>CM023837.1:3227500-8790000 GCA_013266295.2 Branchiostoma floridae x Branchiostoma japonicum | reverse complement strand
TGTTGGTTTAGTAATTAGGATGTTAAGTTTTGTTCTATACCTCTTTTTTTTACTATGTTCAATAGTTCTATGTTTAATACATTGTAACATGTACAATTGTGGTGGAATAAAGGTGGAATAACTTAACGGCTTTTTCAGTTAAAAGGAACTACCGCATTATATGTACATTGAAAAACTACGGATAGTCCAAGTTAGGCCATGTTGTTTTGATAATATGGATGACATCCAAGCGCGCATCAATTTTCGTTCGTTTCCAAAAAAAAAAAGAAATGTTTTCAACCATACTGTAAATCATACAAAGGAGCTGAAAATTGAGCAAATATGTGTCGTAAATTGCAAAAACAAATGGAAAACGGATACTGATGTCGTAGAATGTCAATTCTAAAGTCTAAGAAAGAAGAAGATGTGAAAAAACAAAAATGAAAAATCTATTGTTCTGTACACCATACTCTGTGTGTTTAGTCATTTGTTCAACCTTCCTGACCATTTAGATTTCATAATGAAGACAACTTTTTTTGGCAAAACTATTTTTTAATTTGCGCGCTCGCATCAGTTTTGGGGTTCCCAGAGGATGTCATCCATATAATCAAATCAACCTGGCCTTTCGTATACCATAAAGGTCGAGGCCGTGTCCTATCCATTCACGGTAAAGCTCTGAGTCAGCGAGCAAAGTTTCCAAAGTATTGCCTGCCACTGCCACGCAAACAAGACATTACGTAGAATCTTATGTACTAGTAACTAATTTCCTGATATGGTCAACCCCTCATGTTTGAGTTGTGTCAAAGAACAATTAGAAACTAGTCAACAGAGGAAAACAGATTGTGGGTCGTTCTAACAACATAATGGCTAAAGCCTCAGGACTCCAAAAGACTTTGGAAAATTTGTATCTAACATTGCAAGAGTTTAGTTCTGAGAACGGACAATGACAAAGTGAGAAGACACGTATAGTTGGCACAATAATCATTTCAGTACAAATATTTCAGTGCGTTCATTGCGTCAACGATCTATCCTTTCTGATATTCTCGATTTTAAGCAAAGTCACTTGCGATGTATCTCTGTGGGCCCACTAATGGCCAGACATGAACAGACAAGACAGTTTAAACAATTTTGATGAGTGTTTATAAGATGTTTTCATAGCGGTCACAGTGTCTTCCTGCACAGCGGTGATGATTTGGGAAGCATGTATTGTTACACTTCGACGTTACAGTTTAGGAAAGTCTCAAGCTTGAATTGGGTGTTACTTGAATAGCTAAGAGGGTAGTACACCATATGGTGGCATTTGCATCCTGAAAAAATGTAAAACGCCTGTGGCATTCTACAGAAAAACAGACTGCTTACCTTTCGAGTGTCCTCCTGTGAACGTTAGCACAAACACAGCAATCGCTAGGAGAATCCACATGGCATTTTTCTCCATCGAGATCCGTCTGCATAGAAGACTTCTGTCCTATTGTTCTAAAACAGTACTTGCTGGCCACAACAGTAGGTTTAAGACATAGGAATTAGACAAAAACACTCCTCAAGTTGAGCAGCGGATTTGCGCACAACACGTCAGTCCTGGCCCTATCCTAGCGCAGATCTGGTATTAAACTCTTTAAACGTCCCCTCCGAGACCCAGTTACTAGTCTTACCTTGACAGAACGGGAATGCCTATCGTGAGGTATGTTGACTTTCTCTGGTACGGTCAACAACACACTTAACCAGATTAGATTAGATGGTCATAGAAAGGTCGTCCATCATGGCTCGCGTGCCAGGG
Organism: Branchiostoma floridae x Branchiostoma japonicum; assembly: GCA_013266295.2. Classification (NCBI taxonomy): domain Eukaryota; kingdom Metazoa; phylum Chordata; class Leptocardii; order Amphioxiformes; family Branchiostomatidae; genus Branchiostoma; species Branchiostoma floridae x Branchiostoma japonicum. Next base: position 8,788,247 of record CM023837.1, on the reverse strand, counting down.
TTGTCTTTATGGTTAGCAACTTTCCTCACGTCTGGCAGCAGACAAGCGGGCTCTGGTCGAAAGTCTGACTTATTAGCCGACTTCGGGGACTACTCTAACACATGTGACCACATGTGCCTCGATAATTATTTATATATAATATTGATATGATCGTGTAGAATACATGGTGACTGTACGAAAAAGTTCAAAGCATAACTATAGATTTTCTTGCTACATGTTATGCACACTGTCTGTTTATTTTTACAATGTAAACTTAGGTTTGTATCATTGTCTGAGAAGGTCTGTATGATTGTTTCATTTTTGTGTTTTTTAACAATGTGTATGTGACAATACTTTACATCAAGTTGGGACCACATTAGCTCAATATTGTTGGTTGACAATATATATTATATATAAGAATACTTAAATTTACATCTGGAACCGCATATCTCACAATCTACGTATGTCCCAACTACTTTACGTTTGGGACCGCATTGCTAGCAGTAACGCCTTGCTCCAGTGTACAGTGAGCCAGTCATAATTGCCATGATGAAGATGGCATATGGTCATCGAAACGTCGTCTAGATCTCTTGTTAAACAAGTGGATGTGAATGAAGACCTTTGCTAGGTCTGTATGGTTTGCAAAATTTCAACCGGCCACAAACTGGCGACATATTGTTACTGCATTGCTGCAGTTGTTGCATTTTCGAGTAGATAGAACAAGGTGCTGGGTTCTTAAAGTGCCAACATCTGGAGGCCAGATTTTAAACATCACAGACCATTTCCTTGTGCACTGATAAGGATATCATACAGCCAACAATTATAAATGTATTGCTGTTTGAATGAAGCCATCGTTACATTTTTAGCATTTTTGTTTGGACGGTATGTTTGTCAAAAGGGCGTACAACAACCAAAAATCAGTTTGCCACATATACAGATTCCGTATACAACAAATGACTGTGTGGACACAGTATTCAGTATCGCCCATGCTTGTGTTTTCCGTTACCACCCAGCTACCGGTCTATATGTGACACATCGCACGATTTCCTACATCTTGTCATATCTTATATCTCCGTCCACAAACACCATCTGGGACTATTGACGTCATAGATTCCTAAACTTATACCTAAGTCTCGTTGCTGATGATCAGTAAATAGACACAGCGATGTCAGGAACTGATTTAAGAAAAATATTAGTGTTGGTTGTGGCTCTAGGAAAGCAGTTTTTTTTGTAAATTGGCACTTCGAGAATTGCTTTTGTCGAATTGCTTACATACATTACTGATGACTGTCCAGCAAAATATTGAAACGTTGGCTCATAGAAGATACGTACACAATTTCTCAACAACTTCAGTAGAAGACAAAACCACCAGCAAAAACTAAATTAGTGCCAAATGATGTCTCGTCAGCCACACTGCCCATGTTAATTGTTGCGATGACACAACCGAACGAGATGGTCTGTGTGGTCAGTAATTGGATGAGTGGCCCCAACTGGAAGAGATCTTCCTACCTGGCCGAAGAGCTCTACTATCCTACTGTACTCTAATCCACTTTAGTGCACTCTACTGCACTCTACTCTACTCTACTCTGCTCTGCTCTACTCTGCATGCTCTATGCTGCTCTACTATACTCTACGCTACTCTACTCTACTCTATTCTACTTTACTTCACTCGACACTGTTCTGCTCTACTCTGCTCTGCTCTACTCTGCTCTGCTCTGCTCGACTCTACTCTACGCTACGGTACTCTGCTCTACTCTGCTCTACTCTACTCTGCTCTGCTCTGCATGGTTTGCTACATTTAACTGACGACAGCTACATTGCCACATTGCTACAGTATAGTGTATGTTACATTTCACTATTGAGATATGTAGCTGAGTTTACTTTGTATTATGATGTTGTCTGTCAAATTAGGATTTTTTGTTTGGGTTTGTTGTATCAAACTGTGATATTTGAGTCCCACGTTACCCAGATACGTATACATGTCAAAACAGACGGTATATACGCGTCCTGTTTGCGTAGGAGGGACGTCCTAAAAGAGAGCGGCAACAACATGTTTCATAGAGAATGTGTCAAACAACAAACAAACTAATGATGATGTTGACTATCAAAGTTCTTTATTCACAGCCACTTGTTTAACAAGAGCCGGCGTTTCATGGTAATTATGGCTGGTTTACTGTGCACTGAAGCTAGGTGTTACTGCTAACAATGCGGTCCCAAACGTAAAGTAATTGTGACATGATAGATATTTCTACATCATCATCATCATATTTCTACAATATACGTAAATTGTGACGTGTTGTGATGATTGTGACATACATAGAAATTGTTACAATATACAAGATATGTATGTGACAATACTTTGCATTTGATTTAGGACTGCATTAGCTCAGTATTGTTGGTTAACAACATATATTGTATATAACAATACTTCACATTTGGAACCACACATCTCACTATAGTTGTAACAATTTCTTTCACAATTACTTTACGTTTGGAACCATATTGTCATCAGTAACACCTAGTCATAATTGTCCTGATGTAGATGACAGACTTTCATCGAAACGCCGGCTCTTGTTGAACAAGTGGTTGTGAATAAAGAACTCTTGCTATTCAACCATTCACCAACCTGATGAAATTATTCATGGGTGTAAATGTAATGATGGTGTTGTTTCATTGTATTGTGCATTTCATTCCATTGTGCATGAGATCAAGTATGTAGAACAATACTACAGCTTGGCACTACAGGGGTCGAAATACCCCTCTGTGTGCAACTTGGTGCAAGTAAATTTGGTGTCGTGCAACTAATTTTTTGCCGGTATGCACAGCGGTGCAAGTTTGCTTTATCCGCTGTTACTACCAGGTACCTGTAGGAATACCCAATAAAGAACCGGAAAGGGAACAAAACCAGAATCCATGAAGTTTTTACTAAAGTTACTACATGTACTTTTGGTTGTGTTCGTTTTATTTTTGGGGGGTGCAACTATTTTTCTTCTGGTGCAAGTATTATTTTTTTTCATCTACACCAGTGCAAGTTGGCCCCAAAATCTATTTCGACCCCTGTCACTATGTAATATATTGTACCCAAGTATGCCCTACCCAGTCAAGAAACGTACACAGTTATTTTGTACACATAGTATTCACACAGTTTATTTTCACACGACAAGTACAAATGTTTCATAACTTTGTCCAAAAACCCATAGTGGATAATGCATAACAAAATTGTGAAAAAAAGTGAAAAGAAGAACAACGTCCAAATCATACAAAGAAATGTGTGGGAAATAATAAATTAAGCAAAATGCTACTTGAACAAAATCCTATAATGTTATATATCTGTTTCGGAAAGCAAAAGTTGGAAGTGTATCAAACTTATCTGAGGAGTTCGATTTAAATGTTTTCTCCGAGATATGTTATGATCTCTTGTAAAGGTGAATATACAATCAGTTGCTTTACGTACGTAAACGAAAACATCAACAACATGCATCAAACAAACGAAAATGCCCCCCTCCCCCAAAAAGTGAATACTGTCGGTAATCACCAAAGAGATGATGGTAACGTTATACGGTTAGTTCACTACGTTTTGTTTTGGGAAATGTTTCTACGCATCCATTGTATATGTGGTTCCGTGTGGTACCGTCAAATGGATTTGTCTCGGTCAAATCATATTTTTCTTTACTTTGAGGACTTTAAAAATAAAACTTGAATAATGTTGCGGCTGCTTGAGATAATACTGGTTTCTTAACGGTTATGATGTCCACACCTAAATCTATTCTGCGGGACTATCACAATACAATAAACATACAAAGCTCTGCACGAATGTGCATTGGTTTGCTTTTTTTCTGGGGAAAGAATGACAATTATTGGTATAGGTGGTGTTCCGCCTACCGAATAGCTGACCGACACATTGGTAGTGTCCTGACAGTGGCAGGACATGTCATCATGGACTTACGTCTCCTCCAATTGTCGTTATAAAACCACCTGGTCTAAAGTGACCAATGAAGTGTTTACATCTCATGACGTCACACGTATGAACCAATGGCTGCCCATTCCTGGTTGGTCACGTGTTCCTGTATCCAGGAGACGAAGGCAGAGACCCTGGTGTAGACGCCTGGCTTGGCAGGCTGTGCGCATGTGCCTTTGTCCCCGAAACTGGTGATGCCTTGGATGGTCATTCTGCCGCTACCGTCCTTACACTCCAGGGGGCCACCACTGTCACCCTGGGAACGAGACAAAAAGGGCAATGTATTCTATTTTGTCCTAGGCCGCTCCACACCGTGTCACTGGGTTGGGTCTGGTAGCTTCGAAATTCTATGTCAGAAAAACTGCACTGTCTACAAAAGAAAGCATAAAAGAAAACTCAACAAGTACTGTAATGCCTGTCTAGATCACATAAGGCACTGTTTTGGGCTTCTTGGAGTTGACTCCACTAAGGATTGCTTTTGATTGCAAAGCCATCTAGAGACAGATCTCTAAGAGCCGCCATCTTGGCCCTGCTCACGTGGCCAAATTGCATTCTATTAATGCAAAGAAAAATCCGTTACTGTAGATATATTGAAACATTTTCCTGGGCTAACAGTGTCAAACTGTCTAAATGCTAGCCTGGATGTCAGTCATGTTAGCTAAGCTAGAGGTGAAGTTTAATCCGCTCTCACTACGGAAACTAACATGGCTGGTAACCAGGCTATCTAGACCCTACACAATGACTGGAATAAGAGACCGAACGAAGGATGTAGCATTTAACATGGATAAAGACCACACAAAAGCTTTGACAAACATGAATACTTCACAACATTGCAATGTCAGGTTCTACATATGTAATCACCATCATGTATACTTTCTGGGATGGCGTGAAGATTCTCTGGAATCAGTACTACTAAAAGCTATGCGTTTCGAAAGACAAAGTCTAACAACTAGACAGGTAACATTTGCAAGGCAAATGCATAATGTTTCCCTTCACATGGTCTAGCCTAACAAACCACTGCTCTGTTTATTGTTACTCAAACACATTCATATGTAGTATATGGCGAGCAGCTCCTCCAACTATGTCCTGCTACAAAATGTAACCCAACACCACAGGGTGTCTGCTAAAGCACTAGTTACCATGGTGATAGACGTCTGGTCCAGGTCATTGACTTTATTTGTTTGTAGAAGAAGAGGTAGAAGAGAAAGAAACAGAGCAAAAACGTTATATTTTGGTTCTGCGAAGGTAAGCATAAAAACGTACCACACAGGTGTCGATGCCTCCCTCATCGTACCCTGCACACATCTGTTCCGGGTAGATCTCGTAGTCGGGCAGTTTTGTGCTGCATTTCGCGTTGGACACCACGGGAATCTCTATCTCCTGCAGCGTGGGGGACTGGAGTTCACCGGTTGTTATTTCTGTAGGGATGAAAAATGTCTATTATAAACAAATAGATCGGTACAATCATTGAAAAGGAACAGCGACAACAGACATACGCTGCACGAAAAGGTGGATTTACCAATGGTAGTAAATGCCAGTAAAGTCGGGTAATGTTTAAACAGTACCGGACCTGACAATGGTAATAAATAAAAGTCAAATTGTACTTACTACCATTGTTCAGTCTGAATTGATAACCGGACTAGACTTTTATCTACTACCATTGTCAAGTCCGGTACTGTTTACAAAGTAAACATTAGCCGGCTTTACTGGCATTTACTACCATTGGTAAATCCGATTTTTCGTGTAGAGAGCTGACACTATCCATTCAGTACAGTTGCAATCTAATGATTATGCGAAAAAGATTCGGTCAATCTTTTCTGTGTTTATTGGAAATGTACATTTGGTTGAAGTAGTGCAGCTGTATTACCGCCATATGCCAGTGGTTTGGTGTAGCCCCAGCCAACAGTAGTGCAGAGCGTATCTTGTTCAACTTTCTCTCCTTCTTCTGGCAGACAGATTGGGGAGACCCAGTCGTTCATGTGAGCGGGATGTGACAGTCGGACCAGCGCGATGTCGTGGGCGAGCACGTCGTACTTGAAGTCCTCGTGCACGATGATGTCCTGAACCGTTATGTTCTGCTCGCGTCCCTCGTCTTCGTACAAGTTGTGCTCGGCGAGATGGGCCACCCAACCGGTCTGAGGTTTGTAAAGACTGGAGAGGGAAAAGTCGTTGATTCATTGATTGTGAATTGTGATGCATCTATAGCAGCGACACCTATGCTGCAGTGCAATATGAACCAATCAGAATTGCCCTGAGGAAGGTGACATTCGGTCACCGAAACGTCGGCTAAATAAAACACTTGGTTGTGTCTCTTTATCCAGTGACTTACCAACCTAGTGAAACTATTCACGGAGGAGAAGTTTAACAACTTCTTTTTATCCGTAAATAATTTCATCAGGTTGCTGAATAATTGAATAACAAAGTTCTTTATTCACTACCGCTTGTTTAACAAGTGCACTGAAGCTAGATGTTACTGAAAACAATGCGGCCCCAAACATAAAGTAATTGTGTCACTGAATGAATTGTTAGCAGTAACAGCTAGCTTCAGTGCACAGTGAACCAGTAACAGCTAGCTTCAGTGCACAGTGAACCAGTAGTGGTATTATGATTTTATGTACAGCTGTAATATAAATTCACGATTTTTAAAGTTTATGAATTTTGTTATTTTAATGATTGATAATGTAATGTATGCAGCGTCATATGTGAAAATCTGACATACTTCATGTCATATGTCATTCATTGTATGTGGTATGCCAGTCAAGTTTAAATAAAACTGATATATACGCCAAAAAACAGTTATTCAAAACTGATACATATCTCAAACAAATGGACAAGGGGAGTTATCAACCCATTCTGGAGGTTGAGGGCCACAGTGCATATTGGATATAGAAAATACACAATTGAAACTCGACCTCAGCGGTAAATAACGCGTAAATAATACGTGTACTCACGGTCTGAAACAGTGAGCTGCGGTGATCACAAGGTTGGGAGCGATGAGAGTTCCGCCGCACAGGTTAGCCTTAGGCACGGGGTAGAGCGGGTGTTGGAAGGATACCGCCCACGGTTGGCTCCCCGGCACCACCTCATGTCCGCCCACGATCCGGTTCTTAGCCGCACGAGACCGGACAGCCGGGATGCCACAACGGATGGCTGGAAAATACCATGGACAGGGCTGTTATAACTTATAACCTGCATTTCGGTACATCGGATGGCTGTGCAGTACCAAGGACAGGGCGCTTATCATGGGCAGGGCCGTTATAACCTGCATTTCGGTACATGGGATGGCTGTGGAGTACCAAGGACAGGGCGCTTATCATAGTATTTTTCTATCATTTAACTGGTAAACCAGATCAAGGTGTAGCACGATAGTACTATGGCAGAAAAGGAACTGTCGATTACGGGAGCATAGAACGTGTACCGAATATGCAAATAAATCTAATTATAAATATAAATTATCATCTTACAAATACAATATCATACAAATCTGGAAAAAACTGTATGAAACCTAGAGACTTATGGAGAAACCTAAAAATTTATGGAGAAACCTAGAGATTCATGGAGAATGTTAGGGAGAACATTCGGTACAGTTTCTATGCTGCCGTAACCGGACTGTCTTAGTTAGAATCCTCGCAATGCGATGTAACTAGGTGGTAAAGATTGCCGTAGATTCCTTACAATACGTTGTAACTAGGCAGCAAAGATTGACAGTGTCCTCACAATACGGAGTAACTAGGCGGTGACGACGTCGACCACCGTCTCCACAACAACACAAACTCTGTTTATGATATTACGTCATGACTCGTCCGCCGTGTTGATGACAACGGCAGAATTTGTCGGACGATGTGTTTGGCTTTTGGACCCGCTCTTTGAACTTTGTCACTACTCTTTACGTGGTTAGACTGCACTGGTCCATGAATGTCGCACATTTTGCGTGCTACGAACATCTGAAGTTCATGAAAAGAAGACAGGGGAAGAAGGAGGGCAGAGAACTCACGTTGGCAGATAGGGTACTCCGCGGACCAGCCCTCCTCCGTACAGGTGATGGTGCTAGCCCCTTGAAGCTGGTACCCGTGGTTGCAGGAGAAGGTGTAGGTCGCCCCGATACTGACGTCACTTCCGGCCATGGTGCCATGACTGGGAGGGATAGGCACTGGGCAGATCTCATCTGAAATCAGGAGGAAGAAAGAGTTATGATATGATATGTAAAAAAATGGGTATGGAAAATATGATTATCTTTGTCAAGATGATTGGAGATCGCTGAAGACAATCTGCTTGACAACTAGTCGAAATACCAATTTCCAAGTACAGAAAAGTAGAATATTCACGTTAACTACTAACAGTAACTAGCCCGAATCATTAGCACTTTTTAATTAACTTCATTAAATGCTTACCTTCAGGACAAGACACGGAAAACAAGAGATATTCCCATTGAGAGTCAAACGGTATGTCCATGGACATGAGGCTACGTAGGTGTGAGACCTAGCTGTACTAACTCCTTACCTTCCACATGTTGTTGTAGCGCAGCAAAAATTTCTTCCAAATGGATTGGCCCATGCACGCTACAAGCAATGTTAGCACCTGGTGGACAGTGGGGCCTACTTGCCACTACAGCAGCACTGAATGCGAAAAACCATACCGCTACAGGCATTAGCATCAACATACTGCTTGTAATAGTGCTAGCAAACTTAGTTATAATCTTCACTGAATGGCCGACAATGTACGTAATGTAACACGCTGTCCTTGTTGCCCTTTATATGTAGTTAGGTGGGAACAATGTACACGTATAAATCATTTTTCAAAAGTGATGACATGCCCACAATGTAAATGGCCTCCCTGGCAGCAAGCAATGCTGAAAATATTCAAGTGTTCATCAAAGTTACCGCGACCCAGATACGCCCTTGTGGATAATTAATATCTTTAGTATTTAGGCTGACGCCTTCAGAAACATGCCACCGTAGCCTTGAAGTGGCCGATTCGTTAAGCAGTGCCTTTCTAACCCATTATCTAGGGATAGATTCTTAAGCAGCAGGGTTTAAGCGTTAAGGGTTTAAGGGCGGCGACCAGCTGTCTTGTGATAAATAAATAAATAAGTAAATTAAGAAATATATAAGAGTTTAAGGACACATAATGTCCATGTGAAGTAGGATGAATTCGCTAGCGATTCATAAAGTTGCCCCCGTCTTTCCTCTATTAATGAATCATGTATTGAAATGCCAATGTCTCCGTGAGGAATGGAGGGGGTCCAACTTGAAACTTTCTTCACAAGACGCACTGAAGGTCCTACAAGAGGGCACAATTGTAAGCTTGAAGTCCCTTTAGCCAGGGGAAGGGTCAGAAGACAGACCTTTAACGTCAGAGTTGTAAATGACTGGAACGCTCTGCCACAGTCCGTAATTAACTCAAAAACAGTGAATGAGTTTAAAACACAGCTCGATAAGTACTGGGAGAGTATGAAGTACAACACGGAGTAAAGTTCGAGACCGGGATGTACTACAGGCTTGCCTTCTTGTCCCGAAGACGGTATCAAGGTATCAAGGTAAACTTTGGATTCAAAGCCGGACATATATATATATGTCACCCGTTACCGGAGGTTTCTCAGATTGCCACCGGTGATTACGTCAGATTGGGCTTGGTCGTACGGTATAGTCAGAAGGTCATACCGGACAAGTCATAGCGGCATACACAGGTACTATGTACTACTAGTGATTTGTGAATGAAACGAAAAAGTTAAACTTCATGGATCCAATAGTGGTAGACCAACAATTTAGTCTATTGCAAATTCTTGCCCGAGTGCTATTTGTAAATTGCAGGAAAAGACCAACAAACAATGAAGCACAATGCATATTTAGCACGTGGCTAGTGTAAAAGCTGGGGCTAAATTGTAACTTGTTGGGTTCTAAGGCAATGGAAGAACCTCCCCCGAACATCAACACCAGCCGACCAAGGTTGGCTGAACTTAAGGAGCAGTCGGACCAGATTGAGACCACGCCTTCCTTTCTATACGAATCGAATCGAATCTGAGTTAGATTTGAGTCAAATTGCACTGCCAACCACGCCCCTACCTACTAGTATTTCCGAACACCAGCCAACCATGGCCGAACTTCCCTTCCACACCCGAATACTTTAAACATTTTGAAATATTCGGCTGGTGCAGCATTGGCCGAACACCAGCCAACCACAGCCAACCTTGCTCCCGATCTACTCCTAACCTTAACTGGGAGGGAGTTCGGTAGTGTTTGGGAGGCCATATTCGGCTATGTGTGACGGGGGCTTCAAACACTATTCACCTATTACCGATGTGGTTAAACTTACAAGCCATGTAGACTAGGCCAATGTCGCAACGTCCAAGTTACTAGTAATCAGCGTTATCAGTATTTGCTTGCCGACATGTTCTTATATCGATTTATCTCAGTTGTAATGCCAGGGCGGGACCACAGTGTGTTTGTTGGAGAGCGAGGCAAGTTGGAACACTTCTATCCGTTGAATGTCGAGGTCTGTTATCATCAAGTGATGATTGAATCCTTGGGTTTTGTTGTTTTAAAACATCAATCATGTTTTGAAATCTTTTCGTGCATTTCTAAGACTTTGCGGTGGACTGTTGTACTAAACTATTCTCTACCTCTCGCTGGAGCGTGCACTGTCTGCACGATGACATGATACCAGAAAGGACGAGCACGTGGGCAGAACGTACTGCGCCTGCGCAAAACCCTGATTTTTCACGTTTTTCGTTGGATGTTTGGTCAACGTTGCATGAAAATTTTGCCTGTTGCAGACGATATCTTTTCCTATACAACATCTGAAAACTACAGACAGGCTGTCAACCTTATATGCTCTAATACAACCTTATATGAGACGTTCTGCCAAAGTGCTGTGCACAATATATCACCGGTTTCGCGCAGGTGCAGTACGTTCTGCCGACGTGCTGAAAGGATGCAAACTTACCGATAGTGGCTGGTACTAGGCGACTCGATGGCGAACATTGCTAAGTTAGTTAAACATAGTTTACGTTTTTGCACATTTTCAATGCTCGCGTATTAGGAAAAAACACTTACTTACCTTGTAGACGGGTTGTTCTTAGTGGGTGGCGAAAAGGTGGAGACCGTTGGGAGACGTTTATAAACTGACTATGAGCCATAACGTGAACTTGGATCCATAATGTGAAAGACAATAAAACACACAAAGCTTACAGAATACACTCTTTTACTAATGAAATTCGTTTGATCTATTGAAGAGAGTTTTGATAACTCAACCGTTGCCGCCTCAGTGGATATTAGGCTATATAGTCCAAGTTTTAGACAGTGACAGCCAGGTTAGGATAGGTAAGCACGTACCGATAGTTTGTTCCAGTTGGGAGGCACACGGCGTCGCGAGGGATCCAGGCCAGTTACAGACCAGTAGGACCGGGTCGAAGTGCAGGCCGGCCGGACAGGACAGGTGGAAGGGCCGATGGCCCGGGGAGCACTGGTAGAACCGGCCGCAGTCGTCAGGGTCCGGGTGCAGTCCGTGGCCACCGGCACAGCTCCAGAGTGGAGGGGCTGAAAGACAGAATAAAAGGTTAACAACCAGCGGTTCTCTACAGCCAGTTGTCTACTGTGACACAGCAGCACGGATACAAGACACATCATGCCAGCAAGGACACATACAGACTAATGAAACTAAAAACTAACGCTATCAAAAAGACATCAATGTATCTATCAACATCTATCTAGAACACTTTGCCGTTCCGTGTAAAATCTGCACCTAAAAGCAAATGGTAAATAATTGTATTTTGATCTGTAATGTATTTGTATCATATGTTTTTTTAAACTCCAGGAAGAATAGGTTTGTATATATATATTCTGCTTGTGTATCATGAAAGCTAATTGAGTAATAAAGTATACAAGTATCCATTAGCAAGTAAACGTAAAGGTAGTCCCATCCCTCTTCTTCCACTGCCTTTTACCTCCCCAACCGAACTCAGGTACCCATTTTACACCTGGGTGGAGTGAGGAAAGCCGTGTAAAGTGCCCTTCCCGAGGACGCAACGTCTTGCCAAAAATGCCAGGAATCAAACCCGTGACCTCTCCGTCTCGTATTTGCTAGACTATATCCACTCAGCCATTTGAAGTGTTTCCAACTATTTGAAATAGAACCTAGACTCTTTTGATTTGAGTACAAGAAGGATCTGTGCTCTCATTTTTAACTCAGGAAAGTCTATACTGTGGGCGTAGGCCGAGTCAAACCATCGCAACCTCGCTTTATTAGCTGCCAGTGAATTGACTGTACCAGGCACTGTTTAACCACCCTGTGACACTGCTCACCCTTACTGGACTTTAGCCAAAATTTCCTGGTTGTTCGAAGCGGCCTGTCTAAAAGTCATGATTCATTTGTGTAAACATTCCAGTCCGGGTACCGTTGGCGCGCCAAAGAACAAGGAAAACGTCGCCAGGTCGCGCCAGCTCGACTCGTTTGAGACAAGACGTTAGACTGCCGTTGTAATTAAACACCATTATTCATTGCTTTATTTGATCAAGACTTAGAACAAAACAGCAGCGGAAGATTACAACTCATCAGTTCTGAATACCTCTCACCCAGTGTCAACAGTATCAAAAAACCTAATTTAGCGCGCGAAAACGTTGCTATGACAACCATGGCGTCAGTTAACGTCGGGAAGCCGGGAAGACCTCATTTGTGTATCGAAAGATCTTTCGCGGTAATTATTAGATACACTTCAAAACATTCCATAGAAGTTCTATAGCTACATGCAGTACTTGTCGAGTACATGTACATGTACATGTTGATATCATTGGGCATTTCTGTGTACATAACACCACGTTAAATGTACGCCACTTTAGGAGGTACACGGTCTTCCACTGTTACGTACATTCTGATAGAGGTTTTCGTGAGAGAAAGCATTTTGCAGATCTTCCTTGCTGTCATAGCAAAGACACCCTCTCCACCATTACAAAGACATCAGAAGAAGACTTAAGTCCAGAAGGAGCTTTATGGTCGTGCAGAATTTGAACCCTAAGGACTCTGCCACGTACCGACTGGACCAGTGGAGAGCTTTAGACCCTCCTCCACCAAACGAAGCTCTACAGCGCCCATGTGAGTCCCTACCTCATGGCACCCATTTACCTAGAAGGAAATGGGCTGCCCTGAACAGAGCCAGGTGTGGAGTCTCTTCTCCAGTGTCTCTTCTCCAGCAGAATCAGTGAAACGTTTGCCCTTATATAGGAACCGAATACACCGAACGACGTAAGTACCATTGCGAACAGTTGTATCCAGAGCCGTGCTTTATCCAAAACCATGCTCAGGAACGGATCCAGATAGTCCACGCGTATCCAAAACCGTGCCTGGTGCAAATCTACGTTCTTGGATACGCGGAGACTATCCAGAACCGTGCCTGGTCATAACCGTAACCAATTCAGGCATAGAGCTAGATAGGCCCGGTTCTGGATACAATACAAACTTGTCCATCAAATGTCTCATTTGAAGTTAACCAAACGAAGAAGTTCAGACTGGACCATGTTCTACTTCGTTGCTCTCCCATGGTTTGTTTTGCGGACTATGTCAAAATATCCCTTTAGTCTACTATCTTAAAGTTTTCATAGCCATCTCTGCAAGATTATGGCACGTCTTCTAAGGAGATGAAGAATACTCACTCTTTGGGGCCGGCTTGGCGCTGGAGGAGGACGCGAACACGGCGACAGAGACCAGCAGCACGGTAGCTAGTTTGATTGACATCTCAACCGCACGACAATGCCTTGACAACTTTGGAAAGAAAAACTGTTACACCGTTCGGTCACAAAATTTTGAAAAGTAGGTTTGATGATGTTAAAATGTAGATTGCAGCGTCTCCTGTGCAGGCTTTCTGGATCTGTCAGCTTGGGGGAGTTGGCGGGAGTGATCAGAAGATCGTGCGGTCGTCCACGGCTCAGGTACCCGGTCTAACCTGTCCGCTTATCGGCGTCCCTTTTAAGCCTGCCCCTATGTACACAGTAACCAGGCGTGGAGTGCTACCCTCATGAAATCCACATTTTTCCTCGTATATTTGTCAGTTTCTTTAGCGGCAGTGACGTCCGACGGCTAACCAAACTTCCCGATAATAGATGACTGTACCTGATTGACAACTGACTGACGCCAAATATACTCTGCAATCACTGTGTCATGGCTAATATTTCCCCAACAGTCTCCGTCATTTCCTATGACAAGTTCAGCACGTGAAAAGTATGCAGAAAATGCACGGGTAGGTCGTAAATACGAATAGGACTGTAGTACAGTCCTTAGCCGCCGTTATCATACTGTGTTTGCTGCCCGCATAGTTTCAATTCTTCCCGAAGATACGATTGTGGTTAGCCCTGGATGCTTGTGTACCCAATTATTAGGGGAGAGGAGATTAGGGAACATAATGTTCATCATGGGACCCATCATAAATACATCAATTCTGGCCGAAGTCTAAGCAGATGTCCATATGATTGTGTACAGCGTGATGTTGACAAAACCAAAGTAGCTCCGGTGTTTACAGCTTTCTTTGTTCCCTTATGAGGAACAAAAGATTGATTCTGTTAGTGTAGGCCGCTCATGATAATCAACGTATTCAGGAGGGAAAGATCAAGAAATGGGAACAGAAGGTACCGATTGGACTATTGTTTAAAAGGGTCAAGGACCAGAAGAAAGAAGTGTGGCCTAAATATTCGAGCAGTTGCTGAGACGGAATTTTCGAAAATCGTAACATGCTCTGGTTCGTCTGCCTTTTTTAAAGCCCCTGTCACACATTCAGAACCTTCCCCCGACCACCAACCAACCAACCAAACAAGGTTGGCTGACGTTCGGCAGCAGTCTGACCAGATTTAGGCCACGACTACCTTTCTATACGAATCGAATCGAATTTCAGGTAAATTTGAGTCAAATTTGACCCCCGAACACGCTTCTAACACTGCTGACCTACTCCCGAACACCACCCAGCCACCAGCCACCATCTGGTTGCATGACAGAAAAATGTTGCAAGAAGAAAACATTAGGGTTTCTGTCCCAACTCCTGCTTGGAGCTACGGTTGCCTCCTACAAGTACCTGAGAATCTGTATCTAGAAATCTGTATCCTATAACCCATAGAAGACCACATGGCGTAATGTTTAAATTCTGTAATTAAGCATAAACTGTGCACAAGCAACTGAGGGGTCGTGTGGCGTAACAGTGTGGGGTAGTGTTGCGTAACCGCATGGTGTTTGACTCAGAACTTAGAGGTCCTCGGTTCGAATCCTGCCATGTCACCTATCTTGTGTCCTTGGGAAAGGCACTTTGCACCTGGGCACCTGACTTCGGTTGGGGCGGTAAAAGGTGGTCGAAGGAGAGGGTTGGGATCTGCCTTCCAATACTGTGCCCTAGATACAGTGGATGATAACCCACTGACCCCACGGCCTCAAATAGACTATGGGACTACCTTTACCTTTTGCCTTCGCACAAGCTGATTCGAGTCATCGCAAACTATGGTGTACAGGACCCTTTCAATAAACGTGGAAAGTTTTTTTTAACGTGCCAGCGAAGTGGCTTTCCTTATACACGGGCTGATGGCGAACCGTTCCCGTACGAATTTTCTGCGAATTGAGGATGATTCCTATTCCAGTGCGGTCCCATCCTGCCAGGCTGGATGATGTAGATGGGAAGGCTGACATGATGAATGTAGTCCAGCTGTGTAGCAGTGCCAAACTATGCTATTTTACCATAGTACAATAAAACATAATTGAACAAATATAAAATCGACTTAGTCTTGGAAACGATGATTATAACACTACAATAATAATCTGTAATCAACAACTGGTGACCAGTGTCCAGTGTCCCTGAGGTCCAGAAGTGGGATTATCGACCACTAGGCCAATTTATGTAACTCATGAGATAATGGAAGATAACCCTCGTTACATAAACGAGCCACGATAGAAAAACATTTGCTTCTTCCACATTCTGTGCCTAAAAATTACGAAAAGACTTTTTTATGCTTCGTATCAATGGGTGTCATTGGGTATAAGGGTTGTCATTTCAAGGAATTCTTCAAGGAAAACGGAAGTATCTGTTTCCAAGAAACACTCTTGTGGTGATGCCGTGAAGGAATGGTATCGCATAAACGGTAAACAAACAAAGCTGTTTTGTTATGTTAAGGGTGGTTATATAACTGTTAGCTATATAGATACAGATAACATGCAGTTTAACTTAGCATCTACCAATCTTCGGGAAGCGGCTGGAAAGAGTAGAAATTGGCCAAAAAGACAGATAATATGCCAGGGGAGTTGGTCCGCTAAGAGAACAATTTGCCGCTCCCGAAACTCCCGGCAAACTGTTATCTTATAATTAGCAGACTAACTCCCCTGGCATAGTATGTCTTTTTTGCCAATTTCTACTCTTTCCAGCCGCTTCCCGAAGATTGGTAGAGGCTATGTTTAAAAAGAGTCGGAAGTAGATACAGCTATGAAACAAGTTTGCGCCATCGCAAACTAGAGACTCTTGTTTGTAAGTTTGGGAGGCTCCTTGGGGTGCTCCTTTCCTTAGCTTAGACAAGGAACCGACAACTTAGCTGAGAACAAACTCAAGATATCGTAAACGTTATTGGGGGGGGGGCGGCTAATCTCTCCTTGCAGCCAAGGGCTGAATTGTGAGGAGTTTACAACATTGGTGGGGCTGAATCGCAAGAGTCTGGAGCGGCTGCGATTCGGTGCTAACTCAGGTGACCTCAAGCGTTGGTTGCCGTTGGTGCCGGTAGTTTGCCTGTACTTTGGTCACCAGATGCGCCATTTCTCACTAACTCCTGTTACCTAACCGCCAGAATGTCCACCTTTAACCGGTCGTATCGGTGACCCGGTCAATGACCTGTCTCAAAGTGCCTCGAGGTGTTCATTTCATCCTTTTGCTGCATAATTAGGAGGTGCAGCAGTTTTAACAAACTGTCACAGCTTGTTATAAAGGCGTTGATTGGCTGGGTGGTTAGGCTAGCGATTCCGTCATTCCTGGCAATACGTTGCATGTGCGTGTCCTTGGGATAGACACTTTATATATGACTTTCCTCACTTCAACCAGGTTTAAAATGGGTACCTGACTTCGGTTGGGGAGGTGAAAGGCAGTGGAAGGAGAGGGATGGGCCCTGCCTTTATAACAAGCTGTGACAGTTTGTTAAAACTGCTGCACCTCCTAATTATGCAGCAGTTTTTGACGTACAACGACATTTAAAACATCGTCGGCAGTGGTGGGTATCCAAAGATTTTCACCGTCATGTATGCGTGACCCGTGTCAAGTGAAACGTGACGGTGAAAATCGTTGGATACCCACCACTGCCGACGATGTTTTAAATGTCGTTGTACGTCAAAAACTGGACGTAAAAACAGTTGAACTGTCACATGTATGCAAATGAGTGACCTGTGTCAGTTGAAACGTGAAAACCTTTGGATACCCACCACTGCCAACGATTTTTGAAAATGTTGTTGTACGTCAAAAACTCTATTAAAGCAAAAACACATGTCGATGTACGTCAAAATCTCTGCGTCAAACCACTTGAACTGTCACACGCGTGACCCACGTCAGGTGAAACGTACAAAAACACACTCCATCCCATACTGACGTAAGTTCGTTTGTACACCAATTTGAAAAAAAATCCCCCACTCCATCCCATGCGTGAGTCTACACGTGTTCACTTGCGGAAATCAGGGTACTTGAAGTGGTTAGCAAACAAGTAATACATCCTTATCTGTTGTTTGGCCGAAGTTTGGGGGACCGTACGGACACGTAATATTTACATCGGGGGTGTGGCTTCGTGCATTGCGACGGAAATGGTTACTGACGCATCAAGGACATGCGGTTTTGACATATGTACAAACATCCTTGTTCTGGGGAACACCCTTTTGACTCACCTACTTTATTGAATTTGGACGTAAAATTTGCAGCAAGAATGAAGAAAGGGCTTTGGTACCGACCCACTAGCCTGGGTGCCATCCTCGAAGTTACCCCCTGCTTTATTCGCTCGCTACCACGGAAGCAGGCAAAACGGGAGAGCCGACGGAAACTACAAAGGATGGTACCCAGGCTACCGAACCAAATACTAGTAATAGTCCAAAAGCTTAAAAGTCTGTACAAACGAATATGCATAATTCGTTTGCAAATCTAACTTTGATGACTTAATCTAGATTACATTGACATTGAAAAATGATTTAACTGTCAATGTAGCTTGGATGTTAAACATTTGTCAATCTAACTTAAAGACGTTCATTATAAACTTCTAAAACACATATTTTCTACACATATTCTACGTTGCCAGAAATTGAAAACATCGTCCTCTTGTCCCATTATTACCACTTCATTGCAGTTAACATATGAATAACTTTATTGCACAACAATTGTACAGTGTACAAAGTATGGCACCTACTACTACATAACTACGTATACCATTTCATAATGCTAACCTATCTAACTGCAAGTCTATTTCTCTTCCTTAACAAACAAAATGTATACTACTACTACTATATTCTTCCATCCTTCATTAAATGAAAATAACAAATTAAAAGAAATAATATTCTTTAAAACTACTGTTTACAACGATACTGAGGAACTGAAGTCATTATAACGTCATACGTAAACGTCAGAAGGAGTGCGTCCTTGTAACGTTTACGTACAACGTTATTATGACTTCAGTGGGGTGTAATAGAGCTGATTAAGTGGCCCAGGAATTGCGCACATATAGAGAGGAAGAAATTGAAATGCCTCTCATATCCACAAGTGTCGTGACCAAGTTAATATGACATCAAACAATATCGCCACGCAATATCAGGGAAAATATGACAAATTTTAATTTCCTATTTCGATTGATTAAATGTTTGCTTCAATAAAACAAGGATGTGAAAATAAGCTCCTGACGAAATAATGAAACAAACATGCCTGTATTGTGTTGGAATAAAAGTTGAACAATCTCTGCAATTTCTTTTTTGACCAACGCAGATGAAAGTTCTAGCAAACATGCCCATATTTTGACGTCAGCTCCTTATGGCGTAGTCACATTCATGTAGGTCGCCGTACGGTTTTGAGGTCGCAGTATTTTCAAGCAGGCTACACTGTGCGATATCCTACATTTAATTATGCCTTAAAGGATACGTAAAGGTACACAGGAGAGAAGAAACGGAATCTTTAAGCAAGCTTTAATTAAAGGCATATTTCGTCATCATATTATACTTGAAGCGTTTGAAATAGCCCAAAAATAAGCTACGTGAGGCGTTTCTTTATTTTTCGGGGTACCGCCCATAAATAGTAGTAGTAGAACCAGCCTACAATACAAAACAAGCAACCGTTTTCCGACAGGGACATCGCATTTTTGCCTCACAGATATCAGTATGCTATGGGATAGGATTGATTCAACTTACTACATTAAAAGTCCAGTTTTGAAAATCCAGTTTTGCAATGGATGCCTTTAGGGTGTGTGCAAAGAATGGATTTTGCGCAGTGCTTTGACAAAACCAACCGCAGAGAAGGATTTTCCTTAACAAGACAGCTGAATTTTTCAGGACACATGCACGACTAGATCCCAAGAATGCGGTGACGTCACTTTACGACCGTATGACGTAGATGTGACAGGGCCCTTATCATCAGCTGTCTTGGCAACCATAGGACGCAAGGAAAATGTTATGGCTGCGTTTAGCGTTAAATTACAGATTAGAAGGCAGACAAAATGGTCGAAAAGTCTGGCACTGCAACTATTCAAGCAATATTAGAGATAGCTTTATCTGTATCAAACAAGCCTGTATAATCACCCTTCGGCGTAACACACCAGCTTCGCAGGCACGCGGCAGAAATTGGTCGTATAGATTTACACCAAATGATTTAAATCATTGGTTAACCTTCTGCATGCTGCCTAGCCCTGTATCCAATACACAGTTGGTGTCAAAAGGCTTCTTCAGCAGTGAGAAGGTTAAAACTATGTATTACAAAAGAGACCTAGCACTAGAGGTTGGTAGAAAAGCAAATCTTTTATATACACTGTACTCTGATTCTAGTTTGATATATATGATCGAAACGCGTATGTAATCAGGACTGTTTCTAGTTCTTTTCTGGGCTGTCATAATGTATACAGACTAGTTTGTACGTCTACACGAGTTTCTAGGAGTTATCTAAGCACAACCGAGCCCTTGATAACTTTTTACGTTTTACTAAATACGTATCCAGGGCTATCACGCAGATGCCTGGCTGTAAAGTAATACGTTTATTGCAGGCTCTTGCACGAATGCTAAAAAGGACAATAGATGAAGAACATAACACATGACTACTCTGACATAAACGCTAACTCCAAGTCTGAACTTGCCAGATTTGACTTCTGTTTTTTCAATAAATTATGCGGCTGCAGCTGCGAGGCTAAGCTACAAATTCAGCCAAGAAAAGAGCGAGGTCCACCTGTACAATCACGACTATGTACAGAACGCCTCACCAAAATCCGGGCATGGTTTCCATGGAGCCCTAGAAACGCCGAGATTGACAGACGATGTTTTAATGAGCAGGGGAGTAATCCACTTACACCCGTGTTGACAAACCAGGTCAGCTTCCAAATGAACTACCGGCCAGAATTCCTCTCCTTCACAGCACGGAAGAAGTGGGCGGAGACTGGAGGATATTTAAGTCTCCTAGACGGCCGGATGAGAAAACAAAATTCGCTTGTGCGAAGAAGAGTCTTGAAGTATTTTTTTCGTGAGGTTTCTAGACGCGCTCAGCCCCTTTGAGAAGATTGGATGACATCTTTTGGCTTGCTGCTCGCCGGAGCCGTTGCAGCTCTTTTGGTGCACGTGAATATCAAAGGTAAGTTGAAAAGGGTCATAACGTCAAATATACGATTTGATAATCATATAAATCACAAAAAGGTAAAACTATTATAAATGCGCTGGTTTCTTCAAGGGATTGGCGCCCCACATTGAAAAAATTAAAGGCACCCAATGCAACGTAAGGGCGACAAAACAAAAAAGATATTTGATATGGCCTTTATTGCTATTTCTTACATTTTCGTCATCATTTGATACTTGAAGCGTTTGAAATAGCCCAAAATCAAGCTATGCGAGGAGTCCCTTTATTTTTGGGTACTGCCAATAGATAGCTAGAACCAGCCTACAATACCGTCAGCGACATCGCATTTTTGCCTCACAGATATCAGTATACTATGGGACAGGATTGATTCAACTTAGTACATTAAAAGAATGACAAGGAAACTGACTTAAAAAATCCAGTTGTACTACCCAGAAATTACATTGGATGCCTTTCTAGAGATCTACTAATACAGCATCAGTAATCCTGAGACAAGCGCACTTAAAATATCAAAGTGTTTAAGACATTCTTGAGAAGGCCTCCATAACGTTAACATCGGTCTTAGAGTATTCGGCGGAATTATTGGAATTGAAGTCACGTTTTTGTGACTTGTATGAAGTGTATATTTAAGTGTACAATAATGAAAGCCAAGTTCAACAATTGAATGCATTGTCAAATAGGTGTGTATACCAATGTGTCAAATGTTAAGGAATAAGCCAGGTTTAAACGTTTGCACAGCTAAGAGAGAAGTTGACTTACTGTGTGATTATTGTCGATTACACCATACCCTGGTGAAAGAAACCTTCACAAGTCGGAAATTTAGTGCATTTGGTCTGAAACATCACTAAAGTTTCACAAGAAAACAGTTACTCAAGCAACTGGATAGATTTTGAAAACAGTTTTCAAAATCTATCCAGGTTCTTGTAATGAGTAACTGTTTTCTTGTGTATCATTACATGGATATCTTCATCGACGTATCGCCAACTTGAAGGTTTATTCGTTGAATGAAGCGGGCAAGTTAGCTGTGACAGAAGCTATTTGATGTGTGGATATGATTTCAAGATATATGTTAAATGTTACGGCTTATCCAGAGGCAAAAAGTCACTTTGCTTTTTTTATGGTGGCGTGACTTTCGTAGTTTATGATCAGGTTATTCTGACCAAACATCTGGTGGAAACACTAGATTTCGTCAGAAGGTACTCGCCAGGCAGAGGTTTAGGTTTAGGCTTATTTTTTACGCGTTTTTCGGCGTTTTTTTATCGGGCTTTCTTTTTCGTAATGGTGTCATTTTTTTCGCCAGCCAAATGTATTGGATACTGCCCTGCCAATGATACTGTCTTGCCAATTTGATACGGTCTTGCAGCCACCAAAAGAACTGCTTGGAGATTAAGCCCCTGTCACACAATCAGAACCTTCCCCGGAACACCAACCGACCAAGGTTGGCTGAAGTTCGGGAGCAGTCTAACCAGATTTAGGCTACGCCTACCTTTCAATACGAATCGAATTTGAGTTGAATTTGAGTCAAATTTGACTACCAACCACGGCTTGACCTATTCTCTAATAACACCAGCCAACCACCAGCCAACCATGGCCGAACCTCCCGTCCACACTCGAATGTTTAAACATTTTGAAACATTCGGCTGGCGTAGCCGAACAGTAGGCGGCCTGGCCGAACACCAGCCAACCACAGCCGACCTAGCTTGCTCCCAACCTACTCCTAACCATGGTTGGGGGGAGTTCGGCAGTGTTCGGGAGGCCATATCTAGCTATGTGTGACAGGAAGGTTCAACATATGGGACAACGCCTGTGTCTGTAAGCAACGGGAATCTAAATAAAACATTTATCTAAACCAACGCCCAGAAACAAGATACAGGACTGCAATTTCCGGCATTTGGCTGTTTTGTGTTTACTCCAGTTTCCAAGTAAGTAGCGGGGCTTAGATCAACACAATAAATATAATACCACAGTTGAGTGTCAATTAAACAACTATATTGCTCAACACTTAGAAAATGTATAGAGTAAGGTAAAAAAACACAACGATAAGTACTATACAAACTCTTAATGTTGTTTGAGTTCATAATTTTCAGCTTATTTCGATCCACGATTTGGATTAAGGTATTCCTTCTATGGCCGTTGATATTGTAATTTTTAATGCTTGTACAATAGTAGTAAAGAATGTTTAGTTATATCACCCTGGATGCCGCACAAGTCTAGTTCGGCGCGTTCCTTACTTGTTGGGAGATGAAGGCGGTGGTGGTTTATTACTTTAAGAAACATAACGCAGATGGTATCCAGGTGAACTATACCGACTTATATCAAGTGTTTCATGCAGTAGCGCGAAAGAAATGGCGACATTTTATATCGATGTATTGATATTTTATATGTCACTTCTAGTTAAGAGTCAGCTTGACATAGGGTTGGTCGACCACATTTGAATGGTACGAAGTTACTAGTCTCTACCAGACTAACTACACTGGCTATAATCGGGAGAATATTTGCCAGGGTAGTTTGGCCGCCTTGTGGTTTGACTGGCCGCGTCGGAGGGGGGAAACTAACCCTCCCGCGGACCGACTCTACTGGCCAGCTATTCCCTTCTTTTGCCGAATTCTACGATCCCTACCCCCGTAGGAAGGCCTGGTGGAGGCTACGAAGTTACAACGTTTACATTAAAGCAGTTTCTACATGGGTTTTCTCTTCCCTCTGCGCAAAGACACCCCCGCCCTTTCGACTGAATGTAGGCCGTTGAGCAACAAAAAAAAAAGGGATTTATTTATATGATCGATGAATAGGCAACGCTTAACGGTAAATTCAGGCAGGCCGGCCGGCCACGATTAACTCTAAATTAAGTTGTTCCTGTGTAAGGTTTTGGGAAATACATTGGAAGGTTCTTTTGCATTCACGGTGACTGACAAATTTAGTCGGCGGACGCCGGACGCTCCGTTATGATATAGCTCCGTCATAAACTAGCTATGATGATTTTTAAAGTTGTTATGGTGGGAAAAGAATGTAATGAAACATGCAATTCATCCTCCGGGCTGCAAAGTGTTTTAATCAATAAACCAGTCATCATCATCATCATGATTATTTCGCAATCTCATCTGGAGTTCGACTACCGCATACAAAAATTTTCCAAGAACGCTCAACGATAAATTCAGGATTACAAATATAACGCGCTACGTGGAATTAAAGTGACCAAATACGAATCACGGATAAGTTACCGACGAAGCTTAACGTTGAATTAAAGCGGCCGGTTACGATTAACGTTGAATCATACAACATACAACAATTCTTTATTGACTCGACAAAAAGTACAGAGACTTTTGTATGGCCAACTATGACTACGAACAAAACTAAATACATGTATGAATAAAATCATTCTACGTACAGAGTATATGTATGGGGGGAAATTGCGTACAGGAGGGAATATATATCAGTGGCAACCTAACAGATTTAACTATTCTCTAACAATTAAAATGACTCTCCGCGCCTCTCGGACAAACGCATGCAAACCCTCAGGGAAGGGGGTGTACTCTACTCTCCAAGCAGAGATTTAGGCTTCGGATTTTTGACGTGTTTTTAGGATTTTTTAATTGGGCTTTCTTTTTTTTGTGACGGTATCTTTTTTTCGCCAACCAAACAAGTGGCATATTGGATACTGCCACCAAAAGATCTGCTTGGAGATTAGGTACACTCAGCAAGACATGGGTTGGGTCGTATTATCATGACATGTTTGTATCTGTTTCCATGTAGACCGTGTCTAACGCGCACACTGTTGTATACATAGGAAACACACAAATAATACCAGGTGCTAGGGTACAGGTTTGAACAGGACGATACAACTGAAAACAAACAAAGCTGGCCAAACTCTAGCACGCCGTTCCTATGGGTTGTATTTGTATCTGTCTCCATGCAAACCGTGTCTACTCACGTCCTGTATACCTGTAACAGGAAACACACCTAGAAATAGCTATGGACTAAGATAACAAATCTTTCACAGACTTTGTACCTTAACCGTTTGAACCGTGGGCGTTGCTCTAAAACCATGAACGAAGTCATTGTGCGAATATTGGCACGGCCATCCTTTCTGCTTCTTGGCAATCTTTGCAATTTCTTCGTGACTTCAAATATTACACCGTGGAACGAAAAAATATCTTTGAATGATTTTCGAATTCTGTACTGCTTGGTACCACTGTCGTTCAATATGGTACTAAACCGTATGGGGTATTTCTCGGTATTGTGGCAAGACGGTTGTTAAGTGCTTGGTCAAGAAAGTAGAAATAGTACAAACCGACCAAATAGGATGAATCTTTTGCAAGACGAGTTGATCGATTATAATAGAGTGCACTCGCAAACTCTTTTTAGCAATATATATATCTATATGGCCAATTTACACTGTTTCTCAGCCCACACTCGGAAAAGTCTACTCGGCCGTGTACAGCTGTCAAAATTAACGATTGTTCACGATGTTCTTCTTCAAAAATCGCGTGGATGTCACGCGGGTCTTCCAATACGTTGTTAGACGTTCAATCATGTCAATGGGACTTCCAGAGTGGCAAGAAAATCCTTTCAAAAAATTTCAAGGGACTAAAACTCACCACAAATACTCTAAAGAGTGGCGTCTACCAGAGCAGACGTCCATACAGCAGTGATATTTACGGAAAGCAATATGGGTGGGGCGGTTCCTCTGTGATATGTTTGTATCTGTCTCCATGTAGACCGTATCTACTTGTAACATGCGTATTGGGTATTTGTTGTGTGTGTTGTGCTGTGTTGCCGTGTTAGGAAGTACACAAATGATAAGATTTGGAGGTGACAAACTTGACACAAACATCTGGCTAAACTTTCGTAGACTTTGGACCTTGAACGCTGCAGTACTAGTTTCTTCCCAACCGCGTACAAACTAGGTAACGTTAGAGTACAAAACATCTCTTGTAAATTGAAGCTAGTTGTGGATCCAACTCGAAGTCTTATCCTTAAAAGTTCATCTGTGTTGGTAGAAGTCATTATGAATATTCATCAAGTTTAAACTGTAATTTCCAACTCAAGATATTGGACTTACCCAAATTTTCGACTTCACAACTCCAGTCTTTGTCAAGTGACGTCACGCTATGCAGATTACACACGTGACTCGGTGAGCAGGGGTTGCAGAAAGTCTGTGGCGCCCCCCGTCAAAGTCAAAGTCACAGTCACTTCATAACACAATGTTATCTACCGGCACAAACATGAGCGTTACTGTCAGTTTGTGAAAATTCATCACTGAAACATTACAATGTTTTCGTTTTTTAACAATAAAAATCTTCAATACCTGCAGAAATCCATGGACTCCCGGTGGAGCGGTCGCCTCCTGATGACGTCATTGGTCAGCTCATTGCGAGTTTGCCTGCTGGTGACGTCATTGATCGACTGACGTCAGGTTCCCATGGCAACGGCGTCTCTGGTCAGCTGACTGCGAGCACTGACCCTGGCGGCATACGTAAGTTCTTTCACTCTTGACATTCTTTAAGACCTTGACATTAAAGACCAGACGAGGTTGCAACCTTCCATAGCAACCGTTGTATGCCCAATATTTGGTAACAATTGGATATTTAGCACGTTAAAGGTAGACGCAAAGCAGAGGTCAGTGGCAGTTTCTAAAAGACCACATTTTTATTGATACAAAATCAAACAAATTTGTAAAATTTAGTCACCACTTTGAAGTTTGTCCAATGGTTGTTTGCGAAATAATATGTTTCACCTGGCTGTAATTGATCTGGAGGGTACTTGGGGGGGGGGGTACTAGAATATTGATGCCGTATATAATTTAACAGCTGCCTAGTCCAAACTCAATGTCAAGTTGCCAATACAATTACTTTTTGTGTTGTATCTACAGAGCCAGAACAATCGCTTCTGCTCTTGAGTATGCCATTAAAGAACCGCCGGTTGGTAACTGTTTGACTGTATTTCTCTCCCAGCCGATTCTATCTGCCACGGTTACGGCAGCCATCCTGACCGGTACGACTGCCAGCGGTTCTACCAGTGCGTGCCGGGCCGCCGTCCTTTCCACCTCACCTGCCCGGGCAGCCTGCACTACGACCCCCACCGACGGATCTGTAACTGGCCCTTGGCGCTGAGGCCGCTCTGCGTCCCACTGTCGCTTCCAGGTATCTATGCCTGGTTATACTTTGGACTGAGATAGTGCTATAATTTTCTCTTCACTTTATCTTTATCCACAATTTACTATATTAAAGTGACAGTTACTCAAGCAACTGGATAGAATCTGAAAACGGTCAGACGTTTCAGTTAGCATCCACTACCTTTCGTCAGTGACTTCGTCCAGTTGCTTGAGTAACTGTTACTTCTGTATCTTATTACCAAACGGTAACGGTTTGCGTAGACGACGGAACAGTTTGCGTAGACCACATACCTGCAGAAATGGGTCATCGTACTAATAATGACATTGACTTATACCGACAGACCAAACATGCGGTGTTCCCGGGGATCATTCCATCCTAACCGCACAAGGCTCGGACAGGATCGTGGGTGGGCACGACGCGCATCCTGGCAGCTGGCCATGGATGGTATCACTCCAGGTAAGGCACTTGGCTTGGTACTTAAAGCCTTTGTCTTATTGATGACATCCACAGAAGATTCCAAATGTAAAGTTAAGGTGGAAAACAATAGTGCTGTTTTGAAGTGATCGTTTCAGAACGTGTGCGCCCGTTTTTCCTTTCGAAAGTTTGAAGACAAATACAAAACATGTGCGCACTCAACATGTGCGCATATAACTGTAAATGTAATAAGGAAACTGTAATGTAACATAAGTAGTGGCCTTGTAATGCATGTAAATTATCGTAATTTTGTAACTGTAATATGTAATATGTTGTATGTTGTTGATATTGTGCAGTGAATGTGTTAAGTATTGTATATATATGTATATGTGTAAATGCCAGGAAGACTAGCGGTGGACCTGGTTTGGGCCCACCGCTAATGGTAATTCGAATAAAGTTTCAAAGTTTCAAGTTTCATTGAAATGTGACATAAGTCATTTCTCGCAATTGAGGCACCAAAAAGTCTGTGTCACCCCCCGTCCCGGCTCAGTGGTTTCTGTTGTATTTCCTGCAGCACCCACAGTTCGGCCATGGCTGTGGAGGCGCGCTCATCTCCGAAGACTGGGTCGTCACCGCGGCACACTGCTTCGACGGCATGTGAGTTATCCTAGGAAAACAAAGAAGATCGTCTTGCCATCTTTCGAAGACAGCGATCTAAAGTATTCCACTAGTCTGCTTGAACATTTTTTCCAGAACAATGCACAGCTTGAATCATGTATTTTTTAAATCGATACTTTCCGCGTACAGAGATTGGCGGAGCCTGTACGCAGTGGTGGGAGAACACCGTCTGAGTGACCAAGACGGGAACGAACAGGTGGGAAAAACTCAACCGTTTAGTTCAAATTTAAACTTATCGGTCACCCAGAAGTAAAATAGGCCGTCGTACGAATGACAAACCGAATATTTAGCCGGATATTCGCTTCTGTCACGGTGATTTTAGGAAATTTGACATCAGAGGTGGGTCAGAGGTGTCTAGCAGTTTATAACGCCCACCGTCCCGGTTAAGAGAGGATTACCACACATACATAAAAAGCAATACTGTGGAAATCTAACTCTGGCCATGATTGCCTGACAATTGTAAAATGCAACGCTATCTTTTTGAATGTTTAATTTACTACAGGTCACCATAAAATAAGATTCAAAGTTAACTTGAGGTAATAATGGTTACTTTAGCCTAATGAGAACTGGATGTTTGGGGCAAAGGAGTGAAGTCACTCAAACAATGTCTCTGTTGACATGTGTTCAACCCAGGCAATTCCTATTGCGGAGCTAATCCTCAACGACTTTAGCATGACGAACCAGACAACGTGGGGCAATGACATAGCCCTCCTCCGCCTGGCTGCACCTGCCACACTAAACCGCAGGGTGGCGCCCGTGTGCCTACCGGACAGCGGACTCACCCTCCCGGAAGGAACCATCTGTGTGGTGGCGGGGTGGGGAAATACGGTGGAGCCGACAGGACCTTCTGGTATGCTTACTTGCTTAACCTTGTACTCCTCGCTCTGGAATTTGGTCAATTTTTGTCTTCGCCAAGAAGTAGTGTTTGTCTGTTTGTCTGTCCGTCTTTGAACAGCATAACTCAAGAAGCTTTATATGCATTGTCATGAAACTTGGTAGGTGGGTAGGTCTTCATGATGCGAAATAGAAATGATTAGATTTTGGGCCCCCTGGCGGCTTAAGTTGGTACTGCAGCATAACTTCCGGTTTTGATATCTCATGATCTGGACATGCTAGGGTCACGAATTTTGGATGGTAGATAGCTCTTGGGGTAGGGAAGAAGTGACATGAGTTGACGGCTGACAGATTGTACTGGAGACAAGACAAACAGCATGCCATGCAGTAACTAGAGGGGCCGTTAGGGGGCACGCAAAGCTTTCTCTTGACAGTTGATCAATATCCTGCCGCTATTTTCTGGTAATTTCTTTACAAAGTAAGTTGAGTCAACCCTATTCCATTGCAAATAAGTGTCATTCGGGAAGTGGGGGTGCCAAAATATGATGCCTTACGTGTGTGTTTAAAAGTTGGAAACACAGCTGTCAACTATGTTTATTTACATTCTGGTAGTTTGTGGTGGCACCACAAACTGAGTGTGGTCTGTTTTAGCGCCAATCATGAATGTAAGAAATGTGAGATAATTGCACAAATATGTTTTAAAGTGGAATTAATTTACAACCACATGAAACTTTTCTAAATTAAAATATTTCAATTTTTGGTGCAAAATTGTTACATAATAGATAGGCTAAAAACCTAAAAAAAAAGTGCCCAACAACTTTGTATCCCATTGGCGAAAACAAACCGATATAAAAGAGCCCCATTCCATACTTTACCCACCTATTAAACAAATACACCTGTTAAAACCTCCCATCATGAATACATCAACTATTACAGCTGAGGTATTAAGAACGTTTCCGTATTCTTTACTTGGCCGGGTTCGCCAGGCCTCCGTCCGGGTGATTTGTAGTGACTCACCAACTCCCAGACAGTAGAGTTTGTACCATCGCACACCGGGGCATGCCCCTACTCTTTTTCGAAAGGTGTGGTGGGTTCTTTTACGTGCTCGAGATGTGGCTCTCCCCAAACACGGGACCTTCATTTTACGTCCTATCCGAGGGACATCCATTTTACGTCCTATCCGAGGGACGTCCCTAACCGAAGCTAGGTACTCATTTACACCTGAGTGAAGTGAGGAAAGTCGTGTAAAGTGCCTTTCCCAAGGGCACAAGATCGGTGACATGGGTGGGGATCGAACCCGGGACCTCTTGACCCCGAGCCGAAAGCGCTACCGCTGCGCCAGACGACCCCACTTACTTTCTTACATACACACATGTTTTAATTAGTATGCAGTGGTCGAAATACTTTTTTTCAGTGATCTGCAATATTGCAGAAGAGTCAAAATTTCGTCCTGCAATTTGGAAATACTTTCTGCAAATACACAAGCCCCCATATTACAACCTTCGCAAACCAATAATGTCTATTTTCACATCATGTATAGCTTTGTAAATCTGTAGCATTACTGAAATTCTTCAAAATATCACTCTTTTTTAATATTAGACTTTATATAGATCCTTCTCTACAGAAAATTTATCATTTCCTGCTATCATGTCATGACACCACTGAAAGGATATGATCCCATTTTTCAGCAAACTAATATGGCTCTCTATGGGAAGCATATAAATTTTTCATTGCAAAATACATGGCAAAATGATTAACATATAGCAATTTTATTATATCAGCAGCATCACAGAAGAAATATACAAATATGGAAACAATGACACATGTAGTAGCAGGATTGCACTAGAACTACATAACTGAAGTTGTGATGTCACTACATAATTTTTGTACCTAAAATTGACATGTGAAAAAATGGTAAGAAAACAGAAACAATTAACTTATTAACTGATGGACTCGTAACTTGTCAAGGAAGGTAAATATTCCTGGAATAGTATCGTAAATAATTTGACGAAAAAAAACAACAACTTGAAGAAGTTAATAGAATCAGTAATAGAATTACAAGAAAATTATGAAAAACACACGATCTTTCCTTGCTAAATTGGACACAATAAGTTGACAATATTTACATTCTAAATAAAAATTTGCACATTTATTTTCCTGGGCGCGATCTTCGGCGAGAGTTTCTACAAAATTTCTTGATCTGCCATATGATATCTGATCTGTGTCGGCCTCCTCAGCCGCCTCCTCGAGAATCCAACCGCGACAGCAACCATCCTGAGTTTTGCCGATCTCGCGGGTGCGCGATGGGTTGCTGTTTCAGTCCCGATTGCCGTCGGTTTTCTCAAAGAACTTTGAAACTGCTTCGTACGCAAAGTTGACATATTTCTAAGCTTTAGCCCTTAAAGCCCAATTTTCTCGCCTTAAATATAATGTCGCAGTATGTCAGTTATCAGATTCAGCTGCACTTGTCAGTGGGGACCCCTAGCGATCCAAATTAGTTTTGAACCTGATGGAAGCAGGTTTTCCTGTAATGATAACTTCAGCCGTTTGGCGGCACCTTTTTTTGGACAGAAAACACACCCACGAAAATGACCGTTTTCGGTAATTTTGCTACAAAAGAGATGCTAGTTTTACTCTAGTAGTAGTAAATAAACAAAATGGCGACCAGGTTGTATTTTCAAGGTATTTTAGAGCGTCACCACAACTGCCGAGCCCTCGTCACGATCTAGCCATGCAGCAATGAAAGGTATATGTATAATGTGAGTAGGTTATTTTTGATGCAAATTAGGCAATAACGGCTCAGTATTCGTTGTAATACGCGATATGAATTGTTTATCTGTTCCGGTTGCCGGCGAT
The DNA here is from genome assembly GCA_013266295.2 of Branchiostoma floridae x Branchiostoma japonicum. NCBI lineage: Eukaryota > Metazoa > Chordata > Leptocardii > Amphioxiformes > Branchiostomatidae > Branchiostoma > Branchiostoma floridae x Branchiostoma japonicum. The sequence continues at coordinate 8,756,617 of CM023837.1, read as the reverse complement.
TCGGCACACGGTCTCGGCGACACCGTAAACCGGCCAAAAAATACAGGTAAAACTTTAACGTGCGGCTTTCCTTTTTAGTGGTATTTGTAGACAATGGAAAACGTATGATAGAACCGCTGAAAACTCACTGAAAATACATTGCGTTTTCTAAAAATATTATCATCGATTACGAAGTAAAAATCGTAAACCCCAAGAGAGCCTAATTTCGGGCCCTAAAAACCGGAAGTGCCCAAACAAGCCTGTATCTGGCGAAAACGCAAAGGGGTTACACTTTGGGATTTGGGCGATTTGGGAATGGCCAGATTCAAAAGGCTCGTATGGGGGTTTCGAGTTTTTACGGAATATTTCATATTATGACTTTGTGAAAGTGTTTACACGCCTAAAACCAATTGGGAATTGCCAGATTCAAAAGGCTCGTATGGGGGGTTTCAAGTTTTTACGGAATATTTCATATTATGACTTTGTGAAAGTGTTTACACGCCTAAAAACCAATTGTTTTATATTCTGTAGACTTTGAGTGAAATAATCAGCGGCAAGGTATTCAAATTCTCGTGTTTCTTGAGGCTGTTTTTTCTGAACTGATTTTCCTTCTTCTACCTCTTAGATTTAATTCTGTTTGTTAAATATTGTATAGACACAAAGAATGACTCATTTTACACATTATACTGCAGTGTTTTTGTAAACCTAACTCTTTTTTAATGTTTTGTACCTATTTAAAACAGCAATTCAACCTGACCATAATATACTGTCACAAATGTAGGCTCCCAATGTCTACTTGCAGATTATGTTATTTTAAAGCAGGTTGCAACTGTTCAGCCATTTATCTTTTCTAATATCAGAACATTACATCAACTGGAACAACATGGACTTGGACCAATGTGTATTCCTATATGTACCATTTGGTTTGAAAGCAAAACCGTTGGCTTTGTCGAATACCTTTCTGATGCCTGAACTTAAAGATTTAATGTTGATCTGCAGGATTTAGACGTTTATAATGTTTTATGGAACTCTTGGCAATATAATTGGTAGTTTCATACGACGGGAACATATCCCAGAGATGGGAATCCCCATGGTTCATGTGCGAACGATGGAATAGAAACACACCAGGAGTTATGGTGCATTTCCAGTGTTCGAAATACCCGTCTGCAATCTGCAATTTGCAGATAGATTTTCAAAATTGCAGAAGAAAATTTTGAAAATCTATCTGCAAATTGCAGATTGCAGACGGGTATTTCGAACACTGGTATGTAATGTTAAGAAGCCTAAAATGCGCAATTCTGTACGTGTCTATGTAGGAGAATAACAAAAGACGCTGCCATGTGTTTTAGTGTAAAATGAACGAAATCAATAAATGCCCCATTAAACTTCCTTTGATACGCTCAGATATGGCGATGTCGGACGTTCTTCAGGAGGCTGAGGTGCCAATAGTGGAGACGGACAGGTGTGACCAGCTGCTGCCGTTCGCTATCACCACGCAGGTGTGCGCCGGGAGGGACGAAGGAGGCGTAGACGCCTGCCAGGTAACTCATCTTGAAGAATGTGGTTTATGCCACACTGATTTATTTAATTTATGGATGACAACGGCACGCGCCTTGATTTTCACCTGTTCTCCCAACAAAAATCACCATCTACGGGGCTCTAGTCTGGATGCCATTTTCCGTATACGTAGTCCGTGGTAGCTAGCGACAATAGGGAGCCGGCGGTAACTACGGATGATGGCACCCAGGCTACCGAGGCCCCACGGAACTCTATCAGTTCAAGAACTCAGTTCAGTGCGGACTCATAAATGCCGCAAAAGGTACTGGCTTGTCGTAAAAGCCTTTATGTACTACCGCAAATTAGCAATACCAGCTTTGTACTCCTGTGGTTTAGCGGCATTTTTTGCTGGATTTTTTTATTCGTCCTCTCGTATTAGTTTTGGGGTTTCCAGAGGATATCATCCATGACATTAATTCAATGTGGCCTGAATCAACACCCACCCACACCCACACCCACACATACTCACACTCACACCATGGAGTTAACTCCGTGGTGAGACCTGAAAATGGTTAGATTTTTGTCCCCTAGCAGGCTTGTTATGGTACTGCAGGTTTTGATATCTCGTGTTCTGCTATAATTAATTCTACAGGGCGACTCTGGAGGGCCGCTGGTGTGTGAGGCAGCGGACGGCCACTGGTTCCTGTACGGGGTGACGAGCCTTGGGCTGGGCTGCGCCAGGCCGATGACACCCGGTGTTTACGTCAACGTGCCCGCCATGAAGAACTGGATCATGCAGAACATCAGGGACAGCAGCGCCACCTAGATAAAACCGACCGGAAAGTAGGAACTGCAGCTGCAGCACCGTAACCGACAGATAAAGTTGAAAGAGAATCCATGATAAAGAAGAAATGTTGCATGGAAGTCTAATAACAATTGTTGTAACTCAGGGGAAATGCCTCCAATTAAACTCGACATTGCTAGCCATGGCAAATGCTGCAGGGTTTCTCAGGCTTGCAGCCTTATACATTTACCAGTAACTTACAACTGGCTATTATTAGGACTGGGAATGCAAGCAAGAGAAGCTGTTGTATCCAGAACTGTGCATCGTTCTGGATAGTCTATGTGTATCCAGAATGGTGCCTGGGGCAAATGTACGTTCTTGGATATGCAGGGACTATCCAGAACACTGCAAATTAAAGTTCTGGTCACAACAGCTCTTGCTTGTAGTCCGTGCAAGCAAGCAACTGACCCTAGCCTGATCCTATCTCCAACTCATTCAGGCATAGAACTACTTTCTGGATACACGATTCTGGATAAAATAGATGCCCTGCAACAGTCACCACCGCTACCATATTGCATAATCATATTCTACATTATCATCGCACAAGAGCAACGAGCATTAAAGACATTTACTCTTGACCAAGTTATGTTGACTTTTTCTTGCTGGTGTCAGTGCTGTGTTTTAAGTTACAACATTGTTATTGGTTGGTTGGTATGGACAGTTAAAATTAAATACAGATACATGTGTACCATGAACAGCATGGGCATCCTAACAACTGTTAGTTAGATATCAAGGCATTACATGTAGGTACATGTATGACAAGTCATTGAGGTGTTTATGGTGACATAATGCCTGGCTGTTCATGGTTTATTCCGAGATCTACTAATGCAACATCATTCAGTAATTCACGGGGTATAAACACTTCAGATAGCTAGGTCTTAAAAACACCTTGAGAAGGACTTTTCTTTAACGTGGAGGTCTTAGCGTATACCCGGGCATATTTATAAGAGAGTTGACAAGGAACTATCGAAGTATTAGGCCACACTGACTTAATTTTATTGATGACATCCTCTGGAGACCCCCGAACTAATGTGAGAAGGCGAAAAAAACTCTTTTGCGACATTTATGAGTTGGCACTGTACTAACTTCTGGAGTTCTGTGGAGCCCTTGGTAGCCTGGGTGCCATCCTCTGTAGTTACCGCCGGCTCCCTATAGTGTTGCTAGCTACATTTGTACCACGAAGTATGGAGGATGGCACCCAGGCTAGAGCCTCGTCGGAGGATTTTTTTTGTGTGGAGAACAGGCAAAAATCAATGCGCGCCTGGATGTCATCCATAACATTAAATCAGTGTGGCCTTATACGTATATGAAACACCAAACACAACAACACACAGCTTTTCTACAAGTCAACCCACGCATTCTACGAAAGAACGAATAACGACACAACAGTTGGACTGGTAAACCTCCAGTTTATTGAAGTATTGAATGTCAGACATCTAAAAGCGCTATTAACATTAAGTATGTTCCAATTTCGCAGCAACGGTAAAAGTCTACACCTGACTACCATACTACTCACTACACTGGACAAATGTTGCTAGCTACATCTCTCTGCTTATTATACAGACTAACGCCTGGTAAACAAAAGAAGTTTCTGCCTAACAATGTACTGGAGATGTCCAGCCAAACGACAGAAGAAGCTAATCTGTGATTGGTCTGTTGTTTTGTAAAACATTTGATGATTGGTTGATCCATCCTGCCTCTGTTGGCTGTGTACTACAGGAGAAGTTTCAGTCTTATTCACAACTTGGAAATGTCCGGAGCAAACATGGCCTGTTGCTCTAAGGTATATTTCCTTTGAAATTGACTCAGTGATACACTAACAAGTGCAATCATAGGTAGGCTTCACATTGGTAGATTCTTTACAGCAAGGGTTGACAGCTTTGGTAGCTCCAACTAAAACTTTGGTTACACTCGGTGTTCAATTCCACAGTACTGAAAACCAGTCTTGACAAATGTTGTGTTTAGACCTGTCAGAATGGGAAAGTATGGGCTAAGTTTCTCTGCCACTTTGTCTAAAAAATAAACAAACAAACTTGGCATTCGGAGTCAAAGAAAGTCAGGATTTACTGCTTTGACTGTTCACAACCACCTCCAAGGAGCATCTATTAGTAAACAGTTTCAAGTTTTTTAAGATCAACCAAAATGTAAGACGTATTTAAAACCAAACAGCAACAAAAGATGAAGGAAGCTGCCAAGAAGTTACTGATCTTTCCCCACCCAAATTACAAACAGTTCAGTACTGAAAGCTATGGCCTTCATGAAATAGCAGAAGAGCTGAATTTTTACTGTCTAGCTACTGGGATTCAGTAATGACAGAAGTTTAATCATCAGACAAGTACTGTTTTGAGAGAAAAAAACACAAACAATCTATACAGCAGTTAATGTCTGCAAATTCAGTTCTGGCACATTATTTTTGTGGATCTGTCAAATTGCAAACCGTATGAAATACAGCTTTAATTTTCCGTTTCCCGCAAAAGCCTAAATTTTTGGGCTCCAGATTTGTTCCAGCAGGAGAAGAGAAGTGCATATTTGGAGAACTGACCAACTTTGAAACATAGTTCGAAGATGTCTGCAGTTAAACCGTTTCCCATCCAAGACACCTGCTATTTTTTTGAAAGGTTTCCTCATTAATGGCATTGTCATATCACCAATGTTAGTTAGTTCTCAATGACCAAGCATGAATTTCTTTTCATTAGACAGATTCGTCAAGTTGCCACTACATGTAATAAACATCTCAGTACATGTTAGACCTTTCCTTTTTTTTATATACAAAATCTTTCCAGTTTGAAGAACATCATTTAAGGACGTCTCCAAGTTCAGTTCAATCCTAGCCAAGAAGTTGACCATCAGAAAGTTTTCTGCTCAATTTTTTCAGACGAGTGAAATGTGGAAAGAATGTGCACACAGGATTGGTACATAACGAGTAACATCAGCAGCAATTGTGATGTAATTATCATAAATTAACATACCTACATACCTACAGCACAGAGGTGGCTGACTAGAAAAGAATTCCTACGCTTCAAGTGATTTGGATGAAAGTTAAATGTACGTGAAGGTGAAATGTATGTGAGCTAGATCATCATTCCATGTAAATTATACAAAATTAATAAATAAATTTAAAAAAACATGAGGTTGTTTGAAGGTCAGTACTGCACCATAATATTTACATCCTTGAAGCCAGAAATGCTTTTCTAGTAGCTCGTTTACAAACTTCCGTTAATATAGACAAACAATCGAGAAATGTCTTCAGATTTCCATATTCTACATGATGCATAATCAAACTTGTAGCTACATGTAGTCTTCCTTTTTTCCCAAATATGGTGTGATAATGTTCCTTAATTTCCTATAGTTTGATACAATGTGATGTAGATTATCTATAGTCAGAGCATATCTCAAGTTGGCCTCACAAAGTTCAACAATTTTTCCCCGATTGCACAGGTAAAGCTCATGACAGTTGACCTCTGAACTTTGCCCCTTTGCACTTCAGTAACCAGAAATGTTTCCTATCTAAGGTAGTTGATATTGCAGCAAAATACATACAAGGGCACATGCTACCTACCAGGAAAATTAGCACACTTTCTACTCCACTACATATACACGACAAGTTGGCAAAGTTTGACACCAAGAACACCAACAAACGCTCTTCTTCCGTTTCGTACAAGGTCCAGCACGAAAATTGAGTCGTATTTCCAGTAATCAATGATTCGTTCAGGAATTAGTGGCTTGCATTGTTAGAAAAAAGTTGATGTCAAAATGCTATGACTTGACTTCACACTATGCACGACTAGCTAGAGTTGGTTAGGTTGGTTTGGTTAAGATCAAATACAAGTAGTTTGTGCTGATTATTGTTCAGTATCTTATTTCACAATGAATACCCAGAAATGCAGAGAGGTTTGGGTACCTCAACCCACCACCTCAACTCTTTAAGCTGGGCTAGAACAGCCCAAAGTCATAAAATCTTCACCTATTAAAAGCAGTGTTCCTAAAATCTTGTTTAAGTCCAACTGAAGAAGTCCATGCAACTTTCTCCACCACGAGAAGTCATCGTGGGGCCTGACGCAAAGCGTCGCGAAATCATATCCCTATCTGTTCCTCATCAAAAGTTATTTCGTCATTAAAACGAGATCAAAATCAGGCAACTGCGTGTCGCCACCAGTCTTGCCTCTGTTTCCCATTGCAGCAATGTCTGTTTAACTACCTACCAACCACTGGCACTCTGTCTGCGAGCCCTTTGCCCTTTAACCTTCAACCTCTGGCCCCTGGCCGGCTGCCTCCAGTTGCCGTGGCAACAAAACTCCCTCCTCAAACCTTCCGACAGGCAATTTTGTCCCTTTTTTTAAATGTTTTCTTTCGAGTCACTTCCGTCATCCTTCCAGGCAAACTAAAACAGCTCCAAGAGCTGGCCCGCGTCGAAAAACGCGGGCAACGAAACTAGTAAGAAATCCTCACAAACCAATCGGAGAACATAACTGAATTGTGGGACTGCCGACCTGAAATGCAAGGCAATGCATTACCCACAGTGCAAGTACGATGGACTCCTCGCCTGCCATTGGATAAGGATGAAATGACGCTGCGTGAAGGAACGATTTTTACTTAGATGGTAACCAGTTGGTTTATACTTGACACTAAGATGGGTTCTGTACGGGGCTACTTGGCTGGGCAGCTGGGGGAACCTGAGCGGTGGAAATGCACACACTGCCATTTGCCGTCCCGCTTCTGCCAGACCCGCGTCTCTTCTGACTGCAGCGTTACTGGCATACCATTCCTGCAACGACAATGTACAGGTGGAGTCAGGACAACTTCATTATAATAATAATAACTTTATTTCATCCATTCTACGTTAAGATAAGTTTATTTCCACACCTTTCATTGCCCATCTCCGTTTCTATTGCCCTACATGTATATCACACAGTAGGGAGTTAGTCCATTGGTAGTTTTGTGTGTTAGTCCATTGGTAGTTTTGTGTGTTAGTCCATTGGTAGTTTTGTGTGTTCAACTTCAATACTATTTCTAATATTAGGTTCTTCAATGTTGGAACTGTATGTGTTATATGTGATCCAGTGGTTTGGAACGAAAAGGGGTATGTGACATGTTTTTTTTTCCAACCAAGTCCGGAAATGGTTCCTGCCATTCAGGTGTTTTTGGACTTGAACCTAAACGTTTTTACAAGTCCGGAACTGAGTCCAGCAAACCGGTACACAGCACTAATCCCACAGGATGGGGCATCTTACCTGTCAATGCACTGTGTGAGCCTTATATAGGCTATGTAAGCTGCATCCTCTCCTAGAAGGTGAACGTGAGGATTCAGAATCGTTGTGTTGGTTGCTTTGCTGTTCTTCGTCAGCGCTAGATACATGAAAAAAAGAAGAAAAATGCATACACAGATTTTTTTAATTCACATATACTTAATGAGTATTAGGCAGGAAGCACATTTGCTTATATGACCCCTTCTACTCAAAAACACAAAATAATATAAAAGGAGTAATATGCAATCATGACAAAATACATACATAATTACAAAGTGGGTAAAAGAAAAATGAGTTCAAACAAGTTGGTAATCTATCAATTACAATAATCTACGTGCACACATAGTTTGCCACCTTCATTGTATTCCAGTAACTAAAATTGGTCCTGAACTATTCATTTAAATAAAAAAAGTTAACTTAAAGAGATGTAATAAATGCAGTGCCAGTAGTCCAGAAGGCATGCACATTTCAGACATTCAGGTGTCCCAGAGTTTGGAAAGGACTTGATGCCACAACTTTTTTTATTGTGGCAGTGTTACTGTATGCGGCGGAGTTATGACAGTTGACGTTATAAAGGGTAGTTCCGGTGCAGAATTTCTCCTCATTTTTTCGTTGATCTTCCAATTTAGCAAAATTTTCCAAACCTGACGGCTCTGTCACATTTGTCGTAGGTCATAGTACGATTATGATGCCATAGAATTTTCAAGCAGGCTGTGACAGAACAAACTGCAGACAGGGACTTTTCTGTTACAAGACGGCTAAATTTTGCAGAACACATGCCTGAAGAATGCCTGTAAGTTAGTACAATTGTACAACATATGTGACCAGGCTTACATGTGTATACAAAGTATTTAACATGTGTGAGCTACTAGTAAATAAATATATGCAATAAATTCTTACCATGTTCAAAGTAGAACCTATGGAAGTCCATGCCGTACACCAGATTGCCGAGAGCCTCCGGTTCAAATGCCGTCATCCCTGGCTCACAGATCTTACTGTAACAATACAAAATCACAACACACTCATTCAAGTTGATATATATATATAAGCACCTTTCCCAAGGGCATAACATGCTGGGGATTCGAACCCAGAACCTTCCAAGTCAACAAGCCTAACCGCAAGACCACCTTGCTACCTTGGTATGAACGCATGATGTTTTGAATGCAAAGTGAACATTGTACCCCGTAGTCTATTGCACAAGTCTGCACTCTGACTCACCATCCGGTTTATCGTCTGGTGTTACCCACCTTGTGTGTGGGGTATATGTGCTAGCATTTCAGTTGTAAGATACATGTATGTACCCAAACAACATGTGACAGTTTGCCTCGGATTACTATAGGTAAAACGAGCACGTCGGCAGAACGTACTGCGCCTGCGCGAAACCCGTAATGTATTGTGCATAGCACTTCGGCAGAACGTCTCATATAAAGGTCGAATTCGCGTATATAAGGGTGACATCCCGTCTGTAGTTTTCAAATGTTGTGTAGAAAAAGATATGGTCTGCAACAGGCAAAATTCTAATGCAACGTTGACCAAAAATCCAGCGAAAATCCAGGTTTTGCGCAGGCGCAGTACGTTCTGCTGACGTGCTGGTAAAACGTACCTAAATCTTTGGACGTTGAAGAACTACATAAATATTGTCGTGTCCAGGTCTATATGTATTTTCAACTTACAAAAAAAAACACAGCCTAGATACACATTTTCCAGATTGTACTTTTATTACAGTGAGGGTCATATTCACTTTAAACCTCTCGATAAATACAACAAGAATCAGTGAACTAAAAAAGACTGACTTACGTGTAAGCTTCATAGTCAGCATTAGTGATGCACTCTATCAGGTTCTCCGTCATCCGTATGATCTCTTGCTTGCGAGCTGCAACAGCAACACCAATGAAAAACTGAGATACATGTTTTTGTACATAATACTACCACCACTAGTGTTTTGGCTCTTTCAATTTACAAAGCATTTTGTGATGCTGTTAAAAGCAGTTGACCAAACTGTGGAATAGAATCTCTGACACATAACTTAAAAAGGAGCCAACTCTGAGAGGATCCCAGGCAAGAAGGTAAATGAACATGTACCCTGTCTGCTGCCTATAAGTTGGTTTGATGCACCGATCGATGCTGTTTTCCATTGTAAAGGGACTAATAACAGCACTTATGATATCAGCACCATGGACAGTAGCTTTAATTAACATCAGCACCATGAACAGTAGCTGTACTTGTTATGTTAGGCCACCCCAATTAATTTGTTGCTTCTCGGATTCCCCTCTTAATTTTTTTCTGATTTGCAAAAAAAAAAATTTCTGCTTCTGAATCAACTCAAAAATGCTCATATTTTGCCTCCAACAGTTGAAGAAAGTCCTTTTCTTCCTAGTTGTTACAATTGTTACATCTACCAATGCAGTGGTTTGATTAAAAGTTCAAAATTCATTGTTTAAATTTTGACCCAGTCTTTTGTGTTGACTTCATGGCACCTATTCTAACATTTGGGGCTATAATAGGATGCTCAGGCCTGTTTTTATTTTTATTTTTTTTTCGCCCTGTCGCTTCATATTTTTTCTGAAAATATCCGAGAAGCAACAAATAAAATTGGTGTGGCCTTACATTTGAAAAAAAAAATAGTAAGGCCACACCAATTTAATTTCTTTGGTCATAAAATTCCAACACTACGAGATGAAAACAGAAGACTGGGAGATCTAGCTATGTTCACTCCCTTAAACTGCTTGAACAAAGGTATAGACTTTTCCCTGTTTTCAAGTTGATCTTTCAGAGTTCAGAAGCAACTAAAAAGATGGTGTGGCCTTAGATTCTTATAGGTAACCAGTAAGGTAGGAACATGGTTTACCTTTGACCTCGTCGTCCTCCACAATACTGCCCTCGGCCGAGCCCTGAAACCCCAAATGATGTGAGTCATGAACAAGATGGAAGGAGAGGGGGAGGGGGGCACAATGAAGAAACTTTCACACATGATGGAGCACTCCCAATCTGATGAATCTCATCCTCTCATGCCAGACCCACCGCTAGTATACAACAAGCAACAACCCTGGTGTAACAGTCTACATTACATGCTTCTTGCTGCACTAGTGGTGGCCAGCTGTCACCAGCCAATCACGTCACCACCTTCGGTCAAAACACAACGTGATTGGCTGGCAACTCTACCTTCAACAACAGAAGGGGGAGTATCTGATTGGTTAGCCAGCACTGACACAGCAAGAAGCACTGAACACAGGCTGGTATGCCAGGGTCGTTGCTTCAAATATACAAACAGCGGGCCTGCGAGAGAATGACAAACCTTTGCTACAACTTAAAATTTCTTGACACGCTGCATGTGGAAAGTATGTGACTTCTGACAGCCAAAACTTTAACAATTTGCTTTTAATGATACAGTAAATACTTTCGTGTGAAATTTTAAAAGAATATCCCCGATGGAGGGACAGACGGGCACAATGGAGAATGACTGATACACAATGAAAAATTTAGAACATTTCTAACACTTACAATCTTCAGAACCAATGTTATCAAATTTGTGGCAGAAAGCAACTAAAACCATTTTTCTAAAACATTGTGGCACAATGGTGAATGACTAAATGCACAATGGAAATGTTTAGAACCATTAAATGGGGCATCAAAAGTATTACAAATCATCATCTTTTATAGCTGAAATTTGTCCACATGTTACATGTAGAAAGTACCATGTGTGGCTTTTGCAAGACAAAATAAATTCTGTTTTATTTGGATGAAACACCGTAATATATGAGAAGGGAGAATACCACAATGGTAGATTGAGTAATGCTGGGTGGAACAGCTTACAACATTTAAATGAAATGTTCCCAATTTCCAGAAGTTTGTTATTGCCCTTGACAGCTTTTTGAAAAATTTTGAAGATCATTATTGGTATTCTATGTGAAATTTGTGAGCCAAAATGTGGAACCAATTGAAAATAAATTTTTGTCAAAACACAGGCCAATGGCTATCTTCTGTTGTTAGGGTTTATATCTAACAGTTATGCAAAGCTTAACAGGTAGCAAATTTTAAAAACTGCAGCTTGTCATAAAGTTATACAGGGTTTCCTACAAATATTAATATTGGTTTTATCCATCAAATTTTGAAAAAAAAAACTCTTTGTACATAACAAAATCAGTGTCATAGCTAAATATATATAGACAAGATACAATTCCTTGGTATGTTTTTTAGAATGCGCTACATTTTGGAACAGGGCCAAAGATTTTGCTGCTGATTTCTTCAGGTTACTACGGATTGTGACTGACAGTGTGTATAATTTATGTGACACCGCTTAGTCCAAATGAATTTGGCAGTTTTCTTACAAAGCTAAGCAAAACAACAGACTTGCGTGTACAAATGAATGTGCACAACCTACCATGGCTTTGGTAGACTTGCACAAGTGGCTACCTTTTCAAATTTGGCAATTTGCATTGTACTCAATACCTCTTCAAGCATTTTTTTTCGAAAAATTTCTGCTAAAATGGAAAATTTCCCCTAAAAGGAAAAAAATTTCCTACATTGGAAAATTTCCCCTAAAAGGAAAAATTTTAATTTCCTAAAATGAAAAATTTCTCCTGAATGAAAATTTTTCCTAAAATGAAATTTTTTTCCTAGAAAAATGCTTGCTACAAATGTAGGAAACCCTGTTTTCTACACACTGTAATGCAGAGACTGCAATAATAATACACACATACAAAATGTAAGGCAGCTGAAAATGTAATCTGTTCTTTGCCTTTCTACGCTACGCAGGTAGATGCAAACAAACAGCTCACATATAAACAAGGACATGTCAGTAACGGTAAATATATATATCCAGCCTGTTTCTAACAAACATGAGGCAGTTACAGGAAGGGCAGTGCACGCTAGTCTGCTAAAACTACAGCAATCCTACCTGCATTAACGTTACACTAGTAATTGATGATGATGAATTTCCCTCTGCCTGGTTTAAGAAACGACAAACCACAAGGCAAAACGGTTTAATCACAGCAAACGCTGCAGCACACAGGAAGGTTAGGCCGGCTACTCTACTCTACAGCTACACACGGATGTCTTCACAATCAGGTAGTCCCTGGGCTTCTCAGATCCACTGTCCCTGTCTCATAACCCGTATTTGTACAGTCAGCAATGTCACCTGTAAGACTGTGATTTTTGGACAGGATTTAAGATGGTGAGGCCGAACCAATTAAATTTTTTGGTTCTTGGATTTTTTAAAAGAAAAATATGAAGTGACAAGTCAACATACATGTACCAAGCTAAGATGGTTTATAATCAAAACAATGAATTTGGAACTTTTCATCAAACCACTGAATTGATAGAATGAACGACTGTAACAACCAGGAAGACAAGGACTTTCTTCAACTGTTGGGGCCAAAATATGAGTATTTTGGAGTTGATTCAGAACGACCGGAATTTTTTAAATCAAATCAGAAACAAATGAAGAGGGCAAATCCAAGAACCATTTATTGATTAAATTGGTGTGGCCTTAGGACAGTAATCACAATTGATGCTTTCAGAGAGGTGGACAAAAAAAGGGCCTTTTCCAAATTTCCAAAGCTCTTTTGCAGACAACAGCAATATGGAAGTTGACTTGACTTTGAGACGTGGATACGGGTTATAGGACAGTTCTGACATCACTCAGAAACCCAAGGACAGCTCAGCAGTTGCTACATCAGAAACTGAATTTCTCTACATAGACATGTTTCAGGAAGTGCAGATTGTGTTCGAATTTTCCCTTCCCATTTTCCACAAAGTACTTCAACCCAGTGCTTTCTTATTGTTAGTTCCGTTCGGTAAGACTGTAACTGATACAGCAGCAGCTGTGTCAATTGTGAAGACAATTATGAAGGAGGTGACCTGAACTGTCCAACAAACATTTCAAAACCAGTGAACTAGAAAAGGTAGTTGCCATCACTCTTTCTTTTAGAAGGGCTCAATTTGAATGAGTCGTCAGGCATACATGTATGTCAGAATTTACTCTCTGTACAGAAAAAGTCAGCAATGGACGTAAGTAAAACTGACCCAAAACTTTTGGACTAATGCCTGAAGCTTTTGGGGTACTGAATTTATGACACTATTTGAAGAGGAAGGTATGAAATGTCTGTTGGGTTACAGTCTGTGGGTCATCTAGTCACAGGCTGATCCCAAATTGTTGCAATCATCAAATGTTAGTAAGAACATTTAAGCAAAGTTCAATTCAAACTGTTTTCACACAGTGCCCAGAATCATCAATGGTTAGACATACGAGCTTTGGTGTTCGGACTCTGTTTTTGTCAGGGTTGTTTGGGAGAGCCAGACTATGTGAGGTGTGATAGAAGAGGCTAACTATGCTGCAGAGAGAGAGAGAGAGAGAGAGAGAGAGAGAGGTCGAGCAGAGGTCATGCGACTGGAAAACAGAAATCTCACCAGTGACTGTACACTCCTCCTCTGTTACCATGGCAACGGGAATATTGACAGATACCAGCCAAGGGGAGGAAAGAAAGAAAAAAGTTCCGTTTTGGGTTATCATAGGAAGTGTTAACGTTACACTTTGTGTAGCTCTACTCTACTCAGGTTACACAGTCGGAAAGCAATTCAGTCCAAGCAAGCGAACAGATTACATTTCCTTCTAGCCAGGTCAAAGGTCATGCAGGTAAATCTACAGGGGTCAGAAGTCAAGGGTCACCCATGCTACACACCAGGGATGATGGGGGGAGATAATAATGAGTAGGAAATGTGGATATTGGACTGTTGCGCTTTTCTACGTCCAACTGGCATGCAGAAATTTTGTCTATGCATGGAAATGTATGAAATAATCACGATGCAGATTCAAACAAGATGCATGAAAGATTCAAACTCACACAAGAACAATAGTAACGAATTCATGACATTCAGCATTGGTCAAAATGTATGCAATAATACTTCACACATGGAACAAGAAAGACAGCATGAATAATCACACAATACGTAACACTGGTCACTTTAAACTTAAATTTCCTAAATTTCAAGGGTATATCATGTTGGATCTGGCTGTTACATGTATTATGCAAAATTTCATGCTATCTGATAAAGCAATGCTTCCCTCCACTGTTACATTGTGTATTGCAGTGACTTTGATTCTGTCATAATGTGATTGTTTAGCTATTTGACTTTAAAATCTGTTGAAGATTTCAAAAAATCAAAAAGAATCTCGTGTAGTTTGCTTATGACTTTGGCTAAAAGGGAAGATCTATCTAAAAAAATTTGGGGTTTAAAAAAAGATTGGAAATCATTTTCCTTAGAGCTAAGGCAGCATTTTCCTTAATTCCCTTTAAAGAGACCAGTGTTAAAGCAAAAATTACCGGGTAGGAGCGTTTTGTTTTTTTTGTAGGGGAGGGGATGGAGGAGCATGCAGGAGACGTGGAGTTGTCAGCTGTCAGAGCGTGACCTGTACAAACCTTGGCGTCTGTCTTCTTCGACAGCAGGCTTTTACCTACAGGACAACATGGGGAAATTCACTGCACGGTCTCCAACATAACTTAGTATCACATGACATCAAACATTGTGGTGTTCAAAGTGCGACCACACAAATGTGTCGTTAGGGATGACAACAGCAGTAAAAAATCTAACGTGAGACTTAGACTAAAGGGGCCGTCACATTGCGTGAAAATCGATCGGCCAACGAGTCGGCAAGCTCTAAATGACATTTACGGTTAGTAGTACGCCCGATGTTTCATCGAGCATCGCGGCAGTTTTTCAGAGTCGGCCGAAGCTCGCTGACACGCGAAACGTGTTCTTTATATAATGTCTGCGTCACATTGTCGACAAGCTTCGGCCGTATTTGTTGATTGCAGAAAGGTCGCCCGATTTTGAGATTGACTGAGGATCGCGCGTATTTTTGGCGATGTGATGGCCCCTTTTGGGGCTCCTGTATTGTCCGACACATGAAGCAGTCAGAGCGGTAAAGGATTTTTGGTCAGCGGCCAGTCTCTAAAGGTAATGTGAGACTGTGAAAAAATTTAGCTAATTTCTGTACAGGACGTTTTATGGCTAATGTGTAGTCAAACCTTGGAAATTTTGATGATGATTATAATAAAATCCCACAATATGCACATTTTATGAATTATGACATAATTATTTTGCAGTGCTTTTGGCACCTTCTATATCAAGGACCCATATGTTAAAATGAGCAAAATATCAGAAGACCCCAGATCTAATGTTTGAGCGTGAAAAAAAAGAAGAAAATTGATCTTATCATGAACTGCATGTCTGCTCACAATACACCTGCCATGAAAATGTAGTCTTTCATTTGCAAACTGTTCACATAGTTACAGTCATTGCACATCTGCCAATAGGAGTAATATCTACTTTTCAACAACCATGCAAATGTCATCCATAAGTCATATTTGTGTGGTCTTCATCATCATCTACTTAATTGTCTTCTTCGTTAGACATGTGTGTCTGCAACTTTACACATATCAGCATCACACTGGGAATCATTCTGGTCGAATTTCTGTCAATATGTCCCAATACTGCAATTCTTTCTGCAATAGAAATACAACTTCAGAAATCTGCTTTTATATCAACAGAACTGTTTGTGCCAAAATAAATTTCACGCTCTTTCTTTTCATTCTCATTTCTTTGTCTTTGGCAGAAACTGTGACACGAGCTGTTGTCTGGAACCTTTCTCTTAGAAAACGATTTTGCTTTTCAATTATGAGAATTTCATATCATCATTTTCACCAGAAATAACAAATTGGTACGTTGTATATCCTGATATAAATGATATGGTAGACAAACTTGAGTCAAAACTAGAGGAACAGCAAATTTACAGCAGTTTAAGATACATATTTGAAACAAAATGTTACGATTCAATCCGGAATTTGAATATTAGACAGATCACACTGTTACATACAATTGTACGTACAAGTACATCGTCAGATGACAAAATACAACATTCCGATTTACATATGCTTGGCATGACCCTTAGTTTGGAAAATGGTGTATGTAGTATAGGGTCATTCTTGGAATGTACATGTATGGGTCCACAGATGGTCCATTCAGACATCATACATGTAGGTACCTCCCGGAAACATTCTCCCCATACATTTTGTATATGTAATGTTTGAATGGATAATAGTTTTTCCTTGAGGAATGTATGTGTGCATGTTTGTAAATGTGTACACATCAACACTTCTGTCAGTAATGTTGGTAGATATATCTACATCTGTACAAAGCACATATTGTATGTCAGCTCTGAAGAATGTCTAGGCTGAACAATTGGTAAGGATGTGTTGTTTGTTAGCTTCACAAAGGCAGGGAACTCTTGTCACATTCCAAGTCATCACTTCCCATACACATCTACACTAAAAGTCTTCTTTGTTTTTTTGTTGTATCACAACACCAGGGTTTTTGCCAGCTCCAATTTTTTTTTCCATCTAGTCATTTATTTTGCCATATGGAGCAAGTAATCTTGGGTGTCTCCCAGGAAATTTGTAACTTCTAAACCCCATGAAACGTTATTTCCCACAATTCAAGGAGCAAGTATGAAATGTTGACTCCTTTAAAAATCAATATTGTCTTTGTTGTAGTTTAAGCATTTTCCCAAATCTCTCCCATTACATGATATTTCCATTTTTCTTCCATCAAGGATGATGGAATGGGCAAAATTTTTGTCTGTCAGGAACAGCAAAATTCTGTCAAATGGCGATATTTAAGGACTCTGGCAAGAACACTGCATAACACTGTCTACAATAGTATTCGCATTTTCATATTTTTGGGATTGTGATTTCAGCCCTAACAATTTCTGACATTATTTAAACAACTCTTGTGATCTTTGAGTCAAAGTCCTTTAAACACAGAAAAGTTAAGCAACTTAACAAGACATCCCATCCAAACATACTTGATATTTTGAAGCCCCACCAGTGCTGTAAATTTCTTACAAACAGTACTTTTCTATATTCCAACATTAATCATAACCAACAAATGTTCATGCACATTAAATCAACCCTGGAAAAGGTCCAATAAGTGGGTGCGATGCTACAACAAAATCAAAGGTGTTCATTTTTAGATTCATGATCAAGTTATGTTACTACGACAACACACTAACAACCAGAGTGATCCAGAGCACAGGACACTAGCACAGGATTGTTTGACAGAAGATTCAGAGAACAGAGATTGGAGGTAGAGGTATAGAGATATGTCATACTAAATGGTATACAGGATGGGATCCCATGCAAAATGTGAGGATGTCCCGAGTCCAGCAGCCCAACGATAGGGCCGCCTGGACTGGTCGACAAGTTGGGCAGTGAAACAAAGTTGGTATGACAGAAGCAAGCACAGGATTCGGGGGCAGGCATCCAAATGAATTGGAAACATAATTTTGCATATTGAGATTCGTCTACAAATTTGGTATACATGTAAATGATGAAAAAAAAAAAACGACCTGAGTAGGAATGAAAGTTTTGTGTAAAATTTGTTTTCGAAAAAACAAAGGTGGAAAGATAATGTGAGAACCATGCAGTTTGAATTTGGGCGAACTTTTGGTAAAAGTCTTTGAATAATAAACAAAAGTTGTGCTAGAGTTTAGGTGAGGTTTTCCAGTTTGAGACTGAAACTAGCATGGTATTTGCAAGCGTGGACGACGTACCTGCATCCGCCAATGTCCCAGCCTGGCCTGCCGAGTTTTGCCTAACTGCACGTCCACACGACAGCGAGCAGAGGCACACAACACACACGTTAGAGTACGCACAATGCATGACACATCACACTTCAACCACAGGCAAAGACAACAGTGCACTGCTGGAAGAACAGGTGGAAAAATGGGGAATTGAAAAAATGTAGTGATCAGAGAGTATGAAAGTTACAGTTTTAACCTGGACACCCAAATACACATTGTGATTCATGGTAAAAAAAGGTATGATACAGCAAGTACATGTGGTTAGCACGTGTGTACCAATTCTAGACTGTCCAAAAATTGGGACACGTTCTTCGGAGGACTGCAGCATTTTGGTGGAAGAGGAGATTTCAATATACAGACCACTACATGTCTTTGCCATTTCCAAAAGTCTGATGTGCTTTATTTTGTGATGAAGTTTTTGTGTCAAATAGTTAGACTAGAATGGTGAAAACAGACTGGAAAAGAAGCAAAATGCAGCTAAAGGGTTTTTGAAGAATAATGTAGCACCCAACACCAAGATTTCTATTGGTAAAGATCAGCAGCTGAAAGAGATAAAAGCTACGAGCTTGGTTTGCTGCTCAACAACAACAAAAATAACCCAGTGTCAACTCAAAGGGAGAAGGCATTTTTGTGTTCTGCATGAGAAAATGTCTCTATTAAGAAAGTTTCCTTTCAGGTTGTGAGAAGTTAAATTGCGATCAAGCTGCTTTACATTTTTCGGGCATATACGTTGGGGCCTAGCGAAAACTGGGTGCTATCAGGGAGATGTGTTAGATGTGAAGACCTTGTCTTCCGACAACAAAATGGTGCAGGAATGTGTTCAGAAATGAAATTGAAGATTGTTAGATTTCCACAACGGTTTAGGAAAAGAAAAGGAATGAAAACCAAACTTCACACACTTTGGTTTGCAGGAATGACGCTATCTGTTCTGTCCAGGTCAAATGCAGTGGCCTCGATTTTAGTTGGCGACGCCTTTGATGCCATAGCAACTATACTGGAGTCCGAAGGGGGTTCTGTTTTTTTTGCCTTTGCAGCAGTTACAAGTCCAGCAAATAGACTAGATTCCCCCTTTGGTTTTAAAAGTGCCGTTATGGTAGGGCTTTTAGGGTCAGGTGCAGGTGTCTCGTCTTTTCTCTGTACATCCTGCTGTTGTTGTTGTTGCTGTTGTTGCTGTTGTTGTTGCTGTTGTTGTTGTTTTTTGCCCGGTGGTACTAGGGTAGAACACATGAAAATAAAGAGGGATAGAAAAGGGGTAGGAGGGAGAGATGGGAAAACGAAATGTTAATATAACAGAACGTAAAGTGAAGGAAGAAAAGAAGAAAAAAGAGACGAGTCCAGCATTAATACCTTAGAGGGTATGACTAACAAACCTTTATGTCGTGCAGGCACTGTCAAGAAAAATTAAGGGAAAAGTTATAAAATAGGCATCACAAAAAAGGGCAAACAAGATCAAACGTGCAGAAATTAAATAGAGAAATAATCTTCAAGCTACTGAAATATAGAAAATTCAAAGCTTTACGTAATAAGGCTACCTAAAGCAAGAAATGATCAGATGTCGGAAAGCAAACTTGAAATAGCACTTACATATAAGCATGCCAGGAAAAGACAAAATGTTTGCGATCTCAAATGCTTGTGTACCTGTATTACAGTGTTTCACCTTCACTCCTTCAGACACAGAAATTAAGAAAATCCAGCATATACAGCATGAGACTTTTCTTGTATGTGTGGCGAAACATTTACATTCAGGTATGTTCATGCATCGTGCTAGTACCAAACTCAACTCGACAACAGGCAACCAGGATGGCATGCAAAGGTGATGTAATAAAAGTAGGAAAAGGTCACAAAACACAAACAAAAGACAAACACAAGTGAAATCTGA
Source organism: Branchiostoma floridae x Branchiostoma japonicum (assembly GCA_013266295.2). Classification (NCBI taxonomy): domain Eukaryota; kingdom Metazoa; phylum Chordata; class Leptocardii; order Amphioxiformes; family Branchiostomatidae; genus Branchiostoma; species Branchiostoma floridae x Branchiostoma japonicum. Next base: position 8,736,533 of record CM023837.1, on the reverse strand, counting down.
CATTCTACTTTGACAGGAGCCCAGTAACTTTTAGTCGAATATATATCCTGCTCTGATACCAGAAGAACTTGGACCCAAAAGCACAGCATTGTTGTACACTTTTTGTACACTGTTATTATTTTTTCCTTTGTTGTTATTTCTCTCCCCTTTCTCTTTCTCTTTCAGTTCTTTTCTTGTTTTGCTCGGCCAGTGTTTGAGGACAACCACACCACGAGCGCATAAAATATCCAGAAAGAAAATTTTAAAGCTGCATTATGTAAATATTTAGAACAATACAAAAAGTCAATTCTTTGGTCATTTCTTTCAGTAAGTTGAATCAACCATAAAAAATTATACTCCATTGCAAATAAGTGTCATTCAGGAAGTGTAGTTGCCGAAAATATTACACCATACGAGTGTGTTTTAAAAGTGGAAACACAGCTGTCAGCCATGTTTGTTTACATTCTGGTATTTTGTGGTGGTGCCACAAAATGAGTGTGCCTCATGTGGGCTGTTTTATTGCCAACGATAATTGTCAGAAATGTGAAATATGCTGAAAAGTGGAAGTAAATGACATGAAGAGGATTTCAATTAAAACATTTCAATTTTTGGTGCAAAATGTTACATAATGCCCCTTTAAGGGGTGCAATGGCTCAAAAACAAATCTGTCTGGATTATTTCTAAAAATGTTTAATTATCTTCTGTATGTTACGAAATAACTACAATTCTGTTACATGTTCCCCAATTTACAGGTTATGTGCTACAAATTAATTAACAACATGCATACATGTACATGTACTGCTGGGCTCAAGTTGTAGAAGTCTGATGATGTTTAGAAAGAAAGAAAGATAGAAAAACAAACAAACAAACGAAATCCACACATCAAACATCATGCTGGTCTGAACACATGCATCAGGCAAAGACATCACAAATAGGGAAGTCAAGGGGTGTGGTCAACAGAACACAGGTGCTCCAGGCACCTCACCACCACATTTTGTATGGTAATTATACATATTACTGGGTGACTTAATCATAGAATGATGAAGAAACTAGAGTAACTTGAAGTCAGGTGTCTACAACTTGTGTGTTTAAGTCAAAGAAAGATCAACATGTGAATTTAGGACACTTGGAGAGAAGGAACAAATGGAATCCTGCAAGGAGGTTACTTGAAGAGCCACACCCATCATTCTCTGGTAAAAACAATCACTACGTCCCTCCAGACACCAACACCACCCCGTGTCAAACATGGTATGGTCCAACAACATTTCCTGCCACTGAAAGATAATTCTTGGGAGACAAAGTGGAATTCTTAATTTTTTAATGATGTTTACAATGTTGGAAAACTTTAAATTTAGGACTTTTACCTTTTAGTTACCGTTCCTAGCTGTTACGGTTGGACCGTACCATGTTTATCAGAGGGGGTTTGCATCAGATGGAGGGATATGGAAAGAACCATGTTAGCACGAGGAACACACTGGACGTGAAGAATGTTGCATGATGGGAATGCACATTTATCCCACAATGCAATGGATGTATCCCACAGTTCAGTGCAACACCCTTCCTACCTGCATGGGCATTCTGTGCAGGAATGTCTAAAGCCAAAACCAGCAAAAAAGTGGAGAGGGGAACAAAGAAGACGTAAGTTCAAAAGAAACAAAAAACAGAACAAAGGGTTCAACAAGTTTTCTGTTTCGCAGACCAACCTCGTTTAGGGGACCTTTTCATGTGCTTTCAAAATTTGTCCGTTATTTGCAAGTTCCTTTACACCTATCGAAGATTTGGGGGCAAGTTGTCGTCACTAGATATGAGAGAGAAAGTATATGTGAATAAGCAAAAGGTTTGTAAACCAAGACAATTTAAAGCTAGTAAACTTGGTTCCTTGCATGTTTAATTAAGAGGTTGAATTGGCAAATTTCTTTATCGATATCTACAGAAATGGGTGATCCCTACCCTGACCAAGTTGGTCTGTGTACAGAGGTACCCAACAGAAAATGAGCAGTAGCAAAAACTGAACTTCACAATTTTTCTTACGTTTCTCACAGAGAACCATGGGTTAGCTCTAGCTTACTTTCCTCTTACATATAACACTACAGTAACTGTTTCACTGAACAGGACAACTTGTACCAGTTTAACACAGCACCACAGACTACTCCACCTCACGACAGATTGTTGGAATACAACATTAAAAATGTGTCCCCCTCAGAAACCCCCTTATAATAGAGCCACTCTGTTTCTTTAATTGTCATTTGCACCTGTTGATAAAGACACACTGGAGCAAGGATGCATACTGCTAACATTTAGATTTGCCCAACATACTAAATCAGATGTAAAACAGAATCATTATGTCAAATTTTATATTTCATGAAAAACAGATGTGTTACACTCCAACATCTACAATAACAACATTCAGCCTTGTCGCTAACAATTCAGAGGTCCACACAGAGTGAACCCAAAGGAAAGTCTATTGACCAAAACTCTCAGGGATTGGTAAATTAATTGTCAAAGCCCCAAAGGTCAGTTAACAGGACAGACCCTCTTCCAAGATTTGTATCATTATCAACAAGGTACATCCGAGTGATTCTGCCTTGCTGTAAGGTTTATGTCTTGGTTCAGACCATGTCAATGTTGACATGTCTAAATCAAACATAAACCCAACTCAACAAGGCAGCATCTCAACAATGAAAGTAATTCTCAAGTGTTTCCAAGGGATGAGAAGGGACACATTTTGTCTTATACATTCTTATCTCATGTCTAGAAACAAAGTTTCAAAATTGAGCCTTACTTTCAATGTTTAACAGTTTCGGAACAAAGTTTGAATGAAAGAATCTGGAAAACAGACACTGGCACAACCAAATGTATAGAGAGAACTGAGAAGAAGTAGAAAATCTGAAGACATTGGAGAAGGAGCATTCCAACAAGATTTCCTCCTAAGAAACAATATGTTTGGACCTGCTCTTTGGCTATGCCAGTATCATGTCCAAGACCCTTACTGATTCTGGACTCTGAAAAGTTTCAACTTCTGCAAATTTTTGGAACGACCTTTTTTTTATAACCTTGGCTCAAATTGTAGCAGGACAGTTTTATGTAATCGGTACATAAGTAAGGAAGGGCTACAAATACTGTTTCACTTACAAATGTACATTTGTAATATGTGAAAGGAGAGAGTGGTGACAGGACTTACTTGAAAAGTTGCGAGTGGCCAGCATGGTGGTCAGAATGGCTCCCTGTACAAGGACACAGAATGCTCAAGGTCAATTACCCTCAAGGTCACAACAAAGCAAGCAAATTTATGATCCTGTCACCCTTGAAGAAAAACATCATTACAAAATCTTTGACATACATGCACACAAAATAACCTGCTTTACTGACAGTTAATTTGAAGAGAAAGTGATAAAAACTAGAAAGCCTCAATACAGTGCAAAATGGTATACACTATGTGTATAGCACAGAAGTACAGCAACTTTGAACTTTGAACCTTCATTGTCAACTTTGACATGCACTCCCTGTACACTATGTCATTGATTTCAAGGGTCAGCCATTCTTTAAACAACCTTGAATGTGATGGCAAGGGGTTAAGGATAAAAATGGTATACACTATATGTATAGTACAGAAGTACAGAAACTTTGAACTTTCATTGTCAACTTTGACATGCACTCCCTGTACACTATGTCATTGATTTCAAGGGTCAGCCATTCTTTAAGTTAAACAACCTTGAATGTGATGGCAAGGGGTTAAGGATAAAATTACTGAAATGAAATACTTTTCTTGTATCACAAAATAGCACAACAATAATGACAATATTTGGGTCTGCCAAATACTTTTTTTGTGTGTTAAAGTTAAGTTTAGCTGTTCACACCTACTATGAGAAAAATTCAAGCATATTAAGGATGAGTTTCATCTTACACAACAGAGATTCATACAATGTATAATCATAATGTTGCATAATGTTGAACTTCTTGGCATTCCAACTCCTGCCAATCTACAATGTATAAAGCCCCCCTCCCCTCCTCTTAATTGGAATGGTCCTTATACAGGCCGATGACGTCATCAAACATGTAATGAAGCCAGTTCCCTATTGAGCGAGAGCTATTTCACGCCCACTCGAACCTGACCCTGACCACCATATTTCTGTGTACTCAAGTTACAACATCAAGGTCGAGTGAAAATTTGACAAAATCCCCTCTTTGACGATCACTGTCACCCCACTGGGATGCAGGAAAATAATATTATCAAATAATACTATCATCTATCATAACGTTATACATGTAGTTAGGTGAAAATCGATCTGAAAATCAAAACAGCAAATCAAGGAAACTTAACCACAAGAAACACTTGACGAATGTACATTGTACATCCTTCTCTACAAAACTAATGATTTAACAGAAGGTTTTGTACCAACGATATTATAATGGTAAAAACTGAAGCAATAGGTTACCAAGATGACTGCACATGTCCAGAGTGCGACTAGCAGTACCCAGGCCATGCCTGCACTGCCGCTCCTGTGTAAGAAGTGACCTTGTCGTTCATTGTGGATGTCACTTCCAACCCCAGACCAATTCTGCCGCTGTCCCACTGATTGGGGGCGCCTATATTTAGCGAGGGAGGATGCCTGTTGTGATCTCCCAGCATCTTGCCTTTCCGTTCTGGGGTCACTATGGTTACAATTACATCATTCCTGGGCATAAATCTGTCTGCAGGTTCTTGTATGTTAGGCCAAGGCCACGTCAGTTTATTTCCTTGGTTCACAGACAGTTCAAACTAAAATTAAAGGCATCCAATACAATTTCAGGGCGGCAAAACAAAAATATTCTGGATGAGGAAATCTGTCTGTTATTGACATTTACTGCCATTTCTTAGCACATTTTGGTCATCATTTCATACATTTGTACTTGAAGCGCTAAATGAAATATCCCCAAAACAAGCTACATGACGAGTTCCTTTATTTTTTGGTACCACCAATAAATAGCTAGAACCAGACTATGATACAAAACAAGCAACCGTTTTCCATCAGCGACATCACATTTTTTGCCTGTCAGTATGTTATGGGATAGAATATTTGATTCAGCTACTACATGTACATGTACATTAAAAAATTACCTGAAAATTGACTTTGAAAATTCTGTGCACTGAAATCACTTTGGATGCCTTAAGGTACGATAAGCTTTACCCCCTGAAATTCTGCATAACAAGATGTATAATACATGTAATGTATTTTTACTAACTATTTTCATGCTCACAGTCCTTCAAGCTCAGCATTATTTCTTTATTATTAAAAATTCATTTAGCTCAATAAACTTTCTAATAAATACATGTACCTCCTGGAGAATTTCTAATCAAACTGCAGCTGTTTAGAGCACCGAATCTAACAGACTGAACCAGATCTGCCAAGTTGGCCAGTTTGACATCCATTCAGAGGTGATGTATTAAATGTACCTTCTTGGCAAAACGATCCTGGGACCTATAAATACAGGACGTGGCCTCTGAACTCAGTACGGCTGACTTACAGCATGCAATACCTCGTTAATCAATGCCTGCCTTGGAATTTCATGAAAGGGAATCAATGTCCAATTTAGCAAATGGCATTCTTCTGGACTACAGTGGGGAGACTGGACAATTGTGGTGGTGGTGGTGGTGGGGGAGGGGGCGTGACCAACACTGATGTGATATTTACTAAGTGTCCTAACTCTTTGTTAACATGTCAGACTGGAAAGGCCAGATTTAGAATACTAAGGACGTCCGAGACACTTCTTGAACTCTGTCCAATTCTGGATAAATGAATTACATCCCAACCACTGATGTATTGAACACTGAAGGCAAATGGCTTGGCGTAGACTAAACATTGCTAGGTTCGGAATACAAAAAAAGACACTTGTTGAACTCTGCCCAAATTTGGAGGAACGGATTGCATGTCAACTACCTGGTATACTGATACATACTGGAGGTGAATTGTCTTGGGTTGGGCTAAAATCGACAGGTGTAGAATGACTAACAGGACACTTGTTGAACTCTAGCCAAACCTGAAGAATGAACAGCATGTCTGCTATCAGATCTGTATGATCAACTGTCTTATGCCTTGGCTTTTTGATCCATGTCAGACTAGAATAAAAGGTTTAGAATACTAACAACTGAAGACACTCATAGAACTCTGAAGGAAGAAAGAGCATATCTACAGTACCTAGTGTAAAAGTTACATGCACTGAAGGCAAGGGTACCAGATTCAACATACTTAGTAAAAAGGCATTTCAAAGATACCAAAGTTTTAATATTTCTCCAAGGGTAAACGCTGTAGGTACATGTACTGGTTTAAATAGCTCAATCCCATTCACTAAGTATACTGTTACCATGGCAACACTGAATACACGACATGACCTCACATTGGTTCGGGTCAAACGGCAGTAATTTTGTTTACTTGTTCTTTTCAGTCCAGCCAAATGTGAACTCTACAAAAGGTCGTTTGAGGTGACCCTTTTCTGGGCTGATATTTACAACTGGCCCGTCTGACATTTGCTGGAGTCCCGGGCAAATGTCGAGCTGTTGTTCCGAAGGTCGCTGACATCGTTAATCTGTCGCGTACCCCTTTCACGGCGCTCAACAGTCCATGAGACGTACACTTGAGTACAGGAATGTCTGCTCGGGGTCCAGGCATCAAAAAGGGCATTAGGAATAGGGGAAATCTGGTGTCAAAAGGTTACTATATATTTAGTATTGGCTCCTTTCTTGTAAAGGGTTCTTTGGAATATCTGCCTTAAGTTTAAGGGTTAACACGAAAATCGAAAAAGAGTAGGGGTCCTTCCCGGTGTGAGTGGATCAAACCATTCCGGCCTAAAAAATGGGGTAGGGAATTTCCCAAGCAGCCTTTGTAACCCCTGCTTCGCTTATAGAGTTAGTGAAGTCAAGTTTGATGTTTCTGACTTAGGGAGAAGAGAAGCTGCTGCAGTGTGAATTGAGCCGAGCATCATCGATTACAATGGATCCATCAGGCTCACACTGTATTGATTAGAAAAAAAAATATAAGAAGGTATATCACAAACAATCTAACAAACAAATAAACAAGCAAACAAACCTTCAGCTTCCTGCGAGCGTTGAACTTCTTCAGGCAGTCCACGGTCTCCTGGCGATGGATCTGCGATGCCACGCGCTCCCGTTGCTACGGATACGGAGAGAAATACAGAAACGTGAGGAATCGAACCACAAGACTTCGAAATAAGATTGTCTGATACTAACTAAAGATGTTGACGTCAAGCATCAAACCTGTACAATTCTCTACATATTAAGGACCACCTGGCCAATGCGACCGCTTTTCGATTATCCGTTAGATAATTTTCCCCATTGACACAAGCATTAAGAATCTTGTCTATAGAATATAGACCAGATCTTATTGGTTCTGAGTGGTCTTCTTGGCCAATTTTGACTGTATAAGATTTAGGCCACGTCTTACATACATGTACACATGTGCAGTAAGATGTTTTCTGCACAACTAAACATCACAAGTATACGCACATGTCTAAGACATACATGTAAGTGTATTCACATGTCTCAAACATATGCTGCAAAGGTCACTATGATGTCCAAATATCATCACCATGGAAACAGTGGGATATCAAAGATTGGCCTTAGGAATGAGCAAATCGTTTCCGTGGAAACGGCAAATAAAATCTTGCTGATACATAAAAGGGCTTTGGGTCGTGGAGATTTAATTTACCCGATAATGATTTTTCCAAGGTTCATCACCCCAGCTTCCTGGGTTTATTTCATTTTTGAAATGATCTTGTAAATTAATTTTTTATCATTGCAATTTGTAGTCATATAGCAATGGTAAGCGTAATAAATGTATTTTTGTTTTTGGAGCACATAAATACATGATGGTGTAGTGCAGATCTCGATTAACTTCCCTTCCTACGCGTTTTACATGCGGTTTTAACTTGTGTATTTCTTGTGCAAAAGTCGTGTAAATCGCGTTTAAATCGCAATTGACAGCTGTGTAAAAGCCGTGTAACATGCGGTTAAAACTCGTGCCATGTAAACTGCGTGCACTAATTAGCTGCGATTGCGTGTGGCTATCTACATGTATAACGCATAACCACACAGGATTACACGAACATGCATTTTACACGAGAAGTGAACTCGATTTAAACGAAAACTGCACGGCTTTTGCACACCTTTTAAACGAGGGATGAATGCATGGCTTTTAATCGTGTTCTGCATGACTTTTGATTGCGATTTGCAGGTGTGTACAATCATGTAGATAGCAAGTTATTCGAGATCTGTAAAATTAGCCGTTTCATGAGAATCATGAGAAAATAAGATTAAGTTTGTGTAGAATTGTGTAGTAACAGAGAAGTATGTATAAAACCGTATTCCTCAAACCTACCTCCCTAGCAGTACATGTAACTGTGACTACATCAAACACTCGGACTCGCTAAGTCTGACGCTTTGGTCATTATGTTGCCATGGAAACCGATAAACAAATCACAGGGCCACCACCGATCCCATTATTACTTTAGCAGCGACTGGCTTTAATTGGTAGCAACAATAACATGATACTGATGCAAATCCTTCATGTTGAAAATCTACATGTAGAATGTTACTGGTGAGCTTGCTGTAAAGGGGCTTATAAAATAGAACAGTAACTGTTGCTTAGGGACCTGATCTGTGCGTACAAGTCTTTTAAGTACCTGGTTACCACAGAATGGTCGCTTGCAGCATTGACAAACATTGCCTTAGCTACCGTTTTGATAGCTGAAATCACTGTTTTCTTATGACACTCAATTCAACCCTTTTAGCTGAAATGAAGCTGAAGTTTCAGGTATACTCGATGTAAAGGTGCTGTCACATACATTTGTATTCCATAATGTTTAATGGGTTCATGATCACAAATTCAGGACAATCTTGGAACAGTCAAGGATGTGTTGCATAATATATATTTGTCAGGGTAGAAGCTCCAATCTGGTGGAATCGGCAATCCTACTGGTAGAGATCCCGATTGGAGTCTCAGAAGTCAACAGAAACTCTGATCGGGATCTCTGCCGGTAGAATTGGTGATTCTACCGGCAGAGATCTCAAATGGAATCTGTAAAATTTGAGATATTTGGCTTTTCAACTTTGCTTCATGTCACTTTAGATCAATCATTATGGAGTAACTTGAAATTTAGGATTTGTAAATGGGAAACCATCGTACCTAACACATTAACAACATCCTGATTGGAGTCTCTGTCGACAAAGACTCCGATCGGGATCTCTACTGGTAGAATCGTACCAGATTGGAGTCTCTACCCTGACATATATAAAATTAAACTGTCTTGTGACAGAAAAGACTGTTACTCTTCGTTGTTAATGGTCAGTTTTATCATAACCTCATTGCAAATGGTAGAACCAAAAAGGTACATCATATTATGACTTAACCTAAACAGGACATACATGTATACATGTATGTGTTACCAGTGCCCCAATCTGACCTTGGTTCGAGTCAGAAACAAACTCATTAATGCGCCATTCATTTACATAAACCTGACAGTTTCATGAAACTTGATAGCCTTGTTTGGGAGAAATGGACCCAGCCCGGCGTTTAACGGCACAAATGCCCTTGCCAAACGAACCTCTCACCGCAAGGCAGTGCTGGATGGATTTAATGGAGGCATAAATAAGCCGGGCGTTTGGAAGGATGGGAAAGAATAACAGCAACGACCGACGAGGGTTTAACATTCACTCACTCAGTTTCCACGGTTGACTACACATGGTGAAATTCACCATGTGTAGTCAACCGTGGAAACTGAGTGAATGATAGTGTTATTGGAGAGAAGTGGCAACCAGTGGCAGGATTCTGCCAAAAATAACTGCCTTTTGTTATCCCAACCCAGGGAATAGATATTCTGTCCATTCAAGGTGTGTATTTCTTGTCGGAAGACATGACTGTAGTGTATTGTGTCGGCGACAAAAGTTGGTTGTCAGAAATGCTGAGGTGACAACAAAGAAGATGGACATGAATAATTTATTCCCAGGTAATTGAATATGGTTGAATTCAGTGTCAGAAGTAGCATTTCCAGTCCTCTCTATGGGAATAGGTTCCTGCTTTGCATCTAAATGAGCTTCAACATGGTGCAGCTTTAGTTGCAGTTTGTAAAGCGGTCACCAGGAGGCATTGTTCATACATTGTGCATACATTGTGCAATCATCATAACTTACTGTGCTCTGTTGCTGTAGTGTGGGAAACATCATTCATTTTTAGTCTTTCTTCATCTACATTCTCTGTGTCCTTTTCCTTGTGAATGTGAGCATCCTTAGCTTCTGGAACTTCGTTATTCGTGCAGTAACTGGACACATGTATTGGGCTTTATACCAAAATTCCTTCTCCTTTTTGTGTGAAGAATAAGAATGTTGAGTGAATTCATGACTTACACATATCCACGGGTGCCTCAGGGCCTGCTCAGCGGTGATGCGCTTGGCTGGGTTCAAGTTCAACATGCTGTTGATCAAATTCTTGGCCTCTGGGGTGACAGTATCCCACTCTGGGGAAGGGTACTGGCGCCAAGAAAGGAAAAATAGTGAAAAGTGATCTCAAACAACCGTACATACATGTAGCTTCAACAGGTTGGTACAAAATGTAGATCAATACAGCATAGTTTCTTTTCAACAGAATCTTTTTCAGGTGCAGTGGGTTGTTAGTTCACTGTGTCTAGGGCACGGTATTGGAAGGCAGAGCCCATCCCTCTCCTTCTGCCTTTTACCTCCCCGACTGAAGTCGGGCACCCATTTTACGCCTTGAAAGTCGTGTAAAGTACAGTGCCTTTCCCATGCAAGGACAGATGGTCTTGCTAGGTATGCCGGGAATCGAACTCGTGACTTCTCGATCTTGTGTTCACTAGCCTAACCACTCGGCCATTTGACGCCACAAGCACAAACACTTACATCGTATGCTCCAGCCTTGATCTGGGAGTACAGCTTGTGCTGATCCTCGTCCCAAAACGGAGGGTACCCCACCAGCAAGATGTACAGAATTACACCTGCACTCGGAGGAAATTTTTAAACATCAACACTTTAATTATGTAAAAAAGTATACTGTTTCAATCCTGTTTAAAGTCTTCCCAACATGAAGTGTATCCCAATAGCAACAGTTTTGTCTGAAAAGTTTATCATTAACTCTTGCCAGTCCATGATTTCTGTCCTGTCCTACTGTCACATACATGATTGTACATTGTATCTAGTCTACTGGGCATTCGCAGTGGACTGGTAATTTGTGCAATTCAGTCACTGTTATCTCTCCTTTATAACACATGTACTCTATTACCCAGGACAGGAGGTAACAAAACTCTATCGCCAAAAACTAGAGAGTAAATAAAATCATATTTCAAGTAATGCATTGCAACTCCAGAAGATAGTAAATTGGATGATATCATCTTTCTTTAGCCATAGCTTGAGCACACATACACAGCTCACCTAATATTCTAAAATAATTATGTTAAACCTTTGCAGAAGGAAAACGTATATTATTATGTTTACCGAAGGAAAACATATTGTTTTTGCTACGTTTCTTCTTCTTCTCCAAACAGTGACCTCAATGACCTGAACCAGACTGTCTGTTACCATGGTTACTAGCGTTGGGTTACATCATGTTGCAATTTTATAGCAGGAGGGATTTAGACGCCTGTCTGACCATATATATGTATATGAATGTGTTTGAGTAAGAATTAACAGAGCAGACCTTATGCGAAGGTAAACATTATGCATTTGCTTTGCAAATGTTACCTTTCTAGTGTACATTGTTTTTGCTCAGGTTCCTTGGTCAATGACCTGGACCAAATGACTGTCACCATGGTAACTGGTGATTTAGCAGACACCCTGTGGTGCTGTTGGATTACATGTATATAGCAAGTTGCAGGACAGAGTTGGAAAGGATCCCCAACTTACCGCATGCCCACATGTCGACTGGCTTGCCATAGGGGTCCTTCCGCAGGACTTCTGGGGACAGATAGCCAGGGGTGCCTGCAAAACCTGCACACACAACCATGTCAGACAGTGCATTTTTTTGTGCGTGATTCCTTACATACATTTGTATAACATCCTTTTCAGCATCTAGTTCTAGTTGCAAGCATCAACTTGCATTGTACTTACCTGTATCAAAACTGATTTTTTATGATAGATTATTGAGCTACATGTACCTTTCAATCCAACCTCTTTTCTTACCTACATAGTACATAAAGGTCAGTTAATGAGATATCTTTTAGTTTAATCTAAATGTAACATGTTCATTGTATACTGTGTTAGCTTTGGTTGCTAATCAACAATTCCCTACTGCATTTATGAACGCTTTGCAAAACATACAATGTGCGTGAGTGGATGGCTTCATTTAGCCTCCCTCTTGCCTTGGCTCAAAGAAAGGACTTTGACAGCAGCCTGAGTATAAGTGTCACAATTTTACATGTAGGTATCAAAAACCTGTCTTGTTAGTCAAGTTGAAAGATGTGGATGATAATGATATGACTAGAAAACTAATTAAAATTGATGTTTAAGTCAGTCCACACTGTGGTTTGTGTGGCAAAATTGGATCTCATTTGGACAAACTGAGTTGTACGTATGGGTTTCACAAAAACCAAAATTTATTTCCTTCATTCTCAGACATCAGAGGGCAGGAAAGAAAATTTGAATATGACTGTGTTCACTCTATAAAACTGATTTCACCAACTGAAGGCATATAAACCTGGTCTTCAGACTTTGTTTTCATTATCGTTTTCCATTTATGTATACATATATTTCCAGTTAAGCATAATTAAAAAAAAGGAAAACCAACAAATAAAATTTGTGTATGCCTACACATGTATGCCTACACATGGATAACTGGCCCAGTCTGTGCAGACAAGAAACTTCAGTCGTAACTATTAATCCCTCTTGTTCATCTGACATGGTGACATGGCCTGCTATGAGTGTGAGATAATCCTGATTTGGATGTCTCTTTTTGGAGGGAGGCCAGCCAGACTGCCTGGTGATAAATAGATGTAAGCAATTTCTGCATATGTCTGATGCGCTGCGTGGAGACTTAATGTCAAACTTGCAACTAAAGATCCGCTTTCGCAGGCAGTGTATGTTAGATATGACGATAGACATATTCTGAAAGACACACAGTCAGGTACTTGGCAATTGGGGCTCCTTTGCATGCAAAATGTATCATGTTTGTTCCTTTCAAGGTGAAGGTCGTTTCATTTAGTAATTTCTGTTCAAAATGTTGCTAAAAAAACTTTAAATCCAAGGACGGTTTTACCCTGAAAGCTATTTCAGGCTTCTACGAATAAAAAAATTTATCCTAGTAATCATTCAACAGGACTTGGAAACTGAAGGTGAAGGCAATTTTGACAGCAATTTCCGTTCATCAAAACATCGGTAAGTCAACCTTATCTGGCCAAACATGTCCTATTAGAAGCCATTACTTTCTTCTGTCAATGGGTGAGATTTGACCAAAATTACAGTGGTTCGATCTTACTGCATCCGGCAAACCTTTCAATGGGACCATCAACCTGACAAATGCGGTACTTCTGTAAGTTTACTTGCACCGCAAGTTGATCATTTTGTGGTGAAGCCGTACAGAACACACATTTCCCTCTTTGGCAAAGTAAAAAAATGGCAATACCATTAAATTTTAAAACCTTTTTTTTACTATTTGAGGTGCATTTGAGTCCTGTTTAGAGTCACCTTTCTTGCACATCTGTACTGATATTTTATGATAACCAAAATATATTTCTTAGTCCTTTCCAGAGCCAAGACAATGGTACATGTAGTATGGTATACATGACCCTACAGTAGAGAGCTCTGTTGTAGAGTATTGACTTTTACAAGGGTCACTTGCCAAACAACCCATGTGAAAGTCAGTATATACAGGCAGCTGTGCACTGTGGGGCCACATTTACCTTGTCTGATAATTGTAGGAAAACACTGTCATTTATTGCATGTTTTTCGTCAGTGCACTTAATACTTCTTACCACCTAGCACAAAGGCTCATGTATTCATTAAGTAAAATGTCATAACCAAGCTTACTCTGTCTCCGACACAAAAATGCAAACAGTGTAGCACTGTCGCCTTGGGCACTGGATAATAAACAGCACCACTTTCTGGCGAAAGATAGATGTACATGTACAGCAAGGCTAATCTGCCATGTCAGAAACACACCTGGGATAAGGTGCAGACTTCCAGTCACCTCTGACCCACCACTGGAGTCACATGACACAACTGGTGGGTCAGTCTCTGTGAAGAAGGCTTGCGTGGATACCAAACCTATTTTAGCTGCCGAGTCTCTTTTGTCCTCTCCTATATGCCTCTCTGCAAATAGGAGGGGATGAAAGAAACTCGGCAGCTAAAATAGGATGGTGAAAAGTTCATAATTTTTTTTGTTTGCATTTGCTGTGTTGGAGATAAAGATCGATTCCAACCTTTTTTCAATGAAGCCTGTTACAAATGTAGCTTTATACTGCAGGACTTACATGTAGTATAAAACTGCACCACAGGAAGGTATGTCCATGCCGTTCGCATACTTACCATACCATGCCTGCTGATCGCCGTTCACTTCGATGGCAAGACCGAAATCTGCAAGCTTCACTGCAGCTCCCTTCTGCTTACTGGCAAGTAACAGGTTCTCAGGCTAAGAGACGGGAGAAGCATCTCTTTAAGAAGAGCCACCCATTGGGACGGGGTTCGTCCCGCTGGGGTCTGAGAATCTGCTCCTTGTCAGGAAGGAGAGCAAAGCTGCCGCCAAGCTCACGGACTTGGTGTAAACATCACTCCACAAGGTGGGAATAACATGTTTTGTCCCAAGCTTATTTTTTTGGGGGGAGGGGGGCGGCAAATAGATCAGGCTGGTGGTAATGTCTGTACAACGGACGACAACTTACTACGAGTACCACTTCACAAGTAAAGAGAAATTATCAGCAAGTTTTTGGTCACTCCACAAGGTGGGAATAACATATTTTTGTCCCAAGCTTCCTTTTTTGGGGAGGGGGGGAATAAAGATCAGGCTGGTGGTAATGTCTGTACAACGGACAACAACTTACTACGAGTACCACTTCACAAGTAAAGAGAAATTATCAGCAAGTTTTTGGTCACTCCACAAGGTGGGAATAACATGTTTTTGTCCCAAGCTTCCTTTTGGGGGGGGGAGGCAAATAGATCAGGTTGGTGGTAATGTAGAACAGACAGCAACTTGCTACGAGTACCACTTCAGAAGTAAGGATAAGTTATGAGCAAGTTTTTGGTAGGGCTGTCTTTCAGTTTCTTTCTTGGTAACAAGCGTCTGTTCTGATAGTAGCAGTGGGATGTGGTCGAAAGCAGCGTAAAGATTAGGGACCAAAGCCAAGTCAAGTCCATGAATAACATTTTGTTCATTAGTGGTCTGTGGTTCTGCTACTTGCATGGTGAAAGAGTCTGTCCTGATTGTACTTGGAGTTGGTCCAAAGCTTTCAGAGAACCAGACAGATATGGGTGCTAACCATCGCAGCAAGACGAATTACAATGTATAACTTAAAGTACGAATCAGACCACAAGCACGTGAATAAAATTAGTTTTTGTTCATTACAGCATGTGGAAGAGATCCAGATTGTGCTTGGACTCAGTCCAAAGCTTTTTCGAGCAGCATACTTTATCCGGCATTGCAACGTGATCAATCTAAACTTAAGGCATCAATTATTTCTCTTACAACTTTTCTGTAGTTTCCGGAGGCAACTCAGCTAATTTCAAGGCAAGCCTGAGCACGCTCTGATTGAGGTTGGAGTCTGTCCAAATCTTTTTTTTGGAGCGGCACAAAGATCAGGCTGGGTGCCCTTGCCACATGACTTATCACGATTTTTAGGCATGACTCACTCTACAAGTGCATGAAGAACATTCCTTTTTGTTCATGACATGATCAGTCGGTGATTCAGCTACAATGTACTTGCGTGGAGCAGGAGTTTGATTGTACTGGAATTCTGTCAAGTGGCAAAGTGTTAACCAATGGTAACCAATGACGCAGAACTGACAAAAACTTTCAAACTTTTAAGGTACATTATGCAACTCTAGCCTCATATCCATCCGATTCTAGCTCTGTTCACTCTTTGATCGCTTCCGTGCAGAACAGTCTAGCAACCATTAATAGAAAGATGATTGGCGTTTTAATATTTGCCTAAAGTACAGACGAGAGTTCTGATTGGCTACGTGTCACATGGTCTTCATATCAGTATGGTAACGGGTTTGAACAGTCATTCAGAAGTTTGTGGGGTCGTGTGGCGCAGCGGTAGCACATTCGGCTCAGGGCCAAGAGGTCCCGGGTTTGATCCCCACCCATGTCACCGATCCTGTGCCCTTGGGAAAGGCACTTTACATGACTTTCCTCACTTCACTCAGGTGTAAATGAGTACCTAGCTTCGGTTTAGGGACGTCACTCGGATAGGACGTTAAATGGAGGTCCCGTGTTTGGGGAGAGCCACACCCCACGCACGTTACAGAACCCACCATACGTATCGAAAAGAGTAGGGGTCCTTCCCGGTGTGAGTGGTTCAAACCTTACAGTCTTGTCTCAGGTTTGACATCTTGTAGAGGTGATAGTCACCTGTTATGTTAATCCTTCCACAAATGTGGTAAATCTTCATAAATAAATAAAAGTTTGATACCTGTTCCTCTGCAAAATATTCAATTCATAACATTCATGCAGAACAAAATCTTTCAATAAGGATAGGGGCCAAACTTTTCTGTGTAGAAGCAACCAGAGGAGCAAACTTAGATATAGAATAGGATGAATACCAGGCTAATGCAATGTCAAGAATGAAGAATAACCTAATTCTACCTAACTCAAGCTCTTGTATGATGTATCATCGGATGTTCTTATAGTTGAACTTTAAGAAAGGTGAAGAAGTCAATTTCATTTCCTTACAGTGGTACATGTACCAATTGCAACCTGTCTTCCGCACACCCGTGTCAAAGTCACATTTAATATGTATCAAATTACAAAAGTGCGGTGGGGGGGGCAACAAGTATAATTTTGAGGAATCATTCCTGTTGAATATCTAAATAAAGTGTGTATTAAAAGAAGGGGAGGGGGATAGGACACTTAAAGAGGGTTGATACACACAGTTTAGTTGCTTGCTGGCTGCTGGGGTGTCTTGGACTCAACTTCTTATAAAGGAGAAAGTTATATTTATAAGTTAAACCAATTCTCATGTATACATCTGAAAGTGGTTAATATCACTGTGTGTTCTTATTGTAAGCATTTCCAGTTAATGTACATGTACATACCTGAGTGTTCTAGCCAGCCTGAAATTTTTCTCCGTCGTCTCAAGTTCGTTTGACGTAGCATCACGTCGAGCGACAATCCTAGGGGGTCCAAGGGCATACTCCGCCAGGATAATTTTGAAATCGTGACCCCCTGAAATGCTATTTCCTGCATTTTGAGGGGCAAGTTGTGCTGGTAGACTAAGCTTAGTTTAATGACATCTGTTTCCAAATCTTTACATGACAATCTTTGTCTGCCAAAGATGACAAATTGGGCAAAATTTTTGTCTGTCATGAGCATCAAAATTCTTTCAAATGACGGAAAGATGTACGCTGGCTAAAACACTGGACCAGGTACATACTACTTTGCTTAGTTCAATGAATAAGTACATACACATGCAGGCAGCATGCCAAGTGATTGCAGACATTTAAAATGGATTGCAAATGTACAATAAGACCACCCCAACAGTACTCAACTACCAAACACAGTGTACACAACCCTCTAGCCCTCTAGAACATGCCCCAAAATTTAAACTCCTCTGTACAGTGAGTAGTGTATCTGGATGATGCCCATGCAGAGAGGTGATGTGAGAGGTTTAATTTGTGGTGTTTACACACAGTTCGTGGCATGGCTGTAGCTCTGCTCTCTGTCCTGGCAAGGCAAAGTCTCGGCAGTGTGGGGTAACGGGGAAGATAACAGACATTTTAACAACTGTCCAACTTTAAGAAAAACTTTTCATAACAACATTTCAAGTTCGTTTGTACAAAATATGAAGTTAAAACTGTATAAGAAGGTTTTTTATATTTAACAACCTGTGGGTTTTCACATCCAGCATTACAATGACTGTCTGTCATCTTCTTCAGGTTAACGATGAGAGGTTCTGATTTGTACTGCAGCTACATTTGTAACTTGCTGCCCTGAAGAAGGTCACAGATGGTCACCAAAACGTCAGATGTGAAAACCCACTGGTTGTTGAATACAGGAACCTTCTTATACAGTCTCTTGACAACCTGACGAAATTATCAAAACAGATTTTCAGCTATGTCTCATGCATAATTCTGCCAGGTTACATATAATGAAGTTGATAAAATTTTGCAAAATCTAAAGACATATACATGTACATTGTACTATTTCATTATCAGGTTCAACAATGAATACACAGTCACATACATTTGCACATTCACAACATTAATTTCAAGGGACGGAATACAGTTTTTGCAGGGACTGTTACTCTTTGCCTGCGAGACGTACCTTTAAATCCCTGTGCACGATGTCGTTCTGATGGCAATGTAGAACAGCTTCTAGAATCTGCTGAATACAGTGGCTGGATGGGCACAGGGAATTAAATAGTACAAACTTTAACATACATTCTTCACTCAGTATCTGGTCTATAAGGTAAACAGTCACAATATACAAAGGTTACCGGTAAGATGAGATTCTCAATGCTACAGTAACTCAGTCTTATAGTATTTTTTGTAAACTAGCTTAACCCAAGCAAATTATGTTGCAAAAAGCTAGTAGCAACTTTCAACTTAACATCATACACAATCATGCGGCATCAAAACTAACAAAAAACCCATGTTTCAGGTATTAGTGTATAATTTTAGTGTATACAAATGTATATTAGTGCAGATAATTTTGTTGCAATGCATGAAATCTGATTTTCTAACAATACATACATTTATCATATACCATTCAAAGTAAAAGCAGAAATTATGACATGGTGCATTGTTGTTAGATAATTATTGATAATTATCAAGGAAAAAAAACAAGTCTACTTAGCTGTCTCACCTGGCATCAGCTTCGCTATAGTACTCTCTAGCAACTATGTCTTCAAACAGTTCCCCACCGGTAACCCTGAAACACACAGGACAATTCATGGGGATTATTAGGGACAAGGTAGCAGAACACAGTTTTCGCCCTTAAAGTTTGGGGCTTTCTATAGTTAAGAAGCCCAAAGTGAGAAGGTTCGTCGCTTCAAAATTCATAGTAGGGTGCAAGTTGAAAATATGTTCAGGGTTTGGGTACAAAATATGCGAAAATCAGCTGAAATTTGCTGGCTCATTTCCTTGTAAAACACTTTTTTGATATTAATAAGTGCTATGCGGGCCAACGCACAGTACTTGGCAGTTACAGGATCCAGTCAGGTGACTATCTTTCCATGAGCTGATGAAAGATGATGTGCATACATGTACAATGTACATGTATGAATGCATGTATGCTGTCTGAAAGCTACTCTAGCTGAACTGTTTTGTCTTATGAGTTACAAGTAACCCACAAATTAAATTGGTTTGGCCTGTAATAATGTTCGCCCTTTTGACACTGCAGCAACAAGAGAATGTGGTCCAATTGTAATCGAGATTGTTTGGCCCAGCACCTTCTCATGACTTACTTTAAGACCCAGACTTCATGACTGGTTCTGCATTAGTGTAAGCCGATTGACATAGTCAGCTTATAGGTGAACTTCTCCACCTCCTGTTCCCTGTATGGCATTATGCGTCACCGAGCTAAATGGATGTTTTTCCTACATGTAACGTCAACTCGTGTGGCATAATGGTTGGGTGCTGTCCCAGAACCAAGAGGTCCTGGGTTCGAATCCTTCAACATGCCCCGATGTTGTGCCCTTGGGAAAGGCACTTAACACGACTTTCCCATTCTCCCGTGAAACTAAGTCACCCCCCAAAATAAATGAATTTACAGTATCACACTCCAATCTACAACACAAACGCCCATGGATGGCCCTTCAGCACCAAGGACTTAGCACCTTCACATGCTACTGGAGTCATACAGAGACCAATAACAGTTGTGGACTAACACATGTACACCCATAAAGTGTGAATGTGACAGAAAAATGAGCTGAATTGTACTTTTCTTTGCACTTTCTCTTCCAAGCTACAGGGGGGAAGTTAAAAGAATAGTAATACCTTATTCGTGATGAAATTAAACAAAGGTATTTTTCAACGCTACATCCACAATCTTTCCTTCATTATTTTCATATGATTGTTCCTTTCTGAAAGTAGTGTAGTATACAAATAGCCCATTATCCCCACGGGGGACAACAACTGTTGATAATAGACGATACCACACCACATATACCACGGGGGTGTCCAATTATTTTATTTCAGTACCTCAAAATAGATACAATTTTAAAAATGTATCATCTGGACCCAAATAACTAATTATAAGTTAAACCATATACTGAAAATCAAAGAAATCCATCAAACCCACCGTGAGTTACAGCTGTGAACACACAAACATGACCGAATACAGTACCTTCCCTGAGGTAAAAAGGACACAATTCCCACAGCAATAAAGTGAAAAGTGAAGTGAAGGCACAAAAAAGAACAGGTTCCAAACCAATAAAGTATTCCTGACACAGTGAACTCACTCAGACAATTATTAACTACATCCTGTCCTCAAAATTTCACTTTACCGTTCCGACCAGAATGAAATATTAAAGATGCCTTTCCCTCTGCCAAAAACCTTAGCAACTTCAAAGAGAGCGATATTTATGAAGCAGCTCGACAAAGTAGCCACCCAAGAGAGCAGTATATCAAAAGATGCTGGAACCATGTATAATGCAGGTGAAAATGCAGGGCTTGAAGTACAACATGCATATGCAGGTTAGTAAATTCTGATGCAACGTTGACCAAACATCCAACGAAAACTGCGAAAAAATTCAGGATTCATGCAGGTGCAGTATGTTCTGCCGACATGCTGCACTGTAGTATCTTTGAATGCAGTATTTTAGCCTAAAATGTGTGGTGACAACTACATGTAGGTAAAAGTTATCTGAGGTGAATTGTTACCTATGCCGGTGCAGGCACATTTGTATGCAAAATAAAACGATTTCAAGCCCTGAGGGGCAACTGCCATTGGTTGGTTTATGGTCAGAAGTCATGGCCATAAACTCAAGAATCCCCCAGTCATTCACGCAACTGTCACATGGTTTTGCCAGGCTGTCACATGATTGTGTTAACGTTGTAAACCATCTCGCATGAAATTGCACACAGTTTGCCCAATAAAGGTGGTCTTTCAAATGCTTTTGCCTCCAACGTTACGTTTTACTGAAACTGTGCATGGATTACCCACTCTAATGACATTCCCCAAACACTAGTGTTGTTTGTGTGTGTTTTCCTTCAAAACGTCTTTAGGCCACACCAATTTAATCAATTGGTTCTTGGATTCATCCTCAGGTTCTGAATCAACTCCAAAATGTGCATATTTTGGCCCCAACAGTTGAAGAAAGTCCTTGTCTTCCTAGTTGTTACAGTTTTACCATTTATCAATGCAGTGGTTTGATTTAAAGTTTGAAATTCATTGTTTGAATCACACACCAGTCAGGTATGTTGACTTCATGACTCCTATTGTAGCATTTGGGGCTATCATAGGACGCCTTTTTTTTCGCCCTGTTGCTTCATATTTTTTCCCCCAAAAAAATCCGAGAACCAACAAATTAAATTGGTATGGCCTTATACAAAGATTTAGAAAGGGTGACAATGAAAAAGAAGTCCCGAGTCGTTCACATGATTGTCACATGGTATTGCCAGCCCTGTCAGATGACAGTGCTTGTGCTGTAAAATAGCGTGTATCAGATTTCACCCCTCCGGAACACAGTTACAGCCTTGTATAATCATGTTGTATTCACGTCATTCAGGCTTGTCGATCAACTCTCTCCACCCATGTGACTCTCGCTCGCTCAATCAACTGTCAGTTCAAGGTAGTTCTCAAATCAATCTGACGTCTCCGTGGCGCTCTAATGTGTTCTGTATTGGTTCAACCTTCAGCCGAGGGTAGGTATAGAATTGTAAGTTGGCCAAATCAACTTCGGCCGTTACTCCAGCTCGAACAGTGTTCTAGCCAGCGTCCGTCTTTCTGTCATTTGACAGAATTTTGCTGCTCGTGACGGACAAAAATTTTGCCCAATCTGTCATCTTTGATGGACAAATATCGGCATGTAAAGATATGGAAAGAGATGTCATTAAACTAAGCTTAGTCTGCCAGCAAAATTTGCCCCTCAAATGCAGGAAATAGCATTTCAGAGGGTCAAGATTTCAAAATTTTCCAGGGGAACATGCCCACGGACCCCCCTATAGTTAGGATAGTCGCGTCGGAGCACACAATATGATGTTACGTCAAACAAAATTGAGATGATGGAAAAAAATTTCAGGCTAGTTAGAACACTGAGCTCAAAATAGCATCTGTTTTCCCCTACCGCAATAATGCGGAACTTTTGCCTGCAATTTGGTGAAATTGCCTGCAATGACCCAAAATTACACCATGGAAGTGCGTCAAACTTTAGAGGCCCAATTTTACGTGTATGCCAAGCTGGTGATGGGGTAGCACTGATGCACGTAACTATTAATACACGTACGTGAATCGTATCTAAACCACGTCCTGTTCCTAGTCCCGATTTTTTTCCATCTAAGACACAAGGCTAACCTGCCCAAGAAGGCCACATGTTTTTAAATCCGTCCCCTTAATTGGTGGTCTATCTTCTTGGGCAAGTTTGACAATACTGAGAAAGTGCTGAGTTTTTACATGAATGACATCTTATAAACAAATAGCAGTTCTGCGAAAGAAGATATTAACAGGAAAGTGACCACAGGAATCTTTACTTTGTAAGTTAGGCAAATTCAATGATAGAAGAATAATTTAAATTGAATCACAAATGCAATGACAGAAAGAATTGAATTTGAATTGAATTGAAAGCAAAAATTCAATGGCCAAACCCAGCATTGCCAAAACACTTACTATAAGTGCATCTACTGAGGACAAGTTCCAAAGAATTTGAAAGATATAGAAACAAGACCTCTAAAAAAATTAGACTTCATTGCAACTACTGTACTGCAGGATGCTTCTGTGCATCACTATCACAGGGCTCGCAATTCGTTTTTGGGAAAAGGTGCACAGAAAAAGTTTTCATAAAGTGGCAATACACAACAAAACCTTATTACAAACCTCGATCACTGCCTCTCTTCAGATCTGAAATAGCTCACTTTAAAATTCTTAACACAGTTACTTATAAGAATATACTGTATATACAAACTGCTAAGTGTACAATTATATACATGTAGTAGATTTGCATATGGAACCTTACACAAATATGTAGATATACGGTGCACACACAGTCAAATATTTGGTGCATTGCTCCTATTTTGAGTGTAGAAAAAAAGCACAAGCACCCAGTATTTGGAGCCCCCATGATGCATCATTATGGACAGTTGCTGAATACAGAGCTAGTTTCACTGTGGGGCCAACCACCTCCCTTGTCTCTGAAGACTTACAGGATTATTCCCCCTTTGCTTACCGCCAGGTCGAGAATAACACTGTCAGACGTCAGACCAGACCGTCTCCATGGCAACGCTTCTGTGTGACGGAATAATTTTACCCGATGAGCGCCACTTGAGCAGCTCCAATGAAAAGCCGGCTTGTCCTCTGGTTACAGATCAGATTACCGCAAATGACTTCAAGGGGGTTCCGGAGGTACACTAAGAGCATTGTTAATTGGCTTCACGATTTTTTTTTCGGGCAGGAAAGCAATTTTAAGCTAAGGCCTAGCAAAAAAAATGTTGTGTTTCCTGTTTCAGTCATGAAAAAATTAGGGTTGGTAGGTAGGGATTATCTTTTTATTTTCTTATTTACACTTTGGTGAACTCTCTAAGTGATCCAAATTATACGTCAAGTAAAAATTGCATGAGGGCACTTATATTTGCAATGTCAATGTTGGAAAACCGATTGTACAACATTTCATCACTCAGGTGTCAGATCATGGAACTAGAAAAGGTCGATCAGCTTGAAAAATTTATGTTCCTTGCTGGGGTCCACACAAAAAAAGGCTAGTGTTGGCAGATTTTTTCTAGGGTCGGTCGGGAAACAGGAAACACAACATTTTCTTTTCCTAGGCCTATTACACTGGATACTGGTTCCTGGAAATGATTGTACTCTGAGTACATGTACGGGATTTGCTGATTAGTCTAAGCTGCTTGTGATCTTCCAGGAAAGACAACCACAGAGCTGAAGTAAGCTTTAAAGGCATCCAATTTGCAATTTTGCAATAAACTGGATTTTCAAAGTCAATTTTCTGGTCATTCTTTTAATGTAGTAAGTTGAATCAACCCTATCCCAATACCATACAGATATCTGTGACTGAGGCAAAAATGCGATGTTGCTGATGGAAAAACGTTGCTTGCTTTGTATCGTAGACTGGCTCTAGCTATTTATGGGTGGTACCCAAAAATAAAGGTACTTGCTAGCGATTGCAAAAAAAAAAAGGCTAGGGTCGGTGGGTATTTGCTAAG
Organism: Branchiostoma floridae x Branchiostoma japonicum; assembly: GCA_013266295.2. Taxonomy (NCBI): domain Eukaryota; kingdom Metazoa; phylum Chordata; class Leptocardii; order Amphioxiformes; family Branchiostomatidae; genus Branchiostoma; species Branchiostoma floridae x Branchiostoma japonicum. Next base: position 8,712,031 of record CM023837.1, on the reverse strand, counting down.
ATCAGTCGGGAAACACTACCATTTTTTTCCTAGGCCTAATATTTTCCTCTCATACTGGTTTAACACAATATTCCCAACACTACCCTAAGCTAATAACTGATTCAAGCTTCCTCCCCTCAGACTCAATTTTGACCGTGGTCAACTATGCGTGACACACAGCGCTCGTGTACTAACACTTCCGGCGCATGCTGCTACGCTTTGCACAGAAACTCGGAGGACTTCAGCGCCAAATTGCTACACTGAATGCTTGAACTACGAAGAATGCAGCTAATGCAGGTTCAGCATATTCCAGCCCTCAACATGGGTCTAGATCTAGGACAGTTGGCAGGCAGGCTGGGTGGGTACTCGAGTGATTGGGGGCTTTCATCCCCAATACAATTTTGTACGTATACTGATATGTACAGTAAGGCCACACCGATTTAATTTGTTGGTTGTCAGATTTTTCCAGAAAAAATATGAAGCGACACGGAAAAAAAAACAGGCCTATGCATCCTTTTATAGCCCCAAATGCTACGATAGGAGCCCTGAAGTCAACATACCTGGGTGATTTAAAATTTAATGAATGAATTTTGAACTTAAACCAAAACACTGCATTGATAAATGGAAAAACTGTAGGCAACATTTTAGGAAGAAAAGGATTTTCTTCAACTGTTGGGGCCAAAATATGAGCATTTTGGAGTTGATTCAGAACCAGACTTTTAATTTTTTTTGAAAGCCAGAAAAAATGAAGCAGGCAAATCTGAGAACCAATTGATTAAATACGTGTGGCCGAAGGCTCCTTTTATTTATTTCCTTAAAGCTATTGGTCATTTCAAAAATGACTCTAATTATATTCATTCTCTGATACTGTGTGTACAAAACTATAGACTTTCTGGTTAGACTTTCCATGTTGACATTCTAATGTAGTGTTATTCTTTAAAATCTAAGTGAAAGCCAATAAAATTAGTGACTGTGGCCTAAGTGTAACTCTCTCTTTCCTGATTAACAAATATTCCCACCGCAGACACTGACACCTTCAACGGGCTGCAGCCATCCCTGCCAGAGGGGTGATGCATGGTAATTGTAATGGACTTTTAGGCAACCCTCCAGCAGCCGTCTGTATGTCAACTCCAATCTACGCACACATCTGCATCACCCAATCAATACAGCAGAGGGGGAGGGGGGCGGGATAAAGATTCACATCTAACGGCATCTGGAAATGACCTGGAGAGACCTGAAGTGACCTGAAGTCCTCACACCTGATTGGTGGAGACAGGTCACCTGATCATTGGTTCATTTACATCAGCTAGAAATGACCTGGAGTGACCTGAAGCTCTACTGTCTGATTGGTGGAGACTCTCACCTGATCAATGGTTCAAGGTCAACAAACTGGACTTGGGACGCTGACACCAAGGTCAATGTCTTGAAAACTCTTACATTTTAATCAATGATACTCACAGACTCACTCACAGACTAACTAACGTATAATGCTCCCTATCTTGTGAGGGATAGACGTGCTTGTACTTCAGATGTGTTGAGGCTCCATGCAATTATTGATTTTTTCATATACCTAGAAGCGACTGCTTCATACATGTATCTATGCTTTATTCCTAACTGAATATTATATAATATACATGTACAATGTTTAGAGAAGTATCTCATGACTAGTGTACAAAAATTACACCAATCCAAGCTGCATTATGTAACATTAGGACGATACAAAAAGTCAATTTTCTGGTCATTTCTTTACAAAGTAAGTTGAATCAAACCTACATGTACCCCATTGCAATTAAGTAAATTCAGGAAGTGGAGGTGCGCTTAAAAGTTAGAAACAAAGCTGTCAGCCATTTTTGTTTACATTCTGGTAGTTGTGGTGGCACCACAAACTGAGTGCGCCTTGTGTGGGCTGTTTTATTGGCAACTTGGTAAAGAAATGACCAGAAAAATTTCTTTAAATGTTTTGTATTGTCCTAAGGCCACACCAATTTAATTTGTTGGTTCTCGGATTTTTTTAGAAAAAATATGAAGCGACCGGGCGAAAAAAAATAAAAATAAAAACAGGCCTAGGCATCCTCTGATAGCCCCAAAAGCTACGATAGCAGCCTTGACGTCCCCATTCCAAGCTGGTTTATAATTCAAACAATGATTTCTGAATTTTTGATCAAACCAGAGCATTGATACATGAAAAAACTATAAAAGAAGGCAGACGAGGAGCTTTCTTCAACTGTTTTGGGCAAAATCGGAGCATTTTGCAGTTGATTCAAAGCCTGAATCCAATTTTATTTTTATTTGCAAATCGGAAAAAAATGAAGCGGCGAATCCGAGAACCAACAAATTAAATTGGTGTGGCCTAATGTTACATAATGCAGCTTGAATGCTTGCTCCTATGGAAAAAAATTTTAGGACCAGGAAAAGCTGGTTGTTATGACCAGGTGGCCAGCTTAAAGAGGTGACCATTTGGGTACTGTACGTCTGACTGTAGTATAAGAAATCTTTAAGAACTGTACTTACAAGTCAAAGACGAGATAGTGAAACCCTTCTTCCGGTATGCTGTCGTGTAGTCTCACTGTTGGACAAGAAGGAGAGAAATGGTTACAATCTGAGGCCAGAAGATCACTCAAGAGAAAATCTGGACTAACATTTTCATACACATGAATCAATAGTAGAATGTATAAATATCAAATTGAATTTTTTTTTTTCTTCTTCTCTCTGGTGAAATCATGTGCATTCAATCAATTATTCATCCATCTATTCATCCCTCATTCATATTGTAATTTACCATAAGAAAGTTTGTGTATACATGTACAATGTATGTAAGTTCCTTGTTCTTGATTACTAGTAGCAAAAAAACAACAACAAACACATGACAACAAACAAGAAAACCCATGGTAACAGACATTTGTGTACTACCCATAACAAATGATGATGGAAAACCATTGCAACAGGTATGTACAACAAAGATGTAACTTTGTTTCCATGTGACAGTTTAATGTAATTTCACAGAAAACTAGCTGCATATATCCTTTGATCTTCTCACTGGTTTTAGTGTTGAATAAACCTACCAACTCAAGTATTTTGTGTCAGAAGCCTTAGCAATGAGGCCCTGAGGGCATGGACCGATCAGATACCCTCCCATCGCGAGTCAATCTGCATCTTCATCAGAATGATATTCATGCCTCCGCACAGGCAACTTACAGTCCCGATCAACGCTGGCTAAAAATAATCCTGCGCGACAGTAAAGCTAGCATCACGTTCAGCGACAAGGGACTTACTGAGACTAGACTTATTGATATTCTAAATGCATATTGCATCCTTGGCACAGAAGAAGGAAGATCAGATATTGGAAGATTTCGCTGACAATAGACACCAAGATGGGAAGATACGATAACTCTAATTCTTCAAGGGTTTTTTCTCACAGAACAGCCGCTATACTTTTTAAACATCAATAAATAAGTAAGATCCAAGATGGAAAGAATGGGACGGGATAAATGTCTCCTTAAAAACCAACTACTCCTTCAAATATGATGGTGACTTCTATAAGATTGCCTATGGGGTAACACAGTGTTCTAGCCAGCCCGAAATTTTTTTCCGTCATCTCAATTTTGTTCGACGTAACATGTCAAGTGGTGAGGGCCTGACAATCCTAGGGGGAGTCGAGGGGCATGCTCCCCCCGGGAAAATTTGAAATCTTGACCCTCTGAAACGCTATTCCTTGCTTTCTGTGGGGCAAATTTTGCTGGTAGACTAAGCTTAGTTTAATGACATCTCTTTCCATATCTTTTCACGCCAATTTTTCTCCGTCAAAAGATGACGGATAGGGGAGAATTTTTGTATGTCTTGAGTGGAAAGACGGACGCTGGCTAGAACACTGATAAATACAGTCACATTTAGCACACATAAAGCAACAAGCCGCAAGAAATATATCAACAACAAAAAAAGACAAAAGCTGACACAAATGGGACACAGCAGAAGACAGAGCGGGGTAAAATGTGTCCCGCAGAGACAAGAAAATAGATTTTTTCCATTACTGGACGAGGCGCCAAATTCACCACCTAAGGGGTATATCCAGCTCCACCGTCCTGGATCTTCTATCTGTAATGACTTCTTCAATATCTGCCTGGGGCTGGGCTTGTATATCAGCCGGTAGGTATCAGTTTTCCTGATGTAGTATCACTGGTCAATCACTCTTCCACAGGACTAAGACACACAGGTAAATGTGGCCCCTGCAGTGTACAATGCTGCAGGATCAATAGTAACATCTGTTGCATATTTAGCAGGTGACCCAGTAGTTTTGTTCAGCCTGGCTTCTGTGGTTCAAATAATGGAAAAGCTGAAAGGTCTGCTAATGTTTTGAGTGAGTCTGTGTGAATGTCAACTTGAAGGTATAAAAAAAAGATGTACAGGTTGCAGGGCTAGTAATACCAAAATCAATTCGTTCTCGGATTCATTTGTTTCTGATTTGCAAAAAAAAACATTCTGGTTTTGAATCAACTCCAAAATACTCATGTTTAGGCCCCAACAGTTGAAGAAATTGCTTATCTTCCTAGTTGTTACAGTTTTTTCCATCTATCAATGCAGTGGTTTCATAAAAAGTTCAAAATTCATTGTTTGAATTTTAAGCCACCCTGGTATGATGACTTCATGGCTCCTATCATATCATTTGGGACCACAATAGGATGCCAAGGCCTGTTTTTTTTCCCTGTTGCTTCACATTTTTTTCTGAAAAAAATCCGAGAACCAACAAATTAAATTGGTGTAGCCTCACACTTATTACCAGCATACATATTCGTATGACGGTTTTATTTCGAGCCCTTTAAACCAATACATAATTCATATCTTTATCATAGTTCATCTGGCTAATTTATGGGAAGTAATATATGGAGTATGACTTGATGAGTCAAGGCCGTCTAACCATAAGTGCCTACAAAAATGGTTCTATAAAATCATATTTCATGTCCTCATGTGAATAACTGCTGCTAGCTGAATAGCAATTACCTGAGTGGAATATTGATGTATGTGAAAAGAGATACACAACTTCTGTCTTACAGTACAGATCTTGAATAACTTCCCATCTGCACGCCTGCAAATTGCGGTCAAAAATTGTGCAAAACGGGTTTAAAAGCCTGCATTTCTCCATTAAAACACGTGCAACAGCAATGCACTTCTCGTTTAATTCGCGTTCATTTCTCGTTTAAAACGCGTGTAGATGTTCGTGTAATCACGTGCGTGTGGTTATGCTTTATACATAGCAACACGCGATTGCAGCTAATTAGTGCACACGACTTACACGGTTTTGCACAAGTTTAAACCGCATGTTACAGGACTTTTACACGACTTTCAATTGCACTTTAAACGCGATTTATGCGACTTTTGCACCAGAAATAAACGAGATAAAACTGCGTGTAAAACGCGTGGGAAGGGAATCTGCACTGTTCTGCCTACAGGCCCTCTTCTACCATGGTAGGCCCCTGCATAATGTATTCCTTCTCCAACCTTTTTTTTCAAAGTCAGGACATGAAATTGAACATAATGATGATAATAGAGCCTATGTTACATGATGATAAACCTCAACCTCTCCAATATGTTCCTATTTACTGGCTGTCTGGGACGGTAAAACTAACACTTCATCATTCAGCACCATGGACAAGCCCAACAGGTTACAACACAGCATCTGTAATTCCAGCATGCATAAATTGTTTTATTACCTCTAATAAGCCATAAACCATGTAGCTGTTATGTGTTTATGGTTTATGTGGTGGAGATAAATTCTAGTCGCCCCCCGTGGTTCGAAATTTGGGTGGATGTTACGGAAAACGAGGAAACGACGCGAAAATAGGCGCTTTCCAGTGACAGTGCCTGATGAGTGATGACCTAGGGTGCCTTGTTGGTACTGCATTGCAGGTGTTTGTGGTGCATTGTGGGTAGGTCGTTAGGTTATCGTGCGTTCCCTCGGGAGGTGAATGATGAAGTGAACCAATTTGCGGCCGGGCGATAAGGACCCGTGGTCCCAACCGATAACTCTCGCGGGATGGAGGCATAAACCTCACGACATTGTCGGGAATGCGCGCGGTAAGATCATTATTCCATGTGATTCCGGGCCAAAAACTCCATGGAAAATGGATTCCTGACCCAGACTTTGCCGCAGACGTGCCGGTGATATTGGGGCGCTGGAGCGATGGTTTGTGGGCTTGGAGTGAAGAGTCAATGGTTCCTGGGTTAAACCTCATAAATCATAACCAAGGTTTGCCAATTAAACTGTGGAGCAGCAGGAGGATTTGCTGTGGCAGCCATGTTGCCCAAACTTGAGGGGAAAAAAAAAGATTGTTTATCAAATTCTAAATGACTCACTGAAGTAGTATCAATGATTCTGGAGAAACAAGAAAGCTTTTTTAAAAAGCTGGCCATAGGCCGCCAAAATGGGAATAGCTGGTTGGCTGGCATGGGTGTGCACAATTACTGACTTGCTCACCTTGCTTGAATTGTAGCAATGCTAAAAAGAGTGAATTGAAAGACCTGAAAAATAGACAGTGTTGCTTCCCTTTGCTTCCCACGGATGGATCGCGTTCCTAAATGACGTGGACGTCAGAATGGTCCAATTGCCCCGAAATTGCCGAAACGTAATTTGAATTGTCCCGAGCTGAAATTTAGCATCATTTTGACATCGGGACATTGTTAATTTCGAGGCCTGGCTTGGCATTGCGTAACGTGCGATTAGACATTGCGCAACTTCTTGCAAGCCATCCAACATTCACCTGTTAATTTCGAGGCCGGCCTGGGTCCGCATTGCGTAACGTGTGGTTAGACATTGCGCAACCTCTTTCGACCCATCCACCAACGCCCATCCACTAACGTGATTCCGGGCACTATACCATGCATGGCGCGGCCTATGGTAAAAAAACACACCAATCATAGAACGATCGACCAGATCAAATGGCAACTAATTTTCCAAAATTGTAGAGAAATTCTAAAAAAAAAAAGTCATGTTTGTACAAAAATACTTTCCTTTCCTTTTGGGTTTTGTTTATTTAAGAAAGAGGGCCAGAAACTATTATTACTGCATGACTGTTCATTGTATTTGTTTTGTTTGACACTTATCCCACAATACGATTCTTTGGATGATTTCAACAAATTCAGGGATTTTCTATGTGACAAATTCACTAAAACTTTATATTTAACATGATTTACTTTACAAAGAGGCTAGTGGAATTAGTTTGGTTTTCAATACGAAATATAATTAAAATACTGTGAATGGATTTTAACAAGTTGTAGAGAATTTTTAGAAGGATTCTATTCTAGTGCAAGATTGTTAATACAGTCAAACCTGCCCAAGCAGCCGCCTTTTCAAGCCAGCCACCTGGCCTTAACTACCACTTTTTCTCTGTCCCGAAATTTTTTTGCAAGGGCGCAAGCATTACGCAAGCTGCCCAAGAAGACCACTTCACCTCGGTCCCCTGGGTGGCCTTCTTGGGCAGAATTGACAGTGCATCAGGCTTTTAGCTAGGATTTTTTTGTTGGGTGTCCATTTTTTTATTGTATGCTATAAGGTACAAGCTTTTTAGAGGGGGATTTTAAAGTTTTTTGAAATTCGTAATGCTCTCAAATACTTAAAGTGGAAATTTTGAGGAATACAGCCAGGTTTTTTTCATTTGTTACTTCATTTTTGTATTTATAGTAAGGCTGAAGGGAGGCATGAGGGCATGGCAGAGGTTAGGAGTGGAAAAAAATAGGGTGTCTTTAGGGTGTCCTACCAAAAAGTAGGGTGTCCTATTTCTCATTATTTTCAATACAGGGTGTCCAAAAGACACCTGGACACTCCCCTAGCTAAAAGCCTGCTGTGCATTCTATGCACTTAAGGCAACAAGTTACCTTGACCGTTAATGGAAGTTTAAAAAAGGACGACCTACCCAATTAAAGCCTACTGCGTGTACACATGCATATGCAATTAAGTGATGAGCTATTTCTGGCACGGTAGTGTTGATATACCAGTCAATCCACACTTGAGCAGAGGAATTTGTTTCTGCATTTTTAGCATTCACCACTTGCACTATGAGCTTCCCCTGAGAGGTAGGATGTGTTCTGAATAGTAAAACCAGTCCCTGTGGAGCTTACTGATTGATCCATAGTCTGTATATGACAAGACTACAGCGGAACGTACTACCCCTGTGCGAAATGCGGATTTTTCAAGGTTTTCGTTAAATGTTTAGTCAACGTTGCACCAGAATTTTGCCCGTTGCAGACGATATCTTTTCTGACACAACATTTGTAAACTATAATATAGGGATGTCATCCTTAAATACACGAATATGACCTTAAATGAGATGTTCTGCCTTACGTTACATTACGGATTTTGCACAGACGCAGTACGTTCTGCCGACGTGCTCAAGACTTCAGACAAGGATGTTGGAAGGGAATTTGTCTATTCCTTTCTCTGCATGAAAGAACTACGCTATAGCAAACATTGCACCAATGATTTGCACTTCCCCTCATTCAGATCCTAAATGCATTAAAATGCACGGTTAAAGCTTTTTCCCTAGGCCTAACCCACCCCACCCCACCTGTTCTTACAGTAATGACATGCGCCAGTAATGAGTCCTGACATTTCACTGCCTATAACCCCAGGCGATGCCTAACCCCCACGAGGTGACATTACCATGCTGCTGTTGGTCAAGGCTGCGGGATGCAGGGCTCAAAATCAAAGTTCCTCCCTCACCTATACAGTTTATAGGGCGGCGCCCATCTCCATTTCTGTAGCCCCAGTTGTGCAATCACTACAGCAGGAGGCTAGTCCACTGGTAATGGTGTGTGTTTAACTACCATGCTCTTTCCCAAATGCTAAGCAGAGAAAGCAGTGTGTACCATTTTTTGAGTCTTCGGTATGACTCGCCTGGGAATCTAACTCACAACCTACCAAATGCAAGGCGACTCTACCCACTTGGCCATTGTCGGTTAGGGCTTGAAATACCACCTGCATAATTATGCAGGATAGTGCAGGTAAAATTGGGGCTGTGCAGGTATTTCTGATGTCTACATTGTACCTGCCTCTAACCTGGTCAATGTATTGGGTATGGACATGTCTGGATTTTTGTTTGCTGTATTGATGATTTGAGTTGTTATCACCTGTGAAATGCTGACTAAAGGATTCAAATGGTTTCTAGTTTGATGCATACTTCATAAAACAATTTACCTCTCCTACTGAGCATTGCAGGTAGAATTTGTCAAATGCAGGTTATTCCCAATGTTACCTGCACCAGTGCAGGTATGCAGAAACAAGTACTTCGAGCCCAGTGTGGATGGTTAAATTATATATGCTCAGGGAAATAAATCATAGTACTACTAAACTCCAGGTACTACTTTTAGGATCTTTATGCAAACCTTGCTATCAACAAGGGATTTATATACAGTACACAATATGCAAGCAGCTGATGCTAGCTTAATTTTTTCTGGAATAGTTCTTGACAGATTTTTGGACACAGTATACTAGCCTTATACTGTATGTATAAATAACAATGTACCCAAATAATACATGTAGCTCTAGGACGGAAATACATTATCCGAGAGCTGACAACGCAACAGGTTATTTTTACATTGCTTTACTGGTTACCTGAGGGCAAGAGCATAATTCATAGAGCGTAAGGTCTTGCACAGCTCCAGGATGTGGGGATACGAGCGCGCCGGCAGAACGTACTGCGCCTGCGCAAAACCTGGATTTTCGCTGGATTTTTGGCCAACGTTGCATCAGAATTTTGCCTGTTGCAGACCATATCTTTTTCTACACAACATTCGAAAACTACAGACGGGATGTCACCCTTATATACGCGAATTTGACCTTATATGAGACGTTCTGCCGAAGTGCTATGCACAATACATTACGGGTTTCGCGCAGGCGCAGTACGTTCTGCCGACGTGCTGGGGATACGCGATATCCAGGGTTCTAGCCAGCGTCTGTTTTTCTGTCATTTGACGGAATTTTGCCACTCATGACGGACAAAAATTTTGGCCATTCTGTCATATTTGTCGGACAAAAATCTGCGCGTAAAGATATAGACACCCTGAGCTTGAATTTTGCAAAGATCTCCAGGAAATTAGCTAGTGGAAATTTCTGGCAAACCTGATTTAGATCATTAATTTTCTAAGGCCTGTTAGGGCCCAGCGACGATCCCAGCTAGCGAGACAAACAGAGGCGCCGTGGTTGCCACTTGCCAATGGGTCGGCCGCCGGCGTCATGCGCCCAGCCCCCCCTCCCCACTAAAGTTCTGGTCGGTCACGCCATGCTGAGGTTTTCGCCTTTTGTTTTTCCATTATTTCAAGATCAGGGTGTACCAACGGCAACCTGCATTGTTATATCATTCTAATACTAAATATTTATTCCATTCCGTTGAAATTTGTCAAATATTACCCAAATACAAGTATTGTCCAGTCAATTCTCAAGCTTTTTGGTAGATACATGTTCAAAACATTATGCTCTGACCAATTTTATGCCCAAAATTGCAATCAAATTTATGTTATACTATTTAAAAACAGCCAATTTTTAAAATAAGCTTTTATGTACGTTCTCAATCGTTATCCAAAAATTTTTGAAAAGCATTATGAATTGTATCACTTAAAGCTTGTAGTAAAATTTTAAGACTTGAAAAATGTGAAACTTGAAAAATTGGCCCAATGCAACACTCTGGTACACCCTGATCTTGGAATAGCCGAAAGGAGGGCTTAATACATGGAAATGCAACAGGTTATTGTCTATACTCCTTTGCTGGTACACTATAACTCTAGGGGAAAGGATCCAAGTTACTGTAAGGAAGTACTTAGTAAGCAACAAGATATAATCTTAGAACAGCCTCCACTGCAAGTTGGAGGCATGGAAACAGGTTATATTGTACTTGATGTCTGCGTGATTTACATGCAGGCTTGGGAAAAAACTAGCCAGTGGGAGATATGCAGCCCACCCCCTCAAAAATCAATATTCACAGTGCAGGGAAGAGGCTATAAAACCCAGGAGCAGAATTCTTTATGGAAAGTCTCCCTGTGTGCCTAAACCTTTCTCCAAGTCCAGGGGAACAAAGTCTTTGTACGCATAAACCTCCTCACGAATCATGGGGAATGAAGAAGGTGCATTCTTTATAAAATGGAGGTCCCGTGTTTGGGGAGAGCCACACCCCACGCACGTTAAAGAACCCACCACAGCTTTCGAAAAGGACTAGGGGCATGCCCCCGTGTGTGATAGAATAGTGTGAATTGTCACACTAATATAATGGAGATCCTAATCAAACAAACAAACAAATTCTTGCAATATGTTTTCTCAAATCAAAAGTACCCTAATGGCTAAGTGAAACGTTAAGAAGAACAGAAAACTGAGAAGGGCATAGAAAACTGGTTGTCAGATCGTCCGTGGTGCCCCAACGGGAAAAAAATTGTCTAATGGATAGAAAAGACAAGAGAAAACAATTCAAAACTTTTTAGAAATTATCAGGACAACATCTGTGGCTAGGTGTAGTTCAAAAGATACATGTAGCTGCTAGTGGACCAACATTTAGACTGTCTCTCTTACAATGTACATTGTACCTTACGACCTACTTTAAAACATTGTATGAAACCTACTAAAGGCTAGGGGGCTTCTTACTGAAGAAAATCATAAAAATCTAAGTATAGCATTTTAACTATCCTGTATATACAACCATGCAAGCAAGTACAGTGAAAACAAAAACTCATTGCAGTGCAGCATGCAAAATACTAGGTTGCCCAGTTGCATCCTGCTTGGTGCAACCTATTTTTACACCCAGGTAGCCCAGTGCACTACCTAAATTTTGTGGTAAGGATGCCCCTTCCCTCCATTGGGAACTGTTTATTGAGAAGTTACCATGGAAAAGCTCATCACTTCAGCTAAGGGGAAACAGCTCTGTGTCAGAAATGTATAAATGCAAATTGCATTCTAACAAAGATAATCATAATGTAGAAGAGTTTAAATTTGGGGCAACCTGGAATTTTGATGGGTAACCTAGCTTTCGTCCTAGGTTGCCACTGGGCAACCTGGCTCAAAAAAGTATTTCGTACACTGCAGTGCTACACAAGGACAGAGATATAAATTTTAAAACAGGCATCGCAGTGTCCTCAGTAAGGGAACCTAAGTGCTTGGGGTGTCAGACTGTACAGGCAGATATCCATTGAGAGCAAAGGGCCTAGGGGGTAACGCTTCCAGCTTCTCAAAACATATGTACCTGCCATTCATGTCACCATGATTCATGGAACTCAACGTACTGAAAATGTAAAAAAAAGAAGCTACATTGTACAAACTTGCCACTGGACTCGGTCCTGATAGCGCAGAGTGTGTGTTATCATGTAAAGTACGGATGGTACTGTGTTTCTCATTCTGGTCACTCCTTAGGAAATGCCTTGATTTCGGCCCTGAAGAACCTGATGAAATTATTTTCGGAATCTGTTTTTGTTTTGATGTCTGACACCTCTTTACATTTCCCTTATTCTACCCTTGAGTCGTAATCTAATTTTTCCCGAAAATATCCAAGAAGCCACTAATTGTATTAGTGAAGCCTATAGCTAACAGGTAAATGCATCCTACATGTATATTAGCTACTCCACAGCAAAGTGGCAATCAACTTGAATGGAGCAATTCCTGGCTGTGACAGACAAGGAAATTAAAACAATGAATCTAACTCAAGCAAGCTATTGTGTAAGAGCAAGGGAATAAATTTGCTCATCTATGTCACACCATAACTGACAAGCTGAAGCATACTGGCCATTTCAATGTCACTGTTTGATTTACTACAAACAAAACCATTTTAGGCCACACCAATTTTATTTGTCAGTTCTAGCATTTGCCTTCTTCATTTTTGTCTAATTTGCAAAGAAAAGAAAACCCTCCCAGAATAGCCTGGCTCTCATGTGGTCCTAATACATGTACATTTGTACATCTACAGAGGAGGCCAGCCTTCAAGTTCAATAAAAAAATTTAAAAACTGTCACCAAAAGACCCTAGCATGTCCAGGACCAAAAGAGACAAAAGCTAGCAGTTCTTCTACAGTACCAAGGACAGCCACCAGGAGGCTCATATTTGACCTTGACCTTCCCAAGACCTACATGTACCCGCATGCCAAATATTGTCATGATCACACAAGATTTTTTTTCAATTAAAATATTTCAATTTTTGGTGCAAAAATGTTACATAGTGCCACTTTAACATCCACAAGACAATTAACAGACACCAGCCTTCAGTCTCCCTGGTAGATAATGATATTCTGTTCATGACCGCTAGTCATGAACACCCCAATCCCATGATGCAGCCAGGCTTGTAATGATGAAGCTCCTGCCCTACTGGTGTTAAATCTTACCCAGCGGAGCCAGTGTGGAGACCTGACCATGGGCACGCTGGATTTTCCCCTGGGAACAGGGTATTATTATCGTGTCTGACCCTGGGGACTGGCTCTGACACACCATCTACCATACCTGTAGCTGGAACAGTCGGAGCAGTGTTCTAGCCAGCGCCCGTCTTTCCGTCATTTGACAGAATTTTGCCTCTCATGACAGACAGAAATTTTTCCCTTTGATGGACAAAATCTTTGTGTTAAGATATGGAAAGAGAATGATGTTATTAAACTAAGCTAAGTCTATCGGCAAAATTTTCCCCTCAAAATGCAGGAAATAGTGTTTCAGGGGGTGAAGATTTCAAAATTTTGCTGGGGAGCATGCCTCCCGGACCATGCCCCCCGGACCCCCTAGGATTGTCGTGCCCGGCGCTTGACATGATGTTTTGTCAAGCAAAATGAAAAACAAACAAAAACACATTTTCCTAGTGTTATGATTCGGTGGTGGAGAGGCAAATATTTCCAAATCTACAGTACTTATGTCAACCACAAACATAATACACTGAGACCACCTTCTTTGCAGTCCTACTGCGAAATTAACTCCTCACACAAACTTGAAAATTCTGCTGCATTTCATCAAATCCATTCAAGCCAATAATATACTGTAAGTCACTTTATCAAAGTTTATGTCCGCAGTGGCAAAAGTTTGTGGTCTGAGAAAAATGGACATGTTCATGAAACTATACATTCGCAGTGGCGGCAGGTGCAGCAAAAAGAAAGTCGGCAATTATTTGTTCACGGTAATGATAAGTTTGTGGTACAGAAGTGCCCGCGAAAACCGCAGATATAAAAGTACCACGAAAAAATTGACTTACAGTACCCTCTACGTACTTCTGCTCTGACCAAATGAAGAACATACTAACACCTTAATCCACCTCACGCCTTCCTATCAGTAACCCGACCCCTGCGAGCTATGTGGGGAATCCCCTAAGGTCAGGGGTTACTGTGTCTCCTCCAGTTCTATATTTTAAAATCTATTTCCTTTTGAAGAAAACTTTGTAGTCGCTTCAACATAACATGTGCCATGTTGGTTTCTAAGTGGGCATACAATACAAAAACATACTGTAACAGTTACAGCAATAGTGGGGACAGATTTGAATTCATCAATTATCAACAAAGTAACTTGTGGGCTGTGACACTGCCCCTATGGCTTCCAGCTACATGACTGAATGAATGATGATGATGAACTTAATAATATCAAAAGCCTTTTTAATCTCTCACCTGATATACATTACTCAAATGCAAAATCCCTACCATAAAAAGTGAAGTGAAACATTGAAGTACATGTACATGTAGGGATATGATAAGTTTTCGACTGTTGCCCCACGTTTTTCTTCAAGGAATCCCAGAAACAAGGAATGACATTGATGTGGCCAAACAGAGACAAGGTCACCTGCATTTTATACACTCCATCTAATAGATAAATTCAATTACATTCTAGAAGGAGATAACCCTTACTGTGTACAAATAGGTAAATATATAAAAGAATGTGTAATTTAGACCTTACAACTAGTGATGCGTCAAACTCAACATGTTGATTTATTCATATACTTGTATACGTACATGTAGGTTAATTTATTCATTTGTATCCACTCGTTTGTATGTATAGTTGTAGTAGACATTACGAAAGTTGCCGTACTTTTGTTGTGTCAATAAATGTTGTTGTTGTTGTTGTTGTTTGATAACATCAAAAATCAATAATTTGTTATGTATCTTTAATGTAAATATCGTCAAGGCCTTATTTTTTGCACTGTCACCAAAACTTTCCTAAGGAAAATCCAAGAAACACGTAACTTCATTGGGTGGGCCCGACAGAGACTGGGCCACCTATCTCAACATCAATTAATTTCTTACATCCGTCATTAAGCAGCTCCGAGGAGAGACCATCCTCTCGGTCCCGCCTAATTTAGCTTCCTCGTCTATCTTCCGAGCCCGCACAAGATTCTTCCGGGCTGTTGTCGGGCTTGTTCGAAATGTCAGTTGTTATTTTGGTCTGACCCCGACGCTTGTGTCCCTTGCTTTGGTCCCACTTCGCCTCTCGCTTCCTTTTCAAGCGTCTGTTCCTCTATATGTGGCAGAAAAACACCCCCTCGGCTCTGGCCAAATTTAGACGCTGGAGTTTCTTTGGAGGAGATGACAGATGCCTAAGGCTCCTTAGGAGGGCACTGAGAGAATCCTTATGTCTTAGACCTCTACTTCTTCTTCTTAGACCAACACTTGCACACTGTCACTTGAACAATTTTGTAAAAAAAACGACTTTTAAAATGACATGTATATCCACAATTCTGAGTTCATCTGCAAAGGACTTTAACTTTTGTGACAATATATCAATATAACATATAACAATATTCAATAATGCAATCCATACAAATGAAATTTGGCCCCTTTTGCAAATGTAGTGTTTAGAATAAGAATAACAAGTTTACAAACCCTACACTTCTCTAGCTGCCACAATTACAGTGCTGGCCTGTATATACGTCATATCTTTGCATAAATCAAAGTTTAACATTTGATATTACTATCAACTGAACATTGTCATACCGGCAAATTTACAAGGATGTGAAATATGAAAAATATGTCATATAACTTACATTTAAAACTTAAGATATACAAAAAATAGCGGCAGATTTTCAAGCATAAAAGGTACAGTATATACAGAATCAAGTTGACAGAAACCAGCACATTTTTTCTTTATCATTATGCCAAGGGGCTGGGAGAAAATACTCTTTGATCATACTTGACCTGCATGTTATTGAGACTGAATATTGACCACATACAGTCAAGATTGACTTGTAATTTCTTCCAAGTGAATCTTGGACAACTCCCTAATGAAAATTACTGACTGGATAACATTGAGTAAGTCCTCAGGATCAGGGTAGGCGCATCAAGTACCTGACGGGTTATTGAATGATGTACAGCGCATTGACGTTCTCTTGGCTGGCTTCATTGAAATTGATGACAGGAGGTGACCTGGGCATTATGCTTCAGACCACCAGTCTACCAGTGTCAGGCATGCTTAAGTACCTCAGCCTTCTAGTGAATGAAATAAAGAGCATTTCTGATGCCTACATAACATTGTCTTGGGAATACAGAGCACTTGCAGAAGAATTCTGAGGAATTATACAGATTGAAGAATTCTGAGAAATACAGAAGAATTTTGAGGAATATAAAAGAATTCTAACAAATACAAAAGAATTTTGAGGAATATAAAAGAATTCTGAGGAATACACAAGAATTCTGAGGAATACACAAGAATTCTGAGGAATACACAAGAATTCTGAGGAATACACAAGAATTCTGAGGAATACACAAGAATTCTGAGGAATATAAAAGAAGAACTCTGAGGAACAGAAGAATTCTGAGGAATACAGAAGAATTCTGAGGAATACAGAATGTTTTTTGAAAAGCAGATCAGTTTGGAGACAGTTAATCTTGGGAAGACAGGAAAATTCTTGAGTTTGGACAATTCCAACAGATTTAGGGAATTTGTAATGTTATGAACATTTGGCGGGGGGGTGCTATAAGGTTTCCCTAGGGGGGGGTGCTTCAAATGGTAATACACCAAAAAGCTCTTAACATCTTAAAGTTTACATCCTTCCTGAAAGTATTTCACAGTTGCACAAATGGCAAAGTCTGGCTTCGCCTAAATGTTCCAAAAACACATTTACAAAAGCCAAACACAGTTAAGCTGCAAACTCAAAGTCATAAACTTGGCTAAACAACCAATCTGCATATACATGAGAATGCTTTCGTGAGGGCATTGCTTACAGTTCTCTTTCAAATAGTCATTATTTTCTAAAAGCTAGATGTACATTACTTGGTTGTGTTGGCAAAGAGACTTTTTGGCACCATTAGCTAATGTGTACAGCAAAGCAATCAGAGATGGCAGACTTCCCCCCTTACGATACGAAATAAGCAATTGTTTTCTGTTAGCAACATCATATTTTGCTTCACAGACATCAGTATGCTATATATGGGATAGGGTTGATTCAGCTTACTACGTTAAAAGAATGACCAGAAAATTGACTTTGAAAAGCCAGTTTTGCAATCCTGAAATTGCATTGGATTCCCTTGACACTATCCCAGGCCTGCTATCACCTTTTCTGGGTCAAATATTCTGCTGAGCTGATTCATTTCTTACACTTTTTTTTACAAAACACTATGAACTGTCCAGCAAGATATAAGAAAGGTAGAATTGGTTACTATATATATATGCTGTGCTGACCGCCTGTACCATTCAACTAGTGTTCATACATTGTATCTGTCTCAGTCAGGCACAAAGAGTGCCCTGTAGGGTGACACACTTTTTAAACGTTTGTACATTGTATAACCAGTGCTTTCATGTGGCCTACATAATATGTACATGTATATGATGGGCATTCAGCACCAAGGACAGGTAGAGACTCACAAGACTGAGTAGAAATGATTTTGTATTATAGTAAGTCATATAAAATGGAAATGACTATTTGTATTCCTGTATGCATATTCCTTTATATGTGCCAAACCTGAACTCCAACAGCAAAACTTGAGAAAAGAATACAGACCACTGAAATGAAATGATGCCAGGAATGAAGAACAAAACAGAGTCGAACAAAACATATTCCGTATAAAGACCTCAGCAAAGAAATGGAAATTGAAGTGGTAATAATACATTGGCCACGTGTCACAGTCTTTGGGACTAGCCAAAACCAGCATGCAAGGAAAAGTACAGGGAAGAAGAAAGAGGGGTAGGCAACGGAAAAGATGGGAGGATAACATTAGAGAATTGACCAGCATGACACTAAGTGAAACATTAAGAGGAACAGAAAACCGAGAAGGGTGGAGAAAACTGGTTATCAGATCATCTGTGGTGCCCCAACAGTCGAACTGATAGATCAGATTTTGGGGTGGTGTGGTCACCACAGAAATAAACCACCATGAACATTTCTAGATTTACGGTAGTTTTTTCTGCATACCTGCGCTGGTGCAAAATCACCTGCACCAAACAAATTATACCTCCAATAGTCTGTCGGAAAAGTTAGTAGACTTTGTTAAGTATGGATCAAACAGTTTGTTCAGAAACCATTATAGTTCTTTACTTATCTTTTCAGAGATATATTATGTGTTAGTTCTAAATATACAGGACACAGATAACATAGCAGTCTTCCAGCAAAGAATGAGAGTCTGACTTCTTCAAAAGAAATAGCCCATTTTTTTCAGCTGGCCTCAAAAAGTGCTCCGGCCAGGATCCCGAGATACCCATCCTCATGCATGTTACTTTTCACGATTACCGGCAAAATGACCTTGGAGAAAACGCGGCCAGGTCCTAAGGGCGCCGTATTCCATTCACTTCGCCCATCTAGCCGTCTCCGAGGACGCGCCGCGGAAACAAGGTGGACCGGAGGGTGGAGTTAACGCGGGGCGCGCCTGACCAGCATACTGAGCGACTGATCCCGCTGATTTAGAGTGCGGCCGTGGCCGGGAGACGGGTCTAATACAGCAGAAACTACATCACGACTTGCTCCAGGAGGGAAGTGGGGATGTAATTGGGAGAACAGCCCCGCTGCCAATTTGAAGTCGGATTAGATGAGCAACAGGTAGGGAGAAGATGAGGCCGCAGCATCTTAATCAATTGGTTCTCGGATTCACCCCTTCAGTTTTTTTGTGATTTGTATGTCAGACATTTTCAAGTAGTCTTTAATTACTTGATAAAGCAGCCCGAGGGCTAGGCCCTCCTACAACAGCAAAGAAACTCCGAGAGCTAAGGGAGCTCGCGGGGAAAAAGGAACAGTGGAAGAAGATGAAGAAAGACTGAATGCAGCTGCAGGACGTTCTTATGACTGCAGATGCAGAATACAGTGGATGATGATGAAAGCAGCCCTGCAACTGATTTCAAGCAACAAGGCAAGAAGAAGATATAAAAACAACAGCCTGGGTAACATTGAAAATTACCTGCACCAGACAAATTTTACCTGCGGCACTCAGAATTTAGAAAACACATGTATAAACTACAATCACACCAAAACCCATTCAGAAACCACTGCCATTATTTCTTTTACACTTCATAGGTGGTAACAGTCAATGCAGCAAATGAAAATCCACATACATCTATATTGTAACCCCAGGACAGGTGCAGGTTAGGTACAGGTAGACATCAGAAATACCTTCACAACTCTATTTGCACCTGCACTAACCTGCATATGCAGGTGGTATTTCCAGCCCTGTTTAGGTGTAAGATTGTCAAACAATATTATCAAGACTATATATTATAAGTACAAGATGCATTAATTTGAAGACTTAAGAAACGAAAGCCTTTAATCCTTAAGTGTTTACATACTAAGGTTAAGTTCAGCCCGTGATTAGAGGAGATTAAGCAACAATGCTAAGACAAATCCAAGTGTACAAAAGTCTTCAGAGATTAAAAAGCTCAGGAGGGCAAAAAGCAATTTTTAAAGATCAACACAAGGTCCTTACTGGTTGCTTCTTTTCTCCAGTGTTATCTCTTAACACCTTTATCCTTGACACAAGTGTAGACTACTGTCTACAGCATAAGGCCACAGCAATTTATTTCCTTGGTTCTAGGATAGCTTAAGCCCCCGTCACACATAGCTGAATTTGGTCTCCCAAACACTGCCGAACTCTCCCCAGTCATGGTTAGGAGTAGGTCAGGAGCAAGGTTGGCTGTGGCTACTGTTCAGCCAAATGTTTCAAAAAAACCTGAATCGTTCCAAACCACATAAAACATTCCATAGATCGCAAAATCTGTGCTGCGAAATTAAGAAAACATTGCCATTGGGCATTGTCAAGTGTCGGCCTCCATGTTATGTTGCCACAGTTTCGCCCAGACAACATTGCAAGGTTTAATTGCCAACATGCAATTTTGCATCTACAGTGGGTTTAGGTCCGGACTTACAAGTCAGGACCTGAACCTAAACCTCTGGACTTGAATCCGGACCTGAACCAAAACGTGGGTTTAGGTACACAGCACTAGACTAGAAAAAAAGGTAAATTTCTATAGGAATAATCTTTCCATAATTTTTGCATGAATTACAGTTGTACCTTGTATCAACATGTATATGTATACAGTGTACGAAATACTTTTTTGAGCCAGGTTGCCCAGTGGCAACCTAGGATGAAAGCTAGGTTGCCCATCAAAATTCCAGGTTGCCCCGAATTTAAACTCTTCTACATTATGATTAACTTTGTTAGAATGCAATGTGCATTTACATGTATACATTTTTGACACAGAGTTGTTTCCCTTACCTGAAGTGATGAGCTCTTCCATGGGAACTTCTCAATAAACAGTTAAACAATTCCCAATGGAAGAAAGGGTCATCCTTACCACAAAATTTAGGTAGTGCACTGAGATACCTGGGTGTAGAAATAGGTTGCACCAAGCAAAATATGGTTGCACGGTGCAACTGGGCAACTTAGTATTTCGCACGCTGGTATACATAACCTTCTCAAGTCAATCGAGATGACAAAGACCAGGGACGGGCTCCATGTGGGACATACACGTAATCTTCTTACCACTGCAGATCAGAAAAGTGATGACTATATAGCAGTTGCGGGGTTCTGTGGACCATGTAATGGATAATATGCCCTCCTGAACTCTCCGATGCAAATCCTAATTGAGCCCTCCCCACAGGCAAATGTAAAAATCTGCTTTTGTCCAACCCTCTCCGTATCAGATCCTGAGTGATGGCGGTTTATGGTAGTTTGCAAGTATAAGCAGACTACTGTGAAGTTAGGGGTAAATATGCGCTGGTGTTAATGTATGATACTTCATGGACAGTCAGCCTTGGGGTGAATTTCTCCATACGAAACATAAGTTACAGCTGTGGCTTTGAACTTCACCTTGGAAACTGACGGTTTGAAAGGATAAAAAAACAAGACGTTTCTCCTCAGATCGTTTCTCCATATTTGAAGAGCTCTTTTGTTCAAAGCACTACATTTCGTTCTGTCTACTTGTTTCACAAACAGTCAAAATGTGTGATGTGTACAAGGACATCAGTGGTTTAGTAGAATGGTAGACTGTAGCCCTGCCCATCTTGGTCAATAATAGAAATGCAAAAGAAAAATGTAGAAAATTTGATACAAAACAAAAAGATGTGAAGTTATCCAAAAAAAGGTAGAACTGCAAAAGAAAATTGTAGAAATACAAAACAAAAATGTTGAAAAAATTAATACAAAACAAAAATGCTGAATTGCAAAACCAAAAATTGTAGAAATGCAAAAGAAAATTGTAGAACTACAAAAAATGTAGAAATGTAAAACAAAATGTAGAACTACAAAAGAAAAATGTAGAAATGCAAAAGAAAAATGTAGAAATGCAAAACAAACATGCAGAAATGTACAACCACTTTCTCATTGGTTAACCAGTGCTAATTTTGATGGACAGTCGTGATTGGTCTACTCCGAACCATCCGCCGATGCTGATGCACTACACGAAGCCTGTCCTGAATACAAAGCGCTAAGTCGTTCGTCAACCGTGGGAAGAATGTGCTACAGTCTGCGCGCTGACCTCGCCCAATTACAGCGGACTCCGCAGCCATATATTCTCATCATTCTTCCACATCTCAAAACAGGCGCATCACGCGGTTCGTTGCTTCCAACACTTTGCGTCCGATGGTTGAGCGGCCCTGTTTTGAATGCTCCGTCTTCGGTAGTTTATCAGCCATTGAAGTAACGTAGGCAGTGGCCTGGCAGTTATGCCTTAACTTACATGTAGGAGCATCTGCCATTTCCTGGGGCAAAATTTAGTTAAATTTTTTACAAATAAATGTAGATTTAAGATTAGTACAAATAGTAACAGTGCTTCCCAATGCAATGAAAAAATGGTTCTGTTACTATCTCAGCACCAATTATTGTCAATTTTCAAATTTTTGTAATTTTGTTTGAAATTTCTTCAAAATTTGCTTGTTTTGGGTTGGGTTGAGTTTCAACCTCTTCAGACCTACATTGTAGAACATCAAAAAGTCAATTTCCTTCCCGCAACTACAATGTATGTAAGGAGCATAGGGCAGCACCCATCTCTGTTTCTGTAGCCCTTGGGCCACATACGGACACAGTTGTGCAATCACTACAGCAAGAGGCTAGTCCACTGGTAGTGATGTGTGTTTAACTTCCATACTCTTTCCCAAGTGCTGAGTGTTCAGCATGTACCATTTTTAAAGTCTATGGTATGACTCGGCCGGGGATCGAACTCACAACCTACTGAATGCAAGGTGAACACTCTACCCTCTTGGCCATTGCACCAGTGAAATTGGCAAGTGGGTTATTCAAAGCAAAAATGTATTGCTGCCTGTGAAACATAAAATGTACAACTAAACTTTGCCACAAAGCTACTTGAAGAAATACGAAGGCCCAGCATTCATTATACCACAAAGCCCTGAACTCTCTCTAAATATACACTACACTGTCTGATTGCTTTCCCAACACTTCTCCGCAAGACGCACTACACCCTTAATCATACAGCAGCACCACTGCTCCTTTCTTTGATGTGGTCCCTGCGGACAAGCACCTCACAACCACAGTAGACCGTGTTAGCCCGGCCTGGCCCTGACCAGCATATCAAAAACCTCTTAAGCCCGGTAATCGGCCAGACATGAAAAAGGCGAACAAGCTACTAGCTGACCATGACTGGGGTGCTGATGGTTTGGAGGGCGGGGAGCAGGTCTCCACGGAGCCACCAGAGACGCGCTGATTTGTAATCTGGATTGCTTAAGTGGAAATTCCGCAGAGGCGAGACTCTTGTGAGATCACCCCGTGTCCTAAAGGTCTTTCAGTGAGAGCTCAACGATCAACAACATCTTTTAACAATCTTTAAGGAATTCGGCAGGATTTTTGGGGTGATTTTTCAATGATTACAGAATCTTCAAGGTCTTCCAATGACTTCCAACTCCAAGGTCTTTCAGTGGCCTCCCAATGATCTCAAAGACTAGTGACGTTTTAGACTTGTCCGTCCTCCAGAAATGAAGCCTTACTGATTCCTTAAAAACATCTGTCTGAAATGAAATCAGGAATCAAGAGAACCAGCCAGAAACCTCTTGATTTGAAATCCGGAAACTCATAGAAACAGAAATTAATCTTGAACTGAAGTTGAAGGGCATAAACTTCTCTCAGCAATGAATGACAAGCAGTTCTGGAAGCTAAACTTTGGTTGCTACACCTCTTATGAGGAGGACCGATTATGATGAAGAAGGCTCGAGTCAGTTTATATCTGCGATAATCTTCTATGGACCGTATCAAATCAACTTTATACAAAACTGTGACACTTCGTTATGGCCTGAGTCCAAGCCACTGATACATTTTAGATAATCTAAATCTGATCTTTATCAAATCAGTTTCTCATGATACAATATGGCCATTTCAGGAACCTGAACAGCAGGGCTACAATTAGGTTACACTAGCAGTAATGTCCTGTGAGCTATACTCTAGTCACTTAACATGGCATCAGGGACTATCATCACACTGTTACAGTCACTTGGTCCTGGTGGTGAGCCCCAATGGACCAACAGAGCCTCTGTGCCTGTGAAGATGGCAAGGTGGTCTTGTGATTAGGGTTGTTGACTTAGAATCTAAAGGTCCTGCGTTCGAGTCCCTCAAAGTTCCTTCCGTTACGAGACTCCACTCTGGTAGAATCAGCAATTCTACCAGTAGAGATCCCGATCGTGGCTCTGTCAACAGAAACTCTGATACGCCACACGATGCCGCAGTGCATGACTTTTTTTGCAAATCAAAAATATGAAGTGGGCGAATCCAAGAACCAACAAATAAAATTGGTGTGGCCTAGTGATGCCAAAGGACTGCTAAGTAGAGAGAATCCTTCAAGCAATCATGAATGTCTCAAAAGAAGAACATCAAGACAATCTTTTGTGCCAGATGCCTGGAGCTTTCCAAGAAATCCACTGCCGCCGATACAGGATGATTGTGGGGGTGGTAACGACGCAAAAGCTTTTTACGAAATCGATCTGGTGTCTGGTCATTCCCTAACAAGTTCCAAGAACTGCTCCATATCCAGACACTCCACCAATGCGTCATAATGGCATAAGGTGCAGCCAGTTTACTGAGTTTATGTACATACATGTAGATAAGAAGGAAGTTCTTTTGTTTTCAAAACACAATGTACATGAAACAGAGGGATACGTGTTGTGTTAGCAAACTAAACTCAATCAAAGCTAAACACGTATACAGGTGACAGAAACATCTTGTCAATGACAAGCACTTAGAGCTCCCTGGATAGAATTTGTTTTACTAGGATGCTCTACATGTAGATTTTACCAAAAAAACTAGAACCATTTTTAAAAGCAAATACATATTGTTTACCTTTACATGCCCAACAAACTACTGCTGTGTTTAGCCTTACTCAAACACATTCATATAGTTAACATGTACATGGTGACCAGCCCCTCCAACTACAACTTGCTACATAATGTGACCCAATACCAGTGTCTGCTACAGCACCAATTACAAATCAGCCATGGTGACGGCCATCTGGTCCAGGTCATTGACCTTTTTTGCTTGGAGAAGAAGAAGAAGAAATGGAGCAAAAAAGTGTTTTCCTTCTGCAAAGTTAAACATAATAATGCCTATTGTTCCTCTGTTAGCTGTCTGCACCACTCCTTTCCTGAGCCAGCGACGTTTAGAAACTGCGTTCCCTGCCAGTTTTATTGGTTCATTGTTCCCCTGTGATGGATGTACACTGATACAGCATGAGCTGGGCCTAGCTGAGAGGGATTCCGACGCTCCAGAGGCGAAATCTGCGGATACCTTTTAAACCTGTCACTGAATAATTGGTATGTAAGGGAGGGAGACGCGAGGCTCGGAATACATTATGTCTCCTTCAAAAGGCGTTCATGTTATTCTGTGCAGACATGCTGCAAAATTACTTACAGAAAAGGTTACAGTAACCTTTTTCCTGCAAACTGCAACATTGCAACCTGCCAGAATTTTCCACAGCAGTGTGGAATATTGTGTGTAAAGAGGAAAGACTATGATGAAATTAAGAGAGGCTAGATTTATTGGGGGTTTTTTTCCAAGTAACAAAATGCAGGGCTTGAAATACTTTTTTTCTGCATACCTGCACTGGTGCAGGTAACAATGAATATTCCCTGTACCAGACAAATTTTACCTGCACCACTCAGAATTTAGGAAGCATGGATCACACTTAAAACTGTTCAGAAGCCATTGCCATTACTTCTTACTTCATAGGTGGTAACAGTCAATGAAAATCCACATACACAAACATGTATCTTATAATATCATTAGACCCAGTACATGGACTGGTACAGGTTAGGTGCAGGTAGACAGAAATACCTGCACAGCTCCAATTTTACCTGCGCTAACCTGCATATGCAGGTGGTATATTGTATTTCGAGCCCTGAACTGGCTGCAATTTCCTTCAAACATGTCTATTTACACAGTGACACCAGCAGTTTGTCACACCCAGGTCTGATTTTTTTTATCTTTCAAATTGCAGGATTCCAATTTAATATATTTTTCTGCAGGAAGTCAATTTCTTTTATCTCTGCATTGCAGGTGTGTGTTTGAGCAGTTTACAACAATAAGCCGGTTAACGGTTTCACTGAAGAAGTACAGGGTCAAAGGCGAAGCCTCCTAAAATAAGGTTCAATTGTAAACACCCATGAATAATTTCATCAGGTTGGTGAATGATTAAATGGCAAAGTTCTTAATAACTGACAATTGTTTTATTATAGTTTTTTGTTTTTTCTATTATTATTGTGTTATTGTGAATCCAGTTTTACTGTCCTGAAATTGCGTTGTCTTTAAGCAAAGAGTCACACTGGCAAAGATAAAACATGTACATAATGTAGCACTAATACTGTCCTTGGTGCTGAACTATAAGTCACAAGCTCCTGTGATTGGATGACCTCCTTTTCAAACAGACCAATCACAACATACGTTGTACCTAGTAAGCATGAAGATGGTTCTTTGGGATGGACCAAGTAGGGTCTTGAGGGGGGGGGGGGGTAAATTATGTCATCAAGTCAGAGGATGATGAAAAATGTGATTTGTACAAGATATTGACAAAAAAACGTACCAAAAAAACAGAAAGGTGTAAAATGATATTGCATGCACTATTGCCATGAAAAAAAATGTGCACCAATGTCTTCACCCCCACAATGATTTGTGGTCTGTCCCATGACAGTTCCAAACAAGTGCAAGAGAATGTTGACATTTTTTGCACAGGTCACTCTTGGGTTATCTGCCGCATGCATGGCTTGCAGAACAGGGGAGGATGTCATTCACAGCAACTCACCATAGCATTCTTCTCTGCTCTGCCTGGCATAACAGACCTGTGACCAGTCTAGGACCCTCTCAGGACAAACAATGTACCCATTTAATCTATTGCTTCTTGGATCAAAGCTGCATTATGTTACATTACCATGATACAAAAAAGAAATTTTCTGGTCATCTCTTTACAAAGTAAGTTGAATCAACCCTACTCCATTGGAAATAAGTGTCATTCAGGAAGTGGAGGTGCCAAAATATGATGCCTTACAAGTCTGTTTCAAAGCTGGAAACACAGCTGTCAGCCATGCTTGTTTACATTCTGGTAGCTTGTGGTGGTGCCACAAACAGTGTGCCTTGTGTGGGCTGTTTTAGTGCCAACCATAACTGTCAGAAATGTGAGATAATTGCACAAATATGTTGAAAAGTGGCAGTAAATCACAATCACACAAAGATTTTTCAATTAAAATATTTCAATTTTTGGTGCAAAAGTGTTACAAGATGCGCCTTTAATCTATTGCTTCTTGGATTAAGAAAAACAGGGCTGGACATTTTTTTTTCTGCATACCTGCACAGGTACAGGTACACTGAAAATTACCTGCACCAGACAAATTTTTCCTGCACTTAGTATAGCTACTAGAAAAAGCATGATATCATGCTTCACCTCTGATGAGGATGCCTACTGACTGACTGACTTAGTATGGATCACACTAAAAACTGTTCAGAAACCATTGACATTATTTCTTTTACACTTCATTATACTTCAATGCAGCAAATAAAAATCCATGTTCATCTACATGTATATACAAACCAACAACATGGACTGGAACAGGTAGATATTTGAAATACATGTATCTACACAGAGCTCCAATTTTACTTGCACTAACCTGCATATGCAGGTGGTATTTTGTGCCATGAAAAATAATGCTGAACTGGAAGATCAACATGAAAACAGACACTGGGGGAAAGTCCTGCTTGGTTTTCCTTCAATTTTTTTCTGTGCACGTAAATTTTTTTAGGTTAGGCACATCTGTTCAGTGCACCTGGTATTTCTACTGTAAAATTAAATTCTTTTTTTACACCTCAATCCTGGGTTTCATACTCCGAGTCTTATTACTTCGAGGACTTCCACTATATGCACACAACACCTGTTGAAAAGGTACTAACACTTTTCAGCACCAAGCCTTTTTTTTCCTCAGTAGTCCTGTTGAAACCACAGCACCATTCACTATTTATAATACCTGTTGAATTTTGCATGAGTCTGTTGCACTCTTCAAGCCTGGGCCTAATCTACAAAGCTCTCGCTACAGACGCCTGTTGCTTGCTTGCACAAAGCCATCGACGGAATAAAAGCCATCGCCGGAGGTTTCTTTCACAGATCAATAGTTATACCTAGACCTGGCAATAAGAAAATGAGATCGCATAACGTTTCCGAGACAGATATCAGATAAAACTGTAGATGTGGGGCCAGGCCTACAATATAGGGTGGTGTCAACTAGTGTGATAACCAGCCTAAATTTTTTTTCTCCATCATATAAAATTTGTTTGTCTGTAAAACGTAATTGTTATGTAAAGAAAAAATGTGCCCACAACTTACGTGCAATAATTTTTTAATGAATCACCAAAATGTCTGATGTACATACTATTAGCAATGTGTAAATTGTAATTGTCTTAATTGCCTTGCGCCCTCCTCTTGGTATTGAGAGATAAAGGGCTGACCTAGGCTTCACCCAAGAAATTGTTCATCTTTGTATCTATCTATTGTAATAAAGATGATTTTAACCCTCATGTCACAACCAAGGTGCACCAATGCTCTGAGGGTCCTTGGGAAAATGTTTAAATCTTGACCCTCTGAAATGCTGTTTCCTGCATTTTGAGGGGCAAATTTTGCTGGCAGACTACGCTTAGTATAAAGACATCTCTTTTCATATCTTTACATGCCGATTTTTCATCCATCAATGATGACAGATTGGGCAAAATCTTTGTTCGACATGAGCAACAAAATTCCGTCGAATGATGGAAAGACGGACGCTGGCTAGAACACTGGTGTCAACAGTGCAATATAGTGGTACAACAATGTAGGAGATGAAAACTAAAACATCTTAATTTTGCCCATATTTTGTCTCAGAATCCTCCATAAACAAAAAAACTTACCCTGAACTGTTAAGTTTATTAATGTTTCTATTGTTATTGAAGAAGTTCAGACTGAAGAACACGTTGATTTGTCGAATTGTTCATGTACAGATACATGTCCGGACTTGTACCTAAACCTGTGTACCTGTACCTGTACCTAAAATTTGTTTAGGTACACAGCTCTATCTATCTGTAGCCTACCACTGACTCAATTCCAGTAGCCAATCCTGACTTGTTGACAGCCTAAGTGTTATCAGGACCAGGCTACCAGATGAAAGGTGTTTTATCAACCCCACATGTTTCCACACACAACTCAGGGTCTCACCACCATCACATGTTTTTAAGATAAGAAAGATACTTAAACTAAAAATACCTACTTCCTAAGTGGTTTTCAATGTCTGCGTGGAAGGGTAGACAGGGCTCGTGATACTTGGTGTATATATGAACTTTTGTGCACCCAAAATTGGAGCAGTACACCTACATGCAAGTTTTGACTGAAGGTGCACCAGTGACCGTAGATATTTGTGTAGGCTTATGTACATAAACGTAAAAGCATTATAATTGTACTTTTATTGTTGGTCTCTGCATAAGGCATTGTGGCCTAATGTCCCTGGGAAAAATATATGTGATTCAACAGGAAGCTACTGCATACATAACAGGTAACCAGCAATGTGGGTTATGTTGTCTAAATACCATCTGTCCATACGTCACTGAACATCACAGTGTTCACACCCACATCTGCATTTTTGCGGGGGAAAAAAGTTATTATGGGACATCAAAGCATGTGAAAACATGAAACATCCTTTTTATACAATTTGGAAAGTCTACTTTTGGCTCTCTTCTTTTAATGTAACATGTATAGGAAATTTGCAAAAACCTATTTTTTTTTTACATGAAAGTACTGTATACGTGGGGGATACAAACTTAGCCACGTTTGGGATTGTGTTCTTGTCGCAAAAGCGCCACCTACATCGGCTACATACAGCAGCAAGAAGCAGTACTCCAGTCAGAAGCTCTACAAAAAAGATGTCTGACACGCATCGAAACGTAAGCAAGGTGAGAGTCTTTACCGGTTGTGAAAAAGAAAGTCCAAATACGACATGTATCACTATATTCTACTTTCCTCAGAGTCGATAAGTATAACAAGCTCACATAAGAGCACAACAAACAGGGTCTCTTCCTATCTGATTTGGTAGAATACTTTAATTACAGAAGAAAGGAAACCGACTCTTGTTGGGCAAATATGCACCTGTAGGCAAGACAAACACTTGTGGTCCTTAGCCTAAATAAACAAAGGGTAAGAAATAAATTATGATGATAGGAGGTCAGATTTACACACAGGCAAAAAAGATAACAGTACAGAAACTGCGTACATGTACACACACGAGCGTACAAAAACTGTGTAGGTCAAATCTTTCCTGCGTATAAATCGGCCTGTTTGGATGTTTAGATCGTACGCCAGCCCTCGAGGTATGAACTACACATATATGTCAAAGAAGACCGTTCTTTTTCTCGTCATTTCTTTACAAAGTACTGGTAAGTTGAATCAATCCTACTCCATTGCAAATAAGTGCCATTCAGGAAGAGGAGGTGCCAAAATGCGATGCCTTACGAGTGTGTTTAAAAAAAGTTGGAAACACAGCTATGAGGCATGTTTGTTTACATTCAGGTATTTTGTGGTGGTGCCACAAACTGAGTGCGCCTCGTGTGGGCTGTTTTAGCGCCAAACATAAATGTCAGAAATGAGATATAATTGCAAAAATATGTTGAAAAACTTGGAAGTAAATTACAATCACACAAAAGACTTTTTTCAATTGAAATATTTCGACTTTAGATGCAAAAATTGTGACACAATGCCCCTTTAACATCACGGAGTCTGACCTATAGTACCTGCCAGTTGTTGAATGCATGCACAGACAATGTAAACAGATATTAACCCACCTACTACGAGCACCTTTAATATTTTATGATTTCATTAGAAGTCTTGTGTCAATACCAATATCTCACCCTGGCACACATACTAGTACATGCAGCCAACAGGTTATTTTTTACATTGTCAGCGAGAATAATGACAGCATACCAGCTTACAATGACAAGCCATACATTGTACATAAAGCCCTGCATTAACAGTGTTTGCTATACCAACAGCTTGGCACGGAGACACTGCAATTTAACAAAAACGTACCACCATGCCTGAAAAGCCACAAACTTATAATATAAGATTTTTAAAAACGATTATGTAGAAATGACTATTAGATTTATTCACCCAAAACTGGTGAAATATAGACTTACTGGGCTCGAAATACCATCTGCATATGCAGGTTGGTTTAGGTAAAATTGGAGCTGTGCAGACTGCAGGTATTTCTGATGTCTACCTGCACCTAACCTGCACCGGTCCATGTACTAGGTTAAAATAGATACATGTAGGTGTATGTGACTGAATCTGAAGAATAAAAGAAATAATTGCAATAGATTCTGAACAGTTATGAATCTGAAGAATAAAAGAAATAATTGCAATAGATTCTGAACAGTTTTTAAATTGAGAGGTGCAGATAAAATTTGTAATTTTCAATATTACCTGCACCAGTGTAGATATGTAAAAAAAAAAAGTATTTTGAACCCTGGTATAGAAGTAATGTTCACATTTTCCCATGACCAAACTCAATCCCTATTTCTAACCTACATTTTAGACGTGTGACTCATAGAATAAACAATTGCTGACAATAATATACAACCAGGACACTTATGTTTCAAAGGTGGTCATGCCTTAACAAAGCGTAGGAAGAGGTAAGGCAGCCTTAAGGACGAAGGTAAACCCAACATGGCATTCCTGAAGAAATTAAGTCATGCATGTTGAAGGCGTGGTCATCGTAAACTAACCCTTGTCAAAGTAGAAGAAGAAAGTGGGTGAAGACTAAATTATCCCAACATTTTTAACTGTTGAATCAGAACTACAAAAAAATCCAGCTAAAACTTTTCCCTAGATGTACATATTTCTTTGTTATCTCTGTTCATTCAAGGAAAAAAAAAATGTTGTGTTTCTGGGTCCTTATCGTGTTTGTGAGGAAACAACGATTCGTACATTTCTGTTTGAATTCTGTTCATCTCAAAATCTTTTCGTCAACTTTTATTACAAGTCATCATTATTTCATTATCTTTCCATAAAGCAGGTTTCTTTTCCAATTTTCTGGGACAGCCCCCCTCCCCTTTCCCAGTATGATTATATCTGTTGGGGTAGCAGACCACAGTTTTTGCCCTGCAGAAAGTCCTATAGTTAAGGACCCCAAGGTGACTCACTTTGATGCGGTAAAAATTATAGTAGGGTGCACTAGAGGAATACGAAAAACGAATATGTTTGAGTTTAAGGTACAACCTACAAGATGTTAAAAAAAGAAAAAAATTCTGTCTGCATTTCAGCTTTTGATGCCCTCTTTGAAATGGCGCCCTACAGAGGTCAAATGAACTGCAGTCGACTCACCCCAAAAACCAGTTGTGTAATGTGGCACATTTATACTGGAACAAGAAAATCGTCAGAATCTAAATCATACAGTCTCAAAGCCGACATATTTCATTACCAAAAAGTATAATTTACACTTGACTAATACTCACATGAGACTTTCTACCCAGTCTTCAAGAATTTTGTTCGTACTACTTTCTACACCAGCGTCATATACCATGGGGGTCGCCCATTAATACTGTGTTCTGTGACCTTGACTCATAAATCTGTATACACAAGATACAACTCTTGGGTGTGGCAATAGGACTACATAAGCCACAGTAACCCAAACAATTGATAAGATAAAGTTTTTTCACTTCGCCAGTCTTTGACGTCAACAGCCACTTAACCTGGAAGCTAATTATCAAGAAAAAAAACTCAAAACAGGGGTTGGGTCTTGACATACTATTATGTAGAACGTACTAGAAAATTGACTACAAAATTTGATTAGCAAGTTTAATCAACTATAGAAATGCATTGTGTAGATGACTACAGCTAACTGTTTACTTTTAGGCCTTATTCTTATAATTGATATATAGTGTAGGACTTGAACTATATTTTTGGGAAGAGGTGCCCAAAACTAAAACTTTATGTGCACAGAAAAAATATTGGGTGCACGACATTTATTTGACGGAATTTTGCTACTCATGACGGACAAAAATTTTGCCCAATCCGTCATCTTTGACGGACAAAAATTGGCATGTATGGAAAGAGATGTCATTAAACTAAGCTTAGTCTACCAGCAAAATTTGACCCTCAAAATGCAGGAAATAGCAGTTTAGAGGGTCAAGATTTGAAAATTTTGTCAGGGTAGTACATGTACAAATGCATGCCCCTGGACCCCCTATAGCACTATGGCCTTTGGCGCTCAACATGAGGTTACGTCAAACAAAATTGAGACGACAGAAAAAAATTCAGGCTGGCTAGAACACTGCTTTTCAGTCAACCAATAACTGTTTCAAACCCAGGAACCGACAAATTGAATTGATGTGGCCTTACCAACACAGATGACCTTTCAGTTTCACACTCTGAGCTGGTAACCACTTCGATGACAAGACTTTATTTGGCCAGGCTTTACTACTGATAAAGCAATTCCCTGATTTATGGATTTAGGGCAAATATTCTGTAGGGAATCTTTAATTATTCAACAGTTCCTGTAATTCGATCGCTCATCAACACAATTAAGATGTGAAGATGGCTGACCTGGCTAGATTATGACATTCAGGAATGGAGACCATGGCATTGTGGTAATTTCACACCTTCTACACAATGTTGTAACTTTATACATGTACCTAGTACAGGGCTCGAAATACTTTTTTCTGCATACCTGCATAACATTGAAAATTTACCTACACGAGACAAATTTTACCTGCACAAGCAGACACAGAAAACCCATCATTAATACCTGCATCAATAAAAGATACCAACACAGTGACCAGCTAAGTCCAAGCCGTATAACATAGGGTTAAAAGACCATTAAGCTAACAAATGTCTGCAATCAACACCGAAAGAATGGACAATATACCAAGGGAAGTACCATTGAATAAAGCCAATGAGCAACTAGGATGAGCTCACTATAGCTTTTATCCCAGAGTATTTCTGAATTTTGTTATTTTCAAATCTGTTCGTACCAGGTTAGCCACTGAATGCGGAGTCGCATAAGGCATATATCATAAGATGTACCTATCATACTCATAGTATGATGTCAGGGCCATACATGTAGGTTATAGTGCAAAGGCAAGTCAACTTGCTGTTAATTTCAAAGAATATCTATGACTGAAAATCGACAACTGAGGATGAAGAAACATCCATAGGACATTCACTGTGCAGTGTTTTGCCACAGAAACTAAATAACGAGACAGTGTGTGCATTGTGCAATATCAAAATGTCTGTGCTAGTGATACAGGAATTATTCTAAGAGCTGTTGATTTCTGTGGTCACTTAAGGAATTAAATGCAAGCTATCCCAGATAAGAAACAAGTAGTACATTACTGAACATGGGTTCAGAGTGTGAAAGAACAATAGCAGCTGAAATCTACACCCAACATTTCCGAAAGGATAACAACAAAAACAGTGGTATGCTATAGAGTGTATGTGTGTATACATGAAAACAGATACCAACACAAGCACATCACATAGTCATACAATTTTCAATACAACATTGTTCTCTCTAACTACAATGGCTGTTTTTTCTTCATTCATTCATTCATTCATTCATTCACTCATTCATTCATTCATTCATTCACTCATTCATTCATTCATTATCAGTACTGAGTGGTTTCCCATGAATTTGCGTAAAACAATTTACAGGCCCAACAATCAAATTTACCACGTTCTGATGATTTTTTTTCCCTTTTCATGAAATTGAAAACTCCATTCCCATTTCGTTCGAAGGAAAAAAATACAAAATTGACTAAAATCAAATGATTACAAACTATTTCTCTTTCTAAGCGCCTTTCTTTTCGTAAGCTTCTTTTAATGAAAACATGACAACAGATTGAGATATGTATGAAAAACAGAATAAAAAACAAATTGTCTCTCATTTATTACAGAAAAAACATGAAATATTTCTTGGCTGTGAGATTTTTGCCTGTCATTTTTATCCGCAAAAAACAAAAGTTTTTTCTTCTTCTAGTGATGACAAGCAGACGACGTTTTCAAACGGCCCCAGCTTTATACACATGACACAGAACCATAGCACACCTCACACTACAGCATAATGATCCTCCCTGACCAAACATTGTAATGGATATGAGATGTTTGTTTTCGTTGACACCCTTCCCCTGTGGTCACACTGTGAAAATGTCATGCCCAACCGCCCCCCTCCCCCCTTTCACACCAACGATCACACAGACGGATGAAGCTGACACTGACCGATGTTGGCATGTTTCAGAAGACGGCAGATTCGTGCTTCTCTCTCAAGTTTCTGGTGATCTGTGGTGGACAGACGAGGAAGAAAGATCAGCTTGGTTACACGAGCATTTCCTGGTGTGTGATATGTACCATCACAGTAGGGATTGTGTGCCCCTCCCACCAGAATAGATGCCCTTTCCTACCCTGACAATCCCTGCTATTTATGGAGCAGAAAGATTCATGTGAATTTGTGAGGCACCAGAGACCGGTGTATCCCAGTGTATCCGAATGGAATCCGCCCGATTCACCCCTCTCTTCCCGCGGGACCCATCCCGGGATTATACCAACACCATTGATGAGCTAAAATCTTTCGTCCTTTTCGATGAGGGATTCTGAATTGGGTTGCCCCCTGATGTATAAGTTGGAGTCAATCCAATGTAATTTCCCATGCGCTGCAATTTTTCCCCCACCCGGTTCTGGGCACAATCTTACAACCCGTTTCTGTGCGCCTTCTTGTTCATTTTTACTCCACATCCCTGCCTGTCATAATGACACCTTTGGAGGAAAAAGATAACAGATAACAAAGATGAGCAATAAAAAAAAAACTGGCATGCATAATGCGGCCACTACGCAAGAACCATCATAAATTCATATATAATCCTGCCGAGAGTCTCCGGATCCTATCCACGAATTCGCGGGACACGACAGATGCAATTATCAGTGACATCTCCAATAATCACCCCCGCATTATGGGCCTATCAGAAAAATTATCAAGAACACCGCTACACGGCGAACTGCAGTTCGGCCCCGACCCGAAGCACCCATTTTTCCACGGCACACTGCCAGCATGCATGATTAGGGCGATCTCTATACAGGGACCAACCTAACACAGGGCCCCAACTAGGCATGAATATCAGCTACATGCTGCAAGCCCTAAAAAATACTGCTGTATTCTCATGCCTTGGAAAATTTTACAAACGTTGACTGCATATTGTAATCTATGGAATAAATATCTCCCCTTAGTTTTCCTTCTTTTGCACCAGTTTGGTCAATTTTTTTTTCTACATCACTATTTGATTAACAGATGCTAGGGATGCGCTTTTTCTCCATCATGTGCAAAAATCTATCTTCTAGCATTCTATTATTATAACAAAACAAGGCATTTGCAACAAGATGCTATGAAAGATTCTGCACAATTTCAGAAATGTGGCACTTTTCATCATAATTTATACCCATTTTTGTTCCAACTACCTAGGATGCTGAATGTGGCATAATTTCTTCAATGCAAATGATTTCTGACTGCCTATAACACTGGGCAGGTCCCTGCTAAAAGGAGGTTAAATCTGTTGCTTATAATAAATTTTGGCAACATCTGCGGCAGTGTTTTTGCTACACCTGCGATTTTTAAATCCCCAAGCAAGCAACCCTCTTGTGTGCGTTTCTCCTTTGCTACATTTTTTTCGGGCAGAGATAGGAGGAGGAAATTTTCCTTGATAAGCGGGTCGTAGCTAGCTAACCCTGCGGCCTGGTCGCACCACCTCCCGAGTAAATGTTAGCGGCGGTACGGTACATCGCACTGCCCCGATGGTACATGTACATGCACCACCCGCCGAATATCTCGCATAAAATTATCCACCAGCCCGACCCTTGGCTTGCACGGGGAACCACCCACCCAGGGCCCCCCTCGCTCCTGCGGGACCTACGGATATCTAGCTGGCGTGACAGAATATTTCACGGCGGGGAACGATGGAAAGATTGTGCACAGCTTCATACCTCGGGCTGAGAGCTTCTTCGTGTTGATGATTTTGGCTGCGAATTCCGCACTGGTGGCTTTCTGGACACATCTCCGCACGATAGAGAAGGCACCCCTGAAAAACATACACCCCTCATTACTCAACCGGGCCTTCAAAATGCACGCAAATTTTACAAGCGCTAGGAGAACACCTTAAATTTCGAAACGTAAAGAGATCGTGTGTATACTCACTTGCCCAGCTCCTCTTTTAGATCATAATTATCAGAGAATTTGGTGGTGGCAGTCTGGGCGGCCATTTTGGCTGTACGTCGGACGTCCGCGCCTGATTGACAATTAGGCTCCGCCTACTCACAACAACTCTCCCTTTTTCTCGCGTGATACCCCGAGATCCATCCTCCTCGGGTAAACTAAACCACTTTCACTTTCAGGGGTCCTGGGACAGCAAGCCACATTCATTTTCAAGTGTCTTGGAGCGGTAAATGACAGTGGATTTCTGCACTTTCAGTATCTTAAAAAGGAAGAATGAGAAAATAATGCGGGTTGAAATATAAGCCATATAGAATAAATGAAGAAGCTCATAACTTTATATCGATGGACATTTTTTTTTACAATCCCTTGAAATCTTTTAATGGCCAAGTGTCTCCCAGTGTCTCCCAGTAATATACTAGAAAAAAGTTGAAAGAGGACGGGGGGGGGGTGTTCTGATTTGTGAATGCCGACCGAAGAGCCAATTTTGAAAAATTTCTGTGTAGAATTTTTTTGTGATTTTCAAGTCAACGAAGCTTTTGTAAAGAATTGACAAAGTTGCCATTGCATTATTTCTTTTATTTATGTTGCCCTACAAATTAAAGGCTTAATTGTCCGACCTTGTGGTCAAGAACATGAACAAGTAGGTGGTGTCAAACATAATTTTACTTACGTATACACTCGCTGTATTTGCTAATATTGTTTAACTCTCTCACTACCGTGATGCACTCTCTCAGTTGCTCTCATTCATTTATTCGCTCATTCCTCCATCACTTATTATCACTCACCCACCCTGCATATGTGTGTGTGTGTGTGCGTACACACACCCCATTGCAGCAACCCTTGCAGCAAGGGTCATTTTGTTCCACAGGCTATGGGAACAGGCAACACTTGTAGCACTGGACGACCTCTAGCGATCTGTATGTGTATCGCTGTTATACACCAGTTCCGAGGCAGTTCCCTTTCTTCCTTCAGACTGGAGGCGGGATGTCGTCTGAATGAAAATTCTTTGTATATTCCTGTATCGAAAGTCCATTCTACAACTTTTCACTACATTTCCAGATATCTGTGTCCATTCTTGTGACCGATCCGAATGTAATTTCTACAGCATTCCAACAGCGTTCGAAACATTCTGATCGCATTCAAGGGAGAACAGAAATTGGCCTGAATATTCGGAATACACCCCGAATTTTGAAGAATGGACTTCGACTACCCAGTAATATACAAATAATTCTTATTCTGGTGGCATTCTGACTCATCCCGCCTATACTGTAAAGGGGGTATATCTAGGGTTTCCCGAATGCGATGCGATTTTGCCAATTTTTCATTCCGTCTGGTTCTGCTTGACTCCTGCTGATTCGGAATAAGTGTGAGGGGGGTATTACGCTGGACCATGAAATCGCTTATAGGAGGCTCCATGCTTTCGCTTCCTCGGAAAGTGACATGTAAAATATTTCAGGGATTGAATTTCCTCATACAAAGTACATGAGAAGGCTTTTTTGTAGATACGTTTTTTTATTTATACTTGTCGTTCGAAAGAGAAAAGATACAACGGAAGTTGAACAATGGATATATCTCGATCAGCTAGTGTGCAGATGTACATGTAGATTACGTCAAACAAAACTAAGGCATCATGCTTATGTATTAGCAAGGAGGTTGAAAAGCGTCCTTGGCATTATCATTAGCATCCAGTTTACATGTGACACGTAAGAAGGGAGACAAGAGGTTTATACAGCTTCTTTCAAGTCTCAAAAAGAGAACAAGAACTTTGTCTTTTATTCACACAATAGGTCGATGTGATAGGGCTAGATTCGTCACGTTACATGGTGGAACTGGCGGCTATGCTCAGTCTAGTTGGTCGCCATCTTGTTGTTGATCCAGCTGACGAACTGGGTGACGCGGGTGTAGATGCCGGGCTTG
This sequence comes from Branchiostoma floridae x Branchiostoma japonicum, assembly GCA_013266295.2. Lineage (NCBI taxonomy): Eukaryota > Metazoa > Chordata > Leptocardii > Amphioxiformes > Branchiostomatidae > Branchiostoma > Branchiostoma floridae x Branchiostoma japonicum. The sequence continues at coordinate 8,673,045 of CM023837.1, read as the reverse complement.
TACGGCTGCGCACAGCCGTAACCCCAGGACACGATACCGTCAAGGGTCCACTTTCCGCTGTAGTTACAGACCAGAGGTCCGCCGGAGTCACCCTGAAACACACAGTCACCAACGTTAAGGGAAGATAACACCATTACGTTTGACCATTGAATGACATTGAAACAAGGCCTCATAAAAGTACTTTCCCACACTTCAATCTCAAAAATTCTTCTGCACCAGAAAGTCACAGTGGTATACCTCCCAAATATACAACGAAAACAGGGGTTGACCAGCTCAAACTTTGAAAACAGCTGACAACAGTAAATAATTCTATCTTTGACCTCAATTTCTCATGTACTCTTTCCATCCGCTCTGGCCATGCAAGACATAAACCACTCGTAGTCATTATGCCCACTAAACTGTTGTAATGAAAAAAAAACTTGACCAAAGTAGGAGAATTTAGACAAGTCAAGCCCAAATAGATGGCGACCGGTCAATCGTCATTCAACAAAGACGGTGGACGGTATGAACTTCTTGGCACTTTTGACCAATCGCTGACGTCCTTAGTGATCATGTGAACTCGACAAAGGCTTCAGTACCGGAAATTGGTGAGGCTTCTTCGTGGTGTAGGAACTCAGTAAAGCTATTTTCTAAGCGAATGTATGATACAGTTTTCTTGGAAAAAGAAAGAAAGACACCGGGAACTAACCTGGCAGGCGTCCTTGCCGCCCTGATCGTACCCGGCGCAGATCATCTTGTCGGTGATGGCACCGTTCATGTACTGGGCGCTGTTACACTTGTTCCACTCCATGATGGGCACGGTAGCCTGCATCAGGTAGGTGGACGCACCGGATCCTATAAGCGAGAAATAAAGCTACGATAAACGACGGGTACTTAGCTTGGTAAGAACTGAGGTTGCTATTCAATCATTCACCAACCTGATGAAATTATTCACGACCCCCCCCCCTCCCCGTTGATGTGCTAAACGATTAGGAAAGCGCTATTTTCCGTACCAGTGTCTCCCCAGCCAGTGGTGACGCAGGGGGTGTCAGCGGGCACGTCCTGGGTGGGGAGGCAGATCGGGCTGACGTAGTTGTTGTACTGCGCGTTCCCGCTCAGCTTCATCAGGGCGACGTCGTTGTTGATCCTGGGGTGAAGAAAAAGTGGATATAAACCATGCAACGACACTAGTGAAGCAAACCCACTTTTCCTAGAACAATCTCAAGAGTTACTTGGTTTAGACATTGAAGATCTGAAAACAGCCCGACCGACAGAAGTGGAGCTCAGTGGTTCAGGGACTTGCCCCGACCCCCCCCCCCCCCCCGGGCAAACGGTGATGATGATGATGATGATGATGATGAAGAAAGACAATCACTGATGCAGTCAATCAGAGCTAAGACGTGTGAGTGAGTGAGTGACTGAGTGACTGAGTGACTGAGTGACTGAGTGACTGAGTGACTGAGTGACTGAGTGAATACTAGTATATGAATGACCTTTCTGATTGGACTCCGTTCTCATGTTGAATGTACATGTATGAAAGTGAACTTACTGCCTGGAGTCGTAGTTCTCGTGCATGATGACCCTGACGACGTTGAAGTCCTGCTGGGTGGAGTCGGTGGTGGTGCGGCGGTGGGAACCCAGGGACACACGCCACGAGCTCGGGTTGCTCTGTCTGCAGCCAGGAAACAGAACATCGGTGATAAGATAAACTGAGTTCAACAAACTGAGTTCAGCAAATTGAGCTCTACTCTCCAAGAAAAAGGTTGGCTTAAAAAAAGATCCCAATGCAAAGAAGAAAGCCCGATAAAAAAAGCCCAAAAACACGCCAAAATAAGACAAAACCCAAACCTCTGCTTGGAGAGTAATTGAGTTCAACAAACTGAGATAAACATCTACATGTTGTGACGTCAGCAAGTGGTACATAGATACATACACACAGCAGGTCAGCAGAACGTACTGCGACGGCGCGAAACCCGGATTTGTCACGGTTTTCGTTAGATGTTTGGTCAACTTTACATTAGAATTTTGCCCGTTGCAGACGACATCGTTTCCGAAACAACATTTGAAAACTATAGACGGGATGTCATCCTTAAATGCACGAGTATACAACTTTAAACGAGATGCTCTGCCGAAGTACTATGCGCAATACATTACGGGTTTCGCGCAGGCGCAGTACATTCTGCCGAAGTGTCGCCGCCGCCATGTTGGTAGAATGCATAGATCCAAGATGGCGGCCGGTCCACCAGGATGCACAGATACTAGTAGTGCATGATTCCCAAAAAAGGAACCATTCATGCGCGTTTCTAGATTTGTAGATGTTAAGTAGCAGACATGTTGAAGTATGGAGAAAAGCCTTTCATCCCAAAAGGTGCTTTACATGACTAGTGGGTGACTGCGACGCATTTAGCCTAAAATGTGTCGCTTCTGCGGCACACGATATCGATGGAATGGCAAAGTTCTGGAATACGGGGCATTTTGTCTTACCCGTCCACGCAGTGAGCAGCGGTGGCGATCCAGTTGGGCGCGATGAGCTGTCCGCCGCACACGTGGCCACCGTACAGCTTCAGGCTAGCCTGCCAGGGCCAGGAGCCCTGCACGGCCTGTACACCGCCGACCACGCGCACGTTCTGGGGAGCGATGGCTGGCTCGCCGCAGTCGCCGTTGAATGAACTGATGGGCTGGACGGTGGTGGTGGTACCAGTGCCTCCGCCTACATAAGGGAACATAGATTTGTTTTACAAACAAGGCAATCAGAGATAGCAGACTTCAACCCTTTTATTAGAAACTGCCCTCTGGTAGAATATGAAGAAACTGTACTGCAAAAAAAAAAAATAGACCCCCCTCCCCCATCACTCCATGTCGTTATCTCAGAAAAGACACATGCACTCAACCTACGAGCTTTGGCCCCCAATGCTGCCATGTATATGAATACAACTAGACCGAAAACATGTATTTTGAGCCGTAATTGAACCTTCCAAAGTCAAAGTTAAAGAAGAAGATACAAAGTCAAAGTTAAAGAAGAAGATATAAAAGAACAAAAACAGAATTCGATATTATTTGATATACCATATGTTTTGTGTGTTCAGTCATTTGTTCAACCTTCCTGACAACTTAGATTTTATAAAGAAGGCAACTTTTTTTGCCCAACTTTTTTTTTCGAATGCTCGCATCAGTTTCGGGATGTCCAGAGAACGTCATCCATATAATCAAATCAAACTTGTTCGGCTAAATAAGGCCATGTCGATTTGATTATATGGAGGACATCCTTTAGGAACCCCCAAAACTGATGCGAGCGTGCGAATAAAAAAAAGTTGGGCAAAAAAAAAAGTTGCCTTCATTATGAAATCTACGTGGTCATGAAGGTTGAACAAATGACTAAACACAGAGAATATGGTATGGCGAATAATAGACTCTTCATTTTCATTTCTTCACATTTTCTTTTCCTTTGGAATTGATTTTGGCATTCTACGACATTAGTATCGTTTTCCAGTATTTTTTTGCAATTTACGGCATATATTTGCTCATTTTGCACCTGCTTTGTATGATTTACAGTATGGTTGAAAACTTTTTTGGGGGGGAAACGAACGAAAATTGGATGTCATCCATATAATAGATAGATAGATAGATAGATAGAATGGTTTATTCAGTTTAAAATCCCTTGCAGCCATCAGGCTGAATTGTGGACTTAATTACAGATTTAAAACTGGACTGGTACAAACATTACTTGTGACATTCTAAAACAATCGTAGCATATACATTAAATACTATTTGAGTCCATTTCGTAAATATTTACAGATTTACGTGCCAGATTAATTATTCAAAGTTTATAATCCATATAATCAAATCAACATGGCCTAAATGATAAAACAATAAGCTCACCTCCGCAGTTCTGTTCGTCAGACATGTCGCCACAGTCGTTGTCTCCATCGCAGATCCAGCTGGAGTCGATACAGTACTGTCCGTTAGCGCAGAAGAAATGTACGCCCTGCTGACAAGTTCCGCCGCCTGTTGGAACAACAGAAACGCTAATAATGAAACTGGAAGACATACCCGCACCCCTCTGGAACAAAGATTATGTAATTATTGTAATTTGAATAGAATAGAGGATGAATGCCACTTTGTTATAGAATGTAGATTGTATAGTAAAGAGAGAAATGAACTGTATAGGTTTGTACAAAACCTATTTCTCTACTTCATACACTTATTAAGCACTGTAGAAAAGTTCATATTCCTAATGCAACTAAACAAACCTTCCATCGAAAAACAAATCTGTTCCTTTATCTCTACTATAACTGAAAAGCGAGGAGAAGTTGAATTTATCTAATGATAGTTAGTTTTATTTTGTATCTGTTAGCTGTATCTGTTCATCATGTTTTGTTGTGACCTGTATTTAGCCCAGTGTGGCAAAAATGTGCAATAAAGGTCGTCATTCATTCAATAATCATACAATTCGGTTGCATCTTCTAGCATGTGTGTCGAGATAAATGCCAGAAAAAGGGAGATAGGCTAGTTCCCAACAACTCGTATATCTTTCAAACTACTTGAGCACATTATCCAATAAAATGACAGACTATATACCAGCACGGATTTATAGCTAGCCAAGTGATATGTACAAACACAACTTATACTAACAGTCTATGACACTAAAGAGTAAAAGGCAGATACGGACTTAGATTTCACGAAAGCTTTTGATAAATTTCTTATCTTATCTTGAAACTAGAATACCATGGCCCAGTACAGGCCTGGATTAAGTTGTTTTTAACAAACAGTGAGCAGACAGTAGCGGGTAAACTCGAGTTCCACACACAACATCACTCTGGAACCAACTACCTCAGCTAGTCAGAGACGCCCATAGCCGCGTTGCTTTAAGAGGGCGTGCAAAAAGCAACTGTTGACCATTTAGGCAGTAGCATGTCAAATTGTTATTGTTTTGAATTGCACAGATATTATGTAATTTTTTACTGTTAATTGTTGTATGTAATGTTTGTAATGTGTGGAGCACAGTATCAGCTCAATCTGCTGCGTATGTACTCCACGTGTCTTGCTGTTGCAAGTTTAATAAAGAAACAAAGAAACTCGAGTTCCCTTACCGCCGCAGTTAGCCTCGTCCGATCCGTCGGAGCAGTCGCGGTCCCCGTCGCACTCCCAGCTGGACGGGATACAGTTCCCGTTAGAGCACTGGAAGTCTGAAGAGCTGCAGCTGAAGAGCCACGCGTCTGGGCAAGAAGAGACAACAAAAGCGAGAATGAAAATGAGAACTGGTAAAGCTCTAGACTATGCGATTTCCAGACTATGTACAAAATGACGAAGTACAAGTACATGTATCTAAAACTAGCTCAGAAAAGAACAAGAAATAGTCATATGCCTTTAAGTACCAGAGTTATCAACCAAGGACTGAGGTGTTCAAAAACTCGAAAACTTGGATACGATAATGCCTACCTCCGCGGGCCGCCAGAGCAACAAGAAGAAGACACCAAATCATATCGAAGTTCTGTTGGGTTGTGACGAATTCTTTAGCAAAGTAGAGGAAGACAGAAGCCTTCCCTCCTATTTGTAGCCGCGCCACAAAACTCGCGACGTAAGTAAAAACATCTTCATCCTGTTTGAACACGCTGATAAGGACGGTTCGTTGTCCGGTGTTGGTTTAAAAATACCTGGCGCAACTTCGGTCCGCGCGTCACAGCGAGGGAAGTGGACAGGTGTGAGCTAATGGATCGAGCATTTCTGGACGATGTAATCGTCTTTTATTTATTTTAAGCTTTGTAGGAGGAAATGGGTCGTGGGGTCGGAAGATAGTGTCGCAAATGGTTGGTAAACAGTTGAAAATAGACTAACAATAGCCAGATTATTGCGTCAGGGCGGGTATTTTTGAACATTTTTTTTCTTAGCGTGATGAAATAAATTATACAAACACTACCACATCTGGTATAGGTAGTAAAGATCTTCAGTTTATTTTTCGTATTTGATGGTAAACCACTTGCTGGCTAGTCGATTTCGATGTTCGTTTATTTTCAATTAAAAACCCCACTGGCGTTACCTGTAACTTAAGTTTGATTTAGAACTACGTCACTAAAAGCATGGGACCGTTAAATGGGCATTTACTGCGTCATTTGGGTCTATTTCTGACGCACAATTCTGCGTCCACATCCTGCCTAGACATCACGTGCACATGCTGAACACATCTCATGTGATCTCATGTGATTGAGTTATGACACATAGCACGTCGGCAGAACGTACTGCGCCTGCGCAAAACCCTGATTTTTCACGTTTTTCGTTGGATGTTTGGTCAACGTTGCATCAAAATTTTCCCTGTTGCAGACGATATCTTTTCCTATACAACATCTGAAAACTACAGACAGGCTGTCAACCTTATATGCTCTAATACGATCTTATATGAGACGTTCTGTCAAAGTGCTATGCACAATACATTACGGGTTTCGCGCAGGCGCAGTACGTTCTGCCGACGTGCTGGTATATGGCTTCTTTGCAGGGTGTTTGTACATATATTTTTTTGTCCATCGCGAACAAAGCCCCCCCCCCTCCGGAAAAAATACAACATACAAAATCCCAACACTGGTAGATAAGGGTGTCCAGATGCTTGGCCTGTAGAGTTTGTTCAGTTTGTTTGGTTTGCGCGGCCATGACGCGAAAGGAGTTCATCGTCCGTATTGACGCACTGCGCCGGAATTGTCGTTTTTAGCCTTCATACATTGGACCCTAAAAATGAACTTTGAATGACCCCTATATGGGGGGGGGGGGGGTATTATGACAATATCGATGCTGTTCTACGATAACTGTTGCGTGTTCGAAGCTTAGACCCTTATTAACGGAGACAAACCATATGCCACTTGGTATATTTTTACCTCCATGAAAAATGGAGGTATTGTTTTTGGTATGTCTGTGTGTGTATGTCCGTGTGTGTGTCCGTGTTTCAGGTCAGGTTACAATGGCTATGGTTGGATTCACTGTGGGTTCAGTCTGTCTCAGAGGCAGATCTGGTAGCGCTCGCTGTTTTCACAGGTGTTTTTCGTTACATGACCTACTTGACAGCTGACAGCTGGTGTTTCCCTTGCACAATAAAGAAAGACCTTTCACCATAGTGAACGAAAAGAGGACACAGTCTCCATCCCACAAGATCTAAATATTTCATGGAGGTCTGTAATCTCCGAAGTCTTGACAACGATCTCATGCCTTCGTCAAAGGATGTTATCGTTATATAACTTAAGAAGGTAGAAGTGATATATTAGTCCCCCCTAAATATGGAAGTTGGATCGTGAAAACTACCCCTGCCGATGCAGTCTGCAATCGTGCATTGGGCAAGGGAAAAAACAGCTGTGCAGGACATGTAAGGCAACACCGCCTGCAGCTACATGGACTGCTTAATGACTATCCCCTCTGGGACTTTCTCCCTCTGGGACAGCCTGTAGCCCATGTGTCACAATGAAGGTAGAGTATCATGGAAGGTAACTGAATTATAGAATTGCTTCATTTATTATGCAAATTAGATCATAATTTGCATACTTGTCATCTAATTATGTCAAGCATCACTTAAGCTACCTACACACCAAATATCAGGACGATCCGTCGACCGGTTATTGAGTTATCCTACTTTAAACATTTTCATACAAATGCTCCTGCAGTTCCAAAGCAAGCCACTGGGGGGCCCAAACTTATGTCACTTCTTTCCGAGCACAAGAGCTATCTACCATCCAAAAATCGTGACCCTAGCTTGTCCAGATCACCATATATCAAAACCGGAAGTTCCGCTGCAGTACCATAACGAGCCGCCAGGGGGCCCATATTCCTATCACTCCAAGGTCTCATCAAGACCTACCCACCTACCAAATATGAAAACAATATATCGATATATATGATATCAGGATATTAGACGTGAACTTTCCAAGAGAGACATCATGCGACATGCACAAGAAATGCAGCAGGAGGCAGTAAGTGAAGCCCATCAAATCCAACGCGTGTTGCTTTTTGACAGCCCAGACAACATTTTACAGATACCTGAACGACGTCAAAAAGTTATGACGTCGTTAGATTAATTCCAACCTCACTTAAGTTTTTATTCATATTTGGAAGTTGTTTACTACATTACCTGGTAGTGCAACACAGGTATAGGAGAAAGTACGGTCATGATAGACCTAAACTAGCCGCGAGGTAGTCTCATGTTTCAACCATTGACTTTTAACAAATATTTCTTAAATCTGTGTCTTTACGCGATGTTCCAGCTTCAGTTCCATCCTGTAACGTCGGGTACTGTTTTTCACTCACTCACTCACTCACTCACTCACTCACTCACTCACTCACTCACTCACTCACTCACTCACTCACTCACTCACTCCATCACTCACTCAATCACTCACTCAATCACTCAATCACTCACTCAATCACGGACTCACTCAATCAATCAATCAATCAATCACTCACTCAATCACTCTCACTCACTTACTCACTCACTCAATCACAGTCACTCAATCAATCACAGTCACACAGTCGTCCGCTCACACGCGCGCGCGTACACAGACAAAGCAACACTTTAGATTCCTACGTACGTACAAAACAAGCTCTACCCACACCACATCTGCTTGGATACTACCCGAGGGGAGTTGGGTGATGACGACATTTTTGAGGTTGTGGTTGACCAACCAGCGAGGCCCCACACCTGACGGGTTGGCTGTCTGCCAGTCGCCATCCCAACGTCACAGTTACAGTCGTCCGTCTGGAGGCGCCGGTCAGAAGAAGAAGTCTGTCTGTCTGTCTGTCTCTCTCCTTAAAGACCGGTTTCCTCACAACACCTGGGCAGGTCAACGTCTTAAACAGGTAAGAACATCTATTCAGTTGTACTTCACGTGTTTAAGGTGTTCAACGTTTCACCAATAAGACGTGCACATGACGGTACAAAAATGTTCTCGGTCGCTCCCGGAAACAAGGGGCGTGACTCCAATTTTTAGCGCCACGAATATTCAGTTTTGTTGACAGTGATTTCTTCATTAAATGGTTGATAGTATACCTTTATTCCGCAAGCTTAAGATTTGACTCGTGCTCTTTAATTTTGTATGAGGCAGCGAGCGTTTTGGAACTACCTTTATACAGCAAAGAAAATCACAGACAACCTGACCGTGGTACGTTTCTAAGTGTTAAACATTTGTTTTTCTAACAATTCATATGTTACATTTTGTATTATTCTTCTAACTCCCCTGGCTAGATACATACCTTGGCAGGGTGAAGGCTGTTCACCCTTACGATCATTAGTGTTTATCTGGGTGGATAAGTACAAAACAAAAGTCACCAGTAGAACTGGTTACTTATCTCGATATCTTAGAAAGGGGGACCTATCACAGTTGGATCCACCAGTAACTGAGCGAAAGTTCAATGATCTTAGTTTGTGTTTACAATCTTAATCTCCACTAGTTATTTCTTATCTAGGGACGAAATGTGATGTCCCCTAAACTGAAACATGTTTTTATGATATAGTGAATTTTAATGTTGATAACTGACGATGAGTGTATGACCTTGTATGTAGATTTTAAAATCTACGGAGCTATACTTTGTAACTTCAACAAAATTCAGACTCATACAAAATGTGTCCGCCAGTTGAATAATATTCATTCATTCATTCATTCACTCATTCATTCATTCATTCATTCACTCATTCATTCATTCAAACAAACAGCAAAATTTTAAAAAAGGGGAACATTTCTCTGCCGCGCCATTAATCTATGTAACACCCTGTTTGTTTGTTTGTTCATTCTCTTTTAATTTTGCTGTCAGTATGTTTATATGTTTTGAACCCTGGAAGATTAGTCATTGACTAAAGGGTATCGAAATAAACGAAATAAACGAAATTCATTCATCTTCACAGGACCGACCAAACGACTGCGAGTAGAACTTCTTGGGACGCGCTGTCGCCATGGCGGTCAACCTGACACTGTTGTCGGCTGACTTCGCCACCTTACAGAAGAACTCTGACCAACTGTTCCTGCTGATTATGGGCTGTATGGTGTTTTGTGAGTGCACCTGTTTTTCTGGTGCTTTGGTGGAATGATCAGATTTTCATCTTTTGTTGTGCATCCTTCCCGATAGTTATAATTATTTGATACCTTCAAGTGGAAAAACGACCTTTCAAAATAATAGCCGATGATTTTAGCCGCAAGTACTGCATACTTTGTGTAAAGGCCGAGGCTACGGTGTTTTTGTCAATAAGAATTTTTTTCCCCAGAGCAATAAAATTCGTTGTGTGTATGGTTAAATATTTTGTCAATTTTTTTTTACTCTTGACAGGATGTTCATGTCAAAAAGGATTTGTTTCGCACTATTGCAGACTTTTCCTGTATATCATTGATGGGGTGTTCATGTCAATAAGAGTTTTCATGCACTATTAATGGGATTTTCATGTTGATAACACCTCATGATTCTATCAACCCTAACCCTTAGAATGATCCTGTAAACGGTTCAAAAATAAGACTTATTGACATTCCTGAACAATAATAATAATTATCAACTATGAAATTGATGTTAAATGAATTCGAGCCCTTTTCGGCCTTTTCTACGTTTTCCTGCAGGAGTATTGTGGCCGCGATTTCTTTCATTCTCCTTCCTCTATAGGAAATAGTCTAGCTCCACCGGGCTACGGGGGTACGGATCGTAGAATTCGGCAAAAGAAGGGAATAGCTGGCCAGTAGAGTCAGTCAGCGGGAGGGTTAATTTCCCCCTCCGTAGCCAGTCAAACCACAAGGCGGCCAAACTCCCCTGGCAAATATTATGGCCAGCGTAGTTAGTCTGGTAGAGACTAGTCCCCGGCCCAAATCTTTGCTTGGATTATAAGCCTGGTCTAAAATGGATTAAGAAAATGATCCGACTATTGTGTACGTGGAATCTGTTCTAATGGAACGAAATGACAGGTAAGTCGGACGGGTCAGTCACATCATTCTTTTTTATTATTAATCATACACACAAACAGAATACAGGACCTGGTGGTGGCACACTCAAGTTGAGAACTTATTTTGACACCACCACTAAATAAATACATACAAAAAGAAAATAGACATACACTCGAAAATATGTACAAATTAAAGGTATTCAAAAGCGCATCATTGAATATCACAACCGCTTTGTTACTCCTGCTAACACTTTTATTCACTCTAAAACGTGTTTCTAACATGTAAGAAATGCAAAATAAGTGTCCCCGACCGATTTTGAGTTAAATTGTTATTTTGGTTCAGTTACGCAGAAAAGCGTATTTCAAGGCTTTTCAGGCGAAATTAACACCCTACCCTACATAATGTACGGAAGAATTTAACACTCTTGAAAGAAGACCTCCAAACAAGGACAGTTTGTGTCAGGCGCACAGTCCAGGCTTTGTTTTTGATTGATGGCAATGAAACGCAAATGAGACAAGGAGGGCGGACGTTGCCACCGGGTATGCAATATTTTATAGTCGTCTGACAATTGACGTTACCCCAAAACCCACGCTTGTATATGTGTTTCATGCACCGTTCGAAGACAGTTGGATGGACACGCTACCATATGATGATAAACAAAACCGCAGTTAACAACGCAACCCTAGCCTGACCGGAAGAAAGTTCAAAAGCCAACGAACCGAACCGCCATAATACCTTCCAAGCAGATCTTTATGTGGCGACAGTGTATCAAATTGACAAGATAGTATCAAATTGGCAGGGCAGTATCAAATTGGCAGGGCAGTATCCAACACGCCAACCTTAGCTGGAGAAAAAAATTCCATTACAATAAAGAAAGCCCAATAAAAATGCCCAAGAACACGTAAAAAAAGCCGAAGGCTAAACCTCTGCTTGGAGGATAGAGCCGACAAACTAGACAGGCAGTTCGACGACTCTTTTTGCCCGTAGGGGTTAAATAAGGACAAGGCACCACCTATCACGATTGTCCCAACGTTACGTCAGCCGATTTTGAATGTTGCATCATCCGTAATAGTCTCTTCCAGACTCGTTATGTCGCCTGAAAAAAAAGTATACATAATCAGAGTCAGTCGGGGCTTGGGAGTTACTGTGGGATATTAATGTACAGCCTATGTATAACTTCTCTGACAAATATTTGCGCCTATTTGGCTAATATTTGTACTATTTTTCTGGCAGCTGAATGAGTCTGGTAGATCGAGTCCATTTAAATGTCCCTGACTGAAATTTAGTTAGAAAAATGTTTGTATGTTTGTGAATATTTATGAACGTTCGAGGACATGTACTTCATCGTTGGGCTTGAAACCACAGTAAATGCCTTCGTTCATTCATTCATTCATTCATTGAAAAAATCCCTGCCATGAAGATGTGTACGGATGTATTAGACTCTACCAGGCTTCAGAAGCGGCTGGAAAGAGTAAAAATCAACCAAACAGAGTCAGATAATATGCCAGTGGAGTTGGTCTGCTAAAGAAGCGGCAAACTGTACTCCTTTAGCAGACCAACTCCCCAGCATGTCTGGCACCGAGGCTACTTTCCAGTCGGTCGTTCTAATTATTGCTGTCCTGTATGTGAAACCGACCCCGTGAAAAAACCACGGCGTGCGCTAGTGGACCTGGGCGGGTGGGCAGTACTCCCAGCACCGTAGAGATACCGGGGAGCCTACGATGGCTCGTCTGCCAGGTTATCCGACTTGTTGCGTTTCAGAACGGTCAATGCACCCGGTTTGTTCTTCGTGTGTCGTGCTTTAAAAATCAGATAAGAGGGTGGAATGATCTAACACACCCAGTGATTATCATATTATCATGTGACGGTAACAGATACAAAGGTAAGGTTGCGATAAATTTTTTACCGGTGTGTGTCTCAGGGAAAGGGAGGGGATTGCCCTTGTTTGGTATTTTGGTGTTAAAACTCATTTTTGGTGTACGTCTGGTAGCAGAGAAGTAAAAACTCCCATTCAACACCTCGTTTGATATCCCGAGAAAGAGTTTGGTGCTCATAAATCTTTTCCACAGATTGATTTGTGGTCCTAAAATAACAGGCTTTTAAAATCAAATGAACCAGAATGTCGGCATTTTCTTTGTTGTTGTTGTTTCATAGTCATTCGTTCTTTGTGCCTACGTCAAGAATGCGTTGTTTGTTTGTTTGTTTGTTTGTTTGTTTGTTTGTTGGTTGGTTTGTTGGTTGGTTGGCTAATGTTATAGCCTTAGAAGTTGCAAACAATTTTTGGTAATATTTGGTTTGTGTGTTAATATAATTTAAATTTTGTATGTTGGAATACCAATCTCATGCTTGAATGGTGATACATGGGGCACTGTCTCCGCTAGTGACAGTTACAAATAGGAGTTGACACAAATTACTGCCCTCTCATTAAGTAAAGTATCGCCCTGAGGGTGTCACGTTGCCACGAAAAAATGCCTCAATTGTTCCTAAATCATAGAAACTGTTGTAAATGTTATAAATTCATATAATAGATATACTTCACTCTTGCGGTTTGAAATCAAAACTTCACTGAAGATAACAACAAGAAGATCGAGGTGAAATTTTCTCAAAGACGTCGTGTCTTTTGAAAGATAAAATCTTGAAGACTTAGCCTCGCCAGGGGGCGTGCTTCTTCAACCTGTCACTCCCCAACAAAAGAGCACTTTTCTGTCTCCACCGAAGTTCTGACATGATTTATATCTGTGTATTTATCGCATATAGTCAGTGTCGCTGGCACCAAGATATACCGCGCCCCTATACAATTTGACAAGCCTGGGGCGTTCGTTAGGTGTGCTGTGCATTCACAAAAATTTCATAAAGATGCCGTCTTTGATAAGAACCGTTTCCTTGTCGAAGTTCACCTTTGATGCTCTTGTTATTTTGTCGAAGGCGCCTACCGTCCAGGTCGGGAAGTCTGCTGTCATCTAGTGCCTTCGGCAGAACATAAAGACTCTATCTAGTGGGAACCACGTACAGACGCACAGACAGACAGACAGACAGACAGACAGACAAACACACACACACACATACACACACACACATGCACATGCACAAACACAATACACACACACACACATGAGTGAGAGATACGGACAGACAGATAGAGGGACAGACATACATACACATAAGAGAGAGACAGACGGACGGACGAACAGACCGACGAACAGACGGACAGGCATACACACACATACACAAATACAGAGAGAGAGGGAGGGAGAGAGACAGACAGACAGACAGACGCCAAAACATTAATGAAGACTAGCTAGTCGACACGAAACCTAAATGCTGCAGTTCTTTCCCCCTGTTGTTCTACAGTAATGCAGTAATCTTTCTGTCCCTGTTGTTCTACAGTAATGCAGTAATCCCTCTGTCCCTGTTGTTCTACAGTAATGCAGTAATCTTTCTGCCCCGGCTATTCTACAGTAATGCAGTGATCTTTCTGTCCCTGTTGTTCTACAGTAATGCGGTAATCCCTCTGTCCCTGTTGTTCTACAGTAATGCAGTAATCTTTCTGTCCCTGTTGTTCTACAGCAATGCGGTAATCCCTCTGTCCCTGTTGTTCTACAGTAATGCAGTAATCCCTCTGTCCCTGTTGTTCTACAGTAATGCAGTCCGGGTTTGCTTTCTTGGAGGCCGGTTCCGTCAGGAGTAAAAACACCACCAACATCCTCATCAAGAACATGTTGGACATATGTGAGTAGCCAAGACTTTTTATTTGCCTCCTTTTCATAAAAATGTTGATAATCTTCTATTATTCCAAAAAATCTACGATAGGCCCAAAATCACTTTTGTTTGCTAATCAAAAGGCCAGCGACACACTACACTAATGAATTACGCCACAGATGTACTACATAAATTAACCTAATCACAAGTCATCAACAACAAGTTGGGACTTTAAGTCAAGTGTCTTACGATCGGTATTTAGGGAGCATCGAAGGACTGGGCTTTGGTTGAACGGTCGCCTTATGCTGAGGTCTCATTTCCAAACCGGGGCCCGACCGGGCTGTTTGCGTGAACGAAAAACAAACAACTCAAATCAAGAATATAGGCAAATAGTGCTCATTAAAAATATTAAAATTAAAATTTGTTTATTGCTGAAAACTCAATTCAGCGTTCTTTTTGTTTTGTTGTCTTTTATATCATACTTTTCATTCCCGCAATCTGCCCGGCCGGGTCCCGGGTTGGGAGTTGTGACCTTAGCATTAGGCAGGTCTGACTGGACTTCAAATCAACATATTGTTTTTCGGGGTAGTGTAGGTTAGAATTAGGGTTGGTATTAGAGTTAGAGTTAGGGTTCGGAGTTGGGGTACTTCAAATCAACATATTGTTTTTCGGGGTAGTGTAGGTTAGGATTAGGGTTGGTATTAGAGTTAAAGTTAGGGTTCGGAGTTGGGGTACTTCAAATCAACGTTGTTTTTCATATTTGTTGTGTTGCGCAGTCATCACCGGCCTGTGCTACTGGATGTTTGGCTACGCCTTCGCGTTCGGCCAGGTCGGGAACCCGTTCATCGGCCACTCGGACTTCTTCGCCGGGAGTCTCCGGCTCTCGCCCGATCCCGCCTTCTGGTTCTTCCAGGTTGTTTGTTTTATTGCCTTCGTCAAGAAGGGTATGTTTTCATGGGCGTGCGTGTGTGCGTGAGTCTGTCAACAGTATAACTCGAGAAGGCTTAAATGGATTGTCTTCATATTTGGTAGGTGGGTAGGTCTTGATGAGGTCTAGAAGTGATAGGAATATGGGCCCCTGGCGGCTCGTTATGGTACTGCAGCGGTACTTCCGGTTTTGAAATATGGTGATCTGGAGGAGCTAGGGTCATGATTTTTGGATGGTAGATAGCTCTTGTGCTCGGAAAGAAGTGACATAAGTTTGGGCCCCCTAGCGGCTTGCTTTGGAACTGCAGGAGCATTTGTATGAAAATGTTTAAAGTAGGATAACTCAATAACCGGTCGACGGATCGTCCTGATATTTGGTGTGTAGGTAGCTTAAGTGATGCTTGACATAATTAGATGACAATTATGCAAATTATGATCTAATTTGCATAATAAATGAAGCAATTCTATAATTCAGTTACCTTCCATGATACTCTACCTTCATTGTGACACATGGGCTACAGGCTGTCCCAGAGGGAGAAAGTCCCAGAGGGGATAGTCCATGTAGCTGCAGGCGGTGTTGCCTTACAGCCTGCACATATGTTTTTTCCCTTGCCCAATGCACGATTGCAGACTGCATCGGCAGGGGTAATTTTCACAATCCAACTTCCATATTTAGGGGGACTAATATATCACTTCTACCTTCTTAAGTTATATAACGATAACATCTTTTGACGAAGGCATGAGATCGTTGACCTCTAGTATTGTTGTTTGCATCGAGTGACCGGTGTGACACCAAATTTTTGCCCCGCCATATTTCTGCTTGTCGGGGTAGAGTAGGTTAGGATTAGGGTTATGTTAGGATTAGGTTGGTATCAGGATTAGGTTGGTATTAGAGTTAGAGTTTGGGTTCGGAGTTGGGGTCATTGTTCGGGCTAGGGTTAGGCTTAGGATTAGGGTGAGTTTTTCAGGTATATTGGAAACCTCCAGCTAGGGCATTTATTTGGCAGGGGCAGAAATTTGGCTTCACACTGGCATACTTCCTTACGACTTAACACACCAACCCTGTACGTTTCCAACTTCGAACACGAAGCCAATGGCAATGACTTTGAAGAGATACTAATTTTTTACAGATATTGTAAACCTCGTTCTAGTACGCTAATAATGCAGTTTTATCTTATAATAATTGTTGCAGAATTTTCATATTATATGTATAGATAGTCGAGAAATGTTGGGATTTTTTTCCAGTTTGTGTTCTGCGCCACCGCTACCACCATCGTGTCGGGGGCAATGGCCGAGCGGACAGAGTTCGTCTGTTATCTGGTCTACTGTGTCGTCATCGGAGGTGAGGTTTAGAGCGATTTCTATACTAAAAGTTCTGAAAGTTTGCCGAGAAAATTCCAAGGAATATAGACGGAAATACACGAATCTTCAGTGAGGACTAGAATCATACAGTATCTTGAAACAGCCACCATTCTATATGTGACTGTGAATGAATGAATGAATGAATGAATGAATGAATGAATGAAGCTCTATTTACATGTCTTGCACTTTTTGCGCCCAGTCCGTGTGGGCTTATAAGACACCAGTAGAATATACAAAATATATGGTAAATAAATCAACGGAACAGAGGTACAGATTGACACAATCAACCAAAACTGAACTAAAAAGTACAAAAATCAACCAAAACTGAACAAAAAGTAAAACATAATGCGGATGTATAGAGTGAACAGTCCTTGAACTGAGATGTCAAATCATAGATGCAAGTAAACAGGGTCCGTGGATGATACGGAGAGATTTTGCAAAATAAATACAAATACTTGATAAATGAGACACAACAAAAGAACAGAAACAGGTCCAGAAGAAACATGAAGTGACTATAGAATTTTACCCACTGGAGAGACGATATTTTCTCTTCTGTTTTGTTTCCTCCCCCGCCCCTACAAATTCATAATAAGATACCTTTGGAAAAGATCGGAGAGTAAATTTTGTACTTCATGAAAGCAAACAGACGTGGTGAGTTTGCTAGATGTCTAAGTTGCTGTGGTTATGATTTCGTAGGCTTCATGTACCCGGTAGTGACCCACTGGGCGTGGTCTGATGTGGGCTGGCTGGCTAACGGGCCCGGCGGCATAGTTTACAAGGTCAGAGTTCACTACATTCAATAACTATAAAACCTCATTTATGTTAGTATAGTAGGCAACATGGATAAAGTTTTAACATTCGGTCCGGAAGGGTGGTATCGGAGACCATTGCGTTGGGCAGTGAAGGCCCCAAAACAATTCTAGTCCCTAGTTAATATCTTTGAAAATCCTTTTTTTGTAAATTTGGTCCAGTTTGGATACTTTGGGGCTAGAAGGAACAGGTAGGGTCTAAACTTGCCTACTTTGGTCAAGTTTTGTTCACAAGTTTCACCAGTTTAGTGGGCGTATGTATGGCAAATCTGAGTGGTTGGTCTTGCATGGCCAGAGCATCTGATGGATACATGAACAAATAACGTCAAAGGTAGGGATTGTTTACTGTTGTCAGCTGTTTTCGGAGTTTGAGCTGGTCAATCCCCTTCTGACCCTTGTGACTTTCTGGTGCTGAAGAGTTTTTGAGATTGAAGTGTAGGAGAGTAGTTTCATGTGGCCTTGTTTCAGTGTGTTTAACGGCGAAACGTAATGATGGTAACTGCTCATAAAGATGGCATCACATAGGAGGAGAAACATCACAACCCATTACATCAGTAGTACATTTCTTGTGTCCATCTTTTATCCCACAGGACTTCGCCGGCAGCGGAGTAGTCCATGTGGTGGGCGGAACCACTGCGCTGGTGGGGGCGAAGTTACTGGGCCCGCGCATTGGCCGTTTTAAGGACGGGAAGGCAGTGCAGATCTCTGGCCACACCGTGCCGGTAAGAACGACTAACATTGCGATAATAACGAAGTTAATTGCAAATTCTTGCCCGACGGCTAATTGCTAGTATTAGGGAAAGGAAGAAGAAACAAGGAAACGTATATAACATGTAACTAGTCTAAAAGCTGGCTCTATGTTGTAACTTGTTAGATTTGACTTCTTTTTCTGAGTCGACAGTGGGCAACGAAAGATTCCGTTTGTTTTGTAACAAGTGTGGGTTTTGTGATGTTAAGAGGAGCATAGATTTCGTCTGTAAATGTGGAAAAATTGGGATGACATTTGTTAGCTTCTTTAAAGAGCTTCTATCGTCATCATAGAAGGGACAGTTTGGTCCTTATGCAGAAGTGGTTAATACAGGCTGATATCTACATACTGTTCCCATTTCTGTAGCTGGTCGCCCTCGGTGCCTTTATCCTGTTCTTCGGGTTCCTGGCCTTTAATGGCGGGTCCCAGGCCTCCATCTCCGGCCCTGGGGACGGACAGATCGTCTCCAACGCCATCGTCAACACCATCATCTCCGGAGCTGCTGGTGGTATGTAATGCTTTGGTCCCGATTGCGTCGGTGCCCGTCGGGGATGTAGCCCCGGACGGTCCCGGACGGGCTCTGGTGTCTGGGTCTGGGGGGCACCGGCTGTTGTGGTCACAATTAAAAGGTTCCTTCAGTGGCATTTTGTTTAAAATTTTGTCACCCTCATCGGTCGGTCTCCGGCAGGTACCCGGCAGGGCGCAAAAATTGCCCGGTAGCCTCAGGGTGTCCCGCGGGGCCACGTAAGAGTCACGCCCGATAGTGCCAAAAAACAGCCCGGGAACTACCCGGCAGGGCCCCTTTTTCCAATTGGGACCAAAGGATTACTCGGATCTAAAGCCCCTGTTACACATAGCCGAATATGGGCTCCCAAAAACTGCCAAACTCCCCCAACCATGGTTAGGAGTAATACGGGAGCAAGGTCGGCTGTGGTTGGCTGGTGTTTGGCGAGGTCAGCTACTGTATCGAAAGATTGGCGTGGCCTAAATCTGGTCAGACTGCTCCCGAACTTCAGTCAACCTTGATTGGCTTAACGGTTGGGGGGACCGGGAAGGCTCTGAATGAGTGACAGGGGCTTAAGAAACCCAACACATTGGAGGTTAATGGTCATACGGGTTCCTCTTGGTGTTTGGGAGATATGGTAACTTGTATTCGACTTAATTTTCACATAAGTTTTTTTTTTTGCTTAAGATCTTCATCGTATCAAAAATAAAGCAATTGTGTTATCAATTACCATTTACAGTTATTTGTCCTCCTCTTGCTATAACAGTTACGATAAGAGAAAGATGCAGAACAGCTTTCCCTCCATTCATACCTAATCCATGTACGTATTTCTTAATGGAATGCAGGGATCGTGGCCATGATGGTGAAGCGGACCGGACTGCTGGGCGGTGTCAACTGGAGTTTGTTGACCTCCATCAACGGAGCCCTGTCCGGCATGGTGGGTAGAATCTAGCTAAAAACGATGCAAATATTTACAGTCACGCGTGACTATGACGTAATTGAGCGTCCGCCATGTTGGTGGCACGTAGGCATCCTTCCATCTCAAAAGATCCCGGCAACCACAGTGGGCCCAGTTTCTGAAACCAAATGTAAAGAAGTATTTTTCTTGGGAATTTTTTTAGCTGCCCCCCCCCCCCCATGTTATAGGTAAGGGTTTTATTTTTATTTTGTTGAAGAAAAAAAGACTTTCAGCCATGTCTGCGTTGTCCAATTCGCTAACGAAGATATAAAGAAAATAAGAAGACACAGGTTTGCATGTGGTCCTGAGGGGTTAGAGGTCACTTGTGTATCTTAGGGTCATATTTACGATAATTATCATAGTTTCTGCCGTATGAAATTCTCTCGTTATGGAATAAATGGACACTTTAGAGGCCGGAGTACCTGCCGATGCTCTTGGTCTAAAACTCAGGCAGATGACTTTTGAGAAGCTATAACATGCCAAGCCCTATTACTGTCCTTTGCTCTGCATATCTACACGATAGACACACAAGTACAGACTTGTATTGTACGTCTGGTCTGCAGGTCGCGATCTGTGCTGCTGCGGACGCGGCATACTCCTGGGGCGCACTGGTCATCGGGGTAGTGGCCGGAATGGTCTACTGTGCATGGTCCAGGCTCGTGGTCAAGCTGGGCGTGGATGACCCTCTGGACGCCGTAGCAGGTGACAACATTGTTCACAAGTTTCGTTTGCTCATTTATTTGCTTACACCGTGGCACGAAAAGTTGGATTTACCAATGGTAGTAAATGCCAGTAAAGTCGAGTAAAGTTTACTTTGTAAACAGTACCGGACTTTACAATGGTAGTAAATAAAAGTCAAGTCCGCTAATTCCGTATTTAACAACGTACTTGACTTTCATCTACTACCATTGTAAAGTCCGTTACTCTTTGCAAAGTAAACATTACCCGATGTTACCCGAGTTTGATTTCCGAATTCCGTTGCTCCTTATATACAATAGTGACAACATAGTATACATCTCCCCTCACCATCGAAGTGAAATGTAAAAAAAGTAGCTGTATTTGTTCTTTTCGTTTAATTTCTTTGAAAATCTCAAAACTTTTTCAATCCTCCCTTTCATCTGTATTAGGCCCTCCAGCTTTTCTTTTTGTCATCATTATTTGCACATTTTTGTCATTCTTAGATATTCTAAGAAAGCGTGAGCTTCATTCTGTCCCTTACATGTTCTTAGTTCACCTGGGCGCCGGGCTGTGGGGTGTTCTGGCCGCACCAATCCTGGCTAGCGACGTTGGACTCGTCGCAGCAGACAAGCAATATGCCCTGCGGGTAAGGACTAGAAAAATACTACGAAGTTCCTGCTTAACAGCACTGAAGCTTCTAATCTTAGACTTACAAACCAAAACAATAGATGTTTCTGGCTTTGTGTTGTTGTTCTATCTCATAAAGTTTTTGTTCTATCTCATAAAGTTGTTGTTCTATCTCATAAAGTTGTTGTTCTATCTCATAAAGTTGTTGTTCTATCTCATAAAGTTGTTGTTCTATCTCATTACCTCCCAACCTTCTCAAGACGTATTTGAACTAGACGTTCGTGAGCGAGTAAGAGCTACTCCCAACCCAGGGCAGACCTTGGTTGAGGACACGATAGTCGGGAGTGGTGATGGGGGTGGGGGTGTTGGAAGCAAACTCGTGGGAAAGTCCTGGATGTGTGACATGTTATCCATACCGGCCAATGTTACTCGTCTCTTCTTTGTTACGAACATTAACGGTTCTTTTCTGTCCCCCAGCTGTTCGGGTGGAACCTGCTGGGAGCCCTGGTCATCATGGCGTGGTGCGTGGTGGTGTCCGGACTCATGTTCGGCACTCTCAAGGTGTTCGGCATCCTCAGGGTCCCGACCGAGATCGAACTCAGGGGTAAAGTTTGTTTCTTTCTGTAGATCTTAACATCTACATTGGAAAATGATAGAATGGGAAGAAAATTCTTACCTGCAAGCAATGTAGTTTTTAACAAAGTTGCGATGTTGATCTAGCTTTCATGAGGAAGAATGGCAGACATGTGACTTCGATTAGTCGGTCAGGAGGGGCACGATACAGGCTTTTAGTCACCTTTGACCCACCACGAGAGTCATGTGATAGGAAGGTCACGTGACAAGAAATGGATCATTCAAACTGATGAAGACTGTTAGTCATCACCATAATCATAACCAAAGACATGGTCTACAATGTAAGAACAAAAACTATTAGCATTACAATTATTTTCAAGTCACACATTGTTTGCTCTTTTACTTGCGCAATGATAAAAAATAGAATAGGTAGAAAATGAAAACAATGTGCAGGAGGGGGTAGGAAGTCTACAGGGCTTGTACAGGGCCCTTCTCCTTCCTAACTTAATTAACAAATGATAGTTATGAAATTAATATGATGATTGAAAAGGAATTAACGGAAATCAACACATTTGCTACTTTACAGGCCTTGACATCCCGAAGCACGGTGAGCCGGCCTACCCAACCGAGAGTTACGGGCACGGGTGGACCATGATGCCTCCGGACCAGAGCCCTGACCTGCACGGCCCGGACGGCAAGCCGGACTTATCCCCGCAGCCTGTGCGCCTCAATATGGACAATGGTTAGTCCCGACTCTGGCAAATTTCTTCTTTTTTTTTAACGGTGTTGCTCAACGCAAAGCCAAATGACCACTTCCAGGCATTGAGCTTGGTGACACGACAGACATATGACTACGCCAAAAGATGGCGGTGAATGTTTATTTTAAAAATGTAAGGATTGTATTCAAAATTGAAGAATGTGTTTGGGAGGGAGTTCCATAGTTTTGCAGTCCGGGGAGAGAAACTGTTTCTGTCTTCTATTCCCTTTAACTAAAACATGTAATGTAGGGCGTGGATAGGTAAATTCTTAAGTCCTAGTTATTATTGACATAGGAAACTGGGGGTGCAACATGCACGAATCTTACGCGTCACTTTAATTTTCATGGCAGACTTAGGTGCCTTTTAAGTTTGCTGATTATGTAACAGTTTTTTTATTACTCCTGTCGTGTTCTTATTGCTATTTTCATGCTATATGCTTCATACGTATGGCATGGGGGAAAATCACGCAATTAGTAAATAAATCACCCAAACCCTGCTATGGAGGTTAGTGGGATTGACTTTTGACCCTTCTCACATCCTCAGCACCACGTCCCGTATCCCGTCCTCCATCGCGCGGCAACGGACGTTACGTGTACAACCCGAACTCCGTGCCTCATGGCGCCTACATCAACCATGGCGCTTTCATTGAAAACACTCGCATGTAAACATCACGTGCCCTGCAGGACACCTACATGTGAACATCGCGTGCCCTGTAGGACACTTACATGTGAACATCACGTGCCCTGCAGGGCACGTACACACGAGCATGACGTGACCTGCAGGATGTCTACAAGCAAGTATCACGTACACAGTTATATCATTCATCTTCGGAAGACAATATTTTCAAATCTAAGGGTAAATAAGTATATCAAAATGCCTTTATGTCCTCTCGACATCCATATCATGAGTTATCTAAAGTGGCTTTAATTTCCAGCATCTGGTGACCATTAGTAGACAAAAAGAGGCTGTATTAAAAGGCGTCGCCCTAGAGGCGTTGCCAATATAGGTAGTACGGTATTTAGCACAACTTTCCGGGTGTTTCTCGATCCAGTTTCAATTTACTCACAAGGTAATCTTGACCTAAACAAGGACGACATAATTAGTTATACCAACATTCTCAGGCATGGGGCTTTGTGACGTTATTTAATAGTCACAAGTGCGTACCTGGCTTATCTAGCGATTTATTGAGAACAACTAACAGTATACAAGAAAACATTTACTCAAGAAACTGGATAGATTTTGAAAACTGTCGGACGCTTCAAGTAGCATTCACTTCTTTACGTCAGTGACTAACGGGATCTGTAATTAAACAGTTTATCCAAAAACTATGAAATGATATGTAAATGCGATGAAGACATAGATGTATTTACATATCAAGTCATAGTTCTTTCGATAAATAACTGTGTTCAACTACAGAATCCGTTTGTCATTGACGAAAAGTAGTGGATGCTACTTGAAACGTCTGTCAGTTTTCAAAATCTATCCAGTTGCTTGAGTAACTATTTTCTTGTGTATCTCATTACCTGGATGTCTAACCTTCATGGACGTAACTAACAATATAGCGTACCTGGACAATAATAGATTCTAAAACGTTTTTGTAGACAGCATTTTAGAGGTGTTTATGATATGAATATAACTGAATGCGTAGGTTGGCGTCAATGATATGTTCTAATTTGCAAATGTTACTGATATTTCTGGGAGTCGGTTTGAACCGTAATACATTGGATAGCACGTCTGCACAAATTGTCCGCTACATTTCTACACTATTTGTTTTATCTTGCAATATTTCATGTAAGGTTTCATGACTACAACTAGTTCTTTACGTTATTTTTTTCATGATTCACTAATTACTATTTCTAACAGTTATACTGTATTTCACGTAAAAATACTATGTTAGACGCATGGAGGGCACAATTCTGCAGCACAGTTTGACCGTCATCTACTTTAGAGAATCATTATTCGCAATTTCAATTAAACTACTGATATATATTGTTTGAAAAATTATGACCATATACTCGGGGCCTAAGGTACATATGGTATTATCAGTGAAATGCATGGTTACTATATTTGGAGTGATGTGGGGAGTGTTTTGCTAATTCTACAATAAAGTTGTGGGAACAATTCATGATATTTATATCGGCATAGTTGCGTATGGATTCTAAAAGCTGACGGTATGATTGTCCTTACGTACATACATAGTTATACGTCTATTCAGGAGAGACGCAAGAGTTGTTTCTCTGTACCGAAACCCTTCTATACCCGGCAGTTAAACACAAGACTGTGGGCGTTTCAGAAGACACATATATTGCAGTCGATATGTTTATAAAAAAACACAATACCAGGCGGTGTACATTGTTCTGAATTGCATCACAAAATAATCTCTGTTTAAAATGCGGGTACACGCGTAATATATATGTATGACAAAATACGTATCTGGTTAAAATCCGTGCTGTGTAAATAACATTATATCTCTGGTATGCAAAAAATAAGTAGCACTTTGATATGTGTACATGTGTTTAACGTTGCCATTTCAAAAGTACATTTCTTTGTATTATTTAATCACTGTTTCACAAGAACACATTGATGTTACACTGACCTTCGTCTGTCCTTTGCACAATCAAGTGGTCATTCAGTTGTAATTTCAGTACCAAAAATGACACACTCCATAATATTCTACACACATACAACAAGTCGTCTCAGAAGTAAAATTTTGCGTTTTTAAACATATATTTTAACATACATTTTGTGTCTTTTGAGAATGACCCGTGACAAATCGCTAATGCTGACGTCAGGTCATAAATAAATCCATAAACAAAAAATAGAAAAATAAATAACACACAATAGCAACGTCTACGCTTGCTTTGTACAGAAGACTTAAGCACATTATCCTTATATTTATATACACATACGGAAACTACATGTAAGCAAATGGTAGTCTAAGAATATGACATGGTGTGGATAGCCTGTGATGACACAGTAATCAAGGTTTACAAGTGTAGGTACTAAATGATCACATTGGTATTGTTTAAACGATGCAAAGTCTCCCCCACTTGTGAGGCAATTCACTTTACGGATACTGCTTTATCAGTATAGCACAGAGCTGAGCCTGTAGCCCCTTTTAACCCTGTGAGTTAACAGTGCGAGCGGGAAAGAAGGCCTGAATGAAGCAGGGTCGTCTCGGACAGTGTCCTCTCCTTCAGTTGCAGGAGACTTGTTGACCTGCATGCTCATGGTCGAGTGGATCTTTCCATGGCAAGACGCAGCGGCCATGATGTTTGTTGACGACTTGCCAGACATGTCCGTAAGCTGACATCTCTGCCATACCTTCTGTTGTGCAGAGTTGAAATGTTCTGAATTCTCGAGCACAATTTCCAGTCCGCGGGGACCATCTCCTCTTACCACGTCTGGTGCACACCAAAACTGATGTGGTGCTCTCCTCTCGATCAGGATTTCCAGTCCACGAGGTTCATCAACTGCTGTGAAGTCCAGGAGGCTCATACTCGGCTCTTCAAACTCTTGGTACTTGGCAGGCTTCTCTAGTTTCCACCAGCTGGACAGTGCTTCAGTAGGCTTTGGTTTCATGTCTCCACCACCGACTTCAGTAGTTGACATCGGCTCCAATGATGCCCTGGACCTGATGGAAGGCCTCTGCTTTAGTTCACACCGATTTAACTTGTCGTCTTTCGCATTTGATGAACGGGCCTCTGCTGGGGCTGAAGCTGACATTTGGGCAGAGACAGGATTTTCACGGTGGAGGTTCCTTAGTCCACGATCTGTTACATCCATTGAACATGCCTGGGGAGGAGAAGCTGGTCTGCGGTGCGAGAAAATGGACTGTTCTTTGAAGGAGTCAGGTATAGCCTCGCCCAGTGCATCAGCCCAAGAATCAAGATAGTAACGACATTCTCCTGAACCACAACCAACCTTGGGAACGAAGTTGATCAGTAAGGGCATTGGGTCAATAGTAGACTGCGAATGAACTCTGTGGGCTACAAGACGTCGGGGGAAGCTGTGCACAGAGTACAACTCTGGAATGCGTGGTAGCTCTTGTGCAGCATTTACGGATGGTTCTATGTTTGCATCACCCGAAGAAAGGCTGGGATTCAACAAGCCGCGCGGGATGTCAGGTCCCTTTTCCAATGATTCCTCCTCCTTTTTACTTCTTACATTTGTAGGAGAGTCTTCTTCTGGAATACACTGTGGAATACCTGGCGTCCTCTCAGGCTTATTAGTCTTTCCAGCATTTGGCATGGAACATCCATTGCGGAATAGTGGAGGCCTGACAGCTTCCTTATTCAGTGACTCTTTGTACTGTTCATCATCTTGCAGTGGTAAGTCATTGACCAGCATCATAGGCACAACAGCCTCCCTCTTTTTCGCAGCCTCTTCGTGCTGTACATCATCCTGAAGGGAAAAGTCATTAAGGAGCAACATAGGCACATCAGCCTGCCTCCTCTTTTCAGCCTCTTCGTGCTGTGCGTCATCTTGGAGGGGAAAGCCATTAAGCAGCAACATAGGCACATTAACTTCCCTCTCCTTCTCAGCCTCTTTGTGCTGTACATCATCCTGTAAGGGTAAGCCATTAAGCAGCAACGTAGGTACATCAGCCTCCCTCTTCTTCTCAGCCTCTTTGTGCTGTACTTCATCTTGGAGGGGTAAGCCATTGAGGAGCAGCAAAGGCACATTAGCCTGTCTCCTCTTCTTAGCCTCTTCATGCTGTGCATCACTTTGGAGGGGCAAGCCACTGAGGAGCAGCAAAGGCACATCAGTCTCCCTCTTTATCTTATCCTCTTCGTGTTGTACATCATTTTGGAGGGGTAAGTCGTTAAGGAGCAGCAAATGCACATCAGCCTGCATCCTCTCTTCAGCTTCTTCGTGCTGTACATCATCTTGGAGGAGCGACATAGGCACATCAGCTTCCCTCTTCTTCTCAGCCTCTTCGTGCTGTACATCATCCTGGAGGGGTAAGCCATTGAGGAGCAGCAACATAGGCACATCAGCCTCCCTCTTCTTCTCAGCCTCTTTGCGCTGTACATCATCTTGGAGGGGTAAGCCATTAAGCAGCAACATAGGCACCTCAGCCTTCTTCTTTTTGTCAGCATCTTCGTGCTGTACATCATCCTGGAGGGGTAAGCCATTGAGGAGCAGCAACATAGGCACATCAGCCTCCCTCTTCTTCTCAGCCTCTTTGAGCTGTACATCATCCTGGAGGGGTAAGCCATTAAGGAGCAACATAGGCACATTAGCTTCCCTCTTCTTCTCAGCCTCTTCGTGCTGTACATCATCCTGGAGGGGTAAGCCATTAGGCAGCAACAAAGGCACATCAGCCTTCTTCCTCTTGTCAGCCTCTTCGTGCTGTACGTTCTCCTGGATGGGTAAGCCATTAAGCAGCAACATAGGCACCTCAGCCTTCTTCTTCTTCCTATCAGCCTCTTTGTGCTGTACATCATCCTGGAGGGGTAAGCCATGGTTGCCAGTAAGCAGCAACATAGGCACATCAGCCTTCTTCTTCTTGTCAGCCTCTTCGTGCTGTACATCATCCTGGAGGGGTAAGCCATTAAGCAGCAACATAGGCACATCAGCCTCCCTCTTCTTGTAAGCCTCTTCGTGTTGTACATCATCCTGGAGGGGTAAGCCATTAAGCAGCAACATAGGCACATCAGCCTTCTTCTTCTTGTCAGCCTCTTCGTGCTGTACATCATCCTGGAGGGGTAAGCCATTAAGCAGCAACATAGGCACATCAGCCTTCTTCTTCTTATCAGCCTCTTTGTGCTGTACATCATCCTGGAGGGGTAAGCCATGGTTGCCAGTAAGCAGCAACATAGGCACCTCAGCCTTCTTCTTCTTGTCAGCCTCTTCGTGCTGTACATCATCCTGGAGGGGTAAGCCATTAAGCAGCAACATAGGCACATCAGCCTCCCTCTTCTTCTCAGCCTCTTCGTGCTGTACATAATCCTGGAGGGGTAGGCCATTAAGCAGCAACATAGGCATCTCAGCCTTCTTCTTCTTGTCAGCCACTTCGTGCTGTACATCATCCTGGAGGGGTAGGCCATTAAGCAGCAACATAGGCACATCAGCCTCCCTCTTCTTCTTGTCAGCCTCTTCGTGCTGTACATCATCCTGGAGGGGTAAGCCATTAAGCAGCAACATAGGCACCTCAGCCTTCTCCTTCTTCTCAGGCTCTTCGTGCTGTACATCATCCTGGAGGGGTAAGCCATTAAGCAGCAACATAGGCACATCAGCCTCCCTCTTCTTCTCAGCATCTTCGTGCTGTACATCATCCTGGAGGGGTAGGCCATTAATCAGCAACATAGGCACCTCAGTCTTCTTCTTTTTGTCAGCCTCTTCGTGCTGTACATCATCCTGGAGGGGTAAGCCATTAAGTAGCAACATAGGCACATCAGCCTTCTTCTTGTCAGCCTCTTCGTGCTGTACATCATCCTGGAGGGGTAGGCCATTAAGCAGGAACACAGGCACATCAGCCTCCCTCTCCTTCTCAGCATCTTCGTGCTGTACATCATCTTGCAGTGGTAGGCCATTAAGCAGCAACATAGGCACCTCAGCCTCCCTCTTCTTCTCAGCATCTTCGTGCTGTACATCATCTTGCAGTGGTAGGCCATTAAGCAGCAACATAGGCACATCAGCCTCCCTCTCCTTCTCAGCATCTTCGTGCTGTACATCATCTTGCAGTGGTAGGCCATTAAGCAGCAACATAGGCACCTCAGCCTCCCTCTTCTTCTCAGCATCTTCGTGCTGTACATCATCTTGCAGTGGTAGGCCATTAAGCAGCAACATAGGCACATCAGCCTCCCTCTTCTTCTCAGCATCTTCGTGCTGTACATTATCTTGCAGTGGTAGGCCATTAAGCAGCAACATAGGCACATCAGCCTCCCTCTTCTTCTCAGCATCTTCGTGCTGTACATCATCTTGCAGTGGTAGGCCATTAAGCAGCAACATAGGCACATCAGCCTTCCTCTCCTTCTCAGCATCTTCGTGCTGTACATCATCCTGGAGGGGTAAGCCATTAAGGAGCAGCATAGGCACCTCAGCCTTCTTCTTCTTGTCAGCCTCTTCGTGCTGTACATCATCCTGGAGGGGTATGCCATTGAGGAGCAGCATAGGCACCTCAGCCTCCCTCTTCTTCTCAGCCTCTTTGTGCTGTACATCATCCTGGAGGGGTAAGCCATTAGACAGCAACAAAGGCACCTCATCCTTCTTCTTCTTGTCAGCCTCTTTGTGCTGTACATCATCCTGGAGGGGTAAGCCAGTAAGCAGCAACATAGGCACATCAGCCTTCTTCTTCTTGTCAGCTTCTTCGTGCTGTACATCATCCTGGAAGGGTAAGCCATTAAGCAGCAACATAGGCACCTCAGCCTTCTTCTTGTCAGCCTCTTCGTGCTGTACATCATCCTGGAGGGGTAAGCCATTAAGCAGCAACATAGGCACCTCAGCCTTCTTCTTCTTTTCAGCCTCTTCGTGCTGTACATCATCCTGGAGGGGTAAGCCATTAAGCAGCAACATAGGCACATCAGCCTTCTTCTTTTTGTCAGCCTCTTCGTGCTGTACATCATCCTGGAGGGGTAAGCCATTAAGCAGCAACATAGGCACCTCATCCTTCTCCTTCTTCTCAGGCTCTTCGTGCTGTACATCATCCTGGAGGGGTAAGCCATTAGGCAGCAACATAGGCACATCAGCCTTCTTCTTCTTCTTCTCAGCATCTTCGTGCTGTACATCATCCTGGAGGGGTAAGCCATTAAGCAGCAACATAGGCACATCAGCCTCCCTCTTCTTGTAAGCCTCTTCGTGCTGTACATCATCCTGGAGGGGTAAGCCATTAAGCAGCAACATAGGCACATCAGCCTTCTTCTTCTTGTCAGCCTCTTCGTGCTGTACATCATCCTGGAGGGGTAAGCCATTAAGCAGCAACATAGGCACCTCATCCTTCTCCTTCTTCTCAGGCTCTTCGTGCTGTACATCATCTTGGAGGGGAAGGCCATTAAAGAGCAGCTTAGGTACACCAGCTTTCTTCCTCTGTGCCTCTTTTTGCTGTCCAGTGCCTGACTGAGAGCATTCCTTAAGGAGCGGCTTGGTTTCACCCTGGTCCTTTTTCTCTGTCTCTTTGTTTTTCACATCTTGAGGAGAAGGGGTGTCTGAGAGCACTTTTCCCTAAAGAATCAATTACAGCCATACATTCAGCACCATGGACAGGATAGCTTTGGCAATATTGGAATATCAAATGCCAGTCAACATCCTTTTGTAATTAGCTATTAGTTGTTTTACTGCAATTGACTTCAGTCTTTATCTAAACAACTCGCTGACATTCTGAGTCTGAATCGCGTTGTTTTGACAGCATGGTCGCTAAGCGCTTCAACTAATACACTTATCAATCATCCACTTTAAAATTACAAATAATCTAAAATCTATGAAACAAATACACATTCTTAAACAATCACACTACATTATAAATACAATATAAAATAAAAGGAGACATTTGTGCTGTTAGATCATAATTTGTACAATATATGGTAGATGTAACCTATAAGTGAATCTTAGAATATGTAATGTAGTAATTAATTTTTGGGTAGAGTGAAGAAATGTTTTAAAATATACTACTATTAGTGATAATATTATCAGTAATGATAATATCATAAAAAAGACACAATAGCAGTAGCCTAAAAGCAAAATAAAATTTTTCAATACAGGGTACATGAACATGTGACTTACATGTGGCTCAATCTGCTCAATAAGCTCCTGTAATGAAAGAAAGAGATATTAATTAACTTCACAGTACAGTCCATCTTTACATGCATCCTTTTAGCATTCCATGTGAATTTTCTGACAGCACAGATGCTGGTAAAATAATATAAACACTGATTATCTTTTGTTTTTTCTTCTTTTTGTTGCTAGCACAGGGAATGATGTTTTGTTGTATTTGCAAAGTCAAAAGGGCATGCAGAATATTTCTGTAAAACTCACCTCCTTTAGGTTCTTGACAAACCCCTTGTTAGCCTCCATCTACCAATGGAATGAAGAATTTTTCATATTAAGTTAATCTGTTGATATAAAAGAGTATCCGGCAGCGTCCATTTACTAATACTACATGTGGTAGATATTTCTCTAAACAGGATATAATCCAACAACAGCTTATATACAGGGCTCGAAATACTTTTTCAGCATACCTGCACTGGTGCAGGTAACATTGAAAATTATCTGCACCAGACAAATTTTACCTGCACCACTCAGAATTAAGGACGAATGGATCATATTAAAAACTGTTCAGAAACCATTGCCATAATTTCTTTTATACTTCTGTGGTGGCAACAGTCAATGCTGCAAATAAAAATCCACATACACCTAATATATGCATACATAAACCTAGTAAATGGACAGTGCAGGTTAGGTGCAGGTAGACATCAGAAATACCTGCACAGCTCCAAATTTACCTGCACTAAGGTGCACATGCACCCAGAATTTCGAGCCCTGATGTAGTATCATATGACTAGAGGTGAAAAATAGATGAAACAGACAAAATTGGACAAAATATTCAGTTTTCTGATCCTAACCTGCTTCTGCAACTTTGTGATCAGTTTCTGCTGATGCTCACTTCTCTCTTCATTAATTTTTTTGATCTATTGAAACAAAATAATAATGAAATCATCAGTAGTATCATACAGGATATTGGAAAAAACACACACCACAGTGTACTGAAGCCAAACCATTGGTCAACTGATTGAGACAATTCTGGTACTAAACGTAGAGATAATAAGGAATGTTATGAGAATGAAACTTTTGGAAGACCTTTTAGGGAGTTAGTTCTCTGGCTTTCCCCTCTATTGTGCTTATTAATAATCATAATAATGTAAACTTTAGATAGTGTGCAGAATTATACAATATGATACCCTGAGGACTATCCAAATGAATGTGCTTGTTTTATAAAAAAAAGTGGTGTATGAGAGTAACGTTACATTTACTTGATTCACTGCACATGCACTGATTCTTATAAATTCTTTAACCCATTCTTTTGCACCCTACTCTGTTCTTACCATTCTTACGAGGCTATGTTGATTCGATTATATGCCATTGGATGACATCCTTTGGGAACCCCAAAACTGATGCGAGCGTGCGAATAAAATAAGTTTTATCAAAAAAAGTTGTCTTCATTATGAAATTTAAGTGGTTAGGAAGGTGGAACAAATGGCTAATCACACAGAGTATGGTACCGAACAATAGATTTTTTTATTTTTGTCCTTTCACATCTTCTTCTTAGATTTGGGAATTGACTTTGGTATCGACGACATTAGTATCTGGTTTCCGATTCTTTTTTGCACTCATTTTGCAGCTGCTCTGTATGATTTACAGTATGGGTGAGGACTTTTTTGGGGGGAAAGGAACGAAAATTGATGCGCACGCCAATGTCATCCATATAATCAAATCAAGTTGGCCTTACAAAGCCCAAATTATTTTTGGAATGTCACAAACCTTCCGGAGTTCCTGAATGAAGGACCTTCGGTCAATCAGGACAGTTTTCTCTTGCAGGGTTTGAGAATGCACATGTGGCCTGGCCTCATTAAATCTGTTAAAGATAAAGATAACACATAATCATTTAGATGGAAAAGATTTACAATCAAACCTAAGTTATTCAAGTATACTATACATGTAGCTTCAATGCTGTGTAAACATAGCCATTGCTTTAACCTGCTATAGATTTAAATCCATTGCTAATCTAATATAGATTTAAATCAATTGCTTTAGCCTAATACAAATCTGTTGTAAATCAGTAAGTCAATTTCGACACTATCCGATGTCATGAACGGGGGTGGGTGGGTGTATACTAAATGTTAGAACTGTACCCATTCAGCTCCAAATAAGGGTTTTGCTAAAGCCGAAGGTTTCAGATAAAGATAGCTCACCCTTTCTGTTCTGCTTCCAGTACCGCTACACGAGATTTAAGGGACTGGATGTCCTGATCTTTCTGGGAAATTCTGTTGTGGTGCACAAAACAGAAATGTGTTTAAGTTGTAAGTCTGTCTTTTGGATGGCAACAGTGTGCTCTTAACTACAGCTGCTAGTTATTCTAATGAATATCAGTATTTCAATGACATATCCCTATTCTTGTCAAAAAGAAGGTTTATTTGAAGTATTGTATATATAATATGTGTGAATGCCAGGAAGACTAGCGGTGGACCTGGTTTGGGCCCACCGCTAATGGTAATTCGAATAAAGTTTCAAAGTTTTCAAAGTACACTAATCTGACACTCCCCAGTCAGTGAACAAGACAAACTAAACTGTGAAGTGAGTGAGAGAGTGAGAGAATGAGCAAATGAGTGAGCGAGAGAATAAGCGAGTTGGCAAATGAGTAAATGAATGAGTGAGCGAGAGAATGAGCCAATGAGTGAGCAAATGAGTGTGAATAAGTGAGCAAGTGACAGAGTGAGTGAGCAAATGAGTGAATGTGTGAGTTAGCAATTTCTTGAACCCAACTCACTGGTGTCGTGTGTTTGCTGCCTGATCTACCAGACGCTTCTCCAGCTCTTTGATCTTCTCTGCTGCCTCAGTTCTCTCCCTGTAGCCAGAAGAGGTAAAGTTAGGCATTTTTGCATCATTTCACTCAATTCCCTTAACAATAAAGTACGGGTTTTGGTTTTAAAAAAACAGGTTTGATATAAAGATAACTTACCCTTTCTTTTCTGCTTCCAGTACAGCTACACGAGATTTAAGGGACTGGATGTCCTGATCTTTCTGGGAAATTCTGTTGTGGTGCACAGAATGGACTTGTTATAAAATTTGTTTTCACACATTTTGAGTCTCTTTTGGATGGCAACAGTGTGCCCTCCTTACAGCTGCTAGTTAAATATAAATATCAGTATCTTATTGATCCTATCTTTGTCGAATAGAAGGTTTATTTACAACTGTGTACACTAAACTGACACTCCCCAGTCAGTGTAGTCAAGACAGGGTCTTCAGCTGTGCAGGGAGTGAGTTAGTGAGCATGTGAGTGAGAGAGTAAGTGAGTGAGTGACCGAGTGTGCGAGGAGAGTGAGTAAACAAATGACAGAGAGTGAGTAAATTAGTGAGTGAATGAGTGAGCCAGTGAATAAGTGAGCGAGAGTGAGTGATCGAGTGTGTGTGTTAATGAGTGAGTCAGTCAGTCAGTCAGTTAGTCAGTGGGTGAGTAAAATTTCTTGTCAACTCACTGGTGTCGTGTTTTTGCCGCCTTATCTAGCAGACACTTCTCCAGCTCTTTGATCTTATCCGCTGCCTCAGTTCTCTCCCTGTCATAACAAAGAAGAAGTACATTTAGAATTGCTACTCAAATCCTTTAATAGTAAAGTAAGGGTTTTGGTAAAGGTTTGAAATAAAGATAACTCACCCTTTCTTTTCAGCTTCCAGAACAGCTACACGTGTCTTGAGGGATTGGATTTCCTGATCTTTCTGGGAAATTCTGTTGTGATACACAAAATGGAATAATGTTATAAAATGTGTTTACATGTAGCTAATCATTCTAATAAATATCAGTATCTTATTGATGCTATCTTTGTTGAATAGAAGGTTTCTATTTACAATACTAACCTGAAACTCACCAGTCAGTGAACATTTAGACAGGGTAAACTGTGCAGTGAGTGAGTGACTGAGTAAGTGAGCAAGCAAGCGTCAAGCGAGTGAGCAAATGAGTGAATGTGTGAATGAATTAATGAGTGCATGAATTAAAGTGTGTGAATGTGTGAATGAATTAATGAGTGCATGAATGAGTGTGTGAATGATTGAGTGAGTGAGCAATTTCTCAAACCCAACTCACTGGTGTCGTGTGTTTGCTGCCTGATCTACCAGATGCGCCTCCAGGTCTTTGATGTTTATAGCTGCCTCCATTCTCTCCCTATCATAATAGCAAAGAATAAGTAGAGTTAGGATCATCTCCATCATTTTTGCATCCTTTCACTTAAAACCTTTAATATTAGTTAAGCCTCATCATAAACTTCCTGATACCTTTGACTCACTAGCTTGAATCCTTTTTTCTGCATACCTGCACTGGTACAGGTAACATTGAAAATTACCTGCACCAGACAAATTTTACCTGCATCAATCTGAAGTTAGGAAGTATTGATCACACTAAAAACTGTTCAGAAAAAAAAAAAACACATTGCCATGCTAAATTCTTTTACACTTCATTCAAAATGTAGTTGGTACCAGTCAACACACAATTGAAAATCCATATGTACATGTATATAAACCCAGCACATGGGCCAGTGCAGGTTAGGTGCAGGTTGACATCAGAAATACCTTCAAAAATTGAAGCATGTAATGCAAAAAGATGATATTTTTTTCCTACCATTTGCACAATTATAGTATCTTTATGTACCTTACCCAACACAAGTGCACTCATAGTACATGAACCCAACATTTCTAGGCACCTACCAAAAACAATGCAGATGAACTTTGATAATTTTATGTGTTTGTCACAAAGAAAGTTGCCATCAAATCTGATAAAAGTTGATTCTGATGTATACGTACGTACATGTAATGTAACAGATATTCTTACTACAGAAGCCTTAGACTTACCTTTCTCTAATTTCTTCTAGGTGCCGGATCATTCTAAGGACATTAATGTTAAGAAATTGTTAAGCATCATATTATAGACATGTTGAACGATATGTCCAATTGTTCTATTAAAATTTGTCAATGCTTCTCAACCTTTATGTAATGCTCTTGCTAGTTTCATTAACTCATTGATAGCATTTGAGTTCACTTAATGTTCACATGCATAGCCTGACTGCATCATACTTCTAGCAGCCCTTGGTCACTGGTCCATAGAAGCTTGATGGCCAACACCTCAAATCAAGATAATTGGGAACATTTTAATTCTGTTGATTTATGCAGATATATACACTTACTAACATGGACCAGTTATTGTCAGACTGAGAAGTGTCTGTTATCCTAGTATTCAGGGAGGCTGTGATGACTGGTCTCCATAGTGACAGAGAATCCAGAGTTCCTATTGGACTAATTAGCCTCAGATAAAGCATCCTGAGCTCCTATTGGTAGTTCTGGGAATGGGAATTGTTCTCTCTAGTTAAAGGTTTATGGCCACAAGCTCTCAGGGAGGATGCCCAATCAGCCCCCGACAGTTAGAGATCATTTTAACACAGGCTAATATTCACAATGCTGTAGCAATTTTTACAAGTTATCTTTGCATAATTCATAAGGATCATAGCTCCATTTCTAGATTAAATGATATGATTTCAAGACAATCGTGCTTTAACTTACGTGTTGGCAGCCTGCAGCCCTCTTGCGAATTCGCTAGAAATAATTCGTAAAACAGAAATAAGATGTATAAGAGCAATGATAATAAAATGAGTCTATCATTAATAAATAATTTAGTAAATCTGGTTGATGCAGTGGACCTTTCAACCTCCCTCCTGTCAATCCTCCACCCATGTGCTGTCATGTTATTCTGTGCAAACAAACAGATACACAAACCCACAGCTCAGACACCCAAAACAATACTTCCATACCCTTACGTAAAACTTGTTTTCTGTATCAGTATCAGATAAAGGTTTAGTCTTTACCAGGGCTGGAAATACCACCTGCATAAGCTGAGGTTAGTGCAGGTAAAATTGGAGCTGTGCAGGTATTTCTATGTCTACATGCATCTTACCTGCACCAATGTACTGGGTTTATAATCACATGTTAGTACGTGTATGTGGATTTTTATACGCTACATCAAACTGTTACCACCTATGAAGTGTAAAAGAAATATAATGGAAATGGTTTCTGAACAGTTTTTAGTATGATCCATACTTCCTAAATCCTGAGTGGCAAAGGTAAAATGTGTCTGGTGCAGGTAATTTTCAATGTTAAAACCAGTGTACATGTAGGTATGCAGAAAAAAGTATTTCGAGCCCTGGCTATAAATGAACGTTTGATCTCAGGTGATATCTCTTCAGCACCAAAGACAGGGCAAATAGATGTAAAAGGAAGTTATTTTTCTTACCTCAGAATCACATTTTCTTGTTTGTGATTTTTTCCACTCTGTACTTGTAACCTCCTGTAGAAATCAAGCACAAATGTAAGAAACTGGACAATGAACAGGTACTATGTATAACGTTACTTAATAGAAATTACAGTACATGTATATCAAAGTTTAATTCTGTAGCATATGGTATAACATAGCCAGGGCTCAAAATACCATCCTCATATGCAGATTAGTGCAGGTAAAATTGGAGATGTACAGGTATTTCTGATGTCTACCTGCACCTAACCTGCACTGGTCCATGTACTGGGTTTATATATACATGTAGGTGTATGTGGATTTTTAATTGCTGCATTGACTGTTACCACCTATTAAGTACAAAAGACATAATGGCAGTGTTACTAATTTGTCTGGTGCAGGTAATTTTTTATGTTACCCACACTGGTATGCAGAAGAAATATTTTGAGCCCTGCATAGCATATTATATTAGCTACGAGAGAGAGAAATAGAGAAATACATGTAGCATATTCTTCTTCATTATATTAAATTTCATAACAGAAATGTGCACTTAAACCAAAGATTAAAAGCTAATCAAAATTTTGGTTCATTGGTACAACAACTGTTACATCAACAAAAAACATGCAAGAAAAAATGTAACCTGTATTATGTAGTATGCAATACACGTACATGTAGTATGAGTATGAACAAATATTTCATACATAACATATATCATAAAAATTTTCTCTACTTGGCTGCAACTATGCTCAAGTTTACATGTATGAATATTTTACTGACTTGCTGCTTAATTACTACTGGGTGACACATAACACTATAACAATAACAGTAAGGCTTAAGATGGTAGCTAGAGTTCCATAAATTTGAGTACATTGAATTCTGAGAAGCCCTAAGATGTCACTTTTTGGCGACACCTCTGTGGCCAGCCTATTAGCATTATATGACTCAAACAAAGCATTAGCCAAAGTATGTTAAGATTGGTTATCATAAAACAATAACAACAAACATCTCTTGATTTGGTTTTCACATTGTCACAGTTGTTGAAATAAGTATACTGTAGGATTGATTCAAACCTGTCTTCATATTTACCAATACTTTTTAAAGTACTGCATGCAGTTGATACTTACGTCTGGAGGTCTTGTAGGTTTTCGAACTCTAGGAGGGGAGTGCACTCTTCTGCCCTAAAAAGGAAAAGTTGAAGTAAGTTTGGTGTCCCTAAACAAAAAAACTGCAACAATAGCAATTCCAACGTCCGAATCCTGTATTCGAATTTTCGAAAGCGGCGCACACGGTTGGGGCAAAATGCGTTCGAATCGTTCTATGGAAGCCTGGTTTATACGCCCGGTCGTACAGTAAAATACAACATGGTCGGGAACACTGTATCACTGCCCGGGTATGATATAATACCAAATACGTCCTATTGTGAGTATATAGTATTGTAAGGAGACATTTCTCTAGCAATAGCAACAATTCCAACCACCCCCTCTCCATTTTTCTGCCCCCCCCCCATACTTGGTACTTGTATTATATAGACAAACAACAGTGGCAATTGGATCTTTTCTTTCCTTGTTTCATAACTATAGTTCAAAAGTCTGACTACGTCTGACTATATATGGTAGTAGCTAAAGCTGACTAAAACTGAGTTCTTACTCTCTTAACAAGGGCTCTGTGCCTCCTCTCTGAGTTGGCTGAGAAGGAAAGGGAACATGCTAAAATAAGAACAACATTAAAACAAAGAAAAAACATAGCAAAAGAAACAAAAGAAACATTGATGTGGACTGGAGCAAACATATATACAAAGGTTCAAATTATGTTCAAAGAAACCATTATAGTAACAAGATACAAGAATTCACAATTCTACTTATAGTTATAGGCCAACTTGTGTAACGTCCGCAAATAATGCTTTCCAAAAATAATGAATTTGATTACTAGTACTTCAAATTTTTGGTCCAATGGCAAAAGATAAGTTATAACCTGTATGTAGGTTATTCAGTAAAGCATTTCTTGAAATTGACTGCAAATATACAGTATATATTGAAGAGTCAGAAAGTTTGCTATAGTTTTGTATCTATTCTACAGCTTGGAATTCTTCCTTAAAAACACATTTCTTGTACTGAATACTTTTTTAAAACACACTTTGTGGCATTGAAATATTAACCTACCTAGTGAAGCATCCACAGAATTTACTTAACGGGGCCTTATATAACAAACACAAAATTGATCTAACGATAACTAAATGTTGGCTTCTGAAAAGTATGACGTTGTTCACTTCAAGTTGTATAAACAACAACGCGATCAACGGCGGTAAAAAAAATTCTAAGAAAAGCTTACCTTGGTCTTTCTGCCAACTCCCAAGTCGTCTTCTGATGACCCTTTTTTCATTTTTCGGATCATCCTTCTAAACATCGACTCCTGCTCAGCGCTAAAGTTCGACTGTTTGGTTGATTTTGCTGTCGCCATTGTTTTTTACTTCGAAACATAGATGATAGAACGCCTACAGATGTCATAAAAAACTAATGTAAACATTCTTCAGGATAAACAACAGTGTTATAAGTATCAAAATGTTGTGACAAAGAACTGGACCGTAAAATTTAGCAGATGCCTTAGATTAAAACATCGTGGTGTTGTCCATATAAGTAGTATTATTTGGTAACTTTGACCTTGTTCTATCCAGTCAGTCTAAAACTAGAAACGTTTTCGGTGCAATTTTGACTAAACCTCCCGCTTTCTGTCGCCCTACTGCCCCTTCTATGTGTTGACAAAACGTCCGAGGAACATCTGACTATGATTTGTGCTGTTTCTTGAATATTTAGCCGAATCTTTAGCCTACAAATGGAGAGAAAAAAATCCCCACCTGCTTCGAGAGCTAGCAACTTCTCATCTGTGTAAATAGAACCCGTGCCCATGGCAACGGGAACAAACATGGCGGATCGAACGCTGGGAGGAATGAACTTGAAAGTTGTGCGTTTTAAATGCATAATTTCTAGCCACTCTGAAGATTCAAGTCGCCCTCTAGTGTATGATTTTACGTTTTTACAAGGATACCGTCATTTATCTGATCATTGGAAATAACATGAGAGACTAATTATGTATTTTGATACTAGTACTTTTTTATTTTCTGGTCATGCCTGTGTGACTTCCAGCGGATGAGCATCATAGTGTGTCAACCAGGTTGCGGGAGGGACTGTCTCCAGTACCGTTTCTTCGGCTTTACCGGCCGGGTCTGTGTACTATAATAGCATAAAAACTAATTTGCTTAGACATAAGATACGTTATCGCCTGCCCTGATAAATTATGTTTAAAACCTCGGTACTTCTTTTTAGCTGCGGAGGAATACCTCAAACACATCCCTAGTAAAAAAGGCAGTCCGCGTGTAACGTTACTGGGCATATCCTAGAGTAGAGTAGAGTAGCATCTACGGCCAGGTAGGACGTCAGTCCAGTTGAGCCCGCTCCTGTTGACTTCCCCTCTAGCTGATCCTACCAATACATTCTACATTTCAATGGAGAGCGACGTTTTTGATGGTTTTTATTGTTTTGCGGGCGCTGATGACGTCTTTGCCCGGTGAATTAACGCCCGACAGAAACCTCTCGCCTAGATACATCGTCCAAGCGCAAATGTTTTGTCGATGGAGTTTTCAACCTCGCCAAAATGGACTTTCATCCCTTCCGGAGTTGCCCAGCCGGCTGTGACGTCATCACCGGCGACAGGTGAGAACTGTCTTCCCATTCGCACCGGTCCTAGTTAGTTTACGTCCGCTCCGATAGTCGCTACCCACCA
This sequence comes from Branchiostoma floridae x Branchiostoma japonicum, assembly GCA_013266295.2. NCBI lineage: Eukaryota > Metazoa > Chordata > Leptocardii > Amphioxiformes > Branchiostomatidae > Branchiostoma > Branchiostoma floridae x Branchiostoma japonicum. Next base: position 8,631,770 of record CM023837.1, on the reverse strand, counting down.
ACTAGAACTAACAGGATTATTCTAATAGTTACAAATTACCGTTTTCCTTATTTAAGGTGATTTTTCGCAAGTTCGCAAAATTTTATTCATTGCAGAATCTACAAATACAATATAATGCCCGCAGTTAACGTTAATAATTTAATATGTAAGACTTCAGGAAATGTGACAATCATGCTAATTAGAACTTGATTTTAGCATGAAAGTTCATCTGAGTTGGTCGATTCCGGTGAGTTAAATTCCTTGATTCGAGAAAACTAATTAATTCTCATCAGAGAACTTTATTTGCATGATTAATGAAATACAATAAAGCAAGACATTTACAAAGCTCTGAAAATATAACCTGCCTATGATAAAGAGAATTCCTGCATAAAGTAACTGGAATTATAAAAAAAACAGTAAAACAGAAAATAGAAAAAAAACATCAGCTACTAGTATTTGAGAGGTCTTTGATCCCATCAAACGATTTTGACACATTCAATATTCATATCCTTCTAGAAATGAGGTATTTAATTGTCTGCACCATGCAATAGCAAGCCCCAAGCTCGTAAAGCTGCATTAGGTAACATATATAGGACGATACAAAAAGTAAATTTTCTGGTCATTTCTTTACAAGTAAGTTGAAGCTAACCCTACTCCATTGCAAATAAGTGCCATTCAGGAAGTGGAGGTGCCAAATATGACGCCTCACCAGTGTGTTTTAAAGTTGGAAACTCAGCTGTCAGCCATGTTTGTTTACGTATACATTCTGGTAGTTTTTGGTGGCACCACAAACTGAGTGCGCCTCATGTGGGCTGTTTTAATGCCAACCATAAATGTCAGAAATGTGAGATAATTGCACAAATATGTTGAAAAGTGGAAGTAAATTACAATCACATGAAGATTTTTTTCAGTTATCGTATTTCAATTTTTGGTGCAAAAACGTCACATAAAGCCCCTCTAAAATCCACTTCTAGAGTTGGTATTAGATGTCGTTAAGCGTTTAGTTACTTCTGTCATGAACTTGAGACTTGGGGCAAGCTTGCATTGTAAAATCTCCCAATAAGTTGTGCTACACTGTAAGGTCTTGAGAGTCAGGCACTGGCAGCTTAGGTGTTTACATAGGTAGAGGCCTGGCTAAGACAGTTTACCAAGTACATGATGTTGCTAGCTGTTCAAGATACTTTTGAAATGCAGTCACAACAGACATGGTATTGAAGTATGGTTGCACATGATCATTAGTTAGCATATAGCTTCACCTAACCAAGAATACAAAATAATGACAGCACTGGCTTGCTATGCTCTCCCTGGTAGGTACATGTACAGTTCTACAGAACCCCAGTCTATACTGGTTTGTTGTTATGAAATTAGAACAATACTACCCTGTCAGTAAAGATGTGTATTTGTATACAAGTGGAATTAATTGCAGCCACCTACTAGTACCGGAAATTGGTCGGGACGATTCTTTATACAATAGCCCTCGTCACAGCTAAGGTAAGACCAACATTAACAAACTGCTACACTTTACTTTCACTTGCAACTTTACAGGGGCCAATCCTTGTACAGCATTATCAGTAGCGGGGGAAGACAGTGATTGTGTTTTTGTTGACCACAACCAACTGTCCTCCCGGCCCCACTGCAACCCCTCCTGGGTATTCTGCACGGACAGCGATATGGCGGACATATCTGCCCCGGCCTGTGTACATCACCACGCGCCGGTTGAATGAGTCAACCACCATGATGTGACCGGAACTGTCCACACAGATGCCTTCAGGACGATTCAGCTGGCCACCGGTACTGCTCGATCCCGGTCCTCCGAACTTCAACACGTACTGTCCGGTCTTGTCATACATGTAGATGAAGTGGCCGTTAAAGTCGGAGACGAGGATGTTCCCTTCCCTGTTCACGGCGACTTTCGTCGGCGTCTTCATGCCCTGCTGCGGACCGGCATCCCACAGGAGTTTCCCATCCTGCTTGAAGGCTTGCACACCACCGCTGTATAAACCGTCAGACCATGTGACGAAAACGTGGTTATTGCGCAAGCTCACGGCCATTCCGCGTGGTGCCCCCCGTGGTACGGTGTCAGGGAGGTCAAAGTTGGCTTTGAGATGACCATCCCTGTCGACCTGTACAACGGAGTCAAGGCTGACAGGGTACCCAATCATCAAGACCCACAGATGGCCATCTCTGTCGATGGACACATCATATGGCCTCTTTGATGGGTACCCTAGCCCTGGTGCACCTTGTGGGAACTGGTACAGGTAGGCGCCTTCCATGCTGAACACTTGGAGACGCGGTTTGGACTGATCAGCTACCCAGATCTTGTTGTCGGGGGAAACTGCAACTGCACGTGCGCTCTGCAGTTTTCCAGCCCCAAAGGTGATGACGAGTGGCCTGCTACTTCCGCCAGACACTTCTACAGCAATATAAAAGGAAGTGTTCTGTCACAAAACACCTTCCTGACTCACGTTGTTAAATGCCTCTCTAGTAATTGCTTGTACGTAATGACAAACCTTATTAGTAGTAAGTAATGACAAACCTTTAGTGTCCACGGAAAGTGGCCTGGTGGCTTGTACATGTGTAGGTCCTGCTGTTTCCACTTGCTCAGGGATTGCGTCAGGAGGGCCATGCCCATGGGCCGGATCGACCTATGTGACGGTTTTTTTAATAGAATTTAAAATTGTGAACACACCAAGATTGTGTAGCACAAAACTTTAGAACATTTCCAACATTGATGTTGAAACGTATTTCCACAATCTGTCTGATTTGCATTTTGATCTGAGTGTGTAAAAGCCATGCATAACAACTCTACAACTAGATAACAATGAATATGGACATGGTCATAAATGCGACTACAATTTCACAGACTAACACACAGACTAATCAGCTACTGACCTTGATGACGTCAGCCGACGTCACAGTCCTCACCACAGCAGAACTTTGCCAGGCATGCGCAGTATCGCCGGCAGTGTCAGTCTCTTGATTGATTTTCACAGGCTACAAACAGACATAAATATATTATATATTGTTAGATTATGCAATACTTTACACTAGTGTAATTCAACCCGAAGGATAACGTTTTCACAAACCCATCTTCTTCTGAATGGTATTTAACGTAATATTGATTTTATAGAAACTTTTTTAAACTCTAAACGTTTTGTCTTAACATATTATAATTAGATTTAAGGTACAGTATTATGATGGCTTGAATCAAGAAGGTCGCATATACATAGTTATGCCATTCTGTTGTCTTTATTTGTGTAGAATAAAACTTCTGAACATTCCTAACATTGATGTTGAAATATATTCCCATAATCTGTCTGATTTGGATTTGGATTTTGTAAAAGCCCTAAAGCAACAACTCTACAACTACATCACCATTCTGCGTTCGAGGTTTGTAAGTAGGTGGACGTGGCCTTTACTCAAATCATACTTATGTGTGACCGTCATGACATGAATGAATGAGATACTATTAATTAATGGTATTGTCCTTAACCGTATAAAGCATAAAAGCAAATCACCGATAGAATAGCAAGTTCTTTATTCACAACCACTTGTTTTGAAAGAGTTGAGGTTTCGATGAACGTCTGCCATCTTCATCAGGGTAATCATGACTGAGAACGGACAAATCACCGATAGTTATTTATGACAAATTTACGGTAATTAGTGTGCTAAAATAGTGCTGCATCGGTCAGCAACTACAATTTCACACAAGACTAATCAGACAGCTACTGACCTTGATGACGTCAGCCGACGACACAGTCCTCAGCACAGCAGAACTTTGCCAGTCATGCGCAGTAGCGTGAGTGGTGTCAGTTCCTCGTTTAGTTGTCACAGGCTACAAACAGACATGTGAATATTGTTAGATAATGCAATATTTCTTTTCTTCTGACTGGATATGTAACGTAATGTTACTTTAAGATGACGTGTTAGAATTCTAACAGTTTTGTCTTAGCTTATTAGATTTGTGGTATTATCATGATTTGAATCAAGAAAGTCACATATACATAGCTGTTACATGAACTATGCCATTCTGTTGTCTTCATTTTTGTAAATTTTGCATGGAAGAAAGAATATGTAAGATGTTCACTAAGAAGTAAACTTACAAAGTCATGGTGCGACGGTGGGGAGCCGGTGTGCACCAGAATCACATGTAACATCAGTGTTACCATGACAACGGACGCTATGATGATGATGGTGATGCCGATTGCTCGGCTTTGGCAACAATGACGTAGTTGTTCCCGAATGGAGCGTCCTTCTCTACCGGCGTCTATGAAATGGAGAAAAGATCATGCGTTATTTTCAAACCCCTTTTTTTTTGCAAAATACATTTCAGTGTTAAGAATTGTTTGGCAATAAAAAAATTTTTTAATGGTAAACAAGTTTATAAAAGAAGACATTTAGGGTGTGAAAGCAAAGATATTTGGCCTTATAAGTCTGCGTTGTCCTTGGTGTATATGGTGACAAAGCGAAAAAAGTGAGGTAGTTTAAGAGGTTGTTATAGGAGCGGAGTAGGCCTTATGTGACCGTATACACCTCGGGCCGGGGCGGACATTAATAATGAAGTTTTAAATGATTGCATATTCATGCCCCATTGGGGCTAAATGCAGTATGTTTAGTTATAGATAGGTAATAGGGAAACTATGCTATGTTATATCTATACCTATGATTTACATGCTTCGTTCCACTCTACTACCTGGAGGCTGATTCGGGTGGTCCATCTGATCGCCGGCTGACCCATCGTGTCCTCTCGCTGGTCTCGGGGAGGAGGGGAGAGTCGGTGCGTCACGATTCAGAGGTTGCCCGAGACCCGAGAACAAATCCCCATCCTCGTACACGTGTGTGTCGGCCTCCACTGGTTGGTCCCCATCGGTGGTTGTTCCTCCTGGCATCGGGGTAGTGGGGACAGGCCGGGCGCTGCGGGCATCTCGGTTCAGAGGTGTGTAGTCGTGTGTGGTGGCCGCCACAGGTTGGGTCCCGTCGGTGCTATTTCCCCGCCTCTGGTTAGAGGAGACAGTCCGGGCGCTGCTTGCATCTCGGTTCAGAGGTGTGTAGGCGGCTTCATTTGTATAATCAATAGGAAAATTTAGGTATATTTATGAACCTTCTGTGCTAGGATAGGGCTTGCGAGTTGTGATACATGTAATTTGGTCGGTCATCAATAAATATGAATTATGCAAATGACGACTCGGCATATTCAATTAGAATGCGCATAACGTGACTGAAAAGGAAAACCAGAATGAAAATTAGGGCATATTTTCCATAGTACAGTGAGTAATAAGATTATAATTAGCGAAGGTATAAGGTCGTGAAACTCTAGTTATGCAAATAACGTCTCAATTTGCATGGTTACATCCTTCTCAGTTAGAAATGTGACATATTTCATGAATTCCTGTCATGGAATCAAGTGGTTTGACAGAATTGCCTGATATGTTATGGAAATTGGCTGCCGATTTCCCATTCATAACTTAAAAATCATGACATTTCCGCATTTATTACGCAAATTAGACCCTTATTTGCATAATTGATATCTGTCAATGTTCCAGCTGTCATCGACATACATAAATAATAAGTGACATGTATTACAGTCCTAAAACACTGGAATATGCATCAAATCGTGTACATCTCTGTCAGAGATATCTACATGTGCATGGCTAAAATCATGAAAATCTGTTGTTTCTTTTTTGATTTACCGTCATTGAAATATCTTACCAAGAATGCCCCACCCCTGTAGTTCCAAAACTAGCTGTTAGGTGAACCAACACAACCTACAGCACTTTTACCTGACATGAAAATCTATCTGCCACTTAAATATCCAGACATTTGCATGTCATCAAAAACCATTTTAAAAAGAAGACAGTTATGCTGCAGTATCAAGGACAGTCACCAGGAGGCCCATAATTGACCTTGACCTATGTCGTCTCCAAGCACTAAATATCCATTCAGACCTTCTTAAATTATGCTGACCACAAATATGCGGTAACACTGACAAATAAACCAAAAACAATATGTCCATTCTTCATGGAGGTGATAAGGTGTACGACATGAATATTTTTTTAGCTCAAAAAGGTCACATTTGCAGCAACGAATTGATCAACACCCCCACCTAACTGCTTTCTCCCCTTCGCCCCCGAAAAACTGCTTTGAGGGCCCGACAGACAGTATGTTCGGCAGGCAAGGTAGTTATGCCCGCCGATATAGATTAAGGGACTGTTCGATATTTAGCGGGAAGGGGAGGTGGCCGTCTGGGGAGGAGGTCCTAGGATTAGGAAGAAAACGGATCTGGGGTGAGGCGGGGGTGCTAGGAAAAATATAGAGAAAATAAACTTAGCCAATTCTCACTCACTCAAGGCCACTTGCTTCCTCGTGGAGCGTAGCGCCTCGGCAAATGGATCTCCAGGTAGGTCTGTTGTCTTAGCCTAATATTGTACCAGTAAAATTTTCCACTTAAAAATGCAGGAAATGGCGTTTCAGAGGCTTAAAATTTCACATTTTTCCGCGGAGGAGCTCGCCAAGGACACACCTAGGTTCGTCGACTCGCAGGAAAATTGTTCAATCGCAATGCCCCCCCCCCCCGGGGCCCCTTCCGAAATTTCCTGCTGCCGCCTCTGATGATACAACGCTAAATAGTTTCATTCAGATGCGAAGCTATTTTCAGGCAGCTAGTAGAATACAGTTGCGGGTGTCGACGTCACACTGGAGAAGCTCAGAGGGTCGATCGCGTGAACAGCGTTGATTAAAAAAAAAAGCCTTAACCTAAGAGAATACTTTATCGTGATCAACCTTAACATTTTTTTGCCCCAAACATTTTTTTAGGCTGGACTCTTTTAGACACTACACACGGAGTAACTGCGAAACGAGACCTTAGAACCGGCCGAGCGCACACTATTCCCCGGTTGTATTTTCAGCTTGGGACAAATTTGCTTAAAGACCTACATTGAATACATCATTTTTGATTTTTGCTAAGGTTAACATCAGTTGGACAAGTAATACACAAGCTATAGCTATGCTTCTTTACTTTCTACGACGCGCATATTTGCCTAATTTGCATAGATTTGAATAAACTCCACCCTACCCCCGAACCAAAATATCCAATCTAAATTTAGTACATCATACCTCTAGAAATGATGAAGAGAACTCACGCTACCATTTTGTAGTACTGGACCACAACATGAGGTTTTCTTCGGTTTTCTCTAGTCTCTAACAGGTTTCTGAAGCATGTAGAAATTGGCCAAATAAGGCCACAGCAAGTAGTTTTTATGGATGACATCAGCGCGCGCATTAATTTTCGCCTGATATTGAAAAAAAAAAGAAATTTTGTTTTGTACCATATATTCTACCGTACACAGTATGGTAGCTGCCCATGATGGTACGACAAGCCTATTGAAAATGTAGAAATCTTGTTTTTTGCCTGCCTTGTTTTTTTTCGCCCTATCGCATTAGACTCGGAGTCTGCAGAGGATGTCATCCATAATATTTACTTGCTGTAGCCTAAATAGACAGATAAAATGTCAGGAGAGTTGTTCCGCTAAGGAGTACATTTGCCGCACCCACTTCTCCTTCTAGACTCTATTGCAACAAGACATAAATACGAACTACAACGGAATCATTCTTATATACAGTGCTATAACATTGGAACTAACCTGCTGCGTCATACACTGGGTTGAAATGTACGTGATGGTGGATTTGCTTCTGTAGATTGTCATACCCATCTGCCCTTCTTCCATCCCTCTGTCCGGAGCGACGAGGCGGCGCCCTGGGAGGCTGTCCTCCGCGATGAGGCGGTACCTCCGGAGCCTGATCGTCGAGATCTCGGTGGGGCGACGTGCCGGTTTCTCCATTCCCATTGTTGCTGTGATCTTCGTTCTGCATTTCTCCGGCACTTGGGAGTGGACTGTCGATAGGGAGAGGCGGCAGGGGTCGGTTCTGTATCCCCGTCGGGCGTGTGGACTTCTGCCGGGCAGCCACGCTTGCAGGTGCCCCGCCGGTTCTTGCTGAACCATCTGACGGAGTGTCCGCCATCTCGGGCCCGACCCAACCTGGTACTAATCTCCGCTGGGTTCTACACGAAAATAGCACTTAATTGTCTGGAGATTGGACATGGTATTTCACATGTAACACCCGATCAAAGCACTTCGGAATTTTCTCATTTACAGTGTGCTATGAGCGCTTTATGCATATGAAACAGTTCCGAACAAACTTTGTGCTGTATTACACAATGCATGTTGTAGCAAAGGAACGGGTAGCGTGAGTTTTATTTCATCACTTTACCAATGTTTTGTTTCAATCTTTTTTGGGGGAAGGGGGGTATGTGGGTAGGTGTCGACAAAACACAACAAAGAACAAGTTCAATTACGGACCTCCTAGCGGCTTTCTATGGTGCTGCATCGAAAGTTCTGTTTTTATAGTGGCAAGTAGCCTTTGGGATGGGAATGGATGTTGTTGGCTTGGACCCTCTAGCAACTGTCCTTGCGGCTTCAATACTTTAGCCATGGTTCTGCTCCTTTCCTGTGCTCACCTTGCACGTCTTCGCACTGGCACCTGCAGCCTGAACCACAGTCTCTTCCTTACCTTAGCACCTTAATTCCTCCCGTGTTTATTTCCTGACACATCGCGGGCCGTCCGTTTCCACCTCTTGTGCGCTGCTGTGCCTGTACCGTTGCTCTATACCAAGAGCTACCTGCAGCTTCCAGGCCTTTCCCCACATTTGCCTTCCAGGTCAATCTGGGCCTTCCCCTGCTTCTCTTCCCTCCACAAGGTTTCCAGCAGTCCAGGATCTTTTTTGCCGTTCTATCATCCCCCATCCTCAGTCTCTTTACTTGAGGATTACTCCTCAGCCCAGCTTGTAGCTGTGGGTGCCAATGCGAAACAGTGTCGCATTGTTCACTCCACTGCCCTATGTACAATGCCCAACGTACAACTCAAACTCTCCAGGCTCTTAGGACACACCCTAGATTTTACAGCACTGTCGGAAAATGCTTTAAAAGTTTTCCTTTTACTTTGTGGCAGTCCCTTATATTCATTCGTTGCTAATTCTAACATTTTGTCAGTTACTCAAAATTTCATTACCGAAACAAAACGATTCTAAAACGGAATAATTCTCCCTTGCATTTTGTACCGTGTCCTATCATATATCGTTTTCCTCATTGGACTTGCGTTTATCAACCTTTCGATATCTTTGTTCTCTATTACATTGTGTTAGATATTTATTTTCCTTCGCATTTCATTTATATTGGATATCATTTTGTAATAATCTATGTTCTTGTTATACGTAAGTGGTAGCGTAAAAATAAGTCTGTGTAACTTAAGTGCGCTACCACTCTGCATGTGCTGTAATACCATCTTCAATGTTTGAATAAAAAAAACTGTCCTTGGAACTGCAGGCTTGGTGTTGTCTTTGAAACGGCAAATACTCAAGAAGGGGTGAATGTATTTTCATGTTTTTGTGTAGTGGGTAACTTGGATGAGGATGAACATTTAAATACTGACGTTTTCACATGCGACTGCAAGGCATGCTTATATAATGAAATATAATATACAGCTAGCGAGAATTCATATATTGTTATTAAGTGGTTTTACCTTCGATTTTACCACCTACAAAACATTATAATCAATTTTATTCAGAATGTTCTACTTAGTGTTAAGATTAGCTGCTTTGAATGTGACATTTGTAATGATTTTATTGGCATATTCAAGTCTTTGTGTCATACTTATCTTTGTTATTTCGTCCCCCTCCTCACAGTGGGTACAAATATACAGAGGCAGCACAGATCAGCACCAAGGACAGACCAGGATTCCTGAGTTTTACTCACTTCAAATTACATTAACTACATGTCTTTTGTCATAGCTAGATGATTTTAGTGATAATGCATTCTTTGTTTTTCAGTTCAGTGCAATTGTTAGTATAAATCTTTTGTATTTCTTAAGTACATGTATCCTTAAGGTATTTATCCAGTAATGCTTAGGAAGAAGACGGCAGCAGCAGTAGTTGGGTCCACAGTGGTTAGCCCTCCATGACCAGCCACCACTGAAATACCGGTATGCTGCAAGGCCGACTTTTCCAGCATCAGTCTCGAGGTCGGGTGCAAGGACGGGGCGATTCCTGTACACATGCACGGCATCAATGCACGCAGAAGTACTGTGGTAAAGAAATCATATGTATCATGCTATCTATATCTATCTATCTATCTATTGATCGATCGATAGATACTATTAGATATTTAGATTGATTAATAGATATAGATAGATAGATACACGTACATTTAGTACAGAGACAGTATTTGTAAAAGACTAAAATTTACTGATAACGACACAACTTTTTAACAATCTGTACCACATACCAAAAACGTTTCATAGCAACCTCCTGTCAGTGTACAAAATTAATATTTAAGGACTTCAATTCGTCATTTCTTTCAGTGGTGTGGAATGTAGTGTCCTTAGAAAAACAAGTGTTTGATACCCTTTTTAACTACCGACATACAAAACAACAACGTGCATCATCTCGTGCATACTACCAGACGACATGCAAAACTACATACCGATGCAGCATGCAAAGGGATGGTGAGTTAACGCACACACACAACTGATTACAATACCAAGTCGGAGGTCACTGACCTCCCTCACGGATCGAGTACAAATCTTATAAACGATGTTACACCACAGTATTGTTGCACAGACCTTCCCTGGCCATCGACAGCCACTCGCATGGCTGCTAGACGGGACGTACACATGGCATTGCACGTCAGACCATCCCCGTTAGGTCTGCAATCACGGCGGATGGTGAAGACGAAGGGTGGTGTGTTGGTGGCTGCTGTACAGATGCTCTGTGCCAGTTCATCATAGTATATAGTAGAGGGGATTCATTCCTCAAGCTAACCGACATCTTGCACGCGCAGTCGTCCCTCAGTAAGACATCTGGAGCCGCATAGTTCCCGTTTAGAACTTTTATTCAGCCTGTCACCAGTTCATCATAGTAGTTGTAGCAGTCTGTGCCTGATTGAGGAAACGTAGAGAAAATGTAGACGGTACCATCGTGTATAGCCAAATTGACAGTTACTGAGATAGAGAAGTATGGAATTTCTTTTAAATCTGTACCAATGTCCGATAATTAAGCATACCAACTTAAGTGTGGTACCTTTTATCGTAATATTCTTTATTACCTTGTTAAATACAGTACACAGCAAAATTAAAACTACTGTTTACAACACCGGTCTTAAGTAATACCAAAATAGCACAAATGTTGTAGTTAGGAGAACTACTAATAGAAGAAGACGTATAACGTTATATGGCCTTATAAGCCCGTTGGTCCTCAAATTGTACGTACACGGGTTTTTACCGCTCATACCACCCCTCCTATCCAGTGGTTTGTTCCTAATCCCGCGAGAATTGAACTGCAGACAGCAAAATGGCGTCTGACCGCTGCCGAATTTTTCATTTGGTCGTTGAAAAGAGTGATAATTACGCTTAATTACCTAATTAACCAGTTGACAACGGTTTTGTTGCCACTTCACTGACAACAGGTCAGCGTTGTATGGCTTCTGTGCGTCGTTTTTCCGTGTTTTGACCTGAAATTCCCCCGCGAGATTTTGGTTCGGGACGGTTTGAAAGGTGAGAAGTTGCCCTCTTGTTTTGCCACAACTGTAGCAGTATCGAATTCTGCGGCATAATATTGTAGCGGAGTTCTGCGCTTTGCAAAGCTCTTCACAAAAAACGTAATGCACTTGGCTTTGAGTGGATCGAGAGAGATCAAGCATTCTCAAACGAGGTAGGTGTGGACGTGCAATGTACACATTTATGATTGAAAGTTAAAGTTGTATGTTGGCATGTATTTGTCACTACTGAATGAGATACACACACTATACATGGCGTACTTAGCTTGGTAGGCGTAACCAAAAGCTCGGATGATCTAAAATCGTTAAAGATTAAGGCGGTCATAATGGATCACTCGGGAAAAACGCCACATTTCACAGCTGCTACTGTTTCGTCAGCGAATAGTAGAAATTCTGCAAGCCGTTTTAAGTTGTTGACTTTTCGTATCGGACACGCATTTTAACCGTTCAACCCGGAAATCCACCGGCTAATGGCAACTTTGATACCTTACTCTTTCGCCATTACGTGGTGTGTATACTCAAAACAAATTCGCAGGATGTCTCTTGTATCCAAAACCTCTTTTGACCACACCCAAAATTACGTATGAACGTTGGAAATATCGAAATATTTGCCTGGCTTTTGTCGATCTGATGCTCCCGTTGTTAACTGGGGTGTTTTGGTCTTCAGTACAAATAAATTCGTATGCTCTACCTTGTTTTTACGACTATCTTTACTCGAGAACAACATCATAAGCATTTTTAAAAGCTTCGTTTGTGCCGACCTACATATGTGTTTTGAATCTGTTCTGCTACCGCGTGTGTCTTTTCTTCTGTGCGGGCGGAGCCCCCTGTTGTACCGTAAACACCTCAGACAATGCGGCGGTGTGCAGGTTATGATTAGACCATCGGCCAAGGCTGTTGTACTGGTGTTGCTGGTTTTGTTTTACAAATACAGGGATTATGTAGTCTTACATTTGGCCCACATGTGGGGCTTCAGAGAGGCTTCACACCTGTGCTGGATACACCTGTACTAAATACAGCTGCACTAGATACACCTGTACTGAATACAGCTGTACTAAATACATGCACTTGCTGCTTTCCTATAAAGTATTTAAAAAGAATGTCATTGACCTGATTCATGCATGCAGAAACTTTTGCCTATTCTTGCTGTGTTTTCCACCTAACCACAATGAGATTCATATAATACTACAGGAATACTACACAGTGTTTTCCTTATCACCCAAGATACCAGCCCAACCTGCGGGACTGAGGGTGATACGGAATACACCGTGTACTATTGTATTTATTTCATACCCATCCTTGAAAACACACATTTCAATGCGAACTGTGCCTGAAATTCTGTGTCCCGAAACAAATAATTGTAACAACATCAATTCCAACGTTCGACTCGGGTTCGAATTTTCAAAAGCAGGGCACATGGCGCATTTGAAACGGCGTTCGATTTATTCTATGGAATTTTTAGAAGCCTGTGTGATAACCGTTAGAACCCTGTGTGATACGGGTAGTTATCACACGGGGCGGAACACCCGTATTGAATGTTATGGTGGCCCAGCTATGACATTAAGAAAAGTATCATCTCTAGCTGTAGAGCACCTGTTTTGACAGTTGTACATGTTTGTGTAATCTGATACCTAACTGGCAAGATCCATATACTCCTTTTGTGCACTATCTTTCCTTTTCCATAAAATTTCACAAGCTGACTTTACCAAACTACAAAACAAAGATGCTATGTATAATGTATTCCCTTAAAAATCAATAAATATATACCCTCAGCTTCAGCTGTCGTTTTTGTACAGCTACAGGGCATTTGCAACCTTTTTGTGCATTCACACTAGTCCCCGGGGGCAAAAAGCAGAAACCTTTAACCTTACACAGTCTTCCACCTGTCAGTCAAACCTGTTGCCATGGAAACATGTTCTACATAGTAAGACTATCTCCATTGATGCCTGTGACAGTTTGCTTAGCTGTATTTCGCTAGTCTGACACCAGCGGAGCTCTTGTGATGCATATACAGCTGTCAGTCAGGGCTCTGTGTACTTTTGAAGGGCCTAACGTATTTGCAGAAGCTCCGTTTCAAAGTAGGGCAGAGAAAAGACTTGTCAGTTTGACTGACCTGACATCTGAAACCTTCAGCTTCTTGTCTGATAAGTATGGTAATTACTCTTGCTGTCATGTACAGTCAGCCCAATTTTTCAGTGTATAGGACCCCCTACCGTGTTGAGAGATAGATGTGTATTGTGAAGCTTACCTGTGCATGTTGGCATGGATATGTCACTTTACTGGAAACTACACACCTGTTAGAGCTAGTCCCTTCAGGAAAGTAAGGTACACATGTACAATTTTCAGGGATTCCACGACCCACTTGAACAGAAATATTGGTCTATAACTTGATTAAAATCAGGTCCTTGTCAGTATAGAACATGAACAACTCAGTATTTCTATTTTCAGAGAGTGGAAATTTTTCACACAACTACAAAATCCCACCTGCATATGCAGGTTAGTGCAGGTAAAATTGGAGCTGTTCCAGTATTTCTGATGTCTACCTGCACCTAACCTGTACTGGCCCATGTACTGGGTTTATATACAAATGTAGGTGTACGTGGATTTTCATTACCTGTATTGACCGTCACCACATATGAAGCCTAAAAGAAATAATGGCAATGGTTTATGTACAGTTTTAGTATGATCCATACCTCCTAAATTCTGAGTGGTGCAGGTAAAATTTGTCTGGTGCCGGTAATTTACCATCCGCCCACACCAATTGAATGTCTGACAACTACAGAAATGATTTGGCCAGGCCTCACTAGTACCTGCTCCATTTCAATAATGGCTGGAGAAAATTCCAGAACCCAGTGATGTTGAAAAATGGATCAACAGGGTGATGTTTTATGTAGAGGGGGAATCATCCCTGACTGTTGCCATGGTGATGGTTGCCCTGGCAACGGATAAGGTTGGCAGGGCAGGCGTGCTTCGGTAGCTGCGAAAGGGGACAGGTCACTGGCAAGGTCATTTAGCTTGTGTCTGTCAGTGTTGATAGTGTTTTATGCCTGGTGCATGTGTTTCAACTAAAAGGTAAGCTGAGATACAGAAGTGAGCAGTGGTTGTTATCTCCAGATCTTGTGAGGTAGGTTGTAGGTCAGGGTATGGTAGGGCAACTCTGTGTCTGTACGTACTACTTGTGTGTGAAACTGGATTTGTTTGTTTCGCATAACCTGTAAACCGCCTTTAGGCGTAACACACCAGTTTTGTATAGTAAGTACAAGCTGCGTAAGACCAGACTGTAAGGTTTGAACCACTCACACCGGGAAGGACCCCTGCTCTTTTCAATAAGTGTGGTGGGATCTTTAATGTGATTGCGGTTTAGCTCTCCTCAAACGCGGAACCTCTGGCTTTATGTCCCATCCGATAGGACGTCCCTAGCCGCAGCTAGGTACTCATTTTCACCTGAGTCAAGTGAGGAAATAGGTGTAAAGTGCCTTTCCCAAGGGCACAACAGTGGGGCCTGCCAGGGATTCGAACCCAGAACCTTCAGATTCTGAGTCAACAGCCCTAACCACAGGACCACCTTCAACCTTGCCGCCCTCGATGTATTTTTCCTGGGAACTCTATTCTAGCCTGATATCTAGCCTTGTTTAGCTTGAGTCTACTGCAAATGTTGCTTCCTATATAGGCTAAAGCCAAAGAAGACCCAATCTCAGGCTATGTCAATTCTGAACATTGGAAAACATTCTTTCACCATTTAGGCTAATATGATCACTTGGCCTGTAGGAATCAGAAGAGGGAACAACACTACTGACACTGTGACAGCTTATTTTCTGGCCCTTGAGTAGCAGATTGACTTGTAGAGGGTCTGATTACTTTGTTAATTGGTGATTATGCTGTATAAAGAGGATAGCAGTTACAAGGGGGAGGGGTTAATATAATAGCACTTAAAGTTGTGCTCCACAAGTGCTCGTCTGAATCATGTGGCTAAGGGTACTTAAAAACAAATACCTGTAATTTGAAGATCAATAGATATTTTGAGTATCTAACTAAATGTATAACAGTTGCCATGAGTGTTGTGCCTTTACATTTAATTTGCAATAGAAACAGGTCAAAATCTTATCAGGGCTCGAAAGACTTTTTTCTGCATACCTGCACTGGTGCATGTAACATTGAAAATTATCTGCACCAAAAAAATTTTACCTGCACCACTCAGACTTTGAGAAGTATGGATCATACTAAAAACAGAAACAATTGCCATTATTTCTTGTATACTTCATAGGTGGTAACAGTCAATGTAGCAAATAGTACATGGAGCAGTGCAGCTTAGGTGCATGTACATCTAGACATCAGAAATACCTGCACAGCTCCAATTGTACCTGCACTAACCTGCATATGCTCTCAGTATATCAAGCCCTGTTTATGGAGTATATATTTGTGATACTAGTGTCCAGCTTATTTCTTCCACTGTAACAGTTTGTATAAAGTTATCTCAAGCCAAAATTTGAAGCAGAAATTTTCCCCTAGGCTGACTTTCCCACCATTATGTAGCCCAATCACCACCCAGAGAAATTTACCTAATAGTATGTTTATAGTAGAGAGTTTGATGTAAATATTTAATAGAAAGCTGAGACTCTGGTACAAAGGGAGACTAGGGAAAGTAGGTCTGTGACCTGGAGAGTTTCTCATGACTGCTATGCCTTGTCCACGCCTACTTAAACATGTCTTTTGTTTGTTTTGCATAACCGGTGAACCGCCTTTATGTTCAACATACCAATTTTGAATAGTAGGTCCAAGCTGTGTGAGACCGGACTGTAAGGTTTGATCCACTCACATGGGGATGGGCCCCCTGCTTTTTTTGATGCGGTGGATCTTTTAAATGTGCTTGATGTGTGGCTCTCCTCAAACACAGGACCCCTGCTTTACGTCCCAACCCGAGAGGACATCCCTAACCAAAGCTAGGTGCTCATTTTCACCTGAGTCTAGTGAGGAAATAGATGTCAAGTGGGCCTGCTAGGGATTCGAACAACATTTGGGCCTGCTAGGGATTCGAAACCAGAACCTTAAGATTCTCTAGTCAACAACCCTAACCACAAGACCAACTTGCCACCTACTATTACGGTCATAGATACTGAGATAGGACATCTCAAACCAAAGCTAGGTACTCATTTTCAGCTAAGTCAAGTGAGGAAACAGATTTAAAGGGCTAAATGCTAGGGATTTGAATGCAGAACCTTTAGATTCTAAGTCAACAACCCTAACCACAAAGCCACCTTGCCACCTACCATTATGGTCATAGATACTGAGATAGGACATCTCAAACCAGTACTCCTTTTCACCTAAGTCAAGTGAGGAAATAGATTTAAAGGATCTGCAATAGGGATTTGAATGCAGAACCTTTAGATTCTAAGTCAACAACCCTAACCACAAGACCACCTTGCCACCTACTATTAGTATTATGGTCACAGATAGCTTACCTGTCCTTCCTCCTGTTCCAGGTCACTCTCAGCAGCAGCAGAGCCCACGATGTCGCCCAGGTGATGTGAGAAGCAGTTACCATGGCAACAACATCTTTCAGCTCCATACTCCAGGTAAGGGTACCATGGCAACCATCTGTTACTATGGTAACAGCATCTGTTACTAGGGTAACAGCATCTACCAGGTAAGGGTATTACGACAAGCAACTTTTATTACTGCATCCAAAAGAACCTACTATCTCTGAGTAAGTCTTGCCATGATTGGTGTAGTACACTATTCTGTGCCTTCTGATAGGTGGCATTATCAGGATTGGGCCAATAGCATGCTGTGTAAGAAAAAGCTTTTAGTCACAAGTCTAACATGCAAAAAGATTGATTTTAAGTAGCACAACAGACCAGTGAAGCTACCATTGCTATGTAAGTACTGTCCTGATTGGTGTAATGCATTGCTTCTCACTTCTTGATTGGCAGGAGAACCAGGGCTCAACCAATAGCATGCTGTGTGATGAAGGCACTTAATTAAAGACATAACGTGTAAAGAAAAGTATTGAATTATAATAGTATTGCTGTCCACTTTACTTCCATGTAAGTCTTCCCTTGATTGGTTATCATATTGCTAAAATCTGTTTTTTGATTGGCAGGTGTACCAGGGCTGGGCCAATAGCGTGCTGTGTGAGGGAGGGTACCTGATTGAGGACCTGACTGAGTTACAGAATGGAGCCCTGTTGTGTTGCCTGGTGGACATCCTCACTGGCTCCCACCTCACGCCAACCAGCCAGGTACCATGGCAACATCTGTCATAAAATGTTTGACTTTTAACACAAAAGGAAGGGGCTTAAGCCCCTGTCACACATAGCTGAATATGGCCTCCCAAACACTGCCGAATTCCCCCAACCGTGGTTAGGAGTAGGTCAGGAGCAAGGTCGGCTGTACAAATGTAGTTGGCTGGTGTTCAGCGAGGTCGGCGACTGTTCGGGTGCGCCAGCCAAGCTTAGTGTTTCAAAATGTTCAATCGTGAGGTTCAGCCACGGTTGGCTTGTGGTTGTCTGGTGTTCAGGAGAAGTCAGCAGTGGTTGTAGCGTGGTTGTCGGTCAAATTTGACTCAAATTTAAATCAAATTTGATTCGTATCTAAAGGTAGGCATGGCCTAAATCTGGCTGCTCCCGAACTTCAGCCAGCCTTATTTGGCTGATGTTCGGGGGAAGGTTCTGAATGTGTGACAGGCTTAACACAAAACTTTTGATGGAGACTTCAGTCCTCTAGCCTGGGTGCCATCCGATTTGTAAAAAAAATCTTTTCGGGGTAGCTGTTACAAATCAGATGGCACCCAGGCTATCAGTCCTCATCAAGGATTTGTCAACTTGTCTCCTTTTAAATTTGAAGTGACCATTGTTTTGTATAACTGTGCCATTACAGATCAGCAGCCCTACTGCAAGTCTGGAGAATGTAGAAAAAGTGCTGAGTCATCTCAGGCAACATGGCGTCAAACTCAACGTTACAGCCAGGGGTAAGCCTGCTCTAGTCATTTTCAAAGAATTAAATATTCTTTATAACTGTATACAAGATAGTTTCCCATTCTTCAACATTTAGATAGAACAGAAAAATTTGTATTCCTTATGGAACTAGACAGACCATGTATTATAAGCTTCTTATGTTCCGACATCTACACCTGCCCTTAAAGAAGCAAGAAGAAGTTGAACCTGTACATACATGTAGTTCACGTTAGTTTGTATACTTGTAGTAAAATATCATTGTAAATTTACTCCTCCATGACCTGTACTTAGCCTGTAAGAGCATAAATGTACAATAAAGGTCTTGAAGTACTCTATTCTTGAAGTGAAAGTATGCAATACATGTAGCATCAACTCTTCATTAGGTAGTTTTAAAAGTGGAAAGTCTTAAGTTTCAAACAGCCAGAATTATGAGAGTTGACATATAGAACTCATTTAATAATGCAGATGTAGATATAGAAGATCATTTTGTTTGTTCCCCCCCCCCCCCAGGTGTTGTATGTGGAGAACTCAAGTCCCTACTGGATGTGGTGTGGGCCCTTATTCTACACTATACAGTACACAACAAAGGTAGGAGAACTCAAAACCAGATCATGAGATATCGAAACCGGAAGTTCCACTGCAGTACCATAACAAGCTGCTAGGGAGCCCAAAATCTAATCATTTTGAGGTCTCATGAAGACCTACCCATGTACCAAGTTTGATGACAAAAATGAATTCATCCTTTAAGTAGCTTCCAGAGTTATCGTGCTAAACCATATACATGTACATGTATACACACACATATGCATGTACATACACACATACATGTACATGTACACACAAACGTTACCAAAAACATAACCTTCTCGTGAAGGTAATTATATAATATTGATATAAACACAGTTACATAATTAAAATAGTCTTTCTAACAAAGTTTACTTGCACTACTTTAACTTGAATTTTATTTATTTGTGTTTTCCAGACTGTAACCCATTCCAGCGTACAGTTCGAGTTGGGAAGAGACTGTTACTGGAGTGGTGCAGCACCCAGCTCCCAGACCTGCCTATCAACATCAATGGTTCCATGGCATACAAGTATGATCTTTCTTTCTATTGATATATTCTACAATATTCTTGAAAAAGACAAGAAAAAGACAAAAAGTTTAACTACTCTCCTCTTCACAAAACCCACACATTACAGAAAAAGTGGGATCTTTCGTCTTCTACTGTCTCTGAAAAAGAAGTCAAACCCAACAAGTTACAATTTAGAGCCAAATTTAGACTAAAACGAGCACGTTATATATGTATTGTGCTTTATCGTTTGTTCGTCCTTTTCTTGTTATTTGCAATTACCTACAAGAATTTGCAGTAAACTTTTTTTATTTTGTTTTTCCTCAGTTATAGCAAACATCCAGTGCTGATTGAGCTGATAGGGAAGTACTGCTGCATGCCACACCTGGGGTCACCTGGACAGGTGAGATGGCTAGCACACCTGTCTCAAGATGAACAGAACATACTTAACCCTAGACACTATGGTGACCAGAACCAGTGCAATGGCCCATGGCATAGAGCACGTTGGCAGAATGTACTGCACCTGTTTTCATTGGATGTTTGGTCAACGTTGCATCAGAATTTTGCCTGTTGCAGGTGATATCTTTGTTGAAAACTATAGACGAAATGTCATCCATAAATACGCGAACACGACCTCAAACAATTCAAGGTGTTCTGCCGAAGTGCTATGCATAATCATTACGGGTACATTACGTTTTTTTTGCAAGCGCAGTATGCTCTGCCAATGTGCTATGCGGTAGAGCGTTTGCCTTGCACTTGGAAAGCTGAAGGTCGGGGGTATACATTATACAAAGCTTCAAACAAGATAAAGGTTCCTACCACACTTCCCGTGTCCTGCTGGCCTTTTTTACATAATTTATTTCATTAATTTCATTTTTAATCAGGTCATTAACTCTTGACTTCTTCTGCGCAGCTGTGGCATAGTTACTTTGGCATTCGGTGCGTTTTGCTGCGGTGCGATGCATTCATGTGAGAAATACTCCTAACCCATAAATATACGGGACCCGCATACAGGCACTATATATGTGCAACCCATATATATATGGGTCCAGCAGGACAAGGGTTGATAAAAACACCTAAGGCTGAAATGGCTTAAGCCAATACTAGACAGTGCCTTACATGTGGGCCTACAATTGGGAACAAACACTTTAGGCTAAATACAGGCTAAAATGCCTAATATGATTATGTACATTTTGTAGAATGCTAAATTCAAGAAGTCAAGTACACAAAATGTTACCATCTTGCCACAAATTACAAGACTGGTATAAAAAATGTTTTTCCTCTCCAGAGCACAGATGTGATGACACTGACAAACGCAGTCCTGGCGGCAGAGGAGAAATTTGGTGTCTCCAAACTGATCATCAGTCCCAGCGAGATCCTGAATGGGACGGCTGACGACCACGCCCTCATGATCTACACCGCCCTGCTCAGGAGGAAGGTAAGAAACCAGGCACCAAGATGTTTTTTTACACCTTCATTCATTCATTCATTCATTCATTCATCCAGACATTTTTATGTTTACCTTTGCAGAAGGAAAACATATTGTTTTTGCTCCATTTCTTCTTCTCCAAACAAATAAGGTCAATGACATGGACCGTATGTCTGCCACCATGGTAACTGGTGCTGTAGCAGACACCCTGTGGTGTTGGATTACATTATGTAGCAGAACAGATTTGGAGGGGCTGGTCACCTTATATATGAATGTGTTTGAGTAAGAAAAAACAGAGCAGTAGTTTGTTAGGCTAGACCATATGAAGGTAAACATCATGAATTTGCTCTAGTTTTTAAATTCATTTACCGATTTGGCAGTGAGAGACATATACTGAAAAAGCCAGGTCTGCCTACCTAGTCAATGCCATGGCTACAGAGGGCTAGCACTGAGAACAATAACAATACGTAAAATGCAACAAAACATACAGTCAAACCTGCCCAAGCAGCCACCTCTTCAAGTTGGCTACCT
This sequence comes from Branchiostoma floridae x Branchiostoma japonicum, assembly GCA_013266295.2. NCBI lineage: Eukaryota > Metazoa > Chordata > Leptocardii > Amphioxiformes > Branchiostomatidae > Branchiostoma > Branchiostoma floridae x Branchiostoma japonicum. Next base: position 8,610,203 of record CM023837.1, on the reverse strand, counting down.
GACCGTAACAACCACCTTTTCCTAGTCCCAATTTTTTTTAGTTTGATCCATTCCTTAATTCTGAGTGGCGCAGGTAAAATTTGTTGGTACACGTATGCAGAAAAAAGGATTTCGAGCTGTGACTGAGGCAGTGTGGATACCAGCAGGTAGTGTACCTTCATTCATTTCAGTCAACAGCACAACAAAAACTGCATGAGGGAAAGACTGTACAGTAACAGCTTGACATGTGGCGCTGCCAGCATGATATACAGTCTTGGTCTCCTTGACATTTGAAAAAAAAAGGTTGTCCTTATTTAAGCTCTAAAAGTGACAGGGATCATTCAATATTGAATAGAAGGGCTGAATGGACAATTACAACTTGTTCAATGATTTAGAAACCGATCATGAATTTTTAAAAACAAGGTTGCACATTCAATTACTTTCAGGTAATACAAATTGTGCTTTCATCTGTCTATATGGAGGACAGTAAAAGATCAATATAGGACGATCACTTCTTTTGTTCCTTTGTTCTTCTGTTGTCCTCCGTACTCATTTCTTTATTATCACACACTGCCACAGCTGTCAATATTACTATTGGTTATTGCATAAGGGCTTACATGTAGCTACTAGTGTCGTGCATGCACATTGTACATCAATTTCGTATAATGGACTATATTCTTAGCTGTTATATTAGCTGGAAATCTATGGTAGACAGTGCTGTATAGTCAGGGCATACCTGCACCAGTGCAGATAACATTGAAAATAGATACTTGCACCAGACAAATTTTACCTGCACCACTCTGAATTATGGAGGTATGGGTTACACTAAAAGCTGTTAAAAAAACCATTGCTGTTATTTCTTTTTTTGCTTCATAGGTGGTAACAGTCAATACAGCTAATGAAAATCCACATACACCTACAGTTGTATGTAAACCCAGTACATGGGCCAGTAAAGGTGCAAGTAGACATCTGAAATACCTGTAGAGCTCCAATTTTTCATGTACATCATGTACCTCCACTAACCTGCATATGCATGTGGTATTTTGAGCCCTGATAGTACAAAAATGTATATGTGTGGGGTTCAAAATGCCACCTGCATATGCAAGTTAATGCAGTTAAAATTGGAGCTGTGCAGGTATTTCTGATGTCTACCTACACCTAACCTGCACAGGTCCATGACTACACCAGCTAATGTTACAAGTGTGACATACAACCAATAGTGGCCAAAAACCTTTTTGGAAGCACAGCATGCCATGCAAAGTATCTTGACCGGAATGTGGAAGAAATGCTTTTTTTCTCTTTTTGTCTGGTGGAAGAATGTTAACCCATTAATTTTCTATCCCTCATCTTTATTTCACAGAAAGCATTGTAGTTGTAAATTGCGACTGTGAATAATAGATGAGGAGGTTTCTCTCTAATGGGGGGTAAGCTGCACCTGTTACTAACAACAGGTGGATGATCAAGCAGGCCTAGGGCTCGAAATACCACCTACATATGCAGGTTAGTGCAGGTAAAATTGGAGCTGTGCAGGTATTTCTAATGTCTACCTGCATCTAACCTGCACCAGTCCGTGTACTGGGTTTATGTATACATGTAGGTGTATGTGGATTTTTATTTGCTGCATTGACTGTTACCACCTATGAAGTGTAAAAGAACTAATGGCAATGGTTGTTGAACAGTTTTTTAGTAAGAGTCTTTGTATCCATTACATAGTGTTGATGCCTGGTATGACTTGGTATGAAATTTATTGTCTTGAATTTCCCACAATCTCATGGCCATATGGTGTAATGAAAATAAAAATGATTGCATGAGTCAAAAATAAGACCACCCCACTTCCATTAAACCATTATCGTACTGTAAACATCCTAAAGCGTAACAGCCGTGCATTAGCACATTACCCGTACATCCGTTCCTCCATACAAAAACAGCTGTAAGCGGAGTTAGTCAATTGATCGTAGCCGAGAGGGGAACCCGCTATGTGTCCTATTGTGTGTTGTGTATACAAAATCTGCTGCGCTTTCAACAAAACCATTTCTACCCGCTGTGACCTGAAAAGGAAAAAGAAAACAAGCTGCAGGTGTCCCTTTTTTGCGGGGACGAAATCCTTTTGTGACGAGGGATTATGTGAATTCTACCCCGCTTTTACTTGAGTCAACTTGTTATTGATTGATAAAGAGCACTAAAGCAGAGATGATATGGGATTTGACAGGTCCAGTGAACAGTGACTGAGCTGCACTTGCTTTCTTCAGATCTGCATTTAACTTTCAATAGCTGTATGTGTTGTTAAAGGCATCCAATGCAATTTCAGGGCGGCAAAACAAAAAAAAAATTCTGGATGAGGAAATCTTTCTGATATAATTGACATTTACTGCCATTTGTTTTCATCATCATATCATAGTGAATGAAGCATTTGAAATAGCCCCAAAACAAGCAAGCTACATGAGGAGTCCCTTTTTTGTGGTACAACCAATAAATAGCGAGAACCAGCCTACCATATGAAACAAGCAACTGTTTTCCATCAGTGACATCGCATATTTGCCTCACAGATATCAGTAAGCTATGGGATAGAGTTGATTCAACTTACTACATTAACAAAATGACCAGAAAATTGACTTTGAAAATCCAGTTTTACTGCCCTGAAATCGCTTTGGGTGTCTTTGAAATAGCTGTTACGTTGAATGTTAATTGTTGTATCATTGAAATTCCACCAGAACATTTATGTTTTTACCATCTTGTATTGGTTGGCTTAAATTATGAAGACACTGGGCAGAGATTACAATTGTCAAGTTTTTTTTATAATCTAAAAGATGTGTGTATTAAAGTTAGAATGTACAGTACGTTTACCAAATGTAGACTTAACTGTCTCACATACTATCTTTAAGTTCTGCTGAATTCAGATACTTTTATATTTCCTGTCTTTTTCCTCCTTTTGCCTTCTTCTTTGTTTTTCCTTCTTTTTGTTTTCAAATTGAAAAGCAGGCAAACTGGGCATTATGCACTGATGCAGAAAAACAATTTAACACTTCACAGTTGCTGTAATCTCTTGACCCTTGGTCATAATTAACGTCTCGGAGCTGTTGACAAGATGTCAATATTTGTCAGGAAATGGTTCCCATGTGCAGGCTGTAGTTAAGGCTTTTAGAGATCAGTGGCCACTTAAAAAGGAAGGAAGGAAGCATTCATATAGGCATGGTTTCAGCAGTTAAGGTTTTCATACACCATGTTTAAATGTTTTATAATAAGTTTATTGCAAGTTCATGTCGTAGAGCTAATTGCAGGTAACAAATAAAAGGGTACAATAAAACAACATACAAAAGAATTGTAAAAAGATTCTAGAAAGTAAATTGTATAAAACTATGTTTACGGGTTTGACTTCTTCTCTGACTTTCTCCCACCTTTTCTATCAGGTGTGTGTATTTGGGTAGTTAAAAGAAAAGTAGTTTTTTCTTTCTCTGTAAGCTTAGGAAAGTTTTAGGACATATTTTAGAGGTTAGAATTGATAACTCATTTCGTGCGTTCTCGTGGATTGGACGGTTTGAGATAAAGTGAATTTCATCTTCCACAGCATTTATACATTATACTTACATATTCTTTCGCATACAGGTAGTTTTTTTATAGCGGCCTTTTTCTATCTCTAAGGGTTCAGCACGAACTCTGATATATTTTATATGTAAGAAGAGCACTTCATCGGACAGATGTTGGTGACAAATAGCATTTCTCATTAACTGTTGCATACAGGGACCTTCTAAACACTGGAAAAGTAGACCACACAATCCATTGGACTTCAAAGTGTTTTTCCTTCACCACGCTGTAATTTATAATGTAAATCAAGTTAGTCTCAGTGGTTTGCCAATACAGTAGAACAAGCCTCCTTTCAGTTTCACCCTCTCTGTTGAAATAAATCTTTGAAATAAAGAAAACTGCTCCCCCCCATAAAAAAAGTTGATTTAGGAAATTGTTTTTATTTTATCTTGGAGTTTTGACAGAAAAATTCAAAGAAAACTGCAGGTATGTATCCCTTCCCAGTCCTTTCATTATGCCCGTCCTAATTAAGGTTAGAGGAAGAATTGCGGTTGTCAGAGGCTCATTTGCATGTCAAATGTGTTGAACATAGAACAGGTGGAGTCACTTTTCTTGGTTTAGGTTTAAGTTTCTGCCAATGTTTTTGTGGGGGGCATTCAAAGGGTACCGTAACAAAACATCAAAGTTTTGGCAGAAGAAAAATCACTTTAGGCGGTCCTAACAAAAAATCAATAAAAACACCTGTTGCGTGTATAATCTTTGTTGAATAGAGTTGAATGCTTTAGTAAGGTTAGAGTAGCCTTGGAGATACCGTAAAGTGTTACCCAACATAACTTTGTTTACTGAGGACGTCAGAACTTCTGCGACAGTCCCCGCGGGTTCCTGACCCAGGTCAGTGTGTAGATATCGTGGTGTCAGCTTGGAGTAACGGTTTTCCATGGATGGGTAGGAACTTATGCCAGCTCGCTCAAGGAGGTCAGGCCGAAGACATTCCTACGTGCTCGAGGTATGCGTCGTGTTAAGTGTGTGGCGACTTTGTTTGTTCTAGAAAGGCGCGAGTGTGGGGAGATTACAAGTCAAGCAAAACAGTCATTGTCTCACCTTAGGAACTTTCTTTGGAGCCCGGCCTAGCCATTTTTACTCACAGCCATTCATACATTGTGCAAAGGTAAAGAATTGTGGTAGAACCTGGTTTAGATTGCGCCTGATTGTCTAAATTGTGAAGCATCACAGAAAGGCCTGCTGAACAGTAGCTGTATAATAGTGTAGGTTGTACATTTTCAAAATCTCTACCCCATAGCACTAGCTTACCTGAATACCAGTCTACTGTTTGCTTTTATTTAGTCTTTTCAGTACACAGATTATGCAGCAACTTGCCAACTTTTGCATCATTAAGATGTATTGTGCTATGAATGCATAGAATTGGTAGGATAGTATGTAATCTCAAACCAAATGTAGCCCTATGCTTTGTATCTTGAAGAAAAACTGAATATATTCTGAAGTCAGTAGTGTGCAATGTCAGTTCCTATCTTCAAGTAGGTAATTTCATGTTCCTGCTATACTATTGAATCATTGACATCCTTGTCTACATTTTACATATAGCAGGCGTTTTTAGATAATGCTTTATTTCTTTTCATAGTTTGGCTTAATCTTCAATCTGTTGATCTTCTGGAGCCAAATTAAGCCGAGACGAGCGTCGTCGGTTGTTACTTCAAACCCCCGCTATGTTGTCTCAACAAATTCCTTCTATTGTTGTGGCCTTACGAAAGCCATGCCTCTCCTCCCTTCATGTAACATAATTTGTTTTCCCCCCTCCCTGCTTGGATGGTTTCGCTAAATAAACTTCTGAACCATTTTTTTTGGTAAAACTTTTTAAATAGTCATCATACCTAAAACTTGCGGTGGCTCGGTGGTGTTTTGTGTGTTTACGACTTTGTGCATGCTCGCTGCTTACACTTGAAAGGTGGCCGCAGGTTGTTCTTGAAAAGGTGCAAGATCAAGTTGTGTTTTTGTGTTTACTGCGAAGAGACGGAGTTGACTTGGGTATCGAGTGTGCTAACTGCACAATTGGGCAGGCAAAAACAAGCATGTACAAATGTATACCCCAGCTTTGCACTTGAAAAACATCCCAAGTTCTTTTGTCGGTTCTTTGTGAGGTAATAGATCAAATACACTATGCCTTAAGTGTTCAAAGAGTTGTGGCCACAGCAAGGTATGATTTGGATTTCTTGTACTTAATTTAATAAGTGGTTTTCTTTCATCACTTTCAAACAACATGAAAAGCTAAACGACCTTGTAAAGCCTGTAAAACAATGGTCAATATTTTCTGACACTTTATTGTTTGTGTTCATTGATATATTTCAAAACCAACTTATTGTTCTGTCTAATTTTTTTGCAGTGTTTTTGTAAAATGTTTTTGGTTATCCCAGTGTTACAGTAGAAAGATTGTAGAATGACAGGAAAGCTCACATAAACATGAGTTTATAGCTAACATCTGTGTGGCTTGTTGAAATTGGCTTGTGTCCCAAAAGTACCCCGGTATGAAATGTGTCTTGTTCAGATAGTATTCAGTGACACTGGCTTAGGGCTCGAAATAATGTTTTTTGTTTTATTTTCCAATCTGTGATTCTTAACCACATACACAAGCTGTTTAATATGTCTTTCAAGATCTGCACTGGCTACAACATTTTCTGTGACAGGCCTAGCACTTGAAAGAATTTTTTTTTGCAATCTGTGATTTAGAACACAGTCTGACAGTGTGTTCTTTTAGCTGGCATGTTATTTCCTGCAATTTGCAGGTCCCTGTGTGACAGTATACATGTATGAACCACACTAATAATGAAAAAATGGTGACTGATACGTTTTAGTTTCCTTCTTGACAGTGAGCGAAGGGGTTGTGTTTGTCGTCATGAAACTTTAAGAGAATGAGAGCATTTAAACAGTCTATGACAATTAAAGATAGATGATTAGGCTTTTGTTATTCAAATTAATTCTAGACTAATGTCTCCAGCCATAGCTTGTCCCCGCCTTTCCAACAGACAACTCAATCAACTACATTTGTACCATTTTGTGGCTATAGTCTCTAAGAAGATGTACAATGTAGCAGCTGCTATAGTTTTTTACACATTGACATGTTTTTTTGCAGCATCTAGTATGTCTTTTTAATAAGTGCACCTTCTCTTTACTCATAGCACTTCTAAAAAGACGTATTAAATGCTGCAAAAACATGCGTAATAAAACATCGCGAGACTGAGCCAGATCCCTACATCTGCTTGGAGATTAAATGGATAATGTGTTCCCCAGGGATTTCACCCTAATCCTACCCACTTATCTGCTTTTCTTAATCCCACCTGCATCCTGGGGTGCAGATGTTTATCTTAGTATATTTTTTTATTCTTTTTAAAAAAATCTTATAAACCTCAAGTCAAATAACTGTTTGTAAACTTTGTGTAAGTTCAGACTTAGTTTACAATTACATGTATGATGTATTATGTGTGTTATTGACTCTTGCTTGCATCAGATTCTTTTAAAGTTATTTTTGTTAACTTCATGACTGTCAAGAATATTCTAGGAATTCTTACGATCATACCAGAATTTTTGTAGTTTTCTGTAGTCTAACTCAGGTGAAATTTTATTTGGCACTCACTGATTTTGCATTATAGACAAAGAAAGTGAGGAAAACTGTATTGTTTTGACAGGAAAAACTGGTTCGACCATGAACCAACTTGTCTGCTGTCAACGAGTCAAGGAGACAGAAGTGAATTTGCACTCATTTAAATGTTTTAGCTCAAGATTTTCTCTACCATTTTTTCTACCATATACTATGGTAGACATGGTAATTTCTTCAACAACTATACTGTAGTGTTGACTCATCTATTGGAGACAGTATCCAGTCCTAGGTTCAGTCAAAAGGGAGTCTTTTCTTCTGTTAGAAAAGAGCAGAATTTATGTTGAAGTTCTAAGGAGTTTTTGGTACAGAAATAGTGCAGTATGGAAACGTTGGGCAGTAGCGCCTACTCTTTCAAACTAATCGGACAGGTGGTGAGACGTTTTACAGGTGTGAGAGTTTCCACGGAGAACCAGGTATGTAAAACGTCCGGGATTTAACATTCTTTACCTGTCAATGACCTGTACCAGGTGTACAATACAATAACTCACCTATGATATAGTTTGAGACTGGGGATGTATTGTTAGAAATAACCCCTCTGTAAACGATGGCTTTTAAGTTTGTTGAAGTCCTGAATGTTGAAAGCTTTTCAGGCACTAATTCAGCTTGATTAATGCAGAATTTGTACAAAATGTAAACAACTGTTGAGTATACAAACTACTTTAGGCAGGGTTCAAAATACTGGGTGCATATATGCAGGTTAGTGCAGCTAAATTGTGCAGGTATTTCTGATGTCTACCTGCACCTAACCTGCACTGGTCCATGTACTGGGTTTATACTTACATATAGGTGTATTGTGGATTTTTATTTGCTACATTGCTGTTACCACTATTGGGCGTTCATAGAAAATGAAGTACAGGTAATACATGCCAACATATCACAGTATCGTGCACCCACCTTGTTTACCAAAGTGTGTTACAACTTTTTCTGGCTGCTGACTTTATATCAATATTGACTTTCTCTCACCTTACATTGTTTACATATCATTCTGCAGTCTGAATCATGTGATGTGGCTAAATGATTTGATCATGAGTGACTTTTTTCATTCAACAATTTAAAGATCTATGATATTGTACAGTTGAAACCTGTGTCTTGGTATGACTACACCAAATGTAATTCCTTGGTTCTCGAATTTAAAATGCTGCACTGCAATATCAAGAAACACAAGAAAACAGTTACTCAAGCAACTGGATAGATTTTGAAAAGATTGCTTCAGTAACTGTTTTCTCGTGTATCTCATTACCTGAATGTCTAACCTTCATTAACACAACATGAATTTCAAAACAGATTGTATCTGAGAAGTACATGTACAAGTACCTACCTTGGTACATTGAATAAAATTAAGTGAGTGAATAAAGTTTCATTCAAGTTTACCTCCAAGCCCTCTATCTTCATTCTTTAAATCGTAATTTTTCACTTTTCAAGTTAGAAAGCCCAAGAGCCAAGGAAATTAAATGCTGATGTGACCTTTAGAATATAACTGTTACAACATTTCTTCTAATTCATCCTTGTTGAATTCTATAGTAGCCAAGGGGCATAACTACAGATTGGACAAGTTAAACAAGCGTGGTGTTTATGTGACAGATTTGTTTATTTTGAACTGTTCCCTTCTGTTAACAGATAGCCTAAAGGTTCAAGCAATTCAAGGCCTTTTGCATGGGTTTTGTGACTGCATGCTTCAGACATATTTTCAGTTCATACATTTTCTTTTGTAGGGTGGCTTGAAAATGTACAGTCATGTTTTTCATGACTTGTATGTTAACTTCCTTCATGGTTTTAATACTGTATCTAGCATTTGCAGATCTTGAGTTAGAGGGCACTACTATGCCATTCACCTGGTCAGGGTTATGAACCTAGCTTGACATACATGTACACTGTCCACCAGTACTTCAACTTTTACTTCAATGAAAAATGTCTATCTGTTGGCCACTATCTGCAACAGGCAAGCCTCCTTTGCAGGCGTGATTTTTCCCGGTGCGGCCAGTGTTTTTTTTTTGGGGGGGGGGGAACTTGCAAATAAGCGCACACACTTTTATATCAGGTGGGTTCGATGAAAGGAAATTTATGATTGACATATACATACATTTTTTTTGGCCCAATTATTTTTAGAACAAACTCTTTTAGATACTACACACCGACAGAAGACCGAAAACCAGCCATTCATGTATTGATACAGTAACAGTTATAATTCTGTCCCTTACCAGATCTCACTACTACAGGAGGACCCATCAGTGCTGGCGCAGGCAGGGAGGATCCTGCTAGCCGACGCCCCCAAACTTCTGCCGTCCACACAGCCTCAGAGAAAGGTCAGCCTTTTTACCTTCACCAAGAAGGTTATATTTAGTAGCATTCATGTTTGGTAGCATTTGTTTGTATGTGTGTACATGTATGTATGTGTGTGGTTTAGCATGATAACTCAAAAAGCTTTGGATGGATTGTCATGAAACTTGTTAGGGGGTAGGACTTCATTGAGACCTCAAAATGATTAGATTTTAGGCTTCCTAGCAGCTTGTTATGGTACTGCAGTGGTTGATATCTTGTGATCTGTGTATAATAGCTGTCAATATTATATCTACCCTAGTAGCAAGAGCACTGTGTTTTGATTTTAGTAGAATAAGATTATGCTTTTCAAGAACTTTTCAACTTTTAAGAAATATTTCTAAATCTGAGAAATTAAAATCAAATAAGTGTAGATCTAAAGAAATTAGTCATTATATTTGAAATTTTAGAATTGTGACTGACCCCACACATTCTCCTACACCACTTCCCCCCTGTTGCTTTGAGTTACTAGTAACTCTTTATTAAAATTCCCCAAGACCTGGCCAAAAGCCAAGATGAGGCACTGTACATGTGTGCGTGTAATGCTTCAACCAGACAAGATGCACCCTGTGATTTAGGAAGAGTCATATTTGATAAATCTTAGAGTTAAAGGAAATGTACAAATGTATGACTAACTTTAATTTCCACCAACCATCTTTTAGTCCTGTTTTCTTGCCTTAAACTTAAGCCTTCCTTTAAGTTTCTTCAAACTTGGCTCAGTTTCAAGACCTACAGCAACAGCTGTACTTCTTCAAAGATCTTCTGGCTAGATCCACCCAGCAATGTTTTCCCCAAGTTTGTTGCGTCGCCTTGAAGACATCTAATCAGACCCTGCTGTGGAGTGGGGGTGGGTTCGGCTTGTTGTTGAACGCGTGTAAATGCCAGAGAGCTGAGTGTCTTTTCAGGATGCCTAGCCTCGTAAAACTACAGAATAGAGTTTTTCTGGGTGGGGTAAAGGGATGAACCAGTGGTGCTTTGCTGGTTGTAAGGTCCTGCTGCAAGACCAAGGGTTGAGGGATTGATTCCAAGCCAGTGTTGCTCACCATAGTTGGATACCGCTGGAATGGGTTGCAGTCCTTAGGCTGGAATTCTGCTCGGTAGGTTAAACTTATTATATATAAGGGATTGAACCAAGGATGGTTTGTTGGATGCTAGACCTGTTTCTGGACCTAGAGGTCCAGGGTTTGAATCTTAGCCAGTGTTGCTCACCTTATAGCTTACTTGGATACCACTGGAAAGTGTTGCAGTCCTTAGGCTGGAATTTTGCTTGGTAGGTCAAACTTTTAAGTTTGAACCAGGGGTGGATCGTTGGTTACCAGACCTGTTTCTTGACCTAGAGGTCCAGGGTTTGAATCTTAGCCAGTTTTGCTCACCTTTCTTGCAAGGATACTGCTGGAAAGGGTTGCAGTCCTCAGGGAAGAATGTCGTAAGCTTGATCCAAGTTTTTATTGAGCTTGATAAAAGCAACGGGAGAATTTCTGTGGTAAATTGAAAGAGATTGTAACGTTACATGTGCCATCCATTGCAACTTTAATTTTGATCCTAGATCAGATTGAGGTACTTTCACTTTGGCTTACTCTCATTTTATAGTGAGTCAGAGAAATAAACAGATTTGTCTGACAATTTTGGGCCTGTGCCAGTCTCAGATTTTAAACTTCGATAGCTTTCTAAGTTAAGACAAAAGATGTACACTAAAAGGTTTCATAATTTTCTAGTATCTAGAAGAAAATTAATCTTGCAACTTTAAGAAACTTCCCTACAACCGTTAAAAGAAGGGAAGACGTATATGAAGACCTTTCAACTTTTCCTCTCATAAATTTAGTTGTGTGGGTGGAAGGGCGTGGTTACACAATGCGAAACTACATGTATGTTACGTGTCTGAGTTGATATCTTCCATATGCGGGATACTGTGTACGATCATTTTTATCAAAGGCAAACATTTCTCCACTACTTGACAAAATGCTTTCTCTAAAAAGGATTGCAAAATTATTTACTCAGTCTGATAGAAAATTTCTTTTTGAATGTATTTTTTATAACACAACAGAATGGGGAAAATCTAACTGGAAGTTTGTGTTGGAGAATCTCATTAAGAAGTTTGTGTTCTTTTCTTGCAGACTCAGCATCCAACTGGGGCACAGAAGACTGCCAGTGCGCACAAGAAGCCAGGGGGTAAGTACGTTTTTCTGCCCAGTACTGTCAAAACATTAAAGACAACTCAAACCCTGTTAAAACTCGGTGTGTCAGCTTATAGTTAAAGTTAAAAGCTTCCCCTGCTCCCAAACCCTTCAGCCAATATATACTTGGTTCCATTTGTGTAGTAGGGAAGAGGTAAAACCAGATTGAAAACAGAAAGATATGATTTTATGATTGAGTTGAGTTGAGTTTACTTGGATCCACACTTACATATATACAGTAGCTACATGTACATGAGTTCTTCCTGTGGTCCTTCACTAATACACAGAACGTGACACACAAGGAAAGTATACAAAGCATAGATACATGACATTGTACATGTACATGTACACTGACAACAATAAAGAAATGATAACCATTACGGTAACTAAGAGCAAGGAATCTGTTTTTTGCTCCCACACAGAAGGAGGCCGTCCCATCCAAGTACTTCTGGAACAGCAGGCCAAACAACAGGCATCCATCAAGGTCAGTACAAGGTCATTGTCTTGTAGATACAGTTGAAGGTTAGAAATTTTGGCATGCTGAAACTTGAGTGATGAGTGCTTAGTGGGTGCCAATGTAATGTGGAATGGGGACAAAACAGTCCATAGTTTAAAATGTTATGCTCCACTTTAAATTAAAAAAGATGGTCATGACTGTAAAAAAAAATTGGCAAAGGGTTTTTAGAATATTTAGAAAATTGCTTGTGACTAAAAGAAAAGTTCAAAATCCCAACTTAAAGGACACTCACTAATAAACTAATTTCAGTTTTGAGGCCATTTAACCCCAAATCTTGTTTGCAAAAGGTGATTCATTGGTTTCTACCAGTCCTGCATACATCGGGGTGGTATTTGACTGAAATTAGTGTATTTGTCCTTTAAAGTGCACCTTGTTTTGTGTGGTGTTGAATGTAATACTGTTTGCTTGAATGCTTTATCAAATACAAGACTTTGTGTACGTCAAATTTGATCAATACACATTTCACACCGGGATCAGGCTAGCACCATACAAAATACACACTTTTAACTACAGGTCAAGGAGTCATGGTAGACACCTTAAATCCATTTACTCTTAACAATTAGCAATCTACAAAATACATTCTACAAAGTGCACTTGGGGATGCTTGAAGGCGTATAGACGAAGGAGCTTCAGAAAGAAAGGTCACGACAAGTGGTTCCAGGTCACAGGGTGAAGTTCCATGTCATAGGTCACATTCAGAGAAAGGTCAACAGGAGTGTTCTGTGTGTTTGTAACAATCCACTTATGTGTACAGCCATGAAAGCCTTCAAGGACCCTTAAAGAAGTAGAGAAAGGATTTTTTTTAGTACAGACCTAAAGAGATTAAATTTTTAAGGTTCCACTGAAGACGGAAATTACATCCATCAAGGAGGTTGCATTATTTTTTTTCAGTAAGTTATGATTAATATATGAAAGGATTTTTACTAAAATTCCTTTTTAATGTTGAGAATAATTACTTCCCTAAGGAACAAGGACTAATTCAGACTTACATGTGTTACATGTAGGTAAACAAACCAGAAGCAGACTTTCTTTATGCAGGTTACAGTGTATCTAAGGAGGTTTTTACACTGTTGACACATGTTGCTAGGTTAGATTAAAACTTTGAGCCAAGTGTTCCTTAATTTTACACATTTATTACATGAGTAAAATTCTGTGGATTTATTAAGTCTTTGTATTTTGTGATCTCCCTGTAGCTCCTGCAGGAACAGTTGAAGTCACTGGAGAGTTTCAAACAGGAGGCCTTGCAGAGCTTCACTCAGGTATATTAGTTCACAGTTTATTGATTTTTGCTATGCTACAAAAATATGCAGTATTTTATTGCAATCGTGCTGTCCTTTTTTACACCAGCAGGCATGTACATGTAGATGTATAAGAAATTCACTGTGTATGAATTATGTTAACTTTGTTAACAGGGACATATTCATAACAGTTATGAATTTGTTTATTGTTTTGAACTGTATACACTTATTTTTTGCATGTATCATTTTAAAAACAATGCATCTAACCAGGTTCTTACTAAAAGCAGCATAATATATTTAGACACATTAAACCTAGAGTCATAGAAAACAGAAATGTCATTGGTATCTCTAACTTGTCTAAGTGTATAAAACTTCTTAAAGATTATATAATAATTATGGAATTGTCAGAAAGTCAAGGATATTTTCATATGTAGACTGTAATTAGAGCTTACATTCTTGAGTCACATCTCTTGAACGTCAAAAATGTTGCATTGTATTTTAATCTTTAATACATAATCTGTTGCCCCAGTCTCCCAACAGCAGTGTTGTCTCTCTGTCCCAACAACTGGACACCAGCCTGCTGAGGTCCACCACAACCTTGTCCTCAAACTTCTCACCAATCAGGAGCCCCAACTCCAGCCTTGTGGGCTCCCCACAGACCAGGAGCCGGGAGGGTTCTCCTCAGAGAGGCTCAAACACAAACCAGTCTTCACCGGGACTGAGTAACAGGAGTCAACAGCCCAGTCCTTCAAATGCGAGAAGCCACGGAGATGTGTCAAACTCAAGGTCGCCACTTCAAGGTCAGCAGAGAGAAGCCACGAGAAGTCAGCACGAGGGAGTGAAAGAGAGGAGTGCTAGTGATGTTTCGAGTAGAAGCACAGTGAGTGGGTCCTCGCAGTACAGCAGTGTGAGTGGGGTGAGCAGGCTGACTGGCTCCACTGACGTACAAACAGCTGTTTTAAACACGGAGAAAACCGGAGATCCCTCCATGCTGACGTCTCAGTGTAAACCCAGCTCCCAGAAGTCCCTTGCAGAAGAAATTCAGGAAAGTCTCCCACCAGGAGGGACTGTAGACTCTGGGCAAATGAGTGGTGCATCAGGCACATACCTAACAAGGGACCTACTGCAAACTTTTAATCAGGGATTGGCCCAGAACAGGGCAAAGCCACTGACAATACGAACTGGCTCTGTGGAACAGGTTCGAGCGGGGAATGCGCTCGACTCGCCAAGTTCTGTGTCTGATAAGCGAACGAGCGACAGCGGAATGTTGAGTCGCGAAGGCACCATGGGGACCATGACCCCGCAGAGCTCCGCCTCGGAACTCAGCGTGAAGTCGCAAAGGGAGTGGACGTCGACCAATGGGAAGGCTGGAAGCCACGACGAAGACATGACTTTCTCGGCGGATGAGTTTGGGAAGAAGCTGGAGGCTGCCCTGAAGGCAACACCCCTTAACACCACTTTTAATCTGCATGATGAGAGCTCGTATGACCACACTCAGGACAGACAGAAGTCATCTTCCTTAACCAACATCCGTGTAAAGTCCTTGCCAAACGGAGATTCAGGATTCTCAAGCTCCACTGCTTTGTGTAAAAACAGACCTTCCAGCAGTTCCGACGGAAATCTTTATCTCAACCCAGATTCTGGCTACCCATTCCAGAACGGACCAAAACTCGGTAATTTCGCCAACATTTCAGGCGTGTTAAACTCATTGTTGCTTTCGGATGGAGTTATATTCCGAGCGGAGGACCTACAGGACCCGGAGCTGACCAAACTGCCGGATTTCTCCCTCTCAAGCCCAACCCCAGGGTCACCTTCAAACCCCAGGATGCAGTCTACCCCAGTCCCGACCCGCATGCCATCCCCCATGAGCCTCCTGAGTTTCATGTCCAGCATGGAACAGGGTGGGGGTGATGAGCTGCTGTCTCTGTTGGAGATGATTGGTCAACAGAGCGAGAAGCTCAGAACAGAACTGGAGGAAGCACAGGTGGGGGTTTCATCTTAATTACATGTATCTCCGGGAAGGAAGTATTATTTTGGGTCACGTCAATTAATAGTTTGTGCGTTTGTGTCGAGTCTGGGGAATTGAGTCATTTGAGATTGGGTTTCACTCGAATGATGGGGTCATAAACTTGGTTGTGCCCTAAATTGGGTCATAATGTGGTTTGGGGTGGCCAAGAATGTGTGACATTGAAAATTTGACTGATGGTGGAATCGTGGAAGTGACTTGAAGTTCATACAATCGTAATCATTCTGCAATGTAATTTAATCAGGTATTTTCCTCTGATCATACAGTACAGTTCTAAAACCATCACATGCAGATACTAAACAATTCCAGAAATCTGAAATCTCCGTTAGAAGTATTTTACTCAACCAATTTTTGTTTCACTGCCTCCCCCAACGTCAATGGATTATTTGTAGTACAATGTAACAGACACAGTAACAGAGCTACAATGTAACACTTCCAACAACAGGTGGCTGGCAATGCTGTTACAGTTATGATTTTACTGGTGCTGAAAATTTAAAACATGATAATTTGCTAACTGCCTCTAGCTATAGGAGGAAGTAGGACTGCTTCTAATAGCTAAATCAATGAGATAAAACATTATCAACCATGAGATAAAACATTATCAACCATGTACAATTGAATGGCTTAGCTTAAGAAGTACAATGTATGCATACATGTATATCTACTAAATAAATCAGGACTCTAAACTTGCAATCTTCTTGAAACCTTTCATGTACATGTACCTGCTGCTATTCTCTGCCAGCTTTTGCTTAGGCCACACCAATTTAAATTTTTGTTCTCAGATGTAAAAAAAATTACTTCTAGATTGGAAATTCAATATCAACATAAAAACACAGTCTGAGGGGGAATTCTATACTTTGGTGCTCTTTTCTTTCTTTGTGATGTCTTTTTGCATAAAGATAACCAACAGATTAAATTGGTGTGGCCTTATAGTATACATGTAAATGTTTAACTGCTGCATGCACTATTTCTAACAGCCATGCTCTGCTGTCTTCTTTCCTCTTTCTCTCCCTCCCATAGACTCTCTTCAGCTGGTTTAAGCTCTTCTGGACTGTACATGTAAGTCTATCTCTCTGCACTGCCTAGACTTGCTGTGCTGAGCCATGCTATGCATAAAATGCAATTCTTTATATAGAGTCTCAAAATACCCACCTGTAATTTATTAACAGTTCAAGATCATTATCTTTAATTACATACATGTACACCATACAAAATGTACATGTATTGTAATGCATTTCCAGTCCCATGTGTATAATATATATATATTGGTTCTTGGTATTTCTCTACTTTTGTCAATTTTGATAATTTGATATCATCATTACACAAAAAGAATGTACAGAGTACATCAGAGAGCTAGGTAGCACCTCTTTACATAAATTGTAATTTCAACCTTAGTTACAGGTAACGTTACATGTACCATGATTCTGTCTCTTGCTTCGGAACATTTGCAAGCAATTTTGCATATCCAGGTGACTAACATCTTGACATATCATATTATTAGGTAAGAATTCTTTTTTAAGAAGCGGGCAAATGTTTCAGGCAGATTTGTCATTTGATAGCTTTTCTTGTATGACCCCTCCAGGTGCGAGAAGCACAGCTGCTGGATGAGATAGAGGAGCTTCAGGCGCAGCAGGTGCTACAGCCGCAAGAGGAACCTGTTGACAGCCGTGTGCTGGCTAAACTCGCACAGGTGAGAGCATTGTCATGTATGTGTGTATTTCATTGTCAGGGTTAGGGCTGGAGATGGAGTTGGAGTGAAAGTTAGAGGGTAAGATACCAGGAGGACAGTCAACAACAACACATCGGCCAAAATCTCACATGTAGAAACACAGACTGGTCATGTACATTGTACTTCCACATCTTCCAGGGTTTCTTTTATATGCAGGGCACACTGGTCTTCTGTCTGACAAGTTTGTCCATTATCATAGTTTTTTCTACTACCAATAAATAATTGCTCAGACATAGTTACAACATTCTATGGCTGGTCTAAGGTGGTTTGTCATCTGTTGTTCCCCTTTCTAATGTTTCTAAAGGTTCTTATATGCGGTATGACAATGTGACTGAAAGAGAATGACAGTCTGAATATTTGGGATTGAACATATTAGAAAGTTTCTCATCTGTCATCCATAGATAACTTACTCTGATTTTTTGCAAGGTTCTTTTCAATTCCTTTTATTAATGGATGGTTTTGGTCCTGAGGAAAGATTTGCTTTGCCATAGCCAAGGCCTCTAGGAGGGCTCTGTTAGCTGCCCTGAAATCATGAAGTTTATACAAAGCTGATCCCAGATTGTTGAGTGATATGGCAATGTCAGGATGTGGTGTACTCTGACCATAGATGTCCCTTCTCATCTGTAGTGCCTGTTCATTGTAGCTAACTGCTCTCCTGTGTTCACCCAGAGCACCCCAGGCTACACCCAGGTTGCCAAGTGATGTGGCAATGTCAGGATGTGGTGTACTCTGACCATAGATGTCCCTTTCCATCTGTAGTGCCTGTTCATGGTAGCTAACTGCTCTCCTGTGTTCACCAAGAGCACCCCAGGCTCCACCCAGGTTGCCAAGTGATGTCGCAATGTCAGGATGTGGTGTATTCTGACCATAGATGTCCCTTTCCATCTGTAGTGCCTGTTCATGGTAGCTAACTGCTCTCCTATATTCACCCAGATCACCCCAGGATACACCCAGGTTGCCAAGTGATATGGCAATATGAGGATGTGCTTTAGTCTGACCATAGATACTTCTGAACATTTTAAGTGCCTGTTCATTGTAGCTGATTGCTTTTCTGTAATCACCCAGATTGTGCCAGGCTTTACCCAGGTGGCCAAGAGATATGGCTATGTCAGGATGTGGTGTACTCTGACCATAGATGTCCCTTTTCATCTGTAGTGCCTGTTCATGGTAGCTAACTGCAGTCCTATATTCACCCAGATCACCCCAGGCACCACCCAGGTTGCTAAGTGATGTGGCAACCCAAGGATGTGCTTTAGTCTGGCCATAGATACTTCTGAACATTTTAAGTGCCTGTTCTTGGTAGCTGATTGCTTTCCTGTAATCAGCCAGATTGTGCCAGGCGCCACCCAGGTTGTTAAGTGATGTGGCTATTTCAGGATGTGGTGTGCTCTGACCATAGATGTCCCTGACCATCTGTAGTGCCTGTTCATGGTAGCTAACTGCTCTCCTGTGTTCACCCAGATCACCCCAGGCACCACCCAGGTTGCTAAGTGATGTGGCAATCTCAGGATGTGCTTTAGTCTGGCCATAGATACTTCTGAACATTTTAAGTGCCTGTTCATAGTAGATGATTGCTTTCCTGTAATCAGCCAGATTGTGCCAGGCGCTACCCAGGTTGTTAAGTGATCTGGCTATTTCAGGATGTGGTGTGCTCTGACCATAGATGTCCCTTTTCATCAGTAGTGCCTGTTCATGGTAGCTAACTTCTCTCCTGTGTTCACCCAGAGCACCCCGGGATGAACCCAGGTTGCCAAGTGATGTGGCTATTTTAGGATGTGGTGTACTCTGACCATAGATGTCCCTTTCCATCTGTAGTGCCTGTTCATGGTAGCTAACTGCTCTCCTGTATTCACCTAGTTCATCCCAGGATGTACCCAGGTTGCCAAGTGATGTGGCAATGTGCGGATGTGCTTTAGTCTGACCATAGATACTTCTAAATATTTTAAGTGCCTGTTCATGGTACCTGATTGCTTTCCTGTAATCACCCAGGTAGTGCCAGGCTTTACCCAGGTTGCCAAGTGCAATAGCAATGTCAGGATGTGCTGTACTCTGACCATGGATAATCCTTCTCATTTGCAATGCCTGTTCATGGTAGCTGATTGCTTTCCTCTGATCTCCCAGGTAGGACCAGGCTTCACCCAGGTTGCCAAGTATGGATGCAATATGTCGATGTGCTGTACTCTGCCCATGGATTTTTTCATGCAACTTTAGTGCCTGTTCATAGTAGCTGATAGCTTTGTGATGATCACCCACCTTTAAACTAGCATATCCAATATCACATAACAGCTGCTTAGTATCCTCAGTGTCAGTTCCATCAGCTGTCTTAAGAGCCTCATGGTAACATCTAATAGCCAGCCTGTATTTACATAACTCACGGTACATCCGTCCTTGTACCCTTGGTGAATTATCATACATATCAGAGAATAACTGTAGGCTTGGATTATTTCCAGTCCATTCAGACAAAACAGATTTAAGTGGGACTGCTGTATAATAGTATCTGAAAAGCTGTTTTTCATTTGTTAAATGAAAAACTGGTTTCAGTGCATTTGTATGTACTTCTTCATTGGCCTGTGGGGAGGATTCCTGCTGATTTAGTATTGTTTCCATTGATGCTAAAGCTGACAGGTTTTCCTTCTGTCCACCATTTGCTATGTAGGTTCTAAGCCTCAGTTCTGCTGAAATGCTGACAAGCACTGTCAGGTGGTGTGCATTGGTGGGACTGATCACTTGTTTGTTTTTCATTTCTTCTATTGTCTCCCAAACTGTGGCAGGTACAATGCATGAAGACAGTGCTAAGCAGTCTACTGCTACAGCTGGGAAGCGATAGAGTTCCTTCTTCACATCAATCAGCCTTGCTGTGATTGTTTCCTCATCATTGTAGCTTTTATAATTTTCTCTCAGCATCTCCTGTGCCAGTTGTTGAGCCAGTTTACCCCCATCAGCTTGCAGTATCTTCCTTGTGATAGCCATGTATGTGTCAGTCAAAT
Source organism: Branchiostoma floridae x Branchiostoma japonicum (assembly GCA_013266295.2). Taxonomy (NCBI): domain Eukaryota; kingdom Metazoa; phylum Chordata; class Leptocardii; order Amphioxiformes; family Branchiostomatidae; genus Branchiostoma; species Branchiostoma floridae x Branchiostoma japonicum. The sequence goes on along the minus strand of CM023837.1, from coordinate 8,590,045 downwards.
CCTTGTCTCCTGCTATGAGGCATGGGTTTCTCAAGATTGTGGCAAGGTGATATTCTTTCTTCAAATACAATGTGGCATCCTTTTGTAGTTTTGAAGCCATGTTGTTTGGGGTGCAGATGAGTTTACTGGTTCCTTGCCTTCCCAGTGGAGTCTTGCTTGCCTTTGGCATAGAGCCATCAAATGCAAACCCACGTGGTGTGACAGAGTCATAGTACCAGTTATGAAGTGGATTCTCAGAGTAGTAGTCATTGAGAGATTTTATTACTAATGCTGGGAGAATGGTTTCTCCAAGGTTGACTACCTTTAGGTGTAGATTGTGGGTGAGGTTGCAGAAATACTCAATACATTCTTCACTTTCTTCTTCTACCAGGATGGCAAACTCCAGGTCTGAGTATGGAGTTACCATCTCTGTGGCCTGTGAACCCAAACCTATCAGGGCATACTTACAGGGAGGGGGACCCATTAACCCAATACACTCTTCTACAAGCATGCTGATGAACTCCTCCCTTTGTTGTGCAATCTTCTCAAACAACTGCCTGACAGCCTGAGCTCGTTTTGCCTCTATCTCTTTGACACATGGGTCTTTTGTGTCTAGTACATGTGCATAGGGGTCCAGGTGCTGGTCAATGGTTTCCATCTCCAGCTTGATCTGGTCCCGCATCTCCTTCAGCTGTTTCTTGTGTTTATCTGTGTTATCTAGACTCCTATCACAATGAAAGTTTAAAATGTATTTAAGAAATGACTTCTCTACCTCTGTTATAGCTCTTGCTATGTTACTATTGAGGACTTTATCCTCTGACCTGGCTATTGCTGCATTGTAGAGTGCTGCTGCTTTGACAAAGTCTCCCCCGTCTCCTGTCTGCTGACCTCTCTTACTGTAGACATCCCCCAACTTGCACAGGGGCTCCACCTCTCTCTGGTACTGTTGGGCTGTGGGATCTGGGAAAAATAACTTGATGTTGGACATATTGCCTTATTATATAGTAACAATACAACAAGACTATGCTCTGTAATCATGAGATAAGCATCATATTCTTGCCAAGAGAACATTGAAATTTTTTAGAAGCAGTCTGGGATTCAATGATCCAAGCAGAAAGTTCTACTGAGTTTTTGCTGTACCTGGTACGTGTACTGTCTTGAGTGCAGCTGCAAAGTGCTTCTCTGCTGAGTCCAGGTCTGCCCTGGCAAGGGATGATTCACCTTTCTTCATGTGGTCTTTGTACTGCAGTTGGCTGAAAAAACAGAGCTAAATGGGTTATTACGAGGTGACTAAGTATTATTATTACTATAATAATGATGCTAACTTTTCAAATATAGATAAAGTCCTAATTTTAAAGCTAAGAATATTGGTATCCCCACCTTGGTATGTCTGGAGGGAGATGTCGGCCTTGAGTAACATCAGGTCTTGTGATGTTCCCAAACTGGTGTCCCAAGGATGATCTTTCTCTTGGTCTTGATTTCCTTGAAGTTGGCTTCTGCAAGATTTAACCAACAATTGTCAGCATTTTCATGTCACACATTCTTGCCATCCCCATGCTTTTATATCGTGTCCTACAAATTTAAAACAATACCCCGCATCTTTTGGCCTGTATACTGATTGCATGATGTATAGGTCTTTACACACTAAATCAATTTGTGACAAGTTTAAGGGCATATTTATAACTTAACCTGTGATGTTATCAAGTTACTACTAGATACAGTATTCTTATCACCTAGTATGCTAAATGGACAAGGAACTTCTCACCATTCTTACTGCTTCCCTGATCTTTTCTGCATAACTGATACGATGCTGCAGGGTCGGTTTTGTCTCAGGATCCTCACATCTCATCAGGGCCTTGTTGTACATGGCAGCTGCCTTGGAGAACTGGGATACATCAGAGGTCGTCTTGCCTCTCTCAAGGTAGAAATCTCCAAGCGATTTCAAAACCTCAAGCTCCAAGAACATGTCACTATTTTCTATTGCAGTCACTAATGTTTCTGTGTAAGATTCCTCAACAGAATGCTGTGATTTCCCGTTACTTCTGTCTAATTTGTCACAAGTTTCTGCAACCCTTAAGACATTGCTATCAGCTGTACCCCAGTAGTCAGGTGACAGCCACCGATAGTGTGGACTGTACCCCTGAAGCAATCGTCTGCAGATTTTCTCCATGTAGTCAATACGATGTTCAATTGTTTGTCCCATTTCTGGATCTTTGCATCGCAGTAGGGCAGCAGCATACAGGGCAGCGGCCTTGTCAAACTCTGCTGAATCTTTACTAAGCTTGCCTTTCTGAAGATGCAGGTCTCCAAGACTTTTCAGGACTTCTATCTCTATGAAGAGATCCATGCAGAGAATGGCTTCTCTCAGTGCCTGCCCATAACCATGTTCTTGACTGTGCTGACTCTTGAGGCACAACTCCAAGTCCTGTAACTTGTCTGCCAGGCTGGCCACATTGATGCCTGACATTTTTGTATTCTGATTCCAAATGTCAGCCTTTAAAGAAAAGGGTATAGCAGTTTATCTATTTTGATGTCAGAATACATATAGTTTCCTTTGTGTACATACAATGTATGGTAGACGTCTAGAAATATTTTTTCAATTATTTACTAGGCCAGACGAAGTTTATACAAATCGATCAGGGAATGGATTCCTTATTAGAAGTTAAGTTTCTGTTAGATCAATTCAGACTTTTTAGATAACCCTTTATATTGTCCTAATTTCTTCCATACATGTACATATAATTTGAATAATACGAAATTGAACATGACCTTGAGTTTAATCAATAACATGTATATATTGTGAAAGCATACATGTATTGACAGGAATCAGTATGGTCATAAGCAATGTGCATCACACATAAGAGAATATACTAGTAATTATTACAATGTAGCTTAACTAGGTGTATTGAATGTGTCGTCATCAATACACCCTTGCAGTCCAGAGAACACATACAAGTGTTTATAAACCCATGCAGCCCATGTAACTTGTTGGGATAAATAGACTTGTCTAAATCTCACCTGGATGTCTGAGACTCCACAGCTGTGAGCCTGCCTTGGTAAAGACTTGCTTCTTTCTCACCGTGTCAGCAAGAGTTTTGGGTTTTTCCTCTGAATCAGGCGGGACTTTTCCTGCTCCACTGCTGGGACTTTCCATGTAGTCATACCTAAGTCAGCTGTTAGTCTCATGACTGTAAACTATGACTATACAATACGTGACTTATTACCTCATGTTTACACCTTTGGTCACTTGGCCAGGTCCCCATATACATGTGTACATTGTAACTCTCTGTGGTGCAAGTTACAAATTCTTAGCTGTCTTAAATAGACAATGCAAACTGGGCAGGACTTGTGTCCATTACCATTTCCCAATAAAATGCAATATCTTTTTAAAGTAGTTTAAATTTGATAGCTGTGCAATTTTATTCTTTTTATGTGAAGCAGGGTAAGAATATGGCCACATCACATGTACATAGAATGAGAGTTTGAAAAATTTCCGTGTTGTATTGGAAAAGTTGAAGTCGACACATATATGCTTGTGTTATCTTTAATAGCATCCAGTCATGTACAATGTACATGTATTGACTACACAACAGCAGGATGTAACTATTGCCTCAAACATGCCACACAAGGATCTTCAACTGTTGACAAAATATGGTAACAGTTTCCAAAGAGGGTGGCCCATTATGACATATTGTACATGTAGATACATGTAAGATTAGTAGCAAGGGAGAAGCCATACAGGACAGTACTAGTAAGGGTACAGTCTGAATTTTTATCTAAATTGCATGATACGTAAAACAGCACAATTAAGATTACATAATGTAACACTCCAGTGTATACATTTGTACATGTACCATTATTCTTTCCAAGTACAGTCAGGATACAAACCTTCATGTTCAAAAACAAAGCTACGTAGTCACCAGACCACCCTGGTTACTTAGATGTAGTTAAGGGCTATTCTTAAACATTCTTCTATTCTTCCATCCCCCCCCCAGGAGGTTGAGGTTCTGCGGATGGAGAACCGTAAGCTTTACCGTGAAGCGGCGAACGCTCACAGCGAGGTCTCCCTACAGAAACATGCAGCCGAGGAACTTCATGCCACCATCACCAGACTACAGCAGGTTTGATTTGAATTTTCTTTTCCAGGAAACACGCCACATTTCATGTAAATGTCTTCCACAAGGTCATGTTTTTTGTGGTCTCGGGAAGGTTGTTGATGTCAACATTTCACACGTTTTGCTGTCATAGGAAGGTCAGAAAAAGAGTGAATGTCTAAACAAAGGATAAAGAAATTCCAGGCTGTAAAGATACAAAGTCTTTATTTGCACTGTACTTCACTTTGTCTTCACCGTAGCGAAATTTCACGGTTTGAGAAAAATGGATATGTTCTTATTCTTCACTTTGGCAGAAAAGGGAGAGGGGGGCAGAAGAAAGAGTCTTCATAGTACAGAAGTGACCAGAAGTGAAAACAGTGAACATCAAAGTACCATGAAAAAATCAGGAATTACAGTATATTTCTTTGATTCCCCCCAGGAAGTAGACCACACCTCGGCAGAAAACTTCCGGCTGCTGAACAGACTGAAGGGAGGGGAGTCTCCCCCTGGTGCCGTCCTGTACGCCAGGACCCTCCCCAGTAAGGGTCTGACCTACAGGAGAAACCAGCACCCTCAGGAGAAGGGGGTTCAGAGTTCACTGTCGGGCTCGGTGAGGAGGCCGGATCAGATCATCCATGCTGTAGTGGAGCAGCACGGTAGCACCAACCCACACATGTCTGACCTGGGGGTTCAGGTTAGTATAGGGTTTGATTTTTTTTTTTCAATTTTTTTCTTCATACACATGCAGCAAAGAAACAATAACTGAAATTTGATTACATCAAAATGATTGCAGAACATCATTCATAATGTGGTCCATTTGCCCTTAGCTTACAATGTATACTTCCCTGCTACTGGAAAGGGTAACAGGTCATTCGTTGTACTATTCAAAATGAAGAAAAATACATGCAGATTAACCGGTTCATATACGTATTGTGTATTACTAATCAGTATCTTTCTTCCCATGACGAGTGGAAAGAAAAGCTTTTCAGTAAGCTCCAACTTGAGTTTTTCATTTCAGTTCCTTTTTTTTTTCTTATTACTAATATTAGGTCAATGTAGTGGAGGCCGAGTCTTTGGTGGATGCAGAAAAGCTGCGGAAGGAAAACCTGGAGCTTAAGAAGAGCCTGGCCGGTCTGAGATACGAGAGGGAAGACTTACAAGACAGGCTGAACAGCAAGAACCAAGACATGGCTTCACGTCTTAAGGAGCTAAACCTGGAGCTACAGCAGAGACGGGAGGAAATCAGCACCACTGTCTCAGAAAATAAGAACCTCTTGAAGGAGAGGGATGAAGCAAAGACAAAGGTTGAGGAGATAGAAGACCGACTTAAAGATGCAGAAGCCTGCAATGAAGCTGCATCTAAGAACTATGAAGAGTTGGAAGAAAAGCTGAAGGCAAAGCAGAAGGAGGTTGACTCCATGACTCAAGAGCTCGCCGAACTGAAGTTGGACGGTCGTAAGCTACGAGATAAACTTGAAACAGCAGAGTTAGAGACGTGCTCGCTAAGGGAACAGCTAAACAAGTCACAGAACCTGAGCAGACAACCAGGGCTGAGCCCAACGTCATCTCTTGCTCTGCAGCGAGAAAACGTCCACTTAAGGCAGAAACTGGAGACAGCTTACGAGGAAATACAGGTTCTTAAAGATGCCTTACAGCTGGAAGATTCGACAGCAGGCTCGGTGAAGAGTGTAGACAGCATGTCCAGCTCAGCATCCTCCATGAACGCCGAGAAGGAAAACCTGAAGTTGCGACACAAGCTGGATTTAGCCGCCAATGAGATTGACTCGCTAAGAGAGCAGCTGCAGTTTGAACAGTCTCTTGGAACCGTACCCTCAACTCTGTCTCAGGGAAAACTAAAGGAACAGGAGAACAGAAAACTGAAGGATAAGGTCTCCTCACTGACTTACGAACTAGAGACTCTCAGGGACAAACTACATGGTGCAGAAGAGCCCCCTAGCAGTAGTTTGGAGAACCACAATGCAGAGTTGCGGAAGGAGCTTAGCACAGCAAAAAGTGAGATTCAGTCTCTTCACGCTACCATCGAGAGGTACAAGCTAAACCGTGAGGAGGTACAAGATAGCATTCAGGAGCTCGAGGCAGCTCTTGAAGATGCTCACAAGGAACAGCTGGTCCTTCAGAAGGAGATGATGGCCCTGAAGGAACAGTACAGCAAGGTCAAGAAGGAGTTGAAGGTCACAAAGAAACCAAACAAGGACGGTAGAACTTACGATTCTGACTCTCAAAGTGATGTATCTGTAAGATCGGTGCCGTCCTCAAGTAGCGAGTACCTACCTCTGCCTGGAGACAAGGAAGTCAGCAGTCCTTACTCCAAACTCTACCACAAACTCAGACAGACAATTGAAAAGACTGTGCCACCTGCCAGTAAAGGGGGTGTGGGTCTCCCCTCACCGTTCAAGGTATCACAAAAAGAACAAGACTTAAGCGTAGGTCACTATGGCGATGGGGACAGAACGTCAGAAGGTGATCGAGACCCTGATGTCAAAAGTAGAGTAGTTTTCACGGATAGAAAAACAGCAGGTAAAGATGTGGAGACGTCTAGCGGGGATCCGTCAAAATCATCAGATCACTATAACGAATACAGCAGGGAAGAAAGAAGGGATGATTATTCCTATAGTTACTCGAGTAGGGATGGCAAAATGTGGGACTATGAAAATCAGAGTGAACAGTCCTTAAAAACATCAACACAGCAAACAAAGACATCAAGAGAAGCAGAGGGAAAGGTATCAACAAATGACTTTGACTTGATGTCATCTTGCTCACAGGAGGTAAATGATGACCTTCAAAAGACCTTGGAGAAATATTCAAGGTCGTGGATGTCTCAAGGGCATTACAGCTCTCCTTCCTACTCCAGAACGTGGGGTGATGAAGGTGACATTGCTAAAAACCTTGACCTTGAATTCAAGGGCAGTGAGGGTGGGGAGGGGGGCGCAAGTCATTGGGGAAGGAATGATGCAGTAGGACATGGTGATGTAGAAGTAGAAACAAACAGCAAAGCCAGTTCTGCTGACCAGTGGTCTTACAGTGACAATGTACGCAGTCAGAAAACGGAATGGAACAGTGGTTTACCTGATGTAAGCCACAGTCTGTCAGATGCAGACATGTCTGCTGGTTGTAGCGCAGACAAAATGGGCACTATTCGATGGGAAGGAGACTACAGAACTGAGACGGTGTCTTTAACAGACAAGAGAGAAGCCCACGTTTCTTCAACTGTTGGAGAAAGAAAGGATGTTCCCAACGGACACTTGGATGATGATGTTGCCATTGGCCCTGATCAGGAGAACAGGGAAGACTCCAGTTTGAAAGACAAGTCGCCTTCTGTTCCTGTTAAGGTATGTTGGGACAAACTCATGCTGTTTGATTAAGAAACATTCATGTGCCTGTAGATAATACCAAATCAAGATGTTGATACTGTATCATGATTTAAATATTGAAGACAGTGCTCTACAGCTCATAATCATAAATTATGCTATTACAATTTAAGGAACTTTTAAATAACATTCAAACAAGATGCAGTGTACCAGTAAGAACAATTTAGCTTTGGGTTGCAAAATCTATAAATGAATAAATCTATTGGTTGGCCGATTGATTGATTGGTTGATTGATTGATTGATTGAGTGATTGATTGATTGAGTGATTGATTGATTGATTGATTGATTGATTGATTATTGTTTGCAGGTGCCAGAGGTCCTACCCGATCCGTCCGCCCCTCCCCAGCTGACCCCAGAACAGAGAGACTACGCCAACAGTCTGATCGAGAAGTACCTGAAGATGAGCCCGGTCCACTACAGCCTGCAGATGACCCCTAGTAACCCCGACTCCAAAGGAACAACAATGGAGGAGACAGCTGAGAAATAGGACGACTCCTGGTGGGTTGTAGGCAGGTTCTTAGTTGCTTTGTCCCAGGATTTACTCCTATAACTTTTTATCCTGTCCTCTTGAAAAATGGTGGTCAAAATATAGTTACATGCTTCATCTCATTTACTGAGGTACTACTAATAGTTAAATACATGGTTGACAACATATGTTAGATTTTGTACTCCTTTTTTGTAAGTCATATGGTACTACTTTTAGAACTGAACTGCTTTGCAGTCATTATGATTGTTGTTTCTTATGGTAAATCGTCTATGGTAAAACGTCGACATTTCTGTCATTTGATATAGTCTCATTTTTTTATTTTTCAGGAGACTTTGGTGTAGTCTGGTCCACCTGTCACAAAGGGAGGTGATATCAAAGTGTACTTAAGTTCAGAAGATTTGTATATGTATTTATAATCATTGTATCAATGCCGTCCTGAGAAGAGCTAGCTATTTTGCTGAAATATGAAATGGTGAGGCCTGTATTTGAGAGGTGCTCCTGATTTTTAACCTCCTCTCTGTTTAGAGATACATTTATAACTCAACCTTGTAGTGGTTTCAACATAAATCAACAGGACAAGGGTTAAACAGAAATATAAATGATTAATAAGCAGATTGTCTCTTTTAAGATTCCCCTTTTTGGTTTTCCTGAAAATGGGAAAATGGCAGAAATGAATTAAGATCATCATACATCCCATTGTACAGTCTAGTACATGTATATACATGTAAGTCTATGGTTTAGACCATTGTCCTTGTATAGTACACCTGATAGGACCAATATCTACTAGATGCTGTCTGTAATATACAATGTTGGAGTTTTCTTGTACCAATTTACCAACTTTATCTTTATGTAAAAATGCTTTTTACACAATACTTTGCTGACAACAATTGGTGCCTTGTCTTGCCAAACAGTGTTCTGGTGTTCAAACTATTTTGTACACAACTCAGCAGGTCCAGGTTTTAATGCCTGTGTATGTGTATGTGTATGTGTATGTGTAAGTAACAAAGATACCAAACGAGCAGTGAAGATGAGCAAAAACAGTTGACAGTGTGTACATGTAATTGTAAAATTCAGCTGTATATACAATGTATATGATGCCATGCCATACCAATTGAGTTCCTTGGTTCTAAGATTGAAAGACATAATGCTAGATTGTAATATGGCGAACACAGTTGCAGGGAGTGGACACAGTCATAGGCACATTTTCCCTCCAAGCTTCTGTTGTCATGATGTCCTCTTGCTAGAATTCTACATAAAAAATGTCTGAAAAGTAACAACTTAAATTGGTGTGGCCTTAGGATGTATTTTACAAATGATACAGATGAAAGAACTGAAACAACAGCCACAATTTGCAGCTTTTTGATTATCAATTTTCACATTTTTGTATGATTTGAAGTAAAGTGAGTCCCCTATATCATATCAAAAGCCGTACTCTGTATTTGATGATGTCTTGTTTAAAAAGGGACGACTCCACATCTGTGGTAAGCCATAGACCCATGATATACATGTTACTGTATCTTTCTGTTGTGTATTTGTACAAATATGCAAATATTTATTCATGTTACAAGTTGTTTATAAGAGTGTGCAGTGCCAGTGGTGGTAGTGTGTATTGTAGAAGGTGTAATAGTATTTTTCAATCATGTTCTTACAGAAATATAAGAATTCAAAGTACTATTTGCTTAAGCTTGTAAAATCATGGTTTAAACTTTACTATATGCAGTCCTCCCACCAAATTTTATCCCTCAAATTCTCCTTCCCTTGATACACTTACTGACATTTCTCAAATGTAACAAGACACAGAGGAGTGAAGCCACCCTCTGCGAGAATGGTATGTCCCACGATATAGCAATGGTAAGCATTACAAAGTTGCTTGACGAATGTGTGGACTGTACTATCCTACAAAATAGGCAGAACCAGCATTTATTTTATTTCTCTCTGTCTAGCCCCCAAATTTGGAAGGAGGACTACGATGTGTATTTAGATTAAGATTTGCTGATGTTTTGTGCCAAACTATATATAGAGTTTTGTTGTGACTTCTCCATGGCGACCAGGTTGCTTAGCAACAGTAGAATAATCACAGATGAGTGTAACTTACTTTACAGTGTCTAATACGTTCAAAGTTTCTCTGTGTGTTACTTTATGTAAAGAGAATAAACAAATGTTCCGACTTGGCTGTGTCCGCTATATGTTTGTCGTTACAATTTGTAACTAAGTTTCAAAACTCTCTCAAAAAGATATAGATAGAAGATTAGATCTTCCTCCCATCCCAAAATGAACAAGAGTTCTGAGACCTCATGCCTCCATGAAATATGGGCTTAATATGTAGATGCACATCGATTATGCAAATGACCTCGACATTAACATAATATATGCATAGTGATAATAACTTTTAACTATCAAGTATGACATTCCCATCATTTACGACTAAGGAGACTTAGAATTTTCAGATTAATTATGCAAATTAGGCCCGTATTCGCAAAATTGGCTGTTGATGTTCCACCTGCCATAGATTATATACATTACATTATCCTATTATATTATACTAAGTCCTATGATGTAAAACACTGAAATTACAGAATTTTCTCATTAATTATGCAATTCTAGTCATAATTTGCATCTAATTATATACTTCTCAGTCTCAGCATACCAAAAATCATAAAAATTCGTTTTTCCTTTCTGGACTCATCTGCTCGGAAAGATTTCGCCAGAAACCCTCCTGCAGCTCCAGCACAAGCTGCTAGGGGGAAAAACCCACACCACTTATTTCTGACAGGAAAAGCTATCTTCTAAAAAATCAATACCATAGCATGTTCAGGACAAAATATACAAAAGCTGGAAGTTCTGCTGTAGTACCAAAGTCAGCCACCAGGAGGCACAGACCTTGACCTTGACCTTTGTCTTCGTAAGACCTACCAACATACCAAATATCATTACGATCCATAAAGGCATTCTTAAGTTGTGCTGACCAGAAATTTGCGGAAACAGAGACACACAGACAGACAGACACACCAAAATCAATACCTTCATTTTCCATGGAGGTTATTGAAATACGTTATAGTTAAGTGACAATACATGCTAGCTGTTTCGGGTACCAAGTGTCTATATGAAACCGTTATGAAAAGTAATTTAGAACAACTGGGATGCTGCCAGATATTGGCCCCGTTCAGACGAAACCACTGAAGCGCATTGGATGTGTATTCCACCGAAGCAGGATTCATGTGGCCCGATCTGAACGCTCCAAATCGCATTGAAAGCGCCTCGATCCCAAACAATATCTGGAGGTAGTTTCGAACCACCTTTACCGGATCGCGACTTGCGTCTGAACACGATGCGATTTCACCGGTTTACTTTGCATATTGTCTCGGTCATGGATTAAGGGGTGATATTTCTTTATTTGTATGCAATACGAAAAGGTACGTGACCACAACTCCAATAGCGGTAATGACCGAATAACGTGTCCATTCTAGGGCGAGCTGAGCCAGCGCGTCTGACGGGACCACGCCAGCATTTGGCAGGGTAGTTGACCTCTGACATAATTTGGCACCTTGCCTTTTTTAATCAATCAACAAGGATATCAAGCTTGGGTGACTTGCAGTTGGGCACCATTCTGAAGGAACGTACGGCGCGCCGACCAGATGTGAGGAATGTGATTTACCCGAATCGTGATTCTAGTGGTTTCGTCTGAATAGGGCCATTAATAATGTGACTAATTTGGTCGCTATAGACATGAATTTTTATTAGTATCGTTTTGCACCCCTGTGTAAAAGTCACGTTTGGTATAGTCCGTCCACGTGGTTTCGTCTGAATATGGCCATCAATAATGTGATTAATTTGGTCGCTATAGCCAAGAATTTTTATTAGTATCGTTTTGCACCCCTGTGTAAAAGTCACGTTTGGTACAGTCCGCCTATGTGTGCGGAGGCCTTGCTTGTAGTAACACAGTGTCGTTCTTCTTGTTGTTTTGGCAATTTTGGGGTCAATTTTTCAACTTTTGCCTTTAAATTATTCTTCCAACATGTACCATACTTGTCAGGATATTTCAACGGTGGATTTATACCGTTCTTTGGATGTTTGGGGGAGAAAATTATCATTTCCTGACCGGGTGAACTACTTGGAGTTTAAGACAACGTGGCGTCTCTGGGACTTGGACAGACGGCGTGGTGTGGGGGAAGACTTTTAAGGTAAGATAACAAGCTGTTTTCGTCAAATTTATTTCCAATAAACCGATAACCTTACTTTTTATGTTAGTGATATTTGGTATGTTTTGGTGTGGGTCTTAGAAGGCTGCATGTTAGTCTTCAATTTAGCTTGTCTATAATCATTCTACGTTGTGTTCGTGCCGTTTTGAACTTCTTAGTGGCGTCTTCTGAGAACACTATATCTTATTTTTCGTGTGTCTTGTGTGAAAAAGTATGTTGGAGGGAAAATTTTTCTGATATAGAAATGCTTTGTTCTTACGCCACGTGGTAAGCGCGGCTCAGCAACCACCTGTTGGAATGTGCCGCACGCGGGCTTACTGATGTTCCCGCCAAATTGGCGGTCAAACGAGGCACCCGCGAAGCATCAAGGCGGCACAAGTACAGCTGTAGTTAGCATATTTTTGTATTTTGTTCTTTCTTATTAATCAGAATATTGTGAAAAAAATGTCAGGACACATGATGAGGAGACTGTTGGTTTATTTGAGTGAATGACTATATAGCCTAGTACCCACTGGGCACTGCTCAACATTTCTAGGAAGTAATATGTTACATGCAAATGTTTATCATCTTGCTTGTTGCGTTGTACTAATTATCCTGTATCATGCATAGAATGCTGCATCCTGATGTTCCTGTCCTGAATGGGAGAAACCAGTGATGGCGGGTGACTTCTGTCCAAACCAGACCAGAAGACAATGAAGTGAAGAGCTTGTACAGGTGAGACAATGCTTTCAAGTTTAATTTTTTTTCTCGACTTAGAGGCATAGCACATAAACTACCAGTAACACGTTTAAAAACACTTAAAAGTTTCTAGAGCCATTTTAGCAAATGGACGTTCTATTGGTTTTATCGTTACAGTCATTCAGTGTTGCCTGGATATGTTCTTCGTACCATATACTAATGATCCTTTCTGATAGTTAGGTGTGTCCTGATGTTCCAGTCCTGACTGGGAGAAACCTGTGATGACAGGCGACTTCGGTCCAATGCAGACCCAGGACCATATTCCGACAAGATGAGAGGTGAATAAGAGACAGCAACGTGGATCCGGAGACTGGACTTTTGTCGGCAGAGCTGAGTGAAAGAAGATGGGGAGGTGTGAGTATGGCTTCTTTGTTAACATACGACAACACTCCACATGCACACACTCGCATTTCTCTCTTTTATGCCCACTTTACCCTACTCTGAGGGTCAACATGCCTGTTTTCCGTAAATCGTAGCTGGCCGTTTAATTCCGCGTTGGCCGTTTAATTCCTCAATTCGCCGATGAAAATTTTTTTGCATCGTGTTGTTGAAAGCCAGATTCCTCCAAAATTGTCGCTTTGGACCTCTCTTCACTTAAATTTTCCTGCAAAATTGGGACTTTACTCTGCTCTGAGGGTCAACGTGTTTTTTTCCGTAAATCGTTGCTTTAATTCCAACGTTGTTATCCTGAATTGGTCACTGAAAAAATATTTTCATCTTGTTGTTTAAACCAAGATCACGCAAAAATTATCGCTTTGGACCTCTGTTTACACGTAAATTTTCCGAACATGCTGTTGATTGAAATTTGCATATAAAAGGGCACCCTCACCTGGAAAGATAATCGAGTTAAGATTTTCCCGCGGTTTTAGATAGGGTATGGACGGTTCTGACCTTTGACCCCAACGCTTGGGCCCCCACACAACCATTTCTCCTACATTGAACACAACTTACACAGTACGTTAGTTACATTGTTCCAACACTTTGGACTTAACTTTTTCCGGACACTTACACTCATCACACTCTGCAACATCAGACCAACCGAACCAAAAACTTATGATTTCTGTGTCTCCTGGTCAGTCAAGCGCACTGGTATACTGTTGTTTCGAAGCAACAATGCCTCATGCATATAGCAAAGACATCCCCGATGGAGTAGACTTAGTGCGCATTGCTGACCAGGAGAGACAGAAATCATTATTAGTGTTCGGTTGGTCTGATGTTGCAGAGTGTGATGAGTATAAGTGTCCGGAAAAAGTTAAGTCCAAAGTGTTGGAACAATGTAACTAACGTACTGTGTAAGTTGTGTTCAATGTAGGAGAAATGGTTGTGTGGGGGCCCAAGCGTTGGGGTCAAAGGTCAGAACCGTCCATACCCTATCTAAAACCGCGGGAAAATCTTAACTCGATTATCTTTCCAGGTGAGGGTGTCCATTTATATGCAAATTTCAATCAACAACATGTTTGGAACATCTACGTGTAAACAGAGGTCCAAAGCGACAATTTTTGGGTGATCTTGCAAGATGAAAAGAATCTTTCAGTGACGAATTCAGGATAACAACGTGGAATTAAAGCAACCAGCTACGATTTACGGAAAAAAGCACGTTGACCCTCAGAGTAAAGTCCCAATTTTGCAGGAAAAGTTCAACGGAAAATCTAAGTGTAAACAGAGGTTCAAAGGCACAATTTTTGGGTAATCTGGCTTTCAACAACACGATGTAAAGAATTTTTCAGTGGCGAATTGAGGATAACAACGCGGAATTAAACGGCCAGCTACGATTTACGGAAAACAGGCATGTTGACCCTCAGAGTAGGGTAAAGCGGGCACGAAAGGGAGAAATGCGTGTGTGCATGTGGAGTGTTGTCTTGTGTTAACAAGGAAACCATACTCACAGCTCTGCCGATAAAAGTCCGTTTCTTCCTCATGCTACAGTCCAGTCTCCGGATCCACGTTGTTGTTGTCTCTTATTCACCGCTCATCTTGTCGGAATATGGTCCCGTGTCTTCAGGTCATCTGGTCTGCATTGGACCGAAGTCGCCTGTCATCACAGGTTTCTCCCAGTCAGGACTGGAACTCTAGGACACACCTAACTATATGAAAGGATTATTAGTACTGTATATGGTACGAAGAACATATCCAGGCAACACTGAATGACTGTAACGATACAACCAATAGAACGTCCATTTGCTAAAATAGCTCTAGAAACTTATGTGTTTTTAAACGTCTTACCGGTAGTATATGTGCTATGCCTCTGAGTCGAGAAAAAAGTAAACTTGAAAGCATTGTCTCACCTGTACAAGCTCTTCACTTCATTGTCTTCAAGTTAACTGGTTTTCTGAGCCCTCATCTGGTCTGGTTTGGACAGAAGTCTCCCAGTCAAGACAGGAACGTCAGGATGCATCATTCTATGCGTGATACAGGATAATTAGCACAACGCAACAAGCAAGATGATATACATTTGCATGTAACATATTACTTCCTCGAAATGTTGAGCAGTGCCCAGTGGGTACTAGGCTATATAGTCATTCACTCAAATAAACCAACAGTCTCCTCATCATGTGTCCTGACATTTTTCACAATATTCTGATTAATAAGAAAGAACAAAATACTAAAATATGCTAACTACAGCTGTACTTGTGCCGCCTTGATGCTTCGCGGGTGACTCGTTTGACCGCCAATTTGGCGGGAACATCACCCACGTGCGGCACATTCCAACAGGTGGTCGCTGAGCCGCGCTTACCACGTGGCGTAAGAACAAAGCATTTCTATATCAGAACAATTTTCCCTTCAACATAGACTCATACTTCACACAAGACACCCGAAAAATAAGATATAGCGTTCTCAGAAGACGCCACCAAGAAGTTCAAAACGGCACGAAGCGGCATAAATTTTCAACACAGCGTAGAATGATTATAGACAAGCTAAATTGAAGACTAACATGCAGCCTTCTAAGACCCACACCAAATCATACCAAATATAACTAACATACAAAGTAAGGTTATCGGTTTATTGGAAATAAATTTGACGAAAACAGCTTGTTATCTTACCTTGAAAAGTCCTCCCCACACCACGCCGTCTGTCAAAGTCTCAGAGACGCCACGTTGTCTTCAAACTTCAAGTAGTTCACCTGATCAGGAAATGATAATTTTCTCCCCCAAACATCCAAAGAACAGTCTAAATCCACCGTTGAAATATCCTGACGAGTATGGTTTAAGCTGGATGAATAATTTCATATGGCAAAAGTTGGAAAATTGACCAGAAAAATTGCCAAAACAACAAGAAGAACGACACCGTGTCACTACAGCCTCTACACACATGGGCGGACTGTACCAAACGTGACTTTTACACAGGGGTGCAAAACGACACTAATTAAAATTCTTGTCTTTAGCGACCACTTGTCCGCTTATTATGCAAATTAATTACATAATTAATATCTGGCAGTGTCCCCTTATTCTTAATTACACATGTCACACAAGTTTGAATAGTCCTATCATAGAAGGTAGCAGATTTATAGAATTTCGATGTTGTAACCTTGCAGAAAGTGACAATTTAAATGAAATAAATAAATGTATATTCGACAACTTCTATATTGGTAAAATGCGAAGGAAAACTTATGACCTAATGTAATATAATCATTTTTGGCAAAATGTCTACAATGTCCTATTCTTTTATTACACGGTCACAATTTCAAGTTTAAGGCCAAAGTAAGCCTCAAAATTTAAAGCCCCTTTGTGAGCCTTTTGCCATTTCTCCATTCACGAAAAGACCGAAATTTGGCAATTTAAAGACCATGCTTGTACTATAAAATCACCCAATAAATTGGGCTAACGTAAACTACCAGACCTCAGTTTATAGCTACCTCTGACTCTGACTCATTCTGCTTGGTTTGATATTGTTACTTTGAAAACCAGAGTTCGGAGACCTCACACCTCCATGAAATATGGGCTTTATATGTAAATACACATGTCATTATTAATAATGCAAGTGACCTGTACATTAACATAATATATTCATTATGATGTTATCTTTTAACTATCTTACACATGTCACAAGTATGAAATTCCCATCATTTATCACTAAGGAGTCATAGAATGTTCAGATTAATTATGCAAATGAGGTCCATATTTGCATAATTGGTATCTGTGGATTTTCCGCCTGCCATAAATTATGTACATTACATTATCAAAGTCCTACAATGTAAAACACTGGAATTACAGAATTTAGTCATCATTTGCATAATTTGCATCTTATTATGTACATCTCAATCTAAGCTACCTACACACCAAAAATCATAAAAATACGTTTTTCGACCTGGACATGCTATGGTCTTGATATCTTGGTGATAGATAGCTTGTCCTGTCAGGAATAAGTGGCGTGGGTTTGGTCCCCCTAGCAGCTTTTTCTGGTACTGCAGGGGAGTTTCCGTTGAAATCTTTCAAAGCGGATAAATCCAGATAGGAACAGCGTATTTTCATCATTTTTGGTATGTAGGTAGCTTAGACAGAGATGTATAAATTGAAATACAAATTATGCAAATGAATACTTAATTTGCATAATTGAGGAGGAAATTCGGTAATTCCAGTGTTTTACATTATAGGACTTTCATACATGTTATGTGTATAACCTATGGCAGGTGGAAAATCAACAGATACCAATTATGCAAATAAGGACCTAATTTGCATAATTATTGTATAAAATTCTATGATTCCTTAGTGATAAATGATGGGAATTTTATAGTTGCACACGGGTCAGTTAGTTAAAGGTTAACATCACTATGCATATATTATGTTATTTGCATAATGATGACATATTGAAATGAAAAATTGCCAAAGGATTTTTACTTTTACATATCAATATGTAATTTGTGTTGAGGAAACCATTTCATGGAGATATGAGGTCTCCGAATTCTTGTTCTTCCTATTGTGCTGGTAAAATTTGGGAAAAAAAGACTTCTAAAATAACATTAACAGATTTGCTCTTAGTGTTGTTTGGTAATCTCCAATCAGATGATAGGATTGAGACGATTTGTGGCTGAGCTTTTCTTACATTGTGGTAGGTGTGCCGGAAAAGCCGTTAAACCTTCCATCTTCCATCCAGCATCTGCTTGGAGTTTGGTTTCCAAGTAGATATCATTATAACAAACTTTGAAAGAATACACTACAGAAAAACAAGACAAAGCTATATGATGTAATAAAAAGTCTTTTTTTATTATTTACACGGTGGGCACATAATACAATCTGTGTAATTAACACAAATTAGTTCAGTTATAAATACAATAAGAAATATCATACTCTTAAGGAAGCAATTGAAGCTACACATATCTACGAGAAAGGTGACTATGTACACTTTTTTCTTTACTGAGGTTTGGAACTCCTATTGCCACACTGTACAATGGTGAGATATCTATAATGGGACAAGGACATTTGGGGGAAGACAACCTCTCATTGGTTACCACAATATCCAATCAGATGCTTTCACATCAATCTACAGAAATTTCATTGGTTGTCATAACATCCAATTAGATGCATGGCTGTCAGAAAAAAATGTTATTGGTTCCTGCACTATCTAATCAGAAAATGTATCTGGCTGCATGATTTCTGCCAAATGGTTGTTACTATGGTGATTGTTGCTATGGCAACCGATTCGTGGTCCTCCCCCCACACATAACGACACTAAGGAACCCGTTGGATGCAGTGATAACTGTACACACACATATAGGACATGCCCATGGCTTGGAATGAAATGACCTTTCACCTTTGTGGAATGGAACACTTGGGTGGAAGCCATCTTGGAATGGTGTCACGTGGAATGAAGGTTAAGTACAAAATCGTCAGACATGGTTGGTGCATTAACGATACACAGTGGCGTACAACATACCGCGTTACATCGATACTACAGAAACGGTGTTGATATACAAAAATATGTTAATGCTCTAGCAGTTTGTCTTGTATATCACAAGCATAGTGTTTTCCTCTTACCAGGGATGGCAAAGGGTCCTTCTAAGTTCTTTGCACGGATTTTAAAAATCCGAGTCACATATAACATACCTGTGAAATCATGTGCTAAGTGCAAGATAAAGAGTAGAATATGTGCGACTACACTTTCCACTTAAACAATTACAATATGGCAAAATAAAGGATCTGACAGTAGCGGGCCGCCGAAATCTACAAGCTACAAAAATGCAAAAATCAAAATAGAAGTGCTAACAAACGAAACATAATGAGATATCAACAAGGACATAGTAAATATAAACAAACTGATTGTCACGAATAAATAATATCAACTCTTCATCTTTCCGAAACAATTTAACATCACAGGAACATTTTTCTTTTAACGACTTCCCTGTGCCTCGAAACCCTGAATTCTAACTCCTCAGCTGACCATGGTTCTCTCTCATTTTATTACAAACATACACTTGTATACAGCCAGCCACATACAGCCTCTGGGCAATTCTCAATTCGTAGGTACTGCTAACATCTCGTTTTTAAAATGGTCCTTTTTATGGACAGCAACCATTATCAAAACCGACATTACCTATCGTTTAAAAAATGCGGGAAAGGTGCATTTAATAAATAGTGATAAAAATGTACAATTGCATTTGCGGGGTTCTCTTCTGGTTGAGTATATCTGACTCTACTGTACCAGAAGGTTGTAGCATATCTAACATTATGTTTTCCAGAACATTGCATTGGGAATATCTCGCACCGGTTCTGTACACAAATCTTCAACGTCGTCATGGACTAAAAATGTCTTGTTTGCAATCGTTTCCTTAAAGCCTTAATCCTTGGGACAGGTACAACAGTAACAAGGACCACACACCTGTCCGGTACAGGTGACAAAACTTTGCTGTGTTTGTTTCATTCCACCTGCTTTTCTTGTAGGAAAATACAGTACAAACCAGAATCAGCATTGATTGCTATGCCAACAGTTGCTATGCCAACAGTTGCTATGCCAACAGTTGCTATGTATGACCGTGAACTCAACTCTAGATATGTTTCTTTTTTTTTGAATTTTTGAAAACTTTCTTAGAGACTTTGAGGTGCTTCGTGGTTAGTTATAAAGTCTTTGACATGGCATGTGGAGCACAGGTTTCCATCGTAACCATCTCCATGGTTACAGTTGCTTAGCAACCATCCCAAAGGTGTGTCCACATGTTGTGTTGTGCATAGCGAAGCGGCGCCTATGCTACGAGCGGGGTGCTGACTCCTGATTCGATGAGGAGGCAGGCGTCCGAGCGGCCCATGTCCTTCAGGACGAGGATGAGCTCCTCGATGGCTCCGTCGTCACGGTTACGCGCCTCCCAAAGGTCCAGGATGTGGTCCGTGGGACTGGGTTTAGTCGCAAAGTAGTTGATATACCTGCACAGGGAAAGGGGAGAGACACTGGTTCAATCTTTGCTGGGTTTCAATAAAACTGAAATGCTGTCCATCATAGGCCTGGTAAACTATTCAATTGTCTAGTTGTTTTACAGGAAAAAATTCAACATTGTCTAAAAGGGTAAAAAAAAAAGGTAAGCAAGATGGCAATTTGACAACAACAAAACAATACAAAACAATGTTCTATACATTTCATATACATTTGCTGCTTAAGATATGGAAACTGATGAGGAAAACTTGTACCTTGGCTTACACATAATAAGGGAGTGAATATTCCAAGATTTTCCTCCATTGTTAATTTTGATCTCTTGCTTACTTTCTAACCTTAAAATATTTGAGAACTATGAAAATAAGTTTGTGTGCCATTCAGTATTGATTCTCACCTGTCGACTTGCAACCTCTTGGCCAGACCTCGCCAGTCGTTGCCCTTGACATTGGGGATGTCCAGGCAGCCGCGTAAGCTTGCCCGCACTGCAGGGGGTAACCTGAAGACTTCGGCGGGCACCTGGGGGGCCTTGGGGATGGCGAGATCGGACTCCGACCTGAGCATGGTGGGCTCCCGTTTGTGCCTGAGGGAGGGGGTGGTCTGTGGCATTCTCCCCTGGAGGACAGAAATGAACACTTGTTCAGCCAACTTGTTTGTTTGTGTCTATCTATAACAATTGTTTGTTTTCATGTTTGTTTTGTATCAGATAACCTGTAAACTGTCGTAATGTGCCTGAGGGAGGGCGTGGTCTGTGGCATTTTGTAGGGAGAAATGAAAAACAGTTGCGCTTGTCAGCTAGAATGAGATGTACATACTGTAAATATTAAAATGTTCATGTTAGTTTTATTTTTGCACTTTTCACGTTGACTTTTACACTGCAAAATCATGAGAGTTTGTGTACAAGTACCAAGTAATTTAGGGTATTTTTGCCCTGCATTGTGATTTGGGATGTTTTGTGGATGAATAAAGTCACAAGTGATATTAAGAGGTAAAATCTGCCATCAAACTTACATGTAAATTCTTGTCTAACCATGATACATACATTGTAAGAATGATATCAGAAGCTTTCGAAGCACAAGGGTAATTAAAAAAATGAGAAGGAACTACCGGGTAAATCTTGAGAAGTGTGATATGGATACACAAGATTTCTTACCTCTCTACTGACACTTGCTGTGATGTTAAGACTCTGCCTCTCCTCTTCAGGCGAGCCCTGGAAGACTTGGATTCGGGCCGTAACCATTTGGATCTGGGGGTCCGTGCGTTCCATCATAAAGGAACAATGTAGGCCTGTCTGGCTGCTCCCCCACACGTGGTGGAATGGTATCTCCTGAAAGGACATCACAAATTCGTCAAAATATAAAGAAAACTGACACTGACACTTTTGTTGAAAGAGCTGCTTTCAAAATCTAAAAAAAAACACATCTGAAATTCAAATGTTATTTGTTCCCACATATGGTTATAACAGGTGTCTGCAGTTCCCATAACTACTGCTAGACGTCCCCACTGCACTACAAACAAGTCTTATCACCTGAAAGTTAGCATTCTTCCACTCCAAGAAATCAAAGTGACATGTGTTTTGTTTCATCAACAATCTATTGCTTGTAATAGGTCCTTGCAGTTTTCACAACTGTTGCTAGATGTCCCCACTGCACTAGAAACCTCACCTGGAAGTTGGCGCCAAGTCGGCTCTTCCATCCTGGCAAGGTTTCCTCGATGCTCAGACAGAGGTCGCGACCGTTGTCCTTGAAGGGGAGAATCTTGGGCGTGTCTAGCATCTGACCGCCCAACATGGCCTCGGACTGTACCACTCCCTAAAAGGGGAGGAAAACAGGGTAATGTTATAGCAGTGCAAATTTCTTTTTAAAAGATAAAAATTTTTGCTGACTGCTCCGAATTCCAGCGTTATGTTAAAAGACAGTCCTGAATTAGTGTATCAACTAATAACAGAAACAAGAATTTTGTCTTCTTTTTCTGGACGAAAATGCTTTTGCAAAGAAATTGATTGAGCACACGTAGTTTAAAGCTGCAACACTTATGTTAAAAAAATACTTCTCAAGAACAGCATAAAAATTAAGATTAAGGCCAAGTTCACATATCCAAAATAATCAAATCCATGTTCGTTTAATCGAGATAAGTGGCTTTGGTACTACGTGACTCTTATCCACACAATGTTAGCAAAATGACAGAAGTCAATCCCCTGCCAGGTTCCCACATGTTCCCACTATTTTCAGACCTCCAGACATTTCCCAGGACCAGTGACTTCAAAGCAGGCCTGTTACCGGCTGCCTGTATTTTTAGCCTAGTGTCAAACAGGCCGGACATTTGTTTCCTCTGCCCTGGATTACATCTTGTTAGCGTGGGAACGCTTTGTACAACGTTAGGCCAAACCAGTTTGACTGTACGTTTTATGAATTTAACAAATTAAAGCAATAGAAAAGTTGGTATCAATTTTAATAATTGAATTGATTTTGATATAGCATATGAACATGCAGTCCTTAAACTAATACTAGTTTTATCATATCTGGCATATTTTGGTTTTGACAATACTGTAAATACTCAAATATAATAATCCTCCTAATACATTTGTGTACTTATATCTTCTAACCCTTTAGCTTAATATCGATTAATGTATTAATAACTAGTGTATCATCACCACAATTCAGTCTTTTGACTCCAAGTGTGATATGTTGGTGTGTAATGGAGGAAAACAGCACAAAAGTAAGATTGTTCACATGATTGTTCACACCGTTTTACAAAGAACGTACCTCGAGCTCGTCGGAGTTGTCGGCCACACAGTACACGCGGAAGTTGTAGTCACCAGACGGCTGGAGGGGTGCCGCAATCACCGCCAGCTTCAGTCTCTTCACGGCCTGCGTGGCGGGCACGGATTGGCCAATCAGGGCATAGCGTGAAGAGAGGTGTTCCACCATCACGTGGCAGTCTCGCTCGTCCATCTGACAGTACGCCGTCGTGTTTAAGGTCTCCTCACCAATCAGCACCAAGTTCTGGAAAGAATCAATCAATCAATGAATAAATATGGGGGGCACAGAAAAAGTATCTAAGGAGGAGTGGTCCGATCCCTGTCATTCTTGAGAAAGATGAATAAAGTCGAAACCGGTCGAATTCTGTCTCAGCGCTGTCATTTTCCAAAAGCTTCGAATAATAAATAAATATAGAATTACATCATTTATTGAAATATTTTTCAATGAAAAAGCATCAAGAAAAATCGGAAACTAGTTAGAAACAGATTAAGACTCTTATGCTTTTGGGAAAGCCAAGGCCCTTGTCTGGTTGCAGTTCTGTACTAACCTGCCAGGAGGGGCTTCTGTTTGGATGACTCTCGCTGGACAGCAGTGTTAACTCCCAGTTTCGCTCCCGTAAGCCCGCCGCATGCCCGAAGGTAACAATGACGGGTTTTCTAAAGTGGAGTCCATGGGGGCCGACCGCGACCACTGGGCCCAACAATGTCTGTTTCGCGTTCATTTTCGGTCTGTCTTTTTCTTCACGCAACACCGCAATAAAAATGTCCTCCGTGTGGCCATCTGTGATGGCTCCATGGGGAATCAGCAGACTCACACCTGGGGAGGGGGAAAAAAAGAACAAAGGATAAGTCTTTAATATCGTTTCAAAAATGGGATAAATCTTTCACAAATATTTAAAGTAGGTTACATCAGAACAAAGATCATAATTTATGAACCCTTTTTTGAAAAACTATGCAAAAGTTACCTGCACATTCAGTACCAATTTACAGCAAAGACCTTCCCAAAAAAAGCAGGTTTCAAGAGTTTTTGATACTAGAGTCTTGGGCAATCCCATAATCCCTTCTCCTCTTTCTGCCCAGCTGTCTTGAGATGTTCCTCATCACCGTCTAAGCTCCTTTAAGTCCAGGTTCACCCCCCAGGTTTCCTTAATACACTCCCACTTGTCTTAGGGGACAATAAATGCCGCTGGTGACGCCCAATTTCTCTCCCGGTTGGTCGTGATTGCTGTTGGCATTTTGGAGGTAACGGTCGACCGCCCCTTTCTACAAGCCAACGAAGTTGGGGACAGCTCCTGAGTACTTCATTACCCCAGACAGATTACCTGACATTTTCCAAACCATTTCTGCTCAAGTTCTCAATTATGTCGCAGCAAGGAGGGTTCAGGATGTCTTCCAAGACACCATCAGTCCTTGCCCTTGCTGCGACCTTGCCATGTTCTTTCCTCGCACCTGTTGTCAACAATTCTAATGGCCTGACAAACCCAATTGGTGACTTCGTAACGCTGGTAACGAGGTTTACCAACTGGTTTTTCTGAACAGCTTTGAAGGTTCTTTGAGAAGAACTTTTTTTTTCTGTGCCAAATTTTACAAAATCTTTTCATACTATGTAACCAAACAGAAAGAAAGTGAACATTTTGGAACATTTTAACTTCAGTTTGCCTGATTATTTCAGTTGATGGCTTTTTTTTTGCTGAGATTTTTGCACACAAAGAAAGATCTGAGGCAAAGCCATTTTTGGCTAACTTCTAAAATCTGTAGTGCAGCTAACAGTGTTCGCTATTTCCACTTTTGCATCGAGCTGCTTGATCTCTGCAAAATCAACAGCAGAATACCCATATGGGACGAGCGACACCAAATCATCCATACTTTATTTGACCTTCAGAAGAGAGGACAAATCTAACAAAATGTCAGGTGACACCCAGGGTGACCCTCCCTAATGTCAGGGGTGAAAATAGCAGCACATTCGCAGTGGGGAAAAATAACAGGACAGGAAGGGCTGGTAGTGATGCTCCCATCAGGGAAATTGACTCGGAAAATGTCAGCATGTGGGAACAGACATCACGAATTACTGGCGGTCTTTTCCGTCGTGACTTCTTCCGATACGGGTGGTTGGGAAAAGAATGGGTTGTCGCCTTCAATGCTTTCCGTACCCATCGACCTTCCGATAGTCTACAGTTTGTTTTTCGGTCCATTGCTTGCAAGATTACTATTTTACGATAATGTGACTATTCTGAACATTAGTGGCTACAAGGGTACCTAAATGCAGCAGCTCATGTCACACAAGAAAAGTTGCCAGCTTTGAAAAATAAGATTTTTAACCACTAGGTTGTAAAGTAGAGCAAGAAAAGTTGATAGGTTTGAAAAAAAAATAGATTTTTAACTACTAGGTTGTAAACAATGGTTAGGAAAGATTCTGGGAATGTGGGAAAAATGGTGGATAAAAAAAGACCCTACATCGATAAAACCTACTCTTTTCGATTCTATTCTTAGACTAGTTTTTAAACTTAGTGACACTTGACTGTACTTTCAGTCCTAAAATTTATTAGATTTCCACATCCCTAGAATCCTTCCAAATCTAAAGCCCCCTATGATAGCGTGTCGTTCCTACCTGATTCCTCTATTGCTAACCTCCCGCCTTCAGCGCCTATCGTTCCACAGGCCGCAAATGCTGGGTCCACGTACGACGGCAGAATCTTGGCCAAGTTTTCCGCGTCGTAGATCGAGCTTGGTCTCCGGGTGTTTGTTCCAACATCAGACATTTCCGGGGTGCTGGGCTGCATGTCCGGTAGACTGTTACTCATAATCTGCGCGTTGCGCTGAAGGGTGGACATGTTGCTAGGCGTGGCACACCGGTTGTTAGGGGTGACGGGGCGGTTCATAGGCACATCCGGTGGCACGACCTTGATCTTGAGGCTGTTGTTGCTATGGAGGGGGGACATCGTCATGGGGATTTTGTCGTCGGAGAAGGCCAGCGTTGGCATGACTGGGAAGCCCCGTACGTTCCCGGTAGACCGCGTCAGATCAGGCTGGGCCACGTAACTGTGATCTGTTCGGAGAAAAAAGAGAATTTATGAAGAACGATGCAAAGATTTTGTATTCCTTCCATTTTATTGAACACTTCTTCCGTAAAGAGGTTTAAGGAGGAAGATTTTCTTTCAAAAACAAATTGAATGTAGTTTCTGCTTACTTCAATCCATATATGTGTACCTAAAATATAGGGAGGGCACAAAAGCTTCCTTGCTGCTCTATTCCAAGCTGTTTTTAAACCATGTCAACTATGGAATGTGTGTCAGACCTTTCTTTTTTCCTGTTATCCAGTGTCCAAAGTACAGTAGGACCCAACACTCATATTACAACCATCAAGTGCACTTACATGTACATAATACTAAAATTGGTACATTTCTCAGGTTTTCTAACCCACTTCCTTACATCTCGGTACTTCTGCATTCAAGCCGAACCTTCCACAAGATCGATGTTCTGTTCAAACCGAAACGAATCCATTGGTCCCCTCTAACACATCGGCAGGCATCCCTTCATACCAACATTTCACTTTTATTGTCCGCTCCAATTGGAAAGATTGCCCATTACAGAGTAGCGTCTCTCAGCTAAAGACGGGGCCGCTCCAGTAACAAGAAAGGGGAGGGTGGCGTACTAAGAATGCTTGGGTTTTGTAGGCAGATTTCTAAGATTTTGAGGCACAGTTTTCTCTTTATTGTCCGACCATTTCTTCTTTGATACTCAATATAAGTATGAATGTATCTGTCCTTAAAATTTGTATTAAAAAATCTACAACCACAGTGAATCTTTCAAGAATGCACTCTAATTGTAGATTTTTTTAATACTTAAAACTAGGTACTATCACTTTTTTTTCTTTACCGATATTATTTCAGTGAAACAACAAGGAAGCAAAACTTCATCCAGACCACAAACACTTGAGAAAAACAACTGTTCATAGACTGACTACCATCTCCCATGTATTACTATACATGTACATGTATGCTGAAAAGGCCCTTAGAAAGTCCTACGACATTAGTATGACCACCCTGACAAGACAGATCACTGAAAAGCTCTCTCCCCTCTCCTTAACTTCTGACTGAGCCCTCCCAAAGGACTACAATTCTTCTTGACTTTACCAATCGATTGGCAAAGTGCCTTAGAACGCATAACCCCAGTGCAGTGCTTGCGAACATAAAGGATATAGGGGGTAACTACCAAGCAGTAACCGAGCTGTGATCGTCAAAGGTCAGCCGTGTTGTAACACGTTGGGGAGACGTTCTTCTTTTAAAAACGGCTCCTCGCAGCCTTGTGTAGCGGTGTAAATCATGATCGTACCGATCATTTATTCCTGAGCAGCGAGAAAGCGCTATCCCGCCTTCTTTATGGCGAAAGTAAATTTTCTTTAAATGGAGAGCTATCTCTAATGGCTGGGGGAAGGTTCTTAGCTGAATTAAGTTCTAAGCCTTATGGAGTAGGTTTTTGGGTGGAGTACTTAGTCTGTAGTGGATTGGATGACTGCTGCCTTAGGTTTGTGTGTGCTGAATGTGAGTGGTGGAATTTAGTATGATTACAGGTGGCACCATGTCATTCTTTATCCCCTTGGAAGGAAATGTTATAGGAAAGGCTTGTGAAGGGTGGTAGAAGTCTAGAGTCGACGTGCGCTTCTATGCTAGCAGATGAAAACAGTCGTTTCCCAAAGAAAGTGGAGCATGTTAACATTATGAGCTGTGATGTAGGACTCAGTATGTGGATATCCAGGTTAGGCTTACTTGGATAGATACTTATTAGGGCATACCAATTCCATTTTTTTGTTCTCAGATTCTGTAAAGCTGCATTAAGTGACATTAGGAGAATACAAAAATTCAATTTTCTGGTCATTTCTTTGCAAAGTAAGTTGAATCAACACTACTCCATTGCAAATAAGTGTCATTCAGGAAGTGGAGGTGTCAAAATATTACAAAATTGTCTTTAAAAGCTGGAAACACAGGTGTTATCCATTTTTGTTTACATTCTGGTATTTTGTGGTGGTGCCACAAAATGAGTACATGACATGTGGACTCTTTTAGCGCCAGCCACAAATGTCAGAAATGTGAGATAATTGCACAAATATGTTGAAAAGTGCAAATAAATGACAATCACATGAAGATATTTTTCAATTGAAATATTTCAATTTTTGGTGCAAAATTGTTACACAATGCCCCTTTAAACAAAAATAATGCTGAACTGGAACATAACAGCAGAGCCTGAAGAAAAGTCTGCACCTTGGTAC
Organism: Branchiostoma floridae x Branchiostoma japonicum; assembly: GCA_013266295.2. NCBI lineage: Eukaryota > Metazoa > Chordata > Leptocardii > Amphioxiformes > Branchiostomatidae > Branchiostoma > Branchiostoma floridae x Branchiostoma japonicum. The sequence continues at coordinate 8,561,776 of CM023837.1, read as the reverse complement.
ACACAGTTTCAGGGTGTTCATTATTGTCAGGTTCAAGTTTTCTATAATAGATGTAGTCCTTGTTTTCATCTCATACTCTTGCTGGCAATGTTCTTTGAAATGTCTGAGAACCAAGGAAATGGACTGGTGATGGTTAAGGATAGAGTTAAGGAGTCCTGAGATGTAAGGATGTAAGATGAGGGACTGTGAAGTTGGACTCACCAGGTGGATATCCATAGGGCTTGCCTGGATCCACAGTTAGCGCTGCGGATGAGGAGGTCATGTCTATAAAGAATAACAAAAAAACAAACAAAATATGTAAAATGCAACAACTTGACAATTCTTTTTTTAAGTTGAGATGAAGAGGAGCATGATAAAATGAAGAAACGATGAAGTTAATGAAACAATAATTATTATAAACGTACGGAAGTGAAGAGTGGAGGATAGTCACTGATCGGCTATTACTGTTACAGTATCTATTTTTTTCCTTATACAATACTGTAAATCACTTTATGTTTGCAGTAGGAAAAGTTCGCGGTCTGAGAAAAATCGACAAGTTCGCAGAACTATACATGTATGTTCACGATGGCGGCAGGTGCAGAAGAAAGAAAGTTGGCGAATTTTTTGTTTGCAGTAATGATAAATTCGCGGTACAGAAGTGACCGCGAAAACCACAAATATAAAAGTATCGCGAATGTAAAGTGATTTACAGTACTTAGACCAACTGCAAACTGTTTTTTTATCTGTAACATCTTGAAAATTGAGAATGAAAGCAAGACTCTATTCGTAAATCGTCTTACACACTTTCCAGACCATTTGGATTTTGTCGCAGCTACAATGCAAGACAAAACTATTCAACCGCAACAGACCCCCCAAAAAATGTACAGAATTGAGAATGAATACAAGTAGCCTTTCACCAGACCCTAATACATTTCAAACCATGATGTCAGAGAACCCGACCCAAAATCCAATCGCCCAGGAAACGGGGGCTTTTGAGGGATGAGTTTGGTATCGTCTCCTGACCTCGTACCTGCCCCTACAGACCTGTTATCGCTACGTACAGTGTCAGATTCATGTCCTCATGGCAAAAGGTGGACCAATTTGGACAAAAATCATTTTCACGGAACAGTGATAAATTAGGGGTACTAATCCGCCAACAAACCTCCGACCTTTCAATCCTACCCTTCTCCCACCAACACGAACTCTCGATCTTTCCTATGAATTTCTGTCAACCAGCTATCAGGCCTCGTGTAAAATTAGGCGCTAGCGAGGTACAAAGAGCGCAGCATGGCCCCAGCTTTGGGGAAGAAGTCACGGACTAGTCAAAAGGTCAAGTTTCCGCTATTAATTTCGATATGAACTTTGTCCCTTACACAACGGAGGAAAAAACATACGCCTTCGTCAAAGGCAGTACCTGAGAAATAATCAATACATGGGAGTGCAGCTTCGGTATCGCCTTATGCCTGCAATTATAATTTTAGAATGCAGGCCACAAGGTCACCTTGGAGTGTTTGACCTTGTACGACATCCGTGTCGCTGTCTTGTGGAGGTCGCTAATCCGACATTGATGACATTGGTTTCGTGTTACATTAGTACAGCGGTTGGGATTATATTACACACCACCGTCAATAGGGAACGCGAACAGTGGGACCAAATTGAAAATTGATGAAGAAAGCGCTGATAATAAATCCGACAGACGCAGGAGCGATAAGAGTGGGATTAGCTTTGACCTCTCAAAGAAGGTGAAACGGGTCGTTAGTCCGCGTTACAAAAGTTATTTCGGTGAACCATATCGGTGATAGCATCCAAACGTGCAACCCATAAATGAAGTGAAGTAGTGAAAAACTGCAGGTGGGAAATACTGTCCAAAGCATATGGTGACATAAAGCGACTATTGCCTTATGATATTTATAGTGTATCGAGACTGTGGAGACAGATTGTTCATTTATTAGCCCTTTTCCCCACACAAAACGAGAGACCAGGGCCATTGTATCAGTTCCAATGTGACTTTTATTTCAACCTGATTCAGTTTACTGCAAGAGTTTTGGTGTTATGATGTTGGAAATTGCCCAAATTTGCTGCAGAACATGAAGCCAATAACAATGAACCTGATTTGGACTACCATAAAAGTTTTAGGTGCCAATAAAACTGCCGCATGCCATCACACACACCAGTGCCGTGCTCAGAGTTGGGAAGTATACGCTACATTGTGAGTTAGGAACTTAGGCCACACCAATCTAGGTTGCTGCTTCTTTGATTTAAACAATGTTAACGTTATTACTGAATTGGAAGATCAAGAAAAAATCTGAAGTTTTCTAGATCTGTTTTCATTTTGTTCTCTGGCTTTGTGGCTCAAAATGTGTTTTTTTTGTCCAAGGCACACTTACTTAAAACCCAAACATAAGAGAAACAAGTTCAGTGTCTTGAAGTCTTCATTTTACCTGAAGATGTTAAGACAAGTAAGTTTACTTTCTCAACAGATACCAGTGTGTCATGCTTTTGAATTTCCTATTTCAGAAACTTTCTTAAAAAAAAACTCTAAGATGCCTGACAATTAACCCAGCGTTTTACAACATCCATTTTCTCTTCTGGCAACAATTCACCCACGATCTCCCCCATTGCAACCTCTCCTCACATCTACCCTCAGATTTATGACCTCATTAGTCAATAAATGCGCTGTATCCCAACAAATGGGGGCTTCGGAACGGTTTATGAGAAAAATGATGAATCCCCCACCCCTGCACACATACATTAGGTGAGATGTACGACTGCCATCACACACGAGCCCGGTGACATACGACGCTTCACTCTTTCGCGTAACTTTGGCACAAAAGTTTGTAATCCGCGCTGCATGGGGTCTTGGGGAAGAAAGAGAGGGTCACGTATGATTCTGAATGTGTTAAATACAACAACGAAGGTGGGAACCGAGAGAGACCGTTGTCAAACAGTTCGTAAAAATATTTCTGGTGATGGTGAAATGGTGAAAAGGGGACAGATGGTAGAAGAGTTGTAATCAAACTGACTGTGTGAAATTTAGAATCAGTACTACGTGTCATATTAAAACTCTTGTTATGATAGTTTGTGCTTTTTTTGCTTGCCGCCTTGACAAGTATGACTTGTGAAAACAGCTGGATGGACAGAAAGACAGAAGGGACATTGGAGGAAAGAATGAGGAATGGGAGAAACCAATTGCAATGGCAAATGGAATAAACACAAAGAATCCATGATACACCATCAAAAAAGTTCTATTGCCTCCCAGATTTTACTCTGAAGAAAAACTATGATTCTGATATTTCCTATCATTTGTCTGGGTCAATGAGAGATCGCTAACGTGCCCCCTCCGAAAACAAAGCTGTCAAATTAGCGTTCTGATGTAATAAAAAAACATAAAAATGTGCGATCTAATAGAATTTTAGATCACCTTCACGACAAGGTCAAGCGCTCCAAGATGGAGGTCACTGGAAAACGTGCTCCCAAACACAATCCTTGGATGAACCATCAACACAAGCACCATAAAACTTTACAAAAACGACATTTCGTGCGCCGACCTTCCCTCAACTGACAAATACGCTCATAGAGTTTTATGGGGGGATCATTTTGGTGCATGCCAGTGAAGAGGGGGGAGAAGAAAGAATGATGGTGGGCTGATGAGTAGCCTGACTAAAATCACAACTCTAGCAGCCCTTCCACTGGACAGGCCCCAAGAAGCTTGATGGGCAACACCTCTAAGTCAAGAGAATTGGGGACATCCAAATCCTGTTGATCTATGCATTCGTACCCAATTATTTTCAGAATGAAGGATGATATTGGCGGCTGTGATGACTTGTTTCCATAGTGACAGAGAGAGAATCCTCAACTCTTTAAGAATCCTGAGCTTTTTTTTTAGTATTTTCATTTTTTTAATCAGTCTCCTGGCTTTGAGGTAAATAGCCACAAACTATAGGGGGGGCACCCTCCATGGAGCCCTGGACAGTGAGAGTTAGGCTAGGGTGATGAGGAAAAAAGTGGGGGGAACTCACACACGTTCTGGTGGCAGGGATAATGGGGGAAGTAGGAGGCCGGGATCTGCACAGGATACACCGACTCCGAGGACACAAAGTCGTCATCATCTGAAGGAGAGGGAGAGGTGATGCAGAGCATGCTGGGAAGGAGAGCAAGGGATGCTGGGAAGGAGAGCAGAGGATGCTGGGAAGGCAGGCATGCAGAGGCAGCCCTGAGATAAAGGCAGCAAGCACATACTAGTTTTCCATGCAGTTTTCCTCCAATTACAGGAAAAATTCCATGCTAGCCAAGCTTTTAAGGTATCTACAGCCAGTAAGCCAAGAAGTAGATCAGTAGAAAATTTTCCAACCTTGAGACCATCATATAACGATGTAGCAGTAAAAGGATGCACCAAAGAAACAAACATTTCACAATGCATTTGATTCCTACATCAAAAATTGTTAAGCCTGCGTTCAAGCGATCCTAGAGTAAAGCTAATATCTCTGAGTCATCAAAATACATTAGATGCTTGACATTTAGAATTTGCTGGCATCATAATCTAATTTTCCAGCCAACTACCCCCGAGGAAGAAGAAAAAAATTCAGAGATCAGGGTTCTCCCCAGACGATGGAACAAGGGCGCTGCGCCCTGATACTCCTTGCTCAGCGCCCTCATACTCATTTTCAAATTTAGGGTGTTTCATCCCTATTTTTCCCGATAATTTTGCCAAAATTCGTGAAAATTCGCTCATTTCGGGGCTGAGTGGCGTCTATTTTCCCGTCGGCATTGTCTCTGAAAACTTGTGAATGGGCGATAATCGCGTCAACAATGACCATTTCGCACATCGCTACAAGGGAATCGCTGTCATTAGTGGAACATCGGACGCCCCGCTGGCGTTTTAAAATCATGTAAACAACGCTAATTACCTGATTTCCTTGTGAATCAAAGCCCACGGCTCAGAGAATAAGTTTATTGCCTACAATGTTTACGAACGAGCTGTGGAAAAATCCCCTAACCGCGCCAATAGCACGTGGCGGCGCGAGACATTCTGTCAAATTCGGCGAAGCGGGAGAAAAATGACTCGTGCATTACAGCGATGTTACCCGTGAAAACAACGTACGAGGCTTTATTTTTCCTCTGGAGTGTTTTTAAGTCCCAAAACCTCTACAAATACCGAAATTTGTCCACAAATACGGCCTCGAGCTATCACGAGGAGACTCGATTGACGGGTTTACGGAAAGACCTGGGCTGTCTACCAGGCCAGGCTACCAGGCCAGGCTACCTTGCCTGTCTAGCACGTCAGGCACTCCGATCCCCCCATTCATATCCTCGCGAATGATGAAACATCCAAGCAGCTGCGCCCTCTAGTGGAATGTATTAAAATTACACCCACTATTGTACGTATTGCATACAGCAAGAATCTCACGGTTCCTAAGAGGGCGCGTGGGCCAGAGTGTGTCCCTTTAATCAGAACAAAGTGCCGTGTGACCACGTTGCTTTAGGTGGCCTAGCTGCATATGCCATTTTACCAAGACTTAGCAACAACTACAGGTACTAGGTTCATGATATACCACACTTCTTGTCACCGAAGTTTTGATGGAGTAACATAAATTCTGTTATCTTTCATTTGGACATGATGGACCCGTCTCCCTTTGTATGGATAATGGAGAATACAGTATACAACGTATATATACAAACGTCAAGATAAATATTTCTGTAATTTCTGTAATAGATATTTCAAAATTTATTACTTTGTACTTGTAGACAGATTTGTCACTGGTGTGTTCTTTTTCAATGTGCGTTTCCGACTCACGTTTGACGTCATGCGAGGTCATAACTTCCCGTGGCTGGAAAGTTATGAGCTTCTGATTGGCGTAAGTTGAACTTTTGACCTAACTGGGGAGGCTGCATTGCTCGCACATGTGTAAACAATGTGCCCCTGCGGCAGCGTGAGGGGGCTCTGGGAAAATGATTGACACCGGCATCTTATGAGTTTTGCATCTCGGCAAACTTTGGGAACCAACAAATCCCAGTTTTGCGACATAACAACAAATTTGACAGTATCGTAATGTGTGGCATGGAGCTGGCCGGATAACGCCACTTATCATCTACGGCGCAAGGGGTCCCAAATCCACCCACACCATGCTAAATTGGAAAATCTGGGTCAAACGGGCGGTTAACGCTAGCCTGGATACCATCCTATTTGTATGCCGGGGCTCCCATACTCGCTCCCTAAAAATATATATATTCTCTAGTGAGCGAGCCCCGGATGGTACCCAGGCTAGGTTCACGCTCGGGGCGGAAGAATACCCGGAAGTAGCCTTCTTTGCAGGTTCCATTGTTCCGCTAAATTAAAAACAATTACAAACCACAAACGGCCAAACAAACTGTTGCATTCTAGCCACAAGATAAGGGGGGTAATTACAAACCAAAAACAAACTGCTGCATTCTAGCCTTGTTTCAAAGCAGCAGTATGAACCTGTAGTTGTTGGTAAGGGACTGTACGATATTTTACCGGGAGGGGAGAGCTGGTGCGTAGGGGGGAGGGCCATGGAAAATTTTTTTTGCTTGGGGGGAGGGCCATGGAAAAAAAATTGGGGTTTGGGGGAGGGCCATGGAAAATTTTAAGAATCCGACACACCATTGTAGATTATGATACTTTTGAAAATATGCGATCTTCTCGGAAAATCTGTCACGTTGCGGACGAACATACATATTGTACCGCATATCTCTAGTATTCCCTACAATTCTAATGGAATCAGCCAGACGCCCCATAATTCCGTTCGAAATCGAACACAGTCTTCGAAGAAGAGAAAACAAAGGATTGATATCGTTTTGATTACAGCAAGGAGCTTTAAATAACAGCTATGATTTTGCACTGCTAATCAATGTGTTTTTACTAGAACATTCAGTTTCAGCCAGTGCCTGTCATTCAGTCATTTGACGGAATTTTGCCGCTCATGGCGGACAAACAATAGCCCCAATCCGTCATCTTTGACGGACAAAAATCGGTGTGCAATGATAACGTTAACGTTATTATAGAAAGAACTTGGAAATTTTCATAGATTCCAAGAAAATCTGTGGACGTTTGTGGCGGAGCCTATTTCAGATAATTTCTAACACGCGCCCGAGCTGGGAGTCCGAGAGGAGATCCAAGTTAAGTGATTGGGCGTGGCAGAGCGAGGCGGTACGGCGAACTTCAAAGGCGGCCGACGTGACATAAAGGCACTAGCTAACGTTAAGGTTTTGTTGACGGATAGCGATAAGTCATACTCGTACATTGTTAGCCGATAAACCGCTGCATGCTGTCGGAATACGTCTTCACTTCATTTTGTAATTTTTGCACATTGTACTCGTGAACAGAGATTAAGTCAATCAGAAGATCAAGACTGATACACTAAGTGACTCGAAGCGGCGACTGGACTGAGCACCGGCGTGCCGGATCAAACGCGCAGTCTGTTCGCCATATTTGTTTAGTAATATCAATTTTCGTAAAGTAAATTTGGCCCCCAAAATGCAGGAGATGGTGTTTCAGAGGGTTACAAATTTCAAAATTTTTCGGGGGGATGCCCTCGGACCCCCTACAACTTGATACTTACGCCATGCAAGGTGCCCCTACACTGTGAAAATATCCTGGTGAGAACCCTGAAGTGGTAAAACTGTTACTTACCTTGATTAGCGTGTAAATGTGGTTGCTGATCAAGTGTGTGGTTTCCATCGGTGGTTTCTCTCATCGGAGACGGTGGGAAATACTAGAAATGTTTGAACTTTGAATATGACGTATAAAGTAAGACGCATCATGGGACCGGTGTTGAAAAGGTTTTATTTTTGCCAACTTTTGTCGCCGTAATTCAGTGAATATGCATGTGTGTATTTCTCGTAGGACATAGATATCTATTAAATCTATAAAGTTTTGTTGTGGTTAAAGTTAGTAAACTGTTTCTTTTCTGTGTCCATTAACCGTATACAACATAGAAGTGAGTGCGTTCGATCTTGACCGGACATGCATATGATCATGACGGTTATCTTCCCCCAGAAGTAAAACGCTTGCATTATTCTTCATCAAAAGAGATATCATTAAACTAAGTTTACCAGCAAAATTATCCCTCAAAATGCAGAAAATAGTGTTTCAGAGGGTCAAGATTTCCACATTTCTCCCTGACTGTCGCGCCTTCGGCGCTCGACATGATCTTTCGGCAAACAAAATTGGAGATGACGGGCGGGAAAAATCAGGCGGCTAGAACATGAAATTTGTTTTAAAAATAAATGTTATAGGTCCAATGATTGGTCTAAGCCCCGATAGCACATATCTAAATACAGTCCCAAGAAACACCGATTCTTGTTTTATAGCATGCGTCAGCTATCCAAAATTGGACGCTGTCGGCCTGACGTTCAAAACTGGCCTACTTTGTGCTGTTGTCTTACAAAACGCGGATTGTTTTTCTACAATTTGTAATACATGTACATGATACTTGTAGGGGGAGGGCCATGGTAAAATTTTTTGAGGTGGGGGGAGGGCCATGGAAAAAAAAATTGGGATCGGGGGGGAGGGCCATGGAAAAAAAATTGACTAGACTTCTGGCGCACCAGCCCTCCCCCTCCCCCCGGTAAATATCGTACAGTCCCTAAGTCTTCGGTAAAATTTTTCAGGCCGCCGACAGCCACGTGGTCACGTGGCACTCTATTCTGATGCAAGGGACAACATGCGTTCTTAGTATTTAAACTAACCGCGAGATCCGTTCCCTATTACTGTTACTGTTTATTACCCTTGGCTGATTAAAACTTCAAACAAACAAACTTTGAATTAATATCTAGATCAGTTTCTTTGTAGATTTCTTGCTGTATGCAATACGTACAATAGTGGGTGTAATTTTAATGCATTCCGCTAGAGGGCGCAGCTGCTTGGATGGCTCATCATTCGCGAGGATATGAATGGGGGGATCGGAGTGCCTGACGTCCTAGACAGGCAAGGTAGCCTGGCCTGGTAGCCTGGCCTGGTAGACAGCCCAGGTCTTTCCGTAAACCCCTCGATTGACGCCATATTACGAATAGATGCGCGCCTGCATGACCCCGAAAAAGTTCAAAGTTCAAAGTGCGCATTGCGAAAGTCAGAATAAATCGCCGATTTCGGGCTTTAAAATAGATTATGAGTACGTAAAACATTATCGATTTTTAGGCAAACGCATTATAAAACAATTAAAATTTTGTGCTAATTAAAAAAAAGATAATTAAATGTTTTTTTTTAATTTTTTTCTGTTCAAAATACAATCAGTGTGTATGTTCTGTTGTTGAAATTTTGATCAAGAAAATGTTTATGGAAATTTATATATTTCCAAATAAATGTGCACATATTTTTGCTGTCAATATTTTCATTTGTTGCTGATATCATGTAACTTATTATAGTCAACTAGAGGGGTAACAAAAAAAAAGGTGAGAAGGTTTTTACCAATTTTCTCTAGATTTTTTCCATAATTGCCTTGCCTCAAGTTCCAAGTAGAAAATACATGACTTAAAGTTGTGTACTGTTTCACTTGTTGAACTTGACGGCACCGTTGGCCCCCGGTAAGGGGCCATAGCGGGGAACCTATGCCCAATTTTTTCAAAATGTCAATATTTTTTTTCTGTCAGATTATATCCAGCATGGTTAGCTTGTTTATTTTTTGTTGATTCTTAGTGCAGTGTACCTTTACGTACCTACCTGCATGTATCTTCTTATCTCCAGGACGGTAGATGAAAATAACCACAGCCAGCAAGATGACATAATTGTAATAAAGTGTGTTTGTGTACAAGAACAAGCTTGGCTTGGAGATTTTTCTCACCTCTTTATTAGAGAAGAACAAAACCTGAAGTCGCAGGAAATGGCTTCCATTTGTATCAGGACAAAGAAAAATGCTAGAGCTTCCCCCCCTCTGGAGGGGGGCCACGCCCCCCTCCAGACCTCCCCCCACGACGCGCTTGCGCGTCGCATCGGGTGCTGCGCACCCTCCTCCGTGATACTCGGAATTTCTGGGGAGAACCCTGGAGATTAATCTGCGACAACCACACATCCTACTCCCCAACCCCAGTTCCGCAGGCGGCTTCTTTATTACTATTCACGTCGCTGCTCTGATTTCACGGTTGGACACCGATGAACCGCGGAGCAGCCGGTTCGTGAATCGTGTCTTTTGTTGCCTCCCGGTTGGCGCATGAAACCTGCCAGCGCTGGGCACACTTCTAATTACCCGCTGCACCAGCAGCCATTCACAGGCCCCACTACGGGGACTGATACTCCCCGGATATACTGATACTGCATAACAGATCGTCGGTAATCAAACACGTTCATTTCAATAGCAGGCGACAACTCAATGGTATCTCACTTTCGAATCACAGAAGTGAGTCTTGTGTTAAGCCCGTTACACATTCACGAATTTGGCCTCCCGAACACTAGCCGAATGCCCCCCAACCATGGTTAGGAGTAGGTTGGAGCAAAGTCGGCTGTCGTTCAGTGAATTCGGCTACTATTCGGCTGCACCAGCTAAATGTTTCAAAATGTTTAAAACATTCCGGGGTTGATGGGGAGGTTCGACCATGGTTGGCTGGTATTCGGCTGTAAGTCTGCAGAATACCAGCCAACCATTCCGGAGTAAGTCAGCAGTGTTCGGGGTGTGTTCATGGGTCAAATTTGACTCAAATGACACAAAATGTCCATACAGCCGCCTTTAAATGAGTGTAACACACCTGCCTCGTACATGTATACTGGATATTGCACATTGTTATCAGTGTCAATCAACTGGCATGCCAATACTTACTGACAATGACCACAAAGATTTCTGCTTGACAAAGCGTAGGAGGAAGACGTACTTGTCAAAAAATCCAATTTCCATCACACTCATCCAAGTCAGACTCTACAATGTACAAACATGGCAGCAAAGATTAGGTTGACTTGAACAACTACTGCACGTGTTGAAACACGTCTAGCCAAAATGGCGAGCGTTATATATGTACCACCGAAATTCGATTTCGCTGCGCCACCGCCGTGCTGGGCGCGAGACAAACACATGCTTCAAAGCCCCAACGTAGCTTGGCAAATTTTTCACAGATGTACGTGTAATCTGGCATTATGCTCGGGAGAGTTGTGGACTGGAACAAATTGCACAGTACATACACCTGCCGTACATGCAATAATTTCATTAGCGACAGGGAGCTGCATTATTGAAAGTCATCTGCTGTGAAGAGCAATGTTGTATAATGCTCTCCCGTTATGTATAATGTGCACGACACTTCCTGAATGGCAAATTAGCCAAACCGAGAGACAAGAGAGTAGCTCCCAATTGGTTTAGTGCAGGACATCTATACCAGATATACATGTATGTGTACATGTATTCTACTAAATTGAAGATTACAAGCAATTCACAATTTTCCACAGCAATTTCAGGAACAAAGATTTCTACTAAATTGAAGATAGCTTTGTTCCTGAAATTTGTATGGAAAATTGTGAAATGCACGGTGAATTTTTCTAGGTTTGTTCCTTAATTTGATATTGTGACCAATCCAAACCAGCTGAATGTGTTGAAATTACCGTGATTTTCAGGCATGCAAAGTTTCGCATGGTCTCCCCCCTAAGCCTTCCCACAATTTACGGAAATGACTCTCATAATTTGTGATATTTTGCACTCCCAAATACCCCTCACACTCCAGGTGTACAAGGGTCAACTAGAGGCCCCTAGAGGTTGTCCCTGCAGGGAATATGGCAGTGCCTGTAGATTTAGTGTGGAGGGAAGTCACCTTCATGGTGGATTGACACACTTTGTGACAGATTACTGTTTTCTGTCACGACATATGAGGGCGTGGAGACAGGGAATTTCTCCGAGCAGGTTTTACAATTCCTGGGGGGGGGGGGAACCACAGCTTTCCATGGGGAATTCCTTTTTTGGGGCCACAAAGAAATTTGGGAAAAGAAAATCCACCCTTCTGTTTGCAATTTCTATGTAAAATGGCTCAAAATGCAGAAATCTGGAGAACTAAGTTCTTTCACGGCCACATATATGGAATAACATGTATTTTAGTTACCAGAACAGAGATCAAAATTCAGAGTGCTGTTTTATGAATGATGTCACCTTTCCCTTGTCACATTTGCCCCCCTCCCCATTTTTCAGGTTTCCCAGAACTTTAGATGGATAAATTGCTACCTTCAAAGATGATGTCATTTCATATTTTTACAAACAGGACTTTGCAAGACGCCTTACAAACACCAAATCCGACCATCACCATTCCAAGGCCAAAAAACAGTCAAAAATACAAGAAAGAAATACAAGATACAAAAGACGTATGAAGGAGGCAGTTTACATCAGGGCCCATCAACCCTCTCTGAACCATGACGGTGGGAGATTCCGTCTTCCAGCCTCTTTCATATCACTCCTGACGTCATCACGCTTCTGACTTCTGGAAAGTCAGTGAGTGGATTGTTCATCTGACGAAGGCTGACGAGTTCGACCGAAAATTCATGGTGAGTTTCCATTTTGTGTTGGATCAAAGTTAAACCTTACCATAAAAGATACAAACTACGTTCTCTGCCTTGAAATACGCGAAATATCAGTAGTCGTTTCTCCAATTTTCCACCATTAGTTAATGGCCCTAAAATCCCCCTTCCCAAAAGTTGATCCCCTTTTCCCATTAGTATCCATAGCAAGGGTGGCACAATTAAATTTTCCCGGCTGTAATATGTCAACGTTGCACGCGGGACGCGAATACTGAACGCGTAATAAGGTTACGTGACTACCGGGTATATTTACTGGTATTGTGTTATCGGTGAAACGAAATTAGAATTGATTCGGAGACGTCACTGCGTTCTTACATGCAAAAACCTCCCCCAATATACGTTATCCTTGTAGCCATGGTACATTTGAAAAGAGGTCCAAATGACACTTTAAAATTCGTTTTGACGTCCCAACTCACCGCAAAGCCAAGATACCCAACAACGAAACAAAGTTAGCTTTCCCAAAATTGAGATACATGACAGGAGACTTGTCCACAAAACTCAGTTAGCATCGATTGCTTGCAAAGTATTTCTGCAACAGCCCATATTAGTCAAGGTACATGTTAGCAATGCAAAAGCAAGTTATTTGTAATTTCATCCTCAACATATCACTCAGCAAATTTTTGTATAGCTTTGTTTTTAAAGAGCATTTTGAAAATGTAACAGACACCAGAAGCGTAGTTCCAAAACGACCAAGAAATGATCTGTGAAAACTACTACAATAAATGCATGCCCCCGAAAATTCTGCACTAAAGAAACAATTATGCTTCAATTATGACAGAAAAATTGTGCAGGCCTCTAAGCGCTTTAATACCGGGTTTTGTAGAACTGTTGATGTGCTCTTTTGCCAGCCATCATACAACCAACCGGCCATCGTACCAAGCAGGGGTTGTCCTACAATGGCGGGTTGGTTGTACGATGGCCGGCAAAAGAACACGTTAACAGTTCTACAAATTCCACCCGCTCGGAGGCCTGCACAGGAGGCTACAGAAAACTGCCATCCCATTGAAGCACAAAACGAGATAACCTGTGGAACAGATAAAAGCTTTTCCCCACAACATCTAATCTCATTGGTGGAACCATCTAAGCCTGTGCCGGATATTGACAACATCGTGTGCCTGTACAAATCAAATTATATCACTGCACATCAATTGTAATCTAGTCTGCACGTAGAAAGTACATGCAATGCAAGAATATTGCATGTCCCCATAATGAGGCTCATTTGTTTTTCGTGTAATGTTTCACCACACGATTTGATTGTGAACAGTCTGTGCTGCTGACACGTCATAACTTTGCCATCTGGAGTTGAAATATCTGAATGTCTCTTTTCCAGTGCATGTGTGGTGCTGCATTTCAATTGACGTTAAAATTCTGTCCTTTTCTTTTTACATGTAATGGGATTGGGGAAAGTGAAACCATTCAAACCATTGTGTTATTAGCCCTTCATTTTTAGCCAGGCAGTATGTAACTGTGAAAAATGTAAGATATTCAAATTGTCACAAGACACACTACCACACGTACATGTAGCTGGCTGATAAAACATTTTTACCTTTGCCACACTAAGGACACAAACCATTGTTTCACTAGCATGCCATGCATCTCAAAAATACTAATACAAAACCTGGGACCAAAGTCAAAAGCAATACCATGCCAGCCACGTCATACATTGCGAACATGCTACCAAAACAATTACTACGATGGCTGGATGCATTTTCTGGTAGTTACCAGCACACATATGTACATGTACTAGTAAATACAAAAAGGTGTCGGCCTTCCAGTCTGTCCTTTGCACTCTTCAATACAGATACAAAAAGCTTCAACACATCCAAGATAGACTTTGCAGGGTAGTTGGAGAAGCCACAAAGAGCTATCCGGAGGGCTAAGTCGACACATGAAAAAACTTACAAAGTTTTATCTTCATTTTCAATATTCAGACTCAAAGAATATTCATTAAATTTTAGGAGTATCCCCTTCCAAGTCTTTGTGGTCCTTCTCTTCTACAACTGTTCATCACACAGTCTGTCTTTCGTGACTCACCTGAGTGCCTGTTTTTTCTCCACCAGACCACGATAATGAACAGGCACACGAGCAGGAACACGGTGACCGCCCCGACCAGGCTGATGTACAGGGCCAGGTTATCTTCTGTTCGTGCACTGGCAACTGACGACAAAAGAAAACAAAATTAATGAAAGTAAGGTCACATGTCCAAAAAGATGGGTCATTTAAACATGAGGAAGGCTGCAACACAGATAGCTGAAAATTGCAGAGACTAGTTGGTCATCTTGGAATGCAGGCTAGCTGTTTAATAAGCAGTTTTACATCTTTTGAAACTGCAAAAACCTTTTAGAATGCTTTCTTAGGAAAACACCATGTAGGGCAACTTTACCTTCAGGCTGCTAAGGTAGCTGTTTGGCACCAAATCAGTATTGCTTATGGAGTTAGGCAGCAGGGAGAAGGTTAAATACTTAAATATTTCATTTACCAAACATCTTTCTTCACTCAATCTTCTTCATGAAGTAAAATGTTATATTAGTGTTACAATTTTAACCTTGTACTGCTAAGGGTGTTTCTATGCACCACAATTTTGTTGTTTAAAGCACAAAGTAGCATGGATAGGGTTAAGGTTACTAGTATTACAATTCCTGCAAAAGCAAATATGAAGAACAAAGAGGTGGAGATTAAAACGTATGTTTGTAACAGAAAAAAACTCAGGAACACAAAAACTTACATGTCGGACTATTGGTCTGAATTTGTAGATCGCTTTCTTCAGAATCTGTGAGAAAAAACAGCACAACAACAAACAAAACCAGGGTCAACTTACAGCATGCAAAATTAAGGATAAGACACAAAAAGAACTTAAGAAATGCACAACAAAAAAGTTACTTTGTAGCTTAGGCCACACAAAGATATTTCACTGGCTCCTGTATAAAAAGAAACATAATGCTGAAATGGATATCAACAGCAAAACAGAGCCTGACGAGAATGTTTATCATAATCTGGAGAGTTTCGAGACTCCCCTTTCTCTCTCTGGTTTCCATTTTGATTCTTGTCTCTTCCATTATTACCTTCACCAAGAAGGTTATGTTTTCGGTAGCGTGTGTCTGTTTGTGTGTAAACAAGACAACTCAAGAATGCTTAAATAGAATGTCTTGATACTTGGTAGGTCTTGATGAGATTGATTAGATTTAGGTCCCCCTGGTGGCTTGTTATGGTACTACAGTGGAACTTACATTTTTGATATCTCGTAATCTGGACATGCTAGGGTCACGAATTTTGGATGATAGATAGCTCTTGTTCTAGGTAAGAGTTAACATTACTTCGGACCCCCTAGCAGCTTGTTTGTACTTCAAAATTTCTGAAAACCATAGAAATACATTGTTGTGGCCTTAGCTCAAAAACAATATTGAAAAACAAACTTAATAAACTTGTTATCATGATGATAAAAGATAAAACAAAGGGAAAAGGACAAAATGTTGGCGTATTTCTACCTCTACAGAGGCCCCCTGTACAGTTTCTGGTCTCCATGTTGTCTCCGATGCAGTACCGTCCGCCGAACTGTGGCGGAGGGTCGTTACATTCTCGTCTCCTCCAGTTGTTGCAGTCCCGCCCGCAGGCCGAGAACTTGGACCACTCCGACCAACCTCCGTCCACTGGGGAAAACACAAGTTGTCAGACCTAAGCTCTGCTAGCTATCTGACACAAGTGTTGTTCAAATGTGTCTAATGAAAAGGCCTCTACTGTACTTGATAAAAGCAAGTTTAATTTTACAATAGCTGTCGCAAAAATAGTTTTTTACAAAAGTGGGACCCTGCCCTACCTGGACACAGAGTGGTACACTCCGCACGCTGTACGGGGTCCCCGTCGCAGGTGTCGCCTCCGTTGAGCGGGGCAGGGTTGGTACAGGTGCGCGTCCGTCGCATCAGACCGCGCCCACACTGGCTGTTGCACTCGCTCCAAGTGCTCCATGTGGACCAACCGCCATTGACTGTGATGAGAAGAGAGAAACAAGTTGATGTTACTATCATAATCATCATTTTCCGTTGTTCCTTGGTTCTCTATTCCGACATTGCTGTGCTACAGCAAAGCCTAAAGAATGGAAAAAAATGGTGCCCCCCTCCCCCATCTTACTGTAATGCAACATCTGCTTACATTTTAAGATTTCATAAAACTTTTCACTTTTTGTTGGGAGAGAAAAATGGATGAGTTGTAGCATGTCAATGACAACCGATTTTTCAGCACCAAGAAAAGAGCCTGACATAGCCAAGACCACTGATTCAAATTCCCTCCAAATTTAAATGTTGAATTTTTCCTTCTCTTCTTATTGAAGAAAACCCTCCTGGTGATATGAAAGGAACTTTATTCTCATAGTGATGATGTCACAGTGCTTGTTGGGAGTATCCAAGACCCCTTAGGATGTCTGCTTGCCGCTCAATCATCGACAAATGGCAAAAAAGCACCCCTAAGTGCCTGTGGCACCATCCATCTCATCATGAGCTGTCATAAGATCACTTTCACCCAAGGAGAAGTCAAGATAAGGAGCTGTCAGTCACGCTGGCCTGTCAAGAAGACGTACGCGCTATCACTCCCACACTGACATCCTCCTGACAGAGGCAGTTTCCCGGTATCGATTTTACGGCAGGTTACGACACTTCGGTTGTGGAACACATCCCTTTTTACGTCCCCGAACGGAGTACAGGAATTACTTCTGAATCTGGGTTTCTTAAAGACTGTAAATCAGGCCTCTCAGATGTTTTTAAGATATTGGGCTAGGAAGGCAAAACCTGAATGCTAACCTACAACACTAAGCTCTTGTTAAACAGTTGTTGAAAGCTCACTCACTGGTATGTCAAAAAAACAGGAGTGGATTCTCAATCATATTCAACTTGCTTTGAACAAAGAAGCACAAAAAATATGCAGGGACAAGGTACAGAACCTACCATTTCAAAAATGTGACATTTGATAGTAAGAAAAAAAAACCCGACCAGATTCTCTATCATATTCAACTTGCTTTGAACAAAGAAGCACAAAAAATATATGGGGACAAGGTACAGAACCTACCATTTCAAAAATGTGACATTTACAGTAATAGGACCAGTTTTGACAGTAACCTATAAGGTCTCGTATTTTGGTCTCCTACGTGTTTTTTCGTTTCGCATCTTTCTGTTTCCAACTCCGAACTCTAATCTTAAATATAGAAGAGTTCAGTAAGCCCTGCTATGAATATTCCATTGGGTTATGAGAACCTTCCTGCCAAGAAATATGAAGCCCCCCCGACCATCAGCTGCTGCCATGCATTGACAATCAAAACTTCATCATTTTACGCCGATCCAGTAATTTCCGTGGCCTTTTGTCGACAATGACAGATGGCCGGTTTAAGGTTGGGGTGATTTCTTCCCGACGCGGCGGGAAATGCGAGCAGTGATCCGAAAAGAACACTGCGCGCACTTGGGGAGGTTTCATAATTACTCTACTAATCAGGGCGAAAATTATGAGAGACGGCAAAGTACTCGCAGTAATGGGGAATCGATATTTGCGAACCTTGGGACTTCTGTAACTTTTTCTGCCTGTTGCTGCCACTGCACAGATGCAACAGTGGCCGTCATTTCTTCCAAAACAGGCTAATGAACAATTTATTCTTCTTGTGCAAATCAGGATACACTGTAAAAGTTGCTAGCAAGTATATCACACAATGACACTGGATTTGAACCACGCAATTACATAACAAAACATCTTACAGATGTTGTGATGGAAGCTACTGTTTTTTGCAAGCACACTGCAGTGTACTGCCCTCTTCTCAAGAAGTGTGGCGAGTTCTTTAACATGATCGTTGTGTGTTTTTCCTTAAAACTGCATTATGTAACATAAGGACGATACAAAAACATTACATACATCAATACATTACAATACATCAACCCTACTCCATTGCAAATAAGTGGCATTCAGGAAGTGGAGGTGCCAAAATATGACGCCTTACGAGTGTGTTCAAAAGTTGGAAACACAGCTGTCAGCCATGTTTGTTTACACTCTGATAGATTGTGGTGGCACCACAAAGTGAGTGTGCCTCGTGTAGGCTGTTTTAGCGCCAACCATAAATGTCAGAAATGTGAGATAATTGCACAAATATGTTGAAAAGTGGAAGTAAATGACAATCATACGAAGATTTTTTCAATTAAAACATTTCATTTTTTGGTGCAAATTAAAAATGTCACATAATGCCCCTTTAAATAGGGAATTGGCAGGGAAACCTCCCCTCCACAGATGAGTGTAGTAGTCCCTTATCCTACACATCTACACCATCCACTGACAAATTTGGGTCAACTCTACACCACAGAAATGGCTTCTAATTACCTGTCTATCACTTGGAAACACTAAGACGACTTGGACACGATCTTAAAGAGGAGATAGGAAATTGAAGCTTAAGAAACTTGGTCCTCAAGTATTTGATGCACATCAGCAATCTGGGAGACCTCATAATGTCACTTCTTCACTTTCTAAACGATGACTCTTGAATCCAATCAGTGATAGACAATTAACGAGCAGATTCCACTAGAAGCGCTACAGAATTTGCCATAAGATTATCGTCCTTGGAAGCTAGCTAAGGCCACAGTGATTTAATTTGTGAGTTGTCGGATTTTGAAAAAAGTAATGCTGACCTAAAAGTTCAGTATAAAAACAGAAACACTGCTAAAGTATGTACTAGTACCTTGCTGCACACAGTTTTAGAGAGTGACTATCGTTTCAAGTTTTCTCACAATTCTATATATTTATCTTGTCCTTTTGCTGAATGTTGGCTTGAAAAAAATGGATGGGAACCAAGTAAATAAATTGGTGTGGTATAATTGTATAATGGAGCATCTTTTTACAAGCTACATGTATATGTGTAAAACACGCTGCTCAGAAAATTGAGTTATAGTCGTACATAATGTGAAAATAGCCTTGATAATGTATCATAAAATGTACTCTATCTCCTGGCTTGTCTTCACTGACGAAAATTTCAAGGGCCTTGTAAAATGTACTAAGAGCTCAGTAATTAACAAGCAGACCCTCTAAGGAGTATAATTTACTGTTTAGCACACAGAGTTGCAACAATTATGAATTACTGATTATTAATGTGATATCTGTTAGCAATGTTGACAGTCTGGCCCTATTATGTTATTCATAACCCCATACATACCTTTTAGTTTACTTTAAATCAAAACTTCTTTTGATGGAATTTTTCTAAAATACAAATCTATAATGATTGTTGTTCCTCCTATGAAATAGTAGAATTGTACAAGAAATGAATGTTATTTTCAAACTACATAGAAAAGATGTGAAAGACTCGAGTACATTTCTTTACTGTACAATATAACCAAATATGTCTATAATTGTGGAAGCTGTGCGATTTAATCAGGTATTTGAGTCAACAAAACCATATGAACTGAATATTTTATACATCATCACTTATAAGCAGATCTGAATATGTCTTTTAGACTTAGACATGGTTGAATGAAATCCTTCAAGACATGATGAAGGACGTCTTCTTAAATATCATCAATCTGTTTCTTACAGACAAATCTCAGCTTCTTCGAGCAATGTGTAGAACTTCCTTGTAAAGCCGATTGATTTTGGAATCATAAGTAACCGTGGCTGATAACAGAGCTGCTTAGCAAGAGCTTACGGAGAATAATACCCCGAGTGAACGTGCTATCAGTTACAGTTAATGGGCGACTTTTAAGTCTTTTGTTCGGGTATTGATTTTGCTTGCTTCTTAACTGCCCTCCCATTAACAACTCTCAAGATGCGAGGCAGCAATTTTCATGTGATGGTATAGATGAGAAGGGCTCTTCCACTAAAGATTGAGGGAGGATGTGCATGTAAAACTAAAAGGGAGAAGCGAGGCTGACAAGATGAATGAAAGAAATAGAAATATAATAAGACTTTTCTCCAACTGTGCCTTCTGTCAAAGGCACCAAAAGCAGTTTCAGGGCAGTAAAACTGGATTTTCAAAGTCAATTTCCTTGTCATTTTTTAAATGTAGTATTAAAGTTGAATCAACCCTATCCAATAGAATACTGACAGGGGTCGAAATAGATTTTGGGGCCAACTTGCACTGGTGCAGATGGAAAAAAAATACTTGCACCAGAAGAAAAATAGTTGCACCCCCCAAAAATAAAACGAACACAACCAAAAGTACATGTAGTAACTTTAATAAAAACTTCATGGATTCTGGTTTTGTTCCCTTTCCAGTTCTTTATTGGGTATTTCTACAGGTAGCTGGTAGTAACAGCGGATAAAGCAAACTTGCACCGCGGTGCATACCGGCAAAAAATTAGTTGCACGACACCAAATTTACTTGCACCAAGTTGCACACAGAGGGGTATTTCGACCCCTGACTGACATCTGTGAGGTGACAGGTTGTGGGTTGGATCCCTGCCTAGACGTTGTGTCCTTAGGAAAGGCTCTTTACACGACTTTCCTCACTCCTCCCAGGTGTAAAATGCGTACCTGACTTCGGTTGGGGAGGTAAAAGGCAGTGGAAAGAGAGGGATGGGTTCCGCCTTCCAATACCGTGCCCTAGACACAGTGGATTAACAACCCACTGCCCTTATGGCCTCAAAAAGGCTATGGGACTACCTTTACCTTTACCTTTGCGGCTAATGGCCATTCAGAAGCTCGGCCAGTCGTAAACAGATCACAGTTGTGAGTCTGTTGTGTGTTGCCCCCCTCCCCACTGGACCTTAATCAATAAATGATTAATGACCCCGCAGACATGATGAAAGAGTTCAAAGATCCAGTCAGACTTTCCGCCCGCCAGGTCACACGACGCTTCGCAGAACTGCCTCCACATCCCATTCAAAATTCATGGACTCGAGTATCCATCCATCACGGTATTAGCATCGCAATTTCACCGTCCTCGGCGATCTGGTCAACAACCGAAGATCACGCTGGTCTGCGATTATGTTGACAAGAAGACTTAGGAGAGATTGTTCAACAAAATTCCTAGATCCACATTCTGCTAATTCTTTTGAAAGAAAGTATTTCTTGAAGCACAGTTTTTGGCTGAAGTTCAACGCTTGCCCCTCCTAATTTTCTATGAGATTCCGTCTATTGTACACGTGCAAAATAACGATGAGTATGCCCTGCTTCAGACAACATTCTTTGCTTTATCGTCAGCAGTTTTTCTTTAGAAGACCGTATCGATGTAAAATTGGTCCTGACAACTTTGTCCCTGCTCAGTATCAAAATTCCGAGAGCTTACAGAAAGGTCCCCTCCCCCATTATGACTGCATGTTTGTGGGATACAGAGGTTGTCGCTGTTGCCTCCACATTTGGATTGTGTTTGACACTGCAGTCTGCTGCTATTAGTACTAACTCCACTCAAAGACAAAAGCATTAGCTCTGTAATTGTTTCATTAACTGTTCATTTTCTGTAGATTGGCATTGAAGAATCCTGAACTTCTGAGGCAAACACTTGAATACCTAATGGTCTCTTCTCCTTCTTTTAAGTCTTTTACACTAAACTTCATTGACATAAGGTCCTTGCTTCATTCAGTAGAATGTCTATCGATATATAAACAATCCTACTGATGTTTGCATGAATTTTGGTCTTTAGTGATATTTTTCAGTGGCACATTTCATATAAAAGACAACATCTAAAGCTATCTATGCATGTTTGTTAGCTTGACACAGACTATAAAAACCAAACCTCTACTGTCTGAAAGTTACCAACATCAATACATTTCTGTGGCATACTCCTAAAATGTTGGTAACATCCAAAAAACCAAAAAGTCTTTACGTAAACTTGACACCTACCGTAAACGGTCACCCTGGCGGTGACGCTCCTTCGTTTGGTGACGATGTTCTTCGCCACGCACGTGTAGTTGGCGGTGTCGGACAGCCGTGCCTGGTTGATGATGAGGTTCCCCTCGTTGGTGATGATGAAGTTGATGTCCAGGTCTACCTGGATCTCCTCGTCATTCTTCAGCCACACCACCTCGGGTGTGGGGACGCCCTCTGGTGGCCGGCATTGGAGCTGCACCGGTGTCTCGTTAGGGACGCCCTGGCTGATCGGCTCCAAGATAAAATCTTTTCTGAGATCTGCAAGGTAACAAAATGGCAATTTTAAAATAAAATACAGCTTTTTCAAAGCAAAAATACAGGATATAGTCACAGCAGTGGCATCAACCAACCTAAAGAAAGCCAAAGGTTTTGTTGATCTTTACTATGTTTGTGTTTGAGTATACTTGATTATGAATCAATCATCACAGACGAGCTTCCTCGAATTACCCCTTTGTGTGCAAGTTGGTGCACGTAAATTTGGTGCTGTGCACTAATTCTTTACCTGTATCCACCGGTGCAAGTAAGCTTTTTGTGCAAGTATCTTTGTCTCATGTGCATCTGTTCACTTTTACCAAATACTGTAAATCAAGCTCTGAAAAGTAATCACAAGTGTACAGTATGGACAAAATTTCAGAATTCATAACGAGATCTAGTGAGAGGTAACACTTCTGACATGCATGTTTCTATGCTCGTTCATTGCTTTGTAATCATGTTCATCACAACACGTCTTGTATATATGCAGACCCAACAAAGCAGTTGCAATTGCTTCTGAGGTGGGGAAAATGACTGCCGAACTCTCTCCCTGCCTCATGATCACAACAGCTGCGCACCAACGTGTGCCAATTTGGCGCACATTATCACAAGATGACAATCATCCCTGCTTGCAGTGATATTAATACCCCGGCGCCTTGGCCCATTGTTTAAAGCCAGACAACTCCTCCCATGTCGGGCTGTGTAAAAGGATAGAGGGACGGGAGGCGCTACGGGTGGCACTTATTAACTTTGAACACAGAGCCTCTCGGTGATAAATCTCGTGTCTACGGTGAAAAATTGCTCCGCCGGCGCCAGGATCTTAACACAGACTTTATGGCACGTCATAAAATGGAGAAGGTGGCTGAGCAGATAAAGAATACAGTACGGCTACAGTAAGGCTTCCTGGCTGGAAAAAGACGCATTCAGGAGCGCCGAGTCTACCTCCTAATGATGAATTGTCGCTATTCATGGAATTTATGAACAGGCTACAGATGGCAGGTTGCTGTGGCTAGCTTCTTTGACACACAATTTTTTTCTTAGGTGCAAGGGATCATTAATCAAATTGCTCCTTGGAGGCAACCTTTGAGGGTGAAGATTTCTAAATGAAGAATCCCGCACACAACATTAAATATTCAGGAGACTATTTGGGCTCGTAGTAATGACTATTAAACCGGTAATTTGTTTTTGGAGGAGTCATAAATCCTGACGCTTCTTCTGCACTGGATTTGGTGACAGCGGGGGAAGATTTCTACCCAAACACTTCACGAAGGAGGGAACTTCTCCTGCCACGATCCCAACGTGATTAATGGCGTTGTCGTATCCTTGTTAAGATTTACGCCACGGTGCCGCGGTGTCCGTCCTAATTTCATGGCGGGTACCCCCACCTCTCGGCCGATCGGTTACACTCGATCAATTAACTTGGTAAACATTACAAAATGAACAGGAGGGGGACATGATTGACTTTCTTCGAGGCAGGCTGGAGGGAATGACAATTGCTGCGGAAGAGGCTTATTCTCCAGAACATTACCTTTTTTATCACACGTCACTAGATTACTGTGTTACCAGTATTTTTTACTGTATGTCTCATGAAGTTTAAAATTTCCTTTCTGTACATAAATCTGTCTTAAGCCAGTTATTAACATTCACATCCAAATCTACCCACTTTAAAACACTATCATAGATCTTCAGCTTTGAAAGAGAATACAGACTGTATAACATTCATCTATCTACATTTCTGATTATGAACACTTCTGAAAAAATATAACAGCTATATATTGAGCTGTTACCTTTGTTTAGAAAGCGTTTTTTAAAATTTAATAAAAAGTTTTAAGTTCAGATTACATTTAACATGTTAAATTGGGAAATTCTCCTATAAAAAAAATGATAGTATAATGTAGGTTCTACATTCTTTTAACAGAAATGGCCGTTGGGCTACCAATTCTCTGTTGTTATGGGGTTAGGCAGCAGTGAGAAGGTTAAATTGTAATTCACAAATTCACAGAACGAACAACCTCACCATGAAGAGTTCTACAATTGAGTTCATGATACTCTGGAACACAAGTTGTCTGTTTATCGGATGAATTGATGGGACAGAAAGACAGATGACTGTCCGCTGAGGTCGAACGTTTGTTGTCCCAATTTCACAGTCGCTCAACCAGGCCCACACAGCTTATTAGTTCCGGTAGCTCATCTCTAAGTACTGTCAATAAGTATCTATCCTTGCAGTGGTCATCTTCATACATTATAGGATACTGTATGGGAGAGAAAATGCTAGTACTTCCAGGTTAAAGAATACCTTTTTTTTCCTCTTAAGGTTTTTAAGTCTTCCAGATCTGCCAGTATAAGCAGCTGAAAAATATAAGATCTTTCTTTAAAAAAGATCTACACTTTCTTTAAAAAAGGTCTACACTTTCTTTAAAAAAGAGATGCTTTCTTTAAAAAAGATCTACACTTTCTTTAAAAGAGATCTACACTCTCTTTAAAAATGGGATCTACACTCCCTTTAAAAAGGATCTACGCTGTCTTTAAAAAAGATCTACACTTTCTTTAAAGAAGATCTACACTTTCTTAAAATTCGTTATTGGTTTACAAGAGCCAACAACCATCATAAAAAAGGTCACTTTTATTTTTTATTTTTGCAAAGTAACTTTTGTAGCTTTCTGACATTCTGGCATACATTGTGTATGTGGCTCACAAATTTTAGATCTTTCTGCAAACTTAAAAATAAATGTTAATTACTCTAAACCTGCATGCATCATATAACTATAAGGAAAATGAGTTTTTTACAGTTAAAGTTATACTGTTTTTCAAAAAGTTTTGTAAGTTTGTCCTTTCTCCAACAACTTAGCACATGTGGCTCATAAATTTTAGATCTTCCTATCAGGCCTATCTGCATACTTAAGGAAGATGGCTGCTTGAGGAGAGCCCTTTGGCCATCGCAGTCCGTTCTGCCAGATTTATCAGGAAGTGAGGCACAAAAACGCTCATTACCGTCCGTTAATGAAACGATTCCGAGGGCCAATACAGGCCATTGTGGCTTTCCAATAACAGATTATTCTTCATGATCCAAACTTTATGTATCGTCTGTTGCAACTGTTTCAGGGCAGGTATTGGCTGCAGTGTCCCAAGTTTGGGCTCGAAATACATGTACATGTATGCATATTGGAGCTGTGCAGGTATTTCTGATGTCTACCTGCACCTAACCTACACTGGTCCATGCACTGGGTTTATATATACATTTACATGTACGTGTATGTGGATTTTTATTTGTTGCATGGACTGTTACCAGCCATGAAGTACATGGCAATGGTTTCTGAACAGTTCTTAGTATGATCCATGCTTCCTAAATTCTGAGTGGCGCCGGTAAAATTTGTCTGGTGCAGGTAAGTTTCAATGTTACCTGCAGAAAAAAGTACTTTTGAGCCTGAAACTGAATGAAATCTACGGCTAGACAAATTTCCTTGCGTGTTTGATGAATCTATTTCAGCTGTTCTTCAGTAAAATTTGAGTTAAGTAAGAATACCTGGATGGCCATTTTTTATTCCCTTTTCTTATCTTTTAGTTTATTAAGGCTTGCAAATCCAATCATGAATACAGGTTTTGTGTAATAAAAGATTTAGAATGTTACAAATCAATGCATTTTTCTCCCGACTTCCTCCACCTACTCAAGAAATGTAATATACCAGTAGCACTGTAAAAATCCAACAGTGTATCAGCAATGTAGGCCCTACCATCCTGGAGCGGGGGTGTTCAAGGGAGACGACTATTTCTTTGTGAATCAGTCCCGGATTACCGATACAAATGAGGGTATTGATGTGCTCTCCCAGCTCCGAGAAGGGAATTAATAGCAACTAAACAAATCAATGCTTCTTATTAGAGCAACATGCACATCAGTGAGATCTGAGCGCAGCCCTGGATCACACTGGTGATCCATCAAGATCAGTACGGGCACGGAGGGATCCAATCTCAGCCGGCCTACGTCGCTTCAGGATAGCAGCATATTGCCATCCAGACAAACCGCCAGAGGTGTTGTATAATGTATATGAGACTGTTACCTAGGAAAGGTGGAAATATATGAGTCAAACTGATGGATGCATATTTACTCGCTCACTCACTATCAGGTTCCGAAGAAGTTAGATTTGAATATCATGACTTTAAGTTCAGATTTAGGAACTATGGAACGCAATGAAGCATCTTACTATTTATTTCATTAACAAATCCAGGACGTTTTCCTTGGGACTTGAAAGAGTGATGTTACTTTCAACACAAGAGAGTCATTGTTATAGCATTGTTTTTGTTTTTTTAAGGAATCCAAAATTACACGCACAAGGCAACAACATATTCATCAAACTCCGTAAGTTCATACCATAAGGAACAAAATGTTGCATTACCCAGACTAGCTATCACAATTCACATGCTTAATCCAGACGTACAAATATTTAATTGTACTGCTACCATTCGCTCTACCTTCACAGTACAGAGAGATGCTAACTGTGCAGAAACCTGCCCGGAGGCTGTCTGAGTTATCGGAGGCAGATTAACACTGCTAAGTGTTTTCAGCTATTAGAGACGGAATGAATCACAGAAGTAGAGTCACTATCTGATCTGCAGGCATCGTGTGTAACAAATTTTGTACGCCCGACATGCTCAATGCTTACTGTAATTCACTTTATGTTCGCGGTAGCAAAAGTTCGCGGTCTGAGAAAAACGGACACGTTCGCGGAACTATATCGTTGTAGCGGCAGGTGCAAAAAAAGAAAGTCGGCAAATTATTTGTTTGCGGTAATGATAAGTTTGTGGCAAAGAAGTGACCGCGAAAACTGCAAACATAAAAGTACTGTGAAGAATTAGTGAATTACAGTACTTTCCAACGCTAGAAATCGGCTCTGCCGGCACAGTAGAAAAGTAAATTGAGTGCTTGATAACTATTCCCCGTAGCCGAGAGGTGTGCGCGGATCACGCCAAATTCTGCTATCTACGACTTCCAGAGCCGCGAATTAACGAGGAAGGCGTGAAGGATTGAAGATCTTACCGGCAGAAACCTGAAGGAATGCTTCGGGAGGAACTACTTTAGAGAAGTGTGAAAGATTACTGGCATTTTCTCCTTTCCTGCACTAATATCATACTTTTTAGCTTCTAAGACACAATTATTGTTGTTATAATAGTAATTCTACTGAGGGATGATTTCAGAAAAATGGTAGTAACGAATTGCCTGAGGCCAAACCTTCCATCTTCGACTTTCGGAATATCTGGTCTTCCAGCACGGCTAAATTAGAAAATCCATTTCTCATTCTTTCTCCTTCAGATTAGCCCCTTGCTCCAAACACCAGTGGGTGATGTGAAATGGCGTGATTTAGTTTTGTCAGCAGGGATAGCAACACTTGTAAAACTATACATTTGAACCGTTGCCGTGCACTTCTGTGACATTTTGGCTACAAAGTGCTACCTACAAATTTTCTCTGCAGTCATTTAATATCTTGTAATGACAAAATTTCTTCTGGATTTTATATTACATTTAAAGATGCTGCAATATGATGCAGAGAAGAAATTTTCAACAACTGGACTGAGTTTACGATCTCAATCTTTAGACAACAAAGATGCTAAAACGAAAACAAACAATCCATAAACAATCTGTCCCTAAAAATCAGGTTTAAAAAAACGAAATTTTTGTTGTTGACTGCATATATTTATGTCAGTTTTATGTCTCATTCTACCTTCTTTTAATTCTTTTCTTGTTTTATGGCGGTGCTGATATAAGTCAGAGATAACTTGAGAGCGTCGAAATCTTGTCTGTATTTCTTTATTTCTGTTTTCATACAAAAAGGGGGGAGTCTTTATTTCCCACAATGCTCCTTCTATCCCTAAAAAAATCTATTCCTGATCTGGACTTTAATAAACCCGACTGTAGTACCAGGAAAAACCCCTGGGCTAAAATTAACGACCAGACTTCATTACAGTCGGAGGGGATTCTCTCCACAGCTTGGTAAAATCAGTACCTGTGCCCTCAGGTGATTCGTTAGAACTCTGATGGAAGGTATTTCATTAACGGTTCCATGTTCAAACGTGGCGGGTCAAGCTCCAGGCAAGATGTCAAGGTAGTGTTTGCCGGTGAATATTGGAGAGGTTTGATCGGTCCGAAATTTACCTTGAGAATACCTTGAGAATCCCTCAGTGTTAGAGGGCTGTCTGCCTGTCGTAACACCCTCTTCTCACTCCTGGTATTTCTTCTTGTCCCATTGTTTATCCAGTCTTGTTTTGAAACTGTTAACACTTTTGGCGCTCACTACACTGCCAGGTAAGGATTTCCACAGCTTCTTACAGCAAATGACTGATACCTCACTGTTGATTTTGCTAGTTTAAGAGAATGCCTTCTAGTTTTCTCTATCAACAGTTCACAATCAGTCAAAGCATTTTTGTAGAATAGAATAGAAGCAATCTGATGGAAAGACAAACCAAGAACCCATTTTCTAAAAAGTCTGAGATTTTGATTTTTTGTAACAGATTTGTTGCTGGATTTGTTTTTCTGTCTTTTACAAACGACAGGAATTTTTAATCTCTCAAAAATTAAAGATTTATCAATGATTCCCCCCAAATCTAAACAATGTTCACTGACATTGTTTACTGCATTTCTTTCTCCAAAAAAATCATCTATCTGCTAAAGCTTCCAATGGTTTCGATATGTCATGACAAATTTAAGTCTTAGTATAATTTCTTCTTTTCTGTTTATTTTTTTCCTCCTTTTTTTGAGGAACCCAACTCCTCTTACAAACCCTAACACAGCCACCCAACACCACACCTCTGAGGATCAAAGGCCATAAAAGATATTAATTCCCTGCTCCGATGAATTTGGACCTCGGGGGCAATTCAATAATTGCGGGTCTAATGTGAGTCCAGATCAAGTGAATGTAGCATTGATCGCAACTTGTACATTCTACGAAAACGCTGCCCCTGGTAAGAGGTCTGTCCCAGTCTCGCATAACAGCTAAAGGATCTTCTATGTCAATTTTTCACCTATTCTATCCATCTGTCAAATGTTTTCATAAACAAAAGTTTTATGTTTCACTTCTTTAACCTCAAATCCCACTTTCTAAAAAAGAGGTTACGTCTACAAGATATCGTTTTTCGGCGCTGTGAAAGCAATTTGGTCGTTATTAACGATAGGTTTGACACCCGAGGGTTTAATGTTCAGCCCGTGGCGTTTATCGATTTTGGCGTGAAAACATCCGCGGAAAATACAGGAGAAAACACAGGGGATAAGCGTTGCCTTGGAGCGAGGGACACTCGGTTTTCCAGCAAATAAAATTACTTTATGCTGACCAGATTTTCCATCTGAGAGGTCAATAGAGATCAAATGTGCCTCAAGTTGGACATATTTGCTGTGTTCGCTAATGAAATAGTGTTGCAGAGGTGGACAGATGGACGTTTTGGCCCCGAGTCATGATCAATAGCGGCATTACGAGCAGTTACAGGACAGTTTCACAGCTGTTGCCAACCCCTAATACCAGTTTTAGAAACAGATGTCAGGGACTATACTAGGAGGAAGAAGGTACTTTTTCACTGCTTTCAAAAGTTACTACGATTGTTGTTTTTGTAATTACCAAGCACACAAAACTAAGGATTCTAATAGCACATTGGCCTTATTGTAACAGTTATGGACAATTTAGGGGAAAATTGTGCTGTATACTAAAGGGAAGGCAACAGTTTCAGAGCGTCCTTCATTTCAGCACCAAGGACAGGACAGCTAACAATTTTTTTTTTTCTCTCAACACAACTTAGAGACTTATAACTGGCGTATGTGTCTGTAACTGTTTCAACTGGTGGTTGCGTGTGTAGTCTAGTGGTTGGGGACCCTGCCTAAGAGGTTGGGATTTTGAATTCCCGCTGTTGTCACTCATCCAACATGCATGCTACTGTAAAGGGTCGCAGTCCTTAGGACGGGCCGTCCACTGTTCGTTGCACTTGTCGCGCCTACTGCGCTCCCTGTCCCAGATCTGATCATGAACCTGGGCTGACGAAAAAAAATTTCGAGCTGGCTAGAGCCCTGATGGGCACAAACATGAACACTTACATGCTATCTGTACAGTTGCCTCTTCGCTCCTGGAGGAGCCCTCGGCGCTCCAGGCCACGCACAGGCAGAAGAAGTTCTCCCCGGTCTGCTCCAGCCTCTGGTCCACCTCCGCCTTCGTCACCTCGATGCTCGTCTGTTTGTACTCCACCCCTGTCTCCGGGTCAGTGGAGTCGAAGTGCTTGTGGAACTTTGCACGCACCCACTCGTTGTTGCACTTGAAGTAGATCTGGATGGCGGGCGTTGCCTTGCACGTGAGGGTGACGGGACGGTTCTTCACGATATACGCGTCCGTTGGATGGATCACGAAGGCTGGAAGCTCGCCGCCCCCCATACCTTCTGTGCAAATAGAAAGACAAGTAAGAAAAACTCATTACAAGCTGGATACTTTGCAACTTCTTATTCTTATCCATCCATTAAATGAATGTATGTAGTTTGTTTTCATGTTGTTGTTTTTTAATAGTAGCCCACACACATGGCACACTGTTGCGTTACAAACCAGCAGCAAAATTACAGCCTTTTCCTGTTGCGTTTTCACTTTGCCAGGCAAGAACTTGCTTGCTTCGAAAGTTAGCACTCTGTTTCACACAGTTAACATGCGTGTTAGTTCACCAAGACCTTCGTGTGGATTTTCGACACCTTACTGACAAACAGAGCCTTGAACGGCAAAGCAGCTGCGGCATTATTACCACACCATGGAAATATTATGTAGATATTTGAGGCTGCATGCAGACATTGTTAGTAGCTGCAAAAAACACAGCAACACATCTCCATCCACAGAACTGCTTTGGGAACTCAGTAAAAACAGATTTTTTTTCACAAGTCATTTTCTCATTTTCTACTTCAAAATATGCATGACAGATACTTTCGATGCTCAAAAATGCCTTTTTTCACATTACAATTCCCAATTTCTTGCTCGTAATGTGGAAGAGCAATAGATTTGACTGTTGGTAAAATGATTCCACTTTTCTTTAAATGACTGACACAATGGTCTAATGTGATATCATCTTGAAGTTCATCTGTGTTGGTAGAGGTCATTATGAAGCAAGTTTAAACTGTTTAAACTGTAGTCACATGTGTCATCTGCATAACGTGATGTCACAGAAGCGGTGGATCTCTCATTCCTTGACAAAGACTGGAGTTGTACAGTCGAAAATTTGGGTAAGTCCAATTTCTTGTGTTGAAAATTACTGTGTAAACTTGCTTCATAATGTCCAATGTGAAAACCCCTCTTCTTTTTCTCACAAAGTCTCCAAATTGGTGGCAGAATGACAGCCTTCGTAGTGTTGGATTGCCAATGGCAGAAAGAATGATAATCAAGGTATCCCATAGCAGTTCTGTGGAAGAGGACAAAATGTCGGAGTTTGTGACCCAAGCGGGTTGGCTGTGGTGGGTCCCTTTACCTAAAGACAAAGCCGAATCGTGGTCGGGTACTATGGACGGGTGGAACGAGCTAGCAGGATCCAGGGGCATAGGGTAATCTCCTGGTTCTGATGCAGCATGGGAAGGAAGACAGCACAGAATGAGGTACAGTTAAAACACGTCACAGTGCAAGGTAACGTGGGCAAATATGGCGTGAACAAATCGGTGGCTTAGCATACTCGTGACACGTCTGTGTAAGGTGCGTCGAGGAAAAGCGTGACATTCTTGAATTGTGCAAAAAATCATTTGCAAAACTGTGATATGAAAATGAAGGTTCTAAGTTAAATCTATATTATAACATGGCATAATAAACATCAAGCAAGGT
The DNA here is from genome assembly GCA_013266295.2 of Branchiostoma floridae x Branchiostoma japonicum. Lineage (NCBI taxonomy): Eukaryota > Metazoa > Chordata > Leptocardii > Amphioxiformes > Branchiostomatidae > Branchiostoma > Branchiostoma floridae x Branchiostoma japonicum. The sequence goes on along the minus strand of CM023837.1, from coordinate 8,529,415 downwards.
TTCCACTATCCACAGCAACTAGAAGTAGCAACATAAACTCTACAAGCATCCATACATACACAGCAAGCACTCTAAAGCGTTCAAACAACTCGCAAACAAAAACAAAACACATTCCAACATAATCAGTAGCACACAAAATGCCGAGAAGCATTCAAGTCTGCAAGGAAGGTCTGGCAAGAGTTTGGCCATAAAAAGTACAGCAGAATAAGTGGGGAGCGTTTTTTTTATCTGGTCAGGGATCTACCCACTCAATTATAATCAACTTATACAAGGGGGTCGATAGAATCCATTTTTCTATCGAATTTTCATAATTCACTTGGCAAGTTATTATTCTATGGTGTGTGGCTTGATTGGGTTAGCATGCAGATTGATCAAATTTGTGTCAGATTGTGTCACATCAGCCCTACACAGGTGGTGGGGTAAACTACAGATGTCACAAACTATTTAGATCATACTGCCACACCAATTTAATCAATTGGTTCTTGGATTAGTCTCTTCATTTTTTTCTGATTTGCAAAAAGAAAAAGACTTCAGGTTCTGACTTAACTCCAAAATGCTCATATTTTTGCCCCAATGGTTGAAGAAAGTCCTTGTCTTCCTAGTTACAGTTTTTCCATCTATCGATGCAGTGGTTTGATTAAAAGTCCAAAATTCATTGTTTAAATTTTAACCCAGCCTGGTATGTTGACTTCATGCTCCTGTCGTAGCATTTGGGGCTATCATTGGATGCCCAGGCCTGTTTTCTTTTTTTCATTTCGCCCTGTCGCTTCATATTTTCTCTGAAAAAATCCGAGAACCAACAAATTAAATTGGTGTGGCCTAATATTTAAAAAAAATTCATGGACGTATAAGCAAGAAATGGTCTCCTCTTTATCTTTCAATCCACAATCAACAAAGAAGGAACAAAAAAGTATCTTAATTCTTCTAATGAAAATATACTCTCTTAAGGGCACACGATAGATATCACCAACTGTTTTCTGGATCGTAAAAAACTGCATTCAAGAGCGAAAGTGCTTCTTCCTTCTATCTTTAAGTAATCTATTCATAAAATTTCTATTAAGAAAAACCATCTAAGTGTTTCTTCTTATGAAAACATATTTCTCCAGTTGCAAGGTTTGTGCAATTATGTAATTAGGCATGAAACAGTAATGCTCACTACCAGCTGCTGTTGCTTCTAATCAAATTTCTCTACTTATCTATTCACATCAGGGTGACTCATCTCACTCACTACAGTGTTCTAGCCAGCGTCTGTCTTTCCTTTATTTGACGGAATTTTGATGCTCATGATAGACAAAAATTTTGCCCAATCTGTCATCTTTGACGGAAAAAAATTGTCGTGTTAAGATATGGAAAGAGACGTCATTAAACTAAGCTTATTTATTAGTCCACCAGCAAAATTTGCCCCTCAAAATGCAGCAAATAGTATTTCAGAGGGTCAAGATTTCAAAATTTTTCCAGCCCCGTGATTGTTGCGTGCACTGGCGCTTGACATGATATTAGTATTACATCACACAAAATTGAGATGACAGAAAAAATTTTTAGGCTGGCTAAAACACTGACTGGCTAAGATAAAAACTTGGACACAAATAGAAATTTTCATATCAGTTACTGCATTCCATAGCATGACTACAAAATATGATAACGCAATCTTTATCTATAATTCATACAGTCAAGCATATATTTAATATTCATCCAAGCTTGTTACAATCTATGACCGCAAAAAGCATGCGCCTCAAATTTTGTTTTACAGAGAAGATTATAGGAAAGCCAGGAACAATCCCTGACGTTACAAACTGTACATATAAACAAGTAGTTTGACAAAAGGCTCGCCGTATGTGCATTTTTCTTTGTCCCGTGAGATTACGGAAAACTACCCTGATGTCGGATGATATCATATTCCTGCTATCAGATATGGAACGCTGGAGGATTTTCTTGTCAACTTATTTTGCATTCCCTCATCAGTTACCCAGTAAAAACCCCAGCTACTCTACATAATCGTGCTTAGAGTCCTGCGCTCGTAAAGACCGAGCTTTAGATAACTTCGCAGATGGCATCTCGTGGGAGGATACGGAGCGCGTACTTTGCGGGAAGAAACGGAATGCTTAAAAGACGGGGGATTATAACAATCAGGATATCGTTACCCAGGCCCAATTTGAATGTATTCAGGCTCCCATATGGTCTACACCAAATGACATATATTCATCTGTATTTCCCCGATGGGTATCAACCCCCACATTTACAAGTTAAATTTTTCCCTTGATAATAACCGAAGTAATCCATCCCTAAAATTCCCCCAAAGTCTACGAAAATGATAAGCAAAGCCCCGAGATTCCTTCCCCGACAATTTATCAAAATAATCCGACGACTACAGCCGTGATTCTGCTACTAGGACGACATTAATCATTAATCGTCCGACCCTCTAATGGCTAAATATTGTAATATCTAAAACTTCACGGATTATGCCAATAAAAATGCGGCAATGACTCAAATTAGTTCTCCCTCATTGGTAAACATGAGGCCGACTTTCTCTGACCTTTGTGATCATTAGGAGAAGACCCATGCATAGGAGATGATCAGGTGAGTTTTGTGGGAGGGAAAAAGGAAACTTGTCTGGGTTGGGGAATTTTTTGTGTATAACTACATTCCAGAAGCTTATAGAATATAACTATTTGTTACATACATCTATAAGGACAATATCATATAGATCGCACACTTCTATATAAGTTTAGCTACTGTTCGAACAAAGCAGATTATATTATAACATATTTTGGGGGATAGCGAAATATGTAGCTATTTGGATATCGTCTAGATGGGTTGCAAGTATTTCAAGGAGTCACAATTATGAGCTAGCTAAAGGCTACAAATCCTCAACTGGAAGTGCTACTTCAAACAAGCCAATGGTGACTCAGCACTTTAGTACAAATATGCACCACAATCTGTAATAATTTAAAAAACAGTCAGACTGCCACTAGAAACAATCATATTCTAATAAAGCCACCATATTACATCGTCATACATCCATATTTCGATACAAATATGCTGCCCTGATGGTATAAATTACTTCGACTCCCCAGTGGTTACCCATGATCCCCCGGGGCTGACAAGTAGAGGACGTACGAGCGTATGTCGCGCGAAGGTAACGATACGATCTTCATGTTGTACCTTTTACTGCCGCGCTCATACTTTTACGGCGGGGCTCATTTTTCTAAGAGAGCCGAGATCATGAGGAGGATATTTCGGCACAGCATGTCAAACTCTATGAATATATTACCCCCCCACTATCCAGGACACCGGAAAATGTAACGGCAAGATTGGTTCACAGACCAGTGGCTTTATGGCTGCCGACGACACAATTTATATGAAAATAATACAGGGCATCGTCCGGTAGACATTAGTGTGACCCACAACCATGAGACAATGACGCCGGTACTCCGGCACGAGAATGAAGTTGTGCTCTTCTTGGATTGACGTTTTAATGTTTCATAAGAATGACTTGAAAAGAATCCCATTTAATAAACATATTCTGAGTATATTATACTTCAAAACCATTTGGCAAATACATGTCATCTGTCAACGTCACTTGACCAAGCTATTAGAGGATAACAAATTGCAGAGTGTATCATTTAAACGAGGATATGACATCTGCGTCTTCTTTTTCCTTTTATCAGTTTCCTTCCTTAGGGAAAATCCTCCTTGGGTTTTGACACGACACCTTAAGTGTGTTACAAATGGCAGGTGTCAAATATGATCCATCGTACGTAGCCTTTTGGATCCAGTGATGTAGAAAGGTGTTGATATCACCACCTGTTCCTGTGATGGGGTCCATTTTGCTCCATGCGCTGCTACATTTTGTACAGCCTTTAATGCCACCATGTAGCACCACTCTGTCATAATGTATATCAGGTCACAAACAGGTGTGGTGACATCAGGCCATTTTGCTACATGCTTCAATGACAAGCCTTCAAATACCAGTCTGAGAGTTATCAACCAAGGATTGAGGTGTTCAAAAACTGGTGTTTTCCTAGCACTTTCGTAGAGTAGAACTCACTGCCACCAAGCACAGTTGGGACATCATCACTAATGTAATATAGCTAGCTGCTGCCGCGCCGCTTGCCTGCAACTGGTGTGTTACACAGAAGTACTAAACAAATTTAAAAGCGTTTACAGGCAACTACATTTCGCAGTAGACCTGTGCAGCAGGGATGCCAGGATGTTGCTCCATTCCGCAACATCAGACACAATCAGACAACCTACTGTGGCGAAATTGTGCGCCCAACTGTGGACTGTAGCCAATAAATGGAGACACATTTGCCACTGATGTTCCTCCCGTATCCTACCGGCTTTAAAACCCATTTGTAGCCGACATTCTGCGGCGAGGAAAATCACATCAACCAACTGGTGCCACATCATCCCAACTGTAACAGACGAGCCGTGCGTTGCCGCAGTAACCGCCACCAGGACAAATTTTCATCACACTTTTCTCCTTAGTTCTCATAAACTGTAGATTTCGTTTCAAACCTCTTGTATATTGCATTCCTCTCATAATTAGTGCATCGCTACAGTAACCGCCACCAGAACAAATTTTTATCACACTTTTCTCCTCAGTTCTCACCAACTGTAGATTTCGTTTCAAACCTCTCGCAGATCGCGTTCCTCTCATAATTCCCTTTTTACCCATCAGACAGTTTTACCAGTCCCCTGCCACGCCCTATCCATCTCTGTCAGGTTCTGTCATATCTTCTGAAACACTGTTGCGAAAGTCTGCCACACTGTAGCAAAGGTGCTGACTGTATCCATCATAATGTGGCTCCCAGGTCACACCTGTATCAAACTCGGCAATGGGGATTTTGTATTACTACTGACCTTGCTTGGCACAACGTATCAATATGGGAAGGCCTCATCATAACTGATGAAAAGGGACCATGACAAAACTTCTATTTTTTCTCTGTCAGAAGTTAAAACTGTCAGAAATTTTCTCTTTTTTGTCTTACATGCTTCTCTTTTCATTCATTTTGTCTAAGTGAAACGATGTTGCATTGCACTAAATGAGGAAAATATAGCAAACTGAGACCTCATATGCAGAACAAAACCTGATATTCCCAAATGTGCAATATGGCAAAGCACTGCAGGTGGGCATCAAAGTCTCTCCATGTGTGACTGATGGAAGGAGTCATAAAACAACGTCATAAAACAAAACCTATGAGTACGAAAAACCTTGTATTGAACCATAATGTTGAAACAAAACCTACAGTTGTATGGGTATAGCCATTGGCATCTGTTCTTGCAGGATTTTTTTAGAAACCGTGAACAGAGAGTTTGCAGTGAGGTAATATATAGAACCAAACAAAGGTGGGTCCCTATGACGTGTCAAAGGTCAGGTCCCACTGCATCCATCTGTCTTTCTAACATGTCCCATGATGCCATGCATCATAGTCAGCTTAAACATGTTTGAAGCCCAAGTGCCATTCCATTGTCATGGCTGCCATGTTGACCTTCAAAAATGCTCTCCAAGAAAGGTTGTCAATAAAATTCAGGAAATAACATCTTTAATAAATAAATGCTCTGTTTTGATTAAATAAGAAATTTGCCTTCTTCATCAGCAAGAAGAAGGCATTAATATTATATCAACACCAATAGCTCTATTTTCTTGAGACTCTTGCAGATCCCAATAATTTTCTTTTACCTTCTTGGGTCTGGATATCTCAAAGTTATGGTATGACTCCAAGGTAAGACATGGTACATTAATCTTCAAGATTACTTTCCATCTTATACATCTCCAATGGCAGGATACTGCATTACTCTATCTGACCCCCCCTCGCCTTGATTCAGAGAAGACACATGAACTTCACGGTCTTTGCCTTGACATTGTGGTACAACATGGCTTCCATTTTACATATAGAAAGGCTCAAGAGAAGCAAGAATCCATCTCACAGCACTGGCTACTACATCACGTTGAAGTCGTAATACCAGTGCGTGCGTCAAGCTTCGTTCATGCAGACACTTCTGCCAAGGTCGTTTTTGATAGGAGCATTTTGTTGCTGTTTTTGTTTTCAAGGCAGCCGTGTATCGCTGATAGGGTGGTTTGACTTTGTTGTTGAAGGATAAACATCAAAATATCTGGTCTCATTCTAAACATAGATTCTGAAGTCAAATTTTTTGTGCTTGATTATAAACTGCCAAACTAAAAATGCACCTTGCTTAACACATTACGGACTGAAGGTATTTCTAAACATGTCACATTGATTGTATTCACTTGATACTAAAATTTATAATCAGTCTTTGTCTGATTTTGAAATTCAGCTGTCGATTTGAATTTGCTCTTCAGTGTTATCAAAATAACATACGAAACTCGAGTGTAGCGACACAGGATATTCATACTTGTACAATGTTTCATTGCATAAAAATTTTATTGCCCCTTCCCTGGGGCAAAGCATACCTAGTACATACAAAAAAATTATTATAACATTACATTTTAAGCTATTCTGTGCACAATTTACAAAAGAAACAGCAGTAAAAACTTAACCTCCACGGTAGTAAAAAAAGAAAGAAAAACAACTGTTACAAAACCACGAAACATGCGTGCGTGGGTTACAGGAATGACAGGTGTTGTTTGAAAACACTATACCCACACATACACAAACACGAGGCATGCTAATTTCAGGTAATGTACCAAAGTAAAGATATCTCCCCCCCTAATAAAGCCATTACCGGATATGGTCCCCACGGGGGCATCTATCACACTCAAGGTAACCATTACAAGCAAGATGGCGGATTCCACCTCAGCTCTGCACATCAGACTTCCAATTTTCTACTCTAATTCCAATTTGGAAATTTGGGGCAGTCGGAGAATTGATGATGATGTATTTTTTGCGCTCATTTACTAAATAAATACCATATGTCAGCTGAAGAGTGCACTTTGTGGAAAGCTTATGGAAATGTTTGGTCAATGTTGTGTCCGTTGCAACTATTGGACTGATTGCAATGATTCAGAAGTAGAACTATATTTGTATCGTTTTGGCAATAAGAACATACATGTACATGTATCTTTGGAACATACAGAAGACTATAATTAAAGGTATAGGAAACCAGTATACAAATACTACGTAACATTTCCAGCATTACCATTTTTGGTTATGCTCAAGTTTAGCTCAAGTTTAATTTTAATTCATGTATTCTAACTATACTGGACAATGTTGACAGGTTGAAAACCTGCATTGGGACTGCTCTCTCTGTCCCAGAGTTCCCAACACTTTACACCTGGGACCGCTCTCTGTCCCAGAGTTCCTGACATTTACATGTGAGGGCCACCTTTCCATTCCACAGCAAAGGGCCACCACAGTCTCTGGGGCCAGATAAATTACTGACGGATGACTGAGCCAGGTGTGAGCGCCAGTCCTAATGGGAATAGAGACCCACACCTTGCTAAGCCCCTATATTTCACCTCCTACGTTTATGCAAATTCAACTACAGCTTATAGTTATATAAGATAGCAGATTCTAAGTATTCGTTTTCTTAAAATTCTTTCATGAGTAGTTTGGCTTAGAATATCGTGTAAATATGTCATTGAATCAATAGAAAGAAGATAAGAACAATGAGAAGGATGCACCGTCATGACACAACCAGCGATCGTGATCCGATTTCTTTAACAGCGCAGCTGCTATGAAAGTCACCACAAAGTTATTTTGCACGTTACGGAAGTTTTGACAGAGACTTTATTGCTTGTCCTCCACCGCCTGCCCTGGTAGTGAGGAAGAATTTAAATCGCAGCCCTTCACGCCACATTAGGGCGGCTGAATTACGTTCCACTTGACAACCCCGCCCTCCCGACGTGACTTTTATAAAACGACAGCTTTCGTGTTCGGAGGATTCGCCGCGACAGGGATGCCCCGTTGGTCCCGAAGGAGCGATGAATATGAGCAATATCTTCCTATGATGTGTAGAGGTGCCGGGGCAATTGTAGGCCACACGACATTACATTTGTTCTCTCGCACAATATTACCTTTTTTTTCACAAACACCCTTATTTCATTCCGTCTTTATATGTTGTTAGATTGCTTGGGCAGCCCCAATGAAGCTAGGAAGCTCACCGAGAATCACTAAGCAGCCAGGTCAGCGTTATTTATTGGCACCACACATTATACGCTTCATCAAAACTTCGAGGTTTGCATTCCTATTCCAAACTTGACGAAGCAAGGCAAAAGTTTATCCGGAGTTATTATCAGACACACGCACACACATACGCACAGGCACGCACACACATGCACACACACACACACACATACACACACACACACACACATACACACACATGCACACACACACACATGCACGCACACACATGCACACACACACACACACACACACATACACACACACACACACGCACACACACACACATGCACACACACATACACACACACACACAAAAACACACACACACACACACAAACACAAACACACAAAGTATTTTACTCTCAAGTACCCATTGACTCAATGCTAATGCTCTTAGAAAATGGCCGTCGTCAAAATGTATCCTTTTCAAAATTGCATTCAAGCAAGACGTGTGTTTGTATAAGGTTTATGAGGATATGTTGGGTACTTGAAAACCAAATGCATGTGCGCCGTAATGACTCTGCACTTGGCCAAATGGGTATTTTTCCTAGAATTATTTCAGAAGCGTTCGTAAATGGAGCAAATTATGGTAGCGTAAACCATATTACATCAAAGGTTCTCATCTAATAATGTTGACTTTGCCACATGTGAATCCCAGTGTAGACAGTATAATACAACGTCATGCTTTATCCGACTCTTATAAAGATCTTAAGTCAACTTTTACAAGAAAGACTTTCTCGAAAAAAAGAGTCTAGGTTCATTCGACATACTCTTTTACAAGGAAGTGTATCTAAAGACCAAGATCCTCTGAAGGAAAAGTACCTTAAGCCTCCCTGTACCCAGCCATCTTCCTATCACCCTCCCCCAGATTTGTGCAATACCTTTTTAGAGTAATACCTTACTCCATCTTACTTAAAGACACCTTCTCAACCGTACACCGGTATTCCTATAATCACCTTACGGAGATAAGCGCTCTTTCAACAATTAGCGTGATCGTTCACATGCCTATCTCTATCTTAGTATACCGGTAACGCGTCTTGCCAAACGGCTTATGCATGGCTGGTATCATTGACCAAAAATGTGACGGCACGCTTTTGTGTGTGAGTTACGTCCAATTTAGCGGCACCAAACATGGCGTTCATGCATGAGAATGCGTCCACGAGCCAGCTCACATCCCCCTCCATCAACCAACATCTGGCAAAAGATATCATAAATCTGCTGCTCGTTTAAAAGCAGCTGCGTCTGAACAGATTCGGGGAGGGAGCACGCCTCAGAGGCGATGCATTGTGTGTTCCGAGTCTACTAAGGCATCATTTGTTGCCCCCAATTTCACCTTGCTCTCGAGCGACGATACCTCACGTCAAGCAATTCCGGTCATGAGCAAATCCTTCCCTCAATCACCCCTTACACCTGATTATTAGCGGAAGACGTTGTTCCATTTCCCGTTCCTTGGCAAGCTTCTAAGACCCCAATTTACTTGAAGAGCCGCGGAAGGGAGCGCACGATTACTTTCATGGCTGAGGAGATTTCGAGGCCAGTAAAGGCAATGAACAGAAATGTAATCTATATTCATCGTGTACCTAAAACCTTAACATAACCAAAGACATGAAGGTCCAACGAGGCTAATGGCTAGAATCTTAAATATCAAACTATCTAAATCTTTAAACAATAATGCAATCTATATTCATCTTGTACTTAAACCTTAACATAACCAAAGACATCAAGGTCTGAGAAAGTTAATGACTGGAATCTCATCAATATAGTATACTGAACTCGACTACATCTTTAATGATTATCAGTTCAAAACTTAGTTTATAGAGACACAGTTTTAAGTTTTAAATGCACATAATTTCTGATTTACATGCAATATTTGATTATGATTATGATATGATGAATGTCAATATGCTGACTTGATTTTGCCCAGTGTACATTTCCCAATCAAGTCTTCTACATCAGAACTGGAACCAGTGATTATTTTGTAAGCACGCCGGCGAGGGGATGAGCTTTTGATGGCAAAATACATAATGGCACATTTAATATTTAATCTGGTGTTCAGTTTACCCAGGCTGAAAACCATCAGCATTTGAACGCTAGGGAGAAAATTGCTCCGATACACATAGTGGATTTTCCATACAAAACTTTGAGATGAAGCCAATAGTAACAATAAATATTACATGTTTATTGAAAGTATTCAAAAGCAGGCTTGCAATATTTTCCACATTCAGATACTTCAAAATGATTTCCAGAGCTATATCAACTGTTACTTGCTACAAACTGCTTTCAGTTAAGTTTCAGTTTCAGTCCATTGTTGTAAGTAACTCTAATGCAAGGTTTTGCCTCCGGTACAGCGTTCTAGCCAGTGTCCGTCTTTCTGTCATTAGTTGGAATTTTGTAGCTTATGGCGGACAAAAATCTTGCCCAATCCGTCATTTTTGACAGACAAAAATCAGCGTGTAAAGATATGGATGCGCCTTCAATGCTCGACATGATGTTATATCAAACAAAATTGAGATGACAGAAAAAAATTTCAGGCTGGCTAGAACTGCTTTGGTATATACGTACATGTATACTGCAGTAGTAACGGTTTCATCTATAAAACTTGAGTTTCACTTTGGCCTTCTCCCTACTGACTAGCACTGTAACCAATACACATTACGCAAGTGACCCCTGCTACAAGTACAAGGATATTATGTCACTCAAACACAGAGAACATTTCAATCAAATCACACACATGGATGGAAACTTAGATTACAATTGACCTAAGGAACCTGAACCAGAAAACTTTTACTACTGGAGCAGTGAGTTGTATATGAACGTTATGGCTTCAACTTTAGAGGCACAGCTGTTTCGCCACTCATCAGTGAAATGTAGAGAAGTTTTGTTACGCCGTTAACGGTCAAGCTTACCCTCAAGTGTAGCAATTTCATCTACAAGAGCTGTTAAAAGTTTCACGACTCCGTAGAGTCGGGTAGTACAAATTTCACAAGCCCCCAGGTTTACTACTGTTTAGTGTAAGGGTAGTCCAGGTTTAAGGTCTGGCCACAGCTGCATTGGCTGTTAAATTAACACCCTCACATTTCAAACACAGCCTAGGGGAGTGGCGGTGGTTTGAACGAAGAACTGTTGTAGGTCGGTGGCTTGGGTTTTCAATTGGTGTGTTGCCAATGCAGGACTTTTTAAAATGTTGTAAGAAAACGATTTGGTAATATTGCACTAACATAGGTATTCTTTTTTATGTAACGATATAGTTGAAAACGTATCAAAATGACATAAAGTTCTTAAGGTTTCTTTTTTTTTTCCAGTCATCTTACATGAAAGGCATATGGTTAGATTATAAAGTTTCCAAACCTATAAAGAATATTATTACATTTATAGAATTTTATATAAAAAGGTTGGCCATCTTGCCCCCTATTTGGTAACTGCCCTAAATTATTCAGTTTATCCACACTGCTTGCTGCACAGGTGTTGGAGGCTCTAGTTGGAGTGGGGATGCATACTTTAATGGGGTTTTCAATTACATGATTAAGGCTGCTGCAGTGACCTTTGCATCGCCACAAAGCTACTCGGAGGCCAGTCCCAAACCAGCAATACCTGCACACATTTTAAAGGCGGATTACGAGTAATGAGATGCTGAGAGTTGGACAATCAGGGCTCAAAAGACCACATATGTAGGTTAGTGCAGGTGAAATTGGGGCTGTGCAGGTGTTTCTGATGTCTACCTGCACCTAACCTGCACTGGTCCATGAGAAAATCTGTCTTTTGCAATTGGGTGACATATAGCCAATAGCATCCTTCAATACAATACAGCAGATTACAAGATTCAAAATTGTTTTTTGATACATGGACCTACATGGAAAACAGAAAACAAAACAAGTGGTCCAGGTAATTTCACATCATTTACCTCCACCAAAGCAAAGAAAAGTGTTTTGAGCCCCGACAATACAACGAGAGCTGCTTTCGCCGGTGAAGGGCGAAGAGAAAAATCACACAGGCTATATTTGCACGTTAATGAAACTCCCAGATTGGCGCGGGACAGTCGGAAATTAGCGGGATTCCTACGTGTATAGCAGGCGTGAGATTAAAGGTCGCTTTATTTGATCAATATGGAGATGGGGTAGCGTTGGGAGGGGGGCGGGACTCCACTGGCATGTCTTCCCCCTGGGCAAGGATTCCCTACATACATGGCGACCCGGTTGTCTCTCTATGCTTCGGTAGAGCTGAGGATGTGTGGATGAATTCCTAATGTCTCTAAGTGCCGTCAGGAGCCTTAGAAAGACGCCAAGTTATAGATTTGGTATCTCCGGTTGTAGTTGTGCAGATAACGTCCAATATAATGAAAATCAAACTGTTCTCCAGCTCAAAAAAAGAAATTAACTCACCAGAATTTTCGACCGAATCTCTTGGTCTTCATCGTCTTTCAGACCAAAGTACTCTTTTTGAGTTGGAGAACTGTTTAATTTTCATGATGTGATTTACCAACTCAGATGAACTTTCATGCTAATGTCCAACATATCTACTAGGGCTGTGTGGAATGGGGGGGGGGGGGCAAAATGACCTTCAACATGCTATGCAAGTCACTGACAAAAAAGTAGTGGATGCTACTTGAAACATCTGATAGTTTTCAAAATCTATCCAGTTGCTTGAGTAACTGTTTTCTTGTGTATCTCATTACCTGGATGCCTAACCTTTATCGACATATGCTAAAACAAGGTTCGAAATACCCACCACCAAACTGCAATTTATAGGGAAAAAACTACAAGCAATTTGCAATTTGTCGAGCTGAAAGAATGCAAGGTCAATGTCATGAATCACACATTACACAGGAAACAGAAATAAAGTCTTTCCCGCGCTATAATACGTCCGGCCGCTGCTTCTTCGTGATTTGTGGGCTACACACATTGTTGGGGATTACCGTCACAAGCAGCGACACTTCTTTTTGTTTTCAGGAAACAAGCCAAAATCGATGATGCCATCCATATAATCAAATTTATGCAGGCTGACATGTATAACATATTGCCCCCCAAGCTATGGCAACAGCAAAACCTTGCTCTACACATTTACAGGGCCCGAATCCCTTCAACAGTATTGGCAAACGCTTTTGAGTTAAGCATAAACCATAACATCGTGTTCCGGTAGTTTTTGACACCAGTGAAAGCTGTCTCTGACCTTTTGGCAGGTTTCCACTGTCTCATCAATTTTTCAGCGACTCCGGATATTTTTCACGGTGTACAAGGAATGATAATCAATATAGTACGTCCGGTATATAGTGTAGAATATACTTTTTAGGAAGCATATATCTTCTGGTCTAAAAGGACTTATTTTTAATACAGAAACTTTGTGACTGCAAGAATATTATAATACTCAATATAGTACTAGTGCATTTTGTATGTTTTAGTATATTGTAAGATATATTATTTTATTATTTTTCACAAAAAAATAGAGTCTGACGTCAAGGAACAAAAACAAGGAATTACACAGAACAAAAATAGAAGCTTCAAGACTGCAAGAGTTCTTCTCAGAAAAACAAACATTAGGCACGCCCTACGAAGCGTGGTATGTTACCTGAAAGTTGTTTACCCAACACTGAATTTGTCACAGGTTCAGGCGAAGTCGCCAGTAAATCTAGACTTTCAATCTCCGTGGCGCAAGCTTTACTCTTGCATGAAGCAGAGCCAATGAAATGAACCAAAGGTTAGGGTTCTACTAGTATCCTAGCCTTTACCAGGCTTTAGAAGCGGCTGGAAAGAGCCGGAATTGGCCAAATAGACAGATAACATGCTAGGGGAGTTGGTCCGCCGAAAGAGTACAGTTTGCTGCTTGTGAAGCCTGGTAGAGGCTACCAGTGTCCATCATTTCATCATTTGACCCAACAAGCATTGACTCCACCAGCCATTCTGTCATCTTGGTGCATAGAATTTGGGATATCATGACAGGGAAAAAATTGAAGTTTGGTTTCCAGAAGGATTTTCTATCAAACAAAATCAAGATAACAACAAACAAAAACCTTCCCAAAAGATGCTCAGGCTTGTCGGTATCTACTGCTAGTTTCCCAGGCACAAACACAAAGAATCCAGATCAATAACAGAGATTGGACCTCCCGAAACAGATAAAAAGCCAACAATTATGCTGGGAAACCCCTACAGGGATATGCCCTTCAAAGAAATCAACTAAAAAGCGCGCTCTCCTGAGCTGATTCTCTGTCTCGTTATCGATAATTTCCACCTCAGTCAGGAGTGCACACAATTAGCGACTTTGTCGAGGAGAACCCCATAGGATCTTCATCAATGATATCTGACAGGATGTCCTTCAAATGCCCTTCAATCTTAGCGTCACCCCTCCAGAGATCACCCCCCCCCCCCTCCTCCAGAGATCCTGCAACAAGGGCTTTCCCTTGGTGACAGGCTTCACCTGTGACTGACACCTGTCAAACTGATATGGGAGATCAATTTCACAAGTGGAAAGATTTAGACTGTGTGCCATACACACAAGATGTTCTCCATGCAAAAGTAGCAAAAAGGATTTTGCACTAGGATGCTTTACAATAGACTTGTACATGTATGTCCACTTAATGACAATGACAACATTTTCTGTCACAATGGCTTCTTGATTTTCTACAACCAATTGTCGTTACTGCCAAACTGTCAAACGTGGCGAGATTTCTCTATTTTGAAGAAGGGATATCCGAAACAGGACCACGGGCCTAAATCAATGAACATCTACAGATGCCATCCTTACAACCAAGTCTGTATGGTCTAAAAAAATCAGCCATAACAATCAGACAATAAATCTTAAGTAGTCATTTCCTAGGCTATCCAACAATGAAATAAACTCTTCCCTTTTCTGTTTGTGTCCAGACAAAGTTTGGATCGATCATCCGTTTTTCCCTCCAGAATTTGCCGATGTCTACCTCTAGGAGCCCGAGGTTGCCCTCTATATTCTGCGGGTCACATATGACAGTAAACTCGGTTCCACCTCGCCTCGGACACCCATTTGAGACCTCAAAATGCAAACCGGCAATTTTCAGAATCTGATAAAAACAAAATTGCAGTTGCCCTACTACTACAGCAGTGCTCTACCTACTTAATAAATACTGATACGTACTAGCAACCTGATTTCGTGAAAGGAAAGTGAACTTTTAAGAGCAAAACCTTTGTTACAAACTTGTACAAAGTTATCCCAAACAAAAATCAGGTTGCTCAAGAAAAGGGAAAGTGATCTTGATCCAGTTTTAGCTCACTGAGTGAAGAGCTAATCTCACACTGGTCATAACAGAGAAGATAGACACTATGTACAGTATTTACAGGTTCATTGTACCAGGAAAATTCCCTAGCTCTTTTCGACAAGCACAATGAACAGTGGACCACGGCTTAATGTCCCATCCTAAGGACTGCAACCCTTTATAGTAGCGTGCATGTCGGGTGAGCGACAACAGCTGGGATTCCAACTCCCAACCTCTTAGGCTAGGGCTAGGGCAACATTTATTTGGAACACTACCTGCCGAGATACATGTATACCTGTGATTCCTCTTCTTCTCACTTATTCCTCCAAGGAGGAGGTCTCCATCGATTCGTCTTGCCAAAATCCAATATGTCTGTCTCCCGACCTGACACTATCTCAACACCATCTCCGATCCCATCACTAGGTGCCTGTCCCTCTTGGGGGGGGGGGGGGGATTCTTTAAGGCAAAACAAATTAAATTTGCTAGTTTTTAGAGTTAGAAAATATTGCTGAACTGGAAGTCCAACATTGAAACAGTCTGAGGGTAAGGTTTCAGGGAGTGAACATGTGAGAGTCAAGTTTTCCTCCAAGCTATCTGCTTTCTTCTTGCCATCTTACTTAATTTTCACTTCAAGATGTTCAAAAACGAAGAAAAGAAATTGGTGTAGGCACCGGTCCCTCGTGGGGAAAATGGTTTCTTCCAAAGGACGAGAAAGAGCAATCAGGTATTGATCGAGGCTGAGCTTCTCGTGGCGCCCGATCGCTCATTTGTTTTGTCGATATTACATGTACCAGGGGGTGGGGGCCTCTTCATTATATCCTTTTTTTTAACCCCCTACCAAAAGCCTTGGTGCCAAAGGGCTACCTAAGCAAGAAGAAGGTTAACAACTGTACTTGTTTCTCCTGACCATTTGGTCACTTATTGCTTTGTCTAAGGAGCTCTTGAATAGATTTTTCTTTTCAACAAACATTTCAACTTAGACATACCGGGCTAAATGATGAAATATACTTGGTTACTTTTGTTGAACTGTACATAAGGGCACACCAATATAATTTGTTTGTTCTCGGATTTTTTTCAGAAAAAATATGAAGCGACAGGGAAAAAAACAGGCTTAGGCATCTTATGATAGCCACAAATGCTACGATAGCCAATATATGTCCATTTTGGAGTCGATTCAGAACCTGAATATTTTTTTTGCAAATCAGAAAAAAAATGAAGCAGGCAAATCTAAGTTAAAATTCTAGCAGCCTCCAATGTCGCAGGTGAAAGAAAAAGAATTATGTGTACTTCGAAAACCTTGCGCCCCTCCTGCTAAAAATGCTGGGTCAGGAAAACAGATGTGCGAACATGACATTAGGTCTGCCCCCCTCCCCTAACTACCACATTAATCCAGTTCTAGCCAGATCACCCCTCTCCCCAGTGATGCCACATAACCTCCCTGCCTTCCAATCTTCCTTGCCTACTCAAACATTTGTCTTCGCTGTAATGGCCCATCCAGGTCTAAGACATTAGCCGACTCAATACGGTACCTCAATCTCTTGAAGCATCTTTAAGCCACTGAACCTCCGAACAGTCACGTTTCTTCCACAGACAAATGTCCATGTACAACCCAACATAACATTTCCACTATTAGCGAACCATATGAGGAATAGAAATGAGGCCGTATACTTTATGACTAAACAAATATCGAATATCATACATGTAAGTGGAGAAAAAAGACTGGTAGGGATATGAGTAAATTTGGAATGTCTATCCTCATATATATACTCAGATACAAATGATCTAGATATGAAAAAAAATTATGGTATTCTAAAATGAAGTTGGAAAAAATGCTATAGCTAATTTAAATACTTTTACAATGCTTACCAATAATGTTCCATCCTATTATTAAGACATAGTACATTGTACTTCCAATCCTGAACAGTCACATTTTTTAATGCTCAAAACATCTCTTTTACAGTAAGGTAACGTATGGACTATTACAATTTATCTATGGTAAGGCAATAACATTGCCAAGTCACCATACCGGGTAGTCAGAATGTACAACAGTATAAAATGTGATATACATACACACGTTACAAAGCATGTGTGTTAAAAGCAGTAACTATATTTCATTTCCCACCTTTGCAAGGCACATTTGTTAGGAGTAAGCAGAAATTTTATTGCTGTATCTACATGTACTACAACTACTGAGCAACATCCGTCTGTCCTGATAACCAGGTTTATCTCGAGCACCAGGCCTTGAGCCGCAAATTCTGCACCTTCCTCGACACTGAACTTCAGCAAATCCCTGCTATAAAACACCTGATGGCATGTGTATTACATGATCGATGCTTGGCTGTTTCCCCGGATTCTTCTATGGTTTTTGCAGAGCCACTCTTTCAAAGGCTGGTGTTGTAAGTCTTGGGTAAAACTTGTTTGTGTTTGTTTTATCGGTTACAAAATTGCACACACACGCCTGTTATTTCACTAAACTTTTCTCAGTTTTTTTGCTAAGCCCCTATTCAAATAAGCAGATGCTACGGTGGCAAGGCAGTATCCAATCAGCCAAGGAGTGACCATTAGCCACCAAAGGCTCACTCCTTGGCCGATTGGATACTGCCTTGCCACCGTAGGATCTGCTTGGAGATTACTATGTAAAGGTAGCCTGGGTGATATCCTATTTAGTTTACCGAGGCTCCAATACTCAAGGAAGTGACTCTAGTGAGTATGGGAGCTCTTGTAAAGTAAATAGGATAGCACCCAGGCTAATTCAAAGGGCAGGTATTACCAGTTTTGGGATCAGTAAGGTCAGGGTGCTTGTGTTAACTACAGGGCGGACCTCATTTGTATTTTATCTGTTACAAAATCACCTCCAACCATTCTCAGGATTGCGTTGGCTCTACAAATGTCCTGATGATCATCTCATCAAGCAGGGGAACCGCGAACTGAGATTGGTGATTCTTAATATCGTGTACTGCTGTGTTCTAGCCAGTGTCCGTCTTTCCGTCATTTCACAGAATTTTGCTGCTCATAACTGACAAAAATTTTGCCCAATCCATCATCTTTGACGGACAAAAATCGGCGTGTAAAGATATGGAAAGAGATGTCATTAAGTTAAGCTTAGTCTACCATCAAAAATTTGCCCCTCAAAATGTAGGAAATAGTGATTCAGAGGGTCAAGATTTCAAAATTTTCGTGGGAAGCATGCCCCTGGACCCCCTAGGATTGTTGCACCTCCAATTGAGACGACGGGAAAAAATTTCAGGCTGGCTAGAACGCTGATGTACTAAATATAGAATTATCTAATACTGTACTCTCCTCCATGGAAAGCGTTTGGCTGATTCTTTCTTTACTAAGTTTTCCCCTTGCACTTCCACTACACTGTACAGAAAACTGACTATAGGTCACCTATAACAGAATACAAACAGTTCTCTTGAGTCTACACAACGTAACCTATACCCTCCCTTATAGCTCTCAGTTGAGTCTTTTGTTTTAATGACAAACTAACGCGTACGAGCCTCGGCCGTCTAACCCCAATTTCTGATTACCTTTCCACAGCGAATAACGAGACGCACGGGCAAAAATCACCCCCGGGTTTTCCCCCGCCCTCCCCTCGGTGCCTTGTTGCCGCGCGGCCTTAGCAACGCGCTGGAAAATGAATACGTTCCGCACGGCTTGCTTTACGGGAATGGGATGCTTGGACAGCCGTGGAAGATGACACAAAATTGGGCCCCTCTCTTGTAAGGATAAACAGGATCATACCAAGAAGATTGAGTCGGAATCCTCGTATTGAGTTCGCCCCCTTTGCGGATTGATTTCGTATAAAATCCCGTTCCATCTTCGTACGAAGAAGACGCCCCAGCTGGTCAAAAGATTGCGGAATAAATATTACGTCCCAAGAACGCTTGATGGGTAGAAACAATCTCGGAATTATTGAATTTTGCTTTTCTATGAAAATAATTATTGATTTTCACACAAAAAACGTATTTTCTCCCGACACGGTTGCCGCGCGCGAATGTGCAGAACTAACAAATTTTCCTCGCGCGACACCCATCATTGGTTTGTCGTATGCCTCCCAAAAAACATATCAGAAACTATTAAATTTCTATCCGAAATTGGCCCGGCTGTTACGCGACACCTTTTAGTATCGATCTCCGATATTTCAAATTTCGAGAAGGCGGGGAGGGTTTATGAGTCAACTCTACAAGGGAATCTTCGGTATTTGATTCCGGACATCTCGCACGAATCATTTATTGAACCCCGACATTTCCTTGATAACGGCGTCACCCCTATAAGAACAGTAGGTCACGAAATACCCACCTGAAACCTGCAATTTCATGCAAGGAGTTCTGTGCTCTTTTACAAAGCTTTTTATTTTAATCACATCTGCAAAGCAGTGGCCTCTCTTATAGGATATATTACATAGCTGCCCTCTGCCTGTGTTATAGTGGGCGTACAAGTATAGAGCTTTCAAATATCAAATGACAAATAAATGATTAATATCTACACTGTTAATGTCAAAACTGGCTTTTTGTAAAATTCTTCTTCAGTGCAGTTTTTTTCATACAATTCCAAGTCACCAATAGGGCTGTTATTGTCATTATTGAGAAATGCCTTCAAGTCGTTGTAAATATCTAAATGAACTCCAATATATTAAAATTTTCATATTCTTTTATTCCAAATAATTCAAAATTATTACAATCATTATTTAAAAACCCTCTTAGTGGCTTGGAATTGACTCTAATTCAGTTTTTTTTTGAATTAGTTAATAGTGTTGAATATGCACCTGCATTCAGCTATTATGAAAAGAAAGCTTTGTCTGTTCCAATTTTTACCGACTTCACCTTTTTGAAAACACTCGGGAAGAACAAAGAAACAATCAGGGAATCGGTCGTGGCAGAACAGTGATGAATTTTCCCCGTTATTACATTAACATCACAATCAGGGGCGTTGCCTAGTTACGATGAGGTCGGGTCAAGTGTCGCGACCTCAAGCGAAGCAATCAGCTCCCGCCTGTCAGCAATTTTGTAGCGTTTTTACGTCCGTTTATCGATAAGAGGCAACGGAAATCTAATAAAAACTGGATGATCACGTCTGTATGTTGTTCAAACGATAAACTTCTCTTCTTTTCTTCAATTTTTGGGTTGAAATTGGAACTTTGGTAACAGGTACATTTTAAACGAGGAAATTGATTTATCATTTAAGACAAGAGCATAGGGGGTTGGGGACTGCCAAGGCTAGGATATTATGCATACAGAGACCAATCTAAAAAGTCAAACAGAAATTTACATGGAAGATAGAGACAAACCACCAAATCTAAGCACCTACAAACAATTTGAAGTTTGTTTTGCCAAAAAAAGGCAAGAGAGTTGACAAGCATATTTTGTTAATCTACTACATGATTGAAAAGCACCATTCTGAATCGTAACTTCAAAATCACTTTTAAAACCAACAGGGGAAATCAAGAAACAGGCCGGCTTATAAAACCAAAATCATCTAGCAGTTTTACAAGTATTGAAATATTCTACCCTGATATCTTTTGTATCTGTATGATTATCATAAAATAAGAAATTTCTCAATTGGTCTCATTGATACAAACTCTTTTTGTACATGATACTCTATCATAATTAAGGAAAACTGGTAATTAATTTCAATCCATCACAACCAATGAAAGGTGCATTGTGTAACATTAGGATGATACAAAAGTCAATTTTCTGGTCATTTCTTTACAAAGTAAGTTGAATCAACCCTATTCCATTGTACATAAGAGCTATCCAGGAATGGAGGTGCCAACAAAATATGATGCCTTACTACTGTGTTTAAAAGTTGAAAACACCGCTTGTTTCAATTTTTTGCAAAATTTTACAAAGTCATTACATAATGCCCCTTCAACAACCACTTTTCTAAATAAAAGGTTTCCTTGTAATGATGAAATAAAGACAGATGCTCAATGGCTAAGATTAAGAAAAGCACCACCTCTAAGTCCAAAAGAAACAAACATGGTCAAAGACTCCCCAGAAGTTCCTTGGCCCTTTCCTTTAAGGTCAACAGAGGTATTTTGTGTTGACTTTAGGATTTCCCCTCCCCCAGGTCCAGCCATGGAAGCCCTGCCATGTTTATGTGTATTGAAAGACGATCTGTTTTGATATGAGCTTGGACTTCTTACTCCCAGTCTGGACTAGAGCCAAGAAAGGAGCTCCCACCTCCTTAAGACAACTGTTGCTTCTTGAGTTGTTCTTAAGACTCACATGTCTTACAATAAGTTATCAAAAAGTTACTATATCATTGGTCAATTTAGATATAAAAAGGAACTAGAAATTTGGACACTAACCGATATTCAGATGTCAGGGCAGCAAAACTGGATTTTCAA
This sequence comes from Branchiostoma floridae x Branchiostoma japonicum, assembly GCA_013266295.2. Lineage (NCBI taxonomy): Eukaryota > Metazoa > Chordata > Leptocardii > Amphioxiformes > Branchiostomatidae > Branchiostoma > Branchiostoma floridae x Branchiostoma japonicum. Next base: position 8,507,733 of record CM023837.1, on the reverse strand, counting down.
AGTCAATTTTCTGGTCATTCTTTTTAACGTACATTGTAGTAAGTTGAATCAACCCTATCCCATAGTATACTGATATCTGTGGGGGGAAAATGCAATGTCGCTGACAGTTGCTTGTTTTGTATCGTAGACTGGTTCTAGCTATTTATTGGTGGTACCATAAAATAAATGGACTCTTCACGTAGCTTGTTTTGGGGCTACTAGTATTTCAAATACTTCAAGTATGAAATAATAACAAAAATGTGCTAAGAAATGGCAATAAATATCAATATCAGACAGATTTCCTCATCCAGAATATTTTTTTGCTGCCCTGAAATTGCATTGGATGCCTCTAAAATGACCAGAGTCGCACCATGTGTACAATAGACTTGCCCTGTTTACCTGTGACTTCATGGCCATTCTTACCTGTACGCGACTAATGTCTCCTCTATTCACACCTGCCTTACACACACCTGTCCACAGGCTTCACACCTGTTTACCTTGCTTCAAACAGACAAAAAGCGTGGCGCACATTAAGGGGATTAATGCTTAACGAATCAGGCCGCCAGCTCAGGGAATAAGTCGAGCTTGTTTCTCCTAGCAGCCGAGTGGGTTAATGGGTCCAACAACAGTGCCATGTTGACATAGGGAAGTTTATTAGACATTTCACACCTTGACTGCACACAAAAGGACTCAAGTGGTATGTACTAATGTAGTTTTGTTTCAAGAGCTTTTAGATATATCAGTCGGGCCACACCAATTTGATTTTTTGGTTCTCTGATTTTTCTAGAAAAAAATGAAGCGAAAATAAAACAGGCCTAGGCATCCTATGATAACCCCAAATGCTAAAATAGAAGTCATAAAGTTAATATATCAGGGTGGTTTGTAACTCAAACAATTTTTGAATTTTGAACTTTCAATCAAACCACTGTATTGATAGATGGAAAAACTGTAACAACTAGGAAGACAAGGACTTTTTTCAACTCTTGGGGCCAAAATATGAGCATTTTGGAGTTGATTCAGAACCTGAATATTTTTTTTTTCAAATCAGAAAAAAAGAAGCAGGCAAATCCGAGAACCAATTAATCAAATTGGTGTGACCTAAGGTAGAGATACAACCTTCACTTGGACAGGTGTTACAGTTCAAAATTTCATGAAACTTTTTTACTCATTTTCTTCTAAATTTCATTATCAGGTATTCCTGGCTCAAACATTTCTTTAAGTTGGAACATATCTTTCTTAAAATGATATCGTATAATGCTGCTCTTACTAGCGACCATTTGACCAATACTGGGATTACCGTAAGATAAGAGGAAGTTCTGTTATTCCAGTGGCTTTAGAGCAAGAAGGGTGTCTATTACAACATGTGTCATAGAAGACAGACAAGCCCTGTGTTGGACAGACAGCAGTCAAAACATAGACCCACACCAGTGAAATAAATATGTACATGACTTCTATGTATTGGATTCCTGTCCAAAAAAACATGTCATACCCAACTCAAGTTAGAACAAGACATACAGATAAACTGACGTAAAATACAAATTATACTGATTTATTTTTGGGGGGGTTCTCCAATAGGAGTGATAACAGTTTTTGTTTCCATCAGTTATTGGCAGGGATATGCAAATCATTAGTAGGCATATGCAAGTCACCCAACTACCACCTTTTTGCCTACCACTCGCTAGCGGTGACATCATGGCGATCACTTGTATACAATATGAAAGCGGGGGTTGTGAGGAAAATTTAAATCTGAGTGCACTAAGGTAAACTCTTTTACCCCAAGGAGTCTGTTTTCAAATTTCATGTTGATATTGAAGCCCAACGTCAACTTTTAAAGCTGGGAACCAATGAATTCAAATGGAGTGGCCCAAACCCTAAGCTGTCAGTTCCTTCAGCTCACTTGTTGTTTACAACTTTTACCCTTAGTGTTACCCTTAACAAAGGGGTGGGCTCTTAACTAATGACCCTGAATGACCTTTAATGTAATTGGACAGCTATACCCTCTGGTCAGATTTCATGACTGTAAATCTTGGAAGTGAAAAAAATAAAATATTCATTGCGATTTTTTTTATTTTTGCAGTTTTCGTTGTGCTTCTCCAATGCAAAATCACGACACCGCAAGTACAGTATGTTTTTGTGCAGCAGTTGTTTTGACAGCAAACATTAAACACTGCGAAAATCTATCCAAACTGAATCCCTGACTCTCCCTGGTGAAAACAGTTGTAGAATCGCAGTACAATTACTCCAAATTCACTTAAATGGTCTGTTACGTAACAGCGAAAAGTTCAAATAGTTAGCTTCTCCTTTGTACGCACTGTATTTATCCTTTCATTGCAAAGTGTACCATGATCACTGGCCCCTACATAACTGTGCTATCTAAATCAGCCTATGAGTCCCCTTTGATATAACTGCGTCGACTGCTAACCAGACGAGCTTGTTTATCGCGCGGTTTGCACCCTGCTGATTGAAACTTCTCGCATTCTCTCCGCGGGATAACTCTCCCCTAACAACACCGACTTCGGTGACGGAGCAAAGAAGAACCCTCTTCACGCGAAGCTCCACCGACAACCCCAAATACGGTGGGATAGAAGCGCTTCGACCGGGCTGGGGCTTAACCGGACTTGAACTCTCGGCAACCCTGCCTTTTCTTTGTTAAACCCAGCCTGGGGACGTACCGCCGCGATCCTGGCATCCATTATCTCCACCTGCTCTCGCCCCCCTCTACCCCTCGGCCCCAAATACCAAGCTCAATTCCCCACAATTATAAGATTCCTACTCAAAATTCCGCCACAATTATCAAATTCCAGAAGGCCTCACCAACTGAGTTCACCCCCCAGAGCAGTTCCCTTTCCCTGCCCCTGTTATAGGATCTCGTTGTAGCACGTTGTTATTGTGTGCAGCAGGCTCTAGGCCTGGGTAGGAGCGTTGCATGATTAGGTAATTGCGATGTTATGTCTGCATCGAGTCCTTGGCTTCCATGCAAAGTACACAGGACCATTTGAAACAATAATACAGCACCGGCTGCACAACGAACACCAGGTGTTGATTACAGCTGAGCATTCTCACTTCAAAGTTCCTTCAAAGAACCCCAGAAGCTATTGTTAAAAACTAAAGTTCCGATGTTCACCAAATACTCTTTCTCTGAAGTATATAAGTTCGGGCTTGAAGTCACAATAATACGTTAAGTTAGCGAGTTACCCATTGTTATCTCATTTACCTTTCATACAAAAGATTGGGAGATAATTTGGAGGGACTCTTTTTATCTTTAAATGTAAAATTCTCCCTTTTAAGATGTATACTCTCTCTGCTCTGAAGTATAAGGGTGTATGATGACAATAATGCCTGGTAAGTCTACTATTGTTGCCTCATTTACCTTTTGCACAAAAGATGGAGAGATAATTCTGGGAAACTGGAGTAATGAGGGTCTGTTCGGACAATGTCGCAAGCGACTCCAGTCACGGAATCGAGATTTAACCGTCAATGTGGGAATCCTGGCGTAGGACAGTAATGGCGCGGCACAAAGACCGTCGCCCTCGGGCTAGCCTGTCGCTGCAGCGGGGAGATTTATCGCTCGGGATCCCGCGTGAAAGACGGAGGTCGCAGCTAGGCACCTGCCTCGGGGCGTTTACCTGTCGACCAGCCCGACCGTCCTGGTAATTTGGGATAATGATGCCAGGAGTCAAGCGACTCGTGCAGAAAAAAAATCCACACAAACAAAACACAAACGAAGAACCATTTCCCTCCCCAAACTTTACCTCTTTAGTAAGGAACGTCACCAAAATTCTTACTTCTTTTATCCTTTGCCTTGTTTTCGTTCTCCAAGCCACCAACATTGCCTGAAGTGTCAAGACGTGTTTATAAAGTCCTGGAGGTCACATGTACAACATTCCTCGGCTACTGTACCTTAACTTAATGTGAAGAGTTCGCTACTTAAAGTCACATCAATTCTGCTTCTCTCTTGGATACAAAGTCTTCAAGGAGGAGCCAAACTTTTGGTGAGATACAAACATTTCAGTCAACTAAACGTGGCTGTATTGTTCATTACATGTGTTTACAATTCCCACATTAAACATCAACATACTTGACTCGGTGACCCCTGACCTACGATAATGTAATTAGGAGTGTTACTGTTGTTTGACTGTCATATTATTGATGACGGATTGGGTTAATAACAAGGCAATTAATCAATTTGGCCGTCAGGAACTTTCTAAAACTCCTTCTGCAGAAGTTTGTATGTAGCAAAATGAGTCTAAGTGACAAGAAAGTAAGGTGTGAACTAAACAATGTCTCAGAGCTGGAATAAATATGTATAAGTGAAGGTAAAAATGGAATTGTGTTGATGTTCATTTTCTACCCATACCTAACCTGTACTGGTTCATATGGTTAGAGTATATCAAAGGCATCCAATGCAATTTCAGGGTGGCAAAACAAAAAATATTCTGGATGAGGAAATCTGTCTGATATTGACATTTACTGCCATTTCTTCGCACATTTTCATCATCATTAAATTTTCATACTTGAAGCATTTGAAATAGCCCAAAAACAAGCTACATGAGGAGTCCCTTTATTTTTTGGGTACCACCAATGAATAGTTATTGTCATTTTTAACAGAACAGTGCAGCTGTGATTTGTTTGGTGCGGGTATACAGAAAAAAGGATTTCAAGCCTTGAATGTAAAACAAGGAAGGAGGATATTTACCGCACCTTCTTGAAGGAACTCATACACCATTTCTTTAGTGGATAAGGAGTTTTACGAGCTCTAGATTGACTTTCTCACTGGGGGGTTTGGTTAATTAAACTTCAACTGTGTTGTGTACCTCTGATTTATGTTTCTATTACCGAGGCTTTGTCAACAATAGATTAACTCGTAATTCTGCAAAAATGGTACGAAGGAATGATTTGTTAGTGACACTGACAGGCCCGATAGTTAGAACAGGTGTGATTAGAGTTTTGAAACTAGAGGTTACTTAGCATGCATAGCCCAGTGGTTAGCAGCCCTGCCTCTGGAGCAAGAGGTTGGGAGTTCGAATCCCGGCTGTTGTCGCTCACCCGACATGCACGCTACTGGAGAGGGTCGCAGTCCTTAGGACGGGATGTTAAGCCGTGGTCCACTGTTCATTTGTGCTTGTCGAAAAGAGCTAGGGGAATTTCCCTGGTACATTGAACCTGTAAATACTGTACATAGCATCTGTCTTCTCTGTTACAACTAGTGGAAGAGTAGCTCTTCAGTGAGCTAAAACTGGATCAAGATCGAGAGTTGTTGAAAAGTTCTTCAATTGGCTGTGTCACTACTACCGAACTTGACAGTTGGTATGTAATCAGAAATTACGAGGCCCAATTTGACCCTTTTTGACGACAGAAAATATGGCCAACTGAAGGTAAATCATACTTTGAACAATGCAAAAACAACAGACAACTTCTGTGTGAATTATACCATAAGCGGGGGAAACGAGAAGCTGACTTCAACTGTAAAATAATTGACCGCTTTTAGGCCAATGTTAAGTTTTTAAGGATAAGGAATGAAGTGCAAACTTAATGTGGGTAAAACCGCCATGGGCCTAAATCAAAGTTGATACTGTGAAAACATTGTGCATTGCAGAGGCAATAGTATACTAGTATAAAAGTGCCAAAGATGATTAATCATTATGATAACAGTGGCAAAGATTGTGGGGTGTAACATCATAAATAAAAGCAATGAATGGGGCAATTGTTTACTTTTTATAAGGTCAATGATGTTCTGATTGAACGAAATTGTCCAACAATCTTGGACTGGTAACTGGGCAAATCTTATTGGGTTTTGGGGAAAAAAGGCAACAGTACCATTTCAGTTATTGCCAGTAACATTGTCAGTAACTGTCAGTAAGAGATCAGTCAGAATAATTCTTAGGAAGCAGCAGTGCTTGTCAGTTACATTACATCCATGGCGTTAAGCTGCTTTACTGAAATCTTACTGAAATAAGACTGTTAGTTACTGACAGTCACATAGTTACTGACAGTCACATATCAGTACTGGTGGTTTGCTAAGGGAAGTGATATCAGAGCAGCATATTAACTTACGGTAAGCTACTGAAGTAGCTTCCAAATGACCTTTTTGTTCCTTTGTTTCTATTTTTCTTATCTAAAACAACATTTGGCATCTATGAATACAACAGGGACGCCTAAGTGGCATATTTAAGCCTCCACATTCCTTCTAAAAATTCTTGGGTATTAGCCCAACACTGACCCTGCAGTGACACCCTAGCTCCCCTGTATCCTCCTGAGTGATCTCAGCTTCCCCCTATCAACCAGCTGCCATTAACGAACCTATGGGGACCTGGTCACATGACGTCTAGTTGTTTATAGTCCTCATGGCTAAATTTAAGGCATGGTAATTAAAGCCATGCTTGGAATTAACGCAACAGCTTCCTCTTCTGTTGGCGTTTGATAGACATTCACAAAACTACTTTGGCAAACATTTCAGTAAGTCGCAACTTCAAAATTTTACGAGATGCATGTAAAAAATAAAAACCTTAACTACTCGTTAAAAAAACTGTTTTCGTAGAGTTCTATCACTAGTAATTCACTGAAGAAGAATTATTTCCTTGTATCAAGGCTAAAATGAAGATGGGCTAAGATGTGGGGTTGGTTTTCTCAGAAGCAGTGTAAGTTTACAAGGTCGTGACCTCTGTCAACAGAAGTCTCCAGGGTCATCAATTAACCAGTGTACCTTAATTTGAACTTTGACATACAACCCTCTGGGTGTTCCTCAACAGTTTGTGGAACACTTGGCAGGATTAGGAAAGACCTGACTTTGGTACTGGCCAACTAGGTGTGATTTTTCCTTAACTTTTAACTTTGTATTCATTTGAATAAATCACTGCAGGGCTCGAAATCCTTTTTTCTGCATACCTGCACTGGTGCAGGTAATATTGAAAATTACCTGCACCAGACAAATTTTACCTGCACCACTCAGAATTTGAGAAGTATGGATCATACTAAAAACTGTTCGGAAACCATGGCCATTATTTCTTTTATACTTCACAGGTGGTAACAGTCAAAGAATGTATAGATTGTTTGATGTCATGTAAGATCTAATATTTTTGAAAGAATTGGAGGCACGATAATCATCACACATATTATATTTTTCTAAAAAAATTTAGGTTAGGTACACCAGTGTATGTATTCCCAAAAATGAATTTTGAGCTGTGACCAATATGACCAGCATTTAAAAGACGAAAATATTACAAGATACAACACAACAGGGTAGCAGCAATAAACTGTAACATTAATGCATATCAAGTAACAAGCTGCCCTTGGAATTTGCAAACGTAAATTCGAAGTGGCAAGTATTTAATATTACAACCATCAATGCTAGCTGAGCACCCGAGAGAAACGCCCCATAATAGCTTAACGAGAAACTTGCATGAGAACGCTGACATGTTACTGCAACACCAATCCCTCCAACAATGACTTTACCACTAGAAGCACATCAGAACGGACAGTTTTGGCGCTGTAGATCGTTTCCATGGCGCCCTAATGTCCGGATCGCATGTAGCGTTACCCGGAAGAAGATTTCCCACGCGGCAAGACTACGGGTAACGTCCCACGTCACCTTCATAACCAATCATCTCCCGCGACTCTTACCGTCACTTTTCATTCTCGACTGTTTCATCACGGCGAGAACAATAACTTCCTGCGAACGCGCTGGTAATGCTTTCTTATTAATTTCTTTCCTGAGAGCAAGGTCGTGAATGGCGGCACGTATTGCGATGATTGGAGATTATTGACAGCGAGTTGCCGAGCTATGAATCATATATTTTCAGTGGCTGTCAAATTTTCTGTGAGCCGTGTTCTTTCATGAGAAGATAGAAGACACTCTAACAGTGTTCTAGCCAGCCTGAAATTTTTTTCTGTCATCTCAATTTTGGTTGATGTAACATCATGTCGAGCGCCAAAGGCACAACAATCCTAGGGGGGTCCTGGGGCATGCTCCCCCTGGGAAAATTTTGGCCCGTCTGAAATGCTATTTCCTGCATTTTGAGGTGAAAATTTTGCTGGTAGACTACAAAATGCAATGTCCCTGACAGAAATCGGTTGCTCGTTTCGTATCGTATGCTGGTTCTAGCTATTTATTTGTGGTACCAAAGAATAAATGGACTCCTCAAGTAGCTTGTTTTGGGGCTATTTGAAATGCTTCAAGTACGAAATGATGACAAAAATGTGGTAAGAAATGGCAGTAAATGTCAAAATCAGGCAGATTTCCTCATACAGAATATTTTTTGTTTTGCCGCCCTGAAATTGCATTGGATGCCATTAACCTAAACCCTGCTAACAAACACCACATCATGGCTACCCTACAGGCCATGGACTCCCTGAGGGGTGTCACCCCTGTCAACCCTCCCTGGTTACAAGTTCAAAGCCTAGGGTGCTCCCAGCAAACTTGACTCCTGATGTAACAGCAGAGCTGGCAACGTTTCAACCTAGCTTTCCTACGCTTCACAGCTATCTATGGGCAGGCAATGACAGCAAAATTACCTGTTTTGGGGGATCATTTTGAACCTGTTCTTCACATATACTTTGCCTTTTGGTAAAAGACTGAACATTTATGGCAACCTTTCAACCCAGCTTGCCAATGCTTCACAGCATCCAGTATACACCTATCTAAAGGCAGGCTTGCCTTAGGCAACTATAGCAAAATTAGCTGTTTGGGGGGTCATTTTAAAACCTTTTTTTGTCACGTATTCTTTGCCTTCTTGGTAACATTTAGGGTAACGTTACAACCCAGCCTTCCGACACTTCACAGCATCCAGTATACACCTAATGTGACCTATCTAAAGGCAGGCTTTCCTTAGGCAACTATAGCAAAATTAACTGTTTGGGAGATCATTTTGAACCTGTTTTTTCACATATACTTTCTTTCTTGCTAAAAGAAGGAATATTTAGGATCATTCATCCATCTAACCATTCATTCATTCATGCATCCTCCATTCATCCATCCAATCTTTAATCTTAACTGTATGTCACTCACCTGATCATGTGATCAAAATGATGATGATGATGAGCAGCATAACCAGGAGGACCAGCAAGGTAAGAGGACACCATCACATGAAAAAAAAGGGAGAAACAAAAAGATCTAGTTAGAAAACTATTGATATAATATCATACTCATAAGTCTAGTATATAATACCAGTATATCACCTCTTTAATCCCTCTAGGTAGCTCCCGCTACCCTCTCTGACCCCGAAACAAGCCTTTCTACAAACGCAAGGGTCAAGTGTCAATGGTTGGAAAATAAATGGAGCTGTAGTGTTTCAAAACTTGGCTGGGAGCCTGGTTTGGGTCCGCTCCTTACATAAATGTTAGGGTTGCGGGTTAAGCAGTACCACATGGTTTTCCATAGTTACTGCTCAGAGGGGTGTAAGGGTGCTCAACGGGGGAGGGCAAATGTCTCTGTCGGGCCACACCAATTTATTTCCTTGGACTTGATTTACACGCAGGCAAAAACCTGATGGTATGAAAACTGTGTACGTGAAAATTGCCCTATATTGAATTTTTTACCGTGTAAATCGGCCTTCTTTGATGTACATAAAGAATGTACATTCAGATTGTATGCCAGCCTTCGAGGTAACATACGATCCGAACGTACGTTCTTGAGATACGTCAAAGAAGGCCGATTCACACGCAGGAAAAATTTGATGTACGCAGTTTTCGTATGCTCGCATTCGTACGCAGTTTTTGTACATCAGGGGTTTGGCCATGTGCGTAAATCGGGTCATGTTAAACAGTAAAAAGCAACTAAACCAAACATTGTCTCATTGGAAAGTCTGGACCATGGTATACTTAGTTTCTGTGAGTGAATAGTACCGTCATATTCTTCAAGTTTTCCTCACAATGGCTTCATGCCCGTAGCCAGGCTTTTGCTTGGGGGTCTCTTTACTGAGGGACCAGCGAGGGCAGAAGTCGCTTCCTAGGGGGTTCCAGGGCCATGCCCCCCCCCGAAAATCGAACCTTTGAAATGGCATTTCCCGCATTTTTGAGGATTCCAAACAAAAAATTTCCGTTTTATTCAATGACAAAGTTACCAGTTTTTCTAGGATTCCAGCCCCACTAGTGATACAAATCAGTCCACCTTTAAAAAAAAAAACTTGGACATTGAAAAACGGACCTTTGAGCGTGTGTGTGTGTGTGGGGGGGGTTTCTTCCGAACTCCCTCTGGCTACGGGCATGTTATTTCAGAATGTCTGAGAACCAAGGAAATTAATGGTATAGCCATAAGGTGATTCAACTTTCAAGGACAGAAATCAGCCCCAAACCCTGGATTTCCACTTATCGGCTAAAAGCTTTCCCATTCAGAGAGCAAACAGAAAGGCTTTTGATACTGGACACACGTGTGTTGGGATAATAGGTTACAATATCAACAGGAATCATATCAGCGGAACCTGGTGGCATACTTTCTCACCGGGGAATCCAGGAGGAAAAAACACAAGATTACGTTGAGCAAGCCTACACACCTGAAATAACAGAATTAGTAGTAGTACAAAACAATGATATATGAAGATTTTTATCAAACTCATGAAATAAAACAATAGGGCCAAGATATTCATAATAAAATATTACTACTTCTATTGGGATTGTTTTAAATTAGAACTTGGAACCCAACGTTTATATGTCATATGGCCACACCAATTTTATTAATTAGTTCTCAAAACCACCCACTTCATTTTTTTCTGATTTGCAAAATTTCAGGTTCTGAATCAACTCCAAAATGCACATATTTTGGCCCGACAGTTGAAGGCTTCGAAAGTCCTTGTCTTCCTAATTGTTACAATTTTTGGATCTATCAATGCAGTAGTCTGATTAATAGTTCAAAACTCATTGTTTGAATTATAAACGAGCCTGGTATGTTGACTTCATGGCTCCTATCTGAGCATTTGGAGCTATCATATGATGCCTTGGTCTGTTTTTTTTTCACTGTTACTTCATATTTTTTCTCAAAAATCCAAGAACCAACAAATCAAATTGGAGTGTATACTATATTCCAAACTAACAGCATCAAAGCATCTCTGCCAGTTGTATTTCTATATACACACTCAGAATCGGATTATCAATTTTATAGGTCTTCTCCTTGAGTCAGTTAACTGCCACAGTCCAGTTTTATGATGGATAAAATATCATGCGCAGACTACGTGTCTCTATAGTACATCCCTCTGAGGCACAACTAATATACTCCCAACCCCTATCTTAGCCATTGTTAAGCCCACTTGTAAGTAGTCCCATCTAGTTTTCAAAATACATCATTGGCCATAATAGCTCCAGTCAGGCCCATAAAGTAGCACTAAAATGCACATAGACTTTCAATATTGCCAGTGCCAAGATAGCGTAAAGACGTAATGTTTTTCGTGCTAGGCAGGGATGATATCCGTGCTTTCATCTATTTTTCGCTTGCTTCGAGCGGTGGATTTTACTCCACACCATTCTTCAAATGCGTATCCTGTCTAATTCCTCCCACAAGGCACCCAGAATAGAGATTGCCGCTGCTTTCTGGCTGTTTTTAATCTAACGTAGCAGAAAATACTGTTTTGATGCCCTCGGGGTAGGTTTTCCTTCTACGTATGTTCCCAAAAAAGGGGCTGAAAGGTGACGGTTTATTTTCCCGGTCCACCATGCTATGTATTGATTTGGGGACTGTCGTTAATTTTGATTTTGAAGCAAGCTAGAGGTTTAACTTCTTAGCTTAAGTGCGGAAAAGCTTAGAAATATAGAAGCTGCAAGTCTGGAGTAATAACCAGAAAGGACTGATTTAAACATCAAGTTTGAGGAAAAAGGAGCATTCCAATTTGCAACCATCATACTTTTCAACGTGCTAAAAAAAAGAAATTTGGACCAAAAATGGTATGGGGAATTCATTTTGCTGTATTTTGCAGATTGGTTGCACAATTCTCCTTTAAATTTTCTAACTTATTTTCTACAGTATCATTTCATGTAGAGTTCTGCAAAGGCCTTCGTGTGATGTGAAAAAGGCAAGAGAAAAACTGGTAAAAGTGACATTGCCAAAACCATATTCATTTGCCGATTTAAACTTTTATACCAGAAAAATGACACATTACAGCAGTTCAAATGCACCTTTTTTTCCCCCCGACTCTTCTACTCTTCTTCGAAAGTTTCTTAACCAAGTAACGAAATTGATGCGGCCGTTTAAGTGTTATTTTTCAAAAATTGGGTCGTGGAAACTACAAATCTGATAGACCAGCGATAAACTTGTCAATTTCTGATTATAAAACGTTGTGATCCCTCCCAATCGTCAATCTACCGCTATAAAAACCTCGCTGCTGCTAGTTAAGGCCACGCAGGTTTGATTTGTTGGTTTTCAGATGTAAAAAAGATACTTCTAGATTGGAATATCAATATGAAAACTGAGTCTAAGGAGAAAGCCCAGGGCTTGAAATACCACGTGCAGGTGGGTGCAGGTAAAATTGGAGCTGTGCAGGTATTTCTGATGTCTACCTGTACCTAACCTGCACCTGCTCCATGCAAGATTCTTTTCATTAAAGACATGGGCAGTGCTCTAGCCAGCCTGAAATTTTTTCCCGTCATCTCAGTTTTGTTTGATGTAACATTATGTCAAGCGCCAGAGGAGCTACAATCCTAGGGAGTTCCTGGGGCAAGCTCCCTTCGAAAATTTTGAAATCTTGATCCTCTGCAACGCTATTTCCTACATTTTTGCTGGTAGGCTATTCTTAGTTTAATGACATCTCTTTCCATATCTTTACACACCGATTCTTGTCCGTCAAAGATGACGGATTGCGCAACATTTTTGTCCATCACGAGCGGCAGAATTCTGTCAAATGATGGAAAGACGGACGCTGGCTAGAACACTGGACGTGGGGCAGAAGAAGTGACACCTTTCCGAGATTTACAACGACAAATTGTCGGCGAACAAGCATGCATCCATCAGGCTGATACCGCCTTCTTGATGTCAGAAATCCAATACGACACCCGAGGCCCTAAAACGCCAAACCTACCATTACAGCCCCAAACATGGTGCCAAATTACTCACGATGGACTCCTGAATTTTTAAAGTGCGTATCGATCCTGAACCTTAACTGTAGGGTGTCGTATCAAGAAAGGCGAGTAAAAAAAAACTCCCGTCGTAAAGAGGGACGTTCGATGAACCCAATAGAGGACGCAGTGACCTCTACTTTGCCGTCTTCAAGACGTAACTAGCTCCCTAAAAGGCTTATCTTAAACTGACTTCCTTGAATATGAGCGGGATTATCGTCGCCATTAGGCTATCAAAATCTTGAAGGAGGAATCTCGGCAGATGTTGGTAAGGAGGGACCTCAGTGACCTGTGAGATGGAGCATCTTGGAAGGCTATCAAGACATCACAGAAGAAACGCCGAAGAAAGATCACATCCAAAAGCACCGTTTACGACTATCTGGTTGCTTCAATTACAGAAAGTGGGCCCATATGGGATGGACAGAAAAAGCCAGAGAAGAAGAAATAGAGTAGGACTACTGGACACTTTTAAATTTGAAACTTGTCTTCCAAATATGACCATTTTAAATGTTCACTTACCGTATTACTGATACATAGTAACGTCATGGTTCTTCTTATACTTTACCATCTCTATTTTTCATATCATATATAGTCATTATTGATATATTTGATCTTTAAAAACTTGGAAGATAGCCTAAACTTGCAAGGCTTTTCTATTTTGTTGGCAAAAAGTCATTTTAAAGAAAATTCCCAGTTAGAGGTGGGTATTTTGAGCCCTGAAATATTATTAAATCAGGCAGTCCTGACTCAAGTGTTTTCATATACTAAACCTGACAGCTTCACCTTTCGATAAAAGCCTGCGAATCCGGACCCTTTCATCCCTGACTTTCTATGAGCGTCTGATCAATTATTTAGCTTCTATTGAAAGTTGCGACTTTGGCCTAAAAGGTTCCGGCAAAAAGGGGAGATTATCTCATTGACGGACGATCCGATACGGGCGGAAAGTAGAGGACCAGATTCCCAAAGTGGATATTATGGGATACTCCCTTGCATACCTTAGGCCACACCAAAGCATTTCCTTGTTTCTCAGACATCTTCAAATAAAGACAAAGCAAAACAAAAAGAAGAAAAAACAGAAAGCAGGGAGGAAAACTTGACTCTGACTGAGATTGCGTGTATGAAGGGAGATATTTAGGCAGAAATTTAGGTCATGCTGCCTACTGAATAATAGATCACAGCAAAAATACTGCTCTACTACACTCATATATTTCAAGCCAATCATTTTTTTGTGGTTTCTTCCATCACAGGAGACTAGGTTTTACATTCTCTTCATGTCAGCAAAAATTCAAAGAGGCCATGGGTTTGTGTATTTGTTTCTTGGTAGGTATTAGACATTGTTACTTCGTTTTAAAGTCATCCAATGCAAGTTCAGGGCAGCAAAACAAAAAATATTCTGGATGAGGAAATCTGTCTGATATTGACATTTACTGCTATATATTTCTTAGCACATTTTCGTCATCATTTCATACTTGAAGCGTTTGAAATAGCCCCAAAACAAGCTACATGAGGAGTCCCTTTATTTTTTGGTACCACCAATAAATAGCTACAACCAGCCTATTATACAAAACAAGCAACCGTTTTCCCTCAATGACATCACATCTTTGTCACACAGATATCAGTATGCTATGGGATAGGATTGATTCAACTTACAACTACAGTAAAAGAATAACCAGAAAATTGGTTTTGAAAATCTACTTTTACTGCCCTGAAATCGCTTTGGGTGCCTTTAAGAGCAGATACAGAGTCAGGTGATCCAGGAATTTTTGTTCTTAATATCTTTCCACTGTTGTGAACATCAGATTCTTTGTAATCATAATAAATTTACGACCGTTTGCAAAAAAAACGAGCCTTTCATCTATCAGACTGAAGGCATTCCCCGTTCCCGACAGCCTATCACTCCGACAGTGGTTGTTCAAATCCTTCCACCTGAGCCACAGGTGTAAAACGAACCTGTACCACACCTGAGACCACATGAATAAATTATGAGAGCTTACACCAACACATCTGTAAAGCTTTGCACACACACACCCCAACATATCTTACAACTAAGTTTCCATATGCTAATCACTCATGTACTAATAATCTTTCAGACTACTTTTAGGCCCACAATTTGATTTGTTGGTTCTTGGATTTTTTAAGAAAAAATCTGAAGCAATGGGGCCAAAATATGAGCATTTTGGAGTTGATTTAGAACCTGAATTTTTTTTGCAAATCAGAAAAAAATGAAGAGGGCGAATCTGAGAACCAATTGATTAAATTAGTATGGCCTTATATTTGTTTCTACTTTAATTAATCGTAAACCTTTTTTATAATGGTATAATTACATATTCAGTATTTGGTGTATTTGGTTATTAAACAGCTAGTTTTGTGGCTTCTAGTTCTGTATTTTTTCAGTTCAATATATCTACATAAAGAAAAACGTTTTGTAAATTATTTTCTTTCCTTGTTTCAGTCTATGCTTAGTTACTGAATACTTATTAAAATCCTATTCTTCCCCAAATATATTTTCTGCTCCCCCCCCAAAAAAATCAATAAATCTGTTATGTACTTGCAAGTGGAGGGAGCAAAGTCCACTTTAAAAACTTGCAAATCATACAACATTAATAGGACAACTGTAAAAAAAACAATCCACTAAAAAACCTGCACAAAACATAAAGCAAAGACCTGCTCTGTTTACCTAATCTCTACATGCAGGTAGTCTGCTTGTCTTTTCTAAATAAATGATGAAGCTCTCCGGTATCAATTCTACATACCCCCTATGCTCGCATTAACATGACAATGTCCACAATTGAGTGGAATTAAATATTAATTAATAACCCCGTCTAGATGTCGGGACCAACTAAGATTAATCAATAGAAAACAACCGCACACTAAACGCCGCCAGACGGTTTAATGATTGATTCTTAATTGTTCGTGGCGTGGTCAGAGCCGCACGGTCCTGGCCAGGTAGCCTTTGATTTAACAATGGATCCACACGAACTTCACTTTATGAATGGCACTCGAGATTTTATGAATGACAACCTAGACTTTTATGAATGACATCCTTTGCACAGCCTAAATCTGATGAGAGCAGGCTAAAAATAAAATCTGCTAAAAAAGAAACAGTGTCGCCTACATTCTGAAAATAATGTGTTTTTATGAATGACATCCACTGCAGACCCTAAATCGAGGGCTAAAAATGCTGCTAAAAAACACACCAGTCCTACATTCTGAAAAGAATATGTTCTTAGGAATGACATCCTTTGCAGACCCTAAATCTGATGAGAGAGGGCTAAAAATAAAGTCTGCTAAACAAAAACACACCAGACCTACATTCTGAAAAGAATGATTTGTGTTCTAATTCTAGTACTTGAAACAAAGAAAAGAACAAATCAATTTTTATAACCTAGTTATCAGTTTTTGGTTGTATTCTTTTTCTGTCTGTATTCCTATTTCTACACATATTGGAACAGGTGGGCCATGCAGGTGGGACAGGTACATCTAACACACACCTGTCCAAAAGGACAGGTGAGAAAACTTAAACGTCAGACGCCAGTCACAAGTCAAGGTTCTTGTTTCTCGATGTTTGAAGCTCAAGATCAAGACATATTTGCGCCATCACAATTCCCTCACCAAATCAAACACTTTGACACCATATCCATTGAATTTGGAAACTATCGAATCCAGATCTTTCAGTACATAGGGCCAATTGTAAGTCATTAGTCACAATTAATTGTTCTCAACCATTGAAGGTTAGAAGCTCAAGATCAAAATGTATTTACTTCTGTTGTAATCTCCGAACAAAATCTACATTATATCTATAGCTATAGAATTCAGAACTTTCTCAACATGATGGTATAATTTGCAAGTCATTAGCCACAGTTCGTTGTTAAAGAACAAAACATATTTACTCCTAGCCAAACCAAACACATAGACATCATTTCCGTAGCTATAGAATTCACAATTTCTTTCACGGCACAATAGTGATGTGATCAGCCTTGTCAGCAGTTTTGCTATAGGGGTGCGGTACACTTGTCCATTTAGCGGAGCCCTATTCAGCGGAGGCGGCCATGTTTGTGTAAGGAACACTCTCCTTCATTCAAGGGCAAACAATGCAAACAAGAAGGTTACAACAGCTGACAGGCTTTTAACATCTCAACAGCATGAAGGTCGGAGCAGGGCGATGACACACATGCACACACCGCACAAAATGTTCCCGGTTATGTGAGAACTCTTTTTACACAGCTTCATCAGAAATACAAGGCCATACTGACAAATCCTGTTCTTTATTGGTATGTAAAAAATGTTAATACCTTCAAAAGGAATGTCTCGCAATGACTATGCACAGTACAAAATATACCCTGTTATGTGAGAAGCCTACACAGCTTTATAAAGAACTGCAAAGACATGCTGAAAAGTCCTGTTCTTCCCCCATTGACTGCTCTGGTCTGTACTTGAGCAAGCATCAATTTCTTACAGTGGAAATGAACATAGAAGGAAAGACAAGAAAAATATGTTCTTTGCTGAATTTCCAGATATGTTTTGGTGACAAATCTATACAGAAAATACATGGAAGGAAATATTTTTGCAAACTTACAATTTATTTTATAATAGAGAAAATGTTCCTTTCTTTACTATCAACCTTGTATCATCTCTCACCCTTCTTTTCGGCATCTCTTTGAAAAACCCGAACCACACATAGTAAACAGGGTGCCCGATTATCTTATCAGCAATGATCTTGACCAGGTGGGACCACACCTGTTCTCCTTAACAATGCTACAGTCAAGTTTGCACGTCTCCGCAGGAAGAAACATTTCAAGAAAACTCAAGACAGAAGACTTCTCTGCGTTTGGTTTTCGTCTAATTGGGACACCTCAGTGGCTGCTAGTCATCAAATGCCTGCTAGCTGTTGGGTGCCTGTTCACCCGCTGGCCGGAAAGGAAGTACCACCAATAGAGACAAACCTAATGCTGACCTTGATTGACCTTGCAAGAGCCAAACACCCCCCTCCCTCCTTCCAGCTTATTACTGACATAATGCACGCCACCTGTCCTGATTTCGCTTCTTGGAAGTTCAAGTTCGAGCGGGTGATTTCTTGTCGCAAGACCTCGGAATGACTCGGCACAATGGGACAAAACCAACTCCCAAGGACACGCGGAATGCCCCCCTCCCGCTAATGGACCACTGTTCTGGCAATGTTCGACACCTGTCTTCACTCTGTCACCGCCAAGGTCAAAGCCAGGCCAGGTCTAGCACAGTGAGTGGAGACAGCACGGCCTTGTTCAATGTCACTAACTTGTTTCTGGTGGCCTGACATATTTTTCGAGTTGGGGTGTATACCAGGGCGAGGACCCCCCTCCTAGTTTGAGTAATGTATTTTCCCAAGGGCTGAGGTTGTTTATGCAACTCAGCTTCTGGTCTTCCTCCTGCAGGGGGAAGATGGCATGTTTGTCTGGCCTGGCTGGTTCTGTCTTCATCAATTTGACTCTCCCTTTTTCGGGGAGGGGGTGGGGGGCGCTAGTGTAGGTATAACGCATGCTTTGTACTGTTGGAAGATTAACAAGTATGACGGATGCTCATCAGAGATTAAAAAATGTTTGATTTCATTTTAAGTTTTGTCAGTCATTTATTTTATTTTGGCAGTTAATTTGTTTTGAATTGGTTTCTGAGCTAAATCAATTGAAAAAAATAATAACCACCTGTACTAGACGTGCCTGCTTCAATACGGCTACTGAACAGTCCCCACTCATCCTTCTCCCTGCCTCCAGAAGTTAACTGAACAGTCCCTGCTCTTCCGTTCACATTAACATACCAGCCAGTGACCCCTCACACATTCCTTACAAACTTTCACTCACCTGAGTCTGATACTACCACCTTGCCAGTAACAACAAACTTTACAACAAAACACTACAATAAAGGACTCACTCTATCCCTCACTTCGACTCCACACAACCCCATCTTTCTGCGCTTCGTCACCATATCTTTCACATATTTTGAAGTAGTTTGCAAATATGACCGCCGAAACCTGCGCGAGATGTTACAACAAGGTGGAATTTGTTTAGCTGTTGCCAATCTCTAGGTAGCATCTTGGACCCCCCTCCCGCCTTACATGTGGTCCTCAAACCTTTTTTTTCAAGAACAAATTAAAAACAGATCACCAGTTCTTCAAGTAAGGGGGAGAAGAGGGATATAAGTGAGTCAATCTCTTTTTCAAAACCTTGGACTCCCCCGACCCTCATATGTGGTCCTCAAACCTTTCTCATTAACCTTTTAGGTACAAATTTTTACAAGAAGCCATAAACGATCTGATATCAGTAACACCTGGATTTTACAGTCTGTAGTTTGGGCATGAGATTTCAAAGGAAATCCGATCTCCTTGGCCCAATTTTCCCTGTCAATCATTACTTCCAGACACCACTGGACTCCTGGAGGAATCTGCTTCCTTTCTTGAAGCATTTGTGTATCAGAAAAGTATGTTCCCACCCCTCCCCCCTTTACATATCTCTGCAAAACATCATGTAGTTAAAAAGTAAACCAGCTGGCCTAGCCTAGATCAAATCTGGGGTACTGGGCATGAAATCCTCAAGCAAACTGGGCTGTAACACAATCCCCCCATTTGCTCTGCCTGCTCCTGTAAATGCAGTTTTGTAATTGGAACAGCCCTGCTTCCATTATACAGACCTTCCTCGCAAGGTAAACAATTCCAGGCCAAGGCCTGTTACCGTCCAGAGGAGTTTGGACACCCTTGTTTCTCGGTTTACCCACGGTAAACACTCTCGCCAAACAGCTAATGTGCGTTCTGACAGCCGAATCCATCTACCGTGTGTGCGCAGGTAACGCAACCCTGTCTTGCTTGCAAACATTCTCCCATTCAGTAGTTTACTCAAACGCTGATCCATTTTTCAAATTTTCCCCGGCACAATCGGAGAGGGGGGGCAGGCCTTTTGCGCCGTCCTGCGGCTGAAAGGACGCTGTTTTCTGACAAAACACATTCCTGTCAAACATACTGGGATGGAAAGTAACTTTCTATACACACTATGGGTGTTTCTGGATACCTTGAGTGCCACTGAACTGTGTGACGAATGGTGAATCAGTGACACCCATAACCCCTAGAAATAACCTCTATAATTGAACATCATGAGTCTTTATCAACATATTTTGTCATTTTGTAGAAAATACGTATTGCAAAAGTCAAAGGACAAAGGTCTTCAACTTATAAACTGACCGTAAATAAAAATATAGTTGGGTCGACCAAACAAACCATTTGTATTACTAAGTTTCTTTGTCAAGCTACATGCTGTTGTGAAGTCTGCAAAAGAATTTGACCTGATTTATAACATCCTGTCTTTACATCGATGAAGGTTAGACATCCAGGTAATGAGATACACAAGGAATTGTTACTCAAGCAACTGAATAGATTTTGAAAACTGTCAGACATTTCAAGTAGCATCCACTACTTTTTATCAGTGACTATCCTGACTTTACTTCAAACCTTTAGAACACACCTGTACAGGACAGGTGCGCTGAGCACAGGTACGCACAGACACGTGCCCACCACCGCCACACCAAACATGGCACCGCTGCCGTCACATTGCAAAGTAAATGGTGCATTCTGGTCAATATTTGGTTTGACGATGCTTGCCTGCTAGACTTAACGTCCAAAAAGGTGGAGCAAGATCATTTCCTGATAGGAGGTATAATGTTCTCTGAAGGGTAACCTCAAAAACTCTGAAATGATTCTTTGCATTTAGAGAATATCTAATAAAAAGATGCAATAACAAAGATGAGAACATATCAAGAAATGTAAGACCAAATGTATTTGAATGGTAAAAAAACTGTCAAACCAAAGACAAGCTTGAAATTTCTACTCAGTATAAGCTGAAGACAAATCTAAATAAAAAAGACCAAAAGGAATTGTAGGCTGAAAATCTTTGCAAAGTTTTGCTGCTTGAAATCACAGAAGTGAATGTTTTGCTTTTGATGGAGATGGACAACTGAAAAGATACAAGACCAGAAATATTATAACTTTAGAAACCAAATGGATGCTTTCTACCTATTGCATGACGTTTACTGCAGTTTAGTAGACATGAGGACAAGTCAAAAGAAAGAATATTAAAGCGTCACTGAACATCAGAAACCAGTGTGAATCTCTGTCATGCCTCAATATCAGGTTGAGTGTTTTCAGCCTGTTTAACATGAGAAAGTTTTCTTCTATCCATCATCACGGAGCGCCCATCAAAATAGGAGTAAACAAAGAAGTAGGGGAGGGGGGCATGTCACTCAGGCTGAGAGAGCAGTGCTCCACATACTTTTGGCGACAATACAACACCTGGCCAACGTCAGGTGACAAAACAAGCACACCTGTATCCGAAAGGGCAGGTGTACCACTTAAGGCAACCTCAAGACCTCCTTAGAAACCCATTTACGTCTTGAGATGCAGAAGAGACAACGCACTTCTGTGCAGGAGCAATTTTGTGAGATTTTATGACCTGGTGGTAAAATAAGACGTCTTATGAATGGAGTGACCTGTTCTTGAGGCTTTTGTCTGTTGAGAGTGTTCCTTTCACCTACTTGTAAGATTCTCACATGTATCATGTGTTGGTGGGAAGTTCTGATCACAAGAAGATCTTTAAGCAAGTAAAAAAAAACTTTGCATCTTCACTTTTAGTCAAGACTTTAAACTCTTACTTCAGAATACTTCAGGAAAATAAGATAGGATGAGTAGACTGTCTCAAAATCTTCCCTTTCCAAAAACAGCTTTTTCGAACTGACTAGTTTTTCTATCCGATTCAATTCATCAGACATTTCTGATATGCAAGTAAGCCATAAAAGAATATTTCTTCAAACATTTCACTTGCAATTTTCAATTGCAAAACCCTTGTTTTAAATGCTATATCAGGAAACAGTTTAAAAAGCATTCATATTTTCAACTTTTTATAAAAACTGCACCCAACAATTCATAACTGTTAAAAAAACAGGCAGCTGGTAGAAAATCACCACTCGCGAAAAACTGCCACCATTTTCTTTTTTTGCAACATTGCTACAGGGGTTGCTAGGGGCTGGTGTGTACCTCTGCCCTAATCATTGTGAGAACGTGCAGAATTGCTTACATCCCTTGTTTACAAATATTCTCTAACCAAATAATGTCTGTGTCAAGATTATAAGGTTGTTTACAGCATTGGGATGCAAGAAAACGGTTTAACGCTGAGGCGGGAAAGTTGTCAGGGTGAGTTCCAGGGATCTAGCCAGCTCGAAATTTTTTTCCGTCACCCTAGGTTCATGGTCGGACCTGAAGGAAGAGTACTCACAATCTAGGGGGGTCTGGGGGCAAATTTTTGATTTGTAAGCCTTTAACCCCCTTGGGACGATCGGCCGATATTTCGGCTTCCCGGTAGAGCGCGATCGGCCTATATTTAGGCCTTTTTTGAATCTCCCGCTGCTCCAGCGGCCAATAGGAACATTATTATCCAAATGACCTATCAGAATGCTTGTAAATACAAGGTAATAGACCAATCACAACGTGTGTAACTTGTTTATCATGTGACGTGAACCTAAATCGCCATTTTGATAGGGTTTTTGGACAAGAATTTTGCGAAAATTACTGGCTCGCCGAGCGAGGCAGATAGCGAGCCGACGAGCGGTTCAAAGCACGAACCGGAGCTCAAAGACGGCCCCGAATTACTTGAAGCACACGCTAGTGACGATGACGATGCTACAGATGAAGCTGAAGAAGGTATTTACGGTGTTTGTTGCTTTTTTTCTGCTGGATAATGAACTGAATCGCGACTTAGCACATGGTTCGTCGTCGTCAGTTTTTGTGCGTAACGCCTAACGATCTTACGGCCGTCCTTGCGAGAGCACGCCCCGAGGGACTTTTCTGTTTATTTAGTACTGGATTGGCTTCAAATGGTGTCATTTGCTAGGAAATATATCTGTTGTTTATTTTTCTGGAGCAGTATGGATAAAAACTGACGTAAATCAACGTATGGAAGGGAAGTGCAGGCACATGTTGTGGGCGTAGGTGGGAGGGGGGCGCGGGCGTAATTACGTAAGTGGGCGTTGTACTCCAGACAATTTTTGAGCTTTGGGAAATTATTTTATACTGCTCAGTTGTAATTTCTGTCTTAGTTTTCATTTCATATTGTCAGCTTTACAGGCTCTAGAATTTTGCCCAGAACTTTTAAATGTCACATTGTTAGATTACTTAGAATTTGTAACATAAATATTGTACTTATGGGAATTATGGTGGATAGAAAGTGGTACATTTTTTTTTTCTTTTTCATTTTTTTATAACTACATAAGATTTATATATAAATTTATAACCATAAAAATAATTGTTCTAGAACAAAATAAGGTATTATTATACCATATTACAATTCTTTTACAACAAAACATTTAATTACAACTATATTTCATTTTCAATTGTGTTTATTTCATTTTCATCCAGAATCCAGCCGTGACGTCGCCGATGCGTGTGAGGATGATGGTGGTGGTCCATGGCATGGCATTTGGATGTCCATTATGGAAGAAAACCCAGATCCCAACCCCAGACCCTTTACTGCATCCCCTGGAATAGTTTCATGATGAATAAACAACATAATTTACCCCTGAACAGAGATTTTATTCTGTGATCCTGTTTTCTCTGGGAGTTTTGCGTATATGTTTGAGGTACTTCCCGTGACTGTTCCTGTCTTCAAATTGATGATAGAAAGCTCTTTTTACTTTTATTAGAAAGCTGAGACTGTGAGCTTTCCAGAAATGTATAGTTTTCTTAGTTTATTTTTGTACATGTGAGCTTTGGAAATAATAATCCAAAAGTACCCGTTGACACATCTTGAGCCCTGAATTATAGCACGTATGCTGAAATCTGCTTCAACAGCTATAAAAGACAGTAACTGATTGGAGTTATCATCATAACAGTATTGTGTATGTATTATTGGATATATCTATGTAGTTTTATGATAAGTGACAAACATTTTTGGCCCTGTACAGAGCTTTTCTCCTATAATTTTTTTTCCTGGGGGTTTTTCGCTTATGATTTTCTGGTACTTTCCATGACCATTTCTGTCTTCAGATAGATGATAGAATGTTCTTTTTACCTTTATTAGAAAGCTGAGATTGTAAGCTTTCCAGCAATATATAGTTTTCCTAGTTTATTCTTTACATAAGAGGTTTAAAAATAATAAAACCAAAAGTACGCGTTGACACATCTTGAACCCTGAATTTTACGGTGTATACGGGTATACCTGAAAAATTTTATGGTGTGCCGAGGGGGTTAAAAACGCATTTTCCTACATTTTGAGAGGCAAATCATGGGGTTGACAGTGGTTTTTGGTGGTCCTTTGGATGTTTTTATATTTCTACCCAAGATTTTTGTCAATTTTGTCCATCAAGGTTGACTGATTGGTTTAAAAAAATTTCTGTCACATGCAATTGACGGAAAACCTGGTGCTGGCTAGAGTCCTGGTGAGTTCCTATCCAGCCCGAGTTCTGCCCCCCTCCCGAACAGAAGTCAGTACCAGTCTATGTTTTGGAAAGCAGGGATTACCATATCATGGAAATCACATTAGCGTCCGATGTTGCCACAAATTCGCTGTTTGCCGAGGGATTACGCGTGGTTCTGCTTGTCCCCCTAATCATTCAGGCCCGGTTAACGATTGATCCGAGTCTGCGGCGAGCGTGGTGCTCGCAAGTTTGCTCCTAGTGCCCCGGGACCAAGGGTAAAGTCCACTCTAAACATTCGTGTATAAGTAACAGTACATTACAAGTCTTTTAACATGAAAGCTTTACTCTTTATAACAACCATACTGTAACAACGCAGTTACACATACGGTTAGAGTCGTATACAAATATTTAACGTTTGATTTTGCAAAGGGAAAGGTTGTGTAACTGTCGGCAAGGGAGTATCAGGGTCCGTTGAACTTTGAAAATAAAGTTATCTCGTTCCGGTGGAAGTTTAATTACCTGACGACATAAGAATGTTGCGCTGCGCAAACAAGACCTTCCTGCACCTGAAGATAATGTCGGAATTTTACAGTTAATCGTTTTTAATTGCGTATGTACTTGTACCTCGATGTTCAGCCCTGTTTTGTAGTACGCTTCTCGAATTATAGATCGTTTAAATTTTGTAAGAGGCCAAAATATAACATTTGTGCAGCAATAGTTAAGTAGAGATTAATATACTGTCACAAAAGGTGATAAGATAGTTCTTGCTTTAAGTTTATGCATAAAAGAACTGTAGATTCAATGGCCAAGGGATCTACGGTGAAGTTGGAAACAGGCCATTTTTAATTTTTTTTAAAAATTAACAAGTAATCTGCAAGGCCATTGAAGTAAAAGTAGTTCAAGTAAGTGACATTCTCGTCATAATGTCGAGGTGACGGGCCGAAAAACTTACACAACTGTGCTCAACAGTGTTCTAGCTAGCCTGAAATTTTTTCTGTCATCTCAATTTTGTTTGACGTAATATCATATCGAGGGTCGAACGCAACAATCCTAGGCATGCTCCCACAGGAAATTCTGAAATCTTGACCCTTTGAAACATTTTTTCCTGCATTTTGAGAAGCAAATTTTGCTGGTAGACTGAGCTTAATTCAATGACATCTCTTTCCATATCTTAACACACCAATTTTTGTCTGTCAAAGATAACGGATTGGGCAAAATTTTTGTCCTCCATGAGCAGCAAAATTCCGGAAAAACGGACGCTGGCAAGAACACTGGCGCTCACCATTAAAAGAGCCATTAGGTAGAAGCTATGGTAATGTAATAGTAGTATTGGGTGTATTATCCCACACTGTCCTGGACACATGTTCCCGCTCTGAAGTGATGAAAGAAGCTTTTCAAATTTCAAGGGGTGAGAAAAAAAACACTGATATCACTATCCTTTCCAGTTTTCCAACTTCTCGGCGACATCTTCTTTTCTACTTTGCTAAAAATTACACAACTTGATTCGTCAAACAGGTAGTTGATGTAGAGTGACTTGAAGAAGAAAATTTATGCGTAATTGTTGTAGTTGAGAGGGTGGGGAATAAAGGAGGACATCCCTGATAGAGTTACCCAGGTGAAGATGGGAAGAACGATAAGGAACACCAGGTGTCAAACTCAGGTAATTGATGGGCAAACCGAAGACGAGACATCCCCCCAACAAGGCTTAGGCGGACCTATCAGTGTGGGTCCTGTCTAGGAGGGAAGGACGGGGTTACAATCTCTGTACTTTATCAGGGAACACGGCACCTTTGACCAACATTCCCACCCGACTCCGCTGTAAAAGGTGTTCGCCATATACATGTAGGGCGCAAACCAAAGTATCAACAAATGTACCCTAAACAAACATAGTCTTCTTCTTTTTGTTTATAAATGACTTTGTTGCAACGATAGGAAACTTAAATGCAGAGACTATCAGCAAACAGAAAGCATATCTTCCCGCTATTCATCTTCCTTGTTTCCATGGCAACAAGACAACACGCAGATATAATCATACTCACGAAAACAAGACCTGTCCTCTGGATCTGTTTATAAAGGTAGGTAGAGAGCAAAAGTAAAAGGTCCAAGTTTGTAGAAAAACTGTTTAACCGTGACATTTTCAAAGCATAACACAAGTACAAGGACAAAGGGGGTAAGACACCACATCGCCCAACAGAAGTGTCTGTTTCTTCTTCCTAGTGTCTTGGGGATGCTCTCTTATCTCTAGGATTCCTTAAAAATATCCTTAAGGTCCTTCTTGCCACAAACTTCAAAAGGAAGAATCTTTGAGATGGACAGGAAAAATCCAAGCCGAAAGCTTTTAGCCAAGATTTTTGTCAAGGGCGGTTGCCCCAAGCATTCTTCAACAATTCACAACAGAACCTACTGCAGGAAACACACACACTTTAGGCTTCTTATCTTCCAACATCTTTGCTTGCCTTCCCTTCCTTTGTGAAACGATACTTGTGATCTTCAAGTGGCTTCTGAGTTGGGGTTGAAGCATGGCATTCCTTCAAGACACCTATGTGGCATCAAGCTTCCTTGGAAGATACCCAGTAAGACTTTTCGCAGCCCTCTGATCAACATTACAACATTAAGAGGGAACTTTGTACACATGTACGGTATGTACCTTATCGACTAAGTTTCAAAGTATAACTTTCTGTAACTTTTACTGGTTTTCACACTTTCGTACACTCGACATCACTTCACTCTATACTTAAAACAACGATCACATGACCCACCTATAGTCACATGACAATGATGATGATGATGATGGCACCGAGACAGGAGGAACCGGCACGAGCAGCACATGGAAAGAAAAAGAGAACCATTGGTTAGCAACATCATTCAATATAGTCATCATACAAAGTAGCATGATTCTAGTTGCTGAAGTAAGACTAATTTATGACAATAGATGGTTTACAAAGGAACACATTACCAAGGATTGAGGTGTTCAAAAACTCATATTTTCCTAGATGTAGAACTATCATAGAGTGGAACTCGCTGCCACCAAGTACAGTAGGGGCATCATCACTAGATCGCTTAAAACACTGCCTGCAGTTAGATGTGTAATGGTTGGGTGTAGCAGGTCGTTCAGTGTAACAGCTGCTGCCGCGCCATGTGACTGCGAAACTGGTGTATTACGCCGAAGGGTGGTTATACTAAAACCCGCTATACAGATACACCTTGTTCTTTCACTGAATTTTACTTTTGCTCTTTTACTGAATTTTTACTTGAGAATAACCAAGAACCATGGATATAGATTGGTATGGCCTGCCTTCTTTTTATTATTCTATCTAAGACAACAGGGTCCTAACAGGAAGAGGGTGGGAAGATGGGAAGTTGAGAGATAACAGAGCTATTAGTTCCCTGTGACAGGTAGGACAGGTAACAATGGGGCCCCAGAGCATTCTGGGAAGGGTGCGGCAGGAAAAAGGCATCGACAAAGGGCTAACAGCTGTTTTGAACACTTCTCGACAAATCAGCAGATTAGATCTCTCTGTAATTTACACGATTGAAGGACAGGAAAAGGCTGTGCACAGTTCCTGTAATTTTCCTCTATTGAGCAATGCGACAAACTACTATTCACAAGTGTTTAAAAAATGTGGAGAATATGTAACGTGTGCTACTTAATTTTCTACCTTTGCTGTTCCCTTCCACGTTATCTTATCATAAGACCATGTAAAGAGTTTTGGAAAAAGCAAAACTCTTTTACATGATATGAAGAGTACACATTATGATCTATCCAAGGACATTATGACATAATGATCTACCTAAAACTGACTGAAAATTGCAGGCTTTTGCTTATTTTGTCTATGAACACTCGTCAAATATGAGAAAATCAATAAAAAGAATATTTTGAATATTATAATGGGGGCAGAACTTGCAATTAAGGTCACTCCAGTGCCCCCCTCCCCACCACTGCCTCATGTAATGGCACAAATTAATGAGAGCAGGTAATGCCAGAGATCACTTGTTTCTACACCAGTCCTGGCCAAGAGAGACAAAACCACCCTACTGTTTCCCTATCCACA
This sequence comes from Branchiostoma floridae x Branchiostoma japonicum, assembly GCA_013266295.2. Classification (NCBI taxonomy): domain Eukaryota; kingdom Metazoa; phylum Chordata; class Leptocardii; order Amphioxiformes; family Branchiostomatidae; genus Branchiostoma; species Branchiostoma floridae x Branchiostoma japonicum. Next base: position 8,479,243 of record CM023837.1, on the reverse strand, counting down.
GACGAGCGACCAAGCCCTGGAACTGTTGCCATGGCAACGGAAAGCCGGGGCATTATGCCGCGGACTATTTAGTGTTTGTTTTGCTGCGTGTTTGGGGCAGTGTCCCTTACACTCGAACCTTGTAGGGGTCAGGAGCTGTAGCCAGCAAAGCCAGGCATGCCTACAGTTCTTAGCACAGACGCATTACTGTCATTTATAATGCCTAATTCGTAGTAGCGCTGTGTACCTAAAAATTTTCAGCTACAGTAGCCAGGACCTGTATCAAAACAAGTTTGGCAAATTTTTTATAAGTTATATGTTCAGATAACTGTCTTTTGTAGTGAATTATAATCTTTGTATGAGGATTTTACATATCTTGAATACCAAGGCAAGAGTACAATTTTTCCTCATTTTTTTATGTGCTAAATTATCAAAATTGTTGTCTTTGAGACAGGATTTACTTTTCTTTAATTTGAAAAAAATTGTTCCTGCAAGTACTTGTTTAAGTGCAGGTAAACCTGACATTCAGGTCTGGACCTTAACAATTTTACTGGTAGAGGTATTAGACAAACAGCCATATTTGTAGCCTTTTCTTGTGTCAAGAAACTGATGCCAATTCGATTACAACTCTACCACTGTGCTCTGCACATCTGCCCCTTCCCCGATGTCAGCTTGACTAGCTCTGGTCGACTCCTCGGGCTATACTTGGGGGTAATCGAATCACACGGCTGACGGGGTAAAATACGCGCAGGAAGGCATGAAACAAACCAATGAAATGTCTGTCAGCCTGCAAATAACGAAGCCAGCGGCCACTTTTAAGAGACTAGGTGACATCTTTACAACTGGGATGTTTGAACCAGTCGTTGGAGGTTTACATCCATCAGATTGGAATGTTCCGTGCCCTATATTTACACCTTCCTTGGTCGTACGTTACACGTTGATTACACCTGAAGAAGCAACAAGAGTGAAAGTTTCTAATCCCTTTGATGTCTTACTATTGTCCATGTTTAGTTCTTAGAATTACATGTTTTTGTTCCATGTCCTTTTCTTCCACGTTACACATCAAGGACATAGACTAGTTTTGCAAGGTGTCTGCCACACTTTTTCTGGGATACATGTACAATAGTTACGACAATAAAGAAATGAGCAAAACAATACAGCCTTGACAGAGTTGTTTCGAAGGTCGTGCTTGCATTGTTGGCCCTTGCTAATCAAGTCCAGTGACCTCCCTGTACCTGATTAAGATTCAAATCACAGCTTTTACCCTAGAAAAGGAGGTTATGTTGTTTAAGGTTTTAACACTGGTCATTTAGAATTTGGAAAGTCATTGTCCAAATTACAAGGAAGCCATGTTGGATACTCAAAATTTCAACTTGTAACTGGTATACAGTATGTGTGTGTGTGCATGTGACAATGTGTGTGTGCCCGTGTGTGTGTATGTGTGCGTGTGTGTGTGTGTATGTGAGTGTGCATTGTGTATTTGTATATCATATTGTGTATGTATGTATGTATGTACAGTAGATGCATATGTATATGTATAAACAGTATGTATAAAGATTTAACTAGGAATACAAGACTTTTCACAAGTCCCCAGTCTCCTGACCTCAGTAGCAGGAGGAATGCCGTCTTCCCTCACATGTTGGGCAGAACAATGGCGGCTAATGACAGTCTTTCACAGGTGTTGTCTCCCTGTCAAACCCTGCCTTCCCTCCAACAATGCCCTGACACAAACCATGCCCCATAAACAGCCTATTTAGCACTGCAGCCCTCAGGCTAGGAGACATTACCAGTAGTAAGGTGACCCCAGAAAACGTTCAGAAATCTACCAGGCAGAACTGAGGTATTCTTGTTACTGGCAGTGTGTTTGTATTATTTCCAACGTTTGTAGGTCCTAAAGAATCTTTTCTTGGGTCAGGTAGACATCTGGATATGGTACATGACATCGAGTATTTGTGACAAACGGCAAAACCACTAAAAGTAAGCAAATATTTGCACATATCTGGCTTGTTTTGCAAACAAAAAATAAAGTATGGACTTCAGACTAACTCAATACACAGCCTGGCCACACGGCCGCTATAGTATCTTAGAAATATTGTATTAAATTTCTTTTTATCTATGAAGCAATTCACATACTAGTAGTACTTTATCAACACATCAAATGGCTTCCTGAAATATGTATGACAAGTGTTTCAAGTGTTATACATAATTAGCTATCAAAAAACAATCTCTTCCTGTAGTCTCAATGACCAAGTTGCGCAATCACGCAGACATGGGTTGGTTCCGTGACCTTTGACCTCCACAGGAAGAAAACCCTGTGATCTCTAATCCCCTGGATTAAGTTGGATTCTTCCAGGCTAGCGCACTGGAAAAGTGAGCTGGCCTAAAACAGGCATTTGTGTAATTACGGACGTCAAAAGTTTTTCAAGCATGAAGAGTTTAGTGGGACTGACGTGTCAGTCTAGTTTTCTCTTGACATTTATAACCCCCTAAAGTTATACAAACATTGTGACAACCTTACAAGTGGTTTTGGTTACATGTATTATATGTCTTCCTTCTCTTTATGTATGTCTGTATATTAATTTCACAATCATCAGTAGCAGAATTATTACTATATATCCAGTTACCCTTTAGATTCTAACGCAAACACTACATAGCAAATGCCGGGAACAATTTTCTTTCCTTACAATTTTTTTTACAAAAAGTTACATCTTTGACTTTTTTATAGGAAGAAACCTCAATGCATACATATATAGATTTGAAGTACTGTATACTGTAAATCACTTTATGTTCACGGTAGCAAAAGTTCACGGTCTGAGAAAAATGGAGGTGTTCGCGGAGCTATATGTTCACGGTTGCGGTAGGTGCAGAAAAAAGATAGTCAGCGAATTATTTGTTAACGGTAATGATAAGTTTGCAGTACAGAAGTGACTGTGAAAACCGTGAACATAAAAGTACCATGAAAAAATCAGGAACTACAGTACACAGGCGTTTTCTATCTACTGTCTGTCACCATGAATACCCAAACAGCAGGAGGTTAATTATGACATTATCTCCGACCATAAACAAGAGTCTGCCTAGTCATTAAGAACCCCTTGAATGACCAGTTTTACTTCTGAAAATGGAGAAGAAAATAACAAGAAAACAAACAGGGCTAGCAGGGGGGCTTTGTGGCAGTCTGTACCACATTAGCACAACTAGTCGTTTAGAAGGGTTGGGGAAGACTTTTGAGCTCTCTGGTTTGTCCTTAGAGGCGCTCTAGTGAGCAAAAAACCAGGACATCATCAAGAAGTAGTAATTTACAACAAGACAGTACTCATTTACAGCAAGTATGAGTGCTCAATTGTCCAATTATGTAGGATAGCAACATCATATAGGTTTTACACTCTTTTTATTTTCCTGTGTTTGAATCGAAAGATGAAACTTCAATCATAGGGGGTATTTTTTCCTCTTTCGTTTGCAATCCATCTTTTTACTAAGACTGTGCATCATTTAGACACATGGCACTGATGAAAATAATCTGAATGTATGTTGACCTGGAAAATTCTAACAGTTTAATTCTGACTTGCTGATGTAGGTCAATATATTGGGCCAGCTCGTTAAAAGACCACACAAAAGCGGTCCCCAGTCCCTGTATACAGTAGTAAGTGCAGGGTAAGCCCACATGGACATGCTCTACTGGCTCTACCAGCCATCTGGAATACCAGCTTCTTATAACTCCTTCCTCTGGTCTGAATGGACTGTACCATTCCTTACTGCTGAGTAGTGTTGTGGTATGGCGTCCCTAATGTGAGTTTATATCCCTTCTTCATCCCTATGACAAGGAATGGTACAGTCCATACATGCCCTGATGAAGGTAGATGAGTTACCAAAATGGAAGCAAAGTTTTCTGGGGTTGTGTAAAAGACCCCATATTCTATGATTCACCAACCTGATGATGCTATTTACAGAACCCATCTGAAAGGATTTGGGTTAGGGGGTCTTCTAATCTCCAAGCAGATGTTGGAAGGGGTGTTTTCTGGGTAACCTGTAGTCCTGACACACACACATCTTTGGTTATGGTAGAGCCAAAACACATTATAACCTTCCTCCCAACATCTGCTTGAAGATTAAACAGAAGGATCAAGGTTGCACCTAGTAATCACCAAGCAGATGTTGGGATATTTGTCAAGAAAATTGTCACCTCCTAGACTTGAGAAAGTTGAATGAAGGACAACAGACAAGAGTATGACTGTGTATGCAAGTGAGAGTACAACAAATTTTTCCTACATGTAACTTAACATCGAGAACATTCGTTCAGATCATACACCAGCCCTTGAGGTAACGTACGTTCAATTTACACACAGCAAAAATTTGACACACACAGTTTTTGTACATCAGTGTTTTGCCTGGTGTGTAAATTGGGTCTCCACCACAACTGGAAATTTACTTTACTTAACTTTCCCAACTGGAAAACCACCTGGAGAAGTGAGGTGGTCCCAGAGACCTTTGTTTGTTTGGTAACAAGCGTGCATAATTGATTATGTTCCTGGGTAATTACTGCACTCTAGGCTACTCCCAGGTGGCATTCATTACTGTAGGTGGGAGGTGGGCTGATGATGACAATTCCAGCAGGCCTTGGAACTAGTTCCATGTTTTCTTTTTCAGAACTTCCTTTTCGTTGTTCATTAAAAAAAGATGGCAGCCAAGAAAATATTATAATTGCTTGCCCCCCCCCCTCTTCCTTCCTCCCCACAGGCTCAAGAAGAAATCCAAGGTCAAAAGGGGGCGACCTTGGGAAAGTGACCTACATAAAAGCTGAAACTAGATTTATTTGGAAACATGGACAATTTGTCCACCTTTGACAAATCATATGTCCTCAATCTATGCCACCTTGTCTCGGCATTACGCTTCAAGTTTATACAACGAGAAATAAACTGTTCTCAAACTCAAGGAAAATTGACACACCGAGAAATGCTTCAAGTTGGACTGAAGAACAGCAAGACACAGGTGAATACACTAAGATCAGTAGAGTTCAGGAGTAAGTTACTCTTTGTTTGTTTTGGTATCACTGTTGTTTTGCGTTATATGTTTATAAAGTAAGGTCATATGCACTTGGCACAGGGCACATCTTGGAAGAACAGCTCACTTTCTTTTTCCATTTTTTGTCTCTTTTCCTTGTACTAGCTGTTAAAAGTCTTGAGCCAAACTTTTTTTTTTACTACATGAGCTATAAATACAAAATGATTATCAAGGTTGTACTAGAGATGACACAAAACAAGTCTTCTAAAGGAGGCTTGCAAAAGTTAAGTAAACAAAGTTCGGCAGAGGGCTTTTATTTCTGACAAAAAGCACCAAAAGTTGAGATGAGAAAGGTAGATTCCTCACATTAAAAGAAGTTTGTTGTTGTAATGCTCCCCGAAGTGCACTCCTCCTTATTGGCTTGTCCTACGCAACTGACCTTTCTAAGATCAGGTCAGAGGCTTAAAGGATGATATCGGCTCCTTAAGGGGATCAACAGGCTAAAGTTGCCATAGAAATGGTCTTAATCTGCTTCTTTAAGAAAGGATAGCGTTACCCACCCTGCATTCCTGCTCTAGTTCTTCTACTGAAGGTCAGACCTACGCCACTACTGCTCTGTCAGCACATCACCCACAGGCCACAACAATTCATTTTCTTCCTTCCCCTCAGACATTTTTAGTAAAAAGGGCAAGGAAGAAAACTTGAATCTGACTTAACAGGGCTCGAAATACTTTTTTCTGCATACCTGCATCAGAAAAATTTTACCTGCACCACTCAGACTTTGAGAAGCATGGATCATACTAAAAACTGTTCAGAAACCATTGCCATTAATTCTTTTATACTTCATAGGTACTGGTGGTAACAGTCAATGCAGCAAATAAAAATCCACATACACCTACATGTATGTCAAAACCCAGTACATGGACCAGTGCAGGTTAGGTGCAAGTATACAGAAATATACCTGCACAGCTCCAATTCTACCTGCACTATATTTCGAGCCCTGGACTATATTCACCCCCTGAAACTTTGCGAACCAAGGTACAGACGTTCCTCTCAGACTCTTTTCATGTTAACTCCACTTCAGCATTACTTTTTGATGAGAACCAACAAATTAAATCATCACGGCCTACCCAACAATAGCTTAGTTGCCATGGCAACCCCGGTGGTTATGATTGTAGCTGTCGATAAAGACATTGCATGACTAGGAGCAATTTTACCGTCCAGATAAAAGAAAGGGGATCTTTAACAAAAGGTTTTAGAGATAAGGCTTGGCCTTTGTGAGTTGTGCCAACACATATCATCCAGAAAAGTCCAAGTCAACATGTAAGGACTGTCTAACCACTGTAGGGCCAAGCGATCTTAACTCCTCAGTTCCACTACTTTTAAAGAAGAAAAAAGGTGAGCAGTAAGAAAATAAATAATGCATCCCAAATGATATCTGACAAAGAATACCTTGAGCATATTAAAGATCCCACCACACTTATCGAAAAGAGTAGGGGTACTTCCCGGTGTGAGTAGTTCAAACCTTACAGTCTGGTCTCAGGTTTGACATCTTTGAAGAGGTGATAGTCACCTGTTATGTCAATCCTTCCACAAATATGGCAAATCTTCATAAATAAATAAATACCATACATCAGCGAAAAATTTAACATACACGATTTCAAATGCTCCATAGCGTTTGCCTGCTACCTGGGATAAGTTTGAAAAGTCAACCTAATTCAAAAAGCGGTTAACTGTTAGAAGAATCGACCATCTCTACCAATCAAATAATGTCAGCAAAGGGCAAACTCTGATGTCGTTACGCCTCAGACGCGTAGTCTGGAGGACCATGCATTCTAAATTGTCTACCACAAGAGGCACCACGTTCACCTAACTTGATTAGAAGGAGCTCAAGAGCCATAATTACGCCTCGCGAGCGAGATAATCAAATTCTCCTTGATTGCGAAGAATTCTGCTCGTTCCGTCGTGACATTAATTGCCGAACCGCCGCTCCTGGCTTGGCGGAATTTGTCCCGAATTGATCTGAATGGTTCAAGGGAAGATCGTGAAAGTGAGCCTTCGTCGAAATCAGTCTGGGATGAGACAATTAGGCGGGGTTCCAGCGGACGAGGTTGGCTGGAGAAAGGGTAAGGCGAGGTCAGGGTACAAGACAGTTATTAGGGCGCCATTGTAGGTCACAATGTTGGCCTCATTTTTTGACACAGAAAGAAGGGTATCGGTGGGACATAAGAACAACACTAGAGCCTGTCTTGTGTCAAAACTGACATTTTGTCATAAAACTGTGGGCCTGGGTAGTAATTATATCTGCTCTGTCTCACATTTGACGTATCATATTGACAGTTTCAAAAGATATTTTTACTGGTTACCAATGCAGCAGATTTCAACACCTTTTGTGATTTCTTCGGAACTTGAATAGTCTTCTCTGTCATAGCTGTGTGCTTGTGAAGCTGGTATGTGCCACCAAAGCCCAGTGCCAGATATGTACCTTGTCAAACTTTTGAATGACTGTATAGTAGATTATTCTTAGACCCTTAGCTGCCTTTGCCTCCTTTGCAGGCATTCCGGGAGCAGTCGGCTGCTGATTTTTTTCCTGGTGTGGTCGGCCTTTTTTTAGGGGGGGGGGCAAGTTTTCTGATCACACGTAGATCGCACACGCTTAGAACTCCAGTCGCCTTCTCTTGTATACCTTCCTAGGAAAATCTGGAATTGTCCTAGGAGAGATTAGAATTCCAATCTCCCCTAGGACAATTCCAGATTGCCCTGGATTCCAATTTCCCCTGTGACATATATTTTAATGGTATTTTAGAAATCTAATGTTTTGGATGTTCCGGCATTATGATGGTACAACATACTGTACAGTCCAACATTGTACTGTTTTTTACCTGTACTTGTGAAATAAACCATTGATTAAATCAAACGGCAGTGAGAAAAGGTAATGAATACAGGAACAGATAATCTACAATTATCATCCAGTCTTCCTTTTCCTTCATACATCATAAAATCAGTTCCCAAAACACACCAGAATTATGACATGCAAAAGTATAATTAAGAGTAACGGAGTCTAGCCTTTAGGTCTTAAAATCCATGTCTGGGACAGCAATTTGCTGAGAAGACAAGCGGAATGGCCGAGGTTTTTAAGACTTAATGAAAGGGAGGCACGGTTCCTGTATACCATCAGCAATATGTGAAATGACAGATGCACGAAAAAATAGCAGGAGGACCAAGGATAACTAATTATACAGTGTGATCATGGCTCAGGCTCAAGGTGAGTTAACGACAGGTAACAAAAGGCAGGTGGGGGGAGATCAAAAGACACCTACCATACGAGACATGCCGTCCTAATGTCAACATTAGGAGGTACATAAATCCCGGAGTCACTGGTTGAGATGATTGGGTGTTATTAAATGTACTTAGACGCGTTTCGGTGCATACCAGACTTTGTAATCATAGCTATGGATGGTAATAGCACGTTCCCTATTATGATAGGATCCATAATGGAAAGGTTACATTGTCAGGGAAGCTGTATTGCATATGAGTTAACACCCCCCCCTCCTTCTAACAGTTTGAAAATATGATAAGCTCTTCCCTCCTAACATCTGCTTGGAGATTAGCTAGCTGGGAACCTGTCAGCCGCAGGTCAGGTGGACAGTAGTACCACTGCTGACCTGACAACCTTGGGTTGACCTTCTCATATTGGGTTCCCTGCCCCCCTCCCCCAGATGAACAAGCTATCAAACCTGTCAATCTCACTAGATACCTAGATCTAGTGCAAAGAACAGGGAAAAATTCACTTTTCTCACATATTCTGTAGTCAGAAGCACAGGGTTTGCAAGCTTTACATGAATTTCTGGCTATCCAATTTTACAAATAATCTTCATTTCTTCAAATTTCAATCTTTCAAACATTTCCCTTCCTGGATCCTAAGTTATGACACAGGAAATGACTTGCAGACCACTGGGTAAAGGAAGAAACAAAACTTGGCCACATCCTCCGCACTCAAAGGCAATAACCACACACATTTGTACAGCGGTGCTTGCCGAGCCCCTACCAACCCAGGCTGAAGCACGTAATGACTGTTTAATGGTGTTTGCTGAGGAAATGTACATAACACTCAGGCAGGCCAGGGTGCATATTTACTTCTGGCTAGGAGGTTATGTTTTCGTCGTTGTAGGCTTGCGACCAGGATATCTTGAAACATTTTTTCAACAGATATGTCATTTCTGGGTGGGATTTGAACCATCGAAGAAGAGCTCAAAAGGCTGGCTGGCGAAAGTCTGGTATTTGATAATTACAGCAGTACATTCATCAGTAGTGCTGCTAGGAGTTGCAATACTTTCAAGGGAATGTTGTAAGCTGTGAGTTACTAGTACACCATCCTACTTTTCGAAAACTAGTAGGGGTATGCCCTGGCATTGAACCAATCGGTTATCAACTAAACTTCTTCTTGCAAACCCTAAGTATACCACAGGTGCGTTGCAAAGTACAGGAGTTAACAATCATGAGACTTGAAGATTCAGAAGTTCTAAGATCCTACAGAAATCTTCGTTTACATTACGGTCAGCACCTGTAAGTTGAGAGTGGGCACACTTCAGGTGAAATGACACTTCTTCCCGTGGACTTTAATCTTTGCTAAGCCTAAAAACCCTTTTTATTTACTCTCTTCTTTCACCTGTTTCATGGGCAAATAAAGCTCGCACTGAACAATGACTATTAATGGAGCCGGGACAACGTGTGAGATACTAGGTTCTAAATCATAGAAACATGTTTTGGAATGAAACCAGCAAATTACAAAGAAGAAAACAACAAGTTCAACAAGTTGCCAAGCTACCAGGGTGCAACACCCTCATATATGTGATATGTACCTTCAGGCATGTCATTCTTTTTTATTCAAAAAGATGCATAAAACGTGAATTTATTGGTATCCTAAAAATAGTTACAACGTCGGTTCTGTAATATTACACTCTCGAAGATTAAGATATATCCCTCTTCCCTCTAGGCTTGTTTGATGGAACTGCACAATAAGCGAACAAGCGTGCATTCACCTTTTATAACACACATCTTTGCTAACTGCCCAGGCATGTCAAAACAACCAGGGCGGGATTTGAACCCAGGACAGTTGGTATGCCATCACGAACTTGACTTATCCTCCAGGCCCTGGGAAAGTCGGTAGTTACGTCGCAAGACTGACGTGTTTGTCTTCTGACGGGGACGGGAAGGGATCGGGCTGTCGAGCCTAAAAGCCCACATATTAGCCGCTGACGTTAAGGAGATCTTTAGTCCCATAATTTGTGTAGGGGGCAGGGAGGGGGCATTGTCTCCATGGATCCCTCGCCTGGAGGCTTTCGCAAAAGCCAATCTTAAACAAAGGCCTTGTCACCCGTGAGACACGGGTCACGCTATTAAAAAAAGGGTGAAAACTGTGCAGAGAAAGCGACTTGGTTGCTCCCGTTGGCTAACTCACAGACCACTTGTCACTTATCAGGGTAAAAAAAACTACAACATACTTGTCACCGAGCATACCGGGGTCTAAAATACATCTTGATAAGAAGGCTACAGGGTAAATATCAAATAAAAAGCATTCTCGACAAACAAAAAAATCCATTAAATTGTTTCTCAACCACCCAGGTGGCCACAATCCCAAATGTCTTCCGAACACTTGAGAGAAATGGTTGCAAGAAATCTCCTGATAGCTTTGGCCGTGGGTAAGGAATATCCTCGATCCGATTTCACCTACACGTAAACAAAAAACAGGAGAACGCCAGACACACAAGCCGACTCGACATTGTATCCAGAGCGCGACATGGAGCCATTCAGACTGACGGATAGTTGGCCGTAGTAGGAAGTCCGACGCCAGGCCCAAAGAACAGTTTGGTTTAGTGCAGCTTTCAGGTATGATTGATGATTATAATGAGTGTTTACCAAAGCTGTTGAACAGTTCAGATGGACCCAAGATGTCTGACACAACAATGAGGACCTAGGTGAGACAACCGCTGCCACGCGGAGCCGAGCATGTTTGTTTCCTCGGGTGCTAGGGGGTCCCTATGGCTTCCTTTCTTCAACTGTGGCGACCAAAACTTCACAAAGCCTAGCGCTAATTGTTTCTTAGATTACAGAACTACTGGGAATAAAAAATAAAAGAGACGAAAAGAAAGCTTTGGTGGTTGCAAGTTGCCAACTTCCTTTATTTAACAGAGAGTACGGCAACCACTAGTTGAAAAGTTAACTTCAGAATTAGATGTCCAATTATTTCCTAAATGACAGAAAAACTTTTGTATGAAATGTAAGTCTGCTAAAACATGTCCTTGGAGTTGTTTCTATTTTAGAGTATGAATTCTAATATCTTTTAAATATTTACATCGGTTTGAGAACAGGAGATATTCAACTAAACCATGTGACGTCAACTCTTAAACCAGTTAAATGCTGCCATTACAGGCTTGAAAAGCCGGTGTTAGATCTGAAAACAGTTGGTAATGCATCCCTGTCCTGTTTCTGGGAAACACAGCCACAATAACAACACAATGCGAGTGATCCCGACAAGATTACTGGCTCGGAATGTACGAACAAAAACACGCAGACGCTCCCCGTCCCCGACACAAAACACGATTAACATCATACGTTTGATAAAATCATATCATCTGGGGGGCACAACACAACCAGGCACTTGAGATGCTTCCATGATGTCTCGCCATGGCCACTTCAGAAACCCCCTCCCTTTCTTAAGTTGCAACTTAAGAATTTGGAGTGTTTCTTCAACTGCTGGTTGGGTGTTGATACTTTGGGTAGCTGGGAAATCAACAAGACTCCCCCTTTTCACTCAAATCCGCATGAAATTCTCCCCACTTGAAAACTGTCCTAAATATGTCACTTATGTCAAGATGCAAACACAGAAACACCTTTGCGGAATATTCTCCCCATTTCATGCGAGAAAAACTTATGCAAATGCTTTGCTATCATCAAAACCAACATTCGCAGGTGTGACGTCTCGAATTTCTCCTCGAAAATACCTGAATGTAAACTGCGCTATCTTTGCTATCACAGGGTAGGAGAGGCTGGTTTTTTGGTGCTATCAGATTCCTCCCTGTCTCCCCCTAAGGGACAGAGAATCTGCAGAACAAAGGCAGGGAGATAAACAGATCCCTGAGAGATGGCGAAGATAGCTGGTGGATAGGATGTCAACAGGAAAAGGCAGAAATTACAACTCTTCACGAGGGCAGTAAAGGGGTTTTCAAGGAAACCAGCAACCCTCAAAAAAACTTTATCACATGAAAAACTAAAGTATTTTAGGCATAACACAGCATGTAAAAGAATCATTCAAGTTGATAAAGAGATATGTACCGTGGAGTACCTAAACTGATCTGTCATCTTCGTAACCCCTTTAAGACCCTCAGGCTGTTGTTCCTAAGTGCTGGGGGTTTTTTTCTGACAGATAAATGGCCATTTAGGGCATTTATGGAGTTATGGAGGGTGCATACAGGGTTTATCTGGGTTTCCATCTCTGCTGTACCCTGAAGGACTGGCTGCCTTCTCCAGTTTGAGAATGAACAGAAAACTTTGCAGGCTGCAATTAGGAATCTGATAAAGGATGGCAAGCCATTAAACTGACTTTTGCTGACAATCGTTTTTTCTGTTGCGACAAAAATAACAACAGTTCAAAACACTGTAAAGACACTACGGGGCACTGCTACAAGAAGCTCTCCCCTTGAATATACTATCAAAGCTTAAAAAAACTTCAAAGTCTTGATATCTATTTCAGTCCCATTTCTATTTCAAAACAAAAAGATCAGCACTCTCTACTAACTCAACCATCATAAAAGTTGCCACATATTGTAGCAAAAGTACTTACTCAATTTCCAAAATCATATCCAGTTGCTTGAGTAACTGTTTTTGGCGTATCTTATCACCTGGATGTCTAACCTTCACCGAGGTACTTACTCAATTCTAGACTTTAGACTATTTTAGAAGTAAGGAATTTTCTTCATTCCAACTAGACTTTATACTATTTTAGAAGGAATTTTCTTCATTCCAAGAGGAGTAATACAAAAATTCATGAATTTTCCAAGAAAATATGACATTCTCTTAAAACTTTCTACCATTCCTATCCTCTGGTACTTTTGTAAACAATCACAGACAAGCAACCTCCTCTACGATGCTGGTATTTGATAACCAGAATGTCATGCGGGGGTTGAAATGTCATCTTATACAGACATCTTGAATTGTAGAAAGGAGACAACTGAAGGGGCACGACACAGTGGCACCATGGTAAACACATGTTCTTGGAAAGATGACGTTTTTTTTGTCCTCGAAGAAATTTTTTCCCACACTGAGGTATCGGTCATAGACATCTTGGCTAGCGATACGACAACTGCAAAAATTTCGCCTTACCACAATTTTACCAATTCTTTGGGCCACTTTTTACAGGAGACAGGGTAATTTTGTAGACTAAAATGCTGTTCATCTATAGAATCATCGGCTCTCCTATTCCAATGCATATGCCACTGTCCTATTTCTTAGTAAACATACATGTAACCTGAACACTAGCAAAGTTGAAATACATCAGGTCAAAAATTTATTGATTTTCTTTTGTACGAAATTAGTTTATATTTTACGATTATGAATAATTTTTATAAATTTCCATATCTGCCTGATTTTCTTTTGCATGAAATAAGTTTATATTCTATGATTAAGGACAAATTAAAAACGTTTCCATATAGATGCATAATTTTATTTTGCATGAAATAAGTTTATATTTTACGATCAAGAATAATCAAAACACATTTCCATATACTGAAAACTACACCATTGTTAGTAATTAATAAACTCTCCCATTGTCGTTAATCTCATTAAGCTGATAATGCTGTCTGTGGCCGTGATAACGGCTCCTGCCGTGTCTGCCCTCCCCCAATCATCTGCCCATTGTTTTACTTCAGGTGCTCCTTACTGACTCATGAATTTCAAATCAGGTGTGTTTACTGGCTTTGTGTTTGTCTCAACATGGGGTAACAATTCCCCCTCTCCTAAATGACAGCTCCGAAAGAGAATGAAACTTCAAGCAGATGTGAGTAGTGAGAATTGGAACTTTTGCTAACTCCTGTATCTGTATAGCTGGTATAACCACCCCTCAGCGTAAGACACCAGCTTTGCAGACACGCGGCATGGCCGCAGCTGGCTATATTACACCGAATGACTTGTTACACCTTTGCATATCTAACTTTAGATATTGTTTAAAGCTATCTACTATAATCTAGTGATGATGCCCCTACTTGTCACATTTTTTTTGTTTCTCCCAACACAGGGTCACAAGCACCGCCACTGCATTGTCCCCCTCCCAAATCTCCAAGCAGATGTGAAGAGGGAAGATTGTAACATTCCCTGGTTGGACCAACTGACATCTCTTGTTTCCCTGTTTTACACTACCCTTGAAAAGTGGGATTTTTCTGAACAAAAGTTTGGAAAACCATTAGAGTTTACACTTCGAAATAATCAGATATCTTTGCATGTCAATATATTTGCAAGGTAGGTCAGGCCAAGCAAAAATTCTCACAAACAAAAAATCATGCAAAGCATATAGGAAATCTTTCGTATAATGAGAAAGCAGTATTTATTGAAACACATTATTCTAGATGGCCTTTCCCAGCACTTATATCTAAAGCTTTCTGATCCATCCCTTCCCATTTAGGAAGATTGAAATGACAGATAACTCATAAGTAAACTCTCCTAAGATATCAAAAGTTGTTCTTGGAAGAAAACAACTCATCAGTTCATCACAAAGACGTTCCTTTTGGGATGTAAATTTTGTTAGTTTTGGCACGGAGTCTGAAACAACAATCCAAGAGTCAAATCAAGTCAGTGGTTTGATTTACATGCCCTGTAAGCAAGCAAGCTCGGAAGGAAAATGTTGTGGTTATAGTTGGCTTACATACAAGATAGTATCTGCCCTCTCTTGATCTTCATGCTTGTTGAAAGGCATCAGGAACTTCAAGGAAGGAAAAAATGTTCTGTTTAACACCTCCTGTCTTCCAGAAGAAAAGACCAAGGACCTCATCTCAACAGGAGTGATTGAAAAGTAATAAAGCAACTTATCAAAGCAGAAGAAAGGTTGTCTAAGCCGTGTTTGTTTTGCTAAGTGTTGGCCCACCCATTTTCTCAGTGGGGAGGGCGGCTGAAGACAGTGATTAGAGCTGCAGCTGCAGACGTGAGTCCTGCTGGGCTAGACTGTGTGTTCCTATTGTCTCCTCATCAATTTACAAAATGGAGACAACAGGGCCGATGTCTCGCTCAGTGTGAGGCCCACAGACAAGCCTGCTAACAAACAATACTGAAGAAAACTTCAGGAGCAAAAACTGTCTTGTCATCCTTACAAGCAAAGCTAGCTAAACCTTGCTCAAGAAAACTGTAAGAGCTTCCTTGTTCTTTAGACAAGTACTTCTCACCTTATTTTATACTCAAGTACACTGCAAGAGCTACATACATTTGTACTTTCTTACCTGTTACACAAAGGGCTCTTGAAGTACATCTTGCTCAGTGTGAGGCCCACAGACAAGCAGTGCTAACAATACTGAAGAAAAGTACAGGAGCAAAGAAACTGTCTTGACATCCTTAAAAGCTAGCTAAACCTTACTCAAGAGCTTCCTTGTTCTTTAGACAAGTACTTCTAACCTTATTTTATAGTCAAGTACACTGCAAGAGCTGCATACTCAGACTATTACTATTTATAATTTGGATTTGTTTTTTTCAAACCACAGAGAATACACTATGAATCTCCCCTGATTACCTGTAACAAGATGGCCTGATGCCGACTGAGTAGACATCTGTTCCTTATAAACAACTCACTTCAAGACGTCTTCAGCGGCATCCTTCAAGACAGTTCCAGAAATTGACTAAATTGGCAGGAATTCCTTGTTTTCCCCAGTTCCCGAATCAAGAGCAAATGTTAATCCTTCCCCCCAAAAAGCTGGAATTTAGAGGATTTCTGGGGGTTAGGGGTCAAGTTTACAGCCAACCGCCTTTCTTTGCGGTGATTATTCCCCGCAAGAACTTCAACTGAGCCCCTCACGCTACGGACTTCTCTCGCACCTAAATATGGCCTGCCACAAAGAAATGCCAGCCTTCTCCAAGCTTCCTTTTAACAGTTGAAGCCTTGAAATAAACAGGAAATAGTTTGTTTTTCGTCATTCTCAAAAGCCTCTCATTTTGTCCTGAGGAGGTTGGATGAGGAATGGCAACTATGCTCCAGTCTCCAGCGCGCAGCTGGAAAAAAATAACAGAAATCAGCCCTAACCAAGGAAATAATTCACCTCTACCTCAAATCCAGCTTGTTAGCTAACTGTTAGGGGATACTTTTCACGATATTCGGATGATGTATACTATTTTCTTAGACAATGAAGAGTTTTGGTGGAGTGCAGGAGTGCCCCCCTCCCACCAGGTGATGTCCCTGTGGACCTGGTCTTGACTGTTGGGGTTAGCTACCAGGGCGGAGCCAGGGCAAGGCAAACACACACCAGACCACATAACATTGGCATCAGTTTACCGCCCGCTCTTCTGCCTAGTTTCCTCTCTCACCCCGGCCCTCCCAGTCGGGATAAACCAACCGTCCCCGCGACTCCGCTCGGACCCAATAAACCGCGGGCTGTCTGGACACTTGACGCAGATAAAACTTCACAGGCGGAAAGGCCTGCAAAACTAGCTTCCTGTTTTTCCAGCCCTAAGCAGCCAGCGGAGATATTTGTTCACAGATAAAGAGGGGAATGTGTCATCTTCTGCTGACTTGTGACAGATAATTATCATTTACTGTAATGCTTCTTCTCTTTTTTACTTTTGACAGAAGGTTATGTTTTTTTGGTAGTGTTTGTGTGTATGTGTATGAGGTTTAGCACAATAACTCAAGAAGCTATGGATGGATTGTCATGAAACTTGGTAGGTGGGTAGGTCTTGATGAGACCTCAAAATGATTAGATTTTGGGCTACCCAGCAGCTTGTTATGGTACTGCAGAAGAACTTCCGGTTATTACATCTCGTGATCTGGACATGCTAGTGTCACGAATTTCCAAAGAAGCCCATAACATTTAACAGGTAAACAGAATACAAACTTTGAAGGTCTTTAAAAATACAACTGTACAAGTAAAACAGAATCCAACCTCAAATGAAAATCTTGTTTTTAAAAAAAGTACTAAATCCTCACAAAAACATGTCTCTTACAAAAGACACACAAACTCTGAGATAAAACGAGTTTCAGTGACTCGTAAACTAGTCTCTTTTCTCCTAAGGCTGAAGCTGGAGGTCTAGCAAGATTTACTAGCAAAGGTTTACGACAACTTTGGTTTCTTCTTGAAATCTCAGACTTCCGAAAAGGTCAGTCAAGGGGTGTGTACTAGTTAGGGACCCCATAAAATCTTACTGTGGTTTCACAGTTTTTGTTATAACATTCCAACTTTGTAAACTATATGCATGCCAGAGAAGAAAGATGCAAACTAGCTAGTTGTGTTTTTGTTTATTGTTGTTTCCATTCTTTTTATTACTGTACGCTAGCCTTCTTGTGTTGAACTTTCAAAGCTCTCATGCTAACAAAACACCAGGATGCTAATGTGCTTGATTGTGGATTTAAAGTTCTAATTTCAGAATCTTCAATAAGTAAGTCCACAAGACAACAGGTAAAGCAGACACTACACTGTCACTACACTGTCAAAATTGCCATGACAACAACAGAAAATGGCTTTTTCTGAGTGTCCTAGTTGTTTCACATGCACACACAAGAAGACAACAATATTTTGAATCACAATTGTTTTTTATCCCTGAAAAAACTGTCAGACCAATGTTTCACCCATACTGTGATACAGAGAATTGAAAAAATGTATTTTTAGTAACAATTTTTTATCCCAAAACTTTAGGAACTGTTAGATCAACATTTTTCCTACTCTGGTACGGAAAATTGAAAATGTTACACGAAAGTGTGAGGTCATTTGGAGTCCAAGAAGTCACAAAAAAAAAACACACAATATTTTTGGTCACAGTTCTGTTATCACTACAAACGTCAGGATCTGTCAGAGAGTGCTCTGCCCAGTCTCCGATGTCACCGCGCTAATGGCACCTGATAGCCGACAGGAAACCCTGCCAGAAAGCCTGCTCGAGGGCCGTCCGCTCCCAGAAAGGGCCGCCGACAGCGCCTGTGTTTGCAGGACGCTCGAGAGGAGCCCGCTCCGAAAACAAGCCAGCGCACTGAGCAAACATCACCCTTTCAGAGGGACAAGTACCCCTCACTTCAGGAGGGGAGGGAAAGACTTTTCCACCCCAAACAACTTTGGATTCGCCTAACGGAGAAAAAAGCAGCACAGTCCGGATAGTGGGGAGGGCCCGAGAGTTGTTCTCAATGGCGGAGAAAGTGAAACGTTTCAAACCATTTAACGTCCACAAAACAACTGGGTCCGGTTTCTTCAAGTAGAGTGGAGTGGACCCCTATAGGAGGAATAACATATTGGTAACTTGTAGGGGCGAGAAAAACACGCATACACACATGCATTGTTGTAAGTCCTACATTGAAACTAAAACAAGTCTTTAGGAACACTCTACATTGAAAAAAGTTACAAGGTACTAGCCATATCTTGTTGTTGTGAGCTACATTTTATGAACCATGGAAATCTCTCAGACTCTCTGTTATTTCTTACCTAGGGTAATACTTGCAACTCCCTAATGTAGTTATAATGCTTCACAATTACCTAATTATGTGCAAATTTCCAAAAAGCACTGACTGCCTTTCAATGATCATGCAAGTTTTGGTCATTAGATATAAACAAAGACACAAATGAAAGGAACACTTGGCGATATTTTGGTTTAAAAAGTGATCTCAACGCAGCAACGTGAAAAAAAGAGGACTGGAGCAAGTTCGAGTTCTCCAGCTTCCTACCAACCAGATAAGTGATTGGTTGTGTTGACGTTAGACTTTCCTATTCTCTGCCAAGTAATCCCACAACAATGGCCGGGCTCTCTCAATTTCACGGCCGCGGCCGCCACGCATTCAGACAGCTCGAGAGCGTATGTAGGGCAGGGGAAAACAAGCATCCGGGAACAAAGGAACCCCAGTATGGGTCAGAGCCGTGGTGGGTAACTGTAAGGTGCACCGTTCATGAGCGAGCTCGCGACGATGTCAACCCCTGAATTAGGACGTCCGATTACAACGAGGCTTTACCGATTGATTTCTCGGTATGGCTGTCGGCCATTCGGCTCTAAATAATTTAATTACCGAGGCGCAAATCCAATCTGGCCGGCGAGGGTGAAGTCATCGTCATGAATGTTTCATGCCAGACAAACACTGCATGCATAAGGGGCGGGTGGTCGCCGCCACTGGACTGGAAACTGGAGCGATCATAGCAACTGTTGTAAGATGGAAAACAGAAAAACTACGGTGTAAAAAAATAACTAGTAGAGGCACACAGCAGTCAACTAGAAGACCAGGAAAAGTACAGTTGCACAGAATCAAGCTGTTTTGTATCTTTATAACAAAGACAATGTGGCAAGCAGGGGTCCATACTATACAATAGTGGAATTGGGACTAACAAATCATTACAATGGAAAGTGTAGCAGTTTTAGCAACTGTTAAACTCAAAAGAAAACTACTATTTCCAGGAAAAAAACTGTAGATACAAAGTACTGTATTAATTTTCAAAAAAATACAAGGAAAACTAGAGTGACACATGGAATTGATAACACGGAAATGACAATGAGGAAAAGCAGGGGTCCATACACAACAAGGGAAAGGGGTCTACACAGGAAGACACAGGTGATTTCAACACAAAAGCTACCATTAACCACATGGCAGGCTGTCAAAGACCCCCAACCAGCCTCGCACGCCCTGCTAGCAGGTCCCGCCAGTGGTTTGTTTTTCCCTCCATGACCCACAACAGCAGGCAGTGGACACCAACACAAACATGTCCACAAGACTACCCACCCCTGCTGAACTAGGGGGCGATAGAGACACAGGCTTCAACCTGCCACAGACTTGGCGAAGAACAAAAAATATGGAGTTTGTAACAATAAGTCAATAATACAAATAGATCCATGCGACTACCAACACTGCTAAACTATGGGGTCTTCAACCTAAGCATAGAACACAAGACAAATATTATTCAACTTGCCGATACGGACACAAAATCTGAGAACTTTTGCAGGAATGACTATACTCAAATCTTTACACTTTCAAGGAATCTTGAACTTTCACTTGCCAAGAACGCCTAGGCAGCTGCATAATTGCAGATCGAGACAGAGAACATAACAATTATTACTTTCAATTTGGCAAGACACCATGCAAATATCTCAGCATTTGTGCCCTTCTAAATATGGTATAATGTGTTATGTAACTTTACTGCGCAACCAGAAACAAGCTGAAATATACAGCCTCAAATGCAGTGTCCTTGAAATTTTGAAAACGCCTTTCCAAATAACGTAAAGTGACTGGCACCGCATCTGCAATTCTACTGGCAATTACAGGCAAACTAAAACACTTTGCAAACAGAGGGGCCATCGATTTAGAGATTGTATCGGGATAATTCAATTTCAGCCATTTCTGCATCTCGCTGGCTTCATTATGCCACCTGGCACGCGGCAGACAGAAGGTTATGAATATGGATGGTTTGGAGAATAATAACGTCTTTTTCTGCGAGCCCCTAATGTATACTTAAAATTCCCCATTTCCGTCAGTTGTGAAATCCCAGTAGACCGCAGGGGCATAATGCAGCTTTACCTAACGCAATAACAAAACCCACAAAAACATAAAAATAATGCCAGCCGCCTAGACTGAATTTTGCTTTATTGCTTTCGAGACTACTTTCCAGCATAAACATTTATGTTTTTTTGAATCAGCTTGCCATACACCACCAATTCTGCTGAATCAACTCATCCATAGCAGTTATCCAATGAAGAAAAACGATCAACCATCAAAATCAACAACAGCACAAAAAACTCTAATAACCGTCCCATGTAATATCCTATCCCACGCCGACCATCCCACAATTCCAAGGACATTTTTCTTCCGCTGTTTCCTAATTCTGGCAGATGACAACCGTTCCCGACATTTGAATCAGATTTTCCCAGGGGACCCGGTCCTCCATCAGACTGGTGTAATATGGGTGTCAGTATCGTGCTGTAGTCCCTTTTCTCAAGGGGAATAACTCCACATCCATTCCTAACCCCTATCCTACCTACCTTCCTCCAAAATATACCAAATCTTCTATGCAAATAACCAAACAGTCTTGCTGAACAAATTTCTGTTACTATCCTGTTCTCAGAAAAAATTCTACCCCACAGATGTACGAAAAAAATGAGTATTTTTGGCTGCTAAATTATCCATCTGTTAGCTCTATTTTTGTGCAAAGAGGACTACACATGGCATGGGGAGTTAACCAAGCATGAGGGTACTCTGGGATTTTTGACAGTGATCTATGCTTTTGATTTGAGTCAAATCGAATAGATATGAGTATATCCAACATCTGGCGCGTCTTTGGGACCAGAATCTGCGCTTGGCAGACACTTGCTGACTTCATAACGCATGGGCGGCTCATAGGTGGATGCAAATTTGAAACAAAACATGAAAAGGGAGAAAGTAAAAATTATACATTGACATTTTGAGTGAAGAACAAAAAAATTACCCCCCTCCCCCCAAAAATTGTGTTTCGCAGCCCCTTGGTATCTTCTGCATTCTGCTGCTTTCTAGACCTATAATATCGTCCTCAAAAACGACTCGCTACACGTGTGGCATTTCCCTCTATCTTGATCTGCTACACTAGCTACAAAATCAATATTGAAGCCATGTGTATAATAAGCTATGGCCCCAATACAGCCCTATAAATATGATAAAGAAGGCCTAAAATGGGCCGAGTGCTCCCCAAATAGGCCGACCAGCCAGAAATTCATTTTTGTCCTTGGGTACCGTGTTGTGATAAGGACGGGAAATGCGGATGGCTGCTTCGATCGGAAGCGCGGGCAACTAAGCACGAGTCGCAGATCTTCGATAAAACACACCCTCGTGCACTAAGTGAGTGCTTAACGGTAAACCCTTCCTGGTGGCGTTTCAAAGGCGGTATAAAAACGCGTCATGCAAGTGGAAGAATTACCATACGATTTCATCCCAGGGTCTAATTTAGCAAGCGCATAACCTCTAAATCATAAAATCAGCCCCCCGTTCGTACCACGATACGGAAGTCAGGGGTCAAACAACCGTAAGGTGTCTATACAAGTGTAAGGTCCGACTATCGCAGATTACATTTCACAATTTTCAGTGGGAGGTCTGGGCAAAGTATACCCAGATAGGCTAGTGTTAACGGATGGTTTGAATTTAGAAACAGCACCGAAAATGATATACTAGGTCCTGATAGCATTCAAATGCTGGTCACAGCTTTTGGGCTTAGTCGAGATTAAAAGTATGCAGGTTATATCAAGACGGAGAAGCGCAAAATGACATATCTAGGGTACTGATATCTTCAAATGAATTCTAGATTACGACGTTAGAAGGTACTTTGCGATATTCCTAATCGTTTAAGCTACGCGTAATTCTTCCCTGCCAAAATGCAGTGTAACGCTTGCTACCACCCCGCATGGCTTTGTGTTCTTGTCATCTTCCCGAATGCTCTCTGTGACGGCATCTTCATCAAAAATTTATCGCCCACAGCACTGTCGCACAGGTGGGAATTTCTGCTGTCTATCTGGCACCGGCATCGACTGAACCAGCACGAAAACGTCGCACCAGGGACATGTCTTCATCACAACGACTTTTTCCTCATTTCCATACTTCCAATCGGCACAATTCCACATCCGAAATCTGAAGAGCATGTGAACCAAATACAAAGCGACTAGCATGGATATACAAAAATGTAGGCAGTCATTAAAAGCAATAAAACAAAGCTGTTTAAGAATTCCCCAAAGAAAATCTTTTGTTGCATATTTGTTATCTTCCAATTAAAAAGCATCTTTGGAAGCAAGTGCTAAAAGTATTAATGTATTCATCATTTATTTTATAACATGCCGATGTGCATGGGAATGGTCTAAATTATAGTGGGTTTGTATTATTAAAATGGGATATAAGCCCTGTTCTTAGCACCACACTGGAAATCTAAATCACAGCCTTGTGTGATATTTTTCATTTAGGTGGGAAAAGATAATTTCTGAGGGAAGGCCGGGGATAGACGTCGCTTGGTGGTTGTTTGAAGTTTTTGTGTGCTGAGCTGTCGGCGGCACCAATTAGCACTTTCCCGAAGCCCCCCCGCGCAAACAAACCTTAGGCACCACAAACCGGGCATTCCTCACGTAAAACAAACCTACTGGCGACTTGTTGCAAAAAATAACTACGGAGACTCGCTACACATTTGGCAACAACGTAGCGACTTGTAGCTACAAGTTTGCTGTATCTAAAATCTACAAAACGGAGAGTAAGAAAACCTTGGAGTTCGTGTGGTCCAAGGGGTTCAAAAGGATCTACGTTTCATTCTAAGCCGTCCCGTCTAAAAGAGCTAATCGTCTCGCAAGAGAGTTTTAAAATAAAACCATAAAGCAGGAAAATTAAAAGCAACGGAGGCAATTATAGCGATCTGTCCCGCGCCAGTACGGATAAGAGCGGAGTTTTTTTGTCCGTAATTGTTCCAAAAAACAAGCGCACATCTGCATTACAGTAGGACCTGGCGCCACAGAACGACCTGCCTTCCAGACCTGCTACCCCTTATCCAACCTTATCAGCAACGTACTTTTTTACAAGTCATTAAAAAACGGAGTTTAACGGCGCAAACACAGCTTAATAGCCAACCGTGGAAGTTCTTTGTCGCTCAAATCTCTCCACAAATACATCTTAGCCGCACAACTTTTGTGCCCGATTCCCCCACTTTACACCAACCGAGAAATGTTAATCCTTCTAACCCAAAGTCCCGGCAATGCCTACACAAACTTTGCCATCAATCTGTTTGAATTCATAATGTATCAAAAAAGAAACAAACACCCGTAAAGAGAAAAGAATGCCCCTATTTTCCCGCTTTTAGTTCATTTTCAGCGCCCTCTTGAACTACAAGTTGTCTAAGATTTTGAGCGAGACCCAAACGCACGCATAGAAAAAACGCATGTTACCGTAAGGCTATTAAACCATCAAAAACTTTAACTCTATAAATCGACTAACAAATTATTCAGTCACACATTTGTTGTGTCCTGTATGTTCACATAATGAATGTTTAACTATTTTGCCTTGAACACAGTAAATCCGGAGGTTTAGGCGAATATACCGAGCTACAAAGAGAGACTCATCGAGCGACCTGAGCTGTCCCGACTAAAACGTTTCGGTAAGGCAACACCGCTTTTTCCGTGCGGCTAGAATTTCAACTCTAGAGCGGTGATAGTCGGAGAGTGCAACGCTCGATAGAGTCTGTGGTCCCGTTTCTGTGCCTTTCCGGTCGTATGGAGAGCATCTCGAAGCGCTGATCGCCTCATTATTCACTCGGCTCGGGGCAGGGCCCAATTTTCCCCGGGTTCATTTTCCTCGATCAGCCTGGCTTCGATTTTTGAGACCACCGCTCCAATCACCTTCCCTACACATCGCGTTTTAATCTGTTCAGGACGCCGAAAGTAGGGCAGGGAATTGTAATGGTTTTGTTGTGATACCAGCCTAGCTCTTCAAGTTAAACATACAGTAAATATAAGGATGGTGAGGAAGGTTCTATGTAGAGAGGTTGTAGTAAGGAGTAGTGTGATGTTGATGTGTTTGTAGGATAAGGCACGGTCCAACACGTGTGGGTACGGAATCCCGTGGTGGGACGGGCCGCCACACATTTGTCACACCGTGTTGCTACACGGCCGGCCGCTCGCTACAGTTGGCTTTTATATATCGCCACAAATTGGGTACACGTACCTTGAGCCCCTGTAGTCACGATCGACAACGTGGCCAGCAAAGCGACGAACAGTCCCGCCTCTACTCCCGACCGCAACATCTTGCCACACCGCTTGACTGATGTTGAAAACCCCATGCAAAGTTTGAATCCGGCACGCCGAAGGTAACACCGACCGACCGGGCCACGGCAAGCCAACTCTTCGGGCTCTCAGCGCCTGGGACCCGCGGTGCGAGCACTGTAGCAATCCGTGTGGCAATCCTGGAGGTTGTGGCAGTTCCCAGACTGTCTAGTACCGTCTGATTGCATCGCTGGACCAGAGATGTGTCCCGGACATCGCTAGCAGTCGGCGCCGTGGGCTCACTTACTGGAATGCCGTGTGTTTACATGCCCGAAAAACCTCCACTTCGAGCCTGGACCTGGGCTTTGTCGGATTGCGCCGGCGGTTTCAAGGCGCCCACAATTAATTACGCCGGCTTCCGCCTGATAACATTGTGTGAGGCGGGGGCGTCGCGAAACCGCTGTTTTCTTTGAGGAATGTCTCTTCCCCATGTGGCACTTCAACTTAGGGGCGGCCCGCTTGTGATGTTAATGAGGGTGCTTCAAGTTTTCTTGACTTTTTCCAAGGCTTTCTTAGCAATCCAGGCTGAAGATGCTCGTTACAAATGAAGCTGATTTCAGTGCAATCTTGTGGCCTCAGTTAGATCAATAAATACAAAAGATATAGATAGATATCAGTATGGTAGGTATGTTAGTTGTTGGGTCCCTTTAGATATTAGATGTGATACAAAGTAACAAAGAAAACAAACACTGAGACATCAAGATGATCAACTGAAAATCTTCCTAAAACAAAGCTTAAATGGCTGAAAATTTTAGACTATTGTTGATTAATTCAGTAACTGATTGATTAAATTTTTTAGAAATATTCTAATATGATCGCAAAAACATCGCTTTGGGTCAAAACACTTGCTTTTTAGCGCCCTTGACAGCACCATAGATCAAATGCGGAAAAATGGATTCGACACAGCCCATTATTACACTAACAGTCACAGGTGCACCCTTTCTTTGGCAAGCGAAAAGCAGACATGTTCCCATGGCCATCTTATAAAGTTTTTAACTTGTACAATCTAAGGGTGCGTTTCGAACAGAAATCAGCGACTACAAGTGGATAAAACAAACAGACAACGAGATAAATAAACGAAGCCACAAGGCTAGAATGCTGCTGTTGTGGTGACAATGTTGCAGACTGTTTTCGTGCAAATACATGTAGTACAAAATGTATAAAAAGAAATGGCGTATCCTCAATTCAGCATTCCATTATTGCTGTTTTTATGTTGATTATTCTGATTTCTGACATTTGCTGATCATTTGCAAACGCGGTAACAACAAGAAAAGAATATATAATGAGCGAAAAATTGCAGTACTACAGGAAGACGCAAAATCGCAGGCTACAAAATCACTTCCGTATGTTTGTTTTCATGGTTCCCCGCGGATAAGCCATACATATTGCACCGTCCCTACTGATTGTTTTCTCTGGTTCCACCTGATTGGACTAAAACTATGCAGGGGGCGTGGCCTATTGACGTCTCGATGACAGGTCTAATTACAAGTGCTTCCCGCGCTCTGATTGGCCAGTCGGGCCAAATGTCACTCCCGATTGGTCATGCTGGCTCAACAAATTAAAAACCGATTAGCGCTCTCCGCGGCGGCCCAGGGGGCGCCATCGACGAACACAGGTAAATGTTTATTTTGTCGTATTGTTTGGCCTTTTTGAGTTGCAAATGTTACGAAAATAAGTCGTGAGCGAGCAGCTCTTTTCGCCGCCCCCACTCGGGGAAAGAAAATGACTTTTTGAGAGACCACATTTTCTCTTCTCCGAGCACGTGCACACTTCTGGAAAAACTGCAAAACTTTCTTTCACGATCTTACTTTTTAGTCAATATCAAATCTACTTTCTAACGTATCTAACGCCAGTCAATCCTCAGTCAGTTGTGTATTATCAAAGAGCTTGCTTGGTATTATTAAAGGCAGTAAAAGCAACTGACTAGTCGTCAAAATCTCACTGGGGTATGGTCAGCCACTATGACCTGCTACACTCGCTACACAATCTGGTTTCTCGTCAACGTTGTTGCAAATAATCTTAAATCTTGAACGAAGATCTTGATTCTGTGAGCTCGCTCAACAGAAAAAAAAAGACGCTCGACACATTTGCTGGACACATTTGTCATTGCCTATCTGTTTTTCCATACAAACATCTTTATTGTCAATGTCAGCCGAGGCGACGTGGATTTATTCGTGCGCTCTCCGCGGGGATTGGGCCAAAAGCATATTGCCCCAGTGATGGATTCTGCTACTTCAGTGTTGCAAAGTAATGAGGGCGGCTGGGTGCTGATCATGGGGGTGTAGGGACTCAGCCTAATATCCAAGCAGATAAAGGGATAGAAAATCGGAACGTTTTTCTGACATGCAATCCTTCTTATGTTACGAGTCAGAAAACAAACAAACGACAAAGGCAGTCAGAGAAAACCTTCCGTTCATACATCTGCTTGGAGATCAATTTTCCTGCGGTAAGGCCATGTTGATTTGATTATATGGATGACATCCGCGCGCGCATCAATTTTCGTTCGTTTCCAAAAAAAAAAAAAAGTTTTCGACCATACTGGAAATCGTACAAAGCAGCTGCAAAATGAGCAAATATATGCCGTAAATAGAAAAAAAATATTGGAAAACTATACTGATATCGTAGAATACTAAAATAAATTCCAAAGGAAGAAGAAAATGTGAAGAAATGAAAATGAAGAGTCTATTATTCGCCATGCCATAATCTGTGTGTTTAGCCATTTGTTCAACCTTCATGACCACGTAGATTTCATAATGAAGGCAACTTTTTTTTTTTGCCAAACTTTTTTTTTATTCGCACGCTCGCATCAGTTTTGGGGTACCCAGAGGATGTCATCCATATAATCAAATCAACATGGCCTAAAAGCTGTAGGTTGTCAGCCCAGGACAATGTGGCAGAAAATGTGGCAAGTATAAATCGGGGTCACCTGAACTGCTTTCGACATTGGTGTACATGATTTCCAAGCAGCTTTTGGAAGAGAGCAAATTGCAACATTTTCTGAAAGCCCTGTTGTTGTTTTTTCTTGATTTGCTTTTTTTGTTTGTTTTGTAAAAAAAAAAGTTTTTCAAAGGACTAAAGAAAATGTGAGAAAGTGGCTTCCAAAGTAGCAAAACTGCTTTTACCATATTAATAGGAGGAAATACTTCTCTTGCAACATAATGTATCCAGGGACATTGCCACAAATTGTCACAAATTGGATTATTATTTGCTCTCCACACTTGAAATTTCTTGTTGTGATGAAGTATTTGGGGCTAATGAAAAGTGATGTACAAAGTGTGATGGGACATAATGGCATGTCAATGCAGTAGGTAACAAGTTACATCCATGTTGCAAAGTCGGTTATGTTGAAGGTTTTTCTGAGTGGCAAATGCATGTTGTGTAGCAAGTTGATGCAGTAAAACACAGGCTAAGAAATAGTAAAATTTAGCCAAATAGGGAGAATAATTTGTGTACAGTTCAATTTGCCCATGCAGTCACTCCCTTAGCCAATTATTGACCCTATTTTTTGCCAAATTATACTATCCATATCCCCTTAGGAAGGCCTGTTGGAGGGTAGTACATTGCCACATTGCTTTCTTGTTTGTTTGTTTGTTTGTTTGTATCCTTTATTCATTCATTTATGCCATGTAATATAAGAATATTGATATTGCATTATGATACGATGTATACAGTATTATAGAATATTTGTCAAACCATCATTGTTCCCATCTTCCAATGATAAAGAAATACTAGTATTTTTGAGTTGAAATTCTGAGGTTTCAATGCAGATTTTTCCCCCAACATCTACCCTCAAGCAAAAGCACAGTACAAATAGATTATAATTTGGAACATTTTGAGTTTGTACAAACCAACAAACATTGACAAAACATGACCTGTTTGGCAGAGGCAATTGCCTTGCATCAATGACAAGGGGAATGAGGTTAGAGACCCTTGCTAGTCCCTTATGCATTATGCAATTTTGCACTAAGGTGACAGCAGATATTAGAGATCTCCCACGGGACCCAAACCATGTCTTCCATCCGTGTTTTCAATGACATAAAATATCATCAGCGTTGATCCTGAGCTCTCGTGCCCGACCAGAGTGCTCCGGTTTTATGGGCGCGAGAAAATTGTGTGGAAAACCTAGTTAAGCGGGGCCTCGAGTTCGCACAGCACCTGGTGCCTATGTCGGACGTTCGTGTCACTCAAACGTTTCGGCGTGACTCACTCTGAACAAGAGAATGATTAAACGTGTCTGCCCTTTCCCCTTCCTCCCTACATGACCCATTCCATTACAGGACTCTTTATGACATAACGTTGCGCTGTAACGAAATTTCCAGACGAATCTGCACACAAAAATCAATTTTACGATGATGACTTTTCTGACAATGGGGAAAAAATGTACCCCGATGATCAATCTCAGTGACTCAGGTGGTGCGTCACCCCTTTGCAAAAATGGTATCACCCAGCAATGATGAGGAGAGAGCACAAAGAGGCAGTTGCTATGGCGATTGCTTGTCAATCATTACACCCACCAAAGCATTTGTTCTTCCAAAAGCTCTTGCAGGAAATACATCTCTCTAATCTGTGATAGAACCAGCCTAATCTGGTATTCACCAGGATTTTCTCAGACAAATCTGTTTTCGTTCTCCCCTCTCTTCTTTTGACAATATTTATTCTTTTCGAGCAGGTCGGATTTCCAGACAGCTCAGGTGGTTGCTGTATCAGGTGTCATCTCCCCCTGGGTCCAGCGTCAGTTTCATGTTTACAGTTTTCGGGGGCGGGGGATTAGAGCAAATTTCCTTTCAATTTCTGGGTGCAACACAGTGCTCCGCCAAATGAGACCCGATCTGTTGATGCATCATTGTCACAACCACTGAGCACCAGCTGGTACCAGGAATTATAGAATAGATGTGGCTAGTCTCTAGCAGGCTCCTTAGGTTAGCACCTCGGCAGAACGTACTGTGCCTGCGTGAAATCTGTAATGTATTGTGCATGGCACTTGGGCAGAACGTCTCGTTTAAGGTGCTATTTGCATATCTAAGGTTGGTGCCCTGTCTATAGTTTTCAACAGTTGTGTCGGAAAAGATGTTGTCTGCAACGGGCAAACTTCTGATGAAACGTTGACCAAACATGCAACAAAAACCATGAAAAATCTGGGTTTTGTGCAGATGCAGTACGTTCTGCTGACGTGCTGTCAAGTACATATGCCCACAAAATAATGCACAATCCCTACCCTATACATGGTCTCCAAAAGTAGAATTTTGATTCTGCTATGTCAGCTCAAAATGCAAAAGGACAACCTTAGCAATCATAACACGGCTACAGTTAGAAAATGGCAGGTAATAAAAACTGAAGAAGAAAAATGAACGATTGTAACATCAAAGACTGCACAAAAGCAGGTTCCGAAATGCGTTGCTCTCCAATCACATCAACCTTTTTCATAATTATTTGAATAATCAGCTGAAAGATGAGAAAAATTATTATGTTGTTGAAGTGAAATTGCAGAATGAAGGTTTAGATATGGTATTTCATGTACAAATTTTACCGTAACCAAAAAATAATGTTGCCCAAATTCCATTGCAAATACAAGATGGCGCAAAAACAGAACGTTCCTGTGTAAGTCATATTTGTGGTAACCATTTTTTCCAGCTGAAAGGCGAGGGAAATTATCATTTTGATGAAGCGGGAGGTGCAGCGTGCATGCATCACCAGACGTTACCATGGTAACCATGCGTCCCATCCCAGGTCTATTACCTGCTACGGCGCCTGAATATTGACCTTCTAAAAAAAAGCTTTTGTGCATTTGTGTCAGATATTATTTCTGCATTTTCACATTATTGTGAAAGGAAGCTTATATCTTTCACATCATTTTACCTGAATCAAATTTGGCTGTGAACAAGTGTCTGTTCAAGATCATTTTGTATTGCCTATTTCAGTTTGTGTTAAGATAGATATTTTGTCCAAATAGAATGTCATCTATGTAATTTCTTCTGGAAACGTAGATGCATATTTTTTGCGTCTAGATTTTAGCCCATATTTACTTCATACTCATTTGGCTACGAAAGTCAAAGAGAACCACTGTTATGTACACTACTCTTTCCCGTATCCCCCTCTATATCATTGTGGAACGGTCCATACAGGTTGTAATCTATTCCTTTTCACTGGTTCAAATTTAATGTCATGTTGCAACAACTTCCTTTAGTGGCTTGTTTCTCTCTGAAAAGTCTATCATTCGAGCGTATATTTGTCAAGGACAAAAGGCCACTCCTCTGCTTTAAATCATAGCAGGGCTGGAAATACCACCTGCATATGCAGGTTAGTGCAGTTAAAATTGGAGCTGTGCAGGTATTTTTTATGTCTACCTGCACCTAACCTTCACTGGGTCATGTATTAAGTATGTAACTACATGTGTGTGGGTTTTTTGTTTGCCACTAGTGAAATGCCAAAAAAATAATTGATAAAGTTTTGAAATAGTTAACAGTTTGATTTATATTTCCTCAAATCTATACACACATCAGAGAAGTGCAGGTAAAATTTGTCTGGTGCAGGTAATTTTGCATGTTACCTACACCAGTGCTGGTATAAGGAAAAAACATGCACAGCCCTGTTTATATTCACTGGTGAGGCAAAATGAAATCATTTTGTTACAGTTCAATGGGTGCAACATATGGCTGTGGACGACGCCTTCGAGCGGAGTCCCTCGCTCGTCGAGTGGAGACAAAGACAATTTGGGAATTGGGGTCAGAGTTGCCGCTCCCACCGAGCAGAAAATAGGGATTGGAAATCCTGTCTTCTTTCCCTTTCAAGGGCGCTCTTTGGGTTAATATCCGCTGAAAAGCGCAGCATGAAATTTTAATGGTCGAACATTAGATGGTAAAGCCATCTGACTGTGCGCATCAGATTTTGATCCCTTCTTTTGCTCGCAATTATCAGATTCCGACGTAACCAAATTTTCCGTGACATCCAAAATACAGGACGGTTTCATTCTTCTGTATTTGTACCAGGCAAATATGATGCAAGAGTCTGAAATTTTGTGTATTTAGCTGTTAGTTGTGACAGAAGGCAGAATGACATTGAAAAAAGGAAAATGGATTACTGATAAATGGCTATGGAGAGAGAAAATCCGATAATCCAAACTCTGAATGCCAAGGTGCCCTACACAGCGTTTTTCGGATTGATTTAGTTTATATCGAGAAGCGCATTAAATTTTCATGATTCAATATTTCAGAATTTGGTGGAGCATACTAATAAATTACGGGAAGCCATTTTTCTTTCCTTGCTTAAGCGGCTCTGTCGCGCGCACACAATAACACGGAAACATTACCAGAGCTTCTCAATGTAAATGACTTCCTCCTTTTGGGGAGGGAAATTTATTTACCTCGGCAACAAATCTAGTTTGTCACTCTCATCCCTGCCTTATACCCTGGAATTGAGCAAACCCTGATCACATCACATAATACGAACATTAACAGCACTAAAAGCATAAAGGTCAAAGCTTTATGAACACTAAACCACACTTTTCCTCACTTTAACATATTCATTCCCCCCCTAAATGTGTATTCCGTTCTCAGGACTACCATATTTTCATTAATTTTGTATTAGGCAGGGTAATTTCGGGGCGTTTACAGTAGTGGTTATTTAATAAAGCGGGCCATTCATTTTTACGACTGGCATTTCAAGAACAAAAATTAAATTGGAGGAGCCCTAGGGAACCCCAATATTAGGTGACGCCATAGAAAACACGGGCGATTTTTCCTGGTACGTCACACGGAAATAGACCGTTTTTTACGCCGCCATGAGTAGAATAACATCGCTGTGTAATAAACCGGCTCATCTCGTCGCCGTCTATCAAAAAGTATCGTCTGCATCTGGTATATTACCGGCAACAAATAAGCATTTTTCCCAACCGGGAAATATTACAGAATGTGCCAGGCATAATTGAGACAAATGTCCCTACATCGAGGAGGGAATCGGAAATGACTCGAGCATTCATCAACACATTAATCCCGACGTGACAGGACCAAGAGTCGGGCCGCCACGCAGGTGCCGTGAAGTGAAGAACTTTCGGGGGGCCTACATGCCCTTTTTCGTAAGGCGTAATCAGGGCTTTTTAGTCTCCGTAATCCATTGGCAGACGCCTCAAAATCAACATAATTCGTAATAGTACATTTGCTGCAAAGCGTAAAGCGTAATCAGCTCTGAGAATTTAACGTAATTCGTAATCGGCGGCAAAACTTTTGCGTAATTCTTAATCACTACCCCCCATGCAGGCCCTCCTTTCGCCTTATGAGAAAATCTTGATAAACGTCCTTAACCTTTCTGTTCCGCAATTAGAACATATTTGCATATCGTAGTTCGGTAATTGAACTTCTGGCCTAATAAATAACAACGACACCGATGACGATAACTTTTCTGCCCTTGATATCATTGTTTTACGATGAACACAAAAAGGGTATTGAAAATTTATCAGAAAAAAGCGGTTACAGAGCTGATTGCGTTGCTAACTTCCTATCAGCAGTAAACACTTGAGCAACGCTGGAGGTAGTAGGTATAGACAGAAGCAAAGTGGATTTCAAGTTAGGATATTTGAATATAGGCCGCGTGAATTTAATTTCATGGATGACATCCTCTCTGAGAGCAGTAAAAATGTCTGGCTACTTTTGCAAGCCATTTTAGGGCATGCCTGTGATACTGGGGTTAGTCTCCATATTGGCTTATAGGATTGTAAGTTTAGTCATCATTTCATACTTGAAACATTTGAAATACAATAGCTACAAAACAAGCTACGTGAGGCGTCCCTTTATTTTTTGGTACCATCAATAAATAGCTAGAACCAGCCTATGATTCGAAACAAGCAAGTGTTTTCCGTCAGCGACATCGCATTTTTGCCTCACAGATATCTATGCCATGGGATTCGGTTGATTCAACTCACTGCATTTAAAAAGATGACCAGAAAATTGACTTCGAAAATCCAGTTTTACTGCCCTGAAATTGCTTTGGGTGCCTTTAAATTCTCATAACTTCAACAACTGCCATCAATCCATCTTTAAAAGCAATTTCACATTCTTAAGGCAAAAAATTGATACTTGTCTTGGTTTTGGCCTAGAAACTTCACCTGTCTTCAAGTCTTTTGTTCTGACTGAAGGGTACATATGAGACTTGTCTCAAGGAGGCATTTATGTGAGATTGAAAACGATTACGGCACCAATTTTACCTCCGTGCAGAATCTTCGCTATTTAGTAGGTCAAGAAACAGATAAACTGTGTCCTGTGGTAATGTATGACGAGATTACAACATTGCAAGCTTTATCACGCTAATTTCATTTTTTTTTTTGGTTTACTTTAGGAATCTACTCTAAAAGAAAAGTGCCAAAGAGCTGTTGGCCTTGAGGAAATAACAAAAGACAAAATGGAAAGATAAAGGTAAGTGGAGCTTACTTTAGGGTCCATGAAAATATTAAGAAGACTAAAGAGTACAGTAACAAAATTCAGAATTGTACTGTACTAAGAAATCGGTTCCTCAGTTATCCTGAAAAAGACCAGTTATTTTGGGTGGTGTATTGGGGTGGTGCCTATCATTTCTACAGCCCTTGGGCCACACAGGTAGTAGGGGTGCTTCCATACTCTTTTGAAAGAGCTGAGTGCTAAGCAGAGAAAACATGTACATTTTTCAATGGTATGACCTGGCTGGGCTAATGTTAGGAGAACACTCTAACTTGCTGCCACCAAGTACAGTAGGGGCAACACGGTTAAATGTGCAAAGGCTAGGTTTAACAAGTTGTTCGGTGTCAGTATAGTCAGCTGCCACCACGCCTGCGAAGCTGGTGTGTTACACCGAAGGGCGGTTATACTACATGTATTTATACAGATACAGATAACTTCCCTTCACAACACACTACAAAGAAAAACCCAAGGATTCATCATGTAATGATCGTCTCCCAGTCGCCACAGTTCCACATGCCTCCTCCCGCTGCACCTGTCCTGAAGTGTTTTCTTCCTTCCTGTCTCCTGCCTTATTTGTTCTTCCTCCATTCCCTACTTCACAAACACTGGAAGCGGGTCGTCAGCTTTCATCAGTTCCAGCCATCAGCGCTCTAGTCCTTTAAATGGAACAAAAATGATAAGAGACCCTTAACTGGTCTCATTATGATGTCTC
This sequence comes from Branchiostoma floridae x Branchiostoma japonicum, assembly GCA_013266295.2. Lineage (NCBI taxonomy): Eukaryota > Metazoa > Chordata > Leptocardii > Amphioxiformes > Branchiostomatidae > Branchiostoma > Branchiostoma floridae x Branchiostoma japonicum. Next base: position 8,444,161 of record CM023837.1, on the reverse strand, counting down.
AAATAACTCCAGCAAAAGTCTTAATTGTGGCATCTTTTAATAGCTAAGGATGCAGTGTTCTAGCCAGCGTCTGTCTTTCCGTCATTTTAAGGAATTTTACTGCTCATCACAGACAAAAATTTTGCCCAATCCGTCATCTTTGACGGACAAAAATCAGCATGTGTAAAGATATGAAAATAGATGTCATTAAACTAAGCTTAGTCTACCAGCAAAATTTGCACATCAAAATGCAGGAAATACTGTTTCAGAGGGTGAAGATTTCAAAATTTTCCTGGGGGAGCATGCCCCGAACCCCCCCTAGGTTACGTCAAACAAAATTTAGATAACAAAAAAATTCAGGCTGGCTAGAACACTGTTTTAGGGGCGTGTTCCCAAATTTCAAGATATACCACCAAGACATAACAATTATAGTATAAATTAAAATAAGATGAGAACTGAACATAAGAGCTTACTACAGGGGGCTAGGATGGCTTATAAGATGAGTTTTTCAGGGTACTTTTAAAAGTCAGAAAAGAGGATATTGTTTGTATATTTGTCTGAAGACTTTTCTATATTGTAACACATTTGTATTTTACAGAGGACTGTGACATTACATCCATGAACCAACAAATTGAACTGTTGTGGCCTAAATTGTCACTAAAAGCCACCCAGCCAACATTTCTGGTTTTGAGATGGGGAGTAAAGATTGTTTGAGCGGCCGTGTAAAGTGGGGAAGTGGATAGACTCCTGTCTGCAGGAAGGGCTGTCATCCCCGACAATTTGTGACATTATCTCACAGTGGGGTGTAAAAGGAATCATGTCTGTTATTCATGAGTAGTCTGTCTTTTTAGCAAATATCCACTCTAGATCTGGACAGGTCTGTGTTGCATGAATGTCAAGTTTTTCATGCAGAGAATGTGTTCATGATGGTCTTCCATTTATAAATTCTGTGCCTTCAAATACACCGATCAAAAGATTACTCAAAAGAATTTGAACCAAAAAAAGAGGATTTAAGCATCTGTAACAACATTGATAAACTGATTCGACATTCACTGTAACATCACTGGACTAGCAAAGGATTACAAAAAGGGCTACATGAGTTTAGTCCATTAGAGCAAGAGTTCTGGATTATATAAACACCTGCTCCGGACCAGGTGTGTGTACAGGTGGTAACGGGCCCGCAAGTTTTCCATGGCGACAGCTTTAAACAGCTGGAGATATCAACACTGACAACTTTCTCACGAGAAAAGTCTGGTCGACAGGTGATTTTTTGGATATGGTAATCAAGGAGAAGACTAGACTGATGTATCTTCTTCTGATGTTCAGGAAGGAAAAAATGTCCAAATCTGCACCAATAAAACCTATGAAAAATAAACAACTGTTTTTAGTGTTCTATAAATAAATGTAATATCATATCAGAAAAAAATTAAAGAGAACACTGGTTTAAAGACTAGCTTTTTTCAAAACATTCCCCAATTTCCTCAGTTTGTTAAAAACTCTTTAGGGCATACTAGCCTGGTTACCAAACCAAAAGAGCCTCGGCAGCTAAAATAGTTTTGGTAACCAGGCTAAGGGCATACAAAGATTGGAATTTATCCAAAATTGTCTTTCTAAAAGATTCTTGGTTCAATTTTTTAAAATCAAAGTGTAGCATGCAATATCAAATATTTTCAAAAGTCGAAGGGACTAGCCTCCTTTGCCGGCATTCCGGGAGGGGTTGGCTTTAGGGGGGGGGGATTTTCTGATCAAACGTAGATCGCACGCATTAGAAGCTCCGGCCGCCAACCCTAGTATGCCTCCCTGGTTCCAGAACCCCCCCCTCCAAAAAAAAAACGCTCCCAGAACGCCGGCAAAGGCTCAGGCTTTAGACTGACGACGATTGAATTGTTGTGCGAATGTTTCACGTCAAGATGTCTCCGGCGATGGTATTTTTTGGCCGTCTAAAGACGATCAAAATAGTAAACATCGAGTCATCAGAAGGAGGCTAGGAAGGGACTGCCTGACTGCCCAGTAGCTGAATGTCTGCTGTCCTCCTGGCTATCATGTTACCGCCTCTGTTTCCTGCCTCTTGAGTTGGCAACCAGCACAATGGGAGCTTTAAGCCATGTAATCCCCCCACACACTTCATAGCTTCACTACTAGCAACAGAATGCTTACGCAATGTAGAATGATCCTTTGTGGTCAAATTTGACTTTTCGAAAAAAGTTTATCTCAAGTTCTAATACCAAAGAACTACTGGTAACAAGCAGGATGGTAATAAGAAAAGAAAGATGCTATATACATGTACACTATTCTGAAAAATGTAGCTACTTAATGTTTCTAATCTGGGATTATGGGATTTGACTTCTTCTTTCAAAGCAGTGCAAGACAACATTTTTTTCATGATTTGTAAGTTTGTTGTTTTAGGAGGATACAGTTTGTTCTTTGCGGATCATTCTTTGAAGAATTGTCTTCTTTCAGAATAGTTGTAGAAACATAATGAAGCAAATTTGCTTCTCTCCCTGTTTTTGAGTGAGATCCAGGCATTCAGTTTTCACTATCATGATTTCACGAGACAACCGGCCAATGAAGAGTGCAGGGAAGAGTGGGACATGTCAGACACAAGTGTGCTCTTCTGGGTTATGAAGCATTCTTGACTTCTCCGCGTTTCGGTTTGTTTGAGTTTCTCTCTCTTCCACCCTGCTTGATCACACTCCTGGTGACAGTTTCAGGCCAAGAGGGGAGGGACTCAGAGTTCCCTTCCCAGCTCACTTCACAGGACAGCCATTCTAGTTCACAGGTGTTGTCATCTTGGGCTCCTTATCTGCTGTTTGCCAGTGCACTCGGTTTCCTCAGCCAGTTTCTGTGCAAACACCTTACTATATAATATGTTCTTCTTTTCTCTATGTGCAGTACTCCTCTCCCAGTGCACTCCACAGGGCAGCTGACTTTAGGAGTTGTTCTCAACTACTCTAACACACCAAAAATAAGCCCAAAACCCAAACCTCTGCTTGGAGAGTTGGGTTGGGATAAAAAAAATTCCAGTGTAAAAAGAAAGCCTAATGAAAAAAGCCCCAAAACACGCCAAAAATAAGCCCAAAACCCAAACCTCTGCTTGGAGAGTAGTTCTCAACTCCAGTTGTTGTCATCTTGTGCTCCTTAGGCCACACCAATTTAATCAATTGGTTCTCGGATTCCTCCTATTCATTTTTTTCTGATTTGCAAAAAATAAGAACTAAAAAAATTCAGGTTCTGAATCAACTGAAAAATATATTTTAGCCCCAACAGTTGAAGAAAGTCCTTTTCTTCCTAGTTGTTACAGTTTTACAATCTATCAATGCAGTGGTTTGATTAAAAGTTTAAAAAGTCATTGTTTGAATTATAAACCAGCCTGGCAAAAGAAGGATAAAACATTCTCCAAGCAGATGTAGGAGGAGGCTAAATTATTAGTTTTCCGAGCTGCCTGTTTCTATGACCCTGAAGAGGCAGTCTGTCACAGAAACAGGTGGCTAGGAAAACGTAACGATTTATCCTCCCCTAACATCTGCTTGGAGATTAGGACTGGCAACAATATACCCCCTGCAAGTTTGGAAAAAGACAACAAATGGAGTCAGCCAAGTTTATGTGCACACCTGTACGACATTTGAATAAGTCCTTAACATCTGACATCTTCACTTGTCCCTTTTTTCCCCCACCCTTCAACCTGGGCGTTTACAAACCACTGGGTCATGCCATAACAACGGCGGGGGTCGGGGGCTGGTCAGATCTTTGTGTAAGTTTGTTTTGACTTGGACTAGATGGTATCAAATAATCAAATAAAGAGCAGCTTTGTTGTGTGGTTTCTGATATCTGATGGGGAAAAGGTAGACTATAGGCCGGTGCAGCAGGTGGGTTTAAGTATGATCAGTGTGCTGAATTTCATGGACACAATTGAAGCAATTGTTCGGCTTAAAAAGCAGAGGCAGGGAGTGGAGGGTTTATGATAATTACCTAAAGGACTGGGAAGAAACCCAGGAGCTTTGCAGAGAAATGCTTTTCCAACAAGTCAAGAAGTTGTTTGCAAACAATGAATATCATTGAAACTAATCTCCAAGCAGATCTTTTGGTGGCTGCAAGACAGTTGTATCAAATTGGCAAAACAGTATTATTGGCAGGGCAGTAACTAAAAGAAATACCAATAAAATGCCTAAAAACACACCAAAAATAAACCGAAGCCTAAACCTCGGCTTGGAGAGTACATTGAAAGAGTTTTTATACGGATGTGTGGTTCAAGAGGCATTAAGGCAATGAGAAGACCGGGTTTTGGAACACTTTAAAAGAGCAAACTAAGAAAGACCCCAGGAATTTGAACAGAAAAGTTTGGAAAGTTGACACAGTAACTGTATTATAAACAATAAATTTCATTGTAACAAGGGGAGTAAAATTCAACTGGCACTAGAAATAGAGGTGGTCTGTAATGTCTGAGACACTTACTAGTAACACATAAGACTGGGAATTGAACCCAGCACCGTTGCACTAATAAAAGTTTTCTCCCAGAAGTTATGAAATGAATGATTACAGTGTTCTGTCTGTATACAACATCATTGTTCTATTACTTTATATGGACTGAGGGCCTGAAATAGAAAAAGAAATACAGAAAGATTTGGACGTTGATTAGGAACAGACAGGAGATAGATTTCTGTTTGAGGAGCGATCTATTTAGCTCCTCTCACAGGTCAGTGCAAAGCCAACAGTGATAGCGCAGGTGTTTGCTCCTGTTCTGCACCATTACTGGGCGCTGGTCACACGGGAGGGACGGGCGATGACAGAGGACACCGCAGTTGTGACCGCTTTCATAGCAGTTTTACGCAATCTCCAAGCAGATGTCAGAAGGCAAAATCATTACGTTTTCCTCAGCTCCCTTTTTCTATTACTTCTGCAGAGAGGAACTTCATGGCAGTTTGTAATAGTAGCAAGAGTTCAGAAAATGTAATAACCTAATCTTACCCTCCAACATCTGCTTGTAGAATATGTTTTCTGGGATCTGCAAGCCTTTTTTTGCAGTGTAATCATAATTTCAAGCAATTACAACAGATTCAATTGAGCATCTATCATATGGTGGTATGTTTACTGCCCAAAAATTTGGGCCATTCCACCAATTTGACAGACAAGATTAATGTGTTAATCCAAAAGATTGAAAGAAGATGAAACTACATCAAAATATGAATGTGGGTAAATAACCACTGAGACATAACTGCCTTTTCAACAGGGATGTGGTGGAAAATACATATATAATCCTTTCAAGATGATAGATAAATGAAAACAATCATGTGCTAAGAGCTATAGTGTAGGTGTATTAGCTTTCCGATGACACCAGAAACCAAGATTAATGGAATTTCAAGTGGACAGTTTTGGGGGAGTGGTAACCAATCCCCATGGCCAGAGATCAAATATCTGGAAAAGGGGCCAACATTCTGGTGGCTAAAGTGGTCATTGCAATGTCCAGCAATGATTTTACCTTTGCATTTAGAATTATGTTTTTGGGCCTTTTTTTTGGACAGTATAACTCAAGATTGATGCCTGTGATATTCAGTATGTGGACAGGTGTCAGTAAAATGAAGGACAAGTCTGTTTATTGACCACCTTGGTTTTCTGCTTTAGCAGAACATTTGGTGCAGCAGAACTTCTGGTTTTTATATCTTTGGTTCATGAAAAAGTCTCCAGATCAGGGAAGAATGGCCATGTCAATTTTTTTTGTCATTCTTGTCAACTGCCTTCAAGAAAGCCATTGTCACAGTGGTATGGATATACATGTACTTAGCAAAGTTGAGTGAATCTGTGAAATAGCTCTGTAAGAAAGGGGGTTTCTCATTTTTTGGAAACATTCTTTAGTGGAGTCATTAAATTGAAAAATGCAATGTGGAGTTTACTTGGATTGGATACCTTTTTTCCTCGCAAGACTCAAGATTTCTTTCTTCCGGTTCAGTTGGCCACAGTTGATTTTTGGAAAGAGGAAATTTCACAAGAAACATATACAATAAGTAGCTTCCTTTGCAGGTGTTCCTGGTGCGGTCTGTGTTTTTTTGGGGGGAGGGGGGTGCTGATTTGCCCTCTTTTCTAATTTGTACTATTTTCTGATTGTCCAAGTTTTCTGATCGTACACACTTTTCTGACTGTCTTTCCCTCCCCCCCCAAAAAAAAATGCCAACCGCACCTGGAACGCCTACAAAGGAGGCTATATAATAAGGGTGAGAAACAAAATTCATCTCATGCCATGACAAACTTCATGGGAAACAGCAAAACTTTTGGTTAAAGGAAAACTGTTTCCAAATGAAGGCAAACAAGTTTGTTCAATGCGGACCAGACACAAAACAGTTGGAGACAGGCTGGCTAGACTTGATCAAAACATGTTTGAAGAATCAAGAGGCTTGCAAGAATTTGAAGTGAGAAACTAATATCCACTTCAGAAAAGAATAATGCAACTTATCAAAATTTCAGGCTTGGACCCAGCAACAAAACTGTTTTAAGTTGGCTCTGTTGAGGGTTTTCTTGCAAAGAAGCAACAATCAAGAAACCACCTGTAGGATCAAAATTGGCAGAGGTCCTTCAAGGGAAAAGGACTTGAAAACCAAACTGTTTCTGTTCAGTAATAAGGCCTTTTTTTTGTTCTTGGATTCTGAATTGTTGATTCAAAACTGTTGGGGGCAAAATATGAGGTTGATTCAGAAAAATTCAGGTTCTGAACTTCAAAATGCTCATATTTTGGCCCAAACAGTTGAAGAAAGTCCTTTTCTTCGTAGTTATTTCAGTTTTGCCATCTACCAATGCAGCAGTTTGATTAAAAGTTTAAAATTCATTGTTTGAATTACAAACCACCCTGGTATGTTGACTTCATTACTCCTATCATAGCATTTGGGGCTATCATAGGATGCCTAGGCCATTTTTTTTCACCCTGTCGCTTCATCTTTTAAAAAAAAATCTGAGAACCAATTGCAACAAATCAAATGGGTGTGGCCTACGCCAAGTGTTTAAATTTTGTCTGATACCAAATTTTCTCAATTAAAATTCATACCTTGATTCAAGTTTCAAGCGCAGAAGCCAAATCATGTGAACAGGTGGATGTTATCCATAAAATGTAATTTGTGTGACCCAAGAGACAGACAGGGAAGTCAGCAGGTTCTTTGGGAAGGGCTTGAGACAGTTTACATGTCTTTTGTGGGAGTCTGTTTCGCTGGCGTGGGTTGCAATCCCCATGGACAGGCTATTTGATGATCGCTATCATCTCCTCAACTGTCCGTCTCTTTTTGTTTTCCTCTGCGTGTGTTTGACATAGCTATTTGGGTCATCAATAAAGGATTGAGAGAAAGGAGGGTAATTAAGCGAAAAAAGGAAGCTTTTTGAAAGTTTGTCAACTCATTCCTCTCCTTCAGTTATAGCAAGGAGGTCCTTGGTTATGGGGAGGGGGGGTATCAGTGAACTCTATGATGTTACACGTTACAAACACACGGACTGCATAACCATCTTCCTACATGTAAGGTATGGCAGAATAAAAGCCATGATCATGTTTGAAACAAAGTTTTACAAAAGACTTGAAAAAAAAGGAACAAAGTGCATTTCAAACTCTTTATGACAGTCAAGCAGTAAATTGCAAATGTACAGCTTTCGTATAGCAAGGAGGTTGCATACAGGAATATTTCTTTCTTAAGGGTTTCAATTTCTTTCTGTTAGCTTACAGATCTAGAGTCTTGGAGGTAAGCAAAACTTAGAATGTAAAGATGACAAGAAGGGATTTTTGCTATGAGAACCTCCTTGGAGAGACGGAGATGTAAAATTTACCCTTTGGTCTGTAAATAGTTTGACATGTGGGCCATTATGTAGAGGATTAGTTGAACAAATAAAACAAAAAGTTACAGGTGTTCGGACAAGGTTGTGCCTACTATTGTAGGGCAAAGGCCACATCAAGGAGGGTTTCAATGGGGGGGATCCTGGCAGATCTTAGCGGTAAATTTAGAAGGGGTGATAATGCTAATAGTAAATTCAGGCAGTCCGGCAACGCTTAATGGTAAATTAAGTTGTCTTGTATAAAGCTTTCCAATTGGAAGCAACGTCTTTGGAATGTTCTTTTTTATTCATGGGGTGTCTGGCAAAAACGGTTTGTGGGTCTTGGACATTCCATTACTCCATTATGATTTTTGGGTAATCTGGTGTTCTAAGAATTTCCCAAATTAACATTTAATTAAAGTGACTGGCTACGATAAATGGTGAATTAAAATGGCTCCCTACACCTCACGGAAAAAGGCATGCAGACCCTCATCAATTGGATATATTCAGTCAAGCAACCTTCTGGAAAAAAGGTTGCTTGACAATCAAAAACTATTTAATCTACAGTTTTTTACTGAACATTGGAAGCCCTTTACTCATTACTGTCTTGTGAATTTTGATACTGTCTTGCAGCAAAACCTTGCTGCAAAAGATCTGCTTGCATATTTACTCTCCAAGCAGAGGTTGGTGGGGAAAGATTGTTACCTTTTTATATGCACCGTTTTTTTATGTGGCTATCCCCACCAACTACTCCTCCCCTTGTCCTTTTAGCCTGAGACTCGGGGCAGAGGTTGGTGGGGATAGCGACAGAAAAAGGCATATAAAAAGGTAACGATCTTTCCCCGCCAACCTCTGCTTGGAGAGTATGCACATTATGAGTCATGCTGCTACCTACCTGGCTGAATCAGAAATGCATGAGTCAGAACAATGAACTAATTATATAATTACTTTGCTACATTTCTTTCTGGGAACCACACAGGAAGACAGCCCCCCCTCCCGTCAACAAACTGGCGCTAATTATTGTGAGAGTATTTACTACTTTTGCAAAGCAAATAAAACCACTGATTTTGTCTCCGTTGACGGTTTGTAAAAGAGTCTGCTCCATAAATGTTTACTGCTTTTATTGTGGGAACAAATAAAAGTTACTTTACTGACTTCCTTCTGTCTGTACATCATGAATAACAACATCTTGTGGGCAGGTAATCTCCGAGCTGAATCCTGTGGCAAAATTGTAACTGCTGGCCAGGAGTACTACTGGTACTCTCCAAGCAGAGGTTTGGGTTTTGGGCTTATTTTTGGCGTGTTTTTAGGCTTTTTTTATCCGGCTTTCTTTTTTGCACCGGAATATTTTTTCATCCCAACCCAACCCAACTATATACTCTCCAAGCAGAGGTTTGGGTTTGGGGCTAATTTTTGGCATGTTTTTAGGCTTTTTTATTTGGCTTTTTTTTTGCACTGGAATCTTTTTGTTGGGTTAGGATAAAAAAAAGACACCAGTGCAAAAAAGAAAGCCTGATAAAAAAGCCTTAAAACACGCCAAAAATAAGCCTGAAACCCAAACCTCTGCTTGGACCAACTCCCCTGGCGGGTTATCTGTTTATTTGGCCAATTTCTACTCTTTCCAGTCGCTTCCCAAAGCCTGGTAGAGGCTATATGGACCCATGGAGGTAGAACAGACCCTGGAAACAGTCTGACTTCCAGGCTACTTTTGGTGTGAGTGTGACCTACCATTCTGTTTGCACAGGCCTGGGCCGGGTCATTAGCTGTTTGATGTTAATGATAGGAGGTGTTTATTGGGATAATCCCATGTCAACAGCCCAGTTTACTGCTGGTGATTATCATATGTTTGTTACTGATTCAGCTATTTGTGCAGCAATGCTTCTGCTTTGTTCTTACCTGGTGTCTTTCTTACTTTGTAGGGCTTTGTCAACATGCTCCACTTAAATGTGAAAATTCCACTTCTACCTAATATAGTCTCTACCAGACTCCTTGCTTGCTGAAAAAAATGGCTACTACCGGGTACTGTAGAGTTTGTAGCCTCTACCAGGATTCAGAAGCGGCTGGAAAGAGTAGAAATTGGCCAAATACTGATAACAGATAGCATACCAGGGTAGTTGATCTGCTAAAGGAGTAGAGTTTGCAGATAGCATACCAGGGTAGTTGATCTGCTAAAGGAGTAGAGTTTGCTGCTCCTGAAAATGAACTCCTTTATAGCAGACCAACTCCCCTGGCATGTTATCTGTCTATTTGACCAATTTCTACTCTTTCCAGCCACTTCTGAAGCCTGGTAGAGGCTAGGTAGAAACTTATCGTCCCTTACATTTCAGAAGGCTTGGAAGACTTTGAAAAATCATGGTATTCAGGAAGGGAAATGCAGTCTTCACAAACTAAAAGAGACCAATTTTGTTGAATTAGTTGTTTGCCGTACGGTAAAAAGGAAACAAGCTCTGTCAACACAAGAGTTTCTTTTGATGTTTCAGCTTTTTATGCTTTGTAAAAGTTTACGAACCATTGGTATCAAGTTTCTGATTAGTGTTGACATAGCATAATTTCTAGGAAGTCGAAACTTTTGTTTCTATTGTCAATTTTCAACTGGCCCTGTTGAAACAGGTGTATAATGGTAAGGATAACATGTTTTGTAAATATTGTAAAACCATAAAATATCTGTTTTGATGAGTTTGCAGTTTTGGTCTGCTGAATTTGTCCTAACTAAAAGGAAAGTTATTTATCTATTTATTGAAATTTCAACACTGAAAAATAGCGACCACCCAGGTAGTACAGGTGGTATATAACGATAGGGCACTACAAACTAAGGTAGCCTCTACCAGGCTTCAGAAGCGGTTGAAAAGAGTAGAAATTGGCCAAATAGACAGATAACATGCCAGGGGAGTTTGGTCCGCTAGAGGAGTACATTTTGGAGTGGCAAATGTACTCCTTTAGTGGACCAACTCCCTCCAACTCAGTCTGTGTTTTACACTCTTTTTTTGCAATGGAGGAAGCTAATCCTCACTATTGTGGACTACTGAGAAAGACTAAATATTGCTAAACGAAAATGAGCATAAAAAATTGAGACAGAGCTGGATCCTTACATGTGCTTTGAGATTAAATGAATCATTATCCATATTGTAAACTTCTATGCTGTGACTTGATAGATATATTGATTTCCTAAATATGAAAATCTATACATTATTATAATTACTGCACAAGTAACATTTCCATAAGTCACTCTGTGGTCTGTCATGCACTGACGATTCATTTCTACCAGCTGCAGTTTTCTATGCTGTGACTTCTTATTATGAAAAGTATACATCTTTATTTGGTATCATGCATACATTTGTATTTTAGGCCACACCAATTTGATTTCTTGGTTCTCTGATTTTTAAAGAAAAAAAAATGAAGTGACAGGACAAAAAAAACAGGCCAAGGTATCCTATGATAGCCCCAAATGCTGCTATAGGAGCATGAAGTCAACATACCTGGCTGGTTTGTAACACAAACAATGAATTTAAACTTTGAATCAAACCACTGCATTGATAGATGGAAAAACTGTAACGACTAGGAAGAAAAGGACTTTCTTCAACTGTTGGGGCCAAAATGGAGTTGATTCAGAACCAAATTGGAGTTGATTCAGGACTAGAATTTTTCTTTTTTTTGCATATCAGAAAAAAATGAAGAAGCAAATCCGAGAAACAATTGATTAAATTGGTGTGGCCTAAAGGGAAGATACATGTAGTACATGTACCTCAGATCTGGAAGTGTATCCTGTGATTTACAACAACAGTAGGACATGTTGGTCTCCGCCCTAAATCTTTGTCACTCTGGCTTCTCAGATGTGAAGAAGAAAATGTCAGAGTAGTAGATCTCCTCTGGGTCACCAGCTTCGTGTGAGGGGGAATAATAATGGAATAAAAAAACAACATGACAACCATGTTAATTTGCTTTGTCCACACCAATTTGATTTGTTGGTTCTCAGATGTTTTTCAGAAAGATTTTTTTCAGAAAAAATATGAAGCAAAGGGGTAAAAAAAAGACAGGCCTAGGCATCCTATCATAGCCCCAAAAGCTGCAATAGAAGTCAACATACCTGGCAATTAAAACAGTGAATTTTGAACTTTTAATCAGACCACTGCTACAGTACAGTTTTGATAGATGGAAAAACTGTAACTATATATGATGAAGACAAGGACTTTTTTTCAACTGCTGGGGCCAAAATATGAGTATTTTGGAGTTGATTCCGAACCTAAATATTTTTTCTTCTTGTTTTTGCAAATCAGAAAAAATAAAGCAAGCAAATCCGGGACCTAATTGATTAAATTGCTGTGGCCTAGAGAAACTTGTCAATTTTGGAATGAAAATTTCAGCAGTTTTTTTTCCAGAAAGAATCTGGTGAGACTAAGGCCGATTATCAATTCAGAAACATATTGACAGATGGGCTTACACAAAGGAATGATCATTCCCTGGTCAGCTGGTTCCTTATTGGTCCATTGGGACAGAAACTGATCCCCTAATTCTCCTCCTCCTCTCTCCAGGATGATCCCTCATCACCATAATTAATTGGGGCTCGTTTTCTCCCCCATCATCTAAATTAAAAGATATCTGTAGCATGATAGATGAGGTGGGAGGAACTTGTTGTTGACATGTTCATGTTATTTTTTGCTTGCAAAAAAACAATTCTTTTTTGTTTTTTGCGTGGGGCGTTGTGCTGAGTTTCACGTTTTTTCGTTCTGTGGTTGGTTCGGCATTCGTTGGATGGTTGGGTGTTGGAGACTTTTACCATATGAATGAAAATCAAACGGATGTCTGGAGGGAAAGACTGGCCGAATGAAACAAGAAGTGACGCAATTCATTAAATACTGTATGATTCTCTCCTAACATTACTTATTGTGCCTTATTAGTTTAGTAAGCTTGTGATCTTCAGAAAATAGCAACGTTACAGAGAATTGGGGTTTAAAATGCATTCTTAGGCCACACCAATTTGATTTGTTGGTTCTTGGATTTGCCCTCCACATCTTTTTCTGATTTGCCAACCAAAAAAAAAAATTCTGGTGCTGAATCAAGTCCAAAATGGTCATATTTTGGTCCCAACAGTTGAAGAAAGTCCTTTTCTTCCTAGTTGTTACAGTTTTTCCATCTTTCAATGCAGTGGTTTGATTAAAAGTTGAAAATTCATTGAGTTACAAACTACCCTAGTGTGTTGACGTCATGACTTTTATTATAGCTTTTCTCGTACGGGCTATCATAGGATGCCTGAGCCTTTTTTTCGTCCTGTCGCTTCATAATATATTTTTTCTGAAAAAAAAAATCAGAAAAACAACAAATTAAATTTGTGTGGCCTTAGTGTCAGACACTGACAGAAAAACAGCATACTGATCAGAAGGGAATGGTGATAATTTTCATTTGAGCGAAGACGATTTTTATTACCGTCTGAATCCTGCGCTCGTTTTGAAGGTTATCTTGTCAGTGTAATTAGATGAGCTTAATTAGTCAGCTTAGGGGGGAGTCGGGCTAGATCATAACGATCCCCCGATGCTGTCGCAATAAGGCGAACATTCTGTAATTACACGGCAGTAATTGTGTAACGTTTAGTGCTACATGACTTGATAGCACAACATTTGGGAGGACAAGTTGACATGTAGGGTTATTCAAACAGTAAAACACAAGTTTACATATCTCATTGGTCCTGCAAAGTTAAGGCCACACCAATTTAATTTTTTGGTTTCTTGGATTTTTTCATTAAAAATATCAAGCGACATGGCAAAAAAATAAAAACAGGCCTAGGCATCCTATTGTAGCCATAAATGCTATGATAGACTCAGCCATAAAGTGAACATACCAGCTGGTTTATAATTCAAACAATGAATTTTTAACTTTTAATCAAACCACTGCGTTGATAGATTGAAAAACTGTAACAACTGGGAAGAAAAGGACGACTTTCTTCAACTGTTGGGGCAAAATATGAGCATTTTGGAGTTGATTCAGTACCAGAATTTCTTTTTTCTTTTTGCAAATCAGAAAAAGAATGAAGAGGGCAAATCCGAGAACCAATTGATTACATTGGTGTGGTCTAATGTTTTGATATACACTTTGTATGTGTGTTTGTGTACATGTATTTTGTGTTTGTATGTTTGTGTACAATGTATTTTGTGTACATATACATATATGTTGTAGTCTGTTTTTATGTGAGGCATCAACAATCAGCGTATGGTGCCTTGATTGCCTGACAGTCTGTGATGTTTTGTGTGACAGTTTTCCAATAAAGATAAAGAAAGTTAAACATATAAACAAGTGTTTGGAATAGATGCTTCATAATTGTCAGCTGAACGGAGTTGACAAGCTTATTTCTCAAAGGAAAACCATATCTCTGTGGCGGATAACGTTACCTTCATAATTCTAAAATTTTCAATCAAAGACCTGCCATTTTCCCATCACTGATAAGAATATCCTCCCTTTGGGGTATGGAGGATTCGCATTTCCAGACAGATCATGTTTGATATGCCTGCATTCATTGCGGTTGTGATGTGTACAGTAAGGCCACACAGACTCAATCTAATGGTTGTCAGATATCAACACCAGGGCTCGAAATACAATGTACTTTTTTCTGCATACCTGTACTTGTGACATTTGCTGCCATATAATTGATTTAATGAATGATATCCACACATATTTTGATCAATGCTTGAAGTACAATGTACATTAGGCCACACCAATTTTATTAGTTGCTTCTCGGATTTTAAAAAAAAAAATATGAAGCGACAGGGCGAAAAAAAAATAAAAATAAAAACAGGCCTGGGCATCCTTTTATAGTCCCAAATGCTAAAATAGGTGCCATTAAGTCAATACAAAAGACTGGGTTAAAATTTTTACAATTTAAACAATGAATTTTTAACTTTTAATCAAACCACTGCATTGGTAGATGTAACAACTAGGAAGAAAAGGACTTTCTTCAACTGTTGGAGGCAAAATATGAGCATTTTTGAGTTGATTTAGAACCAGAATTTTTTTATTTTTTTTGCAAATCAGAAAAAAATGAAGCGGCGAATCCGAGAAGCAACAAATTAAATTGGTGTGGCCTTAAGTACAACTTTTGTATACCCAAAAAGTGTGTCCCATATTTGGACAGACAGAAATACACTCATTCCTGAGTAATAATTTACTGGTATGATTATGAATGATGTGATGTTATGGTCCATATAAAAATCCTTTATGGATTGCTTTTCTGTTTCAACTGAGTGGACTAATACAATACCTGTACCGTCATATTCCCTATTGAATCTAGAATCCATCTTTACAACATTTGTCAACTTTTTATTTTCAAATTCAGGCACCAGTTTCCTTTTGTTTTGTTTGTTGTCAGATTTTATGTTTTGTATTATACTTTTCATGTGTTTGTGTATTCATTACTTAATATATGTTATATGTTGTGTTCTGTATTTTATGTGAGGCGTTGACAATCAGTCTATACTGCCTATTTGCCTGAGTGTGTAAATTGTCTTGTGTGACAAGTTTACATTTTCGAATCTTGCCTTTAAATCGCTGGTCAGAGTCGCTTGGAAACGTGGTGTGAGAACTATCCGACTGCTGCCTGTGTCAGGGACCTCTGCAGCAGTATAATCAAAGACTGGATACTACTACTTTTAGGTTGATTTTGTTTTGCTCTCACATAAAATTTTGAGGCTCCAGACTGAGGATGCAACCCATAAAATGAGTTTTATATGGCCTTGTTATGTACATACACATAGGATCCCATCCCCCAGTGGTTGGGACGTTGCACATTTTAACGCGACAGCAGCTTCCGAGGGATTTGACCTAATCAGCTGCATCATATCCGAGATGGTCCCGGCCAGACGATTATCGTAAAGTACAAATTGCTGTCTGGGACTGTTTGGAACTGTGTGCATACAGTCAGCACCTGAGAGCTGAGTCATAGACATAGTAGGCCGCAGGGCTCTTGCCAACTTAAAAATTTTTTCCTTCAGCCCAGGTTCATGATCTGATCTGGGGGAAGCACCAAAGGCACTCACAATCTAGGGGATTGGAAGCCTTCAAAAACGCAATTTCCTGTACTTTGAGAGGCAAATCATGGGGTTTAGAGTGGTTGTCAGTGGTCCTTCGGATGTTTTTGTATTTTTATCCACGATTTTTGTCGACTTTGTCCATCAAGGTTGACGATTGATTGACGAGTTGATTTTTTTACCTGAAATTTTTTTTTGTAAATCAGAAAAAAAATGAAGCGTGTAAATCCGAGAACCAATGGATGAACTTGGCATGGCCTAAGGCTCAAACGTTTAAATGGGTGCCAGACTATTCTGGGTGGAAGCGATTCTTGGAGCAAACTAGAGCTAAAATTAAATGAATTCCAAGCTTGGCTTATTTCAGACTGATTGCAGCGTCAGACAGAAAGAAAGAAAGAAAGAAAGAAAGAATGAATCATTATGAATGAATGAAAGAATGAATGAATGATGTTTTTTGTTTTAAATTCTTCAATACTCAAAGTGCGATGTGTCACAATGAGTAATCTGATACCTGTAGGCCTCATCTGGTGCTATTAACTTTAATGTATCCTGCATTTAAAGAACAGAATTTACATAAAAATACATGTATGGTCCACTGTTTTCCTATTCTGTGAATTTAATTTTGGGATTCCTGTCTTGTAATTATTTTGTTTCTTGTTTTTCTTATCTCGAATAAAGAGTTTTACATGTGGTGATGATAATGATGATGATGATGATGAGTTTTGCAAGGTGCTTTAACTGTTGAATTAGTATTAACTGATTATAAGAATTTGGAAAATATAATTCTTCAAATTAGATGGTGTGTTTTGCATCGAATGCTTCAAATCACTGCATGCATCATTCTGATTCCAATCTTACTCTTAATTGTTTCTAAGCTCACCCAATCATTATATTCCAATGGATAGGAATTATGATTAATAATTGTCCTGAAACCCATTCCTTTGATACAGTCCAATTGATTGCACTGATTGATTAATATCAAATTTGGTCTCACTTTTTGGCAAACAGAGTGTCAAAGTGAGATATCATATTTCTATTTCCAATAGTTGTACGTATGATGGCAATGGTACATGTCATTACTACATCAGCATAGGCAGACTCAGCTGGTAATGGTTGACCCACAAAATGTTAAGACATTAAATACAAAACGAATAAGCAAATTTCTAAGGTAAAATACAAATCCTGCAATAAAGGAATAAATTACACAACATTAACATCAATGTTGGACAAAATTTACAATCATACTGTATACATAGATTTAAGATAAAGTTTACTTTGATATTGTTTAACACCAGAAGTGACAGATGGTCACAACAGATTAGTCAAAAATAGATTTTTTTGAAATGATAATCACAGTTTTCTGAAGCAGAATGCTTGATTTAACATTTCTGTTTTAATTTTAGCCATTGTGTTGCTTACGTTACTTCAATCTTATTGCAGATCAAGTTTAGTATAATTGTAATTTCAAACAAAGTTGCAAAACTCGTAGGTTTGGACTGACATCTGGCAAAGACTGCCACTTGGATCATCGGCATTAAACTTAATGAATCCATCACTGGGCAATGATGAAAAACGACCCTGTTAATTTTGACAAATTAGACCCCAGCTTTGTACGGTAACAGGTCGTTTTTCACCGTTCGTATTAATGAAAAATTGATTCCTGACCCACCTAAAGATGTCATCTTCTGTGCTGTGTTTTCAGGTTTATGTTCTTGAAACTTCACATAAAAACTCTTTGATACATGTATGTGACATAAAACTATTGCACAACAAAAACCATAACATTATGGTTTCACGAGTCAAGAGATTTTGCGAACAAAGGGACTCTTGCCTCGAAAAATAACAAAATAGAAATTCTAAAGTGAAATTTCTTCATTCAAAAAAATGCAACAACTCCAGTGACATTTTTTATCTGGTACTCTCATTGACAAGTACATGTTGTCAGGTTTGTATACAATAATGTTATGCTATAATGTCAAGTAAAAAGATTTATCCTTTCAAATAAGGAAACAAAAGGGGGAAATGGTAATGTCAATCTCATGCGCAAATTGTTGGGTTTGTCTACAATCTAACGTACATCAGACTTTAATGTGAATGTAGGATGCTATAACGCTATAATGTCAAAACAATTAGCAAGAGCCTTAAAAAAACAAAGTGGAAATCACATTGACAAGCAAATATTGTCAGCTTTGTACTCTGCAAGTACATGAGATTCATGAATACATGCTGCCACCCAGGTTCAATGTCATTACGTTCTTTCCTGTCATTTCTGAATAAAGCCTGACAAATGATGATGCTGGGCTTTAATTGTCTGTGCATCAGCTGATAAAAGTTATAAATGAATGATCATTTCCATGTTAATTGTTTGTGTGGATGTGCGGCAGGTGGTTCGGTACAGGGGGTGGAATTTCCGAAAAAGATATCTAGATAATTGTTTTTTTATCAGACCATTCAGTTTAGTCTGTTGCTTCCTCTTAATTTCAGAAAGAAGCAATGGATAACTAGAGTTCCACGACCTCATACCTTCACCAAATGAGAGCCAGGAAGTTGAGAGACTGTGGCCTAAGGCCAAATTTTGATGTTGATAGAAATGATCATTGTTAAAATTCAGTTTATTTGCCAAAAAAACAACAATACTTCATCAAGTTGCAATAACTGACAGCTGAACTGACAGCAATGTCTATGTTACTGCTGTTGAGAGTTGTGCTGTTCACATATCAAGCATCAGGGTCAAGTGTATTTTACAAATGTGTTGATAACAACTACAAGTTTGGGGAATTCTACAGAATTGGAATGTTGACCTTGGCTTAGAGAGGGTGACCTTGTAGGTTCTAATCTGCAAATCTTGTTTGGTACTTTTCATCAGAACATTGACAAGCACCGCCGCACCTGTTCACCAGTAATGGCACACACCAATTGGATTGTAGAGGGTCTGGTGGGGGTTTGAAACATTTTTTTCTTCAATTTTCATTTATTAATAATTTCAACATTATTACATGTTCAAACTACTTGGTGACAGTTATCTCTATTCTCAATCAAACTGTCGGCACTAACTGCTTTAACATTTTAAAGTTTAAAGCCCCATGCTTTTTTTCTCAAAATGAAACGATCCTAAAATTACAAAATTCCTTAATATAATTCTACAAACTTTTTTTCATCATACATGTACATGTATATAGCAAGATGCAAAAAAGGAGCAAGAGATAGAATTCAATAGACAATATACCAAAGATTAAACTGGAGCATTTTCTGCTAGTCTGTCTTGTGTAGACAGATTTCCTGGGAAACCCCAGGAATAGCCTCATCAGGACTGAAGGCCATTACCCCGGATTGGATTGACGGGCCCCAACAAGTTCGCAGATTGGACCTGGATGAGTCAGAGCCCAGCGTTGCACAAAGCTCGGGATCCAAATCAAGGTTTCCATGACAGAAAGGGGTCGTAAAAATCAATCAGTTGATTGGGTTGGCAAGCCTGAATCATTGTCATATAAAATATCTTAATTTTACCCCTCATTAAAGATGCTAATCATAGGATTATGGTGCCAAAACATGAAAAATTTTCCGGAACAACTTCTTCAACAAATGGCCAAAACATCGATTGATTTTTAATTAGTGTTTCAGTTTTACCTTTTTAGGGGTCCTAGAAAAGGTTCAGAAAAGCATGTGCTACTGAACAACATTGTAACCTCAATGAAAAATGGAGGTTTTGTTTTTGGTCTCTGTGTGTCTGTCTGTATGTCTGTCTGTATGTATGTATGTCTGTGTGTGTGTTTCCACAAATTTGTGGCCAGCATAACTTTAGAAGACCTCGTTGGAAATGCTGCTTCTGCAAATAGTAATATAAAGTATGAAGACACTTTTGGTACAAAGACAAATTTCATACATTAATATTGTGGAGGGATTTTATTGTCAACTGACACATGGAAACAACAAGTTATCAGATAACTGCTTTATGAACAACAACAAAACATATTATTTACCATTTGTTTTTATAGCTCAGAGGGCAACATTACAATATTACCGATTTTCTATTGCTAAAAGTGAACATAGTCACAAAGAAATTACAAAAATTGAAGTGCCGGCTGTGTGCTTATACATGAGTGTGTCAATAAACCAATAGTTAGTCATTGATCCATGCATTCATCCATTCATTCAAGCATCCATCTATTAATTAATTCATTCAGACATCCATCCATTCATCCATCTACCCATCCATCCATTCATGCATCCATCCATCCATCCTCCATCCATCCATCCATTCTTTTTTTCATTCATGTGCTACAATAAGTGTACAGTCAAAACCTGTCAAAGTGGCCACTCAAGGGACTTTAAGGAAATTGTCAAAGTAATATAGACAAGAGTATCATTGCTTGGGTCACTGGGACCACCAAAAAAAACTGGACCACCAAAAAGTGGCCACATAACAGTGGCCCGGTGGTCACTACCATAGTACAGGTTTGACTGTATCTGATCTAATGGGAGAAATCTATAAGTTAGAATTGATCTATCGTTGATGAAGCCCGTCTGTCTGGTCATCGGGGGAGACCTGTGGGCCCACAGTTCACACTGGGGTCAAACTTTATTGGAACATTACACAAACGTCCATCAAGCTTATCAGCTCCCTAAATAAGATGTCAGTCATGCAGGAGGCAGAAATATCGCTGTTTTCTGGTTCACACTTCTGTCGTTGAGCGTTTTTAAAAGTTTCAGTCACACATTAAGCATTACCTTGTGTAAAGCCCCTGTCACACATTTAGAACCTTCCCCGACCACCAACCAACCAAGGTTGGCTGAAGTTCGGGAGCAGTCTGACCAGTTTTAGGCCACGCCTACCTTTCTATACGAATCAAATCTAAGTTGAGTTAAATTTGAGCCATATAGTGTTTTTAAAAGTTTCAACCACACATGAAGTGTTAACTTGTGTAAAGCCCCAGTCACACATTTAGAACCTTCCTCGGCCACCAACCAACCAAGGTTGGCTGAAGTTCGGGAGCAGTCTGACCAGATTTAGACCACTTTCTATACGACTCAAGTCGAACTTGAGTTCAATTTGAGCCAAACACTGATGACTACTGATGACCTACTCCCGAACACCAGCCAACCACCTGCCAACCATGGCTGAACCTCCCTTCCACACCCGAATGTTTTAAACATTTTGAAACATTTGGCTGGCGCAGCTGAACAGTAGCCGACTTCGCCAAACGCCAGCCGACCACCAGCCAACCGTGTTCCCTACCTACTTCTAACCATGGTTGGGGGGAGTTTGGCGGTATTCAGGAGGTCATATTTGGCTATGTATGACAGGGGCTTGAACTGCAGCAAGTGACCTGATACCAAAGAGGTTAAAAAAGAGGTAACCTCCTTGTCAATACACAAAGTTTCGCATTTGGAAAAAGAAATCAGCTCTGTGGCTGGTTGCCATATCATTTCCGGCAAATCAAGTTTATTGCAGACGAATGGCTCCTGCAAACCTGATTATCACCTGATGGCCCTAAGTGTCCAGTTTGGTGGGTGGGGTCATTAACCTTGGATGGGCCATTATTAGAGGACCCTAAGTGGGAATAGCTTATCTCCAACCAGATTAGTCAGTCAGAAGTTAAGCCCCTGTCACAGCCGAATATGACCTCCTGAACACTGCCAAATTCCCCCCCCCCCCTCAACCATGGTTAGGAGTAGGTTGGGAGCAAGGTCGGCTGTGGTTGGCTGGCATTCGGTGAGGTTGGCTACTGTTCGGCTGCGCCAGCCGACACATTTCATGATAAAACATTGTGTGTGGATGGGAGGTTCGGCCATATGCATGGTGTGGAGTAGGTCAGCTGGCAAATTTGACTCAAAATTAACTTAGATTTGATTTAAATGCCTGCAAGAAGTTGCGCAATGTCTAATCGCACGTTACATAATGCCAAGCCAGGCCTCGCAATTAACATGTCCCGATGTCAAAATGACGCTAAATTTCAGCTCGGGACAATTCAAATTACGTTTTGGCAATTTTGGGGCAATTGGACAATTCTGACGTCAACGTCATTTAGGAACGCGATCCATCCGTGGGAAGCAAAGGGAAGCAACACTCTATTTTTTCAGGTCTTTCAATTCACTCTTTTTAGCATTGCTACAATTCGAGCAAGGTGAGCAAGTCAGTAATTGTGCACACCCATGCCACCGAACCAGCTATTCCCATTTTGGCGGCCTATGGCCAGCTTTTTTTAAAAGCTTTCTTGTTTCCAAACTGTATATTGTTTTGATTTAGAATTACCCACAGGTTATGTATAGCTACCTGAGCATAAAATCAGAGCCATAAAAACAACACAACATATTCTGCTAAACACTACAGCTGTTTTCCTTCTTACTGTTGAACTATATAAGGAATGTTTAAGAGGGTCTGTATCTGTCCTATCTCTTTGTGCACACACATTAGCTGGTGCCTATCTCCTGACCAGACAGATTTGTGCCATTGAAGATAACAACAACAGGCCATTACAAATCTCACCAGGCAAACAGCTCTCAGGGATGAAACTGTCAAAACCAGTTGTCATTTTTTCTTGTTCAATTGCAACTTCTTTTTAAGGGCCTCTGTCCACAAGACCAACGTTAACGTGCATGCTCATGGCAAACATATTGTGTATGTACATGTACATTGGCTGTAATCTGCCAGTGAGGACAGTTTTAAATTCTAAAAGGCACCCAAAGTGATTTAAGGTAAAACTGGCTTTTTAAAGTCGATATATTGGTCATTTTTTTAATGTTTAAGTTGAATCAGTCCCATAGTAAAATGATATTTGCGAGGCAAAAAAGTAATGTCACTGATGGAAAACGGTTGTTTGTTTCATATCGTAGGCTGGTTCTAGCTACAGTGTGTACTTTGGTGGTACCAAAACATGAAGGGACTCCTTACATAGCTTGTTTTGGGGCTATTTCTATGCTTCCAGTATGACATGATGACGAAAATATCATATGCCAAGAAATGACAGTAAATGTTAGTATCAGACAGATTTCCTCATCTAGAATATTTTTTGTTTTGCCACCCAGAAGTTGCACTGGCCTTTAACATTTAATAATTTGTTTGATTTATAGTTAAAATCACACTGCTGCTGCTTCTTGTAAGAGGTTTGTATAGATACCGCCAGGCCGTGACATATGTGAGTGGCAAACACACAATATAAGGATCTGTCAGTTAGTCATGTCAAAAAGTCATCTTTTGTTTGTGGTGCACAAATCAAAGAAATGCAGATTTCTAAGTTGTATGTTCCACTTCAAATTCTAAGTTACTGTTAATTCAACGTAAATGCTTTGCAAAATCTCCTTTTAAGTATGAAGAAATCAGCTCAGTATAAAATCAATTCCCAAAAATTAATGACAATCTATTCATAGAAAGAAACGATGAATTGGCTGCGAAATCCTGCAGAATGTTAAATGTACATCATGTAAATCCACAAAGAAATATTGATAAGATAGGCTATCTCCGAAACAAATATCATCAATCTAAATTGGCAGCCACAGAAATAAAGTGACACTGAAGCAAAAATGTTATTTTCTCTCTCACTGTATCGTTTAGATCTTTAAGTTTGCAGGACACTCCAACTCAAGAAGAAAATGAGCTAGGAAACGTCACCCCTGTAACCAAAGCGAGCGACCTTTTGTCGACAAACACTCCAACCTACATTTGCCCAGACAACTTGACAATCCATCAGGCCCCCAACGGAGCCAACAAACATGCTTGAAAGGCCGAAATGTCCCCCCCGTCGCAGGGAATGTTGTTTGCCGACCAATCCAGGCCAGGACCCGCGGCGACAGGGAGATACCTTATCGATTGGTACATAGCAACGTAGACGGCGCGGAACTACATTAATTGTGCTGTTTGGAAGTTTGAGTTCTGCTCTTCAGCGTGACACAAACAATA
Organism: Branchiostoma floridae x Branchiostoma japonicum; assembly: GCA_013266295.2. NCBI lineage: Eukaryota > Metazoa > Chordata > Leptocardii > Amphioxiformes > Branchiostomatidae > Branchiostoma > Branchiostoma floridae x Branchiostoma japonicum. The sequence continues at coordinate 8,420,494 of CM023837.1, read as the reverse complement.
AATCCTACATCTAGGGTGGTCAGCAATCAGTTAACAGTTTGGTGACAATCGGTGCAATAGATTTATTCTGATAATTCTGGATTCTTACAAGATTTGGAGTAAACTTTTCTTCCTACTTGCAATTGCTGACTAATCTGGTTCGTGTAGAATTATTCACCTGTGATCTGAGTCTGATGTTGACAAGTAAATATACCGAACTGTGTAGAAGACAAAGACTCTTATTCTTGTAGAGTTATGTAGTTTGCTCTGTTTCAAATAATGTTTAACATGTTTAACTTGTTACACAAGCTTGTCTTTGTGACCACAGTGAAATCACAGTCAAACTTTTTTTTACTTCAAATTCTTTCAAGACATTTCTGAGACCCTCTATCAACAATGCTCTTAAACTTCAACTGTGAAGTGTAGGCTAAGATATCTTCACTTCAAGAGGAAGAAAAGAACATGTCTTTGAAGAGAGTTCTTCAAAACTAAGAAGAAAGTTGACTTGATGTTCCAAGCAGTTGGCACAACTGAAGTAGGATGTTGTTGCTCAGCCTCCATTAGAATTCTTGCAATCTTCAAAGAAGTTTGAGTTTCCTGAAGAGTTGTTTCCAAGTTCTGGTTCATGCTTTGACCTTGAGTCAAATGCCCTTGATGTAGGTTGCACACAACAAGCCAAACCATGAAACGAATTCAGAGAATGCTGCATATTCTTAGCCAGGATTCTTTCCCCAAGTTTCGCCATTGCGTGCAGTCACCTACACTTTGCCATCCAAGTGACTTATATGTTTAGTAAGGTACAGCAACTCACTCTTACAGCTAATATTCTGAGATGCGAGATTGTGAAATTTTTTAACCATGTTCTTTCATTTGTCCACAGAAATGTTTTATAGGTTTTCCAAGCTCTTTTTTGAGAAACCGTCAAAATGACTTAATTCCAGAGAATATGACATTTTCAGCCAAGAGTCACCACCACAGTTCTGGATAGGTACAGGAAACAGCCACCCTTCAAAATAGTTTTTAGTAACAGTAATTTTCACAAGAGAATGCCTCTGAAGCAATTCAATCTATAACTGCCAATATTTGGAAATTGAAACAACTTTTCAGAGGAGTTGAACTTTTCTGAAAAGTTGTTCCACTCCACGTCTCACCATATAATATTTTGCCACCAGCTTCCAACAGCAACTTAACCAGAACTTGCTGATTTGCCCCTTATAGAAAAGCACCTGGAAAGTGGTTTGATCCTGATGATACTTGGCAATACTAAACCACACTGACAGTGTCCCTGTTGTCCTTGACATTATACCTAGTGTAAGGGGTGTGTCTGGTTTTTCAGGTATTTTTGTTCAGAGCTTTTTTAAAAGATGAAAGCACTTCCGAAGTTCTGTTTATGAATAACACGAGTCATAGTAAACGGTTGAACTTTATTCCAACACACAATTATACAGGGATCAAATTTTCAACGACCACTGTCGCCTTCATCAGGATAATTAATGACCAATCACTTCACAACGTGATCTCGCGAGAATTACGGTTTAAAACACGTGACCTTATTCACACGAGATTTTACTGATACGTGACGTAAGTGGCACTTTTGATCAATTACTTACGTCACGTATCAGTAAAATCTCGTGTGAATAAGGTCACGTGTTTTAAACCGTAATTCTCGCGAGATCACGTTGTGAAGTGATTGGTCATTAATTATCCTGATGAAGGCGACAGTGGTCGTTGAAAATTTGATCCCTGTATAATTGTGTGTTGGAATAAAGTTCAACCGTTTACTATGATTACTACCAACACAGATGAACTTTCATGATAATAACACGAGTCATTTAGATAAAGGAATTCCTTCTTGACAATTTTGTTTCCGACTAACATTAGTCTTACTGGGCCCTTTGAATTAAGAAAAAAAATTACTCTTTTCACGTGAGGTTATAAAATACCGTTTTGCAAACCAAGCTCCTATCAGTGAAAAAGCACTTGTCAAAAGTGCTTTAAGCGTTAGCAAATTTTCCTGTTACTAAATTTCAGCCCACGATAGTTTAAAAGCATTAACAAAAGTCACTGCCGTCTAAGATGATAAAGAGACAGAGAATCAACACTTCAAATTTCTTTGGCAATTTTTCATGCGTTGTTTAACGACTTCAAGTGGAGTGAATGAACAATGCTGTGGTGTTGACATTAGGAATATCTTGTTCAGTTTGTGTTGGGGAGGTGATTTTCGAGGCCCATTTTTCCATCTCTATGTCTCTAGGAGTAACTCTGACACATTAAAGTCATGCAGACAGTCAACATCCTCCAAGCAAACCGATTTCAAGACCCTCTGTTCTCTTTCTTAAGAGGTTTGCTTCTTCAAGAGGCAAGTTTTGCTTTGATAGGTTTTGATCTCCGAAGATTGGGTGAAGAAAAAAACATGTTTGGCGTTCTGTTACCCTGTCACTACGGATGTGCAAATGTCTGCTGGTCAGCCAAAGCTATGGACAAGTTCTGCTCTTGTCTCTACAAAGAGCTCAGACTGAACCACAGAAGAATTTCTTACCACACTGGAGCCAAGCAAAGATAAGCAGCAAACTTTTAAACATCCCCCACTTTGATTTTAGAATTCCGCTTTTCCCATGTCGTCTCTAGCTTTTGAAGGCTTTATTGCAAAACACTTTTTACTTGACACTGGCACTGTTTTCAGATCACAGTTTTGTTTCTACTTGGCTCTTTGATGACTTTTTGAAGACTTGAACTTTAACTCTAAAGGTCTATGGCTAGTCTTTGGAGCAAACAATCAAAAAAGAAACATCCTTAACCAGGCTTTTCAATATCTATTCCTGCCAAAGCTAAAAAGTCCTGCCTTTGTTGTCCTACATAAAGTCCATAAAAGTATGTCTGCTGTATTGGAGCTTGAGCCAATGAAGAGAAAATCTTTGATCTTAGAATTTTGTTCATCTATCTAAAGCCAAACACCATCCATTCTTGCATTCATGCATCCAGTTTTTCATTAATTAAAAGTTTGTGCATGTATTTTGTACATGTACATGTATATCCTCGACTGGGACTCCATCCATCTGTCCATCCATCCATCTGTCCATCCATCCATTCATCCATGCACCTGTCTGTCCATCCATCCATCTGTCCATCCATCCATCTGTCCATCCATCCATCCATGCACCTGTCTGTCCATCCATTCATCTGTCCATCCATCCATCCATCCATCCTTCTGTCCATCCATTCATTCATCCATCCATCCATCCACACATCCATCCATCCTTCTGTCCATCCATCCATCCATCCTTCTGTCCATCCATCCATCCATCCTGCTGTACATCCATCCATCCATCCATCCATCCATCTACCTGTCCACCTATCTGTCCATCCATCTATCCATCCATCCATCCATCCATCCATCCATCCACCCATCCATCCATCTACCCATCTGTCCATCATCCATCCATCCACCTATCTATCCATCCATCCATCCACCCATCTATCCATCCATCTATCCATCCATCCATCCATCCATCCATCCATCCATCCATCTGTCTCTCTACCCATCCATCCACCTGTCCATCCATCCAGTTATTCATTAATCCGAATGTTCATTCTGTATATCCTCAAACAGGACTCCCAAACAACCGTCCATTGTTTCCAAGCGAGACGTCCGTCCGTCCGCCGCCTCAGACCGTTTGTACCCTGGTGGTTTGAAACAGTTCATCTCAGCCACAGAAGAATGTTTGCTGGACTGGCGATGCTCAGCGACACTCACCATTGTGTAAGCAACAGGAAGGTTAATCCCTTTTGAAACTGTTCAGACCACTGAAGTGCGCACACAACCACTCAGATTGTCTGCCGTGGGAGGTGAAATAAGATTCTGTCTTGTGTAGCGAGTGTTAATCTTGGCCTTGTGCATTGTTGGTTAGACTGTCGGAGGCCAAGTTACGGTACCGAAGCGACCAATATTTACTGATAGCGGATTAGCCTGAGCAATATCACTTACTAAGTCTGTTACACACTCACTTTATCACTGGGAGTCACATGAACGGACGTCACTTCAAAGTGTCCCATTGTTGTTGCTAAACTCTAAGCTTTTAAATACACCCAGAAGGAACTTGACTTACTAGTCTTAGACTCGTGTATTTAGCTAATGCTTTGATGGTTGAACATTTCCGTAGTTCCAGGTCCTTCATTTTCTTTCTTTGTCACTTCCCTCTTTTCATTTTTCAGCTTTATCATTTCTTCAAACACCAACACTATTTTGATAATGCAGACAGTAACGTTTACATGATGACATTACCTAGATCTAGAACCAATGGAAAATGAATTTTGAAGTATGTTTAGAAAAAATACTTTTTTTTTCAACATTCAGGTTAACCTTACATATGCATACACATGTATGAACAAAAGTCTTTTGAAATCATCATATCATTACCCCTTAGCTGGCCCGATAAGGTAAGATTACAAGGAGACTTTAATCCATGTTTATCCGCTTAATGCTGGCTAAATCGTCTTGTTTGATGTTTTACTGGTCTTAGTTTGTTTGGGGGACAGGATCATTCGTTGACATGTAAGACAGGAGGTTGGTCTGTGATGCCTAATATAAGGTTAAAAGCCATAAAATGCTCTTCTCTCACAGTTTTACCCTTGTTTGCCCTTTCCTACTTTTCTTGACAAAACACAGCTATATGTTATACATTTGTTATTGCCTTCGTCAAGAAGGGTATGTTTTCATGGGCGTGCGTGTGTGTGTGAGTCTGTCAACAGTATAACTCGAGAAGGCTTGAATGGATTGTCTTCATATTTGGTAGGTGGGTAGGTCTTGATGAGACCTAGAAATGATAGGAATATGGGCCCCCTGGCGGCTCGTTATGGTACTGCAGCGGAACTTCCGGTTTTGATATATGGTGATCTGGACAAGCTAGGGTCATGATTTCTGGGTGGTAGATAGCTCTTGTGCTCAGGAAGAAGTGACATAAGTTTGGGCCCCCTAGCGGTTTGCTTTGGAACTGCAGGAGCATTTGTATAAAGTAGGATAACTCAATAACCGGTCGACGGATCGTCCTGATATTTGGTGTGTAGGTAGCTTAAGTGATGCTTGACATAATTAGATGACAATTATGCAAATTATGATCTAATTTGCATAATAAATGAAGCAATTCTATAATTCAGTTACCTTCCATGATACTCTACCTTCATTGTGACACATGGGCTACAGGCTGTCCCAGAGGGAGAAAGTCCCAGAGGGGATATTCATTAAGCAGTCCATGTAGCTGCAGGCGGTGTTGCCTTACATTTCCTGCACAGATGTTTTTTCTCTTGCCCAATGCACGATTGCAGACTGCATCGGCAGGGGTAGTTTTCACAATCCAACTTCCATATTTAGGAGGACTAATATACAAATGTATCACTTCTACCTTCTTAAGTTATATAACGATAACATCCTTTGACGAAGGCATGAGATCGTTGACCTCTAGTTTTTTCTTCACTTTCCTGTCTATTTCCTTTTGTCCATCTTCAGTCACTTCAGTGCAGTGTTATAGCCACCCTGAATTTTTTTTCTGTCATGTCAACTTCGTTGTGCAACAATCCTAGGGGGTAAGGGGGCATGCTCCCCCTGGAAAATTTTGAAATCTTGACCCTCTGAAATGCTATTTCCTGCATTTTGAGGAGCAAATTTTGCTGGTAGACTAAGCTTAGTTTAATGACATCTCTTTCTATATCTTTACACACCGATTTTGTCTGTCAAAGATGATGGATTGGGCAAAATTTTTGTTCGTCATGAGTGGCAAAATTCCGTCAAATGATAGAAAGACTGGCTAGAACACTGCTTCCGTGCATCCCTTTTACCACAGGGAAATTGAACTTGTCTGTGTATAATCAAACAGACATTTCTTCCCCCAGTGTGAGCACAATGCTAACATCAGTGACATTCTCCTTTCCACCCTCCTCTCAGACTCCTCAAGTACGCTCCACGGTACTTGAGTCGTCTGCCAGGAAGTGCATGGAGACTCCATCAAGACTCCGTCTCCTCCAAGTTGTTTGATCAGTCCTGGCCGTATTTCACTTCTGCTACTTCAGATCTCCCGCCAAGGCCACGGTCGGGTTACTTAAAACACCGAGGAGTATTTGTAAATATCTTGAGATAATTCTGCATCTCACTCACAGAGCCTTCCTTCACACATTGCTTTAGTGTAAACTAGCGGAGTCTTTATTTATAGGGAAGACTTTGACCTACGACCTTGTGAATGGAATAAAGGCTTCTGAGTTCTGCCATGTTAGAACTCAAGCCAAGACCAAGGTCGGGTCACTTGAAATACCAACTTGAAGGAAAATTTGTAAACATCTTGAGCTAACTCTTCTTCTTAATCTTTAAGTCTACCTTAACATAGTGTGTTAGTGATTGCTGAAAGGCCATGGTTAGGTTACTCAAGAGTCAAAACACTACCATGAAGGAATATTTGTAAATATCTTAAGGCAAATCTACTTCTCAATCTTTAAGTCTCCTTTCAGAAGTAAAGCAGAGGAGTGATCCTTCCAGCTGACCTCAGATTGAGGAATCTTGCTATAATGGTATATCATTATTGAGAAGACTTTGACCTAAGACTTTGTGTATGTAACTGAGGTCCAAAGAAAACAAATAAAGTACTGCTTCTAAAAGTCCTTCCTGCAAACATATGGTTACTGTGTGCTCTACACTGTGTGTGCATTTTCATATTTTCAATACAGGTATGTCTTATTATACCTTTGGAAAATCAACCTATGTTAGAAATGGGATTCTGATCTCAGAGGACTGCATTTTTATAAAATCAATCAAGTTGATCTTGACCTCCCCCCCCCCCTTTTGGGTGAATCTGGCTTTAGGAGATGAACAGGTCTGTTCATTTTTCCCCAATATTAAGTGTCAGTCAAAAGCAAGTTTTTAAGTTGTGCTTTTACAGAGGACAAAGCTTTTTAGCAAACAAAACAGCAGTGGACTAAAAAGGAAAAAAAAAGTCACAAAAGTGGACCATCTTACTCTTACTAATGTTTATACCAGCAACAAAACAGAGAACAATAAACAAGACAGATAAGGGGTAACAAATGTCAGAAGACCTCAGACATCAAGATTTAAAAGATGATAAAACAAGTGTGTGAAGACTACAGGGAGGAAACAGACTGCTGCTGGTCAGATAGTTATCTAAATTAGTGGCCTTCAGTCCCTAATTTCTTCAATTAAGGATGCCGGCAGACAGGTAAGGAGACCAGAAACATAAATATCTCAATCCCAGAGGGAGGAACATGGAGGAAAGGGAAGATACACCAGACAAGAGACTGTCTCTGATGCAGAAGTACACATATGCCCTGGGGTGGGACATTGTTGGTATTGGAAAATCTTTAAAAGGGATCTCTTTTTTATTTCAGCAGTTTCCTACAGTGTTCTAGCCAGCCTGAAATTTTTTTCCCTCTTCTCAATTTTGTTTCATGTAACGACAATCCTGGGGGGGTTGTGCTGGGAAATTTTGAAATCTTGACCCTCTGAAACCCTAATGTCTTTGCTTCCCTGCTAATGCTAAGACTTTAAGTCTGCCAATTAGTTACAGACTTAGGGTTGATTAACAAAGCTTTTTTCTACATGTCTGTGACTTAGATAAAGACTATGATATACAAATACTGAGCTAACTTAGATTAATCGGTTAAATCTTTATTTAGATTTGGTCACAAATGGCTTTTGCTTAATTGATTAAGGACAAAATTCTGCTCATCAAAAGCAAAAAGATTCATCTGCCCCAAAAAGCGAAAATACCGTAAATGTACAACTTTCCTTTTTGGCAGGTATACTCTTTGTTTTTGTTTTGTTTTGTTCAGAAATTGTAACATGACAATACAAAGTGTGCACTAGGCAGCATGTATGCTGATAGCGTGCACACCTAACACATAATACTCGTTTACACCTGAGTCAAGTGAGGAAAGTCGTGTAAAGTGCCTTTCCCAAGGGCACAATGTCGGTGGCATGTCAGGACTCGAACCCGGGACCTCTTGGTTCCGAGTCGAGTACTCTGTCGTTGCGCCACACGACCCCTCTTGCTTAATATTAACAACATAACATGGTTATCTTGAAAGTTCATCTGTGTTGGTAGAAGTCATTATGAAGCAAGTTTCAACACAAGAAATTGGACTCACCCAAATTTTCGACTGTAACTCCAGTCAAGGAATGAGAAATCCACCACTTCTGCGGTCAAAGATTGGAGTTGTACACTCGTACAGTCTAAAATTTGCCTAAGTCCAATCAATTTCTTGTGTTGGAAATTACAGTTTAAACTTGCTTCATGATGTAACACTGTATATATAGACTAACATTATATAACTAAAGCATTCTGTGTTTCTGAAGCTGTTAGTAGAGAGCAGTTCCCAGTTTGTTCCCAAGTTGTTTATTTACTAATAAGGCAACACCCACTTTAACTTAAAAGACAAGATTGCATAAATCTAGGTTCATTTATAAGGAATTTAATCATTCTTTATATAAAACCTTTTATATCAGAAATGCCATATAAAGTAGATTCTATAGGTCACACCAATTTAATCTACTGGTTCTCAGATTCGCCCAGTTCATTTTTTGTCTAATTTGCAAAAGAAAAAAAATCAGTTTCTGAATCAACTCCAAAATGTTCATGTTTGGGTTTGATTAAAAGTTTGAAATTCATTGTTTGAATTACGAACCAGCCTGGTATGTTGGCTATCATAGGATACCTAGGCCTGTTTTTCTTTCCCTGTCGCTTCATATTTTTTCTAAAAATTTGAGAACCAAGAAATTGAATTGGTGTGGCCTTGACTCAGATTTTCGTGACTTTTAACTTTAAGGAGACCATGTGTAGCTGCAAGTGAAGTCTCACAGTCACAGAAGGCATCCTTTCCTCCAACTTTCCCTGCCTTTGATCTCAGACCACGGCTTAGAGGGAACTGCCGCTGTCAGTACCAGGCTTGGAGGAAGTCTGGCTTCTTTCCCAACTAACCAGATTGGAGGGAAGAGGAAATTCTTACCCCAGTATGGGGGCTTCTTAATCACCTGAGTCGTGATCTGTGAGCGTCTTCAAGACATCCAGAAGAAAATACTGGAGCCAGGGGGGCAAGATGACTCATTCACCGTAATTTTACAGGAAATCTGGAAAAATCAGGTTGACCTAACTTTGGCATACCCTTATTAAACTCATCTTACTCAGCTGTTTGCTTGTCCAACTTCTAGTGCCCCCTGTAAAGCATTGGTCACTAGTAGTAGTGGGCACTTGCAAGCCTTGCAGGACTACGAATTACCGTAGTCCAAATTCTACACTATGTACCAAACTTATGTGTTGATCAAAAGCACTGGTCACTATAGATTTGGAAAGTCATTTTCTTGAAAGTTCAGGGGGCCCATGTTGGGCACCTCACAATTCATCTTGTCACTGGGTGTACAGTTCTAAATGTCATCTGAAAGAGCATGCTTTACTTTATATGATGTTACATTAATGTCTTGCTATAACATTAGATTTTTGAAGATCTCAAATAATGACTGTCTCACGTGCTGAGTCATTTGTAAATTTTCTAATTGCTATGTCAACATTTTAATTGTATTGCCCATAAGTCGAAGCAAATTATTGCTTTATGAAGTTAATCTTCAATTAACTGATAGTTTTTTCATCCATGATTACAAAAAAAAAGCAGATTTTCTCATGCAGGAGCTACTAATTTTTTTCCACCGGGAAGTTTTGGGAGAAGCAAGGAACCTCCTTGGAACAAGTCAGAAGGGAAACATCCAATCAGCTTAGCGTTGCCCGAGGGCACAGCCAGTCCAAGTCTGAGGTCTGGCGACTTTGAGCTTGCAGGGATTCGGGTCGGAATGTGCCGTTGAAGGAAGTTAATTGGACAAGAGGCCGTGGGAGGGAGGGGATGTGCGTGTGCATTGAAGAGAATAGGATCGGATCGTAGAATTGGACACAAAAAGGGAATAGCTGGCCAGTAGAGTTGGTCCGCGGGAGGGTTAATTTTCCCCCTCCGAAGGCCTGTGGAAACTTGGTACGTTCTTTTAACTGTGCGGCCAGTCAAATCACAAGGCGGCCAAACTTCCCTGGCAAATATCTCCCTATTATGGCCATTGTAGTCTAATAGAGTCAGGACATGTAGTTTTGCTTCCTCTCTGTACATTGTCTCAGAACACTTTATCAATCCATTAAATGAAAAATTTATTTAGTGATAGAAATAACAACATCCACATTGCTTTTGCTTGCAGACGTTTCAAGTAGATGTTTGTGATACACCTCCCCCCCCCCCCCCCCCCCCGCCAGAGAAGTCTTCTTAGGCCACACCAATTTCATTTGTTAGCTCTCGGATTTTGTTTAGAAAAAATTGGAAACAACAGGGCCAAAAGAAAAAAAAACAACAGCCCTAGGAATCCTATGATGGCCCCAAATGCTACGATAGGAGCCATGAAGTCAACATACCAGGGTGGTTTGTAACTTACACAATGAATTTTAAACTTTTAAATCAAACAGCTGCATAGATAAATGGAAAAACAACCAGGAAGACAAGGACTTTCTTCAACTGTTGGGGTGAAAATATGAGTATTTTGAAGCTGATTCAGAACCTGAATTTTTTTTGCAAATCAGAAAAAAATGAAGAGGACGAATCCGAGAAACAATTGATTAAATTGGTGTGGCCAATGTCCATGTGCATGTCCCTTCTCTCATAAGTTTACTTCATAAATAACATCTGTCAGGCATTTTCAAAGACTATAAAATCAGAGTGCAGGGTTTTTTATTGTGTGTGTGTGTGTGTGTGCAACTTTTCTGAAACAGACGGAAGACCCGCAGTATGGCCTGGAGGGTCTGACGACCATAAAATCTCACACACGATGTTTGAAACAGTCCAGACTGCTGACAGCCTATTGTGTGTGCGACATATCACAAACAGGCACATACCGGCGTGACAGTGTAACAATGAAGATAGGTATGATAAAATAGCTGACGGACTGTTGTAGCTACCACACAGGACCACCACAGGGCTTGTATGATACTATCAGTTGTTTGGTTGGAAAGGCTTACTCTCCAAGTACTCTCCAAGCAGAGGTTTGAGGCTTCACCTTTGGACACATTTTTAAGCATTTTATCAGGCTTTCTTTTTTGTACTGTTACTGGTATTTTTTTTATGCCAGCCAAACTTCGGGTGGCAAATGGATACTGTCTTGCGTATTTGATACTGTCTTGACAATTTGATACTGTCTTGCAGCCACCAAAAGATCTGCTTGGAGAGTAGGGGACAGTGCTTGTGGTGAAGATGTTAGATGAACAGTACAAGTTGAACTTTGAATGCACCTACTAATGTTATAAGATAGATATACAAAGGAACTGTTGAAAACCGTTGAAAGCAACAAAAAGACAAAGAAACAAAAAGCAAAAAAAGACAACAAGGAAGGATAGAAACTATAGAAAAAGAAATGAAGAAAGAAGGAAAAGGAAAAGTCAAACAAAGGTCAAGGATGAGGAAAGAAGACAAAGGATATGGAAGGATATTTCATAGATACAAAATGTATGGCTGTCTTGAACAATTTGATGATCTACTGATCCAGTATTCATCAAGTAATTCTTGTTTCTCATCATGTTTTGTGAAAGCTTTCTCCATACATTGCAATCACCAAAAGCAAAAGAGTAGAAGAGAATGTCCAAATTACAGAGGGACCTGTTGTTTGTGGTGAGGTCTGGACAGTGTGACTGATAACAATGGCTAATTGGGAGGGCAGGGCTGTCTGACCAGGCCACCCCTCATCTCCACAGGAGGCCCCATCAAGACCCCATCAAGGCACCACTCAACCCACAGGGGGGTGGGGAGAGATCCCCAGGGGGGCAGGGGAGGTCCTGGCTGTCCCTCATAGAGCTAGCAGGTCATCATTCAAAATGTTGATTTGTTTAGGAATCTAGTTCAGCTGTTGGATTTAGAGGGGGGGGGTCTCAGAGGAAGTAGGAATGAGCTCATTCCCAAATCTAGGATCATCTAGCAGTTCATCAGTCAAATGGAGTCTGCCTGCCTATCATAGGGATCATGTCTTGTTCAGTCATGTATCTGGAAAATGTTGGCATTACAAATATTTCAGACCTCACAATGGCACCTACATGTAGCAGTAGTAGAAAGTTATCATACCAAACAGTGAAGCTTGTCTAGGAACCTTTACTTAAAAGGTGAACAAAATGAAGGAAAAGGAATGTGTTGGTCCTTAGTGAGAGGATGTTTCAATTTTTGATTTTGCCAAGTTAAACGTATTGCCTTTCTCTCATAGAGCTAGTAGTCTACATGTTAATTTATCTAGGGAGCTTTACCTGGTAGAGAATACTTGTCTGAAGACACAGGTCATCATCTGAAATTCTTACGTCAAAAATGTAAAAATGTCAAGTATATTGTATTATAACCAAACAGGAGAAAATATAGCCTCTACCATGGAGTTAAAAATAAGAAGGAGAGACAACGAGATTAGCCCCCGCCGCGGCCTTTTGTTTTCCGGCGCTAGATCCCGCTGGGTCCCATTGTCCGCCGGCCCGGCGGTAGTTCTTTTGATGCCGATGTTCGCCGCGGGCCTTCGCGCCAAAAATCCATGCAAATGAGCAAAAAATGACGTCACCGCTGGCGACAATAGCCGAGCCCTGGCCGAGTCCACTCCGAGCAGGGGCCGATACACCCTAGTTTCCGAGCATTTCCTTATATGGGTTGCGTCGTACAGCTGCGCAGAAGCCGGCTTCGGATGTGGAGGAAAATGGCGGTCACGCAGATTTGTTTAGGGCAGACGTCACAGTTGCGTTGCGCAGTAGAGCCCAAAAAATGGGAACACGATTGTAGTCCCTAGCTAAATTCTTTGAAACTCTTTTTTTCTCTTGAAAATTTTGGTCCAGTTTTGAGACTTTTGGGCTAGGAGTGGCAGGTAGGGTCTAAACTTTCCTACTTTGGTCAAGTTTTCTTGATTTCACCAGTTTAGTGGGTGTAATGAGAGACCTGAGTGATGAGGTCTTGCCTGCCCAGAGCGGATGGATACATGAGAAAATTAGGTCAGAAATAGGGTTTGTTTACTGTTGTCAGCTGTTGTTGGAGTTTGAGCTGGTCAACCCCCTGTTTTCTTTCTATATTTGGGAGGAAGACCCTTGTGACTTTCTGGTGCAGAAGAATTTTTGAGATTGAAATGTGGGAAAGTACTTTTATAAGTTCCTCTTTTAGTGCATTTAACTATAGGTTTCTATGGGCACATGTAACTGTACTGTCTGCCCTGTACTGCCCCCCTCCCTCCATCTCATACTCATTAGCTGGAGTAGGTTTGGGATTTTTTTCCCCCAATATCATCTACCTGTGCCTTTTGTTAGATGATGACCCAATTTGGGGAATATGGGTGTATTGTTTGGCATTTTTTCTTAGCAAAAGTGTGATATCAGCATGATAAACAATGTTTTCATATGGGCGGCGTGTATCATGGCTAATTTAAAGTTGCCAGAAATAGCTTGGAAAGCTTGAATGACTGCAAAAGTGGTATAGGTTTGTTGGAAATGATGGACTGACTGATTTGTGAAGGTTTATAACATAATAATTTTTATCAATTAACAGCTGTCAATCAAAATGTGCCCTGCCTTGGAGTCCCCCCCCCCCACAGCACACAGAAATAATCATTTTTAGTGTTTGTTGGAGGCAAAACAAGGACGGATATTGCTATATATGCCATGAATGTAGTACAGGACAATGTTTTCTGTGAAAGAAAAGTGATTTGATGTGTGTAGAGACTTTCCAGCTCTTTGTTCTTAGGTCCTTGTGTGTGAATTTGGGGGTTTTCATAGGTCAGTGTGGTGAGGTACCTGGTATAAAAGTCAAAATAAAAGGAAAACCTTCTATTGGATTGTTGCAAATTCTCTTTGGAGTAGTAGAATAGACTATGGTAAGTACTTATTGAGAGTTGTCAATAGACAGACCCATGTGAAATTTGAAAAAAGTCATGTGATAGTGGTAGGTATGCTGGCACACTGTTGTACAAGCCTCAGTATAGGCCCTCAGCACTGGTATAAGCCTAGCTCTCAATTCCCAAGGGAGCTATCAATGAACTTCATCTTTGGGAAACATGATCACACCCCCTCAGTGTTTCAGCCAGGGGGGTAGTTTTTCCTCAATTCTCTTTTTCTGTATCCCAGAAGGGCAGACGTCACAGTTGCGTTGCGCAGTAGAGCCCAAAAAATGGGAACACGATTGTAGTCCCTAGCTAAATTCTTTGAAACTCTTTTTTTCTCTTGAAAATTTTGGTCCAGTTTTGAGACTTTTGGGCTAGGAGTGGCAGGTAGGGTCTAAACTTTCCTACTTTGGTCAAGTTTTCTTGATTTCACCAGTTTAGTGGGTGTAATGAGAGACCTGAGTGATGAGGTCTTGCCTGCCCAGAGCGGATGGATACATGAGAAAATTAGGTCAGAAATAGGGTTTGTTTACTGTTGTCAGCTGTTGTTGGAGTTTGAGCTGGTCAACCCCCTGTTTTCTTTCTATATTTGGGAGGAAGACCCTTGTGACTTTCTGGTGCAGAAGAATTTTTGAGATTGAAATGTGGGAAAGTACTTTTATAAGTTCCTCTTTTAGTGCATTTAACTATAGGTTTCTATGGGCACATGTAACTGTACTGTCTGCCCTGTACCTCTGTTGTGCGACGAAAAATGGACGAGTTACTACGTTTTTTGAGGTTTGCAAAGCTCGAATTGAACATTTTCAGAAGAGGAAAATGTCTTCAAATATATCGTCTTGTAAGAATTTGTGTGATTTTTTCTGGATATGCCGATATTTATTTTAGATGGTTGACGATTTCCCAAACTTCCATGACTGGCAAAATAGCGATTTTTCCGGCAAAGTAGGGTATTTGTGGCTACTTTGTACAAACTGCGTGCCCTTGTTCTGGTGGAAGGGACACCGAATTATGTAGGTATAATCGGATTTTGTGCTCGACGGCCCAAACGAGATATACTAGTAGTATCGGCACGTCATTTTTGTTTACACCACAAGGAATTTGAAGTGACACATGTGCTCAGTTCTCTCGTTGGTCGTATTGGACGTTGTGTGTTCTCATGGAGTTGGTGTTCTCAAACAAATAAGGAAGCTAAAGTCAGGAGTTGAAAATATTTACCTCATAATTTAGAAGCTAGAAATGAAAATGAAATCTAGTTGCTAGAAGTCGCTGTGCTTGAATGCCGTCCGTCGAAGGGATCGTCTTCTCTGCTACAAATTATAAAACCTACATGCTTCTTCCCTTTCCCTGCATTCCATCAAAATAATCCTAAAAATTTGATACAATCGTGAAATTGAAGTCGCTCCACTTATAGTCGTCAGCGCCCGGGTGTGCCATCTTGTCAGCAAACAATGGAAAAACGCTGGTGTGCCGCGTCGGGACCTATTCAAATCAGGGCAATTGACAAGTTCGTGTCAATTCCAGTTTTGACGCCCGCGGCCAACATAGTACAAAAGGCAGTAATCTCGTTGTCTCTCCTTCTTATTTTTAACTCCATGCCTCTACCAGGCTTCTGAGGTGGCTGGAGTAGAAATTGGCCAAATAGACAGATAACATGCCAGGGGAGTTGGTCTGCTAAAGGAGAACAGTTTGCTGCTCTGCTCTTTCCAGCCTCCCCTGAAGCCTGGTAGAGGCTTCAGAAAACATACTTGGAAAAGGCATAGATAATGTGTCTAAGCCTAGCCTCTACCAGGCTTCAGAAGTGGCTGGAAAGAGTAGAAAATGGCCGAATAGACAGATAACATGCCAGGGGAGTTGGTCCGCTAGAGGAGTAGTTTGCCACTCTGTTTGTCTACTTGGAAACAGGCATGGATAATGTGTCTATAAAGCCAGAGGAAAGAGGTGCAAATCCTTTAGTACAGTCAGTGCAGCCCCCTGTAGTGTAGGGTGTGTAGGGGGACTCAAATGCTCCACCAACATAATCAGCATTACACAGCGATTAACACCCTGCCTCAAAACTCCCATACAGGGAACAAGGAGGGCAAACTAGGTCACAGCAAGTACATTGTATCCCTATGTAATGTCCCTGGTCACAGAAAGTCATGATCAAAACCTGTGAGAGCATTCCAACCAGTCAAAATGTTAGATAAAAGTGATGATAGTTCAAATACTAGATTGCAGAAATTGTTCATTACCCAGGACAATTTTCCCCAACCTATTCTTGACCTGAAGTTTATCAAAATGTAACTTGTTGGTTCATGGATATTTTAATGCAGAAGCAAGAGGACATTCAGAAAAAAACATTAAAAAAACAAACAAACAAATGAATAAACAAATAAACAATAGAAGGCTTGGAGGAAAACTTGCATCAGATCAAGGAGGTTATATATGTAAAGCTCCTTGATCTGAATGTTCACTCAATGAAACTATGTGCTCCAAGGTACAGACTTTCCTCTCAGACATGTTTTCATGTTCATATTCCAATCTAGTATCCAAGAACCAAAAAATTAAATGGAAGTGGCCTACATCTGTAAGTATGGATGAGAACAATCATTGTGTGAACTGCAAAACCCAAACTATCATTGGACATTCAAAGTTTGCAAATCATTCTATAATAGAGCTGTAAACCCTAGATGTATTTTGTTTGGCCACATTAGAACAAGGACATCAGAGTGTCCTTGACCAGAAGAATCATTAACAGTTAACTTATTACATGATAAATCATGCGTTAACAAGGTTTGAAAGGTCTGTAACAACATTGATGTCTACTGTCATCTAAGCTTTCAGACTCTTTATTTCTGTTGCCATTGAAAACATCACAATGGCTCCTCCTCTGTCAAATCATGCAGCTGACCAGGTTTGAAAGGTCCACTATAACAACTGACAACTGTAGACAGTCTTTAGATGGATACGTCTGGCATCTGCTTTCCTGTAAAATAATGCGGCTTCTTTTCTGTTGTCTACAATGTTTTACACAGTTTTACACCATTGAAAACATAACCACCACAATACCCCCTCTTCTATTGAATGAGCCTCATCAGCTATGCAGATGTTTTAACTAATAAATTGAAAAAAATGGTATCAAATTCTTTTATTGGCAAATAAACCACAATGCAGACTTTTTAAGGGATTATCCTATAATCCGTCCATGCGATCCCTTCCAGACCTCATGAGACACCTGTCCATTGTCTCGGAGCTATGAAAGCGAGAGTGCTTTCCTGATGACTTTCACTAGTACATCTGCTTCCAACAGGACACAACAAAGGAAGCAGACAATATGAGAGTCTCCCCCTACCATCTGTAATTCCCTAAGAGACACATAGCAGATTATACACGCCAAGCAATTTGTGTAATGGGGTATGGGTCAGTGCTTGGCTGGCTAATGGAACATCCTCTTGTGTGGTTTAACTCATTGTAAAGTGTTGTTTTCATCCCCAAATTGGATCTAACAATGGCAGGCGGTCGTCGGATGAGCATTAGGGGATGGCTCGCAAACATCTGGCCGCACCTGGCAGTCCGACAGTCGCTACTTGTCTGTGATTGAATTGTCTGGTAAATTGTTTATTGTTTGTTTGTTTCTGACCCGATTTACGTGCGGGCAAAAACCTGATGGCAAACTGCATACACACGCGAGTGTACTAAAACCGCGTACGTCGAATTTTACCTATGTGTAAACCAGCATGCTCTGACGTACGTCAAGATTGTACGGCAGTCCTCAAGTTAACATACGATGTACATGTACATTCTTGATGTATGTCAAAGCAGGCTGATTTACATGCAGGAAAAATTTGACGTACGCAGTTTTCATACATCAGGTTTTTGCCTGCGTGTGTATTATATATATAAAAGGGTCTCTGCCTATCCAGTACCTTTTGTTTCATAGGGCCAGTTAAGCCCCCCAAAATACCCTGATCCCGACCACAGATGGCTACTGGTACTGGTTTAACTGTACCATACTACAGCACCACTACTTTCCTGTAAGAACTTCCAGAAAACCACACACACATGCCAGACAGCTTTATTTCTCATTACTGTCTGGTGGATGACAGGAGGGGCTATCCATGGATTCAGCAAGGCTCCAGGCAGGGGAAAGGATAGAGACGGGCTAGAGGAGGCAACGACAGAGTAGAGGTCAAGTTTATCCTGATTAAATCCCACTCCAAACAGCCCTCTCTCAGATCGGTGGTCCAGATGCTTGATATGATGTTAATTGTTATGCACCCAAATGTCCTTGGTTCCAACGTCCAGTATCTCAACCTACGTTCCGACAACCGTAACCCTGACTCTTAGTATGTTAGAATGTACAGTAGGCAAGTCAGAACGAACATAGGGCTGTCCCTGAAATTTGACAAAGATCAAGTTTACCATGTAAGGAACAGTAAATGGGAAGGATGTTTCATTAATCAATTGCTGCTCCAGAGTCCAGCCACTTCTGAAGCCTGCAAGAGGCTAACTTTTATGTAACGTTAGAATTTTGACAAGAGGGCATCATGACAACAGAGGACAGTTGCTTCTGATTCTGTTGACTCCCTAAAACTCTGTGCGCCAAGGTACAGACTTTTCTCTCAGACTCCGTTTTCATGTTGACATTCCAATCTAGCATTATGTTTTTAAATCTGAAAACCAAGAAATTGAATTGGTGTGGCCTCATACAAACTTGCATAGGAGCTAGAGAAAGTTTAAAAGTCAATGGTAAGTTTTTTTTGCCAGACACAGAGCAGTGCAGGGGAGAGACACTAATTCGTCTGTCTCTTATAGGGATTAGCAAGGACACCAGCAGAATACAGGAGATTTAAGATGATGACACCCTCACATAAACTTGCCAAGGTAATTACAGGGTGCGGAGCAATAGTCCCCAAGTAGATGTTGGGGAGGAAGATCGTAACATTATATACTGAATATGTGAGGCAAAAATGTGATGTCACTGACGGAAAATGGTTGCTTGTTTCATATCATAGGCTGGTTTTAGATATTTATTGGTGGTACCAAAAAAATTATGATAAAGGGACTACTCAAGGAACTTGTTTTTTTGGCTATTTCAAACACTTCAAGGTTGGTTGGCTGGCTGGTTGACAATACTTTCCTCTTCGATAAGATATTACTTCACTGAACACATTCAAAGTCTTGTTCTTCTCTTCCTGTCATTTCAGAAACATGAAAACACAGGGTCTGTTTTTCCTCTCGATAATTCAAACATTGGAGGTACATGTATTGTACAGGTAGTCATTTACATCAAATTATGCCACGCATTACATGCACTGACATATATGCAGTGCCTGGGTCACTAAGCAATGAGAAAAGCACTCACAACATGATAGCACATATGGCCTTTAGGGAGGTTTGCTAAATGTCTGTGATGAGATAGACTACCTAATATTCTGTGTTACCTAACCTGCATAGACAATTCTTTTATTGACTCGACAAAAAGTACAGGGACTTTTGTATGGTCAACTATGACTACGAACAAAACTAAATACATGTATGAATAAAATCATTCTACGTATTCTCTAACATGCAGTCTCTAAGATTGAAACAGTCCTTAATATATTTTCCTACTTGCACACAATATGGATTGTCCCCACTTGAAATGTACCTGAATTTATTTATTTATTCATAGATGAAAGCAGAGACTCTGAGTTTGGAACTTGCAAAGAAGAGAATTCATTCAAGACATATGTTGTTTAGGGGACATTCTATAACAACTAGGCAGCACCTCTGCCAAAGTGACATTGCAAGCAACAAAACAAACACTTAAAAATATATGTTAAACTTACTTTTTAATAATTTCCTTTTTTCTTTGCCATAAGTCTTTTACCCAAAGACTAGGTATACTTTATTTGCAAAAGTCTCTTATATGATGCAACAGCATGTCAAATTCATAAGGAAACATAAGAGCAGTTCTACAAAGGGATATTTAATAGCATTAAGAAATCGATAGGAGACATAAAAGGAAATTCCCACATCAAAGTAGAGCATTTTTCTTTCACCCTTTTCATTTGCCTTTCAAGAAAATTCCAAAATCAAACTCAAAAGTTAACATTTTAAGACCTTTTTTTTTGCTTTTCAAAAAGCTGGGTCCTCTCAAGAGCAGAGGGAATTGTTAACTATCAATATTGAAAGAAAAGATACAAAAGCTTCTCATATCAAATTTATGTCAATTTCCTTCATTAGTTTGACATTACTGTCTTTATTTCATTATGTAATGATTTGGAATCTATTATCTGTGATAATGACAGATTGTAACCATTCTATAATGTATGACCACAGCATTAACCCTGCTAACTCATCATTTGACCCAGATAGTTACATTAATTGTCCCTTGGTGGCTTCTATGATGAAATATTAACAGATTTAACACTTGATGAGAAGTTTTTTGTGTTTTTTTACAATTTACAGAAAGTTCTAAATGAGACAGCTGAAAAACTTTCTCATTCTCATTCCTTCAATGAGAACTGCAAAATTTTTGGGCCATATTTTCTCAACAAAACAGTTTAGAAATCTCTTTAGAAATGAAAGTCGTAGTTTGTACAGCAGTTATGCTCTATCTTTCCCCTTTTTGTACTGTTCTCTGAATGTTACAAACCAACTTAAAGCATAGAAAAGTCAAAACTTCAAAGCAACAGAGCTTAACAGATTCATTCACAGTATACTCGACCTCCATGAAAAGCGGCCTGAACAGCCGATTGGAGTATTTTCGAGTATAAATAAAGGCACAAACAAATTGTACAAAAAGTCAGTGTAGACATACTGTTGACAGAATTTGTTGCTAAGGATAAACAAAAATGGTCAATCCGTCATCATGACAGAATTTGCATCTTTAATGTGGAAAAGATTAGAACGTGCGGAAATTGAGATGATGAAAATAATTAGGAGGTGGCCAGACCCTTGCTCGATGGGAACAGAGCTTGACAGATTCAACCAAAGTAACAAGCACATTCTTTTTCTGTTGCTCTATGTTGTGCAACCTCTCATCCACAAACCATCTCTGCAAGGTCCTGCTCGACTGTCATTGCTTGGCTGTGAAAATTGAGACTGTGAAAAAAGACTGTGGAAGACATTGACGGCCTAGCCTGCTTCGATGCCATGCACTGAGATACAATGATGATGATGAAAGTAACAGCACATTCATTATCTTCACATCACTTTGCATATGTGGGTTAATCTGCATTAAGTGGACACTGTAGTCCGGCCATTCATGTATTATTGAGAAGGCTGAGCTGATGAGGATGTAATGTGAGATGGGGAGGATAAGGACCAGTCATCAGATGCCATGATGGGCTCCTGTCTGCTGGGTGATTTATAGAACTGTGTTGCTGTTAGGCCACACCAATTGAATCCATTGGTTCTCAGAAAGAAAATACAATACAGTCAAACCTGTCTTATTGGTGACCACTCAATAACCTCAGCCAGGCCTTCCTATGGTCGTACAGGTCGTAGAATTCTGCAAAAAAGGGGAAACAATTGGCCAGGAGAGTCAGTCTGCAGGCGGATTAATTTCCCCCTGTGCATGCAAATGACCTCTACAGTGGCTAAACTGCCCTGGCCAATTATTCTCCCTATTTAGCTAAAGTTTACTTTACAAACCCGTAGTGATAGTCTGGTGGAGACTAATCACTCAAGGGGCTTGAAGAAAAATGTTGCACTGTAGAGGCATGGCCACTATAGACAGAAGCGAAAAATAATGTAAGGGACCACATGGTCACAATGGTCACCAGATAGTCCTTATGCACTCAGGTGGTCACTAGTTCAGGTTTGACTGAATAACTTATTGTACATTGTGGTTTCATCTTCTATTTTTTCAGGACAAATGCTTGCCTATTCAGTATTATAATTAGTTGGGCATATGCAAAAATTTTAAATCTTCTTATAACTTATAGAATCTGTGATAAAATGAAATGAATTTTATCAAAAAAGATGTTAGAAAAGGGACTTGATTTTATGCAAATAGACTTCTTTCAATAACATATTATACAACGTTTCTGATGTTCACTAGTGTTATTTCAGTCAAAAATAGTATTTTGTATACATGATGTGACAAAATTATTACATGTTGCTAAATTTCATTGGAATTCCGTAGAATTCCCGATGGTGAGATCATCCCAAGCCCCTGGAAAATGAGAGTCAGTCACCTTTGCGGGGCTTAGCAATTTCATAGGCCATTCACTCCCCGGGATGTTCTCATTTGATTGACAGGCTGAACTGACTATCCTACTAACCAAGCACATCCTGACAGGTGTACTGCACACCAGCTATTATTTTTCAAAATGCATCTTTATTGAATATCAATGGCTTGATGGTTTAATCAAAATCTGTGCAACCGGCTTAGCTGTCTCACTACTACTCTCCAAGCAGAGGTTTAGGCTTCGGCTTGTTTTTCACGTGTGTTTTATTTAGGCATTTTTATCAGGCTTTCATTTTTGTACTGGTATCTTTTATTTTTACGCCAGCCAAATGTATTGGACACTGCCTGGCCAATTTCATACTGTCTTGCCAATTTGATACTGTATTGCAGCCACCAAAAGATCAGCTTGGAGATTATCTCACTTCTTTATTATAATTTGTTTGCTTTTGCATAAAGTTTTACCTGTAGTGTGTGTCATGAAGTTGTGTGTTCTTATACATCTAATCCATTTTCTTGAACTTGAAATTTTCACAAATATTTCCTTTGTTTACAGTGTTGACAAACAAGGAATGGGTGAAATGGTGTTTCAGAGCTGGACAATCGTAAAAAAGATTATCACTGCCATAAAATCTGCCCACAAACAAGTGTTGCAGTTGTTTCCGTATAACGACAACCTGCAGTTGTGTCTCCCCTATGACAACATGTAATACAGCTGTCGACTGTTTAATTTCAAGGGCCATTTGCTCTCTAGCAAATGATGATGTCATCCGCCTATGATGGAGAGATAATCCGAACAACGCAAATTAGTGCCACCAGGGAGAAGCTACAAAATTTACCAATATTCTCTCCGAAATTGGTGAATAATTCAAGTTTCCAATTTCCATGCCTTATTTGGAGTTATAATCATGGCTGGCAGTCTCTGTAAAAATCAAGTGCCTCGATCCTATTAAAAACTTCAGTTGTTTTTTTACACCTCTTTGACTGCCAGAAAACTGTGCTGAATTGGTGATGAGTAAGGAAGCGACAATATAAACCACGGAAAAGGTAAAATTTATGCTTTGATTAGGCAATGTTCAATAGTTGTCTACAGTGATATATATACACACAAAGCTTATTTGGCTGTGTGACTTTATGATGTTGTTATGGAAACAGCAACAAACGAGAACAAAAGCAACTGGGAGTATGGCATGTCAGTAGCCAATATCTGTTCAGGTGTAACAGACCAGAATATACCCTACCCAAAATGTACCCAGGGATATTCTGTTCAGAGGGACTGCATATTCTGTCCTGTTTAATACACTGGACTGTGCTGCTTGTGGAGAGCACAATATTTCTCTATTGAAGATTTTTTTTAGGGTCATGAGGCTTGACTACATCATGTATTTCACATAATGTTATTTTAACATCTCTTAACATTCAAGAACTTTAGTTGTCACACTCTATCCAAACTACAGTTATCAACCAGTCAACAGTTTGCAGTGTTAGTTACTCAACCATCTTTATGGCATGACAAACCAGCTTTGCAGGAATGAGACTTGTGATATTACGACTGAAGACCTGACCCCTACATATGGAACTCCAAGAATTGTTCAAAGAGATGCCCCTACCTTATTCATGTTTACCTTTGCAGAAGGAAAACATATTGTTTTTGCACTTTTCTTCTTCTTCTTCTTCTCCAAACACATCAAGGTCAGTGACCTGAACCGGACCACTGTCACCATGGTAACTGGTGCTGTAGCAGACACGCTGTGGTGTTGGATTACATTATATGTAGCAAGAGTTGGAGAGGCTTTTCACCATACACAAATGAATATGAATTTGTTTGAGTAACAATAAACAGAGCAGTACTTTGTTAGGCTAGACCATGTGAAGGGAAACATCATGCCTTTGCTTTGCAAATGTTACCTTTCTAGTTGGCTATAATGAGTTTCATTAGGGCTTATGTCGGAATCATGTCAGTAACTGTGCCACCTTCATTTAGAGCAACCGAGTTGGGACTGGCCTGCTGGTGCACCTTGAGAGTGATGCATCATTTGTACTGAATTGTGCATGTGAGGTCCTCCATCACTGTTTGTGTTGGAATGAAGGGCGTCATCTGGTTCAGCAATCAGACATCCAATTTACATTGTAATTTATCAAGGTTGTGTAGGTCAGCAATTTGCAGCATGCTGTAGCTGAATATAGTATAATATTTTTGCATTTTAATAGTTATTAATTGTACATTCTTTCTCTTATCATAATATGTTTTTTTGTATGTTGCGGGGGAGACAACTAGCAGAGGTGAGTTGTCTCCCCCTCCATTTTGTAAATCATCATCATCATCAGGTCGGGCGAGTTGCCCGGACCGAGTCCACTCTTTCTCTCCATGCCGCTCTGTCCGCCATTAACTGCCCCAAATGTTTGGCCCTCACCCCAGCGTCTTCAGCGAGTTGGTCAATGAAGGTACGATGGGGTCACCCTACGCTGGAGTGTCCATGGGTTGGTGCCCAGAGCAACAGCTCACTGACAAGCTCATTTTGTAAATGGAGAAGTTTAATAAAGAAATGAAGAAATTTGTTCTAGAAACAGGTGGGTCTAATGTCAACACAGATCCCTTTATTTTCATGGGAATACTCCTACAGTAGGAGGAGGAAGGAGACTTTCCCAGCATTTTAAACTTGTGTTTGAAAAAGTTCTTACCATACTCCAAAACATGTCACAGTAGATCAAAGATCATTTTCCAGTACTACATATCTCAAATGGACACAAGATGACCTGATACAAAAGACGATCGCACATGACATGGTTTGAAATGGCTCAATTAGGGACTACATGCTTGTCTCAGGCACTCTAGTGTCAGTTTCTGCAGTGTAGACAAGCCTAATCAACCCAGCTATTAGCACATCTAGCATACAAACTTGTCTGACGAGCAAACTCATCTCACTAATGGAAAAATCATTACATTTGCCGGTCCCTGGTGACTCGGCCTATTTAAGGCTTGGAAGAGTAGCTAGGCCGGGCTGGAGACATGGACAATTTGGTTTCTGTGAAAATTATGTTAAATTTATATACTTAGAGTTGTCAAAATGACAATGGTAACGAAGTTATCGGATAAAGTGATATAAAATTCAATTGGAGGTTTAGAGACATTGAAGACCTTTGTGTTGTAGATACACTAATATTTCCAGGAGAATAAAAATTATCATGTTTCAGATACAGCAAATACACATGTACAGGTCAAGTGTTTTCAATTAACATATACTTATCGTCATCATCAGGCATTTAGACACAAGCTTACATATATCTCTTGGGTTTTGGACAAGTACTGGGTAGAGATAGAATGGAATTAACTTTCTATTACAAAGCCCAACAGTGTTACAAGACTTAGTACATGTATGAATATAGCCGCTAGTTGTTGGTGATATTGGTGGTAGTATGTAGTGCATTTCTTACTATGGCAGGTGCACCTAATCTCCAAGCAGAATTCGAGGGAGGCTCAACCGTTACATTTTCCTAGCTGCAATCTTCTGTGTCAAACCAAGAAAAGGGCAGCTAGAAAAAACGTAACGATTTAGCCTCTCCCAAACTGGCAGGGGAGTTGGTCCGCTAAAGGAGTACAGTTTGCTGCTCCCAAAGCCTGTCAGGGGGGGCAAATTGTACTCCTTTAGCGGACAAACTCGCCTGGCATGTTATCCGTCTATTTGGCCAATTTCTACTCTTTCCAGCCTCTTCTGAAGTGGTAGAGGCCAGTAAAGATAATGTTTGATGACATGGTTGTACAGGTTCATTTTCTGTTGTCTCTGTTTAGGATCAATTTGTCTACGGGCATCAAACTGTCATTGTTTCGGCCTCCCATCTTTGTTGTGAATCAGCCAGTCGGCGACAAACCACCTCAACAACCTCCCAAACATGTAATTTCCACAGTGGGCGTATTAGCGAGGTAATTAAACATCAACAATTATCTCTGTAGGGGGTTGTTAGAGAGGGTGTGGAGGTGCGTTATCTCTTGACTTGTTCCTACCATGTGGTTAGGGGGGAGGGGCGGTATGAATCCTTTTATTCTCAGGTCTGATAATGGGTGATTTGCACTGGGGTGTTGTCTCAGCAGGGGGACATTAACAGACTCTTGGAGAAGGTTAGGCCGGATTTATACGGGGCAAAATATCTATGTCGTACGACATTCGACGCGCGGCGTTTGTCACTCGCCTAGGACACTTTTGCTTTTACACGTATTGACTGTAACTCCCGCTGCGCGCCGCAGCTGCGGCGCACTGCAAAATGGTTGCGGCGGGCTGCGGCGCGCTGCGGCGCGCTGCGTCACATGTGGTGAACCCTGACCGCCGCGAGGAGTAAGATCCCTGATCTTCTTCTGTACTTGTTTTGCGTTCCTGTTGTATCCTTCTTGCAGCATGGCTTCGGCAATCTGCCCGAATGCCTCCTTCTTTTTGTGAGTCTCCATTTTGCTGCGAATTCTGTCACAGTTCCACACGCCGATCAAGCATCGAGTTTCCGCGCTGCTCCAGTTACTGCTGTTTACTTCCGCCATGCTTACGAAACAATCAGCAACAAAAATCCGACGAAACAACAAGGAGAACGTGATATGATACTCAGAATTCTAGAAGTAAGAACAGAAACAAACAGACGAGCGTGGCGTGGGTTCGGGCTAGCGCGGGAAAAAGAGAAATTTGCATATGACCCCTGACCTATTGCAACGCAGAAACGGGCTGAGCGCGACGCAGGGCTGTTTACACGCTGCTGGGCCGCGACGCAGACTCCCCGCTGAGTGTCGCGACGCACTTGTGGCACCTCCTCGATGCGCCACAGAAAAAACGACGCGCGGCTTACACGCATGAAAATCAATGTCGTACGACATTCTGCGTCGCGCCGCGCGTCGCGCCGCGCGTCGAATGTCGTACGACATTGATTTTTTGCCCCGTGTAAATCCGGCCTTATTTTCTCTGAGATTATTCTGGCCATAAATAGGTATTGTCCATTTGATGCTTGGCAGGCCACACAGTTTTTTATTTGAGAGACTAATGTCACAACTGTCAAACAGAAAACCTGATTTTTGTAGTTTAGCGAAAGCTCATCTGTGTTAAACTTAGCAACTTGATATCATCAAGTTGAAACAACAACAACAACAATAAAAAATACATCAAGGCTTTGCAATTTTTTGGCTTGCTCTTTGGTTTTCTCCAGCATTCTGCCCTGTGATTTTTTTCTTAAGAGGCTTGTCTCCTCAGGAAACTGTTTATGATGGAATGCAGTTGTCTGCAACATGTCATTTGATGACTGACAGGTCATATTCAAGACAAAGCAAATGCCAGTAACTGTTTAATAGTTGAAGTATTGAATGCATGCATGTTTCTTACAGTTTTCGCCTTGGATATTGGAAAAAATAGAAAGTAACACAAAGATATAATTTCAAAATAAAAGAATTATGAAAAAAATCCAACAACTTTTTGCCATCTTGTATGTTAGTTATATCATTATATCATGGGTCAGTTTTTGGAGTTGATTCAGAACCTGAATATTTTTTTTTCAAATCTGACAGAAAAAAATGTGGCGGGCAAATCCAAGAGCCAATTGATTAAATTGGTGTGGCCTGAGGTATGCCAAAAACGCAACAGATCTCACTGGCTCTCGGCCTGACGCAACGTACCGCCGCGTACCACCCAGGTCAATTACTCTCGCAGGTTAACTCCCCCCCAGGTGAGAGAACGCTCAGGTGATCACGTACGACACACCTGATGGACCATTACACCCTGGAAATGATAGGGTGGGGGTTGGGGAGCCAGGGTCTGCTTTTTGTCAATTACCAACAAGTTGATGAGTCCATCTTTTGATGAATGGATGTTACCGCTCCTGTCTTTGTAGGGAGGGACGTTGGATACGATGTATTGTTGTCGATGATGCCTATAACTGCTTATTATCGTGCCAGACGTCTCCGTTGGCATTTCAAACATTTTTCTTCTGTTGGTTGTTACATTCCTCGCGACTACATGTAGTTATCGTGAATGACTGTTGTCAGAAAAATGCACTCTAAACTATGAAGAATACACAAAATTACAGTTGTTACTAGTTTGTTACTTCGGGTATTCGTCCTTTTAAGGGAAGATTTGCACTTGGTTTCAAGCAGTGGTGTGTCCTATTGTCATTACAGATATTACTTCCACAAAAGAACTTTGCTGATTTTGCCAGTTTGTTGGTTGAATAAAGTTATAAAGGATTATTATAGAAAAAGTTTGTATTAAAAGTTGTTTTCTCAGTGTAGGAATATGGCATTAGATTTTGAAACAGATCTGGTACCTGAATATCAAACTAAAACATGTAGTGATTTCTTTACCATTGTAATGACAATTCCCCTTGCAACTTCCTTTCAAACAGCAGTTTTTGAGAGTGCAAATCTACTAATAAAACGTACCTTGAGAAAAATGCTCTGTATGTACAGGAGGAGAAATGACATTCCTAAATGTAACGTTACAACCACAAATTTTGTTGTTGACTGCAATAAAATTAAATGAAAGAGAACAACATGCTCGTAGTCAATAAGTTCAATAAAACAGCTGTATTTTCACACGACAAGGTGCTATACAAAACTCTCCTGAATATAAAATACATATTTTCCATCATATACACAAATCTAGCTTTATACACATTTTTTGTTACTAATTGGTGAACTGTACCATGTGTACATGTTTTTACACATTTCAATGGCACTTATGGACTATATGATAATCATTGTGTCTTACCATAGTTGATCATTTTGAATATGCATCATTTCAAATGGGAAATTCCACTTTTTTACAATTTCTTTTTTCGAAGTACTTCCTTAAGGGTAAAAGGTCCTTTGCAAAGCTCTTCTATCCATGTTTTGTACTAACATTATACAAAAAGAGCTAAATGCAAAGGGACAAAAAAGTGGAATTTCCACATCTTGCAATATCTTTACTCACAGTCAACATACATGTATGTGAGGTATGTTATCACTGTTTTCAGTGTAACAGATAGTTGTGTGATCGATAAACATCATTCAGTGTATATAAAGACTCATCAACTGTCAGCAGCAGAGGGCAACACATTTCTTTCTCCTTTATTTACAGGAAACTTCTGGAAGAACTGGTCAAGACCATGAAGTCGAACCAAACTGACCAACATTCTGCTACATTTCAAGAGTACAAATAATGCTCTACATTGTATTTACATGTCCAGTATCTATCAATGTCTCAAAACACCTGATCGGTTAGTCTACCACCTGTTGGATGAACCAAAGCCAATGAGATTGCTTGCTAGATTGACACTTACGTGTGCATGTAACAAGTCTTCCTATTGGATGAAGTAG
Organism: Branchiostoma floridae x Branchiostoma japonicum; assembly: GCA_013266295.2. NCBI lineage: Eukaryota > Metazoa > Chordata > Leptocardii > Amphioxiformes > Branchiostomatidae > Branchiostoma > Branchiostoma floridae x Branchiostoma japonicum. Next base: position 8,391,130 of record CM023837.1, on the reverse strand, counting down.
AACCAACAAAATTGCCCACATTTTTTGTAGCATTCTGACTAGAACTTTATGGGTTAAACAGTTCCGAGCAGGAAAGCTTGTTTGGTGGTTTCTGATTGGCTGGCGGTGTCGTATGCCGTTGTGACGGGATTGTTGAGCGTAGCGTTGAAGGTGCCCTTGAGAATGGTGTCTTGAAGAAGTGGACTCAACTGTAACAGAAAAATGACAGAACATTACAACATGTTTGGTTGTTTGTTTGTTTGTTAGTTGTTAATAATTGCTGTTTAGATGATCGTTTTACTTTTTCTATTAATAATAGCATTGCATGCATTCTGTTTGCAAAATACACGAGTAATTGTTGTACTTGATGGCACCAATACAGGTCCCAAATCATTCAGAGGAGACATTTAGTAAAATGTAAAGAAAACATAACAGCATATACCCTAATTACACTAACAACTTTTATGACAGTCAATATAGCATAGACACATGGGAATTCAAAGAAGTTCAAATTTGTTGTTTATGACAGAAAATGTTCACAGAAAATTGGGGAATCTTTTTTTTCAGTGGCTGAATGCTTGATTTCATTAAAAAATTGTGTCTTTTATTGCATCAAAGTTAAGTACATTGACTTCATGACGCCTATCACAGCATTTGGGGCTATCATAGGCATTTTTTCGCTGTTGCTTTATATTTATAAAAAAATCCGAGAACCAACAAATCAACTTGGTGTGGCCTAAGGGTAAAATGATGGCAAAATGGGGGTGATGCTCTAAGTACCCTTTTGGTGAACATAACATAAACATTTTGATCCTCAAGCGACCAGTTAGGCTGGCATGATGAATGAACCCTCCCCTCCTGACCCCATACTGAACCCATGTTCTAACTTGTTCCTACACTAATGGGAGCTGACAAAGATGCACAGGGAGAAACAAGACCATGTGCCCACCCCTGTCCGGAAGATATGGTTTGCATTAGAGTTTGGGGTTCAGCCACATTTCTTGTCTCTTTAAACTGACAAGCCACAATCTATGAGCTCACAGGAGGCTGGCAGGAAGACCAATCATTGGTTTGGAGTTAAGTTCAACTCACAAAAGAACAGGCTGTACTAAACAATAATGGGATTGATTAGAATAAACATGAGAAAAAGTTTTGATTCAAGTACTGTACATAACACACACATGTACAGTAGCCTAACAAGTTTAAAATGAACTTTGTTTTGATAATATACTTGAATGCATGTTATCTACTTTTATTTTCTGTGTCTTTGGTTATTCAAACAAAAGTTATAGAGTTATGATATTATATCATTAAAATATTGAAAAAAAGTTTTTTGGAACACATGATAAAACACATTGGATAGATAACACTGAAGTTGGAATATCAAATATTTCATGTTTCATAAAACTTTGGTAGACATCTGTAGTCATCTATGGGAAAGTAAAACTTCATTGATCTAATAACACACTTATGATTTAACTTTCTTCTGTCAAAATATTGCCTAAATTAATCAAGAAAATTTGTACTGTATCAGATGTACAATCTTGTTCAAAGTATACCTTGAAGTGTCCTGTCTTTGATGTAAAGTTTATCTTTACAGTCTACAATTAACCGAGAAACTTGGGGAGTCCAATTAGAGACTACATGCACCTGTTACTGATAAGACATCTTCCAAGAAACATGCTTAAGCCTTGTCTACTGTAAAACACAAAATAGTTGTGCACAAGAAACTTCAGAATAAAAGTCTTAACACTACTAAAACATTGTCAATGTAAATGTTGTAACATACGCTTTCCTTAACACACAAATTTCGTCTTTCTGTATTCACACCTGCATGTGATAGAAACAGTTCTTGATAGTTATGAAACTGTGAAAATTTCCAAGGCTACGGTAGCTCACGAGATACTTCTATCAGCTGACAGAAGGTGTCAGGGCCGAGGTGTCAGCCCAAGTATGAGAAATATGCTTTGATTCCTGAGCCCGGCAGAAGATTGGAAGGAAACATTGAAAGATATATGAGACAGCTGAATTTTTATTACAAGAAAAACATGGGTGGTCACCTGACTGGAAGCTCTCAACCAAAACTTTTTGCGAGACATGCGATGCCTCTTACAAGTAACCATCTTTTCCTTACAGTCTCAGGAATCCTTGGACACCGACATCAAAGTTATTGATTATATCTACTCTCAGTCAACTCCAGTTTCTCCCACCAATCTTAAAAAAGCATAGCGGTTACTGTAATTTAAGTAATAGAACATAGATTATAAGTCCACATCTTTTCCTTAAAGATATAGCTCTAAGATCCCCTGGAAACCGCATTATCTTAAAGTTGTAAATCATACCGCCATTGTTAAGGTCCAGTTCCTCCCTTCAATGATCAAGAAAAAAATTAACCTTTTCCAAATAATTTTTCACCACGTATGAGTCACCATGTCTTCCTTAACGATGCAGCCTGTGAATCCTTGGACTCCGATCGTTAATTAAATCTCTTCTCGTTAAGGTCCAGTTCCTCCTACTCATTACAAACAAGCGTAACCTTTTCCCAGTAATTTGTCAAAGAGGAAAAACCGTTAAGTTCTCCTTCCTTACGCATTTACTCAAAGTTCACTGCACTAGAACAAGCCATGTTGGCCACCATTAAACCAAGTAATGGCTTCTAAGGTTGCCTGATTCAAGGGTGTGCTTTGCATTACCGGCCCTGGCTGACTGAATTGGATCTAACGAGGGGGGCAAACTTTGAAGTTGAACTTGACTTAATCCTTTACACCGGGGAAATCAGCGGCCGTGTGTTGTATCTATGTGGGACAGGAAGGATTGCCGTCATGACATGAGTGATCACCTGTGGCTGGGAGTGAGACCAGAGGCAGGTGCATCACTCAAGGTCTTAGGCCAGGCCAGTTTATCTCCTTGGATCTCATACTTTTTAAAGTAGAAATGAAGCAAGAGAACAAGAGCACGTCGGCAGAACGTACCGCATAGAATGTAATGTATTGCTCATAGCACTTTGGCAGAACGTATAGTTTAAGGTCGTATTCGCGTATTTAAGGGTGACATTCCGTCTATAGTTTTCAAATGTGTCAGAAAAGATATTGTCTGCAACAGGCAAAATTCTCACGCAACTTTGACCAAGCATCCAACAAAAAACGTAGAAAATCCGGGTTTTGCAAAGGCACAGTACGTTCTGCCGATGTGCTGAGAACAGTGGGCTAGGAGGAAAACTTGAATCTGGCTATATTCCCTCCCTGAAACTTTTGTGTATTGTACAGATTTTCTCCTCAGACATTTTAAAGTAAAAATAATTGGCAGAAATACTTTTTTAAGTTTGTTTGGCAAACATCAATGTGCAAAAATGTATCTGCATCAATTTATGACAATGTACAGCATGAAATTAAAAGCAAAATATACTGTTAAAGCTTTCTAACAAACTTTTAGCTTTAATATTTAGGAAATTAAAGACTTTAGGAGAAATATTCCTACTAAGCAAATAAATTTCATAGCTGGCATAGGATGCATAGCAGTGAAAAATGAGCATAATTACTAACAACAATGCACTCTCACATCCAACCATATATAGGCTGCTTAATCGTTGGCAACACATGAATAACGATGACAAAAAACAGGTGTAGCTCTTCTTATCTGTTAGGTGTCGTCTTTGCTAGGCAACAAGGTCTCCCCTTGTAATAGCGCTGCATAATTATGGAAAATAATGCTACCAGTTGCGTTCACCCCTTCAATCTTCTCAGAGATAAGGAAAAAATTCCTGGGAGGAGGTTTTTTATCTCCAGCTGTGTTTAAGGTGTCCTTACCCTGGTTCTCTGGTGTCAGTTAAACTCCGACCCAGGTATGTAGGATGCGCGGCGGGGGCAGAACATGAAAGACTGCTGGTCCCCCCGGTCTTTTATAGGATTATCTCCCAAAAACAAATATCTTGGGGATCTTTTTCATTTCCAAGCTAGGTATTTAGAGGGAAGATCATTATATATAATCATGCTTTCTGACTTACCCCAGTTTTTGGATAGAAATTTCACCCAGAAAAAAATAGGCCAAGATCTTTCTTACAATCGAATCATTGGTCTTTCATAGGAAAATCTTCAAGTAAATATCTTGGGGATCTTTTAAAACTCAAATCTGAGAGGGAAGACTGCAATGTTTTCTGGACACTGAGACTCCTTATTTCTGACAGAAAGTATGAGAAAGAATATTAGGCCAAGGCCTTTCAAATAACTCAGGATTAGAAGTTAGAACACAGCTAATACCACCCCTGTCTACTCAACATGTTGGCAGAACATACTGCACCTGCACGAAACCCTTATGGTATTGTGCATAGCACTTCAGTAGAAAGTTTTGTTTAAGGTCTTACTTGCGTATTTAAGGATTACATCCTGTCTATAGTTTTTAACTGTTGTGTCAGAAAAGATATCATCTGCAACAGGCAAAATTCTGATGCAACGTTGACCAAACATCCAAAGAAAACTGTCAAAAGACTCACAAAAGTCTCATCATGACATTTGATGAAGTATCTTGTACACAAATCAATAAACCCTCAGACTGGTCAAACCTATTGGGTGAATGTACATACTGTACGTAGTAGCATACATGTGCATGTACATTGTATGTGTAGCTCCTGAATTGTTCCTTCATTGAAGTTGAAATGTTAAATGATCAAAGGAAAGCAAGTTGCTGATTATGTGTCTGGTATTCAAGTTCTACACATTAAGCAATTTGAATCCCAGTCCCTAGTCTCCGCATGTGTACTTTTAATGGCTACCCTTGTCTGAACCACATGCCTTTCTTGTTTAAATGCCAGAAATAAGCCAAAGACGGAGCCCGGAAGATCCACTGAACTCATCACAAGTCTCCTTTTGAACTAAAAAACCAGCCAGAGGTCTGGATTTCTAAAGGGACGGCATTTTCTTTGTCAGCAGAAAGTGGCGTGCCAACAGTCTGGGCTGGTTTTATCTAATTACGACCTTGCAGCCAAATGTGCAAGCAGCGCCTCCCAGCAGCAGCCACAGTAACTGCAGGAATTGCCCCCAAAGCTGCTCTGTTCTACCCTGTAGCTAGTAAAAGTGTCTGTATGGTGGTCTCATCTATGGTGAATTACGAAGGGACGAAAATGCTTTACCAGCCTGGCTTTACACTAAATAAATAAATAAATGAATAAGAAAGCTATGCATTACCTCAAAGTGGTGATCGCAAATTGCCTTCAAACAAAGTAATTTCCACCAGTATGTACATGTACTACTAGAGTGAAAACACTAGCTGATATGATTTGCAGAGCTGGGCATGCAAGCCCCCTAGTACACATGACATTGTACATGGTGCCCCAAGGTTGGACAATCTGGCCTGACAGAGGGCCTGCATGGGGGGGTCCCGACAACGCTCTATGCTAAATTCTGAGAGCCGGCTACGTATTACGCTGAATTCAAGAAGCCTCCCCCATTACGCTTTACGATAAATTCCGGGTAGCTACAACGCATTACGTGAAATAAAACGACGAATTACGCTCTACGCAAAATGCACCGATTACGCTCTACGTTGAATTAGAGCGGTCCGTCTATGCTCTACGTAGGATTAAAACGGCCGATTACGCTCTACGGAAAAGGGCATGCGGGCCCCCCTGACAGTCTGTTGTTGTAGACTGTCTCTAGAGACATGGCAGGCTACTGTGGGCTCTTATCTCTATCATGACAGTCTTGCAAGGGTGGGACAGTGGGGCCAGCCAGGTTGGCAAAAACCCCCACCTCTTCATGCCTTTTTCTGCATACATACATGTACATGTACATGTATAAGGCGTAGGCAAGCAAGCTCTAAGACTTCTAATTTCCCGTAATTTGTAGGGAAACTACAGCCGGTAATTTGTAGCAAGGCGGACATATTCTACCTAATTGCCTTCCTGGATTGATCCCAAAGATCATTTCCTCCTACACACAAGTCATAACATGTACAAGTGTAAAGCAATAACATATGTACCAGACTTACAACTAGTTTGCTGCTATGAAACAAGGACGGTCAGATTTGTTTAGTAACTTCCAACACTACCTGTCATGTCCAAACCCGAGTGAAATCTATTTTTTTCCCCAATCAATATCATTTTCTCCTGCATGCAATTTATAACATTTAGAAGTGTAAAGCAATAAAGTAGCAGACTTACTACCTTTTTGCTGCCATAAAACGAGCAAGAGACAGCTTTGTTGTCTCAGAACACTACAGGTCATATTAAAAGTCAAAAATCAATTATTTCCCAAGGATCATTCCTTCCTACAGATGAGTCATTATAACATTTAGAAGTGAAGTGTAAAGCAATAAGGTACCAGACTAACAACTAATTTGCTGTAGTGAAATGAGGACAGACAGCTTTGTTATAAGTGCTCACAACTTATAGGTCATGTTAAAAATTAATTTTTTCCCATTGATTATTTCCTCCTACACACAAGCTATAACATTTAGAAGTGTAAAGCAATAAGGAACCAGACTTACAACTAATTTGCTGCCATAAAAACAAGGAAGGACAGCTTTGTTGAGTAACTCCTAACATGTACTACCCCTCATGTCCAAACTTGAAAATCAATTTTTTTCCATTTAGGCTATTTCCTCCTACACCTACACACAAGCTATAACATAAACTTCAAGGCTTACAAGTAGTTTGTTGCCATAAAAGGAGGAAAGACAGCTTTGTTGAGTAACTCACAACACCACAGGTCATCTCTATTAACCCGCAAATCCCATTTCCACACCATAGTGATCCGTTTTATTCCTCCCTCTGTTATTGAGGCAAAATGCTGCGACATTTCTGCGTGATTTTACTGTCAGGAATCACATCCAAGTTACCTCGTAAAAGAAGAGCTCAAAATGATAAGCTCCCAGGAAGGGTCACCCTGATCGTTTTGCAGTACACGGGCTGCACCGTACTGACATTTTGGCAGCGCTTTATGGGCGACTTTTACACGAGGCAACACTTTGCTATGAAACGTAACGTTATCGTGTAATTTACGGTGACAAAGTTTATGGTTTTGACCCATTGCCTTAGTAAAATGTGGTGACATTTTGCACGCAGTTTCATGACTAGCGACCACACATAAAGAACTAAACATGACACATTGTCGTTTTACATGGATCCTTTTGTACTTACGAAGCCACAATGTACAAAACGGCCTGGCTTCTTGGATTCAATTTTACGGTCATACATTCACAGAGACTCTGAAAATGTACAGTTTTATCACTTTGGCAGAAAGCAGCTGCTACTAGTCACTGCGAAAATCAATGAAATGAAATGTACAACGAAGCTGCAAGAAAAATTTTCTGATAGCATTTATATTATAAACTTCCCATGGTGTATATCTTTATTTTCTTTATTAAACTTCACTATTACAAAATTTGTTTGTTAGTTTGTTAATTTGTAAACATGGCAACTCAAAACAGTCATAAATGGATTTTTATGTCTGTGTGACACTGTTTTTTTTTCAGGGATATACATTGTATAATTGGTCTTGATCAACTACACTTATTAAAACTTGCACTGACTGCTTTTTATTACCAAAGACTAGAAATTTTGACTTATTTTGACTTAAACAAGCTTCCAAGACAACATAACAGTTCTAACTGACGATTACTACTTCGATTTTGATTGTCCAAATTTCTATATTTTGATGGAGCTAGGCATGACTACATGTACGTGTCCCCAGTCTTTTATGTGCCTGAGGTGTGGCTGCCATATTTGCTGCATGTGGGTTTTCTGGTGTCAGGCCAAACGTTTCAGTCGGAAACCCGAGTTCTTCCACTGTACTGCCTCTCAACATCCATTTAACATCAGTGCCCTGAAGGAAAAAGACCCTACCAACATCCACTCTTGGAAGGGGTGCGACTTGTTACAAACTATCAAGTATATGTTAGGATTTTTTCCAGAATTGACCAATAGTATACAATTTTGTTTTGTTTTACTTTCTCCAAGTTGCTTGACTTATAAATCTTTACAATGCAGAGGAAACATAAAATTGCAGGTTTTAGCAACGTAGTTAAAAGAAAAATATGTCCCCCATTTTGTGAGATGGAATGTTCCATTGGATCATCTATCTCTCCTGTTACCAGCAGTTGTCCGCCCAGTGTAATTATGGCATGACATTAGGGCGCTAATGGGGCCTAATGTACCCAGCCTGGGGCACTGCAGTTTACAATAGACCGGCCTCTACCATAACTACATGTAGGCTCAGTAGTTGTTGGACTGGGTGGAACAGTAGTCTCTACCAGACAGTTGGGTCGCTGGAAAATAGCAGAAACTGTTTCTACAGTTTTTCTAGCCTCTACCAGGCTTCAGAAGCGGCTGTAAAGAGAAGAAATTTGAAGGTGCATGTACTACATGTACTTTAGCGGACCAACTCCCCTGGCATGTTATCTGTCTATTTGGCCAATTTCTACTCTTTCCAGCCGCTTCTGAAGCCTGGTAAAGGCTACTTATTTTTCTGGTCACCCATGGAGCCTGGTAGAGACTAGTTAGTTGAACAGGACTACCAGGCTTCAGAAGTGGCTGGAAGGGGTTATGAAATTGGCCAAATAGACAGATAACATGCCAGGGGAGTTGGTCCGCTAAAGGAGTACATTACATTTTGGGAGTGGCAAATGTACTCCTCTAGCGGACCAACTGTCATGTTATCTGTCTATTTGGCCAACTTCTACTCTTTCCAGCCGCTTCTGAAGCCTGATAGAGGCTATTCAGCTAGTCTGTAAGTTGTTTTTCTTACTTAAAGTTGTTTTCCCACCCATGCTTCATCTCTAACTCCTCGACAAAAGACAGCAGACGCTCTGGACTTTCGCAGACTCGGCTAATGCCCCTCAGATCTCGGCAAATGTGCGTAAACACGGGAAGGGAACCCATGACCCCTGGTATTGATACACACCACACACTGCCACCAGGCTAGCGTCTGTCAGTACCCTAATCCTCAGGTTGAAATAAGGTAGCTGGTGGTCGGGCTGATAGCTGGGGTGAACTACGGCCACACAAACTCTTACAATCCTATCAGAGGCCATATACTAACCTATCCCCTTGGTTCTACAACAATTCAAAGTAAAAAGAAAATCAAGCAAGAGAACAAAATTTAAAAAAAAAGGGCACTGGGGAGATTAGAATTTGAGAGCCAACAAATTAAACTGGTGTGAGTATATAGTATAAAGTAACATGCACATTGAATTTTACCTGTTCTTCCTCCCCAAAGAAAAACTCTCCTCCTTTTAGGCAAAACTCTTAACCAGTAGTTCAATTGTTTTAAGCTGAGAAGTCACTATTTTGTAGAAAAACGCACGAAAGAGCAACAAAATGATTTTTGTACAGAAGTTAAGTCAACATATAGTCAAGCTAAGGCAATAGTTGACATAATCAATCAGTTTCTCTCCTTCGCTGTTTTAAAACCAGCAACAAAACTTGACAGAGATAAACAATTTGACTACAAACAATACATGTATATCAGTCGCAAGTGAGTATAGAAGACAAGCTTCCTGTGCCCAAAACAGTAGAATACAGCCCACAAGTTTTTTTAGTAACCCAACCCAATAAGTATCGGTACCCTTTAGCTTTTAACGCTAATCTAGTGGGATGTTTGTTTCCATGTTGCGATCCCTCCTACAGGTTGTGTACATGTGGTAAATAAACATGTTGTAAGCTGAACGTTAGTCTGGAAGTGTCTCTCTGTGTGCCCGGGGGGGGGGGGGCAAAGTACAGAAAAGAGGAAGGGGAGAAAATTAAGTTGTCACCTATACGAAACAGCAGGACGATAAAACGAAGACAGGAGGCTGGGAGAATATCAGTAAGTTGAATCCAACCACATTCATTATCCTTGAAACTGGGGTATCAAGGTATACAAATTGAATTGAATTTGAGTTAAATTTGAGTCAAATTTGACACCCGAACAGTGTCGCCCCAAACACTGCTGACCTACTCCTGATCATGAACACCAGCCAACCACCACCAGCCAACCATGGCCGAACCTCCGGTCCACACCCGAATGTTTTTAAAAAACATTTTGAAACATTCGGCTGGCGAAGTCAAACAGTAGCCAACCTCGCTGAGCACCAGCCAACCTTGCTCTCGACCTACTCCTAACCATGGTTGGGGGGAGTTCGGTAGTGTTCGGAAGGCCATATTCGGCTATGTGTGACACTTATTATTACTTTTGGTGTATGAATGGGGGGCACATAGTTTACAATGCAGCATCTGGCATGATCGCCCCCGCAATGAGATTTCTTTGCAGCTGGGCCCACGTTAACAGAAGTATTTCTAGAGGATCCAAAATGTTTACTCCAAGCCGTACCTGATCCTCAAAACCCTTTCAGCGGGTCTCAAGCCAGGGTTTACCGTAAGCTGACTTAAGACAGGCAATGACCTTGTGGGTAGGCATCGGGCGACCTTGACGGACAGAGGAATTCCGTAATACACTTAGCTAAGATTCCCAACTCTCTCGGAATGTGGCAAACATGCTGCCTGGCCTCCCCGACCCATTTGGTAAGGAAGACCTGCTCCTCAGGACAGGGAAATTCTGACTTTTTGAAGAAAAAGTTTCTGACGTTTAAGAAAATTGTTAAATTATGTGTTAAAGTCCGAGGAGATTAGTTTGATTGACAGCTGCGACATACGACCATTGTGAGCATGACACAGTGCAGAGTTACGACGGAAATCCGCGGTACCTCATTTCTCTCCCTTCACAAAAACACCTCTGATCACAGAAAGCCATCTGGTCTTTTGTGAGAACTGTCAAAATGGGATCATTTTCAGTCTCATGTCTTTACACACTCCGTAGGTAGATGATAAGGGATGAAAGGTTATGACCTTGAGAATTCTGAAATTGGATTAAGGCTAACAACAGAGATGAGGGAGGGTAGGGTTTGGCGGATTACCGATATATAAAAGGGCAAATGACTCAAATGACATCTGGAAACTGTCACCAGAGTCTTTGTACATAATGGTATTTCTTATTTTCGAAGCATTCTATAATCTTCAAAAAGGAATTTCTCACTGTCTCACTTCATTTCTCAATTAGACTGGCCTAAAACAAAAAGATGAAAATTTTCTGAAACTTTTTCCATTTCTCTAGCCAAAACTTTCTTTGTAAAGTAACAGAAGAGATGGGGAACAATGGACCCCACCTTGGAATTACCTCGTCGCCACAACATTAAGAAAAATGGTGAAAATATTATAATTTGGTTAATGATGTGGAAGTAATGTGCACAATTGGGGTAAGCTTGGATGAAGCTCGTAATTCAAGGTTGCCGGCAAGAAAGGGAAAAAAAGGCAGCGATGTCTGACTACGGTGAGGATCAGAGTTCGAGCTATTGTGTGTGGCCAATGACGTCTCTGTAAATCCCACAAACAAAGAAACGCAGACACCTAAAGCTCAGGAGGCAACGCCGGACGTAAAATCACAAGGCGGGCCATTCCAGCCTACTAGGCTAATGAGCGGAAACTGTCCATATTACTACTTCTGGCAAACCTCGACTCGCAGACAAAGACATTGACGGCTAATGTTTCCAAATTACCTGTCAACAGAGGTCAACGGAGTGGAAAAATGACGAAAATCGGCACAAAAACAGGTGACAACCAAAAATTATTGTCCGCAGTGTAACGAGCAGTGTAATTTTGCTGGTGACAAAGAAGGTTTACCACAAAACCAAACACCACACCGTGAGAAACAATTACAACTGAAAAGCTAACAGGAAAAGACCAGTTATCCTCATAGACAGTAATGACATTATGTGAATGGTCAGGCTTTTCCAAAATTGCTCACTCTTCCGACTTCTACAAAAATGAAAAATGAAAAAGAACGAATACTAAATTATGATAAGCAAGGAACCTAGTTACAGTAGGTTAGCTGGATCTTTTGTATTAGATAAAAGATTTGCAAGGAACTAGATTGTATCAATGTTTCTGACAAAGATATTTAAACTTGTTGTGCAACACCTCTCTATATTCTTTTTCTTCTTGTTGCAAGTGTTGAATCTGTCTTCACATCTTGCAGTGCTGGTACATTTCAGGACTAATTATATAAGATGACCATAACATGACATACATATTATAGTATAACGTTACATTTCCAGACTTTGCCAAAAATTCCAATAAAGGTTTTATCCCGGTAATATTTTTATCACACATATAGGCAGACACAATGCGGTGTTCACAAAATGTCTTTTATCCCCTGTTCCCATCGCTGCTATCGCCCGTCGAGCACAAAAGCCGACAGTTTTCCACATTAACTCCAATCGGCTGACTTTTCTGCTTTGTAAACTGGCGAAGCTGTTATTGTGTGGGCTAAATTACAGGGGGGCTTCGGCCGCCACTGGGTAAATTGAAAAGGGAACAATGCTGGCCCGTTGGAAAGGCTCTAAATGGGGGATAACTACCGACCTTTTGACCTTGACCACTTGTTAATGGGTCAATCATTTCCAAGGACTGTTATGCAGCTTTTGAATTATTGGTCTCATCTAAGAAAAAAACTTCGATGGCCATTTATCTAAAAAGTTCAGCTGATCTTTGAAGTCTTTTAGCAAGCATTCATTGCATTTTTTGCAAAGAGCTAAAAGAGTATTATTTTGTATATACAGTACTTTGTGTGTTAGATGATTTGTAGCACTCTATTTTACAATGTCATTTTACAAATGTCATTAATCAAGCATTCAGCCACAATAAAAGTAGTATGGGATGGGAGTCAAAAATTTTGTCAGAAAGGAACCCACCGAAAAAATTCTAAGATTGTGATGTTGGACTTTCTCAAATGCTGTCAATACTTTGAAATGAAAAATCGAAATACACAATCACACAGTTTAAGTTAGTTTTGAGGACTGATAAAAACTGTCTCGATTCATTTTTCTAATACAAAACCCAAGATATCAATCCGCTAATACTGTATCAAGAAACATGGCCACAACCATTTATTGAATAGGGGTGTTTTTGCATTGCTTACCTCGTATGCCCCTGGACCAGGTACCTCGTCTTGCTTCAGTTGTTTAAACCTGGGCGATTTTTGTGTCAGGAGTGTCAGCTGATTTTCCAGAGGTACAGGTTTGGGATTGTATGCGCCAGGTCCTGAAGGATAAAGAGTTGTACATTTAACTCAATTCAATTGAACTAGATGTTGCAAAACTGCTACAAATGATACTTTGGTCAAAGCTAATCCAAGACTCACATTCATCTTTGAGATATATTCTTGTAGCAGTACTGTAGATGGTACAGGGCTGCCACCTAGCAGTTTATTGCAGTAATTCAGGAAAATTGGAACCATGAGTTACATGTACATTGTATTTCCATAGATGCACAGGAGACATTTGTAGCCATGGTCTTAATGAATGAAGTCTGATGCACCAACTGAGCAGGTCATAACAAACAGTACAAGGCTGCCATCTAGCAACAGTACTCCAAGTAAAAACTCAACTGGAAGAGCAGAATTGCCACTACGATGGTCTGGAGGAACCAGTTTTTTATTCCAACCTTCTCTAGTACAGGTGATAGAACAAGGCTGCCACCTAGCAGCCCCTATCAGTCCTGCAAGTAAAAACTTACCTGGAAGAACACGGTCAGCTTTTCAACATAAGGAAGTCTCATGGAGGAGCCATCCCTTCGTCTGCCTTTCTTGGTGCAAAGGACAGTACATGGCTGCCACCTAGCAGCCTATAGTGGTACTACAAGGCAAAACTTACCTGGAAGAGCAGGATCAGCTTTTGGCATGAGGATGTCGCGAGGAGGAGCGAATCTTGTAGACGAGCTAAGGAAGGAGCCTGCTTTTCTTCTGCCGTCCTTGGTGCGGGGAGCACCTGGCTTCTGCTTGTCTTGGGTCTTGTGGGATTTAGCAACTTCATAGGAACCAGGAGGTGGGTTTTCCTGAGAAGAGAGATGAGATTAGAATGATGTGGATTTAAAGCTGCATTATGTAACATTAGGACAATACAAAAAGTAAATTTTCTGGTCACTTCTTTACAAAGTAAGTTGAATCTACCCTACTCTATTGCAAATAAGTGCCATTCAGGTAGTGGAGGTGCAAAATATGACGCCTTACGAGTGTGTTTGAAAGTCGGAAACACAGCTGTCAGCCATGTGTGTTTACACTCTGGTATTTTGTGGTGGTGCCACAACTGAGTGCACCTTGTTTGTGGGGTGTTTTAGTGGCAACCATAAAAGAAAGCAGAAAAAAGAATTGGACAATGATAAAAATCACATCAGAAATAACACCGCTGATAGCAACATGCCTACCTTCATGGCTGTCTGTGGGGTCGTTAACCTCTCCGTCAGCGAGGCGAAGTTTGCCGTGATCTGGTTCTTGTATCTAACGGTGGGCTCGTGTTTCACTTGGTAATGGGCCGGTCCAGGCAGCACCCCCTCGTGCTTCTTGATGATTGGCGCGGTCCGACCTGCGGTGGTGCCGAAGACACCTTTCCGTGTGCTCTCGAGGTACGCTCGGCGCATGCTGTCCTCGGACATACCTGTGTGCAGGTAAGCAGCTGGCCCTGGTGGGGGGGAAGTTAAGATATAATTAGATGGTATGGAGTGAAATATACAATAAACAATATATTTCATCCATAAAATGGTATGGAGTGAAGTATCATTAAGGGTGACACCAATTCAACTTGTCGGATACCTACATGTTTATGTACACTTTCAGCATTTTTAGAGGATATCATGACAACAGAGGGATAAGAGGAAAACTTGCATTTGACTCTGTTCACTCCCTGAAACTGTGTGTACCATGAGACAGACTTTACTTTCAGACCCTGTTTTCATGTTCATCTAGCATTACATGTATATTTTTAAATCCCAGAACTAAGAAATGAAATTGGTATGGCCTAAGAAAGCTATAAAACTAATTGGAGTCATGGACTATGATTGAAAATGAAAGTTTTTATATCTGTTTGATAAGAAAAAAAAACCTCCAAGAATCCTGGAGAAAGCAAAATCCAGGAGTATAGTTTGTGTTTTGTTGTATTTAATAGTTTACATGTAGACTTGATCAATAAAGGAAATAGAGAAACTGGTTGGTAGGTAACCAAAGTCAGATCTTCATTTCCATTACCTGGTGTTCTTTTGACGTGATGTTGTGGTTGGAATCTGACTGCGGTGGAGCCAAACGGACTCCTCTTCATGCCCGTGACTCTCTTCAGCCCTTCCAGAGCGTGGCGTGGGTCGTTGTATGTTCCCGGTCCCGGGAGGACCTTTTTGTCTGGCATGAACCTCTGTGGAAGGCAAAACCAAGACACTGCATGACATAAAGATAACGCAACACCAATTTGATTTGTTGGTTTTCGGATTTTTTTAGAAAAAAAAATGTAGCGACAGGGCGAAAAAAACCCATGCCTAGGCATCCTATGATAGCATCAAATTGTACGGTAAGAAGTCATGAAGTCAACATACCAGGGTGGTTTGTAACTCAAACAATGAATTTTAAACTTTTAATCAAACTGCAGCTGCATTGATAGATGGAAAAACTGTAACAACTAGGGAGGAAAAGACTTTCTTCAACAGTTAGGACCAAAATATGAGCATTTTGAAGTTGATTCGGGACCTGAATTTTTTTTTTTTTTGCAAACCACAAAAATGAAGCGGGTGAATCCGAAAACCAATTTATCAAATTGGTGTGGCGTAGGACCTGGTGCACCACATAAAACACAAGGTGTGTTCAAGGCTTTCTCATGAATATCTAACACCTGGATTGGGGATTACTGAATCAGATGCAATATTAGTAGATGTCTTTATAGTCGAAGTCCAAACCTACAGTTGATTACACCAAAAATATTTACAAACACAAACATAAAACAAAACAAAAAACAAACAAACCTTTGCCTGTGACAGAAATGGTGGATGTTCCACCTCGATGCCCTCTGTGCTGATTGCTGGTGGCCGGTTGTCAAACTGTCCGGGTACCTCGTACTTCCCTGGACCAGGAACCGCCTGAAAGGTGAAGAACAAGATTTCACACCTCCGCCAGTGGTAAGAGATACTTTTTTCAGTGTTCTTCTGTGAAGACAGACAGTCGCTGAAACATTGAATGTGAAAAACCACTGGTTGTTGAGTAATGAACCTTCTTATACAGTCTCTTGCCAACCTGATGAAATTATTCAGTGACACACATTATCTACAACATTATGGCTCTGTTTACATACCCTCTTCTCTTCTTGGTTGACAATGATTTCATGGTATCTCGGCAGCTTGGACTCAAACACTGGTCTCTGTTCTGCGGACGACGGGATGTGAACGTGCTCTGCAGTGGCCGGCGCAGAGATGTGAGCATCGTACTCGCCTGGTCCCGGCCCTTCCTTTCCACCGAAGTCCATCCTCTTCGAAGCCAACTTGCCAAAGAAAACACCCTTGTACTTTTTCGTAGCGGTAGTGGGCGAGGCATTGGGGTTGTAGTATGCAGGGCCGAGGGTGCGATCCTTGGAGGGGGGATCTTGTCTTCGTAGCGAGCCGTCTTCTGCTTCCTCGTAGCCGTGGGCTTGTCCCGGGGTGGGGATGGAGGGCGCTTCTGCCTTCCTCTGGTAGTGGACTCTTGATGTCATGATCTGGGCAGAAATATAAAGAAACCAGACATTGTAGAATAAACTGTGGCATTGATTCAATGTGTTGTTTTTGGTCTGTGGATAATTAATTTCATCAGGTTGGTGAATGATTGAATGGCAAAGTTCTCTATTCACAACCACTTGTTTAACAAGAGCCTGCAGTGGCTGTTGTTAAAGTGCCTGCCGTGGCTCTTGTAAAATAAGTGGTTGTGAATAAAGAACTTTGCCATTCAATGTTGTTTTCTGTGTTTCATGTGAGGCATTAACAGTCAGCCTGGGTCTTGATTTTCACATTGTAATGTTTTGTATGACATTTTACCAATAAATGCTAGTAGATAAATAAATCCAACACTGCAAATTATTGTAATTGTTTGCAAGAACTTTAAAGCTGCATGATATAACATTAGGATGATACACTCTGGTATGTTGTGGTGGTACCACAAACTGAGTGCGCCTTGTATGGGATGTTTTAGCGCCAACCATAAATGTCACAAATGTGAGATAATTGCACAAATATGTTGAAAAGTGGAAGTAAATTACAATCACAAAAAATTTTTTCCATTAAAATATGTCAATTTTTGGTGCAAAAATGTTACATAATGCCCCTTTAAGCAAACAACAATCCAGAAAACCATTTCAAACTTACATTCCCCGGTGCCACGGCCGCTTGGCTCTGTGTGGGTTCCTTGGTGGGGACACCGGCGCCGGCTGTTCTGATCCAGTCACTCTTCTTGGACAGCGTGTAGGACCCGGGGCCGGGGGTGGTGGAGGCAGGCTCCTCAAAACGCCGAGACTTGTTCTGGAGGGTTCTTCCTCCTGGTGGGCAGAAAAATATTATATAAGAACAGTGTTCTAGCCAGTGTCCGTCTTTCCATCATTTCACGAAATTTTGCCGGTCGCGACAGACTTAAATTTTGCCCAAAAAACAATCCATCATCTTTGATGGACAGAAAACGGCATGTAAAGATATGGAAGGAGATGTCATTAAACTAAGCTTAGTCTACCAGCAAAATTCCCCCCCCCTATTTTGCAGGAAATAGCGGTTCAGAAGGTCAAGATTTCAAAATTTTCCCAGAGGATCATGCCTGACCTATGAAGTATAAGGAAATAAAGGCAATATTTTCTGAACTGTTTTTAGTGTGAGCCATACTTCTTCAAATCTGAGTGGTGCAGGTATGTAGAAAAAAGTATTTTGAGCCCTGGTTTGTAATGTTGTCAATACATGTATTAGAACATACCTGAGACACGGTCCTGTGCAAACCGTGCGTCGTAGTGGCCGGGACCGGGCGCAGCGATGACACTGTCCTGGACAGTCAGGAATGTTTCACGGCCAGTCATGGATAGGAAAGGAGCGTAGCCATCTGTGTAGGTAAAACATTATTATATAATTTCATATATCTACAACTGTGTAAGAAGTGAGAAGAAGTTGAACCTGTACATTGTAGTTTACATCAGTCTCTATAGCCGTAGTAAGATATCACGCTCTAATATAAGAGCATAAACACAAAATGAAGGTCTTTCATTCTATTCTCTTAATATTATTTAATAAGACATCATTTCAGGCGAGACGTCCGTACTAAGTCCACTGAAACAGCGCATACACAGTTCAAAAATTTTTCTCTGTCAAATTTCCTGTGTTTTCTGTACCAAGGTTGATTTAACTACGTGTCACGAACCATAAAACAATCTTCTCTTCTTCTTCTTCTTTCATTTAAGGTAGCCGAATCAACTACCAACTTGAAAGGCTTCTTTGAATCCATACATAATACGCACTTCAATCCGCCCCCCTCCCCACACCTCCACTTCACTCTAAATGTCCAGGAGATTTTCTTGAGAAAATGAAAAATCAGAACCTACCGGAGCGAAGTTTACTCCTAGACGGTGGCGGCCCTTCGTACGTTCCCGGGCCGACAGCTCCAGTGGTCCCGGTGGGCTGCATGTACCCCATATTCCGTGGGGCTCGATCATACATGGCGGAAAGCTTCCAAAAAGTCCCTCAAAATAGAAATCTTAGCAGTTCTCTGTGTTGACCTCTCCTAACTTCTTGAAGGAAGCCTCTTGGTCTGCTAAGAATGTGGGAACAGTTGCCTCAAACTTTCCTCTATCGCGTGGGTTCTTGAAAGTCTTGGGAATATAAGATCCCTTGGACAATCTTGAGAAGGCTGTCTTCCTTCTTGATGGTCCTCTACGGTAACAACACAGAAACACAGCTGACCTCGCTACGCGCCAGGCCAGGACGTTGTTTATTGCACCGCGTTGCTAGGTGACGCGACGCCGCAAAACGTCCACAACGTCGTAAAATCCAACCAGTCGCACCACATTGCAGCAGCGACATGTAGCGATATATCAAAGAACTGCAGGAATGGATTTAAAAAGACATCGCCCCAAGAGGTTTAGGTTGGCTCTTTTCTCAATACAGAAAACTTGAATGATAGGATGAATGAAACTACGGGCTTAGCCATTTAATAGCTTTTATATTTTCAGTTTGTTGATGCATTTGCAAAAAGAAAGAAAACTACATTGCTAGTTGAGTGTATGTGTTTTTATGAAGTTTTAATCGTGAATAACAGCTAGCCTGGGTACCATCCTGGTTAGTTTACGTCCGCTCCCACAGTCGCTATCGATAGGGAGCGGACGTAAACTAACCAGGATGGTACCCAGGCTAAATAACAGCAGCTTCTTGTTACCAATTAAGGAGACAAATTACTATCTCACTTAGTAATCAAAGCAAAGTATCATTAGCTGAAGACATACGTAAGATCGAATTATTTAATATCTCTTTATGGGTTCTACTGAAATTTCCTCTTTTTATCTAAAAAAAGAAGAAAAAATTTACAACTGAAGACAGATATCAGTATGGACAGTTGAAACCCGTGTCCATTTGCAGACGGAGATATCGCACCCAAAGGGCTGCACCTGCCCCCGTGATTTCTCCACAGCGCCTTTTCATGTTCCCAACGTGAAAAATGGCGCGCGACAGCAAGTTTTCCCTCGGGAGCAGGCGGGCTCGCTCCCGGAGACAGTGCCGCGTCGGTGCGGTATAGATTTTATCGGAAATTTATAACTTTGGGTGGCGCGGCGGACCTTTTATGGTAGGTCCCTCATTGCAGAGAAATGGCGTGCGGACGAAACCATTCTATTCTCTGACAGATTGTACGACCCATACAGAAACTTATAAAATATAACCTACAAACATAACTGCACTACTAAACTCTATATCAATAACGATATCTCTTCAATGATGATGCATTTATAGACAGTGACACGTCTACGCAATTTTATTGGGATGGAGCAATGGGGAAAAGGTCCCCATGGGTTGGAGATGGACTCGTCCAGGTGCAATGCACAGTGTCGGGTATAACGGAAGGGAAGTCAGCTCTGCGCCGCTGGTTTCGCTGCGGATGGGAGAGCGTTAGACAGCCGGGAGACCCTTCCTTGCTTGACCGTAGGGCGTTCCAACTCTAAGACGGTGTGAAGGACTCGAAGACGGTGATCAGGAAAAGACGCGCCGGATGCTGCAGTGAACTGGAGGAGCACAGCCAATCAGCGCGCTCGGTTCCCCATTACGTCACGGTGTGAAAAATCTGTCCCCTCAGTACGCGGCAAGCTGGATGGGACCGCAGGAGTAGCGCGCCAGCCCCACGGACACAACCAGCGGGCATCGCAACCTACAGCCACGGCCACTGGAGTCACCCTCACCGGCATCTCAATCCCTGAAAGGCGGATCACCCTCCCGAGGCGCCGGGTCAGCCAGGTGAGTGTAACCACCGCCGACAGGTTCCACTGTTCCCGGGCCCGCCTGCTAGGCCCGCCCGCCGGTTTAGCTTTTGTTCTGCCTTAAACGCCGGCGACGGGATTCGATTACTCACTCGCACGCAAGGTTTTATAATAACGGCGAGGTTTTCTAACGGAGTAAGCGCCTTGGATAACTGTGTCATATTGTTTTAACGCTACGCCCCCTTCTGCTAACCACTTGGTCTCGCCCCATCATAATCACTACATTCACATGTCCCTTTAAAAATCGCCATAGACACGTTCCACGAATAATGATACATATATCGTTGGCAACATCGCATGACCCTTAACAGCAGTAAAAATGTCCCAACGCAATGTTGCTCTTCTAGTCTACATCCTCACATTACTTAATTGAATTTGTTTGAGGTTGCAAAGGAATTATGCCAAGTGTGATGTCACAACTAGGACTCATTCACAAATGGTGCTGTGATAGGATTGGACAGTGACACATTTCCAGGCTGGTGGACTGGACATGCTAGAGGGATGACAACATGCTCGAAACAAATCAAACCCCCTCCGATTCCTTTTAGAGCGTAGCAGCTGTTTGGCGGCTTGATGTATATTTGATGGTATCACTTTGGGTTCGTACGACTGTTCTGCAATTCTGTGCCCCAGAAATTTTTGGGAAATACTTGATACCAAGGCATTAAATATAAAATTGAAAGAAACACTGTGCACAGCTGGCGTTGGTGTTGAAGCCCTTGAAATGAAATGCTTTTGGAGAGTGTTGACCAACGAGTATGTTGTGTGCACTGAAAGTTTTCATTCGTTTGTCATATTTAATCGCTGTTCTACTAATCTTTAAAATAAACATCCTTCTCAATGTTTATTAAGTATTTTGTACGTTTGTTTGTTTGTTTGTTGGTGCCTTTTTTAACACTCGAAATTGCTCGATTTAGCCGCTTTTTATAGAGGTTGAGTTGGGAGGAGAATCAAGGGGTCATTTGAAATAAAACAAATGTTAAAGTGGATGACTCAACGTGGCAACTGCCCCACTGTATGACTGAATGCTCTGTGCATTGCCTGCCTTCACCATTAGGCTATGTTTCTATCTTTATAAATGAACCACTTTCAGGCCCCAGACGAGAATGACCCCTGCTTTACAACATTTCTCCTCGCAATTGATGCACTTAACAGCTGGAAACAGGCTTAGCGAAAGTACAAGTCATCACCATTAGCGTCAACAACATATTAGGACCAAATGCCTGTATTGTGGTCTTACAGAAAAGTAGAACACTGAGGATTAAGTATTTTTTTCCTTTTCTAAAAAGTAAGTACTCAAAAGCAAAATCTTCTCTTCAATATTCTAATGTTACATACAAATGAAGAGTTGTGATATATAAGATATAAAATCTGAAAGATAAGGGTTGAGGAAAAATATTTGGTATTATTTGGTATGACAAATGTCATAGAAAGCAGTGAAATGACAGAAGAAAAATTTCACTACCTACATTTTTGTATTTATATAAAGTAAAAGACGTGTGTATTTGTTTAGGTGTGTGTGTGTGTGTGTGTGTGTGTGTGTGTGTGTGTGTGTGTGTGTGTGTGTGTGTGTGTGTGTGTGCTACATGTAGGCTCATTTTTACCAGTCCTCTGTTGTATCATGGTGGCAAGAAGGTACTTTAATGCATGGGAAAATTGTAATTGATATTTTACTTAGAGGAAATGAAAGAAATTGATACTGTTACCGGCATCGTGACTTACAGAAATGTGCACGATTATGACCCTTCCATAGGATATAAGGCCACACCAATTTGATTTGTTGGTTCTCGGATTTTTTTAGGACAAAATATTAAGTGACGGCCAAAAAAAGAACAGGCCTAGGCAACCTCTTGTAGCTCCAAATGTAAATATGATAGGGGCCATGAAGACAATATGCCAGGCTGGTTTAAAATTCAAACAATGAAATTTAGACTTTGAATCAAACCGCTGCATTAACAAATGGGAAAACTGTAACAACTAGAAAGAAAAGGACTTTCTTCAACTGTTGGGGCCAAAATATTAGCATTTTGCAGTTGATTCAGAACCTGAATCTTTATTTTTTAAATTTTTTTTGCAAATCAGAAAAAAATGAAGCAGGCGAATCCAAGAACCAATTGATTAATTTGGTGTGGCCTTTCTTAGGAAATAAGGAAACTGTAATCAGGACGGATGTTTTTCTCAGAAAAATTCTCCTGCCATTCTTTTCCCACATGAGTCAGTCCTAATGTGATTAAAGGCCCATTCCTGTTGCCATAGTGACAACACCTATGAATCTTTAATGCAGAGGGCAGTGTCCTTTTCCAGTGTGACCTCTGCAAAGATCTGTTACCAAGGTTACCTGGGGTATTACATACACACTAACGAGTTGTCTTAATTAGTAGTTATCATCATAAGAAGAGAATAGTTTTGTTGTAAGTAGAATATTTTTTAAATCAAAATTTTCTTTATGGCTCTCGGTGGCAAATGTGCAGATGTTGGCACATTGGCAACACCAAATCTGTAGTGTGTTTTTGGCACACTTTTAGACAGATTAGCCTAAGAGGCTCGGTGGGCGTCACTCCACCGTCAGGGAAAGTTGTGTAAAGTGCCTTTCCCAAGGGCACAACGTCGGGGCATGGTGGGTATCGAACCCGGGACCCATGGGTTCCGAGTCCAACGCTCTAACCATTGCGCCACACCGACGCCACAGTAGAAGTAGAAACTATGTTGAGCAAAAGCAATGAAATACAGATCCTTACCTTTTTGAGATTTGTTTGCAGGGCTCGAAATCCTTTTTTCTGCATACCTGCATTGGTGCAGGAAACGTTGAAAATTACCTGCACCAGACAAATTTTACCTGTGCCACTCAGAATTAGGGACGTATGGATTATATTAAAAACTGTTGAGAAACCATTGCCATTATTTATTTTGTACTTCATTTTATACTTCATACTTCCAATTTTACCTGCACTAACCTCCATATACAGGTGGTATTTCGAGCCCTGGTTTGTTTATTGTTCCTTTGTTTGTTTGTTCAACCTGGTGTCATAATATTCAACAATTACAGTTGTGGTCTGAAAGGAAAGAATTATGGATGATTTCTTGTACAAGTTTTGAAGAAATGTTTAATAAGTGCTTTTCTAATTGGTTTCAGGTGTGAGGTAGCAATATTGGGTTCAGGTTTCAGCTAACTGTAAATCGATAATGCCCACATCTTTATTGTAATTTGTGACTTCCAATTCCTGAAAGTGGGGCATTTACTAGAACAACTATCAGAAATCTATAATACTTTCTTTGACAGATTCATAGAAACAGTGTCAGCAATCATGAATATTCAGGTATTGTTGTAGCTTACACTGAAAGACTGGGATTCCAAAAATTTGCATTTATTTTAGAGCTAAACATCTTTAAACCTAATATAAATTTTCCCTTAGCAAACCACCAGTGCTGATATGTGACTGTCAGCAACTGATCAGATACTGACAGTCTCATTTCAGTAACATTTCAATAAAGAAGCTTAACTCTCATGACTGTAATGCAACTGACAAGTACTCAGCTTCCTAAGAGTTATTCTGACTGATCTCTTACCAACGGTTACTGTCTTGACAGTACTGACATGCTACTGGCAATAACTGAAATGGAATGACTTGGGACAGAAAGGAAGATACCATTATGGTAAAGATGAAAGCAATAAATGTTACAATTGACAAATATTATAACTTGACAATACATTCAGCAACTACTTTGAATATATAATAATAATAATATTATATATATAATAAGTGCCTACATCTTAAAACGATTTTCTGAATTCCCAGTGTCTATTTACACATTTATACAGTTTATTTTGCAATCATTTGAAACAAAGTGAAGTGTTAGTCCCCCTGTATTTGTGGAAGTATTCCGTCAGCAATCCGACCTGTGTCACCATATGTGTTTATGTCGGTTCTGCATATTTGATGAGCCGTGACAGATCTAAAACATTAATGACCCAGATGTTAGATCTGACCTGTAACATTTAAGAGAGGGCTTTATGTTGGGAGAATACAGGAAGACTCAGATTATGTGAATTAACATGTTCGGAAAATATAGTGTAAGGCCATACCAAATCAATTTCTTGGTTTGCAAATTTAAAGACATAATGCGAGATTGGAATATCAACATGAAAACAGTCTGAGAGGAAAGTCTGTGTCTTGGAGCATACAGTTTCAGGGAGTGAACAGAGTCAGATGCAAGTTTTCCTTCCAGTCTTTTGTTGGCACGATGTCCTTATTAATTTTGCTAAAATACTGAACCAGCAAGCTAAATTGGTGTGGTCCAAGTAGTAATAAGTCATTCTGTTGTGAAGTTGATTATAAGGGGTTTTGGATTTGAACCCAGATCCTTTGGATTCTGAGTCAACAACCCTAACCACAAGACCACCTTGCTATCCATGGGAATTTAAGAATAACGCTAGATTAGAATATCAACTTCCTAGCCCTCTGTTTTCATATGTCCTCTGGCTAAAATTTTACATTAAAATTTCTGAAAACATTATGTTGTGGGCTGTGACTAAGGTGTGTCTGAGAAAGCTGGATTCTAGGGTTCACAATTTCAGCACCAAGGACAGGGCAAAATGGACCTGTCTTCCTGTAATTTTTCCCAGACAATATTCTTGCCATGATGATTGTTTTGATAGGTAATACCTTCAGAAAGATTTTAGGAAAGTAGTACAAAGTGCCTTTCCCAAGGGCACAACATTGGGGCATGCTTATGGATTCGAACCCAGGACCTATGGGTTCTGGGCCAACGGTAACAATTGTCCCCTTTGTTTTTCCTGTGTCTTTAGGCTGTAGCCATGAACATGATGACTGCAGTGATCGTGGGGACGCTGATGTTTGCGGCCACCTATGGTGGAGTCAGCCACGCATGGCCCAGGGTACACACCAGCCACGAGAGCCACAACGAGGTACTCAAGGTAAGACATGTCATACAGTGTTTCAGGACTCTAGCCAGCATCAGTTTTTCCGTCAATTGCAGGAACTTTGTGGCATGCGACGGAAATTTTTTAAAACCAATCAGTCAACCTTGACGGACAAAAATCTTGGGAAGAAATATAAAAACATCCAAAGGACCACCAAAAACCGCTCTCAACCCCATGATTTGCCTCTCAAAATGTGGGAAAATGTGTTTTTAAAGGCTTTAAAATCCAAAATTTGCTCCCAGATTGTGAGCACTTTCCCTTCAGGTCGGATCATGAACCCGCGGGCTTATGGAAAAAAATTTCGAGCTGGCTAGAGCCATGCAGTGTTCTAGCCAGCCTGAATTTTTTTTCCGTCATTTCAATTTTGTTTCATGTAACATGTTGAGTGCTGAAGGAGTGACAATCCTATAGGAGGGTCCAGGGTCATGCTCTCCCATGAAAATTTTGAAATCTTCAACGACCCTCTGAAATGGTATTTTCTGCATTTTGAGGGGCAAATTTTGCTGGTTGACTGTTAAAGCTTATTAATTTAATGACAGTCACATCTCTTTTCATATCGAAATTACACGCTGATTTTTGTTCGTCAAAGATGACACATTGGGCAAAGTTTTTGTCTTCTGCACTTCACATCAGTCTAACTCTCAGTCAAACAGGTAAACAAATAAATACAGATAAAATACACTTGATGGGGCTTAAGAAAGCAGTGTAACATTTTCTTCTCTTGTCCGTCTTTCGTGTTTGAAAATGACCATGCCACAAGATGTAAAAAAAAAACACCGACTATAATCTTAAAGGCAAAAGTCAAGAAACAATTAGTTCTATTGGTTTGGCCTGATACAGACTGAGGCACTTGCATTATACAATGTGTACCATACAATCTATGGTACAACTACATTCATCATCTTTATTTAATGACTTATGTGATGTATGGCTCAAACAACCACTCAACACTTCTGTTACTTCATAACCATCTTATGTTCCAGGAAATGCGTATGCAAACTAAAATATAGGCTCCCTTAAAGAGGTTCTTTTGTTATGCTAATATCACCCATTGGTAGCTTTTACAGCTAATAAGTTGGTAAGACTAGAGATTGATTTTAGCACTGGTCTGATAGATTTTTTCAAGGGGCCCATGTTAGGTTGAAGAATTCAGTATCATGGCTCAGTAAGTACATGTAAGTGAGTGCCATCGAATAGAGAAGTTTCTATATACTATGCGTTGCATGTTATAAGCAGTTATAATAACTACAACATGGCATTGACATTTATAAAAACACTTCAAAACCATAACATGGATAATTCTAGTCTTTAATATTTATTTGAAATGTCCAAAATGAAGAGTTAATATATTTTGAATGCATCACACTTCTCAGGCAACATTGTGTGTTAGTGACTGATCGTCCACATGGCTTCTTGGAGACGCGCTGGGGACGATTTTTCTCCGCATGACAACGCGCGCGGGTACGAATCTCGAAGCACAGTTATTGATTAATACTGAGCCTTGCTCGGGATTATCTTTGTCTTGTAGGATATCAAATTTGAAACATGATTCCCTTGGAATATGAAATTATAGGAAGATATGTGAGGCTAGCATGGCGGGAGACGTTTGTCACACATGATTCATCTGTGTGATGACTCAGAGAGGAGGCCTGTGGTTGTATCTGACGCATACGAAATGGCCACGTCATGCTGCTATGTATCAAATGGTGTGGCAAACTGTAGCAAAGCAGTGCCTCTAGCACACTGTAAGAACTTCATTCACAGCTGTGGCAAAATTGATTTTACCTTTTTATTTGTGCACTGTAGGTTAGGACTTTTCTGCATTCAATTCAGGCCATACCAATTTAATTTGTTGGTTTTCTAATATTTTTCTGAAATAATATGAAGCAACAGGGTGAAAAAAACAAAAAACAAAAACAGGCCAAGTTCAGGTTGACATAAAAAAATACCCACACAACTCAGCATTTTCTGCACTAACGTGTACATGTATGTACAGGTGATTTTCATTTATTTCGAGTTGTGTATAGGTGGACTCCTAAGTAGTGTAGTTAGACCACACAACTCACAATTTTATCCTGTGTTCCTGACAAATATTTTGGGCCTTAGTTTTTAAAGATGTTCTTGTTTTGAAAAGGTGTGGAATTTTGGATGGACTGTAACATTTTGAAGTAAGGTATGCAAATCTAACTTTGAGATGCATCCTGGGATTCGAACCCCTGACCCTCTGATCCGCAAATTGAATTAAAGTCACCACTAAAGCCTGGCTATTAGGATGATGTGTGTGACATATGGAGCAGAAATTGATAGACGTGGAATATAGTGCCATTATGCAGTTAGCTGGAAAGCCTAGATCGTATGTTTCAGCCAAAATTAACACCCTACCGTTCATAATACATGCATGGCAGTATTTCTTGGGTGGAATCAGGTCCAGAGTAGTTTTTGTCAGTCTAAACAGGGTGTGAGAATTAAGAAGAAACTATGGGGGCCTGCATGCCCTTTTTCCTAAGGTGTAATCAGGCCTTTTTAGTCTTTGTAATCCGTAGGTAGCTGCCCCAAAAATCAACGTAATTCATAATAGTACATTAGCCGCAAAACGTAAAGTCGTAATCAGCTCTGAGAATTTAAGGTAATTTGTAACCGGTGGCAAAAATTTTGCGTAATTCGTAATCACTACCCCCCCCCCCCCCCATGCAGGCCCTCAACTATGTCATGATGTGATGTCAGTCGGATAAAAAAGAATACAGACTAGAAACATATATAAGCCTGCAGTATTAAAGATCGGAGAAAGCCTCTTTCTCCATGTTTTTACGTGCATGCCGCTTGCAGCACGTTTTATGTAGATTTGATGGGAGCTATTTCTCGGCTGATGACAGCGGTAGGGGCGCCATATGGCCCCATTTGTCCATAAACGCTGTCGCTGGAATATTGTCCATCTGGCAACATGCCATCACTGCCCAGGCTGCAGTCATCAGTGCCTCTTAGTGATTTACTGGCTGCCAACATGACGAATCTGGCAGGTTTAAATCAGCAAGAGCTGCAGCTCTGAATGACAAGCACGAGGCAAGACATTATTACTTTAAAAGCAGCTTTCTGGTTCTGGCTAAGTGTTTTAGGCCAATTTTTAGTTTTGCTTAGGCCACGGCAATTTAATCAATTGGTTCTCAGATTTGTCCGCTTCGTTTTTTTTTCTGGTTTGGAAAAAAAATGTTAAAATTCAGGTTCTGAATCAACTCCAAGATGCTCATACTTTGGCCGCAACAGTGGAAGAAAGTCCTTTTCTTCCTACTTGCTACAGTTTTTCCATCTATCAATGCAGTGGGTTGATTAAAAGTTCAAAATTCATTGTTTGAATTATATGTACAAACCACCCTGGTATGTTGACTTCATGAGTCCTATCGTAGCATTTGGGGTTATCATATTTTTTCTAAAAATATCCGAGAAACAAGAAATCAATGCCTCAGTACATACAAAGTTGCAAGACAGAGAGAAACCTCCAAAGGACTGCCAGATTAGCAGGATGATTGTCAAAAGCAGAGTGATTGATTAAAACTTCCCCAGTGTTGATTAAGGACAAGGTCTTTCATTACATCCACCCAACTGGGAACAACGGCTTCGGATTAGCTGGAGGTGAAATGCATGATTGTGCACTCCGAGAACAAAATTAACGTACCCAGTTTCATTAGGGAATTCCATTTTTCCCATTTGTATCATGTCAACGAAGCATACATTGTCAACACCTATGAATATTAGCCCTTTGCAAAAGTCTAATTCTATACATTATTCATTGTTAGTGTTCTAGCCAGCGTCCATCTTCTTTCTGTCATTTGACAGAATTTTGCTGGTCATGATGGATAAAAATTTTTTTCTTTGATGGACAAAAATTGGTGTGTAAAGATATGGAAAGAGATGTTATGAAACTAAGCCTAGTCTGCTAGCAAAATTTGCCCCACAAACTGCAGGAAATAGCATGTCAGAGGGTCAAGATTACAAAATTTTCTCTGGGGAGTATGCCCTCCCCCAGCCACTCGACATGATGTTACGTCAACCAAAATTGAGATGACGGGAAAAAATGCTTGAACAAAAGTCCTGTGTTTGTTGTTACCTTTTTTTCAGGTGACGTTATACATGTACATGTGTACATCGAATGATTGATTTGGTCCTGCCTGAAGCTAGGTTGTACTAATAAGTCTGGGAACATTGCGGGCAAAATCCTTAATGAAATTCCCCAGGAAACAGAGCACTCCTTGTAGCACAGTAATCAGGCTAGCCTGTGTTGTGCTGTGTGTGCCAGATATATTTTAACCTTTCCTCTCTGTTGCCAAAAATACCCATCTAGAACAATTTGTAGGGAAAATTTCAGATTGCAGGGAAAAAATGTCAAAGTTTTGCAGGCTAGAAAAATTCAGGCTTGGCATGAAATTTTAGTTTTTGCAGCAGCATACAAGAGAAACCTGGGTTATTGATACTAGTAGCCATTACAATGATGCTATTTTCTTTAGCAAGATATCAAATCTGTTTGAAAAGGTTGTTGTAAGGGAAATAATTTTGCACTGTGACAGTGGTTTAGATATTATTTTATTAGAAAATTTTCCCGAATTGCAGGTAAAATTTGAATGTACTCTGACTTACAACTTACATTGTTATAGCTAACAGAAAATTCAAGGTGACCTAATTTTGCTTGTCAAACTTCATTAAAGCAAAACAGTATTTCAATATCAGGATTACAAATTATTGATTAAAGAATTGGCCAAGGAAATTCAAGCACAGACATTTGAAGAAAGGGACATTCTTATCTCAGTGACAAGGTCTAATATAAAATCTGTTTAATCTGTTTCCATGATTTGAAGTGGATCTACTAGATTTACTAGTCTTCTTTATTGAAAGTTACAGTTAATGATTGATTGAGTCAGAAATACCATTTGTGTTATTAGAGGAACATGCATGCAGAATGATGGATCTGTCAATTAACACACCAGTATCTGATGACTGGACGTCATTGATTTAAAGACAGCATTGGAATCCTCTGTGCATTCCTTAGATCTATATTTCACATATTGAAGGTAAACGATTTTCTTAATCATTCTTTTTGAAAAGGCATCATTTCCTTCTCCCTGTGCCAAATGGACTTCGGTTGTTACATTTGATGGAGTCCAAAGGGAAATGTGTATTTCATTTACGTAAACTGAAGTCAGTGAAGAGTTTTAATTAGAAAAAGCTGATTGCTTCCCTTGGTAGAAAAGTATGCTTTGATATATAATCTCAGAAAAGGCGCTTAAGTTGCAAGGATTTGGTAGTAAACTCCAAAGCAAAATTGCTTAAAGATATAAAAAAAAGACATGTAACTCACCTTTGTTGTGAATTATTGGTGGTAAGTAACACGAAACAAAGGCTATAGCTCATTTTAAACTCGGTTTTAACTCTGTTAAAACAAATGTTTTGAAAATAATTTCGAAATCTTTTACATCAGCTACTGAAAAAAAATCTCAAATTCTTTTTTTTAATTTGGAATTTTTTTTTAAATTTTTTTAGATTTTTTGGAAAAATTTCGAGATGAAAATCTCGAGATTTTTTCATTTTCAATGAAGCATGAAGGGTCTCACTGGGCGGTATTATGATCCATTGGGCAACAGAGAACCTCTCCACAAAACATCAGATGTGAACAAAATGTAGGTTTAAGTATTAAAAGGCTAGAAGCACTAGTCCAAAGTGCTCTGCTCAGTCCAAAATTAATCTGCTCGCTGTTAAGTATATAATGTAAGAAATGCATTTCAAAGCTGGACAGACAGCCTTGCGTGCGATGCAAGTGTATACCTTCAATCTTTTAGAACTGACTAGTAATAACAATCAAAAAGTAGGAAGGTCAACGTTTTCACAAATACAGCATATTTCACTCCATCTTCTTCCTCATTCCAAAATGGACTGTTCCACATCAACCTTTTGCAGAAATGGACTGTCCCAATTAAGTTACCTTAACTCACAATATCACCCCACTCAGATATGGAATTTTCTTATTTTGACCCCTTGCTTGAAACAATATATTTCATCTATACTATGTTATGGAGTGAAATATAAAAAGGGGATGACTTTTTTCATCTCATATCTGGCCATCCCTCAAGGAAAGGCAATCATCTCCCCTGTACCTTACTAATTGGTAATCCTGTCCAGGTATTGATTAATGCGTGGGTGTCACATACATGTATCATAACACTTGGATTAAGGCAGCCCAGGCTTGAATTCGTGTCTGAGTTCGGGTGTGTGTCTGCACAATGGCCGACTATTTTCCAACCCGAATAAAATTCCAACATGTTCGATCTGACATCATTTGGACAGAAAGTGTGTTCCATTTGGGGTCACTGGTGGTCATTTGTATGTTTCCACTGTAAACCCGCGTTGTCACTCACTTTTTTTCAAGGGTTATGACTTTTACAGCTTTACGTGCAGCTCAAAACAACAGAATTGGTCTTTAGAGTAATCAATTGGTCTGTAACTTTCTAACTGTCTGTAACAGAATACTGCTTTACTGTAAGCCTGGGGTGCCTTAACCCAACAAATGAGTTCACATCTACTTCCCATAATGTACAATGATTGATAATAAAACTATATTATCTAATGAACCTTACTTACTCACAAGTAAAAAGTAGTAAAGCCCCTTTAACTATTGATATACTTGGCAAATATTGTCTCAATGCTGCTCATCTTTACTAAATATAAAACTCACCTGGCATGAAATTGCGTGTGAATTTTACATTACCAGATCTTTCCTCTGACAAGGTAAAGCTATTCTTGCCATGACGACAAATGCACCTCTTCAAACTTTAATGTCCCTTCCTACACCCTGTACCTGGTATCACCAATGACCTTGACTTGACATGACTACGTAGCAGGGCTCTAGCCAGCACTCGTTTTTCCGTCAATTACCAGAACTGTTGGCGTGTGACTGAAATCATTTAAAACCAATCTGTCAATCCTTGACAGACAAAATTTACAAAACTCTTGGGGAAAAATAAAAACATCCAAAAGAACACGACAACCACTCTCAACACAATGATTTGCCTCTCAAAATGTAGAAAATTGCATTTTTGAAGGCTCGAAAATCCAAAATTTGCCCCCCCCCCCAGATTGCAAGTGCCTTGTCGTGCCTACGGTGCACCTCCCCCCAAACCTAATGATGAACCTGGGCTGACGGAAAAAAAATTAGAGCTGGCTAGAGCCCTGCTATGTAGATATGGGAAGGTTATTTCATTTGACATAGGAAACTTGTAAGTTGTCGAAAAATTTGCATGCTGATGGTATAAGTAATGTATGGCATAAGAAAGTTAATTCAATATTGGTGATAATCTTTTTCTTATGTTTTGTGTCATGAAATTGTATTGGAAAGGAATTTTAGGAGTATGCCAAATTTTTGTAACAAATACTATGTTAACTACTAAAATCATAAACCACTAAAATTGCTAACCCCTCCCATCAAAATAGTACATTTTGAAAAAATTACTATTAAATTATAGTAGAAATTTTATAAGCAAATGTAATATTAGTTCTTACAGGTTACATGGATAAAACAATCGGTCACATATATCAGTTTGAAACGTGTATTTAAGATGTGATGTTTACACCTCACTAGAATAATACAAGTATCACTGACGGATCATTTTTCGAGTCAACTCGGTTCCTTATTTAATAGACTAACAATATAGGGTACGGGGCTCTTTGTAAGAATGCAGTTGAGTCTGTGACTAGTTCAGATTTGCCACTCACTGACTTTGCCTTGAGATTGGGAAAGCCATAGCGCGCGAGACTATAGATTTCTTACTGTTCATTTATGTGTGACAGAATGTTAGGTTTGTCTAGGGTGTAGTCTTTCCTTATTAAGACTATGACTATGATTTAAAGTATTTTATTGACTCCAGTCCATTAAGATATAGGATCCAAATATATGAGGAAGATTTTCTGGCGTGGTGCCTAGTTGGCAAAAGCCTATCCAAAAAGGTCCAATAAATCGTTACTAAGTGCAGAAGTCTTAGAGTTTCTGTTATCAAGGCTTTCTATCAAGAAAGTAATGAAAATAAATGGAACTTCCAAAACAGTTGTTTGTACCATAGTTAGCAAACACTACCTGGTACTAGCTTTTTCTTTATACCTTACCATTTACTTCATTTATATAATAAACTGTCCTCTACAGTGGAGATTGATACAGTAGTGTCAATGGTCTAGCAAGCATCCGTCTTTCAATCATTTGACAGAATTTTGCTTCTCATGACCGAAAAAAAGTGTGTGTAAAGATGGAAAGAGATGTCATTAAACATGTAAGCTTAGTCTACCAGCAAAATTTGCCCCTCAAAATGCAGGAAATAGCATTTCAGAGGGTCAAGATTTCAAAATTTTCCCAGGGGAGCATGCCTTCGGACCACCCTAGGATTGCTGCAGCACCTTGCACCTTAGGTGCTCAATATGATGTTACAGCAAACGAAATTGAGATGACAGAAAAAAATTCATGCTGGCTAGAATACTGATTCGGTACCACAAGATCAAGAATGGGAATTTCACAAATAAATGTCTGTATACCCCTACTTTCTCGTATATCCCAACGGCTTATTCACCTGTATTTGTGATCAAATTTTTTACTGTTACATGAGTTTTCTTCAGGGTTATTCCAACTGAGCTGAAATAGTTGAAATTCATGTCCTTCATTAAAATTGACAGAAGGCCCGACAGTGTAGCGCTAGCGGTGCTGTTTGTCAGTGTGAACTCAGTGCTGTAACTTGTGTTCAAAGTCCTGCTAGCAATCTATATGTAAGTGGATTGGGATGGCTCCTGGGCCAAGTGCTGTCATTCCATCATTTCACTCACAACAGACAAGTGTCATGGCCCAAGTTTGTCATCTTGACAGGCAAAGTGGGCAGGACTGTGGATGGATCTCTGTGGATTGATGGTGGGTTGTGAGACATGCGTCTGGCTTGGCTGATGCAAAGAAATCAGGTTTTCTATGGTGTAAATATAGAATACTACATGTATTCTGTGTCAACTGAGTTGCCAGCCTGACTGCGGGTCGGATCACCCAACGGCTGAAGGAGGGTGATGCAGAATGCACCGTGTTGTGTTTTACTTATGTCATACCCTCCGAGAAAACACACATTTCAATGCGAAATGTGCCAGAAATTGAGAAAATATGGTGTCCTTAAGCAGAAAATTGTAACAACATTAATTACTGAGTATCTTAAGCCCTTTTAAGGGAAGCCAAAATCATTTTTTACCCCCAAAACACCATTTCCTACACTTTTCAGCCATGTGAGTATCTAATGTCATTTTGCTGCAGATTACGAGAAATGTGACCTCAAACTTGGATCCTCGAAACCCTTTCGTCACTTTTTTAATGTGCCCTACCACGGGCCCAGGTTGTGGTAGAATTGGGGTGTGCACTGTTTATAGGGACTATACTCCCACTGTATCACCAATTGATAAGGATCACATGATACTGAAAGACCTACTAACTTAAAGATGGCTCTCGATGATAAATGCATTATTACTGGGTCCTGCCTTAGGTCTGAACATACTGTCAGTAGCACATTACCAAGTCAAATCTCTGCCAAAAGGAGGTCAATGGAAACCATAAAATTACGAGCTGTGACAGTAATGGGCATTATGCCCTTATCTCAGCCCACATATCATGTAAAGAACTGTTCCAACTGACAGTCTGAGAAGACAGAATGCACACCTTCAATCCATTGTGATTAGAGATGGACCTGCCCTTGGTGCTGAACGACTGGAGGTGGTGGCCTAAAATGCGCCTGAGAGGAAAGCGGATGAGAATGCATTAATGCAGAGTCTTAGTGGGGAATCCAACTTAAGACGTTACTGTCACAGGCCACTGACTGTAATGCCCATACCCATTAAGTGCAGCAGCATACCTTCACAGTACTGAGTGATTCAGTGGTCCATATGTTATGATGTAGGCTGCATCTGTTAGTATAAATGTGTACTGGTCCTGTATGTACTACCTTCAACCTTAGATGTGTACTGTTTTTTTATATTTCTATGTTTACTTTCACAGAAGGAAAACATATTGTTTTTGCTCTGTTTCTTCTTCTTCTTCTCCAAACACTTAAGGTCAATGATCTGCACCAGATTGCGGCCACCATGGTAACTGGTGCTGTAGGAGACACCCTGTGGTGTTGGGTTACATTATGTAGCAAGTCAGAGTTGGAGGGGCTGGTCACCGTATACAATGTCATGTGTATGCCATGTTTGAGTAAGAATAAACAAAGAAGTAGTTTGTTGGGCTAGACCATGTGAAGGTAAATATTATGCATTTGCTTTGCAAATTTTACATTTCTCGTTGATTTTAGTTTTGTTTGTATCAATTTTAGTTTAACTTCATGGCATAACCCACCAGTTTTGTATCTAAGTTTCAGCCTTTGCAGATAGCTTTTTGATACCAAACTTGTTTAGTGGTTAGGTAGCAGGCATAAAAGGGTTAAAAGAGTACAAGTTGCATAAGGCTAGAGTGCTAGGTCTGATCCTCTCACACTTTTTGATAAATGTAACTTGGGTTATTTAACCACACTTTGCTCATAGTGTTCTCTGAAATCCCTAATAGTAGTGTTCAATTTGGGTCTAAAAAAATCAAGTTTTGATTCTAAAAACTTTGTGACTTCTAAAGAGGATCGTTTGAAATATCCTTAGAAATTCATCATATTTTAGCATCACACAAAAAGCAGGATGCAAACTAGGATATGCGTACCTTTATTACTGATAAGACGACTATGCTTAGCTGGTCACAGTGATTTGTAGGCACAGTGCATGGAAAAAGCATTAGCCATGCATTTACTAAGCACTCTTCACATAGTGCCACACAACTCATTGCATTCTAACTACATTCCTCATTGCATTACTCAAATACATGACGAAAACACTGAGAAATCAAAACGGGTACACGGCAAAGTGTACCGAATGTCTTGCCATGATTAGTGCTTTAGATATGCTTGGAAAGTAGGTCAAAGCACTTAAGAAGGCTCGTAAAAGATGGCTGTAAACTTAAGCCCTGTAGCGATCGAAGTGATTCCTCTTCACCAAAGCAATTTCTAAGGCTATATGTCTAGAGGCAGCCAGCTAAACATATTACTGAGAGAAGCACTTTTGTCTCCTTTGGCTGAAGATGTATTTGTAAGTGGACATACTTTTACATAAGGCCACAGGAAGTCATTTTTATGGATGACATCAGTGCATGCATTCATTTTTGCTTGATTTAAAAAAAAACAAGAAATTTTGTTGCCTTCCATTGGTAGTCAACGTGCCAAAAATGGGCAAATATGTCATAAACGTCTATCGGTTCAGAGACCATCAAGGATCCAGCAAACTTGAGGCACAGTTGCTGGATTTGATGGCAAGTGTTGACAGTCTAAGGTGTTCCATCGTATATGAATGCCCAGTGTTGTAGCTACCCATGATGGTACGACAAGATCTTTTCTAAAATTGTTCTAGTTAATCAAGGTGTATAAATATCTACAAGGACAGGTAATACTGTTGAATACAGGAAGAAAAGACCTGTTGGTTGTGTTATCACTTGTTGGTTGTTTTGTTGCCCCTTTTTGTTCAACAAGGTTTATGATCCCAAAATTTGAATATGTAAGAATCTTGATTTTTTTGCCTGCCTTGTTTTTTTCACCCTATCGCATTGAAATTGGAGTCTGTGGAGGATGTCATCCATAAAATTTTCTTGCTGTGGCCTAATTTGCACTGTTCTATTCAAGTCATGGAGCTAGGATGTTCCTAATGGTCAAAGGGCTGACAGGGTTGGGCTTGTCGTATGCATCAAGTCGGGACAGTAGCAATGAGGAAGCAAAGTTCAGCTTAACTTTTATCAAAGGTTCAGGATTGTGCTTGAGGCGGAATCTGTAGGGATTTAAACAATGGGAGAGTTTGGCCACTGACCAAGTCCCAAAATGCCGTGTGCTTGCAAGGTTGCACGCTTGCAAGGGGACTCCAGTTGCACAAGGATCAGAACCTCCACCTTTTCCCCTCTACTACAAAAAGTAAATGAGTTTATGTCATAGCTTGGCTGCAATAACGTTTGATACAGGTTTTCAGCCCGTGTGATAACCACTCGTATCACATGGGTTCTAACAGTTATCACACAGGCTTCCAAAAGTTCCAACGAACAATTCGAACACGTTTTATGTGCACTGTGTGCACCCCTTTCCAAAATTAGAATACCCAGTTCAGACATTAGAATTGATGTTGTTACAATTTTTGGTTTAGAGACACAATTTTTTGTCAATTTCAGGCACAGTGTGTATTTTCTATGACTTAAATGCAATACTACACGGTGTATTACGCATCACCCTCAGTCCCAGCCCTCCCAAACTCTCAAAAAGTAAAAACTTAGAGGACGAGAGAGGGCAAGCAAAAGATGGCGAGCAAAAAGCACCTGTTGACTATTTAGGCAGTATTTTTTCAAAACGCCCGTTTTAATTGTACAGCTATTTTGTTTATATCTCATGTATGTGTTATTTTTGCCTGTATTTAATTGTTGTATGTAATGTTTGTAATGTGTGAAGCACAGTATCAGCTCAATGTGCTGCCTATGTGCTCCACGTGTCTTGCTGTGGCAAGTTAAATAAAGAAAGAAAGAAACTAAAAACTAAGAAAACCTACCTCTTCCCTGCAGCCTCACCACAAGACGGTAGAGGACCACCCAGCCGCGGCGCCTCTCGAGGCCGCCCCTGATGACGTGCCCGTGGCCCTCCCACAGAAGGCGTACGACAACATCGAACTTCCCTCAGACAAGGACGTCGCTGTTCCACAGAAGTCAGGACCCATCAAGGATGTGGACTACAAGGCACAGGGGCTGGAGCTGGCAGGTAGGGAGAATTGAGTTTATTCTACTTATTTATTTCAGTAGCATGCGTAGTCCAGTGGTTAGCAACCCTGCCTGTGAACTAAGGGGTTGGGTGTTCGAAGCCTGGCTGTAGTCGCTCAGCTGACATACACGCTACTGCAAAGGGTCACAGTCCTTAGGATGGGACGTTAAGTTGAAGTCCACTGTTCATTGTGCTTGTTGAAAAGAGCTAGGGGAATCTCCCCAGTACAATGAACCTGTAAATACTGTACATAGCATCTGTCTTCTCTGTTATGACCAGTGGGATCTTAGCTCTTCAGTGACCTAAAACTGGATTTTTTTCCTTTTTCTATGTGATGAGACTAAAACAAAATCTGTAAATAAAGTTGAAACTGGAAAGGCAGACATTTACCTGCAAGCAAATACAGCATATTTCAATCCATCTCCTTACCAGGCCAATGAAAATCCTGGGTTAAACTTTTCAAGATCGTATTCTCCTCCTTGTACGTTTACATTCTTCCTACCTACTTCTCTTCCATAATTTTCCTCCCACAAGCTAAGAGTCCCCTGAAACATCAGCACTACTATCATTACCAAGAGAAACAAGGAGATTCAGTATTCCTCCATTCGACCAATTTCTTCACACACGGGCACCCCGTTACTGTAATGTAGCAATCAGCATTCATCTCACAAACTGGGCCGTAATTTACCAGCAAACCTTCTGGAGAACCACTTTACTGAAGTGGATGTTTAATTCTGTGGCTGCTCCCCATTGGGTAGGGGCAAGGGGAGAAAGTGGTCACTAATTTACATCATAGTGAAGGTTGGTAAGTTGCATACCCAGGGCTGGAAATAACACCTGTATATGCAGTGGTTAGTGCAGATAGAATTGGAGCTGTGCAGGTGTTTCTGATGTCTACCTGCACCAGTCCATGTGTTGGGTTTATATAGTGTAAAAGAAATACTGGCAACAGTTTTAGTATGATCCATACTTCCTAAATGCTGAGTGGTGCAGGTAAAATTTGTGTGGTGCAGGTAATTTTCATTGTTACCTGCACCAGTGCAGGTATGCAGAAAAAGTATTTCAAGCCCTACAGTTACACTAGTTGCATGTCAACCTGTCCATCTGTAGTTTTAAATGTAACTTGAAGTTAGTTGATACAACTATAATACAACGTCTAGGTACAAAAGAGTATATCTACACAGTATCGAGTGGGACTTCTTTGGCTCAATTCCTAGTAGGCCTTCTTTTATATACTGCAGTATACATGTATTGATAGCCATAGACAATAATGCACCATTCTCTGACAGCCAGTTATAATCCATTTCACTTCAAATATCCAAGAGCCAAAAAATAAATTGATGTGGCCTAAGCAGCTGAAGTTATTCCAAGACAATTCTACACGTACCAGTCACGAAACAGTCTTCCCGTGTACATGTAGATTGATACGTATTGACGGCCACCCTTTTGGCAGACAATCCACCGTTTTCTGACCGTCGTAACTTCCTGGCTGATTGATTTCACTTCAAAGCATCCTAACACGAAAAAGATGAATTTGTGTGGCCTATGAGTACTGCTAGTATTCCAAAACACTTCTACTGAACAAATGTCTGCCTGCCTATGTGTAGATATATATCAATGGTGAACCCCTCTGCAGACAATATACCATTCTTTGACTGTCATAACTTGCTGGTTGATTGATTTCACTTCAAAGTATCCCAACACAAAGAAGATGAATTTGTGTGGCCTTTGAGAACCTCAAG
Source organism: Branchiostoma floridae x Branchiostoma japonicum (assembly GCA_013266295.2). Taxonomy (NCBI): domain Eukaryota; kingdom Metazoa; phylum Chordata; class Leptocardii; order Amphioxiformes; family Branchiostomatidae; genus Branchiostoma; species Branchiostoma floridae x Branchiostoma japonicum. Next base: position 8,351,306 of record CM023837.1, on the reverse strand, counting down.
TAATCCAAAACACTTCTGCCGGCCAAATGTCCGCCTGCCTATGTGTAGATTTATATACTACTGACTATATATTGATGGTGAACCCCTCTGCAGATGCAGACAATCCAACATCAGGGCTCAAAATACTATTTCTGCATACTCGCACTGGTGCAGGTAACATTGAAAATTACCTGCACCAGACAAAGTTTACCTGCACCACTCAGAATTTAGGAAGTATGGATCATACTAGAATTGTTCAGAAACCATTGCCATTATTTCTTTTATTCATGTACTTCATAGTTGGTAACAGTCGATGCAGCAAATAAAAATCCACAATGCATGTACATATACATAGGCCAGTGCAGGTTAGGTGCAGGTAGACATCAGAAATACCTGCACAGCTCCAATTTAGGAATTATGGATCATACTAAAAACTGTTTAGAAACCATAGACATTATTTCTTTTACACTCCAAGGTGGTAACAGTCAATACAGCTAATAAGAATCTGCATACACTATGCACATGGACCAGTGCAGGTTATGCAGGTAGACTGCAGAAATACCTGCACAGCTCTAGTTTTACCTGCACTAATTAAACCTGCATATGCAGGTGGTATTTTGAGCCCTGAACATTCTCTAATAGTCGTTAAACTTGCTGAGAAAGCATCACGGATTGATTTCAGCGGGTTGCCGTGGTGAGAGCCCTCGCGCATCCACGTAGATGGGGGGGCAGACATGAATAATTCAGAGGTATTGATTTCTGCAGATTACGCGCTCGCAGTTTATGACACCGTCCTTTGGGTCACCCCGGCAACCTTGGATTTGTTCGGCAGAAAAACATAGTTCGCTTCTTTCTTTTTTGTGAATTTTTGCTGAACCTTGTGTTTTTTGGCCATTCCACCTTTGCAATGTATTGAAATTGAACTTCATAAAGTGAAGCATAAGAGGTAGAAATAGATACAGTCAGGAGTCCTGTTGGTCAAATATTGCAGGACAAGGCAATTGCCTTACCTTCCTTTTTTTCAGTTCAAGCTGTACAAAGGTAGTCCAGTAGCCTTTTTGAGGTCATAGAGGCAGTGGGTTGATGATCCACTGTGTCCAGGGTACAGTATTGGAAGGTGGAGCCCATCCCTCTCCTTCCACCGCCTTTTACTTCCCTGACCGAAGTCAGGTACCCATTTTACACCTGGGTGGAGTGAGGATAGTCGTGTAAAGTGCCCTTCCCAAAGATGCAATGCCTTAGGAATGCAAGGAATCGAACCCATAACCTCTTGATCTTGTGTCCGCTTGCCTAGCCACTCAGCCATTCAATGTCACATGTTTAAAACTCACTGTATTTCAAGCATGAACATTCTATGGAGATGTACTGCTTTCTTTTGCCAATGCTGTGGAAGTAGAATTTTTTAGCCCTTGTTCTGACTATCCATTGAAGATATCTCATTGCCCTTGAAGGGTTCAGTTATAAACCCTTAAAAAAGGGAAAGTGGCATTAGAGTACCTGCAAATTGCTTTTACCATGGTTTTATGTCATTGCTTAATCTCAGGCACTCTGCTCCATAAAAAGCTAAGTCCTGACATATATGCTGTAAAACTGTATATTGATGGATGTGGAAATGAAGTGATGTAAGGGAGTGCTATTTTTGTCTCAGTATTGTAAAGTGGACATATGTAGTGACTGCATCACACACAGAAGGGATTGTAACTGTAAAATTGTTATCGTCATGATACGTATGAGTGTGTAACTTACTGCTTTTTAACGGATCTGGAGTATTGCCTCCTCCTCCCTCCCCCCACCAGTGCATACTTGGATATTCTTTACAGATAAGCATGGTATGTCCTTTTTGGATTAATTAATAATAGGTAAATTCCTAATAAAAACCATAATTTCTGCTTGAGACATGACTCAAACTCGTGACCCCTCGGGATTCAAACCCACGACCAGTGCTCCAGGAGCAGCAATTTGGCAACCACTTCTGAGTGAAAACCTTGCAGCTGGGTCACGGGCGATTATTCTGCAACACTAACAGGTCGATCAATCTCCTATATTCTTTGTAGTGTCATGTGCTGGTCTGCACTGGGATTCAAACCCATGACCCTCAGGTCAACAGGCAGGATTGCCAGCCACCTCATTCCAAAATCCTGCATCACAAGCGATTGTGAATCTCTGGTACTGGTTAACCAACCTCCCTTACCCACCGTTGCATCACATGCCTGAGTCTGCAGTCAGGATTCGAACCCATGACCTGTGATCCACAGGCAGGATTACCAACCACTTGCTCCAAAATGCTGCGTCACAAGCGATATGTTCTGCAGCACTGGTTTCCCAGTCTTCTTTACCCATTCTTGTGTCACGTGCTGGTCTGCTGACAACCATACTTTTCATTTTGGTTCAACCAAGGAGGTCAAAAATCAAATGATAAAACCTCTTTGGTTCAACAATATAAACACTGAGGCTATGTGACTTCACTTAAAGTTGTAGCCAAAATCTTCAAAAATCTTTATTGTACAGTCAAACCTGCCCAAAAAGGCCACCCAGGGGACCGAGGTAAAGTGGTCTTCTTGGACAGGTGGCCTTCTTGGGTCGTCGCTTAATGCTTGCATGTGTCTATGAAAAAAATTTCAGGACCAGGAAAGGGAGGTTGTACTATGTACATGTAGTATAGCCAGGTGGCCAGCTTCAATAGGTGGCCACCTGGACAGGCTCGACTGTATATTTACTAATTCTTATACAATTAAATTCTATTTGCCCATTGTATAATTTATGACCTCCTAAGTTTGTGTTCTGTTTACTTGCCATGGCCTCCTTCCAAAACCAGTCCTATTTGGCTGATACCCATATGTATCCAAGATTGATTAATAAATAAATTTTCTGAATAACTCTGTACGCCATCTTCCCACCAGTGTGCCCCAAAGCCCTCCTTCCCGTGTACCTTATTGCTATTCAGCCCTTCCTTCCTCCATCCCTACAGTACATTTTAAGCAAGGTTTTATTGATATGAAACTGTCCTTGACACCAGGGGGAGTCATTCAGCCCCTGCCGGTGCCCATCTGTTAAAATGGGCCGCCATTTGGGGAGAAGCGCAGCAATTTGGAATCCATCATTTCTCGTCCCCTGTGCAGATTTGTGTCGTGCGCAGTTTTCAAATTGTTGGGGTGCAACATCAATTTCAGGCCACACCAATTTATTTCCAAGTTGGTTCTATGGCATTCAAAGGAACTCACTACCATAGGACATCAGAGCAGCATCTTCTCTTACAACCTTTAAAAGAATAGTGACTGACCCTTATCGAATGGCTTGATGAATTATTATTTGTGACTTTTGTGTTATTATTTGTTATTATTTATTTATTATCTATTCATTATTTATTTATTCTTTGTATTATTGTTATTATTTTGAGTCATCCATTTTGACCAAACTTTTGTTTTATTTCAAATGACCCCTGATTCTCCTCCCAACTTGACCTCTATGAAAAGTGGCCCTAATTAATATAATGGCCAAATAGAGCTATTTTGAGTGTAAATAAAGGCACAAACAAACAAACTAACAAAGAAACAAACAATTCAACCAGAGCGCTTGGAGGAAAACTTGATTCTGAGTATGTAATTTGTATTGTAATTTTACTCCATAAAACATTAATTGCTTGAAGGACTGTATATATCATATAATATAGAATTTAGCCCCACGCTCTGTTTTTTAATAATGCCGATCTTCTAGTTCAGAATTGTATATACATGTATTCTTTTGAAATACAAGAACAAATTGAATTGGTATGGCCCAATAGCTTTCACTCATTCTATTGAATCAATGTTGCACATTTTAGTCTCGGCATAATGTACGTGTGTGTAGGATACGGATGCAGCTCTAGATCATGGTGATGCCCTTGTGTGAATGTCAGCCAAACCAGACTGTCACTGATACATGTTATGTAATAGAAAAGCCTGGACCTATCCAATTTTTATACTTTCACGTAGTCTAATGATTTGGGGTGTGCAACCACCGGTTCCAAAGAAGAAGTTAGTAACATCAAAGAAGAAGTTAGTAACATCAATTTATTTTCTTGCTTCTATGTAACAGTTACATTTTAAGTTTTTAAAGTAAAGAGGAAGCAAGAGAGCAAGATAAAAGCAGAAGATGGGGAGGAAAACTTGAATGTGACTACTAGTATATTTTTAACTGTTTGGTTAGGGTATAGACTTTGTTTTCATGTTGATTCCTCAGTTCAGCATTGAGAACATAAAGTCGAATTCCCTTAGGAGTTTTGTGGGACATTTTGTCTTCTACTTCTTCCACATAAGAAGAAATTATTCCAACAAACGGGTATTGACAATTACCCTTACATAAGCACGTATGGTGCCAGCGTGAAACCCAGATTTTTCACGGTTTTCCTTGGATGTTTGGTCATCATTGCATCAGAATTTTGCTTGTTGCAGACTATATCTTTTCCGACACAACATTTGAAAACTATAGACGAAATGTCATCCTTAGATACGTGAATACGAGACGTTCTGCAGAAGTGCTATGCACAATACATTTACGGGTTTCGCACAGGTGCAATACATTCTGCCAATGTGCTTCTTACATGCATGTACATGGCAAGTAGCCATATCTTTTTCCTCATTGAGCTACATCTTATATAATATAATAAATTCGTGTTATCATCGTACATATAATCATCCTCTGTATAGAATTTGCAGTAAAGTTCTAATATAGTATTCATGCAGACCAGTTTGCTATTGATCAGAGTTGTGAGGATCGTGCTGACATGGCGGGGACTGGGTTAGTTCTCCTGGGCAGGAGCCAAGGGGCCAGACGTCAGGTGTTTTCAGTCGGAGGTATGGTCCAGTGGTTAGTGGCCCTGCCTTTGGACCTGAAGGTCGGGAGTCTGAATCCTGGCTTTTGCTGCTCACCAGAATTGCGTGCTTGGTTGTGGTAGCACGTTCAACTTGGCAGAATGTACTCAGCGCCTGCGCAAAACCCTCAGCTGATTTTTCACATTTTTCAATGGATGTTTGGTCAACGTTGCATCAAAATTTTGCCTGTTGCAGACGATATCTTTTCCTATACAACATCTGAAAACTACAGTTAGGCTTTCAACCTTATATGCTCTAATACAACCTTATATGAGACGTTCTGCCAAAGTGCTAACAGTAGAGTTGTAGAATATAATAAAAATATAAATGGGTAAGGCCATGCCAATTTAATTTGTTGGTTCTCAGACTTGCCTGCTTCATTTTTTTTCTGATTTGCAAAAAAAAAAAAATAGTCAGGTTCTGAATCAACTACAAAATGTTTATAATATAGTTGGGCCCTAACAGTTAAAGAAAGTCCCTGTCAAAATTCATTGTTTGAATTGCAAACCAGCCAACAGAGGATGAACTGAACTGTACTGAACTGGTATGTAATGACTTCTGTATCTGTATCTGTATTTATATACCCGGTATAACCGCCCTTCGGCGTAACACACCAGCTCCGACTTCATGGCTCCTAGCGTAGCTTTTGGGGCTAATATAATAAATTATAGATATAAAATTGTTTTGTTTTGTCAGTTTCTGAATCTATACAATCCTTCTATATTGTTTCCTCCTTAATCTTATTTATATATAATATATATATATAATTATATAATAGTCTAGTGTTAAATGTAGTTGCACATGTCTTTTTATTATTTGTTTTCCATGCCATGCTCTGTGTGTGTACTTTGATTTCAAAAAGTAATGAAATAAAGGATGATTAAAAAAACAACACAATAGCAGGCTATAATGTGTAAATAGATTCATGAAAAAGCAGACATTTTCGCCCCTGTTTATCAAGGTTCAGCGATGATGAAAAGAGGAGATGTCATCAGTTCCACCACTCTACATTAATCATTCATGCATTTTCTGATACTTGCAGTGCAAATGGTTCCCAGGAGCGTGGTTACTGATAGGCATCTGTGTCAAACAATACTGGTGTTGCGTCTCTCCCTTGGCAATCGTTAACAGTAAATAGGACAAGGGTCATGATACGAAAAAAACTGGGGCGCGTACGTAGGGGTCTGTGTTATGTTGTTGCATTTGGTCTCCGCGCTTGAAAATACACATTGTACAGATCTACAATAGAGGTCCTGTGGACTACATAGACTACTTGGATCACGCTAGGTGATAAGTTGATTCCGCCAACATTTGAACATGCTCTAAAGAACAGAATCTGCATTAACGTGCACACATTCTAATGCATCAGACATATCTTAATCATTTCAATTGGTTCTCATCAGATTCACCTGCTTCATTTTTTTCTGATTTGAAAAAAAAATCAGGAGCTGAATCTACTCTAAAATGATTTTTATTTCCTGCAGTGACTGCTACCACCTATGAACTGTAAAAGAAATAATGGCAATGGTTTCTGAACAGTTTTTAGCATGATCCACTTTCTAAATACGTAGCAGGTAAAATTTATCTGCTATACAGGTGCAGGTAAAATTTATCTGCTATACAGGTGCAGGTAAAATTTATCTGCTATACAGGTGCAGGTATGCAGAAAAAAAGCATTTCTGGAAGACACGCTGAAAAGTGTTTGGAGCCCAGGCTCTGATGATGCTTGTGATGATGCTTGTGATGGAAATGGAACGAGCTGATGTCAAGGTTTTTTACGACGTTACTTTGAGCCTGAGGTAATAAAACTCACAGTACATTTTGTATGTATGGCCCAGATGGGATGTGCTGCATGTACATGGCTCAATGTACCCAGATGGATCAAAAGATGGACTTGAGTTGTTGCAAATTCCATGCATTTTTTGCCAAGATGCACTGGTTAATGTTGTATGGAATGATCTGTAAAGAGGATTTTGATGGCCTTCAGAATATACATGTACAGTGCTTGTGCAGCTAAATTTGTCTTTACAACTCCATCTGATGCGGACTCTGAAGACTCCATGTGGTGGGTTGCTGGAGTAAGGGATGTGGGAGGTGGAACCATTGTGAAATAAGAGCTTTGCTATTCAATCATTTACCAACCTGATGAAATTATTCATGGGCTCTATCATACATGTACATGTTTGGAGCGGGTAAAAGAAGACAAGGAAACCAGCAAGAAAGGGGATTATGAGCACTATGATGAGCCAGATGGATCCACCCTTATTACTTGCCACTGTCATCAATTTTCCAAGATCATGTTGAAGAGGAAATTTTTAACATCAGCAAAGATCTCGAAAAACTCCAGCTCCAGGTGCATTATCAGTAAAAACTGAGAACATTGAAATGCTAGCCTGCCTTTCAGATTAGCTTGTGTGGTCTTTACCCTTGGGACGCACCTGTAGACATTATCAACATGACTCATGGCTTTGTTGTGACAGTCGTTGCTGTGGTCAATTATGATGAAAAAGAAAAGCCGTTCTCTGGCGTTTGTTTTCAGTGATCAAATTTTTCAGTCATGTGTGCAGTATATTGGGGCTTCATCTTAGAGGTAAATTTTTGTGGAGCAAAGCTGACACGAGCAAAGCTGATGGGTTGGAGGGGTACGGTCTTGGGTTCGATTGCTGGCATTCCTGGCAAGACTTGGAAAACTATTACACGACTTTCCTCACTCCGCCTGACTTCAGTTGGGGAGGTAAAAGGCAGTGGAAGGAGAGGAATGGGCTCCGCCTTCCAATACTGTGCCCTAGACACAGTGGATCATCAACCCACTGCCCCTACGGCCTCAAAGACTTTTAAAAAATTGGGACTACTGTTACCAGTCCCTTTCCTAGAATCTAGAGGGTCGATTAGTCAAAGCACGATGTAATCAGACTATACAGTAACAGTTACTGTCTTTCCTCTTCTTCGATGGTGCCACTTTGGCTTATCCTGCAATACTATTTTATCCTTCATGGCTGCCTGGTTATCCATGTCTGCATTTGCAGGTCTGACAGGTTGATTCTTTGGATATTCGGGGCAGTAACAGTCCCATCCTTCCAGAGGACTGCTGCTAGGAGCACAAATTAGTCAAACTCAAAGGCTATGGTACTACTATGGTACTACATTGTACTCTCTTTCCTTCTAGAGGGTTGATCAGTTGAAGGGTTGCTCAGAGCACAATGTAGTCAGAATATGCCTTCCTCTACCTCAAATTGGAGCCACTTTGATTTATCCTTCATGGCTGTCTGCGTAGCCATGCCTGCATTTGCAGGTCTGGCAGCTTGATTCTTTGGATGTTCAGAGCAGTAACAGTCACATCCTTCCAGAGGGCTGCTGCTAGGAGCACAAATTAGTCAAACTATGCCTTCCTTACATCAAAGGAGGCACTTGGACTTATCCTAGAATACTCTTTATCCTTCATGGCTGCCTGCTTAGCCTTAGTCTGCATTGGTAGGTCTGACAGGTTGATTCTCTAGATGTTCAGGGCAGTGACAGTCCCGTCTTTCCAGAGGACTGCAAGGAGCACGAATTAGTCAAACTATGCCTTCCTCTACATCGATGGAGCCACTTTGACTTGTCCTGGAATACTATTTTATCCTTCATGGCTGCCTGCTTAGCCTTAGTCTGCATTTGCAGGTCTGACAGGTTGATTCCATGGATATTCAGGGCAGTGACAGTCCCGTCCTTCCATAGGACTGCAAGGAGCACAAATTAGTCAGACTATGCCTTCCTCTATGTCAATGGAGCCACTTCAACTTATCCTGGAATACTATTTTATCCTTCATGGCTGCCTGCTTAGCCATGTCTGCATTTGCAGGTCTGACAGCTTGATTCCGTGGATATTCAGGGTACTAACAGTCCCATCCTTCCAGAGGGCTGCAGGGAGCACAAATTAGTCAGACTATGCCTTCCTCAACATCAATGGAGCCACTTTGACTTGTCCTGGAATATTATTTATCCTTGGCTGCCTGCCAATGAGGTCCAGGCTCAGACAATGAATCCCTTGTCAACAGTGGAGACTGAAGTCTGCATGATTTATGAGGAGACAGACAGATGGGCATGACTTTGTGTTGCAGTCATGTCTCATAAGGCCACAGCAATTCATTTCTTTGACCCACAGACATATAAAGGTGCCCAAAGCAGTTTTGGCTTGAAAACGAGATTTTTCATATCTTGAAAGTTCATCTGTGTTGATAGAAGTCATTATTCATATGGAACAAGTTTAAACTGTAATTTCCAACACAAGAGATTGGACCTTTAACCCATTACGACTGTACAACTCTAGTCTTTGTCAAGGAATGAGAGATCCACCGCTTCCGTGACATCACGTCATGCAGATGACACACGTGACTCTGTTAGCAGTGGATCGTAAGTTGCAGAAAGTCTGTGGCATTGATGTTGTTGAGTGGTGAGAACTCATTGAAAATCTGCATGCTTCCGGTACGGTTGGGAGGGTCTGACATTTAAAAAATCTTTCGACTGTGCACAAACCTAACCGATGAGTCCTGAATGCTTCCGGAGATTCAATCACGTGATCTTCATTCAATTTATGGCATCATGTGGCCAGAACTTGGTGAAAATTGTCGGAAAATGGTTACTAGTACTGGTAGGATCGTGGGCAGATAATACAGGACTGGTACCACCCAGAAAAGCATTGTGGATTGCTAATATTACCTGTAACCTAACTTAATCCTAACCCATTCAGGCATAAAACTAGATTGAAAAGGATAGGCACGGTTCTGGATACAATAGTTCCCGCGTATCCAAAAATGTAGATTTGCTCCGAGGACGGTTCTGGACACGCCCGGACTATCCGTAACCGTGCCTGGGCATGGTTCTGGATAAAGCACGGTTTTGGATACAAGAACAGTTGTCATCATTGAAAGGCTGGTGTGAGAGATATGTTCATCCCACCACATTAAAGCCAGGCTTTGCAGCAAATTGTCTGTGGCAATATAATCTTCCCTGCAGCATACTGGTCTCAGGTCTGTCACTTAGGATGTTTCATGTGATATCACGTCTCTATTGTCTGCCAACACACATTTGTCAAGATGGCCACATTGCTTACATGAACATGTACCATCTCTAAAAAACATAAATAACACTCCATATTCCAGGTATCTAGTCTATAGTGGTTCGTTGCAATACGTTTTTTAATGCTGCAACTGATGAGGGGCATTATACTGTCTAACATTTTTGCACCAAAAATTGAAATATTTTAATTGGAAAAAGCTTCGTGTGATTGTAATTTACTTCCACCTTTCAACATATTCGTACAATTATCTCACATTTCTGACATTTATGGTTGGTGCTAAAACAACCCACACAAGGCACATTCAGTTTGTGGTGCCACCACAAAGTACAAGAATGTAAACAAGTATGGCTGAAAGCTGTGTTTCTAAGGCATTATATTTTGGCACCTCCACTTCCTGAATGGTACAGAAAATGGACTTTTTGTATCGTCCTAATGTTGCATACATTGTGTAATGCAGCTTTAAGTTTAATGCTTATTTATTCCACAACATATACATGGGCCAAGAATGGAGCCTAGTGCTGCTTGACAAAGACAGAGTTCTCCCAGAAGTGCATATTGATTGCATTGTACTGAGCTTAATTGTACTGTATGACGTATGGATGTCTGTTATAGATGAGCTGCGTATTCAACATGTTCGCTCGCGGAAGCCATCTGGGCGATATTGACAACCGGAACATGTTTTGCATATCTGAGTCATTTATCCAGTGCGATGTCATTCCATAGCACATGATGTGGATACTATATTGTTAATATGGCGGAAACCTTACCTATATTTTGGATCCATATGGATACATGTAATATGTGTTATAGATGCATATTCTGAGCCATAATGGTCAATATTAACAACCAAAACATGTTTTGTATATCATTGTCATTCATTCAGTATAGTTGGGCCGATATGAAGTAATTTTTACATACTTCGGGACATTTATGTTATACTATATATGCAGATTATCTTAACTTCTTTTAATGTTTAACTAATCTCTATGGAAATGTGAAATACATGTAGATGCATATTCTGGAGTCCATTTGGGCGATATTGACATCCAGAACAAGTTTTGCAAATCCTGAGTCCTTTATTCAATGCAGCAGGGCCAATCTTACAGTAGCATTTTAATCAGTAATAAAATTGCCAGTAAAATGTCAGTACCGTCAAGACAGTAACTGTCAGTAAAAGATCAGTCAGAATAATTCTTAGGAAGCATCAGTACTTGTCACTGTCAGTTGCATAACAGTCGTGACAGTTAAGCTGCATTTACTGAAATGTTACTGAAATGAGACTGACAGTAACTGATCAGTTGCTGACACATATCAGTGCTGGTGGTTTGCTGAAGCAGTACAAAGTAATCATACTGATGCTAATAATTTGATTTAATCAATGCAGAAAACTTTTAAGTTATGAAAGTGCATTATACATTTTGTAGATGCATATTCTGGAGTCCGTAGCCATCTGGTTGGTATTGAAAACTGGAGCGTGTTTGATAAATGACGCCGTCCCGTATTATAAGGTCCTGACCCGGATGTGTTATAGCTATTGGTGCTGGCTTACATGGACGTGATGTGGGAATCATGCGGTAAAAACAGCTGCAGGCTGCTGTTGTCAATCTTTGTGGTGGAACACACGGTCCGGCGGTTAGGCCTAGGCAAAAAATGTTGTGTTTACTGTTTTCCGACCGACCCTATAGCTAGAAAAAACTGCCGACCCTAGCCTTTTTTTTTAGTGGACCCCTGCAAGGGACATAAATTTTTCAAGCTGATTGACCTTTTCTAGCTCCATGATCTGACACCTGAGTGATGAAACGTTACACAATCAGTTTTCCAACATTGACATTGAAAATATAAGTGTCCTCATGCAATTCTTACTTTATTAAAATACTGTATTGTATAAGTTGATCACTAGAGAGATTGCCAAAGTCTAAAAAAAAAAGAAAAAAAAAGATAATCCCTACCTACCTACCCTAATTTTTCCAGGACTGAAACAGAAAACACAACATTTTTTCCCGAGGCCTTAGGAACCATGTGTACATTCCAGAGGATGGAGAGTTTGAATCCTGGCTGTTGTCATTCAACTGACATGCATGCTTCATTAGCAGAGGCTATCAGACGATCAATAAATCAATGCTGATCAATCAACAATTGATCAACAGGCTTAACTCCTACAGTGGACAACAGCTGTTGATAATAGAAGATGCCACACCACATACAGCAGGGGGGTGTCAAATTGTTTACTGCATTTACCTAAAAATACTGCTAAAATGCTCAAAGTCACCATGTTTCTTTGGGCCCACAATAACTAACCACGTACCAAAATTCAAACAAATCTGTCGTGATCGTGAATTATAGGTGCAAACATACGAACGCAACCAAAAACAGAACCTCTGTCTGGAAGGAGACCCTCCTCCCTAGAGGCAATGATGAGGTTAGCTGAGGATTAATTCACTCGCAATATTTTCATTTTTCATTTTTATTTATTTATCCAGGGTCAGCATATCGCCATGTTGGCGGTTTTCGAAGCTCCCTGCTCAATACATACATGCATAATAAAATAAAAGGAAAGGTATAGACTAACTTAGGTACAATCATAGAGTCGTAATAATAAAAAACAGAAACAAACTAATACTAAGTAACTGTATATCTCTAATATGTATATCTCTATGTATCCTGCTACAGTTGACAAGGAGTATGAGATCGACGCTTGCTCGGAGACATTCTGCGGGCCAGGGCGTCACTGCCGGGTCAACCCCGAGAGTGGCGATGCAGAGTGCGTATGCCTGGACGCCTGCCGTCCCCACAAGAAGCCGGTGTGCGGAAATGATGGTAAGCTGTACCCAAACCACTGTGAGCTGCACCGGATGGCCTGTGTGCTGAAGAAGAGGATCGCCATAGCTCACAACAAGGACTGCTTCTATCAAGGTAAGACTATTCACAATGTTGTAGTCCAATAAGCTAATATTCGCTAAAAACAAAAATTTTAATACAAAATACAAACACAAAAAAATACAAATAACAAGATACAGTACAGATCTTGAATATCTTCCCATCTGTACGCGTGCAAATCGCGATCAAAAGTCGTGCAAAACGAGAGTAAAAGTGTAAAAGAGTAAAACGAGAGCCAAGTTAGTTGCAAAGGCCCAGCTTTGCATATCTATCGGTACAGTCTAAATCAATTCTTCTGTCTGCACCCTTGGTACTTCAAGGTGTACTGCATAGACGAGATAGTTCTAAGGTCTGACCTTAGGCTAGGCTCCACAGTATCAGCTATAATTACTGTACATTGATTATAATCTTACAGCACACTAGGTCTAGGTCACTCAAAGGCAGGCCAGAAACCTATTCAAGAGGGTCTGCACGCCCTTTTCCGTGAGGCGTAGTGAGCCATTTTAATTTACCGTTTATCGAAGCCGGCTGCTTTAATTCAATGTTAAGTGTTGTTGGGAAATTCTTCGTAATTGGTCCCTTTAATTCCGGGTAGTATGTTATTTGCTGTTTTGAATTTATTGTTACACGTTATTGAAAAATTCTTCGTATCGTGTAGTCAAATGCCAGATTGTCAAAAAATCATAACAGAGTGTCCAAGGTCCGCAGACGTAGTTTTGCCAGACACCCCCTGAATACAAAAGAGTGTGCCTACAAAGTTATTTGCAATGAACAACAAGAACAACTTAATTTAAGCATTGTCGGCCCTCCTAAATTTACCGTTAAGCATTTCCAGCATCCCCCATGCAGACCCTCATTTAAGAATGCTGCTGCCAAAACGTTTCTTTGATCCCCAGAGGTGACTGCATTTGTAAGCAATGTGTGAGCAACTCATATCAGTCAGTAGAATCTAAATCCTATTAGGTGTTCACTCTTTAGACTGTTGTGAGTTGCATTTAGAAGTTTCATAAGGGCACACCAATTTAATCCATTGGTTCTTAGATTTGCCCACTTCATTTTTTCTGAGTTGAAAAAAAAGAAGAAATCATGGTTCTGAATCAACTCCAAAATGCTCATATTTTGGCCCCAACAGTTGAAGAAAGTATTTTTCTTTCTACAGTTTTTCCATCTATCAATGCAGTGGTTGAATTAAAAGTTCAAAAGTCATCATTGCCTTCGTCAAGAAGGGTATGTTTTCATGGGCGTTCGTGTGTGCGTGAGTCTGTCAACAGTATAACTCGAGAAGGCTTAAATGGATTGTCTTCATATTTGGTAGGTGGGTAGGTCTTGATGAGGTCTAGAAGTGATAGGAATATGGGCCCCCTGGCGGCTCGTTATGGTACTGCAGCGGTACTTCCGGTTTTGAAATATGGTGATCTGGAGGAGGTAGGGTCATGATTTTTGGATGGTAGATAGGTCTTGTGCTCGGGAAGAAGTGACATAAGTTTGGGCCCCCTAGCGGCTTGCTCTGGAACTGCAGGAGCATTTGTATGAAAATGTTTAAAGTAGGATAACTCAATAACCGGTCGACGGATCATCCTGATATTTGGGGCATAGGTAGGGTAAGTGATGCTTGACATAATTAGATGACCAGTATGCAAATGATGATGTAATTTGCATAATTAATGAAGCAATTCTATAATTCAGTTACCTTCCATGTGTCACAACCTTCCTTGTGACACATGGGCTACAGGCTGTCCCAGAGGGAGAAAGTCCCAGAGGGGATAGTCATTAAGCAGCCCATGCAGCTGCAGGCGGTGTTGCCTTACATGTATATCCTGCACATGTTTTCTCTTGCCCAATGCACGATTGCAGACTGCATCAGCAGGGGTAGTTTCACGATCCAACTTCCATATTTAGGGGGACTAATATATCACTTCTACCTTCTTAAGTTATATAACGATAACATCCTTTGACGAAGGCATGAGATCGTTGACCTCTAGTTTAAATTTACACCACCTTGGTATGTTGACTTCATGGCTCCTATCCTAGCATTTGGGGCTATAAAAGGATGCCTAGGCTTGTTTTTTTTCTTCAACCTGTTGTTTCATATTTTTTTCTGAAAAAAATCGAGAACCAACAAATTAAATTGGTGCGCTTTTGACAACAAAAAGAGTTTGCTTAGACTCTGGGGAGCTTTCAAGATGCACTCTGTCTCCTCATCAACCTGGAAAAGTCAGATCTTTTGTTGGAATTCTCACTTGGTGTGGCCTACCTACCGCATGGATGATCATCTTCTGAGATCACCTCCGACCAGACTCCACAATAGCAGCTTTGAATACCGTACACTGATTGTAATCCCATGGTTGGAAACTTATTGAAGTATGCTGCTGCAGAAACTTTTGTCTCCTCCCATAGGTAGGCAAATTTGCTGGCGACGCTCCCCGGCGAGCCTTTAAATGTCAAATCAAGGAGGATTTGGAGAGACGAAAGACTCGCTAGTGCCTCGTCTGGAGGATAAGGAGATCATATTTCACTAATCAAGACGGATGAGTTCTTAGATGTGCGCCCCACGCTGTTATGGAATCCCCTTGTGGCGCGAAGACAAAGCGCAAGCGTACTCCTGCATACAAAAATCACTAAAATACTTCATTCGTACGCATGAATTGCATGCTAAGTTCTTCTGATGGATACGTATGGGCACACCTCCGGAATTATCGTACTTTCAAAGCTTTTAGGTTTCCATATTCCCGATGCCTCTTATAGGATTTGAAGCACATAGGAAATCCAATCTAAAAGTCATGAAAAAAGTATGTGCAAATTATCAGGTAGACAGCATTATAACATCCAATTTACGTCCTTGATGAGATGTTTCATTAGCTAATGGACTATGTAATCTGGTTTTGTTTTTTGAAATAGATTGGAAAAGAAATGGTAATTGCACCTAATTATTTGCACCATAGGGAAATAATGGGCAGATGTGATGAAAAGTATGTTATTAATATTCAATTAATTGAGCTGTTTTTGCATAAAGCTTGCCTCTGCATTGGGTTATTTCAGTAAAAAGTTTCTCCAATAGTACAATGGAAATTTCCCTCTCTGACTGTTTTCCTACTTACATATATAGGATTCAGTGATCTAGTAGTTTAAAAATCCAGTTTAGTCCACACCAATTTACCCAATTATTTCTTGGATTCGTCCACTTCTTTTTTTCTGCCGTCAGAGATCCCGACTGGAGTCTGTAAATTTTAAGATATTTGCTTAAAGACAGTCAGAACTTTTCAACTTTGATTCATGTCACTTTAGATCAATGGATTAACTTGAAATTTAGGATTTTGTAAATGGGAAAGAACATGTTAACAGCATCCTGATCGGAGGCTCTGTCGACAAAGACTCTGATCGGGATCTCTACCGGTAGAATCACCGATTCTACCAGATTGGAGTCTCTAGCTCGACATATACATTCTTAACTACTTTACACCCTGTTTGAAACCTAAGCAGTATTCAGCAAAGGATATTCAGTCTAAATTGGAGAAATGGGATATGTTAATACTGCAATTTCGGCTTTCTCATCAATGGTATAGTTACTAATATGTGCTTCCGTCCTCTGGTAATAGGTAGCCATCTGTGTCCCTGTGATAATAGGGGAGAAAACTCGAGCATGCAGTGAAGGCAGTTATTTCATCTAGCTAATGGACTCTTCTGATTACCATGGAAAGTTAGGCGATGGTAGCCATTAGTTAGCTGTGGCACTTGGAGAGGTGACAGCAAAAAAGTTAAAGGAATCCAATGTAATTTTTGGGTGGCAAAACAAAAACATATTCTGGATGAGGAAATCTGCCTGATATTGACATTTACTGCCATTTCTTAGGCATTTCTTTTCATCATTTCATACTTGAAGCATTCAAAATAGCCCCAAAACAAGCTACATGAGTTATTATTTTTTTGTACCACCAATAAATAGCTAGAACCAGCCTATGATACATGATAAACAACTGTTTTCTGTCAGTGACATCACATTTTTGCCTCACAGATATCAGTAAACTATGGGATAGTGCTCATTCAACATACTACATTAAAAAAATGGAAAAATGACTTTGAAAATCCAGTTTAACTGCCCTGAAATCGCTTTGAGTGCCTTTAAAGAGTTACTGTACACATTTTTGGTCATATGAATATCTTGACTTTTACAACTAAAATATCAGCACCCTGGACATCTCCCAGTGTTGTTGTTACTGTACATATTGGTCAGATATTCCCAAGTGTGGCCACAGCTGTGGTTGGCAAGCTGTTATATTGCCACAATTATTGTTCCCAAAGTGTCAAAGCTAACATTGTGTCAATGTCAGGGTTGTCCATGTTAAGAAACATGCATCAAAATGCTAGTGGATCTAGAGGGACTATCCATGGCCTTCAGTCTGAGGAATGTCACAGTCTCTAGGGGCATGAATGATCACTCTATGTTTTACTAGCTATAGGAACTACTCCCTACCATTTTGGTAACCAAAGTAAATTTTTTTATACTTTGAAAGCTGCAGCATGTGACATTAGGATGATACAAAAGTCAATTTTCTGGTCATTTCTTTACAAAGTAAGTTGAACCAACCCTACTTCATTGCAAGTAAGTGTCATGCAAGAAGTGGAGGTGTCAAAATATGACACCATACAAGTGTGTTTAAAAGCTGGTAAGACAGCTGTTAGCCATGTTTGTTTACATTCTGATATTTTGTGGTGGTGCCACAAACTGAGTGTGTCTTGTGTGGGCTGTTTTAGCGCCAACCATAAATGTCAGAAATGTGAAACAATTGCACAAATATGTTGAAGAATAGAAGTAAATGACAATCACATGAAGATTTTTTTTAGTTAGAATATTTGTGCAAAAATGTGACATAATGCCCCTTTTATCTGAAGAAGAGGTAAAGTTTAATGATAGTCTCCGAAAAGGCTGTTAATATGTAATGTTACCTCTCGTAATTTCGCCTGGTACCTGAGACTCTACATTAAAATGAATGTTGAATTTAAAGCAGCATTTAGTAATCCTGGAAGCAGGCATTTTTCAGATATCAAGGTGTACAAAACATTGAGGAAGGCTCCATAAGAATGTGGTGGTCTTGGGCAACCAGGTGGAATAAATTTGTATGATTCCAGTATTCTAGCCAGCGTGTCACAGTCTTTCCGTAATTTGAGGGATTTTTGCTGCTCATGACAAACGAAAATTTTGCCCAATCCATCATCTTTGATGGACAAAAATTGGCATGTACAGCTATGGAAAGAGATGTCATTAAACTAATCAGCAAAATTTGGCCCTCAAAATGCTGGAAATAGCATTTCAAAGGGTCAAGATTTGAAAATTTTCCCGGACTCTCCTAGGATTATCCCACTGCCTTGACACTCAAGAACACTGCGGTATTCCATTCACGGCAGTTCCTGAAAGATTAGGATATAAAAGGTTGCAAATTTCGATTCAAGGAGAATCAAAGATGCAACACAAGAGACCCTTAACACAACAAGAAAGCCCGCTACATCTTTCAAGTTTCACTTTAAAACTTCAGATGTGTATCCCATAGCTAAGAAGTGCTGTTAACATCGCATAAAAATCCACTTCTCCCAGTGCTTTTGTAGAGTTGTCTGATTGCCTTTGACTCAAAGTACAAACTCAGCTATCAAAGAGGGACGTTTCCTTGATACTTCAGATACAACCAAAGGCTTTGAGGATAAAAAACGTGCCTTTAAGGATTCTAATGCAATCTTTCATCATGTAATGCTTTTACTCTCCATATCAGTTCTTGGTAGGTAGCCAAAACCATTCTGTGATAGGAGCAGAGCAAAATTATAAGGCAGTGCATGCACATGGTTGTGGTGTGGGTTTCAAAATACCAGGCATTAATAGATGAAAGAACGATGTTGTGATACCTTCTTAGGTATGCCATTTTGGAACTGGTTACCTTTGGAAAGAAGGCTACTGCATAGGGCTCCAGACTGCGACTAAAATGTCGCGTATAAAACTTGAAAAATGGTCATACGACTTGATTTGAAATGATAGTCGCAAGGGTACACTTCATAATCAAATATAATAATACAATGTACTGTAATTTAAGGAAAACTCAAGGCTTGGGCATAGATAATGGGCTGCAGGATAAAGTTAATTTCCGTGCCTACAACAACAACAACAACAACAATAACAACAGCAACAGCAACAACAACAACACGCTTTTCTACATACAAAACCACTATATTTGTCCAAAGTCAGTTTGTATGATCTTTTTCTGGTTGTGCACCTAGATTGTTGCTGGTGTGCCCAATCGTTTGATTATGTTCTTATGGTCTCCTACCAAATTCTTTTGCTCCGCGGTATGTGGGACACGATAGGCATCCCGAAAGAATACTGCACGAATCCCGCGGGATATCCCACAAAATGCTGCATCCTGATGATATATATATCCTGTAGTCGCTACTGAGTGCTCCTAAGTCAAAAAGTTAGTCTGCAGCCCTGCTGCAGTTTCCATAGACCGGAAGGCAAAGCATCATTGCATAGACTCAATGAGGTACTTGAAATGTTGAGCCAAAGAATCCATTTCTCCACTTTCGTTTGAAAGATTGTCAGCACATTCGATCAGAAGAATAGGATTTCCTACAAAAGTGTCTTGATTCTATTGATCGATTCCTTTTGTCATAGAACAGTATTATGGGAATTACTGTGAACTGGTGAGGTAAAGCTCCTGCCAGCATTTCCTTATCATGGATTGAGCAGGCTCTACTTCATTGACATTGATGCGATTACAGTTGGCAAGGTGGTCTTGTGGTTAGGGTTGTTGCCTGAGAATCTGAAGGTTCTGGGTTCGAATCCCTGGCAGGCCCCTCTGTTGTGCCCTTAGGAAAGGCACTTCCCGGTGTGAGTGGTTCAAACCTTACAGTCTAGTCTGAAGCAGCTTGTTCACACACATATACATGTAAAACTTATGTGTTATGCCTAAAGGCAGTTTACCGGTTATGCCATACAAACAAACATTAAATGTTGCTAGATCAATGCTGGGCCCACATTGATATTGGTGAGGCCACACTTCCATTGACCATGTTGTTATCAACAATGCGGCAGGCTGCACAGCGTCAATGTCTAGGCAACCGTTGTCAAATCTACGCTTTAAAATTGGCGCAGCCAACTTTCTATTAGCTTGTCCTTGCCATTAACACTCAATGTGCAGGCAACAGTTGCCAAATCTATGCTCTTCAAAAGCCCTCTGGAATGATAAAGCTGTCTGCACTAATAAAAACTGTCATTCACTTCCCTAAAACACTTAGCCCATAGATATATACTTTGTCCCTGGGGCCAGTCGCTCCCACAAGTCTCTTATCTACGTGGATGCATATGAAGCTTTCAATTTTCTCAGTCGTTTTCCGACCACGTATCTGCCCGGAATAATGCTTTTTTGCTTCTTAGCCTTTGGCACTGGTAGCATTAGCGGTATTTTGATCCCTATGATTTGGCTGCCCCGAGGAGTTGGCATAATGGTTATGACACACGCTAAAACTTTTCCATTTTTGTTAAACTGGATAGTGAGTGTGTGAGTGAGTTGTGTGTCTTCCAAGACTGTGAAGAATTGAGGAGACAATCTTCTCGACTGACAGGTGCTTAGAGCATACCTGTGGGATGTTATGTAAGTGTGTGGGTGTGGGGAGCACGTCGGCAGAATGTACTGCGCCTGCGCAAAACCCTGATTTTTCACGTTTTTCATTGGATGTTTGGTCAATGTTGCATCAAAATTTTGCCTGTTGCAGACGGTATCTTTTCCTATACAACATCTGAAGACTACAGACAGGCTGTCAACCTTATATGCTTTAATACAACCTTATATGAGCCGTTCTGCCGAAGTGCTATGCACAATACATTACGGGTTTTGCACAGGTGCACTACGTTCTGCCGACGTGATGGTGTGGGATTGGTGGATATGTTAAGGTAGCAGAACACAGTATTTAGCCTATAGGGATTTACATGGTTAAGGAACCCAAAGTGAGAAGGTTCAATGCTTCAAAATTTATAGTAGGGTGCACAAGCAAGCTACAACAATCGAATATGTTTGGGTTCAGGGTACAATTTACAAAATATGTGAAAATTAACTCATGTTTGTTAGCTTGTTCCCTTGTAAAGCCCTCTTTTATATGGCACAATGCGAAGGTCAGCATTTGGGAAAGAGTATTTATGGTAGTTAATCACACATCACTACCAGTGGACTAGTCCCCTGTTGTAGTGATAGCACTTAACTGTGTGGCCTATGGATTGAACCGGAGATGGGTACCGCCCTATGCACCACCTGGTGCGGGAAGGACTTTAACTTATTAAGAACTTATTGAGGATGCCCCTACTGGCCATATTTTACCTTAAGTTAACAAATCTGAGAACTTAGGATATGAATTGGTATTGCCCTTTGCAATGGACTGGCCCTATGAGAGATAATAGCTGCAGCTGAATGATGATGATGAGTTGTGAGTTTGAGGGAGGATCAGCAGAGGATTATGGGACACTACAGGGGCATCTGGGAAATAAAAAAGAAGCAGAAGTTCCAGTGAGATGGGAAAACCTGTGGGGCAGGAATGAGGATGACATTTTGTTGTCTCTGTAATGAATATAAAACTTTGCAGAGGCCAAGAAGGAGGTTTTGATGAAATGCATCAGAAAGTACCATCATTCATACCACTATTAGTATAATGATTTGCAGTTGTTACATAGAAGAGAATGACCTTACTGCCACAGTGACAAACAAAGAAGAAGCTCTGCAGAGGCCAAAAGGAGGGTGTCTAGTGGATGTTTCAGAAAAACTTGAATCTGACTATACACGACTAAGTTACACTATGGACTAAAGTTGCCATTGAGGCTGACAATTTTCCTGTTCATCTCCTAGTTCAGCACTGCATTATTTCAATCTTAGACCACACCAGTTTGATTTGTTGGTTCTCTGATATTTTTAGAACAATATGAAGTGACAGGGCAAAAAAAAACAGGTATCCTTTGTTAGCCCCAAATGCTACAATAGGAATAATGAAGTCAACATATCAGGGTGGTAACTCAAAGAATGAATGTTAAACTTTTATCAAACCACTGCATTGATAGATGGAAAAACTGTTAGGAAGAAAAGGACTTTCTTCATCTGTTGGGGCTAAAGTATGAGCATTTTGTGTTAGTTCTGAACCTGACCTGAATATATTCTTATTTTGCAAATCAGAAAAAAGTGAAGAATGCAAGAACCAATTGATTAAAGTGGTGTGGCCTTGGAACCAACGAATGAACCTGGTGTGGCGTCAAAGATCCTTTGTGGCTTTTTGTAACCATAAATGTCCTAATGGAGAATGCAGTTGTCTCAACATTATCATAAAAGCAATTTGACTTAATTTCAACTTCATTGCCATTAACAGTAGTTGATCATTATAACTTTTTATTGAACCATTACTTTTTATTCTATTACATCATAAAGCAACATATAGTTGAAGTTGATTAATGGTGGATAATAAAATCTGTTTCCTGTAGTGTTTGACTCTTAAGTGGCCACCTTTTGTTCTCCTTGATTCAAATTACAATTAATTTGTGCTTTTTCAGAACAGCGTGTAACTCTCCAATGACACTTAACTTCCTCTAACTGTTCATTAAGCACAGTTTGCGTCTTCCCTTCAGAGAAAATTGGCGGTAATTTTAGACCCCAGATGTTGCCGTAAAGTACGCCTCTACCACTTAACGGTTGACTGTATGATTTATAAACTTGGCAGTGAGCTACCTTTTGGCAAATGGGGCCTAAAATCTAGACAGTTATAAACGATTTCTGTTGCTCAATTCCCCATCTTGAAGCCAAACTAGCAGTTATGAATTAAACTTTTTCTACACGTTGACAGACCTCCCAATATTGCTGCACTTACACATTCCTTGGAGAAAAAGATGAGAGAAAAACATTTCTTAATGATGCCTTTGAAGATATCTTCAAGCACTGTTATCTTGACCTTATGCGACCCTGTTTATTGATTGAATCTGTGGTCACTATAAAGAAAGCATTGATCTCGAAATTGGTGCAGGGCAAGTCTACCCTGAGTCATTACTTCCAATTGTCCGTAATTGCTGGGTGAGTTGAGCGGCTCTGGTAAATTAAAGGTAGTTCTGCAAGCAGCGAGGAGACGTAAAGAGAAATGGTTAAGGTCTGTTGCATTCCAAAACGTGCTCCATTCCAAAACATGATTTGGGATACTGCAAAGTGGAATGCATCTCTATTCCAAAATGTGCTCTATTCCAAAACAGGATTTGGAAAACATGATTTGGAATATATGAAGGGGAATTAATGCATGTTTTATTTCAAAACATGCATCGGACAGTGTATTCCAAAATATGTTCCATTCAAAAACATGCTTTGGAAAACTACAAAGTGGAATGCATCTGTATTCCAAAACGTGGTTCATTTCAAAACACGAGTTTTGTAATCACGTGGCAGGCACAAGATGGAGTCCTGATGACAGGACTCGACAGCATGGTTGGTCGGCCATGTTATGGAACGTTCCAAATCGTGGTCCAGCTGTACCATGATTTGGAATGCAACAAAGTGGAATACCTGTTATATTCCAAAATGCGGTCCATTCCAAAACATGTTGGAATGCAACACCTTCAATCATTGGAATTAGAAGTGGACCTGTCCTTGGTGCTGAACGGCCGGTGGTGGTTACCTAAAATGTGCCTGAGAGGAAAGCTGTTGAGAGCGCATTAATGTTACTGTTACAGGCCTCGCACACATTTTGATAAATGTAACTTGGGTTCTTTAACCACACTTTGCTCAAAGTGTCTGCACAGCAGGGTTATCAAATCATTTTCATTGATTTTAGTCTAGCAGCAGTTACCTTGGAAACATGCAGGGTACCAGTTGATTCTTTTAACCTGGACTTTTTTATAGACTTGACTTTTTCAGCCATCCATTGTAATCTATTGCCTCGCTTGGTTATACATGTATGTAGGGCAACAATCGGAATAACAATCAAATGTTATAAGACTGAGATATCCAGGACAATTCATATCCTCGCATGGCTGCAAGTAGGTTAATGTATTCCCCTTGCTCGGTGAGGTCCCAACCCTTCCCATCTAAGTACGATGCATGGCTGCAATTACTACAGCTTTGGGAAAACAAAGGGATCAAGTCCCGGGATGTGTTCTGACTTAAGAACTTATTAAGCTCTGCTACCCAGAGACGTTTTCTAAGATCTGTCTTTCCACAGAATGAAGTAGCACGTCTGCAGAACGTACTGCACCTGCGCAAAACCCTGATTTTTCACATTTTTTGTTGGATGTTTGGTCAACGTTGCATCAAAATTTTGCCTGTTGCAGACAATGTCTTTTCCTATACAACATCTGAAAACTATAGACAGGCTGTCAACCTTATATACTCTAATACAACCTTATATGAGACGTTCTGCCAAAGTGCTATGCACAATACATTACTGGTTTCGCACAGGTGCAATACAAATGTACGTTCTTCCGACGTGCTGGATGAAGTACAACAAGAGATCACAAGAGAACAAGAACTTTAAGCTTGTCAAATGGGTGGCGACCGGAGAGTTGGAAAGCAGAATTGATGTCTTTTTGATTGTTCTCCCATTAAGAGTTATCATTTAGGGGTTTAAGAATGGAATCTGCGATTGCAGCTGCCGAAAAGAGTGTGAACAATCTTTGTTACTGATATTGTGTTGGCTGTAAATTCTGCTTATAACGCCAAATCCGCCTCTTAGCCCAAATTAATTCATTTCCTTTGTTTGGGGGCATTTTCAAATAAAAATGAAGCAAGAGGGAAAGATGAAAACTGTGTTTGGGAAGAAGAACTTGAAATCTGACTATTTTCCTCCAGAAATTCATGACCCTAAATCTTGTGTTACCATTCATTTGAAAGAAGACATGTCTCTCTCTCTCTCTCTTTCTCTGTCAGTCAGTCTAAAAAATGTATGATGACTTAAATTGCACAAATTTTCAAACAAGATGGCACGGTTTCTTAGACAATCAATGTCAAGTTCAAATGCAAAACATTTTAAGTCCAAGTTTATCATTTTCTAAGGGACAGGATATGGGATTGAGACATGATAAAAATGCCTTTAAACTACTTTCACAATTATGAGACATGAAGTTGCCTTTTGTTGCTTCTGCCTCAGCCTTACTACGGTAACCGTAAATCTTGAAACATTTGCATTGGTTTTATTTTCATGGTTTTCCATGTGGAGGGGCAATTTATAACACCTCTAATATGTGTTTTCAAAGTATTACTACAGTGTACTACAGAATTGTTTCAGCCAAGAACTTCCAACACTGCGAAAACCTCCTTTCCGTTCCAACTGCAAAATGGAGTCCCCACAAAAATAAGTGAATCTACAGTAGTTTTTTTGTGTTGATTGCCCTGCTTACTTTAATGACCGGGCCACTAACAAGGATAGACACACTGCTGTAAGGGATTAGTGCAGGTAATGAGGGGAGCTGCTGTGGTGAGAGGTCACATTATACCGTAATAGGATTTTTTACAGCAGGTCTGTAACTTGGTACATTCTTCAAGTACGCTGGCAACTAGCTTAAGTCTTAAAGCTGCATTATGTAACATTGTAACAGTGGGGTTCAAGTGCCACTAACTTACCGAGTCCAACGGGTCTGGACCTTTTGGCCTAGCGGTTATGATGTTCAGGAGCTCACTGGCGACCTGGGTTCGATTCCCGGGGCCAGGAGACTGTGCTACTCGCCTCTTGTTTCAGAGGTAATCCCATATCCAAAGTGTGCCGCACAGGGATATCGAACTAGGAGATTCAAGAACGAATCTGAAAAGAAAAGGGGTAGTAGTGTAACAGGTTCAAATGGCACTAACAGTGACCCAGTCCAACGGGTCTGGACCTTTTGGCCTTAGCCATTATGACGTCGGCTTCAGGACCTGGCAACCTGGGTTTGATTCCCAGGGCTAGGAGACTGTGCTACTAGCCTCTTGTTTCAACATTAGGACGACACAAAAAAGTCAATTTTCTGGTCATTACAAAGTAAGTTGAATCAACCCTACTCTGTTGCAAATAAGTGTCATTCAGTAAGTGGAGGTGCCAAAATATGACACCTTATGAGACTGTGTTTAAAAGCTGGAAACATTGCTGTTAGAATATTTTAAAAGTTCTATTTCTAAGTAGTTTTTAAGTGGAGAAACCCTCCACTCGCAACAAAATACACAAGAGGGAGTGGTGGGTGCATGCGAAAAAGTTCTTCTTTGTGCTGGGTGGCTTGTCCCTGTAAGTTGTGCTATCTGCGACCTGGCGAGCGGGCAATCTTTCTCACTGGGGCAATCCCAGAGGATGCAATCACCGCAAGGTGCAATCCTGAACCTTTTCACATTGGATTTTGTCCGTCATGACAACAGAAAGGTGAGAATTTATGTCCGTCATAATCAGGAAATGATGGAATGACGGATCCTGGGTGGAAGCTTTTCCCCACTATCTGGTACGTTTGAAGAATAGCACTTCATTCTGAAGTACCTCGCTGATAGCACCTGTTGTGAAAAGGCATTTGCAGTTATGGCACCTTATCCCACAATGTGTGGTCCAATCATATTACGTTATCCATCCTGAAAATGCCTAACCCCATCCCCATATTATTGACAACATCTCCTTCTTATTCATAATGGCTTCCCAGTATTATGATCATCATCAGTTTGGGTATTCATTGGTTGCTAGGGCATAATCTCCAAGCAGACGTTGGGGTGGACAATTGTAAAGTTGGCCTATCCCTGTATCCAGTGTCAGCAGATGCTGGGGTAAAGGACAGAAAAGCTAGTCAGTCAGAAAACTTTACAATTGTCTACCTAACATCTGCTTGGAGATTAGTTTGGGCAGGTGTTATTACCTCCATGAAAAATGGAGGTATTGTTTTTGGTGTGTCTGTGTGTCCGTCTGTGTGTGTGTGTTTCTGCAGCTGAAAAATTGCAACTGATGCAAGGCCGTGTTGGCTCCAAGGTCAGGTTGTGATTGTGTGTTTTTGCAGCTGACGAGTTTCACAAGGTCATGTTGCTCCCAAGGTCAGGTTGTCACCAATCACAAGGTTCCTATGCTAACACTGTCGAGTTGAAATGAAACCTTGCTAAAGGATTGGACTTTCACATGTAGAATATAATGTTATAATATAATTTTAGTTGAGAAGACAATAAATTGGAATAGATGATATTAATTGCAACCTTTGTTTCCATAATCAAAATAAAACATTTACAAAAGCTCAAAATAGTTCATGGAGGTATGAGGTCTCTGAATTCTTAGTGGGCTGTGTAACCACAGTCCATACTGGGACCACATATACCTGAAGATGATCGAAACCCAGTGCCAGGAATATATTATGTAATAATTCTTCTTCCTTGTTGCCTCTGCACTATCTACGTTGCACTCATACATTGTTTGTCTTCTAAAAAGCCCAAGACCTTGAAGGCAGATTTAGTGTAACTTATTTATTCAAGCATCGCCATGCTGCAGATCAGTTTTATGGTGTCGTAACTTGCCATCCTCCTTAAGATAAATGTCATCTTGAGGATATTGGCAAGGTGTAAAGATTTTCATTTTAGATAGCAAAGTCCATAGAGTACATTCAACTATCTATGCAATTTATCTTATGATACTTATGTGGAAGTAGGAAATATATTTCAAGTTATACTTTAATTGGTAAACCATGTAACGACATGATGTATAGTACTGTTATGTATACTGGAGTGGTAAAGTGTTGGCGGGGTAAGTGGAGAAGAAGATGACAAAAGATGTGTGAAATCATGGAAACAATGCTTTTTAAAAAAGGCCAGGGAATAGCTAGTATTTAATATATGTTTGTATTTCTATTAAGTGGGGCTGGCAAATAAGTTGCACAACTTGAGCACAGCATCATTTTGTCTTTGTCTTGTTATTTTGAATAAGAAAAAAATAGCTGGTTGGGTGGCGTGAGTGTGATGACGATGTGTGACTCCAATAATTGGTGACCTTGGTGACTTGAATTGGACTAATGCTAATAAGACTGGACTTAGATACACACTGCTTACAATTGTAATGTGTCATGAGATCTTTCTAACGGAGAAGAGATATTTTGTAATAGTTTATTAGCGGTTACGAGTGGTAAAGAATTGTGCCACTTCTTGTTTCATTCGACAGCCAGTCTTTCCCTCTTGACATCTGCTTGGTTTTCTTTCAAATGGTAATGTCTCCGACACCCAAATACGGAAAAAAAAAAACCCCTGAAACTCAGCATAAAGCCAAGAGCCTTGTGGTCCCTGGAAAAATGTCAAATTAACAAAATTTGCTTGCAATTAGGCCACCCAGGTCAAAGGTTTATAAAGGATGATATCTCTATTTCCTTATTTTTGGCTGTCCACTGATGTACAATATTTATTTCAAATATTTAAATCTCCAGTAACTTAATTAGTAACTCATTTCATTTGTTGATTCTTGGATTTAAAAACACGTTGCTAAACTTTAAAGAGTTTCACATGAGTGCTTTTGATATTTTTCAAAAGAACTATGGTCCAACTTTTTCACATATTTTTTCATGAGCCTTCGATAGGAGAGCGTTTGTACTTTAAATGTTCATGTACAAATATAGCTGGCAGGCAGCTGAGTTTGTATGTTCAGATTACAATATCCCTGTTCAAGCCGGTCTAGCGTGATGACTTTACGACCCCAATTTTGTCCAGCTGGCCCCCTCTCGCCCTTCGCTCAGGAGGAACGCTGACCCGCGCTGACCTGTTGGTAACCCTAGAAACATTCCAGTCAGCTTTGACCGTCCAGTCGTTCATCATTTGCTACATCACCAGGGTCAATTACACCAACATGCCCCGTTATAAGCTGAAGGCCACACCAAGTTAGTTTCTTGGTTCTCAGCCAGGGCTCTAGCCAGCACCAGTTTTTCCGTCAATTGCAGGAACTTTGTGGCATGTGACGGAAATTTTTTTTAACCAATCAGTCAACCTTGACATACAAAATTGACAAAAATCTTAGGTAGAAATATAAAAACATACAAAGGACCACCAAAAACCACTCTCAACCCCATGACTTGCCTCTCAAAATGTGGGAAAATGTGTTTTTAAAGGCTTAAAAACCCCAAATTTGCCCTCCGACCCCCCTAGATTGTGAGCACTCTCCCTTCAGGTCCAGTCATGAACCTGGGCTGACGGAAAACAAATTTTGAGCTGGCTAGAGCCCTGTTCTCAGATTTAAGAAAGTAATTCTGAACTGAAATATCATCATCAAACAGAGCTTAGGGCAAAGTCTACTGTCATTATGATATTGGTACAAAGTTAAAGAAGGCACTTTAAGCCAATTCAATTTGCTCTTAGATTTCAGAAGAATTATATTATACAATTCTGCACTGGAAGATCAGCATATCAAAAAACAGAGCATTGGGCTAAAATTTATAGCTTCGTGCAATTAGTTGTGTAGGCCATACCAATTTAATTTATTGGTTCCCATATTTTTTTAAGATAAAATATGAAGACCCGGCAGAAAAAAAAACAGGCCTTAGGCATCCTATAATAAGCCCAAAATGATACGATAGGAGCCAGACTGGTTTAAAATTTAGACAATGAATTTTGAATCAAACAACTGCATTGATAGATGGAAAAATTGCATTAACTAGGAAGAAAAGGACTTTCTTCAACTGTTTGGGCCAAAATATGAGCATTTTGGAGCAAATCTGAGAACCAACAAATTAAACTAATGTGGCCTGATGGTCACACAATGTCATTTGCAAGGATCAAATTGGGAACATTAAATTAAAACTTGTTGCTGGTCAATTCTGGGAAAGAATCCCTTTATAGTACAGGTCCTAGAGATAAATGTACCATCCATATGATTAGTATTCAGAATCATGGTATGATTTATGATATGATTTCATTTTCGATGGTCAAATTTCAAGCAACACCTGTTGCTGATCAATTTCAGCAAGGCAGCCCCCATAATGTCAAGTAGAAGATACCATTACTGTAATTCCTGATTTTTTCACGGTACTTTATGTTCACTGTTTTCACGGCCACTTCTGTACCGTGAACTTATCATTACCGTTATCAAATTATTTTGTCTTTCACCCCCTCCCTGCACTAAATAATGCCACCACTGTGAAGATTAACTTCCGTGAACTTTTTCATGTTCCTTAGACCGTGAAATTTTTCTACCATGAAGACAAAGTGAATTACAGTATTCCATGCAAGTAGTGCTGGCTTACACCTTGTGTGATATGATTGATGATATTATATCATTTTTAAGGATCAGATTGGGAGCACAGCCATTGACGGGTCAATTACATCAGCGACCCCCTCACAATGTACAGGTTATATTCCAAAGAAACGGTGCTTGGTTACACCTATTGAGATAAGATTGATGATTATGATAGAGTTTTTAAGGATTAAATTTAAAACCAAATTACCTGTAGCTTCTCAATTACTTTTTGTAACGAATCCCTTTGTACAATATTTAGAGTATAAGATGGTGCTCTATTACAACTTACATTGTACATTGTACAGTTACACATTTGGCACATCATAGGAATGCGATATTCTTCTTCTGCGATATTGAAGATGTGTCTGCAAAATGCAGACTGGAGATGGGTATTTCTAACACTACACGTACTGATGAAGATGAAAAAAATTTAGGTATTCCTAAATTAAAGTAGAAAATGTTATTGGAAAATGTTCGATTGGGCAAATATCTATCACTTTCATGCCTTGCCGAGTACATGTCTCATTTTGTAAGGATGCACACCACAGATTCTCAATAAATCTACCAATTTTTGTAGATGTATACGTTATCTGGAAAGTTGCCACACAAAAATGACTTGCGACACCTTTGGTGCATATCTGCCTCTGTGAAAAATGAAGGTGTCCCCGACGGTGAAACGCCGTTTCTGACGCCCGTCCAAAGAGTCTCAGATTATTGAGACGCCCTGGACGATCACGATGGCAGACGGCTTTGGACGGCTTTGGACTGGCCTTTTAAACGTCCAAGACGGTCCAAAACGCTTGGACGCGTCTAGATTGGCCGCTTTGACGCGTCCAGACAGACGTCTGGGCCGCCCGAGACGACGTCTGGAAATGGGGACCCAGACACTAGAGACGGCGCTCCGGGACGTCTTTTCGGACGGGCTTAGACGGCATTTTAAACGGGCTTAGACGGCATTTTAGACGGGCTTAGACGGTATTTTAGACGGGATTTTAGCGGCGTTTCGGACGGCGTTCGGTTGCGGTTGGAACAATTACGTAACCGGGACGCCTTTTGAGACGCCCGAAAAATGATGGGGGTTCCTACAGCGGTGTTCGATCACGGTAAATTGAATCCTTGATTAAATTAATCTTCACGCTGTCACCATGGTACAAAGAGCTTTAAATACAAGCTGAATCGCACGGAAATCGTACGATTTTCTACGGATTTTCTTTGCAAAGTGTGGCGTAACAAATTGTTGAACAGTGACGAGCTTTCTTCGCAAAATCGGGAGGCGCCGCTGAAAATCACCGCCACGTGAGCGCACACAAACACAACAGGCCGGGAACAAAACATTAAAAAAAATAAATGTTGTCTAAGTGCACGTTTGAACGTATTATCATTCTTTATTAAAACATTAAATATTTTATAGTTGCATTTTACGATGTGCGTATTCTTTTTTAACAATTTAATATGAAAACAAAATTGACCGTTGCGTTTGGAGATGGCACCATCGCAGCTAAGACTCAAGCAGCATGCACGGAGTGTTGGAACTTATGCCGCTGGATTTTGTGTAAGATTTAACATAACGTGTACATTTATACGGCATCATCATTCTGTATTAAAACCTCAGGTATTGTATACATCTATTCTACACATTGTTTTTGTGCGCCTTTACATTTTGCGGCATAAAACATCGATCAATTTGCCTCAGCTCCGTGTGTGGTCCCATATGTGGGGAGGGTACTTGGGAATCTTATGTTTTACATATCCTCGGAATAATTGCTTGTTCTTCTGTAACAATTGTAGCACTACATGTTCGTTTGTAATTACTCTGACAACATAAAATGCTTGTTCACTTACCGAGTCTCCTAAAACAAAAGAAAACTGTTGTGACAGAACTGCCTCGATACACTCGGAATCTGCCGATTAGTAGTGACATCCTTGTACACCTCGTTTGACGTGTTAGTCGGTCGCTGGTTTAAACCCAAACTCCGTACAGTGTCCTCGGAAGATACAGCTGCTTGTAGAAGTGAATTTCACCCCCCAAAAGTGCGCACAATTCGACAAAGAGGCAAAAAAGCGGACATCCACCGAACAGTGTCTCTTACCAATACAGGCGCCACTAACGGTCGGCGCGTTTAATTTAAATCTTGCGCATGTGCATTAGAAGCCTAAACCACGTGAAAAACGTCGTAAATAAATTAATTCTGACGCCTGTCGCCACATCCGACGTCTAAGGACGTCTGGGGAGAGACGGGAGGCGTGACCCCTTTTTCGTCCGGCCGTCCAGAGTTGCAAGTTTGCAGACCGCCAACTGTGTTGGGACGTTGTTGATGGCAGTTTAGACGGACAGACGGACAGGGACGCGTCTGACGGGCAGAGACGGCGTCCAAAACGCCGTTCCCCCTCTGGGACGCTTTCATTTTTCACAGAGGTGCCACTTGAATTCATTCAGTCGTTTTTCTTGATTCAAAAAGCTGGTGTGCCAAATATATCTAGCTGTAGAATGGGTGCTGCAATTACCATATGCATGACACACTAATAAAAATTCATTGTCACTTGTATATTCAATATCAAAGTTGTCAACTACAACTATGTATCTCATCATTTACCGGTAAACTCTAAGACAACAGTCAGAAACTTCTGCAAATGCAGCGTAACATATTCACATTGTAGATCTAGCATTGGATCAAACTTTGTTGTGTGACATATACAATGGTGATATTTTTCATATCTGGCAATATACAAACTTTTGAACATTGCACATGATTACATATAAGGAATCATTTGCTTTCAAATTGGCAAACCTGAAAACCTGCAGTTGAAAAATCCGCCAGTCTGCTTTATACCATGGCATTATGTAACATTTTTGCGCCCAAAATTGAAATATTTTGATTGAAAAAATCTTTGTGTGATTGTAATTTACTTCCACTTTTCAACATACTTGTGCAATTACATGTATCTCACATTTCTGACATTTATGGTTGGCGCTAAAACAGCCCACACGAGGCACACTCAGTTTGTGAGTTACTGTTACAATGTCCTGTGGTATAAGGAGTTCCAAAGCTTTATGTTGGCTGGGAGGAAGGTTCTTATGTGGGATGTTGTCGATGACTTGACAGGTTCCAGGGCATTGCAGCGTTACGATCTTGACAGGCGGGTTTCACATCGGTGTACGTATGGTTTCAGGAGTAAGCTGTTGAGTGGTGCTGGCGCATCATGGCTGTACACGCAGTGTAGAAAAGTCACCTGATTGTCATGTGCATACCAGAGATCTAGCCAGCTCAAATTTTTTTTCCATCAGCCCAGGTTCATGATCGGACCTGAAGGAAGAGTGCTCACAATCTAGGGGGGTCCAGGGGCAAATGTTGTATTTTTAAGCCTTCAAAAATACAATTTCTCACATTTTGAGAGGCAAATCATGAGGTTCCTTTGGATGTTTTTATATTTTTACCTAAGATTTTAATCAATTTTGTCCATCAAGGTTGACTGATTTCCATCACATGCCACAAAGTTCCTGCAATTGACGGAAAAACTGGTGCTGGCTAGAGCCCTGGTGCATACATGTATATTCTAGTCATGTCTGAAATTACCGAGGGGCGTCAGGATTTCACATTGGTTGACATACAAATCAACAGCTGGAAGAGTTATCTACTCCATTGTACGTTTGAAAATTGCTAGGGTCACCTTGGACAAGCGCAAACATGTGTCATTCCTGATTACATGCATTAATGAGGACAATAATGATGTTGTTAGCTCCATGATTTGTCAGGCTCCCCACCCATTGGGCGGAACACATCTGGAGTGGTTGGCAGTTACAAGGATATTTCAATGACATCGCTGAGTCTTAGACGAGTTAAATCCGGAAGTGAACTTTCATAACAGCAATATGATGCTCTGCTGAAAAATGTCATCAGATCATGCCCGTAGCCAGGATTTTGCTTGGGGGGTTCTTCCTACTGTCCAAGGGACCACCGAGCGCTGAAGGCGCGAGCTTCCTAGGGGAGTCCAGGGGCATGCTCCCCCAGAAAATTTTGAAAATTGAACCTTCTGAAATGGCATTTATTGCGTTTTTGAGTGAATTTTGAAGGGAAAATCAGAAACAAATAGGATTCCAGTCCCTTGATACAAATCAGTCCACCTACAGTATTAAAGGAAAGTCTTGGACCTTTAGATAAAAAGTGGACCTTTCAGCACGTCTTCTGAACCCCCCAACCCCCCCCCCCCTGCTACAGGCATGCAAGCTTGCATAAACATCTGCCCTGTACAGGTACAGGTAAATGTGCAAAGACTGGGAACAACAGATGATAAACCAGATAGAGAGCGAGCGAGTGACGAACACATCCAGTAGCACATTTCAATGACATTGTTGACACCAGTAAGTCTTTACGCCACACTAATTTGATTCGTTGATTCTCGGATTTTCTTCAGAAACAAAGATGAAGCGCCCAGGCAAAAAAAAAACCTTCCGCATCCTATGATAGCCCCAAATGCTACGATGGCTCTAAATGGCTCCTATCAGGCTTGTTTATAATCTAAAAAATGAAGTTTGAATTTTTAATCAAATCACTGCATTGATAGATGGAAAAACTGTAACAACTTGGAATAAATTAAAGGACTTTCTTCAACTGTTGGGGCCAAAATATGAGCATTTTGGTGTTGATTGAAAACCCTTTTTTTTATTACAATCAGAAAAGTGAAGCAGGCAAATCTGAGAATCAATTGATTAAAATGGTTTGGCCTTCAAGACGAAAATATTCTCTCAAGACATTCTTCTCAGAGAAAACCACTCAGCTTTTATGAATTCATGAACTCCTTTGAAGCCTGGAAACCCTTGGGAATATAATAATTAATACCTATGGTATTAGGTATCAAGCTTTAATAATCTAAAGGTTAATTAAGGGGATCTTGTTTCTCCACATAAGACTTGTCTTCATATTTGCATCAATTCCCCAAGGATACTGCTGCATAAATGAAGCTATGTCGGAATGACATAACACTTATTTTGATTACAAACTACTTTAAAGAGATATCGTACAAGTCCAAATTTTTTTCCTATCTGTAATCTTACATAAAGCAAGGTACATGTAAATTGTAGCTGTTTATCAAACCATTTAGACATGCCCCACTTTTAAGATTTATCTGGATCATATCATACTAAGTATGTCTGACTTATTAGGTCATCGTCATTGAAGAAACCTCACAACTTACATGTAGGAGATGATAGCAGACAGCATTTCACCAATCAATATTATGGCTTTCAGAAGCTGTGTGTACCATTCAGAGTCTGTTTTCATAATTGCCTTCCAGTTATGTGCTATCTTTTTAAAGGGGCATTTAATGTGACATCTTTTCACCAAATATTGAAATATTTTGATTGAAAAAATCTTCCTGTGATTGTAAGCTACTTCCACTTTTTAACATATTTGTGCAATAAGAAAAAATTTCTGACATTTATGTGGGTGCTAAGACAGGCCACAGAAGGTGCACTCAGTTTGTGTCACCACCACAAACTACCAGAATGTAAACAAACATGGCTGACCGCTTTGTTTCCAACTTTAAAACACACCGGTAAGGCATCATATTTCGGAACCTCCATTTCCTGAATGGCACTTATTGGCAATGAAGTAGGGTTGATTCAACTTACTTTGTAAAGAAATGGCTTTTTGTATTGTCCTAAAATGTTACATAATGCAGCTTTAAATCAAGGAACTGAAAAGAAATAAATTGGTGTAGCCTTCTGGATCCGTGGACAAATATGAACAACTTGGGAGTTAATAACAGACAGTGTGCAGCCAATCAATAAGATTCTATGAATTTTGGAGCAGCCCCTTGATTGAGTCGTATTGATTACAGATACGGGATGACATCACCTCCAGGCAACCATATGAAATATTGCCTGCACTTGGCCCCTTTTTGCTGGCTACAAATCCTATAGGGATGTTTTATAGAGTTACAAAGTCCAAAATCCTGCCTATATTCCCAGGCCAGGCACTAGTCCGTCTCAATTATAGCTTCCCAGGCTGCATGGTCCCAAGCCATAGCCTCAGCCAGGCTGGTGTCTTCAGAACAGTGTTCTAGCCAGCCTGAAATTTTTTTCCAGCATCTCAATTTTGTTTGACGTACATTTGTAACATCATGTCAAGCTTCGGTGCATGGGACATTCATATTCTCCCAATAAAATTTTGAAATCTTGACCCTCTGAAATGCCATTTCTTACATTTTGAGGGACAAATTTTGCTGGTAGACTAAGTTAGTTTAATGACATTTCTTTTTGCCCATCAGAGATGATGGATTGGGCAAAATTTTTGTCCATCATAAGCGGCAAAATTTGATCAAATGACAGAAAAACGGACGCTGGTCCAGTCCCTCCACCTCTTAGGTAGTCTTCTGCAAGGTCTGGGGTGGACAAATTCCTGATGGTATGCAATGTGTGCACGAAAGAACCCAACACACTTATTGAGAAGAGTACGTAGGGGAGACCCAGTGTGCTTGGCTATAAATACAAGCCGTAGCAAAGCCGCACTGCACCACTAGCTAATGAAAAAGCATCATGCTTCGTCCTCAGTGTGAGTTCCTCAGTCTGATGTTACCCACTTTATCTTTATCTTACCATAGATTAGACCGGTGCAATAGCCAAGTGGGTAGAGTGTTCATCTTGCATTTGGTAGGTCGTGAGTTCAATCCTTGGCCGAGTCATACCAAAGACTTTCAAAATGGTACCTACCGCTTTCTCTGCTTAGCACTCAGCATTTGGGAAAGAGTATGGGAGTTGAGCACACACCACTACCAGCGGACTTGCCCCATGCTGTAGTGCTTGCACAACTGTGTGGCCCAAGGGCTATTGAACTGGAGATGGGCACTGCTATATGCATCATCTGGTACAGGAAGGACTTAAACTTTATCTATTACCATAGATTCTAGTGGCCTCATTTGTACATAGTGTCCAAACCGTCTCAGTCTTCAGCAACAAAGTAAAGTAGACCACTTGATTTAGGTGGAACAAAAATGAGCTTGTTTTGCAATGGGATGATTTATTCATATCTGTTACTGTACAGTGTTCAGCATAGGGACATATACAGGGCTTAAAAATCCTTTTTCTGAGATCTGGATGACCTCTGTCCATGGTGCTGAACTCTCTGTTGTTATGGATCTGATTCATTCTCCTTCTGATAACCTTTGCTATAACCCCTCTCATTGGCCCAACTACTATGTGATTGGCTGATTGCAGTCATGTGACATTTATCTTAGGCTCTGATTGGCCATTACAGGCAACAACTGCACAGAGAAAGAGTACAAGAAACTAGATAGCTCCAATGGCTATACAAAACCAGCTGCCCCCTGATTGGCTGATTGTAGTCACATGGCATAATCATAGGCTCTGATTGGGCTCTGATTATGGAGAGTACAAGAAAACAGTTTTCTCAATTGTACCTGTGGCTGATTGGTTAATTGTAATCACATGACACTAATCATAATCCCAGATTGGCCATTACAGGTGACAGCTATACATGAACATATAAAGAGTATGAAAAAACTAGACAGCTCCTACAGCTGATTGGTTGATTGTATTAACATGACACTAATCTTAGTCTCTGATTGGCCATTGCAGGTGACAACTGCACCGATGATGAGTATGAGAAACTGAAGACCCAGCTGCTGCGGCTGCAGAACCGGAAGTTTGCGCAGTCTCCGGACGCTGAGGGCCTTGGACAGGATGAGCTGTCAATCAAGAAGTTCCTGGTGACGATGATGTTTGAGTACTGGGACCTGGACAATGATGGACAGGTGTCCAGCAATGAGATGGGACAGGTGAGTGAATGAGCATGTTGGCAGAACGCACTGCACCTGCGCGAAACCCATAATGTATTGTGCATAGCCCTTTGGCAGAACGTCTCATATAAGGTTGTATTAGAGCATATAAGGTTGACAGCCTGTCTGTAGTTTTCAGATGTTGCATAGGAAAAGATATCGTCTGCAACAGGCAAAATTTTTATGCAACGTTGACCAAACATCCAACGAAAAACCTTAAAAATCAGGGTTTTGCGCAGGCGCAGTACGTTCTGCCGACGTGCTGAGTGAATGTATCTTCCTTTATGAAGATATAACGCATTTGTAGAAGTAATTGAATAACAGGTGACTATTACCTCTTCAAATGTCAAACCTGAGACCAGACTGTAAGGTTTGAACCACTTTCACTAGGAAGGACCCCTGCTCTTTTCGATAAGTGTGGTGGAATATTTATCGTGCTCAAGGTGTGACTCTCCTTAAACACAGGACCTCCGGCTTTACGTCCCATCCGAGAGGACATTCTTAACCAAAGTTAGGTACTCATTTACACCTGAGTCAAGTGAGGAAATACATGTAGGTGCAGCTTCCCAAGGACACAACAATGGGGCCTGCCAGGGATTCGAACCCAGAACCTTCAGATTCTGAGTCAACAAACACAAGACCACCTTGCCACCTTATCAGCCATTATATTATCATTACCAAGGCAAGTTGTTTATAATGGACGTAGGCTACTAACGCAGCCATACATGTAGTTGTATGGTGTATGGTATAGCCAAATCAGTGGTATCAAATAGCTGAGTAGACATGAAATCAAGAGGTCACGGGTTCAATCCCTGGCATTCCTGGCTAGATATTGTATCCTTGAGAAAGGCACTTTACACAACTTTCCTCACTCCACCCAGGTGTAAAATGGGTACCTGTTCTCAGTCGGGGAGGTAAAAGCAGTGGAAGGAGAGGGTTGGGCTGCACCTTCCAACACTTTGCTCTAGACACAGTGGATTAACAACCCACTGCCCCTACGGCCCCAAAAAGGCTATGGGACTACCTTTGCCTTTACCTTTTATAGCCAAGTCAGTCAATAAATAAATTGATGTATCTTCCCTGTTTCCATGACAACCAGGTGATGCGGAAGGAAGATGAGTTAGCCGAGGTGATGACCACATGCTCCTTGTACGACCTGCTGAAGTATGATGACATCAACGATGACCATCGAGTGGACATCGATGAGTTCTACAATGCCTTTGGTGAGCAACCTTTATCTATTTTTACCTTTATCTTCTTTTACCAGAGTGATACTCTCAGTGACTGGGCACTGCTTTTCAGAGTGGCTCTGTGTACATATATACAAACAATGCAACAATATACACAAGACAAGACAAGAATAGAATTGCTCATCAAAATCAAAATCATTGTCCATACTTGCATTTGACCTTATGCCAGGTCGTGCAGGTTGAAGGCCAGAGGTCACATAACTGTCACTGCACGAAAAGTTACCAATGGTAGTACGATTGTAAATGCCAGTAAACAATGTTTACTTTTTAAACAGTACCGGACTTGAGAATGGTAGTAAATAAAAGTCAAATCCACAGTAATTTCATAATTAACAATCATGGTAGACATGAAATTACTGGACTTGACTTTGGTAAATCCAACTTTTCGTGCAGTGTCACTTGCACAGGGTTTTGAAGGATTGCATAGACCTTGCTGCACGTTGTGCTGAATAAATGTACTTTATTTCATGGAAATGAAGGACAGATATACTGATACTATGATGCTTTTTCTACATATCCATCAATTAGTGATGTGTATTTAATAAGCACTCTACTAGCCCCCCTAGATTCTATTCTTATGATACAATGCATAGATAAGTCTGTCATAATGTCAACAGGTGGTGGGTAGAAAGTTTGGTTGCCAATTAAACTTACTTGCCATAGCCAGCCATTTAAACAAGTCTTAACCTGCTAATACTGCATTGATCTGCACAATGAACAGGCTTGAATGGATGCAGTCAGTCTTTCCAATGTTCCATTCAAGTTCATTCCTCAATCAATAGGCAGAGGTTTTCTAAAAGACTGAGCAAGGTTTTTATCTTTAACCAAACGTGATCATTTCTGTTTCACGAGCTCATTAACTGCTGAACTAAACGTCATTCAGGAACAATTATTTGCGTCTCCTTGGCTGAACGTGGGTATCCTGGTATTGATTTTTGCTGGATGATGTTGAGATAATGATACAGGGTCGTGGGGAATCAGACAAGGTCGTTGGAATTATGGCCGCCGTATCTGTGAACAGCACGGGGTTAGAAACATCTGCGATCAATTATTCCCGATGTGCTGTTCGAGCAGACCTGTGCATTGGTGTACTGGTGATTGCGCAGTGACTGTGAGACTGTGTATACAGAATACAACATGGTGTATACGAGCAATCGCCATAAAGTCATGGCCAGCAAGTGGAAGGCAAAATGTGGGTGACAGTTGGGTGATTTGCCTACCAATAATTTGCATATGCCTTCAAATAATTTGCATGAACATGATGTAAACAAAAACAGCAATCGCTCATATTCCATATCACCCAAGGTTACAGCCCATTCCATGTTCATGGATTTTATTTATGCCAATACCCACCCAAGAAAACACACATTTCAGTGCAAAATATGCCAGAAGTTTGGCGTCCCTGAAAAACTTTGGCGTCCCTATAAAACATTGTAACAGTTACCATTAACAATTCCAACATCCAAATCAGGTATTCGGATTTCGAAAGCGGCACACACAGCACACGCAAAACACCTTTGAATTATTCGTTGGAACTTTTGAAAGCCCGTGTGATAACCGCTAGAAGCCCTAACTTGGGTTATCACACTATTCAGCACATCCGTATCGAATGTTATCACGGCCCAAGCACGACATAAATGACAGAAATGTTAGCCAACACTAAAGTCCTATGACAGCTTGGTCTGCTTCCAAGTTGGTGAGATTTGGAGAATGTCCTGCAGGATTTGTGATTTCATACTCTGGGCTTTATTGCATTGGATTGTGGCAGAGGTCATAAAAATCCTATGAATGCTATCATAGGATAGCTTGCAACTATAACCTCTAAGTGTCAGGACCTATTGCAGTTGGGTGCCTTTATTAGAATGAAGGAATGTATCTGGATGTTGACAGGTTAGGTCATGTAAGGCTCATCTCAAGGATGTCACCCATAGCAATAAGGTCATGTCAACCATGTCACCCATAGCAACAAGGTCATGTTAACCATGTCACCCATAGCAACAAGGTCATGTCAACCATGTCACCCATAGCAAGAAGGTCATGTTAACCATGTCACCCATAGCAACAAGGTCATGTCAACCATATCAACCAAAGCAACAAGGTCATGTTAACCATGTCACCCATAGCAACAAGGTCATGTCAACCATGTCACCCATAGCAACAAGGTCATGTTAACCATGTCACCCATAGCAACAAGGTCATGTTAACCATGTCACCCATAGCAAGAAGGTCATGTTAACCATGTCACCCATAGCAACAAGGTCATGTCAACCATGTCACCCATAGCAACAAGGTCATGTTAACCATGTCACCCATAGCAAGAAGGTCATCTTAACCATGTCACCCATAGCATAGCATGTAGCTTGTTTCTGGGCTATTTCAAATGCTTCAAGTATGAAGTAATGATGAAAATGTGCTAAGAAATGGCAGGAAATGTCAATATGAGACAGATTTACTCTTCCAAATTGTTCTTTTTCCACCTTGAAATTGCATTGAATTAAAAAAATGCTTTAGGAAAAGCTATTATATATATGTAACCTGAACAACATTGGCCGTAAATTTAAGACAATTTGAACCATATCACACTGAAAAAGCTCATAAGACAGGTTTCTCCACAAGCTGTTCCATAGACCAGCCAACCATCTCCAAGTCAGCATTCCATAAGCCTCCTGAAATGGCATTGGGTAGTGGTTTGATGCCCTTGATGTGCAAAAACGATAGCTGCTATAGCAACAAATGCCAACGATCATTCCCTAGACTTGGTGAAGGAGAATGGAAAGGCTTGTAGGTCATCCTGAAGGGAGGCTGGGTAGCATTGTGTAAGTGAGAGGTTAGGAGAAGTATGCATGTAGAGTATACCATTAAAAAGAGGTTAGACACTTCTTGTTTTGTGGCATGTGCAAAAAAGAGTTAGCTGTCTCAGAAGAGACTTAAGGCTGTGCCAATGTCTTCAGCTGTTTCTTGGACGAACATAAAATTCTGATTTGCAAAAAGTAACAAGACCAGATTTAGTTTTTCCATCATCTTATTTGGATTAGATTGCTTCTATGTTCAATTCTAGCAAAAAAAAGACAGCAAACAATCCAAATTAGCATCATGACTTCTGGAGGTTTGTGATCCTGCACTCTAGATTTTTGAAAAAGCCCTTAGCTGTACCTCAAGTCTTCTCCATCAAGTCCTTTTTTTGCCCGTGTTTAAAAATTTTGCTAATAAAACCGAGGAACAGCTAAACTAGAGCTCTAAGTACAATGTATGTGATATGTATTACACTGTCCATGGTGCTGAATTCGTCACTGTTCTTAAACTGTCACGATTCTCCATCTGATGGCAAATGTTTGCTCTCTCTGGCCTCACAGTTGGCACACACATCAGACATTACTGTATGCTAGATCAGTCACCCCTTTCATGTATTGGATCAGATGTTGCCTTACAGAAGTTGGTGAAGTTGAAAGAGAGAGAGATGCCCATATCTGGGGACAGCAGTTGTAACTCCAGAGAATGCAAGGTTCAATTTGTCAACTGGTTTCCATAAATCTGCCAGCATGCTCGGCACCATAAGGACTGTATGACAATGCTACGGGGCATCCCTAGTGCGTTCCTAAAGTAGTTAAGTCAAATGTCAGGTGGTGGAAGACTCCTGCCTGAAGACATGTTTTGTGCACGCAGCTGTGCTGAAAAAACCCACTTTAAGCATTGGTGACAAAACAACGAGAACAGCATACATGGTACAATGTACATAGACACTATGACAGATTTTAAAAAAGTATCTACTGCTCTTCCTCAATAGTGAGCAATATTTAACTAACAGAATTGTTATTGTTATTGTTTATTTATTTAACCAGGATATACATGTACTTATTGCCTATTGGCAGTTTTCAAAGATTCCTGGGGGAAAACTCCAACATAAAATGACATAACATTATAACAAATAATAAAAGATCAACTAAACAAAGGTCAACTGAAAATAAATAAGCATTTGTGAACAAGTAGAAATTGTAAATAACAAATAATGCGATGAAAGTAAAATAACGTAGTAGTATAGCAATAATACATGATCGTTCAGACAACAAATCATACTGATAGATAATTAAACCTGTCAGAAAGTCAACTTAAAGATAAATAACTGAAAATGGAGTTTGCATATTGATGTGAAGGAGGTCGGAAAGTATTTATCATCAAGTCAAAGAAAGAGAAACATAGAATGTCAGATATGTAACAAATATCATGTACCTGGATGTCTAAGCTTCATCAACACACATTAGTAAGGGGATGAAATATGTATCTATAAAATTAAAGCAGTATTAACAGACAACATATTGAGCCTCAGAGAATGTGCTTCATGTTTCTTATCTTCTCACAAGGGAGGGTTACACTTGACAGTGACTAAGACTTTTGCTTTGCCTTTTGAGTTTGGTTTCCTATCTGTTGGTGAGTGTTGCTTCATTTGTAGTCTCCTGGGGTTTCGTGGAAGGTTAAATTGTCAAGAAGACAGTTTGTGTTTAATGACATTTACAATAAGTTGTTTGCCCTAAAGTTCAAGGCAATAAATAGTTGTGCAGGAACGGAACTGCAGCAAATTAAATATGGGTCTTTCACCCTTGCCTTTTTTATGCATACCTTGGCAGGAGGAAACATATGTTTATGCTCTGTTTCTAATTCCTCTTCTTCTCCAAACAAATCAAGCCAATGTCACCATGGTAACTGGTGATGAAGCAGACACCCTGTGGTGTTGGGTTATATTATGTAGCAAGTGGCATGGAGGGGCTAAGTCACCATTATGTGTTTGAGTAAGAATAAACAGAGCAGTAGTTTTTTAGGC
This sequence comes from Branchiostoma floridae x Branchiostoma japonicum, assembly GCA_013266295.2. Taxonomy (NCBI): domain Eukaryota; kingdom Metazoa; phylum Chordata; class Leptocardii; order Amphioxiformes; family Branchiostomatidae; genus Branchiostoma; species Branchiostoma floridae x Branchiostoma japonicum. The sequence continues at coordinate 8,307,491 of CM023837.1, read as the reverse complement.
TAGACCAAGTGAAGGTAAACATTATGCATTTGCATTGCAAAATTGTACTGCACCTACATTTGTATGTGTTTCAAGACTGAAGAACTCTTTGTGGATACATGTATTGGTCAGGCACTGTAATAGTCCTGGAGGAGTACCAGTATCATTTCTAAGTATTCACCGCATCTGATCACATCAGCTTTACATACTTGCTGTTGTGGTGCCCTATCCAAGTGTGAGTGAGTAGAATTGTTCATGGGTGCTTTGAAAAGCAGTCCACCACAAACAAAATGTGAATCTCACACATAAATCTAAGTTTAAAGACTCAGTTATCATGACGAAAGTTTGACAGTCCTTCACATTTTTTTCGGAAAGTTTTCTGCACAATGAATTGAGCTATAAAGCATGCAGCAAAACGAGGTAGTATTTCTGTCCATTTGGCATTTTTTGCATGTTATCTGTTCTTACACCTGGTGACAGTAAAACCAGGATTTAGAAAACGACGGCATTTGGAACCATTTCACACTTTCACACTTCACAGCTGCACAATGTGCAGCAGCAGACAAAGGCTCGCTTTCTGCAAGGATGATTTAGTGGCGGTGTTGAATCTGTCAAAAGGAATGGGGGTGGTAGATATTTTCACTCATTCCCCTTATGGAGCAACTTTGTGGTAAGTTTTGGAATGTTACAGGCAATACTTTTCCCCTTTACAGCTTGTGAATGTTCATGTATATGTCAAGGTTGAGACTCCGATCTGGTAACCGGTAGAGATCCCTATCGTAGTCTCTGTCAACAGAAACTTCAATCGGGATCTCTACCAGTAGAATCGGTCCCGATTGGATTCTAAGATACTCGCTTAAAAGACAGTCAGAACTTTTCAACTTTCTGGACCAATCCTTCCAGAAACACAGACCTTAACTTTTCCAATATGTGCTACAAGTTGATGTCCTCATAGGTTTTGACAGTTGTGAATTGGTTCACTTAAAGCTTGGAGAAATTGTTGCTACCTGTGTAATAGATCAATTGACATAAAGTCATCGGCATATGAACTGTATAATAAGAATCTATTATCTTCCCTGAACTGTGACGAGGTCATGTCAACAGTTATCAACTTGAAGATACTGTTAAATGTGGAGGACAGAGTTATCATGTTATCGACTTACATGTAGGCCACAGCAAGTAATTTTTATGGATGACATCAGCATGCGCATTAGTTTTCGCCTGATTTACAAAAAAAAACAAGAAATTTTGTTGCGACGGTGGTCAACATGCCAGAAATAGACAAATATGTCATAAATGTCTTTCGATTCAGAGACCAACAGGGATCTAGCAAACTTGCTTGCGTTTGATGGCAAGTGTTGACAGTCTAAGGTGTTTGATCGCATATGAATACCCGTGTAGTAGCTGCCCATGATGGTACATGTATGACATTAGCTCTTTTCTACAATTGTCCTAGTTAATTGAGATGCATACACAACGTCTAGTCAGGAATGCAAGGAATCGAACCCGTGACGTCCCGATCTCGTGTCTGCTTGCCTAGCCACTTGGCCATTCGATGCCACAAGACATACCGGTAGTAAATACAAATGCCTACTAGTTCCTACCTCCAGCGAGTAGGTCTTAGAACGTCCCAAATGGATGCCTTCTCAATCCCGTCTTCATGCAAAGTAAATGAGAATGCAGCAGGACCTATTGAAAAACCATTCCTTCTGGTCCATCAGGGGTACTAAGCCTACATAAGTACGACCGAGTTTCCTCATGATAAACCTGCGTTGGTGATATGCCAGCCCCACTGGGCACATTGATCAGGCCATAGCCCTAATGTTTTAAATGTTGGTGCCCTGCTGATAGAGATTGGAGCTTTCTTATGCACACTTGGGACCTAGTGGGGAAGAAATAGCTCTTAATATCACTGACAAGAGCTCTTTTGGTTTAAAAGATTCAGCTTTTTGTTTTAAATGTCATTGCATGTTTTTGAAAATATTTCTTTTCAGAAATAGCTCTTGATGTCCAGACCCTGCCTTGCTACCCCTGCAAGACAACATCAGCTGCTATACTAAAAAAACAGGAGCTAGCTGACTCATTTGCATCTAATTGCTTAAACTTTGGCCTTTTTTGTTTCCTATTGACTGTCTAAAATTTGTCTTCACCTCTTTTAAATATCAATTCATAGTTTTTGGATAAATATCTGTTCAACTACAGATTCCGTTAGTCACTGACAAAGAGTAGTGGATGCTAAGATGCTGAGATTAGAGATCCTTGTTTTGAAACATAGCTGTATTAGACCATACATAAAACCATATGTAACAAGATGGATTGAATAGTAGTACTACTAATTTGTCAGGTAGACAACTTTTCCAACTTCTTCTAAATTCAGATAATTAATTTCAGTATCAAACTGAGTGTTTGTAATCCTCCCACCAGGGTGTATTGGAGCTCACATTCCTTTCTACATTATTGGACAGCATTTGATTGAAAGAATTGGGTTAGAAGGAATCCAGTCTTTTAGCATCAATCTTTGCAATATTGATCTTTCTTTTGTGAAAGCGAAAGGTTGCCATATGTCATGAAAGGAGTGTTTTTGCCTCCAGGCAATTTCTGAACTCGATTCTGCACCTGTATCAAAGCCTGTGACAAAATGTGGCATCGTGTGGTGTAATGGTTAGGGTGTTTGGCCCAGAACCCAGAGGTATTGGGTTCAAATCCCTGATATGCCCTGGCCTGACGTTGTGCCCTTGGGAAAGGCACTTTACATGTACACTACTTTCCTCACTTCAATCAGGTGGAAATGAGTACCTAGCTTCCATTAGGGATGTCCCTCGGATAGTAAGTTAACTGGAGGCCCTGTGTTTGAGGAGAGTCACACCTTGAGCACTGAAGTTAAAGATCCCACCATACTTATTGAAAAGAGTTAAGGGGTCCTTCCCAGTGTGAGTGGTCCAAACCTTACAGTCCTATGGCTGCATCTGGGGTACAAATTGAGGTCACCTGAGTTAGTGCCAAATGGCAGCCGCTCCAGACCCTTGCGATTCAGCCCCACTAATTGTAAGCTCCTCACAATTCAGCCCTTGGCTGCAAGGAGAGATCGAGTATCCAGCCCACCCAATAACCCAATAATAAAATGCTGGGCCAGGCATACGATATGGTGTTTTCAACTCACAGTTTAAAATGACACGTTACACAAGTTTTGACAGTTTCATAAAGAATCATTTTTGGGGGCAAGACTTTGAAATTTCTGTGTAATGAAGATGAGTTATCAGTCTGGAGAAATCTGTGTCACTCAGTCATTTTGCTTACATCCACATTATTGCAGGTGCTTACACACTCCCTTGGTGGTAGTTTCTAATAACAATTCACATATCACACTTCAAAGTAGGCAATTGTTGGTAATTTGGCCATATTGATTGACCCACAATTAGCTCTAGCTTCTTTCCAGGTCACTATGGTAAAATTGCAGCAACTGATGCAATGTTATACCATTCCAACGTTCTTTAATAAAGATAACCGACTGTGATACATTGGCTGATGAAGAGTTATCAAGTGGACGTTCCTTAAAATACATTTTGCATGCCTTGAGAGCATTTCTGCCGTCAAGCGTCATTTGTTTTGCAGGAGAAGGACAATAATATTGATTCATATCCCATTATCTAGGCCATCCATCTCAAGTAATAATGTCGAGAAGCACTGCATAGGAAGTAAACATCAATCAGGGCCCCCCTCCCAGCAAAGGTTTACCATATTGAGTGAGGAGACAACGTGTTGTATTAGTTCGGTTCTCCTGTAAGCTAGGGGATGTTTTATGAGGTAGTGGAAGTTTGTAGTTTGGAGGAAAGAAAATACTAGTAGCTGGATGGTAGTGATAAAGCTTTCTTTACAACCTTTTATGAATATTGATACCCAATAGGTTAGTATTCCGCAGGGCAGGATGAGGAAAAATCAATATGGCATGGAAAATTTGAAAAAGGCTAGAAGATTTCTTATGTTTACCTTCGCAGAAGGAAAACATATTGTTTTTGCACATAAGGTCAATGACCTGGACCTGAAGTCTGTCAACATGTTAAGTGGTGCTGTACCAGACACACTGTGGTGTTGGGTACATTATGTTGCAAGTTGCAGGACAGAGTTGGAGAGGCTGGTCACCATATATATGAATGTGTTTCAGTAAGAATGTGAAGGTGAGCATTATGCATTTTCTTGGCAAATGTTGCCTTTCTATTTAAATTCTTTTTCTCCTTCAGACTGTCACATTTATCTTTAGTTAGTATTGTGATACAGAGAAGTTGGTTAATTGAGACAAAAAGAAAAAGAAATCCAGAACACAACAACGTCTGAAAATTCAGCACCAAGGAGAGAAACCATGATTAGCAGGAAATTTTAGCTGTTTTTAGACACTCTGTTGAAAGATTCATTCGATTAGGCAACTATATGGAGTAATGCGAAATATTCCACTTAGTTTCACTGGAATATTACTGATATAGAAGTTCATTTCAACTATTTATTAGGTCTATTTATGAATGATTCATAAGATTTGAACCAAATAGACATTGTAGCATGATGGCCATATGTCTATTACATTATTTTACAAGAAATATAATGCATCTGTAAGATGTAATATTAGAACATGAAAATATTTCATAAGTCTCTTTGCAATGGATTTTAAGATAAAATCTATTTCATCAAACATTTCTGCAGAATATCAATATTTTGGATTAGTGGTAAGATTTCTAGCGTGTTACATAGTATATACACTAATGTTTGAATGGTATGGAAGTCAAAGAGACTTTTAGTCAGTCAGACTTTGACAGAAAACAGCACAAGTATCATCTTTTCTAAAAGAAATTTTGTGACTTCTAAATATTGATTTCTAAGAAGGTAAGCCTTGTACAATAAAGCTGTAATGGTGGCAGTGAAGTAATGAATCAAATGCAAACTTAAGGTGATTACTTTTATTTGAACATTTCCATTTTCTCATTGATGAGACTGGGACCATTTTAAGAGCAGATGGCTACAAGGCGTTTATGAAGCATTACATGGGCGCGCTGGTAATGTGGTCGTACTGTAGGACTAATTGGAACATGTTCACAGACAGCTTTGCATGTTAGAAGCCGGAGAGATATAGATACACCATCACCATAAAATGGCCCGATCTGTTACCTTGCTAATCAAACCTCAGTGGAAGTGCAGAAATGTGCTTTAGGAGTCACATAGGAATATCTTTATGGCAGAATGTTGGCAGAACGTACTACGCCCGCGCAAAACCTGTAATGTGTTGCACATACGTAATACTATATACATAGCACTTCGGCAAAACATCTCATTTAAGGTAGTATTTGCATATTGAAGGATGTTCTGTAGTTCTCAAATGTTGTGTCAAAAAAGATATTGTCAGCAATGGGCAAAAATTCTGGTGTGATGTTGACCAAACATCCTACGAAAAACCGTGATAGGCAAAGAAGTTCCTTAAGTTTATTAATCTCCACCTAACTACAACTGTATTCTTTAATCTTGATTCTTTAAGACTCATTATATTTCACTCCATCCATATTGTTTTCCCTGATGTTTCTTCTTCTTCTTCTCCTCTTACTTCATTTACTCCTGTCATTTTGCCAAATGACCTGAAGTTTGGCATGAAGGTAGAGTGGCAAATATCCCAGACATGTTTAAATTTTTTTTTATGCAGGCCTTCAAAATTGTTTGATTTTATTAGATATTTTGGCCATTTTCAGACCAATAAATGTATATTTTGGGCTCTTGAGCCCTGGTATTAAACCCAAATGACCTGAAAGTTGGTATGGGGGTACCCTATTTTTAAGTTTCACCCCAGGCTGTGCAAGGAGAATGCATCAGGAACATGCTGCATGAAATGGTTGCGCAGGTTTTTTTTGTGAGGCACATTTCACACCTCAACGCTGCAGGAGATGAAAAGCAGTTAAGGAGCCACTTTCAGGCCATTAGTAAGAAGTTTATGTCCTTTGCAGTCATAAAGCAGTACAATGTACCTTTGTGACTACAGAATATGTGCCTCTTGCTCTACATACTGGATTCTGACACATTTTGGCTACACAAATTTATTTACTTGGTTCTAAAGTATGTAATATTAAAAGTTTAGCAAAAGGCCAAGACAGAAACGCAAAGCTTGAAGGAAAATTTGAATCTGACTGCATTCCCTCCCTGAAATTGAGACTTTTCACTCAAACGTTACGATTGTCACACCAGTATTCCATTATACGCTGTTTTGTTTTTCTAAATCTGAGAAATCTGTGTGCTCATTGTAGAGTTCAGTAATGCTTGAAGCCATGGTGGATGTAACGTACAAATGTATGTCACTGATTACAAGTAAAATTACCTACAGTATTTGCACAACACAAAACAATAAAAGGTAAAAATCAGCTGGCATAATGATAGTACAGTTTTAATGATCTAGGAATAAAGGAGAGTTCTGATATCTTTTGGTTTTGCTCCTTGTTACCCGAAAGCGCCCTTCTCACCACAGACTGTAGTGTACGGCCCACTTGGGCCCCAGATGGGCCAGATGAACTGTCTGACACGTGTGGATTTTACCCTTGAGCATTAAGCTGTAAACCGCAAATGTACTGCAGTCATTTTTAGCTGATGTAAGTTACATGCCCACAGGCAGGTGTATGGCATTCTAGATATAGATTCTGAAGCATTGAGTCAAAATAATGCACATCTTAATTATCAATGAAAGTTAGACATCCAGGTAATACACAAGAAAACAGTTACTCAAGCAACTGGGTCTTCAAAGTCTGGATTTTAAAATCTATCCAGGTGCTACAGAGTAACTGTTATCTTGTTTGGTAATGTCAGTGCAGATGTGGCATGAAATATGTTTTCAGCCCTTCTGTAAAATAAGTGTAACTACATGACTTGTATGTCTGAAAGTGCACATGTTTGGTCCTTTATTTACTGTGAACATTCAAACATACATGTACATAAGTCTTTCATGGCCCAGTAAAGGACACATATATTGCAAAGTCTCACGCACATATATTACAGTTATACATTAGTGTGAATGTCCGAATACAAATTGCCCTTTTCATATCTCATAGAAAACTCAATGTAAAAACATGCATGTGACCCTAAGTATGCAGCATCGGTGTAAATTTTCCAATGCACTATTGGCAGTTGTGATGTGTCTTCTTGATGTAGCATGGTGATACATACTAAAATTACATTTCCAACCCACATGGTGTACTGAATGTAAAATGTAATCAACGAGCCAATGTTGGAATGGAGGATCGTAACATTTTTTTGGCTTCTTATTGGCCACACCAATTTAATTTGTTGGTTCTCTGATTTTTTTAAGAAAAAATATGAAGCAACAGGGAAAAAACCCAGGCCAAGGCACCCCATGGTAGCCCAAAATGTTACAATAGGAGCCATGAAGTCAACATACATGTACTCAGGCTGGGTTACAATTCATACAATGGATTTTGGACTTTTAATCAAACCACTACATTGATAGATGGAAGAACTTTAACAACTATAGGAAGACAATGAATTTCTTCAACCGTTGGGATCAAAATATGATCATTTTGGAGTTGATTTATAGCCTAAAATCTTTTTTTTTCTTTTGCAAATCAGAAAAAAATGTAGACGCGAATCAGAGAACCAATTGATTAAATTGGTGTTGCCTTATTTTTCTGAAAAATTCCTGTCTGAAAAACGGGGGAGCCAGAATATGTTATGATTTTCTAAGCAAACATCTGGCTGTGGGTGATGAATTTTGCATTTTGTTGCCGCATGCACTCGTGAACAGTCTGTGCACACATCTTTCACAGTGTCTGACTGTCTTCAATAAAGGGCTTTGTTAGAAATCACGGCTAATGAGGAGACAGCCAAGTCTGAAATCCTTTCAGCCTGCCCAAATCAAAGGGAAACGTGCTGTGAATATGCATGAGGAGTTAGGGTACACTGGTGGGGTCTACATAGGAGTTCAAGTGCAAACTTTATTGGCTTTTCTGAGAAGAACTTCATGAGTTTGGCCGGTTAATTGCCTTTGCCAAGAATTTTATGTCTTTGGTGCCATTTGTTTGTACATGTGTATGTTGGTATGTATGTGGACAGCATAATTTGAGAGTTTGTCAATTTTTAAAAAATAATATTGGGTATGTGGGGAGGTTGACGAGTTTGGTTATGGGCCCCTAACGGCTACCTATGGTACTGCAGCAGAACTTTTGGTTTTGAAATCTCCTGTTCGGAACATGCAATCTCATGTTATAAACATTTCATTTATGGGAGAATGAATGTGAGTATTCTGCAAGTCATGACTTTCATTATGGTTATATATAGGACTATAATCCGATATTATGACTGACAAACTGCTTTGTACTTTATAATCCATCAATGCACCTCATACCTTATGAGATCATTAAATTATTCATTATTAAACTTTTGACATGGAACCAGGGGTATTAAAGATGATATCATATCCTGCTAATTGTAAAATAAGAGATGTGAATGGCTTATGGGCTGGGAGAAAATTGCATTTCATGTATTCATTCTGTCTTTGCAAATGACAATCTGAGTTTGAATGATGACGTTTGTACCTTAGAGTAAATTTGATGATGTTTGGTGTATATTCTTGAGAATGACAGAAAACAAAGGAAAAGAAAATACAATAATCATAGTCTTGGGTCATAAAATTATTTACAGGAATGATGGAGTTATGCAAGAAAAAAAGTTAGAAGTGTATGCGGACTCGGAAAAAAGATTAAACTACAAAAAGTTATTTAAAAAGATAACCATGTATGAAAAGAAGAAAAAAGACAGTCACTATACTTGCCAACAAGTTTGGCCACTTCTCAGTTGTCTTCATCAGGGTTTTATGATGAAAAATTAATGAATCTCCAACCTGACTTTTACAGAAGAAAATATGATTTTTTCATCTAGTGGATGAAAACCTAATGATAAAATGTGGATGAAAATATTACATCAGATTGTGTTGAATCTGCTATTCCCTACTCTACATCTGTATTTACTACCAGAAGACGCCATTCCAGATGGTACATAAAACAAGCCTGTCATCGGAATCACCCCCAGCGGCACAGTCCGGCTAATACAACACCAGATATCACCACTCCATGTGTGACTTCATGGGAATTTAGTACTCAACATGGAGTAAATCATCCCATTATTATGAGCATAGAGAATAAGGTATAAAATATGAATGGAGAAATAGGATGCAGTTAAAAACATCTGTTTCAGACCCTTAAAATGTGCTTCCAGAAGAATGTGGAATGATAAAACAAGTACATTATGGACTAGCCTGCCCACGCTTCTTGCGTAAAGTTTTGTCTCTGCTCAGGCTTTAATTCTCTGGTGACCTCATCATTCTTAACTCTGATCAGACTTAATTAGGCCACACTAGTTTGATTTGTTGGTTCTCAGATTTTTTTAGAATAAATATGAATTGATAGGGCAAAAATAAACAGGCCTAGGCATCCTATGATAGCCCCAATTCAAATACTACAATCATATAGGAGTCATGAAGTCAATATGCCAATTAATTTTAAACTATTAATCAAACCACTGCATTGACAGATAGAAAAACTGTAACAACAATATAATGGATTTTTTCTGAGGTTGTACCTCCTCACCTTCAAAGAAATCTTAAAATCCATAGATAACATTTTATAGCTATTTCCCTCTCCTTGGTAAAGATAAAAATGGTGACTGTGCACCAGTACTGCTTCTCTCAAGCCACACTTATTTATTTTTGTGTTTCTCAAGTAAATTTTTCCTAAAGATCAAAATACAAACAGATGGTTGGAAAACTTGAATCTGTCTATATTCAGTTACTGAAACTGTGCTATTTAACTGCTTTCTTTCCTGCAGGTTCTGTTTTCATGTTGATATTCCAGTTCAGGATTATCTTTGAATTAGAAAACCAGAAAATTGATTTGGTGTAGCCTAATGATCCTATCAAAGTACATGTAGCTGTGAACATCAAATGACCTTCAAATGGAAGGTGACTGCTAACTCAGCTGCAGGTTCTTTTCCTGTTACTGTAGTGCCCGTGAGGCATCACCTGACTCATAATTGCTTGAATGGAACATTAGGCCCGCCATTGCATTTTCTTTGTCCCTGGAAATTTCAAAGTAATGAAAATCTTGCAAGAAGAAGAGAAGATGAAAACAGCAGGCGGGGAGGAGGATTTCAATCTGACTATTTTGACTCCCTGAAGCTGTGTTTATTTATCACAAGATGGCTGGGTTGCCCCTTCAACTTGTAATAGTTGATTTCCAAGGGGGCCCAGCATATACAGGACATTAGATATGTTACATTTAGTCAGGAGACAGAAGTGGACAACATTCAGTAGAAACAAAATCCAATATGTCAAAACAAAAGCAATTGTCCAAAGTCTTAGCAAGGTCAATCTCAATAGAGGTCAAAAGTTGAAAGTGCAGGTGCGTAGGAAGGAACAGCCTTGAATCCCTTCAGTCCCTGTTTTCAACGTTTAAATCTTCGAGTTCAGCACTTCAACAAAAATCAGAGAACCAACAAATTGTATACATGTAGGCAGTGTTCTAGCCAGCCTGAAATTTTTCTCCGTCATCTCAATTTTGTTTGACGTAACATGATGCCAAACACCGAACGTTACATGATGCCAGACACCGAAGGCGCGAGGTGTTGACAATCCTAGGGGGGTTGAAGAGCACTTCATGACCTTCTGAAACTCTATTTCCTACATTTTGAGGGGCAAATTTTGCTGGTAGACTAAGCTTGATGACTAAGATAATGACATCTCTTTGGAACCATGATCTTTACTTTTTTTCCTTCAAACATGATGGATTGCGCAAAATTTTTGTCTGTCATGAGAGGCAAAATTACGGCAAGACAGGTGTCTCTCCTCCAAACAGATCCACTGTGTCCATGCCACAGACCACCTGGCGAGACAGGAAAATTTGTAGCTAAACAACCTGACCTTCCTCCCACTTTTCCGCAAATCACATGACACAGTATCGCAGCAGGACGGGGTTATGGCCAGACTGGGTGTCATTGTTCATCCATAATTTATGCCCGTGGAAGTCATTCTGCCCTAGAGGGTTGTGTGAATGTCAGTGTGATACGTCACGCGTGTTTATGGCTCACAAATTCCGTTTTATGGACAACATCCTCGGGGGAGTCTAAATCTGATACAAAAGTGTGGCTAGTTTGGAGTTTTTCTTGTCCACATTTAAAATAATTAGGTTCTGTCCAGCTAGTGCCATCATAACTGCTGACAACTTTTTTTTTCGAATTTGAGTTTAGCGACCCACAAAAACAGCCAATCTCAGAAAAAAATCATTCAGATCAAGAGGACATTGGCTGTACTGCTGGCAAAAATGTCCTTTATAGAGCTCACAGACTCAATGGGGGAGCTATCTTTATGACTATATGAACGCAGGCTTTACAATTACTAACATGTTGGTAGTCCCTCTGTTACCTTCTTCAGGGCTAAGATATAAATGAGGAAGGTACATGTATAGGTCGTAGACAAAAAGTTGTCAGTTATAAAAAACTTGGTTGTCAACAAGAAAGCCTCAGGGCCCCAATAACGTAGCGCATATGATCAACCAACCTTATGAATCTAGTCAAAGATGTATGACTGACAATAATACTATTATATAATAATAATATAATATATAGTTGGACGTTTTATGACAAATTAGGTCATTTTTCTGCTCTTTTAGTACATGTACAGATTCATTTTGTGGTAGTTTTATGAAGGTCTTACAGCAACTTCATGATGCAAGTCTCAGATACAGGAATGTTATGATATCAAGATGTTTTTAGTAAGCTAAAATGTTTTGGACTTGGAGTGGATTTAATAAGTTTTTTTCTATGTTTCATTAGAACTATACAAATCTTTTCATTTTGTGGTTACCACAAGCTTTGTGAAGGTCTTACAGCATAATTCAAGGCTGATACAAGAATGCAAATTATGATAAAATATATTATTTAACTATCTTGTGTTTGAGTTATGAAACTTGAAATTTTTGACAGTTTCATTAAAATTATGAATCTTTTCATTTCATGGTACATTGTAGTTTTAAGAGGGCCCCACAGCAACTTTATAATTTATATAAACTAATATTGATAGAGTGAAAGCATTTTGATGATGCATAACTGTTGCACATCTGTCAATTAGGAATGCAAGATTGCGTCTTTTTATGAAACAGGACAAAAATCGATGTCGTCTATAAAACCAGGTCAGCTTTATGGAAAAAAGGGGGCATACCACTAGGGAATTTATGACATATTAAAGGGTATGACTTATTAACAACTTTTGACTTTGACAAAGTTTAGTTATGTCCTTGGTGCAGCAACTTTATACTGCAACAGTATGGGGTATGCACAAAACATTTTGGAACTAGGTTCATTCATTTATATTTAATATGAAGTCACATATGTGGATGGATTGTAGCAGGTAACTATCACCTCAGTCAGTCTTCAAGATGTCAAACCTGAAACCAGACTGTAAGGTTTGAACCACCCACTCACACTGGGAAGGACCCCTACTCTGTTCGATAAGTGGGGTGGGATCTTTAACGTTCTCGAGGTGTGACTCTCCACTAGGGATCTCCAGCTTTATGTCCCATCAGAGAGAGGACATTCCTAACCGAAGCTAGGTACTCATTTACACCTGAGTTGAGTCAAGAAATAGGTGTTAAATGCCTTTCCCAAGGACACAACAATGGGGCCTGCCAGGGGTTCGAACACAGAACATTCAAATTCTGAGTCAAGAACCCTAACCACAAGACCACCTTGCCACCTAAATCCATTTATTCTGTGCTCCCACCTTTCCTCACCTGTCTAACTCTATGTCCTATGCAGGTGTCACCCCTGTGCACCTGTCGGATGAGAAGAAGAGCCTTGTCACCGTGGCGAAGGTTGGAGACAGCCTGGCACTCAGGTGTGACATCACAGGCGACCCGGAACCCATCCTGGTGTGGCAGCGGCACGGCGTCGACCTGACAACCATCGACCTCAGCAGTGATGGCATCACGGTCAGCATACAGAAATTCTTTGTTGGGCCACACCAGTTTGATTATCATAAACTGCGACATATCATGAACTTTATTGCACAACAATTGTACAAGGTACAAAGTATGGCTTTCTACTGGTACATAACTACAGTTCCATAAGTCTAATCTACAATGTACCTAATACAAGAGTGTGTAGTATGGGATGAGAATGGCAGTTTTTTTGCAATCATTGGAGTAACATTTAAAACAATTATTTTGCAGGTGTTTGATGATGGCACATTGTACATCACCTCCCTGTCCACCCTGCACATGGGCAACTACAGCTGTCGTGCCCTGCACAATGGCCAGGTCGTGCAGGTTCACACAGTCAAGGTTCAAGGTCAGTTGGCTTCAAGGTCATCTGTATGATCAAGGTCATTTATTTAATATGTATTTAAGACATTGCTGTTGGAAAAGTGGAGAAGAAAACTCTCTTTGATAATTGAATCTTTGAATGGGCAATTTGCTATGCATTGTAGACACTGTCAAAGTGGCTTCAAGGTCGTCTGTGTGATCAATATCACTATATTTTCAAAAATTCTAATCTTTACAAAGTAACATATCAAATAGATATAGTCGACATACTATCAGGTCAGGTGCAGGTGTTTTCTCCTGAGCTGCAGTTTGTGACAAACTTAACAGGAGGCACTTGTGCACTATACTTAGCCAAATCAGCCCCCAACACAGCATGAGATTGATATGTATAGTACATGATTACATCATTGGCAATGCATATACATAATTATACATGTATAGACAAACCTTCCATAGAAAAATGCATCTGATTTTACATATTTAGAAGCACTATAATTATAATGAAGAGAGAAGGAGCTGAAGCAGCACTTCAGTATGACAACATGACTACATGTAGCCCACTGGGGTATATTTCTAAAGTTAGAATAAAGGTCTTCATTTCTCCATGTGTTGTTTCCTCGTAGTGCCGCCGTCCACAAAGGTGTCCCCCCGGAGACAGGCACACAGCCCCGGCAGCACTGCTGAGCTGAAGTGCCACGCAGAGGGGATCCCTGCGCCCGCCGTGAAGTGGCTCAAGAACGGGGGAAACCTCGACCCCAGCGAGTCTCCACACGTCTCACTGCAAGGTGGGTGACTCCAACAACAGAATAATCTGTTAGATGTTTCCTTGCAAAATTGTACTTCCTCTGGATACCAGTAATTTAACCAGAAGACGTCGACCAATCAGAAGTCACCATTTCATATTGGTTATGACACCATTGATAACCTTACCAGTGGTGAGGTTAAATCCATAAACACCCCGACCGTGAGTTGAAAAATGGTACGTACTACTTTCTCTGCTTAGCACTCAGCACTTACATGTATGAGAAAGAGTATAGGAGTTGAACACACTCCACTACCAGTGGACTCACCCTATTGTAGTGGCCTGTGTGGCCTAAGGGCTTAGGAATGGAGATAGGCACTGTCCCTATACACCAAAAGGTGTGGAAAAGATTTTTTTAACTAACTGTGCTGCCTCTGCCCCTCCTAGACTCAGGTAGCGTGCTTCACATCAGTAACGTGCGGGCGGAGGACATGGGAGCGTACATCTGTCACGCCGAGAACCTGGTGGGGTCATCTGAGGACATCTCCACCCTCTTCGTCCAGGATGGCGGACATTTTAGCAGTGAGTCTTGTCCAATATTTTTTTCCAATATTTTTGTATGTTGAACTTCTTAGTACTGAAAACTTTGAATTCTGAAAACATTAAGAATTTCAAGGGTATTCTTTTGCTTTAGCCCCTCTGTTAAACTTGACACACTGTTTAACTGAGGTACCAGATTCAAGTTTTTCACCCAGCTCTCTGTATTCATCTTTAACATCTACTCTCATAATAGCACCACTTAACCATAATAATGTTAATTCTGCCAAATTGAAAAACACTGAATTTAAAGAAATCTAACTGTAGAACCAGTACACTTCAGATATCCATGTGTTCAAGGTATAATTCTTCAGAAGGCCTCGAAAACTTCTTCAAAAGGCCTCGAAAACCATACATTCAACTACAAAAGTGCCTCAGCCTTGTGGGAAGAACATACCACTACAGGCCACAAATTAAGCAGAAATTTTCAACAGCATACAGTTGTCTGTTTCCCGTAATTGTTTTGTATCCTCAGACATCTTTGTATTTTAGGCACTCTCTACCAACCAAGAAAAGAACAACAGCTCCCGCATACAGGTATACATGTATAATGCCAAGATGAGTCTCTTTCTGGTGGATTTATGTGCCCCTCTTCTGAGTACACCCATTCTTCAAACATTAAATCTGTTATAAGCAGGACTAGAGAGTCAATAAAAACACATCATATTTAACTTGGCAAAAGTAAGATGGAGAATTTGGTGGTAGTATGAGAGTAGATGTTACATGTACCTCTTAACTTTAACTTTAAAATGTCAGAGAACCAAGCAGACAAATTGGCCTGGGTATGCCTAAATACCTCAACCGCCCTCAACCCCCCACTTCCTGGGTTAATATGCAGTGTACATGTGCTAAGAACCCTTGTTTACACTCTGTATACATTGTCTATACGATTATAAATAAAAATCACATAGTAACGTCTAAGTATTTGCGAGTTTCTTCAAGTTATAACTTTTAATATATCATAAGTGGAGTTACCGTCTTTAGGGAGTGATACACCCCGCAAAATATCCGCCCTAAAGTATTGAGCGCTAAAATCCACCACCAGAAACATGATGTTTAAAGAGGTTTCACTCTATATCTGCTGAGTTTCCGTGCTGCACAAGCTTTTTCACTTTCCTTATTTTGACTTGAAACTTACGGCACGATGCGTTCTGGCGGCTTGACGTATACAAACAAGATGGCGGACCCTGTTCCTCGGGTGCACGGCGCACCGTAAAAAAACTGGTAAAACGTCAGAGTTACAGTGATTTTTCTATTTATAATTGCATAGGCAATGTATCCAGAGCGTTAAAAAGGATTCTTAGCACATGTTCACTGCATATTAGCTCAGGAAGCGGTCGGTTGAGGGCAGTCGAGGGGGGTTGAGGGCGGTTGAGGTATTTAGGCATACCGAATTGGCCTGAATTGTTTTATTTGAAAATTTTTGACTTACTGTTTTTCCTGCCCCCCCCCCCAGGTCTGCAGCTGGAAAGTGTTTTCTACGTCTTCCATGATGACGGAGTGAACATCTTCCAGCCCAGCACCTGCCAGCTGGTCCGCCACATCAAGGCCTCCGACAAGATCCTCGCCACACAGGAGCCTGTCTGCACTCCCGACATGGATGGTTTGTTTGTTTGTTTGTTTTTTTGTTTGTTTGTTTGTTTGTTTGTTTTGTAATCCTCATCTCTAAGGAGTTCACCCCAGACATAGATGGTTAGGGACCAAAAAATTAGGGAAAGATACAGTCAAATGTTTTGAAAAATTCTTAAACTTTGTAAGGTAGGACAGTACTCCTAGCAGCTTCCTTTCTAAGCACAAATAAGACGAATGTAAGTGATGCTTCATAATTACAAGATAATAAAAATTTCTTTGGCAGAGATTAACCATCTTGAGATCTGGGTTTTGTCTAGTTTCCAAAAATGGGTTTGAAGTTGCCTGTGGAATTTGTTGGTAATCCGGAGTGTCACTATCACAAGTGACTCAGGCAGGTGCATTTCTTACACCTGTCCAACAGGTGACATTATAATTAGCAGGTGTGTCCAGTAGCCAGGTGTACAGCTGGGGCTTTGTTGTTGATGTTCTGGGCACCTGTGTGCACCTGTTGCACAGGTGACACTAACAGGTGTGTGTATTACAGGTAGCCAGGTGTGTGACTGGGGATTGGTTGTGAATGTTCTGAACACTTGTATGCACCTGTCCCACAGGTGACACTAACAGGTGCTTGCATTCCAGGTAGCGAGGTGTGCAGCTGGGGCTTTGTTGTGAATGTTCTGGGCACCTGTATGCACCTGTTGCACAGGTGACACTACAGGTGTGTGTATTACAGGTAGCCAGATGTGTGACTGGGGATTGGTTGTAAATGATCTGGACAGGTGACACAGGTGTGTGTGTGTTCCAGGTAGCCAGGTGTGCAGCTGGGATTGG
Source organism: Branchiostoma floridae x Branchiostoma japonicum (assembly GCA_013266295.2). Taxonomy (NCBI): domain Eukaryota; kingdom Metazoa; phylum Chordata; class Leptocardii; order Amphioxiformes; family Branchiostomatidae; genus Branchiostoma; species Branchiostoma floridae x Branchiostoma japonicum. The sequence goes on along the minus strand of CM023837.1, from coordinate 8,290,424 downwards.
TTGTTAATGTTCTGGACCCTTGCATGCACCTGTCCTGCAGGTGACACTAACGTGTGTGTGTGTTCCAGGTAACCAGGTGTGCAGCTGGGGTTCAGCAGTCAATGTTCTGGACACCTACATCTATGTGAGCCAGCCGCAGGAGAACAGGGTGCTGGTACTGGAGACTCGCACTCAGCAGGTTGTACAGGTACGAACATTCACCTGACAGTGTGTACTAATTTAAATAATGTCATAGCTGGGCTGTGATAACGTTCAATACAGGTGTTCCGGCCCATGTGATACAAATGTAACTACTCGTATCACCCAGGGTTCTAACGGTTATCACACAGGCCTCCAAAAATTCCCTACAGAATTGGATTCAGACCTTGGAATTGTCTAGGGACACAAATTTTCTCAACTTTTAGCACACGCATTGAAATGTGTGTTTTCTCGGGTGGGTATGACATAAATAGAAATTCAATACAACATGGTGTATTCTGCATCACCCTCAGTCCCAGCCTCCCACAGGTCGGGCTGGAACCTCAGGTGATACGGAATACACCATGTTGTATCTATTAAACATGTTCACAAGCTTCTAAACATACAGGGGCAGGGAGAGACACAGATGTGTCCCCCCTGATTTATTTTGCAGCCTTTTTGTTCCAGTAAATCTGTTATCTGATCACATGGTGTGAACAATCCTTTATACACATACATCATCTATGGGTGCTGTTTCCATAGTAACCAGGTGTGCTTACCTGTGCAGGTGATCCAGACTGCTTACTTGTTGTTTCCATAGTAACCAGGTGTGCTTACCTGTGCAGGTGATCCAGACTGCTTACCTGTTGTTTCCATAGTAACCAGGTGTGCTTACCTGTGCAGGTGATCCAGACTGCTTACCTGTTGTTTCCATAGTAACCAGGTGTGCTTACCTGTGCAGGTGATCCAGACTGCTTACCTGTTGTTTCCATAGTAACCAGGTGTGCGTACCTGTGCAGGTGATCCAGACTGTTTACCTGTTGTTTCCATAGTAACCAGGTGTGCTTACATGTACCTGTTCAGGTGATCCAGACAGACCCCTTACCTGTGGACCTACAGTACATGGAGGAGCTGGACCAGGTGTGGGTTCTGAACTGGGGCGACATGGAGAGGTCATTCCAGACCCTGGAGGTGATCCGCGAAGCCAGTGCAGCTGTAACACACCGCACCATCCACACCGAACCTGTCGGTAAGCTTAGTGATCTACTAGCAGGCATTATTTTGTTTACCTTTGCAGAAGGTAAATATATCGTTTTTGCTCTGTTTCTTCACCTTCATCAGACAGTGAGGTTCTCGAAAAAAGTAAGGTCAATGACCTGGACTAGAGGGCTGTCACCATTGTAACTGGTGTTGGATTACATGATGTAGCAAGTTGCAGGACAGAGTTTCAGGGGCTGGTCACCATATATATATACATGTATGATGTGTTTGATGAAGAAGATGTACTGTACAGTAGTTTTTTAGACCATCCCCATGTAAAGGGAAGCATTATGCATTTGCTTTGCAAATGTTATCTTTCTAGTTACACTTCTACTTGATTCATAGTAAATGATGCAAATGATACTTCTACTTGCAACCTTAGAGATCTTTTCTGCAAATTGTAGGTTGTAGTTGAGTATTTTGAGTCCTGATCTGACAGAACTGTGTTCTTTCTCCAACAGAGAACCATTTTGACCACGTGGAGTCGTTCTTCCTCCCACCTGTGAAGATGCTGGAGCAGAACTTCAAGTATGCGTACCTGGTGCACCGAGATCAGCCCAAGATCGACAAGATGGACGTGGAGACAATGAAGTAAGACTGGAATGTCTTAAACCTTTTCTGTCTAATGATTGATGGAAATCAAAGAGATTTAGGCAACTAGCACTCCAATTTCATTTGTTGGTTCATGAATCTAACTAAAGATACAGTACGTAAATGTTGGACTGGAAAATTGACATGAAAACAGTCTGAAAATGACCCGTATCTTGGTACACAAAATTCAGGGCATGAGCTTTCTTCCCAGCCGTCTGTTCTTATCTTGTGCTGTCTTTAATTGAGATGTCCAACAACTAAGGGAATGAAATGGCATCTTACATTATCAGTAACTGTCATTAATGCTGGCATATTTGGCATATTTGGCATAAGTCTAGCTCTGATAGTTATTTCATGTATCACTAGAAGGTCATCAGAATAACCTTGACCTTTGACCCTACAGGTATGTCAGGACTATCGACCTGACGGAACAGAACTGCCACCCACAATCCCTTGCCTTCTCCCCGCTGTCGGGTTACGTGGTGGTGCAGTGTAGTGGTATCCGTGACGACCAGCGTCACAACATCGATGATGATTCGCAGGTTCTTCTGGATGCCCTCACTGATGCTGTGGTTCAGGTAAGACTAAGCAGCTTGGAAGAAGGTTATGTTTTTCGTAGCGTTTCTGTGTGTGTGTGTGTGTGTGTGTGTGTGTGTGTGTGTGTGTGTGTGTATGTATGTATGTAAAACTATGTGGTTTACTAGTAATTAGCACGATAACACAAAGCTGAGGATTGATGGTCATGAAACTTGGTAGGTGGGTAGGTCTTGATGACCTAAAAATGATTAAGCCCCCTGGCAGCTTGTTTATCTTATGTAGAGACTAAATGCTGTCAACAGTATTTATTTTATTTGGGTCTCCATTGGCAATTTAAATTTGCATAACTTACAGTCTTCCTATAGTCCATCTTAACTAATTTTCTGGTGACATACACTGACTTGATAGTCATGTAAAACAATAAGAATTGTAATACATTGACGAAAATAGTAGATATATTGATTAACGAATTCTATCAATATAAAAATGATACTATAAGTATCTCTACATGTACATGTACATGCATGTCTTTGTTATGCTTGTCAAGTGGTAATCATGCTCCACTGTACTTTAGGATTAGAATAACATCATCGAAAAATAGTTTTGCAAGGCTTCTAGCTTGGAAAAAGAAGCAAGAGAATCAATGAAAGAAAGTAAAGTTTATGCAACTTCATGCTCCAAACGGCTGGGTACAGGTTGTGATTAAAATGCTACTTAACAGGTAAACCCTGAGCATGTACTTGAATGAGCAATGATATCAACTAGCAGATAAGATTCAATGCCTGTGATGGTACTTTCCAGGTGAACCCTGAGATCCACGGGAAGCCGCATGTATCTCCCGATGGTCGCTACATCGTCAGCATTGACAACGAATCAGAGCTGATCGTGGTGCAGAGCATCTCGGAGGAGGGCCAGCTGTCCCTGTCATTCGAGGTAAGACTCTTGCTTTGGAGGTGTTGAATATTCCTAGAGTAGATGGCAAAGACAGACACCAAGAGGTGTGGCGCCAATGGAAGTGATCTTTATTCCAAGATTGCCACCCACACTCCCTTGCATTTCCCTCACTGCAATTTGTTGAAGCCTAGCATTACGGCTGGATCTCAGGTTATTCGTTTTTCCAACCAACGTTCGATACTTGAGATTGTACACCTCAAGTATCTAACGTTGGTTGGAAAACTGAATAACTAGGATGCTTGGAAACGAGTTACATGGTTGTGCATGTCGTATGTAGGTGATGAGGAGGTCCAACAGCCTGAAGAATGAGATGTAACAAATGTTGGGGCTATGATGTACTGGTGCAGTATAGTGGTATCTGTGATGACCATTTTACTAATTTTCTGATTCAGGTGCACACCAACCTACACGTGAGTGACGTAGCCTTCCATCCAACCAGCGGCTTCAACTCCTACAACCTGTATGTCAGTTCCGAGAGTAAAACTGACATTCTATTCGTCAACCTCCTCAACGGGAAGGTCAAGATGATCAAAGGAGTCAAGTCGGCCATGCCGGTGGAACACTGGCCGTGGGACGAAAGCAACCGTGCGATCATCAGCACGGGGCTGTTCGGAAACTACCTAGTCTCGCCGTCGGAGGAGGCCATTTTCGTGGTCGACTCGAAACTTGACAAGGTCAACTGCGAAATCGATCAGGTGAAGCATGGCAACGTCATTGCATGGGTGGGAGAGCTCTGATAAAATTTCGCAGTGTACTAAATAAAATCGTGGTGGCAATTCTAAAATGGGAAAAGTCCTCTGAATTCCTGGCAACAAAATGTGTCAGAAAAAACGAGTTGCAACTTCTGTAACTTCCCCACTAGCTGTAAAGGTGGTACGTACTGTGCAATTCTTGTGAAAAAAAGGTTACGTTTGAGAGCGGGGAAACCACATTCTATTAGTTTTCTTAGAAAACAAGAAGCATGCCGAATGGAAATTTTGCTAATTCCTCAGAGGTGACTTTTTTAATGCACTGTACATGTATGTCCTGAAAAGCTATCCACGAGTCCAGTTAGTTGAAGTAAAACACAGCAAAACTCAACAATTGTTACAGAAAATTCTTGACTGTAAGTGTCACAAAAACTCCCACCCTCATCTGTATTTGGTGTATCAAAGTTCAGTGCTTCATGCAAAAGAAAACTAGAACAATGTAACTCAGCTAATATTCATAAAATGTTTCAGGCATTTTAAGGCATTCAATGATGCTAAATGTGTTGTACAATTCAATCATGTAGTTAACAATTCTAGCAGAGCAAATGTCATCTCATTGTAAAGTATGCCAATGTGTGTCTAGATCTAGAATAGACTCTAACTACATTACCCTGGATATGTCCTAGATTAACTGATACTTAAGCGCAGTTCTGTCCATCAAAAAACTGTGCTGTGATTTCAAGAAAAATCTGGAGTCTGGAAGTGCAAAGTAGTATGCCTACTGTACATAGACATGTAGTGGCAAACACATGATAACTTAAGATGTCTTAGCAACTTGTAAGACTCTAGATGATAAGAACTGTACATTGTACGTGTGATCAGTGTGACTGAGGGTTAAACCAGGACTGATCTAGACATAGGATCCCAGGATCTCACTGTTGTGATCCAGACAATCTGATCAATGAGTCTAAGCATGCTGTAAATGAGATAACCATTGACTCTGGTTAGAGATTATACAACAGTGGTTTGAGTGCACTACGATGATCTTTGTATAGTGTACGTTGTATTGGGATAAAACATACATAACTGTGCATACATTTAAATGTTATACATTCTAGAAAGTGTTGGTAAAACATAATTTTAGAAACTGAGATATAACTAACAGATAGCCCAGCAAAGGGCTCCTAAAGCTAGCACTCTTCTATGCAAGCTGTTGGGAAACAACTACGGAGTTTGTAGCAGGGCTGGCTTTGGAAGCTGGCCTGTTGCTAGGCTATTGACTTTGGTAACAAATTAGATTTTATTATTAGAAATGGAAACGTTCCTTGGATTCTATACTTAAGCAAATGTTGTATTGTGAGCACCATATTTGTATACACGAAGGAAATAGTACAAAATGTGCACCTTAACGACTTATAACCCATCTAAACACATGGCTAATAACAAAAGTTGCACCTGAACATTATATGTGACATCAGAAACATGCATGTCTGTGCACATTTGTTAAATAGCTACATATTACCACCATGTATCCATTTCCTAAAGCTAATGTTACAATTTGCTTTCTGTAGCAAATTGTTAGGGTTAAACCGTTACAGATTATGTATCTAAATGTCACCATAATCAATTCCTAGTTGCCTAAAAGTCTAGACGTATGAATGTAGCAAACTCTTTTAAATATAAGGAATACAAACATACTATATGATGTAATGTGTTGTGGTTGTAATATATCCACTTTTGTTGTACATGTGCATATTTTGGTACAATTTTGGTATGTTGATATTATGGCATGCATCTCTCTTCATAATTTTGTCGTGGACTTAACAGTCAAGTGGCTTGGCAAAGCTGAATCCTTATGAGCAAATAATTCTGTAGCAAAGTGTGATTGACAGCTGATTGGCAAGTTGGATAACCAGGAAATCATCAAGACTGAATGTCATGTCCTTGTTTTGTCAAATCACAAATACTGAACCATTCTTTTTCGTAAACATTATTATAGCAAAACATGGTTTTCGTGTGATTGACAGAATGGGGATGCTTTTGTAACTTCAAACTCAATAATTGAAATTGCAAAACATCATCAGTTTTACCAATTTTTGGACCTGCAAAATGGCATTTCTACTGTGAGAAATCCAAAAAGTTGTTTCATCTAAAAGCTGTAATTTGTGAATGAAATTCTCTCATAAGTTTCTTGAGTTACTCGGACACCTACCTTCTGAAATTGTGAAGTTTGACCAGGTCAGTCATAGCTACGTCTTGTATGGTGTCTAATGTAAGAGACACAGTGTATGCTAAGGAGACAGAAATGTCTTAGAAGAAGCCTTGGAATTAATTCTGTACAGAGAATTCAATGAGAATAATTATTGCTCTTGCTGCATGTGCATATTGAGAGAAATACGCGTCTGGCAATTTCCCTGTAGCCAAAGAACAGAATTGCAGATTGTTGTTGGTGTGTTGTGGCTGTGGATGATACATACATGTAATAGGATAGATATCATTCCATGACGTCAGAACTGTTGTAGCCTGCGATACAGCCATGTTTAATATATAGGTTTTGTTGTCAAAACAGCAAATGGCCGAAGCCTAGCATTACGGCTGGATCTCAGGCTATGCAGTTTTCCGATCAACGTTAGATACTTGAGGTGTACAGGAATGCTTGGAAACGAGTTACACGGTTGTGCATGTCGTATGTAGGTGATGAGGAGGTCCTACAGCCTGAAGAATGAGATGTAACAAATGCCTATTATTGCAGCCCTGCCCTAATACCATGGTGGGGTGACTGTTACATGAATGCTCAACATGTGCTGCAGTGGGAGCTAGTAGGCCTTGGCTGTTGTAATTTTACATCAAACCTCAACATGCTCTATGGAGGAGCTATTGGGCCTTGGCTGTGCACTGTTTTGACAATTGTACTGTAGCTTGCGAGCAGACACATGCTTTGCAAACCTTAACAATAAAAACACATAAAAAGTATGTATACGTCTCCTAAGAGTGAATTTTTGAGTGGGTCAACTCTCAATGCAGTGAATTGATGCAGCCATTTAGAGATATGATTTATTAGGCTATATAAAATGGCATACTCCCCGACTAGACGGAAGCTATTATAAAGGGCTAGCCCTGGTAACTGACAATATGCAATAAGAACGGTTTCAGTGCTCATTCAAATGCGTCATCAGGATTTATTGACAAAATAGAGGTATTTAATGTTCAGAACTAATACAGTAACTGTAATTCCTACTTTCATGTATGGTGGCGCTGGTTCACGGTGGTTTAATGAATCATATTTTATTATAACAAGTCGTCGCAGTAAGTATACCGCGCGGTATACTTACTGCGACGACTTGTTATAATAAAATGCTACGTCACGTCACGTCAAACCAATGTATGCATTTGAATTTGAAAGCCAGCCTGTCTGTCGGCCCGCCACCCAACAATGGTGTTCCAGAACCGCGCGACAGAGGGCGTCTTTTCCCGCGGTTCCCGAACATCATCGCACCGGGCAGGCGGGCGCTTTCTGCTTTTCTTGCTAACTCTACCATTCAATTGGACTTTCCAAATCGATCTGGGGGAATCTGGAGGACAGACATTTCTCCTACAGCATCGCGGTCAGCGAAATGATGGCTCGAGCGAATCAAATCACGGAAAGAAAAGGCGAAACCAATAGACAAGACGGACATACGCTTCTGTTACATAGTAATTAATATATATAGATGTAGAAAATCTAGTACCTCCAATGTTGATTCCTTAATTTTTTTCCTTACGTTACTTTATTCAGTAAAGCCGAATATCGTACGCAAGGACATCAGCTCGTTTCCAGAGGTTTGTGGTTTGCGTGAAACTACTTTTGGATTATATAGGGATGGACCGAACCTCGGAGGTACTGCAATACCGAGCCGATCCGCGGTCTAGCCTGGTTACCAAATTTAAAAAGTCACAAAGAGAAGGTTACGGTAAAGGGGTGACATCTGCGCCTAAAGACAGTGAAGGAAAAGAGGCCAGGACGAAATCTGTGCACAAAACACAGAAGAAGGCAGTTCAGCAACGTAGGTCTGAACATGACGCAAGAGATGGGTCTGAGGAGCAAGCTGTGGGCTTTAAGACTAGTGAAGACAACGCGAAAGAAGACGAAAGTGGATTGACTAAGAAAAAAGGAAGACCTTGGTCAGGACCGAAGGTGCAGTGCAAGGAGAAGTATGGAAGGAATGGGAATATGGCAGTAGCACATAGTTCTAAAGTTAGAGACTTGGTGTCGGACAGTGGTCAAGGCAGTGGGGCAGATTTCTGTCCGTCCCGTTCAAAGGAAGTGGCGCCACAACAGACTGTGAACAGGAGAGGGCAGCAAAGTGGCCTAACCTCTTCAAACCAAGGCCAGAACCAGGGAACCAACGTCAGTGAGAGAAAGGACTTCAGTAGAAACCTTCAACAATCCACAGAGGAGGAGGAGTCTGTTGCAGAAGGTCCCCCTTGCAGCGATGGAGAGAATTGCAGGGTGGGCTCCAAGAGAAATCACAAGGAGCAACTTTCACAAGCAGAAAGCCAACCAGTGGCCAAGGAAGCAAAAGACGTTTGCAGGAAAAACGTGCTCCTGCGGTTTATCCCATGAAGAAGATATCCCAAAATCCAACAAGACGTCACAAGTTGTAGGTTCTGGGAGAATCGATCCCAGAGGCTTCTTCTCAGACAACAAGAAGTCCTAAAGAACTCTTGAAGTCACGACCTTTCTCTGTTATTGGTGGGCCGGCTTACTCTCTCCTTGCAGCCAAGGGCTGAATTGTGAGGAGCTTACAATGGTGGTGGGGCTTAATCGCAAGGGTCTGGAGCGGCTGCCATTCGGCGCTAACTCAGGTGACCTCAATACGACCCCAGGTGCGGCCTTAAGACTGTATGGTTTGAACCACTCACACCGGGAAGGACCCCTACTCTTTTCGATAAGTATGGTGGGTTCTTTAACGTGCCCGGGGTGTGGCTCTCCCCAAACACGGGACCTCCATTTAACGTCCTATCCGAGGGACGTCCCTAACCGAAGCTAGGTACTCATTTACACCTGAGTGAAGTGAGGAAAGTGCCTTTCCCAAGGGCACAAGATCGGTGACATGGGTGGGGATCGAACCCGGGACCTCTTGGGCCTGAGTCGAACGCGCTACCGCTGCGCCAGACGACCCCACTGAGCAAAGTATGAGCAAAGCATGGAATACTGAGCACCCAGGATGGAAGGAAGACGAAAGATGGACCCAAGAAGGAAGCAGAATAAGAAGAAAGCCTAGATGTCAGCATTGAGGAGTTGCTGCCGACATGGTGCCGACATGGATTCTTCCACTGCTGAAGAATACGACAAACTGATCTTTATGTACAACCAGGAGTATTTCAGACAGAAGAAAGGAGACTGAATCACCGACCACTCTTCTTTTGTTGTCATATAGCAGGGTTTGAAATACTTTTTTCTCAGTGGGCAACCTAAGCCAAAAGCGAGGTTGCCCATCGATATTTCAGGTTGCCGTCAATACCAGATGTTTATTTTAGAAGGCAAGCCGTAACCCAGGCCACCTGTAAAGGTATCACTCACATGCTGGCGGGACACAGTATATTTCAGAACCATAAGCTGGGCTGCTGTGTGCAAGAGTGGGTATTTGACCCTGTGGGTGGTTAATCTTTCTAAAGAAAGCTAAAGGCTCCGCACAAAGCTAGCTTTGTTCTAAGCCCATATAGGTGTTTAAAATCCACTCATTTACCTGAGATTACAATTTGATTGAGTCAAAAACACGCAGTTCAGACGAGAAATTGCTAAACCCACCAGGCTGGCCACCTTTTATAATATCACTGATTCTAATAGAAGGAAAAAATAGATGGTAAGAGTAGACCATTTAATGTTTTGTATCTAAGAGTGCTGTATTTGTACTGGTACGATGCAGCATTTCATAACAGAGCTCTAAGAACTAGGAATGATGTACATGTACTTCTTTAATCATTGAAACAAAAACTGCAAAATCTCAGAGAAGTAATATGATGGAAGTGGAGAAACGTATTACATTGTATAACTAACTGTGAGTTATATGGCTTTCAATCTGTGTTGGTAGAGATTTAACACTTTTATATATATAACAGAGAAAATTTATTGACCAAAAATGTTGTAGGTGCCAGTAGAGTTTTCCCTATTAGTAAGTATTCTGTATCTGTATAATAACCGCGATTTGGCATAACATACCAGCTTCTGTACCTGTACCCAAAATTAAAAAAAATCATGTCCCGAATCAACTTCAAAATGCTCATATTTTAACCCCAACAGTTGAAGAAAGTTCTTTTCTTCCCATCTAGTACAGTTTTTCCTCTATAAAATTCATTGACTTACAAACCAGCCTGGTATGTTGACTTCATGACTCCAATCGTAGCATTTGGCGCTATCATAGGATGCCTAGGCCTTTTTTTTGCCCTGTCGCTTCATATTTTTTCTGAAAAAAATCCAAGAACCAACAAATTAAATTCTTGTGGCCCGATTAGAAAATGCACTTCTACCCACTGGAGTGTTCACTTCATTTCTGTCGTGTTCGCGTGACGGTAGACCTTCAAAGCGGAGACTTCGCGTGCGGCAAGTCTGGCGCCTACATGACTCAAATCCTAAGAGGCGTCCAGAGGCAACTTCAAAGTGCTGGGAAGTGCCAGCGAAGAGCTCCAGACATTTCTACGTGACTCAATAAGAGCTGAGAAGAAAATAGCTCACCCACCTTTGACCGTGATTTTTCTGTGGGAGGAAACCATCAAAGCAAGGCCGTGACTTAACCACGCATTGATGCGGTAGTGTTGGCATCGGAATTTCTTGCCAAGCTGCAGTTTGAAATCACTTCACAAAAATCCATTCTGTACGCACACCATAAAGCATGCTTAAATGTTCCCTTTCTTTCCTAGTGTGTGCCTTATTTTGGGCGTAGTTTTACTTTTTTATCGAACTTTCGCTAAAAAGAAAGCCCGATAAAAACAAGGCTAAAAACACTCCCATAATAAGCCCAAATCTAAACCTCTGCTTGGAGAGTACATTTTTTTCCTACTCTTTCCAGCCGCCCCCCGAAGCCTGGTAGAGGCTAGCATCCTGCATGTCACGTCTGTTAGCGTGTTCTCGCAATCCGCCCAGCCAAGCACAACCAACCGCCGCTCCCACCTCGCCTGTTATCACACGCACGGATGCCTCTAAGCTGATAAAAAGCTCAGGTGCGAATCCCGGCGATAAAGTGCTAAAGGCGATCAGGCCCAGGCCATTTTAGGACTTAACAGATTTCAACACCGCCTCTCCATGCCGCTACGGCGCCCAAAAAATCGTCCCTAAACCCAATAGGCTTATAGGCATGTCGTGTATGGTATCCCACCTGAATTGGTGAGCAATATTGTTTTTTTTGTTGGAAAGGTACATAATTAATGAACAGGACAAAGTGACGGCGGACTCAAGTTATATGAAACCTATATACACGCTGCTAATACATCCAAGCAGGTCTTTTGGTGGCTACAATTGGCAGGGCGGGGTCCAATACCCCCCCCCCCGTTTTTAAAAATTAATTTCTATTTATTGCGCAACAAGAAAAGGTACAGCACAAAGTGGTGAACAACTCTAGCGGCTGTTAATATTACCCTCGCCACAGAAAGAAAGAAAATATAACTGACAGAGACGAAAACAAGTTCTATAAAAATAACAATATGGGCAGTCCGAAATACAAGACCAGGCAAAGACAATGTGTAAAACAAGATAATTGTGTATTAGAAACCTGTAAAATCAAATGGTTTTAAACGTAGGCAGGTTCAGTCAAGTGTAAATCGTTTTGTATCAGTTGGCTGGCGAAAAAAAAGATACCGTTACAAAAACGATAAAAACGCCTAAAAAAGACGTCAAAGCCTAAACCTCTGCTTGGGGAGTACGTAAGTACATAGTCACACTTCAAAACACTGGGAAAAACGCTTGGATGTCGTGGCCGCACTTTTACGACCTACTTTATATGCTTACAGCGTTCAAAGATGAAAGGAAGTCTCTGAACTGTAGGAGTGAAACCGGCGTCACAGCGTGTTTCTGCCATGAACTTGCATCTCCCTAGAAACTGCTATTCACGCTGTTCCACCCAGGGGGCGCCCTTTGCTCTGTAAAGGGCAAGTGCATAAAAAATTTGCCTCCTTCGCAGACTTGTGCGGGGGTGGCGTTATTTTTTTGGGGGGGAGCGCTGATACGCGATTTTTACTCGGGCTACGACAGAAGAGGGAGTTTTGCTGCAGAGGGAGTCAGTAATCGCAGAAGTACTAAAGGGGCAATTTGAAATTAAGTGTGTTTCGTCTTCCGCCTTGTTTGACATGCAATAGTTACAAGTTCTATTTTGACGCCGGTGAGTTCTTGTACCTGCTTGTTAACGTTAGTTGTGGTTTTAGAATTACGCGCCAAATGTTATCCAAACTGAAAAAGGGTGAAGGACCCTGCTTGGCGAATAATTACCTTTCAGAATTGGGCCATAGAAAGTCGGATGAGAGGATAATTAAATCTTTTCGTGTTGCTCTGAATGGTTCCCGTTCGTTTTGAAAGCCTTCCGCGGGTTCGCACTACATTGTATATTTTCGTTACGTGCTCTCAGGTGGTGTCATTATATAAATGTACGTTCAAAGGTCTGAGTTGCTTTTTTAATGATTCATGACCAAAACTGCGACATGTTGTAATACCGGAGCGCGGACTTTGACCGACGTTACGTATCAGTTTATGTGCATATTACCTTGGTTGCAGAGCACACATCTCAAGTGGGACACGTTTCAAAAGGGGTCACACGAATTTATCATTGCCAGTCGCAGGTCCGTGGGGGATTGACACACTTGGTTGACCCAGAATTAAGAGGACAGTATCAAACAACGCACGGCTGTAACAGGTGGCGAGATTTTATCCGCGTGGAAGAAAAACGGTCGATTTTCGCTAGCTGCGGCCCCCGTTTCAGGCTGTGGAATAGCTCGACCCTGAGACAGTGAAATAATAAATTACCTAGTGATGAGGCGGGGCACCGCGGGTCCTGTCAACGCGAGGTTAGCGGGAAACCGTCGGCGGAAGCGAGGTGTGAGCATGGCGGCCGAGGTCGACGAGGCGACTCGGCGCGAGTACGAGTCCATGGAACGTTGGTTGGACGAGCACCCCCACTTCACAATGGACTACTTCACCCGGAAAGCGACCCGAGAGATGGTGAACGCGTGGCTCTTCTCACAGGCGCTTTCGCAAACAACCATGACAACACGGGAGGCCGTGCCCTCTGCTCCGAGCTCCGGCGCGCAGACCCCTGTGCGGAGGGTGTCCAGCTCCGATCTCGAGTCCCGCGGACTGTTCGGCTCCTACCGGCCCATCCTCACCACCGTGGACGGTACCCCCTCCTTCATCGACCCGCAGACGATCGCGCGAACAGGCACCACGGCAACCACCACCACCTCCTCGGTCTCCACGCCTCGGCGCGGGGGTGTGTCGACCTCGCAGCTACGGCAGGAGCTTCGAGCGCTGGACGAGCGAGAGATGATGCTCCAACTCGTCCGCGACATCTCCAACGACTTGGACGTCAACCTCCTCTGCCACAAAATTCTCCAGAACGTCTCCATCCTCACCAACGCCGACCGGTGTTCCCTCTTCCTGGTGAAGGGGAACAAAGAGACGGGGGAGCGCTACCTGGTCTGTAAGCTGTTCGATGTCAACATACACTCCACCCTGGAGGAAGCGGAGAGCCAGGCTGCTGACCAGGAGAGCCGCTTTCCGTGGGGGATGGGCATCGTCGGGTACACGGCGGCTTCAGGACAGATTGTGAACCTGCCGAACGCATACGAGGTGAGCTGTGGGGGTGAGGAGACATATGACACCCGGGGGTGGGGATTTGGGATTCCCCAGGGTGTTAGCTGCACCTGTTCCTCTCTGGGACCAATAACTGTAGAAGAGTACCTGTTGGATGTGATATTCTTCATGTACATTTGTTTTGTGTATTTGTGTGTGTTTTTATGTGTGTGTGTAAGTCTGTGTGTGTGTGTGTGCGCGCGCGTGCATGTATATGTGTGTGTCTGTGTATCACACTCACAGTGTGTGTGTGTGTGTCAGCAAATCATGTAACGTTACTTCTATAACTAACCACATGTAACCATAGATGTTGAAGGGGATGGTTGCTAGGCGCGGCCAGAAAAAAAAAATTGGTCAGGTAGCCTAGTTTTCTTCTTAAGGCTGTTGACAGTCACTGTCACTCGACTTTGTTTGAAATGCGTCAGAGGCATCTGTAATGACCCGAGACTGGAGGGAAAGTTATTTTTACCCCCCTTGGCATCGTTACAAAAATTTCTGTGTAAACGCCTCGTTAATGTGACAGTAAATATTCCGGTCACAGCGGTTGTTGTTGCGAGCGAACGAGGAAATCTCAACCTGACACCGAGTGTGGCAACCTGTTGTGGCTAAGTGAAGTAACGACTGAGGGTTGTGTGGCCAATGGGATGTGTCAGTCAGGACCGAGGCCTAAGTGAGCTTTTATGTCCGCCGTCACACCATCAGAAGCCTACACAGTTGGCAGATGAATTACCCTGAGGTCTGCCTGCGTTTCTTTAGCTGGTGAAGCTTCAATTAGGATTGATACCACATTTAGAGGGTAAAGCCTATCAGGGCTGGAAATACCAGGGTGCATACCAAGGATTGAGGTGTTCAAAAACTCATTTTTTCCTAGAACTATTGTAGAGTGGAACTCGCCACCAAGTACAGTAGGGGCATCATCACTGGATATATATATATATATATATATATATATAGTTTTAAACAATGTTTAGTGTTAGACATTTAAAGGTTAGGTGTAACAAGTCATTCAGTATAATATAGCCAGCCGCCGCCGTGCTGCGTGCCTGCGAAGCTGGTGTGTTACGATGAAGGGGGGTTATACCGGAAAAGTTTCTCAAATAGAATTTAAAAATCATGACCTTGAACATCATAATTCATATTTCAACTGTGTATAAAATTAACCTGCTTCATCATACATCATTAAAATAACAAAGTTTCTCCAATAGAATTAAAAAATCATGACATTGAACATCATATTACAAGCTGTGTATAAAATCAACTTGCTTCATAATTTCGAGCCCTGCCTATATGGCGGGTAGAAAGTTACACGCAAATGAGGGGCTGACGTTACTTGCTGCAGGCGTTGGTCATGACCCTGCATAGCAAAGTTAAGTTTATTCATAGGCGGCGAGTGAGGACTACTCCGTGTGGAACGCAGTGCTTTGACACGGTTACAGCTACGAACAAAGAAAGGAGTCAGTACACTCCGAACATACAGTAATGGAATAGAGATAGGGTCTGTTTTTCACACGGACGTACATGTAGTACAGCACATAAAAGATGAAACTTTTGCAGTGGTTTTATTCCACGGTAAGAGAGAAAGGGTCAAAATACTGGGTGCATATGCACCTTAGTGCAGGCAAAATTGGGGCTGTGTACAATTTCAGATGTCTACCTGCACCTAACCTGCATTGGTCAATGTACTGGGCATATCTGGATTTTCATTATCTGTATCGACTGTCATCTGATCGCACCTATATGAAGTGTAAAAGAAATAATGGCAATGGTTTGTTTCTGAACAGTTTTTAGTATGATCCATACTTCCTACATTCTGAGTGGTGCAGGTAAAATTCGTCTGGTGCAGGTAATTTTCTGTACCGGTGCAGGTATGCAGAAAAATGTATTTCGATACCTATATTGGTGTTTTAAATTCTGTAGTATGGTAGTCATGCAACAAAGACATATTCATAGTGAAGAAAAATGAGGTTATTGCAAGAAAAACGGGGTTATTCCAAGAAAAACATGTGGACTCCTGTGTGTTTAAACCAAACCAAATTCTATCCACAGTCGGCCACTGAAAATAAATAGAGCGTCAGACTGATATTGAACAGTGGTAGCTGTGTTGAAGGGTAAGCATTTATCAGCTGGGTCTTACAGGGTTGGATAGAATGTGTTTCATTTACCTGAGATATTGGAGGCTTCTATATTATCTCATTCCATCATGTACCTTAGGACCACAGAGTGTTTGTGTGTGACATTTGTTGGATTCACAGCAAAAAGAACCGTGTTATTCTGTGTGCATTTTGGCTGAATACTCAAAATTTTCCTGCCTTCACAGCAGTGTTCTAGCCAGCCTGAATTTTTCCCCGTCATCTCAGTTTTATTTGACGTAACATCATGTCCTAGGAAGGTCTGGGGACATGATCTCTTAACCTCTTTCTAAATTTTTACTTAAAATGTGTGAGAACCAAGAATCAAAATGAAATGGTGCGGACACAGCTCTGCATTCAATGGCAGTCAAATCAGTTCCGAGTAGGCTAGCATCCTCTCCTGTATTTCATTTCAACCGAAGCGAATTCTTTCTAAGAAAGCCATGTGTGTGCCTGCAATACAATCATCTTCATTATGGAGCTGGCTCAATGGACTGGGTTAATGATGTATATAACTCCCCACATGATTAAGGTCAGTCTCTCTATGATGGAAGTTCGTTAATGCAAGTGGGGGATAATTAGAGACTTCTCCTTTTTACTTATTTATTCATTCACAACAAACATACACTTAACTGTCAGCTCATTGACCTAGAGCAGTCATAGTACGGGTAATTGAAACATCCTTATAACCATGGCAGGGATAGAAATACTGGATGTGTAATACCACTTATTTAAAATTGTGTACCCAAAATTGGAGCTGTGCACACATAATTTGTGTAAACTGTGGGTGTACTGGTGTACCTTAGATATTTGAGGCATGTGTATATATGCACTGTAGTACTACTATTATACACTTAATTGTATACAGCTGCATATTCTTTAAAGTTTAATTGTCAGAAAAGAATACTAAGATCTGTGTTGTATTACTTGCTAAAATTTTGAAGTTAGGTCTATAGCATTTGGGTTCACTGCAATGTTTCAAAGCTCGAAACTTAAATTAAGTTGTCCTGACATTGTATTTTATTTTATTTTGTGCACCCGACATTTTTGTGTGCACCTAATAAATTTTTAGGTTAGGTACATCTGTGTAACTATTCCCAAGAGTGGATCTCGAGCCCAATACAACATTTTTTCCTAGGCCCTTCAACCAGGAAGGTCACAATTTGTCATTGTCAGCTGTAAAGTTGCAGCTGAGATCTTGATAAAGCATGAGTCCATGCAGTTTGTCTCCTCAAAGGAATACTGAACCGTTTGTGTGTCTGCTAGCCTGTCATACTGAAGCTCTTTGATCGAATTTCGTTTTCAGTACACTTGATTTGAATTTCGAAAAGTGCAGGAATCATCCATAAACCGGGGCCCTCTTTTACTGCTGCAGCAGTGCTAGTCTACCTCTTTCGGAGGGAAGAGCCCTTTCTCTTTGAAATATATCAGACCTACAGACAAGTGACTACCTTTGCATAGGGGCCACCTGGCCATTGATAGACAGTCAAACCTGTACTAGTCTAGTACTACTACTAGTGACCACCTCTACGTAAGGACCAACTGGCCATTGTGGTCCCTAATATAATTTCTCCCTTTAACAAATTGGAAGCATTAAGAATCTTGTCTACAGTTACCACCTGTCCACATAGAACAGAATTTATCAGTTCCTTGAGTGGTCTTGTTGCTCAGTTTTAACTGTTCACATTTATTGCTCTATGGGGATAGATTTTGAATGAATAACATTTGAAGTAATTATTAAAATCAAATCTCTTTTGATAGGATAAGCCTCCTAGGAAACACGTTCTTGTGTGTCTAATGAAGAAACATCATCATCAAATAGGTTTTACACTCCAAGTTTTCAAATTGTCGGAAAATCCTCAACATATGGGAAAGTTTGCACAATGGGGTGCTATGTATAACTGCATACCATTGATACTAAGCATTATTAATGGTCTCTTGTATAATGTTTAACTCAAACTGGTCGATGGCAGAACCTTTGTTGATTACTCAGGGATTATAGAAAGAAGCTTTTTGGTGATCGTGTTGCTATTAGGTCTTTCTTGTGTAGGGTAGCAAGTGTCTACGTTTCTGTCAGTTGCGTGAATGTCACATTTTAACGTTAGTTCTTGCGAATAAACATGGCAAACAAAGGTCACATACCATGTCGTAATTACATTCGCCGAGTTCATGCATCGTTGAATAGAACTATGCACACTGTGTACGTTTGTGTGCAGAAGTCAAATTTTAATTTTGTTTCGGAAACTCCTTGATGGTGAAAAGGAAAGGTTTTATTTTACTGTTTAATAAAGTAGCTTACTGCATGGCATTTCCAATGTTGACGACTTGAAAGGTACACGTAACATCCACGTATTACGTAACATCCACCAGGTCACATATATTCGCCCACCCTAAAATAATGTGTATAAAGAGCTCTACAATGCAACATCCCCCGGTAAAATGCACTCCTGTAGTGTTACATCTAAACTGTGCATACCTGGGGGTGCTGTAGCACTATGGATCTCTCAAACACACTGTTTTTCAAGGTAGCGGATATACCTGCATTTCTGACATTCATGGTTGGCGTTAAAACAGCCCACACGAGGCGCACTCATTTTGTGGCACCACCACAAACTACCAGAATGTAAAATACAGTATGTGGCTGTGAAGCCTTAATTTAACACAAACATTTTACAACTTATACAAGTCACAAATCTTTGACACAAAGGTGCCGGACTTGTTGACTGTGTTGTTATTCATTTTCTAATCAGATTATTTCTGAATGGGAGTCTTGTGTTCTTGTGTGCATCATGTGTTTGGTGCCTTTCCCACTTCAATCAAGCCACAGACATTTCTAGGTTGTGCAAAGAGCTCTGGAATTTGCAGGGAAAACAGGACATCCTGCGTATGTACATGTATGCATGAGCCCAGTAAGGAAAAAAATGTTGTGTATCCTGTTTCTCGACCGACCCTAGAAGAAACTGCCGACCCTAGCCTTTTTTTGGGTGGACCCCTGCAAGGGACATACATTTTTCAAGCTGATCGACCTTTTCTAGCTCCATGATCTGACACCTGAATGATGAAACGTTGTACAATGAATCAGTTTTCCAACATTGACGTTGGAAATATAAGTGTCCTCATGCAATTTTTACTATTAGTTAATGTTAAAATACAGTACTAGTGTATAAGTTGGATCACTAGAGATTGCCAAAGTCTAAAAAAAGAAAAAATATAATCCCTACCTACCGACCCTATTTTTTTCAGGACTGAAACAGGAAACACAACATTTTTTTCCTAGGCCTTAGAGTGTCTTGCAGACAGCCTAATATTCTGCCTTTTGGATCTAGAATCAAACAGTACTGAGACAACATGTAGGTGCACCTAACCTAAAAGTCTAGGTGCGCAGAAGGAATGTTGGGTGTACAACATAGAATTATAAAACAAGGAGGAACCTCCTTGGAGTATAGTTAGAATATCAGCAGGCCTAATTGGGAGGATTTCGACCAGAGGTCAAATCATTTAATTAGCGTAGGAACTTTGAACCCCACCTGGGCAGGGAGGCCAGACTGGCTGAGCAGTCTCTTGAGTGCAGCAACACGTATTAAACTTAGTACGCTCTGTCTTCCTTGTACTTGTGTGAAAGTGAGAGTGCAGATAATTGAAAGCCATGTTTTATACTGCCTCTCTTCAGAGCTTGAATCTGATATTCTATATATTAGCTAACTTCAAAACTTTAAACCAGTAATACAATAAAGGTTTATTATTTTGTCTGTCACTTAAATGTCAAGAATATGCTTCATAGAGCTGTAAGCTACACAACATGAAAGTGATACAGTAGTAAGAGGTTTTTGACGGTTGAAAGGATTCTCTACACCAGTAGTCATACAAGAGATTAATAAGTACAATTTACTCTGTACTTGCAGTGTTATGAATTTGCAGCGGAGAGGTCCCTCTGCAAAACACGAAAATAAAACTGCCCCAAAAGGTTTAAGATTTACAGTAACTGCTTTCCAAACATACCCCGTTTAGTTATACTACGATAAATACAATGAAATGTCCAACAGGTGAACTGACAATAATGGTGGGCAGGGCTCAGCCATTATGTGTATGAGGCATGCCTGATAACTGGCCCAAATCCCTCCCAATAATACCTCTGGTTGTAAAACCACTCACACAAAAAGTTTACAGCCTACCTGGCTATTATAGTGTTTGTCAACGTTGGTCATTCGTCACCCCGGCCCTTTGCAGTTGAGTGTTCTTATTTGGTAGTGCAAGCCCTTGGCGGTAGTGTTTGGGAGTGACTTAAGTGTGTAATGACTTCTTGGGTGAATTGTGCATTGTAAATCAGCAATGGTTAGAGTTAGATTAGAGCTTAGAAGGTTAGTGAATTGTTTCCTAAAGCACCAGTCCAAGTTATTTTTATTTATTTATTGATTGATTGAAAAATGTAACTTAATATTTTAAGTTGTTTCTTAAAGCACAAAGTCAATAGCTCATGATCTTTTAGGTAATCTAAAACTTTTTTTCTTTCTTTCCAAGTTATATTTTAGTAAGAGGGTAAGTCAGTTGGAAGAAAGTTTAAAGGGGAATTTAATGTAACATTTTTGTCCCATAAATTGAAATATTTTAATTGAAAAAATCTGGTTGTGTAAAAAAATCCCAATATCATATTTTACTGTTTACTGTTATACAGATTTATAGTTAAGCCCTTCAAATGCCATGGTTCATTAAATTAAAACTAGTCCTGTATTGTCAGTCTGTGAATTGGGAGACTCAAGGACAGTATAGGAATGTCCTTGGGAGACTATACTAAAATGATTTCCTACACATTGCATTGGGTTCAAAGTATCCCAGACCCTGTATAACACAGTATTGATTGCTATCAGACCCTGTGTATCATTTTTAGTGGTTTCTAGTAACCACCACAAAAAATATGTATACTAGTACTACGTGTATCGGAAAAAATGAATTTTTTAAAATTATATTTTTGCTCAAAATTTTTCTCACTGGAACAGCTCTTTGATGTGAAGAATGCGGTTCTATCTAATAGAATCTATTGATTAGTTTGTTTTGCGCTATGTACATTTAGGACCTGCACAACGTGACCTTTGACACTCGTGTGGCAGCTGGCAGGCTCTCCCTACAGCAATCTACCTTTGATTAGGTTAGGCCTGGGGAAAAAAATGTTGTGTTTCCTGTTTCCCGACCGACCCTAGAAAAAACTGCTGACCCTAGCCTTTTTTTTGTGTGAGCCCTGCTAGGGACATAAATTTTTCGAGCTGATCGACCTTTTCTAGCTCCATGATCTGATACCTGAGTGGTGAAACTTTGTACAATCAGCTTTTTAACATTGACATTGAAAATAAAAGTGTCCTCGTGCAATTTTTACTTTGTTAAAATCTGTATTGTATCAGTTGGATCACTAGAGATCGCCAAAGTCTAAAAATGAAAAAAGAAAAAAAAAAGATAATCTCTTCCTACCGACCCTAATTTTTTCAGGACTGAAACAGGAAACACAACATTTTTTTTCCTAAGCCTTACCTGTCCTTTCTCCCCCATGAGACCAAATAAAAATGTTCCCCTGTACATCCTGCCAAATAGGATTACCCATCCATTCCTTCAGGATTTACCTTCCCTCCTGGTGGAATAGAGTCCTATTCCAACCCCGAAAATCAATTAGGAAGGGTGGGGCCCTATCCTAATATAGAAAGCGCTGCCTATTCAAGGGCAGTAGGGTCCATTTTCAAGTGAACTACAGAGAGAATGCCAGATTAAGTCTTAAAGCTATGAGATGAATGGGGATGAATACAAATGGTGCCCTTGCACCAAAAGTTTTCCCATGTACTTTTAAGAATGGAAGCTTTTATTTGAATTTTCGATGAAGCCATCATGGTCAAATATACCGGATTCGGTAAATGCCCGTAACTGCCGGGGAAATCCTCACACATCAGGTCATTTCAACCTGTTGCATCATTACTGAGACCTTATCATTAGCGATTTACATTGGATCAAATGGCTGCAGGCTGAGTTGCTTTCAATTAGTGCTAGGGGCACAGGCAGGCTATGAAGGGCGGTTGTTGCTACGGGGTTAATTGCAGCAGAGCTGAGGACACTTGACTGATGATTTGTTTGTGTGTCGGAGTCCAGCACCCTTGTATGGAGAGTCTCAATGTAGAGTCATGGCATGTGGAGTAGATCTCCAAAGCAAAGGGATCGTGTGTTACGGTCTTAAGGTTTCAGGGTTGGAAATGCACTTTTGTGAATGGGCAAGAGTGCACCCAAAATTTGAGCTGTGCACCTAATTTCTAAATTATCCAATCATACCTTGACTTTGATTACACTTTTACACCTCCGGAGGTACCTGCACATTGCAGCCATAATATGTAGATATGGTTGGCATAACATGGTATAAATTCCAAAACATTTTAGAAGGAGATAACCCCTACTGTATACAAATAGGTAAGAATGTTTAGACCTTAGAACTAGTAGCATACATGTATTACTAAGTGATACCTCAAATTCAACAAGTTGATTTATTCATATACTTGAACATAGGTTAATTCATTTGTATCCACTTCTTTGTATGTTTAGTTGTAGTAGTGTAGACCTTACGAAAGTCGCTGTACTTTTGTTGTTGGTTTGTGTCAATAAAGATTGTATGAATTAGGTATTTAAAGTTTGCCACTTTGGAATGTAGGGAGATCTTTTTCAGACAAACTTGGTGTAGGGATTCTACATTTTATGCTATGTGTTTAGCACTGAAGAATTTGACCCCGGCCCCTACTACTACCATACTATTTATTTACTTTAATTAAGTACATGTGTAACTGTCTATACATATTTTGTATTTTTGTGTGTGTTAGCGGCTTATGATAACTTTTCAAACTGTTCCTTTGTGGCAGTGCTTGGAGATAACATAAATAATTCTAGCCCAAAATGTGAGATTAATGGAGCACGGACTTGAGAGGATATCAAAGGCATTTAATACAATGACTGTGTACAATGTAGTTGCTTTCTGATCATGATACATGTACTTGCACTTTGTGTGTTTCTGTGTACAAAAAAACGCAATATTTGTGGAATTTCCTACAAATTATGTTCAATACGATGATCTACCATCATAGTGGTGCACCTAGATTGTTGCTGGTGCGCCCACTTGTTTTTGGTTTTGAGCACCAGTGCTCCTAACTCAAAAAGTTAGTCTGAAGCCCAGGTCGGTGACCCTTGCTACCTCGAATCCACTAAGCGCTGTAAGATGACCATATTTGGCAGCTTGTGTACACCAATTATTGGAAAACTGTAGGGATGCGGGTGTCAGCGCTTTCTGATGAGTGTCCTGAAGCCTGGGACGGCCTGTTTAATTGCTGTGCGGCTAGCTTGACACCAATTGTGATGTATTGAAAGCCAGTGGGGGCATTTAGATGTCACTTCGTAGCGTGGTGATGTAGCCTAACCAGTGACCCGGAGAATCAGTCTGCGTTGATATGGTGTGCCCTTTGGAAGTAATCAATATTTCCTCATCTAGTGTTTGCTAAAGCCCCTGTCACACATAGCCGGATGTGGCTTCCTAGAATTTAGACCCCAAAACATTGTTTTTGGTACATTTTGCCTTGGGAGCAAGGTCACCTGGGTTGGCTGGTGTTTGGCTGTGCCAGCCAAATGATTCAATGGCACCATGGTCTTATGGTCTTATGGGATAGCATATCAGCATCAAGGCCTTATGGGATAGCATATCAGCACCAAGGCCTTATGGGATAGCATTTAAGCACCAAGGCCTTATGGGATAGCATATCAGCACCGAGGCCTTATGGGATAGCATATCAGCACCATGGCCTTATGGGATAGCATATCAGCACCAAGGTCTTATGGGATAGCATATCAGCACCAAGGCCTTATGGGATAGCATATCATTATAAGCAATATGGCCTTATGGGATGGCATATCACATTATCAACAGCATGGCCTTATGGGATGGCATATCTGATTAGCACCATGGCCTTATGGGAGATCACATCAGCAAAATCCAATTCACTTTTCTTCATCGTCCGTTTGGTCTAACTTCCGAAGGTGACCCCAAACTGAAGAGCATCAGGTGGGGACGTTAGCAGATCCCCACAAGTCTGGCCTTCCCTTCTCTAATCCAACATCATCATTCTGGTCCATGGAAACTGTAACGTGTGCAGTCAGTTGCAGCAGCCTGGGCTCCCATCTAATCAGTCAGATGTAGGGAATTGCTTTGCCGCTGTCTGCCAGATGAAGGCAAGGTGCTTTTTAGTCTTCTCGGATCCAATTTTCTGCAGCCTGAACTTGATGTGCTCCCTGGCCTATCACGGTGACTTTGGAGATACGTGACTGGCCAGAGTAGTTTCTTAAAGGGATATTTCTAGACGTTCCTTGTGTTTCAAGTTGCGCGTCCTTGCTTTAGTGTGCATGTTTTATTTTATCAGTGTAAGTGTCGTCACTCTCGGTGAGTTGAGCTTGTCACAATCATGATCTGCCTGACTTAGGGAGAAATAATATTATAGGATGGCCATTTTATGATAGTAGCAAACATGTACAGAAATTTATATAGACTGAGTCACTATTTCTAAGCTGCCCTGAGATCTGTTCCAATTATTTCATCATTTGATGGAACAATTATCATAAGGCAAAGAACTGTCTGTTACCATAGTGTTGGAGGCTGTATCGACTAGTTTCCATAGTGACAAAAAATGTTGGACTGATTTTCATACTGGTAAACAATCCTGAGCTCCTATTGGTAGTTCTGGGAATGGGAATGTTTCTCCAGTTAGACGTGTATGGCCACAAGCTCTCGGGGAGGAGGCCCAATCAGCCCCTGACAGTGAGAGACTGTGTAACACTGGCTTCACATACCTGTGTGTCTGTGTCACAATTGAGTGCCAGGCACCAGTCAACATAAATTCATTAGAACCAACCACACCTTCCTTTTACTTTTACTAGAAGTAAACACAGTTTTCCTCAAGTCATTGTCTGACACATGAACTTGTGGACATTAGCTGATGGCAAAAAACACAGTACCAACACACCTGTACTAGGGTGAAGGACGGCAGGCGACAAGATGTCTCTGTAGTTTGCTTTGGACTAGAAATGCGTCAAGGCTGGTTTAATAAAGAAACACACTCATCGATCAGGTACTTTTGACTTATACAGTGATAAATGATGTGATACTTCATATGAGGTCAGCAAAGCCAATACTCTTAGTGTAGTGTTTTTCCTCTTTTATGAATCCTAAGACAAAGACAAAATGTGTTGTTTGTCCTTTTTTTATGAATTCTGACAAGGACAATTTGCTTTTTCTTTTTTTAGGCCACACCAATTTAATTTGTTGTTTCTCGGATTCGCCTCTTCATTTTTTTTCTGATTTCCAAAAAAAAAAAAAAAAAAATTCTGGTTCTGAATCAACTCAGAAATGCTCATATTTTGTCTCCAACAGTTAAAGAAAGTCCTTTTCTTCCTAGTTGTTACAGTTTTTACATCTACCAATGCAGTGGTTTGATTAAAAGTTCAAAAAATCCGAGAAGCAACAAATAAAATTGGTGTGGCCTTATGAAAGATCGAAAAATATGTTAAACCAGCAGCCAACCTTTAGCACAGCCAAACTTCGTAATTGAAGCTATGTTTTCCCAAGATGCCTTATTTTTTAGGTCTATTTGAACCAGTTGCAAAAATAGGAAATGTGTTTCTGGCCTATGTGAAAGCAAGGGTGAAGTCTTCCATTTCTGATTGTCTTGTTTCTTCCTGCAGCAACAACCAGGGTTATTATTAGCTGTTAGATTATTCTAGATATCTGTTAGACCATGATATTTTCATTTTGTGTTTATTACCTGTAATCTAAGAACTATTCAGTTCATGTCTTCAAGTGCCTCCCTGTACCTCCCCCCTCGAAATATTAGAACAGCACTTCAAGCGAAAAGGTCAAGTTCGCAGTTAGGAGGACTGCTAACTATTCCTCTTCGGCGTGACATTTCCTGTTGTGCTTCTCATATCGGTGTGATGCAGGGCTCGAAATATGTTTTTCTGCATACCTGCACTGGTGCAGGTAATATTACGTGCACCAGACAAATTTTACCTGCACCACTGAGAATTTAGGAAGTATGGATCGTACTAAAAACTGTTCAGAAACCAAATTTCTTTTGCACTTCATAGGTGGTAACAGTCAATGCAGCAAATAAAAATCCACATACACCTGTAAGTATATATAAACCCAGTATATAGGCCAGTACACCTTGGGTGCAGGTAGAAATACCTGCACAGCTCCAATTTTACCTGCACTAACCTGCATATACCCAGTACATGGACCAGTGCAGGTTAGGTGCAGGTAGACATCAGAAATACCTGCACAGCTCGAATCTTACCTGCACTAAGGTGCATACATTGTACATGTATACCCTGTACATGGCCCAGTGCAAGTTACATGTAGGTGCAGGTAGACATCAGAAATACCTGCACAGCTCCAATTTTACCTGTACTAAGGTGCATACTAGTATGCACCCAGTATTTCGAGCCCTGCTGTGGTTATTGAATGTTTAGTCGTGAACAGTATAAACTGGAAATAAACTGCACGCTGCATCGGGTAAATGTCACAATGGTTAGCCTCAAAATGCCAGGGAACCGCCGCATCATAAATTTGCCCTTCATACCAGCGTACCCGGAGACCCAAACATTTTTAAACAAAATGTAACCTTTTCAGTTCAGAGGCATTATTGTGTTATCAACCCAGTTGGTGTTTTGTTAATGAAGGATTGCAGACATTAATCGTTAATGATTTCATTAATTATTTCATTGATTATCATTTGTTTAGTCCTAATTGCTTATGTATGTAAGCCATAATTATTAATAGATCATTGATAGCCCTAGCTATAGCCTAGGGTTTGGGGGAAAATCCATGAAACACCTTCTCTGCTCCCTTGCATGTAATGTTTTTTTATTGATGTGTATTTTATACGCAAATAAATTACCAACTAACAACACAATTTTCTGTGAATAGATAACCAAGGTATAATGTAGGAGGAAGAAGTACTGCATTACTACATGTATATTACGACTCTATATCTGCAAAATCTCTTCTCTCTTTTTGAAACATGCATTGAGCAAATTTACATATATATATAGTTTTTCATTTACATCGTAGTTCCTAGACGACATAATGAGCTTGAACAATCCTCCTGTGGGTAAGTGCGCAAAATATTTCTGTTCTTATTGTAAGGAAATATATATATACCTAAAAAAAAACTGTGTGTGCACATGGCTGGCATTGTATATGAAGACCTGTCAGAAGAAAATTCATGGCGCGGTCAAAAGGCTATTTCTTTATCTGAACCGGCAGAGGAATGTCTGTAGGGTTTCTGACAACCTCCCAGATAAATGGCAGCCAGCTTCTGTGCTTCAGGATTGGCTGAATGTCTGGAGGGTAACGTACTGAGATGACTCCTGTCTGATTGAGCAGGTAGGAAATGGTTGGGTGGAAGGAATTGGATTCAACGTCAAGCAGTAAAAATTGCATGCAGTTGGTGTTCACAACACACAGACACGGGCAGACACACACAAATGCACACACACATACACACATACATGCACATGCACACACACACACACATATACTCACACACACACACACACACACACACACACACACTCAAACATAAACTAGATTCAGAATCAGAGTAAATTTTCAATGATATGAGACAACAGATGATTTAACTATTCAGCCAAATTTTTTCCAGAGACAATCACGCACCTACCGTGCAGATATTGATTTTTTGCAAACAAATCCTGGCTTGCCATCAGACAGAACTCCCGTCTGCCAAGTATTCAAATGCCATAGACGTTCGCACTGATTTACGTCACCGCATTATAACCTTTTAACGTCATAGGCCTGGGAGATAACTGGGGGTGAGGCGTCAGTGTAGATAATGCTTACTGCTCTCTGCCCATCCCATCAAGGGGATTACATTTAATCCCTGCCCTTTGATCTACGAGGCTTCTTTCCTTTTGTGAGATGCAGAACCAACATGGCATTCTAATGCGTGAATAGAGGCGCAGGGGCAGCCTGAATTAAACATTCCAGCACTTTGTATCAGTGTGGAAGACGATGAAATCGTCCGCACAAGCCTGTGGCATTCGATTTGAATTTGAGATGAGGAAGATGGTATCATGGATGTTCTATCCAGCACGGGTCATCCCGTCAATTTTGTTGCACATGATTGGATAAAAATTCCGGCCATTCCATCCTCTTCACAGAGGAAAATTGGTGGGTTTTGATAAGGAAGATATCGGATCAAATTACACCAGGAATTGAGCAGGGCTTAGTGGCAGAGGAAATTGAAGTGATGGAAAAATGTACAGTTGGCTTAATGTGTGCTGCAGTACATGACATTTAGCCCCCAGATGGACTTGGATAATTGGAAATATGGGATGTGGTTTACATTCGATTTATGATGGATATTACATAATCCAAAGAATGGGGAGGTGGGCAAAAGGTCCTACTATGTATAGCAGATGGTCTTGGTCCTTGTGATGGTCTCTTTAATTTGGAACAAGGAATCAAAGATCTTACGTATTTGCAAATAAATCAAATCAAAGATCTCAGACTTCTGGTAAAGCCAAAAGGAGAGTTAAAGTAGCTGGTCACAGCTTTCATAAAAAGATTTCATGATATATATCTATTAACAATTTTACTTGCAATGGCTATAGGAGGAAGAATTTCACGGCATTATTGTTACTGGAGACTTCAGTATAATATTATGCATGTCACAATTATATATGTATAGGGCATGGGATAGCACACGAGAGCCTTCTGGGATTCTGCTTTATGACTTTAATAAATACTGAAAGATTTTTTTGTCTTAAGGGAGCATTGATTGTCATCAATAATCTATAGTTCCTAACCTGCTGGGGTTATTATATTTCCACTGTGAATTGGTTTTTCCCCTATTTATTTTGATGGGAATATACATGTATTAGGAGGTTTATTCCCAGCCCAACTAATGCCAGATCCAATTTTCCAGTCTAGATAAACACCGTGACACAATAATTGTCTACCAGGTATTTCAAAACCCTTGAAAAGGAAACAATTTGAACAAAAAGCCACAACAATTTGATTTGTTGGTTCCTCGGATTAAAAAAAAAAAGCTTAACCCGAAAAACATAATGAAAACAAAGTCTGCAATGGACCAGGTTTGCCTTGTTGAACTCAGTTTTGTGGAGTGAATATAGTTAATATTCAGACAAATTTTCCTCCCTGCCCTCTGCTTTTATGATGTCATTTCATTTATTTCATTTATTTCGAAACCTTTTGCTATATTTTCACCTTAAAACGTCCAAGAAGCAAGGAAATAATTTGGTGTGGCCTAACAATCAGAAATTCTGGCAAGATGCCTTTTACTTCCTTTGGCTTTGCGGTGGGAAAAGTACTCCCAAAAGCCCCGAGGGATCCCGCTTTAGGAGCCTTAACATGCCTTATCTCTGCAGCCTTATCCCAGCCTGGACTACTCAAGTCCCCTTGGAAGGCCTCTTATGCTTTAAGACTTAGCACTTGAGACGTAGAGGCTGTGAGGAAGATTTAGACAGGCACAGCAGATGTAATTGACTTTGAGTGAACAAACCAACGTTTGGCCTTGAATATAATCTAGGGTGTAGCACCCATGGAAGTTGTTACAACTGCTGCTTATAGAAATTATTCAAAGATAAAGTCACACCAATTTAATTTCTTGGCTCTTGGATTTGCCTGCTTCAGTATTTTCTGCTTTCAACAAATGTACATGTACCATTTAGGTCCAAAATTACTAATATTTTGGCAACAACAGTTGAAGAAAGTCCTTGTCTTTGTAAAACTATGTAGTTATAGTTTTTTTTCCATTTATATGAATAAGTGCATATTTTTTTATTAAAAGTTCAAAATTCGTTGTTTGAATTATGAACCAACCTGCTGCCATGCCACATGCCTGCAAAGCTGGTGTTATGCCGAGGGGCGATTATACTGGCTATACAGATGCAGATACAGACTTTGTTGCTTCTATACCATCATTTGGGGCTATGACAGGATGCCTAGGCCTGATTTTCTTTGCCTGCCCTGACTTCATTGATTTCCTACAAAAACCTGAAAACCAAGATATCAAACTGGTATGGCCTAAGTGCAGGACACTAGACAGGTAGCCTGTTTTCTCCAATTTTGTATCCAGGTAAAAAAAGCAGGCACAGGGGCCTGTCCCTTGTGTTAGAAGGCCATCAGATACAGTTAACAGCACTAGATCTGTTCCTAGTGGAAAAGAGCATTACATAGACTTAAATGCGCTCTACCATTTGGTTCCATCACAGTGGTAATCATCAGAAAGCCTCATCTGTCCCTAGTGCTGAACTGCCATCAAATAGACTTAAAAGCACTCTATCTTATATTATAGAACCATCATGTGGATTCAACAGTGCTTTCCCTAGTGTTGAAGAGTCATTAAATGGATTTAACTGCTCCCTGTACCATTTTCTATACAGACTGCACATACTAGATGGTATCTGCTCCATTCCTACGTTAAACTTTCGGAAGATTGTTTGACATTTTTCTTTACTGATGAAGAGTGTTGGACAGACACTCGAAACATCTGTTAATAAATTGTTTCAGTTTTATCCAGTGGTAACGTTTGAATCACATTTTTGTTTTGCTCAATTCCTAATTTGCTGCATATCAGGATTAAAGTCATATTATTTATTAATGAATTTAAGTATCCTCTACTTAAAATCAAGCATCAAGTGCATTCCTGTCTTTTGAACTTTTGAACAGAATAGTCTTCATGTGGGATGATTAGTTCCAGGTTTGGAGGTATTGTTGTGGATGGCTCGGAGCTGTGGGTTTGGGTGTCCTGACCATATAGCATCAGTTGCATGGTAGATGGGTGGGAGGTGATTTTGACAGACGATTGATAGGGAGGTAAGTCTGAAGGCATGTGGGTGGGGTGTTGGTAAGAGGGCGGTACGTGAAGAAATTCAGGAAGTGGTGTAATACCCGATTAAATTACATCATACAATCCCCTTTACAGTTCCAGTGCAGTCACAAATCCCAAAACACATTCCAGGAGGTTTGAAATCTCTGATTCCTTGTTCAATATGTCACAAAACTCACAAGTAGGTATAGCTGTTTTTCTGCATATGCTCAGAATGACATTAATGTTAAAGACTATGCATTTAGTTGCAGACACAGTGCAGTGAATAGGGAACACAGGGTAATTGCCTTCTCCCCACCTGGGAATAGTGAATGAAACCATCCTGGAATGTAAAAAAGATTCCATATATTAACCAGCAATGACCTCCAGCTTCAAGGTTATTCCGACATGTAGGGAACACTTAATGAATAATGAAAGGCATCCATGTACAAAGTAGGAGGGTTTGATGAGCAATGGTATGAAAAATATTTAACTATGCTGCTCTACACTCAACACACATACACAACAAATAAACAGAAACACACAAACAGAAAAACACACAGGCAGACAAGCCAAAACCAATACTTTACTCCCCTGAAGATGACGTAAAAAAACATTATGATCGATGAACAGGACCAGGGTACATCTGGCCATTTTAAAAGTAAGCCTTAGGTTATCTGTGTATCTATGAAACATTCTGGCGTAATGGAATGTTGTAAACCTGTAGCCTCACCCCTATGCTGTATTTTATGATACCATAATATTGTATTCCTAGTGCAAGGAACCATGACAGACTGTTTAAAATAAATGAGCGTATCAGTATCAGCTCTGATTGAGATGACTGTATTTAATCTAATCGGGTGTCTTATATTTCCTGAAAGCATCCATTTTAATGTTATCTTCTTCAAACAGACCTGCTAGATATCCAGGCTGAGGCATCCGTTTATTTGGTTTTCAATATGTGGAACGTTAGAACTTGGTTAAGACCAATTGTACGTTACTAAATGCCTTCAGGCATGAAGACTTTGTAGCAATTTTTTCATCCTATCTGAAGCCGATATTGTCCGTATTTTTATCACAGCCATGCATGAATCCAAGGGTTCTACATGGGGGGATTGAAACAATTGATATTGGAGAGGACTATATGGAAAAGGTTAATATGGTGCAGTCCATTTTCGAATGAGGAGGGAGACGGATTGAAATATGCTTTATTTGCTACTGAGCAAATATCTGCCTTAAAGGTTTCTATTTATTTATTTATTTCTGTATCCTTTAACCAGGGTAGCACCAACTCAGTGACTTAGCACTGCTCTTCCGAGTGGCCCTGGGTACACATAGACAGTACTATCTAGTTAAGTACTTATTATATATGTAATATAAAATCCTTAGTGTGTATATATACACCAGGTTCTAAATGCTGTGTGAAAACAGTGAAAGAAAAAACTCCTGACCAGCATTTTGTCCTGACCTGACATGACATTGTCAAACATCTAAGCTCATTGTCGAAAAATACCTCCAAACTTTACCTTTTCATCCACAAAGTCATGTTTGGTAAATATGTCTTTTCACAACTTGAATGTGTAAAATGTAAGTTAGCAGTCTTGTACATAAACTGTATGTTATGGAAATGCTTTGAATTTGTACTGTGAGAAAGGCCAGGTTAGGAAGTTACCAAAGTAAAAGAATTTCACTTGAGTGTGACAGAATTTTTGGGTAACTGTGTGAGACACCTCCAAATGTTACAAGACAATAGTGTTAACATCATTGTTTGAAACTTGATGGGCCACCCATGCACTGTATATTATTTCTTATGATAGCCCCAAATGCTACGATAGAAGTCATGAAGTCAACATACCAGGGTGGTTTAAATTTGTTACTCAAACATTGAATTTTAAAGTATCAATCAAACTGCTGCATTGATAGTTGGAAAAAACTGTAACAAGTAGGAAGAAAAGGACTTATTTTAACTGTTGGAACCAAAATATGTCATTGAGCATTTTGAAGTTGATTCAGAACCTAAATTTTTGTTTTACAAATCAGAAAAACATTAAGAGGGCGAATCCAAGAACCAGCCATAGCCTAGGAAACTTTGAAATCAATAGATGACACAGTTGTGCCTGTTTTAGTTTAGAAATTACGGCTTAAGTGACATGTATGACAGATGACATATACTTCAGGTTCGGGCAATCACTTGAGGTGATTTATGGCAAGCTAAGTTTGCAGTAAGCTATATTAATGGCATTATGTAATTTACTGGGGACATCAAGACCTATTTATCACATGTGACAGGCCTTTCAGTGTAATATAACCAGCTACATGTACATAATATATAGACTAGCCAGTGTGCCTGGAAAGCCTGGTGTGTATACAGACTCTGCGATATGCACTGGAAAGGTATATAAGTGAGAACTTCTTGAACTTGTGTCATTCAATAGCCTCTGTACATTGAAGAAGCTGACAGGGCAAAACTGGTTGTGAGAAGCTGAATAAAAGTTCTAAACGGGAACTATGCAGCTCCAGATATCTTACTGAGGGACGTACATGTACATATGTGGTGTGAAAGATTTTGGTTAGCTTGAGAAATGAATCCACTTTTTTAGTATGATTGCTACTTTCTACATTTTGGGTGGTGCAGGTAAAATTTGTCTGGTGCAGGTAATTTGCAATGTTACCTGCACCAGTGCAGGTATGCAGAAAAAAGTATTTTGAGCCCTGACTGTCACAATAACCAATACACCAATAATCAATGCATTCACAATAATCAATACATCATTAACAATAATCAATACATCATTCGCAATAATCAATACATCATTAACAATAATCAATACATCATTCGCAATAATCAATACATCATTAACAATCATCAATACATCATTCACAATAATCTATACATCATTCACAATAATCTATACATCATTCACAATAATCAAAACATCATTAACAATAATCAATACATCATTAACAATAATCATTACATCATTTGCAATAATCAATACATCATTCACAATCATCAATACATCATTCACAATAATCAATACATCATTCACAATCATCAATACATCATTCACAATAATCAATACATCATTCACAATAATCTATACATCATTCACAATAATCAATACGCCATTCACAATAATCAATACATCATTCACAATAATCAATACATCAATAATAATGATTAATACATCATTCTGTACATCTGTGGAAAATTTGTATCATGAAGAATTTCAAAATTTTCAAACCAGTCTTGATGACATTTTTCTATTTTGTATTTTTAAAAATTTCTAGGATGCCAGGTTCAACTCCGGTATTGACCTTCAAACGGGCTACAAGACGCTCAGTATCCTGTCCATGCCGCTGAGGGACAAGGACGGAGAGGTCTGTTTGTTTGTTTATTTATTTACACATCAAAAGCAAGAAGATAACATAACATAGTGATTAAAAATTGTGCAGAAAGAGAGAGGAAACATAAGACGGCTTTTGCTAATAAACCCTCCTCCTTTATACTAATTTAACATCTAAGTGGTATCCAGCCTTTGATTATACTGCTGCGGGGTCCCTAACATGGGTGGGCAGCAGTCGGCTAGTTTTCACACTGCACCTCCAAGCGGCTCTGTCCAGCGGGTTCACACCGATAAGGCCGCACTCTCTTATGTCCTTCTTGCCCCCCCCCCTCTTTCAGGATTTCCTTGGTCTACCCTGACCTCTGCTGTAGTTCAGTGATGGTGTTAATGCAGCCACTGGCTCGTTGGATGTGCCTATACCACCGGAGTCATAAATATTAATTGTATTTTTTTATATTGTGTTGATTAGCAGTATTTGTATCTTTAACCGAGACTACCATATCAACATGTTAACCTTCAGCCTACTAAGGTAGCTGTTTGGCACCAAATTTTTACTGGCTACTGTGTCAGGCAGCAGGTAGAAGGTTAATGATAAAGTACTCTCACTGCTGTGCCGTATCTTTTGTTTGTTTCAGGTTATAGGAGTCGCCCAGGTGGTCAACAAGTGCGGCGGTTATGGACAGAAAACTGAAGCTTTCAATGAGCACGATGAAAAGGTAATTATTATGTTTACCTTTGCAGAAGGAAAAATTATTGTTTTTGCTTTGTTTCTTCTTCTTCCTCTTCTTCTTCTCCAAACAAATAAGGTCAATGTATTGTCAACAAAATATATAATCCCCTCAACATGACCTCTGGCCTCTGATCAACAATGTGCCAAACAATGTTTTTAGTGTATTATACTTAACTTTACTACTGTATTTAGGATTAAGTTAGTTATACATGTATGTGTATGTTTGATGTTTTTGTAGTGCCCAATATCAGCCTTTGCTGCCTGGGTAGTCCACTGTATTGCAATCTTGCAATTATAAATTAAACAAGATGCCATAGGCGACAATTCTCCGTGAAATTTTATAATTTGCAGATTGAGAGGTGGTATTGGCACTGGCATGCCTGCAGACGACGTATAAAATTGCATGCCGATTGAACAAAGGGGACCGTGGGTTTTAGCTGCAAACACGGAAAAACGGGTACCGCTCAAGTCAACGTTAACACCAGGACTGTCTACAGGGAACACTCGCATATTAGCGCGACTGGCCATACACCGCGACTGGCCAAGCCCAGACCCTGCAATTAGTAACAGTTGCACATCAATCCGGCCGAAAGCATTGCGTAACACAGGCTACTTCTTCCTATATTCAGCGCCGTGTTTCGAGAGAATAATACCGGGAAACGATTACTTTTCTTGTTTTGAACGCATAAACATAGATGTACGCTAATCTAGTATACCTGCCATGGCCAGATTATCTAAAGATGTGTGTATTCTGTGTACAATCTACAGAAATGTACATCAGGTCCAATCATCCGATTTTCACGTTTCAGTTTTTTGGACTCGGTCATCGGTATTAACATTAAATTTTTCCTAATGTTGACCTCTGACCACCCCACATATCCGTCCCCATCAGCCCCGCCCCGACTTACTACCGGTGACATAAACGGACGACAACATTTCAACGACATGGGGATGTTTCGAAAATAACCATTTACTCCAATATCAAAACAGCTACGGTAAAAATAAAAAGACGTGCATCATCCCGGACATAATGCAACACCACATGCGAAATTACACAGAAATGCGACGTACGGAAGAATGCGTTTTGGCTGCGAACATCTTCCAAAAAACTTGGCATCTCTTAACCATGGGCAAAAACATCTGGAACCACTTATAAAAACCACCCCGTATCTGCATGAAGTTCCACCCCCCCCACTGCTATTCCAAACAACGCGTTTTTCTGGACCATTCCAATTCGCCTCGTAATTGTAGGGGTGCGTTTGCAATATTACATTGACCGCGAAAGCAGCAACGGCAAAAATACACATTCGTGCATCAACACGGGCATGCCCGCAGACGGCGTATAAAATAGCGTGCCGATTACACAAAGAGAACCCAGTGTTTTGACTGCGAACATGAAAAATCAGCCGATTACAACACTCCGTCCGGAGGTCCTGACCTCCTTCACGGAGTAATAAAATAAAATAAGAAATAAGATATGACTGTTAACTCAAAACAGGTGCCAGTAGTCCAAAGTCAGACTCAGTATTTCATTCCTATTGTATTTCATGCCCATTTCAGAACTACATGTATGAGATAAATGGCTTTGTGGGTTTATGCGTGGTAATTCACAACAGGGATTTATTTGGGGGTATCTACATGTATATTTATGATCAGAGTCCATTCAATCCTGCTCGATACAGGGTCATGTGAGGATAACTCACTGTACGTAATTGTTAGCAGTCTGGAAAAAGTCAATATCTTCCTCAGACAGACAAGGTCAGGCTATAACAATGTAAGGGTTGACTCAATGCTGCTTCAGGATCTACATGTATATGGGCAGGGCTTCAAAACCCACCTGTGTAGCACGTCGGCAGAACGTTAAAGATCTCACCACACTTATAGAAAAGAGTAAGGGATCCTTCCCGGTGTGAGTGGTTCAAACCTTACAGTCCGATCTTACGCAGCTTGTACTTACATGTACAAAACTCGTGTGTTATGCCCAAAGGCGGTTTACCGGTTATGGAAAACAAACAAACAAACGAACAAAGGCTGGCCTCCAGGCGAGTGCAGGGTTCATCCAGAAAAGAAGCATTTGTAGCCCTTTTGCAGTGTGAACAACAGGCTGGAGTGAAAAGGGCAGGGATGAATTATTATGTAGCAGCAGACCTGTCTGTTGTCAGTGCACCGGCTGTGTTGTCTAAGCCCAAACACAGAGCCTTGCTATTATCCCAAAGGGCCGAGTCATACACGTTGTGTGATCTAATCTCCAAGCAGATCCTTCGGTGGTTGCAAAGACAGTATCCAATCGGCCAGACTGTAAATGGTTACAGTCTGGACAAATGGATACTATCTTTGCAGCCACCGAAAGATGTGGCAAAGATCTGCTTGGAGATTAGTGTGATCGTCGTACTATCACAAACTCAGGATATCTTAAGATGCTGGTAATCGTATGCTGTCCTGAAAAATTCAGCACCACAATGTCTGTAATGTTATGACAAAAGCTGCCTTAGAGCCTTGTCTGTGGTTGGTTCTGTCAGTCACAGCCTGCTTGAAGACACTGCAACATCAAAATCATACACCAATCACCTACAATGAATGTTCAAAATATCCATATCTTTGTTTCCGGCTCTTTCTGTTTCTGTTGGATCCATTGTCAGAATAACTTTAAAAAAACAACTTCGATCCTTTTTATTACTTCTAAAGCATCAGTCTTTCTTAAACGATCTTATACAACCATGCCTCAAGGCACCCCATCATCCTTTGGCACTTTGCATCATAGGTCGATTTATAGAATATCACAGCCATAGATAAACTTCTCTTGCACAAGCTTGTAACGCTGGTTCGAAACTCTCTAGCAGATAACACTTTAAACCCATTTGGGCTGCTGCCAGGTCCATTTTGGAACTTGTTGCCTGCCCAACACAGCTGAAAGAGCTTTCCGTGAAAGATTTTATGATCGCAATCAGTATGCTTGCTTGTGTTGATGACCTTAACTGATTTTGGTGGTGACAGACTGAAGCCATTGCCAGTCCCAGGTTTGGTAAGCTGTGTGGATGACAGAAAGTAAGACAGGAAGTATAATCCCTCCCCCCCCCATCGCCCCCAGACAACCTGGAGTGCACAAATCCATTTGTACCAATTAGAGAGGTGCCACAATTGGATGCCCTTTCCAGTGCGATTGTGGAGGGGAGGAGTTCACTGATCCGTTGACGGTTCTGTGCTTTAAAGTTGGAGCTGTGTAAAGTGAACGGTAATTGCAGGGAGTTGGCGTTGATGTCTGTGTCAAGGTTTGATGGGGCGTTGGCCTTGGGGAGGTTGCTTATGGGATATCAGAGTGATCTTACTAGTAGTCGGAAAGTACAGGCAGTGGTACAAAATCTAGCCTGAATAAATTATGCTTCTAGCAGCCCTTCCACTGGTCAGGCTTCCAGAAGCTTGATAGCCAAAACCTTGAAGTCAGGAAAAGAAGATTCCAGAGGAAAGGGCTCGAATCACAACGTGCTTGCACCACTAAGTCTTCCGAGGTCAAAGGAGACGTGAAAGAACAAAAAATACAGAATTTATTGTTTGGTATACCGTGCTCTGTCTGTTCAGTCTTTTGTTCAGCCTTCCTGACCACCTACATTTCATAACGAAGGCAAGATTTTTTTTTCACAACTCAACTTTTTTGTTGCATGCTCGCATCAATTTTGGGGTATCCAGAGGATGTCATCCATATAATCAATTCAGTATGGCTTTATTCTCTGGAGGCATCTATGCACTTCCCACTCTAACAATTGCCTGCCCTCTACACACTTCCATCAAGACAACCTGTAATAACAGTCCCGCTTTGTAAATTGCCGTAACTAAAAGCATTTCAGCGTATCAAGCACCCTGTGTTCAGAAATTGCAGGGGATTGCAAATATTACGTGAGTGAAATACAGGAAGAACTGACGGAATGCAAATTAGGATTATTCTTTTAGGCCACACCAATTTGGTTTCTTGGTTCTCGAATTTGCCCACTTCATTTTTTTTCTAATCTACAAAAAAACAAACATTTTTTTTACATGTACCATTCATGTTCTGAACCCCAAGTATTGTTTTGGGTGGCTAAGTTGCGGGTTTGTGTGTCTGTTTGTCCAAGTAGCAACAGTTGTGTGAAGGGTGGGAGCTGATTTTGACAGTTTAACAGTTGATTGATAGGGAGGTCAGACCTGAAAGTGACCCAGCACATGCCCAGTGGAAGTAAGTGGGCAGTATGTGGAGGATTTCAGGAAGTGGTGTAATACTCAAATAGATTACATCATACAATCCCCTCCACAGTTCCAATACGTTCACAAAAACCAAAAACACTTCCCAGAGATCTGTGAATGTGAAGTCTGAAAACTCTGATTTCATGTTTTTCAGATATTTGAGTCGTACATGGCATTCTGTGGTGTGAGGTTACACAACGCATCGCTGTATGAACAGTCCCAACTGGAAGTCAGGAGAAACCAGGTATGTTTCCTTCTCTATGTCTTCAACATAATACTGTAAGTTATTTTATTTTCATGTAGACCTAATTACTTAAAACTCTAATATGAAGTATTATGAGTGGCGTTGAATGGCTGAGTGGTTAGGCTAGTGGACATGAGACCGAGAGGTCACAGGTTTGATTCTTGGCATTCCTGGCAAAATGTGTCCTTGGGAAAGGCACTTTCCTCACTTCACCCAGGTGTACAATGGGTGCCTGACTTCAGTTGGGGAGGTAAAAGGCTGTGGAAGGAGAGGGATGGGCTCCACCTTCCAATACCGTGCCCTAGACACAGTGGATCAACAACCCACTGCCCCTACGGCCTTAAAAAGACTATGGGACTACCTTTATCCTTTCTAAGTATTGTTTTTGGTGGGTTTGGGAAAGGTCACGTAAATGAAACATTTCAAGATCATCCAAGAATAGAATCAAGTCAGAGAAATTAGTTTCCACATGCTATGCTGATAATTTCAGAGCCAAGGACAGTTCCAAACACTACATAGCAGGGCAGGATAATACTGTTACTGTTACTATTCTAGATTTTTCAAGGGGGGGTGGGTGGCACACTCGTTTTCCATCAATGAAAGAATACCTAAAAATTAAACATAAAAAAGAAAAATTGAAATGTGACAGAAATAAAATTGTGAATAAGGGACATTGGTTGTTGAAGACTGACTACATGTAGTTATAAAAGTCTTGAATCATCCACTAAATATCACCAACACTCTGCCTCACAGTCACACATCTAAAAGTCTCATACAGTCATTTACAACTATACAACACAGCAAAATTACCCTTCCTAATGTAGTTGTATAGGCTGTAACTTTTCCATCAGCGCCCATGTGTATGCGTGACTGGGTCTCCACACAATCATCCTACCATTTTACGTCCTGTGATAGAAAAGGGGGCATGTATTTAGTGCAGCTGGTAGATAAAGCCATGTACTGCAGGCTTACGTTTTATTGCCTCTACTCAAATATTTACACTCCTCTCTGACTGAGGTGATGAGGGATTTTTTTGTCAAAGACTTTTTTATTGAATTTCTGGCACCGTTAGATGTGGAGATTA
Source organism: Branchiostoma floridae x Branchiostoma japonicum (assembly GCA_013266295.2). Lineage (NCBI taxonomy): Eukaryota > Metazoa > Chordata > Leptocardii > Amphioxiformes > Branchiostomatidae > Branchiostoma > Branchiostoma floridae x Branchiostoma japonicum. The sequence goes on along the minus strand of CM023837.1, from coordinate 8,249,957 downwards.
TGTCTGTAAATACGTGTTGGTTGCAGGTATAATTTCCTACTGGAAGACAGTCATTAAACTCTCCTATTGTGCTGCTTTTTCTCAGGGCCTCTTTTCATTACATTACATTTATTCTTTATTTCAGGAATGCATGACCCATATAAAACATTACACTTTAAAAAGAATACAGGCTTTAATGTATATACAGAGGGACATACAATCAACCATAAAAGATAACTAGCTGCAGTAAGCCCTAGGTGTTGCGGAAAAAACGAGTTTCTATAAAAGGTGTCTAGTTTCAACAAGTGTTTGATGATGCAGTTATTGGAGGAGAATAATCTGTTTTTAAACTTTCCTAAAAGAAAGAATAACATATCCTCCTTTGCTTTGATTCAAATGTGTCTGTCGAATGATATACAAACATTTCACTTGCACTGCACTGCCGAGGCATTTTCAAACTTAGAAAATAAACCTTTTAAAAGGATTTTTTTTAGCCTGGTATTACTGCAGATTAGTAAGAATGGGTTTTTAAGCTTTTAAAATGCTACTGTATCTTTACACAGGCCATTAACATACAGGGCCAGGGGTCCTGAAATGCACTGTCATTTACAACGTCAAATGCATTAACTAAAGTGTTAAAGGATAAAACACTGGTCCCAGAAACTGTTAATGTGAAGTATGGGAAGTGGTTTCATCCAAGTGGATAGAGCATAATATTTTTTTCCCCTCCCTGCTATCATTAAAGAATCCATCTGTTTCTTTCTCCTGCTTTTAACATGGACTCAGTTTGCTCTGTAAAGCCCCATATGTCACATATTCAGAACCTTCCTCCGAACACCAGCTAACCTTGAACACCAGCCGAACCACGGTTGGCTGAAGTTTGGGCACAGTCTGACCAGATTTAGGCCACGCCTACCTTTCGATTCAAATCCAATCAAATTTGAGTTAAATTTGAGTCAAATTTGATTGCCAACTTCACCCCGACTATTGCTGACCTACTCCCAAACACCAGCCAACCTCTGCCAAACCTCCCGTCCACATCTGAATGCTTTAAACTTTTTGAAACATTCGTCTGGCGCAGCCAAACAGTAGCCAACCTCGCCAAACACCAGCCAACCGCAGCCGACCTTGCTCCAGGCCTACTCCTAACCATGGTTGAACTAGGTTACAAGTGATCTGTACAGTAGTAACGTGCTGTTGTACATGTATGATTAATGTATCAACTGTCAGCTACGCTCCACCAGACACCTGTCACCATTGACCTTGCCGTTTGGAGTGACTGCTCAAGGTCGTGTCTGAGTGGATTTGTGCACGGAATTAGCAGCTGGATTTTCTGGACGTGGGATTCAATCTCATTGCTGCATTATGGGATTGCAGACAGCTTAATGCACTTTGCTATGCATGAAAATGGACCCTGTTGTATAGACATGCCTGGTTATGCTTTTGTTTCTGTTAACAGAAGAAAGATGGCTTGAAATTCTACACTTTCACATACAGGTTACAATTGTTTTGAGACTCATCCTCAGTCACTGATGAAAGATAGCAGATGCTATCTAAAACTTCTGACTTTCTAAGTGAATCTATGCAGTTGCTTGATTCATTTTGTATTAATTATGCACCTAGAAGTACTGTACATGTAAAATTCATTTATTTTTACGTGGATTTAATTTCATGGTAGCACTGGAAAGGAAGTTTTCGCAGTGTTTTTAGTTTGACTCCTCAGAGAATTTATATCCAGGTATTTAATTAATTTTGTATTACGTAATGCTTTACTTATTAATAAACCTTCATTGACGTTATTTCCTGGTGGACCTGAACAAGCATTACCTCGGTAACTACATGTGTATGTACATCCTTGGATATTCATGAAACTCTTACTTTTGCATAATATGATTCTCTCAACTTGTGAAAAAATGTATAATTGTACGATCCAATCTATGTTTTACCATGATTGTAAATTTTGACCCTGTACTATGTATTTTATCAATTGTATGTATACCTAACGATCATATTTTCTCCAAGGGTTGACCCTTAACAATAGTCAATGACTAGTTGGGCAATTCTGGCTATTGTAAGCTGAACCGATAAATAAATTTCCTGGTGTTTTTCCGTGGCTACAGGTCCTCCTGGAGTTGTCCAGGCTGATTCTGGCGGAGCAGAGCTCCCTGTCTGTCATCATAAACAAGGTCCTGATGCACACCCAGTCTCTACTGCAGTGTCAGAGGTGCCAGGTTCTACTCCTGGACGACACCTCCAAGGTATGAGGGACGACTTCTTGCATGCAGCAGGTCGTGGGTTCGATCCCCAGACCAGATCTAGCCTGGATGCCATGCTTATTATTAGCTTTAGTACGATCCTTTAGTTGCTTCCCTGCCAAAAAGACTGGGCCCGCACATATCTTTTTAGTAGGGAATCGATGAAAGGGAGTGTACCAATTTAAAAAGTCTGGCATCCAGGCTAGACCAAGTCAAAGACTCAAAAGATGGTACGTCGATGAAGGTTAGACATCCTGGTAATAAGATATGCCAAAAACAGTTACTCATGCAACTGGATGTGATTTTGGAAACGGTCAGACGTTTCAGGTAGCATCCACTAACTTTCATCAGTGACACTGAAATTCATATCCAAAACACTTCCAAAATCATATCCAGTTGCTTAACTGTTTTTGGTGTATCAAAAGATGGTATACTGTATGCTGCTTTTCCTGTATAGCACTCAGCACTTATGGGAAAGAGTATGGAAGTTGATCAGACTCCACTACCAGCGGATGGAAAAAACTTCTGCTGTAGTTCTTGTAGTAACAGGACGGTGTACAATGGTGTGGCTGTAGAAATGATGGGCACTGATCATGAAGGGACAAATCTTACCTTATGGCTGCACTGTGTCGTCTTTAAAGGGGAACACCACACACTATCGAAGTTTACGGCTTATAATGAGTTGCAATTGCTTTGCAACTGTGTACAGACAGACTGTCCTTGATGACAACTCAAGGATGTATGCTTCGACCGTTTGCGGTTGCACTGACCAAAATTAGACAAAGCTGTACACATTGCAAGCTGGGAGCTCATTTCACAGTGATACCATTATGCTGTGAATGTCAGGCAAGATAGGGGCGAGTATGATTTGGCAATAAGTTCACCATCAGAAAATGTAAACCATGATGGACCAGTGCAGTGATTTGGGGGTATGTTTTGTCCATCAAAGAAAGTGTCCTTTTGGTGTCCCTCTTTAGATCTTGGTATACTTCTGTACAAACACGTACGTATCATTTCATCTTCCACGTTCTCCTCTCGATCTTCCCGCGATCGCACCGTTAGTAGAGTAGTGTTTTTTCTGATTTGTGTGCTTACGTTGACAAGACTTTTCTCTGTCCTGTGGCTACTGTCTGTAACATGGCCAGCTCCCTGTCAACCCTCTCTTTGTGAGCCCTGCGCCTAGGAGGAGGCCTCGCAGGTCTGTCCAGGCAAGTTTCTGGTCGGGCCAGACAATATACGTTACTTGTTTAACTAAAGATCAAAACCTCAAGCATGTTAAAGATCCCACCACACTTATCGAAAAGAGTAGGGGTCCTTCCCAGTGTGAGTGGTTCAGACCTTACAGTCCGGTCTCAGGGTTGACAAGGTGATAGTCACCTGTTATGTCAATCATTCGACAAATGTAAATCTCAACAGACAAAGAAACAAAGAAACAAACAAACAAACCGGCTTCTGAAAATAATCTCACCTGGTTTCATTTGAATGTGTGGCTTCTTATTCAGCTATTTGGACACAGATATGCTTCACCAGACCTACATGTAACTTTTTACAAAGATGCTAATTGTATTTCTTGCTCAATCAAACCATACAATTTAACTCAGTCTCACTCATGTTAAACTAAGTAATCTGTTACTGTTTGGCCCAAACTGTCTTACTATTTTATGTTCTTGGTACTTTCTTCAGTTGCATATATTTCTGTACATATTTTCACATATTTCTATAGTTACATATAGAAACATACTGTTTTTATCTGTTTGGTCTTACCACTACTGCATGCTGACTCTGTATTCTCAGCTTCTTTGTTCAACATGTCATTGTATACACAACACTGAATTCATGTACAAGGTAGCTCTTATGTAGTACTACATTGTAGATACAGTCAAACTTGTACCACCTCTACATAAGGACCACCTGGCCAATGATATATATGTACAGTCAAACCTGTAGAAGTGACCACCTCTTAACATAAGGACCTCCTGGCTATTGATATACATGTACAGCCAAACCTGTACTAGTGGTAACCTGTACACAAGGACCACCTGGCCAATGATATACGGTCAAACCTGTACAAGTGACCACCTCTGCATAAGGACCTCCTGGCTATATATTGCTATACATTTAAACCTGTACCTGGCCCAGTAATCACCTCTGCATATAAGGACAACCTGGCCATTGTGGCCACTTTTTGGCAGTCCCTTAGATAATTTTTCCCACTGACAGAAGCATCAAGAATCCTGTATATAGTGACCACCTGTCCATATAGACCAGATTTTACTGGTCCCCTGAGTGGTCTTCTTGTGCAGTTGTGCCTGTATGATTATATAGCTGCCTCCTATCACAGTTGTGGGTCTGTTAGGGCTGAAAAAACATGTGGGTAAAAAAGGTGTCTCTGACCATAAAACAGTTATTTATGAAAATAAATTACAAAATGATAGTGACTGTTGACACACTGTAGTCTTGCTGCTTATACATGTATATGTTGCTCTTAAAATCTGAGACAACCCCAAGTTCATGCTATGAAAATTGCCACATTGTATGGAAAGTATAAGATGTTATATGTATAGTGATATACTGCTGTATGCCGTCGCCCAGTAAGAATGTATGTTTACGCACTAGCATCAATGTTATGGGATTTTTAGAATTCCTAGTTCTCAGCTGTAGAGATATAGGTCATTTCATTTACCTTAAAGTTGACACAGCTATGTACATGTAACTTGCCACACTTGTAGCAGTGCCAGTTTGCTACACTGAAGCACTGATCAGTGACTGAGACCCACCTGTACTGCTTGATTAAACGTTGGCCAAAGTCCCAGTTGCAAAACATTGGCAAATGAACGCTCTATGGAAATGGTTCCCTTGTGTTGCGTAACTGGTTTTTGATTTAGGCTTTCTGAAACAGTTACCACAATCTCTCCAAGTTTTTGCTATCTAAAAGACCTCCAAAAACATTCAATATTTCTGCTAAGATCAGAAATCCCACTTATCATTAAAAATAATGTGGAACTATTCATTATCCACTGCCTCCAAAGAAGAAGTAAACCCCTCTTAGACTAGTAATGTACATAGAAACATTTAGATAGATCTATAGAATAGACACTTTTACCTTGTATGTTTACTTAATATTATAACTGTGTTGTTATGTCCCTTGCTGTTAGTCTTCAGGCAAGAGTTTGCAGTAAAGTTTAAAGTTTCTGATGTTCCCTGCAGGGCATGTTTTCTCAGGTGTTTGAGTGTGCAGCGAGTGACTTTGAAGATGACAACATGAGCCAAGAGGAGCTCCAGAACAGGGAGTCATCGTGAGTTTTTATATTTTATATATAATAATAATATTAAAAACATTAGTGCAAATACAAATGTAAACATAAAGACTAGGTGGCAGTAAAACCTATTTATAGCTTCAGTACACAGAGAACCAGTAACACCTAGCTTCAGTACAAGGTGGACCAGTAGCTCCTAGTTTCAGTGCACAGTGAACCAGTCACACCTAGCTTTAGTATCCGTATGAGTATAAAATTTGTTCTGAAACAGGTTTGAACTGTATATATAAGTTCCAACAACAAAAAAATTGGACTTGCCCAAATTTTCCACTGCGCAACTCCATTCTTTGTCAAGGAATGAGCAATCCACCGCATTTTTGTTTTTGTTTTTTTTCAGGACGACCAACAAGCCGCCAAGATTTCCCATCAATATCAAGATCACGAGTCACGTAGCACTGACAGGAGAGGTAGGGCGTGTGATTGTTTTTTTGTTGTTGTTTGCTTGAGCCTTCCTTTATAGAAGAACTTTACTGTACGACAGTTGTACATGGTACAATGTATGGCAAAGACTTTTGCACATAGTTCAGAAATAAAGAAAAGGAAGTTAATATCTTAATTACTAAATAACAAGGGCTAATACAGTATTCAATAGGGCTAATCATGAGTTTCGGCATTTTTCCTAATAACAAAACAGTCTTTTATGTATTTACCTATTTTTGCATTGTAAGAGTTGTTGCATTTGAATATATATATAAATCTGTCCATAACATCGAGTCTGTTGAAAAATTTGATAAATGTGAATAGCTTATTACGTAGAACATCATATTTAGGGCATTTCATGATAAAGTGAAATTCATCTTTACTTTGATTCTCAAGTGACTTCATCTTGTTATCATGTTGAAGACAGATCTGATGTTCTTGATTTTTCCAGACTCTAAACATTCCAGATGCCTATCAGGATGAGCGGTTCGACCCAGCTGTAAGTCAAAGAAACATATTTTGCTTCCCTGTTGTCGCATTTTTTAAAGTGGACCTGAAATTAAATTTCCTCTATCATTCATGTAAAATTTTGGTCTCCTCTGAAAACAACTATGCAATGTTTAAATCGATTTTCCGGGAAAAACTTGCTAAAACGACGACTTAGAAATGTCTACTCTGAGCTCTTTGGGGGGACTAATGAACAACAGACGTGACATCAACGTGATGAGTCCCTGTTAGCTTACTATGGCCGCCTGTGGGAATAGCATACATTTGAAACACCCGTATCTCTTGAAGGAAACATAATCCATGGACAAAAATCATTATGTCAAGAGAACACATGTTTAACTTCATGTGAAAAAAATTTCTATCGAATTCACTTCAGAAAAACGTATTTTGGAGGCATTTGAAGTTGATGCACCCCAGAGGCGCACGTAGCCCAAAGCCTTATATATTATTATATTTTCTGTAGAACTACATGTATGTCTAAGCTTCCCCTGATCATGAATTCGATAGTTTTGGACTTGTATTTGAATGTTGAACTTTTGATCAAATCACTGCACAGATAAAAGGAAAAACAGTAACAACTTGGAAGACAGCTTTCTTCAGCTGTTACTGCAAAAATATGAGCATTTTGGGGTTGATTCAGAACCTGAATGGTACGTATAAGGATTTTTTGTTGAAATTTAATTATCATTCAGAGAAAAAATGAAGCCTGCAAATCTGACAACCAAGAAATTGAATTTATCGTTATTGCCTTTTGTTGTTTCAGGATGAAGAAGGATCAGAAAACAAGACAAGGTGCATACTGTGTATGCCAATTAGGAACTCAACAAGGAATATAATTGGTGAGTTCATTTTTTCTGGTACATGTATTTGTAGTTTTTAGGAGAGGAACGAAGGCTATACATCATCACTCATAACCGTTAGTTCAGCACCAGGGACAGACCATTGCTTAACCTTCGTGGACAACAATTTTGCCCAAACCGTCATCTTTGACGGACAAAAATCGCTGTGTAAAGATATGCAAGCTTAGTATACCAACAAAATTTTGCCCCTCAAAATGCAGGAAATAGCCTTTCAGAGGGTCAAGATTTCAAAATATTCCCCCTAGGATTCAGCACTCAACATGATGGTATGTCAAACAAAATTGAGAAGATGGAAAAAAATTTCAGCCTGGCTAGAACACTGATCCCTACTCTTACCTCATCGGAGATGGAAGGACAATCTTTAAGATGCTTTGGCATAACAGCGTGCGAAATACTAGATTGCCCAGTTGCGCTGTGCAACCATATTTTGCTTGGTGCAACTTATTTCTACACCCAGGTAGCTCAGTGCACTACCTAAATTTTGTGGTAAGGATGCCCCTTTCTTCCATTGAGAACTGTTTACTAAGAAGTTCCCGTGGAAGAGCTCATTATATATATACTTCAAGTAAGGGGAAACACCTCTTTGTCAGAAATGTATAAATGCACATTGCACTCTAACAAAGTTAATCATAATATAGAAGAGTTTGTATTGCGGACAACCTGGAATTTTGATGGGTAACCTAGCTTTCATCCTAGGTTGCCACTGGCAACCTGGGCTCAAAAAAGTATTTCGTACACTGCATCAGAAGTAACTGTCCATGGTCTTTTCCAGGAGTGATGCAGCTGGTGAACAAGGTAGATGACACCATCTTTAGCAAGCATGACGAGAATCTGTTTGAGGTAAGAAACTTTTGTGCACTCCAAATTGCAGCTGTGCACCTAATTGTTGACTGCTGGTGCACTGGTACACCTACTATTTGTGTAGGGTTATGTACATGTAAAGGTACTATGATATTATTACACAGCATATTATTCAAGTGTCAGAAAAAAATGTTAAAAGTCTATGTTGTATTTATTGTTTAAGATTTTGGAAGTTAGCTATAGAATACATTGTATAAACACAGGCTATATAGGATTCAGGTATGTATTGGAAATATAGTTGTCTGTTACAGTAAGATGATACAGCTAGTCATGGGAAGATTTTGAGCAAGCTCGATGGAGTGAGTGAGTGTGAGTGAGTTACAATACAAGCTGTTGTATAGCTATAACTATATTGTATAACTACATGTATAACTAATAAGCCTCAGCATCAGTGTGCAAGGATGTCTAACCCTCAGAAGATTGGGAACAACAGACATTAAACTGGATAGTGAGTGTCAGTGATAAGATGTGTGAAGTGTGTACTTTATTTTTGCAGGCCTTTGCCATCTTCTGTGGAATGGGAATCCACAATACACAGATGTACGAGAAGGTCGTCAAGGCTATGGCCAAACAGAGAGTGGCTTTAGAGGTTTGTTTGTTTGTTTGTTTGTTTGTTGCAGCCTTCGTTCCACTGTGGTGTGGCGCATTCATGTGAGAAATACCCCCAAATCATACATATATATACAGGGCTCTATATGGGTGGCACTGTATATATTATACATGTATATATATGGGATCCGCAGGACAAGGGTTTTAATATAGATAAACTAACCTGATGATGATGTTTTCCTGCCCAACAGTGCCTTTCCTACCATGCAGTGGCATCAGAAGAGGAAGCAGACAGGTTAAGAGTGAGTAGCATGACTTTTGTTGCAGCTGCGCCACCTAGCAGCATCTGTTGGCACTGCACAGACAAAGCTAATTATAAGAGATACATGCTTGCAGTGCAAAGTGTTTTGTTGGAGGTGGATGGAAAGGGTTGCAGTTCTTAGGACAGGATGTTAAGCCGTGGTTCACTTCTGTTCATTGTTCTTGTCGAAAAGAGCTAGGGGAATTTCCCCTTACAATGAACCTGTAAATACTGTACACAGCGTCTGTCTTCTCTGTCACAACTAGTGGAAGAGTAGCTCTTCAGTGAACTAAACTGGTTCGAGAGATCACTTTCTTTCTTTCTTTCTTTCACACCCAAAACAATAGCTCTCTTTCGCAGAAGTAATGAGAACGCTGTTATTTCAGAAACTGCCCATCCCTTCCTCTGACTGGTTCCACCTCCTGCGGTGGGACTTCGATGACATCGGCTTGGAGGATGAGGAAACTCTGAAGGCCTCCATCAGGATGTTCATGGACATGGACTATCTGAGGAAGTTCAGCATCAACTATAAGGTGAGGATTTAGGGTTGTATACTCATTCAGTACTCACAAATTGTCTTATAGCATGCATAGACAATTGAAACTGTACAACTGATGTTTGGTACGTTGGTGAATATTTGGTATTTGATACTTGACAATCTAATCTATTCTTCCTGGATTCATAAAAACACATATTGATTACAAAAACACATAACACAACACGTACATTCGTAAGACTTCAACTTGCGTAAAACTACAGAGCAACATGCAACATTCCAAGATCGCTTTTTTGGAGGTCATATACAATGATACTATATTCAGCTTCTAGTGCCAGTACCTAATTACTACCAGTGCTTTGAGGGTTTGTTTGTATCTGTCTTATATGTCATCATGTCATTTATGAGCTTCTTGAATGGTGCTGAGGTGGATCTGGTGTGTTGTTGAAGGGCGTTGTGAGATTTAATGCATCGATAAAATACGTTATAAAACAATGTTCACAATGTGTCTATAAGCACAATATCAGACCTATGTGTTTATCTTTTGTTCCAATGATTGTTCTTACAGAGCCTTTGCCGCTGGATGTTGAGTGTACGGAAGAACTACAGGAATGTGACGTACCACAACTGGAGGCACGCCTTCAATGTAGCACAGATGATGTTCACTATGCTAAAGGTAAGGTAAAGGTAAGGTAAAGGTAAAGGTAGTCCTTTTTGAGGCCGGGGGGGCAGTGGGTTGTTAATCCACTGTATCTCGGGCACGGTATTGTAAGGTGGAGCCCATCCCTCTCCTTCCACTGCCTTTTACCCCCCCCCCCCCCCCCCAACTGAAGTCAGGTACCCATTTTACACCTTGGTGGAGTGAGGAAAGTCATGTAAAGTAGCTTTCTCATTAGGACAAAATGTCTAGCCATGAATGCTAGGATTCGAAAACTCAAAACACCCGGAAGTCTGCATTCTCCGATTTCTTGTTCATAACACGTCTCATTGTGTTCCTCAGACCGGGTCCATGGAGGACTTGTTAGACGACATCGAAGGTCTTGCCCTTCTACTAGCCTGTCTGTGTCACGACCTTGATCACAGAGGCACCAACAACTCCTTCCAGATGAAGTAAGACATTACTAGACTTTCTAAGAACTTCATTGTTATTACCTGTTATCAACATCATCTGATTTGTAAAGAATTTCAGTTGTTAGGCCACACCAATTTAATTTGTTGCTTCTCGGATTTGCCTCTTAATTTTTTTCTGATTTACAAAAAAAAAAAAAAAAATTCTGGTTCTCAATCACAAAAAAATGCCCATATTTTGGCCCCAACAGGTGAAGAAAGTCCTTTTCTTCCTAGTTGTTACAGTTTTTCGATCTATCAATGCAGTAGTTTGATTAAAGATTAAAAATTCATTGTTTAAATTTTAACCCAGCCTTTTATGTTGACTTCATGGCTCCTATCATAGCATTTGGGGCTATAATAGGATGCCCAGGCCTCTTTTTATTTATTTATTTTTTTGCCCTGTCGTTTCATATTTTTTTCTGAAAAAATCAGAGAAGCAACAAATTAAATTGGTGTGGCCTTAAGTGAAATGGTGAGATGTCGAACAAGCAAAAGAATTGGGACCAAGAAAAAGCAGTCATTATAGCCAGATGGCCAGCTTATAGAGGTGGTTGCTTGGGCAAGTTTGACTGTATTCAAGTTCATATTGACATGTGACAACCCATGCATAGTACATAGTATTACATGTATAGAATAATATCTGAAAAAATGGCTTAACACTACAAATTCCACCAATCATTGTAAAAGCACATTCTCATCCCATAGTACATACTATTAGTCTTTGCATGATAGATTAGTCTCATAGTATGTTTGTTGTTATATAGCAGCCATACGTTGTACCTTGCAATATGTTGTACCTTGTGCAATAAAGTTTAATTATTTTCATCTTGTATTGTCAGGTCGAACCACCCACTGGCCCAGCTATATGGAACCTCCACTATGGAGAGGCACCACTTTGACCAGTGTATTATGATCCTCACTAGTGAGGTAGGGTGAGAATAGTCGAAAAGATATTTGGATGAAAACAGACTCTTCTGATGACTATTTCTTGTTCTTTTCTGGGCTGGTATTAGATACTTAATAGTTGGTACATCCACAAGTGTATTAGTCATTTTGTACATCATGCATGGTCTGGACATTTTTCGTCTGTCTTCCAGTGACACCCACTGTAGGTTTCTTTTCCTTGTCCAGGGTACTGAGCTGCTATCCAGTATGAGTAAAGATGACTATGCAAAGTGCCTGGATGTCATGGAACATGCCATTCTCTCTACAGACCTCGCACTCTACTTCAAGTGAGTTAAACTTTTTATATCTTCTGATCTCAACATAATATGGTCTTGGTTTTAACAGCTTTTATGGCTGGTGATCTTAAATCAAAGTCATCCGGCAGCTCGCTGCAAGCATCCCAACCGGAACCAGCACATCTCCCTCGATGTGGTGCCGCTGGAGAAGACGGATGCCCATAGTGTGTGGGTCTCAGATTTGCAACCTGTTATCCACCTTAAACAAATCCACGCGAAGGCCACCATGTCAAACTTCCTCACTCAGGTGTAGGGACTGACATGGTCATCATACTCGGAAAATCTGTATCTGTATATCTGTACATGAATCTGTATCTGTACATGAATTGCAAATAAAGATCTCGAGTGATAGCCATAGATTTTTCTGTCATCTTTAGATGGAGAGGCGGATTCTTCTCAATAGTGGACAAAAATGAGGCAGATTGGAGCAACAAGGACAACAGAAAACTGCTGAGGAGTATGATGATGACAGCTTGTGATGTGGCTGCCATTACAAAACCTTGGCCTGTTCAACAAAGGGTTAGGCACCATTCCTTATACTGTAATTCACTTTGTGTTCACAGTAGAAAAATTTTACGGTCTGAAGAAAATGGACATGTTCACGGAACTTTATCTTCACGGTGGTGGCAAGTGCAGGGAAGGGGCAAAACACAAATGATTTGATAACGGTAATGATAAGTTCACAGTACAGAAGTGACAGTGAAAACAGTGAACATAACAGTACAGTGAAAAAATCAGGAATTACAGTATTCCATCTATCACAACCTTATACTGTGGAATACAGGCAACACCTAGTCTATTTTATGCTCATAACAGATTAAAAGTTTAATTTACTAAAAAATTTTGTAACATTTTTTTGTGTGTCATAGGTCGCCCAGCTGGTTGCTTCAGAGTTCTTTGAACAGGGTGACCTTGAGAAAGAACAATTGAAGATACAGCCAATGGTTAGTGTACATTCATTTATTTATTGAAATTTTCCATATTTGTGGAAGGATTGATATAACAGGTGTACATGTCTATCACCTTTTCAAAATATCAACCCAGAGACCAGAACCTTTAGATTCTGAGTCAACAACCTTAACCACAAGACCACCTTGCCACCTCAATACAAAAATTTATGTCCTGTTGGATGGGACATAAACCTGGAGGTCGGTAAAGATCCCACCACACTTACCGAAAAGAGTGGGAGTCCATTGCGGTGTGATTGGATAAAACCACACAGTCCGGTCTTAATTACACAGCTTGTACCTACTGTACATGTACAAAACTGATGTGTTAAGCCTAAAGGCATTTTACTGTTTATGGGTGAGCAAATATATAATTTATACTCAGTCAAATTTGACACAGTGATATTTCTCCTCATCTAGGACATGATGAACAGGGAGAAAAAAGACAAGTTACCTGAGATGCAAGTGGGCTTCATTGATGCCATCTGCATGCCTGTCTACAAGGTAAGGGCCTGGTCACATTTGTTGTATCATCATCATCATCATCATCGCCGCTTTCATCTGTCGACTATGCGGGCCTCCACAGCTTTCCACTGTCTTCTGTCCTGTGCTATCCTTCGTGCTCCTTCCCAAGTGATCCCCATCCCAAACATTTGTTGTATGATTGCAAACTGAAGGCATTATTTGGATAGTTGTGCATGTGTTGTACAATGTTCAGCTGTCTCGTTACAGAAAAGGCTGTTTTAGATCCTTGTTGGCAGTTTGTCGACATGCTACATAACACGAATTAAATCTGATTCTGATAATTTTTTTCAGTCACTGAGGAAAGACAGCAATTTGTGCTATCTGAAACGTCTGACTCTTCAGAGGATTTATCCAGTTCCTTCAATGATTTACTCAAGGAGCTTTAAACCCGGGGATTCCGATACCTGGTATCGGCCTAGTAATGGGCCCCATCTGGTCCCAGGCTTCTTATATTATATAGATTCCCCTGGGGTTTAACCTCCTTGATTTACTTGAATTGTATTATGTATACTAAGTAAGATTCATTGAACTTCCTTCCTAGAGCTATCGTAGAGTGAAACTCGCTGCCACCAAGTACAGTAGCGGCATTGTCACTAGATAGTTTTAAACAATGTCTAGAGTTAGACGTTCAAAGGTTAGGTATAACAGGTCATTTGGTGTAATGTTGCCAGCTGCCGCCGCGCCGCGCGCCTGCGAAGCTTGTGTGTTACGTCGAAGGGCAATTATACTGGCTATACAGATACAGATTGATATTCTTCCATCTGTCTATTGCTGCAGTACCTAGCCAAAGCCCTTCCCAGCCTCAGTCCCATGCTGAAAGGGTGTGAAGACAACAGGCAGCACTGGCAGAGCCTCGCTGACGGGCGAAGGGAACAGGAAGCTGCAAAGGCTACTGGGAAAGATATTCCAGAGGCTGATGGGATTGATGGAGAGGATGCTGGGAAGGTGTGAATAGTTGCCTGCGTCTGCGTGCTTGCTTGCTGTGATGGTCGTTTATGGTATTGTTGATTTTGCTCTAATGTTCAGTTCAGTTTTATTTAAAAGCCTGTGGTGTTGGGTTACATTTTGTAGCAGGACAGCTGCAGGGGCTGCTCACCATATATTATATATGAATGTGTTTGAGTAACAATAAACAGAGTTTCTTAGGCTAGGCAATGTGAAAGTAAACATTATGCATTTACTTTGCAAATGTTACCTTTCTAGTTTTAAATGTTGCTTTTGCTTGCAGACAGCAAGCGAGGAAAAGAATGAATCGATAGAAGAGGAGCCCGCTACCGTCGGTGACTCTCCGTCGAGAATAATTCTAGAAACGGGCGAAGAAGAGCGCAACGGTTCGGGAGGGTGCTGCCCAGAGAGACCGACATGTGCATCATAGAAGGCTGTCCTCTCTAATCCCCAAGCAGATCTTTTGGTGGCTGCAAAGACAGTATCAAATTGGCCAGGCAGTATCCATCTGCCAGGCATTTATCATTTGCCACCGTAGGGCTGATGTAAAGAAAGATACAAGTACAAAAAAGAAAGCCCAATAAAAACGCCTAAAAACACGCCAAAAATAAGACGAAGCCAAAACCTCTGCTTGGAGAGTACGTCCTCTCTACAATCGGTGCTTCTTGTACAAGGGCATTGTAGACTAGTTCATCTTCTTTTCATATATACATGTAGCAGGGCTGTCTCCAGGACCCTAATCTCCAAGCAGATCTTTCGCTGGTGAATCCGAGAAACAAGAAATAAAATGCTTTGGCCTAACTACATATCAAATACTGCAAGTAGTGGTAGCCGAATGACAGACCTGCTAACTACACCTTTTATTAGTAGCCTGTAAAAAATGAGAATTGATATGACCACTGATACTCTATGACAATCTTACATTCCAACATAATTGTAGTAAGTTGTATTTGTATTCTATATATTGAATGATGTGGAAAAAGGGTAAGGATTTCATACTGAAGACTTTTCAATGCGATCATGCAGAATTAAACCCACTTAGTGTAGGTAACATCTAAATACATAATTCCGCCAGGTCACATATATTCACCACCCTTAAAAATACATCTACAGAGATCTCCAATGCAATGTCCACCAGTAAAATGCACTCCTGCATATTAACTAAACAGTGCATATACCTTGGGGGTGCTGCACTATATCTCTTAACCACACTGTTTTTCAAAGTGGTGGATATATGTAACCCGGCAGATAAATGTTTATGGGGATCACATTAAAGCTTAGTCTATAAAACAAGACTATTAGATATGTATTCATCCACCCTATACAGTGAAAAGAGCAGTTTTTGAAACCAAATCTTTTAAATACAGGGATTTTTCGACCCCCCATCTCTTTCAGAATCCAAGTGATGAACTTGAATAACATGAGGGTACAATTTGACTGCCTAATATATAAAAATGTGCAACAGTGACTGATTCTCTCCTTTTTGTATTTAACTGTTGTAAATAACATACAAAAGACAATACAAGACTTAGTGTAAAGCTGTGTCTTCTTCCCAAACATGTGCAACCTTGATAGTAATATTATCCCTGCTATACTTGGCAGAAACAGTGTTTCTTGGTTGTTCACCGAAACATATGATCATCTTTTATTTTGTAAATTGTATCTTTGTGGAATATTCTCTTGTTTAGTGTAGTGAGATTTGAATATTAAAGATTGTAGAGTATCATATTATATCGTATGAACTTACAATTATAGTAACAAATAGGCTGTTCTTTGCAAAGCTTTAACGAAATTTTACGAAATATATCATGCTAAAACAATGGTAATGCAATATAGTTTTCTATACCCATGTACTTTCACAGAAATTTTGAAATGTGGAAATTGTTTTATTGTGAATTTTAGTAGTTTCTGTGTCATGTGTAAGGGTGCACATTTCATGTACCCGAATCATTGTGGAAAACGTACTAAGCAAATACGATGGAGACATTTTGAGAATGTTCAGGGTGGTGTGTACCACTGCAATTATGAATCTCAGTTATACACATATAAGACAGTGTACTTTGTTAAAAAGTAGAGTGGATTTATTCCTCAAGCTAACCGACATCTCGCACACGGCAGTCGTCCCTCAGTAAGACATCTGGAGCCGTGTAGTTCCCATTTAGAACTTTTATTCAGCCTGTCTCAATTGTTTGAGGACTCTACTATATACAGTGTATTTTGTTACTCATTTATACAATGTGAATCATTTAGATTGGGATCATCTTAATTCAATGCTGCAACATTAGGAGGTTGAGCTTTGTGACTGGGATTATTTTGACTGGTTATACTACAGACATTCTTCTATTTACACATTAACGATATGACAGATCCAAATTTCTCTGCAATGTGTTTCAGATAACTTAAACAAGTGTATATCACTGAGATGATGTAAAATGTTTGAATTTGGCAAGCTTCTGAATCAGTTCTATCAATGTTGTAGTCACAAACAGTGACACGTATTTCTTCCAGATAGAATCACTTTTAATAAAGCCACAAATTTTTCTACCATTGTGAAGTCCGGTACTGTTAAACATTACCCGGCTTTACTGGCATTTACTACCATTGGTAAATCCAACTTTTTAGGTAACGTCAAGGTTTCAAAGATGTAACATTAATTTTATAGCTCACTGACTTCTGTAATTCTGTGAACTTATATCACATCTTTATTGTCAACAATGTATCTTTTCAAACCCCTCATATATATGATACCACACAAACAGAACTTTGACTATGAAGAATTGTTTCACTTCTGCAATTGAAAATGGCTACAAAATTTGCTTCGTGTGAATGTATTTATTAGTATCACTGTTGTATAATTTTGTAGAGAGAGGTATTTTATGTCTGCCAACTGAGAAACAGTTATGAATACTTGGAATAAATTAACGTTACACTGTAAGTTGTTTTATGGTACCGCCATGTCTTGGCTTTTACCTGTATTTGATAGGACAGAGGGATCATTTACAGATCAGTTTAGGCAGTAGTGGACACGAGATCGAGAGGTCATGGGTTCGATTCCTGGCAAGATGTGTTTTTGGGAAAGGCACATAGAATAACTTCTCTCACTCCACGCTAATGTGTATTTGTTTACAAAAACTTTGAAATCATGTTCAATACACATGGCCCAGAAAGCACTCCCAAACGGCAACCAGCAACGGCAAAAACGAATCCTGGTAGGTAACAAATTGGATGGCATTCAGGCTATACAGTACAGTGTAATGGGAAATTCCAGCTCAGAAAAGAACAAAACAAAAAACAGATACGACAACAGGTGGCAGAGTTATCAACCCAGGATTGAGGTGGTCAATTTTTTTCCTGCTATAAAGCAGTGTCGGCCCTCCTAAATTTACCGTTAAGCTTTTCCAAGATCCCCCATATATATATACAGACACTCACATATTTATCACATAAGGGGACAGATATGAGGAAAATTTTCATGTTACATACTTTCTACATTTCACGATTTACACTTCCTGTCACTGCAACTGTCTACAGTTTAGTAGTACTAGCTCTAAAATGGCTACTTCTAAATTAGAAAGCCTGCATTAATGTTGACAATTGTGTCTGATATGTTGCAGAGAACCGGGCCTACTGGTATTGAGCACCAGTCAACACCACATTAACTGGCTATACACTGCTATTAGACACTTTTATCAACCTATCACTGCAACTGTCTACAGTTTAGTAGTACTAGCTCTAAAATGGCTACTTCTAAATTAGAAAGCCTGCATTAATGTTGATAATTGTGTCTGATATGTTGCAGAGAACCGGGCCTACTGGTATTGAGCACCAGTCAACACCACATTAACTGGCTATACACTGCTATTAGACACTTTTATCAACCTATCACTGCAACTGTCTACAGTTTAGTAGTACTAGCTCTAAAATGGCTACTTCTGAATTAGAAAGCCTGCATTAATGTTGATAATTGTGTCTGATATGTTGCAGAGAACCGGGCCTACTGGTATTGAGCACCAGTCAACACCACATTAACTGGCTATACACTGCTATTAGACACTTTTATCAACCTATCACTGCAACTGTCTACAGTTTAGTAGTACTAGCTCTAAAATGGCTACTTCTAAATTAGAAAGCCTGCATTAATGTCGATAATTGTGTCTGATATGTTGCAGAGAACCGGGCCTACTGGTATTGAGCACCAGTCAACACCACATTAACTGGCTATACACTGCTATTAGACACTTTTATCAACCTATCACTGCAACTGTCTACAGTTTAGTAGTACTAGCTCTAAAATGGCTACTTCTAAATTAGAAAGCCTGCATTAATGTTGATAATTGTGTCTGATATGTTGCAGAGAACCGGGCCTACTGGTATTGAGCACCAGTCAACACCACATTAACTGGCTATACACTGCTATTAGACACTTTTATCAACCTATCACTGCAACTGTCTACAGTTAAGTAGTACTAGCTCTAAAATGGCTACTTCTGAATTAGAAAGCCTGCATTAATGTCGATAATTGTGTCTGATATGTTGCAGAGAACCGGGCCTACTGGTATTGAGCACCAGTCAACACCACATTAACTGGCTATACACTGCTATTAGACACTTTTATCAACCTATCACTGCAACTGTCTACAGTTTAGTAGTACTAGCTCTAAAATGGCTACTTCTAAATTAGAAAGCCTGCATTAATGTTGATAATTGTGTCTGATATGTTGCAGAGAACCGGGCCTACTGGTATTGAGCACCAGTCAACACCACATTAACTGGCTATACACTGCTATTAGACACTTTTATCAACCTATCACTGCAACTGTATACAGTTAAGTTGTACTAGCTCTAAAATGGCTACTTCTGAATTAGAAAGCCTGCATTAATGTTGATAATTGTGTCTGATATGTTGCAGAGAACCGGGCCTACTGGTATTGAGCACCAGTCAACACCACATTAACTGGCTATACACTGCTATTAGACACTTTTATCAACTTATCACTGCAACTGTCTACAGTTTAGTAGTACTAGCTCTAAAATGGCTACTTCTAAATTAGAAAGCCTGCATTAATGTTGACAATTGTGTCTGATATGTTGCAGAGAACCGGGCCTACTGGTATTGAGCACCAGTCAACACCACATTAACTGGCTATACACTGCTATTAGACACTTTTATCAACCTATCACTGCAACTGTCTACAGTTTAGTAGTACTAGCTCTAAAATGGCTACTTCTAAATTAGAAAGCCTGCATTAATGTTGATAATTGTGTCTGATATGTTGCAGAGAACCGGGCCTACTGGTATTGAGCACCAGTCAACACCACATTAACTGGCTATACACTGCTATTAGACACTTTTATCAACCTATCACTGCAACTGTCTACAGTTTAGTAGTACTAGCTCTAAAATGGCTACTTCTAAATTAGAAAGCCTGCATTAATGTTGATAATTGTGTCTGATATGTTGCAGAGAACCGGGCCTACTGGTATTGAGCACCAGTCGACACCACATTAACTGGCTATACACTGCTATTAGACACTTTTATCAACCTATCACTGCAACTGTCTACAGTTTAGTAGTACTAGCTCTAAAATGGCTACTTCTAAATTAGAAAGCCTGCATTAATGTTGATAATTGTGTCTGATATGTTGCAGAGAACCGGGCCTACTGGTACATTGTATTGAGCACCAGTCAACACCACATTAACTGGCTATACACTGCTATTAGACACTTATCAACCTATCACTACTGCATGTCAAATTCACACACTGGCTACATCTGAGGCAACAATACTGACCAGGTATAGAACGTATAGTAGCATTGTCGTCCCTCCTAAGTTTACTGTTAAGCATTTCCAGGATTCCCCCATACAGACCCTCACATATTTATTACCTAAGGGGACAGATATAAGGAGAATTTTCATGTTACATACTTTATACATTTCACGATTTACACGTCCACAAAATTTTCAATGCCTGATAGGCAAGTTCACCACCACATGAAAATGGCCAATTCCAGCACGTCGGCAGAACGTACTGCGCCTGCGCAAAACCCTGATTGTTCACATTTTTCGTTGGATGTTTGGTCAACGTTACATCAGAATGTTGCCTGTTGTAAACGATATCTTTTCCTATAAAACATCTGAAAACTACAGACAGGCTGTCAACCTTATATGCTCTAATACAACCTTATACGAGATGTTCTGCCAAAGTGCTATGCACAATACATTACGAGTTTCGCACAGGCGCAGTACGTACGTTCTGCCGATGTGCTGCCAATGCCACATTAGTGGAAGTCCTCATTCCATGACCTTTAACCTGCTAAAGAACATCAGACCAGTTCGACCCAGGGGGTTTAGGAACAGGTCGTCATAAATAGCAGAGCTTCATGCTATAAATGCACATGTCAATGTTAATCCCAGGGAGGTGGTGGTTCAAAAGAGACATGCATGTTTTTCACGTCACCCCCACCCTCCTGGATTTATATCAACAAGTGCATGAGAAGAAGGGTAAACACTGTACTCATCTGTAACCAATGCTGATTGGCTCTTAACATTGACCTTTAGCTCTTGACCTTTAGCCTTTAGCACTTGACCTTTAGCACTCTAGACATCACATCTACATGAAATTATTAAATTAATTTGGATACTTGGAAAAGTCAGCAATTTGCTTCATTTAAACATTTTTGCTACTTGTAACAAAAAGATAATCAAAGGTTTTTAAAATCTCTATTAGTCTACTTTATAAGAATCTAAGTGTCTTATACATCTTTTTATGCGAATTACAAATTGAATGTATATATATAGCTGACAACTTACAGATGTGTACTGTGTTTACCTCTCAAAGCTGTAGTCCCACTAACAATAAAACATAGCCTGTCCTTAACAGCATCAGATGTTCACATCTTTCAAAACAATTTGAAGATGATAGTTAGGACCCAGGCTTGTCTTACTGATTTCTGTGTGGGACTACAAGTTTAACCTCAGCAGCCAGTGACCGTGGGGTCCAGGCCAGAACGTTTCGTGATGCCCATCTTCACCACCTCCTCCGCACACGTGGGATGGATCCCCACACTGCTGACCAGCTCCTGGTACGTCAGGCCGGACCGTAGGGCCACTGCAAACCCTTGGGTGACCTCCCCCGCGTTTGGTCCGAGGAAATGCAGCCCAACGATCTCCTGGTCCCCGTCTCGTTTACACACGGCTTTGATGTAGCACTGAGAAGCGTCACGTTCGGGGATGTAGTACTCCAGCGGTTTGTAGAAGGCGTGATAGACCTCCACGCAGTCGCAACCGAATCTTTCCAACGCCACCTCTTCGGAAAGTCCAACGGAGCCATACTCTAGCGGAGTGAAGACTGTTGTAGGGACTTTGTCGTAGTCCATGTGTTCGTGTGTGGCAGCAAACAACCTGTGTGCCAACAGCCTCCCTGCCTTGATGGCAACAGGCGTCAGCTCTGGACGCCCGTGTAGAATGTCCCCAATCGCAAAGATGTGGGGCACGGAGCTTTGTTCAGGGTTCTCGTCTCGACCTATCACCTTTCCCGATTCGCTGTACCACTCGACACCGACGGTATCCAGTCCGAGGGACCCCGTGTTCGCAAACCTCCCGACTGCCATCATAATTGTGTCAAATGTGCCTCTGCCTTCCTGGCCACTTCCATCCCTCCATGTGACCTGTGTGAATGAATGAATAAAATGAATGAATGAAGCTTTATTTATGTCTTCTGTGGGCACCAGGATATAAATACAGAATAAATGATACATAGTTTGAAAGAACAGAGAGACAGATCGTGTGGCATAATGGTATTAGGTGCTTGGTCCAGAACCCATAGGTCATGGGTTGAAATCCACCAACATGCCCCGATGTGGAAAGGCACTTTACACTACTTTCCTCACTTCACTCAGTTGGGGAGTTGAAGAACCCACCACACCTTTTGAAAAAGAGTAGGGGCCTGCCCTGGTGTGTGATGGTCCAAACACTACTATCTGAAAGTTGGTGATTCACAACGGAATCCAGGAAGAATAGTGTAAAATTTACCCTACTAGAGATCTCGATCCTAACAAAACAAACAGATTGACCTGTAACTGTCCGTTGTCCATCTTATCTATCGCTACGGGAACGTGTTGCCGTAGAAACCGAGTTCCGCTCCCCTCCATGTTGTCGGTCACCAAGTCCGCCATCTGTCGATCGAACCCCCGCAGCGGGATGGAGCGAATCATGACCGTCGTGTCGAAGCCCAGACCCGTGAGGAACCCTGCACACTCCAGGGAGACGTAGGAAGCTCCGATGACCAGAGTCTTTCCCGGGGGTTTCTCCAGCATGAAGAGATCGTCGCTGGTAATGGCATATTCCATCGCACCTGGGGAAAGTGAAGTACAAATAAACATAGACATGTTGTTTGGTAGTAGTATTTTAATGACACCTCATGTTGACTGCAGCACAATTCAGGGAACCAATAAGCTTGCCTGCAAGACTGGGTCTGTGTGTAATGTATATATGTATGAGTTCTAAATAAACCAGTCATCATCAAATAAAACAAAGTAGAGCCAAACTGGACCAACAAAATCTTGGATGTTGGATACTTCTTCCTTTTCAGGGCTCAAAATCCTTTTTTCTGCATACCTGCACTACTGGTGCAGGTAACATAAAAAATTGACAAATTTTACCTGCATCACTCAGAATTTTGGAAGTATGGATCACACTAAAAACTGTTCAGAAACCATTGCAATTATTGCAACCTTTGTATTTCTTTTACACTTCATTCAAAATGTAGGTCATACATGTACCAGTCAATACACAAAGACAAATCCAACTATGCCTGTGTATAAAATCGCCCTACCGGCAGAGATCCTGATCGGAGTTTCTGTTGAAATAAGTCAGGATCAGTACAGTAGATCAGATTACGAACTCCAACTCTTACCTGGGATGTCTGGGTACTTGGGCCTCCCTCCGACTGCCAGCACGATGTTACTGGCCGTTACTGTTGTCTCCTTACCATTGGCTGACAGCATTCTCACCGTGTGGGCATCAAGTAAAGAGCCCTTTGCATTCTGATAGTCCACCTGCAAAAGGTAGTAAACGTTTGCTTGTTTGTTTCAACCTTGATGTATACATTTCAAAGCTATTCTTAGAGGTCATGGGTGAGAGGTCAAGGTCAGACAAAGGTCAAGGTCAGTCAAATACAATAAGAAACAAAACACAATTTGGGGGGAGACATCCTACATCTTCCCCCTGCCTATGTAAGTCTGTAGTTAGTAAAGAAATAAAAAAAAATTTAACACAGTTGTATCTGTTCCTGTATCTGTGTAGCCGGTATAACCGCCCTTCGGCATAACACACCAGCTTCGCAGGCACGCGGCACGGCGGCAGCTGGCTACATTACACTGAACGACCTGTTACACCTAACCTTTGAACGTCTAACTCTAAACATTGTTTAAAACTATTTAGTGACGATGCCCCTACTGTACTTGGTGGCAGCAAGTTCCACTCTACGATAATCCTAGAAAAAACTTATGAGACGTGTTGTTTACTTGTAAGCTCCCATTATGTTTCTGGCCTCACATTTTTGTCCTTAAGCTGCACCCTGTGTCCCCAGTTGAGTGACTTGACGTGTTGCTGCACTACGCTTGTCAGGGTCGACCAGTCGATGGTGGGCTCAACGTGCGCATTCCAGCCGTACTTCCTGAAAACATACCAAGAATTCCAGTCAACTTTGGCAAGAAGTTTAATACATAACATAGAGAGAAAGAGATAGCCATTAGAACTAGTAATTTTCGGAGTGGGAAAAAAGATAGTTCTGGATACGTGTGGACTATCCAGAACTGCCTGAGCAAGGTTCTGGATAAAGCACAGTTCTGAATATGCGTGGACTATCCAGAACTGTGCCTAAGCATGTTCTGGATAAAGCACGGTTCTACATGTAGATACACGTGGACTATCTAGAACCGTGCCTGAGCATGGTTCTGGATAAAGCACGGTTCTGGATAAAAACACTCTCCTTACTTTGCGTCGTGTACGGCATGCCCCAGCAGCGCGGCGTGGTGCATCAGTTTTTTGGGGATGCAGCCGACGTTGACGCAGCACCCCCCCAGGCCCCAGCGACTGCCCCGGGGGGAGGGGTCGACGTAATCCAACACCAGGACTCGAGCCCCCAGCTGGGCGGCCTCCTTAGAACAGGCCAGTCCACCGGAGCCGCCGCCCACAACCACCAGGTCATAGTCGACAGGCACTGCCGTGGTCAGGCTGCAACAAGAAGGGGAACGACTTAAATTGTCAGAACTGGCCCTATCATATGGTATAAGAATCAATAGTCTAGGACAAAAGACAATTTTTGACCTGAACCCCCTAACTTAATAATTTCATCAGGTTGGCAAGAGGCTGTATAAGAAGGTTCTTTATTCACAATACAAACAGTGGGTTTTTACATCGGACATTGTACAATCTTTTTAGCAAGAGGTCAATAAAAGGTGTACTAAAAGCAATCCCTCAACTTTCACGGTGCCATAAACTTTCTGCAACCTATGCTACACTGCTCGCAGAGTCGTTGTTGTATGATGAGATAAACTTTACATTTGCACAAAAACCCTTTGCGGTATCAACAATTGTAACGTTACAAGGTGCAATGTATGGCATCTACTGTTATATAACAACAAACATACTACTAGTATGTATGTAGTATGGGATGAGAATGTGCTTTTACAAGCAATTGGGGGGTTACCCTATGAAACCTCCTTGGTGGAATTTTAGCTCCCTCCCCCTTTTATCAGATATTGCCCTATTAATGAGGTTATATAGGGATAACCTCCTTGGTCCTATATCCCGTCGCCCCTCCCCCTTTACAGGGCTTGTAATCTTATCAACGCTGTTTTAGTAATGTTTCATGACATGTAAGGTCCTAGAAAACACACTGACCTTCTTGAAAACTTTGAAAAGTCGGCAGTTCTGGGTGACAGTCTTTTTTTACGCCAATAGAGCTGCAAACGGCCGCGAATGAAAGCTACATTTCGCGGAAAACCCACTATGGGCGCCGCCATTTTGATCTCGCGGTACGGCAAGCCTGCATTTTGGTAAAATATCGCTAGAGGTCACAGCTGCATGGTGCACAATATATGATGTCAAAGCAGATGTCAGCTCGGGACAACGACTTGTTTGGCGCGTGTTTTTTAATTGTTTCGTACGTAAGTCTGGCGCACCACTATTACAATTGGAAACTCCGCATAAACAAGCAACCTTATCCAGTGTATGTAATGTGTAAGGAAAGAGTTATCGCTTTTATACAATAACGTTCATCGCGTTTTAGATCGACCGTCGGCTACATTGTGCTGTCGAGTACTATGTGGGTAATCAAGCATATACACTTTGAACCTTTGACCTTCCTCAACTGATCCGAGTGTCCGGGCTCATCATCATCATCATCATCAGAGTGTCCTGGTTATCCAAATCGAACTAAAACAGCACAGTATAACCGAATGTCGATCTAAAACTTGTAGTCAATAACTTGCCCTGTTTTGTACCTAAAAGAGGGCTTGTTGTAGTGTCATGGGCTTATATTATTAATAATCAATCGTTGTTATAACTGTGTTCCCTTCCAGTTACCCTTCGGGGAAGAGTTTGCAATGAAGTTTGTGACAAATAGCGTCACTTTGCGTCATTGCAATGACGTAGATACACGATCGAGTTTGCTATATGAGCTGTGGCTGCAGTACGTTCGTCAGCCGTAGGGTGTCTCTTTCTTTGAACCGTGCCCCTGACTGCGCGTCAACTTTTCTAGTGGTAACTAATACAGGCTGGAAGCGAGTGTCAAGACAGCATTCAGCAGCATACCTATCGCTTTCTTCCTGTATCTATACGTAAATACAAAGAAAATGACAATATATAGTCATTTGGAAGATCAAAAACTCAATCCAGTGTATGTTAAAACCCTTTATTAGCCTTCAAAAGAGTCGCTGTATTCCATAGCTGGTCGGTTCCTTATTAAATCAAAATAATCTCCACGACGTCATTAAAAGTTGCGTCATGTATTCTGAAAGCTAAGCGAGTAACCACGCTCAACCAGTGCAGCACATTGAAAAACACAAGTATAGACATTTTCTTGGACGATATTCAAAAAGAGTCTCAGCAACAAATGCCATTGTAATGTGTACAAACTTTGGAGCAACATGCAAAAAGAGGGAACAGCACTGTCAATTGTTCATAAGTACAGCATATAAATATATACACATATACATATTTGTGCACATTTCTAACATTTATAGTTGGTCCTAAAACAGACCACGCTCAGTTTGTGGTGGCACCACAAACTACCAGAATGTAAACAAACATTGCTGACAGCTGTGTTTCCGGCTCTTAAACACACTCGTAAGGCGTCATATTTTGGCACCTCCACTTCTTGAAAGGCACTTATTCGCACTGAATGGAGGGTGAAAAAAATGACCATGAAATTTATTTTTTTGCATCGTCCTAATGTTACACAATGCAGTTTTAACCCTCTAAATGTCAGGGAATATTAGAACTAGGCTTTATCAAAACTAGCCCATGACACTGGGAGGGTTAAAGTCCTATCCGAGGGATTGCTCTGTCTCTAGTGCTACCGGCTTCCCTCCGGTGATGGTGTAATCATTCCGATCTCTGCCGGACTGAAGGGCGGTTCGCTTAGCATACTTGACGGGTTCTTGTACCACCGCCACCACGTGGACGCCTCGCTCGTATCGTCGTCGTTAAAGTTCCAGAGGTGTTTCGGTACGGAGTAGCCCGTGTGGACCGTTATGTTCCCGTGGAAGACCTCGACAGCTGGGTAGAGTCTCTCCGGGTAGCAGGCGCACCAGTACTGCATGTAGCCCTGCTCAAAACGCACGTACATCGTGTCTAGAGGGGCCTTTCTCTCGGCGTCCTGGAAGATGAGGAGGCCCCGGTCAGAGTCGACTAAGACGCCGAGGCGACGCACAGGGAAGACGCCTTTCCACAGTCTCTTGTGCTCCCGACCCTAACGTGGAAAAATAGATGGAATTTCTTTATTTGTATAAATCATCATTGTTTTCTGGTTCCTTATTTTCTGGCTCCCGGTTTATCTGATTGTTGTGCCATATACTTGTATCTGTTTATTTTTATAAAAAAAAAAACACACGAAAAAATAAAGATAAAAAAGGAAAAAGGTGGAAAAATGTGAAAATAGGATTAAGATACGAAATAGTGAAAGATTGCTGTTTTGCAAGGCCTATATAGAATTATTTTCTATTATCATCTTTTATTATCATTATTGTGTGGGCCGGCTACTCTTTCTTTGCAGCTAAGGGCTGAATTGTGAGGTTACAGTTGGTCAGGGTACATACCTGATGGAGAGTGACGTAAGAGCCGTCCACATGTGTGTGACGTAAGCACCAGGACAGCTCGTTGGCGCCCAGGTGTTCGTCGCGGGGGGTCATTCGGAGAGCCACGCCCACCGAGTAAGACATGCTGTCCCTCACCGATACCTGGTATTGAAGAAAAAGAACTTTATTACACGACAATTGTGGCAGGTAAAACGTGCGGCAACGTATCCATACATATTTTGTATTGCTAACACTACTAGTCTGAAATTGGCAAGGCGGTATCAAACTGGCAAGACAGTATCAAACTGTCAAGACAATATCAATTGGCAACACAGTATCAAATTGGCCAGGCAGTATCCAATAGAAGAAGAAACAACGTATGACAACATATACATATTTGCTACTGCTAACACTTATCTAACAGATTAATAATTGTAAAAAATAACAGTTCTAACAGTTCTGAGAAGCTAATATACGTGTTATGGATAACAATAAAGACACTCTAATTATACTACTTCAATAACAACATGATATTGCGTTAGGAATGTATCAAATTGTCTAGTTTTTTTTCAGCGAGCTGTATATAAATTGTCCTTCAAAGGTGGGTGTATGGACAGGGCATGAAAATAGAAGATTTCAAAAAGTAAAAAAAAAATACTCTTGTTACCTCGAAGTAGTGTTTCCCGACTGTTGGGAAGGGAGTGTCTCCCAAGACGGAGTAACTCGAACCGTTGAACCGTTCGCACACGCTCGGGCTCCTGATGTAGTGGTCCTCACTGTCCTCAAACGCCACCGTGCGGTTCCGGTTGGAAAGGCACAAGTAGCTGTGTGCAGTCACAGGTCTAAACCGGAAGTCAAATCCTGAAATAACACAAAGGTAGGAAGATCAAATTTGAGTTAGAATCGGATGAAATACATAATTTGGGTAGGTTCTAGTATCAACTGTTGGCTATATGGACGTAGCGCACTGTTTCAAATGGTTGGTAGTTATACCAAACTGATAATTATCGATAGTTATTGATAGTTTCTGGCTAGATGTTGTGTCCTTAGGAAAGGCAGGTGTAATATGGGTACCTGACTTCGGTTGGGGAGGTAAAAGGCGGTGGAAGGAGAGGAATGGGCTCTGTCTTCCAATACCGTGCCTTAGACACAGTAAATTAACAACCCACTGCCCCTACGGCCTCAAAAAGGCTATGGGGCTCAGTACCTTTACTTTTGTTTTACCCAGTTCAGGTCTCACATTCTGAAGTTAATGTGTTAACAGGCTTGACAACCAATGATGGACTTTGTAACCTAAGATCATAGCATATTTACTCCACTATTCAAGTCTTCGAGCTCAGCCTTCTTCTACCAAAACACGGGGGATTTTTCTTTGTAAAGGAGAGCGGCTTAAAGCTATAATACGCCTATAATTAACCCTGGCGGTTATTTTGTTTACGTATGGCTGTCAACCTGCAAGAATGTTTGTGCTACGTAAATATTTCATTACGTATGCCAAGATATCATTTGTAACAGTTAATCGATACATTGTAACGATTTCTGAGTTCTATGATAGTGCGTGCCGACAGCACGTTTTGTGCGATTGTTCCCTCCTAGTGCAGGTGAGAGCGTTATTGACAGAGGTGGTCACGGTTGGCTGAACGGATTGTACCCTTCTGTATCAGGGTAGGTCAGGGAATGTGTTTCGCTATTTAAGTTGCTTAGTCTGAGGGACAAAACCTTTGGCGTGGAGACACAACCCGCATTATGAGACCCCCAGAAACCTGAATAGTCGGCGTGAGTGCACTTAAGAAGGGCTTTAATCTGGCTAATCTGTCACGAGAGGTGTTTCTATAGGCCCAGTGTCAAATCTTTCGCGGTACTGACAATACATAGATACAAGGTGTGTCCAAATGACCCGCTTTTTGCCGCTATAGTTGGTACTCTCCAAGCAGAGGTTTAGGCTTAGGCATATTTTAGGCGTTTTTTTTCCGGACTTTTTTTTTGTACTGGTATCTTTTTTTACGCCAGCCCTTCGGGTGGCAAATGGATACTGTCTGGCAAATGGATACTGTCTTGCCAATTTGATACTGACTTTGCAGCCACCGAAAGATCTGCTTGGAGATTATATAATTGTCAGAGAACTCCCAACTCCAGTGACAAATTTTACCGCGTTATTTGTAATAAAAATCCAATACAACTTAAAATTGGTCGTGATCTGTGTTCTTAAATATGCCAATATTATAAGAAAATGCCGGATACTAATAACACAGATGATGCACTTCCTCTCAATTCTGCCAATGTTTTCTATGTCTGTCCCTGCGTCATGACGTTTCAGAGCTTTGTTTTGTGCTATGTCGCTGGCATGCTTCCCCACATTTCCCTTTCTTGTTCTGCATTGTACCGTACAATAGGCTTGCGGATAACGAAGCAAGGGGAGCCGAGGAGAAAGTCATGTCTTTGTCATTGATTCTCACCCCTGACTGAACGCGAAGAGAGAAAAGCGCTGACCTTTAAGTCACCTTTCCACGTTGTTCACGCTTCTAATGAAAGAATGGCCTCATACTATCACATAGAGCAGCGAACAAGATAAATACTAGCAAAGTGTTTTGGTAGCCTCTATCAGGCCTTCTTTAGGGGTTATGGATAGTATATGATTCGGCAAAAATAGTTGTTAAGTGATAACTAGTGTTAAGTGATAACTAGTGTTAAGTGATAACTAGTGTTAAGTGATAACTAGTGTTAAGTGATAAATAGTGTTAAGTGATAAATAGTGTTAAGTGATATGCTAGGGGAGTGGGTCGGGTAACATTTCCTAACTGTGCAGCTGGAAAAGGAAGTCTCCGAACTGCTCTGGAAAATTATATTCTCCACGTTTGGCTAAATTTCACCATTTTTAAGCCCACTAGTCTGGTGGAGACTAGTGTTTTGTGCCGAAAGCTCACAACAACACCGCTTTACAATTACAATAGAAACATGTTCACTTGGCTCTACCTGGGACTTGCTTTGAACGAAGATATTCTCACAGTCTGTATCTGTATCTGTATAGCCGGTATAACCGCCCCTTGGCGTAACACACCAGCTTCGCAGGCACGCGGCGCGGCGGCAGCTGGCTAGATTACACCGAACGACATGTTGCACCTAACCTTTGAACGTCTAACTCTAAACAATGTTTAAAACTATCTAATGACGATACCTCTACTGTACTTGGTGGCAGCGAGTTCCACTCTACGATAGTTCTAGGAAAAAATGAGTTTTTGAACACGTCAATCCTTGGTTGATAGCTTTGGTACTTGAAGGCATGACTATTTCGTCAGAGAAAACAAATATGGGTGCACAGCTTTGTAAAAGAAAAAGAAAAGAAAAAAAAACTCACAACAAAACCGCTTTATAATCCGGACAAGTTAGAAAAGTCTGGATATTGTTTTAAACAAATTAAACTTCTCATGATACATTGTGTAACGTGAGGTGATTATCAACTGTCAATGCCAAAAATATAGGTCAACGAGTATCATTAAAAAATTTGAGGGGTTTTATGGAATCGTTTTTAGAAGTAGATTTTCCATACGTAAATCGTGAAACTTTCGGGGTGGTTTTGATTTTCGCGGTGACATCTCCACCGCGAATTTCAGAACACCGCAAGTATTTATGTCTTCCTTTTATGACTACTGTAATGCAGAAATGTAATATTCACCCTCCCCCACTCCTTGAACGTGCGGTAACCCATAGCAACACTTACACGTCATGCCTCACTGCCCACGACACAGGTAATGTACAGTAGATAAAAGCTCCACTGGTAACCAAAGGTGAAAAGAAACATGTGGCTCTGAAGTGCCTCGCCACCCCCCTGGTGGGTCCAAGTATCATTTACATAGCCCCGTGCTTAGTTATACTTCAAACACTTCAGACGTTGCACGGTAGCAAACTGTTATATAACTCGGGGTACGTTTGGTTTCTTGTGTAGAAAGCTAGCGCCAATTCTTTAGACTTGGCACAATGAAAGGCCATGTACACAGCGTTATCTCTGTTTGGACTGCGGAGTGGTGTTTGCACGGCAACTTGTAATTATAATGGCGATAAAAGCGCGTACACACAGGGATCATGCGATGCAAGAGGGACCGTACGGAAGCCTAGCCTCCACCAGGCCTTCCTACGGGGGTACGGAGCGTAGAATTCGGCAAAAAAGGAAGAAGTACTAGTAATCTCCAAGCAGATCTTTCGGTGGCTGCAAGACAGTACTAGTATCAAATTGGCCAGGCAGTATCCATTTGCCATTTGGGCTGGCGTAAAAAAAGACACCGGTACAAAAAAGAGAGCTCGATAAAAACGCCTAAAACACGTCTAAAATAAACCGAAGCCAAAACCTCTGCTTGGAGAGCACGGAAAAAATAGCCTCCAGCAGGCCTTTCTACGGGGCTTCGGATCGTAGAATTATGGGAAATAGTTGTCCAGGAGAGTCAGTCGGTGGGAGGGTTAATTTCCCCCCTCCGAAGCGCGGGCAAATGAACTCTACGGTGGCTAAACTCTCCTAGACAATTATTCTCCCTATTTGGCTACATATTTTCGTTTTTGAACCCGCGTTGTTAGTCTGGTGGAGACTACTGAAAACCCACAAATGGCTACTGTTTTCTTGGTTGAAAGGCCTGCGTTTTAATGGCATGTTTGACATTTAGCGGCCGCAATATCATATCAGTTTGTCTCCATTTGTCACGTAGCAGCCAAATACAAACAAAGTTACAGGTCGATATTCCTATAAACATTGCATGTAGTATCAAGTTCTCTTCTACTCGCATGTCTTACTGTTTTGTGTTAAAGATGGGGTTAAAATAACAAACATAGAGAGAAAGTCGAGTTCGTGAAGCTGTGTTTTCGGGCTATAAACGAATGCGTACCTTTCTAAACCAGTGTTAAAATCAGCTGGGAAAATATGAACAGGAGTATTCACAGTTTTGAATACGTCTGATTCAGTACATTGCGATGAATTTGTGAATTGTCATTCCGTGTCTACGTATTGAAAAATAGTCCTTTTAACAATTTTGTAAATTTTAAATTCACTTAGTCTAAGTACTGTTTCTCCTACTTTGGGTATATCTGTACTTACAGTGCTTTGCGTTGCCTAGCAACCATAATTCTACAATTCAAAGATCAAGAGAAGGAGGGGGCTAAAGAGAGCACAAACCTGGTAGTTTTGCCGGTGGTAACCGTATGGTCAGCTCTGACAGTTCTTCCTTCTTCTTGTACAAGATCGTCAGTAGATCGTCCCTTTTGCATTTCTTCAACAGAGCCTCCAGTAGGCTCATATTCTTCTCGCTGAGCAAGCCCTTGGACTTGAGGATGCGAAAGAGAAGTTCGGGTGTCTGCGCGGATTGGAGGTCCCGAGAGGTGAGGTACCCTCGGCACATGTGGTACATGATCCCGAAGTCGGTCTCCGTCGTCATGCCGGCGATCTGCTCCAGGATTTGCCGGAAGAGACGGACCCGAGGGTTCGCCGAGGCTGTCCGAGGGCGAGGCGGCATGGCCGAGGTCTTATTATAAATATAACGTCCTATGTCTAACTGTGAGACACTTGTGAAGATTTTTGGAGTGCGTTCAGATTATAAACTTGGTTCAAAAAGAAGAGAGGAAAAAGTTTCCTCGATCACAGCACATGGTCAGGGAAAGAAATTCACCACCATTTGCGTTTCCTGTAGTTCACGACAAAATTATAGCTGCCAAAGTCAACAAGATCTCTCCGCGAAGATCAAACGTCTTGGTGTTGGAAGGATAATAACAGTATTGCGGCAGGATATCACCCCCTTGCTGACGAATCAAGGAGTGGTAAGAATGGCATTCTTCACCGACAATAGAAAGTGTCTGTCTTATGTTACCAACCAACACGGGGTCGCCGTCAATGTTAGCAAACAGCAGCTCTCGATCTTGCTTCTCGCGAGCCCTTGAGACGCAGAGGGAGTCTTACAACCGCCTGATCAAAGAAGTCACTCACGTTTAGCTTCACCCGTGTTCGTCAGGTAAACCCCGTTTTCCTCACCTGACGACATCTTCCCGTCCAACACACCTGTCAACACCTGTAACTCCGGGTTCTCCCTCGCGAAGCCGGGTCGCTAATAAGCAGGGCTTTACACTCAAGTGTCACACAGTGCTCTGCCCGGCAACACCGGTATCCAGGGACTTTGACCAAACCTTGTTGTAAAGAACGTTACCTATTAGCAGTGCGCCACCTGTGCTACTCTGCCTGTTTGTGGTAGTCACACACCAGTGCTGCCCCCGTCTCTTTTTTCTACCGTCCCTAGTAACAGGCCCGCCCCTGGATGGCTAGCATTACACGGGGAAACAATAGGGGAAGGGGGCAAGGTGGATACTGTTTCTGTACCCTTAGCGGGTGGCACAGATCGCTCCATCTGACTTCTAAATAATCAGAACACGCGTGTCTTAGGAATGGAAGCGGGGTTTGGGTTTATTCTGGGTTTGTGCCGGAAAATTTTTGCATAGAACAGCAGTTGGCAGTTCCATGTAAGATCGCAAGGGGCGCTTCCTTAGCGACAGCACTGTTAGTAGAGAGTGAGAGGCTACATGTACAAGGGGGCAGGTTGTTTATTTTTGTATGAAAGCGACTCGTTTTGTTTCGGTAAGATCACAACACCTGGCCAAAGTAATGATGTTTGTTGGGATAAGACGAATAAAGAGTATGTTTCTCTGTGTGTGTGCGGGGGGGGGGGGGGGTAGGGTTAGAGCAACTTCTGATTTTGGTATGAAATATGTGGTCACCATAAACGCCATATATATTCTTACACTATGAAATCCTGTCTCGTTCTAAGTATAAAAAGTGCTCGTCCATAAATAAGCTAGAAAAAAAATCAATGTAATCGGTAGACACAGGCCCCGTTCATTTATTGCAATTTGAGCTTCAGATACGTCAATGAAGGTTAGGCATCCAGGTAATGAGATACACAAGAGAAATTACGAAAAGTAGTGGATGCTATTTGAAACGTCTGACAGCTTTCAAAACCTATCCACTTGCCTGAGTAACAATTTCTGGTGTTGAACTTCGGATGGTTCAATCAAGGCGGCGGCAGAACATACGTCATAAAAGTAAAAAGAAGTCCCTCGGCTACTGATATAAACGTCACAGATTTGTAATATGATACAATAACGTAAAGGTCAAGTTTTCTATTTGGCGGCTTCCCTCAACCTTTTGGGAGTCAAAGACTCATTTGTCGTCAGAACTTCCCAAGGTAGCGACAAGAGTACTGCAGTAGTGGCGACAGACTGGGTCAGCAACCCACAGTTTAATAACCACGCACCGAAACTCTCCAAATGTCAGATAAAGGGCAAAGGAAGCCGCTTTTCTCACCACATCTTGCCGCGGAAGATTTGAGAACTTTCTTCCACGCTGATATTAAAATTGGAGCCGGAGTATATTCTTCTCATCCTCCCACAACCTTGCTGTGGCGGACACCAAACATTCTTCTCTGTAATTGCCCCGATGCCTCATTGAAGCTCCGTTTATAGCTACCCCGACGTAGTTTGAAGTCGTAAGAAACTCTCCGATGATAGCTTTTATTTCTTGCCGGAGACAGGTTGTCGCCAGAATGCTGCGGTCGGATTAAAGGGGGCCTTCAGGCATTTTGTCTCACCCCGCGCGATTGAGTAAATGCCATTGCCGCCGGTACATTGATAGATTACAGTTTCATACAATCAAACGCAATGCGTATTTAAGTCTTCCCCGGTAGCCCCAGAACCGTTGATAAGACCCCGGTTTATTGGGTGGAAAAGTTACGTCTTAAGGTATCAAGACGCCATCTTGACAAGAGTTTATTGCAAAGGGAAGACACATGACCTCATAAGTGAAAGTACAAGTATTCATCATCGCGGGTAATTGTGATAGATGGCATTATGCAAGGAGGCAGATTTTCGGCAGGAAAGGTAACAAATAAATCAACTCTTAATGTCACTTTCTCCACAAAAAAAGCAAACCAGTAAGGCCAGCTTTTTTGTAGGAGAAACACAAAAATAAACAAACAATCAGGTAAACTAATTGCCTCCAGCAAAACGCTCACTGGTATTTTCAAGAGGAAAAAAACGTTGTGTTTCCGATTTCATCCCTGAAAAAAATACGGTCGACAGGTAGGGATTTGCTTCTGAAAATGTGTGAAATAACGTTTCAGAGGGTTTGAAATTCAGATGTCAGAGCGAAAACTTTATGCCCCTTGCCAGCGGTTGATCCCCAAAAAAGGCTAGGGTTTAGCAAGGGTCGGTCTGGAAACTGGAAACACACACCTTTTTTTCTAGGCAGGCCTTAGTGTACCGCTACGAACCGTCTGGAGGCGCTACCACCGCTTTATCATGGCAGCAGGAAATAGCTTGACTCTCCTTCTCCGGGCAGCTTAAGCTTGCTTTTACGTATACGCCAAGATGGTACCGTCGCAGGCAGCAGATTAGAAATGTACGTTTCACCTTTCCTGGTGACCTGGTTCACGTAGCCTGGTGACCAAACCTATTTTAGCTGCCGCAGAGGAGAGAACAAGAGAGAATCGGCAGCTAAAATAGGTTTGCTTACCAGGCTACGTTTAAAGCCATTGAAACATTAAAACCCCTTTTATCCCATACGAATAGTAAACAGCAACTTTGATTTACAATTTTGTAAAATTAAAATTAGAAATGGAGGAAAAAAGTGGCAGGGCACACAAGTAAAGTTCATTATTTTCTTGTTACAAATATAGTCAATTTTCTTCAAGAATTTTCAGTTGCTTTCAGCTGTGTTCATAGGGGTCTTATGAGCTCTGCTACACCTTAATACATGCATGTGTACCTTCAAGCTTTATGAAAAAATTCAACAAAGAAACTAAATATGTTTTTTAAAATAATTATAAGATAATTTACATGTCGATTGCCAGACACAAACTTGTTTGTACATTTTTTTAAATTCAGTTTGTTAAACTGCGACAAACCAATGAAGGCATCTTGTGTCTTGTATCTTTATCTTGTTATTGGCTATTGGAAAAAGTCAGGCAGCAAGAAAATGTTACGTTGGGAAAGCCGGCTGTCAGAAAAAAATTGATTCAGGCGTCAGTAAAAACGTTACGGTCTTCCCGCAGAAGATTTGCTTGGAAGTCAGCTATTACCATACTTACTCACAGATGGATGTCGTGGCGTTGCCTAGCAACTGCCTCCAAGGCTTATCATTCGCACAAGGACATCTACGCAGTCCTTTCAACACATCGACCTGGGAAAACCATTTTGCCTACTTCAGAGGGCGTACAAATAGATAGGTTGTCAAAGATCAAGAAAAGAGGTGGATGATATCTTACTACAGAGTTGAACTATCCAGGCACCTTCAATGACCACATAGCAAACCAGTGGAAAATTGTTCTGCAGCTAGAAATGAAACATTTGCAAAGCAAATGCATAACGTTTACCTTCGCATGGTCTAGCATAA
Organism: Branchiostoma floridae x Branchiostoma japonicum; assembly: GCA_013266295.2. NCBI lineage: Eukaryota > Metazoa > Chordata > Leptocardii > Amphioxiformes > Branchiostomatidae > Branchiostoma > Branchiostoma floridae x Branchiostoma japonicum. Next base: position 8,212,926 of record CM023837.1, on the reverse strand, counting down.
CAAACTACAGTAACTGCTCTGTTTATTCTTACTCAAACACATTCATATAGTCTTTTATAGATGGTGACCAGCGTCTCCTACTCTGTCATGCCATTGATACATTATGTAATCCAACACCACAGGGTGTCTGCTACAGCACCAGTTACCATGGTGACAGCTGTCTGATTGACAACACCCCTTTGTCTATTTTTTCACTAGTAGCATAACTCAGTTATTCTAAGAATATCCTTCAGCACTTGACAACTGTACCACATCTTTCAAAGCACGTCCGCACCGATTGAACAAATGTTCCTCTTATACAGCCACCAGCGTTTAGGCCATATTGATTTGATTATGTAGATACCATCACGCGCGCATGAAGTTTCGTCCGTTTAAAAAAAAAAAGTCTTCGACCATACTGTAAATCGTACAAAGTAGCTGCAAAATGCATGAGCAAATATATGCCGTAAATTGGAAACAAAATATTGGAAAACGATACTAATGTCGTAGATTGCCAGAATCAATTCCAAAGGAAAAGAAGAAAATGTGAAGAAATGAAAAGTCTATTATTATACGCCATACCATACTCTGTGTGTCTATTCATTTGTTCAACCTTCCTGTCCACGTAGATTTCATAATGAAGACAACTTTTCTTCGCACGCTCGCATCAGTTTTGGGGGTTCCCAGAGAATGGCATCCATATAATCAAATCAACACAGCCTTAGGTCCAAAATCTACCTATCCTCCCCTGTCTGCCTGTCGTCCTTTTGCTGAAAGAACGTTCCATCAAAACTAATGACTACTCACGGCAGGGTCATTAATATTCCGCGCTGACACGTTCTAATAACCCCCTTTACCCAGAGTTCCGTTCTACTAGCCTCGACCCCATACGGAAAACCGTTTAGTCGGTGCGTGTGTGCGCAGTTGTGATGCCAAGACGCCGACGTAGTTACATCGTGGGGCTAAACGTTGTAGTACATACATACAGTCAGACGTGATTATCATAAGAACTCTATTCGCATGACGAGCAGTCGCCCTCACCGAGTTGAGTCGCTCACGAATGCAGTGCTGGTAGTTCAGTAGAGTCGTCAGTAGGCCATGTCGAGGATGGCAGTCGGACTTTTTGCTGTCACGCTTTCCGCCCTCTGGACTGTTTCCAGCGGCGACCACACCGTGGATGTGCCGATAGGTGAGTTGTGAACATCGCACTTCTTTACAGTCTATCTGCTGACACCCGGAATGCGATACAAAATTAGGCAAGAGCGAGGTTTTTTTTCGACGCCTCATTTTTGCAGGTGTATATGCTAGCTCACGACCTCTCTGCTCCTGACAGACGCTCTTCTATCGAACTATAACAAAAATCTCTCGTATCATTTCCGAGCTAGTGACAGCGCCCCTGTTACCGAAATCGCTTTGGCGCTCTCTATGGAGATCGGCCTTTTCCCAAATCAATGGTGACTCCCCGCTAGTCTCAATCGTCTGACAGCCGGGGTGGTTGCCAAGTATGCTGTCACCACAGGCGACACACCTCCTGACATGCTGGGTACTGGATATAGGTATGATAGACGGGTGATACAACACACTTACCGCGGTCTACCACTCAGCCCTTTTCGCCATGCAGCGTTCAGGGAGTTCCCTGTTGTATCGTGTTGTACCGTGTCTATCTAGTTCTGTGCCTGAATGGGTTAGGGTTAGGATCAGGCACGGTTCTGGATAGTCTCCGCATATCCAAGAACGTAGATTTGCCCCAGGCACGGTTCTGGATGCGCGCGGACTATCCAGAGCTGTACCTGAGCATGGTTCTGGATAAAGCACGGTTCTGGATACAACATCCCCCGTTCTGGTGCAGCTTCGTTTTTCAGACTCATTATCAGCGTCCGGTCTTAAAGTCTTGAGTTGCCGTCTTGATCATGATAGCTGGCGATCAAGGTAGATTGGAAAGGTCTCTTAATTTTCTTCTGCTCTACGCAATCGACTTAAAAGGGAGTTGCATGACGTTTGCGGAGTGAGATGCCTCGTGGACAGCTAGAGCTGGTGCCTGTATACCTGCACACACCCGCGTTTCAGCATTCGTAAGGTCCCCTTTCTACTAGACGGCGATCGCTGAGCGACCGTACAGCGACCAAAATTGGATTTGGGTGACCCTTGGTTTCATAATTGGACGGTACAAAAATATGACAACAGCATACACAAGACGTAAAAAAAATCGTTCTTTATGCATGAAATTTGTCAAAAATATGGTTGCTCAGTAGTCGCATCCTCTAGTGGAAAGGGGGTGTCACACTCCGCTGCCTATGACTGTGTATGGGGAATGCCGGAGATCGGGTGCTCTTATAATCCCCAATTAGATCTTTTGGTGGCTGCAAAGACAGTATCAAATTGGCCAGGCAGTATCCATTTGACAGACAGTGATCAATACGCCACCCAAGTAAAAAACAGATACCAGTACAAAAAAACAAAGCCCGATAAAAACGCTGAAAACACGTCAAAAATAAGCCGAAGCCTAAACCTCTCCTTGGAGAGTAGTGCTCTTACGCTAACAGCGATCATCGCGATATCGGGCCGGCCTTTCATGAGAGCGATTACTAGTACTTCCGCGAGGACCGCTGCGCACACGGCCTGCCGACCTCATCACCCCGCCTACTGTCCCGGTGAACGGAAGGAACTGGAGTTTTTTTTTAATCATTCCGCATGCAGCCGTACGGCATGAATTCTGATGCTTTACGTAACAAGCTATTCACATTTCTCAAATCAAGTTCAACAGATTTCAAGAGATTCGATGCTACAGACAGATTTGAATATATCATTAAATGCAATAACTCCCCTAAAACAAAATAGGCAAATATATATAAAAGACTGCTTTATTATTAGAAAAAATACCAAAACTCATGATTAGCCCCACTCGATTGTAACGCTATATCAAAGGCTCATACTAGCCCTTGTTGTTTTAGTAATTAGGATGTTAAGTTTTATACTATACTTTTTGTAATTTATTCAATAGTTGTTGCCATACATTGTACCATGTACAACTGTCTTGCAGTCCTTATAAAATCCCCTTTCCAAAAAGTCATGTTTTTACATATAGAACCTGATCCCTATAATAAAATCTGATCCCTATAATAAAATCAATGGTAACACAAATCCAAATTTTGGTCGCTGTACGGTCGCCCAGCAATCGCCGTCAAGCGGAAGGGGGCCTGCAGACAAATTGCAGTGCGTGTCCTCCTGCTTCCATCTCCCGTCTAGCGCACGTATGAGGCCCTCCATCCTCCGGGCACGCATTTAATAAAGCTTTCTTCTGGGACCGTTCAGGCGAGAAGAAGGGCGGACTGAGGAGCTGGTTTGCCTGATCAACTGCCGGTCCCTGTCACGCATAGCCGAATATGTTCACCCGAACACTAGCCGAACGTCCCCCAACCATGGTTAGGAGTAGATCGGGAGCAAGGTTGGCTGTGGTTGGCTGGTGGTCGGGGGCCGGGGCTGAAAAAGGTCGTTTTCGTAAGACCCACGGGTTCAATCGACGTCATAAGTGGATTGAAATGTATTGTTGACACAAAAAACGTCAAAAACATTATATGTAACCTATAAAGGTGAAAAGGTGCAACTTCTTCTTCAACTGTACTTCTGCATTGAATTAATGAAAACGTATGGATTCATTCGTATTAAACTTTTAACTTCCTAGAGTAGCAAGACCGCGTGCCAACAAATTGATTTTTTTAAAACTCAGCTTGTCCAATATTGTTAATCACTCTCTATTTGTTGATCAATACTTCCATGGTTCCGAAGGCTGGATTGATCTGAGCATAATTAGCCATATCAGGCTGCTCCGTTGAACAGCCCACAATGATTTATCAATACATTTCCCTTCAAGGCATCCAATGCAATTGCAGGAGGGGTAATACAAAAATATTATGGATGAGGAAATCTGTCTTATATTGACATTTACTGCCATTTCTTGGCACATTTTTGTCATCATTTGAATAGTTTAATATATCCCAGAAGCAAGCTACATGAGGGTTACTTTATTTTTTGGTACCACCTATATCGAGAACTGTCCTTGTTTCAAACTCCAGGCGCCATCTTTGACCGGGTCCAGAGTGACGAAGAGAAAGCGGCCTTCGCCTACGCGGTAGAACAGATCAACGCCGACAAGAAGATCCTTCCCCAGGCCCGTCTGATACCCCGGACGGAGACGGTCGAAAACGGAGACGGCCTGCTCGTAGTGGAGAAAGGTAAGGCACGTCTGAAAGCTAGGAAAAACAATAGACCGATCCGGATCGAACACGTCGAACCCCCTGCATGTTCTATTTCGAACACGTCCGTCAAAATCAGCGCGGGAAATCTAAAAGCAGCAAAATGACTTCATGTCAGCTTGATATATTGTGACTTCAGACTTCAGAGGACGTTGAACTGTGACAGAGTAGATCCAATCTAATGCTGCTACGTACGCGTCATCCTAAGGGCTTGGTGACAGGTCACATACATCGTACGATCGTCGTACGATCACAAACTGGGGGCATTCTTGGGATAGTCGTGTATGTTTGTCTGTGTGTTTGCCTGTGTTCGTACACTGTAGGTATTTGAACGCGGTAGAGTAGCAGGAAGGGGGAGGGAGATTTAGTTACCGCAGATTGGCTTAAGATCAAGTTGGAAGGAAGTGATGGCTCCACCCACGCAAGTCACATACTTAGTGCCTGTTCACAACAAGGGTTCAGTCCTACTAGGCCTGTTGAAAGTACGCCAGACCATCTTTTTGTTCGTGCTAAAGAATACACTAAAACAGTAAGCACTTTGCAGATATGGAACCTCCGATTTCTTGCCTTGTATTTACGTTTGAAACCCGAATAAAAAGAGATGTTGAAAAAAAACGCCACGTGTTGCACAGCTGACAGTTGGGACACTGCGCCTCACGAATGCGTCCTCACGACGACATGATGAAATCTGACCTTCCATATAATTTCTCATCATTTGCAAAGCACGCTTTGAAGGCCTTCGCCAATTGCCGAACGCAGCCCTGTCGGCGGCGCCATATGCCGCGATGGCCTATTGGTTCTGCTCTGGTGCTTCCAATCTCACTCCGAGTGCTTCCCTCCAGGCGACTACGAAATTTAGCTATAAATCAGAATTCAATTTCCACCGTATCAATCAATCACACCTTCCCATCCCGTAGCCTGTTGCGATGGAAAAGAATAGGTTCAATTTTCGATCCCGGATGACCCATGATCTTCGGGCGCGGAAAATATTTGACGAATTAACGGGAATGTGAGGTGTGAGGGTTAGTGGCGGGCAGCTTTAAACATTTCTTTTGACCAGAAAACAAGCTTCATTTGTAGGTTGGTGCGGGTACGGTAAATTGTGGTAATTGGGTTCTAAAACTGGTTACCAAGAATGAGATCAAAGTCAACTATTTTTGGTATTTGCGTTTGTTGAAGTTGTCACTATCGTTTCCAGAACCGCGCCTATCTAGTTCTATGCCTGAATGGGTTAGGGTTAGGATCAGCCACGGTTCTGGATAGTCTCCGCGTGGGCTTTCCAGAACCGTGTCTGAGCATGGTTCTGGATAAAGCACGGTTCTGGATACAACAATCACAAAGCTATCATGTATGTCGTGACATTATATGCCACAATTCACAGTCGGTAGTCAGACACTAAAACAGTACGCTGCGCTTGTGTTATGTTATATTTAGGAATCTTCTGACTTATCTTCATAAAGATGCACTATTGTAAAAAAAATGTTCAGATTTTAGAGTTGCTGACAACACAATGTATATGTATTACATACCGCTTTGTGTGGAACCGGTGATGACATTCTTATAGTCCAGAGCTTAGCGCCTTCACAACCCTTACATCTTCCCCTGACACCACCCTTACGTGGAATCGGGAAAGCTGAAGTGCTCTAAACGGAATACCCGCTCTGCTTTATTGACATATTGACAGTCTTGATTGAGAAGGATGGAGTTGAATCAGACCGATGGAGTTCCCAAAGCTTAGAGGCATCAACACTACTTTCCACTAGACAGCGATCGCTGAGCGACCGTACAGCGACCGAAATTGGATTTGTGTCACCCTTGATGTCATAATTGAAATATGATGCAAGATTTAAAAGTATAATTTGAAAGACAACAAAACACACGAAACGTGGAAAAATTCATTCTTTATCTATGAATTTGTTCAGCGACCTGTGAAATGTTTGGAAATGGGATTTAAAATATTGTTGTGCTTCTCTATACGCCTGGACCTACAATGATTTCCCTGAAAGCACATTAACAACATGTGATCTAGAGGTGTTCTTGATGAAGACAAAGCTAAGGCTACGAAAATCTGACCTGGATTGCCTCGGCTCCTGCTTAGCACAACCACACCAAGTGAACTTTGTAGACATTTCTACCATTCGAAATAACACCAGCAGCAACAACAATATATCAAATTGTCCTTTACTTTTAAAGCCCCCGATTAAATTAAAAATGTCTACAGTCACAAATACATGAGATGGAAGCGGAAGACACATTTTGTAATTATTGCGGCGCGCACGCTTTGTTGATATTTCTGGTTGAAAAATCTGTTAGGATCCACCTTTTCCCATTCACCCCCATCATTGCATGTGATAATAGGTGGCTGATGTCAGGGTGATGTCGATATTACGGATAAACCTGGCAATAAAACTGGCCCTTTCCACACACCCCTGTTTCATCGAGAATAGGGTACTCCATCATTGTCTGCTATTTCCATGGCTTCTCTCTTTTCCAATTCACCGGATATGCTTTGTAACATCGTCAAAGCTGAAAGGCCTTTTGCAGCCGGGATGGAAACAGGCAATTTGGCGACAGACTGACTGATGGCAAGTGCGTGGCAAAACCTCCGCTACAAATACATTCACTCGTCTGGAAACGCATTGCATGTCAGAAATACTTAAAATCAATCAATTAATGAATCTTTGAAAAATCGTTTTCCGTCAGCGAGATCGCATTTTTGCCTCACAATCAGGATGCTATGGGATAGGGTTGATTCAACTTACTACATTAAAAAAGACCAGAAAATTGACTTAAAAAATCCAGTTTTGCTGCCCTGAAATTGCATTGGATGCCCGAAGTTTATAACATCTCTTTGTCTACGTTTCCCTCAAGGGAGTGAAGTACTGTTTAAAGTGTGTTTGTCTGTCTGTCCTAGCTCTTATCTGTGTGTTTGTGACCTACGTGAGGGGAGTGAAAATAAAGGATTCAAACTATTACTCACGACCACAGTTGAGCTTTGAGTAGCTTTCATATAGAATCCGCCATCTTTCTTCAGCTGTGAAAAGGTTGTCATTTAACCTGGGAGTCAAAGGTCACGCAGGTCACGTGGCTGGACAAGGGCGTGAAATTGGTCGTCTGCTATTACCTTGTTTTACATTATAGTTAGTAGCACCAAGGAGGTTCAATTTGCATTACTGGCGATGTTTCTATACGAGCGATCGCTGGTTTTGTTTACACCACATACATGTACATGCAAATTATGTGAAGACATGTGCAAATCATTGGTAAACAAATCAGCCAATTGTCATCTGCTTTTTTTGCCTACCACTCGCTGGCAAAAAAAGCAGGGCGATCCCTCGTATACGAGACTCAGCTCAGCTTTACATAATGTGCTAATGCAATCGTTGCATCCAGCAAGTCCTAGACAAAATTTGTGTAAGTCCAATTTCAAAAATTACAGTTCAAACTTGCTTTTTACGTCCCAGACCAGCAGTCTTAATGATTGCACCAGTAGATCATAATCCACACAACCGTTGAAGGTAATTAGAATCGACATATTGGCAAATTAGGTATTCGACACGGCATTCTTCTGAAAACACTGGAGACTGAAATGATGTCAGGTCCACAAGGGTAAACACCTTAATTCAAACTTTATTACACCGTCGTGTCACATAAAATGGGACATTAAGAGATCTACATTTTAAAGACTTACTGGCCCATAAAGATAGCACAAGGTCGTTTATGGGGTTCGGGTAATGTTCCTATTAGGGTACCAAACTACTCAAAATAAACAGTCCAAATACCATCCAAACTGCTCCTTTTGAAAGACTGCTTAAATGTCTGAGAGTATATATATATATATGATAGAAAAAAATACTTCATACATGGCAATCTAATATAGGGATATGCGTATGCTCTCTTATAAGCCAATACGAAACATAGATTTCATGAGGCAAGGAACTACAAGAATAATCTCCAAGCAGATCTTTTGGTGGCTGCAAGATATATATGTCTGTCTGTCTGTCTGTCTGTCTGTCTGTCTGTCTGTCTGTCTGTCTGTATGTATGTATGTATGTGTGTGTGTGTGTGTGTGTATGTGTACATGTATGTGTATGTGTCTGTCTGTGTGCGTGTGCTATCCTAGACCTTCATGAAACAAGAACAGCAGTTGACACTTTATAGCAGTGCGGCACAAACTTCCTTATCAAAACGCCATTACAAAATAGTACATATAAAAAAATATATATCACCCAGAAAAGAAATCACTTTAAACTATATTAGCCATCAGCGACATGGAAGTGATTTCCATTTTGGGCAAACTATTTATCCCCAGTGTCCTGGCGGCTCGGCACAATATTGAAAACTCCACACATCCGTTACCGGGTGCCATTTACCTTACAACTCCCTCACTGTCGTCTGTCAGAAATAATACTTCATACATGACAATCTAATATAGGGATGTACGCTCTCTTATAAGCCAATACGAAACACTTGGCACATAGATTTCATGAAGCAAGGAATTACCAGAATAATCTCCAAGCAGATCTTTTGGTGGCTTCAAAACAGCTACTAGTATGAAGTTGGCGAGACAGTATCAAATTGGCAAGACAGTATCGAATTGGCAAGACAGTATCAAATTGGCCAGGAAATATCCAATAAAAGTAGAAGAACTTTTATAGATAACAATAAAAATTCTCTAATTGTACTCTTCCAACTCTAATAATAACAACATGATATTGCGTCAGGTAATTGTTGTGTATTACATTGTCTCGCTTTTGCAGCGAGTTTGTCTGGCGAAAAAAAAATACCAGTACAGAAAAAGAAAGCCCGATAAAAACGCCTAAAAACACGTTAAAAATAAGCCGAAGCCTAAACCTCTGCTTGGAGAGTATTGCCAGAAAGCAATTCACTTCTTGTTGTGGATTGCACCTTTCATTTCTTGGTACGCCCGATTACAGGCAGTTCCCATGGCATGCCAATCATCCGCAGTTATTATTAGTTCTAGAAGTGATTCGGAGAATTGGGAGTGAGATTATAATCTGCGGTACACATAAAACTGTCATTAGCTGTACTGGGTTAAGCGTTCAGGGAATATCGATAAGAAAGGAGAAGATAAAGAATGTGTTTGTGCGGAATATGCGAATCCCAGTCCCAAGTGAAGACAGATTCCATATAAATAATGTTGAGAAAACATTAATTAATTAAGAGCTTTAGAAAAGAAAAGTTGCTGATTAATATAGATTTTTGCCTGATTGGTTCTAGGCATTAATGGGAAGATGGCAGATTTGTGGTGCTTACAGTGATAACTAGTATTCTCTTTTGTAAAGATGAACCTTATTAAAACGCCCACATCACTCATTTCGTAGGTTTTCACTACTCGATGCCGATAACAACAATGATCGTTCTTGATTATTGCCTTGATAGTTTTGTGCGACATCGTGTTTTCCTCCGTCTAACTTCGTCAAGTATAGTCGTCCTTGACTTACTTGCCAATTTGCCGTTGTCAAATATTATGATCAATGCAGCTAATTTCTTTAAGGCTATAGGGGACATTAATTAATATTTGTGACAACTTTTATTTCAAACCCATGAAAGCATCAGTCTCTCTCTGACATTCAGTATCATAGGGCTATTACTTAAACTGTACAAAACAGGATGGTACAGTTTACAAATCGAGTTCGAGCTCCAATTCAAATACAAAACATGAAAGCATCAGTAGAATACTGTTTTAGTGCACATCGTTCTCCATAGTCACTACCTACTAACCAGTCGAATGGCAATCAACTGAGACAGTACCAAGGCGATGTAACTATGAACAAAGGGCTGTGCATGGTTGATAGCTGTTCGTGTTGCATGGGCAAATTGTTTAATCAACATTGCAGCGTTTCCATATGCCATATCGACTAAGCTCGCCAAATCATGACATGAGTATAGCAATCTGAAATCGCTTTAGACTTACTTTAATTACATAAAACCAATTAAAGTGCAGATTGTGATACTGCTGAGTTCGGCGTTTGGCAGTATAGCTTAAATTTCCCGGTTGATCCGTTATTCATTAAATTTCTGACAACTTAAGCCCGGAGCTTTAGAGTGTTCCTGGTGTGTTTTGACATGGAAGGGTAATTATCAAAGCAAAGCTTGTCATGTAAAAAATGCCACGATGGCACGCCCTAGAAATATATCAATTCATTTATTCTTTATTTCAAGTATAAAAAAACGTAAAAATGTTACAATTAAAAGTATATTGATTTGTTTCAATTTCATTTCTCAGTCGGGAAGATTTGATTTATCATATTAACGTTATTCATTTTATGTTTATTGGTGCGCCAGCCTCTTTCATCTCATGTTCGTTGTATATTTTGTATTTGTCTGTATTCTGTATGTCTTATGTTGAGCCAAGATCATATAAGCATGAATGTGCTTGCTATCTAATGCTAAAAAAATCTATGTGAATAAAATAAAATAAAAGAATGCATGCTAAATATATACACAAACGGACATACAAACAAACATCCCTTATCAGGTGAACTGAATAGTCTATTGCACTGTCACTCACAAGTGCAGCTTTTTTTAACACTAAAATCACAAACCATTAAAATCGCTAACCACGTGTAAAATGTAATACCTTTCATTGAAATAATATGTTTAAAAATAACTTACTATAGTATAATTCAAGAAACAAATATAGTACTTATAGGCTATATGAACTATAGGTGTACATTCATGATCTATGGAGGGCCATTTTTGGTGCCTGGAAGCCGAGGGCAAATGTTTAGTTAATGAATGGGGCACCTTTCATCGGGCCCATTCGTTCCGTGTCAAGAGAGATTAAATCTATTATGCCTGACTAATGTAATTCCTCCCCGCGCGACCCTGGAGTGCTCTTATCATAAAACAGTTGTTAAGACCAGGAAAAATCAATTCATTCACTGATATATTTGTTGGACAGTGGGCGCTGGACTGTCCTTTGGGAGTTAGTCTATATAGAGCGCATAATCGTAGGGTTAAATTTTATTATGGAGGCAAGGATGATGATAGATAAATAACTATTTACACAAATAGAATCATCCGTTTTATGTTATAATGTTTTATGTTATGCCTTTTTACAGAGTAAGGGAACAGGTGCAATAATGGACCAACAATTTCGCTTTTATGTATTTGCTGCCCGGAGCAAAACAATATAAATAAATTTCATGTGCCCAGCTTCAATCTGAGTTCTAAACAACGTAAGTAATCTGAAATTACCGGATGAATGAGAAACATTTAGTAAAAATCCAGCTATAGTTTTGCTTGTAACGTAATGATTATGATCATGAACTGACGCAATTAAGCGCGTTTCTCATGTACATGACTACAGTACGATGTTAGCATAAACATATCAGTAGAATGTTGTTACAAACGTGTTAACCGGTGTAAGGAAGGAACTCAAATTCATCGTCTCTTCACAATACGTCTAAAATACAGAATATCTTCGAGGGGCTTCAGAATGCACACGCCCCCGCCCCCCTCAATATTGCAGAGTAGCAGACCAGTATGCAAAGTCAACAAGTAGACCGTTAATTCACGTAGTTTTTCTAAGCCCACCTGATAACCGTGCCCACCAGTTTCTCGATGATGGTGAAGAGTCGTTTTATTGCCCTTTATGGGAAACCATTAAGGAGGACTTTGATGTTCATCCCTTCCAGCTTCGCCCCAGTAATAGCTTAGCCAAGGGGTCGGTGGAAGGTTACTGCTTTCCTTCTACCAAGGCAATCTTCATCATCGCCGCATACACTACACGAAAAGTTGCATTTAACAATAGTAGTAAATGCCAGTAAAGTCGGGTAATGTTGGCAATCTTCTTCTTCTTCATCGCCGCATACACTACACGAAAAGTTGCATTTAACAATAGTAGTAAATGCCAGTAAAGTCGGTCAATGTTGGCAATCTTCATCTTCTTCATCGCCGCATACACAACACGAAACTTTGGATTTACCAATGGTAGTAAATGCCAGTAAAGCCGGGCAATGTTTACTTTGTAAACAGTACCGGACTTGGTAATGGTAGCAAATAAAATCGAGGCCGGTAATTTCATTTACTGCCATTGTCAAGCCTGATACTGTTTACAAAGTAAACATTTCACTGTCTGAACATCATAAACATTGAAAGAATTGTTTTGTTGGTTTTTCTTCGTAGCCTCACGCTGTGCCTTTAAATTCGATGCAGACTTTCCAATCTTTAGATCCAGCTCACCAGTCACGCAGCCACAGTCAGCAAAGTTAATGAAGTAAAGCGCAAACGAGACTGGTTTTACTGGACGACAACAGAATCATTAGGAAACACGCCCTGGAACTAATGAAGCAGATCTGGTGGAATCGATTTTCAAATCAAAGATTTAACTGTACCTCCATTTCCGCCTAAAGCCCCCTGATCACCATGGATTGGGTGGTGTAAAATCCGCAATTTTCTGGGACTTGTAGGGATTTTACGGAATGAAGTAACACAATCATGAACAAAGCCATACGTTAAAGTCGTCCAAGGTTAGCCAAAACTCGTTAACTACCAGAAAAAGTACATGGACGGCTCCGGGGCATATGCGTCCATAGTGGAATACTATATCGAGCTGGACTGAAAGAAAAGTTAGATATTCGTCGAAGAGAATAGCGTTTTCCACTGTATATCATTACACTGATCTAATCGTAATGATTTTACATAGGCTTAAATGAGCGCATGGATTTTCTGAAGTATATAGAAAATGATTATTTAATGGGGATAGACGGCAATGTCAGGCAATGGTTAACTATTGATGATGATAGACAACAGTTACAGTTAGCAGTACGAAAACAAGGCATGTTTGGTAATGGATAGAACACAAGATTATGTCTTTGTCTTTCTACTAGCTATAGGGAGGCCATCACGCTACGACCACATGGCGACCAGATCGCTCAACGAATTTCATAGAAAAAGAGGGAATCTTTTACGTTTTTTTGCGTTTTCTTTACTTTTACATCTTGCATTATATTCTCATTGGTTATTCAATTTGGTTGTCGTAAGGTCTGCCGCCCTAGTGGAAAGGGGATATTTATGTACAAAATATAACTCGTTGTCTTTCATAGTATCTAGAGCTGATAGCTAAAGGAATTTGCTTTACAAGACGACTTAAAGGAGCAATTCTCCTAACATCATTACCTGAAGAACATCTTGATCTTAATGATAAGTGACTCGGTGATGGAAATGCCACTTAGTATTTTAAAACAAAGTAGTAATGACATAAAATTCGGGCCCGCCGAAATTAGATTGAACCATTCGTTCTCATTTGGGATTCAACCAAATCGTCGAGATCGTTAAACTAAAGCATTGCTCTGAGTTAATCTATATCTCACGAGTATCTGTCACACATAGCCGAATATGGCCTCCCGATCACTCCCCCCTTCCCAACTATGGTTGGGAGTAGGTCGGGAGCAAGGTCGGCTGTGGTTGGCTGGTGTTCGGCGAGGTCGGCTACTGTTAGACTGCGCCAGCCGAATGTTTCAAATGTTTAAAACATTCGGGTTTGGACGGGAGGTTCGGCCATGGTCGTGGACTGGTTGGGTGGTGTTCTGGGAGTAGGTCAGCAGTGGTCGGTACGTGGTTTGCAGTCAAATTTGACTCAAATTTAACTCGATTTGTATCGAAAGGTGGGTGTGGTCTAAATCTGCTCAAACTGCTCCCGACCTACCGCCAACCTTGGTTGGTTGGTTGGTGTTCGGGGGAAGGTTTTGAATGTGTGGCAGGGGCTTTACTGATGGATGTACTCTTTCGCAGGCTGCTCACTGATGGCCCAGGGTGTCGCCGCCATCTTGTCCTCAACCTCCTGCTCATCTAACCTGATGCTGCAGTCTGTATGTGACGTCATGCACGTACCTCACATCTTCGTGTCACGTGACACGTGTGACGTCACTCCGGACACAAAGTACACCCTGAGTATGAACCCAGCGGCGTTTGAGGTCGACAGAGCTCTGTCTGATATCATCAGGCAGCAGAGGTGGAGGACCATGGTGGTCCTGTATGATGATGAGCTAGGTATGTATTTAAACATCAGGACACATACATATACAATATACACATAGATATACATACATATACCAAATTACTCATACTAGAAATGGTGCATAAGATACCTTTTCATTATCACCAACAATTGTACTGCCTGTATAGGTTGACAAGACTTCACAAACATTAGAAAGATAGGCTGACGACTGAAATACTTGACGTTGTATTGACCATCGTGTTTCAAAAATTGATCACAAAAGAAAGCCAGATCGACAAAGTGCAGTTCGGAGCTTCGTCTTGGTTATCCCGTACAAAGAAGGATGCTTTAATAACTAGCGTATTGATCCGCAAGGGCTTTTACCACACTTCCTCCGACAGAAGTTCGATGGGCACTGTCGATATTTCCAGGCCTGAAGAAAGACGTATCTAAGATGATATATGGCCCAGGAAATAATGTCAGACACGACTTTACAAGTACGGACACTTGACCCTGTTTCCTTTACCGTTTTGTTCAATATCCAAATCGGGATCTCGCTATCCTCTAAACACTAACGCCAGTTCCACTCTGTCAAACAGTGTATCTGTAGTAAGCCAAAAAGTTTCGCTCAATGTCAGAATTATGCAGTAACACTTAGACTACTAACAGGCAAGTGGCAAAAGTGGAGGTAAATGTAAGTCAAAGATCTACAAGCTTGTCAGAACGCTGGCTGATGTGGACATGTCTGCCAGTAATGATACCTTTGGACCACTTTAACGCCAGTTCCACTCAGTCAAACCAAGCTAACATTGTATCTGCCGTAAGCCAAAAAGTTTCGTTCAATGTCAGAATTATGCAGTGACACTTAGACTACTAACAGACAAATGGCAAAAGTGGATAAATGCAAGTAAAACATCTGCAAGCCTGTCTGATCGCTGGTCTGCCAGTAATGTCTGCCAGTAATAGTACCTTAAAGTTTGGACCTGGTTGTTTGAATTCATGAAGTAGCATTGGTCGGTAATCCCACAGTAGGTCTGATAGCCCGGTAATATGTCCCGGTGGCGCAGAAAGCGCTGAAAAGCTGATCCCATACTCACAGTCTGCGTTTACACTATATCTCAGTTACCCTTTTGTTTCTAGATCTGGGATTTAGCTATAGTATTTAGACACCAAATGTCTGTGACCGATATGACACGGGACAATAAGACACGAGAATTGATGACAGTTTACTCGAGATACCATGTTGTACCATGTATTTGTAAGGATTTATACATGTCTATGATAGTCACTATGGATTTATTACGACCATTTGTTAGGAGTCCAATCATGTATATCTTGTTATATTTTGTCTGACCCTGACCTCTTCCCTCATGTCTTCGATGAAAGGCCAGTTTGAGTATTTCAAAGGCTCAAACAAACAAACAAACAAACAAACAAACAAACAAACAAACAAACAAACAAACAAACAAATAAGCAAGCAAACAGGAAGCCCGGCGGTACACCGAAGAACAATAAAGTGATTAAGTGTTTTTCGTTGCATGAAGTCTGTGTGCACCTCTCTATTTCCCCAGCGTTCAGCAGAGCGGAAACACTGCTGCTGTTGACCCGAGGTCTGGTTCCTGAGATCATCTTGCTCCGGCTACCGTCCCTCTCCAACGGCAGCGACACCAAAGTCACCCTGCCGAGGGTCAACGAAGACCCGAAGAACCTCTTCAAACATGCTGTTCTACTCAGTACTGTGGAGAACAGTATCAGCGTCATCAATGAGGTATGCATGCCATGATGGGAAATGCTAAGGTCACAAACCCCAGCCCAAGGTCTGGCCGGGCAGTTTCAAGGAACGAAAAGAATGATAGACAACAAACACAAAAGAAGCGTACTATTTATGTATGTTTTTGATATGAATTGTTAATTTTTCGTTCACGCAAACAGCCCGGCCGGCCGGGCCCCGGTTTGGTAATGTGGCCTAAGCATTACATTTCCGAGCCGAGGCCCGGCCGGGCTGTTTGAATAGACGAAATCGAAAAAAATGCATATCAAGAATATCCACAAACTATGCTCATGAGTGTGTTTTAAACGTTTAGTATTTCTGTTTTCATGTCATATATTTCGTTCCAGTAAACTGCCCGGCCGGGACCCGGCTTGGAAATGTGCCCCTAGCAATAGGTAGAGTCAGGAAGGGTGTTTGAACATGTCAATCATTTGGTAGTAACTACCAAGAGAGAGCACAGAGAATATTCAGGATATGCCTGCGAAAAGGTAATGCTTATTTGTATAGTATGTCTGGAGGGAGGGTGAGTAGAGGGTTGCAATTTACTAATTTATAATACGTGCTGAATGAAATCATTATTAAAATATTTAATTCTGTCTCCCGTGGTGTCACTTCATCATACATCCAATATCAGTATTTGACAAATTTCCTGGCTTAGTAATCTGGGAGGTAACAGAAGGAATTCCCGGAAAAGAAGCACCAACCCGGTACTGTATCGATTGCACAGTTCATCACTGTTGCTTCGGAATTAGCTCCGTTGTTCTGGAGCCTTGGATCGGAACCGGCATCGGCTGCTCACTGTGGGAATGTTGCTGTCATCTCTCATCCGAGCGGAACTAAGCCGACAGAGACGCAGGGGAGTCGGATGATTTCCTCTGGGACAGCAGACTCTTATTCCCGATCTTTTCGGATTTCGGGTCAATGTTCTTCATCATACCTCAAGATCATGTTCGCTGACGTGACGAATGGACCGGTCCAAAATAGATACGGGGGTCGTGTCTCAGGATGGTAAATATTTCAGAGGAAGCCTGGGGGTGGCTGTAAATTGTTTGGCTAGTTGCCAGCACCACCTCTTGCGTAAGTCAGCAAGACAATTAGTCAATTTCAGCTACTTTAGATAGATATGCAATGATTTGACAACAGGAGTTCTAGTTGTACCTCAAAATCTTTGGTTTGTGACGGCCGTAGGCTATACAAACTGATATCAATAACTTCCTTACATTTTGATATCAATTTTGCGGTTGTTGAGTGAGTCACATGGAAGAGCGCAAGGTTGTCATGACTGAAAAGTGTCCTCCGGACTTTGAACTCGATGATCGGAAATCGAAGATCATCAGTTCTTTCAAAACGATGTTAAGCCTTCCGGAATACACAAATATTGTGTAAGAGGGCGAACCTGGGTCATCACATACACACGCTTCAGCCTTCACAGATAAACAGCTTGTTGTATTTTAAATGTCAATCACCTTCATTGTGTATCTCTGTAGACGCCATAGTTCACTCTACAGACTCAGGGAAACATCGCGTTATGATAATAATGATAATAATGTTGAGAAAATACTCACAATACACAGGATTGGTAGATTAAACAGATGGAGTCTTACTGGGCTTAGACGAATGAAGAAGAAGAAGATGCTCTTGGCTGACAGGCCAATAAAAGCAGCTGCATTGGGAAAATGTATCCAAATGTAAACATGACCTAATCTTATGAAGCATAATCACTCAGTAACATAAGCTTATTTTGTATTCTGCAGGCAAATCAACGTGCACTGTTCACACCGGAACATCACTGGATCATCGCTAATGAGGTAAGAAAAGTCATCTTAAAGCCATATTCAACAAGGAATGTTGTCACCATGCGGTTATCATGTAGGGCTGTCAACATCATGCATGGGGCCCCAAAGGTGGCATCTTTCACATGTAAATAAAACAACTATAGTGGGTAAATGTACTTAATTAACAAGAAAGACGAAACAACAGCGGTAGTGACAATTCTATCTACGCGTGCAAAATCAGTAACGTGCACGAGGAAAAGTATCTTATTTTAATTCCACTATAGCAATGCACGTCCACGGCCCTTGAGCGGTGGACCGTGCAAGCGTAGACAGATCTGCATACAGTGGAGTGCATCACTTATGACTTATCCATTTTCTTCAGTAATACAAAATAATTCCTCAGTATAACGTGTATTTCAATGTTTCAATGTTTATTTATTTATTTATTTATTTGGCTGAAGACACAGCCAAGGCTGCCCAACTAGCACGGGGCTATTATTAAGGGCTAACCTTGAGGCCAGTCACTGTAGAATTTGCACCATCGCACACCGGGGCATGCCCCTACTCTTTCAATGTTTAATCTTAGTAATCTCCTGGTACAACGTAGTGTAAATTGATCACGCTTCAAATGGTTTACCCGAATGCAGAATAGACATATATTTTGTGCTTGACAGGTTTGAACGTTAACTGGAGGAGAACTAAAGCACGTCTCTTTAGGCACCGAGGCAGTGTAATTCTACTACTCAAGCTTTAGGTTATCATAACTTCTACGTCTAAGCAACAACATTGTCTAATGACAATTCCTTAAAGGCCCATTATGTAAGATTTTGCGCAAAAAATTGAAATATTCTAAATATACCAAATCTCTGTGTTATCAACACTTTCTATCACTTTTCAACACTTTTCCGTCATTATTTCACATTTCTGACCTATATTTTGTGCACAAAAACAGTCCTTGTTCAGTTGGAGGTGACACCGGTTTGGTAGTGGACCACAACAAACAACATACAGTGGAAGCCCCCTAGGGGAGATAATTAGTTGGGTACGCCCCATGTATAACGGCCGGGCTATCTAGACAGGGGCACATGTTATCATGATTACCTTCTTGGAAACACTCATATCTTTCAAATGAGGCAGTATATTATTATGAACTTAGTCTATTTTGTTCAGCATCAACAAACTGAGGTCATTATCGCTTTAGATTTGAAGAAAAAGTCTGGTAAGGATGAGGTCTTACAGAAACTGGTGAGCTACCCAGTTGGCACCCCCACTGGGGTGGTAATTGACACAAGGCCTAGCACAGCCAATGTCTGTGTGGCCAGAGGTTTGAATGTGAGTTCTTTCACAATTTTTAAAAACATTTCTATGGAGCAACGATGTTGCATATTCTCTCCCTGAATATTGTTTTGGAATACTTAAGTGTAAAGTCAACTTACTATGTAAAGAAATGGCCGGAAAATATACTTTTTGTATTGTCCTAAACTTACATAATGGGCCTTTAAAGCGCCGTCGATGTTAACTCTTCTGAGCTTCTTCTGGAGATCGTATCAGGTAAAGCCGAGGCAGACACCGAACCGCTGCAGCCCTCACATCATCAAGCGCAAACAGCCTCTCAAGGCAAGGCGGGCTAATGGACCTCTTTTAAGGCAGCGTTCATTTCCCAAGACAACAGTCGATAACTCCATGTTAAAGGCCCATTATGTAAGATTTTGCGCAAAAAATTGAAATATTCTAAATATACCAAATCTCTGTGTTATCAACACTTTCTATCACTTTTCAACACTTTTCCGTCATTATTTCACATTTCTGACCTATATTTTGTGCACAAAAACAGTCCTTGTTCAGTTGGAGGTGACACCGGTTTGGTAGTGGACCACAACAAACAACATACAGTGGAAGCCCCCTAGGGGAGATAATTAGTTGGGTACGCCCCATGTATAACGGCCGGGCTATCTAGACAGGGGCACATGTTATCATGATTACCTTCTTGGAAACACTCATATCTTTCAAATGAGGCAGTATATTATTATGAACTTAGTCTATTTTGTTCAGCATCAACAAACTGAGGTCATTATCGCTTTAGATTTGAAGAAAAAGTCTGGTAAGGATGAGGTCTTACAGAAACTGGTGAGCTACCCAGTTGGCACCCCCACTGGGGTGGTAATTGACACAAGGCCTAGCACAGCCAATGTCTGTGTGGCCAGAGGTTTGAATGTGAGTTCTTTCACAATTTTTAAAAACATTTCTATGGAGCAACGATGTTGCATATTCTCTCCCTGAATATTGTTTTGGAATACTTAAGTGTAAAGTCAACTTACTATGTAAAGAAATGGCCGGAAAATATACTTTTTGTATTGTCCTAAACTTACATAATGGGCCTTTAAGTAGACCATGTCTCACCAGAAAGGGTCATCCGTCTGGATTTTAGCGGAAGTGTTTTTCGGTTTGCCCTCCGGGTTGAAATGCGCCGTTGGGAACAAGTGGGTTCCCCAACCGACGCATGCATCGAGTAAACCTGCAAAGTTTTACTTCCCCGCAGTTTCCAAATTCTAATAAAAGAGTATCCAGTCAATATGTGGAGACGTACCGCTCCATTAAGGTATCGTTTGATGTATCTTGGCACCCGGTGTTGGACATGTAACTACTACAATAATAGTCCATTTTGCGGCGTAGGATATTGCAACACTTCGTTTAAGCGCCATTGCTCAGCGTCGCGCAGCCGTGAAAGATGGCCACCGTTTCGTTCTGCCCACAGTTTGCAAACAGTTGAGTACTAAATAAAGGGTGCCGAATTTGTGCAAGCGACGACCTTATGTCACTTCTCCCCGGTAGCTAATTTTATCTCAATTTGGTCCAGCCATTACGGCAGTATGTCATGCTCCGACTGCCAACAGCTCTCCTCTGTCCGGCTGTATTGCGAAACTGTGATCAGTTGCTCCTGGGTGGAGAGACTATCAATTGGACCGGAGCTGGTTTTCAGTCTTTATTAAAAGTTTCTCCGGGCACTGCCTGGATACTAGACGAGATGTATGACTGATAATCTTCGGAAAGAAGCAATTCATGCCATTATAAAGAAGCTATGTTTGTCATCGTTTAGAGTTTCCGAGATAAACCCAAAGGGGACGTGAGGAACAAGGTAGGTATTCATTTGTGGTGACGGGGTCGTGCTGAGGAATTATATCTTCTCTTTGCCCGTTTTCAAAACTGCCATCCATTGACCAACCGCTCGCCAAATGGCCTGGGGAAAATTGAAGAACCCCAATGTCTATTTACAAGCTGCTACGTACTTTTATTTCGAACGAGGAAAATTATAAGTGTTGAAAAAAGTTGTTTATCTATGCCATCTGTCTTACGGCTTAAGAGCATTGATATCTGTCTTGCGGCTCAGAACATTAATGTTTCAGATAAATCAGCACTTCTAGAAAAGTTTCCACCTCTCTCGGTCATTCCCATGCCACCTTGTTATCGATTCAATCGTGCACACGAATAATTCTTCAACCTTTCGCTTAGGATCATCCTCCTAAAGCTTCTTGCCAGTTTCAGGATCATTATTACCAGGATAGCCGATGGCATCGCCTTACTGTCCATGGCGATTGACTTCTCGTAAGATTCTATCTGGCCTTCAGAAGATTTAGTCTGACAGCCTGGGAAGTTGGAAGGCCTATTCCGATATGCTATATGGACTGTGATTGTATATTGATTGCCAAAATCTGACAGATTTTCATTACCCTAGAGCAGGTATTGAAAACGCTAGATGATAAGACCTGAACCTGGGATGGATGTTATAAAAATCGATATTGAACTCATTCCTATTCTGTGGAATTGTATGGGTTTATCTACAACTTTCTGTGTCTTTCTCAATTTGTAGGAATGTCTTCGCTTTTCTTAAAAGTCTTTCTACTTGTCATCGGATGTTACCAATTTTAACAATTCTATAATGCAATCTGAAAAGAGTATCTTTCATTCCTGTGGCTGTGCTGTGTTAGTACAAGTGATATAGAAGTACTAATAACTGTGTTTAGAAAAAAGCTCTTATATGACAATCATTGTGTTTGTCTTCGTGGAACTGTTAGAATATAATTGGCCCTGCGAATGATGAAGAAATCGTCCTGTAAATTGAATGTTGCTGCATCAATGGGTATGCCATCGCGAGGGTTTGGAGACAGTATCGAAAGAATAGCGGTTATTTACTTATTGTAAAACTCAATTAGACTACGTACAAGAAACCTTATACTGAGAGCAATGGTGACTGGTTATCCTTTCATCGTCATTACCGTATACGTAAAACCCCACAAGAAGCGTACATCATCACCAGGGCCACTTGTGGATCACTTCTGTCAAGCCCTTGGTATCCCATCCTCTTGTGCAATAAATCATTGTGAACCTTAGGTTAACCGGCCCAACTTATCATCTAGACTTAGGCCTAGGAAGAAAAGCGTTGACCTTTATGTGTCACTCCACGGGTTGGCAAATTGGATCTCTGCTTGCTAGTAGAACCTTTCACTGACAGCTGCAGTCAGACTAATCTTCAAACAAATTAAATCTTTTGGTGGCAAAGACACTATCCAATTGGCCACCAAAATGAATACTGTTTGCTATTGGATACTGTTTTGTCGGTTGGTTATGAGACGTTACCACCGAACAATTTGCTTAGAAACTCGTATCTGTGTGCAATCGTATGAATAAATGAAATTTTATTATTATAGTGCCTAGCGTCAGAGACGCCCAGCCCATATTGGCTTATCCATTAGACACCTCAAGCATGGTTACAAGCACAGTATTTGTATGTAAGACATAACGTAATAATAATACCTCAAAGTAAACACAATCATTATTACTCAGAGCAATCACAATCATAATAACTAAAAGTCAACATAATCATAATAACCTAAAGTAATCAAAATCGTAATAACTAAAAGTAATCACAAAAAAGGCAGACTTATTAAACAGAAAATGATGGTAAATCAAGGAATCACTAGTTTAGACACAGTGGCAACACTGAAAGGACCTGAAAACTTATAATTTTCTTTACATGTTATCTAAGTACTATGCTAAAGCCACAAGAAGTTCCAAACTAGGTGACAACATTATTTCAGACAAAGAGAAGATATCATTATTTCGAAAATTATCATTCACATAGGTCTACCTCCAAGCCCAGGTCACAGCCTTATGATAAGTCCATTTTACTGCCGAAAATGGTTCCACTATAATGTCTGTTTCATAGCTCCAGCTAAGCCCACTGTGGGTCTGAGATGATGTGGGAGGGTCATTCAATTTCCCGCAAATGGATGTCACCATACGAGGCACGTCCCACGGTATGAAAACAATAAGTCACCCGTGCTGGGGTACACGAGGTGGCCTAATTGCATCAAAGCAGTTTGTATCTATCAGCGATAGCAATGCGTTACGTCAGTGTGCAGGCCTATGGGCCACTGTTGTTGGACTACCATTCTCTTGACGAGACATGCCCCAAGAAAGCGTTTCTTACTGAAGAATATAAAGATATTTCATGCCTTCTAGATATGCCACTGCACGAAAAATAGGGTAAATGCTAGGTAAGCCTGGTAATGGTTGCTTTTGGCATATGATGTTGTAGAGCTCATGTATACCTGACGCTCTTGTTTAGGCAACCATTCCCAGACGTGACTGTCAGACGTACCTGGGACATAATCAAGAAAGAGCTAAAATAACACCAGGTCCTGGAGAAGGGCTCACTCCACAAAAAGTGGGGTTTACCATTAACGGTTAACACACACAGGAAATATATACTGGTGCCGTTTATCGCCGAAAGCAACCATTACCAGAATTTCCTGGCGTTTATCATCATTGGTAGATCCCACTTTTCATGCATGGTGCCTGACATGCTTGCCCTACTTGGCATGTGGTGCGGCGCATCTGCATTGTTAACCTGTTACTTCGCATTAACAGAATTAGTTCTGTTTGCGTGGGTCAATGTTCTGCAATGCTTTTACTTTAACCCTGGGTCGAGGTCGTCGACTATGGAACAGAGCAATAGACAGAACTTACTTATTTAGTTCGAGCTCCCGCTCGAACCAATCCAGAAAGACTCCTCCATAGCACTTTGTCCTCCATGGCCCTTCGTAGCTCGTTGGTATCATGCAGTTTTGTATCACTACGTAAATTGCGCAAGAAGATGACTCTGGGTCTTCCCCTAACTCTTTTTTCTTGAGTTGTAGGCTCCCAAAAAACAAGATGGAATGCAGGAAATTCTAAATCTATTACAGTGTCCATCTAGCTTCATTCTGCGTTGTTGGATTTTCTTGGCGACAGATGGTAGAGCTTGGGTGTTAGCTTTTGCTGCCATGAGACAATAAGGCACACGCGTAGCATGCGAGTGTAGCAGCCATTTTGCCTTTTTTCAAGCGACTTTTCTCGATAGACAGAAGATCACACTTAAAGGCAATACTCCTTCCCATCGGATGGCTGTTACGACTCCCTGGGCTCGTTTAAAAGCTTGCCTGAAGATGAAGTACAACCCTGGGAAATCGATGGACACACTTCACCGTTGCAATTTAAGTGATGGTCAAAAAAAGAGAGGAACCTATGGCTTAGAGATAACTTCACATTTTTATCTGCCATTATGCATAGCGATCTAGGTCTAGGTGTAAGTACTTTCATTTATGTACAAAATTGTCCCGATACTCTCGCATTGTAAATGGTTACTTAACGTTCGGAGACCACGCAAGCCTCCGTTGATGAATTACACGAAGGAGACTAAGTTTTGTCAGATATAAAATGATCATGACTCGGGCCATTACACTCGTTGCCTTGGAAAGTTCTTGACAGAAGCTATGATGAGATTATTGATGGTCTTGGAAGCGTTAAAGGACCTTGGTTCACATTATGACGTCCAAAGAATACAGATATGTCCGGAAGGTTACTCTAACAATGTGCTCTGGGAATTGAAGATTATAAAAGACTGTCACTGAAATTCCCATGACGGGACAAGAGTGACATGTCAAGTAACGAACAGTGTCTGCTTGGGGTGTGAGAAACATCGTTTCTACCACAGGAGACCGGGAGAGACTCGTTAGTAGTACTTAATGGACGGAAATGTGTCCCGTTCTTGTTTTGGGTGACGATGATGGAATATTTCGGAGCAGACAACCTTGGGCAACCTGGGGCGTTAGTCCTGCTTCTGCAAGACAGATACAGCAGATAAGAATGGTTGTTTATGTGTTGTGATTCGCAAACATCACAAGTCAAAGGAAGTGTGCGATGCTTCTCACCATGTACCAGCACAGCCTGTTTTTGGTGGGATGTCTGCACATCATACAAATCCAACATTTGGAACCTCTAGATAAAACATTATGATCAACTTGATGTGATTATTGGAAAGGTTTGTACTGACTTGAGTTTAGGGTAAGGTAGACTGATTCTTATATAATGCTTTGCAGACTCGAGTATTGATGAAATATGGAATGGTAGGCATAAAACATCTACCATCTAATACAAAAGAGCTTATGTTGTTAACTCGATTTTCTCAAATGATTGAGCTTGAATAATCATCATCATAGTCATTGCGTCTTCCAAAAGGCGAGGATTAACGCAATCCCTTTCTGCACGCCCGTCCAATTAGGTTAAGCCCTCCCGATGGATCTAGAGTTTGTCTTTGGTCACTCATATCTCACCAGAAAATGTCCTGTTTCCAGATAGCAACGATTAGCGAGTAAAAATCGACCGATCAGATCGATACAACAGTCACTGTGATTACCCAGGGTCTGTTAAAAGCCAGGTATCAGTAGAGCCCGAGGGAGGCTGCACAGATAATCCCTAGGATTTGCAATGTGCTTCAAACACTTGTAAAACAGAGTCCCTCAATATGTTTAAAACATCAGGGGTACTCGGTACCTCTGGGGACGATGTATGCTTGGGATTTGCGTCGCAAGTAGTCATTCTTTTTCGGATTATGCGTTACAACACGCCGATACATCAATTAGGACAAGAGAGGAAAAGACAAGGAAGGGAAACACAGGGAATTTCCTAATCCTCGACTTGTAGGTACATATTAGTAGCCTTGCCTGTAGGCTAGACGTGATTGTAGTACACGTACGCTGAACAAAAGTGTTCTGCGTTAACAATTTTCTTGCGGACAACAGAAAAGGGTTTGAAGTTTCATTATGCACTGCTGTGTTGTTTAGTTTGGACCTGTGCAAAATGGCGCGTGCATTTCTCTCACGACCAGTTTATCTGACAAAAGAGGAACAATTGTTCCCGATGGAGTCCTTATCGACGATGATGCCGAACATCTGGAGGCATTCTAGCCACAAGAATGGTATCCATTACTCAATTACGTCTTTTTTTGTACCCAGGGCCCTCTGCCGCAGTAGATCTTGCTGCAATAGCCGGAAGAAACACATCTGCACCTTGATAGATGGCTTGTTAGAGCAAATCAAATGGTGTAAATCCAACTGAGACCGGCCCTTTGTGTGTAATTATGAAATCGTTCTCGTTAATGTTGTTTCGGCTAATTAGATACTCGAGGAAAGATAGGGGACGCTAAGGATAGACTCCCATCGTTTATTGGCCATTAATAAGAGCGTGACTTTCGTAAAGGTTACATGTGTACGCCGTTAGACTCGCTTGAAAAGCTATCAGCAGCAAATACAGTGGTAACAGAGGACATGACAAACAGTACTTGACAACATTGCCTAAGTACTACAACGCTGTAACTCTTTGATTGATTGAAGGATTCTGTGTCACGAGTCTCTGAAATGCGACGCTAATTCCCATATGGCACATTTAATGTGAATCAAGACTTTTACTATGTCATGCGTTGTCATGTTTGTACTGGACAGGAATTGTGACTTATTAATCCTCTGGCCTCTGGCTGAGAAGTATATACTGAATACACCATTTATTGTTTATTTGTCATGTTTGTTCGCACTTAAAAATAACAAATACATAACAATAGCATATAAATGAGATTTAACCGTGCAAGGTAGGCCGAAAGTTTATGTAAATACATTCCTTTATCAACTTATAACAATTCAAATAAATCAATTAAACATAAGAAATAAGTTGAGTAATAAATAAATGAAACAATATAGTGGAACACAGTACAATAAAGAATTTGCCATAATCATGCATAGACATGAGATGGATGTACAGATAAACGAGAAGTAATGTTCATTCATTCATTCATCCATTGCTACAGTACCTACCTACCTACCTCGTATCTTGACCTCCTGGTCGTTGGGAAGACAAGGTAGACTTCATTGTCATACACTATGAAATAAACGATTCAAGTTTGTATTCACAGGCGATCAGCGATCAGAAGATCAAGTCCATGAACATGTCGACAGGCCAGCTGACCGTCGCAAGAAGGCGTATTCCTGAGACTGGGTACACATCGGACTTCCTGAAGTATTGGAACTCCCTGCCAACGAACTTGACGAACAACACTGCAGATAGCGTATACGATATCAAGGTAAAGAGGTGTCAAGGCTATATCAGATTGACAGGCAGAATGACAGGAGGTCTCAAAGGTCTCAGAGCCAGCAGGAATTAGGGGTCAACATGGGGGAATTCAGGAAGCCGAGGATTGCATACTTCCCTGAAGTCTGAAATATTCGATTTCTTGTTGTGATTGCGTGGATGGGGTGGGGGAAATTTTGCCTTATATATACTAATGAATGAATGGTTTATCTACGCCGTTATTTCAAGACACATCATACAGTAGCAGCCGTCATTGGCTGAAATGCAGTATGATTTACAATTAAAAGTAATCTAAAAGCAATAAAGAAACATACATAAGCTAAACATTACAAACCTAAGAATACTCACTTTTAAAGTATGTGTGTGCTCGTCTAAATGCTTATTTGCGGTGCTAACACTTTATTGTTGAGTAGGTCAACCGGGTAAGGCTAACATCATCTACATAATGCATTTACTGCAGATGACGGCTCTGTACATGTACGATGCTGTCCTACATCTTGCCCAGGCTGTGTATGCCTTGTTCAGGAACAGGCAGTGGATTGGACCTAACAAACTAAGGTAAAACTCCAGATAATCTTTCGGATTCAAAATTCAAACTAGTCGTATCGACGTGTCTAGAATGATATCATGATATCAAAGACTTAGACATGTACCTTCCGTGAATAATTTAATCAGGTTGGTAGAACATGGAATATTGGTATTTTATTGTACACAACCAGAAATTTCTCTAACCTTGCTTATGGTTCGGGGTCTATCAGACACCTTCCTCAGAGCTTCTGACTGGATTTCGGCTTAGACATGTATTATCGTAATAAAAAGTTAGGTATGTATTAAGATTTACTGGTTCGATATCTTCAAACATAGGTGTTCGCTAGACGTGTCCTTACCATGGCCAGGAGGTGCCCTGTTGATGAAGGAATTCAAAAAGGTATGTTTGATATGTTCAATATATCGACGAATATAATGAGAAAAGTGGAAATATCAATACTTCAGTATTGGATGTCTACAGTGTCTCTGACGAAAGGTAGTGGATGCTACCTGAAACGTCTGAGCGTTTCCAAAATCATATCCAGTTGCTTGAGTAATTGTTTGTTGGCGTGTCTTATTACCTGGATGTCTAACCTTCACCGACGTAACATGTATTTTGATTTTATCAGCAGTCCGACGAAGGTGGTGTTCTTGGAAACTCCATATTTGAGCAAGCAAAGTTGCATTCATCACTGAGCTCTAAACTGAAGACACAGGCAAAGAACGGTGCAGGAAAATTCACAGATCCAACCTGGGTAATATGCATGTTCACTTCTACATAAGCTACATCTTTCAAGAATGGGATTGTCCATGGGTAGTGTTCAACGGTTATGTCAGGGTTACATTTCCAAACCGGGCTAAGCAGGACGGTTTGCGGGAACAAAAAGTATGATATAAAAGCAAAACACACAAAACATTAAACATGTATCCATGAGCCTGATTTACGTATACTCTCGACATGCATTTGTCATTTTTCGTTCCCGTAAACAGCCCGGCCGGGCCCCGGCTTGGAAATGTGACCTGAACGGGCAATGTACTATTTCGATCGATCAGTCTATCTTTATAGAATATATGTAGGCGAGGCTCTTTGTCCTCGAAATCTGTCATATCTAATATCTAGTTGATTTCACAAAGTCGAATGCTGCTTCACTCTATTTTGTAGTTTACACTGCACGAAACGTTGGATTTACCAATGGTAGTCGGGTAATATTTACTTTGCTTATTTCTGTTTATTTTACTACCATTTTTACGTCCGAAATTGCCTGACTTGATTTTTATTTACTAACATTGTAAAGCCCGGTACTGTTTACAAAGTAAACATTACCTAACTTTACTAGCATTTACTACCATTGGTAAATTTAACTTTTCGTGCAGTGTTATTCTTAGTCCTAGAGCTACCATTGCGGTGTCACGTCTAATTGATTTCACAAAGTTGGATACTGCCCTCTGGGCAGACAGGAAGAAAATACGACGCTAATCCATATTGTATAAAACTGTCATTAAAAGTCTTCGCGTGGGCGCCTTGTGATTCCGCCTCAAGGGATCGACGTTAATCTTCATACAAATCCATATGGACATGATTCGGAATGCTATAATAGCCGCAAGGGGAGTGCTTATTAATTTTTCTACATATTGCCTGGATAACTAGACCACATTATCAAGTTGCTCCATAACAGACTCGCTCAATAAAGGCAATATAAAGGAACAAAGCCCGATATGCGTACAAGGCAAAATGTTAGCTTAACGATTGATGCAGACTAGCACTGGGCAAACACGTTAAACTTGAAGTAATGCAATATGCCGTATGTGATTTACAGTTAGGTACCTCTGGCTGAATTCGTACGTGAACATTCAGCTTGATGAGCATATCGACCTTAGTATAAGACGAAGAGTCTCGCTCCCTTTAATTCTCCATGATTGAAGGCACCTTGCCAGTGTTTATGACTTGTTCCTTCCTTTATCTGTACAAAAGATAGATGACTGGTGTGCTTTGGGCGAGCAGTTAAAGCGTCGGTGGAAACCATTAGTTTTTCGTTCGTTCCCAGTATTTTCACGGCAGCATCTGAATGAATAATTGCAGTTGTAGGGTTGTGACTACTTTCTTTAATGTCATAATGCATTGTCATTAGAGCATTGTCATCTTTCATAATATATATGCTGCTTCCCCTTGCCTTCATTTTAGTCATTAAAACCAAACAAGGGCAAAGGCAGATCCCAAGTAAGTTTCTTGAATCTAATAAGGAGTATTCGAGTATCGGTGAAAATGTAATCCTTGGGACAATTGTGGCGTATGCCACAAACGATACAGAATCTGTTAATCATGTACCACTGTATTCTATGTGGTTTACTGAAAATCAACCCGCTCTTAAGTTGCAGTGTTTGTTCATGGAATTATTCAGCAGGTATTCTTCAAACCAGCGACATATTGCTTCCGCACCTGCTGTTACCCTGTGTGATAATACATTAAGATGCACTCTTTGTCTTCCCCACGATGCCTCATGAGTATTCACCACTTAAGGCAACCATATTGCCCCTGAATAAACCGGTTCATTCATGCTATTGCTTCTCCAGGCGGGGTGGTGGCATACAGATATCATCTCCGAAGAGAACTTCTTCGAAGAGATGAAGAAAAAGTCTGGCATCAAAGGCAGAACATTAAGAGTAGTAACATTACAGGTAGGTCTTCTGCGATTGAGCAAAGCTCTCTAGCAGCAAACCACTCATGCCATACTTTCATTACGTGCGTTCCATCTAATTAACGACAGCATGAATAAATAAATAGCCATCTCCAAGTAATCAAAGCTGATCTAGTATTAAAGAATGAATATAATGGAAAACAGTAAATGATGACCAGCCTTATCCCCATATTCATCAATCATTGTCTCTCAAAGTAAACTCAAGGCAATTGCTTTTCCAATAAGAACTCATCAGCTGTCTTTGAATCAGTCAAAAACATGGCCCTTTGCTTAATAGTGAACACTGTTTTCCTTTCACAGGAGGAACCTTTTGTGTTCAAGAAGGAGGAGGGTATGTACACTGGATTCTGCATCGAGCTTTTGAAGGAGCTGTCCGCCATGTTGGATTTCGAGTACCTCATCTACGAGGGGCCTGATGGGAAATATGGTAGCCTCCAAGAAGATGGTAACTGGGATGGGTTGATGAAAGACGTCATTGAAGCCGTGAGTCCGTATTCTAGCTAGTAAAACGGCATGATTTAAAAATTTTTTTTAAGATCATTGTAATTTTTAATGGTACCAAAATGAAAATACTGTGATTGATTTTCAAGTGAGAACGTAAAATTAAACTTTCCAAAAAAAATGTGGTATAAGCTGGTGGGAAACTGAGGGGCTTTAAGTACCAGTGATGTGTGCACAGCAACCGTTTTATGGGGATATAACCATAGAAAGCCAGCCAACAGCAAAGACTATAGTAGCCTATTCGTCATGACTCTTTCTTGTCTTTAAGTAGTTCCCTCTAGTAACAGCGAGGATTTAGCAGATGTTTCCAATCTGCTTTCAGGAGGCAGACCTGGCTCTGGGTGCTATTCCAGTCACGCCAGACCGGGAAAGGACATTGGACTTCACCAGGCAGTTCATGGAGGCTTCCATTGGTATTCTGGTCAGACAAAGACCAAAGAAGGCAGACTGGTTAACGATTGTCAAACCGTTCCATCTGAAGGTACATGTATCTTGTATGTCTACGTTATTTTACGAAGTAACGTTTGTTCATAGTCAGTGAAAAACAATTGATACCGATAGTTGAAACTTTGTTATCTATGCGTACACGATGCTAGCGCTGAAGATGGCAAAATTTACACTCTTCTTCTTCTTTTGAGACTTTATGTCTGTACAGAAGTTTCATCTATCCGGGATACATCGCTGGTTAATCGACGCATCGAACCACTTGATTAAGCGATGGTTGCATTAGACTCGTCTCTACAGAATATTGAAAAACTTGTCAACTTTGAATCGATTTATATCCGTGAACTTGGCCAGGCGTGTGGTATTAATTGGCATGACTCATACAGCGTTTTGATCACTGGCAGTTGATAAATGATATGTCAAGAATTTTTATCCGATGTTATGAAAATTTCAATATTCAATTTCCTCTCCTGTATATAGAATATGTCTAAGTAGAAAGTCGATTCTAAGACTCAATAATGTCACGACTTGGTGTTCCGCGGTGTCCATTGATGCAAAAATATCCTATTCTATTTTTATAAATTGATGAATGACTGAGTTCTGAGTATCAACATGCATGTGGTACTGTGAAAATGTTGCAAGAGGAAAACTTTGCCATAAGTCGTTTTGCTGTGTATTGAATGAATTGTTTTTAGATACTATGTTTACCTTCGCAGAAGGAAAACATATTGTTTTTTGCTCTGTTTCTTCTTCCTCTTCTTCTTCCGTTCAAAAAATAAGGTCAATGACCTGGACCAGACGTCTGTCACCATGGTAACTGGTTGTAGCAGACACCCTGTGGTGTTTGATTATTATGTTGCAAGTGGCTAGACAGAGTTGAAGAGGCTGTTCACCATATATGTTTCGGTAAGAATAAACAGAGCAGTAGTTTGTGAAGGTTAACATAATGCATTTGCTTTGCAAATGTTACCATTGTAGTTGTTTATTAATTTCTTTTTTTTCTGTAGGTATGGTTGTGTACGATCGCTGGATTCGCAGTGGTTAGTATTGCTTTGTTTCTGTTGCATCGCGCTGGAGCCAGCGAAGATGGAGAAAATGTTGTTAAGAACACAAACGAGTCAAACCTGGCGGACACCGTATGGTTTGTGTACGGCACATCTGTTCGACAAGGTAAAGTTCTACGCATGTATATAAATATGTATGCTTGTCTTTCATGTGGAAATATGCAGTTTATTTCAATGATCGTTTTTCTTTTCGATTCCACAGTAAGAAATGCAGATGACTATTCAGTGTAATACGGTGTGATTGTTAACTTGTGTGCACTAACATGGACTTTAACATACATACAGTTACCGAATAATGATAATTTATTAGTATTCATTCCCTGTAAGAAGAGAACAATCTCTGATCTTCTTTTCTTTTAGACTCCACAGTAAGAAATAATGATGACTATTCAATGTGATACGGTGTGCCATTGTCAACTTGTGTGCACCAACATGACTGTGAAACACAACAGTTACCGAATAATCGGCAATTTACTAAGTGTTCATTCCCTGTAAGAAGGGAACAATCTCTAATCTGTTGTCTTTTATACTCCACAGTAAAAAATACGGATGACTGTTGGGGGGTAATTCGGTGTGATTACCAACTTGTGTGTACAGACATGGACTTTTACATACAACAATGTACATGCAGCTACCGAATAATGATAATTTATTAATTTAGTATTCATTCCCTGTATGAAGAGAACAATCTCTGATCTTCTTTCTTTTAGACTAAACAGTAAGAAATACACATGACTATTAAGGAGTAATACGGTGTGACTGTCAACTTGTGTTGTGCACTAACATACACATAGTTACCGAATAACGGTCAATTCACTAGTATTCATTCGCTGTAAGAAGAGCCACCCCGTAACAATCTCTGAGGTCTACTTTTTACTCTGTTGCAGGAGGAGGGATATCTCTGAGGCGACTGTCCATTCGAATCCTGACGGGCGTCTGGTGGCTTTTTGTCCTGATTGTTTTGTCATCTTACACCGCAAACCTAGCCGCCTATCTCACCGTTACCAGACTACAAACTCCCATCACATCAGTAGAAGACCTGTTATCCTTCGGTTCTTACTCGTAAGAAAGAGTCCATGTCTGGTTGAGATTCATGTATGCTACTTTTGTGATATAAACAATATCTGTAAATCATTGCGCTTTTAAAACGTTATTTAGAAGACGGGTGAAAGCTTTCTTGAAATTCCTATCCTATCACTCACTCACTCACTCACTCACTCACTCACTCACTCACTCACTCACTCACTCACTCACTCACTCACTCACTCACTCACTCACTCACTCAAAGCCGAATATCTTATTACGTGTAGTACTAATACCTCATGGGCAGTTCAATTATGATATACAGGTAAAATGTATGATAACGTAACAATGATGATAATGCGTCGATGAAGGTTATAAGATTCAGGTAATGAGAAAACAGTTACTCAAGCAACTGTTCTTTTTGTGAATGGTGATAATGCTCTTTATGTCCATCAGCTTTAGCGCACTACAACGCAGCAGTGCAGTCCAGTTTCTGTCCGGATCAGATGTGCCCTCACATCGACATGTGTGGTCGCAACTCGTTACAAGAAACAGCAGTGTAGTACAAGCGACCGCAGAAGAGGTCGAATTGGTCAAAGAAGGTTGGTGTACCGCCATCATTTTCGTCATGTTCAGCATAGCGGCGTATTTCAGTATCACCGTCCAAATTCCAATGATGCTCTCGTAGCTTTGTCTTATTTAGCGACTGTCACCTTGGTTAAAGCTGTAACGTTTTGGTGGGGATGACAGGCAAGACTATTGGTGCGGTATGAAAGATGTTTGCTTGAGGAATGAATCCACTCTACTGTATACAGGCAAGACTATTGGTGTGGTGTGAAAGACGTTTGCTTGAGGAATGAATCCACTCTATAGTATATACAGGCAAGACTATTGATTCGCAACGGTGCCACTGTCTGTGCCAAGCTGCTACTAGCGCAACACGTGAAATGGGCAACGTTACGGTAGTCCTCCGTTGTAATTATCGTCTCTCTCCTTTATTTTAGGGTCACATGCTTTGGTAGGAGACATGCCTGTCATAAAGTATTTAGCAGACAGGGACCCTAGCTGCCAACTGTCTGTACTCGAGATCACAACGCACAGCTGTGGCTACGGCCTTGCTTTCCAAAACGGGTCACAATTTACCGAGGTTTTCTCGTTGGTGTAAGTATCATTCCTTGCTTAGATCTGCTTCAGTAGAACTAGTTCATGCTCACAGTCAAGTTTAATTATCTGGTTCCAATGCCAGTAAAGTGCAGTCAATACATGAAATGAAAGTCGACACTTCTTCGCGACTGACCTACTCAGTTCTGACATGTGACGTTTTGGACATGTAGCGTCAGTGGTAGGTCACTATGTGCTGACAGCCACTCTCGAGAGTATGGCTCTTCTGCTTTCCTCAGCAGCTGCTACTCTTTCATTTTCAAACGTTAACAATGACACTGTGGACCAGCTGTCGCCAGGCACTGCGATGTATGTAGTCTTATGTTTGGGATAATTGTTTGAACTTCGAATATACATATCAGTTACCAACACAGATGAGCTTCTACTTCTAAGACTAGAAGTAGTAAGTTTTATCTGCCTTTTGTACCCCGCAGAGCGATAAATCCGTTACTGAAAGGATCACGAGAAAGGTTTGGGATAGACGGGCTGGGTAACTGAGCACGAAATTAAAGATATAGAATTCATGAAACATTGATGGAAAGAAATATGAGGCTGTCTGGCACAATTAAAGGAAAAACTTAAGAATAGTTCTGAGTCCCTCTAGACTCCCCACTATGCTATAGAGTATTGCACAAAAGCCTTCCTATATCTTTATCTGTATTCCAGTATAACCACAAGTAGTCATAACGTAGCCTTTACCAGGCTTCGGAAGCGGCTGGAAAGAGTAAAAATTGGCCAAATAGACAGATAAAATGCCAGGGGAGTTGGTCCGCTAAGGAGGGACGCGGCTAATGTACTCCTTAGCGGACCAACTGGCATTTTATCTGTCTACTTGGCCAATTGTTAATCTTCCCAGCCGCTTCCGAAGCCTGGTAGATGCTACGTATAACGCCCCAACTATGTTACCCACACAATGAGCTGTGACAGCTTTTTTTTCTCTCAACAGACTTTGGAAAACTTTGATTATCCTAAAAAGCCCTCAAAGTCAGTAGTCATTTTAAGACTGCGCGTCTGAAGTCCCTTGTTCCTCGTTTCCCATCTCTTTAGAATCCTTAAGCTCCAAGACAGTGGCAGAATGGATGAACTCAGACAAAAGTGGTGGCCAGGAAGAAGCCGTAATTGTCCTCTGCACAGCAGTCTTCTAAACAGCGAGACAACCGAACTCGACCTTGAGACCTTTGCCGCCGTCTTCTGCATACTGATTTTCGGTTTAGTGCTGGCATGCACCACATCGCTGTTTGAAGCGCTTTGCCGGAGAAGTCGACAGCGCGCGGAAATGTCCAAAGAAAAACAGGTAAGTATTCAGAGCTCGAAATACTGGGTGCATATGCAAGTTAGTGCAAGTAAAATTGGGGTTGTGCAGGTATTTCTGATGTCTACCTGCACCTAAAATAATGACTTATATCAACACAGATGAACTTTCAAGATAAGCTTTCATTTTCGTTCCTCTCAATCCTCAGGCCAGGTTGAATGGTGACTTACAGATGGGCAAGATCAGCAGCAACGCGAAGACGTCACCAGGTGTGTCCGTCCACAGGGAAGACAACGGCGAGATTCACATCCACGTCTCAGCACCAGAACAGTTCCCTCCCCCACCTCCAACACCCTTTCACTTGGCAAGAACCTACTGTGAATGTTGCGGCGACACCAAGAAGAATAAAGACAGCCCTGCGAGGCGAAAGTATTGCTTCTGCTCCAGCCTTGATCAAGAAGAGGGTATCTGGACAACGGGGTCAACGGCTACGTCAGTAGATATAACGACAGACACTGTACAGAATCCAACTGATTTAACTACAAAGCTATAACTTTGTCATAGAGGCTAGAGAACCAGCGTTAATAGAAAAAAATCCACCATTACAATAACCTATGTCCACACTAGTGCTGGTGGCTATGCAACCGCATAACATTTACATAGTGTCCAATATTCAATCAGGTCTGGCAGTCACTTAATTATGGGAATGGTGGGCGTCGTGATGAAAACATATTATTCAGTCTAGCACTCAGAATTATTTGTGGGAATCATTGCTGAAAGGATATCGTTTCTCTCCAATTATAATCTATTTGTCTATCCCCGTAACATTATGCGCGTACAGGATTCCTTGTTATTAGAACGAATGATGGTTGTACAAAAAAAGAGAGAATTTTTTACTGTGACTACTAGTAAATATATAGTTTCCGTGTTACATTACACAAATAAACACGGCAAGGTGAAGACAGAAATTGTATTAGAGAAAAATAATAAAGCAATATATTATTTCTTAGTTGCAATTTTATTACTGCTACTTGTTCTTAACTGCAATTTTTGGTTTCCTATCGTGCAGCGTTTATATATTGGCTGGGAAGTATCAATTGGGTGGCTGACAAATTGTGGACGTAAATTTTCGACGGGTTTACCAGAAATAATGCTTCATGCTGGATCTAATTCACCACCAACAGCCAAAAGGCGTGTGATAAAAAGTGCTGTACCGAGATTGAGTGCCACAAAACAAGCTCATGAAACATCATCAGAACCGCGTTAAATGCGGTCCGTTAAACTGCAAAGCGCTCTTCGCTTGGTCTCCGTACGGAATGGTGGCGATTACGACGGAAGATGAAAGGGGAAGAAATGTTTTATATTCTCGTAGCAGCTGCAGATAATGATCATGAATGAAATGGAGGAATCACGGGGCACGTTTCTAAAGTGAAGTACGTATTAACAGACTTGTAAAGGTTAGAGTAAAATAGACTCTATATGTGATACTCTCCGAAGGACAGAATTATAGAAAAATGGGATTTTCACAATTTTCCAATCTTGGGCCATCGACGGCACAGTCAGGCATTCTGTGAACGCCACTTTTTGTATGGTGGTGTTGGGTTTCACATTTTCCCGCCGTTTCAACCCTGTATAGGACTGTCTTGGTGTTGAGTTTCCCATTTTCCCGCCACAGTTAGACCGGTGTGGCTGAGGGGGTACGGTGACACGAATGAAATGTTTTGCAGTCCTTATTATCATCAAAATAAGAGGATGCTCATGAAAAAGTACCTGATATGGTGTTTCAACGAGATACACACTGGTGTTTTGTTTTGACTCATTCATCCCAATGCAGCTCCCCTGTGGACATTCTGCTCGAGAATAATTATGATGAATTGGCATTACGACAAGGATGCATTTGACTGATGAGTTGGTTACACTGAACGACGGCTAGCTATTGACAACAGATTCCGGACGTCAACGATTTTCACTCTTCCTGGAACCATCAGTGTGCATGTAAAATTACAAAGTTTGGTATCACCCAACAAATCCATTTCCATTGCATTCACGTTGCTCTTCCCCAGAGCTTATGGCAACCTGTCATCCAACACAAAAAGGTACGCATTATCTTAAAAGGGCTTGGAGTGACGACAACAGGACCTTTTATCAAGGGTATCCGTAAGGCAGACCATTAAATGTAATCTCAAGGTATTTGTGAGAGTGATTTTTTTTGGTGGCCTTGTAATCAGCACCAAAAGATGTTGCCGCTGTGATAAAGTTCATTACCTGTTGGGCCGATGCGAGGTTTGAACACGTTTGTGACGCGAGATATAGCAAAACGTTGATTGGTTTTATGAAAACAAACTGTTTCAGATACGGTTATACTGTTATCAGGAAAGCAGTTACATATTACTTAAGCTACCACACACACACACACACACACACACACACACACACACACACACACACACACACACACACACGCGCTCGCGCGCGCGCACACACACACACACACACACAAACCTGGCGAGCACTAATAGTTTCATAGTCATCTACACGAAGCAAGTCAGCGCATTTAAATCTTGAAAACCTACGATACAACAGTACTGACCAAAAGATGTATTCTCGTTGGGACTTTGATACCGTCTGTCTCATTTTAGATTTCCTTGACCTGAAACAAGCTGAAGAGTCAAGTAATGGAGTAGCCGTTATAGATACACCAATCGTTACAACATGTTCATTCCCCCGTCCTGATAGCACTCCACCTTAGGTCATTTCCAAGTTAACCACTCTAAGTCCCGGTGGAGATGATATCGTCTTCTTTCCATTTAGCTCTTAATCCTGATGGATTGCCTGTCCAGGGGGTGGGAGACAGCGACCTATGGTATGTCTCATCCACCGACCCCTGGGGCCTGCAATTGGATGGTATCTTCAATCACCCTTTGATCAAGGCAGGAGGGAATCTTTGTCACATCTAAGAAACGACGTCTCAGTGTCCGAATAGTAGACGATAATAATTTACTTCTAGTTTAGAACTTTTAAGGAATGATTGAACTATCATTTCACTCTGCCTTTACATCTTCAAGAAAAAAAATAGGTAAGCGATAAATGAAGATTTCCTTCGAGGTGAGCCACTGTTTTCGCATAGTGTTAAGTCTTAGTCTTCGTAATACTTACCGCCACATTTTGTAAATTTTATAGCTACTTTTGTATTCAATACATTTGATGATATTTATCGTTATTTGATTGTATCTATGTTGTCCTGCATTTATCCCCCCGGGGAATGAACATGCAATAAAGATTCTTAATATATATGAAATATGTGGCCACATTATCAGCTAGAAGCTGCCTAGTGCCCGTATTGTATTGTTTTGTTACAATCTCAAGAAAGAAAGAAAGAAAGAAAAAAGAAAGACAAATAGAAATATATTCATGGATTACACATAACTTTTGATACCATTTGCAGGCGAAAATCGGGCGGATATTTGGGATAGGGATAAGACCTCGGTGATACGTGAGCTCTGTATGATTGATGACTGAACCCTTCCGGATGCTTCTCCTCTCGGAAAGCGGAGACTCCCTGGCAACCACAGACAGTAATCATTACTCACACATTAACAAGAGCGCATCAATCAAGCGATTTTCGTCTTATCTATGACGATGTTTCGACATCCCCTACCAAATATCCATTGCACATTAATGGCGTTAAAAATAGCTGCATTTAAGGATATAAGCTGTACAGCACGGATCTGTCCCAAAGAAACTAATGTAACGTTAAGATAAGCAGATCCGCTTTTGCTGACTCCAGGCCTACATGGAGATGATTATGGTATGGTAAGCTAATTCGTTTTGAGACTGTAAGCCTTGCCAACTGGTAACAAATCACAGTAATGGCATTGAATCAATGAATTTACAATCCATGAATGCGTAGATGTTTTTTTAACCCACCTGCAAATGTCAGTCCCTAAAATCGGTCAGCAGTCACCAAGTTCACAGACATCTCATCGAGTGTCACAGTGGAAACACAATAGAAACATCGTCCTACACCAGTCTAAAATGGCGGGAAAATGTGAAACCCAACACCAACCCAGTCATACACAGGTGTGAAATGGCGGGAAAATGTGAACCTCAACACCAACACCGTCCTACACTCATATGGTGATCAGCGCACCACTGCAAAGCAATGAAAAGTCACCGAGTTGGTCTACCCCGACTAAAGAAAACAGAAATAAAATAAGATAAATAATAGCTTTTTTTAAACACCTGCGAATCTCACTGTCCCTATAATTGGCCATTAGTCACCAAGTACACAGACATACCTCGAGTGTCACAGTGGGTACACTGAATCACAATAGAAACATCGTCCTACACCAGTCTAAAATGGCGGGAAAATGTGAAACCCAACACCAACCCAGTCATACACAGGTGTGAAATGGCGGGAAAATGTGAACCTCAACACCAACACCGTCCTACACTCATATGGTGATCAGCGCACCACTGCAAAGCAATGAAAAGTCACCGAGTTGGTCTACCCCGACTAAAGAAAACAGAAATAAAATAAGATAAATAATAGCTTTTTTTAAACACCTGCGAATCTCACTGTCCCTATAATTGGCCATTAGTCACCAAGTACACAGACATACCTCGAGTGTCACAGTGGGTACACTGAATCACAATAGTAACATCGTCCTACACCAGTCTAAAATGGCGGGAAAATGTGAAACTCAACACCAACCCAGTCATACACAGGTGTGAAATGGCGGGAAAATGTGAAACTCAACACCGTCCTACACTCATATAATGAGGGCACCACTAAAAAGCAGTGAAAAGTCACTGAGTTGGCAAAAGAAAACAGAAATAAAAGAAATGATTTTTTATGACACCTGCAAATCTCACTGTCCCTATAATTGGTCATTAGTTACCAAGTACATGGACGTCTCACTGAGCGGCACAGTGGGAAGGCGTCACGGTCGGCGATCTCAGGATATTCAACCAGCCGAAGGTAAGTGTATTTAACGATATGAACACAGAAGACATGCCAACGATTCAGAATTGTTTGTTAGAGATCAACTACAAAGACAGAGAGTGAGAAACATATTGTAAATATTGTATTTTCGCACAATAATGTGGCGGTCATGAAAGCAATTTGTAGTCAAAAGCATTTTACCTTATAGCTCGCGGCTTACTACATGCTCTTTAGGTATTACATTAGCGTGAGTAGGTTTATGTGGATATTTTTCGAGGCACTTACAACTACCATTATTCCGGCATTTAGCCAAAGAAGGTATCTCTGCCAAACGTAGCGGTAGGAATGTTCTATCAATTAATTAATTAATTATAAAATGCCCAGGCCAACGCTCTTATACTATGTTGGCAGAAAATGCATCGTTGGTCGCTTCAACTCGCTTGTGTTACTGTCAAGTAAAAATCTGCCAGAGGCCCTTGGTAATATTTTTCGACAATTATTCTACCTGCTGGGCATATCTTAAAAGATCATCCTCCAATAGACCTGCAGAGCTATAAACATTGCAGTAATGTGCACTACATTGTCGGTCGCTGTCAACTTCGTATACGAAGACAGTCGCTGGCAACTTTGGCCAACTAATTTTCTCTTGTGGATTCCTCATCATTTCGGCAATATAGTTCATTCCACATGAAGTTTTGTAGTAGTCCATCTGCCGATACGATAGAGTTAAAATCTTT
Source organism: Branchiostoma floridae x Branchiostoma japonicum (assembly GCA_013266295.2). Classification (NCBI taxonomy): domain Eukaryota; kingdom Metazoa; phylum Chordata; class Leptocardii; order Amphioxiformes; family Branchiostomatidae; genus Branchiostoma; species Branchiostoma floridae x Branchiostoma japonicum. The sequence continues at coordinate 8,171,371 of CM023837.1, read as the reverse complement.
CATGTTTGATGGGGGATTCCCAGCATTCTTCAGGACTTCGCTTGTTCCTGTTTCCTTCTCCACACTATTCAAAGCTTTGTGGTAAAGTCAGCCACGTTTTTCGGGTTCTCGGAGTCCGTGGCCGTTCTACTGTTCGTGCCAACAGTGGTCCATATGCCCTCTCGTATCCCAGGACTGGAACAAAAGCAGTACTTCCTTTTGACGGGACTGTCTCTGTTCTTCCTCACCTCGCCGCAGCACTCACAATACGTCCTGGTGACGGGGAAGGGGGTGGGCGGTGCCGGTGGATACTGTTCTGGCGACGTGGAGGAGACGATGATGTGGATCTCTCCGTTCTCCTGCTTGTGGACGGACACGTCTGGTGACGAATCCGTAGCGGTGTCGAATTTACCCATCTGGACATCCCCATTGAGCTGGAGTTGAGAAAGATTCGTCAGTCTTGAACTTGATACTTAAATTTAAACTTTTAAACTTGATACTTAAACTTTTTAAGACAAGGGTGCTCACATCTGTTATAATCTTTTCAAGTTAGTGTAACCCAAAACATTTCAGTGGCTCACAATGAGCCTTGGTTTGTGGTGAACCACAATTATAGCAACATCGTTCTCCACTAGTCTAAAATGGCGGGAAAATATGAAACTCTACACCAACCCAGGCATACGCAGGTATAAAATGGCGAGGAAATGTGAAAGCACATCAGCCGTATTTTGAGAACACAGGCACCGTCTTAGGTTAACACACATGCTTGTCGGATGTCACCGAGTGCTAAGCTTTCAAAGCGTTGATAAATGAACTAGGATCATTCAAGGAAAAATTGCAATGTACTACCCAGCATATAGACTGAAGTGTTAACCAAATACTTGCAAAAGCAATGACAGTATTTCTGTAAAGGTTCTTGGACTACATAGTATTAAACAGATTCAATCTCTGCCAACTTTTATCAAAAACATTTGCTTTCAGTACCTCCTGACATTTGGACTTCTCTGAAGTCCTCCTACATGCTCTTCTACACAGCAGGTCGCAGAGAGACACGGCACAGGCCAGCACTATTCCAAATATCAGAACGCAGAACACGACTGCGAAGTTTTCCAGGGTGAGGGTCGTGCTAAAACCAGACGTGTCGTCATCAGGAAGGCTCGCCACTACGGGACACTTTCCGCGCTCGCTAGGCCACCACTGATGCCTCAGCTCGTCTAGCCTGCCAGAGTCCTGAAGTCTCAAGATTCTGAAACGGCAGAAGACCAAAGTAAGCCAGTGTCTTTTTCTTGATTTGGCGTAGTACCATTTCAGTGTTGTTAAGCATTCTTACGCTTTAAAAAAACGTACATAAATATAATGTCTGGCGCATTCTTATAACAGTCACATTTTTACATTTCGTCGGTACATCATCACTTGAAGAAATATAGTGTACAATAGCGATTGGTAGTTGGTTCTCTACAAACATACCATTTCCGAGGGCATAAAACATGGGCTTGCTAATAACATTTGTTTTGTTAATCGGCACAAATCTAAGCATTACTGGTCGTAGATTGAATAATCCAGCAGTGCAATCAGGAAAGCAATCCCGGCGATTAAAGGCTCGCCTTTTTATTCACCCATTACGCCTGATGAACCACGAGGGCCCACAGAGGAAATCTGGAGGTACTTACGCCATGGAAAATACTTCCGTGAATGCCGAGCCATTCCCCAAAGCGATGCCGTAGCCACTTCGGTACTTCGCAAAGTCGATAACAGACAGTTGGCATGTGGGATCGCGGTCCGCAGCGTATTGAACGATGGGCAGGTCCGCTATCAGCGCGTAGGAATCTAGAGAAGATAAGACGATCGATGGGGAACAACATTAACAGCTTTTAACAAAGTTAACTTGCCATAAATCACAGTGGACAGAATCATGAACTGGTTTCATCTCAATATCTGTGAGAGCAAAGCTATTTCAAGACATGCCACTTCTCATGCCATGCATGCGGGCTGTCAGTTGAATTGAGGCATTCATACTCTAATGCTTCAAAAAGGCTTCAGAATGCGTGGCTTTGACTTCTTTCTGTCACGGGATATCGTTGCGTCTGCAGGCAAGGGTCCAAAATATAACTCAGCAAGAGTAGAGAACACAGCACAGTTCTCAGGGATTCTTCATGATCAGTCTTGCACTTAAAAATCCCAAAGAAAAATCGAAGCCAGCCTGATACAAATGCGAAGGAGACATGTGAATACAGACCTTGTTTTACCCTCCGTATTCCCTCTGTGGTGTCTGATACAAGGGTGCCATTACTGGCAGTAAGAATAGACCACATGTTCTGGTGTGAAGGGATGCTTGACGTGGACAGAAATTCAACCACGGCGCTGTGCCTAACTGCCCCGAACCTGTAAATAAAGCCAATAATTCAATCATCGATGATACTGCTCTGTTATTGCTGTTAATTTTCAATTGTCATGCAAAATGTAGTCCACATGCTGTACCTACGTGGAATGACGGACCATTTAAGCGTAAATAGGTATTTTATTTATGTATTTATTTATTTATTAATCATGTAAACACGTGGGTAGTCCCATCAGTCTTAGACTGGATTCCATAGGAGCCCACAAAAATACAAATGATAAATAACACATAATAACATTTTTTTCAATTGATTTCTGGCAATATGATTCGTCCAATACTGACATTAGCTGAAGGGGTTCTGAGCAAGGGAGCCTGATTCTTACGAGAATGTGCCATACGACAACAGTTCCTCGACGGATGTGATGGGAGCCTGTAGTCTCGTGACCGTCAGATACGCAGCAAGATTGGCGGTATATGACGAGATGACAATCAGAGCAAAGAGCCACCACACGCCCGTCAGGATACGGGCTGACACACGCTGCAGAGATAGTCCCCCGCCTGAAAAGGAGGGAACAACTAACTGCTCCTTACTGTCGAAAGAATTTGTTTGGGCGTTGTTTGGCCCGCTGGCCACTTTTCATTGAGGTCGTGAGGGAAGAGGTCATGGTCAAACAAAATATAACAAGATACAGGTTATGTGACTGAATATATTGGATACAGGTTACATGATAAATGTCTTGGTTTGCGGTTAGGTTTTGTGAAAGCTGTCAAACTTGGTTCTAAATGGTTATACCTGTCAAGACGTTAGTGAAATGTGGTGCTCAATTCATACTTTCCCTCAAATGACACTCAGACATTTTACCAAGGCAGGGGACCATTGTGCGTAAGTGTTATTGACTTTTTCAGGCTATTTCGGTAATGGTTCCCACATCCTCTTGGTGAATTATCCCAGAACACTATGCATTGGATACTGTATAACCGGCAGGGTTCAACCAAGTAAAATAGCAGTGACGACGTGCTGGCTCAATAGTAGTCTCTACCAGACTAACTACGATGGCCATAATAGGGAGATATTTGCCAGGGGAGTTTGGCCGCCTTGTGGTTTGACTGGCCGCGCTTCGGAGGGGAAATTGGAGTCCCGCGGGCTGACTCTACTGGCCAGCTATTCCCTTTTTTTGCCGAATTCTACGATCCGTATCCCCGTAGGAAGGCCTGGTGGAGGCCAGCTCAATAGAACATTGTGCAGATTAAAAGAATGTTACCTTGTCTCACAGACGAGCTGTATAGGAACCAAACCGTGTCCGATAGGGTTGGATCTGAAGTGTCGTTCAGGTCATCTTCCCCCTTACGTGCTGTTCCAGCATTTTGCAGGTGAAACAAAACAATGCTGACAACTGCGAATCCACCGATGATGCACAGCCACATCTAGGGGAGGATGGTAGACAAATGTGTCTAGCGCTTAAATGTGGAACCTATATAAAACTAGCTTGACTTTTAAGCACTGCATGAAAAGTGGGATTTACCAAATGATGATAAATGCCAGGAAAGTCTGGTAATGTTTGCTTTCGGTGATAAACGGCACCAGTATAGATTTCCTGTATATTAACCGCTATTGGTAAACCGAACTTTTTGTGTAGTGAGCCCTGCATATCTAACTCCAGGTGTTATTTTAGCTATGACGTGATTATGCCCCCAGGTAAGTCTGACAGACACGTCTGGGAATTTTTGTCTAAACAGCGATACATGTCAGGTAAGTTTTGATAATGGTTGCCTAAAATATCAAGTGCCAAAAGCAACCATTACCATACTTACCTGGCATTTATCGTCGTTAGTAAATCTTAATTTTCGTGCAGTGAATTCATGTCAAAGCTGAAACGTTTTATTTATTTATTTATTTATTTATTAGACTTTCCGATGCAACGACAAGTAGCATGGAGGAGAGACAAAACAGGTGCATAATTGCACCTCTGCTAAGTTTTGGTACATGGTGGGGATGACAGGCAAGACCATTGATACGAAAACGGTGCCACTATCTGTGTCAAGCTTCTACTAGCGCAATACGTGAAATGGGCAACGTTACGGTTGCCCTCCGTTGCAATTGTCGTCTCTACCCTTCATTGTAGGATCACATGCTTTGGTAGGAGACATGCCTGTTATAGAGCATTTAGAAGACAGGGACCCTAGCTGCCAACTGTCTGTAAACGAGATCACAACGCACAGCTGTGGCTACGGCCTTGCTTTTCAAAACGGGCACAATTCACCTTAGTTTTCTCGTTGTTTTTTCGTGCAGTGAAGATTTCTGACAGGTTCAATCGATAATGACATATGATTGCTTTCAAAACACATTGATTTTTCCCGGTGGACAGGCTTGATTAGGGCGTGTATATTTAATTTCTAGGTTTCAGGCAATCCAGTCGTCAAGCTCAAGGGTAGTCCGTCTGTCACGGTAAACACTTGACACATTCATTTCTTTCCGACTGTTCTCATGTCTGCAAAGGCAAGCAGGGCTCGAAATACCTTTTTCTGTAGTTCTGCACTGGTACAGGTAACATTGAAAATTACCTGCACCAGACAAATTTTGTGCACCACTAAGACTTTTAGGAGGTATGGATCATACTAAAATATGTTCAAAAACTATTACCATGATTTCTTTTGCAGTTTATATAGGTGGTAACAGTCAATGCCGCAAATAAAAATCAACATAAACCTACATGTATTTGTAAACTCAGTACATGGACCAGTGCAGGTAGACAGTAGAAATACCTGCACAGCTCTAATTCTACCTGCACTAAGGTGCATATTCACCCAATAATTCGAGCCCTGGCAAGGTAATGCTACTGCAATGAAGAGCTCCGGAGTAGGCTCACTGCAATATTGCGCCCATCATTCATTCTACCAGACATGTAATCCTTCCTACGTTTTCAGATTGAATTTCTTGCCTTTACAGAATTGCATTTACATTCAATCTACGGTTGCCGGCATATTCTATCCAATATATGTGCAAATTATTTGATTATCCCCCTTTGAAGACGAAATGAATCTCCCGATCTTTTATTTTCAATATGCCCGTTTATTTGGCAGGTTCCAAAATCTGTACTCTGTACCAAGTCTAGGGTCAGTCTGTGTGCAAGTTATACGCTATATGTAAGCACATCGATCTCATGATATTACTCGTTTTTCTTGATATGAAGATTTTAAGCAATGTTATCTATCGTCTATAACGGATGCCGTCTACCTAATCGCGTGGGCACATCTTAAGTAGACGGCGATCGCCTAGCGACCAAAAATTGGATCTGTCTAACCCTTGATTTCATAAATGGAATATGATACTATATGTAAAAGTATGATTTATAAATCACACAAAATCATAACAAATCCGTTCTTTATCAATGAAATTCGTTGAGCAATCTGTCAAGTCTTTGGTCGCTCAGCGGTCGAAGCTTCCAGTGGAAAGGAGGAGTAAGTGGTAGTTCATCATATCAAAACTCTCCATGGCCACTCTGGTGCAAAGAGCCAGCATGCCGTGGCTAGGTCACGTTGTAGGTGATCTTATTAACACTTACAAGTATGCTCATGGTCCGTATGACACGGTTCCATGCATACTGGAGATACAAAGGGGGCCAACACAAGAGGCCATAACCTGAAACTGAGGAGTGAGAGAGCAAACAAAACTAAAAGGGCACTATTCTTCAGTAATAGGATTGTTCCATGGTAGAATGCACTTCCGGAGGACGTTGTAAACCGGCACCAATAGTGAACTCATTCAAAACAAGGTTCGACAAACATATGGAGTATCACCCGGTTAAATATAATTTCAAGATACTGGATCACCCACAGAAACCCACTATGACAATCAGCTAGAAGGGGAGTCAACAGGAGCGGCCCCAACGTTGTAACTGGACTGATGTCCTACCTGGCCGTAGATGCTCTACTCTACTCTAGTAAGGATGCCTAGGCAAAGGCTTTTCCAGGGTGGCGCTAAACTGCTGTCCAGCAGGCAAAAGGAAGAGGGAAGGCCAAGCAATGACTTGGAGGCGGACAGTCGAGCGGGACCTTGCAGAGACGGGTTGCGGATGGGAGGGTGCGCAACGGACAGCAGCAGACAAAAGACTATGGAAGCAATTGACGGCCCGCCTCGGTGCATGGCAAGCACTGATGCGGCGATGATTATGATATCAAAATTCTGCCTGCGCACTTTCTCACAGCCATGTTCGAAGTAAAGTGCATGCAACAAAGGAATGAGGATACCTTGAGATGGAAAGGCTTCAGTATCGTTAACCAGTCCGAATTTCTGGGTTGTTTCTTAATGAGGATACCGATGGACCCCTCCATGAACAGCCTGGTGAAGTCCAGCACTTGTTCCCTTTCTGTTGTGACACCGAGAGCCCCCAAGGCCAGGTCTGCGTCCTATAAACAATGCACAAACACACAAATGCTTACGAATAAATCAAAACAAAACGTGTCACAATATGTAGGAAAGATTGTAACATGCTTCTTTAAATAATTTATACATCATAATCGTAGCAGAAGTCATCGCGGATTCTCTACATAACACTATGATTTTAGTTTGCTAAAAACAAATATTTCAACTGCTGATAAAGAATTGCCTATAAAGTATGACGATAATATGATAGAAACATATCAATTGCAACATCGGTGAATTTGAAGGTTAGACATCCAGATAATGAGATATACAAGAAATTGTTACTCAAGCAGCTGGATAGATTTTGTTGCCTGGGTAACAATTTATATCTATTGCAACAGTTCAGTTCTTCAATGTTGATGCTGGACATATTTTTCGAGGGTCTAGTTTCAATGTAAATGCCAAATAGCTGTTGTACAACAAGTATCTAAAGCATCACTATGTCTTACTTCTTGTATGATGTCTCTGGCCATCCCATTCCAACTTCCGTCCTCCTGAAGGCTTCCATACTTCCCATCATGCACTTCGTACAAGAAGTAGTCGAACTCCAACATGGCGGACAAGTCCTTCAAAAGGTCAACGCAGAAGCCGCTGTATGTGACCCCATCCGACGAATTCTTTCTAAATACGAAGGGCTGTTCCTGTAAAAGCAAACCCGTGTCAGCCATTTGTGGGGAGTTATATGTGCGACGATAACTCGGGTGATTTAAAACAGCGGAATGATTCCTGAGTGGGGAAGTCATTACCCCAGATTTACCGAATGGGTTGCTTATTGACAAGGGTGGTGATAAATCTAACAAATGCATGGGTGAGAGGGCCTTTGATCGAAGTGAGGTACTAGACTCGAATTGATCTACATTCCATCTTGAGGAACCCTTCGATTGTTTACTGGCTTTCCCTATATCCTGGCTTGTATCTCATTCTTAGCAAATAGCGCCACGGAATAGTGAACCCGGAAAGATGTAAAACTGTATCAGCGAACACCGTAGATGGTTCTCAGCCCCCCTTTTTTATTGCAACATTTTATGACAAGACATGGTGACGGCACACTCAAGTTTTAAACTTATTTTCATGCCGCCACCAACGCAGAAGACAATACATAAACATAGAACAAACAAAGCACAAATGTATATTTAATTTAATAATCAAATAATAAACAAATGACCAAAGGTTTCCATTCCAATTAAGACTGATAGGACTCTAATGAATATTAATGTTACAAAAACCGTTTAGAATCAGTCAAAAAAGTTTGCACATTAAGTAATAATTGAGTATTTTTGCCGAATGTGTTGCTTAATGACAAGGAATAGTTAGATCGGAAAGATATCAAATGTACCATCGCATCGAACGCCATAGATTGTTCTCAGCCCCCTTGAACTGAGGACAAATGCCATACCTGTATAGTTACAACTCTGAATGTTTTCCCCTTTATCCCCGACTTTTTCTTTATTTCCTCGAAGAAGTTCTCCTCTGAAAGCTCCTCGTCCTCCCACCAGATATCCTAAGGGCGGAGAAAAGAAAGATTCCATCATCTTGATTGAAAGCCTGAATGGATGTGATATGTTACAAACACCCTTTGATTGATTGGTTTCATATCGGAGAGTTGTAGCACGATGTAGTACCACTATGTAGTAAACGTCAACCCTTCGCTATCAATAGTCCCTTACCATAGCTGTCAACTGCGTTAATAATACGACTATCTGTCATAAAGCCTAGGTCACAATTCAAAAAAGGGGCCCGCTCGGCGCGTTTTCGGGCTGTTTTTTGGCACTACCGTACGGGACCTGGACGGAGCCGGTCGGGATTCCCGGCGGCTGCCGGCCTATTTTTGGCCCCGAGCGGTCGCCGTATTGATTTTAACACAAACTTAAAATCACTTCGGGCCCCGTCGGGCATGGTACGCCGAAACGACGCCGTAACCTAACTGCCCGGGACCCATCAGGCGGCCGCACAGGCACCTGCCTAAGATTATGACGTCACATGTGCTGATCAGTGCATCAGGTGGTCAGGAAAAGGGGGTTATAGGGGGCATATCATATACTGCTTCCTCAGACTACGTCGCACAGTTCACCACGTGTGTGTTACACTGTGTACTTGTGTGTCAGAATTCGCGACATAGCTCCATCATCAGTGAGTCGTACTCTCCATGCACGGGTCTGCGCATTAACCAAGGGCGAACCCACCCTCGTCTTTTGCGACAATCCAGTTCGGCCTGCCTCTCTTCTTCAGCTACCAATACCACAATACCTAGGTTGTAACGGTGACGCGCTGTCGCCAACCTCAACCTCAGACGGGCTTGCAGGTTGTCTGCAGGTTGCACTAAACGCTGCATCGCCAACTTCAGTCTACTCTTCACGTGACGTGTCGTACATGAAGAAAAAACTGAACATTGACAGGCCGAGCAGCGCTTATACATATATACCGGCTCAAAAACACGACAGGAGCCCGTCGGGATCCCACCAGGGACGCGCCAGGGACCCAACAGCTGCCCGGCCGGATTGTAAGAGCCGTCGGCACCCTACCGCACCCCGCACGGGTCAAGACGGGAGACTGACCAGGCATCGGACGGGTCCCTGACAGAAACCGGCCGTCAAGGGGACCGATAGTTTATGAATTTTAATGGACGGAGCACAACAAGGCCCCGACAGGGAGCCGTAAAGGAACATTTAATTGTGACCCTGACAGACGGCGCACGCTCGGCTTCATGACGCCGGCCGGCGTCTACCCGGGGAACATGCCGAGCAGGCCCCGTTGGTAATGTGACTCCAGCATAAGGACCAGTTCAAGGCGGTCCTTATTCGAATATTCCTGGGGGGTTTCTTTGCAGACCTCATACGGGGCGTTATAAATGCTTGGACGTTGGATTGCTACACGAGTGTATCGAAATTCTGCATAGTGTCGTGAATTATTGAACAGAACGAGAGGGAGGGAGAGTACTTCGCCATATGGCAGTCGATACTGCAGTAAAAATAACCTTGGTTTAGATTGATGACAACTATGACTTTTTCAGATAGATTCTATATGCTTTTCCGGTGTGTAATAAAGTATAGCTTCATTTCCAAACCATTTTGTTTCCGCAATGAAGATCAAATTGATTAGCAATTGTTTTATGTTTCACTCTGTAATACGTCTTTGGCGGCAGTCATTATAAAAATCATATTCCTAATTCAACTAGACAAACCTTCCGCTGAAAACATATCTGTTCTTTTATACCTATTATTACTGAAAACCGAGAAGTTGAATTTACCAAATGATAGTTTGTTTTATTTTGTATCTGTTAACTGTATTTGTTCATCATGTTTTGTTGTGACCTGTACTTTAAAGTCGTCATTCAATAATTATGGATGTAATAACGATGTGTGGCTCTATCAAAGGCACAGGTGAACCCTCGACTACATGTTTATGCAAAGTTTAATGCACCCCGTAACCCTGTAACATGAAGAGGTGAAGTAAAGTACGGACTGACTCCCAAATATATCCATCTATAGATTTGTAATAAGATGAACTTTGTAGAAAAGCTCAAACGATATTTTATCCCCAAAGAGTAAACTCAGGATCACTAAAGATAAGACAAGAGGTCAAACTGAACAATTCGATGAGTCCATTCTCTTGTGTTAGGGAAAAATCGAACCTTTTGCATAATGTTCTGCACCAACAGCGATGAACTTTCATGCTAAGATAAATTTAGCTTTACCCAAGGGTTGTCGGTAATTTCCCCAGTAAGTTCTGATCGCAGAGACTTCAAAGTGGACAGGACAGATGAATGGTAGTTGACTTGCTCGAAGATTGAACTGCCTAGTACTCCGCCTGTCCCGGATTGCTGAATGGAAACCATAATGGAAACATTGATTGTAAGACAGATACTTCTTGTAGTGTGGTATAAGTAAGTATTAGGATTACCAGGGAAGACAGTAAACTTGATTTCTTTTTAGTCAGCTATTCTTTTTCATTGCACGACTTTCATGGATTATGTACAATTTGACATTGCGGATGAAACGATGACAACGTACATGAGATGCACAGTCGACCAATTCGTTTAAAGGCACAAAGTACATGTAAGTAAGTAAGTATCCCCCATACTTTCTTGAACTCATCCATCAAGAGTGTTCCACCAGACCATGGAAGGGACACATCCAAGGAACATCTATAACGTTGTATAAGACATACATTGTTAGTGAGGGAGCAACAGCCAGCACGATTGATACCAGTCTTCAAATACAAATTCAGTGTTCATGTTAAGCCGATGTATACATGTAGGTAGAAATTTGATTAAATAGTAAGAGGATATGCAGACACATGGCGATAATAATCCACAGCGATATAGCAGTCATTACACTGTGTGTGTTTGTGGTACATGTATAAACCCCCACTATGAAATGTAAATGTGTGTATGCGTGTTAACGTTTGTAGCACATTCATAAGCCCCCACTATGAAATGTGTGTGTGTTTGTGGCGCATTTATAAGCCCCTACTATGAAACGACAGATCACCTCAATTTATTGGGTCCAATCCACTGCCTGTTTTTGAACAAAGTGTAGACAGCCTGGGCAAGATGGAGGACAGCATCGTGCATGTAGAGAGCCGTCATCTAAAGCAACAGCAGTAACATCAACAGTGACGTTCACTTCAACCTTACTTTCACAAATGATTAGTATTTTCTTATCTAACAAACTCCGAGAGACATCGTCATCGCAGTTGGTTACAGGATTGGGTTCCAATGAGAAGAGTTAAGAGAAATAGTCTTCAGGGCAAAAGGAGATGTCGTAATGCAATCTATGGCTGATATAGGCTCACTGCACCATGTTTGTGGTACATAAAAGTGCTTTTTTTCTTTCCTGCCATTGCTTGAGTGGGAGAAGACATTATTCTATCTGATCGGCACAGTTGACTAGGAGACTACATGTGAGTAGAATGTGAGTTGCTGATACGTTTCAGCCATCACATACATTTACCGACCACCAACCGTATCAAAATGTGTGATGGATTCTTCGGCGTGTACATAGTATGGCTCTTCTTTAAACAGAACCGAACACTCAACGTCTCATCCGAATGACCGCAATCCCTCACTGTGGTCTGCCCATGAGGATTCAAAGGCCGGCTGTGAAATGCTAACAGTCCAAGGTGACGGCTTACTTGGACATTTTCCTTGATTATCACCACCGCAGGCGGTTACGAACGCCTACGCCTGCTTGCAGTCATTTTCGCGAGGTGAATAAAGCAGATTGCCATGTCAAAGTCCATGAATGTGTGACAAGGATTGAACCATATGTGCCTTGACACATCCTCTGCGTAGGTTGCCTACATGCTGACATCCTTTTATAACAACCCCTGTGGCGTAATTGATTTATTCTATTATTATGCAGCCGGATTGCAATTATAGTTCTCACGTATAAAAGTTACTTTTTATCTGATAACCGTGGCGTGTAATGGGGCCATAGCCAGAGCCAAATGTTCCACAGTGATTTATCTGATATACCGCTTTATGAAATAATAGGCGACAGTAAAACTTTAACGGTAGAAATGTTCGATTTAACTTTCATATCAGCTTTCCTCATCAGGATTTGTGGCCAAAGGTGGTAAAGTCGGGTAAAGTTCTGGGTGTTAGGCATATCAGTCAATATACACTGCACAAAAAGTTGGATTTACCACCACCATGATGGTAGCAAATTCAGTAAAATCGGGTAATGTTTACTTTGTAAACAGTACTGTACTTTACGATGGTAGTAAATAAAAGTCAAGTCCGGTAATGGACAGTAAATGATATTACCGGACATGGCTTAATTTTGTTAATCTACTACCATTGTGAAGTCGGGTACTGTTAACAAAAGACTTTACTGGCATTTACTACCATTGGTAAATCCAACTTTTCGTGCAGTGGCATAGACAATAGCAGTCTGTAAACTCCGTGTAGACGGTTGGTATTGTTTGCAGCAAACCGGGACACAAAACAGTAGATATTTACCTTAACGTCATAAATGCTTGCTACTGTAGATGTCGTCACGTTTCTCGGCAGAGAATTCCAGTGTTGTAGGAAGTTGTCCATGTAGTCTGTGTCCGGAATTTGCCTGCGAGCCACCGTCAGTCGTCCCATTGAAACGTTGAGAGCCTTGATCTGATGGTCGCTTACTTCCTGAAAAGTTTCAACCCACAGATATCTTAAAAGGTAACGTAACCTATAGCGTTTTGAGGCCGTAGGGACAGTGGGTTGTTAATCCACTGTGTCTAGGGCACAGTATTGGAAGGCGGAGCCCATCCCTCTCTTTCCGCCGCCTTTTATCTCCCCAACCGAAGTCAGGTACCCATTTTACACATGGGTGGAGTGAAGAAATCCATGTAAAGGGCCTTTCTCAAGGACACAACGTCTTGCCAGCAATGCCAGGAATCGAACCTGTGACCTCTTAATATCTTGTCCGCTAGCCTAGCCTAGCCTAGCCGCTCGGCCATTCGACACTACACAGATGAAAATTGTAAGTTGCATTCAAATGTTCCCGCCCCTCTGTACCTCAGCATCATCCCGCAAGTCTTGTACTGGCATATATTTCACATTGTATGAATATGCCGGTAGCTATCATGTGACGTCTTGCAGAATGAAGAAAGACCTAAAACTATTTCCCTTGCTCCCCTGTGCACTCCTGTCACACATGCTGAACCTATAACATCCGATGATTGTACCTAATTTTGCAGTGTCAAATGCATATATTCCCGGACCCTACCAATGTTAAGATAGCAAACAGACTGCAGAAAGATTAGAGTAATACTTTCTTGTCTAAGAATATAAATGTGTACCTTACAGGAGGTTTATCTACATTTGTAAACCAGACTTGTATTGGTATATTAATCATAAGGGCTCAGAAGGATTTATGCCACGGAAGGCTCTATACTAATGGGATAATGTCAATCCCCCGGTAATTTTACAGAGGCAGTACTCTCATAATGTCAGAGCTTTTGATCCAGGGATCTTGGAGGGGCTTCAACACAAGACATTGTACCATTAATATCCGCGTCTCGAATTGTCTGAACCTTAAAAAGACGTTTGCTTTCACATAGTTTTCAGCGCCCTATACATCATACCTGACACCAGTAGGACCTAAAGGTACACCGCCAATGACAAATATGGTTTCATCTCCCACCAAGGCAAATACGACACACCCGAGGGGAATTCCGTGATGTTATTGAAAATTTAAGCCATATTTTGTCTATAGGTACTGGCGGTGTCACCTGATGTCTTATGATTCAACGCTCCTGGCGAAGGATTTCTGGTGGGATGTCATGAGTTGCTGTCTGCACGAGATACCATCCTATAGGATCAAAGTTATACTTCAAGGCCTTCATTTACCAAGGCCTTCATATTTTTCTTCCAGCCAAATCAATCGACATTTGCTTGATAAAATTATGTATTTCTTAAGATATGTATTGATTGCTACCTTTCTAGAGATTCCCAAGGGTCACAGATCTGCCCAGTTGTAGTGTTTTTTTCGCTACAAATGAATTCGCTACATTTGATTACAGTCTCCAAGATATTGCAACATGTCGTCTCAAAGGTGAAAGGTCTAGACAATGGGCCTCAGAGGTCATCTCCTGAAAAAGAAGATCACTTGCTCACCTCCTAAAACTGCAGATATATCACTCTTCTCAACGATTTTAAGGGTAGGGCGCATTACTCAATTAAGGTTATTGATGTTTCTGCGCATCCAATCGTATTTCGGTGTCTTGGATAATGCATCTCCGTGTATGGGCAACCTTGAATCACCATATAACTGAGCTGATATAGTGTGTCATTGCCTTTAAGAGATCCACAGCTGCGAGTACGCACCGTATAGAATCGCTATACGACTCGCCACCAATGATTATAGAGGTGCTCACACACCATTTCACGCTTTTCCACGTTCCGAGGAATCAATGAGACCCACCGAACATCAGTAAAAGTTTATACAACCTTGAAATATTTCCCAGATCCCATCAGGTTTTATTTCCCTTATCGAAAGCTTAAAGCTTCCTTCACGGGCAATGCTGTCAATAACGGCAGGTTATGCCGATTACGATAAATGCCTCTATCACATCTCGCATTGATGTATTAAAACATTTTACGGCCAGAAATAGATTTCATAATACTACTTCACCTAGTCGATAAATAATGAGCATACTTCAAGCCATTGCACGGTGGAATATCGTGTCTAAAAAGCCTTTAATGTATGGCAAAAGCGATCTGTTCTCGACATGCTAACAGGTCAATTACCAATCACTACGAGGAGCTGTTCCTATCAACTCTGATACGAATCTTCTGAAAAAGAAGTGGAACGGTCAGTAAGTTGGCCATTTCTTTTGAAGCAGGTTCGATCGAATACTGATTGCTCTCACTGCCGTCGTGTCCAATGCAAGGACACTTCATCTTGCCCCTGAGCACGTCCACGTTTAATTGCCTTTGGCCTCTTAAATAGCACGACTGGATTTGTTTAAACCTCCATCTCCATACATACTTTGAGTTAGCGTATCTCTAAATAGATTCGCGCCGGTTGACCAACAACAAAGAAACGCCAGGAATAAAGACAAATGTCTGTTCGTTACACCTTTTGCTTTACATTCACCACGGAGACACAAAACGGAAAGATAATCACACACGGTTACCCGCCCTCGACAGGCAATACCTGATTTATATCTCAGGGTCTTTCTTCGCAGACGAGTCCTGCATCACTTACGTTAAGCTAAGGGAAGTGTACATCGATTTTCTCATCGGTGCACCATCTTCTGGGGCTCCTTTAAAACGAACTCAGTGAGTCGCAACAAACGTCTTATCGACAATATTTATTGGGCAATAAGTCTTTGTCGATAACTTTCTTTTTGACTCATTGAGCATAGGAACTAGCTCTGCATTCTTGGTGTAGTAATTAAGGAGTTTAAGGAAAAGGCTAGCCTTCGGGCACCTGTTTCATACTTTGTAGCTACTGTAAATATGTCGCTGATCACTACAATAACTTTTGAAGGAATATACTTCCTACTAAAAAAGTAGCAGCCAACAGAAGAAGAAGAAGATTATTTCGTACCCATGATCCAGAGCACTGCAACATATGTAAATAATTTACAGGTTGGTCTTTATATGAAGCCACAGGGTCCCCCAAGGACAACCCTGTACTGATGATTTACCAGCCATCTACATAGCTTCGTGCCGATATAAGACCCATTCCGGTATACAAGCATAAATATTACACATTCGTGTGCATATCACATGTATGCAGGCCGTATATTTGATTGTGAGGTGGTGGTGCAAGTAATACGTCTTGCCTTGAGCAGGACGCAAAAAGGGTTTGTGGAAAATCTTATCGTCCTAATACTTCCCTGAGGCAAGGGGAACCATGTATTTTGAGTCGTGATTCTGTAAATCACAATTAAACTTGACGTAGGGGCAAGCTGCAGATGGAGGCACTAATCTTAACCTAAGTCCCTGTCACACATAGCTGAATATGGCCTCCCGAACACCAGCCGAACTTCCTTCAACCATGGTTGGGAGTAGGTCGGGAGCAAGGTCGGTCGGCATTCGACCAGGTCAGCTAATGTTCGACTGCGCCAGCCGAATATTGCAAAATGTTAAAAACATTCGGGTGTGGACGGGAGGTTCGGTCATGGTTGGCTGGTGGTTGGCTAGTGTTCGAGAGTAGGTCGGAGCGTAGTTGGCAGTCAAATTTGACTCAAATTCAACTCAAATTCGATTAGCATAGAAGGGTAGGTGTGGCCTAAATCTGATCAGATGGCTCCCGAACTTCAACCGGGGGAAGGTTTTGAATGTGTGACAGGGGCCGGGATTTACAATCATGAAGCAGCATGAGGGCATCAAGCGGCTGTATTAACCAAATTGCTCCAAGGTACCTTACCATTTAGAAATTCAATACTTGCCACATTGATGATTCACTTTGGACTTGCTGACAGTTCAGTAAGTTCTAGTAGAAACGGCGGCAAATGGATGTTACCTGTAACATCCATTTATTGATTTACGCCTGTCCTGATCTCCGAGGGCCGTTGATCTAGTATCGAAGATAGTCACTCAGACGTAAGTTAGATAATGCTATATCTACGTGAGATAAAATCTATGACACTTCTGCCATCGATCCTCTGTCACAGGTATTGACTTCACCCAACGTAAGGACATAACTGACTTTGACTTCAGAAAATACCAAGATTGAATACAGTAGGCCTTGCCTTGATATAACTTGTAAGACTTATATTGGTACAAAAGCTCGTACGTATCACCAATACTCTTTGATGCGATGGTCTCAAGCCGTTGTTATCGATTACAATGTCACAAAGCTATCCCTACGGCTACCCGCCTCTGCCAGCACAAGAACTAAAACAAGGTAGTGTGGCAAAGGGGACAAATCCCTGGGTCTGCCAAAGCGATTTTCATTAACGTAGAAATTCTCTAGGGTTTGTAACGTCTATAATTTGTAAAGACTAATCATAAAGGCCTCAGCTGGATATAAGTCTCGCATGCCACTTACGTCACGGATTGGCGGCTGTGATTTGTTACCAGAACAATTGGATGTGACCGTTCGGGAATTTAAGATGTATGGAGAACCACCAGGTGCCTTTTATGTTATACCACCGCTGGTGTTGGGAGTTGGGAATAGGAGGTATCAGAATCTCAAATGGATAGCTAACGAGAACCTTGGGAACATCGTTTAGATGTGAAGTTTATCCCTTAGCTGTATGAATTCATGAATCGTTCCATTATGGTGTTATCATGTTATGCTTAAGACATGTTTTCGCAACATGGTTTAATTAACGATCTTGAGCAAAGCAACTGGTGAGAGATTGGAACACATGTAAAATGTTCGCATTGTGAGACATTACAGGGTAATCACAGTTTGACTGTTAGCCACGTTTGATAAATGCGAAAAATAGAGAAATAAACGGAAACGTGTGTATTACAATTATAATTTAATTTTCAAGGTACCAAAACTGAACTTACCTCATTAGAGACTATCCAGTGATGTTCCGGGGTGAATATGCCCATCTTATTTGCCTGAAGATTGAAACGAATAAACTATAATTAAGGAAGGCAGTTTCACAATTATCCGGTGAATGTTGTGAAGCGATTGCAAGACCGGAAAGGTAAGGAGTACAAAATTGTGCGTGGCGGTGTTCAGGATATATCTTTTACGTTTAGATAGAATGCATGGCGAATAGTCTTTTTGTTTTGGTCCCGAACACTTGAGACATTAAGATCATGTGTCTTTATGTCTTTAAGTACTCATCAATTGTGTACCAGATGTTTCGTGGGGAACGTTGGTTGACCCCATTGTTGCATTTATGAATCACTGGTGTAATCCAACCAGATCGAATTGCTGGAATACGTACACCATATTGTTTGTTAATTCATATTGATTATAATGCAGTAGTTAGCAAGCTGCGGTTAAGATCCTTGATAGTAAATCTAGTTGAAACTTTTAAGTTTTAAGTTTTAAACTTTTAAAATACTTTAATTGTGATAGATAAAATAACTAAGACTGAAATTACCACAGGATATATTATTACACCATTTCTATCAACATCAGATGATGATTTAACAAATCAAGGCAACTATGTCCTTCCATTTAATTGCTATAATATCAAGCTACGTGAACGGAAGCCCAATGACCGTCGCTCATAAAGGCAAGTCTTCGACATTACCCCGTTTTTTTAAGCGTATATGTATGGGTCATTGCCGACATGTAAGCAATCAAACTGTATCCTGAAAACTGAACGCTCTAGGAATTTGCACTGAAAGTTGGGCGAGTCCCAAAGTTTTTTTATTAACATATTTATATATGACATCCAATACACACGGACGAAATAAGCTAATGCAAACTAATGTCCCTGACACGGCAATCTAGGTCCCAATTCCAGGAACATTTGGATTAGTATGCTTCCATGGTTTCCTAAAGCTTTTTACTTCATGAATCACGGCCGCCATATGGTTTGACGAAATCGATCATTAAGTAACAGGCCTTGAACGCGAACGCACGCAGGAAGCGCCGTAGTGAAGCACTCTGATCTGCTAGTACTTACCATTCATCTATAGCTCATGCATATCGCTTTGGGTTCTTCTACTGTTTGATCTAAGAAGTAGTAGCTTAGTGGCATTTGCTTTGGCATGGTCCCTCGAAATGGTTTGAAAAAGCTTGTTTGCTTTAATGTGCACTCACGAGTCGTGCTTAAACTCCCACATATCAATCTCGTACGTGTGCAATGTACGGAAAATCAGAGGGTCTTATTCACTGCTACAACCTTACCGCAGTCTGCATGACAAACTGAGGGTGATTGACCTTTGTAATTTCAGGATTTGAGAAGTAAATGTAGAAGGGATCACCGGAGAATACTCAAAGGGTTGTTGCATTAATGATTTTGCTACACCCCATAATATAATGCAATGCAATACAACGTAGCATATTGGATGCAAACGCTTGCAACGAATCAATGTCTTATGGTATTTACATCACCAACTCTGTATATGACTAGGAGGGTTAGGGGCTAGGGGCAAGAGATGTTAAGTCATTTATTCATATACTTCTTAAGTGCCTTGACTTTAAAACACATTCTGTAACCTTAGAACCCAAAATAGATGCAGTTGACATAAATCACGTGTTATACCTTACCTCACTTATCACACTGATGGTGTTCTCTACGGTACAGAGAATAACAGCATGTTTCAGCAGATGTCTTCCGTCGGTCCCAGAATCTCTATCGAGTCTCGGCAGGGTGACTTTGGTGTCACTGCCGTTAGAGAGAGACGGCAACCGCAGGAGGACGATCTCTGGAACTCGCCCTCGTGTCAGCAGTAGGAGAGTCTCGGCCCTGCTGAACGCTAGGGCCGAAAAGAGTGGAATCAGTCAGCAACCAGAGAACGCAATGTATTGTTTCTATATTTCTTTACTATGCTCTTTAGGAGAGCGCTTTTATAAGTATTGTTTTTTCCCAATCTTTGAATGTGAATGATAAAAAAAAGAAAACCCAAAGAAGAACACAGAAGACCAATCGCAATATGAAATAATTCTAAATTGTAGTAGAGACAGGTAGAAGCCAAATAGTGTTTGCAAAGTTTCCTCTACTAATATTCAATGCAGCAACATTCTCATATACCTCTGAAACTCATCAGCATTACTCAACTGATAAACGGTAGAGTATCATTTGCTATTTTTGTAAGTAATATTGTATTTATGAATATGATTTGTTTGTTTATATATATATATGAAGAAAATAAACCAAGCATTTAAATCAGGTATCGACGCATATACATGACGACAGTGTTGGTTTGTGGATTTTGTCTTATTGCTCACCATGTTCATCATCATACAGGACCACCATGGTCCTCCACCTCTGCTGCCTGATGATATCAGACAGAGCTCTGTCGACCTCAAACGCCGCTGGGTTCATACTCAGGGTGTACTTTGTGTCCGGAGTGACGTCACACGTGTCACGTGACACGAAGATGTGAGGTACGTGCATGACGTCACATACAGACTGCAGCATCAGGTTAGATGAGCAGGAGGTTGAGGACAAGATGGCGGCGACACCCTGGGCCATCAGTGAGCAACCTAGGAAAGAGTATATCCATCAGTAAAACATTCAGGACCTTCCCCCGAACACCAACCAACCAAGGTTGGTGGTAGGTTGGGAGCAGTCTTACCGGATTTACCTTTCGACACGAATCGACTCAAATTGGAGTTAAATCTTAGTCAAATTTGACTGAAAACCACACCCCGACCACCGCTGCTCCCACACGCCCTGTGCCATCAAAGAGTAGCCTGTTTAATGAATGAAAATAGACAATGTGCAGGTGCTGAGGTGGACCACCATTTTTTTCCACTGCTTTTGTCTAAACACTATTGTTAATAAATTGAACTCAATAAGGATTGAAATCAAAATATTTTTTTAAATAAGCAGATATGTACTGTTTTGTTGTGGCGAGGTAGCTAAAGTAACAGCTACACTCTCTAGTCAAGTTAATGCTTACATGTACACCAACAGATCAGGTAATGCTATAGATATTTGTATCATGGCATGGACCTCGACCAGTTGTGCAGGTGAAGAAAATGATAACATATCTAATATCTATTGTTCCCCAGCTTGTCAGCAAAATATGTACTCTATCTAGGAGCGGAAAAAAGTAAGATTGCCTAGGTTACATTTTATTTCTTGGCCGCGGGGAAAGTAGTACGGCAATAAATAGGCAAACTGCCTTTGGCCATATTCCAGAGCCATTACAGGCAGATAGACCGAATTAAAATGACTCCTGAAATGTCCCTGCCATACGTCCGCAAAGTGTGGGATAATTGGCAAAAGTACCGGAGTCGATTATCGGCGGATTTAGCGAACACTTACGGTAGGAAATGACCAGTATTTTTCACTAATCGAGACGAAATATCCTTTTCTGACAATTGATTCAGCGCTGTGTCTTCACAAAAGCTCGCCATAAAGTTTTAAAATTCAAAATCTGGTCTGTACAATATGGTTCTTTTTTTATTCACCATTGAAAGTATGCAATTCGCTTTGATATAATGGTATGATATACATCACCTTAAATTATGCCGGATGCAGAGCATGATGTTATGAAATATTAATGCTTCTTTGTGATACGTTTCAGGAAATTGACCGGTTTCATGTGATATAGGTGATAAATATAGAAAAATAATTTCATTTACAGGATATGAAATATAGCTCATGCTTAGATTTCAGAGATTTATTTTTGATGTCTTGACAATATGACGCGATTTCGATCATTTAGTTTTTTGAAATATGTTCTCTAAGAGGACACGGGATATGTAGCAGCTTGTACGGAAATAATTTGCTGTCTTGAAGCTTTGTTTCTTCACTACAGTTTGAGGGTTTTACTGCTACTTTACCTATACTTTACTCTCCTGAACTGCGAATGACCTTAGCAAGAAAATAAAATGGCAGAAATTATTACAGTCAGCTCATTTTCATGCCATGACTATCACGAGCACTCTGGGCTCTGTATATGCCATTATGATAAATGTGCAATTTGCGACGGTTTTTATATATGGGTCAAACCATAAAACCCGATATTACAAGAGTCATAACTTTCGTAGCCAAGTTTTCATTTGTATTTCGAATATAAAAACATAAAATGTTGCAATTCTTTTATGCACATTGTAAACTTTTACGAGTTTGGCATTGATATATTTGGACATAAACCTAAAGCCAGTGGTTTGGGCATGCGTTGGTGGCAGAACAAATGTCCCCAGGTGTGCAGGTAACTATGAATAATGAAAGTGAACTATCGAAAAATGTTGACTACAGCAAAGGCAATATGGACTGTCTTGAAAAGTGGAGGGAGCCCTGCGTCACAAAAACGAACTGGCGACGCAGAAAGATTCTAAATGAGAGAACTTTAAATTATAGACTGGCCCTGAGGTGACCAAAGCTTTATCTTCCAGCTTCATGACTTTCGGATGCGGATGTTGCAGCGTGTACCGCACTCCATTATTCTTCCACCGCCAAAATCAATATGCATTGGGCATATTGGCTGGCACACCCCAATGGCCAGTCATCTAGGAACTTTACAGCAGTTCGTTTCGCGGGATCAATTTGATCCGGAATGAAAAGATGCGACAGACCTGGCCCTGACCCAAAACGCACATTGAACCGCGGTCTTTGTATAAGGCTTATGATACGAAACGGGGGTGAAAAGAAGGGTCGGCGATGAAAGACGATTTCCAGTGATTATCTCAGGATTATCTATGGTCGTTATATTCCCTGCAATGCACACCTCCAATCTTAGCAAATTTACAGGTAATGCACTATAACATGTCTGACTATACTGTAGCACAATGTAGATGTTTGCAATCTGTACCACTATCAGTGATCCTAAGTGCTAACTTAAAATAAGTCAAGAACGTCAGATTCATGGCACCTCTGCAGTGGAACCAGGCAACTGGTAAAATCCATATCAGTTTTGAATTTCATGAGTGGCCACGGCCAAACACGATGGCCAGTGATTGGAGAAGCCAATAGCTCAAGCAAAGCCTCAAGTAACGGCTCAAGGAAGATATGCTTTACATATTGGTGCATCATGTATGAGGGCCCTCCGACTGACCGTGGCATCGGGTGACTATTACCAAACACTGTAGCAGCCAAGGGCAGAAAAGATAGTTCCAGGTCGAATCATTCTTGATATTTTACATTTCGAGTGCAAAAGGTGAGATGAGGCTACCACTGGCGAATGTTGATACCAGACAAGTTTACGATTTTGGCCATGGAAGGAATACGTAGATAAGGGAAGGGAGTTCACGTTGTTGCTTCCAGTTTCAGAGATTACAATATTGTATTTTGCTGTAAGTATGACCAAGTACTTGGTCTTACTTGAAATATGCATGGATCAATATGTCTGTGTTCTTGTCCTCTGGTAAGTCTCACCAACAGTTATGAAAACTTATTTAGTTAATAAATAGAGGAGGACTATTGGCCGTTCTCCCCTACATAACAAATGGATACCATCGATTACTGCTCTGATTTGGCTAAATACAAAAATCAATCTAGTCATGAATGAATTCACAATTCCCATGTTGCTAGCGATTGCTAACAGTCATTTATACTAGCGCCTACAACAGGAAGGAACATTAACACAAAGCAATACATTGTTCATTTTATATCCATTGCTGTATTTGTTTCAAAGTCAGTATCAAAAAGAAAGTTTAAAACTCCTCGGTATCAGTGAAGGCTTGTTTAGGCATATATCCTATTCTGGAAGGGAGGTTCCAAAGTGAGTCACCCTCGCCTCACGAAAGTCAGAAAGTAGGGTGCGTTACACCACTGCACTAATGCAACTGCTTGAAACGAAGGAAGTTGTGCGTGAATGTTTTATGTACCTTTACGTGCTCGAATAAACATGATAAGATATTTAAACAGTTAGAGACAAAGGCTAGAAAAAATCTGATTAAAAGATACTGAAATTTGAAGAGATTTACGCACCTTCATTGTCAGAGGATCCACATGCAATTTATGCTTATAAAATAATGGACCGAGTTTATTACTCCACAGCTGGAACCTTTAAGCATACGTTTCATAATGGGTTGTGAGATGCTGTTACAAAATAGCAAATTGCAAAAAGTTATAAAATTTATTTTAGGTTTACGATATCACAAGCGCCATGAGTAAATCTAGACCGACAACAACATGAAGCGGTGTCAACGAACTCCCAATGGAGATAAATGGAGGGAAGAAGTAATTAAAACTACCAGGAGATCATATCAACAATTGCCTGTCCTCACGCCTGATTTGACTCACTCATCCATCATAAATTTGCTTAGCCAGGCCTCAGAGGTCAGTATAGATCAGATAGCAGAGCGCTATCCCTCTCCTTTTCTGCTAGAGTACGTGCATTCATTGCTATTTCATCGAGGCACTATGTGTGAGCTATATTTTCCAAGGAATTTTGCTCTTACAGCATGTTTGTTACTGATAAACCGTACATCCATTGCTTATAGACTCTTTCATTGAGCCACCATGTATAAACTATATTTCCCAAGTCGGAAATTCGTAACTGATAAAAAGCACACAGCTAATTCTTAGTAAAAAAAAAGATAAGTGACTCTTTCGACTGAAGAAGGCTGATAAACCGTGCATTCTTTGCTTGTCGAGTCTTTCATTGAATCATTATGTATGAGCTATAGTTCCCAAGTCGGAAATTTCTTACTGGTAAATCGCACACAGATAATTCTTAGTAAACAAGAAATCATTTTTAAACAAGCTGGCCGGGGCCCAAGATGGGAAAAGCGACACCTTGAACACGTTAAAGATCCCACTACACTTATCGAAAAGAGTAGGGGTCCTTCCCCGTGTGAGTGGTTCAAACCTCACAGTCTGATCTCAGGTTTGACATTTCGAAGAGGTGATAGTCACCTGTTATGTCAATCCTTCCACAAATATTGTGGTAAATCTTCATAAATGAATAAGAGAAAAGACAACTACCTTTTTCGACTAGAAGAAGGCCGTCACCGTTGTCCACCTCCTCTATGCGGGGAATCAGTCGAGCTTGCGGCAGGATTGCCTTGTCTGCGTTGATTCGCTTAATCGCATAACTGAAGGCTTCTTCCTCTTCTGCACTTCGAGCTTTGTCAAATATGGCGCCTGAAGATAAATGAACATTGCGATGAAAAATTACTCAAGCCACGTTATAAGCTATAAACAATTCCCTCTGAAGAATCTTCTTACGAGAAACAAGTTTACATGGAAGAACAAGTTTAAGTTGTGTAAGTTTAAGTTATGAAAAAACATGGTCGATGTCCAGCTGGGCAATGTACAGTGCAATAGCTTTATCAAATCGAAGATGATCTATAAGAAAATAACTTTGGTGTAAGAAAACCATAGTAGACTTTCCAAAAGGATTTTGGCTTTTCAAAATCGACTTAGAGTTGCTTCTTCTACCATGCTACCATCTGTTCCTACTTTGTTGTACAATAGGCACTCATGGAGCAGTGCACTCCTGGATATCTGAATAACGACCAAGATGCAGATGCCAGTGATGTATTCATGGATCTTAAAGGACAGTCTTCAGCAAAGGTCGTCACATGAAATTAGGTCACGATTAAGGTCCGCCTGCCTGTCTACACAAAGGTCTTGTAAGTGGGCAGGTAATGATATAGTCTGCTGAAGCCGAGAGAAGCGACGAGACTACCAAAATGTGGTTTCAACTTTTCTTCTTGCCTGTGATTGAAGACCACCGCACCTGGTAGTTTGCTGAAAGTAGCTTGCTTATGCGTCACGAGTTAAATTACTGCTATGGCTTGATGTCACAACAGAAAGATGGCAGATTGGGATCCATAAGTCAATAAAATCGTGATAGTTGCCTGCACTTCAGAGTACAGATCCAGTGTACAAGGCAGAATATATTAGATCTGAAGGGACGTAGCTTAGGGGCTCTTAGAAATGCGGAAGTGTCGGCTAGAGACAACCTTGTGGGCAATGGCCGTGTGGGTATCGCTCCAGGCGGGATGTGAAAATGGATGGCTGTCCACCTGGAATAAATGCGAACGTTTTATTGATTTCGTGTCGCACAGTGCGCTGCGAAATCCCGCAGAGGCAAATAAAAGATTATATTAGGAAAAATATTGATCAAACGCTTCACTCGGTTCCAGTGGGCTGTTTGGTACCACAATACGTGTAGGGCTTGAAATATTTTTTCCGCATACCTGCACTGGTGCAGGTAACATGGAAAATTACCTGCACCAGACAAATTTTACCTGCACCAGACGTTGAGAAGTATGGTTCATACTAAAATCTATCCAAAAACTATTGCCAATGTTTCTTTTATACTTCATAGGTCGTATTACTGGTAACAGTCAATGCAGCAAATAAAAATCAACATACACCTACATGTATCTATAAACCTAGTACATGGACTAGTGCAGGTTAGGTGCAGGTAGACATGAGAAATACCTGCACATCCCCAATTTTACCCGCACTAAGGTGCATATACACCCAGTATTTTGATCCCAGACGTGAATGATGTTGTCAGGTGTTTCCCGGTAAAACGAATGGGAGATTGTCATCGCAGTAACGCCATACGGCAAAGAGTATTGATATCGTTTGGTAAAATCAATTATATGCTCCTCGGGTCTCGCAGGGTCTGGGATGTGCGTGGAAATAAGACGAATGGTCTCGTGACGGGCTAGGCAATAGACGAAGACGGATTATCTAATGAACCGGAGGCTAATTGTAAACAAATAAATAAGAAACGGCGCAAGACGTTTGAAGCAACAATAGAATTAGATTTCTCCAGTTGATTGCGATCTTAGATCTATTGCTAGTTAAAATTTGATGACTGTAAGCAAGAAGAAAAATACAGAAGCGGTAGGAATGAAACGTCACGCACACACGATGTGGATGTCATCAAATAGAGCCAGTAAAATTATATGTTGACTGGGAGAATGGAAAACTGGCTGCAGTTCTCGACAGATGTGTTTCTTATTCATCTTTATATTCTCATATCAAACTTTAGAAAGTAGGAATGTAATTGACCGTCCGTCCCATAGCGACAATTTTGATTATATCAATTGCCTTCATTCTAAAGATACTGTAATCATATATGAACCCTCAAGAGAATTCAGGCCTCAATCTCCTACACCATGCAGAGAATTAACCTGGTTTTTGGTGTGTGTGTGTGTGTGTGTGTGTGTGTGTGTGTGTGTGTGTGTGTGTGTGTGTGATGTGCGTAGATATGTGTATGTGTGTGCGAATATATACTTTTCTATCTATTTTATTCACATTTATTTTATTTACATTTATTTCCGGAGGAGTGGGCAAAAAGTATACCTTACTTATCGAGGCCCTCTCCTCTCCACACAAACAGATGAAAGTATAACAACAAAAAACAAGGTACCGATAACAATGAAAAGAAACAAACAAGTACATAATGAGCTGGTGTACAAATCAAAACAAATTAACCTTTCTTTGGGAAGATGCAATGATGCTGTCTACGACGTGGAGCAATTTCCTATATTTGAGACGTATCCGCAATGATGAGAACCTGATGTGCATTTTGCAGCAGGGAATGGAAACTACAAAGCAACTAAAATCCAGTCGTGATTGTGTACCGCAGCTGGGATTGCCATACTTCTGCCGTCGTGCTGAAATTATATCACCATGGCCCTTAGCGCGGAAGGGTGATATAGCTCTCACCGGCATGTTTTTGTCAAGCCTGAGGTTTAATCAAGGCCCGACCGAGTATCAGCCCCATCGCTGTCGTTGCGGGGAGAGAATATTGTTGCAGGAACCAGTGAAAGATTGCTCAACGTTGCGAGGCGATAGCTTCCTTCCATGTGCTGAATCTAGTGTAGCAGAAGTGCACTCTCCACCCTCGGTTCGATTACTACGCCCACACGGACGGATGTCTTCACGGTGTACCCTCCGGTTAAGGAAACCTCACGTCATGAATAACAATAAAAAAAAATCTTACCAAGTCCGTTCTCATCATCAGCATGGTACATGTCATTTCGTCAAGCATATAACCAAATATTGAAACTTTCAAACAGTACGTTGTTGTAATCTTGAAAGTGACATGAGCAACGCAATTATGAGGTGATAAATAAAAGAGAAAGCACGTAGAAAGAACGAATCGTTGCCAGTGTAGGCTTATATGATGGATGTCTGGCAACCAAACCCCCTGGCAGTGGACAGTCAAGCGAGTAAAGTCATTATCGGAAAAATGATAGTCTCTGCAGATCGTTCGTGGCCAGCTGGCTGTAGCCGTTACAATATCCAAAACTGGAAGCTCCAATATCGCACGCGTTAGCCGTCTGTCGATGACAATACTAGTCATTTATGCAGCGTCCTATACACTCTTCAGACACATGAAGACAAATATATTGGAATGTGGTTGGACTCACCAATCGGGACATCCACGGTGTGGTCAGAACCAACGGTACTCCAGCAGAGGAGTACAGCTGTGAGTACTAGTGCAGTCATCTTGTGTGATGTAAGGCTTCACCACATCTGCCTCGAAACAAGCTCGCGCCAATACCCGAACAACGTCCTTCCCAACCGACAGTTTGGCAATTGAATATACAGCTAGCGGTGGGTACGAGCAAGGCTAACGGAAAGCCTCCCGTACGTACTACGCTCGACCGGAGTGACGTCTCCTGGCTAAACACCCTGCAAATAACCCTTTTCTCCACGGTTAGAGCAGTCTTGACTGGTGGATTATGGGTAAGAGGATTATTAGCACGTGGCAGGCGGAATATTGATGTCTCCACTGCGAGTTGTGATCAATTTGATGAAACGTTCTCGCAGCTCTGGGAGGAGAGATTTACTTATATAGGAAGAGTGATTTCCCCCGGTCTGAACTCTGAGGGGTGGTAATAACAATTGAGGGCGAGGACGACGCATCCAGCGGGAAATAGAAGGGAATCTTGTGTGTGGAGATCCCCTCCCAATTCCGAAGAGCGTGTAGCACGGAATGAGGATTTTATCCACCGTCTGAAAGTATCAGCTTCCGTAATGGCCACGGGCGCTTGTACGGAATGGGATCTGAAATAGACACAGGGAAGCAGCAATGCTTTTACCTCACGTAGGGTTTTGCTTGATTTAGTATAGGACGTGGCGACTTTGATGATGGCTCAGACGTATTGCCTTCACAGATAGCTGGTCATGCTGGTCACTATTCCCCCTCAAAGGGGAATACTTTCACATTTTGAACGCCCATATGGCTTTCTCGTAAACAAGGAAGCTCATGTATTTATTCGCAGACAAACTTTGGTGATCCGTGCAGGTGTGACGAAGTCAGGGAAGCATGCCGTTTACCCATTAAAGGGAAAACACAAGTGTACAAGTAAGTGTGACAATGAATAAAGCATGGCAGAATGACTTCAGGTGCCTAGGGAGACCCGAGCTGAATACGAAGTCATGTAAGCTTTTATTTTCGAATTCTGCAGAGATGACAACAATGATGTTTATGTTTGCTATTACAATGATTTATTTGTTTGTTTACAATGATTTGAAACAAGAAAGCATACATATCTGACAGTTCGTTAGATGCATTCTGGCAGCCTCAGTAATTCAATAGCATAATTACCTAGACTTCAAACAAATCCTAATAAAATAGCAAATCCTCATAAAATATTTCCAATTATATTATGTAAAGTCTACATTAATTTTATAGTCACAGCTTTCCTGTGATCACATTACACCACTCCTGTCTAGGCTAGCAGAAAACGTAAAGGAGTCTGGGTACCTCCACGGTGAGAAAAACATTTTTGACATCAAGGGGGACCACTGAATGCATGCAAGAAATTGCTTCAGATCAATCTCAAGACTTTTTATAGGGAAAAAAGATTAGGCAGTCAGGATATGGTATTCTAGGTACTATTTAGAGCATAAGGCAAAGCAGAAGGTTATCTTTGGCTACGTTCTAGTGGTTCGATCTGGAGTGTGGTTCCCATGTGTCACTTAGATGCCGTGTTCATTGGATGCGCTGGCACGAAAGTCATCTATGATCTACTTTACACTCCTACTGTAGCGCATGTGATCTCTGAAATTATCTAAAACATCTCAATCCTTGACAGCAGGTGGTGTTTCACCGGAAATCTAGGCACATGACCACCATGTCAGCGTCTTGAGATAATAGAGCTCATACTTCATAAAAGCCTTAAGGATAAAAGCAAGGAGGCCCACCTCGATGAGATTAAGGCGGATGTCTCAGACAGACACGGTCGATAAGGACCTTCATTATTGCGCCATTTGTAAGAGTTGTAAGTACATGAATGGGATCTCAAACAGGAAACGTAGGCACGCGTAGCAAATGTTGTAGGTTTAAGCGCGGCAGCAAGACCAAAGACAGATACGGTGGGTAACGGCGTCTATCCATGGCAATCCATCAGGCAGTTAATGAGCACAGCATAAGACCTAAATTGGCAGTAGCAAAGCCATTATCGAGTTTTAGCTGCAGTCGAAGACATGACAGCCAAGGTGTTCGACAAATGGAAGACACAAAGTTTATTGCATTGGGCTGCAATCTTCCTGTTATAATAGCACGGGGAATGTTCTGCGGAGACATCCAACAGCGCTCGAGGGTTTTACGTGCAATACTTAATATCCCAGAGTATTTTTTTCATGTTTGACACGTACGTGACAGTGGTGTTAATTTTATGATATACGAGCTTACTTTCTGCCGAAGGCAGAGGAAGATGGCAGGCAGTATGGCGACAACAACTGGTTCCAGCATGTTGATGCTCAGCGTATACGGAAGGTTCGTATTCTTTAAAGCCAAGTATCCGGTATAATGATGGCGGGAAAATGTGAAACATAATACCAGCACAATTCTAAAATGGTAGAAAATGGCGGGAAACTGTGAAGTTCAACACAGCCTACACTGATATATAATTGACTGGCGAGAAAAATGTAAAACTCTATACCAAGAGAGCGGGTGGTAGATAAACAAGATCTGATGGCCAAGATACAACAAGTCATTGAGATCAGAAACAATTGCTTTAAATGTCTACGACTCGGAATAGCAAACAGCTTTCTACATTCATTTGGTTACATTCATTTGGTATATATGTGAAACTCAACACCATCACCTTCCTACAAAGGTAGAATATGGCGGGAAGAGGTGAAACCTATACACTGGTATAGTTGTATGGCGGGAAAATGTGAAACCCAACACCAACACCGTCACACACCGGCATAGCTGATTGGCGGGAAAATGTGAAACTCAATACCATGGGGTCAGCACCTTCCCCAAGACCCCGATAGGTTATGGCATGTAAACCATTGCGGGTGGCCAGCAGTGAAAAGGTAGTATTGGAAACACCAGAGATTTCAACTTTCACCGATAACTCTGAAACCATATATCCTTGTCATCTTGTCTCAGCGTTACGGTCCCGTGTGGATCACAGTGAAGACTAATTGAATTGAATCGAATGCAGTCATGGTCATGTAGACAAAACAGATCATCGAGCCTACATTGCGAATCAGTTATTTGATTAATAATTATACGACGTGGCTATATATGGATTTAGCATCTCAATGCACTAGGTGCCACATATCTATATTCATGTCCTGAACTGAGAAAAAATATACTGTAACATCCAATCTTAGTTTACTACTGCACGGCACCCAGACACATCTCATCCGTCCATTACCTAAGTGTGTTAATCAGTACCAGGTGATAAAGTACATGCCATAATTACTGATGCTCATTCACAGCCATTGTCTGTAGGTGCCCCTGAATAGTAAAACGAATCAGTCACCTTTATGTTTGTCATCGCTAGCAATATTGGCGGCATTTATGTAACGCGTCTAGTGGCCAGCAGACCGGTTTGTGGATGATGAAGACGAGGATTTAAATCTCGTTCTAGCCTTTTAGGAGACTTGTACCATGAACTTCAGTCCTTTGGACGTTTAAGTTTCGATTTAGTTTAGCAATATAAGGATGCCCGCGTTGTAAGTGAATGAAACACCTACAGCAAAATGGCAGCTGTCCTGCCAATTACAATGTACTGTCGTTTTGGAACCACAGTTTATTGCAGTAAAGCCCACCATCTATGAAAAGTAATGATTTCAAGCTATAATGATTTTTTTCTCATCTTTACAGATTGTTAATGGTCTCGCTTACGTCTGAGGTACATCTTCTTCAATAGCCCTGATTATAGATGGCTATGGGACTTGTGCGTAACGGATTCTGATAAAAGTTACGGTGGTAACATATGAACCATCACTTCTCTACGTAACACCAATACGATGAACTTACAAAAGTCGAATTCATGAATCGCTATCTAATGTGGAGCAAAAGTAAGTTGTATTTTACACACCCAGGATTTCCCGTCGAAAATATACGTGTATGGAATATAACCATCTAAATTGTTTCGTGGCTGTGGTTATGTTATTAACTTCATAGGTGTCGACGGGTAATACACTAATGCACTTCAGGCGGAGCGCTGTGGACATCTGTCAACGCCAACCACTGCCAAAGACATGACCTTATATGAGTGACACTAGTAGCTTACCGCCACCCTCATCCCTCAAGCATGTCGTATCGACAACTGGGTATGGACTTAGGACGCTTCTAACAAATCCACCACCCGATTACATGTAGAAGACCAAGTCAGGGCAACCAAATGGGCTTGTGCCAAGAATGTGGTCTCTCTGATCAATCGTCAAAGAAAACCAGTACCAAATTTGCTCACTTACAAGTTCTGTGTATTCATTTCACTTAAAACTCCAGTATCGACCAAATGCTCTTAGAACTCGTGTTCGTAGAGGTCAATGGGAGGCGTACTGCGCGGTAGAGAAATTTCATACAACAGCTCTTAGTAACATTATAATACCACATGGCAAGAGTACAAAAAAGACATACACAAATATCCAAATGGTCCAAAATCTCTACATACACGTATGTCACGTCTGTCCGCAGGTTAAAAGACTCCGTAAAGAGCACATAAATGGGGTCGCTCTTATGTCTGACGGCAAGGAACTACAGACAATCAGCTGGGAGAGCCTAATGGACATTCTGTTACCTTCCTATAGAGGAGGGAACTACTGGGACGACTGGGAGTTAGGGCACTTTCCGTGCGGTCCTGACACACCGACCTCAGCAGAATGTCACTATGTATTGGGTTCTTATTTGGTGTAGTGTACCAAAGCATAGACATGGTTGAAAATGGTATCGGTCAGAAAACCTGATGCTTCTGTTGTAACAGATCTGGAGAAGCTAACTTATATATGCATAATAGCGCTCGGTTGTACGTAGTGGGCTTGTTCAGTAAACCCTCACGTTCAATTTAAATAACAAAGATTCAAAACATTTTAAAAAGTATGTAGGTCGATAATAGCTACCAAACCTTTGTTTCAATGGAGTAACCAGTGAGGTTGCCAACCCATTCATCAGCTAAGGATTATATAACAAGTCTGTTTGCCTATCCTGGGCGCCCTGTATTAGTATGCAGGATCTGCAGCGAATACTTCTGTGCTGATATTGCCTTTTAACTGATGGAAGCAACAGAAGGTAAAGACAGCTTGAGGCAGCCAGTGTGTAGTTTTGAGTTTTCAGCCGGAAGTTATGCCCATCCATAATATTGGCAGATAGACTCACGTTGAGGTGAACACCGTCAGAAAGAAATCTCCAAACATTTACAACGTTAGCCCCTGGCGCCTCCATGATTGCGTACATGAGGGTTTAGAGTAATTATAGTGCAATGTGACCTGCCATTCACAAGCCCTGACAAGTCTGTAATTACGGTAGAAATAATGTCAAAATCATTACTGTCTCATTTGGCGGCATCGTATTACAAATGACCTGTCGTGACAATGTCCTTGTCAAGTACCCTTGAGCGGACGCAATTTAGGGATTGGTTAGTTGAAACTTTTGCATTATAATGACATAAAGCTAATTTCATGACCATTAATGTTGTGCACAGATTTGATAAAGATTGTCAGTCATCTCAACAGTCCTAACCGAGTGCTGCTTCCTAACTCCTTTCGCATTCGGGGTCAGCCTTTTTGAGACTGTCTCCTTTGACCTTCAAAGGCAGAATATGGCGGGGAAAATGTGAAACCCAACAACAACGATACACTGGTATACTTGAATGGCGGGAAAATGTGAAACTCAATACCATAGGTGCAGCACCAAGACCCCGATGGGTTACGGTCTCTTTGGCTTCGTGTCTTGTCCACTGTGATGAAAATGCTATATATCAAATCAGGTTTAGTCGATTAATGCAGCTTGTAGTCTTCCGGATTCAGCTATCTTGTTTGGCAAATGTTTTATATTATTATCATTGATCGCACACAATGTATCATAAGGAGATAGTGCTGACGTGGCTGGTACGTCCATAAAACACATGTGGATTGAAATTCACTACGTCACGTCAACTTCCCGCAAATAAAAC
The DNA here is from genome assembly GCA_013266295.2 of Branchiostoma floridae x Branchiostoma japonicum. Classification (NCBI taxonomy): domain Eukaryota; kingdom Metazoa; phylum Chordata; class Leptocardii; order Amphioxiformes; family Branchiostomatidae; genus Branchiostoma; species Branchiostoma floridae x Branchiostoma japonicum. Next base: position 8,137,257 of record CM023837.1, on the reverse strand, counting down.
TACACCAGAATGACCGATATATCTAGAACTCTTGAAACTTAGTAAAGCGTGAGTAGACTGTAAGATCTGTCCTACCACAAGATGGACTGCCCACTTATAATGAAATCATTTGTTCCGTTCCAGCGTGGCGCTTGCTTTTTCTCATGACCCTCCTGCAATCACATGGCACGAAGAGCTGCCCGTTTATACAGGTCTTTGAGCTGGACCAAAGACATTTTATGGCTTGCATTTCAAGGATTAGGATTCATCATTCAAAGTACGTGACTTGAAATCATGTGCACTGGGCATTGTGCTGTGCTTAGACTCCCGGGCAATCTCAACACTTTTGATTTGCATCAACACCAAGGCTTCTTTAAACCATCCATCATCATCATCGGCAATGGCTCTTTAAACAATAGTTTGGCATTTATTCTGACTAGCGTCACCTATGTCGTTGTCTTTGTGGGTACGTGTATCACATTAGCAATGGTTTAAAAGGCAAATCATAGTATAGTATTATTAATTTAATAATAGTACGTAGTCGTTTAAGTTAGTAATCGCAGGTCAATAAGGAAATATATATATACTAATATATGTATCTAAATCGTACATTCTTTACGACTTTGTTATGCTTTCGGCATCTTATTTCTTCTTTCCCCTTACAGATAGGTCACATAAGTAAGTTTAGATATTTCTCTCAATCTTTATGTTTGCTGCAGGTCTATCCAGAAATGCGGAAAGGCATCTCGGAAGGAGACTTTGTATTAAACCGTAGGCGTACGTAGAATGCCATTGACCGCCAGTCACGAGTTCGGAGCAGAGAGCGTGTTGCTAGCAGATATTGATAAGGTTATGCGCAAGGACACAGCTAAAAGCCATGCAGCCTCTTCAGATACCATCCTTATCTGCCCATCTGGACCTAGTGGCATTGCTTGGGTATTCATGGGCGCTGAAAGTATTCCTGCTCGTGGCAAAATGATGTAGCATTTTTAAAAGGGTCTACGTACATAGTTATGATCTTTACTTTAGGCCACGCCAATTTCAATGGCTGGTTCTCGGATTTTTTTCAGAAAAAATATGAAGCGACAGGGCAAAAAACAACAAAAGCAAACAACAACAACAAAAAACAAACAAACTAGGCATCCTATGATAGCCCCAAATCCTATGACAGGAGCCGTGAAGTCAACCAGGTTGGTTTGTAATTCAAACAATGAATTTTGTACGTTTAATCAAACCACTGCATTGATAGATGGAAAAACCGTAACAATTGGGAAAACAAGGATTTGCTTCAACTGTATATATATATATATATATATAAATTATGCAAATCAGAAAAAATGAAGCGGGAGAATCCGAGAACCATTTGATTAAATTGGTGTGACCTTATCCAGCTCGTCAGCTCGTTAGTGTATATTTCATTTTGTACATGTGTAATCAAGTCTATGGAAGATACAAATTAAGTGTAGGAAATTGTAAAGTTACTGCTAAAAAAGACGGTAGATTGTGTATTCATCATGAAAAATTTTGCAGAAATTAGGGGTGATTTTACAAACTATAAACTGCAGTTAAAACAGTTATTTTGCCGTGCGTAAGCTGAAAATTGAGCATTCAAACGCCGGGCTGCCCGGCGCATCATGATGGCTAGGAATCCGAAGACTGTGTTATTCAATTTGACCTCGCGCCCGCGAGCTTGCTTATTTTTCACACTCGCGAGCACACATTATTTGCACCTGTTCGCAAAATAAATCCACCAATGCCTGAGGCGTTGTAATTCCATCTCTTCGCTATTACCGCAAACACGATTCTCCTCATCCGTCCGTGGCACTAAAAAGTTGCACAGACCAGCACCTTTGGCTTGATTTATTACTTTCTCTTAGCAACGTTGCAGAACAGCGATGATTACTGTCATACGGATGCTTTTTGTTCTTATCTGATAACCACAGCAGGCGATGGCGTCACTCGGTATGGCTTGTGCAGAATTGCAATTATACTCAATGTCTTCTGATAATGTATGTAATGGATGTATAGAAAGCCCACAATGCTGCCAAAAGCCTGGGTAATAGTTTTCCACGGTATTACTAGAAAATGTACACATCACGACCTCTAACATTACTGTAATTCTAGTACCGTGCGTTTGCCGTACCGGGCGCCAACAGATATAAGGCCCGCAAAGGAGGACTGGTAATGGGAAAGGCAGACCTCAAGTCAACCGTGCACGTTGACACCCTGACCCTCAGAAACAACGCTGGAGTCGCATGCACCCGTTAGGAAACTTTATTCCAGCCCACCTGCAGGCATGTTTCGCCTAGCGTGGCTTCTAGAGTGGTCAGGCTCGCAGTGGGACTGACCCGCATAGGACAACATTGCACAAAGCTGCTCAGCTCGCTGTGCAGATCGAGAACTAGGTAATCTTACAACTGTAAAGAAACTCCAACACTAGGGAGCTCGCAAGATGGTGTGTTACGCCGAAGGGCGGTTATACCGGCTATACAGATACACATACAGATGCAAGACGGGTTAAGATTAAAAGAAACACTGAATTTGAATGCAACTGCAGCATGTGTCAACGACTGCAGATGCAGAACAGTTGGTGATGATGAATATGTCAGTTCCCCTAAAAAGACAAAAAGATGACGAAAAAGTAGAAGAGTTTAGTTACTTTTTTCGGAATCTTGTTAGGTTGCTCTTGTCATTTCTAAAGGTGACATCACAGCAAGCCCATAGTGTTTTTTTAAAAGTAATCAACAGTCTGAGCGGGCTTAAACATTTCGAGAATACTTCCTGATCTTGTAGACAATCCCCTACGGACTGTCTCAGCCTCGGATGTCACCACTTCAAAGTTAAACCACTTACAAGATTAAAATAAATCAGCGCGAGGAGGTAATGACTGACTAAGGCTTGACTAAGGTTAGCATTAACAACAGCACTGCTCAACCTTCAAGTACTAAGTACCCACGAAGCTCCAGATGTTTCCTACTTGATAAGACGACAATTCTTCGGGGAGCTTCTATCTCTATATATTCAGCGACGAAACTGGGGGCAATTAGGAAATGTTTGAGGGCAATAATTACAAACGTTATCATTAGTCTAAGTGAAAAGGTATTATTAGGATTGCGTCTGGAAGGTATTGTGATAAGGTGGGAATTACTTCAAGTGAATTTCCATATTCTCAACCTTTTTTGGGGACAATAACTTCATCAGTCTCATTTAACTTCAACTTCTAACTCGGGATCGGATGGTACATGTTTTATGTACTTATTACATATCATTACCACAACACTTTTTTTTAAGGATAGACCTGGTTGAACGCAGAGGCACTGTTTATAGTCGCAAAGTGATTGCCTGTCATCCAAAGTAATATTTGCTGTATCTTTATTTTCAGTAAAATTATCACCTAGTAGGGTTTGAGACTTTGCCGATAACGAAAGAGACACAACAAAACCTTAAGAAAGAAAACACATAAACAAATAAACGAACTAGTTACCTTAGGAATACGTATATAACTTAACGAGTAAAAGGTAAAGGTAGTCTCATAGCCTTTTTGAGGCCGTAGGGGCAGTGGGTTGTTGATCCACTGTGTCTAGGGCACCGTATTGGAAGGCGGGGCCCATCCCTCTACTTCCACTACCTTTTATCTGTACCGAAGTCAGGTCCCATTTTACACCTGGGTGGAGTGAAGAAAGTCATTCGACACCACCTAACGGGTAAACAGACGGTTAAACTATATTTTGCGAGTGTCAAACTTTGTTCACACATAGAGTGCCTAAGTCTATACTTCAAAGTGACGGGGCGTACCCAAATGGCATTTAATGCTTCGGTGGTTTTACTCCATTCCTTGGGGAGAAAAATCGATAAAGCCTTGAATTCGACAGGAAGTCTTGACTTGAACTTAGACCTGTGTTACTTAAAGTTATATTCCCCGTGAAGGAAGTAGATCATGTACACAACGGAGTTGGTCTGTTCCAGGAGGTACCCACATTAATGGCAACATTTCCCATACAGAAGTATTCAGAGCATGATAGATTTATTTACATTCATCTACTAATCTTTTGTAAGGCGCAAATCAACCCGTTCCAATGGATGTATGCGCATTTTGTGGATTGGATTTCGTTCTTTTGAATTGATATTGAGGTAAAGCCACACCAATTTGATTTGTTGGTTCTCGGATTTTTTTTAGAAAAAAAAGGCCTAGGCATCCTGTGATAGCCGTATACGCTACGATAGAAGCCATAAATTCAACATACTATGCTGGTTTGTTATTAAAACAATGAATTTTAAAACTTTAATCAAACCACTGCATTGATAGATAGAAAATTGTAACAACTAGGAAGACAAGGACTTTCTTCAACTGTCTGGGTCAAAATATGACTATTTTGGAAATGATTCAGAACCTGAATCTTTTTTAGATCAGCAAAAAAAAATTAAGCGGGTGAATCCGAGAACCAATTGATTGAATTGGTGTGGCCTAATCAAGATTTTTTACAGCATTGAAAATAATACATAGGCACAAGACGCGCGATAAAATAGACGCGACAGAGTCCTGATCATGGTCACATAGTCTGCACCCTTAGTAATTACCTTGGCGACAATAGTTTCAATAATTCTCATGCATATCAATCTTCCCAACGCATACATGTGCATGAGCTATAGCAGTCCTCATTCGTAAACAGACATACATCATTGCTGACAACTACGTGAGAGGAAAATCAACAAGATCATTGTGTGCATATTGTGACAGAATAAAAAAACACAGCATCAACAAGAATGTACAGGCCCTTGTTTCTTATTTAGAATTAACTAAAGCTACATACAAAAAAAAAAAACGCGAAGAGAACCCCCAAAGAAGCCGTGGCGGGGATAACTGTGGTCATGGGTAAAATAAAAATGTTAGAAAAAAGTTTTGTCCTTTACCGAGCACTGCTTTAAAGTGAACACAGCTTTGTTCCGACGGCACCACAAATGACCTCTGTAGGGTCGGGTATTGGAGCTGACTGACGTGGAGCCTCACTGTAAGTGGTTCCAGCAAGTCAAACTGCTGTTTAACTGTGAACTGCCGACGCTGAACGTATATGGATGGTTGTTATTCTTTAACGCCGAGTAGCCGGTATAATGATGGCGGGAAAATGTTAAACACGATACCAACACCTTTCTACGAAGCTAGAAAATGGCGGAAAAATGTGAAACTGAAGACCAACACCTTTCTACGAAGCTAGAAAATGGCGGGAAAACGTGAAACCCAACACCGTCCTACACTGATATAGCTGAATGGTGAGAAAAATGTAAAACTCAATACCAAGGAGGCGGGCGGTAGACTAGGATCTGATGACCAAGGTACAACAGCACAAATATTTTTGAAGCAGAGACAATTGTGTAAAATGAACACTACTTGGAATACGAAACAAATGCCATGAGAAGCGCCAACACCTCGGTTCCTTCGTTGATGAAACAGAAGGGTAACATCGTGGAAATACATGAACCCAATACAAATGTGAAATACCACCACTAGTGCCCAATAAGTTATCTTGATATCAGAGAATCATGTTTTAGCATCAGATATAGACATGTGTTTGGATTCAAATGCAGACCTGCTGCAGATTCCTTTTACCTTTGCGTAAGGCTAGTAGGCCACCAGTCTTAACATGCATGCTCACGAGTTACATTACACTATTAACCACAAACATATGCAGTACACGCTCACATCGAGCCAATTGTCCGAAGATTGGCCTAGGGTACTGATTCCACACAAGAAATTGTATTGGGGTGTAATCATTTCCAGAGTACCAATTGTGTAACAAAGTTTAATCGATAGCTTCCCACCCAATCTGATTACAGACCAAGCATTGAAGCCCAGATTATAAGGAGTAATGCAATGACGCACAGATTGAACTTGGAGTCCAGATTGTAAGAAGAAGTGTATAACCTGGTACGTTCATCAGGTATAGATGTTCAACTTGGGAAATGGAAGGTTCACTGCACGAAAAGTTGGATTTACCAATGGTAGTACACGTAAAGCTGGGTAATGTTTACTTTGTAAACGGTACCGGACTTTACAATGGTAGTAAATATAAAAGTCAAGTTCGGTAATTTCATTTACTACCATTGTTATGTTCCAAATTACCGGACTTGACGTTTATTTACTACCATTGTAAAGTCCGGTACTGTTTACAAAGTAAACATTACCCGACATTTATACTGGCATTTACTACCATCGGTAAATTCAACTTTTCGTGCAGTGGTTGATATGGTAGTAGTATGTATATCGGGAGGTTTGTAACTAGAGACATTCACACCTTGTTGAACTTGATGACATTCTAGATCCCAAAAATGATCGTGATAATTCTAATTTCTCTTGCTGAAAAACTGTGAATTCAAATACTTATATCAATTGATATAGGTTTGAAACACTAAAATTTACGATGTTACTTCTGTTACTGCCAACGGCATAGGCATAAACTTAATGGCGTTGCACACAATAAAACTTACACTGGAGACGCATGCTAACAATGTTTCTACTGGTAATACATTTATACTGCAATGACTCGTGTTTTTCCGTGATTTATTAATTTCTAACCAGTATTGAGGTTACGATAAAACTCTGTGGCGCCTCTAAGTTGAACGGGACTCCTGGGTACCCAAGTAAACCTTACATACAGTGAGTAAAAGGCAACCCCAAAAGTACCTGGAACAATCGTCTCTATGTTACACGTAAAAGCCCAGAGAAAGACGGTGGCTGCAGAAGTAAACTTGAAATGACATCCTAATGGCATGTCATCAAGGTCACTAAAAGGCTTTGGTTTGCTATAATTGGCGGGCAGCGAACACCGCTGTTGGTGAATTTACCTCAGCAATTAAATTTGCACTTCCTGAGCACTCTTCACGAGACAGGTTTGGCCCCTTGCCAATGAAGACCGGATCTGTATGCCTGGAATTTTATGTACTGAATGTTGGGAGAGAGACTTCCTCATTGCAGGCAGGTGGAAATGCCTATACAAGTTTGGTCTGGCCAAGGAGTCAATTTGGGAAGCTCCGATAGGATCGTTTGAACTATTTTGTGCCTCTGTATACGTAGGAACCGAAGCTTCATTGTTGTTTGTACCTTGTTTTTGTTTTGTTAGTTTTTTAGTAGAGGGGAGGGCCTCGACAAGTAGATCTAATACTTCTTGCCCAATCCTCCAAAAACAACTGCGAGTAAAATAAATGACCAAAGTTGTTTTCATAAACGCTTTGAGGAATTGTCAAAGGAGAGATACGGCGCCACCCAGTATATCTGATCTGGCATGGCTACAAAAAGTTGAGTTCAACTTGACGAATGAAGTCAAGTGTGTTTAATACCTTTGAAAACGTATGAAGTTGAGAACATGTTAGGAATGTACTGATGCAGAAAGGTGCGATTTTGTGGGATCCCAAATGAATTTGGCGGTACGTCGTTATTATCAGAATGTAGTTGGGTGCTCAACATACGTCGTATGTAACATTCCTGAAATCTTTGAAGGCAGCTATATAGTAGATGGCCATTAGTTTCACTTTACTATTGACGTCAACGTGAAGCAAAAGTGACTGGTAACTTATAACATCAAAGACTCCCAACTTCGTGTAAAGGCGTCCTAAAAGCAGAGCGTCTCACTAAACCACAAACCTCGTGATGTTAAAATTAAAGCTTTTGCATCAGAGCGCCCTACCATTGACGTGAATGTGAAGTACAAGTCAATGTTGACTTATGATATCAAAGACTTCAAACTACGGGTAAAGACGTACTAAAAGCAGAGCGTCTCATTAGACCACCATAACACAGCACCTATAAATTTTGGGATGGAAAAATTATAGCTTTTTCATCAAAAGCTGTGCTGAAGGTTGGTTGTGAATTATAACAAATATCTTGTGTGTAAGAAAAAAAAATCCCCTCAACGTTGTGTGGCAATGGCGGAACACCAGTGCCGAACGGTAGGTTAAAAAATTTGATAATTTCAACCATTATATGTGGAAGATTTATACAATTCATGGCTTTTTGTACATGCCAAAATTTATGAGGTAATAATGAAAACAATATCGTCAGCCACTCTGATAAACTGTGGTCATGTTTTGAAGAATTACTCCAAACTTTAATGTTGGAATTGGCTTCTGGTGTTGGTAGCTATAAAAGTAATAAAACCCGGAAAGCATTGCCATCAATGTGCTGCCTTTGAGATTGTAGATGTCTTTTTATTACCATAAGTGGTGCTATTGCCGTTGAGGTCTTGAACGAAGATCAACCATTTTACCGTTGCTGTTCATTGGGTTTAATAAATTTTCCAAACAAGATTCATATTGTAGGTTACGCTGGTCAGACACTCTCATAACCTTATGTGGCGGGGCTTAAAGTACGCTGTAAACCTGACAGAATAGAAATCGAGTGATGAATTTTAGAAAAGGTAGACTAGAATCAAAGACAGTGATGAAATACTCCATTTCAGTGTAGCAGATAAAGCTGTTCTTTGCCTTTAAGCAGTAAACCATAATTATGATCTACTGGATATTAAACTTTTCTTAGTACATTTCAGATCTGATATGCCGTGCTGGTGTTAAAAACCACCAAACAGCATGTTGGAAATAGACATGGGATAGAATGCGAAATGGCATTTTTACTGCCTCATATCAATTATGTTATAGCTGCAGTTTGTCAGCTTCGACGTAGGGCAGTGGAGATCACCTATCAAAACGACGCTCAGTCTGGATTGAAGGTCAGAAACCATCCAAATGCATAACGATTCTTTTTGACTTTTCTTAGTCTCTCTCTCTCTCTCTATTAAATATTATTTTATAAATTATAAAATAAAATATTATTTTATTTTATTCACATAGATTTTTGAGCATTAGATAGCAAGCACATTCGTGCTTATATGATCCTTTGCTCAAGAACATAAGACAATAAGACATACAGAATACAGATTGAAGACAAATACAAAATATACAACGAACATAAGATGTATGTATAATGTATCTATATGTTACATGCGTAATTGTGCACGTGTTACCTTGTTCAAAAAAGCCTGCTCATTAGAAAGTAGTAAAGTAGTACTACTTTCTAATGGGCAATGAGTAGTCACCTGGGCAATGAGTAGTCACCTAAGAAATGAGATTGATCTATATATCAGGGATAAAAAACAAATGCAAAGAAGACGAAGTTTCTCGGGCAACGAGCCAGTAACTCAAACGAATAAGTTGTAAGGAAACTTAGGACTCCGAATGATTGATCATGGGCATCGTCTGTATTCGTATGCTCAGGGAAAGGAGGCAATCTATCTACCTGCACCTTATTCAAGAAAATAGTCAAGTTTTCTTCAGGATTTACATATTGATGAATGTCTTCGCCTTACGGGGATCATGTTATATTCAGTAAGAAAAGACAAAGGATTAATGCCTCAGCACCTTGAGAAAAGGAGGATACACACCCAGTAATCCCATTGTGAGCTCTTCATTTCCGGTTCTTCCTTGGTTGGGATTTGACGGATCAAGACGGATTATCTCATGTACATGGAGACGCTACTAGAAGTAAAAGGTTTACGCAACTTTCGCAAACAGATGTAACCTACATAAAGCTTTCTATGTGCATTGAAGTGCTGGGGGGGGGGCGTGTCCAGTTGCTTTGTGATAAAAATCAGAGCGTTTAGAAAGAAAAGTACGTGAGCAATGATTCATAGCAAAAGTTTAAATCAATGCACGTCTTCACATTCTATTTAACCGCGGCCTACTTGTCCAAAATTCCTTCTCTGAATACCAGTGTCACCACAGGATGTTTTTTTTTTCCTTTATGGTCCTTGAACTGCTGTAGCTACTCAACTTTTGTAGCCCCCCCCCCCCCCCCCCTTACAAAATTATTGGATTTTCTATCTGCTGTTTTCATTAATAAAGTCTCAAATGAAATGAAATGATAAATACACCATGGCTACATTAGATAGAAACAAATTGGAAACCGAGACAAGCTGTCCCCATCTTGCACGGTTGACTTTCAGCGGGGTGTTGGCCTTCGGGTAATGAAGCGTGGCTTTTCTCCTCTGTCTTCCTGGAAAAGTAGGTTGGGGCTAATAAAGGGCGACACGGCTGGTGCACTTTTGTCGCTCTCAAGTGATTGGCCTTAATAAAGGCTGGTCCGATATAGACCGGAGTGCTGTTGGTGTGTAAGGGAGAGGGCTGAGGGATTATAACAACCTTGCACGCAATAACTTTCCAGTCCAACGGAACAGATGCATACCATGTTAGACGCCTGCTCTGTGCAATCTATAGTACCAACACTGCCAATTATTTAGCGTTATCCACAAGAAAGTTGCAGACTTCGATTCTTAGTAACTACTACTGGTGGCAATGATCGACTTGCATCCATTTTGTTTTGCTTTTAAAGCCAGTCATCATCATCATCAGTCGACTTTTGCGCAGGCGACTGCACGTTTCCTCCATTTCCACGTCGCTATCAAGGTCAGGGGTCTGTTTCGCCGAGAGTTCAACTGTTGGTTATTGTAATCTCTAAAAACCAGTAAAGGCTTTATAGTATTCCATACTTTTATCAATAAATATGACATTGTTAAGCCTCAATGCCATTTCATCAGCTATGACTGATCTGCCAAACATACATCACAGTAGACAAAGCCTGAAGCTAGTTACAGAAAAACAATTCTCGTGAACCCAGGTTTGACGTCATTGAATGGACAGGCGCGATACCCGGAAGAGGCATCCTGCTAATGTAGACCACACCTGCCTAATTGAATACAGTACTCCGGATTCCTGTACAATCACCATCGAGATGGCGGTGAGCATGCTAGCAACGCCACTGCACAAAACGTTGGGTGTACCAATGGTAGTAGATGCCAGTAAAGTCGGGTAATGTTTACTTTGCAAACAGTACCGGACTTTGCAATGGCAGTAAATAAAAATCAAGTCTGGTAATTTCTGACTCGACAATGGTAATAAATTGACTTTTAATTACTACCATTGTTAAGTCCGGTACTGTTAACAAAATAAACATTACCCGACTTTGCTGGCACTTACTACCATTGGTAAATCCAACATTTCGTGCAGTGCACTGTGTATTCCCTGTAAAAATATAGAGACAACTGTGGAGCAAAGAAAATCGTTTGAAAATATATAATCCTCTTTCGCGATTGGAAAGGTTCCCAGACTCTTTCCTGATAAAGCAAATCGTGTTATCCTGTCCGTCGATATCTTTGTTATACCTTCTCATTGCCAAGGACATTCAGCAATTTACCAATCGATAACAATGTATCAATTAAAGAGGATCTAAACCAGGAAACAAGCGATTGGACAGAGTTATCATTGTTCAGTCCTGACTATAAACATTACTGTCATTAATAATTATTAAAACATTTTATTTATAATATTTTTGGTGCCATTCATGTTTTATACCAAATGATAGTTTGATATGCATCACATGGCTACATATACATTGATCCATGCCGTTGTAGTATATATAGATATCGAAATATCAAGGGAATAGGGAAATCATTCAGTTATGAATGGCAACACCATTGAAAGTGTTCCTCTATGGCGTCTGTACGTTATATGCTAGCCCAAACATTTAGAGCCTTGTGAACCATGTATCTTGCATCAGGGTCGGTAATCGGCGTGCCCTAGTCTTATCCTTCATGCCTGCTCTGTTTATAATCCCATAAAAGGGACATACAAATGCATTCTGTAACGTACACCAGCCATAACACCTTATCACAGCGTTGCATTCTTCGACGTGCAAAATAGACCGGAAAACCTCTCTCAATAACATTCTGGGGTCTCCTTACCAGAAGCACGTTTAGAAGTCAAGAGTGATGTACCGATATAGATGTTGAGAAAACTTACAAATGAGGTGTTGCGCTGAATGTATTCAATAGCTGGATGTAGTCTAGACTAGGTCAAAGCTATGAAACATACAACAGAATGTGAATGATTTAATAATAACGACAAATCCCTACTACACTGAATTGCTCTAGTTTTGTAAATGACTGCTGGTGAAACTCCAGATATTGGATTGTTTATCAACGACGCAATGTTATTAATCTGGCCGCACCTGTGGCCCTCCTTCCGCAAAGAAAGCGTGGTCAGCCTCTGGTATTGGTACCTGGATACCAAATGACCCAAATCAGCGAAAGGTTGATCGAAAGAACAACCCAGAGACCAATTATGCGTCGCCACTATGGTGCATCGACAAATAACGACCTTTAACCTGCAAGATTTACTTTGATTTAAGAGACAAATTAACGATGCCACACATATCGTTTAAAATTACATGAAAAATTCAAGGTGAAAGGACTTATAAGTTACGTTATGGAAGCCAAGTAATAAATGTGCAATAAGTGGTCTTCTATAAATGTATATGGATTATCCATAAATAAGGCTGCAGCTTGGTTTTTTGCACTTGTAATTTATCGGTGAGTAATAAGAAACAAAGCTATATAACGCAGAACATAAATAAATACTTATAAAGTATATTCAGAGTTAGCCCGTTAAAATAGTCTTGTAACTAGTTGGGTAACCCTGGCTGTCTTCTGTACGGCTGAACCAATAAAATAAATAAGAATAAAGTATATTTTGATGTGCTTGGCTATCAAGCCGTTTCGCGTCACAGAGATAAATGCCAACGTCTAATATCACTGGGGTGTGATTTAATAACCAGAACCTCTACACATGTCACGTTTTTAGATTTCATATCCCGGAAATCGAAGAACTAAACTTTGCTCCTGACCAGTTTCATCATTCATACCGACTTCATAACTCAGTAGCGCCATCTTTCGATTCACTGGAGAACGAAGAACGTAAGAACTTCCATAAAATCAATGAGGTAATTTCAATGCATTAGCTTAACTTACTACCAAATGATTAGAAAAGAACCTGGTACAAGATTGGCTGAATGCAGGGATCATGGCAAGTAATATGCGGGTATATGTTGACAATTGATGAAGACAAAGTGGCATGATCATCACGTTGCAACGTTGGTATAGAATCTGGTTCAGAACAGGGATAGTTGAAGCAGCAGTCAGAAAAACAATCACGTACAGCTGCAAGATCGAGCCCAGTATGAAATATCCCTTGCTTGAGGGGCCCGAGACTTAGGAAGCTTCTTACGGGGAGTACGCAAATGTGTAAGACCGGAATTTGGACCTGTGTTGATTTGCCGTCTAGGGATCTATCCAAGGAAGCTTGGCCATCCTGAAGATGCAACATCAGCACATAGCGACCACATTTCAGTGAAGGAATAAGCTTAAGAGTTCAGCTACTGCTTATTGCTTTATTCATCGAGTGACCTAAGTTCTATACCAGCCGTGAATATCATGTTGGTTTCATCATGAGCATTGGCGAAAGATACAGAACCAATTCGCCAGACATCAACGCGTCGAAGATCATCGAGAATCAAGGTCAACGTTCAATCCGAGCCTGACCCATAATCTCTTATTTCATAGTCTTACCCCAGAAAATGTAGGGCCATTGAATGCTTTTGATGTTTTTCAACCTTCATTTAACCCTGAACAGAAGCACGTCGGCAGAACGCAGTGCACCTGCGCGAAACCCGTAATGCATTGTGCATAGCACTTTGGCAGAATGTCTCATATAAGGTTGTATTAGAGCATATAAGGTTGACAGCCTGTCTGTAGTTCAGATGTTGTATAGGAAAAGATATCGTCTGCAACAGGCAAAATTTTGATGCAACGTTGTCCAAACATCCAACGAAAAACGTGAAAAAAAGGGTTTTGCGCAGGCGCAGTACGTTCTGCCGACGTGCTACCCTGAACCGTATTCAAGTATACACTCTCCGGCCGTGGCCTTGATGAAGGTTTTCGTTAATATGCACCGTCAACATATGTTAATCAAATCATAAACGCAATGCTGTTTTATGATACGTGCATGTTTCCTGATGACCGACGTCTTACAATCCCGAATCTGGCAAGCATTTCTGTTGCATTTTAAAACCGGTTGGAATGGACCACGTTTTGGAAGTCAACAGGCATTCCACTTCGTTGCATTCCAAATCATGGCACAGCTGAACGATTTGGAATGTTCCATAACGTGGTAGACCACGCTGTCGATCACCAAGAATCCTGTGTACAGTAGGTCACCAGGGACTCCATCATGTTTTGGAATGGATCACAACATGCATCCCACTTCGCGTTATTCCAAATCATGTTTTGGAAAGGAACACGTTTTGGAATGCAACAACTTCATTGACCCAGCATCTTATCAGACGATTAGTTGTGCGCACGTGGCGTCATGCAGCAGCTCAAGTGCCATCTTCCTAGAATATACGAGAGAACCTCTCAAGAGAACGGTGAAAAACGTTTTTGAATATTCCAAAAGCCCCATTACCTTCAGCAAGCCTGGCATACACCACTACTGAAGGGCATCATTATCATATGGTTGCAGAAAATGTTATAGATAGATTTTTCTGATTCACGCGTTCGTAGTTCATTGAAACGATTATTTAAACCAAGGAAGAAAAATCTATTCTAGTCTCCTTGTAGTATTTTATGAAATTTACTAACAACGGCACGGGCACTTCGGCTGGAAAAATAGCGAAATAATAAAAAGCACATGGTATTTCGTGTGACGGGGCACTAGTCTAAATGTGCGTAGGCTTTGGACCTTGTTATTTATTTAGCCTATTTATTTAGCTACGCTTTGATTTTCTAGATTCTAAGTAGAACTTTACGTAAGGTAGAGGTGATTGTATTCAGGAATAGATGTTGATTCAGTTCATACCAAGAAATTCAGTTCACGTCTATTCTATAGATCTAGATGGTCAGAAATAATCTTATCCTTGGTCTTCAGAAGATCGTGGGAACCTAGAATATTCCAAGACACATCGTAAACCAAACAAGCGTGGACAGAATTACAATCCAAGATGATGAACTGGAACAGCACTGTTGATGAGAACAGTAACATTGAACAACTACACGTCTAATTGGCTGAGGTATGCGGCCGTCTCCAGACTCCAGCTTTTCATTCAATTTCCAGTTGCATTTCTGTGGAAGACCATTATGGAGGCCACTAATTCTTCAGAATGGACACTCTCTGCCTCTCTAAGCGTTTTTAACAGGCAAATGGGCTTGGCGAAGATGCTTCCCTTCTGTTATCTTGGGAAGCCTCTCTCATTTTGACAGAATACAAATGGTCAGAGATAAGGCCTAAGGATGTAGACGGGCTATCTAAAGCGTCAAGCCATACAACTTCATTACAAGATAATTGTCACGGCATGTGTCTTACAAGTTGACTCCTGGCAAGTTTACTTCTATCTTTCAGGCGTTTCAAAAGTACTGGTGTTTCAAAGTCTCATTTTCCTGTGATGTTCTGCCAAATGAATGTCGTTAACCAGATCACCCTATAGGAAATTATCCATCGTCTAGTCTGTCACTGGAAGATATGTTCACGACTATACGTTTATGTGGCTGGAAATGCCATGTGTTTGATTTTGATAAGGAATGTAAAGATACTGTCAGACGGAGTCCAACACGATAGCGACTTGAAAGGGCGCTTCAGCTGATATTTGTGGTGCGTACACTATTTCCTGTCAAGTGTACATGTGCCGAGAAGAACGTGATCTGCCTACACATTTAACCTACATGTTGGTCATAACGCATTCTGGAGTACTTCTAAGGATTAGATGCATTCACTTCAACCAATATGTTTATATAACGTCGATGAAACAGGGTCAGATAACAGGGTCTATAACTAAAATCTTAGAAGCAATGAATGAATGAATGAACGAACCAATCGATCAATAAATCACTCAATCAAGACAATACATTCCTAAAGCTGGCTTGTTGCTCGGCTCGGTCAGTATGTTAAATGGTCAAAACATTCAATTTCCTCCGTGTAACCATGTTATTTACCAGCACGATTAGTATTCACTCTAATTTAAGTGCACGAGGGTCATCTACTCAGTAGTTTCCCCGTGCAGTTTTGACATCGTCTGTTTTCATGATTATGGGCGCCATCTGTTTTTCCTGTGGCCTTTGCACCTTCGAGTGCAAGAGGTCAACGTTAAAAGTCTCCTCATGTTAGCAAGCTGCCAGTGGGCACCCTTGCAGTTCAAAGTACAATTCGTTTCATCTTCAACTGGCTTTCAAGGATAAACACTGACCTGGAAACGGTGACTATAATGCATATTTCTGTTTGAAGAAAGAAAGCGTACCCTTTACCCATATTGTCAGACTTGTTCCGACAGTTAAGCGGCAGGAAAATCCGATGGTTTTAATGAAACATGGCACGTACAGTTCAGCCGATCGCTGCCTGAAAACTTTGAAAGCCCGCTAGGCATTTATAGGAAGCGATCTTTGATGTAAGACTAATGAAGTAGAATTTACGGTAGATAAAGTTGAACTTGTGGCGAAGCGGTGGAGAGGAATTCAGAGATGGGACAGTACCTTTCCTCACTAACTAAGGTGCAGCTCCAAATCATATGAGTGAGGCAGTTCAACAAATTGTGATTGGGATTTATGATACAGTTTTTTTATTGCCCATTTGTGACATGTATACAAAATGAAATAAAAACTCAGTACATAACATAACGTAACGTAACGTAACGTAACGTAACATAACATAACATAACATAACATAACATTACAATACATTTACACATTACTAAAGGGGTCATTCCCATAGGCTTTTTTTGGCTAAGGTTATCTCCCTAGGAATTTTTTATCCCCCTGAATTATCTGTGCTATGGTTTACTCCCTAGGACTAGGAACGTGATTAAACTTGTTAAATAAAATTGCCACTTTTGCCACATTTGACTAATACTTCCAGATACTTCGTTTGGACGGCAACATCTCATCTTAAGTACGTCATAATTTGTACCCGCAAATATTGCAACTGACTTCAGTGGGTGTTCTCCTTTCATTGACCTTTTCTATTTCTAAACAAAAGTAGGGAGATATTACGACTTGTGTTTTAATCCCAAGACATATACTTGATGATATCATTTTACGTGACTAGACTTGAGTTTCATATGATTTTGTTCTAATTTTCTCAAATGACTAATAATTCTATCATATGGTACAAATCACGAAGAGAGATTCATTTGAGTTCTATCCCTGTATCAGTGCAAATCCGACTTAATGAAATGGGATTGGAAGAAATGATGATCTCTCGAAAAGATGTCTGGTAACCCAATTGAGAGAAACATCTGCCTTTTGTGCTCGAAATTAACACCCATGCTTTTAACTGCCTTCGTCCCTGTGATGTGGGCATTTTGCTGTTTGTGCAGTCAGTACACGCGGATTCAATAAGTATAGTGGTAGTCTCCTGCAATCCTAACCGTCCATTGCAATCATTACTATTCCATATCGAGTGTATATATGCTAGTTCCAGAGCTATAGTTCATTTGAAATCCCTGTTGTTACACGCAGAATAACACCGTAGTTCACTATAATCAAATTTGCTTTTTCTGTGCAACAGCCGTATGCTTGCAGATGTTTTTCACGCCAGGAGAACGTATAATAATCTCCAATGATGCATGAATATCATCAACGGTGGCGACGCATCAGATAAATTTTAGAATTTCCAAGCATTGACGTACGTTGAAGTACACAAAGCAGGCATTAAGCCCCGCTATCAATCACGCTATGCACGTCACTGCAACTGCCAGCGATTTCACATCGGTGGAAAATTACAACAGAACCATATTAACTAGCCGCGTGGCACCCCATGCCTGACCGGCAATCATTTCGTGTTGAAGATTACACGAACTATTGATTGGGCATGGACTGAGAAATGCAGATTACAAGGCAGGCCACTCAACAGGTTGCAGATGCTCTCATTCACTCGACGCAACGACATCATTTTCCTCTCGTATTTCAAGTAAAGCCTTCATAAACATCTCTATATATACTGCAAAATTACCGAAAAACATTCCACAATGTATTAAATGGGCATAAAAGGGAAATTCCGTGGAGATCTAATTGAAAAGATGATCACCGACGGTTGTTGAGGTCGTTATGGCATGCTTCACGCGTTTTCTAATCTAAATCTGCTGTCTGTACTCTACTACCTCCATAATGTTTTCCACTTAATTTCAGAAACACTTATAGAGAGATGCTATGGCCTGATCACAGATAGACCACGTACGCCATTGCTACAACGGCATGCATACTAGTTCCTCAGGGCATTGACCTTCGGAGTAAAACGCAAGCTGACGTGAGGCAAATTTCTGTAATCTTCGTATTTTTGACAGCATAGTCCGTCGGTGCGTGATTCTAATACCCTTGCGTCTGTTCAAATACCCGTGAAGGACAGATTCCCTAATCGCGTTTCTACAGGAATAAATACCTACACTCACGGAGCTGGCCAGGAAATATTTTATAAATCTTCTCTAGTACGGCTTCTTTGATAATGCGAAGAAAATTTCGTCATGCTTCTCCTATATATGATTTTTTTCCCATCCATTTCATGTTTGTTAGAGTTTGGCCATTCTAATGCGCACACAAGCCAGACTCCACTGCAATATTATCAATGTAACATTACGAACACTATATGTTTCTAGTACATCACTGTAAATTATATGTACGCTATGTAGTTTCTAAACAATATATTTCAAATGATTTAATCAACCAATCTACATCCAGCAGTTCTAAATACTATCATTTTTATACCGACAGATGATTCTTAATGTGTCTCATCAGCACCCCTGCGTTTTAAATAATTGCTGTACACAACTTAACTTACAAGTCATGTAGCATCCCTGTGTTTAACTAATTAAAAGTCATGTGCGATAAGTCATAGTACAAAAGCAACTAGATGCACATCAGCTTTAATTAAAAGGCAGAGCGACATCTCAATTTACATATACTGTAGGTGTATTGTAGTAGTAGGTGATCTATCGTGACTTCTGGCAGTAACAATTCAGGACTGTGTAGCATTTGGAAGGCGACGAATTGATACAAAGTGACAGTCTAGTACCTAATTACACATACATACAGTTGTATAACCTCGCTCCTGATCCTCTGAGCCGGCCAAGCACTACAGGGCTAATACGTCATCCTCTGTCACGTGGTAAAAAACTCGCTCATAAGCTGCGCAAGAGGAAACCTTTTTTGCATTTTTGTACTGAGATCTCCACAGCGGACCACATTCTGCAGCACGATCGGTCATACAGAAGAAAAACAATATAGGAAGCAAGGCGTGCTGGAAGGTAAGGCGATTTGTTATTGTCTTAAATTATGCTATGAAAAAAAAAATGAACTTCTTCATATTTGGCCGTTGTTGCCAATGCTTGTATGCGCGTTTCGAATAAGAATGTTAGAATATTTTTTTTACAAACCTTGTCTTTATCATGAGGTTTGATTTGATTCACTTGTCGAATCTCCGACCCCATACTCAACATTACTACTTAACGGGTCGGATCTTAATTCAAACCTCTGCTTCATTAAAATCCGGATCTGCAGCCCCGTTACCGATAGACAAAGTAATGCTTGAACGCGACCTATCATTCCGTGGCGTTTCCAGTGAAGACTACACTACTGTGGAGTGCTTTCCTTACATTGATGTGGCGGCGGAATCACTGAAGATGGTCACTACTGATCATTCTGCAATTTCTTTGTCCCCGTTTCACCTAGAAATTTGACAGCACCTATTCAATATACGTTATATAAGTTCGACAGCACCTGCTCAATATACATTATATAAGTTATTCGAGCAGAATGTGTCCAAGCATTTCTCCTCACGGATGACAGAAATGGAATATCGTCGTTAATATGTAGTAATTCATTTCTGAGCATGACTGACATGACCTGTTCTGCACTACCCGTGTTCCGTGTCAACCCCTATAATTTGCTACCTCGTTGGGTTTCAAAGAATCATTTATAGTTCGTGACATGTCTAGTTTGTATGAAATATGATGAAAATAAGAACACTTAAAAAGATGTGGCTGTCTGAATTTTCTTGAATTGGTAATGAAGTGGTCTTAGGTAAGATGGCATGTTGAAAGAAGAAACGGTATGCGCCCAGGCAAATCGTGATGGCACGTACCGTACAATTTCCTTATCGAATCCTCCCTTCTAACGTCCGTTGAATATCAATGAACTCCTTTTCGGGGAGGGTGCAAGGGTTGATCCACCTTTTCTGTTGGCAACAGGTTGCAAACAAGCGAGCATTCTTTTCCATTATTTCCAGGGCAAAGCGAATGAACAATTTGGCGGCAATTGCACTGACTTGTGCTTATGACATGTCTACAGAAAACACACTTTAAGTCCACGCATACCTGGCAGAGCTATTACATACCATTTCTACCGACTCCTCTGCATGTGTTCCGTAAACTAACACACAGATCTATTCTGTCATTAGGATGCCCCTTATTGACCTATAATTCAATAGTACCACGAACCGTGCCATAGCTGCAAGGCTTAAAAAGGCAGATAACGAAATTACCCCGTAAGCCGAGAGAAAATTGATCAGGTGCGATCTAAATTGTGTTATAATTATATCTACGGTCATGTCTGTTTGATCTAACGACAAATCATTGTCATATTCAACAAGGACTTTCTGGTTTAGAAATTTGCTGACTTCTGACCTGCTGGACACAGTTTGGAGCGTGCCAAAGTAAGGCATACATCAAAAGCGTATTACATGCTTCTATCCTTTGAAATGCATGATCAAAGCAATATAGAATTGCAAATGCAAGAATGGCTACCCTTGCCAGTAGCTGGGGAAAGATGGTGGATGCCGTCTGAAAGCTTGTATGCTTAAGTGGTGTGTGTCAGTTTGAATCCTTCCTTTTATCAAGAATGATTAATCCTTACAAACCTGTTGATGGATCTCATGCAGTTGGCATATTATAACGAAATACTCGGCCTTGTTAGTGCCTATCATTAATATTGTGCAATATAAACAAATGCTCAAACAAAGACTCAAACAAAGACTCAAACAAAGACTCAAACAAACAAACAAACAAACAAACAAACAAACAAACAAACAAACTCAGCTAACCTATCACCAAAACCATAATCGCTCAAGATCTATGATGCATATGGGGCATCATCATCTGGTAGGTCTCAACAAGAATGATTTCTTCAGCGTATATATACCTACGTAACAACAATTTTGTACAGCCTTCCATGTCAACAGGTTGTATGTGTAGTAAGTAAAATCCTTGAGTCACAGCGAGAGCAAAAACTCCTGGGTTATGACCAGGACCTGCAGTTTGCGCATGGCAAGATCCAGAAAGGCCAAAAAGTCGCTGGCGCCTCATGAACTTCGAATGAAGAATTATAATACATGATGTCTCAAGTAACGTGGTATGAACATGGCCAGCGAGATGGACGTTTTAATGTAGTTTTTGTAAGATATATGTATTTGTTGACAGCGCTTTTCCTGTACAAGGTGTAAAACGAATGGATGTTTTCATCACTAGGAAGAAATCATATTTGTAGTGCTATGTTACAATGTTTCAACTCGTCGAGAGCCATGCAAGAGGCACAAAAGCGCCGTGGAGACGATTCTTTTAGTATTCAAGGCACAACGTCGAGCACTGAGCACGGAATATGAAGCCCTTTCATTTTATATCTGCACGTTCTCAGCTATATGGTGAGGCTCATTCAATATTAGTTGGCGCCTTCGAGTGGCTACGATGGCCTTTGATCATCGGCGCCGAGAATCAGTCGTAGCCGGCAACGCAGCGGGTAATCAGTATCCACATATGTGGAAAGGGCTATAGCTATTTTTGGATTGCATTTTGTTTTAGATAGGGTTGTGTAAGGATATCTACACAACATAATGTATTTGCTACAGTACCTTTATTAGCTCGTGGGAATTTTTACGTGTGTTTATTGCTGATACGATAGAAAATGAAATACAGCCATCCATTTTGATTTTGTATTATTAAAAATTCCACGCGTCTTCTCTAAATGAATTCTACAGCAGTTAACTAACTGATTCTAACAAGCTCAATTTCCGCTTTGATTGAATAAAAGCCCTTTGCACGTAGCAACGGTCTTTCTTGTATGTTTGGTAATTTTTTCTACATACCCCTTATGCAAGGAATTCTAGTTTTCGTCATGATTTACATATTGATGAATGATCATGTTATATTCAGTAAGAAAACACAAAGGATGAATGCGTCCGCACGTTGAGAAAAGGAGGATGCATACCGTATGTGCCCAGTATTCCCACTTCATTTCCGCTTTTTTCTATGTTGGGTAAACTGGCAGATTCAAACAATCTCAACATCCGCTTCAGTGGAAAACATATGCCATCGCTACGTGTGGCGAGGCGAGGATACTATCTTTAGTTAACAGTTATCCATGTGCGTCACGTTCGACCTTTTCCCAATTACCAGAGCCTAAAGCTTGCTGATGTTGCAAGCTACAGCTCTTCCTTCAAGAGGAAGCCCATTTTATCGCCTTTTTCATCTTGCAAGTTCGCCAAGAGCTGCACTGTCGTGACCAAGGAGACTTAGAAGTACGCACAGCGAATTTCGCGTGCTTTGATCGAATGCACTGGCAGTTGAACTCACATGGTGGAGAGCCTCTGGCGCACTTACAGGTCAAGTTTCTGTACGCCTGATGAACGCGAAAGATCGGGCGATCAGATCGGCTGGTGAATTGTTTGCATTGAGTCCATAGGACACAAACCTCTGTGAAGTTGTAACAGAGTTTGGCGGAGTTGGTGAAGGTGCATCGTGCCCGCAAAACCAAAAGAAACGGGACTAAGTTACCCACAAAGTGATCTTTTACAGATATGTGTGTGCAATCAGACTATCATTTGTATCTTAAGTTTATAGCTGGTAAAACCGCCCGTATATGGCATCGCGTGGCATAACAGTCAGAGCGATTGCCTCACAACCAAAAGATCCTGGGTTCGAACCCCTGACATGCTCGATGTTGTGCCTCAGGACCAAGAGGTCCCGGGCTCGAACCCCTGATATGCCTGATGTTGTGCCCTTGGAAAAGTACGGTGTACGCTCCTCCCTCTACGATGGAGTTCCTTTCAACTAATCTCTGATGGTGTGTCCTAACACTGATGAGTACACAAACGGATTTAGTATTACCAATGTGTCAAGACCTGCACATCTGCCACTAAGAACCCTATTTTGTTTTATAACCAACCTTCGGCGTAACACACCACGCGGAAACTAGTTCTGTAAAACTAAACGAACGTAAAAGAAAGACACTAAAGATAATTGAATCCGGTATAATTGAGTTTCAGAATGCTACCATACAAAGTAGCGTTGTACATGCAGACCCTGACCCTTCATAATTTTTTTAAAAACCAGGTCTGACAATAATCGATGAATCCACTCCGGTTTGTTGACATGGCATTTTATAGAGATGACAGATGTTTCATAAATTATGCCAAATGCATGCTGTGCTTTTCAACATCCCCAGGCAAATTGTCTCGGATCAGAATATCTAATCAAACCATTGATTTTCATGAAACACACAAGTCATTCAAAATTACCTGACAGCAGCAGCTGATACCAAGTAGGTTGTATTCGGACAAAACATACTTGCTGATAGGAAACAGGTGAAACGCCATCATTTTAAAACAAATATTGAAATATGTGAGATACCATTTCCAGGTATGTCTGTTGTCTTTTGCGTACACGAAAGTTATCTAATACATTTATGTAATGGTGTGGACTCATCAATGAAATTTTTGCAAGAGTCTTAACCTGGTTCTTTAATGTTCAAGAGGCAATAAAATCCTGACCAGCAGTTTCCTCATGTGGCCCTTATACGATACTACAGGAAAGCTGTCGACCCTTGATCCAATGTACTTCAACTGACACGAATATGTAAACTTGATAGCGTTTGAAACCGTCCACACATAGTAACCTTGTACATGCTGCCTCTAACCCTTCATAAATTGTTTTTAACCATGTCTGACAAATACCGATGAATCCACTCCGGTATGTTGACATGGCATTTTATAGAGATGAGAAATCTAAAATGTAGCATAGGCATCTAGCGAGGCTTTGATTACGTCACATACATGCTGTGTTTTTCAACATCCCCGGGCAAATTGTCTCGGATCAAAATATCTAACCAGACCATTGATTTTATGAAATTATATGAAATTATTCAAAATTACCTGACAGCAGCAGCTGATACCAAGTAGGTTGTATTCGGACAAAACATACTTGCTGATAGGAAACAGGTGAAACGCCATCATTTTAAAACAAATATTGAAATATGTGAGATACCATTTCCAGGTATGTCTGTTGTCTTTTGCGTACACGAAAGTTATCTAATACATTTATGTAATGGTGTGGACTCATCAATGAAATTTTTGCAAGAGTCTTAACCTGGTTTTTCAATGTTCAAGAGGCAATAAAAACCTGACCAGCAGTTTCCTCATGTGGCCCTTATACGATACTACAGGAAAGCTGTCTACCCTTGATCCAATGTACTTCAACTGACACGAATATGTAAAATTGATATATAGCTTTTGAAACCCTCCATACATAGTAGCCTTGTACATGCTGCCTCAAACCTGTCATAAATTGTTTTTAACCAGGTCTGACAAATGCCAATGAATCCACTCCGGGATGTTGACATGGCATTTTATAGAGATGAGAAATGTAGCATAGGGATCTAGCGAGGCTTTGATTACGCCACATGCATGCTGTGTTTTTCAACATATCCGGGCAAATTGTCTCAGATCAGAATATCTTATCAGACCATTGATTTTTCATGCAACTTCCAAACTCTTCGAAATTACCTTATATCATCAGCTAAAAGGAAACAGGTGGAATGCCATCATTAAAAAAATATTAGAATACTGGTGATAGCAGTAGCAGTTACGTTTGTTGTCATTTGCGTACACGAAAGTTATCTAATACATTTATGTAATGGTGTGGACTCATCAATAAAATTTCTGCAAGAGTCTTAACCTGGTTCTTCAATGTTCAAGAGGCAATAAAAACCTGACACGCAGTTTCCTCATGTGGCCCTTATACGATACTACAGGAAAGCTGTCAACCCTTGATCCAATGTACTTCAACTGACACGAATATGTAAACTTGATAGCGTTTGAAACCTTCTATTCCACAGGCTTCCTCGACTGCGTTTTTTGAGCGACAGCTTGATGTTTTGAGAATGCTGGTGCTTCAGATCTTAAGATGATGTAATGGCGTTACGTGTAAAAAAATACCATTATCAACACTCGAGAAGGCTATTTATAAGAAAGGCCCTCGTAAAGTAGGGTAAATTGTGTTGCATGATTACTCAAGCGTGGATGTGTGAAAGGTACTTAGGAGCATGTGCCGATCCCCAAAATAGTTCTCTACGCAGTTTGGAGACAGTTGTAATTTTAGAGCTATGATGTCAGCTTCACGTCTGCACTGATATCAAGCTATGGGACATGGCAATGGTGTACACAATTTCCTCACTTATTATGTTTTCTATTTCAGGTTGCACGGGCTTTTCTATTCCAAAAACGGGCTTCGTGCATCCGGTATGGCCGAAGTAATAACAAATAGGAAGATAGCATAGTAAACCACATTTGTCAACACGTATACAAGTCTTAGTTTGACAACATCAAAATGGATTTCAATGACATCAATATCACCAATATCACCGACAGCAGCGCTGGATTGATGGACTACATGTTAAAACAAACAGTGCCGATAATAACGGTGCTGGGGATATCGTACTTCCTGACGTTTGCGTCCTGCATCATCGGGAACATCCTGGTCATCTTAGTCGTTCTCAAGATACCGAGAATGAGGACCGTGACCAACTACTTCATCTTGAACCTGGCAGTGAGCGACATCCTCGTGGCCCTTTTCTGTATGCCGTTTACCTTGGTGGACAACATCATACGCGGTAAAGTTTTTTTTAATCTATTAAGATTCATCACCTTTGTGGAAGGATTGACATAACAGGTGACTATCACCTTGTCAAGATGTCAACCCTGAGACCAGACTGAAAGGTTAGAATCACTCACACTGGGAAGGACCCCTACTTTTTTAGATGTGCGGGGGATATTTATCGTGCTAGAGGCGTGGTTCTTCTCAAACATGTCCTGTCCGAGCCCTAATCGAAGCTAGGTACTCATTTTCATCTGAGTCAAGTGAAAAATAGGTGCAAAGTGCCTTTCCCAAGGGCACAACACTGGGGCCTGCCAGAGATTCGAACCCAGAACCTTTAGATTCTGAGTCAACAACCCTAACCACAAGACGATCTTGCTGATTTAATCACTAGTGTGGACTATACTCTTCATGTGTTTAAGTCCGGTATAACAGCTTCAGCATCAGTTGCTAATGTCCACAAGGTGATATTCACATTATGATGTGTAAATTGTTTGCAGGGTGGATATTTGGAGATGTGATGTGTAAGCTGTCCCCAGCAGTTCAAGTTGTGTCGGTCTCAGCGTCTCTCTTCACGCTGGTCGGCATTGCTTTCGACAGGTAAATAATCCACGCTAAATACTACTTCTTCTCATCTAGTTTTTGATAAAATGGACGAATATGAAAAGTTTGAAATACCACGCCCATTGGATCATTTGGGAGATGTTATACATAAAAAGGGCACTTAGCACCCCAAAACCAAACCTACATTGTATTCATTACAAAAGTAACAAATTTAGGCGAAGCCCGCCATGCGAAGAAAGTGCACTATTGGAGTTATCAGGTGAAGAGGACCGTGCGGCGGGAAATAGTGTAACCCGATCTGCAGCAGGAAGTCTCCGCTGATTGGCCACAGTGTCATGTCTGGCGGCGCGCGAAAGTGTGGCCAATCAGCGGAGGCTTCCTGCGGGCAGATCGGGTTACACCATTTCCCGCCGCCCGGTCCTCTTCACCTGATGACTCCAATAGTGCACTTTGTTCCTATGTTACACCATGCCAACTAGTAGTAAACCTGATTCAGTTTCACGTCTGCTTGTTGAAAAAGCTGTTAATTTGTGACAAATTTACGCACTAAATTACCATATCGTCTGATGCATCACTCACCTTGTATTACGAACAATTTGTTCACAAAACACATACCTGACCCATCTGAAATTACCACCTGTGTGCTCATGGCTGTAGTAGAGGTTTATGTGCGTAATGAGTGTCTGGAATCTCGTTGTATAACCAGGTTCTTCGCCATCGTTCATCCGACGAAACATGCGATCAACATTCGGAGCACGCTGTACGTTATCCTCACAGTCTGGGCCTCAGCTATCTGCGTCATGATACCGCAGGTATTCCATCGTACTATTGACTCCTTAGTGTCCGCATATCAGAGAGAGAAATGGTTTGTTTATTAAAAACAAACGCAGCACAAATGGCTAAATTTGTTGTTTTGTAGTTTGTACAATGTTTTTATTAAACGTAGAGCCGTATTGAAACACAGACGACAATAAAATTAACCCATAGTTCTTGTAGTAAACAACACAAGGGACATCATGATTACCGGATTGGAAATGTTGATGAATATGTAACAAGTTACATGTACTTGATAAGGATTCACTCTCCCTAGCTAGCCTTCTTGTTGTTGTTACGCAATTTTTACACGGGATAAGGTTCGCAATTTCGCATACTAGTAACACCCTCAGCCGCATTAGAAAACTAGGTCACTAGAAAAATTAGCTCATGTGTAAAAAAAATCGCGTATCCCCACAAAAATAAACGCCGCCGCTCCTAGAAGTCTGCAAAGATTACTCCCTAGCTGTCTATACTTTCATCATTATCTTGCCAAGCAAAGTCCAGGAAAAAAGTAGTCTAAGGTTACGTAATGAGATAGAACATGTCGTTCTAATGCTCAAAACTTAGTAAAGAAAGGTGCATTTTCAGGTTCTCCTCATAGAAGATCGCGCGTTGATCTATGAAGGGATTGTCGTCATGCACGTTTGCGAGGAGACCAACAAGATGTGGCGGAAGGTTTACACCCTAGTGCTCTTCGTCATCTGCTACATCGGACCGCTCACCATCATCATGTACCTGTACGCCCGCATAGGCCACAAAGTCTGGTTCAAGCCCTCTCCAGGGGGCGGCAAAGCATCGGTGGAGGCCAAAATGAATGAGATGAAGAAGAAGAAGCGGGTGATCAAAATGCTGTTGTCTGTGGTTGTTGTCTTTACACTGTGTTGGCTACCCTTACATTCCATCACTCTTCTTAACGACTATGGCCGTCTGAGTTCCAGCCAGCTCGATCTTGTTTACATTTACATCTACCCTATTGCCCATTGGCTGATATACCTGAATAGCTGCGTCAACCCTGTCATATATGGGTACTTCAACCGGAATTTTCGTTCAGGTTTCAAGTCCCTGGTGCTAGGAAAGTATGAAGACTCCCTGGGAAATCATGTGATGACGACCCCAAATCATGAAGCTAATGGACTGATGCCAAAACGCGTGATCGCGATTAGCGCCTCGCCAAGTATGAAACACACTGAGGTGTAGACTCTACTATTCGTACAAATTGGTGATAATCCCCAAAGGCAACTCTTACTTATGTACGGTGTAAAAGTCATTCCGTGCCCACATGCCTAAATCGCGCTCCTAGAAGAGGTCAATTAAATATATAATAATCCCAGTCAGTGAGAAATTGTGAAAACACAGGCTGTGTGCCCACGAGATAGGAAAATGGAGGGAGGGGAAGTGTGGAGAAAGCCTTCGTAAAATGAAACAGTGACCAACGTATCGTACTCAATAAAACCACAAAATTATTTATCTAACCCTTGAAACTATTTAGACCACAACCTTTGTATTATAAATGACTATATCCCATCCAAACATAAAAGCACAGTCAAGGATAAAAAACTAAACAATGCCTACTCCCTGGTAGGTAGTCTATCGAGTGTTCATGTTTATAGAATACATACAACAAAAATGCAACAAATTCAAACAGGTTAACAAGCAGTTTCATGTAAAGAAGATCCAAATAACCAATGCCATTTTGAATTAAATTATCTTAACTTAACTTAACAATTATTAATTTCCAAGCAGATCTTTTGGTGGCTGCAATACAGTATCAAATTGGCAAGATAGTCATCAAATTGGCAAGACAGTCATCAAATTGGCCACGCAGTATCAAATTGGCCACGCAGTATCCAATACGCGACGGCGTAGTAAAGATATCATACAAAAGAGAATGCCCGAAAAAAAGCCCCAATCCACGTAAAAAATAAGCAAAAGCCTAAATCTCTGGAGAGTAAACAATTATTACAACTTCAGCCAGTCTATGTAATTTTTTCTGTGTTTCATATTCGCATGCCTAGGCTGGAAATAGTGATGTACTCTGTTGTATCTTGGGGTAAGTACACATATACATGTAGATTGCTAAGTGTTGTATAATGTGAGCTAACGGTTAGTATTAAATACAAGTTATTGAATGTGACTGTAGTCATTACAGTGTGATGTTTTTGTATATTGTTCGAGTATGTTGCAATTTTGTACCATATATCATTACTAATGGAATCAATAACAATACATCATCGATTAAGATCGCACTTTCTACGATTATAGTGTATAAATTAAAAACATGGTGTAAGTTTGCTCAAAGTCGGTCAATTGTTGGCACTATAATCATTGTTTAGATGAGACAATTGTATATATTTAGCAACAAACTGCCGATAGGATATCTGAACAGTGTTTATGGTGCTAACAAGTTTGTGTTCCAAACAGTATAGGAAGTGATTCAGAACCAATGTAAGGGTAATCCAGTCATAAATCTAGTCATATATCGACCTAAATCTGCTGTAGTTATAGTGCTTTAATGTCGTATCATATAGTCTTGTTAACATCGTTGGAAAACGTAACGTTATGTCAATTGAAACGTTTTATCTAAGTATCTAAATGACCTTTGTAGAGCGCACACCAAATAATGAGTTGGCACTAAAGGTTCTACTTTCGAGACCTCTCGACTTTGATCAGGATAAATTGTTGAAAACAAGTCGAACCTTTTCAATTAATCATTTTACCAACATGGATAATTACCATATCCAATGCTCTCTTGTCTCAATAGATGCCATAAACACATGCAGAGCAGGCAATGTTTAAAGAAATATGATGTTATCTAAGTGTAAACGGAACTAAAACAACGGAATTGAAATCTGATGTATAAAGTGACAGGATGTTTCGAGTGGTTTAAGAGCTATTGTGTTATAGTCTTTGTGAAAAATGTGTTTGTTATCACTACCTATATTATTAATTGACTTCTAGTGGCAATAATTGGATGTAGAGTTAAAGACAACTTGGTGGAATTGTTCTGTATAATGTGGTGGTTAACACATTGTTGTGTACTGAAATGGTGGACACCAATAGAAAATCTGTGTCTTGATATATCATGGAAATAAAATTTGAAATACTGCAAACAGGCGATTACTTATTGTACAAAAATCCACAATACGTTGCTGTCAAAATGTATTTTAAAAATAACTTTGATTCCTCTGTGATTTGTTTTTGGATATAGCACCATCTATTCTAAAAGAGAAACTTAACTTCGACTTAGTCAAGAACTTGACTTATTACAAACTGAATTTTACCAACGTGTGTTATGCTTGAACTTACTGTCGCTGTGGATCTCTCCTTTATTTCTTTATTAAACTTCACCATAACAAGATGGAGGGGGAGACAAAACAGGTGATGATCACCTCTTCACGTTGTCTCCCCCAGACATACATACAGATAAACATATATACAATATTTACATAAAAACATACCAAATACAATGCAAAAAAGATATGATTCAATATAATACAATATCAAAGCAGGATAACATGACCTTGTGGCAACACAAGTGAAGCAGTTGCAGAATGAAGTCCATGTGCAAGGAGTTTCAACGTTGTAAATCTCATGGAATCTGTTGTGAAATCTCCTACATAATATTTGTAGGAACAAACCAGAGAGTTCTCATGTAACCTTTGTTCACAATTACAGGCTTACAGCCGGGATAGGACACCGACTATCAAGTCAACCGGGTATTGCATCTGTTATATACCATCATCAAATGTGAATTGATCTAGATAATTGCTTTCAAATCAACTTGTGTTGCTGTTTAAACTGGATCGTCAATGCTCATAGACTTAGACTACCACTATCTGGTAAGTAAAGTCAAGCGAAACGAAGAGTTTTTCACTCTAAATTCTTCGATGTCTGACACGGTGCAACAGCGCTACACATATGTAGCTGATACCACCAGTACTGCAAGCAGCCGTTGATTTTTTTCAAACAGAATATATGTAACATGAAGTACTGCGGTCGACCCTTTCTATGGTGCAACATGTAGATAATACAGGCACTGATAAATCCTTCAGGGAATAATATAAAAATACAGAAAAAAACTAGCTTGATTGTTACACTTTTTGATATCCCCCTATCATTTGCCAACAGAAAAATCTCATATTGATTAGCATGTGCATTTCTTCTTGCTAGCCTTTCCTGTCATTGTAGGCTTACTGGCCATGCAAGCCAAAGTATACCGTCAGTTTGTATTTTAGATGATTCCAGCACCATCTGTGATCTCCAAACAGATCTTTCGGTAGCTGCAAGACAGTATCAAATTGGCCAGGCAGCATATATTTCACAGACAGTTACCATTTGCTTCTCGTTAGGCTGGTGATAAAACGCCTAAAAACACGCCAAAAATAAGCCGAGGCCTAAACCTCTGCTTGGAGAGTACATCGCCTAAACATGCAAATAAAAGATGAACAAATCCCTTCAAATCCATATCCCAAAGAACCTGCGGTTCTGCGTTTAGTCGTTAGAAGGATCCCTTCACTAACGATGCTACACAGAACCTGCTTTGGATTGCTGAGGACTGGAGATAAACAGCATACAAAAACATCACACCGACTGTTAGATCACTGCGAAAAGTTGGATTTACCAATGGCAGTAAATGCCAGTAAAGTCAAGTAATGTTTGGCAATGGTAGTAAATAAAAGTTAAGTCCGGCAATTTAATTTACTACCATTGTTAAGTCGGAAATTACTAGACTTCACTTTTATCTACTACCATTGTCAAGTTCCTTACTGTTTACAAAGTAAACATTACGGGCTTTACTGCCATTTACTACCATTGGTAGATCCAACTTTTCGTGCAGTGATAGGTTCTGTGGGACTCTTCATGTCAGCAAATGCATATGATATGGTTGATAATGACCGTGACAGAATGTTACGTTTACACCCAGTATGTAATCTGCTCACGTTGTGCTGTTATCGGTAACATAACTCACCCACAGGCGATCGTTAGATTGTATGAAAACTAACCGGAACTGTATACTGCCATAAGTGTCTTGGACGATGCCCTCTGCAATTCATGCATGTTTCATTCTCAACGATGTTGTTTTCAACTAACCGAAGCGCGACCTCTCCATCGCCTCCGGTGTTTTATGTCGTATCGGTTATCCTTCTCAAAGTTGACCTGCATAGCCTCCCGTGACAGCTATGACCCTTGCGTTATTAGTATCGCATGCTAACAACCCTGAATGAGCCTCGAAACAAGTTTTCACCATACATAACGGGCGTAACCCGGGGTAAAGACGCATGCTCTTCCTGAAGGAACAATGTAGCCTACGTGCGCGGGACATGTATGTACTACCCACGGGTTTTGGAAGTTGTGAGGAGTAGTCAAGGCGCCATTTTAAAGAACATGAGTTATTTGCTACATTATGAATGTTGAGTCTTTAGTTCAAAAGAATATGATGTATGCCTACTTTGCTAAGGTTGCCAGGGTGCTGGGCTATAACGTAAATCCTGGATTGCCGGTTAGGTTTGTAGCAGCCGGCAGGAAGGCACTTTGTTTTACTTGATAGATTCTACGGACTAGATGGAAAAAAACTACCCCCTGTGGGAACAGTATAAGCTACTTACTTGTAAAACATACGTCCTCTCACAACTACTCCATCATAGCCATATATGGCATGAAGCATAATAGGCGCAGCAGCTCATGCTGCAAGATTATTTGGTAAGAAAAGGAGAAAATATGTATAAAGCACTACTACATATATGATGTATTTCTCATGGCTAAGTATATCCAGTTAGTGCATACGTTTTGAGATCAATTCTGGCAAGAAACATTGCTGAAAAGCATCCCTTTCTCTTCACTGTGGGGGAACAATACACGCTTGGGCGTTTTGGACAGCCACTCACAAGCTTGAAAAATATCCATCACAGCCCACACATTACCAGTAAAGAACAGATTACATACAAACAAAGTTTGCTGTAAAGTCTTAGAAGCACAAATCTGTATCATAGATAATGCTGTAGACTCAGCGACATGGAGTTTACATAGAATAAGGAGTTTTCTTTTACACAACCAGAATGAGGAATGATGTTTTCTTTTACATAACATAACTGGTTGTGTAAAAGGAAACTCCAACATCCTATGTTCTACCAACCCGATGAAAGTATTTTTCGGGGATATCCGGGTGGATTCCACAGTTTGGTGCCGTTTCTTGAAGGCAAGAAATGTTGAAATTCTTGAAATATTGTTGAAAGATTCGAGTGAAGCGATGCTCGACCATAATAGCGCATGGGCCCTAATCGCAAGTCGTAAACAAGTAAAAAGTGCAAAATGGTCGATAAATTGATTAGAACCAGGTCCTGCCTTGTTTGCGTTCTGCCCTCAGGTAGTTGGATTGAGCGGGCAATAGCTATCACAACAAAATCAAAACAGATGTGACAAAATCTGATAATTACGCAGCAGAAAACGACAAGTTATCTTCCAAACACTATAGCTAGATGAACAAGTTATGTGAAATCGATGTAGACGTGAATATTTATGGGATCGTTCATGTGTCAGAACGTTCACCGTTGACTGCTTCTGCAGACCAGCTCGCCCTCCCCTTGGGTATGGCGTCTCTCCACCGCTGTTACGTGTAGCTCACCCAAATTAGAATCATATGATGGATGGGTGTAATAAAGGAGTCCAAGGGAAGAGCGACGTTTGCAGATAACTTTTGCTGGGGATTTATGGCTTTGCCTCCGGTTGCTAACTGGCTATCTGTTTCTGTTCGCTCGGTTGTCAGTTTTGAGGAAGCTCGGAATTGACTGAACATTCATCAGCCTCAACCGTAAAGAGGTTCCAATTATACGTTATACATTCCTCTTTTCTCTGCCCCCCTCTTAAACATGCAAAATGGCACAGTAACTGTAATTGCATCAGGGGCAAGGTTAAACTTTGATTATTCTATAAAACTTTATAGCATTTGTTACATGATGTGCGCCCATTTATCTTTTGTTATCTCAACCCAGGATTCTAAAAACAACGACTTAATGGGGAACTTTGTTCTGGTAAAAGAAAACAAGAAAGAACCCATTTACGATTTAAAGACTGCATGCTGGCATCTCTCCAAAACTACTTGAAAAACATGCACAGGACCGAACAGACAGGCGCTCAGACGTCATCTTCCAGAACGACGGACAACCAAGATCTCAGGATTACCTGAACATTTATCAAAGTCATTCTCATAGAGGTTCCAATTATACGTTATACATCCCTCTTCCCCTTGCTAAAAATTCAAAATGTCACAATAAAAAAAGAAACGGCGTAATTGTGTCAGGGGAGAGCTTAAACTTTGATTACTCTATAAAACATAGCATTTTACATGACATGGTATACCCTATAAAATCAATCATCATTTGTTATCCTAAGTTATTGGAGGTAATCATGTAATACATAGGAACACAAGACATTTTGATGCTCAATGGCAATAGTTGGTTTTCTACCAGACGTAGTATAAAAATACAAACACTGCACGAAAAGTTGGATTTACCAATGGTAGTAAGTGCCAGTAAAGCCGGGTAATGTTTACTTTGTAAACAGTACCGGACTTGACAATGGTAGTAGATAGAAGTCAAGTCCGGTAATTTCGAACTTAACCATGTTAGTAAATGTAATTACCGGACTTGACTTTTATTTACTGCCGTTGTCAAGTCCGGTACTGTTTACAAAAGTAAACATTATCCGACTTTACTGGCTTTTACTATCATTGGTACATCCAACTTTTATTGCAGTGAAAATACAAAACTACAGTTGGAGTGTTACGCCGAGGGCTTGTTATGCCTGCTATACAGATAACGCTAATGGATATCAGGTCAACAAAGTAACCTTCACGGCATCAGAACCCAAAACACGTTGCTGCCCAGAAGCTAAAAAAAAACGGCTTGCAAAATAAGGGAGACCACCAGGTGCTTTTGTCAGTCACTCGTCGTAGAATTCGGCAAAAGAAGGGAATAGCTGGCCAGTAGTCGGTCCGAGGGAGGGTTAGTTTCCCCCTCCGAAGCGCGGCCAGTCAACCTCAAGGCGGCCAGACTCCCCTGGCAAATGTCTCCCTGCCCGCGCAGTTAGTCTGGTAGAGACTAGCATTTACTACCATCGGTTTATCCAACTTGTCGTGCGGTGAGTATTTCCAACACTTGGATCAATATTTATGCCACCGCTGCGCTCATGGACACTGATGGATGGGTGCGGTGCGTAAAGATATTGTCAGAAATCTCTAATTCGTTGTGAACAGCAAACCAAGAGACATGCACTGTAGCTCATCTTTTCCATCGATTATCCAATCTTCACCACTTTTGGTCGTTATTTCGTAGACCGACGGCTATTTGCACACAATTTATTGGACTGCCTACGCAGGCTGGTCTTATCTTGTGGTATCCACGGAACTTCCAACATCCTAGGAAATACACTATCATGATTTGAAAGTCGAAATCTCCCTATCATCCCCTGCACATTTTACCGACGGAAATTGCATGTCATGCAATTTGGTCACCTTCTAATACTTGGATGGAATCTACGCAGTCACCTTGAGTCGCCCCTCCGCGCAGTCTTTGTTACAGGACAAAATGACACGCAAAGATCTAGAGGTCACAATATCCTATCACATGGCAATGTATTAGCACCGGCAATCTAGAAAAGTCGAGTCTTATCCTTTCGAATAAAGCAAACTTTCCCTTTACGCATATATATGCATAGCCAAGAGCTCATTTTTTGGTTACATCTTAAGACAGTGATAGACCTTTCATCCAAAAATCTCTATGGTGACAGAAATAGCTTTCATAACAGTAGCGTTCGGGAGGCCATATTCGGCTATGTGTGACAGGGGCTGCAGCAGGCATGCAACCCAGAGGGTGCAATATCCGAAGAAATCTTCGTTTGATTTTGTACCTTCCGAGATCGCTATCGAAGACGTACATTAAAAGTCTCGAAGAACATTTCAGCAAATATTTCTTAAGTAAATATTTCTTAGCTGGTGTGCTACGCCGAAGGGCAGTGACAGATACAAATGTATTTTCTGTGATGAAAACTCAAAGCCTTACCCCCAGTCAGACCGCTCAACATTCGAATCCCTTCATGTATTTTGGTAATACCGACACATTTGTTTATGACAGCAACTGCTTGAAATGCGAAATTCAGTTGTGATGAGGTGTAGAAAGTAATAACTGACGACTTTATTGCACACTAGAATTTTCAATGTGGGGGCAACAACGTTAAATGAATTTATGGATGTAATTAGCTCAAAGGGCCTGTTCCTGACACATGAAAAGGACAGAGTCTGATCTGAAATGAGAAGATGACGATTTCCAACCACCTCCACATTTTGCAATTATCACTTAGATCGTATCC
The DNA here is from genome assembly GCA_013266295.2 of Branchiostoma floridae x Branchiostoma japonicum. Lineage (NCBI taxonomy): Eukaryota > Metazoa > Chordata > Leptocardii > Amphioxiformes > Branchiostomatidae > Branchiostoma > Branchiostoma floridae x Branchiostoma japonicum. The sequence continues at coordinate 8,100,758 of CM023837.1, read as the reverse complement.
CTTTTTTGGAGGGGGAAAGCTATTAATTTTCTTTAAAACGTTTTGAAACGCATTTCTATCATTTGCATCAAACATATGACTTCTTCGTGGTTATTGATAAGATATTGGCTATATTATCATATCAATTATCTAATTCCTTCATTTATTCGACAGTAGTATTGGGTGTCAAAACCTTTGGCACCTATCTTTTACCAATGCATTTGCATTTGTTAAATGGTGTGCCTCATTTATCAGTGCTATCAGTTGTAGAGTTACAAATGTATGCCACAAGATAATATCCGTGTCTTGTTCGTTCATAAGGAGTGCGTCTTTAACGAAGGTGCTCTAAAGAAGACGCTTCGATCTTCATTTCCGTTAGTACAGCCTATTCTCTAGCATGGTGTTTACAGATAAGGCCACACTGGCTTACTTTTATGGATGGCAACCTTTGGAGACCCCAAAACTAATGCGAGAGGGTGAAAAAAAATCCAGAAGAAAAAAAAAATGAAAAAAAAAAAAAATGCTGCTAAATTACAGGAATACAAGATGGTATTTCGAATTTGCGGCAGTACATAACGACAAGCCGGCACATGCTGGCCTTTTGCGGCATTAATGAGTCGGCACTGCACTGAGTTTCTGGAGTTTCGTAGAGCCTCTGTACCATCCTTCGTAGTTACTGCCGGCTCCCCGTTGTCGCTAGCTACCATGGACTACAGAGGATGGCACCCAGACTACAGCCTCGGAGGGTGAGAACAGGTGAAAATCAATGCGCGTCGGATGTCATCCATAAAATTAAATCAGTGTAGCCTATAAGGAGATAAATGCTAATCCAGATTGAAACCTCCGGGCTATGGTAATCTTGTTACTATAGTTCCGAGACAAAAGTGTAAAATCCAATGGGCGATTGAAGTTTCAGAGAACATGGTTTCCAAAAGTTGATTGGACATTGTTATCGGCACGAATAAAATCATATGTCGTATACACCTGCTACCATTGTCATTGTGATTTATAGAAAATATTATCTTCCAGTTTACCAGATTCTACAAGCGACTGCAAATGTGATAGCTTCTTTCACTGCACGAAAAGTAGGATTTACCAACGGAAGTAAATGCCAGTAAATCCGGGTAATGTTTACTTTGTAAACAGTACCGGACTTGACAATGGTGGTAGATAAAAGCCAAGTCCGGCAATATCGGACATGACAATAGTAGTAAATGAAATTACCGGACTTGACTTTTTTTCTACTACCATTGTCAAGTCCCGTACTGTTTTACAGAGTAAACATTACCCGACTTTACTGGCACTTACTACCATTGGTAAATCCAACTTTTCGTGCAGTGAATTTGTATTTTTATACTACGTCTGGTAGAAAACCAACTGTTGCCATTGAGCAGCAAAATGTCTTGTGTTCCTATGTATTACATGATTACCTCCAATAACTTGGTATAACAAATGATGATTGATTTTATAGGGTATACCATGTCATGTAAAATGCTATAATGTCTTATAGAGTAATCGTGCAGTGTTGAATGAAAGTTTGGCCATGGCCATGAAGGGAGACCTCCAAGGGATCCGGAGATCGATCCCGCTTCATCTTTTAAGCTTGGAAGACAAATGACGCTGTAGGATCAAGGTTACATGTAGCCACAAGAAAGAAAGTAAACCAGTCGCTGTTCGGCCCTTCATTCATCAGGCTGTCGACTTTAATGGCATTTTAAAAATAACTGAAGATAAATCACAGGAAAGACTGTTCAAAGATACACCGAAATGCCTTTACGCAAGTAAGATTACATCCGCAACATTAATGGGAAATAGGTATCAGATCCTACAATAAATCGTTTCCGATTCATTGCTTTTGAATGATAAGAAACTACCCTTGTAAACGACCAATGGTATAAAACCAATGCTATAAACTTCGTATCCTTTGGAACATCAAAGAATATTTAGTTTCAGTTTTTCTTCTTGTTTGACGTATGTCGCACTCTGATATGACAACCACTACTGTGTCTCTTATGGGAGGCACTAAGCTCTTTAATGGCATACAGATCCTTGAGGTAAATGCCTCCCTGGCCTTATGACTCTGTTATGAGAAAGGAGCCCATTATCTCTTCGCAGCACCCGCTAGAAATGCCAATGTAGCAACATAAACTTCCCACAGAATGCAATAACAAGGTGGTAGTGACTGTTTTCTTTGAACATTTGGACGCTGGCTCATCCATGGCAAGCAATTACTGGACTTTAAAGAATGATTTACATGTAAAAGTGGTTTCTTTCCCTTTGAACTTTGAGAAAAGGCATTCCTTTAGTTACGGCAGTGAGATAAAAACGTTCCTTGTTGTTTGTAGATTGCCAATGGCCGCGCGAGGTAAACCTATCTGATCCAGGGCTGCTTTTGAAGGATGTGTGATCCTTATAGCTGAATAGAAAGCAAGTCTATCTGACTGATTATATACTGCCTTTAATATCTCTTTTTGTGAACAATTCGAAAACTACAAGTAACACATTGAAATGTAAATAAGATGCTGAACAAACAATAGATAAATCAATCACATTTGTCACATGATGATTTAATATTGACTGACATCATAAAAAGGGCTAACAGGGCGAGTCGAGTTGGTTTTATTGTTTGTATTAGTCAAAGGATTAGACAAAGCCTTTTTTTGCAACCACGATTGATGGCAGGTATTTACTTTCCGAATATTTGTCTGTACTTTCATTTGAACAACTTCATTTGCTCATCAATAAAGAAAGCCTTTTTGTTCGAATGCCCTCTCATGTATCGTACTTGTAATATGTACGTTGGGAATTAAACTTGGAAATAGTCATGTATTAAATTCTGTTTTGGATTACTCTCTCTCATTAAAAGCTAAGCATATTTCCCCTGCTGACACAGTGCAGACAGCCTGAATGGGAAAACTACGATTATAATGAATGTTTACAGCGCACAGTTGACGTTATGCCATACTTTTATGGACGCAGATTGCTCTTTTGACCTCAAACGTCTTTGCCATGGCGCCAGTTGCCTCAATGTTGACCATTGCACCCAAAAACAATTACAAACTCAAAGTCTCAATCAGCCATATCTGGGACAGTTCAGCCTTCGCTATTTTCTGTCTCAAATTAATGTCACGGTTATACCAAAAATGTATTTGTTGGAAATCAGGCCACTGCATGTTATATATGCCTACAAACCGGGTCATGGTCAAACTTTTTGTAGCGTAGTTTTTTTAAAAATCGATAGATGATATTTTATGCAACAAAAACGTGTCAAGAAAAAGTTTCTTATGATGAGCTGTACGTCAAAATAACAACATTTTTCTTTACACATTTTTTTCTACATTTTTTAAAGATATTTTTACATATTATTTTACAGTTTTGTATTTCTAAAATATTTTTTACATATTTTTACCTATCTTTTTACCTATTTTTTTTACTTTTTTTATATCTTTAAAATATTTCTTACCTTTTTTACCTATCTTTTGTCTATAAATCTGTACATTTTTGTAAACATAAGAGGAACTTGATAGTCTACATTGTTGTTAGTCCATGCTCTATGTTCAACACGGACACAAGAGCCGACCCACCAATCGGTATTCAACAATTGGATATCGGCATTCTAAGGCGTCTGTTTGTTAATAGGCGACGGTTATAGGCAATTTATACGAGTTACTATACATCGGTCACAATAAGCTATGACAAGGAGGTTATCCTTGGCTGTGGTTAGGTGAGGCAGTAAAACTGTAGCTAGGAATGGATATTGAAGACCAATGCTGCGGAGACTAATTTCCTGGTGAAGTGCTTCATTACCCTGACTCTTCGTGCATGTTCTTTTGCGTCCGGGTTTTAATTTCCACTGGATGTGTGCTCCCATCAGGGGTTTTACCTTTGTGATACTGCTGTCATTAACTCCTTTAATTGAAGTGGAGATAGCTTGACAGACGTTGTTGCTGTTTGCTGGTGGAAAAGATGAAAACCCACTTGCGTTGTTGTTTTCTGTCTTGTCCATTCTGTTGCCCGTATGCATCATTCCCGTTTTAACACTTTAAAAACGTTGTTTTTTCAGTGTTTCAGGTATTTGCGAAAATCGGGTATCCACTCTTCTCTGTGCTGAAATATATGTAGCCAGGTGAGGTGGACACATGTTTTCTAATTTGAAGGAATTCGAAACTTAAAGGCACCCAAAGCAATTGCAGGGCAATAAAACTAGACTTTTAACGTCAATTTTCTGGTACTTTTTTTTTAAATGTAGTAAGTGAATCAACCTTATCCTATTGCATACTGATATCTGTGAGGCAAAAATGCGATGTCGCTGACGGAAAACGGTTGGTTGTTTCGTATCGTTGGCTGCTGGTTCTAGCTATTCATTGGTGGTACCACAAATTAAAGGGACTCCTCACGTAGCTTGTGTTTGGGCTATTTCGAACGCTTCAAGTATGAAATGATGACAAAAATGTGCTAAGAAATGGCAGATATCAGACAGATTTCCTCATCCAGAATATTTTGTTTTGCCGCCCTGAAATTGCATTGGATGCCTTTACTGCATACAGAACGTGAAATATGGTTCTTTTTAAATTTGTCTAAAACAAAATTATGTTTTTAAAGGTGCCTCTTATCGATCTCAGTGTAATTACTACAAACGAAGACTTAAGTGACTTGAGGGCAATTATACCCACGTCTCCTTGTCGTCATGGGACAGTCAATGAATAAATTGCCCAGGGTTCATAAACTAAAGCTATTGGTCGGGTGCTGGCCACGTGGCCAATGCATCTTTATTATGAAACTGTTTTCAAGAGAGCTAACATCGGCTGCAGGCTTCTGGCAAAGGCAGAACAGCCCTAGCTGAGCGGTCGCATCTTCACTGGTCCTACCGGGAAGTATCAAGGCAACTAACAGGACTTCCACAAGTAGTGAGTATACGGTGAGAGTTGTCTTGTTTTGTGGGTGCTAATTTCATTGTTGACATCCTATCACATCATATCTTTATAATTAATAATGCAGTTTTCGTAGATACTCATATCTCCTTTTCACATAAGTCAGTTATAAAAGTCTATTTTGCCATTTTGCTGGCTGTTGATATCTCATTGCTTTCAATATTCTTTGACGTCAACGGACAGAGAATACTAATTGTGCATTACCATAGAGAAACACGTTTCGGGGTCGTGTGACAGTATTTTCAATTTCCGGGGATTTACGTGGGCTAAAACCCTGTACCGCAATTACGCCTGCCTTGTAGCGTCTCTCTCATAACGGAAAATTCATAACGTTCACAGATTTTTAGGACACTTATGGGGGAACGCCGCTATATAAAATATAACAGTGTTTTGAGAAAGATTCGGATCCAATTCCCAAACCAGTGATTGCAGTGGGATGTAGGCGCACCATGGTACGAAATGTTGGTCAAAGGTCCCGGATTGTTAACCATTCAGTGGGAAGGCAAACCTAGCGCCTCGATGATTTGATAGCCTCGAATTTTGAATGGCTGGAACAAGCCAAGATTATTTTAGGATTCAGGATACATGTTGATGGGTATCAAATCTGAGGTGCACCAAAATACAGTTTTCTCCACAGATATTGGCGATGATTCGCGTGCTTTGAATGCTTAAAACTAAATGGCCTACTTTGAAAGATATACTCTGAAGAGGTGTGGCTACGTAAATACGATAGACTTGTTGCACAAGGAATTCTTTGCATACTACGCCTGTATCTTTTTTGTGTCCATTATAAAGAACATGTTCACACATCAATTACGACAATCATAGCCTTGACGTGATATATCAGATGCAAGATCAGCGGCTATTAGATTAACTTTTAACGTTTATTACGAAGGCTTTTAATGTATTTGAATATAACAATTTTCTCATAAAGCATTTCAGCATCAGCTGGCAAGACGTATTTTGTCCGTGGGGCTTGTAGATATTCACTACAACTTCGCTAGATACTTTAGCTGCCATCAAGCCTTACGCAAATAATCTTTGCTTTGGATGGAAAGGATCATGGTAATCATAACTTGGAGGGGGGGTAGCCCCATGATGTATTCCCCTTGCTCTTCACCGAAGAATCGTTGTTGACACCAGACTGACACCAACGGTGGAATGGCAATTGTCTACTTAGCGAACATCCCCTAAGGCATTCTTCCAATCTCAGTTTTAATCAGCTTCGTACCCTTTGGAGCTCCCGTGCTGATGTCCGTTGACAGTTTTGATAATGTCTTTAGGATACATGTTAATAGGTGTAGTGAACCTTGTTGAGTCTAAAATAGGGAAGTGCCCTTGTGTAGACCCATTGCGTCCACTGGCATCCACATTACCACAAAACGAGCCCGTCATGTAAAACGTGCCGCTAATGGCCTACGTGTGTGCTCTGAAACACGGATTGCCTTGACCCCATATATATAGTCACTATCTACCCCTACCCTAGGGACATCGGATCGGTGAAGAGAATGCAGTAGCAAGGTTGAGATCTGTATCTCAATCTTTCCACATGGAAAGTTGTGAGTTTGGGTTGAACTGGTATATATCAGCGGATCTTCGTTGCACCTTTCTGTCCTGGAGGTATATCTCGTTTTCAAACGGGGTGTGTGTGGAATAATACTGCACTAGACTCATTCTTTTCACAGTTATCTTTACTTACCCGACTCAGTAAAGTGTGGATAATATATACAGTAGAATCCTACAGCGCTGCAATTCCTCATTATTCCTTTATCAGACACGGCCACACCTTACTGTTGTTTCTGCTCCAAGGCACAATCTTGTTTATCGCTCCTTCTCGTAATTGGATCCAGCAAGTTAATCTACAAGAAACACAAGATTCGTGGTTTCATCCAGCGCATGCCATACCTGACCGACTAAGTAGGTTACGAGTGAGTTCAGTACCAATATGCCTCCATGCTTATCCCCAGAATGTCATGTAGAAAAGGTAGGGCTTTAAACAACCTCTTGAAGTGACGGCAATCCATTGTGTAAATGTCAGAATACATATTCAGGTACAATATTTCATGCACCAAAGGAATGTATTAAATCCCGAGAATGTCATGTAGAAAAGGTAGGGCTTAAAACAACCTGTTGAAGTTGCAAACACAACCCGTACAGACTTGTACGGGCACAAGAGACGACAATCAATTGTGTAAATGTCAGAATACAACATATCCAGGCACATATTTCATCGACCAAAGGGATATATTAAATCCCCAATATGACATCTAGAAACGGTAGGGTTCAAAACAACCTGTTGAAATTGTCACCACGACCCGCACAGACGGCAATCCATTATGTAAATGTCAGAATAGTACATATTCAGGTACAGTGTTTTATGGACCAAATGTATATATTAAAGTCTTGGCAAAGAAAATGCAGCGAAAGTTGAGATCAGCATTATACAAGTGAACAATACTGGAAAAGGAAAGCATCAAGCTAACTGTATGCAAACGTGCATGAAATATTCATGAATCCAAATACTGTTACTTTGTTAGAAAATTCGGCTTGCAGCATGTACGACGAACCAACAACTACTTGGTCAGATAGAAGGGAGATGGCTTTGGTGACTGGCAACTATTGCTTTGTTTCAGAATTAGACTGAAAGGAAAACCCTTTCGGCGCCCCTTCCTATTGAAGGTTGTATCGGCAGTTTAGTGTGCGTATCGCGCCTTCGGGGATTACATGCCCTCGAGGGCTTAAGAATAAACGATCAAGATGCTAGACGACGACATTCATTTTGGAAATGTGTTTCGAAATAAATATTTTCTTCAACTTGAAAATAAAAGTAGAAACATACAGGACTTAGTGACGCACGTAGAGCGAAAGAAAGTAAACATTACCCGACTTTACTGGCATTTACTACCATTGGTAAATGCAACTTTTCGTGCAGTGTTGTGGAATGAATTTTGGTAGCCGGTACAGAGAGAAAAGATAAAGTCGCGGTAAATGGCTCATTGCCTCGGTGATGCCCTGTGACGAAGTAGCAACGTACGTCAGTATGCCGTCTGTTTCCATCAAGGACATTTTGGAACATTTGAGCCCATTGCTCGGACCATTACTTCAGTCCATCTATATAAATCTAATCTCCAATTACGCACTTCATCGTCACAGTGTAGCTGTCAACATATTAAAAGATTTGAGAACATATTACACAGTCCGGCATGATATCAGCGGTTTGCATCGGCTTAATGACTCCCCACTCTATCATGCTGTATTCATTCACTGTAAGCACCGCAGATTACTATTTTTTCATTTCGGCTTGCGGAATCGACACAGTTTGGTAACGAGCAGTTGGGTTGGATACGGCTGTCCAATGAAATAAGTCCAGTACGTTTTTGGTGGCCATCTAGAGGCACTGCTTTGAAGGGTATTTCAAGGTAGATAGATTATGTAAAAGATGAACTTCACTTTGCACAATTGGATTACTGTCTTACATTAAATTTGATAGAAAAGGAATGTCAACAGTTCAATCGAGGACTTTCCCTTGGGATTACAACATGCAGCATGTCATATATTGCATCCATGTATTATTCAAAGCCAGTGCGACTGTTATCAATCATTAGTCTACTTCAATATCCGTTGTAGTTCGTATGGAAACTGGCGTCGTTGATCAGTTTAATATGTTGTCAAAGGAAACCATGAGTCAGAACGTCTCCACATAAACGAATGAAACTAATGAAACTACCTGCTCTCCAAGCAGTGGCTCGGGCTTCGGCTGATTTTTAGGTGTTTAGGCGTTTCTATCGGGCTTTTTTTGTACTGGTATCATTTTTCATGCCATCCCATTTGGGTTGGCAAATGGTTACTGCCTGGCAAATGGACACAGCTTGGCGAATTTGATACTGTCTTTGCAGCCACCAAAAGATCTGCTTATGGTAACTGCCTGGCAATGGACACAGCTTGGCCGATTTGATACTGTCTAAATTTGCAGCCACCAAAAGATCTGCTTGGAAATTAGAAACTACCACCATTTCTGACGTATGATATTGCGTGAAGGCATACGTGTGAAATATAAAAATGGCGATTAAATTGATGTATTACATTCATTATTTACCAGATACGGCATCAGCCTACATACTGTACGTAAAGTGATAAGATTTACCAATATCTTTTTTATTCTGCAAGGAAATGTATTTTTTTTTAGTTAAGGCCACACCAATTTTATTTGTTGCTTCTCGGATTTTTTCAGAAAAAATATGAAGCGACAGGGCGAAAAAAAAAAAAAAATAAAAAACAGGCCTGGGCATCCTATTATAGCCCCAAATGCTAGAATAGGTGCCATGAAGTCAACACAAAAGACTGGGTTAAAATTTAAACAATGAATTTTGAACTTTTAATCAAACCACTGCATTGATAGATGTAACAACTAGGAAGAAAGGGACTTTCTTTAACTGTTGGAGACAAAATATGAGCATTTTTGAGTTGATTCAGAACCAGAATTTTTTTTTTTTGCAAATCAGAAAAAAATGAAGAGGCGAATCCGAGAAGCAACAAATTAAATTGGTGTGGCCTAAGGAAAACAAGAAAACAATGCCAATTAGCAAAATCTAAAACGAAGATATGCAATAGATACTTCCAGGTAAACTGCCATGTGGTTTTTATGGCACTAGAGAACTACGCATTCGTCATCAAATGCATGACCGCAATTCTAATTGACATTTGAAATATTTGCCACGCCATGAAGGATGCTACGATATTGGAATGAAGATTTGCCAAAAGAAGAATGGCCTTTTCTCGAAATTTTGCACGCTTTTGAGGTTCATGATTCGTTTTGAGTGAAATAGGATAAGCATATCTGCTCAAGCATGCATCCTGTCAAGACCTGAACAAGCCAGTTCTTATGGGATCATCACGAACCATCCATTACCACAAATCCAGTGCAATATCTCATATGGACTTTCCTGACAAATAAAGAGTTATGTCCACTCTGTGACCCACAAAGTAATGATATCAAAAGACGAAAGCATTTCACTCAGGGCCTACAATCATTGCCGTCGTATTTCTAGCAAATTAGGATAGATTTACTTCCAACTAAATCGACGTTTATGATTGCCTTACTGGGAACCCAGAAGTGCTACTAGTACTATAGTATAAGAGTGCGGAATCTAGCATGCAATTCAGTGGTAATAGAAACCATGGGCAGTACATATTACAATTATTCGGAATAGCTGGGGATACAAAACTTACATTGTAACTACGATTCAGCAGCGAAACCTGAAAAAACAGTCGCGATGTGGATGTGGTAACACCCGTATTCAGAATCTTTTAGTGACATTGTAATGCCTTTGTAAATTAGCAAGGGCTTTCAGGGGATTGACTTATTGGACGTACTCAATGAATACAAGAGATGCGCCTATAGTAAGAAACCCAAGGGGCATTAGTCCCATTTTTCTGGAAGACATTCGCTGTAAATCAAGGTACCGACGAGACAAAAACGGTAAAATGAATATTCATATCCACGACAAGGGTGACCTTTGCTTTGAATGATTCACCCTGCAGTAATCCCCGAGAAGGTGACCACAGCAAAATACAGCCAGGTTAATTAACGTCCGAATAATAGGCTGACAAGTGATTCATGAGAAGCGTTTCAGTGGAGATAGCGTGTAATGGGGGCGGGGAAATGGACAAATTACCTTCGACCTTACGAAACCTTGGTAATTTCACGCAGATTCTAATTACTGGTCCATGCAATTCGAAGCCTTCTTTGTGAATTTTTCTTTTAAACCACCTTCTCTTGTACTTTTAGCAGTCCGATTTTGTCGGAGTAACTTGAAGTGTCTTAATTGCACAGGGTGGGGGAAAAGCACATCGGATTATATCGATTGGTAAAACGACATAACCAATTAGATTGATGCACATGAATAAAATGACTGCATGGAAAGTGCTGTGTAATTGGGTCAGGCCTGATAACTCAGTCATTAATTGGCTAGCACCACTCCCTCGTGAGTGTCCAAAAAGTGCGGAAAGTGGCATTTTCCTCTCCAAACCTCAGCAGGAATACCAACTTGGTTATCTTTGCATTCGAGACACACTTTGAGTGTGTGCAGACTTAAAATATTTTTACTCAGTCGATACAAAATTAAGCTCTCCAAACCATAGCAAGAATAACAACTTGGTTATCTTTGCATTCCAGACATACGTTGAGTGTGTGAGGACTCGAAATATTTTTACTCAGCCGATAGAAAATTAAGCTGTTGAGATTAAAGGATTTGATTGAAATCGCATGGAGAATATAATTCGGTGCATTAATAAGTAGATTTGATTTGATTTGATTTGATTTGGACAGATAGTGTTTCTGCATTGAATCCGTCCAGGTCAGGATCCTTGTCAGGATCACGTGAGCACTTCCGAATGACCGATGGTATTCAAAGAATGGGTGTGACTACGAGCTTCCATACGGGTTAACAGATGCTGGTAACGCTTTTTTGCGACAGGGCTCCTCTGAGCCCCATCCCGACATGTTTTCCTTAATCCAGGTAGCAAAATACGTATTCTCGGAATTAACTTTTATGGCAATACGAGGTGCTTTCACAATCAGGTACGTGTCTCCTGTTTAATACCTCTATTCTAATTACATTCCTAATTGCCTTGTTCTATTCCGTTGGCCAGGGCTTCCAGACTTAAATTTTGTGTACATAGACGTTTTGTTTTCAGGAAACGTGTGATTCCAGCCGGGTTGTTTCAGGAAATTCACCAGATCTGGAAGTATTGATTCGGAGAGGCAAACGGACACCTCCATCAATTTTCTTTAGAAATGAAAAACTGTAGGTTGCCGATATCAAGCATCAGGTGTTTGAATGGCAGAAAAGATATGAGTAACTTCAAACTGTGTCGACCTTGGTGCATTTATTACTGAAAGGTCTGCAATTTTTCAAAGAAATCTAAACCTTCCAACGCGAGTCCATTAAATAGATTGAACTTCATGACTTATTAGCTTGTGTCCAAACCATCGACGTAGGATGGTAAGCTCGCGGGTGGGGCATGTTTTTCAGGATACCAGTTTGTGTAATTCTAGATCTTTCTCCCTTAATATGTTGTCTGGCATTTTTTTCAGTTCGTCCTCTTTCCTTACACAACCGTTCTACGTTCGTATCTAGAGCGAAGATGTTATCAATCTAACTATTTCTGGTATTGACATATGAGAAATGAAATTAAACCACTGGCAGTGGGTCAGTCGATGTGTTGATTCAGATACAGATGGGAAACTGTATCGTACAAATATCGTTCTTTGGTCTCGCCAAAGCGTAATAGGTCGTGGATTTAGCTTTTCTTTTCCATACAGCTGTGCAGTACGCACGCAGTACAATGCACTACTATTTCAAACTCTATTACTTTGTGTATGCATATTGGGGAACTTCATGCCAGACACAAAATTATTTTTGAAAAGATGTAGTGCTCAGTGTGAAACAGCAAATTTTGAGAATCTCACATCACATGAAATAGCATGTTCATAAAACAAGAGATAGATACGGTTGTGCATTTATTGCCATGTACATCAATATTAACTTTCGTGATAAATAAATCATGTCATCAGATGTCCGCGCGATGTAAAGTGGTGTGGTAATATTTCTATCGATTTCATAAATTATGCAACGTTATCAGTACATCATGCTTCGTATTAAAAACGGATACGGATTTAAGGCAAGAAAAATATACAGGCTCAGTGAAGGGATATCGATAATAGACATTATCGTGTTGTTCAGATACATATCTGTGGTTAGAGAGTGACTGTAGAACTTCTGCTTCAAGAATTTGCTCTGCTACATCCAAATATCTACCAGGTAATCAAACATACTCAAGTTAATTGCGAAATACAAGGTTTCATTATACTGGCACATCAGTGAAATCAACGCTATTTCGTCATTATTAGATCATGACTATATTGTTATTTCATTATTATTATTCCATGTGTAATGGAGTAGCTGTTTACGCGGGGGATCGAACAAGCCTCATAGCTTTATTCCCATCACCACCCCCGGCACGCTTTCTTTTGTACTTTTAATTTATTATATGTTTTTTTAAACATGTGCGAATAAATAAATATATAAAATAAAACTCTATATTACATAGCTATTGTGCCTTTTTGTCAGTACATTCCGTCACATTTGCAAAGCATTTTCTTTTAAGCTGCTTTCGACGAACAGCAAGCGATGATAGACAGCTCTGACTGCCCCTTGCTGCATCTACAGGTAATTTCGTTTTGATTACACAAGGGACTCTCCTTTGCGAATATAGCACGTAATTGGCACCCCATGGTTAATGGTGCAACGATGTAAGCACCGGGTTCCAAGGCTGGCGTGTAGTAAAACTATAAATCTACTTCCGTAAATAATTTCATCAGGTTGGTAATCGAATGAATAGCAAAGTTTTTTCATCACAACCATTTATTTTTCACGAACCGGCTCGTGAAAAATAAATGGTTGTGATGAAAGAACTTTGCTATTCATATAAATCTACTGCATTCAACTTTGTAGTCTAAAACTAGTCTCCATGAGACGCGAGTTCAAAAACACAAAAAAATAAGCAAGATAGGGAGAATAATTGGCCAGGGGAGTTCAGCCACTGTAGAGTTCATTTGCCCGCTCCTTCTTTTGCCGGTCATCGTACAACCAACTGGCCGTCGTAGGCGGGCGTGTTATTGTATTTGTAGTCAAACCAGTGTTCAGCTACAAGTGTTAGTTTTAAAACACACCTCTACATCATTATCTTATCAATACACACACACTCACACCTGCACTTGGCCTATAATTTTGTATTCACCAGAGTAAACCGGGATTGCACCACCTGGGAGGAACCGCAAGGCAGGGATCTTTCGAGTAGCGGGTGATGATTATATAATCGACAGATAATTGCTGCCTGCACAACATGAGGCTCCCATTTACTGGTGCCTAGCGGAGAAACCCTAGGTCGGAACAAATCCATAACCTTTCAAGAAACTACCCCTGCAATAAAAACATTAACTTGGTAACCTTTCAAGCAGCTTTGTCTTTCATAATTCCCACATTGGATGCTTCAGTATTTACTTTGTCCAAGTTTTGTCACCCACCAAAAATGGCGGGAAATAGGACTGATTGACAAGATAATGCGCGTCTTTGATTGGTTGAGACATATGGCGCGAAAAGCTGTTGTCTGAATTTTTCGCGCCAAATGGTGTCAGATTTCTGCCACCCCTTGGTCCAACGTGAAATGGCGTGAAAAAGAAGTGACTGACTGTAGGACGATTCGCCTTTTTGCTTGTATGAGAGTTATGGTGGTCTACATGCATGTATATTTTATGCTTTTTTATCGAAAGAAAAATAAAAGTACCTGCGATGGTTTACTGAGGGTGTTAAAATGTCCAACTGGGTTTAACGATAGCCTCCAAGAGGCCTTCTAAAGGGGTTATGGATAGTAGAATTCGGCAATAATAGGAGAAATAGTTGAAAAGGGGAGTGACATAACTGCGCGGGTAACTGAACACTATGGTACATAGCGGCCAAACTGCCCTGACAATTTACTGTCCCTATTGGACTTAATTTCTGTTGGAGTTAAACATTAACATGCTTTTTAAAAAAAATGATGAAGCTTTTATGACTTAATGAAAAGTACAGCGACTTTCGTACGGTCAGGCCATACCAATTTCGTCAACTGGTTCTAGGATTCGCCTTATTCATGTTTTTCCTCATTTAAAAAAAAAAAATCTGGTTCTGAATCAACTTCAAAGTCCTTTTCTTCCTAGTTGCTACAGTTTTTCCATCTATCAATACAGTTGATTAAACGTTTAAAGCCACACTGATATGTTGAATTCGTGACTCCTATCGTAGCATTTGGGGCTATCATAGGATGCCTTGGTCTGCTTTTTCCGCCCTGTCGCTTCATATTTTTTTTTTCAAATCCGAGAATCAGCAATCAAATTGGTGCCTCCTCTATTACAAAATATTTTCATATGTATGCCGACCGACCGTGACCACGCAGTCACCCGCCAGCATTGCTCGTATTGCGTTGTCCCGTGCATAATTGGTCACCAAAATTACTCGAAAGCATGTTTCGCCAAGTATGAAATTCAATGTTGTCAAGGGCTTGCCCTCGACGCTGTAAATTTCATAACTTTAATTGCGTTTTCATTTCTAGGTGTCACTTTGATGACACTAAAAAATGAATTAAAAACCCGGTCTATTGATTTTTTCATAGTAACGTAATGTAACCGTAAGTTACGAATTTCAAAGGATGACAACAATCATTATACCATGTACTGGGCGTGTTGTTTGCCATAAAAACCCGCAGGCGGGCCCAAAGACGATTGGATTGCTTGTAACAGCCAGTAGGTAAGTATCGACCATCCATGAATATACTTGCCCTTTCGGAATGTTCCTGTATTTTTAACCCGCAGGTAATGGTACCGGCGCCACATGGAACGTACAATATGAATCAAGTCTCTTGTGGCTGATATGATACCTGTCGTGCAATTCTACGTGTCAGCGATAATGTCAGACTATGGCCGATAATGTCAAACTCTGACTCAGAGCTAGTTCTTCATGTCAGTTGGAACTTATCATTTTTTCATATAAATGTTAGCACAACTATCGCTGTTGCTCATTGGACGCCGTATTTACATGACAGTATATGATGTATACATACATATAAACTGAAACAGATTCACATTTTTTATTCAGAAAGACGTCAATAAATAAATATAAATAAATGGACAAAGACAAACTGACGGCAAAGTCAAGTTGTACGTAGCTTATATTATGGAGCCACCTGTACATTTGGAAAATAAAATATTTAACAAGACACTAATTAAGACCTAGTACCTATGAATAATAGTTAACATTTTTAAGACTCTAAAGATTTCAAGACATTTAAACATATAAAGTGCTAAATTTAAAGTATTCTATAATGATTAAGCCACCTAATTCTGGTCATCCGCTCCCTTCGTCTGCTCCTTGACTGCTTCAGAAGCTGATGTTGGTGGTAAAACTACATTATATGATGTATCCCAATTGTCAATTTAAATGCATCAGATTACAGCACTCTCCTATCCATACAGCAAGCAGTGGGGAAAATTGGTATAGAGTTTGGAAATGTCAATGGGTCGTTCTTAAATGCCCGTGGGCTTTGCACAAGCCAGTTATCAAATATTGTAAATTATCTGGGTAGGATAATCATGCTTATCTCATGAGTTGCTACATCAGATATTGAAAGATTTTTCAGGGCATGTCACGACCGGTATATTTCATATGACATAAAAGTGGACAGAAGATCGATGAAACATATTTTTTCATGTAATAGCCAGTAGGTAATCATCTACCATATCAGCGTCATCTTCGGGACGGGATATCTGTGCATTTTGAACACACATGGTACTGGCGCCATATTGACAAGGAAATATTTCTCAGCGGTCTAAAACGCTTTACAACCAACACGTCACGAAGATTTATTACATAATACATAGGATTAAATCGTCTCCAAAACTTCAACGAAGAAAAGTTTACAAAGATTCTGCAAATCATCCGATGTGCATGGTTTACAAATCACACATTTATCATATTTGAAATTCTAAGGGAGGCAAACCCTGCAGACTGCACAGTCATCACTCGAGCTCATGTGTACTATCTGGGGCCGGTGTGTCCGAGCAAGGATTCAACTAAACAGCCATGACACCAGGGGCAACTTAAGAGGTCAGGGTCTTCATACACTTCTATGGACGGACGTCATGATCTGTGTATAATTGTTGCAAAATCACGATGGCGTGAAATATCTGCTGATGAACTGTCACTGCAATGCCTGAACATACCTTTCTTATTACATAAAACCACGAATTGCAAAATACTAAGTTTTCAAACAATTCATATTGGCAGACCTGAATGTAAGCCCCTTACCTACACTGCAAGCATCTCACATCATTACATCCAGAAATGCCCTTAAGCCTAAACTACGTGAGGAGTAATCCTGTTTTAACGCAACTAGGACGTACGTATTGCCGACAGAAGCTGCTCTCACCGATAAAGCGCGCGTCAATCTGCTGTGTTCCAATCGTCAATAGAAATGCACCCGGGCGTATCAATCTGTCATAAATATGCTAGATAGTTGGTAAAATGTTAGATTTTGAAATGTCAGAAGGATTACGCAAAGCCAGAATCGGAAAGACGTGAGATAAACCCATAGATAGTGCTAATACTTTTAGAATTAACCAGATTTTCAGCTTACGGCAAAATGTCAAAGGATTACGCTTTATCTCAGAGTCATTTTATCGCATATTGAGAGTTTCGGTAGTGCTTGTCACGGTATATTTCACCTGACCTGACCGTTGAAGAGAAGATAAATGATATATACCGCCGTTGTAATAGCCAGTGGGTTAATGTTGACCTGTATCAACTTCCCATTCGCGGGAAACGTTCGTGCATTTTAAACGTACACATCACTGCACCAAAAGTTGGATTTACCAGTGTTAGTAAATGTCAGTAAAGCCGGGTATTGTTTACCTTGTAAAGAGTGCCGGACCTGACAATGGTAGTAGATAAAAGTCAAGTCCGGTAATTTTAGACTTAACAATGTTAGTAAATCTTAGCAATCCTAACTAACACTCATGGCAATGTAAAAAAAAGTAGGAGTTCTATTACTGGACTGAATGGAATACGCTCCCCAAAAATTTGAACGTGAGCAAACGTTGCCATGACTGAAAGACTCATAAACAAAACATATATCTTTAACCGTATAATTGTGGTAAACCTAAGATTGTCCTATCTAAAGGTATCGCTGCTGACCAACTGACACATCAGTGACTACAGTGTTGGAAACTACAACTTGGAGCGGACACTTGGTCTACAATGGACAACGAAACGATCGCCTTCTACGATGGCCAGGACTTTACAGTCCATAACAACAGTACTAACGGCACACGCATGGGTTGGGTACTGCAGAAGTACAAGCACGGTGCTGCCATCACGGGCCTCATCATCATGGCCTACGCCCTGGTCTTCCTGCTCTGCGTCGTTGGAAACGTCATTGTCTGTGGCGTGGTCATCAAGACACCACGACTGAGGTAGTACAAATGTAATCTCCAAGCAGATCCTACGGTGGCAAGACAGTATCCAATTGGCCAGAGGAGTGACTATACCCAGAGAAGTGTCTATTAGGTGGCTAATGGACACTCCTCCGGCCAATGGATACTGTCTTGTCACCGTAGGATCTGCTTGGAGATTACACAAACAGTTAATGACCGTTTTATTCATCATGTAAATCACATTTGCTAAGCTCGCAACACCATAGCCCAATTTTACACTTCCCTGAATATCTTGATTAGTTTCATAAGGCCACACCAATTTAATTTGTTGGTTCTCGGATTCGCCTTTTCATTTTTTTCTGATTTGCAAAAAAAAAAAAAATTCTGGTTCTGAATCAACTCAAAAATGCTCATATTTTGCCTCCAACAGTTCAAGAAAGACCTGTTACTCCTAGTTGTTACAGTTATTACATCTACCAATGCACTGGTTTGATTAAAAGTTCAAAATTCATTTTTCAAATTTTAACCGAGTCTTTTGTGTTGACTTCATGGCACCAATTCTAGCATTTGGGGCTATAATAGGATGCCCAGGCCTGTTTTTATTTTTATTTTTTTTCGCCCTGTCGCTTCATATTTTTTCTGAAAAAATCCGAGAACCAACAAATTAAATTGGTGTGGCCTAAGGCAAAAAAAAAATTCTGTATGCTCTTTATGCTCTTCGTGAAGCCTTTATAGGCAGTGGCTTAGCTATGTCCAGCATTGCTGTGAATGACATTAATTCAGGTGAACAAAGTTGTACGAAGTTAGAGCTAACTACTACGGAATGGCGTCGGAAATACGAAAATGGCATATGACATGGGCCTTTGGTGACGCAGTGAGCTAACGTCGTACAGTGAGAGTGTTAGGATGTGCGTAGTTAGGAGTAACATTTGATTAATGATAAGCTAATTGATTGACGCATGCATGACGTGGCAAGCTAACCTCGTAAATGCCACCTAGGAATCACGTGTTTCTTAACTTGGAACACGCACTCAACGAAGTTAACTGGTGTCAGAGGTGAATACGTCATTCTGAACTTCCGGAAAAGTACGAAGAGTATAGTTCTGGATAAAGCACGGTTCTGGATACAACACGTGGGTTGGACACTATTGCAAAGTGTTGCCTCAAAAAGGCATAAAAACGGTCAGCCAAGCAAACTAAATTACTATCACATTTCCATCTTCCACTTGGCTCATCTCGGTACTAATAAAACTAGTGGGAAGTATAAAACGATTATGGCAAATCCTCTCGAAATGATTCAGTCTCTCGCATGTCTGGAAGCAAGGATAGAATTTTGCACATGTAGCTACCTATCACTCTGACATGAAAGCATAAAACTCACAGAGATATTTGACCGTCCCGTAAGTAGATACCTGAAAGATCATCAAGGGTTCACTTCGCGGTGATATCAATGATGTCAGAAAAAAGTATTACAACTATTAGAAATAGAACATTCTTGTAATATCGTCCTACAGAACGGTGACCAACTACTTCATCTTGAACTTGGCCGTGAGTGACCTGTTGGTGGCAATTTTCTGCATGCCCTTCACATTAGTGGAGCATATTCTGAGTGGTAAGTAGCAAAAAAGTAATATACGGATCGTGGGAAATGGCGGACTGATGGTGTGATTTCTGCATGTAATTTGAAGCTTTAACTGCAAATCGAAAAGATCACAGGGACTCCCTGCATGCGAGGCTCCTGAATGTATATGTAGAAAGGCTAGAACTTCTAAGAGGGATATTACAAGGCCACTCAAGTTGCTCTTGAAGAGACACAATAAAAATGTGAAGATGGTTCCCATCGCAAGCACAGCATGAGAGTTTGTGGTGATTTAGATTTGTGACCCTTAGCAGCACACCGTCTTTGTTTCGGCTGACTTTCTACATCACTTGGTGTTGATAAGAGTTTTGGGCGATTTCCTGAGCAGCAGGCGATAAATAAATCATTTACCGGCCTGCTGTGCTTTTATCTCAAAACAAAAAAGGACTGGCCTCTTAGCACTAACACTTTCGTGAATCTCCACGAATCTTCAAGTGGCCATGCTGATCTAGAGGAAGGAGGGACTTTAGTAAAATCAATGCCCCGGGGACAGGCTCAACCTTTAAAGTGCACATCTTCAGAGGTAATGGTGATTCGAAAGATCAGGAGACGTGGGCTTTCATAGGAGAATGCTGCATTTTCACACAAATGTGTTCTCGCTAGATGCTACATCAAAGCCAGTTGGAAGACTGTTTATGAGCGCGTAATTTCTGGCTCCAAGCATATTCAGTAGAAAAATTGGACAAGGCAAAGCGGTATCTTCCAGCGTAAACATATCAAAGAAGTTGCCTTTAGCTTCCTTTCTAGTGTAATATTGACAAAGTATTGGCAAATAGATCAGAAAACTCG
Source organism: Branchiostoma floridae x Branchiostoma japonicum (assembly GCA_013266295.2). NCBI lineage: Eukaryota > Metazoa > Chordata > Leptocardii > Amphioxiformes > Branchiostomatidae > Branchiostoma > Branchiostoma floridae x Branchiostoma japonicum. Next base: position 8,080,393 of record CM023837.1, on the reverse strand, counting down.
TAGATGGCAAATGTTGCTTTGTGCTTGTTCTTTGTCAAGCCGACGCTGCAAAAGAGTACAGTCCCTTCCCGTTTTGCTTTGAAAGATATTCCTCTTTGAAATAGAGATATACGCGATTGATGATGATAACGCGTTGGAAAAGTTTCACATTAAATAATATCATAAACACACTAATACAAACGGGGGAAACCATTGATCTACAACAATGATTGGTGAACTACAAAACTGAACTAATGAGGAACATGACAAGAATGGGATTTGGAGAGGATCAAAATCGTCTGTTGAAAAGATTGTCTTTAATTGGTTCCTCAACAGCGTGTTCAAAAGATCAGTGGAATTAGGGCGCTGCAATCTCAGAAGCCACCTGATCACACGCGATTCTGTCAGGCTGAATGAGAAAGGAGGTCAATGATCATGACTTCACGCCCACACTGTTGAAATGTAGATGTTGCTTTGTAGTTATGCGAGTCTTATGTATGTGCGTGTTATGTGAAGTGCCTTTGTCATGATATATATGTACACTGTGTTTTAATGAATGTAGGAAGAATAGATTGGGTTCTTATGCCTAATCTCATGGATTTCAAATAAAACATCAAACACAACATGGCGACAGATCTAGACAAAGCTTGAATGTGTTCATACAGTTCAGGACGCCACTTAAACGGACGTACAGCTAATGTACCAGGATGCCATGTTTGTTTTTTGTTGAATGTCTTCACTATTTCTTGTGTGTAAAATCTAAATCCAATTTGTAAATCTTCAGGGCAATTTGCAATGGTGTGCTTTTAGCATTGTGTTTAGATGCGGCTTTTAAAAATATATATACTAGTTACATAGACAAACATATCTCTTTATTCTCTTTACTAATGGTAGTAAATTCGTAAGGTGTTTACTTCGTAAACAGTACCGGACTTGACAATGGCAGTAAATAAAAGGCAAGTCCGGTAATTTAATTTACTATCATTGTTCAGTTCGAAACTACCGGACTTTAGTTTTATCTGCTACCATTGTCAAGTCCGGTACTGTTTACAAAGTAAATGTTACTCGACTTTACTACCATTGGTAAATTCAACTTTTCGTGCAATGACTGGCTTTACAGACACAGATAACACCAGACACGTAATGATATCCCTTCATTCTGTACAATACAGACTACCAGTTTGGTGACGTCATGTGCCGAGTAAACCCTATGATCCAGGGCATTTCTGTGGCGGCGTCAGCCTACACAATGGCTGCAATTGCCTATGACAGGTAGGCACGACGTGGCAGAAATGTATTGCGATTTCATTAAAGTATTCAGTCGCGGTCCTATTCCAAGTGTGTTCCAGTCCAGTACAACAATTGCATTAAAGCAACGCACAGAGAACGCCTTAGGCAAATAGCAGCACAAAATGTTGAGATTGAACACACAGACTGTTAACTTTCGTGCCTTGATACTTATGTTGTTTTGAGTATTATGATGATTTTCTGACTCCAACTATTTCATATTATTTCGTATTGTTCTTTCATAAACGCCCATTGAAATTGTAGATGTCCCCAATATGCTCTTTACAAATACAGCAGCATACATCTTCATGATCTCGGTTCTTTGACCACTTGTAATCAAACGAAATTTTCTTTTCCTCCAGCAGTTTTCTAAGCATCTGCCTGCTTGAGGAATATAATAACCTGAAACATGTCTAGTGATTTTCAAATTCTACTGATGTATGGCTGCAGTGATTTCTGTAGATAACAGCTGTTTCTTGCTTGTCAATTATATTTGTAAAGCTGTTTCTTGCATGGTTACCAGTTATATATTCCAGCATCAAGTATCAAGTAACAGTAATAATTGTTCATTGCAAACTCATGCCCGAGGGCTAATTGCAAATACAAAAGGAACATTATGATCATTATTTTACATGTTATCGTTTATATATGGGAACGACCATTTGCTGTTTTGCTATTTGCTGTTTTGTTACCTGTTGCTGTTTTGTTATAATTGTCATTTGCCATTGTATGTATTCTTCTTTGTCAGTGGTGAGGCTAAGATTGGCAATCTACTAGAGTTGCTTAGCACTGTGTCTTGTACTTTTCTATGTTGTTCAGTAAAAAACATTTGATATAAGTACAAGCAAGTAATACATAACTAGACACAATTTTTTTAAAAAAAATACAATATAATGCTTTGCTGCAGGTACAAGGCGATCGTCTTCCCTACCGAACCTCGCATGAGTCTGACGAAAATGAAGTACGCGCTGACAGGCATCTGGATCAGTGCTGTGGCTGTGATGGTCCCTCAAGTCTTTGTTCTACAAGTTGAGACTTGGTCTAATCCAAGAAAAACCATCTCTATTAACGCTTGTATTGAAACGTGGCCAGATATTGTCTACAAGAAAACGTACACGTTCTTGCTTTTCTCTCTCGTGTATGTTGGGCCTCTTTTGGTCATTTCCTTCTTCTATTGCCGTATCATGTGCAAGCTGGCAATGACACCATCGTCCGCTGTGGACGATCCACAGCATGCTTCACAATTTGCAGTTTCGAAAAAGAGAGTCAGGGTTCTCAAAATGTTGATAACGGTTGTTGTGTTGTTTGCACTGTGCTGGTTACCGCTATACACATGCTGGATGCTTGTGGACTTTGCCAGGCTGTCAAAAGAACAGTTGAAAGTGATTCACCGCTATGTCTATCCCGTTGCTCATTGGTTGGGGTACTCAAATAGCTGCGCCAATCCCATTGTATATGGATTCTTTAACTCAAATATTCGGAACAACCTAGAGTCTATGTCGATCAGAAGACGATTGGAGACTGCTAAATTGCAGTTGCCCAAACGCAATGCTGAACGTGCTGCGAACCAAGATAATGTTAAGGAGTACGTTAAGATGACACCTCTTGCAAAGTCAGACAGAAAATAGCTTTTCTTCCGAAAGTGTCATTGAATAATTTAGTACTTAAGTACTTAATACAGTTGTAGGTTGCCCCAAAGAGACTAACAGCAGAATTATAAGTATATATACTTGTAGATCGATAAGGTGGAAATGTGTGATTTGTGGCTCAAAGATTTGTAAGTCTATCATATAAGCACTGTTTGATGTTAAGAGGATCATACAGGTGGAAGTGTGCAGAATCACATCTACTTGTGGCCGTGGGGATGTCTCTGTAAGAAGTTGTTTTTTTTTCGTTATGACTACCATTCAGTAAATTATCACATTATCAAGGCCACACCAATTTAATGAATTGGTTCTCGGATTCGCCCTCTTCATTTTTTCTGATTTGTAAAAAAAATCAGGTTCTGAATCAACTCCAAAATCCTCATATTTTGGCCCCAACAGCTCGTTTCTTCCGATTACACCGATCTGAATAATCATTGATTTACAAACCACCCTGGGATGTTGACTGCGTGAATCCTATCGTGGTATTTGGGGCCATCATAGGATGCCTAGGCCCCGTCGCTTTATATTTTTCTAAAAATAAATTCGAGAGCCAACAAATCAAATTGCTGTGACCCAACGTATCAATGCAAAAATGACAACAGATCACTATGCATATATACTGGTCTTGTAAACAACTTAAAGGTATTGTAAGGTAAGAAACTGTGGATGACTTGCATTTGCATCATTTTCCTATCGAACGCCATAAAGTACTCATGACACAAAAATACGACCTTATCTGATTGTAGTTGACATAACTAATATTACCTGGCTAACAGACACGTTTACAATAAATATACACGGTTCTCCTGTTACATTCGAAGTTTCAATGCCCCGCCTTGGAAAAGTCAGCACAAGCCAGTCCAGGCAGACATTTGCATCTCTACGTTTTATTTTTGCATTTCTGTGTTTCACCCCGTGACATCTCCTCCGGAAAAATCACAGACATGCAGAAATAAAACATAGAGATGCAAAAATTTGCCACGATTGGCCAGCTTGCCGGAACGTCTCCAAAAATACACCGTACCCACTTAGTTTTCCAGTCATAATGATTAAAAACAATTTCAAGCTACTACATATTGTATGTATATTTGATATTTATATGTCGTTTACCTCCTTTTCCGTGTCATGAGGTCTTTAAATGTGTGCAGTGCGAGACAAGTAATTGTTTAGCAACGTCAGTGATGATACAGATATATTAAACACTCCTATGAGTGGAAATATGTCAGGATTGTGAACGTCGGACCCCACATAGAATTTCCAATGTTAAGAACATCGTCGGTTGTTGTCAATGAGAAACATGTATTTGATATATAGTACCGAAGGATTGCATTGTTTTGGACGCCAATATATTGCTGTTTTCCTCAAACAGAAACAATAGAAACGATTAAAGCTGAGTTAGAGTGAGCGTATGGAGACCATTGTCGCTTGGAGCGTTATTGCTGTAACAATCTAGATCAATCATCATTGGTCATTGATCAACATTGATCTTTCATTCTTGCCTGCAGCAGCACACTGGACCAATCTGTTCGATTACACGGAAACGCCGGCGACGATTTAAAACGGAGAGGATTGACAAGCTAATAATAACATGGGTTTCGCATGGGTGTTGCTAGACGCCAGACTTGAGTACACAGCCACGCCAACTAGATTACTTTTTTTTATTACTATATGGAGGTATAAATGTATTTCAAACACCAGACGGGTATATGATTGGAGACGGGTATACGATTACCCATTTCATTTATTTATTTTTTTTATATTTCAGGGTACACTCAGAAAAAAATGTTTTCAGGTATTCGTGACAATTACATTCTAAAAACGCTACTATACAAGTTACATTATAGTCAACATAAAAAAAAAAGAAAACCAACAATATCGTCACGTTACATAATGATGGGCCATTTTCCTACCTGTAATCAACAGACCTATGCAAATACTGGGTCAGTAACTCAAGGAAGAAAACACAAAATTAGCATCTAGAACAGGTCACGACAGAATGGGACCCATGTACCAAGAAAGACGAACTCGAAAAGTAAAGAACTAAATGGACAGATTCTGCATGAATAATTATAACGAGGATGTTATTTCAAATAAGATTTGCAGACATTTAAAGTTTAAGATTTAGGTTGTGCATCATATATAAATGTCAGGGAAAAACATTTGGACGTACCAGTCACTTAGTACCATATGCATGCCCAAAAATAACAATGATCAATTTATTGCAAATTTATTGCAAATTTTTGCCCCAAGAATAATTGTAAGTAACATTTAAAATACGGACAATGAAGAAGAAGAACATGTGACTAGTCTAGTTTACACGCTTACTCTAAATTGTAACTTGTTAGGTTTGAACGTAAATACAAGTTTCAACCCTATCAATCAGAATGAAGGTTTCTGAAAACTACAAAGCTTCACTGTCGTCATATACTAGCCTCTACCAGGCTTCAGAAGAGGCTGGAAAGAGTAGAAATTGGCCAAATAGATAGATAACAAGCCAGGGGAGTTGGTCCACTACAGGAGTACTGCACCTTCTGTTGCCAATGACGTTTATTAGGGCCCTAGAAAATTGCCTTGATGATTGCCCAACGTTTGAAGTACAGAGTAAATACGGATATCATCTGCCAGCTATTACGATGGGTAACACTAGGCAGCCTACAAGAGATAGAAATATATTTTGCTTGATGTACATGGCAATTTTGACGGCACGTACCATCTTGTAATTGGCAATCTTGTTTTTTTCAGCAGGCCTGGGGGAGCTCTTGTGATATTCAGGTTTTGTATAATGAGCGACGCACGCAAAAGCCACATGTCAGGAACACACTTGTTTGTGCACCATGCTTCCTGAGTAGGGGCGGATGGGGCTTTCTTGTTGCTTACAACGTGCTCTTAGAATATCGAGTAATTGCATCATAAGCATCGCATGAAACATTTACAAGTCAAGACCAGATGTGTTAACAACTTGTTTGTTACGAGTACGCGAGATTTCTAGTACGTACGTGATACTAATTTAAAAAATGATAATTTTAGAAGTACTTTAATGACACAAAATACAGCTATAACAACAGAAAATTATATCTCTACACAATTGAATTGAAAGTTCGTCCATAGTTACAAGATGAAGACATTAACTTCACCAGTTTCATTCGAGTCCGGGTGTTGGTTGATTTAATGAACAAAGCTGCAAGTACACATAACGTTATATCAACAAGTGCGGTTCAACCACCAATTACCCCTACTTATACAATCTAATGATTATGCCACAGACGTGTGCACGATTTTGAAGTTTCCACACGCTCAGGTATCATGTACAGGCTCCTGGGTCATCGAGCGGACAATAGGAGGGATGTTGTCTGGGCATGCGGTATATAACATAACAAATGCTGCCATTAGCCCATGTAAAATTGACGTCGGCCGTCGTTAGAGCAGACATCTACGTTTAGTATTTGAAAGGGCCATGGGAGTAACGTCACGAGCATTGTTCATGTCCATACACATGTGTACAAGGGGGCAACAACAACTTTCTTAAAAGTGTAACTGTATGATGTGATGTGTAAGGACTGGTGATAGCTCGAAGCATGCTGAACAAAGTAAAAGAGATTACAAATGGTGTCAAAACACGTTATGTGTTCAGATATGCGCGTAGGCCGGAGTCTCAACAGTGTTATCTTTCGTGCTTAATACCCTGACCTTTAATCACATCACGCAAAACTTTGTGGACATTGCTGTTCACTCTTCAGCTACTTAGTCCATCTCATAAAAAGCGTAATGACAATAAAGAACTGACGTCACTACTGGTTTGAAGTCAGTGTGTTAATGTGTTTCTGAGGTGAGAGAGAGAAGGGTAGATAGATTATTTTTACTTTCATGTAAAGCAAGCCAGGCACTTGGGAGACTAAGGGTGAAGGTCTTGCAACAAAGAGGCATCAAATTGACCACTAAGATCAAGATCTACAAAGCAGTTGTACTCTCCTCACTTTTGTACGGATGCGAAAGCTGGAATTTGTATACAATTTGAGATATAAAGACACACTGAAAAACACCCTCAAATGGTGCGGCATTAAGCCACCCCAACTGGAGCCAGTGGCTACTGACAGAACGGCCTGGAGAGCACTCGTATCTCAGCCTTTGAAGAAGATAGGAGGCAGCGCCTTTTAAGTATTAAAATACTGCAAGGGCCAAACGACACAGCCGAACAGCAACAACAGCAGTCCTGACAACGGACCACCAGTGCCCGAAGTGTGGACGACCGTGTGTTTCAAGCTTCGGACTCAGAAGCCACATGAGGTCTCACCCCCCGTGAATGAGGACGCAGTCATCTTCGACTACGAAGGACTACCAAGACCAAGACTTTCATGTCGAAATTAGTCTTTTTATACATGTAAAAGAAGTCTCTGGCTCTGCACTCCCTCTTGCATGAAATTTTGGACAAGTTTAGAAATGCCAAAGATTTCGCCATGACTATAGGTTGAACACCGCGATGAACGTATATCAGTTAATGTGAAACGTTCCACAATTTACATCACATCATACTTCAGTCAAACGAGACAACAGTGTATCTGGCCACCGGTATGAACTGTGCTGTCATAGCCCTTTGTACGGTATTTATTATTTTTTTAAAGCTTTACCACATTTGTGCAAGGACTGACATAACAGGTGACTATCTCCTCTTCAAGATGGCAAACCTGAGACCAGACTGTAAGGTTTGAACCACCCACACCGGAAGGACCCTTGCACTTTTCGTTAAGTGTGGTGGGACCTTTAACGTGCTTGAGGTGTGGCTCTCTACAAACACGGGACCTCCTATCCGAGGGGACGTCCATAACCGAAGCTAGGTATTCATTTACACATGAGTTGCGTGAGGAAATAAGTGTTTTAAGAAAAAGTGCCTTTCCCAAGGACGCAACAATGGGGCCTGCCAGGGATTCAAACACAGAACCTTCGGATTCTGAGTCAACAACCTAAACACAAGACCACCTTGCCACTGGTAAGTTCTGATAATGGCCCGGAAGCGAGGAGGAAAGAAGGAAGTGGGAGCGAAGCCAACAGCCGACGTTCTTTGTCCTGAGGGACTGTGGCCATATGTTAAGGGTCCATCAGACGAAAATGGCGGTAATATCTTTCCTGTCACTATAATGCCTCACATGGGAGTCTATAGCATAGGGCCACTAAAATCCTGTTATATGTGCTTTTACATACAAACGGATTCAATAGTAGGAACATGTGGTGTCGACATCACGTCTATAACCCCTTTTACTTCACCATCTCGTATGCAGATTTACGCAACCTGGAGGAAAATTCCTTTTTAACACGGTATAGAAAAATAACCCGCCATGATTTTATGTTTACTTATTATCCACTTAAGCAATGTGTGTAAAATGTGAAGGCAAACATTGAGTGTTTGCTTTGTTATATGGCACATTAGGGTCATCATGTCCACCTATAAAGTTCCATCTGAGGTTCTCATGGGCCTTAGGCAAGCTCGCGTTTTGGTACTTGAGAAAGAAAATTGATATTCACGAATGCCATTAAAACACGTTGAATTGACCTTTCTGATACAGTTCATGGGCCACTTTTCTACAGACCAACTTTAGCACTCCCGGATCATCTTACAGAGTGAATGTATTGAAATAAACGAAAAGTGTGTAGCTTACGGAAGACTTGCATTTTGCCACGAAAAGGCCTTTCACAATTTCTTTCTAAAATTGATTTAGGAAATTGATATTGCTTATGATTAACCAACCGGATAGAAAAAAATCATATTACATAGATGTCATTTGTTGCTGTGGTTACAAACCTTAAAATAGTGTGAGGCGAGTCTGAAATGTCATTTTCACCTTATCAATTTCCTTCTTCCAAAGGTTTCCCTAATTTGGTTAAGGTTTCTGACGTATAAAACGGATGGAGCAAGCTTATGAAAGAAATTCATTTTGCCGCAAACGCACCTTTCATAATTTATTTCTAAAATAGAACAGCTGGTTATGCAATTAGCTTCTACCAGGCTTGAGTAGTGGCTGGAAAGAGTAGAAATTAGCCAAATAGACAGATAACATGCCAGGGGATTTTGTCCACTAAAGAGTACAGTTTGCCGCCCCTTTAGCAGACCAATTCTCCGTCATGTTATCCGTCTATTTGGCCAATTTCTACTCTTCAACGGCTTCCCGAAGCCTGGTTGACTGCAAACTCCTAATTAAGATGAATAACATATAAACTATGGTTACAACACTGGATAGTGATCGAAACGTCTACATATTAAACATTTATCCAGTTTGAAAAGATTGAACTATTTTATTATCATTGATGGTTACAACATATTTATGGCTCACACTGTATGTGGACCCATGTCGTACCCAAACCGTTATCCCAGACACGAACCGAGTCTGTTTACAAGCAGCATTACAAAACTGAGTATGAGTGCAAATTGTTTAGAATCAACCTCAACACAACAGACACATGTGCCACATGTCACGAAAATGTCAACGATGAATTCCCCTTTGTGATGACTTGCCTTACATTAAAGAGAGAGAGAGAGAGATCCTTACCATATCGTACATTATTCGTACCATGTACGATTATCGAGCATAAGGCTCATTTATCCATTCATTCAATTCGTGTCTTCAGTGCTAACCCATTGGGATAAGATTTAGTGGTGATAAAACACCTGTTAACAACCCACTCCGGACCTTGTTTGCTTTTAATATCCTATACTTGTGGCAAAATGACTTTTATTTTAATATCCGATACTTAATATCCGACCAAAAGACTGACGTATTCGTATGGAACCACGCCACTTACTTCGTCACATAGCTGGCGGATTCGACGGTATTGAATTACATCTGCTCGCTCCTGGTTGGCTGGAGGTTGGTCACGTGTCCGGACTGAAAACTGCTGCAGCTAGGTACCCGTGTGCTGCTAGCGGAGCGTTAGAGAGACGGGCGCGACTGACGAGGGCAGGCGTGCAGACCACATCCTCCGGGCCGCCAGACAACAAGCACCAGTCATTCTAACGGTAAGAAACCGGTCCACTCATTTTGTTTTATCTTAACAAACCATCTAAAGTCTATTACAGTAACTATTTCTTTCTTGATTTTTTATAGTACTGCTAGTTATTTTTTTTCACTCTTGGGCTGTGGTGTCGTATGGAAGTGTGGCTTGGATACCGAGGAATTTAATTTTATGATATGTGATTGAAGTGCATTGTAAATGCTATCTTAGAACACTTTTATTTTGTTTCGCGAACGACGCACGGGTTTCTTCTCCATTGCTTTGAAAAGTATGTATATGCTTGATGTATCACTCATAAAACAACAAAAGTTACAGCGCCATCCTCTATAAGGAGACGTCATGTTCTCTTGTCAAAACTGTTCCTATTCAGCTTGTATCTGATAGAAAATACAGTTTTTTTCGTGTTTTCTCATATATCTACCCATTAAACACGGAGTTTAAGTATTACGATGCTAGAATCGACAATGATATGGGATCAGTCTCAGTCCGCAGACATTTTCATGCCAAAAGGCATCGCGCTCCTTAATATCGGGCTTTTGAAGATTACAAACTTTGCGTTTCAAAGGAGATGTACACCGCCATTTACGAGCAAGAGCGAGGGGGTTTCGAAGAGATAAAATGCCGACCGCCTTCCGTAAGATCACACAGCATTGGAACCATGCTGAGCTTGAATAATGTTACAAAGGCCCTTATACGTGTAGGTGTGAATAGGGGGTCCGACACGCATACGTAAGCTGTGTAGATGATCAAAGCCGTGAATGAATGTGTAATATCGATGTGGAAATGTCAAAGATTACACGATTGATCCATAATCACCCTTGGGGTAATGCGGTAGTTTACTACCTGGCTGGATAGCCCTTTGCTAATGTAACATGCAAACAGAACCCTAGGCCTGTTACCAACGCATATTGAATAGTGGACGGATGAAGACGAAATCACGAAAAAATGGAACTGAAAGGAAACGTAAAAGAACATACAGGGTCTGCCGCAGAGCTGAAGGATTTACCGACTGAGTTAATATTTTTAAGCATCTTCGTCTTTCCTTCCTGTCTTTTACCACTGAAATGAAGGTGGCCATTTGGACGCCATAGATATGTATACTGCTGGGAAACACGCAATGTGTAGTCGTTTTACGATAGCCATAAACCATCTCTAACAAGCTAAGTGTACCCCGATTGTTAAATGGGAGCACCTTTCAGAACGTTACATCAATTTCAACCATTATTGGTCTTTTTATGTGGTGCAAAAGGCATTAACAGGTAGATATTATGCAGTCGACTACGAGAAGTTACCATTTATCAAGTTATCGGCCGATAATGACTCATTCACGGCAGCGCTTCAGTTCCAGCACCTTATCTTTTTCAATTATCGTAAAGATGGCAGCAGAAACATTTGGGCCGACGGGGAGGTACTTGGCAGTTATTAGCCTCTACAGACAGTTAGACACCGCATGATCGTGAATGGCAAGTATTTCTCACCGTCCAGACTAATCTAATCTTGGCAATTTTGCGGACGCGTAAGTGACAGCTGCTCTGCGTCATGTCTCCCGCTCCATTGCACTCAGAAAGAAGGAGAGAGGATTTTCTCCCTCATTTTTGGACGTGAAGGCCTCTTACGATAATGCAGCGCTGGGAACAACGCGGTTCTGGTCTGGTTTGCCTCCAACTGTGTAATGTGTCAAGCGGAATAGTGAAAACACGCTGAGCAGAGTCCAAACCCAAGGGGTTTAGGCAAAGGCGAGAATGGAAATGTTATTTTCTCGGATCACAACATCAAGGTGATGTTCTTCAAATAGCAAGCCAAATCTCTAGTGCTAAATCAAGTCCGGCAGAATGATCATGCATGAATTACGCATTATGCATAACGTAGCAATTTTCCCGCAATGCATTTTTGCGCTTTGTCGTATTTCAAAGCAGACTGATTGGTAAGAGCAGCTATAACTGGAGAACGTGGATACGCCATTTGCCTGCACTGGGCTACAGTAAGAATTGCACCCGTCTGTGCCTCCACGTTCCGCGTATGGGGTGGGAATCAGAAAAGCAACACCTTACACTACGTAAAATCATTCGAGATATCTTTTATGTGGATACCCGAAGGGATACCTTCCATCAGAACGGTCCACTTGAACTATTAGTCGTTAGGCCACATGATAAAACACGTTTAATAGCCCGGTAGCCATCCCTATCATAGGTTTCTGGTCTCTTTAGCCCTTTCGTAAATAGAGAGGGGACTTAAGGGACCAAGTAGCGTTAATAGGAATGGAATCAATGGATACAAGTGTAGAACAACGTCAACCTACCGATTGACGACAATTCATAGTTAATTTTAATGGTCATTGAAAAATCATTGAGAGATCACAGAGAGATCTTAGCGGTCATTAAAAGGTGATGGAGATCATATTGAAAGATCATCAGAATATTTTAGAGATCAATGGACCATTGAGAGATTTTTTTACGCTCACCGGTCCATTAGAGACCTGGCCTACGCTGTATCCCAACTTCAGCAAATTGTGCTTCAGAAAAGTGTGGGAAAAACAACAGATTGGATTTGGTTTCACCTGCTGTGCCTTCTGCTGCCAATTACGTTCAGAGCTCCGCACGAAGTTCCTAGATATGATTACCCAACGTTTAGAGAACATCATAGTAAATACGTGCGTCATTTATCAGATATTTTGGTGGGTAACGGTAGTCACGCCTACGAGAGAAAATCAGTCTGGAATCCGACTGATAATTAACGGTACGTCGGTGAAGGTTAGACATCCAGGTGATAAGATACGCCAAAAAAACAGTTACTCAAGCAACTGGATATGATTTTGGAAACGGTCAGACGTTTCAGGTAGCACCCACTACCTTTCGTCAGTGACACTAAGAGACTACAGGAGAATTGCAGTTTTGTAAGCACAAACTATTGATTGATATGAAAATAAGTGAGGACAAATTTTGCGAAAGTCCAAAAGGAAACAAAATTTAGACAAGTCAAGACAAGGATAATGCAAATTAGTGACGTGAAGAAGCTCCTGTTGTTTCAGAACAGGAGCTCAAGTGTTGTTTGTCCTTGGGGCTGGGAGCGCCAAATCCCAAGTGCCCGAGAGGTCTACCAGTACCCCCCCCCCCTTGCCTGTTGAGGGTGGGGTTGTACATTCTTTCATATTTTACTTATTATCTGGAAGAGCAATTAAATTTTTTTCAGCGAACTTAGAAACACACAGAAATAAAACGAGGAAAGTGCAGCCATGTGACTACAGGGGATACGCTAGTCACACTAAAGTGTGGCAAGTAATTGCAGGATATTTGATCAGCTAGCTGTAACGCTGCCCACACACTGCCTGTGCATTGATTTTAATCATTCTGGCCACCCTATACGTACTGCTACAAGGAGAAGAGAAGCATCAATTTTACAAAGTTAGCAGCTGTATCCAATAGGTACACGTGCTGCCTCGAGTACCATCGAAACTTAGCAGGCGCCCGGATATGTAGGCGTCTTAGTGTCTAAATTACTTGCTCTCTGCTGCATGTCTGGGCCATTTGATGATCAAGTGACTAGACTTCAAAGAATCTTTGCCGTAGATCTACGTGTAGCTCTGTATAATTGCCGTTTCAATCCTATCAACATCGTCAATTAATCTGCCACAAACTGGTAAGTACGCAATCAGTTTGAGCCTGAAGGTTAGCGAATTCACCTTGCTGTCTCACACTGAATCTGTGAGGTTTCTGTTGGAATAGATTCTGGAATGGGTTCACCGACAGGTTAATTATACCCATACCTATCAAGTAGCTATAGTCCACCTGTCTTTTTATCTTGATTGAGTTCATGATGAAAGACCCATGCCTAAGGAATTCTGAATTAGTGAGATGATTAGCACACTGGTTGAATGTATGGGGGTTAGTCTTACCCGACGGCTAGTTGCAAAAAACAAGATGGATACATGATTGTACATGCATGAATGAAGACGAAAATGTGGCTGCTAACGTTCTGAGTCTGAATTTGTTGTGTTCGACCTCTTTTCCGAAAGCGGTGGAAAAAGAAGAACTCCATTTTCCCTGTAATTCGTGGGTCCTGTGATTTTAGGAGGGGTGTAGTTTTCGTTGGTTAACTGTATTGGCTGTGTATGTAGGGCTGTTAACAATTAGGATTTTACCATGGTCAATACTGACCGAAGGAGGCCATACATACATGTATGTGTATGTGTTACATTTCACAGCTCAGTGACTACAGACGACAATGGGACTAGTGATTCTCGCTCACTTAACATGTTATCATTTCACATACAGACTAGACTCAACATGGACATCTTCAACGACAGCACCAACGTCACAAACGAGACCCTTCCGTACTTCATAGAGAAGTACAAGCACGGGGCTGGTGTCATGTCCCTCATCATCTTAGCATACGTCCTGGTGTTCGGGCTGTGCGTAGCTGGAAACATCATCGTCTGCGTGGTGATTATCAAAACCCCGAGGCTCAGGTCAGTAGTACTGTACCCGTTCATGGTTGCACGAGGTGTGAATGCATCATACCACAATGCTGAAGAACAAACCACACTTAGTAATAGTGCCTTTCTCTTTCACAACAAGTTGCCCTAAAAGCGTTTCAATTTGTTTTTGGTTTTTCGATGCTGTAATAATTCAGAATTGCGGTTTTCGTAGCAGATACATGTACGGGGCCCTCTACGCATCCTATATGTACCATTTAGAAACGCTTGTCTAGAGTTGCCGACCTCAAAGAATTTCTAGCTATAAATACCGTCACGTATGAAAGAATGCGTGAAATCTGAGTGCATTCAGTCGCACATTTCAACGTGGCTGATCATTGTTGAGCCAAATGGCTAGGCTTAGGTTCCTTTTGTTTCCATGTACCTACACAGGACTGTAACGAATTACTTGATCCTGAACTTGGCCGTGAGTGATCTTCTAGTGGCCGTGTTCTGCATGCCTTTCACTCTAGTTGAGCACATTCTGACAGGTAAGATTTTCATTCCAGTATTTCAATGTTGAACACAGTGTAATGTGTCTGTGCATATCTTTTGTTCCAAGCACGATTTGCGTAGTATATATATCTTGGACTTAAAGGCAGTTACGGGTAATGAGGCGGAACTATGGCTATTGCACTTGGCCCATTTAGTTAGGATTTCTAAGAAACAAATAGTACAGGTAGTACATTTGCGGCTTACCAAGTTAAAAAAATGCTGATTATTACGTGTTTGGAAAGCTAACTAAAAGTGACTGTTACTTTAAGGCATCCAATACAATTTCAGCGCGACAAAACTGGATTTTCAAAGTCAATTTTCTGGTCATTCTTTTAATGTTGTAAGTTGAATCAACCCTATCCCATGGCATACTAAAATCTGTAAGGCAAAAATGCGATGTCTCTGAAGGAAAACGGTTGCTTATCTTGTATTGTAGGCTGGTTCTAGCTATTTATTGGTGGTACCCAAAAAATGACGACGCCTCACGTAGCTTGTTTTGGGGCTATTTCAAACGCTTCAAGTCTAAAATGATGACGGAAATGTGCTAAGAAATGGCAGTGAATGTCAGACAGATTTCCTTATCCAGAATATATTTCGTATTGCCGCCCTAAAACTGCATTGGGTGCCTTTATAAAGTTGCTGTAACGTTGTTACTGCACGGATGAATCATTTTCTGTACTGGTGAAGTGCTCTCACGAAGTGCTCTTCAAAGCTGTCAAGTTGATTCAAAATATCGCTTCCACGGATCACCAGTTCTGGAACACACGTACGCTTCTCTTGATCTGAAAGGACACTAAATTCCGGAAGCAGATTTTACCTTCTTCTGGATTCTATATTTTGTAGATATTAAGATACATTGTATAGTTGTCTTGTACGTGGGTAAATGATCCCACCACACACTTCATGTTACAAAATGTCGTTAAAATTACGAGTGTCCTGGAAACGGGGACAGAATATTGCCGTATCTTGTTCTGGAATATTCTTTAATTCATGGCATGATTGCCTTAGTTTGCTCAGCTATTATTTGGGGTGAAAAAAAAGCTCGTTGAATGGTAACTAATGTGCTTCTGTAACTATGTTATCAGTAACAGCTGTCACGTGTACCTGCCACAAGGATTGCTGTATCACACATAAGTGCCTCAATTCATACAAATTACTTGCGGCACCCATTACCATTAACCTTCACGAGGCACCCTTGATTAACTGCTGTGCCTGCTACAAGCATGCCCTAATCAGATCCACCTAAAATAAACAAATAACACCCAATTATTGCCCAGGCCCGTAACATCGTAGACTGGAACTCGCTGCCACCAAGTACAGGACGGCAATCCTCACAAGACAGCTTTAAACAATGTTTAGAGCTAGACACAGGCACAGAATGCGTAGAATTCTCAGTGTACAAGTATTGTGCAATATTACTAGTCTAGAACACGCCGTGGAATACATTTGAAAAAAAAAACACTTATGTTTTTATTGCATTATCATCGACTCAAACACTGAATTGAGCCCAACGTGTTTCATTGAACCATACACCAAATAAAAAAAGACTATTGGGAGTCAATTTTTCATACATGAGACCTACCTTATATTTGCCTTGATCAACTTTAAGAAATGTTTAAAGTATGACATTTGCGAAACAGGATCATTTGACAGTACAACTATCCAAAAGTGCAAGAGGCCAAAAACCTTCTTCCATGGAGCCATTATGCTTTGGAGCACTCTACCTTCCAATGCCCGCACAGCTCCCACTATTACCTCCTTCAAAACCAAAATCCGGACCTCACTTGGAGATCCATACACCGTGAATGCTGACCCTGACCTCCCAATGTAATCAGCATTTTAGCAGTGTTCTCTAGTTAAGCTTTTGTGTATTATGTACAGATAAACGTGTAGACGCGCTGAGTTGATGACTTTGATTTTAATGTCCTGTCCATATATTATGTAGCTTCTTGTCCTTGTCCCCAGGGTTAGCCCTTTAAAATAGTCTTGCAACTAGTTGGGCAACCCTGGCTGTATGTTGTACAGCAGAATCAATAAAATAAAATGACATTTGTTGACCTATTACAGGCTACCAGTTTGGGGACGTCATGTGCCGAGTGACGCCCATGATCCAGGGTGTGTCCGTGGCGGCATCAGTGTTCACAATGACGGCCATCGCGTTTGACAGGTACCTATCGGACTTCTCCCTGCCTATGAATTATCGATGTTTGTAAGCCAGCGATATCTTAAGTATATAGGTCAATTAATTAGATGAATACGCCAATATGTATGTATGTCTCAGTAGCCTCTATCAGGCTTCGGGAGGCGGCCTGAAAGAGTAGAAATTGGCCAAATAGGCAGATAAGACACAAGGGTAGTTGGTCCGCTAGAGAGTACAGGTGTGCGGCAAAATTTGAATGGATGCCTGAAACACTAGTTCCACCTATTCTCAGAGTGGTACACTTCCAATTAGTTCAGTTTAGTTCATCCTGTTAAGGTGACACCACAAAGTGCCCCCACAGGTTCCTGTCTCGCATGACCAAGGACAGTTCAACACCCTCTAGACATGTGTCCTCTTCGATCACCTTCTTTAGAGTTAGAGAAGGGCAAAAATCAGCTTTGTCAAATCCTGTGGGCCCAAATAATGAGCAAAGATTTTCCTGGCACTCCAGGGAATTGACTTCCTCTGAGACAAATGTAACAATGGGACTCCCACAATTACCCACATCAGGAAACATGAGGATCTAAAGGTCATCCAGAATGCTATTATTAATCCCTAGAGACTAATTAAAAAACGACTGCATGTTGACGAATACATATGGAAACATTTATTCTAAAAGATATCTCCGTGCGATGCAATTTCAGTTCAATGCACCCCAATTTGCTGCATCGTTACCAACTACTAAGCAAAGAGTCCGATTGATGGAGTTTTACGGAAACACATTTTAAAATGATGACTGATATCCAAAACCAGCACCACGGGAATCACCTACATCAGATCTACTCACGATGTCATGGCATTGACCCTGTGTCACACATTAAGTATGCCCACGATCTCATTTACTCCCTTGTACCAAGACCTTCAAATACCTGTCAAAAAATGAGGCTAAAGTTATGGTCTTGGAGTAAAATTTACAAAGCCATAAGAACCTTCCTTAATAATTTTGTGGCAGCATGAAAATAAGTTGAAAAACTTGAGTGTTCGTCACCACGTCTTGTGATTACATGTTGGAATAAAAAATAACTTTGATGTATGTTCATAACCCACCAGAGGGTTCTGCAAAAAAGAGATTAGATTTGAACAGTGGCTCCAGTATGCCAAACCTAATGGGCAAAATGCTATTATCTGTCTTAGAAGTCACCAATTACACGAAATGTGATATACTAAGTATAGTAGCCGCTGTAACATCCTTTTGAAGGATGCTATTGCATAACAAATGCAATTTTTACAGCCCTGACCACAGTTGTGGTGCAGGGAGAGTTAATCGTATCATTTATTTGTTGCAGTTACTGCTTCTAAAAATGAAACATGAGTTGATTCATGTTTTGTGAGAAACAGTTACATTGCGAGTCTATGGCAACAGGCTCATATGACAGTTTTTCTGATGTAGAAATCTAGAGCACCTAATACTTAGTATTCTGCGCACGGTGCATTCGCCACCTTATGCAATACAATAGTCCGATATTTGCTCAACGCTCCCGTAAAGATCTTTTCCTGATAAACGTTAGACTTAGTATTCACTTGTAGCATAAATGTCTTAAATGCATAATAAGGCCACAGCAATTCAATTTAATCAATTGGTTCCCGGATTCGCCCGCTTCATTTTTTTCTGATTTGCAAAAAAAAAAAAAGATTCAGGTTCTGAATTAACTCCAAATGCTCATATTCTAGACCTAACAAAATTACAGCCCAGTTGCAGCCCAAAGGCCCAATTAATTGTAAGGCTTGTTTCCAAAGAAAAAGATCTTCATGCTACTTCTGATACGTAGTAAAATTTAAAAAATCCACATATTTTTCCCATAAACAGAAATAATCCCTTAGTCAGCTATCTTATTAACAATGTTTTTTTTTTTTTTTTTTTTGCTATTGTTACAGGTACAAGGCGATCGTGTTCCCGATGAAAGAGCGGATGACTATCCGGATGATGGCGCAGATCGTGGTGGGAATCTGGGTGAGCGGCGTCGCCATCATGATCCCCCAGGTCTTCGTTCTAAAGGTTGTAACGTACGGGCCGCCAAGTGGCGACATCTCAGTCTCGGCGTGTATTGAGATCTGGCCTGACACTACCTACAAACAGGTTTACACTGCCTCTTTGTTCTCACTTGTGTATGTCCTCCCATTGTTGGTCATTTCATACTTCTATTGCCGTGTGATGTACAAACTGTCAGCAACGTCTGCAAGTCAGGGTGGGCATCGTCCCAACCAGTACGCCGTCTCGCGGAAACGGGTCAGGGTCCTAAAGATGTTGATCACAGTTGTGGTGCTGTTCGCCCTGTCGTGGCTACCCCTGTACACATGTTGGATGCTTGACGAATTCGCTGATCTGTCTCTGTGGCAACGAACGATCATAAGCCATTACATCTTTCCCATTGGCCACTGGCTCGCCCACTCCAACAGCTGTGTCAACCCCATCGTCTATGGCTTCTTCAATTCCAACATTCGAAAAAACCTTGAGAGCCGGGATTCGAGGAGAAAAGTAGGGGCAGACACTAGGGCAAAGAAAACATCGCCGACGACAGCCACTACAAAGCAAACGAATATCAGGAGAGACGTAATCGAGCTGCGGCCTCTTAACGCTATCTAGACCGGGGGCTAAAAGTGCCCGCGCCAAATTTCATGTTGCATAACGTCTGAACGGTTTGCCCTAGAGCCACCAAACTTTTCGTAAAATATATCTGACAACAATTTAGTGAGTTAAGTTCATAATTTTTCGCGTTGCTATGGCAACGGGATTCTGAGTAATTTCGGTTTAAAGTATAAATTTTTCAGGTTGTTATGTTAAATTAGACATGCTTTCTAACATAACAATTTATGTAACATTACATCTAACATTATGTAATTTTTAGCAAAAATATGCTAATTTGATGACGTCATTGGTCAAAATCTAATATGGTGGACCATAACGTCCTAATAACACCAAAGTTGTTGTTATGACTTAAGTGTACTAGTACACCATGCTCTCAAAATTTGGTGGTCCATATGCTATTATTCCGTTCACCTGTTAAGAGGGCCAAAAAAAATCCGGTCTAGATAGTTGCAATAGTAGGATTCTCTATAGCCTGACTACATCAGGCATCCTGGAAGCTTGATGGCCTACACCTCGAAGTCAGTAGAATAGGGAACATCTTCATCTTCTTGTTTTTTTTCAAATCTGCTAACATGGACCAATTGTTGGACGTTGTGATGACAGGTCTCCATATAGTGACAGAGCATCGTGAGCACCTATTGGACTGATTTTCAAATTGATAAAGAATCCTGAGCTCCTATTGGTAGTTCTGAGGATAGGAATTGTTCTCTGGAGTTAGAGGTGTATGGCCACAAGCTCTAGATCTCGGCGAGGAGGCCCAATCAGCCCCTGACAGAAAGAGACAGACTGCAAGGCTAGGTTTTCCAATCTCCACAACAGGGAAATCTTTACTTTATTCAACGACCAATTATGTGGAAGATGTCAGTGGACCCTAGAGGTCTTACGTCCATCATTACAAAGTCTCAAAACGATTCAACCTTGTGCATCTATATCTGACCGTGCACAGTGCCTTCAAAGTTCAAATATCAAGCAATGATGGTTTTATTTATAAAATGTATTCATGCAAAACGAAGGCACATGCTTCTTTAAAACATTACTTCTTAATCCAACTGTTATGATAATTTCCCCCTCACCGAGAAATAACCGTCTTTCCACTTCAGCTGTATCAGTAAAACAGTCCACATGGATCTGGGACCCTGATAAGTATGGTTACTCCATCCAATGACATGTAGCATGCATTTCGGTATATCTTATCAGTAACGTAAAAATAAGTCTTTTGAAATGTCGCCGGGAGGCCGTCACTGCTTTCCACCGCCCGCTGTTTGGCTTTGTACCACACCCCAGCTGTATATCATCCCTAACATTAGAACCACAAAGGACGGAAACGTAACCCTCCAGATATCCCAATCATGATTTCCCTTGCATCCGTTGCCCTTCATCTTTTATCTATGGAGGTTCATCCCCATGTTGTGCCCTATTGTCAGGAAACATTCCTACCGAGTCCGTAGTCATGCTTGTTATTACCTCCAGCCAAAATCGGTCTCATATTTGTCTTCACCAAAAGCATCCTGCCCACCGCTTATCCTCATGATGTGCTCACGTACCAGCTACTTTCAACTATCCCAGCGTTCAACTATCTAGAATTATTTTTGACCGGTGAAGGTCAAGTTGATGGTCTAGAGGAGGGGTGATGAAGTGGCGTCAACGAGGCTTTGCAAAAGTAACTACATCATAAGGCACTTAAGCTGCGATAAAGTGTGCTCTCGCGCCCCAACATGTGAAACTAATGTGGTATAGGGCCCTTACCTCTACCATTAGACAAGTGTTCTTACTAGTAATTTGTCGAAGGGCTACTGAACTAGAGAGATTGAAGATCATGTATCATCTGAAGAACTAAATGGGACAGGTTGGCAATGTTCCATCCTGGCATGAAGACGCTGACTTGTTAAAGTAAAGGATTCAGAGTGTATCATAATGGGAGTCGCTAGACAGATGTAACAACTAGTGATAACGTCGGATGTTGTATCTTACTTATGATTGCATGGTGACCAAATAAGAGAAGACGTAAAGACGTAACAGCTGTACATAAATCCCATGTGCATACTGGTTCTATTCTATGTTGATGTGATATAACATTTCAGTATATTAAACTGTAGGTGTTAGGGTTTATGTTGTTTCTTTCTAGTCTGAAGAGCTATTGCGTATATTTGCCACTAGATACAATGCAATTTCAGAGCAGCAAAACGAAAAAAAATTCTGGTATTGACATTTACTGCCATTTTTAGCACATTTTGTCATCATATTTGATTAGCGTTTGAAATAGCCCCAAAACAAGCTACGTGAGGCGTCTCTTTACTTTTTGGTACCGCCATAAATATCTAGAACCCGCCTACGATACAAAACGAGCAACAGTTTTTCGTCAGCGAGATCGCATTTTGCCTCATAGATATCGGTATACTATGGGATAGGACTGATTCAACTTACTACATAAAAAGAATGACCAGTAAATTGACTTTGACAACCCAGTTTTGCCACCCTGTAATTGCATTGGATGCCTTTAAACATTCGTGAATTGGTGGTGTAAACGTTTTGAGACTTTATAGTATCTAAAACGTACCTAGTACGTTATCACAGTGAGTATACCGTCCAAGATGTCACAGGTATTATGATGTAATGTAGTCAAAGCAGATGATGGTAATTCAAAGGACCCATAGAATTAGTGAAAGGTATATGGCTTCAGTGTTGAGTAAAACAGACCATCTTTGTAATGATGATATTGTAAGGTGAACATGCTTTATCGTGCTAAATACAGTACCAATGAATGTTTGAATTTAGTTGTATGTTGATGATTAGTTGTATGTTGATGAAGGATATATAGCCAGCTACATAATACGAAAGATACCAAACAACTGGATAAAATTTTAGACAGCATTCCCTGAATTTGATCTGAGAATGAGTCACGAGAACAAATGGAACTAGTAGACTTAGTTGTATGGTTATGGAAGCAGAGTGTAATCTGATATCCCTTGGAAGTTGTTGCTAGAAGGTTGATGTTATTTGATGGACACAGAGCTGCGTTGTTGTTGAGAAGACCGAATGTTCACTCACGGCTATACACATCAGTCAGTCGAAGTCTGGTTTCGAAATATTTCAATTCAATATATGTTCTGATGAATGTTATGCGTCCTTAAAAAAACTTCAGTCAATTGTTGACTTGTGTAAATTGTAAATGACGTAAACGGTATATTTTCGATGGCGTTGTAAAGAATGGTATTTGTTGAATAAATTGGGTGGTATTTTGTGCACATTGGGTTCAGCTTTTTCATTATTACATGTAGGATAACGTAGAAAACTTAGAGACTTTTTCCCAGTATTCCCTCGATCTTTTTCATGTATGGCTTGCCCGTCGTGTTGTTTTAAAAATTGCCTGATACGAGGAACATTTTCTATCATGCTGGAAGTCTTACACACACAACAAGGTAATGTAAAAGACAAAGATAGATTAGATAGGGTACAGAATCAAGCTGCGAAATTCTGTCTAAAGAAAAACACTGGGTTTTAGAGTCACTGCAAATAACAAACCAAAATTGAAGTTGTTATTTTTTAATTCGTCCGAAAGTTTTTTTATTATTGAACAACATAGAAACGCACATGACACAGTCGTGGGCAACTCTAGAAGATTGCTAGTCTTAGCCTAACCAATGACAATTATAAAGAATAGTATATAGTACTACATACAATGCCAAATAATGATAACAAAACAGCAACAAGTAACAAAACAGCAAATAACAAAACAGCAAAAGGGCATTCCAATAAAAAGATGTAAAAAGGATCATAATGTTTTGAAGAAGAATAGTTTTCCATAGGCAGTTAAACACATTAAGTCAAGTGTAAACAATTTACTGTGGACAATATAGGTTTATATTATATATTATTATATCTATTATATTTATTTATTATATTTATTATATATTATTATTATTATATAACAAAATGTGTCTGTTGGTTTCCTGACACACGAGAGGTGTGCCCTTAAGTAATAAGTTTCCCAAGAACAACCATAGAGTGGATATCGTTATCACCAAGTACAGCTGGGGCATCCTCATTAGATCCCTTTAAACAACGCCAAGAATTAGACGTGCAGATGTTAGGTGTAACAGGTCGTTCAATGTTACATAACCAGCTGCTGCCGCGCCAAATGCCTGCAAAGCTGTTGTGTGAAGCCCCTGTCACACATTCAGAACCTTCCCCCGAACACCAGCCAACCAATTGCAAGGTGCCGATGCCATCCGAGCGTATCATCAATTTGTCAGGTGCAAAGACATTTAAAACGTATGAAAAGCAACATTTCAATTGCAAATGTATGACAGCATCGTGAAATACAGTAAAGATACTAGTGAAAAAAGACAGAGCACAAGCTCTGATTCGAACCCCGGTCTAAAGCCTAATCCTAAAATCCCAATTCTCTACGCATCGAAACATCACGGTGTTGACGGCGCGTTCTAATACTCTTAAAGTTTGCCGTTCAGCGATATACCATCGACTGTTTTAAATGGCAAAAACCTATACTACATGGAAATTAGCTACGCCAAAGGCTGGCTATACATGGCATTTACAAGAGAAGCCACAACAACAGTTTAATTAGCAGCCAATCAAAAAACAAATCTAGTTAACTTGCAATTGAGAGAATGTAACGCACGCCAACAATGACATGAGAGACTCTGAAATCGAATTAGCCCTGCGGAGGTGTCTCCTTCCAGTCATGCCGTGGGAGATTTAATTATGCAATCGTAGATGATACCCGGCCACTAATGGAGAAAATGGGAAAATATGCGTTTCGTGTTCATCGTCATACGATAGAAGTGACATGGACAGAATGGCTAGGTCTGTCATGTTTAATTAAATTACCAATACTACTTCTCATTCATGACAAGATAGGTGTGTGCATGCAGATGCCACCGCATCCTTCATATTCACCAAGCCTGGCAAGCGACGTGTGAACAAACCGGATGTCAAGAAAGGGGTATAGGTCTCGGAGACGGGGTTCTGAAATTGATGGCTTTTGCAGCCTGAGGAATTGAAAGGGCCCAGGGGGCGAGATACGTTGTGCCTGATATGCACAACCTTCAGGGCAAAAGCCTTTAGAGAAGAATGAAGGATGAGCCACCTTGACCTCACATGTGGACTGGAAAGACATAGATGAATAGGCAAACGTTGACATCGACAGACCTGCCATGAGCAGGGGCATACTAAATTGAAAAATATCGTCTATAACCTTCGATTATCATTCGTCGCAATGTGGAAAGTCATGGCTGAGTGATCTGTATAACACGTATGTCATCTGATGTATTCAGGAAGTGTAGCTATTAGTGACATTCTGTATTCAGGTGGTAGGGACACCCATGATTTGTTTCCGACAATATTCTATGACACAACGACATCTTGCTATTAATCAATCAAACATGGAAGTTCCACGGTTTCGGATTAACAGTTCCTGACCTCCCTTCCTTTAAGAAAAGGAGAGATACTGCTGAAGTAAAGCTTTTCAAGGCCATGTTGAATCCAGACCACCCACTACATGACCTTGTGCCCCCACAAAGATTTACAGCCACAGGCAGGCAACTAAGGAACAAGAATCCATACACTTTCCCACTTTTTGAAGGCTAGAACAGTTTCAGTTTCAGTTTATTTGTTTCACCAGTAATTACAACTCAGGCCTTTTTGGCCTGCTTTTCAGGTAATCCTGGTTACACATAAAATACACAGTACATAAACAATTATTAAAAATACAATATACTCAGCGTCAACTGAATCAAGTCCTGTTATTAATGACCTGTTTAAAAGTCCTCAGACTAAGCAGTTGTCTTTGCTGCAGCGGTAGAGTGTTCCACAGGTAAGGTCCATAGTGCTGCAGACTGCTCCTGAATGCAGTGACTCTTGCTGGTGGACAGGAGAGTAGGTGGGGGTCGTAGTCCCTAAGACGTTTTAACTCTGACCGAGTAGTCCGTATGCTTAATGTTGGAGGAGTCTCCCACTTGAACAAAGATATGCCATATACTCCGGCGAACTTCCACGAATTGCCTTAAAGACATTTACAGATTGACTGACTGAATTAGCGTCAGACTTTACAAAAAAAAGTATTAAAATCAATCAAGTGGATAAAATCTGTATAGTAACACACAACAATTTAGGAACAGTCTAAAAGGTCTACGGTTCATTCAATAATTTTGTCATTGCAGTGGCACAAAAACTTTAGTAACACATTTTTAAAAGACTCTTCAACGTATTGATTTGTGGATGGTAAAGGATGTAACGAGACGTACTAACGCACAGAGAGATACGTGCAGACGAGACGCAGACATGGTTAAACATGCTAATGACTTCAATCTGTTGCCTTGACTTTCAAGCATTACAGGGTGTTAAACAGGGACTTTGGGCGGGCCTGAATGATAGCCGTTTGCCACAGGGGCTTCAAAAAGGAAACTATCAGAAGATGTATTTGATCTTGATTCACCTTAGGGCAGGACGTACCTTGCTCTGAGGCATGTTACGCCCGGAAGATGCATTTTCTCCATCCTCTGGCAGCCCCAAGTGAAATGCGTCAGCACTTGGTTTATCACCCCTGGCATATTACTACGTGATCAGCATATCTGACTAGAATAGGAGCGAATACAGCAAATTAACGCCGATGAATTTCTACAAAACCTGCAATTATTCTGTTATAGTCAGGCCTCTTGCAGCAATGAAGTTTCCTCTTGTTTGGTAAGGTAGTCTCCCGAGGTTTAAGAACGGTGCTTCTAATAGCATAGTGGTGGACAAACGCAAGTTTCAAATGATCATCCCACCCTACGTCTACAAAGAATTGTACGGTTACAAACTGTATTGTGTAAAGACTTCAAAGCTGGTGAAATAGATAAACTCTCAAGTGCACTTCACACGTACATTGTAACATCAAAAAGATTCCGCACACCTTCTAGCTGTGTCATGTGTCTATTAACTGTTAGTTGGATAAAATTATTTTATCATTAATTTTTAGATTTATTGATTTGCATTTAGTGATTTTTTTTTCAAAACTTGCGGTGCACAACAACATCAATTAAATCTGTCTGGTGCATTGTTTTGTTACAATGTAAATAAAGTCGGTGAAGGACTTCATACACCAGGACTACTTCAACTACGAGTATCCCTCGCACCCATGACCGAAATGATATGTGACGAGCTAGATCCTTGGTTGTCAGTACTTCCCCATGGAGCTATGTATCGGGGCAGCTCATTTTGGTGGAAGATTAAAATGGAGACGTTCATTCATGCCATGATTGCCTGGTAATCCGGTATTATGGAGCCGAGATGCTCTTCAGCACCGAAGTTCATCCATCAGGAACTCTAATAACTTTGTAAAGCATCTGACTAACGGCTAGATAGGCTAGCCTAGAAGGTAAGTTTGTAGAACAATAGTTACAGATCTTTTTTAATTTTTGAATATTTCGTCGTAATAAACTTTGAATTTATTGGCATCCACAATTAACTTTACATTCAGTGAGCTATTCCTTAAACTCAAATATTTGAACGGAATTTTAGTAAGAAAGCGCCTTACGTCTAGGTCTATTGATTTCAACTTCGTTAAAGTTACATACATCAACTTAAACACAAACAAAAACACAGCCATTACAGAAAAGGAATATCATAATTGACGACAGCACAGTCTGCTCTAACAACGCTACCTTGCGTCGTTGCAGAGCTTTGCACATAAACAAAAATGTAGTCAATAGTTTCCCATGCTTCTTTGAGCGAAATCGCAGACCTCCTGTCAAAAAATAGTAATAATCCATTTGTTCATGTCAACATCGGCCTTCGAAATGGCCTTTTAGATGGTTTCCATCCAGGCTGCTGATACACCAAAATCAGGAAACCTATCCAACCTCAAAAGGACACCTTTTTTGAAATGGCAGTAAAAAATTTATTCATATATATATAACAAAGCCAGAAGCAATAACCCAGGAGATAAAAAGAACTTCTTATTTTGGAGCTCAATATAAATCCACAGAAAATGGCGTTAAAGGATGCCTGGTATCTGTTAGACTCTCATGATAAGACACTGATCGATGATGAGTATTTCTCTGAACAGCTAAATTCAAAAGACCCTGCAAGGATCTGAATGTGTCCACGGCATGGCAAAGAAAAGAGTCTTGTCTTTGAGTTTTTTGGGACTTTACACTCGGCAGCGAAAGAAATTTAGATAACTAAACAATGACAGTGAACGTTAGTATTTGCATCTGGTTGTGTTACATCTTACTTAACGTGAAAGGACTGCATACATGTATTATAATGTAGCTCTTTACGGTCTTACGTGAAAAAAGGGAAACATAATATTTACCAGTACTTAGTAGCGCAAATCCAAGTTATAGTTTTCTAGAAACCTAAATTATAAATATAATCCTAGAAATAAACTGTTAACCGTTTTGTTCGACTATGTACTTTGTTGTAACAGGTGCATCCTATATACCTTCATTTTGCATAGCATAAAATGGAAAATGTTACAATTAATTAATTAATTTTATACGTTCCAGTATGTTCCTGTATGATTTTAGCTCCGTATACGTAACAGTTTTAATGGTTAGTCAATTTCTGTTGTAAACAAGTGTGCAATTCAGCCATCCGGCTGCAATACACATGTATGCTTTGTGTGCAATAAACCAATTCCAATTAAATAAAGTGCCGTGGTACGGAAATAAAACGTGGAAAGGGAATTAAAAAAAACGTTTAATCAAGTCACGTCAAATATTCCTTCTCCACAGCGCCACCGAGCAACATTGCTGAGAGGGGCAGAATATGGTTATCAGCGAAATCTGTAACATGATGTCGCATGCCGCGTTTTATTGCAGACATGCAGTATTTCACAATCTTAAACTTTGATGTTCCAAATTAAGCTGATTTGACTTTGTGATGTAAACTGTGAAATGGATTGTGAAATAAAAGTGTTGATTTTTAGATCAGATGTTTGAATAGTCTGTTCTTTCGCTCCATCACATTTGAACGTGAACATTTAGACAATATTTTCGATGTTTCATACACATCGGGGAAATTGCATAAAGATGTATTCAATAACAACAGATCACACTAAACATAGTGTTTCTGTTTTGAAGTATGAAACCTACAGGCCTGCCTACTCATTACCAAGCGAGGCCAGTTTGAATTGTATGGTCTGTGCATCCGGGCTTGGTGAAGTTGATTAGGTGACATGATTGCTGTTGGATTTACTAGCCTAAGGCTAGTCCATTTAGTAATTTGACTTCCGCTACAGTGCGCAGTGTGCAATTCAAATCGTGTAGATAGAGCGCTACAAGGATGAGTTTCTAAGGGATACAGACACCACCATTCAATGGGATACAAAAGCACGACACGAATGATCAAATGGAGGACCAGATAGGATGATATGGCCAAAGGGGATCCATATACAAAGAAAGACAAAGATAAACTGGAAAGGGTATAGAACCAAGCTGCAAGATTCTGCACGAACAACTACGAAAGGGGCGCTAGTGTCACGGAAATGCAACCTACTGTGGGCGTCACTGGATGACAGGCGAAAAATGTCCAGACTATGCATGATGTACAAAATAACTAATAAACTTGTGGATGTACCAACTACCAAGTACCTTATACCAGCTCAGAAAAGAACAAGAAGTAGTCATGCCTTCAAGTACCAGAGCTATCAACCAAGGATTGGGGTGTTCAAAAACTCATTTTTTCCTAGAACTATCGTAGAGTGGAACTCGCTGCCACCAAGTACAGTAGGGGCATCGTCACTAGTTTTAAACAATGTCTAGAGTTAGGAGTTCAAAGGTTAGATGTAACATATTGTTCGGTGTAATGTAGCCACCTGCCGCCCAGCCGCGTGCCTACGAAGCTGGTGTGTTACGCCGAAGGGCGGTTATACCGGCTATACAGATACAGACGCTGGTGTGTTACGCCGAAGGGCGGTTATACCGGCTGTACAGATACAGATGGCTGTCAGTTGATGGCATATACAAAGGGAAACCTAGCAGTTCAACATGATAACTGCAGCGGAACAAGGACAGGTCTGATAGCAGGTTTCTACCTTAGGCGCAGTTCCAAGTCATCTCAAAGACCAAAGATGACACAATTAAAGACCAAAGACATAGGGTGCAGTTGTCACCAGTCCTTAGGGATATGCAGGAAAGGGGTAGCTTGTGCCATTACAGTAACTAAGAAAAGACTGAAAAAAGGAATTAGGCGAGGGAAGATATGTCGGACTGAGTAAACCAATGTAATACCATGGTATCAACCACCCACCGACTCGTTCTTTCCCATCGCAAATATTGAATGTCTTATATCCACCACATAAACTTCCTGGTGTGGTCTTCAGCAAGACAACAGAGTAAAGACCACGGTACAATATCAGACAAACATTGTGACGGGAAAATACATGACAAAAGCGCATAGCCTAGCACTGTCACAACACTGAGTTATGGGAGGGTCAAGCTATTAGGTAAGCCTATCCCTGACATGCAAATTCATGCCACATACCCGTGTGTAACACTATAAACCTCACATTGATGAGGGAACTGAACAAAAACTCCCAAGAAAGAGTCCAACAGGCTTTGCTAGACAGTGCAAGTAGGTTCAATAGGATACGGCCAAACACAAACTCCCTGACACAACAAAACAAGAGTGTATGACCGTCGCCCTGGCACACAGAATCGCAGTCACTGTGATCAACACTTTCATAGAAGTACATCATATTCATCCGCAAAGACAAGAGGTACTTAACCTGTTTCGAACAAAATGCAGCGTGACCCAAACCCTCACACATAAACTGATCCCACTGCATTAACTTCAAAATACACCAAAGCAAGAAGGGATCCGGGGCGATGATATTATCAACTTAAACATTGCACTATGTTTTGTCTGCAAAGTGCTACACCCGATCAGAGGGAGAGGTGCGGTGGCGTACTGGCGAGAAAACGGGGCGCTATTTAGGGGATATAGCGATGCTGGATAAGGCAACTATCACGCAAAAACGTTGCCAAGAAACAACTAAGAATGACAAAAGGTAGACTTTTTAATGCACAGAAACTATAGGCGGATCTGTCTGTGTTCAGGAGTTTGAGCTAACATCCTTTATTTCAAGTCAACAGGAACAAGCTGGCATGTTATCTCCCCCATTTAGACCCTCAGCACCATCCACCTGAGACTGCCGTATTACATCTCCGACTATCTATACGCATGTGCCGCCAGAAAATAATTCCTCAGTACATGACAATTCATCCTTTCTAGTAATGGAGTCCAGCGTCATAATACCGCGTCCTATATGATTTGCAATGAATTTAAGTCGTGAAATATGATTCGTAAAATCTTCATAAGTTAATATTAGTTATGCAGCAAAACTTGTTGACCATCGGCGAATGGATATGATTGGCGTGATTTGGTCGGAATGGAAATGTTCGGGATACGGTGAGACAAGGTGTACGTGAAGGAATGTAGTATTTGGCAGATCTGCTAGTCATAACCTGCCAGTTTCCAGTTTCCTTGTTGTTTGGGAGTAGGTTTTGTCGTTTGGGGCTTGTTCGTAAAGATGTGTTCTGGAGATCTAGTCTGGGTAACTGTTAAAACAGCTTGTTGCCTACAGATACCAGAATATTTCCGAGCGTGATTTACATGACAGTGTGACGGAATGTGTTATAACCCACCATTTTCGTCTGACTTGTTGGATGCATTGTTGCTGGCATTGTAATGTCTGTTGGTGCAGGGTTTGAAATTGCACCAAGTGGTTGAAATTGCGGCTATCAATTGACGAGATTGGCACCATACAGTGTGTTATAATGCCTTGAAGCCTTCTCGGTGTAATTGACAGAGTCGGGCATTAAGCCACCCTCCTATCCACAGGCTTTCTCGCTTTGGGCAGGGTTTAGGGCTTGCGACTGTCGCAATTATAAGCCTCTGTTTTCAACATTTTCATGTGTGCTTGTGTGTACCGTAAAAAACATGAATATCAAATGTTATTGCGACAGTACATTGTAGCACCAACCATTTCCAGCCTGCTGTACTCACTGCAAACTATTCACTATCTTGGAATATGTTGGCGAGTTAAAGGCAGTTTATGATGAGGAGCAACTTGCACATAATTCTGTTAGGGAAATTCTATTATTCTGTACATCGATATCAGTGAATCATCAAGTTTTCCCTCTCACGCACTATTGAAAATGCCTGTGCCTGTTAAAACGTTTTACGCTCCCAGGAACACAACATCTCAAGACCAAAACACTGCAGCTGGCCGTACATAAGCTAGGTCTTTGATTGACGTTTTATGTGCATATGTACAGGTTCATTGTATACTAATTATTGAAACGGTAGTAGGCTAGCAGTACTACTAAGCATTCAGAAGCCTATAGCTAATATCGCTGGTTTTTTCTGAGTCATTCTAAAATACACTTGTGGGTGCAAACAAGGACACATCGTCAGTGATGTACCTGGGATCATTGGGTGTTTCGGGTCTTTCAACATCAGACACCCTCCTCCAGGCGACCCAGCCGAGGTGATCAGTCCCCGACTTGTGTCCAAGTAGCCTGTTTCCATGCATCCCCCCGACGGAACCACAGCCATCTTGAGACTCTCTCTGCCGCCGCAAGAATGTCCCAAATTGCAGACCTAAGCTATTATACTACCTGCTTTTGATTTTTCTTCGTAATGTGCACATGTATCAGTGATACCCCTCCTCTGTTAGCGTTTATGGTTGTCTACATCTTTAGGACGTAGTTATAGTACATGTGCTGTTTTGGCATGCAGCCTGGTGCAAGTGTAAACAGCAAAGGGAATCCAAGGTCTTAAACCAGGTCCTCGGCCTTTGCCGTTGACGGTTGATGTGACAGGCTACCCTATGAAAGGCCGCACCAAATACGAATGTTGTACAAAATGAAGTGTTTTCGCTGCGGTGGGTTTACTGGGAAAATCCAGGCTTGGACTGTGTAGGCTTGCTATCAACTATTTCGTTCACGTTTTGAATTTTTGCATTTTCATCCCAAGGATTATTGTTTGGGTGATAGAAACAGTTCCCTCCATCTGTTTCATTTCCCTTTCACTGCACTGCCTCACGTGAACTCTGGTACCATCATTCCGGCCAGAGCAGATGTGCATATACCCATTCTCCCTGACACTTCATACGGACTGTTCGCATCTTTAAAGTTTCTATTTTAAGACTTGTGGTTTCCTAACACTGAGTGGCACCAGATTACATACAATTTTGAATAAAAGTTGGACAAGATAGTCCCAAATATTGCAGTGTATAAGCTCGTAGACCAAACATGTCCAAGTGAATAACAGTGGGCGATGCTGCAATTTCACGGAAAGGATTAGGGACTGTGTACTTATATTTTATTGTGCTGGCAGGAAGTTTCTACAACGGACAATATCAGACCCCCAACTTTTATTTCTTTAGCAGCTGTATGTTAACCGCTAGCATACGTCACGTATACCTGTGGTATGACAAGAAGGCCTAAGAAGTTTTGGCGTTCATGTAAACTATGTTCTACCTGATCGCCAGTGAGTAGTTTATTCATTCTATTTATTTTTTTATTTCAGGCCTCATGGACACATTTTAAGGACATGTTTTTTTTAAATCACAGCATCCACGGAGCAAAAAAATATTTACAGAGTTGGGGGGGTGTAAGGGGTGAGGTTACAATGGAAGCGTCAGTACTGACTCAGTGGGAAAGCCTCCAAAGTGGCGTAGCATTCTTGGTCTGATGATGTTGTTTTCAGAGGACAAAAGCCGGGTCAGGAAGCAGTGCACTGGTTTTCGTCGGAAGTGACGATCAGGCCGCTAGTAATAAACAGCTGGCTGTTGACTCTGAGTCAGTTATGCTTGTTTGGCGTCATGTGTCTCAAGCGTCTTGCCTCCTCATCGCTATGTCGGGAAGACTAATGTCGCTAGGTGCCGCATATATCATGTTACAAGACTGTATTCGCCATGTCTGATTTTCTGACTCTCACGTTTACTATAGCTAGGTTTTAGATATAATTTCAGTTGGTTAACTTTAAGAGCGTGGCGTGGTCGAAAGGATTCATCCTTCAAAATCAACGTGGCAGCCAAGAAAGCCGCAGAGAAGGCCGCCAAGAAAGCCGCCAAGAAGCCGGTCAAGAAACCTGCGGCTAAAAAGGCCACAAAACCCAAGGCCACCAAGCCGAAAAAGCCCAAGGCCAAGAAGGCTACCACCCCCAAGAAGACCAAGAAGCCGGCCGCCAAGAAGACCAAGAAATCTCCCACCAAGAAACTCTGAAGCGACGGAAGAAAAGGAACTTCAATTTTATAGTGTACGAGTTCTGGTCAGTGATATCCAGCGCTACTGGAAGAGAATCGTTTTTAATGATCAGGAAGACTGCTGGTTCTAAACATAGTGTTCTTAATGTCGTTTTGATCCACATTCCGTTGTGTTGGATTCATTTTGAAAAGATGAAAGCATGATCGCGCGCCCACACCGATCAAATTATCCTCATCTCCGCAAACGCCGAAGGCCATATATGCCATTTATAGATTTAAAATTAGCCCGCAATTGTTAAGGCAACAGACGGCCTCCCCATCTTTCTCCACTAAGTATGACTGGCCGTTAAAACTACTAACTTTTTCTGTGACGAATACAGACTACTAATGTATCAGCTTAATTTTTCCTAATAAAGTCTACCTTGTGGCCATTAGACCCTTTGTCACTTTCTTCAGGGCTGCCGCAGAAATATCTCCAGTAACCAGATGACTAGTTAGAAAGTGTATTCAGAAACAGCATGCGTTTGTTGGCTTCAGTCTTAGCCAGAGGGAGGCCTTATATGGAGGAGGAATACATGGCTGAGTATCTTTATGACCATAAAGCGTTGGCAGGTCAGTCTTAGAAATTTTAGAAAAAGAGCGTGTACTGAGAGATTTAAGAGTCAGGATATGGAGGAACCACACACCCCAGTACTTGTTGCAACTTGCTTATTTGAATGTGCAACCCCCGTCCGCAAAAGTAAGGACGCTTCGTTAACGTTCACTTTATTTTTCTTCTTCATGACATTTCCGTTGTGTGTAATTTCCTCCCGATCAATGTCTCTGTGGGTCTGCAACATGAGTTTCATTTTCCTTGAGACATGAACTCCACACGTCGCACATTCATGCATGAAATAATGTCATCAAGGTTGATTTCCCATTCAGACTCTCCACAGAGACCAAAGGCCTTGAAGTGAAGTGGAGGACACTCGGATACATTCAATCTAATTTCCTGCAAACTTCACTTTTAACTTTATTTCTATTCAATGCCAACCGTCACTATGAAATAATTTGCCATTCTACTACTACAGCAGTGAATAACGGCTGTGTTGAATGTTGACAGCCACTCTGCGGAGTATGGTGAGTCCACTGGTTCTTTCAGCCATTTTTTTGGCGAGCTTTCCTGGCCCTTCTCTATGCCTCGGCAGTAGCTATAGCTATTTTCCCGGTTTCAAATAACGGCTGTAACACTTGGGCCATTACACTAGAATGTTAATCTGAGTCCATGACAGCTAGTTCTCTATTAGATGATATTCAGATATACATTGAAACGGTTAGCTTTGAGTATTACAATTATCAGCACAAACACCTTTACTGTTCTTGCTGCATGCAATTCTTGTGGAAAAAATTAGTTATTTTTGTTACATGCTCACTGGCGTGTTTGCACAGATTTAGTGACTAGAATCCTTGCATGTTAATAGTAACAATGTTCCTTTCTTTCAAGTCATCGAGACTACGAAAAGTGACTAATTTTGCCCCGGTGGAATTCTATCTCAAACTATTATGTTGGAGATAGCATTCCACTGGGGGAAAAGTTTTCAATCATTACCCAGTGGTAACCTTTTGTTCAACTCAGACTCTGCATTCACGAAGAACAAAGCACTGGCTGACACAGTCGCATTCACGAAAAACAATTTCCTCTCTGACATCCTGTTTTGTCCTTGTAAGATACTGAATCACTGAATACAAATGTATACTTCTGCCAAGGGAATTGAGGCCGTGTCTTTTTAGTACAGACTTTGGCGTCCATAACTTGTGTTTTGTATTCAAGTAAAAACATATTTTTCGTGTGGGCACCTGAGTACCTAATAGGCATGCTCTGAAACGTTTCATCACAGGATCGCAGCTCGCTATAAAGCTATTCTATTTAAACCGACGGGCAATGTGAAGAACAAAGCATGGGGTTTAGCTCAAATGTCTTTCTAATAACGATGCAAATCTTAACCAGACACAACGTCCTCTTGAACTTAAATGATGATTATGTGGATTGCTTTTAAAGTAGGACGTTCAATCGGTACAATTACTGCACGCCTTACCATATTCTGCTCAAATGTCCAAAATCATCAATGCGCTCGGTAGAAGACATCAGCTGGTCATAATGTTTCTTAATGAAACCTACCTGACAATACATTTTACAGCAGCTAATGGGGCGGATTCGAATGTACAGGCCACATTTCTGGAATAGCAAAACCAGCCTAGCTGTCAGCATAGTGTTAGGTCTATTTTGCAATATGTTCTTACTCCACACGATACGATATTCTAGAACTAGCAGGGTTGGGAACATTTCCCATCAATGCTTTTTAAAAGAGCATGCCTGACTGCACTCAATGATAATTTGGATTTCACTGTCAGTACTAATTCTGACAGATGAAAATTATATTGGCGATAACATGGTTCCATTTCCTCTGTTCACTGCCCTTAATTGTGCAATCTGCATCCATCAGTTCAGTGATATCCAAAGCTAATCAAAGAGATTCATTGTAATGAGCAGGCAGAATGCTGCTTCTAAACATGGTGTTTTTCATGTTGTTTTGATGTACATCGATATCCTGTTGTGTTAGATTCATTTCATAGTGTTCGAGTTCTGGTCAGTGCTATCCAGCGCTACTGGAAGAGAAGATGAAAGCGTGACGCACGCCCACGATCTAATTATCTTCATCTCCACAGAGCAATTACAAACGCTACAGGCCATATATGCCATTTTTAAATGTAAAATTATCCCGCAGTTGTTAAGGCAAGAGATGGTCTGTCCATCTTTCTCCATTAAATATGATTTTTGAGATTGTTGCATTGCAGGAAAGCATGGAGTGGGATGAATATGATGTCTTCTGCTTGTTTTATGCAGTTCAAAATACTTACAGATTACAAGTTTAAGGTAAAATTAAAAAGAATCCCTTTATTCCTTCAGCACATTTTTGGCACTTACAAGCTTGTCCTCGTGAGGACGGGCTTTGGCGTCTAATATTCTGGTATCTAATTTTCATCTGTGCGTCATTTTGTCTGTCTATTCAAACACCGAGCTTACCAGATTTCTTCATGTGAAGTTAATAGAGAAGCTGACCAAATCAGCCGTCGAGCAAACGTGGCAATCCTGTAAATATGACTTGCAGAAACAGAACAAAACATAAATGTGATTTAGCCATATAATAGCAGCGGTCATCTGAAGTCGCCAGTCGTACCTCAATGATCCCAGGATAATGCAAGGCGGAATTGTACGTTCGGAGAAGTCAGACAAATAAAAGCTCTAGACACTGCAGTTCAGTGGCATCTATTCTCAGCACCAGAGGAATCCTTGTGTCATCCATGGGTCTAGAAATGGGCAATACATTAGGTATATACCAGGTTCTGAAAAAGAAACATCTAATGTGGGCAGATGTTTCCCCAACAACGCTTCACTAGTTTGGCAATGAGGTATGTGTAATATGTATTATGGGTACCCAAATTGTGTGGTGCCGGTATGAAACATGACGCCAATATGGCAATTCTACTTTCCTGCATTATGAGAGGTGTTTCTCCCCACGATTATTCATGCAGTCTATGGTGTTCCCATAATGCCATAAAAGGTTATCATATTGAAGACTCACAGTATATAGAGAGCAGCAATTAGGCCGCCTTCCAATCCTGCAACATTTTAATGTCAATTCTCTCTCCGACGACGCCCTAAAACATATTTTACTTTATGGGTTCTCTTGTTGTTCGTTTAAGATTATTTGTGTAATTATGAGTCTTACTCAAGATTTTATTACTTAAAGTCAACGTTTTAGGCCCTCTTGACTACAAGATTTTGTTTACTCCACTTGTGTCCTACCTGAACTGACAAGGGGTGGAGGTTAGCACCTGCGCTTTTAGTTATATTCAATTTGACCCTGATTTTGTCTGCTTTATATTGTTTGCTTAGATTGTGTGTATTTATTTGTTATTTTTATCTAGTGTTATATCTTTGTTAATTATCTCTATGTTCGATGGCGGCACTTATATAAGTGTTATTAACTTGAGTGTGTCGCCATCGCTGTCTTGTATTTCTTTTCATATCCTTTAACAAAAAAAAGAGAAAATCCTGCAACGACAAATTAGTGCTATCTAACTGAAGCCGATGCCCAAGGAGGTGAATACAACACCATCTCTATCCCGTTGTGTTTGATTCATTTGGAGAAGTAGCGAATGATGCACGCCCATGGATCTAATTATCTTCATCTCCGCAAAACAATTTAAAAACGCCGGAGGCGAGATATGCAATTTTTCACCGTGAATTTTTAAATGTAAAAATAGCCCGCAATTGTTGAGGCAAGAGACAGTCTCTCAATTTTTCTCCATTAAGTATGGCTATGATATTTGCATGAATACATGAGGTGAATACAATACTATCTCTGACAATAAAAGTGAAATGCATTTCTGCTAGATATTATATATACATATACGTACAGGCTACCGGTATATCGTCGACTCATGCAATTTCGTTCTGTTTTAACTTCATCATGGGTTTTGTCCATCCTGAGAAAAAATTCAGAAAATGTCACATAGCTGCCGCAACGCTACATTCTAAGAATAGCAGTTTATTCATCTCCATACCGGCAGCCGGCAGAAATTAATAATGATACTAATATAAATTAATAATAGAAATAATAGTATATGGGGATGAACAGATTGTTATTCTTATAATATAGCGTTGTTAAAGTATTTTAGCAGCTATGTTGACATTTTCTGAATTCTTTAAAAACTACCCTGAACAGAACGAAATCGCATGAGTCGACGACAAGACCCTATCACGTGCTCTCGTTTTTAAAACCGTGTGGCCTTTTGCTGTATCCTTTATGCCATTAGTGTGGGAGCCGGGAAAATAATTTCACCAGCACTTAAGTGCATTTGACGTCTTCAACCTTTTTAAGTTTACATTAAGATACATTTGGCCTTTAAAAAATGACAGGGTCAAGAGGTGCGCAACTTATCATGGTACCTTGGCCCCAAAAGTGCCAATTTATATTGAAATATGCGGTTAAATCTCAATACACCAGCAAGATCATCGGGAGAAAATAACTCTTCAGGACATCTTCTAAGCCTGATGCTGGCCACTTGCCACAGAAGAAGTTGATCCTTTTAGTGCATTCAGGGAACTTCAGCCCAGCAGCGAATATATCACAAGTCACCGAAACCATAAGCCTACAGGCCGACAATGAGGAACCATACAAGATGCAATACAACAGGGCCTGCAATATGTAGAAAAAAGTCACCATACTGTAACAGGATGGCATGTTTCAGGACTCATTTCTCAATCTGGAAGCTTGATTACAATTTAAAGTTCCAGAATTGATTGCGTGATAAAAACTAAAGAAAATGTGGGGTGGGTTTGTTGCTTGATAATGACTTTTATGGCATGCTCATATAACATACGCCTGCCTCCTGTGTACGATAAAGATAAGTACAAATTGGTGCTATTTGCAGGCGCCACAAACAGACGATAATCGTTCGTGAATTTTACTGACTTGAGATGGTTAAATATGTCTGTGCCGTCAAGGGAGAAATTTTATCAACCCCTACCGTTACTCATTCAGATAATATCTTATTTCATTACTGTATGTGCTGTTACCTTTATCTTTTCCCTTAAATTGTAATTGATATGATGGGAGTGTCACATTTGTATCACATATTTTTGTGGGTCCCGGCTGAAGATAGACAGTCGTAGACGTTTCATAATATGTGGACATTGTCAAATAACTAGCTATGTTTTACGATGAAAACAATAAAAACATTAAGAGACCAAATGTGCTTATCTGCTCACAAAGTAAAATCATTGAGTTTGCTGTACCAGCGCAAAAAACAACAACTTGAGCACAATCCAAGTACAGGAAAACACTTCATGAGATCCTGTACAGGAAAACACTTCATGAGATCCTGTACAGGAAAACACTTCATGAGATCCTGTACAGAATAGATTGAAGAATGCGTCCTTAAAGATTTTCAACTGTGGGGCACAGCCCACCATTTCGAGCTCCCATTGAAATGTATGGTAAACATCTAAGAACTGAGCTGTCAAAAATCACCTCCTTGAGTGTTCAACTATTGAAAACTCACATTGACAGGATACATTGGCCTCCAAATTGTCCATTTAGCCCAAAATTCTTATTTTTGAATCGGCTCAAACTCCGTGTACGATGGCCGCAATGACCTCTGACCCCCCTGAACACCACTGAACACACCAACATAGCATCACTTCTAGAGTTCTACCCAGCATAAAAAACAAGCCTGAAGGCCAGTTATGGCAAGGAAATAAAAAGAAAGAAAACCCACCAGCTGCAGAGTACCGGCAAATAGCAAGATATGCCAAGAAAAAGGCTGTTTACAGTTGGTTTGGATGCTCTCACCAATGGTCACTCAAAATGGCCTTTCTGCGCGTGCTGGTAATGGTGACCTTTGCCCTGTGGCTGGGATCCCTCAAACTCATCAAACACAATGTAACTTGAGAACTCGCAACAGATCGACCAAAGAATGATCACAAACTGCATTTGAAACCAAATGACTATATGATGAATAACAAAACGGCGTGCCAGGCTATTTATAAAGTCTTTGTCTTGATCATAGGGGTGTAGCCATGTGCAAGTTCATGGGTGACGTAACCATCGTACCAGTTATACCAGATCATCGCCCCGTCGTTGTGAATTATATCAATCTTCACTTTATGTCGCCGCTTACTGCCAACGTGAAACTCGTGCCAAGCATTTAATGGTGACCCCATGACCTTCTGTGCTTGAAAGTTTTACAAAGGTATGTAGTCTTGGCTCGGTAGTAGAAAAGCCAATAGCTTCTGCAGCAGTCCCATTGGGGGGAAGCCCACTACATTATAGGAAGGTGGGCAGAAAAACTTTGACTTGCAGTTGCTGAGTGCTTTCAAAGGAAGTCTTGACACCTTTTATTCTTTTTTGGTTGCTCTGGAAAATTTGGCAGATAAGCTAAATCAGTCAACTTTAATGTTGAATTTCCTTTATCACCTGTTGTCATGCATCATGGCATGTTCATGGCAATCCCCCAAGAGACCTTGCATAGATCTATCTAAGGATCTATCAAAGAGCAATGAAATGTTCTAATGTGTAGGCTGTTCGTTTCTAAATCTGTCAAAGGACATTTCAACCATTGCCACCTAAGGCAGATCCCTTGTCAAGTATCTTTGGATCAGTGGGTTTTCATCCTTGATGTTTTTCCTCCATTTGTTTCTGGAGCAGAGGTTATGGAAGATGAATGACAAGGACGAGCGAAATTCGCACTTTTGTCTCAAGCGACACGTTACGGGTGGTGCTTCCTGGCAAGCCGTGTCATGCCAGTTAATAACATTCAGAATATGATCCGATTGGAAGAACATGAGACAGGATGTTTTCAGCTAGGCTAGGCATTCGGCTCTCCTTTATCTTCTAGGTTCTCCTAGGTTCATTATAAGGTAGATTTGGATAAAAGAGAGTCGGGCGACTTTATTCCATTTCCTTTGATTGACGCAAACGTTCCTTTATGAAATTAGTAAAAATATTCTATCTTTAAAGATTCTGATTTACCAGGTATATTGATTTGCAAATTGGAATCTAATTCCTATGATAGAATTATTTCCCGAACTGAAAAACACGATGCTATCGTGTGGTTTTCCTACTCAGAAAGAAATGTTAGCGATGAATGTTTTTAGCTTGACGATGGGTTCACCAAGGCTCCTTTCTTGTATGTAACAATTTTAAATTGAAGTTATCAGTCGTTTCTCATTTCAATTTATAACACAAGCGCACATTCTTAGGGCCTTTGATAAAGTAGTAGCTTTGAATCTTTGACGCAAATGGCATCCAAGAACTACAAGGTATGTGGTCAGATGTCTACATCTATCGCTTTTCTGCATTCAACCTGAGAGAATATGTCAGGAGCTTTGATAAAGTTTTTTTTGAATCGCAAATGGCATCAAAGGACAACGATTGAAGGTATATCGCTAGATGAGTACATCTATCGCTTTTCTTCATTCGACATAAGAGAGAGTATCCACATATTTTTTTCTTCTTTTTTCTGCTTTCTGTCAAGGAGTGGACCAACACGAATGCGACAACCACAAGAAAAGGCAGTCCATAAATGTAAAAAAGAAACATCCATTACCACATGTAACTTTACATATTGATATGGGTAAGGTCAGGTTTTAGTGGTCTTCTTGGTGAAGATGATTTATATCGCAGCATCTCATACATATAAGGATTCATGCACACGAAAACTGCGTACCAAAGTTCGTCGGGAAACGTTGTTCGCTGTGTTGTTTCCACTTCATCTGAGAATACCCAACAAGCCGACTTTTCTTACGCTCCGAGAACGCCAGCTACAAAGGGGGTTTAACATACTTAACAACCGATTCGGGAAATAGGCTGGCAGACGATTCAGGCGTTTACAAGCGTGACATTCTTCCCTGCAGCAGAGGGCAAATTAATTTCAGACTCCTGGCCCTGGAAACTCTTAAGAGCGACAGACTTAGATAAGAAATCTTGCGAAAAGCCCTCGGGTCTCTTAACGCCAGTGTCACCTCCCTCGTGAATGAGGATGGTAGTGCAGTAGAGTAGTTCTCAATGTAAAACAATCGAAGCAAATCCAACCAGTGTTCTCGCCAGACTGGCGTCTTGGCATCTTTGAACATTTCTGTGGTGGGCGCCTTCAACTGTGTCTAGGGGCGACCAATGTATTTCTGTCAAAGCGTCAACAGTACCACAATGCATCCATAAAACATGCCCAAGCTGCGTGAGAACACTATGTATGGTGCTTCTTTAGTGTTTTCCACAGGGCATGCTCCTAAAGCACCAAAGAGTTCGATAACCTTTCGGCGCCGACCACATCCAGCCGAGTATGGCGAAAACACTGCAACAAACACGCACCAAATGAAAATATCCTTGTCGTATATCTTTTACTGCCATTCGTAAGTACTTCCCTAATGAGCATCGTTTGTCATCGATAATCTCGTGCATATTGTATACGTCAATACCTATCGAGATTAAACAATTCAGCAATTAAAGAGTTCTGAGCACTGAGAAAACTTCGCTCAGTGACAAACAGATCGCCACAACAGACGAATGATAATGGCGGACGTCTGATCTTGTGCGCTGAACCGTAGAAAAGGGCCAATGAAGGCGACATCCTCGGGGACAAGGCAATTTGGCAACTGGATTTGGGGCAATAAAAGAGGATTAATTTTACAGAGATAATGTTCGTGTGATGCATGATGTATCATTTCGTGCATACATGGATCTGATGGACAGAGTACAACATCTCCTGGGAGGAATATTTACTGGTGGATTTTTTAAAAATAAATGAGGGAAATCCGCAAGGCTGAAACACACCCGTTGACTACTGATGATTGTGTAGAGCATTCTAGACCATTGGCAGGTGGTCGATTAATTGTTAGCAGTTTTTCAAATCACTCGGGGTAAGTTTTTGCGATTGAAAAAAAATTATCTCATTATATTCTGTTGCAGAATTTGCAGATGGGTTACATGTACCGCAGTTTATTACAAATCTCAAATTAGGTATTTAATTAACATACACACACACACACACACACACACACACACACACACACACACACACACACACACACACACACACACACACACACACACACACACACAATATACATTTAGTTAATGTCGAAAATACAGTC
The DNA here is from genome assembly GCA_013266295.2 of Branchiostoma floridae x Branchiostoma japonicum. Classification (NCBI taxonomy): domain Eukaryota; kingdom Metazoa; phylum Chordata; class Leptocardii; order Amphioxiformes; family Branchiostomatidae; genus Branchiostoma; species Branchiostoma floridae x Branchiostoma japonicum. Next base: position 8,036,814 of record CM023837.1, on the reverse strand, counting down.
CATTCTTAGTCTAGTCATCGATTTGCCAATTCTATGACACGTTTGTCTGTCTTTACCTAATGAATGCATTGTGAACAAACCTCAAAACTGATTACCGATCACAATGCAATAGACAGCCAATCTGTTCGGTAAATCTGCAAGGGCCCCAACTAACTATACAAGGCTGGTCATCCTTTACTTCGCTTTGGTCGATGGACCTTCCAATATTGTAGACTTTGACGCATCTGTTCATTTTCGTGTTCAAATATAGATAGATGCCCATTCATACCTTGATAGGTTCCCTAGCGCGTGGCTACGGGGCAAATGGCAATTTGCCATGTTGTCACCATCATTTATAAGGCTGTGTTGTCTATGATCTTAGTGAGGAAAAGCTTGAAGTTGATTTCAAGGTGCATGTTCTCAGTGAAAATAATGCAACTTCTAAGTTTTAAACTGACTTCACTTTGTTCGGTCCACCCATTTGAATAGTCACCTCTGAGTTGAGAGTAACCTATGTAGAATTTTACGTGGAAGGAATTCTCAATCCCAACTCAATGTCCAACCCAAAATGCTGGCAGATAACACGGTTTTAAAACAAGAATCGTCTCTGGCATCTTGTCATCAAGGCTTGAAGTGGTGCGTGACCACATCAAACATTGATGAAAAAGAGGAAAACCCTTGAGTCTGTATCTCTGAGATAGGATACAATCCTCGAGTGATTATATGTCAACTTGTGGAATGCCATCGACGTAATTCCTCATCACAGTTTGGCTCAGAAGATCATCTCTGAAGATGATTTCAAAGCTATGGCATTGAGACAAAAATGGCTGTGTTTGGTAATGACTCGCGGTGTTGCCCCAGACGTCAATGGTATTCATTGCTTGACTGATTGAAATGATTTTCTACGACCCCTAGGTCACAGGAAAACAGCTCGCATATTGTAACCTTCGAATCCTCTTAGTAATGCTCGTGATGTAACCGACTGCCGCACAGCATAATCCTACTTACTAATTAAAAAATGATGTTTTAAAAGCACGGTGCTACTTGAAGCAAACAGCTTGTTCAGGAAAGTTGCTTCCCATTCACATCTTCAGCTTAGCTTACAACATGAAGACGGGTTTTGTAGTCATGTCTTACAAGAACAGCAAAGGTTAGAGCGGCTAAAGCTTTAGTCAGCTCTACTACATACTAAGTTCAAATTTCATATTCTAATCCTACGCCAAAAGACTTTAATCATGGTAATTCCATGTATCTAGCTAGTGATATAGTACACTGAAATGATGCTCACGACATGACGCTAGTTTGTTAGAATATTTCTACATAACAAATATAGCTTGATACATTCATTGTCCTCTGCACTTTCTAGTCTCCTCGTCAGCTCCGCTTAAGCAGTAAAAAGGTCAATGGATTTTTACACGTCAATGACAATCTAAGATGAGACTAAAAGCCTCAGTGAGAAAATCAATTGGATTGACAGTCATAGCTATATGTAGCGGCTTTGAAAAGGCCACTAACGCACTCGATGGTCCGCCTTTTTATATGATACTTGAATGCCCGTTGGTTGCGGCGTGATTACCGGTCACGTGGACTCAAGAATCAAGCGCCTACACAGCATAAAAACCTCAGGCTCAGGCGACTCACCTCCACTTCCACCGGCGCTGCCATCCTTCATACCATCTGTGTGGGGGGCGGTAGTGTTCATTTCAAGAAAGCTCCTCGTCGGTACCAAAATCGTCTAGCTGTGACCTGGGCAACGCCGATAGCTTACTCATCCATCTGTAAGGGTAAGTCCACTCGTTGCGCTTGCCTGTACATTTTTTTAAAGGGTGGGGGTTCTTAGAGAAATTCCTGCGGGTGACTTCTGTTTTCTTTATGAAGAATTTGTTCATGCGATAAGTGACATTTTTAGATACGATTGGGATAGATGAGACTGGACAGATTGATAGCTAACTAGAATATGCACTGGGTTTCTTGAGTTATTATCATGTCATTGTTCTTGAGAGTATATTTTAAGACATTTGATAAAATAGATATGCCAAAGAAATGTTCCACCTTTATATTGATGCAGCGTAAGGAAGCAATGGTTGATAAAAGCATACAAATGTCCAACTTATAACTGCAAAAGTGACAAGCGTTGAAAGGATATGAAGGATTAGGGTGAGTGTTTTTTTACACTCAAACAACTGATTGGCTCAACATACATGTAACTCCCTAGCAGGGAACTTTCTATGCTAGTGTTCTTTTTCTATGTTCAAACAATCTGTGTAAAAACGCACAGTGCATGGCAGTGCAGCAACGTGAACAGAAACAGAGATGACATGCTTGTGTGTGATTCCAGACCAGGTATTTAAGTTACTAGTACCCAGCGTTTCTAATGGCCCATAATTGCCATGGGAGTCTGAATGGTAGGGAAGCAGGAACCATTACCGCAGACTGGATATATATTGTGTTCATTCAATCCACGAGGGAGCTGCTGTTTCACTGGTGATTAGGACCTGTGGAATGTAACGAAAACAAAACACACCTTACAGCTAACATGTTATGTAAAGATTCGGTGGAAATCAAAAGAAATGGAAGTGGTTATGTTTCAAATCGCTGGCAGGATCGAAAAGGATCGGTTTACAGACTCCATGCGGGCGGAAACAGGAGACAGGGATTTGTTTTAAATATGCACTGGGATTCTTGAGTAATGCTGTGATCTCCTCAATCCGCAGACAGGGATTGGAAATGACCAACAAAATATCCAACCATATTGACACTCTTTGAGGAAAAGTGGCTCCAAGTTAATAATACTAATGAGTAGGAATACGAAATGTCGTTTCAGTCCTCAGACCTTCCGACGCACCAAGGTAAAATGCTTATTTTTCTGTTAAACGAAGGCAAACACATCTTACAGCTAACATGTAATGTAAAGATACGGCGGAAATCAAAATAAAAGGAAGAGGTTTGAAATCGCTGCCAGGATCGGAAAGGATCGGTTTTCAGACTCTAGGCAGGCGGAAACAGACGTTTGGGATTGAAACTGGCCAACAGGAAACCAATCCGTATTAATTGGCAATCTTTGTGGAAAAGTAAATCCAAGCTAATATTGCTAATAAGTAGGAATAAGAAAAACTCATGTTGAAAGCCACATTGCCCCGACGGCTGTGACATGACAGCTATGGGACTGGTGAGGTGAGGTGAGGAATAAAAAAATGCTTCTTGTCCCGTCAAAGGAAGGCAAACACATCTTACAGCTAACATGTAATGTAAAGATACGGCGGAAATCAAAATAAAAGGAAGAGGTCAGGTTTCAAATCGCTGCCAGGATCGGAAAGGATCGGTTTTCAGACTCCAGGCAGGCGAAAGCAGAAGACAGGGATTGGAACTGGCCAACAGGAAACCAATCCGTATTAATTGGCAATCTTTGTGGAAAAGTAGCTCCAAGCTAATAATGCTAATAAGTAGGAATGAGAAATATCGTTTCATTCTTTAGACCTTCCAACGCACCAATTAAATGCTTATTGTCCCGTCGACAAAGGAAGGCAAACACATGTTACAGCTAACATGTAATGTAAAGATACGGCGGAAATCAAAATAAAAGGAAGAGGTTAGGTTTCAAATCGCTGCCAGGATCGGAAAGGATCGGTTTACAGACTCCAGGCAGGCGAAAGCAGAAGACAGGGATTGGAACTCAATCGTCCGCAAGCTTCATGACTGAAGCATGGCCGCTGTAGACAGGATTGGAACTGGCCAACGGAAAATCCAACCGTTAATCCGGCAATCAGTTAAGAAAAGTCATTCGAAGCTAATAATGCTAATAAGTAGGAAAGAGAACTGGAACTGTCGTTTCAATCGGGCGATCCACTGACCTCCCGACGCATCAAGGTGAAATACTTATTGTCCTTGGACAAAGGAAAACTTTAATAATGCATTAGCAGCCATTCTATATATTTTGTGCTTGAGGAAACAACTTTAATCTGCTCGAATGGTTCAGGGTAGTTTTGCTTTCGGCTTGCAAAAACGGTATTTTTGTGCATGTCTATGCCGTGAGGAGGAAAGCATTATGTTGATTGAAGTAAGAAAAATACTACATATCCCTAGTGTTCATTGCTGTCTATTGTGCAAAATGGTGTATGTTAATAGTAGTCCTACTGATTCATTCAACCAAGTGTTATTGAATATTGTGGAAGCTATTGCGGCATGGAGAGGACCCATTTGGAACCAAAACAGGAAATAATATTTCGCAAAATTTAATACAACTGGGCCCAAAGGGAACTGATTTGGACATGTTCTATGGATATCATTCGCAAAATCAATGTGCTTCCATCGCACAAATCTTCACCAAGCTCCCGAGGTGGTCAGGGCGAACAATAAGCCATCATGATATGCAGAAAACCAATACCTGAAGGTATTATGTGAGATCTCTAAATCTCCAGAGGCATTAGCGGCATATCCCCGTCTATCTGTCCGATCGATCCAGTTCAATGACTCGTGGCAGATCTATTATGACAAACAGCGGTCTCTCGCTGCATGATTGGCACTTAAGTATACTTTATTGCCGTTGCAAACACAAAATCATCGGAAACGGTTGACGGACCAGATCCTTTGTAATACCATGCATGGCTAAGACTTAGAAAACAATTCATAATCACGTTTTTGTCGCGAAGAATGCACTTTGATAATAGGATATCTACAGCGGAAACAATGACATTTCCCTATTCTCCCTTGTGTAATTACAAGAGAAGAAACTTTTGAAAGGACTTAGCAAATACCATTAGTTGAACGTCAGCGAGCATCCGTCGGTTACCATCCTGAGAATACTAATGGTCGCAATATTGATGATCGCATTTAATTGTCTGCTGCTTTTGTCGTCTTGACGTAGTTTAATGGCCTTAGGGATATGGAATTCTACAACTATTCGCGAGAGAGACCTCGATTCAAAGACAGCACACCGTCAAATGGATCGGTTCCCCATGTTTACACAGTGTGCGATGTGCATTTGCAAATGTCGCCGGGTAGACAGAATGGCTATTGTGCCAACATGTATTCAATAAATTATCTGTGAATTTTTAAATTTAATTCCGATAAGTGTCTTGTGCGTTCAAAACTTCGTCGTCGGCTGAATCATCAAAACTGTACCTCATTTCTTGTTGCATGTTCACATTTAATTTATTTTTAACACAAGCCTTCAACAAGCTCCAAACAATAACATTGGTTTTATATGCGTTGTCTCATTGATTTTATATGACCCCAGGAAAACTAGTGTGGTATGTATATACTCACTAAAGGAGATCTGTCAAATAAACAGTCTGGTATTTAGACAAAAACCGCGCTTGGAAAGTACAAGCTTACGTTTATGTTTATTAGGATCTCCATTAGTAAAACAAACAACAGTTAATTACTACTCTTCATGGAGTCCTTCGGCTGTTTGGTCATAAATGAACAATAGATGATCTGCAAAGACATGGGCATTGTTCGAAACTGTTCACGATGAGAGAAGGTACAAATGGGTTCTTCGAGATTGATGGAAAAAATGTGCAGCCACCAAATCATGTTTCCCTGCGGGTATCATTAACTGCACGCACGTCACTACCTTGTCTGAGAGTGAAGCGCCGGTCCCTGTTCTGTCAAAGCTTACGTTCACCATTTAGCCGAGTGATGTTTGCTGGTTGATAGATAGAAGGGAATAATGGACTTGCTTTGGTTGATGAGTTTTCTAGATGAAATAAAGCGGTTTTCTTTTCCCCTATGTTGCCTGAATATTAAATAACGGCAATTCTGATACTCGCTGATAACCTTTAAATAAACTTGGCTGTTGAATATGGTGTTATCTTCCCTGTTACGCACACTCTCATTTACCCTGCAAATCTCAGTATGTGGCTTGGAATCGACTCGGAGTTAAAATTGCTTGGGAAATTTCACTGGCGAGTCTTCGCAGATTCAATCCAAGATCAAAGAAGATAACTGAAGTGCGCGACACGAACTAGAACTTTGGCCGGTTTGCCAGGATGCAAGTCACATCAGCGGGATTACTGAACCCGAGGCATGCCCGGCCGGAATGATGCCCTAATTGACAGTAAACTGCTGCAAAGTCGAGAAAGCAACAACACGGTAAATGCATTGCAAATGTACAACGCATTTTCTTCACAACATTTATCTGTTTTATGTGCCACTACTTATACTTCACTGAACAAAGTGGTGTGCATTTTGAGTATTCTGAGCACGCGAAAGGGTCTCCGATCAGTTGAGGAAAACAGCATGGAGTTAAACATTTTGACAGATTTGCACAGCATGACAGCAATTTGATATGAATTGATCAGAAACATGAACTGATCTTTGAAACCCAATTTTCAATGATTAGAAACCTGCAACAGAGGAGTGCACAACATGAAAGCTTCCTCCCTAGGGATGTAATTATAAGGCATCAACTTTGCGCTACATTACGTTTTCTACCAACAAAACAACAGATGTAGGAAATCGTGAAGTAACCTTTGCCTAACAGGGCCCTAACGACGGCACAGGCTAGAGTCCTCCAGAGAATATTTCTACTCTGGGCAAACCTGTCTGTATTTGCTGCTACAGAATGCTGAACCCTAGTTCAAATGAAACAGTTACCCGTATGACACAATGATTACCATGATTACCGCGAGAAGTTTCTGAAATTTCACGTTTGTCGTAAAATATAAGCAACCTTTCGAGAACAAGTTACGATGCAATGTCTAAACATTATTGTTACAATATATTATTAATGAAAGCTTCGCATTTGCTGCGAAAAGACGTAAGCTGAGTGTAACAATCGTGGAATGTCTAAGACATTCTTGTCATACAGTCTTTTTTTAATTTCACAACTAGGAAGAGAATAATAACCTCTTTTATTACTTTTGATATCTTCTATGATTCCACGTTTGATGTCGATGGTTTGAAGGTTAATTTTGTATTGAAGGCGCTAATTTATTCTTGAAAGTATTAAAAGAGCACTGCCTTTGATAGATAACATGTACGCGTGTACCTGGGGAAATAGTCCGCAATTTTAGATTGATTGTCTATGATCTATATCTATTCATTTGCCTGCCACGCATTCACAAAATATGTATGGCTAATAAGTATGTGCGTGTGTAAGTCTGCTAATACCCCACTGGCATTTATCACCAATGTGCCTTATAAGTATGTACTGCAGCTGAATCGTGTATGTAGTGATCATTTAAACCTGGATTATTACATACAGCTTATTACTCACCTACATGGGATTAAGCTCACTCGACTGCTTAATATATTATATCCTAATCTTTTTGTTTATTCTGATCTAAATCACATGTTCAGCAGATCACAGTTCAAAGAATCTTGCTCAACTTTGATACCTCTCATAAAGTATGCCTTCCATAGTTAGATGAAGGTAGATAAGCACGTAGAGCAGTGTGTTGATACAGAAATGCTACTTCTTAGTAGCCATTTCAGGCTAGTTTCCGGGGCTTCTATGCAGCATCTTTCCAGAAATAACTGAGCGAGGTAGCCCTAGGGTCCAATAGGAAACAAATCAAGCCAATCACTACAGCTGTAATACAATCAGCAGAAGCTGGGCTCCGTGGATCTGAAATCAAAGCAAGACAGCGCCATTATATCTCACCCATGGGAGGTTGTTTTCCATGCACTGCTAGCTCACAAGCCCAAGGAGTATTGATCGCATTGGGCGGAAATACGTATGATCTCACTGGTGAGATATTCAACCACACATCTCTAAAGACGTCCATAGTATATACTTATATGTAAAAGCAAATTCGTAAGTGCAAGTTCAATACCTATTTGCCGCATGATCGTCAGCTTGCACTGCTAAATCAATGTACGTGGCAGTTTAAAATTCAGGTACGTAGATAAAAGCCAGACGTCCATGCACATGATACATTAAACAACGGGATAAAATCTCTAACAGGTGCTGTCTGCTGTCCTCAGAGACACATTCACCGGTGACAGACAACGGATAGTGGCTAAAAGTCTGCTAGAGACGTTATATAGTTTGATTTATGTTGTATGATGATAAGTTCAGGTGGTTTTCGTGAAAATATCAGTCAGTACGTGGCAGTAATGGCAGGAAGCGTCGCTTCGTGACATCCGTTCCACAAATGCACAGTCATGTTGTTTTCACTCCAAATACGGTTCAATGACCCACCACCCGTTGTTATGTGTTGACAGATCCGTTCTATTTGTGGGTAGTAGCAACTACCGACAACTCATTATGGCGATGAATAACATACCATACACAACAAGCCATCGTTATATGAAGCAGCTGACAGCGTTAGAGGAAAACTGCTTGATGAGATGTCTAAAATACATTTTGTCTTACCAATTACCTTTGCTTATATTGTAATGGTGTACCTTCTTTCAATTTTGTTGAGAATGTGTCGAGTGTTGATATCAATATATCTTTTGTTGTGCAAGAGGACTAGGGAGGGCAGGAAAATGTGTACTTTAGATTCTGGCCAAAATGTGTGACCATGTTTTGACCAGTAATTTACGCCTAAATGCTTTCCCCGATTAGCTGGACTGGGCCTCTGGGACATGTGAATATTTTGGGTGTCATTTTGATATTTTGTGTCCAGCTCTTTAAAATGCCGGAGTTTACCTCTCACCTTACTTGAGCTTTGAAATATAGGTTAATGTGTTTTGAAGTGCTTGTTTTTCATCGCTTCACCGTAGGTTTCTTTAAAAATCTACTGATCTTTCCCCAGTTATGTTTTTCCATAGACATAACATCAGACATAGTGCACATGTAAGAGAGGTCATACATGACCTCTGCAGGGCTAAGGTCCCTGAGTAGCTCGTGGTTCGCGTGCAACAAGAAGGTTGCTGAAAACACTGGGAAAAAACGGGTCTATGCATGTTTGTATACTTAATTACCTCACCTCACCTCACCTCACTAGCTGTCATGTCACAGCCGTCGGGGCAATGTGGCTTTCAACAAGAGTTTTCCATCCCTGGCTGCCCTCTGCAAGACTAGTCAGCTGGCTTGATTACGCAATTACGTACGTTTGAAAATCCAGTATCTTTTGCGCAAGATACCTATTGCAGAAAATTTGTGGTTGCATCTCAATGATGATATATCTGGCATAAAGGCAGTGATGCATAAGAAATGTCCCCATAAACAGTAAAAAAGCAATCGACTCTGACTATCTTTACTACCTCAGTCACACGTTGTCAACTTCTGGCATTCATAATCGTCATAAAGAAATAAGTACGTAATAAATATCCATATTTTCATATTTCTTGATATTGGATATCCCTTGCAAAGACGATGCTACCTATGATGAGTGTATAAACGATAGGCCAGGATGGGACCTACAGCTTTTGAGCTATAAATTCCACACGAGTTGTAAAGCAATTTTCCCCAGAAGCAGTTTTCCTCCAATCGTTACTCGTCATACTAACTGTCCTGGCGACAATGTATTTTACTTCATTATCTTTTTTACTTGTGTGGTCACATCTGAAGCAAACAAAAAGTTATGCAGTTAAAGTTCTTCCAACTTCCACCACCAAAGCTTCATCAGCCCGTGTTCTGTGCCTTCCTCCCTGAAACAATGCCAAGTCAGTACATTTTATGAGCTGTAGTCTTATAGAAATCTTTATGCAAGCGTGAACAAAAACTTCATAAACTGATCTTATTATATTCGTTCTTGGGCTGGTCTTAGGCACACCTAAATGGATTTTCGGGAACGCTAGGGATATGATATTGAACATTTCTGAAGAACCATTTAGGTGTGTCTAAGACCATCCCAAGAACAACTACAATAAATGGGTTTGACGTGTGTTCAGGTAACCTGAAAAATGACCTCTACTGGTGAAAGTTATCTCCTGAATTTTGATAACTCACACTTTATTGTTATGGTGAAAGGAAGTGTATGTCTACGTGCTCCTTGTACATCTGGCCGATTATGAATGAACGAATGGTTTATTAACAACAAGTGGTACATGGTAGCTGAATATCTTACAAAATACGGCGAAACTACAATGACTTCTTGGACATAATTTATAAAAAATTATGCAGTACAGATCGAGCTAGACTTGACTTAAATTAACTTTAAGTAAAACTTTGTGCAGATATAAGGCTTGGTCTAAAACGGTACTTGATTAAAAAAAGGTCTTTTCCCACAGTGATTATTTGGTATTAAGTAAGAAAAAAATGCATTGGGGAGTTCTTGTATCTGTTAGTTATAGTTTTGAGCTTCTGAGAGTTCCTTGTATTTCTGCCGTGGAGTTCCCCTACTTAATGTGGGAGAGGTTCAGGGTTGAGTTATTTTGCAAACGTATATAATTTATGCAAACGTCAGGCATACGATAGGTCATCTCGTTGGTCTTTCAGTGACTTAAGATCTGTTAGCTGCAGAGCTGAATCATAGATAGCGTATTGTTCATTCAGAATTGTGCGCATCGTCTTCTTCTGAATCATCATTCTACGTTGCATCTTCACTTAACTACACAAAGTTGCCAATACATCTTATTGGCCATAACTTTACTTACGTACTGCCAAATATACAACTTACGTACAATACACAAAGACGGTAATGGGAATGAGCCTAACAACGCGCAACCATCTTCTGGAATATGGACGGCATCCCAGTGATTACAAGGCCTTGATGTACAAGTTTCCAGGGTAAAATTTATATTTCCCCGGCAGACACCGTTCAGCAACATTCACCACCACCGCTTCAAACATGTGGAAAATACTGTGGGTCTATCAAAGATTCATTCGACTCCTGAGACCATTAGGGCGAGAAGTCACCATTTTGCCGCTGTTCTCATTCCTCTTGATCGGTAATTCGCGTAAAAGACCGGGATATGGCGGTACATAATCTTTATAAAATTTTCATGGGGCCATAGTTTATCAGGCTTAGGCGTGATTACAATACCATGGTGTAACGACATGGGTATTTGTCATGGAAAGACCGTCTATATCATGATGAGCCGAGGGGGATTTATAGTTAAGATGTTACAATCAAAGGCGATACGGCTCCGTAACAGTTTGGACATTGGAAAAGCACGGTGTACAAAGATCTATGGAAACTATGAAACTTAGAAAGCCAAATCAGGCAGTACAGAACAAAATATTCATGAGAAATATTTGGGCAGTCTCTACTATCAAAACACATAACAGATGACATGCATGTAACTAAGTACTAATGTGTACGTGGTATATATTGATTTGATATTTTAAACAGACCGGTCTGAATAAATTCTGTGGTTCTCTTTTTCAGGATTTTGCAGAACCAAGCCAGGCACTGCAGGGACAGTTGAAAGCCGTCTTGATGCGCTGATCCTCTTGTCCATTGCATAGTGCAGATTCCGCACAGTTGTGTGGCACTAAGATTTGGCGCTGGTTCAACACATCATCAGCACCGTTCGGACAGATTCTTAAAATTCTGATTCTAAAAATTAGATCTATAAACCTGCTCGATGTTTGATTCGACCATGAATTTCACAAATATCACCAACGGTACGGATATCCTATTCAGCACGTTTAACTATGATGCACCGATCACGGCCCTTCTGTGCGTCAGCTTCGCGCTGGTGTTCCTGCTGTGTATCATCGGCAACAGTATTGTGTGCATTGTGATAATAAGGACGCCAAAACTCAGGTTATCATCGCCACTTTTTTTCTTCTTTTGAAATCATTGGTCCATTACTTTCTTCAAACCCAAAGTGTATAGCGTGATCTCCACTGTTTTGTTCTTAAATATATTCAAATCACTTGTAACCCTCCAGCACTCTTGTGCCATTGGTCTTCAAGGCAATGAATGATTGTCTAACTTCAGACTGTCGTATTCATGTTTAGCTTTTATCCTTATATATGCTTTTATTCATCAATAGTCTTGTGAGATAGCTTAATATGTGTAATTATTGACACAAATATTTGCCATTGCTAGTTGTTTTCGAGACTAAAATTCATAGTGCAAGCAACAACACAATTTTTAGTTTCGTTATCTGCGATTTCACAACACCTATTCATATATACACACCAAAATCATACAGGACTGTGACCAACTACTTCATCTTGAACCTGGCCGTGAGTGACCTGCTTGTTGCAATCTTCTGCACACCATTCACACTCGTGCACCATATTCTGACAGGTATGCCTTACTGTCTAGCCTACAATTATTGTACAAAATGGTGAAGGGAAGGAAAGTGATCTCAATCCAGTTGTAGCTCACTGAAGAGCTACTCTCCCACTGGTCGTAACAGAGAAGATAGACGCTATGTACAGTATTTACAGGTTCATTGTACCGGGGAAATTCCCCTAGCTCTTTTCGACAAGTACGATGAACAGTGGACCACGGCTTAATGACCCGATGTGTTGTAAATTTGATCAGAGACTAAGCATCTGCTACAATATAATCTTATTTCCATGAAATCAAGAATATTTCAAGAATATTTATTGGATGCAGAAATGCAATCAGTGCATCCTAATTAATGGATTAACACTCCAAAGTGACAATTTTAAGGACAAGCCGTTTCGTTTAGGCATGTTAGAAAATTATGCAATTTTTCTTTAATGTTTGCACACAGAATACCCGTTTGGCGAAGTGATGTGTAAGCTGACTCCATTGGTACAAGGGATTTCCGTGGCCGCCTCTGTCTTCACCTTGCTTGCTATTGCGTATGACAGGTACGAAACATTTGTATTGGGTTCTTGTTTTGTCATTTGAATTGCTTGCTTGTAAATCTATAAGCCAAAGCTATCACTCTTATAAGTAGTCCATGCAACTGCATTTCACAAGTTAACTCGCAAAACAAACAATCCCAGAAACACTTGTTAAAGTTTCTTTCATTGTGTACTTCAAATGATAAGTGACACATGAATCCGGCAAAGTTGCGATAAGGTAGATTCGTTGACCGCCCATTTGCCTCAGAAGTTTCAGAATCGTGTAGGCAAGCAATTACAGGGCCAAGGGTTGATTATTTATAAGCTTCTATAAATTCAAACGCCCTTGGGCGCGCTCTTTCATCACGCGACAATGGTCCACTACACGGTATGCATTAGGAGTTGGTGTGTATTGGAGTTATATATAACAACTTGGGAAATAAATGTTGTGTTCAGAACACATGTCATCATGTTCCCTTTCATCTAACATAGAGTTTGGATTGCCTTCGTGCGGTTTGAAGTTTGAATATCACATTTCAGGTAATTCTAAAGAACATTACATATAGCTAATAAAACAAAACATACTTGGGTAGCATAATAGAAAGAAAAAGTATAAACTAAGTTAAGTACAATATGGTAAAATGCGTCATAATAATTGGAAAGGCAGACATTTGCTAATTTGGTTACAAGATTTAAAATTTTGGTTAAAAGATAGCAATTGCTATATGCAAATGTAGGTTATGTCACATGTTTCCTCCGATTTACAACCCCAAACATTCCTTTTTCCTGGCCAATACTTGTAAAAAAAACAAGGTAATTTTTTCTATTATTAGTATGTGGCACCAAGAGCAGGTGTTCTTTTAGCAGATAATTCAATTAGCTGACAGCCAATCAGCAACCACATCTGTAAACAGAGCCACACCTGCTCCTACTTCCACCTGATCAGTAAGTAGGTCATGTGTGCCAAATATGGTCATGCATATGTCGGTGAAGGTTAGACATCCAGGTGATAAGATACGCCAAAAAAAAGTTACTCAAGCAACTGGATATGATTTTGGAAACGGTCAGACATTTCAGGTAGCATCCACTACCTTTCGTCCACCACTAGTGGTGAACCCATAATAAAAATGCTTCAAATTGATACAACAAACCAATAAAGTGCATAAACCAAGTAAATATAGCAAATGAAGTAAATAATGTACATAATTGAATGGGATTTGCATATCAATGCTGATAAAAAGAATACAAAGGACCCGAGATGACATATGCGGTCTTATGAAACCCTTTGCAGGTACAAGGCCATCGTGTTCCCAACAGAGACCCGGATGTCACTGCGGACCATGAAGAAGCTGATCGTTGCCGTGTGGTTCTTCGCAGTCGTCATCATGATCCCGCAAGTCTTCAACATCCATCTGTTACGCTATCACAGCGGTCCCTATCAGTACGTCACTTTTTGCGTGGAAGAATGGCCAGACAGAATGTTTCATAAGATATACACAGCCTTGTTGATGAGCCTTGTTTACATCGGCCCCCTTGTCTATGTGTCGTATCTGTATGGGCGCGTTGTTCACCGCATATGGTACAGACCGAACCCGAGTAATGACCACGCTGTGGCAACAGGTCCCAACCACCGGGTGCGACAGGAAGAGTTTGTAGGGGCAGTTCCAAAGCGAAGAGTTCGCGTGATCAAAATGTTGATCTTGGTTGTTGTCCTGTTCACACTGTCATGGCTACCCCTGTATACCCTCTGGATCTTGCATGACTTTGGGGACTTGCCAGACAGCGTCCGAAAATTCATTGATATTCATATCTTCCCTGCTGCTCATTGGTTGGCGTATTCCAACAGCTGCGTGAATCCGCTGGTGTATGGATTCTATAACTCTAACATTCGGCAGAAAATACTGTCCATATTCTCCTGGGACAACAAAAAAGACTGTGTTCTGAAAATGACAAAGGGACCTATTGAAGTCCTGCCACTGTCTGAACGAAAGCAGCAGGGCAGAAGGATGAGCAATAGAAGAGTCATCATCGTCCATGAAACAGCCCTGTAAACACGACGGCAATACCGACTTTTCTCGCCTCTAGATCTGACACAAACACACTCACACGCACACATATATACATACAAGCATACACACACACGCACACACATTCACACACACACACACACACACACACACACACAGACATACACACACTTTTGCGGCTTCAAAATCTACAAAAGACAAAACAAACATACATACATACATACATAAACATACACACCGTGATACATGCATAAACATACACATTCACACGCGCACACACATGCACGCACACACACACACACACGCACAAATATTCACACGCACATACATGTATACACACGCACACACACACACACACACACACACTTTTGTGGCTTCAAAATCTACAAAAGACAAAAAACACACCTTAAAAGAGTCAAGTTGACACGTAGAAGACAGGGCTGTTTGGTGGACTTTGTGACAAGAACATTTTTCACGGTTTGGCACAACTATGGGACAAAGACGCCGGCGATGCTTTTCATTAATTAGAAAACTAAGAAACCGCACCCTTGTACTAAGAAACTGCACCCTTGTACAAGATATTACGTTTCTAGCGTTACGATTAATAAGTTAATAAGTAAACAAGAGAGCACACGGATATTTGCTTCATTAACTAAAGGGATTAATCGATATGTTGAGATATTTTGTGGGAAAGAATCACCTAACACCCAGGCATTGCACCACTATGTTGTGCAACAGTTGTCAAGGAAATGTAAGAGTACTATTTACGTGTCGGTGTCACGTATATGCGACATTATATTAATGTGGCCACTATTTTTTGTCGACATTGTCTCGTAAAATCGTGAATGGTAAGAACTTTTTACTGTAATGCTTTAGATATTTTTTTTGTTAGCTGATCGTATTATTGAGAGCGTTTTATAAATATCGATAACAACTTTTGAAAAAAACCTCCAGATTATACCATGGCATATAACACAGCTTTTAAGTAAGATACATTGTACATACTAGATATATTTTACAATACAGGATGGTATTCCTATGCACCTGCACGATGTTATGTAAGGATGAATTTGTGTGCGTGTTCAGCCATGTGCTGGCCCGTCTGCATGTAAATAAGTGCGCCAAAACTTCAGGCGGGAAATTGATACCTGTAATTTGATCCCATGTACCTTATGTAGACTTAATTACGTGAATGGACGTCGAGCGAGTTATCGCATAAGTAATGATGTAGTGAGTAATGGTGCATACAACAGCGTGCAAATTCATGCGACCTCAGATGTAACGGGTCGATTGCTTGTAATGTTGGGCACTTCATCATATACTTGTTTAGAAAATCACGGGGAATATTACAACCTATACATCTTTGTAAATTATAGGCTAATTACCGACGCTTATGTATCCCTCTTGGATCATTTTCATTACTTTTAATTTACTTGCACATTATAGAACGGTAATTAATGCGACCCTAATGGAAAATATTCATGCAACGTGATAATCCCAATAGGGGGATTCATTAGGATTTATTTATGAAAAGGTTTAGTAACCCCAATTGCTTGTATCAGAGACAAACCGAAATATCAATTAAGACCAGAAATGCCATTAGTTGACCACGTTCCACTGCTGTTTCATGGTGATGGGAGATCAACAGGCCTCTTTTTTCAGAATATATAGTATTCCAAAAGAGTGATTTACCAAGAGTCATCAATGATTATGTTAATGAAAAAAGTCGTAGTTTTCGCTAGTAATGTGTGGTCTACACCATTTGCGTGCATTTGCTGTATATCTGTCTATTGTAATTAATATCAGGTATGGTTTACATAATTGTTTTATAACGTTTTTCACGTCGTGAAATTAAATAATACTTAGTGGTTAGATTCACATTGAGGATGATTTTATGTAATAAATATATGTATAAATCTTACCATCATTGCTGTTTTCTATATTGAATCCGGTTGAATACCTAGTTTACGGACATCCGGGAATTTTGATATCAGATTACAATGAAGTAGGAGCTGTAAATAGATGTTATACAGATGTTATAACTGATGGTTCCCTATGTGCTCACCAGAAGGGAATTATTCTGCCCTTCAAAATGCTTTGAGAGGCGAAGAAGAGATGGATGTACTGAGATTCATTCTTGAGGAAGCAGTCAAGATTATCTACCAAATACTGCATGACCTGTTCCTCGGGGTCCCTTCGACTTAAATAGAGTTTCGAGTGATGAATGTAGCGTCAATCTCTCACAGTATCTTCAGAACTAGCAAGCCGTTGCTGCTGGCATTGGCTGTCTTGCTAAAGGTCACATCAAGTAACCATTTGTCATCCCTAACCAAAATCCCACCTCAGGGCATACACGACAGTTTTATCTCAACTATAAATCTGACATGTATTCACTCCGCCCCATTTCTAATCATCAACACTTCAATGGCGTATACAAATGTGACCAGGGATCGAAAAATCAATAGAATACCCTGTAACAGAGGGTAACGAAATGATGTGTAGTTACCAATGTCTATCTGTAATCTCTACCAGCAATTGGTACAAAATAGTACTTTTTAAGCTTAAGTGACAGAGTATCCAAAAGTCGTGATGACAGAATCTCATCTCAGATTTAGAGGGCAAGCTGGATGAGAGTATCGTAGTATAGGGTGCAATAGTTGGTAATAATCGGATTTAATGCTGAAGTCCTTGCAAAGACTCTTGTCACTTCGTTTCACTTTAGAAGCTAAATGTTGACTAACCAACCATAAACGTTGGAAAATCATCCAATGAAGAATGAGTTTTACTTCCAGCTTCACAGAAAAAAAAAAGAAGTTCATTGAGATGTAGCCAATACCTACCATGTGAATGATTCCCAACTTTCATTAATTAGTAGGTGTTTCGGGAATGCATGGCTTGTGTGCAGCTCATAACCCCTGGTATCCAGCATCAAAGGAAGATGTAGCATGCTCCAGTCAATCAGACAGAAAAGGTTAAGGACTTAAAGAATAAGGCAGAGAACCGGTCACTTACGATATCTTATGTTATAATAAGAGAAATAACGATCAATATAGAAAAACAAACACACCATGAACAACATTGTGTAAAATGTCCCTCTAATTATTGTTTTCTCCGTATGAGATTTTCAAACAATACATTGATACATACATGTATGTTGTATCCTATTCTAATATATTTTTACATCATGGTTTTGCACTACTTTCATCAAAGAGATATACAGATATAAATAATTATGTGCATCAGTTAATGATATGTACAGTTAGCTGCACGTGTCGTGGAAAATTCCTTCTAGATACGTTGCAGCTAGTACAGCGGGATGCTGCAATTTCACCAGAAAACGCAGGGTGGACAAATCATACTTTACGTCTATACGTACAAGCCTTTTTGAAGGCAATCGATATGAAAGTCATGTCAAGTAACATATGCCACCTTTTATAAAAGCTTTTGACTGACAACCCATTTTGATTTAAGGAGTGAAGTTTAAAGAATGCACGTTTTTTTTCAAATTTTGTAAAAGGATGACACCAATGTAATATAATAATGTGTGAGTTACGTGCAAATAGAAGACTCCATTGGAGTCAAATATGAAGTTTGATACAATTGCATTTTTCATAGATCTTGAATACAGGGTCCATTTTTAAATTGTACCATGATATTGTTTACAACTGCTACCTTACGGATTTTTAAAGGCATCCAATGCAATTTCAGGGTGGCAGAATAAAAAATATTCTGGATGAGGACATCTGTCTGATATTGACATTTACTGCCATTTCTTAGCACATTTCTGTGATAATTTCAAAACAGAAGCATTTGAAATAGCCCACAAACAAGCTAGATGAGAACACCCTTTACTTTTTGGTACCATCAATAAATAATTAGAACCAACCTGTTTAATATTACCTGTGATACGAAATTAGCAACCGTTTTCCATCAGCGACATCGCATGTTTGCCTCACAGACATCAGTATATTACGGGATAGGGCTGATTCAACTTACTATATTTTTAAAAAATGGCCAGGAAATTGACTTTAAATATACAGTTTTACTGCCCTGAAATCACGTTGGGTGCCTTTAAAGTCGTGTCTCCTCTAAGAGTGCGGTTTGTCGTGTCCGCATTGTTGGCGTTGTAGACCTACTCGTTTTGCCTTCCTCTGGTGATAATGTGGCTATCCTTACAGCAGACGTCTTGTCATTACTATCTTTGAGAGAAAGTGCTGAGCGGATATTCTTACGAATATTTGAGTTGAACAATCCGTACACTATCGGATTTACACAGCTATTAGACAGCGCAAACCAGTGCGCAAAGGGGAAGATGTTGACATGAATGAAAGCATCGGTCTCTTCAGACAAGTTACCAAAGTCGATCAGCATCCACACAGTGTATAACGGTAACCACGACACAGCAAACAACACAACTACTGTAATCAGCATCTTGATGACGCGGACCCTTTTCTTGGAGACCGCCCCTGTACATTTGTTTCTACTGGATGCGAGGTTCCCCCTTGCTGTTGGACCTGGCGTCAACATCATCCGATGTAAGATTCTACCGTACAGATACAGCACAGACAGAAGGGGTATTATATACACTACAATCAGCAGCATTGCTGTGTAGGTCTGCTTGTACAGTGCGTCTGGCCATTGCTCTGTGCAGAAATAGAGGGACTCGGAACCTTTTCTATAGACATCTATGTTATTGACAACGATCGTTGGGGTGCTTATTGCGACTGCGCAAACCCACACGCCCACCAGGGCTTTTCGCATGGCCTTCAACGTCATTCGGGGCTCTGTAGGGAAGACGATTGCCTTGTACCTATATAAAAAGAAAATGAGCATATTGTTAGTACATATAACACTGAAAATGAACATATTGTTAGTACATATAACATTGATATCAAGTCATAAGGGCAATGCCCTATTTTCCGGTCAGTCACCTTTGGAAACTTTATACATTGGACTGTGGCTCGCGTGTTATATGCAGTCAATTAATTAGGAAGGGCAAAGATGGTGTGATAAAATTCTGATAAATTAATTATACTAAATTCACATTCTCCATGATTTTTTCATTTTATGTCATATCATTATTTCATTTTGACAACAGCTACCAACATACCAAATATCAGTAAAATCTATCCACAACTTCTCCAGTTATGCTGTTCACAGACACCGAAACATAACCTTCTCGGCGAAGGTGATAACAGATTTACCTGTCAAATGCAATCATCAGGAAGGTGAAGACCGAAGCAGCCACGGAAACCCCTTGCATAAACGGAGTCAACTTGCACATGGCGTCGTTAAACTGGAAATCTGCCCAAGAATAAAAGGAAAAAATCATATCTTCTTTCAACAGACGAGAATTAACATGACATTGCTTAGATATATCCACATAACGATTGTCTCCACATGTAAATAAAAACAGGAAGACTAGCAGTTTGTTAAGAGGATATGAACTCAATCCCCTATGAGCCGTGCCCCAGACACAGTGGATCAACAACCCACTGCCCCTACGGCTTCAAAAAGGCTATGGGACTACCATTACCTTGTATCTTGTACATTTTTATAAACTCAGTCACTTTTGAAACCACATTCTGTGTGCAGCAATGCGTCTATGATCACGAGGAAAGGAGTATCAGAGTTTCTCACAAACTGGGGAAGGCAATTTGCTGACAAATTGTATATATTTTTTGTTGTGTTAAAAGATCTTTATGTTCCATAGATATAGACACCAATCATCAGGGACCAGTCATCTCTAATCGTTATACGAAATAATACTATCTTTTTGAAAATACGTACCGTTAAAGATGTGATACGACAACGTGAAGGGAAGGCAGAAGATGCCAACAAACAGGTCACTGACGGCCAGGTTCAAGATGAAGTAGTTGGTCACCGTCCTGAATTGTGTTGCACACAAGTGAAGTTATTGTTGATGGAAATCACAAATAGTGTTTAGAATTAGAGAATACACAAATAAGGTTTAGAGAATAGCATGGACTACATACCATTCTCCTTACCATGGAGAGATCTTTAACAATGAAATGGTGTAGAGAATGTGAAAAGTGATAAACAACAACAAGAAATGGATGAGGATAATTGGTTTTAGCATGTCTTATAATAAAACAGCAGACATTACTACCACAACAATACAAAAGGCTGAGAAGAAAAAGGCAGGGAGGTTGTCCACTAGATAACCTGAGTCTTGGCGTCCTGATGACCACGACGCAGACGACACTGTTGCCGATGATACACAGGAGAAAGACCAGACTGTAAGCTACAATGAGAAGGGCCGTGATCGGATCATCATAGAGGAACGTGAGTTTTTCCCACCCTTCGGTTTCATTCATTTTGGTGTTGTTAGTGCTGTTCATTTTTTGTTTTTGTTATTTCAAAGTCTTTAGAATCTTCAGGACGAGATGAGTCCAAATCGTTTTGGTTGTGATGAATGTTACGCAGTGCCGCACTGCTGATGCAGCCGCACTCTATTATTCACGGCCGATTTCTCAGTGCCTGGCAGCTGATCTATACTCGGTATTGGCAAGGTCGCACCGGAGCATTAACAGGACATTTCACTGGGCAGGAGGTATCCTCGTGCAGGTGTGTGACAAATGCTGGTCCACTATTCCTGAAAAAGCGGAAGAAAGGGGAAGAACAGCCGGTTAGAGCATCTAGTGTAGTTACGCAGCACTTTTCCTGTTTTGTAATTACTAGATACCTTGGCGTAGTCATACTTTACCTGGCTGTACATGTACATCCATTCACTACATGAAGCTCAGTAAATATTGAGATAAATGTTTTATAATAGGACTGCCATGGGACCATAAAATATTGTGAGGAAATTAAGTTCCTTGCGTTTTCGATTTCGTTTAATGCCAACGCGCCATGTCTAACGCACTAAAATCAATGATAGGAATTTACGGATCGTTCTCTTCACCCGACAATGTCGTTCCGCTAGGCGTCTGCAAATGGCTATATATTTTAGAGGTGCACCCCTGAAATGTAGACGCTACTTGCGTGTTATTAAAAATGGATCAGATATGGTCGTTATTTCAGCATTGGAATGACTTGGAAATAGGTCTGCAACAATTTACAGTGAGTCTCAAATTCATAGATGGCTTTCAGGAAAATAGGGCATCCTTGCCTGGTTAATATTACACGAAAATGAGCACCGTTGTAACATATCAAAAAGGGTTGACCGTAGAAGATCAATCTTACACACCGCATTGGCTGTTTTGGCAATATACACCATCTTTTCCCTAGTTCAGTATTGCATGCACAAATCCCCTCTGATTGCATTTGTCGCACAATGGATGGATATGCATTGGACTCACACTTACACAGTGATACATGAAGAGTGACAGAGGACACAATGAGGAGGATATGCAATTTCGTACGCTGCTGAAGGAGATATCTTCCGTTTGATTGCTTGACGTGAGAAAATAATAACCGTTAACTTATAAATCAGAAGGACTGATCAAACCTTACTTACGACTCAGGGCCCCACTGAAAAGCAGTGTCAATCACAATAAACCTGGAAGGGCTAGGTACAGATTTCTATTGTATGGCCTAAAAATATGTAACAAACAGATGTAGGAAAAGTATAGGCAACAATACACGAGACAAAAATACATGGTAGACATAAGTGTACAAAGCTTTGCAAGTAGAGACAACTTCTCGCTTCTTTGAACAAAACTTGGGAACAGATAATGTTTCTTATACAAGGGTTGTCTACGCACATCACAAATGTAAAATGTAGAAAAAGGGGGCAAAGGTGCATAAAAGATACTGAAAGACCAGCCTCTATCACTTACCAGCACGCGGGAAGATTGATATCCCCGGAAACCAAGCTTACACAGATTCGGGTTTTCTATTAGTTCTAAGGTAGTGGGTATAAATGATTTATGTTTCTCACATGACATTTTAACCCTTCTTTGAACAACCCATTCATCTCCAACCTTTATCGGTACTATACACGTGCACGAGCAATAGATTAAAATCTTGTCACTTGACAATACATGGAGTTTGAATTTTGTTAATATTTTCAAAGACACGCTAGCTGCCAGCAGTTTTCCAACTATGACGTTGACAAGTGTGTCCCTCCTGGGCTTGAATCAGTTTTGATTATATAAATACGTAACTTTGAAGTTTTACTTTTGCAGCAAGGGAGGAAACACACTTTTTCACTTTGTTTCATATCTTTAATATTATGATATACATGTATATCTTTGGTGTACAATCATCGTTATTCTAAACATCAGCTACATACTAATGAAAATATAAAACCAAATCATTGCTTTAGCATTGGCGCTGGTGATTTCGTTGTATGTACTGTTCATTTATCCATGCTAATTCAAACGTGGGAAAGATTTGTCCATACAGTCTTATAAAAATTGATAGGCATGCCTGCATCATTTTCTGACGGGAACATATCTCATGCCCCTAGCCTCATCAATCAGGCCGCAACCTATAGTACAAACTTTAAGGTACATTGTGTTTGTGGTTTCGAATGGCCAAGTGGCCAAGTGAGCGGACACGAGATCAAGAGGTCACGGGTTCGATTCCTTGCATTCCTGGCTAGACGTTGTGTCCTTGGGAAAGACATTTTACACAACTCCACCTAGGTGTAAAATGGGTACCTGTCTTCGGTTGAGGAGGTTAACTTAAAGGCGATAGAAGGAGAGGGTTGGGATCCGCCTTCCAAAACCGTGCCCTAGACCCGCTGTCCCTGCGGCAACAGAGGCTACGGAACTACCCTTACCTACCTTTTTACATTATGTTCTTCAATTGACTGCCTCTCATCTACTCAAATTGCCTCCTAATCTTCCTAATATCCTTCTAATATTGGAGACAAGCTGCAGTGTTGTTGGTGTATAATCCAGTTAGTCAAAGTCAACCAGGTGAATAGAAACCAATCATCTACTTGTTGCGGAAACTCCCCCCAGAGAAACTGCATCATTAGGAACTGGTGAATATGCAATGTGAAATGTGGGATTACCTACGCGGGGCAAATCTGTATCTGATATGGCCAAGTGGTAATCTCAGCAATCTAATTTCACACCAGGCTCACATCTATAGATCGGCCACATGATACCTGCTTCAGGAAAAAGCCCACTCGTAACATGGCTCCCCATTCCTATTATGGAAGGAGAGGGAAACCACTAGTTGTGTCTAATAATTTACAACAAACTAGTGGTTTCTGTTGAAAAACAAAAAAACACTTGCTGTTGTAAAATGTTGAAGATTGCTATGCTCATCTTGTAATAAAAATGTATTTTTCAAAAAAAAGAAAAGAATTCCAGATCTTCGAAAATCTTGATCATAAACGATTGAACGATCCGATGACGTGGTTAGCTGTCATGTCGTGAATCCAGATACTAATATTTACCAGTGCAAAATATCCAACTTACGCACTGTTGTGGGTATCTTGAGAAATCTCTATATATTTTTTTCATATATGTAGCGCATTTAATGATCGAGCATCGATATCACTATATATATCCTTCGGCGATAGAGCATATAAATTAAGACATCAGTGAACTACATGGCCCATGTCGACCAGTCACCTCGTGGCACCTTTGTAATTACCTGCTCTTTTAGTTCAAGTGTATTCGTTAAAATGAAGAAGAGCCTTTCTGCACGGTGCATACTCAGTCTACTTAGTATATCTGATGATACTTGCTAGTATCATGGACGGACTTTCTCCATCATCCTTCAAATTCTGATCTATGATGATCTATTTGTATGTATCATGACATCCCCTAACAATAATGTACAACAAAAACTCCGTGAATTTGTATACACATGTTTTAAAAAGAGGGAAGAAAAACGTAAACTATGTAATTAACGATAGCCTTATATGTTCGTCCAACTGTATACAATAGACGTACCTGTAGTGAAGCACTTCTATAGAGTTGTAGTATTTATACGACTGTATCATGTAAACTTCATGTACTGCATTTAGCCCCCATGGGCATGAATGTGCAAATAAACTTCATTGTCATTCTAAAATTTGTCTTGCCAATGCTGCTAAGAGCTGAAGGTACACCAGCCACAAGAGACACCAGCTGTCCCAGATTCTGGGCAACTATTCTTTATTGTGTTTGTGTCTGCAATTATGGAGACGTCTGTGTTGGCGTGTGTACAATGAGTGTGGGACCCCGGCCGGTGAAAGTGCATTCGATTTTGCTAACATGTTGTTAGTCACGCTATAAATAAACCCCTTAAACGGCCGCAATGACAATTCGATGGCCATTTGGTAGAAAATCAATGTCATTGAGTAGTAATTATCACGTCGTTACGTTACGGTCAATGTGCGTTGATTTATTGTAAAATGTCATTTAAAAACTGATGGTATATTACTGATAAAAATTGCGTATCTGCACAGGGGAACTATGATGGCATAATACACGAGGGAGAACAGTTGAAGTACCAAATGATGTATCATCAACCTTAAAACGTCTATTCAGCCCACGTCAGAGGATTTGTTTTCCGGATATCTTGTCAGCCAGTCCTAATGGAAGGTCTGGCTTCATTCACCTTTTCCCACAAGGATACCTGACAGTTAGGGAGCACTTACCACACAACTTAAGACATTTGAAGGGCAATGGCTCTAGTCCCTTGCCATTCTTTATTCACTGAAGTGTCTGGAGAAAAAATAGTCATCGTTAACCCATGGGAAACACTTGACGACTTGTGGGCAAGATTTCAACTTTAGTATTTCATAAGAAATTTTCTTCGCTTCTAAGACTCGCTACTTCAGGTAGATCCAGCCTTTGAATAAATGTCAGTGATTTAACCTCTGCAACAGATAGAGCATGAAGCTATCTGTATGGTGATCGTTCAAGCTTGGGGGAAAATGCATCAAGATGTGCTTCACTAGATGAGAAAATGTACTAACTAAAGTAAACTTACAAAGTAATTCTCACTGGGAAAGTACCTACGTGTTGCATGCTATGGTTTTGATGTCGTCGGCAGGATTACAGTGCATTTCATGCGGTATCCTGGGACAGTCAAGTCTACTAATTGCATACCACCATACCGTTTCCTACCTATCATGTCGGCTACCATTACGTTATGTGATGATGAGATGGATGTTTTTCTCGAAGTCTTGTTAATACCTTTTGAAGAATTAATTGCATACATCTCAAACCATAATCACCGCCGTGATAGATCTAGCCCTGTAGCTACCCTGTATGCAACATTCTTTTCCAAAATATTTTAAGTTTATAATCTGAAGGAAGATGGGAAAATTCGTCCATGATGTCAGCAAATATTATCAGAGGTTCTAACTAGTATGCAACGTGCAGGGAGGCTCTTCTTCATTTTAACCAATATATTTGAGACAGCAGGGAATTACATACGTGTCATAAGGCAATTGTTGTATATCCAGAGCCGTGCTGTATCCAAAACCATGCTCAGGCACGGTTCTGCATTGTCCAGGCGTATCCAGAACCGTGCCTGGGGCAAAGATACGTTCTTGGATACTCGGAGACTATCCAGAACCATGGCTGAGCCTAACCCTAATCAATCCAGGCATAGAACTAGATAGGCACGGTTCTGGATACCACAGTGACATGGGCTAACGTCAATGTATTACCAACAAAATAACAAAACAGCACGTCGTACAAGCCCTTGTTAGACAACAGTTAGCTGCTGAATCTGTCTCCTCTCAGAGTCACAGAGAGTTATTGATGCACTGGGGACCCTATAGTTGAGTGGCAATCAGTCGTGATTGTGCCTGCCGAACAATGTCAGCAATAACAATGCATTCCACTTAATATGGATGATAAAATTTTCCGACTGATTGAATGGAGAAGTCTACGATAATTACGGTACAGACGCGGGTTCAATTCAATACAACAAGAGGTGTGTAGTAAAAATTGTCTCGACTTAGCAATGTAATCATACAATTACAATACACGACCAAGGCAATCTCTCTCTGAACTTTATAGAAAACAATCGCGGTATGGCATGTGCATGAATAATGATTTTGGTATCATTATTTACCTTCATAATTATCCTCGCTGCTTCATTATCATAATATCATAAGGTGATATTTCAAGTCTGTTCCTGCTGCTACGTACGTCATGTTGTTATGAACGTCTCAGATTCCGGAGAAGTCCGAATACAACTCCTGCCAGACAGCAAATCAGTACCTACTTCATGCGCCGACATCTGTTTGGTCATTTTCCAAATCAAAGTCAGACATGAAGGTATTGCAGTGAGGTATGAAGTGAAATCGCAGTTTATTCTATTAGAAGATAGGTCTGGTTTTGTGGACATGACGAGTGGACGAGACGGCAATTGGCATCAGCCATAGGGGACGGTGAATCAAAAGCTTTGACATAAAGCAACAAAATCTAGTATAATCTTGTTCTCCCAAGCTCAGTCACTTTGAAGACTTTTTGCTTGATGTCGCAAAAGAAACATCAAACTAGACGAGCTTGATTTTGCAAAATCAAATTGAATGACGGTATCAGAATAAGAAATATTACTTGGGTGTGATATCCCAGGTACATGTAGGCGGGTCTCTTGATCAGTTTAGTGATGTTTTCAGTAAAACACCCTGCGGGCGCTTGCTTCTTTCAAACAGACAAGCTAGACTGGAGGTGATAAAAGAGGCGTCAGACATATCAGAAGGTTTACAGATGGGTTTGTCAGACTTTAGTGGGGTGTTCCCTCACGGTGGTCAACATCTAACACAAAATAATGATGTCCATAATCTCAATATAACTCCTGGGCGACATTCAATTTTCTCGTATGATAGGTTTTAGATCGCGACGCTGGAATGGGTTGTCACCGATTCTTCAGAAGATATTCTTGGCTAAAGTAAGATGAGACTTTCCCTGAACTGTGAAACCGAAGAAAATGATAAACAACCCGTCTCAGCAATGGTTCAGGTCAGCTTCAGGTTCTTCAAAACAGTATTACAAAAGAGAAGGATTGATAATGGTCATCTGTATGTGACAAGTTGGCTCATGATTTTCTGTCGATGTTAGGCGTATTCATATTGCTTCAGTGGGTGCTTGATTAATCTCTATTCATGCCAGGTCCTGCTGTCATCAATAGATACTTGAACAAATGAAAAAAAATATCTATCCACAGGTTGTAATTGCATACGTCACGATCATTTAAACACAAACTGTGCAAAACTTGATTACATCGCCGAAAAAGGCTGGATTCTGTGGTTATAGTACCTTTGACATTAAAACAGAGATAGCCTTGTGGAGAACCAATTGCTTTACCTTTCAGACAAAGGTGCGTTTACAGTTTATCGTAATTGGGAGTAAAGGTTGAAGCAGTTGGCAATTTTAAAACCACTCTGGGGGTGGAGTAGGCGTCAGAAGGTGGGCAGCGCAGATGTTGTGCTGAAATTAATCTGGACTTTTAATGAAGGAAGGGAGAATGGCTTTTCAAACGACTTCATTCCTTCATTAGTACCCTAAATGCACCTCATTCCTTGCTCCGCAAGTCTTACAAGTTTTCAATATACGGGTATTGTATCCAGAACCATGCTTATCGTGCATTGGTGACCAATTTGTTTTGAAAGACATACCAGGGATCAAAATGAAGCTTGCGTGTTTGCAACCAGCTATGATTACAGAGAAGTCTTCGCCATTTTCCTCAAACTAGTTTATACACACACTATACGTCGACAGATTGAAATAACCATAACCTATTGCAAAAACTTAGCCAAACATTTACGAACCGAGGCGTTGCGCATACATGTCAAACTGATTAAGTGAATGGAGTTTGAGATTCACTGCATTAAGCATTGATATCTTCATAGGATACTCTGTAACATCATTTCGCAAGAAATGTATAATTTGCGTTTTATGCACTGTTTTGAAGCGCACGTTATTTGGCTATCATTCAAAGGTTGATAAATGATGAAAAGTCATATGGATTATGAAAGTCATAAAAGCCTGAAGCCGACCGCAGCAGTTGTCATAAAACGTTACTATAAAGAAGCACTTCAATAGTCGGGAGAAGGGTGTTACTGTCCAATAAATAATAATTTCAGGAAGTGAAAAATATTGTACTACTCTGGACAACCATCCAAATACCCTCCAAACAATACCTATTGCTGAGTACCATGTGCCTGACAGGTCCAGCAAAAAGTTTTAAGTTGTAAAAATAACTTCTAACTATTAAAAAGTGTTCTGTTGTGTTATTGTGTTCCTTGATACTTTTTCAACAATTTTTTGCCTTTGTGTGCTGATCCCCCTGACATTAATGCCGAAAATATTCACTCAGAAGTGAGGTGAAATACGCATAGGGAATGCCTGGGTGGGTCCTGCATGGGGGTAATGATACTGATATCGTTTTACAGACACCATGCAAGTGGTATTCTGCAAAACGTCAGCTGTATTAATTGTTAAATAATCTATTGGACAATAACATTGCCCCATCCCACTTACTCCTTTAAGGCACGTTGGTGAAGAATGCCATTGAAGAAGCGCCCACAAATGATAAAATCTTTAACCGCCCCAAAATTACATGTAGATCAGAAAAAAACACATTTTTGTCCGTCATCTACAGTCGCTATTAGTTACTAGCAAGAGCTCAACTCATCACTGGGCATGGAGGCGTTGGCATAACGAAGTGCCCACATAGCCACATATCGAACAATGCTTTTTTTTCAATGTCGAAGAAAACAGATCCTATCTTTCACTTTTTTTACTTTCACTCTATAAGGCACAGTATTGGAAGGCAGAACTCATCCCTCTCCTTCCACCACCTTTTTACTTCCCTAACAAAACACAGGTACCCTGTACAGACCAGAATGGAGAGGGTACAGTCGTGTGAAGTGCATTTCTGCAACAACTACACTTAGCTAAAGCCATGAATGTCAGGAATCGTGACGTGTGGATCTCCTGTCCACTACCATAATCATTCGTTCATCCACGCCACCGTGCATGCAATTGAATACCCATCAAAACGTATCCTGGATTATGTTCTGACAAGTCTTCATACGGGGCCGTCGTTCTGTCTGAGAGAAACAATTTGCGGGGCTGATCTGCTCAGCCGTGATGACTTTAGAGACAACCGGCTTTCGCCTCTGCATTTCTATCAACGAGTAGCGACAAAGATACTGGGTTGTTTGACCTACATTGTGAACCATGTAGGACACGCAGTTTCACAAGCCAGCGACAGTTGCCTTATAATTTATTAGAGCACCCGAGACTGAATGTTACAACAAAAGTCAGACATGTTCAGCATTGTCCCTCATGTATCTAGAGGATATCAGCTAGTGCTTAGAGGCGTCTCGGTTGGCTTGCTTTGACTAATGTTCCGCCAAAATCGTCTCAGCACACAGCTCCAGAGCGACAGTAAATACATGTTACCAAATGCTATCAGCATCACCCTTCACGGTTGTCGTCAAGGAACAAAAATCCATGCAACCCCAAAACCCAACATATGCATCCTGGAAAAGAACATTATTCAGATATCACCAAACATTGCCGCTAAAACAAACCTACAATTTTAAGAGCTTTGCATGTATCCCATAAATAAAGTACTTAGGCACTGTTGGTTTTGTGGTTCTTTTATGGAGGATTACCTCCGCAGATATAAGATGACTTCGACGCCCAAAGCTGGACTTTGGGAAAATCCTTTTCAGGCTTACGCACTGTTATGAATATAAATTGCTTGAATTTGTTAGAGGTATCCAAAGATGTATGTAGGTTATCCTTTTTTTCATTATTTTTTGTAGCTTGTAATTTGCAATCAATTTTCGGGCAAGAGTTTGGTATAGAATTATTATTGTTCATATCTACCTTCGTTTGCAGATACTTTTGCAGCAGCACATTAATACTCACTGCACTAACAACATAGTATTTCTTATATGATTTTTGTTGACAACAATCCATTTGTTTTTTTTTTCTGTGCCTTCAAAAGCAACTAGACGGCCTTCATAGAGCTATAGGACATTGGGGAGAGCGCGGAAAAGAGGGAAGAACATCCGAGCAACTTATGATTACAAGGATGGTGACGATGAGAAACAACATACGATAGAATTAGATTGGACCTAGGGATAAGGATTATGTCAAATGTATCTCAAATAAAATGCTATTATTCTTCACTTCAACATGTAAATCCAAGCGACGGTGAAAAATAAAAAAAATGGTCGCCTCTGTGTATAGAACGTCTTACAAATGCACGATATGGAACAATGAAAGTATTATACACCTTTTCATCCACCCAGAGTGCAGAATTATCAACATCATTGGGCAACTGATGAAGACTAAAAGCAACATCATACTCATACAAACAATTTCGCCAAACATTCAATGCACCATAGCATCTCAAACATGAAAACCACTAAACCACAAACGACATGTTGACAGCTTATGATCGGTAAAAACAAGGTAACGTTCGTAGCAAACCGTCACTGCTCTTGGTCGATAGTACCCAGATCGATTGCAGTCGACTGCGCCAGCTCGAAGTCGGAAGATGTGCAGATCGGCCCTTCCGGAAAGTTTCTGCTGACTTCCCTAGAGGGGATACTGCAGGCGTGTGGGCTATAGCTAGCAGGAGTGAAAAAAGAGCTTGTGACTGTCCAGATTTATAACCAAGCCAAGTCACATGACAGGAAATCAGATGAGGACCAATAGCAATGGCTTGAGTTTGTCAGATGCGGTATGACTCATCTACCTGACACAAAAGACTTGTCGATAGCTCAGGAAATTAGATATCTGCGAAACGCCCATCAAAGGAGGCGAATAAATTAATGTATAATGCGAAGCTTTCCACCCTGTAATGCTTTGTTACAACAAAAATAATTTTTATGTAAAACAAGCCTGACAAGATTAGAAAATAGAGAATTGAAACCCGATCTTAGGCGGATGCGATACCGCACTAACCGATACAGAGGCAGTATAGATTAACTAGTGCCGCGCAATAGTGCAGCTGATGCTCTCTGGAAGCTGGCGTGATACCAATATGGTATTCAGACACAATAAAGAGGAAGCTTTCAATGTCTCGCTATATTGACATTTTTATGTCCGCAGTAAACGCGTGAAAGATGCACATACAGACAGGCGACGATATCTCCTAATCAACAACATTCAGGATCATAAGGATTGCGGTGACTTTTGAAGATGAAATGGAACCATTTTCCTGATTACTTCGCCTCCAACCATCGGTTGGCCTTTTGTTGCCAACGATTGGACCTCACGTCCGCATCTAGGCAGCAGTGAAGCGTAGTATTGAGTCTGTCGGCAGTGCTTTGGAGGTCAGATATACTATTCCGTGCCTTTGATAGGCAGTTCCCCGAGCTGCAAACAGGGCCCTTTTTCCCAACGACTTTGCCCTTCACTCAGAAACCTGTTGCCGCTGTATAAATGCCATGTGAAGGTTTCATTTATTGGCGTGGGAACTGCAGTACAAGACGTGTGCTGAAGGTCACGTCCCCCGGTTCTCCGGCAGTTAACTTGTGATCATGTATGAGGCCAGTCGAGATGCAGGTGATATATGTGAGGAATGTATCATGTTTCCTATATACATGCCCTGGTGCAGCTGCAGAGTCTTGAGGATGAAGGATGGAGAAAAAAACATCCATGTCAGCTTTGGAAAAATGATGAACAGGAAATACGTTGTTGCCGAAGGCTACTGTTGGAAGACTGGGGCGTATTTGGATTGCGTCCAGCTTATTAAACTTAATTAGTTGACTTAAACATATGCTGCCGCGGCAGTATTTCATCAGCAAATTGCCAACGATCCTTGTTTGTTTTTTTAAACTAGCATGGCTGATAGAAGTCTCGCAATGAAGAGGACGGAATAGCCATGATAATGATACTCGACACTCACAAAAATTAGCTAGGTTGCATTTCTATTGTTATAGAGAAACCACTGCCTACATGTACCTGTCTATGTGCCAAGGCCAGTAGCTGGCCCTCAGGCCAGTTTGATTTTTTACTGGATGTGTGCATGATCATTAAGTCACGTTTCAATGATGTCTGACTGTGACCTCTAGCTCTGCGTAACCACGTCGTTTCCATCCTGTATTATGGTAGAATAATTTTGTTACAGCGATGAATGCTAATTCCCGTGCGAGTGACGACCATGAATTGGTACTAAAATCAGTACTGCATTGTGCAGTGGATTTGACAGACATGATAAGGACTGAAGGACAAAACTAAACTAGATACAGCCAACTAACAATTGAATAAAAGTTGATGTCATACCTTCTAGATCTCATGCCTTCTATTTCCCTATTGAACTGAACAGGAAGAATATGCCCTTCATACAACCAATAGTATGGATATGTAAATACTAAAGTTCAGTTACCTACTATAATTCACAATCCCTAAGGAACCCTGTAGCAATGCATTGCCCTTGTAATTATGAAAACATTGTCCCCAAATGACGATATGTTTTGACAGTAGAAGATGTAGTAGCTCCCCTGGCGTATCTAGGAGCTAATGATTCATCATGTTTCCCGGATGTTTTCGGCATATCCAAATTACGGAGTAGGTGCAAATAGAATTTCGTGACCTCATACCTTCGCCAAATGATGTTAACTATTACAACTGAGATATCATAAAGGTTTCTAATTGATTATACAAATAAGGTCTTTATTTGCATAGAGTAAATCAGTTGATGATTTTCTCCCCAAAAACACAAGTATGAAAGTCTCATCAAAGAAGGCTTTTGCAGCCTTTTCTAATTGTACAAATGACACCCTGATTTACATATTTTATGTCTGATAATGTTGAATTTTACTAAGCGTACAAACAGCACATAACATTACAAACATTTTCAAATATAACAATATAGTATTTCCTCATTCCATTTTTTAAATTTAGATTAATAATAAGTTTATTGCAAATTCATGCCCGAAGGGGCTAATTGCAAGGACAAAGGAAAGATAAAACAATAGTAAACATTGAAGTGACAATAAAACAACACGACTATTCTATTAGATTAAAGTCACATTATGAAAATGCATCATCAAAAGTCTCATGCAACTTTCATAAACATGTGCTCATTTTCGTTTTACGATAGATATACATGATTAGACTTTAGCATTAACAATCTGAACTTTTATAACCCTGACTAATTGGGAAGATCACAAACAGGAAATACTTCAGAAAGTCAGGCGCCATCGCCAACATGTTTGTTATAGATTGAATGAGTTGCATACATTCCCTTTTGAGCGCCTAATAGAAAATATGGCCCTCATAAGAAGTGTACACACATGTACAGCGGATGAAGGCTTTAGGTAAGCAGTGTAATCATATTGAGTGGCTGCGTTCTAACAGTCACTCAGATACTGAAGTAATGCCTGTCATGTAAAACTTAATTTGGGGTAAAAGACAGTTTTGTTATGTATTCCCCGAAGAAGAGAACTAAAGAATGTGGTATAAAAGATGTTTTACCGAACTGCAAAGTACGTTTGTTGAAAAAATCATAATATTTGAATTTTCTACATCTTACCAATGGTTGAATTTCGTATTTCGTTGCGGCGTGTCAGTTACATCAAATGACATTGCCATCGAAGTTTATCGATGCTGCACCTCTCACCCATAGTCGTATTCTATCGTATATACTGCTTCCAGGTCAACGATGATGATAATGAACGCTCATACCATGAGAAATACTGGATCACACACAAAAATCACGTGAAATATTCAATACACATAAAGCTTTATGTAAAAGATTTCCCGTTCGAACCCATACCGGCAATTCTCTTGATGTGTAAGATTGCCAAGGTTGTGGCTGCTGTCTGAGCCTCCCACCCACACAAATGAATGTCATTGTGTGTCTGATGTTCAGTAACCATGATCGTCTTAGTACACTGACTATCTTCGTGATACTGGGGATGAAGGCAAAAAGCTATTAAAGTTTCCAGCTTAAGTCTGCACGCTGTAACATAAATCGGTCAGTCGACTTTGTCGTGATTGTTTGGCATACGACCATCCAGTTACACGTACATGTCCAAAAGATTACCAATCTCCAGACGCTATGCTCGGCAGAGTAGAAAATATTTATCGCAGGCTGCAGATGTGACCGTTGGCTATCGTAGGATGATGCATTTCATTTAATTTATTTTTATCCATCCAGGGACTACATATCGCCACTGAGGCGTTTTTCAAAGTGCCCTGCAGGCACACATAAATAAACATAGCATGATAAAATAGGAAATGTGACACAAATGCAAATCGACTTAAGTACAAATAATAGTAAACGTATACTGTACACAACTCAGTAGAATTTGTGACAGAAACTTGATTTACCTGGTCTCCTGGACAGAAACATTCAATTACCCCAAAACATTTCAACAAGTGCTCAAGAAAACATACTATTATAATATATCACAGTTTCCAGTATTTTCATATCATTCATAAGTGCTTATAATGAATTTCCGAAATGATATGGGCAAACAGTCCATTGCAGAAGTTACTTTCAATCGACAATATTTCAGCTACTATAGTACTTGAAAGTTTCGCTAGTCTGCCCCAAATCTGGTCAATGCACTCACCTGCCTTCAGAAGCTAAACTTTCTTATTGAGAGCTAGGATTTGTGCTTGTCAGTGCTTGACTAATGACCAGGAGTTAAAGGGATTTTGTTGTGTGTGAGTTAATATAAACTAATGCATTTTGGGCCGAGTGGTATTGTCGAGGAAGACGCTACATAATACAGACTGAGGATCCTCGCTTTGAAGACAAACCGATTGCGACTATTCTGGATATAAGATAATTAACCCGGCGTACTGGACTGCTCCGCTGTCGATCATCCCTGAAAGGATTTTCGCTCTGTAACAAAAAGATGCAGGTTATCGACCAAGAAACGCAGGCATGTGCAATTCTTCTATCTATTGCAACGAGATGGAACCCAGTCGCCCTGCGTGACAACCATATATGTTTGAGTGTGAGCCACTACGCCAGTATACATTGGTCAATCAACGGTTGAGCTTGGAATGCAGCTTTACGCACGGCTTCATTTCCAATAATCGTCACCACCGATTGTACTTCTTTTGAGCTGCTGAACTCCAAGATATTAAACGCGGCAACCAGAGGTTAATCCTATGCCTTGTAGACTTGCAGGCTACTGGTGAGACATCGTGATCATTGATAAACACACACCATGTAATACATATATATAATGTGCTTTTGACAGAACAATGTAGGTATGTCTAATGTATGGAAGACTTAGTGATATCGAGTTGGTGTGGTTATCAACTGGGATGTGTAAAACTGTAATGTGTAACTCTTACTAGTATCTTGGTCATGGTAATGTGTAGAAAATGAGACCGAACCTAGTTATTATGTTTGTAACTATGTATTCTTTCTTGATGAGCAAAATTGCACGCCGCTCGCCAGTAAGTATTCAGCCATCATGACAATAACTGGTACTAACAGTCAAGCATCACGTGTTTAAATGATCTTAATTCATGGAAGATCTACAACAAAAGGCTGACGGTGTTTCAAGCACTGGGACATCCATGTCAACCAACTCCATAGACTGGAGCGCTCGCTGTCGTGCTGAGAAGTTATCAATTTGTTGCAGTATATTTCCTACTTCATCTGCCTTTCACATGACCTTCAAGGAAAAAGGCTAAAACCACAGGGTTGTCCAATCTGAATAAACGTTATTTACTTACCATAAACTTAGACCTAGGCGACATATATAAGCCCCTAATGCGGAAAGCGGCCTTGGAATGTTCATCGACGTTTCTTCAAATCATGACGTGCGATAGATGTGAGGTCTTAACCCGTAGAGTTTTTCAATATAGGATATTGGAAGACGTATGGCGATTGAATTCCTCGCAAGTTTTCACGTGCTGCAGTTTTAAGAATCTCACCCATTATCGTCTACAGAATCTAAATTGGAGTATGCTTTTTTCAATAAAGCTATCAATATGTTGGCTGAACTATGTGAACTGAATTATTCAACTGTATTGTATCGACAGCATGCAATACTACTGACGCAAAGCCTACCAAATGTGCAAAAGGACATCATTGTTATCTTGAAAGTTCATCCATATCTGTGTTGGTAGAAGTCATTATGAAGCAAGTTTGAACTGTTATTTCAACGACAAGAAATTAAACTTACCGAAATAATTTTCCACTGTGATCCTTGGACACGTAAGGAGGCTTCTTTGTACGAGTTATTAAAGAGGCCATATACATAATAGCATTGCAACCATCTCTCAACAAAGACGGGGGGCGCCACAAACTCTCTGCAACCTATAATCCACTGCTAACCGAGTCACGCGTGCCATCTGCATAACTTGAAGTCACAGAAACGGTGATTGATCATTCCTTGAGAAAGACTGGAGTTGTACAGTCGAAAATTTGGGTATGTCCAATTTCCTGTGTTTGAAATTACAGATCAAACTTGCTTCATAATGACACCATTGTTAGTTTGAAACTAATATATTTTCAGTACTGCACACCACGGGGTTACCTACTCTCAGGTTGCATCTTGAAGAGTGGCGGATTTCATAATCTGTTCAGGGTGTGCGTTTTTGAATGCCCGATCGAAGGCTTAAAGTTCACTAGCGGGCAAATGTTCATAACACCTGAGGTTGAACCGGGATCAAAGCCCCTGACTTTGTGGTTAAGAAGCTGGATTGCTAATTTCACCACTGCACGCAGCTACTGTATTATTTAACCTCCCCCATGACCCTTCAGGAGACGGGTTAAGGCTATTGCGTTATTGAATACTGAATAAGTGATATTTACTTCCCTGCCTACACATTAAACAACTCACCGTGTCTAAGCTCTTAAGGCTACCTTCGACGTTTTCCTCCAATCGTTTCATACCATTAATAAATACCGGTGGTCTAAATCCATAGAATTTTCAGTATAGCCTGTCACAATATGTAGTAGTTGGATTTCCTTGCAACTTTTGAAATACTAGAGTTTTAAGACCTAAACATGATCAGCCAAAGAATCTAAATCTGTCTGTCATTTTTAACAATTATATTAATTGGTTATGGCCTCAAGGGGCGAGGATCTAACCAGCCTTTAATTGTCAGAAGTTCCACTTCATCTGCTCAGGATCCGATTTTTAATACTCCAGAGCACATTTCCAGTCGCCGAGCGTCAATGAAAGTGGTTTAGGAAGTACGAGAAGAGAATATATAAAACGCCAATCATACTTTCTTTGAAAAGACGTCGGATTTCTCTGCTGCGTAGAGCGTACCATTGGGACCAAATAAGAATGTGATAAATACGAACATAAAGACCCCACAGAAAGGGTGAGATGAAAAATCGAATCGACGGGGACCCTAGTCCCAGGTGTCTTGATATTGAAGATCGAAGTATTTTTCATATGTTAACCGGGGTGTAAGAGCTCCAGTAGGCACGGAACAGACATCTATCACTGTAAAATACAAGACTAGCCTGCGAACGTGAAGATCAGCGTAAGTTTCCAAGTTTTTCCCTCTAAAAGTTAACTCAGTACCCCTTTGGACAGACGCAGAGATTGCCGCCTCTCTGAAATCTTTCCTTCACCCCAGGGGAGCAAAGTATTGTTTTGGGCTCCTCTCTATGTGTGTGTTTTTTTTTTCTGCGATTCCCTGTGCAACGTTGCCATACATACTCAGTGCTGCTGTTCCTATCCGGCGCAAAGCAGTGTGGGTAAGGAGGCGAAGTCTGGTATCCCTGATTGGTTTCTTGCCATAGAGGGGTTTCCTCCAACTATACCATGTGTTCAATTTGCGCGAGATAAACAAGACTTGATGTCAAAGCTGTGTAAAAATTATTGAAGCTTTCTTTCATGTTGTCTGCTGTTGAGTGCTAAATCTAATAATGGATTCACGAGAGATTCTTTCCTCTCCGATTTATCTTCAAGCGACAGCATGGCTCCTGGTTACTTTGTATCTTTTCACTGATCCTGTTATCTTTGGGCCTTCCGTTTGTTTTCGCTAATCACATTGTTCATCAACAGCACGTCTCTATATTGATGAATTTCACCTGCCATGCAGCAATGGCACCAGTGTATGAAACTTTTTGATAGAAATGTAGTTGATGAATGAAACATATCGCTGATGAATGAAAAGTAATGTTGATGAGTGAAAAACATTGTGTCTGATATACACCACTATCTTTATTTTAAGGTTGGGTGGTTGGCATTTATTGTGGTTGTTGATCTTAAGAGCTGCACAGTTTTCTGGACGTTTTTGGCAAGGTTACATGGGGGAACTTGTTTGTCTAGTTTGACTCTAGGTTGATATAGAAAGTTACGCAAGGCCATTAGGCGTCTTCAATCGTGTTTCACAGACGCGAGAACGTGTTTTGAACTGTTGCGCTTCTGCTGATTCCACTCCACTTTCTTCTCTGGTCTCTTTGTAGAACTTCGCGTCTCTGTACCTGCTTTGTTATACATGTACATGTGCATGGTGTTATTGTCTGGAAAAACTACCTGTCTGACTCTTGAAATTGCCTGCGGCTGGTGGATGAATGGAAAGACTTGCAGCATTTTAGATTGCTATAAGATTGGCGACAACATATCTCTTTCCTTGGCCTTGGGCCTTTACAATGTCCGCTCTAAAATGACATTTAATCTTTCTCTCCTTGAGTAGAAAACGGTGACATGCTTACTTTGCTATGGATCTACTCGTAACAACTGATGTTATCGCCGTAGATTTAATGTATTCCCTTTAGTTTATGTTGTACTGCCACAGTTACCTCTGCAACATTTTCTCACTTTTTATGTTACCATATGTTACAAATTTAAACGCTACATTTGATCTGAAGCAGGTGCAAGGTTGGTCGTTTGGTTACAATGGAACCCTCTCTACTTTCATCCTGAAACAAACGTACACGGGTGAGACTTTCTTGCCCTATGGATATTGTATACACCTTTAAACCTAAGGAACTTCATGGTTGTGTGAGTTTATATTCGCCCACGTACGAAAAGTGATATATGTTCAGAGGGGTCACCGTGAAACGCGGTACCATTTCTCAGGAAATTGAAGGGAAATAGCGTCGATATTCCTTACCCACTGGGAGACGCCCCGCATACTCAGTGTGACCCCTGGCAGTGGTTTCGGTTTAATGGTTTCTCTGTGGTTTAGTATGACCAAAAATCGCTATGATCCCGTCGAGTGGTCCACCAATTAGGGTGCTTTATCACTTCAATGGTCCATATAGTTTCCCTGACGCTGATACTTCATAAAAATATCGAGCATTTTTCAAAATCTACATTTTGTCCGCCATATCAAGGCCAAATGGAACACTTCTTACATTTTATGAATTTACGGTAGAATCATTCTCCCAATCATCACCATATGAAAGGGCCTAATCTTTCAAATAGTGTGCAGCGTGAAATTCAAATGACCCCCTGTGACCTGATATCAATGTTTTGTTGACAATTATTAACGTTCCATACACCTGTAGTGCATGGAAGTATATCTGTTGATCCATGCGGTAAATTGACATCATGCCGGTCGCCTCTAGGATAATGCAACATATAGAAAGAGACTACAACAACAACAACAACAACAACAATAGACTAAAAGGATAGTGTAGCTTGGGATCCCATTCCGTTTCTGAAGTTTTTGATCATTCTCAAAGGGGAGGAAAATACCATCGCAAGTTTGATATGTAGAGTCTTCTAAAAGTACAAGCAATTCGTACCTTCTTCAGATTGTAAGATATTTCGTAAACAGTTCTCTTTTGGGAAATAAGGGATCCCATCACTTCTTTGACCCATGCCGTCTTCACTGACTGCCTGCACAGCTGACTAATTGCGTGTAAAGCTCCGAGGATACATAGGATACTATTATAGAAACGGCAATGTGAGATTTCATCATCTACGTCTGCCTTTAGAGGACTTGGTGCCGCTTGGGCAAGCTAATGTACTATAATGAACATATTCCTTAGAGCTCGATTACGGTTTTGTTTCTTGTCTTGATAACTTCTTCCAATCATACGGTGGGATAAATGAGTCATCGCACAGTCTCGATACATCACGGAATAGTAAGACTTGCCCTCACTAAATGTATGACAGTCTC
This sequence comes from Branchiostoma floridae x Branchiostoma japonicum, assembly GCA_013266295.2. Lineage (NCBI taxonomy): Eukaryota > Metazoa > Chordata > Leptocardii > Amphioxiformes > Branchiostomatidae > Branchiostoma > Branchiostoma floridae x Branchiostoma japonicum. Next base: position 7,996,237 of record CM023837.1, on the reverse strand, counting down.
ATGTGTCTACATTATAGGTACTGCGTTTCAGTACGCAGTGAAATAATGGATTGTGTTGCATTTGGAATGGACCGCATTTTGAAATACGACGGGGGGCCAATGGATACAGGCGGCCAATATAGACTCCCCTTGCCCCACCGAATCTGCTTGGAGATTAGGGCATTCCACGTTGTTGCATTTTAAATCATGGCACAGGCTGGACCACGATTTGGAATGTTCCATAACGTGGCCGACCACGTTGTCGAGCATCAAGAGTCTTGTGTACAGTGGGTCATCAGGGACTCCATCTTGTGCCTTGTTTGTCTGTCTGTGTTATTTATGCATGTGTTTAAATTAGGGTTTAGGTTAGAATCAAAAGACGTGATAATAAACTCATGTTTTGGAATAGACCACCTTTTGGAATGCACTAGACTGTTTCCTTACCTTTTGTTGTCCCCAACATCCTAATAGATAACCCTACCGCGACAGCCGATTCTCAATGTATTGGTAAATGAGCAGCCCACATCGAAACAAAACTTTGTATATGTTCAAGTGAAAGTTTTGATTATCCTTCCAAAACTTTCCACGTACGCCTGGTTGGCAAGTAGTCGATATGCAGCATTACCTGTATTACATCCGAGCTTTTTGTCTTTTTTTTAATGGCCTGAGGTCAAGCCTTGTGGCTTCAACAACGTCTTGTCCCACTCCTTCATCCATCGTTTAGTGCAAAACTCTTCTAAAACCCTGTCATCTATGGCGGACGTCTTTACACCTGTGGCCCCGAAATGAAAGGAAGAAGAGTTACTTGTATTGATCGCTTAATTGACAGTACCTCATCCCTGATTTATACATACACAAGAGCGTTGAAGATGAATTACAGAAAGGCCTGTAGGTATCGATTCGTCAAATAGGGAAGTCGACTTGAGTTTTGCCTACAGTATGTCAGAATATGCCCCGAGAGTACCGTACAAACGGGATGCGTTATGGCTTTCTGCTGCCATGTACTTTCCTAATTGTTTTTTCTGTGGTTTGGAATCTGAGGCACATTCCCATGACGACCTCTTCTGTGGAATGGAAAACTAAATAAATGGATGTCAACGTGCATGAAAAAGGACATTTGATAGATGTGGGTGGAACTTAGTTTACATATAACTTTGTTTACTTAAAAAACTTTATTCATATAACAAACATTTACATTTCTCAAGTGTTCAGAGAGACAACTTTGCTATTCTACAACTAGCCACTAGTTTATATATATATATATATATATATATATATATATATATATATATATATATGTAAGATTGTCTGTTCTCTTGTGTGAGCTGAAATGATTTTAATATATTTTCTGGGACGAATGAAACATTTGACAACATAATACCCAACATAGGCTTTCCTGTTGGTTACTGAAGAGAGAATGGAGGTGCAATGTAAAGTTCATAACTTTTTCATTACTTTTATATACTCGACAACCTTGTAATATGGTTTACAACCTCCCCTAATAATACTTTTTTGTTTCCCGCGGGATGTGGTAAGAACCATTAACATTTCTTGATACCGCGATCTCATAGTAATGGTAATCCCCTGGTAGCCAGCAATTTGACCTATGTGACTCTGCCTACGTGCAGAAACGTATGAATACCTGAATATTTTAAGAGCCAGTCGTACCAAAGGAGTCTTTTTTGTAGGCTAGCAATTAAAATAAGTACGCGTACGTACGTATTCATACGCCCCGTCTTCCTTCGTTTGATCTCTTACCAATATTGATTATGATAGCTATTTTGCTATTATCTTTGTGAAATGGGGATGATCTTTGTGTAATGGTCGGTTGTCTCCCTGGATGCATCGTTCACTGTATGGTAACTGTTGATGAATAGCTGAAACCATTCTGGGAAATTGCATGACACCCAGAATCAATTACAAGACAAATAATGTTTTTTGTTCCCCTATTTTGAAGGAGAAATTTAGTTACTCTTTTACGTGCAATTGTTGGAATAGATAATTTAATCATAATGCTGATTTTATTTTACAATATCATCACGCTGTTTTGTATCAGTGGTTATGAACAAAGCTCTGCTATAAAGATTGTATAATATCAAACCTGTAATAAAAATAACACGCAATACACGTCAGTAATATTTTCACCAGTTTTCATTGTTTTACCTAGCGGCTAAGAATTTATCAGGTAAAAACGTCTGTTGTCTTCAAAATTTTTCGTGTAACTGATGAAAATGATATGACATGAATTTTGACGTTTATTGCGCTAAACCTTCTGAAACGTGACTGTTATCCAAAACAGGGATATAAACCTGCCTGGAACGATTACACACAGCAGTAGAACCGTCCTGATATGGGAGTTACGAGCCCAAGGTGACTTGATATGCAGCCACAAATTGTGAAGCGAACTGTGGTAAGGACGGTAAAGCCTCATTTCCATTACAAAGCAGTATAAGATCCACCACAAAGCATTGTAAAAAGAAAATCCCGAGCACAACAAAGCAAACGTCAAACTGAATAATGTTTTACAAATCATATTTCATCAATATTAAAGGATTAGATGCAGACATAAAGAAGGGATAAGCAACATTTCAGACTACTTCAAAATCCGCTCAATATTAATAGCAACATTTCAGATTACTTCAAAATCCGCACAATATTAATAGCAAAGCATTGACTCTGAGATGAAGCTCTTTGCATCCATTAACAAGTTTTAGTGTGGCAGATAAAGCCCAAGGTCATGACTGCTGAGTATGGCCTCATTTAGATTTTCATTTCTCTAATGTTATAAGTGTCAGCTCTCCAAGGCCGTGTAAAAACGTGAAAGGTTAGAAGAAGGGGATTTGAAGGTCGTCAGCAGCAATATTGGGAACCTTCGCCAACTCATTAAGGTGAAGACTTGGTTTATTACCATTGTCCAATGCGGCCGCTTGATAGATGAAGCTTTCACCGCCGCCTGTTTGACGCCTACACTACAGGAAGTATGTAATAGTTATAAATAAAACCCTACGTGCAGAGGGTTGGGCCTTCTGGAAAGTTCCTCTCTTACTCGGAGACGTGAAAAAAAACATAACACCCTGGCAGTCGTGACTGGAGATACCGTGAGTTGTTGCCTGACGTGAAAAGAGTGTCATGGTTTAAAAAAAAAACTACGTGCAGAGGGGTGGACATTCTGGAAAGTTCCACTCGTACTGAGAGAAGTGAAAAAAAAACCCTGGCCGTCGTGACTGATAGTCTGGAGATACCGTGAGTCGTTGCCTGACATGGAAAGACTGTCATGGTTTAAAAAAAAAAAAACTACGTGCAGAGGGTTAGGCCTTCTGGAAAGTTCCACTCGTAATCAGAGAAGTGAAAAAAACACCCTGGCCGTCGTGACTGATAGTCTGGAGATACCGTGAGTTGTTGCCTGATGTGGAAAGACTGTCGTGGTTTTTAAAGAAAACTACGTGCAGAGGGTTAGGCCTTCTGGAAAGTTCCACTCGTACTCAGAGAAGTGAAAAAAACACCCTGGCCGTCGTGACTGATAGTCTGGAGATACCGTGAGTTGTTGCCTGATGTGGAAAGACTGTCATGGTTTTTTTTTAAAACAACGTGCAGAGGATTTTACTTTCTAGAAAGTTCCACTCGTGCTCAGAGAAGTGGAAAAAAAAACACCCTGGCCGTCGTGACTGATAGTCTGGAGATACCGTGAGTTGTTGCCTGACGTGGAAAGACTGTCATGGTTTTTTTTTTTAAAACTACGTGCAGAGGATTGAACCTTCTAGAAAGTTCCACTCGTACTCAGAGAAGTCAATAAACGTAGCCGTCGTTACTGATAGTCTGGAGGTACCGTGAGTTGTTGCCTGATGTGGGAAGCGTGTCGTTGACCTTCGCTTTTCTAAGAATTTCTGTAATTGACTTCAGGCTCCATATATCATTTGTATGGGACGTGTATTTTTTCCTCTAACGAACACAACCAATCATCGGTCTTTGTGTGATTACAACGTTTTTCCAATCACACGTTAGCAACTGCGGTTTGTCAAAGCTTAGCCTGAAATTCCATTACAGTTAACGAGCTCACTTGAAGTAAAAAAAAAAGTCATCTTGCTGGTAATATTTCGTGATCAGAAATATGGGTCATGGTTTAGTTGAATTCATGAATAAATCTTGGTGAGTGGCAGAGAAATACTTCTTTCCAAGATCAATATTCCTCAGTATTATGCAGTTTAATGATAGGTGATCTACTTTTTGCTTTCGATAATCACCATACCTTCAACGGCAGTAAAAAGATGTGAATGTATCACAATCGGCCATTTGGCGTACTAATACCACGATGAAGCCTTCACTACTCCCCATCAAACGACATTGCCCGACAACGGTCGTAAGTCAGGCCTCACAAATAGACCATGTCCCGTCTACTTCGTACGTGTCCAAATTGACGAAAATCACACTGGCGTCATTTTGTGATATCTTATCTGAAATTATCCTTCCTCCGCATAGCCACGTTCATTTCTGCCGCAGAGACTAATCTTACGAGGAAATCACAATTTTAAAGTCATTACCAGCTGACGCCCAATTCCTCAAATAAGACGGGAAGTGGAGGCCCTTGGGTTATCCATTTATGTGGAAAAATACAAGATCATGAACCCCTGATGACATTAACTTCAGCCTTGTCTAATAATCGAATTGTGACAGCCACTTCTTGTCTCCAAGAAAGGAGTAATTACTCTAGTAGATAGACGTATGATAAACTAGACAAGGACTTCGTTATAGTCAGACTTCAGGCATTACTACATTGTATTCCCCAGGTTGTCGAAACATTTTATATTTGCAGTACCGTGTGTATAGAAAAAGAGATAGGGGAGCCATTTTGGACGCTCTTCAATAAGTGTGTGTGTGTGTGTGTGTGTGTGTGTACATTGTATGTGTATGTGTGTGTGTGTGTGTGTGTGTGTGTGTGTCTGCTTGTGAACAGCATAACTCAAGAGGTTGTGGATAAATGTTCATGTTATGTTGCTAGGTGTTGACAAAATGAAGAAATTGTGGGTCCCCAAGATTTGGGCCCCCAAGCCGTTCCAAATTTAAGGTACTGCAGCAGAATTTCTGGTTTTTATATCTCATGTTCAGGACATGCTGCAATAGCCGTATTTGCTATGGTAAGACTTTCATACTTTGGACAACTTGTCTTATTTGGGCAGAGAAGATCATAAGCAAATATATTTTATGCAAATGTTTATTGCATCATCGACAGGGACTCTGCAGTTGTGAATATGCACCGAATAACGTAACAACCAACATTTTGAAACGTCGACAATGAAGGTTAGAAACATCTTGAAACATTTGTCAAAGCACGGTGTCAATGACCCATTACCTTCATGTCAGCATCAAGCAGTGGTTACTGCGTCTGTTTGGAGCTAATCAGAGCGGGGTTTCCCTGCCAGCGCGGTACCTCAATTGTGCATGGTAATTATCGTGTGCCATTTCCAGATGTTTCTATGGAGACAAAACAACTACATCTAACAACAACCAACGTCTTTACAGGCTATAGTTAGACGCACCCTGCCTACACCCGGCAACAAAGTCTATAGTATTTGTCGATCACTTTGTTAACAGCAAATGAATACCCATTGAAACGGTGTGCGGCAAAACTAGTAGATACGCAAGAAATATTAATATTCAATAGATGACTGCTTTGAGGAATCTTTTGATATTGTGTTGGCCCTTTTACAGGACTCTACTGATGTTTGCAGATCGTCAAGTATTATTTCTACCCATTTAATGAGAGGTTGCTATGTTCTAAATATCAGCATGTTTTTCTTGATTTTAAAGTAGTAGGTAGTAGGAGAGGTGTCATTTCGTCGCAATCTTCGCATTAACAGACAAACTGAATGGGCGGTACACGTATGACGACAGTCGTATTAGGTACAACTGAAAAATGAACAAATGAAGACACTTATTACTTGAATTATAACGCACTAGACGCTCCCGGAGGTTCCCACCGCCCACTCCCTTCAAACCGCGGCCTGGCCAAAACTGAAGACTCGCGGGCGCTCGAGATGTAACTATATTGAACCTTCTTTATACTATCGAAAGCTCTAGGTGAGAAATTACCTTGTGTTGGATCAAAAGTTTCAACTTTAATCATATATTGAACTTTCTTTTCACGATTACCATGTATCATTTACACATCAGCAGATAAACTTGAAGTTCCTATTGAATTGCAACCGTATATCTAATCCCTTTGATATTTCAAACTAGAGACGTGGCAATTACGTCCCTCTTTGATAATGTTCAATGGCCTTAGGGTGTCATCACCATACATTCAGCCTGGCCTTTGTAGTTATGGTGTTTTTCTGGTCGCCATGACTACCGTCCTCGAGTGTTTAATTCAGAATGGATGCCCTTAGGTATCATGTTACCTTGTTAAGAAGAAGAATAGCAGAATCGCTGATATTTGTATGATGTTAATATCAGCATAAAAAAATACCGTTTTTCTACAGTAAATGCCACTTCGCAATTCAGACTTTAAAACAAAGATTTGTTTTTTAGAATTATATTAAGATTAAGATTAAGTATTCCGATACCAAAGAAGAAAGTATGCATATTGTGATTTAGATTTACATTTTTTATCCAGCAACTAGAGTTCCGCAACCTCATACCTTTGCCAAGTGATGTTAACCTTTAACTCTAAAGGTTTCTCGTTGATCATACAGATAAGGTCCTCATTTGCATACCTTATATTAGTTAGTGATCTTCTGTACCGGTACCCAAAAAACACAAGTTGTCTAAAGTATGAAAGTCGTATCTTAGCAGCACTTCTTAAGTGCCATGGGAAATTTTCTGTAGATAAACAGGGTATTTTTATGCTGATATATTGACATCATACAAACAGCATTTCTGCTATTCTTGTTCTTAACAAGGTAACATGATACCTAAGGGCATCCATTCTGAATTAAACACTCGAAGACGGTAGTCATGACGACCAGAAAAACACCATAACTACAAAGGCCAGACTTCCACTGAATGCATCATGATGACACCTTTAGGCCATTGCTATCAAAGAGGGACGTAATTGTAACGTCTCTAGTTTGAAATATCAAAGGGAATGGATATACGGTTGCAATTGAAGAGGAAGAGGAAATTTGGCTGCTGATGTGTAAATGATAGATGGTAATCGTGAAAAGAAGGTTCAATATACTAGTTACATGTCGGAGCGCCCGCGAGTCTTCAGTTTTGATTCGTACTACTGAAGGCCAGGCTGCGGCTCGAAGTGAGTGGGCAGTGGGAATCTCCCGGAGCTTCTAGTGCGTTATCATTCAAGTAATAAGTGTCTTCATTTGTTCATTTTAAAGTTGTACTTAATATAACTGTCTTCCTACGTGTACCGCCCATTCAGTTTGTCCGTTAATGCGAAGATTGCGACGAAATGACCTGCTGGGCCGGTCTACCAAAACGCACCTCTCCTACTACCTTTTAAAAATCAAGAAAAGCATGCTGATATTTAGAACATAGCAACCTCTCATTAAATGGGTGGAAATAATACTTGACGATCTGCAAATATCGAGTCCTGTAAAAGGGCCAACACAGTAGCAAAAGATTCCTCAAAGCGGTCATCTATTGAATATTAATATTTCTTGCATATCTACTATTTTTGCCACACACTGGTACCGTTTCCATGGGTATTCATTTGCTGTTATCAAAGTAAAAATAAAGTAGATTTTGTTGCCGGGTGTAGGCAGGGTGCGTCTAACTATAGCCTGTAAAGACGTGGATTGTTGTTAGATGTATGTAGTTGTTTTGTCTCCATGAAACATCTGGAAATGGCACACGATAATTACCATGCACGATTGAGAATACCGCGATGGCAGGGAAACTCTCGCTCTGATTAGTTCCAAACAGACGCAGTAACCACTGCTTGATGCTGACATCAAAGTAATGGGTCATTGACACCGTGCTTTGACAAATGTTTCAAAATGTTGGTTGTTAACGTTACGTTGCACGTTGCACGGTGTATATTTACAACTGCAGGGTCCCTATCGAAGGAATCATAATGAGGAAATGATCGTTTATATCCGACGACGACCGTTGATAATGGATCGTTTGACACTTTTTTATTAATTATGCAAATGACGTGTTCATTTGCATAAATCATATCAGTTAATGATCTTTTCTACACAAATAAGACAAGCTGTCTAAAGTTGAAAACGTCTTATATTAGCAAAGAAGGCTATTGTAGCATATTCTCATTAGATTTGCAAATGAGGCACTTTTTGCTGGCCTGGATTCCAGGCTACTTTTTGCTTGATTTAACTTAAGTCTGCTGATGCTCGCCTTCGTGCTACCATTATTAGCCTCTACCAGGCTTCAGAAGCGGCTGGAAAGAGTAGAAATTGGCCAAATAGACAGATAAGATTTCAGGGGAGTTGGTCTGCTAAGGGAATACATTTGCCGCACCTGGCATGTTATCTGTCTATTTGGCTAATTTCTACTCTTTCCAGCCGCTTCTGAAGCCTGGTGGTAGATGCTATATGATCATATGGAATCCTGATATTTGAAGCGCTGTGCCCCCTTGGCTTGAAACATGTCGACAGAACAATGAGAACATGAAAAAGAGAGCCATACGTTCCACGTGTGTCTTAAAACAGACAAAATAGCAGATACTTTGCCGACGACAAGGGACCACAATACCACACAGAATCACCAGGTGTCGCTGTTGCCAACAACCGGTGAGGTTACTGGGGATGACGCAACTGATGACGTTGCATGTATAAACAGTAATGGCGGACGAAAAGAAAGGTAGGTTACCTGTTACCGCTGTCACCGGACTTTACCTAGAAGAAGGGGCCTGTAACTGGTCGGAAAGTGATATATTCGAAAATTTACAAGTCTAAGCTTCGACAAAAAGGCTCCAAATGTTTCTAACATTCTTGAAAGGTGAAATTCGAGGACCACGAGTCTGCTAAACTTTAGTTTCTTTTTCGTTTTTTTTTTTTTACTTCCTCATGCGACATGCTGAAGTCTCCTTTTTTAAATAACAACAACAACAACAATAGACAACCTAACAACAACATCAGTAAACTGCAATACAAGCAAAGTACTTACACAACTGGTACTGCTCCTAAAAGTGATTCACTAATGCTGAAGCCTACTTTTTCAATAACGACAAAAGAACAACAACGTCAGGAAAAATTGATGTACATTTGTGGCAAGCAGGTCTAGAGTTTAGCAGACAATGATGCTGCTCCTACCAATTATGGGTCTTGAAAACCTGGTAGATGAAGTTTCATCTTAGAATCATCTAGGTAGTCCACATCTAAAGCGAATATTCTATACAAAACAGGAGGAGTAGCCACACAAGAGCCAGGCCAGCAGGGGCCTCCCCCCTACCCCCTGGGGCAGCCACCACCCCAGGGGGCGTATGGACAGGCACCACCACCCTACCAGGTCCAGCCGACCACCTATGTGTTCACCAACACAGCCGGACAGCACCCTGCATATGTAAGTCTGGAGTTACTAACAAATTACACCACTATAAGACTGGTTTATTGAATAAATAAATGATTCCAGAACCTGCTGGCAGCCTAGATTGAATTAGGCTGAAATATGGGGTTTGGTTACAATTATGAAACAAACAAGGGTTGACACACATATGGTTAAAAAGCAAATATTGATTAAAATCTTAATTACATATAACATAGTACAAACGTACATACAAATATGTCGCAGGGGTCACAGTGAAATAAAATGTGTGTGTTCTGCAGTTCTGAATAGAAATTTGAATCGCATATAAAATGGAAGTGGAAGATTTCACACCTCCGTGAAGTATATAGAATTGTTGTGAGTTTCATGTTTTATTTGATCAGCCTACGGGGAGACTATTATGACCTCCAATTTGACCTCCCTGTCAGTCTGTGGTTACACTATTCCCCCCTCACATCCTGTGACTCTGCAGTACTGTATTCAAATAACTACACTAATAACAAAGAGTCTCACCAAAAACAGAACCTTCGTACATGAAGGTAATTTTTGGAGGAAGTTAAGTTTGCCAATTTGTTAGTCCTTGGCTTTAATTTAGTTTAGTTGAGTAGTCAGATACATGTAGTGTGCTGCATAACAAGGGTGAACAAGGTGGCAGTCATGCATGAAAACTAGCCTAAGCTTTATAGTTGAGTTGCAAAGGAGTAGTGGTGCCAACTGTACTACACAAAGCTAGCAGTGTAGTCAGTTTGTCTGTGTAAGTATATGCAGGTTTAGCCTTTACAATCGGGGTGAGGGATCAAGCAATTTTGGCAAAGACCTACATGTATGTATAAAGAGCTCTACCTCATTGCGCAACAGTTTTGGCACTGTGCCAAGAACAACTAAAAGGTACATGGCAGACAACAACATCGTTGTAGTAAGACCGCAGTGACATTTAGCTGGATAAAAACATACCTACATTGTATATGCGCAAGATATTGGGATTTTCTTACACACAACCAGTACTTGTACTTGAACTTGTACATATTAGTATAGTGTATACCATAAGTGTGGCAAGATACCTGACTTACACCACTTTTTGTATATTGAACGTTATCACCATGACCTGTATTTAACCCTTAAGGGCATAAATGTACAATAAAGGTCTTCATTCATCACACAGGTACTAAACTTGACATTTTGTCTTCAGGTGCAGCATGTTGCTCCAGCCCAGGTGATCCACACAGGCCCAGTTCCTAACGACTACCTGGTGTTTGCCATCATCACAACCATCTGCTGTTTCTGGCCTACTGGCATCTGCGCCATACTCAAGGCAGTGGAGGTAGGTTTTTGGCAATGCCTCAGGGGAGAGCCACTTTTTCACGATCGGTTAACCATTGTTTATTCAATGACATTAAAAACTACATGCTTAAACTTACTTACTTGTGCCCTTGGCCCCATGTAGAGCATAGGCCACCAATGACTGTCCTCCATCCAGCTGAGTTTTATTTTGCAAAAACTACACAGAATGAAAATCAGTTTCCTATAGTATAAGTCAGAAATCTGATTTTCGTTACATTTTAGATTTTCATTAATATATTTTTTCTTCTCATGTATCAAAGCATTTCTGAGAGCACATAGATGCAACACAGATACAACACAGATGCTACTTCTAACCATGCTACATAAGCATCAGAGTTGCTCTTCAAATATTGATAAAACTTCTGCACTCTTTATGAAGTAAACACTAAACTTTAACTCCAACACAAGAATGAATTGGGACTTACCCAAATTTTCGTGTTGGAGTTAAAGTTTAGTCTTGACTTCATAATGACTTCTACCAACACAGATGAACTTTCATGCTAAGCTCTGCACTCTTTTACAATTCAAAGATTTGTAGAGAAATTCTGAGCAAGTCGACTTTCTTCATCTACCATTAGTTTGTTCCTCTCCCCAGACTCGTGACCTGATCGCTCGCGGTGACATCACCCATGCCAACGAGACCTCCCGCAAGGCCAGGATGTTCTCCATCCTCACCCTGTGCATCGGACTCTTCTTAGTCCTGGGAGTCATCGTTTACATGATTGTACTGTTCACAGTCCTGCTGCCTGGCTGGGTGGGCCATGGCCCATGAGTCCTGGGACTGGCTGATCTATTGAATTGGTTCTATGGTTAGAAATTGAATATTGACATGAAAACAACAGGGAAATTTAAAGCACATTGTACCTAAATGGTTCACGCAGGTATAAGGAGTGAATACAGCCGTTTTCATCTTGACCTGTTGCTATAAATTTCGCTCATAAATGTTTGAGAACCGAAGAGATAGATCGGCGTGGTTCTCTTGTGACCATGGTTACAGTAAGGTTTTAACCATTTTGTTGCTTTAACAGCTGATGGTGCGTTACCCTATATGCCTTTTTGTTCAATCTTTTATATCTTGTATCTTCAGTGTTCTTTTAAAGGCCTAAAGCTGACAGCACTGGGTGTAATGTATGGGTTTATACATGTATTTATAAATGGAGCATCTACTTGTAGACCATTCCAGTTAAAATGTCTCGACAATTGTTTTATGAAAAGGTGTGGAGGACTAGTACAAATCATGCGGAGGGACATGTAAGTAAAGTCAAAAAGGGGTTGAAAAATGCTTGACTAGTGTGTCCTCAAATTTTTTAAAAATATACTACTGTCCTAAACAACTACTCAAGCGCTACAGTAGTCTTTTTTCAGCAAAACAAACTGTAGGTCTTACTGTTTTAACTTTTTGGTGTAAGATGTGTCTTTTTTGGTGTTTGCCAACAAGTGATCTTACAATGTATATCAGTAGGGCTTAATAATACTGTCATTTGGTCTAATTCTGTTCTTATGGTGTATTACAAGTGTTTTGTCTTTAATAAAGGAAAGGCTAGATCATCTAGAATCAATCTATATCAAGTGTAAGATGCTTTATAGAATTGAAGCCTTTTCATGTGCTCAAGATGTACTACTGGTAACACTACCCAGTATGTACAAACTTTCTACAGAACATATTTTAGTACACATGTAACGTTATGTGTATACTGTGTACACCTTTAAGCTATTTCTACTTTATAAAGCATCTCTGCAAAGACACTTGCTCTGCCCAAATAAAAGATTACCTCAATCAATAAGTGTTTTGTCGTAACATGAATGAAATAGTGACAAAGATTTGAAGATTTAATAAATAAGTACCAAACACTAACTGTACATAGAATAAGTGATATGTGACTGACTACGTTGCTTTGCCATATGGATCATACATTTTGTATTTTGATTCTCAGTCATGTATGGCATACAGTAAAGTGTAGAAATATACATGTACTATAAAGCTGCACATGTGAATTGTACATACTAGTATGCATACACAAACTTGTCCAAGGTCTGGACACACACAAAGATTCTACATGTATGATCAATTATCAGTGGGCATCTGGAGCTGATGTACATATGTATTGTGACTGTTTTCCAATGCATGTAGAAAAACAACCTTACAGGCAGGCAGGTCCCGTTGACCAAAATCACAGTAAAATTCTCACTGCTAACAGTGTATAAACAGTACACAGGAAGAGTTAACTTATCATTGTAAATATTAAAACATCAAATGGCTAATGTCTTCCTTTAAAACTCTAGCAACAAAAATGGTCCTTCATGTTGAGTTCTGCTTCATACACAGCATACCAGTATGTGTGCTGGCATATTGCACAGGCAGACAATATACATGAAGGCATGCGTAGATACATTTCTCAAAACAGCAAGCACGTTGGCAGAACGTACTGCACCTGTGCGAAACTCGTAATGTATTGTGCATAGCACTTTGGCAGAACGTCTCATATAAGGTTGTATTAGAGCATATAAGGTTGACAGCCTGTCTGTAGTTTTCAGATGTTGTATAGGAAAAGATATTGTCTGCAACAGGCAAAATTTTGATGCAACATTGATCAAACATCCAACGAAAAACGTGAAAAATCAGGGTTTTGCACATGCGCAGTACGTTCTGCGGACGTGCTAAAACAACTATGCTAACATGAACTAGTTACTGTCATACTGAGAACTGTCTGCTTCTATGGTGTTGGAGGTTGTGATGACTGGTTTCCATAGTGACAGAGAATCCTGAGCTCCGATTGGACTGATTTTCACAGCAATAAAGATTCCTGAGCTCCTATTGGCTTGTCCTGAGAATGGGAATGATTCTCTCTAGTTAGAGGTGTATGGCCACAAACTCTCCGGAAGAAGGCCCAATCAGCCTGACAACGAGAGATTGTGTAACGCAGGATAGGAAACAGGTGTGTCCCCTTATTTCTGTTGAACAGGGAATGTTAGTTGATCGAAGAGGTCATCGATCTTTTCCTGCAGGAGGTCCACGATGTCAGCGGAGATGAAGAGATGTGTGTCGTCTAAATCCTGCATGACGAACTTCCGACCCAGGGCGTTCTTCTCATCCAGGTGCAGGAGGAACTGCTTCATGGCAGGGTCGCTGGAGGGGAAACAAGGAGAAATGTAAAGCTTAAATCCAAAGGCAATTTCAGGGCAGTAAAACTCGATTTTCAAAGTCAATTCTCTGGTCATTTAAATGTAAATGTACATAAAAATGTCATCGGCCTCCTTCCGTCTCGTGGGACGATGGGATCAGTGGTCCAGGATGGGCCCGGCACCTTCTTTGATGACTGAACAAGCCGATCCTTGAGCGGCAGGCTTTGCCACATTTAAATGTAAATGTACATAAAAATGTACTAGTACCATATCCCATAGCATACTGATATCTGTGAGGCAAAAATGCGATTTTGATGACTGAAAATGGTTTGCATCATAAAGCTCTTCTCTCATTCCGGCTAGGGTGTTGACATCTACCAATTGCAAGGAGGTTCATATAAATCTACTCTATCATAATTTAAGTATCAAGAACTCCAACAGTAAAATCCATGTGAACCACTGAACTCACCATTCAACCAACACTCCTTTCAGGACATTAACCATCTTGAACACCCAAATTCGCTCTCCAGGCCTTCGAAAGAGCTGAGATGACCTTGGTGAAACAGAAAAATCTAGTTTATCTAAATAACAGCATAGTTTTAGACAGTAAAGTTACTAGTAAATCGGTCAGACATTAGCCTTTCCGCCAGTTTCCACCAGGACTGTAACATGAGCTAGCAATAGCTGTCCGCTTTCTACATTTATGTGCCTTCTTAAAAATACTGGTTTTTGTTGACTTAAAGAGTAAATCATACCACAAAACTATGGACTAAAAAAGACAAAAACGAAATATTTTAGTTCATAAGAAAACCCAAAGTCTATCTGGAGTGGCATGGTTGTTGACGAAGAAGCAGCTTTATTAGGCACTAAATATGTTCGCTGTTAGACTACTTAAGGTCCTTTCACGACCTTTAACCTCCAGAAGTCGACTGGTCTGATTCTTCACGTTGGAAGATCACAAGGACACTGACTAAAAGAAATGTCTCTCTCGGCGCTGACTTACATTGCTAGGCGAGGGATGGCCACCAAGCTGACTGTGAAAAACCTGGCCATCATCGGCAGTGGTCAAATGGGTGCAGGGATAGCACAGGTGAGTGTAGAACTACAGGGAAGCCACACATGTGGAACGTGGCGTGTGCTGTACGCGGCCCCTCCCCCTTTAGATTTTTCTTGCAAACTTTTAGTGAATGTGTTGTTGTCATGTACTGTGTTTTTGATGAGTGTTTTGATCCTGACATCACTAAGACGGCATATATTATTTTCGAATCTGACAAGATTTGGAATACCCCGCACGTGGTGAAATGATCTTAATGAAGTTTAATCAGTAACGTTATACTGTATACACACAGGTTGACATTCTTAAATTTTGCAAAACAAGATTTACCCTTGGTTCACATTCGGTGTGAGATTTAACGTTAACAGTCATCTTGTCCTTAGGAGCAGTATTTGATTAGCGTACTTTAATAGCTGATGCGTTTCTTCAACAAACGGCTGAATAAGCAAACACCTGTTAGTGCAGTTGCGAAATTGGGACACATGTACACAGTGACGTACTTGAAAAGTAAACAAACGCTGCTCCGTTGTGTAGCAACTAGAAATGTACAGGTGATTCAAGATGAATTGCAAATCTCATATTATAAGTCTGTATTTTGATGCTAAGTGAACTTAGGAACTAAAAATGAAAAATTAATTGCTGCAAAATTTGATGCCCAGTACAAGTCAAATTGTGGCCATTGTACAATTAATATTACCTGTATTCAGTGAACTCTTGAACTTTGAAGAAATTATGAAACAGATGACAAAATGTAAGTTCCAACATTGGATAGACTGAAATGTTAAACTGTCATGTCGTGGATCAAAATGTGTTATGCTGAGGTCTCATTCTGCTCTGTATTGTAATTTGTATATCAGCCCTTTGGCATTTAACACCAACTTATGCTAAAGTCACATTTCCAAACTGGGGCCCAGCTGAGGTGTTTGCGTCAACGAACAATAAACAGTCCAAATCAAGAATATATACATTAATAGTGCTCATGATTAACTTTTGCAACCTTTTTGTGTTTTGTAACATATTTTTTGTTCCCACAACCTGCCTGGCAGGGCCCCGGGTTGAGAATTGTGACCTTAGCATTAGCAGGCATATGGCAGTACATTGTACTTACATCTCACATCAAAGGTTAGTTGTAACCAGTGTCATTAAATATATCTAGTGAGTACATCTGTCTCTCCCAGGTTGCAGCTGCAACAGGCCACAAGGTAGTCCTGTGTGACACAGCTGGAGACATTCTGGAGAAGGCACAGGCAGGGATACAGAAGAGCTTACAGAGGGTGGTCAAGAAGAAGTATGCAGATGACCCCGAGGTCAGTGGCTGAGTTTGTTTTGTTGCCTGTATGACAATTCTCAAAACATATTACATTACAGGTAACCTGTATCTTTCCATTGTTATTTAGCTTTAACTAGGCTACATCAATCTAGTTTTATGGTTCTTTGATTTAAAGATACTAGTAATGCTGAACTAGTGGCAACAGAGCCTTTGGGAAAATCTGTGTTTTAATACACACAGTTTCAGGGAGAAAATGATAGAATGTTTAAGTTTGCCTACCTAATCTCTGTTTTCATCTTGATACAGTTTCATCTCAAATTAAAATATCTTGAGGACCAAGGAGATTATTATAAGCTAGTGTGGCCCTTGCCTTGTATCCTAATCTTATTGAAAAAACAAGACCAACAATTATCATGAAATGTAATGATTGTCATTGTGCTTATTTCCTTACCAGAAAGGCCAAGAGTTCATCACCAACACCATGGCAAACATTGAGATAACCACTGAGCCAGCCAAGGCTGTAGTGACAGCTGATCTGGTTGTGGAGGCCATTGTGGAAAACCTGGCAGTCAAACAGGAGCTCTTCAAAACACTGGACAAATTTGCACCTGCGTAAGTCTAGAGTTGGAGGTTTTGTTTATCTAAAGCAACATGTATTCTAACTAGAAAAGTAACATTTGCAAAGCAAATGCATAAAGTTTTCCTTCACACAGTCTAGCCTAACAAACTACTGCTCTGTTTATTCTTACTCAAACACATTTATACATTTATACATGTATCCCCTCCAACCCTGTTCTGCGACTTGCTACATAATGTAACCCACAGGGTATAGGACCAGTTACCATGGTGACAGCCATCTGGTCCAGGTCATTGACCTTATTTGTTTGGAGTAGATGAAGAAACAGTGCAAAAACAATGTTTTTTCTTCTGTAAAGGTAAGCATAATAATCATTAATGCTGAATCTATATTTAGAGGTTGTAAAAATGACCACTTTTGTTGTTTTGTCTCTAGGAAGACAATTTTTGCCAGCAACACGTCGTCTCTGCCCATCACTGCCATCGCCAACAGCACAACACGTCAGGACAAATTTGCTGGTCTCCACTTCTTCAACCCTGTCCCTATGATGAAACTCGTGGAGGTACATCAGGAAGTTATCTGTTATATATGCAAAATGTTATTACCTATGCCTAAGAGGGTGGAGTGTAATCAGTGTTTGTTGGTTGGTCTGTTGAAATCAGAATCATTTAATTTTTCATCAGAATGATACACAGAAGGTTTTGAATTAACTTCGAATTCATTATGATATTTGAAAAGTGGGTTAACTTTGCCTTAGCTGAAGGAGTCAGTGGGTAAAGTTTGCACTATGTCTAACCTGTATAGCTGTGTAAAGGTAGCCAATAATTGTATTAGCTGATAGAAATCATTCTGTATCAAGGGGCCAAAATGTTGACACCACACTTCATACCAACCTGCAACTTGTAAACAAAATTTGGGGTTTACAGTAAATGTATAAATGACATGTAATTTTGCAAAGTAAAAGAAGGCAGACTCATTATTATGAATCACATACTGCAGAACATTAAACTAAACATTTTGAGCCGTCAATTTTACCCGCAGCTGAAATTGCCACATCTGTCTGTGTCCTCTCTGTAGGTGGTCCGAGCGCCAGGAACCAGTCAAGCAGTGTACGAGTGTCTGATGGAATTCAGCAAAGCACTGGGCAAACACCCTGTCACCTGTAAGGTAAGAAAAACATATCAGCAACAAAACCTACCGATAAAAGAAAGAGATGTTGAAATTGCTGTGAAGAAATTTGTGATATTTAGTTTAGTTTACCCAAAGATTAAACTGGGTATAATATGTATTCCTGTATGTAATTCTGTACATGTTATGTTCATGTATTATATCGTAGTGCAGAAGAAACTGAATTTCAACAATTGTTATTTACCCATTTCCAGGACACCCCAGGCTTCCTTGTGAACAGGTTGCTGGTACCTTACCTCATGGAGGCTGTCAGGTTATATGAGAGAGGTCAGTCATACAAATAACATAGTATATTACTTGTAAGTTGTACCTTATTAAACCCCGGGGGAATCTAATATAATATAAGAAGCCTGGGACCAGATGGGGCCCATTACTAGGCTGATACCAGGTATCGGAATCCCCGGGTTTAAGGTACAGTACTTGGTAGTACAAATCTATTTAGACATTCTCTATAGGAGGTACTAATCTAGTATATGAAGTGCACTAGAAAATTGTAGACATATGTTGTATGATGGAGGACAAGGATTGAAACTTTATATTGTCAAATCGGCTTGCTTTGACTTGCGTCAAGAATGAACGTTCAGATCGTATGCTAGCCCTCAAGGTAATGTACTATATGAACGTACGCAGTTTTCGAGCGGTTGCTTGCGTACACAATTTCCATACATCAGATTTTTGCCCTTGTGTGTAAATTGGATGTATTGTGAGTTTGACACAACAAACTGTGAATTTATCTTCCTTTAGTTGTAATCTGATAAAATGAACTCCGTTCCAATCCCCAGGAGACGGCAGTAAGGAAGACCTGGATGTTGCCATGAAGCTGGGGGCGGGACATCCCATGGGGCCATTTGAGCTGCTAGACTATGTTGGGCTGGACACATGCAAGTTCATCATGGACGGTATGTATGAACTCTATTCAATTCAATCTTATTTTTAAATAATAAAATACAGGAGAATACAAGACAATTTTATTATTAGGAGAAATACAGAAGAATACAAGACAATGTATACAACTGAATTGCATTAATTTTTACAAAATGTTAGGCACAACTACAGATTAAATTCTAAAATCCAAAGTGTATACATATGTATACATACATATGTGCATATGTGCAGAATATAGATAAAATGAAGTACATTTTTGTACATGGACATGTGATACCAAAAACTAAGTCACAAGAATATCATTATTAGGTGTTTGTTTTTTTTGCAAATCATAAAAAAATGGAACGGGGGATTCTTAGAACCAATTGATTAAATTGGTGTGGCATTAGTGTGGGGAATTCTGTGTTCTGTAAAGGATTTTAAACTTGTATCACCTTTACTCTTAAGGTTGGCACGAGCTGGAACCAGACAACCCGCTGTTCGAACCTAGTCCGTTGGTGAATGAACTTGTGGCAGCTGGCAAGCACGGGAAGAAGACGGGAGAGGGCTTCTACAAGTACTAACTCATCATTAATTCCCAGGAACCACATAACAATACAGACTACACGTAACATTCACAGCCTACTGGACAATAAAAGTTAAAAACAGAACTATCAATTGTTTCTTTTACTGGTTTTGCTTGGTTAGACACAAAATTGGACTTCAGTATATTTCAGTGTTGCAACAATTTAGCCTTGGATAAGTGTAAATAAAAAGTACTTACATTCATAGATTCAACACTTCTCCAAAACAGTACAAAATTGTTAACATAAATCTGTATTGTGATTGCATATAGATTTGCATTTGACAAAAACACAGTACATTATGGAGTGGGTAAGACTGTGCTTCCAGAGTGATGAGAGTGATGTGTTTAGAACTAGCTATTACTGCAGACTTGCAGTGCTCTGAACAACATTCTATTTTTGAGATGATATATAATTGATTGTAGGCTGTTTCTTTTGATGCCTTGGTTAACTTCAGTGAGTACAATGTATGTTTAACAAATTAAATGATTGTGTCAGAGACCTGAACATAATGGGACATACATGTAACAGAGCCACAGACAGATTTGAGGTACAAATTTATATTTATTTCTCCTCCCCTGTAGAAACATCCAAGCACACTTGAGAAGTACGTATAAAATCAACCATTAGACTAGACTACATGTACCTAATACTGCATTGAAGGGAACATATAGTATAAAGAAAGCATTATGTAATAATGTTTTTCTCTACATGATGTAATAATGTTTCGCTCACTTGAGTATTTCATGAATAAACAAAGGCTCAAACAAACAAGCTGTGGTGAAATATCTTCAATGAAACAACTAATTTGTTCCAATAGCAAAAAAATGTAATTTTACAAAGATTGCAACACAGTGTATATTAAAAAAAATTGCTATGCATGTTTTGCGTGGGCTTTACATGACACATGAATGTGTGAGTACAGATTTGTATCTTCGGAGTCCTAACGGCACAACATTAAACAGCAGCTTGCTACTGGTAGTTCTTGTATTTAAGTGCCTTTGTCATCACTTAACATTTGGAAAAATCATCCTAGGCATAAAATATTGTTACTTTGTTTTTCACTGCAATGCACTTAACATAGCCAGTTTGGCAGTCATAGTATGTTTAGTCCACTCACAGACTTGCTTCTATTTCTATTTTCCCTCCAGCCCACTGCAAATAGACCTCGCATAGCATGGTTGGTACCCAGGTTAGCACTAGTACTAACAATGGTATTTCTAACCTATTTCATTCTTTGCTTATTGTATCCAGAACCGTGCCTATCTAGTTCTATGCCTGAATGGGTTAGGATCAGACAAGGCTTTCAATAGTCTCCACATGTAGATTTGCCTCTGGCACGGTTCTGGATACGTGTGGTCTATCCAGAACCGTGCCTGAGCATGGTTCTGGATAAAGCATGGTTCTGGATATACAACATTGCTTGTTAA
Organism: Branchiostoma floridae x Branchiostoma japonicum; assembly: GCA_013266295.2. NCBI lineage: Eukaryota > Metazoa > Chordata > Leptocardii > Amphioxiformes > Branchiostomatidae > Branchiostoma > Branchiostoma floridae x Branchiostoma japonicum. The sequence continues at coordinate 7,975,371 of CM023837.1, read as the reverse complement.
ATAGAAGGAATTAAACTGTTACTCACGACAAGTATTTAGCTCAGAGAAGCTTTCAGAAGGCATCCGCCATCTTTCTTCAGCTCTAATGAGGGGTCACATTGCTTGTTTTTCTTCTTTACACCAAAAACAACTAAAACCAATAAATAAGATTTTAAAAAGGACTAACTTTTAGTTTTTGCATTTGTGCCTATCTTTCTTCTATGATCCACTCAGGTCTCATTCCCTGATGTTCTCTCTGTAGTTTATCTAAATGTGATAGATATTCTTCATGTGTCATATTTTTACCTGATAGAACAAAATGATTCAAAGTTTTGGCACCAAACCCTGCCCTGTCGTACATCTGTAACCACATTTCCAGCTGGTTTCCCCGGCTTTCAACACCATGCAGTGATTTTGGCCTTGGGCAGCCATAGTGTTCTTTAGTAGCCACATGCCTGGTGATGACATTGAGATGTCTTTTTCTTTTTGCCATGTCTCTGTGAATTCTATTACACACAAAACATTCAAACCCATCGATGAAGTTCATTTTTGTGAAGTCATTTACACCCCATTCTCTTGCCTTCATATGTTTGATAAGTTTCTCGTTTGTGACTTTGACTAATTTGTAGTCCAAGTATTTTTCATATTCAACGTCATCGTTGTTAAGTTTGGTTAAAAACTCTGCAAGCTCTTTTGGACCTGAGAAGTCTCTCACATGTATTGCAGACTTGTTGGTTGGCAGCCACTCTTTAACGCTTGGGGATCCAAAATAGACAGGCACTGATCCCAGATGCAGAGGACGCCACAGTTTCTCAGTGATGTAGTCCTCGCAAACCGCGTTCTCGAAGGCAAGAGTGAACTTGTACTGCGCCATGATTTTGTAGAAATCTGAATCCTCCATTGTTAGCGGGTCCTGTAGCTTCTTAGGTAAGTCTTTGTTATGAAGACAGTGTCCATACGCATCTACATCTATGTACTGCATCAGCTCCTTAACGTAGCGGTCTCTGTCAGACGGTGGGTCACAATCAGCGTGGACGTAAACTAGAGGAGACAATGGGAGTGAATTCTTTGTTTCCGTCGGTACAAAATATTTCTTGTCAGTCAAGTCTTCGAGTTTCTCCAGGTACTGCATGGTGAGAGGATAGTCCGAGTGTCTGCGGAAGGTGGCGGTGTGGTTGAAGAGGTTCAGGACTGGCTCGTGGCTGAGAAGGTAGTTGTTTTTTGGCGACTCCTCGTGGAGCAGTGCCCATTCGTGGTGTGCCTTCCTGGGGAGTGGAAGGTCCTTAGGGCTGAAGTCTGTTCCATAGAACACAAAAACCTGCAAGAAATACCAATATACATACGAAACATCAAAAGTGAATTCAGGAACAAGATAATTATGTATATTGTATGTTACGTTATTGAACGTTAGACATCCAGGTAATGAGATACACAAGAAAACAGTGACTCAAGCAACTGGATAGAATTTGAAAACTGTCAAACTAATTTGTATGCTGTCATTGCTGTGCAATAAGCGAATTTTGTTGTCTTTCAAAAGAAGACTAAAATATCTTGGCCTTGCTTTTATGTACCCAGTTCTGCTCGAAAAAGTTGATAAATTGTAAGTTTCTAACATTTTTTTTTAGGTATACCAGTATTAGAGTCATTGAAAGCCCTTAATGCCTCTATCCATAAAATCCCCACCTGTGTTTTGGGGTGATCCGTAAAGTGCCTGTCCACGGTAAAGAAGCACTTTCCCAGGTCGCACTGCTTCACTTTACCCCGCTCCCCCGTCAACGGAGTCCACCAAAGGATGATGGGAACTTTGATGTCCATTTCTGACACAGAGATGTTGTTCCTGTCATGTTCATCCAAGTCATCTGAAACAAACAGCATGATCTGTTTACTCCAATGTCCTTTTATTCATTATGAACAAAGTGAGTGGTTTATACACTAATTGGGAAACTGAGCCCGAAACCATCAATGTTAATCTAAACTAACAGACATAGGGATAGTAAAGAGCAACTAGAAAGGTAACATTTGCAAAGCAAATGCATCATCTTTACCTTCACATAGCCTAACAAACTACTGCTCTGTTCATTCTTACTTGAACACACTCATATATTATATTATATATTGGTGCCCAGTCCCCCCCAACACTTACTTCTTGTTATTTTGTTCCTTTCGTGCCTAGTGGCACATAGGACAGCGATTCTCAGCTAGATCTGCAGTAAAACTTTAAAAGCACATGCACAATTTATGCAAGATTGCTAACCCTAAAGGCCAACTCCAGGTAACTGAGTAAGGGTCCAGTACATAATCTACATAATGTATGATACTAACCTTCACCAGCGATAAGTCTTCCTCCATAGTCCACACTTTTTTCCAGCCAGAGACCATCCCCTAAGAGCTCCCATTTCTCCTCTTCATTGTGTAATCTTGCGAGGATCTGTCGGTAGCAATAGTTATACAATCGTCACCTGATTGGTACTTAAACAATACTAGTATTTCCGGCTTTACTAGTACTGTAACCAAGGAGATTCTGTAGAATCTCCTTGCTGTAACCAAGGAGTTGCTGGCGTACCAAAATATGATAGTGTGAAATGTGTATAAAGCAAGCCAGCGTATTACTTTACGAACCAGTACCGAGGTATGGATGTCTACTGAAGTTATGCACAGAAAATATGAGGTATCACTCACCTGAAAACAGATAATGAAGAAGAAAACTACAATCATGAAGAACACAACCCGGAAGTAACGCCCCAAAGCCGCCATCTTGAAAAAGGGATAACGCACGCCACCATGCGGTTCAATTGTTAAGTGCACTTGCAGTCACATCTCATTTGCATTAGCTCAGTGGACTCTTCCGTCTTGCCTCTTCACTGTAAGTTTCTCCCTGTTTTACCCTAAGGTATTGAAGACTGCTCTTGATTTAGAAATACTCCGTAGAAGGAAAACATATTGTTTATGCTCTGTTTCTTCTTCTCCAAACACATAAGGTCAATGGCCTGGACCAGACGTCTGTCACCATGGTAACTGGTGCTGTACCAGACACCTTGTGGTGTTGAGTTACATTTTGTAGCAGGACAGAGCTGGAGGGGCTGGATAGCATATACTAGTATATGGATGTGTTTGAGTAAGAATAAACAGAGCAGTAGTTTGTTAGGCTAGACCATGTGAAGTTTACCGTAAACAGTTATGCATTTGCTTTGCAAATGTTACCTTTCTAGTTCAGATTTCATTAACCTCAGATTCTTCTCTATCTGTCGAAAACCAACCTCTCCACAGCTTAGAGCTTTACTACAATACATACAACTGCTTGTGCTCACATGTCTTATTTCATTTCTCATCACAGAACAAAAGCGAAGGAAACGACAACGTTACGCTCTTTTTACTATCTAGACCACGTCAACAGGTTTAATAGTTTGCTGCTTGTACAATCATCCCATTGCAAGATATCGATAAGCTAGTACTGCACAGTGCTTCTTATCCATAGTCAGTAGCAAATATACATTAATACGCTTTCTACGAATCGTCAAAAGTATCTAAACATTTACTCAAGATGTGGCTTTACCGGCCACCGTGCACATGTTCATTCTACAAATCACAGATTCACTTCTGTACGGGCTATCAAAATAAGGCGCTTGATGTATGCACAAAATTGCATATCCTGCATTTTGAATAAGACCATACAAAACGACCACACTTGTCGCTATCTACCCAGTTAAGTAAGCCTGATCGCGCTACACACTACTTGCAAGATTATTTTAACGCCATTATAAGTTAGGAAGTAGAGCACCAGTACTGCAGCAATTAATATACGAGCTATCGTATCCAGAACCGTGCCTATCTAATACTACATGTATGCCTGAATAGGTAAGGGTTAGGCTCAGGTAGTGGTTCTGGATAGTATCCGCGTATCCAACAACGTAGATTTGTCCCAGGCACGGTTCAGGATACGCGTGGACTATCCAGAACCGTGCCTGAGCATGGTTCTGGATAAAGCACGGTTCCGAATACAACACGAGCCATCATGGCACCACACAACCACTGTCACCACACGTGCAGCATTGTAAAGTTTCTTTGCAGCTTTTTTCTCGCGTTACATTACCAACATCCAACAATTTCACCATCCATAGATCTTTGTTCTGAGACAACTCATCATTCCGTGAATGGGTTGCTGGGTTCCTAATCACAGGGCACATCTATTATACATACAAGCACATCCAAACCCTACTTAAGTACCATGCAGTAAGAGCACGTGATATGTCGTCAAATACACCCTACTCTATAGAGATTTACAGTGATTTTAACTAATGAGGTATGAGATCGCGATGCTCTGGTGACAAGTATGGAACACTGCAACAAACATAGTCTGTACCAGACTTACAACGCGGGCTAAAAAATAGACAAATTCAGCTAAATGGGGAGAATAATTTGCCAGGGGAGTTTGGCCACCATAGACGTCATCTGTCCGCACAGTTAAGGGGAAATTTACCCTTACCACTGGTCTACTCACTGGTCTACTCCCCTGGCCAATTATTGACCCTTATTTTGCCGAATTCTACTATCCATAGCCCCTTGGGAAGGCCTGGTAGAGGCTAAAACAAACACGTTACCTTCGCCTGTACCTATTTTATCATAGTCAGCACATGTGACTGTCATCACACCCATTATAATCTAGTACAAGTGCATATACTCCTTTCCATATAATACATTTACATGTCTATGACGCCCTATCAAACATTTGTAGTCAGATGCGATCAGTATCGATGAAATTTCTTCCGATATTAAATTAAGTAAACAACAAGAAAACAACGATTTGATACTAAACTTTTCTAATTGTAGACATAAAGAAATAAAGTAATACATGAATCGTTGGGTCGCATATGTAGCGATTTGAGACTCAATACCGTAACAGAAAAAGACAAATTTGTACAATCTACAGAATTTGGGGAAAAAATCCAATATCTCTTTGAAGAAGTGAGTTTGTCGTTGATAATGATATTGAATAAAGAGGACGAGGCAATAGGAAACGTGAAGACTACAAAGCAGGAATAAACTTAAGGGTTCTGCTATTAGGGAGTCGAGGGATATAATGACAATGATTTAACTCTCTTTCTTCTTTTGTATGTTATCTCATCAGTCCACGCTCTTCACAGTACCATTAAATCTCCTGACCATGTACATTTCTATATCTACAGCAGGTATACCGTATCCAGAACCATGTCTATCTAGTTCTGTGCATGAATGAGCTAGGGTTGGATCAGGCACGGTTCTGGATTGTCTAAGTTTGCGTATCCAATAACGTAGATTTTCCCCAAGTACGGTTCAGGATACGCATGGACTATCCAGAACCGTGCCTAGCTATCTATCAAAGTACGTAGATTTGCTCCAAGCACAGTTTTGGATATTCTCGGACTCTCCAGAACCGTCCCTGAGCATGGTTCTGGATAAAGCACGGTTCTGGATACAACAAGGTTTCTACGTTCTGTCCTTTGTAACAGACAATGTGTCGTACAGAAAAGCAGCAGCTGAAAGACATGTATTTCATACATTTCATTCGAATGATCTTGAATGCTGCAATAGTCAATACTAAACCTTGTTTAATCACACTTTGTACCAAACCTCGAAATGGTTCCATCCAATGGAGGCCAGTTTGGGACAGGTCTGGAACTTTAACGTGTCCAGTGCAGCCGTAATGACGTCACTCTGAGCCATCATGTCTGCACGGGTTATCTCGTCGAACCACCCCTCAAATGCAATCTGGTAGGAATGGCAGAAAGGCATGGTGTTACTTCCTATCAACAATATACACATATATTATCATCATCATAGTGTACTTAACTTATACATATACATACGAGCATATACGGGTACAAACTTGACATGCATACATACAAAAATACATGCTGTATAAACATAAACTAGTTAAACGGACTGTAGATTAAGTAAATTCAATTCTGTATTTGACGCTAGTGATGTTATTTACCCACTTCATGCTGCAATAACCCCTAGGTCTAAATTTCGCTGGTTTTTTTGTTGCTTTTGTTTTTCTTTCATTAAAAAATAATAAACCGGCTCACCTGTAGCATCTTCGCTCCCTTGCTTGTTGTTGGGACGTACTGGTCACTTGCAATGAGAGTCATGCGTTTGACGCCAGGTTTGTGAGAAGGCGACTGGCAGGAGTGCGGGAACCTGGACAGCAGTCCGACCGCCCTGATGGGTCCCTTTTGTAACAGTTTACCCGCATTAGCATAGACTTGGGAGGCCGCTACTTCACTGAAGAGCACCACGAATTCCATGGACTTGGACCGGTTCAGCGCGGATATGACGTCACAGAGGTCCTGATCCGGGAACTTGGAGACGTCCAGAATCAGGTACCTGATGGCAGTCGTTCGCAGGATCGTCGGAACAACGAGAGAGGCTGATCCGTAGCTCAACAGGAGTTTGTTAACCGTGCCTCTTTGTTTGAAGATCGTTTCCAGCGAGGAAGACAGAAGGCTCGAGCAAAGCGGGTCTTTCTCCGACTCGCTGATGTTGAGACTCAAGGCGGCGAGGTTCTTGTGTCTCCCGACATCGAGCGAAATGAGATGCAGGAAAAGGGCGGCAGAAGTATTCCCGGTGAGAGAGAGGGACGACAGGAAGGCGCCCAGCTTCAGGGTACGAAGGTCGTCTTCGGAGAAACTCGGTGGGCGATCGTGCTTCTGACGGGAGGAGCCGAACATGCTTAGCCGGACTTTCCTGAGACTATCGCTAGACAGGATCCTCGACACTGCCATGTTGATCTCGTGGACGGGCATGGACTTGCACCGGAGAGGAATATCCAGGTCTATGCTGGACACGGAATGGTTTGCGTGTAGAACAGACGACATTGATTGCAGGTCGCAGGCCACGGGGAAAAGTGGGAGACTGATGTGCTGTAACGTCTTACAGACTGCAATGGTGCGGAGCAACTGCCTGAAGCCGGGGACATCGCTAGCGGCGGTCCACCTGTCGACGACGATGGACGTGACGAACGGGTCGCTGTGTTTTTGGTCCGAGTGCAGCATGGTCGATATCGTTGCCAAGTAGTTGGTTGGAATGTTGTAGAATCGATTCTTCAGCTTCGTGGTTACGTCGAAGGACCCGTCTTCGACAAAGGAGGGGAGCACGATCTCCACCAGCTCACCATGAGGGGCGCATTCGTGCAGGCAGGACAGACACAAGTTGTTCGCCACCTCGCTTTTGTCTCTAACCTCCGTCCACGTCTCGAAGAAGTAGTGGGCGCGATCTTTCAAGAGCCCTGCTAGATATATGCACACCATGTACATGTCAGGATTTGGAATGACCTTCGCGAATTGTTCGACGGTAAAGCCTTGTTCGGACTCGGCAAGGTAGTAAGCGGTGAGATACTCCTGGATCGTCTTGTGGAGGAAGCGCCACGGACGTTGGGACAGACGCCTTGCCCAAGTGTCTTGAGCGAGAAGTCCGACGTGAATGAGGTTAGGGATGTCCTCCAGCTCTGGTTCCTGAAACACCATGCGGTTTTCTTCGAGCCCCTTGAAGGCGACCTGGCCAAGGGTGACGAGGACATTACGAACATCAGCGAGGACAAGCTCGGCTTCCGAGCAGGGCTGCCCGATACGTTCGAAATAGCGGCGCACGAGGCATTCTATGAGTGTTGAGTATAGCTGTGTAAGTGTGGCCGGGAGGGCACCCTGGTTATCCTCCCACAGGGCGCACAGAAACACCGCATTCAGTGGGTTCAAGGCTATCCCTGACAGCGGAGTATTCGAACGGATACGCTGGAGAAGGCCGTCTGCGGAGGCCCTGTCTTCCCTGTGGAGAAATGACAAATATAGTTTACCAAAAAACATAATGTGATAGTAAAATTAAATGAAGTGCTAGTGGTACAGAATTTTAAAGAGGTATAAACCGTTTTCTATCGGTATGCTCAGAATGGTAAAATGTGCAAGAGACAATTCAGAATAAGTGGTAGGTTGGTCAAATTTCTCGTATTCATAGTACCTACAGAAATATGGAAAGATTTTCTGAACAACTTTAGAAAAAATGGCAATGCAGTTAGTTGTTACGAACCTGAAGTATCGTTTGATGAATTTTGACAGGGTCTCCACGGTGTGGCCCTCTAAGATGTAGGCCTTGTCACAGCTCCTGAGGAGGGGACAGTTGCTCTCCGGGCGAGTCGTGATCAGTGAGAAGGCTCGGCGGAGCGGAGACTTGCTGAACGATTCCGCCATCTTTGCCTTGTGTGGAGACCTTACCTCATCCAGCCCGTCCATGATGACGAGGATCTGTTCAGGATTGGATGAGACAAAGTCCCATATCGCCTCTACTTCGTCGTCTACGGCTTCGTCTGCTGCGATGATTTTGACGATGACGTCTTTCATGGAGGGAAAGCTGATCTTGTTCATCTCAACGAGGAACACCAACTTGAACTTCTTTAGGGAGTGAACGGTGCCTTGCGCCCAATCGTAGGCGATCTTGTGGCAGAGCATGGTCTTGCCGATGCCAGCAGGACCTTCGACGAGAACGCAGGAAGGCCCGTCGTCGAAGAGCCACTCTTCCTGGAAGCTGTAGGACTTGTCCATGCAGTCTGCTGAGACGCTTCGCCGCTTCCCTTCCACGATAGCCAAGTTTGTATAAACCTACAAAAACGTAATACATTATGTAAGAAAAATTCATATAGTACGACTGTTAACGTTAACGGTTTTTGTTAACGTTGTGTTTTTAGTTGGCAAGGGAGCATTTTTTTCTTACAAGGAATATGTTGCCTCGCCAACTAAAACTTAACTTCAAAAATAGGTAAGTATGAAATATAAAGGTTAATGTCAGAATTGTATAGTAGGGTCCTTCCTATACAGTCTCTTGCCAACCTGATGAAATTGTTCAAAGATATCTCAGTTTCAGTTTATTTATTTCACCAGCAATTACTCTCAGGTACAAAGCAACCTGTTTTTCAGGCAATGCAGGGTATACAATGTAACAGACTATACAATATTTCGAAATCACAAACGATACAGAATGACATAACAACAGCAAAAAAACTCACAAAGTTTCGCCTCTCCGTACTATCATAACATCACAGTTCATGTATGAATTTTACCAGCCCCAAAGTCTCACGTCGCGTCAGTGACAGGCTATTCCAAAGTTGGGGGCCATAGAACCTCAAGCTCCCCCTGTAGCAGTTCAGACTTGCTACGGGACAGTCCAACTGATGAGGGTCCCAGTCAGCGAACAGTTTGACAGCCGTGCGAGTGCGAGCTCTTATAATCGGTGGAGACTTCCACCTGAACATGTCAGAGATGTACAATGGAGCTTTACCTCGTACGGCATTGAAAACTGTAACAAGACTAAGTTTCTCTGCCGATTTCTCAGGGACACCATCCCCGCCTCCGCTAACAGTTTGTCAACTGGGACATGATCCCAGAGTGTGTAACCTGTGATGATCCTAGCAGCTCTCTACACAACAGTCTGTCTAATTGCAGCATTTGCGTTTTCTTGCCCTGTACAAGGCTTGGCAACCACGCCGCGCCACAGTAGTCTAAATGCGACAACAACAATGTTTGATACATGGTATACAATATTTTTTTTGTACAAAGGCTCTTGCACGTCGCATTGCACCAAGGCCACAGAATATTTTCTTTGTGATGTTTGCTATATGAGCTGACCACTGTAGAAATGGGTCAAGAGTGATGCCCAAATATTTAAAGTTGTTAACTTGCTCATATACATTCATACCGTCTGTAATCTGCATTGTTCTCCCAATATGACTCAACCTCTGTGGAACACCGAATAGCATAGATTTTGTCTTATCAGGATGAAGAGAAAGTCTATTTTCAATTAACCAGTCCAGTCTGACACTCTTTTCATATCCTGGGAAACTGCCTCCTCACACTCTTTCACCGTGCACGCAGAGTAATACAGTACGGTATCGTCGGCATACATGTGTATTTTACATTTTTCTAGAACCCGAGGCAAGTCGTTGACATATTGGCAGAAGAGCAAAGGTCCTACTTTACTAGTTATGATGATGATGGTTACATTGAGACAAATGGATAAGAAAAGTGCCATGGGATTCACATACCTCATCCAGATGCAGACGAAATGCAGGGTTCCATGGTATGGGCTGGATCCAGCCGTACTCGGACAGGTATCTTTTCTTCAGGTTTTCTCGGCATTTTGCTATCGTGTCCTCCAGTAAAACAACGCCACCTGTGGAGATGGACTTTGCTCAACGGGTTATCAAAAACAACAAAACGTCACGTGTAGCACATATCTATAATTATGCGTATTCCTTACTTCCTTTGCGAGGCCAATATAGCTTCCTCGACATCATATAGTTTTGATAATGTGATCAGACCTATATGCAAAGTGCTGAAGATGATAATATCATATGTTACTTTTTACGTCCGTGAAAGTGAGTTTCACGGGAGGTATTGTTTACTGTATATCTTGTTTGTTGGTCTGATGTATTTCCGCAAACTTTGGTCCGACGAGAAATAACTTAAAAAGCTATGGACTGCATGACTGCAATCATGTCTGGTACTAGTATGTGGGTAGTTTTGGGGAAGATAAAAGGTCTTGGTCAATTTTTGGGCTTCCAGCTGACTTCAACGGTGTACAAGCAAAGAAACAAAGGACAGTGCGACAATTGCAAGTTTCTAGTTTTGGAGAGCAATAAAATACAGTAATTCACGTTACCAAGGCAACCGTCTACATCCGTCGGAGCTCTCAACAGCATGTCGGCCAGATGTGGATACCCGAAATCCTCCAGGGCCGTGAGGAAGACTGGGAAGGCCCTCGGTCCCCGTGTTGCCAGGATGTCCAGAAATCGCTCAACCTGCAGCGTGAAATGATGTTACCGAAGACTGTGCTTAGATCCCGTCGCATAAATGCACTGTTTTTCCCAGTCTCTATGTTGGTTGCTCGAAAAAAGTTTGCAACAGAAGTCAGCTGGCCATGTTCTATAAAATAGTAACCTCGTATTGAAAAATTACGTCTGCAACTTTTTCAATTATGTACCCTTATGTAACCATACATGCTTTAACATCTGTTATGAATATTGAAATGCGTTACAGTATATATTCAAACGGACTTGACAAAATGAAGGTGCAAACATGTCCTGCAATTTGGTCTAATAAGAACATCCATGGTGCTTAAATGCTTTCCATAATGCTTGTTGCTATCAGATGTTTTTCATAAACTATATTGTAGTATGCCTTTACCTTTGATGCTCGTGTGCGTTCACACTCGATGTCCTCGAAGTGTTCCGGGTCCATGACGCCCTCCTGGATCATGTAGGACCTGACATCTTGGACACGGAGGCTCTGGACTATCTCTGTGCGATGGCCACGGATAGATGCGGCCTCCCACGGGTCCATCTTCAAGGGGAAAGGTATTGGGACTTATATGTCAGGGTAGAGACTCCTGTAACCTTACGCAGGGACGGGGGGCACATGTTATGCTTACTATGCACCACTATATAATATGTCATCATCGACCTAGAGACTTCGATCTGGTAGAATCGGTGATTCTACCGGTAGAGATCCCGATCGGAGTCTCTGTCGACAGAAACCGATTTGAGTCTGTAAATTTTAAGACAGTCTGAACTTTTTAACTTTGATTCATGTCACTTTTAAATCAATGGATTGACTTGAAATCTAGGATTTGTTAATGGGAAACCTCCCTAACACATCAACAGCATACTGATCGGAGTCTCTGTCGAAGAAGACTCCGATCGGGATCTCTACCGGTACAATCGCCGATTTACCAGATCGAAGTCTCTAGGTACCTGACATATACATATAATGGTGCATGATAAGCATAACATGTGCCCCCCACCCTGCATGTGAACTGTTACTGCTAGTAATATATTAACTCAGTAGGGAGTATAGAACCACTTATGTTGTTAATTAGTTCATTGACGTCAGTCTAAAGAACACAGATTGACTCCAGAAGCTTATAAGTGCAGACAGAGACTACATTTGTATGTCGCGCAATTTTACGATCGACGAGGACATTATGCTGGCTTAACAACCAAGTTCAGCCTTCGTACAATGTAATTCAAGATTAAATAGGACAGGCTGAAAGTATTTTGCCTGAACTGAGGCACCAAAGCTTGCTGATATACCAGTTTATCAATGCAGGAGCATATCAAGGAATTTAATCTATTTTTTGCCAAACAACAATTTTGTCCATTTTTATAACGTTTTAATATACGCAAAACATGTGAGATGCAGAACATACCAGATGGTACAACAGAATAATGGTGACCACAGTGGTCGTTATAAGATTCTCAGAAACCCTCGGTATAAATCGACCACCAAGTGACTCATCCACGGCGCCAAGAATTAATGCATCAGTAACTTTTACTTTAAAATTGGGTCCGCAAGTACTTGTAAAATCCTACACGCATGTCCAAAACGCGACCCAAACATATGAGCTATTGATCATTTCTGAGCGGCGCCAGAATGTCATCTATTATTCTCCTCGCTTCTTCCCTGGTCCTAAACTAGATCACAGACATATATCGCATTCCGTGTCCGTATAAATCACATACGTTCTACGTAATTCTCAACAACAAGGGATTTACTTTGAATGGATTGCAGTAATTTTTCATCATGATTTTGATCGACCGGCGTATTAGAAAATCTCTTGATGAGAAGGAATTACTTAATATGATTACGTATCACCCGAAAAGGCAAACGGGTGACGTATGACAGTACTGTTATTGCAGTTGTTCCGATCTCTTGAAGTTCTTCAATCATCTAATTGACGTCGGATTTTTGTGGCATCCATCATTGAAAAAGCCCTCCCGCTATATCCTAGGGATTATAAACCGAATCAGGACGACCGCTAAATCCTAGAGGACTATGAATTTTTGCTGATGCTGCTCGAAACAATAAACGTAACTGCTCAGAGAGATAGTTGTCATCTGAAGCAAACAAAGGCTTTGGTTTGCACTTATTGAATTCAAACTACAGGGGGTTGTTTTGCATTGAGAACCGGGATGAGAGAATTGTCTCCAGAGACCAGTGGAGACATTGACGATCAAATATATATCCGATGAAGTAACGTCTGCTTTACCTGATTGCGACCGCGGAAAGCTCGCCTAAGGGCATTGGATAGGTCAAACAGCTGATCATTTGCAAACAATGCAATCAAAGAATTTTTCTGTTCTTAAACTTTCCGTGCGATGGAAAATCTCGCTTATTTTTTTTTTTTTACATTGGGATTGATAATGAAACCTTGCAGTTCACGTGACCTCATCACCGATGCTTCCTCATTTTCAATTCAACCTTTGGCATCGGGCACACCTAGCTATTCAGAATTACAACACAATACTGTATGATGTCATCGTATGGAATCTGAGAGCAACCACTTTTAGGCATACTAATACATTATCAGTATACTAAGTAGGTAGGGAGAAATACCATCATATTATTCATTTGCTCTGAGCTTATCTATATTTAGTAGGAATAGCAAATTCTAAAACGAAGTCAACATTGTTTTGTAGAATAAATTCAAAACACGATAACCAAATTCAAGTTACATATTTAGTATGCTATACGGTTATGTGCTGTTTACATACACGATATCATGAATACAAGGTATCATGTAACGAAAATATGCAATAAACGGACATAAATGTATCTAGTGTAGCTGTGTGGAAATGCAGGTCATCATGTCCAGACGTCGGCTGGCAATTATAGTTTAATGGCCTTAGCGAGGTCCAATGGGCCACGGACTACGACTACGGACTCTAAAATAATATCTACACATGTACATGTACATACAACCATGTAGTCAACAGTAATCCTTGGCGTTAATGAAGTTGCTACTAAACAAAAATCAGGCCCTAATGTAGATACGATCATAGAGCACCCGTAGTAAAACATTTATAGCAGCTTGTCGCTTAGTTGAGTCTGTATTTTGAATGAATATTGACTGCATTTTGCCATCCAGCAGTCTGGCAACATATTAACATTGGTGAAAATTTGGTACGCTGTTACATGTATTGCCCAACTATATCTTCTGTTGACATGGTGCCAATAAGTAATGAAATAACGAAGTTTTCCCCGGCAAAACATGTCTCGCTGTCTTTGCCACTTACCGTTGCTTGCACTGCTGCAGAAAAGGCCGACTCGGAATATCCTAGAGGCCGCGGTTATCAGGCTGTAACCATCGGGGATGAAACTGGTCTCTCACCGAGGAAGAAACCAACGTCTCCGCCCAAGGATACCTGTCTATCGGGGTGGAGATAACCACAACAATCCAGGGCGTTATTGTGGCCAAATATGGCAGATGTAAGCGGCCCTCCCGTTGGCTGCTGCTGCCTGTCGTTATGCCGGTACAGCTGAATGAAATCATTGCAGACCGATCGATCACTTCTTCGGGGCCAACCATTGTCGTATATTCGGAGGGCAATACGGATGGGCAGCTATGGACAAGACGGATGGTATAATTTGCATCTTAATATATAAGTATTGCAGTAACAAAGTAGTTTTCAAACTACTTTTTAAAATTGTAAAATATTATTTAAAAAAATGTTCAATTCTAATTGATTTAAAAATTTTTAGAATTGCGGATGGTGTAAGTTGCATTTTAAGATATTGCAGTAGCGAAGTAGTTTTCAAACTACTTTTTAAAATTTCATATATGTAATGTTATTGACGGACGTTGTTTGACATATCAACTACGTTATACATTGTATATCATATATAACTATGTGGCAAGCTGAGATGTAATTATAACGCTACGTAATTATCAATAACGTTAATGTAAGGTCGTATAGTTATCAGTTGTTAATTATTATCAATATTTACAACGAAAGACTGAGTGACAACGATCGGTCCCGTTCTAGTCACGAACGTGAGAGGACTCGAATATTAGCATCCTATCGTCTGCCAGAGCTATCCATCATCACCATGAAGCTGCGTGAACTCCGAGGATTGCCGGCGCCCTGTCTGATCATTGACGTAACTCCACCGTGAATATTTTTGACAGGCGTAGAATTAGTCTCTATCAGACTCCTTCGGTTGCTGAAAAAAATAGTCTCTATCAGACATCCTTTGGTTGCTGAAAAAAATAGTAAAAACTGGCAATCTCTCACCTTATTTCTTTGGCATTTTATTCTTCCTATTTGGCCAGTTCTACTGTTTTGTTTTGGCCGGCGTACAATTATCTCTATCAGACTCCTTCGGTTGCTGAAAAAAAGTAGTAAAAACTGGTCATCTCTCGCTTTATTCCTCTGGCATTTATTCCTATTTGGCCTTTTCTACTGTTTGTTTTTGCAATTAGTCGTGTGAGACACAAAACTAAATCAGTTGTATATCCTTTGTTTTTTGCTTGTAATTCCATACTAGGAACCATAGCCTCAAAAGAGGGACTTCTACATCTTTTCCTGCCACACTAATCGCATTTTTCCTCTTTTCATCAGATAATGTTGACGAGCAAACCCTCAAGGTCCTTACTGAGGTAATGGAAGGACCCTGTAGCTTCTGGACTAACCTGATTAAGTCCATATTGATAGGGGAAGTAATTGCATGGGGATGGCTTGCAAGTGCTCATTGGTATAACAGATATAATACACACAAGTATCAAACTGACAGCATTCAATTGTTGACTGAAGAAGACATTTTTCGTGGGGCTTTAGAATGGCACATGTACATCTTACTGGATGTGTCCCGAAATCCATAAATAATGTCACAAGTAATTGCATGGGGATGTCATGCAAATGCCCATCGGTATAACAGATATACTACACAATACCCAAGTACCAACCTGACTACATTCGATTGTTGACTGAAGTTGTAGGGCTTTAGAATAGTGCATGTACATACTTGTAGGATGTGCCTTCCTTCTTCCCAAAGTCCATAATGACGGAAGTAATTGAATAGGAATGGTCTGAGAGTGTCCACTGTTATAACATATGTCTTACATAACACTACAAAATAGTCAATAATCGACAGGGCCAACTTTAAAAAAAAAACATAACTGTTAGAACAACAAATATTTTTCAAAGCTCGTTTAATGCACATCCTTGCATGATGCTCCTTCCTAGCAGGATGACTGGACTTAGTTTTTACAGTAGTTAACATCCTACTGGCCTGTACAGAAGGGCTGGTGATATCATAACATCTCAGGACAAGCACGTTCCAGACGACTCCTGGCCACCCATTCCTGGATACTGGGTCAATGGACACTAAAACTGGGTCTTCTCCTTCACTGATTTCCCCAATGGCTGGTAGTTAAGTTGGCAAGCAGGTGTATTTAGCAATGTCGTGTCAAAAGATCGTTGCTATTAATGACACTGAGGAAGAGTAGGTGTATGAATCGCTCAGTGCTTTAACCTAGTTACATAGCATGCCATGGCTCAACAGATGAGAGGATGGATGCACGTAGAAGTCTTCATCGACAACGATGGACAATCAAGAAGAAGCTCAAATGCTAGCAATCCTTTCTAAGCTGAGGTTTAGGCTTTGTCTTGTCATGCTTTTTGGCGTTTTTATCGGACATTGTTTTTTGTTCGTGGGGCAGTTGGATACTGACCTGCCAATTCGACACTGTCTTGCCAATTCGATACTGTCTTGCAAATTTGATACTGTCTTGCCAATTTGATACTGTCTTGCCAATTTGATACTGTCTTGCCATTTGATACTGTCTAGTAACCACCAAACAATCTGCTTGGAGATTAAGCAATCCCATTTACGAGTCACAAAGTCACAAATCACATCTAACCCAGGCCGGATGGAAACAATTGACAATAAACTGGGTAGCGAGTTGTCAATCAGTACCCAAGAATCGTTTATTTACTTTCTTGACACAAACATTATCAGAGTCAGACAATTTTTGGTACAGCCTTGTTGGTTTTTTGAAAACCTTGATAATGTGCTTTCAAATAAAATGTATAGATGTCACAAGCAGCATACTGAACCATCTGTAAACTTTTTGCCCAATTCATGTACATGTATATACAGGCTTAGGTTCTTGGTTTACTTGGTATCTGCTACGGTAAGAACTCAGATTTGATCATAAATAATGCACAATTCTGCTCTCACTATTTAACTAGAAGCGAACGAAAATGACTGTGACAGAGACAACATCTTAACATAGAAATCTCAAATATAGACAGTTCTCAGAACATGAACTACTACACAACGTAGGTGCTAACTGAGCTTGAGTAAACTGTTAAAGTCTGGAGTGCAGACTAGTCTTTGCTTTACAGGTCCTAAGATGGTCATGTCACCTGTCTGGGCCTCTGCATTATGTCTCACTGAGACCAATTCCTGAAAAATTAGATACAGAAATACATAGCATTACACTTACAGTCTGCAAACAATGGAAACAATCAAGGTTAAATCAAAAAGAAAAAAGAGATTTCAATCTTCAGGGTATGCAATCCTTGGCTTCCTGAATTCCCCCATGTCAACCTCTAATTCCTGCAGGCTCTCAGCCAGATTCTGAGACCTTTGACCACTGTTGATCCTGTCATTCTGCCTGTCATTCAGCCTTTGCTGCTTGGTTAGTCCACTGTATTGTGACATTGTGACGTTGCAATTTCGATAAATAAAAAATAAAAATTCTGCCTGTCAATTTTCCCTCACCAACTTACATGTACTTGGTTCAAACAGATACATAAACCCACAGCTCATGTTTTTCACATTCACATGTCCAAAGACTGAAGTACAATGTAGCTGAGCCTCACCTGGTGGAAGGAACAGTGGCTTCCCATGTTCACGTCGAGGGCAACGTCCCCTAAAACCAGCCTCGTTCTTCCTGACTTCAGGACCTGCAGCTTCCCAATGTAACCTTCCGACATGTTGGATAACACAGAGGGGAGTTCACCACCAGCTTTGTCCTACAAATCACAACAGACATGCCGATGTCACACAAGAAGTTTTGTGGCAAAAGCATTTCTCTCTTCTAAGTTACCCATTGATGTAACTTATTTATTGAAAAAAAGAGTTCTTATATTCAAATAGGTGTAGATGAGTTGTCACTGCTGTAGCAAAATCAAACTTGCTTATCAATAATAAGTCATCAAGTTACACTTTTTGTGACCTTTTCTTGTGGGTCCTGAAAATTTTCCCCATAGACGCAAGTTAAGCAACATGCCCAAGATGGCTGACTGTCCATTAACCACTTAGGACAATACTACAAACCTATCATAGGATAAATCTCCTATTTTATACTCCAGGTAGAATTTAGTAAATAAAGTAGAAATCAATTTTGCCATTGCTTTCTCGGGATCTGTAATACACTGCATTTACAGTATTACCGATTAGCTGATAAATTTTTAAACATATAGAGATGATGATGTCTTGTTCAGTATCCATTTTATGTCAAACAGGTCAAACCTCAGGCAGAAATTACACAAGTACACTGACATCATCTTAAATGTAATTTGTAAAGATTTGTGACAGCTCTGCAACACAAAACCTGATCCCCAGTTTGCCTCTACAATGTAAATGGCCTCACTCTGTGTCCAGCAAAGTACCACATGGGAAATCATGATGAAAATCAAAGACATTTTCATCATATTACAAACACAAAAAGTTATTGTGTGACTAGAAGTATAATGTGAACAGAAATAGATATCTGGTCTACAAAATAGTCAGATGACTGAAAGGCAAACTGTGCTGATATTACTATGATTAATTTCCCATGACAGAGAAAAAACACACCTTCACAGTGGTTTACAAGAGGAAAAAATCTATCTATATTAAGTTAGGGAATAGGTTGACATGAAAAAATCTTGTACACACAAGTAATGGAATCTGTTTTCTAGAAAGCAATTTCCACAATTGGATTCACGACCCAAGTTTGATCTTGTTATGATATCATAATAGCCTGGGGGTCATTTTGTTGGGAGTGTGGAAATTATGAAAATCTAATCAACTTTAAGTCTTACAATTCAACTCAGTTTTATGTTATTTGAAAGAGGGTGGATTCCCTGTGTTTTCAAATGCAAAAGAAAACCATAAGTGACTGGACATGACTGTTTTAATAGAGACTCTGGGATGGGAAAAGGACCAGAGTTCTTTCCAAGCTCTAAATTTCTGCCTCCCTCTCAGTTTTACAATGTATTTGCATGGAAGAGAAAAGCTAGCCTGGTATGTGTCAAAGGTATGATAAATATGGTAGGACCTACTAGTTTTCTCACACCTTTAACATGTATCTTGCCATCCTAGGGCATGAAGTGTTGAACTTGTTAATATTGTACTATTTTTCACATTTTGACAAATTCTAATTTCATGGCAATGTTATGGCAAAAACGTCGTGAAGTTTTGATTCCTGTCTAACAAGAAAAATAGACCAGTTGTAAATTTTGTTTTTCTGATGTATCTAATTCCACTCAGGAATGGAAAGATGAATGATGGCAAGAGCTTTGAAGAGGACACTATATACATGTACCTCTTCCTTTTCTTGCTTTATCTTCGCTTCTTCCTTCTTGACTTCTCTTCTGCCATCGTCATCTCGGGAGGGCGGGAGGATGGGGAGGGTGTCCGGTAACTGGAAGAACAGCATCTCGCCGTCGTGCCCAGCCTTACTGCAGAACAGCTCTGCACAGCTGACCTGCACAGGTGGCAACGTGGTCTTGTGGTTAGGGTTGTTGACTCAGAATCTGAAGGTTCTGGGTTCGAATCCCTGGCAGGCCCCACTGTTGTGCCCTTGGGAAAGGCAGTTTACACCTATTTCCTCACTCGACTCAGGTGAAAATGAGTACCTAGCTTTGGTTAGGGACGTCCTCTCGGATGGGACATAAAGCCAGAGGTCCCGTGTTTGAGGTTCGGTTGAGTAGATAACATTGAAAAGATCAGACGGTGGAAGATAAATGGAGTTAACTGTGAAACTATCCATAAAATGGTCAATGACGTACATGTACTATCAAATTGCATATCTAAGAACTATACACTACTAATAGACAGTTAGACTTCTACATGTACACAATCTTTTAAAAAGACAACTGCTGTCTCACCCTTTTGCCCCGCCCCACTTCAGACTTAACCCGAGCAGGCTCCGCTTTGACAGGTGCAGTTGACACACTGGTTTCAGTCAAATCCTCCATTTCCACATCATCTACAGGCTCAGACTTTACTACTCATGGAGAAACAAAGATAATGTAAAATGGTCAAAAAGTTGAGAAAAGAAGTTGGCTTTCAGTCAAGGTATTTCCACTAAGTAGTAACAGCATTTGCATGCATATTTTGTCCAACAGATACATAATTATTACAACTGCAAAAAATACAATTAAACACCAGCATCTCTTTTAATTAAAAAGAATAGCTCAAAACTTCAAATGGATGAGAGAATATTCAAATATACATTGACATGTGACCCAACTATAGTAACAGAGATCAGGGAGGATGGAGGGTTATGTGAAAAAAATAACTGTCGTATTAGAAGCACAACCAAACCATTATCGGATATAAATGGACAGACAAACAGAAAACATAGAGAGACCAAACTTTCTTCATGTTCCCACCATCCAATCCAAAGTATTTAGAATGAATGAAATGTAATGAGTCGACAAACCTTTGACCACAGGTTTGTCATCTGTCTCCATCTCTTCCTCTTCCTTGTGTTTTACAAGTGACCCGGTCGATACTAGAGGCACCTGCACTGGTAGTAGACTTTTCTCTGTCTCCGTATAGCCAACATCGCTCACAAACTGAAATTGATTCCAACTTATTAATGACCCTACTACGAATGATTTATGTTCTTGTAAACAAGCATCGAAATTCAGCCTTGTACGTCAAGGGGCTGCCAGTTATGCTGTTGTTGATACAAATATACCAATAAACAAACAAACAAAGAGGGTAAAATACAAGTTACTGTAGTGATGCAGGAGATTAGTAATAGATGTCACTTGAAACATCTCAAAGTAATCTTCATAATATATTTCATCCGGTAGAGTTTGAATTGTCTACATAAGTATCATTTACCTGAATGTCTAACCTTCAGCAATGTAAAACACAAGATAGTCAGCTTGACTAAAATTGACATGCTTCGAATTAATTTATCCAGTTCAAAATACAAGTTAAGTCAGTAGACAGGCCTATAGTAGGAAAAAAATCACAGGAACGTTGGTTAGACTTTTGGATTGAAAAATTTCAAAATGTATTCCAACAAATACACTGCGCCATATCAACTTTAAATCAATAATTTCATCTGGTTCAAGTGATAGATATGAAACACAATATTGTGGCTATTTTTTTTGTTACAAAGATTCCAGGAGATAATGCAAAGAAGATATAAAATTTTTACAAGTTTATAAATTTTATCATTGTCTTAGGCTAATAATAACACATGCTGTATGCTATGAACTTAACAAGTCGTATATCAGTTGCCAATACTAATTCTTGAGGCTTAAGTGTCAATCTGTCTCCTTACGTCATCTCTCTGCAGGGCCTTGAGGATTTTTTTGGTGTCTTCCTTGTTTTCTGGGATGTTAGTTCTACTCCCAGCCTTGAACACTGGAGCAGGCATATCAGAAGACCCACCTCCACCACCACCTCCTCCTAGAAACAAGAAAATAGATTGATGATACACTGTATTCTAGATCTAGACCTAGCACAGTGAAGTTGTTTATTACAATCTCTGGCTACCATCAGTCTTTCTTAATACAAACTATAGACTAAGTACTGGGTGTTATCATCATCATCATCATCATCAGATGCTAACATGGACCAATTATTATCAAACCTGAGGATTGTCTGTTACAATAGTGTTGGAGGCTGTGATAACTGGTTTCCATAGTGACAGAGAATCGTGAGCTCTGATTGGACTGGTTTTCATAGTGATAAAGAATCATGAGCTCCTATTGGTACAGTAGTTCTGGGAATGGGAATGGTTCTCTGAGACTTCTCTCCAGTTAGAGGTGTATGGTCATAAGCTCCAGAAGGTGGCCCAATCAGCCCAACAGTGAGAGACTGTGTAACACAGGCTACATATACATGTACACAGGGCACTTACCTCTCCTCACCTGCCTTCCAGCTGGACCCTCCTCAAAGATGGAGTGCGTTCTGATGACATCGCCCCTCCCCCTTCCTCTCCCCCTCCCCCCGCGGCCTCGCCCCCTCTCCTCTCCCCTTTTCGAAGACTTGCCCCTCTGTTCACTAGGTTTGTTTGCAGTCGATTCCCTAAAAAAGGTGTGTTAAAATAATCAGGTGTTTGACATTAGAATGTGGAAAAAAAGTGATAACTAAGTTGAAAAAACAGATTCATTCTGTTCTGTTAAGGCATGTGCATTTGGAACAGAAATATAATTGTTAACCATTGATAAAACACATATTTGACAAAATAAAGATTACATGTGTCAGATTGAATAACACTATCTTCATACAACACTGATACAATACATCCAAATATCTATGCACGGACTCACCCATTTTTGTTCCTTTCCTTTCGAACAGGAATGTTGGGGGTAAATGTTTTCTGCAAACAGAGATGACACATATATGTATATAAGTTTTGTTGATAGACAAAAAAGATCATGAGATAAGACCATTATTACATTTTGACAATCTGACACCGACTTACGACATTTTCTGTTTTCTGATCAATCTCCAGTTCTAGCATTCTTCATATTTCAAACATAAATAGAGGCTACATTGCAATGTTCAGTAGTTCTATGCAGTATGGTAGCGTACTACTATTCCTAAACTGAACAGTTCTAGATTTGTACTGGGTGGGCTAGTCATCATTAATCTACATATGTATGTAGTGAGGCGTAGAAAAAAAAAAAATTGTGTTTCCTGTTTCCCGACCGACCCTAGAAAAAACTGCCGACCCTAGCCTTTTTTTGGGGTGGACCCCTGCAAGGAACATAAACTTTCGAGCTGATAGACCTTTTCCAGCTCCATGATCTGACACCTGAGTGATGAAATGTTGTACAATTGGTTTTCCAACACTGATATTGAAAAAATAAGTGTCCTCATGCAATTTTTACTTTGTTAAAATACTGTATTGTATACGTTGGATCACTAGAGATCGCCAAAGTCTAAAAAAGAAAAAAAAATAGTGCCGACCCTATTTTTTTCAGGACTGAAACAGGAAACACAACAATTTTTTTCCTAGGCCTGACCTATAATGGGCATCGCCCAGTCAGGAAGGGAACCATGTACTGTATATCTAGCCTACTAAACAGTCCACAGAGTGCCCTACCTTTGGCACGCCGCCTAACGTGAGATCCCTGGGACTGCGGATGGACGGTAACCTCCGGGGGGCACCACGTCCCCGTCTCGCCACCAGGGGGGAGGACGGAGCTGCGTTACCCGACGTACCACTGGCACCAGGGGTGGCCCCTCCTGGGTTGTTGGAGGCCATGCTTCTCTGCTTCTGTAGCAAGATTACATTGCTCGCAGTTAGATGTACAAAGGTTAGTGTAGTAGCCAGCTGCTGCCATGCTGCATCCTTGCAAAGCTGGTGTGTTACACCAAAGGACAGTTATACTGGCTATACAGATAACTTTACAGATACAGAAGCTGGTGTGTTACACCGAAGGGTGGTTATACCGGCTATACAGATAAAGAAGCTGGTGTGTTACGCCAAAGGGCGGTTATACCGGCTATACAGATACAGAAGCTGGTGTGTTACGCCGAAGGGTGGTTTAATATACCGGCTATACAGATACAGAAGCTGCTGTGTTACGCCGAAGGGTGGTTATACCGGCTATACCGGCTATACAGATACAGAAACTGGTGTGTTACGCCGAAGGGCAGTTATACTGGCTATACAGATACTAGCCGTGGCGACTCTTGATTTGGGCCTATATTATAGCCCTCAGCATACAGATACAACACACAGAATGACCAGTTCAAGTATTTCTGTTGTTAGTGTCTCCTTTTCAATGGCTTTCAAATATTACATTAGCCTTATATTCGATCTTCAGAATGTATTTACGTTACGAGCAGTTACTACCCTAACAAGTCTGAATTCTCAGGCTATATATTTAAACACAAATTGTTTGGATAGCGTTAGTTCGTACATGTCATTGTGTATGTTTTCCTAAAAACTGCATACAAATACACAGAACACTACCAAACGAACCAAAATACTGATAACTCACAGTAGTTTTCTCCAGACCTGTTTCCAGTCGGAATATGTTTACAAAGCTTAAAATATATCCAAGTTCCTACATGCAAATTATGATCAGCCACCGAAGGAAACTAACTTGACCGACTTGCAGCCCCCCTCCCCAACAATCTAAGTCTGCGACAACACCCTTTTAAGGCTTGCGTAAGGATAAAAATTTTACCTACGTAGTCTTGAAATCATTATGCATGTCGTTAACATGTATAAACTGTCATTCTCACCTTTAATTATAAGAAATTTAGAGGATCATCGGAAGCTCATGCAACTCCGGCCAGCACCTCGTAACCTTTAACCCTTGACACCGGAAGTATAATCGGGTAACCTGGTTATCCACATAATACTAGTACTGGAACAACGAAGGGAGGCAGCACAGTGCGTATGGGCTGGGCTATTTTTTATCTATTTATTTATTTTTGCTTATTACGTGTTGTGTTTTCTGTTTTTTTTTCACGTGAAGCAGTGTTGGGGTACAATCAGAACTGATAAATAAAAAAAATTTAAAAAACGCACGAAGTTATCCCCCCCCCCCCAAAAAAAAACTAGCACAGACTGCTCTGAGGCCATTTGCTGTGCTGTAAGCTGCTGGGTAATGTGAGTGTTTCGTGGTATTATTCCAAACAATAGATCAATCAATCGCACTTCGTTATTGAAATATTGTAGGGGATATATTGTATGGCAAGTTTGAATCTAACAAAGACCTCTGGAAACCAAAGTAATGCCAGAAAACTGAATGCATATGAACTTCTTTTGATTTTTGGCGCGAGTATTCAAATGTGGGGAGGGGGGCGTTGCATGTATGTCTTTTCCACGCACTGTATCGGAAGATACGAAATATGTCAAATTGTGGAGAAATGTATTGCTTCTATGTCTACTTCACTGTCTGTGGCAGGGATTGGAAGGAGTGAATGGCCATAACAAGCCAGCTGACGGAAAAGTCGGGCTGATAAACCGGACTGACTGAAGTCAACAGTCAAGCACCCCCATTAAATTACGTTCATTCATGATTCAGAAACTGTGGGGTCGTGTGGCGCAACGGCAGAGCACTCGACTCAGAACCAAGGGGTCCCGGGTTAGAGTCCTGCCATGCCACCGATTTTGTGCCCTTGGGAAAGGCACTTTACACGACTTTCCTCACTTAACTCAGGTGAAAATGAGTATTGTCCTACCCTGCATTTGTCCTCTGCGTTGGTGGCGGCATAAAATAAGTTGAGAAAACTTGAGTTTGCCGTCACCATGTCTTGTCATGAAATAAAAAAAATGTGGGGTCGTGTGTCGCATCGGCAGAGCACTCGACTCAGAACCAAGAGGTCCCGAGTTCGAGTCCTGCCATGCCACTGATCTTGTGCCCAACACAAATGAGTATTGTCCTGTCCGGTATTTGTCCTCTGTGTTGGTGGCAGCATAAAATAAGTTGAAAAACTTTGCCGTCGATGTCTGGTCGTCGTCATTGTGTCGTCGTCACAATGTCTTGTCATGAAATGATGGAATAAAAAAACTGGGTGAACGGAGTTTAATGGGGATGTCAAGGAACACCATCATCATATAAACTTACTGTAAGTACATTTGTACTCATTTGTACTTATTGTAGTCATTTAATGATACACAGACGCCTTATAGTAGTGATGACAGATGCTAGCTGTGTCTCCACGTTATTTAGTAAGTGGACTTTTTTTAGGTCTCATGCGACGAATTTTTACTTCCTTTGAGTCAAGAACTATTTGATAGAAATTAGTCTTCATGTGATGTTTAGTGGCCTGATGATGGCACCATACTAGTAGCATGTTGGGTTGGGTGCATTTTGGCAAGCAATCGGTAGAAAGCGCTGGTAAGCAGTCTAACAGTTTTGACAATATTTTTCAGATGGAACGTGAAGGAAAATACCTTTTAGGGAAAACCTTCTCTCGGTGTTGACAGCATTTGGTTGATTGATATTTAATATACCCAAGGGGGTAGCAATTGATCGGGTTCAAGGTGAGAATATTTTTGTATGATTCTTTAAAAATTAAGAACTAGCTAAGTGTCTTAATACTGTTGTTACAAATGTCATTTATGTCTGCATGTGTGATGGCATGTCTTTCTACCTACATGTAGCTTGTTTTCTTACTGTTTACATACTAGGTACTGGCGTAGTTGGTCAAGATTTTTCTGGTACAGATCAAGGAGCAACGTCTACATGTATGTCCGTGAGTATGCGAAACGTATTCAAATTCTAGTTCTGCACAGTTTTCGTATACTCTCAATTTCATGCTGAACGATGCAATTGCATTTTAATTAAAAACAGAATTATGAAAAAGAAACTTGCCACAAAAACATCCAACGTCCACTGCTTATTTACAACAACAATGTTTTCTGCCGACTAGCGAGTAGTCATATAAATGCAACAGAATGTTCTGATATAC
This sequence comes from Branchiostoma floridae x Branchiostoma japonicum, assembly GCA_013266295.2. NCBI lineage: Eukaryota > Metazoa > Chordata > Leptocardii > Amphioxiformes > Branchiostomatidae > Branchiostoma > Branchiostoma floridae x Branchiostoma japonicum. The sequence goes on along the minus strand of CM023837.1, from coordinate 7,948,912 downwards.
AATTCAGGTGGAGTTACAAGTTGTAAAGTCTGCTGATATGGTCTCAGCATGCACTCACAGTGATAAAGTTGATCTCCCGCTAGGTGGTGAGCTTAATAGCAATACAAAAATAACTCAGCAGTTGATGGTGAATCTCTCTAGAGACCTTGCAACTCTCTAGAGACCATGCAACATTACTTTTTGCTTACATCGCGGTAGTTACTTGCCTACTTTATTGCTTTCATGAATTGCAACAGTCATGGAAGATGCATTGTATCTTTGAATTTTTACATATCTACACGAAGCTACATATATCTTTTGGAAATTCTCCCTTCTTGAAGAACGGACATATCCTGAGTTTATTTTCACACACGTACAGACAAGGAGGTTATAATAATGTGTGACGGGCTTCACGCAGCTCGCGCAGTGGGAGGAAACACGCCCGGAAAACTGGACCCCTTGATTAGGGTCTCAGGATTTAGCGTGGGGTCAGATGCACCGCCGTAAAATCGTCCTAAGAAATAGGACCGCCGAGAGCAACTACAGCAGATCGACACTATCCGCAGATTCAGTCCGAACAAATATTACTTCGCCGAGTGCACTTTGTTGATAACGGGTTTGACAAGGTATTAATGAGATATGTTGAGCTACACGCGGAGTGACATTAAAAGCATTGGGCAGTGCCATTAATACTGATCCTCTGACGTGGCCCGGCTATCGTATCATGTACCGTGGACGTATTTTACTTCCAAAGTGCGCTTTGCTGATAAGCGTCTCGTGATTTAGGTGAGGGAAACACAGACGTCAGTTGGATTTAAGGGAACGGCTCTAAACCGTAATTAGACTTACCGGGATTTATCACATAACGTTGCTTCAGAGAATGGAAAGGGCACGACTCAAGTCACCCGAGTACTTCGCTGAACAAAATGGATTTGGTGACTGTCCACTGTTGTAATGGAACCACATGCAATATGTAGTCATGGATAGGGTGGTTGCATCACAATCGAGTTTGAGTCTTACAGAACCACATTCTCGGTCCATGAATCCCAGATAGAAGCAAATTGTAATTCTCATGTGGCCATCTAGGGGATTAGTGCTGAACGACATCTTGCCGGGCGTATCTTAGTCCAACATAATCACCTACACACTGTACTCTACCGCTATTGACCAGTTTCTATTTCTATATTTACAATGTGAATATGTTCCGTACTTCGATGAAAGTTAGACATCCAGGTAATGAGAATCTCATAAGAAAACTGTTACTCAAGCAGCTGGATAGATTTTAAAAAATCTATCCCGTTGCTTGTCAATGAATAACAGTTTTCTTGTGTTCCATATACTTCATTGGTGTCATTGTGTTGACCTGTATCAATGCTTAGATTTATGCATTATGGTCTTGTATTATGAACATCTTGTAATTAGTTTCAAAATATGCAATTTTCAAATGCTTTGCATGGACTGGAGTTCAATTTGTCGTATTCGACATGGTAGGCTTTACCATGGGCATACATAACGATATATGAGAAATATCGGTGATATGGCCTATCAACTCATAAATCAATCGAATTCCGATAACTCCTATCGATTAACGTTTAACAAGGCAGTGACATAGGTGTACACCCCTTTCAATACAGCATAACCATACGAAGTGCGGACGAAGCGTAGTCGGACATACTAGTATCTAATACTATATAACTGCACAAAGTCATGTTCTTGTCATGATACAATTTAAGGTTGCAACATATTGAATAGATCTATCGGATTGTATGTATTTTCATGTCACATGAATCTGTAAAGTTGTATATGTATATGTATGATATGTGTTATTCCATAACTAGAAATACAACATTTTCATAGCAAATGCATAATGTTTAACATCGCACGGGACGGTCTAGCCTAACAAACTGCAGCTCTGTTTATTCTTACTGAAACACATACATTATTCATATATATATATATATATATATGGTGACCAGTCCCTTCCAACTCTGTTCTGCAACTTGTTACATAATGTAATCCAACACCACAGAGTGTCTGCTACAGCACCAGTTACTATGGTGACAGTCGTCTGGTCCAGGTCATTGATTTTATTTGTTTGGAGAAGAAGAAACAGAAGAAGCAGATCAAAACATTATGTTTTCCTTCTGCGAAGGTAAACATTATCAAGTTGCTCTAATCACATATACGAGTCAAATTTACCTGGCACCTTCCAGGTGTTACCATCCAACATGCCAGGCTATACTTACGCCATAGTCACGTGAGTTAAAACACCCTATAGATCACGTCTTACTATAAAATGCATCAGCTGCATAAACCCTGTGGTAATAGGTCACCTATAGTAAAAATTTGATATACTTGAAATTTCGTGTCTCGTTGTAAAGGACTTCTGATAAAGTTGAGGGCCTGTAAAACTGATCATTCGAGATGGTTTATCTAGTCCACTTCATGTGATCAAAATCGATATCGATTGGATTCTTGTGTGTTCTTAAACCTACATGGTCCACACTAATGCTGTTACACAGAAAGAACCGTTTGGTAGCGTGCGTTAATCTAAAAATATAAACTATTCATTCTGGCGTATGTACAGCAGGGACGACTAGGGATCGAGCTATTTGGTATAAGTTTATAGGTTAATTATAAGTGTTACTAAAATATAGAGAAGAAGTGACATCATGACTGTACTTGAATACAAATTAGTCAGTTGACGAGCCTCTCTCAAATTCGCGTAAAAATGATAAAACAAGAGAGGCCTGACTAGTAAGGTCAGAATACACGAAGGCGTCCGTGATAGCCACTAGTCGGTTTGGGTTTCGGGGAGACCTGGTGAAAATTTGGTAGTATTTGTAAGGGGCTTTGCTGGCACGCAGATGATCACGGAGCGGTCCAATGTTGATAACAGGACATGTGTGATCTTCAGTTAAGAAAAATGTATTCTCTCAGACGTTGGGAAAAATAGGCAAAATAGCTTCGGGGGGGGGGCTTTTATTGTGCTGTCATATTTGCCAAGAAACATGAGGAAGTGGGACATAGTCAACTGAGGTATATATCTACATGTAGGTGTGTTAACAGGAACAGATATATGCCACTTGCTCCATCTAGCGGGATTCGTAGTAACTTCAGCGTCAGTCTTAAGAGAAACGGGCTCAAGGATGTTTGATATGAAATACGTTACAGGTTTCCTTTGATGGGCGTTGACTATTGGTTGCCATTAAACCAGACAAAATTCATATCATTAGATTTCATGAGTCTGAAATTCATTCAGGCTATTGTGTTTATTTCCAATATTAGGTAGGTACTGCAGTTTTGTTTGACCCATAAAAAACATACAATATCATTGCACTTCATGTTCCAGCTGGATGCCCTAATGATCCTGCGTTCCTAGAATCAAGTGATTTGTTATGTAGACTCAGGGCTCGAAATATACCACCTACATATTCAGGTTAGTGTAGGTACCTGCACCTAACCTTCACCAGTCCATGTACTAGGTTTATATATATGTATATATATATACATGTATGTGGATTTGTATTCACTGCATTGACTGCTGTCATCTATGAAGTACAAAAGAAATAATGGCAATGATTTATTATCAGTTTTTAATATAATTCATACTCGACCACACTTATCGAAAAGAGCAGGGGTCCTTCCCGGTGTAAGTGGTTTAAACCTTACAGTTTGACATCTTGAAGAGGTGATAGTCACCTGTTATGTCAATCCTTCCAAAACTGTGGTAAAACGTCATAAATAAAATAAATATAAATAAATGTCTGGATCTTTTCTAAACTATTCCATAAGAGATTGACTCTTTTCTTTCCATTTTCATCGATCATAAACATTCAGAATCATCAGACATAACGCCAACCCTCTTCGAACGTATACCTCCAGACCTGTGTTGATATTTATAGCTCATAATTCTCAGGCAATGGTTCCTTGGTGATACTGTAATAGTCCATTTATCGATAGCGAAGAAAAATACTGGGTTCCATCCTCGTTAGTTTATGCCAAGGCTCCTATACCTCACAAATAGGATGACACCAAGAACGAGAAGTGGACTCAGCTAGAACTACGTAGCTTTTGGAACAAAATCTGTACGTTGAGGACGTGTTTTGACTGTTCAGTTTCTCGCAGTAGTTTGAATTATTCGAGAATCCGGTCTCATTTGCAGTACCTCTGTCGCGTCCAAATTGCGTTTGTCTTACACATAGAATTAAAGATATTCAACAACACACTTTCGCTTTCGCTTTAAATGGAACGTATCCCAATTGTACTTCATCTACTTCCCTGCTCTCTTATCTTCGCACATTGCTCACGGCCCTGTTATTACGAAAATAGGGTGCACTAAACAGTTCGGACATCTCATCCCAATAGCCACTTGGACTGGCCATGACCTGTCACTAGTAAAAGTTTCGCATCGTCCCACGTCTGTAAAAAGGTCACCCAAGCCTCCCCGGTGTGTTTTATTTGCTGCCGGTCTGCCCTGATGCTGACTAGACTGATCACACGCATCAACTGTTTAATTGCCTCTGAGGAAATGGGATAGTTGAGGTGATTGAGGGCAGGCCGTGCAAAATTCATCCGTATGCCTTTGTCCTGCTGTTTTTGCGTATAGAAGTATCTCATATGTGTGTGGTACTTGCCAAAGAAACGGCGAAGAAGGGAGGCATATATCGTAGGTGATAGGCATCATTTATTTATTCATCTTGTAAAAGTACAAAGGAAGATATATCTTGCATGTTGTTGCGCGGGTCCGCAAGGATGAAGATGGGTGTGATACATGTTTCTTTCTCTCTGTAAATTGGTTTCTAAGGGGCGATATATTACGAGTCAAGATGGCGTCATCTGAACATTATTTAGTCTAAATAATTGGACATGTGGTGGCACAGGCATAACTTCACATTATATCACCATGAGGGCGTTATTCAGAATGATGCTCTCATTTGGCTGCTCAATTGAATTTTCTGATAGAAATATCCCACGATACCAGGCCAAGTGTGCATGTATTCTATTGGTGATTTGTTATTTTTCTTCGAGTAACTGTGTTCGGATTCCTTCAAAGAAAGGGATAGAGACTTTGATGTAGTGCCCCAACGTTGAGAGTGAATTGACAACAAGACCTGGAACACATGTATGTTAAATATAGAACAGAGAACGGTCAAAACCACGCGGTATATGTAGGTAAATATTAAATGGTACCCTTTGAAGACATTAACAGAAATGAACATTCTCCCTCTCTGTCTCTTTCAGACACACACACACACACACGCACACAAATAAAAGCTCACTCTACCGATAATATAACCTTCTGGTGAAGGTTGAAACAGCAAGTTATCTTAAGATGTAAGACGTGTCCTTCCTACCACTTTCTTTAAGACCTTCTGTGGCCCAGCCTTGCTTGATGTTGAACAGCATCTTTGTTCAATACTTATTTTTCCCACTAAATGGCAATTTTGGGAGCGGACTATCTCATCTGGGAGTAATAGAACGCGGTCTCTAAAAGACTAACGACTCAAGGACGGCACGCCAGACATAAATATCAATTCCTAGGGCCGCTCAAGTCATATCGAAAGCAATGATGAACTTTTATGGCACACATGAATTTCAAACTTTCCAAAAGCCATTCCTGATGAAGTTAGCTGGTGTCAGTTTTGATTGATAACACACACGAAACGTCTCGCCGTATAATGAAGATGTAATCGAATTAAAGCGCAGAGGAACTGATAAGCGGAACCACATCACAAGTTTGCATTATCATGTTGACGTTGTTTCTGATCGCTTACCGTCGGGGGAGGCGAATCTAAGTATGCTGGTGACGAATCAGAAGTCCGCAGTACGTGAGATGAATGCACTGTTACATGTCTGACCTTATTCCATCGAGATGGCGTGCGTAGAACAGCTTCTAATGACAAAACTGCAGAGTTCATATCATTTAACGACTTCCTTATCACAGGAGGAATTGACAAAGAGCTAGGACTCGGCGTACTGTTGACCTTTTCAGGAGGTAATTTGTAATTACGGGTGCGTATGTTCCCGCGTATCACTTCCAAAACAATTAAACAGATAATGATTATTCCGAAGCATCACATTGACACCACGCATGTTGGCGTAGTGCACAGTCACTAACTAGTGAGAAAACCAGGCGAGTCTTTTAGCAAAATCAACACATTCCTTTACAGACAGTTTTCTTTTGTTTTCTCTCCGGCGCTGCACATATCTGAATCCTGTCTCCCTCTGCGGCCGCATGTCGCCCTGAGAGTGTGGATGAAAAATTGGCACGTCATTTTATGATCCACCGGGAGGCTGTTGATGGTTCGGTGGATCCTCATTTCGACCCATCGTGGCGACGCCGTGTTGTAGGGACCAACCTGTATTTTAAAAAAGTATTGAGTTTGTATCAGCCTTCTTCAGGCTGCCCTCCATACCTCAATAATGAAGAGCAACTGCGTTGAGACCCTGCGTTCTTGATACGATCTGACCAGATAGAGGTGGATGATATGAAAATCCCGTGCACCCCGTAAATTATCTCCTCATCTTAAAAGAAAGATTTATGGCACCTTTAAGTTTTCACAAGTCGACGTGTGGCAATTACTGAGCTGAGGCCATTTTGCAGCTTGACTCTTATATCCAACTGTGACACTTGTCCAAATCACCATATCTCTAAAGACGATGCCAATCCCTTTAAAAGCCCAGGTACCCCCACCACTTTGTTCCGAACCATGAATAATAATCATCACCCCAAGCCCCTCTTGAATAGGAAATTGATGACTGTAGTGATGATAACGACATTGGCAATTTGTTTTCACTGGGATGTTGTTATCATGTGTCCCGGTTCAGCCCTCCTAACCATCTGCTGAGATACAGGTAGATTCAACAATCCGTCACACCTCCGCTTTCATCAAGCTCATTGCTCCAAAAACATTAGACTATTTTTAGGACAGGACTGTAATAGAGGATTATCATGGTACACACTTTATCTACTAATAGAGTCTGTTACAGCTGATAACTTTCTATGGCTCCCTTATATTCTTGACCTCTTAACTAGTGGATGTCATTATCAGTTAGCTTTAATATATCTCAGCTTGCAACGTTGCATTTATTGATTAAGGCAAGCGTAGAAAGATGGCAGAATTTGGTGACTACGAAATGTATATGTGGCCATAAAATATCTGTATTGTGCATACCCCCAAGGTGTCGTTCGGCAGTACAATTACTCTGCCACCCAAATGATGAGTTATGGCTGCTTTCGTAATTTCACAAGACTTAGGGCTCGAAACCTTTTCTCTGCATACCTGCACTAGACAAATTCTACCTGCACCACCCAGACTCTGAGAAGTATGTACCATACTTAAAATTGTTCAGAAACCATTGCCATTATTTCTTTTATACTTCATAGCTGGTAACAGTCAATGCAGCAAATGAAAATCAACATACACCTACCTGTATATATAAACCTAGTACATGGACCATGGCCTTTGCACGTTAGGTGCAGGTGGACATCAGAAATACCTGCACAGCTCTAATTTTACCTGCACTAGAAAGTGCATATGCACCCAGTATTTCGAGCCCTGTTGACAAGTCCTAGCATGTTCACGTCGTTCATCTGTGGTAAGTCCCGAAAGATGCTTAACATGGCTTTCTCCGCACAAAATAACATCGTATTTCTCAATTATCTCCATCTAATTAAAGTTGCTGTCTATTAACCTGTTGTTTATTTACATCAGTTAAAGTCAATTAAAACAGAAACCCCCAGTGGGTTATGCTTGTCATTATACATAAGTCAAAATTTAATCGTCTACACCGTGTAATAGATATTAACGGCGGTCGTGTGATGTAAAGAGATCAGGTTGTCTTCATAAACAGAGACGTCGTGGCGCCATCGTATAAAATGTTTGAATGAAGTTCAATGCCTTCTTTTCAACTTTCTTTGTCCTCTTTGCTATTTTGATGCATTTTAAATCAATAAATGCTGCTAAAGCCGTACCAGACTAATATAGGATCGCAGCGTTTTGGCTTAACGAGAGCGTCGTGCATTTTAGACAACTACAATAATAAAGAAATAAATAAAGACCTTTATTGCAAGTTTATGCCCATACAGGCTAAGTACAGATTGTGGTGATAAAGTTCTGAGTACAATAACAGTGATGCAAGGCTGGTATAATTTTTGTCACACGCATGGCATTGGAAAATATGCCACCAATGGTACTTCTTTTCGTCATTTTGAATCTCTCAAGAAACAAAGGCAACTAAAAAAGACATTTTGATAATCATAGACATCAAGAGTTTGGAGTTCAACGGGCACCGACTATATAGATATGTATATATATCTATTTATATATTTATTCATACAGAAAGTTTCCAGCCTGTAGTAAGTCATACGTAGGTTTATTTGAGTATGGCAGTAGCATGTTGCTTTGTTGTACATCGGGCAACGCTTGACCTTGCACGCTAGACTCTTCCTTCTCCAGTAATGACATCAACGTCACCTGGTATCTCATTACGCCTTAGCGGCTCCAAAAGATCCCCACCAAATTATCGTACCCTTAAGAAATTTCATCCCAAATCTCATTTCTATTCCGTTTACCGGGGAAGGTATTCCCTGTACTACTAACGTTAATGGGAGAGAGAACGACATAAATGACGTTACGACCCCGCGATATCTCCTCCCTTGGCGTGGCCACAAGAGGGAATAATTAGATCCAGACGCCCGCAAAAGCCGCTCGCCATTCCGGGTACGTCCCAGCTACGTGACATGACTTCAGCGAGCGAGATTTATCGAGACTTCATTAGTATGCACAAGTGTGTTTGGGGCTCCTGGCCTGTAGATAACCGAAGCTCTATGTTCAGCTGACACGGTCTAAGCCATGCATGATCATACACCTTGAGAATAAGCAGGGTATCATGACTGGTTTAATGGCTCGTGGTGAGAGACCTGCATCGAAATGCCAGGACGGACGGCAGTTGGAAAACTTGGAAGAATTTAGACACAAGTCAGTTGTTCTTGACACTCTTGTAAGACTGGAAGATAATTTATTTATTCTATTTATTTTCTGTCATTTTTACCCAGGGTTGCCCAGCTCAGTGATTGACACCGCTTTGCAGTGGGGCCCTGCGTCATAAATAGTATACATATAGTCACAACTACTATACATACAGTTACATACAAACAGAAAATTAACATACGATAAGTAATGATAATAGTAACGATGATAATAAAAAACGATAACAATTATAATAACAATAAATGATAATAATGATGACAATAATGGTGAAAGTCATTGTCCAGTAGGTCGTTTATGAGGGGTCAGAGGTCAGGTTTTAAGTTTTACATTTAGTTTTAAAAACAGACAAGGACATACAAGTCTTGTATTCTTTTTTATTTAGACATATGATGAATCTCAAACCATACTGTAGATGATACATACTCTTCTGTGATTGCCATCGACATGGGTATCCAAGATCCTCTCTACCTGACTACCAGACTGATTTCATATTTGTTGCAGTCTGCACGCAATGGAGAGAGTCTGGGTGCACAGTTTTCGGCGCGTTATGACAGTAACATACCCGTGCAGTACCGCCTTGCCTTGCCACATCTGTTCGACCCGTTCGTTACAGGACGGGTACCAGGGGACATCATGTTGGTATTATCTTGATTTTGTGGAAATAACAGAACTACCTGGTCAATGATTTCTTTCAGCAGCTCCAATATCATTTCCAACCTGTCATTCGTCATACGCGCGACGTATCGATCCCCTCCTCAATGTGACTATTACAGAATACCCTTCTGTAGGCCTAGAAGGATAAATCAATCATACGCAGCGGATGCGAAAAGGCACAGCCAAACCCCAGCAAAGGATTGTCAGATGAAAGGTCAAAGTTAGCCCCACGGTTTGGAGACGACACAACCGCAGACAATACCATAATGTATTCAATCTTCAGGCACAGCTGCCCTTTCGCCGCTTGCTTGGAATGGTGCGAGTGTAATGACTGTTAGGGATGCCTGGTAGAACGTTGCTTGTGTCTTCCTGATAATGCGGGAGTGTACCGTTTGTTGAAAAAGTATAATCTTAGGTTTGTCATGTCACAACCTGGTTCTCTGTTAAACATATGTAGAAATACATTGATAGTGGTGTTATCGTTTATATCTAAATGTGATAACTTGGCTAAGACGCATTAGCGATGGTAGTGATATAGATATTAGGAGGGATAAAGGTTAGATATAACATTAATTAAGGCCCTATTTTTACTTTCATTCGAGCACATCTGAAGTCTATACAATGGCTGCGTGGCCTCTAAAACTGTAGTAGGCAAGTCATTCTTTGCAAGTGCACCCTGTACGCAAGATTATGGACTCGTGGAACGTTGTCGACTTTCCTTTTACATTACTTTGGACGAGCTCCCGCTCGAATCAAACTTGAAAGCGTCTTCTACTTCAGTCTGTCCTCCATCATAGACTGGATTTCCTTTACATTGTCGACATCAGATTTATATTCAAGTTTTCTTTTGATTTGACTAAAACTCCAAGGCATGCGATACATGATGCATCATCATTGGCGAGGAAAGCCACTCGTAGCGTTGTAGAGCGTCTAACTCAGCGCGTCCGTCTCTTTATCTCGGCAAATTGATATTCGGCAGATAGCGTTTTTCAGTCACGCTTTCAGGCCGCCCTATATCAGCAATGGACATTTGTCATGAGTGAGAGATATCGTACAAACACGACCTTCTTCTGATCAATATCTTCTGTAACGCTTATCCCAGCCAAATCAAGGAAGCCTACATGACATGGCATTTGACACAATTAGCGCATGACCAAGATTGCATCTATCTGGCAGTGGCCAGACGAATGACCAACCCTTGCTCTATGTAGGTCACCATCGACCGCAAACAATTGAAAATGACATTTAAATATCACGCCACCCTTCTTTCACATTATATTTCCCGGCCAATAGGTCGCACAGGTGCTCTTATCACTAGGATGTAGAATAGGACAGTTAGTTGATCATTCTTTTTTTCAATCAATTCAACAGTTTGTTTTCTTATAAGCTTATTCCGTGGCACCAGGACCTGTGCATACGACAGGTGCATACGGCATTGTAATAGATGTTTTCTCATTTCTGGAGATTGGTGACATCCTAGGTATTTTCGTACTAGTGAGCCACCTGATATATGTCTACGTCGACATCGTTTGGGTTGTTACATCTGTCTAGCTTGTGTGTCTTGTTAAAATGAATCCTCCGGGATTTACTTCAAGACACATGAAACGCCCTCGAAACCTCTCCTGAAATCTGTCTTGTCAAGTCGTTATTACCTTCGCCAAGAAGGTTATGTTTTGGGGAGTGTGTTTCTGTGTGTGTGTGTGTGTGTGTGTGTGTGTGTGCCTGTCTGTCTGTGTTTGAAACACATAGTGGTAACTGCCGTGAATCTCATATTTGCGGCATTTGGAAGTGACATAGAGGTGAACATCATTAAACATAACTTATTCAAATCATGACGTTATTTGCATAATTCATGAGAAAATGCTAAAATAGCCTTTGTTAAGATAGGACTGTCATAGCGTGGGGAATATGGTCAACTGATACATTTCATGCAAATCTTATTTTCATAATGGGAAACATTTATAATTCGTCAGTCGTAAAGATTAACATCATATGGCGCAGGTATGAGATCGTGTCTATGGGTAGATTTAGCCGTATTTACATGTATGCCACTCATGTTATTGCAAACTTAATGTTAAGTAGTGTGAATAAGCCAAAAGCTGCTCAAGGATCTACGGAAAGGTTGGGATTTTCTTTAATCAATGGCATCTTCATTAAAATTCTCTTGGATATGTCGAGTGTTGCAACTCCGTACACCAGGCTCTCTCGTATCTTCACCTGCACTGCTTTCATCTCTGGTGTTACATGCAATTTTGATGTTGCACTATTTACGTTTTAGAATCATTTTCAACCTACTGTTACGGCTCTCTTCCATACGATTACATATGGTGAGCTGATGGAACGAGCAATTTAATAACCAGAAATAAAGCAGCGCCATGACGGCATGAAACTTAAATATGGCACATCACATGGTGTTTGATGTCTTACTACTAAGACGTATCCACAAGTTCTGTATGATAGAAGAGCCGACCGATCGATTCTTTCAGACGATTCTTGGCTGATCTTCAGGGTTCCCAGGGGTAGCGAACCCGCCGCACCCTTACAATGGGGTCAGGGGTTAACTGATTGGCTATAAACCTCAGGCTACAATATGCATTTTTCCTACTGGTGATAGCCATTCGGGAATAAAACCGCCATTTATGTGGTCTTTTGTTCTTCATTCCACGTCGCCAAAGCAATGAGCAACACAGTTATGTCAACGTTGTGTATATTTGAGGCCCATCATCATTAAATTTTAAATCTAAATTGTGGAGAATACGATTGCAATGTCTCTGCTATCGCACCAACAGGAGTGTACTGTGCCCGCGAGATTTAATTTGTTTCCTTATTATTGTTTTGACAACATTTGAGATATTGACAACAGGTGAACCTTCAGAGCCTTTATTTGCTATGTTCACTTAAAAAGAATATTGTAACAAATGCACCATAGTGTACCATAAACCAAACATGGTAATGCTCCTGTATATGAACACCAATAATGATGATAATGGTTATGGCAATTGGATTGCAGTTCTATAAAGGTGAAGTATGTTTTTTGCGATGATATATGTTGTCTCGAGTCTTATGTTATGGACGTTTATTCTGACATGGATCGAGCATTGCATTGGGTACGTTTACATTCAACGTGAATTTATGGCAATAATTATGTTTAATTGAGTCAAAGTAAGGCTTTGGGGGGTTCGCCAGTGGGTCTATTAATCCTTGTCTGTCACATAAAAGTTCACTTTTGTCGAATGGCGCCGTCTATCCACAGTAACTCTCTGTGATTAAAGATTACTGGTGCTGCTGCATAGTAATAAAAAGTCAAACGTATTTCTGTAGTCACTCATGCATATAAGAAGATATTTCTATACGTCAACATCAAACCGACCATCGGTGCAACATGTTAAGCGTGTAGTAGCATTGCGAAATAGAGCACAATCTATATGTATTGCATGTCATACATCGATATTATATATGTACATGTATGGTATCGATGTCTCTCTCCCTTTGTTTCTCTCCTTTTGTCTCTCCCTTCCTTCCCTCCCCCTCTCTCTCTGTCCCTATATATATATATATATATATATCATAAATATATCATATATATAAACGAAATAATAAATGTGATATTGTTACATGATTAAAACATAATTAGATTAACAAGAAATCAGATCATGATACAGAAATAACTTAAATACGTAATCTAGTTACTTAAACATACGAAATGAAATTAATTAAAAATTATGGCGTTATTACGAAAAGAAACTAATAAGATAATTGGCATAAATAAAGCAGATGATTATAACAAATGATTGAATCAAATGATGGAAACAAGGAAAACAGTGTTACAAACATAGGCTATTGTTAGTATCGATTTATTTCTGAAGAACAAACTTCATATTATAATCTTAACTAACTATGGACCACATATATAGTGTATATACATATATAATATAGTGTTACAAACATAGGCTATTGTTAGTATCGATTTATTTGTGAAGAACAAACTTCATATTATGATCTTAACTAACTATGGACCATAAACTGAATACCATAGCCAATGTAGAATGTAATCTGGGTAACTGTATACTTAGGGAGCTTTTCAGTTTCAGTTGTTCCGCTAATGATGCCTGCATGCCATCTGCAAATTGCAGACCCTGGTAAAGAGACGGGTTACTTTGGAGCAGAGACGTGATTTAGTGGAACGTGAAACGCCCTGTCAAGTCAGATAATGAGTCTCTCTGGCTTGCCTACAACAAGCAATCCAATTTCTGTAATCCAATTTAAACGAAGCAGTCTTAAATTGATGCCCGATGTCAAGGCGACATTGGAAAGGCACTTCAATTGTATCTTCCGCGCGTATATAGGGCCTTTTCTATTCAACCGTTGGTAACAAAGATCACTACAAACCATAAATAAGTCAGACGGTAAACCGAAAACCCAATGGTTATTTCCAGGGCCTTGGGAGGAGATAGATTGCTCTTATAACACGGTGAAAGTGGTGGCATTAATACCCCTTTTAGGACTTGCCTTTCCGTTTGAACGTGTCAAAAGCATGTATGAAAACATTTCGTTTGTCGTGCACAACGTTACGTATATACATACACTACCACTCTAATCAGCGCCTCTGATGTCCTAAACCTCATCTAATAAAGACTGAGAACGACGTTTCGCCACCATGTCTGCCCAGGATTTTCGTAATTGACACGACTGACCTAAAAAAAATATCTAGCGTGGGCTTCTCTGAAGTTCTGTATCGATCAGGATTGCTCGCTGCTTTTAGAAAAAGGCCGTAAATATTTTGTAACGGGTGTGCCAAGATCTTAATTGTAGACAAATTATGCTCTGCTATCCCATGGCTCGTAGCAGAATTACCGCCCACATTGTTATATATCTAATTATACCAAAAATAAGAGTTTCTGGATATGATACTCCTCTCTATGCCACATAAAGTAGCAAGACTAAGACCTACATTCAGTTTAGCATTATACATCATGTGTGCTCAGTGTTGCTTGTCTTTTTTCTGTCTGTCATTGATATTGACATAAGCAGGGTAATGTATTCTGTTTCCTTAAGATCTCTACACCATTTGTAAGACACACATAAATGTCGACGTATAAAGTATTCCAGTGTAACTACTATAATATCGATCGAGTCATTGCAATTTGAAATACCGAAAACCACTTCAAGCATATTTCACTGAGGATGTTATCTTTGGAGGGAAGTATCTACTGCCTAACAGTAAGAAATTTGAATAAAAAGACTCTTTTTTTACGCAACCAAGTGTTTTATTCAGCTTGTTGAAACTCTTCACGGGAGTAAGTAAGAAAGATGGTTTGACATAAATCACATAAACTAGAATGATTTTCAGGAAAGTCCACGTGCTTCACGACATAGTTGGCTTGCTCCACACAATCGTAATTCGCAGAGGATATACCCACTGGCCATACCCCACCATATCGCTATTTCACTTTTATCAGTTACAGAGGACTCTGTTGCTAGTTGATGCTCCATTGTGTCATTGATTCGCGCTCTTGTAGGTCGTTCTCTCTCCACTTTGACTCGTACTTCTCTATCGGCTTTGTCCATCTCAGTGATGCTTCATCCCACTGTCATTACCTTTATTGACTGTTTTGGCAATTTTAGTGGCGCGCGTGACGGTCAACCACCTGATTCCGGATCTGACCCCCATGAAATTCCGCTTCGCTTGGTGGACATAATAACACATGATTATACATTCACGCCAGTCAGTTCAAGGCTACGGCTTTGGAGGATTTACACAAGTTCTCATGTGCACGATCTTGTTTTCAAACGTTTGATGAGTCTGTCAATATATTATTTTGTAAACTAAGCTGATACATTGGCAAAGTGGAGCTACATGTTTGTGTCTATCTTTAAATCGATATACTGTACAAATATTATCGACAGGAATTTGAAGTTTCGGCAACAGGGTCAGCAACATCTGACACTGCACGAAATGTTGGATTTAGAAATGGTAGTAAATGCCAGTAAATCCGGGTAATGTTTACTTTGTAGACAGTACCGGACTTGACAGTAACTGAAATACAAATAAACATTTCCCTACTTTACTGGCATTTACTACCATTAATGAATCCAACTTTTCATGCAGTATTAGTTGAGAAAGAAGTACCATCAACACTGGCCTTTATTTTCAATTCTACTTTACGATAGATGTCAAAAGCCGATTAATGGATTTTTTATCACATACATTTGCTACTAGGATAACTATGCTCTTTGGGAACACTGTCTGTCTTCTAGGCAGAAGATATCCACTACAGGCAAAATCGAAGAAATCGTTACACCAATTGCCTGAATTAGCTTCAGTTAGTGGCATTGTATTCAGGCTAGACTTAAAATGACCGTATCCTCGAACCGTCGTGTTCGATACATTACTGCCTTGGATGGCCAATGTAATCAGGGCTCCCCCAGGGCTTGATGTAGCAGAGACCTCCCAACTTATTTATTGTCAGCCACCTGACCATGACTTGTAAACAAGGACATTCATCAGCAGACACTACCGAATATACAGTAGAATTTATAGTTTACAGGCGAGAGGTGGTTAAAACAACAATACGGCAAGAGAATACGCAGGGAATAACTTTTCACTCAGGCTTTCATGAAGTTCTTGGCTAGGATGACTGTTACACACACTGCATGAAAAGTTGGATTTGCCAAGGATAGTTAATACCAGTAACGTCGGGTAATATTTGCTTTGTAAACAGTATCGGTAAGTCCAGTAATTTCATTTGCGGCCATTGTTAAGTCCGAAATTACCGGACTTGACTTTTATTTACTACCATTGTCAAGTCCGATACTGTTTACAAAGTAAACATTACCCGGTTTTACTGGCATTTAATACCATTGATACATTCAACTTTTCGTGCAGTGACAAATATTGCAACAGAGTATTGAGCTGTGCCCAAGAGTTAACTCGTATGCTGACTACAGTCATGAGATGATGAATAAAAGTGTGTTTCTTTTTTTTAATGACATAATTGTTCATAATATTAGGCCTTGCAGAGACCCCGTTAAGTAGTTTATCTACTTATTGTGTGTGCTCATGAACGTTGGCCCATTTAAATTACGGCATCATCTGCTTTCACCTGCCTAATACGAGCAACTTAAAGATGCTCTTAACTTGCGAGCCGTGTCTGATATGTAGTCCACCCCTTTCTCTACCTGATGAGCTCATTTAACAACCAAGTACCTTCAATTTCCTATCGCTAAGTCACAACAAAATTACCTATTGTGTACGACTATTTCATTGGGAGAGCGTGGTTTCCGTTTTTTGATTGTGATTCAAAATCGGTTTTTCAAATCAGTCCCGCTGGCAGAGATCGTTACGCCGAAATATGCACAATTTGTCTTCATCAAGAAGCCAGCAATGGTTTATTATTATGATTTTTATCGTCACATCTGTATCGTACTTGAAAGGTTCGGTATTATGGGTTACTGTCATTTTGATTACGTATAATAGACCATCACTGCGCCGGTAATGAGATGAAATCGGTTGTTGTCAGTAGTTGTAGCGGTATCAAACTGTGAATGATCTTCTTTATGGCAGGCATCAAACTGCTTAGCCAATGGCTTTGAATTGAATTAGCAATGGTGCTGACCTCGTTGTCGATGCAGATTAGTCACACCAATGAGGGGATTCCGATATTACGTGAGGGTCGTTTAAGTTCATGAGTTTGATTGTTAGTAATTTGATTGAAAAATGATATTTTACCAAACATTTATATCGACCATTTGACCATTATCTTAAAAACAGCGAGAATGTAACTAGTGCAAATATACAGCTAATCGTAATCAATATATTATAGGCTTTACTACTACAACACTGCATCAGAAATGGGGAATGTGAATTCAACTGTCGTTGATAATACCTCATTTGACCTCCTCGAACTATAGCTCAACCATGCGAATTATAGGTAATACCATTTTATGACATTCCTTATCTTAATCACCGTGGGGTATGCACATTTAAAGGTTGTACTTCCCATTATAGTTAATAAAGTGTAATCATTATTTCTATTTCAAACTACCGCTAACTGTACATATCATCCAATATTGATGTACGTTCGCCATGGTATCTGTATTGGTATTATATGCAACAGTGTTCATTCATATGGTTGCAGCTCTTTTTTTTTAAATCAATGTAGCAATGTTTTACCTATTTTATGGATAAATGTTTGCCTGCTGCTTTTTACTGTCTCATAGCGTGGGAGTTACTTTCTTCAAAGCTCTTGAACCCTCTTCAGACCGGGCTTTTTTTGTCATGCTGGGACGGGGGCATAAAATTACATGTTATTAATATTAGAAAGCATGTGTAATTTAACATGAAAACTTTATTGTTTAAACCGAAATTACTGAATTTTGTAAAAAAAATACCTGACAGAAATCCGTTACCATGCTTTACGAAAAATTATGAACTCAACTCACTAATATGAACTTGTTGCCAGATATATTTTAAGAAAAGTCAGTCACCAAGTTTGGTCGTTCTAGCGCAAGCCGTTCAGGCGCTTTCTGAGATTAAAGTTGGCGCGGGCCTCAAAAGACACCCCCACCCCCTTCTGAATAGGGCTAAACTTTCGATTGATGGTAAGCTGGTAGTTGTCCACGAGTGGTCGTCTTTTAGAGCTGCCTGGCAGATTTTATCAAAATCAAAGTATAAGCATGTTCTTCTTTTTAGTTCAATGTGGATTTAATTATTGGTTAACTTAATGTTTACTTATGATGATGTTGAAGGCTTTAATGCACATGATTGTCCAATCTAGGGGATTCAGAAAATACCTTGCATGTTTCAACTATACGCCAGTTATAGTCTGTTGAACACAGGAGTATTGATGTCTAATGGAGACGTAAATAAAGCTGTTCCCGTTATCCCTCCAATCTCAGGATAAGGAATCAGGCAGAAGTCCCAACGGACAAAAACGATCCATCTTATGCAACGTCAGCCAAACTTTTCCCCTGCCAAGTAAAATTCCTAATCCAAAAGAGACGGCTTGCCAAAGGCGATAACCGTCGACATAAGTATGGATGGATGTCTTGTCTCAGAAAAGATGCGGTCACGACCAATACCTGAAAGCCGTAGGTTCAATCCCCAGAGCAGCTGATGAGCGATCAAAATTCATTAGGCATTGAGATCACTGAAAGATTATTGGAAGACCGTGTAGATCACTGAGTGCTCACTGGATGGCCTCTGGAATTTGCCAAATTGCCGTACGCCCAACGGTCTCTCGACGGTTTTGTCCCTGTAGCATCCCCTACTTAATGCACTGCTGACAAATACAGAGTGACATACCTACGGTGTTCGGCAACACGGTTGCATGTAGAAAACCTTGAACCATGTGTGCTTACTTCTCAAAAACCTTTCATGTATTCACGTGTCCGGAATGAATTGTCACATGGGTTTGACGTCTTCAGGTTCGGAAGGCGCCTCTTGTCTGTCGTGGTTAACGCCGCTGGTGTAGCACTTTACACTAAGCCAGAGATAAATCAACATGCTCTTACCGAAGTTTATAAAGAAACAGCAAAACTTAACATTCCGGATAAGGTATTGTTTTGAAACGATATCACGAATTATCGTGGGAACGTATGTTTTTTTTCTGTACGATAGTTACTTCTTACGCATATAAGATAAATTCAAGAAGCCCTTACACAAGACTTAACTGTACAAGGTAGATGATTACATTGATCCCGTAAATTATTCAGCGGCAGAAGTTAATTGGCAGGCTCTATGATTCCAGGTATTATGTGGATTAACGCTCCTTCCATCTTTCCTCTGGACCTATCAATTGCCTCTTTCACGTATCAGCCACTTCTCTCTGACGTCATTAAGGGGCTGTATACTCGACTTATCTTTTCACTTCTTCTTGAGTCAAGACACTAGACAAGACATCTATGGAACACCAGAGAGCCAAGTAGCTGGTGTATATCAAGATCAGGTCTGTCAAGATTCCTAGAAGCTGTCGTGATGACTTAGATGTGGGTTTGAAGTAATAAAAGGTTTCGCTGAGGATCCTCTCAATGTAATCATAAGTAGCTGCCTCTTCTGCGCACACGTCAGAATGTTTCAACTCTAATACTTCAGGAGAACACTGATTAAGAACTGTGAAATATTCCCTCACGTTTGAACACGGTGATATAGCGAAGATGAAATTACTGATCTCATGTAATCGTCTGGAAAAATATGAACGCTGGACTTTAATGATATAATAATTACGTGTCGTGCGGAGGAGATTAAAGCACCGCTGTTTCTGCTCCAAAATACCATGCTGTTTGCGTAGAGCACTAATGCATCATGTGCACTCTAGGGCACGGGGAAATGTGTTTTAAATGATTACGAGCACATTTCTCTCATCCCCGTTGATGTTTGTGCTCTGCAGGATCTCTCTCGCACATGTTCCCAAAGGGTTGACGAACGGAAAGGTTTATTGGTGGGGCCTAATGCATAATGCAGTCGCCTCCTATCCCTTTGGTCCCGGGCATCGCAATCAATCCAACACAAGTGGTATGAAGCCGCGTTATTGATGTTTTGTCTCGGCTGAAAATCCCACATCGATCGAGCGTAGGATTTGCAATTGCTTCCCCGTAGCTCTCTACCTGTCTCCCCACCTAAAGCCTGGCACTTCGGAGCGAGTGCTTAAGTAGAAAATAAGAAGTGGAATAATTTTTGTACTTTGTGAGTGAGACATCTTCTCCTGGAGCACGAACATCCCCCTTTTTATTTGCATCACGCTGCTCCCATACCCTCCTGAACTCCTGACGCGAATAGGCATTGATTCTGTAGGAGCTTGGAGCAGCGGAAACATTCGAGGCCGCACTAACCTATTCATACGGCTGTCAGGAGAAGGTCTGGTGGGACTTTTAAGAGATTGATGGGGGAAACGGGAAGGATGGGGAATGGTTTTCGTTGTGTTTGAAGGGCGAGAGGTCCGGCTTTACGCTGACCCTCGCCACCTTTCGTCTTTGCTAAAGAGGAAAGAGCGTCGTGGCCTTACGCCTGTGTGTACTCGGGAGCCCTTATTGGCGCCTTGTTCGGTCCCGTTTCCTCCGTGCCATACCCCTCTAATGACCCTGCCGCAGCCATTAGAATTCCCAAAGTGTGATGCCATTACTACACCGGCTCACTCCCTCTCGTCTAGCCCGTATCGCTAATGAAGAATATTGTCCTTGCCAACGGATCACTCGGCAGATAGAATCACCTTCGCCGCTAATGAAACGTGTTTCTGCACAGGGTGTCATTTATCGTCATAGATCATGTCACGGGACGTGGCCTGGATGCATCGCCCGGCCGAGTTACGTTCGACCACGCCCCCGCGGGGGTATCTCACCCGCAAAGTCTTCACGTATGCCGAAGGCGTCGCTGATCATGAACGGATACGGATGGAGTTCGTCCCTAGGCAACCATCTGAAAGATTCAATGGGCCCGCCGCCTTGGCCCTCATGACTTCTCTCCGACATAACGCCCACATGTCCTTTATTCAGCGTTATATTGGGAATTACGTTTCCTTATCAAAGCACGTTGCCTCAACTCAAGAAGTCGGAAAGTTCATGCATTATCCTGAGGTTTTCCGCGGTCAAACAAGTACGGAGAAAAACAACGAATATCAAAGCACGCCTTGATACTGACACTCGTAGATCTGACACTATAGGACATTCGATATCATACTTTAAATACATGGATATAGATGCTCAATTAAAACGGGACCAATACGAATTTATTAATTTTTCGCGGGCATGAGACTTAAAATGCAAAACTATACTATAAATATAACATATTCGAGTACAAAGCAATGTAACGATAGAAATTAAAGTGATATGGATCCAAGTTTCCTCGTTCGGCCGTGTGTCATTATGTGGACTGGATTATATCACATGTCACGACTCGAGCATTATCAGTAATTGCAGTAACTTAAGCTCCGGGATACATGTCACAGATATGGTTCCGGCCCCGCCACGACCCGGGAAATTACTGCCACTTACTCTGTCAACACCCATTTCTGCTGGTTACCTTACCAACAAACACATGGCCACCGACAACTATGGCAAGTCTACGGGATGTCGGTCAACACTCTAGAACATCATTGTCATTGGGAAGTACGTACATATAATGCAACGCTCTAGGGGGTGTATGTGACGTAAAATCACTCCTCCCTGCCGTCTTTTCTATTCCTGTACATTCTGTTTTGCATGAAATGGTGTTTTAAAAATATTGATTGACCAGTTCATCTAATGTTTGAAAAGTAACAAAAAGTTGAAAAGAACTTTGTTAGCAGTTGGTAGTCTTATGCAGGTAACAGAGATCTCTTCTAAATTGACAAGCCAAAGGTAACATTCTTTGAAAACCTTACCAGGTCAATGCTAATATTGCTCCCGAAGCATTTCACAGCAAGTTCAAGGTCAACTGTGACGCATTGCACAGTTTGAAAGCACGGCAGGTTTTCTGCAGTACCAAGAACAGAGGTACGAAGGTTACAATTATCATATATATGTGCCCAGTGATGTGGTGGAAAGGGCAAAACGTACTTCGCAGAATTGACAGAAATGCCATCGGTCTCCCAGTGCCAAAAATGTACCAAACAGTTCATCCAGTCTTCAAATGAAACGATGAAGCAATAACGAAAACCATCTGTGACAAATAAGGTTATACAAAGACCATGATGCAATTATTGATATGACCTATAACAGTGTAATTCACTCATATTCTAACTGGATTTGCGTCAATCCAATGTATATATTTCAGCATCTACATTAACACAAGCCTTAGCAGAAGAACACAAAAAAAGAATGAGACGCTATAGTTTTTAAGCATTGTAAAGATACCGATCTTGACGACAACGCATTGTAGCCCCTTTATGCAGATACAGAATTCGATATCAAAATTAGTTCTTTTTGAATGAGAATTGAGAAACTTAGATTATGAGAGGACGTACGAATGTGGACCCAAAGGGATACGGGATATGGTGCGAATTTGACATAGGGAAAATACCTCCTATATCCAGCACAGCATTCTACAAGGCCAATTGTTGATTGTATGTATCTATAGTAGGTTTTGAACTTGCTTCTGTTCCTCCATCTGTTTGTACTATTAGCAAGAGCCAATGGATTTTTCACATTCGTTAAGACCATGTAGTACTCACTGGGGCAAAAAACGCGAAGCATGTGATAAGGAAGGGTTGCTAAGCTAAAGAAGATGAGTCACTTCTTGTGCGACGGTATTTTGCAGACGACAAAGACAAATGCACAGCGTTCCTCAGAGTAATCATAGTCTGTACAACATGTTTCACAAGGGGGCAGCGGCAAAGAGTTCCGTCGAAGTGCTTGTCACATAATGAGTACCTGATACGAAACGTAAATGTCAGGGATAATTTTCGCAGCTTCTAATTTACCATCGCTTTACCTCACTTCTTCATCTATTATGGATGCCATTTCCAATGTGTTTGCCATCTATTACTGTAGCCATATTAGATATAACTGCCGCGCCGCCAGATGTGCTGGAAAATCTAATAAACATCGATTGGACAAAAGTTATCGTGAAGAATTACACTGCACGGATGTCGTTGGCAATGACGACGTCCTTCAAACGTGCTGTTTCGGCAGTAAAGCAAGCCGTTTTCTTTCTCTTGGCAAGAGGATGCGGTCGTTCTCGAATTTCCCCTCTGACCCCTAGGTGAAATATCTGGCCAGGTCTCGTATGATCGTCCAACAAAAGCTGACATGACAAAGGGCAGCCGTTTCATTTCACACCCAGTATAGTTAGATCATTCGCCTGATGGCGCCCTGTGGCTTTGGCGACCTTTGTAGGTCAAAAAGTCTGAGGAGATCCAATAGGGCTGAACAAAACCATATTATATGCGTACCCACCCCTGTTGTGGCACACCATCAATAACATCCCGTTAGTGTATTGTAATGTGCCACATCCCCAGTAGCCCGGGGTGAATACCAGCCGAGCAAGCTGAAAGGAAGCTCTTGACGAAGAAAGCTGACTAAAGTAGCTTTCAGTATATCAGAATCTCATATATCTCCCCACATCCTTCAGGAAGTATTTAAACTACGCGTTCTTGGCTGAACACAATGTCTTCTTCAGCCACCCGGCTATTTTTGCATCAGATGGAGGTTCTGTATGCTAAGGATGTGCGTTTGTATGCTCCGTATTCATCAACCAGATCCATGCGCTCATCCTAATTTATTATTAATTACAGGATAACCACGCCCCAATAGGGTCACATACGTCGTCCTTGACAAAACGGTTCTTCGCCTTATCTGCCTGATGGTGTTAATACGTCTTTCTCAATGGGGGCATTCATCATTGATACGGTCGTATAATAAGGCAGTTGGATAGGAATTATGGCTTGTGGGATTATCACACGGAGGGCTTATTTATCTTGATTACGTGTAGAGCAGGACAGAGCATTACATGTATATACGCAGCACTAAAAACCAACCGACTCAGCCAACAGCGTATGAGGCTGCATTAGAAAAAATACAGATCTGAAAACGATGAGACGCATTCCTTCTTTTTAACTTTCTTGTAGTCTGTCTCATCCAGCCAAAAAATAAGAACGCCAAATTTTTAAACACATATACATGTGTACATGTGGCAATTATCACGCATGCAGCAAAGAACGTTTGCTAGAAATTCGGGGGAAAAGACTAATTTTCTAGGACTGAAGAATTCTCTCCTGTGATGTAGTTATTGCCTTCGTCAAGAAGGGTATGTTTTCATGGGCGTTCGTGTGTGCGTGAGTCTGTCAACAGTATAACTCGAGAAGGCTTAAATGGATTGTCTTCATATTTGGTAGGTGGGTAGGTCTTGATGAGGTCTAGAAGTGATAGGAATATGGGCCCCCTGGCGGCTCGTTATGGTACTGCAGCGGTACTTCCGGTTTTGAAATATGGTGATCTGGAGGAGGTAGGGTCATGATTTTTGGATGGTAGATAGGTCTTGTGCTCGGGAAGAAGTGACATAAGTTTGGGCCCCCTAGCGGCTTGCTCTGGAACTGCAGGAGCATTTGTATGAAAATGTTTAAAGTAGGATAACTCAATAACCGGTCGACGGATCATCCTGATATTTGGGGCATAGGTAGGGTAAGTGATGCTTGACATAATTAGATGACCAGTATGCAAATGATGATGTAATTTGCATAATTAATGAAGCAATTCTATAATTCAGTTACCTTCCATGTGTCACAACCTTCCTTGTGACACATGGGCTACAGGCTGTCCCAGAGGGAGAAAGTCCCAGAGGGGATAGTCATTAAGCAGCCCATGCAGCTGCAGGCGGTGTTGCCTTACATGTATATCCTGTTGCCTTACATGTATATCCTCTTGCCCAATGCACGATTGCAGACTGCATCAGCAGGGGTAGTTTCACGATCCAACTTCCATATTTAGGGGGACTAATATATCACTTTTACCTTCTTAAGTTATATAACGATAACATCCTTTGACGAAGGCATGAGATCGTTGACCTCTAGTTATAGTTTGTATCCGGAATTGAATGTCAGCTGGTAAGGATGTTTTGTTCTTTACTTAAACCTATCATGTTCTACTTTTACCCAGTTCAGATTCGTTGCGGACATGTTTTACATGTATTATAATACGTCCAGCGATAGCTGACATTGAAAATTTTGATACAGCTCGAGTTAATATTGTAAAGCCCGGCTTCATTTCTCCCAATTATGTTTTTACGTTAAAGGTTGGGATGGAGGGCGTTACCGCGTCTCAGGGGAACTGCATTTCAATGCATTTTAACATAGCTGTAAAAGGTTGATACCATGTCGGTCTGGTGAAGAAAATTGCGCAGTGCCCTCCTGTCCACCTGAAAAGTCGATTGATTTTCCATAATTAAATATCATGTCTTTTGTTGGTTGACAAGACAGGTATACATTAGTAGGGTGATGGATGTAGTGAGACATATAACTTGACACTTATGTTGTTTATTATGATAAAAAGCGTCCATCATTAAGGTTAATGATGGTAAGCAACACCACCCTCCCAGTGAGTTCATTTTCCTGTCCACGAAAATGATTTTCTTTTCTGATGTTGTTCTTCCAGGCCACAAAAAGCATGCCCCACTTGCTGCATTTTCTGTACGTCGGCGCGTCCTGCCAGGATCGTCCTGTTATTTCAATGGTCTCCATTCAGCGCCACCTCACGCTCTAGACCCCCAACGGAATCCCGCCCCCTGTCTAAGTGTCTCCCTCCCTTGTGATGCATAAGGCAGAACCGACTGGATTAACGCCGAGAATATTATTTGCCACTTAGATTACAGGGTTTGGCGAACAATTCTTGGCACGGCTGCCGTCGCATGGCAACTTGATTTTCCAATAAATGTCACCAAATCGCGCACCAGCGACGGCCGACCCAGAAGGTAGCAAAGTTCCTGGGATGACCTTCCCTCGCGCGCCTCCCTTATTTAGTTAATCACATCCCGCGAGGTCTCGCCAATAAACGACGCTGGTTTTTAACGGGCAACCATTTTCAGGGCAGGTTTATTTCATCCTCATCCAGTTTCATGATCCAATGCCCTTGGTACAATTACTACTTGCGCGTTAAGGGAGCCACCCTTTTGGGAGGCATAAATATCCATGGATACATCACGTGAGTGACAAACTAGGCCCGAACACTCTGATATACTGATAGTGATAGACAGGGAAAGATTAAACGACTATGGGCACTGGAGCGCTGCGGCGTTTATATCTGCTGTTTGCTACGTCATTTATTTCCAATGTGGTGACTACTTCAATCTTTAAGAGTTGGTCAGGTTCTGGGAGACAAAGCGCATGCGCTAATGCGGCACCGTCCTGTAACTAATTATTCCCAAATCAGTAAAACGGGCATCAGGACAGCGGAGGTGGGTCGTAACAATCGAGGCGAGAGAAAGGTTATCGGGAACGCTATCTCAGAGCCGTAAATGTAGAACCTAAAGAACGTAAACGTCTCGGTCAGGGGCTTTCAATTCATTGGCCAATAAACAAGTCTTAAAGAAAGGGGATATTTGAATTAGTGAACAGCAAAGCCCGTCCTGTCGTAACGACCCGATGATAAAAGGGCCTATCAAGGAGCAGCAACTGTTGAATGGGATTTCAAAATGTCACGAGAACAACATCCAAATTTATGGATCGGAGATTTAACGGAAACAACTCATTTGCCACCAGGTATATGACGTAATGGCCCATTGAAAGGACATCTTCCTATAACAGACCAGCTATTACTTCTGTATTTTATGCCAATAGCCTACACTTGGAAGCATTCGGAATATTACATTTGGCATCACGACAGTCCGTCTTGCAGTGAAATGGCAGGTTCGGGATGTCTCGTGTGGCTCTCACGGTTTGGGGTCCGTACTGCATTCCGGTCCTGTCGCCTGTTGCCTGGAACTGTGTGGCTTGACGTCCACTTCTATTCACCCTCATGTCTGCGAACCCTCATGAATGTTGGCAGCCAAAATGAGGGGGGCAGAGAATAATTGTGTCAGCGGCAAACAATGGCCACATTGTGCTTGAGTCAAAAGAAGGGGTCACATGTCAATCCGTCACGATTAGAAAGGTGGCAGGCTATTTACGTTTACGGACGCTGACCCGTAAAGGGGGCAAACGTCACGGCATGTTTGCTGTGCCTTAACTTTTCACTAGACGTGCGCAGCTTGCCAGTGACACAGCTGTGGACCTGTGTGGAAGGTACTAAAGACGGCTACGGTGCAGATCAGGCCGTATTCATCCCCTCTAGCGCGGCCTTCGCGCGCATCTCGTCACCCTTTCCACCAGCTTCCGGAGTGAGATGCCTTGAGAGGCGGGAACTATCGCCTGTAGTCGGCAGGATCAGCTTTTGTTGAGCGGAATGAACTCCGGCGTCTTCAGAAGATTTGGAGGTTGCTGCGCCCGCTACTTTCAATCTTGTCAAGCCGTCAGATCCATCTCCTCTCGTTTCATTATCCGGCCAATTTAGCCGACGCTCTAAATTTATTAATGTTTCGACAAGAGGGGCCCCACAGTCAGGAGGCAGGCCGCGGTACGTGCGGGCCATGCTGATGAGGCTCCTCCGCTGCTGATGAAAGCCTCTGCGCGAGGATTCCGTTTGGAGGTCTATCTGCGCGCATCACCTGGCGGGTGCAGACCTATCTGTCCGGCTCTACACACAAGACTTTCATGTCGGAGTCGAGGCGGATCCCTCATTGACTACATGTCTCTCTCGCCGTGTCATCATCAGAGAAGACAAGTAACTTTGAGCTGCCATCATCCCCGTCTTTTCTTCCGCTCGCTTTTCCTACCGTACCAATCGAACGGAACCCCCTCGCGTGAAAGGCGTTACCATAACGACCAATCAGACAGTATCGTGTTTCTATTTAGAGTAAGGTGGTAGCCGAGCATCGTTTTCAGGACCTCCCTGGCTGGAGCCAGTCATTCGATTTCTGCGTTCTGAATAGGACTGCTGAGAGAGCGCTGGCTCCTTAGCTTAGAGAGGGAAGCCCTGCCGCTAGCACGGAAAAGTACCTCTGCCATTCCAGCGGACTGAATGCCGCTACATTACGGACCCCGTGGCGAGTAAAAATCCTGGAGAAACGCGCAATAGGTAAGCCTTCTTTCGTATATAACATAGCGTTGGGTAAACATTTTTTTCTAAGATACTACTGGAGCCAAGCTGTGTTGATCAAAATTCGTGTGCAGTTGTCTTTTTCCCAATCCATTACCACGCTGACAACATAAATTGATTCGCACACTAAGTCAACGGGCCCTTTTACAAGGTGGCTACTCAGATTATGTGTTTTTCCATATGGTCGCCAAAGGCTTTCTTGAAAACAACGGATCATTCCGTCCATAAGCGTGGTTCCTTGGCGGAAACCGCCTCAGAAAAGAACGCCAGGATGTCCTTTCACCATAAGGCCAAAAGGTTGGTTGACTTTTCCGGTTTGGAAGAAATGTGGAAGAATGCTGTAGTTAGTCTTTGGGTGCAAAGGGAATAGTACATTTGTAGGTAATGCGGTCCTGCAATACTCTGGGTTATTATTCACACCTATACCATCGTTAATGTAGTTTGTTCCTCGGCAATATTGCATTCTACTACCATATTTCACAAGTTGTGAGATAACTACTTCAGCTGGGCTCTGTCGTGACGTGCGCAGAGTCATGAAGACCAGGAGGTTATTCTAGAGAGGATCGGACCTCTTTGTTTTACGACATTTTGCAATGACGAAACGTACGACCCATCTGTTTGCCGACCGTCACTGGTCACCTTTACAGCCTCTATAATGCATGGCTTCTTGCGCTGTATCGGTAAGGGCTAAACAGCGAGGCGGAACCGAAGAAATACCCGTCCGTCTTCTTCTCACCCTGGACTTAACGACACCCGATAGGCACATATGAGGACAATTCGTCTTGTAATACGGCAGGGAGGAGTTATTGTGAGGCTTATATAGCGGCGTGTGCCGGCCACCTTTTGGCTTCGGTGCTAGTAAATGGGCAGTGGCTACCGTGAACCACGAAGCACGATTTTTTTCCACCTCCCTCCTGTGCGATGTATAATTTTGTACGTCTTGATATTCCTTGAGGTTTATTGATTTTCTAATGTAATTTCAGGGAAAATGTATGTCCTATAACTGGCATCCATCTATACAGCAGAAAATGAAATTAAATGCCATTGTAAAGAGTGCGTGTTGTTGTTATTGCAATAGAATAATTTCACACAGGCGGTTCTTGTATCGGTCAAAATCACAAACGCAATATAACCCTGCTTTAGCACAAAAAAATCAATCTACCAGAGAGGTGCCCACCTTTGTTTTGAACGGACAATACAATTAGAAGACTGTACATGTACCGTTACGATAATTTCCTGCTGCGCCAGTATCAATAAGTAAGCCCACCTTTAATACGCTTATCTCTAACCAGACTGCTAAATCGCCAGGTAGCTATTTTTCACAGGCACGCCAGCGTTAAGGGTTATTCGTCCCTGGGGGCCTGTGTGGAAAGACTTACGAGTCGGAATTATCGAAATATTTCCAATGAGTTTTCAGTCACCAGACCTGACACGGCGCCAAATCTGTTCAATTGACGTGAAACGAATGCTGTCCAACACCATACACCACGTCTACCTCACCATCAACAGAGATATATCGAAATGCCAGCCAGGCGTGAACTGTATTTCTTTTGCGTAGCAGATAGTCCTCACTAGGCGGTACGTGAGGCGCACTAGATATGCCGGTGTATGTACGGGTGGAGCTGCGCCTTGTCTGATCCTACATTATATTAGTTTCTCAAAGTCATCGGGACACGCCGCTGGCGTAGTTACGGTGTGGGGGGCGTAACCACGCCCACGTCCAGGAAAGGGCGCAGGAACAAGTCTGAAATAATTTCCTTCCATCACTAAGGCCCCTGTCCACCGATCGCTGTGCGACCGTACAGAGACCGAAATTGGATTTGTGCGACCCTTAATTTCATAACTGGAATATGATGCAATATTCAATAGGCAACAAAACACACAAAACGCATTATAAAAATCGTTCTTTATGAAATTCGTGGAGCGATCTGTCAAATACCTTTGGTCACACAGCGGTTGCTCAGTGATCGCTCAGCGGTCGCAGCCTCTTGTGGAAAGGGGATGTAATGAAAGATTGTTCTTCTCCTGTACCAACGTCCATTATAGAAGCCCTCCTGGTGTGATTAAGTGTAACATCTATAGCTGCCCCCACTGCTCAAATAAACAACCCTTAGTGTTTGCCGAAATCACCAAAACCATTTTTGTCTCGGCTATTGACGTCCCTTCGATTTCTTCTGAGGCACGGAAAATAACAACTGGTGATGGTAGCAGTGGCAACAAAGGTCAACATTAGCGAATAAATGCGGTCAATCTCTCCCTGTTGTTACAGTATTTGACCCTAAACTCACAACAATCTTTGTAGATAGTGTTGGCAGTTAAAGTTTAGTTTCTATTTCATAATGACTTGTACCAACACAGATGAACTTTCATGCTAACAATCGGTCAACTTATGTTACAGTTACAGATAATATTACTTCACTCACGTTAAGTCGCCTTGTCATTTGCATCATTATGCAACCTGCTACAGGAAGGTGAGGATTGGACTACCAGGGCTCGAAATACCACATGCATGTGTGCAGGTTAGTGCAGGTAAAATTGAAAAAGTGCAGGTAAAATTTGACCTCTGACCTACAGTGACACAAACTGTGTTTTAAGTACTACTATGACCATTGCTATGTTAGCGCTTGCCAATACGATAAACGGGAATATGATATATTTTGTTTTGGGTATTTCTGATCCCCCATAAATAAGGATTCTATCGCAAATCGCTGCCATTTATAGTTTAAATTCTCTGTGGAAATCATTTCAAACTCTGAATTGCAAACATTGATGACTAACAACCCTAAATCCCCTGAATGTGCAATTTTACTGGGCTATGAATCCTGAAGCGAGCTTCAATCTCAACTATGGAATAAATAGTCAGTGTGGATCGATGTGGTCATGTTTTATGAGCTTTCAACTAAGCGTGAAGAGCTAAAAATAAGTCGAAAACGCAAAAAAATAGTCTGTCCTTTTACTGACCCCTGGCCCATTTTTTTAAATCAAACGAAATGGTTCAGATCATAATGTCGCCATGCATGTCCATTGATCTATTCGGCCTTGTACGAAAAGATCCTTAACCTGTACATTGTTTTGCATTCTTTGTCCAGATTCATAACGACATTAACTATATTCCAAGAGAGGAGTGACTGTCCATCCGTATGTATCTGGTCACATAGAAGAAAGAAAAAAAAAAACAGATTCGAAGGAAACTAAAAAATATAAAGGCAACATATGATTATATGAAAGTGAATTAGGATAAACAGGTAGATTTATCCAGGTGATCAGTGGCTGTGCAGAGATGGAATCAGGGCATAAGAAAGTTTTATGGCTGTCCACGAGTGGATTGATACCACCAAGGATAACTGCAGCGCCATTAACATTCATCATCAGTTCTAAGATCGGCACTCAGGCACGTCCGCAGGCGGGGAAAGAGCTAAACTCCCCCGCCTGGTACCATCCTTCAAAGCGCATCAAAGTAGATCGGACAGGGATGTGAGCTCCCATGTCTTCGATCCATAGCTCTGCCGTCGATAGCCCTATGGGAGATCTTCTGTTATGCGCGTTGCGGCCTGTTGCAGCAGCAAAGAGCAGAGGAGAGCTGCTGGAGCGGCAGCCAGATGCGCGGCTTTACAAGTTTCCCCCGCTATAATCTTCTCCAGATATTGTTGAAGGCTGTCAGGGGTAGGCAGAGGGGGAGTTCTCTGATTCGTAGTCGTAATAGATGGTGTGACGTGTGTGGAACTGCTCTTATGTATTAATCAGTGCTCGCCCGGTTAGAAACTCGTGGTCTGGTAGGCTACTTTCGCCCAACTGTACTGGACGTTGCCATCTCCAGGGACGCTGAAAATATGCAAAGAGACCAGCGGATGTCTTTGGCGATCTGATTGCAAATGCTGTGTGCATTATGAAAAGGACCCCGGTGTGGGGCCCTGGCTCCCGTTATTCTTAATCCCCTTTTATCAGACATTGTGCATACCGTCCGTGCAGGTTGCGCCGGTAGCTTTGTAGCCGGCAGCGGCGGTGGAGCGTGCGCCATGGACCGTAGAAGAAGACGGCTGCTCGTCTACCTGGCTATCCTTCTGACCATACCTCTCGCTGCAAGCGATCCAGGTGAGATCCCTCTCTTGCTGTATCACGCAAACACACACCTTAGGAGTTAGAGGATAGACAGGCTACGCCGGTAATTATTGACCTTCATCTCCATGCACAGCACATCGGGTGAGGTTCATATGTCACCGAGCCATCAGACTGAGTGCAATATACAGCTGTTGTTAATGTAAGAATTTGCCACGTTGTTCTGGACGTAATCTACAACAGCCCTACGTCTTGTTTCTGCTTCCTGACGTTCCAAAATAAGGTTTGACAGATGTACTTGTGGAATACACCGTAAGCATCCGGTCAGCAGTCTGATTTAATTTATCAATTTCATTGAGGAAAGCTTTCTACGGCTCTTAAAGGCTTCTGTGCCTGATTAACTCAGTGTAGGTTGGTTATTTCCCCCAGGAAGATTTTTTTATGTTTTTAATAATATTTCGCCGCCACGTCTTAGATTCCGGGACTCCCTCGGAGCGATTTGTTTCAGTCGATAACCTGGTCCTCACATCATCAGAACTAGCCTAAAGAATTATTTCTCAGGTCTGGTGGGAAAATTGTTTTCTCGTAGAGGAAACGTTTTGAGGTCAGGCTTGGGACCTGTTGCGGAAAGTAATTAACTTAAGTGCACAGTAGAGAATCCACCGACGAATAATGAAATTGTGTAAGTGCGACCTACAAGGAGCTGGGGTTGGAAGTTGACAGACGCTTCATCTGTTTCAGTCTGTACCAGCAGCCTAGCTACAATTTACCGTCTGTCATTGTGCTGATGGCATAGTTAGCAACGTCATCTATATTTCCAAGGCCTGCATGAACGGACTGGGATGTCGTAAAACGGAGAAATACGTTTTACTGTTGTGATTGATTGTTGTCGATAAGTTAGCATACCATGCCGCCATACTTTATCGACTTGTGTTAGGGGGTGATATATATATAATACACAAAGATTTAGGGGATCGGCATGGCTTAGGGTTATTTACATAATCAGATCCTGCTGATGATTTACGTTATCTACCCGGCCAGATTTAAGCAATAACGTATGCCTATTACCAAAACTATTCTCCATCGATTTGCAGGTTGTGAAAATAAGGGGTTTGGGTCGTCCGGTTGCAACAGCAACAGAACCCTAACAGGCGACTGTGGGAGTATTCAGTCCATGGGGTTCGGGGACACTCCTTACGATAACTCCGCACTCTGCGAGTGGAACATACAAGTCCGTCCGGACCGGGTCATCATGTTGACATTCACTCGCTTTGATCTGGAGTATTCAGGTAAGTCGTTAGTTCACCTTATGCTGATTTGCATACTTGTGTGACGTGATAGAGTTATATGACGAGGTTGCGCGCCGTCTGGAAGCACGCAGCATTTCATGATGGCTATTGACTGATACCTGACGGTGCATATAATGTTAGCGTCATACTCCAGTCGGAAATTGGCGCGTGATCCAGCGCAGGCAACCGCTGGATATAGCTGGAACGGAATAACAACTTGCCAAGCACATGGCTCCTGCGAAAGTGCGCGCACGACCTTGTCCCGTGTCGATATTGCATTTTCCCCTCGCCTCATTATTATGCTTATTGACGAACAGGAATTAGGACGAGTTGCAGACATTGAATTTTAATGAGTGTTTTTTCTGCCTTCCCGGAAAATACGCGGAAATTAATGGGAAGCTGAAAACCCATCTCCAGCTCCCTTTGAGACTTCACCCATCTGTCATTCCGGGAAAATCGAGATCATTCGAGTGTAGACAGTTCGCAGTATGAAGCAACTGGGACGGGTACAGTACTGTCATGTTAGATGAATAGTCCCCACGTCCTGTGGTCTCCCAGCTGTCACGGAAAAGGGTCTTTCAAGATGGCGTCAGTGTATGAATAATGTGTGGCTTCAGAACGTGTCCCCAAGTAATTAGTCGGACGCGCAAGTAGAGACGATAAGGCTAGCTAATCCCGCACCAGGGGGGCTGCACCAGCCGCGAGGAAGTCACCGACAGCGCTTTAATTGCTTCCTCCGACGACAGATTGATCTGGGGGTCTAAACCTTCCCTCAAAGAAATCACCCAGTTACTTTACGCTTTGCCGTATACTTCAGGCAGTTACGCGTCTAATGTCTTTCACGCATAAAAAGGGGTCATCCCGCTACAAGCTCTAATTTCGGACCGCTTAATTCATTATTCCCGTGCGCAATTATTTTTCGATATACGCAACCTTCGGGCTATTGCTAAATCACTGTGATTGACGACAGCACACTTGGCCCGGCGAGCATACCTGATTCGGTGGTATTTCTCGCTGGCATTTACGTGCCGGCATTACCTACCGGCGTCCAGGAACTGTGTCAACATCACTCAAGGTTCCTCAATATCCCTGATACACTCAATGTATTAAGAAGAAAGAGTAGTCTATGATCGATCTCTTTGCATGTATTTAACAGTTCTTTATAACTTGTCATCGACCGTGTGAGCAAGTCTTTAATGTATTTATTTGAGCACCTTATCTCTGGGAGCAAGGAAGCTAGCACGAAATAAATGGAATTTAAAAAAAAACGTAATTCTATATGCAACACGTTCAATAGCACACAAGAGCTGGAGGTAATCAATTGTTATCCTATACGGGAGGAATTCAATTTGTGTTCGACGCTATCTTCAGGATGGAAGCGCCTAGGGCCGTTACGTTGCGCGTTGCATGATGGTACTAATTATATAACGGCGCCACTTTGAATTTCTTTATCTCCAACAGGCTGCGCTCGTTCTGTCGTTTGAATAGGTTTGGTGTCTATTATTTCAACATGACTTACTTCTCCTATCTCTTTGCATTGAGTTGAATCAACATTTGCAGAGGTTGCCAATACCACGGGTTAACAATAGCTGGTCCTGTCAAGATAGTTGTGACAACTTGTCGATGATGTGTAAGTTGATCTCTGTGACCTGAAGATAAGTACGCAAATTTCCCATCCCATACAAAAAATGCCCCTGTAGTTGTCGTCTGGCTGGTGGCAGGTTTCCACCGCAGAATGGATGAACCCTGTACCGTGTCGCCTTCGTCATGCATGACCGTGACAAATATCCCTGTGCATCAGGCGCGATGGCCGAGGCCTGACAAATAGACGTGACGGTACAGGGAAGGCCTCCGGCATTCATTTTCCTCTGACCAAGGCAGCCCCTTCTCTGCGCCAGTACTCTGTTACCTCAAATCTCGCCCATGCACATGCTGCACGGTTTCACCGACACAGGGAGTGTGTTGGCAAACATTGCTGCATCATCTGCTGAATTAAAGTTCGGAGTGAGAGTGAGTGAGTGAGTGAGTGAGTGATAATCTCCAAGCAGATTCTGTGGGCAAGGGGAGTCTATATTGGCCGCCTGTAGCCTTCCCAAGAGGGGGCCAGTGGTTACAGGCAGCCAATATAGACTCCTCTTGGCCCCAAGAATCTGCTTGGAGATTAAGTAAGTAAGTAAGTAAGTGAGTGAGTGAGTGAGTGAGTGAGTGAGTGAGTGAGTGAGTGAGTGAGTGAGTGAGTGAGTTAGATCTCGTGAATGAGTGAGTTAGATCTCGTGAATATGGTGGTGTCCTAATAGACTCGTGGACATTTGGGCATGGCACAACACAGAGAGGAAATTGTAGATGTCAGAGATACATAGCTAGCTGTAGATAGTGCCGCAATCCTGGTCTATCACAAAGGACTGGATGATTAATGGATGTGCAACCGATAAGGTCTAGTTCCATGTTTAGTGTGGTCATAAATCATTATGATGTCTGTCATATCTTGTTGACAACTGCTGGGTTTTTCTGTCAGCGAAAATGCTTGTCGGTATCTGGTGCTTGTTAGAATGACGCGAATGTGTGTGTTGGGTGGACGAGAAGCCACATTATCAGCAAATGTCTATCTGTGCACAACTCAATTTTTTAATGGAACCAATCTTTCCAAAAGGTGAACCATCAAAGACTTCTGGCACTAGGACGTTAAACGACTGTCATCATTTTGTATTGGCACATCCTGCTTCTCGTGGTGTTGCCTGATCATTTGTAGTTGGGAAGAATTATCCATATGCTGTCTTAAAATCAGTACAAAGGGAAAATGTTCGCATTGTTCGCTTAGCCTTCTGGGAGATTTGTATTTCTAACCTAAGGCCCCGGATGAGAACTAAAGATGTGTGCTTCTGTCAAGGAGAAGAAAGGGAGGATAGAGTTTCTGGGGATAGAGAAAAGTTGATCGTAATCTTTGTGTTGAATAGATGGAATAGTTTATGTTACTTGATGTCCTTTAATGACTCGTTCTGACAGCTGTTTGTTTTTAAATGGCGTATAATTACTCATGTTGCAGCTACATGGTTTGTATAAAATCGGATAGATACACGACATGGAATTTGTTCAACCATGTAACATTAATATTTAAATAACAAAAGCCTAATGTATGCCTGTTGGAGTAATATATCTAGTTGGGTCCGAGGAAGGAATTATCAGCTAATATCGCGAAAAAAAAAGAAAGACGTATAAAAAGAAAAAGAGATAAAGAATATATTAAGAAAATCAATATCTATCACATCCCCTGGGGAAGAGAATCACCATAAAGTTTGAGAACCTTTTAAGACCCAGAATGTTACGTGACAAAACTTTCAAGATGTTCATCCAACCCAACAGTAGCCGGAGAGTGAGAAGGGCGGTAAATGCCGCCCAGTCTATCTGTGTACTCTTGGCCGCATTGCAATTTCCTCTCTGGAAATTAAAGATTGCTGAAGATACCATCCAAATCGCCGGCCGCATACGTTCAGATCATTTTGGCCTTCAAACGGGGAAATAGAAGTTCCAGACGTCTGGCTGCAGGATTCACCGCAGTGTGAAACGGCGGTCTTTACGCCGTTATCTCTAGAACGTATGGTGGCTTCATGCGGAAAATAGGAAATGGTTTACTCTTGAGAAAAACCATGGTTACGTGTTTAAACTTCCTTTGAAAGTCTGCCACCACTTTTCCATCATCCTATGGTTTTCTTTGACATCAGCTTGGACCGTTAAGTAACTGTACTGTGTCATCGTTGGTAAACAATTATATTAGGGGCATCATCACTGGATAGCTTAAACAGCCTTTACAGTTAGATGTACAAAGGTTACTTGTAACAGGTCGTTCGGTGTAATATAGCCAGCTGCCGCCGCGCCGCGTGCCTGTGAAGCCGGTGGTACATATATTACGCCGAAGGGTCGTTATACCGGGTACTGTTTGTTGCAAAGATAATATGAATCATGGATTAGAATGCTGTCGCCACCAAATGTAAGATAAACCTATTTACAACAACCCCTCTGGGTGTCCTTCGTCTACTTTTTCTATCGGCTGCTATTTCGTGCAGGCGACTTAGACTGTGGGTGTCCTTACCCGGCCTTTGCTTGTTGTTGGCTGTATGAAGCTGTCATGTCGAGGCAGGGTGCTGTTATGAATAGAACTAGAAACTTTTTAAGACCAAAAGTAATACGTGCATTATCTAAAAATCGCCCTCTGAATCCCTGTAGAATCTGAAGACAACCGAGGGTGAAATAAAGAACGAAACAATCAGCGTTGTTTATCTTATTTGCGGCTCCCCCAACGCATAAAACAGCGATTTAGAGCAGCAGGGCGCACAACAAACCGCCCACGTATTCTGGAGATTAGACAGATTGTTAAGTCCCAGTACGCCATTACAGTAAAGCAAGTGGAGTAATGGACGGAGACCGAAGATGGAGGATTACCGGCTCCGTTTGCAGGGAACATGTGATGGACGTGACGACTGCTTAATAGAGCTTATAAAGATGACGTCAGGCCGTACATTTCATTTGAGAAAACTTTAGACGAATGAAACTAAAAGGATAGCAACTAGATGGTGGACAATATAGTTATTATCATCTGTAGTTTTCTTGTGTAACTGATAAACTGCTACGCAAAACTTAATCAGAGACGTTTGGCCCTTCCTGCAGAAAGCAGCCAGCGTTTGAGTTTTAATGACATTTCATTTCATTTCATTTATTTCATTCGAAAGGGTTTGTTGCATGTTTTTTTCCGATGAAACTAATAAAAACTTTGTGTACACCAAATGTTGAAAAGAGCAAATGTGATGTCTGTAGGAACAAGGTGAAATTTTACATTGTCATAAAGACTGTTTCCATTAACAAGATTGCCACGGCTACCACGGAAGTTTGATCTCTTGTGATTGAAACACGAAACGAGCATCGGAACATAAAGTAGAAAACGGATTCACCCGTAACGGCACACAGTAGATAAAACCCGCACGAGAAGACTATGGTCAAGACTGCAGGTGACTATGTCATAGTCTGTGAAGTGGGGCAAGAAGGGCGCAGGTGTCGCGAGGTCCGTGACTATAATACGGGGAACGTACGGGGCGTACTAGTTTTATAAGGTGATTACGGAACAACTAGTAGCGCAGCCAGCGCGACTTTCGAAATCAAGTTCATTGCATCAAAGCTACACCATATGGAACGACGAATTAACTGAACCTGTTGGAAGTGCATTTTGTACATCTAAAACTTAACTGGTTTTCTAAAAACATATGTATACTAGCCTGGACCAGACGTCTTGGGAGCAATAAGGCCCATGTTTGGCTTAGGACAATTTTTAAAGATAATGTTAGGCAATTTACATGGCGCCAATTTGAAACACTCTTAGTCAGATTTGATATAGAAAAGAGTAGGAGCTTATAATAGATCACAAGACGAGAGAACATTCGGGCTGAATTAATCTAATCTGCTCCTCCGTCGTACCAACTTGCATCCGCACACTCAAGGCTGAGGCTTATAAATGATTTAGTTTTTAAAACGTGACTAAGCAAAATGACTTGACGTCTGCGGTAAAGGTAGTGACGTATTGACAGATATTTACAAATCCTAAGGGAATGTGCTCATATCGGAACATATTGGACGTCGGAATGCTCCTAGTGTCTTAACAAAAATTGATTTTGTTAAAGTTTTTGGTTCTGTATTTTTCATGAAAGATTGGGGTGATTTGGATGTGTTTTGGCGGGATAAGACAAAATTCTGTGACTTGGCGGGATAAAGCTAAAAAGTATGTTTGACAAATCTGGATGTATTCTATCTGACAGCTGCAGGGCTGTGCAGGATTTCAAGCAGAGGACTGGTGATGAAAAAAGGCGAATAGTTGCAGGCCATGCCTCTAATGTATAGAATGAATAATAATGGTCCTCACATG
This sequence comes from Branchiostoma floridae x Branchiostoma japonicum, assembly GCA_013266295.2. NCBI lineage: Eukaryota > Metazoa > Chordata > Leptocardii > Amphioxiformes > Branchiostomatidae > Branchiostoma > Branchiostoma floridae x Branchiostoma japonicum. The sequence continues at coordinate 7,909,430 of CM023837.1, read as the reverse complement.
GAGCCTTGGAGGACACCTGCGCCAAACCTGCACCACCCAGAAGTTTTTCCATCTATCAAAGCACGTTAAAATCTATCCGGTCCATGCGGTTTCGGTTTGGCCTGGCTACGCATTCAAAGCCTACATTGTAACATCTGCCATGGTGTATGCAATGACTACTTATCTCCTCCGGGATTAAAAAAGACAGTGGATGTCGCTCTATTTCATTTCGGTGGAGTTCAATGCAGCTGCCATACCGAGCGCTTCTTTTGTACTTGTTTTCCTCGGCTAAAAGCGAGTCGCCTGGAACATCCATACGTGACTGATGGCGCGGAGCAGCGCGGATGCATTAGTAGTACATTTTCGGCCATGAGGATCAGAAGGTTATATTTTAGAGAATAAAGGAAGCTCAGTGTTTACGACTTTGCTCAGCCTGTGTAATGGAATGATGAAAGGACAAACACGCTTTCTTCCTAGTCAAACCCTGTCCTAAGTGGTTCTAAAGAATCTAAATAAGTTTAGATCAAATGTGGTTGCTGAACTTTACGAGGATAGGATAGATAGACGATGAATAAACTATATTTGTAATAGCCTCTGCCTAGAAGCTACTGTTTTCAGGAAAGTCAATGGCCTTGTTGCTTTGCAGTTTTACTAGCTAATTAAATAATTGATAAATGTTTAAAACATATTAGTGAGTAGGTTCTGGCCCAGGAGAGAGTGTTGGTTTTGGGGGCAAATTTGGATGACGTATTATGAGGGGATTTCTGAAGACGTTTTCCAGTCTAGTATGCTGTAATGTACGTATTGTTGTGGCCAATTTGGTAAACTCCATACCTAATACCTCTGAGGATATCGTCCCCGAAACAGGGACGGGAATCTAAGAACGATTAGGTATGGCCTCTGAGACTAAGGGCTTTGGGACGGTGCCCACGAAATAGTGACATCTTAGGTTTACCCTAGCTAGGAATAAACCGCCTCTTTAACCGGTTTTGTAAACCCCGAGTTACATAGAATGTTGTGTGTCAACGCCATCCTTATAACTGCTGATTAAATATGTTTTCTTGATTTGAGATGAAAAGGGAAACACAACGTGTCACTGGAACGAAGATGTTGGGGTTTGGAAGTCTTCCACGAACTCATCCGAATTTTGTGGCTATCTGCTAATGGAGTACGTGACGTCGTCACCTTACTTTCCATCCGCGTCTCTTCTATCCAGGGGGATATAAAATTACCATAAAACGTTGCCACAAAACTGAAGATGGCCTAAAAAGGTCCTTAATATCCTTAGCACATTACGACATTACCCCACTGCAGTCCAAACCCATTTGCAGTTCAAAAGTACATTAGAAGTAGATGCGGCAGTCTCCAATTGGCAGAAACAATTGATCGATCACCAAAGTGTCATCAGCGCCTATTTCGCTGTCTAACGCCGATGCACCGAGCTAATGAGTCAATTTTGACCAGGTTAAGAACTATCCCTTCGACACTACGCGAAGTAGAAAGGGTTAATCCACACATGATGGGCTCATCGATTGAAAAATTGATTGATGTCCATCACATCATTTGTTTTCGTTTGATGAAAAGACACACAATATGCAAGCTTGGCATGAATATTCAATGTCGCTGGTACACAACATCTTATCATTTAGTTAAGCAGAGGTCGTATGTTAGATTCTTTACCCCAAGCAACATGGCAAAATGCAGAACAACATACAGTGTACTTAGAATATGAACTTAATATTGGCGTTTTTGTTTGGATCTACGTACATTTTGGATCTACATTTTGTTTTGTTTTTAAATTATAGTTTGGATATATGTTAATACTTTCATAATTTCAAGTGCGGTTAATCTATTGTAATGTCCTCCTATAAGTAATTGTTTATTGTTTTAAGCCGTTTCGTTTCATATAAGCTCTACTTTGTCAATGTATAGTTATATAAATTTTACCAATTAGTCTTGCAAATATAAATCACTGGTGGATTGCGTTTTTAATACGTTATGATTAGTGAGTTTACCTTGTCATTTCTTGTTTATTGTTCAACAACGTCATGTGATGACACAGAATAGACAAATATTAATCTATTTCATTTCGTAACATAATCTTTCAAGATAATCTTAATGCAAGGATGTGGGCCGTAAATAATGAGGATAACCTTGAGGCTAAATTGTACTCAAAAGCAATTTATCAACGCAGTTTTCTCGGGTTGCATACTTTCCGTGTATATGATTCCATCAAATTGCTCCGTCACGCCATGCTCAACTACGCAGAGACCCGTAAAATAATACAATCATTGTCAAACATCTATGAAATACAATAATGGTAGTACCAGACCTTTGCGCAAATGCATTTACTACCCTCAACCTTTTCTGTTAATTCGATGCAATGTATGTTGAAGCCTTTAGCAACGTAATCAACATGGATCCATATAATGAATTCTGCCTGCAACACTGAACATGGCAACGAACGATTTTCTACTAACTTTTTACAAGAAATCTATGGATCGTTCTTCCATAAAACGTGAGTGATATGAACTACTGAGACGAAATACATAGATTTTAAAAAAAATATTCTTTATTAGTATTTTCCAACAAAAAAATCAAGGAAGACATGCGTACATAAAAGAAATGTAAAAATAAAAGAAAATTTGATGACAAAGAACTAGAAATTTATGGCATAATGACCCCCACTTAAATAGGTGTATATCAAGTTTTCCAGAATTTTGTGCAAGAAAATTCAGAAACACCCTACTGGTTATTTTGGGGCAGATGAGCAGTGAACCAATCCATGCGGGTGAAGACTAAAGCTCTGGGTACCACGGGCAATATAATACTGAGTAAGCTTAAGTGGACCCTATTTTCATAATCAAAGATTTAAAGTGAATGTGACTTACCATAAATCTCCCGTGGTTCTGGGAATCGGTTTGCGCCAACCGTCACATATCAACAAGTCATATATTTATTGACTTAAATGAAGTAACCCCAGAGCGTGTCCTAATCCATAACTAACCAATTTAGGGCAATACGCGGTGCGTTTGGGCCATGACTCTGGAGTCGAGTTTGAGTTTATTCAGATCCACGGTTACCTTCAATCAAAAGCTACTCTTCCTCTATCTGGTCACTTAATACATCACAGAGCATAACATATTCATATACAGGAAAGTAACATATACGGAATACACATACAGCAACAGAAAATCAGCAAGTGGATTGACATATCTTTTGGCCGCTTGTCACAAATTGCAGAATTATGACGGGCAATAATCAAATTCTACAAAATTCAAGAGAAAATAGCACAAAATTAAACAAAATTAGGGAACAGCAAATTCTGATGACTGTCCTTCCGTAAAACCATCTCAAACCCCTTTCAGTTACAGTACCGATTCATTTTATCATTTGTGCACCCACAAAATATGTTTATGGAGTGCAGATGGTATACATTATGCTCCCTGCTGTCCCTATATTCACTATTATCACTGTTACGTTTCCGCAGTAAACTGCTGATCTTTCATTCAAAGAGGCAGCACTCGTAAAAATAACCATAATTATCTTTGCAAATAACCTTTTCAAGTAAGCCATCGTGCAATATAGGTGTAGTAAAACCGTGTCAAATAAAAACATTGCAGTCCCCAAGTGGTGGCGTAGAAGGAAACGTATAATGAGGTAACAGATTATCAATTATATTTTTTAGTATATTTTAATCTTTGTAAGAGCCTTCACCAGTACTAGCGTATAAAACGTGTGGAACATTACTCTTTATCCTTGAATGTTCTTCACTTCACTGGCAGTTTGATGGGCGAGCATCTTATCGGATGAAAATCAAGATATGGCTTTAACAGAAAGCCTTAGGAATATTGGTGGAACATCTCGCTAAATCAGCTTAATACCTCACGATGTGGACTTATAAGACCTGCCACAATACTGGATCTTCCGTAACAAGTCTAGCCACATTGAAATTGATATCTGTCTAATTTTCAGCGTAGACTATTATTAGATTAGACTATGACTATTTTGTGTACGTTTTATTGGCATTTTCCCCTCTAGACTGCTGTCTTGCGATATTGTGGTTCATACTGCATTGTGTTGTTTGAAACAAACAACAAAGTAAAATATTAGCAAAGCTAAATCATCAATGGCAAAACACTAGCCTATTCATGTGTGTTACTTTTACGCCTGGCTAGAAAACCCAGAGTAGCCAACATACTTACTTCTAGTTCATTCACAGTAGTACTTTAAAAGTTGCCTACAGGTGAGCAAGAGTTGTTTAGTATCTAAGCAGTGGCACAAGCTGGCCTCATTCCAGCTACTTGTCCAAAGTATGTCAGAACTTTGGTCCCTGTAGATTACTTGTACTTTACAAAATCGAAACCTTTACGAAGCGAAGCTAGGCATTTTCTTCAAAGTGCAGTTTGAACTCCTCAGTGGATAGTTGATGGACGAGGATGAACTGTCTTATCACTAAGCAATATCTGCTTCAATTAAGAAAGATACCACCGGTCATCCCTAAGTGCCCTTGTATCGCCCGCAAATGGGTCGAAATGTTGACACCTTGGTTGACTATTGAAGTGTTGTTGAGGTGTAGTTAATTGCAACGTAAAATCGATGGTTGACAAGGAGTCAACGTATGGCTGATTAACTATCGGCGTTTGAGTCAACGCCGTTTTGCCATCCTTGCCTTTTCCCCTTAGACGTCAGAGACGGTTTGTCCCAGAGGGCCAGAAAACTTAATTAGTTATCTCTTTCAGATAGTATCATCAGCATTCTCTGTGGAAGAAAAAAAGATTGTGAAGGAACAATTCCCCGACAAACGATGAGAATAATTAGTGCTGTAATGCGTTTTAGCTCTCTCAGTTTGTAAGCCTAAAGGGCTGACGAGTTGTCCGTTTAGAATCATATGTCGCGGCCGAATACAAAGACAGGGCGGCCTGAAATGCCCTCTAAGTGACGACTATACTTTTCAGTTTCAACTCCACTGTCTCAGGGCATAAATACATAGACTTTATGACATAGATAGCTAGACAGACGCCTAATAGCTAATTAACACAAACGTGTTCAAGCAAAGTACAAAATTATTGTTATACACAGTAGTATTTTTTTGTATTTTAGATATTTATCATTCTCCTTCCATTAAATACGTGGAAACCATCTACTTGAAACAGTGGTGAATAAATTGGTAGAAATATGGCATATAATCTATGCCAAGGAGAACCACAGTTTTGATCACTACTCTACCTAGCTAGATTTATATTACGTTCCGGAGAGTTGGCAGCAGAATGGATACGTCTGATGCGATGTGGCACCTTTTCTAAGCTCAAAATAGCCTGCCCGGAGCTGTTAAACGTAATAACGTACACTCATTCACATGAAAAATGACTCACTGGTTGGAGCCTGCCTTGAAGTGTAGGAATATCACATATAGAATGAAAACACGTACTAGTAGTATATGCGTTTAGAAACCATTGTAGTAAAGTACTTATAACCTAGGTCATGACCAAGATAATTAGTTGAAAAACCTTTTTTATTCACTCAAAAAATCTAAGCTAGATACTTTAAATTAGTATAGTCACCTATCCCGTAGTCTACCAAATTTAAAAAAAATGACGATAATGTAGACAATATGAAATTCTGTCCTGCTGACTTTGGTAGTCTAATTTAACCTCTCTCCTAGTGAAACGTAATTTTAAAGCTTCCATCTCATTATTTCACGTCGCTTCATGTGCTGTCAGTGCTCGTGTTTTCGACATTGTTTCGTGAACCCTTACAGAGAAAGTCTTAACTGAATGACATCGGTTCATAATGTATCTCCACATGAGATAAATTGTACAAATACGTCCAGACAAGCTATCAAGAGAGTGCTGGAGACATTCTTTATACGATGAAGCCAAAGAGAGACAGTTTTATTTAACTGTAACGTGAGTCAATGTAGGATATTGTAATTTGTTTTGTATTAACATTGTATTGGCTATTGCTATGTATTGTATTGTATTGTAAAGATTAGCATACAGCTTTGTATTACTAATGGAGATTCTACATAAACAAACAAACACCAAACAGAGAGAGTGTCACATATTCAACATAATTTCTCCTCATGTAGGTGCGCACAAATACCTTAATACTGGCCCCCTTGATCTATGGACCTGTACGTTGTCATCTTCGTCTTTGAATAGATACCTAACAAAACAAAACATAACAGGACGAAGACGTATAATCACTGATGAACAAAAACACCAGAACAATTAGCTTTTAAGAGAGAGCATGAACTTAAATCAATAGCCATAATGGCTTTCTTGTTAGATCCTTGTGTCGTATAGAATATATGTTAATTAAGCATGCTTCCTTGCTGCGTATGTACCGAGAGAATATGGAGACAATGTTCTTTCGTACCCAGGAGCCAAATCCCATTAACTCATGTACTAAGGAGGATACATGGATGCCAGAGACTGATTACAGAAATATAAACGATGCGGCTAAATCCCCACTAAGTTCCTTTGCTCTAATTTCGTTGATCGATGGCCCTTGGCAAATTCAAGACCAAAGATAAGCAAGAGAAATGATGCCCTAAATTCGCCCAACCGGACTGTTGCATCCTAGAGCTGATTGCTAACCATGTAGGATTAATCGCGGAGATATGAATCTCCTGCTGTGGGTGGGTCATTAATCACCAGCCTACAATGCGTTCTGGGACATTCAGGGAGGCGGCATCTTTGTGATCCGAGAAACATCACGCAGCAACTTATCTGGGGGTGCTGGTGGTAATGGGAAAGAAGCAAATAATAACGATTTCTAGGTCCCAATTGTGTAGTTCAAGAATTCCGTCGATTTATCAGTCGCACATCGTGTGTTCTTTTGTTATTTATTGGTAATTCCATAGGGTATTGTCTGTCGGCTCAAAAGTTTGTAGTTTTGACGTACTTTTCTGGTCTTAAGTGCTCAAGATAAACGACCTTTACAAACAATTTTACATCATATGATTCCAGAAATTCTATTAGGAAAATTGCTGTCGCGTTCCTTCAGCTAGATTGGTAGATCTAAGAGCATCAGAGAAAATAATAAGCATTTATCACCCAAATATTGTTTCGTCGTCATAACAGTTCTTGCGTCATGATAGTACAGCCACCTATACATTGAGGATATTATGTCACAAGTGACAATTTTTTTCAGCTCCTAGCTCATTTTCAGGCATTTTGTCAGCTCCTAGCTCTTCAAAATCCACGATGGTGCCAATGGTAATTGACATTCATATGCTATTGTTATTTAATACACAACCAAAACCGATTGTTTCTTAAATTTCCTCTCCGAAATCCTCACTAAATGTTTGAGGAATTTTGTTGGTCACTAAATAATCTCAATAGGAGTCGTAAAAATGCAAAGTAAATGGGACGTCTTGTTCCTACCATATCTTTCTTTCAGAGATGTTTCTTCTTGCATTGATTGTTTGATGCCACAACTGCGTCGTTATAGTTATTACTTGACGGCTACCTGTGCCGTTGCATGCTGTTCTGAAGCACCTGAGAGAGCTGAGGGAGTTCTGAATGACAATGACAAGTGACAGTGCCTTTTCCCGGCGCCGGCGGGGTCAGGGAGAGGTCCGTGCGTTCGGTGCGCTAGCCAGAGTGTATAATCTAGAGGTCACCCTAACTGCACTCTACTCAGGCTTACTAAACCCGCAATTTATCGTAGGCAGATCAAGGAGGGATCTTCAGAAAGGACAAAATTATCAATAAAGACTCGGTGTAGACCTATAGTTGATTGTACGTCGTGTTTGAATAGTCAGCTAGTTGTGAATCACTGAATGACATTTACTGTTAGGAGATCGTTTCATAATTGCAGAGTGAGTGACGTACAGCTGTAATGACGTGATATGGACCGTCTGTCCCCAACCCCGGCAGGTTTATACCTGATGATCTATCTGCCGCACACAGTTTGTGTTAAACGATTTCCTCTATAACCTATTTATAAATGTACCGTAGTAGAGTTGAGTATTCTTAACTTATGCAGACCGTCAACATAAATATGTAATATGCTCAAATTGTATTTCATTTACTACCATTGTTAAGTCCGAAAGTACCGGAAGTGACTTTTATCTACTACCATTGTCAAGTCCGGTGCTGTTTACAAAGGCTTTACTGGCATTTACTACATTGGTAAAATCCAACTTTTCGTACAGTGCCAGTCTCAATATGTTGAGACAGTCTACACAATACATATTAACATCCACCAACCGCAGCATGTATACAGATTGGCAGTTTTATGGCTACCTAATTACTGAAACAAGATATCGATCCACACGCTGCATGTAGGCCCACTTTGCAGATCAAACCTTTGAGGTCATAAATTTTTGGTGACTGCTAAATCTCCCCACCCGGAGAGACTTCTACATAAAAAGGCTGGCCAATTATATCCCCGATAATTATCGACATTTGGTCGATGACTCAATGACCCTGATTTCAATGCAAGAGGGTTGCAACTTGGATGACAAATATAACATTAGTAACTCTATGTTTGGGAATACATTATACATTTGTAGCCTATGGGAAACTTCTAAAGTCTATAACACTATTTTTTTTTAAATGCAGCATTATATAGACCTGCTGGTTGAAATCCCACACAGGCTATTTGAATGTATAAACTGGCTTGAAAATAAAGTTCCCTATATTACATTATACATTGCTAACAACAAACAAAAATATTCATACTCTAAGGCCTAATTTGTTTCTATTGTGACCATTTTACACATTTTCTTTTTTTTTATTAACCAAATTTCTTGACTCCAGGGAAGCTAAAATCATATACGTATCAAGTAATAACGTCATACTGACCAACAGAGGCCATATAAAATGTCTGTGACAGCTGTTGACCAAAGAAAGGATCACTATAAACGCAACTGAAGGGATCAAAGAACAGCTAATGTAAAGCAACCAGGCTGATACTTTGACATTCTTCTGTCCCAACTAAAGTAACAAAAAAGGATGTTGTCAGCGCGGGGCAAAGGCATCTATCAATCAGTGCCATTGGCAACGGCAGGGATAGCAAACGCCCACGGAACCAGAAAGCCAGACGTCCATAAACCTGTCAGGCTATTCCAATCCACCATTCTTTCCCGCGAAAAACCTTTGACACCGCAGCTGTCTGTGTAGGGTCTCCTCAGATGTCAATTTAGGTCAGACAGGAAGGCTGGCGATTTCAATAGACCAAAGCTACCCTACAAGGAAAGGCTCTCAGGGGGATAAACTTTTGAGTACCTCGTCTGTAAGATAAATATCTTTTTGGCAAGGATCTCTTCCCATGGAGCTTTTGCAACTTAGGTCTGGACATCACATTTCTCGTGTTGACATAAAAATGCCATGGCAAATCCCCTGCCTTTTCTATAGGAACCGGGGAGGCATGTTCATTAGATGCTGTTCGTGGTTAGCTATATTTGATAAATGGCACTTCCAATCGCACAGATGCATGTTTTTCACGATGGGTAAAGCCTCGTGTACTTTATGTCAGCGGTACGCGTTCCGATGCACAAAGCACTACATGTGCAAAGGAATGGGCAATCATTCTACACTAATGCGCCTCCTAGCTAGATGATGCCATTGCCCTTTGACTTCTTAATGGCCCATGGTCAATACACCTTTAGTCATGGTGTCCACTGGAAGTACCTTGATACACCTGGCAGCTCAATTAAGATGACAGAACTTTAAGGGAATGTGTAGGGTCTGTCGTTTCTTTAGGCTGCCAATAAGTCAGCAGCAGCTAGAAGCGCTATTCGTGCTCCTTTGGATCTCTATAACTTCAGAGTGATAAATTATGATGCATGAGTATAAGCCGATCACTGCTTGGTGTCAAAAAATTATAGATTTCTAGTTTCCTTACCCATGGGATTTAGCCAACGTCTGAGATAAAAAGCTAGAACTTGACGGCTTGACATGTGTATACACGGGCCGTGAACTGTATGGGAATCAAGGAGTATTGCAGCAGCACATATACCTATTTCATGTCAAACACGATACGTTTTACGGGCCATTTGGTCCGGGAAGACAAACCCCCTCCATCAGTGATGCATGTACTTGAAGGTTGACGTACGTGACCTCAGCAGTTGCTCTGGACGAGGGCAAAGGTGGTAGACATCATTAGTGACCCTTAATAATATATTCCAGCGCATCCGCCACGACATTAGGATCTCTCCTTTAATTTCGGCAACTGTACTACAAGTATTCGAGATATTGATTTGTTTACTTCCATAAAAAACTGCTACCGGTGCATGGCTGTTTGTCGTTCTATATAGATGAAATAGGAGAAATAAATTAAACAAATATATACATACAGCAGCGTCATCGGCGATGCCCAACTTGGTCTTTAAATTTAGTTATGATTGCAAAACAATGGGGCCAGCTACAGGCTACATGCATCACTAAGCGAATTGATTTTCTTCTTAAAATGTTTATTGTCTTATGTATGTTTTCCTACAATAAAAAGAGAGGGCAGCAACTTCTCCTCTTCCATCTTTCCACCCACGCTCCTCTCATGACTTTGTCTAAGAATAACCAGCCTGTTTCGGCAGTATATTTTGCGTCATGGAGAGCTAGCTCGCCCCTATCAATTGCGAGACAGCACACGCATTGGTACAGCCTAAATGGCGCCATGGTCTTTGCATGATATCTTCATTTTCCTGCTATTTGATTTGCCCGAAGCAGGGACCTGCCAATAACAGAGCCCCAGTTAAGGTGATATTTCATTCAAACTGTCCGTAATTTGCACCGGCAGGAAAACGTATCTACGGTCATCTGGATCCCCTTGGCTCGATTCATAGCGTCATTTGCCTTTATTGACGATGCCTAGTATGTGACATCAATAAGAAGTTAGTCGTGCTTTTAAGGCCTGGCTTACAGAAGGTTCTATTTCCTTATTATCACCCCGATTTAAATCCACACTATAAGATTTACTTTGCGAAATAACATGGCCGTAAACTAGTGTGTTGCCGTATAGTTGATAGGAATGCACAATCTCAGCTGCACTTTTTTAGTTTTAAGGGCAAATCGCTGAGTTATAGCGTCTGATGTCCGAAGGAAAATGTATCACGTCTTGTATAGAACGCCCTGTGCTATTTTGAATGTACAGGACGTTTTCTAAATGGCGTCATTTGATCCCAGAGGTGTCAATTCATACCGTGATTTTACAAGTTTCGAAAATTCACTCAGAAGGAGATGGTGAACCGTATTCTTTTTTACGTTCAAATAATGGGATTCTTTGGCTACGTCGGTTTTACGACGACGTAATGTGACTAGCCGGCCGTAAAAAGGCTTGGAGTATCGACCGGTACTCTTGGCCCCCACATTTCAGACTTGCGTGGATCGTGGCTATAAGACGGCAGCATGCTGTTATCCATGCCAAAATGAAGCTCTAGGATTAGTCTGGGTTACCGTTTAGTTGTCTAGATTTCCCATTCAAATTTCAGATCAATGTAATTCTCGACAGCTGATATAAATCTGAGTAAAACGATGTATGATCATTTGTAGAATAAGACTGGGCGGCCGACATTTGTGAGCAAATGCAGAATATTTTCCACCCACCTTAAATATCACCCAAAGTCTTTTGGTAGAAATAACAGATGAATAAAAACAATAAAGTATCTATAGATAAACATACACACAGAATCTTAGTTTGAATAAAGTTTAAATAAAGCTTAAATAAAGTTTAGAAAAACTTTTGTTGTGTCAATAAAGTTCCATTAATAAAGTCATTTCCCCTATCATGCTATATCTTCTCATGGACTCTGCGAAATGCTATATTAGATGTCACTAATTAAAAAAAGATTGAGATTATTTTAGTAAGCACATCTCATACCTCACTTAACGTTTGTTACCGATGCTGCGGGTGATTTCTTTCGGTTGTCAAAACGTGTACTTGTGACTTCAGGCAAAGCCACAAAGACACTATGTAACAACAAATCTTATGAAAGGGCAAGGCGGTTGAATATCTGTTCCATTGTGCACTGAAACACAACACGAGCATATCAAGTGTAGAGATTTCCAACGCTCTGTCGCGGTATTCAGACTAATGTATTGACGGTGCACCCTGTGGTACAATAAGAACTTACTTTTCGATCTGAGTTGGCCCACGAGTGACGCACACAAAGTCCGTGCCAATATATCTTCGCGACAACAAAACACGGATCCTGTTACAATTGAGAGATACTGAATTCCTTGAAAATAGAGACATCTCCCTCCTGGGTGGCACATAGCTGACAACATCACCTTGAACCCTAATTACAGAAAACAAGCCGTGCCCCCACCGTCCAAACTCATTTGTCATTGTCATTGGGAGTCTTTGTCAGGGTCGTGTGTTGTTGTAATGGGGCCAATCCGTTAATTCCACGGTACCGAATGGAAGGTTGGTGAAACTAGGGTGACGGATCCGCTCCTATAACCATGTAGAAGAGACATACAGTCCGGGACTGCCTCAGACGTAATCACTGTAATGCCGACCGCCCTTGGCAAGGAAAGGTCGCTGTCTCTAATGCGTTGGAAATGGATGGCTGGACTTTGAACATGATTACGTACTAAGACGAACTAATGAGGCTAACCTTTTGTTTTAAAAGCATTATAATCCTGAGGATACACAATTCATGCATGGGCAACTAGAAATACAGGGAAAAGAGGGAGAACTTGAAGAAAATAGCGGAATTTGTTGTATTGTAAAAACGTGGAAGCTGTATAAGTTAAGGTGCCATCCAACGCCACGATAATTGTTACGTTTACAACACTGTCATAAATTCCGTGAATAATTTCAGCAGGTTGGTAGAACTACAATATGAGGATTATTGTGTACAAGAAAATCCTAATTCATCCTCATCAATTGTCAAAAAATGCGAGAGTTTTATTTAGCGTCAATCTAGAAATCAAAGCTATTTAGTGTCCGATACTGAATGCGAACTGGCGTAGTAATTGTAGCCAGTGTAGGACATGGCATGGTTCCTTTTCTGTCTACGTTTTGGAAATGACGGATCAGGAGATTATCAGGGTCACTGTAGTCTGTACAAAAACACAATCACTTCTTTTCATACTTCTAAGAATGTATGCACGCAGACAAATGTGCATCGCTACGCTTTCAGGCTTTCAGGACTGAAACGTGGTCGATTCGTTCATCTCTTGCACAACCCAATATTTCGGACTGCGTTTTAGTCAAAGTAAGTCTTCAGGTTACGTGTGGGGTCCTTTCGGTGCTCTGAACAAATTGGTCTGCAATTTTCGTCTACAATGTCCCCAGCTTCATCTTGACCACTGGCCGAGGACGGGGCAAGTATGGGCAACAGATCTCATTTGGCTGAAGTAGACTGAGCCGTTAAATTGGCAACCTCGGGTCAATCTGTCTGTCTGTCCGCCTGTCATTTGATGAGATGCAGAGAAGGATGGGGAAGAGAATGTCTTGTAATGATCTGACTCAGACCATCCGGAACTTGCTGGAGACAAACGGGCACTGCACCGCAAAAGGATCACAATTGCGTACTAGTTTTACTAGTTTTAAATTCAATTCCATTAAGCATATTCCAATCGGCAAATCGTTTGAATTTAATGGACACGTGTGAACAAAAAAAGCAAGCAGCAATAGGCACAAACTATTTTCATGTTAACTACATGTACGTCAATGGGCTTGTCGTGGCTAGCAAGTCTGCATTGCTCCTAAGCACCGCAATAGGTGTTAATATAGTCTATTTCATATCGATTTTAAGGGTAGTCCTTATAGTTGAATCCAGTTGAGAGGAAGCCCTGAGTACAATTATGGAAAAAATGATCGTGCATGTCCAACATAACATTAAGATACACAAAGACATGGTTTGAATTGAACAAACAGACAATGTTACAATATAAATTGACATCATGTGTATTTTCCCTTGTCGTTTTTTGCTGCAGGATCATCATGCGTTTACGACAGCGTGACGATTTACAACGGCGCAGACGATAAGGCCCCGCTGCTCGGCCGGTTTTGCGGCAGTAATGTTCCACAGTCCATCACGTCGTCCACCAACCAGCTCTTCATTCGGTTCAAAACCGACAACGCCTTCCCAGGAGACGGCTTTTATGCCTTCTACAACAGTTCAGGTAAAGGTAACCATGGCAAGTTTGGAAGTAGAGGAACTTTAACTTCAACTACCGCTTATCGAAAGCAGTCCAATAACTGGAAGCTTGTTATGTTCCGGCAACTCTTTCTGAAGCAAAAAGTACCTTTCGTGCAAGACACCAATAAACATGTCAGAATAAAGGACACTATATGTGGTTTGGCGGTCTCTACAATCGGATGTCTACGTGAATTAAATAAAGATAAATGCCCCAGCGAGGTTTATACCGTTTGCAATCAATTTGAACTTGCCACATCAGAAGCGCTGCCCTTCCCACTTCCTGCAAAGGTCGTGGATTGTATTTGGAATGTTTGGTAATTCATGCATTGACGTTGGAGGGGGAAAGACGCAGCGAAAATACATTTGCTTCAACCAGAACTACCACGACTTTGAGTCTCTAATTCTGATATGTAGATACTGCTTCAAGCTGGCATATTTTAGCCACGGGTGATTAACAATACCTAATACAGCTATTTCATGGGGAAAACATAAACGCATCAGCAAATTGGCCTGACAAGGGGAATTTATTCATCTAGTCACATAATTGAAACATATACATAAGATGCGGAGAATAAGTGGCCAACCTTCGTTCGCGACCTGCGGGCTGCATTGCACATACACAAGTAAAGATAGATTAACAGTAACACCATCTTAATTGTTAAGGCCGGTTAGGAATAGGTTTTAGGATCATATCGAGGTCATTTTCTGTGTAAATTGGCCGTTAAGGCTATCCTTTTCCTTTTTGCAAACGCTGTCTTCCAATGCATTCTTATATCCTATGAACCATTCTGAATCCTTAGGGAGGAACGAGTATCTTTGCAGTTATCTTCCTGACTCGCCCCGGATTACAAAGTTTGATTTTTAAGCTGGAAGAAAGCAGCCTTTATTGAAATGTAAAAAAGGCAGTATCGCAGTGACATTCACAGGTGCCTGTTTGATTCCCCCGTGCGTGGAGAATTACTTAATGCCTGACGGTGCAGAGAAAAGGTCAGCGCTGGTTATCATATTGCCATCGCTTGCCGCCTTAAAGGAACGCAACACAAAATTTCAAATTCATTATTTTCCAGTAGTCTACACATTAAAAAGTTGATATATTTCAATTTTAACATTAGTCCGCCAAATAATAACCCTGTGCACGCGTTTGAACTTCGCGCTCTCCTAGCTCGCCCGCCGCGATGGCAATGATTAATGCTTTGCTCTGACGTCTTTGTTCCGAACCCGCTTATTTGCATATCACAGTCCAGTGATCTCCCAGTGGCACTGCAGTTATCTTCAGGGATGTAGCCAGATAATGTTAGAATTTATGTCATTTTCATGGAAAGTAAAAAAAGGCAGTTCCACTTGTACACACTGTTCCCAATGGTATATACCTACATTATGGCATGAATAGGGACCAGGCTTGATTGCCCTCAAGGAATGGTGACGTGGAGTATGGAAACTACAGGAACAGCCAATCTATCAAAAATTGCTCATAACATTTAAAAAAAGTAAGTTGCTCACCATAGATTGCGTTTTATACCGTTATATTGGTGGACAGTGCTACTAATCAATGGGAGCAATGGCAACAACATTTAATAATATCTTATAAAATAGCTATCATCAACGGGTACGTATAATGAAACATGTACATACGGCCATGACAATAATAATTGTTTATTGCAAACTCATGCCCGGGGGCTAATTGCAAATACAAAAGGAACATTTCATATACGTACGAGGAAGTAATACATAACTAGACACAAAAAATAAAATTAACTACCGTAACTCCTAAAACTATTGGGGTTGACTTTTTTTTAAGACAGAGGAAGACAAAAGATCCCACTTTTTCTGTAATTTGTGGGTTTTCGGATACTAAGAGTAGTTTTCTTTTCATCTGTATACGTGTGAAAGTTCGGGTAGAATTTGGAGGCTGCACCAAAGAGTTTATTTCGTTCATTGCTATAGACAGTACAATTAAGATAAAGTGTGTTTCAATAATCATGCTGAGTTATATGTTTTTGTTGCAGAGAGACCATCAAAAGGTACGCCGGCCAACCCCCAGCCGGTTCCGAAAGTCCTGACAGATCCCACCGGCATCATTAACACCGATGATCTGACGTCATCAGGGCGCAGGCGGGATCCCATACTGTCCACCTGGTCCATCCGCTCCAAAATCGGCACCCAGTTAACTCTCAACTGGGAGGCAAGATTCAACGCGATTCGGAGTGACGGGAATGGATACTTCAAGGTA
Organism: Branchiostoma floridae x Branchiostoma japonicum; assembly: GCA_013266295.2. Taxonomy (NCBI): domain Eukaryota; kingdom Metazoa; phylum Chordata; class Leptocardii; order Amphioxiformes; family Branchiostomatidae; genus Branchiostoma; species Branchiostoma floridae x Branchiostoma japonicum. Next base: position 7,893,120 of record CM023837.1, on the reverse strand, counting down.
CTTTTATTTATCTATTTATTTATTTCATCATAAAACGGCTGGGTAGCCCATTCAGCTGGTAGGAGCTGGTTTCCAATGGGGCCCAGCATACATATTACACAGGACAAGACAGATTACTTAGCATGTAAGTCCCAATTCATTCTTGTGTTGGAGTTTAAGTTTAGTCTTCATAAGACATGATTACATATAGTCAAGCAACAAAAGGTGGACAACACTCAAATAAAATCCATTTTTCAGAACAGCATATTGCTACATGACACATTCAATTCACCTATATGCCACTACAAATGACATTTGTTCGATAAATTAATCACCCTGCCTAAAGTACTGAGCCAATGTTCTGAGTCCTTGCCTCTCTTATTTTAGTACGAATTGCCAGGCAGCACGGGTCTTAGCTACTGTTTCAGATTCTTCCAACTGAGTCCACTGTCCTTACCATCCCTACAATAGTTCTTTTCTCATACAGAGTTCACTATCACGACATGACATTGAAGACGTCGCAACGCGGGGTTGGGTAAAAATTCTGCTAACAAAATAAGATCAGCGGCGCATTTGTATCGTAACCCCCATTCCCTTTTCCATTAAATGACTTGTACTCTAAAGCAAGGAATTCAATCATTCACGCATACACGGATACATAAATCTTATAATAAACGTCAAGGTGCATCGGGGCTTGTGACTTTCACGGTTAAAGTACTTCATTTTTGTAGGAAACGAGTAACGTTAAACCAAGCGGAGAAGCTTTTGAAAGTACTGCTTCGGTACAAATCCCACACCGGCTTGTTATCTGTTGGAGGGAGACAGTTGGGATTGCTAGATGCCAAAGGTTATGGGCTGGTGGACGTGGGGGAGCGGCGTCGACGCCACTAACCTCATTACATCCAGCAAGTTCGCAGGCCCCATTAGACCAACAGGCTGCATTTGGTAGTCTGCAAAATGCCATTGTTTCCACATTCAATGCCCAGGGGCAAGACGGCTAGGCGCCATCCAGAAAGTGGTTTTGAAACAGGTGAATTCCAACTTTAGCGGTGCGTATGTTATTGGTGATGCCTCAGCAGAGAGGGAAGTTGTACCAACCTTATTGAGGGAAGGTTATGCCCTGACTTCACTTTAGCACATTCACTTAACCTCTGGTAGACCCAAGTAATATACCGACAGAAACACACACAAAGGCATTATAAGCTGCTGAAGAATACGGATTTAATTGACGTCAGCCATGTTGCGTTCAAAAACAGGCAGGAAAAGCCTTCTCCGACTACCAGTCATTAAGTACTCAATGAAACCTGTAGAAATTGTATGGCCGTTTTATGTTGACATTACGAAATCGGGATTTGAATGGGTCATTGCATTGATGTATTATTGTTCTATGTTGTACTCCCTTGTCATTCCACACACTATTTCCCATCTACACACTGTTCATTTGTTCTCATTCTGAATTTCTAAGTAGTGCGTCTTTGTGACAATAACAGATTTGGCGAAGTTATGTATTTCATCCCCTGTGTTCTGCTGCTGCAGTGGTCTGGACACTCTACAGAAGTCTTTCCTCAACTCTCTTCACTGTGTTCTGTTCTTCCCGAGCGCAGACATATTTACCTTAAAATGTAGTTGAAAATATATAGTTGAAAAGGTTTTCGACAGTTATGTAATGCATCAAGTCGATACAGTTAAATAAGCTATCTCTGTAGCCCAGCGGTATCACTCTACGATTGGGGCGGATAACCTGATAGATAAAGGAAGGCGATTTTCAAGGGTAGACGGACACCAAGGCGCCAAAAAGTCTCCTGGTAACTTTACTCTGTCTTAAAGTCGATAGAAAGTGCTGTGAAAATTTTAAAGGTTATTGTCAGCAGTAGTTAAAGTATTTCTACAGTTGTCTGATTACAAATATTTATTTATCTATTTAGTTATTTCATTTATTAAAATTCTCCACACACACACACACACACATACATGTGGATGGGGTAAGAGGACAGGTGGTATCGCCTTTTCTAGCTATCGCCATTTAGAGAAATTGAACAGAAAAGTTTGCATTAATGTAAGCTTGAATACTACGCCTATCCAATATACTAGGGTAGCACAACCACGAAAAAAATTAGAACATACATACAAGTACTCACAGATTCCAAGCATCAGAAGTCACATCGTTCTAATCAATCAAGTTTACGTGTCATTTCATTTTGCTCATGACCGTTAAAGTGCAAGTCAATGAGGCAAGCTAGCTATCTTTATCGCAAGTTTTCTCTCTCCCTGGGCCACATACTGTAACCTGGAACTTCCAACTTGGTTGAGTTTCCCAGCGAGTGGAAAGCCCCCGAGTCACAATATCTCACACAGCGTAGAGCCAGGTAATGATTGCGAAATGACACCGCAGGCTAAAATAGGCCCTCGCGAGACGTGCATAATCTACATAAAATCTCCCGCGGAACTTTGGGGCATGTTTCTGAAGAATAATTATAGAACATCATTCAGGAATGTCAGAGACCACGCCTGTCAAGATACCTTCTATCATCCTATTCACGTTATTAAGCATGCACGCTACGCCACCTTGAGAGAAGATACGGACGATTCGCCGACCCCACCGTAATTACGTAGATAGTAGATATCACCTTCACTATAATTGAGACTCACCGCAACCTACAATCATGTCCGTGATGATAATACATGAAAGGCTCTGCCTCCACGAGTGCTTGTAGGCACGAATGTTGGAGGGTCTCGAGAGTGTGAGCACCACATTCGTGATAAAAAGAACTCCAGTATTTCTTTGAAGCTGATTATACGAATCATATACCCAAAGGCTTGTAAAAACTTCAAATTTCTAGTGTCTAGACGTCAGGTTGAAACTTGACTCTGAGACTTTTAATTTTGAAGTCTAGCTACTCTGGTAAATTGGCATTCGCTCATCTGAAAATACGTCGATGACCATGCAAACTTGATCAAGATCTGATCAATTTCGTGGATCGGGGAATTGGCTTTCCGACCTACGACGACCCGAAACTTCACTTTAATGAATGACAGATAGTTAATTAATTGGGGTCCTTCCATCATCATGGCTACGGGACTTCGATCGTTCTACTTCCCGAGTAGTTTACTTAGCTAGAGGTGAGCAAGACAAGACAAACCGTGGAAGAGACCAGGCTTCCTAGAACATGGGAATTCTAACAGTGCCCGATTAAGATTTTAGAAACAAAAAATAAGGAGATGTTGACTATGCTACTTTAATGTGCAAATGACATTCTTCAGGTTTAGTAAATGAGGCTTGCTTTGTAGTTTTCCTCTATTTAATTTATAATCTGATTCAATCCTTGGTACCTATGTCTGTTTTATATGTATTTTGCTTTATCATGGAACTAGTACTTGCCATTCTATACTTTAAAATGTTGGAATAATGCTACTGCTCAGCTGTACAGTACTTTGCCAACAAAGCATGTAAGTTGTAAAACCACAATAGCATTAGATAAACTGTATTCACTTGGCATCAGAGCTAATAAAAATCTACCATACTTACCTCCGACCGATGAATACGAAAATAAATGTAAAGACCTGAAGCAGTGACGCAGTTGTGACTTTTCTAAGGATGTAAGTCAAATTGTTCTACAACTTAGTCAATTGTTCAATGATTCAATGCTTCGGTGTCTACATGCAGTGTTACCCTTAGCCAGCTACCCAATTAAATTATACCGTATCGTATCAATTGCGTCAGCATTGTGCTAGCAACAAAGAGTTATGTGTGATAGTTTTTTTTACCATCATTGTATGAAGAATTAAATTTTGTTTAGGTTAAACGTCAATGGCATCTTTGTCTTCTACAGAATGGCCGAGAAATGCAATTAGTTTGGTATCATTCATTTAAAACGGCGAGGGAAATAAAAGTCTACACTTGGCGCACTTCCTTATTTCATCCCAAGAAAAGTGTTTGTAAGGACCTTTCGTTTGATTGAATTTTTATCATCTTTGCGTGTACTCAATAAATTTCCATTTTATGGGATAAAGTATGTCTTGTGGGAATATATGACATTTCCATCGTGTTGCATCGAAAAGCAGTCACTTTCAAGACCGATAGCTCCCAGTCGTTCTAATCCACAACCTTCGGGGAAATATCAGTGGTTTGTAATGTATGAAGCCGTGTGCACCATTGATATAGTACTTTAATCGTAAAGTTGCACAACATTTATAGTACAACAACAGGAACGTTTCCGTGTAATGTCAATGCATAAAAATTTGAATTTACCAATCGTAGTAAATGTCAGTAAAGTCGGGTAATGTTTGCCTTGTAGACCGTACTGGACTTGACAATGGTAGTAGATAAAAGTCAAGCCCTTAATTTCATTGTTATGTCCGAAATTACCTGACTTGACTTTGAAATTAAGACAATGAAATTAAGGGCTTGACTTTTATTTACTACCATTGTCAAGTCCGGTACCGTTTACAAAGTAAAAATTACCCGACTTTACTGCCATTTACTACCATTGGTACATCCAACTTTTCGTGCAGTGTGTGCATGTGATGAACCATCAAATACGAATTCCGTCACTGAATGCTCTTTCTCCACAGGCTGAGTGACAATCTTTTCACCGAATGTCTAAAAACTCTCCTTACACCCCTGTTCCACTAGGACGGCGCTCTCTCTACGATCTATGATTTTTACAGAGCGCTCAACGAATTTCATAGATTAAAAACGAATCTTTTTACGCTTTGTGTGTTTTGTTGTTTTTTCAGTCATAATTTTACACTTTACATAATATTCAAATTATGAATTAAAGGGCTACGCAAATTCAATTCAAGTCGCAGCGAGAGCGCCGTCCTAGTGGAACAGGGGGGTAACTGACTTCATAGTTGAAGTTTTTCACATGTGAATGTGGTGTAAGGATTAATGATTTCACAAAGGTTGTGTAATTTCTGTCCTAGGTCTATGATGGACCATCTGACACCTCTGCATCAGTCCAGGAGCTCTTCTTCGACAGAAGCACCAGGGGCCAGTCCACCAGCGGTAGTATACTATCGACCGGCCACCATCTTTATATTGCGTACTACGTCAGCAGCCCCAGAACTGCCAACGTCACAGTAATTGCCAGTTACGCTGCGACAGGCAAGTATAAAAGCATCGTTGTACACTCCAACATACTCTAGACATTTCCTCAACTCCATCATGCACAGATGCGAGGTTATTCAACCTTACAAACATTAGTTATTAACGTGGGTCTATTATGATGAATGGATTTCTATTGTCTGCCATATGTATCTATTAGTATTGCCTAGGGATTGGCATAGTGGTGGCGTAAGCTATCATTTCTCAAAGACATTCATACGAACATGACTTCTGTTGTCTTGAGTATAATACACGCTGAAATCCATCTGAAAAATGCTGATTATCACATTGCAAGTTTCTCAAAGGATTGCCTTTGTTACAACATAATGCTGGATCATTTTACTTTAAAGTTACGTCCTATCGAACATGGCAACCATGAATAGAACCGGACAAAGAGTAGTCTGACCCTATTTACCATTTCTGTTCAATAAATTTTGGTATTGATCGGAGGTTTTTCAGAGGGGAGTTCGGGGGCAAATGTTATCGGGTCCAGTAGAATAAGTTTTATCCGCTGTGGAATCCTTTGTTTCTCATGCGTTAATTCCAACCCTTTCATCTGTATTACTTTGGGAAGCTATGTGAAGAGGTCAGGGCACGCTGCCATACGTCCACATGAAATATCTCCCCAGTTAATCGTATGTGCTGCCGGCTGCCGTTTTTACTACGGTAATACAATTGGAGCTCATCGATTGTTCCATATCTCAACGGTGGAAGCTTTGAACAACTTCAATTCCGTTCGGTGTCTCGGTGCCCTCTTCCGCTGCCTTCTTGATCAACTTTCGGCAAGTTCATGGCTATAGACACCTGACCAAAGCATAGAACTCTCAAAAGAAAACCGATTATATAACGACTAATGATAGAGTGTATCAGACTAATATGTACCGACAAAATGCTGGTGTAACTTTTTATCATTGCTGAACAACTTCATCCCAATTTTACCTTGTAATTTGTGCATGATTTCTTCCCAGTTCCATTGCCCTCCGTGTGGATTCAGCTCATGCTTGTCCTTACATATCTAACAATATCCTTCTAAATGCAGACTATTCTTACGTCTCGCCTAGTCCAACTGCTTATCAAGTTTTCTAGCAGTGAAAGGTTGCCGTATCAAGCGTAAACGAACAGCGACATTTCATCATAAGACTTGGCATCGATCATCAGAGAAGCGAAGAGTTTATCTAAAACACTGCCAAGCCCTGTGATTGAAAATAGTAGAACTAATTGAATTTACACAAATATGACTATATCAAAATGCAGAACGGTGACTCTTGACATTTCACTGCGACTCAACTGGTATAAATTTAGCGCCAAGAATGTCAAGATATTGAGTTCAGATTAAGTTTGTTATGTCGCTCTAACATCATACATGTTCATTTCCCTGTTACATAGTGACACCGAATATTAGTAACGCGGTAAATATAGCGATTTCACTCCAGATATATTCTTCAAAGCATAGCATGTATAACGATGAAATTTGCCTTACACAGAAAAACACTCAAGGACGTGTTTTTGGCACCAGCGACATTAAGTAGCCCCTTAGCATGGATATCCAATTATAGAAATTACCAAGAAGTAGAGAGGTCATTCAGTGGTCTCTATTAGAGACATCAGTTATTTTGGGTGAAGTGCATTGCACCTCTAGCGGTCGTGCCTTTGCCCTGAGGAGAATATATGATGGACCCAGGCCTTTCAGGCACATTTTACTCGTGATAGATTGTTTAGCTACATCTGGGTCCATTTCGGGTTGATTCCCATGGGTGATTTTCAAATTAAACTCTTGAGTAAGGAAACTGCTTGCATATTTATTTCATGAAACACTGTTTCGTAGGGTGCCTGTCTGATCAATCTGTCACCAAATACGTTTGAAAGCACCATGCATCTTCCATTGAAGCCTGGTGTATCTACTATGATGTTTTCTGCTAGGGGCATATCGTCCTACTATGCGATGAATGTGAAGTAGTAAGCAGACATTGCCCGGCGAAAACCTCAACTTGCAATCTTTTATTTCAAAGATTGCAAGTTGAGGTTTTCAAGATTATTTTTTCTATCATCAACTTGACCCGAGACCTTCTTTTCTTCAGATTTGACTCCCAAGATATCTGGCTGCTATTCGCCGCAGGATTTCTCCGTACGTCGGCTGAGAGGCCAGTTCTCCGCGCGGAATGATACCGACCAGCTCAGCAGTAAGTGCTCACATAGGGCCCCAGCACACACATACAAACTCCAAGGGAACCCATTCTAATGGCAGCACTAATCATCCAGACTTCGTTTCAGTTCGCGGGTCATCTCATCCTGCGGCCATGTTCCAAACAGGTCGATCAAAAATAGCTTGGATTCGGAATGTTACTTGCAAAGAATTGTGGTTCAAAATCTTCCAAATTGCACAGAAATATCAGCAACTGTACTGAGATAGAGACATCTTCCTGGCAGGTGATCGCTGAGACTAATAAAAAAATCCAGCATTGCCCGAGGCGTTTGATCTGAGTGGGGATGCTCTTTCTTTTGTATATGAGGCACAGCTTGATTCATATTTATAATCTGCAGCATCTTGCTGATGCGGATGATTTATTGAAGCTTGGCCGCAGGAAAAGTGCAGCGGGAGCAAGTATGGTATTCATTCTCGCTACTGGGATTAATATTGTGACTTCGTGCTTACCCCTGGAGCTATCTTTTCATCAACGGTTCCGACTGATTGGTTATGTACAGGTCTTCTGAATATTCCCAATGTTCCAACAAATGGAATCTGATTTTACTGCTACCTGCGTCAAGATGAGCAAAGACTTTGTCTTCAGACTGTGCGTAGACACCAAATATTCCAGATTTTGTATCCAAAACGTTAACAATAATGGTATTTGCAGCAAACTTTTGAGTCGTTCCAATCTGCAAACATTCCAAACGCGACGTCTGCAGGCTATAATCTGTTTGTAACCAGAACGGCAAAAGAAACACTATTCATTTGTATTGTGATACATTTTAAGAACATAACATTGATATGTTTCACAATGCTTGCCTTTAAATATATGCCCATGCATTGCTTGAAATTGCCATTAAGAAGATACAAGTCGAAATTTTGATTAACCTCAATAACCTCTTATAATGATTTCTAAAAGTCATTGACGTGCTAAACTGACTAAGACAACACTGAAAGTCAAGTAGTGCATATTTCTATTACATAACTGCAAAAGGTCGTGCAGCCTTTTGGCCAAGTTTTCACATCCTAACCACACCCCGACACCATAGGTTAGAATGGGAACCTGAAAGTAAATACCAATTGCCATCACTTGGAAGATTGACCTCAATATGGCGTCATGGTTGCCCTTATGGAGGTAAACTCGAACCGGTTGGATACACATAGGGAGGCAGCGATGAACTGTTGTCTCGATCTCAACAAGGTTTCTAAGAACAGCAACAACGAAGACGTCGATCGTATTCATTGCAAGCAATTGAATAAAGCCATTTTGTCGTTGTAACATTTTTTTTGTCATTGTAACATGTCAGAAAAGTGGCCTCTAATGGCATGGTATCCGTGCATACCGCGAACATTCATAATGTGTTGTTGGAACATAGGGATGTTGAAACATAGGGGTGTAACCGATACACCAGCTACGCATGTAGACGTATATGGATGTCATCTGGCAAAGGGGATTCTATTCTTCTGCATTTGGTATGACTTGCTAATGTTTGTCGTTCACAGGTTTCTTCTGCACAGCGCTGCTCATGGCGCGGGCAACAAAGCATTACCTCTTCAAAGTGAAAGAGATGACCCTACAGGGTGACCCCTCCAATAACTGCGTATTGGAGGGCTTCGCATTTTACGACGGGAACAACACAAACGCTCCCATGTATGGACCGTTTTGCGGCAGCGAGCCGTCCAACAAGCCGTTGCCGTTTGTCTCAACAGGGGATATGTTAGTAGTGGCGTACTCCTACCTCGGTAGTGGACAAGTTGTGGCAGACTACAGGCAAACTGGTAAGGATAAACAGCTAAGTGTACGCCGACACATTCCAGACAAGTTATGAAAACTTTCATTAATGTTGACAAAATACGTTTACTAAGTCATCACTTACGTATCAAATAAAAGTGCCAATCCATTGAGGTGAACATTTATCAGCAAAAATCGGGAGAGTCAGCATATTCGTATGAGCAAAATGATTGAATGGGGAGCCTGAATGTTCAAAACTTTATTGCTCCTTGTAAATGACTCATAAAGTGTGCTTTATGGCTGTTTGGCATATCGACATCAGTAACGGTATCTTTATCACGCAGGTGTTGTATACGCCGGTATGTGGTCCGTGACATTTCTTGAAAACTCTGTATTTCAGCCCTGCCGGGCAGATGCCTTGTATTATTGAAATTGACAAGTTGGGAATTTATGGAATTTGACTTTATTTCATTTCTGTTAAATTTGATTGTATTGTTTCATTAGTTAGTTAATAAGCCCGTCTGTTTTCCCTATTTTTTTGTATATCTGTAATGATTTATTTTACTTATGTTTCATCTTATTTACAATTTATGTGTATTAAACTATCAGTAACTGACCATTAGTACTTAATAATATGTAATTAGTTGTATTTAAGAGGAAAACCCCGAAAACATTGTAGGTTTCCGATTTCTCCTGCACATTCTTCATATCATTTCCTAAAATATTGACTTGTTCTGTTTTTATGTGCAAATAAACAAATAAACAAAACTTATGAAAATAGCATTGAACAGGCATGTATAACTTGATGTAATAGAAGTTAATAGAAAGACCTTCTTCCTCTTATAAAGTGTAAAAATCGCGCGCACTTACTTATTATGGCGAGCGAGTGATAATTAATGAAAATGGGGCAGCCTTGACTTTACCAAGTTAAGCTCCCGTAAGAACCAACACGACCTAAAGTGGCCGTGGTAAGTGCTGCGGATTAGATATTACATATTAATAGTAGCTAAGTGGGCGTTTATGTGTGCTTCGTGACGCCACGACTGGACCTCGCTAAAAGTTCAACTCGTTTTCATTTTTCAGTTCCACTTGTCTTAACCTGAAACAAAGGCTAGTAAATGCAGATACAAGATAGGTGACATTTGCATATTTCTACTAGTAAAAAGTAGGATATATTTAATTGTTTACCCCCCCCCCCCCTCAGACTGCAAAGACCTGTCCTCCTACCTTGATGCCAACACGACGTCGGTTGTCACGGAGTCCTGTGGAAGCTTTCGTCAACCTCCTCTCTTAACTGACACAAACTTCAAATATCGTCTGGACATACAGGTAAAATAGCTTTTTTTTTTACATTGCATTGATAAGACATTGTACCAACATTTATGCGAGCTATGACGTGTTTTAAATACTAAATGTGGAAGCTTTCGTCAACCTCCTCTCTTAACTGACACAAACTTCAAATATCGTCTGGACATACAGGTAAAATAGCATTTTTTTACATTACATTGATAAGACACTGAACCCACATTTATGCGAGCTATGACGTGTTTTAAATACTAAATGTGGAAGCTTTCGTCAACCTCCTCTCTTAACTGACACAAACTTCAAATATCGTCTGGACATACAGGTAAAATAGCTTTTTTTTACATTGCATTCATAAGACACTGAACCCACATTTATGCGAGCTATGACGTGTTTTAAATACTTAATGTGGACATACTGTATTTCCTCCAGGTCGATTTATGCAGCGTCTATAGTTCTGCAACATGGAGGAGTAATGGGTAGTTTAAGAAATATCAATATTCTTTTGTAAGTTTGAATCCCGCCGCGTCCTTGAAATTTGGCAAATGACATTGAAAATTTCAAGTGACCAGTGTAGCGCTTACATTATTGCCCTTTTGCACATTTCCAAAATCAAGCGAATGGATCATACCCGCCTGTTGCCTGAAGATGATTTTGGTGCCGAGATGTCGGAGCCTTTCCTGCGGTGTATTAATCATATCCTTCCAGCCCTGAGTCCATACAGGGAACGTATTTCATCATGTGAAAAAGAGAAGTTGTGGCTTGCATCAAAAGCACTGAAATTGTAATGTTTTGTTTTTTAACGAGAAAAATCAGCTTAATTAGCGTGAAATTGCATTTTCTGTTTGTAGGTGGCGGAACAAAACTACATCCAGATGAAGATTGTCAGGTTTGCCGACTACCAAGATGTCTTCTACGTGTGTGAAACTCTGCAGAAGCGATGCGAGGAAAACTTCGAGGTTAGTATTTAAAGTTTGCAAACATTTGGTTGGTGGTTACTAATACCTGACTTGTTAATTCCCATTGGATTTTAAAGCCCAAGAGTCAATTCTTAAACTGTAAGGGTATTCGTCCGTTTAGGAATTCACAAATTATCATCTAAATCTATTTCCTTTTCAATGCGTTGCTATTTTACAATTACGGTTTGTGTCCTATTGTGGGATATATTCTCGCTGACGTATACCTGTGATACTGCATCAACCTGTTTTTTGAAAGGAAGTTGAAAGCTTATGTTTCATTGTTAGCTTCATTTGATCATATTAGTGTGTTGTCAAACATTGAAACTTTAAAATTTAGAAAATATTTGTTTAATATTTTGCAGATCTACGAGCCAAACGGGGACAACAAATGGCGGATATATTCCTACTGCCCTTACTACGAACAGGCAAAGACAGAAGTGGTGACGTCATCGGGGAACAAAGTCTACGTCGTCTACTCAACCAACTGTCGGTGGGCAAGGAGCGGCTTCTTTTTCTCTTACGAAGTTAAAAGTAAGTGATTTGCTGCGTATGCAGATGATTCTCACCATCTTATGTTGTTTGCCTCTATATTTTTGCACTCACGTGACTATGACGTCATGTGACTCACGTGACTGTCCGCCATGTTGGATTATTACACCTGAACAATGCCACGTACATTTGACTATTTTATTCTGTTTTATTAAAATTGCGACTGCAATTTGACTTTGTATATGCAATTACAGCCATGTGCAAACACATGAAATGCATGTAGTTTTACAGGTGTAGATATTGTAGGTTCAGCTAACGAGCTTGGCGGCTGTGACCTCACGTACAAACACCCTTTTGAGCTGGACGCACGGTCTCCAGATCACAGCAACGTCTATGAATGCCATTTGGAGCTAGCTTATTTCAAATTGAAGAGACGTGTTGTTAGAGTGGAGTCGGCCTCCTTGATGGCCACTAGAGGCGATTAAGAAGCTCATGTGTTAGAGGAGTCTGCAATGTCGTGACCACAGGAATATCAACTCAGTGTCTACAATTGCGGTGCTGGTGAGTTGTTGGATTCTAAACATGAAATTTGTTCCAAGGCGGTGGTTTTCTAGGCCGAGACGTACAGCTAGTTTGGTGGACAATACGGAACATCGATCCCTGCATTATGGATCACTCGGGGAAGTCTTTCCTGTGGGATTCAGTCGGCGTGATTCCTTTCGAACAAATAATTGGGTAAATATAGAGCCACGGGTTGCTCAAAAGGGAGGAATTAGGTCAGGGAAAGCATTACATTATGCATTGCAGGGTAATCTTAATGTATGTTACAGCCATTGAAAACGTCCTGAAAGAGTCCAAGAAAACATTGTGTTGTGCTGTATAACAATCAATCATTCGCGTCAAAATAACTTCATCCGCAATGGGACCACACAAGCAAGTCCTAGGTCACAGTTTACGGCGTGTGCAGGAAAAATCGATGGCGCAAACCCTTTGATTGCCTCCCAAAGATTCGCCAGGGCTTGTTGAGACCCCGCATTAACGCCCAAACGTTTCGGTAGCGTTGCGCTGCATACAAATATTACGGGAGAGACCACGGTATGGACCATATGTGTTACTGAGAGATCGGATAAAACATGGAGGATGCTTATTTGTTGCTTTGATGTCGGTATAGATAGAGGCTATATGATCTCGTCAATATTGGAAGATAAGGTGTGATAATACCAACATAAATACTTTTCCTGGGGAAAAATATATCCCAAATTTTCGACCAATCCATCCTTACGATATCTACTTAAAAGTTTCATCCTTCTGGACTTCGATTTATCGCCCCACGACTACAGGCTGTCCTACGTGTTTTATGATTATCTTAAGCTTTTACTGTTAGCTGGATTTTCTTGTTAGAATTTGTCACAGACACGGAAGAAATATAGCTCACCATTGATAGCGGAGCTAGCGCCGCGCCAAATTATGCCCCGGGGATTGAAGATTGCAGTTTTGTATCACTTAGCTTTATTACCATGTCGTTTATTTTCTTTTATCTAAAGACATATCGGACGGCAATTCCTTCTCTGGGAGATATTCATTGTTGGCTGGTAAATTTTAGCACAAGTTTTTTTTTAAAGAGTGTCAGCACTTGTATGCAGAAGTCATCCTTAACGAAGGATATCGTCAGTCAGGTATTATATCTGAAGGGTATTTCTGACAGCTCCATGGGTCCTCTGATACTAACGTTAGGCTCGGAATCGATGCCGAAACGGTTTTATGCTGACTTAAGGTGTCAAGTTCCACCCTTATTAACCCTCAGAATGCAAATGATCAGCATGGGATGGGATGATTGACGTAAAGAGGTGATGACTGGCAAGCGTACAGGAGGACACCAATGGCAATGGAATACCAATCATCACTGGGACTTGGCACCAAGCAGCGATTCATAATCTCGTGCAGTGATTGATTACAGGCACACGCAAACGTCGTAATCATACTTTGAGAAAGTTTTGCGACAATCTGCACAAATCAGATAGCGACGAAAATACACTTAAAGCGGGGAGTCTATCACGCTGGGATAACGTATTCTCCACGTTGGGGATTTTCCAGCCGTTCGCGGAGAATGGATGGTAAGACGCCCGGGCCTACTGAGACTTAGGCGAGCTTTTAGCAGAAGTCACTATGCGAAGAGGAAGCGGCTTAGCCGCCTCCCTTGGCGATATTTGATTGATAACCAGACAAAAGTATAGTACTCGGCTTCAAGTAATGTGAAGTGAGGGAATACGACCTGCCATCACAGGTTGTATCATTGAGGTACAACATAGAATCATAACCTCCCCTCAAACAGGCATGCTTTATCTGAATGTTTCTGATATTTTACCAGCTTGAACGAAGAACAAAAGCAACTTCACGAGACTCTATCATCGACTTTCGGCAGCTAAGTGTAGTTTGTTAGCGTCTTGCTATCTGCATATTGTTATTGAACACGACTCCGGAAGCCAACCTTCACAACAAATCGTCCTAATCACGACGAAAAACAAGTTCCTAAAACCGGCGCACCAGGGGACGTGACCCGAAGAGAGGGATAGTCATGAGGCGGCGATCTGACGTTGACCTTTATCTTTCCCAGGTTGTGACGGGATGTTTCCGTGCGATAATGGCCACTGTATCGACTACGCCTGGCTGTGCGATGGAGACAATGATTGTAAGGACAACAGCGACGAACGAGACTGTGAAGGTAATGCGTCATTTGCTCTAAACCCCATTGCCGGTGGGCGGACACGTCCGCAGAATGACAAAGACCAGCTATCATCACGTTTCAAGGGTTTTGTCAAGCTTGCGTCCTCCGTATTCGTACTAGATGCAATCCTTTAGTACTACTGATATACGGTGTTTTCTGGTATTGACAGAACCTACGTTGTTATTTCACCGTGCCTAATCTCCATGATTTCCACCCTAAGGCTACCTTTACGGTAAGCTCAATACAGTGGTCGTTATGTCCTTGGGAATGTGCTTATATCACGTCTTACATCTAAAAAAACTGCTGTTTGCCACATTACAAATTAACGATCTTATTTATTAGTCTGCTGTGGTGCTTGCTGGGCGAATACATACATAGAGGGGGGAAAAGTAGTAACTTTTCTTAGTGTGAAAACAGAAAACCCAAAATTGTCAGAACTTGTCACTCAAAGTTGCAACAAGAAATTCCCGTGGTTGACTTCTACGCCCGCCGATCTTCAGCGACCGTGATATCGTACATTCAATTTAAATAGAACAACAAAAAACAGTGACCCTGTAATAATATAACGGACGTTCTGATTGATTTTTCACGGTATGGTATCATGAATATGCACGTCATTGATTAAAACCTTACGCCGAGCATCCCGCTTGCAGTTTAGGCAATTCTTCTTGCCCATAATCAATTTTTGCTATTTCTGCATCAACGTAAAATATTGATCTCCCGGCACTTGAGCTGGATGACAGCCAGATTTTTTCTGCCGGTAGGGGTCAAATGTGAGTAGGTCACTAGCCCCCAGGTATTTTAGTCCCGTCATATTTCAAACCGTAGAAATGTCATGTCGGCAACTTTTAGTGCTCCCGCGGACTGCCTCGACAGTAAAAGTATTCCTCGTGGAGTCTTTTAACTCTGCTGACATCGACACTGTGGTAAAGACAAATGTGATAATTACAACCTGTACGAATACAGTGCATAATGCCCACATCATGGCAGTAACAGCCCGCCAGTACATTACTCCACGGGTGAACGACCGTAGAGTAATGTCCATCCAAAATGGGTTCTTTCTATGACCATCTCCTTTCCCATTGACCCATTAAATGGTACATTTATTCCCAGGCTGCGGAGAGGGGCAGTTCCGCTGTAAGAACGGCATGTGTGTGTCCGTGTCCCGGCGGTGTGACAAGTTTGATCACTGCGGAGATGGGTCTGATGAAGAGGACTGTGGAGGTACGGTCAAAAGCGCCGCCATTCACTGCAGTTGGTCAAGCATTACATTCAATAGGGAGATTTTTTTGGTTACATGTACCATGTACCATTTTTGGAAGGCTTGAAGTTTTGTTTATGATGCTCATCTGTCCTTTTTCATTCGTTTTCTTGTAGTACAAGGTGGGTTCTGTATGTAATGAAAAGTTCAACAGTCTGTGACATCCGGAAGGAAGAAAATTTTCTCCTCAAACGTGCTTCCCAGAGCATTTTAACCCCATAGTTCATGCCTTCCTACTGAATCTTAGAGCCATTAACAGACAAACTGTTTCAAACCCTCTTATCCAAACACATAACTAGACAGAGAACATACGTGAGATGTATTGATCAAATACTGTTGTAACATTGATGAATGCCCCTCTAGAGAACTGCATTTTATAGAGGCCTTGGATATTGACATACATCAACATATTGGGCAAACAAGTACACGCTTATTCCTTTACCGATAAGGCTGAATTATTAGCGTCATTATCTAAATATAACGGCTTTCACATTGTACACATGTGTGCTGCTTCCAGACTGTACAGTGGACAGCTATCTTTGTGGAAACGGTTGGTGCATTCAGAAGGATCGCGTCTGTGACGGCATCAATGACTGTGGAGACAACAGTGACGAGTTGAAGTGTGTCGGTAAGTTGTTATCTGCATTTATCTCTAATGTGGGATTTAACCATGGTGATAAATGGCAAAAAATGGTGATAAATGGCAGGTAAGTCTGGTAATGGTTGCTTTCGGCCTTTGATGCTTTAGGCAAAAGATTATCAGACTTTGCCTTTCACCTTGCCCCATCATCAGACTTACCTGACATCTATTGCTATCATCTAGGCAGATATTAGCATTAAAAAAAGGACGGACAATGGGTAACAATATAGCATGCGACTACTCTAGTGTAACTTTTGACACTAAATTCTAACTTATACACACACGCAAAGTAAACACTACCCGGCTTTACTGGCATTCACCACCACTGGTAAATCCAACTTTTCGTACAGTGTATTGAACCGACCTAGCAAGCCACATCCTCACATGGATTTAACGGACGTCGCCAAAAAAGCCCCAAGTCGTAATTTACATGAACAGTAAAATCGGTCGGATTTATAGACTTTTTCTGAGCTAATGACGCATCGGTGGGGTATGTGTAATTGAAACTGTTGGTGTGAGTTTTCACGGACCCCATTTGGATCCTAGAATAACTCTACACTGTGCGATCAATACTTGAGAAGACTTGAAATCTTCAGTATTACTTTCTGTGTAAATTGTGATACGTATGTTATCATCATAAAAACATTTTAAAATGTCCTTTGATACCAACAAAACTAACAAGGGTTCTGTCAGTTCAGTAAATTTAGGCTGAAATTGAGCCGTGTCTATTTATACGATCCATGTACTTGCACAACACTAAAGAATTTTCTTAAGGTAAAAAGACTATGAATACTATTCTTTGTACTAGGACCTAGAATAGGTCTCCAACAGTTGCTACTGTCAGGTCTAAAATTAAGCTGCAGTTAATTGCGCTTTAGAAAGTTCCATTTCTTCCATTTTTTTCCATTTTCTGTGCCCGCACTCCCCCTTATCATCAGTAGAGAGCGGTGAAATTATTTTATCCAAAATATACATTAAAAAGTTATAACTAACCTTACCAGTAGATGACGATTGCAGTTTTGCTTTAAAATTCAGTCTGTGTGCACTGAAATCCAAAAATGAAAAGCAAAATATTTTCTATGACATGCTGAATTGAGCAATAGCCACTGAATCTTTGCTGTTTTTTTAAACCTTAAAAACTTTGCCATTCGTGTTAGGCATAGGTTACGTTGAGCTGTGTATGAAACAGTATATGAAACAGCCATTTATGTAATGGTTTTTCGCCACGCCCTTGGCATTACACAGTACTTTTAATCAATTGCTCTTTGGTATCCCTGGACGCAAATACATGTTTAAAAAATCACCGTGACGACTGCTAATTGTTAAAATTAGCTTTTTTGTCTTCGCAGTACTCTCCTGACAATCGACCGTAACTACAATTCGTTTTCTATTCAACTGGAAGATTGCCAATGTGCTTGCTTAGTTCCATGAGCCACCATGACTTCTCCAAATCGAAAGTCAATATTGCCAGGTCTAAACTCTTCGACGGAAAGCACTTTGCACATTTATTTTATTATCCTTGTCTTGTTGTAAAATTGCAAGCCTACTGATCTATTTTCACTTTTAGTAGTGAATCAACATATTAACCTGAATATATCACAATCAGCAAATGTGCAAGAAGCTATTACCATTACGGCAAGCTGACTAAAAGTGATTTTCTCTTTCACGTTCCCTAATTTTCATCTTGCCCTTCCTAGAAACGATGCATCAGCATTAGAAAGAGTCAAGGTTATCCGTCAGTTTGGGATGAAAAGATCGAATGTTGTTTCTGTGAAAACGTGACAAATTAGAAGAGTGGGTGCAGTCAATTAAGCAAGTAAGTGTTGTTCATTAGCCATGACCAAACCTCATCTATAACGGCCGGCCTAAGTACCAAACGGGAATAAAAACCTTAACTCATGGCACGGTTGGTCAAAACATCTATAAGGAACTGTGCAGCAGTAATTATCTAACATCATGCAAAGGGAATACTCTGTCTCGGTTGAAACCCCATGTGAACATTAGCCTTTACCGTTACTGAAAAGGTTAATTCTGAGGATCAAGAAAACCATACTTGTGTTAAAGTGGTTTTGCGGGCTGCAGATGCCAGTGTCGATATAACCACTCTTGAGGAGCACTGGAGAAGCTTGATGAATTCGAAGTTTGCTACTCTGTTGAGTCCACAAGTGGCATGAAGGGGAGGGGGAGTCAAGACGTTATCAGGATGGCAAGACAATGCAGTCGAAACTGATGACTGTGTGTGTGTATGACTGTACCTGACTTAAAACTGAGATACATGCCAATTCATTTTGTTTGTTATGTTTGCCTCGCACCTGAAGTTATTTGTATATCTTGGGAAAATTTATTCTACTCACACCGAAACGAGGAAACATGGACCATAGTTTAAGTCATTGGTCATGTGATCAATACAACAGTACAGTCTTCAGGCTTTAAAAAAATTGTACTGCATTCTCTGCTTATTAGCACACATTAGCATTTGGGAAGGAGTATGGGAGTTGAACACACACACAACACTACCATTCGAGTA
The DNA here is from genome assembly GCA_013266295.2 of Branchiostoma floridae x Branchiostoma japonicum. NCBI lineage: Eukaryota > Metazoa > Chordata > Leptocardii > Amphioxiformes > Branchiostomatidae > Branchiostoma > Branchiostoma floridae x Branchiostoma japonicum. The sequence goes on along the minus strand of CM023837.1, from coordinate 7,874,211 downwards.
GCCCCCTACCAAACCAGATTGCTGACCTTGCTAGAAACAGAACAGACAGGAAAAGACTCAAAGTCGCCTGCATGTAGCAGCCGACAGAAGAAGAAGCCCCCTGTTGTAGGGATTTCACAAAGTTTTATGGCACAAGAGCGTGTACTGAAACGGAAATTGGCGCAGTCCTATGCACCATCTGGTGCGCGGGTAGGACGTTGACTAATCTATGTTTGTTTGTTTGTTTGTGCATCCTGACAGGATGCGGCACGGACCCGTTCATCTGTGACAATGGGGATTGTGCCTACAAGGCCTGGCTCTGCGACGGGGACAACGACTGTCGCGACAACAGTGACGAGATGAACTGTTGGGGTGAGTTTGGTATTTTGACTCATGACCTGTGACAACATTACATTTATTATTTCGTTTGGGGAAGGCCCACGAAAAACCACAGAGATTGCAGGCCTCCCCGGCATATTGTTCATCTTTTATCATTTATTTGATCTTGTAAAGCCTTGTATATGTGCAAAAATAAACAAAAAACAATCAACAAACCTGCCTCATACATTCCGAGTGGTCATGAAGCGCGTGGCGTGATATTTCGCCTTATCGGGTTAGATTTTACCAAATTTTCGAGGTAACTAATGACAAATTTATACCAGTACTATATTTCTGGATACCTACCTTTGCAATCATGTTTGTGAGGATGGAGGTGTGTGTGTGGGAGAGAGGGAGCAATAACAACATGTCATTCTAAATCACACAATTCTCAACGAAAATCTTAAATGTGTTTCTCTCTGACAGGGTATAACACATCGCAACCTTTAAATATAAGTGTTACTTGTTATGTTCATACTACCCCCTCCCCAAGCTGTCCCACCTATTTAACATTCTGTAGCATCACGGTTCAGCTCTCTTGACATCTGTTCATTTGTCCAGTCGGAATGGAGACTTAATGCTGGGATCACGCCGCCTTTGTGAATGAGATTAATGTTTCCATTATTTCATTCTAAGTGCAAAGTTGGACTCTTTGAGGGATCTTCGTGAGCAATGTGACTACAGGCTACCATTTGTATATCTGATTTGACGGCTACCATAAGGACGTATTGCTCATATATGCCCAAAACGCCTTTCCCTTTGATGTGTTGGTACTTTTTGTGCGTGATGTCATCTAATCATGCGGACTTCCTAACACCCGGGGCACGGATCTGTTTTTAAGCCTTTGGCAGTCATCTTGCGTAATGACTGATGCTGATGCGTAAAAACCTTTACCAACAGACAGACGTAAAACTGTAGTGTATTTTTACAATAACCTTGGGATAAAATAAGGTCGTTCACTCTAATAGCAGAGTTGATAAATTTTACATTTTATCTATGGCTTGTATGATGCTGCTGCATTGGTGCCTTAGTTTGTTGAGATGCAATCGAACAACTGGTCTATGTTGGAAGAAATTGCAGATTTGAATCAGTGCTCACATCAGATCATTCACTTTTGTGTACTATGTGTATCACATATATTTATGTCAGTCAGGTTTCTCATTGTAAACGTTTCCTTTAAATAGTTCACTGTCAACGTTAGGTCATACAACCTGTGCAACTGCATTAGAGCAGATAGCGACCTCCCTGACTCTACAAATTACTATGCTATAACCATGCCATTACTATATCATCCAAGTCTACAACTTGTGATAAGATTTCTCCCTTGCAGCTAATGGCGCACAAAGAAATAAAACTCTCGATGGACCATCACCAAAAAGTATGACCCGCAAGCTTCCACTCTAAGTGGACTGTGCCGGCAGCTCTTTCATAAGCTTATCAACGAGTATCCCACTTCTCGCTTCAGTCATAGAAGTAGAAATAATGACAGAACGTGCCCTGTGTGGTATTAAGTATGTTGTGATTTATACCTAGCCAGGTTGACGCAAATGGTCCGTGTGTGTGGTGAGGGATTATGCTGATCTTACCGACTGATAAGGCCTATAAGGTCGCCATTATATGTGCCCCATCTCACACCAGTCAACCCCAAGGTTAGACGCTTTCTGACAGAGGCCAAGCTAGTCACGTGAGGCTTGCTTTTAGCCCGATGGAAACCTTTATGAGTGCGATACCGATCATCAAAGTATTACAACCTGATGTACCGTACTTTGGACAGATGGTTTTATGGGTCCGTAAAATAAGATTTTACATTCGGAAGGATCTGGACAACAGGAGACTGGTAACATGATTTGTCTGCATGCGGTAGTGAATAAGTAGTTACATGCCTACATGGTAATGTGTGGAGTCATCCACCTCTGAGAACACAACATTTGTAAGCTGAAATGCAACCTTTCTTTTTAATCTTGTACTCCAATCCAAAGTGTGAGTATTTCTATCAATGAATGATAAAGAAATTTTGTATACTCTTCTACTGATCAAACTTGGCATGTTTCCGAACTTGTTTTTGATTAAATGTCAAGCCCTTGATTTAAACCTCTAATAACCGGGAGTCTCCAAGGAAATGTGAGATGCCGAAATGACTTTTCAAAGGATAATGATGACAGTCAAGGTTAAATATTCTGCTAATAGGAATTTCAGTTCGAAATTTCCATTCACATTCGACACACGTTCTAACGTCGCCCTGATGAATATGGTAGTCAAACTTCGTATACTTCAAAGAGGACACACTATTAAAATCGATTCCTTAGTTGTCAAAGAAATGACTATGATCTATTCGCAGCCTAAACAGCAAAATAACATTTCAAACCATATCAATATGGTTTCAGCAGATAACGTCAAGAAGAATGTGAAAATGCAGCGAAACCACGGTTTTAATTAATACGAAACCATAGCGTAAAGTAATGAGAAATACGTAATTTTGGAAATGTCAATAATCTAAAAGTAGAATTCTAATAAGAGACGTCTTGCTTCGAGCTGCGCCCATTTCTTATTGTCAAATTTGGAGTATATGAGGGAAGTAACTTAGAATGATGTTATTATTGCAAGAACGTGTGGCAAGAAAGATATAAGACACAACAAAATACCCTCAAGAGATATTACTTTGAGCTCATAAGTATCATTTAAAGTATTATATGTATGTTCCTTGTTATCAGACAACTCTGTAATCTCAGGAACATAATCTTCTACATGTACTTTGCATTACTCATTAGCGATAGAAGTAGTCTGGAAGACGTTGCTGCATAAACTCGACACTGCCTATTTTTTAAACAATGATTACAGATTTCAATACTCTGCGATAATGTTGACTAACATTGATGCCTTTTGTCTATACAAGAAAAAACTTTTCTCTAGTTATTGCCATTGTTGAAACGGGACTTTGTGGTCATAATGTAAGCCGTGATAATCAATGGCAATCTGATGTGATACACCATCGAATACGTATAACCGTCTGAACGTTGTTAATATGCAACCTGTTGTTTAAACTTCATTTGCCTTCATTTCATCACTCCCTACCTCCTATTTAGGCTTAACCTGCCATAGGTCGACCATCATAGACTTAAGACATTAACTTTGGAGCTTTCTGTGCCTTTGGAAGTAAAGTACTGTGACGTTGACTTTGACAATGAGCATTTTCATTAACTTTCTGTCTCAAAACGCTTAAAGAGCTAGCACTCTACTGTAGTAGCATCCAGTATTTGATTGTACTGCGGGGGTCCCTGACACAGGGGTGGGTGGGCAGCAGTTGGCTGGGCTTCACGTTTCCAGTCGGCTGTGTCCAGCGGGTCAACGCTGTTGAGGTCGTACACTTTGATGTTCCCGATAGCACTGAAGTATACAAAATATACATTTATATAATTTGTTTGAAAGTATATTTGCCTTGGTAGCGTAGCCGGTATTCCATGGCTACAGGTGAACCCATCCCTGGGCTTACCTGTGATGATGCTCAGATCAATAGTAGAGCAACGGCACTGCCAAACAGTATCGAAGTTCCCACAGAGGTTTATTACGTCTGCGATTCTTCTTCGATTATGTCGTTGGCCTTTGGAGCCAGGTTGTCGGGCTTTTCCCCACCGCTATGTTTTCCAACAAAGCCCCTGGGGGTACCCATCAACAAAATAGCATTGTGGTCCCATTTTGAGAGGCGCATGGCCAATACCAATTGCCATCTCTTGTATCTAGGAACATTTTTCTTGCACAATCTGGACCACTGGTTATGAATGGGCAGCGCCATCATAATATCTTGGTTGAGCTGAAGGCTCCATGGAGGCGCCGTGGATACTGTTAACGTCATTATCCAGAAGATTGTGGTAGAGAGTCCTTGACCGTTTGTCGTGCTTTGTCCAATCATTTGCGTCACACACAAGTTACCCAAGTGGGTAACCTGATCCAACAGAAACTGCTACATATTTGTCAAAATTTGCGACAGAAAAGAAAGGTATCCCGCGGATCGATTTCACATCAAGTGAATCAAGCAGCGTGCAGGGGTCTTCCGGTTAGCAATTCCAGTTTTGGACCACAGGGTCGGGTCCGGAATTGAATCCGCTAATTTTAGGTGTTGCAAGCCCTTTGAGGGTATGTTAGATAAGCAGTAGGTACTACAGTTAAGAATAACTACAACTTGAGAATATCAAAGAACCCACCATGCTTATGAACATGGGTAGATGACCAAATCTTAGCAGTTCACAACCTTAAGGCTTATAAGCCATGGGATGCCCTTTGGGGTAATTATAACTGGACACTCCTGTCAGCGTGTTAGGCAAACCAATGAAAACAATAAAGGACAGATAGTGTGTTTTCAATTTTTTACTGACACTCGCAACCAACACTTATCAATGCTATCCTGCTACGATCACACTTTCAATGCTTGGGTGTCAAAACGATATGACACCCAAGAGGCATTATAATAATACATCATCCACGGGCAGTTGGAAGCCAGTAGATAGTAGTTTTTGCAGAAGATGTTATCGGAGTGTTTTTGGACTGAATTTGAATTTGCGAATAGTCTTGTGTTGAAATGCCACTTGCCATATAGTAGCTAGACAGGTGGTTAATTTTGAACTCCATGTCTGAGGACACAAAAATCCACTTAATACTAAGAAGAGTTCGTGTGCAGTTGATGACGGTAGGCTGATTCTCACATCCATATATCACATTCCTCCTTGTTTTAATTAGGATAAAAGTCGACAGCCTATCCAATTCAGAAGATCAGACGGCGTTCTATTGAGGGTTTGTGAAAGTTATTGACGTCAAAGGTCAAGTAATTCTTGGCACACAAAGAAAGTAATCTCGCAAAGCGACGCTAATCAAATTGTGCTCGTCTATCAAAGTGACTGCTTAGATGATGTTACCAACGCTGGGTGAATACTGATCATCAAGTCAGAAAATGGCCGCTAATTTTTCATCATTTAATCCAGGGTAATTGGATACATGCGTCGCAGTTCTGCCCTGACCCTGAAGCTTATGAATATTCAATGCTCATTGTTCAGAACATTAAGATCAACCCTTCGCAACATGGAGGCGATTCCTGCGCACATGTATTATACATGCAGCATGGGAACGATACTTTTGGAGCTAGCTTCTTCGTCTGAATTTTGCATCATCTTTTATCAGGAAGCAGAATATATAGTACATGAAGATGTACGACGGATTTGGACTAACCTTAAGGGTATACTCTCTTCATCCGTCATCTGTCATCTTTGCCTTTTGGTAGTCTTAACCGTTTTGACACATCCATTTTATATTCATTGGTAGGCTTACGAACAAAAAATTAACAAATTCTACTGGTCGGATATTACAATGTAATGAAAAGGGTTGATACATTAGGCAACTTGGAGATAGATAAATCATTCACAGTAGATCATTGTACTGTAAGATTTGTGTACTGAAGTCTTGTCATATGCATTAGAAGTTTCTGTATTGAGCTCATGAGCTGTCTTGTTTGATAATGTGCATATTGTTTGATACAGGGTGCGGGGTGGAACGGTTTACCTGTGACAATGGCTTCTGTATCGAGAGGGACCGAGTGTGCGACGGCAACAACGATTGTGGAGACGATAGCGACGAAATGGATTGTGAAGGTATACAGGGTTAACAAACCCAGAGCTTCGCACTAAGTAACTCTATGAGATTAATTATAGCAACTCAACTTAACTAGAACTATCTTTAGTTTTCTTGACCGTTATTAACGATGGTTTACGATTTATGAAAGCTTTTCTCAAATATTAAATAATCCGTATTCAAATGTCAGATTAACAGAAGGTTTTCCTACTCATATCTATTTGCTAGTCTTTTTTTGTATATGGTGCAATTTTAGGCTGAAAATAGCTGTATCAAAAGTATACTCAGATGATGAAATAGCCCCATGCTAGTTGGCCAGCCTTGGCTGTGTCTTCAGCCGAAATGAATAAATGAATAAATAGATGATGAAATAAATTCAGACATGTGTTCTGTGGCATTTTGTATACATTCATGATATTTTATTTTGTAAACCACACTACGAATCGACGTCTTTAATTTGTGTTTCTTTTTCCTCGTTTTCACATCGCTCGTTTTCTTTCTTTTTCCAGAGGAGTTGCGGACGTTTGGTATGTGTGCTTGTTCATGCTTCTGACTAGACATCTTAGTTTATTTCATACAAGCCTTTATTACTTTTATTCTAATTTTCTGCAAAATGCCTCATGTTCCATCGTTCATCTCTTGTGTTCACATATTGTTTGTGAAATTCCACACTTAACCAGCAAGGGTGTGGGCATGTTTGTAAAAGAAACCTTCCTTCCACAGGGTGTAAGAACGCTTTTGTGTGCGCCAATGGAGAGTGTATTTCCAAACCGTGGGTTTGTGACGGAGAGGACGACTGTGGAGACTACAGCGACGAACGTGACTGTGGAGGTCAGAAACTTCGTTACTTTCGCCAAGCAGGTTATGTTTGTTTGTTTGTTTGTGTGTGGTTTAGCACGATAACTCAAGAAGCTTTAGATCGATTGTCATGAAACTTGGTAGGTGGGTAGGTCTTGATGAAGCCTAGAAATAATTAGAATTTGGACACCCTGGGGGCTTTTCATAGTACTGTAGCAGAACTTCCGGTTTGATATCTCTTGATCTGGACATTTTAGGGTCACCAATTCATGGTAGATAGCTCCTGTTGTATATCTTCTGCACTTTACGGGAGTCATTCAATGATTGTAATAACTTCTGTCTGGTTGATAGATACCCATTACACATTGTCATGGTGCTTAGGGGGATTCTTGTTTGCCAATGAAATATCTAATGCTAAGAATTGGCCTCCAAGCTACCGCATCATCAGGCTTCTAGGTCATAGATTGTGAGTGTCATGTTCAGTATATATTTAGTCTACTGGTTAGTTGATACGTACCAAGATACCGCATCATCAGGCTTATGTATATCTTTAGTCTGCTGGTTAGTTGATGCATACCAAGCTACCGCATCATCAGGCTTATGTGTATCCCCGCAGATCCTATCCGGCCTGTTCGGTTGATTGGCGGGCGCAGTCCCCACGAGGGCCGCGTGGAGGTGTTTTACAACGGTCAGTGGGGGACGATCTGTGACAACATGTGGGACGATATGGACGCAAAGGCTGTCTGCGCTCAACTGGGAGTAGAGTGAGTTTCACCGTTATACAACCCCATGCACTACTCAGAGGTGTTTCTGAAAAGTGGATGTCACCATAGAAGTCACAAAATGAAAGACGGGAGACATTAAGAGGCACACAACTTAGTGTTTGCTGGTTTGCTTTTTCCATGCTGTCGTGAGGACCAAGATGGCAAACCTCAAAATGTTCCAGTTCTTTGATAATTCCTGTTGTGCCACCTTTAAGAGACATTTTAGACATCTTCAAATGAAACATTTTACTGCCGATAATTTTCTGGCATAAATTATGGATAACTAGCAAAAACAGAAAATAGGTAAAAACGCCGTGTGAAAATACAGCAAACTTTCAACATATTTTCCATTGGTATAACATACATAAACAAATTTACTGAGTAATTTTCTTACGTTAATTGTACATGCCATGGATATGGTTTAATGTTGACGTGTCCCAAGGAACTCCACTTTGGAAACTGACGGAGTCTAGTAATGGATTGGGCATCTGGTGTTCAGATTTAGTCGGTAACAGAAACTTCTCGTTTGGGCCTAACAGGGGCGTGTCTAAGGCTCGCCGTGCAGCGTTCTTCGGAAAGGGCGATGGCCCCATCCTATCCTACAACACACAGTGCGTTGGGAACGAGACCGCTCTTGCTGAGTGCGACAGATCCCCCTGGTTCGTGCACGAGTGCGACCACAGTAAAGATGCTGGCGTCATCTGTGACTACTCTCCCTCAAGTAAGGCTAGCTTTGGGGCAGGATTGTAGATTTCAATGGTAGTAAAGCCAGATTCAACACCTGTGTAACACCTGGGCCCTACATGGTCAAGAACTGCCAGACTAAGAAAAGACTAGATTCAGTCAAGGAAGGGGTTCCTCCAGAGGAGTGAAGATACCCTGGAATGATGAAGAAAACCAGATTCGTTCTTTATTATCTTACATTGTTTATTAAAAAAATATGCATTCTTACAAGACCTTTCGCATATATTGTGAACATCTCAAGCTCTACGATATATATTGAAAGGACCATTTTTATTATGTCCAGAATATAATTCTACGTAAAGTGATAAGTATTATTGGCATTCATGAATATTTAAGCAGCAAATTCCCCTACATTTCCAGTCAACCGAGACCCTTCAAATGCTGGTCATCAAATCCAATTTTCTACCCAAATCCTACACATTCTAACTTCCGAAATTTACCCCTATTTCCTATTCCTCTATTCCTTGGAAACATGCAAACCTGAAGATCTTGCGACATTTCATGACATGTCATTCCACACCCTCATCACCCAGATTACCCACCTCCTCTTACAGCTTTACCCTTCGCAGACGACATTATCGGTCCTTGCCAAGATGGCTTCCAGTATTTCAACGGCTCCTGCTTCAGATATATGGTGAATGACGTCAACCTGTCCTGGTGGGATGCGCAGAGAGCATGCCGGGACATGGGGTCCGATCTTGCCAGTATACGATCTGTTAAGGTAATTTCTTGATTACGAAATCAGAGCGTGAAATATCACAATCTTTCCAAATGTTACGTCATGCAAACAAAAGTAATTTTATTAGAATGTCTAATAACATTGTGTTATAAACCAGCAATTACTTCTTCAATGAGGACCATCAAACAATTATCTGCATCTGCAACTTCGATTGGATACCTTTACGGTATTGAAAATATAGTGTCATCGCATCATACTTAGATGAATTTATGCAGAGTCTTTGACCTACGAAATGTTCCCAGAAATACGGGGGTGGGGGGGCGATATCGGCTTCCAACAGCCTTTGACCCATTGCTGACGTCACACGTGCATAAAGTCCTGGGTAATTAGGTCAGATACCAATGTAGCTCAAGAAGGCTCAGTAATTCAGTCGAAAATCCCGGTGAGTCCAATTGTTGGGGAGCAGTTTAATTGGCCCACGATGTAATTTACAAACTCAGATGAACTTTCATGATATCCAAAGGTTTCCTGTTATGTATCCTCTATTAACCCCCTTTGTGTAGTGGGGCAACTAAAAATCGAAACCATGCATCTTGATCCTGAGCTATCCAGTGATTGATAGTCGCGGCGTTGTAATATTTTCCGTTTGTTAAGTTACAGTAGCATGCGTGCTATCACAGTGACAAACGACGCATAGATACACCAATTTATTTCCATTACAGTATATTGCTTAATCAATGGCTATTCTTTTGTAGAGCTTTATTTCGCCAAAGCCACCAAAATATAGGTCTTAAAGTAAGCTACTCTGGAAGAAAGTTTCTTCTTTTATTATGTATTAAGAAATGAAACATGACCCGTGCCAAATCGAATGTGAAGAGATATGTCTTCTACAACGATGTCCTGATTTTGCCTAGGAGATGCAATTCGTCAAATTCATGTTGAATCAAGAATGGGAGGATCAAGTCGTCATGAAGAATGTGTACATCGGCTTGTCCGACTTGGACACCTTCGGGAAGTACACCTGGGTGGATGGAAGCCCCTTAAGGTGTGTTTCTCGTGTATGGAACATAATTATTCTTCTTACACACACAGGAAGCAACTTACAGACATCAATAGCGATGATCTGGGTTTCGTATTGTACCCAGTCTAACATATATCTTGCAACATGTTTTGATAACACAGCACAATTCATTATGAAGAGTTTGGCTTTATTGACTTTATGCGAGAACCCTGACTGAAGTTTTTGAGTGCAAAGCCCGAGCCAATTAGGTGTGCCTTTTATGCGTGCCTGGATTATCCATACTGAATACCTGACGTTGGACAGAGAACAAGTATTGAACATCATACCCTTGGTACCAATTCCCCGTCGGGTTTGAACTCCCACAAGCACTCATTTATTTCTAATTTACATATTCAAAGACATTTTTCTTTCAATGGAAGTAACACAGACCGGGCAATCTAACTACGCAGGAAACTCTATCATGTTGGAGCTCATATTTGTCCGTCAGTTTAGTTTTACCGTAACTACTAGTACAACAAAAGTCCACATTCTAATCTAATATTTGTTGGTCCCCAGTTACACCGACTGGAAACCGCTTTTCGAGCCGGAGGGTAAGCTGAACGAGCGATGCGTCATGATGGGAATAGAGTCGGCACATAAGACCAGTGATTGGGAGAACGTCCCGTGTAATGAGTACTGGGCTGACAGGTTTCTTTGCCGTACGAGTTCCCCGGGCGTCCGGAGGGAGAGTAAGTCATTCGTGTCTATATATATTCTCAGTAATCCCCCCTATAAAAGGTTTGACGTCATACAACATCGCCATTGCAGCAGAGGCACCTAGTCTAACCGACGTGGCACGTCGACACCCCTCTTAGCTGTAATGTTGTATATAACTTGCAACTTGTCCACCTGGAGAGTGCCTTTTACGGCTTTGTTCACAACATTCACATACCTGAATAAAATTGAATTATACATGGAAACGATAACCCGTACTTACTCTTATCTTTTGATTCTTTCTAGCTTCGGATGCGAACAAGTTTTTAAGGCTACTTTAAAACTGATAATTTATTCTATGCGTATGTCACAGCAGTCCATATTGAATATTGTACCAGTATACGTACTTTTGCTGTAGTTTTGAATAATATAGTAGGACAGGAGACAACATGAACGTTACATTGTGTTTATCCGATTCTTCAGAAATCTGGAGAGATATGTCTTTTCAAGGACTGAGAATCACGTATGACAGTGAGTATATTCCGAACCTATACAAAATGTATCTTTTTCCCAATACAGTGTTAGTTTACTGTGGAGCTATCGCTGTTTTTCACTACTGTTTGACTTTTTTGGTCGTCCAGAGCCGTTCAAAATTGTACATGTAGCGTTCCCAGGAAGACTCTGATGTGTAGTATATTCTCAACAAACACGCAGCTGGTATTCTTGTCAGAAGTAAGATGGTGATATCTGATGATGCAGGCACATTCTGAACTAGATTGTCACGGCTACTTCATTAACGTTCTTCCACAAATCCTCCCCAGCATGTTCACCGGCGTGGTATCTAATCCGGTCCACCTGTTACAAGCTGATATCGTCCCCCGACGACCGCGGGCTGGACTTTGAAGTGGCGCAGAACATGTGTCGGAGCGATGGCGGGGACGTCGCCGTGGTCGACACCAGTGGTGAGTACCTACTTTAACCTGAAATGCTGGGTATCCAATCTTACTTGCGGCTGCAAACAGCGCTCGTGGACAGCTGGGCTATGGAAATCTAATCAATGTTGCGGATTTTGTATCTCTTGAACCTGCATTTTGCTCTGTCTTCCTCTATGCTCTCTGCTCTTTCTTGCAAGTCTTTGCTGTGACATGTTCTTGATGTTGCGATATGGCATGAATTCAGTCTATACTTGCATTCTACGGCGCAGCATTCGCATGAAACGCATGACAGAAAAAAAACGGCATCCCCCGAAGCATTATATCCGTGCACACCAGAGACTGAGTACATGTTATACAGCGCAGCATGGGTGATTTTTCTTTGCATGCGCGTGCATGGCAAGACCGCCAATAAACACACGACCTATCGTCAGTCTTGCTCCAACCAGATTTGCTTGAGACCATCAAGTTCTACCTGAAGTATCTGTGGGGTCTGGAGAAGAACCAGAGCGTGGGAGTCAAGGCGTCGGCGGTTAGTCACGACTCCTGTCAGCTGATTGTCCGCACGATGGTGGACGACACGGCAGGGATGGGCGCCCCGGAGTGGGACATCAACAGCCGCGACTGCTTCCTAGTGTCTCCCACAAGATACATGTGCTCCACCAAGCCTACAGGTCACATACCGTTTACAGTGATATGTTCTAAAGCAACTGTGATGCTACGTACATTATTTTCTCTTAAGAGCATAGACCATTGTCTGCTGATTTTATATTTCAGTTTTGTGGTTACGCATGTGTATTTTGTATAGGTGTCATTCTTTCTGTTGAATATATTTGTGAAAATGCCAATAAAAAAGAGTTTTAAAAAACTGTGACAGAATTGATATTTTCCATCATTGAGATTAATCAATTTTGACAGAACCCAAATACTAATCTTAACAACATTAATCATGTAGCTTTACAGTTTTTAATATAAATCGCAAGTATAATCTTTTAACAATATCTTAGTAGACAAGTAACAAACTATAACATTGTGGTATTTACACAAATGTGTAGTTTTTGGTGTATTTTGATTATGCAGTTTAATGCAAATATAATATTATCATGATTATAATGCAACAAAAGTTTTAACATAACTGCGCGTGCGGATCTTTTTTAATCTAACTGAATCATTTTAAACAATAGTATATTTTCTGGTATCATTCCGTAGAGATGGCTAACAGGTGCCGGCCAGATGATTTCATCTGTGGAAACGGGGCGTGCGTCCTGTCAGACTTCGTCTGCGATGGCGCCAACGACTGCGGCGACAACAGCGACGAGAAACAGTGTGGTGAGTAACCCCCCTGTTCCACTAGGACGGCGCTCTCGCTGCGACTTGAATTGAATTTGCGTAGCCCTTCATTTCATAATTTGAATATTATGTAAAGTGTAAAAGTATGACTGAAAAAACAACAAAGCACACAAAGCGTAAAAAGATTCGTTTTTTTATGAAATTCGTCGAGCGCTCTGTAAAAATCATAGATCGTAGAGAGAGCGCCGTCCTAGTGGAACGGGGGAGTTAGGGCGCGGTCACATTCGAATTCGTCGTAGATCGTCGTACGATTTTGATGACGTAGAATTTTCAATCAGGCTGTGACAGAACGTCACCAACCGCTGACAATGATCTAAGACAGTCCTTTCTTCTATAGCAAGACAGCTGAATTTTGCAGGACACATGCACGACTATCCCAGGAATATATCCCAGGAATATAATGTCTTCAGCTTACGACTATTGTACGACGTATGTGATAGAAATATTTAATGCTTTTAACATTTTGTTTTAAAATTGCGAATTGCGAAAAGCTGCTGTGATGAGATAAATTATCTACTATCAAAAACACATCTAAAATATATTTTCAGCTTGTCATTATCGCTAATACTTCACATTTGCCACTGAATTCCGTTTTTTTCAGACCGCGGCCCGTCGATGTTCAAGTGTGGGAATGGCAAATATCTGCCGATGGCTGCCTACTGTGACTACATAGATCAGTGCGGGGACAAGTCAGACGAAAGCCTTTGCAGTAAGTCCGTCCGTTATATAATATTATGTAGTCATTTTCGGTCATATTTACCTCAAATATATCTGTGTTGGAAGTTGGAAGTTAATGCTGAGTTAATGGTGAGTCTTATTAATGTGAAGTAACTCCACGCAATTTTAATAACTGCTGTGTGGAAAGTACTAGTACTAGTACAGTTGTTGAAATTGAATAAACCATTATTATAATAAATATTCGCTCTCTCAAAGAAGACAGTTGGACGCCTATTTTTCCCACGTCTATGAAAGGAAGGGGGAATGTCTTAGCCTATTATCCAACCAGAGAGAATTTTAGATTATATCTATGGAGCAATTTGACTTTGTTCTCACATGTTTGTCTACAGAGTACCCAAAATGCCAAGCTGGAGACTACCGCTGTGTGAATGAGCAGTGCGTACCTCTGGACAGGCGCTGTGATCTCGTCAACGACTGTCTGGACGGATCAGATGAGCTGAGCTGCCGTAAGAACATAGCCCTAATAGCCATGAAATATAAATAGTAGCAAGGCTAGAGGCCAGATAGTGCATTAAGGCATCTTTTGCAGTGTGAAGTATGCTACAGTGTGAAAGTTTGTTATTGATTTAGATCAGCGCTTTAAATGTCCAGCTTTACCACATAACATAAAGAATAGCCGTATGAGTACATAATAGCTACAATAGCTACACATATATAGCAATACTTTGTGTTGCAACAGAACTTTTAACGTTAAACCTAGTATATAGAGATATATAGCTATATAGATATAGATCAGTGATTAACATGGAAAACGTTTTTCACAGAGCCCACAGAGTGCAAAGGCATCTTGTGCAGTGTGAACAACACTTGTATTTCGGCCAGTGCTAAATGTGACGGGCAAGTCGACTGTCCCGGACGGGAGGACGAAAATGGAAAACTGCGAGAGGACGAGCAAAGTTGTCGTGAGTATTGACAAGGAACTTCTCAAGCAATGTGTGTGTGTGTGTGGGGGGGGGGGGTTCTGTGCGTGTGTGTGTGTATGTGTGTGTGTTTGTATGTTTAGTTTGTGTGTGTGTGTGTGTGTGTGTGTGTGTGTGTTTGTTTGTGTGTGTGTGTGTGTTTGTGTGTGTGTGTGTGTGTGTGTGTGTGTGTGTGTGTGTGTGTGTGTGTGTATGTGTGTGTATGAGTGTGTGTGTGTGTGTTTCCTAATCATTGGCCTCTGCTAGTTTTTGAAACCGTTGACAAAAGACCATGACTCCCTTCCTAATGTCCCCGTGTATCTCAGCCGGGATGCCACCGGATGTACAGACCGATTCCTGTCCGTTCCGATGCGCCAATGGCAAATGTACCGACCGCTCCAGCCTCTGCATCTTCGATAGAGACATCTACGGTTCTCCGCGGTACTGCAGGGACCTGACACATTTGAGATACTGCGGTACGTGCAATGCTTATAAGGTATAAACATAAAGATCAATAGATAAATCAAAAGACTGTGAATCTTGGCAGAAAAAAATAACAAATGAATACAGTGCAGTATATAGCCAATAATTATCCGTATTTTCGTCTCGTCCTGTCATTGTATATCTCGGTCAATGGTCGGTGTTTTGTTCGATTAATATTTAGGTGAGTTTTATGGATCTATTTTAGGCCAAAAGAACATGGCAACACACATTTTTCATGACCTAAGCCTATGGGTCACTGCACTTCCAATGGGAGCAGTGTCCTCTAGTGTTACCAGACAATTTACGATTGTGCTAATTGTGCTACCAGCTTGCATATATCAGGTTTAAATTACCCATAGTCAGGTCTTTCCTTTGTTTCCTGGTGGAGGCATTTTATATAGTCCCATGAAAGTGTCCATTTTTGCATTTCGGCAAGTGTTTATGGTGGTCTATAAATCGATAGAAGCGGCTGGGTGCAAGCCTGGCCAGCTCTGTTGTCTGTTAGGCTCATTTAAGAAAGAAAGGCCAAACGTCGCCTCGAGCTATAAACACTACCCTATTACAGACTTCGAATTGGTGATGATTTATCATGACTTGACGCGGGTCAATAGTTCCCGGGTTTAAAATGTTAGTTGTTGATTTAAACGTACGTGAGTTATGCAGTCAGCAATGATTCATGTATCTTTCGTGCACTTGAACTTTCTGTGTCGAAAGTAAAAGGTAAATTGTATCATTCTACTGTAAACTTAAAAGTGAATCTGTTATGATTGTGTGTATTTATCTGTTAGTTCATCTATTATTTTATCTCTTTTGTTTGATGGCGGCGCTGATATAAGTTAGATCAACTTGAGTGCGCCGTCATCTTGTCTGAATTTCCTTATTTCTGTCTTAATAAAAAAATTAGAAGTGTGATCTGTGAGTAGTATAATTATATTTGTCATGTTTATTTTGTACAATGTTTTTCATGTCGTCCTTTCCTACATCGTTTTTGACGGTTTTAAACCCTAAGACAGAACGGCCATGTTCATGTGGTAATGGTAATTTCATGGCTAATAGGTATTTCATTAGGTTAAAGCATCCTTACCCTGAATGAAGCCAAACGAAAAGATTTTACCTTTGTGTGAGAAGAAAAATCAATTACCTGTCTGCCATTGGGACTCCAGGTGCCAATGTGACAGTTACGTGTTATTACCTTATCGACAAAATGTCAGTTGACGTATAGATATGAACAGTTGATCGAGGCCTGGTCATAGCTAAAGGCACTGGTATGCAAATAAATGGCAGACATGCCGATATCTTTGGGACTTTGGTGTTGAAAAATGCAGCATGTAAATATCATTTTCCAGAAAAAATGGTGACCAATTATATATGTGTAAAAATTTTAGATACATTCTTAAATCATACAATGCAAAGTCATTGTCCTCTTGAAGAACTTTTATGTCTTTTACTATGGTGTTCAACGTCAACTTGGTACCTGCAATCCTACGGTTGACAATACCTAAAAGTGTTAGGCTTTACGTATACACAAGAGCTATAATTCGGCTCCGAAGCAGCTGTAACAAAATATGCCAAAATTTACGTTTCGTTCAGTTAAACCAATGTTCAAGGTAAGAGACAACGTGTAGGTGGAGCTTTTCTAATTTATATTTTGATTACAGACTGAAGACAAACAATCGGGTTCCCGCAATGACGCATGAACACGCACTGTCATTCATTTTGTGACAAAATTGACCTTTGCGCAGCAGCCGGTATCATTCATCAACACCACTTCCGACTTGTGTTCAGCCCCTATCACACAATCAGAACCTTCCTCCGAACACCAGCCGACCAAGGTTGTCTGAAGTTCGGGAGCAGTCTGACCAGATTTAGGCCACGCCTACCTTTCTATACGAATGGAATCTGAGTTAAATTTTAGTCAAATTTTACTACCAACCACGCTACTACCACTGCTGACCTACTCCCGAACACCAGCCAACCATGGCCTCCGGTTCACACCCGAACCTCCCGTCCACACCCGAATGTTTTAAACATTTTGAAACATTCGGCTGGCGCAGCCGAGCAGTAGCCGACCTGGCCGAACACCAGCCGACCACAGCGGGCCTTGCTCACGAACCATGGCTGGGGGAGTTCGGCAGTGTTCGGGTAGCCATTTTCGGCTATATGTGACGGGGCTTTAGAAACATGTCTGGTCAATAAAGTGACATAAGTTCCGTTTTCCTGTTCCGCAGAACGTTTCCAGTGCCCCGGGATGTTCAAATGTGAACGCAGCTACTGCATCCCACTGCGCATGGTCTGTGACGGATCACGTGACTGTCCTGGAGGAGAGGACGAGTTGTCCTGTGGTATGTTTTTTTTACACAGTCACATTTCCTTATAACGTGATATACTTAGCGATATGCTTCTTTGGTATATGTGACAATTATTATGCAAATCTGTGATACATGAGTATGTATTCATTAAATTGTGAAAATGTTTTTCTCTGTTCTCTTCAGCAAAACGTACATGTCAATAGATACGGACGCAAAGTGCGATTCTATAATTGACGTATTCTGCAGCTATTTGGTTGGATGTTCTTTCAAAAAGTGAAATCCGAAGGCAAACTTCCTTCTGCGTTGATTTGGCCTCGACACGATTGCTGTATTTAATGAAAAGTGATCTTACCTGTTTCAGAAAGCTTCAGTTGCCCCGGGCACTACAGATGTAAGGTTGACGGTGTCTGCATCCTCCAGAGACAGCGGTGTGACGGCATCGTCCACTGTCCCACGCTCATGGACGACGAGAAATACTGTGACGGTATGGAAGGTCTTATTTTCATAGGACAGAGTTAGCTGTAGCCTGTGCCAGGCTTCAGAAGCGGCTGGAAAGAGTAGAAATTGGCCAAATAGACAGATAACATGTCAGAGTTGTTAGACTGCTAAAGAAGTACATTTGTCACTCTCTGTTGTCTGTGAAGTGCATAAGAAAAATGAACTTTTCAGCATCAGTCATAACATCAAAGTGAGGAAATTTCCCTACATTATGATTCAGAATAATGTTTCAATTGGGTTTCATCTTATACCTTACAATTGCGTTTACTTTCATGATAAACTGATTCTTATAAGCTTGTTTATTGAAGTAGCTGACTGGTCTTCATTCCCCCTGTAGGGTACCGGTGTCCTGATGGCTGTAGGTGTGAAAAGGGCGCTGTCTTCTGCCAGGGAGCTGGTTACCGGCAAGTTCCAAATATGGACCCACAGATCCGAGCACTGTAAGCCAGAATCTTTTGTCACCTTTTTTTTGGGGGGGGGGAGGATCTTCTTCGGCAGTACCTTTTATCAGACAATGGACTTGTTTCGTTTCGAGTAGAGTAGAGTAATCATTGTCTTCCCAACATTAACTGTACTTCACTTGCATCCTTTCAGCTTCCTGTCTGGCAACTTTATTGAGCTGAAAAGAGCATCGTTCCAAGCGTTCACTATGTTGGGAAAACTGTAAGTATAGTATAGATATCACAACACTTCTCCATCCTTCTTCATTCTGAAACAAGCAGGATAACATGTATACATAATGAAATAAAAACATTGTAGATAATATTGATCTACAATTCGAAAAAAAATTGTTACTCGTACTTTTTTGAGACTGCCCCACTCTTACTTATTCAACTTGACACTTGCATTAGTACATAACATCACAACAAATTCGGACAATAACGTACATAACACTACCTGTCTGCTTTCTACGATGGTTTTAACGATAGGAATTGCTACAAATGGCCACGTATTGTCACCGTTAATCTTCAGATGTTTGGCATCACCCTGTTATCAGAATCCAGAAGATTACAGGATATAGCAGCCTGCACCTGGACCGTTATTGATCTTGTTCTTTTGTGTATGTGTGTTTGATCGATACAGGGACCTGAGCAGTAATTCTATATCAAACTTGCCCAAGGGATGCTTTGAGGGACTGCAGAATGTTTATGAACTGTGAGTATGGCGCGCCTGTCATTACTGCTTGCTGTGCCGCGCGCCCTGCATGGTCAAAGTCTGATGATCACCGCCTAGGTGTAGCTGGAGGGCGGTAACTCCCGGCGGCGTAATGTATGTTATTTGCAGAGGGAATTGTGCGGTCTGCGGATATGCAAAAATCAATGCCCTGTCTTCTCATCATAGGGAAATAGTCTGTGACCATGCTGGTTTTCCTGTGATATGTACAATTTTGTCGTTTGCAATTAGTCAAGGTGTAATATCCATTAGAACATGCTATACTTTCTGATTTATTTGGAAATTTGTCAACTTTTTGCATGTGAATTTAAGCGATGGCTGGTAGTTGCTCATGTTCAGTTCGATGGATCACTGTCAGGATGTTGGTAAAATGACTCCCGGATGATTAAGTACAATTACTTCTTCGATTTGCCTGTGTGTGGTGATCTATCTTCTGGGGGCACCTATCAAGTTTCGATTTTTTGTGACAGTGACTTGAGGAAGAATCGACTGGAGAGGCTGGAAAAGAACGCGTTCGATGGACTGACGACCCTGACCAAGCTGTAAGTTTTATTGAACTATTCATCAAAAGTTATCTTGTGCTGCATGGACAAATAATAACGTTTATTGGGGCCACTTTACGACGCTATTAGTACCAAATATACATTATTTATCAATTTGTTCATAAACTAACATAGCACTTGCAGGAAGACAAGCACTGAACCACTGTCATATTCTTACAAGGTACCTGGATGGGAACCCATTGAAAGAGATCAAACCTGGGGCTTTTGCTGGACTGAACAAGATCAAAAGCCTGTAAGTAGCACAGAAACGCTTGGAATTATAACAAGAAGTGTTGTTATGAAAATCCCTCGAATGGCATTTTTTATCTTAATGTTAATTTAAAAGTGATTGAACATGTCAAGAATGTATTTTTTCTAGTTGATCTGTTGTAGATAGTTTCGTAGATTTCTCTGATTTTATTCAAACTTTGAAACATTCGCACAAATCTTCATTTCCGAGTGAAGTTAACCTTACAGGATAACTCTTAATTTGTATCTTTGAAATAAAACAGAATCATTGCACACATCAATATACCTTCAAGTTTTTGTCCCACTGCTTGCCCCCAAAGCTCCATGATCTGATGCTACCTACATGATGCATAGGCTATAGTCGAGCTTACGTACACATTATGGCATAGTTATGGCCGTAACATTTTCCGAACAGTATAGGATTATTCAAGAATTTTCCTGCGAGGTTAACTTCTCTCCTCTGGTGTTTCTCCCAGTTGTTCCTGCTGTGTTATAGAGAAAGATACATCGATGTCTGTCACTAATACAACTACCACCGACAGATATTCTATCCAACACCGCTTATCCCCTAACACCATCACAACAGACGCCTGGATTCGCTCATTGTTTCATTTTTATCTCTTCTCACAACTACAATGAAGAATATCTTATAACCATTCTGATTTTAATACCACGGCTCCTAACACATATTGCCAACTCATGCTAAGAAACTTAACTAGATAAAACCGTTTCTTCTTCACAGTAACTTGAGTTCTATGAACATCCAAGTACTAGGAAAGTCGACATTTATTGGACTTAAGGGACTAAAAGAATTGTAAGTCGTTTATTTGCACATCATGCTATCTCACGCGGCAATCATCCTGACTTAGCAAACCCACACACATGCACACACCACGACAGAAACACGCGACGATGTGCCATTGAATATATATACATTCCTGGGCCGTTGGGTTTGCAAAACGCAACAAAAACGGACATGAGCTTGATACGAATGGGTAAAAATATCCATGGCATTACATTGGACAGCTGTGCTTTGGCGAAAAAAACTATTTGAACCCAAACTTGAGCTCAATATTGAACACATAATACAGTCTTGGATATACATGTTCTCTGGCACCTCGGCGAGTACGCTGCCTGTTGATGTCATGAAGTTGCAGGGTCCGTGACGGAATACACAAACTGTGCAGCCTCACCATTTTGTTCGTAAAACGTCACAGTATATAGCGTACATATCAGCCTTTGTTGTAGCATGTGTTCTCCTTACTTTACTTCTATATATGTGTGTGTACATGTGGGTGTATTGTGACACCATGGTTGATCGTTACTACAGGTGAATTTTTCGTACATACCGATTTTCTGTCGTGTGAGTAGACAACTGCTGGACATGGCCGTGGTCAAAGTACTGTGCTTCGTGTTAACTTCAGTACGTGGCTCCATCATTCACAATAACAACTTAATCTGGGTGGTCTGCGTTACAGGTATCTGCAAAACAACAAGATTATGTCGGTTACACCTGGAACATTTGCTGACCTGAGAACCCTTCATACCTTGTAAGCGCTATTTTATATTTGTATGAAACAGTCGGGATTTATCTTTTAAAATATGTGGGTCGTTGACTCGACCGTAACAACCTAACAAGATCTGTGGATGAAATGGGTTGTCGTGGCGTAAACTTAGTTGCAGGTACTCCATTCGCAACATTAAGAGAATGACTGAAATATCCGATAATAGGCTATATTTGTTATTGAGTAACGTTCTGATTCACATCTAATGGCATAAAAGCGTGATGATAGGTGAATGTTTCGGTGAGAACAAAGATACACGCCCTTGTAAATTTTCTGGAGTTGTCAAGGTCCAAAGTTCCAATGGGTCCATCCAATGAAGCATTTGCTTTTAACTTTATTCAACTTTTGATGTTTTGATTGAAAAAAAAATGTACCCAAAACTTCGAAGTACAAAAATAACCGTAAGGTCAACGGATTCAATGGGTCCATCCAATGTAGCATTTCCTTTTGATTTTTAACAAATCTTAATGTTTTGATTGAAAACAAAAATGGAGTACCAAAGTAACCGTAAAGGTATGCGTGCCCCATTCCGACAGTATTTCCTGCGTCTCCTAGTCTCACTGTCTCCCCCCAGGTACTTGGATGGTAACAATGTACAGGCCCTTGACGCCACAGTTTTTGAAAGTTTGAGCGTCCTCCAAGAATTGTGAGTAAAAAACACAAATTAGGCCGTTACTTCCGTGCGCTCATGGCGCTTCAAAACGTCTTTTGTTGGTATCGTTTGTCTTTCGGTAATCAACCGTTCCTGTTTAAAATGTGAACTAGACTGTAACCTTTGTAAAAAAAAAGAGAGAGAATTATACATTATATGAGTCCTTTGCACATTATATTTCCATATACCTGGATTTGGACTTTATTGCAGTAATATGCCAATTGAAAACAGTGTTGACGTCTTTCAAGAGTAAAACGACATTATTTCTGAGTAACACTAGATACTTACATGCAGAAGAGAAGTTATAAATTCCAACACCAAGCAAATGATGAAAGTTCTCGAGAATCAGCGAGTTTCCGGTAATATCATGCATTTTGACTGTCTTTTGTCCATCAACAGATCTTCCCTCTCAATAACTTCTCTGAGACTGGGCCATACTGCATTAAGTTTTCTACGACAATGTACCAAACGTAACGACAGTTTGTAACATGGTAAGTTGTGTACTTCACAGTCTGGTAATGAACAATGGTATATTTTTTTAACCATGTGTATGTTACATAAAGGTATACGGACTCCTTCAAAATCTGCTGCATGGCCACTCATGTACCTGTCTGCCTCCCGGCTGGTGACGAGTTTTCCTCCTGCAACAACCTCCTTGACGACACCATCCTCAGTCCTGTCCTCTGGATCCTCGGACTGACGTCGTTCTTTGGGAACGCCTTTGTCATCATCTGGTGTCTCCGCACCAAAGAGAAGAGCAGGATCGTCTCTTTCCTCGTTCTGAACCTCGCCATCGCGGATTATCTGATGGGCGTGTATATGCTCATCATCGCCGCAGTGGACATCTACTACCGCGGACAGTATATCAGCTATGACGACTATTGGCGATACAGCAGCTTGTGCCAATTCGCTGGTTTCTTGTACATCGTTTCCGTTGAGATGTCGCTCTACGCTCTTACCATTATAACTATCGACAGAGTTATTAGCGTGTACTGTGCCAAACACCTCCGCGTGAGATCTGCCTGTCTGATCAACGGGCTTGGGTGGCTGATCGCCGGCGTACTCGCCATCCTGCCGGTGTTGGGATTACCGTACTTCAAGGGAGAGTTCTACGGGCGAACGGGCGTGTGTCTACCGATCCGCCTCACGAACATGTTCGGTACAGGATGGCAGTACGTGGTTACCATCTTCGTGGCTGTGGATTCCGTGCTGGTGCTCATCCTGATGGCCTGTTTGATGACTCTCCTTGTGGCGACGCGATGGAAGGAAAAGCTGACGGCTACAGCTGGGGAAAAGATCGCGTACGAGCTCTCCACAGCCTACCGCCTGACATGGATCATCGTACCAGACCTCTTCACGTGGACACTGTTCACAGTACTCGGTATCTCTTCCCTCTGCGGCATTCAGATCCTTCCCTCCCTCTCCGCTTGGACAATAATGTTCGTCTTGCCCATCAACGCCGCGATGAACCCCTTCCTGTATCTCGTCTCGTTCCTGAGGATGAAAACACGCAAGACCCACCACATATCAAAGTTCCTGTGCAACAACCAGGGCTTTACTGTGGAGCTGCCAAAACACAACAACGACAACGGTTTAATGGTCGGTACCGAAATGTCCGATCTGAAAGGTGAATTCATTTCCTGATCTCCATCCTCAAACAAGTTATTCATTTCATATATATATATATATTACTGGCAGAGGATTATATAGTATGTCGCTGTAATCATTTTAGCCTCAATACAGTTTTCTACGAATAAGCAACCTTCAAACGTTATTCGTTATCCAGTGCATGCTGCATTGTATGACGAATATTGTTTTGCGGGGGAATGAGTGAAGAAATATTGAGAAGACGAACATCAATTTAAGTATCATAAAAGTACTTTGCCCATGTATACCCATAGACTTATCTTAATCTTAGATGCTAATGAATCAGGTGAATTGATGTTGATACACTTTGTATTTGTATTTATTAGAAATGAAACAACTCATTACACTGGATCAGCCAAGGCAGCTCTTGCTGGTGACGGCAGAATGTGACGCTTGGACCCACAAGAAAACAGACAAATGTACAAACATACAATGTAATACAATACATTACCTGCTACTAAAATAATACAATATAAGTAAGAGACAATACATAATAATACAGGATAACGATATCTTGTTACAGTACCGACCACTTTCATCAGCGACTCGAACCACCCCACCTCGGAGCTGCGTGAGTTCATCCAGACGGTGGACTCGGAGCCCTGCAACCCGCCGCCGCGGGTGGTTCGCGTGGTGGCGGACCTCGGGAGCCAGGTAGGCATCGCGGGTCTCTCCACCATCGAGCGCCAGCGGCTGCCTGAGATAACGACTTTTGCTGGGCAGAGAACCGAGGTCATTCATCTTTACCATCTCTATATGCCCCCCTCTCCACTCTTTTTGTTTGTTTGTTTGTTTGTTTGTTTGTTTATTAAGGAATCTCCATTAGTGTTGACGATACATCCACTCTTCCTGGAGTCCTCTTGCATAAAATACATACATTATAACTACTATTTGCATTCACTTCTAACTACTTTGAAGAAGAACGTTGTCTTACTAACATTTACCATCTAACAATAACAATTTCTGTCTATTCTTGTCCATTGCTTCTATATTCGCTATCGAGTTGAAACTTTGAAAGCTTGCTCCATTGTCTTTACCTTTGTTGTTATGTGTCTTTTAGCATGCTTACTCCTCAAGTGGTAATAGACCAAACATTCGCAGTTATATTTCGACCAATTGTGGCCACAATAGAACACATTTATTTCATTCTTCCTTGTGCAAACTTCACCCTACAATTTACGAATCTAGTTTATTTTTCGGAAGTGAAATAGTATTTAATTACATCAACTTATCAACCACTGAATATCTTCTATCTTGTTATCTATTCTACGAACATCTAATGAGGATTAGGCCATTACAAACTATGCAAAAAAACGGTTGCCTTGAAAAGCTGTGATTAACGTTGGGCACATTTTTCTCTTTTTTTTCCTGTGCGTCAATTGCATCAGATTGATCAGTCCAAGGAACGTGTAACAACTGAGATGCGTGTGCTGAAGAAGATAAGCAATCTTGGCGGTCATCCTAATATCGTCAGACAGCTTATCAAGATGAACGAAAACGGCAGCCATATAACATGGTAAAATCCCTGTCATCTGTGCTCTGATATAAGGAGGCGTAATCTGACCAAGATCCACGGGCCAATGCGCAATGCACATTTATTTAGTTCATATGAATTATTAAACGGAAATGATCCATGAGTCGTTTGAAAGGGCTGGACAAAATTAATGTGTTTTAATTTGACTTGCTTTCTTTGTCTATATCTGACTACCGCGTGTAGAGCTACCTTACATATGGTGTAACGTCTTTCAATGCGCTCTTTAGATCTAAAAGGAGATTATTCTGAAAGCATTGTTTCATCTAAACATGAAAGTTTATCTGTGCAGTTGTAGGTACATAGCATTATGGAAAATGATTTAACATTTTTCCGGCAATCTGTGTCCTGGATCCTCAGTATTCTGAAGAACAGCAAGGGACTGTTGAAAAGTTTGATGAATGAAATTTCAAAAATCATCTTCAATATTCTATCTGTGTGCCCCCCGTAAAGAGCTCGTAATTGACAAAATGTTTTCGGAATATTTCGAAATATTAGGTTTACCTTCGCGGAAGGAAAACATTCTTTTGCTCTGTTTCTTCTTCTTCTTCTCCAAACACATAAGGTCCATGGCCTGTACCAGACATCTGTCACCATGGTAACTGGTGGTGTAGCAAACACCATGTGGTGTTAGGTTACATTATGTAGCAAGACAGAGCTGGAGGGGTCACCATATACTAGTTTATGAATGTGTTTGAGTAAGAATGAACAGAGCAGTAGTTTAATAGGTTAGACCATGTGAAGGTAAACATTATTAATTTGCTTTGCAAATGTTACCTTTCTAGTTCGAAAATGTTTGGTATATTTTACACATCCACGGACAACCCACTGCCTTACAGGATCCTCTACACTGAGAATGACCACGACCGGCTCCAGGACATCGCCCCTCAGCTGACCATGGATGAGGTCCAGACCATCTCTCACCAGATCTCATACGCGCTCAACTTCCTGCATGAAAACAATATACGCTTAAACGGAATCTCATTGGACAACATTCTGGTGGAAAGGGTAAGGACTGTAGGTCCCTCTTATATTAATTGTTTCGCACGATTTTCGTAACTAATTCTTGACTTTGTAGCAGACTAAAGTTGGGATCATGGCTGACAGGTCTTACACATATTTGGGGAAAGAGGCGTTATATGCTGTATTTTTATGATCGTCAACTTATTTTGTACAAAACTCTGGTGATTTCCTCTAAAAAGTATTTGTCATCCTGTACAAATCCCAAAGTAGAATTTGAATCATGGAATTCATAGATGCTACAATTTTTTTTAAAAGGACGACATTCTTCAATAACTGTTATCAGAGGATGTACTTGTCTTATAGTCTACTGTTGATATTGTATGTATATATATATGTTTGTATGTAATATGTATGTGGTCACAATACCAGCTTGTTAGCTGGCTAGTAACAGCATCGTATTGCCCTGTTGCAATTTCAATAAAATCAAAGTCTTATAGTCTGTTATGTACTTGGTTATGTATGTGGTTTTCATGGGATACAATGCCTGGAATTATATTTAAAAAATTATCTACCTTAATAATAAAAAATGATAATTAAAAAAAATCATGATTTCTAATATGCCATAACTTTCGTCTCGACAGAAACCCGAACTACGAGCCATAATCTCGGACTTCTCCAACGCTGAAGAAATGATCTACCTTAATAATAAAAAATGATAATTAAAAAAAATCATGATTTCTAATATGCCATAACTTTCGTCTCGACAGAAACCCGAACTACGAGCCATAATCTCGGACTTCTCCAACGCAGAAGAGATGAGTTCGTTCCGCATGTCGGACAACGATATCGCCAAGGACATCAAGGACTGGGAGGACATCAGAAGCACTCTTGTATAGATCCCTCCATGAAATCTACTTCTTATACATAATTTGAACACTGTGTTGTCTATGTAGCCTAGATTTCGGCGCCATGGCGCTTATTACGTGGTTGAGACTGTAAAGTGAATGTACCTTCCATGCAGAGCAGCCAAGCAATGACTTGGCTGCATTCTAAAATGAATATTAGTTCCATGAGAAAAGACTGCTCCTGTTACGTTGAGCTGGCATTAAAGATGTATTTATATGTGCCTAAATGCTCGCAAAAAAATTGAACACATGAGCAACCGAAGAACACCGCGTTTAATGTGGTGAAGCCAGATTTTTTTCTTTACAAACTGTGGTCCAAGAAATGGTACTGAAAGTCGGCTGCTACCTGATTTATTTTGTAGAGACGATATATTCTATTTGAAAATAACTTCACATAGACTTTGAATGACGAAAATGGGTGTCCAACCACTATCCCGTGACAATGACCTTGCCTACACACAATCACGTTCTGTACGCTGGAGACGTTCTTAGATATTGCGCTTCTTGTAACTCTACATAGCCGCATGCTGCTCCTTCCTAGCTTGTGGAAGTAGTGCGATTGTTTGTACAGCATGTAAATGTGTCATGATGATATCCATTGTACCGTCTGTACAGTTTTGAAGTGCCTCCTGCTATAAATCAAAGCTATCGTAAAGTGTTATATGTAGGCAGTACACACCGTACGTAACGTATACGTACGGAACGTACACTAACGTCCACGCATTGGAATTGTAAATAAGCCTGCTCACCTTCAAAAGAGATTAAACTATTCACCGCACTCAGGCGTCCAACGTTGTATATAGCTGTAGATCTACCTTGTATTAAAGAAAGCTGTTACTTTGATCCTGTTGTGATGGTATTTCATTGAGTATTCATTTACAAGTAGACTGGCATATCATGAGACGCTCGTGGTATACTTAGAACCTTCCAGCTTTATTGGTGTTAGAGAAGTAAGGCAGAAAAGTTTACAAGCCAGGTTGGCTACTGTTCGGCTGCGCCAGCCGAATGTTTCGAAATGTTTAAAACATTCGGGTGTGGACGGGAGGTTCGACCATGGTTGGCTGGTGGTTGGGAGTAGGTGGGAGTGTGGCTGACGTCGACAGTCAAATGACTCAAATTTAAGTCAAATTCGATTCCTATCAAAAGGTACCAACATTAGTCGGCTGGTGTTCGGGGGAAGGTTCTGAATATGTAACTGGGGCTTGACTCCCGTGGACTAGACATCGTTATGACACTGACAGGGCAGGTCTGTGCCCTGGCACAAGGGAGGGTCCATCCAACACTTGCAGTAGGAACCGGGACCACAGTCTGTCAGCGACGAGTGGTCTGCACCGGGGAGGACTGGGTCCGGCAAATCCACCGGACCACTGGAATCTGTGGAGATGGAAGTGAAATATGCTAACTTCCAGTGGCATCCACTGTCGTTTGCTAAACATAGCTGAAGGCTGAGCACAAAGCCTGAATATCGACATCTTCGTTATCTTACAACATACATATCTGTGGCTAGGTCTCGCGACCGACAAATCCACCGGAACAGCTAGTGGAATCTGTGGACATAGAAGTGAAGTATGCCGTCTTTTAGTGCCTTTCATGGCCATTCGTTATCTTACAACATACGTATCTATGGCTTGCTCTCGCGACTCGAAATAACTGGCAATGGTTTAAATTACTTTAGGCAGTATTCAAGAATAGAATGCCATAAAATTTGTGGTATTCATTTCTCAAAACATCGGTCATAATCATCACCATTAGTAGTAGTAGGCATCCTTCCATCTCGAGTGACGATGGCAGCACTCTGCTGTTGTGGTTGTTCATCGTCATCATCATTAACACTTTATAAAGTTGCCCAATGGCTATACATGTAGGTATGAAACCTTACCATGTCTAGGCCAATCTGCGTTCCCCCCGCTGGAGTAAACCCCCCTGTAGTACTCGATACACGGCCGGGCGTCTCCTACTCCGTGGTTCGCCAGCTGGTCGTACGCAGCAAACATGGCCGCCTCCGACTTCCCGCCGTAGATGGACGCACAGGATTGTGGGAAGAACGTGATCTGGCATGGCTCAACCTGGAGGTGACGAAATGACGGCATGACATGACATGTACCGCAGTATTTCGCCTTACAACGGCAAAACTTATCAACAAAGATGTTATACCTGTACTGTAATAAAGGCCTATAACTATGGAGTACCAACTTCAGCCTCGTTTTGGTGGAGATTCAAAATGGCGGTCGCAATAGGAAAGATTTCTGTCGAGAGAACTGACTGAAAATGCCGTCTCTTAAAGTTAAATGCCGACCAGAACGATGCAACCATGGCCACTTAGTCAAGTCTTTGCCCCAATGCACTAATTCCGTTTTTTACAGTCATTAAAGAACAGGGACTAACTTTCAGACGTTGGCTTTCATTCCTGGTTCAATAGAGCCGGTAAAAAATTTATGATGAAACACAGAAACAGTTTGAAGTAACCCAGATGCATAATCTAATTGGCTATATCTGGTTCTCATATCCATCGCTGGGAGTACCTTGCAACATCAGTCATGTCATGAGAAATCTTTTGTGAGATCTTAAAAAGTAATTAACTCGCCTGACCCGACGTGGCGTACTCTATTGAAAACTTATCACTATTTTTATCTCACCTTCTCGGTGTAGGAAGTAATGAAGATATTCTTCCCCTGGGCAACAGCGTAATCATAGTCAGCCAGCTTCGCGCGCCTGGCCATCTCAGCAGGAGTGACGTAAGCAACCTGATAATAAAGATAGACATTGCAATACATTTACAAATCGATAGATGGCGTAGTTGCTCTGTGTAGAATATTCTTTGTGGGTTGTCTTTTACTACAAACATTGAATACAATGATCGTGTTTGCTTAACGAAGTTCACAGGCTGTACAAAGAAAGTAAACATAACACCCTTACCCAGTGACGTGACCTGTGTGACCTTTAACCCACAGGTCACGTCACGACCTTTTCAGAGCTGAAGAAAGATGGCGCATGCAAGTTGAAAGCTTCTCCAATCTGAACTTTTAGTCGTGAGTAATAGCTTAAACCTTTATTTTCAGTAGATATTCTGAAGCTGAATCAACAGGAAGGGTGTTAGATTAGGGATTCAATTCAAGACTAACTGTACTCTGAATGTTTAGTTAAGTATGACGACAGTCAAAACTGTTACAGACCTGTACGTCGACGCTGTCAAAGATGTCAATCATGTGGCGGCTGGTCTTTTGATCTTTACCGTTCCACAGGACTACATTTTCTGTCACGTGGTCGCACGCCATCCCCCAGTGCCACGACATCGAATAGTGCACCTTTAGGTACCCTTTGGGTTAAAAAGAAACATATATGTTATAACGTTAGAGTGTTGTCATAAGTTTACATTTAGTCCGAATCACCATATTACCAGACTGATTTGATATTATGTATATATATGACATTCGCGTTCATCAATTTTCTCCTGTTTCAAGTCATATCTGTGTGGCTAAACTATAACTAGAAATTTAACATTTGCACAGCAAATGTATAATGTTTACCATCACATGGTCTAGCCCAACAAACTACCGCTCTGTTTATTCTTACTGAAAGACATTTATACATATATGTAGCAAGTTATATGGAGACCAGCCCCCAACTCTGTCCTGCTACATAATGTAATCTAACACCACAGGATGTCTGCTACAGCACCAGTTACCATGGTGACAGCCGTCTGGTCCAGTTCATGTTTATGTGTTTAGAGAAGAAGAGGAAGAAGAAGAAACAGGACAAAGCAATAAACATAATGACAATCAGAGTGTGAAAAGAGACTAAATCAAGACATGCCAGGAATCGTTTACTGAGAAAAATACTCTGACTCTCATATGGTGTTTCGTGGTGTTAAACATGTACAGCTTTTCTCAAAGAATTTAGACAAAACACGTTACAACCTACCAGTTGTCTGTTTCCTGGCCTCGGCCCGGATGTTGTCCAGGTTTTGGAGGTAGGTCATCTTCTCCAGTGGCGCGCCGCACTTGACGTGGGAAAACGCTTCGTTGTTGGTAGCCACGCCCACAAACCTCTCCTGGTTTCCTTGGTGGAAAAATGATAGGTTTATTAGGTTAACCGGTATTCAAAATTCAAAGTCAATCACATTGAATATCCACAGATAATAAAACATAATTATACAACAATACGAAATACAAATATTTACCAATAACAATATATAGACATATTTAGACATAGAAAATAACCTAATAAAGAGGAGTTAGACCGGATTTCTGTGATGAACACATATTTTAGGGGTCGAATCTGCTAGAATCAAGGCTGCAATAGTGGGTTTTGATAGTCTTTTTAGAGATGTCGATTGCGCTATCTGAGCACAGTTTAAGACATCAAATGTGGACTGGAAGTGCGTTCCATATTCTCGACTCATAGTCATACCTGCACACGACATAGGGACATGGTCCTACCTGCACAAGCGTCATTGTACCACACCACATGCTTGACCAGTAGCTGCTCCGACACGGCAAGGTCACTCACGGCGTAGAGCGCATACACCTGCGGCATAGCACAAACGCACACACGTCTGAACATCATTTTTCATATCCTTATGAAGACTTGAGCTATACTAGTAACCGTAAAGTGCTTACCAACAGGCTTTCGACCAGACCAGAGGGATCAGAGAATTAGTCGAAAGCTCGTTGGTAAGCACTTTTCCCTTGTGTATGGTTATGGTGTTTTAGGTCTTCGTCATGATGTTGCTTACCGTCACAGATGAACTTTTATTGGAATATGTTTCATGTCCATTTTTAGAGAGATACCTTTCCTTTGATAACGTCAGTGACCATTCCCACACACACCCCACCACACACACACACACACACACACACACACACACACTCGACTTTTTTCTTACCAATGGCTACGATATTAGGATACCCCTGAGCATCTCTGAATTATTGCCTTCATCAAGAAGGGTATGTTTTCGGGGGCGTTCGTGTGTGTGTGCGTCTGTAAACAGTATAACTCGAGAAGGCTTAAATGGATTGTCTTCATATTTGGTAGGTGGGTAGGTCTTGATGAGACCTCGAAGTGATAGGAATATGGGCCCCCTGGCGGCTTGTTATGGTACTGCAGCGGAACGTCTGGTTTTGATATATGGTGATCTGGACAAGCTAGGGTCATGATTTTTGGATGGTAGATAGCTCTTGTGCTCGGGAAGTAGTGACATAAGTTTGGGCCCCATGATAGGACTACTCTATATTGTGACACGTGGGCAACAGGCTGTCCCAGAGGGAGAAAGTCCCAGAGGGGATAGTCATTAAGCAGTCCATATAGCTGGCCTCTCCGCTCACAGGCGGTGTTGCATTACATGTCCTGCACAGCTGTTGTCCCTTGGCTTTGCCCACTGCACGATTGCAGACTGTAGCATCGGCCGGGGTAGTTTTCACGATCCAACTTCCATATTTAGGGGGACTAATATATCACTTCTACCTTCTTAACGATAACATCCTTTGACGAAGGCGTGAGATCGTTGACCTCTAGTTGTTTCTGTGCTTGACTGAGGACATGATGTAAATAGATATGATTGTTTGCCAGAAAGGGAAGTGATGATCATGGAGTCCCCAGAACATTTTGATGAATAACTCTACGTCGACTGTCGTATGTCCTAGTATATATATATATATATGTACCTGTAGTCCGGGGACCTGGTGATACCCGTCACGTAGAGTGGTCTTGATGAGCTGAACGCCATCAGCCGTGCAGTCGTCACTCAGGTATCCGGCTTCCAACAGGCGATGGAGACCAGCCAGGAAGATCGTGCTGATTTCTCTACCTGAGAAGAAATATATCGTTCTCATGGCGTAAGGTATTGCTTGAATACGTGTATACATGAATGTTGAGTACGGTTGAATTCTTGTGTTGGCTACACAAAACGCACCATTGTCACAAACATATACCGTACATAAGCCCCATCTAGCGAGTTACCAAGGATCTACATATAAGGATACGCCTCAAACATCCCTAGATTTCACGTGCTTTCCATTGGTCCCATTTTTCTGGAACAGGTGGACATAAGAAAACCTTGTCAAAGTCACCATAGCTTCCATGTATGCAAGAACTTTTAAGTTCTTAAAGGAACGCCATCCTTACCTGGTACGTTACAGGTGTTCCACAGCCAGCGTCTCTTCTCAGGTGTGTTCCAGGAGTGGGTGAAGCAGGGGTTG
The DNA here is from genome assembly GCA_013266295.2 of Branchiostoma floridae x Branchiostoma japonicum. NCBI lineage: Eukaryota > Metazoa > Chordata > Leptocardii > Amphioxiformes > Branchiostomatidae > Branchiostoma > Branchiostoma floridae x Branchiostoma japonicum. The sequence goes on along the minus strand of CM023837.1, from coordinate 7,840,906 downwards.
GAGTTCATGGTCGGGTTAATCCAGGACAGGAAGTCGTTCTCCGTGCAGCCCGCCACATCCGGGTCATAGCCGTCCGCCCAGACGTACATGGCATACTGCTGCCGGTTGGCAGCGGCCAGAGACAGTAACGCAAGGAGAAACGTCCATGTAACGGCACCACAGAGCTGTGAAATGTGAGAAAACGCAAGTTAATGACATACTTCGATATCCATAAATCCATGAGTATCGCATGCTGTCGGTCAGCTGCCGCCATGGACAGTCCTGCTAGGAGAAACGTCCATGTAACGGCACCACAGACCTGTAAGTTGGGAGATAAACGCAAGTTAATAACTAATTTTCGCCCCTATTTCGATCCAAGGATCGTTGAATATCGCGTATTGTTGTCAGTCAGCAACGAAGCATCCATGTGACGGCACCACAGATCTGTAAGTTGGGAGAAAAAGGCAAGCTAATAGCTATTTTGATCATTCAGCCCTATTTTGATCATTTGATCCATGAATATCGCGTACTGCTGTCGGTCAGCAACGGCCATGGACAGTCCTGCTAGGAGAAACGTCCATGTAACGGCACCACAGATCTGTAAGCTGTGAGAACAACGCTACTAAATTACTAATTTTCACCCTTATTTCTATCCAATGACAGATGAATATACGCTGAAGTTTAGTTTAGTTTAGTTCAGTTCAGTTTAGTTTAGTTTGGTTTAGTTATCAAATAAAGCAATTTCTGTGCGAGGGCCATCGATGACAGTTTCTTTACAACGACTATATCATATGCATACATTGGCAAAAGCCGCTTGGCTATAACTCTAAAAACATAGTGTTATCGACCCCTGTGTGTTTATACTAGGAGATGCATCGGTAAGAGTTTGAAGTTTTCCCCTCAAGGTGTCTTGTCCTTGTATGAACTCTGGCACTCCTCCAAACTGCTCTTTTCGCACTCAGTCATTCGGACAGCCACTGATCAGTCCTGAGATAAACACGAATAACCTGTTTGGAGGACAATGGCCGGTATCGTGCAAGTAAGGGGTGGGGGGCTTGGTTGAAAAATATGAATTTAAAAAGGTGGAATATCTGGGAAGCCGCTGGTTGGAAAGTCTTCCAGGGTGCACTCGGACCAAGTGCACGTAAATACTGTATCCAGATTGAGTCTGTACGTTATCTCGTGTAAACAAGGTGCACAACAATTGTAAACGATAATGTTACATTCCAGTTTAGTTGACACTGTTCGTCCAATATATTTGTTCAAAGGTAGCCGTGGCGACTGTTGCAGGGTTTGTCTTGCTTGCAGTCTTCTACATACGGACTACTGTACAAGATTGCAAGCAAGAAAAGCCCTGCAACAGTCGCTACGGCTGGTTCAAAGGTTTGCAGTTTGAACGCACGAGTCTTGGATATGTACAGTACATTTTGTAACGTTGCGTGACGTGGCTTATATAATACACAAACAACCTACCCTGCCGCTACGAGTAGCCTGCATGTCGACAGTTTAACTCGAGCTCAGTCAAAGCCTGAAAACTCCTCTAGCAAGAACTTAGTCCGACGTGAAACACACAGACCGTATTACAGTGTCTTCTGCTGAAGCGACAATTCTAAATTGAGTGGAAGAACAAAGCTTCAGCTAGCCACACGCTAAAGGACTTTGTCCAACAGGTTGGTGCCGTGTGTAGCCGGGTAGAAAACAGGCCAAACAACGGACTCTGTAAGTTTGATCACGTAGCGTAGTCGGGCAGCCAGGAATAGCAAAGTCCGTATTTTGATATTTGCACAAACATCATAAGAAGGTCGAGGACACTTACAGATCTCATCAGCTTACATTACACTGTCTCTACTTGGTAAATGCGTGTATGGATCACCCGATGATAGTCGTAGTGAAGTTTAACCACCTTTATAGTAGTGTAACCGCCGATTACTATTTGCGCACACCTGGCTCTATGACTTACAGTAGAACCAATAGAGTAAAGTAAGATATCCTCGTCGTCCGTGATGGAGTCGAGTAGTTGTTGCAGTACCAGTCCTAACCGCTACAAGAAGATTGCACAAAACGGTGCATGTTAAACTGTGACTGACGAACCGGCTGAATCGAGGCGGCCCAATCGGCGGCTAGCTTCAGGTTGGTCGAACTGGATGTGTGAATGTTATCTGTATCTGTATATGTATAGCCGGTATAACCGCCCTTCGGCGTAACCCAATTTAAGCATCATCCTTCTTGTTACAGTCTAGTTACGATCGATCCTGAAAAACAACCGCGGTACCTGTTTAAAGAGTCTTTAAAACATTCTGGTGTGGACGAGAGGTTAGGTCATGTGGTTGGCTGATTGTTGGCTGGTTTTCGGAAGTAGGTCAGCAGTGGTCGGGGTAACTCAAATTTGATTCGATTCGTATATACGTATAGAAAGGTAGGCGTGGCCTAAATCTGGTCAGACTTCTCCCGAACTTCAGCCAATCTTGGTTGGCTTTGTGTTCGGGGGAAGGTTCAACTAGGCTGAATGTGTGACGGGGGCTTTAGCATGACCCTGATCTTAGGGACTGGCCTGTGTACTGGCCCCGACAACAGTCTGGCATCCAGGCTAAGGTCACCAACCACACAAGACTTGGATTTCTGATACCTGCACGAAACACCGTAGTCGACACATATTCTGTTCACGTTCATATTAAATTGCTTACCTGTTGGCACACTAGCGTATCCATCACTTCACTAAAGGTTGGCTAGTCTACTTTGTAGCCCCACAAGGCGTGGGCGAGGAACGATTCTTCAAAAGTTTGTTAAGTGGTTGCGCTAGAAGAGTGGAACGGAAATTGGATAAACTGAAGGGTTTATGGCTTCACTCAGTTTGCAAAGGTCAAAAGGGAGGTGGTGAATCGTTTTCAGAGGCAAGTAAGGGGCGCTGAACCCTGGTTCAACATGGGAACTAAATGGCGTGGAAAAAGGTAGAGGTCAAAAACATCTATCATCTATCACACATTCACGACCTTCGTCCCCGAACGCCAGCCGAACACCAGCCGAATAGGTCGGCTGGTGTTCGTGAGCACTCTGACCAGATTAGGCCACGCCTACCTTTCTATATGAATCGAAACGAATTTGGGTTCAACTGGAGTCAAATTTGATCCCTAAACACGCCCTGAACACTGCTGACTTACTCCCGGATGGCTGGCTGGTGTTTTGCTAACTTACGGTCGAAAACCAGCCAGATATGATCAAACCTCCCGAACGACTCACGAATGTTTTAAACATTTTGAAACATTCGGCTGGCGCAGCCGAACCGTAGCCAACCCAGCCGAACGCCAGCAAACCCAGCCGAATGCCAGCCGACTCACTCCTAACCATGGTTGGCGGGCGTTCGGCTAGCGTTCGGGAGGCCAAATTCGTGAATGTGTGACAGGGGCTTAAGGGGCTCTGCACCCTGAATCAATATGGGAACTCAATGGCGTGGAAAAAGGTAGAGGTCAAAAACATCTGTCATCTAACTGACAAATCGATGTAAAGACAACAGTGTCGTTATATCACAACCCGGCCAGATGTAGGCTATCCAAACACAGCTGTAAGTTGTGTCAGCGGTAGCCTCCTTCGCAGACTTGTGGGCGGCGTTAACTTTTTTAAATTTCGGCGAGCGACGCGAGTTATGTCGCGGAGGGATGGTTTTGCAGCCAAGGGAGTTTGCCGGGGAGAGACGGGTTTCAAACTCCCTTGGCTGCAAAACCGTCCCTCCGCGACATAACTCGCGTCGCTCGCCGAAAAAAATTAACGCCGCCCACAAGTCTGCGAAGGAGGCTATGTCAGCGGCAGCTTTCAGGATTTAGGAGCACGGTAGCGTTGAACTGTTGGCCTCGCGGGACAGTCAGGGCGCTGGCCTACAGCCCAAATCCCGCGACCCCAGGTCGCAAAGGAAACACTTGTTCAAACAGCTTACCGGAGAGAGTGGGACTCCGTGTTGACGTCTGTAGCGAATCGGCGACATTCCGGGCCTGTTACTGGAACGCCTCGGCATGTTGGGAGCGGTCGGTACGCAGTAGTACGACATGAGACTGATACGTAGTGTCATTTGCTACATTTGCAACTAGTGTGCCACAAAGAGACCAGAACAGGGGAACTTACGGTGGCACATCGATCTGGAAATAAGGTTTGTTTTTTATTTGTTTCGCATAACCGGTAAACCGCCTTTAGGCGTAACGCACCAGTTTGGTACAGTAATTACAAGCTACGTAACACACCAGTAAGGTTTGAACCACTCACACCGGTAAGTGCAGTGGGATCTTTAACGTGATTGGTATAGGGCCACATCAACTATTACCAAATCTACCCAACTCATGGGAGGTTTGACTTAGGGGAAAAAAAAGATATCTAGTCTTCATGCTGGAGTTCAGTCGACAGACCCCATCGAGTTACTAAAACCACTGCAGGTTTCTCTATTTACAACAATCCATGTTTCCCGCATCTTTGTGTCCATCGTAACTTCCGGATGAAAAGATATATGAAGATGTGTATGGCAGTTACCGTGTTCTGTTCTGCATGCAAGGAGGCATTGAGGACACCAAGTGGAGACGTAAGTAAGTGCGTGTATGCCATAGGTGACAAGATACCGTACCTATAGAGTATAAGTAGACCACCTTACCTACCTGACTGGCATACAATGATAGGGCAAACATATACTCTATATTCCAACTGCAGTTCTGCATGGAAAGGAGATCTGCTAATCATTTTGCGGACACCGAAAAGCCATCAGCGCTAAGCGTCGTCTAGATGCTGAGACCCTACTTCATACATGTATATATGCAAGTCGGCGCGTAGTATATTTTGATACACGATGTAGAATGCAGAGCACGTGCGCCACATGCAGAGCGTGGATGAAATTGGGTTCCATGGACTCAGGTAAACATTTGGAGAAGTTACTTCGGTAGCGTGAGAAGTTACTTATTTATTTATCCAGATTTACCACACACCGTGGAAGGATTGGCATAACAGGTGACTATCACCTTTTCAAGATGTCAACCCGATACCATACTGTAAGGTTTGAACCACCCACACCGGGAAGGAGCTCTTTTCGATAAGTGCGGTGAGATTTTTAACGTGTTTAAGGTGTGGCTCTCCTCAAGCACAGGCCCTCCGCTTTACGTCCCATTCGAGAGGACGTCCCTAACCTAAGCCAGGTACTCCTAGGTTTGTGCCTTTTTTTACAAGTCATGAGCTCTCCTTACTCAAACCTTTACCTTCCACATGGCCTTCTTGGTAGAGTGGTTCTAGCAAATCAAAGCTGACACGTACATGATTTCGGGGCAACAAGCCACCCTGAAGCAGGCTGTAGTATGTATGTATGTATGAACCCCTAACATGAGGGCACGCACTGGCGCTCACCAAAGGTTGCCCCTGACAGCCATGGGTTAGCCGGGATCACAACCGAGAGGTTTGTCTGAGCTTTAATTTGTTTATTCATGAAATACTCAAATCGGCCTGCTGGCTTTTCACTGAGGCCATGAGGGAAGATGTCAGGGCCGGGTCAGACAAATATAACAAGATACAGATTACACGATTAAAGCGTATCCTGGTGAACGGCAGAAGCTTGGAGCTCTTGTGGATAAATTACAGAGATACAAAAAGAGGAGACTATGGGACCTAAAAATCATGTCTAAGACGGGGATGATACGAGCAAAAATTCGGATGTATATTCAGGCTTCTGAAATACAAGACATCTTACAAGTATAAGGGCCACTGGACAGCACACAGAAAATCATACTGTACTTTTACACTGCACGAAAAGTTGGATTTACCAATGGTAGCAAATGCCAGTTAAGCCGGGTAATGTTTACTTTGTAATGACTTGACAATGGTAGTAGATAAAAGTCCATTACCTGGCATTTACTACCATTGGAAAATCCATCTTTTCGCACAGTGTCACTCTTCGGAAGTAATGGAAGACGAGAACTCCCATGAATAGGCAACTTGATATATTTACGTACAAAAACAGTATATTTCATTGAAGTCTGCAACCTATCTAAGATGCTAATGAATCCGCTACAGACGGATAGGACAGATTTATCGAGGTAAGAAGGAAGCAACATGTACTTCTAATCAGGATTCTGGGGACCATATCCATCCGTCAGTGTCCTTGAGAATGCTTTAGGGCCAGCTTTGATGGACGGTAGAAAGCCCAGGGCCTCCAAGTAAGGAAGGGAGACGGAATGTACAGGCTGAACCCAAAGGAGTGTGGCTGACTTTGATTTTGCGGCAAAGCTTTATCTGTAGCCAGATGTATGGGCGCGGTTTGTTTATGAACGTGTTTTCTGTCCTTGAGTACATCTTTCAAGTACTGTCCGTTGTACACTGGGCGTCTCATCTTATGAACTTGAAAGAAGTGTAAAAGCATCAAAACGACGGATGCAACTAGCAGAATGCCTAATGTTACTTGTGTTTGGTAACTTTCAGTAGAAATGCCACGCACGATAAACTACTCCAGAATGCCGAAACACCAAAACCTGGAAAACATTATGACTTTCAACCAGCAGGACCCAATCCACCTCATAACAAATGATCCATATGGTGAAGTACTTACTGAGAAGGTAAAGTGTAAAACTTCAAATGCCTGCTGGTCCACCTGATGAAAAGCACTTCAGAAGACATCAATGCCCGCGAAGAGAGCCTGCAACAAGCTTTAAAAGATATGGATGTCCAACCTGTCAAAGTTACTACTCTGTGAAGTTTGGACATTTAGCCAATGGCTTTCCCAAGATTAAAGAAGTAATCAGCCGAATGCTATTACCTGGTTTCTACAAATCACATTCAACATCCAGACAGGCAAATATTACCAACAAGGGGTCATACTCAGGGCAGCCGAAAGTCTAGAGTTGGAGAAGATTACAGACGATGGGACCTGGATTGCAGGACGCTAAGTACTGTAGGGGTACCAAATGGAGAAAAGTTGGTACTCTGGATTCCCCACTAGAGGTCAGATACCACCATTACGTTTGGTCTATTGAAGGCTATAGTTACATACACTGAAACAAGGCCTCATAAAAGTACTTTCCCACATTTCAATCTCAAAACTTCTTCTACACAGTGGTCAGCCTCCCGAATATACAAAGAAAACATTGTGTTGACCAGCTCAAACTCCGAGAACAGCTGACAACAGTAAAGAAACCCTACTTTTGAGTTTCTGACATCATTTCTCATGTATCTATCCTCCCTGGCCATGCAAGATGCTATAGATGTGCAAACGTCACACTAAGAAATGTTGCAGACTTCGCAATAGTTGTCCTTAACCTGGAGACGTCTCTTTGTACTTTCCACCCTAACATTCCATAAGATGTGTGAAAAGATGGATGGGCTGGTTTAGCTGCTCTAAACTCACCAAGGTCAATTCGGAACACGCTCTGTAGCCATCCATCTTCAACCATGTCTTATCCAGTCATCACTGTTTGAGACAGTATTGATCCAGCCTGTGTTACACAATCTCTCTCTGTCAGGGGCTGACTGGGCCTCCTCCCCGAGAGCTTGTGGCCACACACCTCTAAATCGAGAGAACCATTTCCATTCCCAGAACTAGCAACAGGAGCTCAAGATTCCATGGTTAGGAGTAGATGGGGAGCAACGTCTAACTCGGTTCGCTGGTGTTCGACCAGGTCGGCTACTGTCTGGCTGCGCCAGCCGAATGTTTCAAAATGTTTAAAACATTCGGGTGTGGACGGGAGGTTCGGCCATGGTTGGCCGGTGGTTGGCTGGTGTTTGAAAGTAGGTGGGAGGTGGGCATTTAAATTTAAGTCAAATTCGATTCGATTCGCATAGAAAGGAAGGCGTGGCCTAAATCTGGTCATACTGCTCCCGAACTTCAGCCAACCTTGGTCGGCTGTTCTTCGGGGAAGGTTCTGAATGTGTGACAGGGGCTTGAATAAACCTGACATGCTGTCTAACAGTTGACGTTTATTATACCCATGCTTTGATTTCCAGTTAACGAGGTTCTACGGAACCGGTTTTAGATAACCCACCGTTGTTAACGTCAATGACAATCAATGTGCCGACTGTAAGCCTCTTTCATGTCGGGTTTCTTGCTGAGACTCGAAATAATATCAGGAAGGTATTGCACTTTTATCCAATTTCGTGCCAACAAATGTCTCTATTATATTAGTATTAGATAGTGAATGAGGTATGTCACATGTACTATACAATGCACAACATAACGCGAGTAACATTTGCAGGAATGGCTGCTCTGGTCTCAAATATCTTTATTTGCAAAATCATGCCCGAGGTCTAATTGCTTAATTTTGTACAGTATCAAAGAAAGTAGAGAAAAGCAATATGAGGCATACAACTACTGTCTGATCAACTTGTAGGACTACTACATTTGCTATTATGGGGTTTGACTTCTTTTTGAAGGCAGTGGATAATAAATAGTCCCACGTTCTGTATAACGAGTGGATTTTGTGACTTAGTAGCGAAACGTAATATCATTTATTTATATATTTATTAACATATTCTAAACTATTCTTCACTGTCAGTTTGAACTTATACTAAGGGTACGTGATCTTAGTAGAAACGTAATATCAAACATATATTATTCCATTTATTTATATATTTATTAACATATTCTGAACTGTTCTTCACTGTCAGTTTGAACTTATACTAAGGGTACGTGATCTTAGTAGAAACGTAATATCAAACATATATTATTCCATTTATTTATATATTTATTAACATATTCTGAACTGTTCTTCACTGTCAGTTTGAACTTATACTAAGGGTACGTGATCTTAGTAGAAACGTAATATCAAACATATATTATTCCATTTATTTATATATTTATTAACATATTCTGAACTGTTCTTCACTGTCAGTTTGAACTTATACTAAGGGTACGTGATCTTAGTAGAAACGTAATATCAAACATATATTATTCCATTTATTTATATATTTATTAACATATTCTGAACTGTTCTTCACTGTCAGTTTGAACTTATACTAAGGGTACGTGATCTTAGTAGAAACGTAATATCAAACATATATTATTCCATTTATTTATATATTTTTTAACATATTCTAAACTATTCTTCACTGTCAGTTTGAACTTATACTAAGGGTACTCATCCGTTCATAGTTTGCAATAAACGTCCGCTGCTCTATTAGCGAGGTCATGTCGCTGTACACCGGGGAGTACTAGCTGCTGCAAATTACATTTCTATTGGAACCCATGTACAGCCCAAATTACATTTCCATCATAATCCGCACCGTCTGCTCGTTGAAATATCCTAAATTTAATTTTCTGGGACGGAGGAGGGAGTTTTCACTTGCCTCGATAGGAATTGGCAAGTTCTGGCAAATTGATTTAAAAGTTCCCAGGGAAAGGTATTGGATTTGTAAAGAAAATGACGCGTGCCAAACGGATTCAGTATCGCTGTGAGTGGGTCACCTTGGGTTTGTCATGTGTGTTAATTAACAGTAACTGCACATACATCCGACTCAGTTTTCTAGCCAGCGTCGATGTTTCCGTCATTTGACGGAATTTTGCTGCTCTTGACGGACAAACATTTTTCCCAATCCGTCATCTTTGACAGACAAAAATCGATGTGTAAATATGTGGAAACTAGGCTTAGTCTATCAGAATTTGCCCCTCCAAATGCAGGAAATAGCGTTTCAAAGGGTAATATTTCACAATTTTCCCGGGGTAGCATGCCTCCGGTTGGCACTCGACACAATGTTACGTAAATAAAAATTGAGATGACCGAGAAAAATTTCAGGCTGGCTAGAACAATGATTCCGACTGTTCATAAGAAAACCCGTGGCAATAGGAGCGTATTAGCCTCCACCAGGCCTTCCTACGGTGGTACGGATCGTAGAATTCGGCAAAAAAGGGAGAATGATTGGCCAGGAGAGTCAGTCCGCGGGAAGGTCACCATTTCCCCCTCCGAAGCGGCCGGTCAACCCCTTTGGTAGCCAAACTCCCCCGGCGAATTATTACAACCTTTATTGCAAATTCATGCCCGAAGGCTAAATGCAAGTGCATTAGGAATGATAGAATAATAGTAAACAATAAAAATTAGCATAAATAAATTGAGAATCCTCAACTAATAGTGTAGGGTAGCGTAGATCATGAAACAAATTTAGAATCCTCAACTAATGCTTCTTCTAATATGGTTAGATTTCTTTGCTGTATAAAATGTCCGAGGATATGTCGATATTTCCCAGTAAAAATAGGAAGAGTGTATAGATGTAACAGATTAACCATATTCTATAGTAATTTTTCTAGATTTGCGAAATCGTCACCCATTCTTGCCGCAAGAATGATTATCTTATCCTCTCACCGCCTTTGTTTCTGTATGTATATTTACAGGTTCATACCTTTGGTTTCCCAGGATGCCAATTGCAGAGTACCATAAAGTTAGCAGCCGTTCTTCGCCTTATATGTAGTGCCAGTCCGCTATATATTTATTGGACTCCCTCAGAAAGCTATTTGACGAAACTGAATGGGCTACCCGTTTGCTTTCAAAAATGGAATAGATGTCATTAAAACTGTAATAGTGACCATGAGAGGGACATACCAGTGGATACACTCTTAAAACGAGCTGACAGTTGATAGCAGGAAATCATTTATTTCCTTCTTTTCGCTTTGTCCAAGTTGACTTTACTTATAATTAACTTTGCCATCAATGTCCCTCCCTCCAATTTCCTTTGCTACATTATGGATCATGGATGTTTCTATAAGTGGACCTGTTGCGTGTAGTTCGCAGAGAAATCCAGTCAAACTATAGTGGGTTAATAGGCTTAGTTAACCTTGTCATTTTCATAAGGATCAAATCGCTGTATGGCTGCGGTTCATTCTGTGATTAGCGACATTTCTAACTGCCTTCGCGAGTCTAAACTTCCACCCATCATCCAGGTCGGTGCGGAACGTGGAAAGAATACGCATCTTATTCCTAGACAAGGGACGGAAAAGTACAACGGATATCATTAAAACTAACATCAATCATACTCACCGCCCTGTTCAGTAATCAGCGAACATATGAAGATATCTACGTCATAAAGCAAGACGGCATTTTCCGACACAGTAACAGATACATCAGAACCATCTGATAACAGACGGCGGTTACTTATTGCTTATAGTCACGATATGCATCTCAGCAGTCTGTTATGGTGGGCGATGTTTAGGATACCCCTGATGGAAGTACATGTAATCCGTGTTTTTCTTTCATACGAAACACAACCGAATTGGCCAGCCAGCGGATGGTTGATTGACACAAGTTGTTGGAAAAACAATTACGTCTCCCAGCTGTGGTTACTTAACAAATGCCTGGCGTCTTTCCAACGGTACTTGTCGGGACGAGAAGGGACCTTTTGGTGGAATACCAAGGGTAATGTTACTGTAAACGATTTTCGAGGGAAGCTCGCTCTAAATGCTTCTTCAAATGACCACGTCGTTTGGTATAATGGCCTGTTTCCGATCTGATAAGGTTTGGGTTCTTTGAACCTTTGTTGCTACACAACGAAGTGCTTCTGCGTTTCTCTTTGGTCTGACTTTTATTTTTAGAACATGGTATGGATAAACATGCATACAGCCGGTACAACCGCCCTTCGGCGTGACGCATCAGCTGCCCTGAATGATTTCTTTGATTGATCAGACTTGCGCTTCAGCGAGAGAGAGCTTCAGAAGATCCATAGGCTACCGTGGGCCCAATGTCTGGAACAGGCTACCACCTGAGACACACGCATGGCCCCAACTCTGTCTTCCTTTAAGAAACTCTTAAAGCAACAAATCAGAAACGACCAAAACGAACGAACACAAACCACATACCAGCTCTCACTCTTATGTACTATGTTTGGTTTTTTTGGTACTGTGTATGTGTAAAATATGTGTATAGATTTAGGAGGACTTCAAACTTTATCATATGATATATTTTGTCTGACCCTTACCTCTTCCCTCATCACCTCAATGAAAAGCGGCCTTCCCGCCGATTTGAGCTTCTCATAAATAAAGAATTTTTCAAACAAAACTTCATTGTAAACACGGTCTTGGAGCGTTTAGATAGAGGGTCATCAACCAAATGCAAAAACGTTCTGCAGGTTTTGAAGTCTCGTGGGACGGTAATAAAGATGGATATTGGAATCACCTGCACACAGTTAAGTATAAATTTGGTTAGAATATTCTTTGTTAATAAAATCAGAATTGATATACATGCCATACAGGCATGCTGCAGGGGGTAATATACATTGATGTAGAGATCGTCGTCTCATATTTCAACGGTACATAACTGTTAGAGGTTGTTATGGTGGATTTCAAGAACGCCGTCAGCAAGGCTCTGTATCAACGGGTTTGTTTGATTCTAAGTACTAAGATAACGGCCTCGTAAACCCAGCCCACCCCCCGCTAACCTCGCCATCTGCGCCGAACTGCGGTTGATGTTGCAGACCACAGGTCATCATTTGCCTTTAGCGAGAGAAACGTGTTGAATACGTGAGAGCATTATAGTGTATTGGGCAGCCCTTTTATGTAACTTTACAGTAACTAAGATGAGAACATATTTTACTGTATTGTGTACGTCTTTAATGTAGCTTGCAGGACATTGACTCCCCTTGAAGTGATAAATTACCTCATGTTTAACGTTTGTAATATTTCTCTGGCACCACGGGCCATGCTGTGATACCCATTTATTGTTGATGCGCCTGATATCAACCTACGTCAGAATAAACCCTTTCTTAGGATATTACTGATGTTAGAGACGTTAATGGCTTAGCTGTAGGATATTACTTGCTTTTCCTGTAATGTACAGCGGATCAAATAAAACATGTTTGATGTGCCACATGCAATAAATCCTTTCTTGCTGATACCGAAAACAACAACGATTCACCACTAGCATTTGGCGATAAAACGACAAGCATTTTAAAAACAGGAGATATCACTTCTTGGAAACAATCTCCCCATAACAAGGTAGAGTTTCACACTGACTGCCCCCTTCATGTGCTTCATACACATTTACAAGCAGTAGAAATTGAGCCGTGCTTCTAATACTAAAAGCTTACCGAGCAAATCCCGTGTAGCCAGACGTGACCACTGCCGGCCAGGTGGGGTGGAAGATGAATGGTCTTGTCGCGGAGTATCAGAACATATCAAAGGGCCTGGTCAGGGCCTAACCAGGAGGTCCTCCATCACAGCATTCATCTTCTGTCCTAAGCGACGTTAAATGGATTGTTCTCACAAGTTCATGCATTAAATGCTCAGATAATGTCGACCATTACAGTGACCAAGTGTATGTTGACAAAGAGAAGGTTTGGGGAGTGATACAGCCTAAGAGAAGACCGACAGGATGAAAAATGTTGGGTGAAATTTAGTCCTGAAGTAAGACAACAAAGCATCAATAGGAATATCTAGTGCTAGGGCGGAGAGTGTAGTAGCATTCCGTCTTGTGGTAGTGATTTACGCACAAAGTCTGCCTGAACTTCTTGGGAGTCATAAACAAAATCTTCAGAAGAGATTCATCATATCCAAACATTGATATAACAAATAACTCGGCATTAGGGCACATAAATCCAGCCTATTATACGGAAATAGCCTGCACAATTTTGATTGGACGGAAATGACCATAGGTGCGAGTTATCCTTGCGTCTTTCTCTCCGACAATCCTGCCAATTATATTTCATAGCCGAACAGCGACTTAAAGTAGCTTGCCGTAAATTGGCTGCCTTAGCGTGAAATTGGACAGCAATTTCTGTGTTTGGTTCGGGGAACTGGCGGTAAATGACTACGGTCGGTCCAAGGCCTCCTGGTGAGAACATCTTACTGTCTCCAGTCTTTATCACTGCACGAAAAGTTGAATTTACCAATGGTAGTAAATGCCAGTAAAGTCGGGTAATCTGTACTTTGTAAGCAGTACCAGACTTGACAATGGCAGTAAATAAAAGTCAAGGGCGGTAATTTCATTTACTACCATTGTTATGTCCGAAATTACCGGACTTGACTTTTATTTACTACCATTGTAAAGTCAGGCCCTGTTTACAGTTATAGTTATAGTTATAGTTCAGATGGGTTTGAGCTCTTTTGAGATGGTGGAATGTACAATATTTAACACTTTGGTAAATAAAGGGTTGTATACTGGTTGAAGATATACAATCTTTAGATTGGAAAGATGGAGAAAGCGTGGGAAAATTATGGCGACCTCTTTGAATAACGTATTTCTTGTAAAATTGCATTGAGGACATTGACATTCAAAATGCCAATAGAATTAATTGTCACTTTCCATTCTCTTGGAAAGGAAAGATATACTTTTTTACCCTTTCCCTGTAAACCCTGACGATCTTATGTTTCACCTCCGGTAAAACCCTCTCGCTGTTTCGAATTCAAATCTTGTTATTGTAATTCATGCATGATGCAAACCCTGCAAATCGTATGTGCCTAAATCAACGCTTGAAGGTAGTTGTGTGTTCGGGACATCAGCCAAGTATCAGACTTGCCTATCTACAACACAGGCTTTTGAAGACACCCAAATTAACACGATTTCAGGGCAGTAAAACTGGATTTTCAAAGTCAATTTTCTGGTCATGTAGTAAGTTAACCAACCCTATCCCATAGCATACCGTATTATGCTGGGGTCACATTTTCAAACCGGGGCCCAGCCGGGCTGTTTCGATTAACGAAAAATCAACAATTTATATCAAGAGTATACTCATATAGTTCCCATTATTAATTTTTCGACTTTTTTGTGCTTTGTTGTCTTTTATATTATACTTTTCGTTAAGAAAGGCTGCCCGGTCGGGCCCCGGTTTTGAAATGTGACCTCAGCATTAGATTCTTGTGTATCTTAGCGCCTCCCTGCGAGTGTACCAGATGGACTAGTCCACGGCAGCCCGCCCTGCCTGTGGGTCTGTCCTGGTGGGGAGGAGGACGCCGCGCTGGTGCGAACCGGCTTTGTCCATCACCTCATCTAGCCAGAGACCGGCTCATTCTCACTGACTGACCTGTTGATTGCGGTAAGTTACGGCGCGTATTCACATTCGTTATAGGTCGTCTTACGATTTTGATACCTTGATATCTTGATAGGCCGTGCAGGAGAGAAGCCTTCCGCCTGTTATGTCCTAGTCTTCCCTCGTTCACACTGCGTACTTACGTCCCTCGCTGTGTTCATCTAGCCTGGTTTTTAAACTGGTTTACACTGTCTGCTACAGCTACTTTATCCGGTAAGGAGTTCCAGTTGTTAACAGTTCTGACACTGAAAGCTTGACTTCTCACCCTAGACCTCGCCAGCGGGACTTTTAGCTTGATATTGTGTCCTCTGGTTGATGCTGTGGAATTTTCAGGCAGGCTGTGACAGAACCAACCGCCGATAATTAAGGATCGCTAAGACAACCTTTTCCGTAACAATCACGCGAGGGTGAGTTTATGTTTCAGACAACAACCCTATTTCTGAGTGTCTGTAATTTCTATATACTAAATCAATGTAATGATGATCATCTGAAAAGCATGCATTACTCTATTATGATGATAGACTTCTTTTGTCAGATACACTGCAAAAATTTATGAGGTAATACGTACACTCGGAGAACTGCTTGAAAATAACCTTATGTTTTGACGCTCTGGATATTTTTTCGCTTTGTATTTTACATGCAACACAACAGGTAAGACCCACCTTCCTCCATGTTAATGCCAAATGTTTTCTTGGCAACTAAAATGTGAACATTTAAGAGATAAGGTGTCTATTTGCCTAAATCAGCGCTTGAAGGCAGTTGTGTGGTCGGGACATCAGCCTAGTATCAGCCTTGCATATCTACAACACAGGCTTTTGAAGACACCCAAATTAAGGCGATTTCAGGGCAGTAAAACTGGATTTTCAAAGTCAATTTTCTGGTCATGTAGTAAGTTAACCAGCCCTATCCCACAGCATACCGATATCTGTGAGGCAATAATGCGATGTTGCTGACGGAAAACGTTTCCTTGTTTCGTATCGTTATCTGGATGTAGTTATTCTTTGGTGGTACCAAAAAAGGACTCATCACGTAGCTTGTTTTGGGGCTATTTCGAACGCTTCAAGTATGAAATGATGACGAAAATATGTTACGAAATGGCACTAAATGTCAATATCAGACAGATTTCCTCATTCAGAATATTTCCGTTTTGTTTTACTGCTCTGAAATTGCATTAGATACAGGATTATTAGTCTACAGAGATGGTGATTCAGCCAATCTTTTTTTACCATCCATCATGTAATCAAAGCAATTATTGCTGACTCGATGTTTCTTGCTTTATATGAAGTAACGCGGAGTAAATACATGTCATGCATTGTTGACTGTTGAGTTGAGGTCTATTCTAACACAGACAGGATTAAAAGGGGGATATACTATTTAGTATAAATGCCAGGTAAGCCAGGTAATGGTTGCTTTTGACATCTGATGCCTCAGGTAACCATTATTAGACTTACCTGCATGACGTGTATCACTTATTTAAGCCACCATTCCCAGACCTGCGACATAATCACATAATAGCTAAAATAACACCTGGAGTTAGATATGCAGGGCTCACTCCACAAAATGTGGGGTTTACCATTAACGGTTAACACACACAGGAAATCTATACTGGTGACATTTGTTGCTGAAATTAACCATTACCAGACTTACCTGGCATTTATCATCATTGGCAAATCCTGCTTTTTATGCAGTGTCGACACAGAGGTCAGTACATCTGCCAATGAATAACTGAAAACGTTTGATACAGCTTTAAAGGCATCTAATGCAATTTCAGGGCGGCAAAACAAGAAATATTCTGGATGAGGAAATCTGTCTGACATTTACTGTCTTCATTCATACTTGAAGCGTTTGAAATAGCGCGAAAATAAGCTACGTGAGGAGTCCCTTTATTTTTTTGGCACCACCAATAAATAGCTAGAGCCAGCTTCCGATACTAAACAAGCAAACGTGTCCGTTAGCGACATCACAGTTTTGCCTAACAGTTATCAGTATTACTCATTCCTTGACAAAGACTGGAGTTGTACAGTCGAAAATTTCGGTAAGTCCAATTTCTTGTGTTGGAAATTACAGTTTAAACTCGTTTCATGATAGTTATCAGTATGCTATGGGATAGCGTTGATTCAACTTACTACATTTAAAAAATGAACAAAAAATTGACTTTGAAAATCCAGTTTTACTGCCCTGAAATCGCTTTGGGTGCCTTTAACGCCACAAAGCAAGCTGATGGCTTACTTTCAAAGTTACGGAGGTTACCATATGTATTCAGAACACACGAACACTTTCATCTGGATTATTTGTTCGACCGCGAATCGATATAGACAATAGTTACTTGATGATAGAAAAGTGCACAAATTATAGAGCACCAGATACAATAGTGGAAAGGAAATCACTAGTTTTGCCTTGATTAAAGAGTACATAAATGGGCACGGCTGGAAGGTGGATTTCTGATAAGGCCAGGATGTTCTTTTCAAAAGGTTCGGTCCCTAGGATCCCTTTCCCAGCCTATGCGTGTATTTTAAGTCCCGCCGCTAGCCATTACCGTCTCTCCTGCTTCAGTTCAAATATTAATAACTTATTGAGAAGCATTTTTAGACCCTCACTACTGGAAGGTGGATTTCTGATAGGACTAGCATGTTCTCTGCATCCGAAAGGCTTCTATACCGGGGATCCATTTCCTATGCGTGTATCAAGTCCCGCCGCTGGCCATTGCCGTCTTTTCTGCTTTAGTTTAAAGATTGATAATTTGTTGAGAAGAATTTTTAGACTTTCTCATCAAAGTTTGTGTTTCGTTATGCGAACGCACATTTCTATCATGAGAAGATCGACGAGTACTGAAATATTTTTTAGATTGGATTTCCCCGATGGAATGAAGTATTGTTGTTACTGAGGGAATGTTCAATTATGTATGTTAATTCCTGCATATTGAATGGTATTTAGCAGCATGGAGTCCTTACGAAGACTAAGTTGAACGGAATTAACAGGATCTATGGATCCTTGCTGCGGAAGAGAACATCTTTTACCGCAGGCACCAGGTTTAGTGTGCTTCCTTATCATTACTCCATTCCGTCAGGTCTCGTTAAATATCATATATTTATTTATTAACATTTACTACAGTCGTGGAAGGATTGACATAACAGGTGACTATCACATCTTCAAGATGTCAGAGTTTTAGAGTCGACCCAGACTCATAGCATGTTTTTGTACGTGTGAGTCTACAAATCGCAACAAACATGCTTGAAGAAATTGATCCAAGATCGTCTAGACAAATGAATTGAACAGAGAGATATATATTGATGGTGCACTTCGATATCATAGAACTACTCTCTAGAGTAGATAAGATGCCTATTGGTGTGTGTGATGCAGAGGAAAAATTTTGCAGCTGGTCTGTTTTGGAGAGGTTGGGATCGGAATTCAAACTATGCTGACTTCATTTTTTCCTCGGGTGTTTCTAGGCTTTAAGCCGTTTAACTTGGCGTGAAGCTTGTTATGATTTCGGGCCGTAGTTGGGTCGTGATGTCTACTGCGGGTGCTTGCCCTCTAGCTCTGTTTATTGCTTGGCTGCCTGTCTTATTAGATCATCATGGGCAGTGCTGACTGTCAAACTATCCTCACGTCCTGTCCAAACATGATTGCATAGACGGCACTCAGTACTGGCAAAGTATACGTGTGGATGCTGTGATTTTCTCCTGGCATTTCACCAACGCGTTTACCTTTCAAATACAAATTTATAATCTACTTTGCGTTGTTTCGATTGGGTCTAGGCAAAACTTTGTAAAAGGATTGCTTGTAAATAATGTCAGTTAGGGTTTAGTAGGATTTGCGGATGACTTTTGATCCCATGTCCTGACCTACGTAGTCCGACTAAAACAAGCCATAATTTCATTCCGCCTTTCGTAGTCAGGGTTGACGTGTTTCCTGGCTCCAGGGCCAAGAGTTCTCCACGCACACACTCACATGAATATCGTTTGATAGGTATGGATGGGGGTCTGAAAGCCGCAGCGTGAAGCGCCTTGGATATTTGTTCACAAATCCGTGTCATTCAATCCCGCATTTACTCATGGATGTAGTTTTGATTGTAGCACTCCTGACCCGGCCTAAGTCACCCCTGTGTTACGTTGATGAGTGAGGCCAACATATTCACTTCATGGAGCGCCTTACAGAGAAGGTCTCTGGAGACTTATTACTAGAGTTGTAACCCTGATCACGTCCTCTTAACATGGACACTCAGGCAATGCGGCTCCTCACTGCAATACTGATTCCCCAAAATCATACTCATAAATCTGTCACTGCACTCATCCCTTCCTTCCTTTCAATTTTCGAAATACAGCAAGGTAATATTAATCCATATGTTGTAATTCTGTTTGAAAAATATGAATAAAGTCGAAACCGGCCGGTGGAACTCCGTCTCAGCGCTACCATATTCCCAAAGCTCCGAATGTTTGAATTATATGTTTTCGTCTTTGACTTCCCCAGTATGTTTTCTCGACAACCCCGCCATCGTTAATGAGACGTTTACTCCCCGAAGAAACTAAGCAATGTCAACTTGAATCTTGCTGCCCGCCCAAAGTTTGGATGGACGTCATGCCCAGTCTTGAGAAGTTTTTCTCCTTTTTTTTTACCAACCTTTTAAGACTCCAAACCTTTTAGAGGTAAAGCGGGAATGTACCAGGAATGCTTTTAATTCAATGGATGGGAGTGGGGGAACCGAAGCCACTTATTTCTCACAAAGGACCGCCAGCATGCATGTACTTTCAATGATGAAAGGGTAATTGTCTGAGGGAAGCACTTTGGACTAGACTAATCCAACCACAAGGCTTAAAGTCACTTCCGTTCCATTTAGAGTTCAAACACTTGATATTGATTGTAAAGGAGATTTATTAAAGAGAGCCACTTTTTTTAAATTTCTGAAGCAGCAGAATACGTTTCATGATAAATGTCTTACCTATCTAACAACACACTACGTATACACACGTCCAATCCTCGACACACATAGCAATAGCCCGACAACTTAGCAACCTTTTAGATTTTAGCTGTAATGCTCTGAATAACCTACTAGCACTTAACTACGGCCGTAACCTGGATATGAATGTATTCAGCCACCTAAAAGTCGGAACTTCTCCTGCACGATAACATTATTCCAAGTTGACTATATGATATGAAGCCCCAAATTCTCTTATGGTCCTATCAGGCTGATTATACACCATTACAGTTCGTGCCATGTTAATAAAAGGGTCATTTGGAGAGATTAGGCCTTCACTCCTCCCGGATATTGCTTCATAAAAGCTCTGTACTGCCCCGGGCACAGATTGCTGATAGAGTAGTCACCACTTCCTGAGTGGAATTCCCGGTGTACCGGAAGGAAAGGTCGCGAGGCCGAGAAGGCACAACACCCCTTCCCATCTCCATTGATGCATGATGACAGAGAAAAGCTTGAGATTGAATGTTCACTGGCTGTGTCGACACCCTCCATAAGCAGACACAAAAGTCTTTATGAAAATTTACGCCACGGAAGCAAGCCTCAGATAAAAGCACTAAGCCACATGAATGACTGATTTGCCGAGTAAAGGCCAACATAAATGCACACGTACCATCCACCGAAGACTCTTTGAAAGAGTATTTTCTAAGGTCACACCGAGAAAGCTTATACAACATACAATGAATAAATTATATGTTCTGGCGCCTGTTACGCAGTTGCAATGTCACGACCTCTCTTAATACCAATTTGTATTTATTACTGTTTACTACAAAGGAGACAGGAATATTTGTAACTTTCTCAACCGTGTCGACAAGTCGTCTGTACTTTCTTGGGATTATAGTAACTGATGCGCTCTTCTTCCACTAACAATCGTTTTGTGATGCTCGTCGTTCGCATTTCGCGGAGACTGTAATTTGTATCAGCTCGCATAATCCTGCAGAATACCCAAAGGACTTGACTTTCAACTTCTAGAAGAGCCTATCAAGGCCTTATTAATGGGCGAAACCACTCGTTAGACTTCATAAACCTGATTGTCGAAATCATACCTGACAGCCTGGAAACGCTTCGAAACTCCAAGAAAGATGCGTTAGCTCATAAGAGGAGACATTGTGAAAGCTGTTAAAGATTGACTGTCGTCGCTGCGTCAGAAGGATTGCGTGACAAACATAACAAGTTCATTATTAAAGGCGCGGCAGCGCTGCTTCTGCTGAGGAGACGCGGCAATGGCACAAAAGTCGCGATAAGACGGGCTCTTCATAGCTGGCGTGTCAAATGTCTTCCGTGCTGGAAGAACAATGCAGGCAGACAACATACAAGGTAGGGGCTTCCACCGTCATCAAAGATAAGCTGTGGTCAATAAGCCAACAGGAATTTACGTCGCAGTCATACGATATCGATGGTATTTTGTCGCTTGGAGTATGGAAAATGCTGACCGTGCTGCCCATTACTCTATAGAATCTTCCTTTTGACGCCCTAAACTTATTGTGTATAGAGGCTCACGAATCGGACCCAACATGGTATAGTTAACTAGTTTGCTGAGGTAGAATGCCAACAGGTTTCTTCTGGTCAATGCACCGCACCCATACAATATCGCTTGCCTTTTATTTCAAATTGGAGATACGTTTTAGCTTCACCTCTCTGATCCCATCCAGGATATTCTAATTAACTCTTGGCCCGCAGTGCTTGAGTTCCTGAACTCAGCAAGGCAAACGAAACGTGATTGTTATCAGTGCAATGCCAAAAGTACACGTACAGTTAAAGTACTCCTACTTCTGCCGCTGGTAGCCGACGTGGCCAGAATCGATTTTGCCTGATAGAACAGCGGCGTCGGCAGAAACGTCGTGATTACCATCATCCACCGGCCGCAGCCGCACTGATTTCCCAATAGCAGCAGTTCTTGAGCAACCATATACAAAGTCAAGGACTGGAGAAACGTTTTGCAAAGTTCGTAGTCAATGACTGTGTAGCCCCATAAAGCTCTAAGCTTTCTTTTGGGACAAAACGGAATGGAGTCAGAACTAGAAATAATCGCATCGTTGGCATTGTATTTACGGTAATAACTCCCACGTCTATCTTCAGGCCGCTATAGAAAACCTAGCTTCTATATTCTTCCCTCGCCCGTTACCGAAGATACATTCACCACTAATAAAGATCACACGAGCTCATCCAGTCATGGTTCTATGACCGCCAAAACACAATTTGGACAAGATGAATTCTTTCTCCGCGACGTGAATTACACATGACGACCATGGGCTTACATGACGTGTGAATAGTGTGATAGAAGTTCAGGCAAGTTTTGCTTTCTTTTCTACTGGGATGGGAGATCAGACTCATATTCAAACAAGGTATCTTATGTTTCTATTCATTTATTATGAATTATGAATTAAAACATGTTTTAGTGCCTTCTTACATATCTTATTTCCAAATGTACAAGTGGCAGCGATAATATAAGTTACGGACAACTTGAGTTCGCCGTCACTTTGTCTTTGTCCTTTTATTTGTATTTATTGACGTCTTTCTGAATAGAAAAAGGTCAGGCAGACGCAAGAGACAGTCGTGACTTCTCACGCCTCCGCTCGTACATGTTAATCGCTGAACGGTTGTTTTTCTTCACAGATATTTTACAGATGTGGTTGGCTCATGTTGCCGAATGTTTCAAAATGTTTAAAACATTAGGGAGTGGACGGCAGGTTGGGCCATGGTTGGGGACTGGTTGGCTGGTGGTTTGGAGTAGGTCAGCAGTGGTTGGCAGTCAAATTTGACTTAAATTCAACTCTGTATCGAATGATTCGATTTGTATCTAAAGGTAGGTGTGCCCTAAATCTGGTCAGACTGCTCCCAACCTACCGCCAACTTTGGAGGTTCTGAATGTGTGACAAGGGTTTAAGATAAGGCTTCCCTTCCAAAGCGAGCAAAGAATACAAATGATTCTCTCGCCCTTCACCTACGGAATGAAAAACAAAAATACAAGTTTTGCCTAATCATTTATTTGAGTGAGCGTCTTGGATATATGCCAGATACTTACACTTCTGAGAACTTGATTGTAAAAGTCCCCTTTTCCTAGATCCTGGGGATTTCAACTGATTTGGAATGGTGAACTTCCAATGTTTTTCATGACTTTCCAATAACAGTGGGTTGGTCTCTGGAGATTCTTCAGTAGTCGGTGACAAATAGAGAGCTTTCTCTAAACACACAGGTGTGTACTGTAGCATATAACTCTATTTCAAAATATCACTGTTGGGAAAAGAGAGATTTGCTAGCAATTGGGAAAGTAAGTAGAACGTCTCAGCTTTTACCCCCAGGGAAATTGAAACAAACACAGCCAATATCTGTAGCTGCAGCTCGGAAATACAATGGTCAGTGGGAGAGATTGTTCCTACTGAGCCACGGCTTTTTCTACAATCACACAATCGCACATTTGCCGCCACATAATATCGGCTTCAGCAGTTTAGGAGATACAGTAACTGTTGCTTTATCAACAAAAAAATGCTTTTTCTTCACATTTAGTACCTTCCAGTTTGCCCCATTGCTAATGTCTGTATAAAATCCTCTACTCGGCTATTCAGGTTCCTATTACCGAACAGAATTGTTTCTGGCACCCGGTTGTATTTATTATACATGCCTGCTATATATGTTATCTTTCTAGGACATTGCAAAAGCTTTTTCCATTCTAGAATATTCTTTGAAAGGTCTAGCAATCGAAGAAATCTTAAGTCATGCTCAAGTATTTGGTTACGATCCGTCGTACCTAGTTTGGTCCATTGTGTTCAACTGTGACGGACATGATAGCAATCAAACACTCATCGATTATTTCTGCTTGACGCGTGATATCCGACTTCTTACTACGAGCTGAGATGAAAAGAAAAGATAGCATCGGCCAAACCATCAACCAGACGAACGAACCAGAACCATCATTCGTAAGGTTGTCCATATTTTCCCTCCAACCTTAGGAAGAATGACTTCGTAATATCTTCGAGTAGCCAGCTATCTAATCGGTTTCCTTGGTTCTGTATTTCAGAGTCCTCTCCAAAGAGGAAGGTGGCTGCTGGGCGTGAACAGAAAGCCATCACAAATACATCATCCTTCATTTTCACCGATCATTTCCTATAACATTGAATACTGAATGAGAGGAACACATAAAAACTTTACAAATGTCATTCGGCCATGAACTAATAAAAGTATCTTTGGAAGAGATGAAAGAAATCGATTCTAACAACGGCACCAGGGACAACCAGACCATGGAGTCACAGGCGGACGCGGATTCGGATTCCATTCTAAAACAAAGTCCAGCAGTCATTGCTGTCTTTGTGATCGGCTATCTGTCTGTGTTCGTCGTGTGTATCTTCGGCAACGTCCTGGTCATCTATGTCGTGATGAAGATACCCCGGATGCGGACGGTGACCAACTACTTCATCTTGAACTTGGCCACGAGTGATCTCCTCGTCGCCGTCTTCTGCATCCCCTTCACGCTGGTCGATAACATCATCAAAGGTTGGTACCGCTTCCTGGAAGATTTGCACGTTCCGGGAAAATTAGACACCTGTAGTTTTCCGATCAATACTCCTGGGTGTCAGGTCTTGTGAAGTTACAGTGTCTGTTATATTGACAGAACTTGTTGAGTAAGCGACGGTAAATTCTCTGGCAGTATAGAATCCTGTTCAGGGAACTAAAGTTCGCAATCGAATACCATACTTTTTTTTTCAAGCTGTTTTGCCAGTTTCAGCTTTAGCTTAAACTGATTGGGGTAAAAAAAATCGAGCCAGAGAGAAATGGTTTATGAGCGAGAAATTGTTTATTTATTAAAAACAAACAAATGGCTGAATTGTAGTTTATACAGTGTTGAGCCGTAGTTTGTACTGTGTTGAGCCAACCTGAACATTAAACTTCATGAATTATATATTGGTTACAGTAGAGGTTGCTTGTTGAGTGTTTGGGGACAGCTCAAGCGAAATTCCTGCTCTATACCTCTGTAGCATTTAGTGACCTTGTCCTCACAATACCTACACGATCTTTAGGACCCTTAGGACCATTTTATAATCGACTAGAATTATCTATACCTAATCATTCAAACGTTTGACTATTAGATTTGCTACTTTTATACAACATTGATGGATGAGTCTGTCACGTAATCATTACAATCAGTACTGTACCATATTGGATATAAATCTGTTAATACTTGCTGCCGTCGCTGTACTGTATAACTTATAACCGGCAAAACGATAGCTTCCATTGGCTTGATGTTCAGCGTAACGAAGATTGGCCCCGACCTTGTTCGTCAAGCGCAATAACCAGACAAGCGACGGCAAGGTATCATCGTGTATCATCTTCATCGTAACTGATGACAAGCTCCATCATGCTGCCATGCAATAATGTTTAAGACGTCATTCGTGCTCGTTTTGTGCGCTATAGTAGTGATTAGATGTACGATATTTGCCTCCTTATGGTTCGACGGTTTGGTTATTTGCGCTCGGAAAGGTAAACTAGCGTTTGAAGGCATATCAAAAAGTATAACAAGTGCATAACAGTGTGGATATTACACATTGGGGACGTATACCAGCCTGAGTAATGTAAGTACAGCGTGTGAATAAACGTTACAATCTGTACATTAAGTGCAATACAAAATGTATAAACAAGTGTGCAACAGTTTATTGTCTCCTCATGGGGTCTTGTAGCATTACGAGCAGCAGCATTTCGGTAGTAACAAGCACTGCACGAGAAGTTGGATTTACCAATGGTAGTAAATGCCAATAAAGCCTGGTAATGTGGTAACTTGACAATGGTAGTAAATAAAAAGTCAAGTCCGGTAATTTGGGACTTATCAATGGTAGTAAATGAAATTACTGGACTTGTCTTTTATTTACTACCATTGTCAAGTCTGGTACTGTTTACTAAGTAAACATTATCCGGCTTTAGTGGCATTTACTACCATTGGTAAATACAACTTTTCGTGCAGTGTTCTGGTGGAACCTCTCTAGTCAGAAAGATATGGTGTCTTGTTGTAACATGTCTGGCTCCATGTGATGAATGATCCTGATGATATCAAGTTTCTTCCAATTTCTGCGGCACGGCCAATAACCACGCCACGTCAGCTGATACAATATTTTACGTCTTTTTTTTCAAATCACGTTTAATTTCCGTACCAGTTGGATTCCAATCTTCTCATCTGGAGGGGACGGCTAAAAGAGGATGTATCGCGTCATGAAAAATTCATATGTCGACTTATATAATAACTTTATTGCAAATTCATGCCCGAGGGCTAATTGCAAGTACTTTGGAAATGATAAAATAATAGTAAACGATAAAAATGAATACAAAGTAAATTGATAATCCTTAACTAATTCTACTTCTAGCATAGTTATTGTTGGGTTTGATTTTCTTTGCCGTATGCAGTGGATCATGAAATGCCCGACGATTTGCGAGATAAATGAATTTGGAGGTGTTAGTAGAAATGTAGTTTTTTGTAGGCTGGAAAGATGTATAAAGCTGAGAGACATTTTGATGACACTTTGGGCAGTTGCACTTTTACCACGTATGCTAGCACTAAAACGTGAAGGTAGTCCCGTAGCCTTTTTGAGGCCGTCGGACCAGTGGCATGTTGATCCACTATGTCTAGGGCACGGTATTGGAAGGTGGAGCCCATCCCTCTCCTTCCACAGCCTTTTACCTCCACAGCCGAAGTCAGGTACACATTTACACCTGGGTGGAGGGAGGAAAGTCGTGTAAAGTGCCCTTCCCAAGGACATAACGTCCAGCCAAGAAGACCAAGAATCGAACCCGTGACCTCTTGATCTCGTGTCCTCGAGCTCTCGCCTAGCCACTCGGCCATTCGATGCCACTCATGCCAGCTCTGTCCTATATATATAAACTTCATATAGTCATATATAGGAGATGTTAATGCTCGTTTTATCTGTTCCCTTTCTGCAGGCTGGCCGTTTGGAGGATTTATGTGCCGGTTGTCCCCTGCAGCAGCCGTTATTAGCGTGGCGGCCTCAGTCTTCACCCTGGTAGCTATTGCACTAGACCGGTACGCTTCTTCGGAAATATTATTATTAAGACAAGACGTGTATTAATTACGACGAAACTTTTGCCTAACTTACATTGCGTTTCAGCTCAGTTTGTTTTAATGCAAATGACATTATGTGGATGTTTTTCCCTCACACATTTATGAATTGTGTATACCTTAAAACAGAGAATAAGGTTTGAGTCGAGAAAGATTGAGATGTCTCCGTTACTGCGAGAAGAAATGAGAATTTGTTTTACCGCTATGATTTCGATGCTACGTCTACATCATAACGTGAAGTCACTATGAAATACGCATGTGTCGTGTAGCCGGATAATATTCAATGTAATTACAAGCACTAACGGAAAAAGAGACCCGCATTGTTGGCTCAACAGCGCCAGTATTTGACAAGGAATAACCAACCCTGTATGCATCCTTTATGCAGATAGAATACGTGACTCGGTCAGCAGTGGACCAAAAGTTGCAGAAAGCTTTTAAAGCTAAAGTACTCGTGTCATTGGGTTATTTACCACAACCTCGGGGGGAAAGACGAAGCTAGTTTAGTTGATAAAAAAATCAATTCCTGGGTCAACTCAGGAAATTGCCCTCCCATTCTGTATTATCACGGTTAAAGGTTGGAGAAGGTTAGGTGAGCAGGGTATGGACCTTTGCAATTAGCTTTACACGGCTACAGGGAGTACTGATAAGTAAGGGTACGTGTACAGTGTTCTAAGGTTTCTTACCCCCCTGTTCCACTAGGACGGCGCTCTCGCTGCGACTTGAATTGAATTTGCGTAGCCCTTCATTTCATAATTTGAATATTATGTAAAGTGTAAAAGTATGACTGAAAAAACAACAAAACACACAAAGCGTAAAAAGATTCGTTTCTTAATCTATGAAATTCGTTGAGCGCTCTGTAAAAATCATAGATCGCAGCGAGAGCGCCGTCCTAGTGGAACAGGGGGGTTAGTATTTTCCGTTTCTTTGTGAGCAATAGAATCTTTACATATCAATACCAATGCTACGATTGACGAATCGGTGTCTTTCAAGACGAGTATAACATGGCATTCGAAGTTCAGTGAATAATTTCATCAGGTTGGTGATAGATTGAACAGCAAAGTTCTTTATTCACAACCACTTGTTCTGCAAGAGCAGACGTTTCGATGACGGTCTGTCATCTTCATCAGGGCTAATATGACTGGTTTGCTGTGCACTGAAGATTAGCAGTAACACCTAGCTTCAGTGCATAGTGAAACAGTCATATTAGCCCTGATGAAGATGACAGACGGTTATCGAAATGTCGGCTCTGGTAAAACAAGTGGCTGTGAATAAAGAATTCGAAGTAAATGACGACTCATAGCAGAATCAATTCCAAAGCATTGAAGTTTGCCTTCTATTTCTTACACGTTGATTTGCACCACCAACTGCAGGTACTACGCTGTTCTCTACCCAACGGTGAGCAAGTTCACGGTCAAGAGCACCATCTGGACCATCCGGCTCATCTGGTTTCTCGCCATCATCATGGGCATCCCCCCGATGGTCATCATGAGTCCGATGGATACAGGAGACGGCTTCACACAGATGTGTGTAGAGCACTGGCCGACAGACGACTACCGCAGAGCCTTCACTGTCAGTCTGCTGCTCGTGTGCTTTCTCCTGCCGCTCAGCATCATCGGGTACCTCTACGTCCGTATCGGCTACAGAATCTGGTTCAACATGGCTCCCGGGCAGACCAAGGCGTCCCACCATGCGCGCACTTCCGTCACCAAGCGGAAGACCAAGGTCATCAAGATGCTCCTGGTCGTAGTCGTGCTGTTTACCGTGACGTGGCTGCCCCTCCATGTCGTGATGATGCTGGGCGACTTCGGCGGACTGAGCGGGGAGCAGCAGCGAGCCCTGTGGATCTACGTGTTTCCCGTGGCTCACTGGTTGTCGTACATCCACAGCGCCATGGACCCGCTCGTCTACGGCTACTACAACCGCACCGTCAGGACAGAGCTCAAGACCATGCGTACGCGCAGCATGCAGAGCTCCATCGCCATGACGTCGTTCAGCGACGGTCGCACCAGGATGTCCACGGTCACCTCCCGGTCCACCGTCCGCCGGGCCGCCGAGCACACCTCGACACCTTCCGAGCTGCGCAAAGATTGAAGGAACTGCCCCAAGCATCACTTAGGCTGAGGTCACATTTCCAAACCGGGGCCCGGCCGGGCTGTTTCGATTAACGAAAAATCAACAATTTATATCAAGAATATACGCAATTAGCTCCAATTATTAATTTGTCAACTTTTTTGTGTGTCTTTTATATCATACTTTTTGTTCCATAAGCTGCCCGGCCGGGCCCTGGTTTGGAAGTATGACCTCAGCATTAGCAGAGCCGACGAGCACACCTCGACACCGTCGGAGCTGCGCAAAGATTGAAGGAACTGCCCTAAACATCACTTCACACCGATACTGTATGAAAAGGAACATCATGAGGAACATTCATCACTTGGAGCCAGACATGTTGCATTGAGATAGCATCTCTGTCTGAGAGAGGTTCCACCAAACGTTGGTTGGGGGCCGCCATTAGTAGCTGACTTCACTGCACGAAAAGTTGGATTTACCAATGGTAGTAAATGCCAGTAAAGCCGGCTAATGTTTACTTTGTAAACAGTACCGGACTTGGCAATAGTAGTAAATAAAAGTCCGGTATTTCATTTACTACCATTTTTAAGTTCGAACTTACCGAACTTGACTTGACAATGGTAGTAGATAAAAGTCACGTCCGGTAATTTCGGACTTAACAATTATGGTAGTAAATGAAATTACCGGATTTTACTTTTATCTACTACCATTGTCAAGTCCGGTACTGTTTACAAAGTATACATTACCCGACTTTACTGGCATTTACTACCATATTGGTGAATCCAAATTTTCGTGCAATGCAACTACAAGTACAGCGGGATACGAAAACAAACCTGTATCCACAGTAGAGTGTATCCACAGTAGAGTGTGTATGACACAATGAGGGGCAGTAGTATTGTAGACAGATATCTATGCCTATCTTTGTGATCTTTTCCGTATTCCCCTTTTCACAGAAACAAGAAACGCACGAAAATACACTTTTTCAAAGAACAGAAAATCTTCTGAATGAAATGTGCCCGGTAGCTTAACCCTGCGGACGTAGAGGTACCAGTATCTGTAGTTCATCACCCATGTACCCAACCTTACTAGCTGGCTCAACCATCATTAATCTTTTTAAGAATATTTACGTGGAAGCGTTTTCATAACGAATGTTGAATTTTTCCAGATTGTATAGCAGCTAAATGTAAAAAAAAAACAAATTTTGCAACCATAAAGCAAGATTTATGTCTATATATAAATGTATATAAAGAGAAATAAATGTTTCAAAATGAAGGTTAACAAAATCGTTCTATCAAAGGAAGAAAAAATTGCCAATACTATATCAGAATAGTTATATTTTTGTCAAAGTGCCTGTGTTGAAAGTAAGATTGTTAAAGTCGTACCTTTCTCGTAAAAACTGTTTGCAGTTGGTACATGTACGTGCATTGTCGAGAAAATATATATATATATATATGTGTGTGTGTATATATAGAATATAACATACAGCATTAAGCCATAACGGTACCAATTATAAATGAAGGTTAGAAGAAAATTTAGAAGAAAAAGCCAGGCATAAACATATTGTAGACTGTCCAGTCCAAGACTTGTGACGTCTGTGGCTACGTTTTTTGACTTGTGAGAGATGTCAAGCAATTCGCCTGACTAGGTGATATTCCATGTATGTCATGTCTCTAGAATCAAGATCAGTATGATAAATGAACTCGTGATATGTCAATCTAACTAACGTCTCTCCTCATAATGTGAGAACCACCATGACGGCGGGGGGGGGGGTGATTCTGATCAGGATATGGTAAAACTTTGTTGTGAAAATCTTGTTAGACGAGGTTACAGACTTCAGGACGCCTGTCGCACTGCGCTGTCTTAGACATAGACTGGGTAAGTCGCCACTTTACCTTAATAGACGTTAATATTCAATTTCAACACTAATTCCCCAAGGGACAACCGTAATGCTCTATATTGTGTTTCTAGCCTGTGTTACACAATGTCTCGCTGTGGGGGGTGATTGGGCCTCCTCCTTGAGAGTTTGTGGCCATACACCTCTAACTCGAGAGAAACGTTCCCATTCCCAGAACTACCAATAGGAGCTCGGGATTCTTTTATATCGCTATGAAAAACAGTCCAATCAGAGCTCAGGATTCTCTGTCACTATGGAAACCAGTCATCACAGCCTCCAACACTATGGTAACAGACAGTTCTCAGTCTGAGAATAATTGGTCCATGTTAGTTTTGTATATTCCCAATTCTTTTTGACTTCTTTTAGGTGTTAGTCACCAAGCTTCTAGGAGCCTGACCAGTTGAAGGGACGATGTATTCATGTTTATGATATTTGTATGTATGAAAAAAAAACAAATCCAGAAACCGCAATGTAAATATTGGAGTGTATTTGATTGATCTATAAGCTATTTAAAAGTCGACAACACATGGTTCATTAGGCACACAAGTCTGTAGCTACACCAAACCACAAAATAAACAGGTAATCAAAAAGGTAACAATTATAATACAGGGATCATTGATTTTAAGTAAATACATATTCTAGTCATATCATAACAGAAAACTGGGCCTTTCTGAATTGATGAACAAAATTTGTCCAGGAAAAAGAATTATTCAAACAATAAGCCCAAAATTGAATCGGTGTACAAAGTGCCTTTTCTGCGCATGCGGATTAGGTGGTCCCTCCCCTAGAGACAAGATGGCGCCCGTGGCGCGCATGCTCAGCAGCAGCAGCACCAGATGGCGACACAGCAGGCCAGGAGACAGCAGTCGTCATCGTCCCTGCGGCTCTGCTGAGGCTGCTGGGTCACGTGAACAACGGTCGGCTGCATGTACTGTACCTGCTGAGGGTACATCACTGAAAGGCAAAAATGTTGCTTTTTGAAACTTTCTAAAGCTGCAGTACCAACGAAAGCCGCTAGGAGGTCCATAATTGACTCTGATTTTTTTTCTTCCCAAGACGTACCCACATACCAGATATAATTCTAATCCATCCCGACCTTCTTACATAATGCTGACCATAAATCTCGCGAAACACAGACACACAAACGGATACACAGACAGACACACCCAAAACAATACTTCCATTTTCATGGAGTTAACAAGAGCCTGGTTACGCTATTGACTAACTCATCTGCATCAGTTGAAGTTGCAAAATTTTACAGCGCTACGGTCGCACACAGGGCGACGTCTATCCGAATTGACTTGAACTGCATTAACATGAACTTCACTCACTTCATGCTCCAATATTGTGAAAAAAATTGACGAAGTACTTCTAATATGGAATTACTCTTTGAGGGGGTACATAGGCAGGTTTGTGAAGAGAATAATCAACTAGAAAGACAAAGGAAAGGTAACATTTACAAAGCACATGCATAATGTTTCCCTTCTCATGGTCCTGCCTAACAAACTACTTCTCTGTTTATTCTTACTCAAACACATTCATATAATAGTATATGTATATGGTGAGCAGCTCCTCCAACTCTGACTTGCAACATAATGTAATCCAACACCGCAGGGTGTCTGCTACACCTGTTACCATGGTGACAGACGTCTGGTCCAGGTCATTGACATTGCTTACCTGCTGTTTGTGAGAACTGCTGCGGTGGCATCATGGGAGCAACTTTTCCCCCAGCATACACCGGGGGGCCCTGGGGAGGGGGGTAGGCTCCCATGGGCTGTCGGACACAACAAACACAGACTTCAAAATTTTAAACAAAAAAAACATGTACACACCTTGTGCTGTTGTCGTTTTTCTTTTCTCCTATCTACTAACGTATGCTTCAAACGGACTGCAATAGACAATAACGTTTGATCTAAGTTTGAGTTGAACTTTACCTGTGAAGTGTAAAGGGCTGTGGCTGAAAGAAATTATACATCCTTACATGTGTTAAAATAACTACCAAATTTGAATAATAACCAAATACAAATGCTTACAAAAATTACCAAATACAAATGAACTTCACCTGTGAAGTGTAGGGGGGTGGCTGCGCATTGAAGCCGATTGGTGGAGGCGCAGAGCCTTCTGGGTACTGGGGCTGCTGTGTGGGGTAACTCATCACCTGTCAATCAAACAAACAAGAAATAACGGTCATGGTGCATGATGGGTAGTTTCTGAACCTTGGGAAGCATAAGTTCCTTATATCTTGTCATCATTTTTTTTATCCATTGTTTGTTTGCTTATTTTGTATATGTCAGGATAGAAATTCCGACCTGGTAGAATCGGCACCGGTAGAGATCCCGATCGGAGTACAATATCTGGGACTCATGTTCAGCATCATGCACGTATACAGCATTAAAAGATATTTAAGTTTAATGGCAAGCACAGACTACCTAAATGGTATCAGCAGCTACCAGTAATGTGATTGTCTGTTTAACTTTTAGGATATGTTGGGTAATGTTAAGTTATAGCAATAGACTTAATCCAGTTTCTGTTGACAGAGACTCCGGTCGGGATCTCTACCGGTAAAATCGCCGATTCTACCAGATCGGAGTCTCTACCCTGACATATACCTTACATGTCTAGTGATGGCGTCAACACACTAGAGACCACCACTATGTTTGCCTTTGCCTCTTGTAATGTCTACAGAAACATAAAAGTCTAAAACTTACTGCATTGTCATTTTTTTACACTTAATTTCCTTGAGAGTAAAATTATACTACAGGCATATACATAGTACGGACATATACTCGATATCTTCCTTAGGCAGATATATGTGGTTGAAACATTAAGAAACCCTGAAGAACGTACCTTCAAATTCGTTGGTCGAGAAATTCACAGAAAGACGATACATGTACTCCCGTCGAAAATGGCCGTCCTCAAGCCGTGTTGACGACCTTAGGTCGAATTTGTTGGTTGCCGGAAGGACTGAGGAGAATTTCGAAATCACCAGAGAGTCGAGGGTTTTTGTCGCCTGAAATTCTAGCCTATCACATTTGACAGGGCTCTGTTACCAGCAAAAATCGACCGATCTCGAAACGTCGTGCTACCAAAACGTCCTTTAAAGCTCGCAGACTCGACAAACTATTTTTTTTTGTTGCTTTACGCTGGCTTTATGATCAGCTTTCCCCTCGTCACTTCAAGAAACTCGACAATTCCCAAGCAGTTTCTTCCCTCTCAATCCACAGTGTTTAAAACACCAAAACTGCTGTCCAGCGGCTGTGCGTCATTTCCACCTGGTAAGTCATGGTGACAAGGTTCAGAGTTTCCAAGCAACAACAATGGGCTGTGGATTGTGCAAATAGAGAACGCATACAAGTAACAACTGTGTACAAACTGCGTACAAACTAGCAGCTGCGTATAAACTAGTTTTCTTACATTACTATTAACGAAATAATACTTTTAGCGCTTATACTACCGTCGAGCCTCAATCATTTTCATGTTCACGGCTCTAAAATACACACTTGCAAATCGACCGTATGGATATTATCCACAGTATATGGTTAATAAACAATCTAATCGCAAATACCTGTAACTGTGACCGCTTTGTATGTATAACCTCAATGCGCCCAATGTTCGGGCTAGGGTTGCAAGTATCATGTCAACGTTCAAGGGCTTGAAATATCAAATGTTTGGAAGAAAAACACATACATGTATTTTGTCCAACTTTTGGGTGCGCCGCAAATGAACGAGACCGCCTAAGATATATCTGTTTACAGTATGGAAGAATAGTCACCGGTACACCGTGAATAAATGGGTACGCCTTGGAAGGCCATTTGGTGCTTTTAAGACTCTTTCGCCGACTTAAATTTGCTCTTTATGCACGCTGGCCATTAGCTGCAATATAAATCCCGTACGCAAGAGGTCGTCCATAACCGCTGTTATGACATACACGGCACTTCAACTAGCGGTTTATACATGTGTTACAGGTGGCGTTATGTAGGTTACTGGGCCAACCAACATCTGTTTCAAGTTGGTAATGATAGAAACAGGACTAGAGTCACTAGACCCCTAGTTTGTCGCGCTCCTCTCAACACGGTTTGAATTCTACCACGTGTCAACGACCTCAACTTTCATGGGAGTTGGGGGAGGGGAGGGGGTTTGTTAGATGATGTCACTATAATCTATATACCTTACCTGTTGTGCCTATTGTTTATAATCTATGGTTTGTATTATGTGTTGTATAAATACATGTCACAAGGAATAGCAGTATTATGTTGGAATGAGCAGAACATTTTGACATTTAAGTTGTTTTCTTTAATTTGTGACCGAAAATCTGCGTAAAATAGTTATTTATGACATGTGATGGCAGGTATAGTGTTGCTGAAATCCATGCTAAAGTCTATACGTTAGTAACATGTACCCCCTTGCCGTAATGACAAAATCATATCTGTAAAACCAACTAGTATATTGCTTGAGATGTGCCTACTGACATATGGCTGTTCTCCGCACGTCGCTGACCACCTTGTAGACTTCCATAAAAGTCTGGAATAACAAGGCTGGCGGTAAATTTGCTTGGGCGTGATGGCCCAGCCTGTGTCATGTGGAAGCTATCAGCCTTTCCGCCAGTTTTTATGAAACAAGAGGCGAGT
The DNA here is from genome assembly GCA_013266295.2 of Branchiostoma floridae x Branchiostoma japonicum. NCBI lineage: Eukaryota > Metazoa > Chordata > Leptocardii > Amphioxiformes > Branchiostomatidae > Branchiostoma > Branchiostoma floridae x Branchiostoma japonicum. Next base: position 7,805,351 of record CM023837.1, on the reverse strand, counting down.
AGCACAGTCTCCTGGCCCCGGGAATCGAACCCGGATCGCCAGCTCCCGAACCCGAAGCCATAACCGCTGCCAAAAGGTCCGGACCCATTGGACTGGGTCAGTTTATAATAGTGGCGCCTGATCCCCACTGTTACACATAGGCCCCTGTTGTATTCCAAAACGTGTTATTTCCAAAACATGTTTAGGGATGGACCACGTTTAGGGATAGAGATGCATTTCGCAGTATTTCAAATCATGTTTTGGAATCAAATGGAACAGTCGTCTTGGAATACAACCGTGAGCCCCCATTCATCTATCTAGATTCAACAAGACGGCGATCGCTGAGAGACCGTACAGCGACCGTACAGCGACCAAAAGTGATTTTTCTCGTCGTTTCTCTACTGCCCGAATTCTACTTGGAGAGAAATCGCATGATCTAGAGATAAAGTATTTAATAAGCGGGGCACTGTTGCGCAAATAACGTAAAGTAATTTACACCTCTATTGAACTTGTGACTACCCCCTCCACACACTAAAACTTTTCTAGCTGGGCAGGCATCAGCAAAACAGCCCAACCAAACTGGGTCAGTCTCGACCTTCTCCCCTCTCCTGTGGCTGTGCCCAGCGTGTCGGTGACCGCAGGGATCGTCGTGACAAGAAAAACCAGGTCAACACAACTGCCGGCCACAGGCACAGAGCCAGACAACACACTTTCCAGGTTCTCTCCCGGACGGCTGTGGGTTCAACGGACACCGTCGGCGCCGATACTGGTGAGGAAACGTTTTAGTTTCTCTGTTATCGTGCCATGATAGCCTAGTGGAATGAACCAAATTTGTCTTTCCTAAACATAAGCATACTTTCTATTAACATGAAAGCTCCTATGTGTTAGTACATTCCATGATGGAGTTTGATACTTTCGTTCAACACAAGCGTAGCGACTGAAAATTCGAGGTGAGCTACTTTTGCTTGTGTAACGAAAGTATCAAACTTCATCATGCACCACTTTCTTGGCTATGAAACTGCAATTTGTCCAAAGCCATACCAGTTAGATCCCGTTCGTTTTCTGTGTCTGTATCAAGACTCTAAAAGTAACAGTAATACAAATCCAAGAACTGTACACAGTCTTTGATTCCCTGATTAAACCTTTACCTCTAAGGTTATCGCGTTGTTGACTGCCTACACACTGCACACAAAGAAAGGTGAGGAAAGGTATCAGTATTCTATATCATGTCCAGCAATGGCTGCGAGTTTGTTGCTGGGTAACCTAGTGGCATTTCAAGAGTGCAAACAGCCCACGTATCTCACAATATTAAATTCTCGCTGAAAGATCTAAGCCAGATTGACAGTTACAAGAACTGTGAGTTATAACAGAGCATATTAGTTACTTGGTTCCAAAGCCCCTCCCAGTAAAGTTTAAGCCTTGCTTCTCGCACAATATACGGCGTTAACGATAAAACCAAAAAGTCACCCTATGCGATACATCTGAATTCGTTATGTTAAGCTTAATTTTTCTTAAAGAAAAAAATGAAAGTCATAAACATTTGCTAATGAAGATGTATAAGCATGCACTGCCTAAGCCAATGTGGATATATCATTAGCGACTCCGCTGTACTTTAGAAGAACAGACTAGCCACCGTTAATGTTGTTTATTTGGGTCACGCAGCATACAAAAACATTTATTTTTAGAGCACACATAAGTCATAACGTCTGAAATTTGGGTTATGGGAGCATAGAAAGTGTACCGAATATGCAAATAACTTTAATCATAAACACAAATTATCAACTTACGAATACAATATCATACAAACCTGTATGAGACCTATAGACGTATGGAAAAAAAACTTAAGATTTATGGAGAAACCTGGAGATTTAGGGAGAATGTTAGGGAGAACATTCGGTACACTTTCTATGCTACCGTAACCGAAATGCGCGGCCCTGTTTTCGTGGCTGTTTACTGGCTGTTGGTGTAAGCCAAGGGTCATATTATCATAACCGGCTAGAGGTAACATGAGATCGACAGACACCGAGGGTCAGGGACCCCATGCGTGAAGTTTCATCAACTGCTATTATTTCCTTGTCGCTAGATGCCGTTTTTGTCGATTCACGACACCCCAGCTGCCTCTGTCAGTCATTAGCAGTTTGTAAAAGGCGATCATTATAACAACAAGAACCCCCCCCCCCATCTACGTGTATCTATCTATTAGACTAGGCTTGAAGTCATATATGATATAAGGCTAGAATTGGAGCAACTCACAGAGCCCCAAACCCAAATGATTAGCTGCCGCAACCACCCCCACCCACCCCTATACGCAGACTTGGTATTCAACTAGAGTTGCTGCACTGATATATGACCATATATCCATCGAGTTTACAACAATACTAGAGGCTAGTGCTCCTTTCTGACAACATTGAGAGTAAGATATATCTTTTACAACATGACCTTCAGCAAAGGAAATTTCCTGCTAAATTCTATGTGAAGACTTCATGACCTCGGGACACACTTGATTCCCAGGAGAGCCAAATTACTGCATTAGCGTTGTCGGCCGCGTGCGCGTGGCATACAAATGTAAGGAAAGTTATCGGTACAATATATATAAATCCTATCCCACAACGACTGAGAAACCGTTGTTGGGCGGAGCGCCTAACTGGCGGCATTTCAAGACTGCTGAAATAGCCCACGTAGTTTATAACGTCTGATTCTCGGCTAGAAGAACGGCGTGGTGGTTCTCGTAGGATAGCTCAGAGGCTGGAAGGTAAGTTGTCTAGAGTTTCATGTGACATGGCCGTATTGGTAACGTGTCTGGTATGTTAAACTAGATACTAGGGACACGGGTATTTTAGGGACCCGTACATGTAGCTATCATCCAACCCCCCCTTCATAAACTACAGCAATGATGTGTGTGTGTGTGTGTCATGTATGTATGTGTGTGTGTGTGTGTGTGTGTGTGTGTGTGTGTGTGTGTGTGTGTGTGTGTGTGTGTGTGTGTGTGTGTGTGTGTGTGTGTGTGTGTGTGTGTGGTGTGTGTGTGTATGTGTGTGAGTCACGGTGTGTGTGTGCGTGTGTGTGTGTGTGTGTGTGTGTGTGTGTGTGTGGTGTGTGTGTGTCAGTGTGTGTGTGTGTGTGTGTGTGTGTGTGTGTGTGTGGTGTCTGCGTGTGTGTGTGTGTGTGTGTCTGTGTGTGTGTGTGTCTGTGTGTGTGTCTGTGTCTGTGTGTGTGTGTATGTCTGTGTGTGTGCGTGTGTGTCTGTGTGTGTGTGTGTGTCTGTCTGTGTGTGTTTGGTTCGTTGCTAACCATTGCTCAATAAGACGATAGCTAGGCTATCCATACATGTTCACATTGTATGTGTTGCTAGGACAGACACGTAGCTACATTGCGAGCCAAGCCTAACCAAGCTGACCAAACTGAGTAGTAACGTAACGACGTATTGCTCTGAATGTAAATATTATACAGTATCCCAAGGTCATACTAGACTTTAAGGTCACCCCCCTCCCCACCTCCCATATTTACAGCTACCTTATTAGACCGTATTTAATTAAAGGCACCGCTCTGTGTCTTACATAATGTAGCAAGTGCCAGCGAACTGATGAAGCTCCAATTTCAAACACGCAATGTTCCCGCAACCATTATTAGAACGTTAATGGGGCACGTACATGTAGTGCCTCAGGCCCAACTTCCGTACGCACCATGCCAACAGGCTTGTGGCTAAAACAGCTCAGGAAAACAATGCCTGGTAGAGACCCCATACTTGCACCACGGGTCTTGTATGTATGAATGAAGTTAACAGGATTGAGATGTTCCCATTTTCTCCTGACTTATAGGTGTTGGTCACCAAGTTTCTCGAAGCCTTACCAGTGGAAGGGCTGCTGGAAGAGTAAGGTAAAGCCCCTGTCACACACTCAGAACCTTCCCCCGACCACAACCTAGCTATAGGTTGGCTGAGGTTCGGGAGCAGTCTGACCAGATTTAGGCCACCCTACTTTTCTATGATTCTTCTATATGAATCGCATCAGATTTGAGTTAAATCTGAGTCAAATTTGACTACTCCCGAACTGCACCAGTCAACCATGGACAAACCTCCCGTCTACACCCGAATGTTTTAAACATTTTGAAACATTCGGCTGGCGCAGCCGAACAGTAGCCGACCTCGCCGAACACCAGACAACCACAGCCGACCTTGCTCCCGACCTACTCCTAACCATGGTTGGAGCAAGGAGGTTATAACCTCCTTGGTTGGAGGGAGTTCACGGCAGTGTTCGGGAGGCCATGTCCAGCTATGTGTGACAGGGGCTTTACACACTAAACCCAGAACCGCAGGACCTCCGTGGATGACCATTCCTGCCGTTGGTGCTGGCGTTGACACGGAGGTCACCACGGGTGACCACAGTTTACGCCATCAGGGAAACATCTAAGTCAACTCCAAATAGATCATTCCTCCCGTCCCCCCCCCCCCCCCCAACGTCCGAGTTCCGCGGCGCGTGTTTTCGGCTTGGTTGACAGGGATGAATTTGTCAGGCTCAAGTTCACTGTCACGTTCGGCGGTGTCTTTGACAGGTTTCCCCGCACTACAACTTATCAGCTGCCACACATCCGGTATCTGCCTTCTTCTCGGGGAAAACCCGAGGGGCACACGGCATGAAAAGTAGGCTTTACCAAAGGTAGTCAGGGCTCTCCCCAAGCAAGGGGGCTCCCTCTCTCCCCAAAGTCCTAGCACCTCTCCCAAAATGTTCGAATTTAGGGTTTCTCTTAGTATTTTCATAAAATTCGCTGATTTTTTTTTTTCATCAACCGATTTGGGAGCACTTCTCCCCTAAGAATTTCCGGGGAGACCTCTGGTAGTAAATGCCAGTAAAGCCGGGTAATGTTTACTTTGTAAACAGTACTGGACTTCACAATGGCGGCAGTAAATAAAAGTCAAGTCCGGTAATTTCAGACTTGACAATGGTAGTAAATGAAATCACCGGCCTTGACTTTTATTTACTATCATACTTCCTAAATTCTGAGTGGTGCAGGTAAAATTTGTCTGGTGCAGGTAATTTTACCTGCACCAGTGCAGTGTACTGTATCTCGATCCCTTATTTTCCATACCAACATCTACACGGAGATTACCCAGATTTCATCTCCACTGTGCACGCCATTTTTCCATTCCCACGCGGAGGATTTTCCCGGGTTTACGGCTGTGAGTTCTGCCTTCACAGCGTAGCGTTAACACCTCACAATCCCCGCTACATGCACGGAACCCGGGCGGGATCGGCCCAGTGTGTTGCAGGCGGTTTAGGAGGCAATCAAAAACAGATTTTCTATGATCCACTGCAGGAAGGTAAGTAAGCTTCCGACGATTGGTTGCGACAAATTTCGGCCCACAAATCCCGGGTTTAAAGGCAAGAATATGCGCATTTCCTGGAACAGGGCATGTCTTCTCTTGTGGACGGAGTTTAAAGGCAGCTAACAACGCGCTATTTTTTCTTATTGAACAACATAAAAAAAGTACAAGACACAGTGTTGAGCAACTCTAGCATTGCTAATTTTAGCCTTACCACTGACGAAGAAGAATGCATGTCCAGAAGTCGATATTAATGGTAGCTAACAACGCGTTGTTGGCTAAATTTCAGTACTGCATCATCGATAACACTGAGGACATTTTAACAAAATTATTCCTTGGCGGCTACCACAAATTTTCAAGGTACACTTGTAAAGCGACGGAGAAACAGAACACCTCGCAACGCGTGCGAAATAAGACCGTACGCCTCGCAAGTCGAATGTTCCGGGGAATTTCCTGTCGACAAGTAAACAAAACAACTGCACTTCACAAGGAAACCGCTAGGGGTAGCAAAATAACTTCGTCAAATAACTTTCTTCTTAGGTCAGTACCTGCTTACAAATTCTCTCAAGCTATTCTGAATACAACCACCGGGCAAAGAAATGGCTGCCGTTAAAAACACAGCCGCCCACATGGAGGGAACAATATCCCCTTAGGGCGCACTTGGCATATTTTCAGACGCGAAGTGAGTGTGTGTGACTCCGTCAGATGGCTATGGCTATGGGACAAAGCCCGACCTTATTAGCTGCCACCTCTTGTCGAGTGGTACAGCACACATACGGCACACGTCATGTCACCGCAACTACTTGGCGGAACATTTTGAACGACAGCTGGATAAAGGTTGGGAACGAGACTTCTGTCAGGCACGAGAACTGGCAAGGTTGTGTCAAATATCGCCAGCTTGGTCGCAGCCTCAGGAAACATGCTTCATTCTTAAAGTCAAAAATGCAACACAGAAAAGTAACGGAACACCACCCACCTTCTTAAGTTTTCAAGCAAGTCTTTTAGTCTGTTCTTCAGGTATAAAAACTGGCATCACTGTTGGAATCTATTATTTCGCCGTTTGAATGTTGAAAAACCCACGTTTACGCATACATAAGCATTAAAGCCTAAGTAATGGTATGGGGACAGTGTAGGTTGATGCTGCTGTTATTACGTACGTACTGCTCCGGGACACCAAATTTATTACGTGTTTCAAGAAAGGGTTTGTTGTATACAGGACCGTACTTTATTCAGAACCATAATCAAGCACGGTTCTGGATAATCCACGCGTATCCAGAACCGTGCCTGTGGCCAATCTACTTCTTGGATACACGGAGACTATCCAGAACCGTGCCTGATCCTAACCATAACCCATTCAGGCATAGAAACTAGATAGGCACGGTTCTGTATACGACAGGGTTTCTTGTTTTGTCGCTCCGTCGCTCCTATCCAGTCAATGTAGCGATCCCTGAAACAAATAGCTACATTGTTATGGCCTAAGCCTGTTCAGGACCACCACCTGTTAGAAGCCTAGCTGGTTTCGTCCGTAATTACTTTGGTCGCGCTTCGGCCCGTGATTTCCCCTCATATGGTTTGTGTGTGAGAAGCCAACTTTGTTTGGCGATGTTGAATCTATATTCCCACTATATATCGTGGTAAATGATCAGATTGTTTTCCGTCTCGCAGGGTTTCGCGGTGTACAACTGCGGTGACAACAGGCAGTGGCGACCGAGTAACTACGTACACCATAGGACGGCACCATAACGCAAAGGCCTCCGCTTGGTTTGCTGACCGTAAGTTAAACGTCTCTTGTCTGTACAGTTTGTTGTCTGGGACAGTTTGTTGACTGAGATGTTGTGTGTGTATGGAGGGGGGGGTCCTTTGGGGGGGGGGGTCTTGACGGGTTTCACAGTTTCTACGGTTGTACAATTCTTCCGCAACAGATGTCCTACATAGCTACAGGTCTATTTCTGGTGGTTACTAGTCTATTTGTAGGATGCCGAATGGATTAACTACGGATTAGGCTCCTGTATCAGGTTTTTCAAGCGTTAAAGGTAGTTAGTGAACCCGTCATTGCATTGTCAATATAAAGATCCCACCGCACTTAACGAAAAGTGCAGGGGTCCTTCCCGGTGTGAGTGGTTCAAACCTTCCAGTGAGGTCTTACACAGCTTGTACTTACATGTACAAAACTGGAGTGTTACTTCTAAAGGCAGCTTACCGGTTATGCGAAACAAACAAACAAATATTGACGGATTCTGTGATGGAGGCCAGCCCATGGGTTCTCTTCAAACACCAGCAACTATATTCCACAAAACTTTTTGGGGTTTATTGGTTTATCATTGATATTCTCTTATGATCCTTTTCTGATCGCATTTTACTTGATAATTATAATGCTACCAGAGTCTAAAAACATTTGCATCTTTACAGCTACGTAGTTAGATAGCCTGGGTGTTTTTTGTACGGACCAGCGAGTTCAAGGAGACTCGTTAGCTAATCCAGGCTAGGAGTTAGGCAGACCACGCTGCAAGCGCCCTCATGCGGCAAGACCAGTCACTGTATGTCACGAACTTCGCGACTTTCCTCAATCAAGCCAATAACATGACTTGATGACGACATGGCATGACTTAAAGGCATACGTCTCGACAGCTTTGAAAAGAAATTCTACAAGGCTCAGTGTAAAGAATTTCGTTATTATACGTATATATATATATATATATATATATATATATATATATATATATATATATATATATATATATATATATAACAGGCGACACTTTAAATCCGGAACAACACTTTAAATCCGGAACAACACTTTAAATTGCGATTCGGTGCAGAATTCTGCAGAACTGACCTAGTCCACCGGGACCTACCAATGTTACATAGTAGACGTAATTGTTATCATGTAGTATGTGATAATCTAGAATATTAAGTTTCCTTCTCACACTTATGATTATGTCTTAATAATCAAAGTTGTCCGGATTTAAAGTGTTGTTCCGGATTTAAAGTGTCGCCTAATATATATATATATTATGCAACACATACATGATAATAGTTCCTGCAACCAATACTAATCCCGTTATTTTTTTCCTTTTGGGGGGGGGGATTCCGTTATTACTAACAAAGTATGTTCAATATAGCAACAACAATAAAAAAAAACTTATACAAAGAGTGTTGACTATTCAACATCAGGGAGTCCCAGGGAAAAGCCATGCCGCCCCCACCCGTGACGCAAGCTACGTCATCTTCTACAAATATGGGTGTGGCTGTCCTCACCTGGTCGGAGCGGAACGTGCTCTCAGGTGTCCTTATACCAACAAACTCTTCACACACTCTTACTGTCACTGCACAGAGATTCTGTTTTTAAGGCGCGGGTCACATTCGTCACATTCGTCGTGAAACGTCGTACGATTTTGATGTCGTAGAATTTTCAAGCGCAGGCTGTGACAGAACCAACAACCGACAAGGATCTAAAACCGACTTTTCCGTAACAAGATAGTTGAATGTTGTACGACATGTGTAAGACCATCCCAAGAATGCACCCAGCTGCAGTTTGTACGACGCATGTGACCGGTCGACCAGGCCACAATACGATTGTACCTTGGTCGTGGCAATTAGTCTTTTGTTCTGACAAAGCCCACGCGCAAGAGCTTCTTGTAAACAAAAAAGAAGAAAACCAAAGTTATACAGATCTTTAAAGTGGTCATGTTTTCCTTTAAGACACGGTTCGGTGGTTGAAAAGATCCTAAACAAACGTACCTCTGTTTTTGAGTACAGGGAAAGAAAGCTGTGGAAAGGTGTATGTAACGTTAGATTCCCACAAACACCTTGGTAAACTTACATGCCCTACTTTTACCTCATGTAATCTTCTCCAGTTTTACCCACCCAGGTAGCGATTGCGCAATCTTCAAGACGCTTGGTTTTGCTAGGTGTTTTAGGTGTGTTTGTTTAAGGGGAGCGTTTTGCACGCCTTCCTAGTGTAATGCGGATTTCGGCGAAGGACGGAAGCACTGAGCTTGGAGATTAGCCATGATTGTTCCTGACGAGTCAAGTGTATGCGTGTACCTACACAGCGGGTGTAGTCTTTCATACAACACAGGATTCATACAAAATAAGTTGGGGACAGGCTACTATTTTGTTTTCCTTTTCGGGGGCGAACCATGTCAACTTTGTTATTATGATACCACCTTATTAACATTTCTATAAAACCCTGTTTACTTTCCAATCTATCTCTCGCGCGTGTCCAGACATAAATAGTCCTTACAATACGCCGAGTATGCGGAAGATAAGGTCGGTTTCTGTTCACGGTATCCAGAACCGTACTTTATCCAGAACCACACTCAGGGACGGTTCCGGATAGTCTACGCTTACCCAGAACCGTGCCTGGGGCAAATCTACGTTCTTGGATAGGCGGAGACTATAGAGAACTGTGCCTTATCCTAACCCTAACCTTAACCCACTGGCATAGAACTAGATAGGCAAGTTTCTGGATACAATATTTTTCCAACTAGCTTCTCGGAATGGACATGCTCCAGTTTATCGTCTGCCCGACTTGCCTAAAGCCGTCATTTGCATAACAAGTGGAGGATGACGCTCCAATGGGGATGACTGTGCTCTGACCCCTGACATAATCGGCCTCCATTCAAAAACTGGTTGGGCCGTGCGATGACAGGTCGCCCTCCCACCCTGTCGACAACAACACACCAGTTTTCTGTCATAAGGTAAGACTTCTCTTGTGATAACGCTACACCAGTGGCCCACAGCTTGTCCATGATGTGTACAGAACTGTCCGCTCAGCCAGATTGTGTTTGATGGCTCTGCGCCAAATCTGGACTACTGTAGTAGCAGCGGACATGATTATGTTGGCACATACAATATGGGCGAGCGATGAAAACATCGTCCAGACTCTTTCATCGGCAGATTTGATCTCTTTCCGTCGTGTTACCCATGATTTGTGTAACCATGTTCGATGTATGATTATCTTTCATAACACTATACTTATTTATTTATATTTATTTACCAATCTTGGATACATATGGACAGTCCATTCAGACGAATACTGCTGATTTCCAAGGGAGCCCATGATAAACAAACTTAGGAGGTAATATCACATTAAGTAGTAACAAGAAAGCATAGGACTGATAAGCCATACAAGCAACACAAAACAACTAGACAATAGCAACTCATCAATGTCGAGGAGTGCCAGTGTCAGTTTAGCAAGGCTCATCACGGAGTGGGTAGCACTAACACCTGGTTCGGTCTATTTGTAAACCATAGGACAAATAACACGTTTACAGGTGTGACACGAAAGTCCATTTGATCTGTTATTTCACTGTAAGTATGTAAACTTCTAAAACAAGCTTGGGAATGATCTGCGTTGCTGTGAAGTTTACGTAGCGAGTCGGATCAATGTTATTGTCGAGATATTTCAGCGAAATCACGAACTCACTTCCGGATGTTCTTACCGTGAACCAAGCGGGATTTGGTATGTTCCACTTGGACGGGAATGTTAACGTACGTTTGATAGGAAGGCCTTTTGCCGTATATTTACACACTTTCCTTGCACGTAGAAACCTACATATTATGCATGTTTTATACTTGTTGTAAAAGTCGTAAATATTACGTTGTACAACAATGAAGGGGATTATTAGAATATATTACTTTACTACTATCGTATGTGAAATATTCAACTCAATAAAATAATCAATCTTTTTTTATTACTGTATAACGTGATAGTTACTACGTTTGCCATTGTAACAACTCTTTCCGGTACAATAACTGCATGCAGTTCTATATATATTGACATCAGCTAATCTACAGGATTCCCTCGGCAAATTGAGATATTCTAGCCATTTGTAGGCGTGACATTGGAACAGAATAGCTCGCCCGTTCCCCATTGAAGGGTAAAATTGCTCTCGCATATTAGTAGGGAGCCACCGTTCTTAAAGGCACGATTATTGTATTCGTGTATTTGGTGCTTTCCTCTTACCATTCTACCATTCTTGATTAGCTCTCAGTATCTCAAAAATAGCACGACAATCGCAAAAGTTCATACCGTCAGCAGTTAGGTATTTTGGAAACCTTTAATTTCTTCATTTTTTTTAGTATTAGGTCAAACTATCTGCAAAAAATATATGGTATTTTCCCTGACCAAAGAAAGCACCTCAGGGATTCGCGTTGCCCTGTTTAAGACGCCTTGGTAAATAAATCATACTATGTGGATAATCCCGTCTCTCTATCATTTACCCATGATGGCACGGCCGTGGGGGAAGACTTTAAAAACCACGCTAAAGTAGGTCACGCGCCCCCTGGTGTGCAGACAATTAAGCCCCCGTCACACACATACATGTAGCCGAATATTAGTTTCCACTAGACTAGCAACGCGGGTAGTCTAGTGCAATGGCCAAGTGGGTAGGTCGTGAGTTCGATCCCCGGCCGAGTCATACCAAAGACTTTAAAAATGGTACATACTGCTTTCTCTGCTTTGCACTCAGCATTTGAGAAAGAGTATGGGAGTTAAACACACACCACTACCAGTGGACTAGCTGCTGTAGTGATTGCACAACTGTGTGGCCCAAGGGCTACAGAAACGGAGATGGGCGCCGCCCTATGCACTATGGACCATATATAGGTGCGGGAAGGAACTTTGACTTTGACTTTTTGACCAACGCGGGTTCAAAAACAGTAAAATCTAGCCAAATAGGGAGAATAATTGGCCAGGGGAGTTTGGCCACCGTAGAGTTCATTTGCCCAGTGGATTAGCCCTCCCACAGACTGACTCTCCTGGCCAATTATTTCCCCTTTTTTGCCAAATTCTATGATCCGTACCGATCCGTATGTTAAATTGTATATTGTTGTTGCACATGCATTGTGCGTGTTAGCAACACACATGAAACATGCATGGTAATAGATTACGTGCCGAGATTGTTTCCGTGAAAAAACGACCTTGTACGAACCATTTAACAATGGGTTGGCGTCACGCCATTGTGCCGTGTTGAAGGCTGACCTATAGCCTGTAGGGAACCTGGCATGTCCGCACGCGATGAGCAACTCACACCTGTGTTTGTACATTCTAACACAATGCTCCGTAGAAGAGACTACACAAAGCCCCTCTCACACATCCAGAATTTCCCCCAACCACCAACCGACCAGGGCTGGCTGGAGTTTGGGAGCATTCTGACCAGATTTAGGCCACGCCTACCTTTCTATACGGATCATATCGAATTTGAGTTAAATTTGAGTCAAATTTGACTGCCATGCACTGCTGACCTCCTCCAGAACACCCAGCGTACCATGGCTGGACCTCCTGTCCACACCCGAAATGTTTTAAACATTTCGAAACATTCGGCTGGCTAGTGTTCGGGAGGCCATTTATATTCGTGAATGTGTGACAGGGACTTTATGCCCCATCACGTCAGGAGAGCACTGACACAGGTCTGTTTCCAAAGCCACCTCATATTGTATCGGTCAATGTAAATCCTGGTGGGAAGGGGGGTGGATGAAAATTGGATTTGATACAGAAGAATGCTTGGGTAATTTAGGGAGTATCCTCTCTCATGATTGCCGGTGTTGTGATAGCTTGTCTTCCCCGTCACGGTGGTCAAATCTGGGCTGCAAAGTTCCCACCTTTTCTAGAACCCGAACTGGGTTCGATCGAACTCGATCTGGGTAATTCGAACCGAACGCGCGTTCTATTTGGGGGTCATCTCCGGTCATTTACAATAAACCCGCGAAAACAGACACTTCCCCCTCCGTGCCTCGCAACAGATAAAAACAACACTTTTCTACAGATACAAACCGTTTCCTGGACAGTACACGTACGCTATCATTTTGTTGTAGACATGTAACATGTAGCGAATCTACTGTCGTATCCGTGGGTGACCTTGAATATTGTAATGATTCTTAACGCTAGTATCAACAACACACTCCCCACTTTCGGGCGACATGACATGTCTGCAAAACTCGTTAAGTATAGGAAGCATAAAGAGTCCAACATACCTCATTCACGGCTCAAAATGACTGTAACGGTTGTCCCCAGAATCGTGTTTTAGGGATTTTTGAAAAATGGCCTCAATTTTAAATTATGGATAATTTAGTGCGAAAAATGTCCAAAAATGCCGTTTTTTCACCAATATGTCGCCAAAAACCATACTTAAAATCAGAAATTAAAAAATTCCTAAAACACGATTTTTGATGTTATTCCCAGTCGTCGAAAAATATAGGAATCAGGGATTTAGGGTAATACACGTAGCCAATACTTAACGAGGTTTGCTTAAAACGATGACTCTGACTGACTCTGGCAGGCGCTCCGAAACCCGAAAATAAACGTCTTTTGGACCGAAACTTTTACAAACCAGTGATTTAACGTAAACATCTAACATTAAAATTATGTAGACACGATAAGTTCATTTTATTTTGACGAAATTTACCCTTCGATACTATTTGTTTATTTTCAAATGTTTTACGGTTAGCCCGAAATTGCGTCTTGTAACCCGATACTTTTTCGAACGCGCCTAGCAATGGGAAAGAATACCGTAGCAACAGACCACCGTGCGTGTCGGTCACATACGTCGTACGATCGTCGTGCGATCGCAAACTGAAGGCGTTCTTGGGACAGTCGTGCATGTGTCCTGAAAAATTAATCTGTGTTACAAAAGGCTGTGGATATTTTTGTCGGCAGTTGGTTCTGTCACAGCCTGCTTGAAAATTCTACCATATCAAAATCTCACGACCGAATGTGACCACGCCATAAGCGAACCTTTTCCTTGGCACAATATGTCCTGTTGAAATGCCACATTAGTAAGGTTATAAACCACTCTACGTATAGCGTAATCCCAAGGGATCAGTTTGGAGTCATTATGATTATGTTACTAAGTGCGCTATTATGCTGCTAAAGCTCTACCATTAACCCAATCTGTGTTGTTTCTAGGCGTAGAACGTGCTAGATCCAGTACCTATGCGTTGTGCCACATAGCTATTATATAGTACCTGCGGTGCCCAGTCAGTGGAAAATAATGTTATTTGCCACTCTACGTAGCGACCATTGGAGCATGCTAATATAATTATGCGCGCCATAGATATGATTTCTTTTACTATCAGATGTAACGCGCATAAAGCAGTGCGGTGTTTTGAAAGCCTTTCCTTTCGGGCAAAAAACAACACGTCTTGGTTTATTAAAGACGACATGAAACCAGTGACACTGAAATATACAACAGTTCCTGAAAATAGTCAAACGTGATAGGCATTATACAATGAACAAAGACGTTGATGAAAAAATACAGTCTTCTGATGTTAGGGAACATAGAATCTTGCGAATACTAGTATGCGTCTCTCTCTCTCTCTCTCTCTATATATATATATATATATATATGTTAGGTGTGTTAGGAAATTCGTTGAGCGACCTGTCAAATACTTGGTCGCTCAGCGGTCGCTCAGCGGTCGCAGCTTCTAATGGAAATGGTGCCTGACACCGTGATGTGGTAAATGTTGCTCTCCAAGCAGAGGTTGGTGGGGAAGATCGTGACCTTTCTATCGTATGCCCCGTTTTTTCTGTCGCTACTGTCTGGCAAATGGATAATTACTGCCCTGCCAATTTGATACTGTCTTTGCAGCCACCGATAGATCTGCTTGGAGATTCGTAAATGTCACGTCGTGAGCGGGACAGCCTGTAGGTACAGAGACGTGAACCTGTCGGCCCTTCCGTGAGAGAGAGAGATTGTGATATGTGGACTCCCGCGGAGGCGAGTCTGGAAGGAATTTACGGATGGTGTGTTGACTTGGACCGCATGGAGGGGGACTTTAGCCTCTACCAGGCTTCGGGAAGGGGCTTGAAAATTGGCCAAATAGACAGATACATTGTAACATGCCAGGGAAGTTGGTCGTACAGTTTGCCGCTCCCGGACTGTACTCTTGAGCAGACCAACTCCCCTGGCATGTTGTTATCTTTCTACTATTTCAAGCCCCTTCCTGAAGCCTGGTAGAGGCTAAGGGAACTTGTCTGTCCAGAGATGGGAATGATGAAGAACGCTTTGGGAAACATTCGAGTTTCTCTTATTACTTCCGGGTTCGGAAGTATTGTTTTGGGTGGCTGATCTGTGGGTTTGTGTGTCTGTTTGTCCGGACAGAGAAGGTTGATAGCACGTGGGTGGGGGGGAGACAGTATCCATTAGCCAGAGGAGTTTGTACGACCACCGAAGGTCTGATTGGAGATTATGCCCGTCTGCATCTTTCTCTTTTTCCGTGACCATTTTCTGGCATAGCGTGAGCGCATTAACCCTAGTCCTGCGGGACCCGACTATAGTCGGTTCCAGCCAACGTAATCTGTATGCGGGACCCGACTATAGTCGGTTTCTGGGTATGTGCAGAATGCCTGCGTAGTAGGAGCGCGTTACGCGAGAATACCGGAAGTGTGTCGCTGCTTCCAACTCAGAAGGGTCATAGGTCATCGTCCTATTACGTAATCAATCATTACGTCATCCCACAATCCTTTGCGGTGCTAATTATTCAAAATGGCCGACATGTCGTCTGCAGATTCCTTTGTTTAGTTTTATTTCGTGTTTCCGGCGCTAAATTCGTTCTTTAACCACAAAATGCGCCGATCTTTGCGGCGATTAAACGTGTCGGAGGTACTTGAGGACCTTTTCACGGCGGATTCTGATCCTGAAACCCCGTCTTGAGTGAAGAATCCAGCGAAAGTGACAGCGAAGTTGACGAGCAAGAAATTCGTGATACGGAAGGAGACGCAGCTCAAGGGGGCGGACCCCAAAGTGGTGTTGTAGCAGGAGAAGGAGATCGCGGAGCTGCCAGTGACAATGGCCGTGGTCGGACGCGAGGCCGTGGACGTCGTGGACGCGGACGGGGAGGTCGTGGGCGGGGAAGAGGCGGACGTGGTGGCGCGGGTCCCTCAACACGTGGAGCTGGCGGTGCGGGTCCTGCTCAGGGCTGCTCAAACCCCAGAGGTGAACTTGACTCTGGCATTCTCATGTTGTGCAGACTGTTCAGGAACTTTGTGCTTTTGATACAGACATTCTTACTGGTGCCAAAGAGTATAGAGAGGAGAAATTGTGGAAAACTGTAAATTTTGTTTGTTTGTTTGTTTTTATTGCTTTTATTGCCTTATAGCCCTTAGAGTAGGTGCTAACAACTTGTTTTTGACTATAGACAGTAGCAGAGGTTGTCAGCTTTATTTTGATGTACAACAACATTACCTTCTATTCAGTAAATGGTCTCAGAAATGTAATATACTCTGCAGTACAAGAACAGAGATTCTGCTGAAAAGTTAGTTCAGCACTAAGGACATTGCCTAGTCATAAACTTACCTGTAGCCATACCTGTGTGACTTTTGAACTTAACTCTGTCATTCTCGTGTTGTGAAGACTGCTCAGGAACTTTGTGCTTTTGATACAGATAGTCTAACTGGTGCTAAAGAGTATAGAGAGGAGAAATTGTGGAAAACTGTAGATTTTATTGCTTTTTATTGCCTTATAGCCATTAGAGTAGGTGCTAACAACTTGTTTTTGGCTGAAGACAGTAGCAGAGGTTGTCAGCTTTATTTTGATGTACAACAACATTACCTTCTATTCAGTAAATGGTCTCAGAAATGTAATATACTCTGCAGTACAAGAACAGAGATTCTGCTGAAAAGTTAGTTCAGCACTAGGGACAGTTGCCATTAATAAACTCACCTGTAGCAATACCTGTGTGATCTCTATCCGGCTTTGGTTCGTGGTGATGTTGTAGGCAATCTTAGGATACTTTGTATTTAAAAAGCACACACTTTATGTGAGGGAACCTGAAGTGTAATACATTTTCTTCATCAAAAAGCATCTTTGATTGTTTTATTGCCCCCATTAATCCCTATAAGTAATATCATTGTACATGAAACTTACAGTTTTCAAACGTAGACATTCTTAGCTTTACAATGATATATAATGAGGTAAGGTTATTTTAAAGAAAAGTAACTAAAAAAGGAGAATATTGAAACTATACCCTTCAGTTCAGAAGGGTTCTGGAACCCCAGCACAGGGGGTAAGTTCTGGTCAGGAAAGCCAGCAGGACAAGGGTTAAAACCGTCCACCCGAACACGTCTAGCCTAGTCTCTACCAGACTAACTACGCTGGCCATAATAGGGAGAATATTTGCCAGGGGAGTTTTGGCCGCCTTGTGGTTTGACTGGCCGCGCAGGGGGAAATCTGACTCTACTGACTCTACTGGCCAGCTATTCCCTTCTTTTGCCGAATTCTACGATCCGTACCCCCGTAGGAAGGCCTGGTGAAGGCTATGTCTAGCTGGGGAGTATCTAATTTAGCGGACCAGGTGCAGTCCGCACGAGCTGATCAGCGTACACAGCCCAGGCGTGTTCAACACAACTCCAATTCGGCTGGAAACAGAACAAGGCCTTCCCTGCAAATTGAAAGATGTGAGCTAACCCCGCGTGTCGGCCCCAAGGACAAACAGGAGTAGATTACGGTAGAGTCCCAGACACTTGAAGGTGAGAGGAGAAACTTAGAAGGGCGCTGCCCTCGCTGGTACGAAGAAGCGGCAGTAGTTTACTGGTTTTAACCAACAACTAGACAGGGAAAGTTGTCCACGCTTACGAAGAGCCGTCCTGTAAGCAGGTCAGTGTGTTATGATGTTTATTTCAGACTGGCCCTGTCTGTTCGTTTTGTTCTCAGTGCCAGTTGCGGTTAGATGTGCAAAGGTTGGGTGTGACAGTGAGTGGAACATACAGTCTACCGCAACATGTAAAATCTGTAATTTCCGGTGGGAGCTACCTGTATGTGTAAATTTTTGAATAGTTGTATTGTTGTATTTTGATCTGTCATGTATTTGTTCCATATGTCTCTTTTTTAAAAATCTTCAGGAAGAATAGCCTTGTATGCAAATTTGTATGAAGCTAATGGAAAAATCAAGTATCCAAGTGTAATAGCCAGCTACTCCGAAGCAGGTGTGCTACGTCGAAAGGCAGTTATACCGGCTATACAGATACAGATACAGAAGCTGGTGTGTTACACCGAAAGACAGTTACACCGGCTATACAGATACAGATACAGTGTGGCATTACTTCATCCCCTTGCATAGGTTGTCGATATTAAAGAGATCAGTGAAAAAGACGTGCTCTGTGGTAATGTGTGGAGGATTAGCGCCCACGAGTGGGTGGACTCTGACGTCCTGACCTCCGTAAACCCTGTAAGAAACACTAAAGCCTGAGGAATATTGGATGGGTGGTCGGTAAGCGCCGCAATGTGCAACTATAGACTGAGCTGTCTGCACGCAATCCCTCCATAACCCGGCCTTTGTACCGCGGTATCCTCTCCGTAGTGCAAATTGTGTCTCTCAGCCGCTAAGCCGAGTGGGTGAGGGCGACATTAGAAGGCGTTAGCGTGCCGTAGCGTTGATTGTTTCTGCAGCTTTGATGCCCGAACGTTCGATATTCTGTCCCTGCTTTTAGCTGATCCTTGCTCACCCACCCTTACTCCTGTTGAAGTCGCTGGGTGAATGTTTCTAGAAGTTTCATCGATAAACTGAGAAATTTTGCGGTCACCAAGGAGGATTAGTCTCTAACAACGCGTGTTAACGTTCAAAAACAGTACAATTTAGTCAATAGGGAGAATAATTGGCCAGGGGAGTTTAGCCACCGTAGAGTTCATTTGCCCCTCCCACAGACTGACTCTCCTGGCCAACTATTTCCCTTTTTTTACCGAATTCTACGATCCGTACCCACGTAGGAAGGCCTGGTGGAGGCTAAAGGAGGATAATGAAACCTAGGTAGGTACAGGTGGCAAAGTAAGGAGCATCCACGAAGGAAAGAGATATAAAGATATTCAAGCTGCCTTTAAAGTGTCCCATGCCTTCTGGCTATATACCTTTCCCCCGCTAGCTATCTCTTCATAAAAATACAGACTGTGTTGATGTTAATCTCCTTGTGGGGATTCGTGTGTTTGCATACGTCTTTTCATTCGAGTGAAGTACTCGTGGACGCTCTAGGATATAGATAGTCTGTAGCGTTATTAAGGCCGCGTAATTCCAAAGTGCGTCTACAAGGACACGAGTGACCTGGAAAAATATCGACAAATAAAGTTATCGATGAAGGAGAAGTAGTACATCGTGGTGTAGAAGATTATATACTTAAGTGTATATAGTGAATTACGCATATGAAAAGTAAACCTTAATCCCCCCACCGCAAGATCCTGATTTATCCCTGAATTGGAGATGTGTGTCCTTTTCCTTGAGACCTTCCCTGGCCATTGCTGGCGCCAGGAAGTTTTGGCGCGGTTGTCTGAGCCCTGATCATGACTTGGAAACCTCCCAGCTTATGTTGTGGCCAGAAGCTGGTCTAAAAAAACCGTCTCGTGCAGTTCAGACAGACTAATTGGAGTCTAGGTTTGCTTTCATTCGATGTTCATAAAAGACTGCAAACACTGCACGAAAAGGTATATTTATTAATGGTAGTAAATGCCAGTAAAGCCGGGTAATGTTTACTTTGTAAACAGTATCGGACTTGACAATGGTAATAGATAAAAGTCAAGTCCGGTGATTTCGGACATAACAATGGTAGTAGATGAAATTACCGGACTTGACTTTTATTCACTACCATTGTCAAGTCCCATACTGTTTACAAAGTAAACATTACCCGACTTAACTGGCATTTACTGCCATTGGCAAATCCAACGCTTCGTGCAATGGAAGGGACGTTAAGCCTTAGCACTCTTGTTGGGGGCTGGGGCTCATGTGCCAAACCTCTGCACGTTAAAGAACACAACACACTTATTGAGAAGGGGAGGGGTGATTGTGGTCATCACATGTTGATGCCTTCTCTCCCGTCAACCGATGACCAATGAAATCTTATGTCGTAGTAGTAATGTCGTAGATCGTCTGCGTGTATCGTACACTCACAATCACAATGGCGAGTTTGGAAAAGTCTGATAGTAGGTACACAGCCATTCGGACATACGTGTACATCAAACGTCTTTATAATTCCAATGTAAACCAGGCAAATGTAAGGACTCCTTCTCCACATTGATTGCCATTATTACGCATACCATTCTTTTACGACCCACTTGTGTCTTTCTGCCCCCCATGGGGTTTTCAATGGAATGCTCCTGACGCCGAACTCAAACTTGACCTCTGTAGCTGAAGCCCAGAGGATGGAAGGCAAGGTCTCAATTTGACGTCAATATCATTTTTAAGTTCCGGAAGCATTCTTATCTTGGAAAACCAGGCGGTAAAAAGTCCATTCATGCGAGGTAATCGTGCCAAATAATAGTGTGAGCGATCCTGTGATAGCGGGAACATGTCCCGTATGTCTGCAATGACAGGTTGGGAGACTGACTACAGTACCTATTAGTAGTCATAACGGCAGTGGCATTTGTGTATGTACGTGGTAGGATTAAGTTGTCCTTCCTGTATTTTTTCAGCCACCTCTTGTGAGAGTTCAAGTCGTGAACTGAACATCGCAGCAGCAGCAAGAAGTATCTTCAAGTGACGTCATGAGGTGAAAGGTCAGTACAAATCGATGTTTTTAAAGTTTCACCACTATCATCTGTTGCATTCCAAAACGTGTTATTCCAAACATGTTTTGGATGGACCACATTTTGGAATTGGAATGCAGATGCACTCCATTTCGTAGTGTTCCATATCATGTTTTCGAATGGAACACGTTTTGGAATGCAACAGCGTCTGTTTACAGACATTTTCTTCAGTAAAGTCACATTACCTTCTGAGTTCTTTGATATCTTAGCCTTTGGGGTGATTCGCAAATGCTGCACTCAGATGCCCGTATTGCAGTTCCTGTGCAAATCGCCAGGCGTCTCTCCTAGCGCCAGTATCATTGGCATGGCTTGTCCCCTGTGTCACTGAACAATGGACAGCAGAGTACAAAGCTCCATCGATCCCAAGCCCTCCGCAATGCATCTGCGCTTCAGAGATGCACGTAATGACTATCTGTGGATAAAGGGGTGTGTAAGATAAATGCTTTAGTTCAACTGGGAACCGCCGGCCCAATAACCCAAAAGCGGCCCGAAACATTTATTATCTGGAAGGGAAAGAATGGAGACCGAACCAGAATAGCCTCTATTGCGTTTATGTTCTTCTGGGTTCTCCGCTGGCACATTCGAAATAAATAATCCGTGCTCACGCATTTACGCTCTGATGCCGTCAACGTGACCAGAATAGAGAAGAGCGCATGCAGACGAAGAGCTGGAATCGGTTAGTTGGTTTGTTTGGTAACTTTTCAGTCTCAGATAGCTTGCTGGCTTCAGTAGGGTTATTCTTTGTATTGATTGAGATTCTGGATAGACATGGACTATGTTGGTTTATCTGTAGTACTGGGAGTAAAGGAACGGGCATTATTTTGTGGTTTATATTTTGCTTGAAGGCTTTTTGCCTATCTATTTTGGGAATTGTTTTGCTGTATTTGTATTGTGGCGTTATGATATGCCAAGATTTTGCTTAAAGAGACTAACTTTGCGTTAGTGTACCACAGACAAGTTTAACAGCAGCAGCAGAGAATGGAGGAAATTTCATTTCATATTTTTGGTACCATTTCATATTTTTGATAGATATAACCAGTCTAATATACGAAACAAGCAACTTTTTTCCATCAGCGACATCGTATTTTTCCTCACAGATATCAATATGCATATGCTATGGGACAGGGCTGATTCAACTTACTACATTAAAGAATGACCAGAAGATTGACTTTGAAAATCCAGCTTTACTGCCTTTAAATCGCTTTGGGTGCCTCTAAAACAATTGTGTATTTTTTGCCTCACAGATATCAGTATGCTATGAGATAGGGTTCAACTTACTACATTTTAAAGATGACAAGAGAAATTGACTTTGAAAATCCAGCTTTACTGCCCTGAAATCGCTTTGAGCGCCTTTTGAAAGCAGAAAGACCTGTTTTGTTCGATGATGTATGTTGTTAAGCCACTCTAGATCATGGCATGGATTTTCCAATGTCTGTCTGAGCATGTTTGCGGGGAATCAATGCAAAAGTCAATGCTGTTTGTAAAGATTTACTGCCAAGTCTTTCTGCGTTATTGCTTCTCTGTGTACTTTTTTTTTACTTCCGGGTACGGAAGTATTGTTTTGGGTGGCTACGTTTGTATATCTGTGTGTGGGCAGGATAGGTTGACAGTACGTGGGTGGGGAAAATTGACCCGGTCCATGTACTGGGT
The DNA here is from genome assembly GCA_013266295.2 of Branchiostoma floridae x Branchiostoma japonicum. NCBI lineage: Eukaryota > Metazoa > Chordata > Leptocardii > Amphioxiformes > Branchiostomatidae > Branchiostoma > Branchiostoma floridae x Branchiostoma japonicum. Next base: position 7,782,890 of record CM023837.1, on the reverse strand, counting down.
TTATATATATACATGCAGGTGTATGTGGATTGTCATTATCTGTAGTGACCGTTACCACCTATGAAGTATAAAAGAAATAATGGCAATGGTTTTTTAACAGTTTTTAGTATGGTTCATACTTCCTAAATTCTGAGTGGTGCAGGTAAAATTTGTCTGGTGCAGGTAATTTTCAGTGTTATCTGCACCGCGGGTATGCAGAAAATAGTATATCGAGCCCTGCTTTCACTTCGGGGATTTGTTATCATCAGATGAATAATTGCCCATAGTAAGAGTAGTGCGACCGTCAGTAGGCGTGTGGACCCTAAGGCCGTTTTTCGTGCACAGAGGCACGCGTAGGCACCAAAATTACATCCCTTATATCATACAGGAACGTCAAGTGACAGAATTGGGACAAATGTTTTGTACAATCATTATTTTTCTGTATTTGTATCTGTATAGCCGGTATAACCGTGCTTCGGTGTAACACACCATCTTCTGTATCTGTATCTGTATAGCCGGTATAACCGCCCTTCGGCGTAACACAATAGCTTCACAGGCACGCGGCGCGGCGGCAGCTGGTTATATTACACTGAGCGATCTGTCACACCTAGCCTTTGCACATGTAACTGTAAGTGTTGTTTAAAGCTATCTAGTGACGATGCCCCTACTGTACTTGGTGGCAGCGAGTTCTACTCTACGATAGTTCTAGGAAAAATGAATTTTTGAACACCTCAATCCTTGGTTGATACCTCTGATACTTGAAGGCATGACTGTTTTCTGCTAGTTAACTACATTAGTATTCATGCCCTCGTTTTTATTTTATTTTCTTTTTTAGAATTGGGACAAATTTTTATATCCAAACATTTTTGACAGATACCAAACGCGGCTTTCATAACAGCTAATTTTTCAACATCACCCTTTCAGTCTCAATGGACGTGGAAACCTTTGTTCATTTCATAACTCTTAATTTACACTTGTATAATATGCTTTGCTTACTTTGTATTTACGTGTTCTCCTTTGTTTTGGTGGTGACATGAAAATATGTCAACGACTTGAGTACGTCGCCACAATGTATATTTTTGCAATAAAAAAAGGAATTGTGACACATAAAGCGCCACATAATCAAATTCCTTTGACAAGATGTCGTCTACATTTAAGATTTATCCCCTGAATGTGTCATTCTACCCTCCAGCTCCATTATGATTACATGATTAGTTAATTTACAGCAATGCATGCATGTGCCGGTGAAGATAAGTAGTGTAATGATTTGTAATGATCTCGTTGAACAGAAGACGTGGCGTTAACAAGTGGTTTTATCTTGATGTAATACCGCGGAGATTCAGCTCTGTATTCCTCTGGTATGATCTTGATGAAGGGAAGCGTGCCATAGATTAAAGAGCAGGTAAGGATGGTGATATGTATAATGATGTGTCAAAGCATTTAAATAATGTAGCATGAGACACGACAATGGATGTGTGTTTTAGAGGAAGACAAGGTAGTGTTGGGTCACGGCGCGGTCACATCGTCGTAGGCCGTCGTACGATTTTGATGTCATATAATTTTCAAGCAGGCTGTGACAGAACCAACAACCGACAAGGATCTAAGACAGCCTTTTCCGTAACAACAAGACAGCTGAATTTTGTACGACACATGCACGACTCTCCCACGAATGCCATCGGTTTGCGTTCGTGCGACGCATGATTGTGACCGGGCCCACAGCCTTTTCTGTAACAAAAAAAGACAGCTGAATTCTATACGACACATGCACTACTATCCCACGAATGCCCTCAGTTTGCGATCTTACGACGATCGTACGACACTTGTGACCGGGCCCTCTATCGACTTATTCGGAGTCGTCATGCCTTAAGGTAAAGTGGCCCTTTACATGTCTAGAACGTATTTTCTTGTAAGGTAGATTTACGTTTCTAACGACCACAATTTGAAAATAAATGAGGTATCATGTTGTATTTCTCGCTCCAGTACCTTGCAGAGACCAATGGTTTGTAGATATAGGATTGGCTGTTGGAGACATATGTGCACTTGGGTAAAGTCTAAACGATGTGTAATGCTAGTAGTCTTGACATAATCTATGTACAGTGACGAGATAATCCATATCATTACTCGGAATGTAATGATTTCAGGGAATCAAAACCCGCTGCGTTACTCCTACTTCGGTTTGATGTGTAGGTCACGGCGCGGTCACATTCGTCGTAGGTTGTCGTGCGATCTTTTGATGTCGTACAATGTTTCAACAAGCAGGTTGTCACAGAACCTACCACCGACAAGGATCTAAGACAGCCTTTTCCGTAACAAGTCAGCTGAGGTTTGTACATGTGCACGAATATCACAATTTGCCAAGATTGCTCTCAGTTTGCGATCGTGTGACGATCGTGCGACGCTCATACGAATTTGACCAGGCCCTAGGCAGTCTCATAGTCGGTATAGCTATAGAGCAGTGAGTTCCCGCAGGCGTATCAAAGAGAAGCACTCCGCAAGAGGAAATACCCAGCTAACCCTAACTTACATTAAAGAGATCTAAATCGAAATCCATTGTGAGATATATATATCCTAACCTTCAATAACACAGACATTGACAGACATGTATTTGAACTAGCTGCTAACATTGTGGCATGCATTAAGCTTGAAAAAGCATCGCGCATGGACTTTTTCCGGCTTGCCCTCGAATGCTGCTGGCATTTACTATCCATTTCGGAAACTTAAAAGGGTAGGTTGCCGGTCACCTTTTTGATCTCTTTCTTTGAAGTGTGTAAAACGTGCAAGTCTTGACAGTTCCCTATGTATGCTTCCCGGCATATCTTCCATTTCCTTTGAAACTACCCAGTAGTTATCATGTTTTCAATCACGGTAAAGTATATATGGATTACTCTCCAAGCGAAAGTTTAGGCTTTGGTTTATTCTTGACGTGTGTTGGGGGCGTTTTTATCGGGCTTTCCTTTTTGTACTGCTATCTGTTTCTTCGGGTGGCGTATTGCATTGAATACTGCCCTGCCAATGATACTGCCTTGCCAATTTGGTACTGCCTTGCAGCCACCAAAAGATCTGCTTGGAGATTATCATATGTGGATAAAAGTTGGATACTTTCCAACTTGTCTTACAAAGTTGATCAGTGGCCCTGTCGTCCCAGCTTTTGCACACGGCCCGCCAATCACGTGATCATGACAAACCGCCGTTTCCTATAGTTACGAGACCCGAGTCTATCATATGTAATCTTGCCACACTTTTCCCAATCGATCCGCTTTCCCGGGTGATACAAGATATTACACTGAGCCCGTCTGAAACGAAAGATCCTGCGGCTGGCAAACAGAAAACCGACGCCTCCAGCTCTCTTTCCGCTAATAGCATATTCTTCAAAGATATCTACAAAACACACCCGTAACTGTGTTATGATATTATTCCCTGCGCAGACACTCCGGATAGATTAGCTCCATGAAAAATGAAGGTATTGTTTTGGTTGGTTGGTTGGTTGGTTGGTTGGTTGGTGTGTGTGTGTGTGTGTGTGTGTGTGTGTGTGTGTGTGTGTGTGTGTGTGTGTGTGTGTGTGTGTGTGTGTGTGTGCGTGTGCGTGCGTGCGTGCGTGCGTGCGTGCGTGCGTGCGTGCGTGTGTTTGAGTAAGAATGCAGAGCAGTAGTTTGTAGGCTAGACTATGTGAAGGTAACCATTATGCATTTGCTTTGCAAATGTTACCTTTCTAGTTTCTTATGTTTTTACTGTTTGAGTAAGAATGAACAGAGCAGTACATGTAGCTTGATGATAGGCTAGACCATGCGAAGGTACACATTATGCATTTACTTTACCACCTTTCTAGTCTCTTATTTTTCCCTGGATTAGAGTGATGGACGGCGTACAGCGCGGTGACGTAGCTGTGGGGCGGATGGCGAGCCAAAAGCACAAGTCGTAAAGAGCGGTATTAGAGTTGAGCCCAGGACATACTCGTAATGCCTGCTTCTGGCACTACGTGATCATCGACACCATTTTTTCCCAAAGGAAGGTTTCCTACGGCAAGACAAATTACTCCTATCCAATTATGTTTATCTGCGAAGATCAGCTAAGTTGTCATACACAATTACTCCAATATCTGGAACGTTTAGAAAAGATTTCCTCGCGGACCACCCTTCCATTAGTAAAGGAACCTGCAAGGTGTTTATCTCCGTATTGCTTACCAATGGAGCAACATTTGTCTTCTTTGAAACGTGTCTGCTACGGGCTTCATAATTCCCCGTTGGTGTTTGCGCGAGATTGTTGAGGAGAAATTCGATGCTGTGTTCAAAGTCTCGCGAGAAAAGGTCTCGCGAGACTTCATGGCGGGACGAGAAGTCGCGCGGTCGGCTCTGATGAAAGTGTGGCTCAAGTTTTGAACCTGCGGCTACTGATAAAAGAAAAGCCTTGTACTGAGAATGTCCAAGTCATTAATTGTTTTCTGCCAAAATAAAAGGTATACCATGGACTACGGCTAAGCAATATAATTATGTATTCTACAATGTAAATATAAGAGTTTGAATATGCTATCTAGCATGAAAGTTCATCGGAGTTGGTAAATTACATTATATATGAGAAATAAACTGTTCTCCAACTCAAGAAAATTGACTCACCAGAATTTTGGCCCGAATCTCTCGGTCTTCATCAGCTATCTGACCCAAGTGCTGTAGACACGTGATTTTTCCGCACGTGTGACGTCAGCACTGGGTCAAAGTTCGTCGGAAGTCGGTACCGCCCACCGTCCCAGTTGAGAGAAGGTTGGTTTGCCCTGATTTTGATTGCCTCCTCCACTCCTCTCTCACGTTATAATATACTGTGTAAACTCTAATCAATGTAATCGTTTAATCAAATCACACGTCAGAGTACTGAACTTTCCTTACCTTTCACATATCTCAGTGGAATCATAGATTCGGACCAATTTGCATTTTAAGCAGCTCAACCTCAGACGATTGCCTACAATACACATCAGAAGAGCAAGCGACTACTTCAGCTCAATTTGCGCTATAATTGAATTAGAAGATACAATCTCACCACGTATGTTGACGCTGTTCACATATCGACAAACTCGACATTAGCGGCTCTGGGTAATGTCCGCGCATTATCGAAATTTCCTGGTTCTAGTTTTCCATGTACTCGATTGAAATAAGACACGGTGTAAGCCCAGAGACTGTGTTGTACATACTTGTAAACATCGTGTCAAAGGGTTCCATGCAATGAGGAAGATGTTTGAAAGACAGAATTTTGTCATCAAACGCCCAACAATCAGATTTTATTGAGAATTATGAGACCGTCATTTGATTCGTCGAAATGCACCATGGAGGTGAACAAGCAGGGTACGACACGTAAGTTGGCGATATTCATGTACAACACCGATATGCCCATGAACAAAAGTGTATGTCGGCCTTGTTGTATCCAGAACCATGCTATATCTAACCATGATCAGGCACGGTTCTGTACAGTCCACGCGTATCCAGAACCGTGCCTGGGGCAACTCTACATTCTTAGATCCGCGGAGACTATCCAGAACCGTGCCTGATCCGAACCCTAACCCATTCAGACACAGAACTAGATAAGCACGGTTCTGGATACGATAGACCGTACATGACATATAATCTCCAAGCAGATATGTTGAACTAGAAGATCATAATGTTTTTGACTGGATGATGTTTCGATGAGCGTCTGACTTAGCCAAGTTACACCTCATATCCCCTGTATGGTCTTTAGCGTTGTTTACAGATTTCGTAGTTGTTTACGATATCATCTGGAGATGATACGACTTCAATGTACTTCTGTTGACTGGTTTGCCAGTTTCTGCCTAACTTGCCCCTGGCATCAACGTCGACGGGCCCTTCGCTAGCTGTATCCGTTCACGCCACCGATATTCGATTTGAAAGCTCTTTGTTTTGTCAACTTTATAATCTGCCTAACTCTTTATCTCCTGCTGGTGGTAATATCCATTAGACGATCGACATCGCTTTAGTTTGCCTTTCCCTGTAATTAAAGGAGAAGATACGATCTTTCTGGCGTTTCCGCCAGCCGAGATGCTATCCAGCCGTCCCCGGCCCTACTCATCTCGGAACCCACATCTGAATAAGAGATAATCCCACCCCGTACATACATACGTATAGGTACTCCTGACGGAAGTGTAAAGTTCTTCCTCCAGGCGTCCTGGATCTTATGCCTGGATTAATGAACGCAATCAGCGCTATCACGCCATGCACCCGCGCTGTACCCAGTACCTGGAAGTAGGATTTTCAATGTTGTACTTCATTTCGTGACAGACGTGAATGTAAATGTAAATGTCCTGCAACTCGACGTTAATTCTAACAGTTAAAGCCCCTGTCACACATAGTCGAATTTGGCCTCCCGAACACTAGCCGAACTCCCCCCAACCATGGTTAGGAGTAGGTCGGAAGCAAGGTTGGCTGGTGTTTTTGGCAGGTCGGCTAATGTTCGGCTGCGCCAGCCGAATGTTTTAAAATGTTTAAAACATTCGGGTGTGGACGGGAGGTTCGGCCATGGTTACCTGGTGGTTGGCTTGGTGTTCGGAAGTTGGTCGGGGCGGTGTTGACAGTCAAATTTGACTCAAATTCGATTCGTATCGAAAGGAAGGCGTGGCCTAATTCTTGTTAGACTGCTCCCGAACGTCAGCCAACCTTGGTCGGTTGGTGTTCGGGGGAAGGTTCTGAATGTGTGACAGGGGCCATTGGGAAAGTTGCTTAAACCATGGGCAATCATATGTCATAATAGTAGCATGAGCCATCGTTCAGTTACCATAAAAAATGTTCCCTTTTTCCAACAAAACATCGACATATTTTTTCCTCGTGGGCTTCTTACCACAGTGTCCCTTACTGTATTTCACGAAATTTATCTTCCATCTTTAATCAAATTGTAGATGCCCACAGGAACGCGGCAAATCTGGTCCATCGCACCTCCGCGCGTTCATGCCATGCAGCCGATTCATTTTCCTTTCCGAAGTCGATATTAAATGGAATCTTTTAGTCACATCGCGTCCAATAACAGCAAACATGGCCCCCCTGGTGATATATGTGGTGTTTCGTATTTACTCGTGTGGTGGAATATTGGATAATGCTTGAAGAATCGGGTTCCAGGCCCCCAACTGGGTGCCGCTGAGGCTTATGACTTGTTACGTACACTCAGTGTATAGCGTCAAGATTTTTCTATGAAGTATCGTAAGGCCACAGTAAGTTAAGTTGGTAATTGTTCTGTATGACATCAGCGTGCGCATTAATTTTCGTCTGATTTTGAAAAAAATTATAAATTTTGTTGCCCTCCGATGGTGGTCAACGTGCCAATTCTATGATTGTTCTTGTTAATTGAGATGTATACACATCTCAATTAACAGGTAATACTGTTGCTTGCATACAGGTATAAAGACCTGTTGGTTGTGACTCAATTCTTGCTTAACAAAGTTTATGATCTCAAAATTCGAACACGTAGGAATCGTGTTTTTTTACAACTTTCTTTTTTCCGCCCTATCGCATTAAATTTGGAGTCTGCGGAGGATGTTATCCATAAATTTTACTTGCTGTGGCCTAAGAAACACACGAACAGTTGTTTACTACCGCTAACATGGGCACAAATGCCTTACTCTTAAGATAGACCTTGCTACAACCCTGTCAATATGTTACCACAGGAAGGGTGATGGCGTCAGATCGAGTCAATGTCGTTTAGGTTTCGCAAGCACTGAATATATAAATATGAGTGTTGACTGGAATTGTTTAATGAGAAGCAATTAATTTAATTACAACATCCGGCACACACTGAGATGATTAATGACATCAGGATGATAATAATACATCAGGATTATTAGAAAAACGGAAGACGTTAGAAAATCGTTAAAAGACTTCCTTCATTAAATCCTTACTTCAATTGATTTGCTGGTAAACTGCAATTGCTGTGATGAAGTCATCCCGGTCGCTTGGGTAGACCTCCCCCGAATTTGTCATGTATTTCTTTCCGTCCCATAAGCACGAGGGGTAGCCCTGGGGGTTAATTGTTCACTCCCTTTCTATTTTCCCCTTCACCTTTACGAAATGAATTATGTCCAAATGACAAGAATGATGCATAGTGCCTGAGCTGAGCTAGCCCGGTTGATAATGTGTACAGCCAGCGCGGCTGGAGCGGCGCAGCTGAGCCGAGCAGACTGCCAGCCGTCGCGTAGCCAATCGGAAATGGATGCATGACATACACCAGCGGTTCCCAATCCGATATGTGCTAAACATCGTGAATAAGGATGAGGACGCGGAGCGTCATGTATATAAGGCCTGTGCGCAAATTGGAGAGGAGGTATAGCAGAACAGGACGGTGCAGTCAGAACTGTAGGACCCGCTCCACCACCTTCTGACATCAACCAGGACCTCAGGTACTGTTCTAGCTATCGATGTTGCGGCTTTGAACATCTATACAGGTATTTGTGACTGAAGCCTTCGCAGCTGAGGCAATTGCGTTGTTGTGGCTTGAATGGTCGATGGTTCCTTGACGTGTGATTACTTAAAGATTAAGAGTTGAGGCTCGGAGGGGAGTTGGAGGAGGTACGGCTGTGCTTACTCTCCAAGCAGAGGTTTAGGCTTCGGCTTATTTTTGGCGTGTTTTCAGGCGTTTTTAAATTTTATCTAGCTTTCTTTTTTGATCTGGTATCTGTTTTTTACGCCAGCCAAATGGTAACTGCCTGTCAAATGGACACAGCCTGGCCAATTTGATACTGTCTTTGCAGCCACCAAAAGATCTGCTTGGAGATTAGGGTGTATTGTGTGTACTGTGGAGACTGTTGGGTACTAAGGAAACCCTGTGTAAACCCGGCTGGTCTGTACACACAGTGTGGAACAGACTGGAACGGTCCGTTCTACTGTGTCCTGTTTTATAATTGTGTATCTCGACCTGACTAGACTCTATTACCAGCAACGGCGACGATTGTAATAGACCATTCCAATAATGGATCATTTTTATTTTTAGGATTCCGTACGTTTTTTAATGTCCATTTAGTTGTATTTATAATTCCACATATTCAGCTTTACTTGGTAATGGAAAGACCCCTAATAATATTGGCAAAGATTCTGCCCTGATGAAAGAAACATAAGAGTAATATAGTGGCCCAATATGACGTTTGATGTGTGGCTATGCATATCAACTAAATAAATATGTATACTAACATGTATAATAGCAGCAAATAAACCGATAGTTTTGTATATAATTACCATCTCTGCAGAAAAAAATATAGCCTTTCCAATAACTAAGACTTGCGAATGGAATCGAATCGTTTGAATTTCGTACTTGGCTTTTAGGAAACAGGGTTGTTTTTCAATCATCCATTTTCAGAATCGATTTATCGAAGTGAAGTTCAATGTTGTGTGCTAACGTATTAGTGTCCTGTCCATACACTATTTATGCTCCAAACCTCTGAACTGATCTCAATGGACAGTGCGAGAGTTGCTGTTGAAAGATAGCGGGTGGTGTCTGGGTCTTCAGAAAATTTATCCAGTTGCTTGATTTATTTTGTATTACGCAGTGTTCTAACCTTCATGGACGAAACAAACCTTCACTATGTATTCCCATCTTCCAGGGAATTATATACTGGAAAGTCCCACCCGCCCACATGTGCATGTGAACCAAGCGGGGCTTCCCGTTATGATACATTAATGTAGGAATTCATTATGAGATAGTATTCAGTAAACCCTGGGACGAAAGAGACATTTTTTTTGCCTGTGACAGGTAGACTGGTAATGTTGTCTGCGTAGCAAGATAGCGGCGAGTATCTGTGTTTGGTTGTACAGATGGAGAAACCTGTACCATTATGGCTGTAGAGCCGTCTTTCACACTAAGTGAGACATCATTTTCTTTCCCGCTGTACCTTTCTCATCTGCTCTCAAAAGAATCTATAGATGACTAAAGTCCTTTAACCCTGCCATGATGCAAAGCCTCTACTGTAGAGGACCTCATCCCGACAGGACCATTCCGTAGTTCTTTCTGGGCTCGTGTCACATTATGCTGGGTCCCTGAATAGTGGTTCTATCAAGGGAGGAAATAACTTTATTGATTTTTCGGGATCAAGGCCACTTTTTTGTTCGCGAAGTGATCAAAGGGTCTCCGTCGGTTTATCTGTTGCTATGGTAGGGCCGCCTTGTTCATCGATCTCGTTGTCCATGAGCCTGCTGCTTATTATCACGCAGCACGATTGTGGGGCTTTGGTTCGGGACAATTTAAGGTAAGAAAAAGGTACACAAAGGCAGGGCTCGAAATAACACACACCTGCACGACATTCAAGATTGCACGCACGTCATAAATCTTACCTGCACCACGTATTTTACTTGCTTAAGCTTGTAGGTCCATTAAAACCATGTATTGCAGGTGTTTCCAGCCCTATCTTGAATCTTAGTCGAGGAGCCCACTGTCCCTTTCCACAGGTAAAGCATTGCGTAAAACAAAAATAATCAAGATACTGGATAAATTTCTCAGTCACTGATGAACTCAGTCGCAGATGCTACCTGAAACGTCTGACTTGTCAGAGAATTCATCCAGTTGCTTGATTTCTTTTGTATTATGTATCTTGAGTCCTATACCTGACGACCTGACCTCAGTGTATGCTTAACCACTAACTATGTCCACCCATGTACGTATATTACCTCCAGTTCACCTAGTCCAACCAGATCCTACTAGCGTCGTTTTAAGTATGAAAATCATGCCAGAAACTGTTGCCTTGCCGGAATCTTCAAATACCAGGCATTTAATGGCATATCAGGACTGTTTCTTATAATGATATAACGATTTACTATTATATTACTTTGTTGCTGTTGTGAGGTTTCATTACATGTATTGACTTCTCTACGGCGACAAAATCTTCGACAGGTCGAAGGTGGTCGCCCTACTCAAAGAAGAAGAAAAAAACGGACAGAAGATGCATACGTTTTTAATAACAATAAAACTGCTCGCCATCTGTTTCACAGAAAATGGGTTCGATGTGGGTCGTTTGTCTTCTTATAGCACCGATGATCGGCCATTGATCTAAATGCCAACAGTGTGTTCCTTGTAGAACATTATAAATTGGCTTTGGTGGACAGTTTAACAATGCCCTATTCGGTCCAAAATTGAGAAGAATAGTTTATCCGCAGTCGAAGTGATACAGATCGCCAGAGTCCAGTTTCTCACGTTATCTGCCAGTTCCAGACACTTCAATCGATCCTCGCTTTGTGTCTCCACCTCTGTGGTAAGCCTGGCCATCGCACCAGGATTCCCTGTAACATTATTGTTAGAAAAGGTCAGATACCTCCACTCAGGTATAAACTAATGGGCTTTTCCATACGCGGTCTATTCGTGCCCTCGTATACTCGGTCATTTAAGCCCCTGTCACACATTCACGACTTTGGCCTCCCGAACAGAAGCCGAAACCCCCCACAAATTCGGGGGAAGGTCGTGAATGTGTGACAGGGGCTTTAGCCAGTTTCAGATGGCTGCTTTGATGTACAAACGTGCCCAGCTGAATGTTGTAGTGAGAGATTCTAGGCATCCATTCTCCACTTTGATGACCAGACGATAAACGGGATCAACATCAAGTAGCAGGTTCTTTTTAAAGCAAAGGAATCACAGCAAGAATCTTGCCATTCCCTAGCCTCCTCTTTCTCGTACACGCTTTCTTTTATTTTCATGTTTATGTCTGATCGTTGGCCTTGGCCTTTCCAATATTTGTCTAGCCTGTGCCCTGTTTTTTTTCTGGATTGATACTAATTGTGTCTCCTGTGTCTCCATATTTGGCTTTGTGCTGCTACTGTGTTTTCAATGTTGTATGTGTGGATTTTTCGCCCGGTGTGAAGCCAAATTTCTGCCCTTGCCAAATAAATGCCCCTGGCACTACTGGGGGGGGGGGTCCAATATACCTGAGACAAGGGGTGGAAGGGGGTTGATCTTGATGTGGAGGCTAAACCTAACCCTAACCCCAATCCTAAGTCTAACCCTAGCCCGAACAATGACCCCAACTTTAACCCTAACTCTAACTCTAACACCAACAATAAATCTAACCCTAGCCCTAAATTCCAGGCACGCGCACTACCCTAACAAGCAGAAATTTGGTGGGGCAGAAATTTGTGGTCACACCGGGTAAAGTTTCACGACCTTGATCTCTTGCCCAGTGTCAAGTTCCCACACGACAGACGGGACACGTTATTGTTCCTTCTCCCCGTGAACGATTTGATTGATGGAGAAGGCAGTGAGTAAAAGCTTCCCTGGCTCTAAATCATATTGATTGCCGCATGGTTGGTAACCTTTTCACGATGCTAACGCAGTCGTTGCCATAATCATCCTCTCTTTTAGATTCATTTCTGTGATAATTTTTTAAGATACATCATCATAAATAACAAATAAATCCTCGAAGAAAATATTGTCTTCGTAATTATCATAATTAGTAATAATGCCGATATAGACTTGGAAAATTACGTGAATCTTACAAATAACGTCAAAAAATCGTTCTTTTTTCCCATGTCATCTAACCAGCCAAAATAAGGATATTGCTTTTTGGTTATGAAACGTACATTCGTACATGTGTCACTATTATGAAATTGGTATAGCAATGTTAAAATCAGTAACGCTTAGACACCTTTCTACAAGATGTACTCACAAAGGTAACTATATCCAAATTGCAGTGGAAGTGATCCAGGAAAATACTCTTCCACAAAACGCGTTGGTTGGCATTTGCCGTTTCAGTCTACCTCATTCCCTTTACAGTAGCAAAATGTCATGAGCGTGGCAGATATGTATGAAAGGGTTTTCCATTTGTCACGGTTCTTGTCGAGTTGCTAAGAGAGCCTGGATCTGGTAACGCCGACTATATTTAAACCAGCATGCTGCCTCTCCTAAGGCGCGGGATTGTGATGGAAGCCTGTCTCCTGAGTACCAGTTTTTCTGTTGTGTACTCAGTATCGATCTGTTATCATCTCTTTCCAACATAGTAGAGCTACAGCATTTCAATGACAGTACTTTATGTTCTTTACTGCTACGAGGGTCCACGTCACTCTCACATTCACAAAACTGTAATATCTTCGACATAGTTCAAACCTTTATTTACTGTACGGGTATATTCTCGTAATTGATAGATCACCAACTTGTCTTGTTTGTACTCATTTTCTTGTACCTACTTTGTAATTATGTATGTATTTTGTCATTGTGTTTTACTCTTCTTTTTATATTTGTGTTTTTGAGTAGAAGGCGTCATATAAGCAACTGTGCTTCCTGTCCAATACTCATTAGATATATGTGAATAAAATAAAATAAAATAAAAATCGATCTTTTATCAAATGGCAGCTTTTTGATTGATACGAGTCTCACTGCGGCTCACATGGCTACGTATTCAGCTGTGCCACTGTCACAACCACAAAAATTTATTGCCAACATAATGGGCTTTCTCTTACGCCCAGAAACTTTTTCTGCACAATTTTTCAAGATTACACCTCGTCAAGAAACGTTGTGCCTGTACATCAATGGATTTCCGAATCCACATTTATGTATGTACACCTTAAGAGAATGACGTAAAATTAAAGCAAAGGGGACACCACTCAAATATTGTGCAGTAACAGTAAACCCATCAAAGCATTGTCCATACATTAGTGTCAAAACTGCTGAAATTAATTCGATTGGTTACATCCTTCAGGCATTGATGAATTGATTCAAGAGAATTGTTAACATTATTGATTCCCTTGCAGCTGGAGAAAGGGATGTAAAATAAAAGAGTTATCGTCATTATGCAGAAGTTAACATGCATATACACAACTCGATGAAAGGATATGATCAAATCTAAAAACACCATGTCGCTAGGAGGATTTATACCGCTAAGGCTAGCTTTAGGTCTGGTGCCATTTCCCCCGTGTGCGCTAACTGTTGGAGCCAGACGTATCTAGGTCGGATGTAAGCACAGCAGGGCATTTCCTAGTCTATTGAATCGGGGATGAAAATGGTTAGGTTGTGATGGCATGGCTCAGTGGAACTCCTGGGGGAACACTGCGGAGCCTGGAAGGTTAGTTGTGACGAATATGTATTGATGTTGTAAACGCGTTATAATTATCACCTCTGTGATTCATAGAAAATCTCCTGGAAGTGGATTGGAATTCGATAAATCAGTAAATGTTCCGTGGTAAGGCACATCTGTAGCGGAAATGGGTGGAGAGACCTTTCGTGTGTTCGTACGTACGTACATGTTGGCGTGCACGTTGATGTTGCGGGCTGCGTTTGAATGTTTACCGTTTACAACTACCGGCCTCTTGTAACATCTCAGTCGTTAGGTCATGACGTACTTTCAGTGGAATCTTTTCCATGTCTGTTGTTCGTGCTGAGCCTGCTCTTATTTCTGTCTGAGAACGTTTATACTCACACAAATCAGTTCAGACATCGCATTGCAGGTACGTAATTTTTATCTTCTATTATTAATACTCTGAAATTTGTTTGACCCTAATTTAGGAAGGGCAGATTATAAGTGGAAATGATAGTAATGCTGAGGTCGCATTTCCAAACCGGGGCCCGGCCGGGCTGTTTCGATTAAAGAAAAAAATCGACAATTTATATCAAGAATATACGCAAATAGTTCCCATTATCAATTTTTTCAACTTTTTTTGTGCTTTGTTGTCTTTTATATCATACTTTTCTTTCCATAAGACTGCCCCGGTTTGGAAATGTGACCTCAGCATAAGATGCAGGTTTTCTTCCATCGGTGATGTAGCAGTGATGAGCACACTTCCCTGACATTGATAGCTACTTGAACTTCGGTGGTCGATCGTGAAGTGATACTGATGGTTGGTGTCTGGTGTTTAGTGATGCCTGGAACGGCCTCAGCGGTACTTCATGGAGCTGATGGATCCGGTTACGTGTTCAGACTAAGGAAAGAGCCGCTAATGGTATTAAAGGTGTTCGTCGTCAGGAAGGTTTGAGTTGGGGAACTGCACTTTCACTGCACGAAAAGTTGGATTTGCCAATGGTAGTAAATGCCAGTAAATTCGGGTAATGTTTACTTTGTAAACAGTACTGGACTTGACAATGGTAGTAAATGAAAGTCAAGTCTAGTAATTTCATTTACTACCATTGGTAAGTCCAAAATTACCGGACTTGACTTCTATCTACTACCATTGTCAAGTCCGGTACTGTTTACAAAGTAAACATTACCCGGCTTTACTGGCATTTACTACCATTGGTGAATCCAACTTCTCGTGCAGTGTTTGGTGCAGAGACAATTTTTCAGTTACTTGAAGGAAGGGGACAAAAATCTCAAGAGTGAAGTATTTCTTATCCACAGAGTGCAGAGATTTAGTCAAAAACGATTGCCGTGAACGTCACCCTTCTACGTTAGGGAGCTTGAGGCGAACAAGGTGCGAAGTGCCGCGCTCTGTCCATTGGTGTCGCGGCAGTCTGCCAAATCTGCACTTCCAAACCACTACATCAACTCTACCAATCTTCTCCAGATTGTCCTGGTTCAATGGCTCTTCTGCTCGCCTGGGAAAGCTGTTATTCTTCTGTTGCCATTCTTCTATTGCTATTCATTCTTCAAGAGTGAAATTCTATCATGGTCTTTATTGTACTACGTATTGCAGCCTTTGATGGGATGTTTCGGTAAAGTCTACCCTCCAAGCAGAGCTAGGTTTAGGCTTCGGCTTATTTTTTTTTACGTGGTTTGGGGCGTTTTTATCAGGCTTTC
Source organism: Branchiostoma floridae x Branchiostoma japonicum (assembly GCA_013266295.2). Lineage (NCBI taxonomy): Eukaryota > Metazoa > Chordata > Leptocardii > Amphioxiformes > Branchiostomatidae > Branchiostoma > Branchiostoma floridae x Branchiostoma japonicum. Next base: position 7,767,226 of record CM023837.1, on the reverse strand, counting down.
TTTTTTTTGTACTGGTATCTTTTTTTCGCCAGCGAGTGGCTTATTGGATACTGCCCTGCCTATGATACTGTCTTGCCAATTCTATACTGTCTTGCAGCCACCAAAAGATCTGCTTGGAGATTAGGTAAAGACGACCAAATACTTGTTTTCTTTGGCAGGTGTTTCTGAAAGGATTCCAGATCTTTACTCCAACAAAATCAATAATATGTTACCTGAAGTATTTTTACGCCCGACTAAGTTTTGGCTCCTCCCAACCCAGTTTGTCATTGATACCATCTATCACGAGGAAAGTTGCTCAGTCATGTAGTAACCTGCCATCTGGTGAGCAATGGATTCCTCTACAAATGGAAACAATATGTTAACGCAGACGTATGCACGTCTCTGCCGAGGCGCCAGCCCCTCGGATATCATCTTTTCTTACGTCAAAATTCACCCTTCAGGGGGAGTATTGATATTCGCGAGATTAGGATCAGCAATCGCGCCGGAGGGGGTGGCGACGCAGGAAACAATCGTTTTCCCCTGGCAGTCACTACGAGGTAACCTTTGATGGCGTTATGAAGTTACCACCTCCACTCCCCTGGAGGCTTTTGTTGTTATCATCTTCTGTGGTGTTAACGTCAATACATACAGGGGATTTCAAAAGAAACGATTAGTCTCTTCCCACGTCGATGAAAATGTAGATTACTCTGGTGCATAGTGTGATGCTAAACTTTATTCCAACACATGGGTACACAAGGATCAAATTTTCAATGACAACTGTTGCCTTCATCAGGATACATATTGACCAATGACTTCCGAATGTAAACCCGCGAGAGTTACAGACATGTGACCTTATTCACACGAGACTTTACGAATGCGTGACGTAAGTAATTGGTCAAACGTACCAGGGAGTTTATAGCGCCCACCGTCTCTGTTTAGTGATAGCTGGAGTGCCCTATGTGGTGTCATTTTATTCCTCTCAAAAAGTAGCCCTGCTCAGTGTCCAGTATTCTGACTTTGCTGTTTTCTCTTGTGCATGTTTGTTGAATTACTGTGAAAGAACGAAATATGATAAACTTCATTGCACAAGGTACTACGTACGGCACCTGCTGCTATCTAACAACAAACATACTATGAGACTAATCGACCTTACAAATGACAAAAGTAATATGGGATGAAAATGTGCTTTTACAATGAATGAAAGACCTCTATTGTACGTTTGTGCTCTTACAAGCTAAGTACAGGTCAAGGATAAAGCAGAAGTAAAAATTACAGCAATATCCTACTAAAACTATACATACTAATGTTAGCTACTATCATTGACGGAATTTCTAGCGTTGGGTAGTCTTTTTAATACTACCCTGTGTGTACAATGCAGGGATTGTCACATGGCAATATGTACATATACTTGACTTTGCTACTTGAATCCATTGAGATAAGTAGCACCATAGAACCACGCGCCTGGCTTGTGTCCTGCTTTCCGACACGTGTCATGACATTAGCAGACATCATTGAAGCCCGCCGTCTATTGATTTTCCAATGTCCAAATGGCCACCTTTTATCTTGAACCCCAACACCAGTAGATACAGGTCTATTGGACGAGACGACAACGCTTCCACGCTCGGAGACGTCTAGGAAAATGCTCTCATGAATAATGGTATGCCCCATCAGGCAGGATAATAATGGCTTTTTTAAGGCATCCAATGCAATTTCAAGGTGGCAGTACAAAAAATGTTCTTTACGAGGAGATCTGTCTGATATTGATATTTACGTCCATTTCGTAGCATATTTTCGTGATCATTTCATACTTGAAGTGTCTGAAATAGCCTCCAAACACGCTATATGGGGTGTTCCTTTATTTTTGGTACCACCAATAAATAGCTAGAGCCAGCCTACGATACGAAACAAGCAACCGTTTTCCATCAGCAACATCGCATTTTTGCCTCACAGATACCACCATACTATGGAATAGAGTTGATGATTCAACTTACTACATTACAAAATGACCAGAAAGTTTACTGTAAAAATTCAGAAATCGCTTTGGGTGCCTTTAAGGGAAACTATACGTTTTACCAACACGACAGCTAGCCAATGTCGAGTACAACTTTGATCACACCCATAACATTGGACCATACCTGCCTGCATTCTATAAAGTTTTGATACTGCTATATCATTGCTTGACTTTCTTCCGGCATGGTCTGTTGTCCTACAATGACAGTGGTCAATGTTGTAGGCTGTTGGTTGGTCCAGGTAATCACTGAAACGTATGCTGCCTAGTGTGATAGAGCAGCGGTCTATTTTTGTACGGTACTGTACATTTTGTCTGATCGATTTCAATTTGGACGTCCATGTGTGTTTTGGGATGAGACATTGGTCAAAGTCAACAGCACGATTGCCTGTATTGTCCTCGCACTGCCGTTGCATTAGGCGTCGGGGGAATGGGAAAGAAAACGCTCTACCTAGAGCTGTAGTAATTAAACCATAAGTGATGTTTAGTGTCACTATAATGGGCACGTCATTTGTTAGAAATCCGCATTTTCTGCCATCTCTACCGCGTAATAATGGCGTCGGTGTGGCGCAATGGTTAGAGCGTTAGACTCGGAACCCATGGGTCCCGGGTTCGATACCCACCATGCCCCGACGTTGTGCCCTTGGGAAGGACACTTTACACGACTTTCCCTGACGGTGGAGTGACGCCCACCGAGCCTCTTAGGCTAATCTGTCTAAAAGTGTGCCAAAAACACACTACGGATTTGGTGTTGCCAATGTGCCAACATCTGCACATTTGCCACCGAGAGCCGTAATTTTTTTCTACCGCGTAATATTCGCGTTATCCGCATTCCATACACATGAAGCTCCTAATGGCAACATTCCAAGCTGTTGCGTAAGTGTGGGTGGTAGAAGTCAAGCACCCTCCATCGAACTCGACCGAAGATTTGTTGACTGCTTAGACGTAATGGGAGCCGCCAAATCTGCCGGGGCATTTTATCACTTCTAGACCGCCATTAGGGATGAATTTTTCATGGACCAATTTAAGAGGCTGGCCTTTGATACAATCCATTGGCATTAGCCACTGAAATCATCTAATGAACGCTATCGATTGGAAAGTGAAACAAGAAATTTGTCACTGCTTGTCAAAAGATACCCCTAGTGGTGGTATAAAACCGTTTCTTTTATTAACATCACACAAAGGACAAAGACACTCAAGTTACAACTTATTTTATAACGCCACATACACACAAAACAACAATATTCGAGTGATTTGTACAGTGCACCCCCTTCCTCTTACCTAATGTTGTAATAGACAAGTAACTAATTACGATATATGTATAGTATAGTATATATATATATATATATATGTAGAGAGAGAGAGAGAGAGAGAGAGATGAGTAAAAAATTGAGTGTTGTGACTTCTATATGTATTTCACGGACATATACATCAGTCAAATAGAGCTAGAAGCGCTTAGTGTCTTCAATACATGATATGTCTGTGATAGTAGTAAGATTTTAACGTTGTCGTCATAATGTATTAATGGAGATCCTCTGAGTAAAAGATGTAATTTGGAATTGGCAGATAAGTCTTCAGTCTGCTTTACCTATGGTTGTTTTAACAAAGATTGACGTCAGGGCAAAATATACCTCTAATTATAACTATGGAATTACGTTCTGTTTGATAATAGGTGTACTTAAAATGGTAGATTGGTTTGTTAGATTATTTTATAGTCACCAATTCAAAGTTACTACATCATTAAACCTTCATGAGTTACGTTTAGAGCTTGTTTAAATAGGTGCATGTCTCCGTTGACTTTATCAGTTTCAAACTTTCGAAGCTCCTGTAAGCTGATGCCTTGTGTGATTGATGCGTTGAATTGCTGTTAAGCACCCAAAGTCGAACATCTCATGAAGCGAAATGGTCCACGGAAGATCACATTTAAATCACATCTCCCTGTATATTCGAGTAATCCCTTCCTTCCTTCTGATCGCATCATGGGCTTTCCTTTAAACGACTAAGTTGATAGAAAAGAAATACTTTTTTTTCCAAATAACCTGGCCAAATGGCGCGTTCATCAGAGAGGTAATGTCCATTCTGCTCATCCGCATCACCGGAGTTCCATTTCGACCGTTTCTCTCGGTTGAATATTAGACTTAACCTTAGACAGCACGATTACCCCATCAGCATACCGGCTATTCTTTATGATTTTGAGGCCCACGAGGTGTGACAGCGTAAGCCGTAATATGCCAGGCAGCCGGATGGACTAAGACAGGTCCTGCCATGGTCTATTATACATCTCCCCATCTCCTGATACAGACTGGAACGTGAGGTCTTCTTGAGCTGTTCACACGTCCACGTTTTTTGTGAAGTATGTTTCTGAGGCAGCTTTACTCATTGACCTCTCTGACTATCCGACGGCCCAGTACCTGTGACAGCAATCTGCACACGCTGCACGAAAAGTTGGATTTACCAATGGTAGTAAATGCCAGTAAAGTCGGGTAATGTTTACTTTGTAAACAGTACCGGACTTGACAATGGTAGAAAATAAAAGTCAAGTCGGTAATTTCATTTACAACCATTTTAAGTCCAAAATTACCGAATTTGACTTTCGGTACTTGACGTCCGATACTGTTTACAAAGTAAACATTACCCGGCTTTACTGGCATTTACTACCACCCCACTGTGACAGGGCGAGGTGTATTTTTGTGCGGGATCAGGATCAGGACTGACAGGATTGGGACATTCTTGGGGAACATATCGACCAGGCACAAAGCCGGTGTCTGTGGCTCTATTTAGGTGAACTGTCAGTACACGGTGTAACAGTCGTGTGCTGGTATTAGTAATACTTTCAGAAGTTGCAGCCAAAAGTTACGATTGACAATCATCCACGTCCAAGCCTCTTGCAGGCATGTCCCAACTGTGAGACCACAACAAAGAGTAGAGATCCATCTTGGTACAGTGAGGCGGAGGTCTCACCTCCTTCAGCCACAGTTCACGGACATTCCGCAGGCCGTGTCCCCTGCGCTTTTGCCGCGGGTAGGAAAGACAGATAGGTCCAGCACATCCGACACAGCTGACTTACGGGAACCTCTCCCCGGAACCCAGCTTCAACCCTCACCTTCACGCGAGCTTTGTTCCGCCGTGACGTATGAGGTCCTACAAAGGTTTCTCCCTTTGCGTGATGCATTCCCCCAGTCTTTTCTGCCCGTAGGAAGGAACATCTGTTTGGAGGAGATATATACTCTCGGAAGGGCAACGTGGGGCTGTTAATTAGGGTAATTCTGAAATGGTTTTGAACTGCTTCATCTGTTCTTGATATTTACACTGTCTAGTGCTGCATCGCACGTTGTTCATCAGTTGTACGTGTGGGAGTTTACAGATAATATGCCTCTGCATGTCTTGAATACTGACGGATGTCTTTTTTGTAATACGTTGTGTGTGAGTTTCCCCTGATATATATATATATTGTCGTAAAACTCATAGAAACCGTCAGTTTGCCGTAGCTGATGTATACGGGTCTTTGTTGTAATCTTTATGATGGGTAGGCGCCCGCCGTCTGCAAAGTTTGGCCTGTCAAACATGTCAGAATAGGAAATTGAATCCAGACAGGCGCAGCCATGGATATAGCAGTGATTTATTACTATGACCAGATAGCTATTCCCACACAGTGGAATTGTTTCCATTATTTATCGCTGCTTCAATTTCCTTATATGCCATACTTCAGTGCACTACAACATTATGAGTTTGTCAGTGTTTAGAATAGGTGATTAATTGTGGTGAATTTACAGTGTTGTGAATGTATGGTCTATTCTGTTGCAGTTTGTTTTGGTGTTAAATGATGCGTAACGTCTATTCTTTTCAGTTATGGTTTTCATCTATGTCTCAATGGAAACACAGACAGCATCTAGAACAAACTATCCACATCTATCAGTTGTAGGGAACTACAAAAATCTACAAAGACTGTAGGATGAGACTATTCTATGGTGGCATCATATCTGCTGCACAGATCACTTAATCATTATTTCCATTAAAGCCATCCAATGCAAAATCAGGGTGGCAATATACAAAAAATATTCTGGATGAGGAAATCTGTCTGATATTGACATTTACTGCCATTTCTTGGCACGTTTTCATCATCATACGTAAAGCGTTTGAAATAGCCCCCAAAACAAGCTACGTGAGGAGTCCCTTTTTTTTGGTACCACCAGTAAATAGCTAGCACCAGCCTACGATAGGAAACAAGCAACCGTTTTCCGTCAGCGACATCGTATTTTTGCCTCACAGATATCAGTATTCTATGGGATAGGGTTGATTCAACTTACTACATTTAAAACAATGACCAGAAAATTGACTTTGAAAATCCAGTTTTACTGCCCTGAAATTGCTTTGGGTGCCTTTAAGAAACGCGAGACTCTGAGAAACACGAGATGTGAACTTCTCTGACAGGAATCATGCTCACGCCGTGACAAATAGACGGCGAAGTGACCTGCTTTATAGAGGCGAATCGTAGATTGTGATGACAAAGTGGCGGCAGGGAGACCGCGTCCCTGCAAACTGGCCCTCCTTGAAATTAACTTCCAGAAGGTCAAAACCTTCCACTTCTTCTCAGAGCAGTTCTCTACCAAGCGGCGTCCTCATTTATGGCGTTCGCCTATCACGGAAATGAGTCTGGCGGCATTTCTTGGCAAGACCTATGGACATATCTTGAGACAGAGGTAGTTTCATGGCTCCGCGCGGTTCTTAGGGAAGAGGGAAGGGTAATTGGAGTTCAATGTGCGTCAGCGCAATCTCTTTTCAGACCGGTTTACTGCCCTGATGGGGTCATCAGAAGCGCTGTTCCAGCGTCGTGCAAGTTGTGTGAAAGAAGTTTTAAGTTGGACTGTCTGCGTGCATGTGATTTCCCCGTTCGCTGGGTCAAATGTAGTTACGATGACGGGCGCCCTTGTCACTTATCAAATCCTATAGCTCACTAGTGCTTCATACTGTGCGAAGCGTGCGGTGCTCAGTGGGTAAAAAATCGGTCAGCTCACACGAAGTTCCTTCATTCGAATCAGTAAATGTTTTGTCAATCTTCTAACATGTACTTCAATCTCCAATGTTTCCTTACTTCGCTTAATCCACTGCACCAAAAGTTGGATTTACCAACGGTAGTAAATGCAAGTAAAGCCGGGTAATGTTTACTTTGTAAACAGTACCGGACTTGCAATGGTAATAGATAAAATCAAGTCCGGTACTGTTTGCAAAGTAAACATTACCCGACTTTACTGGCATTTACTTCCATTGGTAAATCCAACTATTCATGAGGCGATCTTAAATTTGTCCTTGAGGTTCTCAGGTTTGTCCTTGAGGTTCTCAGGTTTGTCCTTGAGGTTCTCAGGTTTGTCCTTGAGGTTCTCAGGTTTGTCCTTGAGGTTCTCAGGTTTGTCCTTGAGGTTTTCAGAAAATAAAAATCTAGTCAGTGTAATGTAGTTCAATGTACCGTTCCGTCCACATCCTGTGTTATCATTGGCCTGATGAATAAGATATGGTAAAGGTCACCGTGAGCGAAAGATACAATGAAAATGTGATTTCCGTCCTTATTCCGCCGCATGAAGGGTATTAAATAATTAACGTTCGTATATGTGAGTTACGTGTGAAGATCTAGCAACGTAGCAAAGGTGACAGCGACATGATATCGCCACTCAAGAATGCTCAGAAATAGTCAAAACATATTGCTTCATAGCGAAAATTGTGTGAGAAAATGCTATAATGTTTGCAGATTAGCTATATTCTCAAGTCTAAGAATGAATGAAGTGACCTCCTATTCTGACTTGAAAAGATACGTTTCTAGCGCAATCTACCGTAACTTATGAACGTTTGGATTTAGACGATGACCCTTTGGGAAATGTAGGATAAGTCCCCATATACTTACATGCACTTTGTATTTGTGGTTAACGTTGTATATACAATTTCCATACTGGCTGCCTGTGCAAAGGTTTAACAATGATAGACATTCTTGTTTCTTTTCGTCGCTCACAAATACCTGAAAAGCGACAGACAACATGGCCTTATCTTCCATTGATGACTAAGAAGTCAATTTCTGGTTCCAGAAAAGAAAGAATCGATTAGTGTGATTGACGGTATCGGGAGCACGAAAACGTACGCAGTATTCCCAGCTAACGAGGCCGTCCCACATCGAGGCGACCCTTTCCAATTAAGACATTGGACAGAAATACGACGCCTGGCGACGACCTGTCTCATTGCGCCGTAAACCTGACAATCTAAAGTGGCGCCTCGCGTTCCCACGAGATTGTGCGAGATTTATCCTGATATGTAGACAATACCAAGTGTGGGCTCTCCCTCTCAATGCTCATTACCTAGCCTCACATCGGTGATTACTTACAAACTCTCTCCGTAGTCTGCTGTAATGTTAGTTCGGGGCTCACGAAACTTGTCTTGACTCAGGGTATTACGGAGCCATTCCCGCTGAACGAGCAAGACGTCCGTAACGTTTTTCTTTGATCTGCCCCCGTGGATGGGACGAAGATCGGGGTCCACTTGTACCGGCTTACCGGTGAGTACATGGGACGATACTGGCGCAGAATTGTCAAGTGGCTAGGCGAGCAGACACGAGATCGAAAGGTCACGGGTTCGATTCCTGGCATTCCTGGGTTGATGTCGTGTCCTTGGGAAAGGTAATTTACATGACTTTCCTCACTCCACCCAGGTGTAAAATGGGTACCTGACTTCGGTTGGGGAGGTAAAAGGCGGTGGAAGGAGAGGGATGGGCTACCTTTTACCTTACATGTGAAGGTTATGTTAGGTGACGGCTCATGCTCGTTCCACCTTTATAATGTCGATCTTCTAGCTCTGTGTGGTTGAGAGCGCCTTTAAATTTTTCATGAGGTTGGGGCGATAGCTAAAGGCGGCTGATGGGCGCTCTGTACTGTTCTTATCTGTACTGTTCTCCTCAGTGTCTTTATCCTGGCTATAAATTCGTACAATAGTCCAGACAAACATCCCAGTGGTAAATGACACGTACGTAGTATTCCAATAAGGTTCATGTTTTTACTTTTGGAAAAACAGACAGACAGAAAGACGAATGGGAAGCAATGTGGCCTGCTTCAGCTTTAAAGGCATCCAATGTAATTTCAGGACAGCAAAACTGGATTTTTAAAGTCAATTTTCTGGTCATTCTTTTTAATGTAGTAAGTTGAATCAACCCTATCCAATAGCATACTGATATCTGTGAGGTAAAAATGCGATGTCCCTGACGGAAAACGGTTGCTTGTTTTTGTATCTCTTTGTTGCATAATTTGCATTCTATTACAAAATGTTGCTCATCTTCAATTCTTCCCAGATAACAGTATCGACATCTTTAAAATGCACCGCTTAAGGCTGGATTAGTGGAAATCGATCTCATTATCCCTGCTGCCCCATTAACGTTTGATATCAACCCACCCACATCATCATCACTCAAGTCATGGATTAAGGGTACGACAGTTGCTTCGGTAAACTGCAAAGGCCGAGCCGACACCCGATACACATAGCGTTTACACTAGATACTAGATAAATGTGTTCACCGTTAGCCAGTATATACTAGGCTGAGGTGCCATTCCCACATCTTGAGATAAACACTGGTAACAGTTTTACTGTCGCCAAGATAACGGCGAACTCACGCTTCTATATGGATTACCAGGGAGCCGACGCACACGGGTCGGTCGGTGGTGCGTTCGTTCAGCGCCAGTTACGCCCCTGTCACACATAGCCGAATATGGCCTCCCAAACACTAGCAGAACTCCCTCTAACCATGATTAGGAGTGGGTCGGTAGCAAGGTTGGCTGTGGTTGGCTGGTGTTCGGCCAGGTCGGCTACTGTTCGGCTGCGCCAGCCGAATGTTTCAAAATTTATTTATTTATTTATTTATTTACTCATTCATTACAATTTTCCACATGCATGGCAGGCATGGTGGAACAGGTGGACATTAGGACACCATCCCAAAGACACCATGCCAACAAGGTCGGGTGTTGACGAGAGGTTCGGCCATGGTTTGCTGGTGGTTGACTGGTGTTTGGAAGTAGGTCGGGGCGTGGTTGGTAGTGAAATTTTCTTCAAATTTAACTCAAATTTGATTCGATTTGTATAGAAAAGTAGGCGTGGCCTAAATCTGGTCAGACGATTTTGTTTATGATGACACCACATCCAGCTACATCACCATCACTCTTAACCTACTAGTGAAACAAAAAGTCTAATGTAGCTACGTGGAGGCAAAGAAACACATTTTGAAGCAGTATTTCTTCAATAATAGCCATCTGTAGCCAACAATGTTTCCATAAAGCCCTCCCCTGGTGACCGATAGACCATTTCCACCTATCCCGAATGCCCAGAGAGCGATGATGTCAGTCTGTCATTCACCCATTTTCCCTCAAGCTGTCAGATTGACCCCAAAGGTCAACTAAAGATGACCTACCGCGCCATAGTCGTCTCATAAACGTCCCAATATTTTCCTTTATCACCATTATCCTGCAGCGCAAATATTGTACCCGCGTTTATGATTTCTGATGTATTAAACTCCCCATATGGTGCACTCAATATGCTGCCATATTTACTACTAGTATAATGTTCGAGTCCTTCTGGCAGAAGAATACTTTTTTTTTTACTTAAAGGGGCATCATGTAACATTTTTGCACCAAAAATTGAAATATGGTAATTGTAATTTACTGCCATTTTTCAACATATTTGTGCAATCATCTTACTTTCCTTACATTTATGGTTGGCGCTAAAACAGCCCACACGAGGCGCACTTAATTTGTGGCACCACCAGAAACTACCAGAATGTAAACAAAAACATGGGTGACAGCTGTGTTTCCATCTTTTAAACACACTCGTAATTAAGGCATCATATTTTGGCACCTCCACTTCCTGAATGGCACTTATCTTCAAGTAGGAGTAGAGTTGATTCTACTTACTTTTAAACAAATGACCAGTAAATTTACTTTTCTAATCGCCCTAATGTTGTATAATGCATCAAATTTAAGCTATCCCGTCCAACAAACTCGAAGAGCATGTTTCGCATCTGCATGTTTGGGTGCCTTGGGGTGAATACCTGACAGCCAGCGTTTTGACAGCACCATATATACATGTAGTGTTCCTGCATGTTAACGTGTCATTACCATATAGTCGTGCTCAAGTATATGGCGCCTGCATATTTATCTCAAGGGTTATAAACATGAATCAGGAGTGTTTAGTCCCGACTTGCTTCTGTGTCTGTATCTGTATAGCCGGTATAACCGCCCTTCGGTGTAACACACCAGCTTCTACATGTATCTGTATCTGTATAGCCGGAACAACCGCCCTTCGGCGTAACACACCAGCTTCTGTATCTGTATAGCCGGTACCCTTCGGCGTAACACACCAGCTTCTGTATCTGTATCTGTATAACCGGTATAACCGCCCTTCGGCGTAACGCACCAGCTTCTGTATCTGTATCTGTATAGCCGGTATAACCGCCCTTCGGCGTAACACACCAGCTTCTGTATCTGTATCTGTATCTGTATAGCCAGTATAACTGCCCTTCGGCGTAACACACCAGCTTCTGTATCTGTATCTGTATAGCCGGTATAACTACCCTTCGGCGTAACACACCAGCTTCTGTATCTGTATAGCCGGTATAACCGCCCTTCGGCGTAACACAAGAATTCGAAGGAGGTCTTAGAAAATACCAGATTAATCCTTGGTTGATAACTCTGGTATTTGAAGGCATGACTATTTCTTGTTCTTTTCTGATCTGGTATCAGGTACTTGGTAGTTGGTACGTCCACCAGTTTATTAGTCATTTTGTACATCATGCATAGTCTGGAAATTTTTCACCTGTCTTCCAGTGACGCCCACTGTAGGTTTGATGTAGATGCACTGCTCAGATGTATCTTGAAGTGTTACAGTAACAGACGCACTCCTCGCAGTTCAGACTTCCTCCTGTAGTGCTTTTTCACGTTTGAGTGGTGCCACTGGTGATTCGCGCAGCCTTGCTGCATGCGCGCCGCACATAAATAACCCACGGTAACGACCAAGGCTGTAGTAAAGAAGGTGCTCCAATAACGATTTGTAAAATGCGACCGTGGCCTTTCAAACCTATAACGTGGGAGTAAATTGGCAGAAAGTATATTTTCACCGTCCCTTTTGATTAGCAAGACTGTAACGATGACGAGTTTTATGTTGTAACTCTTACAGTTGGCCATTTTTCTGAAGAAAACCATTTCCTGTTTATGTCTAGTGTGTAAACGTTACTGTGGAGTGGTTGAAAGGGGTCCTGGCTATAACGTTAACAGTTCTTTTTATAACATTCGTATAGCTCCATGGCACAATGTTGGAACACGGCGCTGTGTTTTCAATGACATGATTTTAGTAAAAATTTATCTGTGCAACCGATATTTTGCTGTAAACACATACAAAGTTATGAAGCAAGTTTAAACTGTAATTTCCAACACAAGAAATTGGATTTACCCAAATTTTCGACTGTGCAGCTCCAGTCTTTGTCAAGGAATGAGCAATCTTTTGTTGAAAATTACAGTTTAAACTTGCTTCATAATGACTTCTACCAACACAGATGAACTTTCAAGATACCGTACAAAGTTATACACTGTGTCTTCCCAGTGTGACTTCTATATATACTCAAAATTGAAACATTAAGTTCTGCTACAACTAATCGACTTCTATTTCAATTAACTTGTATGTGTTTTCTTACAAATATTCCTAAGTCTTAATCTCATGGCAGATCATTGGCAGGGCAGTGTCCCAAAAAAAGTAACAGCACAAAAAAAAAGAAGCCCGATAAAAACGCCTAAAACACGTCAAAAATAAGCCGAAGCCTAAACCTTTGCTTGGAGAGTACCTGACATAAAAAGCCCACTTTCTACCTTGATAACTTAGACGTACCTAGACATTTTCGGCATCAGCACACATGGCGAATTAGTCAATGCTAAAAAAAAGCATGGTGCCTTGTACAAGAAAAAAAAAATTTCCTTTTATCATTCGCCCGACTATAAATTTCCGTCTCATGTTGAGTCACATATGTGGTGAGGTAGTCATCATGACACACTTTCAAAGTCCCCCGCATCGCCCTCCCCACTAATCATTTCTCCTACAGAAGAGATGATAGATACGCTTGTCGGAACTAATTGTACATTTCCGTTCGACAAAGGGTGCACAAGCCTATAGTATACTGAGTGCGTCCGCAACCCACCACATTGCTAAATAATACATGTATCCCCTTTCCACTAGGACAGCGATCTCGCTACGACCGTACGGCGACCACATTTTATTTGTGTGATCCTTGATTTCATAATTGGAATATGATGAAAGATATAAAAGTATGATTTAAAAGAAAAGAAAACACAAAGAACGTAAACAAAAATTCGTTCTTTATGTATGAAATTTGTTGAGCGACCTGTCAATTCTTTGGCCGATGTTGTATCCAGAACCGTGCTTTACCCGGAACCATGCACAGGTACGGTTCTGGATAGTCCACACGTATCCAAAACCGTACCTGGGGCAAATCTACGTATACATTCTTGGATGCGGAGAGACTATCCAGAACCGTGCCTGATCCTAACCCTGACCCATCCATGCACAGAATTAGATAGGCACGGTTCTGGATAGTCCTTGGGTATCCAGAACCGTGCCTGGAGCAAATCTACGTTCTTGGATACGCGAAGACTATCATCCAGAACCGTGCCTGATCCTTGTCCTAACCCATTCAGGCATAGAAATAGATTGGTACAGTTCTGGATAGTCCATTCGTATCCACTGAATCCGTGCCTGGGGCAAATCTACGTTCTTGGATACGTGGAGGCTATCCAGAACCGTGCCTGATCCTAACCTGACCCATTCAGGCATAGAATTAGATAGGCACGGTTCTGGATAATCCTTAGGTATCCAGAACCGTGCCTGGGGCAAATCTATGTTCTTGGATACGCGGAGACTAACCATGCCTGATCCTTGTCCTATCCCATTCAGGCACAGAACTAGATAGGTACGGTTCTGGATACGATAGTCGCCATACAGTCGCAGGGCGATCGCCGCCCTAGTGGAAAGGGTGCCTAACACATGATTTGCTCTATTAGACATTCCCGCCACCCTTTTGTTCTTGGCAGCTGTAGGAGTCTCCCTCTCTCCGCTAAGTAGTTCTCCTGAACCCGCGGAGGATGATGGATATGTTTGCGGTAGATGGCGGTACTTTTCCCGCTGGCAGAGGGAGCAACAACCTCCGATGACCGTACTCAACCCACCGCATGGCTCATATATCATCCGCTCGGATAGGCATTACTGCCGTCCGTTGCCGATATCACTGTTTATAATGTTTAAAACATTCGGGAGTGGACGAGAGATTCGGTCATGGTTAGCAGGTGGTTGGCTAGTACGTCAGCAGTGTTCCGGGCGTGTTTGGGGGTGAAATTTGACTCAAATGTAACTCAAGTTCGATTCGATTCGTATAGAAGGGTAGGCGTGGCCTAAATCTGGTCAGACTGCTCCCGAACTTCAGCCAGCCTTGCTCGGATAGACATTACTACAGTCAGTTGCCTACGCCACTGGAAACCACTCTGCTCTCCATCCCACTCTTTGGCACAGAGCCTGGACTCTAACAGCTACACAGGGGCGCCAACTGGACATATTGGACTCAAGTGTCTTCACAGGATCCTTGGCTACCACTGGTGCGGCCACATCTCTAACTCCAGTGCACGCCGAAGAACCGAGCAACCACCTGTTTCCACAATGTGTCCAGTTGGCGCCCCTGTGTAGCTGTAAGAGTCCAGGCTCTGCGCCATGGAGCGGGATGGAGTAATGTCTATCCGAGCAAGGCTAGCTGAAGTTCGGGAGCAGTCTGACCAGATTTAGGAAACGCCTACCTTTCTATACGAATCGAATTTGAGTTAAATTTGAGTAAAATTTCACCGCCGAACACTGCTGACCTACTCCCGAACACCATACCAGCCAACCACCTGCCAACCATGGCCGACTCTCCCGTCCACTCCCGAATGTCTTAAACATTTTGAAACATGCGGCTGGTGCAGCCGAGCAGTAACCGACCTAGCCGAACACCAGCTAACCACAGCCGACCTTGTTCCTAACCATTTGGTTGGGGGGAGTTCTGCAGTGTTCGGGAGGCCATATTCGGCTATGTGTGACAGGGGCTTGAGGCATTACCATTCCCCATCATCCTCTATATCTCCTGGCATCTGTAAGACTGCCTACCCAGAGCTGAGACGTGACATCACTTCCCCCGATAACCTTGGGAAAGGTTCTTAGGTCCTCCTACCCATTACACTCTCTTCGTGCAGGGGTGACGTCAAATTTCTGCCCCGCCACATTTCTGCCTGTCGGGGTAGTGCGCGTGCCTGGAATTTAGGGCTAGGGTTAGGGTTAATATTAGGGTTGGTATTAGAGTTAGGGTTCTGGTTAGGGTTAGGGTTAGGGTTCTGGTTAGGGTTAGGGTTGGGTTAGGGTTAGGGTTAGGGTTAGGGTTAGGGTTAGGGTTAGGGTTAGGGTTAGGGTTAGGGTTAGGGTTAGGGTTAGGGTTGGGGTTAGGGTTGGGGTTAGGGCCATTGTTCAGGCTAGGGTTAGACTTGGGGCATTTATTTGGCAGGGGCAGAATTCTGGCTTCACACTTCACACTATGTGTGACAGGGGCTTAATAGATTGAGATATAGTCTAACCCCCATCCATTTTCTTCATTTGGGTTCATCGAGCCATTTTAGTTTTGTATGCAAATGCTGACCGACATCGTAACTCATGTGTTTCAGATCGCCCTTGAAGCCAGGCGCATGGGGCACCACAGCTGCGATCACAACACTACCTGCTTTTTGATGACGTGAACAACATCTCTGACGTCACCATGCTGTGGATTAAAAAGCGCTACAAGGAGGCCTATCTCTACCTTGGAGTTTTGCTGATACTATTCCTCGTGACGTGTTTTCTCATCCACCCGGACACCATGCAAATCCTCTCCAAGTCCCGATCGTCCAGACTAGACTTCGGGACAAACTTACAGAGATCGTCCCACAACCAGTGGAGACCGGTACGCATGCTAAGAGACATCCGCAGCACCACCGCCAGGCCGCTCACGGACACAGACAAACTCCACAGGATTGCCGACCTGCTGGGCTACGACCTGACGGGAAACAAGAAAAGGGACGACATGGAGTCGAGAAAAATGATCAACGACATCTTAAACTTGATCGACGATCACCAGAGACAAGGCAAGGACGCGAGGGACACGGTGGACATGATCTACTCAGTCGTGCGGAGTGCGCAGGAGGAGAAGAATGGAGATGCCCTGGGAGAAGTCATGAATGACATGAACGTGTTAGAAAACCTTCTGCCGAAGAGGTTGGAGAAAGTGAAGATCGGAACATATCCCTTCACCAGAGACGCTAGTCATTTGCCATCGGTAAGTGGAACATTTACTGTATTGTACTGTACTGAGTGCGAAACTGATAAAGCGTATCTGCATTGGTAGAAAGTTGTTGTTTTTCGTACTTCACAAGGGAATGACTCTGAGTTTGACCCTCTGACCTGACGCGCAATGATCTTCGGGATGTGTGACGTCAGGGGTGGGTCAAACGTGCCAGGAAGTCTATACCTACCGCCGTCTTCCCGGTTCAACGTGAGTTGACGGGTCCTGGTGTAAATTGCCCCCTTTACGCCTCTCGTGAAATACTCAAGATTCCTATTTTATCTAGCAAAGTGCTGTTGGCCAGAACTCTAGGCCTTCCCAACTATCTACTCAGTCACCTTGGCCCTTCAAACTTCCGGGTAACAAACTGCCGACGCGTCCAGAAGCATCCCCTTGCTTAATTGATTACTGTAGCGTCCTCTGACGACCTCATCCTTGACACACCTGTCCTGTTTGGTCATGTGCGCCATTAGTTGAGCGCCATTAGGGCGGCCGGCAGTGTTGGAGGATTCTCAGTCGCCCATCAGAGTAATCCTTTTTCGTCTCGTCCTCCAACCTTACAGACATCCGCAAAGCTCGAGCATACATCAAAACCTAATCGTTAAAAACCCGCCCCTCCAGTGTGCCTTGTATCATTTTGAATTCAGATTTAGTACCTGGCGTATTTCCCGGAGGTGCGTCAATCATTGTGGTAAGTGCAAGTCATTTTGGGGTTTCCGTTCTGGAGCTTTGAGCAGCCGAAAGGTCCAAAGCACACGGAGGAACTATGAACGCTTGCTTCCCTTCCCAAAATAGACTTGCTAATGGAGTTTTTCGGCTTTTCTGTGAACTTCGCTTCTTCAAGGAAATCCCATTACAAATACTGTCCCCGCTAGGAAACTGTTCAGCTTTGTTGCGGATATAAAGCCGCTTCGCCACACGAGCGTTTCAGACCCGTGGGACTTCTCAACTTCATTCGAATTCCTGTCAGACCGAAACAGGAACAGTTTGCTTCAAGCAGTCGGCGTAAATGCCGCCATTAGATTTCCTCGGAGCTACAGACATTGGGAACACCATAGTGTGGTTTAAACCTCTCTAAACTACGTGGTCGTTAATCATTAGAGTTATGAATATTACTAGTATTTGATTGGAAAGTTTGAAAATAATGATTACAAATGGTACATCATTGTAAAGGAAGGCAAACGCACTTTTCAAAGATGTGCATGCAGTACTAGTAATAGACTCATATAATCATAGAAATGGCATATCAATGTGCATGATATAGTTTTCCATTTGATATAATCATAGGCAGTGTTTATATGTTATTTGACATTTCTGGCAGTCCAATTTTACTATTTCTTGTTTTGATGTCCTATTAGATATTCTTGACTGAGATGAAAATTTAATATTTTTCATAGAGGCTCATTGTGATATGAACACGTACAATGAACCTCAATTTTCCAATGTCTCCTGAAGGAATGTCCATCCGGGTTCCACAACAGAGCCGAGCAATCTGATTGGTTCAGGGAGAAGTATGTGGATGACGTCAAGATGTTGATGGATTTGAGTGACGTCGAACCGAGGAACTTCTTGGACCTGCAGTTCTATTCACTACCGTTCGGGTACAAGAGGGAGAACAGGACACGTAAGTTCCACTGCACGAAACGTTGGATTTACCGGCACGTCGGCAGAACGTACTGCGCCTGATTTTTCCACATTTTTCGTTGGATGTTTGGACAACGTTGCATCAAAATTTTGCCTGTTGCAGAGGATATCTTTTCCTATATAACATCTGACAACTACAGACAGGCTGTCAACCTTATATGCTCTGATACAACCTTATATGAGACGTTCTGCCAAAGTGCTATGCACAATACATTACGGGTTTCGCGCAGGTGCAGTACGTTCTGCCGACGTGCTGGATTTACCAATGCTAGTGAATGCCAGTAAAGTCAGGTAATGTTCACTTTGTAAACAGTACCGGACTTAACAATGGTAGTAAATAAAAGCCAAGTCCAGTAATTCTATAAATACCGTCGTTAAGTACGAATTTACCGGACCTAACTTACTTAATATATTGTTAAGTCTGGTACTGTTTTAAAAGTAAACATTACCTGACTTTACTGGCATTTACTACCATTGGTATATCCAACTTTTTGAGTAGTGTTCATAGAATAGACGCTATGTTCTTATTGTTGTTGTTACTTCATGGTATGGAAGTATCTTTGGGTGGCTGAGCTGTGGGTTTGTGTTTCTGTTCTGTTTGTACTAATTGCTTCGATTGCATGGTTTGTGGGAGATGATTTTGACAGTTGATTTATAAGGAGGTCTCCGATTTGTAAATATTTGTAAATATTGTTTCAAGTAATTGGCAAGCTCCCTCTAACCTCCTTGGTAACTTTGCTTGCTTCTTGCTAAGATTACATGTTCGGGTGTTCTTTTATCCAATTTTATTCCTTTTTATGTAGTCGTTGACAGCATATTCCATAATTTGGACCACATTGGCGTCTACCGCGGAGTGAGAAAGCAATGCCTGAGGTGTGCTGTGGTCGGATGCGGAGGGATATTAAAGGGTTCCCGTAGAGGTGGTGAGATCAACGCACATGATTTAGTATTTAGGTAAGGAAACATTCACTAGTATTAGAGAGTTTTGATAATCCAATCTGTTCACCAAATAGTACAATGCTATCTCATTTACGTCAAAGATAAATAAATTTAAATGGTTTTTAGATCCTCGATCTGTATTGATAAAAACAACAATACTCACTTGTATATAGACATCTTTTTCTAACCGAAGATACAATTATGAAAAATAAAGGCAATGATACAGGTTGGGGTGTTGTATCCAGAACGATGCTTTATCCAGAACCACGCTCAGGTACGGTTCTGGATACTCCACGCGTATCCAGAACCGTACCTGAGGCAAATCTACGTTCTTGGATACATGTACGCGGAGACTATCCAGAACCGTGCCTGATCCTAACCCTAACACATTCAGGCATAGAACTAGATAGGCACGGTTCTGGATACGATAGAGAGTGTCTCACGCCGTAGTCTTTGCCTATGAAAACGATGGCTTTGTCGTTATTTGATTTCATGGCCCGTTACTGACTTGTACACGCCTGGCGTAACCACACAATAGCCCAGAATTTATCCCGACTATTTTCTCATTCAGGACGGTTTCTGTATCGATTCTCAATGCTACCAACTACTGCTATGTAATTCAATTACATGTGCAAGGTATCGTTCCCGAATAATCTCATTTCATGTGATAACCTTTCAATAGATGGTAAATCTAAGCTGAAAAGAGATCAATTCACGTAGTTTCCCAATCAAAAGAAGAATGTAGCAGTCATAACAATGGATCTAAGCAACATTGTAACTCAGGAAAACATGAATGGGCAGATTTGATTATATTCATTTTCCGTTTGCCAGTTTATATAACGTACAAACGCCTGCGTAGTTTGTTTGTTTATTTGTTCGCACTTTGAAATACAAATAATAAAAAAAAGGTTAAACTTAATTATGACAGAACACTGTGCAGGAGGGGGCGGGAAACCCTAATGGCTTATGCATGGCCCTCCTCCTTACTATTTCTAAATAAATTAACATATTTTAAAGAAGAAGAAATTTACGGTATTGAGAAATGTAACTAAGATAACTTAAATATATAAATGAAAATCATAAAGCTAACATACTATAAGATAGTTAATTAACAGAAACAAATCAATCGCAAAGAAAACTAATACAATTTGATTGTTTGACAACGGTGGTCGCTAATTACAAATTCTAAGATAATTCTGAAGAAACGGAAACTATATACTGGAAAATAAATTAACTGAATTTTACACAAATAATAAGAAAAGAACATAGGTATAAACAAAATACAGGTCTTAAGATGAAAGTACACAACCAATAATAGATTATAATGACCAAAAGACAAAATGCTTTTAAATAACAATTCTGATCATTTTAAGTCGCCACGTAACTTAGTAAGAATGTATATGGAGGAGAATTTAAAAGTCTTGAGGATTCAATAATAGATAATGTTTTAGATTATTTAGTCATAAGGCTAAAGGGCATCGGTATAAAGAGAATAAAGAGAGAATAAAATGAATTAGTTATAATAGTGATTGGGCGCTTAAAGCAGAGAAATAATCATTATTTTTTATTTCTTATCTTAAATCCTCAGAGTAAATCACGCCAGAATCGACCAGCAGTACGCAGAGGACGTTGGGAACAAGACGGACTTCTACGTCTTCTTCCCAGAGTCCGAAGACGTCCGGCGGGTGGCCCACCAGGTAACGTATCGCCCCGCACGGGCCATTGACGTTGTTTCCCATTTCCCTCGGACAATCTCCACGACATATTGCGTCCCTCTAACCCCTCCGCTGGTCGTAATTCGTTCATACCAACAATAGCTGCTTGATATAAATTGCTGAAAGACACAAAGAGGTGCTTCCGAAGTATTAGTATTCCAGGGTAACGTATTAAGTGGCATTACTCGTTTTGATCATCTGCCTTTTGTAATTGCCTCTGGTCGCTGATGGATGAGAGGTGTTGGAGAGATAGCCTTTATATCACGCGCTCACTGTTCAAGTCGTAACAAACCCGGGAGATAAATGTCGCGACTCCGGCGCTTCGCACAGTCGCTATTAGTCGTAGTTCTTCAATGTGAGGTCGTAGCGTTCGCCAATTTTGGGCACTGCAATTACATTCATGGCGTTTTTTTATAGGAGCGTTCCATATATGTGAACGGGAGATCGGCAACTATTTCATACCTCATTTCCTTGGGTTTGGTTATCATACACCTGTTTCTCTTCACTGACGTTGATTGAAGTAGTCCCTCAAAGTGTCCAGCCCATCCACATTTAGATTGGGTGTTGCTGAACCAGACATGAAATAACAACGGATGGTGTCTGTCTTAGAAATATTTCATGTGAAGCATTGGTGAAGTAGCTTCCACCAGGCCTTCTTAAAGGGGGTTAGGATGGTAGAATTCGGCAAAAGTATGGTCTGACTGGCCAGGGGAGTGGGTCCACTGTCAGGGTTTCATGCGCTGGCAAATGAACTCTACGGTGGTGGCTAAACTCCCCTGGCCAATTATTCTCCGTATTTGGCTAAATTCTGCTGTTTTTGGACCCGAGTTGTTAATCTGGTGGAGACTAGGGATGAAGGGGAGTACGGTAGATTCTCTAAGGTTCAGTTCACCCACATTGACATTTGGATAGACCCCTCTCATGCCAGACCCGCCGCTAGCCAATCACGTCGTCGCGTTCGTCCAAGAGGCAGCGTGATTGGCTGGCAGCCTTCCCTCCAACAACAGGAGGGGGAGTATCTGATTGGCTGACGGCTGGCCGGCGTATCTGATTGGCTGACGGCTGGCCAGCGCTAACCCAATGAGAGGGACTGATCGCAGGCCGGTACACAGGGCCGTTGATTGAGATACATAACTTATAAGCGATTGGATCTGGTATGAAAGGATGAGATAGGCTGGTCCTAATCTCCAAGCAGATCTTTTCGTGGCTGCAAAGACAGTATCAAAATGGCCAGGCAGTATCCATTTGCAAGACAGTATCCAATACGCCAAGCTGGCGTAAAAAAAAAAGATACCAGTACAAAAAAAACAAAGCCCGGTAAAAACGCCTAAAACACGTCAAAAATAAGCCAAAGCCTAAACCTCTGCTTGGAGAGTAGGCTGGTCCCGTAGTTAAGAAATACGTCATAACGGAGATCGATTTGTGTGTTTCCATCTAGGACCCCATCTATTTCTACGTGCCATTCAAGACATACGACCTGGAGTACATCGAAGGGAAAATCGTCCGAGATGTCATCCCGAAAATGTGTTCTAACAAGACGGGAAAGTGCTGGTACGTCATCTCAGATATTTCAATATCTTATCATGGAAGTTCATCTGTGCTGGTAGTACTCATAGTAGAATGCTAAACGTTGTTCCAACACAAGGGTACACAAGGATCAAATTTTCAACGACCACTGTCGCCTTCGTCAGGATAATTAATGACCAATCGCTTCCGAATGTAAATATCTTATTCAGGAATACAGGTTACTGACTGTTGCAAGAACATTAAATTCCCACTTACACGTTGACCGAGATATGTTCGTGAATATGAAAATTACCATTCCTACCCCTGGATCGATAGTCGAGGGAAAAGTCTTCACTACAAAGCCGAAACTCATTCCTGCTTAACTACCGGGTTTCCTCCCTACCCAAACATGGACAGCCCCGCTCAGTATCAATACTATTTTCCCTTCAAGATTTACCACCAGACGTTCCCCAAAATTGCTATAAAACGATATTAATTTAGAGGCCCAAAAATGATATTGCCCGCCTTGGCAAGGTTGAAATTACGGGACTGGAACCGTACGTTATATATCGCCTCCTGAATAATCTCTAACCCATTGTGCCCGGATGGAAAGTGATCTCGCGCTGCGCTGGCGAGGAAATTGAAAATCTTTCCGCTCATTAACCACCGCCCACATCTGTCCGTTGTCTGGCCCTGAGAGACCCTCATCTGATCGATGTACGGCACAGAAAGTTCGGTTATTGTATTCATGACAGATTCAGACTTGCTGCTTGACTCGGTCCCTGTGTTTTAGAGTGTCTATTATACTGCGTAGAACATAATATATCTCTCTCTCTATGCAAATGCACGCGTGCTGAAAATGCCAAGGCCGTAGCTACTCAGATGGATATAGATATTCCGTAGATTCAATGGCGCCCGATCACATATGTCGTACGATCGTCGTATATACGATCGCAAAACTGAGGGCATTCTTGAGATGGTCGTGTAAAATTCAGCTGTCTTCTTAGTTGTTACGGGATAGGCTGTCTTAGACCCTTGTCGGTGGTTGGTTCTGTCACAGCCTGCTTGAAAATTCTACGTCATGAAAATCGTACGACGGCCTACGACAAATGTGTGGGTTGACAGTACGTGGGTGGGGGGAATTGACAGGGTGACAGGAGGTCAAAAGGTCAGACTCAGGTAATGCGGTGAACGTGAAGGTCTCAGAATCTGGCTGGGAACCAGTGGTCGACATGGGGGAATTCAGGAAGCCGAGGAGTCTGAAATATCCGATTTCTTGTTCTGATCTTTATTATGTTTACCTTCTTCCTCTTCCTCCTCTTCTTCTTCTTCTCCAAACAAATAAAGTCAATGACATGGACCAGACGTCTGTCACCATGGTAACTGGTGCTGTAGCAGACACCCTGTGATGTTAGGTTACAAGATGTTGCAAGTTGCAGGACAGAGTTGGAGGGGCTGGTCACCATATATATAAATGTGTTTGAGTAAGAATATAAAACAGAGCTTAGACGGTACCATGTGAAGGTAAAGATGATGTTTGCTTTGCAACTGTTACCTTTCTAGTTATTTCTAATTCCTCTCTTTGAAGGAAACTCCGGAACCCACCGAACGTGACGTCACACAACCTGCGGATCGTGCACCCAGACTTCATGCGGTACGTGTTCGTGAACTTCCTGAACGGCACGGCGTACCGCCCGACCACCGGCGCCCTCACGGTGTTCCTGGCCGTCCACATGTGCGACGACGTGGACCTCTACGGCTTCGGCTTCGACAGGAGGTTCTCTCTGCATTACTACGACGAAAAATTCAAAAACTACACGGAGTGGAGAACCGGGGCGCACGACATCGATAACGAGAGATACCTCTGGCAGAGACTGGACGAACAGAAGGTTATAAAATGGTTCAAAAGATAGCAGCGCTGGTTGTGGAGCGCCCTAAAATCCAAGCAGATGTTGGAGTGGAAGATTGTAACTTCTTGGCTTCTCTGACAGCCATGTCATCATGGTGGAAAACAGTTTTGGGCACAACATGTCCTGTACTATTATACAGTTGTATCATAGTTCATATTCAGTTCGACTGTAATCATAAGCAGGGACATTGAGATACTGCACGAAAGTTGGATTTACCAATGGTAGTAAATGCCAGTAAAGCCGGGTAATGTTTACTTTGTAAACAGTACCGGACTTGACAATGGTAGTAAATAAAATTTCATTACTACCATTGTCAAGTCCGGTACTGTTTAGAAAGTGAACTTTACCCGACTTTACAGGCATTTACTACCATTGGAAAATCCAACTTTTCGTGCAGTGAGAGAGTTTGATGGTTGGTTGTCAGAGAGAAGTCTAACAGTCAGAAAACCTTACAATCTTCCGCCCCAACATCTGCTTGGAGATTAGAGCATCCATATTAGAGCAAGTTCCTGAACACGAAGAACGTTTTTCCATGACATCTTCTCATGAATATAAACTGCTCCGCAATGTAGACACATGCCATTAGACAGTTCAAATCTGTGAATATGCCATTTTTAATGTACATACAATGTGGTCGATGCCTTTAGTTACAACTGACGGCTTCAACGTGCCGAAAATACAACATCTTCTCAACGAAGTTTCTAAAAAGCCAACAACTATACAGACTCGAACTTCTCTTACACATGGAAGGGTGACACTTCTCGTTCGGCTAGTCTAACATTTATTGCTGTCGAACTTCTCAACGATTTTATTGTTTATGTTTATGTTTAAATAGTTTATATGACAGGTCCAGAACACTTCTCCAGTTTACGATATATATATAGATACTCAGTGAATAATTTTACTATAGGAAAAGAAATGAGTTTTGGTGAATTTTTAAGACATAAGAAGAAACGTCATAATATATTAAACCTCTCCTTTCTTTGGAATTTTGTAACTATGGGGAGGAACGATGGTTGATGTAACACTGTGATCGCTTTCAGAGATTTTTCGTCGCAGTTACTCTGTTTTCAAACGCATATTTAGTGAATTCTTTCATGAGATGTGGGCCAACCTTGAATGTATTCTACGTTTATTTTATGAAATGGTGGTGTACCACATTCGTACTTCTCAAATAATGCCATTGCAATTCCACCATCATGTTCTCTGAAACAAAATAGAATAAAAACCTTTACGCCATAGCGTTTGATACGTGTTTAGACTTCGGCATGTGTGGATATGAATGGGATGTGAACGCCATGCATGGTGCTGTATAAAGGTGGGTGGTATGGCACACGGTACAAGTAGGGTTAAGTCCCGGTCACATACTTCGTACGATGCACGTACGATGTTTTCTTTTAATGAATGAATGGTTTAATAATAATAATTACTACATAGCAGCCACAAGCTGAATTGCGTACTATTTACAATGAAACACAATAACAATACACTTGACATTTTTAAATACATTATAAAACATCAATAAAAACACATTTCATGTATTACAGATCAAACTGCACTTGAGTTAACTGGTCTGTTATTTGTTGTTAATATGTTCAGTATGCGGACAAGATATGGCACTGGAGGATTCTTATATCCTATTAGTCCTGTGTTTAACAATTTTGACCAGAAACGGGTACAATATCTTAAATTTTAAACTCCTGCACCCGTTTCTGCTGAAATGTACGACGTACGGTGATATCGTCACGGGGGAAACATCGCAGGTGCAACGTGCGGTGTATGTGACCGAATACGTTAGATCTGACTAGTGGCAACACGAACATGATTAATGACATATGCCTACACAATCACACATCTGTTAGCTGCTAGTAACAGACTGCACATCTATGCCACAGTTAATAGTACAGTAAATAATGTCAGGATAGTGCATGGATCATCGCATCGCTGGTGGGAACTTGGACACAGCCTGGTCCGGACCTGGCAATTTCACGGGACGTGCCTGCAGCTGATGGCATCGCTCTTAACTCCAGAACGCCACTTCCTTCTGTGCTTCATGTCATGAATCGACTGTCTTAGTGCAATCTGGTATAAGTAATTGCTGTGGTTGTTGTTTATCAAGAAGATGTCGCCGATGAATTGTGATAACACAAACCACACGTTATTCGTACTCTCTTTCTAATATTCTCTCGCTCCAGCATTTTTTAATAGCAGAATAAAGACTATTTTCTCAGAGCCCTTTCTCCATCCTTAGACCACGACCAAGGTCGTCAACGACTACCTGTCGTATCCAAAACCGTGTCTATCAAGGTCTATGGCTGAATGGGTTATGGTTAGGATCAGGCGCGGTTATGGATAGTCTCGGCGTATCCAAGAACGTAGATTTTCCCTAAACACGGTTCTGGATACGCGTGGACTGTCCAGAACCGTGCCTGAGCATGGATAGAGCACGGTTCTGGATACACTAAGCACGTCGGCAGAACGTTCTGCACCTGCGCGAAACCTGTAATGTATTGTGCATAGCACTTCGGCAGAACGTCTCATATAAGGTTGTATTCGCGTAATACTATATAAGGTTTACAGCCTGTCTGTAGTTTTCAGATGTTGTATATTAAAAGATATCGTCTGCAACAGGCAAAATTTTGATGCAACGTGGACCAAACATCCAACGAAAAATGTGAAAAATCAGGGTTTTGCGCAGGCGCAGTACGTTCTGCCGACGTGCTAATACACTAGAATCTACAATACCCTCGTCCAGTCACGTGACCTTTAACATCCATCCCAGGTAATCACGTGACTACTCCTTCACAGCTGATGAAAGATGGCGGATGCTACTCCAGCTGAACTTTTTTAAGCCGTGAGTTTGGGTTTATTCTTTCATATACTATTTTCTCATATACATTGTACATTAATTAGAAAGAGCAATATCAATATTGCTTACTAATTATAGTAATTTGAGCCACAACACCTTAAACACGGGAATGTAAGAATGACCACTGTAAACGAATTCAAATTACTGTTTAATTTGGAATATGAATAATCATTTGTCTACAATGGGTTCTAGAAACTGTCAAAACGTCTAGACTGCACATATGCTTCTAAAAGCCCACTAAATAGAAAATGTCTAAAACCTGCACATCAAGATTAGATTAACCCTCAAACCACCAAAACTGACCCCATAATGTTTTGCACGATTCTTTTTGTGATTTGTATGTATGTATAGTTTCATTAATCTATGAGGGATAGTTTGACATGATTAGGTGTGAATAATTTCTGCTCATTATCATAATTTAATTTAATTTCACTAGAGGTCCACAGGCAGCCGTGTTGATGACCTTTGACCCCAATTCCATAGGCAACTTAGTCAAGAGTCACAACTATTGAGTTTCCTGATTCAATATTGCGTTCATTCAAAGCATGAGGTCATGACAGCATAAAGCTCAAGCAAACATATTATCTGGAAGAAATTTCGGGGACAACAAAAGAAGTAGATGTGTTAGAAAATGCATAACATTTTTGGGGGTCAATTTTGACCCCACTGGACAACGCATGAACTTTCTAGGATAACTCAATCAACAATAAGCCAATGTCAGTAAAACCGTATAAGAAGTTACAAGACATATATACAAACAAACTCATAGGAGAAATTTCGTTTTCGACAAGAAATGTCAAAATGGCGCATATCTATATACGTCTGGGGTCAGTTTTGACCCCATACGGTGGTTTGAGGGTTAAGCCACAAATTATCTGCTTCAAGTATGGATACATAAAAATGTTGGTTGTGACGTTGGACTGACTGTCGTTACCGTTACACAATAACATAACGATAGTTTGTCGTGTGACAGGCAGCTAAACTGTACAAGCGACTAACCAGATACATATCTACAGCAATTTGAACACGGAAAGGCCAACGACTTGACTGTGGCACTTTTACAACCTTGTAGAGTAAGCCAAATGGAGAGATAGAGTCCAAGTCAAGCCACACTCTATCCAGGCGGTCTCTAGTTCACTTACTTTGCAAAACTAATGAAATAACATTAAACGGAAATAAATAAACCCTACAACTGGCCATATTATCAAGACTTTAAACTGTTCTCCAACTCATAGATTTAACTCACCGGAATTTTCGACTGAATCGCTCAGTCTTCTTCAGCTATCTGACCCAAATGCTGTGGACACGTGATTTGTCTCACGTGTGACGTCAGCAAAGGGTCAAAGGTTGTCTGAAGTCGATATCTCCCCCCGTCCCGGTTGAGCGAAGGTTGAAGTGCCCTGATGTATATGGCCTCTTTTATGCCTCTCTTGAAGTAATCCATATTGAACTGGCCATATTGTTTACTTAATGTGGAGCCGCCAATCTTTTGGTCACACAGGGATATTCTGGAGTTTAGTTGTAGCCCGTTATGTAGTTTACAACCAATCACTTTGAAAATACGTATTCGTAAAGAAATACATAGCTTCACAATAACATAATACATCATACGGAACAAACAAAAGAAGGATATTGTGCTGTTATATATGGTTGTTTTATGATCTGGATTTCCCCATAAATGTAATCATACAAATGGATTGAAGGTACCGCCATATCGGACAGAATGTCATTACAGGGATTGTTATGTTGCAAGTGTTTAGGAAAGCATCCCTTAGTGAGGATATATCACCTAAAAAAACATTGTCCAATTTCCTGACGGTGAAATGGCGAGTGTAAAAGGTAAAGGGATGTCATTACACTGTGGTTGTCCCTTCCTTGGGAATATAATTAAAACGCCCTCCTAGTAAACCTCATGGAATCAAACTTTCCCGGTAGTATTTACGGTCCTATTTCTCGGCAGATGCAGTTACGAGTTTAGTTATGACAGGCTATATACTTGATTGACAGTTCATAGACAAAACAATCACATGTCCCCATCTGTTATAACGGTAGATTATGAAAGTTGTAAAAGTTTATCGAGTGTGGAACGTAGGAGTGCGTCTTGCCGGGATGTACGGTGGATTGGCCGCAGGTATATCCGAGCATGATGGCCCCACATGGTGTAGAAGTTTTTGCCGGGGACCTTGCTGAGTTTCACGTTCTTTCGTTCCGTGGTTGGCCATGGGCGTCGGATATATTACCATATGAATGAAAACCAAGCAGATGTCAGGAAGGAAAGACTGGCCGAATGAAACAAGTGCTTAAATAAACTTTTACAAAATATCTCTTCTCAGTTAGAAAGAGCTCACGATACATTACAATTGTGAATCAATGTTTACTTTGTAAACAGTGCCGGACTTGACAATGGTAGTAAATAATATTGTATGGTAGTAAAATCCGGTAATTTCATTTATTAAGTCCCGTAATTTCATTTACTACCATTGTTGACTCCGAAATTACCGGACTCGACTTTTATCTCCTGCCATTGTCAAGTCCGGTACTGTTTACAATGCAAACATTACCCGACATTACTGGCATTTACTACCATTGGTAAATCCAACTTTTCGTGCTGTGTAATGATCACGCAAGGGACAGACATCCGCGTTGGGAACCCAAGATGAAAGAATTTTCATATTGTGATCGATGGATCATAAAATGGCTGGTTATTCCTTAAGTCTGGAGCTTGGATATCTACTAATTGAAACCATCCATGCAGAAAGCATGGGAGTGATTACTAGACGGATACTCAGTCAACCAAATAATGGTGCAAAATGGGCTCGAAGATGCGGGGCCGTCTGTCTGAGAGAAGAAGCGTTTTGGTTATTAACTAGAGCTCACCGAAGTAATTGGTCGATTCGTCAGCATCAGGAAAGACTATCAACTGCTATATAATGTCATCACTAAAATATAAGATTTTCGAATCAACTGTTGGCCGTGTATTCATTATTACATAGTTTGTATGCACGAGGTATTAAAGAGGCCATGTACATCAGGGCTTGGGAACAATCCCTCAACAGAGACGGGGGGCGCCACAGACTTTCTGCAACCTATGATCCACTGCTCACCGAGTCACGTGTGTCATCTGTGTAATGTGACGTCATGGAAGTTGTGGATTGCTCATTCCTTGACGAAGACTGGAGTTGTGCAGTCGAATATTTGGGTAAGTCCAATTTCTTACGTTGGAAATTACAGTTCAAACTTGCTTCATAATGACCTCTACCAACACAAATGAACTTTCAAGATAAGGTTTCAAAATTCGTTAACAGCTAAAAGCTAACAGCTAAAACGCAATACTGTGGAGGGTACAAACAAATGCAATGCACATAAGTGATATACATGCTGCTTCCTGTAACCCTAAGGCCTTATATACAAAAAAATAGAAGTCCTGATACACCAGTGTGTGATTTTCCATCCATTTGCAAGAATACCAAATCCCAGTTGTATAATACCACCAAGTATCAATAGTCATAACAAATGATTAATGACTCCATTCGGTTGTTTCTAAGTGCTATATAGCACTATTAAAAGTTGTTGATGTCGTCAATGAACCATAGAATATACCTAGTAGAGTAATCCATAAAACTGTGCAGCCCATTTGCAATAGTTCAGCGAGTCTCTATATGTATCACTGCGCCATGTCTGCAATTTGCCTTTGCTTTTCAGGTTGGCTTGCCTGTTGAAAAGTTGACAAACTCAGTCTCTGCTGATTCAATTACATGCTGCACGAACGGTGTTGTATCCAGAACCATGCTTTATCCAGAACTACGCTCCGGCATGGTTCTGGATTGTCCACGCGTATCCAGAACCGTGCTTTATCCAGAACTACGCTCAGGCATGGTTCTGGATTGTACACGCGTATCCAGAGCCGTGCCTGGGGCCAATCTACGTTCTTAGATACGCAGAGACTATCCAGAACCGTGCCTGATCCTAATTTATAACCCTAACCCATTCAGGCATAGAACTAGATGGGCACAGTTCTGGATAGTCCACGTGTATCCTGAACCGTGCCTGGGGCAAATCTACGTTCTTGGATACGCGAAGACTATCCAAAACCGTGCCTAATCCTAACCCTGACCCATTCAGGCACAGAACTAGATAGGCACGGTTCTGGATACAATAAACGGGCGGTCTGCTTAAAATGACGAACGAACTCCAGCCTTCGTTAACCTAACAAGCAAACGACCACGCAGTCAAGAATTTACAACCAATTTTGAGAGATACATGTGGACCGCCGAAAAAGCCTGGCCCACAATTGAAATTTGAAATACGAGCCAATCGTTTGTGCCTAGTTAGGCAGCTACAAAATGTTATCTTATCCTGTAAACCCTGATGTGCCATGGCCCCTCTATTCAGACAGAGATACTTTAATCGCAGACGTTACTGCATGCCCTCCTATGTACCGCCCTGTTATATCAAAGTCATTACATTCCGTCCGTAAAACTTGCCACCGGACAAAAATATCGCTCCCAGATGGCGGGTACGAAGGCGGAGAAGGACGTTGTAATCTTAGGCGAAGCTTGTAAAAAAAAATTGATGGTGACATGGCCGTCATCGTGGCATAAATCTACCGGTTAAACTTACAAAACTGTCCTTCATTGTGAAACCAGTTCTCTACAGCACAATTTCGTGTGAGATGTATGACTGCACTTATCATGGAACACCGTACCAAACAATGGTAGCGAGCGACGTACATATCTCAATTTCTAGCAGCAATCTCTTTCTTTTATATTAAGTTATAAAAAGATTATTGAAAAATGTACAGCCTCGGCCATAATCCTAGCTGTGCATGTAGCTTTTATTTTGACAAGGAGTCATGAGAAATACGGGGTGGGAACGAGTTACTGCTATAGTCACACATAGCCTAGTATGGCCTCCCAAACACTGCCGAACTCCCCCCAACCATGGTTGGGATTAGGTTGAGAGCAAGGTCGACTGTGGTTGGCCGATATTCGGAGAGGTTGGCTGCTGCGACGGCCGAATGTTTCAAAATATTTAAAAGTGTGGACGGAAGTTGGGGAGTTGGCGGGAGGTTGAGCCATGGTTGGGCACTGTTTGGCTGGTGGTTGGGAGTAGGTCAGCAGTGATCGGGGCGTGGTTGGGAGCCAAATTTGACTCAAACTTAACTCAAATTTCATTTCATTCGTATGGAAAGGTAAGCGTCGCCTAAACCTGGTCAGACTGCTCCCAACCTACCGCCAACCCTGGTTGGCTGCTGGTCGGGGGAAGGTTCTGAATGTGTGACAGGGACTTAAGTCATAAACAGTTATTGAAAAATGTACAGCCTCAGCCGTAATCCTACCTGTAGTTACCATGTAGTTTTTATTTTGACAAGGAGAAATACGGGGGTAGGGACAAATTACTGCCATACTCGAGTGACTGGTAATTAATAGGGTGATGATATGTGGGCGTCTGTTAAAGACCTGTATTCTCCCGGATCAAGATTAACGGAAGGAAAGAATTAGGAGGATACATCACTCTGTTTATGTCATATTAACGACGCTGATAGTAATTACTGTCATTTCATCAAGCGCACTGAATCAGCAAATATATGACAGATCGTCACAAAGGTGGGCTGGCGATAGTTCATTGTTTATAATCGATTCTTTAGTAACATTATCAATCATGGTAACGCTTATGCGCTGTTAGAATTGACTGATGAATTCCACACTGCACGAAATGTGGGATAACCATGGTGCTAAATGCCAGGTAAGTGTGGTAATGGTAAGTCTGGTAGTTCAGGTCATTCGGTATCATATAGCTAGCTACCGCCACGCCGCGTGCCTGCAAAGCTGGGATGTACCTAAACTGTCGCCGTTTATCGCCTAAAGCAACCTTTACCAGACTTACCTGGCATTTATCGTCATTGCTGAATTCCAATGTTGGTGCAGTGCCAAACACGTGCTAAAGTATCTAGTTTCCATCCATATCAGTTTCTGTGTTCGCCGTAACTTCTGAAGGCAAGGCCTATTGTTCGGCTGGAGTGTGAAGGGAATTTACTGTAACAATGGCCGAGTGTACATTGTTAAAGCCGTCTCTGTGGGCTTGGCACCCTGCTGAATGTCCTGTTATTAATCTACAGGTAATGGAAAACTGTAAAACACTTTTGTCAGTCCCTTTAACGCCGTAGCTACTGTTGCAGGGCTTCTCTTGCTTGCTGCCTTACATAGTACGGGGTATACATATATATATAAGGCAGCAAGTAACAGTCGCCACGGCTATACAACGCTGTACAACGTTGTATTATCAGTACAACTTGGTCTCAAAAAAGGCACCGATCGTCCTCTGTCATGCAGCTTAGATTAAGTATCATATTATCATCTATCTTAGTTTAAGCTTATATCTCCTCCAGCACAATATACATCCCAAACTGATCTAACAACATGGACACGTGTAGTTAAGGGACAGACGTAACATTTTCTTCCACTCTTCTAAATAGAAATGGCGTTACGAAGAAATTAACGTTGCACCTACCACATTTACGAAAAACGTAAAAACAAAATAAACGGAAGCTAAATTAAGTAGCACACAAGCAGTAGTGAACAATTCATCTTCTTTTCTTTTTGGAACGTTTATTGCACATTTGTAGCTTGATAACAATATAATGATACAGTAAATAAAGACATTGTACACCACATCACAACACATTTACACAATATAACAGGGGCCATTCCCACTGGCTTTTTTGGCTAGGGTGTGCGCCCTAGGACTTTTTTACATGAGTGTTTCATCCCCACCTGGATTTTCTGTGCTAGGGTTTACCCTCTATAACAATTTATCTTCTAATGTTATATAACAAAAGAGGATTTAATGAACATTTATCAACATTGTCTACACTAAAGCTATCCATGTACAATGATGGAATACGCGGCTTACTGTACACCATACCCTAAATCCCCAGCTACATGCGTACTTAGTCGTTACAGTCACGTCTGCGCCATAACACATGATCAAGGTGAGCAGGGCTATAACAGTAAAACAGCAATCAGCTGCCTCAGTCGAGCGCTCGCTAATGAGAGCTGCAGTCAAAGGTGCACGTCTGGAAAGAAGTTGACTTTATCTGGCAGTAAACCTTCTTGGAAGTAAACCGTGGGAGAAGGCATCGGCGGGGGGGGGGGGGGGCGTGCCAACGCCAACTGTTACCTCCGTGAAAAATGGAGGTATTGTTTTGTGTCTGTCTGTGTGTGTGTGTGTGTGTGTGTGTGTGTGTCTGTGTCTGTGTGTGTGTACGTGTGTCTGTGTATGTGTGTGTGTGTGTGTTTGTGTGTGTGTGTGTGTGACACTGTGTGTGTGTGTGTGTGTGTGTGTGTGTGTGTGTGTGTGTGTGTGTGTGTGTGTGTGTGTGTGTGTGTGTCTGTGTGTGTTTGTGTGTGTGTGTGTGTGTGTGTGTGTGTGTGTGTGTGTGTAATACCCGATTAAATTATGTCATATAATCCCCTCCACAGTTCCAATACATTCCAATAAATCCCTGATTTCTTCTTCCAGCTACTGGTGCTGGTCTCTATGCTACGAGTCCAAATTTGC
The DNA here is from genome assembly GCA_013266295.2 of Branchiostoma floridae x Branchiostoma japonicum. NCBI lineage: Eukaryota > Metazoa > Chordata > Leptocardii > Amphioxiformes > Branchiostomatidae > Branchiostoma > Branchiostoma floridae x Branchiostoma japonicum. Next base: position 7,732,680 of record CM023837.1, on the reverse strand, counting down.
TAAATAGGCTAACTAATTTACTAAGAGGACACATCAGCAACCCTTGTTTGCAACTATGTGCCATGGCTGGCAAGTCCTCTGCAAAGTATTCATCTATATTCTTTAGTTGGACAGGTTATTGGGGGTGCTGTCACTGTTAAGATAATTGTAAACTGATTCAATCAATCATCACACCTGGCATCGATCTTGCCTATCGCCTGCTCCTGGCCATACATGTACTTACTTCAGACCGGCACATACAATATGGAACACTAGGGTCAGGGCTCGAAATACTACTCTTTAAGCAGAGATTTAGGCTTCTGCTTATTTTTAACGTGTTTTCATGCGTTTTTATCAGGCTTTCTTTTTTGTACTGGTATCTTTTTTTTACGCCAGCCACATGGATACTGCCCTGCCAGCTTGCCAATTGGATACTGTCTTGCAGCCACCAAAAGATCTGCTTGGAGATTATCGAAATACTGGGTGCGTGTGCACTTTTGTGCACCCAAAATTGGAACTAACTGTGCACCTAATTTTGGACTGTAGGTACACCGGTGCTACAAGATATTTGTGTAGGGATTCGTATGTATGATACATATGTAGGGATGTGTAAGTATAGGGACTATCATGCACAGCCATCTTCCATTGCAAAGGACTACCAAGATACACAAGTACATGTTTAAAGCATATTCTTCACATTAAAGTGCCAGAAAAATACAGAAACTTTTGCCGTATTACTTGTCCAAAAGTTAGCCATAGAATTTCAGATTCAAGCTCTGAAGAGAGACAGTAATGTTTGTAATTAGGCTTTGCTGACACGAATTATCTCATGTTGTGCACTCAATGTTTTCTTTCCGCGCACCTAAACTTTTTTAGGTTAGTGTATTTATTCCCAAAGTGAATTTCAAGCCCTGCGGGTGGTACAGCAATCACCAGGCGGGCAGATATGTCATAGTTCCACACAGGAGGTCAGTGCCGCTCTTCTCCAGTCGGCTATAGTAAATGTCAACCTGTCAGCAAACTTGTCCTGGGGCACTCCTATAATACCCCGGGTCGGAAAGGCCGCCTAAGCACGGCCGCTGGCGGACGCCTGCCTCCAGCAAATGAATACAGATCCTCTCCCCAGACAGATTTAATAATGAACGTGAGACCAGAGGTGGGGACACGGTAGCAAGTTTTACAACGGGTTTCCGTCAGCAACGTGTTGTTGTATGCAGACCCGTGCTTCCTCCAGAACCGTGCTCAGGCACAGTTCTGGATAGTTCACTCGTATCCAGAACAGTGTCTGAAGCAAATCTACGTTCTTCGATACACAGAGACTATCCAGAACCATACCCAGGGCAAATCTACGTTCTTGGATACGCGGAGAACCGTGCCTGATCCTGTGCCAGTCAGACATAAAACTAAATAGGCACGGTTCTGGATAGTCCGTGCTTATCCAGAATCGTGCCTGGAGCAAATCTACGTTCCTGGACTATTCAGAACCATACCTGATCCTAACCCTAACCCAGTCAGACATAGAACGAAATAGGCACGGTTCTGAATACGATAGCACCCCACCCCGACTAGCGCCTATGGGATCGCCGGAAGGACAGTTAGATATGATCCTAGGCATGATAGCATCACACAACTGTAAAAGGTTAAGCCTAGACACTATCACTGGGCAGGGAAAGTCTGCCCCGAGCTTTCTTTTTGGGAATATTCCAGCTCTCAGCACAGTGGTCCCGGTAGAACAAGTGTGATGTTTATCATTGTTGGCTAATGGCTACAGAAAGTTCAACAGTACACGGGCAAACTTTTTTTGGACAGCATCCAATGCAATTCTTCCAGCTATTTATTGGTGGTACCAAAATGATAAAGGGACTCCTCACGTATACATGTTTTGGGGGCTATTTCAAACGCTTCAAGTATGAAATGATGACAAAAATGTGCAGTAAATGTCAATATCAGGTAGATTTCAGAATATATTTTTTTGTTTTAATTTGCCACCCTAAAATTGCATTGGATGCCTTTAGCGCACGAATCAAGATAACAATACTGCAAATTAAGACGGCATATAGTTGTACATACCGCCACGAGGGTTCATTACAGACCATTCTGTGACTAGAAATACGAACCTAATTTGATTACGATGCGTTTTTACTTCTAAATGACTTACAGGCCATCCACCGCTTGCCCATTGAATTGCCTGGCGATCTTTATAGAAGTTCCACTGCACGAAAAGTTGGATTTACCAACGGTAGTAAATGCCAGTAAAGTCGGGTAATGTTTACTTTGTAAATAGTACCGGACTTGACAATGGTAGTAGATAAAAGTCAAGTCCGGTAATTTCGGACTTAACAATGGTTAGCTTCAGGCATGAATCCACTCTACTTTATACAATTTAACATCCTGGTCACCCAACCTTTTTTAGCTGCCAAGTCTTTCATCCGCTATTTGCGGAGAGGACGAAAGAGAATCGGCAGCTAAAACAGGTTTGGTAGCCAGGCTAGCTACTATTCAATGGATAACATTCTTTGGACACCCGAAATTTTGATTTAAGAAATGGTATTTTCGGTCTAGATAATACCTTAGCCAAAAGGTGATGGCGTCCAAAAAATTAACTACACGTGGACTAAGCATTGCATAATAGCTCCGAGTGGATGTCAGAAAGGCTAACTCTTCAAACCCTCGGACAGAAAACCTTTGACGCATTTGAAGGGTCTGACCCCAGGTCGTCTCATGGGGGGATTACTATATCCAATCTGACAGAGAGATATGGAGTAACGAACTAGTCACTGTCAAACCTGCGAACCTCGCGTTATTAATGGGCAACTCTACGGCAGGGGAGGAATTTTAAAAATTGCCCAGTCTGACCTCATGTATGCAGATGCCAGAATTTGGACAAGAGGAATTCGGTATTTCACCGGTTTCAAGGCAGACATTACCAGATGTACATGTACAAAGCAGGCTTACCTGAAATTCATCGCTTTTGGTAAATCTCAATTTTGTGGAGTATCTACCTCCAGGCGTAACCTATAAGATTACTTATAAGATTTATTTTGTACACATACCGATGTTATCACCCCCAAATCTTATGGAACTCATCAAAAGCTGTAGGAACATAAAGCGTTCTTATGCACTTAAAGTGTTGCCGTTTCAAATGGCAACGGCTGCATACGACATGAAAATTAGCAAAGTGGGCTAGAGATCGTTCAGTGCTCGCTAGAAAGACCTTTGAGGGATTTGTCAAACTTGTGGACACTTAACGGCCTATCTGCAGCCACACCTCCGCGTGTTGGGGTACGTGAATGCACACACAAATACACTTAGGACTAACGGCCTCCTACTCGTAGTCCTTACTGCCCGAGTGTCACTTTAGAACGCATTTTTGTGATTTTTATCATTTCTATCACTTAAAAGTGATACCCCAGGCAATTACAACTTAGCAACTTTGAACTGTCTTTTATCTGAATGATCATAAATTTGTTTTCAGGAATTACCATGATCATAAATTTGTTTTCGGCAATTACCGTCGCCAGTATTTCATGGTTAAGGCACGGTCTGCAAATTAACCTCTGGAATATCTATCAGAGCTAACGGTTTTCTCGGCAGTCGCGTGGCCAGAAGTGTGACAGGGACCTCAAGGTCACCGCTCCGATAGTTCTAGAGGAGAAGACGAATTGTCTGCTAACTTTGTCGTGAGTTCATTGCACCAACTATGATTCGTCACGGTTTTGCAATTCTCAATCCCAGTCTAGCCTAGTCTAGCCATAGCTTCACTGTTGCTGTTTGTTTGTTTGTTTGTGTGTGTGCCTGAGTGTGTGTGTGTGTATGTATGTGTGTGCATGTGTGTGTGCATGTGTGTGTGTACAAAATGTATGTGTGTGTGTGTGTGTGTGTGTGTGTGTGTGTGTGTGTGTGTGTGTGTGTGTGTGTGTGTGTGTGTGTGTGTGTGTGTGTGTGTGTGTGTGTGTGTGTGTGTGTGTGTGTGTGTATGTGCGTGTGTGTTTCATGGCTAAAATCTACCTAGCTCACGGCGCGGTCACTTTCTTTCGGTCGTTGATAGAAAAACTGGCAGACAGTGGAGAGTGCCGGTACTGGGCATGTCCTGTCCTTGGTGCTGAACTCACCATCCGCGCGGGCACATTTTGAGTGTCTTTCCCGTGTTACGTATCATTACATCAAAACCGCCTCCTCCATTTATGACACCATTTCATTTCGGTGTTTCAATTCAAAAGAGCCCCCTAGCATCTCTGTGTAGAACTACTTTCCCCCTCTTGAAGTACATGAAATAAGAAGGGACGCCCCACCTCAAGTTTGCCCAAACCAACTTTCACAGAAGCTCTGACCCCGAGTGGAGTGGAACATTCCTATCAACTCTAAGCATACTGGAATGACTTTGGGTTAGTTTCAAAGCTATAAAAGGTAAAAGTCCCATAGCCTTTTTGATTTTCCAAGCCGGAGGGGCAGTGGGTTGTCAATTCACTGTGCCTAGGGCATGCTAGTCATGGCAGAGCCCATCCCTCTCTTTTCACCATCTTTTACCTCCCAACCGAAGTCAGATACCCATTTTACACCTGGATGGAGTGAGGAAAGTCATTTAAAGTCACTTTCCCAAGGACACAACGTCTAGCCAGGAATTCAAAGCTACATGTACTTGTATAACATTATGTTTAACCCCAGTAACTCAACCAATGAAGACTACATTCACTTCTTTAATTTCCTTGACATATGATAAATAATACCGTTCCACTGTCTACTGCATATGGAAATTAAAAGTGGCTTCAACACAGCCTTACTGAGGGCTGGTAATTTCTCTACATCCTCTTAAAGTAGGCTCATCCACTTACCAAACTATATGTAAAACCGGCCACAAAATAAAACACGAAATGTCCTATAAAACAAGAACAAAAGCTCCCAGATGGTTAAAGATAGGTAAACTAAATGTGGAATTCTTTGATGCATGTTTGACAACATTGGTGACTTATGGCAATAAACAATATTGCTACATTTTACCATTCCAGCATGCCATCATGGCTACATAATTGTTTATAGCCTTTGCCAAAAGACACAGACTACATGTATCTGTATCTGTATCTGTATCAGTATAGCCAGTTTAACCGCCCTTCGGCGTAACACACCAGCTTCTGTATCTGTGTCTGTATAGCCGGTATAATCGCCCTTCGGTGTGACACACCAGCTTTGATTTCATTTCCACATGCATTGCTGGAATCCTTAAATGTTTCTAATGTCAACTGAAGCCATAAGAAAACAAAAACACTGTATGCCACCCTCATGCACCATAAACATCTGTATAATATTTTCATTACAATAGATACTGCATAACAAGTCCATTTCCTTCCACCATCTCAAAAATCCTTACATCAACTTTACATCCGGGTTACAATATGCTACAACAAATTCTGTATCACTTTCTTATATGTCACAATTGTTTATCAATGTTTTTGTGCTGAAGGAAGTCACAAAACAGAGTGGAACCGAGACAACTTTTATAGAAATGGAAATGTCCCTTTTCCGTACTGAAAATCCTCATCATGGTATCATATAGAATTGCACTGCTAGCAACGTTATCAATACGTTTGGCCTTGTTAGTTATACAAGATTGTAATACAATTAAGTTCCACACAGTACATACACATCTTAGATACACAGGGAAGGGGGGGGGGCAATATTTTGTACAGAAATGTATTTTGTACATTCTATTTTTTTTTTGCAAGACTGGCAGAACTTAGCTATTAATGTGGTACACAAGGGGAATTCAAGGAATTATTCTCATACATATATATACCATCCTCATTATTATGTAACTCTCCTTATCATGTGCTGACATTCCCCTTCTCCTACTGGGAATGACATTGATTAGTGCAGAACAAGTCTATTGAAGAAGATCAGAGTGGCTTGTCGAAAGCTCTAGGTGAGAACAATCTTTATGTTGGAACAAAAGTTTTAACTTTAAACAAGTCCACATGAACATAGACTATCTATAGACTAAAAGAACTTGCATAATGTCTGAAGAGTGGTCTTACTAGATAAGTTTTACAATCATTCATACAAAATGATCTGAAAGGTTGGACTTTGCCAACCTGTTCAGCTATTTGTTATGTTTGTCTATCTTTCTTTGACAAAGGCCACACCAATTTAATTTGTTGGTTCTCGGATTCGCCTCTTCATTTTTTTCTGATTTGCAAAAAAAAAAAAAAAATTCTGGTTCTGAATCAACTCAAAAATGCTCATATTTTGCCTCCAACAGTTCAAGAAAGACCTGTTACTCCTAGTTGTTACAGTTATTACATCTGCCAATGCACTGGTTTGATTAAAAGTTCAAAATTCATTATTCAAATTTTAACCCAGTCTTTTGTGTTGACTTCATAGCACCAATTCTAGCATTTGGGGCTATAATAGGATGCCCAGGCCTGTTTTTATTTTTATTTTTTTTCGCCCTGTCGCTTCATATTTTTTCTGAAAAAATCCGAGAACCAACAAATTAAATTGGTGTGGCCAAAACAACACAATTGTAAACAGTTTGATAAGACAGAACACCACAAATACTTCAATTTCAAAGCCAAAGACTACAAAACATTGATTTCATAGACAATGATTTTGCCCTTCTTTCTGCTAACTTTCTTTCTCTAATTTCATGAGATGACAAGAATTCTATTCCTTCTTTTAATTTTAAGAGAATGACACTGAGTGTTTCCTAACGTCAAGTAAGTCTGCTGAAGTCCCAAGAATATAACATGTTCTGATCATTTATATTCCGTATATAATGTTAATAAATACCAATGCAATGTACAATAGGTAGTTAGTGTATTGTGCTATATCTGAGTCCCCTCCCAGTGTTGCAGTTTGGATTAACTCCTTGTGCTGAAGTATATAGTGAGCGCAATGACTAGGATAATAACTGCAATGACCACGAACAGCACTATTCGATTCTGTATTATTCTGGAAAAAAGGGAAGAAACATGTAATTGCATATAAAAATGTATACATGTGTTAATTATTATAGATAAAGCCTGCAGGGGCCGAAATACTTTTTTCTGCGTACCTGCACTGATGCAGGTAACACTGAAAACTACATTGTGTACCTGCACCAGCCAAATTTTACCTGCACCACTCGAGTTTAGGAAGTATGGATCACACTAAAAACTGTTCAGAAACCATTGCCTCAGTCAATGCAACATGAAAATCCACATACACCTACATGTATATACAACCCTGTACATGTGTACCAGTGCAGGTTAAGTGCAGGTAGACATCAGAAATACCTGCACAGCTCTAGTTTTACCTGCACTAACCTGCATATGCAGATGGTATTTCACACCCTAAACCTGCATGTGTAGGAGGTACTTTGCACCCTGAACAGATATACTTTTCCCAAAATGACTTTACGATGAAGCAATTTTTCAAGGCAAGTTACAATCTGAACATGTTTTCACACACTCTGCAGACATATCCAAACCTTGTCAAGTGTCTTCTACAAAAACAAGATTAGGGCTCACTCAGAAGTGTGTAAAAGTTTCCATGTTTCTGAAGGATGCACGGACAGACGCAGAAACTACGAGGTTTGCTTACCTACCTTCTCATCATGGCTGACAGGATACGTGAACTCTTCCCCAGGTCACTGTCAGTCTCACGCAACTACAAACATCACAAAAGAAAAATACTTTACTACACACTAGTCCCAAAATGGTACAACTAAGTTAAAAAAACAGCATACAATTTACCTAGATAAGTGGACATTGTAATTTGTACAGATTAACCAACATGTTATCTGGAGTAGGTAGGACAGTGCTGGAATGAGATGGTGTAAAAAAAAAAGGAAGAAACTTTTCATTCAATAACATGTATCTGCTGTGTTACATACATGTATATATCCAAAAACAGTGTTTGAAAGGTATCTAGTGCAGCACCCCAGGTATGCACAGTTTAGATATACAGGAGTGCATTATACTGGGGGACATTGTATTGGAGATCACATTTTGTCAGCGTGGCGGATATATGTGACCTAGTGGAATTATGTTAGTTTAGATCCGAAATCTGTGCATTTCTTTTAAAAAATGGATAAAAACCAACACTGCGCTGTTAGGTTTGACTGTTATAGAGCAGACCCTATAACTCACCCTGTCTCTGGACCTCTGTATTTTCTCCCTGTCCTGGTGAAGGTTTTCTAAAATGTCCGCTCCAACTTGTTCTGTGGGAAACAATTTTCACACAAGGAGAGACAGTCAGCACCTGTACTTCTCACACTGAAGTTCAAACAACAAGGAAAGCAGTAGTCACAGCTATATATGGACAAGGCACATTGAGCCGGGAGCAGCTTGTATTGTGTTCTGTGTGTTACAAACTAGGGTGGCTGACAGCTGTGTTTCATGTATTTTCAATAGGACATTTAAAGTGTTGCTCTCTAACAGACCACAGTGGCTCCTTTGACTTTGAGGGACTTCAATGTCTACTCCCATCAAACCTTCTTGATGTAAGATGTTCAACCACATATAACATTACACAATTACACACAAACTCTACCAAAAACACAACCTTCTTGGCAAAGGTACTAAAGCTGAGGATATATGAGCTGTACCTGTTTCCACTGCCATCCTGTATCCAGTCTCCAGCTTTCTACCCGACCTCTCCAACCTCTCTGTGTTGTCTAGCAGTCGGGTTCTCTGTACAGACAGACATGGGTGGAAACATTCTTACTTAAAGGTTTCAGAAACTGCAATCAATGGCAAAACTCTTAATACATGTATCATCAAGACCTGATAGTAGTAACAATAAGAACGGACATGACTTTTTGAGCACAAGTCACTATTTCGCAGTGAAGAGGTCACCACAAAAACATAACCATCGCAAACATTTCTAAATTTCCAATACGGAGAGGTGACTGCAAAAACCACAAAAACAAAACCATCTCAACTTCTCAAGTATTTCTAAATTTGCAGTATTACCTGGTCCTCTGAGTGGGATGGGTCATCTGGCCCCAGCAGTTCTTCTCTGCTGCCTGCTCCTCCGTGTAGTTTGGCCTTCTTCTGAGCAAAACATACACCAACACATGTTCAGGCACTCAGAAACCTCCACATAGGACAGCCTACACTACATTCACAAGACTATATGTTTAAATCAAATGTAATGCACCTGTCAGTGTTAACACCTTAGGGGAGGGGGTGCCACAATACTGAGGATATTTTGAAAGAATACAGCAGTCACATCCTCACATCCTATAAGCAAAAAAAGGAACAACAAATTCTGCAGTGCAGAAAGCTTGTACAGAAAAAAAAGGTTAGATAATGCATCAAAGTACTGAAGAATGGAGGTATCTCGAAAGAAATAGTGTCAACATACTTACTGGGTTTAAATAGAGCAAGCAGCAAAGGAGGCAATAAACAAGTTGAGAACATTATTGAACATAAAGAAACTATTTTGACTCTCTAGATTAAAACAACATGGAGTCTATGACAAAAAAATATATTTCCATTTCTTTACTAGCCTGCTACAGCTAGAAACACAATACAGCAAATTCAGTTAACCTGAAAATAAAAACTTGAACAGCAAGTAACAGTTTATTTCTCATTATCATTTTACTTGTCTGACAGAGAAACCTTCTAAAATATTTTTCAAAAACTAAAAGAATTTTTTTAATGCATGGTGAAGCAAAGAAACCCCAATACAACATAATCTTACATTAACTCGAACGAAAGCTCATCAGTATTGGTAGAATCCATAGTTGTAAAGTTTAAACTTTGTTCCAAGACAAAAGGAAGAACTTAGCATGAATTTTCAGTCGAACTTGTCGACTATCGTCAGTTGACTGATTCCGGAGAGTCAGCGCAGTGAATCAGTCATCTGACTAGGGTCGACAAGATCAACTGAAAATTCATAGTGATTTCTTCCTTTTGTGTTGGGAAAAACTTTAAACTTTACAACTAAATTCTTACAAAGTCCTTCTCGAGCTTGCCCAGCTCTGTCTTGTAGCTCTTGAGTCTTGTGGCATACTTCTGTCTCTCCTTAGACGGGATGTCTCGAACCTCCAGGTCCATCTGTTCTAACTACAGGCACAAGACAAGAAGAGGAGGAAAATTAAACACTGTCTTTTAGCCAGTTTCTTTATTCACAACCACTTGTTTAACAATAGTCGATGTTTCGATGACCGTCTGTCATCTTCATCAGGGCAATTATGACTGGTTAACTGTGCACTGAAGCTAGGTGTTACTGGTTATCTAGCTTCAGTACACAGTGAACCAGTCAATATTGCCCTGATGAAGATGACAGACATTAAAATGTCTGATCTTGGTTGTGAACAAAGAACTTTCCTATTCAATCATTCACCAACGTGATGAAATAATTTACAGATGTCTATTAGCCACTGACGAATCATTAAAGTCTCAAGAAATGTAGTTGAGAGAAAGTCATGTTTATATACCAGTTCTTTTGCCTCTTCCATCTGTTTTTCCACATTGGTGACCATGTGTCTCTTTTCACCTGTACATCACAGGACAAAAATCATTAGCATGCCAGCTTTTCTGCTTGTTCCTCAGTAATATAGTACAGTACCTGCATATGCGGGTTAGCACAGGTAAAACTGGAGCTGTGCAGGTATTTCTGATGTCTACCTGCACCCAGTGACCTGCACCTAACCTGCACTGGTCCATAAACATATACCACCAATAAAGTATAAAAGAAATAATAAAATGGTTTCTGAACAGTTTTTAGTATGAACCATACTTCCTAAATCATAAATGACACACCCCTTATTGGGATCTAACCCAATTATTATGTATCATACTAAATAAAAATTATACAACCCTAGCCGCCAAAATACTATAAAAGTGATGTCAAAAGAAAAAGGGCTAATAAAAGACTTAGAAAATCACCCTACTACGACAACGAATTAATCTAACCACGGATAAAGTTAAAACAGTTTGTATCAGACATGGGGCACTCAGAATCAATATTTTGACAGCTCATCTCACTGACAAACGTGGTCAGCTTTCGCAATTTCAAACCTCCGAGAAACAGGGAAAATACCACTACAGAAGGCACAAAACATCATTCTGACAGAGTTTAACTATTTCTCTAACACTTACCACCGGATAATTTAGCAATTTTTGCGATTTTGTTGGTAATTTCGGCGGTGACATTGCTGTACTGCTGCTCGTAAGAATCTAGGAGAGAAGCCATCTTGTTTTCCTTCCAACACTGACGAAGCTGGCCGTGTATCTAATAAGTAGTGCCTGATAGATAGTACACGGAGTTTTAAATTAAAGGATAACAAAAAGAATAAAATGACGATTATATCTAAAAATAAAGATATTATTAAGTTATTTGATTGTATACAGTGTGATTCAGATCCCAATCACGTCCAAAATACTAGTAATACAATCAAGATCGCCATTTTATCAGGCATTAAAATACGTATCTTAGGCAGCTTCCAATCAGTTCGCAAAATTACCCACTATGCTTTGCTCTTTCTTTCGCCATTTTGCACTGAAAGGTGAAGTATCCGAATTTGAACCAACATTTAAAATCCACCGTAATCCGACAGTTTGTCGTGTTTTTATCCCATAAATACAACATAATGTGTGCAGGAAACGTTGAAGTGTTGGATAGTGTTGATTTTAGACGTCCATGTGACGCAGATGTTATTTTACGCCTAGGTTGCCACCATGGTGCAGCGGCTGACATACAGGCGGCGACTGTCGTACAACACCAAGTCGAACCGCAGGCGCATGTGAGTTCTTACAGTCATTACACAAGCAGGCGCATTTTCTGATATTCCTCACTTTATTTGAATCATTCTTTTGACGATTTTTGAGATAATTGTCTCCGTCTAACTCTGTTTTTCCCGTTTTTCTGGTGTGCCCCCCTCCCCACTTGCCTGTGATGTGGTGGCCTGATCAGCTCTAAGACTCCAGGTACGATTCTTTAACAGTTTCTTACATAACTTCACAACCAAGGAGCTTCAAAATACTTTTAAGCTCCATGATATAATAAATTGAGCCCTAAGCTAAGTTTTTTTATGTAACTAGAAAATAACTAAAGTAAATAGAAGCAAATTCATACAGGTTAATAATGTAGTACTAAAGTATATTTTGTTAGGCATCCATTTTGTTGCAAACTATGACATTAAACAGGATTGGTTCTTATAGTGTAGAAATTTCCATGTAGGATACACAAATAAGTTATACAGAAGTAAGCATAACTTATTCTTGGAACTTTTAAGTAGAGTGGATTCATTCCTGAAGCTAACCAACATCTATCACACTGCAGTCATCCCTCAGGAAGACATCTGGAACCACATAGTTCCTGTTTGGAATTTTTTAGCTATCATCAATTGTTTCAATAAATTGAATATCTATCACAACACTATGTTATTATGATATGACATGTATGTGTTTTATGACAATTACTTTTGTTTCTGTTAGGTGGAAAACTGGTCTATCTGTACACTAAGAAGAAGGGCAGTGTTCCAGTATGTGGGGACTGTAAGGTCAAGCTGTTTGGGGTAAGTTTGAATTCCTTGATCTAAGGACACAAGACAGTTGTACATTCTCAATCTGTATCTGTATAGCCGGTATAACAGCCCTTCAGCATAACACACTAGCTTCAGTATCTGTATAGCCGGTATAACTGCCCTTTGGCGTAACACACCAGCTTCGCAGGCACACAGCATGGCAGCAGCTGGTTATATTACATCTTAGGACTTGTTACACCTAACCTTTGCACATCTAACTGTAAGCGTTGTTTAAAGCTATCTAGTGATGATGCCTTACTGTGCCTTCAAGCAACTGTCTTGTGCCACCAGACTTGTAAATTTTGGCAATGAAATAAAATTCTGAGAAGTTTTGAATTCTTTTTCTCGTGTATTAAGACAAAACTTTTGCCTTACTTACCATGAGTTTCAGCTGACTTTGTTTTTTTAAGTGTTGTAAGACAGGTATATCTTTAAAATGTTTTTTTGACCATAGGTGAAGGCACCAAGACCCAAGAAGCTGATGTCCATGTCACGGAGGCTGAAGCACGTCACCAGAGCTTACGGCGGATCCCGCTGCTCCAAGTGTGTCCGGGAAAGGTCCGCAGCGAATTATCATCATAATCATAGTTAACCCCCCACCCCCATACCCAGCACGTCGGCAGAACGTACTGCACCTGCGCGAAACCCGTAATGTATTGTGCATAGCACTTTGGCAGAACGTCTCATATATAAGGTTGTATTAGAGCATATAAGGTTGACAGCCTGTCTGTAGTTTTCGGTTGTTGTATAGGAAAAGATATCGTCTGCAACAGGCAAACTTTTGACCAAACATTCAACGAAAAACGTGAAATATCAGCGTTTTGTGCAAGCGCAGTACGTTCTGCCGACGTGCTCCCATACCCCCAAGTAGACTGTCAGACACCGCAAATGTGTTTTGTGTTGCTATTGTACCACAGAATTGTTCTGACTGTGACCTGTTGTTGTCCCTCATACTAGTAAATAAAACCACTGCAAAAGTAAATGCATTTATAATAGTATGCAAGATAAATAGGAAATTATGAAAGATTGGTTACCTGCTAAATAATTTCATTGTTATATCAAGGACATTATACAGATATATAATGTATAATGTCCTTGGTTATATGTATGGGACCCTGTCACATTCTAGAATGGTCTAGATTACTTTGGTTGTTAAACCTGTTACTTGTTTATATCTTTATGAGAATTCTACACAAATATACATGGGGAGAAGAGGGCAAAATAGGTGTCTTTACAGGTTGCCCTAAGATGTCTAAAACATGTCTTGCTTCTTTTTGCAGGATCGTTCGTGCTTTCCTGATTGAGGAACAGAAGATTGTGGTGAGAGTGCTGAAGGCACAGGCTCAGTCACAGAAACCAGGCAAGGCCAAGTAAACAACAACAACATGTAGACACAATAAACACCACAAACATGCCCCTGTCTCCGTGTTTTATTGAAGTGTAAGCTTATAGTTACAGCCTTGCAGTTCACAAGTCTCAAGAACTAAGCTTCTGCTGCACTAAGGTTATTTTATTACCTCCATGAAAAATGGAGGTTTTTGCTTTTTGTGTGTGTGTGTGCTTGCACGTGCGCGTACAGGACTTGATAGTCATTTTTTGGGGAATAGGTGCACCTAACCAAAAAAGTTCGGTGCACAGACAAAATTTAGTATGAACGATAAAGTAGAATGTTGGCAAAACCTAGTACCAAACCTTACTGCCTCTCAACAGGGCTTGAATCTGAAATTATAAAGCTAATCTTAAATACTAGTAGGTACATGTAACACAACAACGGTTTGATCATTTCTCTGTTAATTGTGACAAATGTGAAGAATACTAGTATGCTGTATACTAGTGCACAATAGAACGTACATAACCCTACACGAATATCTAGATGCACAGCTCCGATGTTGGGTGCACAAAACTGCATATGCACCCAATATTTATGTTAACCTTTGCAGACGGAAAACTTGTTTGCTCTGCTTCTCCAAATACAGATGAGTCCAGACAGCTGTCACCATGGTAACTGATGCTGTGGTGTTAGGTTCACATTATGTAGCAAGACTTGGAGGGGCTGGTCACTCACTATGTACTTGTATGAATATGTTTGAGTAAGGATAATCAGAGCAGTAGTTCGTTGTGCTAGACCATGTGAAGGTAAACATTATGCATTTGTTCTGCAAATGTTACCTTCCTAGTTGTCTCCTTGTTAGGTGAAGGTGTCCAGTGTCTCGTTCTGCCTGTTGTACCAGTATATGATCCCCTCCTCGTGTAAGGTCTTCCACGTTTTCTGTTCATCCAGGTGGTTATGCCAGGAGATGGAGAGCTTATTTTCATCAACAGTCGCGTGGTCATCAAAGTAGTATAATGGAAATCTGGTAGGGATGAAACAGAAGTCATAAGATTGCAATAAAATGAAAGTTCATTCTTTAATCGTTCGGTAGCATCGTAACTTTCTCATTGCATTCACATGGAAGATTTGGAACTGGCCAAAAACTTGGCAGGACCTCTATACCAAATCAGATTCGGAACTGATCCATAATTTCGTGGTACCCATAATAGACTAACGTATTACCTTGCGTCATATCCAAAGCCATACACGCTGACATGGTCGCAAAGTTGCAGCGCAAGGACGGCTGTAAGGAAGCCTGTGGTTGGCCGAAATGCCCGTGACGTATTGAGGTAGCGGGAGAACGCGTACCGAATGAAATCGGGATGGAGCACCTTAACAGTGGACTGGTTCACGTTGGGATTCGGAGGCCATATATACCTTACAAACATGGAAAGATACAAAGACAGTAAGTTTAGTTTTAAGTTGAAATTCCTTCACGCACTTATGGTGCATAGGTCGGCGCCCATCTCCGTTTCTGTAGCCCTTGGGCCACACAGTTGTGCACTCACTACAGCAAGGGCCGGGCTAGTCCACTGGTAGCACTAGTGGTTTATGTTTTAACTCCCATACTC
Source organism: Branchiostoma floridae x Branchiostoma japonicum (assembly GCA_013266295.2). Taxonomy (NCBI): domain Eukaryota; kingdom Metazoa; phylum Chordata; class Leptocardii; order Amphioxiformes; family Branchiostomatidae; genus Branchiostoma; species Branchiostoma floridae x Branchiostoma japonicum. The sequence continues at coordinate 7,717,247 of CM023837.1, read as the reverse complement.
TTTCCCCAATGCCAAGTGCTAAGCAGAGAAAGCAGTATGTACCATTTCTAAAGTCTTTGCTTTGACTCGGCCGGGGATCAAACTCACGACCTACCGAATGCAAGGCGAACACTCGACTCCCTACATGGCCATTGCACCGGTCAAAGACAGTTGCAATATGCTTTGGCTTAACGTACCATTCTCGTATTAGGCATGTTCGTCCATAAATTCTGTACATCGTTTTATACGTACTTGCAGAGGCCCGCCTTCCCGGGACATTGCATAACTATCGGTAAGGTCCGTCGTTCTGTCAGCCAGGCTGCCATGTAGTCTACATCAAAACTCTTAAACGGTATGAAGAGTTGCAGAGAGTCCTGTAACAGTGGGGAACGACAAATTGGGGTGACAGTATTTCTTAATAAGGCCACACCAAGTAATATTTATGGATGACGTCCGCGCGCGCATTGATTTTGGCCTCTTCCCAGAAAAAAAAACAAGAAATTCCGCTTCCTGTAACTATGACCAAAGAGTCACGAAAGTGCTGCAAATCGCAAGATAAAGGGAAGATGGGATGAAACTTTAAAGGAAAGAAACAGAACAGGACGACAACTGCTGTTCCACTAATTTATGGCTGTTTTCATGACAAATAAAAGACTTGTTGGTTGTTACACTGTGTTCTCTCATTCAATTTGTGTCCTAACATTTGTCGTCCCTTATAATATTTCAAATCTAGGCATCTTGTTTTTTCGGCCCTTCTTGTTTTTTTCCCGCGCTCTCGCATTAGATTTAGGGTCTCCAGAGGACGTCATCCATAAACATTACTTGGTGTGGCCTAATTGTGTGGGACGCGATAACTATTACATGATTAGGAGGCAACTCCTAATTATCCAACTTAGGAGGCAACACTACTTTTGTAAAATTATACGAGAGAGGCATATACTTTTCGGCAGAGGTATGAGGAAATGGAGATTATATTTTCCAAAAGAAAACGAGTGGACATTTGCTACAGAGGCCTGTGCAACAAAAAATCGACTTTTCACAGTGTCGGTAAACTTACAGATACGGCTAAACGTGGATCATGTCGGTGCGACTCGGGGTAGAAGGTGTAGAAGGAGGTTTTCTGTCCAACATCTTCCGCAAACTTTTCCTGCATGTTGGCGCGGTTGACCCTGAGGACACAGGCCATTGTTGCTACGGTAAACTTTAAAAATAAAAGCCAAAACTTTCTTCGGTCGGTGTTATCTAATTACTTCCGGGACGGAAGTATTGTTTTGGGTGGTGATAATTTATGCTCGGTTTGTATATTTGGGTTCCATTGTTGCTACGGTAAACTTGAAAATAAAGAAGTAATACCAGAAAGCCAAAACTTTCTGTTTTTTGTGTTTTTTTATTACTTCCTGGACGGAAGTATTGTTTTGCGTGGTGATAATTCATGCTAGGTTTGTATGTTTTGGTTCCAACGTGAGTGGGTGGAGACCACTTGATTGACCGGGTTTTGACTTTCATCATACAATTGTACAAGTGATACATGTATTTTTTTTTTTTTGCAATCTATAATCTAATTCATAATTTCAAACTTCTAATTTCTGGAAGTTTGAAATCTCGGATTTCCTGTTCCCACCTGAAGACATAATCGTGGCCATCTATCTCCGATCCCCTCTTCGAACCCTTCAGAACCCCACCCGAGCCGACCACAGCACATCGTATGCACCGTCCTCGGGTATCCCCGGTCACACTCGGGTGCCCTCGGGTATCCTCGGTCACACTCGGGCCGAAGATGTCTGGATTCTTCAGTGCTGCGACCATAAGGTCAACGGCTACGTTGGAGAAGGGGAAATAGAAATATAACGTGAATGTAGAATTGCATGTGTGTAGAACTGTAAAGAAAGTAAAAAGGAAGAAAGAAACTTAATACAACATTGATACAAGTGTTGTTACCGGTACTTGGTACTATAGTTACCACCTTTGAAATGCTAAATAAAGAATTGAAATGGTGGGTTTACAAATTGCATTTACCACTTTGAATCAAACTTTTTCTCCAGAGCGATGTGCAGATGCAACGTTTTGTTCAACGTTACCTGTTTTGTTTTCCTGCCTGTAGCCGAATGGAAGTTCATAGTACGTCATATGTTCTGTCCAGTAGGCAGGGTTGATGTCGTCCCCGTCCATAAACAGTTTCACTTCCTCAAACCGGCTTCGGAACCAGGCTGACGTGTTCGCCTTCAGTCGGAGACTGGAGGGGCATTCCTGGAGGGGGGAGGGGGTGTTGGTCATCAACCTTCTATTTTTTTAAAAAGTTTTAAGGGCTAATAGAAGCGTGATGTAGCCAGGCTAGAGATGCGCCTGTCAACGTAAGTCTTCAAATCTTCAGGTTGGCACTTAGAATTATGTGTCATAAGTTACGACCTGAAAGTCTCCCGTATGCCCGGGGCCTTGGCAGCTGTAATGCAGGAGTGACATCAGCTGTCTGGCAAACCTTTTTACTGCACCGATGTCCCCGTTCTAGGTTCAAGGTACTGCACAGTCGATATATAGATTAAGGTTGGCTACCTGTATTACCTACCCATTCGGACATACATGTATGTAAATAGAACAGTTACAGATTTCCTTGGAATAAATTAAATTTCCTTTAATCTTAAGTAATACAAGCAAGGGTTAATTTGATAAAGCAAAGGCCAGATAGACTTGTCAAAAGCTTAACATGTGGTGCCCGGCCGATAATGATGACCAGTAATGCTGAAGTCCCTTATATATAAGCTTACTGAAATCCTGTGACGTGGGTCCTTGGTAAGCGGCACATCGGCGAATTTCGGCCAGCTCCATAGCGGCGGCATCAGCATGTCCAGCGGCCTGCCGCCAAGGTCCCCCCAAAGTGGCTTCTCAGACTGATTCGTGGGTGTCCGTTCGGCCGCGGTCCTCATGCCTGGCCTGGAAGTGTGTATATGTCAGGGTAGAGACTCCTCGCGTGTGTGTGTGTCAAGTTGTGTGTGTGTGTGTGTGCGTGCGTGTGTGTGTGAAGAGTTAGGAAATCGTACCTAAACTACAATGTATAGTTATGCGATATCGACATCTAACAATACAGAATGAACGTTCTAATTTGATCAGAATTTTTTCCTTGCCATGATTATGTCGCTCTTGTCGATACGATGGTAGTAATGTCATACGTGATTACATATTCATTTTGCAAAATATATGCTAGCTGATTTTACAAATAGGACTCAACCATATGTTGTATTACTAGCCATTTTACCCGGGACACTATAACGAATTCATCTGCATTTTGGCAAAAGAATGTTTGACAGCTTACCTTATAGCCTAGGTGTCATCCTCGTGATAGTTTAGCCCACCACCCACCCACCGTCTCAGTTAGTTTGGATCTCAGCCCGTAAACTACAAGTAGGATCTATAATGGTATCTGGCCTTGGTGCCATCCTCAGTAGGATGGCACCCAGGCTACTTACCGTACACCAATGGGTAAAACCTTCTTGGTAACGTTCTTGCCGATTCGTAGCGTTATGACCAGATAGAGAAACAGCACGAACACAAGACATAGTTGGATCCATCTACGAGAAAACTGGTGTAAACTGATCCGCCTCATACTAGTACTTTCAGAGTGTGCATTTAACTACCGGCTGGCGCAGGAACGCGTAACCAACAAAAGCCAGGCTTGTCCAAAGCCCCTCATGATCAGGCGGACAATATCGAGAACAAACGATTTAGAAGTAATACTTGTCAATTTTCCCAATACTGCAATCTTTTGGCTTGCGCCAGCTGTTTGCTCCATACATTACAACTCACGTGCACGTACTGACGAGTGCCCTATTATGGACAGCCTAGTACTAGGCTCTGGTGTATCGCGGTCGCTGCCCTGTCAAAAAGATGAATATATATATACGTGTGTGTGTGTGTGTGTGTGTGTGTGTGTGTGTGTGTGTGTGTGTGTTTAGATACATGTAGATATATGTATATAACGTTAGATTGATATGTAGATAGATAGTGACAGAGAAAGAGAGAGGGGGATGTATATAGCTTATAATGTTTCATTATGAAGAATTTAAACTGTTCTCCAACTCATAAATTAGACTCACCGGAATTTTCGACTGAATCACAGCATTTGGGTCAGATAACTGAAGAAGAAATTTATGAGTTGGAGAACAGTTTAAACTCTTCATCATGTAATTTACCAACTCAGATGAACTTTCAAGTTTATAATGTTTGATTGTATTGGTTTTGATAATTATCAAGCTTAGAGATTGTAAAGGTTTGTATACTCCACTTCATCCCAATGGTGACATTGTAGTGTACAAGTTGTAAGGATCTATGCTGTATTGTTTCTATCAATCGGTAGAGGTCGCTGTACATAGTCTTTTCAAGATGGCAGAAAAACGTTGAAATAAACAACATTATAGATAAGCAGGCCAAATGACGACAAACCTCAATGTGTGACTCAAAATCGTTACATAATAAATTTTTATTTGTTATGGTGATGGCTGTTAGCAAATCTGCTTTGAATATTGAATGTCAACATCGCATTCACGTTTGCTTAGCGTTTGTTTTTAACCTTTGACCTCCTGACGGCTAGACGACACCTCAGATACATCAGAGCTTGTCGTGATTTTATTCCTCCCAAAGAAGGTAAGTCAGTGCGAACCTTATGAAGCTATTTTTTTACCGTATGAAGGACCAGCTACCAATCTGGTGAACCATCTAAGTTGAGAGCTACAAGCATTTCGCCAGGAAATGCGTTATATTGTAACCGTGTGTGAAAAAATCATTATGGGGGGGGGGGGCAAAAATTGCAAAAACATGCATATGTGACATATTATAACGTTATATTGAGAAAGAGTGGAACATGGATAGATGTCAATTGATCATTTTCATACACAAGGAGAAAATGCTATAACTCCATCATGGTATTGAATTGACAGGAATTTCATACATGCGGCATTTGGACAGTCATTTACATATACATTTGCATAATTAATGAGATAATGCTACAGTAGCTTTCCTTGCTAAGATAAGACTTAAATACTTTTGACAGCTTTTGTTATTTCATCCGAGAAGGTTATCAACTGATATAATTCATACAGAAAAAGGAATTATGTTATCTCAAGTTAGTATCACAGTTTGAGATCAGCATGACTTTAATAGGTGGAAGTAGCCTCTATAAGGCTTCGGGAAGCGGCTAGAAAGAGTAGAAATTGGCCAAATAGACAGATAACATGCCAGGGGAGTTGGTCCACAAGAGACTACAGTTTGCCGCGTCCGAATAAGGTGGAAGTGTGACAAGGTATTCAATGTAACTGTGACCAAGGACATTTTATATATATGTCCGGGTAGAGACTCCGATTTGGCTAGAATTGGCAATTCTACCCGTAGAGATCCCAATCAGAGTCTTTGTCGACAAACTCCAATCAGGATGCTGTTAATGTGTTAGGGTAGTCTCCCATTTACAAATCCTAAATTTCAAGTCAATCCATCGATCTTAACTGACATGAATCGAACTTGAAAAGTTCTCCCTGTCTTTCAAGGGAATATCTTACACTTAGTTACAGACTCCAATCAGGATCTCTAGTTGCTGTGACCAAGTAATACCACATAAACTGGTTCATGACATTGTACAGTTCTGTGAGTAACGTACACTGATCAACTGTGGTGGTATTGAAAAAAAAATCATAATCATTTTACTCTCTCCTAGGTTTCCCTAAGGAACATGGAGGGCACGAAAGAAGTAAAAAATGAAGAAGAACTTCTTACCAGTCATGAGGGTTCCTGGCAGTGTGAAAGTGGTGAGCGAGAGACACACCCTGAAACACACCAACAGTCACACCCAGAGACAGAGGAAACTGACCTGTACATGTACACAATCATTCACTTTCAAGAAGATGCAGGTATGTACTCTTCACCTTAAAAACAACTTGGAACAGGTACAGGAAAGAGTTACATCTAGAAAGAAGCTGGATGTCTAGCATTGAAACGGAGGATTTGGGGCTTGCTACCTCACTCTCTCACTATCTGGTTTATTCTCTGTTGTTCCCAGTCTCCCCGTGCGAGGGTTAGACGTGCTTGCACACTGATGCTGAGGCTTGATGGCAGCCCGCCATTTGCCTCGATCCTGTGGGTTGACATTATGACGTTGCTACCATGGGAAATTTTTTACTTCTTTTAACTCTCTGAGATGCTATTTTCCTCATTTTTAGGGGCAAATTTGTTACATATTTTTTTTTTTATTTACTTCGTGTTCACAACAAAACAAGGCTCATGGGAGCCACTCAAATGTTTTGGGTTACTGTACAGGCAGTGAGGACAGATGTTTGTTGACCTTAGACTTGAAAAGCTTAAGGTTATACCCATATGGGAAACAATCATGTGGTAGCTCGTCCATAGTGATGTTGTTCTAGGAAAGAAGCTATCAGTGTGGAACTTCCTTCTAAGAGGTGGTGTATGGAGGAAGAAAGGGTGATTTGCTTCAGTGGAAGTGGCAAAACGTGTCCTTGCTGAGAATGTTCGAAGTGGAGTCACTAGTGAGTGAAGTTCCGCAGAGCATTTACCCTGGAAATAACGATAAAATAACGCCAGGCTTTCAATATTACACCTATATGGCTTCAAATGTATTTCCAGTGTTAATGTGTTTTCAATAGATGGTGAAGAAATAGAGACCATAGAAGACCCCGAATCTGTGGACGATGCCAAATGTGGGACTACTGATCTCCAGTGTGAACCCATGTCCCAGAGTGAGGCTGAGGTGACCCCTGACCTGGACACGCCCACAGATATCAAGGTCCCACCACCAGTCCAGTTCCACTGCGCAGACTGTGATTTCAAGTACGTTTGTGTCGTTCTGCCCAGCAGCCCGGTTTTAAGGGCATCCAATGCAATTCCAGGGCAGCAAAACCAAAACTATTCTGGATGAGGAAATCTGTCTGATATTGACATTATGATATAATTGATATTGATGTCATTTACTGCACATTTTCGACATCATCATTTTATACTTCAAGCATTTGAAATAGCCCGAAAACAAACCGCCTTGTCAGAATACTGAGTAAACCATTGATATTTATTATTGAAAAAAAACCTTACATATGGGCTGTTAAGAGTGCTACAGACGTAATTTTCTTTTCATTCCTTCATTTTCCTATTTCTTTCTACTTTACAAGCCAAAAGTGACACATCATTGCAATTGTAAAGACAGAAATCCAATCACAATCGATGAAGAAAGAAGTAATAGATTGTTGTTTTTTATTGTGCTGTTTAAGAACTTGTCAACACTAATCCGTGTATGTTATCCCCGCTTTTTTCTCACAGAAGTATGATCCGTTCCAAAATGGAGGTTCATGTCAAAGGCCAAGACCACAGCTATGGGTGCGGCGGCTGTGCCTTCAAGTCCAAGTGGAACCGTAGCTGGCGCAAGCACATGCAGCGGAAACATGGGATGCTCAAACGGAGCGTCTACCACCAACTCATGTACCAGTGCGGGGAGTGCGGGTACACAACCAAAGCACGCAAGGCCATCAACATGCACATTCGCAAGCATTCCGGGGAGCGTCCGTTCAAATGCAGCCATTGTAACTACGCATCGAAGGATAAGAGCACGCTTCGGAGACACAGCAAGTGCCACAGCGGCAACGGACAGTTTACATGTGAGATCTGTAACTTTTCTACCTCACAGAAGACGACACTAGGAAAACACATGAAAAGCCACAATGTTGGGGACAGGTATCCTTGTATGTTCTGCCACTATGTTGCCAGAGTGGAGAGCGATCTTGCCATCCATATAAGAGAAACCCACCCGCCGAGTATTTATCAGTGCCCGCATTGTGCGTACTCCACGGCTCTCCTCGCCAACTTCAGCAGGCACATGAGAAAGCACACGGGGATCAAACCCTTCAAGTGCGACATCTGCAACTATGCAACCGCCGTGCAGAGCAACCTGGTCAGGCACAAACGGACTCACACCAACGAGAAACCCTTCGTGTGTAAGGAGTGCAGCTACGCCACGTCCGTGCAGAGCAACTTGGTTCGCCATGTGAACACACAGCACATGGACGTGATGCTGTATCACTGTAACCACTGCGGGTACTCCTCGAACTTCAGGGGGAACATGATCAGACACCTGTCCGCGCAGCATTCCAAGAAAGTGTGTAAAGAAGTCGACTCGAGCACGGAAACCGTCCCCTCTAGTGCCGGAGACGGCAGCACAGCAGCGGGACCCAGCACCAGTGCCGAACAGCCGTACACCTACGTTCAGGTGGAAGCTTCGGGGACCGTTGGTTACCATGGCGACGGCTCAACCGCGTCGGGTTTCATAGGAGAGGAGGAAGGGGAGCGAGTTCACGTGGTTCACCTTCAAGACGGGCAAGACACCGGTCACATCGAAAGTGTGGAGACGGAGGCCTCGGATACGAGTGCAGAGGAGTCCCGAGGTGACTTACAAGTCATTCAGACCGAAGACGGCCACCTCCTCGCGGTGGACCCGTCCTTCGTGCGAAATATCGCGGGGGGAAAACAGGTTCACATCCTGGTGCAGGACCACGCATCCCACAATGCCGAGGGTATGGAACAGGAAGTGGAAGATACCATTTCTGAAGATGAGGGGAAGACTGACCCTCCTATTTCATCAGAAACTGCCGAAGAAAAATAAAGTTTAAGCTGAACTGAACACTTTTCAAATAAGGATCTCCTGGCATGTATGTGCTTATAAATCATGAAAAAAACACAAGTCTACAGAATAAAAAAGATCTGAACTTGTCATATGGTATACATGATGTACATGTGTGGATAGGAATACAATTCTATGAGATTGTTCGTTGAAAAATTACAATAAGTTATTCCTGAGTAAATATAAAGGATGTAACCTTGGGTAGGAATAAGGAAATTCCTACTTGTATTATCAGGATCAGAAGTCACTGCCTTCATTTTCTTTGTTGTATTTCTTATACACTGTAATACTTTGTGGTAAAAGTCATATGAATGATGGAAACCTGTAACCTCCTACGAAGTTTTGTGGCTTTTTTTTCTTTTATAATGTGCTTTTTTTCTTATGGCACATCTCTTCTATTTGTACTATTGTTCTTGGGCTGGCACAAGATCCCAAGTACAAATAAAAGCCAAGTAAAAAAGAGGCTTCAGTCGTAGAGCCTGCTATATATAAAGGGAAACCTGTGAGATTTTGTGCACATAAAGATTATAAACGTACATTGGCCATTGTTATGTATAAGAACATTGAGTCAATAAAATGAAGGATATATATATTTTGGTGGTCTTGTCTTTCATACAACATACAATGGCATCTTTTGGTATGTTATTGTAAGTTTTGTTTTTCTCTGTGGAATTATTCAAGTTACAGTTTAAAGCTTTAAGGAAAGCAACTTTATCTGCGCTTGCAGGGCCTGTGCGCTTGCACATGGTTTATCTGCACTTTGCCAATTGACCGCTAGGCGACGCTGTGAGACTGCATGGTCGAGGCTTGCACGTTTCCGTTGACAGACGCTATGGTTTGCAAGCATGTAGAAGGATATGCCGCCGCCCAAAGCGACTATGACAATCTATTTGGACCATATTCTCTCAACCAAGTCGTATCCCACCTCAAAAAAGGCGGTACTCTCCCCAGAACTTTGTTTTTCTTCCATACGCCATATACATGTACCTTCCACACGGGATGACCAAATTTTCACCTTGTCCCTTCAGTTTATAGAAAACTGATTTACAAAAGAGCCTTTTGTACAGTGCCAGTGGATCTATAAGATAATTCTGTCTTCCTATCCTTGTCTGAGTCTCGGTAACGTCGAAAAGTTAAAAAGAAAAAAGCTCTTGTTCCTCCAGCTAGTTACTATCCTTTTTATTTTGCTACACCCCAATTTAAAACGGATAATACAATGTACATATTTGGCGATTGTTACATACTTGCGGACGAAATCTAGCGACCGATTAAACCAGCATTTGCTTCTACTCGTCGCGTGCCTAGTCATAATTAGTCCTTGGAGAATTAAAGACTTGCGTGCGACATGCCAGTGAAAGTGACATCCGATAAAACTACCACACGACAAGATGTCACCGTAGACGTCCTGCATGGCGGTGTGTGGAGCTTTTAATGACGGAAGACTGGCCGGGGGTCGGCTAGGGGCACAGCTGTGGGGAGCTGGGCGGGGGGAATGTCACGTTTCCCCGCCCGCTCGATCCCGACTGGGCCCCGGGGACAGGCCCCGGTCCTGGCAACTTGAAACCGCGCGTGTTTGCCAGGTTTCCTTTACGAGTTGGTTTATGGCAGGTTTTATACAGCTGGGTTCTAACAGAGAGGTAGCCTCTACCAGGCCTTTCAAGCGGCTGGAAAGAATAGAAATTGGCCAAATAGACAGGTAACATGCCAGGGGAGTTGGTCCGCTGAAGAGTACAGTTTGCCGCTCACGAACTGTACTCTTTAGCAGTACAACTTCCCTGGCATGTTATCGGTCAATTTGGCCAATTTCTACTCTTTCCAGTCGCTTCCCAAAGCCTGGTAGAGGCTATAAAAGGGACCAGACAACAACAATTCTGACCGAATAACTGCCTACAGTGCACCTTCTTTGTTACGACCTCACGTGGACAACAAATGTACTGCAACCGTACGTTTCACCGGGAAATGTTATGCCAATCCGTCCGTGTTGACAACATGCCACCAAACGTGCCAGATGCCCCAGGTAGAGAGCCAGATACCTGTACTACTGGCCTGATGACTTCTCGCTGAAACATGTCCATAAGTTTCTTCATTAAAACTTCCTTTTTTGATATATATATATCTATAGATATATATGAAGATATAGCTGACCGAAAGAAAATACTTTCAGATCTACCAAACTGACGTTAGTATAGTGGGCTGCAGTGAAACGTTATTTGGACTAAATATCACATTCTAGATATCTCTGATTTTGCAGGATCTCTTGATGCCATTTTGTATCTGCATGGAATGAAAATCAAAAACCCAAAAAGTTGCAATACAGTGCACGTTCCCTTACATTTGTCAACATTTTCTCCGAAGCCGTTCTGCCATTTTTGCTTCCATACAGCTTGTTTGTTTGTTTGTTTGTTTGTTTGTTTGTTTGTTTGTTTGTTTGTATAGACGCTGTGTACGTGTCCATTGTTGCAGTGCTTGAATGTGTTTTTTTCTGAGATAGTCGTATAACGTTCCCTAACATTTTCCCTGAAGCCATTCTGACATTGTTGCTTCAATACATTTTGTTTTGTTTGTTTGTTTGTTTGTTTGTTTGTTTGTTTGTTTGTTTGTTTGTATAAACGCTGTAGACGTATCCATTGTTGCAGTGCTTGAGTGAGTTTTTTCTGCGCAGCGGTTTACCGTGCCACACACGTACGGTTGAACCATTGTGTTAGTGAGGGGTTGTGTATCCTGACCAATCGGACATTGACCCTGCAGTGCACAGCTCCATCACAGAGTCTTCAGCTATCAGACACGCCAACCCGGCTCTCTCCATGCTATACGGTAATTTCGACCTTTATTATCTTTACTTTGTGCGTTGACGGTTGGTTTGTTCGGTGTGCGTTGCTGGCGTCTCGTACTGACTTGTAACTTGTGTGAAAAAATTCTAGACCTGACGCCCAACCTGCTCTGACGCGCCGCGCTCTCTTAATTTCTGTTGATCCTGATACTTCATGTCCTCATTTCTATACGGTGGAACCTGTACTAGTGTCCACCTCTGCGTAAGGAACAACCTAGAAATGTGTGTGACCACTTTTTTTGCAGGTTCATTGGATTATTTCATCCCAATGACGTTAACGTAAACATGCCATAGTGACCAGCCTTCTGCTGTGACCATTTTGTTCAAGCCGCTTTAGCGGTCACTCTACACAGGTTTGACTGTACTCAGATCAGTTGGAACTCTCTTGTGCTTGGTTTGGTGGTTAGCTGTTCTTGTTTCGGATCCAGAGGGGCGCGAGTTTGGACCTTACAGCTGTTGTTACTCTATACGAGCTACATGCTGCTCGCATTGGGCTGCAGTTCTAAGTACTACACGTTAAGCCGTGGTCCACTGTCTGCCCATTTGTTGACTCGGTCGACTCAAAAAGAGTGAGAGTACATACTGTCCTCGTTGTTACGAACAGTTTATATAGGGGGAAACGGCTTTTCAGCAAACTAAACTGGATTGAAACACACGAATTTTACAACGCAGATAGATATGCAAAATGGTCTGACAGACGTCAGGTAGACACGACAGGTTTTGATAAGCTCTGTACCTCGTTTTTAATCTTGATGATGGTACAGTTGAGTATCATGCGACTACTTAGTGACACCTGGCTTGTGTTTACGGACACTTTGCACACAAAATGTAACTAATGCCTTGGACACATTATGCGCCCAGATACTTTAAATGTTATCTGTTGATAGCGCTGTCTTCAGCATCAGTTTAGGAAGGGTGGTCATTGGCGTATAGTAGTTGGAAAGATATTTTGAAACTGTGGAGTTGGCTTTTTCCTGCAAACTTCAGTGTGTGTGTGTGTGCGTGTGTGTGTGTGTGTATGTGTGTGTGTGTGTGTGTGTGTGTGTGTGTGTGTGTGTGTGTGTGTGTGTGTGTGTGTGTGTGTGTGTGTGTGTGTGTGTGTGTGTGTTGTGTACGCACTTGCCAATGTAGGCAAAAAACGTCCGATTAACCACTAAGTATGAACTTCTCAGTACATGATCTGTGTAGAAGCAATATCCGAGCGCACAATGGGAGTATTAGCATTTTTCACCATAACATTTCGCGTGCAGTGATGTCTCGCGTTTGCAACGGCCCTCAAACTGGCCTAGTCAATAGCACCTTGTTCCCATCTAGTCTCAAACTGTAACACACCCGAATAACTTCACAGAGAAAATGTTCCATATGCATCGCTTGAAACTCTCCTCTCTGAATGTGTCTGCGGTACATGGCCATGCTATGGTAGATAGAGAATGCTCCAACCAGCCAGTTTTTCTGTGATCTGTTGCAAAATATTAGTGATCCTGATGTTATCTTTGAAACTGTCACAGGGCTCGAAATACTTTTTTTCTACATACCTGCACTGGTGCAGGCAACATTCAATATTACCTTCACCAGACAAGCTTTACCTGCACTACAGTTTCTTTGCCTTTTAGCGCATAAAACAATTGAAATGTTTTGAAACAAGATGTTCGAGAAGCACCATCTTTAAGGTCTCTGCTGTCTTCAATGATACTTGAAAAATGCAAGGCAGTTTTTGACCTCCACTGGTTGTATGTCCCCTAGTGTCTGGGGCTGGTTTTATCATGGACTGGTGCCGATTAGGTGCAGGTAAACATTAGAAATACCTGCACAGCTTTAATTTTACCTGCACTATCCTGCATTTGCAGGTGGCATTTCGAAACCTGTGTCATAAACCCGATTAACATGCAGTTACTACAGAACAGTGATGATTGTAAGGGGTATTCTGTGACTAAACGGACGTGCAAACTCAACATGTCAGTCCTCTCAATCCGAGTTAACGTTCGACGCAGCTGCAAGGGTCAATCTCACCAACACTAGCCGGCTGATGCTGTCCACACGTACACCTCCTCTTTTTCAGACTTGTTTCTCTTTCCCAATCTGCGATTTTTGCCTCTCTATGAACACATCTAGATCTAAAACTGTATGAGCAGGCTTTGAGTTTCTTGTGGTGCCGTTCCTGAAAAGGATGCTCTTTTTTTCCTATCGCAGTTCCAAGAAGAAATTTTCTCCGCGCCGCTTGGATGGCGCGCTATGCATGTACCCGCGAATCAGCACCAAGGACAGAACCCGCGCTGTTTTCCTGCTGCATTTGTCTTCTTTTTCACTCCCTTCTATACAAATAAAACCGACAGCAGGGACATCAACCTTTTGTAACAGGTTATTGTCCGGGTTTCAGCTTGTGAAACCCTTAGTCACCAGCTGTACCGCCTCTTTCAGAGACGCCTCGAGCGTAACTTAAGACATGTAGGCCCCGGTTCGGTTTACACACGCATTCACAGATATGTAGTGAAATACCGTGTACATTTATGGACACTGTTTGGTAACAAGATCACCAGAAAGTATCACCTCTTTGTATCTAGCTAGTATTCATTGTTAGACTCCCGTATACTTGGCCATATCTTGACAACCATTTGATTTGTTTAGGAAAATCTACAACTAACTGGTCACACAGTATCATGTCTACTGACCACGGGCACACCGACATCTTTACAGAGCGGATTGTAGAGTCCCTTGTGATACATAAAAGCGGTTGTTTCTTTAAGATCATTACTTTTAGCTCCTTTGTTAACGTGCCTGATCATTATTTCGTACAGCAAGCCTTTGTTCATAACGATATTGAGTAAGGACACCGCTAATAGGTAGCCGGCGGTAACTACGGAGGATGGCACCCAGGCTAGAACACCACACGTCGTGTGCGCTTTGAATGCGCGTACAATGTTTGAGTTTCTTTGTACTGCATCTAATTTAGAGATAAACCGTAATGTAAAATACACGAGGAAAGATTAATAATCGAGCTAGCCGTATTCTATTTTAGTCTATACTAAACTCCAATGGGCTGCCGGAAGAAAATAGTGATCAAAGATACTGTATAATATGCCAGAGCCTGATTTGCCAGAGCCTGATTTGAGAAGAGTTTGCCGGCCGTGGGTTGCAAAGTGTTCACCTAGGGCTGGCTAACTGCTCTGGTATATTATCCAGTCTATTTGGCCAAATTCGGCTATTTTCCAGCAAACCCATTGGAATCGGGTAGAGCCAGACTAGCCGTTATATACGGGGAAATGTTTTTGCAGCGACGTTATCTAATTTTGCAGGGAGGCGACGCTTTTCTGTCGTATGTTCCGTTGTCCCTATTCGCTAGGAAGACCGTACATACACAAGCGCTTCCTCTATGCATCCGTTGTCAGTCTTTTTGTACAGGATTCTGCCGTTATCAGAAATAAAAACTATGAAGAACCTATGAGGCAGTCTAAAAGGTCCCACCTCCTGTATATTTTGTTACTGATGTAATGCACCAGTGCTGAGCTCTTCTAATGTATCATCGTGAATACAACAGTACACTTGTCCAAAATAAATATCATATCTACCTATATATAGTAAACACTGTACTTTTCTTCTGGAGATTAGAAACAGCCAAAACGGAATTCGAAGGTTTGGAACAGAGAAAGAATGAGATCTTTAGGCTCAAACTGTAAGTTGTCTGTATCGTAGATAAAATTACTTGCCAGAGAACATAGGTGGGTTTATCAAGAAAGTTGTTATTTTATGAGTAGATAAATGTACAAATTTGTTAAATGAATTTTTTTTCTTAGCAGTACGGTTTGCTATCGCTGGTAGACCAATTCTACGCACTACCACAGAACCAACCGTCAACCTGATATAAACGTCGCACTGGTTTTAAGCAATCACGTTCGACGTCGAGTGAAATCCAATCTAGGTGGCATATTTTTGCCGTCGTTCGGTAGAAAGGCAATGGTTTGGGCTCTGATACTGAAGAACATCAAAAGCAATGATAAAAAGGAGAACCCAGTAACAAAGGGCGCACATCAAGGGGCAGGGAATCCCATTTAATGCTGCGTCGTGGATTCATTCTTTGTACAGAACATATCTGGACTAACGGCATCGTTCGTTAGACAATTCAAGGACCAATCGTAATGATTCGACTTTGTTGTTGTTCTTGCTGATTTCAATTCAATGAGTTTTACGTCTGTAAAATCGGAATATTTCTTCCCTCTTCCATTAGTTTCCATTGTGTATGAAGCTAGAATAAAGTTCAGTTTGGCAAGGTGTTTTTAAACAGTTGGGAAGCTGCCGTAGTAGAAGGAACGAGACACTTCTCGGAAATTAAAGTGGCGGTTGTGAACCCGACTGTGGGTTTAGACTTAATCTTTATGAGCCTAGCTTCCATCGAGTCTTCTGACAGACTTTCGTTTTTCCTCACAATTCCGCGGATTTACGTTCTTCTGTACCCATGTGGGGGCGCGCCGTACTTAAACCCTTTTTTTCCGCCTGGGTTGGCGGGCTAAGCGACGAAGCAGGCGGCACGCCGACGGAAAAAGGACCCGGAATATCACCTTCCACTGGATTTCGTTTTACCCATAAGGGACCGATAATCACAGGCACTTTGCTGTCTTGATCAAAGTGTTTTCCGTTTCATGTGTCGGTCTCTTGGTAGAAAGGTTAGCAAAGTACAGGACTCCGATCTCTATCGTCTCGTTTTTGTGTCTTGTCTCTCGGCTTTACCGACGATCTGACGAGTTTTGGTACAAAGTTGGCCGTTTACCGGCACATGGCTTTCAAAGGGAACTTTCATGTGTAAGTGGGGATTATGTGTCGACTTCTGTGGAGCACACAGGGACCGGGGTAGGACCGAGACTGAGGCATGGAACGACAGAAGGAGAGAAGCAGAAACAGGAGGACAGACCTTGCATGGTCTTTATGAAGCAGATGACACACGTTACTCGGTTACCAGTGGATCACAGGTTGCAGAAAGTCTGTGGCGCCCCCCGTCTTTGTTGAGGGATGGTTGTAATGCCCTAGTGCAGAGAAGTCTGTCTCCGTGTCCAATTGCAAGATTGTTACTTTGTCCAATGAGACCGAATGCCCAGGCGATTCTATATGTTTGTGTTGTGAACCTTCCGAAGTTGTCGAGCTAGGACGTTTGTGTTATAGGAACCCTAGCCTTGACTGATCTTTCAGTCTCTCCAATGTACGTTTCCTTACATGGGCACTGTACATGGTCTTGGTGTGAACCGCAATTCATATCACACCGAAAGACTTGGCTGTACCTGTATCTGTATAGCCGGTATAACCGCCCTTTGGCCTAACACACCAGCTTCTGTATCTGTTTACCCGGTATAACCACTCTTCGGCGTAACACACCAGCTTCGCAGGCACGCGGCACGGCGGCAGCTGGCTATATTACACCGACCAACCTGTTACACCTAACCTTTGAATATCTAACTGTAAACGTTAACGTTGTTTGTAGGTATCTAGTGATGATGTCCCTACTGTACTTGGAGGCAGCGAGTCCCACTCTACAATAGTTCTAGGAAAAAACAAGTTTTTGAACACCTCAATCCTTGGTTGATATAACACAGGTACTTGAAGGCATGACTATTTCTTGTTCTTTTCTGAGCTGGTATTAGGTACTTAGTAGTTGGCACATCCACCAATTTATTAGTGATTTTGTATGTATCATGCATAGTCTGGACATTTCCTTCTGTCTTCCAGTGAAGCCCACTGTATGTTTGTTTTCATTTCCGTGACACCAGCACCCTTAATTTGTCACACCTGATCCATTCTCTTACAGCTGTTTGAACCTAGCTAATGAAGAAACCCATGCAGTATGTGATGACTACATGTTCCATTCTGTGATAGTTTTTGGGTAAAACGAGTTTTTTAAAAACGTGGATACTGGGTTGATGAGACATGTAAGCTTTCTCGTTCTCAATCTTTTGAGCGGTCATTGAGGCACAGGCAGGCTTGTTTGTCGCTTGTTTGTCCGTTTGTACATCATGTTCGACCTGGGCGCTTTTCTTACGAATTTTTATCATCCCTGGATGCTCAACAGCGTCTCTTTTATGAGTATTAAATGAAATCAAGAACCGTAAGTAAGGGGAGAGACTTTAAGGATGGATAACACGATACTAAGCGGAGACGAAGGGTTCTCTGTCGACATCGCATTTCAGTATTCCTCACAGATATCAGTATGCTATAGAACAGGGTTCATTCAACTTACTACGTTAGAAAATGGCCATAAAATTGACTTTGAAAATTCCTTTAACTTTCGTTTTTTATTGGCAAAGTGCTCTTTCTTTTCATTTTGAATGTCTTGTATGTGGACCACATGATTTACCTGTAAGTCTTGATTCACGCTGAGTTTATTCATTACAACACAATATACGTTTGACGTATCTTCGCTGCAGGGCGCAGCGATTCCGGACTACAGGTATTACAGCATTAGCCGGAGTGTTACTCGCTCCCATATGTTAGCCCAGGTGAACTATATAGGATGGTACCCAGGTTATTACAGTTTAGACACAGATTTAAGTCTAACGCAAACTTGTGTCCGACCGCGCAGCAATAGTCTCGACCAGACTCCTTTGCAGGCTGAATAAATAGTAGAAATCGGCCAATTATATCCCTTTTTTCGGCCGATTTCTACTATTTATTAAGCCTGCAAAGGAGTCTGGTAGAGACTAGCGCAGCCTGAAGGCGACACCAGTAAACTAGATATGTATGTGGCATTTCATATTTCTTTCCACGGGGTGAACAGAATAAAAATTTCAACCTGGCTAAGCTCTGTACCGGGCGATGGCAAATTATAATCTATTGTAAGAACGAACGTCACTCTTGAAGAGCCGAAAGAATGCCTCAAGACGGTCAGAACTAAAAAAAAAGTCCCAAAAGTCCCTAACCTCTGCTTGGAGAGACGAGCTATGTGCAAAACGTGACCAATTAACGTGCACCGATCATTGGAAATCCCTGGAGAGGGAGGGGGTGACACCTTCCTATACTAATTACGCATTTTAAAAAAACTACAAATGAAAATCCATGCTAGTCTCTACCTTAGTGAGACCCAAATGGTGCAAATCTGTCAGAGAAATTAGCCGGCTGTAGTTGAGTTACACATATAGTACGTCCTCTAGCATATTATTTATTTATTAAGCCTATTGGGTCAATTACTATAGTCTGGTAGCAGAACACAGGCGGCCACTTGCTGCTAAGAATCGCTCGAACAATCTCTCATATTCAATTATCTTCCACCTAGCCTGTTAGGTAGCCTGGATGCCAGACTGTATCCAGGGTGCACACAGAGTAGGTCCTTCGACTCCAGGGCCAACATGCCCCTTCGGAAATTTTGCAACAGGGTCTAACTTAGGAGGGGCTGCAGCAAAAGTTTTCTTCGGGGTTTTGTTGGCCCTGGAACCGTGGAGCTGGCCTGTGTATGCCCTGGAAACAGTCTAATATCCAGGCTTTAGTAGAGGCATCAAGTTGTTTGCCTCGCATGACTATCTTTATATCAGTTCAAATGATTCTCTCCAGTCAGCGTCCAGCGTTCCTAATATTGTCACTTTTGGAGGAGACCACGCAGTTTTCTGACTTATAATATTCCGTTACCACAAAGACGCTGTATCTAAGTATATAATGAAATGTCCTTCAGGCATTATTAGAAACTGTTATTCTAAATCTCAGATAGTGCGTAACCAGCAAAAATGACGTTATTATGTGCCACCGCCCGGAGCCTGATGTAGAGACTAAGGAGATTAGTGTTCAGCATCAGCATCGGACGTGGACGTGTTCGGTTTCCATGACAACGGCACCGGGGGGACCGGGGGGAAAAACGGCGGGAAAGTTATGGTGCTCGTTATAGGGCTGCATATAGACAGCATATTTCGTGGCTGGGGATGTGTGTTGTAGTGTGTGGAGGGTGTAGCCTCGTCAGCAGGCCTACGACTTGGGCTTTGTGACTTACCCAATGCAATTCAGGGCAGCAGTCCAAAAATATTCTGGATGAGGACAGGACACAGACACAGACACACAAACACACACACTGACACACACACACACACACACACACACACACACACACACACACACACACACACACACACACACACACACACACACACACACACACACACACACACACACACAAACACACACACACACACACACACACACAAACACTGACACACATGTGTATGTAAAGTCGCCGCTAGGAAGCCTGGTAAGGAGACTATCAGATACTCTTCAAGCAGAGGTTTAGGCTTTGGCTTACTAATATTTTTGGCGTGTTTTAGGCTTTTTTTATCGGGCTTTCTTTTTTGTACCGGTATTAACTGTCTGGCAAATGGATACTGCCTGGCCGATTTGATGTTTACTGTCTTTGCAGCCACCAAAAGATCTGCTTGGAGACTAGGAGGGTGGTGATGTGTATGTAAAGTCGCCGCTGGGTGACCACGCCTCTGGTGGCGCCACTGCTCTGTCTCCGTGTCCGAGCTCATCAGTCATGTCGGGCTCTACTCCCGACCCCTGGGGGTCTGTTCCCCTACACACCCGAGTCATAAACTGTCGAAAAGCGCGCCCTTTCGCAGCACACAGCTGCCAAACAGCAGACAGATACATGCATGAAATACGTGAGGACATGTCATTACGGTTGTTCGAGCTAAATTTTCATCAGTTTCATTTGCTGTGCGCGGTTAGACCGGCTTTAGAATCCAGCTCGAGATGACCTCTGCGGATCAGCGACCCGGAAGCAAATTGGAACCCCGTATTATTTAATATATGGCACGTGGCGTCCCTAAATTGATTTCCAAATATGGGCACACAAAGGAGCCGGCCTGTTTCTGCGGCGCGAGATCAAAGGGACCGACAACCACACCCCCGGACGGGGCAAACCACACCTCCTCTGAGGGTTACATTCAGCCAGAAATTTCGTACGTTTCCTAAAAGCCAAACAGGCGCAAATCCGCGCAGATTTCTCGGGAAAACCGTGCCGGTTCCGCCGTTGGAAATCGACGTCGACGATCGGGACTCCGCGTCAGTTTCCGAGTGCCTACTCCAATCGATTCCACCGCCGGCGCTAATACTTGGGGGAGGATTTGCGGCGAATTGGCGGACACAGCAAGCACGGCGCACCATCTCCCGGCGGCAAGATCAAAGGAATGCAAGCAAACAAAGCCGCTATCATCTGGTAATGGCCATTGAGTTTTCTATCACTACCCCCTTTCGTGAATATTTGCACCCCGAATCCAATACGATGTTATTGTGGTTAAAAATGGCTTCTAATTCGGCATGTCAACCGCTTTTTATCTGTGAAAGGGTTAGTTACTATGGCAACCTAGATGTCGGCGCCTTTTACGCTCGACCAACAAACGCAATTGTTTGTGGCGAATCGTAAAAACTATCTGACCCGACTGCAGCTCGGGTTTCGCGCCGGTGGGGCCAGTTTTTTCCTAACATTTTCAGAACAGACTAATTTGGTGGTAAGTGTTGAAAAATGTATACACTAGTGTTGAATGTGGCGGGAACAGCCGTTGCGATGTTGGTCGTGATTTGGCGCGTGTTTCCCCCCAGCACAGGTGAAGGCAGATGCGGCCCAGATTGCACATATCCGGGATAGAGATGTAATAATGTCCCTCACTACGGGTCAGTCGGGCTTACTGAGTCATTATCTGTCAGCGGCAGAAATTGGGATTTCTTTTATTCATTCTCAGTTAGTACATATATCTTAACATAGACTAGAATACCAGGAATACATTTTGGTCTCGTTGTTTTCTTTCTATCTAAAGTATAAAGGTAAAGGTAAAGTCTGTGGTGATTTATAGAAGACAGAGTTATCCTGTGCCTGTGGCTGCGGGTGTAACTTCCTTCTTCCCAGTTGATAAATGGATTCTACCACAGACTTAGGAATACCGAGAAAACGTTCTGGTTTTGGTATCGTGGTTTTCTTTCCATATCTAGAGTAAATATTGGGAAAGATAAAGGAGAGAGAGATAAAACAGAGGTTTAGAAAATAGCGTGGGACACGCCAGCCAAATCTCAGGTGGTCAAACGTGTTTTTTTAACTATCTTCTTCATATTTATATTTCTCTCATCATTTTAATAGTGTAACTACATGTATACCATCAGCCATGTTGTCGTCAATGTGGCTTGGTCGCAGAGTTTGCTGCGTCCTGATGTTACTAACATTATTGTGATGCCGTACCCATGGCAACGGTTGATGATTTGCATATATTTCTTTCATGTGAATAGAATTACATTTTGCGCCTGTACCCATGCGTCTCTTCTCACGGGAGCAAAGTCTCTTCTCAGTCGTAGAATTTCTCCCGAACTGGTAAAACAAGGACAGAAAACATGCAAAAGTTCTACAAAACCGCACAAATAAACGTGATATCATTAATATGGGATCTAAGAATTTGACAATTTGAATATAACCTTTTTTTCGGCATGCAGATGTTTTCTAACTTGTCATGCTCGGGCTGTGTTGCGTTTTCGTCAGTTTTGGTTCTTGTTTTGTTTTTGCTTTTTCACGGTATCTCAGCATTCATTTCTCGTTGACTTAATTTGTATCGAGATATTTTTGATATAGAAAAATTGACACAACTTCGTGCATGGAAAATCAGTTAAGTTGGTTTAATCTCCGCTACATACCCGTATATAACGTTACCCCAGTATTCAGCGAACGACGTCATTTGTACCAACTTTCTTTGATAGGGCTTCGCCCCGGTTAGCTCCCGGAGTATGGTTTCAAAGGCGCGCACTTTTGTAACGATCCAGTAAAATATCGCCAACGTTATGAAATTTCAGTTTGCCAGATATTATTTCAGGTAGGAATAAACCAGTTCGCCACAGGTGACTCTCTCTTCAGGATTTTGAACCCAAGTCTTTTCAGATCTAACAATCTGGCTGTACCGTGACAAATTTGTTAGTCTTCACCAGACTCATTGGCAGGCTGAATAAATAGTAGAAATCGGCAAGAAAAAGGAATAGCGCGTGCAGGCAAACTTGTCTTTCTATGGGCGGCTAACTCCCCTGGCCAATTATATTCCTTTTTGGCCGATTTCTACTATTTATTCAGCCTGCAAAGGAGTCTGGTGAAGACTAACAAATTTGTATATGATTCTGTGATCACTATAACTTCGTGATGGATTAGTTTATTGATTTTATTATAAGACGGCTAGGTTGACTATTCAACTTGTAAAAGATATATTTTTCTTTATTTATTTGTTTAGTTTGCACTTAAAAACAAATCGGTTTGTAGTAAATTATATAGAAGGAATGCGCAGGAGAACCTACAAACCTACAGGTTAAGTTTATCGAGGGGTTCAATTATTTTCATAATTACTTTTGGTCAGTTACATCACACATACAATGTAAATAAAGATGAAACAAAATTAGAAAAGCAAATCATATAGATACTTAACTTGGGCATAGAATTTTGGGCATATATAAATACACACATATGAAAGAGCAAGTGGATTTGGGTTAGCCTCTACCAGGCTTCGGGAAGCGGCTGGAAAGAGTAGAAATTGCGCACTAGTGAGGCGTGTTGCGCTAAGCTGTTGTTTGTGAAATCACCATGTTTAACAAATTTGAGCCAGGTTTGCCTGTCCGATAATGTGGAACCGATCAGACCAGGCGGCAGACGAGCGGCGGCACGCAGCCACGGGCGGCTGGACCAGGACCGCCGCTCTCTCCAAGCAGAGGTTTGGGTTTTGGCTTGTTTTTGGCGTGTTTTTAGGCTTTTTTTTATCGAGCCTCCTTTTTTGCACTGGTATCTTTTTTTACGCCAACCCAAGATACCGGTGCAAAAAAGAAAGCCCGATAAAAAGCCTAAAACACGCCAAAAATAAGACAAAACCAAACCTCTGCTTGGAGAGTAAGGGCTGCCTGCCGCACGCCTCCAACACAAACTACTAACACTTCATAGTCATACCAACATACTCTCCAAGCAGAGGTTTAGGCTTCGGCTTATTTTGACGTATTTTTATACGTTTTAATTGGGCTTTTTACTGGTATATCTTTTTTTTCTTCGGGTGGCAAATGGATAATGCCTTGCGTATTTGCGTCTCCTCAATTTGATACTGTCTTGCAGCCACCAAAAGATCTGCTTGGAGATTATATCATTAACCATAGTCTCTACCAGACCGTCCAATGGCTTGCTGGCAAATAGTAGAAATTGGGCGAAACCCGTGGGTTGGTTGCAAAGTGCGCTCCTGTGGCTGGCTAACTCCCATGGCATGTTATCATCCACTCTTTTTTTACCGATTTCTGCTATTTTCCAGCAACTCATTGGAGTCTGGTAGAGACTGCATTAATGAATTAATGTCTTTATTTCAGGTATTTCACCCATAGAAAACAACGGTACAAACATCGAAACACAAACTATACATACAGCATCTTATATACATGTACATTAACCATGCTTGGGGAGTAATCTAGCATTAGTGTTTTTTCCGTGGCTCCGGTGGGACTCAGGGGAGTGATAGAGGCAGTCCACCTCTCTTTGGGTACCGTTTGCAAAACACAGGAAACAAAATATTCTGGATGAGGAAATCTGACTGATATTGACATTTAGTGCCATTTCTTAGAACATTTTCGTCACCATTTCATACTTGAAGCGTTTGAAATAGCCCACAAACAAGCTATGTGAGGAGTCCCTTTATTTTTTTGTTACCACCAATAAATAGCTAGAACCAGCCTATGATATGAAACAAGCAACCGTTTTCCGTCAACGACATCGCATTTTTGCCTCACAGATATCAGTATGCTATGGGATAGGATTGATTAAACTTATACTACATTTTAAAAAATGACCAGGAAATTGACTTTAAAAATCCAGTTTTACTGCCCTGAAATCGCTTTGGGTGTCTTTAATTATTTATGTTTTAGGAAATATATTTTTGTTTCAAACTCCTAGGTACCGCGGTCTTTTCTGTCCTTTTTCAAGCTTTTTTTCCCCGGGAAACTAAAGCCAAGTAACCGACACGCATTCGACGTTAGATAAAGTTATGTGCGCCAAGAAAGCCCCAATCGAACGTGCCCACACGTCGGCCAAGGTATGGACAATCGCTCATACTTTTGATAAAGCTGATAGATAAACATTCATTGCTTTGAGTATGTTACGTTGAGTATTCGTGCTTAACCAAGGATTTAAACTTGACCGTATATAACAAGGACTTAAGCTTGCAGAAAGAATTGTGACAGATACAATTGCAATGGATACTCTTTATTGAGACCGGGCCGGCCTATATATAAACGCTATGCATACAGATGTGATTCTCAGTGAACATTTGTACCACTAAAATCAAGGATTTTCATTGCAGTGTGATGATGATGTGTAGACTGGTCTACCGACAGAGGAAGGCATGTATAAGCACGGTGTATGGGTTGTGCAGACAAATCTCAAATTGAGCAGGGGTATGTTGAATTTTTCTGTACGCACGTTCGCGGCCTTGCAAGGCAACCTCCACGATATCGGAAAGTCTGAGAGAACCTGCCTCTTTCAACCACCTGTAAAAAAAAGAAGAAAAGTTTTTCAGGAGGGAGGGGAAAGATTATCTATGGTCACGGCAGCACAGTCCTCCGCAATGGTCTCCGCATGAGCTAGCTATAGCCTTCACCAGGCCTTCCTACGGGGGTACGGATCGTAGAATTCGGCAAAAGAAGGGAATAGCTGACCAGCAGATAGAGTCAGTCCGAGGGAGCCTCGGTTAATTTCCCCCTCCGAAGACCAGTCAACCCCAGGGTGGCCAAAGTCCCCTGGCAAATATTCTCCCTATTATAGCCAGCGTAGTTAGTCTGGTAGAGACTAGGCTAGCTACTTCTTGAATTATTTAAGACATGTTCGGGCAAACATCGCTATTCAGAACACCCTTTCACCCTCCAAGGCCGACCTTTGTTCCTCCAAGTTCAATCAAGTTCGTTCTCTTAACGTTTGCTTAGTCGTGGCGATACCGTCAAGTGGTTTACAAAGTATTAGAGATGACTTGCCGCCGAGACTGTAAAAGTTTATCAACATGCTGGAGACTCTGTGAGTGAATGTCCGACCTCAACGGATGCATGAAGTACATACTCGTAAGAACAGAGTGGGCCGATCTGAACAATGCCATCACTTTGCTAGCCGTTCATGATGGCATGTCGTGACTTTGTACCATGTATGTGTAATAGTATATGTGTATATAGATTTATTAGGACTTTAAATGATGTAAACTGTATCTTTGTTATATATTTCGTCTGATTTTTCATACCTCTTCCCTCATGACCTCAATGAAAAGCGACCTGAAGGCCGATTTGAGCTTCTTATGAAATCTTGGTAGTCCTTCGTAGCCTGGGTACCATCCTATTTGTATGCCGGGGCTCCCATACTCGCTCCCTAATTTTTCTAAGTCCTTCGTAGTCGAAGATGATTGTTAGCGTCCTCATTCACGGGGTGTGTGACCTCTTATGAATAAAAAATATAAAAAACGAAGCCACTGAGTGTCTTGCCTAACCCGAAAGATAGCACAACAGAATGTAACAAGACATGCTTTGCAACTAAACAACGTGTACGTGAAACCATCTACATATATCATGATCATATCATCTGCTATTGCAGAAATTTTCGGGATGACGGCAACATTTATTGAGAAATTAAAACTGTCGAAGCGTGTAGACCTTGTCTCAAACGCACCGCCTTGGCGTCCCTCTGTATCATTGTTCACTTGTACTAATGCAGTAGTACTCGATGATGATCCATTTGGATCATTTTGAAAAGATCGGTGCAATCATACTGCCATTGTACACGAGGACCACTTCTGTAGCCCGGGCGCTGAAACCTGACGTGGCCCATATGACACCTGAACGCGATTTGCTCCGCGATTGTTCCCGATGATTACGGATTACTAGTGAAGCCTTCTTGTCTTTTGTTCGGTGATAATAGCCTTTGTGTTTTATCCGCTTGTGTTACAAGTGAAATACATTACGGTGGCACAGATGTGCGTTATTGTGTGGAGGTAGAGCGAGATCTTTCACGGGAAAAGAGCGGTGCGGGTAATCCTCTTTAAAGTCTTCTTCATACTTAAGCCACAATACATTGGTACAAAAAATGCTACATCGCACCTGCAGTTACGTAACAAAACCCAGTACTTTATATCGTTTTCAGAGAAACATTTTCTCTTTTCGGAGGAACCTTTTTGCATTTTTTGGACACCCAAGCGCGCGTCTTTTACACAAGTCTGTCGCTCGTCCACCCTTGAGCCGCCTGTTGCTGTAACTCTCCAAGCAGAGGTTAGACCTGTTTTCGGACGTTTTTTAAAAAGCTTTTTAGAGGTCTTGTCGAGCTTTCTATTTTGTCCTAAGGCCAGGATACCACCGAAAGAAAAGCGGACAAAATAGAAATCCCGACAAAACCGTCTAAAAAGCTTTTAAAAATTCCAAATACCGGCCTAACCTCTGCTTGTAGAGTATGTGTTGCTGCGATATGTTGACGCCTTGTCATGTTGACAGCAAGACGCATGTAGCCAGTTCTATAACCACGAAAGCCACATGAATATACACCGCGACAAAAGGATCATTGTTTTGCGACCACAATCTTCTTTCCCCGGTATATCGGTGCCCACGCATATCATGGCGCGCTGGCCAACTATGATTTCATACCGGGGCGAAAACCAATTTTCCCCAGCTAGGTCCCTGATGATAGCCCAGGTCTCCTTCCGAGGAACGTCATTAACACGGAGATGCGACCTTAATACGGGGTTTGGTCCCTTAAGATCACTCCAGTTCCAGCTTGTACCAGCAGAGACTCCTGACCTCTAGATGTCCCCGCCGACTTAAGTTCATTTTGGCATGTTGAAGTTCATTGCCGGCTGCCATATTTGGCAATCCCCAGGCACTGTTTTTAGTCCAACTGAAAAGCTTCTCTGCATGTGGTTGGAGAGACGTGGACAGGTGTCTGACATTTGCGCTTGACTTACCACCAAACAAGCAGCACAGTTTATCATATACACCGTGTTTTTAGCGATTTTCCATAAGTTTGAAATTTGATAAGCTTCAGCGACTAGAATTCCGGCTTGGTGGACGTCGTCACTGCCAGTCGGGTTAGATATGCCAGGAACATTTGTGGATAACTGAAAAGACGACGGCTTATATGGTTACTCCCGCTACACTGGCAGTCTTCTTTCTGAATCCTCTGTCTTTTGGCGCTTTCGCAACTCTCATTGGCTTTACAACGTTTGTATTTTGTCATCTATGGCAGAACGGAAAACACGGTCATTTGTATCACTGAATGGCGCGCTGCTTGTAGCTATAGAAGGTAGCGGTTATCATATAATACCTCGATAGTGTATTAAAGATATGAGAAGTCATTCGAATGCATGTAGATTTTGTCTAATTTGTTTTTTGTGAGACCGTCACAGATTTGTCGAGTTGCTTTCGAAGATATAGCTTGTTTTCCCTGTACACGTGGTGATATCATTCTGAAAGAATTCGAACGTCAACTAGATTATTTCATATAGACTTGTTTATAACCACACAGACTGGTTTTATGTCTTTATCATGTTTTGCGTAAAACATAGGTCGGTGGAGCAGCTTTTTTTATGATACGGGGTAACTGGGGGAGTCTAGAACCAGTACTATGTTCAGAAGTCACTGCACCAAACTAAACGATCATTCCCTGAACTTGACGATTTTTTTTCGCAAAGTTACGGTGTCCAAACGCAGAAAAACAATACATTTCAACATCCAAACAAACTTGTTCTGGTTCTATTGACGCAAAAAGCAACCCCACCCCCAAATGGTGTAGCCATAGAATTTCTTTTCTTATTGCTTGTTTTCTGTTTTAAAATGAAACCGCATTGTAGTTTTCGAATGTCCAAGAAACTTTCTCATTTATCATACACATGGAGGTAATTTATGTATTGTTGTTGTTCTCTATATTTTTACACATTACATAGATTTAAGTGCTGACGTCTGACAACCTAAGATGTATGTAAACATGTTACTCGCACAAATTGGTTGGCTTGAAAACTTTTTTTCTTGGAGGGGATTGCTCTACTTTCTGTAGACAAACTTTCGCGAACACACTGTTCTCAGTGTCGAAGCTAGCCATTGTTCCATCCATACAGGTTTCAAGGAGGTTGAAACAACGTACTAGTTTCCACATTTGTGGTTATTCTCTACCAGACTAAAAAACTGCGCGGGCTATAATAGGGAGATATTTGCTAGGGGAGTCTGGCCGCCTTGAGGTTGACTGGCTTCGGAGGGGGGAAACTAACCCTCCCGCGGACCGACTCTATTGGCCAGCTATTCCTTTCTTTTGCCGAATTCTACGATTTGTACCCCCGTAGGAAGGCCTGGTGGAGGCTAATTTGTGGCCGGAAAACCAAAAGAATAACCCCTCGATTATTTTCACCACGCCTAGGAGTAAATTGGGTTTCATCTTATCATGTTGCCATATTCAATGGTGTAGATATTCATTCTTTTGAAGTCCTCCGATTAAATGTATATATAATCCCCGCTGTTTATTTGATGAGATTTGGACTATTTGTGGACATTCCGTTTGATATTAACCACTCTTCGCGGGTCAGTGGTTTTCTGATGCCGGGATGAAGAGGATGGATCGTGGTTTGCCTAAAAAAATTGACAAAAAAATTTATTATATGAATAAATAAATGAATGAAATTTTTTTCAGTGTGTCTTGCGACATATAGGCTTATAAGACAACATGATCAGAGGAATACAGAAATTTTATGAGGGGTTAACATAGCCATAATAACTCAAAACAAACGGGACAGAGGTAGAAAACAGTAAATAATAGTACATCAATGGATTACTAGTTCAAGTACTAGTGACAACTAGTATGTTTCATATTTCAACGATACGGGTGAAGGGTGATTTACTTGTTGATATGTGTCATGATGACATTCACATGCTGGAACCACAGACAATGACGGATGTTATTGTACTATTTATAACTTATGACATTTTGAGTATGATATGACAAACGGTTTATCAGTTGAAATTAGTACATTGACATCTGTACGTTGCTGAAAAATTACGACAAGTTTGTCTTACGTCACTGAAGGTTAGACATCCATGTAATGAGATACACAAGAAAACTGTTACTCAAGCAACTGGAAAGATTTTGAAAACCGTCAGACGTTTCAAGCGACTGGATAGATTTTGAAAACCGTCAGACGTTTCAACAAGCAACTGGATAAATTTTGAAAACTGCCAGACGTTTCAACATTGTCTTACTTTAACCAAAGGCTGATTCGTACTTACTGTAGCAAGTTCTGTCTTTTGTGAGGTTGATGAGAAAGTTGTTTCTCAGTTGCATATTGTGTTTGTCCTTTATGTATGTTCTTTGTTTTGTCGTACATGTATGCGTCTAATCAAAGCTGCTTCCACGATTCATTTTTCATTATATCCGCATCTTTCGCCCATTCCAGACCTCGTATTCATTTGCGAGCGCACCAAAACATACGAGACTGCAGCCCAGCCACCTAATCAAACAACATGTAATTTTCAGCGAAATGACTAAGGGACATTAATAGACCGGTCTGAATTTGATGGCGTTGAAAACTAGTATTGATCGCTGTCCGCCCAAATCACAATTATTAGCCACCCTCATTTTTCAACACCATGCATTTTTCGACGGTCGATAGTTAGGGCTTATCATCAAGCAGGGCGGCAATAAAAAAGGTGTAGACATAATTCCCTAGATTTATAGCAGTCATGTAGTTTCAGTGCAAGCTGTAATTATATCAGGAGGCTAGCTAATGCTTTATACATCTCTATCATGTGTGTGATTTTATTGTATATTACCGTATCTAGCTTTATTACATGAACATAACGTTGTGTATATACTTTTTTTTCGGACGTCATGCGAAGATGTCTTACGATGATAACCCTTGGCCTGGGAAGGATGTTATGTTACTCAGAAGCGCATGTGTCTTAGAGTAAGTTAGACACTGAATTTTTACTTCATTGTGCTTCTTAAGAAAGCAAGCACAAGGCAGTGGCTAATAAATAGTCCCACGATTTTTGTGATAATAATAACGTTACATACATTGAGGCTAATCATCGATATAGATTTTAATGGTGATGTGCCCACAGAAACAGACTGGCATTACTACCCAACTTAACGTATGACCAGAGCGGCCATGACAACACCTTCGTCAATACAATGTATTTATAATACAGTCATTGTACCTCAGTTCGCAGTACAAAGTGACAACCCTCAGTTTCGCTTGGGAGATATAAAACCATACTCTTTTTTCTGGTTGTATATCAGTTCTGAATTATGTATACTCTGTTTCTTGTAAGCCTTCTCACAAACCGGGTACAGTAAGAACTGATATATAACCAGAAAAAAAACACACATTTTAAGCCAAGACATACCAGCCCATGGAGCCTGGGAGCGAGGCTACATCAGTGCTCGGTGTAATGACCTGACGCAGCTATAGTCGACTTAAACGGAACATGCTGGATTTTCTATCCCAGTTTTCGGTTTCAGCAAATCTCCCTAAGTGCCCACGAAATCCTTTACTCATCCTTGTAGCATGGATAACCTGACAAGAGGCAATGTGTAGGCAGCGGTGTGCCTCATTGTCTTCTCTCGTAATATCTACAGGCAAACGGGCCGGGCACTTCCCTATACTGGTTAACATTGTCTGCTTTGTAAGGCATAAAATCGACACACAGAAAGACACGTGCACATCTTGATCAATCCAAAACATCAGAAAAATAAAAAACAATTCACTGAAAACTTGAAATTAACTTCATACAAAGAATTGTTAACTCAATACTGCATTTACATTTTACAAGTACCATAATTTGCAAGCGATGGCTAGCCGTTTAGTGTAACGTGCACATGGGGTCTACACGTCAGTTACAACAGCAAGAAAAACAACATGACTAATCTGTTTGCCACCAATTAGCAGCAAATTGTCTAGGCTAAACAACTATTATTACTCCAGGAATAATTACACACTGCTTTCGTGAGGGAAAATGGCAAAATCTGCATAAATCGTAATCATGGCGTAATAATTTTTTTTCTCCAAATATTTCGATCAGATTTAATCTTCATCATACCATTGAAAAAAAATCGACTAATGTAGTCTTTTTATTTATTTATTGAATCTTGAGACGTCTGGGTAGGCCATTCAATTTTTCCAAATTGTTTTTCAGTGGGATCTAGAATACATAACATTAAAATCAAGTATAACAAAAGAAGTAAACTTGTGACAACATTGTAACATAGTTAACAAAGGATTGTAAGACATAAATGACACAAAATTAACCGAAAGTATACAGAAACAAAAAAATACATGTGTTACATATACGAAGGCCAAATATCTTGAGTACGTTTAACCAAGGACGTTAACTTTGAAGTACCGGGCCATGATGTAACAATAGTTAGCTGACGACATCATTAGGTCGGGAGGACACGCAATGATATTTATTTCTCGTTACTGCGCGATGGTTTCAACAAGTGGAATGTGCGTGTAGGCGTTGATTTGTAGATTTGTACAGCGGGCCGTCTACATGCCACGGTGTTCTTTGTTGTTCTTTTCATGATAGGATTAATAAAAACACGTCTCGTATGATGTAACATGCCAGTAAAATGCGTCAAAGAGTCAGTCTAGGAGAGGATAGTTATGAATGACTATCGGTGAATGAATCACAGTTTATTTTCAAGTGAATCGGAGATAAAAGATAAAAAAAATAAAGTTCTCAGATTGTTGTTTTGCTGTAGATACTATATTTACACTTGAATCAATAAACACGGTGTTTTACTCATCCTACATTTTGTACAGTAGAAGTTTTATAAATAGAGACTAAAATAGATAAATGTTATGTTCTTTTTGGACAACATGAAAATGAAAAAAAAACTTTCAGCAACTTCTTTGTGTGTGTCGTTTTCAAAGGTCTATGTCCATGCTGTAGATTTTTGCTCAATTTTCCTGAGTTCAATTTTTTTAGCACAATTTTGCACGGCTTGGCGAGTACAAAAAAAGAAAGCCCGATAAAAACGTCTAAAAACACGCCAAAAATGCTTGGAGGGTAGCTAGGTGGAGGCAAGGTTGTAGTCGCGGAGACGACTTGTGAACCAGGGGGTCGGGATAAACCGGTCTGGAGGTGTCAAGAAAAAAAAACTCCCGCCGACTCACACATATGTACGGATTTACACCACTGAAGCTGGAAAAACAAACACTGAGCCGCGATGATGACGATTGTCTGGCTGCAGAGAGGGCAACCTTGGCTTTCTTTTCTGCTCTAATTACCGAAACGGTAGGAAGGATTTGCATAGGAAGAACTACATGTCCATGGATCGAGCTTTTTGACCACCAGTTTTCTTGTGGAGAAATTTAAGAACGGTTTGGTTTCGTGACTTCTCCCACAAATTTGCATCATTTTTTCTAGTATTGTTAGTAAAATGTTTTCATTTGTAAATTGTGTGTTACAAGGATGTTCATTTTTTCTCAGTATATTACAGTCGTTACAAGCTAAAATCGTACACGTGCATATGTCAAACCTAGATTATTTTGCTCACCTGTAGAGAAAAGTAAACTTTGAATTCTGAAGGCTACACATTTGCAAGTATAAATTAAGAACATGGCTGAAAGCAGTGTAGCACTAGCAGGGATTAGAAAAGTCCTGGTGCATGTGGAAAAATGACTGAACCAACTTCAAGGATTGTTTTAGTAGCCTCTACCAGGACTCTTGGCCGACGAGAAAAAAATAGAAATTGGCAAAAAATAGGGGGAAATATTTTGTCATGGGGCTTGGTAGGGCATTGGAGTACAGATCTGTCTGAGTTGCAAATTGTAACTCTATGGCAGGCTAGGTCCTCTGGCCAATTTCCGAATATTTTTTCAGCAAGTAGAGACTACATGAATCACTAGTACTCAATCCTTAGCGACAAGACTGTTTTTCTCGTGAGCTTTGTTGTCTTCCTGTGGTCGTGACTCAGTGGTGGGCACTAGGTGACGTGTAGCGAAAATTTTACATAACACACTGAAACTTTATATCTTTTCTTCTGCGTTGGATTTCCTTGTAAATTTTTTACATAACCTCTGACGCGGATACCTTTCGTCAGTCTCTCGACATGTTTACATAATAATTCAATAAAGAGGGCAGCAAATAAAATCGTCGCAATCCAGTCATCAAGCAGTGGTAAAACGAAATTTATGGAGTAGGATGTGATTATCACCACGGGTGAGTGGAGTTGTATGGGTGCCTCCTGTACAACTGCATTACTGTAAAGCTCCTCCGCTCCATATAAATATCATTACTGTCCACGGTGCTCAATAGAAATATAAATTGGCACCATGATGTGTCAATTCCAACGTTGATGTGTTTTTCTCATGCCAAATCCAACAATGGGTCCGCTGTTTCAAATTCTCTGGATGAAATTCACATATGGAAAGACTATAGTTTTAGCTGAAATGAAATTGTATCAAAAGATGCGAGAAATTTTATAAATTGACAAATGATTACGTAGATGATCCTTCATTGTAAGAATGGGAGTACAGCCAGTGTCTGTGTTTTCTTTCTTTTTTGTTACATGAGCTCTAAAGCTATGGCTTTATACATGTTTGATAAGTTATCTAAACTTAGGAACGCTTTTTCAGACTTTACGAGAGCCAGTATTGCTTTTTGAGCCGACAGGACGTATAGCACGTACGAAAATCTATGGCCACATTGTATTTTTTACTGTCGAGCATTTCGACCAAGTCTATTGAAATATGATGAAGACGATATTCCTATATCCTTCTATTGCTTCGTTACTGTTTATAAATAGAATATCGATTTTTTTTTCGTGTTTTTAACGAGGGAGGGTGTGTGCGTTTATGAGACAGGTTTGGCAACGCAGCGTCGGTTTTGAGCCGGTCTGTTTTGTAAACTGTGGGCAGCAAAACACGAACCGCCCACCGCGAAAAGGGCGGGAAGGGTCCGTGGTGCGTGGTTTCTCACTGGTCAGAAACCCCGGGCACGCTGATTAGTAGTCTGACGTCACCGTGGTAATTAATTAACAAATTCGGCCCAGCCCTCGTCATTCGCATTTCATTATAACAAGATTGACAGCTGGGCGAAGGGACCTGTCAATCACTGGAGCGATCAAGGGTGCGGCGCGGGCTTTGATGTTTTGGGGACTGGGCATTCAGTACTGCATGAGGTTTCCTTTGAAACAGTATTTGCAGTATAGAATAATATCTAGGATATAACACACTGTTTCTCACCAATAATTGTATCTTCTAGTTTGGTTTTATTGTAGAAAAGGCGTAGAATTTGAAGGATTTATCGGCGGACAAAGTTCGCGGACCACCCCCGGTATATCTAACGGTTACTCCCGTGTTCCCTTTGCAAAACGCCGCCGCAGAGACTACAACCAAGTTGTGTTCATTTCTGTGTCAATTTCTAACGTGCTGGCCAAAACTACAGCCCCGATCAAGACTCTATTTTGGGACAAGGTAAGTCATGAACAATTATACAAACTATATTCCCAGCCTGGGAAGAGTTTGTGGCAGAAATTCGGGTGTAAAGATCGATAGTTTGGGCTCCATCGCGAAGTTGTGTTGGTTTGTGTCGGTTGGGGATGAACACAACTTGGGTGCCGCGTGGTCGTTGGCGATGATAGCCGCAGCTCTCTGATCACAACTGTCTTTTCCCAGGGCACTTCGTCAAACCAGGGGCGGCCAGGCCAGCAGGGCACCACCGAGCGACAATGCCGCAACTCAACGGTAGTGGCGGCGACGATCTAGGGGCGAGCGACGAGACAATCTCCTTCAAAGACGAGGGGGAGCAAGAAGAAAAATCGGCCGAAAACGTCTCCAACGACCTCAGCGATATCAAGTCCAGTTTAGTCAACGAGTCGGAAAGTTCTCAGAGTGGCGCGGTACCTTCAGAGGTGAGTTTGTTGTGATACAGTATATACCTGACCTTCTGTGGATATCAGGAAAGTCTTTGCTGTGGTTTTTATTTCTGAATAAGCGTGCACGAGGAAGGGATCTGACGGAATGTTTCTCTCTCCCCCCTCCCCGGCTGCAGGGCTCCAAGCCACCGTTGCAAAGTTATCCCAGGGAGGACTCCAGAAGAGGGGACGAAGGTTTGCTACGATTTTATAATTTTCACTCCTCCAGGCAAATAGTGCTACGATATTTCACGATCTGTAACCCACGTTTGCTCTAGATTGTAGGGAAATTGTGTAGATGCCGTGTTTTGAGGGTTAAGACGCGCCCTGAGACTTGTTTAGAGTTTGGTAGGATTTGTTGCACTAGTTGAGTTCGCCGTGCACCCCCCACCCGGGCCCTTCTCGGAAGAGTGGCTAGGATTCCGTCCTCACAGTTAACACTATAGATACAACCGACTGCCAAGGATTAACCAGAAATCCAAATATGTGTTGTACTGTCCAGAAACGGTTCAGTTTGTCTCCCTAACTTGGATTTCCTGTAGTTTGTTGACTGTAGGAAGTCATAGTTCGCCAGCTCGGCGCCCCCCTCCCCACTCAAGTCAGACCAAGTTTCTTCTCGTTGCCGCCAACTTGCAGGTAGCAAAGCGGAGTCAGTACCAGTCGTCAGCCGGGGACCAGCATATCTTACTCCTGGTGGAGTTATAGTTTCCAATATGGGCGTCTACCCACATCCAAACGGCTCTTTAGCGGCCAGTGCAACGGTAAGTGGTCAGTTTTTAATTGGCGATTTTTTTTGGAGCCGCGCGCCAGCTTGGCTGCAGTGTTTGTGTGTTTATATACCAGTCTGGGCCCCACATTTGGTACAGCTCCGAGCGGCTACAGCACAGGCGATTTATTCCTCATCACACACGATGCCTCTACCTCCGAGAAAATTAGGAATGAAATGAGACCTGTCGCCCTAAGGTGTACTGTTGTATTTTACACATGCCTAGGAAAACACAGCTTATGTGTCACCCTCCTTTTCTGCACACATTAGGCCTTGGCGCCTTGGGGAGTCTGTGTGTTTGTAATGGCACATTTTCTCAACCCTGCTTTCATACTTAAGTCAGCACCCTGCATATTTTCCCTCCTGGACCGCAGAAACCTGTCCAGACTTTTTCCTCTGGTCCAAGGACAACAGAAATACCTACAAACTTACGTTCGGGATGACACATTGGCCATAACCAAGCATGCGTGTCCCCCAGAAGTTTTTCCGTTGTCACCTGATAGTGTGTTTTACAACTTAACTTCTCTGATTATATTGTTACCACGCTATGAGTAATTGTTTGTGTCCAGATTTTTCCGGCACTGAATCACGCATGTAGACGTCATTAAGAAACAAAGAGCTACATCTCGGTAATTTCCCGCCATCGAGGAAAACTCTTGTGGGGAAGGCTTGGATCGGTTCTGACTACCACATGTGTTCTGGTCCACCAGGGTGTTTGTTTCTGTGTCTGTTGAAAGCAGGCAACCCTGCATGCCAAATGCCCAAACATATGTCCACATATGGAGCTGTCTTTCTCCCCAACAATACCACCATGACTAATACACTAAATGCCCAGTTTTTGTGCGGTTGCCTCCGATATGATCTGATGAAAACTCAGCGGTACATTCTAATGCGGCTATAACATCTGTAAGATGTCATCCCAAGCCCATTACAACATAATTTTCCATTGTTGGATGTAGAAAACTAGCCTCTGCGTGCAGCAGAAAAAAACGTTGTTGTGAGTTGTCTGGAGATGTTGACCATATCAACTGGAAATTACTCACGGAGGAAAAGAGGAAGACAATTGGTTACCTATGATGACAAACTGACATAGAGTGGGACACAGTGTACACAAACCTTGGCACCTATTGGCCAAGAGAACAATGACAGCTTTTGGCCTGACGTCTTTGTCAAGCGTTGTTTAGTTAGCATTTGTTCCCTATACACTCCTTCTCAACCATGGTGGGGACGGAGGGATGTGTTTCTCTCTCGCTGTACCCTGCGATCTAGAATTACCAGACAGGGTCGGGGGTCATTTCTGCCGCTTTGGTCATTTGACTTGAACTTGTACGCCCAACAGTGCAGACTTTGTGCCCGCCGCCATGCGCTTGTTTCATAAACAGCGCGGACGGTTGGAAGACGTCACTCAGCAGACATTGTGAAGCTATGGAGACATCTGGGGGAAGAGCCAGTGTGTTGTGTTTATGTGATACAAGGCATCTGTCCCTGTCAGCCCCATCATACATGTTGGACTATCGATATGTCCCCTCACGATCCGTCACATCGCAATCGCTCGGGGCCAGTTTAGATTGTTCTGTAATGTTTGTGGGAATTTCGGGAACGTTTCTCGCGTATTCTGTTAATTATCTGTTGTGAAAAGAAAGAAAAACGCAGAAGTTCACCATAGCTTCTGTTTTTGCACCTCGTTCTTATTTTCAAAATCAAAACGAAAAAAAACACACAAGCAATTTGTTGGATTAGCAACTTTCAAAGCTGGCTTGATTATCAGTATTTAATATTGACTGGAGTATTTGAAGTGTTTTTTGTGGAAGTACAGCCCAATTCTGTGTGTTATGTGGGCCCTTCCTTGAAAAGTGGTGTGGCTTGCATCAAGCTGACATTTGTGAGGCTATTGTCCTCTTTTGGGGTCAGGGGTCAACAGTCCAGAGCCTCCTTCAGTAAAAATATTGTCCTTGGTGGGAGCAATTTGTTTATAATTCTTGCTGTTGCCATGGCACTGTGGTATTTATAGTGTCTTGTTATGCTGTAGGCTAACTTAGGTAAAAGTCATCATTATAATGTACTAAAATATCACGTATCCAAAATAATAGCACACAACACACACAGTTACTATATGCGAAATAGGGTTGTGAACACGATTATGCCAGGACTCTTAATGTTTTTGTGTATTATTTATTCATTTCGGCTTAGATTCAGTTAGAAGAAATCTCGGACATCCATTCAACATGGACGCCTTGATTGCCAATGGGTCCCTGCAAATTGACTGTTTTACTGCGTCAATTGTGTAGGAAATTGCTCGACTGTCGTATATTACTTGTCATTCCTGCTTGGACAATATAGTTTTTACAACTTCCTGTCGGGGCCATTTCTCTCTCTCGCCGAAGGAAAGTCTGTCTAGACAAGAAACTGTTGCTGTGTAATGCAGCAGTGACAGGTTTTCGGTTGGACTCCAAAATAGATAGAAGGAATACCAAGTTTCTTTTCGAAAGTTACAAATGCTTTCATTTTGGTTTGTTAATATCTTATACCTACCTACCTGCCTAGTTCCTTAAACTCATACATGGGAATAGAAAAAAATTGTATATAAAAATTAACTGCAAATAAATTGTGACAGACTGCATGTTTACAAAATGGCTTTAGTTATAATCTGCATTTCATTCTTCAGCTTTTACTTTAAAGATAAAAGAGGTGCCTTTACATGTGTTGGAATATTGTCTGAGTAGCATCTAGTGGATCATGAGCTGTTGTCCTGCATGTTTTTTAATGAGCTTTTGGATCAGAGAGGTAAATGATGTCTTCTTTCTTCAGCTGAAAGTTGTTTTAAAGCATGTGTTTTAAAGCATGTGGGTTGTTTTTCAATGCAATTGTTCACAAAGTTAGAAACATTTTAAGATAGTGTTGTCACTAATGCTTCATCTTATTCTGGCTCTTATATCGTTTTGAAATGAGATGTCAAGTTAAATTGTGGATCCCAATAAAGTCAAGTGACTTTAGTACTAAGGCTTTATTTCATTTGCGACAGTTGAACGAGACCAGACTGACTTACGACTTAGAGTTTGTAGGTTCCACTAATGTAAAACTGACAGACCATGGTAGTAGTTGCCAGAAAATGCTGCTTGATAGTTGGATGGGTGGGAAACAAGCTTCAACATTGTCTGGTCAGTTGGTGCCCCCCTCCCCCCCTCTGTCCTACATGTCTGTTCCAGATGACATCTATTGTATCTCTCCATCATCCCTGTTCTATCTCCCATATTCATGGGTAACAAAAAACAGACCATATGTTTCATGACCTTCTGTCAGAAACACTGGATGTCCGTGACTCGTGAGATAAGTGACATCACGGCTATCTTTCTCATTCCGTATTTTTCCACCAGCTGTACATGTTTTTCTTCAATTGCCACCGACTCTCATCCTTTGACCTCTTTTTGTCAGTCCCTTAGGAGCTGAGGAAAAGGCACAGCTAGAAAATTGAGGGAAAATTTTTATTCTAAAGCCACAAAACATCCTCTAGTTCTCGTGATCTTGACAGAATCATTTGTTTTCCATATGTTCCGGCCACAAATTGAAACTTCTGCTTCAACTTGTGTGCTATAGAAAGATGTCACAGTGTGCCAGGTGGCCTTCTAACGTTGGAAGAAGCGTTTGGTACCAGGGATGACATGCCAACTCTTTGGCTGGCAGTCGTCCAACCAGACAGCAGTGTTGTCTACAGTCCGTTTATCTGGCCACCAAAACATGATCATCTCTGACTGCTGTCTGGCACAGATTGTGTAGCAGGTTATCTTATGTGGATATTAATAGAAGACATGCAAAACTTCTAACTATGTAAGGATGAAGGTTGAAGGATCTGTCAGGTACCTTGTAGTGTCTACCAACTTCTGGAAAATAATAACATCCCTCTCAGTAAGACTCACATACATAGCTCATCCTAACTTGCAAGTAACACACTCTAAGAGCTGTAACAATGTTTCTATATAATATTGAAAACAACAACATTTGGAAAGACTGATTAAGAAAGGCCTCTGTATGTGATCCATTTTTTAGTAGATTTAATTGTATACAATAACGTTACAATGTTTAGTTTAACTTTTCTTTGTAAATATTTACAAAGTGATAGTATTGGTCTACCCGGGCTGACTACCAGTGCTTAGCTTGCTAGTCAGTTACTACTTAAAAGATTAAATCTCAATATCGATACTTACGTTGGGAAAAGTATAATTTCTACACTTTGCTTCAAGAGTGCCAGCATATTCTGAGTTGGTGAGTGTACGCCACTATGAGCACACTGACTGAAGCTGGTCCAGAACAGTAAATGTTTACAATGGCCAGCAATGTAGTGGCTCTCCAAACTGCGGCCTGATAATGATCGAGTATGATTGGCAGATAGGTGAACAGTTGGTTGTTGTCAGCTTTGATTTTGAAATGCTGTGCTTGACGGACCCTCTATGTTTGGGCGTTCCCCAGTTTCAGGCTGTTTTCCAATTCCGTTGGTTTTACGTCAGATTGATTGAAAAGTTGTTTTTTTCTAATCCTGTACTCAGGCTGTTGATGAAATCGAAGCTTGTGTTAACTTGGCAGCCTAGAAGGAGTTGCAGGGTTTTATTTCGCAAAGAAAAACCTGCATTGTTGAATATTTGGCAAGGGGAGTAAATGAAATTACTGGTACTGGTTGCTTGTGGTGGAGAATATTGTATGACACCTCAAGGCAAACACCCCGTTCATACCAGACTTATATTTAGCCGTTTCAACCTGTTTTTCAAAAACCGGTTTTTATTTAACCTGGTGTGAACGCAAATTAACCGGTTTTTTAGGGGTTTAAATCCGATTTTCAAAAACCACCTCGGGAGGTGGTTTTTGAGGGGTTTTTGAGGGGTTTTTCCACCGAAAAACCTGGTCTGAACGCTAAGGGTTTATTGAACCGGTTTTTGCGTCATAATTCCGGGGTCAAGGGGTCAGCATCCGGGCCATGTGCAAAAGCCGCCAACTTCGACCTCCAAAGTTTTCAGAATTACACTGTTTTGAGTTCGTTTCCACTGTTTTTTTCCGCTGTTTTGTTTCATTTTGCGATGGAATCGGCATACGTAACCTGGACGGCGGAGGAGACCAAGCTCCTGATATCCATTTTTGGAGAGCAGGAGACGCAGAAAAAGCTTGGGGGGCTGTACCGAAACAAGAACGTATACCTGGAAATTTCAAACAAGTTGCGGGAGCATGGTTTCGAGAAGACATTGTTACGGAGCAGTGCCGCAGTAAGATCAAGAATCTGAAGACTGCATACAAGAAGGCCAAGGACAAGGTTTTCATTAAACTGCAGGCTGATTAACCGGATATTCGCCGGACAGGGTTTTTGAAAAACCGGTTTTATAAGTCTGGTGTGAACGCTAGGGGTTTTAGCCGGGTTTTCTCCCGCTAATTATTTAGCGGTTTCAACCGGTTTTGAAAAGTCTGGTATGAACGGGGTCAAAGAAACACAATACAGCACAACATATCGCAGTGCAACAAGTCTTTCATCATAACAGTTTTCCACCTTAAGTCAAGCATCGAGATTGTTTTTGATGTTTGAAACATGCAATTTAAAAAGCCAGTGGTTATAATTGGTCTATAGAATTGGTTTTGACATGTTATTGTTAGGTAGTATGTAGATACGATTCATCCAAGTGAGCCATTTTGTTTAGGTTTAGGCGCGTCTGACATGTTAGACAGACTCAAGTAGTACCAGTCTTCAGAATTTAACTGTATTTATGACTCCCGGACCTAGTGTAGGGACCGAGAAGTGAAAGCTTGCACGTAGCCGAACTCCTGGAAGTTGTCTTAGTGTTTTGTAGGTGTCTGTGGCAGAGGTAATATTTAGTGGAATTGAAGGCCTTGTCAGTAACACTTGACCCAGCGCAGGAACTGTCAGGTCCCATAAAGGCACCAGCTGTCTGGAGGGGGGAGAGAACATTAATCAACATTTCAGCGAGATTGGTTGTAGACGGGGCTTGACGATGCTTAAAATTGAGACAGAGTTTCTGTCATATTTTCCAAAACCTTAACAAAATGTGTTTGTTTGAACCGTTGTATGATTGTTAACATTAGTCCGCTGCAAAACTTAAGGCTGCATCAAGTGAAGTTCTTGGTTTTCAGATATACCTGCTTCATTGGGTTGTAATTTATATAAAAATGTGTCACAGTGTTCAGCACGAAAGAATCTTGTTCACACCTTGAAAAAGTTACATTTGCCTGATTAAAGGTGATTACAAATTCGTCTGTAAGTGATTCCATTGTTGTGGAAGAAAGAAGCGATTGCCGAGTGTGAATAAATTGATTTATGCACGGCTGTAAAGGTGCTGAAAAGGTGAAACACTTGAGAAAGGTCATAATTTATGGCAACGATGCTTCTATGTACAAGTAGTACACAGTGCTTTAACTTTACCGCATGACAATCGTAGCAGGTACACTATATGTCAACTTGTACAACATATATGGAAGCTGAAGTATGGCTGATATCGAACAATTCTAAGGGGCTAATCTACTTTTATGAATAACAGCGAACACATTCGGATTACGCTAAAACTCTGGTAACTTGTAAACAATTTGTTCGTAACTCATGCTACCACTTGCCACAAAGTGCGCGGCCATGATTGTTTTGGAGTTGAGCAAAATACAGGCTTTTATACCCAAAGCCATCTGGTAGTCCAAGGTGTGTTCTCCCCTCGGCAAAACTCGGGTGAGGTCATACACATAGTGACAAGGTCATCGGGAACACAAAAGGTGGCGCCTTTAAAGTTATGTTGCAGAGCTCGGAACAATGGTGGAGTTTAAATTATCACGGGACCGCCGCTGTCACTTCATTCAGAAGCAATTCAGCTAAAATTGTTTTGCCAGTGGCAAGGAAAGAGGATGATCAGCCTGTTAATGTGGAGTTGTCGTGTTTAGCGTCAATTAGTGGCTTTAACCATCTTTCTACTGCGGGTGTACAACAAATATTTATTTGTTGAGGTAGAAGTCAGCATGTGGGAGGTTCAGTACAGTCATGTAGTTGAAGTACAATGTAGGTCAGTACAGGTAATTTAGCCTAGTTGAGTTACCTATTTTATGTACACTGTAGGTGGGGAAAACACTTCAGAAAAAGCTGGAAAGAAGTGTTTTGTTGGTTAATAGTTTCATCTGGTTTGTAATTCAATGGTTAAAAAAGTTTATTGTAAACAACCAAGAGATATTCATTTACCTGCCAACATTCCAGTAGTCCTTCTGCTATCTTCCTCATGACAATTACAATGAAGGGTTTTGTGCTTCTAAAAGTTGTTTTTTTCTTTAAAATGTAGTGGTTAGAATCAGACAGAACAAAAGTTTGGATCTTTCTGTTTTGTTAACAGTTTAGTTAATTCTAGTCACTTTCTCGTGCAAATACTGGAGGAAATACCAAACGCATGTAGACATCTTGCCTGTCCAGCCTTTTACAAGTCCACTGGAAGTTTATTATAGAAAAGAGGAGGGGAACTCCCCAGTTTTGTGTCAATCTGGTAGTTCATTAAACTTTTTGTCATGGCAGAAATTCGCAAACTGCCTGATTGGTGCCATTGTTCTTAGCTCCTCCCGCCAACCGGTGTCTATTGTCTGCCCTTTCTCTCCAGTAATTGCCCTTCATCCTTGTCGATTACCCATTGTCTGCAAGTTTCCTTCAGGAGATTTCACCAGGGCTTATCAGTTGTGATCATCAAGAGGCAGGGGTGACAGAGAGCCATTGTTGTGAGAATAATAAGGCATGAACAACAACTGGCTTTATGCAGAGAGGAGGTTTTGCTGTTGTGGTGGAATGGAAGCTACCATTCAGACTGAAAGGGGTGCACTGTACTTGATGAAAGTTACACATGGATATTTTCCTTTTCCTCTTCTTTTATAATGCTTAGCCTGGGAAATGTGGATTTTTAGCAGCTTTTGTTACAAGCTTTTGTACGGCACATTCTGAGGAAAATATCCTAATTGTACTTTTTGGTCCTTGTTTGTTCAGTGGAACAGTCCTCAGCATATGTCTTGTTAGGAGGTATTGAAGTTAGAACTTTTTCTGCTGGAGTTTCTGCCGAATACCTACAAACAAACTATTTTTTTTGTTACACGACCACAACTCAAATATGGAAGAAATCATTTTCATTGGCATTTTGAATGAACAAAATCAGGCAGTAAGCAGTATATGTGCTGTAAGAAAGCCTTTGGTGTTTTCTAACCACATAACTTTTCTGTATAGATTCATAACCTTATCTTCAACGTGACCATACATGTTGCTATACACAGAAGAAAAGAACTTTGTACTAAGAATGAAGGAATAAGAACTTGGAGTATGACAGACTTTGCCGTAAACTCAGCCAACATTTTTACAAGTTCATTGCATTGTGGTGTAACGTACGTACACCACACGCTCGAATGGGCCGAAAAATCGTCCCAAAGAAAGCACAGAAGATCGGGCAATTTAATGGACAACATAAGCGGTATTCATTCCCTCTGTGGGGGCAAGATATCCCGCCGTAATACTGCGCTAACTCACCCAATCCCGATTCCTGACAGTTCTCATCACTC
The DNA here is from genome assembly GCA_013266295.2 of Branchiostoma floridae x Branchiostoma japonicum. Taxonomy (NCBI): domain Eukaryota; kingdom Metazoa; phylum Chordata; class Leptocardii; order Amphioxiformes; family Branchiostomatidae; genus Branchiostoma; species Branchiostoma floridae x Branchiostoma japonicum. Next base: position 7,672,570 of record CM023837.1, on the reverse strand, counting down.
AAACCCCAGTGTCATGCGCAAGTGCCATCTTCCCTACTCCTGTGACATTTGTAGCACCAGGTGGTTTCTGATTAAGTTACTGCCTGCCTGACAAGTGACAAATAGCTGTGATGGCAGTCGTGGTATCGCCTTGCATCCCTGGCTGGGAAGAGGAAGAGAGGGCCTTAAATCAGCTGCGGACAAAAAAGGGGTACCGCTTATCTGTTGGGGCCAGAATTTCCCAAAATGACATTTAATCGTCTTGCAGCTTTGGTGATGGAGTCACCGCGGTGTCTTTTGAGGTGTGTTACGAGCAGGAGAGAAACCCAGAAAGGTCCAAATGGCCATCTTGGCCTTGCCAGTTGATTGTCAAGTCCGCCATGATAAATGCTGGAGGAGAACATATCAAGGGGAATGGTTGTAGGGATCAAGGGATGAATGGTTCGCGAGGTTCAGTCCAGCCATTGCATTTGGAAAGTTCTTAGGTACTAAAAACTGTTTGGACAAGACTTGGAAAGGTTAAAGTAGAATATAGAAGTTTCTGTCATTTGCCAAGTAAGAAAGTTTGACTGGTCTTTATTTATGAAAAGTTGATATGTACTAACAGTGGTCATTAAAACTTTGAAAATCACAAGTGAATACAGCTAATAAAAATACACATACACCTACATTTGTGTGTAAACTCAGTACACGCACCGGTCCGTGTACATAGTTTACATACAAATGTAGGTGTATGTGTATTTTATTAGCTGTATTGACAGTCACCACCTATGAAGTGTAAAAAATAATGGCAATGGTTTCTGAACAGTTTTTAGTGTGATTCATACTTTCTGAATTCTGAGTGGTGCAGGTAAAATTTGTCTGGTGCAGGTAATTTTCAGTGTTACCTGCACCAGTGCAAGTATGCAGAAAAAAGTATTTCAAGCCCTGAGCAGGTACACATGTTCAAAATTACAAAGGTTACCTAGTCCAGCCTGTATTTTTAGCAAGACTGTTATGTGAATTGTTGGGGATTAGTTCCGCCAGTGATGGCATTTCGTCTTCCTGAACAAGTTCGACTAAAGAAGCAATTAAAGTCTCAGATTTTCACACGGGCATTCCTCCAAGTGGTAGGACTGGTTTGTGGTCAGTGCTAATTCTGTTACAACTCATCTCTATGTAAAATCAAGGTATGTTAAGAACTTGACACGATGATTGTCAGAAAAATGTCAAACCTTTGTCTTGACAGTAACAATGATACAGTACAGAGTGAAACAACTAATGAAATAAAAAATCAACTTGATTCTACCTAGTCTAGCTGCCTGTTAAATTGTATTGTCACACAAACAAGAAATAGAACTTGTGATTTTAGCACATTTCATGGTAGTGGCTCTCTAAAGACAAATCCCTTTTTTCTTTCCTATGCCACGCCCTTACCTGTCTTCCTCTTCTTTGTTTCTCCCAGTTAACTTTTCCAACTGTTGGACTGTCTAACAAAGGATGTTGACATTTGCTGATAAACTAGCAATATTTGTAGTCTAGCTCTCAGGGGCAGAAAGGAAGTGGTCACACAGTATTGACACATGCAAACATCATTACAATCACAAGTACACTAATTACCATGTGGCTAATGGCTTGGTCCCTATCTTTGTTTTAGTTTGAAAGAATGTCACTCGTCCCTATGGTATATGAGGTGGAGAATCCCCCAGTCTGTTTGTATAGATAGTGTTTACACAATGTAAAAGGATATGTGTAGAAAAGTGCATTGTTGGGCCCACTGGTTCCCCTCCATAGGTTTTCTATGGGCTGTGCCTTTTGTTGCGGGGCGTTTGTGTAGAGCTGGTCATGCCAGGGTGTTTTACAGAAGTGCACAGGAATGAGAGCCAGGAAAGGTCAGAGTTCAGGTAGTCAGACTGAGTAATCTGTTTTTGAAACGGTGGTGAAAGAGTAACTTGACTAGTAGAAGGCCACACCAACTCATTCTATGGGTTTGCGGCAGTGTTGTAGCCAGGTTGAATTCTTTTTCTGGTCATCTCAATTTTGTTTGACGTAACACCATGTCCAGTGCAGAAGGCTCTGGCGCAACACAATTCTATCATGCTCCCTCAGGAAAATTTTGAAATTGGAAAATTTTGCTGGTAGGCTAAGCTTAGTTTAATGACATCTCTTTCCATATCTTTACATGCCGATTTTTCCAATCAATACACAAAAATCCCCATACACCTGTATAAACCCAGTACATGGCCCAGTGTAGGTAGACATCAGAAATACCTGCACAGCTCCAACTTTACCTGCACTAACCTGCATATGCAGGTGGGATTTCGAGCCCTGTGATTCGAAGTGTTATACCTGTCGTAATGATGTTATTCTGTCAGCAACACTGTATTTGTAAATGTTCTTAAGATTCTTACAATTGTATCTTACACTTCCGGAAGTTTCTAATCAATCCGGCCTCTGTTGAGTAATTGCATGAGTCTGATGTTTCCTCATGTTTTGTCTACTCCTTTGTCAGTTTCCAGGTACTACGCTGACCTGTTCCCTCAAACCGCGCAACGCAATTTGCCCTACAAAGTTGTTTGCCCAATTGTTTATATGTCAACGGAGCCATAGACAGTCAGAGGAAGCTTCTAATTTCAGTATAGAGTTCACATGTCAATAGCGGTATATTGTGGCCGCACTGCTTCCGGAGATGTCTGTATTTTCGAATAAAAGCTCATCTGTGTTGGGAAAATCCATAATGGTAAAGTTTAACTTTGATCCAACACAAATTCGTGGTGAGTTCCCCTTTTGTGTTGGATCAAAGTTAAACTTTACCATTTTGTCTGAATTTTGTTTGACAGAGCTTACGGTTTTCCCAGAATTCACTCCCGAACCCCATGTTCTATTCTTCTCAACCTGTCAATCAGACTATAGTCTGTATATAGGAGAGTTCTCAAATGGCCGATCTAAAGCAGATAAGAAAATCTGCAAGACTTAAAGTCAGCTAGGTTAACAAAGGTCTTTCGGCTTATACTGTCTGTTCTACAGAAATTTTTGTTTGGCGACACCGGGGAAAAGTTTGAGTGGGCTTTTTTTGTGGGTTGGAGGTCTGCAGTGTTTAGATGACCCAGAATCAGAGGTTTGGAATTCGGAGTTTATTTTACTGAGGCTCAGAGCCCAGGGTGTATGGATGCCATCCATTTTGGTTCTTTTCAAGCGGTGTGACATGGCAAGGTCAAAGTGGGGGACTTTGGCTGTCTAGAGTTTCAGGGACGGCACATTGTTCTCCATGAGTGTTGGTGTATGAACTATTGTGTGTTACAGGCTTCAGACTGGTTATAGCTTGATCCCCAAGGGAGTAAAGTGTTGCTGTTGGCATGTCTGTCAGTGTGTCTGTCTGTCTGTCTGTGTGTGTGGAGTATAATTGACTGCCAGTAAACCAGTGTTCTAGCCAGCCTGAAATTTTTTTCGGTCATCTCAATTTTGTTTGACGTAAGCGGTGCCTGAGGTGCAACAATCCTAGGGAGGTCTGTGTGCATGCTCCCTTGGGAAAATGTTGAAATCTTGACCCTCTGAAACTCTATTTCCTGCATTTTGAGGGGTAAATTTTGCTGGTAGAGAGAAGGACTGGAACCGTCACAAAGCAGTATGGGTAAAGGGGTGAAGTCTGCCATCTCTGATTTCCCTGTGACACACGAATACACAAACACACATACACAGACAGGCAGACATGCCCCAAATTTTTATATTGTTTTATTATTACATTTCTATTTTTCTATACTTTGAAGGGTATTATAATATTGCCTCACTCTAGGTTCACTACGTTCTTGTGGACTGTCCTTGCTTACTTCTTGTAACTGTTTGTAAACATGATGTGCAACGGATATTTCCAAGGATATCCTTGCAGTATGACGATATCCGAGTCTTGTTTCTCCTTGACTTTACAAATAAAGAATGTCTGGTTACTCATGGGAAGATAAGATGTCTGTCCTGTCAGTCATTTCCACACCTGTGGCTGTGAAACAAGTGGAAGTTGTTGTTTATCCTAAATGAAATGTGTAGAAATGGATAAGTCACTGCATTCTTGATGTATGTAATAGAGCATGTTGAAATGTGTGTATCTGAATCTCACTTGGACCGCCTGTGTAACCACTATTCAATGTAACACACCAGCTTCGCAGGCATGCGACAGCCACTGGTTATATCACACCAAATGACTTGTCACACCTGAATCTTCCATATCTAACTCTAGTCTAAGTGCCATTTGAAGCTATCTATTGAAGAGGTTTCTATTGTTTGTGTGGACTACAACATCAGAACTTTAGGCTAAAAGTAGCTCATAACATGTACACTTCTTTCTCAGGGCTTACGGGCTCGAAGTGCCACCTGCATATGCAGGTTAGCGCAGGTACAATTGGAGCTGTGCAGGTATTTCTGATGTCTACCTGCACTGGTCCATGTTCAGGGTTTATATGTACATGTAGGTGTATGTGGATTTTTATTGGCTGCATTGAGTGTGACCACTATGAAGTGTAAAAGAATGATGGCAGTGGTTTCTGAACAGTTTTTAGTATGATCCATACTTCCTAAATTCTGAGTAGTGCAGGTAAAATTTGTCTAGTGCAGGTAATTTTCAATGGACCTACCTGCAACCACACTTTGCAAAAAAATGAGTGAGATTGTAAAAATAATATACTGTACAAGCAACCTGCAAATTTGTTCCACCACCAGCAATTTTTGTAGGTCCCATGCACAACGCAGCATTTAGATGAAGATGAATATATGGTACGTTCACTCTTGCAACTCCTGGTCCATATCACCGGTAATGCCTCTGACATTACCCTGGAGCTAGGCTGAGTCAGAGAATTGTTTCAGTTTTAATTTGTAGTTTGACTTATCACATGTGAGTACTGTATATATGCCAAATACGGCATAGAAGACTTGAAAACTGGGAGACATTTTTGATATGCTTTCAAGTGTTGACCAGTGCTATTACATTGCTTTCTGATTCGCAAGATTTTCAAATTTTTGCTGCGTTTTTGAGTTTTCGTGTTGACATCTCACTTCAAACACGATCACTTCAAACATCTGTTGCCCCCATTGTTTCAACTTCAAACTCAAAGATACAACAAACTCTCTAAATTTTCACAGAGCTGCAAAATTTATGTTCCTTGACCATAAGATTTTGCAGTACTTAAGTTGGCTAAAGGTGAATGTAACACTACAGAACCCCTTAGGGGTGTACATTGATATGTTCATTAACTTTGCCACAACTTGGCCCCTTGACAAGTCCCTCCCTGTCAGACAACACTTGGGTAAGCTTATCTTGAAGCAGACAGTTGCCATGGCGACTGTCTCTCTTAGCAACCACAGAAGGAGGGTTCTTTGTTTGCTCCCCTTGACCCATGCAGCTCCCCGGCTCTTGTACAATACATCAGCACTGCAGCATACAGCATACTCAGCACAATTCTGTCACACTCACATGGCTCGAACTACCACTTGCATATGCCGGTTGGTGCAGCTAAAATTGTAGCTGTCCAGGTATTTCTGATGTCTACTTGCACCTAACCTGCACTGGTCCATGAAAATGAAATTAAATATACTGGGTTTATATGTATACATGTAGGTATATGTGGATTTTTATTTGCTGCATTGGCTGTTACCACTTATGCAGTTTAAGAAATAATGGCAATGGTTTCTGAACTGTTTTAGTGTGATCCGTTCTAACTCAATTTTGATTGTTATAGGTAAAATTTGTCTGGTGCGGATAATTTTCAATGTTACCTGCACCGGTGCAGGTATGCAGAAAAAAAATATTTTGAGCCCTGTGCCACCAATCTAAAAAACAGGCAAAGTGATGACGAAAGAGATTGAGAAGAACTTTTGCATGTACTCTACAGTACCTGTGACTTGAGAACTTTGAATCGTTTCTTAGGAAAACTTTTTTGACACTGAACAGCATGTTGTTCAAGTTGTGTATCAATAGGCTGTTTCTAGCCTAATTATTACCCTTGCCAAGAAGGTTATGTTTTAGGTAATTTGACCTGGACTTGCTTCTCAAGAAACTCAAGAACTTGACAGAAAACATCAGGACAGATCCATGAAAAATACATGTCTGCCTTTGACCCGTTGTTAGCGTTGGTGTTTTGATGTGTTACCAGGGTCACAGAAGTTGTTGAAAACGCGCTGCCCCTTCCGTGTGACCTTTGCAAGGTCACTCTCTTTACCAACGAAGGGGACTTTTTCTTTACATTTCCTTTATTCGGCAGGTCCAAGGTCACCACCTTTGACCCCTCCTGTCAGACAAGGAGCCGTTTGAAAGCCGTTGGCGAGGTTGTTTGTCCAGGAAAGCTTCAAAAGACTTGCTTGAACTGGATATTGTGTAGATGAGAGAAGTTTCAGCTCTCTCCTCCACCTGGGGTCACAAATATTCTAATGGGGAGCCCGTTTGAAGTAGGATGATGAAAGAAACAGAGATGGACAGAAGCTCCTGTGGTCACTTTTTATCTACCTTGATTGGAGGGTTTGAAATGAAGGGTACATTATCATGATTAGCTCTATAAGCTGACCCGGAGGCCGTGTGGCAAATCTGGCTGCCCTATCAGTGTACCAGGTAGGACTACAGCTCTATGTGGGGTCTGTGGGCCCTAAGGACAGGGAGAGAATCAAATGATAGTGAACTTGTGACATTTGTAATTCTGCGGAGAGTTTCCGGGTACCTTTTACTTGACATTTTTCACAACTACTTAGGCTCATCATGAACCTGCTGCATTTTTAATCTTTTCAGGAAAACCTGATATCTATAATTTCACTGTTAAGAAATAAACAAACAAACAAACAAACAAACAAACAAACAAGTATGCTAATATTAAAATCATTTCCGGTACCTTTACTTGACATTTTTCATAACACTGATTGTTTCTTCAAGGCTGTTCATGAACCCACTGCATTTTTAATACTTTCAGGAAACCCTAGTATCTATACTTTTTCACTGCAAACAAACAAACAAACAAACAAACAAGTATCGTAATACTAAAGCCCACTGATGTTAGGTGTTTTTAATGGTCTTACTATGACCATCAGGCACAAGCATTTTTACAATTTCTGTAGGACCAAAATTCTCTCAAGAGCCAGAATATTATCATGGAAAAATTTGGGACGCTACAGTATAAACCTAAATGTTTCATCTCCATGAAGCAAAGACGCTGGTATCCCTTTCATTTCTAACCAGCCATTTTATAGTAGGCCCCAGAAAGTTTTAAATAAGTCCTAACAAAAGCAGAGGATTAGTGTTAAGTACTTGGAAGGCTCGGTACATAAATCATTCCTACTTCCTATTGGAAACTTTATCTGGCCACGCCATCTTGGACACATGACTGGAGCAGACTACCAGGCAACAAGCCTTGTTTGCAATTTGTCTTCCATAATAAGTTTGTCGAACGTATCAAACGCATCTTGATTCGAGCGGCAGGGAGAACATTCGTCATCAGATACGCCCCGCCGAAAATTGATGGCTACGAATTCGCTTCCATTTGCACCAGGAATGATAGTGTGGCGTACGAACGTTGGGAAGTTATCGGACATTGTTGGTCGATTCATCCTTCAAGGAACCGGACAACTTTCTTAAGGAGAAAGGAAGCAGTAAAGACTGATTTAACTTTCATGGCTGTCTGAAAAACTATGTTGCTTGGCTTTGTGAAGACTTCCTATACCGTAGTGGGAGTTTGGTATTTAAAAGCTTGGGTCAAGTACTCAGGACTATAACCCCAGATGTACTTTGAAATATGTGGGTTTTTGTAAAGCTCTTTTGAATTCATATTATACAAAGTCCTTGATGTCGTAGACTGAGTTATGTTGAAACGCAGCTTTGGAATGTATATTTTGCTCTTTGACATGCAAAGTTATGCATTAAGTTTGATTGCAACAAAATCAAATTCTTTTCCAGTAACATTTTGCTTTGTTCTACCCTTTCTTCATTTTGGATTTCATCTGAAACCCTGATCAGACAGTGGTGATTTTTCTCTTTGGTATTCAATTTTGATTGTAATGTTCCAATGTATTGTACTTGACAGAAACAAGATTTCACCTAAAAAGTAAAGAAAGATAAGGTATGCTGTGTCCAGAAAACTTGAGTTTGAACACTTACGAGACAGGGTTAGCAATAGGTATGGATAAGATTGAAAACTGTTAAAAACACAGTTCAAGTCTTTATTTAGTGTTTTACTGGTGGTAACATGTTATTGGTTGTGTAAACAAAAATCTACATACATGTACCTAGTAGCAGTATTGGTGCAGGTAGACATCAGAAATACCTGAACAGCTCCAAGTCTACCTGCGCTAACCTGACAGGTATAAACAGGTGATACTACAAGCCCTGACAGTGTACCTTTGTTTGTAATGGTGTGCCACAGCCAGGCAAGGCAAGGAGACTCGGAATGATCCAATCCTGAAGTATCCAGCCTTGCTGTCAGCCTGGCTTTCTTGTCTGATAAACATGGTGACCCAAGACTTCCTCTGCCAAATGAGTAACATCCTAGCAGTGGTGTAGGAGAGTGCTGGTACTGTAAAGTCGTTTATTTTCGCAGCGACTTGATTTCGTGGTAAAAGGAGAAAGGAAGTTTTCGCAGTGTCTTGAAGTTTCCAGTTGAAACAATTTTGCAGTACCGCAGTAGGACATTGGCGGTGTCATGAATTTGCGGTGGAGAAATCACGGTGAAACTGAAACGACTGCAAAGATTTGAAGATGTACGGTACCCAGTCTGGCTGACTGGCGGACAGGTGTACCTGGTTAGTACACCCCCAGGTGGACAGGAAGGAGTATCAGTGGGAGACCAAGGACAAGGTGGTAACCAATCAGGTCCATCCCACATGGTTCCTGGCTGGACCATTTTTTAAAGGCTTATTATGCGCGTGCTGTTTCATGATTGTGTGTCAGTTTTCTGGAGTTGCTCTTGGGTTTCGGACAACCAAAAACTGACCAGGAACTGGTCAGAAAATACCACGATTGGCCATGAAGTCTACTACTACAGACTGAGTAACAGAGGTTAGCTATATGGTTAAAGGTTCAGTGCAAGAAGACCGAGAAGAGGCTATTGAAACCGAATTTTGATGAAGACTGAAGTAAGATTATGTAGTAAGTAGAAAGTAAAATGTCACTATAAGATCGGAGGAGGAGGCAGTCAGAGACGGCTGGCGTCACCTCCTTACCCATACTGCTTTGCAGTCCTTCCAGTCACGCAGCCAAAAATAGCAGTGCTGACGCACTGCTGAGGATGTATGGCAGTGCTGCATTGTATGAAGTGGGAAACGCAGAAACACACCCACCCTCACACAGATACACGCAGACAGACAAATACACACACGTACACACACACACACACAAACATACACACACAACTTCACAAGCCCCAAAACAATACTTTGCTTCCTTCAGCTGAAGACCACAGGAAGAAGCTGTTCCAGTTCCAGATTTGGAAGTTGAATCTTGCGGTTGTGCTGCCATATTGCACCAGTATGTGTGCACATGAACACATGTGTGAAGCTGCTCAGGCAATAAACAAGGGAGCGTGTTGGCATGCCAGAATCTCCCGGAATCTCACAATCACAGAAACTTGTACGCCCGAACATCTGCTTTGTAAAATTACCGTACACAGCTACGCAAATTATTGTTTTGGGTGTCCAGGTAATAAAATTAAAGTGCATTCACCACTGTGGTACACCTTTGAAAAAATGCAGTTAGAGTATTTCTCAGATGAGGTTTCCTCAGTGGATAGAAGTAAACAGTACTGCAATGGCAATAAACAGTCCTGCAAAGGATTGCATTGCAAGAAAGCAAAACTAGTACGAAGTTATGTTTGTTTGGTCACCTGTTACTTTGATTAACAGGAACTACAAAATGCAGATGTTTATGTCCACAATTAGTTAGAATTTTTCATAAATGATTGTGTATTGCTAGGCCTGTAATGTTTTTTGTTCTACTAGAGACAGGAAAACAGAAATTTTGCACTGTAACACCAATTTCAGTCTCAGTTGTCGAAAGTGTCCACCTGTTGCGAGTGTACACAATGAGAAAGATAATTTGTCTGAAGGCGAAAATCCAGACAAAGGCTGTTATGGATCCGATCCAACTTAAACGGAGACAGCTACGCATTTGTCAAGGCCACGCAAAAATGAGAACAACTGTTGTATGGTGCGTATTGTGACCTCGACCGTACTGGTGTAGAAATCACGCTTTAGCAAAAGTTATCATTCTTGACTGGAGGGCTGACGTGTGGGAGGGAAGGGTCGGTAGGTAAGGTAGTGAATGGATATTTCTGCTGGCAGCTCCAGGAGAAATGACACGCCATGGGTATGTGCTGAAATGTGTGCAGCGCGGCGTGTGTACGTGACCGATGACACTTCCTGCGTGCCAAACATCTAGATGAGACCAGTAAGTTGCGAGGTAGCTTTCACAAGCGTACGTTTATATTTTAATCCCAAATCGTGCTACTGCTACCCCATAGTTATACATCCTCCACCTGCAAAGACATCTGTGATTTTGGAGATGTTGCTCAACCCCCCATCATAAGTTATGCATTTTTTCCACCTTCCCATCTTGTGGAAGACTTGCAGTGGAGAGACTTGAAAATGTTTGATGATACAAAAACAAGTCACCCCATAGCCACGTATATATATGAACTGAAACCTGTCCGTCTTACTTACAAGAAATACCACAAGGAGTCCAAAAATTTTATCTGCAACAAGCACTTTCCTAATAAATCATATGCTGCCAAGCTGATCTGCGTAGTTTCCACCTTTTTTGTGTACTCTAGCACACACCTTTCAAGTCTCAGCTATGACTAGTATGAGTGTGTCTTTGTTCTGGGGGATAAAGAGTCCTTCCCATGTGTTATCACGTTTCCCTCCATGCGCATACCTATTTCTGCTGGAGATTTACTAAGTGTATAATCAAACTTGACATTGCAGCAGGCATATTGTATGGACCCCAACGCGGCCACTGCAGTGACGGCAGGGCATATCATATGAAAAGTGACAGCCTCTGGATATAGAAAGCATACATCACGCGCAGCGTGGTTGGGACGGCAAGGCGCGGAGAACAAAGGCGCCGCCGCCCTCTGGAGGTCAGAGAAATGCAGAATCAGAAAGAGAGGACATTTTTAATGTCACATGATGCGGAGGGAGCCCTCCGCGGGGAGCTGTTCTCTCCGCAATGGAGTAACAAGATGTTTGGAACCTGATTGTGATATCATCATCGCACACACGCTGTAGAACACTCAACTTCAGGCCCACATGTCTCCTCTCTCTCTCCCAGGTTAAACACCTCCTATGATCGTACAGACCCAGAGTTCAGGTTTGGAACTTGGAGTTGCAGTTGAAACGTTGACCCGCAGGGACTTTTCAAATCTGCTTATGAAACAAGACACCTTAAATGGTCACCTTTCTGCTAACCCGGCACCCAGGGGGACCCACCTGTTCAATGCCTTGTCAAAAATGCCCACATAATTGGGTTTGAGCAAATGATCGGATTACCAACAATGGAGTCAGGAGGTTGCCAGCATTATGCAGAAATGTCTTTATTCCCTTCCTCCGGGCTCGAAATACATTTTTTGAGAGAAAGTGCACTGGTGTAGGTAACCTAAAAATTTTGGTATAGAAGAACAATTTTAGGTGCTAGATAAAGTAGACTGTCAGCAAAACCTCTTTATAAACCATATACTACCTTTCTTCATACTATCATAGCTTGGATCTGTAATTCTCTAGCTAAGATTTTGAACAAGAAGCACAACAAAGCTTTTATAATTTTTTCTGACCCTTCAATATTAACAATATGCTATATACTAGCGTATAATAGTTCACCTTTACATATGTAACCCTACACAACTATCTACATGCACCCACAGTCAAAAATTAGGTGCACAGCTCCAATTTTGGGTGCACAAAAGTGCACACAGTATTTCCAGCCCTGCATCTGTTACAGGTACTTTGCTAGCTAATCTGGCAGATTTAGCCCTGGGAAAAATGAATTTTTAGATGATAACTTAGGTGTCCCAGTTTTCTCTTTCTGAGGTCCTCATTGAGTGTTAGAACAGTCTTCTTACTGTGTTGTTTATAAATGATGTCAAAATACATTTAACACAAATACAGACAAATAATCAAAATACGTTTGACACAAAAATTGTCTAACAGTAGAAGGCGGTTTTTGCAAATCTTATTATCTTACAAATCTTACAAATATCTTACAGATCTTACAAATAATACACCAGGTGTGCCAAAGAAAATATAACAATATTTTCCCGTTCAAAAATGTATCTGTCTTGGTCTTGGAGAGCTTCTGCGAATAGGAGAGCTGAAAGAATGCCTGGTGTTTTCATGTATCTAAAGTTGTTGTTAGTTTCTTGCCCTGTCCTGTTTTAAAACAAAACACACATACCACAGTCACCTGCGCCAGTGCGGCTTGTAAAGTTGGTGATATACAACAGGAAGCAAGGAGCAGTATGTCACCGGTGCTGTGGCATCAACATAGAACGCCTGGGGGGACATCCCGGCACAAAGGTTCTGTTTCATCCTTGTTGGAATCATATTTGGTGCAAACAGGAGGGAAAAAAAGAGAGTCCAAAACTGTTGACCTGTGAAATTTACTGGCGTTTCAAGTCGGGATGCAAACCGAATTGTCCAGGGACTGGTCTTTGATCCTTTCTGTCAACTGAAATCTACCCAGATTGTTCATAAAACAAATGTCTTCGAGGTATTTGAACTTTTCCTTTGCCACCCAGTAGTTGATATAGTTATGTTAAACACCTGCACATATAGCAGAAACTACGCTACATATAATGACACACATACAGGGCTCAAAATCCTGAAATTGGAGCTGTGTACCTGATTTTTTAATGAAGTTACACCTGTGCACCTGCATATTTGTGTAGGGTTATGTACGCAAAGGTAGCAGTGTATTTTGGTATACAGCATATTCTAGACATTGAAATGTCAGAAAATAATGAAACCTTTGTTGTATTGCTTTCTCACAATTTTTAAGTTATGTACTATATAGAATTACCAGATTCAAGCTCCGAATAGAGACAGTAAGGTTTGTAATTAGATTTTCCTAACATCTTACTTCATGTAATGTAATGCACTCAAATCACTCTCTAAATTTGCAGGTTAGCTGCATCAGTAAACTTATCTGCCAAAATGAACATGAATTTGGAGCTCTGCACACATATGTACACAGAAGTGATTTTTTTCTTCTCAGATTGTGAAAATGATAATTTGAAGAAGTGATTTTTTTCCTGCTGAGATTGCGAGAATAATATTTGGTACACAGCACAAGTCCTTCTGTCCCAACAAGCGTGGTGTAACAATGTTACCTGTAAAGTTTGATGTTCGAATCGTGCTGGGTTTTTCGGTATTTGTTCCTGGCAAAGTGTGGAGGCGATAACCTACAATGCAAGGATTAAAGCCCGACCTTCTTAGAGCCGTAGATTGGGCAGTCAGCCCCTTCAGGTAATCTAAATAAGATCTAGATTGAGTTGTGAGCATTTGTTTTGTCCCTGGCAATGGTTGTACCCCCCCTTGGTTTATGTGGGCATTTGATCCCCCGATTGCACGATAATTGAGGGTCCGGGCATACTGCATAATTCTTAAATAAACGGGCCCCTAGTTAAGAGACGAGGGAGGCGGGGTGATAAAAAGAGGGGAGTTGGTGTATGTGATAGTTGTGACAGATACAAGATGTGTTTACTGCGGGTACAAAAGGAAGACACATCTGATCTGCCTGTTCTGTACCCTTTGTCTTGATTTGCGATTCATACAGGCATACGTAAGGAATGGGACTGCTTCAGTTTTAGTTTTATGGAAGTCCTAACTCTCAATGTTTTACACACAGATTGAGTATACCTTGAAATGATAGGAAATAAAGGACTTCTTGTTGCCACTCAATTTTTTTCCAGTGCAGGCAGTTGAACCTTGGTGTTGAAACAAGTACTATTGTGGGCTTTGTGGTTGGACATAGAAGTGTCTGACTGAAGTGAAATTACAGTAGAAAGTAAAATGTCACAACGAGATTGGAAAACGAGGCACCTCACCCCCTTACCCTTACTGCTTTGCGGCCCTTGGAGTTGAACAAGCAAAAATAGCTGCGGGATATATGGCAATGCTGTATTGTGTATATTGGGATCGTGGAAACGCACACGCACTCACACACACACGCACACATACACATACATACACACACACACACACACACACACCTATGCACTCACACACATCAGCACGTAAACTGCTGGAAAGAAAACAATATCAATGTAACTCATTGACAGTGTTTATTAAAACAAACCTACATACACACATAGCTAAACATACAAGTCCCAAAACAGTACTTTACTCCCATGAGTTGAGGTAAAAAAGTTCTCTTTTTTTGCATCCCATCAGTGGACCGCCCTTAATTTGATGGAGTGTAGAGGGCAGAGCAGCGGTGGTCGCATCTGCGCCTTGGACATTGGGGCTAAACCCTCCAAATCCTCCGCAAGTGCTACGATGTCCTCCATCATGCCCCAACGGTTGACATAACGAAGTCGCCATGCCATCGAAAATTGGGGTTAAACGCTTGAGGATTAGCGGCATGTCGGTTGCATTAATGCAGCAATTTTCACCAGGATTTGCCTCATTTGCACCAAATAAATTATTTACGACTGCCCCTCTTCAAACAGTCCGGGAAAGTTCTGAACATTAGAAGGCAATCGATATACCAATTACACTTTTCCCTTTCGATTACACTTCTGCTCGCTGCAATCTACTCTCGGAACAGCAACGTTCTTTTGTACCAACTTCTGTATTTTGTTGTCAACATCGTCCAGTTCTTTTTAATCAGCAATCTTATGTTCTTTTCTAGAAAACTTCCAATTTCTCCATGATACCAAACCTGTATAAATGACCACCTCTACATAAGGACCACCTATCCGATGTGACCAATTTTTGGTGGTCCCTAAGATAATTGTTTCCATTGACACAAGCATTAAAAATCCTGTCTATAGTGACCACCTGTCCACATAGACCTGTTTTATCGGTCCCCTGAGTGGTCTCCTTGGACAGTTTTGACTGTAACCTGCTAACAAGATCCCAGAAAAAATGTTGACAAGAAAAGAACTTGGCAAGGGTAAAGGAGTACAGGCCTGGGATTATAAATCACACATTGCAAAAAAAAAGGAATTATAAATCACACATTGCAGGAAGCAGAACTTCAAGAAAAAAGAGTTCAAACCTTGCGGCTTATCATTTTTTTGCTTGGACATCCATGTCACATCTGTTGTAGCTCCTGATTGCCAGCTTCCCCCCTCCCCGTTTGGAGAGTTACAGGAAGACTTGTTCCGTTAATTGCCGCTGCTAATGATACGGTATCAATTAATGCAAGTGAGAAAGGGGATGTGCGCCCACCCCTCAGATCCATTGAACCCATGCAGGCGGAAGAAATGGCTGTTTTGTCCGCCTCAGCGGGCGCATTATTTGTGTACACAGAGCGAAAACGGAGGATCCATGATACAAAATAATCATCCCCACAGAGACTTATTACTGCCCGATGACAAAATAAATCCGACAAAGGGTATCGGGGAAAATCTAATAAGTACACAGAGGGCCCTGAATGCATCTGATACCGAAATCGTGACAAATAGGTTGCCTTTGTTGGTGGGTGTACAGGACGTATGCCTTAACGCAGAAATCACATTTCTCGATCCCATCGCAGGAATCACAGCACAATTCGGGGAGAATTGTGGAGCGTGTAATTGCGGGATCTAATCAGGAGATATTGTTTGGTAATGGATAGGATGATGTGCCAATTACGGCATCCGCTGGCGACAGAATTGTAAGAAACTCGGAGGTGATAAAGATGATGGGGCACGACAGTTAGCATGCACGGCGCGGGAACCCTCGGTCTTTAGCCCCGGCTCTAGTGACCCATCTCCGTACAATTGGGACAATTTTCAGTAAATCTGCGGGTCAATGAGGCTTGACCTTTTCTCAAGACACGAGTTAGGAAAAAATCCCCGACTGTGGTTGAAGGAAGCACGGGGGATGGTCAGCGCAGCGCGGGGAAGCAATTTAGGTTCATCCTGTTGTCTTGTAAACGGCTTTGCCGGGCAGGAAGTCTTTCGGCGGAAACTAATCCTGTAGCATTGTCCTGTATCTAGCAGGAGCAGTATATTTCCCAGCATGATGGAGAGATGTGGTGGAGGGAGATGTCACTTCTCTCCGCCTGGCCCATACAACACGCTATTGATTATCCTGTGTTGAACCGAAAGCAAAACGACAAGGAAGGTCCACAACGGTCTGAAATATCGGGTCGGGAAACATCAAAGATCTGTCGCTAACAGAATGGATAGGATAATGAGTTCGCGATAATGCTTTGGCGTCAGACAAGCAATCAACGCCGGGCCTGCAGGTAAAAGAACAAGTGGTTTGAAGGGAAAATGATGCCCCTCTCAAGTGAAGGGAGGATGACCACTTCTTCTCTGAAGAAGGATATTTCCTAGAATAATTACACAAGATGGCCTCAGGAGGAATCAAGGAGTTTCGGAACGTTTTCTTGTTTCCTAGGGACAATATTTTTTTCAATTTTGCGGACCAATAAAGTGATCATCATCACTGTGTTATCTTACAGATAATGCCTAGATGGTGAAGTACCTAAGATTTGTGTTGTTTGTATTTGTATGCAATTTGGTCAGATGAGGAGCTAGAAAGTTCCTATACATTTTTATGTGAGAAAGAACCGTTTCTGTTTCTTTGTTGATGGTTTGAAAATGTATTTTCACATCGAAATTAACGGGTATGACATAAATGGTAGAACAGAAAGGTAAGGGTTGTGTTTTTTTATTTGAAAAAGAAAGAAAGCTTAAGGGAAGAAATGCAACTGTGATTATTTTGGAAATATTTGTAACAAACCTGCCTCAAAAGATACATCTTGTAGCCAGAGGATTTTACAGGTAAGCAAATTTCAGATATGAGAGGTTGCAGTGTATGTCCAGTGTGTTTGAAGTCCAGTGCAGGTGTCAAACATGATGAATTTTGCACACACTGTACTAAGTGGCCATCCATCCCCCAGCTGACTGATGAATAAAGGATTTTTCCACAACAACAATAGAAACATTCCCAGACAGATGGAATGGTGCATGTTTGATTGCTGTGTGGAATGAAATGTTTCTCTCGGATATTCCGAAGAAACGTCCACAGTTTTGCGGCCGGATCAGAGCCAGTATTCAGGCAATGTTGTCAAATATTTACACCTGGTTAGAAGATGTGTTTTTTTAATCGGCAGAAGAGTTTGGAAATCCGAGTGGCGTAGAATTGCGTACATGCTTATCTGTCTGCCATTTCTACCTGTTGGCAAGATATTTTTTTGTACGTGACAAATAAATAGAGGTCAGCTGGGAGTCTAGGACTGAAGCTAGAAGGGGGAGAACACCATTTTTTTAAAATTCCTGAGAACGTTAACGTTAAGATTTCTAGTAGGTTTATTGCACATTTGTAATATTTGTAACATAATATAGTAGATACAAACATAGTACACAACATCACAACACATATACACAATGCTAAGGAGTGATACAACTCTTCTACTCTATTCCCATGGCATAAGATACTTGCATGGTCAGTAATGGTCAGTCTGAAATTTCCACTTCTGGCAGATTATGCTTTCAGGGGTATGAGTGCACATGCAGAAGTATGAGGGAGCTGTGTCGAAAAAACAACAACTGAGTTTTGTATGTGAAGATTTTTGTGTGTAATGAATGAAAGGAGGTCAGCTGAAGATGGTTCCGCAACAGGTTGAGATGACCACGTTCTGTAGCTTTACCTTTATTAGACCCACTCCTCCCTTGGGGCAAAACCTGGCAAATGTGTACTATCAGTGTTAAAACCTTTGCTCATTTGCATGGCCGGGGAATTGACTGAACATCGACGAGAAGCGGCCAGAAATCTTTCGGGAAGGGCCTCGGCACCGGGATAATTACCAGCGAAGGCGATATGAAAGCCCCGCCGCCGTCCAGGCCTTGTTACATTTCAATTATCTTCCTACCATCAACTATCAAAATGCAAATTTGATGGAGTGAGTATTTGTCGGGCGGGCAGTAGGGCCCGGTAATTTTCCATGCATCTGCGCGGGCTAATGGTCAGCTCGGGACTGACCGGCCGCGCGCCAAAAGGGCCCGAAAGGCGGGGGCTTCAAGGGAGAGTTAATTCAAATATAGACGGGTTGGCGGCATAGGGCTGTAAGTTTGGCACAAGGGCGCCCTTGTAATTTCGCCCCTCTAAATGTGCAGTCCACTCTAGGGGAAGAAATAAAAAGCAGTAAAAGGCCACCGGCTTGCCCTTGTGTCTGCCTCGCTGTTAAACCTTTTCTCCATTCAAGCGCCTTTCAAAGCCTCAAATTCAGCCACTTGTAACTTTCCCATCTTCTGATCTCCTGATTTGCTCAGTCATAAAAGGTTTACAAAGTCATTTTTCAATATTGGGAAGAGATCTCTGGGCTGTTGCGCCTTCCTGTTTTCCGCCATGCCTCTAATGCCGTCTGTTGTAAATGCCTTTGGACTCAAGTTGTGAGAACTTCTGCAGCTCTGTAATGTTGCGCAGTCAAAAACTGGGGGGCTAAAGAGCATTTGCGTGTTGAAAGTTTACACTGTTTCATCAGGTAATCTGGGTACAAATTGGTCTGAGAGCGTACCCATGCTGTATTTTTTGCACAGCTCTCTGATCAGGATGTCACTGTAGTAGATCCTGACTTTGGGCGAACACCAGACAAAGTGTCCGCAAATTTATCCCTCCCCAACTCTCCCCACGACTTCAAAGTTGCATCGGACGGACTAGTTTTCCCTGGCAATCTAGCCAGCTAGCCGCGGCGTATCTGTGTATGAATAATTCCTTTGACGTGAGGACCGACGCCATGGTGGACTCGGTACCCTAAAATGAGGTGTCCTTTGAGCTCGCAACTTCGGGCCTCACCAAAGTTGTCGAGGGTCTTTCTTCTTCCCTTCCCCCGGCGAAGAAAGGTCTGTAATAATCCTCGCCCTTTCTCGGGAAAGGCAAGCTTGCTAATGAAGGGCCAATTGCAGACTAATGAATGACTATCGGGGTTCAATCGCAGCCAATGATTTCTCTGTAACGTTTCTTTGCCTCACCCACCTTACATCGTCTTCCCCATATAATTGGACCATTCGGCTCCTTAGTCTACCTCTCAGGTCTGAGGGTGCTAGGCGCACTTAAGGCGTGCGGACTCTTTTCTCCGGTCCGAGCTTCCCTTCGATGCGGGCTTGAGGGTGTGCTTCATCAGACGAAGGAAGGGTCTTGAGGATTGTCTCCTGTCAATACTCCGGAGACTTTCTTGTGTCTTGTGGGGTGTTGCGCAGTAAGTATGAAAGACGAGCGGCCGGCACGCTTCCATCTGATTTCGCCTTTGTTCCGAGTCTTTTTTTCCGTTCTCCATCTTGTTTTTCTGGGGCGAGTTCTTCGATTTGCCGCAGGGTTTTCTTACGTCGTGCCGGGAGAATAGCTGCATACGTGGAAAAGCAATTGGGCACCCACGGTGCTTTTTTCTGTTGATTTTGCCTGAGCTTCTCTTTGTATTAAGAAAATTTTTTTACGTCTTAAACATGTTCTCCTCCGCTAGGATGTTACTCCCTTTGTCCTCATAATCATATTACTGGAAGAATAAGTAGTCTGGTCCCGCCTTTATAAGTCTGGGGTATTTGTAGAATATACGTTTTAAACATAAGCTGCGTGTAAAGCTATTTGATTGTGTGTGAAAAAACATGAGTCGGGCAGATTTGTGAGTTATGGCTGCGAGAAAGGTGTGAATCAAGCCCGGTCCGACACTGAGTAAGTAACAAGCTTTGTGTCCAGTCTTGATAATCAACTGTTGATCATTATGTCCTTCTAATGTTTCAAGAACCATTTAAGACTTAAAGCGACTTCTCAAGGTACCAGACAGGTTGAAAAGAATTTTTCCCAGAGGGGTGATTTCTCTCAAAGGAATGATTTTTTTCTTTGATCAACAATAGCGTTCGCAGCGACAAAATGTAAGGAGAGGTTTTTTTTCATTTATTATATGCCATATGTGTTGGGTACAATTTAACAATCTGGGCTTGAAGCTATTGAGACAAATGCGAAAGATGGTACTTGGAGGATAATTTGGTCAACAGTGGTGTTTGTGTAAGTGTTTAACGCTCTGATGTTCCGTACACGACCATCCAATCAAGTCATTTGGCTCCATCATCTGCTGTAAAAAGCTTGACTGCATTACAGCTCTTCCTGTAAAATCAAATAAATTGAATCTGTTGCGTACATTTGCCTTCTTCCTAGTTGTGATTGGTAGATTTATACGTTGAATTTGCGGTTATGGCTATAGGATTATCCACAATCAAAAATGATAAAGGTTGGGTGCTACTGGTGCTGTATGTTGTGCTATGAAAGAGGTTGTTACAAAAAACGAGATGTACATTTCAATGGCAGTAATGATAGCATGTAGATCACTTGTTAAACCCTCAGAATTTCTGGCGATGTTACCTACATCAATAACGAAATTGCAAACTCCGGTAATTGTGACCAGAAATAAGGTTGGTGACTTGTTTCCTGGTTAACTCATAACAGGAAAACCTAGAAAAATCGTGATATGACTGCCTGCACATTTAAAGACATATCTGATGAATGGAGGAGCCTGTATTTTGAGTTTCTGTTCAGTATTCTCCATGAATCATTTCAGAAGTCATATTCTAGTCTACTTTGGTCCGAGTATATGTAAGTTTTTAGATGTGACAACCTGGCTTTCTGAAGCCATTGCCTTTCTTTGCGACATGTTAGTCTTTTTTTCTGTTCTAGTAAAGCAAAGGAAGTTAGGTGTGTGTGTGTTTTTCCTTAACTCCACAGTAGTTATAAATCAAGCTCTTGCAGGACTTGGACCCGGCATTTCGACAGAAGGAGCCGGTACTGGACCACATCTCATCAAAGCCCTCGCATTAGCAGAGAAAAAACACCAGACCGTACAATTGTCCCCTCTCGTTTGTCTAACGGTATCAAATGTTGCTGGAAAAAAGCAGGGAAAGTGGCTTGTAAAGTCCTTCAAAGGGGGAGACACGGACGATGCTGGTTGAATTTTCGCCCCCGGGCGCCAACAGGTCAGCATATGTCTTTGAGTCCCCTTTGATGTCGACCATTAATACGGCGAGCGAAGTCTCGGCCTCCAGCATCGGTGACCCTAGATTGGAACCTCTGCCTTTCTGGACAAAAGTATTGGAAATATCAGACAGGAGAAATAGCTTTAAAATACTGACAAAAGTACCCCGGTGTCAAATGTCATAGCATAATGTGCCGGCAAGGATGGAAATACTATCTGTGGGCTACGGGGGAACATGGTAACAGCCTTTCCAAAGGCATCACGGCGCTTCCGACGCTGTGTTCTAAGGGATGCCGATAGTGCTATTACCTTTCAGCGAAAGTCTTGCGGCTTCTACCGACGTAGATAATGGCAAAGCAATCGTTGATTGTGCCTTTTGATATATCGAATGTAATCCGGTGCAAGCATCCTTTAAAAGGGCCAGGCTGATACAGTCCCCCACACATGCCCTTTCTGTCGGATGATTTGAAGGAACAAGTGGTAAAAGTGTTGCGCAGTTGCCACTCACAGTTTTTGTTTCATCAGATCGACTGCCGTGATACTCGCCCTTTGATTCTGCAGGGTGCGACTTTTGCAGATGTTGCTTCTTTGCTGCGCGCAGTGAAATCTGTTCCCCCATTCCTTTCAGTAGTGTTGTTTTGTTTTCCTTTGTATGTACCTCGCTGTAATCGGAGTAATTTACCCGGAGTAAAAATTATTCGTATTTCAACACCCTTTTCATTTCTTAGAAGCTCATTTGATATCAGCTGTTAGGAAGTAGATTTCTAACACCGGCCTCTTCTTTGTTTTTTTTCCCCGTGCAGTCGAACAAAGTCTCAGTTGTACACGGTCCGCCACATCCCGGGCCCCTAACGCAATTGATGATGTATAGCAACGAGCACTTTGCACCTGGCACACCACCGCACATAGGGGTCCCGCCAAACTCCATAGAAGTTGATCCCAAAACAGGTGAGTGAGCGTCTCCTTTTCTTTTTTCCTTACTTTGTGAGAAATGCAATTTGTATCTTCAATTACGTATATTGATGCGCTGTTTAGATGTTGATGTAAGGAAAGATATGGGGAAAACTGAATGTTTTGTTCGTGGGTAGAGCACTGTGGTCCATTTTATCCAGTTCAAATTTTGATAATGCTCTACTAGTATCTTGGTATTATAAGATGTAATCAGTTGTCAAAACCATGCAGGTAAGTGTGGACATACATGATGTAGGAATATGTTTGTATTTGACAGTGTTATTAGTGATACAGATGTTTGAATTCTACTTCTAACCGTAGCTGGTATACAATGTATGATATTTGAATCATGGTTCGACTAAGATCAGTGACTGAACCAACATGTAGCACAAGTAAAACAGTAGATCATATTAACACAAAGCTTTTGATATTAGAATTTCAAAGGTGTGTTCAAAGGATACCTGTAATGTAAAGCAGTTGATTTCGCTTTACTTTGTGATGCAGGTTAAAAGGGTATGTGTTGCTTTTTTATTTTGAACATAAAAACTGGAGCTAGTCGGACCGAAATTTTTGCCTTGTGCCTGACCAGTTGGTTTGATCAGTTCTATCCGCCTTCATCTAACTTCAGAAGCTTCGGCTAGTTGGTCACTGGAGTTCCAGGGCTGAAAATGCTGGGTGCATGTGCACTTTTGTGCTCCCAAACTTGGAGCTGTGCACGTAATTTTTGACTGTGGGTGCATTGTTAGGTACGCAAAGGTATTATAATTG
Source organism: Branchiostoma floridae x Branchiostoma japonicum (assembly GCA_013266295.2). NCBI lineage: Eukaryota > Metazoa > Chordata > Leptocardii > Amphioxiformes > Branchiostomatidae > Branchiostoma > Branchiostoma floridae x Branchiostoma japonicum. The sequence goes on along the minus strand of CM023837.1, from coordinate 7,649,760 downwards.
AAAAAGTCTCAGAAAAAAATAAGAAGACCTTTGTGTTCAATGTTCAAAATTTTGAAGTTAGCTGTAAGATTTCAGATTCCAGCTCTGAAGAAAGTTAGTGAGGTTTGTAATGTTCTTCTGCTGACAGTATTACTGTATTCTATGTTGTGCACCCAACTTTTAATCTGCACACCTAGATTTCAGGTAGGTGTACTGTGAATTTTGAGCCCTGAGTTTTCCCTGAGCAATGTTTCATCGAGGTGGCCTGAAGAAGATGTGTGGACGGAGTGCTCATAATCGTAGGGTGTTGGTTTATTGATTAGTCGGGGTAATGGAAGAAGACGGAAAGGGAGAGAGAGTGAGAAATTTGCGATCCTAACCCTCCCTGATAAGACTGGGGCTACCTGTACAAATTAATGGCATGGAATGAAGCAGTGGCAAGCATTGATTGCTGCCACGGGTTTGTCACACGGCCGGGCGAAACGCCGGGCGACATCAAAGCCGGGCCGTTGAGACAGGGTTAACGAGGGCTTGGTTTGGTGGTCCACTAATGACCACCATCCATCAATACACGTCAACCTGGAGCCACGATGTTTCGTGTTTCCATCAATAATACAGACCGGCGAGAAAAAAAAGGGTAGTCTCATCTCTTACGATAGTACGACACCGGCCGCTAATGGCAACGGAGAACGTTTTAGTCAGTCTGGGTAAGAAACGTCCAGAGACCATCATCTGAGAGAATCCCTACCACCAGTGGACAAGGCTGGCGTCAGTGTCTGTCAGATCTCCAAGGGTTTATCCTCAGTTGCAGATAGACAGCGAACTTCTAGCCACCAGGCAGTGCTCGGATTAGGGGTTAAAACCTGTAGGAAATGCGTTACCATGTGGCGAAGCTTTCTGCGGTGCCGTAGGTCCCGGGAGAGATGGGATGTTAGATGATAACTGCAAACAACATGGACAGCTACCTGTCAGAGAGCATTACTGCCGTAATATTACCAACATGTTGAAACAGAAGCACCTGGGTGTTTCCTTCGTTATGGTGACATCTTTGTAGTAGCCATGGTGGAGAGAATGGAGACACAACTGACCACTTCAGATTTGTAAGGAAGGAAGGAGAAAACTCTGAGTCTAATTGTGAATAAAAAGTGTAGTTCATTTACTGCATGTTGTTCAGAGCTGATTATAAAGGTGCACATGTCTGATAGCAACTTGGTAACTACAGTCAAAGCTGTACAAGTGACCACCTCTACATAAGGACTACCTGGCCATTGATGTACAGTCTAACCTGTACTAGTGACCACCTCTACATAAGGACAACCTGGCCATTGATATAATACAGTCAAAACTGTACAAGTGACCACTTCTACGTAAGGACCACCTGGCCATTGATATACAGTCAATTGTACTAGTGACCACCTCTGCATAGGGACCACCTGGCAACAATATGACCACTTTCTGATGGTCCCTTTAAGTTAGATAATTTTTTCCATTGACACAAACATTCAGAACCCTGTCTATAGTGACCACCTGTCCACATAGACCAGATTTTATCTGTCCCCCTGAGTGGTTCTTGGGCAGTTTTGAAAGTACTTGGACTTTGCCACTAAAATCAGTAACTAGTAGAAGCAGTACAAGAAGGTGGTAAGTACCCAGAGAAGTACTTAGATTGGGTCATAGTATGATAGTGGCCTGTAAAACGATGATTGAGCCAGGCCAGTTTTTTTCACACATTACTAAGAGAACAGTTTGAGGTATCAATAAAGAAGTGATGATAAGGAATAAATTAGATCTTTAGATAAAGCCAAACAATACAGTGGTGGTCATGCATGTGAGCATGTTCACAGCATCTTCAAGTTTTTTCCAGACAGTCCCCAGTGACCAAAAGTTTGCAACCAGAGTGGTCAGTATCCAGTTTGATCGAACGATACCACATGTATATTTGCATGTTTAGGCATGCCTTTTTCCAGTCAAATTGCAACTAATGCACCAGGTGTATAATGACTGCTATCTGTCAAGCGAAATGACAAGGTTTCAAGAACCAATTGGCAGTTCCCCCCCTTGGTAGGCTATTTGGAGCATTATCGCCAAACTGTTGGATTAGGCTCTTGTAAAATATCTTTCTCTAGGCTTTACTGTGCCCATTGGAGACTATGTGGGATTGTCTCCATTTCAATAAGATTAAGGTGGATATAGCGTGGAGGATGATTACGCTATCTTAATGTTGATGCTTCGTTAGTAGTACTTGATGGTTCATGGTCGCAGTATCTACCTCAGAGACTGCTAAACAATAAACTTTTCCTCGCTCACTTTGAATACTCCCAATAATCAAAGCTACGGATTTACTCCACTGACAAGCAGTGACTTCATGAGTTTTCCTCCAATAAAAGTACAACTTGTATTTGGTGGTACCTAAAATTGTTCGCAAGTTGCAGAAAAGTGTTTCATACGCGATCAAGTTGGATACAAACCAGCAGCTAAACAAATCCCCGAAAACGTACCGGGATTCTCCATTAGAAAAGCGAACGACGTTGTCCTGAGCTTAGACTCCTTGTGTACTGCACTGTGGTACGGCCATGATGACACGTAATAGTGATGGAATAGACTGTCTACGAGCCAAGCGTGTTGAAATGGGCATAAAAGAAGGGATGAAAGACCTTATATCACCAAGAAAGTTTGAGAACTTGGCGCATCTTTCTCAAGAAAGATCTTTGAAGCGTTTGAAGTTCGCTAAGAGCAGCCATAACCATTTGCATGGCGCCATCTTTTTCAATCCCTCTTAATGGTGTTCTTCGTTTGAGCAAAAGCTGCCGGTGCTAACGAACTTTCATTAGCGGCGCGGTTTTGAGCCCTCCTCTGAGCTGACGCACATTCTACGTTCCGATGTTTTTCGGAAGGTCCGCAGCAATCCTCTAACGACTCGCGGCCGTCTTTTCTTTGCTTTGTGTCCGTCCTCCGCAGCGGCTTCAATCAGGGAGCGTAGCTTTCACGGAGATGAAGTATCGGAACAGCATACGCCTTCCATTTGGTGGACAAGAGATGAATTCGCTCGCTCATTTACAAGACTGTTATAAAACCGCAGCTTTAGAGAGGCCGACTCTCTTCTTCTGCCCGAGGGCGCCCTCCGTCCCTTTGAGACTACATTAACATTTTAAGTGGAAGACTTTTTGATTTACATTTTGGCTGGAAATGGGAAGGTAGCCATTAGACGACTTGGTTCTGCACCACAGCTCTAGAGGGAGCACCCCCGCCAGACTCCCCCGCGAACCAGCCAGGCAAACGGTGAGACGTTTGGTTACCTTTGGGCAGCGGGGGCAGAGTGTTAACAGCCTGGCACGACCAGCGTGACACAAAAGTTCCCCTGCAAGTAAGGGTGTATACAGCCAGCCAGTTAGTGAGACTTTTTCCTTTGGTTTAGATGTCCAGTGCTATGGTTAATAGATGGTTTCATTGTCCTTTTCAGTAAGGTGACAAATTAAGACTTGTTAGATATATAAACCCTAGATTATAAACCCTGCTAGTTTGTGAGACTTTTACTTTAGATGCCCCGTACTATAGTGAATAGATGGTGTCATCATCAGTTACCTTTTCACTTTCTGTTGAGTGATTAGGACTCTGGTTAGATGCATGGCCCAGAATGTTTCTGTACAGTGAGCACGATAAATTTACTTTTACGTTAAGAATCATTACATCATCGTTATCCTCTCTCCCTTTTTCTTGGTGTCATGTCAGTTGCTAAACAAACATTATAAAGGTGTAATGGACTGTAGCATTTTTATGAAGCCTTGGGTGAATCAACATTACCCCATAATTCTACTACAGTTCTCTTTGAAAAGTGTCTCAATATTAGTGATTTTCACTTTTTGGAGAAGGTCTGCCATTTGTGTATTGTAGATTTGAGTTTTTTTGCTGATTTCTTGCTTTAAAGAATTGGGAAAAAGGCATTTAAATCGACTTTTTGTATCAGCAGGGCTTGATGGAAGTTTGGGCATTTGGTATACTGGGATATCCTTATGCTTTATCTGGATGCGATGCTTTTTAAGCTTCTTTGTCCCCCGTCATCTGCTGTCATGTTGTTACGTCAAGTCTTCTCTGGACGTAGAAGGATTCAAACTGGCATTCAGGGATGGCTCATTAAAGCGGAAGTGGTTAGAAAACACACCCGTTGCATCAGCAAGTTGGTAGGATGCTGCCATTAGGAGGAATCATCTTGTTTTTTGATGTCCGATCCAATTTGCCGTAATTGGATGAAGCGGGGCTGGATGCCGCGACGGCTTTTGTGCACACTTTTGTTGCTCGGGTGGAAGCGCGGCAAAGAAACAGGATCCCCACGGATGACCACCACGAAGGCGGCCAGCTGAGACCACGTCCAATTCACCCAACATTCAATAGCCTCTGTTGGTGTCCTTATATAATTAGTCAAATCTTTTGTTCTCCTATCGGCCTCAAATTGCTGTCTCTTCAGAAACATCTGGGCTTGCCTATAACTTAAAAGAGCTGATCACAGTTTGCTCTCTGTGTGCATCATTCGGCGCTGTCAACTCCAGTCAGAGGCAGGGCCCGCATTTGGAGGAGTCCGTGCGTATGGCTCAATTTCATCACTCCTTGTATCGCTTTAATTTGTAGTACCCGCTAATCTCCAAGCAGATGTTGGGATAGAAAATCCTGATGTTTTCTGACAAGCCTGCTAGCTTTTCTGACAGTCCTTTTCCCCAATCGTGATGTTTTGTGACGGTTTCTACTCAGGGTGAATGACTGTCAGAAGACAGTGATTTTCTACCCCAATATCTTCTTGGTGTTGGCACTTCCTTCATTTTGATAAGGGTCTTTCCTGTTTTATTGCTAAAAGTTTCCGTACAGAGGGGAGCTCAATAGGCTGATCCAGCAGTGCACGCCACTGTCAAATTGGGCGCTTTATCCCAGCAGGAAGTTTTGCCGCCCATTTTACCTTACTTTCCTGGGCTCCGTTAGGGTAATAACAGCTAGCCCTTATGGGTGTATTCCACGCCGAGAGAGTACACGCCCAGCTGTGTCATCGTTTGCTAGCAATTGAATTTGACTGGTCAAGAGTCGGTCAAATTGGCTTGTTAGGCTGGAGATATATGTCCCAGGGAAGCCAATTTGTCAGGGTTATAGTGTGGATGATCGATGGCTTGTTACCGCACATGTAGTACCTCCGCAAAGGTGGCCGGTAATTGCTAATCCAACCGACATATTGAAGTGGTCCAAGGTTAAGAATGCACGTTCCATCTTTGGCGACACTCTTTTTACAGCCATTTGATTGGTAAATCGACGTGTGGGCAATATTCTGATAGCCGTTGGAGCTTCGTGTTTGTAGACCTGCAAGGGGCAGTAACCTTGTATGCTTTGTGTTGTATGTGATAATTCTTTTACGACATTTTAAGTAAGATTTCTCAATAGGTACTGTATTAAAAGGCTTGCTAAAACATAAAGGGTTAGATTTCTAAGTCTACAAGCAAGATGAGCATTTGGTAATACTACTACTAGTGTCAACTGTAGTCATCATTGTAGCCAACTGTAGTAAGACAGATTAAAATCTATGTTTCTATGAAGGTCCAGCAGTATCAAAGGTAAGTCGAAAAGAGCTCGGTGAATTTCTACAGTGCAATGAACATATCGTCTGCCTTTCCTGCCACAGTCAGTGGAAGATTAGCTTTTCAGTCAGCTGAACTCAGCTTCTAGATCACTTTTCATTCAGGAAGGACACTGAGGAACAGTCATAGCATCACTGTCTCCTAGATATGCCAGAACCAAAAGATTGAGCCAATCCTTCCTAATTATAAGACTGTACAACAACCTACCTTGTGGGTCTTGAGCTACTGGTCTCGCAGAACTATCCGCAACATTGTTTTATTGCCTCTGTACTTTATTTGCCTTTGTAATATGTAATAAACTGTACCCCATCCAGGGAGAAGCTTCCCCCTGCCTATGTACGTTTGTGTTTTTGAGCAATAAACATAAGTAGGTATTGAGCATTCTGAAGAACTTGGAACTTCTGTTTCCCTTCAGGCATTCCAAGGCCACGACATCCGGCTGACTTACCTCCAATGTACGCCATTCCGCCGAACCAGCTTCCCCAACTGGGGCCGTCTTACCCAAAGATCGAAGAATACCATTCCCAAGCACTATGGTGAGTTTTCAGAATACAGTATGTCCCTTGTGTGTGTAGATGGTTTCTACTTCAGTTCTCAACCCTTTGCCAACCCAATGCTTTTCAAACTGCAAATGATTTAATATTTTTTCTGTGGTCTAAAAATTGCAGGTTGCTATTGTGCATATCAAGTCCTAAAAGTGTACATTAGGTTGAATGAATACTCGCAACCAAGTGTTTTATGCAGCTGACGTTTTGGTGACCGTCTGTCACCTTCCTCAGGGCGATTCTGACTGGTTCACATTGCACTGCAGCGGTCACCGAAACGTCGGCTGAATAAAACACTTGGTTGTGTAGAAAGAGTCTCTTTATTCAGCGACTTACCAACCTGATGAAACTATTCACGGATGTACTGTACAATGTACATTAGGTTATGTGTTTTTTTAAAAGTTTGGATGCCTTGAAAAAATAACAACCCATTCCTGCAAAAATGTTGTTACCAAGGCACTTTTTAAGACCAACATACTACAGAGGAATGATGTGGGTGAATCTCTTCATGTTACAGGCAGAGCCAGGGTGTTTACCCCATCAGTGCAGCCGGGTATAGACACCCCTATCCTACGGCCATCGCTGTCAATGCCACCAACATGCCTAGGTAAGTGGAAGTACTTGGGAAATGCTACAAACTCCCTAATCAAAAATGCTACAAACCGTCAAATCTGCCAGAGCGTCAAACCTATCAAAAATGCTGCAAACAGTCAAACCTGCCCGAGTGACCACCTTCTCAAGTCGACCACTTTGCCATGACGACTTTTACTTTGTCCCCCTATGAGTCACCTTTCTTCAAGAAGACCACCTGTCTAGATAGACTGTTTTTTGTCTGTCCCTGGGTGGTCTTCTTGGGCAGGTTTGACTGTAGCGTTATACACAGTCTTTCTCCAGCATCTGTCCTGTACCTGGACTGAATTTCGTGTGCACAAAGATTTCATCTCTTCTGTTCTTCTTGATGGTCAAAAATTAAAATTCATGACGTTTTCATCAAGTGCCACAAAACTAAGATGAAGCCATTTGAAATTTAAATATACATGTAGAATTCCAGGGTCTTTGAGGACAGAGGACTCTGAGGACAGAGAAAAGTTTGAAGCTGGAGAGAACTCTGATTACAAACATTAGTAATTGGGGCATAATCTTAGTATGTACATTTGTATTTGCTAGAAAATATGTAAGGTTATAAATATAAATTCCTCTTATACAATATTTTAGGATGCAATGTCAATACAATAAAAGCCATTTCATTGCAGTATGTTGAAGGTGTGTGGCTACACTACAGTGCCTCATGTATATGTTTGATGGTGTTTTAGGCATGTAGTTCATCTTCTAAAGTTAACCAAGGAAATGTTCTGTGTAGGAAATATGGTAAGATGTTTGTCTACATTAGGAAAGGCAGACCAGACAAACATTTGTGTATTTTGTCCAAAACATTGCTTTTCCTGATTTCAAACTTACATTCATTACCTGCCAATGAATTGATTTAGATGTAGTATTTTGATATTTGTGGAGTTTGTTTATCTATGGTTAAAAGGATAAGTATGATGTTAGTAGTGTTTTGTTTTTTGTGTTAGTGTCTTTAACAAAATTTGTTTGTTATATTTATTTTTGTTTACTGAGTTGATTTTGAAACAGATATTTGTGACGGTGTACCCATGCTTGAAAATGGAAAGATTAGCATTGCCAGGGCTCGAATTACTTTTTTCTGCATACCTGCACTGGGGGGGAAATTACCTGCACCAGACATATTGTATCTGCACCACTCAGACTTGAAGAAGTATGGATCACACTAAAAACTGTTCAAAAACTATTGCCATTATTTCTTTTATACTTCATAGGTCACAGTGTTCGAAATACTTTTTTGAACCAGGTAGCACAGTGTGCACCTTTGAGTTCAGTGGTACATATTTTCAGGTTGCGTGGTGCGCTACCTGAGTCAGGGAGCAACTAGCGCACAAGAAAATCAGGTAGCAATTGCTAGTGTGCTAGTGGGTATTTCGAACACTGGGTCATAAAAGTCAATGCCACAAATGAAAATCAACATACACCTACATGTATATATAAGTACATGGCCCATGCATGGACCAGTGCAGGTAGACATCAGAAATACCTGCACGGCCCCAGTTTTACCTAGTATTTCGAGCCCTGTCTGTCATGTTTGGTTCTTTGTGTTTGTTGATTTGTTTGTTTTCTGTGGGGTCTCCATGTACCTACTAGTGTTTCATTTGTATCCCCCTGAAAGGGAGGAACCAATAGGACTGAGGGATGAAGCAGGTTATTTCCTTCTCGGCAGGTACCCCGTGCTGCAGCACCCCCACCATCCAGGCATGCCGCCAACGGGGATCCCCCACCCTGCCATCGTCAGCCCCCACGGGATGAATCTCAAGCACGACCCCTCACAGATGCATCAAAAGTACGTCTGTCACTGTCCTGTGTTTGGGGAGAGCCATGCATTAAAAATCTTACTTACTTAGACTTAGGAGCTCCCGTGTTTTCCGACGCTTGGCAGTCAGAGCATTCTCTTTACATTCTTCCAGTTCAGACTTACTGTTTTTAGGTCCTTCTTGCTTGTTCATTAAAAATCCTTTCATACTTACCAATTTGTGCTAGCCAAACTGTATCAATCTATACACATTTGGACTGAAAAATATGGCACTGTCCTGTGTTTGAGGAGAGGGATGCGTTAGAAATCCCTCCACATGCATTGATAAGTAGGGGTTTGTCCTAGTGTGCGCTATATCAAACTTGCAGCCCCAACTCAGTCCTCTTTTCAGAGACTTTTGCAATAACTGAAATGACCCAAATGAACAAACACTGGCCAAGTAATGCCCGCCCTTTCTCGAAACATTCGGCCTTTACGCCAAGCACAATCTTTCACTGATGCATAAAATGTACGTAGCAATCCTGAAGACTCACCTCCACCCCTACCTACATGTAATGAGAAAACCTTTCTACAGAAGCAGCAAGGAAACTTGCTGCCCTACTTGAATTGTATATACCACTTGGCGCAAAAGGGATCAAACAACAATCCTAACAGGGTAGTACCCATTCACCCGGCATTCGTAGGGGTTTGCGTCGTCCTAAACTACCCGTTTTCTGTTTGTATGAGTGAAGTTGGTCTTAGGAGATCAACACCAGAAACTTTTCCCGCTTCTTTTGAGAAGTGCGACTCCTCCACATCAAACATACGGCCTCACAAGTGGGGAGAGATAGCCACAATGAAAAACGGCTGCCTCTTCAAAGGCGAAACATTGATTTGCCATTGTAATGGATGTCGGACGAATTGAGGGATGGGATAGATTGGGCGGGGTAATTATGGTGCACAGCCCTAGGGAATTTTGTCCATTTCGACGCATCTCCCTCGCCTGCGTCTAACCCTCGTTTGGTGTGCCTCCGACTCGCTGGCACCGCGCATCTCTCCGAAATCGCGGCCTTGGAGGGTCAAAGGTTAACGTATGTTAACTCCGAGTAAAGTGATCCGTACTATTACTATCCACCGACTGCCCGATCTTTTTCGCTGCGCTCATTTCTGATTTTGACTGTTGTTCCGACGACAAGTGAACTGATCAAAGGTGAACATGGCAGTTTTTCCCTCTGGTTTTCTGATATGAAATCCTTCGGCCATCTGTCAACTTCGGCAGTGTACACACATGACTGTTTGCAAATTGTTAAGGCTTGTTATGCTTCTCCACTGGCGAGGTTTACTAGGCTGTCTCAGGAATTTGGCAAACTTTGTACTTACGAGTTGGTACCTGTTAACTTCGAGAACTTCACAGAGAATTGTACAGAGGAACACTTAACAGTATGCCAGATGCTGAGTGGTTAACCCTTCCCTACTATGGACTAATACATGCACCATATGATAAGTATGATAGAATACTGTAGCACTAAGAATGTTAATTGTTACGTTTTAACACAAGATTGGGCCAATAGCCTTGATTGCTAGAACTGAAAAGTTTTGACGAAACTCTGCCACATTCTTCTGTCCAAGTTTGACAGCCATTACTGGAATTTTCTTGTACTCAAGGCCACAGTAATTTCTTTCCTTGGTTCTTGTATATTTGCAACTGAAAACTTAGCAAAAGGGCAACATGAAAATAGTTGGCTGGGAGGAAAACTTGCCTCTGACTGTATTCACTCCCTGGAGCTGTGTGTACCGCAATACAGACTTTCCATTCAGACTCTTGTGTTCATGTTAGTACAACAGTTCAGCGTTGTTTTTAAAATTCGAAAACCAACAATAAAATTGGTGTGGCCTTAGAACACGACCTCTGAGTCCTCAAGGACATGAACTTCTTGCATAGGAGTGCCCAAAAACGAGGCATTCTAGCTTGATGTATCGGCCCTATAAAGTTGCTCCCAAAGTCACAAAGTGTGGTCGAGAATTAAGCTGTGCAGAGTACCCCCTAAGACAGTGATATAATACATGTTTCTGGCATCTCAAATCTCTGCTTCCCTCCCTGCAGGCAAGACCAGAAGAAAGAGCCGGAAAAGAAGAAGCCACATATCAAGAAGCCTCTCAACGCATTCATGCTGTACATGAAAGAGATGAGAGCGAAAGTCGTTGCAGAGTGTACGCTAAAGGAGAGCGCGGCAATCAACCAAATTCTGGGAAGAAGAGTAAGTGTCTGGGGGAGATTTGGACGAGAAGTGGTTTGTCTGTAGAGATAATGCTGCAATCTGTGTAAGGAGTGTTCTGGTTGGTCCGATAAGGGGGAGAATTTATGGTAGGATGTGTTTGATTGGCTAGATAAGGCTGAGTCGGAGTGGGAAGAGTCTACCTACGTGAAAGCTTTTTTAGGCAAGTTTATCCCTGGAATAACTGATAAGTTTTGATGGAAGAGAAATTGCAAGTGGTGAGCAGTTAGCTCGTAAAGTTTTGCGTGATGTAACAGTTTACTAACAAAACACTTTTATTCAAGAAGAATACAAACAGAAAAAGGAATCGTCTTCTTTGTACAAAGCGGGTCTGCTATGTCTGTAAATGCCATCACTGAAAGCTACTTTTTCTCCACAGAAATAACTTGTTATGCAATGATAAATGTAGCTATGTGTTGGTACTGTAGAGAAATAAGTTACTTCAATAAAGGGTTATTCGAATCATAATGTCGGCAAAAAAATCCAGTTTTGGTACAACACACAAGCAAACTCTAACTTAAAGTTATGTTCAGCTTCAAGCCCATGCTTATTTCATTGAATAGAATGAGTACTGGGTGTGTACTAAAGAAACATTAGCAGAGGCGGAGAAAAGAAATTTGAAACAAATTCAGAGGAATCAAAAAGGCCCTGTGTTAAACTTTGATACCCTGAAATGTTACAATACTATTGTTTACTGGGAGCTTGTGTTTGAAACCAGCACCATCATTCCTTTCCTGAACACAGAGTTACAAGAAAAGCAGAAAAAAGAGACTGGAAAGGATACTTTTTTTTCTTCCCAATTTGTCTCAAATTTCCGGTCCTAGAGACAAGACAAGAGGTAATGAATGGAGGTCCAAATGACCATACATCTCGGTAATGGTGCTCGTGGTATCCAGGGTGAATCGGCCGGCCAGTTGACAGGATTGGGCCGTTACTTTGTGCGCTCTGTTCCGACAGAACACATTCGGCCTAAGACTTGCTGTGTGATAAGATCTGGACGTCTCTGGCATGAAAGGGGCAGATGGCACTTAATGGTACCATTCCAACAGGAACGACTAGGACCTGGCTTTTAACCACCTCACAAAGATGACTCCCCCGATGTCCTTATAGTCTGCCCGCAGGGGCGGACTCCATCTTAATTTTTCACTTTTCATTAAGCTGCTATCTGGCCGCTCTTCAGAACCGAGACTGGCCGTCACACGGGCCCTTCGCGGTGCTCCCGACCAAGCCAGGTCGTGATTTGTTTGTGACTTGAGGCGCACTGCGGTCCAAGTGCCCACTTTGTTACAATGCACACAGAGATAGGGAACATATTGTTTGTCACCGTAAGTTGTCTATCCGTCTGCCGGGAGAAGGCTACATTAAGTTGGAGCCATGACCTACCCTCCCGAGTTGACATATATTGTAGTAAATGGGACTTTTTGCCTGGAGCGGTAACATTTTCGGTTTGTCAGGCCAGATGACAAGTAAATATGCCCGGTCTGTAAAAGGGCCTGGCAGTTTCAATAAATTGCTGCCTTGGCCACGGGGACTACGCCAAAGTGGGGCACTTGTTTATTGGCCGGCCACGATATACGTAGATTTCCTATCAGAGTTCAGACTGTTGCCCGGTGGAAGAGTGGAGCAGCGGCTTCATGTCCGTAGCGTCATGTTTGAAGAGAAATCGGACAGTAATATGCCAAATTATCCAGTCCAGTGAGCAGGATACGACACGTTTGTCCCCCAAGACAAATTACGGGATTAGTGTGCGACAATTGATGATGAGTTCAACCTTTTCAAGGATGACGGTTCTCTTTTCTCTGGACAGAAAAGGGCTTCTGACTAAAACGTTTGGAACACAAAAAGAACACAAAGACAGTTCCTTTGTAAGTTTTCTGTATGAGAACAATTTAGTTCTTGGTTAACAGTAATGAAAAAGGAAAAGTGCTCACTGAAGAGAATCTCCCACTGTTCATAACAGAGGAGACAAACGCTATGTACAGTATTTACAGGTTCATGCACAGTATTTACAGGTTCATTGTACCAGGGAAATTCCCCTAGCTCTTTTTGACAAGCACAATGAACAGTGGACCACAACTTAACGTCCTGTCCTAAGGCCTGCGCCCTTTACAGTAGCGTGCATGTCAGGTGAGCGACAACAGCCGTGGTTCGAACTCCCAACCTCTTAGTCCAGAGGTAGGGTCGCTAACCACTGGACTACGCATGATACATCGTTTGAGTCCCAAAGACGCAGTGAAAAATGAGTTTATAAGAACAGGTGTTCTCCAGAAACCTGGACTTGCTGGACTTGGCATTACCACTGCCTTGGGAGCTGTTTAAAGCCATAACAACTGACCTTGTAGTTTGCACCTCACGTGTGTGTGAGCCCAGGGATGGGGAAACAAGGTGTCCTGCTGAGGGCCATGACTCCGAATACTTTAACATGCTCCTGATGGGATTACCATGTACGGTGAACTGTAGGACTTCACCAGTGACCTGGAATCCCAATTCATACATAATCTGTACACAACTAGAACTGAATAAAATTGCGTAGTAGCACAATTATCCAATACAATTTCAGGCAGGCAAAAATGGAAAATTTCTGAATAAGGTAATCTGTGATATTGACACATACTGCCCCACATTAGTACATTTGCATCAGAATTTCATACTTTGTGCGTACAAAACAGCACAGAAACCAGCTCAAGATGAGTCCTTTATTTTCTGGGTGGTACCCCCCAAATCACCCCAGTATCCTACCAGTAACCGTTTTCCGTCAAACTTTTCGTCATTTTTGCTCCATGGATGTTGATTTACATTGGGATAGTGTTGTTTCAACTTGCTATGTAGATAACTAACTAAAATATTGTCTTTGAAAAATCTGGTTTTCACGTCCTAAAAACTGCATTTGGTACATTTAATAAGTAAACGTTTTTTTTGTGTTGACTACAGTGGCACGCACTACCGCGGGAAGAGCAGGCGAAGTACTACGAGCTGGCCAGAAAGGAGCGACAACTCCACATGCAGCTTTACCCCGGCTGGAGTGCCCGGGATAATTACGTACAGGTTCAACCCCCATGTTATCGCCTTTTCTGAAGTGCCGTCACCGACAAATCTGACAACAAAGGGCGCATGGATCCAGAGAAGCGCAACCCTCGTGATATTTCCTTGTGTAGCAGTGTTAGAAATACCCATCCCCAGTCTGCATTTTGCAGACTTTTTCAATATTGCAGAAGAAAAATGAAGCAACCTGCAATTTTGCTGATGAAAAAATCATTCTAGGGGGTTCCTTGGTGTCAGTCTCCGTGGATTCTGCGTCTAAACCCAGCTAGCGCAGTTTCTAGGGGAGACATTATGTACTTCGTTGCTGTTGTTGCTACATAAAAATTTCTACTAAGCTGATAACAGAGATTTTAAAAAAGAGAAATTCAAATATTTGCAGAAAGTATTTCCAAATTGCAGAACAAAATTTTGACATTCTACAATATTTGACATCTGTTTATCTTCTGTTTTTGACATTGTCTTTATATGGATTTGAACTTAAAATACATGATATACATTTATGTTCGGGAGTAGGTAGGGGCGTGGTTGGCAGTCAAATTGGACTTAAATTTAACTCAATTTAGAATCAATTCGTATCGAAAGGTAGGCGGGGCCTAAATCTGGTCAGACTGCTACCGAACTCCAGCAACAAAATACAGATTCCGAAATAAAGAAGTACAAGTTTATGCAACAACAGTCCTTCGTTGCGAAGTATTCCAGTGGTAAGACATGCGGTACAGGAATCTTTTCTTCTCGGTTTTTGAGTACAGTTTTACTTAAATTCACCAAAATTCACCTGTTCTTGACTTCCAGTCCCACCTTGCTCTAAATTTCTCCGCCTGTCACGAAAGTTTTAGCAGGTGGAAGTTCAGAAGTTTCAAACAAGAGCCAAAAAGGAAAGGTTGTGTTTGATATGTGACTGTTTGGTTCTGCTTCTTGCCCTGATCCAAGTGCCCTTTGACCTTTGTCTGAGTTGTAGTACTACAGACAACTGTAGGGGTCGAAATTGACACTCCAGGACTTGTCCCAGATCAGTCAGATTTTTCTGTGGAACAAATTATTTCTTAGGGAAACCCCATCATGACCCACAATATGTCTCGTGATTTTTTTGGATTGATTAATCAAACAAGATGCACTCTGTCACACTTAATCATCTCCCCCTTCCCTGGACAGTTTACTGAAGCCAATCACAGTAAATTTGTTTTGGATTTACCTATCAGAAAATGTACATCCCAAAACATTTTGTTTGGCTTAATCTTGGTTATCAAACAAAATGTTACAACCCTCAGCAAAACAAGACCATTTCTTCTAAAACTTAACCAGCAGTTGATGGAAAGAATGCAGGTATTGAAGCCGAGGGGTAACCAAAGAACAGGAGAGGACAATAATCTTACATTCATTCTTCTGGGACTAGTCTGTAGGAGAAGAGTTTCAACCCCTGCGATTTACAGATCCCACAAGTTGATTTAGACGGGTCTGAGCCAACACAAATCTCTGTCTCACAAAGACACAGTATTCGACCGTTCACGACAACAAAACACCAAGATTTGGCGCTTTGATTCGGAGAGGTCGGTTGGCCAAGAACTTCAAAGGCGAAAGAAACTACAAAGGAGTGTATATTCTTGCTTTGTCACATTGTAACAGGCCATATGTTGGTAACGTGGCCTGCTATCATATGGCCTGCTACGGTGAGCAGTAAATTTAAAAAGAGGCTCATAGTTTGTCGGTGACTGCACTTCAAAGTTGTAGCTGGAGGGCAGATTAGCGACTTGTGAGGCCCGTTTGCCTTTGATTTGAATGTTCAAAGAGTAATTGTCATCTCCATCTGTAGAATGCTTTTCATAAATTTTGATTGCTAGCCCTTTTCTATCAGATTCGTTTGGTTTTGTTTTTTCTGTTGCAAGTCGCAAATCTGTGCCCCCCTGTAGTTGTAAAAAGGACCGCGCCCTAGCAAGAGCAAGCACTATCAACCTGTTTCTCTATGTGAAAACTTTCAGTTCAATACAGAATAGTACAGATGTCGTGGACAGTTTGCTTTGAAAAATATTCCTTCAGTCATATTAATCATTGGCTGTAACAGTCTTAAATGGCTGTCAAACTTAGTAGTTATTTTGTTGAAGAACTGAAAGCAAAAACAATTTTGCGAAGATGCTCTTACAGAAGGACTATCATTTGGCTACTTGCAACACTTCAGTTTTTTGTCTGATGTCTATAATTTTATAGTAAATAGTGCATTGCTCTTGTTAGGATGCGTCCATGTAAGTGCATGATTCATACAAGTATTCACCAACTGAAGTTAATGGCTTTGTAGTAGTGTTATGAAGGTAGAAACATCTATAGCATGTCATTCAGTTGAGTAAAGTAGATGATGCAAGGAAGATCAGTCAAGTTTTATGTCTGTATCGGATACAGAAATCTTTATTGACACAACAAAAGTACAGCGACTTACATAAGATCCTCCACAACTAGAAATGTTACTTACAAAGAAACAAGTGGATACAAATGAACTTACATAACAAAGACGTTCCAGGTTGAACGACCTTCAAGTTGCATGACTTGTCGTCGTCTTCAAAATTTTACTTCTCATATTGCTGAGACTTGACTGATGTTCTAAGTGATTGCACCAGACACACTTGCATGAAGTAGTTGTGCATGGAAACAACAGTAGTAGTGAAGTCTAGAGATAGTGTTGTTGTTGTTGTTGTCCACCCTTATATTTGCTGCATTTTTTGAAGAATTGCTTCTTCATGTTCTGCAGTTTTTGTTCTGTTTGTAGAGTTTCAAACATCCTTTTTGGCAGTTAATTCTATCAGTCCTCATTTAGAGCTCCTTTTCAAGTTTCTGAGCAATGAAGACAGGCTCTGAAAATAAGTAATTCTCTTAGAAGGTTTACTTTTTTCTTTGCGCTTTTTTGTTTGAAGCACAAGGGCAATAGTGAGTTTTGTACAACAAAATGCTACGATGGATTGATCCTTTTACCAATATTCATGTTTTTTATCTGTTCTCGCTGTCTTGAAAGAGTTGCCGGTTTTCTTAGTTCCTTATTTTATTCAAGTCTTGTTTGCCTGGTGGTTCTATTGGTTCTGTTGAAAGACAAGATATGAAGTCATTTAGTTTGTGTCAGAAAATTGAGAACAAGGGTAGGATGACTTTTGTGAATGTGTCATAAGTTTTCAAAGGAGGAAAATGAAAGAAAAGAAAAATAGTCTTGATGTAAAAATGTCAGTATTAAGTTGCCTTTATGTTTAGTCTCCAGTTTGACATTTCTTGGCTACAAGGCTGAGATTCTTCCACACACTTAAATTGAAAGGTGGGGAAGCATCTCAGCTGGCCCGTCGAAGTATCTTTAAGCGTTAAAAAAAGTACGTAGAGAAAAAAAAGCGGACAGACAAATTCTTCATTTATGCTGCCATGCTCTCCCTCCTTGCAGGGGAAGAAGAAGAAGAGGAAGCGCGACAAGCAGCAGGGAGATACGTCGGAAGTGTCCAACCCGAAGAAGTGCCGGGCGCGGTTTGGATTGGATCAGCAGCAGGCCTGGTGCAAGCCTTGTAGGTATGGAGCGGACGAGTGGCGTGAAAGCCCCATTTTGTTCTGTTTCTGTTTGCCGGTTTGGAATGGAGGTTTTAAGGCACAGTCTTCGCCTAATGGTTCTGTGGTGTGACGAGCTATGCACAGGTTGACAAGGATTGGTTCACGTAATCATTGCCATGGTAGCAGCGTCACTCTTCTACCGAATGCTGCTTTTCGACAAACAAAAAGAAACAGCACGTCTGTTCAATTGACAAAACCTTCAGATGATTTCCTGTTGCTTGTTGAAAAATGCAAGAAATCGTAGACCTTCTAATCTTATTTGATTTATCAGCTATGAAACTATCGTTGCTTTTTGACAAACAAAAGAAACAGCACGTCTATTCAACTGACAAAACCGTCAGATGATTTCCTGTTGCTTGTTAAAAGAATGCAAGAAATCCTAGACCATCTAATCTCATTTGATTCATCAGCTATGAAACTATCACTGCTCAGTGTTTCTTTGGTAGCCCTCTTGAAATTTCACGTTCAAAGTGATTGCTGTTTCTTATTGATGATCTCTACGCATTCCTAGCTTCTCTTGTAACGTTTTTTATCAGACCTGTAAATTTGGTTCTCTTGGCAATGGAGCTGCTTGCTCAAATGTGTTACAAAAAGGAAAAGGAAAAGAACCTTGCCTTGATACAGTTACCGTGGCATGACATATTACTGAGGTACTAAGTCTTGTGTGCCATAGCCTTCGTGAAGTTCTCCCAAAGATGCCAAAGCCAATACGTTTGTTTTCCCTAAGAAATCAACCAATTTTCTAACCACTTTAAGGAAGAATAGCTTTCACTGGAGAGTCGTACATGTACTTTGAAACGGAAATTCTGTACCCTGATTATTTTGCCACCTCTGGCCTCGAAATGTCTTTCTGTACTCTCAAATATTCTTCCTTAGAACCTTGACTTTAAAGTTATGTTAGCTTTCATGCCACTCATCCACCTTCGCATATACGTAATTGTAATAGCTGTGGTGATAGATGTTTTTTGGGGATAGATGTTTTTTTTTCTTTTTTGCTGTAAATGTTTTTGATGACTTTGCTTTTGTAGACGGGACACAACTGTTAAGAGGGGAAGCTGCCTCGAGCTTGTGGGAGTCTTGGTGTTTCTTGTTTTTTTTTTCCTTTTCATGGATTACCGATATTGTCCTGCATTTGCTTGTGATGTGGACTGTCTTTGAACTTTTATATTGTAAGCAATCTGTACAGAAGCAAAACAAAATATGCAGGAAACATGACTACAAATTGAAGTACTACAAGGTAACGGGTAAGACGTTTGCTCAAAAAGATATGTCTGCAGCTAAATTTCACTCAAAAAGGAAGCCTGTCCAACAACTTTTCACAGTTTGGAAAACAGTGTGTAAAAAAAAAAAACTTGTATAGGATGGAAAAGCAGTACCAGTGATGAGAAGACCATCTGATGCTAGGGTTAGTGAACACACTCTAAAGCATCTACTTTTGTTTGTGCCTTTTTTTTTGGGTAAAAATCCTAAACAAAATGTGTTTGACTTCTTTCTGTGTATTATTAGTCTTGGCATTGCATCTTTGGGATTGCTGTACATAACAGATTTGCATTCGTGTTGTAGGGTAACGCTTGAGTGGCTTGTTGTTTGGTGTTGCAATTATTCAGCCTAACAGTTTGCAGTGCTGGCTTTATGTTGTGTGTGTATTTATTTGTCCAGTTGTGTTTGAAGGGGCTTTTATGTTTTTTCATTTTTTGTTCCAAAACTTTTCCTAATTTCTCATGTATGCAGGGCCATTTCTGTATCTAGGTGCCCACGTCAACAGAAGATTTCCCTGTTGTACTGGAAACCGTTTTTCGGAATAACTGCACAGGTGCAAAATCACCTGCATCACTCCGCCAGAAAAGGAGATTTACAAAGTGTAGGGCAAACTGGAAACTATTTCAATTCCTTATTTAGCATTTCACAAATACCGTAACAAACAGTACAGCAATCAAAATCCACAGTTACATGGACATCAGAAATACCTACACAGCTCCAATTTTACCTGCACTAACCTGCACATGCAGGTGGTATTTCGAGACAGAAGAAACAGACTGAAGCACCTTAAAAATTCCGGCCCTGTAACATGAGTTCTGTATTCGGACATCAAAGACACTTCCTGGATATCCAAGTCCTCGGGGCATTTTGTCCATGGCAAGATCTACAATTGTTTCAGAAGCTTTCACAATGATGACACCATTTGGTTGATCTGCTTTACAAGAATCGAAGAGCCAACGAACTATAGTTATAGTTTTAACCATCCTGTTGTGTTGGAGAAGCTAATTAGACTACAGTGTTGAAATTATTTTAGCCACAAACTTAAAACTGTGTGAAGATGCCGAAACGTGTTGCTCTGATTTTTCTTCTAATTTAAGAAGACAGCCATCAGATTATGGTCTCAGATTTTCTTCCCCCAACTCTTAAATGAAAGATATTTCCAATACATTCATTAGATGTAGACCATGTCATGTTTTAAACAAGAAGCCCGCTGAACTTTTCCCTGTGAAATGTCTTTGAGGGATCTCGGAAGTGTCAGATGTTCCCTTAAATTTGAGGGTCCTTCGTTGATTTTCCAGGAGAAAGAAGAAGTGCATTCGCTATATTGGCG
The DNA here is from genome assembly GCA_013266295.2 of Branchiostoma floridae x Branchiostoma japonicum. NCBI lineage: Eukaryota > Metazoa > Chordata > Leptocardii > Amphioxiformes > Branchiostomatidae > Branchiostoma > Branchiostoma floridae x Branchiostoma japonicum. The sequence continues at coordinate 7,629,784 of CM023837.1, read as the reverse complement.
ATGATGGAGACTCCGACGACGCCTCAACGCCTGGAACCGCCTCGTCCCCGCTCCCGTTACCTCAACAGTCCCCCATCGCCCTCACCACCTCCCCCTTCCCCGCAATCAGCCACGCGGCCGCCGACCTCTCCAGTACCATGGCCGGCCCCATCAACCTTAGCCAATCCTCCACGTCCTCAGCAACGTTATCCACGTATGGTTCTGAACTCTCGAAAACAGTACCGTCGTCGAACAATACGATATCAGTATCAACGCCTTCAGCAGCGTCGGTATCAACCACGTTACCACACTCAACAGGGTCTAGCAGCTCGTCACAGTCAATATCAAGTCAACCAAACAAGTCCACACCCAACACGTGATCCCACTCGACAATGGGAAGCTGTATCATACTTTTGGAGGAGGGGGGGTGCGTTTGGAAAAGATATTTTAGGTGCCAAAATTCACCTTTAAGGCCATTATTGTATGATGATGTTTGTAGTGTAGATTTTGTGAGCGTGACTCACTGAGAGAGATCTGTATAGTGCCGTTTTTTGATGGCGTATGATGTAGTCCTGTGCAACAAGGCTTGTATAGTGTACATAGGTTGTGTAAATGTATTGAACATCGTTCCAAGTTGTAGTGCAAAATACCAATTTGATACTGGGTCCTAGTGCGTACTATTTTACAAGCGGAATGAATATTGGAAGCGTTGTCAGTGTATACCAGGAGGCATATTTGTGGCTGTGGACAGATTCAGGTAAACCCCTTTCCCTTTGCACAGTTGAAATTATTAAAACTCCCCCCATTTATGGTACAGCCTGACGAAAATCACTCCTCATACCTGTACCGTCAGACTGTACCATTACAGAATAAAGGGATCAAAATGTGTGACTGGAAAAGGGTTTTTTATGTGCTGCCTTAAGAATATGTTAGCAGTATTTTTATGTTTCACCTGAAAAAAGAAACTCTTGCAGGACAAGATGCTGGGCGTAGTTCAGTTCACTTAAATTTCTTGGTAGACAACAGACTATAGTAGCAAAGAAATTGGAAACTGCTCAAGAAACGATGTTTTAGCGGCAAGGTACCACAGACATGTCTTGTGAGGTAAAAATGGACTTCTTTCCCCATCAAATTTGGCTGACATTGTCATAAAATGATCTTATCTCAAAGTGCAGACCCTAGAGTTGACTCACTATAACATAAGGCTTTTATTAGTTGTTTGAGTGAAACAACTTTGAGGTCATTTAAGAAAACTTGAACAATGGCAGCCATTTTGGATTCAGGAAAGACCCAGGGAACTGATGCATGATGGGACATGGCTCAGATTCCTCAAATTGGCTTCCATCTTACCTTATATGGTCATGGGTAGTGAAGAATTAGAATTTCTAAATGCTAGATGTATTAGATGCTGAAAAGTTGAATTTCATATGTTTGTTGCTTCAAAGCAGGTTTTAAGTCACAATACATGCTTTTGTTATACGTCGAAAAGGAGGCAGCACATAGAAATAGCTTTAATCTGAATTGTCACAGCCACCATAGCATTGGTTTCTCCAGTACCATATTGTATATTCTTTTAGTATTTATTTGTACAATTTCAATGTTGCAAATATTTGTCTTCTTATCCTTTGAGAGATGTGTATGATATTATATTATGTGTGTTGTAAAGCCATTTTTCTCTTACGTTGAGAAAAAGTGCCGCAATGCTATGTCAGTGTCAACTCCAGTGTGTAGGTCTTTTATCGAAACTCTTGGTGTATGTTTTATTAATGAATGTTATGTGCTGTATGCAAATGCAAGTCTCTTTGTTTTGTCAGAGTGTGCAAATATTTTTTTCCATTCCATTTTTGCAGGCAACTTAACATGACTGTTAGAACGTTAAATTCAACACATTTCTCCCGACAAAGTTATAAAGATGTAGCCAACAAAGAGAGCGAAGTTCAAAACATTCAGAAAGCAAGCACTGTGGTAGCTTCAATGAACTTTGAAATGCACATTTGTACTTGCCACTTCATACTCTATGTGATGAAGTAGGCACTACTAAAGAAAATTGACCAATTTGTTGTAGCAGTGCTTTTTTTCTCCTCAACAATTTCCATAGATTTAGAATTGTGTTTGCCTTTGTTTCCAAATCATGCTCCAGTGCACTTCCAGATATTATTTTTACAGCAACACAATACCTGATTTTTTTTTATTTCAAAGTCATGAGCAGTTGCCTGCAAGTGCTTGGTGGGGAAGTAGAGCCTGCCAAAGTTGTAAGGAGTTGCCGCAAGTTTGCATCCCGCGCCCTCCTAAGTCTGAGCAACTCTTGTATCTCTGTGGGGATGCTATAGGGTATAGTAGATGTCTGGATGTATGGAATGGCCAGCATTCTCTGTTTTTTAGAAGCTGCTATTGACCAACCCAACATAACCGTTACGTAGCCTGAGTTCCACCAACAATCATGACAAAAATTTGACAATTAGCGTCCATTTTAGTTTCATTTCTCGTGTTTGTACAGAAAAAATGATTTTTTTATTTGCTAACTTCTCTCCTGGGTATCTCTCGTGGCTATTATGACCATGTCTTGCCACCCAGGTTTATTTCTTCCCATGTGTTCGCAATACATGCTTGAAAACGCTCTCTAGATGTTCAACTCATTCCCATAGAAAAGCGTTTGTATGGAGATTACATGGAAAACATGCTAGGCTTTACTTTTTGTCTTTTAACATTGAAGATGGAAACAGGGTTCTCAGGCTGTAGGGATCATTATCACCATGGCAACTTCACCATGGCAACTGCAGCATTGTAGCAGGTTTCATATCAGCCAATCAATGTTCTTCTGACTTTCTTTTAATTGCCTTGGTTTGGGAAAAGCATTTACTTAAGATTATACAATGTACCAGCAATATGGAAAGAAATGTCTTCAAAATGTATATTCTCTGTTTTTGGTATTGATGTAGCTCAATACTTTCTTCAATTTTTGTTTTTTTGTTCAATTTTTGGAGTTGAGATCTTTTACAATGCAAAATTGAAGACTTCTATGAGAAGAACAGTGTTATTGGATATGATGGAAGCCTGTTATGATGTTTGCTGTTGCCACTATTAAGGGTAGCTTCTTTCCGAGTGCTGTAGAGGTACATGAGCAATATAGCAGCCAGACTACTAGTTTTGTTGTATGAATGCCGTACGTATTTCTGTAATAAAACCCACGCTGGTTGTGAACGTAAACTGGCTTTTTGTCGATTTGAGTTTGGTCAGTATTTAGCCTTTTAGAAAAGCTATCATACAGTAGAAGGAAGCTACCAGAATTATACCTTCAAGGACTCCAGGAAGAGTAGTAATCAACTGGGTTTTTTTTTACTAATGAAGATCCTAATAAACAAACATAAACATAAACATACCTCCTATTCCCAAGGTTATGTCCAATTTCTGACCATTGACAAAATCTAGCTGTAACTTTTTAAGCTAATATGTTTACAACCCTAAAATGCCAGCTTCGGTTTGACAGGTGGTCACAGAAATCATCATTTTAAAATTTTTTTAGCATTTCTTCCCCAAGGCAAAGCCTACCCTCGAACACGAAGTCCAAAAAAAAAAACTCATTAGTTTTAGCAATGTGTTAGTGATAGTGTTACTGTTATTCCTGTCCCAAATGTTTGCAAGAACATGTTACTGAGTGGACAGGAGAAATGCATGTAAGCAAATATGAAATGTACCAACAAATTTCGGTATTTAAATCAGATCAAATTCCTTGTTACATGGCATGTCTGGATTAGTGCCCAGAAAACATCCAAACGGTCCAAATTCTAGTCCAGCAATTTGCCAACATTTCTTCTAAAAATGGTATAAGCGACCATACGTCGTCAGGATGGGACAAGGTGAAGGTGACAGGAGTATTGAAGGCACCCAAAGCGATTTCAGGGCTGTAAAACCGGATTTTCAAAGTCAATTTTCTGGTCATTTTCTAAATGTAGTTAAGTTGAATCAACCCTATCCCATAACATGTCGATATTTGTGAGGCAATAATGCGATGTCGCTGACAGAAAACGGTTGCTTGTTTCATATCGTAGGCTGGTTCTACAGTGTAGCTATTTATTGGTGGTACCAAAAGATAAAGGGACTCTTCACGTAGTTTGTTTTGGGCCTATTGCAAACGCTTCATGTATGAAATGATGACGAAAATGTGTTTAAAAATGAAACTAAATGTCCATATCAGACAGATTTCCTCGTTTTTTGTTTTGTCGCCCTGAAATTGGTTGACTTTAAGGACCTATGATAACTTCACCTAACTCTGAGAAGGGCAGTCAACATGTTAAAAGCAATCATTATGATATGTTAGGCTTTTGATATCAGTTCCAGCGATAGGGCGAAAGTTTTGTAACGCCCAAGCGGAAGAGATCGGGAAAGAAAAGTTTCATTCCCTACTACATCTGCTTGAATTTAGGATAAACATTTTTAATACACTTTCTGTTCTCTGTTGCTGTGCATACGTCAAATCGTATCTTAATCCTGTCAAGAAACGCAATAAAATGAGGTCAAATCAGGGCGAAAAATCTAATGAGATTGAGACGAATGAAGGCATTGCAGCAGTCTGCTACTACCGCCTAGCGACCGTGATGATACTGCAGAATATTGGGCAGTGGTAACGTTAGTACATTTTCCTTCTGCGGGATGGAAAAATAGTAGAAATCGGGCCCAAAGAGCAACTATGTACCCCCATAGTTAACCATTTCCTCTGGCAAAATATTCTCCCCATTTGGCCAATTTTTACTATTTTTCCGCTTTTTTCAGCCCACAGAGGGACCTTATGTAGACTAGTATTCACATCAAATCAGTGACAAAAACTTTGATGTTTCGTTGATTATATAATATCTAAAAATCGTTTTAAAATAAGGGAATATCTCCTTACTCTTCACTTCTTATCGTTTACATAAATAATCAGTTTCCTTCCAAATCCAAATAGTAACCCACAATTTTCCCCACTTAACGTTTACACATTCATTGTTGGGTACCAAAAAATGTGCCAGTCACTATTAGATATCTAACGTTATCTTTGCGAGTATAAACGAGTCGTAACAATTTCTAGGCTTGTCGGACATTTAAGACGGAATATAACACACCGTTTCCGTCAGCCAGGTCCGGAGCCCAAAGGTCCCATTATGTGTCCAATCCTTAATCGGGTCACAGACACTGCGGCCTTTTACCTGTTCTCAGTGGACAATATTTACACATATCGATGGTTATCTGACGTAAGTACAATAAGTGGTATCAGTACCTTTCAGAAAATAAGTCCATTTCAGTTGTTAAATTGCAGTGATTGTGGACTGTATATGTACATCACAGTACATGTGAGCATTCTGATCAGTATTACATGGGTGCAAATCTACAGGAAGGGTTGTGGACATAGAAGGTATGCATGCGGAAAACGACCCAAATGTCACCAAAAACAACATCAAACAGTGGCTTGAGATGTTTTGTATTTTCACGGGGCGTGAAGATACCGAGCTTGCGGACCAGATCAGCGGAAACAGGCTTGGCGGCATAGTGCTTTTGGCCTTGGGCACCCGGAAACAGATCTCCCTTTGATCTTTGCCGACTTGCGCTTTGATGTGCCGACGTGGGCGTACCAATCGATTCGGACCGCCCCAGCCTGACATTATGCAAATTTGTAGCTGTGATTGACGTGTTATGCAAATTTCTGACGGACATTTGGCGGGAAGGGAATGACCCTGAGTACGAGGATTATCTATTATTTGGGAACGAGATTTGGTCTTTTTAGAGCGCAGCGATACAACAAATCTCCGAAATTTGAATTATTGTCTAAAAGAATAATATTTTCTCCAAATCAGCTTCTTTTTATTAAATTATACATGCAAAATGACTGCTCTATTATATCTAAAACACACTGTTGCCTGTTACGTGTGACAATTTTCCAAGAATTACGTTTGCATTAGCATGCGTTCTGAGTCACATGATCACAACATGGAGAACGTGTCACTGGAATTCCTTCTTTCCTTTCTTTGAATCTCGGTGTCAAGTTTACCGGCCTATTGTGCCCGACAGAGATCACTTACCAACACCGATTGTCTTGATCTAAATTCAAGAACTCTCTACCTCTCTTTCGATTTGTTGACAGCCACGCGAAAGAAAGGAACAGGTAAGTTTAAACCGTTTTCTTGCCACACGCATGATGGTATCGTTACGTTCCTCGACTCCTTGTCAAAAATTTGTGAAACATAAATTTATAAACCCGCCACTAATCTTTGATATATATGAAAATTAGGGCAAATTATCTTTTGTGTTAGAATACACAAAATGGGTAAGGAAATCTGTAGCGCAAAGACCTACACTATCCAGGCTTTTTATGTAACGTGATTTGTGTAAAAATGACTATATCTTTCTTTAATATTTATGACTGTATGTTATTTATTTGTATGAAGTTCAAGTACTTTTCAGTTGTTCAGTTTACTGTGCTTCCGTTTTTCAGTAGAATTTGTGAAAGTTGCCTCGCTCTGCCGGTCAGATCGCAGTATGGTTAAATATTAATCAGTGCCACATGGGTAAACATAATTTGCACTGGGGTGAAGACACAAGGGACAAACCAAGAAAAATCCAAGGGGAGGGAGGTATTTTAGTAGGGGCAAGTGACACAAATCCTTCACAAGGTAATGATGTACAGAACTCGAGATGGATCAAAGTAGCTGTTAGAAAAATATATAGAGGAAAACACAACTGTAGGCACATATTGTCACTTATAAGTGAGATAGTTTGACCCCCCTCTATCTATGATAACACTGAACTGTCCCTTTCAATTTTATCTTGAAGGGGGAGGGGCAGAGATAGACTCCAAAGATTTTGCATTTTTCCCTAGTAGAAGTATGTCTCTCACTTCCACATTTGACGATTTATGTTTAATTCAACGAGAAGTCAGGCTATGTTTTATGCTAAATTCAGGAAGGCTGACAACTTCCCAGGGAATTGTGGGAAATTAATTTAAAGTGGCTTGCCCGTGCCCGTTGGGAAAAGGCATCCAGACAAACAATATTCAACATCAAAGAAAAAACAAAAAAAGACTGTTCCTGACAGATTTGTGCTTTATTTATTTATTTATTTATTAAGTTTTATGCACATTTTAATGTAAAACCTAAAGCACAGGAAGGGTAAAAGTCCACTTTATGTGATTTCAAAATTCAAACAACACTTGATATGTATTGTTTAAAGGTCAATGTCCAAAGATATACAGCAGACAATTTGAATATTATGAATTGATAGAACTTTGCAGCACCTTAATTTAGAAGCAATCAAGTTCACAGTATCTTTGAGTTTGTGATTGAAACAATAGTGTTTGATTAGTTTGAATTGACAGTGAAAACTGCAAGTGTAAAAATACAACAAACAGGTCAAGATTTACAGAATACAAGTAGGACAAAGTTCCAGTAGAAAAGTGTAGAAAGATCTGGAATCCGGCTGTATAAACTGTAACTGTCTACGTGGTCACATACATGTACAAGTTAGCCTCCAGGCAGTGGCAGTGGCACATTTGATTATTAGGTAACCCAAAACATATGATGCGGAGTCATCACCCTCACCATGGTTACCAGCGTTACCATGGTTACCAGCGTTCATGCCAGGCTGTGCTGTAGAGGGCATTCACCCTGGTGGGCTGAACCAAAGTAGTGATCGCCAATAGGGGGTGCAGAGGCAAGCTCTACAAGAAAAAGTTGGAATTTCTCTGAAACACCAGTACCACATTTTTGTGCTGTATTGTATATATAACATTCTTATACAATTTGGGGAAAAATTTTCCAGGTAACGTACGTTCTGTATCTGTATAGCCGGTATAACCGCACTTCGGCGTAACACACCAGCTTCAACATTAACATGATTCAGACAAAGATATCCTGGTCATCCCTTGACACACACGAACGCTCCACCACAAGATAAACGACACCCAAAGATGCCAAAGCGAATACTGATGGTTACACCATTGAGTGGCACCTTGCCAAGTTTAACACACTTCAACTTGACCTTGAAACTCATAGTCCATTTCACACCCATTACAGAGAAACACTTCCCAGAGGAATGCTCTTTCAACATTTCCGTTTAACTATAGGAAGTACATTGATACTATAGGAAGTACATTAATACTATAGGAAGTACATTGATACTATAGGAAGTACATTAATACTATAGGAAGTACATTAATACTATAGGAAGTACATTAATACTATAGGAAGTACATTAATAGGAAGCACATTAATAATACATTGCCAGGTTTCAGAATGACTGGTTACTTCCTTTTGACGTCTGTGTATGATGCGTTTCCTGCACCCCTTGCGCTCTTTGCCAAAGTTGAATTGTTCATAAAAACGGGCCAGAACTGGTCCAGGCAAGAACTTCAGAGTTTGTGACACAAGAAAGAGCCTGACAAGATTCTTCAGCTTAAAAGTTGTAGCAAGTTACTAGTAGTATATACAGTTTGTCCTGTGTATGTTTAAGGAGGCCCTTTTTAACCTCCTTGGTGTTTGATAACAAGAAGAGGAAAGAACAGAGTGAAACTGTATGTATCATAATATCTTGTACATATTCTACAATGTAGATATTCCATTTCATCTTTGTATGTTCAGGTTATTCAATTGTTAAAATGTAGCATTATAGTTGTGAATGAATATAACTTTTTTGTTGTTGTTGTGACAAGGATTTCAGTTACTGAGTTAGTGAGTGACAAGGACCTTTTTCTGTTCTTTCTTTATCTCTTTATACTGATCTTGAGACCTTTTAGACCTTTTCTTGATAATCTAAATAAGGTGTTTTAAACAGTTGAATTCAAAGTTACCTCTTTCTTTTATTGACAGGGTCCACAGGCCTACACTTTTGCCAAGTTAGACTGAAAGTGATAGATGTTTGGGATTTGTTATCTCCATGAAAAATGGAGATATTGTTTTGGGTCTGTCTGTGTGTGTGTCTGTCTGTCTGTGTTTCCGCATATTTGTGGTCAACATAACTTACGAAGGCATTTATAGATTGTGATGATATTTGGTATGTTGGTAGGTCATAGTAAGACAAAGGTCGAGGTCAAATATGGGCCTCCTGGTGGCTGACCTTGGTACTGCAGCTGAACTTCCGGTTTTTGTATCTTTTGTCCTGGACATGCTATGGTTTTGATTTCTTGGTGACAGATAGCTTGTCCTGTCAGGAATAAGTAGCATGGGTGTGGTCCCCCTAGCAGCTTGTTTGGGAACAGCAGGAGAGTTTCCGGTGAAATCTTTCAAAGCGGATAAATCCAGAAAAGAACAACGTATTTTCATCAATTTTGGTATGTAGGTAGCTTAGACAGAGATGTATATAATGAAATGCAAATTATGCAAATGAAGACTTAATTTGCATAATTAAGGAGTAAATTGTGTAATTCCAGTGTTTTACATAATATGACTTTCATACATGTAATGTGTATAACCTATGGCAGGTGGAAAATCAACAGATACCAATTATGCAAATAAGGACCTAATTTGCATAATTAATGTAAAAATTCTATGATTCCTTAATGGTAAATGATGGGAATTTCATAGTTGTGACATGTATAAGTTAGTTAAAGGTTAACATCACTATGCATATATTATGTTAATGTGGAGTCATTTGCATAATAAATGATGACATCTTGAAATGAAACATTGCCAAAGGATAGGACTTTCACATATCAAATATATATGTAATTTTTGTTTCATGGAGATATGAGGTCGTGGAACTCTTGTTTATTTCTGCAGCAGAATTTTTTTTTACTTTACAGTTGAAATAAGAATAAGAAGACCAAGACTTTCTTCATTTTTTCTTCATTTCTCTTGGGGTTTAATATTAAAATGTCCAGAAGGGTACATTTAATTTTTTTCCAGTTTCTTCTTTATTTACCTCACCCAGTCCATCAATTTTCTGCAAGTCCAGGCACAGAGAAATGGCATAATTCTGCTTCTTCTGCCATAATCATGATTAACACACTGGTTTTGTAATCCTCATATTTTCACATATTAATCCAACAGGGGAATATGGTAAGACTGTGTTGCCATAGTAACTGTTGATGGCCGGTTACCATAGTAACTGTTGATAGATAGTTGCCATAGTAACTTTGTTCATATGATGTAGTGTACAATGTATATATCAACAAACAATGTATATCAGGGTTCTAGTCAGGGTTTTACCTTAGTGTACTGGTATTGGTAAGGGAGGGGACATTATATTACTACAGAGATTTGGATTCCTTCTTTGCCCTTCCTTTTTGTAATATCTTTCAAAAGAAATCTTGTATGTAAAATAAAGGTACCAATGTCATATTGAATGTAGATACTGTTCTATGCAAATGTTTTCTCTTCTGTTTCTTATGAAAACCTGTTAATAATTTAGGAAAAACAGACAGTGCAGACCCTGAACTCTTGTTTAGCTGTTCTGCTGAAATATTTATAGCTTGTTTGTCACAAGAAGTGAGTTATGAGGACAGCGTTATTTTCAGACCTTCTGCACGTCATTCAGATCTCTATACAGAGACTGCAGGGCTCCAAATACATGCACTGCTGCACCTAACCTAAAAATCTAGGTGCACAGAAAAAAAAATTTGGGTGCATAACATAGAATGCTTCAGCAAAACCTAATTACAAACATTACTGTTCTTCTGAAATTCTATAGCTAACTTTTGAACAAGTAAATTAAAATACAACAAAAATTTTATCATTCTACTGGAACTCAAATGTGAAGAATATGCTGCATACTAATATACAATACGGTAGTACCTTTATCATACATGACCCTACACAAACGCCTAGGTGAACTGGCCTGGTGCACCCGCAATAAAAAATCAGGTGCACAGCTCTAATATTTGATGTTATTTATCAATATTATTGATAGTATCTGTTATGTCTACTCTTGAGGTCTCGGACCGGAGTTTTTTTTACGATTTTGTGTCCGGCGGACACCCCCAGGCCGAAGGGCTACGATTCCGCCAAGAAAAGTAGGCCGGAAAATCTTATTATACCAGTGAACAGAGGTTTTCAGCCGGCTTCCGATAGGTATTTGGGTATCGTCTGCTTACTTTTCATTTTGGGTAGAAACTGTTGTGAAATGTAAATTTTGGACCCGAAAAATACCGTTTTTTTACACTTTTTTCAGCGGAGCTGCTGAGAAAAAACGAATTTTCCCTGGGTAACGGCTTATATGACGAAAAAGCTCACTACTTCCTGTTTCTGAAAAACGAAAAAAAAACATAGGTTGTTGTGATAAGTTTTCCGCAATCTCCGGTGGCGCAAATCCCTTGAAAATGCATATAGAACGCAGCTATTTGGGTCATCAGGCGACAAAACCGCATCACCCTTGCTGGCGGACTGATACCAAAAACGCTTCGCTGGCCGTCCGACTTTACCACGCCCGAAAATACTACAAACCACGGGGTTTTCGGTAAATACGAAAACTATTTGATTATCTATAACCATCACCGAGCAAGGGGGAGCCAAACTTAGCGTGACAACCACCCAGATCCGGCGATTTACTGACGCACTTAATTGGACTCTGGTCAGATTTGAACTCCGACCCGGAACCTTGATATTGTATGTATGTATGTAAAATGTTTGTGGTCACAATACCAGCTTGTTAGCTGCCTATTGACTGCATCGTATTCCCTTGTTGCAATTTCAATAAAGTCAAAGTCAAATCTCCAAATCTTGAGTGCACAAAAGTGCCTATATGCACCCAGTACTAGTATTTCCAGCCCTGAGATCTGCTGTACACACATGTGCGTCATTGATACCTCTTTATAAAGATGCATGGTAATCCCACAAAAGGTGGTACTGTATTACCTCTGTACCATATACATGTACCGCAAAATCAGCTGTTATCACATGACTGGCCACCCTGGTCCCTCAAGGCTTAATTTACATAGTAACAGTCACCTATATCACAGTATCAACTGATCTCGTCAAGTGTCTTTTGTGTAATTACTACTAGTGTCCAGGCATTCTTGCAGACAAGAGAGGAACGAGACGGCAGGTTATTGTAACGGTTCCAAGAGCCCTTCTGTTGTGCATGTAAAGGGACTGGAAAACAATCATGGCTCTTGAACAGGTCTCGGAGTATCTCAACCAGATGACAGAAGGTAGGAAGAGTTGGAAGAAAACGTTGCTTGTTGTTGGGTGCTTCTCTATCTCCTGTGTCCTGTGTTGGCTTTGGGTTGAGCTGTGTTTTAGCTGTGGCTTAACAATGCCAAAAGTTGGTGGGAATGGGATGCTGGTATGTTCACATAACATTTACCATAGCCTGGATGCCAAACTTTTTCCAGGGCCTACGCAGGCGAGCTCCTCAGCTCCAAGGCCAACATTGTTAGCCTAGATACCATCCGGATTTTGCTCCCCTATGCTCGAAAATTTTTTTCAAGCGTAGAGGAGCAAAAGCTGGATGGTACCCAGGCTACAACATTGTTCGCAAGGAAATTATACCACAGCCCAACTAACTTGGGGCCTAGTGTGCTATGGGTCTGACATCCAGGCTACATGTAGTAGGGTGCACAATACTCATATTTTTTTTCTTTGCACAGAACCCTCTTTTTACCAGGGTCAAAAATCTATTTTCGTTTACTCACCATTTTTCACCACAAAGATCGTTTCAATAATTCTTATTTGCAGAAGATGTTAATATGTCACTGTTGCAAATTACTGTGGAAGATCGTTGCCTTGTACTTTGTGAAATAATGCAGAGCTTTGAACTACACTAAATGAACATGTACCTAAACTTGGGCACAGACCTACCCACCCTCAAATTAGATTTAACAAAGCAAATAGTAACCCTCTATTTTGCACCCTACTCTATACACATTCTGTTTGGTTCCTTTGGACCCACTGTGCATGTTTTTATAACATATTGTTTCTATAACATTTTGATAATGTATTGTTGCATGGTGATGTTTTCTTGCCTAAACTTGTCCATTCGCATTCAAACTAACCTGTTGAGTTTTTAACAAATTTTGTACTTAAATGAGCCTAATTCTTACTCCAATGTTGCATGTTTCTGCATGTTTTTATGTTATCGTATACAGTATATACAACTTTTTATATCGGTATCTCTTCGTCAGTCAGTCTTTTGAGACTAACTGACAGAGATATACAACATATGTATTATGATTATAATATATGATGGTAAATATATTGCCAGCTATTAGGATCATTCACCAATATACATGTAGCAGACTGTAGTCTCAAACATATAGCTATAGGTGCAAAAGGCAAGCTGGAGAAATAAAGACATGATACACGTGATAAAGTTGATCTTTTCCAGAAATTTAGTTTTGTGAAAGGCAGTAACGAAATGAGTCTGATATAGCCGTGTGAGAGTTTTAGGCTAGGACAGGACCTACAAGGAATTACCTTTTTCCATGACAGGACAGTTTAGTTTTGTTCTCTGATGATGCCCTAATAATGCCCCAAATTTTCTGTCATAAACCTATCGTATGAAAATGTGGTTGGGCCCTTACAGTAGTCTCCAAGCAGATGCATGGGCCAGCACAGTGTTTCAAACGCAGAGGCTTTTATACTTCGTTTTAGTTATTCCAGTTTCTCCTCCCCTTCCCTTTCCCCTAGAGAAAAACACAGTGTCAGACCCTGTATCTGCTTGGAGATTACCCCTCAGAGCCAGTGCCCTAACGAAGGAGTTGATAAGTAATTAGTAGAGATAATGGGATCTGAAGGAGTGACATGTGGGGGCAAAGTCCACCTGACAATAAGGGTGGTTCAGCATAACTCTATAAAGGAAACTTCAAGTAGGCACTTTTTTCGTGGAAGAGTATTGAAGTTTACAAGTTGCAACAGTATCCCCAAACACAGGTAAGTTTGCTTCAGCTCAATTTCAGGTTAGTCAGACTGAGAACAATATAACAGTGGAGGAGGAGGAATTATAGGAGAGACAATTCACCATATGGTAGAGTTATATAGAGTAGATATATTATTGTTGTACTCCCATTATTTCTAGAAGTGTATAAGGCCACCTCCTTGGCAAGACACAAAATATGTTGCGTTTTGTATTTTTCAAAGACTGACAGCAAGATTACAATTTTTAGAACTTCTAACTTCTTAAAAGACAATTTTGCCGATGAAATAATATTTTGAAATTGGGAGTCGTGAGAATACATAGTACCCGATTAGTGGTCACGTAATGTTGGCCACGTTTTAAGGCCATTGACCCTTCTGTCTAGACATAAGTGTACACAATTTTTCTGATGAAATAATATTTTAAACTTGGAAGTCATGCAAATACATAGTACCCGATCAGTGGTCACTCACTGATCACGTAATGTTGGCCATGTTTCAAGGCCATTGACTCCCCTGTCTAGACATAAGTATACACAATTTTCTGATGAGATAATATTTTTGAACTTAACAAATATGTACCTGGTTAATTAATGTTCATGCTGTAAACCGATGCACATACATGTATACCTCTGACTTCTCCACTACAGACATTCTTCCATAATATTTATTATTCGTATTAATCTTTATGTATATTAGGATTAGATGTAGAAATACCACGTTTGACTTCAATTGTAACATAAGGTAAGGCCACACTGATTTAATTTTATGGATGACATCCTCTGGGGACCACAAAACTAATGCGAGAGGGCGAAAAAAAAAATCCAGCAAAAAAAAAATGCTGCTTAAATACAGGAATACAAAGCCGGTATTGCAAATTGAAGCACAGGACACAGTGACTGCATCAAACAAACAAGTTTTTATTTGCAGGAGGTAGATATAGATAGTCTTGTTCAGGTCTCATCCTCCTTCACAGCTTCCTCCTTCGTTTTACGATAAGCCGCCCTTTTGCGGCATTTATGAGTCGGCAGTCTGTACTGAGTTCCAGCTGAGTTCCAGAGTTCCGTGAAGCCTCGAAAGACATGATTTTTTTTTTTTTGAGAACAGGCGAAAATCAATGCGCGCGCGGATGTCATCCATAAAATTAAGTCGGTGTGGCCTAATGTAAGATATTCTAATATGCTTTGTATTGTTTTGCTATGTATTGTATTGTGAACAAGGACTCCAGGACGATTAGTGTACAATTTTGTATTAATACTAATGGAGGTTCTAAACAAACAAACAAACAAACAAACAAACACATAATGTTGGCCATGTTTTCAGGCCATTGACCGTCAGTCTAGACAGAAGTGTAGACATCTGTTCAGTCTTTTATTTAGAGAACCAGCTGTGTAATGACCTTGAGCCCTCAAGGTCATTTTGAGACTCTCTTTTGTTCTCCTTCACTGCAAGGTCAAGTATAAAAACGTAAACATCATTTTGTTATATAGAGTAATACTAGGTATATCAATTCATACTTTTGTTGATCTGATCTTTTATCATTTAATAATTTGAGAAGAGTTGAGTTTAAGTCTTACATGTACATCTCTATGGGTCATATTTTTATTGCTTTGTATATTTGAGTTTGTAGATATTTCAGTTGCTTAGCATAGTTTAAAAGGCTTCTACAGCCACGCCCCCCTTTTAGGTATGTCTGTACCTGCTCTGACAATTTTTAACTTAGTGCCAACTGGATCAACAAGTTCCTTCGGTGCGTCTGATTGGCTGTGGTTGTATGGACCCACCCATTAATGACTCGGGGCAGAGTTACGGGGGGTGTAAAACCAGTTTGTTGAGACCAGAGGTCATTTTACCTGAGTCTGTACACACGTCGTGTGGTTTGCTGTTGTGGGGTGTTCGCCCTGTAAGTATTGAACAGTTTTTACCGACTTTCTTCGTCATTTCTTACTGCCCATGGTGGAACAGTTTCATGTTTTTTCCGTCTGCGAATTTGAAGGGTTCAAATACAAATTCAGAGGCTGTCATGGCTTCATTTTAAGATACGCGACATTAGAGATTGGTCAATGATAACATGGGCCAATATGCGTTTTTAAAATTCCAAATGTATACTGTCGGCATAGAGATTCTACTACCTGGTGTTGTACTGAATGATTTTTAGCTGGATCCTCAGGTTACAATGTGCGGATGTATTGGTGACGTGGGCTTATTAACCTGTATGTTAAAAAGCAGTTCATTCTGGTTATGGTTGTATGAGGGAGGGTAGTTTACAAGGTGGGGACAGTTGAATTTATCAGTGAGGAAGCAAAAATCTGGCGATGTTTTCTGACGGGGAAAGTTAGTCCCTGTGAAAAGATTTTACAGTTTCTTGTTGGGAATAGACAGTGTTAGTGTTGGTGGATACAAGAAGACCCTGGTGAGAAAAAGCGTGGTGTTTACCTCAGCAGGGTTAAGCTAAAATGACAACATCGTTGCTGGTATCTCATGTTTCAATTAACCAAAGCAACTTCAATTAAGTCCGAGAATTGAATCGCGTCCTGTTGACAATGAGGAGATACCAATAAAAACCAAGATATTCAACAGAAATATAGTAAGCAAAGAAGTCGCTCACAAAGAATTTACAGGGAACAGATTTAAACGAGAAAAAAATGGAACTAGCAGGGGAGGAAGACCATGTTTAACAGCAGCAATTTCATGTTGGTCCAAAGTGTTGTCAGTCCTGTTATTAGACCATGGCCATGCCAGCTAGACTTTGGTCGGGTATATGAGGGCGTTCTTGATAACTCTTCCCATTATGATCCTTTGGTCTGCTACAAAGTACAAAGTCTAAAGATCAGTTCTTTTAAACTCTCCCAAACTGCTTCATGGCCACATAGTTTAGGGAACAGGAACAACGACCTGAATCAGACTGAAGCCAGTTTGGTGAGTAAGAAACGTTAAAGGATTCCTTCTATTGCGACGGATTACTCAGCACTGGAACATTCAGGATACTGACATTGATAACTGTCTGTTGGATTTCACAATCCTAACTTTGTCTTGTGCCTCCAAGCTTTCATATCAACGTAAAAACATGCTTGTTGTGTTAGGAAGTTTTCCCCGATTTACATCATCAAGGAAGTTCTAATAGACATATTATGCACGGACACGGTCAAAGTCCAGTCTGGCTTTGTAAGGGCAAAGTGCGTATCACTACCGCAGGCTTTGTCCTGATATATTTACAAGCTTGTTTTTCACCGTGTACACGTGATTTATTCTCCATTTGTCATGAAACAGACGTCTTTATTTGACTGCGGTGAAAAGGGCAAATAGTGGACAACGAATGTTGCTACAGAGGGTTATACAATGTATTTTCCCACCCATTGAGATAAGGTGGCAAGGTGGCCTTGTGGTTTGGGTTGTTGACTCAAAATCTGAAGGTTCTGGGTTCGAATCTCTGGCAGACCCCAGTGTTTTGCCCTTGGCCTTGGGAAAGGCACTTTACACCTATTTCCTCATTCGACTCAGGTGAAAATGAGTACCTAGCTTCAGTTAGGGATCCGGACGTCCTCTTGGATAGGACGTAAAGCCAGAGGTCCCATGTTTGAGGAGAGTCATACCTTGAATGGGCACGTTAAAGATCCCACCACACTTATAAGAAATTAGGTGCATAGCTCCAATTTTGGGTATACAAATATGCATATGCATCCAGTATTTCCAGCCTTGGATTCACAGACATGGTGTTTATTTACATGTATCTCCTTTTTTTACCAGACATGAGCGAGCTGACCAGGTTTCTGGGCGACAACCAGAGGGCGTTAGGCCTGGGCATCGGAGCGGCCGTCGGCGCGGCGACTCTTGGGATATTATCTACTGTCCCCCCCGCGCTCCCTCATGGAGGCTCCCATAGACCTCAGCAACCAGTCAGTAGAAGTACCGGTAAGGCAACCGACGAAGAATTCTATACATTTGTATATTGATCATTCTACATAAGCAAAAACCATTGAAACCGATCACTCACACACACTCACTATCCTGGCTTAGAAGTTAGATTATACTGCTATTGGCGTCCCTGACACACGGGTAGGCAGCATTCGGTTGTCGGAAACCGATAAGAATATGCTAAGAAGAAATGATTACATTTTAGGCTTCCTGGCGGCTTTTCTTGCTACTGCAGCAGAATTTCTGGTTTTGATATCTTTTGTTCTAGACATGCTAGGGTCATGACTTTTGTGTGGTTATAAGATAGCTGATCTTGTTATACATGCATCTGTTATCAACTTTTTTTCCAGGGAGGGGAGTATGCCAGGGTCTCTGTACTGTGTAAAGATGGGAAGCTAGTAGAAACACTTTGTGGCGAAGTGAACACACTGTATGAGTGCTTCCAGAGGGGCCTCAAGGTGTCCAGTAAGTATGAGTTCATTTACAACTCCCTGTTCATGAGTAAACAACATGCAACTAACACAGTAGAAAACAAAATACATTTCATCTACAATTTGATGTCAACTAAAGAAACAGATTATTCACTATAGTACCCAAAATCTCCCCAACCTTTTTTAGGCAAAAAAAGTCTAGAGAAAACAGTATTCCTACTAACACCATCCAACACATTAACAGCTTGGGACTTTTCATTTTCAAGCAATCAACCTTTTTTTTGCAGACAATGGACCTTGCCTTGGGTGGAGGACCAGCCCTGACGGTCCATACGAGTGGATGACATACGGTGATGTGAGTTGTGTTTTTGTTGTTGTT
The DNA here is from genome assembly GCA_013266295.2 of Branchiostoma floridae x Branchiostoma japonicum. Taxonomy (NCBI): domain Eukaryota; kingdom Metazoa; phylum Chordata; class Leptocardii; order Amphioxiformes; family Branchiostomatidae; genus Branchiostoma; species Branchiostoma floridae x Branchiostoma japonicum. The sequence continues at coordinate 7,611,266 of CM023837.1, read as the reverse complement.
AACTTATAATTGTACATTGCAAAACAATTTGTATGATGGATCTTTTTAGAACTCTGCAATTAGACATGTACATAATTTGAGTGGCTCCCTGGGCATTTTCTGATTATGATTATGTACACTTTCGTCATCTAAATTTTGTATGTAGGACAAAATGGAAATAGTCTTTTTCTCCCTTTTGTTTCTCATGTTTTCTCTGCAGGCTTTTAATATTATTTTCCAAGATTTTTGGGGGGCCATTTGTTGCTCAAAACTGTATACTTCTGCTACACGTGTAGCAAGCTGCTGTATTCAGGCTAATATTGTACAAAACTGTACTGTGTTCTTGAGGAATTCTGTTGTTTGACTTGCAGGTTGCTGAGAGATCACGGAATTTTGGTTCAGGACTGATAGCCAGAGGTCATCAACCGAACCCAGAGACCTTCCTGGGCATTTTCTCCCAGAACAGGGTGGAGGTACGATAACCTTCAACATCTCACAGTTGTGGTTGTCTTAGTTAGTGATGCAGGGCTTCAAATCCTTTTTTTCTGTTACCTGCAGTAGTATTGTCTGTACTTTGAAAAAATGTAGCTTCTGCAAACATGCAAAAGTTTTTCTGATTTCATATGGCACGTAACAGGGCATGAATTGAATTCTACGTTCTTTAGTCTGTGATTCACAGAAAAATTTTCAAGATTGCTGAAGAAATATATATAGCATGAGTCACACATGTCAGAAAAAAGACAAGTATTTCCAACCTTGCTTATTTGCTGTTAATTACATATCTGAGGTTAGAACATTAGGATGCTGAGAGTTTATATGTTGCTTGTTGTTGCAGTGGACAGTGACAGAGCAGGCGTGTAACATGTATAACATGGTGGTTGTTCCTCTGTATGACACCCTGGGACCTCAGGCGATCACATTCATCGTCAACCAAGGTATGTTACGGAAGGATGATTCAGAGATCTCCCCAGAAATTCAGAGTACGATGGTTTTTAGGGGTAAAACCTGCCAGGGAGATACACAAAATGGTCCAGGAAAGGACCACGAAATGGTCATGATATACACATAAACACGTATAATGAATGAATGAATGAATGAATATTGCATATTTCTGCCCAGATGGGCTAAATGCACATGTGACCATATCATGGTCTAGAGGATATAGAACAAGGAGTATTGAACTAATAAAGGCCATAAAATGCATAATAGTATTTACATGTACATATAGATCTTTTTTACATGTTATACTGTAAAAATAAACAATGTTGAACTTTGGATTACTTTTCATCTCTCTTCAGCAAAACTGAGCACCATCGTGTGTGACAAGTCAGACAAGGCCGTCAAGTTGTTGCAGAGCGAAGGAATTTCCAGCGTCAAGTGCATCATGGTTGTGGAGGCCATCTCTGAGGATGCACGGAAAATGGCGGAAGAATGCCATGTTGAACTAGTGCCTTTTTCTGACGTTGAGGTACGTTTGTGACTGTGTTTCTGACACTTTATTCTCATGTTTTGTGTATATTATGTAGAGCTTAAAGAATTTGCTATACATGTTCTTCATAACAAATGTAATCTATTTTGGTTTGTAGGAACAAGGAAAGCAAAACCCACATGAAGCAGTGGTGAGTAGAGTTACTGAGTGTTCCTTCCTCTCCTTCTGAACTTGAAAATGGCATTTTTAACACTTTCGCAAGAATACAGCTCATTATCACTGCATGGGACCAACAGCTACATTGTAGTATATCAATGGTGCCATCTTTCAAGTTGTTTAAACATTTTACTCTGACTTTTGTCGCCATTTCCCAGCCTCCCAAGCCAGATGACCTCTGCACAATTTGTTACACAAGTGGAACAACAGGTGGGGCTTCATCATTTGTTTGTTTGTTTGTTTGAGCCTTTGTTTATTCATGAAATAGTCTAAAGGTCATGAGGGAAGAGGTCAGGGTCGGACAAAATATAACAACATCTGGGTTACATGATACTAATACTTGAGCTTGCAAAGTCCTGGCAATTTTGTTCTCATTGTGGTTGTTATATTTGAATATTTGAAAGTACATCATCAAACATCTGAATTATAATTTTGATGATGCGATCAAGTGTAAAACGGTCAAGTCTAAATTTGTGTCGTTCCTTTCTACTTCAATTAAGAATAAAGTGAAGAAATTTGATCATACTTGACACTTAGGGTGTGTATTTGCCATACAGGGAACCCTAAAGGTGCAATGTTGACGCACAAGAACATCGTAGCAGGATGCGCAGGTGTAGCTGTGACGTTCGAGGTGCGTATGTAAATCAGATTAGCTTTGCTTGGATTTTTGGAAATAGATCTTCATCCAGGAATTTGTTCATGGCTTCTTCTCCATTGGAACTGGCCTGTGGTTTTGAAGTGACACCTAGCAGGTTGCTATAGAACAACAGGCCAGTTGATCACAAATAATGCAAGAATAAGACTCTTTCCTTCACCTTGCAGCAAAAGTTCACCATGACTCCAGAAGATGTACACATCTCTTACCTTCCCCTTGCACATATATTTGAGAAACTCGTGCAGGTAGGTTAATTTCTTTTCCTTTGTCCTTTGCACATTTGAACAACGTTTGGATGTATATAAATGATAATGTTGCATACATACATGTATTTAAGAAATGTAAAAAGTTTACTTTTACATACATCACGTTCAGATGTATGCAATGATAATGTTGTACAGACATATATAAGAAATGATTTTTTTTTTTAAAAGATGATTTCTTTTCCTCCTTCAGTGTTATCTGTTCTGCAGTGGAGCAAGAATTGGTTTCTTCCAAGGGGATGTGAAGAAACTGACGGACGACATAAAAGAGCTCCGTCCCACCATCTTTGCCACAGTGCCCCGCCTGTTGAACAGAATATATGACACGGTGAGTTGCGCGGACTCCGGAGTCCGGGCTGTAGCCAGCACCCGTTTTTCCGTCAATTACCGGAACTGACAGAAAAATTTCAAAACCAGTCTGTAGACCTTGACAGACAAAATCAACAAAAATCTTGGGTAACAATATAAAAACATCCGAAGGACCAGTGACAACCACTCTAAACCTCATGATTTCGATCACCAACCTGGGCTGACGGAAAAAGATTTCGAGCTGGCCAGAGCCCTGCGTGGACTATTCGTGTACAGTACTTGTTACTTCTGGGTACGGAAGTGTTGTTTGAGGTGGCTGAGCTGTGGGCTTTTGTATCTGTTTGGAAGGATGCCTACTAACCCACTGTTGTACTGTTCACCAGGTCATGACAAAGGCGGCCAGTGCCGGTGTCGTCAAGCGCCTTCTGCTGAACTTGGCGCTGAAAAGGAAAGAAGCAGCACTGAACAGGGGAGTTTCCGACAACCAGACGATGTGGGACAAACTGGTCTTCAAGCCCATACAGGTGCAGGCAACTTTCTTAAGAATCTAAACTTGTAAGACACATCGGCTCTCGACGTGATTTTCGATGGAAGCCGCAGTTTTCTGTGACCATTTCAGAGGCAATTTCGAAACTTTTCAAGTGTCTTATGAACAGTCCCATGTTTTTAATGATTAGTCGGTTTTGTGATCATAGCAGAAATATTGGTTTTTTGGAGGTCTTCTAGATACTAAAAACTTGGAGAGATTGTGGTAACAGTCTCTGTTATGTTTTATATAGTAGAGTGGATTCATTCCTCAGCTAACTGACATCTCGCACACACAGTTGTCCCTCAGTAAGACATCTGGAGCCGCATAGTTCCCGTTTAGAACTTTTACTCAGTCTGTCTCGTGTGTTTGTTGTTGGCAGGCAAACCTGGGCGGTCGTGTGAAGTACATCGTGACGGGCGCCGCCCCCCTGTCTCCGGCCATCATGACGTTCCTGAGGTGTGCCATGGGCTGCTTAGTAAGTAACAACAAACAAACAAACAAACAAACAAACAAACTCCTCACATTGTAAACCAAGATATTTTGGAAGGCCCAAATACATGTACACATGTATTGTAAATTCATGTACTTTTTGTGAGACTTGATTTCGTAGTAAAATATGATACGAGGTTTTGCCATGGTTTAAGTACTTGAAACAATTCTATAGTACAGTAGTAATACAATGGAAAGTTTATCATATCTTTGCATTGTTATGAATTCACAATGGAGAAGACACTGCAAAAAGTGCAAAAATTAAACCACAGCAAACATTTCAAGATTTACAGTGACTTACAATATGGAACAGGAAACTTTAGGAGGCCGGGCACGTTGGTTCTGTATATCATTTTATTTTGTCTGCTGTGTCATACAGGTTTTTGAGGGTTATGGTCAGACAGAGACAGCAGCAGCAGCGACTATTACATTCCCAATGGACTTCAGTATCGGTGAGTAGTAATGGTTTATTTTTATTTATTTTTTTTTTACTGCTTGAGTGCTGTCTGTTTTGTTTGTTTGCTTCCCATAACTGGTAAACTGCCTTTAGGCATAACACACCAGTTTTGTACATGTACAATGTAGGTACAAGCTGCATAAGACCAGACTGTAAGGTTTGAATCACTCACACCGGGAAGGACACCTACTCTTTTCGATAACTTGTTTTCATAGATGTGTCATCACACTGAAAAGGCACATTTTATAGAAATCTTTACTGACACAACAAAAGTACAGCGACTTTCATAATAGTAATAACTATTCCTACCAACAAGCAAGTGGGTACAAATGAACTTACACACAAGTATATGGATAAATCAAAATTTTGAGTTCAACGTATCGTTTACAATATAGGTTCTAAGGTCTTGTGATAACTGTGTCCCTGCTCCCCAATTCCAGGTCATAGGGTCAATGGAAGAGTCCACTATTTTAAAAATGTTTCTACCTGTCCCTCCCTGCAGGTCATGTGGGCATTCCCCTGCCTTGCTTGAAGATCAAACTGGACGACGTCCCAGACATGAACTACTACGCCAAAGACGGAAAAGGAGAGGTAAGAAGTAGTCAATATTTATTTATTCATTTGTTTCTGTGTTTCTTAATGTTGTTATTTATCTAAATAAAGTAAAAAAAAAAGATATTTTTAAAGACATGTGAAAAAATATAAACTTACTAACCTGATGAGGCTATGATTCATGAAACTCTTCTCCTGTCCCCAGATCTGTGTAAAGGGGGCTAACGTGTTCAAGGGTTATCTGCACGAACCAGAGAAGACAGCAGAGACAATAGATGCCAACGGATGGTTACATACAGGCGACATCGGTACATGGACTCCGGTAGGTGTCATAAACTTCCCTTTTCTAATAATGTCTGGCAAAAGTAGTGATGAAACTACTGGAATGAAACAATAGTGCACCATATGAAGTGGGAGAGAACTTATAAGTGTGTATTCTCCTAAGTGTTGATATACATGTACACTGACATTCATACGTACGTATTTGAACTAAATTCTATGCCCTTGTCCACTCTTACAGCAAGGAACACTGAAGATCATCGACAGGAAGAAGCACATCTTCAAACTTGCTCAGGTGGGCAGACAAGTCTCTTCCTATTATATATTTTAACCGTTGGTGACCTGATGAAATTGTTGTGCAGTTTTCGAACGCCTCAATCCTTGGTTGATAACTCTGGTACTTGTTATGCAATAAAGTTGATTGATAGATTGATTGATAGATTGATTGATTGATTGATACTTGCAGGGAGAATACATCGCCCCAGAGAAGATAGAAGGTGTGTACCTGCGCAGTCCACTGGTGGCACAGGTGTTTGTGCATGGAGAGAGTTTACAGGTGAGCCTAGCCTAGCTTGTTTTACACAATCTCTCGCTGTCAGGGGCTAATTGGGCCTCCTCTCTTGAAGCTGAAGAGCTTGTGGCCATAAACCTCTAAAAACCAAAAATGAAAATCCGTCCAATAGGAGCTTAGGTTTCTCTGTCACTATGGTAACCAGTCATCACAGCCTCCAACACTATGGTAACAGAAGCTTGGTGTAGTCAGGCTACTAATAATAGAAGATGTGCTAGTATCATTTCTTGCTACCAGTTGTTGACATTCTTTAGGAAGAAATAGATAAATGACTGCTCAAGTAGAAGAAAAAAAGAGGGAAACATCTTTGACTGTTGTTCCTTCCTGTTCCAAGGCCTGCCTGGTAGGAGTGGTGGTGCCTGATGAGCAGAACTTCCCTCAACTGGCGTCTTCCAAAGGCATCACGGGGGACTTGGCAGTGCTCTGCAAGAACGCGGTAGGCTTCCTTCGGTGTGTGTGTGTGTGTGTCTGAGTGTGTGTGTGTGTGTCTGTGTGTGTGTGTGTCTCTTAGTGTGTGTGTATGTGTGTGCACGTTTGTGTATGTGTGTCTGTATGTATGTTTGTTCGTTTGTGTGTGTGTGTCTGTGTTTCCCTGATTCCCAATATAGACCATGCCACATTGCCAGGCATCCTCAGTGCTGCTATTTTTGTCAGCTGGACTGGAATGCTCACAAAGCAGTAAGGGTTTAGGGGTGAAGTCTGCCATCTCTGGTTGGTTGCCTTGACTCTAACATGAGGATGTTCTGCCTGTTGTTTTTCTCCAGGAGCTGAAGAAGGAAATTATGGCCAGCATCACAGCCCTGGGAAAGAAATCCGGCCTACACTCCTTTGAACAGGTGAGAAACTAGAACAGTATTTAATATGGCTTCACCACTATGTGGTGAAGACATATTGTTTTTCCTCATGTTTCCTCTCGTTCTCCTCCTGTCATTTCTTTAAATGGATTCAACTCTGTCCCTTTTCAGCCAAATGACCTGAAATTTGGTATGAAGGTAGAGTGAGCCAATACCCCATGATGTTTTTTGTTTTGTTTTTGATACAGGCTTTTAGAATTGTTTTATCGAATTAATATTAATTATTTTTAATTGTTTTTTTTTGCGATTTTCCGACAATATCTGTATATATATTTGTGGCCTTGGAGACCTGGTATTACACCCAAATGATATATATCATAGTATAACTATAACAGTATTTAAGTCTATAATACATGTAGTATAACTGGTGCAAAATGTCGTAACAAATGAGTTTTGATACATTTTTCAATTTTAATAGTGTTTCACAACATACAATCCGCTAAATGTCCATACCTACTCAATTCAGACTCCGTATGTCTGTAATGTGGTATCTGCATTTAGAGATTTCGAAGAATTCAAAGTTTTCAAAGATATGTCTAAAATTTGTTTTCTTCTCTTTTTCTTCACCCGTAGGTGAAAGACCTTCACTTGTGTCCCGAGCCCTTCTCGGTGGAGAACGGACTCCTCACCCCCACCTTCAAGTCCAAGCGGCCGCAGCTGAAGGACTTCTTTAAGAACGAGATCACGGAGATGTATAGCAAGCTCACGTAAAATCAGAACGTGATTCGGTCCACCTATTCACTGGAATATGCCGGAATACACTGGAATACACATAAAGGAGGGTGAAATCTACCAGGATACATCCTGTTTTGATGAGTTAACATCCCAGGTTGCTGTATTTTGGCATAAAATAACGTATATATGACCCTGGGAACAAGAAATCACTGGAAATGACTACTGTCCATACTTCAAGTTGAATAAGCCTTTCGTGCGTTGTTACTCGTGATCAGATCGTCCAGTAATTTCCGGTGATTTCTTGTTCCCAGGGTCATATATACGTTATCTTATGCCAAAAATACAGCAACCTGGGATGTTAACTCATCAAAGCAGGGTGTATTCCGGTCGATTCCACCCTCCTTTATGTGTATTCCGGTGTATTCCGGTAAATAGGCAGACCGAACGTGATTGACAGCTGTCAAGACTCAAGGGTAATCAACCTTCTGCCTCAAGTTCTGCATCACATGACAGCTCTGTATCATTGTTAAAATTCACGTTGACGCAAAAAAGTTCTGATTTCTTTTTGTCTTGAATAAATCCTTATATTAGAGAGCTTTACTTGAGTTAAAAAGGTTTCTCCAATTTGTCTTTACCTCAAATTGAAGTCATTAAATTCACAAGCGTAAGATGATGTTTGTGTCTGTGGCTGGGAATGATAAGATGTTGGTCTGAAAAGAAAAAAGTACATGTAATTTGAAGTTGAAACCATTTTGCCAGACACTAAACGATGTTTTGTGTTAGTAACATATGAAGCAAAACTTTGTTTGCAATCAATGTATGCAGTACGAATTTAGCCATATTTCAACACTGCCTGCTTCCAAGTCATTTTGTTCATTAGCTAAGCTTTCTTGTTGGCACTTGTTCATTATGTGTTACATTTAAATGATCTATGGTACTGTTAGATATTGGTGTCTATCTGCACTGGGGTTGAAAATATTCTGTTTGGTGTAGGTGATATCCAAAATTACCAGTCATTTACATACAGATTTCTATTTTCTGACATGAAATGATATGGAAGTTCAAATAGTTCACATAGACTTTAAGCCATAAAACCTTGTATTTGATATGTAAGTCTCTTTACTTCAAATCTCTAGACAATATGGTTGTAACAAACATGAAGAAATGTTGAAATACATTTGTTGCTTGGGTTTATATGTATAAGGTAGGGTTTTAAAGGGCAATGCTCTCAATGCAATACTTGTACACTTCTGCTTTGCCTTGTTACAGCGCAGGTTACGACATGTACTTTTCGTACCCATGATTGTCACCTGTGTTAGGATGCTTGTATATAACGCATGAACTGGAATTTACCAGCCTTGTTCCATCTTATTCTTAACCTTCAAGCAGATGTGGGGTGGACCTTTGAAAACTTTCTGACTGTTCAGTTTTTCTGACAGTCCTACACCCAAGTTGATAGTTAGATAACTTTACAATCGCCCACCCAACATCTGTGCGTAGATTATCTTATCCCCACTCTTGTTTAGTCTGTGCTAATCTTAGAAATATCTAGTTTGTGGGAACAGAATTAGGAAGGGATGAATCAGAAAGGACAGTGTTCGAGGGTGTGAAAATGAAAAAAAAAATACTCTGCAAAGCTCAGTGGAAAGTTGATGGAAAGCAAATGGCTGAAAAAAAGAAGAAATGTAACGTTACAAGCTCAGACATTTTTCACAACACCCACCCCCACAGTTCTTCATGGTTTAACTAGCTAGGTTTAGGTATAAACTTTTTTGTAAATCTAACAAGAATGTACTAAAATAATATGGTGTCTGTTATAGTTGATAACATTACAATGATGTGTACTTGATAACACTACTAATTTTATGAATTTACTAATTCAATGAATTGGTGTACATTTAGAAATGTTGAACACATTTTGCAGTTTTTCCTTGTTGCAAGTAAGAGGAGTCAGTGCTTGATTAATTATCACCAATGAATCGCAACTAAAAGTTTGCATTGTTCTATATTCAACCAGAGGCTTAGGAGATATATTTAATAATTCTTTCTTTAATAATTCTCAAATATTTCATTACTTGGTGATTTGTTCACAGGCTTTCTTAAATTGCGAAAAGTGTAATAAACACTGTCGATGAGTTACATTGATATTGTTTTCTTTACGTGCTGATCTGTATCTATATCTATATAGAATAGGGTTAATTATAAAGCCCTTGATGGGGCATCCCGCTCAGGATGTGTGTGTGTAGTAGGGAGCCGTAAAAACATCTATGTGACCTTTTACCTGAAGCGTAATCAGCCATTTTATTCCCACGTAATTCGCAGCCAGACCTCCACATGGCGTTCAGCACCAAGGACAGACATGTTTGCACAGAAGAAAATGAGTTACGCTGCTTGATTGCGTTAGCATATTCCCACTACTCTACGTTCTATACCAGTACTTGTTGACTCAGACGTAGGCAGTGTGTGAGTTAGACATGCACTAGTCCGAAATGGTGGGGTGGGCATCACTATTTTGGAGGGGTTCGATTCTTGGTGATAAAATAATTGTGGCCATTAGGGTAAAAATTAGATCAGCTGCTGTGCACACCTGTGTAAAAATCACACATGGTACGTCCATTCAGTCCAGACTGTCGGTCATGCGGAGAAGACTAGGAATTGTTTGTCACTTTTTTGATCAATTCTCAGCTTCCTGTTCGAAAAATATTTATTACTAACGTGTGGAGCAATTCTTCGGGGATGTTTTCTATGTGGACTTATGCCGTTCCTTGGATTTTTGACGAAGAAAATGCGTATTTCCTGACCTGGTAAATTTTGGGAGAAGACGAGAAAATGGCGCCAATTTGGAAGGACGGCGTGGTCATGGGTGGGCTGAAATTCACAAGGTAAGACAACAAACCATATCGTCGAATAGATTTCCAACAAACAGAGAACACACGTTGCTTGATATTTGTGTGAAATTAGTGTGATTTTTAGAATACAACGCGCTAGTTTATAGCTTTAGGTAGGTTTGTTTTATTGAAAATTTCTTTCTTGAATATAGCAGTTATGTTTCTAGTTTTGTAGTTTAATTTTGAAGTAAAAAAGGATGTTAGCAGTTGTTTTTGTATACCAATGGCTTTCCTAGTCTACCATGTGTGTCCCTTGTCTTATTTTCGTGTATCTGGTGGCTTTGAGAAAAAGTATGAGTTTATGTTGGAGGGAAAATCGTTCTGATATAGAAATGTTTTGTTCTGACGCCACGTGGTAAGCGCGACTCAGCGACCACCTGTAGAAATGTGCCGCACGTGTGCTTATTGATGTTCCCGCCAAATTGGCGCTCGAACGAGGCACCCGCAAAGCATCAAGACGACAAAAATACAGCTCCAGTTAGCACATTTTAGTATTTTATTATTTCTTATTGATCAGAATATTGAGAAAAATGTCAGGACACATGATGAGGAGACTGTTTATATGAGTAAATAACTACCCTAGTAACCACTATGCACTTCTCAACATTTCTAGAAAGTAATATGTTACATGTAAGTGTTTATCATCTTGCTAGTTGCGTTGTACTTATTATCCTGTATCTTGCATAGAATGGTACATCCTGATGTTCTGAGGCTGTCCAGACTGGGAGAAACCTGTGATGACGGGCGACTTCCGTCCAATGCAGACCAGACGACTTCAAGTGAAGAGCTTATACAGGTGAGACAATGCTTTCAAGTTACTTTTTTTTCTCAGCTATGTTAAAACTCAGAGGCATATAACACATGTACTACCAGTAACACGTTTAAAAAGACACTTAAGTTTCTAATCCATTCAAGCAAATGGATAGTTCCATTGGTTTTATCGTTACAGGCATTCAGTGTTGCCCAGATATGTTCTTCGTACCATATACTAATGATCCTTTCATATAGTTAGGTGTGTCCTGATGTTGCAGTCCTGACTGGGAGAAACCTGTGATGACAGGAGACTTCAGTCCAATGCAGACCAGATGAGGGCTCAGCAAACCAGATGACCTGAAGACACGGGACTATATTCCGACAAGAAGAGCAGTGAATAAGAGACAACAACAACAACGACGGGGAGGGAAATGAAGAATTAGAAAGCAGTTTCCGGCTTGGAGACACCGAGGGAGCTGAACAGTTTTCCCAAGTGAGTTTGACAGTTTCTTATCCTCACTTTCTTGAGAAATGTAAACACGGAAACAACAGTTACTTATCTTGTAAAAGAACAGTTTCATGTATTTTTACGGTAAATTCCTTCAGTGTTTTCAGCCAAACTTGTTGTTAATGGAATGCGCACACAAATTCTCTCAGTTAGGGCCAGGTCACATATGTCATGGGACGGCAAACTGAGGGCATTCTTGGGATAATCTTGCATGACGTCTGCAGAATTCAGCTGTATTGTTAGGGAAAAAGCCGTCTTGTGTCCTTGTCCTCAGTTTTCAGGTTCAGCCTGAAAATTCTATGGCATCAAAATTGTATGACGACCTACGAACGAATGTGACTGCAGTGTCAATGGAAATGTTTCGAACTGCACTGAATTTCACACTTCAGTAAGATGGCCGGCCAAAGTTTCTGTTTAGAACGTTTATTTAGTCTGTGACTTTCAAAACAAACTGCATCTCATATAGTCATGAGGTTTTGTACTAAGTATAAACGAATGCTCAACAGATATCGATAGAATATACAATGCTCGTGTTTCTGGCCAAATGTGACGTATTTCAGAGAGAAACTTTCATTAGGTTTTAAAACATGCTGCCTAATTAATTTCCTGCAAAAATCTGAGAAACATATCAAATTTATGTGGCCATAGCAGGGCATTGTAGACATTAGTTCTTAGCCAGACCAATTGCTAGCATGCTGTTTTCAATAGTCTGATTTTTGTTTCCTTGTCTTCAAGATGTGGATCCGGAGACTGGACTGTAGCAGAAGGAAGAACAGTGACATGGGACCACATTCCGACAAGATGAGCGGTGAATAAGAGACAACAACAACGAGGATCCGGAGACTGGACTGTAGCAGGAGGAAGAACCGGAATTTTATCGGCAGAGCTGTGTGAAAGAAGATGGGGAGGTGTGAGTATGGTTTCTTTGTTAACACAAAACAACACTCCACATGCATACACGTACACTCGCATTTCTCTCTTTTTTGCCCACTTGACTTCACTCTGCTCTGAGGGCCAACATGCCTGTTTACCGTAAATCGTAGGTGACCGTTTAATTCTGCGTTGTTATCCTCAATTCACCACTGAAAAATTCTTTGCATCGTGTTGTTGAAAGCCAGATTACCCAAAAATTGTCGCTTTGGTCCGTCCTCTGTATTGAATTTTCCGTTGATAATTTTGCTGCAAAATTAGGACTTTACTCTGCTCTGAGTGTCAACGTGCTTTTTCTTTTCTGTAAATCGTAGCTAATTGCTTTAATCCCACATTGTTATCCTGAGTTCGTCACTGAAAAATTCTTTTCATCTTGTTGTTTAAACCAAGATAACCCAAAAATTGTCGCTTTGGACCTCTGTTTAGACGTAAATTTCCCAAAAATGTTGTTGATTGAAATTTGCATGCAAATGGACAACCTCACCTGGAAAGATAATCGAGTTAAGATTTTCCCGCGGATTTAGATAGGGTATGGACGGTTATCCCCTTCTGACCTTTGACCCGAACGCTTGGGCCCCACACTTAACCACTTCTCCTACATTGTACACAACTCACACAGTACGTTAGTTACACTGTTCCAACACTTTGGACTTAACTTTTTCCGGACACTTATAGTCACCACACTCTGCAACATCAGACCAAACACTTAAAATAATTTCTGTCTCTCCTGGTCAGTCAAGCGCACTGGTATACTGTTGTGTCGAAACAACAATGTCTCATACATAAAGCAAAGACATCCCCGATGGAGTAGACTTAGTGCGCATTGCTGACCAGGAGAGACAGAAATTATTTTAAGTGTTTGGTCTGATGTTGCAGAGTGTGGTGACTATAAGTGTCCGGAAAAAGTTAAGTCCAAAGTGTTGGAACAGTGTAACTAACGTACTGTGTGAGTTGTGTACAATGTAGGAGAAGTGGTTAAGTGTGGGGCCCAAGCGTTCGGGTCAAAGGTCAGAAGGGGATAACCGTCCATACCCTATCTAAATCCGCGGGAAAATCTTAACTCGATTATCTTTCCAGGTGAGGTTGTCCATTTGCATGCAAATTTCAATCAACAACATTTTTGGGAAATTTACGTCTAAACAGAGGTCCAAAGCGACAATTTTGGGATTATCTTGGTTTAAACAACAAGATGAAAAAAACATTTCAGTGACGAACTCAGGATAACAACGTGGAATTAAAGTAACGTAAACGTAACCAGGTACGATTTACGGAAAACAGGCAGGTTGACCCTCAGAGCAAAGTCCCAATTTTGCAGGGAAATTTAGAGAGGTCCAAAGCGACAATTTTGGAGGAATCTGGCTTTCAACAACAAGATGCAAATCAGTTTTCAGTGGTATAACAACGTGGAATAAAACGGCCAGCTACGATTTACGGAAAACAGGCATGTTGACCCTCAGAGTAGGGTAAAGTGGGCATTGCGAGTGCAAGTATGTGCATGTGGAGTGTTGTCTTCTGTTAACAAAGAAACCATACTCACACCTCCCCATCTTCTTTCACACAGCTCTGCCGATGAAAGTCCGGTTCTTCCTCCTGCTACAGTCCAGTCTCCGGATCCACGTTGTTGTTGTCTCTTATTCACCGGTCATCTGGTTTTCTGAGCCCTCGTCTGGTTTGGACAGAATTGGTCCGTCATCACAAGTTTCTCCCAGTCACGTCAAGACAGCCTCGGAACATCACGATGCACCATTCTATGCATAACACAGGATAATAAGTACAACGCAACAAGCAAGATGATAAACACTTGCATGTAACATATTACTTCCTAGAAATGTTGAGAAGTACACAGTGAATACTAGGTTAGTCATTCACTCAAATAAACCAACAGTCTCCTCATCATGTGTCCTGACATTTTTCACAATATATATGCTAATTAGGGCTGTACTTTTGCCGCCTTTATCCTTTGCGGGTGCCTCGTTTGAGCGCCAATTTGGCGGGAACATCAATAAGGCCACGTGCGGTACATTCCAACAGGTGGTCGCTGAGCCGCGCTTACCACGTGGCGTTAGAACAAAGCATTTCTATTATATATCAGAACAGTTTTCCCTCCAACATAACTCATACTTTTTCTCAGAGCCACAAGACACACGAAAAATATGATATAGTGTTCTCCGGTGACGGCACGAAGCGGCATAAATTTTCAACATAGCATAGAATGGTCATAGACAGACCAATTAAATTAAGCATGTGGCATTCTAAGAACCACACCAAATCATACAGAATATGACTAACATACAAGGTACGGTTATCAGTTTCTTGGAAATAAATTTGACGAAAACAGCTTGTTATCTTACCTTGAACAGTCTTCCCCACACCACGCCGTCTGTCCAACTCGCAGACACGCCATTTTGTTGTCTCCAACTCCAAGTAGCTCACCCGGTCAGAAAATGAGAATTTTCTCCCCCAAAAGTCCAAAGAACGGCATATCTGTATAACGTTATAGCCGGTATAACCTCTCTTCGGCGTAACACACCAAATCCACCGTTGAAATATCCCGACGAGTCATTGCATATATTGAAGGAATAATTTCAAGGCAAAAGTTGGATAACTGACCATTCGCCAAAACATCAAGAAGGACACTGTGTCGCAGCCTCCGTGCACATGGTCATGGATGGACTGTACCAAACGTCATTTTTGCACAGGGGTGCATCATCATCATCATCATCATCATCATCATCATAGCTTGTCGCTCCAGCTCTCCTGCCAATCCCGTGCTACTACACAGGGGTGCAAAACGACACTGATAAAAATTCATGTCTACAGCGATCACGTGTCCACGTATTATGCAAATCATACATAATTACTATATGTAACACCATATCCGCCCGTCGAAGCGCCGCCTACATTTATTTACGTCCATGAAAAGTGGAGGTAATGTTTTGGGTGTGTCTGTCTGTCTGTCTGTGTGTGTGTCTCTGTGTGTTTCCGCAAATTTCTGGTCAGCATAACTCAACGCCTTTATGGATTGTGATGATATTTGGTATGTACGTAGGTTTTAGGAAGACAAAGGTCAAGGTCAAATCTGGGCCTCCTGGTTGACCTTGGTTTTGCGGCAGAACACCCTGTTTTTGTATCTTTTTGGCCTGAACATGCTATGGTACCATGGTCTTGATTTTTTGGTGGTAGACAGCTTTTCCTGTCAGGAATAATAAAGTGGTGTGGGTTTGGTCCCCCAAGCAGCTTGTGCTGGAACTGCAGGAGGGTTTCTGGCGAAATCTTTCAGAGTAGATAAGTCCAGAAAGAAGCAACGTATTTAATAATTTTTGGTATGTAGGTAGCTGAGAAAGAGATGTACATAATAAGACGCAAATTATGCGAATGAGGACTAAATCTGCATAATTGATGAGGAAATTCTGTAATTTCAGTGTTTTACATCATAGGACTTGATCATGTAATGTATATTATAATCTATGGCAGTTGGAATATCAACGGATACGGACCTAATTTGCACATTCATTTTGAAAATTCTATGACTCCTTACTGGTAAAAGATGGGAATTTCATACTTGTGACATGTGTACAAGTTAGTTAAACGTTAGCATCACCATCCAAATATCATGTTATGTTAATGTGAGGCCATTTACACATGTTATGTGTTACAAACAGACAGACAAACGCTACTGAAAACATAACCATCTTGGCGAAGGTAACAATTAAGTGCTGTGGCCTTATTACGGCTTACAAGTTACGACGGTGAAGTGCATGGATCAAAAGCGATACCTAGCAATTCAGTTCATGACTGCACCATGATGTTGGCTTAGCTCTTCCCGTTACTGCAGTGATTTCTTTAGGCCGCTACGGGGCGCTTTTGATCCATGGTGATTTTACACCAAGCGCCTCAAACTGTCAGGTTTTCTTCGTGTTTCCCCAAGGAGATTGAACCTCCTTGGTTTCCCTAAATTACTTTGTAAGCGTTGTTTTTACCGTGAAAGACTTAAATGACCTAAAGAATACAAAATATGACACACACCTTCTGATGATACTGACACACATACATGTACACAAAATTAACCAAACTCAACACATCATTGTGTAATATATCTGATTTTAATTCCATAGTGAATCCACCACAACACTGCGTTGCCATTGGCTATAGTATCAGGTGCCCTGTCCAATGGAATGGAGGTGTACTCAGTGACAACAAAGCCGTATATACAGATTAAATGCTGCAGTTAAACGTACAACACACCACCTCCACTGTAACAACGTAAGTCAATTCCATATACTAACAACCTGTATTGTCAAGAGTCAAAACAAAGGTGGTGTTTAAAATAACACTTCGGCGATGTGGTGTCATAATTTGAATAAATCATACATTACGACTTCTATTAAACTACCGACATGTGTTGTTAACATACAGAAAAATATCTCAGTTTATCTAATTTTCTTGCACTATTGTGTAACTGCATGCAAGTGTCGAAATCACATGTACAGATTTTGTTGGAAACTGTGGTACCTTAACTGTCTAAATCCCTATACTGTACAAAAGTAATTCATATCAAAATAACCGTTTTCACAAGAATGAAAACTTAGCTTGTGTAGAAAGGACGGTGTTCCAACCAAACATAGGGGAACACTGCAACATTCATTCAATGCTTAGATCACTCTTGTTCATAAATAATTAGAAACTACTCTATGGCCACAGTTAGGAATCTGAAACAAGATCTCAAGATGGCTCAGTCTGATCTTTGATGCATGCAAAGAACATCACAAGTTCAACTGACAACAAATAGCATTATGTAACATTAGGACGGTTCAAAAAATCAATTTTCTGGTCATTTCTTTACAAAGTAAGTTGAATCAACCCAGCTCCATTGCAAATAAGTGTCATTCAGGAAGTGGAGGTGCCAAAATATGACGCATTACGAGCGAGTTTGTTTACATTCTGGTAGTTTGTGTTGGTGACACAAACTGCACCTCGTGTGGGATGTTTAAGCGCCAACCATAAATGTCAGAAATGTGAGATAATTGCACAAATATGTTGAAAAGTGGAAGTAAATTACAATCACACATGCAAAAATGTTACATAATGCCCCTTCAATTCTAAAGTTTCACCAGAAGTATTCACAGACAATTTACAAAAACTTAGTTGACAGTACAAGCCAGAATGCTGCATAGATAGCCATAATGTTTTCCCTACAAAGTGACATTTTAAAAATTTGTCTTGGCCAGTATATATAAACAATAGGTCTGTGAGACTTACACAATCGTCATACTGTTATGCACTGCAGCAAAGATCACATAAAGCCATGGTTATGCGATGGAGCACAAACAATCTCTTATTAACAATACAAAGTTTGACAAGAAGGCAGACAAAGGGCACACACACCACATTACATCTAGGAATGGGAGGACACACAAGCTTGTACATGTTTGCGGTTTTTATTTATTCATTCATTACTTTTTTTTTAGAATAAAACATTCCACTCGTCTTTTTTTGTAGCACTGGCAAGACATCGAATTTCCATGTCATATTCCTTTTTTGTATAATTTCTTTTCCTTTTTGCACTGAATAAGTTGAAACTTTTACAAAGGTTGAAAAGGTGGGAAGGTTACACGTATATTAGGTGCAGTGCAGTAACTGTAGATGGGGGTATTTGTGGTCTGGTTGGCCTTGCCCAGCTTCGGAGAGCTTTTCTCTGTTCCACTCACCACCCACACAATCTAGGTGCCATGGTGCATGATGTACAAAACGTGCACACGTACAAAACCTACCTAGCGACATTCATGTGTACTTCACATACATGTTGTGTGACAGTTACGCTCACTTTTCACTGCATTAGAAAAGCCGCTGATCTCAGACCCTTTGGGTAATATACTTATTACGTCAGTCTGTTCTTCAGACTATAAATTTTGACACAACTCTTCCTTTACGAGTTGATCGAACTGCACTCAAAGACCTCTTGCACAGGGATAAGGATGGGACTAGACATCCACGACAACGTACGAACAAGACACATCAAGTTTCCCGCTTCTTGTAATCTCCCCGATATATAATATAGTGTTCTTAAGTGCTAGATGAACATGATGATGCTGTGCGTACAGCAATGGTGGATGGATGGATGGATAGATGGAAGGTGGGTCTACCTGAAGGTGGCAACATGGAACAGAGTTGGGAACTCCTGACTGGGCTAGCTGTAGCGACAAGAGAAATTCCTTTTCTGCATCCGCACACGTGGCGCGAGAAAAACACTTGTTCGGCACGCAGACAATGATTTTCTGTGGGGTGTGACAGAGTGGTTGTACAGCATCTGAACACACGCGTACATGACAACAAGCTCTTGGATCGCAACAGACGAACACACTTATTAGACACTTTTAGATAAACTTATTTACATGAACCATGTTATGGCTCTATCTTTCCTGCCTTCCATTCGATATCTTTTTACTTTTAAATCCTTTCTTCTTTTTTCTTCATACTATATCATGCCATACTGTATGTTATAAGCACTTTGCAGTTATTATATCTTTAGTTTTCACATTGCACCACTTGTAGATTTGTCCTGCTTACATTCTGCAATTTCTTTAAGTCAGCCTGCCCAAACTCACTCTGCTATCTGTCCCTACTGTCTTGAGCTGAAGCAATACACCACAAAAATGTTCACACATATAAAACAGACAATGACGTCCATATACACGTAACATACAAGTGGCTCAAAAATATCTTACAGCTGTATGTATATATATATATTCATATTTATATATAAATGTATGACTTGTCCATGAAAATCCTACAGTTTGACAAAATTGCACAAAATAGGACTGCTCTCATTTTCTCGAACAGAATCACTCATTGAAGTTCTACAGGAAAGTGTTAAAACTTGACTTCTATATCAATAAGTATTGAACTTGGTACTTTGATAATCACAACCAATTATTCCCCAGTTAATAACCGATTGGATAATAAGTTACTTATTGATAAATCTTAAGGTTCGTGTTGACAAAAATGTGCAGAGAACATCAGATTAGCTGCATCAGACGTCAAATTCTCTGACGTGTTTCTCGGTTGTGAAGTCTTTGTCTTCCTGTGGTGACCTAGGTAAGGTGACTCGCAGGGTGGACTTTTCTGAACAGAGATGAAAGGAATCAAGGAAAACCACATAAATGTCATTTAGGATATGCCTGATACACAACTATGTAGTGAAATGTGTTTAAAAATATCATAAATGCAACAAATTAAGACTTCTGAAGATGACATGATGGTAGAAAAATATTGAGCTGAATTCACGATCAATGATAACTTGCATGAAAACGTTATGAAGTGTACTTTAAGTAAATATGACATGATGATGCTTGAAGCATACTTGTATAGTTTTCTTTTGGGATTTGCCAATTTGAAAGCTACGGCTGGGTAATATATAAAAAACATGCCATTTTGTCAAAAAAATGTTACCTTCTAGTCGAATATGCTTTGAACTCATCCTGCAAGCAATAATGAAAAACAAAGAACGCAAAACATCACTCTGGTGGAAAAGTTTCAAGAGGGAAAATAGAGGTGCTTACTATACTTTGTTGTGTGCTATTTGCACATTTTGCCTTCAAGTGGCAATAGAAGGAGAAAAAGAAGAAAGTTCTGGTCAGAATGTACGTTTGTGGTTACAATTTATAGACTGGCAATGTGGCAAGACTTGATATTAAAATGAAAGCGATGATAATCAATGCTAATCAAGCATATCTTTGGTGGTGAGTAACAGAAAGGAGGACAAATTGCACTTGATGGTGATGTTGGGATGACATGATAACAAAGCAGAGCAGTCAGTAGTAGGGGAGGAGAGGTGAGGTGTACAGTTCAGACGATCTCGTATCTCAGCGGGAACAAACTCCTTCCTTTCTCATCACGATTAGTTCTCTTTGCGGGAGTTCACAAGGTAAGATGCACACAAGGCTCAGGAGGAACAGAATTAGGTGTTGTCTGGTGGGGGAACGGGAACAGAATTGTTACGCAGTAGTTAGGACAGCAGAGATAGGGCCGCGGCTCATGCAGGCCTTGTTAGCAAGGAGCGTCAGCCTCGAAGGGTCAGACATCAAAATCTCCATCGTACTTTTTCTTGGTCGGACGGTTCTTCTGTTTCCCCCGCATCAGGTGGCTCTGTGATTGGCTGAAACTGTTGGACCGCATGTCCATGGGATTGCGATCGAACTGTTGCAGGCAGAAGATCATGTCCGTGGTGCAGAGTTTGAACTCGTACGGCGGGTTCGTGATCACGTATCTCTTCGAGGACGGGTTTTTGGTGTTGCACTCCGCGTCCCGGAAGCGGTATATCCCGAAGGCGAGGAGGTTGTAGCTTTTCAGGGCGCTGACAAACAAGTCTCCATAACAACCTCCATTCTGAAAAATGCAAGACAGACGTGAGTAAAATTAACAACTTTTACATCCTAAACTGACTTCATTATGAAAATATGTCATTCAGGAGTATGGAACACTGGTCAATAAAGCATTATGTTTGATAAGAATTTTTAATCCATTATAAGAATTTAACACAACTTCTAGCGTTAGCACTGGTATCATGAAAACATAATAGTAATGCTAACACAAGATTATATTCCTTTCAG
The DNA here is from genome assembly GCA_013266295.2 of Branchiostoma floridae x Branchiostoma japonicum. NCBI lineage: Eukaryota > Metazoa > Chordata > Leptocardii > Amphioxiformes > Branchiostomatidae > Branchiostoma > Branchiostoma floridae x Branchiostoma japonicum. The sequence goes on along the minus strand of CM023837.1, from coordinate 7,590,321 downwards.
CATTCAAAATGTTTTTTTTAAAGAATTTTCCATCCCAAGCACATGTTTACGATACAGGGTTACAGTAAGTTACTGCGTAGGTTATGAACAATGGTTATCAATTGGTGCTAAGTCTGTTCTGCCATGGAGAAGTACTTAGGTACAAGCACGTGCATGTCCATGCTTATTGTCTAAGGAGTTAGAGGAATATAAGAAGGCACCTTTCCGATGGTCTGTGCGAACAATTCCAAGAAAGACAGGAGAAAGGGGAAAGTCAAAACAAACTCTTTAGAATGGCAAGGTACGAGTAGTTATAATACTTCTTAATACATATCCTGAGAAGTCAGCATTTACCATATAATATGATAAAACATGTCCTTTATTTTGCCAACACCTTCCCACATCAAATATCATACAAATCCACCCACTACTTCTTGAGTTACACTGTCCACACACGCACACACGCACACACACAATCAGTGTATTTTATGTATTAATTGAATCCCCGATGTAAATATAATGTTGGCACACTTCATGTGCAGACTTATTTCACATGCTAAGCCAATGTAAATAAAGCTGAATCTGAATCTCAGAAGTAAATATTAAGAAAAAAGAGAAAATCTCACCCCGAATGCCTGGAAGGGTCCGTCCATCATGGGGATCTGTGCCACTTTACACCTGTCCCTGTTCCGCAGGGTCTCAGGCGTGCTGTAGCCGCCCCGCATCCCCGAACCCTCCGCTAGGATCTGCTCCAGCTCATGGGTCGCCCCTCCAGTGATCAGTGTTCGGATCAGCGTCAGGGCGTTGTCGTTGAAGTATGTCTGGAGAACAACAAAGAAAAAGTCAATTTAAGTGATCTCAATCCAGTTTTAGCTACTCTTCCACTGGTCGGGACAGAGAAGACACTATCATGACTATTATGTACAGTATTTACAGGTTCATTGTCCTGGGGAAATTCCACTAGCTCTTTTTGACAAGCACAATGAACAGTAGACTACAACTTAACGTCCCGTCCTAAGGGCAGCGACCCTTACCAGTAGCATGCATGTCGGGTGAGCGAAAACAGTCATGACTCGAAATCCTAACCTCTTAGTCCGAAGGCAGGGTCGCTATGTTACCACTGGACTACGCATGCTACTTACAAAAGACAGTTTGTTTGTTTGTCTGTATAACCATCAAGCAATCATCAGGTTGTCCCAAAACATCAGCGAGAGGCCTTCAGATAGATCCATAGGCTACGGTGGATCCACTCTCTCTAACAGTCTACCTGACCAGACACACAGACTGCCCCAACTCTGCCTCTTTTAAAAGACTTTTGCGCTACGTGAAATGACCAAAACAAATTGGCACAGGCCAAATTGTCATATTTTGCTATATGTGTTATTTTTGTATTATTATGTATGTGTAAGGATATAGACTCTGTTTATGGATTTGGTAAGGACTCCAATCATGTAACCTGCATGTTTTAAACATAATTTGTCTGCATCAGATCCTGCTGAAAAGTGGCCAGTAGGCTGATTTGAGTATTTGATGAATAAACAAAGTCTCAAACAAACTTACCGCACTCATGAGTGAATCCAGGACACTAATGGTGAAGGCGGTCCCGCAGGCGAACGGTTGTGTGAGGTAGAGTTCGGTGTCGGGATCGTCATCATCATCCTGATCTAAGAACTGCACATTCCCATCATTCACTGCAACAGGAAGTGACATCATCACGTTAGGATGCTTCTTAGGATTTGGTAATTGCCAAGCATTTCTTTCAGCCCATTTGCCAAGTTGAATTTTGTTGAAAAAAGAATGCTGTTACTCTCTAAGGTCATTCACTGCAATGATGTACCAGGATGCGACATCATTGAGTTAGAATTCTGATGGTAAAAAAGCTACATGTACATACCTTAGGCCACACCAATTTAATTTGTTGGTTCTCGGACTTAAAACAAATGTGCTAAACTGGACAAACATACTTGCCCAAGGACCAGGTTTATGCCTCGGTGCACTCAGTATTGTTCATTGGCTGTCAACACAACATTATGGAGTGAATAAATTCATATCGTATTTATATCTGTTTGTATCATAAGTTTTCCTCCCTGCCCTTTGCTTTTATGATGTCTTCCTTCTATCACCTTAAAATACCCTTCATTTGAATGAACTTAATCTACTGTATTTGAAACCAGAATATGATACTAGGCTTAATGACCCGCCCTGAGGTATAAAAAAAATGATCATGGGCACATCACAATTAACCACTTTCAATCTTTAAGCCCATTTGCCGACATTTGTTTAAAAAATGGTTACGACATACCCAGTTCAGTGATCATGGGCACGTTGCTGCCCATGGTAGAGCCTCTCCTGGAGACGTTGTTGTCTGGACTGGAGGCCGGGGAGAACGCGTTGTTGAACCCTGGAGGAAGGAAACCTACAAGAACAGCAAGAAAGCGATTTCAGGGTGGTAAAACTGGATTTTGAAAGTCAATTTTCTGGTCATTCTTTTGTGTAGTAAGTTGAATCAACCCTATACCATAACGCTATCCACGAGGCAAAAATGCTATGTTGATGACGGAAAACAGTTGCTTGCTCCGACAACAGACAATGATCCAGTTTAAGCTGGCCATGGACAAAACAGCAGACAAATTTAAATTCTATCTTGTGATATGACACTACACTACAATGTGCACCTCAATCTTTCCCTTGTTTAGAAAGAGCTTCAATGCTAATATTGTGTTGGTGAGAAACATGTGAGGTGTGGGTGAAATGGTACATACCAGCAACATGGAGGATGGACAGGAGTAGGACCAATGGACAGCATGGTTCAATTAAAAACATAATTGATAACAGCACTTAGGTTAAAGGCATTCAATGTAATTTCAGGACAGTAAAACTGGCTTTAAAAAGTCAATTTTCTGATCATTCTTTTAATGTGCAATGTTACAGTTACTGTAGTAAGTTGACTCCTATCCCATAGCATACTGATATCTTTGAGGCAAAAATGACGGAAAACAGTTGATTGTTTTGTATCGTTGGCTGGTTCTTGCTATTTATGGATGGCACCCAAAAAATGAAGAGATGCTTCACGATCACTTAGCTTGTTTTTGGCTATTTCAAACGTTTCAAGTATGATGATGAAAGTGTGCTAAGAAATGGCAGTAAATATCAATATCAGACAGATTTCTTCATCCAGAATATTTTTCGTTTTGCCGCCCTGAAATTGCATTGGATGCCTTTAAAGGACCTAAATACACTTAGTACTCAGACATAGTATAATGCTAAACTTTATTCCAACACAAAGGGGTACACAAGGATCAAACTTTCAATGACAACTGTCACCTGCATCAGGATACATATTGACCAATCACTTCCGTACATAAACCCGCAAGAGTTACAGACACAAGACTTTATTCGTTATACGTTAGCAATTGATCAAACGTGCCAGGCAGTTTATACTGCCCACCGTCTCTGTTTAGTGATGACTGGAGTACTGACAACATGATTTTTTCTAATCATCTGACACTATAGATATGCAATTAGTTGTTACGTCAGTTTCGTGGTCAATGCTTTTTCCATGATCCTTGTACAAATCTCAATCATTATGATAATTGGGTGTCTGATGAAGAAAACTAGAGAGAGAAAGGAAAAAACAGAAACATGAATGATATTGGTCTGCGTTTGCAAGAAAATTGGCTTCAGAATGTCAGAGTTCCACAAAATGAAAGGGAGGCTTTCAGAGCATTCGTAACTATACTATGCCAAAGTTCGGGAAAAGAAGTCTTGCCTCCTTATTGCAAGCTAGAATATGAAATGGGATGAAGGGCTTGACAGATGAATGAAAGATGAATACAAGATCTAGATGTTACCTGTGTTTGCTGTGGAATAGAATCACAGAGCATTACAACACACACATAGTGTTAGAGTTATCAGACAGACTACACAGAACACTGAATCATGGACATGATGGTCACCAAAGCTTAGTACATCACACTACACATTCATGGAAATTTGTACATTGCTCATAGCTTGCTCCTTTTTTTTCCACACTATCAAGGCTCAGTTTTGTTCCATGACCCTGGTATCACGGCAACTCATAGTGTTTACTAAGTTAAACATCAATCAGATGATTTGGCCAGTATTGGTACAGCATGGCACCATACGTGCATTTTTTATCTAAACTGTTAGTGCACCAGGATATTTTAGGAGTAATAATAATACTGACAGAAGTTTCAGGAAGACTGCACTTTTTTAAAAGTCATGCAAACTGAGATCACTGACCAAACCAATATACATGATGACAAGTTGCCATGAGGCTAAAAAAATGGAGAATTATGTCTCTTCACAACAACAACAACGGTGACGACAATAACGACAACCTACTGAAGTTTACGGAAGAAAATAATATTGCTTTTTTTTCCAAATCAAGCAAACTGAGATCGTTGACCAATCCAATATGATCACAAGTTGCCAAAATGGATAGTTATTATATTATACCTCTTCACAACAACAACGACAACAACCTACGAATGTACACGTACTATCCCACCAAACCACGATGAGTGGATGATTAGAACACAGACCAGACGACACAGACACTCGACAACGACGCACACGGGACACAGACGTGGCAACACGGAAACGCCGAAAAGCAGCGTCCACTCACCGGCTCTACCCGTGCCTCCCCCAATAGGCGTGCCTGGCAAGATCCAAGAATGCCCACCTTGCGAATTGGCCTGTAAGAGGCCGATACTGTCGTCGAACTGCATGGACTTGATATTGAGGGAGCAGAGGATGGCCTCCTTGTCCTGCAGACAGGGGTCCTGCTCCTGGCTCTGGTTGTTGGGGGACAGGATCACACACATGTCGCACAGGTTCACGTTCACTGCTCGCAGGTCTGCCCGACACATTGGTGATCCCTGATGGGGGGGGGGGACAAACACTTTCACAACTGGACACATTTAGTTTAGTGTCGTTTTATTTATTATAGAAAATTATAGGAAATACATGGTGATTTTCAATGACTCCTGGGGGGAGAAACCCAACATAAGATAACACAATATTACAAGATATGATCATGAGAACAAAAGTCAACTAAATTAAAATAAACCTCAATCAATAAGTAGAAATCATAGGTAACTAATAATGCAAGAAGTCTATGGTCAACATATGTCTGTCCTCACTGTCTGTACAGTAACCCAAAACATTTCAGTGACTCCCATATGCCTTGTTTTGTAGTGAACACGAAGTAAATAATAAAAAAAAGAAAATCAAGATAACTTAGTATAACTAAGTATGTGTGGGAATAATGAACCCCCCTAACCCTAATCCATGACGAATATGAAATAAAGTTATAAACACATTTTACATTAGACAAATGCAAGATACCTGTTCATGTGCTACATATAGATAAGAGACAAAGGTCTGATTTGGATACCAGACTTACTGGCAACACAGCAACTTTAGGGAAATTGCACAGCATGTCCCACTCCCTCTTGATGTAGTCCAGGTCGCCCAACAGAACAATCGTCTTCAGCTCATGGTACGAGAAGTTGCTTGCGCGCAGCGGCATGACCAGGTTACGTAGACCAATCAGAGGGGAGTCTGCCGTGCTGAATATGCACACGACCACGTGGCCACTCAGCACACTCATGGCTGCCTCATTACGGCTCTGGATAATATAACGAGGCGGCATAATGAAGGACAGCCACTGGGACACACTCCACGTGATTAATCCTTGAGATGTTTAAGTCCACAGTTTTATGGTCCCTCAAACTCAGACAGTTAGTTTTACACCCTTGTTACTGTTACAACGTTTAAAATATGTTTTTCTTGGAATGGTTGTTAATGCAACTGGTTATACATGGGTTCTGAGAAGTTATACTATGTTAGTGTGAGATTTTGTCTTTGTTTGAGGGCCATATGGTTAAGGAGGAATGACTTACCTGTCTGGAGACATTAGAACATTAGAAATACAGAAAGGAAACATCAGGTGGGATAAATCAAACAGCATATTGCCAACACATTCATTCTGATGTAAGACATGGTCAGTCCATATTCACTGTCCCTGGTGCTGAATGTATGGAGGTTATAACGTAAAAGATTTCTATGTCAGACACAAATGAACACACCCACACACACTGACACACACACACACATACATACATACAAACACACATACAAACACACATACACAAATGAGCACACACACAAACACACATTACAGACAAACACACACACATGCACACACACACGCTCATACACACACACACACACACACACACACACAATGAACACACACACACAGACAGACATTTCACATCACTTTCTACACATTGAGCCATTCCCTCCCACCAGAATAGCTTTCTCCAGGTCACGGGAGGGGCACCAGTGGAACATCCCTGTGGAGTCGTACTTCTTGGTATCACAGTCCAGGTCTCGAGCCTCGTCGTTGTTCGGCAGGCTGGGGCTATTGATGGGTGGAAGACTACTGTCAGGGAGTCTGCTTGGGGAAATTTGTAAGGGCATCGGAAAGTCTCGCCCCTTCTTCCCTCTGAGGAAATAAATAGAACAAAACAAAAAGAAAACAAAGCAAATAAAACAAGGTATAGGCAAATAAGGGGGAACTGTTAGATACCATGCAAGAGAAGAGAAGTTTTTCAACAAACAACAGACAACAAAAATGTTGAGTTTTTCTGTGAATGTGTTTTGTGGGATTTTTTTAGAGAGAAACACCCTTCTTTTCTTAGCAAAATGTTGGCAAGTGGGATTAACTAAAGATTGAAAGTGGTGACTTTTTCAAAAGGAGCAATATTTCAACTTTGATATTCCTTGAGGGAATTTTAAATAATTTTAAACTTTTCTTCAAGCCTATGATATAAATTGTATGTATCACTTAATAGATTGCTTTTCTAGATTGTACATTTTTCGTCTTTAGCAATGCAACAATGACAGCTCAGCATTGTGCTCAGTTCACATGATATCTTATTTACATTTTCACCAAACTTGACCAGCAAATTGTGGGAATAGTCACCGTCACTGGAAGAACAGTTTATCCAAAGTGGATGTGTGTGTGTGGCAACAGGACAGCAAATCAAGTTTAACCAACAAAGGTACAGAAATCAGACAAACACTGAAGTCATATTACACAGAAAACAAACTCAAAGTGGACCAGTAGAAAACAGACACCACCCCAAACACTGCAACCCCAAAGCACATAGTGTTAGCACATTGTTAGTACATGTACTATGTACTCTATTAAGCTGTTTTAATCCTACTTGACTTGGTTTCCAGTGATTTTTCAAGCAAAAACATCTAGTACATGTGTGCATGAACATAATTCTGTCGTTGCATGCTGAAGTGAAGTGAGATACATGTATTTCTATGTACCACATGCCATTACATTTTACCAAGCCTAACCAAGGCCATTACATGTATGTATGTAGTGTGCAAGTAATCTGCCTTGAATAAATATTATGTCCTTTTCACAATAATTCATCAGATTTAGTCTTCAGGTGATGCTCACCATATGTTAGTTTGTTATTGAGCTAATAAACATATCTCACATGCACATAGCAGTTTTCTGCACTCTCTACTCACACTGAAATCAGAATAAAGGCATAATGTACATGTACATGATTGTGTATTGCAGGAAAATAAAGTGGGTTTGATATTCCAACAACTAATGCTTACCTGGATGTCATGCCGTGGAAGTTACGGATATTCCGCTTCGGAGAGTCTAACTCGTTGGAATTGCCATTCCGCTTTTTCTTGGTGGGCGCGACAACTTGAGTGGGTCCTTCTGTTAAAAATCAAACTAGCTTGTTAATATTCCTGTCTGCAGACACAAATTTCAATTCATGGCTAAAGGACTAGATGTGGAGACAGGGCTAAAAGTGAGGCCATAGTGAAATAGTAAAAAGTTGGCAGGGGAAAGGAGCATCAAGATGTGAAATCATGCAGAGTTTAAACCTTCTGGGTGCTCTTGAGAACAGTGTAAAATTTATGTAAAAACGATTATCAGTTTAAGAACTAGAAATGCTGTGATTTAGTCCTGAAGGAATTGGTGCAATTGCTTTTACATGTAATTTACAGGTTATGTACACCAAAAATCAAGGCTAATTTTAAATCAAGTAATTCTATGACAGTCACCAGCCTGATTCCTTGGAACTGTGACTATAAATTAAAGGTGTATTACTAAAGTATAATAATATTATTATAGCATATATATATATAGGGAATGTGCAATTTTTGTGCTGACTTTTGTACTTTTGTAGTGGTAGTAATGTTTACGTCCAGCTAAAAGTTAAGTGATGGTCTACCTGCAGTCTAGATTTAGTTCTAAAAGCTACATGCTAGTGGTTATGTTATGTATGATTTGAGAGGAGTAAACAATTCCTACCCTTTTGCTTGGGGTTTCCTTAGTGATGAGAAAGTTGAAAGTTAACAGACAAACATCACTGAGACATGTTTTTTTTTCACGAAAATCACTGAAATGTGATGGACATCTTGAAACAATTCAAATTAATATTCTCTAATGGGTTGTTCAAGGGGCTACATACTTCCAATCAGTCTAATTGTCAAATAAGTATTATGTTAGGATTACCATTCCCTTCAATTCGGTCTAAATTCCATCAATTAACAAAACAAGTGATATTGCTACAGCAAAAAAAGGGATACCTATTTCTAAAAGTCTAGTATATACCTACAGGGAGCCAGTTTGCTAAACACCTGGTTTAAAATACTGTTTAAAATAAAACATGTTTCTCTAATACCTATTTCCATTTTTTCATCAAGAAGTGTTGATATTGGGTTAGAATCATAATACAGCATGTAATTTCACCCACTGTAGTTGGAATATGGCAGTGCTTTTAAACCTTTTTCTTAAAGCAGGTTAGACATTGCTGTGCGCCACCTTAAAGACAACTTTCAAGGAGTGAGCAATCGGGTGAAAGCAGACGATTGTGTGGATTATGTTAAAAGTTCCCAGCACCACCCTAACATGGAAGGATAAGGAGGTGGAATACCTAAGGCTGCTACATTGACTTTGTTGTTGGCCTGTGCTTCCAATGCTGGAACAACATAGAAGGGGCAAACATTCGGATGTCACATTCTTACTATCTTTTCCCTTTTCAAGATATCAACCATTTCCACCGGTCATCGGTTTGCCAGTCGACGCATCAATGAAACTGAGCTACACAGGGAGAAATGCAAAACCAACTACCGCAAAAAATGAACACAGTTTTAAAACACTTTCCAACACATAATGCCTTTTGAACACCAATGATGCTACACACAGTACCATAACTCCAACAGTGTCCAGCGTACTGCAAGGGATCAAGTTTTTTTATGAAAATGATAGATGCAAAAGGAGAGAGATTCAAGGGACAGATATTTGATCAACAGTATTTAGTTGAACTAAAATGACTGTAGAAGATATGGCAGTATGTTTGATGGTGTTCACTCCTCTATTCACATGGGACAGGACATTACAACAGACACAGACAGAAGAGCACAGACCAAATTTCAAGGGATTATAAGACAATTGATGAACAGCATTTAATTGAACTACATGTAAAATGACTGCAGACCTAGAAGATAATGCATGGGAGACATGTTCACTGGTGTTCAGTTCACATGGGACAAGACATTACGGACAAAAGAGCACAGACTAAACGAGAACAGTTGAAATCTACTTTAAACTTTGCTCTATCACTACACATGTAACAGCACGATTTACATGTAATTAGTAAGATCTAATGAAGTTTAAGACTTGAAAGTACTTTTAAGGCAACAAAAAATGGAGAGAGATGGAATGAGCAACTTGCACATGGAAATGACATGAAGATAGGAAGTCAGCACTGCACAGATTAGGCCACACCAATTTGATTTGTTGGTTCTTAGCTTTTTGCAGGAAATTCACTGAGCAGGCAGGAAAAAAAAACCCCAGCAAAACAGGCCTGTGATAGCTCCAAATGCTACCATAGGAGCCACAAAGCACATACTGCCATGGGTACATACTGGGATGGTTTGTAATGCAAACAAAGAAATTTTGAACTTTTAATCAAATCACTGCATTGATAAATGGAAAAACTGTAACAACTAGGAAGACAAGGACTTTCTTTCCTGTTGGTGTCAGAATATGACCATTTTGGGGCTGATTCAGAAGCTATAAATGGTACATGTACTTGTTTTTATTTTTGAAAATTGGAAAAAATGAAGCCGGCGAATCGGAGAACCAAGAAATTAAATCAGCGTGGCCTTAAGACAACACTCACAATGATGAGAATGATTCAAATTCACGAACAATTAGAACCAGAAACACAGTGACATTACCATTAAAAATCATAACATAAACATACAGTTGAACAATGCCATTCACATAAACCAAGGAATATTCAACAAGGAATTTGCTGGTAAAATACTTCCTGCATGGTCATACGTGGAACAACAGAGGAATGTAAGCAGTAGTGTATGCCCTTATGTCTCCATGCGTAGACATGCATACCTGCCCGACACTTGCATTTCTTGATTTTGCTGGGCTGCTTAACATCATTGTGGCATGCCTTGCAGAAGAAATAAGCCCTGCGTGCAGAGATGGTAATGTGCACGTGCATTATTGGATCAGTGTGACACATCGCCGGGCGGATGAATCGGTTCTCAAAAACGGTTTGGAGTCAAGAATATTCATCTTCAGTTGACGTTGAGGAATGTATGCATCATAATAATATCTCTGTTGTTAAAAGTGTTTTACTTGTCAAAAATTTCTTGAATTGTACTTTATTTTATTTTTGGATCAGAAATATTTGAATCATCATAAATTTTTAGTGCTTGAAAATTTGTTGTCTTGATATTCAAGAGGAGCACAATTTGTGAAGAATGGGAAAAAATGAAAAGGGATGTTCCAACAAATTCTAAAATGATTTAAAAATCCAAAGCAGCAGCTTAGGTGGTGCATCTTGACAGTACATGTATGTGTGAAAGTCAAGAATGATGTATTTTAACAAATTATTTTGAGAACCGATCCAGCGCCTTAGTTTGGCCTTTGTAGAGAGAGCAGAGGAGTAGGAAGCCATGCTATGCTGTCACCTTGCATACACTTGCACTTCTTGATTTTGTCGGGTTGCTTGATGTCCCCGTGACACTGCTTGCAGTAGAAATATGCCCTACAGAATGCAGCGCAGAAAGTCAACACCTATTACGTCACTTTGTCAGCTGTCTTGCTAATAGTAGTTACATTTCCACACTGAATCTGTATCTAATTCAGTGTTTGGTGTTAGTGGTATTTACACTGTTTGTACACACAGAAATAATGGGTCAGGCACAAATGTGCCTGAAAATACTAAAAAAACATGAAGCTTTTCTTATGCAGAATGTCTTGAATTTTGTCCAAAAAATACATTACAGGTTTCACACAGGCGCAGTATATTCTGCCAATGTGCTAATGTAGTCAGACTAGTGTAAGACCATTTGAGGTACATTTAAACCACTCACCTCCTCACTTCCTTTGCCGACTGCGCTATGAAGAACCCCAGAGTGCCTTCCTTAATATGATAGGAGTTGTTCGGGTTGATCAGAATCCTGTTGCGGAGGAAACAAACGAACCGCAAGGGTCCAAGGTCAACACTGACAAGTCTGACCGTACGTCGCCTTAAGTTCACAGTCCACACATTTCAGTATCTCAAAGATTAAAACACAGTTATTTACAGCCAATCAGCAGCATGCAAGCTGCATCCATTGCAAATGAACCTCGGATACTGTAAATTGTTTAACTTTTGCGGTGGTTTTATTTCGCAGTTAGGAGGACCAGGGAGGTTTTCAAGTTTTTTTTTTAGATTCCTGGTTGAAAGAATTCTAAATCATACAAGGAAGACATATTCACAGTGTCATGAATTTGCGACAAAAATAAAACCATCGCTAAAGTTTCACGATTTACAGTACTTAAATTGTTAATCAGTGAGTTAGTTCCTACTGGTTCATGCTTTGGGGCTTGCTGGAATTGTAGCGATGGCAGGCCCATTATTGACAGAGACAACGGGCACACATGCACAAGAAAGCATGCCATGCATAAAGGCATTGGGATGAGGCACATTAATAAGTAGGACACCTTCCACTGATTGTTTTTTAACACACAGGGTGTTTTGTAAATGAAAATGGGTGCAATGATGTCGTGCAGTGATTGTTGTGAACAAGGAAAAACGTGTTACACCCTCTATCCTTTATCGGCATTTGGCAAAGAAATTGATAAGCCGTGTATGTGTAATTTCAGCACCTTGGACATGAACATTCAACAGAAAGTGATATAACACCAGAAACGGTGACTTAAGATGCGTGAGTTTAAGAAGTTGTGTTGTTTACGGCCAGTGGAAAGACGGTAGAGCTGTGAATTTTAGAGGAAAGGGCACCACAGAATGGGAGGTACATGTACATGTACATGTACGGCAGGGCTGTCTCCAGAACCTGTCCCTCCCTCACAGGACAGAAATTTGCTTGTTGGGATGACAAACTCTCACCCCGTCCATCAAAAAATCTAAACTTCATCACAGGAAAAAATATTTTCGCCAGCTTTAGCAACCAAAATTTTACTCAATGAAAATTTGCTTCTGAAAAAGTATGAAACAGCGTTTCAGACTGTGCCCAGGAACCCCCTAGTTTTCTGAGTGTCCTTGCTCCCCCTTCCAAACTATGAGTGGGACAGACAAAAATTTAAACCTGGCCAGACAGCCCCGTTGTACAGGTACATTTGAGGCTGGGGTAACTGTTACTACCTGTGCAGCCGGCCAGCCCCTGATCTACAGACGCGAGGGAAGAGCGAAGAGTGACAAGACAGTTGAGTGATGCACACATTGGACACAATGAAGCACATGAGCTCTATCTAGACATGTATGTTGCACAGACAAGATCAGGGACTTGGTACAGGTCTAGAGAGGAAGTCTTTGGCATTTTCTCTCTCCTAAGTGCATAGTGTAGATGAAGTTTATTCAAAAGGAGTTATTGCACTGAAGTATAGTATTCAGTAGTTGTTGTCAAGTAGAGCTGTATTTCATGGTTCTCATGTCCAGAGACAGATATCGAAAATCATCAAAATACTACGGATCATAATGACCCCCAGCGGAAGTCGTCACGCATTGTTGAAAATTGAAGAAACTCAAGATTTTTCTAAAAAATGGAAAGATCACAAGTCTCTTGGAAAATGGTATACACGGAGCATACCAGCACACAAAGCTTTGCAGGAAGATCTTGCTGTAATAGTCATAGAATGCCGGTTTTAGAAAGGCCACTTAAGCTTCTAGTAGACTTACATGTACTTTTTTCCTGGACTACATGTACCTTAGATTTCTGTTCCATATGGCTTACATGTATGTGTGTACAAGTGAAATGAAGAGCCCTGCAGTTCTGACATGAGTACAATATGGACAAGAAATACATGTAGCAGACACAATCACCAAGGATGGATGGATGTACAGCTTGGGAAAATTATCACAGCGCTGAAATGATGTCAGATTGCAAGGATGTCATACACTCAGATGTTCTGAGCTGTCAGTGAAATATGGAGAAATGGCAGACACAATGAGCTCCAAGGATGGATGGATGGATGGATGGATGGACGGCAGAAAGTACAGCCTGGGCACATAGAGCGCTGAAATGATGTCTGATTGCAGGATGGCGTTGCCATGACAGTATCGCAGCAGCGGCGTGCCATGCCGTAGAATCCATGCACAGTGCCATGATGCCGGACTGGTGTCCATCCCGAAGGGTCATGCATGAAACAAGACATCTTACAAACAGCAGATGTAAAGCGGCTTGGCCACACAATAAATTTCTCACACGTATGGTTGATACACAGCTGACCGGTTGGTACGTAAGTATATTTCAGAAACAAAGTGAATGAAAATAATTTTCCTTTTCTCTTTGTTTTCTTCACTAAACTTGAAATCCATCTCAACTGAACCATTCCTAAGTTTTTCTCACATGAAACATGTTGAACTTCTTGGCATCAAGGTTCAACAACTGTGATGGTAGTTAAAGTTTTGAACTCTGTATAATGTTGCACATTTTTCTTGCTCATAGCACACAAAGAAGACATTTTTATACTTCTATTCCCTTGTTGTTTTGTTGGAAACTCCCAATAGTTTCATGCCAAACACTGTTTGTTTGCACAATGCCCTGCTAACAGACCTGTATTCCTTGAAGGTTTTCTACTAAGAGGAGGTATTCCACACTAAAATATCAGACATGATACTGACATCTGCTATTTGTAACATGTTTTGCCAAGTTTCTCAACCCAGGCACAACCCAAATGTACTCGCTACTCACTGTTTATCCTTGGTGTTGTGATCTTTCAACTCTATAGCAATCAACAGCAACCGCAACTTAGCAAAACAGACTCTGCAAAACATTTCACAAGACAAGAGAAGTGAACAAGACACCACGTCAGACGGTAACGGTAAGGGTCTTACTCTTTTTCCTGGGTTTCTGAGCCCTGGAACTCAACCGCGATCAACAGCAACTGCAACTTTACAAAACACACTCTGAAAAACAAGGGTAAAGTGGAGAGGTTGTGATAAGAAGTAGAATGATGAGGAAAGAGAAATAGTGGTGAGATATACTTGCTGCCTTCACTGTGGTCACTTTGGAGAGGTTGCGGACTGGGGAGACATGTTCAGGTACATGTAAAGCCACACCAATTTGATTTGATGGTTCTTAAACTACAAATCAATGAAGCGGGCGGGCGAAGAAAAAAAACACATGAACAGAGAAAGAACGCATGATACATTTTCTGTATATTGTACATTTTCCACACACAAATGCAACAACAGATGACATCTTAAAATTGAGCTCAACTCAACACAGTGCAGCCAGTGTAAGACTTGCTTACTATGTTTCTACTACATGTAAGATCACAAAATTCACTTATTAAAACTGTGAGACTATTCTGCCTTCAAAGAAGAAGTCACCCCCCCATTAATGTATGTAGAAACATCAGCTACAATGTAGATCTATAGACTTGACATGTTTGCTTTTTTCACGTTATTGTATCTGCGTGTTCCCTTGCAATCAATTAGCATTCAGGCTTCAGTTTGCAAATAAAGTTTGAATTATAACAGATACTTAAAAACAATTAATATCCTTTCTTGAAAACAATACTCACTCGGACACTTGCGGGAAGCTCATCCCGGTAAAAGCACTGGAAAGGTACTCGGTGTACATCTCAGCCGCCACCCCTCCTAAGTAGTGCTTCTGCCAGGAATCTTCCTCCATCTGCAAGAACACATCGTCATCCTTTTATTTTTGTCTGCATTTTTTGTCTTGCAGCTTTCTAGTGATGACGCCCCAACTGTGCTTGGTGGCAACAAGTTCCACTCTACGATAGTTCTTGTAAAATATGAGTTTTTGAACACCTAAATTCTTGGTTGATAACTCTGATATTTAAAGGCATGACTGTTTCTTGTTCTCTTCTGGGCTAGTATTAGATACTTAGTAGTTTGTATGTCCACCAGTTTATTAGTCATTTTGTACATCATGCATAGTCTGGACATTTTTTGTCTGCCTTCCAGGAACACCCACTGTAGGTTTCTTTGCATTTCCATGACACCACATGCAATGTGTCTATTTCCCTGACTTTGCCACCTACCAGCACTGTGGATCTCATGGCAAAGAGATTGGCCATCACGGTGGAGAAGCCAGGTGCCAGGCAGCTCTGGGCGATGAAGCCCAGTTTCAGCTCTGCCAGACAGATGACATCGTCCCCTTCCTTCCAGTTCCAACTGGGTATGTTGAGCAGGTACGCCTGGAAAAACATGGCAACAATCAATCAATCAATCAATCAATCAATCAATCAATCAATCAGTTTTACTGCACCAAGATAACAAAAATGCAGCTCTTTTACATGTATAAGGTGAGTTGAAATTTGGGTATGTTATGCAGACATGACTGGAACAACATCAATCAATCAATCAATCAATTGATAGATCAATCAACCTATCAATCAATCAATCAATCAATCAATCAATCAGGTCTACAGCATGAAGACAACAAAAATACAGCTCTTTTACATGTACAAGGACTGGTGAGCTACTATTCATCAAATTGCTTGGAACAACATGGCATTGATCAATTGATCGACCAATCAATCAATCAATCAGGTCTACAGCATGAAGACAACAAAAATACAGCTCTTTTACATGTACAAGGACAGGTAAGCTACTATTCATCAAATTGCCTGGAACAACATGGCATTGATCAATCAATCAATCAATCGATCTATCAGTCAGTCAATCAGTTTCACTGCATCAAGATAACAAAAATGCAGCTCTTTTACATGTACAATTAACTAGGTTCCTGTTGGAATCGAATCTGAATTACATGAGATGGGTGGACCAAGGAGAACTTGGCTGAACTGTGTATCGGAAGGCGCCATCCTGGCTGAAGGAGCACAAAACATAACTCTCACAGAACTGAAGGCAATTCACCGTAGATCATCCAAAATGACCTGGCATGCTGAGAACGAGACAAAGGTTCCATTATGTAATAAGAAGACCTAGCTGAATGCAAGAACACGTAAGCACATTTACAAGATTGTCTAAAATGTCTTGGGATGCTGAGAATGAGACGAAGGGTCCCTGACCTAAGACATTAGCAACACAAGAAAACCCAGCAAAGTACTGTCAAGTAAGCACATTTGCAAGCACAACCACAGCTCACTTAACCTTCTCCCTGCTGCCTTACCCCATAACCAATAGAGAATTGGTGCCTAACAGCTACCTCGGTGTGCTAAAGGTTACGTGAAGAGTCAGGGAGGATAGGAACGATGTCAAGCAGGTTACTTTATTCAGGTGCAGTCTCTGTCCCCGCTAGACATGGCGGAGCCTGGTGTGATTAACGAAGGGAAGTGTTCTCTCCCAGTCTGCCAAGGACACCCTGAGTCAGTGACGTCCACTTTATCCTGGCGGTAATGTAGCGCAGTCTCGCTTTTGACTCCCGTGACCCCAGACTAACTCACAAGGGCAGGTACGTTTCAGTAGAGTAATGACTGGGCTGTAGCAATTACTGCGGGAAAAGACTGCCGGCTGCATACATCACTGACTTAGCTAAAAGCTTGACTAAAACCTCATTTTTCACTTCCTCAGCAGCTCAGCTAACAAGACAACTCCTAGTGAATTGATCAGAGACAATCTAAAAAAAAAAAAAAAAATCATGACAACCTGGATTTGTCCAAGGCGTGGAAAGTATGATTGTAGTTAAAGCTTCCTTCAATTACTTTATTTCATTGTGCAGCAGCATTTATTTGCTTATTGCTGCATTTACATACAGTTTGTAATGTGTTGGAATAAGACATTCCAGTGAAGGTTAACACTAATCATGCCAAGCTTTTAATGTACCTCGTAAATTGTAATTCATTCCCCTGGGAATATTTCAGGACAATAAAAACCAATTACACAAATGCACATAATGGCACCTTCCACCCCATAAAATGTAATTAGATAGATGTTGCTGTTATTTGCCATGCACAGGCATTTGCAGTAAAAGTAAAAGACTTTTAGGACTTGACACGGCCTCCTTTATCAAATAAGCTAATGGAAAGTGCATTAGCTTTGGAAAGCAACAGCTACATTACAAAGACAGGTCCAAAACCATAATAAGATGTTCATTCTTCACAAATGCTCCCAGGAAGGTTTTACATCTATTGGAGTGATGCGGCTCCCATGAGATTTGCAGAGGTGAAAGATTCTTAATTTGTTTTTGCCGAACAGAAGCATTTGTTACCAGAGTTAGTGAGTGGTTAGCAATCCTTCTTTGTGATTGGATAGACCAGAGTTCAAATTTTGGCCTGTGGTTATTTACTCAGCTCACTTTTTACTCTAGACTGTTGTATATCATTTTTGATATACCACAAAGGAGTGAATAATTTTTTTGGCTTGTCTGTGGGTGTGTTTCTGTGTACCTGTGTGTGTGTGTGTGTGTGTGTGTGTCTATGAATGTGTGTTTGTGTGTGTGTGTGTGTACATGTGTGTGTGTGTGTGAATCTGTCTGTTCATTTGTGTCTGACGTTATAACCTCAATGCATTCAGCACCAGGGACAGTGAATATGGACTGACCCTGTCTTACATCATGATGAATGTGTTGGGCACTATGCTGTTCAATTTATCCCATCTGATGTGTGTATGTTTGTTTCTGCAATTCCTAATATACACAATGCAATGTTGCCACACACCCTCAGTGCTGTTATTTCTGTCTGTGGAACTGGACTGGTCACCAAGCAGTATCAGTAACAGGGGAAGTCTGCCATTTCTGATTGCCTTCTTCGAGTTGCAAAATAGCCATCCCATTAAGCCCTTATCTGTTCGAGCTGTGGAAAGTCTCATTGTCAGCAGTTTCCTCCTATCTCCGTGCCTCCCTGTCAACGCCGTGCCAACAATCACTTCAAACAGACCGTAACTCATCCAATCCACAGATCAAATCAGGAGCAGACTTTCTATCAGATTCTGCTTCATTGAACCGTTACAGTGGTTCCACCACGCTCAGACCGATTCACAGAACTGCACAACAATTTACTGAGGTGATGAATGCCGGCGTGTGATCTTACGCCTCCGTGTCCCAAGAAAGGGCAGGGGCATTTCTTTCCCCAAGGCGTCGTAAGACCAGTCCAACCAATGCCCGCCATCAATCACTGCCACCTCAAGACTGACCCACGGTGTGAACCTGCACGCGCTACAACCCCCAAGGCGAAGCAACACCACCATGAAATTGGATGGATTGTCCTTTAGCCTGGACTAGAGGTGTTAAGCTCTTCGGATGCGGATACTCGATGTGGGAAGCCCGCTTGTTGATAGTTCAAACTAGATTTCCCGAAGGAATATTGAGTCCTATAGGTCAAGGACATGATCAGCATAGAATATCAAACAATGTGAGTTGTAAATCCCCCATTAATAACCTTTTATCAGTACCCAGCAGAAAAGTAAAACATTCTGAAATTTCAAAGGAGATAAAATGCTGATCAGATAGCAGTGCTATCTAGTGTGCTTTAGCACAATTCAATCCAAACTCCACAAGAAGCAAGCTTGGGGGGAGAGGGTTGGCCAGGACCACATTTTTCGCGTTTTCCAAGTCTTCTTCAGTATTTTTGCCTTACTTCTTGTGCATTACCTGCCTTGCAATACTTTCATTGCATTTTAGAAACAAACTGTACCAACCTTGTTGTGATACTGCATCATTTGGATGATCAGCCTGACATGTGAGCAGTAGTTCTTGATGGAAATCACCCTGGAAGAAGATGGGGAACACAAAGCATGCATTCAAGATACAGCCCAACTATTGTAGTTTATTTTAGTTTATTGTGGTTCAAACTCTCCTTTAGCTGCCTACCCATAAGTGACAGCTATTCTAGCAGGAGAGGGCAGAGTACATAAGGGAGATACATGTAGGAATACATCAACGTACAACTACATGAAATTACATCACATACAATTATTTAAAAAAATAACGAGACATGTGTATACAGCCAAACTATAACGTCTGAAACATCATGTATCATTACATTTTCAGAGAGGTCAGCATCAAGAAAATCTTTATAGAATTCTAATAATATCTAATCATATGCATGGTGATTTGGCTGTTCAGCAATGATCTGCTGGAGGGTGCTTTTTACACAAGTTTTTTCAAGTGGGGAAACTGTTTGGAAACTATATAGAGAAACACACAAACTCACTGACAAACCAACCCAAAACAGCCAAAACAATACCTCCGTACCAGAAGGTAATGATTCAATAATGACCAGTCCTTACCTCATGATGTTGGCAGCATCTTCAGCATCAGGGTTGTTGCAGTACTTGTTGGCAATGATCAAGCAAGCATCTGCATCTTCTATCTACAATCATAGCAAGCAACAAGCAGTAGTGACAAAAACCTTTTTCTCTAGATACAGGTAAAAGGTGAGGATTTGATCGCTAATCCCTCTTTATCTGCAGGAGCTTCCAACTGAATAATTTGTGCAAAGAAAAAACTGACCATACTTGTCATTTATAGGTTCTTTTGTTTTTGAAATGATTATTAAAAAGGGACGGTAAGGCCACACCAATTTGATTTGTTGGTTCTCGGATTATTTTAGAAAAAATATGAAGCAACAGGGAAAAAAAACTGGCCTAGGCATCCTATCATTGCCCCAAATGCTATGATAGTGGTCATGAAGTCAACATACCAGGGTGGTTTGTAGCTCAAACGATGAATTTTAAACTTTTAATCAAACCGCTGCATTGATAGATGGAAAAACTGTTACAGTAACAAATAGGAAGCAAAGGACTTTCTTCAACTGTTGGGGCCAAAATATGAGCATTTGAAGTTGATTCAGAACCTGATTTTTTTTGGGAGGGGGGGAATCAGAACCAATCCAAGAACCAGTTGATTAAATTGGTGTGGCCCAAGCAGTAAGAGAAAGAATGATTTAAAAAGGAAAAAGTTTGCAACCTGCACCTACCTTTACTCTAGCTAAGTCTCCAGCGTTCAAGACGGAGCCTTCAAAGAACTCCACCTGTGTGAAATGTCTCTTGAGAAGAGCCTCCAACTGAAGGTTTGGAGGTAAACTGAAAAGTGGGCAACAGAAGATCATTATAAAATCCTTGATAATATCAGTAGCCCACTATACATATACGATGAAACTACCGATAGCTTCCTACAGGCACAAATGATGCCTTTTGAATTTCAAGTAAGAATTTGATAACTTCTCAATATATGACTGTCACAATTCAGCTTTATAGTGATAGCAAATTTTTGTGAATAACTTGCAGCAAATGCAAAAGTATTCATAATGGTTACTTTTTAATGCAAGCTTAAGCATAATGGCACTATTTGTTATTGAAAAACATTTCATCTTTAAAAACATTGTTGATAAACTTGATAGATATTAAAAAAAGTATTTTTACTATACAATGTACATTGTTTGTACAAATGTACTAAGATTTAATGAAAATGAATATCACAGATATGCCAGAAAATGTTGGAAATGGAAAACATACTACAACAGGCATACGGGAAACATTAGCAAAAGCAGTAAAGCAAAGAGAACATTGGAGCAGCTTGATGGCAGGTAGCTTATAGATACATTTGTGGCAGGTTTTTGTTCAAGACATGAAACCATCAAGTGTAAAGGATAAGGCACTGCTAGAGTAACAGGGCAAAATGACACATGCAACTGCACTGCTTTGGGGCTATTTTCTGCCAGTGCTATCCACATGATTGTACACTATTGGGTTTGTTAGTGGAACATGCTTGCATGCGGACATGCAAGATGGGGAAGGGGTTGGGGGTTTGGTTAATGGTTTAGGAGGTGACAACAGGTTGATTTGCAGTTCAAGGATAGGCATGGTGGTGGGCATGTTAGTTTCACAGGTCATCAGCAAGTGTTGTGAAGCTAATATTCTGTGCATGTGCATGGACAAGAGAATCAGGATACAAATAGTCATTTTTAATTCCCATTTAAATTTGTTGATTTATGCAAGGTTAGCAGTGGCAATCAGCTTTTAGGAAATAATGCCTTTATTTTAAAATTGAAGACAACATACAGAGCAGAATAAAGCACTTTTTCAATAGGGTTTGTGACAAGGATCAGTAAGTTTGAATGGGACTGGGTGAAGTCTTAAGTTAAAAGGATGGGGATAAAGATTTTTCATGTCCACATCAAGTTTTTGTTTCTTGACAACACAATTTTTGAAGATGCACTGAGATGTCACAAGAGAAATGTGTAAAAAAAAAATTAGTAGATTTCTTTTAAACAGAAAATGGGACCGACGGTAGATACTACTGATGAAGGAAGATGGGGTGGATTCTTTCTTGCACATGGATCTCAGGGGGTACAACACCGGACAGGACAATGCTCACACTACCACTAGAAGGAAGAGAGGTTATGATGGAGGGAGGGATGGAGGGAGAGATGGAATCTTACAGGGTACATGTTATCTGAGTGATGCCTTGATACTTTTGTAGGGCTGGCGTAAAAATGAGGCAATGTGTTTTTTAGGAAAAACTTGAAGGTCTGATTGCATATTTTTCCTCTCACATGGTCAAACAACACCTGTCTTATGTACATTTGTATGCATGAAAATGAGACAATTTTTATTTTTCAAGGAAAACCTTAAAGTCTTGATAGTATATTTTCCTCTCACATGGTGTCAAATTACACGTTATACGTTAAGTTTTTTTGCTTTTGTTTTCCTTTTTCAAACGACACCTGTCGATATGAAGCTTTTTTTGGTAGATCCTGATCAAGTCTTACTCAGAAAACTTCAGGTCCCTGCTGAATGGCGGAGGGGGTAAGACTGGTGGATGACAGTGGATGGGATGGATCGAGGGATCAACCACGTCACAGCACCAAGAGACAGAACCAGCAAAACTTACGGATGCAGAAACACAATTTGCACATTGACATCATCCCTGTCCTTGTGCAAGAAGTCCTTGAGGAAATTAGAGGCACTGTCGAACGTGATGTGGCCGCACACTATAATGTGTCTGACAGAAATAACAGAGAGACAAATACAGAGAATCATAGCCCACAGAGAAGAGGCAACCAGCACACATAAGGCGAGGAGAGAGACACCTTGACACGCGTCTGATGATGAACTTACGGGTGAAGAAAGATAATTTCCACATTTACGTCATCCCTGTCTTTGTGCAAGAAGTCCTTGAGGAAGTTCGACACACTCTCGTATGTGATGTGCCCACACACCACAACATGTCTGATAAATTAAGACATACGAACAAATCAATCAGTAAATCATAAAATATCCAACATTCCAGATGGTCAATGAAATGATAT
Source organism: Branchiostoma floridae x Branchiostoma japonicum (assembly GCA_013266295.2). Taxonomy (NCBI): domain Eukaryota; kingdom Metazoa; phylum Chordata; class Leptocardii; order Amphioxiformes; family Branchiostomatidae; genus Branchiostoma; species Branchiostoma floridae x Branchiostoma japonicum. Next base: position 7,567,553 of record CM023837.1, on the reverse strand, counting down.
GAGACTATACAGAGATATAAAAATCAGGATACAAGTAATTTTTCTTTAGTGTATAAATAAAGCCCTGATAATTATAGACAATGCAACTAACATGGTAACAACAACAAAAAGAGCAAGGATAGCAAAAGGGAGCATCTTGTCTAACAAATATTGCCTTTTTGTATGACCTTCTGAAGAAAAAAGTATGTTTGTATCCCATAACATGTGAAAATGTGTCTGGGCAAAGAGAAATACACTCAACATGTCATAGTTGAAAAGAAACACATGAAAACATCCTGTAAACATTTTAGGAAGCTGTTGAAAAGAAGACTTCATGATTATTCAGATACAATATTTCATTAATTTATACATCGGATCCACTTGTGTGTTTGGAATTTAAGTGAATATTTCAGGCAGTACAACCATACCCAGAAAAGCATGCTTGATTTTGACTGCTACTTGTACTACATCTGTCAGCTACTTACAAACTTCGGAGAATGCTACTAATACTTACTATGAACTTGGAAATATGTCGGAGATATACTATAATACATTTCAACTTTATTTCTTCCTACACTCTTCTAAACATACATTTGTACATACTACCTTCAGTTACTTTCAGTTCCCATTTTTTTCAAAATGGTACAACTTTCATTATGTCTTTTCCTCCACGTTCCAGCCCAAACAGCGAAACCTACTTCCCTTTCACTCAGTGTTAGGATCACTTTGTTATGATCGTGATGACAAAAAATGCATCGGATTTCTAGATTTTCCTTCATAAAGAAAATGTAAACTATTGAAAGATTAGAACACAGACTTTAGGAATCCCACTTTTCTTCATTTTGTTTCTTGCTACTTTCTCAATGGTGCCAGCCCTTTTCAAATTCTTTCCATTTGACAAAAGGCTTCCAATACTGAGAAAATAGTAAGAGACAAAAAGGGAAAAGTAGCATTCCCCAACAGACAATGCGTATATTACATGTAAATAATTAATTTTTCTTGTTGTTAGAAAAGTTATTATATATGTCATAGGGCATTGATGGTTCATTTCTGTTGCAGCTTGACTAATTTAACCTCAATAAACATTTTAAGATTTAAGAAAAGAATTATTTTCCTTGACTTTCCAACTTGGAAAGCTGTCATTTTTGTCCCGTAAGTAAGCTTATCTGGGATGGTTCTATCTGCCACAACAGAAAAGGAAGTTAGTAGCTATAATCTGCACAGACAAGACATACGTTGCTGGCCGAGTGGCCTGAAATACTTCACTACAAACAGTAAAGGAGTCACAACAGAACTTACTTTCTGCCACTAATAGCACTGTACGAGCCTCCATATTTCTTGCGGCTGCCTATAAGCTCTATGATTTCAGGCACACAGCTAGCAAACATAGCCTAGAGGACAAGGGAAAATCACAACAAAATACATAACAACAAAACAAACAGGATATTATGCTTTCATATCATAAGTGGTGGCTTAACGCACAGGTGCAGATGACCTATGCTGGTTAAACCACCGTTCTAGTAGGGAACATGCATTTTTTTGTGTGTATATAGAAAAGCATGAAACAAATATATTAAACGGCCTGAATGTTTGAAGGCTAAAAGAGGTGTTAAGACATGTAAAGTTTGCGGAGAACATCATCAAAAGAAGATTACAGGAAGTCAACATTTTCCATCAAAAAGAAACTGTCTACTTTTCATGTAACAACTATTTTGTCTGTGAGCTTTCCAAAACATCTTGACACTCAAAGTGAATATACCACTGAACAAAACTTTCAAGAAGTTACTGGAATGAGAGAAGAGCTTCTTTTGCCACATTTAAGATGAAACAGAGGAAAGGGAGCTTTCTGATTTGAATTTTCCATCTTCCACAGTCAAAAGTACACCAGTACTTAGTTGTGGTACAATTTGTACATTGTACTAGTACATGTAGTATGACCCACTTTTCTGGTGACATATAATTCTTCACAGTCTGCAAATGAGCAAGTTATCAATGAGCATGACAATCCCTAAGAGATATATCTTTTCAGTTTCTGCCCTTATTTTTTCTGCATTTTTTTCATCTTTATTTTGCATTCAATTTGGTGCCCAAGAAAAGTTGCATAAATTTGAATGAAGCCGCATTCTTGAGTTTCAGCACCAAGGACAGGACTGCTTGACAGTGAGGAAGGTGCCCAACACCAAGGACGGGCCTGTTTTTCCACAAAGTGTGCTGCTGCTAAGTCTAGAGAGCACTAAAGAGGGTTAGGACAAAGGATCTGTTTCAACCTTTAGAGATTTTAGACACAATGGTTTTGCTTGACATTGCGAAGAGTAGCACAACAGAAGTTGAAAAACAAGATGAATGAGAAGGCTCACAGAAAGACACAATAAGCACCATGAAAAGTAGCCACACTTCTAAATGACAGAGCATTGTTCATTTTTTGTAATCTAATTTTGACAACACTCAAGCGTCAACTCATGCATGCAGAAAACATACAGACATGGGAAAAACATGATTTTATCAATGAAATTTCACTTTGAACTGGACGTTTTAAATATAAGCAGACACAGGATATCTTTTGGCCCCTCCAGTCCTCCCTAAGAAAGATTACTGCTACAAATTGAAGCTGCTTCTTATAGATACAACTGTAGACAATTACATAAATATTTACAAATGTGACACAGTTTGACATATTGTGTAAAGCTAACAATTGTATGTGTGCAAGTGATATATAAAGTAGACTATCAATTTTCATCATACATTTGCATAGATATGCAAGAAGGTTGATGAAAGGTGACTAGAAAATGGCTGAAATGGGACATGAAGCTTTTAAACTTATGTGGTATGAATAATAAACATAAACCTTTCAACTCACAAAAATTCAAATTACACCATTGTTGAACATCTAGTACTGAAACGTTACTTCAAATGATTATCCTAGATTAGCTGAGGAATTAGATTCTAAAATCTGCTTTATAATGTCTAATACTACCAGTCTGGTAATCATAGAATATTAGTGGAAAAAATTAATTTCTGCATCTACTATTAATATTAATAGTTTAAATGTGAAATATACCTAGTTTATGAACAGAACAATTTTAAAACTACGTCAACTTGCTACTTCCTAAGCTACCTGAACGTAATTACGTCTTCACTTTCTTACGAAAGTTAAGATTGGACATCTTTTTCCTGACTTCAGATGTTGCTTCACACTGTACAAGATGCCCACCATGTTCTTGTCACATTTCTACCACGTTCAGTTTCATTTCTTAAGTTACTGATTTTCTTTAATCATTCTGTTAAAAAAGATGTGTGTTTAGTTTACATTTCACTGCTACACGATAGTGTATTTGTTAGAAATATTTGATGTGATTTTCAGACTTGAGAATTACAATTGGTTACCATGTGTCTGAATATTGTTCATGTGTAACATATCTATAAATATACCAGTAGCTAAAATGTTACACATTTTATACAAATCTGTAAATAAAGAACTCTTTTGCCTGCAAATGACAAGATAGGAATGTTATGAAAGTTTCTTGTGACTTCTATACTGCAGTTTGATATATCATAACACAGATAGTAATGTTAATTAATATAGAGATACTATCAATATCACAACATAGACCATTAGACCATCTTGTATGACTTGTCCTTTGCGATACAGTAATTTGCATTTTTCTACAAATATTACAAATTAACATTTTGTAAAAGTTCATACAATTAGATGAATAACCTGTATGTATTAAGTATAGAAATAAGATGTTCTGATATGCTAAATTACACATTCTATACATTGGGTCTTTTTCAAGATGTTGTCATTTGTCAACGATTTAAATTGTTTATCAGTTTGCAATTAAGGATGTCATAAAATTTAATTAATGTGGTGAAACATGAAACTGAAAATATTACATTTATGTGTAAAATAGGTATGATTCATCTATTTATCAAAGTCTTCATGAAAAAGATTTATGGGCTAAATAATAAAGATTCTTTGACAAAGAACTTTCAATACATAGTTACACAGCCCTACAGTAGAGAAGAAAATATTCACTCATACAAAAAGTGGAAAGAGAGAGAGAAAGAGAGAAAGTAGTGAAGTGAGGAGAGAAAGAGTGATTGTTGAAAATGTGTTATTTTATAATAAGAAAAATTCATTGTAAGATTGAATATATAGTTGGAGGAGATACAGAAGAAGTCAAGAAATGCTATACAAAATAAAAGACTGTCAAATATGCCCATTCACTCAGTCATGCCGGTGAAAAATAGTTTGTATTCTGTGCAAGTGATAGAATGTGGAAAAGTTATGAATAAAGATAGAGTGATGACACTTGGCTAACAGCAAAAAAATAAATTATAGGAGAAATACAACCTTGCTCAAAATGATAGTCACCTATTTAACAACACAAATAAACTATTAAGTACATTGCACAGAACTTTCTTTAACAACTTTTAAAAATTCAAATAAAAATTAAACACATTGTTTACAAAATTGAACACGATTGAAAATTTAACATGATTACCAACAAATGATTATGGAGATAGTGAGAACACCGTATTGGCAAATCACATCAAATCAACTGCAGATCAAACAGCTTTTTCAAATGCTGAAAAACGACAGTTAACGATGATGATGGAGGACAGTTGTTTGCAGAGATGGCTGCTCAACAGGCGAGGAGGGTGGTTCTGAGAGGCAACACTCCACTTACCAAGCCTCCTAGGATAAACACTACCATAAATGCCCTTCCCAGTGACGTCGTAGCAAAGATGTCTCCATAGCCGACAGTGGACATGGTGACCATCATGAGGTACAGGCACTCCCAGTACGACATGGGGTGCTTGTTCTGGAAATCCAGCCACGGATCCCCCGAGTTTTCAACCTGCGAGCGTTAACGGATACACCATGCGGGCACCGGGTTAGTAGACGGACAAACACATGCAAACTTACCAACCCTCCTAGAATAAATAGAACCATAAATGCCCTCCCCACTGAAGTTGTAGCGGTGATGTCGCCGTACCCTACTGTTGACATGGTGACCATCAGAAGATACATACACTCCATGAATGTTAAAGGATGCTTGTTTTTGAAGTCCAGCCATGGATCCCCTGAGTTCTCCACCTGATATTGCACATTACAGCATTAAACACATGGTACATGCCTTGAAAAAAAACAGTCGGTTCTCCCCTTTTGCATGCTCCAACAAAAACCAAAAGAAAAAAAGGTTGACCTTTCTAGAAATCAAAATCATACTAATACTATGATCATTTTTCAAATCTAGAAATAAGGGGAGAGCACCTGAATTACTAAAAAAGATTCCTTGCATATGAAGGTAAGAAAAAAGCTATGAAAACAACAAGTGTAGCAAACCTATGTTGAGTCCAAGTCCAGCAGGTGTACAGTAGCCAATGTATGCAAATTTGTTATATAATAATTTTGCAAGGCAAACACACCATAAAATCATGATAACAAATTAAATATGGCTTGAAATATTATCTTAACATTAAATGTAACATCAGGATGAGGTAAATAAACAGATACATGTAAGTGCATTTTTCATGCATATCAGGCAATATATGGTGGTGTTGTGTGTTGTTCTGCAGTGTTTGAATGTCAAGATTAGTGAATGCTGATACATGTTATGCAACCCTATGATTAATCATTTTTATCAAAATTGAAGAAATTACAGTCAAACCTGTACAAATGACCACCTCTACAAAGGACCACCTGGCCAATCTGACCACTTTTTAGATAGTTTTTCCCATTGACCCAAACATGAAGAAATTAATCTTGTCAATAATACAACTTAACAAATAAATAGACAATTAGACCAGATTTTATTGGTCCCCTGGATGGTCTTCTTGGGCAGTTTTGACTGTATCTGTTCTGGTCCCCAGAAAAGTCTTGTGATCGAAAGATAAAACGAACCATGAAAAGACATACAATTTGCTAACTGTCCTTCATGATCTATAAATATCAGATTGTTAAAAGACATACAGATGTTACATAGCTGTATACATGGAAAAAAGAACCAGTGAGGGAAAATTTCTTACTAATACATACACATGTATAATAGGTAATATGGAATTTCATATCCTGTGAATTTAAGGATCACCTTATATTAAAAACACAACTAAACTGTACCAATTTTTTTTTTACCTTCAGTTTTAAAACAGTTAACATTTATATTGATAAACTGTACTTGGGATAATGTTGCTGCATTATTTTGACAGACCTTCCCTTTAAGAGTCCGAAGCTTCTAATTTAGATTTTGGTCTTATGCAGGCAAGGTTTCAGATAGGGCTGTACATGAATCGGAGTGCAGGTAGAAGGACAATAAATTGCAATCTGTAGCTTTGTATTACATGTAGATATAGTTTGATTGTGTTACATGATGTCAGTGGACATATATCAACACAAGTGGGCATGGACCTCTTTGACCCAAAAAAGCAACCTGCTACAGTTGATTTGGAAGTGAATGATATAACAATCTTGGGGTCATTCAGGGCAACAAATCTAACATTCTTGTCACATGAATCTGTACATTTCACAGAAAGATTATGAAAAGAAAAAACCCAGGAAATGTAAATGACTGAAAGACGTCAATTACAGCACTTCATGAGCAAGGAGAACCAAGGAACAAAATCATAAAGTACAAAGCCAACAGAAAGCAAGACTGGATGAATTGAGGATGCTACTAGTAGGGGAAACTGCACAAATTAGGCATCTACCGGCGTCTAGAAATTGTGTTATCTACAGTAATAGCCTTGGCTGAAAATGTTAGCAAGATTTCTAAGGGCATGCTATAATTATAAATACACTGTACATGACATCACCTCAGTTCCTTTTTTGGAGATAAGAAAGATGAGATGGGAAAAAACTACTTTCTTTTGCTACACACATTTTGTGTTTTTTTAATGAAATTGGTTCAACAAAATGCAGTTGTAAAAGTGGTCGTTTTTCCTAGGCCCTGTTTTCATCAAAGGGTGGAAGGTTTAGGCTAATTCTTTTCAGTAGTTTTTCAGCTAAAGATGGGCCTTTGTTTTTGAATCTGATATCATATAATGGAATACACCTGCATGGGTCCCTGGTTTTTACCAAAGTCAATATCATTAATGGTCCTAGTATTTGAAATTGCATACTTCGTATCAAGTAAAACAATCTTTAGCTTGATCATGAATTATGCCATTTTGCTCTCTCTTGCAGTAAAGGTATGTTGCCAAAGTTTATTCTTACAGCTTTAGCTTTAGATAGAAAACTGAGGTCATGGCATTACATCAGAACTTATGTTACACTACAAGTAATCTGTTAACTCTGTTTAGAGTAGTTAGAAAATGTTTCTTGGTGTTAAGAGGCATGCACTGTCCACTACATCTACAGACTAGCATGCATGCAAAAGGCAAAAAGCCATAAACTTAGAGAATTCTTGCAAGATAAGGTCCAAAACGGAAGAACCTCTAGTAAGATCGTTATTAATAACAGCAGAATAGAATTTGAAGGACAAGAAAATTGCAAACATCTGTTGACAGGTAGAAAAGCCACAGTGCTATTCAAACAACCTGGTTCGACCGATCGCTTCTTCAATTGTTACTTAGCCTGTATTTAAAGGCACTTTATGTTCTTACCTAAGTTCCTTGAAAAAGTTGGTCTACTCCAAATTAAAATACCAATTTTCTACACATGGCTAAAAAGAGACATGCTGTCAGAGACAGAGAGATACTTGGAAACATTTCATCTACATTACCTGCAATTAGGAAGGTTGGCTATTGTAAATTTTAATGAAGCTGTTAAAATTAATGCTATCAACAACTAAAGCTTAGGAGTTAGTAGTCACCCTAAGTGCTACAGTACTTTCGGTGAGCTCAAGATGAAGTTAAAAGAGGGCGGGCATTTGTGCATCCTTAGGTCATCCATTCTTGCTGCTCAGCCGCTCAGCACGGAAGGCAGAGAGATGGACTCACCAAATGGATAAACCCAGCGGCTGTTAGCCATGTGCTAAAGAAAGTGGAGAGGAGAGTCACCAGCTTGATGGAGTTGCTGCGGGCAGGAGAGATGACAGCGGCAGGTGTGAGGGGCTAAACTAAAAACAGTTCCGTCATAAACCACACCCAACACCTGCAGACATTCCACGCACTGTTGGCTGTTGTCATTGTAAGATCAGTAATTTGCTAAAAGTGGATTTTCTTTTAATAAAGTCTCAAAGGTAGTGGAATTTGGTAAGATTTGGTAGTGTCACCATACTGTAACACCCCCTTAACTTTCCACTAAAGCTGCCAATGCTGAACGACTAAACATTTGACAGGTTGCTCAACGAATTTCATAGATAAAGTCTTTCAAATCATATTTTTATACCATTCGTCGTATTCAAATCAAAACACCAAGGGTGACACAAATCCAATTTTGATCACTCAAGGACGTAGTAAACAAAATTTCCCAGCCTCATGACTGTCTTGCACATCTTAGATAGAAATTTGCACAAAGAATTTCCTAGCTTCCAAAGGGCAAGAGAATTATGTGGAAGAAAGTATTCATAGCATTTCATTTGTTTTGGCTCCCTCTTTAAGAGAAAAACAGTTCAGTAGCCCAACAGTAAATGTGCCATTATGTCTGCAGGAACAGTGTGACTGCTACCCATTGTGTACTGTGTCGCGGCTTGGCAACAAGAACTTACATGCTTACCTCAGAAGGAATGCCCACTCTTAATAGATTACCCTTGCCTTTCTTCTGTGGGTTACAATCAGGGCTGGGGGGGTATGGCTGCAAGGGTGCTCACAAATTTAGGGGGTTCTGGCGCTTGCTTGCAAGGAAATTTAGGAAATTCCAACGTTCTGAAATGCTGTTAAAGTAGCAATTTTCATTGAGTAAAATTTTCATTGTTAAATCTAGATCTATCATTTTAAGCTATGAAAATATTTTTTCATATCATGAAGTTCAGATTTTCAGGGTGGGCGTGGAAAATTTTTTCTTCTGTCCCCACAAGCAAATTTGCAAAAGGACAGATCCTTACCAAAACAGCCCTGGTTGCATTGAACACAAGAAAGGCGTGGTTTCCATCAAGAGCAAGCCACCTACTGAGGAGAGCGTGAAAGCTCTTGCCTGAGCCTGTGTGTGATTTCTAACCCTTGTGTGCGGTGGAGGGGTGGTGTAGCGAGACCTACCAGGTGGATGAACCCAGCTCCAGTCATCCATACACTGAAGAATATGGATATCAGGTTTACCAGCTTGATTGAATTGCTACATGTGTGGGAAGGCAATATGGCAGGAGAGGATTAGTACTCGGGGTCCTGGGGAATGATGGACAGGGCTCGAAATACTTTCTTTTTTCTGCATACCTGCACTGGTGCAGATAACATTGGAAATTATATTACCTGCACCACTCAGAATTTGGGAAGCATGGATCATACTAAAAACTGTTCAGAAACCATTGGCATTATTTCTTTTATACTTCATAGGTGGTAACAGTCAATGCAGCAAATTAAGATCCACATACACCTTCATGTATATGGACTGGTGCAGGTTAGGTGCAGGTAGACATCAGAAATACCTGCACAGCTCCAATGTTACCTGCACTAACCTGTATATGCAGGTGGTATTTTGAGCCCTGATGGTGCTTACCAATGAAAGCAAAGTACATGATTGTCTATTAATTAGTGCAACAAGTCATGAAGTGCCAAAACTTCTTCGAACTGAAACATCTGCTCGTTTTAAGCAGTTCCCACTAATTGCAAAGTATGTTGATTTCAATCTTCCATGAATGGGTCTTTATATACTAAGATTTATCTAATTCTTTGGCTGAAAACAGACAAGAAAAAGAAAACAGAATGCTCAGGATTTGTCCATACAACATGAAACATAATTTTCCATAAATTGATACAAATTTGTGCCAAGTGGCAGCACAAAATATAAAAAGCATTTCGCTGCAAAAAAAACGTTCTCACATGCTGACTGACATAAAAATTAGAATTTTTCTGTGGTGCATTATAGATGATTGTGGTATATGATTTTGGGAAGGAGGTATGAAATGACATGTAATCATCAGTTTCAGGATACATGTACATGTATTTGTCTGAGTAAAACATCAAACTGTTCATATTAAATCAACAGCTGCTATTCACCAATCTTGTGACCACTTTTTCAAACGCACTGCAGGTACATGTGGTGTGGCATAAAGGTCTGACTATGTGTGTCAGTCAGACTTGCATTTCTATAATAATAACATGGAAGTAGACTAACTCTTTTACCAGGAAGGAGGGACAGTCCTGTAGAAATGACAGCTGTTTTCAACCGGTCATAAAGCATTTTTCCCAGACAACTCTACTCTGCACATTTTGCCATTTTCACTTTTACTCCATTACCCATGGTCCTTCCTGGTCTCCCCCTAAGTCTCTTACAACACACAAAAATTTTCGATCTGTCGATATGAAGATCAGTATAATGAGCTGAAAACTTTTACCTTGTCTTTAACACATTCAAAAACTGTAGAATCTCTGAAAACTGGATGAGTCGGAGAGCTCTCAGGAATCGAAGACCTGTACATCAGACACAAATGTCGGCAAATTAGAACAATCTGACTGAGGTATGGACCCAATTCATATTTAAAACCAACCACACAGTGATAAACTTTATTGTACAACATCTGTACAATGTGATACAATGTATGACATCTACTGCCATACATTGTATGACAACAAACATACTTTGATGCTAACCTATCTTTACACAACAGACTATGTACTATGGGCTGAGAATTTGCTTCAAATCATAGGTGAAATTTCTAGCGTTTGGCATCTTTTTGATATTGCCCTATAATGTACAATTCATGGATTGTAGGAAGTATATTGCCAATACTTACCTAAGTAGCTTCTGTTCAAGTAGACTGATACAAAAACTGGTGGAACGGTGAAGAAGTCTACCAGGGAGTTCAGCTCCAGCCAAAACCATAGCTTGTCGTTGGCTGCTATGAACTACAAAATGCAAACAAACACCAAAACATCAGAGATTTCAGACTTCTGGGAAGTATTTTGGGTTATTGTGAATTTACTTGAACAACCAAGTAGATTGTATGACTATGATGCAATTTAATCGGGACTAGGACTGAAACTGTGTGGGGGTTGGGAGGTCACTCATGCAATCCTCAGCTTCCTGAATTCCCCCATGCTGGCAGATTCTGGGACCATCAAATTCAACCCAATTCCTGTGTTTGACCTTTTGACCTGTCATTCTGCCTGTCAATCTTCCCCCACCCAATTGCTGCCAACATATACAGTAAGGGTTACCGGTATCTCCTAGAATGTAATTGTACTTATATATAGAACATCAGGTGTCAATAATTATACACACCATGTCTCTAACATGCTAGTTCACAATCCTACCACTTACTCGTAGTCCAAAATACAGCAAGAAGATGATGTTGAAGCCAAAGTCAACTTGTAGCAATGTCTCCTGGCTGAACACTATGCACTTTTCTATTTGGCTGAAAAATAAGCAAGAAGAACATTTGTTGAACATGGTGACTGTGATGTTACAATCATCACTGGCTTTAACTGTTTAATATATAGAAAAGGAGCAAGACTGTTGACATCTCACAGGTTTGAACTGCAAGGGTAGAACAAACTATCAACTCGTCCCTGCAATTACTCTTTCTGCATTCTACCTGAGGGGCAAACCAATCATAGTTGCATCAATGACAATGAACTTACGACAATAGTGTTGGAACGTAGAGATCAATTGACAACTGCAATACACATTTTTTTCATGACATACTTTTCATGAATACAAAAAGGAACATCAACCAGTGTTAGGAAATTGTAAGTGCGACTGAGGTTGCTTAACACTGGTAGGAATGTTACATGGCATCATCATTAATATAACTACATCGTATATACTGTGTTGACACTAGAATTCTACAAGTTACATGTACGTGAAAACTGGATAAGTGGTTTCTGATATCTTGACCAAAGGGAAGCTTAACTACAACTTATAACGTTAACACATTTTTTGATGTCTGTAATTTTCAATATCCTGATGATCTATATCTTTAACAACAATCCAATGGATCCATGGAAGAATAAAGTGTTGAAAGATATCTTTAGAGAGTTGAGGTATAGAGGGGGTTTATAAGGAAAGGAGATTCAAGTGAATAACACCCTAGTGCCAAGGTTTTGTCAAGGATGGAAATCTCTAACTTACACTTTGTAAAAAAAATGTCTAACTATGTATCAGAAGACACAAAAAATCAAGCTACCATAAGAACTGCACGACACTGCAACACTACAACAGCTTGTTTTTTTTTAAATTCGTTGTGAACTTGAAACAGAAAATGAGAACAACGATGTATAACTTTTGGATAGATAGGGATGATGGTAAAATCAACAAGGGAGCTGGTTCAAACATGTCCAATCATGCAGTGGAAATCACAATACAGTGCACATGGCCAACGTCAAAAAAAGCCAATAAGTAGCAACGCAACAGGTTTGAAATTCTTGTGACAGCTGTGGACAGCAGACCAATGATACCCTCCAGTAACTCAGACCTAAAACCTTTTCACAAACAAGTCTTTAAAAAGATTTCTTTAAAAGGCAGAGAGAATGGATGTTTTAGAAGGTAAGGCTTTGGAGTTTGGCATGTGAAAATGGGGAAATATATAATACAGCGTACGATGACAGATAGTAGAAACTTGTTTTGTGTTAGTTTTTTTTTATGTATAGCTTAAAGCGTTTACAGGTTTGTGGGAGGATGGACAAAGTGCTCTGAAATTTGGGTAATGGGGAGGTTGAGTGATGTGAGTAAAGTATCATGCAACACAAAATCCGATGTTAGTATATATGGCCTCTGTCCCAGAGGGCAAATTGGTCTGCTTGAGCACACGCTGCCAAAACTCTACTACTTACGTACAGATATCTCACCACCTTGCAAGAGCTATTGGATTGATTCGTACACACTTTTTCTGCCGTAGTGTTCCTGGAGCCATAGTACACATGAGAGGAGTTTGGACAGGTTAGCCAGTGGAAGAATGATGGAAGGGGAAATATTCAAAGTGCACAACAGAAAAAGTAAGAGCAATGTAGAATATGCCATTGTGATGTAACATGCTGCTAGGAAAAAAAGCATACTGGTTGAGTAAATAAGATGAATATAAGATCCTGCATCCATGCAGGATGTCTACAAAAGCTTTATGACAATCATGCTCCATTTTGTATAACACAAAATGAAACAACATATTCAAACCTATCTCCTTGCCAATTAACAGACTGGCCCTCTTATGAAAAAAATCATAAGATGCTTTGGTAGGGATAACATCTGATAGAAAACTGCATTGATATTTTAATTAACTGAAATAGTGATAAAAATGACAATGAAATCAATGGAATCTTTCAATTGAACTTAAGATAAAATCTCATTTCATTAATACGTAGTGAAAGGTTTCCAGAATACAATGGGAAAACTGTGGGAATATGTAATGAAAATGAGTTAGTAACTTTTTATTAGTACATTATATTACAAGGTAAGTTTGGCTCCTCCTGGGTTTATTGGCATGTTAAAAATGGCTTCATTTTATTTTATTTTATTTTTTGCACAAAATACCAGAGTGGCATATGCATGTCAAAGCTACTCTTCAGTTCTGGATAAAATCAGAAACATTTCCAGCGTAATTTTGGTGATAATCATAACAAAGCAATAAAGAGAACTACAACCAGGTTAGACAATTTGGTTGGCAAGCTTTAAATCTTTTCTATTCTCCAGTGTACAAGTGAAAATAAAGAGAGACACACATCAGCACTGTTTGTGGTGCTGAACTCTTGGTTGTTCTTACATAAAACTTCCAGTAACCACTCCTTGACTAAGAAACTATTGGTTTGTATTTTTTTTGGTCACTTCTCTGTTTTTGTATCCTACACAAAAGAATACTTACCAAAAATAGAATAAAAAATTATAATGTTCCTGAAAACAAGCTATATGGCAAAACATTGTAGCAATGGATTATGGCTAAAGGTGGTGTACATGTAAGCAACCTTTATATTTGAAACAAATACATGTACTTTTGACATGAAGATGTACAGAACTGCTGTTTAAGAATTTGTTTCTCTGGCTATCTGTCTTCTGACACATACACATGAATAACATACAATTCATAACCCGTCCAAATTTGGATGAAAAAAACAGTTGGTATGATAATCAGTCTTCTTGCCAACGAGGGACAAAGTTTAATGCCCTTGATGACAGTCACTTTCCTTAATTGATAACTGACAACATTGTAGGGACCATAACAATATACAGCTGTCATAAGTCTAAACATTTTGGGATACTGAATCAAAGAAATGTTTAAAAAATGGGAACCACAGACATTGTGACTACTAGTAAAGTCATTGATATGCAAATTACATGTTTAGTCTCCTTTCCTTTTCTACTGCATATTGAGAATGTTACCTATCAAAATGCACAAATTCCCCAATGAACATCCTAGAAAAAGACATTAAAAAGCCAAAGGTGCTCTCTTTCTTTTGGAGGATACCAATACATTTGAAGGTCTTTAATTTAATTTAATTTGTAAATAATAGTGGCAATATAACTGTTGAATGCATTTTGTATTCTATCAAATTGTATTTGAAAACCAAGAAACAGAATCTGAACAGATTGTATTGAAAAATTTTGTTCTGATAGAAATATAGTTTTAAACTTAACTTCGGTAAGTTTTTTAGGGTACTGCCTTTGGACAGCAATTTATTCCAAGAATTCACATAAAATCATATACCCGTGACTTCTGCTTGATTTACCAATGCTCGTAAGGGAAAAAAAAAACTAATTTTGTATCAAACACTCTGAAGGTTGATTACCACTACTTTTCATTAGGTTGTACCAGTATGCATGACTCAGAGCTGATTGAATTGATACTACATCCACACAGAGGGAGGACCTGGAAGTGGACTTACTCTGATGAGTTGAGCAGATACACCACCAGTGCTCCCAAGCTCAGCAGGAACACCAGCACCACCTGTGGGAACAAACAGGACAGGGTTTTTTGTTTGTTTTGCATAACCGGTAAACCGCCTTTAGGCATAACACACCAGTTTTGTACATGTTATTACAAGCTGCGTAAGACCGGACAGTAAGGTTTGAACCACTCACACCGGGAATGACCCCTACTCTTTTCGATAAGTGCGGTGGGATCTTTAACGTGCTCGAGGTGTGGCTCTCCTCAAACACAGGACCTCCAGCTTAACATCCCATCCGAGAGGACGTCCCTAACCGAAACTAGGTACTCATTTTCACCTAAGTCGAGTGAGGAAATAGGTGCAAAGTGCCTTTCCCAAGGGCACAACAGTGGGGCCAACCAGGGATTCGAACCCAGAACCTTCAGATTCTGAGTCAACAACCCTAACCACAAGACTACCTTGCCACCTGAGACCACCTGCAGGGTTTATGATGATGAAGGCAGAAGTGCCACTCCCTACCATCCCCCAGACACAACAGTAGCTCCTGTGGTACAACAGGTCAAACAGGAGCTTCTTGCTTTTCCTCAGTAACTCATTCAAGCCCCTGTCACACATAGCTGAAAATGGCCAAACTCCCCCCAACCATGATTAGGAGTAGGACGGGAGCAAAGTCGGCTGTGGTTGGCTGGTCTTCGGCGATGTCGGCTACTGTTTGGCTGCACCAACCAAATGTTTCAAAATGTTTCAAATGTTTGAGAGTAGGTCAGCAGTGTTTGGGGTGTGGTCAAATTTGACTCAAATTTAACTCAAATTCGATATGATTCGTATTGAAAGGTAGGCATGGCCTAAATCTGTTCGGACTGCTCCCAAACTTCAGCCAACGCACCATAACCAAGAATGTCGCAGCAGTCATAACTGTTTTACTACATCAACAATTTAATACAAAACAATCAACATCCAATTGTGCTTTCTGAGGGAACCAGGCCAACATCATTAACCGTCATGCTCTGGATCCCACCCCCCAGTAATTCAATGGTCCAGCCCTGAATGATAAACTAGGTCAGTCCCTAATGGGTAATTGCTTCTTCTTATGCTACTGTTCCATTCCCGGTAACCAGTACAGATGTGAGAGATTACTGTGGAAAACTGGGGCAACTATTCGCAGAAATGTTCAGGTGTTTCCGCCTCATTGCGCACGATGGTGGCTACACAGCCAGCCATTATAGATTTCCCATTGCTCAAAGGAAAGTACATCTTTGTGTTGCCAAAAAAACAATTTCTAGATATTTTTCAGCCAAATCCGGTTGCATGCAAAAGATCCAGAGTCACTGTTCAATTATATCAAAGAAATCTCTAAAAAAAAGACCTTTACAAGCCTCAAATCTACCCCAACCAATTTTTAAATTGGTCAAGTGTCAATGATCATTTTAAAGCAATTCATATAATGCCAATTAATAGATTGTACTCAAGGCTGATACTGAATGTGAATGCCCCATATTTGTTGGTTGCCATGGCTACATAAAATGCAATTTTAACAATTATGAAACATTCATGCAAGCTGCTCACACTATAATGATGAGACATGTGATTTCGCTAACTGAAAATTGCTTGTTAACTATAGTATTAAATATGTCAAGAATGCAAGGTGGATATGGAGTTATCAACATTATCTTTTAAACCAAAGGCAGTGTTAATATCCTGTGTATCTCACGATCCTAGTTAGAATATGCAAATAGTACCATTTCTAAGGGACTAAATCTTGTGCAGTTACAGGTAGTACATGTATGTGTGCTATACAGATGGTTGAAACTCAGATTTGGGGCAAACGTCCTTAACAGAAGAGAAACGGCTTTTAGATGGGCATGGAGCAGGCTTTATCAAAACTGTGTCGAGGATATCTAGTACACACAACAGACATATGGTGTATTGACTTCTGTCCTGTTCATTAAGCCAGCAATGGGGTCAACTACCTTATGGCTGGAGCTCATTCGGGGTGAGGTCAGTCGATAGAACACTAAATCATGCTGGTATGTCAGGGGCTCGAAATTCGTTTTTGGAAATAAGTGCACTGGAACTTCTAACCTAAAGAAAATTGCGGTGCAGAAAAAATTAGGGTCCTCAAAAAATAAACAAACCCAAATTGTATAGCTAACTTCAAAATTCTACACAATTAATACAACAAAGGTTTTCGTTACTTTTCCAACACTTAAATGTCAGAATATCATGTATACTAGTGTATAATAGTACCTTACTGTATGTTGCCCTACACAAATGTCTAGGTAAACAAGTGCACTCCCAGTCAAAAATCAGGCACACAGCTTCAATTTTGGGTGCACGAAAGTGCACATACACCCAGCATTTCCAGCCCTGTATGGACAGGTGCGTCTCCTTCCATTTTCTCCTGACCAGTAATTCCTTAAGATGAGCTCATATCACCAAAACCTTAGGG
Organism: Branchiostoma floridae x Branchiostoma japonicum; assembly: GCA_013266295.2. NCBI lineage: Eukaryota > Metazoa > Chordata > Leptocardii > Amphioxiformes > Branchiostomatidae > Branchiostoma > Branchiostoma floridae x Branchiostoma japonicum. The sequence continues at coordinate 7,550,212 of CM023837.1, read as the reverse complement.
TGAAAACCATTAATATTCCTTGTGACTGCACTCATCAATCAACTGACTTCTGATCCAACAAAAGGCTTGATTTCTACTGCCTTAAAAAACAGTGAAGAGTGGATGCCTGAAATAAAGAATAAAAGAACAAAAGAAAACTCTAAATTCTATCAATTCTAGCAGCACGTTTTCGCGATACGTCACCCTTAAGTAACAGGTGGGAAGGATGAGCTATAGCCAGACTGTCTGGATAACTCAATCAATTCTGTCCCCAGTTGTTGCAATGTCCCACTAAAAGCTCCGTCCACCCAGCCGAGGGAAGATATATGAGCAGCTATGAGGAATGGTTGGCCAGATGGGCTCCAGCGGGACCCTTACTTTACGGTCAATTGGACCCAAAATGGCCATCCACGACAGCTGAGTTACCTTACAGCGTACAGCGCTGCCAGAAGACAGAAACACACGTTACTTAGTAAGTATATTTGGATACTGTATTACTCCATTATACAAATGCTATTCTTCCTGGAGTTTAAAAAAAAACATTTAGTATAAATACATTACAGATCAAAATAAAACTATCTACAAATTTACACATACAAGTATCTCCCGCCAGAATTTGCTTTTAGGTACAGATTTTACATGGTACGGCGAATTGTTCCAGATAGATGTGGATGTATAACGTTACATCAATTTAATGTCTTTTTTCCATAGCGTTTGGATGTTACAACATTTACAATGAAGCAACATAACTATTCATCAATCCTAATGATAACAAAATGATTGTAACTTTAATCTACTGAGGTCCATAGAACAGTCTGACTTCCCTACTAATTGTACTTTTTGAGAAAAAAATCTAGGAGACTAAAACCACTCCATACTTTCTGTGTGAAACTTAGCAATTAGCTTGAACATTTGTGAATAATATAATATGTAATTCTTAAACGTCTTTAAAAACTGATGACAGCTGGGACTGATAACTCATATTGCTGCTATCATTCATCAAAATCTGGTGACAACACTTGTGGGCCATAGACTGTGAAAATTAACAACCAGCTAGTTGAACATTTGGAAATAATTCTTAAACGTCTTTATAAAAGCTGATGACAGCTGGGACTGACAACTCATATTGCAGCTATTATTCATCAAAATCTTGTGACAACGCGGTAGCTGAGTCAACACTTAAGGAAATATGCCCTGGGAAATGAAAATCAATATTTAATAGCTCGAGAGCCGCGCACCCTAAATAAGACTTAAAGTGCCTTTTGTAATGTAAGGTCTGATTCACCAGGGCAGTCACAGGGCTACGGTCAGGTTGTAGGAGGCATGTGTAATTCTATATCATCATTCAACAAGGGTTGTCACAGCTCTACTTTTATGTGGAAGAAAAATGGCAGGCTAGGACGTCAGCTTTCCATTTTTAAGGCCTGGTCGAATTCGTCATATGATCGTCGTAAAAATGGCAAACTGAGGGCATTCTTGGGTCAGTTGTGCATGTGTGGAACAAAATTCAGCTGTCTTGTTACTGAAAAGACAGTCTTTGATTGTCCTTGTCAAAGATTTGTACTGTCATAGCCTGTTGATTAAGAAATTGGTATTTGAATATTTGCCTAAAATATACCGTAAATGGAAGATCTGATTGGCTCATAACAGCATGCTAACAGGGTTCGAACAGGCATTTGACCCCCGTCACACTGTTCTGAAGAATATTCAATTTCCAAAATAATGCAGTTGAAGTAAGGACCAAATAGAGACTGTGGGCCAGACTATTCTGTGTAGCTGCAATTGTTGGAGTGACCTGGGACTAGAATAGAATGGATTCCAGGCAAATATCATTAAACTACACCCTAGTAGACAGTTACAGCAATGAAGTAAAAATGAAACAATATAGCCTGCATGTATCTGTATCTGTATCTGTATAGCCGGTATAACCGCCCTTCGGCGTAACACACCAGCTTCGCAGGCACGCGGCGCGGCGGCAGCTGGCTATATTACACCGAACGACCTGTTACACCTAACCTTTGAACGTCTAACTCTAGACATTGTTTAAAACTATCTAGTGACGATGCCCCTACTGTACTTGGAGGCAGCGAGTTCCACTCTACGATTGTTCTAGGGAAAAATGAGTTTTTGAACACCTCAATCCTTGGTTGATAGCTCTGGTACTTGAAGGCATGACTATTTCTTGTTCTTTTCTGGGCTGGTATTAGGTACTTGGTAGTTGGTACATCCACCAGTTTATTAGTCATTTTGTACATCATGCATAGTCTGGACATTTTTCGCCTGTCATCCAGTGACGCCCACTGTAGGTTTCTTTTCATGTCCGTGACACTGGCACCCCTTTCGTAGTTGTTCGTGCAGAATCTTGCAGCTTGGTTCTGTACCCTTTCCAGTTTATCTTTGTCTTTCTTTGTATGTGGATCCCATACTGTCGCAGCATATTCTAGGTTGGGTCTTACAAGTGATGTATATGCAAGTGATTTTACTCTTGTTGGGCATGCCCACAGATTACGTTTGATCACTCCCAATGTCTGTTTAGCCTTTGTTGTGATATTGTTAACATGTGCACCCCACTTCAAGCTGCTTGTCAGTGTAACGCCCAGGTACGGGTGGGTTTTTGTTGTTGCTAATGCCTGACCACAAAACAGGTAGCTAGTTACATGTGGGATTCGTTTGTTTGTTATGTGCATAATATAGCATTTTTCGGGGTTAAACTGCATTAGCCATTTGCTTTGCCATTCTTCGAGGGTGTTTAAATCTTTTTGCAGAAGTTGTGAGTCATTCTGTGTAGACAGTTCTACATATAGCAGGCAGTCATCGGCAAATAGCTTGTTCCAAGAATCTTGTACTGCTGTGTGTAAGTACAAGTACAAGTACAAGGAATTTGTTACGTGCTGCGCTTCTCCTTCTTTACCATCATTTGTACCCTTGAAAGCATTCCGTCGGAGTGGTCTCGGGTACTGATAAATGTTGCTGTCCGTTAGACTACCCGTTCCCATTTGTTAAATGCCCGGGTATGATCATCTGGGCATGACCTCATCTTCCATGGGTCCTGCAGCTGCTCATCCCAGGAAAACTTTAATGGTGATACATGGCGGCAGAACTTGCACAAAGACAAGACAATTGTAGCTGCTGGTATGAGTGGTGAGCCCTGTCATATTGGGTGGAGCCTTAATATACTCCGACTGCAGGGGTTGCATGAGAATGATGGTTATGAACCACACTTTCACGTCTTTGTGTGGCAGTTTTTGGTGATTAAGATTGCCTCTTTGACAGTGTGCTGATGCTACCAGATATTCTGATGGTACGTCGCCTGCTAATGGTGATGGAAACAGGGCTTTAAGTACTGTGGATTCATGGTGCTGTGTAGGCGGAATGAGGGCCATGATGTATTATAATTCCTTTAAAGGATTTATACTGATAGGGAAACACTGCAGGAAGAGATTGTGACTTCGAAAGTTTGTAAGAATTAGTTCGGCTGTGTTGGCTGGAGGATGCAGTGGTTTAGCGGTTAGCACCACTGCAGGGCTTGAAATACGACCTGCATATACATAACAGGTTAGTGCAGGTAAAATTGGAGCTGTGCAGGTATTTCTGATGTCTACCTGAACCTTCCCTGCACTGGTTCCTGATAAAACCAGGCCCAGACACTAGGCCCGGGGACATATCACCAGTGGAGGTCAAAAACTGCCTTACAGTCTTTTTAAAGTAGCATCATTGAAGAGAGTAGAGAACTTAAAAAGTAAAATTAAAAATTGATGCTACTAGAAACATTTCTTTTTAAAACATTTCAATTTTTGTTATTGACTCAAAAGCAAAGAAAGTACAGTGCAGGTATAACTTGTCTGGTGCAAGTAATGTTGAATGTTGCCTGCACCAGTGCAGGTAAAACAAAAAGTGTTTCAAGCCATGGCATTACAAGGTAGGAGGCCTGAATCAGGAAGCCTCTTTCATGGGAATGATGTAACTCACCTGGTCTCCAGGAAGAGCCATCCTTCAGCACATTAAAGTCTAGACTGTACTAAAAATAGTTGGAACTTGCAAACTGTGAGCTAGCCAAAACCCATCAGCCTATACTGCAGCTTATTCAAAGTTACAGTGAAGAATTCCATATGGTCAAAGCACAGATAAACTATTTGAATGTGTAATACTATGTGGTAGTATAACTGTAATGTAATCATCTATTTTTCAGAAATTGTTCCCCATCTCCATGTTATGGAGCAGCCCTTGATGGCAGCCTGGGCAAAAGCAATTTTGTCTGTAATAGGAATATAATAGAACGGCTGGTATTGATAGGAGTGAGCACCATTGCTCCAATTATGGTTCTGATGAGAAGATATCCCAGACGAGACTGACTGCAGAGACCCATCATCAGCCAGTTACTGGACATAATGAGATACAATATTGACAACCTGATCTCTATTCTTCGCACCTGTTGCAGGGATGCAAGCCTAACTAGTGGTTAGGTCATACTGATTTGATTATATGGATGACATCCACTGGGCACCCCAAAACTTTTGTCTTTGTAAGTTACTAACTATATAATGCTTTTGCATGTAGATTTTTCAAATTACATGTAATGTTTTAGCCATCTTGCAATTTTGCACGTAACTGAAAAAAATTATTTCAAGTCCTGTTAGGCTAAGCACACTGAATAAAACTTAGTGAGGAAATCAGTTCAGTTCAGTTCATCCTGTGAGGAAATAGTTAAACCAAAGCATAGCAATTTTGCTACCACCATCTACCCTGCTAAAAGCACAGGCATGTTTTCTCACAAGTTGAATATGTGCCTCTTTTGCATCTGTCTATGGTGCTGAAGCTATGGCTGCTCATGCCTTTGTCAACACTTTGATCTTCATGGTACAGCAGTTCTGACAGTTGAAGGCATTATGTAAGAAGAGATGGTCTTATCTCTGTGGCTCAGCCTACAGCAGCTGACACGACTGCTAAGCTCCTAGATTTACACTGCTGCATGTGGGAGTAAATCCAGCTAGTTTCCTTTCCACAATGCTCTCAATGCTTTCTAATTACATGGCTCGAAATACCACCTGCATATGCTAGTGCAGGTAAAATTAGAGCTGTGCAGGCATTTCTGATGTCTACCGGCACAGGTCCATGTACTGGGTTTATATATACATGTAGGTATATGTGGATTTTATTTGCTGCATTGACTGTTATCACCTATGAAATATAAAAGAAGTAATGGCAATGGTTTCTGAACAGTATTCCTAAATTCTGAGTGGTGCAGGTAAAATTTGTCTGGTGTATGTAATTTTCAAAGTTACCTGCACCAGTGCAGGTATGCAGAAAAAAAAAGCAGATGCCCTTGGCATTGAGTTTGTGATCCATGACATGAGCAACAGTTAGCCAATACCAAACTTAACGTTCACCAATTCATCCTAACTAAACAGGACTACCAAGATTTTGCCTTCATTGAGTGATTTTAAGTCAGGCATGAAGTTATACCTGGAAAGGTACAGGTGCTTTTTGATAACACTTGTCTAAATCTATGTTTCCCATTTATGCAAACAAGTTGTTCCATTCTTAATGCACATACATTGTTCCTATCCTCTAATGGCAAAGTCACGGAGTATCAAATTAAACAGGCTCAGATTTGTTGTCTCCCATAATTGTCACGGTGTGAACTGTGCATTGTAATCACTACAGCTACCGTATCAATCACAGTCACTGCTACACTGCATTCGCTTTGTTATGGATGATATGCATCGCTTGCACATTGGTTACATATGTTTTCTATGCATTTGATTAGTGCAATAACTTCCAATGTAATGATATGCATTGGATCAGAATTAAAGACAAATACACAATGAATGCATGGATTGCCACAAATTAGGATAGCTGAGGTACCATATATGTACTGTAAATGCATTTACTTTAAATTTGCAGTGGTTTTAATTTGCAGTAGGAGGGAAATGGAGGTTTTCGAGGTGTTTTAAAAGTTCACAGTAACTGTTGAAACAATTCTGTAGTACAATAGAAATGCCAAACACAAATTTGCTGTGTCAAGAGGATTAGCATTAAGAGGATACCATGAAAAACGTGAAAAAAACACTGCAACATCATACTTGCAACAGTTGGAAGAGGTAGCAAAGACCTTCAAGATATTTTTCACTGCATTATCCCAAACACGAGCAATTCTGTCAGGGAGGAAACAGGATTTATGAATAATTTTATCAGGTTTAACGATTTATATGTATGCAAATCACGCATGACCTTCACACAGCAGCAAGGTCACCTAATAAGTAGCATAATTTATGGAAAGTGCTAATGCACAGGACATACGGCTGTCTTGTCTGCACCATAAGATTACAGTAATGAAGGGAAGATTGGGTTTCAAATGGCTGCCGTTCCTTGGAGACTACAGGGGAAGGTACGTCTTAGACCTGAGCCACACCTTGAAATTAACCTTGTAATTTCATTTGTAAACACCCTCATTAAGAGGCTGAAAGAAACAGGCTTTTTGAAATAGTTACCACAATTTCCACATCATGCTTTCTCCATCTAGAATACCCTAAAAAAAACACAATTTTCTAATAAAATCATAAAACTCAAAACTGCGGGACAATTCTTTGGCTACTACCTCCAAAAAGAAGTCAAACTGCTCAGTAATGTATGTACTTCTAGAAACACCAGATAGATCTATAGACATTTTTTACATAATGTGTTACCTTGCAATTAAACTGAATTTGGGCACGAGCTTGCAAATAAATAAATGTTATTCATTAATTGAATGGTATTGCAACAATAGGTTAGTTGGTTGCCTTGTTTGGAAATGAAAATGTTACTAAATGGATTTCCATGTGCGTGTGTTCTTATTTTGCGGGAGGGGAAGTCTTACACGTACATGTATATAATTAGCCTGAGGAAAGCGCTAACAAGTCTATGGAGAAATCGGGTTTATAGAACCTGGGGTCTTCAAGGGATCATTAATCATTGGTTTGGCACCGGTGTGCACTTTCAGCATGCAATCCAAATTTCACTAGCATCCGTGAAAAATACGATTCTCATCTTGCCAAAAATGAACTCCCTGCCCTTTCATATACGTTAACTTAATACTTGAACACATCAATATGACTCAGCAGTATGAACCTTTGATGTTATATTCAGTGGCATCTATGATAGACAGTTATATTGGAGGCCTGTTGTGTCCAGAACCGTGCACAGGCACAGTTCTGGATAGTCCATGCATATCTAGAATGGTGCCTGGGGCAAATCTAGGTTCTTGGATATCCAGAACCGTGCCTGATCCTAACCCTAACCCATTCAGGCATAGAACTAGATAGGCACGGTTCTGAATACGATAGCTCATATCTTTTCATCAACAGACAAAAATACCTTCCATCCTATCACATGATCAGAGGAGGCATGCAAATTTGCATACACAAAGACTTGCTCGACCAACTGTGCATTATTGATGGCCAATAAAGTGTACGTGATGCGCCAATTTGTGGCTGAATTGGATATGATAAAGAAATCTACAAAGCAAGACAATATCATTTACCACCTCCATTCAATGCCTTTGTTACTGATCGTTCTGGAATCAATAAAAACTTCAAAGGACAATGATTATAAGACATATATCAAGATGATCCTCTCGATACTTCAAAGAAAGTCTAAAGAAGGAGTGCACAGGCCTTGTGAATAATTCACAAGATGGGGTTGATTCAGAGGAGGGGGTTTGAAGCAGAAGTCATGCATCTTTCATTAAGGAAGAATTAAGAATATCATGATGATTGCTAATTGAGACAATGCACCAAACCTAAAGACTTAATAGGCACACAGAAAAAAATGTGGGTTCACAACATACATAAAGCAAAGAAGAATGTCAGCAGAGTCTAATTACAAATCTTACTGTCTTTCTTCAAAGCTTGAATCTGAAATTTGGCAGGTGCACAAAAAGGCATGATAATATAATATTATATTGCATGACATTATATTGTTAGTATTGTCTTGTATTATAATAATTATTGTAGTGCCTGGGAAGGTGTTTATACACCTGGCCTGTTTTGTCCTCCCTTCCACTTGTATATATTTTGTACTTGTGGCAAATTCAAATAAATATATATTAAATAAATATCAACATTGCACTCAGTATTTTGAGTCCGATTAAGTCTTACTGAAATACATGCAGCTCTATCCAACATCATCGAGTATTTCCAACTTTGCAAGAGTGTGAACGTGTCTACGGAAGAGGCAATCTGGAGAACAGAGATAAACCCTGCGCAAAGTCTCCATGACTTTCCTGTAGAAAAGCCGTTTTGCTAGGATCCTTGCTTCACATCTGCGACTTGTAGATATGACATTCGGTATAGATCATCACGTCTGTGCTAAATGTGTAAAGCTATATATATACATATATAATGTGTTACTGTACAGGACTTAGGAACTTCATATCAACATTATTAAAATCCATTATTTACATCTATAGCAAGTCTTAGTTATCAAATTTCACACATCAATCATAATGTACCGAACAAAGGACAGGCAGTGACAAGGTTTTCAAAGTGTTTTCTAGGGTCCAACCATGTATGAAGATTTGTGTACATGTAGGTGTTACAGAGCAAAATCGATTTTCTAAAGCTAGTGGTCTGTTCTTTTGGGACGTAATAAGAAAAGGCAGAAAATGAAATCAACACGAAGGAAAGTTAGAAATGTCGACTTTCAATAGATATATTGGAAGTCGTTTCAGCTCGTGTCACATGATGCTGACATGGTTTATTCTTCTCATCAGGAAGGGAATTACTGGAAAATCCTTGGGGTTTGCCAACTTAACAAGTCCTAATCCATTTAAACCCACGAGTGGGAAGGCAGCAAGCCACAAGGGGGTTCATTTGTAGTTATCTCCAGAAAATGCTATCTTCTCTGCTGTGAGTGATAAGCAGCAATGATTCTGTAGGTTTACAGCTGTCTGATAGCTGTTACATCATTCTGTGAAATACCATATATCACACAGGGCTCGAAATACCACCATACACATGTACATTCCAGGAGCAGGGCTTGAAATACTTTTTTCTGCATACCTGCACTGGTGCAGGTAGCATTGAAAATCACCTGCACCAGACAAATTTTACCTGCACCACTCAGAGTCATGTAAATGTATGTGGATTTTTACTTTATTGCACTAATTGCTGCTGTAGTGTAAATACTAAAATTAAATATGAATTGAAATTATTTGATTAACAGTTTGACTCATACTTATAATAACTACGTTTTTGACATAGCGGTGGAGGTTATCCAGACATGTTACCCACACTTGTAGAGTTTGAGGTATTCAGAAAAATATCAAGCCCCCAAGTGGGGTAAATTATGCAAGTCATTTTGAATCTTTATTTATTTACATATTAGTTTGTGGTTGTATTTCCGTTGTCTGTATTTTTGTTTAGGGAGGCTTTATGTTATATGTGTCTTTTGTGTTTGTGAAAAATGAATAAAAATAAAAATAAAAAAAATATCAAGCCCTGATGACAAGCTTTCACCTCAAGCTTCCCAGCCCAAGGCCAGACTGAAGTGTGATTTTCCATTCATGAATATTTCAATGACATTGGTAGGACCTGTTTGATGTGGGAATCACAGTAACTTCGTGGGCAGAAGAAAAATGTCGCCCTCAGCGGTGGTCCCATCTATTTTCCAAGCGGGCGGTATTTTGTGCCTTTTTTTCCTGTTTCAGGTGTTATTGACGGTTCCCTCAACTGAAACTATACCTCTTTGAAACAATGATGTCAAAAAGCACGATATTGCCAAAATTTACGATATATATTGCAGATGGAGAATGTCAAATGGCTTTACTGACAAAAAACTAAATTTAGATTGCTGAAGTGTAGTAATAATGTTTTTCTATTCAGTATTGCTTAATATTTGTTTTATCTTGACAGAAACTCATTGATTAGAAGTATTGTCACCTAGGTTAGCAAAAAACCCCTGTTCTTATAGATGTTCATAACGTTAATCCTTATCGACATTTTCCAGACAATAAGACAATCAACACAGGCTTGATAAGATAAACTTAGACCATTTGATATTGAATAAGGCATCTACTGATGGATTTAGGTTCTTAACACATTGATTATGACCCACGGGACTGCATAAGGTCAGACTAAGGAGACAGACGGCCACACCCATCTTGGGATAATGACTTAGGAGCGGCTCTCTTACATCTAAAGACCACTGGCAGAGAATATGTGATGAAAGCAGATGTGTTCTCTAAAGTGTAGCAATCAAATCAGAATATGAGTACCAGGCTATAGACATTCCGGGGGAAAGTTTTGTATGGTTGAAGCAGCGCCTTATTGCATGGGTCCCCAAAGAGTTGTACCTGTTCACGGAAGTGGTGGACTTGAATACACAATCTCAAGATGAAGAAGACATGTAGGCACTCCTGGGGGCTTACGCTACGTGCTTCGCATACATACCCCAACCGATCCCATATTCTTGAGCATTTGCATTTCACTACACCATAGGATGCGCTGTATCCCAGTTGCCAGAAGTAAAACGCACTGTGTCAACATTTGGTGGCAATCAATGAAGCAAGACCGAGGCGAAGTCTCTTTAGTACGAAGCACCAATTTATCAAATGGATTTTGTGTCACAGTGTTAAAGTTGCAGGGTTTTACGATAGTCCCTTTGGATCAATGTTCTCGCCAAAACTCTATCTGCCAACCTTTGTCAGGGACATAAACATCCACCGGGCTTGATTAAGATAACATCAGAAGAACATCGGCAGGGCTGGAAATACCTTGTGTATGTTCAGGTTTAAGTGCAGGTAAGATTGCAGCTGTGCAGGTATTTTTCTAATGGCTGCCTGTCCCTAACATGAACCTGCCCAGGATAAAAACAGCATGCAGTACTAGGGTGATATACAGCCCATAAATGCTTCCCATTCTTTACACATGTAGCTAATAATCCTTGCATATAGCAGATAACAAGATTCAAAATGGTACTACTAGGAAAACTTCAACACAGTGTTTTTGAATTTGGGCTGAAATGCAAAGACTAGTGCAAGTAATTTTAACCCTCAAAGTGTCAGGGAATATTAGAACTAGGTTTTAAAACTGGCCCATGACACTGAAAGGGTTAAATGTTACATGCAGGTATGCAGAAAAAAATGGATTTCGATCCCTAACTGGACTTGATTGAGATAAAATCAGAAGACCATTGGGCATATTCCTAACCTGTGTTTGAGATTCCTGTACCTGCCGATAGCCATTTGTATGTCCATATGGTCAAGTGCCTTCAGCTGATTTGCTAGTGCTACATCTTTATTCACTCAGCCCCACATATCAAACCCCATTAACGGAAGAAATGTGAATTGATTAAATTGATTTTAGGGGGGATATATATCAGTCTTGTCAACACAGGATGGGCCAACTTTCCTGTCACAGGTAGTATGAGTTGTCAGGTATGTATTCTTTTTCATTGTGTGTGTGTATGTGTGTGTGTGTGTGTTTGTATGCGTGTATATGCTTGTGTGTATATGTGTGTGTGTGTGTGTGTGTGTGTGTGTGTATGTGTGTGCATTCAACACTTGAACATCTATCCTCCAATATCTAAGTATAAATTTCTATATGATATATAAGTTTCTATTCTTCCTGCTCTTTAGAGATTCCTCTCAAATAACATTCTTTTTTTATACATTGCAATTCTTTTTACAATATGCAGCCCTGCTGCCCTTTTGGCACTTATTATGGATAGGTGCCATTTTCTTCCCCCAAGGATAATAACTTATGAATGTGCCTGCTGTTGCAGACAATGCATCAAGACATAAACAAGGGTGTGTCACAGGAAGTGTGAGTTGTCTTATTCCCTGCAGAGGACAGGACATGAGAAGGCACTTTGAGTTCCTTAACAGTAACTCGTACGTCTTAGATCTGTCAACTTTCATCTGACTGCTAGATATAATAAGACCCAATCAGGGAACTGTGTCAATGCATCCTACCTTACATGGTCCAAATAGAATATTTCTTTCATGAGGGACATTTGGTTATGCACAATTCATACCTGTGTAGCTTGGATGAATGATCTGGTGACTGAAATTCAAATTGGACCAGTGGAAGGTGAGGGGGCACATGCAGCCAAGCTTGAGGCAGGGGATCGAACCCATAACCTTTGGATCAAAAGCTCAGGGTGATGCAGCACCAGGCAGATATTCCATTAAAACTTTTCCAACCCCAATGTACAATCATATAAATCTACATGTATGACATATCCAGCTATTACAAAAAGAAGTTTGAGGCAAAACAAAGAAATAAGGATGGCCCACTGTGATCATCATGAATGATTATTTGAAGTCTGCCCCCCCACACACACACACACACTTTTTTGCTGTGCATGAAACAGCTTTACATTGTGCTGGATGACAGATAAAACTTAGCTGGCAGTGAGTTCCTTTTTTTTTTCTTGTAAAAAAACTTTACTTTTCAACTTTTCAAAGAACCATGATACAATGGTAATAAAAACACTAGGTAAGAATGTAACAGTTACTGTTCAAAACCAGGCTTTAGACATGCATTAGAGCCCTCAGAGACAAAATGTCTTCTTTTATGGAAGGCACCTTTCAGGAGATAACCGTAAAACAAGGAGGAAGATATTTGAAGAAGCAGGATGTGCTACACTGGCATGCAATCTTTGATGAGCTGTGACCAGTATTTCAAGCACTGCTGAATGACATTTGGCACATGTAATATAAAACACATCCAGATAGCGATGTCAGAATAACAAACTACCCCCATTAGACTTGCTGTGAGAAAATATTTTCTGTCTATATCCACCAAGGTTTCTGCTCATCTCCTATTCAATAGTGATGTAGTGATAGTATTTTTAATGACCAAAAGATAGAAAATGATCAATGTACAGCTTTCAACAATATCCTATACACAATTATGATATATCGTGACAAAATTGGTGCAAATGTGATGAAATATACAACAGAGTCTTAATTTGGCAATCATATATCATCATTTCATTATCTGTATTACTTATATTGATGCATTAGCCAGAATACCCTTTGCAGAGACTGACAATCAGGTACAGATCAGGCATGTGGAGACCTACATGTAAGGGAAGGGCATCAGGACATCAACATGCACTGTCTACTCTATCAGCAAATTGGACCATCTGTTACCAACATCGACACATTCTATTTGTTCTACTATCTGTATTTTAACTGCAAGCAATCTAGTTTAATGTCAGAGTGTACACTAATGTGTAATTTAAGTGCATGAAGTAGGAAGAATAGACATACTAAGCCTTGCTGGGCTTTAAGATTTAGTGGGTTGCAACATATACCGAGAGTTAATGCTAATTAAGGCAAAACAATCGACAATTTGTCATTGAGAGGCAATGTATGTAACACAAATTTGTATGCAATAAAAATCAATATATATAACTTCTCTCATAAAGCAAGAAAGCTATTTTTTAAATAGTTTTCACTCAGATGAAATAGGTTTGAATCCAGAGCAGGCTACCTCAACAAAGGTGCAAACAAATGGCCACACCCTTTAGTCAAGGGAGAGTCACTGACTGTAAAATGACATGGTGGTAGAATGATATTAATCAATGTTATTCTAGTGATGGCTGTCTTTCCATAAGAGAGCACTATTGCACATAATTACAATAATTTCCCCTCTTCACATGCAGTTCACATGCAATTCAGAGATACATATAATGACATTTTTCTCACTCTTATCCTGTTTACTTTTAAAAACCAATGATATATAACATTGCCTTTATCTTTAGAAATCTTATTTTCTCTTTCTCCCTACATGTACCTTTGAATCTATCTTTGCCTAGATAATTGGACACTTCTGATATTGAAAAGGCACAATTTTCACACCGCAAATTGTAAGACAGCGACATAAAGGAATATTGGAGCCCAGAGTGCGCCTCTTCCTTCCAATATAGTTCAATATCTGCAGGCATATATGTCATCTGCACCAAATGTGGACTGCAGTATTCTAAAGGGACAATCCATTTCATTTATGTCTAACCTCTCTTACTACCAGGGCTCATTTTAACACAGTTCCCCTCACTAAACGCACCACATCAGAATATTTCTGTCTTCAGGCCTCGGAAAATGATTCCCTCAGTTGACAGCTGCTTCAGAATTGACCAGCCAACCTTGAACGCTCCCAACAGCAAACCCCAAATTTACATGAATTGTATTGTATATGTATCACTGCTAGGGGCTTTTTCTATGGTTATAAGGCAACAGGTCAATACTTTTTGGCCAACGGAGGGTAAATGTGTAGCAGTCATGTTTTCAGCACCATGGACAGGTAGGGCTGAGTAATGCCAATGATGCTCATATCTTTTGCTTTTGTGATAAACATGTTGTATTTCTAATGATAAAATCTGGAAGGCATCTTCAACATCTCATTTGCATGGCGGTTCCATATTCCAATATCACTTTGAACATTCAATAGTTATCTGTATATTTTTCCAATACTTTTCACTATCATTTTTATGTTTCATGTCTATATTTGATAGATGTTTTTGCATATAGGCAAACATATGACATAATCCTAAGCAATATGAAGTCTTAGGCTTGTATGAATGTCTTCAAAATGCAATAATAATGATTGGTTATCCGCCTCTTTCATGAATATCAAAATGACCATTTTTTGTCACATATATCATAATGGATTGGTAAAATTTGTACCAGTAAACAGTAAGCATCATAATTTTGCATAATATTTTGCATAAATAATTTTGCACATAAACATCTTCAGAAAGATACTTTAGTTCAGCAAAGGCGTTATTTTATGCATTTAGAACACAGCTAGCAATCCTCACCATCAAGTAGTATCTACAAATTCCTTCAAAACCTACATCTATCTTATTACTGCAAACAATAGCTCGCCTGCAGCCCCAATAAATTCCTGAGTAGCTTGTACAACATGCAAGTGGTGTTGACAGGTTTTATGCTCAGTGACGCAACAATTTATGACTGAATGGCTCGTCTATATTGCTTTGCGAACATGACCCGCGGCAAGAATGTGGGCCCAGCAAGCTCAGCATCGGCATAAAATATGCACAACAAGCCAAGGAAACGGCCTGAGGGAAAAGGTGGGACTGTAACAGTCAGAAACTGGTTGGCAGAATATCTGATGGAATGCCTTATGCTTTGTGAATACAGAGGAGGCAATTAGGCACAAATGGTGGCCTACAGATACCCATTTTGAAGCTGGCAAGTGCAACGTAGGTTGTAACAACGTTAATCCTATAATCTTTCCAGATCTCTCTTACACCTGTTTCATTACATTTCATCCACCAAGCACCCCAAAATTATCCTAATCACTGGGCATATATGGACATCAAAGGGCAGTGGGAACTACCTTGACAATTACATGCCATTGAAAACACATCGGATCTCATTGTAAAATTAGACATTAGGAGTTTTATGTATTGTGTGGCCTGTGTTCCTGAGGGAGTTATTTCTAAATGGGCTGGCAGCAGCTGCTTTGGAGGTGAGAATTCCTCCTGAGGCTTAGGAATATGGCTGAAGGGAGAGCAGTTAATATAATCTGACGTTTATGGCACAGCCTTTGGAGTATGGTTGGGAATACCGGAGAGCTGTTCTGTAGCCTGTGGAACAGCCAAACTTTTAGGTCAGACATCTAGAGTTATTGACAGATTTTTGTCCCTGAAATAAGACAAGGGGGGCAGCAGATCAATCACTCTAATAGGAACTCATAAAAAATCCCTTCTAACCTCATTATGTAAGCTTCACACATAGCTGGGCTTTAAATACTTTGTTTCTGCTTGATGCAATGTACAATTTTACAGTCACAATACAGGGCTTGGATTCTTTTGCTTACCGAATTGCAAATTTCTGCAATATTTCTGAAAAATACCTGGAGGGTATTTGGATCACTACTTTGTTACACATGAATATTTATTTTATTTTATTTCATTCACATTAAATCTATCTTTTTTAGGATGCTGGGATTTTCATAATATGCACAACCAGTGATTCTTCCTACCTTGCTTAGTAATACATTTTGATTGAGCAAAAAGCAAGATGCTTATAAAAAGCCCTCTCCACAACAACATAAATACAAAATATTACATGAGAAGAAACACAGTTCCACATACATTACAGAATACATGATGGATAAAGGAAAACAATAAAAAAGAGACGACATGAATATTTGTACATGTGTCAGAAAAAAAATCTTTGATATGCTAATGAAACTGGTATTCAGATTCACTTTACTGGAGAGAAAAGAAACAAATGCCCTTTATCCCTAAATGCCTCCATTTATTTCCTAAGACAAATCCATGCTGAGAACATGAGCATGCTGTCAACATAAAATCCAATTAGACCTACGAGCAGCACGGCACCTTCATCACGGCGTCTCAGCCTTCAATATTTCATAATAATCTGCCTACAGACGGTGGGTGTGGAAATGGGTGGTGACGCTCCTCTCACTACAATTTTCTGATGAAAGCTTCAGAAGTTTCAGGATGAGGGTGGGTGAATTTCACACCGCTTGAGTATGAGCAGGTTATCGGCTGCATGGCTTTGAATAGTCTAATTCTATTTTGATTCTGTAACATGTCATAATGTCGAGCCTGTATTCTTTTTGCAAACCAGGTTGCATATTCGTTATTTTTTTCTGCACCCACGACACTTATTCTGCAAATTCCAGGTTGCAAGCAGGTATTTCAAGCCCTGGGCTATATTTTGTGATTTATACATTCAAGTATATACATGTATACTTGTATATCTATGAAGAAGAAACAGAAAATTCTGGGCTGTAGTGTAATTTTCCATTACAACATCTTATGGTTTACGTGTTTTCCGTCAAATATTTTCCTCTATTATGGAGGGATTAGGACATATACTGATTTTAGGTGGAATATGACTAAAAAGAAAATGATATAAATATCACATTGGATAACGTTGGAAAACAGCTGTTAAATGGTATGAAGTTTAAAAACTTAAATGTTTATGACCTCAGTTGTGCCAAGTTGCCATGCCTGGACACTGACACTTGATAAACATATACATTGGGGAAAATATATAGACTGTACCATTCAACAACTTGTGACCTATTTGTCCTCTCTTGCTTTCTGAGCAAATAACGTACACCAAACGTGATCACTGATGCATCTCCTTTTATCATTAGGCAAGTTTTATCACCTTAGAGATTACAGTGAGAGTATAAATCCTTTGAAACCCTGTTTATTCATGTAAAGATAACGTAGATGTAATTCCCTCATAAAATAGCGGTTTATATCCTTTAATCCGGCATCTACAGCTAAGCTGAGGATTATCCACAATGTCACGTAGTTCTTACATAAAGGCCATTTTGCTCCGAGTTGTCTGAGACGCTCTATATCAAAGGATCTGCTCCAGCTTGGGTCAGCGGCTTATAGGGCTGCTAGCTACGGAAGATTGGGTCAGTATGGCACGCAGGGAATATGTAATAACTACTATACATCACAATCATGTTTAAGTATCATTTTTAAATAACATCGCATCTCTACGTCCTAGATTTAAAGACATATACCCAGTAAACGTGGGACTATTCATTAGCCACTGCCTCCAAAAAAGAAGTCAAACCCCTCAGTAATACATGACATTGTACATGAAGGAACACCAGATAGATCTATAGACTAAACATTTTTTTACCTCTTAACATGTGTGTGTTACCTTGCAATTAGCCTTCGAGTTTGCAAATTGTTAATACAAATAGATCACAATGTAGAACTGACCAAATTTGTCCATATATTCTTGGAAACAGCAATTGTTAGGTAATTTACTTGATACCTACAGCATTTGTGCACTTTCTATGCAAATTCATATCACATATTGCACATGCATCTTTCATTACATTGAAACAAAAGCAGGCAAATGCTAGTAAGAGCAGCCACCAAATCCTTAAGCACCGCGGGTCTGCTTAGGGGTAAACCTTAACGGCACATTCTTCCAGGAAGGACATGAATAATGCAGCAAACAACCTTCTGAAGAAGTAACAGGTCACAAAAGTAATCCCTCATGCAGGATGATTCTCTAGCCAAGATAGGATGGAGCCGCCCTTTGACCCGAACGTGTTAGGAATGTCGTCCTTGTTTTAACCAAATCCCTGATCCCCAGCCTACTTGCAATTTTAGCTGTTATCCTGTAAGGGCTATTCCAACAGCACATTGGTCAGGGTACTTTGGGTGTCTGATTATTTTCAGGTGGCTGGATCAAATACAGTCAAAACTGCCCAAGAAGAAGACCACTCAGGGGACCACGGAAAACCAGTCTGTGTGGACAGGTGGTCACTGTAGACAGGATTCTTAATGCTTGTGTCAATGGGGAAAATTATCAATTATCATATTAGTACATAACAATTTAGAAATTCAGTGAATTCCAACAAATTACGGACTGAAAATGGATTGTGTTTATTACAGCGACTGTAACAGTTTAGATATTGTGTAATTCACTCACCTGTTTTGGGATCACCAATGTGTAGGAGGATGGCAGAAGTAGAGGTACAGGCAGAAGATGGCAGCATACGACGAATGCACAAGACATCCCATGGAAAACAAAAGAAAGAAAATGCCTTAAATACGAGTTATCAGAAACATGGGTGTATGTTTGTCATTGGTTAATACAAATTGCAACGTAGTTGTTGACACAGAAACACATACATGTACAAGTATGTCCTAGACTGAACAAAACATTGGCAATTCTTGACTAAAATCTTGATTTAAATTATTTTTCTTGACTAAAATCTTAAAAATTATTGTGATTTCTAAAATGAATATCCTGTCAGACTGTAATCATCATCCAAAACTTTTGAAAAGATAAATCATTTTTCACCCTGAAACATTTAATATATATAAAGTGATCTATCCCGGGCCCTAACGCTTCTTGGAGTAGTCCTAACAAAGTCTGATATAATATCAGACCAGGAATTGTTGAAGTGGCATGTTGGTAATGAGAACTTGTCCCATATATGTGGGGAGCGGGCCCTTATCTGGCATCTAAGGCTGGTAGCTGTTTAACTCAGACAGCAAGATAAATAATTGGGGCATTTCACAGATCTTATCATAATGGCCTACATGTAGACTAAGTCTATAAATGGCTACTGCAAAACAAAGTGAAAGGATAAGAAAAGACAACACTTTTCCTTTCAATGACTTGAGAAAATTTTTGATGCACTCATTTAACAACATCATCACCAGGATTCCAGGAAGAACAGTGTGAATTGTCAAACAAATGGTGATCCTAATCCAACAAACAAACAAACAAACAACTCAGTTGCCGGTATGGTCAAAATGGTTGCTTCCGGTAAGCGATTAAATTTCAGTATGGTTCTCCACAGAAAGAAATAGTCTGCACCTCATCATGTTTTTGAAATGGATCCTGGTGGTTTCATCATTTGTAATTAAGAATCCCATTGATCAACTGTACTTCATAGGCGCTTATCTATGATTAGAAAGTACAAGCATAAAAGTGCTAGCTAATACCATGATGGTAAGTGTGTTACAGTCGTGAAGTTGGAATTTTGACCTTGTAAATCGTCCTCATTTCATGTGACTTCTAAAAAAACACTCTTAACCACAGACAATATCTATAAAGTTGACTGGAATCGATATATGCGTGTCTGTGAAGTTGGCAACGGCACAACGAGCTACATGAAACTACCATCCATAGGGACGTTGGTCAATAGCGGTAGCTGTAATCAGATACAAAGAAAAGCCTTGCAGGCTCTTCCGACAGAGATATAAAGATAAGGCTAGGGTGGGTGGGTAATATTAACATTCAAGAAACAGTGTGGCTAAAAGGGATGGTTATTATCTACTTGCAAAGCTTCCTTCTATATAAATTACAAGGAAGATTGCAGTGTTCCTTCACTGCTTTGGTTCAGACTTTTCACCAGTTATTATAAGCCAGAATGCATCAGCAATGGAATACCAATTATAGATTAAAATTTTTTCTGATAAATATATTTCAGACAATACACTCAGGATCACCCCTCAGTGAGTCATCAAAGAGAAAAATCAATCGTTATCCTCAATAATCTTTAATGCATGACAGCTTGGGCTAAATTGACTTCATAAGATGTTTCTGGGAATCTTCAAGATGTTGCAGTTGGGAGAAAAAGATCTCAAAGACGTCTTCAACAGAATTTTCTTCAATTTGATTATTAAGGTCCTGTAAGAAAATGTGCCATATTTCCTAATAGTATGTAATACATAATTGTGTACAAAAGTTACCCAAAGTCTCAACATAATTATGATGTTTTAAAATTAACTCTGCTACATGTAGTAGCTTTAACCAATACAAATTTGGTTTAAGTCTTTAAGTTAGCACCAAGAAATCTTAGCCTGACCACTCCCCAAGTAACATATATACCCACCAAAAAATCTAGGATCAAAAAGTTTTTGACTCTTACTTAAAGAAAAAACAACAACCAGCTAGCTGAATTGATGTCGCCTCATATACAATAATTAGATTTCAGCCAAACAGGAACCGTATTTCTGTGAATCAAGGACTATTAGGTGATTGGTGACCTAGATTAATATCATTGATCACACCCTAGGGCAGAACGGTCATCATTGCTGACAAATGATGTGACCACTGATGTGGATGTTGTATTGTTCATAGGTATTAAGATATTGGAATTTCTTTGTCATGTTAACAATGTATAATATGTACATCATACAAAGACAGCCGGTGAGGAACTTTTAATGCTGCCACCATCTTTTTAATAATTCTTTTTTTTTATTTTGTGTCAAAATTCTCTTCCACCTGCATCCCTACATTTGGAAGAAAATCTAATCGACATTAAATTTGATCAATCTGACAAAAGGAAGGAGTCCTCAAGAAAATAATTTAATAGGTATTCCTACCTACCATCCTGGTATTGAAATATTATTTTGTGAACAACATTTCTTTCTTTCCTGTGACATTCAAAGTACGCTGCAGAAATTCATCCATCTGCAAGGGCAGATCTAGAACAACTTAACAACAACATTGGCGAAACCCCATTGGGATGGAAAATGGAGTTGGGAGATTCGAAATGGTTACAGCTTCCAATCAGTATGGGTCACCAGACTTCACAATAGCTCTCTAACTACCAAGGACATTTTGCAAGCTCAATAAAACTCACTCAGGCCAATTATAATGCAATCAGCGTGTGTAATTAGTTTCGATTCAGCAGTGATCCGTACAGCCCCTCCCTGATGATATTTGGAATGGCGGCAACATTACCTTAACTTGATAGCACATGTGCCGGCTTTATGTTACGGTACCCTTCTCTTAACATCCGATTCTTTTCTTAAAGCCACAGTGAATTTTGATTTGCTATCAAAATTTAACTTCAGTATATTTCTGTATAGCCCTTAAAGCATTTTATAGCAGATTTTTAAAAATGTTTAACATTTTCATTGCGGCTTTCTTTGATGCAACTACCTGGAAAAAAATGCTAGGCATCTCTGTGGAACATGAGTTTATGCCAAATTTTATGCCAAAAATGATTGCAAATATCATGGCCCGCATCCATCCATCAAAACAATTACTGGCAACATTTAACTTCTACAGAACTGGTCAGGAAACATGATACATCATGCCTTAATCTGTCCCCAAAAGTAGTCCCTCTTTCCAATCAGTGGTATATTCCTAATTGAATAAGACACATACTGCATTACTTTGCAGTCACCACTAAGTATGATACTGAGGGTTTTTTGTTATAATCTACTGAGAACATATTGAACAGTAAAAAAAAAAAGCGTTTTCCAAATTTGACTTTTGAATTCAGAAGTATTTTCAGAAGTTATCATTGATCATAAAAATTAGATGAAATATTTGCCCCTTGCACACAAGCAAATGGAAGTGAAATCTTTAAAAAAAAAGAAGAGAATCCCTACCTACTGACCATATTTTTTCAGGACAGAAATCGGAAACGGAACATTTTTTTTCTAGGCCTAACACCAACATCCCTGCAATATGGATGATCCATGCAGAGGGCTCTGCCTTTATTGCTTTATTCTGCATTTAATGTCATTCCATATTGCACACCCATCAGCAGAGCAATCGCTGCTGGGTGATAAAACGTGAGGCATCTATCTGGCTCTGGTGATAAAGAATTCTTGGGGGGAAGAACCTCTGTGCATCTGCAACATGTGGGATTCTTGACACTGCGATTACTCCTGTAACAAACTATCTATCAGTGATGAAAATCCCCCTATGGGCCTGGGGTGATTTACAGGGTTTTTGGAACATTATGAAGTTATTCTATCTGAGGTCATCCATTATACTAAACATCAATGTAAGTTTCAACCATAATCTCATTCAAAGGGACTTGATGACAAAGCAGGTCCAAGCCATAGGTACATTGCCTTTCTTAGTCAAGTACCCTATTCTTCAAGGAAAAAAAAAAAGGAAAATGTACTTTTCAATCAAAACAGCTATTTTTCATGTGCATTAAGTTCATGTATTGCCTTGGCTAAGACATCAACGCTGGCAAAGTCCTGTTAACACCTAGCATTTATAGATGGCTGAACAGGTTACAATAATTTTTTACAAGCCCCATTTATGAGCAATGCCTATAACGCATATACTACATCTTAACCAAAGAAACTGAATAAAACCGGAATCATCGTAGGAATGGTAAGCAGCACCAACAATTCCCCAAAAGTTACTCTGATGGCACGCACCGCACATACACGATCGATCAGACTGTCAACCGCGAATAAGCGCAGACCCACTCCTATCCATCACAGTCGTACGTGGGCAAAAGTCCTGTCAGGCTCTTCCTCGTATCAATCACATGTTCTACATAACCCACAAATTACATTCCAAAACGGTGCTGGTTCTAAAATAGATGGCATCCAGAAGAAATAGCTATGAATGTGAAAATTATGGACGGATTGATTTCCCATATAGTGTAGTTGGGTCACCCCAAACATCCGCCATATCCAGAGCCTTCACCAAATACTGTGAATTTATTTATGTTCGCGGGGGCAGCTAAATAAGTTGATTTCGCAGTGGGAGGGAAAGGATGTTTTTGAAACGTTTTAAGTTTGCTGTTGTAACAACGGTAAATGCAGCAATGCAAGAAAAAATATAAACTTGTGCAGTGTGATATTGAGTTCACTGGTCAAAAATCACGTTCAACATTAAAACCACTATGAACAGTTCATAGTTTACAGTAGTATTGCAAATTTCACAGTAATCAAGGCAACAATAACACGTTCTAGTTGAAGCAGTAGGTACAAATATATTTACATTTGGCTCCATGGACACAGTCATATGCTACATGTAAGAGTCTATTTTGTAATCAGTTAATATGGCTTTAACCTCTTCCGTACTGACGTTTCTTACAAGTTTAAGCAGCAGGGAGAAGGTCTGTATCCAGTGTACGAAATACTTTTTTGAGCCAAGTTGCCCAGTGGCAACCTAGGATGAAAGCTAGGTTGCCCATCAAAATTCCAGGTTGCCCCGAATTTAAACTCTTCTACATTATGATTAACTTTGTGTTAGTATGCAATGTGCATTTATACATTTCTGACATAGAGTTGTTCCCCCTTACCTGAAGTGATGAGCTCTTCCATGGGAACTTGTCAATAAACAGTTCCCAATGGAAAAAGGGGGCATCCTTACCACAAAATTTAGGTAGTGCACTGAGCTACCTGGGTGTAGAAATAGGTTGCACCAAGCAAAAGATGGTTGCACGGTGCAACTGGGCAACCTAATATTTCGCACGCTGTGTATCAGACCAAAACTGTTATCGACTCGTAATTCAGCAACTGAGTTGCTCGTCTTCACAATGTGAACCGCAAACTTGAATTCGGACTAATCACAGGGTCGTTTGGAAACCTCAAAGGCACCAGACCAATTTCTAGTAAAGCCTCCATCAAAGCGGATTCTGGCTCTGAGGGCCCCCTGATGAATCTGCAACTCAGGAAAACCTATTGAGAAAGCTGACACTACTTGTGTATTGTGTAGTGGTTTGCCCATATCGTGGTCATTTCGCAACGATGCCAACTGCTGTAAAAGCTCTCTCCAATTTTCCAGAGATGCCATCGGAAGCTCTAACAATCCGTCATGCGAACGCGCCTGTCGTTCATTTGGCATGGTCTGCACGTCTACTTGCACGAAAGTGCAATGAATAAAACCTACTGAGTGATTTTCAAACTTCTCTACTTAAGAAAGGAGAAAAATGGTCAACACCTCACAAGATAGCTATTGCTAATCATCTCTTATAGCATTTCTACTTCAGATCTATACATGTAGATGTGTTACGAATGCAAACTGCTTCCAAAAACACACTGATAGGGAGCCCAAAATCTAATCATTTTGAGGTCTCATCAAGACCTACCCACTTTCATGACAATCCATCCATAGCTTCTCAAGTTATCAAGCTAAACCACATAGTATTACATACTGCATACATTGTACATACACACACATACACAAACGCTGCCAACAGCATAACCTTTTGGAGACCCACCACTATATATTCCCAACTTGTCGCAGTAGCTTTCAAGGTTCGACGCTAAATTTACCCCCCTAAATACATCCAGGAGTAGTTTCCTT
Organism: Branchiostoma floridae x Branchiostoma japonicum; assembly: GCA_013266295.2. NCBI lineage: Eukaryota > Metazoa > Chordata > Leptocardii > Amphioxiformes > Branchiostomatidae > Branchiostoma > Branchiostoma floridae x Branchiostoma japonicum. Next base: position 7,525,680 of record CM023837.1, on the reverse strand, counting down.
TTAATAACCCCCATAAAGCTGAGCAGCTCTCCTCTCAGATTACCTCACTTCACACTCTGAAGGCAGAAGGTCACACACAGGTGACCTTAGCACTGTGAAAGGACAAGCTTGCTTGGTATCCTAATGAAATGTTAAAACAGAAAAGCCTGGGGCAAAGCATTGTTACTTTTCCCATACTGGAAGATCTTATCTACTATTCTACATGTGCACTGTCTACATGTAGTTCGTCATACTATAGAGAACAACCCAGAATGATGAATAAAATATGCCCCATTCTACACAGTTGCTGGTTACAGGCCAATTTTTAGTTTCTCATGTGCAAGGAACCCACAATTGAAGGAGTTATATATGCATATATGTATGTTATTATTTCCAAAGGAGTACATTGTACTTTGAATTTTCTGACAAAACCAGACTGATGCATGGTAGCATCAGCCATAAAATGAAAGTCGGAATCAGAAAAATTATGGTCCATGAAAAGAAGTCAGACTTATCTTATCCTCAGGCTCAGCTTTCAGGAATGACTGTAAATCATGTATAGTATAGTTATGATTTTTATATTCAAATACCTGCAGCATATCTAGCAGCAGCAGCTGCTGCAATAGTTTGCATGATTGTACATAGCTTTGTACTGTGGTTGTACTTGGAAAAGAAAGAAAAGAGAAACAAACCCACAACTCAGCCACCCAAAACAATACTTCCGAACCCAGAAGTAATCAAGGAGCTTGGGCTACTAGTGCTTTTATTCTCAGCTTTGATACTATCATATGATAATAATATTTCCAACTGCCTTATGGCTGCATGTTTGTTCATGTTTTGGCACTTAATCTGAAGTATTACCACTGACATGGTGCCAAAGTTAGTATCACTATCAGTTCCAGTTATGGCTGCACAAAGTAAGCCTTGGAGCTGATTCTAATTTGGTAAGTGTCCTAAGAGTAAGGTCAACACATACTGCAGGCATTAAACACAGAATATTGAAGATATCAATCAACCTTTGGCTCTTTTGACTGCTCCGAAACAAACAACATATCATCAGTTACACCAAATTGAATATCTTTCCATAGAAATTATCATGTATTGCCTGAAGTAAAATGTCAAAATCGACTCAAAACTTCACGAAAAAGAACATCAGATATAAACTTTATCTTTAAGAAATTACTACAGTAACTGTATTTCATATCGGAAATCAAATTTCAGCGGCAATCTATGTCTATCAAAAGATATTTATTTATGATTCAAACAGTCATTAGCCTTCCAATATTTTTCACGACTATAAAATTAAAGCTACCCATCCTTACAAAACGGCATCCATTCTTGCTTGTTAAGCTAAGAAATCATTTGGAATTCACCACCCCCAGTGCCATGAATGCAAATCAAACTTCAAATCACCACCAATCGTAATGGCTTTTGCTCTAACACATCCTTTTCCTGCCTTTGATCTGAACAAACCAGAAACTGATTATCAGTTGCCTGCCTTGTTATTCCACCCACCTGTACTCCCACATAACAGATTAGGCGAGTAAGATATAAGAGACAGACTGAGTGCAAAAAATTTCTGGGAGGCTTAGCTTAACCAAATACTGAAAAAGAATAAAATTATGATGAAATATATTTTTGTGCAATCCAGTTTTTTTAAAAGCATCCTTTGGCTATAAGTTGGAAGGATTGATATGGCTTCAGGATTGAATTTTTTTTGCCAGAATCTTCAAGTTATAAGTTGGAAGGATTGATATGGCTTCAGGATTGAATTTTTTTTGCCAGAATCTTCAAGTTATAAGTTGGAACTTCAAGGATTGATATGGCTTCAGGATTGAATTTTTTTTGCCAGAATCTTCAAGTTTAATGGTGATTTGGCCCAGACATGTATATTCATGGCAGTATTGTTTAGGGTAGCTGAGCTGTGTGTCTGTTTGTCTGGACAGAGTAGGTTGACAGCACGTGGGTGGGGAAGACTGACATGCAGCATGACAGGTCAAAAGGTCAGACACAGGAAATGGCTCTGTCAGGGAGCCAGCAGGAATTAGGGGTCAACATGGGGGAATTCAGGAAGCCGAGGATTGCATGAGGGACCCTCCAATCCTTCCTGGAGGTCTGCCATCTCCGATTTCTTCTTGAGAACGTTTTGGATGAGAAATGTGGCATTTTTTTCCTGGAACCAAAAATGGAAAGATCCTATCCCAGACCAGTACTATCAAGCTATCTACAACAGTTACTGTTAATCTCCTCTACAGTGTTTTCAATTGATGCTATAGTCTCAGAAACAAACCACACCCAAAAACAGTGCTCAGTACGTCTACACAAACAGAATGCATACAGTCATTTTGTGCGGCTCGGCAATTGTACATGCACCCCGCCGAAGGTGCCAACATGATGATGCATCACTCCCATAACAGGATTATAGAGCCACAGCCAGGCGTATGATCAAATTTCCAGCCAGGCTTTGATAGCTGCGAAGGAATCATAACCATAATTCAGAGGCAAGATTGGCTGGGCCTTTAGCACGGGCCTTGGGTCAGGAACAAATGTCTGAGCTTGTTGGGGAAATGGATGTCCACTTTAACAAGAGATGATTTTTTGTTGTTGAGGGTACCAAGTACCTTTCATTTACGAGCATTCACAGTTTTTGTTAACAACCATTAATATTTTTTATTATTGGTAATTTTCAATGTCACCTGCACCAGTGCAGGTATGCAGAAAAAAGTGTTTCAAGCCCCGTGAAGCTATGCAACCAAGTATCGGTAGCCACACTTGCATGTAAAATACAAGTATGACAAATTGTGCATGCCAACGATTTCCTAGTCTCATTAAATTGTGAATTGTAGACATCGCACTAAGTAAACATTAACCATGATAAAGTTGCTGACAGCCATTCAGAGCTGTCCCCACCTGTTTTCTTCACTGAAAAATATACCCCTGCCCGGTTTAGTTACGTGTTAATAATAACTGTTCCATGCGTGGACTCTGGTTGTGATCAATTTTCCATTACGGCATATCTTGCCGATGCATGGAGTCCGAGACTCGGCCTGGTAAGTGAGATAAACTCCCCAGCAGAGTTTTAAAATGCCTCGAGGTGTTCGGAAAAGTAAGTACAATCAGTCATTGTCGTTGCACAGGACCTGGTTCAGACTTGTGGGCGGATTCTGAAGGTATGACTAAAGGGACGCTCTGGAGGTTTATTGAATCAATATATTATGCATGCAAGTATATCAGGCAAGTAAACCTCAAAGAGTCACAGATGCAGTGTTTAATCTACACGTCTGCAATATTAGATAGGCCAATACGTTTCCAACTTCAAACATCAAACCTTCAACCAATAAACGTCAAAGAGTCACAGATTCAGTGTTTAATCTAGTCACTGCAATATCAGATAGTCCAATACATTCCCAGTTAGTATGTAGGTTCTGTAGTATTGACAGGACCATTTTTGCTATCAATCATTGCTATATCTCACAAGTCACCACTAGCTGAACTGTTCTTTGTATGTTGTCATTTCAAACATGACAAAAATACTTCAAAATCCAATTCTTTTGGCAATGAGACAGTTTTAAACTTTTTTCTATAATTGCACTTTAGAATCTAGCAAAAAGCGCGATAATTTTCAGGTACACTTTTTGCTACCAACTTAAAAATTAAGTCTGACATCATATTTACATTTAGCACAACTTTTTTTCACATCGTAAGTTGCTAGGTCCTTTCTCCTCTTCTTCCATCTACAAAATTTGACATCAGAATTCAAGCAGGCTATTGAATGACTTCATCAAAGTCTTTCCTATACAATTTTTTCATGTTCAAGGTCTTACGATCTTGGTATTACTCGTTTCCATTAATATTATTGATAATAAAGCTTATACCCGTATTCAAAATTAGTCTTCGGATGGCTTCACGACGGCAATGTCGATCGTAAAGGCCTATAGTCCATTAGTAGGATGAAGTTTATTGGGAGGAATCAATCCTTTAAGTTTGACTGGTGCCTCTCTTCAAATCCGCCCTTCGTTTTTCATATCGCAAAAGGAACGTAAAACGGACGTCAGCTTTATTGGACAGGTTTAAGCTGCCTACGTGAAATCACCGGCACCATATGTCACCTTCTCTTCGGCTAATAAAAACCAGGACGTGGCTCTTGTTGTGGATGTGGCCCGTCCTGCACTCGGAATGAATTACAATCCCATAGTCATGCCCATCTTCACAGGCAATCAAATTGTAAGCCAATATAATGGTTGAGTACACCGGCACCTATGGAATATATAACCATCCGGGATGTCCCTCTGAATAATGGTTGTCCTGTAGGCTTCCCTACCTGCCCTTTGAATGGGCATACATTGTTGAATATGCTACATATGTACGTCATACCAGAGCAAGAGGGCAAAATGCACAGACTATTTCCATTAACCAACACTATACACATACCTCTTTTAATCCATAGATAGGTCCACAGTAGGGGCAAGCTTAAATAGAATCATTACATGAAGCTTCATGAGGTTGCGTGAGAGTATTTCTAATAAAGATTGGAAGGCAGGCTAGCCTACAGTGCCTTGAACGACTTTGAAAGCATTCCTGACAATTTGTATTCCTCTGACCACTTCTACTGCTGCTGTTAAGATGTTGAAGATCAATCAAGCCCTTCCCTGGTTGCTTCACACTCATTAAAAAAGCTTAGTCTAGTAATTTACATGTACCTCTGCTAAAGAGCTTCTATTTTAACTAGAACAGGATGTTTGGATGAAAGCCATCATCAGTTTTTAAAATTAGAACTGAAAGTAGAGCCAATTCTCAGAGATTACCAACTTGAAGGAAGTTACTATATTTGCCATGAATAATTTTTTTCTCAAATTGAATATTCTTGGTCAATCTTTGCTGCACAATCATAATGGTGCAGTTTTTCACAAGGATCAAATCAAAAGGGGCATATAGTCTTGCAGTGATGACAAATCCTTGAAAAAATTCAATGGTTTATATCACCAATAGAGACTTACCGGTATAAAAACAGAACCTTGACTGCAGAAAAAAATTACATTTTGAGTAACAGAAAATGAATTCGCATAAAGTCTTGATGACATTTTGGCCTTTTGTTTTACATATCCAGCCTTTAAATTTGGTAGCCAAACATTACATGCATGTACACATGTACATGTCTGATAAGGGCCACACCCTGACAGGTATATTATATTAAACCACACAATATTGGTTTGGAGATTACATCATCGTTCTGGAGTCCCAGTATCTGATGAGAAAGCACACACAGAAAATGATCACAATAACTCAACTTGCTGTGCGACAGAACATTCTGAATTTCATGATATGACATATTGACATATCCTCTCTTTGATAATTTCAAGATAATCATGCCAAATTTTGTTCCTCTTGAATATCTAGACAAAGTAGAGTCAATATTTCAAAACAGAGTGCAGAGAATACAATGCTACTGGTACAATAATACTGCACACCAGCCATCACAGCTTTTACGAGACAGTGACATTATGGTGCAGGGCTCAAAATCCTTTTTCTGCATACCTGCACTGGTGCAATTAACATTGCAAATCACCTGCACCAGACAAATTTTACCTGCACCACTCAAACTTTGAGAAGTATGGATCATACTCTAAAAACTGTTCAAAACTATTGTCATTATTTCTTTAATTTGTACTTCATAGGTCGCCAGGCAACAGCCAATGCAGCAAATAAAAATCCACATACATGTACACCTGCATGTATATAATTATAAACTCAGTGCATGGATTGAGTGCAGGTTATACCTGCACAGCCCCAATTTTACCATGGTGCATATTATGCACCCAGTATTTCAAGCCCTGCAGTGGCTGCAATGGTAAGAGGCATCAGATTGTCATGGCCACAGTTTTGTGCTGGCCATAACTGTCATCCCCTGTCCCTAATCCTTCAGGTAATATCTATATCAGATTCTATTCCTCCCATCTGATGATTAATATAGAAGCTTTGTACTTTGATAAATGTTATTAATCCTTGCATTCGGAAGTGCGAAAGTCCCCAGCGATACCCATCGGGGACGTGGTAATCTGCCGACATCGGCAAATATTCCTGCAACAGTGAGATACGCACTTGCTGCATGCATCACCGCCTCTGGAACTGCAAATATATTACCCTCGCAGGCTCTAGTCATGGCTCCTCTACAGGGCACGGCTTGCTAGGTACGGCCACACCAATTTGATTCACTGGTTCTTGGATTTTTCAGAAAAAAATATGAATAAACAGGGCGAAAAAAAAAAAGACAAATAAAAACAGGCGTAAACATCCTATTGTACATGTAGCCCCAAATACAATAGGAGCCATGAAGTCAACATAAAAGGCTGGGTTAAAATTCAAACAACCAATTTTTTAACTTTCAGAAACCACTGCATTGATGGATGGAAAAAAATGTAAAAACTAGGACAAAAACGACTTTCTTCAAACCAACAAATCAAATTGGTGTGGTCTATGATCAACAGCAATGCTTATTCATCATTTCCCAAAAGTTATCTTTCACAGACATTACAAGAAAAAGAATAATTGACAAGACAAATTACGCCGTGCAAGTCATGCAATGTATTTTCTGTTCAGTGATGAATTGTAGCATTGACAGCATGCTGAGAAACTGTCGTATGTATTATCCGTCATGTCACAATCAGCTGTTCTCTATGTCTGGTTACTTCATGGTTAAATGTTAAAAGATGTTAAGGAGTCAATCATTTTGACATGGCCTTTTATACTTAAAGAAAATGAACTTTTCAAGCAAGTCCCTTGAACATCATTTGAAAGGTAGCAGATGTTTTTTATTGTAACCTACAATAGATACATGTAATTTGCAAACTTTAGATCACAAAACATATGACAGTCACAAAATGTCATTACATGACGGATTATTGTACATTGTTTTAATTACCTACTGCAAACATATGACTGAAAACATTAAAGCCAGAAAAGCTGCAACATTTGGAAGCCCATGTGATAACCAAATAGTACCACTAGTTATCACAAGAGCCGGAACACCTGTATCGAACGTTATCACGGCCCAGGTATGACATAAATATACATAGTACATGATTGTATGTGTATGTGGATTCTTACTTGCTGCATTGTCCACCTATGAAATGCAGAAAAAAGTATTTTGAGCCCTGCTATTGCACACTGTCCAGTACCACAATTTTTTTTGCTTACCTATTCCCAAGATAAATTTCGAGCCCTGCTGAAGGTGCTCTGAATACACAATTCACTCCTGACACCTGCCGCTGACCCTGCACACACAGATAGGAATCTGCAACACTTTGCATATTTAGCTGAGCGGCTCCCGCCTAATAGCCAGTAGCGCTGCGTCCTGATTAACCTACTGGGGCATGGACGCACACTTGATGTTCTCCCCCCAGGTCTGGACTGGTAGTAACTCAGGCCCAGCAATTATTGGTCTGCATGAAATTGGACAAGAAATCAATGATTGGGCCTGACCCTACAGGAGCCCCGGCCTTCGGATTACAAGTAGGAATCCTCCCAGCTCTCTGACTCAGCTGCAATTTACCACACAGGACTGGGACACTAGGGGATGCAACAGAGAGGAGGAAGGGGAATTCTTGGTTCTTAGATTTTGTAGGATTTAAAATCCAGGACTTCAATGGTGTGGGGCAGGAAAAAAAAACTAGAAAGGTAACATTTGCAAAAAAATGCATAATGTTTACGTTCATATGATCTAGATAACAAACTACAGTAACTGATCTGATTATTCTTACTCAAATACAATCATATATAACATATGGTGACCAGCCCCTCCAACGAAACTCTGTCCTGCCATTGCTACATAATGTAATCCAACATCACAGGGTGTCTGCTACAGCACCAGTTACCATGGTGACAGCAGTCTGGTACAGGTCATTTACCTTATTTGTTTGGAGAAGAAGAAGAAGAAACAGAGCAAAAACAACTTATTTATAATTAATATATGTCTCCAAAATGATATAACCAAAGTTTGCACCTTAAGATAGTCCATGGTTACTGATAATACTACGGTAACCGTTTCTTAAGACTTAGCAACACCTGGCAAGGGCAATCAAGATCAATAATTAATCTGGACAGAGTCGTCTAACCAACTATTGAACTTGGGCTCCGCAGAGGTAATATGTGTGATTGCCTGTATTGATTCTGAGCTGTCAATCATTCTGGTTGCCATAGGAATTACCAGATGACACTCAACTCGACCAATCAAACAATCGATGCTCAAAACTTCTTTTAACATGCCAAATTTTTGCACTGGAGCCTGGAGATATAGGATGAACTGAACTTTGCAGACTTTTAGACGATTTAAGAGATATGTGGTCTACCTGGGCTGGAAATACCACCTGCATATGCAGGAGGTATTCCTGATGTCTACCTGCACTGGTCCATGTCCAAATCTATTATTCAAGCAAAGCAGGGCAGGTAATATTTGTCAAGTGCAGGTTATTCCACTAGTACTGTTAGCTGCATCAGTGCAGGTATTAAAAAAAAAAAATTCAAGCCCTGTGTGATATTTGACAATATTCTCTACTTAAACTTAAAGTATGAAGAAATACTACAGACTCCATTAAACTGATAAGGAAAGAGACTTTCATTACACGGTGTTAGAAAACAAAATAAATGTTCCAGCAACAAGTGGAAGACTTAGTAGCATTACCAATGATGAATAGACTGGCAGACTAAGTGGCTCATGGTAATGGACTGTGCACGGGTCTATATATCAGCAGCTGTAGAAGCCTTTTACTTTGTCCAATGACTCCAAGTAACCCGTATGCTGAGGGATTACTTTTAGTTTAAGCTGTGCATGCATAAGTATGTAGGGCAAAAGGACAAAACAAAGTTTTAGAAGACGTTAAGGAAAAACACAACTTAAACAGCTAGGTCAGTGAAAAGACAAGTAAAATAGCAGGTTAGCAATACACATTTTTAAGTGTATGACTTAAGATCACATGTCTTCCTTAATGATATGCATGTAAGATTGTCCACAACTAATAGCTCAATAATTAAATTCCCTCAGTTCATACCAGCAGCTGAAAATGAGTCAAAGCTTCCACCATATACCCTTTCTCAAACATCTGACCATAGTAAAAAGAGGACAAGTCATACATTCTGTACATGTACACACATGTACATGCATAATATCATATAACACTCAATGCAGCATGGTTTTCATCATTCTAGTTTCTAACGCAGGCTCCACTAATATTCCACTTAAGCATGGTCTGACGTAGGAAAGAGGCACTGTTGCAGTAAGGGGCTTTGCACGAGATAGGGCGTAAGCATGATTTGTGCGGCGGAAGCTTGGGCTCATTTTGAGCTGGTGGTATGAGCTAAGAGCTGCATGAAAGTTAAAGCTATTAGTTCTGGACAGTCTTGTGCATAGTAATATGGCAGGCACCGCCCTTCGCTCTCTATGTGCTAGCACGTCGGCAGAATGTACTGCACCTGCGTGAAACCCGTAATGTATTGTGCATAGCACTTTGGCAGAACGTCTCATATAAGGTTGTATTAGAGCATATAAGGTTGACAGCCTGCATGTCTGTAGTTTTCAGATGTTGTATAGGAAAAGATATCGTCTGCAACAGGCAAAATTTTGATGCAACCTTGACCAAACATCCAACGAAAAACGTGAAAAATCAGGGTTTTGCGCAGGCGTAGTACGTTCTGCCGACGTGCTCTGTGTGCTAGGGTTGCCAACCCAGCTTAGCAAACTCCTAACTCACACAGCTCAGGGGATCTCTTATACCACAGCCCGAGAGGGTTTTAAGCACTTTTTCACTGTGTAGATTGGACCGGGAATTAAAATATATTCTTCACAGTTGTCAAAAGCACTACATGTATGTTTGAAAATGACAACCATTCTATGTGTAAAGATATACCAGTTTAATTATCTCATGATTTATAAGCTGAAGTTGCTACGTGGCAAATGAATTTTCCTAGTATATGTAATGTGCAAAATTTCAATTCTATGCCTGGCCCATTGTTTTACAGCAATAATCAGACTACGCCATGACATGATTTATCTCTAATCATCATTTACAGGGTGGATTAACTCAATGGTTTATAGTGCCCTTGGTTATTCCAAGTCTTTTGCAGTAATGAAAGCAAAATCCATCTTTCATTACATGCAGAATTTAATTGACAGTCAAATATTCTGTGGGTGATGCAGGATTTATGATTGTAATAAAAAGATGTCAGCATCAACGATATAAGGTTAAAATGAGGCTTTCATCTGAAGTTCTGTCTTTCAATAACCGCTTTATAACGTAGGAAATTGAAAAGAAGTCAGCGCTTCTGATATTAATATTGGTAAGGTCTGTCAGTAAAGCATGACTTGTCCACTGGGAAATATAGTTTAGAAAAAAATCTGCAAATCGTAACTGATTTCATGACACCATCGTTGCAGTATTATTGAAAGTAAGGTATATAAGGGGAAAATGTCATCTGCGACTCTCTAAATTTATGTAAAACAGTTCAAATCGTAAACCATACATTTTGGGGCCTTTTTGGCCGAGAAGGCTATTTTAATTATGATCATAATCAATCTGGATGATTATTAATTTTGCTGTTTGCTAGCAATCCTTCAGTCTAATGTCAGAGTCATCTTTGCAGGATGAATGCCATTGGGTTTTCCTTGAATGATTGCACACTAACTAATTTGAGAGCCTCCAATCGTCAACAAGGCAAAATGCCACACCCACTTTAAGAACGTGAAAAATTTATGAAGCCTTCACCAAACCAGGGTCTCAGAAAGCCATTTCAATTTCCTTAATGATATGGTGAACTTTAAGTTCTGAAACACTAATTAATGTGGTTATTATAATTTTGTCATAAAAACGCTTCAGTGTACACATTTGATATACAGAGGGGCCTTTTATTTATTTATTTTATCTATTACAATTGTCCACATACATGGCAGGCATGGTGGAACACGTGGACGTTAGGACAGCTTTTCAAAGCCACCATGCCAATAAGGTATCAGAAATTTTTGCATTGGATGCTTTTAATGTCCATACATGTAGATTGTTAGGTTGCTTTTGCAACAAAGTCAGATATTAATAAACTAGAGGTATACTACCCAGGAATATAAAATGTGATCAGACTCATCATCTGTCTGTCTTAACGGCCTTCATTAATTAAACACTGATTGTACATCAGACCCAACGGGACTCTCTGATGATCCAGAACTTTAACATTCAACATAAATCTATATTATAGTTTAATGTACAGTTCATCTGTGTTGGTAAGAATTCATTCTGAAGCAAGATTGAAACTATAATTTCCCACACAATGTGAAAATGGTACTTAGGACTAATGGCCCCATTTGCCCATAGTGTTGGAAATTACAACTGTTTAATTTTACTATAAAATAAATCTTAATCATCATGATAAGCATTATTTTTAAGTGTCTGTTATAATGATTGAGCCAAATATTTTCCCCCTTCGAGACTATTCGTTCCCTCCTTGGCTTAAGCCTAAGGTGTTAACAAGGTATGCACGACGTTGTTTCCATGTCCCCATTGATGAGGACCATCCCTGTGAATCTCCACAGACAATGCATCAATATTTTAATCTACGCCCGACATGCCTCTGTTGAGGTGAGCCCTCCTCCAGGGAGGGTTCTACCCACTCAATTCCCAAATCAAAATGCTGAACCGGAGCTGTTCTGTATGCAGTAAACGCTACATCAGAGTACGTCGGCAGAACGTACTGCACCTGCGCAAAACCCGTAATGTATTGTGCATAGCACTTTGGCAGAACGTCTCATATAAGGTTGTATTAGAACATATAAGGTTGACAGCCTGTCTGAAGTTTTCACATGTTGTATAGGAAAAGACATCGTCTGCAACAGGCAAAATTTTGATGCAACGTTGTCCAAACATCCAACGAAAAACGTGAAAAATCAGGGTTTTGCGCAGGCGCAGTACGTTCTGCTGACGTGCTTGCAGTGGTGATAGGACACTACATCAGAATATTGCAGACTTGATAATGAAGTTGAACATTTTCAAGGAGCAAGTTATGGCGAGAGGAATTGTCCTGTCAATGTCATTCTCAGTAGATATGATTTATGATGTGAATGATAAAATGTATTCAGGCCAAAATATAGCTTGACATTAATTTGAAGCCTTGACTATAACAAGAAGCATTTGACAATATGACACAGGGCTCAAAATATCACCTGTATATGCAGGCTAGTGCAGCTAAAATTGGGGCTGTGCAGGTATTTCTACCGGTAACTAACCTGCACCGGTCCATGCAATGGGTTTTTAATATAAATATTATATGCAATGTACATGTATGTGGAATTTTACTTCTTGCATTGACTCACTGTTTAAACCACCTATGAAATATAATATTAAAGAAGTTATAGCTGCAATGGTTTCTGAACAGCTTTTAGATATGATCCATACATCCTAAATTCTGAGTGGTGCAGGTAAAATTTGTCTGGTGCAGGTAACTTTCAATGTTACCTGCACCTGAGTGCAGGTATGCAGAAAAACGTATTTCAAGCCTAATGCCTTTGTTGGCCTTCTCCCTAATACACTGCACTTTTGATGGCCTTTTTTTGTTCCATGGGGTATAATAAGACTAATGCTGATAATTACACCCTTTTATTACAATGAGAATATAACATTACGACAGCGGTAATGACAGTTCTCTTGTTGGCCATAAACTGTTTCAATTTCCGCTTTCGAGCGACGCCGGCAACACTAAAAGTTTGAATATGTAATAACTTTGAAATTTATAATCATTATGATTATCAGCATCATGTCTTTTTTGACTATGAGGACCTTGTCCAGTTTTGTAATGACGTCTTCGACTTTTTCTTTGGGGGGGGTACATTTCGTAATGTTATGAAATTGAATACAGTCAGATTGGGTGTGCCTTTAGTGATATACATGTCGTCATGTCAAATTTTGCCTCTTAAAAAATATGACAACATCCTTAAAACATTTCATCACTCACTTAAAAGCTTTGCTGAAAAAAAAGGTCTTTTTGTACTGTAATGACATAGTCATGACAAATTTTGTCACTCATAAAAATATGACAACGTCCTTAAAACATTTCATCACTCAAAAGCTTTGCTGAAAAAAAAGGTCCTTTTGTACTGGGTTGACCTTTTTATTGTCCTCTCTTTGACCCTTCTGGTTGATTGGCTTAATTTCTTATCAGCATTTCAGCTGCTGGGGCCATCACGCCATCCTTTTCTCATGCAAATGTGCCAAATTACGCATCATTTTGCTACACAGTCCACCACAGATCCATCAGGTTATTAAGTATTAATGACAAGGTTGACTCCATAAGGCGTGGACTGTTATGGTATGAAGGCATTCTTTCCAAATTGGTATTTTTAGATGTAGCTGTTGAAATAACTGTCACAGGGGTCTACCGATTCATCTTAAAGTTTATATCATGATGCTATAAATCATTATATATAGGATATTGAAAAATCTCCAATCTAACATCCCCTGATCTTTTCGTTATAGCTACATATGCCAATAATGTTGCTGTATATATTCTAAATGAAATACACACAATTTGGAACAATTCTGTAACAATTGCAGTGTAACAAATCCAACAATTTTTCATTCATCCAATTAATACATTAATGCCTCATGTGACATATCAACAAAGGGACATTCCATTATCATGATGACTACATGTAGTTTATCATCCACTGATAAAGAATATGGAAAACACATTGTCCTTCCATATATACTGACCTGCCATTCAAGGACACTTTCAGGGGAAAAACATATGGTATCAACAAGTTGCATCAAAATATCATGGAAACATGAATGTCACTGAGCCTCAGTGTCTGCCATCTGAGCGAAGTTGAATATGTTGCATATCTTAAGAAAAATCAATGGCGATGAGGCACAAACAACCTCCTTGATCTGAGATACAACAAATCATGCTAGCAGGTGCTGAGTCATAACTTCTTTTTCTCACGTAACTTATCAACACTTGTATGCTACTGTAGGACTTGATATTCGGCTTGATTTATGCGTACAAGCCACTCACGTCAATGCCTTCAGATCTGCATAATATAAGCAGTTGCTTTTATTGGTGAACGTTAACCAAATGATAAAATTGTGTGGTGTAGTATATTTCTTTTGCAAGCGCCCTCCGGGAAGCCAATCCTCGGCTTACAGCACACTTCCACTTTTGGCGAGGGATAACTCCCCTCCCTATGCTGGGGGAAACACAGGATTTTCAACACGATCCTTAACCTCATTTTCTCAAGCAGGCAAAGGAAAGGAAAGAATCTCATTGGCTGTACATCCCCGCTGACTGACGCTTGTGGATGAAGAGAGAGTTGACAGCGTTATCAGCGCTAATGCTTCACATGTCGGCATGGCTTGGGAGATAGCTGGGGCTTCGGCAGGGTAGTCTGCCCACGGAGGAACAAACAGTCATGCAGTTTCTTCAGTGGTAAAACCTGTGTGTGGGCTGCCTGAATAATGAAGACTGGGCGTAACTGTTCAAAACTTGATGTTTGATAGGAATGTATCGTCAATTGTTATTCTGAAAGACTAACGTGTACATGTATAATCATCAAGCATCTTATGCATGTGTGAAGTTGCAGATGAACCTGTGGCACATTTCAAGAAATTATCGCAATATTATATGTTATTTTTCCTGCATATAGAAATCCTGCATATAGAGGATGGTTTTGTATCACCAAATGGTTCAACCACATTGCAACAGAACACTGAAAAAATACCCAATTTCTTATCCTTAAAATATAAATACTTATGCTAACAAATTCGAATTCACGATTTTTTCAGTATAGAATGATCCCACATGAGTTGAATATATTATATATTAGGAGTGTGAGGTCTTCCACACACAAATGCAGCTCTGCACAATTTACCTACATGTAGTATCTGATCTCCAGTTGATAAATTATTCATTCATCAAATTATGCAAAGAGCACAAAATGTCCCAGTTCATCCCTGATACTAGAAACCATCTTTTATCCAAACTGTAAATGCAGTGAGTGCATTATGATAACACATCATATTGTCATGGATCAGACAGTGAGCTTCAATAACATTAGAAAATCCATAGTTAAAATAACATTGCGCAAGGTTTGTATGGGTGTACTCAGAGTCATATTAACTATTACGATGTATTTACCTTATGATTAATTAAAACTGCTTGGTGGCTATATTGAAATTGTTACAGTACATCTGTTTGCTTCTATTCATCTGCATAAAAGCCCCTTTTCTCCTGTGGAATGTATAGCATTTCTAGATGTACACTGATATGGACACCAAAACATGCACATTGTATGTCAGTGTTCGAAATACCCGTCTGCAATCTGCAATTTGCAGATAGATTTTCAAAATTGCAGAAGAAAAAATCATACAATCTGCAATTTTGCAGAAAGAAAAAATAGGGTCCGGATTCAATAGTTTTCAATTTAGCAAAGTAGCGGCGCTGTGAGACTAGATTGAAAACCCGCGCCGCACGAATCTGTCGGCGTTTTCAGCTGACTATAATGGTCCCATATAAGGAAATTTGGGGTCAAAGTTGAGCAATTCCGACCATGCGGCGAAAGGCGACGATAACCAAATAAGGGCACTCGCCATTTTCCGATGTTAGATTTCGTCACCCGGGAGGACACGGCAACTGCCTCGGCAATTTTCGGCAGTTTTCGCCGAGCATTTCCCAGCAGGCAACGCGGCAAAACATGGCCCCGAGAGTCAGTCGAAGTCAGGCCGATGAAACACCAAGAAAACAAAGACGATTTTGTCGTTCTTTGAGAAAACTGACGGCAATCGGGATTAAAACAGCAACCCATCGCGCACCCGCGAGATCGGCAAAACTCAGGATGGTTGCTGTCGCGGTTGGATTCTCGAGGAGGCGGCTGAGGAGGCCAATACAGATCTAGACATGGCAGATCAAGAAATTTTGTAGAAACTCTCGCCGAAGATCGCGCCCAGGAAAATAAACGTGCAAATTTTTATTTAGAATGTAAATATTGTCAAGTTATTGTGTCCAATTTAGCAAGGAAAGATCGTGTGTTTTTCATAATTTTCTTGTAATTCTATTACTGATTCAATTAACTTCTTCAAGTTGTTGTTGTTTTTTTCGTCAAATTACTAGTATTTACGATACTATTCCAGGAATATTTACCTTCCTTGACATGTTACGAGTCCATCAAAACATTGTGCTCATTTAATTTCTTTCTATAAATGTTCAAGTTAATTGTTTCTGTTTTCTTACCATTTTTCACATGTCAATTTCAGGTACAAAGATTATGTAGTGACATCACAACTTCAGTTATGTAGTTCTAGTGCAATCCTGTTACTGCATGTGTCATTGTTTCCATATTTGTATATTTCTTCTGTGATGCTGCTGATATAATAAAATTGCTATATGTTAATTATTTTGCCATATATTTTGCAATGAAAAATTTATATGCTTCCCATAGAGAGCCATATTAGTTTGCAGAAAAATCGGATCATATCCTTTCAGTGGTGTCATGACATGAAAGCAGGAAATGATAAATTTTTTGTAGAGAAGGATCTATATAAAGTCTATTAAAAAAGAGTGATATTTTGAAGAATTTCAGTAATGATTTACAAAGCTATACATGATGTAAAAATAGACTCTATTGGTTTGAGAAGGTTGTAATATGGGGGCTTGTGTATTTGCAGAAAGTATTTCCAAATTGCAGGACGAAATTTTGACTCTTCTGCAATATTGCAGAGCACTGAAAAAAAGTATTTCGACCACTGTATGTGTAATATGATGAGACATTCTATCATGATGTATACCATTCAGGGCTATTCCATCTATAAATGGTGGGAGGTTTGGAATATCTTTTAAATGAAAGGGAAAGGGGATCAAAATTATTGACTGTATATAAGAACATGATAATCAAAGCAAAATAGGGTAAAATATTCACTGTATACCCCCTTCAGGATTTTTTAATGGAATAGCCTTAAGCATACAATTTGCTTGGTCAAAGTTCATTATATGGTTTTCTTTACCAAGGTAAACAAATATCTCACCCATTGCAGACAGACATTTCCCTTTTTTAATGCCAGTTCATGCCGCTAGCATGCACTGGCATTGCGTAGCAAGTAAAATACATGAAATTGCTTTTAGGATTATTGGAGTCTACGCAAATAAACATGGAGTACAGTTCTCGTGTTTTATACAGCCTTTGTACTATCTGCACAAGTATTAACTCAGCACATCAATGCATAAGGTGCCTGTATTAGGTAATGCTTGAATCTAAATGTACACTATCCCTATGTGTTTGTGCATGTCTATGTGAATCTTTTACAATAAACATGTACATGTTATTCATTCCATTTGATATTATATCTCCTGAGATATTATTTATGGACATATATGTTGGCTGTAAGGCAAGGATATCTCTGGGCTATATGGTGGATGCCTGGGCCCTGGGTTCTTTATTAATGGTATATGGGAGGGCTATTTGTCAGAATTTACAGCCAAACAGACATTTTCTCCGTGTAATGTCGCTGGGTTGGCCGCAAGAAATTTATCTTGCTATAACGTAGAAGGCATTTGAAGCACAGGTGGAAATTACCTGGGCACATTATCATTCTATAATGGCTCCGGTCTAATTTCAAAGGGCTTTGTGTATTGATATCAACTATCCAGCATAGACTAGAAGATAAAAACATATTCAGGTATAAGCCACACCGTCCAACATGCATGAACATGTTTTATTAATTTCGTAAATCCCCTATTTTGAATGCCATCCGTGTATTTGTGTGGCCTCTCTTGAGTGTGAATAGGCTGTTTTGAATGGCAGGCACACCCATATACCCATAAAACCCTTCATGTCAATGGCCAGCTCATCCCACCCTACATGCAACCAGTTAGCATGAATATTGGCCCGCCATTATTGAGGGCATTAATGTTTTACCACCTGTTATGCTAGGAAGTCCAATGGAATTTTCCTGCTTAAGAGCCAGAGGGAAAATAGCAGAAAATTCAGAGTCCATTCTTCTATCTTCAATGCAAAACTATCAACCTGTTGTTTTTTAAGGGAAATACAAATGACAAGGGATGGTGGAAATTATTGATTTTTTTTTTCATTTAGTTCTTGTATTGCTCCTTGCATTTGCACAGCAGGTCTTATGTTGCACTTAAGGGGAATTAAGGCTCTTGTAGAGCTATCATTTGATAAATAGGGTAATTTGGTAGGGATTTTAGTTGATAAACGTGGTGCCACTGTGTGATACATTGTTTTAACTAAAGAAACATTTACCTTCTTGACAGATAATTACACCGAAGAAAAACGCTTGAAGTTGTTTGTGGATAATTAGCGAGCGTGTGAATGTATTTTGAAGTGTTGTCTAGCCCGGGGCGGTTTGTATACAAATCACCATGACGAAGTTGTCCGGCGCGGACATACACTGTTCAGTTATGTCCCAGCTGTGGCCCTCTTCTTTTTCCTGCAGCCCAACCCAAAATCGCGCGGAGAATTCAAACAGTCCCACGGGCCGCGTCCCGGCCGCCACAGGCGAGGGGAAAGATAGCCGAACAAGGAAAGGATTTCACATGACATGTTGAAAATTGTCGGAGATCTTACTTCGGTGGCTGGGCTATGAGATAGGACGGGTAAGGCGCTACGGACGATACTAGTATGACATTCGAACAAGCGAACAGGTGCATACCCCCCACCCTCCAACATTTACACGAAAGTACGGTTACGTACCTACACTTTCCAGTCCTTATATCTTATCTTATATAATCTTAAGACACCACAGTAGTTAAGAGAAAATAAGGGGATCGTACCAAGATTCTCCCGGTGACGGTCTGAGCTGAGATGAGGACACCTGCCCAGTCCTTCACCGCCGTCATCCAGCCGATCTCGGGGTCGGGAGACTTGACGAACACTCCCGTGTCCTGCATTTTCGTGGCCGACGGCGACTGGGCCACTACCTCGACGGGTTTCTCCGCCACCCGGCAGAAGAGCCAGGCGCCCAGTCTCCACAGCAGGATACATACTAACCCGCCGACGAAGGTGACGAAGCTGGACGTGAGGAAGGCCCACCACATGCGCTCCTTCTGGTTACAGTTGGCGTCCATGGTGTCCATGGGCAGGTAGGCCACGGCCGGCGCGGCCGGGGGAGTCACCGGAGCTGAGAAACCCGGTGATTCCGATGGAGGCAGTATCTTGACCGTGTCCCCTGGACAATCAAAACTGAAGTCAGAGGACTAGAGCCCGAGCTAGCCGCCCGATTCCACCTGCTAGCCTCCCGCTCCTCTCGGCACGACTCGCCTTCCGTCTGACTCCATGTTGTGATCGAAATCGATGGAACTGGCATGTACCAAGTATTCGGGGAGGGGTGGGTTGTACCACTAGTCGCTAGGGTACACCGCAAAGTAGGGATATACCATTGACATCTATAGGGAGGCTCGATAAAAGATATTACCTATGAAAATTATTTAAAAGCGCAATAGGAATAAGAAAAAAATTAACTTATTTTCTTAGTATCCATTGCAAGTATACGTAATTCACAACTTCACCAAATGCGCAGGTCCAAAACAAATAAAAGCACTGATCCTTGAGAAAACACTCTAGCTTTGTCCCGATATTTAAACATCAGCATCGCAATGTAAATATTGTTGTAAGTTCATATTTGCGCTGCACCCAAAGCAATTTTAGGGCAGTAAAACTTGATTTTCAAAGTACATTTCCTGGTCATTTTTGTAATGTAGTATAGTTGAACCCTATCCCATAATATACTGATATCTGTGAGTGTGAGGCAAAAGTGCGATGTAGCTGACGGAAACGTTTGCTTGTTTCGTATCGTAAGCTGGCTCTAGCTATTTATTGTTGGTAACAAAAAATAAAAGGACTCCTCATTGGGGCTACTTCAAACGCTTCAAATATGATATGATGACAAAATGTGCCACCAGTAAGAAATGGCAGTAAATGTCAATATCAGACAAATTTCCTCATCCAGAATACTTTTTTTGTTTTGCCTCCCTGAAATTGCATTCATCATCATGAAATTGTATTGGATGCCTTTAAAGAAACGCTTGCATGAATTCGCATGCCCATATCAGATTTCCGAGCCACGCGCCGATTTCAATCGCTGTAGGGGTCTCCTCATTTCCCATGCACTGTGATAATGTAACGTCCCAGGCGTTAAACTTTAAAAGCCTTCCAGCAAATTGGTTACCAGTCGTGCTGCATCAATGTCTCCCTTTCTCCGTACTGGGAATGTTAAGTTGACTTTGGGGTCGTCCTTTACACGCCCCTTGTTGTTCGTTTGGACGTTGCTATGTTGACGGTGTAACGTGATATACATACAATACACAGGTACTAGGTACAGGTGTCACTGTCCTGAATGACCCAGGCTTAGAGGTTTTACGTGTTAAAATGAATGCTTGTGCTGTCGCGGGTACAAAGAAATGACACTAGCCTCTACCAGACTTCAGAAGCGGCTGGAATGAGTAGAAATTGCCAAATTAAATTGAGAGATACCATGCCAGAGGAGCTGGTCCGCTAAAGGAGTACAGTACCCCGCTAACGCTATTTCCGACCGCTTCTGAAGCCTGGTAGAGGCTACATGACACATCGAAGGTGGATTCTGTGCCAAAGACTCATGGTAACTTTTTTGGCTGTCTATTTGGCCAATTTCTACTCTTTGCAGGCGCCCCTGAAGCCTGGTAGAGGCTAATAATGTGTTATTCTATCAACTTGGAAATGACCATCAAAAGAAACACGTACACTTGCATGAGTGGTATTTTATTCACCTTTAATAAGGGACTAAGATACAAACAAAACAGCAAAGTTTCAACGTCACAACTACCAATATATAGCTCCACGTACAGCAATTTCTGAATAACAGGATTTCGTACAGAGTTAACGAAGTACGCAGTTCTAATGTGTTTAGGAAAGGTTGAATATCCACCAAATATTAGGACGGCATCAACACACTTCGTGATGCAGAAGCGACCCCTAACAACTGCTGGGTTTAGCGCTGGCTCCCCGACCAATACTTCCCATCCAAATGGGTGCTCAGAGTAGGATTCACAGCAATAACTCGCCTGGCTCCTGTAGGTAGAATCGAGAAAAACGAGGATTGTAAAACAAGAAAACATACACAGTCATACATATTTTTGTGAGAGAACGGTTATAGGTACTGATGGTCTGTTCACCAGGCTAATAATTTCTCTAGAACCACGGACTTTCTTTTTCTTACCGTACACGTCAGCTTTGTTCCCAGTCCGGATCTTCGGGCACCGAGCCTTCCGAGTCGGGTCGTCATGGAAACGACGATCCTGTTCGGCGCCGTAATGCTGTCCGATCTGCAGTGCACCCACGCCCGCTAGGATCGCTTCTTCACCAGCTGGGCTCGACCTTCGAAGGTTTCCAACCAAGGTAAAAAATAGAAGGTCATTGACCTTATTTGTTTGGAGAAGAAGAAGAAGAAAAAGAAGAAGAAGAAACAGAGCAAAAGCAATGTGTTTTCCTTCTACGAAAGTAAACATAACACATAACATTAGTCAACGGAGTGTTTGAGATTGATGAGATTGAATGTACCTTCTGTGTCTGCCCATGTCACGTGTCCCGAGCGTAGTTTCACCGGTCAGCAGCGTTTCCAACAAGTTGGATGCGTACTTGTCCACCATACCCGTCTTCACGCCCTTCAAACAGAGAATACATCAGTCACACTAGACTATATCACTGGGAAAACAAAAACATGTTTGTTAAGGGCCCAGTCACATACGTCGTGCGATCCTCAGCGATTTCTTGTGACGGTCGTACGCCTGTCTTGTTACGGGCAAGGCAGTTTTAGATCCTTGTCGGTGGTTGGCTCTGTCACAGCCTGCTTGAAAACTCTACGGCATCAAAATCGTTCGAAAATTCATCCATTCATACTTTTACCTTCTCTTCTCTCTCGGAGATCCAACCCAGCGTTTTCTGAACCAGCTCTTCTCGGGTCTGATCGCGAACTTCCGGCGGGCAGAAGCGCAGCTGAGCCTGGAGACAAGCGAGCTCTCCTTCCATCACGGCTCTCAGCTGTAGAGATTTGAGACACAAATATTTCACTGAGGTGATGCCAAAATCAATCAACCAATCAATCAATCAATCAATCAATCAATCAATCAATCAATCGGTAGATCGATCAATCAATAATCAATTAATCTTTATGGCCAAAATGATCAACGCTGAGGAGAGTAATATAAACATTGCTTACATCTCCTTCAGTCTTGTGAGACTGGTCGGGTAAAGCCACATCAGACCGCCCCAAACCTCGACCTGTTCGTCCGACGGTGTCGTCCCTCTCCCAAGGCGCAAGGGAGGTCTCGTACCGAGGTGGATCCCTGTGCGAGACGCTCCTCGTAGAAACACCGGTGCGAGATGATCTCGAGCCGTCCAGACGACCACCTGTTTTCCCGCCGCCTTCTTCTCGTTTCTCCAGCTTCTCCAGCATGCCGATGTTCTGTGCGTAAACGTCGTACAGCATCTGTTTGCTGGCTGCAAGGAACAAGAAGCGATCAATTTAACTCTTCACTTCAGCAAGAAGGAATTGGAGATTTCAGACTTCCAGGAAGTATGCAATCCTCGGCTTCCTGAATTCCCCCATTTCCTGCTGACTCGCGGGCAGATTTTTGATCTCCTGTCATTCCATCTTTCCCTACCCACGTGCTGTCAACCTACTCTGTCTGGACAAACAGATACACAAACCCACAGCTCAGCCACCCAAAACAATACTTCCATACCTGGAAGAAATAGTACATGTACTAGATAGCAGGCCAGAACGAAGCCAAGATTGCAACTTTTCAGTCTCCAAGTATGTAACAATTGTACGAGGCGTTGCGAGGGTACTGCTACATCTTTGTGCAATTCCACGTCCTCCCGATAGGGAGCAGTACTGACCTTGCAACGACCGATGCCGCTGCTCCGTCCTCTGCGGTGCATAGCTCCCTCCGGACGAGCTGTAGTTACCGTACTGTTCCCGGTAAAGAGCGCCACCGGGCTGTTCTTGGACGGTGTCGTACCCGTACTCATGATGACGCCCACCAGTCACCTGTTTGATGCGGAATGCCCACAACATCTAAACACATGTAAACATAGCCTCCACCGGGCCTTCCTACGGGGTGGTACGGATCGTAGAATTCGGCAAAATAAAAGAGGAAATAATTGGCCAGTAAAAGGCACCATAGCGATTTTTTTAAAAATGAAGCAGATACCGTGCTTGTGTGGCGACTGTTGCCATGGCTACTAGAGTACGCCTGCCCAGTCGGTTGAGATGTCCGGGTTCCATGTGTTCTTGCGCCTCCGGTGCGATAGTCGTGGTCCCTCTCGCCTCTTCCGCCTCGGTCTGGCAACAGTAATAATATAATTGTACTATCAGTGACCTAACCATCAGCTATCCACGCAGATCATGACATGCCGTCGTTTTCCTGTCAAACCACTGTACCACTGACAGTGACACCAACTGTACAAAAGGCCGGTTTCGATCACATATTACGAAGGGCGTTAATAATGTAAACATCAGAAGCATCGAACATGGCTTTAGCCCCACTTACCGTCGCTATATTTCGCGTTCCAGCTCATTTTTCACCAAGAAGTCCAGCACGCCTCTCCCCGGCCTCAGTCCGTAGCGCCGAAAGCCTTGTCTGGAGTCTTCCCCGGTCCACTGCTGTGTTCTATTCGACCCCGGGACTTACCGCGAAGCACGGTACTTTCCACGGGTTTCTATGGGGATGACGTGACATCATGCAATGTTTTGCCAGGGTCAACCCTTCGCCCCGCCTTGTTTGAAGGTTTAATGTACAGTTTGGGTATTTCCATCGCGTGAGTCACGCGCATGCGAAACTGAAAGGTGTAAACTTCCCGTTTTTCAGATTACAACAAAGGGGGCTTCCCCGAATCCAGGGGTCTGATACTGAGGGGGTTTCTGAGACGTCGCTAAAATCACCCAGGTTTCGGTGCCAGTGAATCACTGGAAATTCCCGTGACGCCACAAATTAAAAATTCCCCCTTTTTCAAAATAGTAATTTGCTGGTATAGTTGGCGATTTGTGTACACCGCTTCTCAGTGTTAGCCGTCCGGTGGCTTGTGAAGTGTCTCCCCGACGACAATGCCGACCCGCTACGTTTTGAAGATTCCCTGCCCAATCTCTGGGTGCTCGGGGCAGTAAGTACAACCTACATTTGTTATTAGGTGGGACAAGGCCGATTAGCTTTCATTTTCGGCGAAGCAGTGGATAACGTGGCACTAGTTTCCACTAAAATATGGTGTGGGGTGTGTGTAAGGGTTAACGTTATGAGTATCTGCTTTGTACTGTCCGTCTTTCATGCCTGTGCCCACTCCGATCCCTCCCATCCACTCCTTCTCGCTTTTGCCTGGGTGCCGGTCTGTTGCCAGGGCCAGTCTACAGTCCAGCTCCTCGGCTCCAGGGCTAGCCTGGGTGCCAGACTGTTGCCAGGGCCAGTCTACAGGCTAGCTCCTCAGCTCCAGGGCCAGTCTACAGGCTAGCTCCTCAGCTCCAGGGCTAGCCAGGGTGCCAGACTGTTGCCAGGGCCAGTCTACAGGCCATCTCCTCGGCTCTAGGGCCAACACGTCCCCAAGCAAATTTTACCACAGACCCCCTCACTTAGACCCTGAGCAACTGCATATTGGCTCAGGGAATAGTCTGGCATCCAGGCTGTCTGGCTTAACTGTTGAGACCCATAACTTTGATGAAATTCCATTCATTTTCTAGGTCCAGGCTTTCCCAATGGGTCTGCGCGCGAGACAACGGTACCATGTACGTAGACGAGGACGGCTACCTGTCGTGTTACTCCAACAACCACCGTGCCAAAATCATCTACTGGAAGTTCGACTGTGGCCAGCGGGGTTCAGGAAGCAAGCACAACTACGAGAAATACCAGGTAATATAGATCTGTAATAATGTGATATTTGATCAGGCTCAAAGATCGTACAATTATTGAATGAACGAGTGAGTGAATGAATGAGTGAGTGAGTGAGTGAGTGAGTGAGTGAATGAATGAATGAATGAATGAATGAATGAATGAATGAATGAATGAATGAATGAAGACTTTTATTGTACAAATTTTCCCATTGGGCTACATGTAAGTGTAGGTAGCACAAAATAGAAGAATTTGCAAATGCCTATATACACGCTAATGCAAGTACTATAATCTAGTAGGTCATTATTATTTACGGATCAGAAAAATGGAGGGGGGAGGTGTTGGGGTATTTTTGAATAGCTTTAAATTTCATCTAATTCAAATTCTGTTGTCCAGTCTGCAGACTTGGAAGGGTTCTCCCATGCCATGGCCATCGGCCTGCCTCACCTTAAGGAAGCCGGGGCGGTCTGGGTCACCAAACTCATACAGAGCGTCGAAAATCAGTTTATGTACGTATATACCTAGATACCGTTTAGTGCATTTCTGCCAATTGCAAGCTGCAAAATAGTAGCCATGCGCCATGTATTAAAAACAATTTGTCACTCTCAGTCTACCAGGTAAATTTCATGGCGCATTCTGGTCTGTAAAGCCTTGAAATGTGCATACGTACAGTAATGTTTATCATCAACGACTAGTATACGCCCTACCATCCTGATTGACAAATTTCTTTATTTTTCTGCAGAAACGGGGACTACTAGCGGCTGGAGAGGGACATCCATGTTCAGACATACTACAGCTTATGTAGGACTGTAGTCAGTTTTGCAGCACTGCATGTTCAAATGTATCGCTAAACAATAATTCTGTTCCGTTAGTTTAGTTCAGTTTAGCCTGTTTATTTTACCCTTGTTCTGAAGGGTCTTAAGCCTTCGACGCAAAGATATGCAAAAAATTATATTGACATCTATACGCAAAGTAACATGTGCCCAGGGTTTAAGAAGACACACAGCAGTACCTAAGACTGGATAGATCCTAAACTTTGTCATTCCGGTGGATGTTTGGATTGAAATGCTGTTCATTTATATTTGTTCACTTTGTAAAGAAATTGTGCAACCATGTATGGAAAAGATCATGATTGTTGTGGAATTTTGAAGCTAGTACCGTTGTGCTCTCACATGTTGGGTTCGACTCTGATATAAGCATATTGGTTTACGCGTACGAAAGAAGGAGACGAGTTGTTATCATTTTTTATATAGAATAAAGAGACTCTTTCTACACAACCAGGTGTTTTATTCCAGCAGACGTTTCGGTGACCGTCTGTCACCTTCCTCAGGGCAATTCTGACTGGTTCACACCTATACTGCAGTGGAATGTGAACCAGTCAGAATTACCCTGAGGAAGGTGACAGACGGTCACCGAAACGTCGGCTGAATAAAACACCTGGTTGTGTAGAAAGAGTCTCTTTATTCAGTGACTTACCAACCTGATGAAACTATTCACGGACATTTTGTATATACTTGAACTACTGACTGACACATACGATTAAGGAAAGAGAAGAAATGACTTCATTTCCATAACTACGATAAGAATCTTACTTCTTCTCATCTTTGCGCTGGTCATGATGAATGGAAATATGTCTGTACATGTTAATTAATAAAGTACGTTGTCCGGAAACAAGTTAAGTGTCTGAGACATGCTTTGTACGTGTATCACGCTAGGATAAAGATAAAGGTGCAACACATAGGTAATTAGTAGCATCGTTGGTTTTGGTGATATTAATGAAGACCTTTATTACAATCCTTCTTACCGTTGCCATATCCCGAGTAAAAGCTCGTCACTCATAGGACGTCTACTCTAGAATACTTCTCTCGGACATTCCTAGCCAGGAGTCGGCAAGAATGTTACATATGATATGTGGCCATTGTAGAGCCATTGACATCATGTCACTCGAAGTGTATCTTATTTCTTCACTCTCAGGCCACTGTTACCATGCAACGGCAGCTATGACTACCCCCTAGGACTTAGTGTGGCCGGAGGTGTGGTTGCATGTACCCCCCCCCCACACACACACGTATACACACACACGCACGCACGCACACGTGCACGCACGCAAGCACACACACACGCACACACACACACACACAGAAACACACAGTGTCACAGAAACACACACACACACACACACACACACACACACACACACACACACACACACACTGTTCGGATATCTATATCTAGAATAACCTTTGGCACACTTCTCTACATGTTGGCTAGTTCGAGTCCACCACCGTGTGATAGGTTTGTTCGAGCTCGGGACTTACCGCGAAACACGGTACTTTCCACACGTTTCTATGGAGACGACATGACATCATGCAATGTTGTGCTAGGGTCAGGCCTTCACGTCGCCACGTTCAATTTGGGTATTTCCACCGTTTGAGTCACGCACATGCGAAACTGAAAGGTGTAAACTTCCCGTTTTTCAGATTACAACATCAGGGACTTTCTGAGACGCCGCACGCAATGGAAATACCCAAACGTGTATGCGAAACTGAAAGCTGTTAACAGCTCGACATTTGCATGGACGTACACTGTTTCTCGTTTTTGGGCGTTCGGTAGCTTGTAAGGCGACAAAAAATGCCCCGCTATCCTCTGAAGATTCCCTGCCCTGTCTCGGGTTGCGCGTAAGTACAGCTTAATTTTAAACTACACCGTTATATGTTGAAGTGTTGTGAAGGGTTGTGATGTTAGCTTGTTTTCGCACAGTCCTATTTCAGTTCATTTCTGTCGCCTGTTTTCCGCTAATCCCTTCGTCCGTATACCACCCACCCTTTCAATAGATTAGTGCCTACTCGAAACATTGAATCAGATGTAATGTCGTAATTGTAGGGACAAAGTCACCAGTGGCTGGGTTTGCGCGGAAGACGGGGGTACCATGTACATAGACGAGGACGGGGACCTGTCTTGTCAATCATGGGCCCACTGTCAAAAAATCATCTACTGGAAGTGGGACTGTGGTACGAGGGGTTATGGAAGCAAGCACAACTACGAGAGATACCAGGTAAAACTTCATATTCGCCAAAGTAAACGCATTTTGACATTAGCACACCATTTTTGCTCAAGGATCGAGAAAGTGTCTTTTACTTGATGGTGATCAAAATATTGTAGCGCACACAAAGAGATGTGAAATGGTGAACTCTTAATCATATTTTTCTTTCTTCATTTTTTTATCCAGTCGGCAGATTATGAAGGTTTCAACCATGCCATGGCCATCGGGATGGTGCATTTGAAAGAAGCCGGAGCGGCCTGGGTCGCCGAACTCTGTATGAACCTCGAAAAACAATATAGGTATGTCTTGATGTGTTAATAATTGCATTCTGTGCCAAAATCACAGAATAACCGGTATGTCTACCATTTGACAACAACTTGCCAAAGTATAATCGGATACTAAAACTGATCTCGCTGCTTAAAAAGTCGAACGAAATACATAAATATGTACAATACAGTTAATCTACCCATTATAACATCTAGCTAACCATGCCAATATCTTTTGACCACCAAGTTCAAAATGGACGTTATTTTAGTCCTCTGTAATTGTGGACGGAGGAGTTCAGTAATAATGCAAACGCCCTATTTACCGTAACTGACCGATTTCCTTATTTTCCTGCAGAGGATGAGCTGTTGAGGAGAATCCAAGTCCGCCCGACAACCACTGATGTCTGTAGTTATGTAATACTGGATAGTGAAAAGGACATCTTCATCTCATTTGGTTGCTTGTTGTTGGTTTAATTAATTTATTCACTTTACATTCGAATTTCTTATAGGCCACAGTTGAATATATACACTTCGTTTAATGCTAGTAAAGAAAGCTCTACGTGAGAAATTACCTTTTGTGTTGGATCAAAAGTTTTAACTTTAAACAAAGGCAAAATCGCTACATACACTATATATATATCAAATAAAAAATGATGATGGTTGATGGCCTGACACTTGTGATTTAGAAAAATAAATGCAGCTTTGTCGATCTATATTGTTGTCATAGTTTTAGGCTTCTTTACTATATGCTATTTATCAAGACTGCTGAAATTGGACATATTGTTAAAATGTATCCGCCTATATCTTTTGCCAAATAAACGGAGAAATAAAATTAACGTTTGTTGTGATATTTTGTCCCTTGGATGAATTTAATGTTTAGCCAAGTTGATAATATTTTCATAAACATCGAAACAAAAATGCAATGCATGTGTAGTAATTTTACCATATTAGCTAGGGGGACCAAACCTACACAACTTTTTCCCTAACATGAAAGGCTATCTGGCACCAAAATAAGTAAACACTTATGTACAAAATCCACCTGTTAACCTTTGACCGGTAACTTATCGCGCCTGTGTCATTTTGGAGACAAATGAGCTAGAGTTTTGTGTCGTTAGTATTGGCTAAGCGAGCGAGTATTGACTTGTCCCTGGCGAATTCTTGGTTACATTGTTATCTTTTTTTGTAGGTGAGTCATAATGAGAATGGGAAAAAGCGGAACTCCAGATACAAATAGCGCAAGGGGTTTAACATAGTCAGTCGGGATTATGAACAATGCTCAGGGAGACAGTCAACACAGCTATCGACCCGTCTCGGTGTTTTCCACTGGCGCATACACGAACTACTTTCACTATTAATATTGAGAACTTGAGAAGGCTTGCACGCCACCTAGAAGTGGAAATTCCCGTGACATAACATGTTGTGACGAAGGGCAGTTGAACAACAAAAAATTTATACAGATCATTCCGTCTTAGTTATGCTAGAAATTCACTGTTTTGTGTGGGGATTTGTCACCAAAACAATCCGTTCATTTGTTGTACACACGTACGGTTTCGTACCACGAAATCCGTCTGTTCAGAGAGTGTGACTCACAATAACACTGACGTGGCTGTAGAGTAGCACTTGCATTTTCAGTAGGCATGCGCACTGAGTGTGTCATTCTGTGTAGAGACCATCTGCGATCAAAAAAAAAAAAAGAAAATCAAATGCAGCTAGTTTGTAAAAGCCTATAATAAATGCTGTTCGCATGCTGAATAGAGGTCTGGCAAGGTATACCAGGGGGTTTCCACATACGTAGTTCTATTTATAACTGAATTCAAACGCTGACTGTCTGATACAAAAGCCAGGGCCTGACAGCCTGGCAGTGACACTACTGAAGCCACACTGTGCGAATCACCCATCTGTCATTACTAATGGGGCGTCCCCAGTTGACTAACGAAACCTCCAGCTACAAGCTTAGTCGAAATTGGACACACTCATGAGTTATCAGTCGGCTTCATTCACGAAAGCTACATCCAAAATTCTTAACCATGTCGGGGCCGATGGTCTATGTCTCCACCAAAACATACGACGTCGCCACCAAACGTTGGGGTGAGCGACCTACCATCCTTTCCATGGACGACCGACCGTTCGCAGAGGGCGGCATGAGGAAGGCCTACAGCGCCAAGGACTGGGGCCTCCTTAAGGCGTCCAGTCAGCCGAAGGTGGTGAAGCTACAGCTACACAAAAGCTACACCAAGGCCGAGGCAGAAGCAGACGTCAAGATGCAGATGAAGTGTGTGGTTCTGGCTGAACAGTACAACAGTTATAGTTGCATACCAAAGAAGGTGGGACTGTCGACTTATTTTTGTTGTTGTTGTTGTTGTTCGCTCAAATATTTCATATTGAATGACGACCTTTATTGCACTTTTTGCCACACTGGGCTAAGTACAGGCCACAATATTGTTTCACCCTGTCTTAGAATAACTGGGATGACAGGACAAACGGCAGTGCTCGGGAGGCCAAAGTCGGCTATGTGTGACGGGGCTTAACAACAACTGACCGAAACTGTCGCTTAAATTATGTTACTCACTCAAACATTGAGAATCTTTCCGTGGAAAAGATATAGAAGACATTTATCTTATCTCATCATTTTGTACTTGAATTAATAAATCTTTAGGTGGGATGGGAATACTGGCACACTTCAGCTCTTGTATTCTTGTTTGTATTTACATATTGTTATTTGTTAAGTGGCGCTGGCAAAATAAGCTTTATAACCTGAGTGCAGCGCCACTTTATCTTTGTCTTGTTATTTTGAATTAAAAAAACTGTCGCTTGTCTGTGCAGGTATCGTTCTGCAGCGCCCAGCTGGTCCAGTTCCATGCCGGGCCGCACGCGGGCCAGTACGGGCTGATGGAGGACTACCTCCCGGGCACGTTCGAGAAACACAACCTGAACTTCCCCATGGCGCCCCTCTCCGCCCGCAGCACGCCACAGGCTTTCTCACACTTCACGTTCGAGCGGACTAACGGGAGGATGGTGGTGTGTGACGTACAGGGGGTGGGGGACAGGTACACAGATCCACAGGTGAGACAATGTCGGGAGTCACTATTTCTGTACCTATAACCGCTTCATTCTTTATGACGGTGAAGTATTTTAAGAGAACTTAAGAGAACCCGTACTTAAGAGATGATCTTTGAATCACAAGAGTTTAGTATTTCTTAACTTCCTAATCCAGGCTCTACGATTCGGCTTTTTGGGGAAGCCTTTATAAGGCGTTTTTTTTCTTTCTGGCATTTCACTTCTATTTGTACCGGGGTTCTTTGGTCGGCCCAGCGTAGACTAGCGAGAGTATGAGAAATAAGGCAACTTGTGTCTTTGTACAACATTTTGCATAATAAGTATATCAGTTTAAATTTTGTTCCGCCTTCACAGATCCACTGCATGGATGCCCAGTACGGCCAGGGGAACTTCGGCGCGCACGGGATCATCTCCTTCGTCCGGAACCACAGGTGTAACTCCATCTGCCGCGCCCTGAAGCTCACCCCGATCAACCAGTTACCTCACAACTGGGATTCCCCGCCGGGCAAGGCAGCTACAGCACCGGCCCCGCGGTACTACTAAGAGCCCGGTCATAAATGTCGTACGATCGTCGTACGATCGCAAACTGAATGCATTCTTGGGACAGTCGTGCATGTGTCGTCCCGCAAAATCCAGCTGTCTTGTTACAGAAAGGGCTGTCTGTATCTATATAGACGTGTACTTCTCATGTTTCATATAGAGACCAAATATGAAATATGCAAGTGTAATAAATATTTAAGAACATTGTTAAAATGCACGCTTCTTTAGCTGAGTGGTTATTTTTGTTTAAAACACGATTCAAAACACACCTGCTCTGATTCGCCCAAATGGCAAACGGGGCGTCCCCAAATGACTCACCTTACGAACGGCATTCAATGAGTGAACTTTATTTTCACCTTCGCCCATTGCACACCGGCTGACCTTCATGCCCAGTAGACTAACAAACACCTTTAACAGAACAGACATACTCTGCCCGGTAGACTAACACACTTACAAACTTGTAGCTTTATTCTTTATCATAAATGTGTGCTTCAGATTTTATTGTCGCTAGACAGTAGTTGATCCGAGCCGTCTCGGTGTTTCCCACGGACTCATACCTGAAGCCCCCCGGGGAGGGGGATCGATAAGGGGTTGGGGGTATACTCCACTCCCCTCCCTCCAGTGGCTATCAAACGTTGATTTTGAGTTAAGTATTATAAAGTATGTGTGAAACGTTGTCAACAGAACATAAACCGTTCACAGCTAGTCCTAGCCGCCACCGCCAGTCACAAAACTCAGTTATCTCGTCGGGTTTCTCAGTTGTAGTACTACGTGCTTTCACTTTCATGCTCTAGGAAAAGTCCCGTAGTTTCGATGCCATATATGGCACTGAATACACACAGTAACAAGTTTCCCTCCCCCTTTTTTCAAAAATCTCCTGTGACGACAGGATTTACCCGTCCTAATTAAACTAATAACACCAGTGTGTACAAAATTCCATTATAAAGGCTCTTGACAGAAGAGCAACTTTGTACAATGTATATACGCCACTTTAACAAAGCAGTTCGATGGTTTGTTTAAAGTTACACTGTCTTGAAACTTACAATGATCATGAGCTAGGGTAATTTATATCTATTTATCTTCATATTTACTCTCTTAATCGACAAGTCCATAATTCATGTATCACCCTTATACTTCTAAAAATTGGAAAGATTTCAAAGAAAAAAATTTAAGCCTGTCCTTAATTGTATTGTTATAACATGTGATGGACACAGAAAAATCTTTTGAGCCAAAGTTACTGCTGAGAAGCTTTTATTGAGATATAAAGCAATCGGATCTCCACTTAGATTTTCTTGTATACAAGACTCACAACCACAATCTAATAGACGACTACTTGCTCTAATGATTGATTGCTTTAGACTAGATGAAAGCTAATGCTAACACCATCAACATGGTCGAGAACAATGTGACAGTGATCTTGGCTATCTTCTTGAAATATATCATGTCAAGCTTGCTAACAAACATAACTACTTCTTCATCAATTTTCCTAGTGACCATGTCACTTAGATATGCCCCTCTTTCCTGTACCCTTTTCTCTAGTTCCCCTGGGATCATTTTCTGGCGACGTATGTCCATGATGCTTTCCCTGTTGTCAAGAATGAAGCGGTCAAACTCAGATTGACACATTGTAGTTACAGTAGTGGTTGACGTGGTTGAATGGTCTACATGCTGACTATCCCGACAACCCTCGCAAATTAAGACCTTACAGTCTTCACAGTATAACACAAACTTCGAATTATGTACAGGACACTGATGCAAAAGTTCTGCCAAATGTTGATATGTTGTCTCCAAAGCTTTGGTGAAATGGAGAATTGCTTGAATTGTGCCTTTACATAAGATGACTTCCAGGAGCCTCCTAGCTCGCTCGTGTGGGGTCGATGGCTTCTGGAGAATTTTACACTTCTCTTCTGATTCTATTATACCTTCCTGATAGAGTACGTCTACTATGGGGTCAATGAACTGCATGTCCGAGACAAATTGCCCCCAGTTAAGTCTCAACAAGGTACGCAGATCTCCCGCATTCTCCTACAACAAATAAAATAAACACCTTTCAATATGATGCCCGTGTGGCGGTTGTAGCATTTTCTGGGATCAGGATCATGACACAGATGTCACAGAATTAAGTTAAAGGCATCTATGGAACTAAGCCTTATTCTCATTATCATATTCGTGTCCTTACATGTACCAACTACGCTCAATCAACTTACGTGTCTACGCTGTACTATATGTTGTCCGACCGTAGCCTCGTCACTTTGCCTGCTTTGCTCCGACTTTCCTGTGTCTGCTGGTTCTTCAGCAATGACAGATGCTGTCCTCGGGTTTCTCAGCTTGGTGACGACCCAGTCTTTCTCCTGATCAATAGTCCTGCTAACCAAAGTCCGGAGTTCTACTCCTATCGCTTTCGCCCACAGCTTATGCTCACGTCGTTCTGTGGAGCTAATTTGTTTGCAACTCAAGGAGTTGAGTATTGCCCTGCTATCTCGAATGAAACGGTCGAATTCTTTCCTGATGACTTCATTGATGCTAAAAATTGCAGTGAAGTCATGCTGATCATGAGGGGGGACATGCTCGTTTTTACAGTGTTCGCATAGCAAACATTCACATTGTTCACACCAAAACATGAGTTTTGTATTATGAGTTGGACAATGGTGTAGAAGCTCTTCTAAATTTGGATAATAGCCTCTTAAAGCCTCTCGGAAGCATAAGAATTCGTCCAGACCTTTACTTCCGACCACATCTAACAGCCTTCTGGCTTTACCGTGCCTGTCTTCCACTTGTCCGCCCAGTATTTCGTTCTTTTGCTGCACTGTCAGAAAATTGTTTTCAAACATACAGTCCACAATAGGGTCTACAATGTACATATAGCTAACAAGTTGATCTCTGTTTTGGTCTAGAAGTATTGTGGGATCACTCGTATTTCTTGCCATCTTCATAGAATCTGTAAGATGAAAAGGATCAATTGTAGAACTGTCTTAAAACAAGACAGCTGTCAATCGAGAAAACCACATTCAAACGGGTATCTTTCTGAGTAATTTTCAGAGTCCGTTTAAAAGCCGCGACTGTTGTGAAAACCGTAGTGAGTCATGTATTTGTTGTATTTGTTTTTGCATGGTAACACTAAAATGAACGCGAATTATTTGAAAGCTTTCTTATAACTACAACGGCTTGGGTGTGAAGAATCACTTATTCATATCAATTTATGGCTGCACAAAGCCTTTTACCAAGCAAGGTTGCAGTCATATAAAAAGTGCAACAAAACTGCAATATATCTGCATGCAGGGGCAGTGTAATTGGGCGTTAGCAATCACACCAACATAAGAATTTTTGTTACGACATTGATTTGATAAGAATTTTTAAAAAACTGTCGTAATTCTTACCGCTAGCCTGGGTGCCATCCTTTCTGTATACACCGAGGCTCCCATGCTAGCCTGGTGTCCAGTCTACCGCGGTTTGAGCGAGCTAGCTCTCTTCGGGCCTGCAGTAATCCCCCGCCGCCCAGCTCAACTAGACTCCCCGGTAGGAGTTTTGCACGACGGGGAGCCTAGTTGAGTTGGGCGGCTGGGAACTACTGCAGGCCCGAAGAGAGCCCGCCCAAACCGCAGTAGACTGGACATCAGGCTACTCCCATACTCCCTCCCTAAAAAGTATGGGAGCCCCGAGATGCGTATAGGATGGCACCCAGGCTAACTTACCACCTGCATAACCCAAGAAGGACTCCAACTCCCCGTTTCTGGTCAGTTCTTGCTCCTTGGCTAGGCCACCAAAACGCCCAGGTTATTTTCACGAGCGTGAATTTTGCCCATAAAAACTCACCTGGGCCCCGGCCAGGCCCCCGGCCTGGCCCTCTCTGTCCTGTTTGGAAAAACAGGCACGGGGCAAGACTTAATAAGGCCGCAAAAACAACATTTGCATAAATTGAGGAAGTTATGGGGAAAGGGGATTTCTCAGACGTCGTACGTTGTTCTTCTGAGAATATTGTAGTTTCGGTCACCCCATGCCAGAGTTGTTTGCATAATCAGCATATCATTAAAAATGGGTTTCAGTTCCTCTTTTTCTCCCATGACGAGGGTACTTCCCACTGATAGGCTGTGGATCCCCTATAGCTAGCGTCACCACTTAGCTTATAGCCACCAATTTCTTTACCCTAAACATCCAAGGATTGTAAGATATTAAAACAAGGACTGAATAGTTCAATATTGATGTAAATAGGCTGTTTCCAGTGGTGACAATTACAAAAGTCTAGTTTGTTTTGGAGCCTGGCCACGCGTACAGCGTAACAACGTGTGTATGTGTTTGCCAGTACTTGGATGGGAACCCCCAGTAACCACGTGATATCCAGGGATCGTTTCGTTGGAAAAGTCCCGCTATAAGTGGATGTATGAGTCATCTGGCGCACTCTAGCAGTTGGACAGACCCGTCACGCAGAACAGTCGACCCAAACTACCGAGCCACACATAGCAGAAGCAAGGATGGACTACGTGAGGGAGAAGGCAGGCAAGGCGAAAGACTTCATAACTGCGCCTTTCACAGGGGGTATGTACATACGATATTTTCCTCCTGTATGATAAAAAATGTGATATCTACGACTTGATCGTGTACTTGTCTTGAATTTTGATGAAACGCCACAGCTAAAATCCACTGCCATTCCGCTGAGACGTTGTGCTCTTTGTGATTGTATTATGGGTGCGCAGCTAAAAAAATCGTTTCACTTTCATTTTTAAATACATGTACTGATGAAACGAGCTGCCAGCTGCCCGAACATTCTTGCGCACATACTTCCCGAGCCAGTGTTAGATATCTTTTCCACGCCACTTTCTTCTTGCTCTCTGTCCACCAACCTAATTGTAGCCCACTTCATCTCGAATTACTAAAGACTCTCTCCCAATCGATAGTCCTATGATATCATTCAGAGTAATTCACGGATGGTCCCCGAAACTATGAAAGGTCGGTGTGCCAAAACATACAGTTGGGGTTGAGGGCACCGATAATGTAAGGGGTTGCATAGATTGAAAGGTCTTGTATTCTGTGTGTTTCAGGAAGTCATAACAATGGCGATCCGGACGATGGCATGGAGGTAGACCCTCCCTCTGACCAGCAAGGTCACTCGGGCAATTATAATGGTGGAGGACAACGTCGGGACGAGTTTGGTGGGTTGGGAGGAGGCTACTCACCACACCATACCGACCAGTCTGCGCAGGGTCGGCGTGGTGCAGGGGGGAGTCAGGGTCCTCACGGCGGCAGCTATCCACCCGGCTATCAACACCAGCAGCACAGGGTAAGTTCTGCTATTCATATACTAGTACCCGCTTTATAGATGCTGGTGGGTTACGCCGAAGGGCGGTTATACCGGCTATACAGATACAGAAGCTGCTGTGTTACGCCGAAGGGCGGTTATACTGGCTATACAGATACAGATGATGTATAAACTTTATTTATTCATTTATTTGCCAATTCTTGCCCGATTCGAAGGCTGATTGCAAGGGAAAACACGTGTTTTCAACTTCACAGGGTGGCTATGCCCCTGGCCATCGCACTGGTAACGCGGCGTTCCACGAACAGAGCGGAGGAGCGTTCGACAACCGGTATGCTTACAACCAACATCAGGAGCAGCTACGTGCCATGCAGATGAGAGAGCAGAGACACCGGTCCCTTCAGGGTATGCGCTTAAGATTTACCGCATTGATATTAACGTTACACCTTTTTGAATACTGAAAATGATTTTGAGCATGTTGAAAAAAAACCGTTTCGTATTTCTAGCGAGCAAGCAGATGGTGTACGATGTGTACTCCACTACCATCGGCATGCTGGAGGAGTTCGAGGACTTCGACGACCCCTCCGGACCCGGACCCAAGAGCAGGTCAGAACAGGAGGAACGAAATCTCGCAGGGAATTCTCGCGAGACTGTGGGCCAAGGTCCAAACTTGATGGACCAATGGGAGGGCGCAGATCAGCACACTCACGGGCAGGGGCGCCCCAAGGCCAAAGGTCCTGGCGGCAAGAGTGACAAGCAGGAGAAAGAACAACACGTCAAAAGAAAGGGGAAGAAACGAGATCTCGCTCGCTCCGACATCAAGATCCCGGACCAGTCACATAAGACAAAACGCGATGTGAGTTATGCATGCAAAGCTGTTCAATAATTCTCTTTCTTAGTCCACTTTCTTGCACTTTTCTTAAATACGTCATTCTTTTGAATTTGCATAAGAGGGTATGGAGTCGTGATTCTGAAGTTTTTGAACACCGTCGTGAGTCGTGGAACGAAAAGATAGAATCCGTGCATACAGCACACTGACATAAGACCAATCCTTTACTTTTGACAGGTGAAGGCGATCGTCGAGGCTGAGTTGGTCTGTTTTCAGGCCCAACTGCGCTTCTGCCCGCCGGAGATACGTGATCAGACCCGCCGGGAGCTTGTGGACAAGACACTGGGGTGGGTGGCCGCGAGAGAAGCGAAGGTAGGACGGATCTTACATATCTTCAAGTTTTCACATGCATTTGTATCATCCTGAAGTTTAGAGAATATTTTGTCGTTTACGACGCGGCCACAGTCGTCGTACGATTTTGATGCCGAAGAATGTTCAAGCAGGCTGTGACAGAACCAAGGGGGTCTAAGACAGTCTTTTCCGTAACAAGACAGATGCATTTAGCAGGACACATACATACCTGTCCCAAGAATGCCCTCAATTTGCCCTGTCTGTTGTTAGGGGGTGCAGAACTGTAAACGTAAAGATGCTGTCTAAAACTTGGTTGTAAAATAAAGGAATGAAATCTGAAGAAAACTTGTCTTGCTTTGCAGGGTCTGAAGAAGGGACTGGCAGACATTTACGCCTCCCAACTGGTTGAAATCCTTTGTACTGGAGAAACCAAGCTGCACGTGCCGACTCAGTGGGAGGATAGGTGAGCATGCAACATTCAAGATCCATACACATCTACCACTCTGTGTATATTGGAACTTTGTAAAGCTGTCCACATTTTACTATCATTCAACCACGCAATACAAAATCTCCCTATACCACATGTATCAAACATGTAGTTTAAGCCTGATCTGTGTGTCGTGTCCGTTAGTACGGGTCCCGCGGGTGAAGAGGCGGTGATGGGCGGGGTGCAAGCCCTGCAGGTGGGACAACACTTCGGGGCCGAGCAGGACAAACAGTTTCACGACGACCCCAACAAGAAGGCACAGTGCCCCGACATCCGCAGCGGACCTGTGCCGGAGATTCACGGTGAGACATTCTTCCCATTCTAAGAACTGCTATTCTAAGAACTGCTATTCTAAGAAGTGCAATTTATAGTTCTAAACGTAACATTTTTTTGGTGGCTTTTCCAGGTGCCCAGCGACTTCTTGATGTGAACCCAGGCCTGCGTGAACACCTGCCGGAGGCCGAGCTGCGTTAGAACAAACCCTAACCAGTAAACTGTGCTGTGGACACAGACGCTAAGTTATGCTTTGATAATAAATCAGTTCATCAGAAAATGTTATCAAACATTTGTCACGATTGTCCAGCGCTACAAGTTACTTCACTTCTGAAGGTAACCCAGTAACATGTTTACCAGGACGATATTAGATCACCATTGGTAAATTCATTGTATTATATACGTGTGTCTAGTGACATTGTGCTGTTCATATAAACAGATAAAAGAGAAGAAGCGGATTGCAATGTAGCACTGAGTGAAGCTGAAAAATAAATGTTCCTTTACAAATAGCTTGGTTTGCACAGACATGTAGAGGACACCATGGTGTGTCAGTAATTTGAGCGAGGGATAAGGTACTTGTATGTTACTGAAATATGTTTGTGATACTCACACTACATGGTGTGTGCAAAACCATGTACAAGTCTTACTGTGAGGTTTAGAAACAATAAATCTATCATATCTTGTACTCATATCTCTTGTGGCAGTTTTGTCTATACAATGGTTCTTAAAACCCTCACACAGTATTTGTGCCGGAAGGTCGGGTGCATTTTAAAATCGACAGAGGGTCGAGCGTATTTTTTTGCCTGAAAAGAACGCTACCCCCTAAAGTTATCAGAATAACGTCAGCTGGCCAGACTAGTATATTTTGTCTGAAATTAAGACTACACTAACCGTTCTCAGTGTGCGTGACAATTATATATGACATAATGGAGAAGTCCGACTCTGAATAGTTCGTAGGCCTTCTCAATAATAATAGTGAAAGTAGTTCAGGTATGAGTCAGTGGGAAACCCAGTAAGCCTTCTCAATAGTGAAAGCAGTTCGGGTATGAGTCACTGAGAAACAATGCAGGCCTTCTCAATAGTGAAAGTAGCTCAGGTATGGTTCTTGGGAAAAAGCTAGAGCTGAAAATGTTTGCCTTGTATCTAATTGTTCAGGTATGAATCACCGAGAAACGCTGTAAGCCATCTCAATAGTGAAATATGGGATCGAAACTACCGGACTTTTTTTAGAACATACAATGTAGCTAGTAATGAAAGTGAAAGGACGTAGTACTACAACTGAGAAACCCCGTCATGGTTCATTCATGTAAATAACTGGGTGTTTTTGACTCGCGGTGGCCGATAGGACTAGCTGTGAACTCGCTAGTGAACGATTTATGTTCTGTTGACAACGTTACACAGTTATAATACTTAACTCAAAATCAACGTTTGACAGCCATTGTAGGGAGGGGGTTGGGTGGTATATACCCCCAATCCATTATTGACTCATGTATTCCAGCATAGACATGTATTTCCAGGGTATTCCCAGCCTCTGGTAGCTTAAGGGTAGCCTGGATGCCACCCTATTTGTATACGAGGCTATCATTCTCCCTAAAATACATATTTTAAATTTAAGAAGTGAGTATGGGAGCCCTGGTATACAAATAGGATGGCAACCAGGCTAGCTTGAGGGGTCCTACAGCAAATAAAGAGAAAACCCGACTTAACTAATATAAACGTAGCTGAGTTTTGAAGTTTATGCTTATAATGATTAACTCTCGCGTGAGGGTTTTCACCTTTTGTGTCCCAAGTAACCTAGTCTTTGGTACATGTTTCGTCATTT
This sequence comes from Branchiostoma floridae x Branchiostoma japonicum, assembly GCA_013266295.2. Classification (NCBI taxonomy): domain Eukaryota; kingdom Metazoa; phylum Chordata; class Leptocardii; order Amphioxiformes; family Branchiostomatidae; genus Branchiostoma; species Branchiostoma floridae x Branchiostoma japonicum. The sequence goes on along the minus strand of CM023837.1, from coordinate 7,484,888 downwards.
GCGGTACTGTGGCGTCATCTAGCGGCTACATTGGTAAAAGCAGTTGGCCAGACTTGGCAAAAATCTGAGGACATGCAACAACGATTACGGAACTATCCTAGAAAGAATCCACCAACATTCTGTTACAGATCCTACTATGTTATCATTGTCAATATGGTTATGTTGGCAGGGTAGTAATGTTACAAAACGCAAGATGTTATGCTGATTTTCACCAACCTTCGCATATTTTTGGTGGCACAGTGCAAATAAATCAACACACTCTTTTCAAGGACACATATATCATAATTCTTCATAAATAACACAAATATTCAGAATAACTCAATCTAACAACCAGTTCTTAATAAGCACACCATTGACAAGAGTACCGTAAAAGACCAATAAACTTATTAGAATATTGATATAAATTATAATACGTATTTTGCTACATCGATCTGCTTACAACTTTCACCAACACCGAAAGTAAACTTACTGGACAAAACACAGCTTCACAAAGCTAGATACTAGTAGTACACACTACACAATGATAAGATTATAAAATCAAATCATAAATTAGGGAATCTGTGTACAATTACAAACTAGCACAGCGACTTCAGACAAATGCTGCAGACACTCTTATCAAATATACGACAAATATCTCTGCTTGTTTCTCAGCTCAAGTTCTGAGAGCAGAAACGCCACTTCTTTTTCATCACCGTTTCCATTTTCCGCGTCTTCCAAAGCTTTTAAAACCTCGTCTTTTTCTTCAGAAGACAGAAAGTCTTCCAAGTCTTCCAGCTGTTCTCTCAGCTCGCCGCTATCGCTCTGGAGCTCCCTTGCGACTCCGGAGCCCAGACTTGGCGACATCTTCAGCGCAAAGGTGTACCTCGCACCTGCGGAGTTAGGCATTGAAATGATGTCAATGAGAAACGGACATGCATGTGACAAGGTTCCTCTTTGCACTAGACAGCGACTATCTTTGCACACACACATACATTGTACACACACACACACACACACACACACAAAATGTAAAAAAACGCATGAAATTTATGCATGAAATTGCAGGGGAGTTAGTCCGCTAATGGTAAACTGTACTTCTTTAGCGGGGACTAGAGGCTAAGGCTAATAATATAATGAAACAGGACGTTTATATCTGTTCTCACCGTTGATGCGAGCGCTCGGCGGTCTTGCTGAATGCAGAATGGAGCAGGGGAAGACGGCGACACGTCCGTACACCGGCTTCACAGCAACAAACGGCTCAAAGTCGTCAGTAAAGAACGCAGTTTCTCCGAACTTGTTCACCTGAGGGCGATATGAATGAATGAATGAACTTGCTCGACAATCGTACATGGTAAAATGTATAGCAGCTTTTTGACTCGGGTTTGAATCCGAGCTTGTGCTCTGTCTTTTTTCAATGATATCTTTACTATTTGTCACGATGGTGTCCTACATTTGCAATTGAAATGTTGCTTTTTATCAGTTTTAAATGCTTTTGCCCCTGTCAAAAGTTATGATACGCTCGGATTGACCATTCGAAGATATCGCATCGACCGTTTCAAATGGCAACGACCGTTTTTTTTTTTTTATTTTTTTATTCAAACATTTTGAGACACGACATGGTGACGGCACACTCAAGTTTTTTTCAGCTTATTCTATGCCGCCACCAACACAGGACGAATACAGGACAATACTCATTTACACCTGAGTAAAGTGAGGAATGTCGTGTAAAGTGCCTTTCCCTAGGGAGCACGAACCCGGGACCTCTTGATTCCGAGTCGAGTGCTCTGTCGCTGCGCCACACGACCCCACTTACGAGACCGAAACGCGCAACGCCTACATACGTACCTCCCAGTCGCGGTTGAGGTACAGCAGCAGTGTAAACTCGTCCTGTCCGTATTCACAGTCCTCGTGGATCTTGGTGTGGTCTGCCAGCCGGATCAGGTTCAAGGCCACGTCATACGGGTAGAACCCGCTCTTCCCACTCACGTGACTCACGATCTCACGACTCGCCCGCCAGAAGTAACTCTTGGCGAACACGTCAACGCTGAAACCTGCCGCACGGGAGAAAAATGTCTTTTGTAAGGATGTGGGGGACTCTTGAGCCTCTACCAGGCTTCGGGAAGCGGCTGGAAAGAGTACAGATTGGCCAAAGTAGACGGATAGCATGCCAGGAGAGTTGGTCCGCTAAAGAGTACAGTTCGGGTGGCATACACAAACTGTACTCTTTAGCGGACCAACTCTCCTGGCCAATTTGTACTCTTTCAGCCGCTTCCCGAAGCCTGGTAGAGGCTATGGACTCTTGGCGAACACGTCATCAAACGTTAAAACCTGCCACAGGGGAGAAAACTGTCTTCTGTACAGGCCCTGTCACACATTCAGAAGTTTCCCCTGACCATCAACCAACCAACCAACCAACCAACCAACCAACCAACCAACCAAGGTTGGCTGACGTTCAGGAGCAGTCTAGACGAATCGAATAGAATTTGAGTTAAATTTGAGTCAAATAATTACGTAAATTTCCTAGTCTCTACGCTTGTACCTGTGATCCAGCGAACATTATCTGAATCAGAATCCTCACTCGGTAAGTCGGTGTAGGTGCAGTTTGCTGCCAGGTAGTCGGTCAGCGTGAGGATTTCGTCGGGAGTGAAGACATTATCCAGAACAGTGATGGTTCTGCCATCAGGTAGGCTGAACCTAGCAGAAAATTAGTCAACAGACAGATTCAGGAAACATTTTCGCTTACAACTTGAGGCTTCGACCGCTGAGCGATCAAACATTTGACAGGTCACTCAGCTAATTTCATAGATAACGGACGATTTTAAAAAAACGTTTTGTGTGTTTTGTTGTCTATTAAATTAAACTTTTACCTCAGCGATTGCCGATCAGATTCAATACACACCTTCTTGTGACGTGTTTTTCCACGTCTATATTCCGTTGGCCTCCATCTGGTTGCGGAAAGTAGTTGTACGTCTCTTCCGTCTCTAGCAGCTCCTCTTTAGTCATACTTCCGAAGTCCATCTCAGATAGGTCGTCCGCGATCTCTTCTGTCGTCTGACGCGACGTTGCCATGACGACCAGGGCGTACAGGGCAGGTGCCGTCTGCATGGCAGGCGGTTTCATGATGAAACTCAAGTCGCACGGCACGAAGACGACGCGGCCGTGTCTGGGATGCGCCGCGTGCATTCGGCCCAGTTCGTCGTGTATGGTCAGGTGTCCGTACCAGTTTTTCCGCCAAACGTCGTTCAAGAACACCACGACTCTGTAGTCGTCTTCGTCTACGCAGCGGTTTTGGTACAGCGGGAAGTCACCTCGGTTGAGAATGTACCCCCTTACGTCTGTGGGTTTGAATTCTTTTCCCCGCTTTTCCGTCAGAAAAGTGTTCATCGCCCGCCATGATTTGCTCTTTCGGAAATCTGCAGTTGGAAGGGTGGACTGCCAGGGGGCGTTGGTGTAGTTGCCGTGATCTGAACTGTTCAGGAAGCGGTTGGAATCGAATGTGTGAAAGTCATCCGTGATGCTGAATATCCAGTCCAGTCGTAGCATGTAGCCCCGTATACCTTTTATGGAGTCACGTGATAGGATGTCGTCAATGATGACCACAGGTCTCTTATCTGAACTATGACCCTCCCACGTCACCGTACTGAGGCTCAAACTTAGACAAACAAGCCCCAGAAAACTGACCAAACATTGCAGCTTGCCCACAGCGGTCATTTTTACAAGCGTAGCCTTGTCCCTGTCGAATATAAAAACAAGAAGTTGTTCAACAGCTTTTAAACGCTCCATAAACATATCAAAATGCTCTGCCCCCCTCCCATAAGAATTTTGTTATGGGTCGATACAGAAATTAATTTTTCACTAGGAGCAGACAGGATAAAAGAAGGAAGGACAGTCTCAGAACAGGAAAGATACAATGTAGCTGCAAACTGAAAACCAGAAGGAAAACGACCCGGGGGAGACCGAAGACCACAATGGACACACGGTGTTGAAGGAAAAGCTTGGATTTCACTGGGAAATGTATTTAAAGCAGCAGCACAAGACAGAAAACTCTGGAGGACAGAAAAAAAACTCTGGAGGAACGGTGTTTTGTCGACCAATACAACACGAGTTGTAGGAGGATCGGCTTCTAAAGTGTAAGGTAAGGTCGCGGCTATATATATACATATAGAAGTAGAAAATTTCCTCATAATCTTACACAACATCAAAGCAAGATGGCGACAACTGACAAATGTATGTAGTATCGTGTGTACTTTGCGTCGATGAAGGTTAGAGGTATATGGTAAGATACATAATGAAATTTTTACTCAAGCAACTGGATAGATTTTGAAAACTGTCAGACGTTTCAAGTAGCAACTACAACTTGTCTGTAGTTAAACAGGTATTTACAAAAAAACTATGAATTGATATGTAAATGAGGTGAAGACAAATTTTAGCCAGTCCATGTGTACTTCTTTCTTTCTTTCTTCTTAGATACCCCCAGATTGCCCCTTCAGGGGCAAAGTTCGTGTCGGCATGTACTGCAATACAGGACTGCTTTCAGTTCAGTCTAAAGTGTTTGACCGGCTGTACAGATTCTTCTACGTAGGTATCTGTGCGTTTGCACTATATATGGCTTTCAAAGGGAAGTCGCAAATGATGGCAACAACTCTCAGCCCCCCTCCCTCCCTCTTACGCATAAACACACCTGTCCGACCTGTCCATGCTTTAGTTAGTTTGGGTGTTGTCAATTCTTGTCTGAGATGTTTGACAAAACAAAAAAGTTCCTTAGGCTCTGGCAGAAATTCGCTTGTCATGGTACACCACCCGGAATAAGCCGGACAACTACAATAGGGGAATCCAGTAACGAGTAGTACTACGTAATTCAAGAACTTTGACTTCAGAACCTGTAATTAAACGCCAATCACCAGCTCAACGTAGTACATGTATTACCTTAAAGGACGAATCGTAGCAGACCACTTAGTTTAGACCAGGCCAGTTGTCTCACAGGTTGCACCTCTTCAACGACCGTGACATCGACAGCAAGCAAGGAAAGGCTCAAAACTTGAGTAAGGGGGACTTTTTAAGACGCCGATAGACTGCGTAGTAGTACTTTGCACAGACACTGACCCACTTCTTGCAAGTAGACTTCCGGGTATGGCATTCCCGGCATCCTTTGTTGCCGAAGCAGCGCTTCGAACAGAAACCGCTAGGTGGCGGCAATGCACTGCTTAGCAGGTTGATCACTATGCCAAGGAGGATAGAGGTGTCTCAGTTACATGCTAGTAGTATACCCTAGTTGTTGTAAGATATAGTGTGGTTACGCCAAGGTCAACGTAACCAAGGTCAAGGATCTTAATTAATTCTTCGCGCCATATGCGACATGCCCCATGAATCCCCCCCTCATGTTAGCTGTGACCTTGTGAACTGTTCGATGAGACAATGCTTGCGAAGTTGTGCTTCTGTATTGGTTGGGTGGCAGCTTAGTTTTTGTTGGCATGTTGGTCTCTCTACAACTACTTCAATGACAGAGCTAGGCGGTTTGTGCTATATCTAAAGTGCAACAACGTATTTCCGTATCTCTATTTGTCTTGTGCAGGACATGCAAAACGTTTCAGGTGGGAAGAGAATGAATCGGGATTACATGGGGGGGGACGTGGTTTTTCACTGAACTTGACATACCACCAGAAGAGACATCTAGCGTCCGTTACTGGAACCGCAGAACAGTACAAGCTACCAGTCTAGGTCTATTTGTACCAACTTACCGATGAATCGGGCTATCAGAAATTTAAGCATCTTTTTCGCAGAATATGATTGTTCCTTTGTTACCTCTCGTGTACCTGTACACAGACACACACGCGCGCGCGCACGTATACATGCGCGCGCGCGCACACACACACACACACACACACACACACACACACACACACACACAAACTAATGTGTTCAAGATAACCCTCTCCTTTCTACCTCCATTCTCTCGCCTTTTTCCTTGAAAAAAATACAAATTTTACAAAGATGGAGTCATGGCTTTTTGCATGAAAACAGAGTCAACAGACAAGACAAGAAGAATAAAAAGAAATACAAATGAAGCAGCTCTGAAGATTTAAACAAGAAAGAGGTCTCAACATTTAAGCTCAAACTATTCTTGTCCGTTCTATATCCTTCCCTCAGCGAGCTCCTATATCATATGGAGAACGTTAAACATTGAGAACTCCCGCCTTACCCCAAAACTCTTCTATAACCAAATTATTCACGACAGCCATTCGCTAGGCCCTGACAGTGCATTCAAGTGGAAGTCATCAGTTATAGTTTTTATGTCTCAGAACGCTTTATGGGCGGGATATTTATGGCCATCCTCCCAGCAGCTTGCCTATGCTTCGATGAAAAATAAATGACAATACCTGCTACTGTTTGACGACGAGAATTGTGATTTCTTCCATACACTTATCACAACTGCCATGCGATCAAGAAACCTTGATCAGAACGCCTGATACAAGGTGTAAAACATCATCAACAAAAGGGAATAAGCTTTATTTTAAGCTCACGTTTCGTCGAAGTAATAAACTTTTACACATCCGTCTCCCCTGCCGAACGTTGTCATTTCGGCGTAATCAATCAGCCTACTATTTGTCGTAATTACTAAATGCATATGAACACATTAGGAACACATTTGTCTTCAGACAGCGGGACAAAGCGCAGCAGTCACAGACAAAAGACGAATGATAGAACATGACAGGTAAAAATGCGAAGCCGCATATCAGCAGCCAAGTGTAACAAACACGTGCGTGTTTATTGTAATACGAGAACCAATTCATATGACAAGTAATCATGATGTATTTCTTCAGATAGCGGCGGTATTGTTAGGCAATATCAAAATGGCGTTTTATCACAATAAAACACAGGTGCGCGGAAGGGACGGGCTTGTGAGTTTACTCTCCAACATAACTTAAAACTCCTCTATAAAACTGCAGCGGAGTGGTGGCATTTGACGGATTTTTGTTTCTGCTTCTTTATTGTGTTTCGAATTCCCGGAGTGCTGTGGCGATTTATTTGTCCCCATCGCGAGGCTTATACGTGATTCATTTCTTACCGGGTGTGGTTACTCTGCACGAAAAGTTGGATCTACCAATGGTAGTAAATGCCAGTAAAGTTGGCTAATGTTACTTTGACAATGGCAGTAAATAAAACTCAAGTTCGGTAATTTTGGACTTAACAATGGTTGTAAATGAAATTACCGGACTTGACTTTTATTTACTACCATTGTCAAGTCCGGTACTGTTTACAAAGTAAACATTACCCGACTTTACTGGCATTTACTACCATTGGTAGATCCAACATTCCGTGTAGTGTTATAACCGCTGTTGAATTAATGTTTCATTTATGTTAGAAAAATATTCCTTTCAAAGGTAAGGAGAGTTTGAAACGAAAATAAAACACAACAAGAAATCGGATATTTCAGATTCCCGAGAAGTATGTTGAGTTTTCGTGACCTTCAAGTGCACCCCACTTCCTGTGCCTGACCTTTTGACCTCCTGTCATTCTGCCTGTCACTCTTCCCACCAACGTGCTGTCAACCTACTCTCAAGTTCATCCTATTGCCTGTGTCTGACCTTAATTTGCCCTCCTGTCAATCTTCCTCCATCCACGTGCTGTCAACCTACTCTGTCCGGATCGACAAGCAAACACACAAACCCACAGACAAACCCACCCAAAACAATACTTCCATACCCGGAAGTAAAGAATAAAGACAAGCCGGCGACAATGGACATCACAATACGTACATCAAATGTTAGACTACATCATTTCGTAAAGTCAAGTTCAGATTCGGTGACCCTACAGTCAAGCAGCTACCGTTGCAATGGTGATTTTTTTTAAAAATTGACTTAAGTATGTTTTCAGTGCTAATTCCCTGAAATCCGGTTCATTAAAGATGGGGAAATCCCATCAAATTTCCATAGAAATGGATTAATGTTATTGGCAGAACAAACAATTAGGTTTATGTATTACCGCCATTAACGCAATGTTCATCGTCCATCAGGGCCTAGGTCCCCTTACACTGGCGCGATTATTGGCAGGGGAGATACTGTAAAGAACTGTATTCATTGGATGTTTCAACAAGCAATTACGGCCTAGTTTCGGGGGGTTAAACTCAATGATCCATGCGGGGTGGCTTTAAAGGTCCCAGAAATTGAAACACTCAGTCATCCGCGCTCCATTACCATAATTTGGCCATTTGGAACCATTTACATAGCGCGGTGACAAGACAGTTGCCTTAGCTCGCGACAGAGAAAGCCGAGGATTCTGTGCGAAGAGCTTACCTTCCCTAGGGGCATGTGTGGCTAAGTTGCCTCAACTTTGTTTCTGTCAAGTTTGATACACATTCTTAGCTCCAGTCGATACATCGAGGATCCCACTGAGCCGAGAAGGCAAAAACCGCGCCCCCGGCAGCGCGAAACTTGGTCCGGTCGTTTGTCATTGTTTGATGGCTCACTCAAGCCAATTTGTCCCCAAAATTGCATTTTCCTCTCAAAGTTTTACTTGAGACAAATGGCTCTGCTTTCTTCTGGTATGACCCGCTAGATTCTAATGCCCTATACTCTCCAATAGTGGGATAAGAAAGCATTTCTCTGGTGGGATCTTTCTTTTTCGGCAAACCTTGGGTGAGAGATGCACACTGTGTGTAGAACAATCATTAGTTGTAGGATTACCCGCGTCAGGGTGTGAGACGATTTTTTGGTCAGAATTGCGGAGGTGATTAGCGTTTAAATCTTGTTAAAAGTTTCCACGTTCCTTTTCTAAGACACCGGTACTACAGAAGGACAGTTAGGGCCGAGTTTCCGCGGTACAGTTGTAAACCTGACGATTTATTTTGTTCAGGAGAGCCGTAATATACCACATTCAACGGCCACAGGCAACCGTAAAATCCACGTCGAGGAATAAAGGATTCTTCCCTGCTGTCTGGCGTTGGCAAAACAGTGTGCTCTGAGATTGACTTATCAGCCGCAACATCGTTTGTCAGTCAAAATGGTCCACTCAACTTCGCGACAGACGACTCGATTTTCGGCTATAAAGAAGACAGACGCATCCATCCAGCGGTGGGTATTCCCTGCAATATTAATGCGCCATCTACCGACTCTTCCCGCAGAAATTGTGTAATCCTCGCCATATTTCTAATTTCATATCGGCGCGTCCCGGGATCAGGCTCGGGACAGGGCGAGAGTGCAGAGGGATTGCCGACGCGATGAGTGACTAATACCCCCATCATCGCCAACATCTGCTCATCCCTGTCTTCTTTTCATTTTCTTGACTTACTGCTCGCCTTTTTATCCGAATTTATGTGTCCCCTCAGCGCGCCGAATACACATTGCGGTGCGCTGCAATTACCCCGATATTATTGTTCACTCAGCTGGCTTTACCACCGCAGTAATTTATAGAGGCTCGCCCTGTGTGGATTACTGCTCGCCGTAATGTCGGGATGGGGTTTTGGCATCTGCGTTAGGGGAAAGTGTCCAGTCGACGCCGGGGGTCTTAAGGCTGGACAAAATAGCCTACTTAGAGAGGGTGCGCCGCGCGCTTTGATCTAAAGGTAGACGTACATTATGACAAAAGCCTTTAGTCACTTATACGGCCATCACCACCAGGGTAATATTGATCACCGTGGCGGGAAATACCGTTTGGGACATAGACCGCCATCTCTCACCGACCATAGCGGCTACTGCAATGGTCGTAAATGTGGCATTGTTGGTTCCGCCAATGGGCTAGAATAATTCGGTGGGGAATTGCCCCCCTCTGCATTTGATTTAAGGTAAAACTCGAAATTACATCCGCCACCGAACCGTGCATGTCACTCTGGAACCCTCGCGCGCCACAAGCCACGCACATTTTCGGACCCAAAACTACAGGTATCAAAATTGCCTCCTCCATCCTCGATGCCGTCATTTTTTACGCGGTAAATAGCTCGTGGTGGTGTGCCGGAGGAGTGGACATAGGCTCCGTTCCTTCTATTGATTCTTCCAGGTTTCTCTGGGGACTATAAAACAAGATGGGGGGACAGTTCATCGAATTTCATTGACTAACCACTTTCCTAGATTTATGGGCCAATTTCTCACTCTCTGATGGAAAACGGAGCCGCTTTCAGGAAAATTGAGGTTATTCCGAAACGCTACTCTATTTGGCCGTGATGGAGGTTTCCCCCGCATTACCTGGAAGTTGACTGAAATTTGGCTTTCGCATTCTTAACAAAACAGATGGACGTGGAAATGGCGAGAGAAGGGCGCGCGTGGTCGCAGCCCCGGCTCTGTATGGTAATTTACGCGGGGTGAACTCTACGGAGGGCGCTTCACCCGCTCCCAAGCGGAAATAAATAAACTGTCGGTGACACTTTGACTGCATAAAGAATGCATTGAGTGCATATCATCCATTATTGATCATCATCGAACCGTTTGTACATGATCTTTGCGGCCCAATCGAAGTAGCTAACAGGGGAAACATTGAGAGGATGATTTAAGGAAGGAAGGATGAACAGGGGTCGTATACAAGTCCTGCCGGCTGTTGTTGACCTCAGGGCTTGCAGCTAGCGCTGTTGCCAAGCGAGATTGGTGATGAGTAGAAAAGTTTGTAGCTCGCTCGTGTGTGGGGGCAGTGACCTGGCTGCCGCTTCGGTGGTGTACGAACGCAGACACTATAAGTGTTATAAATGTGACTTTTATGTGAATTTGGCGAGGAGCAACTAACTTCAAGAAATGTGAAACGATGTGACTACACGTGAAAACATGTGAAAGCGAGAATTTGGGGGGAAATGTGAGTCGTAAATTATGGGGAGAAACAGACACCCTGGACGCTAAATGCAGCCATGCCATTTTTGCAGCTTGTTCACTGCCCATTAAACTGTGCAAGGACACCGTATGATGTCCTATTGTTTCTGCACTCTGTCTGACCCCGTTTCTGTCAATTCAATCAAAAATCATTCCGCTCCAATTTTCAGATAATTGCGCAATTCTGGATTGTCCACATGATTCTAGATCTTCTACAAATTTGACAATAACGCTTTTCCATTTTTGCTGTAGTCACATTATATTACATTATTGTCAGTTTTTCCATCAAATTCACATAAATTCATACACCTGTTAGTGTTACAATGTATACAATCAATATAATATATATATATATATATATATATATATATATATATATATATAATGTCCTTCGTACCACATACTCCACTGTGGTATCAAACCTTTTTTTTTAAATCTTGGGCCAGGTCGGTTTCGTCGTACGATCGCAAACTGAGATTCTTGGGATAACCGTGCAACTGTCGTACAAAATTCAGCAGTCTTGTTACGGAAAGGCTGTCTTTGATCCTTGTCGGCGGTTGGTTCTGTCACAGCCTGCTTGAAAAATCTACGACATCAAAATCGTACGACGACCTACGACGATTGTGCCCGCGCCGATAGTGAGTTCAGCACCAAGGACAGGACATGTCCAGTACATGGATAATTTTCTAAATCGTCTTTCTCCAATTTCTGGGTTTTTTTTCTAACTCTCGCAAAAGGTTGACTGTGTTCATAAACAGTCAGCGACAGACGAGAACACCTGTCGCTACCTACTGTTAGCCTCCTTTGCAGGCTCTGCGCCTGGGCCTTTTTCTATTATAATGCACTTTTTTTCTTATGGTATATCACTAAGTGTACTCAAGTTCTTGGGCCAGCCCGGCATACGTGTCTACAAGAAAAAACACATTATACTAGAAAGGTAACATTTGTAAAGCAAATGCATAATGTGTACCTTCAGATGGGGATGGTCTAGCTCAACAAACTACTGCTCTGTTTATTCCTACTCACACACATTCATATATAACTAGGCTCTCTAACTCTGTCCTGTAACTTACTATATAATGTAACCCAACACCACAGAGTGTCTGCTACAGCACTAGTTGCCATGGTGACAGCCGTCTGGTCCAGATCATTGACCTCCTTTTGGTTGGAGAAGAAGAAGAAGAAGAAGAAACAGAGAAAAACAATATGTTTTTCTTCTGTGAAGGTAAACATTATTATAAAAGTAAAACAAAGCTCAGTCGCAGAGCCTGCTAAGTAGGCTAGCCTACCGCCATGTCTGGGACGACGGTAACACCGGCGCACTGTCCGATAATGACTTGTCAACCCGAAACTGCCTCGCCCCATAATTAGACAGGTGGGAGATGGAGTCCCGGCCGTCATGTATCAACCTCTGGCCTGACATTTTGGGAGCACGGTGACTCATGGCCGAGACAAGTCACATGGTCCAATGTAATCAGCGATGTGTCCGCAATGTTTAGTGGCATCTACAAATGTAAATCCGACGTGGAAGACTAATCTTTGTCACGTCGCACTTTCGTCTGCTATTCTCACAGTACGTGGTGAAGTTATATTTTTTTTATTTCAACATTCAAACAAAACAAAACAATACATAGTAGTGACGCACTCAAGCGACATAGCTTATATTAACGTCACCACTAGACATAAAATAATAATTACAACACGAAACAAAGATACTAAATGGGAAACGCCCAAGAGTTATCTTTGAAACTGAATTCGCTTGTGTTGTACTTTCTTTTTTTTATGTATTAGAGCATAATAAATAGCTTGATGTTTACAGAACACAAGCGGTATTTTTGGTTGTAAATCCTATTAGGAAATTAATAGTAAAAACAGACAGTCTGCTATTTTTGCATCCCGATACTACCTTTATGTGAATGAAAAGAAAACATGCTGTCATGACGATCACTATTTTGTAAACTTTCCTGATTGTGTTGTCTGTCCTGTTCCCATCAGACTATAAAAACTCAATCATTTTTTCCGTCTGTCTTTCTCTTCGATCATCTCTATCTTTTCAGTTCATTTATTTTATAGGTGATTATGAAAAGGTAAGGATGAATGTGCACAGAACCCTTTCTGAAAATGTTACAATATTTTCAATCCGTCTTTCACGTATTGATTAGTGACATCGCAAGGAATCCGCCCTATCAGTCATCCGCAGGCCATGTTTGTTTTCAGAGCAATGATATCAATAAAAATTAGGTTTAATGACTGGAAACGTCAAATAACTAGACTGTGAAGGTAGAAAAACGGCCACACTTCCCGCGTCGTGTCTTTTATTCACTCCTTTCTCTCCGCTATAGTTTGTCTTTCCATCACCGTGGAGGCTGTATCGTTGTCACTTGTGTGTAATTCGTAATGTCATCTCCGATGTTCCCGTCCACCATATCCGCCAACATCTCATATCCGCCGGGCGTGACTGATAAAGAGGTCCGACCGCCGCTCCATCCATTTCGCCTGGGAGGGGGTCGGAGTTCACCGAATTTGACGTCAAATAATGGCGGAGGTGTCGGGGTGGCTGCAAATTGGTTGGAAACTTTATGATGCATCGTCCGCGCTTGGTCATCACACGGGCGCGCGATTTACGGCGCAATGAAGCCGGGACTTTGGTTCGGTCGTGGATGGATGGGAAGTGTCTGCCAATATCTTGGCGGGAAAGATTAGTTCTGGGAGAGGTGAGACGGGGGCGTGTCCAATCGAGGTACATCCTGTCACCGAAATCACGGTCGCCGTGAAAGGAGGGATTACCTGGAGTGGCGGGTTCCCGCCCTTGCAGACGATATTTACCTCAGCTCACGTTTTCGACAAGTTGTCGTCTGACGACATTTTTTTTTCTCTCAGAAATTCTGTCTTCCTGACAGAGAACATGATAAAAGTTTTGTAGACATGGAATGTATAAATATTACGGTCGCCTTGAAAGGAGGTTTTACCTGTAGTGGCGGGTTCCCGCTCTTGCAGACGATATTTACCTCAGATCACGTTTTCGACAGGTGGTCGTCTGGCGACATTTTTCGTTTTTTCCTCAGCAATTCTGTCTTTCTGACCGAGAACATGAAAAAAATCTTATGACATGAAATGTAGAAATATCAGGGTCGCAATGAAAGGAGGTTTTACCTGTGGTGGCGGGTTCCCGCCCTTGCAGACGACATTTACCTCAGCTCACGTTCTTCGACTCAGGTTGTCGTCTGACGACATTTCTCTCTTTATTTTTCTCAGCAATTCTGTCTTTCTGACCGAGAACATGATAAAAGTTTTGTAAGCATGGAATATAGAGTGTGTCGAAAGGGGGACTACGTGTGGTGGCGGGTTCCCGCCCTTGCAGACGACATTTACCTCAGATCACGTTTTCGACAAGTAGTCGTCTGACGACATTTTTTCGCAGCAATTCTGTCTTTCTGTCCGAGAAGATGATAAAAGTTGTTTAAACATGGAATATTCTAAAAGCACGCCGGCAGAACGTACTGCGCCTGCGCAAAACCAGGATTTTCGCTGGATTTTTGGTCAACGTTGCATCAGAATTTTGCCTGTTGCAGACCATATCTTTTTCTACACAACATTTGAAAACTACAGACGGAATGTCACCCCGCGAATTCGACCTTATATGAGGCTTATATCAGACGTTCTGCCGAAGTGCTATGCACAATACATTACGGGTTTCGCGCAGGCGCAGTACGTTCTGCCGACGTGCTGAATATAGAGTGTGTCGAAAGGGGGACTACGTGTAGTGGCGGGTTCCCGCCCTTGCAGACGATATTTACCTCAGATCACGTTTTCGTTGACTCAGGTTGTCGTCTGACGACACTTTTCTCTTCGGTTTTCATGACCGAGAACATGAAGCAGGAGTTCTAAAGAAAGTTAGTTCTGTAAGCTGTGTCGCTTTTTTCTTTATTTTGGGCAGAGTTGCTTCCTATGTTAATGAAAGAAAAGCAGCTGAACGTCACCAATCGGGCGGAATTTACCCGCGCTTATTCCGAACAGGTCCGTGAAAACTACGAATCCTTTCCGGAATAAGAAGGATCTATTTCAGGAAATAGATCAACGCATATTTAACAGCGGACAGAAACAAATAGCGCATGCACTGAAAAGTTTAAGGGGTCGGTGGCACAGTTGGTGCATCAGATTTGGCTATAAGATACAACCGAATTTCAACTCTGCCATCTTCGGTAATGACAAACGCACATCCAGAACAAGTGAACAAAAACATCCTTGCTTCCACCTAGACAGCTTCCCCGAAAAGCCCCACGCCTGTCTTGTCCCGCATGTCATGTTGTTATGTTTCGATATATCATAGTCTTTGAAGTCTGGTAGATAAAAGGAGTTTTAGATGTTTTCCTCAAACAGAACTTTCCTGCTGACGCCAATTAATAAGCTACTGTCAAACGACATTTTTGTCACATACAAGTAACTACGTTAGCCTCCATAGCTTTATTTGTAACGTTCTTTTTTTATCACAGATAATACACTTGTTAGTAACACAGACCGTCTCCGTATTTAAAATAACTCCCTGTTTTGTATAATTTGTATAGGCGTCTGTTAACGCATTTGAGTGAGCACTGTAACCGTTTTCTTATTGCATTTTGTGTATCTTCCAGTTACCAGGGCTAGTCCTTTATTTTTATAATAGCCTCCGGCTAGCTGGGCAGTCCTGGCGGTATGTTATTTTATACAGCCTAATGCATCAAATCAAATCATCGTTAGTGTCCATAGTAGGACGTCAGCAGTCGGGAACCGGCAGGCATGAAACTATGACAACCATCAGTGCACAATCGGTATCAAACGCCGCGTGGAGTCTGCTTTGGAGACCAGCTGGATAACACAGAAGGGTTGAGCTCATCTCCAAGCAGATATTTTGGTGGCTGCAAAGACAGTATCAAATTGGTGAGACAGTATCTATTCGCCAGACAGTATCCAATACGCCACCCAAGAGCTGGCACAAAAAAGATACCAGTACAGAAAAGAAAGCCCGATAAAAAAGCTTAAAAACACGCCAAAAATAAGCCAAAGCCCAAACCTCTGCTTGGAGAGTAGGTTGAGCCACAGTCAAACCTGTACTAGTAGCTACATCTACAGAAATACCACTTGGCCTAGTCTCCACCAAACTAACAACGCGGGTTCAAAAACAGTAAAACTTAGCCAAATAGGGAGAATGAGGTTTTAAACATTTTGTAACATTCGGCTGGCGCAGCCGTACAGTAGCCGACCTGGCCGAACACCAGCCGACCTTGCTCCCGACCTACTCCTAACCATGGTTGGAGTTCGGCCAGTGTTCGGGAGGCCATACATATTCGGCTATGTGTAACAGAGGCTTGGCAGAAAATCTAGATTAGGAAAAAGAAAACTGTGTTGTATACATTAATGGTTGCCTTCTTGGGGAAGGTCAGTGCCCTTTAGAGTGACGTCACGTTGTTACGGCCGGACGATGCCAGTCACGACTTCGAGGCTCCTGACGTCTAAACGCTTGATAGTTGTTGATGTGATTAGCTGACAGGAGATTATAAAAACTACGGGTGGTAGTGTAACAAACAGGAAGACGTGACATCCGCGCCGCCTACTCGAACGGTCCGCATTCTGGGTCTGATAACGGCGCACGTACAGATGTGAGGGCAATGACCACATGAAGACATGTTTTCTACTCATCATTGGAAAACATTGTTACAGTATGAAAATACTAGCGTCTACCAGGCTTCAGAGGCGGCTGGAAAGAGTAGAAATTGGCTAAATAGACAGGGGAGTTGGTTCGCTAAAGGAGTACAGTTTACCGCTCAGGACCAACTCCTCTGGCGTGTTATCTGTCTATTTGGCCAATTTCTACTCTTTCCAGCCGCCTCTGAAGCCTGGTAGACGCTAGTATTTTCATACTGTAACAATGTTTTCCAATGATGAGTAGAAAAAGTGCAGTGCTTAGAAAAGAAGTGTGTTCGAGGTCTTCCCCCATCTAACTTTTAAAACAGCTAATCCGTAGACTGGCACAATTTTGACAAACTTCACTGTAATAATAATAAATAATAACAACAGCTAATTAATAAATTGGTAACATATGATAATATACAATATTAACTGATATCATAACCCACTACATTTTGTTTGTCTCCGAAGCTAAGATGTCCACGAAAATTAGGCTGACAAAATCTTGATTTGAAAAATAAAGTTTGAAACCGTTTATCTTTTTCCCTCTTCATTTCTTTTATTCACAGTCCTTCACATTCACAGTCTGCTTACAGTCTTGACGGTCGCTGTCCCTTCGACCTAAAAGTTGTTTACGTCCCCCCTTTGCTACCTTCACGTTTAGCGTGTCTTACGTTTATTTTGGTGAACGTAATTAGCAGAGGGGAAATCGCAAGAGCTACAGGTGGTATGGCGGGCCAGGATGATCTTACTGCGACGGACGGAGGTGGCCAAACATGGCGTCTCTCCCGTATTGTCACTAATGATCGCTTCACCGAGTCCTCACGACGCCAAGACATATTGACGTCATGAAGCACTTGTTGTGAGTATTCTGGGCAGCCCGGTGATTATGGAAGCTACATGTGGTCTAGTCGCTGAGCACGTGAAGCCCTGTCACACACCGCCGAATATGGCCTCCCGAGCACTAGCCGATCTCCCCCCAACCATGGTTAGAAGTAGGTCGAGAGGTCGGCTGGTGTTGGCTGGTGTTCGGCGAGGTCGGCTACTGTTATTTATGAAACCGTGTTCCCTGTGGTGAATTTCATAGACAGACAAACATGTCCTTAGTACTGAATAGCGTCCCCTAACAGACATACAGGCCTGTCCTTAGTACTTCATAGCGTCCCCTAACAGACATACAGGCCTGTCCTTAGTACTGAATAGCGTTCACAAACAAACAAACCTGTCATTGGTGCTGAATAACATCCAAATTCAGACATACAGGCCTGTCCTTGGTGCTGAATACAGCCTTAAAGTTCCTTAGACACTTAGATAGATCAGGGAGCCTGGTACAGGCTAGGCCAACCTAGGGAGCCTGTTAGAGGCTAGGACTTCAAGTTGTCTGTCACTCAACTCCTCATGCTATAGGAGTACAGCTTACAACTTGGGGTGTAGATGGTGCTCCTCTGTCATACTACTCAGTCTATTTGGCCAATTTCAATTTTTTCAGAAACCTAGGGAGCCTGTCACAGGCTAGTAATGTCCAAGCGTTCGGTGTAATGTAGCCAGCTGCCGCCGCGCCGCGTGCCTGCGAAGCCGGTGTGTTACGCCAAAAGGCGGTTATACCGGCTATACAGATACAGATACAGAAGCAGATCTTTCAGTGGCTGCAAAGACAGTATCACATTGGCCAGGCTGTATCCATTCGCCAGTCAGTATCCAATACGCCACCGAAGGCAAATGGCAAATGGGTACTAGCCTCGTTTGCAGGCATTCCGGGAGCGGCTGGCGTTGGCTGATTTTTTCCCGGTACGGTCGGCCTTTTTTGGGGGGGGGGGCAGTTTTTCTGATCACGCACGCTTAGAACTCAGGCGACCTTCTCTTGTACGCCTTCCCGCAACGCCTGCAAAGGAGGCTAAATGGGTACGGCCTGGCCAATTTGGTATTGTCTTTGCAGCCACCGAAAGATCTGCTTGGAGATTACAGGCTAGGACGTCAAGTCGCCTGTCATTCAACTCCTCATACTTGTTACCTAGGGAGCCTGGTACAGGCTAGTGAAGTTTAGGGAGCCTGGTACAGGCTGGGCCAACGTAGGGAGCCTGGTACAGGCTAGGACTTCAAGTCGCCTGTCACTCAACTCCTCTCACTTGTGATTCCGAGCCGAGTGGCACGGCTCACGCGCCCACAAGACCGGCTCTCCCCGGAACAGCCGAGCAATAACCGCGCGCGAAAGTCATCTCGCCAAGTAAATTACACCGCCATGATTGACAAAGGTCAATCGCCGTCTAGTTGGACCCGCAACCGTAATATCTTTATTACCCCGCCACGGACGGGAACATTTGACATGGCCCACTAGGCGGAGTTCCCCCGTTGGTTAGGCGGTCACACCGCGACACGATCTGTCCTACATATCAATTTCGCGCGCCGAGCCTCGCCGGAGAACCCGTCAATTTTATGACAAATTGTCAAGATGGATGTTCCGTCCCTCTGATTGGTTGACAGATAGATTGCGGTATTGACAGGCGCCAAAGATAATCCCATAAGGGGTGGATAGACATAGGAGCGGTGCGCGCAGACAAAGATATTGAAAGCAGGTAAGTACCGGACCGAAAACTAGATAAACTCAACTTCATAAATGCACCACAAAACAATGATAAAGGCGTGGTTTACCAACTCGATGTGGAGTAAATAAACATGTCAAACTAAGCTATGATTAGCATACTAAGTGCAGGCAATACGGCGGTGTTTCTTTTAGAGTCCCTACAGTTATTTTGGCGGAGTGGTGGAGTAGTTGGTTACAGCAAGGGCATTCTTGGCGAAGGTCACTGTAGTGTCCTTTAAAATCACCCAAGTAGTGCTCTTCATCGGCCGAGGGGCTTTCCTTGATAGATAGGGCTATACCGCTTTTGCATTAGTTGCATTTGTTCTTGAGTCGAGTCCTCAGATAAAAATTCGCCCATCCCCTCTCAAAGACATTAGCGGGATTTCGCTGTAAATGAAGACAAACTCGCTAATCCACACGAGGAGACAACTCTGCGATAAAAGCGGGCTTTAATGCTGCTTTAAAGGGCGGCACATAGGGAAGTTGTGAGGAGGCGCTTAGTGAGAAAAAGGACCTATCAAACACTGGTAATTTCGCGGATTCATTTTTATAGCAAGGAAGGGACTAAAGATGGAGTCTCTGCCTTTAAATATTCATATAACAGATGGATCTCCGCGGAAAATCATTGAGTTTATTCGTCAGAAATCCTCCTAATGTAACAGCCCGGCCCCCTAATAGCTAATCAACGCAGGAAACCCGCCCGGAGATTTAGCAGAAATTTGTCTCCGCGCGCCGAATTTGTTTTCCAATGACATAAATGGATAATATCGCCCGGGCCGAAATCCTGCCGCCTAAATCTTGGCGGATAGTAATGTAAGAGAATGAGTAGCTTCATGAGGGGAATCAGTGCGGAGGTAATGAAGATAGATGCGGAGATCATGGTGCGGAGTGAACCAGCGCGCTGAAGCGGGGCCAAAAGGGCCAGAAGGGTAATAAAACGGGTGATCAAAAATGTCATGAAGACGCCAAACTGCGGACAGCCGCCTCCACTCTCCACCTCGCGACTAGAATACACAGCGGGATCCCGAATATTGGCTCGGTGATAGATACTAAGAGAAGATAGATGAACCTCGGCGCGGATCGATAAATAGATCGCGGAGTAAACAGCCAAACAAATCCTGGGACTTTTCCCGGGGAGTTTGATGGATGGGTTGCGAAGTTGTGGGCTGTGGGATATGTATAGGTGTGCGGAGATCCGGAGGTAGATAGGTCATCGCGGTGGCCCCGATACCAAGATGGGTAGGTGGGCTCTACTGAGTGATGAATGGAGGCAACTGTGATGGATGGCCAAATATTGAGAGGTACATTTAGACATGGAAGTAATAGAGCGAGATCCTAGTCTATTAGGGCCCCAATTGGCTGCGTTGAATGTCGTTTAGAAGACGTAATCCCGGCCGGGGGCGGGGTGACACTCTCAAAGGCTACTTGAAGCAAAGTTTGCTTTCATCTGAAATGGGTTGACGGCTGGACAAAATTGTTGTGGGGACATCAAGGGGAAGGGCGCTGCATGCTTGCTTGGCCTGAAATGGAGGGTAGCGCCGGGCGGCACGGTGTTGGGCCGTGGGTGTTGAGTGACTCCGGCCATCAGGGCGCTACCGGAGCGTTTCCGAACGTCACGGTGTCGCCACGAAGCTGGACGCGTCACTTGCTGTTGTGAAAGGAGGAAACCTTAGACGTATTCCTCACACACTGGCCAAGTTGTACGGGGATCGAATCCCGGACGTCGGGTATCACACCCCGCAAACTGTTCTCCAACCCCCCCCCCCCCCTGGCATGTTATCTGTCTATTTGGCCAATTTCTGCTCTTTCCAGCCTGGTAGAGGCTAACACCACGTAACTGGGCAGAATTACGGGTTGATAACATGACGTCACGCATCCAGAGAGCGGCTTCAGTCAGTCACAATCTGTTGATAAAATACAAGTACAGACAACTTCACGACAAACTTATACACCGTTCTCTGCAAAGATACCTTTGGTGGCGAACAAACAATCAGAAATATCAGCTCAAGTCCGTCGCAAAGTTGAAATATAAACCCAGACACCGCACGAAAAGTTGGATTTACCAATGGTAGTAAATGCCAGTAAAGTCGGGTAACGTTTATTTTGTAAACAGTACCGGACTTGACAATGGTAGTAAATAAAACTCAAGTCCGGCAATTTCATTTACTACCATTGTTAAGTCCGAAATTACCGGACTTTTTTTATCTACTACCATTTTCAAGTCCGGTATTGTTTTACATTACCCGACTTTACTGGCATTTACTACCATTGGTGAATCCAACTTTACGTGCAGTGAGAGAACTTCATGACGCGTCATTCTGAACGCATACGCCGCCTCCCCAGCCTGTGGTAGCGAAGCGAAGCCTTAGCTTAATGCCCATATTGATTGTTTATCCGATGATAACGTACAACTACATGTCAATGTCAGCTTACGAGATTAAACATTATGACTCTCATAGCTCTACCCCTCATTAGACCGGGTTGGAGCGATATTAGTCTAAAAGCAATATTAACATATTGCAGATACATAATTTACGTACATAACCATTAGTTATACGGCGAGTTTGCGGCGTACTTACAGGGACGCATTTATCATAGCCGGTTTAGTAGGTTATACCTCCGGGGCTGTCATATAAAATCATCGACATAATGTTCGAGGTGGGATTGCTTGATGAGGAAATATAGGACAATTTGGGAGAGCGTCTGTGGGGCTCTAAACAGAAAACAGAAATAGTTACGTATCCAAAATTAACGTATGTTAGCAACCTGCAAACACAAAATATTTGTAAAAATGCACCGTTAATATTATGAAAACAACAGATTGTTGTGAGGCGCTATTTCAGCATTAAAAGGGTACCAGTAGGGTTACCGAAACGTCGGCAGATAAAGCCCATTTGGTTATGCAGCTAAGAACCCAGTAAATATTGATGTAGCAACCTGATAAATCTATTTACTGAAGAAAAAAACTAGCCAGTTGACTCATATTAAAAGAGGCTGCATAAGTTTGGGGATGTTAGAGGAATGCATTTCAGCACCAGGGACATGGGTGCAAAAACGTAACGTGTACAGTGTCCAATTGACATGTTGTTTTAGTCATGACAATGGATATTGTTGTGTAGTCCTATGTCATAAATGAAAACCTTTTCAATGTTTGTCATAACCAAAGACTTTCAGAATTGTATCATAGTTTGGTCAACAGTTCATGGATTTATTTCTTGTGCTTGTCTATATACCTCTGTCAACTTTCATTGAGTTTCTTCAATTTTCACACATCTTACTATCATTCCTAGTTTGCCTCTTTGAAAAGTCTTCCTTGTGTTCTAGTTCGTCCTTTTCCAACGACAGTGGAGCGCTTATAAGTTACCTAGGTGATGTTGAACTATCTCTTCTCCCAGAAGCTTTACTTTGTTACCCTCTAGTTGTACCTAGTTGTCACATCCGTGCAGAGGGTCAGGAGAATCCGTACGATTCAATACGTTTGTTTCCTTTATTGCTTTGTCCCTCTCTAAAAAAGAACATTTGTGGTCCCCAGACGCGAACTTCTTGCTGATTGCAGGTGAACCAGAAACAGGGTACATTATGCGTCCTCACGCAACACGAGACCGTACAAAGCGACACTGGCACTTCCTCTTTTGTGCGCCGGTATTCACCGGTGTTTTTTCCACCCCCAAGTATCGGAATGCATTACTATTAGAACACAACCGCATTTATGCCATGAATAAAACATCCCTTTGTGTGATTTACAGCTGAAAAATGATAACGTCTTTGCCTGACTACTACAGGTAAAAAGAATGGAGTCAAACTTTTAGTAAGAAATGCCATGTTGCAAAGCGTGCACTCATCATAGTCTCTACTATCAGACTCCTTCAGCCATTGGAAAGATAGTAGAAATTGCCTGAATGGTCTGAATATTTTGCCAGAGGTTGCAAATTAGCCTCTACCAGGCTTCGGGAGGCGACTGGAAAGAGTAGAAATTGGCCAAATAGACAGATAACACACCAGGGGGTTGGTCCGCGAGAGACTACATTTTGCCGCAATTTCTACTCTTTCCAGCCGCCTCCCGAAGCCTGGTAGAGACTAGTTGCAAATGTGCAGCTCCTTGGACGACTAAGTCTTCTGACATATCATTCAGCCTGACAAATTTATACTATTTTTCCAGCACCCAACTAGTCTGGTAGAGGCTACACTTCCCAAAAAGAGTTCAATTCTGGCGATAATTTTTTTCCTCGTGCGCGCATCGGACTTGCAAATGAGGTGACAAGGAGTTGTACGTCGGCACATGGCGCCCAGATTAGCGTCGAATCCTCGCTGATCCAGAGACATGGAACTAGAATGCAAATGTGACGTCCCGCCTCGTGTGCCGCTATGATAAGACTAACTGCCATGCTTTCACTCCAGATGGACTAAATTTGTCAATCGTTGTAGATAAAGAGGAGAACTTCTCCCCGATAAGACTGTGGCCGCTAGGAGCGCCGGCGGAAACCGTGCGGGTACGCTATAAATCATCAAAGTTCTAAACTAGTTATCTGTTCCTCGCTGTTCTAACCCGAGTCGATATACTTCAGTCAGGGTTGCGGACAATCAAGAGTGACCATCTCCCGTCCTGTCTTTACACTGCATAAATCATACCACACCGAAAGTACGTTTAGAGCCTAGAGGGTGACTCCCGATATGCTTCCGCGGACACTGAGTTATCGTGATTAATTGAGGGAACACAGCAAGGCTAAAGATGTTCAAAGGCGATTTCAACGCGGTAAGCGAGTTAGAATGCGCAAGAAGGCCGTTCCTGTTAGCGAGGGGAAACCGTCACGTGAAAATGCCGTAATATCTATGAGTTATACGCCACATAAAGTGTGCACTGTTTTTGTCATTTGTGCACTCTGAATCCTCTCATCCCAACACGCGGGTCTAAGGCATTCTGGCGCACGATTCGGACTTCTAAAGGCCGCGCGGTCGCGGGAAATGGCCTGTGTAAATAGTCACTAAATTCTGGCTGACAAGAAAAGGAGACAGAAGGCACTATGTTAGTTTTATGGCCGCCATGATTCCTTTTCAATGGCGCCTGATTGGTTCGAGAGAAGGTGAAGCTCTTCCACATAAACAGAAAGATTTATTGGAAAAGTCTAAAGCTTGTTGAATCCAGGCACCACTTCTTTGCGTCAGAAACAAAGTCTTAAGAACCAGCTTCTCTGCACCTTATCAACAATGATGCCCAAGGTAGAACAATGGCGACAACGTGCACGTCAGAGTCCCCAGACTGTGCCAAACCGTACTTCCACTCACTGTAACTCTGTCCACTTTAGAAAAGTAGTTTCTGAGACTCTTCCTTTAAAAAAAGGAATATGTTATTGACAAAAGACATAATAAGATCCAGAAACTTATGGGGAAGTGGGGTAAATTACTTGTTATTTTGAGATTAATTTTCGTGATCATGGATCCTTGTTTTCCGATTTTATTTCTCAGTTATGTTGTCACACATTGTGTTTTCTTTTTGTAGAATGTATGTTGAAAACCCAATAAAAGAGTTATAAAAGAGCGTGACAACATTTCGTGTAACTGATAAATTGTGGCAGAATTTTGTATCGTAGTCCAGAATGTGACATCTCTCTGTCCGGTAGAAATACAACTTTTCGATCACGTGTACGCACACCACGTTAGTATAACACTCTTGACGTCTGACTCGTTACAGTCGTGAAGTTAAAGCACTTCGATCTATTATATTATTCACGAAAAGGTCGATTGGAAAAATTGCCTAAATGTTACTAAGCCGAGACATAAAAATTAAGTGTGAGAGAGCCTGGACTCTTTCCAGTTTGGCAATACAGAGTGGAGGCTGTCCGGAATTATAATCTATTTCAAGATATATTAGGTTCAGGAAAGGTTCCTGGGAAAACACACTACAAAGGACATGCATAAAAGACATAAAGGTGATTTAGAGCCATAAACGCCTGCGTATTTCAGGGCTAAATGCCGCTACGAGGGACCCCAGTATGGAGAGGCCAGAAACTCTAATGCTGTCATTTCACCGACTGAGAGAGATTTGTGCTTTCCGAGAACTAACTAACTGTGTCATGGAGGATGCGCGAATGGGAAATGTGTTGATGGTACCGCGTGTTACTGTAAAAACAACGGATATAGTTCGCGCTCATGTAACACTGAAACGTCTCGATATGCCGCGAGATCTTTTGGTGGCTGCAAGACAGTATCAAACTGGCAAGACAGTATCATTGGCACCCCAGTATCCAATACGCTACCCGAGGAAAAAACACAGGAAACCAGTAAAACATAACAAAGCCCGATGAAAACGCCTAAAACACGTAAAAAAAAGCCGAAGCCTAAACATCTGCTTGGAAAGTACCACACGCCGTCACTAAGACCTGTCCTCTCAGTCAGTGGGCATATTTTCCATTTGTCGACCGCTTTATATACGATCATCTCTAATTCTCTATCATTGCTGTAGAAAACATCCAAACATATTTCCTAGTCATCTGGTGGGTAGATGTCTTCCTCTTGATTTTTGTCATGATTCTGATGAAATCTAGATAATGTATTGATAAAGATGTTATTATAACTGTAAACCAGTAAAGCTGCAACTGGCATAGTGTCCTTTGTACGTATAACAATTAACTTCATCAGCCAGTCGGTTGAAAATTAACAGGAAAGGGACGTTTCTCTTTCAGTGCAGTTAAACAGATAGAGCCCGGTAACATACGTCGTACGATCGCAAACTGATGGCATTCTTGGGATAGTCGTGCATGTGTCCTGTAAATTCAGCTGTCTTGTTATGGAATATGCTGCCTTAGGTCCTTGACAGCGGTTGGTCCTGTCACAACCTGCTTGAAAATTCCATGGTGTCAAAGAACGCACGACGGTCTATATCAAATGTGCCCGCGCGGATGGTGAGTTCAGCACCAAGGACAGGCCATGCCCAGTACCGGTTTTTCTATCACTACCGACAAGTTCGAGTGAGCATCTAGGATTGGTCCGGCCTCTGATTGAATTATGAACTCCTTACCCCTCAAAGCTGTTATCAAAACGAGGGATAAGGTCTTATTGCCGTGATCTTCTCATGTTTTTAATTCCATATCGACTTTATCATAATGGGGATGATAAAGTGAATGATACCATCTGGGCTTGTAGTCCACCCGACACATGACAGCACTCTTGGGCCATATTTCTGCGCACTGTTAAACCAAAAGAGCTAAGGAAGCTTTTTGACCTGCGGTTATAGTTGTGTTAAAACGAGCATTTTGTCTCTCAAGGCCACAGAGTCAGCTGAAGTGGGACATAAAATCATGGGAATAGCGGACGTGTCAGTAAAAGGACAATAACAAGCATGCTTTGAAGCAGATTTATGACAATAGATGCCCTGTCAGGAGTTACCTTTGCCAGAAACTATCAGGGAACTGCGCTACATCAGAGGGCTACTGCAGGAAAACACAAATACTGGGACAGATGGTAGTTTAACAATAATCCCTCACTGGAATATTCATTCTATCTACCTCTGTTGGGTATAGGTTTCTTTCTGTCTTGGCCCCGAATTGCCGAGGGGTGGTTATACCGGCTATACATATACGGATACAGAGCTGCTGCCGCGCCGCGTGCCTGCGACGCCGAAGGGTGGTTATACCGGTTATACAGATACCCCCTTTATTGCTCTTTTGGAAAATATCCCAATCTCTTCAAAATTTCAACCAACAATTTCAGTACCAGGATAAGTAGCAGAGGCACAAGCGATCATCCAGGTCTTGATTTTGTATGTTTCCATGCCGTTGGTTCTAAACTTGTACATCGCTTGTATTTCAAACATTATTGCTTGCCTGTAAGTCATACAATATATTTTATCGCCTTCCCTGTATCCTGTGGTGAAAAGTGATAAACAAGACCGTACAACATATGCATGGTATGTACTGTAGCTCTGAGGGTGCCTTTATCTTGTGCCAGTTTAGAATAATCTGCTGAATGAGTAAAATTAATTGGAAAATAAAAGAAAAGCATTGTCACTATTTCTAGGCCATAAAAGTTGTCTTGCACGTGACAGGACAGGATACCTCAATATGTGCGGTTATTTTCATATATGATTCTTAATCAGTGACGGTCATCTGAGAAAAGTACAAGCAATTTCCAAATATATCTTTATTTAAAAGGAGTTTTTTAATGTCCCTTTCCGCACCTGTGGTCCATAGGGCGGCGCCCATCTTCGTTTCTGAAGCCCTTGGGTCACACAGTTGTGCAATCACTACAGCAGGGGGCTAGTCCACTGGTAGTGGTGTACCGAGTCGGTGTAAACATTATGGATTTGCTTTGCAAGTGTTACCTTTCTAGTTTTTTCTCTCTTTTCCCAAACCAAGTGGCTAGCTGGTAGGTTGTTTGTACCTGTCCATAGGTGTGGTGACGATAATAGTGTGGATAACGTTTGTGACAGGTGCTTTCTAGTTTTTCTCTCTTTTCCCAAACCAAGTGGCTAGCTGGTAGGTTGTTTGTATCTGTCCATAGGTGTGGTGACGATAATAGTTTGGATAACCATAACGTTAGTGACAGGTGCTTTCTAGTTTTTCTCTCTATTTCCAAACCAACCGGCTAGCTGGTAGGTTGTTTGTACCTGCATGTACCATAGGTGTGGTGACGATAATAGTGTGGATAACGTTAGTGACAGGTGCTTTATCAGCCCCGGACTCTGCAAAGCACGAGGAGACAACATCTCGCCTATTTCCCGCCCTCCAGGTGACTCCAGACGTAACTCCCCGCATTATCTCCCGCCATTTCGCGCCCAAGTGATGACCGGAAGTGCACGGAAGTGGAAACTTACAGCCGCCATTTGTGAGGAGACTCGATCAGTCATCTGTACCAGGGTAAGGCACACGCCACCTCCTCTGGGGCGCCGATCACAGGAGTGGACATTTGCGCCGACGTGACGAATTGCGCTCTCTAAACCGAGCAAAAATGAAAGGATAGCGCCGCGAAGACGTGTGTTGGGCTCCCAGAAGGCTTCAAAGGTAGCAAGGTGGCCGATTCTGCAGCTACGCAAAATGGCTGGGCTAATGTCGGTGGCCTAGGTCTAGATGGGCGCCTTTCGTGCTGAATTGTAATAGTAATAGTTGTAAAAAGGACACAATAGACTTTCAAGATTCTCACCTCTGCAGAGAATATTCTTAAGAATCAAGATACTTAGCTATCTGACCCACTTTTACGTCTATCAATCAGGCTAATTAGACAAAAGATTGCTTCGTTAGAGGGGAGATCCTCTCAGTGCCATTGAACGGATGGTGAGTTCAGCACCAAGGACAGGTTGTGCAGTGTGATGGCATAGAAAAGATTTTTTTCAGAGCACTAGAATATGCCAAGTAATCAGCACTAAGGTTCCGTGTGTTCAATGATCAAAGAGATACAGATATCTCCCAAATGACCTGACTTCAGATGTCTCCAAATAACACCAAAAGGTGCAGAATGAAGACACAACAGCGGGGCAACCGGCTATAAATGCTGTGTCCCAGACGCCTGTGTCCCAGGCTATCATCTCGTCACGTTAGGCTAGCCTCCACGAGATTGTTAAAATGTCGTCAACTATTGTTTTTAAATAAAATTTCTGCGGTGGTATCTTTGGCGAGTGAAATCGGGAGAGAAAAGACGATGTCTATAACTCATTTTTGATATCTGCTTGGAGACAAGGCAGTGACGCGACATACATGTACACTGTGGGGTCGTGGCGCAACGGCAGAGTGCTCGACTCAGAACCAAGAGGTCCCGGGTTCGAGTCCTGCCATTCCACCTATCTTGTGCCCTTGTGAAAGGCACTTTACACGTCTTGCCTCACTTAACTCATGTGAAAATGAGTATTGTCCTGTATTTTTCCTCTGCGTTGCTACCATGGTGGCGGCATAGAATAAGTTGAAAAACTGGAGTTTGCCGTCACCATGTCTTGTCATGAAATGTTGGAATAAAAAAAAGTACGCTAGCGAGGGCGAGGTTTTTTTTGACAGGAATCCTTCTCCAAACACGTGCGGCTTGATCCTAACAGGACCCCGAACCCACACACGGCGAAACCACAGGGATCGATGCCCGCCATCGACCCATTGTTTCTAACATTTCATTGTATCTGACGCTGTCCATCGGAGGAATTACCGCAGCACTTCGGATTGATGCCCCGTCCGGTCGATCCCTGGTAGTGGGCTGTAGGAGGTTGCGATGGGATTTGGGACGATGTACAGTGATGTATATGGGGCATTCGCCTTCTTCTGAAGACAGCGGCTAGGCCTAAGCTGTGTCGGAGTACCACATATGTCAATGTAAATAATGAACGGGACTTGGACATCGTTTTCTACCTTGACCAATATCGCTAAATGCTACTGTTTACTTCTGTTTCAGTAACACTTATCTATTTTTTGTCTGTTCTTTATCTCTATTCTATTATCTTTTTTTTAGCTTAATGTGTGTGTTTAGGTCATGCTGCATGCATATATTTATCCAAACCCTAAATGCCGGTTTTGACTCGCACAAGGCAACTCCGCGCAATGCAGTTCGTCGCTGTGTGGCGCTTTTGCGCACTCCGCATGACGTCTAACTTTACATCATTACAGGCAACAAACGGGTGTACATGAGGGGCTAGGGTGATATAAATGAGATATAATCATGTTTGCCGCGTAAAAAATAGGTCTGAAAAACATCGAAGTACTTTGTTGAAACCTGTTAGCTCTGAAAACCAAATGCACATACTCATTATATATGGGTGTTCACCATCCACTGCGCAATAGCTACTGCAGGTGTCACCAATATAGGCTAACAAAATTACTTCATTCTTTTACCACAAAAGCGTATAGACTTGTCCAGCACTGTTTTGTGCTAATCAACTAGAATAACTGATGAGCCATATTTTATTGTTATCTAATATCATACAGACCAAGGAGCACGTTGGCAGAACGTACTGCGCCTGCACGAAATCCGTAATGTAATGATAGCACTTCAGCAGAATGTCTGGTATAAGGTCGTATTCGCCGTATTTAAGAATGACATTCCGTCTATAGTTTTCAGACGTTGTTCCGGAGAAGACATCGTCTGCAACGGGCAAGATTCTGATGCAACGTTGACCAAACATCTAAAGAAAACCATGAAAAATCCGGGTTTCGCACAGGCGCAGTACGTTCTGCCCTACTCTCCAAGCAGAAGTTTTGGCTTCGGCTTATTTTTGACGTGTTTTAGGCGTTTTTATTGGGCTTTCTTTTTTGAACTGGTATGTTTTTTTACGCCAGCCAAACGGGTGGCGTATTGGATACTGCCCTGCCCATTTGATACTGTCTTGCCAATGTCCTACTGTATTGCAGCCACCAAAAGATCTGCTCGGAGATTAACATTTCCCGTTCTTTCTCCGTCTGCCCGGAACTGTTGAGAAAAGTTACGTCAGACCGGACGTTTACAACATCTCATCGCCTACACGGGCGCTCGGTGAAGGGCCGGATGGAAGCTGTAATGACGTCATTAGTTTGTGAGTAGGTTACGTCATCACGTCCTAACCGAAAAGAACGCTTCAAAACACATGTTAATAGCAAGAAGAAGTGGTCACAGAAGTGGTAAATGAGGGGGAGGATACTAGTAATTATGGAAAGGAAAAATTGGCATAGTGATTATCAGAATGCATGCAAAGTACAGTTTTGTCACCCCGGTACAACAGAATGCGTTATGACTACAGGAAGCTGTTTTTACTCTCCAAGCAGATGTTTAGGCTTCGGCTTATTTTTGGCGTTTTTATCGGGCTTTGTTTTTTGTACTGGTATCTTTTTTTTTCCGCCAGCCCAAATGGCAAATGGTATTGCCTGGCAAATGGATACTCCCTGGTCAATTTGATACTGTCTTTACAGCCAACAAAAGATCTGCTTGGAGATAAGTTGTTTCTTTTTTCAATTTCAGAATGGAACTTTCAACATCACTTATCCTAGCGGAATCCACAATTCGGTAACGATGTTGGTAGTACTTCTCTGAATTCGTTCTGAGATTCTACCATGTGCGACTGAAACCAACAATCTATCAACAAATCAGCAGACTGCCACCAGATATGTGGGCCAAGGAAGTCATAAATCAAACGATAAGATGTCAGAAACAAGATAAGATAAAAATGTGACAATCTTGGCGACGCTGAGGCTGTGTGAATGTGCTAGCCTTTTCTTTTCTCGGGTCAACAGATTCATAAAAGTTCCTCTTGTGCATTTTTGGGCAAATCAAGAAAATATAAAAGCGACACACACAAATGCAGGTCGGCCAGCTGCAGCAAAGTTGTATAACTTTGATTTGAGAGCTCTTCCTTTTCTATCATTTCAAAATCGTCCTCAAATTTTGCTAGCATCAAAATCGCCCCATAGAAATTTGTCATCCCCATGCTCAAAAAACCTCCTTGATAAAACCTCCTTGGGCAAATCAACCTTTTTATTTCTCCCTTATGGATCTTATGGTGTCGTGCGATTGTATCGATGCCGTACAATTTTCAACTTCTTTATTGCACAACAATTGTAGCGGGTACAATGTGACGTACGTGACCATCTTGGAGCTTGTTTCTGCGCTGTTTCAAACGCCCAAAGTATGAAATACCGATGCAAACGTGCTAATTTGGGGCAGAATGTGTCAATATTATACAGAATATTTTGCCGCACTGAAATAGCATCGTATGCCTTTAAAAGTTATTGTGTTATACGGACTCGAGAGACATGAAATCACCTCGGTGGCTGGGACAGTGCTATATCCACTTATACAGCCTCAAACCGTGCTCTATCTATTACTTAGAGTGCTCTATCTATTACTAAAACTTCCCTAACCCCTTTCCCGCCCGTCCTTGTCGGTCCCTGGTCCAAAGAAAGCGTCTGGTGCGACTCCCGTCTGTCGTTAGTCGAGGACAGACGGCCGCATGTGGCTTTTATTCAGAAGTTATAATTCATGCTCGGACCGCTGGCCCGCGCTCTGACAGCCTCCCGGCATACCCGCTCAGCCACACCCTCTAGCCTGGGTACCAGACACTTGCCAGGGTCAGTCTACTGCAGTCTAGCTTCTCGGCTCCAGGGCCAACATGTCCCCATGGAAATTTTTACCACAGACCCCTTCAGTCAGCAGCCTCTGCATACGCATTCCCACTCAGCCACACCCTGCTAGCCTGGGTGCAAGACTCTTGCCAGGGCCACGGTACTACAGTTTATCTTCTCGGCTCCAGCGCTAATCTTCAAGCAGATGTCTGGCGGCAAAAGCGTTGGTTAGAACTGGCCGTCTAGAGAGAGTCCTCAGCAGTCCGGTGGATAATGGACACTCCTCTGGCCAATGGATACTGTCTTGTCGACTCCCCTTGCATATCATCGGTCTATTTGGCCAATTTCTACTCTTAGATCCAGAGGCTACCTCAGTTTATAGACCCTGCTTCATGAGCTTCTCATGTAACTGGGCGCTGGCGGCCTGTGTATAATTGGCCCTGAGAACGGCCTGGCAACCAGGCTACACCCCGCAGAAATAAAACGATTTCGGGCGTGTCGGTCATAAACATTTATAGGTTACGAACATAGCTTGACCTTTCACGATCTTTTACATTTGATGAGAGAAGTTATAACTTAATAACAGTATGATTTTTGGTCTTTACTCTACTACTGTGCAGCGAGTAGAAAAGAAAAAGAAAAATTCAGGGGAAAAAGACAGTAGCAACTGTTACTCTCCAAGCAGAGGTTGGTGGGGAAAGATCGTTACCTTTTTATATGCCCCGTTTTTTCTGTCGCTACTCCCCACCAACCTCTGCCTCGAGTCGCAGGCTCAAAGGCTATTAACAGGTTCTTGGTACTCTATCAAACTTCACTTGTGACTTCACTTGGCGCGTAGGTGGGGAGTAGCGACAGAAAAAAACGGGGAATATAAAAAGGTAACGATCTTTCCCCACCAACCTCTGCTTGGAGAGTAGCAACTGTTACCTTTGGAAAGTCAAGAAAGATGATTAATATGAACTGTCATGGCGAGTTATGATGACAGCTGCATTATGTGCTAGCGTGTATACTAGCCTTGGCAACAGTCTGGCACCCAGGCTACAGAAACTGAAGCCAGAGAATTCATCCGGCCAGAGGAGTACAATTTGCAACACCTCAGGCACACTATTCAGTCCCCAATTTCTACTATTTTCCTAGCCTCTACCAGGCTTCGGGAAGCGGCTGCAAAGAGCAAAAATTGGTCAAATAGACAGATAACATGCCAATTTGTATTCTTTAGCGGACCAACTCCCCTGGCATGTTATCTGTCTACCGTTGGCCAATTTCTAAACTTTCCACCCACTGGAAGCTTGGTAGAGGCTACTATTTTCCATCGTCCCGATGGAGTCTGTTCGAGACTACCGCGGCCGTGTGTCCCTCTCTGATTAATCTGCCCGCTCCACCCTGCCGCTGCCCGAAAATTGTGGCCGTATCTCCGCGGTGTATTACAAGCGCGACGTGCCGTGAACCCGCACCAGATAGATTGCCGAACTATTGAGTGTCTCCCCGTAATGTATGGCCAAATAAATTAGCCGCTGACCGGGTACCCGTTTGTCCACACTCGCCTTGCCTTGGAGATCCAAAATACCTCTCACCCCCCCCCCCCCCTTCATCTCTCTCTCACTGACATCGCGTGTTTGTACGGCTATTTCTAGCATATTAAAGTCATAAATAACCTTGATTAATGGCCATTAAGTATGTCGTTAACGGCTATTTTGACTGTAATTGATAATTACGCTTATATATAGAGCGGCGTATAAAAGTTTTGCCGTCGCTGATTAATGACTTGGGAGCACCCGGACCAAATACATCACCGAATTCCTCATTCCTGCCGCCCCCTTTCCAACCTTTTACAGCACCACGTCTGATCGCCGGTACATCGATAGTAAACAGTATTAAGAATTCATAGATTTTGCCCGGTTTTATTAGCTGTTATTTGGCTGGGTCTGCTCTCGCACGTTATCTTTCTTTTCTCGGACTTTTCTGGGGCACAAAATCGTCGCTAGCGACTCGATGGTAGAAAGATCGTTACAAAACGGTCCCCCTACATTCCGAAGGGTTATCAATCAAATGGTAGGTATGTACACAAAAATGCTGCTTGGAGCGAAAAAAGAATTTACAAAAATGTCGCGTTCAAACGCTGGAAGTTGAACAAAATTTTTCTCTTGTTTTATTTGCAGTAGAAACGTCGGTAGTTAGTCATTCGTTGTAGAGAGAGGGCACTGGAAGTGGCCTCCTAGTTGTCGGAACAAGTACTTTCCGAGAAGACAATTTTATCTCGCGTTCCCGCTGGGTTGATAAAATGAATGTACACAAGTGCAGGCCCGCCACCATTAATATTGTCGGTCTGGCAGGAGGGGTCGAGGATTGCTAGGCGAGCCCCTGTGCTGTCGAAACGCTACTTACAGCTCGGCAATAAATTGCGTTCCAACGTAATCATCTCTCGGGTCAAACCTTGCGGTCCATTTCAGTTCCCCTTCATTATCTCCGAAAATTATTTTGCTCTTTCGCTCTAGTGGGGACGGGCGCTCTGGAAATTAATTGCCATTTTCCGTGAAATAATGCTGAACTTTACGTGCGCCCTTGTATTTGGCGAGGCGTAACCTCGGGCGCTGTGATCGGGACCCACCAGGGCGAATCACGGAAGGGTTGGCACGCGATCATTCCGAGTACTCGACGCTTTTCTTGTGTGTGTGTGTGTGTGTGTGCGTTCGTGTTTGTGAGCGTGTAGGAAAGTACAGCTGGTAAAATAGTCCCCTCTATTGAAGTTCGTGTAATAAAGGGGCCATGCCATTGTTAGGGCCTTCCAGATTGCGCCAATTTACTGTCGATAGAAATAAACGCGCTCTCCGATAACTTGTTGAAGCACAATTCATCAAGGCGTCACTCACCGCCACTAACGTCAGACCCGCCTGTCAATCATTCTGGGCGGCACTATTCTCACAGAAGGGGTGACAGAGGTTAAAAACCACTCGTGACACGTTAATAGCCATTGAGAATAATTGAGTCGTCGGCGTCGTCAACGAACAATCGCATATCAGCGAGAAGTAATACTTGTAACCCTTCTTATCTGCAGTTAGGTAAATAGTTACCCTGTCGGCCGCTATGTGGCAACAGTGATGCGAGGCGCCTGGCCGGGCCTGTGTTGTGTACATACACCAGCGACAGCCAAGGACCTTTGCCACTGCACCTGTCGTTGTGGGTGGGTTATAAAGTAAAGCCGCCAATTTACACTCGAAACAAATTCTACTCAAACATGTCGCTCAAGTGAGAGATTATAACGACACATGCGCCATTCATGACCTGTCTCCTGCCTCGACTGCTGTCAACATTACCCCCGACATTCCCCGAAACATGTTCTCTGTGACGCCCATGTCCTTCCTACCGTGAAAAATCTGGTGACAGAGACAAATAGAGATGTCAGGATGACGAAAGCCATGCGGTCATGGCGAAGTTGTGCCCGACAAAGGATCGGGTTCGGGCAGGTAAATACCCCTTGAAGTCTGGGGTAATTTACTGTGCCCACCTCTTAAGGCGGTTGGTCCCCATTGACTGTCAAATTAAAGCCTGAAGTGGTGCGAGATCTAAGGCGAAACGCCGGTTTGGGTGGATCAAACGAAAGACTCAAAGTCCTTCCAAACATTGACATTTTGGATAAGAAGACAAAGAGTTTTCCTGTCCGATACTGGACTACATACATACTGAACAGTATGACTGAAGTGTACGGGATCTCGTTTCAACATGGCGACGTCAATGTCACTGTTTTGCAACAATGCACAATCGGCGTCTAGTCTGGGCATGTCATTTTTGTCAGTTGTTGAGGAACTCTGTCATCAAGTTACGCATGAACAGCAATCCTTCTAGGAAACGTCACTCTTTGAAGTTGTCAGGCAGTTAAAGCGTAGCCGGAGAGGAAGGCCACACATTTTCCACATAAATCAGATAAACGAGAAAAACAGGCCGACGGTTTCATGATTGGTAAGCTGCAGTTGACAAGAGTTCGCAGCGACAGCGGGGTTGACCTTGGCTCGGATGCCTCACCAGTGGATACCACCGTTGAACATATCCATCGTCAGTTGATAGCAAGTCCAAATATTTCTGTATCGGCGGTGCGCCTTGAAAATACGGGGCTGGACAATAGCGCAACTCAACCCACCCCGATCTGTCCGTACTCCGGGTGATTTATCCAACTCAAAGCCGACTTGAAATGGCAACTGCCAGCTTCGGGCCAAGTCAGAATGTTTCACTCAGCGACCGGGCCGGTAAGAGAGCGCAGACTTCCTGGGCAGGTCGGGGTGCTGACACATCAAAGGGCGCCGCCAGCACCCGGTGTTTGTGGGATCTTATCGCGCGGATTGACAGAGCAAACGTTGTATCCATCAGCGAGGGCCCAGCTGCCTAACCAACACATATATCACTCCTTGAAGGGGAACAGAAAATATTTGCCCCGCGAGCAAACCCGGGCCTTACGATACCGGCAGTAGCCAAATATTGTTGGCAGAGAAACCCGGCCTGGGTATAGGACCGCTTCGGGCTAAGGGTGTAGTCTCTAACAGGCTCCTTAGGGTGATGAAAAAAGACGGTAAAATGTCAACATTGGCAGAGAAACCAGGCCTGGAGATAGGACTGCTTCGGGCTAAGGGCGTAGTCTCTAACAGCCTCCTTAGGTTGCTGTAAAAATACGGTAAAATGTCAATATTAGCCTGGAGATAGGACTACTTCGGGCCACGGGCGTAGTCTCTAACATGCTCCTTAGGGTGCTGAGAAAAACGGTATAAGCTTACTCGTTGTTCTATGTCAGACTCATGCTTTATGTTGACTCAACTCTCATTCATCTGAAGTAAACAACTTTTTAAAGAGAAACTGACAATAACACATGCTGTTGAGACTAGCCAACAATTCAGTGTACTTCCTTTTACAATTGTCAGTCTACTGTTTTAAAACAGTAGGGTTCAGGTCGTATACTCTGCAGGCCGTATACAGCAGACTTATACTATTATATAGTAGGTTGTATATAGCAGGCCACATACAGCAAGCCATATACAGCAGCCAGGTCGTATACAGTAGGCTGCAGGCCGTATACAGCAGGTCATATACCAGCAGGCCATATACTATTAATTATACAGCACGTCGTATACAGTAGGCCGCGGGCCGTATACAGCAGACCATGTACGTACCTTCAGAAGGTCTTATACAGAAGGTGCATGCCGTATACAGCAGGTCATACACAAGAGGTAATATACAACAGGTCGTATACACTAAGCTGCAGGCCGTATACAGCATGCCATACACAGTAGGCCATATACAGCCGGTCGTATACAGTAGGGTACCGGCAGTATACAGCAGGCCATACACAGCAAACCATATACAGCAGGTCGTATACAATAGGCTGCAGTCCGTATACAGTAGGTCGTATACAGTACGCTGCAGGCCGTATACAGTAAGTCGTATACAATAGGCTGCAGGCCGTATACCGAGCCACCACCACACGATCTGGAGATTTTCCAAGGCTCCGTGGAATTACGTTCAAGGCTCCCCCAGACGTGTTCTGGTCGTTTATGTTCTTCCAGGCTATTTTCGAAGCCATAAATGTCGATGTTTTGACCACCGTAGGAGA
This sequence comes from Branchiostoma floridae x Branchiostoma japonicum, assembly GCA_013266295.2. NCBI lineage: Eukaryota > Metazoa > Chordata > Leptocardii > Amphioxiformes > Branchiostomatidae > Branchiostoma > Branchiostoma floridae x Branchiostoma japonicum. The sequence continues at coordinate 7,447,277 of CM023837.1, read as the reverse complement.
TTGGCGGTCCACCTTTGGCATGGGACACAAGGCCCGTTCAACTGAAGCAGGGTTTAGAATGTTAGCACTGACTTTCCTACAATTAGGTAACGTGCAATACATACCATCATCACACACAGTAGAACAGTTACATGAAAAAACACACTCCCTTTCCACTCATCCTACGAGAGTTTAATCTCCAAGCAGATCTTTTGGTGGCTGCAAGACAGTATCAAATTGCCAAGACAGTATCCATTTGCCAACATACCAGTACAAAAAAAAAAAGCCCGATAAAATCGCCTAAAAACACGTCAAAAATAAGCCGAAGCCTAAACTTGTGCTTGGAGAGGAACGAGAGTTTTCAGTGTCGTAACTGCCACCCTTGCACTTGTCGTCTGATCTCGTGCCCAGGGTAGCGCCATGGCAATGCACGAAAAACGCACTTTTCCTGCAAAGTCCTGTTTAACACACAACAATGCCAACTATTTGAACGATGTATTCTGTTGAACAGTAGTCCTCACAAAACAACCCCTCAAAAAGTACTTTTTTACTCATTAAAGCAACATTACGTAATATGAGGACAATACAAATAATCAATTTTCTGGTAAGGTGATATTAAATGGCAATCACATGAAGGCTTTTTTTCTATCAATAATATTTCAAAATTTTCCAGCGAAATATTATACAATACCGCTTTAAGGAACGAATGACACACGAAACCGATAAAAAATACCTACATGGCATTACTGTCAAGATCAATGCTTGTTTCTATCTGAAATAAACGCTCCGAGTGCCATGGTAGGTCATTTGTATCGGACCCCTAACCTAAAAGCACGACAACTCCGTATACGAGTATTAGACCGCGGCACTTTGACAGTGGTACCGACCATCGCCGCACAAAGCAGCCAGCTTTTCTCGGATCAAGTCCTTGGCTGGAAGTCTGCTAATGATGGTGTAAGGGTGATCCCGCCTTGAGCCGTGTAGAGCTGCAGCGTACGTAATACCAGACAGCCCCCGATCCTACCCGACACCTGGTGGTTGGTTCGCTCGGAGGTGCACGGATATGTCTGCTACATTTATTCATCGTACGATCGTCGCACGATCGCAAACTAAAGGCATTTATATTCTTGGGACAGTCGTGGATGCGTCGCACAGACAGCCCCCGATCCTACCCGACACCTGGTGGTTCGCTCGGAGGTGCACGGATATGTCTGCTACATTTATTCATCGTACGATCGTCGTACGATCGCAAACTAAACGCATTGATTCTTGGGACAGTCGTGGATGCGTCGTACAAACAGTCCCCGATCCTAACCCGACACCTGGTGGTTGGTTCATTCGGAGGTGCACGGATATGGCTGATATATTTATTCATCGTACGATCGTCGTACGATCGCAAACTAAACGCATTGATTCTTGGGACAGTCGTGGATGCGTCGTACAAACAGTCCCCGATCCTAACCCGACACCTGGTGGTTGGTTCATTCGGAGGTGCACGGATATGGCTGATATATTTATTCATCTTACGATTGTCATACGATCGCAAACTAAAGGCATTCTTGGGACAGTCGTGGATGCGTCGTATAAAATTCAACTGTCTTGTTACGGTAAAGGCTGTCTTACCCTTGTCGGCAGTTGGTTCTGTCACAGCTTGCCTGAACCTTCTACGACATCAAAATCGTACGACGGCCTACGACGACTGTGAACGCGCCTTGTAAATCGTGAAATGTTCGCCCCGTTTTATTTTCGCGGTTAATCATGATACCGCAAATATGTGTATTGTATTTCTGTTTTACTACATACAGAATTGTTTCAGCCATGAACTTCAAACACCGCGAAAACACTCATTTTTTAAATTCATACTGCTACATAAAACCAGGTGCTGCGAAAGTAAAAACAGTCGGTCAGTGTACAACTAAAAACAACAAGAATCATACATATAGGATTTTAGAATGTTGAATTTTTTGAAGCTGTGATAGCAAATGTCAAATCTACTACGTGCGTATGTCGTAATATTTACATATAAAAAGACTGCCACACACACACGTGTGACACGTCATTACAGAACGCGTGCCTCAGGTGCGCACGTTTTTACGTCAAAACGTTTATTCTAGGGACGTCCTTTTTCGTTGTGCTTCCGCACCGTGCAGCGTGCTTTTTGTTCGTGTAGCTCTTGACTCTTAATTGTTGTGTGCTTGTGCAGTAATAGCCAGCCTTACGTGTCACTCAAAAGGGTTGAAGTGACGTAAAAACCTGCCTCTTCTTCGCCTTTGCACCTTTATTAAGATGGTGACAAGTACACGACATCCCTCTTCATGATCAGCGTGACGTTCGTTTGTCGACGAAAACAGGAAGATAGCGCTATTTCTGACGTTTGCCTTTTCGTGCGTGTGGTATCTATTGTGTATTTCTTATACCAGTTTTCGGTTAAATGACATCGTTAGGGGACACTACATCTGACATAGAAAAAAAAAAGAAAAAAAGCTTAGCCTGCGAGAGATAGCAAATATTGTAACAAGACTTGAACGGCCAGAAAGTAGTGTAACAGTGTAGTGTTGTTGTGCATGTACTTTAAACAACGCTAAAGCGAGAAAAAATGTTCGTAAGCTAGATAGTAGTTGCTGCCAACTGTGGCAGGTGGTTACGTCTCTTCCTAGCCTCCTTAGCAGGCTCTGCGACTGGGGCTTCGCCGGAGTAGCCAGACTCTTTGCAGCCGCAGCCTGCCTCTGAAGCCTGATAGAGGCTAGGACACCAGGCGATAGCCTCTACCAGGCTTCGGGAAGGGGCTGAAAGGAGTAGAAATTGGCCCAATAGACGGTCAGAGGGAGTTGGTCCGCTAAAGGTAAACTGTACTCTTTAGGGGACCAACTCCCCAGGCATGTTGTCATCTGTCTATTTGGCCAATTTCTACTCTTTCCAGCCGCTTCTGAAGCCTGGTAGAGGTTTGGACAGACGGTAGCCTCTACCAGGCTTCGGGAAGTGGTTGGAAGAGTAGACATTGGCCAAATAGACAGATAACATGCCTGGGGAGTTGGTCCGCTATAGGAGTACAGTTTGCCGTTCGGCCCGCGGGCGCTATAAAATACTAGAAATTGGGCAAATAGGCGGAATAATGTACGAGAGAAGTGACAGCCAATGAGGTTGCAAATTGTACTCCTCTGGTCTGATAAATCTTCTGGCTTCAGTTTTTCAGTCTATATACATTGTATGTAGCAGATTTCTACTATTTTCTTAGCAGCCTGGGGAGCCTAGTAGAGGCTATGTGGAGCGTGCAAATCAATCAGGATCACGCACTAGCCTTCACCAGGTTTTCCTAACTAAGGGGCTATGGATAGTAGATTTCTGCAAAAATAGGGTCGCTAAACAGCTTTAGCCTCTTTCCAGCCGCCTCTGAAGCCTGGTAGAGGCTACCAGACGACACTGTGGTACATGCCTGTGCCCAACCGGCCGCTGCACCGCCACAAAAGGTCATGAGCACTCCACGTGTCTGTCGGCGCTGAGCTATTACAACTATGTGTGGCCGGGAGGAGGCAAAAGCCCGGTCCTCGTGCCTTCTTCACATTAACACGACTTGAACATTGAACGTTGCATTTTGTAGTCGCTATAGTTTTGCTTGTATTTTACTGTTGTATTGTATGTTTTGTAATGTATGCAGCACAGTATCAGCTGAATTTGCTGCCTAGTGCTCCACGTGTATTGCTGTTACAACTTGAATAAAGTACTTCTGTCCTGAGTCTTACCTTACCTTATAAAAAGCTTATATCTTAAGTTCAATCAACTTTATTGCGCAATAACAATGTATGGGCCGAGAGTGTCGGGTGTGAGCGATGTACTGCTCCGAGCTGATCCGTGGTTACAGTTTGATCTAGGTAGATGTGTCAGTGGATAGAAAGCCTTCATGGCTAATGAACTGAATAAGAACAAGTATATACTCTAACCGAACAGTATACAAATACTTTTTTAAAGAGTATATGACAGAGCACTACGACATGTATGGTATAATGTTACCTGGGCGATATTAACTGGAAAGTTATAAAAGTGAGAATTTCGTGAACTTGTGTCATTTAGCCTCTGTACACTTGAAGAAGCCACACAGGGCGAAACCGGTCGTGACAGGCTGAATAAAAATTCTAAACGGGAACTATTCGGCTCCAGATGTCTTACTGGGGGACGACTTTTTTTAGATAAAGTTGCCTGTTTAATAGTATTACTTCTTCTTCTTAAACTTAATTAAACCCAAAACAACTTCCCCCTAGCTGACTCATATGACCATTTGATAGCTAGCTGGAAAAAATGGCCAAATGAAATGGAGTGAACAATTTGCCAAAGAAGCCCTCGAGATCAGGAAGTTTAAACCTTTGTATTGTTATTGTTTTAAATTGTATGAGACAAACAAACAAACAAACAAACAAACAAACAAACAAACAAAACAAACAGGCCACAATGACCTGAGTGCAAACTCCTGGTAAAATAATAGCGAAAAGGTGAAAAAAGCACTTATTTTTCCTGTTTTCCCAACTGTGATTCACAACTGTGACTCAGACCTGGCCCAGTCCTACCCTAGTTTGGCTGGCTCCACTCCCCCATTATATCGCCTAAATACACATGTCAACCCGGGGTCAGCTAATTCCTTCTCCTGCTAAATAATGGTTCTGTCACAATCACAAGGTTGTCTGCCTCCCCTCCCCCTTTATTCCCACCTTTCCAGTTGAATTGCAGAGTATATACCAATCGGCCTTCCAAGTATGTCCTCCTTCTTTTGATGTCTGTTGTTTACGCCGACCCAAACCTGCGTGTCGTGTTTGTACTAACGAGGCTTTCTCACGGAGAGAGGAACGTATCTGATCTCAAAACGGGACCGCAGAAACGCTCTGATATCACATACACACCTTCAGGACGACGTAGGTGTGAGAAAATTACAGGAAAGAGCATGCGCGGCCATGAAAATCGAGCCCAGGCGGCTTCCCGCGGTGTCTCTTTACCACACCTGTCAATCAGCGGAGAACAAAGGAAGTTGACATAAAGCGCATGCACGCAAGTGATTAATGGACCATTCTGTCTGTCAATCAAACTGTCAAATGTCAATCATCGCCGGCTGGGAACCCGCAAAGTGAGGAAAGCAACGCTACGGCGTACGGCCACGTACCGTCGTCGGATTGACGTCGTCAAGAATTAAGAAATGACGGCGTATTTCAAGCGACCGAAAATGAGCACTCCTGTCAAGCTTAGGTCAACATGGCGGATAAATTTGCCAGCTGCGTAGCTTTAGGCTACGCCGGAGAACTTCAATGACTTCAAAGTTTATTATGACCAAATTTTGGAGTGTCTGGAATAAAGTAGGTGTTTGTTCTGGTCTGTTGTGGCCTCACAGCCCAGTGATTTCCCCCTGTCAACTTGTCTAAGCTTAGAGTGATTGACAGTACGCTACGGTGTATTGATTCACCTTTATTCCGGTACAACAGCTCTCAATGTCCTATTATTGAAAACGTCTAAATATAGGGGAGCATAATGGGCGGAGATAATTCCAGTTGACAGTTGTGTGGCTGAGTTGAAACCCCCTCTCGCTGTCATTAAAGATCAAAGGAATCGGGCCGCCTATTATGCTAGGCCGCAAAGTTACACACACACGGCGACCCAAAGGCGCACCTGAGAGGGCCCGGCTTTATTGTATTACTGTCCACGCCTGGTTGGCAGGACACGCCATTCTCGTCTGTCGGAAGGATAAACAAGATCAATCCGCGGCATTCGACGGTAGATTTAGCGCAAGGACCGCTTCCTTTGTCGGGCCCTGCCCGCCGCCGACAGACACTAGCGTACCGTGAACGTGTGGAAATATCTGTTTTCTTGGGTTTCCTGGGTGCCACCGCCCGGACTAAAAAACCTGTCTGTGTGTACGGAGCCTGGTTACCCTCCAAAAGACCCTCGGTGTTAGCCGAACTGCCGTAATGACGCCATATCTCACACCACGCGATAAACCAGTCAAATGTCCGCCTGAAGTTAGATTGCAGCCTGAATAATCAAAGGGAAGGGTTATTTGTCAAAACTGGTCATTTTTCAAAGTCCGCCCTCCCCCCTGCAGGTACGCTCTCCGCCCCGAGCCAGGATTGATGCCTCTCGTCCGCCTTTTCGGGGCGTTTACGTCAATTCCGTGCACAACCTAACTTTATAAGTTGACACCGATAGACGCCTTGCCCCAATATAAACTCTCTCTTCGCTCGTTTCTGCCGCCAAATCTCTCCCGCACACATGTTCGTCCCGAACGTCCCAAGACGAAGTCGGACGGAGGGAGGGTTGAATTTTTCAAAGGTGATTTGTGGTTAGACGTGGAGGGATGAAGCGCAGAGACACGAGACAGAAATGGCTCGGAGGGACAGGGAGGAAAGCCCGCCTGCCTCGCAACCTGTCACCTCTCATAAGTGCATGCAAGCTCAGTGCAGTCACTAGTCTCCTCCGCTACTGAGATTAAACGATCCCGATTATTCGCCCCTGGCCTTTTCTTTTATGTCATTGCACCCCATTACTTCGGCAATTATTCTTACTAGTGTAGTGAGCAAATGCTTGCTTTCAGAAGTATAATCACAGGACCCCGCCGCCAAAAGGTCGACGTGCATGTTTAAACCTATCAAAGTCCCAGCCTTGGAGACGGGGAAAAATCATTTATTTCCACCGCAACATGTTGCCCAAGGTTTTTAACCAAAACGGAGCGTCTGTGATGAGAAATTTGGGGTCCGACTATACCTTTCAAAGACAGGCGGCCGTTCTCTGAGGGACGTTTGGATGTTGGGCGCCCTGGGCTGACTGGCGTGGCGAGCGACAACGAGAAAGTCTTCATTAAAAACCTTTGATCTATCACTGGAGGGTAAAAGTAGTATTTTTCTCGTCGAGAACAGGGGACGCAGTTTCCGCCCATGCGTCCGCCAGGTTTGCCTTCTGCGGTGAGTTCTCTTCCCGTCTTGTCGTCTGTGCCAAGTCTGGAGAAGTCATGGGTAACGCAAAGTGAGTGGCGCACCGTGTCAGGTTGTCCGAGTAGAGTTCCAATACTTCAAAGTGCAGAGCGCGTAATCCCCCTGGTAGGTAGCTGTCACATGCTCTCAGACCCGTTAAGACCATGAAAAACTATCTAGTCATGGTCGCCTGTCACTCTTTGTGACCGGTCGTGACCGACAATGGGCAGATGGACCCGGGGAATGCGCGGCGGCGCTTTGTCAGGGCAAGCGTGAGCGACTTACCAATTTCCACGGGCGACAGGGCTATCAACGGTGGTAAGCACGAAGATGGCGAGATATATGCATTCCCCCTGTGCAGTTTGTACACCACGTCAAGTCTCGGCTCGTCCCAGACGTAACAAAGGGGAAGATCAAAAGGCAGCGCCGGCACCGCATTTGTGGCGGAGGGCGTCTCGCGCGTCGGCGGGTCTCCGAACGACGCCGGCCCCCGCCAGGTCCCGGTGGGAGCGAGGAGAGAGAGAGCTAGGAGGAAAGTAAGTGGCGCTGAACTGCCCGTGAACTCGCTACACATAAAACCGGGGAGAAGATGGCGGATTATATTATTAATCCTCCGCTGTTCGCGGAGTATTTCTTGCCGCGGGGACTAGGCCCGACCCGTCCCTGGGAGAAAATTGGCCACTGGCCCTGAAGTGACAGACAAGGCTAACATGATGAATGACACCGGGCGTCAAACCAGTCGAAAACAATGCCTGTCATACTCGGCTGCCATTACGACCTGTGCGTTTTGAACTTAAGTGCCCCCGATGGCGACAGCCACGAAAGGTATAACCGAGTTTTTACAGTAAAGTACATCTCACTACACATCGGCTCGACTGGAAGTAACATCTGCGAGGGGCGGTCTGTCGATCAGTCGGATTGTCGCCCTGGCTGCCAACGACAAAAGACAGCCATATAAATGATTAAGAGTGAGAGCCTTTTGGGTTGCAAGCCGGCCCCATTAATCATCTCGTGGCCATAAATTTTCCCTGAAACATGCCAGCCCTGCCCTTTCTTACTCATCTGTTTCTGTCACTCCGCCCTCAGCCGGCCTAGTTAACAGACCCGACAGGATTTTGCGAAGGAAACTGAGGCTATTTCCCCTTATAGTGTTACAATAACAAGCCTCAAGTAAAACAGTTACTACTTCAACTTACTACTTCAAGAATACAGACTCAGCCAACAAGTTCAGATTCAGCGAAATATTTAATGCGACCAACCGCAATGCTGCACACTGCTCCATATAATACATAATCCACTACCCAACCAGTAGCATAGCTTTTTGTATGTCTTTCCAAGCTCTCAAAACAGTACAAAAATACAAACGCCTTCATAGCATAACTCTAGATTCACAAGTGTGTTCGAATCAACTTTTTAAATACACAACTCTTAAAGACCAAAGAAACACAAGGCTTGATAGTAAGAGACAGCAAACGCAATTCTAGCAACAAATATTTACACATTGAGATGAAAAGGAATCAGTATACAAGACCTGACTGTAAAAACTGTACTTGTGAACAAAGTGCAACGTAACAAGTAGCGCATAAAGACTAAAACATGTTTATCCTGACAGGGCTTGGTTCAACAAAGAAAGCAGTTGTGTTCTGTTACAACTTGGAGCAGACTCTTTGAGCAAATAAAGCATCTCTTCTCTCTTTTTTAAATCACTGTACAGAACTTTATACATCAATATACTCTACTTATCAATGTCTCTCATAATTATAGTTCATATGTACGTCTCTGGTCGCTCTGGTCGGTCAAGGGTATCCCACAGTGGGCGCACCGAGTCTTGCCGCGTACAGCCCGTAGGGAGAGTAGAACGCGCCCGGTGTGGGTGCGTGCAGTTGTAGGGAAGGCATGGCAAGCGATGGCGGCGCGCCCGTCGGCATGGGCGGCTTGTACGGATGATACCTGTAGCTGTGCAGTCCGTTTACAGGCGAGGTGGGGTACCCCGGGCGAAGTAGTCCTGCCGCGCTGGCGGCCGAGGGGTAGTGAAGATGGCATCCGTTCAGGGCGGAACTGGTGAGGGACAGGGAGGGCATGGAGAGGGACCCGGCCTGGGACGCCGACATAGTGTGCGTTCTCAAATGTTGCAAGAGTTCCTCCGAGGTGGCGAATCGCTTCCCGCAACTGCTGGTCCCGGAGACCCAGTTGCAGACGTGGGGTAGCATGGTGCTGTAGGGAGAGTACAGAGGCGTGCCGAGACCAGGGGCACCCGCCATGCTAGTTGACGCGGAGTATAGTCCTGGGTGCCCGAGGGGTAGGTAGGGGAAGGGAGAGGGGTAGGGGGTGTCGTGGGTACACTGTTTGCACCCGGCGGCCGCCGCCAGCTGTGCGCCCTGACAGTTCGTACAGTAGGGGTCCCTACAGATCGGCATGAGGGCCGTCGCACCCGTGGACGTTTTCACATAGGCGTAAGGGTTGGGAGCGGTGCCCCCCGCCAGCGGGCTGGCGTCCAGCTTCCCCGCGGCCATGCTGGGCGGTAAGGTGCTCGGTAGCTGCGCGGTCATGGCTCCCTTGGACGGGTCGAGGAGAGACGATCCGGACCCACAAGCGCACCCGGCTCCGCAGGGAAGTGCGCCCGGAAGGTGGGGAGCGATCGACGAATGTCCCGGTTTGGGCGAGCTGGGGGAGAGATGGCTGGGCTGGACGCTCAGACTGCTCTTCTCAGTCGAGTTACCACCCGAGCTGGTCTCGTGGTGGTTCACTTCCACGAACATGCCCCCACAACTCACGTTGATGCGGCTGTGGCTGACGCCGACGCTCGACGTTGAACTTGACGTGACCGTGGACGTCGACGTGTTCTCTGCCTTCCTCTCAGACGACTCGTGCTCGGAGCCGGCCGGCGTCTTGTCTCCAGCCGTGCTACCCGCTGCGCTGTTCGGGGTGTGGAAACCCGACTTGCTGGAAGAGTCTCCCTCGGCCTTCTCCTCCTTCTTGTACGGTTTGAAGGAGGATTTATCCCCGTCCACCACGGAGGACTTGGACGGAGAAGACGATGAGGTACGCTGGTCCTTCTCCACGGAAGATGAAGCTTGTTTGGACGGGAGCTCAGTGTCTTTCCCAATACTGCTGCATGTTTGCGCGAGGAGAGCGAGGGGGCTCTTCTTAGCGTCCAGCTGCGAGAGAGAGAGAAACACAAGAGTCAGAATCTATAATTCCGTACTTGTACTAGCAGCTACCATACATCACAGTTCATCAAGGAGCATTTATTGCCAAGAAATGAGAAATGCCGTAGACTACACAAAATGACGAATGTTTGTGTAACCCACACATCAATTTGGTCATAAATTAAACCCGGGGTTGCTACCCGGGCTGGCCGTCCTATCCAGTATTCACACAGCTAGTCAGAATCAGACATACACCGGCGTTTTCAGTTTGTTAAGAAATGGGAAATCTCTCAAAGAAGGAAGGAAATCGTGGCTGGAATAAAATACACCTATACAAACATTGTGTGTGTGCGAAAAGGGGAACATAGGGCGGATATATCCTCTGAGTCATTCCAACAGATGTGCTGGTCATTCTCAACATGCAACATGGGTTGTGTGGGAAAATACACGCACAGTTAGGCCCCCAGTATCGCTCAGACAGAATTTAGTACAACATCAGACGGATAACTGTAAATATATACGCCTTGAGAGCGGTAGGGGAGGATTTCAAGCCTCTGAAGAATAAGCACTGATCAGATACACATCAAAATCAGATAACGCTAGGGCTTCACGAAGCCAGACAAAAAACAGTTTACGGGTCCCTCCCAAGATCCCAAGTACGTACGGGGCGAGGAATGCGTTCGGGGCATGGGTACCGGGGCCCGGGACGTGCCGTGAGCGGAAGACGGACACGCAGTGTCCCCAATGTGTACGCTCCCAAGGCCCGGTAATTAATCACGAGGAATCGGGGACGGGGTGAGACCGTAGCGTATCGACCTACCGTGGTCGGTTGGAGCGGCTGCAAGTACTCCGTACGAAGCATATGCTGGCTGCGGGCACTCAACATCCTGATAATACGGATGGGAAGTCGCTTGGCTTGCCTCTCGGGGTCTGTCGGCGGTCTCTCGAAGTGAATCTGCGGTGGCTGATCAGGAGAAACGCTGTTCATGACCTAACACCATCGGCCCTTCGTCAAGAATGCGCTGCTCGGGCCCAACGTTCTGTGAAGCATGCCGCCCTGCTAGACAACACACAAAAACACGAATTTGCCGACAACACTTCAGTCAAACAGTGAATTACCCAAAGATTAAACGACTTTGCCGCCTTCCAATCAAATCGCTCAATGGGCTGCAAAAGTAGCGCTGATTGGTCGGTGGTCAGATCCTGACGTCACAAGTCAGGGATGGGGCTAATCAGGGAAATATGAGCAGGCCCCATGTGACCGTGATTGACGAATCAGATCTTGACATTTTAATCACCTGGCATGTCGCCATCCGTCGATATCCAGACCCCCATCAATCAATCTCCTGTCAAGGCTGTCAATCCTCGCTGATTCATGTCACCTTTTGTTGTTGATTACATGGTCCGGTGTGATTTGAAAAAAAGAAAGGCTTTGAAAAGCGTCATTGAATTGGTGATATAAATCGTTGGAAATAAACCCGCTCGGCGGCGAACAAAGAACGCCGAAACACTGTAAGTAGGCGGCAATTTGTGCCCCTTTCATCATCGCTTCGGCCCTCGACAAACACGTTTCCAAAGGTTAAAAATGTTTTGTGTGAAAAAAGGCATGTCGTCTGGCCACTGGTGGTATTGTATGAATAGTCGGCAAACTACAAACGGTTGACATATTATTGAGATCTTTATCTCTTATCAATCAATCAATCTTCCACAAGTAGGGGTGTTTAAAAACAGATTGAGATTGACGTGTTGAAAGCCTTGACAAGTTCATGTTGACAGATCGGACAAATGGGCGGCGACTTCAAAGGGGACCCCGTAAAGATGGATATCAACGACTATAAACGCCGCATGCCTTGTTATCTTTCTGATTCCTAGCGCTGATAAGAGTTGAAATATAAACTTTATATTTTCGGGGCGCCTCGTTTCGCCTGTCGAGGAGGTTTTGGTGGAAAAGCTGGCTGTTTTTGACAGCGGTGGGGATCAGGGGTATTAGTTTCAGCTGGAGAGCCCACCTCGAGGGGTTTTGTTGCTTGTTCGCGTTTTTGTTTGACAAGAAAAATTGTCCAAAAATTACAGATAATCAATTCTTTACATTGTTTCCGGCCCTTGCCGGGGCCCACACATGGGTGGGTATCAGGAGGTCAGTAGTCACCGCGAGCAGCCCTGACAGCTCCCGGAGAGGAGGGAACAATGGCCCAGTGTGCAAGCCAAAGCTCACCCGGGTGTGAGGGGGAGGGCGGCCGGGCACCACCAGCAGTGCTGCGCCGCCCTTCTCCCCAAGAATCCTAGACAGCCGCCTCGGGACGCCACTGGAGACCCTCTGATATCCGACAAGCAAGCGGAGACACACGCTAAAGAGGTGCAGGCCCGCAGCAATGGAAAACAGTGCGCGATTTCCGAAGTGTTTTGGCGATGAACGGGCGGGCCCGCGAGGACTGACGCGGGCCGGACGCGGAGTTTGTCGGCTGTGTTTGTGTAGCGTGACCGCCGAACCGGGCGCAAAGCCTCGGCGCGGGTGCAGGCGCAAGGGCCCGCATGGAACACAAACCTTTCAACGCTTCGCTTTGAACACCACCCCATTAACACCGCTAGTGCTCTTTTACACGGCGGGTTGATGAATGGGCCCGACTCGCCGAAGCCAAAGCGAACAAAACGAGCAGTTGTGATTAAAATTTCTGGCTGTTAGAGGGTGCACATTATCCTAACAGACTGTGTGGACGGTGTGAAAAATAACAATTACGTTCTGTCTGTGAAATATTGCAGTTCGACGGGAAATTGTTTTGTTGCCCCGCCAAAAGAGACAGCTTACGTCCTCGACTTGTTTGAAGTCACCGCTCCTTAGGCGCTCAATTAAAAGCCTATCAGTTTTAAAGTAAATCAACGCCTATCAAAAGTGTCAGATCAAACAAAATGATTATTATCATAGACCGCCCACCCCATTTATCACTCTCCATCATTCGGTAATCCGACTGACACGTTTATATTTGGAACAATAACAGGCCGGACGACAAAGGACGCATACGGGGTAACCAGAATCACGCCAAATGTGTGAATGGTAGCAAGTGAGGGCTTCAGGAAGGCTGGGAGCGCGGCGGGCAAGTTTGCTGAACCCATTCAAGGCGGCTTTTTGGCCTCTGTAGTAACAACTTACGACAGGCAGGCTAGCCCTGGGGGCATTGGCGGGTACATGTGGTTTTCATAAAGGCTGCTCCGGGCCTGTCAGGCCAGTCAGATACGCACGATTACCAGTGCCTCCGCACAAAGATCTTGCTCTTTAATCATACGCCCTGTGACGGGTGCCAATTTCTGGACAGCCATGCATGGCTAAACTATCGCGGGCGCTTGCCATCTCCCAACCCACGATGATATATGGTGCCCTTTTTACACCGGACGTGCGTGAGAAGCCATTTGAAAACGCGTTCCCCGGGCGCGCGGGGAGGGAGGGAAGCTCGCAGAAGGCGAGGGGGGAAAAGGGACCGACCGAGCCTCCTCTCCTTTTATGGCCAGCCCTATATTTAGCCGAGAACGTGTTTCCTAAAAGTTTACGGTCCCGCGAAACACGCAAACACCGAAGAGGACAACACGTTGATTGAAAGGTACTGAGTGAGCGCTAGAAACCCGCAACAAGACAGTAACACACACCCGAGCTAGCGACGACGGCACCAGGGCGACAGCTCCTCGACAGGGCACATTTGGTCCTGACAGACCGGCCTATTGTGGCTCCAGTTGTTCACACACCAAACACTTCATTTCTTCTCCTACCCGAAAGAAACATCTGCGAAGGACTGTTGAACCATAAGCAACTGTCAAAAACCTAGTCGAGTCATAACAAACTGCTTGACCAGAAGCTCTTGTTCTCTTCACAAGGCCTGGATGACCGGGCCACGCAGCAAACAAAGGGGGAGGGCAGGGCTCCTTATCGTTTGCACCGAATGGGCGGGAAACCTCCCTCTGAGAGGTTGGCAACTTCGTCGTCAGGATTAACCACTTTCCTTTATCGGCGGTTTTGCTTCTGCAAACTTCCCTGATGAAGCTCGCGATAAAAATTGGGTTAAAATGGTTGGCCCAGACCGTATTTCTCTGGTTTCAGGAAGGAGTGATTTTGCCGAATTCCAGCGTGTAACCCTTACCAACCCGTAACTTGATGGATTACTAGGGAAGGCGGCATCCCTTTTTTCTCGGTTTGATGGATGGGGCGTGGGACATTATGGACATTACCCCCGTATCGTGTATTACCGCTGGGTATCATTTGGTATTTTAGAGCAATCAATTTTCCTAAAGAGAAGTAACATAAGGCTGGCCCCGGTTTGACACGGAGCAAAACTTCTCAAACCCCTCTGTTTACAGAAATCTTGCCCGGTAGCTTTTTTAACGGGGACGGTGTGTGTCATAGCGTGTTGGGAGAGCGGCGCAAGCGAACACCAACTAGCCCCAGACCACCCAAGAACCCGAACTTTTTAGCGAACCGCCTTTGATAAGTTCCCCGGGCCTGTCAGTACTTGGCTGGCTCAATATTAAACGTTGTTGACAGCTTGCGAGGTCTGTACATCCAACTAGTTGTTCTGTTTGTGCTTGGCCGCCGGGATTGCGCGCAAGGCTCAGACGGAGAAAAAGCAGACCCGGGCCGTCAATTTGCGATGAGAAGGGACGGGGGCCTTGTGACAAGAACCGCGGCTGGGAAGTTTGTTTATTGCGGTAAGGTGTGTACGATACATCTGGAGTCCACACCGTGGGGCTAATTCTCCCATCATAAACTAATAACCGCCCTAAATTATCCCCACTTTTTAAATGGGTCTCTGATTGATTATGAACTTTGTGATAGTGTGTAAATCACCACGGGAGTGCGAATTGGGGATGTGGCTGTCAACTTTGGACCGAATCCGGAGATTATACTAAAGTACTAGTAGCTTCTCTGTCGGCGATTTCTTTTTTTTGTGTCGTAGATTGAGACGCCGACAGAGACCATCTATCTTTTTCTGTTTGGCGGTTCGCAGGAAATTGGAGGCTGCCCCGTCTATATCCGTTGTTCGGACATAGATGTATCCTTGTTTGGACACAACACAGCTATGCTGTCGGTCCGGGAGAGAAAATGCACGTCATAATGGTACATTTGCGACATTTTTGTCCAACGGTAAATAAGCAAATAACCATTCGCGAGGGGCTATTCATGTCGTTCCAACATAATAGAGCAGAAAAACAAGCAGACGTTAGGGGCAAAATAGACGCTTTATTTGACTTTTCTCGGCTACACTTTGTTGCTACTTTGAGATTAATTCAGCCTGTCGCCTTCACTTGGCCGGATCTCAGACTAACTTGGGTAAAAAGTGACCAAAAGAAACGCCTCAATATTAGATTTAAGAGTTGAAAGTAAAACACGTTCCTTTGAGTCGATACTTCAAGAAAAATCATCTTTTTTGATCGTCTAATAAAATTGTGATCAGCTACAGCCTTTTGAAGGCACAGATCTTCAATCGCCGAATCGACAGTCGCATCTGAAGTCTATTTGCTTCAAGAATACACATTTTACCCCCTAGGTCTCCCCCCAATAATTACAATCACAATTCGCAGTAGGAGTGACAGTATGTATTGAGGGGGAAAGCAAAGCCGCGGACAAGTGAAAATGGGACCAAGTTTCGTGCCTCAGAATTCGGTACCTTTAGTCCCCACGGGGTGCCTACCCTGTGCTACCATGAGAGAGTTATCATTCTACTTTGACAAAAGAGGTCGAAAATGCCGCCGCTTTGAAGTATGCATGTTCAGACACCTTCTTAGTGAAGAGAAAACGGTTTGCAAATGGAGATTTGTTCCAAAAAAAGAAACCATTCCTTTCAAAAAATAAAGCAGGCGTTATTTCACAATGCCTACCTCACAGTAATGTCCATTTAATGCCCTTTCACTGACATATGCACACAAAATATTTAGTTCATGGTTTCTACATGTATCTGAAACGATGCAATGGGCCGGACTCGGAAAGGCGGTTTCTAGTTCCTCGTTATGTGACATTGACGTCTATGTTAGGGAGGAACTTGGAAGGGTCCGACTTTCAGTTTATGTGAAACCCAACATAACAAAGCAACTTCCCGAATTCCCTCTTCGCGAAAGTCAAGCAAAGTCTTCTAAATTTGATTTGCCCACATTGCCATTGACCACACACACATTCATCCAATCATTTTTTCACCGACAATACACATCACGTGCTTTTAGATGTAGCCACAGAAGGAAAACGTAAGGAATTGTCAGAGCAAGGAGGGCATTTCACTATAACCTCCTTGGTAAAAAAAAGAAAGAAAACCTTTTAGTGACCGGTCCAGGATGAAAAAAAAGCTATTTTGAGCGCCTACATAACTTATATATAAGTTTATTTGTCTCCAATTGGCTATCTACTAGCATATCCCCCACTCATTTCTTAAAGGAATACTGAGTAAAGTCTCCTATATTATATATCTGAATCAGTCTATCGGTTACAACTAGCAGAGCAGTAGCCTCGATGCCAGACTGTTCTCAGGGTCAATACACAGGCCAGTCCCCGGTTAGACCCTGAGTACATGTGCTAACCTGGCAATGAGTTTGCCAGTAATAATGGATAAAAGTCCTGTGATTCTGATGTATTTTGTTAGTACATGTACTCAAGGCTTGAGACTCCGGAGGATTGCAAATTGTCTTTCTTTTACCATTTCGTAATAACTGATGTTGCTAAATTTTTTTTTTTTTATTGTTTATTATTCATTTTACAAAATAGCAAATAAACACAACAATAACACAAAAGATAACACATATACCACGGATCCAAATACAAAAGTACAACAGAAAACACAAACGAAAGAAAGGAAATAATACCAGCCAACTAAAGCAACACTAGCACAGAAACTCAAAAATAACATATGATTTTAGCAACTAATAAATTAACTTAATACAGATGAAATAATGTTTTAAGGAGAAACATAAACTAATCAACATAATGCATATTTAACACAATATTTGAAACTAAGGACTTAAAACAAACAGTTATGTAATCAATAATGATATTTACGTTTATAATGATATTTACGTTTGTTGCTAAATTTAACGTTCATAATAATTACCAACCTGAGATTTTAGCAAATATAAAAATACAAGCAACACGGCCAGCAAATGGCTTGTTTTCGCAACAAATGCTTATTTAATGGCCGTCGATATGGTTACTGGGTCTTAATTAGGCTAATTTGGATGGTGTAATGGAATTTTCATCCGGATTTTCATAAAACGTGGCGCCAAATGCTGTTTATCTGCCATAATCACATGTTTATTTCTCTTGGAAAAGAACATATTTAAACATTAGTCTACAACGTGGGAAAGAATTACAAACACAAACAGTGCACAATACATACAGTAACGTTGAAGAACAAAATTTATAACTCTCCTGTAAGCTAGAGGAAAAGGAAAAGAATAAATGTAAACAGCACAAAAACACAAACGCTGCTTGTTTTATGGTGTAATATTTCTCTGACACAAATACAGAATTTGTGTGTGTGTGTATGTATGACCATGTATGTGTGTGTATGTGAGTGTGCGTCTGTGCCTGTATGTGTGCTTGTGTGTGTGTGTCTTTGTATATGTGCATGTGCTTATGTATGTATGTATGTATGTATGTATGTACGTATGTATGTGTATGTGTGTGTGTGCTTGTGTATGTATGTGTGTGTGTGTTTGTGAGTACGCGCATATCTGCGTGCATGCGTGTGCTTGTGTGTATGTCTCTGTGTGTCTGTTAGTGAATGTGTGTGTACATATATGCATGATGCATGTCTATATTGTGTGTGTTAATATACTAGTATGCATATATATATATATATATATATGTGTGTGTGTGTGTGTGTGTGTGCAAATATGTATACGTGTGTATCTCTTTTTTTTTTAATGTGTATGTCTATCTACTAGTATGTACAAGCACGCCACCTCCGGCCGACCTCCCCCAACGCCCGCAGCACTGATCAGCCCCCACCGCTGGCACCACCAAGTGTGGAGAAACAGCGCTCAACAAGGGATGACGGCGGGCTTTTCATCTGGCACTGTCGAAGGCGAATGGACACAAACTGCCTCGGGTGGATTACCGTGATTAATGTTCGGGCTTAAAAACACATACTTTCGCCAGGGCTGATGTGACCGATCTGACACCATCGGAGCCTGTGGGATTTCTGACTCTTTCCCCTCGCGTTGTGTCAAAGACTGCGGCAATGTTTCCCGCGCTGGCAGACAAGCGATTATCGCAAGCGATTGGCGCTTGACAGTGGGATTTATCAGAGAAACGGGCAGGGAAAAAGAGAGGAAAGCCTTGAAGAAAATGTGCGCCGAAAGGCGCGAGAAAAAAAAACACACGTGGCGGATTTATCGCTTTCCCAACAAGCTGTAACTCCTCTCGTATCCCCCCGCAAATCCCCAATAGCCCGGCGGGTTAATTTCTCATCTTTAAAAGACTAGCCAGCCCAAATTAAACATCGCTGCAATTAAAATAAGCAGGATTACGCATCTGTGGCTTGGTGGAAGCAGGCATCCTTGAAATGTCACCGACATTAGAGCGGACATACATCACAAGCCACCGCCTCGCGAGGGGTAATTTGGAACTAAATGTCACACTCGCAGACTCTGTGTGCTCTGACTGACTCGCTCCCAAACTGTCTTCCTCTACACTGCCTCATTTGTGAAAAGTGAGAGGGAAAATACTTTAAAGTACTGCCTGTCTGTAGCGATGTTTGAGGAACAAAAGGCTCGCTGATTGAGCCATAAAGTTAGGCGCACGTGTACCAATTTCGAAGTTGTGACACGTCCCTTCGGCGCCGGTTTACTCCCCAGAAGCCGACGTGCGGATGGCATTAAACAAGTAATCCACGTGGCGTCACAGACCGCAGATACGCCAAAGTTCCCCATAATTGCCATTTTTCATCGCCAAAAGCATTTGAGCCGAATTTCGGCGAGCAGACGAGCAAAGTGCTTGCATAAATCACCCACAGACTCGCTCTCGAACCCTGCTGGCGCCTTACCACTCTCCGACCCCCACCGAAACGGTTTAGTGTTTGATTGGCAATATTTTCCAATATGGCAGATTCGGAAGCAGAGGCAGAAAAGTAAACTTCCATAATTGGCCGCGATATTTGCCGAAATGGCCGAGGCTCTTTAGTGTCG
The DNA here is from genome assembly GCA_013266295.2 of Branchiostoma floridae x Branchiostoma japonicum. NCBI lineage: Eukaryota > Metazoa > Chordata > Leptocardii > Amphioxiformes > Branchiostomatidae > Branchiostoma > Branchiostoma floridae x Branchiostoma japonicum. The sequence continues at coordinate 7,428,049 of CM023837.1, read as the reverse complement.
GCCAAATAAAAGACATTAGCTGGCCGCCAGCGACAGCGCAGTCGGCGTAGCCGTCGGAAAAGCATTACTCTGATGCTCTGATGTTATGATAAAATCAGAAAATGGAATTTTTATTATGTGAAGATATATAGTTATAGCTGTCTGACTGACTATTTTCTCAGTTCCTTGTCGATAGCACAGCGGGATCGTAATGTTTCCAGTTACCGTACGGCAGTATTTCTCTTTTTCCCAGACGAGAAATGCCGTCCCGTCCCGGCACGAGCTTTGAAACACGAGGATGAAAAATGGCCAGGAAGCCCCCGAAATCGTTTGATAAACCTGATTTATGGCAGTACTAGAGGAATCAACAATACGTAATCGAGACCGAACACCGCGAAATCGACATCCAACCAGTTTCCTCTTTTTCCCCCCTCGCTCCGAAAAGGAAGTGGCTCCATCTCTTGTTACGACTTTGGCGGTACTGGGGCATTCATAATTTATACCACGATATCTTCTCCTCTTTGTGACAGAGCTTCATATATAATTGATATGGCTTGATGTACGCGGAGCCGAAGGCGTAGACATGTAGTACTGCGGGGCTATCCGTCCGGCTATGGGGGTGGGGAGGGGTCATTTCGCCTGGGTTATGGATAATATCCACCGGGAGAAGACGCGAGTTCATACTCAATTGAAAGATAGAAGCCACTTAGCATGAGATACTCATTCTTCATATATCAAAAGGAACATATTCCTGGCGGCAAATATATCCGCAGAGATGATCTCGCCCGGGTCTGGATAGACCATCGTCTGCGGGACAATGTAGTAAATCAGTGACCGTTTGGGACAAGTCTCCGTTTGAAATTGTCCTTCTCCCTCTTTTTTTTATTACCTCCAGTCAGAGCCGTCGCGTGGCGAACCTGAGCGATATGAGGTTTCGGGTAGTAAATTAAAATCTACTTACTGGGTGTAAAGAACCATCCTCCTGCAAAAGGTCGTAATTTTGGCGGGAAATTAGTTGCGAGTCAGACGGTTCGCTCTTTGTTTCACAGGATTAATGAGTTCATTTGAACTTTCCGCGGAGAAAAAAGTCCTCGCCTGCCTAATATAATCATCTATCACGGAGTAATTTCCCAGCAAAATGAACCGTTTCGGAATGAAAAACGCATGAGAGAAATTAACTGATACTTCACTTGTAGCCGCTAATTCGAAGAAAATTAGGTTTGAAGTTACGTATCACCGTCCAATGATCATTATTTGGTTGCGGTTATTCATATTGATTAGGTGTCGGCGCGGGGTAGAATACTGTAACGTGTTTGTAATAGGAGTTTGGGGTGGGGCAAGGGTTGGCCAGGGCGACGTCCCCTCAATTTAGCCACAAAATTAATGATCTCAATTTTGGGCGACTTTGGCCGGGTCTGTACGGGGGATGGGTAGACTCATGTGAAACAAACCCATTTGAAATGTGCTACAAGCCCCCGTAGATCACCCGCCAAACTGACACGTTGTCAATTCTTAATTTCTGTAGGCGCGACCTTTGAGGGCTAGGGGAGCGTGGCAACTTCATTTTAGGAGGACCGATATTACGGCTTGATGACACCAATTCGGGACCTACCAACGCGCAGAGGGGGCGACGCAATCTTTTTAATGGCGGGAAAGGGGATCGTACAAATATATTAGCCTCTGCCAGGCTTCGGGAGGTGGCCGGAAGGAGTAGAAATTGGCCAAATAGACAGGTAGCATGCCAGAGGAATTGGTCCTGAGCGGCAAGCTGTACTCTTTAGCGGACTAACTCCTCTGGCGTGTTATCTGTCTATTTGGCCACTTTCTACTCTTTCCAGCCTCCTCCCGGAGCCTGGTAGAGGCTACAAACATATACTAAACACGCGTAGCATTTATACGTAATGACATAAGCCGCATACAACTGCTTGTAGTTACATGTTGCAGTACTTCGTTTGTGTCTAAAATTAGATAAATATCGGTTATTAGAATCGGTGATATGGAAATATTTGCCAGAACATTTTCGAAATATATATTTTCAAAAAAAGTTTTCTGTCCCCCTCTTGAACAGTTCTGACAGTTCGGGAAACTTCTCTATGAAGAGGGACGTGTTTGTGGTGAGGAAAATTAAAGAGTTAGCCGCGAATTTCAGAAAAGAACAACCAAGGAGTGGAAAATGAGGGTTTGGGACGGGCTCAAAGGGTGTATTCCGCAGAGGTCGGGTGGAAAAAGTGGATAATGAGTGTCCTGGGAGCCGGAGCCGCAGATTTTAATTACTCTTTTCAAGCCGTAAGCGAGCCCAGAAGCGTACGACGCGGTTGATCAAATATGTAATTAAGACCCCCTAAACTCAAATGCATCCGACAAATGGGGGATCTTGGCGGCTTAGTCTCGTCTAAATCCCTCGGACGGAGCTAGATCCACAGTCTGGTTTTCTGATACAAGTACTGTAGACGTCACAGCAGAATAAACTTGGTCTGTGAGAACCGTACCTCTTTTCTAAAACTTTCAGAGAGTGACTTGATGCAAGGAGGTTATAGAGTAGAAAGCGCCATAGAGCCACCGACAAACTGTACTCTTCAGCGGACCAACTCCCCTGGCATGTTATCTGTCTATTTGGCCAATTTCTACTCTTTCCAGCTGCTTTAATTCCCGAACCCTGGTAGAGGCTAATATCCTGAGCATAGATGCGCCCGACGCAACCCCAGTACAAATAGAAGTGACATGCTTCTAGGCGTACAGCCGCTTCCCGAAGCCGTGTAGAGGCTACAGGATATGTCATAAGAAATAAAAGCGCATTTAAAAAAAAAAAAAAAGCAAAAAAAAAAACGCCCCAGGTGTAGAGTCTGCTGCCGTTTCAGGACCATAGAAAGCCGTACCGAATGTTCTCCCTAACATTCTCCATGAATCTCCAGGTTTCTCCACAAATCTTAAGGTTTCTCTATAAGTCTCCAGGTCTTTTACAAGTTTGATATTGATATTGTATTCGTAAGTTGATAATGTATAATCAAATGTATTTGCATAGTCGGTACACTGACTTTCTATGCTCCCGTAACCGTCTGCTAAGGAGGTGGCGACAGTGACGAAAGCGCGCCGCGCCGCGCCAAAACCGGACCCCGCCCGCCGCCAACTTGCTAACCCCAGACGTGACATCGGCGGGATTTATCCCACTTATGGCCCTGTTCCGTGTGGGAAACCATCAGTCCCCCATCACCTGTTTAGGACGGAGGCGAAATCGAATTTGCCAGGTGGAAGCCATGTAAAACCAGTCGGTGGAACCGGTCTCAGGGGCGCTGTTCAACGGCCCTGACGGAAATTGCGCAGAATTTTATATTTCGCGTATTTATCACTCTCAGGTATACATCGATTTCCCCCCGCGCGATGATATATTAGGGTAATTCGCGGAAGCGGGATAGTAGAGTGTAAGTTTGATATAGTTTGAGTGGCCGCCATTAAAAATTCAGGCCCCTGGTAAATAGATAGCGCCAGGGAAACTTTGCCAAGCGTCTTTCGGACGATCTATTGGAGATTTGGCCGTGATGAATGATGGGATAGCGGCCGTACGTCAATGGGGAGGGCGGGAAAGGAGGTGTCGCTGGGAGGTGGGGTACAGGGCCAAGGTGCAACTTTCCTGACACCGCTAGAGAAAAGTTTGTGACAGAAAGGGGTGGGATTGAAGTATGACAGGCGAGATGTCGATAGGATATCCTTGGTCCGTGGGGACGGGCGCTAGCCTGCTACGGGAATCGGTAGAACTCGTGTGAGTAAGTGCTACGCTCAGGATTTTGACACGACTATACATCAACTGGGAAGTTATAAAAGTACAAGTGACAAAGTAGTAAATGCGGCGGCTGATAGGGATTGGGCATGCGCCTTTGTCACAAAGGAAGGCGGGATCTTTTTCCACTTCCAGGGGTGTGCGTGCGCCTAACCCGTCTAGCCACGGTGTCCTCTTTGGTATAACACAACCAATCAGCTAACTTCTTGAAACACTGGTTCAAGATGAAAAAAATAAGACAATAACTAGAATGATAAACAGATTTAACACTAGAAAAAATATTTGAATGTGTTCAGTACACAAAAACCTTACACTACGAAGAAATAAATGTAGCATAAACTTAACATAGTGAAAATGCTATCACTAACGTCATGGACCTAAAGGACATAATCCAGAGAAATTATGTAAATTATGACTTGAACAACTTGTAGAAAACGGCACAACTTGTAAGGCAATAGTTTCCATGCTTTCTGTATGTATGTATGTATGATGTAATGTACCATAGTCAATAAAAATGTAAAAATGTCCGGATTTTTTTTCACTAACTTGTCCATCTCAAGAACAGGCACAATACGGACGCTCGAATTTGGACGGGATGTTCAGAATGTAACTCTGCAGATATTTTAATCGGTTATAACTCGGGGTGTGGTGCATGTATCTTTATGATATTTGGTAGGTAGGTTAGGGTTGGAAAAACAAAGGTCAATGTCAATTATGGGTAATCTAGCGGCTTTGTACGGTACTACAGCGGTGTACATGGTGTGATATCGCCTTAAGCCGAAGCAATCTACAACGGTACATTGCATAACACACGGCAACAAAACAAATTACAGTATTATGTAGAAAACCAACACAACTTGATAACAAACGAAGAAGGTATGAGATTTTTGACCTCTAGTTATGGGTATGTTCGGTGTAAAAAAAAAACGTCGTCAGCAGATATTTTGGTCACATCATCTCATATCGCGAAGGCGCGGGACGAAGTAATCATACGGGGAACCCTAGAGACTTGGGTGCCCTTTCCTCCATATCCTGTCACCTTATGATATCAAGCACTCTTATGATCGTACCTTGGACGCAGAAGCGTCTAGAGCCTCCGTAAATGACAGAATGGACGCTTGCCGCGACGCCTATATGTCCTTAGTCTCAGCGCAGTCTTGAAAGATGGATACGTGTAGAGGAAAATCTGTCTTTAAGCGAAGTGTGGGGTTTGAAGAGAACGCCGTCCTTCGAGGCCACCGCCTCCAGGCCAGCGCTCACCCATCCATCCATCTCCCCATCTCCCCACTGACCACCCTTGCCGACATTCTAATTTGTGGATTTTCTGCGCCACCTTTACAAGCCCGGGACAAATTACTTTCCTCGTGATCACATGGCTATCAATGCGCCACTAAGCCCGCTCTTAAAAGGTCTTAAAAGTTCGCCGAACCATTTTCATCAAACCCAAGGGCTGGCGATCTCGGAAACATGATTTTCTACACCACGGGTTCACGACTTCAGTGGCATGTGGGCCAAGTTATATCTTCAAGCATGTAAGAGACCTACAAGTTTGATTTAAGAGCTCCTGACATGCTTGCCTAGCTTCCCCCACTGCCCCGCATGGCAAGAGCCCCGTCACAGTCAGCCTGTGTACAGGAAGTGACAGTGGCTTTTGACTCCGCGGCCTCGAAGGACGGTAAAATGAAACTTCACAGGGTTATCCGTCACTGTCCGCGACATGGCCGCCTCTGTACCCTTCCTTTTAATCACGCTGGTGAGGGGAATAAAATGTCAGCCATTAATGGCCAGAAATGTCGTGGCGGGGTAAGAAATACCGCCGCAATAAAACAGGGTTACACACATGGAACCGAATGTAAAAAGCACTTAGCACTGGAGGAACGTGGGGAGTCGGACCGGTGTCGGCAGCTCGGATGGCCCCAGAGGACGCAGCATCTCTGGGAACGCGTGAAGAGTCCGATGGTTTTATAATGGGAGGAAATAGCCCGCACTTTCGTGTGTGGAGAGCGAGTTTAGGTGAGCGCGAGGGGACAAACTTTGGTTTGAAGTAGTCTCCAGGCAGATCTTTTGGTGGCTTCAAGACAGTATCAAATTGACAAGACAGTATCCATTTGCCACCCGAAAAAAAGATACAAAAAAGTACAAAAAAGAAAGCCCGATAAAAAACGCCGTCAAAATTAAACCGAAGCTTAAACCTTTGCTTGGAGAGTAGGTTTCAAGTCGATATACTAAGTCTTTCACAAAAACAGCAAGGTACTCAGTTCTTACCATATAGCATGGTCCATAAAAATACACACAAATATAGGTCAAAAGAACGTCAAAAGTACACATTGCCATTACGAGTGCTTCATAATATTTCATTGGGAGAGTCAGAAAGTTGCTTTTATACATTGCATAGGTTGCTCGTACAGCGAAGTCTGAACGAATACTGAACAAGGACGGGGACAAGCTCTTTATAGGTTTGAAAGAAGGCCGAGAAAAGTGGGGATGTGCCCAATTCTTTTCGTTTCATGGTGATCTTTCAGGAGTAATAAAACTGCCGTGAAGAAGCAGTGATACGAGTGTGACCAGTGTGTGTCCCTGTCTCTCCATTCCCCAAGCCACACTTTCATGCCCATCCAAAGTGTCCGCGCCAAGTTTTGATGATGTCATCGGCTGCTCCGACTGTCAATCATCGAGCAATGTGTGATCGTCAGATAGCCTGCCACCCCTTTAGGAGCCTGTGGGGAGCCGCGGTGATGGGGATGGAAAAACTCCCCTGGCGACCATAACCACGAAACTGGCCCCCACTGATGTATGGTAGCGGCCAAATGTGAGTCAGAAATGTTGTGCTTACGAGCTGGGCAATAAAGCCACTACTATACTTTTGGAGAGGAAATGCGGCTATTGCCGCGGTCTCTGATGATTGAACACGGGGTGACCCATACATTTCGCGCGAAGCTAGGTCGAAGGGACAGTCGTGGAAACTTTTTTGCTCATGGAAAAACTTCTGAGAGCCATGAACCGAGTTTTTGCACACGGGAGAGATCCTCACGGGCGGCCACCCAGTATTGCAAAGTCTCCAAGCTTACAAGCAGACTACCAAACGTGATCGTCTTCCTGACAAGTTTGAAAACGTCGTAGAGTTCACTTTCAGGAGTTAATATTTCTTTGAAGTAGGTATTTCTGCCATGGTCCGCCATCTTGATGACGTCACGTCCCAAGTTGTAATCACTTCATTAGCGGTTTCCATTTTTCAGTTCCTTTAACTTTACGATCTTTTGTTTGTCTAGACAGTCTTGTTCTGTTGTTAGCGTCGCCACAGAACCCAATATTCATTAATTATAGCATAATTTTGCAGGCAGGGCACCCGGCAAATTGGCCGCAAATTGGATTGAAATGAAATTATCTTATCTCACGGAGGATAAAGCAGTTAACTGTAAAGTCTACCCACCGAGACAACGTCGGGAGACTGCGCTGAGAGCGGTGGAACTTGAAGTTTGCTCACATTGAAGGAAGGGCTTGTCTGAATATTTTTAAAAATCTGTACGATATTGCTGGCGCATGCGCGAACCGGCAAGAACGATGACATTCTGGAAGAGTTCAGCCATTTTACGGAAATTGTAGAATTAAAAAAAAAACTTAAAACTAAGTTTCTGCTACGCAATCAAGCATATCAATAATAACTTAGGGGAAGGTACTAAGACATGAACACTTTAAATAGAAGAAGATAAAAAGATAACTACAAGATGATAACTGTTCAAAGAGTCGTCTTTCCTTTCCGAAATCTTTTACTTCTGTTTCAACCCTGTCAGACCAAAGTTAGCCGGCTTTCCTCCCTCTAATATTTCCCTGTCGTGTACCGGTGAACAGTTTATGTAGATAAGGCTGTGTAGAGTGCGAGGTGCGTAGCCTCTACCAGGCTTCAGAGGCGGCTGGAAAGAGTAGAAATTGGCCAAATAGACAAATATCAGGCATTTGACAGGCCAGGGGAGTTAGTCTGCTAAAAGTAAAGGAGTAGATCTAGAGCGGCAAGCTGTACTCCTTTAGCGGACCACTGACTCCCCTGGCATGTTATCTGTCTATTTGGCCAATTTCTACTCTTTCCATGCGCCTCCGAAGCCTGGTAGAGCCTGGTAGAGGCTACGAGTGGCATGCTTTTGGGCGGAAAGAATCCGGAAAGCATTAGGCACGATGGAGACGACTGAAGCACACCCTTCGGGAGGAGTAGTCCGCGCCACACAAGTCCAGTAGCGTGCATCCAACCCCGAGTGAGCGCTTCACGCGGATCCGGGCTTCTAAATGACGCCGAACGATGTAAACAAACCGCAGGTTGTACACAAGATTCCGATTTATCTTCCCTTCTCTCTATTTTTTATCCATTCAAAGCGATCGCCCTGACAGGCCGAGGAGAGATTGGATGCTGGCCCAGCTGACAACGCTTAATCTTAGTCAAGAAGTCGTCTGAAAAACAGCTAGCTACCCCCCTCCCCACCGCGCTTGGAGAAGTTTCCTGAAACCTGTCACAGTGCGCCAGTGCTCCGCAGAGGCGGAGGTCAACTTCAAAAGAACTCCAAGAGGAAGGAGAAATTAAATCACGTCTGAATATTCACCGGGGTTTAATTCACCACAGACCGAAAGTAAATGAGGTTTTCTGACTTCCTTTATGGGCGAACAAAAGTGAAAATCAGCCGACTCCCCGCATCACATGAATAATTTAAGCTGGCCTTCATAAAGCGAGCCCCCATCCAACCGCAAGTGTCATGCCCAATTGTTTTCAGAGAAACAAAGGGATAGCGCGTATCCCGGATCCATCAGTCCTCATATACAGCCGGAGATGGATGGGGAGATCTGCACGGAAAACAGCCTGCCGTGAGGCGGGAGGGGTAGTCATGGGGAGATGATCGAAACGGACAGAGGAATTCACGGTCCGAGAAGCAGGATAGTCTGTGGATCAGGGCCTAACTGAGGGGGGCTGTGGTATAATTTCCTTGGAGGGTATGTTGGCTCTGGAGCCGGGGAACTGGCCTGTGTATGCGCTGGAAACAGTCTGGCACCCAGGCTAGCCATGAGAAGGGGGTAGTCATGGGGAGATGATCGAAACGGACAGAGGAATTCACGGTCCGAGAAGCAGGATAGTCTCGAGATCCGAACCAGTAGCTGGGTGGGAAATCCAGCCACTGGAGTGTGCAACCGGGCTTGGGGAATGTTCTAATGGCATTTAGAGGAAGAGGACAACTACTAAGCCTTGTATGCCAGCCTTTTGTACGCTCTCTTAGTCGCTTCCCTGCCCAAAAAGAATCTGGATAAACTTATAAAGGTCCTGGCAGGGAAGCGACAGAGAAGGAAGCGATAGAGAGAGCTTTCTAAAGCTAAAAAGGCTGTCACCCAGGCTAATGTAGCCTCTACCAGGCTTCAGAGGTGTCTGGAAAGAGTAGAAATTGGCCAAATAGACAGATAGATCTAACATGCCAGGGGAGTTAAAGTCTGCTGAAGGAGTACAGTTTGCCGCTCTGAAGCCTGGTAGAGGCTAGTAAGGCTAGTGGACAACCGAGTATGAAGTACAAGCTTGTTGCTACTACTCAGCGTCCCGGTCTTCAAGTTTTACCAGGAAGTTTGCTCCCGAACAATTGCTCCTTCAACTGTGAAACTACAGCACGAATATGCGGTGGCTAGATTGAATTTAAATTTCATCCGAGACCAATGCCCTTTTTTTTCAGGCGACAGCGATGTTTTTTGAAAAGTAAACGTACAAAGAGTATTTTCCTTCATCATTGAAATAAGAAGACAGTACCAGACATAGCAATGGCGCGCTGACAAGTTGACTAAACTAGTTATGTTGATGCCACCACCAAACATAAATACAAAAGAATAAGTGAACTCAAAATAAGCCTAGCTTAGCTTAGCTTAGCTTACAAAGAATTGTTGCCATACCATTGACTCACACAAATATATATAAACGCTGTGAACTTTAAAAAAAGGTTTAAGTCGTTAAAATGCACGGGTCAGAACTTCAGAAGAATCGGCAGTGTCGGAGACTTGCGTGCCAGTCCGCGGTTGTTCTGATGAGCTGGCACATATATTTGTTATTACTTATCACGCGGGAAAATCACCTGCCGTTTAGCTCACTCATGCTTCAGAGGGACGTCGGTCTTCATTTTCCAACCTCATATCAAAGAACTTAGCCGTGTGGTTTGTCTTTGCACGCCAACTGGTGGTCGGTCTGTCAGAAAACAAAGAAAAATCGACCCAATGGAGAATGATCTCAGTCAGTCAGTGTATTTTTCGGGGGGGGGGGGGGGGGGGGGGGCTAGGGGACAAAGCATTGTGTAATTAAGCTGACGCCGACTGAATTTGTAGGCAAATAAAGGATAAACTTCACCTTCATTTTGGGACAAAAAAACAGAACGATTCGAAGTACAGGACGACCTGCTAGAATATATTGCACTTGGTGTCGATCTTGCTGAAGTTTGCTGAGAAAGGTGAAAGACAGCACAATTTGCCTCACAAACAGGGCGCAACATTGCAAAATATCACTCAAATCACCATACCGACCACTGCCGACGAAACAGAATACCAAGGACACTATACATGCAGCCGGTGACATCACACATTATATAGCTTTACGAACCATATTTTTCACGGCACGTTTCGCATACTTGGCAGTCAGTCGGTCAACAAAGCCATTGGAAGGCAAACAGTCTTTATTTTTCTCATGGTCAGTTGACCCTTAGTGACCGGAGGATGACCTTTCAGTGGAAGGACAGTGGTGGTTCTACCAGTATGAAACTAGTCTCTCGCTTCTGAAGAACAAACTGCGTGTGTACCAGGTTCCCTTCCCCGTGCATTCTGTCTATGGGAATAAAAACGCGCAGTGCTATGTCTCTAAACGTTTGTACCATATGTTCTGTATCGATGGAGCCGATAACCCGAATTGTCAGCCGCGGACAGGAAGAAAGGCCACGGATGTCACGACGCCATTTTTCACCCGGCGCATTTCTCCTACAGGCCCCCATGTGTATTGGTTTACCGAAGATTGATGTGGCAATGCATATGTATAGCGACATCGTAAATCATGGGCGGTTAGAAACGACAGTACAAACAGCGGTCGGCCTGCCGTTCCTGTCCAACTTTAAACAGACGCATTCTTTGTCACAGAAAAACAGATGCGACATATTGCTGACTCTTCGTCCGAATAGTTCAGGGAGAAAAAAAAACGACGTGGCATGACAGGTTGTTTTTTGAGGGATGGCGGGGCCAGTTTCTTACACTTGGATGGGTGTAATCTTTGGAGATAACGCAATACATCACATTTTACGACATAATGGGTCGACATCTGCTGGGTTTTTAAGCTGTAAAGGTGGGGCCGGCCACATAAGACACATAAGGAGAGAAGACATCCGCCGTGGATAATGGCAACTTTTAGTGAGGGATGGAGCGAGGGGATGGTATTTCTGGTGGCACTCTCTGAGGGACGACGATCCGACGCTACCAGCCGCGCATTACACGATACCTCTGTCCAAACAAAGCGACCCCCGAGCACACCCATACATCACAATGTACGTCAGTATCAGCGTGTTGTCAGCAAACTTCCCGCTACCTCCCGGAGCGAACCCGGCCGCTGCGCCGGCCCACCGCCGTGCCGGTAGCCCAGACAAATATTGACAAGGCCGGTAAAATTACGACGGGACTTGATACGTTCTGCCCACAAAACACCGTAATCGTTTCGCCTTCTCAACTTTTTCCACGCTCGACGAGTGACAAATGCAAATGTTACGTATTGATTCTCCACCAACCCTTCTCGTTTGGCAAGTGATATATGGCGGGCTTATCTTGGCATATGGTTCCGTCAAAATTTTTCCCCGACGGTCTGGCGAAACTTGCCGTAAATTCTTCTTACATCAGCTATATAAAAAGGTCAGGATACTCACACAAGGCCTGTCCGGAAGTTTGCTGGGAAGCGGGGTGTGCGCAGGCGGAAAGCTCGGGGTCTCGTCGCTTCCTCTCCGCCGCGCGAGGCCGTACAATAAACCGGGACAGGTGAAAAATGAACCTATAGATTTTCGTTGATACCTCAGATACAGAACAGGTGGAGCGGGCTCCCGTGAATTTGTCTTTCAGATGATGCGAACCGAGTGCGTGGACGCGCCGTCTGATTTATAGATATGAAATCATAAATCATGGCTTAAAATCATAATTCATCACCAAGCTAATGGTCTCTTCCAGATAAGTTTCAGGTTGGGAGAGGCCTCTGCTCAGCGTCACATCAATAACGCAGTTCGGCAAGATGAAAACTCGGCCAGATAATCGGGAAAGATACTACATTGTCGGCCTGGGCCGCCGTGTTGCAATTTACAATACTTCCGATCATTCACGTACAAACAGGGCCAGATGAGCTATGGCCGCCGCACCAAGGAGGGAGAAATGGCCGTCTCACAGAATATTGCCACACGTAAATGGGACGCCCGATATTGAATCATGCGTCAAGCCCAATTTATGCCCTCCCCACCATCGAACTTTTTGCGTCGCTTCAACTGTAATAAATCTGAACGGCTATAATCAACTTTTCTGTCAGCAAATTTGCAGCCACTAATATGTTTTCCTAGCGCGGTCACAACGGGCATTATTCGCGTGCGGCCGGGCTTTGCACAGTGTGTCAGCGGGCATGATATATTTTCCTACATCTTCAAAATTGAATTTTCAAAGACAAAATGCGCTTTCATCTGCGATTAGAAGAAAGAAGGCAAATATGTCTTGTGATTTGGAAAGCTTCCGATCTTTCTGATGGACAAATACAGACTGGCTCCGCCGCTGTTTGACTGGTGATTTGCCGCTGCTGGGAGCCCGTCCCGTGGATGATGTTTACATAGTCTTTTGTTGTCCGCCGCCGCAGGTGAGAGGAAGAGCCTTGCACCTGCCGAAAGGTGGCCACCTTTATCGGTAGTCAACACAGGTTAGTGCTGTGCCCACCCGCCCACACGGATCACTCAAATGTGATGTAAACACAAGATATTTCAAGGTGTGTTTTCCAACAAACGCTTTTTTTATTCAACGAGACTTCATAAACATCGCGTAATCCATTAATCATATTGTCAGGTCAGTCGTCTGCGTAGGTTACACGAAACGTACACGAAAGCTGCTAAACTGCACGTACCCTTTTAGATACCCTTGACTATCAAGGCCTCTCTTGCTTTCTAACATTCGAACTGCATGACTTTTACAGACAGTACTTCAAACCGTCTAACAAAAAAGCAACTTCTGTGAGAGGCAGTGAAGTGGTTACAAGTCCTTAGCCTGGATGCCGACCTCAGCTTTAGTACACTCTCTCGGTCGCTTCCCTACCAAAAAGGTTAAAAAGTCCTAAGCTTATATCAAGTCGGTAGGTTATACCGTACAGAGTTCTGTTAGTATAACCAGTTTGCCTCACCACTTTTAGTCAGACAGATTAGCTGATGAAATTTTAGTGAGAAAAAGGTCCAAAAATTGTATTTTAGCATGTTATTCAACCTGTCTGATTGTGATCACGGATATACAGTAAATGTACAAATTTAGCTTGAAAATCAATACAATGTACGCACATCGAGTTGGATATACGTAAACGGCATCCCGCTTTGGTACGTCATAAACTAGCCTCTACCAGGCTTCAGAAGCGGCTGCGAAGATTAGAAATCGGCCAAATAAAAAGATAAATGCCAGGGGAGTTAGTCCACTAAAGGAGTACAGTTTGCCGCTTAAACTGTACTCCTTTAGCAGACCAACTCCCCTGGCATGTTATCTGTCTATTTGGCCAATTTCTACTCTTCGCAGCCGCTTCTGAAGCCTGGTAGAGGCTAGTCATAAACGACTGAGTTAAGCTTGACAAAGCCTGGACTTAGACTCTGGAGTCCTTTTCAAAGTGTTGGCATCAGGCTTGTCACCAGCATTACAGTGTCAAAATAAAAAGTAACTAAGATTGGAGAATTTTGTCTATTAGTATAAACGGTTGCCATATCTATTATTGCTATATATATATATATATGTTTGTGAATTTGTTAGGACTTCAATCATCATGTATCCTATATATGTTATATTTTGTCTGACCATGACCTCTTCCCTCATGACCTCAATGAAAAGCGGCCAGCAGGCCGATTTGAGTATTTCATTAATAAATAAACAAACAAACAAACAAACAAATATGTTTTGTTATAGAGAATGACGGGTGAGGATTCCAAAGCAGAACCAAATGTTGCTTTTTGGCGTCGTTAAACTAAGTGTATCTGCTATGCATTTTACGGTGTATGAGAACATTCTAATGAAATTGGTTTGCCTGTTCCAACGGCGCAGTGACAGACACAGTGAGGCATGTGCTTCTCCGTGATACAGCGGTGATCGTTACACGACTTGTCGGTGACATTTCGCAGTGCCGACGTGTTGTCCGTTCACATGACAACTCCAATCCAACAGTGCATGCACCCCGCTAACATACCATGAAGATAAAAGGAACGTTCAAAGGAAATGTGGCCTCCTTTTCTTCAAAGATAGAGCCCCCAGCGGAAACAAACGTCGCTAGGTTCTTACATCACTTCCTCAGAAGTCGTTCATGCAATGTGATTTTTGTAATAGAAAACACATCGTTTGGGCGGTGCCCCTGACTCCTACCAGTGCGCACGAAACACTGCAGTTTAATATGACAACGAGAACTTGGGATGTTTAGTATGATTTGAAGTGAGAATTGAAGGAAGAAGAGATACAGGAGCTTTGTTGACAAGAACGTTTAAAAAAGGTAAACTGCAGGGAATTTGAACTTTGGTAGATGGCGCTTTTCGGCAGGTATGTCCAAGCTTGAGGCGCTTCCATTTGAACTACAAAATTCAATACGACCTCGATATTAAATATCGCGTATTGTTCAAGACGATGCGTCTTTAGAGGGATGACAGTGCGAAGATTCCATACCTGCGCAAGCTATGTCCCTCCTGGGAACGAGTCATGTCACTACCGGACGTGATCTCGTCCCCATCACTCATCGAAGTGATCCCAGTGCGCTTGATGAATGTACCGTCCGGAGGGGAACGCCCTATCATATGCAGCTGTCAACGTGCGCCCGCCATATTCGTTACACTCGAATATCTGTCGCTATATTTAGTGGAAGCCTGGTCCATATAGTCAATATATATATTCCCTCTTCAACTGCTGGATACTATATAGCCAGACCTTGACACGAAGCCTATCCGGACAGGAAAGTGATTTTGTCGCTGTAGTCTTGGCGCTCGACTTCAAGTTCCGCATTGCTTTTCCGTTTCAGCACCTACCTCTCTCTCTCCACCCTCTCTCTCTTTCTTTCTGTCTGTCTCCCTCTCTGTCATTGCGTCTGTCTCTATGTCTCTGTCTCTCATCAAGTTTAATTACAAACATCAAGTTTAAAAACCTCCTTGCTCTCACCTAGCCTGGATACCAGACTGTTCTCAGGGCCATTAAAAGCCCCAAGTTAGACCATGAGAAGCAGAGTCTACTGAGGGCTAGGGCCAGTGGGGGGACTGTGGTAAAATTTCCTTGGGGATATGTTGGCCCTGGAGCCCAGGGGCTAGCCTGTATCCTTGGCAACAGGCTGGCACCGAGGCTATCTCTCCCCCCTCTGTGTCTGTCCGTTCGTTCTTCTGTCTGTCTGTCTCTTTCCTCTCTCTCTGTCACTTCTGCAATGTTGTCATCATGTGTTTATCCGCCCGCCACCTGACAGTTGGGAATGGATTAAGCAGCACTGACAGCCCGTGACAAGTTGGAAAGTGATGTCGTACAGGTGCCGACCAGATTGTAATGGAACAGACAGCCGCAGTACTGAGAGACGGGGTAACGGGAGCCCTGACATGTGGGATCCGGTGACAGCCCTAATCCGTAGTTGATCCGCCAAGCGACCTTCCTGCCAGAAGGAGTCCTTGGAAAGCGTTTAGCGCCGATTAGCCGATCTCCCCCTCCGCTCCTCCCCTGCCCAGGCTCTCGACTATTAAGAATCTGCCAATTTTGTTGTTTAGGTAAAGTAGAAGACGAGGTACAGTTTACCGTAGATTGTCCTCTGTATGATACTAGTAGCGAAAGAAGCATTCTTTGGGGGCCTGCATGCCCTTTTTCGTAAGGCGTAATCAGGCCTTTTTAGTCTCCGTAATCCGTAGGCAGACGCCCCAAAATCAACGTAATTCGTAATCAGTACATTAGCCGCAAAGCGTAAAGGCGTAATCAGCTCTGACAATTTTACGTAATTCGTAATCGGCGGCGAAAATTTTGCGTAATTCGTAATCACTACCCCCCATGCAGGCCCTCTTCTTTTCGATTATGTGTTTAAGTAATTTTTCCCGTTTTAGGTTTCTCATTAGTATAGAGAAATTTATATTCCTTACAGCCTTCGCTAAACCAACTCTAAGTAATCATACATTTATATACATCGTATATGACCTGTGTTTAGCCCAGTGGGGCAAAAATGTACATTAAATCGCGTTGTTGTTTCAGTTCATACTGACTAAGAAACTGACAGATATTTCAAGTACAACGACAACCTCGCCGATCCTTCAGGCAAGACGCTAAAGGTATCGACTCTGTAAGACCGTTTACTGAGGCAGACACCAAGTGTATTGACTTCCCTGGTTTATCTACACTGGCTGTGATTCGAAGTTCCGTGTATCGACTAGATAAACTCATGTTCCTAGTGTCTCTCTGTAAGGCATTGCCCAATAAACACAAGTAACCCGTAAAGCGGCATATTTAACGGTTGATTTTTAGTTGGGGTGTGGGTGTATGTATGTTCAGTCTTCTTGTGCCAAGTGTCTGCCTTATTATACCAACAGGTGAAAGCGTAGGTCAATACACTGAAGTAACCCTCAGGCGCTGTCCCAGAGGTCGCGATGGAAAGGCGGAGAAAGTAGAGCAAACACCGGAGTCGCAGCTATGGAAAGTCGATCGACACGACAACCGCTTACATTTCAGTGATAGGTGGGAGGGGGGCGTCCAATGATTTATAACGAGCGAAGAAGTTCACACGCACACTAGTTCTGAAGTTGGTGCGCTGCCACCCAGCCCACCCACTAGAGTATTGGAAGATAAATTTGCTGGTGGGTACAAGTCACTCCACAAGGTGCCCGGGCTGGTCACCATGTGTTTCCAAAACGTCCTGTTCTGGCATGAACTGTTTCATGTCGCGTGAATCATTCTTCACTTTCTAGACTTGGTTTTAGGCTATGCATCTATCTGGTGTACAAACTATAGTTCTTATGACGTTATGCCGTAGTGCCCTTTTTTTTAAAAGAAAAGTGAAATATGTCATTTCTAAAGTTTTGGATACTCGTACATGTTAGTTAGTACTTTTCACAAAAGACCAAACCAAGAACACGGCGCAGAACATTTTCAAAGGAGGACCGATTTCAAAGTGGTCCGAGCAGATCTTTTGGTGGCTACAACTTAAAGGACAGTATGAAATTGGCAAGACAGTATCAGGGCATGTAGTATCCATTTGCCACCCGAATTTTGGCTGGCGTAAAACAAAAGATACTAGTTTAAAAATAAAACCTGATAAAAATGCTTATAACACGTCAATAATAAGCCAAAGCCCAAACCTCATCTTGGAGAGTATGGCGGTTGAAGGATAATTCAATATGTAATTTGTGATGGAATGACAAAAACAAATGAAGAAACGACAAATTAATAAACGTAGTACACATCTTTGACTTCAGACAAGGAAGTTATTGAAGTATATAACACAATTGCTTCAATCATCCTTTCACATACGGTTTACTTTTCGAGTCCATTCCAAACTCAAATTTAGTATAGCTTATGCTTTACACTTTGCACTATACCTACGTATTCAATTTGTTACCCATGTGCTGTTCCTCCTGTAATAGTGTGGTTTCTAAGCCCGACTTACTTAAAGGCAGTTTAAGTTCTGAAATGTTATAGGGACCATATGTCACCCGACTTAAACGTTCTTTTAGGGAATAGGCAAGATCGGAAACATGCGCTGTATCTAATTCTACACACTGATCTCATGCGTGCGATTGTGGCTTAGCGGATGCCAGGGGTATGAAACAGACTCTGCGGCCATGGAAACGATGAAAGGCAGACACAAACATAGTGTTTGAGGAAAGTCCTGTAAGTCTCCGCGCTGGGAAAGGCGTAAGCGCGAAGATTTCGGCTTCCCGAACGCGGCACCTCTTGAGGCTGCCACGTCGAAAACACCGAGAAACTTTTCAACCGTCGGGTCAATTTGGTGCGGTGATTTTTCTTTCGCTGTTTTTTTTTTTCATCGTATTTAATGACCTGATTCTGTCTCGTGCAGTTTTCCTGTTGAACATCTGCTACGGATCTAATCCAATTCATCATAATCAAAAACCTTTTGTAATTTTCTTTGCAGGGACGACACTTGAAGTAATCAACGCGCTCATGGGATTTTATGAGTGTCATTACGCTGATGGCACAATCTATGTAAAGCAGATTACAGTCAACGGTTTCTGACTGCTTCGATCTGAGGTTGACCCTGACCAGACCTTTTCTGGGACTGTTTCGGTGACCTGGGGTCTCACAGAGGGCAGCGAGCTGTCACAGAAGTCAAATAGGCATGATAGATAGAGTGTCCTCTAGGGTGCCGCCCACTGACATCTTGATTGACATGTAATGACACAGACGCACAAATGTTACCGGCGTTTGTCTCTCCCTCTGGGAGGTTACCTGTCAATCATTCTTGGGGTCATCTTGAGGGCAGAAGTTCACCCCGGGAAGACCCAGTTAGCGGCGGTACGGACTGACCGGAGGTTGCCCTCTCTGGAGGACCCTAGGGGGAAGAGGAGGAGGGGCGCTCCATGGCAGGTGCCTCGACGGAAGCCCGTTGTCAGCTAGATTATGATGGAAAAGGTCCTGCCGCAAGCTACTGGGGACCGATGGGTCGCCAGGGGTTAGCTGCAGACAGGTCCTGTCGTCTAGTCTTTTTCATGGTTGCCGACAATATGCCCTTTTGTCCCCAATTCAAATGGGGACGATTACAAATGAACTTACAATGACCCCTGGACAAGTAGGGCATTCACAGGCACAATGAAAGTCTTCAGCAGCAGACGCACGGATTAAAAAACTCTTTGTCAAATTTCGCTTTTATTGCAAGAAATCACGGAAAGCCGTCGGGTCATCATCCTGATGAGTTATAGGAGAGAGGCTCGCTCGTGGCCTTCTAGGAATGCCAGTTATTTTCCCTGGATGATATTCTTAGAGGCTAGAGCTTTCGTTTTATTTCAACGTTCTGTAACCCCTGGCAATCTTCGAACTAAAAACACATGGACTCCCGTCACTTCACAGAGTTAGACCCCGTAAATTTTCCCCGGGGTGAGCGTGATTTATGTGGGCTCGGCGGATCACAGTAGCCCGGCGCGAAGAGGGACTTGCGCCAGAGGAATGTCGGGCGGCACCGGCGGCACAAAACAATTTGGGCAGTGATAAACGACGCGGGGATGGCACCCTCAGACAACATTTCACTCCTTTTTGGCAGAAAGTTTCCCGACTGCATTCTTGGTGAAGCGAGGCTCCATAACAGGTCTCTCTTATGTGCCACGGGCGTCGCTGACGCAGCGTTCATATCATGACAGTTTGGAATGACTCACTCTCCTCTTCCATAATATAGCCTTCTTTCAATAGGAAATGAAATGATACAGTTCGCAAATCTTTGGTAATGACCCCTAAACGAGACTTTTCAATCTTTGATGGCGACCATGTCTTGAAAAATGGAAAAAAAATGGAGAACATTCCTCTATCTCTTCCTACAGGGAATTTTAGAAAACCAAGGACATTATATAATGTCCTTGAGAAAACATTGCATGCGGGGGGTCTGAGAAAAAAGATGGAAAGTTTGTCTGAAGTCGTATGACTTTAATCTCCAAGCAGATCTTTTGGTGGCTGCAAAGACAGTATCAGGCAGTATCCATTTGCCAGACAGTATCCAATACACTGGCGTAAAAAAAAGATACCGGTGCAAAAACACAAAGCCCGATAAAAACGCCTAAAACACGTCAAAATTTAAGAATAAGCCGAAGCCTAAACCTAGCTCTGCTTGTAGACTAGTATGACCTAGTTTTGGTGGATGACCCCCGTATGACTTATCCCTTGGTTAGAAGAGTCATTGGTTTGACAGACGACTATGTGCTGTTTTTGGTACGGAACTGCTAATGGGCAGTAATGAAATGCTTTAGATTAGGATTTCACCTGTTTTGTTAAATCATTGGTGCGGCGTTTGACGGAATACCCTTGCTTCATGTAGGGGCAGTAGAAAACAGTACCCATCAAAAGAGTGGAGATGAAAGGACAGGGACTAGCACTGACAAGTAGAGTTGCAGTATCGCCCTCGTAGACAAAATGAACAAAAAGATCTGCTTGGAGATTAGTCTAAAGCAAGAAATTTCAAGACACGTATATTAGCTCCATGGTCTAACAAAATCTGAGCCGTGCAATGGACAAGGTATTTAAATCGCGAGAGAGGCCCAGGGAAGGCGAGAAGTGGTAGAAATCGTGATCTTAAGTTTTTTTTCTTCACCAGACTGTCTGAGTTGACGAAATTAGCAAATAGGTGCAAAAGACCTAAGCTCTGTGCCATGTCATATCATATATTGATGATAATTGGGTCCTTTATTATAACGATGGGACGTGACGATCACTCAAAAGCCTGTCACCTTCTGTGCTGACACCTGGTGGCATGGGGCTACCTGCTGTGGGTCGGACAGTGACCCCTTTTGGTATGTGACGTCATTCTCTCCGTGTCGGCAAGGTACAAAGGCGACCTTTGACCCTACATTGTTTGAAAGAACACCTTTCTTCAATACAACGTCCTTGCTTCAAGCAACCCTACGAGTTTTGGTCATTTAAAAGGCGAGTGTGAAAATTATTTGGACTGAAGTTATCTATAACCTCAATTTTGTCTTCAGGGTACTAGTATCTTGCATGTCCAGTTTGACAAAGATCTATTAAAACGTCCTTGAGTTGTCTGGTGCCCTTGTTTCCAGCCGACCTATTTTTTGTTGTCAGACCAAGGACGTTAAATTGATAAGTATGTGATTTTTTTTATCACATAAAGGTCATTCGGTGACATACGATACTAGTGGGACTGTGGGAGCGTAATTTTTAACTTTAACCCTCAAAATGTCAGGGAATATTAGAACCAGGCTTTAACACTGGCCCTTGACACTCGGAGAACTACCTGTTGATATAATATTTGAGCATTGCAAGATAGACTTATTTTCGTTCATACAATTTTCAGACCACTAGGTTGACCCCTTAGCTTTCACGATTTGAAAAAAAATGCTAACGTTACGTTACATCAAGAAGTTGAGCCATAAACTTCTGTAGTCTTTTCTTTCCTGGGTAACGCAAAATATGATTCTATGTCATGATAGCAGTTTCAAACGACGCATTTATATAATCATATTGTCCTTTGATTAACAAATCTGAGTTGTTATGTAAACTAGATACGACTTTTTATCTCCATTGCAGACCATCGTCATGATAGTGCAAAACGTGACGCATATAAATCTATTAATTCAATATTTACATAAAGTGAACATGGCTGATGAGTTTTTCAAAGCTTTATGAATCTAAGAATCAAAACTAATCGAACGTCGATGCTTGTTTTTTTGACAATAGAAAGTTGTCTCATGACTTTTCGCTGATCACAAGATAGCATAGCAAATGCATGACGTCATTTGGGCTTATCAAACTCCCGCGCAAATAATTAGGTCAATGACCTTTTACTAGAAAAACAATAGTAACGTTAAGGAATTCAAAGATAAGCTGTGGGTTTTTCAAAATGTTGAGCATATGTATAAGTTGGTTGGTTTAGTAAAAAACTTTTGCCATTGCCTAGTTTATTTGAAATGTTCACGGTGTTTTGTGCAATGCAACTGTCACCCCTGTACATTGTAATGGCATAGTCCATTGTGTCACATGACCCAAAATGGCGGACGAAAATAATGCAGAAACGAAAATCACGAAAAACATCGGAGAATTTGAAGACGTCGCAGAGGGATACGAGGTAAAAACCCAAATCAAACGATACCTAAGTGTTGTTGACTTGATATGACAACATGCGACATACACTGGCATGTTGACAAGTGTGGTATTTTTTACTGAAAGTGTAGGGTGGGTGGGGGGCGAAACTATTTTGATGCAACCTGTGAAAAATCCTAATGATTTTACCACGGAACAGTTCAAACAAATGATGGGTTGTGGATCGGTCACGATTTATACTGGGACCTGATATTGTCACTAGATCTACTGCAGATCTAGATCATAAATCTTCGAGACGCTACTCTGCTATTGGGACCAACTATTTACACCATAGGGTCAGTTTGTTTTGACACATTTGATGTGTTGAACATGCACTAAATTTATGTATAAGTATATGCTTGGTCGGAGAGTTGAATTCCTCTTCCTCTTCCAGTTGAAGTGACCACTATCATCGAGTTGATCATTCTGTCACTTTTAGTTGAAGGAGGCGAGAGGTCACCAACCTAGGTCATGTTCTAGTGTAGTTCGGAAGCCTTAGACACAAAGGTGTCAACAGTTGTGGCTTCCACCGTTGCCTGGGGTAGAGCGTTCCAATCCTTAACTGTGCGTGGCAGAAACGAGGCCATACGGTACTGGGTCCTACCACCTGGCTGTACAAACTGTTGGCCGTGCACCCTTCTCTCACGTACTGGGGCAGGCTGTAGTTTGCCCCTAAGACCTTCTGTACAGACGATGTTGTGCTGTATCCTGTACAGCATGGCAAGCCGGGCTGTCTTCCTTCGGGCCTGAAGACTGGGCCAGTTGAGGTCCTCTAGCATTTCTGTAGGACTTGAGGTGTGCCTGTAACGCCTCATCACGAAACGCGCTGCCCTGCGTTGAACTGCCTCTAGCCTATCAATGTCTTGTTGGGAATAAGGGTCCCAGACAGTCGCCGCATATTCAAGTATGGGTCGTACATAGGTCTTGTAGGCCAGTTCTTTGATACGTCTAGAGCTGATCTTCAGGTTCCTCTTCAAAAAGCCCAAAGTCTTGTTGGCTTTGTTACAAAGGTTATTGATGTGTTCTTTCCAGGTAAGGTCTTTTGTGATGGTTACACCTAAGTATTTAACACTAGGGACCGTCTTGAGGGTGTGACCATGGAGCTGATAGTCGTACTGAAGGGGTCTCCTACTGCGAGTCACACGCAGCGTCTGACACTTCCCCGGATGGAACGACATATCCCATTTCTGCTCCCATTCAGCAAGTTGCTCCAGGTCCTGTTGTAACAGGGCCTGGTCTTGGGTGGAGGTGATGGTGTTGTACGCAGCCGTATCATCGGCAAATAGTCGTGCCGGTGAAGACAGTACAGATGGCAGATCGTTGATGTAGATCAAGAATAGGGAGGGCCCCAGGACTGAGCCTTGAGGAACGCCTGATTTTACACTGACGAAGTCTGAACACTCCCCATTAACTACCACCGCTTGAGTTCTGTCGGTAAGGAAGGCTGTGATCCAAGCGTTGACCTCCCCCCGGATGCCATAGTGGTGAAGTTTATGCTGTAAGAGACTATGGTTGACTTTGTCGAACGCTTTTGCAAAGTCCATCACTAGGATGTCCGTCTGCTGACCACGTACCATGTTCTCAAACAACTCTTCTGTGAACTCAAGAAGTTGTGTTTCGCACGACCTTCCTCTTCTGAAGCCATGTTGTTGATTACAGAGAATCCCATACCCTTCTAAATGATCCATCATAGTGCTGGTTAAGATATGTTCTAGCACCTTACAACACACACTTGTTAGCGACACAGGGCGGTAGTTTCCCGCATCATATTGTTCCCCCTTCTTGAACACCGGTGTGATGTGTGCTGATTTCCAGTCAGTTGGCAGGGTACCTGTACTAACTGATGTCTGGAAAATAATGGTGAGTGGCACTGCAATCACGGCTGCGAGTTCCTTTAGGACCCTCGGGGAGATGTTATCCGGCCCGGGTGCCTTCGAAGGATTAAGATTCAGTAATAGTGTTTTTACCCCCTCAACCGAGATTTTAACCTTGTCAAGTATAGGGTAATCTGCAGATGGCATATCACACTTGTCCTGAAATTCCTCCTTGGAGTAAGCCTTGCCATCTCCGAACACTGAGTGAAACTGACTGTTCAGTATATCTGCTTGTCCTTTAGGATCGGATACAAGACGTCCTCCGTCCCTTAAGGCAGCGATGCCGACATTAGATGATTTCTGATGTTTTATGTATGTCCAGAACTTCTTGTTTTTATCCCCCTGTCCAGAATCATCTTCCACAAAGATGCTATCAAGGTAGGACCAGTAAGCTCTTCGCAACTGCCGCTGTACTTCTCTGCGAAGTTTCTTATACTTGTCCTTAAGGTCTTGTGTTCCACGCTTGCGCATCTTCTTGAAAATGCGATCCCTTCTCTTGATAAGACGGTGGAGAGCTGGAGTTATCCAGGGCTTATTTTCCTTCATCCGGACCAGCTTATGGGGGATGAACTCTTGAACAGCTGTCTGAAGAGTGTCTTTGAAGGTGGACCACAACTCTTCTGTTGTAGCGACGTCTTTCATTACCTCCATCCTATCAGTTAGATCAGCCATAGACTTCCTGATACTATCCCAGTCTGCCTTCTTGTAGAGGGGTAAGAGTCTTGGGTTCTGTTTCCTTCTCTGGGGGTGGACGATCACCTCACAGAAGACTGCATCGTGATCAGAAAGACCCGGTAAGACATCTACTCGTGGAATCAACTGAGGGTTGTTTGTAACGATCAGGTCCAGAACGTTCTCTCCCCTTGTTGGCATGTCCACCAGTTGCTCCAAGCCGTGATCACCAAGTATATCGATGAACATATTGTGAAGTCCAGGGTATCGGGGGTTCGGCTTCATCTGCATCGCTGACCAATCCCAACAAGGTAAGTTCATATCCCCTCCAATCAAGAGATGAGCGTTAGGGATCTGTACTGCTTTGCTGACTGAGGCGTTAAAACCTTCTAGACTGGCTCGATCTGATACATCAGGCCTGTAATAGGCACACACATACAGGGTCTTGCGGCCTTGTAGCTTCACCCTAACCCAAATTACTTCACAGCCATCCACCTGCAGCTCTGGTACGTCACTGCTTTTGAGCGTTGTACGAACTGCCACGATTACCCCACCACCATTCTTGTTACGATCCCTACGATATGCCCTGAATGTATCCGGAAGAATCTCTGAGTCATTTACAGAAGCGTCTAACCAAGTCTCTGTAGCAATGATAATGTCAGGTCTCACACTTTCAATCAAGTTCAGGATGTCAGCTTTCTTACCAGGTGATGACTGCAAGTTCAAATTCACTACCCTAAGGGGCCTTTTCTGTTGTTTATCCTGCTGATTTACTTTTGTTGGAGTGGATGAGTGGAGAGGACGTTTCATTTGGAGCTCAGTAGGAGTTGAACAGGAAATTGTGGAAGTGTCTGAGAAAGTCATCCCTGACTGTGATGCTCGCTCTACTCCATATAAATCAAAGACTGTCTTACTGTTCGGGTTTCCACAGATGGCGCAGTGCCAAGAGACACTATCTCCAAGGTCCTCATGGTGTTGGTAGAGTTCTGTATCCATGCTCTGACAACGGGCGTGATACCACTGACCACAGGTGTCGCAGGCCAGGCCTCTATCTTCCCAACCCACTGTTCGGTCACAAGTTCCGCACATCCAAGATGAGTGAGACTGAGAACTAGCAGAAGCTCCTTCTGGCGCTTTCTCTGGGCCTGGGTTAGGTTCCGGTGCATAAGAGTTGCTGAGTAGTATGCTTGCAAGATACAAGAGGACAAGACGTTGCCTACAGAAGCTTGGGAGGGTGGTCGACTTCTTGATCGATGGACAGGTGACGGCCTCCTTGAACACACAGTATATCCAACTCAGTTTCTTAGCCATGTTGTGGGGGTTTCCCAGTATTATAAAGGAAAAGAAAATGTTGGTAAACTCAAAATAAAAAGGCGCAGTCTATCCGTCCTGCTAAGATGCACCGTGGGAGGGGGGTGGTGCTATCGTCACTGTTCGAAGTAAATTTGCCTACTTAACAAAAACAAAATAAAGAAATAAACTTAGGAAAACTTTAACGCATATCTAAAGTATAAACTAAAGCGGTTGCCAGCCTTTTGGAGCTTCCCTGACCGTGGATGCTGATGGATTCTATCCTTGGTACAGGGAACTCTCCAAGAAGGCGGCCATTTTCTCTGGTGACCTCTGACCAGAATTAATCTGGGGGTTGAGAACTGCACCTATAACAACATCCTTGTATGTTAGGAAAAGTTTAAAGAAAAATAGAGCTACTGCCTAGTCTATCATGATAATGACAGTGCATATAATTTTGTCCAAAGAAGGAAGAAGTAAGTTTCTATCCTTGTTTCACATCCTCTGATCAGAAACCCCAATCCTACTCCCTGCTGCCTACCCTTGAATCAATGCAAACTTGGAGCCAAATGGCTACTGTGAATCACTTTTATATTCGCGGTAGCAAAAGTTCGTGGTCGGAGAAAAATGGACATGTTCGAGGTGGCAGCAGGGGCAGAAGAAAGAAAGTTGGCGAATTATTTGTTCGTGGTAATGATAAATTTGGAGTACAGAAGTGACCGTGAAAACCGCGAATATAAAAGTACCAGGAATATAAAGTGATTTACAGTATCTCAGCAGGGGGAAGGTTAAAACACGACCTCGACATTTACAACTTAACCTGTTCATCTGGTCACTTACAAATTATGCACTTCATACCACATTCCCGTGATAAAGGAAGAGAAAGGTAGCACTCTGTACTTAACCACATGCTTCTTGATGCAATATTGTGTGATGTACCTAAGAATGTCAATAATTTTGTAGTACACAAATGTATATGAAATTCAGACCAAACGAAGGACAAGGACTGGTGGATCTTTGTTGTACTTGGCTCTACTTCAACTTCACTTCAGCTTTATCGATGCTCGGACTTCCTTAGGAATGTATGCTAAGGGTGGCAGTAGCTCTGCTAGTTCCCTTCAAGGTCCTTAATGACAGCACAACAGTGTTCCCAAGATGACGAGTGCAGCCAGTAAGGCCAGTGGTGAAGAGTCTGACAAGTCTATCCACTGTGTGGTTTGTGGTAAGACTGCGACCGACCCCCGGGACAGAAACAGCCACTACAACATCTTTCACCACACCGATCCCGCTGCCGGGCGCAAGCTTCACCTCCGTCTGCAAGGCGTGCTTGACGTGGCCATCAACGAGCGACGTGTGTCCTCACGGTGGCTGTGCAAAGGGTGTTACAGGAAGGTGGAGAAGCTGGAAGCGGCGAAGGAGCTGAAGGATAAGCTCCTGTCTCTTTTCTACCACACCGACGGCCGTCACCAAGTGACGCACTTCAACAAACAGGACGGGCCAGTGACGAGTTTTAACCTTACGTGTTCGAGGAAGAGCGGACGCCTCAGTGGGAGTGTTTCAGACGAGTCCTCCCTTCCCAAAACAAACAGTGACATGACATCTTGCTCCGAGAGGCCAAGTATAGGAGATACTTTGAACCAGACAGACAGTAACGACTGTTCTGTTTGCGTTGGAGTTTGGGTGAGGCAGAGCCAGCCATGGCCAGTAGTGGAGCATCCGTTGTCTCAAAAACAGGTACAGGGGAAGGGGAGGTGGTACTTGAAATGATGAATGTTTACTAACATTACCTGAGATTTTTTTGGTGACACCTCAGGGGCGGAGCCAATCATGCATTGTTTTTCATGCTGCTGCTATAATTTAGTAAGTAGAAATACATCTTGATATGTGGATGAACAGTTGCTACCTATCCCAAATATGGCACCTTCCAAGATCGCCCTTTTTCCCCTTTTACATGTACAGTATTGTTTTAGGTGGCAGAGCTGTAGGTTTGTTTGTGTGTTTGTCCACAGAGTAGGTTGACAGCACATGGGTAAAGGGAAGATTGACAGGCAGAATGACAGGTCAAAAGGTCAGACACAGGAAGTGGCTCTGGCCGGGAACCAGCAGGGATGGGGGAATTCAGGAAGCAGAGGATCGCATGATGGTCCCTCCAATACTTCCCGGAAGTCTGAAATCTCTGATTTCTTGTTTTCCTTATTTTTCAGGTGGAAAAGGGAGAAGAGGTAATGGAGAGACAGCCTCCTGCAGTAGAGGCTGAAGAAAATGGTGACTCTGGTCCAATCTTAGAGGGAACACAGGTAGTTATATTGGTTATATGTAGTGTCAATACTGCCATGGTTTACATAACCTCCTTCACACCATGGTTTGCAATATCTGGTTGGTTTTTGCCCCTTGTTTGGTGAGCTGTTAATTTTGAGCCAAATTTCGGAAAAATTACAACCCTTTTGTTTGCTGCCAGTGCATTAGTGATCATGGAACAACTTCATCAATTAGCTTGTTTGAATCTGAAGAAATGCAATAGGAATTTTTTTGTTATGACCAAAAAAAAGCACAATTCCTAAATCATGTTTTGAATATCTTCTGTCTTAATGTGTATGGCTATAAAGAATTTATCAATACCATGTCCATATACTATCCAGTGAAAATTAAGCTTGATAGTGTTGTTCACAAACCAAGGGTTTTGATTAAATCTCAACATTTTGATTATAATATTATCATATTGTTTCTTTCTTCTTTTTAGCTGTCATATCTTGGACATGAGTGTGAAACAATCCCAGAATTCCTTGGGCAGGAGTATGGCCAGTTTGTGAAGAGGCTGGACCTGAGTTTCAACCGGCTTCGGTATGTCGCTATTTACATTTTCCTGTCATTTTTTCCAAATACTGAGCTGAGATTATTCCATAGGGCAGGTGGCAGTGATTGTACTTGCTCTTGTGTTTCAAAGCAAAAAGTGCAAGGCTAATGTATAATGCCAGTTGTATATGCTTTAGATAAATGCTGGGACTTAAGAATAGATTCACTCCAAGCAGATGTTAGGGTGGAAAATTGTGACTTTTTCTGACTGGCTGTCTTTTCTAGTACTAGTCTCCTAGAAAAGCCAGCTGGCCAGTCATAAAATGTCGTGATTTTCTGTAGCAACGTCTGCTTGGGGATTAGGATTTGAAAAGAAAAATTATACATATATAAAATTCACTTGCCTGGACAAATGTTGAACTGGGAAGGTTACCTGGTCCCAAGGCCTTATCCCAGTCTTTTGGTTGAACTGTTCTGTTGTTTTTGTAAGATCTCTGCAAAAATCCCCTGTAGCAGGTTCTATTCTCTCCTTTGTTGACATCCTACTTTTACGAGATTAAATCGAACTTAATAACCTTTCTTCTTCTAACGTTCTATAGATACTATCAGTCAATCAATCAATCACCTTTGTTTGCACAACATGTGCCGCTGAGACAAGGTATTACAAGCCATATTCTATGGCAGTGTGTACCATACAGTTTGTCACATGGTATGATTAATGACTAGTATACATAGACACATGTTACATAAATAACCAGTACCGTCAACTTGGTTATAATGTGTGCTGTGGTGTGACGTATTCATGTTTTGTCCCAAGCACAAGCAGGGCTTGAAATGCTTTTTTTCTGCATATCTGTGCAGGTAAAACTTCTTTGGTGCAGGTAACTTTAAATGTTACCTGCACTAGACAAATTTTACCTGCACTGCTCAGAATTTAGGAAGTATGGATCACACTTAAAACTGTTCAGAAACCATTACCACACCGTTTCTTTTACACTTCATAGGTGGTAGTAGCCAATGCCGCAAATAGAAATCCACATACACCTACATGGATATATATAAGTACATGGACTAGTGCAGGTTAGGTACAGGTGGACATCAGAAGTACCTGCACAGCTCCAATTTTACCTGCACTAACCTGCATAAGCAGGTGGTATTTCCATCCCTTACAAGATTTGCCTTCTTCCCTAGGTACTAGTACCGGTAATGATTTGAGTCAGACTCAGGTCACTCCTACCTTTCTGTTTTCCCTTTAGTGATATTATGCTCTCTTGTATGTATATGAGTGTGCAATAGATATAACAATGTACCAAAAATGTGCTGCCAGTGTTTGTTAAGTAAAGAACTTTCATTTAAAAATGTCTTTTTTTCACATGAAGGTAGGTGTTTAAACATTATTCTATTAAAATTTAAGGAAGAAGTGATTTGAATGATTTGAAAAGATCAAGTCAAGTCAAGCCTTTATTTAGTCTCGATAGCTTGTTTGGCCATGAGCAGATGGGGGCGGGGTCACGGGTGATAAATTCAAATAAGTCATATGCTATAACAGTACAATAAACAAATAGATAAAGAAATAAACAAATAAATAAATAAATCATAAATCATCTAGTCCGTGTTCATGCTATGTTTATAAATCCCATGCTGGGGTTTCAAGTCCCTCATTAGCTGATTCATTTTTGAAAACAGATATTATAGTTGAAACTAAGTTTATACGTTTTTTAAATTCTATCTTTAATTTTCTAGATTTTATTTTTGGATGAAAACTGCTTCCCTGCTGGAGTTTTGTTCTAGATGTATGTGGATGCTGTCTAGTTTGTTTGTTTGAGCCTTTGTTTATTTCTGAAATACTCAGGCGTGCAGGCCACTTTTCTTTGAGGCCATGAGGGAAGAGGTCAGGGTCAGACAACATACAGGGTTGTATACATGATTAGAGTCCTACCATAACCATTAACATAAAGTCTTACAGAATCTATATAGATATATCCTTACAATAGTTTTACATAGAAGAACACATATAGCAAAATATAACAACTTGCGTATGGTCCATGTCCGTTCATTTTGGTCATTTCACAATATACTACATGTACTTGTGCTTGATGAGGTCTTTTCAGCTTTGCGAGTGGCCTGCGTCAAAGTCAGTTCTTCGCCTGCACAGTGTCCTGCGCCACAATATGCTGTAACTCAAACTTTTCATGGCGGTATATTGCTTCTAAACTCCACCAGAAACACAAAGCTGGTGTTCGCAGCATGCGAGGTAGCCATTCCCCACGTTCCCGCCGCCGCGATCGCGCCCATTTTTCAAACTTATCACGGAACCACATCTCGCCAGACCTCCTGTTCGCAGCATGACTGCCGGAGACGCGGGCAAAGTACATTAGCAGGGCCGGGGATTACTGTAGGATTGATGTTGCGAGATGTCCTCTATACCGCGGTAACAGGTAGTTCAGTTACACTTACACTGTATGGGGTACAGGCCTGACCTGGTAGGAAATGGGCCCACATAGAAGTATACAAATGGCGGCTCCGCTGGCTTTTTCTTATCATGTGTGGGAGCAATCACTCATACTCCAACGGAGAAATCTCAGGGGTTACGTTAAGAGAGGGCTGGATTGAGGTCCCCCGGGATTCAAATTTTTCATTATGTTGTCAGGTTATCTGAACCAATTCTGCGTGTATATGAATATTGAAATGGTAGGTTTATCTAATTTGTAAAAATTAGGCTGAAAATGGCTCGTTCTATTGCTAGAAATTGGCCTGAATATGGTAATGAATGATGATGACTGGTATGTGATGTTTCATGTCCGAACCTTCATATTCTCTTATTCTTACAAATGATTAGTGAATTAGAATTGCAAATGGTATTGTTTATGTATACTGGTATTGCTGATATTTTGAGACATTGTTTGTCTGATTTTACCAGTGTTTATATTTATTTACCTCTACTAGATCTTTACTGCAAGAAAATGTTAATTACCATTTGTTTGTATTTCCAGTGATGTTTAAATATGTTTAATTGATAGATGTCAGATACCTGCAAAAACAAAAGTGTTAGCACTTCTGTCATGCACTGTGTGTGTATGTTTGTTTTCTGAAGTTTGTTATGCAAAGTTAAAGTTCATCCGGGAGTTGCTACCATGCCAATGACCAGTCTCGCCATATACTCTGTGGAGTTGCTGTCAACATAACCATGCCAATGATGTCTTACACAGTGTTTCAAGTGTCAGTTCATTGCCCTTATACTTCGAAATAGTTTCCTTCTTTTGTAGCGTAAGTGAGAAACTTTTGAAAGTTTTGACAGGCTGTAAGATGATTTCTATCGAGCCACGTTACTAACTGGTGTCGGGATCATCCTATACGTTCCTATTGTCCACCGTCCTTCAGGGGAACTTGGTGTTATACAGGGATGTAAAAAATGACACCCCCTGACATCGCAATTCTATTTAGCACAAGACCTCCTTGTACCCACTGCCAATAAATCTCTGACCCCCAGCCCTGGAGGAGTTTTATGCCTTCTGCTATTACATTTTGCATAGCCGCGGCTGTCACTGAAAAGATTATGACCTGCCCAATATGTCACAGGGGGCAGCCCAAGAACCAAAAGGAAGAAGAATAGAAAAATTGCTGGGGGAGACCCATGCGTCATGTATTGACGGCGGTCCGCGTCCCTGACAAAAAGTTCAATTACACACTTAAAAAGAAGTCATCAATATGGGTGCTGCTGGTGCAATTAGTCATCCCAGGGCAGTCAATACTTTCTTCAAAGTGCTGTCAGATTCGGAGGTCTGATAGCTAGCCAGGTCTTCCCGCGCCAACCTTTTCCGTCACCTTTATCCCCCCTGTCATTAGTTCTGTCCCTAAGAACCTTCGCTGACCCGGGAGATACCTCAGCCACCGCTTTGAAAAATTGAGATGTTCCGGGCACAAAAAGATCCTCGGCGTCTGCCACAAAACACCATTTCCTGCGACGAGGAAATCGGAGGTGGAACTATGTTCTTCTACAAAGAGAGATGTTGGGATTGTATCGGGGATCTTAACCCCTTCGATGCCGCGATGTCTGTAGCAGTGTGCCTGAGAAGATTACTGGAAAGACTGCTGTCAGTGGAGGCACAGCTTATCGACTATTATTGCTATAAGTGTAATTTGTGAGTGGAGCAGATTATTTGGATGCTGGCGGGTGATATAAATCATACAAACGAACAAGCTTTAATTAGTTACGGAGATAGGGAACATTCCCGCATTTGGGGTTGGACGTAATGATGACGGATGATAGAGGAATCACATAAACACGGAAAATGAACCAACCAAGTATTTGGATTTCCAATTTCGCGCATTTGGAGATTATGTGAAATTGCAATAACGATAACGATCGGAGGGAATTTACATTTGTCAATTAGTCATCCAGGAAGAGGGGGTGAAGTTTTAATACATCTGTCTACGCGGATTACAGAGTATCGGAAGGAGGCGAGGTGAAGAGAGCACTTAATTGTGGGAGACAAAGATGTGTTCAGATGGTCTCTTGTTTAAAGTGTCCCTTATCTCATATAAGGGGTCGGTAAATGAAACGAAAGTGTAAAAAAAAGTCAAGATAGGGAAAGAATCAAGCGATGCTATCCCTTCACGACGGCACGCAAGTGAGGAAATACATGAACAGCTTGCGTTCTCATAAGCTTCGGCGGGGATTTTCTGCGTAAAAGCGTAATTTTTCACCTGCCTTAGTTAAAAGTGTGTCGTACTAATGAGAGGGAATTAAAGCCAGTAAGGAGATATTGCAGGCAAGTGTCCTGACATAAACCAGCCTGGCGTGGTCGGCAAAAGCTGTCCTTGATGGAACGCTTTCTCAAGTGGAGAAGACATTTTCTTGAGGATAACATTACTCACTTCTTATAAGGAGATTCTGCGCCATTAAGAAGACAAGAAGTACAGAAAGCGGCGCGCGGCCCGCGGTAATGTGCCCAACAGTTTTCGCTGAGAAGTAAACTTATCATAACCCCAGGGTGAGAGATTTCTCCTCTACAGGTCGGTCCATTTGGGCTGGGATCCTTTCACAGGCAGATCTGACATTTAGACAGTCTTGGGGATGAAATATTACAGTAAGCTGCATTACCAATAACAGCCACCTGGTAAAATATGGACCAGTCAAGGAAATGGCCAAGTAGTCAGAACAGGCTACTTTACATTGTCCTCCAAGGGGTAGATTTTCCAGGGAGGGTTTATCATCGTGATTACAGTCATTTCAAGTGATGAGGCCAAAGTGAATTACGACGGGGACGGGGAAAGTTCGTGCTCGGGGTGCCCAAGGATTGATGACAGGATTACCAACCTACCGGCTTGCTTCTAAATCACCCAGAAAGTGTAATGCTGGCTGAGTGCGTCGGACTGTAGCAGGGACCAGTGCTTTATTGAAGGGTCATGGGTTCGAGTCCCATCCCTACCAAGGCTGGCTAAATCACCTTGTGGGATTATGAACTCTGCAACTCTGGGCTAAATCACCTGGCCAGAGTGTCCCCAAAATCTGCGCGGAAGCTAA
This sequence comes from Branchiostoma floridae x Branchiostoma japonicum, assembly GCA_013266295.2. Classification (NCBI taxonomy): domain Eukaryota; kingdom Metazoa; phylum Chordata; class Leptocardii; order Amphioxiformes; family Branchiostomatidae; genus Branchiostoma; species Branchiostoma floridae x Branchiostoma japonicum. Next base: position 7,394,127 of record CM023837.1, on the reverse strand, counting down.
TGAAGATGGCGGCAGAAAACACTTTTAGTGGAGGGTCAATGTTTGGAGTCATGTCCTGTACTTTGTGGTAGAATTGCCAGAGCGACATTTGGTAAAAGTACAATGTCACCGGCTATATAGCTTTTTGGCTGCTGAGATGTCGACGCTGAAAGTGCTATCTACAATTTGCTGCGATCCTTTGAAAGAGGAGAGGGATTTGAGCTCATATTCATATATTCTCCTGACTACATGTAGCTGAACTTTGTTACTCCTATAGGACTGACTTGCCTGGTAACTGCAGTTTGAAAGAAAGTTGCTAGGGGATTGACCCAAGATTTAGTCACTTCTTCCTAATGGTTAGACCTGTCTATAAGTCGAAAATTAGAGAGATCTACACAAAAATTTATCTTTTTATTAATACCCACCAACAAACATAGGCAAAGACATGGCAAGTCGTCTTGGGGGTTACTTGGTAAGATCGGATCATGTCTTTGTTGATCAAGTAATATCTTAGCCAAAAAGACAAAAATCATCTCAAAAATATCTACTCATAACTTTCTGAGTTATTGCAAGCAAACATACAGGTGTGAAAACATCCTTCTAAATCTAAGTTGAAGGTATTGTATAATCAAACTTGCCATGAAGTTTGACCACTTCTATTTTGAAAGTGAGCAAAAGTCCATTTAAGAGAATTATATACATAGCCACATAAAAAATCTTCAGAGTGAAATAAGTTACATTCTTTATCTTTAAAAATGACACTAAAAAAAAGATAGGAAGGAAGTACATTACTCCCAGCAGCTTTGCTGAATTGCCAAGTCAGAAGTGATTGCTGGGGTTGTATTGACATGGGCTATTTATGAAGGCAGGTATCTCCTCTGTCAGTGTTAAGCTTGAAGAACGAGCAGCTTGATTTTTCTCCCTGTTCAACAATACATATTGCACAGGTTGCTGCTACTTCACAAATGAGGCAATACATCTCACATGGGCACCTCGTCTTCTGCTCAATAGTAGTTACGCCACAAATAGAATATGTACTTTAATGTGACACCGAGTCCTCTGTCACAAATGTCGTAATATGACAGGTTTAAAAGGGGATCTTCTATTTATTTATTTATCGAATTTTACCACACATTATGGAAGGATTGACATAACAGGTGACTGTCACCTTTTCAAGATGTTCAAACCAGACTGTAAGGTTTGAACTGCTCACCCCTGCTCTTTTCAATAAGTGTGGTGGGATCTTTAGCATGCTTGAAGTGTGGCTCTCCTCAAACATGGGACCTCCGCTTTACGTCCTATCCGAGAGGACATCCCTAATTAGCTAACTGAAGCTAGGTATACTGATTTTCAGCTGGGGGCTGTTCTGTGTATTGGCCCTGAGAACAGTCTGGCATCCAGGCTATATTCTACTGTAGTAGTAACCTCGCTGAAAATACCACAAAACAACTATAAGATGTGATTGTGACTGAAATGGAGAGACTTTCCTAGCTCTAAAAAGAAGTCAGTTTAGGCTGAACAATAGCACAGTTTTATCACTAAAGGGAAGGGAGTCTATTTTTGATAATACCGTATAATATTATATCCATGTTCAAAATTACTGGAAAAAAGAACTATCCGGAATGCAATTTTGCATGCAAAAGTTTTTTAGATTTTACCTTCACCTTGTCCTATTATACTCAATTGTGATTTACACTGCATGAAATGTTGGATTTACCAATGGTAGTAAATGCCAGTATTAAAAGTTGGAAAATGTTTACTTTGTAAACAGTACTGAACTATGCTACTAGATAAAAACAATGATTAGATAAAAGTCAAATCCGGTTATTTTATTTAACGTTACAACCATTGTCAAGTCTAGTACTGTTTACAAAGTAAACATTACCCGACTTAACTGGCATTTATTACCATTGGTAAATCCACCTTTTCGTGCAGTGTTACCGTAGTGAAACAAGAGGCCTAGGCGAGTAGCACAGAAACCCTGGCCCTGGGAATCGAACTTGGGCCGCCAGATTGAACGATTCGGCCAAAAAGGTCCAGACCTGTCGGCGGAGTCAGTTGGGGGCGCCCATAACCCCACTGCTACATCGTCACCCCCCCCCAAAGATATTCTTATATGCATGTTCAAACTTACGGGGGAAAAGAACTGAATGCAATTTTGCATGCAAAAGTTTTTTTAGATTTTACCTTCACCCTGTCCCGTACTCATTTCTGTCATGTTGTCACCCCCCCCCCTTCAAAGATATTCCTAATGGATGCCCACTACCTGGAAAGTGGAGCCATCATGCCCTGCGCAGCTGTGACAGTGAGGAATGGGTACTGTCAGGAGCTTGCGTGTTTCAGTATAGATCGCATCGTGTACGTTTTCAACTTGAAAGGCCATCCAGAAAGCAGCTGATTTGTGCTTGTCAGCGGCCGACCGGTACCATTTCATCAAACCCCGTCCTCAGTATCCCTCCCCCCCCCCCCCAACTTGTATTGCTCATGTGTGTATTTTTGACCCCCATGGTAGACTTCGGAGCTGGTAATCAATTCACGGAAACTTTCTACTTCGTGCTTATGATTGGAAATTTCCGTACGTCATTGGTGACAGTGTTTAATGCCTGCAATATTACCGCTCGTCCTCGTTATAAGAGGACACAAATGAGATAATATGTACCTATCCTGTTTGAAAAATGGGGCTAGCTCTCCGTTCATTTGTCAAAATTAGTTGAGGACTGTAACCCTTGCAGTCTGCCGCAGCAGGCTGTATTGATGCGCTGTGAATGGAATATTCTTTATGTAACTTGCCTCTGATTATGTTTCACTACTTGAATGGGTGAAGAGAATTGATATGCCTCCTACAGTGTGGATGTGTTGGCGATCATTTGTCAAAATTAGACAAGCAACGTTGCCTGATATTTCATTATCAACAGTTAGATTCGCAGTCTATCGTTGATATTGAAATATTGGATTACACTTTGCAACATTTGGCTGGTTTTAAGTGGAGTTATGAAGATAAGATTTCCCACTGTCTCATTTTGGGTAATATCTTTTTCATACCTTTTTGATAATCTTGTAGGCTCTAACTAAAGGTATGTTGTATACATGTACATTGTCCAACACAATGTGATTGAAGTCAGCATTTGACAACTGATTTAGTTTTGGGGGCTTCTTAACTCTTCTAGGTTAAAACTGTACCCTTCTGGTTAAGTCTGTAATCAATGGTACAGATTGTAGTATTTTCCCTGTTGAAATATTACTGACAAGTTGAAGGTGCATCATTGTTTAATCTGTTTTTTATTTTTCATAACAGTTCATGTGCAACATCACCCAGGACTCAGTAATTTCAGTTACACTTTTATGGAATAAGCATAAGTATATCATAACTTGGAGGCAAGCGCAAGATAGTTTTTTCTTTGCATCCTAAAGCCAGTCTTGACTTTTTGATACTACATGGATTTCTCTTATTCATCATTGCCCATAGACTACTTACACGTTTTCAATAAAATAAAAAATAAAAAGGTGTAATCTTTAATACCTCTGGTACAGTGTGGCTCCACCTCCCTGTATTCTGCTGGTATTGATTCTAATCAATCACTATTTTCACCATTCAACCCCAGTAATTTATCCTCTGCATGACCTTTTCTGCGAATGACACAGTGATAGGTGACCAATTACCATAATAACATTATGCAAATCTCTGACAATTAGAAATGCGTCATTAGCTTTTCTAGTGGAAAGAAAACAAATATTCAGAGAGGACAGAGAGAGAAGATTTCAAAATGTTTCAAAGTTATGTTGTTAACCACCTTTTTTCCCCCTGATATGCCCTGTGAACACACCTGTGTTATTGCTGTTACTGCTGAAACTCAATTTCATGCTAATGACTTCGTCAAACGGTAGAAATTGACGAACTGCTGGAAATTGACACTTCCCGTCTGCCCTGATGAAGAATCATCGTCTTCGTCTGATTGTCCCTTTTCCTTATTAGGCACAAGCAAAATCTCCCCACTTCACTTACTCGCCTTTTCTTCTTTAGGCCACGCTGGCTTCATTATATGGATGACATCCACGCACGCATCAATTTTCGTCCCAAAAAAGAAGTTTGCGACCATAATGTTTCTTTAGGTACTTGAAGGACAACAGAGGTCGAAAGGAAAAGAAGAAGATGCCAGAGGAAAGGAAGCAGGGCTCAAATTACCAGTTGCTTGCACTATTCAAGTCATCCAAAGTCAAAGAAGATATGAAAGAGCAAAAATAAAGAATTTCACCACGTCCCTAGAAAAGGTCAAAACTTCAGGACAAAATATTTTCGTAACCTTAAAATGACATATTTAAACCCAATGAAAATTCGCTTCTAAAAAAAGTTTGAAATAGCATTTGTGAGGATTGGAATTTCCCAAATTTCCCAGGGGGGAGCATGCCCCAGGACCTCACCCAGGGGAGCCTGCCCCAGGACCCCCTAGTTTTACTAGCAAGCGTGCCCTTGCTGAGACAGCCCTGGACAAAAAACTTTTTCGTAAGCTTAAAATGACACATTTTAAAAATGAAAATTCGCTTTGGAAAAAAAGGTGTAAACTATCATTTCAGAGGATTGGAATTTCCCAGGGGAGCATGCCCCAGGACCCCCTAGTTTTACAAGCGAGCACGCCCTTGCCGAGACAGCCCTGGACAAAAACATTTTCGTAAGCTTAAAATGACACATTTTAAAAATGAAAATTTGCTTTAAAAAAAAGTTTGAAATAGCATTTGAGAAGATCGGAAGTTCCCAAATTTCCCAGGGGGGAGCCTGCCCCAGGACCCCCTAGTTTTATTAGCGAGCGCGCCCTTGCCGAGACAGCCCTGGACAAAAAAAACATTTTCGTAAGCTTAAAATGACATTTTAAAAATGAAAATTCGCTTCTAAAAAAAGAGCTTGAAATATCATTTTGGAGGATTGGAAGTTCCCAAATTTCCCAGGTGAGCATGCCCCAGGACCCCCTAGTTTTACAAGCGAGTGCGCCCTTGCCCTCTAAAGCTTGCGACAGCCCCGCTTTTGTCTCCCTGTTCCCCCAGGCTCAGACAGCCAGCAGAATTCCCGGCTGGTTCTGCCCCATCAGATCACAGCTTCCCAAGATGAATGTTGATTGACTTGTGGCCTCCTGGGATCCATCCTTAATCACCTACCTGTTCAACCCTACACTAATATATGGTCCTTTAAACAATGATAGATTGAGCTGTGTGATTAATTACTGCTTCATTAAAAACTTGCTTAATCAAGCTCGCATCAATCTGGAAGGATGGTGATAGATCTGCAGGTGATGAAGGGGGGGCTGTGGTTGGGAGGGATTACACATGACAGTGCCAGGTGGCTTCATTTGCACCCACATGCTCCCTCTAGACCAGTCGCTAACCTGTCTTCAGCTCACAACAGTTGCGAATCTAAGCCTCATCTGTTTGCACTGTGTATATATCAGGGCTCGAAATGCTGGGTGCAAATGCAATTTTGTGCACCCAAAATTGGAGCTGTGTACTTACCGGTAATGAACGTTTGATTGTGGTTGCACCTGTGCACCTAGATATTTGTGTAGGGTTACCTACGTAAAGGTACTATTGTACACTAGAATGCAACAAATTCTTGACATTTAAAGTATCATGAAAAATAGTAAAATCTTTGTTGTATCGCTTCGTAAAAATCAATCACTGAGTCTGAAGAGAGGCAGTAAGGTTTGTAATTAAGTTTGCTGACATTCTAAAAACTTTTCTGTGCAATTAAATTTTCGAGCAGGTGCATCGGTACACCTTTTCCTAAAACTGAATTTTGAGCCCTGTATATACAACAGTCAACAGTACAGGTTACTAAACAGGAAGCTTTTTAACCTGCTGTACATGTAGGTTGGTAAAGAGGTTGTGATTTATCTGAAAATGATCACAAAATGCTTCGCCAGTAGACTGATAATTACCATCAGCTCAGAACAGTTTCGGTGTCACAAATCTAAGCCTAAATCTGTTCACACTATACTTGATAAGAAAGAAAACTTTAGCAGGTACACGCTAGGAATATTGCAGGCTTTTTGGACTTGAAGGAGGCTGAGATTTGAGGTGTAAGTAATCTGAAAATGATAAAGGAATGCTGCGAACAGTATTTGAGTCGTTAATCTAAACCTAATATGTGTGCCTTGTACTTGATAAGGTAATACATGTTATATATATATATATAACAGTTTACTTTAACACAAGTGGCGTTGCCTTCTTGAACTTGAAGGAGGGAGATTGCAAATTGGGTTGTAGATTTGTGGTTGATGCAAAAATGTTTTAGAACTGTTTTAGTACATTCTTGACGTGCGTGACGCAGGCCGATTTACATTTCAATGTACCCAGTTTTTAATTTGCTTGCGTGTGTACACAGTTTTCGTACGTCAGGTTTTTATAAATCGGGTCTAACTCTTGCTTTTCACCCTGCCACAAAATTTAGATGCTGTGAACTTAAATAACTTTTCAGTACTCTGACAGCTACTTGAGAGATGTTGCAGAAAGTCTAGTCCTGTCAGCTGTGTATTATCTGCCCTGTAATTTTGGAGACATAAATCTTCTCTTTGTGATGTCAAAGTTGGATGTCTACATGCCCTCCAGTCACGATCGTATTATCCATGCAGACAATACATGTCAGAAAACACCAGTAAACAGTAGGGTACATTCCAGCGTAGGCTGTTCTACCAGTTCTAACTGTGCCCACAATTAATCAGTAAATCAGTAAGATCGCTATGTTAAGCCCCACCAATATAATTACTTGCTTGTCGGACATTTATGCAAAATTTTAGCAAGAGAATGTCATAAAAGTAGAGGTCTGGGAGGAAAACTTGCATCTGACTCCCTTAAACTACAATGTGCACCAAGGTACAGGCTTTCTCTTCTTTTCATGTTTATATTCCAATCTAGCATCATTTTTAACGAACCAAATAAAAAAGAAATAAAATCAGCGTGGCCCTAAGTACTTTTCTTAAAGCCTCTGTCCCTGTCTACAGTAATCTGAGTGTTCCAGGGTCCTAGAACCCCCTTCCAGACCCTTTACTAGGCTTGCAGCCCCATCCTGTGTTATGACATTATCAAGTACCCGTGTGCAGCGTAGATGCTCTGTACCATGATGGCCATTTGAAGTGAACTCGGGATGGCAGTGACAAACTACACGTCGTCCACAATTCCTTATCAACTTGCCAGTTTTGCCTAGTAATCCGCGCTCTATGTAGCCCCCGACTGCCCCCTCTTTGATATATGCATGATTTATAATATCGTTCATCTTCCCTCCTTAGAAGGTGGGATGTTGAGTACCATTGACAAGTCGTATGTCAGATACGATTCTTGCCGAACTAGTCAAGTAATCCACGAATTACAAGATGCTGTAGCGGGCTTAACGGGGGAAACAGGACGAACGCGATCAATCCTGGTTTAAATCTCGTTCCTCAGATGTTGGCCGGAGTTTGTCTGCCTGACTTTGAGTAATGTGTGTTCAAGACAAGGGCCCTCCTGGTGAAAGCTTCAATTCAATATAGCCAGTCCTCCCCTACGGGAAGCTTTCTTTGCAGAGATTGAAATATGGTCGCAGGTAGGACTGAGGACTCAATATTTGACCCCGACATATACTCTCGCATGTAACGGATGGGGTATAAAAAGTACATGAGGATGGACGACTCTACGCTTGTGTTTCAACAACTTTTTGAAAAACATTTGTCAAATACCTGTATGTAGTGTAACCTGGTCCTTACTTTAATATAGTGGGTTTTGCATACAAGTTTCATATTTGTCATATTTGTATCCATACAACATGACAAAAAAAAGAAATATTATATATATATTATAGATTCAAGACTTAATATATATATTCCATTATTTGATTATAAATGAAGGTAACTGAAATTAAAGTATATAAATAAAGAAATACATATTATTAAATAGAAAAAACAGGGTACATTGATATTAACTAAAGATCAAAAATGGATGATTTGTTCTGAAAAATGTTTTGAAAAGCATCCTTTGTGTAGAAAGAAAACAGAATACAAATTTCTGTATTTTAGGTTAAACCCTCTACTAACTTATTTACTCTACTATGGAGCAATAGAAAATTATAACTACCAATTTATGATACCGTTATCAATATCTTTTTATTATAATGGAAATTATGAAAATTGTTGTTCTGTTACAGTGTCCCCTCACAATCCTAACATACTCCATAGTTTGGGCAAGAGGGACTGGTAGTTAATCTATTTACGAGTAACCTTAATGTTGATGTACGTTACCTTAAAGTTGCTTTCACTTCTGCTGTCGTGTCACCAGAGCCGAAGCTGTAGCCAATCTCCTGTGTTCAACACAAGTCCCCTTATCGCTTTTATCCCCAATTATTATGTACCTTCTCCGTTATTTCAGACCCAGAATTGCCAAACCCTCCACTCAGTCCACAATCTATATCTTAACAAGCCACCCAATTGTCTCTTATTTGGGATCTGTCGGCTCCGTTCTCGTCCCCGTGTTTCCGGGATCCGACTTTGAGCGGCGCTGACAGATGGTTTGTCAGATCTGATTCCCAGAGACGCCGTACCAAACAGTTCTATAAAGGCTCGGCCCGTCCGGCCGTTCTCCGCTCATCAGCGAATCATCCCTATCATTTTGCATCTTAAAACCGGGAAAGCGTTGACAGATAGCGTGTCAGTTTCGATTGAGGTTGAACCCCCCGCGTTTAAGCTGGAAGTTAGGGAATCGTTATGCCATCAAGTGAGCACAGTTATTCCCTGTCGGGCCACATTATTGTCTATGACCCTCCTTTCTCAGTGCCTCCCCGCCCGTCTTATCGGCATTGACAGACTGATTTCACATAAATCTAAGGCGGAGATCGATCTTGAGTGATTGCTACCTGAGGGATTGCTCATCGCGGGTCGTTCCCCTGATGATGCGGCACTTCTGGGATTGGGAAGACATGCGGATTTGGTGCGGCACAAATCATGGGTGCCCGCTTGCCATTTGGTGTTAAGGTTGCCTGATTAAAAGAAGCCAGACTGATTCCTCTAGGCTGCTGCAATCCAGATGTATGTGGGGCTTGGGTGAACTTGAGTCGTGCCATTTCGACAGAAAAGACGAGGAAAAAAGACTCTCCACCTCCCCGCGTTACCAACTTTGATTGTCTCCAGTCCATAGTCGTAAATTCCGTGTCATTTGAGAGGGTGGAACCATGTCAGGGGCAATCAGCGTTTTGAAATTCTTGATTACGTGCAAACTCATTCACTTCTTTGACTGGCAATTTTGCCTCATTGGTCTTACCTTACCTTGATTGTGGAGACCATGACTTTCAATGTAGAAGTCCTAATATCGTTCAGTTGTATAAAGCAAAGCCGTCATCAAACATAGGAAATGACATGCTTGTTTCTTTTTGTGCTTGCTCAAAAGTGAGATTGGGTAGTTGTTGCTGACTGTGGATATATCTCTGATTGAACAGTTCTTAGGAACACTTACTAATACACAGCAAGGCCATCCCAACTGAATTCATTTTTTTTCACCAAGTCATTTAGAAAAAAAAGCTAAAAGCTACATATTGGAGCTCTTGCCAGCTCAATCTCTTTTAAGATTTGGACTTTTTCCTGTCTTGCTTAGAGTTTTAAAAACCCTTTGACTTTTTTGTCTTACTCCCTTTCTTACTGTGATGATACAGAACACAGCTAACCAATTACTGCCAGGGCTCTGTCTATAGCTGTAAACTGTTCTCTGTCCTCTCAGTTTGATAGAGCAAAGCTTAAGAAGAAACATGTTTTGGCACCTGTTGAAATGTGGCAGCCTCACCAAGAAGTGATTATCCTATCACTAGTATCAGAGACATACTTTCTTTACCATGGGGAGATAGGGTGATTCCCCTACCAACTCCTTCATTAACTATTAGATTACAAGTATATTAATCCCTAGCAGGAAGACAACAATGGCTAAAGATTGATGGAATCTTTAGAGGTTTACTATAACAATAAGTGCCATGTAGTTTAACCTTCTCCCTGCTGCCTAAGCCTCGTAACCAATAGAGAATTGGTAGCCAAACAGCTACTATAGTGTTGTAAAGGTTAAGACATTTATGTCATATCTGTAGGTGCATGCTTAGAAAACAACAAATCAGAGCCATTTCCTGTATCTGACCTTTTGACCTGTCATTCTGCCTGTCAATCTTCCCCCACCCACGTGCTGTCAACCTACTCTGTCTGGACAAACAGGTAAACAAACCCACAGCTCAGCTACCCAAAACAGTACTTCCGTACCGGGAAGTACAAAAATTAATGTGAAATGCAGAAAATTTGACAGGTTGACATATTGGTTGAACCAAGGACAAAATTTACATTGATGTCCTTGGTTGAACTAATAATCTTAATGGACAGCCAGGATCATTCTATTATGTTTGGGGTTACAAAAATGCCAAATACATTATCCTGTATGCAGATGTATATTCATTTATTAAAATTCACCACAATTTGTGTATCTACGCCTTTACAAGTTGCACTGCCAAACATGAAAACAATACAACAACACAACAATACAAGATTTACAGATTATATGATGAGTTTATGTCACTGATGACACTTCTGTTCAATCTTTTTTCCTCTAAATGTCTGTGAAAACAAAACCTGTAATTGCTGTCCAGTACCTACATGTATCTGGCAGACTACACGCTTTATCTAACACCTGCCTAGAATTATCTGCTATTGACTTTTCAACAGTCAATCACAATGCTCTGTGAAACTGGTAATTCAATTATCATAATTATGGGGCTTAAATATTCCACAAAACCCAGGGTAGTTACAACGCACCTGGACTGTCTCTTGGTGACCCATGTTACATTGTATTTGGACAAAAGGGAAGAAATTACAGCTCCAGTTATATATTGTTCTACATTACCAATAGTCTACTTCTGGTGCAGGGAGCTGGCCTGTGTTGGCCCTGGTAACAGTCTGGATTCCAGGTGAAATTCTGGTTGCCAAGACTGCTTTAAATTATTGGGAATCACAGTGTTCTTTTGTGTCAACTATATAAAAGTGTTACTCTTAGGTGTGTGTGTGTGTGTACATGTGCGGTGTGTGTGTGTGTCTGTGTGTATTAGTGTGTGTGTTGGAGTATGTGTACATATGTGGTATGTGTGTATCTGTGTGTATATTTGTGTGTGTGTGTGTGTCTGTCTGTCTGTCTGTGTACGGTGTTGTTATAGTTTATACTCTCTATGCAGAGGTTCGGGCATTCTGTCAGCAGGCTTTATATTTTGTATTTACATTGAGCATTGAGGAATTCCATAAATTGAACACAGTAATCACAATCTACGCTCAAACAGATTAAAATGTTTCTGCAGCAACCACAACGTTACATTGACGAAGCCTCCAACACTCGAAGTTTAAGTGTTAGCCGGTATCAGACTATTTCCCTCACAAAGTCAATGTCTTCAGCGCAATGGCAATGGTAAACTTCCAGCAAATCGGCGCAAATTATTCTCGCATGGCTGAATACAAATTGATCTGTCAGGGCCTCAACTGTTGGGCTTTTTTCCCTCTTAAGTATCATTTCACCTCATTTCCTGTGGCAAATGGTGCTCCTGAAGTGCTTCACCGTGAAAACGTACCATGCCTTTGCGAGCAAAGCGTGCGGAAAAAAAAAGTAATCCGCGCTAGGAAATGGTTTCTGTTGTGTCAACTCTTGGCGAAGTCGTTTGGATGGCGGGGTAATTGTTCCACGCAGCTGATTGAAGTATGAGTTTAATTCTGTCTTCCATTCCGTTCAATTCCTTCCCTGCCCGGGGATTAGGCCGAGCAGACCTGACGAATGTATCCCACGATACATTGCCGCTCATTTGCACATCTCTTATTGTTTAATCATTGTCATTTGTATGAGTATTGATGGTGCCTGCGCGAAACAAAGAGCGGGCTCGCCGCCCTGAAGTATGGGGATCCGGGGAAATTTGACACTATTGACAAGTGGAAGTAAATAATACCCTCCTACCTGCCTATCCGTCATGCTATCTCGGTCTCCTTGGGGGAAAAAATCATAATTTGCGGCCCATAAAACCTTCACGGGTATTATCAATCTTCACACATCAGGAGAACAATGGCGTGCGCGCCCGGGAACGAACGCTACGATACCTTTTGTGTGTCGTGGACCGGAGTCGACTGCGCCACTGTCGGGAGGCTGGTCCGACGGGGAGAAAATTACAGGGTGGTAGAGTGATGGATATATGGGCGTTGTGCTATCACTTGGTAGTTGGATTCATTCTGTTCCGCAGAGGTGGCATATGATGGACTATGCCTGTCATTGTGTCGAACAAAATACATTGCAATGATAAGGGGCAAAAATATGATGTCAAATGTTGCGGCCTTTGGAGGATTGTGCGAGGCTGTTGCGCCTCGTGGGGGATGTACCAGTAATGGACGTTATCCATCTTTTCGCATACCAGGGTTTTTATGTCGAGTCCGCTCCTGTCGGTCTGACAGGAAGAGTTTTCATTGCCTAACCACAGAGAAATGATCTGATCTGTTATGACTGAGACGGCAGATACACTGCAGAGAGCCAGTAAATATGGGCACGATATTGCGGTAATATATCTAAGGCTTAAGGTCTGTGCACTAAGTCGAAAGGATAGCGGCGAGAGGGGAAGATAAACAGCACGTGTCAACGGAAAAGTAGAAAAGCTCTGTCAGCAGCGTGGAAGACGGCCATTTGTGGAAAATGGGAATATCGGCAGATATATCCCCAAAATGTGAATGCGCGGCCATTTCCAACCCACTCAGGGGGATGATAGATTTGAGGTCCGGGCCACGATTTTTCAAGGTATTATATTGGAGATATTGAAGATACGGGGTGTTTTCTTGCATTTGTGATGGCGCTAGAGGCCAGACTATTATGGCTGGCACCCGATTTTTCAAACCTGCTGATTGTGACAAAAGACGAGAATTTATGGGTAATTGTCTGCACATTAAAATTTCCCGGTCCCGGTTTGATTGTCCTCCTTGGCTTGATTGATTGGTGGGATTTGAACTCTCGAACCCTGCGCGGCACAGAAACGTAGCATCTTCCCAGACAAAAGACCTGTCAGATGAAATACAACCCCTTCAGGAAGTCTGCCGCGATCAATGTCCCTTTGCACTTTTCTGGAAGTCCCATGGTACATGAAGCTTCTTTTTCGGGCGGCTCTTTGAAAAGGGGCATCTTGAACATTAGTTGCCGCCAGCGTGGCCCCAGCCTGGTGTCTAACTGGGTATCATAATCATAATGATGTACGACGGGCCTGTGAGCCCGCCTTGATAATCATAATTAATGGCTCATGTTTCAACGTGATTAATGTTTATCACAACGTTATTGCCACATTATTTTTCATTTGTACTTCAGTCCCAAACTTGGCGGGATATGGCCACGCTGGGACGAGAAATCGCGCTCCTCTTCTCACAGACTCGCCATAATCAATGATTAACTCGGTACGCGCCAAATTGGGCTGAGACAATCGTGAAAACGACAGATTACCGGGCCTGACAGCTCGGAGGCCCCAAGGCAATGATAAATCGCTCTGGAAGGGCGAAAAGTCATGGCAGGCTATTTTTCATTCAGACGCTTTTAGGTTGAAGCCCAGATACCGATTACCCCATGGAACTGAAAATAACTTGCTCTTGTAACAATGCCATTACTAATCAAAGACCAACCCACGAACATGAAAGCGCTGCAGTAATATTTCACACCGCCGGTATCAGCGATCAATCCACAGGGCCGCGGTGTCAGAGAGAAATGTGCCTGAATTTTGTCGATTTTTCATCTTCCATGGTACATTAGGAGCCCTGTAATAACTCAGATAATATCCCACTTTTCATGTCAGAAAAATGGGCGCAGATTGCTCTATGGTGTCATGCTAGATTCATATTCCATTTTTATAGCGTCAGATTCGTGTGTGCCAAATCTGTCTTGGGTTGATACTGCGTGAGATAGCATCGGCGGCAGGCTAGCTGCTGGACAAAGTCAATTTGTGGGGGTGTTGTGGTATTACAGGGTAGGTATGTTTGTTTGTGGGGCTGGTGCTGAATTTTAGGTTTGGTGGATCAAAAGGAGTACCTTTAATATCTCTCACTCTGATTTACACGTGTATATGTTTGAAAATTTCCGTTGTTATATGTCATGTACTTTGTATTCTTTTATTATGGACTCCAGGATGTATCACTGTTAAATGGAGATCTAAATAAAATAAACAAACAAACAAACAAACAAACAAACAAACAAAGACACATACTATGTTGGTCATTACATTTATGAAGGTTAGGCATCCAGGAATGAATAACAATATTTCTATTTATTTCTTGAGAAAAATTACGGACGTTTCAGGTTATGTTGGTGCTGCTTACATGTACATCTAGACTGATAATTTTCGTGTCAGTAAACTTAAATGATAGAAGAGTGTAAATAAAACAAAGAATGATGACAATTACTGACAGTGAAAATGTCGTTTTTTTTCTTTTTTCTTATTTGAAATTAATGAATAAGAGATAATTTTTTGAGACCTGACAAACTTTGTCATGCCATTACCCTGTTGCAATTTGGACAGTCCAGAACAGATCACAGGGAGAATTTTCAATGAAAGTATTTGAAAGTAAAAAACTTATGAACCTAAATACAGTATATTCCTTCATACACTATGTAGTTATGGTCAAGAAGGTTCACTTCCACTTGTAATATGTGTTGGCTCATTTGCAAGGCCCATACAGCAGTCTCCGTGGAAATATTAAACAGTCAAGTTAATGTTTACCGGCTATCAAAGCTAGGACGGTTAAGTTCATCTGGATGTGGGATTCGTGCACTTGACTGGGTTCCTACCCCCCTCGGGGGAATAGAATGACCCAGCATACCGAGTGACTGCCCCTCGCCATTTTTCAAATCTTAACTGACATCAGGATTGGAGGAGATCAAAGAAGGGACAAGGCAGAAGTGACAGGTGGTGGAAGGCCGGGTCCACGCCACTTCAAACTCCATCTAAATCAAGTCCAGCACCAGCCACTTAGAGATTTATTTGACAAACATGGAAGAACATCAAAGCGGAGAGTCGTCAATTCGGAGACAGTAAACCAGGCACAGTTCGCTGGCTCCTGTCGCCTCCGTGTCGCCGTAGTTGTGTCTGAAATTCTCGTCATTTAACAAACGTGCTTCGAAGTTTTGCAAACAGGTAGAAGTGTTAATCTTGAGACATCAAAGCTCTGGGTAAGGGACGTGAGGATCTCTATGTTGAGCTGTTGTGTATCAGTACTGCTACTTCAGGTATGTGACAGGTACGAAGGATCAAAGACAAAATAAAACATGCCCTCAAGACAGAAAGGTGGGAAGTGCCAGCTTAGGAAAACAATGTGACCAATCATGTCAGGCCTTCTGTCAGTTGCTGGGAAAAACACCCCTCTCGCAAGCCTCCGAAGTTCAGACAAAGGCCACGGGGTGCCCCTGTCTACCCCGACATGGCAAGGTTGAGCCTCACCAAGTAGCAAGTCAAGTAGACTGACAGACTGTGGCAGCGTCTGACCTTTTTATTGTTCTGCGCCTGTCAACAAGGGGAGCGTGATCAAAGGACATCCGCCAGCCCCCGAGGAAACGTGTAATTAAGGAAGACTGCGCCTCTGTTTTTATGACGTGTTTGTGAGCAGGCATGTCATCAGATTTGTCTTGGCTACACTGCAGCACTCGGCCACTTGTTGTGTAGAAGTCAACCCTCATTTGGAGCTAGCTGGAGTTGTCCTGTACAGCAGTCCTTGCTGATTGTCAGCAGTGTGTGTAGAGGTGGAATCCAAGCTTGACTTGCCCTCCGGGGATTCATTCATCTTTTCCGTATGACATGTTAGTACTTGGGACAAGACTGAGAGCCTTTGTGCTTTGGATTACATGATAAATGATTGTCAGCAAACAACACCTGCCTGGACAGTATTTAAATAAGTACCCTTCAGAGTCTCAGATAATCAAGGCTTTTAATTCTCTGAAAGACCAAACAATATCTAGTGGAGTGTTATGTTAAGATTTATGAGTAAGTGGTATAAGAGAACCTTTTAAGAGTTTGAAAGGAGCTTAAGTATATATGCTAAGTCTATAACTTCATGTGTAAGAACAAAGAAAATTGAAAAGTGAGATTCTCATATAATGGAGGCTGAAAAAGCACACAGTTTGTGGTGGAGATACAGACAATATTTAGTGGTGTGTTACGTTTAAATTTATGTGTAAGTGTTCTTTGGGGGCCTGCATGCCCTTTTTCGTAAGGCGTAATCAGGGCTTTTTAGTCGCCGTAATCCGTAGGCAGACGTCCAAAAAGTCAACGTAATTCGTAATAGTACATTTGCCAAAAAGCGTAAAGGCGTAATCAGCTCTGAGAATTTAACGTAATTCGTAATCGGCGGTGAAAATTTTGCGTAATTCGTAATCACTACCCCCCCCATGCAGGCCCTCTTCTTTTAGTGATGTTTAAGAGCTTGAAAGGAGCTTTAAGTATGTATATGTTAAGTCCATAATGTGTAAGAACAAAAAGAAAATTGAAAAGCGAGATTCTCATATAATGGAGGCTGAAAAGGCACACAGTTTGTGGTGGAGATACAGACAATATTAGGTGGTGTGTTACGTTTAGATTTATGTGTAAGTGTTCTATAAGTACACGAGAGGAGCTTTACATCTATAGGCTGCATGTGTAAGATTACAATAAGAACCAGCTTGAAGGTGGGGTGCTAGCACAAGTGCCATCTGTTTAGACCTTCTCACTTGGAATCCTGATGACCATTTGTCCTGCCCTGTGTCAAAAGTTGTCACCTGCATTTTTCAAACCGCTTTAATCCAGCACCACACTGGTAGAGAAATGGTTGTTTTCCTTTGAAAGAAAGCTTGATAAACTACCTGCTATGCCCTCCCGTGGGCTTCTCCCTACACCAACCCTCAAACTGGCCCTGTGAAATATAGGAGCCATGACAAAAGCGGGGGATCGCCTTGTAAATTTTCAGTTTCCAGCTCTTTTCTGTCAAGACCAGGGCTTGGAAGGGCAGCTTAAAAGGGTATGGGGACATCTGTATTGGATTGTACAGGATGTACCACTTGACCCTGCCTTTTGCAGTGGTGGTGGGACCAGGGCTCCACGCTGGGAGGCCAAAGCCTCCCTAATTCATCATGATGTCCCACACAGGGGGACTCCAACAAACCGGTTTGTTCTACCCACCCTTGATTCAATCAGCTCCGTTTGGCCCGCTCACCTCGAGTCTGGAGCCAGAAGTTTTCCAGAAGGCAGCGATGGTTATCTCTTGATTTCAAGTTAAAGGTTGCATAGTTGTTGGAGGTCCAAGAAACCGATTTGATCAAATCTGGATGGTCTATTTGTTTCAGCCACTTTCAGTACATTAGAAGTACCAAGTACCAAGTTAAGTACAAAGAACTGAAGTCTTGACAGGCTTTCTTGATGTCAAGTTAAAGGTTGCATAGTTGTTGGGTGTCCAAGAAACCGATTTGATCAAATCTGGATGGTCTATTTGTTTCAGCCACTTTCAGACGAGTACATTAGAAGTACCAAGTACATGTACCAAGTTAACATGCTTGAGGTGTGGACCTCCTGAGCTTTACATGTGTACCTCCCATCCAAGAGTATGTCCCTAACTGAAGCTAGGTACTCATTTTCACCTGTCAAGAGAGGGAGCTGAACTAAGAAAGGAAATAATGTAAAGTGCCTTTCCAAAGGGCACAACTTTGGGGTTAGCCTGGATGCAAGACTGTTCTCAGGGCCAATACACAGGCCAGCACCAAGTTTAATAATAGACCCTGAGAAGCAGTTCTTGGTACTTAACTTGGTATTTTCTAATGTACTGTATGTGGCTAAAACAAATAGACCATCCAGATTGGATCAAATCAGTTTCTTGGACATCCAAAATATGCAACCTTTAACTTGAAATCAAGAAAGCCTGTCAAGACTGCAGTTCTTTGTTCAAATGTACTTAAAGAACCCACCACACTTATCAAAAAGAGTAGGGGCCCTTCCCTGGTGTCTGTGGATCAAACCTTACAGTTTGGTCTCCAGGTTGACATCTTGAAAAGGTGATGTGGTAAATATCAATGAATACTGTCCCGCTGAAGGTTGCATGGACCTTGACACACTGCAGACTGCATGTGACAGTTGAAGACATCGCTGCAGGTTGCCCTAATGAACATCATATGCATGGCTACCCTGAACTTCAAATCTGCTAACTGCCAGCCGCATTAGCCATGTGGCATCAGTGTCACTTCCAATGAGATCCCAGTCAGACAAGTCTACTTCTAGCCTAGATGCCAGACTGTTCTCGGGGCCAGGCCACAGGCCAGTCCCAAGTTAGACCATAAGCTCAGGTCTAAACTGAGGGGGTCTGTGGTAAAATTTCCTTGGTGACATGTTGGCCCTGGAGCCGAGGAGCTAGCCTGCATACTGACTGTCCCTGGCAACAGTCTGGCACCCAGGCTAGACTACTCCCTTGCCACGTTGATACAGCCTTCTGTGATATCACGTTATGCAGATGACACAGTGAGCAGTGGCTCATAGGCCGTTGCAGAAAGTCTGTGGCGCCCCCCGTCTCTGTTGAGGGATGGTTTCAGTGCCCTGATGTAGATGGCCTCCTTAATACCTCGTGCAAAAAAAGTCTGGTTATGTGTGCACTTTAATAACTTTGATATCAGATGGTCGTTTGAAACACCCTCCAATCATACATTATTATATTGTATTTTGCAGTTTTTGCTACAATGGACAAATGGTAAGTTCTGAAGACCTAATAATGTGTGCCAAAACTTTGTCCCTCTGCTGGAGAAAAATGACCCCGCTTTGTGTAATTTCGAAAAATTATCACATTTCGTAATATTCTCGACGAGTCAGGTGGAACATCAATTGTTAGAACGTCAATTAAGAGTTAATTAACAAATTGTTACGACCCACGTCTGAAATCGAAATCCAGAAAAATATGTGGTAATAAAATGCAGGGGATAAATTTACAATGATGCTTATGCAAGGAAATGCTCTCTTAAGAGTTTCAAAAGTCAGACAGAATAGAGTGAAAAAAAATGTTATGTTCTTGCGGGTATTGAAATTGATATTGAGCCCAGAAGAATATAATTTTGTCGGTAAAGGCTGGTATTTGTCATAACATATGGCAATTGCAAGCTACCCTAGTCTGGAAACCAGAACAGTATTGGATAACCCATAATTCCGCGGCACTTTATCGGACAAAGGAACATTGCATGCGACCATGATAGCATGATGCGGTCATTATTCCTGATTCTATCAGCTATAGAATTGATTTTTGTTTGGGAAATGTATCATGGAGACAATAGCATGTTCTGTAAGTGAGCTCGATGGGGGATAATTGGGCCTTCTTCCCAATTTTCTGACAACACCGTCATCATTGCCCATA
Organism: Branchiostoma floridae x Branchiostoma japonicum; assembly: GCA_013266295.2. Lineage (NCBI taxonomy): Eukaryota > Metazoa > Chordata > Leptocardii > Amphioxiformes > Branchiostomatidae > Branchiostoma > Branchiostoma floridae x Branchiostoma japonicum. The sequence continues at coordinate 7,374,763 of CM023837.1, read as the reverse complement.
CCGGCTATAGCCCCCCTTAAATAGTGCGAAGATTTAGATGTGCAAACATCGCAAACGCTGTCGCACACTCATCACTATCAGTTTCAAAAATACAGCGCGGAGGCTTATTTGATTGTCCTTTTGAGTAGGTTTTTATTAGTGTTTACCTCTCGGACATATCAGTACAATCAAATTGTGTCCAATAATTTCAGTTGCCTCAGCACCCTGAAATGGTAGCCCATGACCCGACTGCGGCATGACAGCGTTCTTTATGGTGAGTTATGACAGGCAGTATTTATGACCCCTGCAGCCTGTTTTCCGTATTGAGTTATCATCAAGCAAACTTGGTTATCTCCTTTTAATAAGATTACAGCCACAAGGGTACTAAATCATCAGTGTGTAGTAAACAGAAAAAAAAGTTGTTATCGGAATGTGTAATCTGCAGCGGTGGCGACGAACAAAGGAGGGATCATTGGGATGCGGTTGACATCTGTCTGTCTTTTAATTATGAGCATGATTGACATATCTGCGCCGCGCCACGTCAACCTGTGTGCTACGTGTGCTCACCCCCTCTTTTGTGTAGTATGTGGGATTAGAAGCATCTCCTGTTGGGGATGAAGGAGGTGTGCTTTGTCCTCGATACCGTATGCCTTCTATACGGACAGGGATAAGTCAAGAAAGCTGTGCAGCTTAGGAGGAAATAAGCAGGTATGGGTGAGCTGGCAAAGGAAGCATCGGCAAAGCCACCTCCGCTATTCGTTCTTATTTAGCGGGATTTGGGAGATTGTTGGTGGGGGAGAGGGGTGTACGGCGTGCTTCCTACACACAAGCTGGAGCTTAGAGCCGCCAGAGTTGAGGATAATTCTGTCCGGCGTTTGACGTTTGATATATTGGAGCTCAGGTGGCAGATTCCAATCCCGTCCGACCGCTCACCAAGTGCTGGGAAACTCCGGGTAGTTTTGTCATTGTGGTTTCAATTTTTCCGCCGTTAATAAAATAATCCATCAGTGGGTTTGTCAAAGGAATGATTATGATTTGATTTATGGGCAATAAAGAAGGGCTGGCAGAATAACTGATGGGGGCCAGCAGGACTGGGCATTTAGCGTCAGACTTTTTCGTAAAAAGCCCCGATTTGAAGCGCTCGGAGTGATGTAAGGTTGACGTGGCAAACCCCCGGTGACATCCAGGAGGAGATGCGATGGTGAGGTATCTGGGGCAACCTTTGCAGAGTTCACATCCCCACACTCCCGAGATGTCTGGCATATTTGGTGCTTGACAGCACAGATAGTTGATTGGAGTTGCTGAATTTAGGCGCGGCTATTACTCATGTGAAATGATGCCTTTGACACGATGGGGATTGTTCAGGGGCCAAGAGATGCCACCCATCGCATATATTTGCAGGGGGAGGGGCACTACCCTGTGATTTATCAAAGTGCCCTGGGATAGCTCTCATCCAAATTTGCTTACCCGAATTTTTCAACCCATTCATCAATTGGCAATATGTGGGCTGGTACGATTAATCTTACTCTCCTTGCAGGAGAGCCGCCCCGGTTTATAAGAGGACAATTTTAGAGCTGCCATATATGTGTCCTGTCAGGGACGGCGCCCTCTGACCAGGGCGTCGAGAATCTTCGCTTTTGTGCGAAATTAAGACGTTTCGTGTACTTGGAGAGCACTTATCATGGAAGCATATGGCACTTAGGGAAGCTAACATTGTTAATTTCCCAGCGGAATATTGACATGTCGTTGCTTTCTGCCTCCTAACTAGAACGGCGATGAAGGATGCGTTGCGCCGTTAATGTTTTGGAGCGATCGTACCCTCCACCCGACTCCCGCACCCCAGTCGGGAAAAGTGGCCTGTTTTATGGCGGGGTGAGATTGACGCTGACATTTCGGGAGGGACAGCAGGAAAGTTTCCAGCAAATGCCAGGGAAGGGCTCTTGTCACCGGCTCCTTCTGCTACGCCACTTACCGGCGGCCGCGTTTGAAGTCTGCGATAGTTGCCAAACCGTGATTGATACCTGTCGAAGGATCATTAAAACAGGAGACTGGTTGATCCCCTGTGGTGCAGTAACCCAACCGCCAGGGCGCAGGCCCTAAAGCAACTGCAAAAACACTGCCATATCCCCCAGTCTGTCTCCCATTCGTCTTTCTGTCAGTCCAACTCTGCTGATTCCACCTCCTATAGACCTGATATCAACCGTAGATATACAGGGGTGAATCTCAGCTTGGCTCGCAATTCAGTTTCAGTTTATTGTCCAGTCAGTTGGTGCATCTCTTGTCTGGACTGTGACTCAGTCTGAGCTGTTTTTCAGGTATCCCTGGATAAAAACTACAAGAACACAAGAAACACAACAGCCTTTCACATAGAAACTAAAACGAGTGACATTTCAGTGTCCTTTCTATGTACATAGGTAAGCATGTATTATTGTAATCTGTATTGTTTTTTATGGGTTCTTATACCTGAAATAAAGAAATAAAGAAAGAAAACTTATTGTTATCACTGATACAGTCCATTCTTCAAAGCCATTGTCCAAGCATGCTTGTCTTTGTTCTAAAGAGAGCTTGTTCCATGTCAGTGGTCTGTAGTACTGCAGACTGCCTTTGAATTAAAGATCAGTTGTTCTCGTAATGACCCTCCCTTCATCGAAAGCAGAAGTCATTTCCCCTTGTTTATGGAGAGCCCACTGCTTGGGACAGCCTGATCGTATTTTATTCCTGCGTTCGAAAAGGTGCGAACGTCCCGACGGCAGAAAGTTTCCCCCGCCACACTGCCCAAACTTCTTGAATGCCAGTGTTAAGTGCTTTGCCATTTTCCTGCTTGCCTTCCTTTTTTCTCCGAGATCCCAGACGGCGGTTTTCGGGCCCGTGATTCATGGGGGGAGCCGGCAGAGTTCAACTGCGGAAGCGTCGGTGGTGCCTTTTGTCTCCGGCGCTAATTTAGTACACCAGTTCATAGCTGTAATGAATTGAAATTTACAAGCTTCCTCCAGCGGTAGCAGGCAGATGCAATAAAACTGAAGAACTCTCTGAAAGCCCGTCTAGTCTTCTCACTTCTAACGTTCTAATTGCTTTAGCAGCGTTATTGGTCACACTTGCACCTTAAACGTACTCCAGAATATCAGGAGAAGGAATGCTGCAAAAACTTCAAAGGATTTGGGGGCCTCTCCCTGCACTGAGCATTTTGACACATTCATTTTGGGTTAACCATTTGAACTAATGACTTGGAGGTTAGCTACACATATCAATCACTCTCCACCAGGGCTGTCATTTGCCTGTAAAAGGAGCTGTCTGAAATTTATCTAGGGTGGGTGGCAATTTCTGTTCAGCACAATATTACAAGGTTATTTATAGTTCTTTTTGAGCCCGATTTTTTTGTCGCGCGCCATTAGTTTGCCAGCTCTTCAGAACGGGGAGCTTGATTGTAATTTATAGAGCCTCAGCTGTAATAAGTTGAAACAGTTGCTCAGGCAGAATTATGTGGCGAACTTGTAAATCCTCTGCGCTGAAGTAATAACCGGCTGTAATTAAGCCCCAGAAAGACGGGCAACTTATTTATGCCTGCGAACATTTGTCAAAGTCAGGGAAGATGGATGGAATGGCAAAGAGGAGAAATAAAAGGGGACAACACGGGGGTAACAACGACCTATTTCAGGAGGTATTTCTGTGTCAGCTGCCAGCAGAGGTAGAACTACCAAACAGGCAAAGAGAGACATTTCCACATTTTGTGATATCATAGAAAAGAAGGAGAATTGGAAAAGAATGTCATTATCTTGGTAAAAAGCCTAAAAGATTCTGAGGTTTATCAATATTTGTAAGAAGTATTTCTTTTTTATGATGCAGTTGCATCAATAAATTTGGTCAATCCAAATCTTGCTACCTTAATTCTTATCTATATTTAGTGATCCTTATGAACATTGTTCATAATTTTACAAAATTTTTAAAATTTTTTTTAGGTCCTGTAGGGGGAAAAATTTCGTTGTCCATTTGTAAATTGTGACCGACACTGGCAAAAAAGCTGCAAATACCTTACTTGGAAAGCCAGAGATGTCATAATAAACAATACAGTTTGTTTTGGATTCTGCTGTGTGCTTTGTTCTTTGCTTACTATTTGATATTTCTTATTCGAAGGTTAGGGAAAAATCTCCCGTAGAGTGTGCCGCCACCCACGGTTTGAAAAAAGGATCCGAGATGATACCTTGAACCACAGAGGATACGTCTTTAACTTCATTCCCCTAATCGCCACACTTACTCTGCTTTAGCGTCATAATGCTGCATTAGAAGTCTTTTACGACTGACAGGCAGTTCCTTCTTGCTTAACAGTGTTACGTTCAGTGGAAAATTCTCCTTGTTTCTATGGTTATGGGAAAGTGTTCGGGAGAAACGCAGCAAGCGCTCCGGCTTGGAAAGCCCACCCTGCCCTTATATTAATCTTTCAGGATTACAGGAGTAAGGGACCACAGCTATAATAGCATTAAGTTCACTGCATCTGACTTACACTTTAAGTGGGGAGAGTCATGCTTGGAAATTCTACCTGTTACGGTTACAAAAGAAAGCCGACTGCGTCCTGATCCCGCTGTGCTTTGAAAAACTCTCCCGCACATTTCATTAGACACCTAATCGAATTAGGAAGTGGCCCTTTTGATCCTTTGTTCGGGGGCTTTGTGAGACGCGAGATCAAATTGTAAGAACACAAAAGTCGGGTAAAGTTGGACAGATTGCCTGCAAAATGCGGGATATTACCCCGGGCACACTTCGTTTAGTTCATTTGATATCTCTGCCTCCAGAGTAATTAATGTAGGTTGTGGGATATTAACTGGCACCTTCACAGTCATTAGAAATGTGAGACTGCACCTTTTATTAAATGTCGGATATTATTCATTGCTTGCCTGAATTCACCTCTATGGGGAAATGCATAAAGCAGGTAATAATATACATCCTCGCCTCATGATGCAACTACCATGACTGCAGTGTACAGTCATCAATAAGACTGCCTCCTAGCAAGGTAAGAGTGAACTGCAGTCATTACATGACTGAGGCGTTGTGGTATTGATTCATGTATGTTGTACTGATTGTTGCCAGAGATAGCTGTCCCAAGTGTTAAAAACCGTGTTTTCCTTGGCTTTAAAATGAAATCAGCTTATGCAGATGTCAGTTGGCTGAAACACGGAGCGAACCGGTATGGTTTTGTACGGTTGATCTCGGTGTGCGCTCATGTTCTTGATAAAAGGAGTATTTATAACTGTCATGTGGTCGCTTATCTTGTGTAATATATCATGATTTAGTGATTTTGGCAAATATAGCATGGATCAATATGTGTCCAACAAAGATGAAATATTATGGAACACAAACAGAAGTTGGAATATTCATAACATTGGGTGTATTTATGCAAAATGACAGTTGAAACACTGGGCAGAGCTTTTGAAGGCCTACGATAATATTCCAAACATGAAATATCTTGTAGAAAAAAATAAATATCAAGTTGAAATCTAAGAAGTTCTAGTCTCACTGTTGTCACTCAAGTTTCAAATTTGAGCTACATGATTGTATGTTCCCGTATTATGCCTGTAATGTCAGCTCAGTTTCTTGTTTTTGGATCTAGAATGTTTTGAAACATTTCAGCCATATTTGAATTACACGTCAGTTGCCCAGTGCCGTATTGGGGTTTCCATGCAGTTGTCCAGGCAAAAAAAATATTTCCCAAAACAATTACGACACTACTTACATGACTGTGTAGTCCAGTGATGTTAGTGACCCTGGCTCTGCACCGAGAGGTCGGGAGTTTGAATCCCGGCTGTTGTCGCTCCCCTTTCTTGCACGCTACTGGGACGGGTCTGATCGTGAAAGCTGCGTTCTGCTGTTCATTGTACTTAACGAAAAGGTCGAGCTAGTAAAATTTGCCTGGTATGTTAAACCTGTAACAGTATATACTGTACATAACGTCACCTGTTTCACAGCCATTAACAGTAACACCCACACACTACCAAATCTCTTCTGCAGCATGATTAAGCTACTGCCTCTTGTCTATGGCATATCTCCTTAATGCCTACAACATACATCTCCAAACCAATATTACCACAGATCGTTATCAGAACAGACAACACACAGCTCCGACAGGAACATTTTTCTTCGCTTGCCCCGAAAACCTTTCCCGAATTTCTTCCTCCCTCGCAGCTAGGGCGCCGCTTTTTTTTTTATTCGGCCGTTACCTGGAGCAGCCATTTTGCACTTGTCCCTCATCTCGGCATGCATCTTTCACAAACAGATTCCCTATCTCGCACCCCAACATTTGTCACGACTCACCCCCGTCGCTCCCTGAAGCCCCGTCTCTCCACGCTAACTTCTATATTGTCATGTTTAGGTCGTTATTGATTGAAGCGGCTTTACGCGACTTACAACTAAACACGTTCTGATCATCCTGCTTTATCTCTTTTCCCAGGGTACCCATCATTCTCTCCCCATGACATTGGATTGCAAGATACGTTGATATGCCCATTATTCATACTTTAAACAATAACATTCCTGCTACAATATCACTCCGTCATAGCTTATCCGCATAGCTTTGTGTCTCATATGAGCTCGCTACAATAATGCGTAATCTTCATCCTCGGCTACGGAAATAAATTACACCGAAGTGTAATATCAACAGTCTATCCTTATCGCGCATTGGTTGCGCGGGATCAGAAAAGAAATTTGTTGTCAGGCTACAAATGAAATTTGTGCCCACGAGTACCCATTTCCCCGGAAACTTCCTGACACCACCATTTCTCTTCATTTCTCTCCGTTGTTTTAACTCGGCGCACCCCTGACAGTTGTATTGTTAATAAAACTATAGCTACTCCCAGCGGGACGCGCCTTCCCGCCATTATCTCTACTTGGTGCATTGTATATCGGAGTTTCGCAGCACCGCTACAAAGAGCCAACATGTTTTTCTTTATTACGGCATCCTGGCTTAGACTCAAAAAGCGTCATATATCAGCTGAATATGACACTGAGGATTTAGGTGTCTTTGTTTGCTAATGTTGCTGTAACTTAACACTCCGTACAGCTTGCATATTAATTGATCTTGCTAAGCTGGCAACTTAGGTGAATTTTTGAACCGTGGCAGAACTTATCCTTCTATAGGGATCAGGAAAAAAAGGCGTAATATTAATGTACTAAATAATGTAACCATGCTCCTAATTCAAATTAATGTCCTGATTACCAGTTTATTTGATTGTTTTGCCACATCTTTAATCAGTGTTCTAGCCAGCCTGAAATTTTTTTCCGTCATCTCAATTTTGTTTTACATAACATCACGTCGAGCACCGACAATCCTAGGGGCATGTTCCCCTCGTACTTAAATGCTGTTTCCTACATGTTGAGGGGCAAATTTTGCTGGTAGGCTAAGCTTAGTTTAATGACATCTCTTTCCATATCTTTTCATGCCGATTTTTGTCCGTCAAAGATGATGGATTGGGCAAAATTTCTGTCCATCATGAGCAGCAAAATTGTGTCAAATGACGGAAAGACAGATGATGGCTGGTACACTGTCCTTAATATACACCTTTTTTTGCCTGACAAAATGCCTAAAAAAGCTTTTAAAAAGTCCAAAACGGGCATTTAACCTCTGCTTGGAGAGCAGTTTTAATACCCATCTGTTCCCAAGTTGCAATGGATCGGCCCATTAAGTAAGACCAAGTTTTTTTTTTTAAAAAGAATGTCTTCCCTTTTCCCCAGAAAATTTGCATACATCTCTTTGTTTTACCAGTTGGTCAAAATTGAACCAATGGCACAACATTCCTCCCAGTGTTTAAAGTTAAACATAAACACTTTAAATACTCACAACTAACTCACTCACTCACTCACTATCCTGGCTCAAACACTGGGACAAATATCATTTGTGGTGTGGTATGGTATAACATTACCTCAGTCACAACCTCAGAGTTTACACTGGGGTGGTGGAAGCTGTTTAGTAACTTCTGGAAGTCATCCCAAGCCCCATTTACACCGTCACGGGAAACCCATTCATAAATCACTCCATCATATTTACGACTACACCCGTCACTCCGCCCTGTAACTTGAAGTTCAAAGTCACCTCCCTCTCTGATTATTGTGCTACTCCAGCCCCTGGAACTATTGAAACAAGCAAGGTCGGAACGCTGTTGAAATTACCATCTGGCAGGTCGTGGGTTTGGCATCGGACCGCTGCATGGGGTCTGGCCGCTTCCGTTCCCCGTTTCACCCCCCCAGACATCTTTCCCAGAAATAAAGTTGATTTTGGCAAGCGTTTATGGTCGTATTTCTGCGTCCCGTAAAAATTACTGCCAGCCTGATACTCATTATGGTGATGTAGTTTAGATCTGCCACTAGTAAAGTATGGTAGATCCTTCAAGTACTTTTTTCTCCTGTCTGTTTTAGATGACGGTAAAACACTGGACTAGGATCTCTGACTGACAGACTGTTTTAAGAAGTGTACATTGTACATACTGTAGAAATGAAATTTAGAACTATTCCTTTATGATGTTGCCCCTTTATTTTATGCTCACACCTTTCCTTTGCTTTACCATATTCAAGCATTGGTTAATTAATTATTATATAAACTGATTATTCTAATTATTATGTACTTGTATAGTTGTTTATATTAGTTTTATTCATTTTTGTGTCTGCCTAATATGCATAATTCAGCCACTTGTATTATGTACAAGAGGGGCTGCAATGTATTTTAGTACCGGTATATTGTTATGAATCAAAACAATAAACCAATCTTATAAGCATTGGAGCTAGACAGAAGAAAAATCAAAATTTAAACTTTGAATATCGTTGAAGAGATTCATCAGTCACGTACTATTAAGTCAAACATAAATTCTTCGAACAGTGACTGTAATTTTGAAAGGTAAATTGCTTACCTCCAAATTTTCGTTGGCTGACAGTCCAACTTGATCACGGAGAGACTAGGTCACTCCGAGATCAAGTTGGACTGTCAGCCAACGAAAATTTGGAGGTAAGCAATTTACCTTTCAAAATTACAGTCACTGTTCGAAGAATTTATGTTTGACTTAAACTTTGAAATTAAAAATTGCTATTTGATAATGATATGCATTGTTGTTCGTAATTGTAGACTTCTTAAACTTGTATGGATTCTTGTCTTTTTCTTGTGTCCTCTTTTAGTTTTCATTCATTCCCCTACAGTACTATGCATGTACATGGTCTGTCCCTTTATACAGTCATGTGAAAAAAGAAAACTATGTGAAAAAGATGTCAGATTGTTAAGGACCAAGTTTGAGCATAGAAAGATCAGGTTGTTAGCTGGCATATTAAGAACTGCAGACTTACTGGCACACTTGAGTGATGACCCGTAAGCCGACCATTTATATCTGACAAAACTATGAGCTTTTGTTCTGAACATCGTGACCTTTGGGATGAAGATTCACTTGCCGACGTTGCGTAAGGATGCAGCGGCCTGCGAGGGCAGACGCCGTACGCTTTCACTTTCCCGGGGATTTGCCGCGAGATGGAGAAAAATGATCTCATTACTCCAACTTTCATTGAATTTGTTGAGCCAAAGGAGTAATCCCCCGAAATCCTACAAATTTTCCTCTACTTCTGTCAGCTTCAAATTGGAATAATTTGTTTGCGCCAGCAGCGTTCTGTCCCCTGATTTACCGTTTCCCCTTATGTCTGTCATCTGCAGGTCCCTGGACGGTTTGTCATCATTCGCGGAGCTGGAGGAACTGATCGTGGACAACAACCAGCTCGACGACGGACTCGTATTTCCGCGGTTACCGGCGCTTCACACGCTAATGATCAACAAAAATAGAATATCCTTTCTTCGTCAGTCGGTAGCAGCCCTGACAGAGGCAATGAGATGTGCAAAGGGGGTAAATTATGGACATCTGTCACAGTCAAGGGCGATTTCCCCCGCTCCGCTCGGCACGTCGTGAAAGATTTCCCTGAGAGGCATTAATTGTGGCCGTCTAATTATTTAATTAATTAGGGAATCTCCAGTAGTGGGAAGATGGATAGCGGAGCAGAGGGGTCCGTCCCCGTTTTGGCAGGACTGTTGATGGATGTTGGAGGGGGAAATAAGCTGGTACAGGTGGTAGCGTGAAGTTGAGGAGATAGGACAGTAACCAGGTCTCGGGAGACAGGACTAATGCAACCGCCTGAATATTCATGAAGATGTGTGCCGTTGGCAACACAATTAATCATGTGGAAATGGGGGAATGAATCATTTATTTTTGTGGGTCCCTAACAGGCTCCCCCCGTTATGAAGCTGTCATATTTGTGCTGCCATGAGGCAGATGGATGAGGTTGGTGGGGGAGCATGGGCAGGGCAGGAGGCTAGGCTAGGGGTTTTGCACCACACCGGTGTGCCCGGATTGCATAATGCAGCCAAACCTGCCCGAGAAGATCCCCCAAGGGACCAATAAAATCTGGTCTATGTGGACAGGTGGTCACTATTCTTAATGCTTGTGTCATTGGGAAAAGTTATCTGAGGGACCTATAAATAGTGATCACATTGGCCAGGTGGTTCTTATGAAAAGTTGGTCACTAGTACAGGTTTGACTGTACTCTATCTAGCCAGGAGGTCATACTTTTCTGCAGTTTGTTTGTTGTTTGTGGCAGGCTAAATTTGATGTTGATGTAATATAGACCATGTTTAAAATGCGCAATTCAGCCTCTTTGTATGCAAATGAAGCTGCCATGTATTTTAAGATGTAAATGACCGAAGTCAATAAACTTGTTATATATTATATATGTTATATATTAAATTTGCACCTAAAAGAGTCTTGATTTTCAAAAAAATTTTGGGTTTTGACTGTGTCTAGCCTGAGGAAAAAGTGATCAAATTTTGGGACATATTATTTTATTGTCTATATTCAGGAATTTTTTTGTAAAGTTTAATTTGTAACAGGCAGTTAGGTTCCTTGACAAGCATCAAGATTAGAAGACCATAGCAGACCGATGAAATTATTTATTTTCTAGATATCTAGATAACAAACTTGTGAGAGCTAGAGCTAGAAGTCACTAGAACACATGCAATGAAGGTGTTAATAACTTTTACCCCTGCAAATTGCTAAGAAGCGTAGACACTTTTATGCACTCTCTAAGTGCCTTTTGTAATCTCTATGTGTAGCTTGGTGAATGTCTTTCTACTGATATCCAACTGCTACATGTAGATTACTGTGAATATCAGTTGGCTTCATCGCCAAGCCACATGGAGAGCCCTGCCACAGCTGCCAGTTTGCGAGGGACTTGTTGGAGATCATTTAGCGACACTTGGAGGGAACATGAAGAATGGGGTCTTTGGCAGGGAGAGTTAGCAGTGTGACAGAGCATCTTTTTTGTCCTCGGGCATTCATCTTCTTCATTGAAGTACCTGACTGCTGACTGCGACTTCTTCCCATGCAGAACTTACATATCTGCGATTAGATCACACTTTTTTGACAAAGACAGAAGATGCTGTTTCAGAAAATTAACTAGAAAGCAAACATTTGATAGCGAATGCAGGATATTCCCTCCTCGCCTTTTTGAAAAGTGTTGTCCCAAATTCACCTGTGTGTGTGCCTAGATTTTGTCTCCATTTTTTTAAAGAAATCAGGATTTTTATAGAAAATACTGGTTTTATATCAGGTAAAGGCCAAAGGCATTGGACCTAGGTCAGCTAGTAAATATAAGCTGGTAATGTCTCGATAGGTGTGTTGGGTTCTTTAACATGCAGCGGTTTGACACCTGAGGCACCTCCATACATGGGACCGAAGGCTTAATCAATGTCCCCTCAAAGGACGGTCTTGTTTTCTGAACTGCAGTCCTTCCAGTAGCATCCAAGTTGGGGGTATGAGAATTCTGACCTCATATGACCCCAGGGTTCCACCTTGAAAAGTATAGCCTGGATGCCAGACTGTTCCCAGGGTCAATACACAGGCCAGTCCCCAGTTAGACCTTTGCTGAGGTTGTAACTGAGAGACTCTGTGGTAAAATTTCTCTGGGGACAGGTTAGCCCTGGAGCTGAGGAGCTAGCCTGTAGACTGGCCCTGGCAACAGTCTGGCACCCAGGCTAGCCCTGGAGCTGAGGAGCTAGCCTGTAGACTGGCCCTGGCAACAGTCTGGCACCCAGGCTAGCCCTGGAGCCCAGGAGCTAGTCTGTAGACTGGCCCTGGCAACAGTCTGGCACCCAGGCTAGCCCTGGAGCTGAGGAGCTAGCCTGTAGACTGGCCCTGGCAACAGTCTGGCACCCACGCTAACCCTGGAGCTGAGGAGCTAGCCTGTAGACTGGTCCTGGCAACAGTCTGGCACCCAGGCTAGCCCTGGAGCTGAGGAGCTAGCCTGTAGACTGGCCCTGGCAACAGTCTGGCACCCAGGCTAGCCCTGGAGCTGAGGAGCTAGCCTGTATATTGGCCTGCAACAGTCTGGCACCCAGGCTAGTCCTGGAGCTGAGGAGCTAGCCTGTAGACTGGCCGTGGCAACAATCTGGCACCCAGGCTAGAAAGGTAGGATCACTATCCAATCATGCCACAGGGACATGACGTTGTTCCAAACATTATTTTGAAAAATATTGAGATTTCACTTTTTTTTTATCATAGATTGTTAAGAATGCTGAAAAAAAATGTGGAAAAAAAAATCTTCAAGGTAAGGCACAAAAAAATATAATTCCGTGGTTCTTGGAGAGTTTTATGTAAAATTTCAGCAAGAGGACAATTGAATAATTATGAAACCAGATTGCTGGGAACCCATCTGACTCTGTTCACTCCCTGAAACTGTGTGTACCAACGAAGGTACAGACTTTTCCTTCAAAGTCTGGTTTTATGTATATACCGGTATTATAATCTAGCTTTATTTGTTTAAAATCTTAGAACCAAGATGTTAAATTGGTGTGGCCTAAGGGGCATTAGGCCAAGGCCTCCAAAAAGTCAGAAAAAAAGGATATGAATTACATTTGTATAATATACATCCCCTTTTGCCTATGGACTAAATCATTATGTGGAAAGTGTTCTCACACTTTAAGTTGATAACTCTTTGTGTTCACACATGTTGGCATTATAGCAAAGTGTTCAATTAAGTCCTGGATTATGCTTAATGTAATTTTTCTGAGAAAGAATGATCGTGGCACCTCGCGGGAAGCAGTGATAAACAGCTCATTCTCCAGAAAAGATTCCTGCGCAGCTTCCAGCAGAAAATGAAATATTTCCCATCGATTTTCCATACCACAGCCAATTCCCTTGGCACGGGGATATTGTAGTTCCGTAGTCAGATAAATGATGTGCTACTTTTTAACGGATTAGGCAGATCTTGGCGAGGTATCCAAATGTCCCCGAGCTAAACCCTCATACGAAGAAAACAAATATTTTGCACCTCTCCTTTTCAAATTTGTCAGGCTTCCCGGTATTCCCGTGGTACTTGGAGAGTGAAATTATTATGAGTCTTTGACAATGAAAAACGAGGTGTGCCGTATGCGGAAGTGACAAGTCGCCTGGAGTGCTTCTGTTCTTGCGTTTGGTTCCTCAGCTAATTGACGATGCCAGCAGCCTGATTGCTAATTTTGTAAGTGTACCTCAGACTTGTGTGGGGTGGATTAGCGGATGATTGACAGGTAGGATTGGCGGGTAGACAGATGGGCCCCAGCTCTGAGAGAACTTCTCACTCAAAGTACTAAAAACAGGACTGGAGAGAGTTTTCAAACTTGGACGAAAACTAGAAATTAGACCCCAAGTCTCCAAGAGGCGTCGGCTTAATCTCCAAGCAGATATAGGGTCAAGCACATGTGTGAAGAGGTAAATGGGTTACCATTAGTCAATGTTGAGAAAAGGGTGGGGAAAAAACAACTTAGAACATGAAGTTGCTAAAAATCTTTAAGTATTTTTCATATTTCTTTCTACATCTGAATGACAAATGCATAACCTCCACTGTAGTAATGGAGTGGTGTACAATTTTGCAAGCAGCTGAACTCAAGGAACAGATGGGTATAGTCTTAATCAGAGACTTAATGTGAGACTCAAAAGTTATTTATGTCTAATTAAGGCAGACTTCAGAACTGTTTGGAGGGTCCCAGTTGTAATTATAAGACTCAGAGATTCAATGAGGAGATCTGCTAGCATGGTTGCTGTGGATTATTTAACTCAATGACGTTGTATGTCATATAAATATGATAAAATTCATGATCATTATAAAAAGGAAGTGTCTATGAAGATGATAAGAGAAATATTTGACAGGTAGGCTAGCTGTTAAGCTATTATTTCAAGTTTCCTAACAAATATTTTAACACTCGTAGTACAATTCGGTGACAAGCAAACTCTGACTGAACTTTGTATCAGACTCATTATAAGCAATCAGAGATGGCAGACTTCACACCTTTACCCACAATACTGTGCAATCCTGCCAGATAGCAACCTCTACCCTGGCAAATACTTTATACCAGGGTTCTAGCCAGCCTGAATTTTTTTCTATCATCTCAATTTTGTTTGGCAAAACAGCACTGAAGGCGCGAGGCGTTGATTATCCTAGGGGGGTCTCCCCAAAAGGAAAATTTTGAAATTTTGACCCTTTAAAACGCTGTTTCCTACATTTTGAGGGGCAAATTTTGCTCTTTCCATGTCTTTACACGCTGATTTTTGTCCGTCATGAGCAGCGAAATTCCATCAAATGAGGGAAAGACGGACGCTGGCTAGAACACTGCTCTACGCTGTTATGGTGTAGAATCCAGGTGCAGCTCCTCAGTACTTTGTTGAGTATCTGATTTTTTCCTCATAAATGTCAGGAGGATATACCACCGCTGCACCTCGCTGCCACCCCAAGGGCATCTCCGGGGGAGACAACTAACCCCTAATCCGTTTATCCGAGTTGTAAAACACTAATGCCGCCATTGTAGCCTCCATGAGAAGTCGTTCGGACTCCCTGTGACCCTTCAGCGGCACTGCTTTGAGGAAGGCATAATGTGGCAATAAAACACACACAGGCCATCACTGGTGCGTAAAGCTGATGTTGTTTCAACTTGTCCTGACTCCTTGGATCCGCCGGCGCGGTTGTAAATACAGGAGGTGGCTGCAGATTGCAAGTTCCGACCTCGTATTGACGCGGCCTGCCCAGTGAGTTGGTAAAAGTTTGGTTATGGCTGTGGAGTTAGTGTCTAATGTACTTAGCTCGTTAACATCGACTGATAAGGAATATACTGTACAGTAGTTTCTTGTAGCCTCCACCGGGCCTTCAAACAGGGGTATGGATCATATAATTTGGGAACTCTATGGTTGCTTAACTGCCCAGGCCAATTATTCTCCCTCTTTTTATTACCTTTGCCAAGAAGGTTGTTTTCCATAGTGTTTGTGTGTTTGTATGTATGTATGTGATTTAGCACAATAAATCCAGAAGCTTTGGATGGATTGTCATGAAAGTTGGTAGGTACATGTAGGTAGGTCTTGAGACCTGGAAATGATTAGATTTTGGGCCCCCTGGTGGCTTGTTATGATACTGCAGTGGAACTTCTGGTTTGATCCATATAATCAAATCAACATGGCCTAAATAAACTTGAAAGAGCAAAGGAACCTGTGATATTTAGATTATACTGTAACAGCAAAAAATGTGATGAATGATTATTGATATTGCTATTCAGTGGGGTTCAAGCGCCAGTAACTGAACCAGTCCAGTGGGTCTGGACCTTTTGGTCTAGCGGTTATAGCGTTCCAGGGTTCAGGGGCTGGCGACCTGGGTTAGATTCCCAGGGCTAGGACACTGTGCTACTCGCCTCTTGTTTCACTATGAAGTAAGAATGTGGAAAAGTGTGTTTCCCTTAACCCCCAGCTACATTACAGATTTAGAGGACTTCCTGGACAAACTGGACGCCAGCTGTCCGAACTTGACCTACCTCAGCCTGCTGGGGAACGTGGCCTGCCCCAATGAGCTGTCTGCAGAGGACAAGGACGAGGAGGACTACCAGAGATATAGGTCAGTGTACTGGTCTTCTTCTACTACTTCTTCTTCTTCTTCTTCTTCTTCTTGTAACAGTGGGCTTATAGGCGCCCGTCTGACGGGTCTGGACCCTTTTGGCCGAATGGTTAGGGTGCTGGGGTTTCAATCTGGCGGCCCGGGTTCGATTCCCAGGGTCAGGGTTTCTGTACTACTCGCCTCTTGTTTCATTCTTCTTCTTCATCACCACAATGTCAGCACTTAGCGCTAAGGCGGGCCGTCTTTGACTTCCACAGCTTCTTGTTTGTTGCAGCCACTAACCAGTGTACTGGTCATGGGGGCTAGAACCAGTGTAACAGGCCAGAATGTGCCCCTGGTTGAAATATCCCCGGGTATCTTTTTGGCAAGGGGTGTATTCTGGCCTGTTACACCTTACTACCAGAGATATACATGTAGGTCAATGTAGGTACTGGTCCTGGGGGGTAGAACCAGTGTAACAGGTCAGAATGTACCCCTGATTGAAATAGCCCCAGGTATCTTTTTGGCAAGGGGTATATTCTGGCCTGTTACACCTGTACTGGGCACCAAATTAAATCTCACTACCACCATCTGAATAATTAAAAGTGAATTAAGAGTTTCAGAACTTTCCTTTTCAGATATTTTCTTATTTATTGGACAAAAAATTGAAAGCAGTGTTAATCTTTCTTTCTAACACCACAATACACTCTGGATGATGTGCACCACATATTACAAAACATATAATACAAGTTATACAACACTAAATACAAATCAATAAATAGAATCTTAAAAAGCAGTGTTCACATTATTGTTATTATGTAGATAACACAAAAATGTCAAGTGTTTTATTTTATCTCTTGTAAGATATTTTCCATATTGTGGTAATACTATCATAAATAGCTGGTACCTGTCTAAATTCTACCTGTTATTAAAACTGAAAGCTGTTGTTGAGCTTACCGGAAACTGACACGTTGCCCTCATGCCTACCCACTCTCCCTCTCCACTGGGAATGCCCAGCTATGTCTTTGTGAGCCGCAAAGTAATATTGTGGTCTCCTGCTTGGTTTAGAAACAAAGCCACTGGTCCTACGAGGACAGTTCGCCACAAAGATGGAACATTCCATAAATTGCCGTGAATGACTTCCCCGGAGGTCTGACACCTTTCCGGGGTGTTGTTAAATTGTTTGAATCATACAGGGAGCACCTTTCTTCCAGTTTACAAAGATTTATGGACCTCTCCCCTCAACGCTAATGTCCGTCATAGATTATATCCAAATCCCCCGGTGTACCAAGCCCGAGATACTGCCTTGTTCATTATGTACGGAGCATTATAACTTTGAAAATGCTGTCAGGTCTTAAACAATTTAGCACCCCCATAGCTGTCAGGTTTATAACGCTGGTAATAAACAAGGTAAAGGCAAGACGGATGGGATGGTAGTTTGAGGAAGGTGGCATCGGGCAAAGTTGCAGTCGACCAAATTGGGAAGACGTTGGGAGAAGATGTTAATACACTTCTTAGTCTTGGGGGAGTTTGTGTGATTGATGGTGCGATGAGTCAGAGACAGATGTCAAAATGAAAAGCCAAAGTCACAAATTAGAGAGACTTTGACAAACGGTCTTGATGTGCGGGCTCCCTCGACTGGGACCTTCATGTCAATTATGAATGATGTTTGGACGTGTCACCTCCACAATACGCCTTCTGGGCGCTGATATAGAGTTCGCATTTGGACAGAAAGTCGAAACGAAATCTTCCTGACTCTTTTCGCCAACAAGCTAATAAATCATTGAAACATGCTTTACGACAGGGATATCAGCGCTTTCTTCTATAAATGTACAAGGTATAAACTTGGAAAGTCAGTTGGACGCCTCCAGCGCAATAAAAAGTGATGGCTTGAATGGTTATGGCTACGTTTGATGACCAGCGAACTAGATGTGCCATGTTGTTTTATCTAATGCTGCCAGAAGTATATTGATTTATCAGAACATTACTTCAGTAAGTTGCATAACTATCTTCTTGTAGGCATCTGGAAAATATCGCGTCACGGATCGTGAGGGTAACCAAGATATATGGTCGCCATATCTGCCGAATGGCCGGACCAGAACTTAAACGATGTATTGGTAGTAAGAAGTGTACTTTGGGAATGGTTAGGGCAGGATGGATGGATGTCTCCTCTGTAGTACTAGTACTGATGCTGATTTGATGATGTATGTAGATGCTCTAGGATTGTAAGAGAATTGTATCTCACTTTGCAAATTTGCTGCAGGCACCACCGCTGGTTGGTTGTTTAAATAATGGTGAAACCAGCTCCCTGCAAGTTCTGTAGATGTAACAGTTATAAATGTTTCGTTCCACGAAACTCTCACTCAGACATACTCACATCTGGAATGTTGTCTGTTGTTCCTGTCTCGACTTACACAGACAGTCTGGTGTAAAGAAAGTTCACCAGCTATTTGAACCTGGAAAATGCAAATCGACAAAGTGGTACTACGAATTTGACTTGGTTGGTACATTTGAATGTAGCCCCAAAAGATGAATCAGATGGAAATTTAAAGAAAATTGAGATACAGATACTTCATTCATCACTAAAAATAAGAAGAAATATGAGATTTCAGACTTCCAGGAAGTATGCAATCCTCGGCTTCCTGAATTCCCCCATGGCGATCTCTAATTCCTGCTGGCTCCATGGCCAGATTCTGATCATGATGCCTCCTGTCAATCTGCCTGTCAATCTTTACCCACCCTTGTGCCGTCGACCTACTCTGTCCAGACAAACAGAGACACAAACCCACAGCTCAGCCACCCAAAACAGTTTTTGTCCGTCAAATGTGACCGATTGGGCAACATTTTTGTCTGTCATGAGCAGCAAAATTCCGTCAAATGACAGAAAGACGGATGCTGGCTAGAACACTGGTCTTAAGTATTTCCTAATGGACGAGCAGAAGAAAAGGATTGGATCCTTGAGAAGTTTCTTCATGAAAAAGGCCATTAAGGAAGACTAATACATCTGGCACAGCTTCACTGTCGAGCAATGTCAGGGAGGGTTTGGAGAACAACTCATCATGCCACAGTCATAATAGAGGCAGAGCCATGGGGTGGTGACAGCTGCTGAAAGAAAGCATCAATTGTTGGGACTCCAGAGGGATTCAAGTTGTGAAACTTTAACGGTGTTTGCCAGAGTTCCAGCCTAACCTTTCCTCGCCTTTCTACATGCGTGGGAGAAGCGACCAGAAATATGTTTGTATTTTGAACTGCTGCTACTGACCGAGTGAGCCGAATTCCTCTTCGTACAGTCTACTACTAGTATCGATCCAACAATTTTGTCAGTGGATTGACAGACTTTCAAAATGTTGAGTCTTGTACCGCAGATGTATCTGCAGCTTTCAAATATTGATTGAGTTATTTATGAAGCGAATGACAATTTCTATTCCAGGACTTAAGTACACTTTTCAAGACAGAGAGTGTTAGTAGAGCAAGTTTCAAATGTTGATATCAGGAATACTAATTGATAATTACATGTATTAGGCAAAAATAAGCAATAGGATGCCCATGTTTTGAATGATGTTATAGTATGTAACAGTGTGCTTAAAAGCCAGCCTGAAAATTTTTTCCCACCATCTCAATTTTGTTTGTCGTAACATCATGTTGAGCGCCAATGGCATGGCAATCCTAGGGTGGTCCGAGGGCATGCTCTTCCGGGATCCGGGAAAATTTTGAAATTTTGACCCTCTGAAACATTATTTCCTGCATTTTGAGGGGCAAATTTTGCTGGTAGACTGAGCTTAGTGTAATGACAATCTCTTTCCATACATATCTTAACACAACGACATTTGGCCATCAAAGTCGGACAAAGATGACGGATTGGGCAAATTTTTTGTTTGAAATTCCGTCAAATGACAGATACTGGCTGGAACACTGGTATTTATAGAAGAAGTAGCGCAAAACAAGGAAAATATCATATAGCTTGTATTTTGTCAAGTTTTAATGCTTCATTGAATAATTTAATGTTATAATCTTTGCTTTTATTAGTAATTTGCTTGCAGCTTAATTCAGCAATGACACACTTTAGTGTCTGTCTGAAAGGGCATACAATGTAGTTATCCAAGTGACTCTGTCTGTTACACACATTACAAATGCCCCCCTAGGCGGACACTTTCTCCCGCAGCTTTTGTTCATCTGTCAAGAAGCAATCTGCAAAACTACCGATGACTTATGGGGCCTTGGCTGTGTGTTCCTAAATGGAGAAATGATTCACATGTAATTGGTGAGCATGCTGGCATTTAAGCTACTGGTTGGAAGGAAGGGAAAATTCATGGTCCTATTGTGTTTCCTTGATTTATAAGAATGGCAAATAATCACAAAAACAGTGATTCCCTCAATCACTATTATTATAGCTGGAAGTTTGAATTGATGATGTCTTCTGAAGTCGGCTGTCTTCGTTGACGAAGTAAAAAAATGTGGAGCTTCTAATCAGGGCTGATTAATCACTTCCGAGGTTTCAAAGTAAGTATGCTGATGTGTTTGCGTAATGGCTACATTTACCTCGCAGTGAACTCTTCTTTAAGTTTGACTCAATGCGGCATCAAGTTTCTACATGTAAGTTGTGACTCAGGCTCTACAATTGATTGAAGGTGTGCCCGCTTTCATAGTTTAGCAATTCATAAATGCACACTAGGTTTGTCATCCCTTCGTATATTATATGCTGGCATTGTCTCTGCCGAAATTTACAGTGGAACAAGATACGGCGTATATCTCTCGAAAAATGCCGCGTCTGCTGTAGTAAAGCATCCCTCTTGACGTGTAAAAAGAGACGACTGTACACTTATTTGTCAGACGGGCCGTAATATAATTTGCTGGCCTGAACAATGGACATGTACGTGACATGAAAGGGGGATGACAGCGTCCTTAAATTTTTCACGACCACCGGTCTCATTACCTGGATGGATTATTTTCTGTCGTCATAGGGATGTCAGAATGGTTTGGGCGGCTCGTAGATTGTGGTCCTCACAGTAACCACCCTGGAAGTAAGGACAATTCATCAGGACGGTTCCACTGTAAGCTCACGCCAATTTATTTCCTTGGTTCTCCGATCTGTCACTTCATTTTTTTCTGAATTGTAAAAGAGAATAAATAAAAGACCACATGTACCAAAATGATGATGTAGGTGGGATTCAAATATGGGGATGAGGCGGGATGCAAACATAGCCACGTTTAGCATTGTGTTCTTGCTGCAAAAGCGCCACCTACATCGGCTACATATAGCGTCGAGAAGCAGTACTCCAGTCAGAAGCTCTGAGGAAGTTGTCTGATAGACATGAAACGTAAGCAATCTCTGATTGTGTAAAAGAAAATCCCAATGCCCTAGTCGTTACAGTTTTTTTTATTCGTCAATGTATGAAAATTCCTTGTTTGAAATGTTGACCAGCCTGCTACATAATGTTGACTTTGTAGCTCTCTCCTGTGGTAGCATTTCACCAACATACTCCATTTTCTTCCTGCAGAAATCCGAGAACATAAAATTGACTTGGTGTGTCCTAACAATAATCCATCAGGTTTTTCCCAGTGTAATGTACCATAAGTCTCACCAGCGTGTCCGGGGACTAATGAGTTTGGCAGATACTGTATGTTCTCAGTTGAAAGATGTGCAAACATTTGTCATATTGTCCCAGATAATCTTATCCAAGAAACGAAGAAAAAAAATTGCCAGCAAACTTTGTCAAAAGTTTGCCACGTTTCCATGGACACATAATAAGTATGTATGAAGTTATGTCATGGAATGGATGACGACAGACTATTGGCAAGTCCTGTTTGAAATGTACTTTTCAGTTATTGGGAGAAATTTCATGGCGTGTTATCTGTCTATTCGGCCAATTTCTACTCTTTCCAGCCGCTTCCCGAAGCCTGGTAGAGGCTATACGTACATTTTGTAACTGACCACATTGCTTTTCGTATCATTATATAGCATGATGCTGGAAAGGATTCAATACCTTGATATCAAGCAATAACTTATGTCTAATCATTCTGTTTGCTCATACTGTGTGAGACTACAAATACTGTCAAACAATGTTGCTTCTACTGTGATATGCATGCTAGTAGTTATTCATGATTTTGTGATGCCAGCCAGTCTCTAATATGTAATTCCCAATAGTTCACGTGGACAGTAGACCACTCTTTATCTATTATTATCAGTTTGGACGTTAGCGACGTCCATTCTTCTGGGTGGACGTGACAGATGGATTCTCTAGTCGAAAACAATGGCAAAACCACCGCTGGATCACCTGTAATGCCTTTATCGCCATTGCTGCTGAGCACAACTTTTTCCTACACAAAGGCCCTTTTTTCTAGACAAAGCCAATCAGCTTAATTGTGCCCGGCAGTGTTTTTGCTCGGCCAAGATTGATGGCATCCCTTGATAAGCCAACTGTCAAAAGCACTTTTTGAAGCAACAAATAACCCATTTGTGGGATTAAAGGCTTTATTCATGGAGACGCACTTTGTGGGGACGTCAGTAATGCCTTTTGAAGAAAGTGGCGTTTTGGAGGAAAGTTGGCTTTTAATCAATACAGCGCTTTAAGAAAGTTAGTGCAGATGATGGGTAGGTGGTGTATCATGGTCACTGGGTACTTAGGGGCTGAAACTGCTATCGACAAATCCGGACGGCTATTTCAGCACAATTCAGAATGGATGAACGACGTTGATTTCCATCAATATAGTAATAAGTTAGATTTGGAGTTAATTGTCAGGTACATAATTATGGATATAGTCTGTTAAGTTTTGATAGACCCTCACTCATTGGTGCATAGTAACTGAAGGATACCTACCTAAAGCTAATGTAAAATGTCACATAAAGACTCAGTAACTCATTCTTTCATCAAGCCAGCCATCTGTATAACAAGTCTTTCTTATTTATGTATATATGTATAGAGCACCAGTAGTTATGTGTACAGTATTATTTAATGATCTGTGTAAAAATCAACACAATGCAGACGTGTCGAAGTGTTCGTCTGTCAGTTTGATTTTACAATAAAATTTGAAATTGAAATATTATCTATCTTCTGCAAGAATCATCACTGGAGATGTCTCTAAGACATGCAAAGAGGACATACATGCAAAGATTGTAGAAACAGTGTGACCAAATGTTGCTACTTTTAAAAGACAGCTCATCTTTGCAGTTTATTTGTGATGAAAAACTATTATGATTTTTCCGTACTTGCTTCACAACAGGTTTTAGATTTCCACCAGTGGACAGTTTGAAAAGGACAGCCCGTCCTGTTGTGTAGCACGAGCGTTCTTGATGACCTAAGTGTTTGGTAGGAGGCGAGAAGTGTGCCGATTCAGTCGATGTGGCAAGCCTGTGACAACGTCTCTAAGTCCTTTGGACTGAGTCATCAATTTCCCCAGATTGATCGTGTTTTTCGTCAAAGCCAATGTCGGAGCCAGTTTTACGACTGCCAGGTCACAGCTGAGGGTCATGGGGGCGGACATGGCTTTTCCATGCGAGCGGCACGGCTTCTAAATCTACCCGGGCACCGTTTTTGTATATCGAGGATGGATCACCACCCAACACATCCAGTGTACAATTTCAGGGTAGCCCACTGTCCAATCTGACTGGACGAAGACATATTTCCTGAACTCCCACATTTGTACGGCAGCGGCTGATCTATAGCCACGGGAAGATAATTTTGGAGCGTTTTTCTGTCCCTTCCTGAGGTCTGCGTTGTTACCAAGGTAGTAAAATTGGAGTGTTATTCACATTAAACCGGACCGAGGAACATTCAACTTGGAGAATTTACAGCCGAGGTCCCGGTGAATCAATATCCAGTTGTCCCATTTGATGAGAAATGCAGCGTGCAGTGCAGGTGGACTTAGTTTGTCTTCTTTTGAACTGTTGGGAACAATATTGACAATAGTTGTAAAACTCTTTTGTGTGGACATACGTGTTATAATTCAAACAGATGCTGCTGAGAAATACATATGTGGTGAATTCTGACTGTAATGTACCAGGATAGGTGTTCTTGTAGTAAGATTTGCAAGAGTTTCAAGTAATATATTTTCTGTCACATAATTTATGTGTGTTCAAACAAGCCTTCTTGGGACCATATCTCACAGTGTAGATTCAAGTACAGTACCCTCGGGTATGGAAGTATTGTTTTTGGTGGCTGAGCTGTGGGTTTGCGTGTCTGTTTGTCTGGACAGAGTAGGTTGACAGCACATGGGTGGGGAAGATTGACAGGCAGAATGACCGTAGGTCAAAGTTCAGACACAGGAAATTGAGAACTTGAGAGTAGGTTGATAGCACACGAGTGGGGAAGATTGACAAGTAGAAAAGCAGAAGGTCCTTGGTCAGGCACAGGAAATGGGGTGAACCTGAAGGTCACTCACTCACTCACTCACTCACTCACTCACTCACTCACTCACTCACTCACTCACTCACTCACTCACTCACTCACTCACTCACTCTCACTTCCACTCACTATCCAGTTTATTGACTGCTGTTCCTAGTCTCACACGAAAACCCCAAATACTTCCCAGGACAGAAGTCTGAAATCTCTGACTTCTTGTTTGAGTGTGGGATACTGTCAAAGGACTACTTGCATGGCAAAATTAGAACAAACAAATTGTCACAAAAACTGTTGGAAACATTCATTGGAAACCAAGCCAAGTTTTTTTTCACACCCTCCCATCATATTTGCTGTAAAATCATTCACAAGTTACATAGGGAAGCTCTCGGATGACTGTAGTCCCTCAGTTTAACAAGGATTACATGTCTGCCAGTAACAAAGCCAAATTACAACATAACCATACCTAACTGCTCAGGAGGGATGACCCCCCCATTCTCCTCTGTCAGAAGGAAAATAATCCAATACTGAAACTGTTATTTTATTCGCAAGAACTTCATTATAACCGTAGACTCAACCATGAATCCGTCACCTTCCTCCTGGTTGCCATAGCAACAGTTATCTCTCCAATCTTTGGTTCAACCTAGGAGGACTTACTTCACTCCTCCATCCTACGTGTACTAGCCCCAAATTGGTACAGTGATAAGGACAGGTGCCAAATCTGCAGCTAACTTTCTCTTCAGCCTTCCATCTACCCCAGCTAGCCTGTCCGATTCAACCACAAGGTCTATATATCTTACAAGGCAACTTAAGTCTTGCCATTTCTCTAGTGGCTCCCTTAGAGACCTGGTCTTCAACTTGTATATTTTTGATGTTGAAGGGTTGTGGTGGCGGGGATGTCTTGCAAATGTGCGGTGAACTTTTCCTTTTAGCCCCTTCCCTCTCCTACCGAGCTTGTCCCGTCCAACCCGCCGATCCATAAATCTGAGGATGAAGGCAGGATGTGTGGGCCCTCTCCTGGGATGGAAAGTTTCTCTTAAGGGCCGTACCGACTTGTAACATTTGCAACTCTGTAATGCCAACATAAAGATTAAGAACGCGCCACTAAGACGTTTCAGCCCAACAGTCTGACGATGTTTTTGCAGACCCCAACTAAGTAGGAATGTTCCATTTCGAAACCTCAACAGGGGAGGTCAGGGACATTGTTTTTTCCTTGCCTCCCCCCCCTCTTAATTTTCCTTACCGTTACCTTACCGGTGTCTAATCCTTTGAAGAAGTCTTTATAAAAAGCTTCAGCCTAGATCTGGTTTAAAATCCAGATCGATCTTTCCCCAAATTTAATAACTTTTACATGTAAACTCTGTCCACAAAAAAGTGAGAGAAGTCTGTTCATGCCTTCTTGAGAAATTCCATGTAGATGCCAACAGACTGTACAATGATGAAAACGTACTGTATATGAATGACAGTATATGTGTATCTGTGATCATGGTAAATGACATTATGGGGATTTCAAATGCAATTTCAGGGCAGCAACACTCTGGATGAGGAAATCTGTCTGATATTGACATTTACTGCCATTTCTTAGCACATTTTCATCATCATACTTGAAGCGTTTGAAATAGCCCAAAAACAAGCTACGTGAGGAGTCCCTTTATTTTTTGCCACCATCAATAAATAGCTAGATACGAAACAAGCAACCTTCTACCAACACAGATGAACTTTCAAGATATGAAACAATCAACCATTTGCTGTCAGCGACATTGCATTTTTGCCTCACAGATATCAGTATGCTATAGGATAGGGTTGATTCAACTTACTACATTAAGAAAATGACCAGAAAATTGACTTTCAAAATCCAGTTTTGCTGCCCTGAAATCGCTTTGGGTGCTAAACTGTTAAAAGTCGGTGCCATGCATCCTTTCTTGAACACATGCCTAAACAAACAGGATTACTAACATGCCTCAAACTAGGAATAAAAAGTAAGTTTACAACATACATCAAGGACATTATAGTGACTATTATACACTATAATATCCTTGCTGACATCTCTGGTACTGGCACCCTACTTACTTTAAGACAGACCCAAAATCTAGTTGATGTTGACACGGTAGAAAGATGTATGCATCTCTTAGTTCAGCGAATACAAACTTGTTAATGGCTGGATCCCTCCTGCTCTTGTTGCCTTACGTTGTCTCGGATGCGATAAATCTTTCCGCGTAAGTAGGGGCTCGACTGTCCCCCTGGGTTGGCAAAGTCTCTGCGGTGTCGTGGGGACTACAAGAATCCGGGCGTCCCATAACTCTTTTGTCTCTGCTCTCTTGACGGTGCAAATAATTCCTTGCTTCATGAAACTTTGGGGACAGATAAAAGAAATATGAGAGTTTGATATATTTGTGTAATAGAAATGGTTAATCATTGTCGGGCTCCTCGCAGATCTATCATTGTCTGTATGGCATCTACATTCACATATTTCTGTGTTTGGCACATATAACATACTGTAATAAATGTGTTAGAACCCTCCCTCGGCGGTGTTTGATAAGTTACCATGTTAGAACAGTAGTAACGAACTCCTAGATCTTGATTTACGAAAATGTTACTCCAAAATTGTATTTTCCGTATACGCAGTAATCTGTCATAGTGTCTCTCCGAAAGCGTAGAAGAACAACGGAAAAAAAGTTTCTTTTCTGGTACCTTGTGTGAGATTGATGGTTCATATTTGTGCTTTACCTAAGTAGTTGGTTTAAAGTCTTATTTTTGAGAAACTTCTATCAGGACGTGCGATCTCATAAACGCATAATTTAGTGACTGCTCTGACTGTTGGAACATTGATAAGTCTTGTTAATTATTACGAGATTTGTACGCCTCTCAAATGCTGACTATGATTAATTGCGGGGACCTGCGGCAGGAAGCCTTTTGTGCGCGTGGTAATTTCCAAACTTCGCAAACTTTTTTCTGGCATTGTTGTCGCTACCCCGGCTGTCGTAGCGGGGTTATGAAGCAATACGTCTTGTGTGAGTAAGTGGGACTTGGTGTCGTCTCCTGGGACATGGGGATGTCTCAGAGGTGGCTGGGAGACTACAAACATTGTCAAGCACGTGATTCCCCCTCATTTATCTTGTGGAAATGTACTTTTTCACCTGCAGCTATACAATTCCCTTCTGACAGATGGTAGGAGTGCTTTATCGCTGGGTACTCTGTACAGGTGACATGACAGGCGCCTACCACCATGTGCTAGTCTCCGCTTCGACGTAGGGACTTTCTGTGTCCAGAAAATTCCAGCGGAGAAACGTTGTACATCCTGCAAATGCCACAGGCACAGAAAGAAGATAAGATTAAGGTACAAACTGCGAGGATCGATTAAGCATTAACTTCACTCCTCAAAAAAGTCACCAGAACCGGGGAATGTGCAAGGCACAGCAAGTTTTTTTTTTCAAGTTGTAGCTGAGGAGGGGTCAATGTTGCATGTTTCAAATGCATAGAGTGACAATTCTGAAAGGTTTTATAATGATTTTCTTGGGCAGTGTACACATCTATTGTAAAGCTTGCTGAAGTGCTCTCCTAAAATTTATGCATGCTCTTAAAGTATTAAAGAAAAGATGGTAACTGTTCTTAAAAAATTACAATGCAAGTTATTCTAAACTCAGCAGAGCACAATACATCAGAACATAACAGAACACAACACAATGCAAGAAACAAAACAACACAATTATAGTATACTCGTAAAATACTGTACAACACTACACAATGCAACAAACAAAACAACACAGCACAGAAAGTACATCATAACGCATAACACAATACTTAAAACACTACTAACAGCACTACACAATGCAACACAATACATCAGGTCACAGAAGTGCTTCAGTAAGTGTCAAAAAAAGTTGTGGGATGGCAAAAGCTTTAACAAATTACTGTTGATCTAAATTTCATTACAAATGTCAAGCTGAAAGCATAATCTAATCTTGGTAACCGTTGTCTATTCTCAGCTAGGTTCATTTGTTAAAGTTTTTATTTATTTCATTGACATTATTCAAAGCCCGGATATGTATGTATGTATGTATACTTTTTTTATTGGTTTTACTGAATTTGATGATTGTTAACTGCGGCGCAATTCAGCTATTGCTGCAAGGCCGTTTTGTTCTTCTTGTATCAATAAACCATTTACATGTACTACTACTACTACTACATGTATATTGTGAAATGAGCATTAATAAAAAAAAGCTTATGTGAATCCTCTACTCATAGGATAACAAATAAGAACAACAACAGACAGAAGTGAACTTATAATTCCAAAGGGAACAACATACAAATCCCGATAAAACAAAGGTTCTCAGGTGTAGTATTTGATGCAGTACGAACAATATATGAACTCTACATGAACTGTGCTAACCGCTATATGGTTGGTAATAGTGATTGATCATAAGTAAACTTAAATACTAGTATTCTTTAAAACAGTATTCCAAGTGACACATTTGCATTGTGACAGTCTCTCTCGATATATTCCCAGTGATCCGCAGTATATCAAGTTTGTGGTGTGTTTTATGGCCGCCGAATAATTCCGCGCTCTGATCACAAACTGGTCCCTTTTTTTATCTACAGGAGAAAAACTGAGCACTGCCCCGCAGTACCTCATGAAATACTATTGCACAAATTTTGGATTTGATCGTAATGACTTAACCCGGGGTGGTCCGAGTTTTTATGGACGTCCACGTAAGCCAGCAATCTGCCGTCAACACGTGCACTGCGCCACGAACGATAACCACGGGCTATAACTGCCACAGTCCTAACCCACACGCTACCAGGAACAAAATTTAAAACTTCGATAAGTTGTTTCAGGACCCAGTGAACAAATTAGTGGTGAAAATGACAACTTTAATACCAGGAAATGAGAGGAGTCGTAAATTTCCCCATCCTTATGTCAGTTCGGGTTGAGCCGGGTGCACATGATGAATTATTTGATAGCCGGAGAGGAGTTATCATTTGCGCTGAAAAATGACCATTTTCATAATTTGTGGCATGCTTGGGGTTTTGTATGCTGATACGGTGCGCTTTATTTATCATCGCTGCCCAAAATTATGCGTAACAGAGTGTCAGAAGCGCTTGATAAGGACAGTTAGGCCATATTTCATACTAAAGCTGTCAAACTCCTTTGTAGATTTGACTCCTTTATATAGATTTGTGGCAGAAGTAATGCTGCCATTGCAGTATTTATAAGACAATATTACAGCAAAAAGTGATACAATTTTCTCCAGACAATAAAGCTTGGCGTGTATATCACGACATTGTGACAAACACCTCGCCACATTGGGGAGATGGAAACAGCCCTGCCATGCAAGGTTAAATTTGGCCATAATTTTAGAACATTATTTTCCTAGAGGTCATTCTGTGTATGATGTGGTGGGTATTAAAGCGGTGGATAGCAATCTTTACGAACACATTTGCAACATGTATGGCTTTCAAATATCGCAGAGAGGGGTGTTAGGAAGAATCAATTCTGGGTTTATAACCTAATCCCAGAGTGTTGGCCATTAGCCTTGCTGGATTTGTGTGTAGGTATTGGGCCGCAATGGCAGGGCCATTGTACCGGCGCCGGGCACATATGGCGGAACCATTTCAACAATGTTTGTTGAAAAGCAGTTTAGGAGAGGAAATTACGGTGGCTATTTTATTTTATTTCATTTTTTTTTTTGCAGCGTGTGCCATTTACAGATGTGGAGTGATATGCAGTGCTCAGGGTTTGTTACATGTAAAATCATAGCTTCTGTTACCAGGAGGGCTGTGCCAAGGAGGTTATGAATTAGATTCACTGGATAGGAAGTTAGCATGATGACTTTGACTTGGATGATAATATGGATTTTTATTTTTATTAATCTATAATTGCATCTTTTAGTCTTACTCAGAGGTCTAATTGATAAATAAATGCACATTGTTTTTGGTTAACAGCTTAATATGATGTTCACAATACAAGGTACAACATTGACTTGTTTCATTGGTAGAATTCGGAAATTATGAACTTTTGGGGCAAATTTGGATTCAAATCCAGAAATGTTTCCAGATTAAAGAATTTCTAACTGTTGGAAAATCCATGCAGGTGTGGGAAAGACTACTTCTGGGTAGGGAGGTTTTGTTTTGGGTGGCTGAGCTGTGGGTTTAATTGTGTGTGTGTATTTGTTTGGACAGAGTAGGTTGACTGCACGTGGGTAGAGGGGTGGGGGAATTGACAGGCAGAATAGTAACTGGAGGTCAAAAGGTTAGACACAGGAAATGGAGCCTGGGAAATGGGGTGAACGTGAAGGTCTCAGAATCTGGCCATGGAGCCAGCAGGAATTAGTGGTCGCCATGGGGGAAGTCAGGAAGCCAAGATTGCATACTTCCTGGAAGTCCGAAATCTTTGATTTCTTTTCACAATTGCATTGAAGACCTTGTGATGAGTGGTAGGAGTCACTATACAGAATACAATACATTGTTGATAGTTGTTAAATCTGTAGACTAAGAATATTATACAGTTTCTATTCATCTTGTAGTGAAGTTTTTTCTCTTTATATTGTCGTTTGTGATGAGATTAAAAGCATATCCCTTTGTCTTCAAAGAGGAAGTTACCATTGTCAAATCCTGTGCTTTCGTAGTCTTGACAAATAAATCTGTAAACTAAGAAGATTATACAGTTTCTGTTCATCTTGTTGTGAAGTTTTTTATCTTCTCGTTTGTGATGGGATGCCGCCATATCCCTGTGTCACCATTGTCAAATCCTGTGCTTTCGTAGTCTTGACAAATTTCTCCAGTTCTTGCATGCCAAAGGTTAATTGGCCCTCTGAGGAGAAACATTGGACCCAGTTCAGACAGGGACAAGTTTAAGCAGTCTAGACAGGTTTTCTGGGGAAAACGGGTTCTTTGAAGAGTGTGGTCTGATCTAAACGGGTCGAATGTACTTCTGGAACTGGGCCAGACATCTTTTCAAGTTGTGTCCAGTTTGTTTAACCCAACACTGCAACTTCTGTATCTATTATCCTAATACTGCATGGGGAGCTCATTGTATTGCGTTATTGCAATTCTAATAGATAACATAAATAGATAGATGTAATTAACTGTCCTTGACACTGGTTATGTTTCAACATTTGGAGATCCTGATGCAGTGTAGGGTATTGGCACAGGAAGCTGGGTTGAATGACAACACCTTAAATTTTGCTTTTTGCATTTTTTGGTGTTACTCAAAAAATTTGGAAAGGTTTAAGTTAACTTTTCAGTGATTGTTCTGTGTTGAATGAAAGACTTAAGACAATGCATGGTTGTACATGTTAAGAGTAGTAAAGATACATTGATGAATGTTAGACATCCAGGTAATGAGATACACAATCAACTGGATAAATGTGAAAACTCAGACATTTCAAGTAGCAAGTAGTGGATGCTAGTTGAAACATCTGACAGTTTTCAAAATTTTCTGGTGTAAATATACATTGTTCAGTAGTTTTCTCCATATACAGTACATTGTACATGTGTCTTGGAAAAAAAGGGCATACAATACAGGATTATTTACGTCTCTGTCTCCTGTGTATTTTCTGCAGATACTATGTTCTCTACAAGATGCCCAGTCTACGGTTCCTGGATGCTCGTCCTGTCAGTAGAACGGAGCTCGCGGAGGCAAAGACGCGAGGCGCCTTCATGAGAGTAGCACGGCCACCACAAAATATGGTACGGTAACAAAACTTTGACTTTTCCCCACTTTTTCCCTCATCACCAGTGAATGTATTGCAAAGATACATTGTACTTTACCTAATCATAAAAATCTGCTGGATCACTTCCCATTGAAATATCTTTGCATTTTGTGCATCGTCCAGTTTCATGTCAGTAACAGCCCTATTCACATACCAATGTAATGACCTTGCAGTTGTATTGCAATGTAAAAGAGCCATCTAGCACCTTCAAGCCAAACTGCAAGTTCAAGGAATTGCCTTTGCATATTGTGATATAATAGTGTAACCTCCTTGCTTGAAGCTTGAAAGAAGGCACTATTTTACTGCTAACTCTAAAAGATCTGTTTTTGTTGCTTCTTTTCCTTGCATTCCCTTCATCAGGAACATGTGAGTTTTCCTTCCTTTAACATCATTATGGAAACCACACTTGGCAGCTTTGGACCATTGATTAGTCACTGAACTGGAATACTATGTAGAATTTTATGTAGAGCAGGGCTAGTAATTCACTCTGTGACTATTGTTTACTAGCTTGGTATCCAAACCTATTTTAACTGCATAGTCTCTGTCGTCCTCTTTGCAAATAGAAGAGGACAAGAGACTTGGCAGGTAAAATAGGTTTGGACACCAGGCTTATTGTTCACTACATGAAAGAGGAGTGACTCATCCTTTGAATACCTGTGAGTTAACAAATTTTCCCTGTTGTTGTTGTTTACTCATTTTGTTTACTATTGTTGTTTACTATTCCCAGTTTGATGACACATCAGGAGAATCGCCCCCGTCAGCATACTCGCCTCTTCCTGCCTCTTCTCAAGCAGAAGGGAGGCACCAAGGTACATATTCCCATTTATCAGGGTCAGATTCTGTGTAGCCGTGTATCAAAAGCGCCATCTTGCAGCTGGTTGTATAGTTGCAGGAGTGAGGTTTCCCCTATTGAGTGTTTACAAAATGTGGACATCTGTATCTGTATCTGTATAGCCGGTATAACCGCCCTTCGGCGTAACACACCAGCTTCGCAGGCACGCGGCGCGGCGGCAGCTGGCTACATTACACCGAACGACCTGACATGACATGACATTGTGTCATTCAAGATTTTGTTATGAGTTACAACTGACAGTGACTAATGTGTGTTATTTGTATTGGCTCCAGAGACAGAACATTTTTCAACTTCAAGAATGTGTACAGTACACTAATACCAAGGAGGTTAGAATTCTAACCTTCTTGCTACTACAATCTGTTATACTGTAACAATTATAGATTTTTTTCTGCCTTTATAGGAACCTTTGGGAGATGCAGGTATGTGTACCATGGACGGCACTCAGAAGGAAACAGATTCATCCGAAACAACGACTTGTGATGTCTACAGGATACAGATAAACACTGTTCTTATTGGTTATCAGCGTCAAGCTTCCTGCAGTCCTTCGATAAGTCAGTAGGGGGCACTAGTGATACGTGTCCCCCGTGAGAACCACAGAATGAGATTAAGTCAGTGACTCTGCAACATGTTAGCACAAAAATAAATCACTGAAAACAATCCAACGTGTTCAGACTCTCAGTACTCCACAATGCATCGTGGAGTTTTAGAGTCAAGCGTGTGTTAAAAATTTGCAGTACCAGTTATTTTGTGCAGTGTCCTACGTACTGCCATGTAACACTTAGTTCCTAAACTCACTTACTACTAGTGATGAGTGCAAAGGAATGGGATAGACCAGATTTGGACTTTTGTTAATCATTTCTATCTAAAGGTAAAAATATAGGCTGCCTGTTTTTTGGTAGTTACAGGCTCACCATCTTTGGGTCAATCAGTATATAATATCAAACAAATAAGTGTGCATTGACACCTGATGGAGGTTAAGAGAAGAATAGGGTAAAGAGTAGAGGTTGCACACAGTATATTTGTAATATTTTGAATATGTAACAAACAGCATTCTCCTTTAGTAGTTTACTTACATGTAGTCCATACAACTTATCAAAGACTCAGGTAAAGATGTTTGAAAGTCTGTGTTTTTCTTGTTTCAAAAATGTATATTTCTGCTGATAATCATTTAAATATGCTGCATCATCAAAGTGACTTTTGTGGTGTTGGAAAATAATTGCTGCTCTTCTATATTCAGTCCCACCGCCTAACTTACATAATTTGACTTGCAGCTACTAGAGAAAATATTTTTACTCCAATATCATCCATAAAATTCTTTGTTTGGTTTTCTTTTTGATATATGTAAAAGAGCTATGCATTATTGTGTAATATTCATGTCAATTATGTTAGGTGTTGAGTGACTGGAAACAAAGTTTGTGCATTTAATAAATGTATAGTTGCAATAAATGATAACTGTAAAGTTGCAATACTTATACATTTAATTTTTTAGCAATAAAACATTGTATGTTTTGTGACAAAGTCATACTGATGAAATTCCTCTACTCGATCAAGAAATGGAAGGTTTTACCCCCATGAAATATTTAGAGTTGTTGTAAATTCGTTGTTTTATTGTTCATTATATATTGTGAATTTCTTGCTGATTCTGTGCATATTCCAGTCATTTTCGCCATTATGACCTCCAATTTGACCTTGCTGTCAGTCTGTGGTTACACCATTTCCCCTCACTTCCTGTGACTCTACTGTAATCAAATAACTACAGACACACAAACAAACAAACACACCAAAAATCAAACTCCCAAATACAACTTTTACTATACATACCCATGTATGTACATGATTGAAACACAATATTACAAGCATTAATTCTATTATTTATAAATCAGTAATGTTGAGCCTTTTACTATAGGTGTGTACTTATGCCTGGCTCTTGATGTGTATTTCAGTCAATACAAGCTTTCTTGAAAATAAGATGTGTTGTACTGTAATTAAAATAAGTTTTCTTCCAAATAATTTGATAGCTTTAAATTATTAGAGACATGTTTATATCTTCTTGTGTATTTATAGACGGCAATATTGAGAACTATATGTGGTTTATGATGCATTGAATAAATGTATAATACAGTTTAGTATCAAGTTTTTTTTCAATGTCAATGTCTCCATTTTAAGGCCATTGTAACAGATATAATGTTTAAGAACATTTGGAAGCTACTTTGAATTAGGATGTTGCAATTGCCATTCACATTTGAGATGTACATGTAATGTGAGAAAGTGCTAGTATTAATTACATGTAGTATGAGCACAGTGTTGCTTAATATAAGCAATGAGAGCAACCTTACACCCTCTACAGTATAAGGAGACTTTACAATGTGTATATTCACTCTTAAGTGATTATCATTCTTGTTGTTATTCACTCTTTATGCCAACCACCTAACCAGCCTTAAGGCTGACACTGCATTAGGTACTTTGGAGTTAGGGCCAGAGGGAGACCATGCTGTAGATAGATAGAGCAAGGGAATAGCAGATTCCCCCTGAGCATGGTATGACAGCAGAATGGTGACTACACCTCCCCTCCCCCCAGGCAGGATAAAATAAAGTAAGTAATATTCACTGTCTTTGTTCTGGTTCTTGTTGGTATTATATCTTCAACCAGAAATACCATGGACTTCAGACACTAATCACAATAATAGTATGTTATTAGGATGTTGAATTTGAATATTTACATATACATGGTGCATACAATCCTATATATGACATTGTATATATTTAATCTGTTAATGGATTTGTTATGTGCTATGGTTGTGATTAATTAACTTCCAAATGGCGCAAATATGAATTCCCGTCATTTACGTATATGGTATTATAGTATTTTCTCATTAATTATGCAAATAAGATCTTTATTTGTATAATTAATATCAATGTCTCTTTCTCTCAAATATGTCACGTTTGAAGGACCTATCACGGAATGAAGCAGATTTATACAATTTCTTAATTAACTATGCAAATTAGATCCTGATTTGCATAATGTGCGTGCAATTATGTAAATTAGCACTTAAGCTATTTACATACCAAAACCATGGGTGTAATGTAGCTTGTATTGTCCAAGCATTTACGCGAGAAATGCGCGCTGAACCCTCTGGAAAAGAGCCCTACAGAGCGGACAGCGCCGTCCCCTCATCCTCAGCATGTTGGCACAGTGTTCACAGCAGCAGAGATGTCCACAGGGGATGAACACCATACAGGCGTCCTCAGACAGGCACACCTTACACTGCCTCTCTTCACGGAGTCGGTGCAACTCACGTTCCATGGTCTCAGGATCCAGAGGTTGCTCTGCAAACGGACAAAATGACGATTTCTTTGAAATCGTGCTAGACGTCTATTCACTACTCTCCAAGCAGAGGTGTAGGCTTCGGCTTATTTTTGACGTGTATTAGGCGTTTTTGTCGGGCTTTGTTTTTTTGTACTGGTATCTTGTGGCGTATTGAATACTGTCTGGCAAATGGATACTGCCTGGCCAATTTAATACTGTCTTGCAGCCACCGAAATATCTGCTTGGAGATTATCTATTCAACACAACTTCTCTTATTATATTATAAATTTTGAAGACAAAATATTAGTGCTTCTTAAAGAAGCACTAATATTTTTTCTTCAAAATTTATAAAACTATTGCGCTCGAAAGTTGGGTTGAATTGAATACTTTTGAGTTTCTCTCACGTGTTTTTTTATGATACTTAATGGCAAAGAAAAACCTTAACTCCTTACCATTAACGGGTTCAGGGGCCGGTGCGGGACGAAAGACAGGTGCATTTTGAAAAGTGAACGATGGCTCTTCTTCATTCGGTGGATAGAACGGAACCTCCTCTTGTGGCAGAAGTGCGTTCAGAAGTTCTGTTGCCGATGTAAACGGCCGGTTGTACCGCTGCCACTGGTTATGGATGACAGCTTGGATCCTGTCCTCGTCGAATCCCATCTCAAGAGCACTCTGTATGATACCTGTTTCCACACCCCACCGAAACTGTGGCTGTGTGAAACAGAAGAACAATTGTGGTTTCAAACGAAAAGCATTATCATGGAATTGACTTTGCCACAAGAACATGATCCGCATTTATTTGCTCGATTTTACAATAGAATAAGCTCTTTATTTTCCTGAAGAGTGGTACGGAAGTATTGTTTTGGGTGACTGAGTTGCGGGTTTGTGTCTCTGCTTGTCCTATCAGCTTCGTTTGCATGGCGGGTGGGGGGTGATTTTGACAGTTGATTGATAGGGAGGTCACGCTTGAAGGTGACCAGCACGCACCAGGTAGGAGTAAGTGGGTGGTGTGTGGAGGAATTAAGGAAGTGGTGTAATGCCCGATTGAATTACATCATACAATCCCTTCCACAGTTCCAATACATTGAAGAAACCCCTTGAATTTGAAGGTGACCAGCACGCGCCGGGTGGGAGTAATTGGGTGGTATGTGGAGGAATTCAGGAAGTGGTATAATGCCCGATTACATTACATCATACAATCCCCCCCCCCCCTCACACACACACAGTTCTAATACATTCACGAAACCCCAAATACTTCCTGGGTCTAAACTCTCCGATTTCATGTTATTG
Organism: Branchiostoma floridae x Branchiostoma japonicum; assembly: GCA_013266295.2. Lineage (NCBI taxonomy): Eukaryota > Metazoa > Chordata > Leptocardii > Amphioxiformes > Branchiostomatidae > Branchiostoma > Branchiostoma floridae x Branchiostoma japonicum. The sequence goes on along the minus strand of CM023837.1, from coordinate 7,337,389 downwards.
AAGACTGACCTCTTGCACGACGGGAGGACGGCGTGTCCTGATGTCCCGGATGTAGTCCATGCCCTTGTTCATGATGACGTAGCCGCACTCGGGCCCGTACCACCGCGCATGCTCCTCCCAGGGGTCGTCGTCCTGCTGCCAGTCCTTCAGCCCGCCTTCGCACCAGTAACAGCGGACATGGTCGGCAACGTCTGCGGAGCGGGGGCGAGGAAGGTTTAAGGAAAATTCGTATTAAGATTCGGCAACAGATCAAGAGTTAATGCTTTTTTATGTTAGCATGAAATTCATCTGATACCGTCACCCTAAAAGGGGTCAACATTCTGGACACTGAACGTGACTATTTTGTGAGAGGAGTGAAGGAGGCCATCTACATCAGGGCACACCAACCTTCTCTCAACTGGGACGGGGGGCGGTACCGACTTCCGACGAACTTTGACCCAGTGCTGACGTCACACGTGCGGAAAAATCACGTGTCTACAGCACTTGGGTCAGATAGCGCTAGCTGATGAAGACCGAGAGATTCGGTCGATAATTACGGTGAGTTTATTTCTTCTTTTGAGTTGGAGAACAATTTAATTTCCATTATGCTTCATCATGTACCTTATATTGAATGTTAGTAGATGGCTTATAAATGACCCATCTACATTTAATTAAAGGCTAAGGTGTTTACGCACCATACTGGTTAGCAACCTACACATGTTAGAAATACTTACAGGTGTATAGAAAGCCTGCTCGCGCCAGCCTCAGTGGTGACATGGGAGAATACCTCGGCCAGTTGTGGAAGGTAGACAGTCGGCTTTCCTCGTCTGCAAAATCTGGTAGTTTGGGCCACTGTGTCTCTACTGGTAAAACAAACGCTGGTGTATTTCCGGATCCGGTCATCCGAGGATCCACTTGACCAGGGGTGACTAGCGCTGGTGTCGACGGTGGTTGCTGATGACTTGGGCTGCTCGCTATTGCTTGAGTTGTACTCGGACTGCTCCTTGGCTGAGATGTTTGCGGCAATGTCGCTCCAAGTGGGACGTTTGCCGTCGCCTGTCCGTTAACGAAGGGACAGTGTGAGTAGTGTCGCTGGTGTTCTATGAACGGATCGTCGCCCGCTTCCCACTGGTGAAGAACGCCTCCACAGAACGCACACTCCACCCTGTCTCTGTGGCCAAGGTAGAAGAAGCCCTGCCTTGCAAGATCTTCTGGGGACACGGGTACATCTCTTGGCCAGTCAAAATACGTGCTGAGACGATCTTCTTCTGTGTTCAAATTTCTTGTGTGATAATGGTTTGAACTTGCCGCAGTTCTCGTGGTGTCTGTCCGCCTGCTAGGCTGGTCAGATCTGTCGTATGTGCTTCCGTCCACAGCGTCCGTTTCGTAGCAGTTACTGTGTGAGCTGTTTGGTCTCGAAGTTTTTGACGCTTCGCTCAGTTCAACATCAAACTTGGGAGCCAGTTTATATGTCCGTTCAGCACAGACGCCATTTCCATGTACCGTGTGAGGATCTGCGCCTGTTCCATGCACAGGACTGCCTTCACGATCAGGCTTCCTGGCGAAGTTGCCGTCTTCTCTGTCATGACGATGCTTTGTAATCAAGGACTCTCTATCCTGTCTATCCATGTTTGCCGGCTGACCAATTGGAGCGCCATTTAGAGACGCTTTCCCGTAGGACTCGTCGTGGTTAGGTTGCGTCTGGTGTGCCTGATTGGTGACGACCTGTCTTCCATCCGCTCCATCCGAGCTCTGGCCCAACGCCATCTTCGAATAATTGTGTGCCATTGTGATGTTTGATATGTATAAGGATATGCTTTGCGCTTGTTTATTGATAGATCGATAGATACACCGAGTGGTGCTAGGACATAAACAGCAGAAAGGTATCTCTGCAGTTCCGCTGCATGGGAAAATCCAATCCCAAGATGCCCCTGTTTGGGAAACGGTAGGCTACGCAAGAAATGTTTTTCTCTACTTGATGTAAAACTCTTGGAAATATCACAACTGGATACAGGCCGGCTTTCTCTCCTTCGCTCTTTGAAAATGTCATTGCCTTCCACTGAACAGACTAGCGAAGATCAACGGAGACTTCGTCACACCAGTGACACCTGTGAAAATGTGATACAAAAGCACAACAGCATGAAGTTTAGTCGACGATTCAGCATTCCTTACATATACATGTAATGTGTCAAAGTTTAGGTCTGGTCTGTGACCTGACGACTGTTATTTAATATTCATAAGGTAAAGATTCACTCAACTTTGCAAATAAGTAATGTTTTTTTGGTCCTCACTAAGAAAATATAAACGAAATTATTCATCTATAAATCATTAACAAGTATCGTACACAGTATCCCATGTCGACCTGCACGTCAGAAATTGCATATTCCAAACTGTGTCGATCGCAGCCATATCCTATGTTGCCATAGATATTATAGATATATTATTATAGATATTATAAGGTTATCCATATAGCCAGGCACGCGAATGGCCATATGTCCAATAATCCGATGTTGCAAAACTAGCCTAAGGTGGACATGTCCTGACATGTGCAAAATGTATGAGTCATCAGAAACTGACAGTTTATTGCACAATGACACATCACCCACAGTCTGCATTTGAGGCCCAGGGGTTACTGAGTAACGTGTATACCCGCACGTACATGTGGGTAGCGTTTACCAGTATAGCATGTACGTTGTTTCAGAGCGCATGTATGTACTAGCGGTCCATACGACGTTACCAACAGCTTTGTAAATAAGGTGTAACGGTTGCGCAATCCTGCTATATTTGTTTTCCGATAACAATCCGGTCATACAACACTACACAAAGGCCCCGTCACTGTGTCAACAAGGTATTGTATTACACCTTGCCAATGTTCAACGTTGATTGTCCCACCTGGCTTTTGATTACATGTATGAACGCCGAAACAAACAGTGAATGGGGAATCCCAGTAGTTTCCACAGAAGAATTAACTTCCTCTTACTTAAGCCGTTTCACATATCTAAATCGCCAGAATTGTGTCTTCTAATCCAACGTCTACCAACCCTCAAGTTTCAACCACTATGGGTTACAGTGACACACCTGTTAGTACACATGTGTGTGTGGGTGGGTGTGGGTGTGGGGGGGGGGGGAGGTTACCACAAGCAACTGTATATCTACACAGAAAAAAAGTCAAAATCATTTTGAAAATCCAAAAGAGAGAAGGCCACAAAGCCCATAGCCCTTAGCTATGGCAGCGAAGACCGATTCTTTTTGTCCGACTTGTTGTTTGTTCAAAAAAGCAAACAACATGGCCGTTTACCCCACGTAACCTTTGCCAAAGGTATTCATTATAAGCTATAGGTCTTACCTTTAGGGACATGGGAGTCCAATGTTTCCTCTCTTCTGCTTAGATATGTGCCGGACGTCACATACGCAACTGCCGTGCTGATTTTAACGAACGACGCCAGTAACTGAGTCAGGGACTTCCCCTGACACTACAGAAACTAATCACATGGTACTTTGAACTTTGAACTCTATTGAACACCTCGGCGCGCAACCGTGTGCAGAATACAGCCATCGTGACGACTCAAACTATGTTACAATTCTGTGAAAGCATACCGTATATGCTAACTTAGATGAGCTGAAGTATAAATATGTGTGACTGATATGCAAATATTATAAAACGATATAGAGATTTAAGAAACGCAAGGAAGTAATTAAAACATGAGTTCCACGACCTCATACCTTCGCCCAAGGACGTTGTCCTTGCTTCGCCAAATGATGTTAACGTTTACGACGTATTTTAAAGACTCCTCGTTGATTATTCAAATATTAGGTCTTCGTTTTCATAAATTATATTAGCTCATGATCTTCTCTACTACTGAGCACAAATTCTTCAAAGTTTGAAAGTCTTATCTTTACAAAGAAGGCTGTTGTAGCATTTTCTCTGATACCAAGAGGTCTAGTTTGTCGGGTTGGCTTTAGTATTCCTCGTACTTACTATGAGAATGGACCCATTTTGCATCGTGTCTCCGTTCCAAAACCGCCCGGGACTGTTTTTGATACCGGGATCAAGGAGGGTCAACCAAATCATTTGATCGAACCTCCTTGCCTGGATGTTCGCCATAATTTGGACGTGTTGATTTGACGTCGACGTGGCACTACCAGTGTTGTGTCATGACTACTAACACCCGTACCCTTTCTTTATCAGTCCCGGCTGATTAAAAGTTTATTCATGGCTATCACATGTACAGCTGTTCCCTAAATTGGATTTGTCAATGAGCTAGGTTAGCTAGGTTCAGACCAAAGTGAAAATTGGAGAAGCTGTGCACTAAATTACCCTTGCAAGAAAGAAGTGGACGAGAGAATAACCAACAAACTGTTCGACAGGACGACCTTTCACCTCTACCTGCTCACCGTCCAACTCCGTGCTCGTGGCTGTCACATGATACATCCATCAATCAACTTACCTCGCTGTCAGTAGGGGTTGAACATCGGCCAAACCAAGGAGGTTCAATCAAAGCGACTGTGCTGTCCGATTCCGCTCACTTGCACAGCGTCAGGGTATTCCCCTGGAAAGTAAAAGTCCCGGGGGACTTTCCATTGCGTATTTATGTTTACCTTCGCAGAAGGAAAACATATTGTTTTTGCTCAGTTTCTTCTTCCTCTTCTTCTTCATCTTCTTCTTCTCCAAACAAATAATGTCAATGACCTGCACCAGACGTCTGTTACCATGGTAACTGGTGCAGACACCCTGTGGTGTTGGGTTACATTATGTTGCAAGCCAGAGTTGGAGAGGCTGCTCACCATATACCAAACCAAAACGCTCAAACCATAAACGAAATTCTCATCACCGTGGTTAAAACAAATAAATGTATTATGATGCTTTAACCATCAAGAATACCCCCTAGCTCCGTCGCTCCACACTCAAACACTGGTCAGTGTTGAAGCTCCTTCTTGCGAAATCTATCTATCCATCCATCCATCCATCCATCCATCCATCCATCCATCCATCCATCCATCCATCCATCCACCCATCCATTTATCTATTAAATAGTAGAACTATCTATTAAAAAGTGTATGGGATGTTGAAAATATGTGTGGGTGACCCGGAAGTACAACATGCGACCGTGAACATCCACCCCACAGGAGCTGTTGGAAGCCTGCCCGTAGTCGCCGAGCCGCCCGGTTCACGGTAACTCTCAGGTTACGATGTCTGGTACCCCTCTACCCTGCCTCGCAGACATCGAGCAGTCTGCACACAAGAAGCTACCTGATAATGTCTGGTCGTACTACAGTCGCCCTGCAGACGGACAAACGTACCGAGACAACATCGAGGCATTCAAAAGGTAAGGAGTTGGCGTTACAGTTTATCGGTTTGATATCACTTCCAGGTGGGAGGCACCCGGGCTCAACGTCACGTGAGGATAGGCCCGAGTTCTCGCTGCGCCAGCCCTACTAGTAAATCTTTCTACGTCCTCTCAGTTTGTCAAAGCGACAAGGTTAACCTGCTCGGATAGAGAAAAGCTCCAGATTGAATACTGAAGGCAACCGTGATCCAGTGGCTACGGGGCAATTTTTGTACACCCCAAGCAGCAACCTTCTAGCCTGGTTACCAGACCTATTTTAGCTCCCGAGGCTGTATCCTCTCCGTCGTGTCCTCGCCGCAAATTTAATTGCAAAGAGACTCGGGAGCTAAAATAGGTCTGGTAACCAGGGTAGCAAACTTCCTTCCGGGGACGGGATACAGGCCGCTAGAGATAGCCATAGCCAGCCTTTCTTGTTACTAACGTTACGTGTTACTCTGTGTTACCGCCGGTAGTCTGCCATACGTCATCATAAGATAAGCAATGCCAGACTTTTTAAAAAGCCACATTGGTTCACTAGTTATTTGAACTATCGTTGAAGTACTGACTGATTGGCTGTTATTGGTGTAACTATGTAAAGAATACTGACCTTTGACCTCAAGTCCCAAGGTCAGCTATTACCAAGTCATGTTGTTGGTCGTGCTTTTCAACTCGTGCGTACCCACCGCGAGTTTAGGGGTCAGCAGTTATAGATTTTCATACTTTTTGGTGACGGATACGGATCCCAGGTACAGAGGACTGGTTTGAGGTATGGATCGCTGACCCAGATTCAAGTTTTGACTTTGGGGACAGAAATTACCTTGAATATTTTGGTTGTGAATGGTAGGAATTTTTACTGTCCTCAGCAGCTACAAATGTTAAGATTTTTTGGAATGAAGGGCTAATGTACATGTATGTAGTGCGTAGCTGGCCTATCACTAAGCTGTGTAGGTTAGAGATTCTGTTCGTCTGAAACCATTTATGTTTGTTTGTTTGTTTGTTTGTTTGTCTGTTTATTTATTTGTTTGTTTGTGACATACCCATACTAAAGCATGTCGTTCCACCCCGCTCAGATACCGCCTCATCCCACGGAACCTGCGTGACGTGTCCATCCGGGACACCTCGGTAACGGTACTGGGGACCCGGATGGATATCCCAGTAGCCATTGGGCCAACTGCCTTCCACCGATTCGCTCATCCTGACGCGGAGTTGGCAACCGCCAAAGGTCGGTAATGACAAGTTGAAATGCAATAAAAAAATAATATAAAGATAACAAGTATGAGCTTGTTTGTTTATTTGTTTGTTAAATTGTGCCTTTATTTAATCTCTACTTGACAAGTTACTGATCCTATTTTACTGAATGAAAAGTTGGATTTACCAATGAATGGTATACGGTAGTAAATGCCAGTAAAGCCGGGTGATGTTTACTTTGTAAACAGTACCGGACTACAATGGTAGTAGATAAAAGTCAAGTCCGGTAATTTCGGACTTAACGTTACCAATGGTAGTAAATAAAATTACCGGATTTGACTTTTATTTACTACTATTGTCAAGTCCAATAATGTTTACAAAGTAAACATTTCCCGACTTTACTGGCATTTACTACCATTGCCGGTAAATCCAACTTTTCGTGCAGTGTTTTTTTTTCCGAATTCTGCTTTCCATATTGCCCATTAGGAAGGCCTGGTGGAGGCTAATATTTTCCCGTTTATGACTGACTAAAGACGTTGTTTTCTCTCCAGGCGCCGCCGCCATGAACACAGGGATGGTGCTGGGTTCCTGGGCTAACCACTCGTTAGAGGAGGTGGCTGAAGCGGCTCCGCGGGGGGTCCACTGGTTCTACATGTTGTTCTACAAAGACCGTGGTCGCATGAAGCGCCTGCTGGCTCGTGCAGAACGCGCGGGGTACTCCGCCATATTCCTCACCGTAGACCAGCCTTTCTTCCCGTTCACTATTGACAGAAGGCCTACATCTTTGTCGGCTCCTGTTAGGTAATATACATTTCATTTACGCAAAACAAATTCCTGACACAAGAAGTGGATTAGGCACATGTGGTGTTAAGTATAAAAGGTAAATTTATGCGTTAAGTTGTATGTAAACAATATTTCAATTATGATGTAAGTTTACAGGATGTATGTTTAACTCCAGGAAGACTAGCTACATACTGGTCTGTTTGTAATTGTATGCTAATGGAGGAAATAAAGCACCTAAAGCATCTAAAGTTCTGAAAAAAGACGAAAACATTGTATGGGCGATGGAATCGCCACGATCTTTGATTCGAGATTCGCATAAGACACATGAAGTCTACATAAACATTCTGTTCACTGATTATCCATGTTTCTGTCATCATTGAAGACTGAAGACCGGAACCTGTATCTAAACCTCTGTACCGGTACCAGTATGCAACGCTGGTGGCTACCGTGAAAGCATCTTGCTTGCAACTCTCCATAAAATATATACAAAACCTCACACGTTTCTTGTCTCTCTTACTAGGTTTCCTAACATCTTCGACGAAGAACCACCCCATACCCCCGGTAGTACGGAGTACCGGGAGTATTTAAGGGCTGCAGTGAAGGAAGCGGCGACGTGGGAGGACGTGCAGTGGGTCAGAGACAACACCAGACTGCCTGTGGTCCTGAAGGGGGTTCTCTCAGGTAGTAGAAAACCTAAGTACATTATACACAAAATATAAGGGGATAGGTATCTGACTATATTACTTGAGACTGCTTTACGCGCTTGCGGCAGTCGCAGAAAAAATATCTCAAATCCCAACTACAAATGTGATAGATCCCAATAAACAAATATAAAACATGTCAGCTCTAAGGTCTTCAGTGATTACTCTTAAATTTGTATACTTCGATGTCTACGCTTTTCCTCTCCTTTCTAAGAGATTTCCTTGTTATCCTTTTGCCAGTCTTTCAAAGAAATCTGTGAAGCAAAAACGACATCGATTTGTAAGTCTTTCGGGTACGGAAGTATCGTGTTGGGTAGCTGAGCTGTGTGTTTTACTGTAATGCAGCCGATGACGCCAAGATGGCCGTGGAACGTGGAGTGGACGGTATCTGTGTGTCTAACCACGGTGGGAGAGAACTGGACGGCGTACCGGCAACTGTGAGGACAAGCCTTCACTGAAGTTATTTCACTACTAACATAACATAACATAACATAGCATAACATATAATACTCATAGTTTGACCACTTACTTTGCATTTGGTTCATAGTTATGTCATAGTTATGTTTACCGTTGCTGAAGTTCCAAACACACAAGGTCAATGACCTGGACCAGACGGCTGTCACCATGGTAACCGTTTCTGTAGCAGACACCCTGTGGTGTTGGATTACATAATGTAGCAAGTTGGATTGGCTGGTCACCATATATATATATATATATATATATATATATATATATATATATATATATAATGTGTTTGAGTAAGGATAAGCAGAGTTGGTTGGGCTAGACGATGTCAAGGTAAACATAGTGCATTTGCTTTGCAAATGTTACTTTTCTAGTTTGACCAGTGTTGTTGTATACAAGTGCCTCAATATTTCTACAGATAGACGTCCTGCCATACATCGTCCGTGCGGTTGGCGGTAAGGCGGAGGTTTACCTGGACGGAGGGGTCAGGACTGGCACGGACGTGCTGAAGGCCTTGGCGCTGGGGGCCAGATGTGTGTTCATCGGCAGGCCCGCGCTCTGGGGGCTGGCACACAACGTAAGTACGAACCTCGATGTTAGATCTTATGTACAGTAACACAGGCTCAAATGATCCTTGAGTATTTTTTTTTTCTTCCGGGTACGGAAGTATTGTTTTGGGTGGCTGAGCTGTAGCCTTGGTGCCATCCTCCGACTCTCTCTCTCTCTTCGGTAGCAATAGAAAAGAGAGAGCCGGCGGTAGCTACGTAGAATGGCAATGGCATCCAGGCTAGGTGAAATGTGGGTTTGTGTATCTGTTTGTCCAGACAAAGCAGGTTGACAGCACGTAGGTGGGTAAAGATTGGCAGGTAGAATGACGGTAGCCAAATGAAGATCATAGAATCTGACCAGGAGCCAGCAGGGGAAAGTCGACAGAGTGCGTACTTTCCGGAAGTCTAAAATCTGCGATTTCTTGTTTCAGTGTTAAATTCCTTTTTTTCTCTCCTTAGGGTGCAGAAGGAGTCCAGCAGGTTCTACAGATTCTGACAGATGAACTGAGTTGGGCCATGGCCAGGGCAGGTGTGTATGGCTATAGTTAGTCCGTATCACATGGCCAGGGCAGGTGTGTATGGATAGTCAGTCCGTATCATATGGCCAGGGCAGGTGTGTACGGATAGTTAGTCCGTATCACATGGCCAGAGCATTTATTTACGGATAGTCAGTCCGTATCATATGGCCAGGGCAGGTATGTATGGATAGTCAGTCCGTCTCACATGGCCAGAGCATTTATGTACGGATAGTCAGTCCGTATCATATGGCCAGGGCAGGTATGTATGGATAGTCAGTCCGTATCACATGGCCAGAGCATTTATGTACGGATAGTCAGTCCGTATCATATGGCCAGGGCAGGTGTGTATGGCTATAGTTAGTCCGTATCACATGGCCAGAGCATTTATGTACGGATAGTCAGTCCGTATCATATGGCCAGGGCAGGTGTGTATGGATAGGCAGTCCGTATCACACGGCCGTTGCAGGTGTGTATGGATAGCACATGGCCAGAGTAGGAATATATCCATAGTCAGTCTGTATCACATGTACAGGTATGACTGGACAATATGTACGATTAACCAGGTAGTCGTATCACGTGTCTTTTCGATTGGAACTCATATCTTATTTCGAAATATCTTAGTATGGATTACCATTGACCATATATGACCTTATAACCACTTTCTGACGCTGTTTTAGACCATATTCATCATTTCATGTTTCCAGGTTGTGCCAAGATATCCGACATCCAGCCGTCGCTTGTGGTGCACCAGTCGTATTACGACATACCAACCCGCAAAGCAGTGCCGATGTCTAGATATTGAGCTACAACACACACACACACACACACACACACACACACACACACACACACACACACACACACACACACACACACAATATGTATGCCAATGCGTAATGACAATAAGCATTCCCGTCTGGGTAAAACGATTTTACTGCAGAGCGGGTCAGAACCGCTACAGGACTCTTCGATCGTACCATCACCTGCAGGACCAAGCATATTACTAGCCTGGTTATCAAACCTATTTTAGCTCCCGAGTCTCTTTGGGCCTCTCCGCAAATAGATCTGGCCCCGGTTGATTCCCAACGAAGAGGAGAGGACCAAAGAGACTCGGGAGCTAAAATAGGTTTGGTAACCAGGCTAAAACATAACCTCCTTGGCAGGACATAGCAAAATGCGACCAAGAGGACAGTTACCTTAAGCCGTTTTGCGCAGATGTACACGTGAGGTACATGTCACGTTGCAATAGCGCCTCCTTGGCCAGCCATTAATGTGGCAATAATTGATCATTTGTGGCTCAGTCCAGTGTGAAGACTTGTTTACGTCCTTTCATATCAAACCCAAGCAAATTAGTACCGCGTATGTTGTAGAATGTAGTATCACGTAGTCTCTCATACCATTGTATCTTCTTTTTCATGTTGTTTGTTGTTACTTGTTTGTACTTGCAATTAGCCCTCGGGCATGTGTTTGCAATAAACTTTTTATATAACTTGAGCCATTCGGAATTATAACACATAAACCAACAGTAATAGGCCATTTAATTTTTTTATACAACTTGAGCCATTCGGTACGTTACCGAATAAGCACTACTCGACATTTATCACAAGTAAGGTGTCCGTAAAACAAAGCGATCTCCGCACGGCGCCTGTTACTAGTAAGTTATTGCTTTCAAAAGATGATAGAAAGAAACACGCACCAGACGTCTGTTACCATGGTAACTGGTGCAGACACCCTGTTGTGTTGGGTTACATTATGTTGCAAGCCAGAGTTGGAGAGGCTGGTCACCATATACCAAACCAAAACGCTCAAACCATAAACGAAATTCTCATCACAGTGGTTAAAACAAATAAATGTATTATGATGCTTTGACCATCAAGAATACCCCCTAGCTCCGACGCTCCACACTCAAACACTGGTCAGTGTTGAAGCTCCTTCTTGCGAAATCTATCCATCGATATCCATCCATCCATCCATCCATCCATCCATCCTCCCATCCATTTATCTAAAGTGTATGGGTGGGAAATATGTGTGGGTGACCCGGAAGTACAACATGACGACCTTGAACATCCACCCCGTCAGGAACTATTGGAAGTCCGCCCGTAGTCGCCGAGCCGCCCGGTTCACGGTAACTCTGGGTACGTGTCTAGTCCACGATGTCCGGCAGACCTCTACCCTGCCTCGCAGACATTGAGCAGTCTGCACGCGAAAAGCTGCCGGATAATGTCTGGTCGTACTACAGTCGCCCTGCAGACGGACAAACGTACCGAGACAACATCGAGGCCTTCAAAAGGTAAGGAGTTGGTGTTTAAATATGCAGTTTCTCGGTTATCACTGCCAGCTGCAGCTGGTAGGTCTAGGGTTCAACGTCACGTGAGGATAGGCCCGGGTTCTCGCTGCGCTAGCCTTACTAGTAAATCTTTCTACGTTTGTCAAAGCGACAAGGTTAACCTGCTTGGATAGAGAAAAGCTGCATACTGTACCGAAGGCAAAAGTGATCTACAGAGAGGCTTTCTGTGCACCCCAAGCAGCAAACTTCCTTCCGGGGCATACATGTACATGACGCTGGAGATACTAACGTTAAGTGTTACTCTGTGTTCCTGCCAGCAGTAGTCGGCCATACGTCATCATAAGCAATTCGAGAAATACCCTAACTCCTCAAAAATTTAATTCAAAAATTTTAAAAAAGCCACATTGGTTCACTAGTTATTTGAACTATCGTTGAAGTATTGACTCTTTCGATGTTATTGGGGGTAACTATGAAAAGAATACTGACCTATGAACCCCAAGTTCCAAGGTCAACTATTGCCAAGTCATGTTCTTTGTCGTGCTTTTCAACTCGTGCGTACCCACCGTGAGTTTAGAGGTCTGCACTGCAGCAGTTATAGATTTTCATAATTTTTGGTGACGGATACGGATCCCAGGTACAGAGGAGTGGTTTAATGTATAGATCGCTGACCCAGACTCAAGTTTTGACTTTGGGGACAGAAATTATTTTAAATATTTTGGTTGTGATTGGTAGGAATTCTACTGTCCTCAGCAGCTACAAATGTTAAGATTTTTTGGAATGAAGGGCTAAGAAAAATATCACAGATATCATTATCCATGTACATGTATGTAGTGCGTAGCTGGCCTATCACTAAGCTGTGTAGGTTAGAGATTCTGTTCGTCTGAAACCATTTATGTTTGTTTGTTTGTTTGTTTGTTGGTTGGTTGGTTGAATGGTTGGTTGGTTGGTTGGTTGGTTGGTTGTGGTTGGTTGGTGACATACCAATACTAAAGCATGTCGTTCCACCTCGCTCAGATACCGCCTCATCCCACGCAACCTGCGTGACGTGTCCATCCGGGACACCTCCGTAACGGTACTGGGGACCCGGATGTATATACCAGTAGCCATTGGGCCAACTGCCTACCACCGATTCGCTCATCCTCACGCGGAGTTGGCGACCGCCAAAGGTTGTTTATTTGTTTGTTAGTTTGTGCCTTTATTTAATCTCTACTTACCGCCGGCTGACTCTCCTGACAAGTTACTGATCCTATTTTACTGCACTAGCTGAATGAAACGTTGGATTTACCAATGGTAGTAAATGCCAGTGAAGTCAGGTGATGTTTACTTTGTAAACAGTACCGGGCTATGCAATGGTAGTAGATAAAAGTCAAGTCCGGTAATTTCGGACTTAACAAAGGTAGTAAATGAAATTACTGGGCTTGACTTTTATTTACTACCATTATTTACTGTACTGTTTACAAAGTAAACATTACCCGACTTTACTGACATTTACTACCATTGCCGGTAAATCCAACTTTTCGTGCAGCGTTACCCCCCCCCCCCCCCCCAAATTCTCCTTTTCATACTACGGTCATAGCCCATTAGGAAGGCCTAGTGGAGGCTAATATTTTCCCGTTTATGACTGACTAAAGACGTTGTTTTCTCTCCAGGCGCCGCCGCCATGAACACAGGGATGGTGCTGGGTTCCTGGGCTAACCACTCGTTAGAGGAGGTGGCTGAAGCGGCTCCGCGGGGGGTCCACTGGTTCTACATGTTGTTCTACAAAGACCGTGGTCGCATGAAGCACCTGCTGGGTCGTGCAGAACGCGCGGGGTACTCCGCCATATTCCTCACCGTAGACCAGCCTTTCTTCCAGTTCACTATTGACAGAAGGCCCACGTCTTTGCCGGTTCCTGTTAGGTAATATGCATTTCATTTACGCAAAACAAATTCCTGACACAAGAAGTTGATTAGGCACATGTGGTGTTAAGTATAAAAGGTAAATTTATTCGTTAAGTTGCATGTAAACAATGTTTCAATTGTGATGTAAGTTTACATGATGTATGTCTAACTCCAGGAAGACTAGCTACATACTGGTCTGTTTGTACTTGTATGCTACATGTACCTAATGGAGGAAATAAAGCACCTAAAGCATCTGAAGTTCTGAAAAAAGACGAAAACATTGTATGGGCGATGGAATCGCCACGATCTTTGATTCGAGATTCGCATAAGACACATGAAGTCTACGTAAACATTCTGTTCACTGATTATCCATGCTTCTGTCATCATTGAAGACCGCACTGAAGACTGCAACCTGTATCTAAACCTCTGTACCCGTACCTGTATGCAACGCTAGTGAAAGCATCTTGCTTGCAACTCTCCATAAAATATATACAAAACCTCACACGTTTCTTGTCTCTCTTACTAGGTTTCCTAACATCTTCGACGAAGAACCACCCCATACCCCCGGTAGTACGGAGTACCGGGAGTATTTAAGGGCTGCAGTGAAGGAAGCGGCGACGTGGGAGGACGTGCAGTGGGTCAGAGACAACACCAGACTGCCTGTGGTCCTGAAGGGGGTTCTCTCAGGTAAGAGAGTGAAATCTCAAATCCCAACCACAAATTAAATAGATTACAATAAACAAACAAACAAATATACCAGCTCTAAGACATTCAACGTTGGTTACTCTTAAATTTGTCTACTTTCCCCCCTCTCTAAATATTTTCTTGCTGTCGTTTTGCCAGTCGTTCAAAGAAATCTGTGAAGCAAACGACATCGATTTGTAAGTATTTGCTACGGAAGTATCGTGTTGGGTGGCTGAGCTGTAGGTTTGTGTGTATGTTTCTCCAGACAGAGTAGATTGATAGCACGTGGGTGGGGAAGATTGACAACCAGAATGACAGGAGCTCAAAAGGAGGGTATCTTAATGAACTCAATAGTAGACTCAAAAGGTCAGACACAGGAAATAACTATGTCCGGGAGCAAGCAAGTCGATATTTGGAATTCAGGAAGCCGAGGATTGCACGAGAGACTCTCCAGTACTTCCCGGGAGTATGAAATGTCTGATTTCTTGTCATAAAGTTGTCTTCTTTCACTAAGATTTATTGTCCGGTGTCTGACGGGTGTTTTGTAACTGTCATAAAGTTGTCTTCTTTCACTAAGATTTATTGTCCGGTATCTGACGGGTGTTTTGTAACTGTCATAAAGTTGTCTTCTTTCACTAAGATTTATTGTCCGGTATCTGACGGGTGTTTTGTAACTGTAATGCAGCCGAAGACGCCAAGATGGCCGTGGAACGTGGAGTAAACGGGATCTTTGTGTCTAACCACGGTGGGAGGCAACTGGACGGAGTACCGGCAACTGTACGTGAGGACAAACCTTGACTGACGTTATTTCACTAACGTTACTAACATAACATAGCATAACATATAACTCATAGTTTGGCCACTTACTTTGCATTTGGTGCATAGTTATGTTTACCTTCGCAAAAGGAAAACATATTGTTTTTGCTCAGTTTCTTCTGTCAACATGGTAACTGGTGCTGTAGCAGACACCCTGTGGTGTTGGATTACATAATGTAGCAAGTTGGATTGGCTGGTGACCATATATATATATATATATAATATGTTTGAGTAAGAATAAGCAGAGATGGTTGGGCTAGACCATGTGAAGGTAAACATAGTGCATTTGCTTTGTAAATGTTACCTTTCTAGTTTGACCAGTGTTGTTGTATACGAGGAGTACCTCAATATTTCTACAGATTGACGTCCTGCCAGACATCGTCCGTGCGGTTGGCGGTAAGGCGGAGGTTTACCTGGACGGAGGGGTCCGGACTGGGACGGACGTGCTGAAGGCCTTGGCGCTGGGGGCCAGATGTGTGTTCATCGGCAGGCCCGCGCTCTGGGGGCTGGCACACAACGTAAGTACGATTCTCCGGGTTAGGCCTCATGGACAGTAACACAGTCTTTAACGATCCTTCAGTATTTTTCTTTTTCTTCTGGGTACGAAAGTAATGTTTTGGGTGGCTGAGCTGTAGCCTTGGTGCCATTTTTCCGACTCTCTCTCTCTCTCCGTGGTAGCAATCGAAAAGAGATAGCCGGCGGTAGCTTGAAGGATGGCACCCAGGCTAGCTGAGCTGTGGGTTTGTGTATCTGTTTGTCCAGACAAAGCAGGTTGACAGCACGTAGGTGGGTAAAGATTGGCAGGCAGAATGACGGGAGCCAAAGGCCTTAGAATCTGGTCGGGAACCAGCAGGGGAAAGTCGACAGAGGGCGTACTTTCTGGAAGTCTAAAATCTGCGATTTCTTGTTTCAGTGTTAAATTCCTTTTTTTTCTCCTTAGGGTGCAGAAGGAGTCCAGCAGGTTCTACAGATTCTGACAGATGAACTGAGTTGGGCCATGGCCAGGGCAGGTGTGTATGGATAGTCAGTCCGTATCACATGGCCAGAGCATTTATGTACGGATAGTCAGTCCGTATCATATGGCCAGGGCAGGTGTGTATGGATAGTCAGTCCGTATCACATGGCCATTGCAGGTGTGTATGGCTAGTACATGGCCAGGGCAGGAATATATCCATAGTCAGTCCGTATCACATGTACTGGACAATATGTACGATTAACCATGCCAGGTAGTCGTACATGTATCTCGTGCCTTTTCGATTGGAACACATATCTTTTTTCGGGATATCTTAGTATGAATTACCATTGACCATATATGACCTTATAACCACTTTCTGACGCTGTTTTTGAACATATTCATCATTTCATGTTTCCAGGTTGTGCCAAGATATCCGACATCCAGCCGTCGCTTGTGGTGCACCAGTCGTATTACGACATACCAACCCGCAAAGCAGTGCCGATGTCTAGATATTGAGCTACAACACACACGCGCACGCACGCACGCACGCACACACACACACACACACACACACACACACACACACACACACACACACACACACACACACACACACACACACACACACACGATTTATAACGATTTTACTGCAAAGCGGGTCTGAATCGCTAGAGGACTCTTCGATCATACAATGACCTGCAGGACCTGCAGGACCAAGCATATTACTAGCCTGGTTATCAAACCTATTTTAGCTCCCGAGTCTCTTTGGGCCTCTCCGCAAATAGATCTGGCCCCGGTTGATTCCCAACGAAGAGGAGAGGACCAAAGAGACTCGGGAGCTAAAATAGGTTTGGTAACCAGGCTAAAACATAACCTCCTTGGCAGGACATAGCAAAATGCGACCAAGAGGACAGTTACCTTAAGCCGTTTTGCGCAGATGTACACGTGAGGTACATGTCACGTTGCAATAGCGCCTCCTTGGCAAGCCATTAATGTGGCAATAATTACTCTTTAATGGCTCAGTCCAGTGTTTCCGTCCTTTCATATCGACTCATGCTGAGGGAACATAACGAGTGACGTATGGTGATTAGCTTGTTTTCCTGCCTTGAATGGGTTTGCGTGCACTAACGGCTAGGAACGTAGCTTCCCTGCCGCGCTTTATACACAGTATGTCTTTATGTTTAGTTCTACTGATGTCGTGATATAATGTTCTGGAAGCCCGTAAATACATGAAGACGGACCACCAAATTAAGTCAAGCATTCTCAGAAAACAGAAAAATATTGATCGGAAAACTTTATACATATATCAATGGTTTATTGTGGCGACTCAAAACAACCATACAGTGGCAGCTTTTTAGCTGAATTATAGTATGGCATTACAAAGTCAAAGAGATAATATTTACACATTAATTTACACTATTGATGCTTACTCAATACAACTTAAAATGCCTTACATTAGGGCTGCACATATTAAAACAATTTCATTAAAGTGTTAAAACATCAATCTAGCAGGTAATCATGGTAGATGGGCACCGCCTGTACGTGTCATATCTCATTAAGTAGATCAACCAGGAAAGGCAGTGTAGTCTTGCGATACCTCTCAGTTCTACATTTGAATTGTGTTACATTGTTTTTTGATCTAAGATTCCTGCCATGCGGGCTTACACGGTTCGGGGGAAGCCATGTCGAAAAAGTTGTAGAATTCAGTAGTGAAGTAGCAAACATACACAGTTTATCTTTATATTTGGTTCTCCTGATGTCGATACCCTTATAAAATGTTCTGGAAGCCCGTAGGCACACTGATATCCGTGGACCTGTGATACATTCAGGCATCCATCTATTTGGAGATTTTTTTTATTGAGAAAAACAGTAATGAATACAAATGAAAGGACACAGACAAAGTGACTGTGAACTCAAGTTAGGCACAACTTATACTCTCGCAGGCACAGATTGGAGCTTGGAGATTTGAAGCCCGTAGGCACACTGATATCCGTGGATCTATGATACATTCAGGCAGACCACCGAAGTCAAACATTCCCATAACACAGAACAATATTGATCGTAAAGCTTTACACATACACATCTTTACATTTAGATCTCTGTACAGATATCCTAGCGGGCCGTTTTCCTGATATCTTGCCTGCAATCCATTATGAGCGATTGGCGCTTCTCGTAGTCACCTTCGCCGCCAATAGCTCGTAGGGATGGATTCCAGGCTACCTGACACCGTGATATAATGTTCTGGAAGCCCGTTGATCTCCAAGCAGATTCTGTGAGGCAAGGGGAGTCTATATTGGCCGCCTGTAACCATTGGCCACCCCACGAATCTGCTGCAGATTTAAAAGGCTTGAAGCCTTCTGTTCTAAGGTAGATTCGTGGGGCGGCCAATGGATACAGGCGGCCAATATAGACTCCCCTTGCCCCACCGAATCTACTTGGAGATTTTTTTTATTCAGAAAAACAGTAATGAATACAAATGAAAGGACACAAAGTGACTGTGAACTCAAGTTAGGCACAACTTATACTCTAGCAGGCACAGATTGGAGCTTGGAGATTTGAAGTCCGTAGTCACACTGATATCCGTGGATCTATGATGCACGCAGGCAGATCATCAAATAAAGTCAAACATTCTCAAAAGACGGTCAACAATATTGATCGTAAAGCTGTAAATGCCGGCTTCTCCGTAAGGAATAATGTCGTCCCAGAGTATGTAAGCCATTTGGGGTACTTGGATTATTGTTACCTCTACCCGGCAGTGACGTATCGTTGGTATTACTGACGGTTTGTAACTCCCAGAGATCGTTTATATAACTTCACGTAAGGCATAGTATCGGACGAAGTGTGGGCAAAACTTTATTTATTTTATTCACATAGATTTGAAAGCATTGGACAGAAAGCACATAATGTGCTTATAAGGATCCTTTGCTCATAAAACATAAAGAACATAATCGCAAAGTTGGGGTAACAAATACAAAACGTACAGTGGACATAAAATGAAGAAATGGGCAAAACTTTGTTGGACTTGAGCCATTTCAGTGTTGTAACACATACCTTACCTTAGCACCTCCCGTGCCTAGTCATTTAAGATGAATTACTGCATAATTGCTACTCCAGCTTTGTCACAAATAAGGTTTCCGTAAAAGATCCCTTATGTAACTTGAGCCATTCGATGTTGTAACGCATAAACCGACAGTAATAGATCGTTTATACAACTTTAGTCATTCGGTGTCGTAACACATATATCGACAGTAAGTTACGGAATAATTACTACTCCATATTTGTCACAAGTTTTTTTATTATTTTTTTATTTTTATTACAACATACAAAAGAAAGCACAATACGTAGTTGTGACGCACTCAAGCAACATGCTTATATTCACGTCACCACTGGACGTAAAATTAAAATTACATCACAAGACAAAGCAAAGTCACATGGGTATCGTTCAGATAACAAGTATACAGAGTTAAGCTATTGAAATATTACAAAATAATACAGAACTATAAATCAAATATTAAATCGCTTGGTTTCAGAGAGAGATTTCCGTAAAAGATCATTATATAACTTGAGCCATTCGGAATTGTAACACATAAACCAACAGTAATAGGCCATTTATACAACTTGAGCCATTCGGTAAGTTACTGAATAAGTACCACTCCACATTTATCGCAAGTTAGATTTCCGTAAAACACAGCGATCTCCGCACGACCACAGTTAAGTCACTGTTTTCAAAAGAGAAACACATTCATTTCACAACAGCAGGGGTGCGGACTGCTATCTCAAAACTAGAAGAATTTAAAACTTAATGATCCATTATCATGGCATACCAGGATTAAAATCGTAGCTATCTTTTCTAATTCCAATTTATCTCAATGAAATATAGCAAGATTGGGAAACGTTGATGACCATGCCTCAGCGTGTTCTATGCTTATCAAATCTCTACAACGTCATCCAGCGGACAAAAAACACTAGCTCGTTATGTGCAACATTATACCACATCTTGTCGTACATACATGCATGTGATTGGTTGAAGTATCAAATCGCAAAAGGAGTGCAAATGGGGAATTTAGCTATTTAGAAAGATGCCATTTCGCATATGCCACAATCAGTAACTCCGATGACAATTTGATACCTTGCCAATATGAAACATAGATAAAGATGACAATTTGATACCATGCTAATATGAAACATAGATAAAGATATATAATAAACATTTCAAAGGCACTTGGGTGTCGCTTCTATCCCCACGTCTTGTTCTCAAAGTGTAGAGTTGTTAACGCAATATAAATGCCTCCCAGCTCAGCCTTGCTGAGTCGTCAGAAATGTAGTTTTCAAACTCTCAAACTTTATTCGTATCAATCAACTTGGCAGAAGTATATACGTGTAGGTACTCCTGAATTACATTGACTTTACATTCCATAAACAAAACAAAAAAGAAAGAAAACACAGGACAAGTATACTGAGATACAGGTACACAAATGGACATAACACACAAAGTCACTAAGCCTGCATTTGCCTATTGTACAGTCGGATGGTGTAATGGAGGAAAGAGTTATACAGTCTGCCCGTGCCTGAGGGACCCTGATTCTCTCAGAGTTCCTTAAGGACCTTCCCGTACTATCAGCTCTGACATTAGGAACTAAATCGTTCAGTGGATGGTCTGGATTTAGTTTTCGCCGTAAGTCAGTCATATGTTTTGTACCGTGTCCCTTTGCACTGGGCGCTGAACTGCTCTCTGTCTACATATGTCAACAAACTGATGGATGACAGATCCAGATGACTGATTGAGATCATTACAAAAGATAAAGCAAAACCATTTGCGATGATTCATATTCACAAATCTGATACCACAGAGTATTCAGCAAAGCTTGATGGTATTCCACTAAGTGGCTCTGATAAATGCGTTAAAACTATTGGTGATCTACAAAAGTAACTTTAATCAGAGAAAATATCAGTTAATAAATCGCACCTGTTATCTTGCGCCGTTTGTATGATGTAAAGATTACAGATGCAGATTTGTTCAATGAACCCGTGTCACTGTATACGTCTTATGCTCCTTATCTATTTTCGCTAAAAATGAATCTTTCGTACAGTGACGCAGAAATTATTCATCTCGAACCATTTAGTACGTAAAAAGAATCAACACGAAGAAAGAGACAAAGAAATGAATGAATATTCCTTGTAATCTCCAAGCAGATCTTTCGGCGGCTGTAAAGACAGTATCCAGTGGCCAGACAAATGGTACATGTAACTGTCTGGCCAATGGATACTGTCTTTGCAGCCACCGAAAGATCTGCTTGGAGATTATATTCCTGAATCTTTATACTCCTCGTATGTCAGAAAGAGATGTGTTTGCTAAAGATAAATTCGTCGTATTTAATGAAGCTGAGAATAACTTATCTCCAGCTGGGTTGTACGGGAAATAATCAGCACGACCAAGGAAGCAGAGCTGAATGTGTCAGTTTTTCTTGTATTCACTCGGTGACAAGAATAGATTGGTTGCGATGTAGCTCGCCTCAGTTCTTTCACATCTGCGTATAAATCTCTGCATATACTGAGACCCGCGTGGCATGAAGATATCAATAAACATCCGTTTTCATCTTGATATAGATTTTAAATCATGATAGGAGAACTTGCATGGCAGTCGACGACATCCATCCTGAACAAATCAGTTTAAAAATGAACATTTCTTATTATTTTTCAACCATAAAGTGCTCTTAAATTGCCGTCTTAGGAATACCGATGTATCCATGTATTCATCATCAGACCCTCCCCGGCTTAGCCAGGAAACCATTTAATGAGTTTGTTATAATATATGTCGGCCCAATCCATTATTCTTTTTAGATTTATCGTCAGCAGAATTAGATGTGATCACAATTCATTCGGCTACTTTTCATCAATCATTTTTTTTCATTGACATGGACAAAGTGACACACTGTTGCAATCGAAAACGTTTTATTTCAAAACCTATGTTTTTGAATGG
Source organism: Branchiostoma floridae x Branchiostoma japonicum (assembly GCA_013266295.2). Classification (NCBI taxonomy): domain Eukaryota; kingdom Metazoa; phylum Chordata; class Leptocardii; order Amphioxiformes; family Branchiostomatidae; genus Branchiostoma; species Branchiostoma floridae x Branchiostoma japonicum. Next base: position 7,315,277 of record CM023837.1, on the reverse strand, counting down.
ATTACGTTTTGGAATAGACATTACACTTAATTGCATTCTAAGGCCCAATTTACACTTGTTTTTTAAACTGTAGTACTACACATCGCAGTCTACTACTCTTGTAGACTACAGCTTTTTCCTGGGTGTAAAGAGAAATGAAGCATAGTCTACTACAGAAGTAGACAACGATGTATAGTACGACAATGTCAAAGTACAAGACTAGTGTAAATTGGGCCTAAGTCATGGCACAGCCTTACCACGAATGTTCCATAACGCGCAAGTGGCGTACGTGGCAGCACTCAGCTGATCAGATAATCTAGTTTTTTTGACTGACGCATGACGGAAATTATGAATCCCATATTCATCACCCGCTCTCACGACAAGCTTTTATCATTTACGGGCTGGTGAGAATCTTATTAGAGACAGTCTTCAGAGGCATCCAATTCAATTTCAAGGCGGCAAAACGAAAAATATTCTAGTTGAGGACATCTGTCTGATATTGACATTTATTGCAATTTCTTAGCTCATTTTCGTCATCATTTCATACATGAAGCATTTGAAATAGCCCATAAACAAGCTACGTGAGGCGTCCCTTTAGTTTTTTGGGGGGTACCGCCCATAAATAGCTAGAACCAGCCTACGATACAAAATAATTAACCATTTTCCGTCATTTAAAACGTGATGTCCATTTTTCAACATATTTGTGCAACTATCTCACATTTCTGACATATATAGTTGGCACTAAAACAGTCCACATGAGGCGCACTCAGTTTGATACCACCACAAGCTACCAAATGTAACAAACATGGTTGACAGCTGTGTTTCCAGCTTTTAAACACACTCGTAAGGCGTCATATTTTGGCACCTCCACTTCCTGAATGGCACTTATTTGCAATGTAGTAGGGTTGATTCAACTTACTTTGTAAAGAAATGACCAGAAAATTGACTTTTTATATCGTCCTAATGTTACATAATGCAGCTTTAAGAAAACGTCTTATTTCTGGTGTCTAGCCGGAGGTGACTAGCGACGTGTGTAAACAGCGTTGACGTGAGATGTGGCAAAATAATCCCCGATCAATTTGCTACTCAAAGCCCCGATCATCCCAGGAAACCGTACCGCCTGTAGCTTTCATGACAGCCGTTCTGATCACAACGCCCACAGCAATTAACGTCATGAAAGCAGCTAGCGGGCGTCTGGTGAATCCGTAGTAAATAACCTTAATGACTGAAATGCATGGCAGCCCCAGATCCATATAAGGAATGCGACACGAACCTCTAGTACAAAACCTCCAAATGGCACTATAAAAATAGAGCACTACATTTTAATGTTTCAAAGATCAATCAGTTGATAAAGGTTGAATGTAGGTGTGTATCTGTGTTTACTTTTAGCTTTGCAGTAGGAACATATATTATTTTACCTGTTTCTTCTTGTTTTTCTGCAAACATATAAGGCCAATGACTTGGACCAGACGGCTGTCATCATGGTAACTGGAGCTGTAGCAAACACCCTGTGGTATTGGGTTACATTATGTAGCAAGTTGCTGGGTCTGGTTACCATATATATTAATGTGTTATTAATCAAGTGAGAATAAACAGAGTAGTAGTTTGTTAGGCTAGGCCATATGCGAAGGTAAACATTATTCATTTGCTTGAGAAATGTTACCTTCTTATTTCTAAAATGTTTCACAAAACAGAGGTGATGTATCTTGATACGAACGAGCTTCATTCATGCTGTTATGAGCCCTGGAATCTAGTATGTGGGTTCAGCTTCTTCCCGCTTCTTTGCAACGTAAGAACAGCTAGGATCTGTCCGAACGCATTTGAAATTTCAATCTGTTCGTATTACATAGCCTCCTCCAACAGCTTTCAAGATGTAATAACTCTCAACACTTCTGCACGTCCTGAAAAGATGACTTACATCTGACAGTGACAGTGACAGTGTCGCCTGCAGGTTAACAACTAGAGTGACGTTAAGTGTGTGAGTTTGGAAAACATAGCAATTAGCGTGCACTTGCCTATGAAGGGCACTTCTCTTTTTATCGCACAACCTACACCATACACAAATATGGTATTCATCTCTTATTCTATCAATACCACAGATTCGCTGCACCAGGCGTGTGCGTTTAGATAATAATAATAGTTGCCTGTTATCATGGCGTAACTGTACAGCTGTATGATTGTAGCTCATTATCGATCTACCTACCAATCTTGGGGACTTATTCCAAGACCTGGCAGACCTAATCACATAGACTTCCCCGAAGGCAAGGAAAATCTGCCATTAAGTTGAGGGGGGGGCAGGAGAAAGACTTATGCCATTCAATATGTGCACTTATGTGAGGTCTCGAGCTAGAGCCACACGTCCACATTCCGCTCAGGCACAGTCTTCAATGTTATCTTTTCATTGCAGACCTTTGAGAATATAAACCTTAGAGTATAACTCTCTCGCTTATCGGGAATTTGTTACAGGGGGTCAACCACCTCACAGTAAGTCTAGCTGTGATGAGAAGACAAGTATCCAAACGTTTACTTACGATTTGTGGAAAAGACTTGTGGAAAAGACTTGTTTAAGATATACTTAGATTCGTTTCTAAAAACCTCAAGCGAATCTATGGGCGCGAAACTGGTGTGTGGCTCAACGTACGAGTTCACCGTTCATGCGATTCAATGTCAGAGGGAAGGTTCTGAATGTGACAGGGGCTAAAGAGAAGTGCAGATACCCCCCTTCAGAAGCATGTTCTCTGTAAAATGACATCTGAAGATGAATGGTTCACTCACGTGTACTTGTTAGACTGTATTAAGCAGTTTGTCTATGCCCATCAATTCACAGAAGCTGAAAATAACAAATCTGTCTCACAGAAGGCAATCTAAAATATGAAATCTCCTATTAAGCAAGAAAGATTGGAATCTATTTATATGTTTATAGAAGAAAGTGCTAAAACAACCAAATCTCCCAATAAGTCACAATAAGCAAGAAAGCATAGAATCTCTCAATTTACCATGTTAAGTAAGAAAGATTGGGATGTATTTATATAGATGAAAGTTGCTGAAATTATTAGATCTCCTGAATATATTGAACATATATAGTCTCTGTGGTGGCCGCTACCATACAGAATTATAATGAGTTGCAGAAGTGCTTTTCATCTTGTCAAACATAAGCAAGACTGAGAATGATTGGAATCTATTTATTTATATATATAGATGAAAGTTGCTGAAATTATTAAATCTCCTGAATATATTGAACACATATAGCCGTCTGTGGTGGCTGCTAACATACAGAATTGTATTGAGTTACAGAAGGAAAGCAGGTATTTTTCATCGTACCAAACATAAGCAGCACTGAGAAAGATTGGAATCTATTTATATATATAGATGAAAGTTGCTGAAATTATTAAATCTCCTGAATATATTGAACATATATAGCCGTCTGTGGTGGCTGCTAACATACAGAATTGTATTGAGTTACAGAAGGAAAGCAGGTATTTTTCATCGTACCAAACATAAGCAGCAGGAAAGATTGGAATCTGTTTATAAATACAGCAGAAAGTTCTGAAATTATTAAATCTCCTGATCATATTGAACTGAATCTGTGGTGGCCGCTACTAGACATGCCGACTCTAGTACTCCTATCAATAGAAATTGATCTTTTACAATAAGGATACATACTAGTCCTACCAATCAACTGTATAGTTCATACCCCGATCTGGTAGGGACCGGTTACTCTCCAAGCAGAGGTTTAGGCTTCGGCTTATATTTGACTTGTTTTTAGGATTTTTATCAGGCTTTCTTTTTTGTACTGGTATATTTTTTTCGCCAACTTCGGGTGGTAAATGGATACTGTCCTGCCAATTTGATACTGTCTTGTCAATTATAATTAATTTGGTACTGTCTTGTCAATTTGATACTGTCTTGTCAATTTGTTACTTTCTTGCCAATTTGATACTGTCTTGTCAATTTGGTACTGTCTTGTCAACTTGGTACTGTCTTGCCAATTGATACTGTCTTCTCAATTTGGTACTGTCTTGCCAATTGATACTGTCTTGCCTATTTGATACTGTCTTGAAACGTATCAGATATTAAATTGAAGCTGTATTTATGTAGTTGCCTACAGTGCAGTGTGTTGTGGATATCACACAGAAGATCACATCAGAATTTGACGTAAACATCCTATCTTGTATAATAACAACCCAAGAAGTGCTCCCACCAAACTATTTACAGTCTATGGCATAGACCACCCCGAGTCGCTTATCTCTCACGTGCATGCAGTATCGAGTCATTTCAGCGTACTGCCGATGTGTCTGTACTTCGCGATAGTCAATATCCATTCTTTCCTAGGATCCTTGAAGTATCACAGAGTGCCATCAAAGCGTGATATCTCTAACCCTGGACCTTATCCCTTAAGTCTGGTTGAGTTAGATACCCTGGCGATGTAACCTACCCTTTGCAATGGAAACATTCTGTTGGCGACAAATATCCTATTGAAAATCACAAGAATGAAAGGAATACATAGGTTAGACAGTACAAAACTTGAGGCAGATTTGTATGTACTTCTCACGCAATAGTCATTATAAATTCCCTTACCCAGTATCATAGAGCGACTTCAGTGCGTGGTATTGCTAACCCTTGGCCTAAGGTCGGTACCATGACTTTATCCCTACCCTCTGGAGTTGAGATTCCGCTGTACACATTGTGGTTAGATGTTGCGAGCCCGCTGCGATTCTCGGAAAATGTTATGCAAACGTATATGTGTTGAACTAATACCAGGGTTAGCAAGCTTTCCCTGGGGCAAAAGGTCGGGGATTAAAATGTAGATCTACTCCTTGGAGTTTTGATCCTATACAAACACCGACCTTGGATTTTAAGAGTCCACTGCATTTACAGGAAAGTGTAGAAGCACACCTCGGATTGTGCTGGGTTATGCCAATAAGTTCGTAATGCAGCTTCCACTTACCATAGCATTACAACTGGTCTGACTACCAGCTCTGTAGCCGAGTGGGGTTGGGGTTGTAAATGTGCATGGGCAGCTAATACTCTCGCAGATACTGGTAGGAGGATACACAAAGGCAGAACGTAGTACAAAACAAGGCAACTTGCCATTACGTTATACAGCTTTTACTTACCATAGCATTACAACTGGTCTGACTACCAGCTTTGTAGTCGAGTGGATGTAAATTTGCATGGGAAGCTAATTCTCTCGCAGATACTGGTAGGAGGATACACAAAGGCAGAACGTACCATAAAACAAGGCAACTTGCCATTAAGTAGGAAATGAAGGACATTATTTTGCTGCTTCGGGTACCAGGCGAAACAAAAGACTGATGTATATACATCGTGAATAACTACTTTATGTAGATACGATCGTATTGTGTGTGTGAGCCCCCTTGGCAGTCACGCAGTCGGCACATATTTTACTTTCAGAATGGCGGAGTTGCCTTGGCAGTGATGGAACTGGGATCAATCCAGGGAAACCCGGTGTATCCTTGTTATCTGTCTTTGTCGACTATAAGACAAAGTTTACAAAAGACCGCAGGACCGGGTATTTTGCGTCCGTTGAAAGTAAAAAAGTGAAAGTGTTCGAACCAGTTTAGCTCACTGAAGAGGTACTCTTCCACTGATCGTGACAGAGAAGACAGACGCTATGTACAGCATTTACAGGTTCATTGTACCGGGGAAATTCCCCTAGCTCTTTTCGACAAGCACAATGAACAGTGGACCACGGCTTAACGTCCCGTCCTATTAAAGAACTGCGACCCTCTCCAGTAGCGTGCATGTCGGGTGAGCGACAACAGCTGAGATTCGAACTCCCAACCTCTAAGTCTAGAGGCAGGGTCGCTAACCACTGCACTAAGCACGCTACGCTGAAAAGATTATTGTGAGTCCACGATCGCGCAAGAGTTTATATGTTTCCCTCCGTATCTATATAGCGTTAATACTCCAGGTAATAGATATAAGAACTATATCTCTTAGTGAAAACGACTTCTCAATGATTAAGAAACGCTTCTGCCAAAAGGTGTTAATATCCAAGCAGATTACGTCGGGGGAAGACACTTTTGGTGGCCAGTCCGTAACCCAACTGGTTACGGGCTCGCCAACGTTAACTCTAGTGCCTTCCCCCGAAGAAATTTGCTTGGATATTAAAAAGGAGTAAGCTCCGTCTATTTGTGTTGGAGAGCCAACATCATCAGCATAATACGCTGTTTGTTATCAATGCCATGCTGCAATTCAAATTATGGCACTTTGTGGGATACTGTCTTCTCAACGTCACTTGCTACCTCGTTTGTTATTACATTTTGTATACGGCATACAGAAGGTTACGCCAAAAAACAGTTACTCAAGCAACTGGATATGATTTTGGAAACGGTCAGACGTTTCAGGTAGCATCCACTACCGTTCGTCAGTGACACTAAGAGACTGCAGGAGAATTGCAGGTTTATAAGTACAAACTATTGATCGATATGCAAATAAGTGAAGACAAATTTTGCGAAAGTCCAAACGGAAACAAAATCATATCCAGTTGCTTGAGTAACTGTTTTTTTGGCGTATCTTAACACCTGGATGTCTAACCTTCCCCGACATACAGCAGGTTACTCACCTTTGTCTCTGAAAGTCAGCCGACAAGCCAATTCAATTACCAGCATGCGCACATGCCAGGTAATCCAGTTTGCTCTATTCAAGGACAAAAAAATACCTGCTTAACTAAAAAACTGGTAGTTGGAAGTTTGTTGTATCCGGCCATCATTAGTCCGTGACGCATTTCCAATCAGCCCTGTGATAAAAACAGGATATCCTGTCTAAACCGGCCGGACGCCATCCTTCACAATAGGGTGTATTTCCAATGCAGATGGAGTCATGCTTGCATGCGCCTTTATCCCTTACTAATTGGGATCATAACACAGCTATCTTACTGTAAGTCCAGGAGGGGTGTGTGTAAATGACAGTGTCTCATACATTTACTGGCCGAGGACTCAAAAGATTGAAAACGCATGTTTGCAATGTGCCAACGCAACAGGGTAAACAGATCTAGAAATATATGCTCGGGGACGATCTAGAATCGTCCATGATTGTAGTAAATAAGCCATGCACGTACAATGTATTATCATGTTCCTTACTGAGCTAGCAGCCAGAACAAATCTGATTTAGAAACAAGCGCTTTGGTTACTGTTAAGAGCTACAATCAAGTACGATAAATTGGTGCGATGCACTTTCCGTAATGCTTTTTATGGTGTCTGTTCAGGGACAAAACTGCAAGCGTCAAATTGACTTGTAGTAAAACGGAAATATACCAAGTTTTGTATATAACGGTTAGAAACTCTATGAGTATGACTGTGTGTCGATTTGGCTTACTTAATGTTGCTGCTGATGTTTCCCGCGATGAGAGCTACATGTACGTGGTTTCCTTATATAACTCAATACAATTCTGTATTATAGCGGCCACCACAGAGGATATATATGTATATGTTCAATATGATCAGGAGATCTAATAATTTCAGGAACTTTCTTCTGTATTCATAAATAGATTCCAATCTTTCTTGCTGCTTATGTTTGGCACGATGAAAAGTACCTGCTTTCCTTGTATAACTCAATACAATTCTGTATGGTAGCGGCCACCAAAGAGGCTATATATGTTCAATATGATGAGGAGATTTAATACTTTCAGAACTTTCTGCTGTATTTATAAATAGATTCCCATCTTTCTTGCTGCTTATGTTTGGCACGATGAAAAGTGCCTACTTTCCTTCTGTAACTCAATACAATTCTGTATTGTAGCGGCCACCGCAGACGGCTATATATGTTCAATATGATCAGGAGATTTAATAATTTCAGGAACTTTCTTCTGTATTTATAAATAGATTCCCATCCTTCTTGCTGCTTATGTTTGGCACGATGAAAAGTACCTGCTTTCCTTGTATAACTCAATACAATTCTGTATGGTAGCGGCCACCAAAGAGGCTATATATGTTCAATATGATGAGGAGATTTAATACTTTCAGAACTTTCTGCTGTATTTATAAATAGATTCCCATCTTTCTTGCTGCTTATGTTTGGCACGATGAAAAGTGCCTACTTTCCTTCTATAACTCAATACAATTCTGTATGGTAGCGGCCACCACAGAGGCTGTCCGTTATATATGTTCAATATGATCAGGAGATTTAATAATTTCAGGAACTTTCTTCTGTATTTATAAATAGATTCCAATCTTTCTTGCTGCTTATGTTTGGTACGATGAAAAGTACCTACTTTCCTTTTGTAACTCAATACAATTCTGTATGGTAGCGGCCACCGCAGACGGCTATATATGTTCAATATGATCTGGAGATTTACTAATTTCAGCAACTTTCCTATGTATTTATGAATAGATTCCAATCTTTCTTGCTGCTTATATATGTTTGGTACGATGAAAAGTACCTACTTTCCTTTTGTAACTCAATACAATTCTGTATGGTAGCGGCCACCGCAGACGGCTATATATGTCAAAATGCATAGTCTTCATACGTTAAACCGAGGTATACTTAGTTTAAAAGGTATCATAAATCTAACAAAAGATTTTTGTAGTCGAGCCAAGGAACCCGGCCTGAAATTCAATCTTGTCTTCATATCAAAGTTTTATCTTCGATCAAATTATATAGTAACGTTAGGTGGGCCGTTCCTTGTAAAAATGAACTACATTAATCAGAGTGAAAGTCCATTTCCTGACCTTCACATGGGGGAAATAAAAGTAGCGGCTTCGGCGCCGCGATCGGATTTCAGCATCAATCATCATCCAAGTCAGATTGCAAACATATCATATCGTAACTGGGCAGATTTTACGAGTAGCAACGTATCCCTGTTATAACAGTCAATGGCTTGGGATTGCTATTAATCCAAGTCTTCTACAAGCACTTTATGGAAGATCAAAGCAAATGTACAGCTAAGAACCGCGTTTTTTTCTTATTCTCCACGGTACAGACCGATAGCGATCTTATATCTCCTTCTAACCACTTTAAACAAAGCGGTATCAAGCTGTAATTGACATTCTACGTTCCGTATTCTCGAGGTAATCTCCAAGCAGATTTCTTCAGGGGTAAGACACTATAGTTGGCCAGCCCGTTACCACTTTGGGGAAATAAAGGACAAGAAGCTTCATCTGTGATCACACCACAATTTTATTCAGAAACTTAAAATCACAACACCACGTTTTGAATAGTATACACAGCTTGACATGACATAGCAGCCCCTTCCGCGTTTCGGTATTGCCGTACTATTTTCTATATAAATACTATATTTCTTCTATTGTCTACGCTCCATAAAAATACTGAAAAGTACTTCGGCAGTAAAGTCTCTCCCTGGTTTATCAGTCTGGGTACATATCTTTGATAGCTTACAATTACAACTTGAAGGCTGCAACAATTCGCAAACAAAACCACAATACAACCAAGAACATAAACATGCCAGTCTTCTTCATGGCACAAGTCCTGACAATACTGTTAAAGACGACAAAACAATATGGTTTCATAGTTGTGATATTGATACAGGTTTGGTTTCACCAGGGTCAGTTATAGCTCGATAATCACCAGAGACACAATCCATAACATTGTACATATCCGATTAAGCCCCTGTCACACATTCAGAACCTTCCCTCGACCAACCAACCAAGGTTGGCTGAAGTTCGGGGGCAGTCCGATCAGATTTTGGCCACATACACCTACTTTTCTATGCTATGTGAATCGAATCGAATTGGAGTTACCAACGAACACTGCTGACCTATCCCCGAACACCAGCCAACCACTAGGCAACCATGGCCGAACCTCTCGTCCACCCCCAATGTTTTAAACATTTTGAAACGTTCGACTGGCACAGCCGAACCGTAGCCAACCTCGCCGGACACCAGCCAACCACAGCCGATCTTCCTCCCGACCTACTCCTAACCATGGTTGGTGGGAGTTCGGCAGTGTTGGGGAGGTCATATTCAGCTATGTGTGACAGGGCCTTAATGAACATCCAGATCTCACACTGATATCATAAACAATGGTTGTATCTGTCACTTTTGACCGCACAATGTTTTTAACGTTTTTCTCATATCTGTCAATATATTTCACAGTACACAGTTAATAATGCTACTATATTTAACGAAATCATCATTTTGAGTCCTGATATTAATTAAAACATCGATACTACTATATTCAACAAATATCATCATATTGAGTCCTGATATTGATTAAAACATGAATACTACTATATTCAACAAATATCATCACATTGAGTCCAGATATTAATTAAAACACCAATACTACTATATTCAACAAATATCATCACACTGAGTCTGGATATTAATTAAAACAGCCATGAATATTCAATTATACACCAAAAACAGATCCTTGAAACAGACGAGATGCAGTATGTACGCTATTATGTCGTTGTCAAACATGTAAGATAGTCACCACCCGTTTTAATGTGTCCTGCCCATCATCTCGTAGTGTATGTAAAATACTTGATACATCTAAAGTGATGTACTTTGATGTGTAGATAAAAGATGCCATAAACATAACTCATGTTTTCCTTATCGTATCCAATTTAGATTTACTTCATAAAGCACGTAAGGTGATATATGCGTACCCCGCGTTTATTATACATCAAGGGACTTTGTATACTTAGTTCAATATCAAGAAATCGGTTTACCTACTCTGAAAGCTTGAAAGAACTTTGAAAACAATATTGGTTTGGAGCTTTCTGGCCTGATTGAGGTTAACAATGTTTGAGGGAAAGAACACCGTTAACCCTAATTAGGCTTCAGACGGGATGGCTGGTGTCGTTTGTATTGATGGTCAAAATCCAATCTTTCACCGACACAGCGACTCGTGTGAAATAAATTTCTCTTGTATTAATAACGTTAACTATCATTCCTGTGTTGAAACTCCTGTCAGTAAAGTCTCCGCTATGAGAAACTTTGTTTGCGGTTATTTGCTTGGGATCCGCCGGCTATGTGCCGTGACGATAGTTGTTAAAACCTTTGATTTGGGGGCGTCCTGATGTATTCAAAGGGTGTTATGTTACCACAGAAATGACAGGAAATCATTCCGTTCTCTCCCGTTTTCTTGCTTCCTACCATCCCAGTGTTTGGGTTTATTGACAGTACATAAATTCTACTCTAGACATTACATTACAGATAAGTGATGATAGCAGGCTAATATGGTGACAAAACGAAGCATTGTTGATGATTCCAAGTATACATTAAAGTTGATTCAGGGTCTGGAGACAGTGGAAATCGGTATTCTACTGAACAATTCTCAATGGCCTAAGAATTTAAACGACATCATCCGCACGATTCATTGGCTGTAAAAAAGCTGGCAGTACAGTAAACAGTTTTCCACAGCAAATACTTAAAACACCAGGTTTCAAGCTTGTGTCATAGTTATACTGTAGTTCTCATGCTTTTGGTCATTCATTTGTAGGCAATGTAGCTTCTTATTCAGCAATGTTAGATGAAGGCACATGAAAACTTACACACACGCGCGCGCGAATACACACACAAACACACACACACGCACACACATACAAAGGCACACACACATACGTACACACACACACACACACACACACACACACACACACACACACACACACACACACACCAAACAAACAAACAAACAAACAAACAAACAAGCAAACAAACACAGGGACCTATGACTGAGAAGGACATTCACCTACAGCTAACAGATTGAGAGAACTGTTGAAGAACCAAGGACACATTTATCGCGCGTTCTTCGGGCAGTCCCAAAAGAAGGTTTTTCATGTCCTCCATCTATCTTCCCTGATGGTACAATGCCAAGGTACTGTGGTGTCGCGATAGAACCGTGACCCCATTATCATACCGACGGCTTTCTAATAAAGCCTATACATTTTTAGTTATAGACTGTCAGACATTCCTTTTACATTACTCTTATCTCCTTTGTTGCAATTGGTGCATCTCCCTCAATGCAGGCTTGTTCATCAGCTTGTGTTACAGCAATAGTTCTTTCGGTACTAGTAATAGATTTTGTTACCTAACGTTACATACTGCAATCTATTACAGTTGTCCCTTGCATGAACCCTTCATATGGAAAGTAGCCATTCGTCAAAAACTTTCTTACAAACTACTTTCCAATGCCTTGGATATGTACCGATATGGAAAATATTCATCTGTGTATATAATGTTAATTCTATACATCATTTGGCACGTGAAGCACATAAAATCTTTTTGATTCAAACCGTCCTAGCGTTCCTATACTACTACTGCCTGGAATTCATAATGAATCGTGCAAAAATACTTTTCTGTATCTTACTCACCCCTTTGTTGATAGTAAGTATTGTTTTCATAATTTCACCAATATATAGTGCACAAAACGCGATCTACGTACCTGCTAGATATGCAGGAGCGTTAGTGCTTGGAAGCATGGGCCTTGATACGTTATATATGTTTCTATATACATGTACATGTTTCATACATACCCAATCGACGTTACGTGACCTCCATTCTGATCGCCGTTTTCTTTTAAGTCGCAAAACTATATATACATGTATGTACAAGGTTCTGTACTTGACCAATATCATCCAGTGGTCAAAAACTGACCACTGGCTGTGCCCACTGATTTTCAGTTTTCACTCTGATATGGCCTGGCTATTAGAATTACGTCAGACACTGGTTTACTTTTTCTGCAATTGCTTCTGTATTGCACTGTGTGCCTGATTAGAGTAAACTTATATCCATCTCAAAACCGTATAAAATCACGTTTCATCTGCGAAAGGGTTGATATGTCAGAATAGATTGTTTACACTTTTAAATATGATAACATCCTGTTATATTTACAATCTGCAGTAAAATCTGTCTAATTCATAAAACGCAGGACTTTTTGTAGTCATGTTATATCACTGCATTGATAAATTTGATATAAAGTGTTGTTATAATAGGTCTAAGCTTTTAAGTGCACACGAAGATATCTATAATTTGCATATCATAAGCTGTTTAATAAGATATGGTTTATCACGAATGCCCTTTCAATGTTGGATAGAATAAGTGTGCTACCTAGCACGGTTTGAGAGGTCCTGATCATTCTTTAGAATTTGACTATTCACAAAGTTATCAATCATATCTACAAGGCCTGTGCCTTTGTGCATCTGAACCGTCAGTACAGCTTATTTCGTTATTTTACTCATGTAATATGCTTGGCTTTATTCCATGTCACGCTCTGCCCTTTTTAAGCATTCCACTTGGCATTTCTGAGATGATATCTGATGCAATAGAGCCAACATGAAAGGTAGTAGTACTGACCCTCTTCGATTGCGGTTCTTCTTGTCTCAATTACATGCCTTCAGATCTGAAGACTTTACGAAACTCGTCCACTAATTAATAACTACCTCGGGTAAAATACGTAGTGTTTTTATGGTGAGTCCGAAACGACTTATAGTCACTTTAAGTTGTTTGCTGAGCGAAATCTCTCTCAAGCTCACTACGTCATGTCTTTAGGGCAAAGGTCAGTAATCCACGCAAGCGCACTGGGCCTGCCTGGCAAGACGTCTTTTGTCTGGGAAATATATTTCTTTTAGAGCTGGATGTTATGTAAGGGTTTTTGTCTTTTTATTTTGTTGAAAAACAGACTTTCAGCCATGTTTGGGATGTCCTGTACAATAAAGAAGATACGTGACGTATATGTTTGGATGCAGTCATCAGCTGTGCAGAGGGGTCAAAGGTCACTTATGATTTGGTTGTGTTCTAGACAATAGTCGTATAGAATATGGAAATTATGGGCTAAATGGACGATTTAGACCCTTTCAATGTGTGTTTTACATGCCCAAAAACCCAGTTAGGGTTAGGTGGATTTGGATGCCTTTTTTTCTGTCACAATTCCCATGTATTAACATAGCAAGCCCGATTACTGGCCTTTGCTCTTTTTAATATCAGACAATGTGCAAACTCGAGCGCTCCGTGCCTACACATGCGCAGAGACGGTCTCGACGGTTCGAATGCGCAGCTGCAGGTCGTTGCGGCCATTGTCAGCCTCGTTCTGGTTCGGTGGCACCCCGGGCTCGACGCGGTTGCGCCGTAGGCATCTCAGCTTCAGGACGTCCCAGAATCCCTTGCGGAAGTTCTCGCTGAAGCCGTTGTAGATGATGGGGTTGCAGGCCGAGTTGGCGTATCCTAGCAACAGCACAGAGTAGCGCAGGTCCGGAAACCACTTCGGGCGCTGGAGAACACAAGGCAAACCAACGAGTTTAATTGTAATTCTACGTGGTAGTTTGCTCTGTTCTCCTGAAATTAACTACTAGTATAACATCATGCTAACCACACAATACTACATCACAGCAACAAAACGTTTTAAGGTATATGTCTCTCTGAATAAAAAAACCCCATAGATTTGACAGATTGCTCAACGAATTCCATAGAATCTTTTTATGCTTATCGTACTGACATATCGTGCATAGTCCTAGTCCGAGTAAATAGTCATTGGAGGTTTGTAGCATGTACATTGTTTTCTATATCGCACATTTTCTTTGAACTTGCGGTCTCCTTGCCGCATCAAACGTTAACAGAAATCTAATTTACGATGATGGGTTCAAGCTATTTCGGAGAAAATGAAAACCACGCCCGACTTGGGCGATCTAGTGCAATTCTGATAGAATCTTGATGGTTATTATGGTGATGATTGTGATGAATCGGATCCCTTGATTGCCTCATTTCGGTTGTCATAACAACAAGACACAACTCTTCCAAACGACCGAGTCTCAGTCGGTATGAAGCAAGTTTAAGCTATAATTTCCAACACTGGAGTTCTACATTCGCAAATTTGGGTAAGTCCAATCTTTCTTGTGTTAGAAATTACATCTTGAATTTGCTTCATAATGACTTCTACCGACCCAAATGAACTTTCAAGATGAGTCTCAGTTGAAATTACCTTCAAATCACCGTGTCTTTTTTTAAAATGTTGTTCAATTAAAAAAATACCTTCTGGTCGTCGGTGAACTCGATGTAGAGCTGTAGGATCTGGTAAGGAGTCCAGCAGATGAAGAACGCCAGCACCACTACCACCATCATACGGATCACCTGCACATAACAACAACAACAAAATTACGGCTCTTGGTTGTAAATGTGCAGATGTTGGCTCATTGGCGCACCAAATCCGTAGTGTGTTTTGGGCTACAGATTAGCCGAAGAGGCTCGGTGGGTGTAACTCCATCATTCCACCGTCAGGAAGGGAAGGTCGTGTAAAGTGCCTTTTCCAAGGACACAACGTCGAGGCATGGAGAGTATCAAACCCGGACCTGTTGGTCCTGAGTCCAACGCTCTAAAATGTGGGAGAATCAAGGAAAGAATATTAATTTTTGTGTCCTAAATGAATCAAACAACTCTGTTTTATAAAAACTTACAGTCTTTGACGCCGCAACGACGCCTGCAAATAACAGACACGTCAGAAATGTCAGAAAGTTTTGCAGATGACAAGGTGATGACAAAATAATAAAACCTTCCCGCACCTATATATGGTGCATAGGGCGGCGCCCATCTCCGTTTCCGAACATCAGCCAACCACAGCCAACCTTGCTTGCTCCCGATCTATGGTTGGGGGAGTTCGGTAGCGTTCGGGATACCATATTCGGCTATGTGTGACAGGGGCTTAATGTTTGATACCATGTAAAAGCAGCCAGAAGCGATGCTCTGGGTTATTGTTCATGTACCACGACAACAAACCGAGTAGGTGGTCGACCAGGTGGGCGGTTATATAATACCTGCTGTGGACATAATTAGTCATCAATTTTCGCCAATACCTGATTTGAACGCAAACGAAATGACAAGAAAACATTTGCTAGTTAGTGTATCCAAGGAGGTTCTTGGTGTATCGAATAAATCTGTTTCAAGTCAACCATGTCCACCGCAGTTCAAGACATAAAGGGTCGTAAAAGACATTTCCCAAAGAGCAAGGTACATGTACGTGTATGTTATGCATTACATGGCAGTCTTATGATATCAAATGTATTCCATTTTAACGATGTTTGGTTAGCGGCTCCTGTGATATGACATATTAAAGCCACAATTCACTTTATATCTTCCAAGTACAAACGTCTACATTTCAGTTATGTCCCTCATAAACTTGACGAATGGTTTTGTGGTCGCCATAAACGAGAAAACAGGGACACAAACCGACTCCTGGCATGGCCCGATAAACAGAGTACGAATTTGAAACCAGCCCTGTTGACACCTCGGAGGCCATTCAGTAAATTGAAACAAGGAGGCTAGAGGGAGACCTCTCGAACCTCCTTGATTGAAACCGTGGTGATTTAGTGTACGGACCTTTCGCTTGGTCTTTGCCTGGGCGGATTCGGTTGCCACGATGGTGACCCCAGGAGTCTTCTTGTTCCACAGTGTCTTGGCGATCATGGCGTAGGCTCCGGAGATGATGAGGAGAGGCAGGGTGTACATGACGACGAAGAGGAAGATGGTGTAGATTGCTCGCTGCCGCTCGTAGTCAGGCCAGAGTTCTCGACACCACACCTAGCAGTCAGAGAACATTTTTTTTAATTTCAACATGCAAGAAAAAAACATACACACATAGTGGGGACGCAATCAAGCAATATGCTTATAGTCACGTCACCACTGGACATGAAATAAAAATTACATCGGGCTGGCACCTCGGGTGATACGGAATACACCGTGTGTGTTGTATTCTATATGCACTTGACCAACCTCATGAACGCCGTCGTCCCAAGTGTATTCCCCCTGCTCCAGGACAACCAAGAGTGGGATGTTGGTGGCGATGGAGGCCGTCCAGATCATGGCCACCACCACCACGGCGTTGGTGTCCGTGACGCGGGCCTTCAGCGGGAAGATGATGGCAAAGAAGCGGTCCATGGCGATCACAACCATCGTCAAGATGCTGGACACAACTGACACACCTGTTGGAAAAAGTCGTTAAGATGTAGGTGAAGAAAGGAGCACATTTAAATGTCCCCTGTACTGAACTTAGGCCACAAACAGGCAGACAGGCCTGTCCTTAGTGCTGAACATTGTCCACAAATTAGTGCTGAATAGCTTCCACAGACAAATAGACCTGGCCCTAGTGCTAAATATTGTCCACAAATTAGTTCTGAATAGCTTCCACAGACAAATAGACTTGACCCTAGTGCTAAATATTGTCCACAAATTAGTTCTGAATAGCTTCCACAGACAAATAGACCTGACCCTAGTGCTAAGTATTGTCCACAAAGTAGTTCTGAATAGCTTCCACAGACAAATAGGCCTGTCCTTAGTGCTAAGTAGTGTCCACAAATTAGCTCTGAATAGCTTCCACAGACAAATGGGCCTGGCCTTAGTGCTAAATATTGTCCACAAAGTAGTGCTGAATAGCTTCCACAGACAAATGGGCCTGGCCTTAGTGCTAAATAGTGTCCACAGACAGACAGACCTGTCCTTGGTGCTGAATAACAATTGTAAACAGGCACACAGGTGAATGCCCCATAGTCTTTTTGAGGGTTGTTAATCCAGCACTTTCTGGTGGAATTACGCCAACCTAGTTTATAGGTAGGATATAGGTAGCCATACGTGTGGTTTTAAGTATCTTATATGTTTTGTATGGTATTGGTCACGAGCTCAAGGTTTAATTTAATTTGATAAATAAAGAAATAGTAAAAAAAATGATAATAATCCAATGCGTGTTTGAAAGGCGAAGCCCAGCCAAAGTCAGTTACCCATTTTACACCAGGGTAGAGTGAGGAAAGTTGCGCGGAAACTTACATATAAAAGTACATTTTGTTATAGGATTTATATAAAAGTAGATTGGAACAGATTCCGGCTCACAATCAACTCAGCATTGTGCAACAAAAAAGTATAACGGAATAGATATCATATTTCTCACGTCTGCAAACTTAACGCCGGCTTACTTGAATCCTTTATTGTGCAGTTTTATTGTACCGTCGTTATTGTATATCATATGTATATGTCTGTGTAGTGTAAGTCTGAATTTATGGTACATGTATCTTCAAGCTTTTAGATTGAGAGGTCGACAATTCAGCCATTTAGGCTGCCATAGACTTTTAAGCTGTGTATATTTATGTGAATAATAAACCAGTCATCATCATCATCCTAACAAGTCTGTAGGTCTCTAGCGAACTACCCGACCTTTTCGGAACGGGTGAATGGGAAGACAAATCCCTTTACTAATGTATCATAAGTGAGGAACCTGGTTTTAATGTCTAACGTGAGACTAACGTAACCTTTTTACATGTTACCATTCGGCAATTAGACGAAGTACGTCTCCTCTGTATCCATTAGGATTTACCGCCTTGTGAAGAGAAGGTTGTAACCTTTTTATTGATACAAATTAGTTCTTGCTGCGTGGCTCATTTTGGGATTTGAAGAAATATCCCTGACGACATAAGATAAGCACACCTCAAATTTATAACACACCGTAGCATACACATTATCAATCGCTGTTTTCGTCACTCGCGTGCCAAATTTATGGCGCCCAACCGAAGGTGATGTTTCTCTAATGTAATCAATCTCTGCCTGGGCACAGCAGTGCAGAGTGGGAGCAAAAGATTGGAAGCAGCGTTTAGAAAATGATACATCAGCCTTCATTATGTTGTTTTCGAGCAACCTGCTGTTTTTTTAACTATCGCTCCTGGTAACAATATGCCTTCGTGACGGGTGAAGTATCAATAATAACAGCAGCTAAGGCAGCATACTGCGTGTTCTAATGAGTTTACGGCCGTGATTCTTTAGCAGATACATCACGCCACTGGCATCAAGCTGCAGCCTCTGATATTCTCTAGTTTTCTTTGAGCGTCGTAATTGCGTACTAGGTACTACCTAGTACCTACAAATTGCTTACCAGGGACTGAAGACAAATAATTAAGATGCATGAATGACAACCAGCAAAAGAAAGCCTTGCCAAAGCTCGTCCCCGAAGGAGGTTTGTGATTCATGGAAGAGTAGAGTTCAAAACACGAGCTGATGAATGATTCACTCCTGGTAATTGGAGCCCAGACTGCATCCACTGAAATATTCATAAAAGCACTACCTAACAGTTACAGTTATGAAAACTGTACCTACACTGTACTTAGAATGGATACATAATACGTTCTAGTTTACGCCGCTTTAGCTAACTGTGGAGTTGACGCGATATGATGTGCTGGCAATAACAATGTGAGACAGTCTGTCTGACATCTTCACTCAGTCTTATTCTTAAGAGCAGCCCTTCTCGAACTTTCTTTAGTCTGGCTGCCTATCAAGTAATAACAGCCGTTTAAAGTTCAGCAACCTTGCCATAGATTACTTCAAACGATTTAAATCAAAGTCGATGGTCCTTAAATTGGGCTCCAGTCAGACATATTGGCTTGCTGATAGATTGTGAAAGCGGTTCTCGGGTCATTTGATTAGTCCCTTTAGGGATTATTTTCTTGTTAACGACTCGGAGAACACGTGTAGATACTGAAGTTAATAGCTTCGGTGGAATAATTGGGCATTTGAAACAGTAAACACGTCAGGAGGTTCTCGGAAAGCACGCAATCGACCCGCTTGCAGTAGTATGGATAAATGGATAAAGTATAACTTTGAACTTTGTTTATTAAAGCAACATCGCAGGCTGAAACAGTCTGAATTGTGTTGTTATTTACATAATTCACAGCTGTTTGTAACATTTTAGCATTAAAAGATTGACTGTTGAAATTAACACGGTTACTTAGAATATCTTTTCACATCCGATAATGATATAAATCAATGAGTATACCTTAAAATAAGGAGCAGGACACATTAAAAATACAAGTACTCTGCGGAGATAAGAATCTTGAGTATTTCTATAGTGTCCTTCTAACAACTATCACTGCTGTGTGATTGTGACAGTTCTAGGGATACACGACTGTCCATGTCTGTCAGTTCTGCTCAGTGGGAGCTTTGGAGGCAATGCCAGAAACACACAAAGCATACGTTTTGCAATAAATTGTCACGGCAGGCAATCATGTGCACCCTGCTGTCTTAGTGATAAAGTTTCGGTAACCCTTTTATCATGCAGAAATCCCATTTACTGAAAGCAGAGTGATTGAAGTGCACGTGGGTTGTTTTTCTGGTGGAGTTTTGGAGCTTGTAGCTCTCAGAGCGTCATGGAAGCACTTCTACGGGGGCGTTGTCACGCCTAATGTCTGCGTCACATTGTCGACGAGCTTCGGCCGTATTTGTTGATCGCCGAAAGGTCGCCTGGTTTTAGATCGACCGAGGATCGCGCGTATTTTTGGCTTGAAAATCGTCCCCGTCACATGGAGCGAGGCTCGGGCGATCGCTTGGGAATCTATGACCTAACAAATTGATTAGTCGCTGATGTTAAGAACACGTTTCACGTGTCAGCGAGCTTCGGCCGACTCCTAAAAATCGCCGGCGATCCCTAAAATTCGCGCGATGTTCGACGAAACATCGGGCGTACTACTGCCGTAAATGTCGTTTAGAGCTCGCCGACTCGTCGGCCGATCGATTTTCGCACAATGTGTCAGCCCATTAACGGCATCTCATTACACGCTTCTAGAGCGCAATCTGCAACCACTCGACTTAAAGTGAGCTTTGTACCTCGCCTCTTGGCATCTGAAAATAGCATATTGCAAAATATGGCTTTCAAGTGGCCTTCACGTGAAGCCAGTACTGCACGTTTTCATACGTCTTGAATGTGGTAGTCCTTATTTTGTCTTTTGTCTGTATGACATTTAAATATTTGTATATCGTATATATTTGTTTTTTTTAATATGGGTCATTGGCCTGAGGCAAAGAATAAATAAATAGAGCAAGGGATCGGGATGTATAAGTGTGAGATCACTCTAACACATTCCTAGCATCCTGATCGCAATCTCTGTCGACACAGACTCCTTTTGGGAGCTCGACCGGAGTCTCTACCCTGACATATATAAGCTACTTTCCCAGGAGTGTTCTGGTAGTCCGGTATAAAAGTTGACCATATGATCAAGAGACCACATGGATCTTTTAGACTTGACGTCTGAAGAGCGAACACTGTTAACTGTTAACTTATCTTAACTTATCTTTAGTCATGGTTTCCATGTACATGTACTTGTATCTGGTAGATAGTATAGTGTAGCAAAGTTGTCCCACTCGCCTGCTCACCTGTCAAACACAAATTGTGAATATGTGGATATCAGTATGAATATGCTCGAAGAAAAAAACAACAACAGGAAATCTAAGATTCTACACCTCCGTGAAGTATTTAGAGTTGTTTTGAATTTCTTTGCGGGAGACGTCGACCATTTTGACCTCCCAGATCGACCTGACTTCCTCCCAGCCTGCGAGGATATTGATACTGTAGTAGCACCAGGTGCAAAGGTATCATTATTACCCAGAGGCGAGAAACTCGCTTAAATAACTACCTCACAGCCTGTTGGGAGATCATTTTGACCCCCCAGACCGGCCCACTTCCTCCCAGCTTGCGAGGACTCCGCAAAGTTATCCACTTAACACTGTAACAGCCCTTGTTGGAAAGGTACAATCGCTGTCTATGTATAGCTAGAAGCGAGAAGTTGAAGCGTCTTAAATTATTAAGTCTAAATGCCACATTATTAACGCTGTAGCTGGCGGCAATGAGCTGAGGCAATCCATTTAATGCAGAACGTGGACATCAAAGACAGACATTACTAAAAGCCCACAGAGGGATTCAAAGAGCTAAAACCCAACTTCTGCGTCTCGTTTTTGCTGTTGCCTTTCACGCTTACTATCAAAACAAATGTAGCCTGAGATACATTCAGTGATGTAAAATGATACGTAACCAAACACGTTTGTAAAAGACGTCACGTATATGTTGTTAAAGGCATCCACTGCAATTTCACGGCGGCAAAAGAAAAATATTTTGGATGAGGAAATCTGTCTGATATTGACATTTACTGCCATTTCTTAGCACATTCTCGTCATCTTGAAGCATTTGAAATAGCCCAGAAACTAGCTACGCGAGGCGTCCCTGTAATTTTTTGGTGCCACCAATAAATAGCTATAACCAGAATACGATACGAAACAAGCAACTGTTTTCCATCAGCGACATCGCATTTTTGCCTCACAAATATCCGTATGCTATGGGATAGGGTTGATTCAACTTACTACATTGAAAAATGAGCAGAAAATTAACTTTGAAAATCCAGTTTTACTGGCCTGAAATCACCTTGGATCCCTTTAACAGTAATGGGCAATGAAGTCATCATCTGCTTGGCACTGATGCGGGCCAACAAACCCTTCAGAACAACTAGAAACACAACGGAAGCCAGGCTTCCAGAGGCGCCACGAGACAGCCGAAGGCTAATATTTCACGTTAACGCGAGCTCGAGTGTTAAGTGTGTGGGAATGATTTTAACTAAACACTTTACACAAGATCAATATGCTATTCAGACACCCCCTAGACTTTGTCAATAGGTAGTCGCTGAGAATCGATGTTAATAAAATCGTCCCAACAAAGGCTTTCGTCCACAAGGTGCCCTTCCCCGATAAGATACCACTATGCCAATAGTCATTTTTGACCACGAAATGTATGATTTATGTTTTGCAATGAGCTTTTAAAACGCACCGCGGCATGTCTTTTCCGTGAACTACATGGTGACATGTTGCTCTGATGTGAATTCAATGCCCTGTAACTGTGCTTTATGTACATTTGTACGTCCTGTTATTCCATCTGGTCTGCCAGAGGACATTATTTACAGCTATTCAGTGGTGATTCCGCGTTTGCTTTATGGCATTGTAAAACAGATTCTGGAAACACATCAACTTCAATGACACGATCGAACCCTGCTACAAGATGCGATGTTAAGGTACTCCGTACCCCCAATAAATGGAGGCTTAGAAACACAGGCACATCTCCCGTGTGTGTGCCCCCGCCTTCTAGAAAAAGGAAAAGGTCATTCACTAACTAACTAACTCAAAAGAAAAGGCCATCCACTAAGCCCACTACTAATTCATTCTAATGTAGAATAAGTGACCGAGCAGCACTTAGGCGTCCGGCATACTAACGACGTGCAACAGAACCTACCATCCAAATCGCAGCCGCTGATGAGAAAAATCCAATTATTTACAACCATATTCAAGCATATCTGTTTTGCTCCATATGTATATACTATCATTCAGGGAGCATTAAAAGGAAAAGCCACCGTATAAACCGCAATGATCAAGGACATTCCTTTATTCAAAGAAACTTTATTTCATGGAACGTTTCTTTCGTATGTAAGGACAAACGTATTACAAACGCTACATCTATTTTACTGCTACCAGGGGAAATCACCACGAAGGAAACGGTTTGGTTCCTTTGAATTGGTATTAAGTTGTGTCATCTATGTAGTGTAGTTGCTATATTGTAAATAACGAAGGTCGAATTGTTATGTTGTAATTAATGTATATGGAATTTTTAATGTAAAGGACTTCAGGAAGAGTAGTAATTAACTGTTGTTTTTTTTACTAATGGAGATCCAAATAAACATAAACATGAACATGAACAATCTTCAGGAACATCGAGTGCGATTCTGAGAGCGTCTGTAGTATGCCATTCATGTAGCAAGCTAGTATGTGGTCTAGTGATTATTCATCACTCTTCTGGGACCGGGCATACATGTACATGTAAGGTCAGGGATTCAAATTCAACCCCGCCTGGCCTTTGTATACACGTTATTGGTAGGGCATACTGCTCTTTGATGGTCAGGTCTTAGGTCCCGTGTTTGGTGACACCCACATCCTGAACAACCTACAAAATTTTTCAAATCAACGTGGACCTGAGCGGAAAATAAATCATAGATTCATAAAATTTGTTTATTCATTCCTCGTCCTGAACTGGTGCATTGCTTTATATAGTGATTCCCCAGTTACTAATTATACGTGATGTGGGTAGCATTCAGCAAACTTCTCTACGAAAACATATCATCTGGGTAGGTTTTGTAACCATGAGCAGAGTACAATAGTTACTAAAATTACCCAAGCTTCTAACATTTCCCCATCCCGTAAAAGGGGATTCGCAGGCTTACATTGTTCACAGGAGAGCAAATTCCTTGAGCTTAGGTCTTAGAGATAATGGTAAATGCCGGTAAGAGGCGATTTGTCACAAAATTGGATTGTCGCCAGAGCACAACGAAAGAAAGTCTTGGACTTTCATCAGCTTAGGGAAGCATAGATGTTTTTGTAGTGTATGAAGCAAATTAGACAGACACTCGTGCTCTGCAACATCATTGATGAACAATCTATCGCCCCTGTCACACATAGTCCAATATGGCCTCCCGAACACTGAAGCCATGGTTGGCTGGCGGTTGGCTGGTGTAGGTCAGCAATGTTCAGGGCCTGGTTGGCTGTCAAATTCGACTCAAATTCGATTCGGTTCGTATAGAAAAGTAGGCGTGGCCTAAATCCGGTCAGACTGCTCCCAAACTTCAGCCAACCTTGGTTGGTTGGTGGTCGGTGGAAAGTTCTGAGTGTATGACAGAACGAAGCCTGATGTTATGTAGAAAACACCGGGATCCCTGTGCGACGTACGTGCATAGCTGGTGCATAGAATGGTTCTCTGAAGGCTCTTCAACTCGTGAGGAAAAGAAAATTGCCTGCGTTCATCCTAAAGAAAAAGAAAACTGCGAAGAGAAAACACTTTGTCGCCGGCGTGGGCTATTCTTCCGCAGCTGTCTTCAGAAAAGGAATATCCTTGAGATAACTGACTCGCCTTGGGCATTGGGCACAACTAATGGAGGTGTAATCTCACAGTCATCTAGCGTGAAACGTTAAAAGCGGGCCTACAATTTGTCTCAGCTGGGAGCTCGTGACGGAGATGCCGTCGATCCTTTAAAGGTTTTGACCTTTACAGTTCCTATTTAAATCTGTTAAACGTCAGTCATGTATCAGTGTCGACCAAGATAACCTTCCTTCGGTATTATACACTAGTTTTGTAGGCACTCACGTTGTCCATTTACATATTACTTTAAATGTTGCTTAATGATATTTATCTATCTATTTCTGTTTTATTAAGCCAGGGTGGCCCATCTCAGTGGAAAACACTGCTTTACAGTGGGGCCCTGGAAGAGATACATAACATGTAATGTCAACACATACATGACATGTAACAAATTATATACAAATGATGATATAGCAATATTAGACCCATAAAAACAGCCATACATTTAGCATGCGTGATAAAGATGTAACGACACATCTGTTTATAGTGCATAATGTATGTTGTAATGATGGAATGCATGGAGAACGTAAGATAGAAATACTGTCTGCGCCTAGCTAGACTCAGCGATATGCCAGGAGCTATTCTGTAACGTTACGAGAGGCCTCTTTCGTAATCTTCTGGACAAGATCTGTCTGCAACAACCGTAACGCGTGTTCGTAATTGTAAATCGTAACTCAGTTATAACGAAAGCACGGAGACATAAATCACACTCGTAAGCTTCAGACGCGATTGTTATTCACGGTTGAAAGAAACTATTTATCTTCTCAATGTAATGGTGTCTCCATTGAGTTCATTTCGCCGTTTACGAGACAACATTAGCAAACTCATTAACTTCAAGGTCCTGTTTAACTTTCAGCCGAAGGTAATTAAACGTGGGCTTACCAGGCGTCTCTCCGTGAATATATATTACAGAGGCAATACATTACATTTATCACGGTAATATAAGCCCATGTCACACATAGCCGAACATGGCCTCCCGAACACTACCGAACTCCCCCCAACCATGGTTAGGAGTAGGTCGGGAGCATGGTCGGCTGAGGTTAGCTGGTGTTCGGCCTGGTCTGTTACTGTTTGGCTGCGCCAGCCGACTGTTTCAAAATGTTAAAAACATTCGATGTAGACGGGAGGTTCTGCCATGGTTGGCAGGTGTTCGGGGGTAGGTAGGGGCGTGGTTGGCAGTGAAATTTGACTCCAATTAAACTCAAATTCGATTTGATTCGTAAAGAAAGGTAAGTGTGGCCTAAATCTGGTCAGACTGCTCCCGAACTTTAGCCAACCTTGGTCGGCTGGTGTTCGGGGGAAGGTTCTGAATGTGTTACAGGGGGGCTGTACACGTATCTATGCCGGGTCGAAAGAATTGCACTGAATTATCAGATCTTGGACCTGGCAGAGGGAAGCCCCGAATATCACAGGCTTCGGGTTAGGCGCGACAGTTTTATCAGTCAAAGCTGGTAGTAAATTCTTGCATGATTAGAGAGAAGTCCTTGTCTTTGTAGTCTGGATGATGGACTACTCCCCTAGGGGCGAGTCAGTCGGGCCGGCCATAGTAGAGACATTAGTCAGATTATAATCCACCGGACGAAGCACAAATTAAAACCCTTTCAGTGGTAGTTAAAGTCCTCCCCGCAACCATGGGCATGGTCGCATATGGCGGCGCCCATCTCCGTTTCTTTCGCTCTTGGGCCACGTGCACACATGCAGTCACTACAGCAGGGGTTAGTCCACTGGTAGTGGTGTGTGTTATATTTTGTTATGTGTTTGTGAAGTCTTGACCTGTACCTAGCCCGTCGCGGCATGAACGTACAATAAAGGTCTTTCATTCATTCATTCATTCATTAACTCCCATACTCTTTCTCAAATGCTGAGTGCTATGCAGAGAAAGCAGTATGTACCATTATTAAAGTCTTTGGTATTACTCGGCCGGGGATCGAACTCACGACCTACCGAATGTAAGGCGAATACTCACTTGGCCATTGCACCGGCTAGAGACATTAATCCACCGGAAAAGACATAAAACCCTTAAAGTGCTACAAAAACTAAATCGTAGTTAAACGTTGATAATACCCTCTAATGTATATCCGTTATATCTTCACCACATTTCACCTTTAAATGGCCTTAAAGCGCTGAACCCAAATCAATAACTCCTTATGCGTGTTCAATAATTCTAACTTAGCCGGACTGCCTTGCATTATTGAGGGCTCAATCGCAGGCCATAGACTATTTCATAAGAGCCATTGGTCTCTTAGCGTAGTGAGCAAACTTAAATCAATTCTCCATCAAGGCGGCTGGACCTAAGTCTTACTTTATGAAGGAATGATAATTGTGGAATCAATAAATAAAGTTACAGTGCATTGGCAAAGGCGTGACCACGGATGGGGTTTTTATCGAATCCTTTACGTTGTATGTCTGGCAGTGAGAAGGAAATGATTGCCTGCTAAAACACAGTAGTATCATAATTGGTAAATATCTATGTCAATTTTGTATATTGTGTAAAAGACAGTCAGATGATTTGACAAGAATTCCCTGAATTGTATGGCCAGACATTCATTCAGCATAAATGCGAAATGGTAAAATGAAATGGCGGGCTCATGTAGATGTGTTCAAGAGGATTTCACTGTACCGAAAACCTCACCATTAGACCAAGCCTTGTCATCATGATCATCGTTTGTCCCAGTCGATACAGAATTACTTTCGGGTTCCAAATGGTTATTGCAACAATTCAACGGTCATTACAACAAACCCATTATTACTAGTGATAAAATCTCTAGCGACGCAGGCTAATGACACAATGTTATAAGGATTGTCTCGCCCTATCCTATAAGTCAGTACGGTTCTTTGGGAGAGTTGTCTCGCCGGGGATTTTCAACGTTCCATTATCTGTCTCTGGCCCAGACAGCGGAATATAATCTCAAAGCAGTTGTGATAGGAGATCAAACGCTTTCATTTCCTGCCGGTGTTCTCTGTTGGGGTAACCGGCTGTAAGAGAAGCCCGACTGTACGTCAGAGCGCATTTTGTGGAGCCATTTGTTGAAGTGGTTTAGGGAGTAGTTTTTGCCAGAGCATTCGCTCCATCAACTTTATTGCGGCTGCTTGGTGGGAGCTTCTCTCAGAGTGGGAAGGCCGGACACGCTACGCCTCCGCCCGGCGGGAAATGAGGCTTACGCTCTGTTAAAAAATACCGAATCGTTTAATAAAGCTACATATTTTTCGGACGGAAGTCGTTTTAATCTAAAGAACGCCTCTTGAGCGGCCTTGATTTTTTTTCTCATGACGGAGACAGGTACCGGTGCAGAACTAGAAGGCAATTGCCGGCAGATTCGCTAGCTTACGGGGCGCATTCAAATATCCGTATCTCTTCTTGCGTAGGCCAGGGCCTCAAGAACATATTCTACAATGAAGTCATTCCACGTACAAAAACAAAAGGTTTGACGGCCCCCCACTTTGCAATATCCACGAGGCAGCCACGCATAGAAACTCCGGGGAAGAAGATCACGACAAGAAACGAGATTCAATTCACAGGAGTCACTAACCCATTGCATTTTGGCACAGCGCCGACACATTGAGTACGATTCAAACTCACCTCACTTCTTATATAATAAAATGAAGCATGATGCTGGATGGCGTAAACAAGTGAATTATCAACACACAGTGTAGCATCTGTTCACCGTCTGCCACTTAACCTGGGACGTACGCCAAATAGCTATCATTATCAATCAAGATTTCCTATTACCATCATTGTCAAGGGAAAACTATATCCTGGGAAGATCCTTTGAAATCAGCTAGATGTCTAAAGTAAGTTTCGTAATGTTTGTCTTAGTTTGAGTCGTTCACAGGAGAGACGTACATGTACAACTTGGGTTGGTTGACTGATGGGTGAGAGACGAGGTGAATACGAACTATTCATTTTTTCTATACTATTGCCAAGACCTCAGCTTAGCAGCTGTACTGAAAAAACGTTCGCTATACATGGCGCTGACGAGTGGCGCTGAGGTTGACGTTAACTTCACTTTTGAAATTCTGTCATTCACAATGTCCTGCGGGAGGCAGTTCCACAGCTTAACTGTAGCAGGATCAAGGTTCTTTTGTGACAGGAGGAGACTGACTTGACTGGTTTTTAGCCTCGAGCTCCACCAGGCCTTCCTACGGGGGTACGGATCGTAGAATTCAGCAAAAGAAGGGAATAGCTGGCCAGTAGAGTCGGTACGCGGGAGGTCAAACCACAAGGCGGCCAAACTCGATCCCCTGGCAAATATCTCCTTATTATCTGTATCTGTATAGCCGGTATAACCGCCCTTCGGCGTAACACACCAGCTTCGCAGGCACGCGGCGCGACAGCAGCTGACTACATTACACCGAACGACCTTTTACACCTAACCTTAAAGTTTGAACATCTAACTCAAGACATTGTTTAAAACTATCTAGTGACGATGCCCCTACTGTACTTGGTGGCAGCGAGTTCCACACTACGATAGTTCTAGGAAAAAATAATTATGGCCAGCGTAGTTAGTCTGGTAGGGACTAACTGGTTTTAGGGCCGCACTTGTGATGGGTGTGTGAGCATTGATTGATGAGTAAACCGGGACGAACTCGGAAATGTTATTGGGAAGTGAACAGAGGATTGTGGCTGGATAAGGAGATATGGGAAGATGGATGGATGAGTGGATGGAGTGTTAGCGAAAAGAGATGTCATTTGACAGGTTACCTAGTTGGGGAAGATGTTTTCATAATGTTCTCCCACTTTTACATGGACACATACACATGTAAAGAGTTAAACACCGCACGAAAAGTTGGATTTACCAACGGTAGTAAATGCCAGTAAAGCCGGGTAATGTTAACCTTGTAAACGGTACCGGACTTGACAATGGTAGTAGATAAAAGTCAAGTACGGTAATTTCGGACTTGACAATGAATGACTTGACTATGGTAAATAAAAATACCGGACTTGACTTTTATTTACTACCATTGCCAATCCGGTACTTTTACAAAGTAATCATTACCCGACTTTACTGGCATTTACTACCATTGATAAATCCAAATTTTCGTGCAATGTAAAAATTTGAATTGCTGGCGTCTTTGAAAAGAAAACACGGCATTAACGGTTAAACTTTTCACCTGATGAGTTATCACGATATTGCGGTCACGTTTCTGAGAAAGGCAAGTCATCAACGGCGCGAAGTAAATCACAACCGTTACGATGTCTGTCTCAAATGATTGGCTGCTCATTATCTACATCTGCAGCAGGCGGCGTAGCAAGGCGGGCTGTCAAGACGACGTTCTCAAGTTCTTGTACGGAAATGAGCTCTTTGGTTATTGTACGGAAAAGAGCTCTCAAATTCTTCGGTACATAAATACGCTCTTAAGTTCTTGTACGGAAAAATGTCTTGTACGTATAGAATGATCATGCTGCCTTTGAAGCACCAAATTTCGGTTATAATTAGTGAAGGTTCTAAGTACCGGGAATGAAGATGTTAAAGTCACTGATAAAGTCTCCGAATATCCTTTGACCGTTCGGAATGAGCATGCTGACTTTGAAGAAACCAATTTTGGTTATAATTAGTCAAGTGTTTAGAGTGATAGCCAAGGTTCTAAGTGCCTTGAATGAAGATGTTGACGGAACAAATAGTCTCCGAATATCCTTTGAACGTTCGGAATGAGCATGCTGCCTTTGAAGCAATTTTGGTTATAATTAGACAGATGTTTGGAGTGATAACCAAGGGCTAAGTACCTTGAATGAAGATGTTGAAGCGACACATATCATTATGAACTCTCCGAATATCCCTTGAACGTACGGAGAGTGTGCATGCTGCCTTTCAAGCAACCAATTTCGGCTATAACAGGACAACTGTTTAAATAAAGGCAACAATGAAAAATATTTAATAAATGAATGTTACAAATACCTTGGATGAAGGTGTTGAAGCGGCACATGAAGTCTCCGAATATCCAGATGGGGGTCTGGTCTTCCACCAGGTGGATCCACATGCAGAACAGGGCGATGAGCAGGTCGGCCACGGCCAGGTTCACGATGTAGAAGTTGGTGGGAGTCCACATCGTCTTGGTGACGAGGACGATGCAGATGACCGTGGCGTTGCCGAGAAGAGCTATCAGGAACACCAGGGCGTAGACGGCAATCTTGACGGCGGTTTCCGCGGGGGTAGGCTGGTCAGCCCAGCCGGGGTAGTTATGGGGGCCCTGGTAGAGACGGTAGGTTTGGTTCGGATAGAAAGAAGTGACGTTCAGGAGAGATGCGGGACTAGAGCTGGTGGGATCAGCCAGGGTGGCGTTCGGGAAGAGGTCGATCATTTTGGCGGTGGCGCTCGGGCAGTCGTTCTCCTCAGCCCGGCAAAACATGTGCCATCGCCCGGCACGGTGTGCGGCCGCCCTCACGTTCACGGGCAGGCGACTTGCGGCTGCTGATATCCCCACACTCGTACTCGATCAATAAACAGTCCGGATATTTACGATAGGGGCACGGAGTGGTGACAGGAGGGCCGCCCTGCGAGGCAAACCACAGGCAAATATTAAGAGACGGGACGGGTACTCAATGGAAGACTAATATCTTATTAACAACTATGCTCTTGGTCAATAAAATATTGGAATACTCATTCACCTTTGGTCCATACTTACCCTTAAGGGTCAGTAAGTTAGTTGGATCCGTCTCTCATACTGCTAAACTTTACCATCACCACTTTACATCAGACTATGGTGGTTCTTATACTTACTGTAGCGGCGATGAAGAAAAAGGTCCTGGTCTGAAGCACGAGATCGGGCTGAACACTGCTCTCCACCGCCTCAGCTTGCAGTGATCACCGTCAGTCCCGCTCTAGGCTGTTAAACCGCTTGCTCTGACGCCTACGCTCGCGTTGCCAGGACGATTCGGAGAAGATTCAATCTGCCTCAATCTCCGAAAGGCCGGTTTTGTCGCGATCGCCGAGGTAATTATAAGGGGCGTGGTGTGCAGCAAAGGATGCTGGTCCGTTCCGTGAATCACCGTCATAAAGTCACGATATTTTCCCTAATTTATGTAGGGTGATTGCACAGTATGTCATGTCGTCTGCAACAGCTAGAGGTAAAACGAAACGATATTTCTTGCTGAAAACAGTTAATCTCCAAGCAGATCTTGGGGTTGGGTAGCAAAAGAAAATAGGCAAAAATACAGTATCAAATTGGCCAAGCTGTAACCATTAGCCAGAAATGGATACTGTCTGGCTAATGGTTACAGCTTGGCCAATTTGATTTTTGCCTATTTTCTTTTGCTACCCAACCCCAAGATCTGCTTGGAGATTAGAAAACAGTTACCATCCTTTATCCGGAACTGAGATGAAGACAAGACTTGAAACTGACAGCAAAAATTGACAGCCGAACTGAGTCACTCGCCATTTTTCTCAGCTGTATTAGTAACAGTATAGCCTCTCACATGGTGCAGTTTCAGTTCTTTTTCTGACGGGATTTTCTGGCCATTCTCTTCGGCTTCGCCTCTCCGTTTCAAATGTTGAGACGCGTCAGAAGTCAACTGTGTTGGTACGGTGTTCTATCCAGGAAACTTTGTTCATTACCATTTGGTGATTCATACCCAGAAGCACTGGTAGGAAAGTAACTGATATGAAACCTCATCCTCCTAGAGTTCTTTAAGTCGAATAGATGGTAAAAATTAGCAAATCTGGTTGAACAATTTACTACTCAGTCATTCTGTGGCAGGCTAATTTGTACCAACTATTGATAGATAATGTACCCTATTTGTCCAGCTTACAGTCTTTATCAAATCATCTGTTCAAATAGCGCCCTGCTAAATACCGTATTTTTCTTCCACCACTTAGGACGTAACAAGCGAGACTAGGTCATAGCAGTTTAAGCTAACCATCAGTTCACTGGTCCCAAAGAACCGTTTTGATTTCACAACAGCAGCGCGTGATCCTTCTTGTTATGTATATGTCACAGGGCAGACTGGAATCCAGGGCAATCTGGAATTGTACTAGGACAGACTGGAATTCTAGTCTGCCCTAGGGGAGACTGGAATTCTAATCTCTCCTAGGACAATTCCAGATTTTCCTAGGACAGACTGGAATTCCGATCTGACCTAGGGGGGGATCGGAATTCTACTAGGAATTGGGATCTGAATATTTGAATTCCAGTCTGTCCTAGGAGAATCTAGAATTGCCCTAGGAGAGATCAGAATTCCGGTCTCCCCTAGGACAAATGTGAATTCTACCTGGCTACAAGCAATGTAGTGATGAATAGACTGAATCATTTGTACATGTAGAAATGTATCGGCGTCTTGCAGGCAAGGAAAAGTATCTTGGGGGTTGGGCTTGAAAGGTAAAGATTTAATTCTGTTACCTTCCCTGTAATTTTGCCATTTGATGTATGAACTAGATTTATTGGATTTGTATTGGATTTGTAAGTATGATATCATTGATAAATGGATTAACGTAATTGGATAATTTAGCTAGCGCCACGCTGGGAAGAACTACATTGTTCGACATTTGTTTCGCTAATCAGGTTGAACTTGGACTATGGTAACATAAATACGTGATATCTCAGTCTGCTACTGACGCTGAGGTCACATTTCCAAACCGGGGCCCGGCCGGGAAGTCGTATGGAACGAAAAGTATGATATAAAAGACAACAAAGCACAAAAAAGTTGAAAAAATGAATAATGTGAACTATCTGCGTATATTCTTGATATGAATTGTAGATTTTTCTTTAATCGAAACAGCCCGGCCGGGCCCCGGTTTGGAAATGTGACAGCCGTAGTGTTCATATCGGTGGAATTCTGGCTAGCTTCGAGAGAAGTTACTTTTCAAGACACTTTTTAAATTTCAAGGATTTTTGTGTTTCTATATATAGTTATGAGTGGCTATTCACCCCCTCGTACTACAGAAAGGGTCTCACTGAGGTTTTTCTAATTGGGTATGTTCTTGGAAAAAACGTCAGTAGTTTAGAAACCAAATAAACCCAGTTCATTTGTTGAAACGAGGTGGAAATTGGTTTAGCCTGACTAAATCGCTCTCCTGGCGGTCGCCAGCCCCGGAGGTTGCCGCCTAACAAGGGTGGGGGTCATTATACTTGTGTAAGCACAGGCACGAAATTGGAGGAAATTCCCTGAAGATGGGCACAGCAGTCTTGTTAATGACAGTAAACAAGTATTTCGCCATTAAAAGTTACAAAAATCAAACCGAAAAGTTTCAGTAACCTCGAAGTTCCATCTTGAAGGACATATATCTTAAAATCTAATCTATCATGAACATGGAGTGCCTTCCGGCTTGGGAGCACTTTAGATATCTTAAAAGGGCAGATCAAATTAAAGGCGTCCCCTACACCACAGCCTTTCTCGTACCTGATCGAAACTGAGGGCCAATTACGAGTAGACTTGGAATTGTCCCACATGTTTCCTTAAGATCCATTACAGATAGTAAAGATGACGCCAGTGAGACTAGGATAAAAGGAAAACAGGTAATACATCATTACGTCTTGTAAGTACAAGGACATATTCATTGCGTGCGTAAGAAGGAAATGATAGTTTACCGTAAGAACCATCAGATGTCATTTCTTCTTCGGCCAGTGAACTCGAAGCGTCATGCTTGAGACGAAGCGCAAGGCTTTTTCAGTAGCCGATAGTGCAATGCGGCTTCGGTACGGCTAGCCCCTACTCGATAAACGTGTTGGGTTCTGTTGTGTTATTATAGTACATTTGCAGTTAGGACAACACCCCTGTAAAAACCATTGTATTAGTTCAGGCTATTTGCATATTAAGTGGCTCAGCATGAAAGTAACTCAAAGACTGCATACTTCCTCTTTGGTTCCGACCCACCAGCCACGTCTTGTAGCTTCCTACTAACCCTACACGGATTAAAGCATCTAAACGCAAGTTCAAGTCTCTGTCATCGAGAGTCTCATCAAAGAACACGACATAGTGTCACATCATGGTGTCAGAAGTGGGATACGAACCCACGCGCCCATTACGTGCTGTGGTTTGATGCATGAGGCTGACGTCTGGAGGTTCCCAATACACGGGGCCGCCGGCTTAAACCCCTGTCACACATAGCCGAACACTGCCGAACTCCCCCAACCATGGTTGGGAGAAGGTCGGGAGCAAAACAAAATCTCTATACACGGAGGCTTCGGTGATCTTTGATACCAGAAGAGACAACGAAAGAGCTTCTTGGTCCACAAAGTACAAAGTACTCCTCTCATCACTGTAACATCTCCATGTGGCAAAGTAGAACACTCCCAACTTTCAAAAAAAGTTACTCGGCGCTTTAGAGCCTTCGAGCAATTCTTTAGTCCCTACTATATTCTGGTCATGTTTTTCTTATCGTCACCATTGGACAATCGATTGAAGTAAATACGCAGGAGAAATGGGCAAAACAGAATGAATAGTTCTCTAAACAAGTTCAATGTCAAGTTGTCCCCTTCGGCAGTTGCAACTAAGTAAAAGAAATTGCCAGGCTGAATAGGACGTGCACATTGGGAGGAAGCCAACTACAC
The DNA here is from genome assembly GCA_013266295.2 of Branchiostoma floridae x Branchiostoma japonicum. Taxonomy (NCBI): domain Eukaryota; kingdom Metazoa; phylum Chordata; class Leptocardii; order Amphioxiformes; family Branchiostomatidae; genus Branchiostoma; species Branchiostoma floridae x Branchiostoma japonicum. Next base: position 7,280,138 of record CM023837.1, on the reverse strand, counting down.
TATCTTTGACTGAAAACTATCCACTCTGCTTTGGCTGACGTCAATCTTTTTAAACTCCTGGAGATGTCTGGCAAGGGGAATGCCTGACTAGAATGTAGTGAAAGATTTTAAAATGCAAAGCAACACTTAGATAAAATTCTATCTGCGCCAGTCCAAAACAACAGATTATTTGCCGATATTTTGCTATTTCGGGTAACCACTGCTACTCAAGTTCAGCGATTATTTATTTTTAGGAAAGATTGATTACCTGACATAATGTTGGTGACTTGAGCTTATGTTTTCTGACTGAAAACTATCCACTCTGCTTTGGCTGACATCTACTTTTTTTTAAACCAGGGAGATCTCTAGCGATAGTCCAAGGGGAATGCCTGACTAGAATGTAGTGAAAGATTTGAAATATGCAAAGCAACACTTCTATAAAGTTCTTTCTGCACCCGTCCAAAATATCAGATTATTTTCGAAGCCAATATTTGCTATTTCGGGTTTTAAAAAATCTTAAAGTCCTTCTGGGTCCAAGTGGTGCATAGGGCGGCGCCCATCTCCGTTTCAGTAGCCCTTGGGCCACACAGTTGTGCAGTCACTACAGCCTTGGAGGCTAGTGCACTGGTAGTGGTGTTTGTTTATACTCACAAACCCTTTCCCAAATGCTGAGTGCTAAGCAGAGAAAGGAGTATGTACCATTTTTAAAGTCTTTGGTATGACTCGGTCGGGGATCGAACTTACGACCTACCGAATGCAAGGCGAACACTCTACCCACTTGGCCATTGCATCGATATGCAATTTTGGGCAAGCCACGGCTTGTATTTTTTTCTTGAGGAAAGATTGATTATCTGACATACTGTTGGTGACTTGAGTTTATGTTTTAAATTAGAACGTCTAGGATCCAATTCTTTATAACGCCGGAGTAATCACGGAGAACGAAATAGGGGTATTAAGGTATATGTGCTGGATATCCCATAAGGAAGTTTCCAGTACTTTTATTATATTCAGGTTTTGTAGGCCTGCTTAACGTCTATTCTAGCAACAAAACCAAGCAATCACTAGTACTGAGTTAGCTATCACGGTATTTTTAAAGCAGAAAATAAAGTTATTACTGATGTTGATAACACAATATGGAACAACATACAATATGGCCCTAATTAGACACGTGGTTGTCCTAGGAGTTTTAACCATTCAATCTTTAATGTACTGTTTGTTTGTTTGTTCTAATCACAATAAAAATGATTTTAACTCTCTAAAACATGTATGGCCAAGGCTTATATGTATGGCCGACTTTATGTATTGAACTAAGCTGAATTTCTAGGATTATTGTATGTTTCCTAACCGATAGGAAGTAACGAAATCAATTTTATACTAGGAAGGTAACATTTGCAAAGCAAATGCATAATGCTTACCTTCACATGATCTAGCCTAACAAACTACTACCCTGCTTATTGTTACTCAAACACAATAATATACAATATATGGTGAGCAGCCCCTCCAGCTCTGTCCTGCTACAAAATGTAACCCAACACCACAGGGCGTCTGCTACACCAGTTACCATGGTGACAGACGTCTGATCCAGGTCATTGACCTTACCGTGAATGTATTTGGAGAAGAAGAGGAAGAAGAAACAGAGCAAAAAGAATATGTTTTCCTTCTTCTTTAGTAAACATAAATACAATGTACCACCAGTCACAGTATCTGGGCCATGGGACCCACCACTTTGGGGACAAACACCGAACGAGGCGTGAAAGGCCACCCGGAGACCCCTGGGTTTTGTGGAAAATGTCAGCCAGGAATGGTTGCCTTATTTGGTCGCTTGCCGGAGACGCAGGTGTGTTGAGTGTATGGAGAAAAATATCCCGTGGATTTATGTTGTTAAGAGATATGAATAGTCCGTACGTGAGCTATACGCTATTCGCCTATTATCACAACAGAACAGAACCGCATTCAAACCACGATCTTTAACGTCAAAACACACGCGTAGCGACTTTTACATCGACTCAAAAGCCTTTTCTTCCCGCACTAAGATTAGAATCTTGTTAACGACTCACCGTATGTTCAACAACTGTCCCGCGTGTAACGCCCTTTGACAGGAAGTTAAAGCTGTTGCAGTTTCCCAGACAAAACATTGGTTGTAAGTTCCACGGCTTAAGACAGATGTTTTTTGCCACGATCCTTTCCTGTCCTATCTGGACAAAGAAAGAGAGGTATTGCCACTATTACTACAAACGTTTCTTAATGTGTTCGCAGGGCAGCCGAAGATGAGAGTAGATGCCAACTGCAACATTTAGTCTGCAGAGTATGCAATCATTCTTATGTACAAGTTAAAAACTGGTTTGGTCAGGCTACAGCGGCATTCCCATGTGTGACCATTCTTATGTTGTATGTAGGTCGGTAGGTAGGATTGTCTTTTTTAGTTTTCTTTTTTAGATTTAGGCTAAAGTGATTCAACATATAACAATGTAAAACTTAATTGCCTCAGGACCAGGGCTGTCTCCAGGAGCTGCCCCTCAATTTGCTTGTGGGTAAGGGTCTAATATGTGATCCGATTTACTCAATGAAAATTTGCTTCTGAAAAATAACGTTTCAAAAGGTTTGAAATTCAGATATCGGATCAAAAATTAAATGGACTTGTCAGCGATAGACCAAAAAAGCTATATAGGGTCGGCGGAAACACTACATTTTTTCCTAGGCCTCAGGCCCGGGACTAACAAATTACAGCGTCCCATCGGAAAGACTGCCGACGCTACCGGTAGTGTGGATATTGATGATGATATTCAGTTTCATAACTGCAACAGGTAGGTCAAAATTCGAACGCACGCATTCTAGATCTCATGCAACATTCCAGACTCCTACGCTGAGTTGGTGAAAAATATCACTGCGGCAACAAACCATCCGCTGAATTTTAAAATGTCGTGAACACAGGTGCTTTCTGAATATCATGCCATGAGACCAACCGTGGGAAATATAGATTTTATTGGGTTGAGCTATTAAAGAGCGCTGTTTCCATTTTCTCGGGTTATACTTGATGCAGTTTGAAGTGTATTGAGCTCGTCTATATCGGATAACAAGGTGTTACAGAGGATCAGTTTTACAGCCAGTTCACAATCGCTCGGCTGTGGTGTATTCCAGCTCATCAGAAAACGATTTTTGGCTTTAGAGCATATTACCTGAACTAGCCTTGAATAAAAACAAGGCAAAGAATGCCTAGAGTATGGCTTGATGTACAGGATAAGAAATCGGTGTGTGTACCAATTACTAAGTACAGGTGTCTAGTGCCAGCTCAGAATACATGTATATTTTCACCAAATGTGCATGAAATGGTCAGAAACTTTTGGACAACTTGGCAAAGATTTCTGTTAGATTAAAACTTATGAGACAATCCTTCATATATATTTCACCATTAAGATAAACGTCTTTACTGTTATCCACGGGGACTTGCAAGGAGGAAGAACATAGAGAATCTGACAATAGTGATGTGTTTAGAGACGTTGTTATCGCGTTCGCTTGACCTTGGCATCTTTTGAACCCTTATCCGTTGCGGTATGGGAAATGTACGGACTTGCAGGAGGATCCATCATGGTGATCCCTGCAGCTATTTATGGGAATCTGTAGCTCATTGGATCTGAGCTGGCATATCTCAACAGATCCCTCTGCGCACATTTTAATCACCTTGACTTTATCTCAAGTCTGACCCTCTGACACATCGTAGGCAAGTGTATACCTAGCGTCTTTAAGGATGCCGTTAAGAACGAGAACCGAGAGTTTCCCATCAGTCAGCTATGAACGAAAAGATTCCACATAGATTTCTGGGAATAAAGATCTACTACAATTGTCAAGTCCGGTACTGTTTACAAAGTAGGTACTACTAGCAATGGCATCTTTGTGGGAAAAACAGGTAACTGTCTATGTGCATACATGTATGTATTGATTGACCAACAAAACTACTCACAACTTTCAGTGGCTTGTGCGGTATCTGCAATTTCATGAAACGACACAAGTGCATTGAACGACGCTCTCTATTTCTGCGAAAATATCTACTTCGTTTTCTGTACACTCAAGTGTATGGTCGTGTACGTCAGGATACCCAAATATGTATTCTAAGTGCGGTCTGATCTATTGCTTTTCTCTGCACTCAACTAGTGGTCACTTGTGACGGTGGTCTTACTCAATGAACCTAGGAAGCAGAACGTCTGAAATTTAAATATTTTGTTCATGACACAAGATACAGATGTGCTACATCATTTTACTTATACTCACTCAAAAGTACGTAACTTCACCAAACTATACGATACTGATAACTTCTTGGGTAATAAACAAAAATTACAAGGGACGAAAATAGTGACAATGCGACAACAGGGTTTTTCTGACATATCTGAAGGAAAACGAAACATTTGTTCGGTCAAAAACCATGACTGAACCTTTCAAACTTCGCTACGACAGCTACGGTTGTCCTTTCGCGCACTTTCAAAGTATTTTCTCTTCCATAAATATCACCAGTCTGCGTAAGTAACAGCACTCTACAGCCATTACCCTGTATACACGTCGTTACATCAAACAAGAGGTCTTGGGTATACTATTCACGTTATGTTTCTTGACAAAAGTAATGTCACAAAGAGCACGGATAGTTAGTCAAGGCACACACATCATACCTCACAAAAGTGCAAAATCGTCGATTTGGCAGCACGATACCCGAACTTTTGACACTGAGCCAGCCATTACACATCGTAAAGGTAAATGTTTTTTATCGTCTTAACTTAATATTACCATAATGCATTTATCTTTATGCTGTACACTTGGGAACACTCATATACAGTACGTCTACGGCGGCTATCATTTCAAGATCACAAAATCGATAATTAATGGGATTTCTGGAACAGAATGTAAGTCTGAGTTGGAAAGTGGCTGTTTTCCCAGTTGTGCTTACTCCCTTCTGTCTGGGTAAAGCCCCCGTCACGACCCCCGATTTTTCCCCGAACACCAGCCGACCAGGTTTGGCTGACGTTCGGGAGCAGTCTGACCAGATTTAGGCCACGCCTACCTTTCTATACGAATCGAATTCGATTCAAATTCTAGTCAAATTTGACTGCCAAGCAAGCCCCGAACACCAGCCAACCATGCCCGAACCTCCCGTCCACAGATCACAACAATTTGAATACCACCCAGACACGTCACATGTGCTCGGACACCGTTTCGATGACTTCAGGTCGCAGCTCCAGATCGTTGGCGCCCTGGTCGTCCTGGTAGACTCTCGGCATCTCCGGTTCCACCCGGTTCCCCCGGCAGCACTTGATCTTCATGGCGTCGTGGAAGCCTTTCCGGAAGTTCTCGTTAAAGCCGCCGTAGATGATGGGGTTGAAGGAGGAGTTCGCGTATCCTAGCAGCAGGGCTGCGTAGCGAAGGTCCCCGAACCAGTCAGGAAGCTGGATATTATGGATAAAGATGCAGACAGCGTACATTAACTTATAAATGTCAGGATAGAGACTCCGATCTGGTACTACCGGCAGAGATCTCGATTGGAGTATGTATTGTAAATTTTAAGATATTCGCTTAAAAGACAGTTACAACTTTTCAACTTTCGTTGAAATATGTTGCCAGATGTAAAAGTGCGATCTGATTTAAAAAGTCAACAAAAAGCAAAAAAAATAAGTACGTCTTTCTAGTAGTACACCTTTTCAACCACCTTTTCAACCATGTTTTAACCACAAGACAGCACACACCACTAATGTTAGAGATAGACGTACGTAAAAATGCAGAAGAGGTCAGAAAAGGCCGCTTCGTTTCCTTGTAGATTATAGTATCACAACTTTGGTGAAAACAATAACTAGCAATACATCTGCTTGGACACTTGATCAAATCTGTTTATGATCCATTCTGACAGATAGCAAATCAAACTCAAGTCATTAAACAATATTTCCTTCTAGCCCGTGGTACACGTGCTCCTAGCGTGATACACGTGCTCTCTTTGCAGTGCAAATGCCAGATCATAATTCCTCAACCATACGCACTCGGGTCGTCGGCTCTTTTTGTCTGGGTAGGCAGTCTGCAGCATTTCCGTGTCACTGGTTTATACACACTAAGATGATCTGATTAAGCATGCACCAGTGTACATCTTAGAGCACTGACGTACAAACGAGTCCCTTGGGATTTTTGCTTACCTTTTCTTCTTTTCTCCTGAAGTCCAGATACAGATGGATTATCTGATAGGGGGTCCAGCAGACGAAGAAAACGAGCACCAAGACGACCAACATCCTGATCACCTGCATGGGGAATGATCGTTTTGATTTATCTATTGAGATTTACATTCTCCTTTGTGGAAGGATTGACAAAACAGGTGACTAACACCAGCCAATGAAGTATTCTGTTATTATCTCTCTCCAATATAGTAGAGTTACTGCATCTCAAAAGTTTGAAGCACTCACACCAGAAAGAGGTGCCTAGCAGGGGTCTCTTTTTCCTTTCACTGAGCAAATTCGTTCAAAAAATCTGACTATTTTGAGAGGAGTGAAGGATCCGGAGCCCATCTACCTTCTCTCAACCTGGACGGGGGGTGGTACAGACTTCCAGCGAACTTTGACCCAATGCTGACGTCACGTGCGAAAAAATCACGTGTCTACAGCACTTAGGTCAAATAGCTGATGAAAACTGAGGAATTCGGTCGAAAATTCCAGTGAGTCAATTTTCCTGAGTTTGAGAACACTCAATATTATGTAATTTACCAACTCAGATGAACTTTCATACTGACCTTTTTCTTGATCTTAGCCTGTGCGGATTCCATTGACATGATGGTGACCCCGGGAGTCATCTTGTTCCACAGCTTTTTGCCTATCATGGCGTAGGCGCCCGTCATAACCAGCATGGGTATCGTGTAGATGGTGACAAAGAGGAACATTGTGTAGGCCTGCCTGTGGCTGTACCAGTTGTCATCGGGCCAGCTCTCAAAGCACCAAACCTGCATATGTAGAAAGGTGAGTAAATTAAAGCTTGGCAAGTTTGGGTGACTGGACACCTGTACTGTAGGGAAGAGAAAACAAAGACGGCCCTAGATCACTTAGGGAAAAACAAAGCTGAAGAGCTTCAACCACACTTGGGATAGCATCCAGAGAAAAGCCCGGACGTGACAGAAAGAACTGGAGAGCTTTTGTTGCTGCCCTACACACCGGGACTGGCATTATGGGCAGTAAGTAAGTTTGGGTGACAAGTAACTTCTGATTTTAAGAATAAGCTAAGAAGAAAACTCTAACCTCCAGAACGCCGTCGTCCCAAAGATACTCCCTCTGTCTCAGGACGACCAAGAGAGGCACGTTGACGGCGATGGCGGCGACCCAGACGAAGGTGATGACGACGGCGGCGTTTGTGTCCGTGACCCGAGCCTTCAGCGGGAAGATTATGGCGTAGAAACGATCCATGGCGATCACGGTCATGGTCAGGATGCTGCACGCTACAGACACGCCTGGAGACAGGGAGATGGGATCATGTTACTTTTACTTAAACACGTAACATATAGCTACGAAAGGAGTAAGATCTTTTCCACAAGATTCTACCATAACTTTCACACATTTACAGATATAAAAAAACTTAACATTCGACAATCCACACATTGCTGTAAAAATTGAATCCTTCGCCTTCCTCTGTCTCAAAAAAATTAAATAAAAATAAAAAGATTTCAAACCTAGTAGATTTAGGACTTAGCCTTTTTAAGTTCTTTTTAGTTAGTTTTTTTTGGTAATATTGCTACCAATGTTTTTATTTCTTTGTTATAAATATTCTTTTTGTTCTTGAAATTAGCCCTCGGGTAAACGTTTGCAATAAAGAAACCCTTATAAAAGATCACGTCTAAACAGCGTTACGAAGTACCAACAACAGGATTTCAAATTTTGTATGATATTTCTGTTGTAAGTCCCCAGCGATCCCAGTGGTGAGAAATGGCGAGATCGAGCGCAGAAGCGTTGGCAAGAGAAGGTCGTCTGTGACAGCTTCCGGATGAAAGCCTTATGGAATCCTGACAGTGATGTACGCAGCGTTAAGGTAATCAGATCATGGTAGCCCCACGGGCAAAAGATCGAGTGCTTTCATATATGACCTTTTATGGCTGTATTCAAGGAAAGATACGACGAATTCTTATAATCTACCGAAGACCTTCGCCTTTATCGACGCAAGCGGCTCATTATTCATACTGAATGAATGAAGGAAAGACCTTTATTGTGCGTTTATGCTCTTAAAAGCTAGGTACATGTCATGGTTATAAAACAGAAGTAAAATAAAATCACAGTGATGTTAGAACGTGGTAGCTTACTACATATACAGACTAATGTTAACTACTATGTAAAGGTTGAACTTTTTCTCGCTTCTTAAGACAGTTGTAGATGTATAAAACTAACGTTCAGGAGTTATTCCAGAGAGGCCATGCCAACCAGGTTCATGACTTTATTTGCCTTTTCATCGATCTGCTGTTTTCATGGATCTCATGGATGTTCAGCTGGCAGGGTAATGACAGCTTGATTTATATTCACACCTAAATCCGGGCGCAGAACTTGTCACCAAACCTTCGATTCGTGCGGTGGGCAAAGGGCAAGGACACGTCATGTATCGAAGTAATAGTTAGACCATGGGCAGGGCGAGTATGTAAGCCCCTGCACACATTCACGACCTTCCCCCGAATTTCTCCCGAACACAAGCTGACCAGGTTCGGCTGACGTTCGGGAATGTTTGCTTTGTTTTGTATCGTAGACTGGTTCTAGCTATTGATGGGCGGTACCCAAAAATAACGAGACGACTCACGTAACATGTTTCTGGGCTATCTAAAACGCTTCAAGTATGATATGATGATGAAAATAAGCTACGAAATGGCGGTAAATGTTAATGTCAGACAGATTTCCTCATCCAGAATATTTCCTGTTTTGCCACCTTGAAATTGCATTGGATGCCTTTAACGTTCGAGGTGAACATCCATCAACCAGTTGTAAACACACGGGTCAATGCCCTCTTGTCTATAGTGATCGCTTGCATCGATTGCCTTCAAGGCCAAGATGTAGTATACGTCTTTACTGGAACCACTGTCCATTCATCATGCTTACCAGCAAGAAAGGACAAACATCGATCTAACTTCTCTGTGGAAATCCATACGTAAACCCTCCATACGTTTTCATCAATGATCTTGTACGTTAAGTGGCCTACACAATAACACACAATAACACAATGTGGTTTTATCCAGGATGCAGCGACTTCTTACCGATCAAGCAACGTATTCTTGTCATGACGTCATTGGGGAGACATTTAATACAGGAAATGTTGTTCCTAGCGTGAAAAAGCAATGGTAACGAGCCATTACAACGAAACTACGGTGTCACTTGCCGTGAAAACAGGCTCTAAAACCAATAAAGAAAAGCTTCGCCGAAAAGCTGAACTTTTAGCCGTGCAGTTAAATCCTTTGCATTCAAAAAGTTTCTTGTTTTACTCTTTTGTTAGAAGATGCTGCTTGTAAAACTTGTGCTTGAACTTGATAAGGTTTGCTCGGTGCTATGAATAGGATGTAAATGAGTTCCTGATTGAAAACGTGCGTCTGTAGCACAGCATTAGAACCAATTTGATGCTAATGAGCGACGTCCTTGACAATGAAAATGTAGTTCCCGTTCATCAGAAAATGCATCGTTCTTCATAACAGTGAGTCAACTGGGAAAAGATGGCATGATGTCCCCTCATCATCAATCAAAGACCATTGAAACTTGGATGATAGCTTCCAGTCGATGCGCCAGGGCCTAGGGGATTGTACTAAGCTTGTGATGTTGTGTGGGAGATATTGACTTACGTTCGTCGTAGGTCGTCGTACGATTTTGATGCCGTGCAATTTTCAAGCAGGCTACTCCTCTGCCATTTTCCACCACCTAAAATCAGGGACACGATTTCAATCTCAAATCCACGGACACCCTAGACCGAGAAACTCGCTGGTTCGAACGAGGAAATAGAGAGGCAATATATGAGAGAATATACAATCCCACCCTCAACAGGAAAGTATGTCTACGTGTCGAAATTTCTGGCATCTGATACCCTGCTCCCCCCCTCTAGACAGCACGTCTGGCAGTCTTCTAAATCTATCCAATTGCTTGAGTAACAATTTGCCCGTGCGCAAGAGCTTCAGCTCATATAGAAGGTAATTTTGTATTCATTCCCTGTCGCTTTTCACAGTTTCACAAAAGTGACAAATGTGTGAGGTCCTCTGTTTCTTACTGATAACAAATCGCGGGCAGGCGGGGGATTTCGATCAGGCACGGTGCAATTACCGGTTACAAGAAAGGGTAAAGCCCCTAGCCTCCACCAGGCCTTCCTACGTGGGTACGGATCCTAGAATTCGGCAAAAAAGGGGAATAGCTGGCCAGTAGAGTCAGTCCGCGGGAGGGTTAATTTCCCCCTCCCGTCAATCCCCAAGGCGGCCAAACTTCCCTGGCAAATATTCTCCCTATTATAGCCAGCGTAGTTAGTCTGGTAGAGACTATAAAGCCTCTGTCACACATAGCCGAATTTGGCCTCCCGAACACTAGCCGAACTCCCCCAACCATGGTTAGGACTAGGAGTAGGTCGGGAGCAAGGTCGGCTGGTGTTAGGCCAGGTCGGCTACTGTTCGGAATTTAAAACATTCGGGTGCGGACGGGAGGTTCGGTCATGGTTGGCTGGTGGTTGGCTGGTGTTCTGAAGTAGGTCGTGGCGTGGTTGGCAGTGAAAATTGGCTCAAATTTAACTCAAATTCGATTCGTATAGAAAGTTAGGCATGGCCTAAATCTAGTCCGACTGCTCCCGAACTTTAGCCAACCTTGGTCGGCTGGTGTTCAGGGGAAGGTTCTGAATGTGTGACATGGGCTTAACGTTAGTGAACACTTCTGCCTTTGATTTGATTTGATTTGATTTGATTTGATTTGACTCATTGGGCTGTACAAAATGACATACAGCCAGCACTGACCAACTAGCCCGAGGCTATTATAAAGGGCTAGCCCTGATATATATACCTGGACAATATACAATATTATTTCTTTCTCATCTGTAAAGTCGCGATGTTGTGCCATATCTGATGTGGAAAACGCTTGCTCCAACAGAATTCGTCAGCGGTCAATGACATTTTGTTCCATTCCTTTACGTTTGCAAGCATCATAAACCATCAAATCTAGACACCCTCGCAGCTATTTCAGAATACCGGCATCTCTCGATGGGAGTTTCTTGAGTCGTGCCGTGTATTGGTAGCGAGCCAAAACTTTAGCAGTAAAGTGGGAAACTTCTATGACTGCCTAAGGCTTCAAATTAAGGCAAAATGGTCTATTTCTTAGATGATGTCTAGATCTTATATCTTGCTGGCTTAAATGTACAATTTGGGTATGCTATCAACAATTTCTCTCCAACCAGCTGGGGTTTAGGCTTCAGCTTATCTTTGACGTGTTTTGGGGCGTTTTTATCGGGCTTTCTTTTTTGTACTGGTATCTTTTCTGACGTGTAGCGTAAGTGCTACTGTCTTGCAGCCACCGAAAGTTCTGATTGGAGATTTATGAACAATCTATGTTCAAAGTTCCCAGTAAAGTGTAACGTCCTCTATACTACTACTACTACAAGAAAGAGAGACTCACTGTAATATAGGAACTTCTGCAGTGCAATTCTGGAAGAGTGACTCGATTGCAGGGAAGTGCACACTTCGACAGATGTAGAATTATACCGAATGTTGGTAGCGACCGGAAAGCAATCTAGGCTTTATTACAAGTCAAGTGTGCTATCCACGTTTAGATTGGTAGGTAGCCAGACAAAGTGGTCTTTTCATTTCAACTACTCCATCTTTGAAGTTCAATCTGCAACGTCGAGCTCGCCTCATTCAAAACCACACACTGTCATTTAGGTTCGATTCCTGTAACAAGTCATGAACTTTTCATGATCAAAATCTGGACGTCCTTTTTTTCTAGCTCATTTTGTTTTTCTTTGTGCTCTTACATGTTAAATAAAGTCCGTGTCTTAAGCAGGGCGTCATTAATGGAATTTACTTGGTGTGTCTGTCAGGTTTTGGAAGGGAACCCCTCAAACAGTTTTCATATTCCGGACCGCCGAAACTGTGATCCTTATAAAATGAACTTAATTGCAAACTGGTCAGCCCACTCATTGACGTACATAACGACAACTGCATTTAATTTACCAGACAGCCACAGCTGCTAAAGACACAGTGTACGGACTCTACATTATGAATTCTAAAAGACTTCGCCGGGCGTTCGTCATTACTTGCTGCATGAATGGGAGAATATTCAACATTGACCTGGTGTTGCGTCATGAGGGATGACAGGAAAGCAATCTAGGCTTTATTACAAGTCAAGTATGCGATCCACTTTTAGATTGGTAGGTAGCCAGACAAGGTAGTCCTTTCATTTCAACTACTCCCTTATTGAAGTTCGACTTCTAACGTCACGTACGCCTCATAAACACACACACACACACACACACACACAAACACACACTGTCATCTAGGCTGAGACTTTGATCTTCTATATGGTAGTCAGAGTGCTGGTAAGGATCACACTGTTTCAGGGAATAACCAGATTTTACTTGGAAATTGCCCACATGAAAGGCGAACAGAAAGGTCCGCTGGCGACGGTTAGCTGCGGATTGCGTAAGGCCAAGACTCTGTGACGGTAGCCGCTCATGTATGGTGTGCTTTTATCGTCTGTCTGCTAGTAAAGCGCACCAGGCCATCTTACACGTTGAAATGTTACACGTTCTAACCAGACAATCTGGAGCCACCGCAGCAATGCATGAGCGATTTAAAACAGTTTTCTGAGCATTGACTAGTTTCGTCGGATCCCCTGGAGGTACATTTAACCATTTCAGGGCGTTCTGCTTGTAGGACAGGTTCACTGAACTCGCCTATTAGCTCTTATGACGTACTCTGATGTATCGGCTTGTATATCTCAATTTAATTTGAAGTACTTTAACGTATTGGCTTGTATCTTTTACAACGCAGTTTTATTCAGATAATGCACACAAAAAGTCATAAAAATGCACTGAGCAATATTTTGCGTTCTGGATCCTGCGTCACTATATGAAAAGTTCTAAAGTTGAAATTACGCATACGGTGAGGTGCAACGTTAGCAGTAATAGGTACAGTGTACATTTCGCATTTCGTTGGAAATGTAAACCCTTTCCACTAGAGTCTGCGACCGCTAAGTTACCAAATATTTGACTGATCGCTCAAAGAATTTCAGAGACAAAGAACGACTTTTTGAACGTTTTGTAGCCTTTTAAATGGTACTTTTACATTGTGCATAAAAATATTCCAATTATTACATCAAGGGTCACGCAAATCCAATGTTGGTCGATCGTTGAAAGGCAGCCAATGTATTGATATTCAACAGGCATAGAGCGCAATCTTTGAAATATGCAAACGAAAAATTTTCCGTGATCTTTGCACTTGAGACTCGTGACTCAGCCGGGCCAAGGTTACCGCTGGGAATCATCGCATCAAGAGCTCGGGCCAGATCCAAGACCTTACAACTGGCCCCTTTAATAGTATGATTGCCCGCAGGTCATTCCACCCTTCGCTACACTTGCCACAGCTGTAAGATTTGCGTCCGCATCGACCAAAGTGAGTATCAAGGTCAAGCAATATTGGCTTTCACTACGTGGCTCGGATTACCACACTCATATCATGCTGCGTTAACCTTAACATCATGCACGTTCCATAACCTTGACATCAGCGGCACTGCAGAGTAATGTGCAGATCGCAAGAGGGAGTGACTGCATCGCTGCATCATCACCCCACGCGTCATCTCCACTAACAATCCATCAGGTTTGACACACAAAGACCACTTGCGGACATCGAAAGCCGATTATAGTAAAGGCATTTGGCCATTTCAAGGTTACTTTCCTTTGAAGAGCCAATGCAAAGTAAGCCTGGCTTTATAGATATGGATTAGGGTATGATTCCCTTCGACATCTTCCTGTAATACGGATGAATGCTGCACTACCTCTAGTGGCGCTGCTGATGGCTTATGCCTTGAAAACCGCACCGCGAGCTATACGTGTTGTAGCACCATTAGGTATCACTAGGGGGTGCTTTTACCATTACCAAATTTGTGAATGTGTGACAGGAGCTTTACACTCTTGCACATGAGAGCACGCCAACGGATTTAGAGCATGCGGCGTCACTTAGGATACATGATGGTGAATATCATTAGACCAAAATTATGTAAATGTGAATATCATTTCCATAATTGATAAGGAAATGCTACATAATCATTCCCGTTGAATGAAAACAGGATGCCAGTCATAGAATTTAGTTGCTGTGGCCTCATGTGTCTAGCAGGTCTTGGCAGAAATGCCTCAAACAGTTTTTCATATTTCGGACCGCCGAAGCTGTGATCCTTTTAAAAATGAACAACTTCATTGCAAACTGGTCGGCCCACTCATTGACGCACATAAGGACAACTGCATTACCAGAAAACAACAGCTGCTAAGGATACAATGTACTCAACGCTATGAATTCTAAAAGACTTCGCCAGGCACTCGTCATTACTTGCTGCATGAATGGGAGAGTATTGAACATTGACATGGAATTGCGTCATGAGCTACGACAGCACTATGGGCAATTTGTTTTCCCTAGAAGCAAATACCCTATTACCTTCGGGTAATGCACTCGTTAAAGTGATTGAGTTGTTTCTAAATTGGAGCTAAAGCGCTGATGAGTACATAGCGAACATGTGATTGGTTGCCACGCTTGTCGAATACAAAATGCCGCTTCCAGCGACGAAATACCGGGGTAATCAACTTGAACCTTGAGGCATAAAGGATATGTTAAATTGCCCATGGAAAGCTTGAACGGTGAGGCAGTTCAATTAGTCTCTGCCAAAGTAAGTTCCAAGATGTATGGCGTGTCATCCGATGACAAAGGAAGTGTTGTGCTGAATTCTGAACGTTTAACCCTGTCCTGTACATTACATGCCCCCTGTGCTTGGAATTACAGACCCTCTTGAAATAGGATGTACTGCGTTTGTTTTACTAGTCTACAATGTTACTAAGAAGTTACTATAAGCAGTCCTGATAACGTCAGTATTACATACATGAGAAAAACATCGAGCCTTTCCAACATATGTTGGGCCTGGGAGCAACAGGACAAGGGTTTTAATAGATATTTGATTCTGCCAAAGTATTGTAGAAGTTGTAGTAACGTGTTATAGACTGGTTATATGGTAAACGAATTACAGGATATTTTTTAAAATTTAAAATGTTTGTTCCAACACAAAGGATTACGGAATAGTTTTGTGGCGTGTCTCCTATCCTGAAAACGTTCACATGAGAATTAAGAAGGCGACCGCTCTGCGCTGGCAGTCTGAATTACACGTAGACCGGTCTCTAATTCAAATCTATCAGACCAAAGGAAATCTTAATAGCCATCTCCCTAATCTAGTCTCAGATGAACGGTTTTGATGGGGAATGAGTTGAAATTATCCGATAGGGGTAATGAACGGCCATTGAGCTGTCCACACATCAAAAGGGGCGGTGACGAACAAAGATCACAAAGGATTTATCCAATCATGAATTCAAAGCGTTATCTTTGAGCTGGAGTGATAGGACATGCCGCATGCTAAAAGAACCTGGTGGCGTAAAGCACCCAATTCCATGGTCCAACCCAATCTTTGATAGCCAAATATTCAAACGGACTCTGGAAACCATAGCTGCAAAGTCTTTTTTTTATATCTTAGTATTCTCTTAGTATTTATAATACGAATTTATATGGACCTCAATATGACACATTCAATTTGGTACTGCAGAATATGATATTGCGTACAGAAACAGTAATCTACACGGTCACTGTTCTACTGTACAACGTGGAATCCTCGCAAGAGTTTGAATAACACATCCAGACAAAATGCCATCCTAATTATCTCTTTATCTCCTGAGAAATTGGCAGTGTTAGCAAACAAGGCTTATTCAGAAGAGACCTTCTGATCTTTTTCTCAAATTGCCCCATTAAAAACTGTTTCGGAACAATCATGACATGAGTATTATCTCCTAGTGACGGCTATAACATCTACATGAATACACACAGGGCCACAATTACAAAGCGGAAAATTGGGAGTGAAAGCTTATAAGCTGAGACCGTCATCACAAAGATCTGCCTCTTTAAAAGGGTAGAGTTTTGTTGAAAGATACAGAACGCAAGGAGTAATATCGTGGGTAGCCACTATCTGTATCTGTACAGCCGGTATAACCGCTGTTGTATCCAGAACCGTGCTTTATCCAGAACCATGTTCAGGTACGGCTCTGGATATTCCACGCATATCCAGAATCGTGCCTGGGTCAAATCGTCGTTCTTGGATACGCGGAGACTATCCAGAACCGTGCCTGATCCTAGCCCTAACCCATTCAGGCACAGACCTAGACAGAGTCGGTTCTGGATACAATAACCGCCCTTCGGTATATATATTACACTGAACGACCTGACACAGCAGCTTGAACAACCTGTCACACATAGTCACTAGTGCTGCGTACCTAAACGTAACATCAGGTACAGGTACAGGAACAGGTTACACTTTGACAAAGTAACCTGTGGTCTTCAATGATGACCGAAACAGGAATAAACAGTCAACATACTGTGTATTCATCACTAGTAGCCACACATCAAAGCCCTTTCCACTGGCTAGGCGCAAGATCCCTGCAGCAGATTCTGTTATCTTGACAAGCGGTAGGCAGATTCAATTGACGTTTCTGATGATATATGGGCACCGTTAACATCTTCAGCGTTCCGCTCTGTGCGTCAAACTCTATGGTGAAGTGTCAGGTTGATACCTTGTAAGGAGAGACGGATGCTCGAGAGACTTGTCAAAAGAGGTTAGACGTTTTCATCTGATTACAGTTGACGGCCAGTAGCGTCGGTTGTCAATGCCTTGAGAATATGGTGTGAAGGGATTAGAACTTCGTACTTAGTAGTCGTCGAGGGTAGCCATCCATTCTATGCCAGTTAAATGAACATGATATGCATCTACCGCGTTGGTGTTTTCTCGCTTTAAAAACTGGATTAGTGTTGACGTCATCCCAAGTGATTCTGAGTAGATATGTAAAAATGGAAGTAATTCACCAAATATTTCACCAGGAATACAACTTGTATCAAACACTCAGGGCTACAAAAAGAAAAATTATCAAAAGATTACGCAGTGACATTACGACGTTCTAAAGACGTTTTCTCCAATAAACACTTGATGTAAAAGTTTTTTATTCAAATAAAACGAAGAGTAGGCACATACATAGTGATGGCGCACTCAAGTTCGAGAACTTATATTAACGCCACCGGTACCGCTAACATAAACAACAAAAAATAGATTTACACAGAATACACTTAAATAAACAAGTAGATTTACACAGAATACACTTTAAAAAGTATAGAAAACAGATAAAATAGTAAAACAATATGGTTTGAAAGCGCCAGCCGAGCCCCACGCAATGATGAGAGTAACTAATATGACACACTATACTTGAACATTGTACATTGATGAGGGAAAATTGGGTGTTTAAGGGTTTGGTTGTATTTATAAAGCTTTGAGTAACAGGGTTGCACAATTACTACTTCTAAAAATGAAGTGGTTGAATGTTTGTCAAGACCTTGCCTTCGTCACGCGCGAGATGTTTTGTACTGATGGCAAATTAAACATCCATCAGTTTGCTTGAGTGGCTACACGTGTAATTCCCATTAGCTCTGCTTTTCAACTAACTATCATGCGGGGGTTATCCCATGGGTGTTATCCTGTGGGCGTGGGGCGCTAATGGCCCACACGTGTTATATAAAAGTAAAACCTAATGATATGAGGGCTTAAGCCGCTGAAAGAAAAGAGCGGCCACTTGAAGACGGCAAAGGGATGCCTTAAGCGTCATGTAAAAGTAAAGCCTGAGAAGACTTCAGTCGCTCGAAGGAAGCAGCTGGCGGTCACTCGAAGACGGCAAAGAGATGCCTTAATTGAACTAAAGCTTGCAACCGTGATGTCCTATGACGCATATAGTACATCCAGGAATGGAAGAGATGTCTGCAGGCGCCAGGCATCAACTAGCTACTAATGCCCAAGGATGATTGGTTGATTTCAGACGTATGTCACTGAAAAGTTTTCACATGTTAGTGCTACGGCAACTTTTTTTTCGTCTTTAAGTGAATTAGAAAGTAGCCTCACTAAGTTACGCTTCTAGCAGCCCTAGGGCAGACCCCTATTGGTGATGGACGTCATAGAGCCATGGATAAGTGTTTGTGCTACTCAGACCAAATGAGCAGGTTGCTGTGATAGCCACAAGTAGTTTTTTTCATAGCTATATTAGTTGGAAGTGAACCAAAGCTTTCAGCCGAGAGGTCCTTTGCCAAAAATAGAACATTCTGGATGTCTACATGGGCCAGGCATCAGCCTGTACGTCACTGAAAAGTTTTCACATGTTAGTGCTACGGCAACTTCTTTTTGCATCTTTAAGTGAATTAGAAAGTCGCCTCACTAAGTTACGCTTGCAGCAGCCCTAGGGCAGACCCCTATTGGTGATGGACGTCATAGAGCCGTGGATAAGTGTTTGTGCTACTTAGCTATAGACTAAATTAGCGGGTTGCTGTGATATCTACAAGTAGTTTTTTTTCATAGCTATATAGTTGGAAGTGAACCAAAGCTTTCAGCCGAGAGGTCCTTTGCCGAAAATAGAACATTCTGGAGAGAGATGTCTACATGGGCCAGGCATCAGCTCCTAATGTCCGAGCATGATTGGTTGATTTCAGACGTACGTCACTGAAAAGTTTTCACATGTTAGTGCTACGGCAACTTCTTTTGCATCTTTAAGTGAATTAGAAAGTCGCCTCACTAAGTTACGCTTCTAGCAGCCCCAGGGCAGACCCCTATTGGTGATGGACGTCATAGAGCCATGGATAAGTGTTTGTGCTACTTAGACTAAATCAGCAGGTTGCTGTGATATCTACAAGTAGTTTTTTTCATAGCTATATAGTTGGAAGTGAACCAAAGCTTTCAGCCGAGAGGTCCTTTGCCGAATATAGAACATTCTGGAGAGAGATGTCTACATGGGCCAGGCATCAGCTCAAATGATGATCGAGCATGATTGGTTGATTTCAGACGTACGTCACTAAAAGTTTTCACATGTTAGTGCTACGGCAACTACCCAGGCTAACGGCAACTTTTTTTGCATCTTTAAGTGAATTAGAAAGTAGCCTGACTAAGTTACGCTTTTAGCAGCCCTAGGGCAGACCCCTATTGGTGATGGACGTCATAGAGCCATGGATAAGTGTTTGTGCTACTCAGGCTAAATCAGCAGGTTGCTGTGATATCCACATGTATTCATTTTCATAGCTATATAGTTGGAAGTGAACCAAAGTTTTCAGCCGTGAAGTGCAATGCATGGCGAGTATAGAAGATCCTGGAGAGAGATGTCTACGGGCCCCATGCCATTCCCATTGGCGTTTGTTTTGCTATTAACTCCCTAGGACTTGTTGGCAGGGGTATTTTATCCCCCCGGATTTTTTTTTGTGTGTGTTAGGGTTTACTCCCTAGGACTTCAGTGCAGGGGTGTCTTCCCTGGGTTTCTGTTCTTCCCTGGGTTTCTGCTCTTTACGCTACACAGACTGCTAACTTAGTCTGCATACTAGATAGCCACAAATATCCACAAATAGCTACAAATATTCGTTTTCATAGCTATATAGTTGCAATTGAAGTGATATGCAAACTTGCTACTTGATACTAGTATCTGGATCGACAACAGCCAAAGACGTACCATCGAACCAAAGATGCTGAATATAGAATAATAGATAATACACTTTTTGGTGACCACCACAACTTGAGATGAACTAGACAAGGAAAGCCTTTAACATTGAACCAAGATCACGATTCCGTGACGAACAATCGTTGGTTGGATTTCGCCTGACTTTTCCGAAAAGGTGCACTTCCTTAGATCAATAACCAGATATCGACCCCTAGGCCCTGCCATGTTTGTTCTACACATTTTCACGTCAGGAAAAGCTGTGTGCTGCCAGGCGCAGCATGTTGGCGAATCGTGTGCGGAGAAAGTATGAACTTAGTTGTTTGGTCTCCGGAGAAACAGATACTGGTAGGAACCACGCTTTTTTGCACGATTTAACCCGTGCCAATTTACTTTGCTAAAGGTGGCCTTATTCTCTTAGGGCTTGTTAGCTTGTTTTTCTCCAGTATCCTGCTGAGCGATGCATAGCTAATGCATGGCAAAGACGTATTTTAGGCTACCTAATGAGTTAGAGGGGACAATTACAAGCTTTAAAACGTCAGAAAGTATTATCACAGCCGATAAGGAAAGCAAATAAGCTTAATTTTAAATTGGCAATTTCAAATCTGTTATTCCATCTCACTCTAATACTAGCAGCTATTTATAAAACTGTTTTTGAACTTGTCACTGTGCACAGGAGAATCAAATAATCCTATGAAGAACGGAACGTTTACTGAAACACTCTTTGGCGTTAACAACATATTACCTTATCTTGAAAGTTCATCTGTGTTGGTAGAAGTAATTATGAAGAAAGTTTAAGCTGTAATTTCCAACACATGTACAAGAAATTGGACTTTTCGACTGTACAGCTCAAGGAATGGGTCTTTGTCAAGGAATGAGCAATCCACCGCTTCTGTGACGTCACGTTATGCTGTTCGGGAGTCGGTCAAATTTGACTCAAATTTAACTCAAATTCGATTCAATTCGTATAAAAAGGTAGGAGTGGCCTAATTCTGGTCAGACTGCTCCCGAACTTCACCAACTTTTGATGGTCGAGGGAAGGTTCTGAATATGTGACAGGGGCTTTAGGTGATAAAAAAATTCCATGGAAATTTGAGTGTACCAAATCCGAAGATATGTATGGTACATATATCACTTAAAGGCTTAACATATGATATATGAATGACATCCAGAATCTTTTGTGGATACTGTTCTTCACGTTACACACAAAGCAAGCCAGACAATACATGACAGTAACTTTTTTTCTTTTTATCCCTTTTCCTTTTAAAAGATTAGATAAAGCTTCGGCGGCGCCAGCTTGGAGAGGACAAGATACAACATCTGTAAAGTTAGCTTTGAAAAAACAACGTTACGTCACGGTATTGCAGACACATATAACCCCACTTAAAAGCGGTCAAGGTTACTTAAACCCCCTTTTACCGGAGTCATCCAGGAATGCGTAGATGCCTGAGGACCAGTTAAGACCATGTCACACATAGCCGAGTATGGCCTCCAGAACACTCGTTGGAGTAGGTCGGGAGCAAGGTCGGCTCTGGTTGGCTCTGGTTGGCTGGTGTTCGGCGAGGTCGGCTACTGTTCGGCTGCGCCAGCCTAATTTTTCAAAATGTTTAAAGGTTCGGCCATGGTTGGCTGGTGGTTGGCTGTTGTTCGGGAATAGGTTAGCAGTGTTCGGTGTAACTGTTTTCTTGTGTATCCAATCAGGAGTTACAGACTCTGTCGTGAGAACGCACACAAGTTCTAAGATTTCTAAAATGTATCCATATCCTTTCACACAGTTGTGGTCAGATGTCGAGGTTACGGTTTAGGATTGCGCTTGAAGCGGGGGATTTCACCAGAAAGAGAGATTGGCCGATGACCAGGTGCAACCGCCCACCCATCCAAAGCCACCACTTTCTCTCATAGGTTTTATGATTGCTTACAGGCGAGGGGCTCTTAGCAAACGGTCTCATGCCGGCTATGCCTTAAACTCCTGCCAAAGCTCGGTCTCTGATGTAATCTGGTCTCGAATCGAATATTTCTTCCCAACAGTCTATCATCATCAAACAATCACCCAATCAGCGCAAATCAACTCAATTGCATGTGTACTCTTGAGTCGAGTGTTGATAACACACGCGGCCAAAAACCTGATGTACGAAAACTGCTTACGCACGCGAGAGTACGAAAACTTACGTACGTCGATTTTGTTTTTCCTGTGTGTAAATCGGCCTGCTTTGACGTACGTCAATCAAGTACGTACGCTACTTCAAAGGCTGTAGCTAAGTGTTTCTTTCGTCTCTGGCACATTATCATTGCTAAAATCAATCGCGAACCATTCGTTCGCTTACATTGCACGTATCGCCATAACCCAATCTCTCGTGCCAATCCAGGTTTAATCCTCGCCACCCAACCAAATGGGAGTTAGATGGAGCAAGGCACCTCCTTGGATGGAGTGAAACAGCAACCATCCAAATCAATTGCTGGCGATTGGAGCAGAATTGAAATCAAGCCCATACACGGCAAAGCTGATGTTCCCTTATTGAAATTTACCAAATGGAGTACATGCATACAGGTAGCTCAGTTGCTACAGAGAGTCATTTGTTGTCTATCGTCTCATGATCAGTGATTGTGAAACGTTTTATTTGTCATTCCGCCCCTACATGAATGAAAAACCATAACCATGGAATGAAATTTCATAGAACGTAGCTTCCACTGCGATTCGACGGCTCTGAAATTGAGGTGAATGTCAGGGCTCCTGACTAGAACACATGTGCATGTGTATATTTATGAGACCTTAGATAAGGTTACTGCCGTGCGTTTACCGCGTTGCTGATTGCAGTATCGATTCGTTTAAACCGTACACACCAGGAACGCTTGACCAGCTATTCACCATTGTATATACATGTATAATGATACGGTAGTTGCGCCTGCAAAGTTTAAGAAGAAAATGTTTAAAAAGACCGAACCAACGCTCTTCTTTGTCATGTTTTGTGCCGGTTGAAACTTGTTTTCATGAAACTTTTCCTTACCTTCACCTTCTGGCTCTCTGTGAAGTATTTTGTGATGGCAGGATAGCGGGGTCTTTTTTTTTTATAGTGAATCACCCTACGGCCATCTGGCCTGATTGCATGAATACTACGTTCCATTCAGATCCTAGAGTGTCCCTGGTAACGGGGTTCCCGCTGGATAATGGTTATGGCCGTCACAAAAGATCACGAAGTCCAGCTCATGACAGCCTGTCGCCTCAGGGTTGAAGGCCCTCGTTACTGTGCAAACCTAGCTGTCATGGGTACAATCAGTGCGCCATACACGGCCGGCGGCAATGTAAGCAATAGTTGATACGAGAGTAAGAGGTAAAATGAATAGGGCTATCGAGGCTGAATAATTCGACGTGGTGCGTCTCGCAAAACCTAATAGCGCCTCAATTAAGGCCAAAACGTCGATTTGGGGGAGCTAAATGGAGAGTATTTCGCCGACGAATGACCGACACATCATAGAATACGACTGAATGAGCGGATCCCGAGGCTTAAGAATTGGTTCACGGCATCGTATCAAGGAACTTTGTACCCACAATTTCCTAGTAGTACATGGTGTCGATATTTGAATGCTTTCTTACGTAGGTGTCTATGGTATCGCTTCGAATCCGTCCATTACGTTCAGGCAGGGCTAGCTGTAGTATAAACGCCACGGGCTGACACAACGCGTGCCCATGTTTAAACAAACATTCTAGTGTCAGTCACAAGAGCATGACTGTTATTCGTTGCCTCACAACAACGCGGGCTGAGGGTGAATAATTTGCCAGGAGAGTTTGGCCAGCTTAGAGTTCGCTTTCCGGGCAGTTATTAATGTAACCCTTACCACAGTTCACTCCCGTGGCCAATTTATTAATATTTACCCTATTTGGGCCAAATCGTACTATCCATAACCCCTTAGAAAGCCTGGTGGAGGCTATGTTGTTTGACAGAAGAAGCCATCGGTGATCTTGTATCTAACATAAAGTACTTGGTTGTAAATAGGACTTCAATCATGTAGTTATTCAAAGGTACTACTGGGCCGCCATGCACAAATGTAGTTTCCACGATACTATGAATGGAAACGCGTACCCTTTTTTATGTATCGGGCAATTCTATACAATAATTTACCGTACTGTACCATTACACTATTCTTCTATACTGTTGAGGTTGTGCTTTGAAACGTACAACTGTATAGTAGGCGTCTTCTTTCAAATCAAAGCAATTACTAGTAGGTTATTGGTTAGACTATAACATCCTTGTTGAAAGCGAGCCTGGCTTACCGATCTATTCTACCCATTCTACGCCAGACGACACCGACCTGGCAAAGGTATCAAGAAGTGTAATTCTCCGTGACAGCTTTATATATAGTCTTGAAGCTATCTTCTTTCAAAGCAATGAGGTTATTGGTTAGACTATAACCTCCTTGTTCAAAGTGAGCCTGGATTACCGATCTCTTCTATACACACACACACACACACACACACACACACACACACACACACACACACACACACACAACGACCTGGCAAAGGTATCAATAAGTGTAATTCTCCGTGACAGCGCTGCCTCACCTTGAATGAAATTGTTGAAGCGGCACATGAAGTCGCCGAAGATCCAGTTGGGAATCATGCTCTGGACCAGGTGGATCCACATGCAGAACAGGGCGATGAGCAGGTCGGCCACGGCCAGGTTCATGATGTAGAAGTTGGTGGGAGTCCACATGGTCTTGGTGAGCGACACGATGAAGATGACTGTTGGGTTGCCGATCAGGGCCATCAGAAGGAGCAGGGAGTACACCACGATCTTGATCGTCACCTCGGCGGTGTCAGGATGCTCGAACCCCGGGTACGGATAATACCGGGGAGTTGGCGCCGTGCCAGACCCGAAGGTCGCGTTTTCCTCCCACGGAGCCCCTGTGACGGACATGTTAGGATACAGCGACACCCAGGAGGAGAAGTTCAGGTAGGGACTGATTGTGGAAATCAGCATCTTGACACCGTGGAGTTTTTGGCTAGGCTCCAGCGGCCACGAACAGCTACGGCGGCCTCTGTAGCAGCTAGCAGAGACCGGCAGCGCTAGGGTAACGTACCGACGGTAACATAAAATGTATTCTGCCGTGAGGATATAGAAAATTGTCAGCTTCACAAACGGAAAATGAGAAGAATGTGACCCGCCGGAGTGCAGGAATCGTGATGGAAAGAGCGATTGTCTCGACTGCTGCGGTCGACAGCCCTTAAGGCCGACTGGCAGCCAGCCTGGCCCGATCCACGTAACTACTTTCTCGTGAAGACGTTGGGGGGCAATACGTAATCAGTTATTCATTCACGTCACCACGGTTATGTATGCATACGTTTGAGAATTCGGAAACCGTCCGTCTATTGTACATATGAATTATCGGAGCCCGCAAATGAGTTTTTATGGTGACGACAGTGCTTTACGTATTGACGTAAGCTATTCGGAATGCTAACAAATTGTCTCTAACGTCGGTTGCTTTTGTGAACGCACGTACATGTATAATATCAATCAATTATCCCCAAGTAAATGGACCGTTTAGTAGTCATACTTCTATGTTATATATTAAACAAATGAGATACCTAGTACCCTACAGCATGGCTTGTATTGAACATAGCTGCAATGCCCCGAGCGAAGTGGCGACTCATACGTGTGTCGCATTATCGTAAATCAATGATTTCTTTGAGTTCCCGAAGGTTCCTATAGAAGTTTGAAAATTACGAGAGGAGGAGAGACTGACGGAGGTCAAGGTTTTGAGGTGTGGTGGGACAGTCAAGTAATATAAGACATTCCTCAGGGAGAAGAAGTCCATATGTAAGGCCACAGCAAGTAATCTTTATGAATGACATCAGCGCGCACATTAATTTTCGCCTGATTTCGAAAAAAACACACACAACAAATTTGGTTGCCCTCCGACGGTGGTTGTGATATCATGTTTTGTCGCCTCAATTCTTGTTTAACAAGTTTCATGGTCTCAAAATTTTAATATGTAGGAATCTTTTTTTTGCCCGCCTAGTTTTTTTCGCCCTATAGCATTAATTTTGGAGTCTGCGGAGGATGCCATCCATAAAATTTACGTGCTGTGGCTTAAGGCTTTGATAAAAGATAAACGTTATTGCACAGCAATTGTACAAGGTACAAAGTATGGATTCTACTGGCACATAACTACAGTTCCATAAGGCTAATCTACCTAATACAGACTGTGTAGTATGGGATGAGAATGGGCTTTTACAATCATTGGAGGGATTTCTAACGTCTAGACATTCTTTAATATTTTCCTATGTATGCCATGCAGGGGTTGTCACATGCCATTATGTAGTTAAAGTTACTATTGAAGTCCATACATCCTGGTTCAATTAAAGATACGTTTGTTCTTATAGTTGAAGGTGAAGGCCATCGCGTTGACCCCACGTAAAGGTAAAAACTGATGACGCGCAACATGCACATAAGGGTTAAGGATTGCGTGAGGCCCGTCTCCCGTAGTTTGGATCCAAGCCGTGTACAGCGCACCCTTCATAATGGTCATTAGCTACGGACTGCGCGTCTTGCAACGCACGAAAAGTTGGATTTACCAATGGTAGTAAATGCCAGTAAAGCCAGGTAATGTTTACTTTGTAAACAGTACCGGACTTGACAATGACAGTAAATTAAATTCGGACTTGACTTTTATTTACTACCATTGTCAAGCCCGGTACTGTTTACAAAGTAAACATTACCCGACTTTACTGGCATTTACTACCATTGGTAAATCCAACTTTTCGTGCAGTAGATCCTACGTAAAGATAAAAACTAATGACGCGCAACATGCACATAAGGGTTAAGGTCAGGCCCAATTCTCCCGTAGATTGGAGCCAAGCCGTGTACAACGCACCACATCATAGTAGTTAGGTCCCTTCATCATGGTCATTAGCTACGGACTGCGAGTCTTGGTTCAATTTTCAGCCTCTGTTGTTTCGGTCATTTCGGAGGGCAGATAGCCTAGACGTAAGCCCAAACTGAATGGACAGCAGCGCAATTGCTATTCTAAGTACACTCACAAACGACAGGCTGGACCTTCATGATCAACGTTCCGGCGTCACAACATTAGTCCACAAATCCCCCGACTGCCATCCTCCTTGCTCCTACTGACGCAACCGTACCTTGTATGAAAGCCTTCATTATGGAGCGTATGTTTACGGTAAAAAAGGCGAAGTTATTGCCACATAACTCTGGTATGTTTTACGATTTCTACTCTACAATATTCCGTACTGCTATAACAAAGATTTCTGAGCAAATTGAGGCAACACCAATTTAATCGATTGGTTCTCGGATTTGCCCATTCATTTTTTTTCTGATTCGCAAAAAAACTGAATCAACTCCAAAATGCTCATATTTTGACCCAAATGGGTGAAGAAAGTCCTTGTCTTCCTAGTTGTTAAAGTTTTTCCATCTATCAATGCAGCGGTTTCATTAAAAGTTCAAAATTCATTATATGAATTATAACCCAGCCAAAATATTTTGACTTCATGGCTCCTATCGTAACATTTCGGGCTATCATGGGGTGCCTTGGCCTGTTTTTTTAAAATTTATTTTGCCCTGTCGATTCATATTTTTTTCTGAAAAAAATCCGAGAACCGGCCAGATATTGAAATAGAATTTTATGGCTGGCAGTAAACGATGCGTTCCCCTTGTAATAATTGCACGGATAACCATATCCAATAAAAGAGGATGGCAGTCTAGTGTTATAGTAAGGCTATAAACTGAATGCCAGCATAAAACACGTCAACCACTTTATCTCGAGGGATATGGTAAAAAGAGTACACTATGCTCTAAAGTTGGATTGAAAGGAGTCTAATGTGTTATCATTGACATTGTGGTCAGTACATCACACTGGTGACTGATGGAGTGTGCAACCTTGAATGAATATTGTAATAACGCAACACTTTGTGGTTTTCGTAATCAGTAGGTTTGCCAGAATGAATAACGCCACATTCTAAATGATTTGCTTTGGGCATTTAGGACTATCGTTGCTCTTAAAAGAATGCAGGAGAAGAAAAGCCAACATGATGGAGTGTTCCCGGAAGTCAATAACGAGATTATGCCACAAAAATTTATGCCTTCAGTTATGTTTCTCCAGGGGCGTTTTCAAACTTGTCTCTCTCTGTGATCTTTACTTAATCCTTTCCTGTGTTATATAGAGTTTGAGACCACTACTTCGTACATTCCCGGGAATACGTTACCACTAGGTAATAAGTACACTATAAATCAGTCTTCTGGCTCCACTTCCAGACCTATATAGAACTCCCTAAGGTGGGCCATGTAAAATGTTCGCCGTTGCATTAACCTACAATGTATGACTGTTGCAGCAAGGAGACTCGGGCTATTACCTGACTCATTTCACTTTATCTATATCACAAGACTGCAGGAGAAGCGTTTCTAAAATGATAGAGTGTTCCGCACTGCACGGCAAGTTGGATTTACCAATGGTAGTAAATGCCAGTAAAGCCGGGTAATGTTTACTTTGTAAACAGTACCGGACTTGACAATGGTAGCAGATAAAGGTCAAGTCCGGTAATTTTGGACTTAACAATGGCCGTAAATGAAATTTGGACTTGACTTTTATTTACTTCCACTGTCAAGTCCGGTACTGTTTACAAAGTAAACATTACACGAATTTACTAGCATTTGCTACCATTGGTAAACCCAACATTTTGGGCAGTGGCTGTTACGAGAAGGGTATGAATTATGCTACAAAAATGCATGCTTGGAGTTATGTGTTTCCAGTATAATACGATGAGACATTGCTTAAATGTCCTGAGCTCGAATATTTGTCCTACTGCATGGACGATTGTCGTAATGTTCCGAAAAGGCTCTGACGACCTTGGCAAGTTACTGGTGGGGGGTTGTTATCTGATGGGAGCCAAACCACAGTTCAGACACAGATCATTAAGCTGGGGGCAATTTCCATTTGAACTTTGCTATCACGTCCAAAGGGGCACTTCTTCGTGCAGCTTTGAGAAACTGAGAGATGTCTTCGTACGTCTTAGCCAGGGGCACCTACACTTGAGTGGGCTTGCCGCACGCTTTATCTTCCTGCAATGCGTAGGAAGCATACACTCTAACCGGGTTCAGAGACTGTGTGGACATTAGTCTTAGCCCTTAAAAGGAGCCTGTAAATGATGCTAGAACCCACATCCGTCTCGGAATCAGCGGTGCGGAATTGGTTTCAACCTGAGGCCTCAAGCACGCACTCAGGTACAGAATTCAGAGTTTGAGATCTCCAGAAAGGAACATAAACTGTGACACCTCTTTACTCTGCCATGTCTGAAGAAGACCACCCGTTGTACACTCATATCTAGTCTAGATAGGTTATGAAAGGTATAGTAAATATGCTTAATAATCTATATCTAAAGAAGACCACCCGTAGTGCATTCATAAGCAGTCTGCAGAAAGAAACATAAAGTATATCTCTACCATTGTACAATCATAACCAGTGTAGACTGGTTATAATATGAGCGCACAACGAGGGGTCTCCTTTAGATATGGCAGAGTAAATATGTTTTATGTTTCTTCCTGAAGACTGCTTATGAGTGCACTACGGGTGGTCTGTTTTAATATGGATCTCCTCAGCATTAGACTGGTTTTGACCCTGGAAAGACCTTGTGTGTTTGGAGAAGAAGAAGAAGAGGAAGAAACAGAGCAAAATAATATGTCTTCCTTTTGCAAAAGTAAACATTGCAAGCGAGAACCATAAGGTTTATAAGATACAATTCAAAACACCATGTACTGATAAAGGTATAATCAGCATGCTTGAAAAAGGACTACAGTCTTCAGCATTCGTCACGTCCTACGTCGTGCTTACGGGATACCATCATCGATAAACACCCCACGTACCCGATTTGCGAAAGGCATTTGCAGTATAGCCTTACCGATGGCTCAGCACCAATCTAATGAAGTGTGTAATATCGTTGAAGGCAACTCAAGAAAGGATTTCCCTGCTGCAGTTCAAATAATCTGCCTGAACCCCATTTCTGTTTTTTAACACGCGTGCCCCGGACGGTGGAACAGCCTTCCCGGGAGATTAGGACGAGTGGAATGGGAATGCTGCTTTTAGTGGCCTCTATTAATGCGTTTTGAAAGTGTTGCGACTTCTATGCAACGGATGACGGATGTACCATTAAGTTTCAGCAGAATGTATTAAAGTATGTAAAAAGCTGCTCTCAGCTGCATATTGCATTAAAATCGTTTTTGTCCTCCGAAAAAACGTCTACTGGAAAGTTGCAAGTAGGTAAAGAGTGGTTGCCATGTAAAAGTGGTGTCGTGTTGTGTAATGGTTAGAGTGTTCGCTCAAGAACCAAGAGATTTCAAACCCTGACATGCCCCGATGTTGTGTCCTTGGGAAAGGCACTTAACTCGAATCTCTCACTTTATTCATAAATGAGTGCCTAGCTTAGGTCCTCCTCGGATAGGACGTAAGCCAGAGATCCCTTGTTTGAGGAGAGCCACACCTCGAGCACGTTAAAGAACCCACCACACTTACCGAGAAAGAGTAGGAGTCCTTCCCGGTGTGAGTGGATCAAATCGGTCTAAACTGGGTAGGGAATGTTTCTGAGCAGCTCTCGTAAGCACTGCTTCTCCTATTGGGTCAGTTAGTCAGTACGTCGAGCTTGTCTCGAGCATTGAAGATACTGATTTAGTGAGAAGAGATGCTGTTCCAGTAACCTGAACTTAGTTCAGTGCCAAGAAGAGGTCTGTTGATCCTGCACTGAGCAAATTCATTTTCCAAAAAGCGCCAAATCTACATGCATAATTCTGTTATGACAAAGAAACAAACTAGTCGATGATGAGAGGTTATGTTGTCGACACGTAAGTGTGAGCATATATGATGTCTCTTTAATCACTGTGGGAAGACTTCTCAGAGGTTCCAAGACCTGTTGTTAAAGTGTTTGCTTGTGGTGAGTCTTCAGACGTAACTCAATAACTCTCTGTCTTCAGATGTTACTTACTAACTCTCTGTCTTCAGAAGTAACTTAAAGAACTCTCTGTCTTCAGATGGAACTTACTAACTCTCTGTCTTCAGATGTTAGTTAATAACTTCTTGTCGTCAGGCGTCAGAGGAGCGACTCAAAGAGCCAACCTTGATTAGCGAAACGAAGTAACTGACTGCCTGTGGCATCAACTACGGAGATTACATTTTCTAAACATGCACATCAAAGGTCGCTATGGATCGAAGTGTTAATGAGTAACAACTTACTTACTCTCTGTCTTCCGATGTAACTTAAATAACTCCTTGTCTTCAGGCGTCAGAGGTGCGACTCAAAGAGCCAACCCTGATGAGTGAAACAAGCAAGTCATTGCCTGCGGCACCAACTACGGAGATTACATTTTCCAAACATGCACATCAAAGGTCGCTATGGATCAACGTAAGTCAACCTAAACATGTGTCCGAGGCATGTGTAATCAGAGAACAGAGAGCGGCCACGACTTCAAAGGAAACTGCTAGAGGACAAACAACATCAAAGGGCATCATATCTAAATGTCATTTATGTTCTCTGCGTAGGTACACGTCCACCATCACTCGACTTCTTGTCTATTTCATCCACGCATATGATAAAAAAAAAGTGGTGAACAGTAAGTTACATTCGTCATTATCTACCGACATGGTAAATACGGAATGGAGTTAAGCAAAATATAGGTCAGTACGAAGACTTCCTAACCACAGCAAAGAAACGAAAACTGAAGTGTTCTGGGCACGTATCACGGAGACTAGCCAAAACCGGCACGGCACTTAAGTGAGACGGAGAAAACCGAAAACCGAGAAGGAGACTGGTCGTCAAATCTTCTGTGGTGCCTCAACAGTCAAATAATTAGACGAATACATAGATGAGTGATGAGATCTACCCACGTGTAGGTCGGAAGTAAACAATTTTGTTCCACACCAACGGTCCCGCATTTCTAGAATCAATCCTCGAGTCAAAGCTAAGAGTACTGGTTACATAAACCTCAGTTACTTGCAGAACTGTTTTGCCTGCGCTGCACCTAGCGTCCTGTGAAGACGTCTAGAGGGACAGATTTTGTTTCTACGAGCGGCTAGAGCAGCGGTTTCTTTTCGGGGAGAGAGCTGTATCCGCGGAGAGAGCTGTATTGCCCGCGCTAGAAGAGGCGTAACTCCCTCAGCGGTATAACTCCCTCTGCCGCATTAGAGAACCTTAGCTCGCGTGTAAAAATCGCGTATCATCCCCCCCCCCCCCCACTAAACGCCGCCGCTCCAGAAAGTCTAGGATAGGTCTACGCTGCACCAAAGATATACATGTAACTGTGAAGATTTTTAATTAAAGCCATTTCCATTTATGCTGGGTGTGTTAAGCCCACCTGTGGATCCGGCCGGATGTACCATATCATGAAAATTGGTTTGAGAAGAAAGGAGACAATTCCCTTGGGATGTTTTATGGCAGAAATGTGACGCAGCTGCATTTAACTACACTGCAATGATAAATCACAGCTATAAGGGAGACCACAGTGAGCTTTATGGAAATCATGAAAAATCCGTCACGTTTTAGAGTTTTACCACAACGGTCCGAGAGATAACGTCAAATGCAAAATAGAAGATGTATAAGCGGTATGAAAATCACTTTTTCGAAGTACAGGTAGAAAGGGCATAATGTGGAAGAGTACTTTGCACAGAATTAGTCCTTCGACCTAATGTATTAATATCTGCTTGTCAATCTTCTTTGTGTTCTCACGTTTGCAAGAATACCATGCGTCCAAGAATAAGAATCAGTAAACATAGAGGGTGGGCAGGGATTCTTCAGCATTTGAATAGCGGTGCTTCTACAGGTGTCTTCGTAACTGTTTTTTTAATAAGAATTACTTAAAAGTTGATTTGTTCTATTCTTTGTAAAAATGTGCCAAGCATGAAGTTTTCGCGATAAAAGTTGGTGAGAGGCATACGACGTCAATGGATTCCTTTACACCGATATCTACATGTATATCCTGAATCTTTTCCACGACTTTTGCATTATTATCATGAATCCTGTCTGTATCTGATGCACCAAAAAACTGTCGCCAAACTCATAAACTCGGAGGGAATAAATGAACGCCTGAGCCGTAGGCGTGACGCAATAAGTACGTGACGGATGTCACCCTGTCTTGTTTATCGACACCAGTACATGTATCTAATTTCGTGGTTTAACTCGCTTCAACACTTCCTCTACATAAAACGCAGTAGCTCAAGCGAGCGGACACAAGATCGAGAGGTCACGGGTTTGATTCCTTGCATTCCTGGCTATCTCTAAAATTCCACCGCAGTTCAGTTGTGTCTTAAGAGATTCAACACGTCTGCAAAGTTGATTTTAAATAAAGTTTTGATTTGACGTTGTGTTTGCGTAAAGTACACGGCTTTCCTCACTTCACTCCGGGTAAATGAGTACCTGACTTCGGTTGGGGAGGTAAACGGCGGATGGGCTCCGCCTTCGAACACCGTGCCCTGGACACAGTGGATCAACAACCCACTGACCCTACGGCCTCAAAAAAAGGTTATAGATACTACCTTTACCCTAAAGCTAGCTGTATCTAGAGGCAGTCCCAACAAGCAGCAGATGGAAAGAGGCATGCATTAAAGGATTTTGCCAACAGGTGTTCCAACATGTAAAGATAAGAATGCAAGCTTCTTCTACGTCGGTGAAGGTTACTCAAGCAATTGCAACTGGATATGATGTTGGAAACTGGATATCCAGTTGGTTGAATAACTGCTTTTTGGCGAAAGCTTCTGCTGCCCCACTTCGGTACCCTTCTGTGTATCGTTCGCTTCATACCGAGAGGATGAGATCTTCACGCCGAGACGGAATATCAACCCAAGAGGCTAGGCTGATTCGATTTATATAGGATCTCCTAAGAGTATATGTGTACAGGGACCTAAGTGTTTTGAGTGATAAGAATGGACAAAAAGCATTACTGCTAGCTGTGTGCGATATGTACGTGGGTGGACGTATGTCAAAATCGCATTATCGTCAGTGTGCTTGAGCCGTTACGTGGCTTTACTGTAGCTCTGATGTGCTTTATACATCCTAAACACGGGAATCGTGACCGGAATGACACGTGGGTGCACAGTGCGGGGAAAGCGAATGGTGTTTAAGACCACAACCCTTGCGTAGTTTTCCATATTCCAAGTTTTCATGTGCCATTTGCTTCTCATAGAAGCACGTTTAAAACTAGATACAAGGCAGCTTAATAGGGGAGTTTATTCAGCAATTTTGAGTGATTGGCTGAGTTTTCCCCATTTCAAGTTTTCATGTATAATTTGCTTCTCATCGAAGGACGTTTCAAACTAGATATAGGGCAGTAGTCAGCAATTTTGAGTGATTGGCTGAGTTTTCCCCATTCCAAGTTTTCATGTGTCATTTGCTTCTCATAGAAGCACATTTCGGACTAGATATAGAGCAGTTTAGTCAGCGATTTGGAATGATGGGTTTTCCCCATTCCAGGTTTTCATGTATCATTTGCTGCTCAGAGCAGCACATTTCGAACTAGATATAGAGCAGTTTAGTCAGCGATTTTGAGTGATGGGTTGGGTTTTCTCCATTCCAAGTTTTCATGTGTCATTTGCTTCTTATAGAAGCACGTTTTGAACTGGATATATAGGGCAGTTTAGTCAGCGATTTTGAGTGATGGCTTAGGTTTTGTCCATTCCAGGTTTTCACGTGTCGTTTGCTGCTCAGAGCAGCACATTTCGGACTAGATATAGGGCAGCTTAGTCAGCGATTTGGAATGATGGGTTTTCCCCATTCCAGGTTTTCATGTATCATTTGCTGCTCAGAGCAGCACATTTCGAACTAGATATAGGGCAGCTTAGTCAGCGATTTTGAGTGATGGGTTGGGTTTTCTCCATTCCAAGTTTTCATGTGTCATTTGCTTCTTATAGAAGCACATTTTGAACTGGATGTATAGGGCAGTTTAGTCAGCGATTTTGAGTGATGGGTTAGGTTTTGTCCATTCCAGGTTTTCACGTGTCGTTTGCTGCTCAGAGCAGCACATTTCGAACTAGATATAGGGCAGTTTAGTCAGCGATTTTGAGTGATGGGTTGGGTTTTCCCCATTCCAGGTTTTCATGTATCATTTGCTGCTCATAGCAGCACATTTCGAACTAGATATAGGGCAGCTTAGTCAGCGATTTGGAATGATGGGTTGGGTTTTCTCCATTCCAGGTTTTTATGTATCATTTGCTTCTTATAGAAGCACATTTTGAACTGGATATATTTGGCAGTTTAGTCAGCGATTTTGAGTGATGGGTTAGGTTTTGTCCATTCCAGGTTTTCACGTGTCGTTTGCTGCTCAGAGCAGCACATTTCGAACTAGATATAGGGCAGCTTAGTCAGCGATTTGGAATGATGGGTTGGGTTTTCTCCATTCCAGGTTTTTATGTATCATTTGCTTCTTATAGAAGCACATGTTGAACTGGATGTAGGGCAGTTAAGTCATGCAGCGATTTTGAGTGATGGGCTGAGTTTTCCCCATTCCAAGTTTTCATGTGTCATTTGCTTCTCATAGAAGCACGTTCAGAACTAAATATAGGGCAGCTTAGTCAGCGATTTTGAGTGATGAGCTGAACAGCATGCAAAACAACAGACCCATCACTGAGAGGATAGGAACCCCGCGTCTTGACGACACTTTATCAGAAGAACGGCTCTCTGCATCAACATGTTTTACTTAGAGATTTGTCATGCTGTTAGGTCAGTTGCCCCTCCAATAGATGACAATTCCCTGAGATCTTCGTGCTAGAAACAACCAAATTGACTAGAAAAAGTTAAAAATGCCTAAGCCGTTTTCGCAAGACTTGGTTTTAAAGGCATCCAATGCAATTAACCAGGCATCCATCAGCAAAACTGGATGAGAAAATCAGTCTGATATTGACATTTATTTACTGCCATTTCTTAGCACATCTTTGTCATCATTTCATACTTCAGACGTTTGAAATAGCCCCAAAACAAGCTACGTAAGGAGTAACTTTTTCTTTGTACCTTACAGATATCAGTATGCTATGTGATAGGATTGATTCAACTTACTACATTAAAAGAATGACCAGAAAATTGACTTGAAAATCCAGTTTTACTGCCCCAAAATTGCATTGGATGCCTAAAGGCAGCAACCGTATATAAGGCAGTAGTGTGAAAACTGAGAAGTTGAATGGAACAATTTTACGCGAATCCTGGTTGACTGTTTATCTATTACCGGCAGAATTTCAATCCATCATAACAGGCAAAGACAAAGGGTATTGACTTTGAAATAGATGACTTTGAAATATATGTTGTTGGCCTTTTCTGCTTCAATATTATTAGCTTGTTAGACTAATTAATAAGTGCAAGGGAACAGTAAATAGCACGTGCACATACACTATGATTAGGTCTAGTGTCTATTGGCTGGCCATCATCATACCAGACACGTACCACATAGTTGTAAGTACATAGGCGAGACAGAAGACATGGTTCAAGAACTACTTAGGTTTGCTCTTGTGAGCATAAAGGCGTCTCAAGTGGCGAAAAAGGGTTCAAGAGAGACCAAAATACAAAGTTTCTGAAAATAAGACAATAAGTACATTAAAGGCACCCAAGGCGATTTCAGAGCTGGATTTTTAAAGTCAATTTTCTGGTCATTTTTTTAATGTAGTAAGTTTAATCAACTCTATCCCATATAGCATACTGATATCTGTGGGGAAAAATGCGATGTCGCTGACGGAATACGGTTGCTTGTTTTGTATCGTAGGCTAGTTCTAGCTATTTAATGGTGGTACCAAAAAATAAAGGGACTCCTCACGTAGCTTGTTTTGGGGTTATTTCAAATGCTTCAAGTATGAAATGATAACAACATGTGCTAAGAAATGGTAGTAAATGTCAATGTCAGACAGATTTCCTCATCCAGAATCGTATATTTGTTTTTCCGCCTTGAAAATTGCATCGGATGCCCTTAAAGTGCAATGTAAAGTAAAATGATGCATTGTTATCGTACCAAGAGCGAAACGCGACAATAATTAAAACGAAATAAGCTTTTACTGAACCAGATATTGAATAGCGAAATGAAATACTGGCTTGAAAATGGGTATGGAATGCCATCTGAGACTAACAAAGAATGGTTGATAATCCGAAGGGATTCGATTATATTCAACGCAGCATATTTAATATAGCCTTAGTATTCAACTGCCTTGCAAAGGGATCCGATGGGATCATATATGAAAGATGGATGGCACTACTGATTGTCTGCGACAGACTTGGCGACAGTTGTTGGCGCTAGCTGTGAGACGTGGTGTGTCCTTGTTTGACTTGAACTTATTTATTCACTAGGATTTACCACAATTGTGGAAGGATTGATATAACAAGTGACTATCAACTTTTCAAGATGTCAACCCTGAGACCATTCAAACCGGGAATGACCCCTACTTTTTTTGATAAGCGTGGTGGGATCTTTATCATGCTTGAGGTGTGGCTCTCCTCAAACACGGGACCTTCGCTTTACGTCCTAAACGGCTAAAGCGAAAGGATGTCCCTAAGCTAGGTACTCATTTTCACATGAGGAAATAGGCGTTAAGTGCCTTTCCCAAGGACACAACAGTGGGGCCTGCGAAACATCAGGGTCTGCTAGGGATTCGAACCCAGAACCATCAGATTCTCCCTCATGTCAATGGTGAAGAGATCCACAAGCTGAGACATGGCAGTGCCTGATTGCTTTGCTTGAAATAAATTAAGCTCATGTAATTCTTAAACTTTAATATTCAAGAGATTTTGATCCTCCTTCTGCATATACAAGTTTGAATTAATCCCAGCTACTCATAACCAGAGACAGGCGAACAGCTTGAAGGAAATGTAAGACTATCAACTGACTCACGATCAAAACAGTAATAACATTAGATAGATCTAGAGACTAGACACTTTTTACCTTTTTAAGTTATCATAACTGTATATTCCCTTGCCAGTAGCCTCCGGACAAGAGTTTCCAATCTAGTTTGACATTATCTACGTAAAAGTTGCTTTGCAAGATGTATTGTGTGTGATACAGAGGACTTGATGAAGTATGGGGAGTGTTATCGCATTTGGGGGAATTCAAAGCTAGCTACAACATCAGCATCATTATTTTATCATTGTCGCCGCTTTAATCTTTAGACGACGCGGGCCACCACTGCTTTCCACTCTCTTCTGCGCGTGCCCAGTGCTAGCTTGCCACAATAAGCTACATGTAGCTACAACAAGCTGTCTTGAAATGTATGCTGATACAGCCCATGTGCGCGCCTTTGGGAATTCCCATGAAAGTTACGGTGGCTGCCTCGTACCTGTTATACATCTTGAAAACTCGCTTGTTTCCCCTGGGAAATGTATAAGATCGAATCCCTACAATGGTAACGGCTTAATGGAAAATGTCAGGCCAACCCTGCTGGCATTCTCAGGGAATGTACGGTGTCCAAATGGGCCCGAATCGCAAGAAAAGCGGGAGAAGGTCAACCAAGTTGCCGAAAGTGCAACCAATAATGTCAGATCTCGACATTTACGCCTGTTATCGCTGTCTCCATACTCGTGGGTAAGTGTGAACGTAGGACCTTTGCGCGTGATTGATTCAACCTTCTCTGAGGGGAGATGTGAGAATGCTAAATGTCATTTTAGGGTACCCTTGGCGTAGCAATACTGAGCCATAATCACATAAACCATGTAAGAGGAACAACGCTTGAAATTGATATTTGCAATCTATCAAGAAGTAAATTATCATGGTTTAACATCGTGATCTATCCTCTACGTACCAGGCTTCAGAGGCGGCTGGAAAGAGTAGAAATTGGCCAAATAGACAGATAACAACATGCCAGGGGAGTTAGTCCGCTAAAGACGTACAGTTTGCCGCTCTGAATCATCATCAACACTACAAAAAAAGTAAGGAATTGGCAAGAAAATCATGTAGCAAGACAAGAATGGAAAGCAGCGTGTTAAACTCAATGTTAGGCATGAAATTTGAGCGCAGTGTTATACTAGACAGTGTCCAATCTGACGCTATACAAATCTACTACTCCAGGCCCCAGCTTGGGTGCTGTATGTGAGTACATACAGATATGGCAGAAACTGCAATGCCCTGACAACATCACTATTTCAATAAGATCTCAAGTTTACTGGAAGAGCATAGCTTATTGTACCTACATGTGGTATCATCATCATCATCATGCCATTCTGAAAGGTAACGTTATTTACAAAATCATCAAACTTTTAGCAATAAAAATTATTTACGTTTTAGCTTCTCTACAACAAAAGGCTTTGGAGGACATTTTAAAGAAATTCCTTTATTTTCTTAGAAAGGAAATGTGTGTATGACATTTAAATGATAATGTTTTAATCATATTGAGGTGTAAAGTGTTGGGGTTGAGCATGCTGATACAATAAACATTATAGCAGCATCCAATAAAGTTCTTATAAGTTTCTAATAATTCCCTTCTTCCTTAAATTCGTGTACCTATCAGAGCTGGTATCAATTTATTAACAACTGTTGAGAGTTGGCTCTGAATTATGTCTGATTGCAAAACAAATTTTCCCTCGTCATTAGGACAACTGTCACAGTGGCTAACTAGTATTAGTAAGTATTATATGCATTGCATTGTAACGTTTAGCAGCTACGTCAATTGTTGCTAAATTTGTGGGGTTTTATGCTGTGTTTTATGCTGATGTTGTTTACGATATACTCAATCTTCTTGACATAGAGTTAGAATACAGCTGATTACCTGAAAAGTCAGTTCTAAAAGCAGGTAATACATATGAAAAGGGCAAGTTTAAAGCAGCTAAAATTGCAATAAATCATGCATAATAATGCACTCACTCTTGTAGCATCAAAATCTGTTTGTACAGTTTTGCTTAATTCCCTCTCTGTGAGCTTTAATTGAATATCAAATATCAACACTGGTTTCCAGCTGGGGGAATTTGGGGTGTAGTTACACATATTAAAGTTTAAGGTATTTGATCCAGGATTTTAAATTCCGTTAATATTGATTTAGTATAATTTGATGGATCTTACAGTAACTGTTGTAGTTCTCTCTGACTTAGGGCAATGTGAAATATTTTTGGCTATTCAACATTTTCTTTCAGGACAAACTTATAAATGGCTATATATAATCACTATAAATGTACAGAGGCCATCAAATTTAAGACGATTAATTTTACAAAATTTGAAGATCCGTGAATAATAATTATTTCATCAGGTTGGTGAATGATTGAAATGCAAAGTTCTTTATTCACAACCACTTGTTTAACAAGAGCTGACGTTTCGATGACCATCTGTCATCTTCATCAGGGCACCCAGTAACACCTAGCTTCAGAGCACAGTGAACCAGTAACACCTAGCTTCACTGCACAGTGAACCAGTAACACCTAGCTTCAGTGCACATTGAACCAGTCATAATTGCTCTGATGAAGATGACAGACGGCCATCAAAACATCGGCTCTTGTTAAACAAATGGTTGTGAATAAAGAACTTTACTATTCAAAATCTAAACTTTGTAAAGTTGGAAGAGTGGTGTCCTATGCCGAGGTAGATCCACCCATGTTTGACATTGTAACTACATCCGTGCCAGAGCTATAGAGAGCGTTATCGAATCCCACAGCTCCGCCACTGTCCATGTTCTTCAGGAGGGGAGGGGAGCCTGCCCTCCTACGCAGGACAAACCAACCGATGGCTATCACCAGGGCAATGATAAAAACGACGGCCAGCAGGATGGCAACAGTGGAACCTGTGTCCAGACCTCCACCTGCAAGAAAGAAAAGGCACGCAGACTTAGAAACTGTACCTGTTTACATACCATTAAGCTGGTGTGCATGTGTTAACTTGGCATACATCAGATAGAGTAAGTCCAGTAAGTCACATGTTTTATGCCAAAGGGCGGTTATACTGGCTATACAGATACAAATCATATCAGTATAATTTTTGGCAAAAGATCTCTAGATCACCCATAACAAATACAATTTTTTTTTCCTACACAGAAATGAGTTGTAAGTTGATGGGGTTAACCAGTTATGTTACAAATAAATAAGCATTGTCAAGTAAGTTAGTTTTTCTAATAAAATGACACATAACAGTTGTGACACCAGTCCATCCATCGGTCCCATAGCTATTCTATAGCTGACACTAGTACTGTACATGTAAGTTTAATGTCGCTGTATCATCATCACTTTGTCTAAATAATAATGATGGACAGAAAGTTTCACTACCGTTTTGCTTCTGAGGTGAAGCATTGCCATCGCCTGTGTAGACAACAGGAGGGCGCTGGGTCCCGGTGACAGGCCTGACTGGGGTGGGGGTACGGGTTTGGGGTCCCTGGGAGCTCTGTGTGCTCGGGGTTCTTGTGGTGGCTGTGTTCGGCGTCACTGTGGTTCCAGATCCCGATGTGGGGTACACTGGGTTCCCATCTGGGACTGGAGTAGATAATAATTGAAATTCTTTATTACAAGTTCATGCCCGAGGGCTAATTGCAAACTGACAAGGACAATGAGTACAGAATGTATTGATTGAAGAATGGTATAAAACCATATGCTAACATAGAGTTCTACTAACAAAAATATAAATATAACTTTCTAATAATGTATGTATATATGACAAAGAGAGGACATGTAATACATAAACAGGTAAGAGAAACATGGTAACTACCATTCTATTTCTAGTTATGCAGGTTAGACATCCAGATAAAAAATATTACATAATACAAAATAAATCAAGCTTGATTTGATAATTATTTTGTATTACATAACAATTAGTTTGTTGAAGGTTCTTGCCCAAAGGCTAATTGCAAACAAGTAAAATCGGCGATTTTGTACCTCCGGGTTTGTTGTAATTTCTTTTTGTATATGTTGTTTGTTATATGTAGTTGATAGAGTCAATGAAAGGTGTGTCGGGTAATGGTTGGGCGTTGGCATTGTAACTGGTAGTAAATGCAAGAGTTTCTGATGTAGCATGGTGAGATATGGAACATAACTGTTGATCGTTTTGTGTTATTTTGTAGTGTGAGTAGCTTGTTATGTTATGCGTCCTTCATCAACGAGCATAATTTTCTTCTAACCTATACTTAATAACGTACGTGACGGTCTAAACTATGCCTAATGACTATAGCGATATTACTTATGTTAACAACATATGCGGTATCTGTCTTAAATTTGAAAAACT
The DNA here is from genome assembly GCA_013266295.2 of Branchiostoma floridae x Branchiostoma japonicum. NCBI lineage: Eukaryota > Metazoa > Chordata > Leptocardii > Amphioxiformes > Branchiostomatidae > Branchiostoma > Branchiostoma floridae x Branchiostoma japonicum. Next base: position 7,238,256 of record CM023837.1, on the reverse strand, counting down.
AGCTATAAACTTTAAAGGCCATATCGTTGTAAACCTTGTAACTGATGGCCACAAAACCTCCGTCTGACGGCGGTGTTATGTTACAGTTGTTGCTATAACTGGCAACGTCCGACTGACGCTAGACTGACTGCTAATTACATCTAAGCTGACTGACGGCTAATTACATCTAAGCTGACTGACGGCTAATTACATCTAAACTGACGATGTTGTGTATATAACGGTCATGATGGTGTACATATAACAGATGACTGTCTGTAACATTCAACTCACATCATACCGCGATAAAAAAACTAACGTAATACTATACCTACCTAAAGTTTTTTAAACACGAAAAATAAAAATGTATAGCATAACTTTAATAAACAAAAACCAAACCACATTATATACAAAAAAATTAAAACAACATTCGGTTACAGAATGCGCTATATTTGATAACTACTAACAATACAACGCAACCATTAAAAATAACGTTAACTACATGTAGTCCACACTTCTGACAGCTCCGCACGATAGTGTCAAAAACTAACATTTGAAACAACAAACCACCAACCCATTTTCATCTGCAACTTAAAACATAAATCTACAAACTTATGAAAGCCGCAAGGAACACGGAACGAAACACAGAATGACAACCAGAACAGTAAAATCAAACGTTAAAAATAACGTGTAATACAGTAGCTAACCACTGCCGTCAACTGCACCAAGTTGCATCTGATCGCCTACATCTGAAACAACTAATCTCCGACCCCGTCCCGCGCCTACGATCTGACTAAAACCTAATTTCTTTTTATCGGAACCACACACCCCTCTGTCAGACGCCTGATAAAAATGGACGCACCCGGCTATACCTTGACAACAGCCAAGTAATTTATGCATAACCATTTTCAGACAAAAGGGGGTGTCCAGGGGCCTCCAAAAGGTTTCATTTCCACGCCCGAAAACACACATACAACGAAAAAAAAGGAACGTGCCACAACTGCAGCCTAACAGCAAAACGTATACCGAGTCCCACAAAAATCCGCCCACCCAACCGCGAGATATAGCTGCGAACATGAAAATGCCGACCAGTCGCCCTACCCTTCCGCGGAAGGATACCTCCTTCCCCGGAGGTAATAACACAAGATGAATCAAGAAATCAGAGATTTCAGACTTCTGGCAATTATGTAATCTTCAGCTCCCTAGCATATTCATGTCTTCTCAATTATAAACAATACAGCTGATCTAAAAGTGTTTTAAAGATATTGGTTGATACATAAACAGTCAAGAAGTTTTTTTGACTGTTGCTTCTGCATGAAAGATGTAATCTCCAAGCAGATCTTTTGTTTTTGGTGGCTGCAAGACAGTATCAAATTGGCCAGGCAATATCCATTTGCCATTCAGTTACCATTTGCCACCCAAAGCTGGCCTAAAAAAAAGATACCAGTACAAAAAAGAAAGCCTGATAAAAACGCCTAATAAAGACACGCCAAAAATAAGCCAATTAGCCTAAACCTATGCTTGGAGAGCAGAGAGATGCATGAGAAAGGAATACAGTCAGTGTGTTCAACTTGCAATCCTGCATACTGAAGAAAAAATGATAACATGTGATCTTTACTTATGGGAGCCTTGCAGACGTATCCCCTTGATGCATAGCACTCCTTGTCGTTCCATTTGCCATCCCTGTACATCTCCACACAGTTCTCTGGCTCAATGGTCGTGTCTTCTGGGTCGTTGTTGTTATTGTTGTTGGGCTCGTCCTTTGCCCAGTTGGTGTAGCCAATGGGCGATCCATCGTACCAGACAAACGACTCTGTAATAGTGGCAGAAAATAGTATCCAATATTTCAAAACAATGAATGAATGTGCAGATGGTAGAACATAAGACAGAAATTATGCTCATTCTGAATCTATTCATGTACAAAATGTAAGTAAAGCATGTACCATTTTTCAAGTCATGTTTGCATCCCAGACCTTCTCCATGTAAATGCAAGACAAACACTCTATCCCCCTAGGCCATTGTAGAAGATTGCGGTACCTTCCTCAAAAGATTGCTGGATGACTCGCAAAAGATTGCGGTACATTTCGCAGAACTTGATGCGTATTCCGTGATCTGTACTGTTTGTAAGAGATGAGTGTAACTTACGGTATCTGTCTCTGTACATCCCGATCCACACGTTGTTCTTCAGTTGACGATGCACAAAGCCGCGAATCTCTGTCTCGTCGTGTACACTTGCCAACTGTCCTCCCCTGTTCAGGCACTCAAATACTGCCTCATACCAGGTGACCTGGACATAATAGAAAACATGGTTAGTGGTACATGTGTGTGAAAAGAATTCAACGTACTAGACAAGAAGTCATTGAGAAATATTGGAGTCACAGTTCTCAGTTCTCAAATTCCTCTGACTGTACACACCTGTTTTGCAGGGTCCTCGCCTTGCTCGATGTAGAAACAGTTGGACCCAATGGAGAACCATGACACGTCTGGGCAGTGGCCAGGAACAGGGTAAGGAGTAGGTGGTGGCATGTCTGTTGAAGAAAATATGAATCAAATTAAAGCATTCATTCTATGCTTTTGATGCATGTAAATGGCTCTATGACACTTCCAGTGTGCCAAATTTTCTTTACAACCAAAAATCAAAACTTTAATGTGCAATATATGCCATGATGACTTTAATGTACAATCTATGGCACACTAATTGCAAATACACATAAAATGTACACAGATTTACAATTATTGCCAAACAGTTATAGATGTAAGAAGTGTACCAGATGTGGTCTTGCAGAGGTAGGGTAGCTTGGTTTCACATTGGATGTCGTCCCATCTGCCGTCATACTCCAGTGCCACACACCCCTCCCCGGCTCCCCTGCTCGGCTCATTCTCCCCCCACCTGGTGTACAGGACCGGCCATCTGTCGTCCCACCGGTAAACTCCAGGACTCTGGGGAAAGAACAGTACAAATAACATTACATACAGGGGGCACCACAGACTTTCACCCGGTTTACACGCAGGCAAAACTCTTGCGTACGAAAATTGTGTACGCACACGAGCATACGAAAATTGCGTACGTCAATGTTTTCCAGCATGTAAATCCTGCGCAATTTTCGTACGCAATTTTTGTATGCTACCTCGAGGGCAGGCGTATGATCACCCTGATCTCCCAGCAGGGTGTCTGCGTTCCTCCCCGCCTCCGTGTACACACAACTGACTTTCAAGATTTACAGACAGCCCTTCATTTAAAAGGCATTCCTTGTTAGTCCTATCATTTATTACTGTAACAACAGCAAACTACCAGATGTCAGAGAGATAGAGCATTTGAACGGCAGAAATCTTTTAAGAAAGTTACACAAAGCACATATTATGAGAATTTCAGCTCACATCCTGATCTGAGAGGCCGATCCAAGCCTTCTCCCTGACAGCAGCCTTCAGGAAGTTTTCCTCATAGATGTCCACCACACTGGTCAGGTGGGCCCTCATGGAGCGGCAGCCCTCACGTGCCCGGTCCCAGCTCTCCTTGGGCTGCCTCATCAGCTGGTAGCAGCCGTTACGCCAGGGCTGGAAGCCGGGGATCGTGCACGGGGTGACTGGAGACTGGGTCGCTACCGTTTCTTTTGGGAACAGACATACATGTAGACATCATATTATTAAGAATAATTATTGTTGTGGGGTCGTGTGGCATAACTGCAGAGCATTCAGCTTGAAACCATGAGGTCCCGAGTTCAAATCCTGCCATGCCACCGATCTTGAGCCCTTGGGAAAGGTGCTTTAAAATTTACACAACTTTCCTCACTTGACTCAGGTGAAAATGAGTATTGTCTGTATTGTCTGTATATGCCATTGTTGGCGGCATAAAAATAAGTTGATAAAAGTCGAGTTTGCTGTCACCATGTCTTGTGTTAAATGTTGGAATAAAAAAAATTGTTGTGCATTTCTATAGCCCTTGGGTTACACTACAGCAGGGGGCTAGATCTTTCAGTCATCATGTGTTCCACTTCCATACTCTTTTCGAAATGCTGACTGCTAAACAAACAAAGTAGTATGTCCATTTTTAGTCTTTGGTATCCAACTTATGGCCATTACCAACTGCAAGGCGAACACTCTACTCACTTGGCCATTGCACCGGTGTCATTCTTAGAATCAATGGAAATGAATTGTAGTACACATTCAAGAAACTCTACCCACCTGGATTCCGCTCGCAGACGTACTTCTTGGTAGTCGCACAGTCCAGATCATTCCACCTGCCAACGTTGTTATCCACAAACATTTCCACACAGTCTTCGCCGGTAGCGTGAGCGTTGTTGGGCTCACCGGGATTCCACATACTGAGGAAACGTGCGACATGGTCATGACAACCTGAAACTTGGTTTCAGTGTCTTTCCTCTTGTTTTTGGTTATGTTTAAACTCAACCAAGACGGGGCCCGATATCGCTTACCAGGCAATTATGATTCATTACTTGAGTCACGTGTCTGTCAGGTCACCGGAAGTGACCATAACAAGCCGCCAGGGGGCCCAAAATCTAATCATTTTGAGGTCTTATCAAGACCTACCCATCTACCAAGTTTCATGACAATCCAATTGCTGCTTCTTGAGTTATAGTGTTAAACCACATACATTGTATAAACATACATTTGTACAGTCATACACACAATGCCATATAAATGCTACCAAAAGCATAACCTTCTTGGCGAAGGTAACTATGATTTTTGCCGTGTTACCTGACTGCTTGGCTAAAGGGCGTGCCATCCACCCACACAAAGGTGTTCTCTACCATGGTGTCGTGCAGCCCGATCCAATACTGGCCCCCGTTGTTGGGTATCAGCTGGGCCATGAATGACTGAGGAGAATGGATGAGTTATTCCTGCATTTGTTTATTTGTTTATCACAACACGAAAGGGAGGGCAAAACAGGTGCATAGGCACCAAGTTGCCCTCCCCCCCACAAAAAACAACAACAGTACAATACATTACAAGATACATTAACACATTATCCATTCAACCACATACACATGTGCTCTGGACAACAAATTGTCCCTTCACCTATGAACCAGATATTAATGAGTGTGAGTGACAGACAAGATATACTATTTACAGGTTCATTGCACTGGCAAAATTCCCCTTAAGCTCTTTTCGATAAGTTCAATGAATAGTGGACCACAGCTTAACTTCCCATCCTAAGAACTACAACCCTTTCCAGTAGCATGCACATCAGGTGAGCAACACATCCAGGATTCGAACTCACAACTTCTTGGTCCAGAGGTAGGGTCACTAACCATAGCTGGCAAGTTGGTCTTGTGACTAGGGTTGTTGATGCAGAATCTGAAGGTTCTAAGGTTACTGTACAAAACTGGTATGTTAAGACTAAAGGTGCAAGGTTTACTTTACTGGTTATGTGAAACAAACAAAACCACAGTGACTGGACTCCACATGCTATGCTGGACTACTGTAAGGCCAAGGCTTTTGACCAACCTGTTCTGATGTTGTGGTGATACTGGTGAGGTCTGCCTGGAAGGCGCCACAGGCTGTTCTTGCTGCGCTCCACTCTTTCAGTTCTTCGAAGACTTTGTAGCAGGATGGCCCATAGGCTATCCATCCAGACGGGCACGTAGTCTCGGCTGTGTGAAGGTGTGTTTGAGTTTATTCAAATTGTTACAACATAATAATACGGTGAGAACCTCCTGAACTTGTGCCATTTAGCCTCTGTACACTATACATTTCACGATCCTTGTATTGCACAATCAAAAGTACAGAAAAGTTAACAGTTGGTTAAAGTGTTACACACTGCTTATAGCATGCTGCTTTTATGAGATTCAATTTACAGGGTTCTCCAAGTTGTTGCAATATTCCTCTTTGCCAGTTTTATGAAAAGACCACCAAGTAACAGTAACTGAATTGTATACAAACATTTGTAGGTCTGACAGATGAAGCCCCGGTTTTGCTCGCATCTTTCGTCGTTCCACTGTCCTGGGTAGTCCTCTAGTACATACATCTCCACACATTCTTCTACCTACAGGACAACAAGGAAATGTTGCTTACTTGTCAAGTTTAACTTTGTTACAACACAAAAAGAAGAACTTGAATGAAGCAACATAAACGCACCATTATACATGTGTGTTATTTTTTTTTTATTGTGACGTTACATTATCAATCTCTTTAAAAACAGTGAACATCCACATAACTGTGCTGTGATTACCTGAATACAAAATTTTAGTTTGTTGCACGTTGATTAAGGTCAGACATTCAGGTAGAACATAATGTAATACAATTGGCCGAATTCGCTGAATAGTCCCACGTTCTGCATAATGAGTGCTGAATATTGTGATCTTATTTAGAAACATACATGTAGTCTTTTGGCAATCTTCTAAATGGTAAAAGGAAACTGTGGCAACCGTAAAAGATATGCACCAAACATACATTAGAATTCCAGTCATTTGGTTCTCCATTGACCCAGTTTGTGTAGGTGACAGGGTGTCCGGATGTCCACAGGAACATGTGCTGGTTAACCTGCTCAGACATTCCAATCCACAGGTTGTCCTGTCTGTCCCTGTATGGCCACAGCTGGGCTGTCAAGAAAGCTGCATGGAAAAATATGAGAAGATATATATTTAAAACTTCCCATAGGAGACCACTCATGCTCACTGACAGATGAAATCTGGTGGTCTACAATGTATGTGTACAGGTGGTCTCTGTGGACAGAATTCTTGATGCTTTTGTCAATGGCAAAAATTATCTACATGTATATAGTAAGGGATCACCTTATGTAGAGGTGTATCTACAATTTTCAGATATGTAATCTGTGATATGACGTTGTGCACAAATTGACTGAAATTTAAAAAGAAAAAGAAACACATAATACGTGACAAGAACAGACCTTGCTCAAACTCATCGTTGATGGCAACAAGGTTAGCTTGCTGGCCCTGGCTCTGGCAGAACGATCGAGCTGCAGTCCAGTTCATCTTGTTAGCATTCTGCAACAGGTAGAAAAAAAAAGAACCACTCTTACAACCTGAAGGATGTTTTATGAATATTATTGCTGCCTTAGACACTTTTAAGTGATGATCAGCAACATATCAAAATCGTGAATCTAACCAGGGATTAACAGCACTTTAATTGAACTTCTTGCTATATTGTACACATTTATGAAAAAATTATGCTTCTTTAAATCATTGTAACCTAATACCTAATAAGTGCAATACTGCATATCATTTACACTGGATCATTTTCAAGCTCGTAAGCCAGATGATAGTATTATGTACAGTATCGTGTGTCGTTGTGACACTTTTAAACCTCTGTGAATTGACTGCAGTTCATTGGTACTCCCACTGCAATGTTCAGTAATTATATTATATTATTGACCTTGAATAAAGATTTTTGCAACACACCTCGATCCAGTAGCACTTGTTTCCACCATAGTCTATCCAGCCGGGAGGACAGAAACCCTTCCAGGGTTCGGTGTGGGGAGGCATGGTATTGGGAACAGACGATCTCTTGCAGATGAAGCCGTTAGGAGATCCGCAGTTTGCATCGTTCCATTTTCCTGATGGGAGGAAAAGTTGTGAGTGCACTCTAATGAGTGAAATGCATTATAAGTTAAAGAAAAAATCATACCTGTATCATGTAATAACAAAAGTAGAGTTGTCTTGCTCTTTTATTCTACCATTAAATTCTGTACAGTGTACCGTCAAGAAAGAGTTTACTTTTTACTCACTTACTGATACACCTTTCAGGAGGTCTTTAAATTGCAGAGTCATTTTCCAAAAATTGGGTATGTCTAACTACCAACAAAACAACCAACCAATTGCAACCAACTAATTAGTAGAAGAGTAGTAAAATTATGCCAACTTCATCTATATCTTATTAAACAGACTGAGTCTCTTCTCTCTTCTTAAAACACGTACTAGACAAATTCACCAACATAAGGTAGCATTATTATTACATTAATTTGAGTTATGATACATACCTGTACCCTTGTAAATCTCTCCACACTGCTCTTCCCCAAAAGAGTCGTTGGGCTCCCCATCGTTCCAGTTGAGATAGACGTATGGGGAGTTGTCAGCCCAGCTGAAAGGTACAGAACACCATATAAACCCATACCATGTCTTCACGAGGCCAAGAGCTATCTGCAGGGCTCAAAATACTTTATCTGCATACCTGCACCGGTGCAGGTAAAATTGGAAATTACCTGCGCCACTCAGAATGTAGGAAGTATGGATCATACTAAAAACTGTTCAGAAACCATTGCCATTAGTTCTTTTATACTTCAAACATTTTGTAGGTGATGACAATCACAGCTAATGAAAATACACATTCACCTACATGTACTGTGTGTAAACCCAGTACATGGACTGGTGCAGGTTTGGTGCAGGTAAACATCAGAAATACCTGCACAACCCCAATTTTACCTGCACTAACCTTCATAATATTGCACCCAGTATTTCAAGCCCTGTATCTGCCATTAGAAAATCATGACCACAGCATGCCCAGAGCATGAGATATGAAAACTGGAAGTCCTGATGCAGTATCTTAGAAAGCTGCTAGGGGGCCTAGTCATTTCTTTCTTTTGCTGACAGCTACCCACGAACCAAATATAATAAAGATCCATCTAGAACTTCTCGAGTTATGTTGTTCACACATGCACACTCGCATGTACGCACACACACACACACATACACACACACACACACACACACACACACACACACACACACACACACACACACACACACACACACACACACACACACAAACATAATTCTTGCCAAAAGTAATTAAATTCTGCAGGGAGAATACAGCTTAATATGATATATGGGCACCATACAACAGATTCCTTCAAGGCAACTGATCATATGAGCCTTGAATATAAATGGTGTAATTAAACCTGGTACATTCATCAGTTTTAAGTCAAGGGCTCTTTCATTTTGGCTCACTTGGGCATTGATGTACACGACTGCCTTTTGTGATGCCATTGCCATTTATTTTGTGCGGTGTGGTACATTTTAAGTGAGAGGTACATGGAGCTACAATGTAATTGTAAAGGACATTGTGGTACAAGTTAATATCTCAAACATCTGTCAAATGAGTAAATCAATCCTGGACTTTCATGTAAAGATGGGTAGGAAGTACTCAGTCTGCATTGGCTGGCGAATGTTTTTTGGCTCTCTAGTTGTAACTTGTAAGAAGGATTGCCTCACAATGGTAATATAGTAGGTAGAATGCGCCAAAAATGTATCCAGTTGCTTGAGGAACTGTTTTTGGCGTATCTTATTACCTGGATGTCTAACCTTCACCGATGTAAGTAGGTAGAATGATCTATTCTGAATGATATATTGTGATAACCAACATTGTCAACCCACACTTGCATGTGCACGACTGTCTGGTTAATGTCAGAATTGATAGATGGTTACTGGATGCTAAAGAGCATTTTTTGTGGCAGCAGCAACAATCTTAAAGTTTGTATCAAAGTTTGAATGATAAAAGTGTTACATCTCAATGCTTCCAATTTACACAAAGGACATTGTGTTTTACTATTATCAGGGATTCTTTTGTAATCAAATTCTCAAGGAGGTTTAGGCTACCACCTCAAGGGGAATGTAAAGCCTTGCTTGTCCTTGGCATTAATGGTATTTCACAATCATATTCTCAAAGGGATTTCAGCTACAACGGCTGTAAAGGAAAGATAATGAAATGATGCCTTTAACTGCAGATTACCCGCAACAGAATAATTCTTCTTGAAGTTGCCTTGCATCTAGCTGGTAATTTTATCTTCCTAAAGATAGAATAAATAATGTTGGCATCAACATATAAACATCAAACACTTTGGTCATACATTTGTGTACATTAATTGCCCACATTTCCAATTTTCCATCCTTGTTTAAATGCATTACACAGGACTTCTTTATCTCATTACTTCAATCATAGGTGGATTTCATTGGAAAAAGAACAAAATACATTTGTTTAGTTTCAATATGGACTAATAGTTAGGCAGTATTTTAATTACGCTGCTTTTTACATCATCTTTCTTGTCTTGTTTGTGATTTGTAGGGCCTAGGTTTATACAATATACATGTATGTCTTGCTACATGTTACTAATTAATGTTTTATGTGTGGGTTACGACACCAGTAATTGCCACCTGCATCCCACATGTATTGTATTTGTCACAATACCAAAAAATAAGATAAAATAAACCAATATGTGTGAGGGAAAGTGCATTTCTCCTCCAGTCCTGTGAATAACATTCTCAGCTATCACCCTCTTCATTTTTGCTGATAACAAGGAAACACCGAGCAGATGAATTGATGTAAACTCATTTATGTTTTGCGGGACTTCATTTTGAAGTAGGAGGGGAAAGGAGACATTTGCTATGCTTTAATTTCATGGATGAAACAATCGTACTCACCCCATGCAAGACAGGGCACATGTTTGTAGTGTGATGAGTTTGTACCAATACTATCATGCAGGGAACAGCCCAGGGAGGAAGAATGATAGGCAATGGAAAAGATGGGCATATCAGAGAATGGACTGCATATGGCACGACACTAAGTTAAACTACTAGTAAGTAAAAAGAACAGAACAGAAATGCATTAACAGAATAACAGAATTATAATAGAAAACCAAGAAGGGCGGAGAAAACTGGTTGTCTTCAATCTGTGGTGTGGTAATTAGACTAAAGATGACTGATTAAACTGAGATGATGAGAGTTTGTAGTGAGAGTCAAAACCTGCGGAAAGTATTACATATTTTACAGTAGTCTAAACTGCATACCTGTAGATTTGGTTCACACCATACTCTCGAATTCCAAGCCAGAAGGTGTTGATCCTGGACTGGAAAATCTAGAAATGGTGCAGTTTCTATTAGAAAGTCAAGTCAAAGTTTATTTGCACAACAATTACACAGGTACAATGTAAGGAAAATCTGTCATCTTTGACAGACAGAAATCGGCGTGTAAAGATATGGAAAGAGATGTCATTAAACTAAGCTCAGTCTACCAGCAAAATTTGCCCCTCAAAATGCAGGAAATGGCATTTCAGAGGGTCAAGATTTCAAATACTAGGACCACCTAGGATGTCTCGCACCTTCCGCACTCGACATGACCTTACGTCAAACAAAATTGGGATGACAGAAAAAATTGCAGGCTGGCTAGAACACGTACTGACCCAACCACTTACATTTCTGAAGATGAAGTCCTGTTCGTCTGGGCCTGTAATGGAAACGAGGTCTCCCCCAGCCAGGAGACAGGTCTGACGTGCTGGGAGCCATCCCAACAGGTTGGTGTCGTTGAAATGGTAGCAATTTCCTCCATACGCAACCCAGTTAGGGTCTCCATCGCAGTAGCTAACTGCAATGAGCAGAAAAAACATGTGTAGACATGTTTACAAGTTAAAATGGTACTTATTTGCAATTTCCCCTGAAACACTCCTGTCAAAAAAGTCCTAGGCAGCTAGTGGGAATGAATGGCCCCTGTAGCAATGTGTAAATATGTTGTAATGTACCTAGTGTCAGCACCATGGTTTCAGCACCACGCTTTCAGTACCATGGTTTCAGCACCATAGTTTCAGCACCATGGTTTCAGCACCATAGTTTCAGCACCATGGTTTCAGCACCATGGTTTCAGCACCATGGTTTCAGCACCATGGTTTCGGCATAATAGTTTCAGCACCATGGTTTCAGCACCATAGTTTCAGCACCATGGTTTCAGTACCATGGTTTCAGTACCATGGTTTCAGCACCATGGTTTCAGTACCATGGTTTCAGCACCATAGTTTCATCACCATGGTTTCAGCACCATGGTTTCAGTACCATGGTTTCAGCACCATGGTTTCAGCACCATGGATTCAGCACCATGGTTTCAGCACCATGGTTTCAACACCATGGTTTTAGTACCATGGTTTCAACACCATGATTTCAGCACCATAGTAACTTCAGATCATAGCAAACTGCTGATTTGTTTTCCATTTTAGATAAGATGTATATGTGGTAAGTATCAAACACTAAATAGTTGACCAAAGTCCAGTGAACTTAAAATTGTTGGCTAAACATGACAATCCTCAGTTAAGAATGAGAAAGAGTTGCTGACTGACACATGAATACGAATTTCCAGACTAATGGTGATATTTCAAACTGTTTAACGAGAATTCTGACCAGATGTTTTTCACAGCCTCCTGCACTTCTACAATAGCAGTGATTAAGAACTTACATGGAACATCTCTCACATTCATAAACACCCCAGGAAATGTCCTATCTTCCCTGTTTAAACCTTTGACTTTTTGATGATTGATACTGTTCTCCAAACCAGACACATACAACGATTCATCACCCACCCACCCTGTATATACATATATTTGCACAGTACTGTTTCTGAATGTCAGCCACGCTTTAAAACAAACCACCCATGGTATAATAATTTACATTACAATTTGCTGACATTTGTTGGACTGTGATAACTGAATCTGTAATGCCAACTTTGCATGGGTAATTTGAAGAGTAGAATAATGTCACAAATGAGACATTTCATTCTCAACAGGTTGGTAAAATTTAGTACCGTCTGTACATGTAGTTTTCAAATGTCGTGTCTGAAAAGATATCAGGCAAAATTCTGATGCAATGTTGACCAAACATCCAATGAAGTTATAAACGGAAAAAGTGGCTACTTACATGTCACAGGAGCCACTGTAGTTACTGGTATTGGCTGTACTCCTGGATGGAAAAAAAAGGAAAAAGAACTGTTTAATTAGAATGAAAAGGGCACAAGCACAACACACATTAATTATCTGTACAAAGCTAAGTGGACAATTTTGAATGCCTGGCATTTACAGACCTGAATATATTATGTCTCCAACACAATGGCATGTATTGATAGTGAAAACAAGAGACAAAACGTCTGGAACTTAATGCTTTGTAATATGTACAGTCTCTTTACTTATTTATTGAATAAGTGAATGAATGGATGGATGACTAAATGACTGAATAGTTTTGTTAGTTACTGCTTCTTTGTTTATGTTTAGTTGTGAGGAAGGCCAAGGATAGACAAATATTGTCTCTGCCTTCCCCCAGCACACTTTTCTTATGTATTTTTTTCTTTGTATTGGTTTTATCATTCATTTATGTGGGAATAAAGAAAATACAAAAATGTTTTATTTTCATCAAGCATCAATTATACTAAAGCAGCCTTTATGGGCTGATGTGGAATATGAGTTACAATGCATTAAAAGTGTAATACAAGTTGACACATTGTATCAAAAGTCTAATACAAGTTGACAATGTCATGTTGCATTAAAAGTTGACAAAGCTTGACAGATAGATTTAGAAACTAGAAAGGTAACATTTGCAAAGCAAATGCATAATGTTTACCTTCACATGGTCTAGCCTAACAAACTACAGTTCTGTTTATTCTTACTCTACAACACATCATGGCGACTGGCCCTTCCAACTGTGTCCTGCTACATAATGTAACCCAACACCACAGGGTGTCTGCTACAGCACCAGTTACCATGGTGACAGATGCCTGGTCCAGGTCCTTGACTTTAGTTGTTTCGAGAAGAAGAAGAAACTGAGCAAAAACAATATGCTTTTCTTCTGCGAAGGTAAACATAACAATTACCTCTTCTTATTTTGCAGACCCAGTTCCTGCTAGCACCACAGTCCATGTCGTTCCAGTGCGCTGATCCTGATTCGACGACCATCTCCACGCAATGTTCACCGCTCCCAGCATTGTTGGGCTCACCGTCATTCCACAGTGTGAACCCAACAGGTGTCCCATCCGTCCAAGTGAAGCCTTGAGAAAAAGAGTTGACATACGATCATTATCAGATGACATTTAAAGGCATCCAATGCAATTTCAGGTCGGAAAAATAAACAAAAAACAAAAAAAATATTCTGGATGAGGAAATCCGTCTGATATTGACATTTACTGCCATTTCTTAGCACATTTAGCTACATAAGCTACAATAGACTATTAAAGAAGATCAGAGTGACTGGTCGAAAGCTGTAGGTGAGATCAATCCTTGTGTTGGAACAAATGTTTAAACTTTGAACATGTCATGTAATTACCAACACAGATGAACTTTCATGACTTGTTAATACATTAATCTCCATTAACAGGCAGTCACTTTGACAAGTTTTTTGGTCACTGTTGTTGCACCACCTTTCAAAATACAATTTTCACATCTTCATTCGCAACATTACATCACAAAACATGTACATTGTACCTCAATAGATGTTAATCTAAAAAAGTGTAAAAGTGTGACACACCATTCTCAACACTCTTGTCGTTCAGGCCTATCCAGTACTGAGCAAAGACATCACTGAAAAACAAGAAAAGCAATTAATTATTTGCTGGCATATCAGTTCAGGTGTCTTTATTACCTATAACATCAGATACAAACATAATAGCATACAATATACAATTATGCAATAAGAATGGTTACAATGCTTTCACATGGGTTATACAAAGCAGTGAGTTATTACGGAGACGGTCTGTGATACTAACCTAACAAGTGTAATACAAAGCTATCTGAAAGTTCAAGGACAACATTGTGTTCACTTACTTCATTTGTGACAGTAGGAAGTTTGCTTCTTCAGGACTGTGCACACTGGCCAAGTCGCCGCCCTTCGCCTGACAGTCTGCAAGCGCCTCGTCCCAAGTCTTTACATTGAACTGGTTTGGCTTGTTGATCTGTGGAAAGCATTAGATTAAATACTTTTTAATAGGCACATGTTTTTAAAATGCAATTCAGTATCATTCATAGTATTGTCCATTTTAGGTGACAATTGAAAAAAAAATCCTCATTCCATGGATTATTTTTGACTTAGTGAAACAATCCCCATTCCATCTTGTGCCTCACATACAAAGTGGGTGACAATCCAAAAATTCTGGCATTTTTCTACATAAGACATGCTCTTTTTTCCCCACAAAGGCCTTACTGAGAGGCCATGAAACTCACCTGGTAACAGTAGTTTGTTCCAGTCTGTCCCACCCATCCACTGGCACAGGGGTCGGTGGACATGGTGGTCTGCACCAGGGAAGGGTGGCGCGTCACGCCAATCCTGGTCACCTCGCACACAAACTTGTTCTGGGAGTCGCAGGCTTGGTCGTCCCAAAGCGAACCCCCCATGCCGGCATTCATGGCAACACAGCTGCCCTGGGTATCATCTACGTATATGGAAAACAGATCAAGTGCCTTACTATTGTTGAGTTACAGTACTGTATGTAATGCAAAATAAATCAAGCAACTAGATGAGTTCTCTGAAAAGGAAACTTTATTTTCAGTCACTGATAAAAGATAGTGGATGCCCCCACCTTATATCCAAGCAGATCCTACGGTGGCAAGGCTGTATCCATTGGCCAAAGGAGTGACCATTGCAGCCTTGTGACGGTAGGATCTGCTTGGAGATTAGCCACACCCCCAGGCTAAATCTTTACTTCGCAAGAGCAAACAAGCTGAAATTGAATACCAGTCGAGCCACTGAAGTTTATAAAATCATATTGGAAGCCAGTTGCCCTACCAGGTTGTAGAAGGTCCCAGTTGTCGTATGTGAAGGGCATGTTGTTGGCCCAAACATAATTAGTAGCTCCAGTGGAAGCGTCCACAGTGGCAGAGAGTCCTATCCAGAAGAAACCATCCAACTGTCCAAGCTGACTGCCAATGAAAGACTGCTCAAATCTAGAAAACACATTGTACAGTTGTAAAAGGTAATTGTGCAATGGAAAAATTCCAATTTTCAACATCTATGCAATGACATTAGCTTCTGTACACATACATGTACATATGTCACATGTACAGTAGAGATTGGAATGCAGGACAATCTGTATCTGTATAACCGGTATAACCGCCCTTTGGTGTAACATGCCAGCTTCCCAGGCACGCGGCGCAGTGGCAGCTGGCTACATTATACTGTACGACGTTCATGTAGCCCAGCCAGCCCTAAAAACACACAATCGTGGATTGTCATAGGATAGCTTGGAATTCCGATCTGTCCCAATAGAAATGGGAATCCAATATGTCCTAGGACAATCCGCAATTGTCCTGCATTCCAATTATTCTGCATTTACTACAAATAACCAGACTGTTCTGGTCTTGCTTTTTGGATCAAATAAATCAAATTAAATCGAAATTGCTCATGATTATTGAAAGTTGAAAACAAGATGACATCCCTCTCAAAATATGAAACTTATTAACACTGGCTATGAAAAAAACTTCATGAAGTTTACCATGGGTCCTTGCTATTCTCACCTGTCTCTGACATGCAGCAGCTCTCCACCTTTGTTCTGACAGAAGAGCCTGGCGTTCTGCCATGTCTCGTCGTTCTCACTGATCAGGTAACACCTGTTCATGTAGCCCAGCCAGCCCTAAAAACACACAACACAATAAAGCACTTGCTGATTTTTATCAGTTACAGGCCAGCTTAGTGTCTCTACCTGTTTTACCTTAGACATTAGATCCTCACACAAATTGTACAGTATTGGTCGACAAACTCCTCTCCTGCAGAGTTGTCAGTCTTATCTTGCTACTTACATTTCTACCAGTTATATTGCAATAATATACCAGCATATATATTGTACCCATCCTGCTTCTTAGCAACTAACCACACCCCACAATTATCTCATACATACATGTATTAACCCTTTCCAAACTGCCTAACCCAAAGCCAATAGAGAGCTGGTAGCAAAATGGCTACTTCAGTGTGTTAACTATTAAGAACAGAACCTGTCCAGCAATGTTATGCATGGAGTTTACTGACTTGCCCAATGCATGCAAATTTCGATTAACATCAGCTTACCCGTTCACACCCTTGAACAGTAGGTTCTACAGTAGGTGGTGTCAGCAGCTGTTTGGGCGCCTCACAGATGTAGGGCATGGTGTTGGTACACAACTCGTCATTCCACTGGCCAGCATGCTCACTGTAGCTGGGAGAATCTGGACGACCATCATCCTAGAGCAAAAAATTTGTGGGATTATAAAAAAAACAATGTCTTCAACTAATGCTAAGGCCACATTTCCAAGCTGGTGCCCTGATAGGGCTGTTTGTGTACAGTAAACTTGAGTGTGTGTACTAGTGACAGCCTACATTAGAACCTCCAGGACCTGGACATTAAGTTTGTGACCACTTTCTCTGGTGGTCTTTTTGTGTTTTTTCAATCTACTGTCACAGTGATCATTTACAACAAAGTTTCTCCTTCATTGGTTAAGTTTTACTAAGGACTCATGGCTTCTTTTCAATTTACTACAACCTCTACCAAGAAGCAATAATTGTTGTATGCATCATCACAAACTTACGGCAACAAAAATAGAGACGCAGTCTTCGAGCTGACCGCCGCCATGCCCGGCCCAGTTGTTTGGCTCGTGGACGTTCCAGTTGGTGTATGTGTTCCCGGATCCATCCGACCACTGGAAGTAGTTCTGTATGGCCCGGTCGTTTAGTCCGATCCAAACCTGTCTGGTGGCAGCTGCAATGGGACGAAAATAATGCTTATACTGCTGCCACATATTACTACATTGTACATCAATGTGAAACCCCTCTTTACGCCAAACTCCTCCCAAGTTTCATCTGTTGAATTTTCTAACAGCCCCATGCAACTATACTCCATTGAATTTATCATATAGCCAGATGAAGTTGACCAATCAGAAGTCCCCATTTCATACTGGTTATGATGCCATAACATCATAGAAAGTAAGACAACTGGTGGATAATCATCATAAGTGGTCAGTTATCAGAATAATTGACCACTTGACCACATAAATGTGTATACTGTTGTAGATTCACCTGTTGTAGAATCAACTGAAGAAAATGGCCTAAAATTCCTTTGTCCCAAATAAATGTCAACATCACAAAATTTCTCAACAAATTCCTGCAGTAAGAAATGAATGCCATACCTCCAGCAATGATGCTTGTGACAAAGTAGTTCTCGTTAAAGTCTGCGATGGAGACGAGTTCACCGTTCATGCTGCGGCAGGAAGTGCTGCCGTCGTACCAGGAGGCAGCGTCCATCATCACCTTGTAGCAGTTGTCACCGTATGGGGACCAGCCAAGAGGGCAGCGGAGTTCTGTGGGTGGTGAAACCAGACTTGGTAAAAAAGGTAGTTCCAAAGCCTTATTGAGGCTGTAGGGGCAGTGGGTTGATGATCCACTGTGGCTAGGGCATGGTGTTGGAAAGTGGAGCTCATCCCTCTCCTTCCACCCCCCAACAGAGTTACATCATCACAAAAACCACAAGTTTACAAGGTTTATATCACGATAACTCATAATTATGAGATAACTGCATTAAGGCTAACATTTGTAATATGAGTAGATAAAAACAATCTTATGATACTTACGTCCCATGTCAAAGGTGAACGAATAATGACTTGTCCAGTCACCATACCTGTGAACAGGTAACAGGTCAGTTATTACCAAAGACATTTTAAAAGTCATGTTTAAATTTCCAATGATCTATTTATTACAGTGTTTGAACATTGAAAATCAAAAAGACTTTGTAGGGAAAGACTGGTTTTGATTACTTACGAGCTTGAGGTGACGCCGTTTTGAGTTGATCCCTGGTAACTTGTCAGGCCATCGCTCTTGATCACCGTCACCCTGCCGCCATGTTCGTTGGTGATCCTGCCGTCGTGGAGGGCCGCCACACAGATGTAAGAATCCTGTCAGAAACCAGGGGCAAATAACAGCTATTGAAGCCACGTGACAGTCTCACTGGGTCAGTCTACTGAAGACGACCAGAGGTGCTGGTCGAAAGCTCTAGGTGACTCAGAAATTACCTTTTGTGTTGGAGCAAAAGTTTTAACTTTAAACATGTAACTACCAACACAGATGAACTTTCATGATAGCTATTGAATATGTCGATGAAGGTTAGACATTCAGATAACAATTTGAAAGTAACAGTTACTCAATCAACTGGATAGATTTTGAAAATGGTCAGACATTTCAGGTAGCATCCAGGATTGAAAAGGTACAAATCAAAGTTAACACTTACATCTGTGTAGATGCCAGTTCCCCAGAGGAAGTGGTAACTGGTAACACATCCTGGTGGGCAGTAGACCCTGCACATTAAACATAACAAACTTAGTATAATTGTTTTACCAACAAGGAGGTTGATTATAAAATATCTTCAGTTTAGACCAAAACTGTGGGAGAATCTACTTAGTGTAGGAAAAACAGTATATGTTACACTATTAGTGTTAGTATATATCTAAGATGTGAACCTAGCTGGAAAGTACCCGAAACGTTGACTTACTGATATCTCATATCATCTCTGTAGTCAGCTCGAGTGGTGCAGTCCACAAGTTCTGAAGAAGAAGAACAACTGAGCTCACGTAATGTAATAGATATCATCTGGTCACCCACTGTCAAGGTACATGTATTTCATATCATAACATTTTTGCCATTGTCATCACTAATATACATGTATTTACAATATATAATAGACACATTTTTTTTGGCAGATATATTTGATCTGGTGGAATTATATTAGACAATGTGTCGGTCTCTTGACATATCATAAACTTTAGCCATATTTGGGACAACTCTTCACATGCTCTACTAAACTTGATCCATACAATGTATTTTGTGGCATGTACTGTAATTTGTTTAATTTAAAGGCTTTAACATCAGTACCTGTCCACAAAAACCAGGTCAACTATAATAAAAGTACATGTACCTCCTGGGTCGCATCCTAGGATTTCCATCCTCAGACTGACGTGGCCGTTCCACGTTCGTGGGTTCACACGGAGCCAGCGGGTCAGGATGGGGTTGGGGAACATCGTGGTCACAACGGTGTTACGGTCTGAATTTCCAGGGAAGTCCTGGGTAACAACAGGAAATCATGAAGGTTAGATGATTCAAAAACATACCTGTTTCCATCTAATAAAGGAAATTTATAATATACACTTTTATAGAGAA
This sequence comes from Branchiostoma floridae x Branchiostoma japonicum, assembly GCA_013266295.2. Classification (NCBI taxonomy): domain Eukaryota; kingdom Metazoa; phylum Chordata; class Leptocardii; order Amphioxiformes; family Branchiostomatidae; genus Branchiostoma; species Branchiostoma floridae x Branchiostoma japonicum. Next base: position 7,218,392 of record CM023837.1, on the reverse strand, counting down.
AATACATAACACTTAAATCCTTTCACTGTACAAGCACTGATTGGTGTAAGTCTCTGAGTATTGTAAAAATGCTTAATATTATTAGTGTGCAAAGAAGCAAGATGTTGACTCTACTTGGTTAGCGTAGTACAACTCTTTTGTCTACTATGTATGATTCACTTGTGGATATCTCATTCCTTGACAAAGACTGGAGTTGTATGGTAAAAAATTCGGGTATGTCCAATTTCTTGTGTTGGAAATTACAGATTAAACTTGCTTCATAATGATAAAGTTGTGTATTGTTGACTCTACTTTCCTATATTTGTTTGATTATCAGATGAAACTTTAAGTTTAGTATATTTGTTTGTTATATGTTTATCAAGTCATATGATAGACGAACTTTTAGGCATGACTGTACAGGAAAGGTCTTTCATCATTCTTACAGTTCCATCCCCATCTCCATATGTGCGCCAGGTGCTTCTGTCGTCGCTGGACTGGATCCGGAAGGTCGTCACCCACTGGTCGTAGTCCGCCCTGCCCTGGGTCTGGATACCTGTCACACTTGTAGGACGAAGAAAGTCCACCTGAATATCAAAGATAATAAATGGTAAGACGTCAAATCTCCGTATGTCATACATGTACAAAGTGCATACTAGGAAACAGCCTTTTTTTACAGTAACTGCTGTTCAATGGGACAATGCAATAAGTTTGATATAGGGAAGCAAAAAATGTATAGCACATCAAAGTAGACTTGTATGTAATACTATGTATATAAATTGTTCCAAGATAACACAGTTTCTCATTTGCAACTGGTCTCTGATGGAAGGTAGTGGATGCTACCTGAAACGTCTGATGGTTTTCAAATCTATCCAGTTGCTTGCATGAGTAACTGTATGTTTTCTCAGTATCTGATTACCTGGATGTCTAAACTTCATCAACATATCTTAGGCATAATTGTAATTATTACTTATTCACTAATCATGCACACTTCATGCAAAGATAAAAACATGTGCATGTTCTGTACCTCTATCCACTGGTTAGGATCATTGGTACCGGCACACCAGGCTCCGGCTCCTCCGTTACCCTGACCCTGGTGCAGACGGGCCCGTTCGGGGCCGTGCTGGTAGTTATACGATCCAGACGCGGCCAGCTGGCTGTCGTGGATGTCACCATTTTCCATGCCAAGGGGCTGTAAGCACGCTGCAAAATCCAAGTTTGTTGATGATGCATGTGCAAGACTTCTCTTGATCACTTAATATATAGTACATGTACATGTAATATATGAATCAAGATCCACCACACAATGATACTGTAATATACATGTAGCACACTCACTCACTCTCACTGATTCACTGACTCACTCTCACTCACTCACTCACTCACTCACTCACTCACTCACTCACTCACTCACTCACTCACTCACTCACTCACTCACTCACTCACTCACTCACTCACTCACTCACTCACTCACTCACTCACTCACTCACTCTCTCACTCACTCACTCACTCACTCCATATATTAAAAAGAATCTGACAGCTAAGTGGGTGGACTTCATTCTTGTGTAATACTATATGGTTCAAATTTGAAGGAACAGATCCGGAGTTGCTGACCTTGTCTCACACAACGATAGGTCACTTCCAGATATTTGTACGTCCCAGAGCAAGGGTCCCCAAAGACTGCGTTTGTTGCCTGAAGCGTGCACGTCTGTTGTCCGTCACAGGTCCCCCGAACTACGTCCACGCTCGTGGGAGACAGACAATCGGTCACGGAGATGGGGCTGTCGGCACAGATGGTCTGAGACGTCCGTCCGTAGTTGGCGTCTATGATCTCAATGACTTCGTCGTCATTGCAACTAATGTCAAACTGGTAGCGTTCGCACAGATGGTACGTGTATGTGTCTGAAAATGAGAGAGACAGAAAAAAATTTTTCCACCATACTGTACACTGAAATATATATAGCTTACTCCATAATTTCCTTATAAAGGAGCCAGAAACTCATCAATAGAGACTATGGGCTGCAAAATCATGCCTTCTCTTAGTATAGACATTGACAAGAATATGATAAAAAGCAATAAAAAGAGTGAAAGCTGCTGGTGACTATTTAGTAATTACAATAGGCCTGATGCAACACATTCATTGGCTGTCTGGGAATGTAAAATGTTCTTACCATCTGTAGAACCAGCTGATGGTGGTGGTAGTGTGGGGACGTTTCCTGAAAAGAAGGAAGAAAGTTGTAGTTTATTCCATAATGACAACAACAATGTCAATCATCGTCTGTAAAAAAGATTAATCAACATGATGTCTTCCTCTACTAATATAATTCTGCCAGGTCTCACCTCGCCTTTTGCACATGTACCCACGCAGAGTGTCACAGGGCATGTCGTTCCACAGAGCGTTGCTGACCAACATTTCTGTGCAGTCTTCACCAGACCCGGCATTGTTCGGTTCCCCTGAAATGTGAATGACAACAAGGTTAGCTCAGGTTTTATCAGTCACTCACTCACTCCCTATCCGGTTTAACATCTGTTGGTCCCCATCTTCCAAGGGTTAGACCTCAGTGTGTTTTCTTTAAGAATGAATAGGCCACTGTGTTGAGTTTACCTCCTCCCCAGTTCAGATATGTGAAAGGCTGTCCGTCGCTCCACTCCCAGCCTCCCTCAGTACCTCTGTCGTGAGCACCGATCCACACCCCCGTCACACCTGCCACTCCACTCAAACGTCCTGAAAAATATAGAAGGAATGACACTGTTTGTGTAACATACTCAGTAACATTAGATATCTTGTGACAACTCTGCATTTCGTCATACATGTAGATCACATTAAATTTTATTCTAAATGCTGGACATGATTATTAATTCTCAAAACATGTCTAAGGACTTGGTTTATTATTCTGCCAGGTACCCTAAGACGTTACAAAAAAAAGTGTTATCAAGGCCTTCTCAAGAATGTCTTAAACACCTGGATATCTGAAGTGTGCATACTGCATATACCTCGCTGCATTTAGTAGATCTCTTCAAATTCACTGTTTTTTGTAATGAATGTCTTATAGGGTACGTCGATGAAGGTTAGACATCCAGGTAATAAGATACGCCAAAACACAGTTACTCAAGCAACTGGATTCCAAAATCATATCCAGTTGCTTGAGTAACTATTTTTTGAATGTATAAGGGTACCTGACATAATTCTGACAGTTAGCTTTACATGTCAGCACTTTAACTACATGTAGGTATAGCACATTTTTTGTATCTGCAAAAGTCAAAACTTATTTAAGTGGGGCACATCAGCTGCCCTCTCACCATTGAGGTAGGACTGTTCCTGTGGAGAGGTGATGCTGACCAGGTCTCCCCCCTTGTTCTGGCAGTTCTCCCTGGCGTGGTGCCACGTGCGGAAAGATCCCACGTTCACCTGGTAGCAGTAGTCACTCATGGGATCCTCATCCCACCCTGGGGGGCATTTTCCGCTGGTCCAGCCTGGAGGAGGGGGTCAAACTCATACATCAGATATCATAAGGTTTTCTAATCATGAATGGGAACAATTCATGATTAGAATGTGATAACTATCCATATCACACAGGGTTCTAACAGTTATCACATGGGCTTCAAAAAGTTCCATTAGAATTAGAAATTAGACTGCCAGATTTGGATGTTGGAAATGATGTTGTTACAATTTTTTGTTGAAGGACACCAATTTTTCTCCATTTCAGGCACGTTTCACATTGAAATGTGTGTTTTCTATAACATAAATAGAATACTACACGGAGTATTCTACATCACCTTCAGTTGGTCGGGTACACCATGTAGTGTTCTCTAAAATAAGTATGTATCTTGCACAGTGAAATACTACTTACCAATTGTTGTTGGTATCACTGGTGGTGCTGCAATTTCTGTAGATAGAAAAGAAAATCAAGGTATTTAATTCAACTTTTGTTTCTAACTAAACCTTTTACGAGAAGTGCTCTTTGATTTCAAAAGTTGATTGTTTACCACTTTACATGCACATTACAGGCAAACAAACAAGAAACAAACTCACGTGCTGGTTTCTCGCAGGTGTAGTCTCGGTTCCTCCCATCACAGGGGATATCGTTCCACTTCCCGCTGTCTACGATCAGCTCAGTACAGTCCTCCCCTCCAGCGTCGTTGGGCTCATTGGGATTCCAGTTCAGGAAGGTCTGAAGAAAATAAACAAATCTATCAGATATGTTGATGAAGTATAAAGTAGAGTGGATTCATTCCTCAAGCTTACCGATATGTATTACACCACAGTCGTCCCTCAGTAAGACATCTGGAGCACATAGTGCCTGTTTAGAACTTTTATTCAGCCTGTCACGACTGGTTTTGCCCTGTGGGCTTCTTTAAGTATACAGAGGCTAAATGACACAAGTTCACAAGGTTTTCACTTTGATTTCTAGACTTCCAGGTAGAACATAACGTGATACAAAATAAGTCAAGCAACTGGATATATTCCCTAAGGAGTCAGACGTTTTTTGATAGCAGCCACTATCTTTCATTCACTGATGATATCTAAGAATAGGTAAAGCAGGACGAGGGATAAATGTCAAAGCTTATGGTTAAAACAAAAGTATTAGATTGTTGATGTACTTACAACAAGAGAGTTATCTGTCCAAGCAAACGTTCCCTCAACATCCCTGTCTGTAAACCCTATGTGCTGTCTTGTGTTCATGTGAGCTGACACAACAAAAAAACAAATATTATAAGTGCATACATTATGATTATTATATGGTGGCAGCATATCCACAATGAGCTCAAATAAGCAAAAAACAAGGGAGCAAATAAATGCGTAACATTACATCTTTTGTTTCAACTCTCATGCATGCAAGGAATTAACAAGTTAGAACTATGAATTCAGCACCAAGGACAGGACCAAACAGAAAGCTCCTGTCGTCATTTAACGCTTCCCAGGTTTATTCCATAACATTATTATTGTTTTAAGGGGTATTAACATCACATTCCCTTTCCACAGCATACCTTGCACACATTTTGGAGAAAGTACTTGCAAATCAAAGTCATTTTCACAGACTGTATTCAGGAAAAACGCAAAATTTGAGCTCGTATCTGATTTGTAAAGGAACTGTACCATCCCGTTTTACAAACTTTAATAAGTCATAGTCTTTCAAGACTGACAGACAGAGAGGGTCAGCGATTGAGGAAAAACAAACATGGCAGGCTTACATCGAATGTAGCTCTGTTCAGCTCCTGAAGAGATACTGGCAAGGTTGGCACCCTGCTGTCTACAGAAGGCTTCTGCATCATTCCAGTCGGCCTCTTGTTTCTCAAAATAGTAGCAGCTTCCTTGGAACAGGGACCACCCACTTGGACAAGTCATAAATTCTAGGAGAATTGGAGAGAAAAACAAACACTCATTCTGTGACTTGTACACCTTTGTAGCTGTTTTACATGTACCTCAAACTAGGGTACGAAAATCCATATTATATCCATATTATGTTCTTCTAAATTACACTTAGAAAATCCATGCAACTGCATGTATGGCAAATCATTCAATGAAACCTTCCTTTACAATTGGATTATGTCAGATACAGTGTGACAGGTTATTTGGCAATAACAGTTCCACCGATCCTGGTTCTTCACAACACAACATACTTCTTGCTATCATTTAAAGCATTACTACATACTGTACTATATATACCGATAGACCATTAGAAAAATGTTACTGCCCCACTGCCTTTTTCTTATTCTTACAAGTTAGAGCTACTGGATGCAGAGAACTAGGAATTCAGCACCAAGGACAGGACAAAAACAGAAAGTTCCCGTCTTCATCTAACACTTCCCAGGCTTATTCCATAACATCATATAATATAACAGAATAATTTTCTGACAGGAAGATAACTTTTCTTCCACAAAGAATGAACATTTTTGGTAGTGCTGTTGAACATAGAGTACTCACGTCCACTGTTGTCACATCCAAGGACTTCCACCCTCATGCTGATGTGGTTTCTCCAGGTCCAGGGCCAGAAGCGCACATACCGCGTGGAAACCGGGGCATCCAGCAGATTCGTGACCTCCGTATCTCTGTCGTCATTAGCCGTAAAAATCTGGGGACATGGTCATATTAATTTAAAAGAGCACATTTAGAGAAACTGCCCGCTGCCACTGTGCCGCGTGCCTGTGAAGCTGGTGTGTTATGCCGAAGAGCTATAATAATAATACTGGCTATACAGATATATAATTTCAGATGAAACTGCAACCAAGGCCGCCCTATGACTTGTGTTGACCCTTTTAACCTCTTGGTCACGTGACTACCCTTGTCAGTAGCTGAAGAAAGATGGAGGATGTCGTCTGAAATAATTCTTAAGTCGTGTGTACCACTTTAAATCATTCCTTTTATTACAGTTTCAGGTGAATTACCTTGTCCTGACTGGTACCGGAAGATAGATCCATGACCGTAGTCCAAGTACTGCCATCAGTGCTCAGTCGCAGTTTGAATGAAGTGACCCACTGTCCCCCTCCCTGCGCGGTGTAACCATTTCTACCCTGGGTGATAACACCACTGATGGTGCTTATCCGGCCCAAGTCAACCTGTCAATCATAAAATAACTGTTAGACCACTCTTACTAGACTAATTTATCTTCTTGGTTCATGGACAATTTCAAACCATGGTCACATGCATTGAACGATGCACCTACAATGACTTTTTCTCTGTGATGATATAGTTGTACATGTATGTTGTAGATTTTTTAAGAAATGGAACAATATCGTTGGGAAAAAAATCATTGCACTACTATACTAGGTGCATGGCACGATGTATGTGAGAAGGTGCAAACTTCAGCAAGACAGGTCAAGATCAAAACGGGGTTGGGTAGGCTTACAGAGCGGGCTTGGGGGGGCACAAGCACATTAAGCAGTAGTCTACACTACTACTACACACACAAGCAGTAGTCTACACTACTACTACTACTACTACTACACACAAGCAGTAGTCTACACTGCTACTACTACACACAAGCAGCAGTCTACACTACTACTACACACAAGCAGTAGTCTACACTACTACTACACACAAGCAGTGGTCTACACTTACTACACACAGGCAGTAGTCTACAGTACTACTATACACAAGCAGTAGTCTACACTACTCTACTATGACACACAATGAAGCTGCTCAGGAGTAGTCTGCACTGCTACTACACACAAGCAGTAGTCTACACTACTACTACACACTACTAGGTGTTTCTTTCACGGCACCTGTAACCATTGGTTCTGGTTATTTGATTGAGCAGACCAGGACCCCAGGCCACCCCCTACACCATCCTGTGTGTTGAGTCTCCCTCTCCACGCTGCAAGATCTGGGTGAAACGTTGACGAAGCTGTCACGCTTTCATTTGGTATGTACCCCGATTCCATTCCCATTGGGTGATAACAACCTATTAACAAAGGCAGAAATTGCGACTTTATAACAGACCTGTAGCCATTGATTCTGGTCGTTTGTGCGAGACGACCAGGACCCAATGCCACCACCAACGCCATTTTGTGTGTTGAGCCTCGCTCTCCGAGCGCCGTGATTTGCATCATACTCCGAAGAGGCTGTGATGCCTTCATCCGGGATGAACCCGGATTCCATACCCATTGCTTCATAACAGCCTGTTGCCAAGGAAAGATATGGGTCTTTTGTTAAGTTTCAGTTCCAAATTTTCATCTTTTAGTTCATTTTGATGTGACTTTCATAACAAAATCATGTTTATTGTTTTTTAAGGCAATAAATCAAAGTAATTTGCTGTTCCTCTATAAAAAAATTGGACAGTTGACTTTTGTTCAGTTTCAATTCCAAATTGTCAGCTTTTAGTTCATTTTGATGTGACTTTCATAAGAAAATCATCTTTATTGCTTTTAAGGCAATAACAATCAAAGTAATATGCTGTTCCTCTCTTTAAAAAACATTAGAAAGTTGACTGCAGTTACATGTAAGTTTCAATTCCAATTTTCAGCTAGATGTGACTTTAAAAATCATTTTCATTGTTTTTTAAAAGAGGTAATAAATCAATTTGCTGTTCATCTCTTTGTGTCACAGGCAGCTTTTGCTGAATTGATCCAGTTTTCTCTTTGCAAATTCAATCATCTTGAACTTGATGCAGAATATGGGTGGATTTGATTTGATTTTGGCTGTATGAAGGCATGCATGTACAGTCAGGTCTACCCAACTAGCTGAAGGCTATTAAAAGGGCTAGCCCTGGCAACTGCACAACATACAGTATACATAATGCAAATTGTGGTTACAAGGCATGTAACTTAATTGTAAGAAGGCATTTAGAAAGCACAAGATTTAACTAATTTTTATATTGATGTGTATCTTTGTGTATAGATTGTACAAAGCAGTATAGTCATTTCCATGTGATTTCACATGCAGTAAAACAACACTTTGTCATACAAAAGTTAGAAGTACAAAATGTGAAAGATTTCTTTCCTACAGATTTCTAGATATTTTCCAGACATTTTCCTGTGAACCTGGAGATACAGGTTTAAGTCTGATTGATCTAAACTGTTGCACTCACTGCCGGAGAGGAGGGTTTCGCCGTCAGGGATTTTACACACGAAGCCATGCAGGTTGAAACAACTGGCAGTCTCCCACTGTCCCCGGTCAGATCCTACAGACATTACAGATAGCAACATAAATAACTTCACCTTTCCAAGTCTAATTTTTCTATCTATAGATACTTAACTACTGTAACAGTACATGTGACACTCTCCCTATAAATCTGTAAAATATCATATTGCCACAGGCCTAGGCAGATTGATTCTTTTACATGTTAGAACTCTATTGGCACAAAAAGTACACTGTAAGTTCTGAGCTCAACTATTGATACATATTGTAACAGTAGGAGAAGTTTCATGGTGTAGAGGACTAGGGTTTTAGGACTAGGCTTTTTGACCCAGGTTCGAATCCGAGCGTATTTGCCACTAAAAACTAGAACATTTTGAAAATTAAAAAAAAAGAAAGCGAGACACTCACCAGTGTATAACCTACTGCAGTCCCAGCTGCCTGTAGTGTCACTTGGGTTGTTTGGGAACCAGTTGGAATACGTCTCATTACTCCCATCTACCCAGTCAAAGTACCCATCGTCCGCCACGTCTATGTGAAGAAAGAACAGAACGTTGGGATGAAACATTTCATGGACCTACCAAGGTCAGGAATTCGATATCATGATTCAAGTCGCATGGCATAGTTAGTGGAAATGGAGAGTCACTTGTCTATCAGTCTATGACTAATTACATCCTCGTACATTTATACCATTACCAAGAAGCAAGGAAGCCAAAATTATATACTATATCAAGTTAGATGTCTATATTTGTGCCATACTTGTATGTGTTTGTAAACGGCTATCCCAAGAAATTCTCAGTTTGTGACCATGAATGCATGTATGACGAATGTGACCAGGACCTGAGTCATGTATGAGAAATGTGTGGCAATTGTTTTACCAGAAATTCCCAGCCATAAGTCCTGCACCCCACCAGCCAGGAGAGTAGGGAACATCGTCTGGACAAAGTTCTGCTCATCTTGACTGCAGGAAAAATGGTTAAAATCTCATTTATGATAAGTAATATTATATACAATGTCATCATCGATTGCTGATGCAATATCACACAGATGAAAAATTTATATCATTTATTTAACAAATCGAATGTTAAATAAAAGAGGGAGAGCTTATGAACTGTTACATACCTGTGAATGGTCATCAGCATGGCACCGTGACTCTCGCAGTAGTGCCGGGCGTCCGGCCATGTCATTTTTGGGTTGATGTTGAACTGGTAGCAGTAGCCGTTGTTATTGCGCCAGCCAGCAGGGCATGAGCCTAATGTACAGGTAAGTTATGGTCAGTGTTTCAATGAGCAAAAGATCCACAATAGACCAATCCCATTGCCTTACCCATGGTTGCAAGCTCGTGTGTTACACTGAAGGAGCCCTGTGCGAAACCCGGATTCATCACAGTTTTCATTGGATGTTTGGTCAACATTGTATCCGAATTTTGCAACGCAGATGATATCTTTCCCGAACACAACATTTGAAATCTATTGATGGGATGTCATCCTTACAAACGTGGATACAATCTTAAAAGAGATGTTCTGCTAAAGTGCTAAGCACAATATATTACGGGTTTTGTGAAGGACATTCTGCTGACATGCTTACTGAAGGGCTGCTGTTATACCAGCTAATAAACATATTGTTTTTGGTCTGTTTCTTCTTCTCCAAACATATAAGGTTAATGACCTGAACCAGATGGCTGTCACCATGGTAACTGGTGCTGCAGCAGAAAACCTGTAGTGTTGGGTTACATTATGTTGCAAGTTGCAAGACAGAGTTGGAGGATCCAGAGGGTCACCATAAACATAATATATGAATGTTTGTGTAAGAATTAAAAGTAGTTTCTTAGCCTAGACTATGTGAAGGTAAACATTGTGCATTTACTTTGCAAATGTTACCTTTCTAGTTCTAATTTTGTTTCTTTTTTTCAACTTACGTTGCTTCCCCCTTTCACACAAGAAAGCCCTCTCATTCCTACAGCGGACTGGCCACCACTTCCCTCCGCTGGCAAACAGCTGGATACACACAGCTCCGGGAAAGGGCCAGCTAAACAGGAACAGCAAGAAATGGTTCAGTCAAACAAAAAACAAACAAGCAAATACTATTGAGTAAACACCTACAACTAATATTTCATGCAAACAGACCATTCTCAACCTGTGCATGGCCCGTTTGGACTCAATATGATGCTACCAAGTCAGAACTCTTGGATGCAGGGAACAACGAATTCAGCACCAAGGACAGGACAAAGCATAAAGTTCCAGTCTTCATTTAACACCACTTCCCTCCATTGGCAAACAACTGCACACACACAGCTCCAAGAAAGTCCCAGCTAAACAGGAACATCAAGAAATGGTTCAGTCACTTGTTGGAAAATCAGCTTGCTGAACTTTTCCTCCATCAAATTTTTCGTAAAACTGATTAGAAAACTGTGATCAGTTACGGTAGCTCTTAAGAGACATAGGACTGATGGAAACAGTTAGAATCCCTGCAACTCTGTTGTAAAGAACGTACAGTTCATTAATCTATATAACTTACCACACAGCATTGTTAGCTTCAGTTCAATCATAGCACTTACTAAATTGTTTGATAATGATACCTTTATTCAAAACTGAAAGAAAGTGGATAGCTTGCATGTTACAAATTCCAAAAAGAACACAACTCAGGTACATGTACTATCGTTTGGAATTTGTAACATGCAAGCTATCCACTTTCTTTCAGTTTTGAAGAAATGTTTTCAATCTGTAAAAGTGTTATAATCTGTTGTTACCACTTCTTAAATTCCAAAAAGAACACAACGCAGGTACATGTGCTATATTTTGGTGAAATGTTGAGTTGCTTACTCGCTGGTGACGGCATTATCAGCCCAGTTGGTGTAACTGGCAGGCGGGCCCCCTCCACTCCACTGTACCTGGTTTGGAGAGGCCTGTGGGGACAGGACACATCAGGACAGGTGATATAATCTGTTATGCCATAATTACAGTGTGTCACATGCAGTGTGCACAGTTTGTATTTTTAGATGTATGTATATATTATTGTATATTCACTACGTATGTATTATGTATTAGTATGTATAACAATTTTCATCTTTCTCCCAGGGTTGTCCCTTAATGATAGTCCCTGACTAGTTGGGAAACCCTGGCTTCTTTGTAAGCCGAATAAATAAAATAAAATCAAGAGTTTGAATTGTCTATATGAATGTACTGTCAGGTAGACATGTTTCTAGAGTCTACAAACACTTAGCCTCTACCAGGCTCCTCAAGTTGCTGGAAAAATAGTAGAAATTGCACAAATACAGACTGAATAGCATACCAGAGGAGTTTAAGCCAGTTCAGGCTAACAAACACTTACTGTATCTGAGAGACCGATATATACAGGTTCCTGTATGGTCAGTGCTTTGGACATGACAAAGTTGTTCACAGTGTCGTCGAGGATGGTGACCAGGTCGCCGCCGTACGAGCGACAGATGGACTGCGCGTCGAGCCAGGTCTCCTTCTGACCTCCGCTGAACTTGTAGCAGCGGTCGTTGTACAGCTCCCAGCCATTGGCTGTGTCACAGACATCAACAAGCCCTGTGAGGGGGAACAACCAAGCAATGAGATGAAGGAAGGAGGGAAGGAAGGAAGGGTCTTCAATTGTATACTACATCTTAACAACCTTTAGTTATCTTGAAAGTTTATCGGTGTTGGTGTTTGTGTCGATGAAGCAAGTGTAAACTGTAATTTCCAACACAATTTGGGCAAGTCCAACTTCTTGTGAACATTGGAAATTACAGTTTAAACTAAATGCTTCATAACCTTTAGTTACTGATTTTAGTATTGTGTATTGAATAGCAGCATAAATTTAACACTGAGCAAGTCTGCTACATGTAGGTGGTATTTTGATAATGAATTCAAAGGACAATGAATGAAGGATGGAATAATTGAACATAGATGTGTCAAATGAATGAATGAGTGAATGGATGGATGAAAGAATGAACATTTTGTGTTATCAATTTTCAACTTTTGCTGTCATTAATTTGTAGGAAATAGAAGCAGTACTGTTCGTACGTTTCAAGAGCAATGTAAGAAACTCTACCCACCTGAAAATCGTTCGCAGACGTACGGCTTCGCAGTTGTGCATGCCAGATCGTTCCATTTGCCAACATTGGCCTGTACAAACATCTCCACACAGTCTTCACCAGTAGAATGGGCATTGTTGGGCTCACCAGTATTCCACATACTAGGCAAACATAACACATATTATGTAACAATTCATATTTATACTTTGCATAGAAAACTTTGGTAAGGATTATAAAGAAAGATGCATAAAAAATAGAGAAAGTTAGAGAAGAAAAAAAAGTTTCAAAATTTGCTTCCTTTATTTGCTTTTTCCATCCCTGTAAAAAAGTAAGGCCCGAAACTTCCTCCTATTAATAGAATGGAATAGTCCAAAAGCTGACCCTTGACCTACTATAAACTTAGTCCACTGTGCTGCCTTTCTATCCTATACTCTTACGGGAAATGTAAATGTAAGATCCCTGCTGTCTTACGCGGTTGTTAGGGGTGTGCCGTCCGCCCACTGGAAGCTTGTCTCTCCCAGGATATCGTGCAGACCGATCCAATACTGGCCTCCGTCGTTGGGTAACTGTTGGGACATCCATTGCTGCAGAGGTAAACAGAGGGGAAAAGGGATGTTTAGTTGTGTAGACAATAAGATTAGGACTAGTATGAGCCCTGGCTGTTCTCTTTTGAAAAGTGGGTAAAAACAACAAGACAATCTTTTTAATTTAATACCAGAACCGTTCAACGGGTTGGGTTGGGTGGGGAAAAGTGGGGGCAGAAAAGTTTGCAACTGCTCCGTATCACTTGAGTGACGTCACGGACGGATGGTGCCACCTTACAGGAGGGGTGTTCAATTGCCTGGCCATCCCCAGGCCTACTTCTACGATTTGCATACACGGGACAATTTAATGAAACCGTAATGCAACAAAGAACATCCCATTGCTTTCATCTGACGGAATACAGTATAGTTTGATGTGCAAATATATTGGGCACGTTTCAACACCGTTGTGAAATTCGTAACTAATATGACGAATAGAGTGATGCGATTCGTTCAAACTTGCCAACTTGTCATAATGCAATATTGGTGTCTTGCGCATGCGGGCCTAAAACGCTAGATGTCGCTTTTAACCTACCTGTTCCCCTGCAGAAGTGAGAATCGCAAGGTCCGCTGTGAAGGCGTTGCAGGCTGTTCTGGCTTCGTTCCAGTCTTTTGGGTCGTTGAAAATTTTGTAACAGGACTGCTGATAGGTTAGCCATCCGTCAGGACATGCGTTCTGAGCGACAGCTGTGTGTAGAATAGAGTAAAAACTTTGTTATGTCCGGTGATCGTATCCAGAACCGTGCCTATCTAGTCTGAACTCAGTGTGAGTCAGGGTTAGGGTCAGTCACGGTTCTGGATAGTCTCCGCGTATGCAAGAACGTAAATTTGCCCCAGGCACGGTTCTGGATACACGTGGACTATCCAGAACCGTATATATAGCTAGTTCTATGTCTGGATGAGTCAGGGTTAGGATCAGGCACGGTTCCGGACAGTCTCCACGCATCCAAGAACTGGCGTAGATTTGCCCCAGACACGGTTCTGGATACGCGTGGACTATCCAGAAATAGTTGCCTTCGTCAAGAAGGGTATGTTTTCGTGGGCGTGCGTGTGTGTGTGAGTCTGTCAACAGTATAACTCGAGAAGGCTTAAATGGATTGGCTTCATATTTGGTAGGTGGGTAGGTCTTGATGAGACCTAGAAGTGATAGTGATAGAAATATGGGCCCCCTGGCGGCTCGTTATGGTACTGCAGCGGAACTTCCGGTTTTGATATATGGTGATCTGGACAAGCTAGGGTCATGATTTTTGGATGGTAGATAGCTCTTGTGCTTGGGAAGAAGTGACATAAGTTTGGGCCCCCTAGCGGCTTGCTCTGGAACTGCAGGAGCATTTGTATGAAAATGTTTAAAGTAGGATAACTCAATAACCGGTCGACGGATCGTCCTGATATTTGGTGTGTAGGTAGGGTAAGTGATGCTTGACATAATTAGATGACAATTATGCAAATTATGATCTAATTTGCATAATTAATGAAAGAATTCTATAATTCAGTTACCTTCCATGATAGAACCATTCTACAGTGTGACACGTGGGCAACAGGCTGTCCCAGAGGGAGAAAGTCCCAGAGGGAATAGTCATTAAGCAGTCCATGTCATGCACAGATGTTTTCCCTTGCCCAATGCAAGTTGCCCAATGCATCGGCCGGGGTAGTTTTCACAATCCAACTTCCATATTTAGGGAAACTAATATATATATATAATATCATTTCTACCTTTTTCTCTTCTCTTAAGATAACATCCTTTGACGAAGGCATGAGATCGTTGACCTCTAGTTAGTTCTATGTCTGAATGAGCCAGGGTTAGGATCAGGCTCTAGTTCTGGGGCTTCTGGATAGTGTACGTGTATGGCGTATCCAATAACGTAGATTTGCCCAAGGCACGGTTCTGACGCTTTTTCCAAACAATTTTTTTGTTCTAAAAGGCACTTAACTGAAAATACAGTGCATGTAATTTGGCTAGTGAGCAAATTGAATACGATAAATCGTAACAAACTTTTGCTACAACAATGGCGCACTTTGCTCGCTTTATTGGCGTCGCTAGCTATTTGCAAAGAAGTGCTGCCCTGTGTACACATCTAATCACAGACTGTATTTGTGTTCGCAGCAGGTGAGAGATACAGACGGTTACGGGTATGACATCACATCTATGACTATGTAACCAATAGTAAGATCGATCTCCGTGCCTTGTGTGTGTGACGGCCATTTGGCAGCGCACACTCAGCGACCGAATAACCGAAATACAATTTAAACGGGAAACACTAACGGGATTGAAGAATACAATAGCTCACTTACAAACGGTTGGTTGCAGAGATGAGTTACCGGGGTGGTAACTTGGGAACTTAGACTGAACATTTGGAGTTACTTTACAATTTGTCGGTTTGTCGCCCGCCCACGTCGAGATGCGCTGGACCGCCATGTTCAACCTCCAAGGCTCGGATTCCTCTCGACTCCGACCATGCGGTCAGGTCTTCGAGTTTAAGAAAGGGAACCAATTTTGGATAATTAAGACCGAAAGGTTTAATTTGGACTCTGATTTGGCAAGCCAGGGCGTTTCCACGTGGGTTCGGGTGAACTACAAGTGACGTCATGTTTTGCTACACCGTGTTTTCATAGGACAGATTTGTGGTGTCCTGAAGACTTTATTAACACCCGCCAAGTTGCCGTTTTTCACTACAGACACAAAAACACATCATCGTTTAATATTTAACCAATGAGAATACAGCTCAGACAGCTCACAGGCTTAAAAACATCTAGTTTGATTGCCATGGTCATATTTAAGACCGTGACTTGTTGTGCTAGGCACAGTTAGTTTGCTTATATAACACGTTGCTTAGAAAGGTACGTAATGGTAAATCAGTCTGCCGGACACTTCGTTTTGTAACGCGACCTTTAATCTTACACAACACTTACTCAGTAAACACCAGCTTTATTGTGACGTTAAACAATAGGTTATAAATTTAGACAGACTGGACAGAATTTGGAAGGTTAGGTGGTTGCTGACATCGTTGTTTCTTTCAGACAGTCACTCACAATAACTGGGGTTAGTCTTTCATGTAAAATGTGTGTACATATAGTGTGTACATATAGTGTGTTCATAAGACAAGTGTGCAGGTTACAAATTATTAGAATATATATTTGGAAATTGAGAAAGCATTGTACGGACTAATAATGAATAACTAGCGTCCGAATTAGAGTAAAGATTCACGGTATCTAGTTAGTTGTTTTTGCTTGGTCACTTCGAGTTAAAGATTATAAGGTTACCTGGTATGACGACTTTAGCTATTATTATTAGAAACATACCATTTTGCAGTTTGCTACATACCATTGTAATGCAATTTTTGCCACAAAAGGAACCAAATTCAAAGCACACTTGCAAACAAGAACAGGCGGTTCAGCCTTGGTGCCATCTTACTAGTATGTAGTTTTCCGGGGCTTCAAAACTTTCTCCCTCACAAAAAAATTATGGGGCTCCCCGTAAACTAAATAGGGTGGCTCCCAGGCTATTTGTGGCCATAGATGCGATGTGACATGAAAACCACACTAAAAGATAAAGGTATAGATGACAGGGCTACTTTTACGGGAATTACTGTCAGTGCATGGAGCTCGGGAGTGTACGTAACACACAATGTAACACACTTCATAGTTTCAAAGCCTGAATTCAGTATGGAAGAGAGTATTGCCACGAGGAAGCAAGTCCATCAAAGTTTCTGTTTGTTTAAACGAAAAGCTTTGCCACCCTCGCTCCAGAAATGGTAAAATCGTTCTAAATTACCTTTTTTGAGGGAAAGACACTGATGAAAACGAGGGTTTTGAGGGAAATACACTGCCTCTAATGTACTTATGGTACTCGTTACATTAGGTAAGTGATAACACAAACAAGGCAATGTTAATGTTTTGTGACATAGCTCAGAAATAGGCGTCATTATGTCCTTTCCCCCTCTTCCAACAGCCTTTATGGTCTCTTGTGCCTCACTCGACAAAATCGGAATGTATACAACGTTTCGTGGAGACCTGTTATAACTCATCAACCGTTTTTTCCTGTACTAGTATTTTCTTCCTTGAGAAGGTTAACCTTTCTTCGTAGATATAACATGCATACATGTATGTCGAGACGGCCTTAAGCTTTTTCATTTGATGGAAGCACGGTGATCATGAAGATTCTGCTTCCGTTGAAACTTTTCTTACCCCCCTGTTCCACTAGGACGGCGCTCTCGCTGCGACTTGAATTGAATTTGCGTAGCCCTTCATTTCATAATTTCAATATTATGTAAAGTGTAAAAGTATGACTGAAAAAACAACAAAACACACAAAGCGTAAAAAGAATCGTTTTTTAATCTATAAAATTCGTTGAGCGCTCTGTAAAAATCCAACATCGTAGAGAGAGCGTCGTCCTAGTGGAACGGGGGTGTAACGAGAGTTCCACGACCCCATGATTTATATTTCTACTATGATCCTGTTTCGTACCCAGCTCTCTGTGATTCCAAACTACAAAACATTTCCTGGTCTCCCTTCCATCATCTCCTACGTATCCAAAAAGAAGATAGCCATCATTTCCTTGGAAAACGGAAACAAAATTCCCAGGCCTGCAAAATTCCCCTCCCCCACAGCCAGATGTGTACATTTGTCGCCATGCAAAGATTAAAAACACCGTTACCTCTTGCGCAACCACTCACGCGCACAGGGCAAGAATTCGCAGTAAATATCAACCCCGCTAGCCTCCTTCCCAGACTTCTTGGCGTGGCGGCGTTGAGTTTTTTTTTTGGCGGGGGGGGGGGGCGGATACGCGATTTTTTTTTACAACGATACAGCTCTTTTCGCGGATACAGCTAAACAACTGTTAAGGCCATCAACTCGAAAGGAAACCGCCGCTTGTAATAAGAAACGCTGCCCCGCTAGAAGTCTGCACATGAGGCTAAATCCCGGCGGCTTGTTCTACACAATAATTAACTTTGTACAAACTGTACTTTATTCCAGCCTGGTACTGGTAGATACTCACGTGGAATGCCACACTTTAAAAGGGTTTTCGATCGATAGGTCACATGGGTATGGAAAATTAAGGGTGCTTTTCCCAAAGTTCCGTCTCATAGCGGCATGTTTTAGCGTTGTGCAACGTCCTGACAACACAGGGGCGCGTATTTCTGCCCACGAAACCGAGTCAGTGCTTAAAAACATTGCACAAAAGTAGCCTGAAAAGTCACAGTACAAAGTCCTCGGCAACAACAAAATTACCAACAGTAATGCGCCAACAACGTTGAACAGAAGAAAATATGTGCAAAACCTTACCCATATCTGTACAGATGCTGTATATAAAGTCTCTACCCAGCGCTAAAAGATGTAACTAAATGAGTAAAAGTTTGGAATGTTGCAATGAAGTTTGCTTTTCAAGCCAGGGTAAATCAGTGACCGTAACGTACCTGCTCTAAGCAGCCCGAAGAGGAAGAGTCCCTGAAGTATCATCTTTTCATGTCGTCGAAGAAACTGTAAAAGGAAAAGACTCTACAAGTGCTTTGCTAACCACCGACTGCACAGTGTAGAGCCTGACTAAGGTGATAAAGTTCGAGGTGACAGGACTGTACCATCTGAAGTACATATAGGGGGTGTATGCAGAAATGCCATTTTTGTGTCCTCATCCTCTTCATGGGTATATCTAACAATCTAACCACAAAGACATACGAAGTATACGTCTTTCTTAATTAGCTAGTTATGTTTCTATTGTAATGCAAAACAGGATATTGTTATATTCCTATGGTAATGTGAACATCCCTTCACTGGTTTTTAAAACGCCCACTAGTCAAATATTGGACAGACGATATTTGGTAGGGGTTCGAGGGGCGTGAATGTGATTTTACTGATAAAGGGAGAGACTTTATTGACACGACTAAAAGTACAGAACCTTTCGTAAGGTCGCTTGCAAACAAGACAAGGGGTTATATAACACAGTAACTGACTTGCTCAACAGTTGTATAAGATATTAACATACGGTAGTTTCTACTTGTTGAATAAGAGCAATTCTTGGAAACTAAATACTCTACAAAAGACTATGTAGTATGGATTGAGACTAGATATTTGTACAGTTCTTGGTGAGATATCGAACACTTTGGCAGTTTGTTATGTACTGCCTATATTTACAGTGTATGGATTATAACATATGTGCTTACAGTTCATTTAATCCATCTGGGAAGCACGGGTGTGTGTTGGCGAACGTACTTAATATTTCCTGGAACAAAGGAAATAGGGGACTGTCCCGGAGGAGCTCGAACATCAAGGTTATGAGAAATACACGGGAAGTCGATGGGTGCAGCTTTATCAACAAGTCACATCCTTTCATCATAACAAGGAGTGAACTATTTTTTATTTCGGCTTGTCTGTTTGTGCGTCTGTCTTTGTGTGTTTCTGCAATGCAAAAAAAAATATCCAACTGTCTTGTTACAGAAAAGGTTGCCTTAGATCCTTGTTTGCGGTTGGTTCTGTCACAGCATACAGCTGCTTGAAAATACTACGGCATCAAAACCGTACGACGATCTACGACGAATAGGACCGCACCATGACTTGTATCCGGGAAACAGGCCAAGTCCAAGTTGGTGGAGGCTACCGGAGTTTGGCAGGTGAAGAGAAACATCTGTTTCAGTAAGGCCATGTTGATTTGATTATATGGATGACATCCGCGCGCGCATCAATTTTCGTTCGTTTCCAAAAAAAAAAAAAAGTTTTCGACCATACTGGAAATCGTACAAAGCAGCTGCAAAATGAGCAAATATATGCCGTAAGGCCATGTTGATTTGATTATATGGATGACATCCTCTGGGTACCCCAAAACTGATGCGAGCGTGCGAATAAAAAAAAAGTTTGGCAAAAAAAAAAGTTGCCTTCATTATGAAATCTACGTGGTCATGAAGGTTGAACAAATGGCTAAACACACAGATTATGGTATAGCGAATAATAGACCCTTCATTTTTATTTCTTCACATTTTCTTCTTCCTTTTGGATTGATTTTAGTATTCTACGATATTAGTATAGTTTTCCAATATTTTTTTTTTCTATTTACGGCATATATTTGCTCATTTTGCAGCTGCTTTGTACGATTTCCAGTATGGTCGAAAACTTTTTTTTTTTGGAAACGAACGAAAATTGATGCGCGCGCGGATGTCATCCATATAATCAAATCAACATGGCCTAAATAGAAAAAAAAATATTGGAAAACTATACTAATATTGTAGAATCTCTCTCTCTCTCTCTCTCTCTCTCTCTCTCTCTCTCTCTCTCTCTCTCTCTCTCTCTGTTGGAACAGAGAATACGGGTTACACCCATCTTTAAGCGCCACCTTGCGATCTTTAATATCACCACATGTGTCACCTTCCCTGATCCTCAGCGTTTCAGCCAGTGTGTAAACCAACAGGCCAACGTCGTCATCAACATACCATTATCAATCTATGGCTGCTACTAAATATCTCTTTAGTCTTTGTCAAAATTGCAAAGAAATACAAACGGTAATCACAAAATAGCACATCTAACTTTGAGCATTGCAACAAGAGTATCATCTACCTACGACATTTTTTCATGTTTTGGACAGTTTTCTTTAGTTATGGATGCCAACACGATCTACAACGGGAAAGTAGGAAGATGCGGTTGGTGGTACGCACTTGTTTCGTGTCTTCTTCAGAAGTCGTATATCATATATTGCACATCTCATGATCTTCTGTCCTGTAACTATTCAATTGGAAGTCGAAACAAATAATGAATTACCATTAATGATAATTACAATGACAATTAATAATAACAATGCATTTATTGAAAGTTATTGCCCGAAGGTTAACTTTCATCGATAACTAATTGTTTAATAAACCGACCTACTAACCAAATAACAGCTATGTAAATATACCATACCCAGCGGAGGAAAACAAAGCCAGGAAATTTCTACCCCACCTGCACAACTATGTCGATATCTAGATGTAGATTTAGCATGGCCTTCCAAGTGACGGCTACATCACGTGGATATACAATGCACAGTGACCCGGCAAATATTTGTGCAATATTTCTGCACAGAAAACAGAGAATGGCACCCCCATTGTGACACGAAAGACGGCAAACATTCAAATATAATGCAGAACTTGCTGCCCCAAACCCTGCAAGGGGTGACCCCTCTCTCACGCCCTGACCCTGAAACAAGTAAGCTTTCTGAGGGGACGTTTCAGAGGTTGTAGCTGCCTTCTAAACGGTATTTAATCGTTATGATAGTTTCCAATCGAAACATAATGCAAACTTGCTGCCCTAAACTCTGCACATGGTGACCCCTCCCTCGTGCCATGAACCTGAAACAAGTAAGCTTTCTGAGGGGAGCGTTTCAAATGATGTAGCAGTCTTGTTAAGGATGTTCGATTGTTATATTGTACATAAACAGATGTTGATTCAACAGCACGCGTCGTGAAATCGCCATTCTGGATTTTAGAGGTACGACTCGTTCTTCTTGATGAAGAACTGCCTTGCAAAGTGAATTTGCCACTTCCTACTTTTATAAAGTGGAAAAGGTTGAACTTGTGAAACATTACTGATGAAAATGCAGTAGTATCAATAAGTATGAGACACACACTGAATTGTGAATACGTCCTTTAATTTGACACGTGGTGACAATCATCAATCATTAGTTTTTATCCTTTGATGTGATTTTAATGTTAGTCATTGTATTTACCTAGTCTGTACACGTTGTGACCTGTACTTAGCCCAGTGTGGCAAAAAGTGTTCATATGTTCACATAATACGTACGCAAAAGTTGAACAACACTAGATAAACTTGATAATGCGAGACTGCACAAAAATCCACACAATATCTCAGCCTGTTGGTGACATATCTATTGGCCAGTTCCACTTGACATTTATTGATTCGTCAGCTTATAGCGGAAAGCTCTGCCCTTAAGTATTTCCGCTCAAACTTGTAGACGTCCACTGGCTTTCTTGTACTTCCTTGAGTTATCCTCCTCCCCCTATATCCGTTATTGTATCCAGAACCGTGCCTATATAGTTCTGTGCCTGAATGGGTTAGGGTTAGGATCAGGTACGGTTCAGGACTGTCTCCGCGTATCCAAGAACATAGATTTGCCCCAGGGACGGTAATTATAAATTCTGGATACGCCTGGACTATCCAGAACCGTGCCTGAGCATATGATTCTGGATAAAGCACGGTTCTGGATACAACATCCTTCTTAGAACCTCTTTTCAACGTCCTTCCCACGCAAGAAGCGCTCCGATTTCCAGCCTAGAGTAACTTGAAACGCGCCCTAAGTGGATAATAGAGTGGTCTGCATGTCGGTAAATGAGAGACAGGTCCAAAGGTGAAGTCATGTTTCAACACGGATCTTTTCATGTCCACAAAACCCGCGTTTTGTATGCAGAACAATACGTTCTCATGCCTCGTTTGCATGTCGGTATTTGGACGGATAAAAGTGCCCCATTCAACCCCTACTTCTTCAGTCCCCGGGTTGTAGAAACTAGCCTGACTGTTGAGAACGGTGGTGAGAAAAACGCCGACACGCTTTCTTAGGACCGTCTCCATTCACCCCGGCACGGCGGAAGTCTAGAATCGCAGTAGGCAGCAACAAGTGGCTATGATAGACACCCCAGGAGTGTTTTGCTCTATATCGCACCAAAGGCACAGCATAAACACGCCGCGTGAGACTCCGCTCACGTGACTTGAAGTGGCCTGTCCCTTCAGGACCCGGGAAACGTCAGTCAGGATCCCGGCTTCCCGACACTACCGTCTGACGTGAGCGACGTGACGCAAGCCTGCTTCAACGATAAGAGTGCAGTTCCCCTGCGCGCGCCGGCTTTGCCTGGCTACAGCTGGACGTGGTCAAATAAACAGTTCAATGCTGTCAAACTTCTCCCAGATCGACCCGTGGTGAGTCGGCGCCCAACCACCTGGTGTTAAAGTTCCCGGCGAGAGCTCGAAGGTAAGTATTTTAGCGTAGCGTTTTTCCACACCGCCAGGCGGTCAATGCGGCTAGTAAAGGTTGTCATTATGCCGTCTGTGGCGAGTGTTACAAGATGATTGCGGCGGTGGTAATTGCCATATTTAGACATCTCCTTCACGTCGCGCGAGGCGGGAGAAAGCCAATAGCACAAATGAGGGCTGCTCCTTGTATACAAGACACGTACAGACGACATTTTAGACTGGTGAGGGTTTGCAGTTACACCGACGGTAAGTCTGTCTGGTGGCGTTCGTCTGAACACCTATAATGGCGATCTTTGGCCTGCCCTTAACGTCAAATTGAGTGTCTGGTCATTGGTTCACTACTGGGTACTTAAGGGTGTGCTTTTAGTGTGCATGTGGTGGAAAGGGTGCTTGCTTTTTTGAGGTCACAAAAGACATCATGAATACGACCCACAGTATCTACTTGTGTGGACACCATTATGCCACGGAACCAATGATTTAAGATGACTATAAATCAGTACGTTGTAGGAGATAACTAGAGAAGCTCAGACAAATTGTGTACTATTGTTACATGTTTGTGTGTCTGCGTGTACAAGTGTATTGAGGGACGGGATGCCGTGCCCCAATTCTGGGTCCAGATATTCTTTACACGGTGTCGCATTACAAAATGTTGGTCTGTAGGGGCGGGCCACCTCCAAACGCATTATGTGTCCTGGATAATACTAAGTCTTATTAACGGTGTTCAATCAATGTCTTTATTGCTCTCATGCATTACTACATAGATAATAACAAGGGGAAAATGAGAGTGAATACATAGTTATTGAAATATCGGTGTTCGATACATTTATATGGAGCTTGCGATTCACTCTGATGTACGTATACACTCTCAAGCACTATGTTGATCTGATCTACAAACGGTAATGAATTCATCTTTTTTAACTGTATCGATTTTACCTGTACTGATACATTTATCTCTGTATATATGTCTCTCTGTTTTTAAATTTAAGCAATGATATGGGCCTCTGGTGCCTGAAATAAAGAATAATACTACATTTTTGTTCGTACAGAAAAATGGCGAGGTTGGAGAACGTGGGTTGGTCTCCGCGGCGCTACACTCTGAGGGAGTTTCTGCGCTCCTGCGCCCTCCCCAAAATCGTAAAGGTCACGCAAGGTCATTACGGAAACGCCGATATAGAACAGCTTGCTCTGGATCAGGTGAGACCAATAGATCATTACGTCACGTTCTGGAGTACATGTTACAAATGTATCATCTGTTATTGTAAGGTCTGACGTTTTGATAATGCGTTTCCCCCACGAAGGAGTTAAAAAATCTGGTCATGGGAACATAGCTAGGACAAAACAGTACGATTTCTAGCTGAAAAGGAACTTGATCCCGTTTGAAGTGTGTGTTAAGCGTAGCTATTTTAGTACAACAAAGCAATACGGAATCAAACTGGGTCGATGATCTATTGTAGAGACGTGTGAAAGGAGACATTAGTCAGAACGGAAAAATGTGTAAGATTACCGAGCTACGTGTGGTCACAAATGCGCGTTAAGAAGGGTCATTTATTACCTTTCAAGTTCATAGAACGCCAGGACTTTTAAGGGCACGTGGGTCATAGACTAGTGGTGGGAACACTTTGACTTGCAAAGTTGCTTTCATATCTTCCTCACCCGTTTTTCGTCCTATGCACGGGCTTTGAGTGCCCAATATCACCATTCAATGGACTGGTACAGGCCCGTTTTAAGGCCAATGGCATGTTTTTCCTTTATTTCACATTTTTTTAAATACAGATATTGGTACAAGGGCAAGGTCGTACTTTTAATATGAATTGATTCATGCTCTCGTCTGGTAGCTCTATTTTTCATCTACACGTCCATAAAACCTCGACAGAAAGTACTTGCGAACTTACGACCTACCATTTCTCTCTTCGACACCACCATATCCCGGCCCCTTCAACTCAGGTCCATTTTCAACTCATGCGTTTGATTTTCTTTTCCCACCTGTTGCAGCGGACACTCTCCTAATGACGTAAATCCCATTGATATATGTTAAACAAATGGTGTGACAAGGTGTGGTTAACTAGACACATAGGTGTGGCTGGTCCCATCTTAGCCGCATTCCAAACACTTTCAACCGCCCACCTTTGGCGAAAGTTTTCCTTGACAATGAAAACATTTTTTTGGCTGACCCCATCTTTATCAGTCTACACCAGACCCCTCTGCTAGATAATAGAAATCGGTAAAATTGTGATGAATGGAACATCAACTTGATCTTCTGACTTCTCTAGAAAACCATTCAACCTATTGTAGCCAATGTCTACTATTTAGTTGCCTAAGGAGTCGATCTAAAATAAACACTAGTTTTGTCCTTAACTGATATGAAACTTATAGTACCGTAAACCTACAAAATTGATGACTGAGAGTTGTCTACGAATAACGGACAGAACGTACCTTAAGTTGCCAAAGAGTTTTCCTAAACTACACAACTTGAAAGAATGTCCCAACCGTATCATTTTACAGACCCCACGAGCATTTAAACTGATATCAAAACTTGATCTCACTTAATTCTTTAATTTGATTGACACTCCAAAAATTCTGTGATAACCTGTATTACCTTTCCCCCTCTCTACAAGCGGCTATCTAAAGCTACTGTTCAGACTTAGTGCCGAGACGCCGGCTTTATCTTGCAGTTGACACATGACAATGTTGAAAATTCCACTTAGAATTCTTCCGCATTCGCATGCAGACTTGCAAATAGGGTCCATTAGTATTGGTTACCAATTATCTACGACGACGACACTTGCCAATGACCTTCTGATGTCATCTGACTATTGCCCGACCGCCTCCCACGGTGATGTAGTTTGAACGAGGAATTTTTGCACGACTCGATATTTGCACAAGATATCAGAAACGTGGAGGTGATAATTAAAAAAGGTTGGATTTTGCCCGGGACACTGGGTGACCCTACACAACACCGACTTCACCAAAAATGTACCACCAAGTCCTCGACTCGAGAAAAACAATGAAAATCTTGAATAAACGTTATTTTGCTAATCTCCAAGCAGATTATCGGAAGGACCCGCTATCATCATGATAACAACGGGTCAGTCCGAAAACGTCAAGATTTTCCTATATACTGAACATCTGCTTGAAGGAAAGCTTCTTTATTCATGTCGCCGATTCAATGCCAACTGAACATTTAAAGGGCCGACGTCTTTATCTCATGACAAAACCCCACTGTGGCGCGTCTATATCAACAGAAAGGAGTTTTTTGTCCGCCAGGTCGCTGATACGTCTGCTGACCCACATGTTATCAAAGAGAGCTTTGCGGGCCTAAGTGCTTGAGCATACTTGGTTACGGCTAACCTCCAATACGGTTGTTTTTGTCTACCACTATCTACTTTTCTCGGGCTTTGCTCTAGATATTAGGATGTTGGTTGGAGGAATTGAACATTTAAGGTCGGAAATATATGTCCCTTCTTTGATGTGTCGCTGCGATTAGTAGATAATGATGCCTTAACACGGTAATTGGATTGGCTTAAGCCCTCGATTTCTTCTGAAGTGTCTACTTTGTTCAACAACGCTTGTCTATTTCCCCTCGAGAAGAAACATTAGACATTACAAGGTATTTGCATCTGTATAGGGCATGTTGGCGACTCGATAGGTCAAGTTTATACACACACTGTTCCGTCTGACCATTCCTGCGGTGCTTTGGCTACAAGACGTGTTCACCCCCACCACAGTAACTGATATCCTAATCTGTTGCAACAATACGCGGCCTTCGTTTTCAGACGTAACCGTCCGTACAAAGAGATCCCCACACACTAACGCGCAGTGAAATGCGAGACAGTTTATCATTCGGCCCTGAGCTTTTTTCGTCCACAGCGTGTGAAAAGACGTGGAGTTGACTGTTTGTTGCCGTCCTACCGGCTGTTATTGGAGCCTATAGCCCCTTATCATCGTACAAAGAACGCAGAACAAAACTTAAACCCAAATTAATTTTCATCGTTTTCTACTTTTCAACCGTTACAGTGTCGAAAGCATCAAATGCCGTTTGGACGTGAATATAGGCAAAGAAAGCTACGGTGCGTGTCTGAACCTTTGTGGTGCTTAAGGAGCAATATATTGCCCGATTTTCTACTGTCAAAAAAAAGGCGCGGTCACTTTTGTCGATGTTTTGTCGAACTATTTTCAGGTAGGCTGCAGAACTCACCGGTGACAAGGATCTAAAGGCACCCAAAGCGATTTCAGGGCATTAAAACTAGAAATACCTAAAGTACAATACATATATATTATACTCAAACAGCCATCTCATACCATATTTCCTCCAAAATAATGTTTCTTATTACCCTATGGACTTCAAAGCATTCTTTTTTCCTAATTCAGATTAAGAATCCAAACTAAGTTAAGAGTAAAATGATAATCTATTGTGCTACCCACATGTCATAGTGACTAAAATGATACCGTGGCCTATTCAACCTCTTTGGTGGTTACATTGATTCGCTAAGAAAGAGCATTTAAAATACTAGTATTCTGAAAACTGTACATCATATGCACTCTAGATTCACAACACACTTCCGTGACCAATAAAACATTCGCACTCTTTTCTCTAAAAACACCCTCCAACTGGCACTGCGGTAAGTACTTCACAAGAACTCTCTGTCCACAAAACTGTGCGTATTCAACCTCTTTGCATGTAGTTACATTTATTCGCTAACAACGTGTATGTATAATTTCTCGAAACTGTACGTACATCCTAACACACTCCCAAGGCCAATAAAACATGCGCACTCTTTTCTCTAATAACACCCTCCGACTGGCACTGCGGTAAGTACTTTACAATAACTCTCTGTCCACAAAAGTGTGCCTACGGGGATAATGGCACGTTTTCTGGACTAGGAGAGGCACTTCTTAACATTTCAATCATTAGCCATTGATCGCCAGTGCATAATTAGGAGGTGACGCAATGCCCTGTCAATGCTTAAGGATCTTATAATGGACTAAATGTAAAGGAGTTTACGGTTCCAAAGGCCGGCCGGTCTTTACAAAATGCCCTCCGTGGGGGTGGTGACGTCACACGCGCGGGATAGTTATGCGGTGACGTAATGTGAAAACCTCTCCTGTATATGGTCTTGCCGAAGGATTAATGAATTAATGGTCGATTTATAGTTTGTGGTAGTAACATTAGCAGTGGAATAACATAATGAGAGTGGCCAGGCAACTGCAAATAGTCACAGGCATGAAAAAACATAGCCTACTCACACTCAGCCGAGCGTACATGTATGTAAAGTATAAGGCTAAAGCTACCTACAATCTAGGCGTACGTGTAAAATAATGGTCATGTTCAATGACCATGGTATCTAATAAGAAGTCTCTTCCTGTTTTGAAAGCTTTTCAATCTCTATTTTTTATCTTTCCCTGTATAGTGTGTTCTATTATTTTCCTTCCTGACTTCGTAACTCCGTGAAAGGGCCACTTTGGGTTCCTGTCGAAATAGGTTTGCTGCGAAAATCAATATCTTGATGGTATCTGGACGTGGACAAATGATTCGCGGAGCAAAAGTCATAATACTGTGGCCGCCATGTAAGGACCTTGAAACAGTCTGTTTGCTTTAATGCGTTAGGGTCATACGGTGTAAAGTGTATCCACTAGCTCTAAAGGTCTCTTGCCTAAGTCACATGTATCAATCACATGTACATACATGTACGTGCATGTTATAGCACAGAGGGTTGGTATCATACTGTTCACTGAAGACATCTAGTGATGTGAGGTGGCATTTGAATACCGTAATCAGTTGCAGGTTGATCAATAGTAAAGTTTCTCCCAAATGGTATTTAATGTACACAAAGACATCATAACGGATTCCAATCCCAACTTCAGTACAAATAGCTGAGATACTAGTCTTCATAGCAACTTACGTAGAAGACGCGAATTTTGTTCTGTTATTTTCTGACTAGGACCCAGAATGCCATTGTCACTTTCCTCTGAAGTTCACAGATCGCGATTAAAACAGTCCATAAAGATCTATTTTACCAACGTAGTTATACAATAGAGACAAATATAGATTGATGGATAATTAATCGGCCATGTATTGTCCAAGGCATTCCGTTCATTCACTTGTTTTGTTTACGCCGCACCTTCCGATGCATGCCTTTGGTCCTGAGGCCCGTCATCCTGCAAATACAGCCAAATTAAGTTATTACGTCTAGAAATAGGAACGCGTCATCGACAAAACAGGTAGCGCTGTTGAAAAATGGGTACCTGTTATAGAGCACAAAGATCGAGTCATCTCAAGCTGACGGCTTTTAACAAGTGTTAAGGGCGGTGGAATGTTAAGTGGAGCTTCTGTTGAAAAGAGACGCGGCGACCCGTGCAGACCTGCACACCGGGAGTCCGGGTTGGACGTGACCGTACATCCAGTCTATTCATGGGACTTGACAGGGGAGAACTTGTGCTGCCCAGGCCTTTATCTCCAGTTGACTGTCTTATTTATGGGCTCTTTTTCGCCCCCTCTTCTTCTCCTTCATGTCCTTGAACTCTCACCGACTTTTTTGCCTTCGTCAAGAAGGGTATGTTTTCATGGGCGTTCGTGTGTGCGTGAGTCTGTCAACAGTATAACTCGAGAAGGCTTAAATGGATTGTCTTCATATTTGGTAGGTGGGTAGGTCTTGATGAGGTCTAGAAGTGATAGGAATATGGGCCCCCTGGCGGCTCGTTATGGTACTGCAGCGGTACTTCCGGTTTTGAAATATGGTGATCTGGAGGAGCTAGGGTCATGATTTTTGGATGGTAGATAGGTCTTGTGCTCGGGAAGAAGTGACATAAGTTTGGGCCCCCTAGCAGCTTGCTTTGGAACTGCAGGAGCATTTGTATGAAAATGTTTAAAGTAGGATAACTCACTAACCGGTCGACGGATCGTCCTGATATTTGGTGTGTAGGTAGCTTAAGTGATGCTTGACATAATTAGATGACAATTATGCAAATTATGATCTAATTTGCATAATAAATGAAGCAATTCTATAATTCAGTTACCTTCCATGATACTCTACCTTCATTGTGACACATGGGCTACAGGCTGTCCCAGAGGGAGAAAGTCCCAGAGGGGATAGTCCATGTAGCTGCAGGCGGTGTTGCCTTACAGCCTGCACATGTGTTTTTTCCCTTGCCCAATGCTCGATTGCAGACTGCATCGGCAGGGGTAATTTTCACAATCCAACTTCCATATTTAGGGGGACTAATATATCACTTCTACCTTGTTCTTAAGTTATATAACGATAACATCTTTTGACGAAGGCATGAGATCGTTGACCTCTAGTTTTCTTTTCTGTCATTTTTGTCTGTGTCCCTCCTCCTTTCCTGTGCGGATGGATTTTTAAAAAATTTTTGGCTGTTTTTTTCTTCATTTCTTTGTGAGGGCCTGGTCACATACTAGTACGTCGCATTTTTTTGGCTATTTTTTCTTCTTTATTTCTTTGGAAGAGCCCGGTCACATACTAGTACGTCATACAATCGCAAACGCAAACTGGGGATGGTCATGCATGTGTCCTGCAAATTCTAGCTGTCTTGTTACGGAAAAGGATGTTTTAGATCCTTGTCGGCGGTTGGATCTGTCACAGCCTGCTTTAAAATTGTATTCTACGGTATCAAAATCGACGACCTAAATGTACGACGAATGTGACCGCGCCCTAAAGTGAGTGGCGGTGGCTGTGACACAAGACTTTTGCAACAGATCTAGATAAAAAAATTCTGTCAAATGCTTCTTGACACATGATGACGATGCTAAGACATAAGGATGATGGACAGATGTAAGTCGGCAGATACAATGTTGCCAGAAAAAGAGAACACTTAGTAGGGAATTAGTGTCCCAGACACATAGTCTAATATGATTAACTGTTAGACCAAGAAGTTAGGATATCGCATGACGGCTATGACGTCACGGGCAAACGCCGTATTTTATATGCAACAAAAAATGAAAAGAAGTTATCCGTTCCCTCCCGTACAACGCTAACATGCTCGGCGCGCCGTCCATACCAATATGACACAACGTACATAGCGACTGCCAAAACACGTCAGCGACCAGACGCTACACCGGAAAAATACTTTATTGTCTAGAAGCTCACAAGCCGACTAATGAGTTTAGTTTTCTGAAACCCTCGCCCATTCCTCAACCACTGTGTTGATTTTATGAGCAGTCCGTATTTGCTCAGTTTATAGCTGCGTAGACGTATGCGTGCGGTGTGTGCGTGTGTCCCGCCAATATTAAGCTCCAATATAAAGCCACATTGTGGGCGTTTGCGTGATTGATACCACATAAAGACTTGTTCTGCGTCAGTACAATTATTCACCGTGTAGCAACTAACTGAACAAGCATTGAGTTTAACATGTATGATGCACATTTAGACATAACGTTTCCAAAATAGGTAATTGTGCGTGGATTTGAAAAAAAATTAAATCACATATATTTGGGATTAATATGTCTTGATACGCAGTCATGATTGACTTAATAATTTCTTGTTAAGTACAATTTACATATACAGAAACCCATGGCATTAGAACTTTCACACATGTGGTAAAGGGTTATATGGTACTGAGATATTGCATGTGAAGCGAAAAAGAAGTTGGAGGATTTTTATCAGAAAGGTTACAACCCATTTCAAAGCCCATAGAACGCTATAAGATTTGGTAGTTCCTTTACAGATGACCAGTTTGCCAGAAAACTACCGAGACGAAAAATCAACACTTTCGTCTGTACAACGAAAGCTCTATGATTGATCAGAATGTTTTCTGATAATAACAGTTGACCGGTCCCATATCACAGGGCAAGGCGCACTCACATATAGCAGATCGCGGGGTTTTATGGCGTTCGCTATAATTGAATGGAGGAGAAGTTAAGGCAATGACTTTGACATTGCGCTGTAGTGCGCACCCTGTGTGTGATTTGGGTTGCTCGCTTGGTTGAAGATTCGCCATGTAACCCAGCTTTGTATGTTTGAAAATGGCCAATTATACCTTCCCAGCTGCGACCTTATAGCATAGCAAGCATAGGACAACTAAGGCTGCATAGGGCAGTCTGTTCACAGCATATTCCTACCGTTACCATTGCCGACATAGTACTTTAG
The DNA here is from genome assembly GCA_013266295.2 of Branchiostoma floridae x Branchiostoma japonicum. Lineage (NCBI taxonomy): Eukaryota > Metazoa > Chordata > Leptocardii > Amphioxiformes > Branchiostomatidae > Branchiostoma > Branchiostoma floridae x Branchiostoma japonicum. The sequence continues at coordinate 7,186,175 of CM023837.1, read as the reverse complement.
ATTCAGAGTTTGGCCTACTTGCTTTTGCTATGCCTATGGTGCATTATCGTACCTTCAGAATCAACACAAATTATGGTCAAATCATGCTATATCTTAGCTTGACCACATCACGCTTCTAGCAGCACTTCCATTGGTCGGGGAGGAGGTCCAATCAGCCCCTGACAGTGAGAGATTGCATAACAGAGGCTAACTGTATCTGTTAATGTTGTGATCATGATTAAAGTCATACTATAACCTCTTCTTCCCTAGGTGATCAGAATACACAAGGAGCACACACAGCGCCGAGTGGTGGCCAACGACAAACATGGTCGACATCTCAGCATACCGCTCAACTACCAGAGCGTTCTGTTCGAGAGAGTGCGGAGAGAATCAGGTACAAAGAAGCACTTGAAATTGCGTTTGGACTTCACACCTAACCACAAATGGCCCGATCTCGTAGCCCCAAGGACCACAATGCGAAAACTTGTAGAAAACTTTGTAGAATTTCGATGTTTTCTTTACGATTAGGAAACAAGTTATATGTTCAGTCACGAAATGTATATTATGCTTACATTCGCAGAAGGAAAACATATTGTTTTTGCTCTGTTTATTCTTCTTCTTCTTCTTCTCCAAACACGTAAGGTCAATGACCTAGCCTGGATCAGACGTATGTCACCAAGGTAACTAGTGCCGTAGCAGACACCCTATAGTGTTAGATTACATTATGTAGCAGGACAGAGCTGGAGGGGCTGGTCACCATATACTGGATGTGTTTGAGTAAGAATAAACAGAGCAGTAGTTTATTAGGCTAGACCATGTGAAGGTAAACATTATGCAAATGTTACCTTTCTAGTCTGTCAATTGTATTCTATCGTCTGACACAGACAAGAGACAGAGGAAAGCTGCCGCTGGAGACGAACTGCCGGCTGCCTTCCCGATGACCATCGCGGATGTGGTAGCACAGTACCCTCTCCCGGTCCTGGTCAAGATACACAGGTCTGAGGAGCTCCGCTTCAGTGTGGACAACAGGTACATATATAATGTAGTGTGTTTTTAGCATGAAAGCTCATCTGCGTTGGTACATTCAGATCGTTGGTCACCTCGAAGAAGGTCGACGGATGTGCGACTGAAAATTCGGAGGTGAGCAACGATATGATTGTGTTGAACTAAAGTACAAACTTCATTATGTAGTGTGTTTTTGCAAGTCCACAGGTAAAAAATACAGCTATTTGAATCCATTGCGAGACATTTCCGTATAGAAGATATCTACATATCAAGAATTTCAAGTTTTCCAAAGCACTAGTTGTGGAAATATTGATGGTTTTTATGTGTTTGGAGAAGAAGAAGAAGAAACCGACCTAAAACAATATGTTTACCTCTGCGAAGATAAACATAAAAAATGTAGTGTTTTTTTTAACTCACGTGACTATGACGTAAGCATTGCCCACCATGCTGGGTGGTTATGCGTCGTAGTTGCCAGCAGTAAATTTGAATTTGTACACGTAATTTCAGTCACGTGGTATTACAGACATGCAAACTGAGTGCCTAATGTCTGACCCAAACTTTACATTACCGTTAGATACGTGATTTGTCGGATCATACCAAGACCAAGGGAAACTTAGATAACGTTGTATATGATATTTGGTTGGCAGTTGGAATGCATTCCGTATACATTCTGCGTATCGTGAATGAACAGTTGATATCATCCACATGTACAATGTGTTTGCAGACTAAGAAAAATGTGGGAGTCTGGCCTAGGTCCTCCTTAATTGTAACATCAATGTCAATGACAGGGTGTCCGATTTCTTCCCAGGCAAATCTCACGGGGATTTTGTTTCCTTGCAAGACAAGAAGGGGTGATGTTTAACACGTCTTTCTTATAATAGCGCCATCATTCTGTTTTGGTGTGCATTGCAGGAAACAAGTCCCGAGGTTTGATGTCATCGAGCTAACGGACCTTCAAGATGAAACCTATCTGCTTGGAAACACCATAAACAACGGTATGAGACCCGCATGTTTCCATAAAACTATATGATACGCATTTTCAAATCCCCAATATCTTTAGAAATTTAAGAAGGCCACTCTTAAACAATTAACATTGTCAACCATGAACCCGTTTGACTCAGCTACCGGGGGTGGGGGTGGAGTGGTAAACACTGTATCATGTATGACCGCAGTATAGTATGACACTCGTCTGGAAGCTACATTAACGATAATCGTACATATTGTACATACGATACTGTCTGTCAGAAATCACATCAAAGACTGCGAATATAGAGTCTCATCCCCGATGATGGTCTCTTGAAGAGCGGTCTAGTTTCCTAGAATATTTGTTAAGTAATAAATGTTGCCATACGCTGTAACTTATGCAAATGTTGTGCAATGAAGTCACTATCACTACTTCTTGTAGGTCTACTGAGCAAGTCAGTCCTGGTTATCCCGATGTTTCTGAAGTTGGAGTTAGCGATAGCGGAGGGTTTGGTGGGAGGGGACGATGACCAGTGGCTGGAGCTGGTCGGCAGGTACGACCGAACTGTGGTCCGCTGTGTGGACTTTGAGCAGGCCTGCGGCAACAGAGGTACGTACGTGTACTGGTCCGTAATCTCCAAGCAGATTCTGTGGGGCAAGGGGAGTCTATATTGGCCGCCAATGGATACAGGCAGCCAATATATATAGACTCCCCTTGCCCCACAGAATCTGCTTGGAGATTACTGGTCCGGTCACCAATGTATACCTGATTTTACCTGTGGACGATGCTTGCTTGGATTTTGAGCGTTTATTTAGCTCATACTTGTTAGTATTTCCAATTGATTGAAAAAAGTGCAGGCGTGATTTCAGCAAAGTTTACCACAACCATAACCATTTTTTTTGGAACCACTTCTCGTCAAAAGTGTTTCTCGTTAAATGTAAAAATGTTCTCTACCATAATGATTACTTATCTACGATTTGATCATGTCTATTCGAAGAGTACAAGTACAAGATCCATAAAAAACGGTTCATTCTATGATCTCCCATTTTGATTACCTCGTTTTGCTTTCCTTTCCAGACATACTGATGTATCCTTCCCGACTTGTTGAAGCCCGGCAGCACGTCCTTGAGGACATTGAACCCCACGTTCTCAAAATCCACCCCCTCTCCACGGACAAGACTCTGTGGCCGAGACCTCTGTCTGACTCCGAGACACAGTTCAACACTCATCGGGTGCGCCACCGTCAGAGCCCCGAGGCCAAAGGCCCGGCCTCTCCGGTACTCAGCTGGCCCATGACGGTGAGCGTCAGGGGTAATCAGCGCAGCCGTCGCAAGGAGGCGGAGGACGAAAAGGCGCAGAGGCGGGCCTCTGCTGATCTGCTGTCTGCTAACGATGAAGGCGTACCCGCTGCGGACGATCTCGTGGTTTCAGAAGAAAAGGCCAGGTATCGCCAAGCACCAGAAGGCGGGCCAAGACAAGATGTCGCGAAACCCCGCGAGAACGTAGCAGGTCAAAGGGAGCGCAGAAAGACACCGTCGCAGGAACCTCAGCCCATCAGCGCTACTACTCGCACGGCAGCTCTGAAGCCCAGGATCAAAGAACCGAAGCAAGAATACGAGCACCCACCCTCCGCATCTATCAAGCCTTCCCCAACTGCCAGGTATTCGGGACTGTCCGAGGTTCCTGAAGACACCACGGCCCTTAATGTAGACGATTTGTCGGAATGCCTCAGGCTGCTAAAACTCGACAGGTAGGACATGTACATGTAGATACAACCCTTGGTTCTTGTTTCGATCCGAATTATTAAGACCTTCTATGCTATGAAGTAGCAAAGAGCAATCATGTAAAACTTGACTCTGCACTTTTAGCAACATTCGTCAGATGTCGCTCTTGTCTCAGGCTGTAAAATCTGGTATGTTGAACCATGGTTGAACGCGAAGATCGTTTTTGCTTTACTTTCTGCTACCCTAGGAATGACATTTTGTGAACAAAAGGGCTTAGAAAAAATTACTTTTAGCTTATCATGCCATTTTTTTTTATTTTCTGACGTACAGTTTCGTCAACGTCTTCAAAGAGGAAATGATTGACGGAAAGCTCCTGATGGATTTGGATCGACGCATGCTCATCAACGACCTTGGTATGAACGAGTTCCAGGCTACAAAGCTCCTGAGGTTCCAGAGAGGCTGGCGCCCAAAGTGAAGGGATGTGTTGTTTTGTGTTGTGTTGTATCCAGAACCGTGCTTTATCCAGAACCATGCTAGATAGTCCACGCGTATCCAGAACCGTGCCTGGAGCAAACTTCTACGTTCTTGGATACGCGGAGACTATCCAGAACCGTGCCTGATCCTAACCCCAACCCATTCAGGCATAGAACTAGATAGAGACGGCTCTGGATACAATATGGCGTACGTAGGAATATTAATGATAGCGTCTTACAGGAATATGCAATGAACGCATGGAGGGTGTGACAAGTAGTTTAAAAATATAATGATACACCGTGAGTCATGCATGATACGATCTTTTGTAGATTATTTCATACGCTGGCGCCAGGGTATTTCAATTTGTATAAATCGTGTTATCTCCATGTTGTTTCTAACAGTGGCTTATACCAATAGATGCTGCGAGATATAACTCAGTCAGTTTTACATGGTGTCAAGTATTGCCGTACATGTTAAGGTTAATCTACTCAGAGACAGTTCTCTCATATAGCCTGGCTATTCTACCCTCTGTTGTTTCCAAAGTTTGGCATTGAATTCGTGTATGTAAATATATTCGTTGCTCTTTAATATTCGACCATTCCATGGCGTAGTATAAGAACCTTATTCATCATTTCTCTAGGATCGCTTAAAGACTATATGAGACAAAATCTCTGGGATCTTCGATACATCTTTAGAAGTTCATACTAGACTATAAGTTCTGTATATGTCAGGGTAGAGACTTCGATCTGGTAGAATCGGCAATTCTATCTACCTATAGGGATCCCGATCGGAGTCTCTGTCAACAGCTACTCCGATCGTGATCTGGATAGGTAGGGCAGACTTCCCAGTTGGAGTCTGTAAATTTTAAGATATTCACTCAAAACGTTTTAACTTTGATTCTTGTCACTTTAGATCGATCAATTGACTTGAAATTTAGGATTTGTAAATGGGAAATCGCCCTAACTAACACATTAACAGCATCTTGATCAGAGTCTCTTTCGACAAAGACTCCGATCGGTATCTCTACCGGTAGAATCACCAATTCTCCGACTCTACCAGATTGGAATCTTTATGACTTGTAATGCCTGTTAACTTGCAGGTTTAATTATCCAGCATGGTAGACAATACTTACGTCATAGTCACGTGAGTGCAAACACTCCAAAGAAGACTTTGTGATGTTACATGTAGGAAGTACCATGGGTTCACTGAGACTCCAACGTTGATCACTGTGATTCCGTGACCAATCATGCCAATGAATAATGTACATCCTGCTAGGATATTTAAATGTACAATGAATGCTCTAACGATAACATTGAAATACAAAGGTGTAACTTAGTAGTTCTTTTATAGATACTCAAATGTTTACCAGGGAAAGCATTTCCCATATTTTAGAACGACCGAATAAGCAAGAGTACAAGTAAGAACGTTGGTACAGTTACAATCACTCTTTCGTGGTTTAAGTTCAGGAAAAGATCTGATTTACAAGCTGCAGAGATATTTGCTTTAAGCATGTTATCTTTCAAGTGTAGAATAGATGTTATGAGAATATATTGAGAACGACACTAAATGTCGCCTATTGGGGCGTTAAAAGTTGACCATTCGCTTAAGCTTGGCAAATGTATCTATTTTTGTTAATCATAGTTTATACGCGTTCTCTAACTGATTGTGCTTTGAAAGCAGTTAGCGTTCCTGTTGTATCATAAGACAGCTATTTTGTCGCTCGTTTTACATAATAAGATACAAGAACATATCATCACATCATAAGCTCATGCTGTACGATGTTGTGAGTAGACACTTGGTATGATTTGTTTGTGATCACGAATGAGCTGGTCTCAGTCATGTTTGTGTTCAGAGTGTTAAGTAGAAGATTTGCTGGTCTTTGTGAACCACTTAGAAATATGTACATGTTGAATGTCGTAACGTACAATTGCCGTGTTTGCGTACTACGAATATAAAAAGTTTCCAAGATCGACGAGTGTTTGTGTTTTTTTGGTGTAAAATGTAATGTAAATGTTGCAAGGTTTTGGAAACTATCATGATATACTGAACACTCTATCATCTTAAAAGTCAAAAGTAAAGGCAGCCATAGCACCGCAATGGGCACTCCATTTGACCTTTGGCTTGTAGCCTTCTGTAAAAACAGCCACGGCCGTAGTAAATGCTGCTCTTTTCGATAAACGGAAGTGGTCATTTTTCAACGTAAGCGGTCAAAATTAGTCGTTTAGTAAAACATGCTTTACGTTGGCGGAGTTATGAGGTCGCCGAACTCAAGCTGAGTAATGAAAATCCTGATAAAAATTCTGAAGGTGACGATATCCTGTGCTACCTACACCTTAACAGTATTTTCAAGCCTCAGCCATTGTCACGCTAACGCAAGTTGACGACCGAGTACGAAATTTCTTTCTCACGCCATAACAAACCCTTCAAAGCGCTTAAAAACAGCTTGACACTTGCCTGTGATCTTGAAGCTCACATCAGCGACGTATAAATGTTATCATGCATAGAAGAATCAAATACGGCTTGAAGTCCACCACTTTCCAGACAAGGCAAGGCAAGACAAGACAAGACCTGTCATGATGCCACAACTAAAGCTTCCCTTGATAGTTTAGCGGCGTTACAGCGACACTATATTAGTCATGCGGTATATGGGCGGGGAGGTCAAAGGTTAGACGTGTGATTCAAAGTCAGTAGAAAGCAGAGGACAGCACGCAAATTATATTCTAGCCACTCGGAGTTTGTTCGGCCGGGTTTTCTTGGATCTCAGTATGATTTATTCCCACGTTTATGTCCACCTTGTCCTTCTGGGCTTCTGTGCCCAACTTGGCCTGACCGGAGCTGGCAAATATTCGAAAGAGAAGAATGATATCCACCCGAAAGAGAATCGCGATCGCGAATTTCGTTCTGCGAAGGTGGAAGCCGCATGGGTGAAAGCACAGAAGGTAAGAGGACTCTCCTACCAGATTTCTATACAGATTACGACGTGTGTGTTAATATATTGCAGTTAGATCCTTGCAATGGTTGTAGAAAAGGGAGTAAAATACGACCAGATCGTATGTGTTTCTTTGTGTACGTCACTTCCGCCCCTCCCCCTTGAAAAGCAAATTAATGTTTCCTTTTTGCTACGTCTTGTGTTTTGGGTACGCCCTCGCTCAGGGACAGGTACAGAGTAGTACCGTTAGAAAAACAATCTTTTTTTGGTGAAAAAATTGATGTCCGCGTAGCTTTTAAGGTTATATTTTTGTGTAGTAACAAACAGCAGTCGCTTATACTGTACGTTTACTAGTAAATAATTGTGTTACGTTACATAGCAGTTTACATGTTGCAAACTTGAATTTTTGCAATCAGAGCTTTGATAGCATTGCAGTTTTAGCTTAAAAAAGCTGGCCAGTTATTAAAGCATTTTTGGGGCGTAACAGAAGAAAGAAGATATCTATGTCATGTCACGCTCTGATTGGTCACAAGTACATTTATAATTTAATAGTAACGCTACTACAGGTGGCAGTAGTTAAACAACAGAGAGATGACAAATGCTTGAAATAGCTCTGGATCCTCTTTCACATAGATTATTTACAGCAATATGTGGCAAATATTCTTTACTTTACAAAGTTCAAAGTTTACCTAGGGGCTTTGGGAAAGAGCAAGATGAAACTTACAGTATGTTAGTACTGTTGTTTGACTTGCTTTACACGCTTATTAAGTTTGGTAAGCAAGCGTGCTAGATGAGTAAGCACTCTTTGTGGGAGATGGTGAGTTGTCCTGATCTGATTGGGGCAGACTTTATTTGATTACACACTGGTCATGTGATCTAGGCAGTCTGTGTAAACTTAAAATGGTTCGGTGGCTGACAAAGAATTACTAAACATCTTATGTTACTTGTTGGACAGTGTTCAGACATTTAGAATTGAAAATAAGTTCTTTGAGACTGAAAGGGCCTTAGATTCTATAGCTACTTCAGTCGATTTAGATAGAAAATTGTAGATTTCTTTAGGAGAAATTGTCTGAAGATATGAAATGAAGACAAGCAAGTGAATTGGGGGCTACGAAACATATGGCAGGGATCCATTGATGACCTAGTGCCTTGGTGTCAAGTTCAAGATATTTGTTTTTCAAAATTGTGATAAAACTAAAATTTACTGATCTACATGTAGGAACATCCTTAAGGGTCACTATTGGAGATCAGTGCCACCCAACTTATATAGTGCCTGTACCTAGTCTATTGTTTACACAGCATATATGGATGAAGAATGAAGCCCTTAAATCAATGCAGTTGCCACATAGCAGTGTTATTCCAAACTACCATACTAGCAGTTGTAAATGTTCTGTTTTGTGTTTCTGTGCAAAGCTTGTGTCTGAGGCCAAGCTGGCAGAGCTCCACAGTGACCTGAAGTTACACGAGATGGAAGAGTTCAGGTGGAAGAAGCTGAGAGCAGAGGGGGGAGACCAAGATGGAGAGAAGGAGGCTAACCTGAGACAAAATCTCCATAGTAAGTTATGCGGTAGCCTGGGTGCCAGACTATTGCCAAGGACAGTATACAGGCTAGCTCCTGGGCTCTAGGGATAGCCTGGGTGCCAGACTGTTGCCAGGGCCAGTATGCAGGCTAGCTCCTGGGCTCCAGGGATAGCCTGGGTGCCAGACTGTTGCCAGGATCAGTATACTATACAGGCTATCTCCTTGGCTCCAGGGCCAACATATCTGCAAGGAAATTTTACCATAGACCCCCTCAGTTAAACCCTGAGCATCATGGTCTAACTGGGGACCTGGCCTGTGTATGGCCCAGAGAGCAGTCTGGCATCCAGGCTAGTTTATATGCAGCATCTGTAGAAGGATAACTAAGAATTCTTTAACATTGCCTTGTGTGATGAATTATTTTTATATGAAGACTGTACTTTTGACTTTTGGCCTGAGCAGGTTTTGTTGCCTCATGTCAAATAGTTTACAATCACTCCTATAATATCTGTTGTTAGTCTGCTGCTGTGTTGCTACTAGAATCTACTCTTTTGTTAACTAGGGTCTATACAAAATGTAGGAGCAGTTCTTATGGATTTTCTGTGTCTACAAATATAAAATAAACAAGTTTTCTTTCTCTAGAACTGATGGTGAAGTATGGGATAGCTGGAGGGAAGTATGAGCACATGAGAAATGATGTGGACACAAACATGAGGCATGCGAAGGAAGTGGCCAGTGAGTTCACAGATCACAGGGTCAAGAAAATCTGGATGAAGGCACAAAAGGTGAAGAATTTTTTTTTTACATCTGTGCCTGTATAAAAGCTTAGTTTTCCTGAGCCTTTGATAGTTAGTATTCTCAACAAGATAAACTGAAAAAGGATGAGTTTGTGGTATGTATACAACTGGACATGCTTTGCCCTGAAGACCCTTGTGATTAAATAATTAAAGCATGTTGGAGCTGCAGTTTGATATAATTATGTTAGAGGGCACTTCTAACAAAGATATAAACAAAGATGCATGTAGGGTGGAGATCTGGTAGAATTGGAGTACTGGTAAAGATCCCGATCAGAGTCTTTGTCAACAGGAACTCCAATCGGAGTCTCTGCCAGTAGAGATCCCGATTGGTGTCTCTGTTGACAGAAACTCTGATTGGGAAATCTACTGGTACACCGATTCTACTAGCAGAGATCCCGATCGGATCGGCGTTTCTGTTGACAAAGACTCGGATTGGGATCTCTACCAGGGATTCTACCAGATTGGAGTCTCTACCCTGACACATAATATAATCGTGACAAAATAAGAATATATTTAAATACAATGGGAAACATGCAAACAAATGCGTGTCCTTTAATATTTGCACTTTCCATCTAGGCTGGATTCTCCCCAGAGGAGTTGGAAGAATTAAAGACAGAACTGAAGCATCACCAGGAGAAAGTCGAAGAATACCAAATGATGGCCAACGAGTTACCAGACTACAAAGGTGGGTGTAGCATTGGGAACTGGTAATTCGTATGAATATTTGTGTTACACATTTTTACATACATGTAAAAGTCTCACCTATTAGTAGTGTACTCAGAGACTCTTACAGTAACAGAAATCAGAAATGACCTAAACAGACACGAACCATATGCCAGCTCACACGCCCATGTATGTTGAGTTGCACTGTTTTCTTGCCTACTCTTTCCATAGAAAACACCATTGAAGGAAGGGACAAGAACGTTGAGTTGAAGGAGAAGTTCAGGGATCTCAGAGACAAGCTCGGCAAGCTTGATCTGAAGATATCCTCTGGGTACATTGATGAAATGGACTTTAAGGAACCCAAAGTCAAGGAACTCTGGGCAGCTGCCCTGAGGGGAAACTTCACTGATGATGAGCTAAAGTCCATTAAGGTGATCATGATTTGTGCACATGTCGTGTGAACGTCATACAGTCGCAAAAATGGGGGCATTCTTGGGATAGTTGTGCGCATGTCCTGCATAATTCAGCTGTCTAGAATTACTTTGTCCTGTATTCTGTAGAAGTAGAAGCAGTACAGAAAAAGCTGTCTTACCTTGTAGATCCTTGTCGGCGGTTGGTTCTGTCACAGCCTACTCGAAAATTCTAAAGCAGCAAAGTCGTACGATGACCTACATTTGTACACCGGATTGAAAAAGGTGATAGTCATCTGTTATGTCATTCCTTCCACAAATGCGGTGAATCTCAATGAAGAAATACTAATGGCTTTTACAGGAGGAACTCGGTCATTTCCAGAAGAAGATGGACAAACATGCCCACTACAAGGAGGCTCTTGTGGCATCTCAGCAGCAGAAGGAAGACATCGGGAAGGAACAGTTTCCGCAAGAAAAGCAGGCACGCCATGCCGACCTTCTGGACAAAGTTAAGGAGCTAGGATATAAGGTAATGTGTACATGTTTTGATAAATACTAGGGAAAAGCTTGCTGCAAGGGACTAAGGTCTGAAGCTTTCCAATTGCATCTCTTCAAGAAGACCACCTGTTCAGGAAGACCACTTTTCCTCGGTCCCCTGGATGGTCTTCTTGGGCAGGTTTCACTGTACTAAAATTCGATACATTGTAGACAAAGCATATATTAATTAATTGATTTGAAACTGCCAAACTTGCTGAAGTAAAATGTAATAGTCGTCCATATTACAAATTATTTATCAAATGATGCACACATATGAATTTATATTCCTGCTGGGTCATTTGTTGACAGGTGAAGAAACACTACAAAGACCTTCATCATCGAATTAACAAGGAGCTGCCCATTGATGAGCTGTGATGAAGTGTACCTGCATGGTGTCACATTCTCAACAGCATTGCTGCTACAGGCTGGAGGATTGGGGACGGATGTTTTATACTCTTTACCAAAATCAGATACATTTTCTTTGTCTGTCTTCACTGTCATGACCAGTAGAAGATTTAATTTAGCTCTTTATTGAGCTTAAAGTGGATCGAGATCACTCTTTTCTTTCCTTTGTAGGTCATGAAACACTAGCCTGGATATACCAGCCTTTTTAGTTTTAGTACGGGCAATATTAATGAGCTGATTCAACCGTTGCACACTGGACAGGGCCTTTGCTGATTGGATGACACCATACCGCCACTCAGGTTTGGCCAACTAGTGCGTCTGTTCAAATTCTTAACAAATATTCAAAGGACAGACTGATAGAATATGTCTGTGTGGGCCCAGTCTTTTTGGCATGGAAACACATAAGAGAGCATGCTAAAGCTAAAAAGGATGGCATTCAGGCTATGAAACACTACAGAGATCTTCATCACTAAGGAGCTACCAATTAATGAGCTGTGATGAAATCCTATCCAGTACTTAATGTCCTGCTTGATGTTAGATTAATGCCAAACAAATCAGAGGTCTTACAAAAACAAAAGACTCTTTTGCTCTCTATTCTTCTCAAGTCCAGGAACAGCCATACCAATGTAAGAAGGAGCTGAGATAAGAATAAGTTTAAATGAAAACAGATGTTATAATTGAGAAAATGATCAACAAACAGAGCTTGCATGCATAAAAATTATGGTCATACCTACAGTGGTAGGTATATGTAGAGTCTTACACATTTTATCATAGCTAATGAAATTGTTTCATCATTAAATAAGAATGAGTCAAATGACTAATGGCAGAGTTTATTATGTTATGTTTGACAAAGTGTAGTCTCCAATGCATGTGCCAGAATTACTTACTATATATAATAGTTCAATGATCAACTAGTACATGATTTAGGTATAATTTTGATGACTGTAAATACACTGATATTACTGAAGATTTAGAAGGGCTGTGTACTGATACAGCTGTACTGATGTTCACTCATTCTTCAGATACCTTCAATGCCTCATGTGAACCCTGGGCCTGAATAAGTCAGAAGATGTTAGTATAAGCATGAAATAGTAAATTTATGATTTTGGATGATCTATACCCAACTCGGGTGCCAAATATTTTGTCAACAAGCAAATCAAAGATGAAAAAGACCCATAAAGTTTTTTTGGTTTGTTACCAAATGGACAGTAAAGATATTCTTATGTGCACAGGTATACTCAAATATAAACACATGTAGATGTTTATATAATATTTCAACACTAGGTATTGGTATACATGTAGGTTCTGGACCTTGACCTCTGGACTTGAATTTACATGTACCATGATGTCCATTTTTTTTATTCAAGATTTTCTGCACTTATACACAATCGTATGGAGAAAGCTTTGTTGATTAGATTTGACAAATTATATTCAGGATGTTTGAATGATTACAGTACTAATTCCACTGTCAACAGATGCAGCGGTTGTTTAGATAAGTACATGTTGATATGATATTTGTGTCAATTCCCTGGATATTAACAAATACAATTAGTATGTGCCATTCCAGATAGTGTTTTGAAATGATGACTACTAATTTTTAGAATCAAGGAGGTTATCTCTATAATCTTCTTGTTAGGGTACAATAAAACATTCATTGTTTAATGTCTAGATGTCAAGAATAATTCTTTGATAATTTTATATGGTTGATGGTATATATTGTGAAATCTCAAACTTACTGGAATGTAGGAATTTTTATGAGTTGTGTTTAATTTCTACATGTAACTTAATGTTATTGCAGTGATATATAACAACCTATCTCTCTATCCCTATACTTGTATCTGTATCCCTATCCCTGTATCCCTATTCCTATCCCTGTATCCCTAACCCTCTACCCCAATCCCTGTATCCCTGTATCCGTATCCCTGTATCCTCTATGTATCCCTACCCCTCTAAAATATGGTAGGAAACAAATTTCGCGCCAAATTCTGGACCTGCCAGTTGACCTTTGCCCCGCCGCTTACGGAACCCAGGCCGTCCTATTGGTCAAAACGCATCACATGACCCAATCAGGAAGTGGGCTGGCTAAAACTTTTCCTGTTCCTCCAAACTTGAAGTGTGCAGCCCGATTCGGGGAAACCGCCGGCTTTTTCTCCAAAATATCCGTACATAGGAGTATTAGCAAGTCACTGACGTAAAATGGGTTGTTGACTAAGGGGTTCCATCCCATTCGTAGCCGTGGGACGCAGCTTGGGGACGTAAGAAATTAATTTCTCCGATCACTTCCTGGTCAGTTCAGTGCAAGAATTCAAGAATGGCGGGGGCTGGAGGTAAGAGTTCCTCTTTCAATTGGTATATTTACTCACGCAGTAATTTCACCGAAAATATATGCTACTTTTAATATTGTTTGCATTGGAGACAAACTAGCGGCCAACTATTGGCCTGTAGTAGGAATTGCAGTTTTTCAGTTGTTTGTCATTATTTGCAGTCAATGTGGAGTACTTGATAAGTTAAAGCCAATAGTATGTGTTAAACTGACCATCAAAAAGGATCAAATGATCTCATGTTGGATAGGTAATATTGCAGCAGTGAGTCCAAACCTTGCCACACTCTGTCAGAGCTTTTAGTTCACAATGTAAAAGGCATATGCATTGCTTATCTATTATATTATTATTATTATTTAAACTTTAAGGTTCTGTTACTTGTTAATACATCAGGTTGCATGCAGCACGATATACAATGTATGACTTCCTTTCAAGGATAATGACTTACTGGTGCATTGGCCATTCATAATTCGTGTGTGTGCCTGTGTGTGTGCGTGTGCATGCTTGAGCTAAAGCTACGTAAACTCTCATAATTCTGATGAGACATTCAAGAGAAGCTTCTAGGACTAGCCAGAGTGCCAGACTGTTGCCAGCGGCATTATAGTCAGGCTAGCTCCTCGGCTCCAGAGCCAACATATCCTCAAGTAAATTTTACCACAGACACCTCAGTTAGACCTTGAGCAAGGTCTAACTTGGGGCTGGCCTGCTGTGTACTAGCCCTGAGAACGGTCTGGCATCCAGGCTATTCTATTTCTAGGCCTTTAAGCTTGATAACATGTTTTTTAAATGTGTCAGTCTTAGGGTACCCAGGGTAATTATGTGAGTATTGCGCAGCAATTATTCTCACCAGCCCTCAATTTGTCAGTGCCAATTCATTTATTACTTGTAGTTCTAGAAGGAAGTGTCACGTCTCTACCCAAGTCTGTCAACAAAAGAATTGTTGAGGTGGCAAACATTAACCGTGTAGCTTGATAACAGACTGATAGAACGTAGCCAAGTGCTTTAAAACTGCACTTTGTGGCACTCCGTAAGTTTGAAAAGTCAAAGTCCTTTTTTTTGTTCAACGAACTCAAATGGAGCAAGTCTTCTAAGTTTAAAAGTAAGCAACAAATTTTGAATCATTGTGTGCCAACATTTGCCATTTGCCATCATAATCTGACTGCTTGTTGAAAAAACCTTGGTGTTGACAGCACAAGAAGCAGAAGAAGAACATCAATATGCATATTTTTACAAAGTCACAAAAGATACCTCCAATGCTAGAGGAGGAACCTGGGTAGTGAACTTAACAAAGTTAGGAAACTTCATCGTGGTGTAATGTTGTAATTTTTTTTTTGTAAATGCTTTAAAGTTAACAAAACATCTAAGATTCTGGAAAAGTTTATAAATAAACATTTGTAAATATTATGAATAGCAATAAACTGCTTGATATATCAAAATTAGAAGCTCAAGTGATAAAATGAGATTATAAAACCCTGCCACTTTTCAGAGTACTAAAAGTATTCCAACATCTGTCACATTGAGATTATGATGATGTTTGGGGAATTGCAATATGTGAATTGTCTTCAATTAAAAATGCACCTATATTAAAGGTGATAGCAAGCAAGTTAAATTGTTAGTGGTAGCAGCCAAGCCTGAGGAGTAACAGTCACCAGGATATAGTCTGGTACATCTCGCAGGAACTCTATGTCGATTGAGTCATTATTCTATTACAAGTGAATTATATTCAATAAAAGAATGCACCTCTATTAAAGGTGATAGATAGCTAGCAAGTTTTGTTAGTGGTGAACTATGATGATGGATTATGATCACTATGATGATGATATAGGGGTAACTGCCAAGCCTGAGGGGTAACAGTCACCAGCAGGATATAGTCAGGTACACTTTGCAGGAACTTTTTGAGTCATGTTTCTATCTTTAGTAGTGAGTAAGGCACTGGATATCTGAATCTGAGTGAAATATACCACAGCAGTGGCGACTACTCCAGTGGACAGAGTTAAGCAGCAACAACTGCCAGACTGTCAATATTTACACAGTTGGATAAAATGTAAAACAACAATATACTGCAGGTGTTTACAACCTGAACCAACAAAAGGTGGCAGAAGTGCTTTTAAAAATGTTGCTTCTGAATGATTTGTACAAATCTATGCCAAAAAGACATGTTCTAGTTGTTGGTGAATTTTAAACCTGTACATATAGTACTTGAAGTTTAATGTAACACTAACATGCTCTGTTTTACTTTGAATTGAGTCTGTAACTGTTTATGCGGTATGTTCAAAGTTCAAGTGCTATTTCAGATCTGTTTGTTTCAAAATAATTCAAGAGGACCTTATGACAATGACTGTTAATGAAGGTTTTTTGTGCACCTAAATTTTTTGGGTACTCCTGGCCCACAATAATTCTATCAGTTGGTTCTGGGATTCGCCTGCTTCATTTTTTTCTGATTTGCAAAAAAAAAAAAATTCTGGTTCTGAATCAACTCGTCTCCAAAATGCTCACATTTTGGCCCCAACAGTTGAAGAAATTCCTTTTGTTCGTGGTTGTTGTTACAGTTTTTCCATCTAACAGTGCAGTGATTTGATTAAAAGTTCAAAATTCATAGTTAAAATTTTAAACCAGCCTGCTATGCCTCCTATCGTAGCATTTGGGGCTATAATAGGATCCCTAGACCTGTTTTTTTCACCCAGTCGCTTCATATCTTTTTCGTAAAAATCTGAGAACCAACAGATTTGGTGCACCTATTCCCCAAAATGAATTTTGAGTCCTACATACTGATTTAACATTTCCTGTGTTTCTTGTGTCTCAGGAGACGATTTCTTCGACTTGAGTATCATGTACAGCCCTGATGGCGAACAGTGGAGCGAGTTTCTCTCGGACGTGTTTCGCCAGGGAGACGAAGAAATCAAGATGTACTTCGAATCAATCGAACAACTCCCGCTACACCACAGTCAAGAGAAAGCTATCAGGAACAGCCGCTGCCAGTTCCTTCTGGTGTCGCCAGACTTTACAGACCTTTTCTCCTATACAACGTTTAGGGACTTAGTCCCTCAGCCACAACAAGTGGTGGTCCTTCTCTGTGGGGTAGACCGCAGCCATCTCATGGATACAGTGGTGAACATGCCTGGCTCTGATAAGTGGATTATCTTGTCTACAACTGACGGTGTGCCTGCTATAGTAGAAACTACATTCCAGGTGATCAACTCCTTTGCACCAGGTAAGAGTCTACATTGTATGTGTTCACAGCCACTCTCAGAGCATGGTGAGTCTACATTGCAGTCAGTCAGTCTTCTTCTTTCGATCAGAGCTTTTCTGGTTCTTCTCCTTGTATTGTATTGTATTGTAATGTATTGTATTGTATTGTATTGTATGTACAGAGAAGATGGTGTCCCTATGTTTTAAGATTAATGGTATCAGTTCTTGTATCTATATAACCTTCTCCTTAATCTGCTTATGGTAGACTTTAAGCTATATCATTGCAAGACAGAGCGATTTTCCCAAACATAGTTCTTTCAAAATGCAACTTCTACTAATTTTAAAATACAAAATCCTATGTTTGTTTACATTCTACAGTTATTAAATGTATAAATTGTATAATTTGATATTTTTTCAGAACATGATCCGGAAAGTCCATACATGCCAATGGCAGGGAAATCACAAGGAGATGACACCTACCTGTGCATGGATCAGTCCAATACTAGTACACAAGGCAAGACAACATTACTAAGTATATGTTTTTGTTCATTAAAAAGTTAAACTACAACAGTTACATTTTGTACTATGAAAGCTTGCCGTCACAAGATGAGCTGTAGATGTTGAGCCAAGATAGCTTTTTTAAAAATAAAAATGTTCCAGCTACTAAACTACTGATTCAGAAGCTCTCATCTCGATCTTTAACTTCTTAGCATCTCTCTCCTCTGTCAGGTCTAGCAGAGTCTCCACTTAGGCAGCTGAACCGTCAGTGAATTATCCCACTTCTGGTACCACCTTTTAGATGTTCCAGCTACTCACTTAAAACTACTGAACAGAAGACCAGGACCTCACACCATTACAAATGTAGCTGTCATACAAATGTATCTTACTTCTTTACATCCCTCTCTTCTCTGTCATGCCCACTTCACATTTAACCTTATCTTTAGGGACTCCATCACACTTGCAAATTTTGGTTTGTGCACAGCTTCAAGTTTCTTTGCATTTCATTATGATCCTATACAGAAGAGGACACCTACTTGAGCATGGATCAGTCCAACAGTGCACAAGGCAAGACAATTGCATAATCTAAAAATCCCTTTAGGCCTAGATATAAATGTACATGACAATAGCACTTAAGACAGATTTTGCATTTTACATTTTTGCATGTACCATACCAAGCAAAAGAACATTTAAGGAAGGTCACAATTACTTTTTACTACTTTTACCTGTCATTTTTTTCACCTTTATATCCTTGTCAGCACGTTTACTGTACATCCTATGAAATATAACACATTATACATTGCAGAGGATCTTTACCTGACCATGACTGGATCTTCAGAAACACATGGTAGGACTCAGAACAAGTTGGTTTAGCTAAAACCTTTGCATGATGCTCACAAATCATACCTCACACTCTTCTTTCTATTTATTAGAAAAATTACTGCAGCCTCTCCTCTTTTCAGCTGCAGAACACACAAGATGATGATCATGATTATGATGCATGTCACAATACTGGTAGAAATAATTTCAAAAATGCAATAATTCTAATAAATAACCTTTCCACCTAATACAAACTTTCCTATTTTTAATCAAGAGAAAGCATTCAACATACAGGACTGTGTATATTAACATGGATTTTTTTTGCTGTTTGTTTCTAGTAATTTCATGACCCTTGTGTTGACATAGTTTTTATACCAATTCACTTTACATTCTACGTCACAGATGAAGATCACTGTACAAATAATTCACATAACAAAGTATTTTTCTTACAGATGCAGAAGAAAGTTTGTACCTAAACATGGCAGAGTCAGAAGAAACATATGGTAGATGACATCTGGAATTTGAATATTAATCAGTTACTAATTTTTTTCATAAAGAACCCTATTTCAGAAAATCAGCATCATGCTAATTGTACTAATATCCCATTTTCATGCAGTTGGGTAAATACATATCAAAACAGTGACAACTTTTATCATACACCTTTGAAGCTCAATCTCTGTCTACAATGTGTAGTAGTACTGTTAGTAGTAAACAGTAAATATATCATACATTACTTAATGATAGTAATAGTTATTAATAATAATGTATATCATCTGACTACACAGGTCAGGACGTTTATGAAGACATGGAAGCAAAGCCTCAGGCAGTTGGACAATTTCAAGGTATGTTTAATTTCATTCAGTTGGCTAGTATTAAAGACACATTTCATGTTAATAATGAATAGAAATATTCAGCTTTTTAATGACCGTCTGTCATCTTCATCAGGGCAATTATGACTGGTTCACTGTGCACTGAAGCTAGGTGTTACTGGTTTGGGACTGCAGTAGCACCTAGCTGCAGTAACACCTAGCTTCAGTGCACAGTAAGCCAGTCATAATTGCCCTGATGAAGATGACAGACGGTCACTGAAACGTCGACTCTTGTTAAACAAGTGGCTGTGAATGAAGAACTTTGCTATTCATAAACATGTAACAACTCACACTATACTTTTCTCTGCCAGACACCTATATGATGCTACCTACACCAGACTCTGGTACCGATGACAGCGGCCCTCCACATCGCCCACCCAAGCCCACTCAACAAAAATCCCGACCAGAAGGGCCAATCATGAGCAAGGAACTTCAGCTTGTGCAGCCGTACACAGTCACATCGGGGGTAAGTATGAAATTTCTCAAATTTTATTAGAATTCTATATTGGGTTACTTGAGGACTGTATATGAATACATACATTTTAAAAGAAAGACCTTAATTTTGTCCAATATTGTTGCGTAAAACCCCCTAGCAGTAGAACTGAGTAAAATGTTCCCTGTGTCATGAGTAATGACATGTACATGTGTATCTGTTATAAAGGAAAACAAATTGTCTTGCCTTCATGATTCATACATTCAAATCTTCTGTTCAATACATGCAAGATCAAAGAGAAAGTCTTTCAGAATTGTCAGTTTCTTTCACCCCAGCTATGGTAGATTATCAGTGCTAGAGTCTGAGTCTCAGAAACAATGTGAGAAATGTGATTCACTTCCAATGTGTATCTGTATAGTGTGTTATGCAGATATGTATCTGTATCTGCGTACCACACCAGCTTTCATAACTCACCAATATCTAGGCCTTTTGTGACAGCAGGCTGAATAAAAGTTCTAAATGGGAACTATGCGGCTCCAGATCGATGTCTTGCTGAGGGACAACTGCGGTGTGAAAGATGTTGGTTAGCTTGAGGAATGAATTCACTCTACTTGATACACCAAGACCTAATAGTTCCTCTTTTTTTACTTTCTCATTATTTCTCCCATCCTCTGTAGTCTGGGGAAAGAGTGGTGTTGATCTTTAAGAACACACTTCCTGAAGGTGGCAGCTACACAGTAGAATTCCAAGGCAACAAGCAGACATCAGTTGTCACAGCTACCAAGGAAAACCCATATACACTGGTCCTCAGTGCACCAGGTAAATTATATCTGTGTCATAAACTATGGGAATTGAGGAATCTTTGCTGCCTTTGCAGATGTATTCTGTATTCTTAAATAGTCAGGAAACCACATATTATCACTTTGGCAGTTTTCAATGGGCACTGGTGCTGACACACTCATGTTTTCCCTGTCCTCCCAGACCACCCTCCTGAGACCACGAAAGCAACTGTGAAGTGTGACAGCAAGTTGCTTGGAAATGCCACCATGGTGTTTGTCAGTAAAATGCGTCGGATGGAAGAGTTACTTTCAGATGTCAGCAAGCCAATTGAGTTCATGTGCCAGTCTCTAGGCACGGAGCCTCAAAATCTGAAGACGCTGGACAAGATACTGAGGGACACCTTCAAGAAACACATGCCACCCAAGGGTCTTGGGGTGTTTGGCATTGATCAAGAGAGCGAGGAAGAATATGGTAAGTGAAGGAAGTGAAAGAATTTCAGTGCAAAATGTAAAAAAAGCTGTAAAAAAAAAATTGGTGTCCAACGTCCAAAGATGATATTCAAATTTTCGAAATGCGACACATACAGTGCATGCAGAACGCGTTCCAATTATGGACTTTTGGAAACCCATGTAGATAACTGTTAGAACCCAGTGTGATACGGCTAGTTATCACACGGGCCGGAACACCTGAGTGTATCAAACGTTATCATGGCCCAGGTTTGACATAAATCAAGATATATACCGGTATGCTGTGTACTTGACCGTTCACGGCATCTCCAGAGTCTGAATTTTTTTCCCTTTCTTACAGCGTATCACCCCGAGGAGTTGCCCACCCTCATGCACTTTGTTGCGAAGTACGGGCTGAAGGACATGTGTGCCTCCCTGCTGCACTGCCCCGGGGCGCTCAACGCCTGCAGCATCGCCAACTGCGATAACGACTTTCCTCACAACCTCGCCGAGAAGTACGGGCACATGGATCTCAAGAAGTACATCGAGGACAGAATCGTGAGCAAACATTGTTATTAGATAGTTTTTTTTAGCAAAAGTTATAGTAACTTATGAAATTTTCGCCTCTTTTTTTGCATTATTGTATAGCATAAATGGAAGGTTGCCAAAAATTTGTTATGTTTTTTTGTGTTTTGTTAGAACACAGTCCAGAAAGTTACTGTGTTCTTCCTTCCCTTCAGGAACTTGGTGCCATTCTGGAGGAGGAAATGGGAGATGGCTACGTGGATATGGACAAGGACTTGTACATGAAGATGACAAAGGTGGACCCTGGCTACGTGTACATGGCGATGGGGAGGTACTACAATACACACGCTGTTCTCAGAGAAGGGGGATACTGTAAGTACTACACCAATATCAGTCTGATTACAGTTTAAACTCGCTTCACAACCCATCAGTCTGATCTGAAGCTGTTGTTACAAAAATGGTTATCACTATTTTATCATTTTGTACTAGAATGAAGGGTATTCTGTAGTTTGTATCATTCTAAACTTGGAAAGTAATACCATGATAATTCATAAAAAGATGCCATATTTTCTTATTATGATTCATAAAAAGATGAAAAATATTCCATGCAAATTTCCATCCTTTGCATTTAAATCATGCTTGATGTTTGAATATTTGTATTGTATTAGAAAAATGAGTATGTATCACCTCACTATCTTATTGAACTTGAAAATTCTTTTTGTAATAGACATGCATATATGATTATGTTGTAATGTCTAATAAAAAAATCTTGAGTTAATGGTCGTTAACTTTTGAATTATCAAATGACGAAGTTATTTTAGATCATACTAAGGAATAACTTGTTGAAGCTAATCATATCGGCACCTAAAAAATGATATAAAAGAATGCTGTCCCTGTCCATTCACTACAGCTATAATGATCCTCATCATCTTTAATGATTTCTTTGCTTCCAAAGACAACTTTTTCCGGAGTGATAGTTCTGTGGAAGAACAACCTGACTATGATCACCCCTTCCCTGTTGCCATACCTGACCTTGATGTTTATGGAGAGACCTTGAGTACTAACTTCATCAAGGACATACTTCAAGGACACGAACAAGGTATGATGTGATGCTATTCTTTATTGATCTTTTGCCAGCCAAAGTGTACACAACAAAATTGCTACTACTCCAAGAGTCACTAAACAATACAGATGACAGGAATCAAAAAGTTGCAAGAGTCAAAAAGTACAGTTTGAAAGGTAGTTGCAAATACAGTGATCACATAGTGACAATAATCTTTAAGATGAAGAATCAGGCATATTATATTAACTGGTTGAGAAAGACTTTTTTTAGTTAGTAATATGTAGGCTTTAAAAAGTCAGATATCAATTTTTTTGTCAGTGTTGTCTGAGTCATGTACAGTATAGTATTATCATTACAGTGACTTAACATACTAACATTTAACAGTCAGTTAAAGCATATAATTGCTGGTCAAGAGCAACATTCACGCATCACTGTACTCACATCACAAGTGCGTGTACAGATGTGTTGTGCACCAGTGCCCTATTCGTTTGTGTAGATGGTGGGTTCAGCACCATGGACAGTGCATGTAGAGATGTGTTGTGCAAGAGTGTTCTTTAGTTTTTGTGTAGATGGTGTGTTCAGCACCATGGACAGGTGCTTGTACAGATGTGTGGTGCACCAGTGCCCTTTAGGTTCATGTAGATGGTGTGTTTAGCACCATGGACAGGTATATGTACAGATGTGTTGTGCTCCAATGACCTGTATGTTTGTGTGGATGGTGTGTTCAGCACCAAGGACAGATGCATGTACCGATGTGTTGTGCACAAGTGCCCTTTAGGTTTGTGTAGATGGTGTGTTCAGCACCAAGGACAGGTGCATGTGCAGATGTGTTGTGCACCAGTGTGCTTTAGGTTTGTGCAGATGATGTGTTCAGCACCAAGGACAGGTGCATGTACAGATGTGTTGTGCACCAGTGCCCTTTAGGTTTGTGCAGATGATGTGTTCAGCACCATGGACAGGTGCGTGTACAGATACGTTGTGCACCAGTGTCCTTTAGGTTTGTGTGGATGATGTGTTCAGCACCAAGGACAGGTGCATGTACAGATGCGTTGTGCACCAGTGCCCTTTAGGTTTGTGTGGATGATGTGTTCAGCACCATGGACATGTCTCTATTACAATTTCAGTAACATTTTTGCTAAGAAGGAGTTATATCTTGCTTTCTATGGCTAATATGACAACATGTATATGACTAACACTCATTTTTCCCAAGGTACTTACTCAACCATCAATAATTTATTGTTATACCATTTAAGTCCCTAAGTGATGGACTATTTACACTTAAGACACATCTTGGTACCAAATGACTTCAAGTGCATCAGGTATCCCAGAGAGGCTTAGAATAAGCTTAAAAACATAGTAAAATACCTGCAAATAGACTGGTCCTGTTGGATTAATAGAATCAGGTCAGTATTACTGTTGTTTGCAACATTTTGTCACAAGGAGAAGAAAACTCATTATACTATATTATCAGTTATTTGTCTTGTCACTGCCTCTGTTTTTATATGTAAAATATTCAAATGGTACTGTGAGCTGCTGTGGCTGTCTCAGCCTCATTGACATAAATTTCTGAAGTGCTCTCAATATTGGTATCACTTCCGTATGTATTGTCAGCTTCCATATGTCTTGGACCCTCATTGGCATAAATTGGTGACGTGCTCTCAACACGAGGGTCATTTTCATATGTTTTGTCAGCTGCAGTATCTGTATCAGCCTCATTGACATAAATTGGTAAAGTGCTCTTAACACGAGAACCATTTTTATATGTAATATTTTCATTTTCAGCTGCTGTATATGTTTCATCCTCATTGTCATAAATTTGTGAAGTGCTCTCAACACTCAAGTTATTTTCATATGTATGTATATTTTCATTGTCAGCTGCGGTACCTGTTTCAGTGTTATGGGCATGAATCTGTGAAATGCTGTCAACATTAGAGCCATTTTCATGTGTAACATTATGTACATTTTCATTGTCAGCTACTGCATCTATTTCAGCCTCATTGTCATAAGTACGGGAAGTGCTCTCACTACTGTAGTCATTTTCATATGTATGTATACTTTCATTGTCAGCTGTTTTACTAGTATCAGATTCTGTTTTGGCCTCATTGTGATAAGTATGGGCAGTGCTCTCAACGTCAGGGTCATTGTCATAAATATGATGGGCAGTGATCTCAACATCAGAGTCATTGTCATATGTATTGTCAGCTTGGATGGGTTGTGACAGTCCCATATTAGGTGTTGGTCTATCCTGCATTGTTTGATTGATATCAAGATGCTGGGATGCTTGATGAGGAACACATTCTTGCTCTGCGGAAGGCGATTCATTGGTGTTGCTGTTGCTAACGTATGTGTAGTTGTAAACAGGATTATGGAATGGCACAAGGTTCTGACTCACAGTTGCCATGTTATTCAGGTGAGGAACATCATTGTTTTGCAACTGCTGGCCTTTGAACTTGTAGATTAAATAAGTGATAAAGGCAAAGCCAACAAGACTGCCTGATGTAATAATGAGGATGTGGGTGGTTGTAATCATGGGTTCCTTCCTGTTTCCCATCACATTGTTGACTGACAAATCCCTTATCTCTGTCTTGTTGTCAGCTTGATAGGGAACATTTTTTGTGCCAGTATCTTCAGAGTCTGTGTCGTTACTTTCAAATGCAGTGTTGTTTGGGGTAAAACTGTACTCGGGCCGCTTGGATGTAGCTGCATTGAATATGCTTTGCTGGATGCCGTGCAGTTTTGTACTTTTGTTCTTAGGCCCACTTATTGGTGTATATGTGAAAGTCTTCAATGTTGTTGATGGTGAGTCACAGGCTAATTCACTCACAGAAACTTGTGAGAGTGACAGTGCCTGTAGCTGATCAGGCGAAGCACATTTGAACATATTAAATGTAAAAAAGGCAGCAAGAAAGGTGGCATTATACTTTTGCAGACATACCTTCTCTACAACGGGCCCAAATGTGCTGCAGGCATGCAAGCATATCAACTTAGTGATCAGCCACTGCAATTTGCAGTCACATCGGAAAGGGTTATGATGGATAAAAACACTTCCTTTGAGGTGGGGAAGGCCCAGGTCACTTTTGGTGACGGATGCAATCATATTCCAGGACAAATGTATAAATTTTAGGTTTGTTAGGTTTCTTACACAGGTTCCTAATTTGACATCTGTTATCCTGTTGTGTTGTAAGTAAATATAACTCAAAGCCGGCAAGTTACAGAGTGATGGCCATGAGAAGGATTCAATAAGGTTGTTTTTGAGTATCAAGAATCTAAGATTTCTTAGAAAGGGAAGTTGATTGACACGACGGATTTTGTTGTGTCGTAGAGACAAACGAGAAGTATTGGATGGTATGCCATCAGGAAAGGTAGTCAATCCACGACTATTACAGTTAACTGCCAGTTTACCTTGGATACATTTTTTTGGCAAGGCGTCACCCTTGCTACTTGCAGCTCTACTATAGATAAGAATAAACAGTGCAAGTAGACAGCTGACAATTTTCATATCTCCTGGAATCAGTCTTTGGTTGTTGTAACACCTTGGTCAAATGGCCAACCAGATCAGATTCCAAAATCAATCCAGAATTTCTGCTTAAAGTCTTGGAATATACATGTACTGATCAGTTCACTAAAAGAACCAAACAATGTCCTGGTTGTACGGCTACTCAATAATTCTTCTGACAGAAGACTCATTCACTCACTATCCATTTTAACGTCAGTTTTTTCCCGTTGTGTGAGGGTTAGACGTGCTCGCACTCTGAATGTTGGGCTACTATTCTGGATAAAAAAATCCTCAAAAGTGACCTACATGTAGCTTCACACCGGAAGTGGCCTTGATCAGTTAGACTCCTTCGTAATCTGTCATCCCTTCTGCATGATGTGTTGAAGGAGGAAGGCAATGGTCTTAGCTTGGCAAATGAAACATATGCTCTCACACCCTGTATGTCACTGCATATTGTATATTCATATGGTTGGGAGACAAATCATGTCCTGAAGAGTCACACCAGTTTCAGAAGCCAAGATGGCCTCAACTTAGTTCTACGCATAATAAATTATCCAGATGAGCCACGCTGGTTCACGTGAGTTTGGGGCTGTCACGTGTCATTTTTCGTTGTCTCCTTTTTTTAGGGCATCTGAAACGCCTGAAGAAAGGGTGCCCTGATATTGACATGACTGTCATAAGGATTACAACTGCCTGACCTTTAAAATGCATCCACTAGAGAATGGAAAAGGAATGCAATAAAAATCTATCAGTGCAGGAGAAACTGTTTTTCTGGTTTTCTCAAGTCACTGGTTTTCTTTCAAATTTGCTTCACTCTCAAGTTCTGCAGATGAAGACTCGAAACATGCCTGACCTGAAGTGGTGGCTGAGTTGTGATTGTCCGAATCTTGTGACAGCTGGTTGTGATCAGTTGGTCCATCCTGAGTGGCCCAATCACCAAGATTTGGGGATGCTTGGATTGCTTCCGGCGAGACAGATTCTTCCATCTGTGGATCTAACTCATTGGTGGTACTGTTGGTGTTGCTGTAAAGAGGGTTTTGGAACAGCACAGTGTTCTGGACTGGGACAGCAGCTACCGGCAGCCTGTTATTCTGGTTGCAAAGGCATTGCAACTGTCGGCATTCTTTGACCATTACGGTCACACAAATGCCAAAGGCAAAGCCTACAAGGCAGCCTAGTACAGTGATGATGATGTCAAGAGTTCCAGTCAGCAGTCCATCGATATCACTCTTTACCACCACGTCGTTGACTGAAGCAATGCTAACTGAAGCAGTGTAGACTGAAATAGTGCTGACTGAAACATTGCTGACTGAAATGTTGCTGACTGAAACGTTGCTGACTGAATCAGTGCTAACTGAAGCAGTGTTGACTGAATGAGTACTGACTGAAATGTTGCTGACTGAATCAGTGCTGACTGAATCAGTGTTGACTGAAGCAGTACTCTCTGAAACTGTGCTGAAGATCACTTTGGTGTCATGGTTAGCATATAAAGTGATCGCAGGCTGTGATATGCTCTTCTGGATGCCATTGTGCACTATGGTGCTATTCCCATCCATAGGTTCATTTATTGGTGCATACTCACAGCCTAATCCAGGGGTAGAAATTTTTGAGAATGGCACAGCTTGTTGTAGCTGATCTGGTGAATCACAGGAAAATTGGTTCAAGTGATGCACACGATGGCATGACAGAAATGGGGCATGACATTCTGTAAGGGTCTTAAAATGGGTACATGAACTCATGAAGCCAAGGGCTTGTAAGCATTTCACCTTAGTGACCAGCCAGAGCAATTTGCAGTCACAGCGGAAAGGGTTAGAGTGGATGAAAACTTTTCGAACGCGGGGAAGTCCCAGGTCACTTTCAGTGATAGATGCAATCCTGTTGTGTGACAGATTTATAACATCTATGGATTTGATCTGATTGATACAGACTCCAAACTTTACGTGTGTTATCCTGTTTGACTGTAAAAAGATGAACCCCAAACCCGGCATGTTACAGAAAGACCTCCATGGCAAGGCTTCAATAACATTCTTACTGAGGTCCAGGGTCATCAATTTGGTCAGAGGTGGAAAATGATCAACATGACGGATTTTGTTGTTGGACAGATCCAAGCGGACCGTATTGGGGGGTATGTCATCAGGGAACGTGGCCAAGGCACGGGATGGACAGTCGACTCTTATGCCTGTAGATTCATGTGGTTTGATGCAATTTTTAGGCAAGTCTTCGGCCCTGCCACTCGCAGCCCAGCAGACTGTTATGATGAAAAAAACAATCAGGCTGCTGACAGCTCTCATCTCTCCTGAGAATCCACCTTTTTTGTCTAGTTACTGTTCAGTAACATCTTGCTCAAGTATTGATACCAAAGTCTACTTGTGATCTCTAGTTTCTGTTGAATACCTCAGAAAGAGGTGCCTACATATACATGACATATTATGTTAAGAAACAAGCTAAAAGAATTCCTTTCTGATTTTCTGGCTGATATTCTTGACAAAGAATCATCAAAAGTGACCTAGCTTTGCATTCAAGGTAGTCTTGGTCAGTCAAAACTCTTCAGAGGCTGCAAGTCTCTTAGTTGTTGTGGATGTCACTCTTCTCCATGGTATGTTGAGCAATGAGGGAGTATCAAGTGCTAGTGCACATGTCGTTGCAAATTGTATGATGTTATTCAAAAGCTCAGGAGACAAATTTCACCTTTGCTGAGAAGTAGGCTCAGCTAAGATGAAATTTGTCTCCCAAGCTTTTGAATAACATCATACAATTTGCAACAACACGTGCACTACCACTTGATACTCCCTCATTGCTCAGCACAGCACGTAACTCAACACACCTCGTAACTTCTTCAGAAACTTCTGAAAGGCTGTGCATTAACCCTTTTCAGTCCAAGGCCATGCATGATCTAAAATTCAGACGCTACATCTTTGGGACACTGTCAAGTTGTACTCAGTCAATTGAAGGTTATTCAGTTTCTGGAAGGAACAAAACTGTCAATTCAGAAACAGAAATCGCCATGGACTTGGAGCTTTAGATTTTATGGGTTGTTATCTGCCTTACGGCATAGATTGTGGCTTAACAGTGAGTGCTATTCGTGAATGTGCTTAGTAATGGTGTCGTAAGCCACATTTTGAATTGGCGGAACAATCAGCTTGGTCAGTTTCACAGGAGCAGTTGTTGTCTCATCCTGAATCATCTGATCATTAACATTTGGGGGGATCACAGCTTCAGAAGGGTTGTGGGCAGACTCCTGCACTGTTGAAGGTGGTTCTCTGGTGATGCTGCCACTGCTGGTGTAAAGAGGGTTTTGAAACAACAGGGCATTCTGAGCCAGAGCAGTCACTGCTGCCCTGCTCTGAAGATTACGAAGCTTCTGCAACTGTTTGTATTTGATGAACTTGATAATCACACAGGTAAAAAAGGCCAGGCTTAGAAGGCTTGCCGCTACCATGATGATGATGTGGAGGGTTGTAATCAATGGCAAAACACGTGTAGAGGGGCCACACTCCATCACAGAGCATCCGGGGATGAGTATGTAATACTCGGTGGGGAATGTGACATCACTCTTCACCATCAGATTCCTGACTGATGTAGTCAGACCTTCAATATCTGTGATGTTGTCCGCTTGAGGGTGAACCGTTTTTGAGACAACGCTCTCTGTGCTAACCTCTTTGAGCACAATGATGTCTTGACCATGAGAAGGTGCAATGCTGTTACCATGTTGAGTTATGGTAAGGTTCAGATGACCACTTTGTTGGGTTGTGCCAGCTGTGTCATTGTCACCATCCAGTGTTAGAGCAGGGTTGTATACTTGTATGGCCTGCTTGATGCCGGGCAGTCCTGTACTTCCACTTACTATATTTTGTGTGGATGTCTTCAATTTTGTTGAAGTAAGAACTGCTGACACACAACTTAACTCTGGGATAGGTATGTTTGAGAGTGGCAGTGCTGTAAACCGTTCAGGTGAATCACAGGAAATATCATTTAGATCATATTGTGTATACAGAAAGTAGGCATCACAATGTTTGCATTCAAAGATTTTGGGACCACAGGACTGCATGCATTTCACCTTTTTGATCAGCCACAATAAGTTGCAGTCACAGAGGAAAGGGTTGAAGTGGACAAAAACCTTGATGCCGTGGGGAAGTCCAAGGTTGCTTTTAGTTACGGATGCAATCTTGTTGTGTGACAGATTTATTTGTGTGAGTTTTGTCAGATGTTTGATACAGATTCCTAGTTCAACATTTTGTATCCTGTTCCAATGTAGGTGAATGATGAGAACATTTGGCAAGTTACAGAGGGACGGCCATGACACAGCTTCGATAAGATTCTTACTGAGGTCTAGCACCTTCAGTTTTGTCAGAGGTGGAAAGTATGTAACATTGGGGATCTTGTTGATGGACAAATCCAGACGTGTGATATCACGTGATATGTTATCAGGGAAGGTGGTTAACTCGTGGAGTCTACAAATAACTTTTAACTCTGATTTTTGTCGATAGACACAATCTTTTGGTAAGGCAAGACCCTTGCTTCTTACAGTCCTACAGGCTATAATGATAAAAAGTGCAAGGAGAATACTGACAAGTCTCATGTCTCCTACATGTAGCTGGGTTGAAGTCTTTTTTGGTTACATCTTAAGCTTGGCCTAATGCAGAGTTCTTTCTGATGCCCACTACTGGGATAGTGTCCCTACATATGAGAGTAGCAAACTAAAAGTGGTCCCCCTAATTTTCTCCTTCCTTGCTGATGATTTTGACTAAGAATCATTAAAGCCAACAGTGACCTACGAGTAGTTTAGGTGGACTAAGTCACGCAGTATCAAATGCTTGCCTTCTGTATGTTGTGTGGAACAGAGTAGACAAGTCACGCAGTATCAAATGCCTGCCTTCTGTATGTTGTGTGGAACAGAGTAGACAAACCTCCTGTGAAAAATAAAAAGTTTCAACTGCTCAAACCTTTTGATGTATGTAACTCACAGTACTACGTGTGCATTGAATATTCAAAAAATTGTAAGACTTGAAGAAAAGCACTGTTAACAGTTCTGTGTAATCTAATGTCTACTAAACATAATTCTGCCACTCAGTTTTTCAAATGTTGTGTCAGAAACGATATTGTCTGCAACAGGCAAAGCTTTAATGCAATGTTTACAAAACATCAAGCAAAAACCATGAAACATCCAGGTTTCTCGCAAGCACAGTACGTTCAGATCCGGACAACATGCTCATGTCAGCTATATTCATGTGCCTGTTTTTTTTTCAGAGCCTGAGCCTGAGCCTGAAATCTACGATGATCCAGATAAGCATGATCCAGCCCCGGTGGATCCCCACCTTCCCCGCAGACCATTCAGTGATATGCGTGGACCAAGTAAATAGCCTTTACATCATTCTTTATGTTTATTCAAAGTCTGCAAGGTTTTGTTTATTTTTTTACAGCTACAGTACATACATAAAGCCTTGTGATTGATTGAAGTAGTTTTTTAAAGCTGCATTTTGGTAACATTAGGATGATACAAAAAGTAAATTTTCTGGTCATTTCTTTACAAACTAAGTTGAATCAACCCTACTTCAGGAAGTGGAGGTGCCAAAATATTGCACCATACAAGTGTGTTAAAAGTTAGAAACACAGCTGTTATCCATGTTTGTTTACATTCTGGCATTTTGTGGTGGCATGCAAAAATGTTACATAATGTCCCTTTAACAATTTGGTGGGGGAAAAATTCTTGATTTATGCCGATGCAGTCCTATTTAGAGGGCCACAGAATTCTCGATCAGAACAATTTTCCCTGCACTGATACTGTACATTCAGGGTACTGGTGTAACCTTATCAAGTATGTGATGCTGCAGCTATATACAGATAAGAAAATGAAATATGTAAATTGCTGATGTCACAGAAGAAGATGATTAAAACTCACCTCTCTGCACTGTTTGGTTTTACAACATGGCACATACAGCTCCTACAGATTTTCTGGTGTGGTTGGGGCACAATGTGCAGTTGTGATTGAGGATAGAATCAAGCTATTTTTATTCATAGAGCTGCCAGACTAATTTGAGATTACGTGGGGCCAAGCCCAAAGTGATCTGAAGTAAACACTATACCTGGACTGTACCACTAGCTCTCAGCCATGTTAAAGAAAAACATGCATATAAGGGCTTAGGCAGTTACACACCCATCTTAAAAATTCTCTTATTTCTTCTACAGTATCTGTAACAACAAATTTGAGAAGAAAAATATGATCAGAATCCTGAAATAAACAAAATCTTACATGTACATGTACATAGAACTAAATGTGATCTATTCTTAAAAGATCAAGACATGAATTTTTACCTTTTTTTCAGGTATCACAAGAAAGCAGATAAGACATTCCTTCAAGCAGCCACCTGTAGCAGAATCTCCAACAGAAAAACGCAGATCACAAACTTTGCCCATTGGAGTCAGCCTCTCATCTGCTGATACAGGAGCCTCACCTTCATGTATGTCATTGTCTCAGAACACACAGAAAACCTCTGTGTTATGAAGGATATGAGTTTTTAAAACTTCAAAAATGGGTGTAGCGGGAAGGAAAGCAAAATTAGCTCATTTTGTGATGTAAGTCATTAAATAGCTCGAAGTTGGTGTATTATGCTGAAGGGCAGTTACACTGGCTACATAGATATTGTGCTGTCAGTGTGAATGTCATTCAGCACCAGGGACAGAGACTGTGCTGTCCATGTGAATGTCATTCAGCACCAAGGACAGAGACTGTGCTGTCAGTGTGAATGTCATTCAGCACCGGGGACAGAGACTGTGCTGTCAATGTGAATGTCATTCAGCACCAGGGACAGATACTGTGCAGTCATGTCACTCTTTTTGCTCTGCATTTTAGAAAAAAGAAGAGTCAAAGGCAAACAATGTACTGATTTCATATTTGTAGGATATTGCATTTCCTTCTGTTTTGTAATGATACTGTGTGTTCTTTTCAGAAAAAAACTTTTACTGTCAAATTTTCATGAGATTGAAACAATAACCCTTTTGGTTTACTCCTTCTCATAGCTGGACATGATGACTTGGCCATGTACACACCAGGACAGCAAGAACTTATCAAGCTACAGAAGGAGGTAAAGGCTGGTATCTACACCGTGGACGAGGCAGCCACCATGTTCAAAGCATGGCAGATGAGGGAGAGAGACCGAGCCATGTCGTTCGACCAGCAGCAGAAGGAGATGGACAACCTGCGCGCGAGTGTTCAGCGCAGGGCAAAGAAAGGGCAGCCTGAGGTTGGCCCGCCCATCCCGAAACACGGGAGAGATGAAGGGATATATGGTAGGGTCCTAACCAGGATCAGGAGAACCAACAGCAATGAGGGAGGGCAGCAGGAGCCAGGTGCAGTGAGCAGGCAGCCGAGAAAGGTATGGACCAAGTATTGTAGTCTGGATACAATAAACTGATCAAAGACATCCAATGGCATAAACCTTGATGCTCACTGGACATGATTTATACACCAGTTATAAATTTAAGCATTCAATGTTAAGCCCTTATCCTTACCTGCGTTCTTCTGATCATAGATAACATCTACATACCTCTGCCAGGGCACATGTATCTGCCACAATGAAAAAAATGAATCTAAACAGAACTCCAAGGCAACGTCAGCCAGTGAGATTCACTCCTGGGTCTCTAAACTGTGCATATCTGGGGGTGCTGCACTAGAAATCTCTCAAAAGCTCAACATCCTGTTTTTCAAAGTGGCAGATACGTATATGTAACCCATAGATAAATGTAAATGAAGGTTACATTGTGCCAAAAGTATATACAAGATATTTCACTATTGTTGCTTCATTTTTGCTTGCTTATAATTAATTACTTGCTTTTTTTGTTATCATAATACAGTAGAGAGTGATGTTTTGTGTTTTTTATTTACCCAGACTCCAGGTAGACCTCCCTCCTACAAAAGACCTGGTGAAGGGAATAGGGAGAGCACACTGAGTAACAGCAGTATGTAGCAACAATTCCTTTTGTTTATCTATTAAGATTTACCACATTTGTAGAAGGATTAACATAACAGGTGACTGTCACCTCTTCAACATGTCAAACCTGAGACCAAATTGTAAGTTTTGAACCATTCACACCGGGAAGGACCCCTACTCTTTTCAATAAGTGTGGGATCTTTAGGCTATTCAATCTACTGTTACTGTACAAGTGGTGCACAATTATTGTCACAGTGACAGACATGACTTAGAAACCTCACTTTGTCATTACAGGTTCCTCTTCTGGTGGATCAAGGCACAGTGTGATGAGCACTGCTAGTTTGGACAGTGGCATGGATGTGCCGGTGAGTCTAACACGTTGATGATACAGATATATAACAGCGAGGTATATAACTGCCCAGCCCAATTAGTCCTAGACCTTTTGGCCTAGCGGTTTGTGCGCTGGTTGTGAACTGACACGCTGTAAGCAGCGCGGGTTCGATCCCGGGAGTCAACCTTTAAGACTTTCCCTCCTTCTCTTACCGGGTGTTGCAGACAGATAACTTTAGCAACTCAAGAAAAGGACAGATACTTTTGTATGGTTATCTACATATTTACTGTACAGAATAAATAAAGAGCAATAACAAGAATCATAAGTAGTATCTTAATGTAACTGTAGAGTCTAATGTACTATCCTGTATATACATACAGTATCTTGTGTACCAAAACTTAGCAAAAAGAGTAAAATTTTAGAAATACGGGGTAGGCATTTCACCTAGTGCTTTTATACCACACACTATCATGATACATGTGTACATACCAAGATCTCTTAACTTCTTGTTTTTCATAACAGCCTGCTGAAGACATTCCTGAAGAGGAACCCCCACCTGTTCCTATGCACATTCCTGTGAGTACCATCAGTCCAATGCTTTGAATGTGAAAAGACTATATTTCGAAATATGACAGAAGTAAACTTTTTTCAGATGACATAACAATTCCTCTGTCTAACATTTGTACTTGAATGTGGAAAGACGCTTGAAGGATATATACAATGACAAAGAATTGTTAGGCCACTCCAATTTGATTTTTTTGTTGTTCTTGAAGTAAAGGAAGATAATACTGATCTGGAATATCAATGAAAAAATAAACTGAAGGAAACATGTATTGGTACACTCAGTTTCAGGGAGTGAATAGAGTTAGATTCAAGTTTTCCTTCCAGCCGTACTTTCTAATATTTACTCTATGAGGTCTTGGAACCAACAAAATAAATTGCTCTGGCCTTATGACAGAAGCCACACTTCCAGAAGCACATAGATGGTCTCCAGAGACTGACTGCCAGAGATTTTACAGATACCACAGAAATAAAGATGGCACTGTATGGATGGAAGTTGTTGTCAACTCTAACATGGCCTTTTAAACTTCTTTCCTTCTTCTTCTGTCTCTTAGAGGAGAGTTCGTCCCCTGTCGGAAAAGTTTGACGATGACTTCATCGCCAAGCCTGTCCCCCAACCCCCGGTTAGTAAACGCCCTCTGCCCAGGGAACCCCCTCCCTCACCTGTCAAACCACCATCTCGTCCCGGTCTGACATCCAGAACCACTGAGCCAGACATGAGTCCAAGGTAATGGTCGATACCTCAGTTGTCGTAGCCTTATAGTAATCTTCAAGCAGTTTTTTATGAGCCAAGACAGGTGTCCAATAGTTTTGGTACCTTATTAGATACTGTCTTCCCTATTGGATACTGTCTTGGCTACCAAAAGATCTGCTTGAAGATTACTGTAACTGAATGTCTCACTTTCACAATGTGGCACATATCAGTGCACTGCAGTGTGATGGAGTCATTGGTTGAATGATTGAATGAATGAAGGAACGAAAAAACAAACAAGCAAACAAACAAACAAACGACCTTTATTGTTCATTTAAGCTCTAACAAGCTAAGTACAGGTCATGGACAGGTGATAAAGTAAGTCTGGGTAGAATTAGGCGTAAGAGTGTTGTATAATTACTACAACTTATAATTACTAACTGTAACATCTACAATGACTAACGTATGTCGGTAATGATAACTTGTTTGGCCTTTTATCCAGGCTTAGACCTGCCAGTACTCCCCGACCATCGCTACCAACATCTCCGTTCAGCGAAGTGAACGCTAAGTTGAACGCTGAGTTGGCGAAAAAATTTGGGAAGCTTTCGTCTTCAGGCGACGATGAAATGAGCAGTGACAGACGTGCCTCTCCAAGAGATTCGCCCCAGGAGCCGTCCTCCCCGAAACCTCCAAGGCCTCCACAGCGCGGGTCCAACCCACAGCCACCACCAAGGCCCCCTAGGAAGCCTCTAAATTAGGCATCTACTCCGATTACGGAAGTAATGTCATGATGTTCATTCCACAGGTTCTTTGGACAAGTAAGATTTAGTGCTCGATGGTAGCAAGTGCAAAGATTAGGAGAACTGTTAGAAGCAGTTAACAGTTTGGCTACAGGTCAACATTAGTTTACAGGGTGAACAGCAAAACCTTGACAATCAATTTGATGTGCATTTCTTGTATTAAGATCACTCATAAGGTGTCATATTAATGCAAATCAAGGAATATTTTCACTACTTGGATATATATACCTAGTCTAGTACCAAGATAACAGAATGACATTATAATAGCTTTGATTAGCATAAGTTTAGAGTTTTTACACTATGTCATCATTTGTCATTGTACCATTATAATGTAGTGATAGTTTCTTTGCATTTGCTTGTACTTTGGGTAACATGTTGTCTGACAACATCTTGAAGTTTATATTTTCCGTATGAGTAAAATGATTTCTTTTTTTCTTCATTGTAAGCTGTCTTTCCCATCCAGGTATGAGGTAAATGTGTGCTGCAGATTGCCAAGTCTGATCTAATAGGTCCTGATAATTTTAAGGTTAACAAAAAAACTTTTATTAGCTTTGAACATATACAAGATATAATTATCATTTTATATCATTTATTCTGCTAATACAATAGTGGAAATTTTAAGCATTGAGGCTCTGCTTTATTGAAGGAATAGCTCAAAATCTATTCACCATTTTTACTTTTAATTCGAATCCTTAAAATGTTTCACAACAATGTATAGTTATAAAGAACCATTAAGAAGGGTGTAGTAAGACTAATACCCTTCTTCCAATAGATTTGGATGTTTAAAAAACATTGGAGAGGAGAGGGCAACCATGTATACTATTTTGGTAATGTTTTTAGTGTCATTTAACAATTCTTTTCATTTTATGACATTCAAGCTCTTTTCAAGTTGTGAAATGTCTGGATATGTTGTGACGTCCATACTGTTTTCTGCTTTTACTGTATCTGACTAACTAGCAAATATGTTTTAGGAAAAATTATGATTGTCATGTTTATAGCTATGGGGGGCAGTGATGTCTGTATATTATGCATATGGCAATGCTTGGATTACTGAATATGGTATCTAGCTAGAAAATGAGTAAGTTGAGTGCATTCCAATGGGCTTTTAGTTAAGTATACCTTTGTGAAGAAAGGTTGTATCTTTTATTTTGACTTACCACCAAGCTTGGCAACCCAAGGATTGAATAACATTTCAGACGTCCTCACTAAATTTTCCTGAAATGTGCCATTGCTTTGATTACTTAATCTGATTTTATCTAGCTAGACAATGAGTTTATTTACAAATAGAACATATTCCAGTAGGATTTTCAGTTATATCTTTCTATAGAAACATTTAGCTAATTGTATATTTTACCTTGACTCACCAAGTTTGGCAACCAAAGGTTTGAATAACAAGTCTTGAAATGTTATTAAGTGTAAATTATCCTAGAATCAACCAACTGTGGTTATTAATGGTATTGTCTGGGGACCAATATTTGATGCAGGAGTTGTTTTTTTAATCAGCTGATTTGGCGGTTTTCGGTTAGTATTTTATTTTCATTAACCCAGGCATTCTTACCCTTTCTCTTTGCAAAATGGAATGACTCTTAATGACGGTTAATTGATGACTTTTATATTACAAACTTCTCGTTTGTGTTTCTCTATTTTGGAGGATATTCTAAAAGCGTGCTTTACATGAATTGGTACTATATGCGTATTGAAGTTCACGTGAATTCCTATATGCTTCATGCCAGTCTTAAATTAGGTGTGGTAACGAGAATTTCTTGCTGCTGCTGTATATTATACATGTATGTGTAATAAATTAAATTCTTTGAGGAATTATGAAGTAGTGCCTGTTGATGATTCTATCACGTTGTCTTCGTCTTCATGATGTTTTTGGGAACAATAACACCTGGAGCAGGAAGGTTTGTTTATATATGCTGTGACAGCAAGATAACAAATGTTTCCGCCGGTCAAATACCTAATATCTTAATCATTGACGTAACGATGCTTTGAAAATAATTTTATGTAGGTCAGAAAGAGAAGTTACTGATATCAAGACATCATTTTTAGTTTCTCTGCAATACCAGGATTTTTAGGGTTTTTTGCCATACGTGCTCTGTTTTCAAAGAAGACTTGCTTCGAATTTACAGAAAAGAACAGTTACAACAAAATGATTTTTGTTTCTGTTTATTTCACAATTCTCCAGTTGTTTCCCTAGTCGCTGAGAAGAGAGAAATAACCCGTGTGGTTGTTTAGAAGATGAAGGCATCCATGTCGCGTGCATCGACCACACTGGAACCACTACCCTCCCCGGAGCCGGTACCATCATCCACAGCGTAGTACCTCATCTCAAACCCATCCTTGGCGACGCTGCTGTCGCTCTTAAACACGAGCTTCACGCGGTTCCCCGTGCTTTTGAGCGGCTTGGGTAGCTCATCCCCGCACAGTGTGGCCAGGAGAGGGGCGCTATCAGAAAGGCCGTCGTAGATTTCCAAGTAGTCATAGCTAGACAGACAAACAACAGCAAAGGATTCGTCATTCCCAAGTACAAATATGCCCAAAGTTTCAGGACTTGAATATGTTCACAAAAATGTGCTCCGCGCAACGCTTTGCCTTACATTGTATATTGTGTCTTCTACCAATACTGAGCTTAGAATCTACGTGTAGATTGTACTAGATTGATGCAATTAGCCAGTATCTAGATTAATGCCTTACGCCTCTTTCCTAGAACTACATCACTATGGAACAAGCTTCCTTGTGAATGCTTTCCAAATGGGTACAACCTTAACCTTTTCAAGTCTAAGGTAAACAAACATCTGTCTGTTCAGTTCCTCAATGTAACATAAAACATTAAGTGATTCGTATGAGCCTTGTTATGAGGTGAAAATTTTGAAGTAAATAAAAAAAAAACATACAATGTACCTGTTACAATTGCTGTGCATTAACGTTTGTCTTAACTTTTAAAATTGCTTCAAAGAGAACCTACCGACAAGTGCTGGAACCCTCCAGCTCAAATTGGGTGAACTCCATGTAGACGTAGTTGCCAGGGGAGATGGAGATCCACCACTCGCAGTCCATGCCGTTGTCGTAGTTCAGGTGGGTGATGATTCCAGCATCCTCCTTCAGCTGCCCACCACAGGGCGTCTCTGGGTTCACAACTGGGCTGATACCTGTGGAGAAATAACACGTTATCGGCTGCGTCTAGACTAGTGCTAGCTTGATCATATGTATATATTGTATCCATGTATATACAAGCTAATAATTCTTCTGTTTGTGGCCTGTACTTAACCCAGTGGGTATGTATGCACAATAAAGGTCTTCGTGCATTCATTCATTAATTAAAAAAACAAACTTTTGGTTCACCCACTAGGTTAAAGCAGATTCACATCCCTAGTGCTGTGGCCAACATATGTTGGGAAGGCTTGATTTTTTTTCTCATGTATGTAATCCTGATATTTTCAGGACTTCTTAGAAACATTGCACCTACTCTCGGAAAAAGAGTAGGGGCAGGACCCCGTGTACGTGTGTGATGGTCCAAATACTACTGTCTGGAAGTTGGTGATTCACTACGGACTCCAGGAAGAATAGTGTGAAATTTACACTAATGGAGATCCTAATAAAACAAACAAACAAAAAAACAAACACTGACCACCGCCGCCGGGGCAATGGTCCTCATCACTGTTGTCACCGCAGTCGTCATAGCCGTCACACTCCCAATTGGCCAGGATACAGCGGCCATTGTCACACTCGAACCGGTCACTGGCACACCCGGGATTGGGATCTGTGGCAGAACAATTTGGCCCAAATCTTTTACGTTTAGAACTGAAAAGAGTGTCAGTCCTAGCAAAGGATGTGACATTGTGTGATCTGTCAATAACTTAATCAGGTTGGCAAGAGATTGTATATAACAGGGTTCTTCACTCAACAAGCAATGGGTTTTCACATCGGACGTTTCGTTGACCGTCTGTCACCTTCTTGTTGAATAAAGAACCTTCTTATACAGATATGTGTGATCTAAATAGAAAGTTCGTGCGATATCAACAAATGATCCAGAGAGATGTCGTAACTGTCCAGTATTCCAATAGGAACTGGAGGAACTTTAAGTTAAGGCAGGAAACCTACCAGAACAGCCCAGAGAGATGCTTTAACTGCCCAGTATTTATTTCAATAGGAACACGGGGGAACTACGTCTACAAAACCTACCAGAACAGCCCACTTCGTCACTGTTGTCGCCACAGTCGTTGTCGCCATCACAAACCCACGAGCTGTAGGTGCATTGGCCGTTAGCACACTCAAACTGGGTGCTGGTGCACTGAGTTGGGGTCAGTGGGCCTGGAACAATGAGAAAAATCACTTTAAAACAGCAAAAGTCAGGAGGAAAGTGGCAGCTCAGTGCTTTAAAATAGTATTTTTTTACAGAAAGAAGATGTTTACGAATACGATTCCTTTCATACATGCAACGCAATGCGTTCTTCTCTGGTGTGACGTCAACACTGGGTCAAAGGTATCCGTTTTAACTTTAAACATGTAACTATCAACACAGATGAACTTTTATGAAAGTAAAACGTTATTTTGTCCGTGGAAGGAAATGTGTTTGTCACCTGGGTCGCCGCCTGGGCAGTTTTGCTCGTCGCTGTTGTCGCCACAGTCGTTGTCACCATCACAAACCCACGAGCTGTAGGTGCAGTGGCCGTTAGCACACTCAAACTGGGTGCTGGAGCACTGAGTTGGGGTCAGTGGGCCTGGAACAATGAGAAAAATCACTTTAAAACAGCAAAAGTCAGGAGGAAAGTGGCAGCTCAGTGCTTTAAAATGGTATTTTTTTTACAGAAAGAAGATGCTTACGAATACGATTCCTTTCATACATGCAACGCAATGCGTTCTTCTCTGGTGTGACGTCAACACTGGGTCAAAGGTATCCGTTTTAACTTTGAACATGTAACTATCAACACAGATGAACTTTCGTGAAAGTAAAACGTTATGTTTGTCACCTGGGTCGCCGCCTGGACAGTTTTGCTCGTCGCTGTAGTCGCCACAGTCGTCGTCCCCGTCACATACCCAGTTCAGGGGCACACAGCCCCCGTTATCACATGGCTGTTGGTGGGCCAAAACGCAATCATGGTTCTGAGGACCGGTACCTCCACCACCTGTAAAAACAAGGGCCCAGTAACGTCTATCATTACATGCTAGTCTTTTAGCCTCTTGTGCAGACCTTTCTAGCAGCCTACATTTGTTTCTATGAACGCGGTGGTTTCTTTTCGGAGGGAGGGCTGTATCCACGCAGAGAGCTGAATCTGTCGCTTGGAATACAGCTACCACCTTACGGCAGCCCCCCCCCCCATCAAGGATTAAGTTCATGACCCTGCAAGGCATATTTACAGTACGTTTACATTTACACACTTATCCATTTTTCAATATTTGAAATGCATGGAGAAACAACAGAACTTTATTGCACAATTGTAGAAGGTATAACGTATGGCATCTACTATACATGCCAAATAAGAACAAACATACTATGAGACTAATCTACCATGCACACGACTATGTAGTATGGGATGAGAATGTGCTTTTACAGTTATTTCTGGAGTTTGTAGCGTTTAGACATTTTTAAAAATCATTGTCCCGTATGTACAATGCATGAGTTGTCACATGTCAATATGCACTTAGATTTGCAATTTGAATCCATTGAAAGAAATCCTGGTATAGAATATGGTAGACTTGTTTTATATAGACAAAGTACGCATATCAGAAACTTACCGTGACAGTTGGACTCATCGACGCCGTCTGAGCAGTCGTCCCAGCCGTCGCACAGCCAGTTGGAGGGAATACAGTACCCGTTCCCGGTCCCACAGTCGTACTCGTCACTGTCACACGCTACAAAATGCAAAAATGTTTTACAAAAGGTGCTTCAAACATGAATCTAATAATCTAATGCAATCTTTGTTGAGAAAATGGTGTTGTGTTATCAGTATTAATGACTATATCTCTTAGTCTTCTCTATTACTGCTACTTCTTCTTGTGAATTCTGAACTGTGCTTTCCTTTGCGTAGTAATATCTGATAGTCTGTCATAGACTGACGGACTATAACGTTATATGTTATAAGTAGACATATTATATATATAACTATACAACTGTTTTACGAATTCTTGACTGAACTTACAAACCATTTCATCCTTGCTTGTTATGTTGCTACGAGCAATTCACGTTACACGGTGTTGACGAAGAGCTTGCACAATGTTTAAAACTATCTCACCACAAGGAAGTAACGTGG
The DNA here is from genome assembly GCA_013266295.2 of Branchiostoma floridae x Branchiostoma japonicum. Lineage (NCBI taxonomy): Eukaryota > Metazoa > Chordata > Leptocardii > Amphioxiformes > Branchiostomatidae > Branchiostoma > Branchiostoma floridae x Branchiostoma japonicum. The sequence continues at coordinate 7,143,766 of CM023837.1, read as the reverse complement.
TGTTTCTAAAAATACTGATCACATTTGAAAGATGGCTCTTACTTACCAAGTGCGACTCCGAGAAATAGCAAAAATGTCGCGAAGACCTTCATGGCTTGAGCTACCGGCGATAACAGGTGAAGAGAACAACCCCTTCTGTGCGTGCTTTTTATAGCGATGAGGGCAAAGTGTGCTGTGCCTATCTCATGTTAGTATTTAACATCTATCTGAGCGGATGTTTCTTGTGCAACGGTTAGAATTTGAACACCTGCTCGTACCCACAGTGTCTCACACTAAGCAAATAAAGAAATGCTGAGGGAATCTCTAAATGATGGAACCAACTTCTCTTAATGACATCTCACGCCCACGCGAATGCGTCCATGAAACGCATGTCCATTTTTGAAGATCGCTTTACTTGTACAGAAGAGCTAGGTTTCATGATAGGTTTTATATTAAACTTTGTCTCTTTCACATTTATGGCACTACATAAAATCGAGGTATCTTTTCGTATATTTTTTGCTTATGTGATACGATTTCTTTATTATGACGTCACTAGCTATATTTCCCGGACAAATGTTGTCGTGAATGTTCTAAAAGAGACAGAGTTGGTTCCGGTAAGTTGTGTATTTTCTAATTGAGTTAATAGGTCAGCGGGGTCGTCTCCTAGGCGACCACATATGGCGCCATTTTCATTATCTCTAAACTCAATAGAACCTGTAAGATTTATCTACGGTGCAGATAGCATCATTGTCTAAACGTCCCTCAGTGTTCCACCGAGATAAATTAATTTTGACGTTACGTCACACATATGAGACTCGGTTTCCTGACGTCACGAAAAATGTGTTCTACAGGACAAGACTGAGCAGTGTCATGGACACTTGTCGACCTATAGTTTATATATCGAAAAGCAAACATTGTGATTGAGACTTTTTGGGGAAGGGGATTTCAGACAGTTAGTTGTCTCAATCAGTTGTCTAATCTCCAAACAGAGGCTTTCGACTTATCTTTGGCGTTATTTTAGGCGTTTTTATCGGGCTTTATTTTTTGTACTGGTATCTGTTTTTCGCCAGCCAAACGGGTGGCGTATTGGATACTGCCCTGCCAATGCTACTCACGGTCTCGCCAATTTGATACTGTATTGCAGCCACCAAAAGATCTGCTTGGAGACTAAGTTATTTAAGTCCTCGTCGATATTTTAGTTTAGGATCCTCGTCCATGGCCACTTGCATCATCTGCTACGTTTTCCATATGTTTTCCCGACTCTTTACTTCCAACTTAATGCTAAGTTCTTTAATTGTAAACTTTGATAACTAAAATGTACCGTTATATATGTACTATAAAAAGACCCAAAAGGTTACTACAAAGTCATCTTTTGTTTCTCAATTTATTTCAGCATGGTGTATATGCAATTACATTTGTATTTCTTATATTCTAACAGTTGCAAGGGAGAGATGTTCGCTGACTCCTACGCCGGAGGTTAGGCTGAGGAAAGCCTCACCACTAGAGAGAGACGTTACGTTCGTTACGTATCTGTAGAAACACTGAAAAGGCTGCAAAAGACCAACAGCATAACCCCGACCGGTTCTCTGCTTGGACTATTACTCTCCAAGCAGAGGTTTGGGTTTTGGGCTTATTTCTGGCGTGTTTTTAGGCTTTTTTATCGGGATTTCTTTTTTCACTGGAATCTTTTTTTATCCCAACCCAACGTTTTCAGATTCCAGTGAAAAAAGAAAGCCCGATAAAAAGCCTAAAAAAGACGCCGAAAATAAGCCCCAAACCCAAACCTCTGCTTGGAGAGTAGGACTATGAGATTTTAAGCATGGTGTGGCACAGCGGTGTAGGTGGCCTCAAAGCCGAAGTACTCTCCACTGTAGTCCGAGTAGAACCGAACGACGATCTGGTGACCGCTGGATCGGACGGGGCCGGGCGGGGTGGAGCCGCAGAACTTCCCCAGCAGCGGGGAGGAGACGGTCGGTCCGTCATAGACCGCTACGTAGTCGTACCTGTGTGTGAGTTTTTTAAATTTTATTGAACAACATAAAGAGAACATAAAGGACACAGTGGTGGGCAACTCTAGCTGGTTGCTAATATTAGTCCCACCACTGACAAAGTAAATACATATACAATGGTAAATCATTATAACAGAACAGCAACAAGTAACATAACAGCAAATGATAACATATAAAAAACGATCATAAAGGCTAAGAATGAGTAGTTTACCGTAGACAGAACCGTTTTGTATGAACAATGTAAGTTTGGGTTAAGGTCAAATATGCCTGTGTGTGAGTTACATAGCATAAGCAAAGGAAGGGTCGGTAGGATACCCTATCTATTCAACCAGCGATAGATAGGGTATTAGGACATAACCAAAACGGATTTCGCCCTGGACGCTCAACGAACTCGCACATACTAGCACACTGATTGAAAGGGTTTTGAATTACAATCTTTATGGTACGAATTGTCCTGAAATACGGCACAGTGTTTCATACATGTACAACCTGACGTTTGTACTTTTTTCATTGTACGAGTGATATTTCCTACTATACCGGTACCTCAGAGTTATTGTCAGTCGACACTGTCGTCATTATTGTTGATAGGCCGTGTGTGTTCCAATTCTATTTTTTTACGAATCAAAACGGTTATTTCACTGCCAATATCCAAATATGCTCTTTCCTATCATTTAGTCGTGCGTGGAGAAGACACGGTCGTTTATACGTACTCGCACAAAGAGTCTTCCTCTAGCGAGAAGCTGGTGAACTGAAGCATGATGGCGCTACCAGGGCTGACTGAGATGCTCCACAGACAGTCCATGTTGTTCTGATAAACAATAACGGCACTGTGTCATTTCACGCAATACCAGGTAGGGTAAAACGTTTAAAAAACGCCATATATTTGTCTGTAAGTTACATTGTTTGTATTTGGGGGGTAGAGCTAATAATGAGTATTAGCATCTCCTTAATTACTCAGAGGTAAACGTTTATACTCGGTCCTTACTTTTAGGTGTTTTCTACAATCAAAACGACACCGTTAACCCATTGAAAGAACCTAGGTCAAAGAATGAGATGTATTACCTGGTAGTTAGTAAGGGAAAAAGTCCCCGAGTCCGCACCTTCCTGCACGTGGTTGCAACTGCTTCCCGCTCCACCAGGGGCTACAGAACAAAGAGTGAGGCGAACAGGCAACAATTGCTACATTTAATAAGAATTGTAGCTGCCTATAATAGCTGCCGAGTCTCTTTCGTCCTCTCCGCAAATAGTCCCGGTCCTATTCGCGGGGAGGACGAAAGAGACTCGGCAACTATGATAGTTAATAGGGTACCTGAACTAGGTTAACTGAATGCGCATACTTCTAAATATTTTGATCCAGTCAAACATCGTTCGATTCATGTGCCTTTACCACGATAATCCTTCTGTGGTTCTCATTATTCCATCCGGGTAGGTCAAGGTTTATTGTACAGATTGGTAGCCACCTATTTGCCTTTCTCGGTATACAGTCGACGGGCACGTTTGTGGGTCTGTACAATAAGAATATTTGCACACGTACCGACAGTCTGAGAGCAGCCTTGTTCGTCGCTGTAGTCTCCACAGTCATCATCACCATCACATCTCCACACATACGGGATACAGCGACCACTGTTCGGACACTCAAACTGGTTGGCGTCACAGTTGTAGGGGTGAGCTGCAAAGTCACATACACACAGGTTTGAATGAGTTCTCAGTGACGATCTACCATCTAGATGCACTTTTTACACTCTTTCTCTTTTTCTTTCGCACAATCTTTCCTTCTGTCTCATTTTTTCTTTTCTCTCTCTCTCTCCCTCTCTTTCTTTCTCTCCCTCACACACACACAAACACACACACACACACACACACACACACACACACACACACACACACACACACACACACACACACACACACACACACACATACATACACTGTCTTTCCATTTGCTGTCATACCGTCACAGTTTGCTTGAACCTCGTCCGAGCTGTCGTCGCAGTCCTGCCAGCCGTCACACAGCCAGCTGGTCGTCACACAGTCTGACCCGTCCGTACAGGCGAACTCGCCTGGATCACAGGCTTCGCACAAAGGAGTAGACACATGTACAAAAGTCGTCATCTTTGTACATTATTTCATCAATAGAAACATATTTGCCCATATAAAAGAAGGCATTTTAACTACATTATAAGAGAAAAGCATATACCATGCATGTCCTGATCATACTCCAAATACAAAACATCCATAGTATACGCCAATGAAGGTTAGACACCCAAGTAAACGATACTCAAAGGTAATTCAAACTCTACTACTTGATAGATTAACATCCGGACGTTTTGAGTGACATCCATCACTCTGTGGGGGTATGGTACCGGTGTTACGTTTTTCTGGTGTAGAGGCCATTAACCCTACCAGACAGTACCATATGTTCATCAAGTAAGAGCAGCAACAATCAACTTTTTCTGATTTCAAATTAGTAGCCAAAACAATAATCTCTAATGAAACAAGTAATAGACTAGAAAATAAGCGTGTCTCTGATGATACAAATGAATTCTTTCCACATTTACCTACGGCGGCCCTGAAAAGCAGGAGAAACACAACAGCAAACTCCATACCGACCACAGCAACGAGATGCTCACACGGTATACTAGGTAAAGCTACGTACACGAAGGGTTCACCCTGGTTTGAGCTTACAGTAGATGTCATCTTTTATCTTTTAGCAAACATGTTACATCCTGCTTAGCACGCAATATTTGAAGGACAGGAAAATCCAGGGCTAATTATTAGCTATACGTGAGCGTAAATTTAGGAGGGGAAGCATTCTATACCAAATGTGTTCTGTGTTCTCATTGTTTTAGAATCATTTTAGATTTTTTTTATTCATATATACAGACAAAACATACACTGAACCATCCATTTACAGAATAATTCAAAATCATAAAAATAATCTTAACACAAATTCAAATCATACTAAATCCTTGATCATAACAGTAATCGTAACAATAGTTCAAATCATATTCATAACAATTATTAACAATCATAAGTAAAATGATAATAGATTTTTTATGTATAAATCATTTTAGATTATTTGCAACACATGGCAAATACGTCAGTAGCAACTGCTAACTTAGAAAAATGCATAACGTTACATACTGCATAGTCTCCAATAGCAAACCGCACATCGCCAATGTGTTTTTAAACATCAATCTTATTATGACCTCTTTGCAGGGTCAATGTCATCCCTTTATCTTGAAGACTCTTAGCTGACAAAGTGCTACAAAACAAGGGAAAACGGGAGGACGGTTAATATGCTGCACTAGAGCAGTAACAATCTATTGTTTGAAGGAAAATCGGTGACAGCTGGGCTTTCCCATCCTCGCTGTTTAAGTTAACTTTAACCCATACCCCTGCAAGTTTGTGGTGTATAGTAACTATAAGCCTGCAAAGTTATATGTAACACACGTTATCAATGGGATCCATCCAATCGGCTATGATGATCGAACCAAATTGAATTTGTGACTCCACAGGTGGTTTTGACCCTGCTTGACCTGGACCGCAACTGTTTGACCCCTGTTTGACCCTAACTTTCATTAACTAACCGCTGCAAACCGTACAAAGTTGTATTTGCTGGACATGGTTGCATAATATGCTCAAATTATCTTACACAAAAATTAACAGAGCCCAAACTTTATTTTAAAGCTGTACAATTGCTAGTATTTGTCATGAAAGATGATCAACGCACTCTTGAGGTCTATCTAGTTGCGTTTTGATGCCATCTAACTAGCCTGGACTTGCGAGACAAAATGGCGTCGTCCGGGCCGCACGTGCAGGCGAAGTTCTTCACCAAACAACCGCAGTTCGCTGTCAGCGAGGACGTCTTCTCCGTCCCTGCGACTGTCACCACTCTAGAACTGAACGATCTCATCAACGGGCTCCTGAATTCCGCCGACGGCGATGGGGAAAGCTTGCGGAGGGAGTTCGACTTCTTGGTCGATGGCGAGTTTCTTCGCTTGCCTCTCAACACGCACATGCAGAACAAGGGGTTGACTGCGGAAAGAGTCGTGTCCATCGAGTTCTTGTTACGGCAGCCGGCACCGGAACCAAGCACAGCTATCCAACAGGAAGACTGGATAAGCAGCGTCCAAGGTTCGTGCAAAATATTATAGATGTAGGGCGAGTGAGGGGTGCATGTCCGGATTTGTACTACAGCGGCAAAGTGGGGAGGGGGGCGGTCAGGTACAAATAATAAGAAAGTGGCTATTGACAGGCTGTCCCCCTGGCAATGGTGAAAAATTCTTATTGACAGGCAACGCAGGTATACCATTCAAATTAATGCCCTTCACAGAGGTTTAGCCTGTCAATTGCAAAAAAATTCTTATTGACAGGCTTAGCCTGTCTAGTGTAGAAAAAATCCTGTTAATAGCCTCTGTTCAATAATAAAATTCCTCCTCATGTTCCTTGCATCACCCTCCCCATCAGAAACCATGGAAAGAGCGTTACATGTACTGTACATGGAGATTTTATTCAATTAGTCCTGTAAATTATGATATATATACATATATACATATATGTTTATATTGTATACATTGTGTGATGTTGCAATCAGCCTTTGGGCATGAATTTGCAAATAAACTTGTCAACTATATTATTTCTGAGATTTCTAAAAATATTATTTCTGAATTGCAGGTAACAGAGATAGCATCCTGTCTGGTTCCTATGACTCCACCGTCCAAGTATGGACGAGAGCAGGTCAGAGCCTGGTCTCAGGAACTGGACACACAGAGCCAGTCAAGGCAGTGGCATGGGTCAAGCAGGAAGCATCCGGCGGGCAGTTCCTCAGTGCCTCCCAGGACCAGCTCATTATCCTGTGGGACTGGGACAGGGAGGGCGGGACTGCAGTACCACGCCTGTGCTGTAGGGGGCATGCTCGCAGTGTGGACTGCCTGGCCACCCACCCTACCACAGACAGGTTCGTGAGTGGCTCCTGGGACAAGATGGTAAAACTCTGGTCCCTGGGTGATGCAGAGGAGGAGGAGGAAGAGCGTCCGCGGGGCAAGAAGAAGGCAAAGCACGAGCAGCTTGGATCGACAAGAACGCCGCTGATGACGCTACAGGGGCACGGCGAGGCCATCACATCGGTCGCCTGGGTTGATGACGTCACCTTGTGCAGTGCATCATGGGACCACACCATCCGGACGTGGGATGCGGAGGCTGGGGTTCCGAAAGAGACGTTAACGGGATCCAAGGCTTTTCACTCGGTTGCGTACTCCAATCTCAGCCTCCTGCTTGCCTCTGGTAGCTCGGACAGACACGTTCGCCTCTGGGACTTGCGAAGTCAGAAGGGTGTGTTGGTGGAGTCCACGCTCACAGCACACCAAGGTTGGGTTTCCGCCGTAGCCTGGTCCCCGACGAACCAGCACCACCTCATCTCGGCGTCGTATGACAAGACCCTGAAGCTGTGGGACACACGCAGCCCACGAGCGCCACTGTACAACATGTCGGGGCACAGGGAGAAACTGTTGTGTGCGGACTGGTCCATTCCAGATCTCTTGATTTGTGGGGGGGCAGAGAAGCAACTGTGCACATTCTCTTACTCTGACCTGCTGACCAGTATGCCTGACAGGCAACAGGGAAACTAGGGGGACACTATGAAATATTGAAAATAGTCTAGGAGGTACAAAATGTATTCTAAGTACATTTCGAAGGAAGAAATTCCATCTCTAGTCTCTGATAATCATTAAGTCGACCCAGAAGAAAATGTATCAAACTGAAATGTTGAACCATACCAGTTACACACACTGTCCTTCACACCCTGCTTTTAAAACATTTATATTGAGTTTAAAAAATAATTACTGCCCTAACAATAATCAGGAAGAACGGATTACCTTACGCTACTAATTATATTGAAATATAGATGTCAAACACACACAAACAGACTGCAAAGGCACAAAGGTAAGCTTTGACAGTTTAATCAAAGGTATTACCATGTGCAAAGAGCTTAGTTAATTCTCTAGAAACTACTTGGAAAGAATTGTGTTATACCACATACATTAATTTTTCACTAAATATTAGTTTGGGAAGACAAAGTGAGATGTATCAATTTGGTTTTAAGTTTTAAAAACCCATCAACATTGAGGATTTCATTCAATCTAAAACAATATAAAAAAGGTTGGAAGATTGAATTCTACACTAATATGAAATGGCTTCCCAGTTCCCATACATGTTTTTCTTTGGCAGTATTTATTCTATGCTAGCAGTCATACATAAGATAACACAAGTGTTTCCACATACATACGTATACTAGTAGCTGTCTATCAATACACATTGCATATATTAGCATTGACATCATCAAAACCATGATGTTATATATACTATTATTCAATTTTTTTACAAAGTCCATCTTTCTAATTTTACTTTGTAATGAATCGTACATCAACATATTCCAAAAACATTGATATCGCCATATTAAAGATTGTAAGGAGTGACAGTAGATTTAAGCTGTTATCCCTGCATATTTCCCCTCATTTCTTCCAAATCCTCCATGGAGAAACCAATGGACAGCAGGTAGGATTCAACTGAGCCATACCTGTGGAGAAAAATAGTGAAGAAAGGTGACAGCTTGATGATTTTCAGCTCATGATAGGTTTGTAAGCAGGCTCTCATTGTTTCATCTAACAGTTGAAAAGACACATGAGAAACTAGAAAGGTAACATTTGCAAAGCAAATGCATAATGTTTACCTTCACATGGTCTAGCCTAACAAACTACTGCTCTGTTTATTCTTACTCATTATGGTGACCAGCCTGTCCAACTCTGTCTAGCTGCTTGCAACATAATGGATTTCAACATCACATGGTGTCTGCTACAGCACCAGTTACCTTGGTGACAGACGTCTGGTCTAGGTCATTGACCTTATTTGGAAGGGCAGAAGAAGAAACAGCAAAAACAATGTTTACCTTCTAGCAAGGTAGAAATAAATAAAAATATGATGTGCATTGCAAAATAGTTCAAAGGTAGACTTGAACGAAATGTAACCATTAGATAACATACTTCTGATCAATGTACTGCAAGAGTTGTTGCATGGTTTCCTTGCGGGCACAAAGGTAGGATTCCGGTACTCCATAGGTCACACAAACATCATTGTACATCTTCTGGTACAATGATTTGGTCCCTTCCTGCGAGGAAAAAAATAGTGTTTGCTTTTACAGAGTAAAGTAATAACTTCGCTTTAAGAATTGCTAAGATGACAGCTTTGATTGTCCAAATCAGTTATTTTCCTTTGGTAACGTTTTTTTTTGGGGGGGGGGGGGGACTAAAATAATCAGCTACACCAAGCTAATATATTTTTATAAACAACCCTCTATACTCAGTATATTTTTATTAGGTATGCAGAATTTTGTTCAGCAGTTGGCACTCAAAACCATTCTTTTTGGCTTTTAGAGACTAAGGGATTTCTGATTCAGCACTAGGGACAGGGCTAATCACAGTCCTACCATATGTTATCTTACATTTCAATGCAGTCCCTACTAGATGGAATAAGCACACACTGACCTCAGATTTGTGATAGTCCTCAATGATGTCCTCTTCCTTCTTTTCAAGCATTCCTTGTACCAACGCGGCAACGATTGCTGTCCTGTCTTTCCCATGTGCACAGCAGACGATAGCCGGTTGGTTTTGTGGGTCCGATAAAATCTTCAGAGCTAGAGGAGTAGAAAAAGAATGTTTAAAACGCAATAAGTTGCTTTTCCTTGGTAAGAACAGATTTCATTTAGTCGACTAGCTTTACAATCTGGCCAATTTTTAATCCAAACAGGTTTAAAGCAAATTACAAACACTGCTGCCATCTAAACGCTAAAAGAAACAGCAGAATCTTAGGCCAAGAAATGAAGATCGTAACATGTATGACATTTTACCTGCAAACATGCTTCCGGTAGAAAAGTCGACCATGTCCTTGTACCATTGAAGTATTCCTTGGTCCCCGGAGAGTACAATGGTCACCGTCGCCCTTTTCAAATACTTCCGATTTGTACGTAGAACTGTATCCACGAGCCATGCCAGAATCATAGTAATGATGACGTATATCCTTTGGTACCAAGGCCTTCGCTGTAGAGCCCCTGTAAAGAACTGCCTGTCGTAGCAGCTGATAAAGTAGTGTCTCTTGTCTTGGCGTGACCCCGCCTGGTTGGCTGTAAAGTGGAGCTCTGGTGACCGAGGTTTGCGGTCTTGTACCTCCACTGTAACAACCTGTAATTACATGTATGTCGTAATCATGCATATCATATGTAACAATATCACATTTATTATTTCGCTTGGGGAAGGCCCATGAAAACCACATATAAAGTTATATGTGCAAATAAACAAACCTGAAATGTGTTATCCATTAGCGTGGGAGCGCTGGATTCGTGGAATTCTGCCATAGACCGCAAGTCGACGACGGTTTTGATGCCCAGACTTGACAGTTTTTCGGCGTCGTTTTGTGTGACGTTGTCAACAGTTGAGCTGCGGTACAGCTTCCCTGGCACCACGGCGCGGAAGTTGGGGAGGGATTGAAACTCCTCCATGTAGATTGTTCTAATGAAAATGTGTGGGAATGAAAGAAACACACAGAGATATTACATCGGTAAAATGCCTCTTAGAAACACACACACGCAAAATTGCCTATGTCATAAAATCAAACGTACATGGTGGCTTAGATAATTGAAACTTTGGAAAAAATTTTGGCTGGTATCACTGTTTCAAAGACCGACGAGTGAGTACAGCTTACAATTTACATGCATGTAGCCTAATTAAATCGTACGTAGCAGCCCGCTCAACTGCATGCGTGGAGATCTAGAGGCCATTAGAGGGCGTAGTTTGTGTTACACGGACAAACATGCATGTACCTCTATTTAATAAACCTCCTTGCTGTATGTTGCCGTGAATCCTCCAGCTGAAGTTATTGGCATTTCTTCATTCAGAGTCTCGCAATAAACGGTGAAAATGCCTAAACAGTAACGTTAGAGATGGTCCAGGCAGACTATAGTCTCAAAATCGTGACCTTTAAACATCGACCTAGGTAAACATTATCCATGCCCAACATCATGTGGGTCCACTCATGTGAGAATAATCTGAACACGTTGAACGAGTTCTAGCCGATCACAAGCTTTCTGTTGTTAAACATTAATCGAAAACACAGATGATTGATAGCATGCGTCGCCCATCTCACTTTCTTTAACGCTTTAAATGACTTAAATCACTTAAGACCAGGTTAACGCATGGGACCCTCTGTTGAAAAATGGAATCGCCATTCACAGGGCAGTGGACCCTGGGTGGACCGTCCCACAAAACAACTGTAAATGGGACGACAAGGACTAATCATCTTTTAGTCCACTCCTAATATTTAGTTCAAGTGATCTAATTGTCGTATATCGTAGACAAATTTGCTATGCTATATCGTATATATTGTTTGGATGTCCTACACCATTGTTTGTAGTCATTTAGTCCAGCCTCTTGTACCCTTACGTCTAAATGTAAGTCTACCACCCCTCCTTCCTTTTTGGAACAGCCCAATGTAACCCAAAATGGCGGCCACCATCAGTCAGAATTCGCCGGTACAGCTGAAATCCCTCCCAAACTTTCGCCCCGTCGTCCCAGGCCGTCTCTACCGTTCCTCCCGCCCAGATTTGATCACGGAGAAGGACTATGAGATCGTCCGGAGGTTGGGGTTGCGCTGCATCGTCGATTTTCGCTCCGTTGCCGAGTACCGGTCATTCAAAGGGAAGACGAAGTACGTGGACGAAGACTTCCGGGTTGTGAAAGTCAAGCCGCCGGCGAGGGGGGACCGCTCGAACGGTCTGCGGTACCGGTACTACGACAACGGGAGTCAGGGGGAACCGGGAAACAACGGGGATATCAAGTCCGGGGGCTTCCACTACTTTATCAACTTCTTCACCATGCAGTACGTCTGGAACGTCTTTACACGGGCGCCATGGTAATTAATTTAACATCACTCACTCGGTTTAACATCATTCTGTTGTTCCCCGTCTTCGAGACGTGCTAATGATAATATAATGTCCTTCATGATCAGGTAAGATCGGACTGGCAGCTTGACACAAATGCTCTACTACTACTACTACATTTTGTACCTGCAGTGGCCCCTTCTCTCCGAAAGGAGGGGGAACGCATGCCCCACCACCTTCTAAAAGCTTGTGTACAGCCATATACATGTACCAGCCCAGGGGCACACCCGGGGGAGCCATGCCACCACCTCGAATTCCAAACTATAAACGCTAGAACAGATACATGCAAATACTGGCCCTGAGAACAGTCTGGCATCCAGGCTAGATGATTCTGTACTATCCATATGTTGTTTTTGTTTGTTTGTTTTGTTTTGTTTACTAAAGCAGTTTCTGCCTTTCTGCCTTGCAGGTATGTGCAGCTGTATTCTCTCATGTACCTCGTGTACGATCTCATCTTCTGGACCAACTACATTCACTTTGTCAGGTTCTTTGCCCGCAACTTACTGAACAAAGCAGGCCTGATCCAGCAGTATGTAGACATTGTGGAACTCAGCCAAGGAGCAATATATACTGGTAAGTGTTATAAGTGGCCATGTGTCAAATATACTTGTGGCTTAAATGTATACCTTGATACCATCTTTGGGAGGACTGTGCCTGTAATGCTTCACAAGTTGTATTTCATGTTGTCCCATTTTTCATCTAGCCTGGATCTGAACTCATTTACAGTTCCTCAGCTTCCTGATTTGACCACTGACGGTGGTAGAACATATCCTGGTATCTTCTCAGTAGGGGTAGGTTTTGGTCTGTTACACTGGATACATTTCTGTCACTGTGGATTGTGCACATGTGGAGCAGTAAAAGGTAAAGGTAAAGGTAAAGGTAGTTCCGTAGCCTTTTTGAGGCCATAGGGGCAGTGGGTTGATAATCCACTGTGTCCAGGGCAGAGCCCTACCCTCTCCTTAACATGTTTTACCTCCACAACTGAAGTCAGGTACCCATTTTACACCTGGGTGGAGTGAGGAAAGTCGTGTAACGTGCCTGTCCCAAGGACACAATAACACAATAATGTCTAGCCAGGAATGCAATAACGTTGTCTAGCCACTTGGCCATTCGACTTAGCCATTCCATGCCATTGTGGAGCAATGCTGTTAAGTAATAGATGGAAGCATTTAACATTTACTACTTTACAAAAATTTTGTCTTTCTTTATTTCCAGCTCTGAAACTCCTGAGCGACGCCCAGAACTTGCCTGCCAACCTCTGCTGTGCTCATGGTAAGGACCGAACAGGCATTGTGGTCACCATGGTGATGGGATGTCTGGGCATGTCTAGGGAGGAGATCATTGAAGAGTATGCTAGAAGTGAGGTAGGTATTTGACTAAACAATCTGTAAGTTTTGTAACATTGAAAAATCACCCTGTTAGTTTATTCTCACATGGCTTGAAATACTTTTTCTGCATACCTGGACTGGTGTAGGTAACATTGAAAATTACCTGCACCAGACAACTTTTACCTGCACCACTCAGAATTTAGGAAGTACAGACTGTATGGATGATACATGTACTAGAACTGTTCAGAAACCATTGCCATTACATGTATTTCTTTTATACTTCATAGACATTACAGTCAATGCAGCAAATAAAAATCCACATGTACATATAAACCCAGTACATGGGCCGGTACAGGTTAGGTTCAGGTAGGCATAAAAAATACCTGCACAGCTCCAATTTTACCTAACCTGCATATGCAGTGGGTATTTTGAGTCCTGGCTCACCATGTGTACATGTGGTGTGAGAATGGGAGCAAGCATAAACTAAACAGTCTGGTATGGTACATTCAAAATTCTTTCTTTTCTGCTTACTATACTACTTTCTAGGCAGGTTTGTCTCCAATCATTGGCCGTGTGCAGAAAGAGGTGTGTGATCGTTTTCACATGGACATCAGCTTCATCACTGCCAAGAGGGACACCATGAGGGGACTGCTGGAGTACATAGACAAACAGTAACTATCTCACATGCCTTGAAATGTTTTATTTCTTCCACTGTAAAGGAAATATTTTTGTCACCATGTATCAGCTGTTTTATAGCATGATATAATTCGAATGAAAGCTCATCTGTGTTGGTAGAATCCATAATGGTAAAGTTTAACTTTGATCTAACACAAGAACACAAGAAGGGAATTTTCGGTCGAACTCGTCAACCTTTGTCAGATGAATGATCCACTTGCTGACATGATATAATGTTATACATAATATAATGATATGCATGATTTTAAAAGTTCTTACAGAGTACTGTGCAACTATTGCTTATAATTCAGACAAACATTCAAATACCAAATGATTTTCTGCAGGCAAGCAAACAGAGGAGCAGTCTGGAGTTAGAATAGGATGAATTTCAGGCTACAGTTACAAAGCTTGGTATGAAACATCTTAATTCTCAGCCCTTGTTGTTTCAGGTATGGGTCCATTCCTGATTACCTGGAGTCCATCGGCTTTAGCAGGGCCGATCAGGATCAACTCAAGAGGAACCTGCAAGCCTAATGTTGCACTGCTTCAAACCAATGACTATATTGTGATCCGTATGAAATCAGGTTGCTAGGAAAGTTATGGCCTTCTTGGGACCACAAAAAACAAGTGATTAGAAATACTGATCATCACAGCATGTCTGTTTTTGTAACAGCTGCAGATCACCTTACTCTTTTACTTTCAATGGACAACAATTTACATTTGCCAACAAAATTGCATACAATAACTATCACAATGGTGTCACAGAGTGGAGAAATGCACAATGTACTGCTGGAACAGTATGTGACTTAAATTAGTGACTAATTTTATGTGTTAAAAGTACAGAACAATGGAAGTCAGATAGTTAAACTAAGATACAAATCAATGAGTGACATTATGTTCAGTATGTATAGCTATCAGATGAAGGTGAATCACTGATCTCTGCATGAATCATGACATTGTCGACTAATTAGCCTTAAAAACATCATAATTGTGAGAAAAAACATTAGGACAAAATCCTTGGACAAAAAATAATGTGTTTTGAGATTGATAGAATATGTCTCAAAACTGTCAAATATTATAAACTACAGCAATAAAATATCAGTACAAATTTCATAACATTAAAATTTCACTACAATTAAAAACATAATGGTAGTGTATAGAGTAACTCCTGAGAGAAATTGTGTACAATACACCTTCAAAGTACTCTATCTGCACTATAGATAAGTAGGAATTTGCACTAAATGGTAAGCAGAAGCTTTTGATAGGATAGTTAATCTATTATTAAAAATTATTATGCCTTTGTGATTGAATCAACATAATAGAAAAGTTACATATCTAAATAAGAATGACTTTACTCAGGTATATCTAATTCTTGTTGCCTTTCATGATAGCAATTCAATGTTGTATATAATATTAACTTTTCAAATTTTCCAGAACAATGCAGAACAGACCAAACAAAAGGCACGTCTGTTTGTTTGTTTGTTTGTTTGCATCCAACAAACAGAAATTACCCTAAGCAGGCTTGTAGTACATGTGCATGCAAAACCTCTCTACAAAATATTTTTTGAATGCAATAAAATGTCTTTGTATTGTGAAGGATTACCAAATGCCAACTTACCCTTGATTTTGTGAGACAGGCTTTATCAATTATTTATGAAAAATTATTAAGGGACAGATACTTAAAAGGGATACAATTGATTGCCATGTTTGTTCATACAAAACCTATATATGCACAAAGTTTTGGGAGTTTACAAATGTATTTGGCATCTCAAATATAGTAATTATGCCTGAACACATAAACGAGATGTTTGACATAGATTTTTATTATTATATATACTTTAGATACAATATGAATTATTGAATGAATATAAAGATCATATAGATAGACAAATTGTCACTGAAAAATTTTACTACATAAGATAGGAACAGCCCTATGCAACTACTATATGCAAGACTTTAGTAACAATAGTGTATCAATTATCCTAAATGCATTTGTACTGAAAAACAATTACTGATAGAAGATGTGATGCTTTCCCTCCCTATGTATGCAAAGATAATAGATATCAAATTTTCAATCTACCACAGTCACAACCAGGAATAGCATTAGTTTTCATAGATAATATACAACATCATGGAACTCTTAGCTCTTTGGAGGTCTTAATTTATGAAGATATGACTGAATAATATTGTATGTTTGTCAAATGATTCATATTTCTATTAGAAATGCATTGTACCTTGCCATTTTCATTGCAATTGTATTTTGATTCGATTAGAATTGTTGAATATGGTCTTGATTTATGTGAATGTAAGTTTATGTATATGATAACAATTGACATGAGAAGGAGAAGTATTTCGTTACCATTCCCGAACTGTTACAAAATAAATTATTTAACTATTTGGGAAGCTCACATGTTACTCACTAATGGATGAGCTTGAATGGTCTTATTCACATATTGATGGCACGTCTTGCCTTATACAATGCGTACAGTTTATATACTATTAATAATATATAATAGCTTTTGCTGGCCGGCTTCCCTGGCAGCTAGACACCCTAACATCTACTCACGGGTAGAAGGAAAACCATAGGCTACCAAGCTATGCTGGTTAGACGTTAAAGCCCCTGTCACACATAGCCGAATATAGCCTCCCGAACCCTGCCGAACTCCCCCAACCATGGTTAGGAGTAGGTCGGGATGAAGGTCGACCGGTTCGGCGAGATCGGCTACTGGTCGGCTGTTTCAAAATGTTTAAGATATTCGGGTGTGGATGGGATCCGGAAGTTCGGCCATGGTTAGCAGGTGGTTGAGAGTAGGTCAGCAGTGGTTGTCAGTCAAATTTGACTCCAGGGTAACTCAAATTTGATTCGATTCGTATAGAGAGGTAGGCCTAAATCTGGTCAGATCCCCTAACTTCAGCAAGCCTTGGTTAGTTGGTGTTCGGGGTAAGGTTCTGATGTGTGACAGGGGCTTAATGCTCATGCCTAGTTAATGATTATATTACTCTGCAAGCCATTAGCGCACTGACTCACCTGGCATGTTATCTGACTATCTGGCCAATTTCTACTCTTTTAACCACCTCTGAAGCCTGATAGAGGCTATTATTACTTGGCTACTATTGGCTAATTGGAACAACAGAACAAAAATATGACACTCGACGAGCCTTTTGTGATGTTTAACCTCCTTGGTGTCATGTTGCAAGCCTGTCCAGGTACCTCAATTGTTGGCTGTTGCTTAATTGTTAAAGAGATCAAGGGTTAGCGACCGGCTTAACCTTTGAACTCATAACGTGGGAGGAACCCACTACCAAAAGAGAAGTCTGACTTTTACTTGTCAGCACTCACAACCCTGACGAGGAAACGCAACGACGAAATACGTATGTATAATTTTTGCCTCGGATCAGACTTTCTGTAACGTAAACCCTGGGCTATCACCGAGTTAATTTTTCTGTTTTTAACACCACTTTGCACACGAAGTACAATGTACCTGTTACATTGATTATGTTGCCTGTGTTTGACTACTCCCCCCTCCCCTCCTATACTGACTTTTGTTATATCAGACTGTGATTGGTTATAGAGACGAGTCAACTCTTAATGCATGTGTGTCTTGTGTCTCGGTTCAGTTCACATTGGTCGCGCCATTTTGGGGGTCAGATTTCCGTCGTGTAAACACGACAGAAACACTCGTGATCACGGACAGACAACTTGCCTCGGGCGACTTGTAAACAACATTTCAGGCATGTTAACAATCAGCAGTCTGCAGCTGTGCAGGTTCTTTACACGCGATTCTTGTCGTTTTGTCATTCCAGGAACGTTCGTTGCCTGGAATCCGACACAAGTTTGTAGGCTAATAGAAGACCGAGGTGTGGACATAAGGTGAGTGAATTTCATCCAGTGTCAAGTGTTTCGTCATCCCCTGTTTCACGTTCCGTATGTTTTACTTTTTGAACCCTACAGGTTCTATGCAACAATTGGTTACAAGGGGACTGCCCAATGCTCCAATTAATCCCCCAATACCCCTATACAAAGGGTCGTCCGAACATAGGCTGAGTTGTGGGATTTACATATGGGTGTCGGAACATAGTGGTGTACAGTCACTTGATATTGTTGACCCAATATTGTGTGTCCAGAACCGTGCCTTATCCAGAACCATTACCCAGGCACGGTTCTGGATAGTCCACGCGTATCCAGAACCGTGCCCGTGGCAAATCAACGTTCTTGGATACGCGGAGACTATCCAGAACCGTGCCTGATATCGCACAGTCAAGGGCCTTATCCCATAGCTAGCCTGGGGGCGAAGCTTAGTGTTTTAGTTAGTTAGTTAGTTAGTTAGTTAGTTAGTTAGTTAGTTAGTTAGTTAGTTAGTTTGTTTGTTTGTTTGTTTGTTTGTTTCTTTGTTTGTTTGTTTTTTAAGGGGGAGGAGTCTTTTCATCCTGTTTTCAGCCCCGCCTTCTTTGTTTTTCGGGGCCTAGTATAAGCCGGAATTGCACCGATTTGACCGCGTCTTTTCTTCAACAGGCCTAGGAACTTTCTTAGGAAGCCTGTACTTCACGGAGAAAATATATGAAGACGAACGTTATTAAAGAACATTAGCGCCGTCAAACGTCGCGTAAACTCTACAGAGATACAATTAAAGAATCGACAACATTGATGCCATCGTATATGATAAAAAAGGACTAAAACACATCATCACTATTGTTGTGGCATGTTTAAAACCGTCTTCTAAGCCATCCAAGGGAAAAGTTACAA
The DNA here is from genome assembly GCA_013266295.2 of Branchiostoma floridae x Branchiostoma japonicum. Taxonomy (NCBI): domain Eukaryota; kingdom Metazoa; phylum Chordata; class Leptocardii; order Amphioxiformes; family Branchiostomatidae; genus Branchiostoma; species Branchiostoma floridae x Branchiostoma japonicum. The sequence continues at coordinate 7,125,043 of CM023837.1, read as the reverse complement.
TGTCGCGCCTTGTGTACAAGTGGTCGGTCGTAAAAGTTTACATCTTGGTGTTTTGTGTGGTTTTACCCGCCCTGTGCCACAGAATGTACTTTTCCATTTATTACAACCAGTACCTACACATGGGAGGGGCGGATCCGAACACCTATTCCAGGAGAGTCAACGATGAACGTAGGAGGCAGGCCGAAATGTTTCTTACCTCTAAAACAAACGTGGGAACTCCGCGCGTCATCGCACTGGAAACGCAGTCCAGTGTGAGGTTAGCCGTGGGGTTTGTCACTGTGAACAGGCAGCCGAAAATGGAGGACGGCAGCGTGTACAATCCAGGATACCTCCTCCAAACGGCAGCAGCAATACTGCGTGATCAAGAAAAGTCGTCTTTTCCGACGCGTGTTCTCATTTGTAACGTGGATTCCGTCCCCCTATCTAATTCTGATGCGGTCGTCTTGTCCTCCGTTGTGCCTGTTGTGTCAAAATACCAACGGACAAGTGTACCGACGAAACCGATGCCTTTGTCAACAAGACTTAAGAAAGAAAAGGATGACTACGTTTACTGTTTAAACCAAACACTCGCTCTCAACTCAGAGTATGTCCTCATCATCGAAGACGATGCTCTAGCAACACCTGGAACATTAGACATCATTGACCACATCATACAGACTAAGCTAGAAAAGAAATACCACGGTTTTGAACTGACAGAAAATAACTACACAAAAACTATCATCAAGCTATTCTCTCCACAGTATATTCAGCGTGATTTCTTCACTACAAAACCTAAACGAATCATCATCAATGTACTTGAACTCCTGGGTATCGGTAGTGTAGGCGCATCAACCATTAGTTTTATACATTTCCTTCTTGCCCAGAAATGCAGAAAACCCTACGTGTTTCACAATGCGTTCTTCGTTGCGAATGTCATCTGTTGCATTCTGGCGGCTCTTGCTGTCTCGAGACCGCATCGCCTGGAACTCAGAAGAATATCAAAACAATTGTATCTCCTGATTGATGCCAACGACTGTTGCACGCCAGCAGTTTTGTACCCTAGGGGCGCTGCTATGGAGTTGAAGTCTTACCTGCAGACCGACAAGGAACATGACCGGATACCATTGGACGGTGTTATGGACGATTTCGTGAGCAAACGCGGGTACAGACAGTTCGCGGTCGAGCCTAATTTATTTTCTCACATAGGACAACATTCCTCTCTTCACTCAAATACAAGACTTAAGTTTCTTCAAAATTTTGTATAGGGTTGGCGATCAGATTTTGAAATCATCATCATCATCGATAACCCCATATGACCCCATCAGGGACAAAGTGGGGGGGGGGGGGGGGGTGAGTGAGTTGAGGTCCCGGACTAGGGCGGGCAGGCCTCCAGCCTGGTACGGAACGACTCAACGGTGGGAGCCGTCACAACCGTGCAGTATCTTTTCTTTATTCTACTCGTGTTCCTGACCAGCCTACGTAAGTCATTGGCAGCACTTACGATAACCAAAGTAACTTATGCTTCTTTAATTGCTGGTCATTGTTGCGTGCGAAAGAATCCGACATCATTAAACTTTAAATGGTTTCATAAGGACAGATCGTAAAACTGTAACTATGTACCTCTGTGACGCAAGCAATGGTGTATGTGCGTCATAGGTAGCTGGCGACGATGAAAGATTTATGTAATGACAGACACAAACGTAAGGTCAATGCACTTAGTGGAAGCATGATAATAGAAGGGTGTGTTGAGTTATTGCAGGCCTGTAATGAGGCATCCTTTCGCCTGTGGGAAGGATTAACTTTAATGAGCTTGTAATTATTATGGGGCGCTGTTCTCTGAACGATTTATTATCGGACGATGACCGCGTAAAAGTACAAAGGACAGTTGAGTTCAGTTCATCGACCTATTAGGTGCCACTCATGACATCACTCCAGACATCTCTGTCTAGCATATGGCGGCTGACAGGTCACGGTCGTTCAGGCAAACTTCGCCCACCAACACTTTAGGACAATAACAAAACAATTAGAAGGCAATTACACTGCAAAGAAGGCTGGTAATCAAGCATCTAAAGCATACTCATGATCAGAACCGCCCAAATGACGTACGCCTGAGTTTTTCGGTAAATTTGAATATTTTTTCAAAGGTTGTTAAAATCGAAGTCAACACATCCCTGTATAGCACCTTCGTGATAGGAAGCATGAATTTTGTCAAATCAATGATGGCAAAACTTTATTTTTCAGTCGATTACGTCAATTACATTGACGTTGGATAGATCTGATTTCCTAGTTCTGTCTTTTTTAAAGTCTGTCAAAGTTTGTGATGCTATTAAAAATAGTCTAAAATGTATACGATCTTCTGCCCGATCATAAGTTGTCATCATGTTTGGTGAGCTTCTATTCTTACTTGCAAATTATAATAATGAGACAATGTTGTTTGTTTGTTTGTTTGTTTGTTTGTTTGTAGAGTTTGAAGAGATCATTGATACATACTCCACTATGGTTCGTTGTTAAAAAAATACGCACTCGCTATTTGGGCAACCTTGGCGGAATATAGACCAGCAAAACAAATAAATACATGCTACACCACTCGTAACTAGCGGTACACTGTAACGCAGTTTCAATCCAAACATATAGAAGATATACAGAGAAAAAGAAGTCGTGACAGAACATCTACAGAATATGAAATATGCGCAATTACATTGCTTTTTATTATATCCATGCTTTAAGCAGGAATATCAGGAACGAATGGTAACATAGTACTAATGAAATACCAGGAGTGACAATAGATAGTTTGTCAGTCAGTTTTAAGCAACATCAAAAGTGACGTTATTCTAATGCATCACCTATCAAATATCGGATAGCAAGTATCTTTTCTAGAGATTCCATGAATATACCCTATATTGTCGACAACATAATAAGTTTGCGCTATAGAGTATGTTAAAAGCTGTGATAATTACTCAAGTAGATATAAAACTGTTTTGCGTGTCAGCTCTATATACTTTGAAAACAGCGCTATTAGATGAACATATAAATCCGATAGCTTCAGCTAACTTCGTTTCTATGATTTTGTAATCATATATAGATGAAATAGAATATCTAATTAATAAACATAAACTTGCTTTCAATAACCACTAGTAAGCTTCCTTACTTTAAACGATGTTGTATCAAATTAGACATACGATATATTCTGCCTGTACGCATAAGTGTTAATTAAGAGACAAGACTTTATGCTGATCATATTATATATATAATGCATATATTTAACATAGATGCATATATTTAACATAGAATCCAAATCTAAGCTCGTATGCAAACGACTTGCAATTGTCAAATAAATTTTTATAGAAGATAATCTTTTTTAAATGTATCACCATATTGGTCTAGTGAGATATGTGATAAAGTTTAAAATCTTTGGTTTGCTAGCCAGGTAGGATATCTAAAAAAAAAGTCAGACAAACAATTTTTAGTAATCTTCAAGCAGATCTTTGGGTGGCTGCAATACAGCATCAACTTAGCCAGGCAGTATCCAGCGGGGAAGGTAAAGGTTACAGGCGACCAATATAGACTCCCCTTGCCCCAGAGAATCTGCTTGGAGTTTTTGTTTAGGTCATCAAACTGATGGCACTAGCTTCACTCACTGGAAAATGGTACTTCCGTCAACAGTGGTGAGAGGGATGTCGTTCTTGCAGTCCATCTTCATCTGGGATGTATCATAGTCTGGAAACCAACGAGAAGCAAAATTTAGTATAGTGTGACGTCATTTTATAACTTATTAACGAGTGAACTAGATGGCGACGTAAATTTTACGTGACAACTCATGCTAAAATAAAGCTGGATTTCATTATATACTCTCACACCCGTGAAAAGAGACACACCTTTTACACAGCGATTGACAACATGATTCTCGCAAGGGAAGATTTCATGGACGAGGTTGTACAAGGCAGGGTCGTAGGCCATGAGCTCCTCGCGGGTGTTCACATGGTTGTGGATGCCGTCAGGAGTGTCGCTTTCGTGGTTTACGTAGAAGTAGCTTTGTACTCCTTTACAAGGGAAAGCAAAGCAAAGCAAAGCAAAAACATGTTTTAGAAAATAGTAGTATGTTAGCCTAGGTACCGTCCTATTTGTCTACAGGGGCTCCCATACTCCCTAGCTATTTTAGCTGGCGAGTATGGGAGCCCCGGTATACAAATACATGTAGGATGACATCCAGGCTAGTAGTAGTAGTAGTAGTAAGTATGAAATGGTCATTTTCATGCGCTCAAATCAACATCGGTTCGTATCGCTGTGTATGTTCACCCTGTATCCAAAACCCAATTCCCTGTGGAAGGCACATGAAGATTTATAAGTCACTTCTTTCCTTTTTTCTTTCTTTCCTTTCTGTCCCCTGTCATTGTTCTATGGTTACGGTTCTCATATCCACTCCCGCTATCCAAAACCATTCAAACTGCCATTGGAATAATTCTGCACACCTTCTGCCCAATACTCGAACACGGTGTCGTCTGCATACGTGTTTGCGAATCGCCCGTTTGCCAATGCGTCTTGGTAAGCCGCTTCCAACCGAGCATCGAAGTCCGGTATCACAATTTTGGCCGCCATATTGTGCACACCGTGGGCAAACTCGTGCATGAAGATGTCCTCGACTTTATAGCTGATAAACAGACAAAATATGATATACTGAAGAATGTACATATTTGGTAAGTTATTACTTTCGTCAGTTCAAGACAAATGCTTTGGAACAGGACAAGTAATAATGATCAAAGAACATACAGCTTGGTAACAGCACTTTATACTGCAAGCGCAAGAAAAAAGTAGGTAAAAGCAAAATGTAGTCCCATAGCCTTTTTTGAGGCCGTAAGGGCAGTGGGTTGTTAGTCAACTGTGTCTAGGGCACGGTATGGGAAGGCGGAGCCCATCTCTATCCTTCCACCGCCTTTTACCTCCCCAACTGAAGTCAGGCACCCCGAAGAAACAGCGAACAGAATTCGTGCAAGATCAATCCGATGAACTTTCATTCGAATAGCTAGGTGACGTCTTCGCATACCTGTCATTTTGGTAGCACAGAATATTCTCCTCAGCTCCTGTCGACACCGGGAAGCTCACCGTGCCCCCCAGTCCTCGGGCCCGGGTGTTAAAAATCGGGTCCATGTTGGAATGTTCGGGGATATCCGTGGTTACCTGGTGATCACATCATTTATTTATCTATTTATGTATTTATCACATCTTGAGACATCTGGGTAGCTCCTTCAGCTAGCTACAATTTGCTGATTTCCAAGGAGGCCCAAAACATAATACAATAAAATCATATGGAAAAAATGTATATAGGTATCATAGCATTACAGATCCACACCAACATAACAACAGTGTATAAGGTTTTCCACTACACTATCATTCTTATCCAACTGCTTGCTTTTTTCTAACACCCATACTTAATACCTCTGATTCTAGTCCGTTATCCAGAATATGGTATATTGGGCATACGTTAGAGTAAGAAGACGAAATATATCAGACTAGTTTTGTCTCCAAGCTCGTAAGATACCAATTCTCCTGACTCAGAGGTGTTGGTCATCAAGCTTCTAGGGGCTGACCAGTTGAAAGGCTGCTAGAAGCATGATGTAGTCAGGCTAGGGGCCTGACCAGTGGAAGGGCTGCTAGAAACGTGATGTAGTCAGGCTAGGGCCCTGACCAGTGGAAGGGCTGCTAGAAGCGTGATGTAGTCAGGTTTGGGGCCTGACTAGTCGGGAGGGGCCGCTACAAACGTGATATAGTCAACCTACCTCAGATTGAGCCATGATGGCCGCTCTACCATAGACGTTGAAGTACGAGTCCCTCAGGTCCCTCCTGTCCGCTAACATGAACAGCACATCGTAGCAACATCTCCGGAGGGCGTCGTCAGGCAGAATGGAAGAGCCCAGGATGGGGATACCGTATGCGTGTAGGTATTTCTAATGGATGAGAAATCACAACGTTAGTTTTCGTGACTGATGGTGAACGTTTTAGAAGATCTCCTGAAGAAAGAAGGGTAGATATACAAGATTGCCACCGAGGGTTAAAAACACAACCTCCTTCTGAGTAAAAACTGTTTTATAAGACTTTTTAAAAATACACTATGCCTAGTTGAGTAAGATATTGATATAACCCAGGGCATTGTCCATGCTGCAACTTTACGCATGCAGAAATAAACTAATGCAAGTAAAGTAACAAAACAACAAGTACATTTTGTAAGCACTGACCTGATAGAAAGTGTCCAAATTGAGTTCGGTCCGAACTTCATCCGGGACAGATGTGACGTCATTGCACTCCCATGTATCCCATGCTTGGCCGCGCTTGCTTGTGAGACAGTCAGGAGGCAGATCTGAGAACAGCAAAATAACCAATAATCTAACTAACGCTTACGGCACCATGTGTCAATTCTAAAATTGTGATTAAGAAAAATCTTTGTGAAATTCCATGACACAAGACTTTATACATTGTATCATTATATCATTATGTCCACGGCTCACACACAAAAGAATTCAAACCCCGCGAACATAATTTTAGACAATTTGCCTCCTAGAATGTAGATTAGCCGCTTTTATAATACTTTATACGTTGTTTCATTGTTCCCATGGCTTTGTTACCTGCAATTGGCCCTAGGGCATAAACTTGCAACTTACGGAAATTTACATTATAAATGCAGATTGTAACGAAATAGATGAATAAATCGCTCATTGTGTCACCACGCCATTCTTTCATCCCATAATTTTGAGAGCCTGACGTTCTATTTACCATCATGACACTGGCCACAACTCAGGGGACAGTTGGGAAGCATCCATCCAGGATTGCTCTCGCATTGACCACTTCTTGCCCAAGAAGGACAGTTAGTACTCGAGTCGGTGCAATCTTCTGATATCTACAAGAGAACAATCAAGTTGTTTTCATTTCAGGAACAATCGTTAAAGAAGTACTAAACGTTGTGATTTGACTGTCAATACATGTAAAAACCCTCATTAATGTATTATAATGAGGTAAATAATGGATGCAATACATCTAATCACGATGCAATACAATCAATCTTCATTCTCATTGCTTAAGTATCCCTTTCAGAGAGTGACAAAGGCACCACAGAACATAGCACATTGCATTGAATCAAGCATACAGTAGATAACTATACACAATATAGGCATATCATTTGATAATATTTAAAGACATGACTTATTACTTTCGTCAGTTTAAGACAAATGCTTTGGAACAGGCCGAGGAATCATGTGCAAAGAACATACAGCTTGGTTAAAGCACTTTGTACTGCAAGCGGAAGAAGAAAAGGTAGGTTAAGTAAGGTAAAGATGCTTTGATGCCTTACATCAGGGCAGACGTCAAAGCTGACATCGCTGGCCACCACCTCCTCGCCATTGTCAGCTCTACAGGTGTAAACTCCATCATCGTCGGGAAGGACGCTGTCAATCGTCAGCGTCCCGGTGACCGGGTCGATAACGGCCCCTGCTGGAAGATTACGCGAGTTTCCCCGAGTCCAGGAGAACGCCGGAGGAAGGGTACCTCCAGCCGTCAAGCAGAGAAGAGTCACCAGCGCTCTTTCATTCACACGAGATCCTGGTCTTACCCAGGCGGCATTTCTCATGCCATCTAAAGCAAGCAAGCAAACAAACAAACAAACAAACAATTAGAAAACCTTGTGTAATTGTCAATTAAAAGAACAGACAAAACATCAAGTGTCATTGAAAACTGATTTAGATAACCCTGGATCCGTTTTCCAGAATATGGTCTATTGGGCGCACGTTGGAGTAAGAAGACGACACAAAAATATAACCTTCTCGGAAAAACTAAAACCACCGTCATTCGAAACTGCCTTAGATAGGGCAAATCGTTATTTCATAATGTTAGTTTAAAAACTAACTTTGTCTGGCTGTCGTCAATGAACTCAAAGGCGTTGTCAAGGAGCTAGGAGGTGTTGTCAAGGAGCTAGGAGGTGTTGTCAAGGAGTTAGGCGGCGTTGCCTGCGCTGTGGTTGTTATCGCTGTAAAACAAGAGAAGATTTTGAAAATGTCATCTCCGTGAAATGTTTTAAGTCTGGGCAAAATTCCAATTATAATCGGAGGACGTACTTGCGTGTGAACACAAGAATTCCAGAGTGGATTGTCTTGATATTTGGTATGTGGGTAGGTCTTGATGAGACCTCGAAATAATTGGACGTCGGTTCCCCTGTTGCTAGCGAAGGTACTGCAGGGGAACTTCCGGTTTTGATATCTCGTGATCTGGACATGCTAGGGTCACGTATTTTTAATGGTAGATAGCTCTTGTGTCTAACGTTCTATTTACCTGGATGACACTGGCCACAACTCAGGGGACAGTTGGGAAGCATCCACCCTGCATTGTTAACACAATCACCTATACTTGCCCAATAGCCACAGTGTTCACTCGAGTCGACGCAGGGTGGTGTCTACAAGAGAACAATCAAGTTGGAATTTTCATTTCAAAGACAATCGTGAAAACAACTCCTAAAAGTCATGATGTGACTGTCAACACAACCCTCGTTATTTTAACGTCAACGGGGTAAAAAAATATCGGATGCAATACATTCAGCAAATAGCCAATGGTGTCCACGTCCATTCCAAAATACTGTGTATGCAACTGGTAACATCTCATGCATAACAAAGTACTTTCCTCCATTACGACATGGTCATTTTCTTTCTCAGAGAATGCGATAAAACATCTGAGATACATACAGGTTACTTCAATTATAATAGGAGTACTTAGTAGTTTCAAGTTCTATTACCTGGTTTTCACAGTGATCTCCTTCATAGCCAAGAACACAATCACATGTATAGCTGTTGACGCCGTCCACGCAAGTTCCACCATTTTGACAGGTCACACCAACACAGTCGTCAGTGTCTGCATTGACATATGGGGATGGCAGTTAATATTCTTCCAAGGAAAAGCAACTTGAATTGTAGCAATGTTTCATAATGTTAGTTTAAAAACTAACTTTGTCTGGCTGTCGTTGTTAATGAACTCAATGGCGTTGTCAATGAGCTAGGAGGTGTTGTCAAGGAGCTAGGAGGTGTTGTCATGGAGTTAGGCGGCGTTGCCTGCGCTGTGGTTGTTATCGCTGTAAAACAAGAGAAGATTTTGAAAATGTCATATCTCCGTGAAATGTTTTAAGTCTGGGCAAACTTCCAATTATAATTGGAGGACGTACTTGCGTGTGAACACAAGAATTCCAGAGTGAATTGTCTTGATATTTGGTGTGTGGATAGGTCTTGCTTGATGAGACCTCGAAATGATTGGACGTCGGTTCCCCTGTTGCTAGCGAAGGTACTGCAGGGGAACTTCCGGTTTTGATATCTCGTGACCTGGACATGCTAGGGTCACGTATTTTTAATGGTAGATAGCTCTTGTGTCTAACGTTCTATTTACCTGGATGACACTGGCCACAACTCAGGGGACAGTTGGGAAGCATCCACCCTGCATTGTTATCACAATCACCTATACTTGCCCAATAGCCACAGTGTACACTCGAGTCGACGCAGGGTGGTGTCTACAAGAGAACAATCAAGTTGGAATTTTCATTTCAAAGACAATCGTGAAAACAACTCCTAAAAGTCATGAAGTGACTGTCAACACAACCCTCGTGACTTTAACGTCAACGGGGTAAAAAAATATCGGATGCAATACATTCAGCAAATAGCCAATGGTGTCCACGTCCATTCCAACATACTGTGTATGCAACTGGTAACATCTCATGCATAACAAAGTACTTTCCTCCATTACGACATGGTCATTTTCTTTCTCAGAGAATGCGATAAAACATCTGAGATACATACAGGTTACTTCAATTATAATAGGAGTACTTAGTAGTTTCAAGTTCTATTACCTGGTTTTCACAGTGATCTCCTTCATAGCCAAGAACACAATCACATGTATAGCTGTTGACGCCGTCCACACAAGTTCCACCATTTTGACAGGTTACACCAACACAGTCGTCGGTGTCTGCATTGACATATGGGGATGGCAATTGATATTCTTCCAAGGAAAAACAACTTGAATTGTAGCAAATCCCATGCATCACTGAGTACGACCAGCAGTGGATTTCCTTGCTCACGACATTGTCGTGTCGTCTTCTTTCCCAGAGAACGGAATGAAACTGTCATACAGGTTACTTCATTTACATGTATGATAGGAATACTTATTTGTTTTGAGATCTATTTACCTGGGCACTGGCCACAACTGAGAGGACAGTTGGGAAGCATCCACCCTGCATTGTTCTCACAATCACCTATACTTGCCCAATAGCCACAGTGTTCACTCGAGTCGACGCAGGGTGGTGTCTACAAGAGAACAATCAAGTTGGAATTTTCATTTCAAAGACAATCGTAGAAAAAGTCCTAAAAGTCATGATGTGGCTGTCAACACAACCCTCTTTACAATGAGGTAAAACATGAGATACAATACATTCGGCAAGTAGCCAATTATGGTCAAGTCCTTTCCAAACGTATTGTGTATGCACATGGTAAAAGCTCATGCATGACGAAGTACAAACAGCAATGAATTTCTTCGATTTCCATATTGTCGTCTTCTATCCAAAAGAACGCAATGAAACATCATAGATACAGGTTACTTCAGTTATAATAGGAGTACTTGCTTGTTTTAAGTTCTATTTACCTCGATTTCACAGTGATCTCCTTCATAGCCAAGATCACAATCACAGCTATAGCTGTTGACGCCGTCCACGCAAGTTCCGCCATTTTGACAGATCACACCAGCACAGTCGTCGGTGTCTGCATTGACATATTGGGATGGCAGTTCATATGCTTCCAAGAAAGACACTTGACACGCAAATACCATACATCACTGAGAACGATAATCGGTGGATTTCCTCGCTTTCGACATTGTCGACTCGTCTTTATTCTCTAGAGAACGCCATTAAAGAAAGACCTGTGTGTCACTTCATTTAGAATAGGAGTACTTACTTGTTTCACAGTGATCTCCTTCATAGCCAAGATCACAATCACAGCTATAGCTGTTGACGCCGTCCACGCAAGTTCCGCCATTTTGACAGATCACACCAGCACAGTCGTCGGTGTCTGCATTGACATATTAAGATGGCAGTTTATATGCTTGCAAGAAAAAGACACTTGACACGCAAATCCCATACATCACCTAGTACGATAATCGGTGGATTTCCTCGCTTTCGACATTGTTGGCTCGTCTTTATTCACTAGAGAACGCCATAAAAGACCTGTCTGCCACTTCATTTAGAATAGGAGTACTTACTTGTTTCACAGTGATCTCCTTCATAGCCAAGATCACAATCACAGCTATAGCTGTTGACGCCGTCCATGCAAGTTCCGCCATTTTGACAGATCACACCAGCACAGTCGTCGGTGTCTGCATTGACATATTGGGATGGCAGTTAATATGCTTGCAAGAAAAAGACACTTGACACGCAAATCCCATACATCAACTAGTACGATAATCGGTGGATTTCCTCGCTTTCGACATTGTTGACTCATCTTCATTCTCTAGAGAACGCCATTAAAAAAAGGCCTGTATGTCACTTCATTTAGAATAGGAGTACTTACTTGTTTCACAGTGATCTCCTTCATAGCCAAGATCACAATCACAGCTATAGCTGTTGACGCCGTCCACGCAAGTTCCGCCAATTTGACAGATCACACCGGCACAGTCGTCGGTGTCTGCATTGACATATTAAGATGGCAGTTTATATGCTTGCAAGAAAAAACACTTGACACGCAAATCCCATACATCATCTAGTACGATAATCGGTGGATTTCCTCGCTTTCGACATTGTCGTCTCGTCTTTATTTTCTAGAGAACGCCATTAAATAAAGACCTGTATGTCACTTCATTCAGAATAGGAGTACTTACTTGTTTCACAGTGATCTCCTTCATAGCCAAGATCACAATCACAGCTATAGCTGTTGACGCCGTCCACGCAAGTTCCGCCATTTTGACAGATCACACCAGCACAGTCGTCGGTGTCTGCATTGACATATTGGGATGGCAGTTAATATGCTTGCAAGAAAAAGACACTTGACACGCAAATCCCATACATCACCTAGTACGATAATGGGTGGATTTCCTCGCTTTCGACATTGTTGACTCGTCTTTATTCTCTAGAGAACGCCATTAAAGAAAGACCTGTCTGTCACTTCATTTAGAATAGGAGTACTTACTTGTTTCACAGTGATCTCCTTCATAGCCAAGATCACAATCACAGCTATAGCTGTTGACGCCGTCCACGCAAGTTCCGCCATTTTGACAGATCACACCAGCACAGTCGTCGGTGTCTGCATTGACATATTGGGATGGCAGTTAAAATGCTTGCAAGAAAAAGACACTTGACACGCAAATCCCATACATCACCTAGTACGATAATCGGTGGATTTCCTCGCTTTCGACATTGTCGACTCGTCTTTATTCTCTAGAGAACGCCATTAAAGAAAGACCTGTATGTCACTTCATTTAGAATAGGAGTACTTACTTGTTTCACAGTGATCTCCTTCATAGCCAAGATCACAATCACAGCTATAGCTGTTGACGCCGTCCACGCAAGTTCCGCCATTTTGACAGATCACACCAGCACAGTCGTCGGTGTCTGCATTGACATATTAAGATGGCAGTTAATATGCTTGCAAGAAAAAACACTTGACACGCAAATCCCATACATCACCTAGTATGATAATGGGTGGATTTCCTCGCTTTCGACATTGTTGTTTTCGTCTTTATTCTCTAGAGAACGCCATTAAAGAAAGACCTGTATGTCACTTAATTCAGAATAGGAGTACTTACTTGTTTCACAGTGATCTCCTTCATAGCCAAGATCACAATCACAGCTATAGCTGTTGACGCCGTCCACGCAAGTTCCGCCATTTTGACAGATCACACCAGCACAGTCGTCGGTGTCTGCATTGACATATTGGGATGGCAGTTAATATGCTTGCAAGAAAAAGACACTTGACACGCAAATCCAATACATCACCTAGTACGATAATCGGTGGATTTCCTCGCTTTCGACATTGTTGGCTCGTCTTTATTCTCTAGAGAACGCCATTAAAGAAAGACCTGTCTGTCACTTCATTTAGAATAGGAGTACTTACTTGTTTCACAGTGATCTCCTTCATAGCCAAGATCACAATCACAGCTATAGCTGTTGACGCCGTCCACGCAAGTTCCGCCATTTTGACAGATCACACCAGCACAGTCGTCGGTGTCTGCATTGACATATTGGGATGGCAGTTAATATGCTTGCAAGAAAAAGACACTTGACACGCAAATCCCATACATCACCTAGTACGATAATCGGTGGATTTCCTCGCTTTCGACATTGTCGACTCGTCTTTATTCTCTAGAGAACGCCATTAAAGAAAGACCTGTATGTCACTTCATTTAGAATAGGAGTACTTACTTGTTTCACAGTGATCTCCTTCATAGCCAAGATCACAATCACAGCTATAGCTGTTGACGCCGTCCACGCAAGTTCCGCCATTTTGACAGATCACACCAGCACAGTCGTCGGTGTCTGCATTGACATATTAAGATGGCAGTTAATATGCTTGCAAGAAAAAACACTTGACACGCAAATCCCATACATCACCTAGTATGATAATGGGTGGATTTCCTCGCTTTCGACATTGTTGTTTTCGTCTTTATTCTCTAGAGAACGCCATTAAAGAAAGACCTGTATGTCACTTAATTCAGAATAGGAGTACTTACTTGTTTCACAGTGATCTCCTTCATAGCCAAGATCACAATCACAGCTATAGCTGTTGACGCCGTCCACGCAAGTTCCGCCATTTTGACAGATCACACCAGCACAGTCGTCGGTGTCTGCATTGACATATTGGGATGGCAGTTAATATGCTTGCAAGAAAAAGACACTTGACACGCAAATCCAATACATCACCTAGTACGATAATCGGTGGATTTCCTCGCTTTCGACATTGTTGGCTCGTCTTTATTCACTAGAGGACGCCAAAAAAGACCTGACTGCCATTTCATTTAGAATAGGAGTACTTACTTGTTTCACAGTGATCTCCTTCATAGCCAAGATCACAATCACAGCTATAGCTGTTGACGCCGTCCACGCAAGTTCCGCCATTTTGACAGATCACACCAGCACAGTCGTCGGTGTCTGCATTGACATATTGGGATGGCAGTTAATGAAGACCTTTATTGTACATTTAATATGCTTCCAAGAAAAAGACACTTGACTCGCAAATCCCATACATCACTGAGTACGATAATCGGTGGATTTCCTCGCTTTCGACATTGTTGACTCGTCTTTATTCTCTAGAGAACGCCATTAAAGAAAGACCTGTCTGTCACTTCATTTAGAATAGGAGTACTTACTTGTTTCACAGTGATCTCCTTCAAAGCCAAGATCACAATCACAGCTATAGCTGTTGACGCCGTCCACGCAAGTTCCGCCATTTTGACAGATCACACCAGCACAGTCGTCGGTGTCTGCATTGACATATTGGGATGGCAGTTAATATGCTTCCAAGAAAAGACACTTGACACGCAAATCCCATACATCACCTAGTACGATAATGGGTGGATTTCCTCGCTTTCGACATTGTCGTCTCGTCTTTATTCTCTAGAGAACGCCATTAAAGAAAGACCTGTCTGTCACTTCATTTAGAATAGGAGTACTTACTTGTTTCACAGTGATCTCCTTCATAGCCAAGATCACAATCACAGCTATAGCTGTTGACGCCGTCCACGCAAGTTCCGCCATTTTGACAGATCACACCAGCACAGTCGTCGGTGTCTGCATTGACATATTGGGATGGCAGTTAATATGCTTGCAAGAAAAAGACACTTGACACGCAAATCCCATACATCACTGAGTACGATAATCGTTGGATTTCCTCGCTTTCGACATTGTCGTCTGTCTTTATTCTCTAGAGAACGCCATTAAAGAAAGACTTGTCCTTGACTTCATTTAGAATAGGAGTACTTACTTGTTTCACAGTGATCTCCTTCATAGCCAAGATCACAATCACAGCTATAGCTGTTGACGCCGTCCACGCAAGTTCCGCCATTTTGACAGATCACACCAGCACAGTCGTCGGTGTCTGCATTGACATATTGGGATGGCAGTTAAAATGCTTGCAAGAAAAGACACTTGACACGCAAATCCCATACATCACTGAGTACGATAATCGGTGGATTTCCTCGCTTTCGATATTGTCGACTCGTCTTTATTCTCTAGAGAACGTCATAAAAGACCTGTCCGTCACTTTATTTAGAATAGGAGTACTTACTTGTTTCACAGTGATCTCCTTCATAGCCAAGATCACAATCACAGCTATAGCTGTTGACGCCGTCCACGCAAGTTCCGCCATTTTGACAGATCACACCAGCACAGTCGTCGGTGTCTGCATTGACATATTGGGATGGCAGTTAATATGCTTGCAAGAAAAAGACACTTGACACGCAAATCCCATACATCACCTAGTACGATAATCGGTGGATTTCCTCGCTTTCGACATTGTTGGCTCGTCTTTATTCACTAGAGAACGCCATAAAAGACCTGTCCTTGACTTCATTTAGAATAGGAGTACTTACTTGTTTCACAGTGATCTCCTTCATAGCCAAGATCACAATCACAGCTATAGCTGTTGACGCCGTCCACGCAAGTTCCGCCATTTTGACAGATCACACCAGCACAGTCGTCGGTGTCTGCATTGACATATTGGGATGGCAGTTAATATGCTTGCAAGAAAAAGACACTTGACACGCAAATCCCATACATCACCTAGTACGATAATCGGTGGATTTCCTCGCTTTCGACATTGTTGGCTCGTCTTTATTCACTAGAGAACGCCATAAAAGACCTGTCCTTGACTTCATTTAGAATAGGAGTACTTACTTGTTTCACAGTGATCTCCTTCATAGCCAAGATCACAATCACAGCTATAGCTGTTGACGCCGTCCACGCAAGTTCCGCCATTTTGACAGATCACACCAGCACAGTCGTCGGTGTCTGCATTGACATATTGGGATGGCAGTTAAAATGCTTGCAAGAAAAGACACTTGACACGCAAATCCCATACATCACTGAGTACGATAATCGGTGGATTTCCTCGCTTTCGATATTGTCGACTCGTCTTTATTCTCTAGAGAACGTCATAAAAGACCTGTCCGTCACTTCATTTAGAATAGGAGTACTTACTTGTTTCACAGTGATCTCCTTCATAGCCAAGATCACAATCACAGCTATAGCTGTTGACGCCGTCCACGCAAGTTCCGCCATTTTGACAGATCACACCAGCACAGTCGTCGGTGTCTGCATTGACATATTAGGATTGCAGTTAACATGCTTGCAAGAAAAAGACACTTGACACGCAAATCCCATACATCACTGAGTACGATAATGGGTGGATTTCCTCGCTTTCGACATTGTCGACTCGTCTTTATTTACTAGAGAACGCCATTAAAGAAAGATCTGTCTGCCACTTCATTTAAAATAGGAGTACTTACTTGTTTCACAATGATCTCCTTCATAGCCAAGATCACAATCACAGCTATAGCTGTTGACACCGTCCACGCAAGTTCCGCCATTTTGACAGATCACACCAGCACAGTCGTCGGTGTCTGCATTGACATATTGGGATGGCAGTTAATATGCTTGCAAGAAAAAGACACTTGACACGCAAATCCCATACATCACTGAGTACGATAATCGGTGGATTTCCTCGCTTTCGACATTGTCGACTCGTCTTTATTTATTGGACAACGCCATTAAAGAAAGACCTGTCTGCCACTTCATTTAAAATAGGAGTACTTACTTGTTTCACAATGATCTCCTTCATAGCCAAGATCACAATCACAGCTATAGCTGTTGACGCCGTCCACGCAAGTTCCGCCATTTTGACAGATCACACCAGCACAGTCGTCGGTGTCTGCATTGACATATTGGGATGGCAGTTAATATGCTTGCAAGAAAAAGACACTTGACACGCAAATTCCATACATCACCTAGTACGATAATCGGTGGATTTCCTCGCTTTCGACATTGTTGGCTCGTCTTTATTCACTACAGAACGCCATAAAATACCTGTCTGTCACTTTATTTAGAATAGGAGTTCTTACTTGTTTCACAGTGATCTCCTTCATAGCCAAGATCACAATCACAGCTATAGCTGTTGACGCCGTCCACGCAAGTTCCGCCATTTTGACAGATCACACCAGCACAGTCGTCGGTGTCTGCATTGACATATTGGGATGGCAGTTAATATGCTTGCAAGAAAAAGACACTTGACACGCAAATCCCATACATCACTGAGTACGATAATCGGTGGATTTTCTCGCTTTCGACATTGTCGACTCGTCTTCATTCTCTAGAGAACGCCATAAAAGACCTGTCCGTCACTTCATTTAGAATAGGAGTACTTACTTGTTTCACAGTGATCTCCTTCATAGCCAAGATCACAATCACAGCTATAGCTGTTGACGCCGTCCACGCAAGTTCCGCCATTTTGACAGATCACACCAGCACAGTCGTCGGTGTCTGCATTGACATATTGGGATGGCAGTTAATATGCTTCCAACAAAAACAAACTCGACACGCAAATCCCATACATCACCTAGTACGATAATGGGTGGATTTCCTCGCTTTCGTCATTGTTGGCTCGTCTTTATTCTCTAGAGAACGCCATTAAAGAAATACCTGTATGTCACTTCATTTAGAATAGGAGTACTTACTTGTTTCACAGTGATCTCCTTCATAGCCAAGATCACAATCACAGCTATAGCTGTTGACGCCGTCCACGCAAGTTCCGCCATTTTGACAGATCACACCAGCACAGTCGTCGGTGTCTGCATTGACATATTGGGATGGCAGTTAATATGCTTGCAAGAAAAAGACACTTGACACGCAAATCCCATACATCACCTAGTACGATAATGGGTGGATTTCCTCGCTTTCGACATTGTTGGCTCGTCTTTATTCACTAGAGAACGCCATAAAAGACCTGTCCTTGACTTCATTTAGAATAGGAGTACTTACTTGTTTCACAGTGATCTCCTTCATAGCCAAGATCACAATCACAGCTATAGCTGTTGACGCCGTCCACGCAAGTTCCGCCATTTTGACAGATCACACCAGCACAGTCGTCGGTGTCTGCATTGACATATTGAGATGGCAGTTAATATGCTTGCAAGAAAAAGACACTTGACACGCAAATCCCATACAAAACCTAGTACGATAATCGGTGGATTTCCTCGCTTTCGACATTGTTCACTCGTCTTTATTCTCTAGAGAACGCCATTACAGAAAGACCTGTCTGTCACTTCATTTAGAATAGGAGTACTTACTTGTTTCACAGTGATCTCCTTCATAGCCAAGATCACAATCACAGCTATAGCTGTTGACGCCGTCCACGCAAGTTCCGCCATTTTGACAGATCACACCAGCACAGTCGTCGGTGTCTGCATTGACATATTGGGATGGCAGTTAATATGCTTGCAAGAAAAAGACACTTGACACGCAAATCCCATACATCACTGAGTACGATAATCGGTGGATTTTCTCGCTTTCGACATTGTTGGCTCGTCTTTATTCACTAGAGAACGCCAAAAAGACCTGTCTGCCACTTCATTTAGAATAGGAGTACTTACTTGTCTCACAGTGATCTCCTTCATAGCCAAGATCACAATCACAGCTATAGCTGTTGACGCCGTCCACGCAAGTTCCGCCATTTTGACAGATCACACCAGCACAGTCGTCGGTGTCTGCATTGACATATTGGGATGGCAGTTAATATGCTTGCAAGAAAAAGACACTTGACACGCAAATCCCATACATCACTGAGTACGATAATCGGTGGATTTCCTCGCTTTCGACATTGTCGTCTGTCTTTATTCTCTAGAGAACGCCATTAAAGAAAGACCTTTTCCTTGACTTCATTTAGAATAGGAGTACTTACTTGTTTCACAGTGATCTCCTTCATAGCCAAGATCACAATCACAGCTATAGCTGTTGACGCCGTCCACGCAAGTTCCGCCATTTTGACAGATCACACCAGCACAGTCGTCGGTGTCTGCATTGACATATTGGGATGGCAGTTAAAATGCTTGCAAGAAAAGACACTTGACACGCAAATCCCATACATCACTGAGTACGATAATCGGTGGATTTCCTCGCTTTCGATATTGTCGACTCGTCTTTATTCTCTAGAGAACGTCATAAAAGACCTGTCCGTCACTTTATTTAGAATAGGAGTACTTACTTGTTTCACAGTGATCTCCTTCATAGCCAAGATCACAATCACAGCTATAGCTGTTGACGCCGTCCACGCAAGTTCCGCCATTTTGACAGATCACACCAGCACAGTCGTCGGTGTCTGCATTGACATATTGGGATGGCAGTTAATATGCTTGCAAGAAAAAGACACTTGACACGCAAATCCCATACATCACCTAGTACGATAATGGGTGGATTTCCTCGCTTTCGACATTGTTGGCTCGTCTTTATTCACTAGAGAACGCCATAAAAGACCTGTCCTTGACTTCATTTAGAATAGGAGTACTTACTTGTTTCACAGTGATCTCCTTCATAGCCAAGATCACAATCACAGCTATAGCTGTTGACGCCGTCCACGCAAGTTCCGCCATTTTGACAGATCACACCAGCACAGTCGTCGGTGTCTGCATTGACATATTGAGATGGCAGTTAATATGCTTGCAAGAAAAAGACACTTGACACGCAAATCCCATACAAAACCTAGTACGATAATCGGTGGATTTCCTCGCTTTCGACATTGTTCACTCGTCTTTATTCTCTAGAGAACTCCATTACAGAAAGACCTGTCTGTCACTTCATTTAGAATAGGAGTACTTACTTGTTTCACAGTGATCTCCTTCATAGCCAAGATCACAATCACAGCTATAGCTGTTGACGCCGTCCACGCAAGTTCCGCCATTTTGACAGATCACACCAGCACAGTCGTCGGTGTCTGCATTGACATATTGGGATGGCAGTTAATATGCTTGCAAGAAAAAGACACTTGACACGCAAATCCCATACATCACTGAGTACGATAATCGGTGGATTTTCTCGCTTTCGACATTGTCGACTCGTCTTTATTCTCTAGAGAACGCAATAAAAGACCTGTCCGTCACTTCATTTAGAATAGGAGTACTTACTTGTTTCACAGTGATCTCCTTCATAGCCAAGATCACAATCACAGCTATAGCTGTTGACGCCGTCCACGCAAGTTCCGCCATTTTGACAGATCACACCAGCACAGTCGTCGGTGTCTGCATTGACATCTTAGGATTGCAGTTAACATGCTTGCAAGAAAAAGACACTTGACACGCAAATCCCATACATCACTGAGTACGATAATGGGTGGATTTCCTCGCTTTCGACATTGTCGACTCGTCTTTATTTACTAGAGAACGCCATTAAAGAAAGACCTGTCTGCCACTTCATTTAAAATAGGAGTACTTACTTGTTTCACAATGATCTCCTTCATAGCCAAGATCACAATCACAGCTATAGCTGTTGACACCGTCCACGCAAGTTCCGCCATTTTGACAGATCACACCAGCACAGTCGTCGGTGTCTGCATTGACATATTGGGATGGCAGTTAATATGCTTGCAAGAAAAAGACACTTGACACGCAAATCCCATACATCACTGAGTACGATAATCGGTGGATTTCCTCGCTTTCGACATTGTCGACTCGTCTTTATTTACTAGAGAACGCCATTAAAGAAAGACCTGTCTGCCACTTCATTTAAAATAGGAGTACTTACTTGTTTCACAATGATCTCCTTCATAGCCAAGATCACAATCACAGCTATAGCTGTTGACGCCGTCCACGCAAGTTCCGCCATTTTGACAGATCACACCAGCACAGTCGTCGGTGTCTGCATTGACATATTGGGATGGCAGTTAATATGCTTGCAAGAAAAAGACACTTGACACGCAAATCCCATACATCACCTAGTACGATAATCGGTGGATTTCCTCGCTTTCGACATTGTTGGCTCGTCTTTATTCACTACAGAACGCCATAAAATACCTGTCTGTCACTTTATTTAGAATAGGAGTTCTTACTTGTTTCACAGTGATCTCCTTCATAGCCAAGATCACAATCACAGCTATAGCTGTTGACGCCGTCCACGCAAGTTCCGCCATTTTGACAGATCACACCAGCACAGTCGTCGGTGTCTGCATTGACATATTGGGATGGCAGTTAAAATGCTTGCAAGAAAAGACACTTGACACGCAAATCCCATACATCACTGAGGACGATAATGGGTGGATTTCCTCGCTTTCGACATTGTCGACTCGTCTTTATTTACTAGAGAACGCCATTAAAGAAAGACCTGTCTGCCACTTCATTCAAAATAGGAGTACTTACTTGTTTCACAGTGATCTCCTTCATAGCCAAGATCACAATCACAGCTATAGCTGTTGACACCGTCCACGCAAGTTCCGCCATTTTGACAGATCACACCAGCACAGTCGTCGGTGTCTGCATTGACATATTGGGATGGCAGTTAATATGCTTGCAAGAAAAACACACTTGACACGCAAATTCCATACATCACTGAGTACGATAATCGGTGGATTTCCTCGCTTTCGACATTGTCGACTCGTCTTTATTTACTAGAGAACGCCATTAAAGAAAGACCTGTCTGCCACTTCATTTAAAATAGGAGTACTTACTTGTTTCACAATGATCTCCTTCATAGCCAAGATCACAATCACAGCTATAGCTGTTGACGCCGTCCACGCAAGTTCCGCCATTTTGACAGATCACACCAGCACAGTCGTCGGTGTCTGCATTGACATATTGGGATGGCAGTTAATATGCTTGCAAGAAAAAGACACTTGACACGGAAATCCCATACATCACTGAGTACGATAATCGGTGGATTTCCTCGCTTTCGACATTGTCGACTCGTCTTTATTCTCTAGAGAACGCCATAAAAGACCTGTCCGTCACTTCATTTAGAATAGAAGTACTTACTTGTTTCACAGTGATCTCCTTCATAGCCAAGATCACAATCACAGCTATAGCTGTTGACGCCGTCCACGCAAGTTCCGCCATTTTGACAGATCACACCAGCACAGTCGTCGGTGTCTGCATTGACATATTGGGATGGCAGTTAATATGCTTCCAACAAAAACAAACTCGACACGCAAATCCCATACATCACCTAGTACGATAATGGGTGGATTTCCTCGCTTTCGACATTGTCGTCTCGTCTTTATTCTCTAGAGAACACCATTAAACAAAGACTTGTATGTCACTTCATTTAGAATAGGAGTACTTACTTGTTTCACAGTGATCTCCTTCATAGCCAAGATCACAATCACAGCTATAGCTGTTGACGCCGTCCACGCAAGTTCCGCCATTTTGACAGATCACACCAGCACAGTCGTCGGTGTCTGCATTGACATATTGGGATGGCAGTTAATATGCTTCCAACAAAAACAAACTCGACACGCAAATCCCATACATCACCTAGTACGATAATGGGTGGATTTCCTCGCTTTCGACATTGTCGTCTCGTCTTTATTCTCTAGAGAACGCCATTAAAGAAATACCTGTATGTCACTTCATTTAGAATAGGAGTACTTACTTGTTTCACAGTGATCTCCTTCATAGCCAAGATCACAATCACAGCTATAGCTGTTGACGCCGTCCACGCAAGTTCCGCCATTTTGACAGATCACACCAGCACAGTCGTCGGTGTCTGCATTGACATATTGGGATGGCAGTTAATATGCTTGCAAGAAAAAGACACTTGACACGCAAATCCCATACATCACCTAGTATGATAATGGGTGGATTTCCTCGCTTTCGTCATTGTTGGCTCGTCTTTATTCACTAGAGAATGCCAAAAAGACCTGTCTGCCACTTCATTTAGAATAGGAGTACTTACTTGTCTCACAGTGATCTCCTTCATAGCCAAGATCACAATCACAGCTATAGCTGTTGACGCCGTCCACGCAAGTTCCGCCATTTTGACAGATCACACCAGCACAGTCGTCGGTGTCTGCATTGACATATTGGGATGGCAGTTAATATGCTTGCAAGAAAAAGACACTTGACACGCAAATCCCATACATCACTGAGTACGATAATCGGTGGATTTCCTCGCTTTCGACATTGTCGTCTGTCTTTATTCTCTAGAGAACGCCATTAAAGAAAGACCTTTTCCTTGACTTCATTTAGAATAGGAGTACTTACTTGTTTCACAGTGATCTCCTTCATAGCCAAGATCACAATCACAGCTATAGCTGTTGACGCCGTCCACGCAAGTTCCGCCATTTTGACAGATCACACCAGCACAGTCGTCGGTGTCTGCATTGACATATTGGGATGGCAGTTCATATGCTTGCAAGAAAAAGACACTTGACACGCAAATCCCATACATCACTGAGTACGATAATCGGTGGATTTCCTCGCTTTCGACATTGTCGACTCGTCTTCATTCTCTAGAGAACGCCATAAAAGACCTGTCCGTCACTTCATTTAGAATAGGAGTACTTACTTGTTTCACAGTGATATCCTTCATAGCCAAGATCACAATCACAGCTATAGCTGTTGACGCCGTCCACGCAAGTTCCGCCATTTTGACAGATCACACCAGCACAGTCGTCGGTGTCTGCATTGACATATTGGGATGGCAGTTAATATGCTTCCAACAAAAACAAACTCGACACGCAAATCCCATACATCACCTAGTACGATAATGGGTGGATTTCCTCGCTTTCGACATTGTCGTCTCGTCTTTATTCTCTAGAGAACGCCATTAAAGAAATACCTGTATGTCACTTCATTTAGAATAGGAGTACTTACTTGTTTCACAGTGATCTCCTTCATAGCCAAGATCACAATCACAGCTATAGCTGTTGACGCCGTCCACGCAAGTTCCGCCATTTTGACAGATCACACCAGCACAGTCGTCGGTGTCTGCATTGACATATTGGGATGGCAGTTAATATGCTTGCAAGAAAAAGACACTTGACACGCAAATCCCATACATCACTGAGTACGATAATCGGTGGATTTCCTCGCTTTCGACATTGTCGTCTCGTCTTTATTCTCTAGAGAACGCCATTAAAGAAATACCTGTATGTCACTTCATGTAGAATAGGAGTACTTACTTGTTTCACAGTGATCTCCTTCATAGCCAAGATCACAATCACAGCTATAGCTGTTGACGCCGTCCACGCAAGTTCCGCCATTTTGACAGATCACACCAGCACAGTCGTCGGTGTCTGCATTGACATATTGGGATGGCAGTTAATATGCTTCCAACAAAAACAAACTCGACACGCAAATCCCATACATCACCTAGTACGATAATGGGTGGATTTCCTCGCTTTCGACATTGTCGTCTCGTCTTTATTCTCTAGAGAACGCCATTAAACAAAGACTTGTATGTCACTTCATTTAGAATAGGAGTACTTACTTGTTTCACAGTGATCTCCTTCATAGCCAAGATCACAATCACAGCTATAGCTGTTGACGCCGTCCACGCAAGTTCCGCCATTTTGACAGATCACACCAGCACAGTCGTCGGTGTCTGCATTGACATATTGGGATGGCAGTTAATATGCTTGCAAGAAAAAGACACTTGACACGGAAATCCCATACATCACTGAGTACGATAATCGGTGGATTTCCTCGCTTTCGACATTGTCGACTCGTCTTTATTCTCTAGAGAACGCCATAAAAGACCTGTCCGTCACTTCATTTAGAATAGAAGTACTTACTTGTTTCACAGTGATCTCCTTCATAGCCAAGATCACAATCACAGCTATAGCTGTTGACGCCGTCCACGCAAGTTCCGCCATTTTGACAGATCACACCAGCACAGTCGTCGGTGTCTGCATTGACATATTGGGATGGCAGTTAATATGCTTCCAACAAAAACAAACTCGACACGCAAATCCCATACATCACCTAGTACGATAATGGGTGGATTTCCTCGCTTTCGACATTGTCGTCTCGTCTTTATTCTCTAGAGAACGCCATTAAACAAAGACTTGTATGTCACTTCATTTAGAATAGGAGTACTTACTTGTTTCA
This sequence comes from Branchiostoma floridae x Branchiostoma japonicum, assembly GCA_013266295.2. Taxonomy (NCBI): domain Eukaryota; kingdom Metazoa; phylum Chordata; class Leptocardii; order Amphioxiformes; family Branchiostomatidae; genus Branchiostoma; species Branchiostoma floridae x Branchiostoma japonicum. Next base: position 7,099,981 of record CM023837.1, on the reverse strand, counting down.
CAGTGATCTCCTTCATAGCCAAGATCACAATCACAGCTATAGCTGTTGACGCCGTCCACGCAAGTTCCGCCATTTTGACAGATCACACCAGCACAGTCGTCGGTGTCTGCATTGACATATTGGGATGAGAGTTAATATGCTTCCAACAAAAACAAACTCGACACGCAAATCCCATACATCACCTAGTACGATAATGGGTGGATTTCCTCGCTTTCGACATTGTCGTCTCGTCTTTATTCTCTAGAGAACGCCATTAAAGAAATACCTGTATGTCACTTCATTTAGAATAGGAGTACTTACTTGTTTCACAGTGATCTCCTTCATAGCCAAGATCACAATCACAGCTATAGCTGTTGACGCCGTCCACGCAAGTTCCGCCATTTTGACAGATCACACCAGCACAGTCGTCGGTGTCTGCATTGACATATTGGGATGGCAGTTAATATGCTTGCAAGAAAAAGACACTTGACACGCAAATCCCATACATCACCTAGTATGATAATGGGTGGATTTCCTCGCTTTCGTCATTGTTGGCTCGTCTTTATTCACTAGAGAACGCCAAAAAGACCTGTCTGCCACTTCATTTAGAATAGGAGTACTTACTTGTCTCACAGTGATCTCCTTCATAGCCAAGATCACAATCACAGCTATAGCTGTTGACGCCGTCCACGCAAGTTCCGCCATTTTGACAGATCACACCAGCACAGTCGTCGGTGTCTGCATTGACATATTGGGATGGCAGTTAATATGCTTGCAAGAAAAAGACACTTGACACGCAAATCCCATACATCACTGAGTACGATAATCGGTGGATTTCCTCGCTTTCGACATTGTCGTCTGTCTTTATTCTCTAGAGAACGCCATTAAAGAAAGACCTTTTCCTTGACTTCATTTAGAATAGGAGTACTTACTTGTTTCACAGTGATCTCCTTCATAGCCAAGATCACAATCACAGCTATAGCTGTTGACGCCGTCCACGCAAGTTCCGCCATTTTGACAGATCACACCAGCACAGTCGTCGGTGTCTGCATTGACATATTGGGATGGCAGTTAATATGCTTGCAAGAAAAAGACACTTGACACGCAAATCCCATACATCACTGAGGACGATAATCGGTGGATTTCCTCGCTTTCGACATTGTCGACTCGTCTTTATTCTCTAGAGAACGCCATAAAAGACCTGTCCGTCCCTTCATTTAGAATAGGAGTACTTACTTGTTTCACAGTGATCTCCTTCATAGCCAAGATCACAATCACAGCTATAGCTGTTGACGCCGTCCACGCAAGTTCCGCCATTTTGACAGATCACACCAGCACAGTCGTCGGTGTCTGCATTGACATATTGGGATGGCAGTTAATATGCTTCCAACAAAAACAAACTCGACACGCAAATCCCATACATCACCTAGTACGATAATGGGTGGATTTCCTCGCTTTCGACATTGTCGTCTCGTCTTTATTCTCTAGAGAACGCCATTAAAGAAATACCTGTATGTCACTTCATTTAGAATAGGAGTACTTACTTGTTTCACAGTGATCTCCTTCATAGCCAAGATCACAATCACAGCTATAGCTGTTGACGCCGTCCACGCAAGTTCCGCCATTTTGACAGATCACACCAGCACAGTCGTCGGTGTCTGCATTGACATATTGGGATGGCAGTTAATATGCTTGCAAGAAAAAGACACTTGACACGCAAATCCCATACATCACTGAGTACGATAATCGGTGGATTTCCTCGCTTTCGACATTGTCGTCTCGTCTTTATTCTCTAGAGAACGCCATTAAAGAAATACCTGTATGTCACTTCATTTAGAATAGGAGTACTTACTTGTTTCACAGTGATCTCCTTCATAGCCAAGATCACAATCACAGCTATAGCTGTTGACGCCGTCCACGCAAGTTCCGCCATTTTGACAGATCACACCAGCACAGTCGTCGGTGTCTGCATTGACATATTGGGATGGCAGTTAATATGCTTGCAAGAAAAAGACACTTGACACGCAAATCCCATACATCACTGAGTACGATAATGGGTGGATTTCCTCGCTTTCGTCATTGTTGGCTCGTCTTTATTCACTAGAGAAAGCCAAAAAGACCTGTCTGCCACTTCATTTAGAATAGGAGTACTTACTTGTCTCACAGTGATCTCCTTCATAGCCAAGATCACAATCACAGCTATAGCTGTTGACGCCGTCCACGCAAGTTCCGCCATTTTGACAGATCACACCAGCACAGTCGTCGGTGTCTGCATTGACATATTGGGATGGCAGTTAATATGCTTGCAAGAAAAAGACACTTGACACGCAAATCCCATACATCACTGAGTACGATAATCGGTGGATTTCCTCGCTTTCGACATTGTCGTCTGTCTTTATTGTCTAGAGAACGCCATTAAAGAAAGACCTTTTCCTTGACTTCATTTAGAATAGGAGTACTTACTTGTTTCACAGTGATCTCCTTCATAGCCAAGATCACAATCACAGCTATAGCTGTTGACGCCGTCCACGCAAGTTCCGCCATTTTGACAGATCACACCAGCACAGTCGTCGGTGTCTGCATTGACATATTGGGATGGCAGTTTATATGCTTGCAAGAAAAAGACACTTGACACGCAAATCCCATACATCACTGAGTACGATAATCGGTGGATTTCCTCGCTTTCGACATTGTCGAATCGTCTTTATTCTCTAGAGAACGCCATAAAAGACCTGTCCGTCACTTCATTCAGAATAGGAGTACTTACTTGTTTCACAGTGATCTCCTTCATAGCCAAGATCACAATCACAGCTATAGCTGTTGACGCCGTCCACGCAAGTTCCGCCATTTTGACAGATCACACCAGCACAGTCGTCGGTGTCTGCATTGACATATTGGGATGGCAGTTAATATGCTTGCAAGAAAAAGACACTTGACACGCAAATCCCATACATCACCTAGTACGATAATGGGTGGATTTCCTCGCTTTCGACATTGTTGGCTCGTCTTTATTCTCTAGAGAACGCCATAAAAGACCTATCTGCCACTTCATTTAGAATAGGAGTACTTACTTGTTTCACAGTGATCTCCTTCATAGCCAAGATCACAATCACAGCTATAGCTGTTGACGCCGTCAATGCAAGTTCCGCCATTTTGACAGATCATACCAGCACAGTCGTCGGTGTCTGCATTGACATATTGGGATGGCAGTTAATATGCTTGCAAGAAAAAGACACTTGACACGCAAATCCCATACATCACCTAGTACGATAATCGGTGGATTTCCTTGCTTTCGACATTGTTGGCTCGTCTTTATTCACTAGAGAACTGCAAAAAAGAGCTGTCTGCCACTTCATTTAGAATAGGAGTACTTACTTGTCTCACAGTGATCTCCTTCATAGCCAAGATCACAATCACAGCTATAGCTGTTGACGCCGTCCACGCAAGTTCCGCCATTTTGACAGATCACACCAGCACAGTCGTCGGTGTCTGCATTGACATATTGGGATGGCAGTTAATATGCTTGCAAGAAAAAGACACTTGACACGCAAATCCCATACATCACTGAGTACGATAATCGGTGGATTTCCTCGCTTTCGACATTGTCGTCTGTCTTTATTCTCTAGAGAACGTCATTAAAGAAAGACCTTTTCCTTGACTTAATTTAGAATAGGAGTACTTACTTGTTTCACAGTGATCTCCTTCATAGCCAAGATCACAATCACAGCTATAGCTGTTGACGCCGTCCACGCAAGTTCCGCCATTTTGACAGATCACACCAGCACAGTCGTCGGTGTCTGCATTGACATATTGGGATGGCAGTTAATATGCTTGCAAGAAAAAGACACTTGACACGCAAATCCCATACATCACTGAGTACGATAATCGGTGGATTTCCTCGCTTTCGACATTGTCGACTCGTCTTTATTCTCTAGAGTACGCCATAAAAGACCTGTCTGCCACTTCATTTAGAATAGAAGTACTTACTTGTTTCACAGTGATCTCCTTCATAGCCAAGATCACAATCACAGCTATAGCTGTTGACGCCGTCCACGCAAGTTCCGCCATTTTGACAGATCACACCAGCACAGTCGTCGGTGTCTGCATTGACATATTGGGATGGCAGTTAATATGCTTCCAACAAAAACAAACTCGAAACGCAAATCCCACACATCACCTAGTACGATAATGGGTGGATTTCCTCGCTTTCGACATTGTCGTCTCGTCTTTATTCTCTAGAGAACGCCATTAAAGAAATACCTGTATGTCACTTCATTTAGAATAGGAGTACTTACTTGTTTCACAGTGATCTCCTTCATAGCCAAGATCACAATCACAGCTATAGCTGTTGACGCCGTCCACGCAAGTTCCGCCATTTTGACAGATCACACCAGCACAGTCGTCGGTGTCTGCATTGACATACATTGTATTAGGATGGCAGTTAATATGCTTGTAAGAAAAAGACACTTGACACGCAAATCCCATACATCACCTAGTACGATAATGGGTGGATTTCCTCGCTTTCGACATTGTTGGCTCGTCTTTATTCTCTGGAGAACTCCATAAAAGACCTGTCTGCCACTTCATTTAGAATAGGAGTACTTACTTGTTTCACAGTGATCTCCTTCATAGCCAAGATCACAATCACAGCTATAGCTGTTGACGCCGTCCACGCAAGTTCCGCCATTTTGACAGATCACACCAGCACAGTCGTCGGTGTCTGCATTGACATATTGGGATGGCAGTTAATATGCTTGCAAGAAAAAGACACTTGACACGCAAATCCCATACATCACCTAGTACGATAATCGGTGGATTTCCTCGCTTTCGACATTGTTGGCTCGTCTTTATTCTCTAGAGAACGCCATAAAAGACCTGTCTGCCACTTCATTTAGAATAGGAGTACTTACTTGTTTCACAGTGATCTCCTTCATAGCCAAGATCACAATCACAGCTATAGCTGTTGACGCCGTCCACGCAAGTTCCGCCATTTTGACAGATCACACCAGCACAGTCGTCGGTGTCTGCATTGACATATTGAGATGGCAGTTAATATGCTTGCAAGAAAAAGACACTTGACACGCAAATCCCATACATCACTGAGTACGATAATGGGTGGATTTCCTCGCTTTCGACATTGTCGTCTTGTCTTTATTCTCTAGAGAACGCCATTAAACAAAGACATGTATGTCACTTCATTTAGAATAGGAGTACTTACTTGTTTCACAGTGATCTCCTTCATAGCCAAGATCACAATCACAGCTATAGCTGTTGACGCCGTCCACGCAAGTTCCGCCATTTTGACAGATCACACCAGCACAGTCGTCGGTGTCTGCATTGACATATTGGGATGGCAGTTAATATGCTTCCAACAAAAAGAAACGCGACACGCAAATCCCATACATCACCGAGTACGATAATGGGTGGATTTCCTCGCTTTCGACATTGTTTTGACTCGTCTTTATTCTCTAGAGAACGCCATTAAAGAAAGACCTGTATGTCACTTCATTTAGAATAGGAGTACTTACTTGTTTCACAGTGATCTCCTTCATAGCCAAGATCACAATCACAGCTATAGCTGTTGACGCCGTCCACGCAAGTTCCGCCATTTTGACAGATCACACCAGCACAGTCGTCGGTGTCTGCATTGACATATTGGGATGGCAGTTAATATGCTTGCAAGAAAAAGACACTTGACACGCAAATCCCATACATCACTGAGGACGATAATCGGTGGATTTCCTCGTTTTCGACATTGTCGACTCGTCTTTATTCTCTAGAGAACGCCATAAAAGACCTGTCCGTCCCTTCATTTAGAATAGGAGTACTTACTTGTTTCACAGTGATCTCCTTCATAGCCAAGATCACAATCACAGCTATAGCTGTTGACGCCGTCCACGCAAGTTCCGCCATTTTGACAGATCACACCAGCACAGTCGTCGGTGTCTGCATTGACATATTGGGATGGCAGTTAATATGCTTCCAACAAAAAGAAACGCGACACGCAAATCCCATACATCACTGAGTACGATAATGGGTGGATTTCCTCGCTTTCGACATTGTCGTCTCGTCTTTATTCTCTAGAGAACGCCATTAAAGAAAGACCTGTCTGCCACTTCATTTAGAATAGGAGTACTTACTTGTTTCACAGTGATCTCCTTCATAGCCAAGATCACAATCACAGCTATAGCTGTTGACGCCGTCCACGCAAGTTCCGCCATTTTGACAGATCACACCAGCACAGTCGTCGGTGTCTGCATTGACATATTGGGATGGCAGTTAATATGCTTGCAAGAAAAAGACACTTGACACGCAAATCCCATACATCACCTAGTACGATAATCGGTGGATTTCCTCGCTTTCGACATTGTTGGCTCGCCTTTATTTACTAGAGAACGCCATAAAAGACCTGTCTGCCACGTCATTTAGAATAGGAGTACTTACTTGTTTCACAGTGATCTCCTTCATAGCCAAGATCACAATCACAGCTATAGCTGTTGACGCCGTCCACGCAAGTTCCGCCATTTTGACAGATCACACCAGCACAGTCGTCGGTGTCTGCATTGACATATTGGGATGGCAGTTAATATGCTTGCAAGAAAAAGACACTTGACACGCAAATCCCATACATCACCTAGTACGATAATCGGTGGATTTCCTCGCTTTCGACATTGTCGACTCGTCTTTATTCTCTAGAGAACGCCATAAAAGACCTGTCCGTCCCTTCATTTAGAATAGGAGTACTTACTTCTTTCACAGTGATCTCCTTCATAGCCAAGATCACAATAACAGCTATAGCTGTTGACGCCGTCCACGCAAGTTCCGCCATTTTGACAGATCACACCAGCACAGTCGTCTGTGTCTGCATTGACATATTGGGATGGCAATTAATATGCTTCCAACAAAAACAAACTCGACACGCAAATCCCATACATCACCTAGTACGATAATGGGTGGATTTCCTCGCTTTCGACATTGTCGTCTCGTCTTTATTCTCTAGAGAACGCCATTAAAGAAAGACCTGTATGTCACTTCATTTAGAATAGGAGTACTTACTTGTTTCACAGTGATCTCCTTCATAGCCAAGATCACAATCACAGCTATAGCTGTTGACGCCGTCCACGCAAGTTCCGCCATTTTGACAGATCACACCAGCACAGTTGTCGGTGTCTGCATTGACATATTGGGATGGCAGTTAATATGCTTGCAAGAAAAAGACACTTGACACGCAAATCCCATACATCACTGAGTACGATAATGGGTGGATTTCCTCGCTTTCGACATTGTCGTCTTGTCTTTATTCTCTAGAGAACGCCATTAAAGAAAGACTTGTATGTCACTTCATTTAGAATAGGAGTACTTACCTGTTTCACAGTGATCTCCTTCATAGCCAAGATTACAATCACAGCTATAGCTGTTGACGCCGTCCACGCAAGTTCCGCCATTTTGACAGATCACACCAGCACAGTCGTCGGTGTCTGCATTGACATATTGTGATGGCATTCAATATGCTTGCAAGAAAAAGACACTTGACACGCAAATCCCATACATCACCTAGTACGATAATCGGTGGATTTCCTCGCTTTCGACATTGTTGCCTCGTCTTTATTCACTAGAGAACGCCAAAAAAGACCTGTCTGCCACTTCATTTAGAATAGGAGTACTTACTTGTTTCACAGTGATCTCCTTCATAGCCAAGATCACAATCACAGCTATAGCTGTTGACGCCGTCCACGCAAGTTCCGCCATTTTGACAGATCACACCAGCACAGTCGTCGGTGTCTGCATTGACATATTGGGATGGCAGTTAATATGCTTCCAACAAAAACAAACTCGACACGCAAATCCCATACATCACCTAGTACGATAATCAGTGGATTTCCTCGCTTTCGACATTGTTGACTCGTCTTTATTCTCTAGAGAACGCCAATAAAGAAAGACCTGTCTGTCACTTCATTTAGAATAGGAGTACTTACTTGTTTCACAGTGATCTCCTTCATAGCCAAGATCACAATCACAGCTATAGCTGTTGACGCCGTCCACGCAAGTTCCGCCATTTTGACAGATCACACCAGCACAGTCGTCGGTGTCTGCATTGACATATTGGGATGGCAGTTAATATGCTTGCAACAAAAAGAAACTTGACACGCAAATCCCATACATTACTGAGTACGATAATTGGTGGATTTCCTCGCTTTCGACATTGTCGTCTCGTCTTTATTCTCTAGAGAACGCCATAAAAGACCTGTCCGTCACTTCATTTAGAATAGGAGTACTTACTTGTTTCACAGTGATCTCCTTCATAGCCAAGATCACAATCACAGCTATAGCTGTTGACGCCGTCCACGCAAGTTCCACCATTTTGACAGATCACACCAGCACAGTCGTCGTTGTCTGCATTGACATATTGGGATGGCAGTTAATATGCTTCCAACAAAAACAACCTCGACACGCAAATCCCATACATCACCTAGTACGATAATGGGTGGATGTCCTCGCTTTCGACATTGTTGTGACTCGTCTTTATTCTCTAGAGAACGCCATTAAAGAAATACCTGTATGTCACTTCATTTAGAATAGGAGTACTTACTTGTTTCACAGTGATCTCCTTCATAGCCAAGATCACAATCACAGCTATAGCTGTTGACGCCGTCCACGCAAGTTCCGCCATTTTGACAGATCACACCAGCACAGTCGTCGGTGTCTGCATTGACATATTGGGATGGCAGTTAATATGCTTCCAACAAAAACAAACTCGACACGCAAATCCCATACATCACCTAGTACGATAATGGGTGGATTTCCTCGCTTTCGACATTGTTGTGACTCGTCTTTATTCTCTGGAGAACGCCATTAAAGAAAGACCTGTATGTCACTTCATTTAGAATAGGAGTACTTACTTGTTTCACAGTGACCTCCTTCATAGCCAAGATCACAATCACAGCTATAGCTGTTGACGCCGTCCACGCAAGTTCCGCCATTTTGACAGATCACACCAGCACAGTCGTCGGTGTCTGCATTGACATATTGGGATGGCAGTTAATATGCTTGCAAGAAAAAGACACTTGACACGCAAATCCCATACATCACTGAGGACGATAATCGGTGGATTTCCTCGTTTTCGACATTGTCGACTCGTCTTTATTCTCTAGAGAACGCCATAAAAGACCTGTCCGTCCCTTCATTTAGAATAGGAGTACTTACTTGTTTCACAGTGATCTCCTTCATAGCCAAGATCACAATCACAGCTATAGCTGTTGACGCCGTCCACGCAAGTTCCGCCATTTTGACAGATCACACCAGCACAGTCGTCGGTGTCTGCATTGACATATTGGGATGGCAGTTAATATGCTTCCAACAAAAAGAAACTCGACACGCAAATCCCATACATCACTGAGTACGATAATGGGTGGATTTCCTCGCTTTCGACATTGTCGTCTCGTCTTTATTCTCTAGAGAACGCCATTAAAGAAAGACCTGTATGTCACTTCATTTAGAATAGGAGTACTTACTTGTTTCACAGTGATCTCCTTCATAGCCAAGATCACAATCACAGCTATAGCTGTTGACGCCGTCCACGCAAGTTCCGCCATTTTGACAGATCACACCAGCACAGTCGTCGGTGTCTGCATTGACATATTGGGATGGCAGTTAATATGCTTGCAAGAAAAAGACACTTGACACGCAAATCCCATACATCACCTAGTACGATAATGGGTGGATTTCCTCGCTTTCGACATTGTTGGCTCGCCTTTATTTACTAGAGAACGCCATAAAAGACCTGTTTGCCACGTCATTTAGAATAGGAGTACTTACTTGTTTCACAGTGATCTCCTTCATAGCCAAGATCACAATCACAGCTATAGCTGTTGACGCCGTCCACGCAAGTTCCGCCATTTTGACAGATCACACCAGCACAGTCGTCGGTGTCTGCATTGACATATTGGGATGGCAGTTAATATGCTTGCAAGAAAAAGAAACTTGACACGCAAATCCCATACATTACTGAGTACGATAATGGGTGGATTTCCTCGCTTTCGACATTGTTGACTCGTCTTTATTCTCTAGAGAACGCCATTAAAGAAAGACCTGTCCGTCCCTTCATTTAGAATAGGAGTACTTACTTGTTTCACAGTGATCTCCTTCATAGCCAAGATCACAATCACAGCTATAGCTGTTGACGCCGTCCACGCAAGTTCCGCCATTTTGACAGATCACACCAGCACAGTCGTCGGTGTCTGCATTGACATATTGGGATGGCAGTTAATATGCTTCCAACAAAAACAAACTCGACACGCAAATCCCATACATCACCTAGTACGATAATGGGTGGATTTCTTCGCTTTCGACATTGTCGTCTGTCTTTATTCTCTACAGAACGCCATTAAAGAAAGACCTGTCCTTGACTTCATTTAGAATAGGAGTACTTACTTGTTTCACAGTGATCTCCTTCATAGCCAAGATCACAATCACAGCTATAGCTGTTGACGCCGTCCACGCAAGTTCCGCCATTTTGACAGATCACACCAGCACAGTCGTCGGTGTCTGCATTGACATATTGGGATGGCAGTTAATATGCTTGCAAGAAAAAGACACTTGACACGCAAATCCCATACATCACTGAGTACGATAATCGGTGGATTTCCTCGCTTTCGACATTGTCGTCTGTCTTTATTCTCTAGAGAACGCCATTAAAGAAAGACTTGTCCTTGACTTCATTTAGAATAGGAGTACTTACTTGTTTCACAGTGATCTCCTTCATAGCCAAGATCACAATCACAGCTATAGCTGTTGACGCCGTCCACGCAAGTTCCGCCATTTTGACAGATCACACCAGCACAGTCGTCGGTGTCTGCATTGACATATTGGGATGGCAGTTAATATGCTTGCAAGAAAAAGACACTTGACACGCAAATCCCATACATCACTGAGTACGATAATGGGTGGATTTCCTCGCTTTCGACATTGTCGACTCGTCTTTATTCTCTAGAGAACGCCATTAAAGAAAGACCTTTTCCTTGACTTCATTTAGAATAGGAGTACTTACTTGTTTCACAGTGATCTCCTTCATAGCCAAGATCACAATCACAGCTATAGCTGTTGACGCCGTCCACGCAAGTTCCGCCATTTTGACAGATCACACCAGCACAGTCGTCGGTGTCTGCATTGACATATTGGGATGGCAGTTAATATGCTTGCAAGAAAAAGACACTTGACACGCAAATCCCATACATCACTGAGTACGATAATCGGTGGATTTCATCGCTTTCGACATTGTTGACTCGTCTTTATTCTCTAGAGAACGCCATTAAAGAAAGACCTGTCCGTCACTTCATTTAGAATAGGAGTACTTACTTGTTTCACAGTGATCTCCTTCATAGCCAAGATCACAATCACAGCTATAGCTGTTGACGCCGTCCACGCAAGTTCCGCCATTTTGACAGATCACACCAGCACAGTCGTCGGTGTCTGCATTGACATATTGGGATGGCAGTTAATATGCTTCCAACAAAAACAAACTCGACACGCAAATCCCATACATCACCTAGTACGATAATGGGTGGATTTCCTCGCTTTCGACATTGTCGTCTGTCTTTATTCTCTACAGAACGCCATTAAAGAAAGACCTGTCCTTGACTTCATTTAGAATAGGAGTACTTACTTGTTTCACAGTGATCTCCTTCATAGCCAAGATCACAATCACAGCTATAGCTGTTGACGCCGTCCACGCAAGTTCCGCCATTTTGACAGATCACACCAGCACAGTCGTCGGTGTCTGCATTGACATATTGGGATGGCAGTTAATATGCTTGCAAGAAAAAGACACTTGACACGCAAATCCCATACATCACTGAGTACGATAATCGGTGGATTTCCTCGCTTTCGACATTGTCGTCTGTCTTTATTCTCTAGAGAACGCCATTAAAGAAAGACTTGTCCTTGACTTCATGTAGAATAGGAGTACTTACTTGTTTCACAGTGATCTCCTTCATAGCCAAGATCACAATCACAGCTATAGCTGTTGACGCCGTCCACGCAAGTTCCGCCATTTTGACAGATCACACCAGCACAGTCGTCGGTGTCTGCATTGACATATTGGGATGGCAGTTAATATGCTTGCAAGAAAAAGACACTTGACACGCAAATCCCATACATCACTGAGTACGATAATCGGTGGATTTCCTCGCTTTCGACATTGTCGTCTGTCTTTATTCTCTAGAGAACGCCATTAAAGAAAGACTTGTCCTTGACTTCATTTAGAATAGGAGTACTTACTTGTTTCACAGTGATCTCCTTCATAGCCAAGATCACAATCACAGCTATAGCTGTTGACGCCGTCCACGCAAGTTCCGCCATTTTGACAGATCACACCAGCACAGTCGTCGGTGTCTGCATTGACATATTGGGATGGCAGTTAATATGCTTGCAAGAAAAAGACACTTGACACGCAAATCCCATACATCACTGAGTACGATAATCGGTGGATTTCATCGCTTTCGACATTGTCGTCTGTCTTTATTCTCTAGAGAACGCCATTAAAGAAAGACCTTTTCCTTGACTTCATTTAGAATAGGAGTACTTACTTGTTTCACAGTGATCTCCTTCATAGCCAAGATCACAATCACAGCTATAGCTGTTGACGCCGTCCACGCAAGTTCCGCCATTTTGACAGATCACACCAGCACAGTCGTCGGTGTCTGCATTGACATATTGGGATGGCAGTTAATATGCTTGCAAGAAAAAGAAACTTGACACGCAAATCCCATACATTACTGAGTACGATAATTGGTGGATTTCCTCGCTTTCGACATTGTCGTCTCGTCTTTATTCTCTAGAGAACGCCATAAAAGAAAGACCTGTCCGTCCCTTCATTTAGAATAGGAGTACTTACTTGTTTCACAGTGATCTCCTTCATAGCCAAGATCACAATCACAGCTATAGCTGTTGACGCCGTCCACGCAAGTTCCGCCATTTTGACAGATCACACCAGCACAGTCGTCGGTGTCTGCATTGACATATTGGGATGGCAGTTAATATGCTTCCAACAAAAACAAACTCGACACGCAAATCCCATACATCACCTAGTACGATAATGGGTGGATTTCCTCGCTTTCGACATTGTTGTGACTCGTCTCTATTCTCTAGAGAACGCCATTAAAGAAAGACCTGTATGTCACTTCATTTAGAATAGGAGTACTTACTTGTTTCACAGTGATCTCCTTCATAGCCAAGATCACAATCACAGCTATAGCTGTTGACGCCGTCCACGCAAGTTCCGCCATTTTGACAGATCACACCAGCACAGTCGTCGGTGTCTGCATTGACATATTGGGATGGCAGTTAATATGCTTCCAACAAAAACAAACTCGACACGCAAATCCCATACATCACCTAGTACGATAATGGGTGGATTTCCTCGCTTTCGACATTGTTGTGACTCGTCTTTATTCTCTGGAGAACGCCATTAAAGAAAGACCTGTATGTCACTTCATTTAGAATAGGAGTACTTACTTGTTTCACAGTGATCTCCTTCATAGCCAAGATCACAATCACAGCTATAGCTGTTGACGCCGTCCACGCAAGTTCCGCCATTTTGACAGATCACACCAGCACAGTCGTCGGTGTCTGCATTGACATATTGGGATGGCAGTTAATATGCTTGCAAGAAAAAGACACTTGACACGCAAATCCCATACATCACTGAGGACGATAATCGGTGGATTTCCTCGTTTTCGACATTGTCGACTCGTCTTTATTCTCTAGAGAACGCCATAAAAGACCTGTCCGTCCCTTCATTTAGAATAGGAGTACTTACTTGTTTCACAGTGATCTCCTTCATAGCCAAGATCACAATCACAGCTATAGCTGTTGACGCCGTCCACGCAAGTTCCGCCATTTTGACAGATCACACCAGCACAGTCGTCGGTGTCTGCATTGACATATTGGGATGGCAGTTAATATGCTTCCAACAAAAAGAAACTCGACACGCAAATCCCATACATCACTGAGTACGATAATGGGTGGATTTCCTCGCTTTCGACATTGTCGTCTCGTCTTTATTCTCTAGAGAACGCCATTAAAGAAAGACCTGTATGTCACTTCATTTAGAATAGGAGTACTTACTTGTTTCACAGTGATCTCCTTCATAGCCAAGATCACAATCACAGCTATAGCTGTTGACGCCGTCCACGCAAGTTCCGCCATTTTGACAGATCACACCAGCACAGTCGTCGGTGTCTGCATTGACATATTGGGATGGCAGTTAATATGCTTGCAAGAAAAAGACACTTGACACGCAAATCCCATACATCACCTAGTACGATAATGGGTGGATTTCCTCGCTTTCGACATTGTTGGCTCGCCTTTATTTACTAGAGAACGCCATAAAAGACCTGTCTGCCACGACATTTAGAATAGGAGTACTTACTTGTTTCACAGTGATCTCCTTCATAGCCAAGATCACAATCACAGCTATAGCTGTTGACGCCGTCCACGCAAGTTCCGCCATTTTGACAGATCACACCAGCACAGTCGTCGGTGTCTGCATTGACATATTGGGATGGCAGTTAACATGCTTGCAAGAAAAGGACACTTGACACGCAAATCCCATACATCACTGAGTACGATAATCGGTGGACTTCCTCGCTTTCGACATTGTCGACTAGAGAACGCCATTAAAGAAAGACCTGTCTGCCACTTCATTTAAAATAGGAGTACTTACTTGTTTCACAATGATCTCCTTCATAGCCAAGATCACAATCACAGCTATAGCTGTTGACGCCGTCCACGCAAGTTCCGCCATTTTGACAGATCACACCAGCACAGTCGTCGGTGTCTGCATTGACATATTGGGATGGCAGTTAATATGCTTGCAAGAAAAAGACACTTGACACGCAAATCCCATACATCACCTAGTACGATAATCGGTGGATTTCCTCGCTTTCGACATTGTTGACTCGTCTTTATTCTCTAGAGAACGCCATTAAAGAAAGACCTGTCGGTCACTTCATTTAGAATAGGAGTACTTACTTGTTTCACAGTGATCTCCTTCATAGCCAAGATCACAATCACAGCTATAGCTGTTGACGCCGTCCACGCAAGTTCCGCCATTTTGACAGATCACACCAGCACAGTCGTCGGTGTCTGCATTGACATATTGGGATGGCAGTTAATATGCTTGCAAGAAAAAGACACTTGACACGCAAATCCCATACATCACCTAGTACGATAATCGGTGGATTTTCTCGCTTTCGACATTGTTCTTTATTCTCTAGAGAACGCCATCAAAGAAAGACCTGTCCGTCACTTTATTTAGAATAGGAGTACTTACTTGTTTCACAGTGATCTCCTTCATAGCCAAGATCACAATCACAGCTATAGCTGTTGACGCCGTCCACGCAAGTTCCGCCATTTTGACAGATCACACCAGCACAGTCGTCGGTGTCTGCATTGACATATTGGGATGGCAGTTAATATGCTTGCAAGAAAAAGACACTTGACACGCAAATCCCATACATCACCTAGTACGATAATCGGTGGATTTCCTCGCTTTTGACATTGTTGACTCGTCTTTATTCTCTAAAGAACGCCATTAAAGAAAGACCTGTCTGTCACTTCATTTAGAATAGGAGTACTTACTTGTTTCACAGTGATCTCCTTCATAGCCAAGATCACAATCACAGCTATAGCTGTTGACGCCGTCCACGCAAGTTCCGCCATTTTGACAGATCACACCAGCACAGTCGTCGGTGTCTGCATTGACATATTGGGATGGCAGTTAATATGCTTGCAAGAAAAAGACACTTGACACGCAAATCCCATACATCACCTAGTACGATAATCGGTGGATTTCCTCGCTTTTGACATTGTTGACTCGTCTTTATTCTCTAAAGAACGCCATTAAAGAAAGACCTGTCTGTCACTTCATTTAGAATAGGAGTACTTACTTGTTTCACAGTGATCTCCTTCATAGCCAAGATCACAATCACAGCTATAGCTGTTGATGCCGTCCACGCAAGTTCCGCCATTTTGACAGATCACACCAGCACAGTCGTCGGTGTCTGCATTGACATATTGGGATGGCAGTTAATATGCTTGCAAGAAAAAGACACTTGACACGCAAATCCCATACATCACCTAGTACGATAATCGGTGGATTTCCTCGCTTTCGACATTGTTTACTCGTCTTTATTCTCTAGAGAACGCCATTAAAGAAAGACCTGTCGGTCACTTCATTTAGAATAGGAGTACTTACTTGTTTCACAGTGATCTCCTTCATAGCCAAGATCACAATCACAGCTATAGCTGTTGACGCCGTCCACGCAAGTTCCGCCATTTTGACAGATCACACCAGCACAGTCGTCGGTGTCTGCATTGACATATTGGGATGGCAGTTAATATGCTTGCAAGAAAAAGACACTTGACACGCAAATCCCATACATCACCTAGTACGATAATCGGTGGATTTCCTCGCTTTCGACATTGTTGGCTCGTCTTTATTCACTAGAGAACGCCATAAAAGACCTGTCTGCCACTTAATTTAGAATAGGAGTACTTACTTGTTTCACAGTGATCTCCTTCATAGCCAAGATCACAATCACAGCTATAGCTGTTGACGCCGTCCACGCAAGTTCCGCCATTTTGACAGATCACACCAGCACAGTCGTCGGTGTCTGCATTGACATATTGGGATGGCAGTTAATATGCTTGCAAGAAAAAGACACTTGACACGCAAATCCCATACATCACCTAGTACGATAATCGGTGGATTTTCTCGCTTTCGACATTGTTCTTTATTCTCTAGAAAACGCCATTAAAGAAAGACTTGTCCTTGACTTCATTTAGAATAGGAGTACTTACTTGTTTCACAGTGATCTCCTTCATAGCCAAGATCACAATCACAGCTATAGCTGTTGACGCCGTCCACGCAAGTTCCGCCATTTTGACAGATCACACCAGCACAGTCGTCGGTGTCTGCATTGACATATTGGGATGGCAGTTAATATGCTTCCAACAAAAACAAACTCGACACGCAAATCCCATACATCACCTAGTACGATAATCGGTGGATTTCCTCGCTTTCGACATTGTTGTCTCGTCTTTATTCTCTAGAGAACGCCATCAAAGAAAGACCTGTCCGTCACTTTATTTAGAATAGGAGTACTTACTTGTTTCACAGTGATCTCCTTCATAGCCAAGATCACAATCACAGCTATAGCTGTTGACGCCGTCCACGCAAGTTCCGCCATTTTGACAGATCACACCAGCACAGTCGTCGGTGTCTGCATTGACATATTGGGATGGCAGTTAATATGCTTGCAAGAAAAAGACACTTGACACGCAAATCCCATACATCACCTAGTACGATAATCGGTGGATTTCCTCGCTTTTGACATTGTTGACTCGTCTTTATTCTCTAAAGAACGCCATTAAAGAAAGACCTGTCTGTCACTTCATTTAGAATAGGAGTACTTACTTGTTTCACAGTGATCTCCTTCATAGCCAAGATCACAATCACAGCTATAGCTGTTGATGCCGTCCACGCAAGTTCCGCCATTTTGACAGATCACACCAGCACAGTCGTCGGTGTCTGCATTGACATATTGGGATGGCAGTTAATATGCTTGCAAGAAAAAGACACTTGACACGCAAATCCCATACATCACTGAGTACGATAATCGGTGGATTTCCTCGCTTTCGACATTGTTGGCTCGTCTTTATTCACTAGATAACGCCATGAAAGACCTGTCCTTGACTTCATTTAGAATAGGAGTACTTACTTGTTTCACAGTGATCTCCTTCATAGCCAAGATCACAATCACAGCTATAGCTGTTGACGCCGTCCACGCAAGTTCCGCCATTTTGACAGATCACACCAGCACAGTCGTCGGTGTCTGCATTGACATATTGGGATGGCAGTTAATATGCTTGCAAGAAAAAGACACTTGACACGCAAATCCCATACATCACTGAGTACGATAATCGGTGGATTTCCTCTGCATTGATAGATTTGGCGTTTACTTCTGTACTACACAATCTCAATAAATTTTTTTGACGATGGTAACATTGTTATCACTAATGTCGAGTTTTTTTTATCAAGAACGCAAAGTAAATGGTCTTTTACAGCTGGATGTTATTATTCTAGGAATACTTGCTTGTTTCACAATGATCTCCTTCGAAGCCAACAGCACATTCACATGTATAGCTCTCTTCGCCATTGACGCAAGTACCGCCATTTTCACAGACAACAGAAGAACACTCACTGCTCACTGCAATGACGTATGCAAGTCAAAATACTTTCAAAGAAATTGATTTCTATATGCCTCAAATGCTATTTCTCATAATATCTTTGTGTTTCGTAGGCTTAGTGTCGTTTGCACCACTAGTGTGAATCCTGTAGAGGATCGTCGGGCCGACAGAGAAGTATCAGTTCTCATCTGGACTTAGCGATATATCTGTTGTTTGGGGAAGGGGCATAAGAAGAAATGGCCTGATGTGTTAGTTATGCATTTATTGATAAGAACAAAGATGTAGACGGGAGATGACACAAATTGTTTGCATGCACTGCTCACAGATCCCAGTGCCCTGCATGCATAACATGACGTAAGAGATGCAGTAGCTTGGTCATAATTTTCCCATAGCGTTGGAAACAAAGACGAAAGAGCCTGATGCGGCAGTTATGCAGTTATAGAGACGCCACAAACTGTTTACATGATTATAATGCACTGCACACATAGTCACGTGTCCGACATGCATAACATGGTGTAAGAGACGCAGTAGATTGCTTACAATGTTCCCATTGCGTTGGAAATTACAGAAGAAAAAGAGCCCGATGTGTCAGTTATGCAGTTAGAGACACGGGGGACGCAACAAACGTTTTGCATGCTTATGTTGCACGGCTCACAGAGTCACGAGTCCTACATGCAAACCGTGACGTCAGAGATGCAGTAGATTGCTCACAGTGTTCCCATTGCGTTGGAAATTAATTACAAAAGGAAAAAAAGCCCGATGTGTCAGTTATGCAGTTAGAGAGACGGCGGACGCCACAAACGTTTTGCATGCTTATGTTGCACGGCTCACAGAGTCACGAGTCCTACATGCAAACCGTGACGTCAGAGATGCAGTAGATTGCTCACAGTGTTCCCATTGCGTTGGAAATTAATTACAAAAGGAAAAAAAGCCCGATGTGTCAGTTATGCAGTTAGAGAGACGGCGGACGCCACAAACGTTTTGCATGCTTATGATGCACTGCTCACAGAGTCACGTGCTCTATATGCATAACGTGACGTCAGACATACGGTAGGTTGGTCACAATTTTCCATTACGTTGGAAACAGAGAAGAAAGAGCTTGGTGTATCAGTAATGTAGTTACAGAGACGGAGGACGCCACAAACGTTTTGCATGCTGATGACACACTGCCCACAGAGTCACGTGCCCTACATGCATAACGTGACGTCAGAGATGCAGTAGATTACTCGCAAGTTTCCCATACGGAGGGAAACAGCCTGATGTGTCAGTAATGCAGTTATGCCTGAATAGAATAGAGCTAGGGGCGGGGGACGCCAAGTTGTATACCATTTCATTGTACATTGTAGACCTTAGACATGGATTTAAAAGTTTTCATTCTTGTTTTAGTACTTTGCTAAATGTATAATAACAGAAGCGACGGGGTATGTCGTATATACGCACCACAAACGAGATCAATCCCCCTCCATTGTCCATTCACACATTGCTTAGAGTTCTCTCCCCCGGCTTCGACAAACCCGGGGAGGCAGTGGTAGAAGCAAAATGACGCTGGACGGTAGGGAAAGCTGGACTCGCAGGTCTTTTCATCGCTCGTGTTTGGCACGTCGGGTGGGTCGCGTGTGCAGCGGCGTGGGCCTGAAATTACCAGTGACATGTTCCCAGTGAAATCAAAATAAAATGCATTGTTGCGAGATGACCTCTCGAATAATGCATAATAATGGTCGACAATTGTACACGTCGTCTCTGTCTTGAATTTCAACAAAGGCTCACCGTTTTCTCGATTTCGGAATAGAATTGAATCCCACCGAAGGCGCAATGGAAACAAAGAATAGAGGATGCATATGGAGGTGCATGAGATGATCCATAGAAATGAAGCGACGTTTGAAAGAGATAGAAAGTTCACGTCAATAGTAGTTTCCTCACCGGATCATTTTGGCTCTTCTTGGGATTCCTCGAACTTACGTACCGAAATACGTTCAGTTCCCCTCCCTCATGACGATAGAGTGTCAATTCTTTCATGCAAATGAAAGCAAGTTTTACAGATTCTTACCTGAATGGTTACCGCGATTGACAAGTCAGATTCTGTGAATGGAAAGCAAAGCACCCTTGCTCTACATATACCTTTACATGTACCTCGAGAAATTGGCAGCAACGTGCAGGTAAGATTTGAAACATCAGGTTTGAGGATGAAGCAAGACAAGCCTTCAACAAAGACGCATGCCATCGAAGGCGCCACGAAATCGATGCCCACAACTTCACCGAGGAAAGAGAGTCCCAACGACGCCATATGTGTTTTGTCCAGGCCCCACAAGAGACTGAGATGCCAGAGCTGCATGTTACAGCAAGAAAACAACCAAGGGAGGAGACAACACTTTCATTTTTCTCCCTTGGGCAAATAAGACATGTGCAATTGATTCTTGATGAGTAGATGAAGTAGTCATGCTATAGGTCAACTAATGACCTGTAGGAAACCGCATTTCCAGAGCGGTGAAAAAGAAGCCAAACTGGCGAAGTCGATCTCAGTGACAGAGATGATAATTTGAAAGGAAAGAGAGAAATAGAAAGGGAGGATCCGGAGGGGCACGAGCTTGCACGATCGCGAGCAGAGTATAGGCTAGAGGCAGCGTCAGCGAGTAAGGAACTGCTCCTCACTTCATGGGCGTATCTGCTATCTGTTGATTACAATGCCCGATAGATATACACTACCGGATGTCCTTGCATGTATTTGACCAGTCTTGCCTGCATTTGATGCAGTAAGTAGCACTTCTTTTCATAGAAAAGGCACTTATGACGGGAAAGGAAAAGGCAAACGGGGTGGAGAAGTACTCAGTAGTTTTGTTCTTTCAGGGAGGACGCAATGGAAAAAAAAAACTTGCAAATGGGTTAGTGCACTAATAACAGGAGTACTTACGTGTTTCACAGTGATCTCCAACATAGCCAGGAGGACAATCACAGCTATAGCTGTTGACGCCATCCACGCAAATTCCACCATTTTCACAGATCACACCAGGACAGTCGTCGGTGTCTGCATTGACATATTGGAAGGGCATTTAATGTGCTTCTACAAAAATCAAACTACAGTTGCCTCAAAGGCTATGCATATCTCCCAATGCGATCAGTTATGTATTGTCCTCCATTACATGTTGCAAAGCTGGCTTGGTCCACCGCTATGTATTCCAGTAAACACTCAACTAACAATAGTGATATCTTTAGGACATGGTCGTGTTATTTCAACAGGTAACGCTACAAAAATATCTTATACCACAGGCTTATCCATTTATAATAGAAGTGCGTACTTATTTCACAGTGCTCTCCTTCGTAGCCAGGAGCACAACCGCAGCTGTAGCTGTCGCCGCCGTCCACGCAAGTTCCGCCATTTTGACAGGGGGCAGAGGAACAGGCGGTGCTGGCTGTATTAACATATTGGGATAACAGTCATTTTTCTTCCAAGAAAATCAAATTACAATTGTATCGATTGCTATGCATCTTCCAATACGAGGCACTTCCAATGTCAATGTTCAAGTAACAATAGTGACATCATTAGAATATAGTCCACGAAGAACGCCCAGACGAATCTTTTATTTGACTTATTGCACTGATAATAGGAGTACTTACGTATTTCACAGTGCTCTCCTTCATAGCCAACATCACAATTACAGCTATAGCTGTTGACGCCGTCCACGCAAGTTCCGCCATTTTGACACGTCACACCAGAACAGTCGTCGGTGTCTGCATTGGCATATTGAGATGGTAATTAATGTTTTTCAAAGACGATAAGCAACAGTGATTGCGTCAAATGCAGTGTCTGTTAAAGTACGACCAGCAGTTCATTTTCCTCGACGTTGTCCTCCACTGCTTTGAGACAATCGAAGTTAAAACTAAAAATAGAAAATTAGGACATATTCGAGTCATTTTCAATAGAGAATTCTATCAAATATCCGTCATACAGATTGCTTCATTCATGACAGGAGTACTTACTTGTTTCACAATGATCTCCTTCATACCCAGGAACACAATAACAGCTATAGCTGTTGACGCCGTCCAAGCAAATTCCGCCATTTTGACAGATCACACCAGCACAGTCGTCGATGTCTGCATTGACATATTGGGATGGCAGTTAATATGCTTGCAAGAAAAAGACACTTGACACGCAAATCCCAGCATCACTGAGCATGAGTACGATAATCGGTGGATTTGCTCGCTTTCGACATTGTTGTCTCGTCTTTATTCACTAGAGAACGCAATAAAAGACCTGTCCGTCACTTCATTTAGAATAGGAGTACTTACTTGTTTCACAGTGATCTCCTTCGTAGCCAAGATCACAATTACAGCTATAGGTGTTGACGCCGTCCACGCAAGTTCCGCCATTTTGACAGATCACACCAGCACAGTCGTCGGTGTCTGCATTGACATATTGGGATGGCAGTTAATATGCTTGCAAGAAAAAGACACTTGACACGCAAATCCCATACATCACTGAGTACGATGATCGCTGGATTTCCTCGCTTTCGATATTGTCGACTCGTCTCTATTCACTAGAGAACGCCATTAAAGAAAGACCTGTCCTTGACTTCATTTAGAATAGGAGTACTTACTTGTTTCACAGTGATCTCCTTCATACCCAGGAGCACAATGACAGCTATAGCTGTTGATGCCGTCAATGCAAATTCCACCATTTTGACAGATCACACCAGGACAGTCGTCGGTGTCTGCATTGGCATATTGGAATGGCAGTTAATGTGCTTCTGAGAAAATCGAACTACAATTGTATCAATTACTTTGTATCTCCCAATATATAATTAGACCGTAGGCAAGGATTTGCCGCAAAGTCCTCATCCTTTATTGAGTACATTTGATAAAACCTCTCAATTATACATAATTTCGGAATCCGCAAAGCAATCACTAATTAAGAATTAGTGCTCATAAATTAAACATAGAAATAGGTCGATATAAGAAAATACCCAAAGACCACAGGTTCTATCCACTTTGTCCAAATATAATTGTTAGATATCGATGAATCGAATGCCATTTTATAATGAATTGTACACTGTACAATGATAAGCGCCTATCGCTGTTTACCTTTCTTTCCACTTGTTCAACTAATTTCAGTACATTAGATCCTATAAATAAATTCAAGTACATTTCAAGTGAGGACAATCCATATACTAGTAGTGTGCATATAGGAAAATATATTAAGGACTGTTTAAATCTTAGAGACTGCATGTTAGAGAATAGTTAAACCTGTTATGTTGCCACTGATATATATATTCTGTACGTAATTTCCCCCATACATATACTCTGTACGTAGAATGATTTTATTCATACATGTATTTAGTTTTGTTCGTAGTCATAGTCGATCGAGCATACAAAAGTCCCTGTACCTTTTTGTCGAGTCAATAAAGAATTATATAGCTAAATTCGTGATAACAGAAGTTATGTGGTAAGTTGTTAACATGTTGGTCTCCACTATGGCCAGACTCCTTTGCATGCTGAATAAATAGTCGAAATCGGCCTAAAAAGGGTATATAATTGGCCAGGGGAGTTAGCCGGCCATAGAAGGACCAGTTTGCCAGCACTGACAGACTCCTTTGTAGGCTGAATAAGTAGTCGAAATCGGCCTAAAAAGGGGTATATAATTGGCCAGAGGAGTTAGCCGGCCATAGAAAGACCAGTCCCCGTTTCAGCCGATTTCGACTATTTATGCAGCCTGCAAAGGAGTCTGGTGAAGACTAGTAAATCGTACGCACCACAAACGAGATCAGTCCCTCTCCATTGTCCATCCACACATTGCTTATAGCCCTGTCCCCCGGCTGCGAAGTACTCTGGGATGCAGTGGTAGATGCAGATTGTTCCTGAACGGTAGGGAAGCGTGGTGGACGTGCAGGTCTTTTCATCGGTCGTGTTCGGTACGTCCGGAAGGGGGTCTCTACAGGGTGGTGGACCTGAAATAACCGAAAATCACAGAAAATATTAGTCCTATTTGAAGGCTTGCATGGTTGAAGTCTTGAGCCGGAACTGGAAATGTTTTCCAGAAGAAAGTGTAGCCTAATGTTTACATTTATGATAACTTCTTGAAAGATATTTTTCTCAATCTATCACATTTCAAGTGTTTATCTGCGGCCACAAGACGGGCAGTACTATGCATTGTCTTTTTTATTGCAAAGCCACCGCTTAAGTGGGAATGTGACTAGTGAAGGACTAATAGTACATGTGTGTACATATAACGTATGTGTGTATATGCCACATCATTTAGGGTTGACGTCATGCAATAAAAAGATGACAAAAGAAGGCATTGAAAGGTACGCACAAACGCATTGCAATGAACGCCCTCCAATCCATCTAGCTGGCCTGACTTTGCATTTCCTTACAGTTGCCCCTTGGCGCCTCCTACATCCAGGGAGACACCTATAACGGCAGATCTCTCCCTTAACAAATGGTGCTGCACATCCATACCGTATTGTGTTTGGGATGGTTAGGTCGAAGCACTTTGCTGTAAATACAGTCATAGATAACACTATTAGGCCATGCCGATTTGATTTGAATAACGAATGAATAAATGAATGAATGAATGAATGAAGACCCTTATTGTACACATATACCCACTGGGTTAATTACGTATAGGTGACAACAAAAGAATAGTATACATATGATGTTACATATATAATATATTATTACTACTAACAGGAACGTCATGTGGATTTTTGGCAACGTCTCAGAGACGAAGGCATTTTTTCTTCGACTTACGATTCTTTTTCCTCTTCTTGGCATCAACCAGAAGGAGGAGGAATGACGTAGCGCAAAGGAAGAAGAGCAGGGTGGATACCCTGAGGTTGAAACTGTTGGAAAAAAAGGAATATATCTAACTAAACAAGAAAAGGCCACTAAGGAGTGAAAATTTCCTCCAAAGAACACCCCGAAAATGGTATTATGTCAAACAATACATCATTTATACTGTTCCTGCAGGCGGTACGTTTCAGGAGACAGAAACGGTGTAACAAACTAGCATCTGTAAATCATAAATACACACAAAAAAGATAAGCGCAAGCCAGTGTGATGTATTAAGCGATAAAAACAAATTGCCAGTGTGCCAAAATACCCCGTAGCGTATCTCATGGATGCCTGCCAAAATAGTCTGTTTACCACTATTCTACAGTCCGATAAAGCGAGGTGCAACTGATACATATCTGTGAACTGTAGTAGACCCCTAGTCTTAACTAACACCTGTACATGTATCAATATTTTGATAAGTATTTGTTCGTACTCACCGCATGGTTGCAATTCTTTAACAAGATGTCGAGTTTTCGACCCGCCTCAGGTTTTGTTAAGTGTGAGTGAAAATTGCAGCACGGTTCAGTGAAAGTGGTGGAAGATTATTGGACGTGCACCTAAACCGTAGACGTCACAACAAATCAAATTCCAAAAAAATGTAGTTATATTTTACTCGAAAATTTAGGTACTTCTGCTGTATAAACGGTTGAATGTCTGACTTAGCCTCTACGGATACAGTAGAAAATTACACTTTTGCAAACTACAATTAGCAACTATAATTCGTCAAATAAGTAAAACAAAAGAAGCGGCGCTTGCCCATTACCCTACAGGGATGTTCAAGTCAGCACTAGATGTCATGATTCCAAACATAATCAAAGGAGCGTTGCCATTGTTACATTGTATTTAACCATGTGTTTACATCGTTGAGCAGTGTTTGTGAAACCTGTAATTTACAGTCACAAACAATATCGCATTAGAAAGAACAAGAAGCACTCAACAAAACAGTGTCCTATCGATAAAATTTGACACCAAACATCTCAAGCTGAAGATAGCGATGGTGGTCAGAAATGTTGAGATATACTTTGCCCCACCTGGGTTTATTTGGTGGTAAACCCATATAAAGATTAAGATAAAGGAATGCTTGCTGCACAAGGTTATAGTGGCTCTATCACTATGACATTAGAAATAAACAGAAGTAGTAAACAAAACTTTCCACATTCACTAAAGGTTGATGCTAAACACTGAATTAAGATACGGTTGGTAGTCAGAGGTGTAGATCGTTGGAAAGGAATGCTCATTGCCTCAGGTTATAGTGGCGCTATCTTTAGACAAGACTGCGATCTGAGTCGAGCGTTTCAACGATTCAGTGACTCGGAAAAAGGTTATCAGATACATCACGGTAAAACCAGCTCGACCGTAGGCAACATTTACGTGTTGTTGTCTGTGTGTCGGGGGCAAGCCAAGCGTCTACGTTACGTTTGTACCTTCAGCAAAAAAAAACCGACTGTGGAACGTTTCTCGGTTGATGAAATGGTAGGTAGGAAGCAATGTGCTGTGTATGACATGTGTAAAGAATTAGTATTGACTGCGATCATGTCGATTTGTAAGGATTTCATGGTTGACTAAGTGACATGAGTAAGTTCGCCGACATGTCACTGCTCTCCCGCTGTTTTCCAATAAAGAAAGGCACATTTCAAAATGGACAAATGCACGAATTAAATTTCACGAAAAGTTAAACCGTATAATGTCAGTATACAGACAAAATTGACTTTTATTTGTGTGGAAAATCATTGGTCATTGTAATGTAAAATTGGTGGATTAAACTTAATGAAGAGGCTGGCGAGTGCACTAGTCTCTCAAATAGGGTTCATTCCCCCCACAAATTGCCAACCGCCACTTTTTTACGATGAATCTGATAGACGGCGACCCTTAATCTCCAAGCAGATCTTTCGGTGGCTGCAAGACAGTATCAAATTGGCCAGGCAGTATCCATTTGCCAGGCAGTTACCATTTGCCACTCGAAGGGCTGGCGTACAAAAAAGACACCATTTCAAAAAAGAAAGCCCGATAAAAACGCCTAAAACACGCCAAAAATAAGCCGAAGCCTAAACCTCTGCTTGGAGAGTAGGTGACCCAAGGTCACGTCACGTTTTTACCATAGTGAAGTGGGAGACGTCATTCTTGCGCCTGGCGACAGCCCTGTGGCAACGAACATAAATCATGAGCTTCTCTAACTGTCACGTCAGATGTGATAACGTTGGTCGACCCACCAAAATACTTAAATCAAAATGACGCACTGGGCACCTCTAATTACCATGCATTATCTCTATTTGAACGTCATTGGGGCAATTCCTATGACGATGAACAGACATCTGAAGCAACTGCACCTTTTGACCTGCAGAGATCTTGAAGGCTAAATTGCGCCACTTATCTTTTCTTTTCAGAGATTTTTCTGGACACCTGAATCCCATATCATGCGGCGCATCTCTTAATTTTTTCCACCAATTTTGCAATTTTTTCCACCACTTTCGGGTCCCCTTCGGCACTGGGTGTATTTGACAGATAGATAGATAGCCAAATGAGGTGTCACGCACTTTTCACTCCATATATGGCCTGATGCATGCGATCCTGTAGAGTCTTAGGCAAGTTGAAGAGTTCACCCATTTGTGAGGTATGAAGACGAATGTGTTTTTGCTATCTCGCTCATCATCATGAATGTAAGTTCAAATATTGCGTAACCCCATCCCATGTTTCAACTACAGTGCACCCCGGGAGTGTATCAGATAATGGTTGGCACCGTTTTTGATGTTCACATAGTGTTAAGATATTGACATTTTGGGAAAATCTTAAAAGGAATTTGACGGCACCTGAAAATAGGCATGGCAGAAGA
Source organism: Branchiostoma floridae x Branchiostoma japonicum (assembly GCA_013266295.2). Lineage (NCBI taxonomy): Eukaryota > Metazoa > Chordata > Leptocardii > Amphioxiformes > Branchiostomatidae > Branchiostoma > Branchiostoma floridae x Branchiostoma japonicum. The sequence continues at coordinate 7,072,098 of CM023837.1, read as the reverse complement.
ACGCATAATTAGATTTGATGCCCTGATTGACGCAGACCACGAACCTTCACCTAGTTAACTGCCAGTATTCTTCTCTTTAACAGAGAAGTGAACTACGACAGCTATAACTTGCAGAAAGGAATGGTTATGACTTTTAGAGCAGAAAGATTTGGCAACAAAAACAAGATCCTAGCAAGATGAATCCTTCTGTCATATCTTGATCTTCATATGACAAATAGCACATTCTGTTCCACCTACTTCTGTTTGCAAAGAACAACTCACACGGGGTAAAACATGTGGGCAAGAACTTGTAAAGAATTTGCCAAACTAGACAATTAATTGCGAGCACCTTAAATGGACAGCACTCCCCATATTTGCTGTAATTATACTCCTCAGTGTACGTGTAATTGCTGATAGAACGCGGATAGCTTTTAAAACATGCTGCGTGAGACTTTTCGTAGGAGACGGACATTTGTAGACGCCATGTAAACAGACGGGGCATCCTGGAAAACTTTTAAAGGAGAAAGCAGGAGGCTGGAGAAGCTCAAGACACCGACAAGACACAAATGCACCTGCGGGCACTGTGGTCGGACCTGCAGTTCAATAATAGGTCTACATACATAATCTTAGCCAGCGAAAACAAGCCGAGAGAGAGACCTCACGAATGTCCTTGCACTTTGGTATCATATTCGGAGCGGAGACCATCGAGCGACCAAACTGTGTCAGATCGCTAAGTGAGCGCTGAGCGATCGCAAAGGTACATGTATCCCGACGATCTTTAAATGATCGCCACAAACGCCACGGCGGCCATTCAATTTTTAAGTGGTTCATAATTGTCCACTGTGCTTTTCTATTCATAGATCTTTGTGACACCTTGACCCCGTATCATGCTGTGCATCTCTCAAGTGTTTTCCACCAAATTTTGCAATTTTTTCCACCAATTTCGTAATTTTTTCCACCAATTCTGGCCCCCCTTGGCAGTAGGGGTATTTGACGGAACAAATAGCTGAGGGAGATTTCGCAGATTATTTCACCTCCATATATGACTTGATTCATGTGATCCTGTAGAGTCTTAGGAAAGTTGAAGAGTTCACCCATTTATGAGGTATGAAGGCAAATGTGTTTTTGCTATCTCGCTCGTCATGACGAATATAAGTTCAAATATTGCGTGCCCCAACTTATGTTTCAACTATTGTGCATGGAGTGTATCAGATAATGATTGGCATCATTTTTGATGTTCACAAAGTGTGAAGCTATTGACATTTTGGGAAAGTCTGAATGGATTTTCACGGCGTCTGCAGACAGATGGTAGAAGAACGTATAATTAGATGTGATGCCTGATTGACACACGCCACAAAACCTTCACCTTGTTAACTGCCAGTATTCTTTTCAATTGAGCACTCAGTAACGATACCTCTGACACTAATAATTGTAAAACCACATTTTGGGAAAATCTGAAAGGATTTTCACGGCGTCTGCAGACAGATGGCAGAAGAACGTACGTATAACTACTTAGATTAGATGCCCTGATTGACACACACCACAAAACCTTCACCTACATGTAGTTAACTACGGTACCGATAACTCTGAAAACACTAATAATTGTAAAAGCACATTTTTATCCCATACTACATAGTCTTCTGTGAGATAAAGAAGTCTCATAGTATGTTTGTTATTATATAGCAGTGAATGCCATACGTTGTACCTTGAACAAATGTGCGATAAAGTTCTCTATAAATCGCAGAAAGGAAATATTTTGGCAACTAAGACAACCATATCACAAACGAGATGAATCATTTAAATTCGTCTGTCACATCTAGATTTTCACATGACAAATAGCACATGACATCTACTTTTGTTTGCAACTCACACGGGGTTAAACGTGTGGGCAAAAATTCTGGTTGCAACATGTAAAGAATTTGTCACCCCAGACACTCAACTGGATAGTACCTTAAATGGATAGCACCATTATTTGCTGTAATTGTACTGATCAGCGTACGTACCACTCCCCTTCCACAAAAGCGGGAGCATCGAGCTACCAAAAACTGTGCCAGATCGCCAAATGAGCTCTGAGCGATCTCCATCTTTATAAATGATCGCTACAGTCGTCATGCATGGTTGCCATCCAATCTTTAAGTGGTTCAAAGCAGTCCTTGCGGCACTGTGCTTTTCTTTTCTTTTCTTCAGAGATTTTTTGACACCTGAATCCCATGTCATGCTGTGCATCTCTCATTTTTTCCAACAATTCCGTAATTTTTTCCACCAATTTCGGGTCCCCTTCGGCGCTAGGTGTATTTGACGAAGGCGGCAAATAGCTGAGGGAGACTTCACAGACTTTTGACCTCCATATATGGCTTTATTCATGTGATCCTATAGTCTTTGAGAGGTTGAAGACAGATTCAGCCATTTGTGAGGTATGAAGACAAATGTGTTTTTGCTATCTCGCTCGTCATGACGAATGTAAGTTCAAATATTGCGTGCCCCAACTTATGTTTCAACTATTGTGCATGGAGTGTATCAGACTGTGAACATCAAAAATGATGCGTCAATCACTGTGATTGACACATCATTTTTGATGTTCACAAAGTGTGAAGCTATTGACATTTTGGGAAAGTCTGAAAGGATTTTCACGGCGTCTGCAGACTTATGGCAGAAGAACGTATAATTAGATTTGATGCCCTGATTGACACACACCACAAAACCCTCATCTAGTTAATTGCCAGTATTCTTCTCTTTAATAGACCACTCAGCTACGGTAACGATACCTCTGAAAACACTAATAATTGTAAAAGTACATTTTCATCTCATACTTCATAGTCTTGGCGAGATAGAGTAGTCTCATGGTATGTTTGTTGTTATATTGCAGTGAATCCCATACGTTGTACCTTGAACAAATGTGCGATAAAGTTCTCTATAAATCTCAGAAAGGAAATATTTTGGCAACTAAGACAACCATATCACAAACGAAATGAATCATTTGAATTCGTCTGTCACATCTAGATTTTCACATGACAAATAGCACATGACATCTACTTTTGTTTGCAACTCTCACGGGGTTAAACGTGTGGGCAAAAATTCTGGCTGCAACATGTAAAGAATTTGCCACCCCAGACACTCAACTGGATAGTCACCTTAAATGGATAGCACCATTATTTGCTGTAATTTTACTGATCAGTGTACGTGCCACTCCCCTTCCACAGGCGGGAGCATCGAGCTACCAAAAACTGTGCCAGATCGCCAAATGAGCTCTGAGCGATCTCCATCTTTAAATGATCGCTACAGTCGTCATGCATGGTTGCCATCCAATCTTTAAGTGGTTCAAAGCAGTCCTTGCGGCACTGTGCTTTTCTTTTCTTTTCTTCAGAGATTTTGTTGACACCTGAATCCCATATCATGCTGTGCATCTCTCAATTTTTTTCCACCAATTTCGGGTCCCCTTCGGCGCTAGGTGTATTTGATGACGACGAGAAGTAGCCGAGAGAGGCTACACAGACTTTTTTTCACCTCCATATATGGCTTGATTCATGTGATCCTGTAGCCTTGAGAGGTTGAAGACAGATTCAGCCATTTGTGAGGTATGAAGACGAGTGGGTTTTTACTACATGTATCTCTCTCGTCATCATGGAGGTAAGTTCAAATATAGCATAACCCCTACAAACTGTATCTGATGTTTCAACTATTGTGCATGGAGTGTATCAGACAGTGATTGACGTATCATTTTTGATGTTCACAAAGTGTGAAGCTATTAACATTTTGAGAAAATCTGAAAGGATTTTCAAGGCGACTAACGACTGCGGACCGAAGAATGTATAATTAGATTTGATGCCTGATTGACGCACACCACAAAAACTTCACCTAGTCAACTGCCAGTATTCTTCTCTTTAATTGAGCACTCAACTACGGTAACGATAACTCTGACAGTACTAATTGCAAACGCACATTTTGGGAAAATCTGAAAGGATTTTCACGGCGTCTGCAGACAGATGGTAGAAGAACGTATAATTAGATTTGATGCCTGATTGACGCACACCACAAAACCTTCACCTACATGTAGTTAACTGCTAGACTGAGTAGTCATCTCTTTAATAGAGCACTCAACTACGGTAACGATAACTCTGATAACTCTGAAAACACTATAATTGTAAAACCACATTTTGGAAAAATCTGAAAGTATTTTCACGGCGTCTGCAGACAGATGGCAGAAGAACGTATAAATAGATTTCATGCCCTGATTGACGCACACCACAAAACCTTCACCTACTAGTTAACTGCCTGTATTTTTCTCTTAAATTGAGCACCCAAAGACGGTTATAATAACTCTGAAAACGCTAATAATTGTAATTAAGCACATTTTCATTCTTGAAAGTCTTGCGTAAGGTAGATAGTGATAGTATGTTTGTTGTTATGTAGCAGTTGATGCCATACATTGTACATTTGTACAAGTGTAGTAAAGTCATTTCTTACTCGAAAATAAGAAATCTAAATGAAGCCAGGTCACATATATCTGGCCGAACCCACAGAAGAACGCTCACAGACAAATGCATGTCACCCTGGGCCCCCTAGGAAATCAGCAGTTAATGTTGAAGGGGCTACCCAGAAGTTTCTCAAGATGAAATAAATGAATAAATATTATACAATACAGGACGTCACATATTGCACAATGTTGTTTCTCAAGTGTACTTGTCTTTTACTTGTCTAAACCTCGCAGAAAGAAACGAATTTGGAAACTAAGATATCCAAATCACACAAAAAATCAATCATTTCAATCCGTCTGATCTGTCATATCTAGATCTTGGCATGACAAATAACAGGTTTTGTGTTGTTTTGTTTTATTCTGTTCCATATGCTTCTGTTTGCAAAGAACAACTTACACGGGGATTAAACGCGTGGAAAACAACTCTGGCTGCAACATCTCAAGAATTCTCCCAACTAGACACGCCTTAAATGGACATTTCTTAAGGCTGGCCACTCCCAGTACTAGTATGGCCGTAATTATACTGTAATTGCCACTGGAACGCAGATGGATTAACATGTTACGTCAGACTTTTCGTGACATGCTCTTGACAGGTTTTGAAAACGTACTGTCACACATATAGCCAAAATGGCCTCCCGAACACTGCCGAACTCCCCCCAACCATGGTTGGAAGTAGGTCGGGAGCAAGGTCGGCTGCAGTTGGCTGGTGTTCGGCTAATTCGGCTACTGTTTGGCCGCGCCGGCGGAATGTTTCAAAATCTTTAAAACATTCGGTTGTGGACGGGAGGTTCGACCATGGTTGACTGGTGGTTGGCTGGTGTTAGAGACTACATGTAGGTCAGTAGTGTTTGGGGCGTGTTCGGGGGTCCAACTTGACTCATATTTAACTCAAATTCGTTTCGATTCGTATAAAAGGTAGGCGTGGCCTAAATCAGGTCAGAGTGCTCCCGAACTTCAGCCAGCCTTGGTTGGCTGGAGTTCGGAGGAAGGTTCTAAATTTGTGACAGGGGCTTAACACACTTCACTCCGGATCCACCCTATAGCCTAGAAACCGCAAAATGAAACCGTAAAATGACAATTAGCATGTAACCTACGGACATACGTATCGTTGTACATGTGAACTTCCAGCTTCCTACAATAAGTGGAAACAGCCCTCGCGTGGTCTATAGTAAAGGTTGGGCAGAAACCCGGCGTCTAGGCCCCAAGAAACAGGGCTCGCAAACAAGCGGTACAAGAACAACATAAAGAAGGCTCTCAACACCTGGCAAATGACCACCGTCAATGGTTTGCCCTGACAGCCGACCGGGACATTTGGAGACGCCTCAAATGTATGATTCGAAAAGACAACAAAACACACAAAAAAACAGTCTTTATCTACGAATTTCGTTGAGCGACCTGTCAAATCTTTGGTCGATCAGCGATAGCAGCCTCTAGTATAGTGGAAAGGGGGTTTAACTGGTTAAAAACAGTCGCAGTTTTTCCACAACACCTTTTCAGAGTTGATGACAGAGTAAGGTGTTACTATCGGATGTGGGTGTCATCGGTCGTTTTGTCCAGGCCATGACGAACAGTTGATTATTTAGGGACTAAAAATTACCCCGACCACTTAAAGAGAAATCTGGAATTTCCGCTGAACCCAGGGCCTGAAGGTGTGTACAACAAATGTACCAACAACACGCAACACGCTGAAATACACTTGTAACGTCGACGTCTTGAACTGGTCAAAATAGTCCGCCCAAAATAACTACCTAACGTAAGGAAAGGGTTTAGTGCGTCTATATGTTTGTCACGGTGCCGTCATCGCGCCGACAAATGCCCTTCTCGTACGTGTACACTTAAGCTCCTGTCACACATACAGAACCTTCCCCCGAACAACAGCCGACCAAGGTTGGCTGACGTTTGGGAGCAGTCAGTTTAGGCCAATCCTATCTTTCTATACGAATCGAATCGAATTTTAGTTAAATTTGACTCGAATTTCACTGCCAACCACGCCCCGACCTACATTGGAACACCAGCCAACCACCAGCCAAACGTGGCCGAACCTCCCGTCCATACCCGAATGTTTTTAACATTTTGAAACATTCGGCTGGCGCAGCCGAAAAGTAGCCGAAATGGCCGATCATGCTTCCGACCTACTCCTAACCATGGTTGGTCAGAGTTCGGCCTGTTTTCGGGAGGCCAAATTCAGCTAGGTGTGACAGGGGCTTTTTACACAATGACAAGGCTTGACAACATTGTCCTCAACGAGTTTCCTTGCGCAGACCACCAGTATATCTTCTCACGACATTTCGTTTTATGTTTTATGTATAGTCCTGAAATATCTACAGGTTTTCATAAACTCTTTCACATATGGTAAACTATCATCTCGTGGTCTCATTTGTGATTACTAGATTATTAATTAGGCCATACAGGTGAAAAACTAAATTCGAAGCTTACCGCGGTTTGGCCTAGGTGCGCCTCTCGTGTCGCCGCCGCGGGACAAGTCGCCTCCAGCCCCCACACCTCGCACGGGCTTCCGCTCCGGAACTGGCGTCAAGCTAACCAGGGCAGCCCAGGTGAGGAGATCTATCCTCCTTGGTCAAATCGACGCTTTCAAAGCTAAACGAACGTTATCGTTCAAGTTTGAAAGGAGGATAGCCCGCCAGAGTCCTGTCTTGGTCAGGTGTTGTTGAGGTGTGCTCTCACAATGCGAGACCGTCGTTATGTCAGGTTGAACAAAGTTACCGACTCTTAATCACGGTGAATATCGTGTCTGGTATTACTCAGTGTCACTGACCGTGACGTGACGTCATTCATGACATTTTCGGGAGTTGGTCTAAAGTTAGGTATGTCGTTTATTTATGTAAAATTTCGTGACTGAAACAACATATTTAGATCAACTTCTACAACTCAAGTGTTATAAAAGTTATAGTGAGTCTCTTCTTTGACTTCTAAGCTAAGGTAGATTTCCACTCATACCTTATACACTAAGGAAGAAGGTGAATGAGAAAAAGAATGACAAGAGTGAAATAGTGAGAAACTAAAGAAAACACGGGCAGAAATATGGTCACACATTCACATATACGATCGACAGAATGCCATTTTCCCTTATTTCCTATATTTTGCTATCCTTCAACCTGTAAGGTAAGTCTTCGGGGGTTCAAACATTCAATAAACAAACAGACATATTACACAATCAACAACAACACACATACATACAGCAGATACTAACAAACTTGCAGACAAGAGTATGAATGGTAGATTGCATTAGAAAGACACTTCGCCTTTCTCCGAATTTGGATTATATGTTAAGGAGACTGTGGCTGTTGATTGGCGGATTGAAAAGCGGAGAGATTATGTCTGGTCACGCAAGACATTTTGACAAACAACAAACACGCCCAAAGAAGTCATAAAAGACCAGATATTTGGATCTGTTGGAGTTTTCTAAATGTTTCTTCGTATTTTTGTTGAATCTAGAACGTGGATCGAAAGAGTTGTCAAAGTTGTGTGTGGTATCCTTGTCCAAGTCTTCATCAAATCCAGAAATAAACAACACTACAGATCAGAAAAACCTTTTTTATCCCAAAAAAGAGGCCGTCTGTCTGCTTTCAACTTCAACGATTTCATTCACGTAATTTATAAAGGCTACCGCGCAAAATATAGTTTAGAAAGGCTTTAGAATGGAAAAGTTGAATAGATGGTAGGTTTTGGGCATTGTAAAGCTTTTTTTCACTTTGCCCGTCGATCCGGAAGAAATCACAACCAGAGAAGACCACTTATCCCTGCTTAATGATGTCAAGACATGACGTGTCGTCTGGAGGCTTATCACGGGGTGGGAACATTTTATAACACACCATTACTCCCCTTGTTGTGTAACGATGAAGTTAACGATGATAATGATAATGATACTGCTGATTATTTCTTCTCGTGAACGGTCATCCAGAGCTGTTCTTCGTACCATCTTTTTACCACATCTACTTTATAAAAGTGGCGACGTATAGCCGAGTGACTAGGCAAGCGGACAAGAGACCTAGAGGTCACGGGTTCGATTCCTCGCAAGACGCTGTGTCCCTGGGAAAGGCACTTTTCACAACTTTCCTCACCCCACCCCCGATGTAAAATGGGTACCTCACTTCGGTTGGGGAGGTAAAAGGCGGTGGAAGGAGAAGGATGGGCTCCGCCATCCAACACCGTGCCCTAGACACGGTGCATTAACAAACCACTGCCCCAACGGCCTGAAACCTTTACCTACTTTTACTTTGTAAATAATCGCTTGACACAAATCATCAGCAGTCATCAGTTCGAGTTTGCTATCCGGACCAAGTTCAGCCCAGATCTCCACGCATTTCAATAATCAATGGCGTTTTCAGGGCTTCTACTCGAATCCAAACACTTACTTACTTACTTACACCTCGCTGGAAGTTGGCGAGGTTGCCAAACTTGGGAATAACCATGTCTCCACAGTTAAGAGTGCACTCACGACCTCACCTTTATTTCTGTAGCAGTGTCATGAAAATTTCACTCTTCTCTCCCTGACAATTGTGGATAGGACAACCCACAAATAAGATAAACAATATCAAAGTGTTCACCTAACAGATAGTCATCACTCTCATAATTCTTATTTTGAAAACTCGCCTGTCTAGATACTTATCTATTACGTACTAAGTACTTCTATTTTGAAAACTCGCTTGTCTAAATGTTGATCTAGTACGCTATTTTTATATCTAACAGTCATATTTTATAATGTCTCGACATGTATTCAGCCCTCTGTGGTGATATGAAGTTGTAACCATTGCTACAAATACTAACTCGCTTTTGTAAATCTCAGCTGTATCTGTGTTAGATAAGAACACAGCTAGAGTGGAGTACTGTCGAAAAGTTGAACTAGCTAAGGTGATACTGTAATGTCAAGGCCCCTTTTTCACCTTTATTACATACAAACCCCCATCCCGTACACGTATGCCCTGCGACCTTCCTAATTAGCCCGCATGTTATGTCACGGCCTGACTTATCCATTGTCATGCCAGAAGCTTAAGAAATCCCTTTAGTTGTCCCCCTCCCATCTTTTACAAATAACTCGAATAATAATACCTTAACAGTGTTTGAACGGGGTGCCCTTAATTTGTCTGCTTCTGCAGACGTAAATCTGGGGGTAAATTACAGGTTAGATCTAAATCGGATTACGAGAAGCGGACACAAAATCACACCTGAAAAGGTCTTTGTCAGGAGAATACAAAGAACGGGTATTTCTGTACACCTTGGATAAGGCAGGTGGAAGACTGCGGTTATCTTTATTCCCAGGAAAAAGCCGAATTTATGCGTCGGCGTGTACAGGGTGCGTTGTGGGTGGGGGGATGACGGTCCATAAACTTTTGACAACAGCCCTTCACGAAACAACGAGACAATTTGCTGGTTGTGTATAAAGAAAACACGTTGCTTCTCACGTTGCTTGTCCGGGAAAATGGGGACTGTGTATACAGAGCCCGGTACATTATACCGTATGTTCTAACCCTCAGCTTGGGTGTTTCGTATACGCCAGGTTTGATACGGACGATATAATGTTTATTGGACCATCGCCCCGTACTTAAATGCTTAACTGGGTAGCCTACAAATTAGTTCTGGTGGCATGAACACAGGGGCAGGGCCATGCGTTATTCATGCCCGGTCGACGATTATTCACCAGTGAAACCTTTTCACCTCACCCGGGGCATGTTCCTACCTGTAGTACAGTGAAATGTCCACAACGTACGTCGATCTCTTCCCGATGGGCAGTGCTCATGTGTATGTACGTCTCCTATACTGGACAGGACAGCGACAGTCACCATGAATCCACGTTCTGAAGTTTTGAAATATGCTCTCGACTGTGGTGGTCGGTAGATAGTGACCTGTCAAGCGATCGCTACGACCCTAAACAGAGAATTAGATGAGGATTACTTCGTCAATAGAAACACGGCTATCCGATATATAAAACAGTGTGCAGACTAGGAGACCACTGTTTGTTATGTCTTACAGGTGTGCTGATCGACACAATGTCGGTACGGTTAACTATGCATGACTGATCCTTTGGCATGTATTTGCAATATATTACTAAGATATGCGTCATGCAATGGCAGGTAAACTGTGACCTATAGCCTTGTAATTGTAGACACCTTCGTCTTTGACTCTATGGAATATATTCCTGATTATATACTCCTGGTGTACCTGCATAACTCGCATTGTGGAGAACGACTTGTTGATTCCTATAGAAAATTCTTCGTAGGGCATGTAAGATTTTGTGAAGAGATAATACCAGTAATGTCGTTAGATCAATGTAATGCCGCCACTTGACTTTCTGGTCTTGTCTGTCTTGTCGGGCTCTGCTTTGAACGCTGCGATTTATGGTCGTATATAATTGGAGTGTCATGGTTAAATGGGCCGGAGAGAACTCAAATTTGTTCTTGCAAGACGCCGCACGCGCTCAAAAACAAGGCGGATGATTGGCCAGCGGAGTTAGTAACGTAAACCCAGAGCCAAGTCCTAGCCTCTACCAGGCTTCGGGACGCCGTAGAAAAGAGTAGAAATTGGCCAAATAGACAGATAACACACCAGGGGAGTTGGTCTGCGAGAGAGTACATTCGGGTCGGCAAAATGTACTCTCTCGCGGACCAACTCCCCTGGGGTGTTATCTGTCTATTTGGCCAATTTCTACTCTTTCAGCCGCCTCCCGAAGCCTGGTAGAGGCTAGCCAAGTCCTACCGCGTTTGTCTTGACACCAATAACGTCATAAGAAGGAACCTTAAATCGTCACACTGGTGTCTTAGAATGATTTATTAGAATAGAGTCATGGCAGATTGTTTTGTTTACATGTACTGAAATTTATCGACTTTTAATCACGATGTGACGCAGATAAAGGGCGCAGATAAAGGGCGGATAACAGGTCATGGCCAGGTAGTAGACTGGTTTATTGAACAGCAGACTGGTTTATTCAATTATTGACTATAGTTACATAGGAGCGTACATCAAACAGTTCATGGACATAGTTACATGTACCAAGACATCCTTCAGACACGTAACAGGCCCAGCAGAAGGTCGTTTTTTGTAGTTTTTGACATAATTTGACCGCTTCAGCCGTCACAAAGTTTCCAGACGTTCCTAATGAGGTCAGAGGTGTCACGAAAACTCACCAGACGGCTCCGCTCGAGGTCATTTTTGGACATATTTTGACGTTTTTCAGTCACGCACTTTTCAGTATGTCTCAGAATGATGTCGTTTGATAATTTGAGGGTTTATTTGTCAGTAAGTTTGAAACAAAACTTCTCATGATGAGGGTATGTGATGACATCTTTGACACTCTCACTGTCACGTAGCGTCTCAGCCTGGGGTCGTTTTTGGACATATTTTGTCACTTTCTAGCCTGTGTGCCAGACCCCAGCGCTTAGAATGAAGAAAGCGCTAAAATATTTTTTACTGACCCCGTCGACCAGGTCTCTATTACCGGCTGCCTAATACGCTCCGATCTCGGAGTTGGCACCCTTCCTAAAATTATCTATCACGCCCGGGACTCCCGTACGAGAGGTAATTTGGACCCCGGGTGTGTCTTCTTCCGGAGGGAGAATCGTGTCGCGCGGGGTCTGGCATCTAGCCTCCACCAGGCCTTCCTACGGGGGTACAAATCGTAGAATTTGGCAAAAGAAGGGAATAACTGGCCAATAGAGTCAGTCCGCGGGATGGTTAGTAGCGCGGCCAGTCAACCTCAAGGCGGCCAGACTCCCCTAGCAAATATTTCACTATTATAGCCCGCGCAGTTAGTCTGGTAGAGACTATCTGGCATCCAGGCTAGTCACTTTCCAGTCACGTACAATATAGCTAATCTCCAAGCAGATCTTACATGTACGTTGGCAAGACAGTATCCATTAACCACTCCTCTGGCCAATAGATACTGTCTTACCACAGTAGGATCTGCTTGGAGATTACAATATAGCTTCCAATATACCTCTAGGGTAAAAGGGAGAGGTCGGAAAAAATGGGGTGTGTTTGATTACATATAGTTGAACTTGTAATATAGAATTCGTTTGAACTCCTGAGTAGATTTTTGGTCGAACATTTGTTGCTCAGCAGTCGTCGCCTCAGTTATCATAAGTAGAGCTGTTCCTTTAGCCTCTACCAGGCTTCGGGAGTCGGCTGGAAAGAGTAGAAATTGGCCAAATAGACAGATAACACGCCAGGGGAGTTGGTCCGCGAGAGAGTTCATTTTGCCGCACCCGAATGTACTCTGTCGCGGACCAACTCCAATGGCGTGTTATCTGTCTATTTGGCCAATTTCTACTCTTTCCAGCCGACTCCCGAAGCCTGGTAGAGACCTTCACTTTTCGAGTGAGTGTGAATCAACAGTGGGGCAGCTATAATTGTGCCCTATTGAATAATATTTGTCGCCTGAAGAGTCGAACATGCTTGATCAACCCCATTGTGACGACGAGGGCGCAGGTCAAGGCGTGCGTAGATAGGAGACAGATAACCCTTCACCGATCACCCATTTGTCATCTTACTTGTCAAGCTGGATAGAAACATAACTATCATATCTACGGAAAGTGATGAGGCGATTGTACTATCTATAGAGACCGCAGATGAAGATACTGATCGGCCCCTATCCAGAAGCCCACGTGCGTCCTACGATTTGTTTCCTCTCCAAGCAGAAGTTTAGGCTTCGCTTTATTTTTGGCGTGTTTTTATGAGCACGTCGGCAGAACGTACTGCGCCTGCGCGAAACCCGTAATGTATTGTGCATAGCACTTCGGCAGAACGTCTCATATGAGGTCGAATTCGCGTATATAAGGGTGACATCCCGTCTGTAGTTTTCAAATGTTGTGTAGAAAAAGATATCGTCTGCAACAGGCGAAATTCTGATGCAACGTTGACCAAAAATCCACCGAAAATCCAGTTTTTGCGCAGGCGCAGTACGTTCTGCCGACGTGCTGTTTTTATGCGTTTTTATCGGGCTTTCTTCTTTGTACTGGTATCTTTTTTTTTCGCCAGCCAAACGGGTGGCGTGTTGGATACTGCTCTGCCAATGATACTGTCTTGCCAACTGTCTTGCAACAACCAAAATATTGTCGTGCAGGCAAATTGGAGCTTCTATGGCAGGCTAACTCCCCTGGCCAATTATAACCCTTTTTTCGGCCGATTTCTACTACTACTAGTATTTATTCAGCCTGCAAAGGAGTCTGGTGGAGACTACGTGCATGTTAGCCCCCTTAGCAGGCTCTACGACTAAAAATGCCGCCTAGCGGAGTTGACTTGAACTACAAATAATCTCATAGTAAGTAACAAAAAATCCTCGGCATCCGATACCAAAGAATCTATCTAGTTCAGTGCCGGTGAATGGGTTAAGGTAATATAATAGGATCAGGCACGGTTCTGGATAGCCTCCGCGTATCCAAGAACATAGAAACGCCCCTGGCACGGTTCTGGATACGCCGCTATCTAGAACCGCCCCTGAGCATGGTTTCTCGATAAAGCACGGTTCTGGATACAACAAGGCATACATGTATATGCACTCGGCGATCATAAGGGTCCCCTTCCCGAGACCGCAGTTTTCGCCCTATGGGGATTCCTATAGTTAAGGAGCCCAAGATGACTCACTTCGACGCAGTAAAAATTATACTAGTAAGGTGCACTTCACCTATACGAAAATCGAATATGTTTTAGAAGAAGGTACAAACTACAAATAATCTAGAAACAAAAAGATTTTGTTGGCGTATCTGCTTGTGACGTACACTTTGAAATCGCCCTCTACGGAGGTCAATTGAACTGCAGCCAACTCACCCGGAAAGTCAGTTGCGTAATACGGCGCATTCATACACGTACTGCAAAACCTTCACAATTCAAATCACACAGTCTCAAACCCGATACATTCCTAAACCACACAGCACAATTTACATCTAACTGGCGCTCACATTAGGCTTTCTACCCAGGCTTCAAGAATATTCTCCGTACTATTTTGTCACCCGCGTCATAGACGGGGGTCACCATGAATACCCCGTCCACATAGCCGGCTATATCCTTTCCCACGCTCGTCCCTAATCTCCAAGCAGATCCTACGGTTGCAAAAAAAACAGTATCCAATTGGCCAGAGGAGATCTATACCCAGAGTAGTGTCATTCAGCCACCGTAGGATCTGCTTGGAGATTAGCTCGTCCCCAGCGTCCGCGAAGAAGCCATAGGCTTAGAATAATGTCAACCCAGGCTATGGAAAATAAACTTTCTTTAATGAATATCTGTAGTTTTTGTTTTGTTTTGTGTCTTTCTATTATGATAACCTAGTGGCTCTACTCTGGTGGTATTTTCGTGCGCGCTCACTAGTACGGTACACGGCGGCGATCTGCTACACTGCTATCGGGACCTAAAACAAGACGCGAGAAGATTCCTATTTTAGGCTATAAAATGTTGTCACAATGGTAATACACTATATGAAACGGGCCTTCACAAAAGTTGTGAGGGTGTAACATTACCCCTCTACATTTGCCCAGAAGGGAGTTATGAATGAAAGACCTTTATTGTACATTTTTGCTCATTGCGAACTAAGTACAGGTCATGGTAAGTAGCGATGGTAGACTAAAATATATCTATAGTAAAAACTACATATGTACAGGTTCTGCTTCTTCTCGCTTCTTAAAACAGTTGTAAATGTAAGAACAGATGGAGTTTATAGTATGAGGGTTATCGAGTTTCATGAGGAAAATGAATTTTTCTTTTCTATCTAAATATCTAAAACTAGGGAAATAATCTTGTATACAATTGAAGAGAATCTTTCTCTCATTATTATATAGAGTACAGTCTACAATAAAATGATTCTCGTCTTCAATCTCATTTAGGTTGCAGTAATGACAAATTCTTTGTTGCAGAGGAATGTGGTTGTGTCTACCCTTTTCAACAAAAAGTTTGTGTGAGCTAATCCTAAGTCTTGTAGTGGCTATTTTGTGTCGTATGTTTGTTATCTTTAAATAGTTTTCCTCGTTGTAAGTGGTTTTAAGTAATTTGTATGTTCGTAGTTTGTTGTTGTTACGAATTTCTGCTGTAAAAGTTTGGAGATACATGTCCTTTAAGCGTTGATCAAGGGTTGGAATAATTTGTGAAGGATTTAAGACATACGACATCGGCGAATTCCATACGTAGGCAAAACCACACTCCTCTAGCGTCTTGCGGACTCCCGAGGCCCAGCATTTAGTGCCTGACGCATCGAGTTCAAATTGACATAAAAGGGCGTCTGCTGAGAGACTAACAGTCGGCACGTTCTGGCGTATCCTGATATAGTGTTTAATGCTGTTTAGAGATGCTTCTGATTTGAGAGGATAACGCCCCAATTCCGCCATTACGGCAAGATTGCAAGCAGATCTGGGAACATATAAAGATTGTTTACAGAATTTTAAATGAGCTGCTTCAATAGGTGATGATTTTGGACTTTTGAATGATCCCCAAATTTCGGAGCCATACAACAATATTGGTTTTACACATGTGTCAAAAAGTTTGTTTCTAACAGATATTGTCGCGTTCCGGTTTACACGCTGGCAAAATTCTTGCGTACGAAAATTGCGTACGAAAATTGTGTACGAAAATTGCGTACGTCGATTTTTTCCTGCATGTAAACCGGTCGTTTTTTTTCGTACGCAACTTTCGTACGGAATTTGTGATCAAAAGCAAAATGGAGACTGTTAGAAAGAAGGAGGTCTACGAGGACATTGCAAGAGGTATGAGAGATGGAGGCTAAAACCGAACTACAAAACTGGTCATCAAGAAGATGAGCGATCTCAAGTATGCCCATCGCGGCAGGTCAATATGGGGTCACGGTAGTGTGCCCGGCGCAGCGGGAGTCCCCTGGCTCTCCCTGCTGCAGTGACCGTGCCCAGGCGTGGAGGAGCGTGGTTGCTTCTAACAACCATTCCCAAATCCATCGACGGCTCTGAGGGCATGGCGTCGTACCATGGACGGAGGCAAATATTTGATGTAACTCCACCTTTTTTAGGGCAAAGCCCTTAGCAAGGACCTTCGACATAGCTAGTAAATAACGCGCCCGTGCAAAGTGTTGACACAAAGGTATGCCATTTTAGTCTTCTTCTTCTTTTGTCTTCCATCATACAGAGGGATAGTTCTTGGCTAATGCTATTATGGCCTATTATCTGTTGTCTGTTGACTTGATTACCATTGTACAACTGTGTGTCTGCTGCTTAAAATGCCTTCAAATTCAAGCGGTAGAGCCTAGAGATCATAAATATTTGTTTGTTTGGTTCCGAGGGGCCCAAATGGAGGAATGCGTAAAGGACGTGCGCCTTTCTAGCCTGGGTGCCAGACCCTGGCGTTTCATGAGCTATAGATTTTGGGATTTTGGGGGGGAGAAAAAAATGTCCGCTACCAGAAGTATACGCCCAGGCCCTATTAATCTATCACGCTCACTGGCTCGCTTCAAACCTCGCCATTTTGTCTGAGGCTTATCTCTGTGATGCTTCCCAGCAAGGCCCTTGTTGTTCCCGGGAACTGAAGCCGTTCTCGTATGTATAGAACGTGTGCTAACTTGACGCTGTATACGTGTAATCTGTAAGCTATTGTTTTGTTGTGATCTGTCGGTGTATATGTATAATATAGGGCTTCATTGACTATTACGGACACCCTAAATCCGGCCCCTGTTGACCATCCAGGGAATATCAGCGAATTATGTTGTATTTATGTAATTGGGTCAATGGGTTGTTCCAAAAATAAAGGAGAGAGGGTGGAAGCTGCCGCTGGGTTGTCATGATGTTGGGTATGGTGCAAGCATTTGGATTGGACAAGTGGTGGGGAGGGTAGTGACCAAAAATTATGGAAGGTGAGATATAATGCCTTTTTTTGTCCATTTCTCCATAGGTATACATGATATGGAAAACAACCCTTTCGTCACCCCAATGCTGACTGGTTCTACCTCACACTGCAGCTAGATGGTGGTGAGATGTATTGTGCACCTGGGATCACTTGATTTGCAAATGCGATATTTGACCGCCGCCATACAATCTTCATGATGCAGATCTTTCGACGTCCCGTGTGGGATGTGCTGGTCCTGTACATCGCGATGTTCTGCGTCGTCCTGCCCCTCCTCTGCCACAGGCTGCACTACTCCATCTACTACAGCCAGACCCTACACATGGGCAGGACAGACCCCTTCGCTTACGCCATGAAGGTAAACAACGATCGCAAGAAACTGGCGCAAACGGCACTCCTCTCGCGACCAAACGCGACTTCGTCTCATCACATCATGCTGAAAACAGACTCCAAGGTGAAGCTAGCCATTGGGTTTGTAGCTGTGAACAGGCAAGTAAAGATGCGGGATGGGAGCATCTACAACCCGGGATATCTTCTACAGTCTGTTGAAGCGATTCTTCGAGAAGGTCCATCCAACGAAACTCGGCTTGTCGTTTGTAACGTAGACTCTGACCCCTCCTCCAATCCCGACGTTGCCTTTCTGTCGACATTTGTTCCCGTTCGTTCCAAGTATCTGAAAGGAAACATAAAGTCACCGTTAGCGTTGGGAGACACTTTTAGGAAAGAAAGGGAAGACTACATGTACTGTTTGAACCAAGCACTTTCTTTTGATCCAGAGTTCGTGCTAATCTTAGAAGATGACGCTCTGGGGACTCCAGGGGTATTAGATACTATCGATCACATCATTCAGACAAAAATTGAACAGAAGTACAGAGGTTTTGAGATGACAAAAAACAACTACACCAAAACATTCTTCAAGCTGTTTACTCCAACATATATGCAAAACGATTTTCATACCACCAAACCAAAACGCATATTTGTCCATATCCTAGACCTGGTTGGAACAGGCATCGTTGGAGGAACGCTTTTAACTTTTGTGCACACACTGTTTTTCAACAAAGTGCCAAAAAGATCCTACAGTACATTATACTGCTTCTTTGTGGCCAGCGTCGTCTGCTGCATACTTGCAGCCCTGGCAGCTTCCAGAGTGCACCTTATGGAATGGAGGAGAATTTCTAAACACTTCTACGTCATGTTTCAGGCTGACAACTGCTGCACGCCTGCAATTTTGTACCGGAAAGACACTGCAGAGGACTTCTTGAAATATCTACAGACTACGAGACAAAACCCTTCTCCTATAGACGGAGACATGAACCACCTTGTCGAGTCCCATGGATACAGAAGATTTGCGGTAGAACCAAATCTGTTCTCACACATCGGGATGTACTCGTCCATACACCAGAAGATAACTAGAGACTTTCTACATGGCTTTGAGTAATAGAGTTATCATATTTTATACACACACACTCAAACACACACTCAGACGGACTCAGATACGAACGCTACCGAAAACATAACCCTCTTGGCGAAGGTAATAAAAGAAATCTTGAATCTGTAGTTTGTTGACTCTCGAGCTCTGTATATATCATGGAAGTCTCAGGTGTATTGTTAATGTACTGTCCTCTGATTTATTAGTTGTCCAAAATATGAGTGCATTTCTTTTCAATCTCGCTAGGTGGCAGTTTTGGCTTATGCGGTCAAAGGTCACGATCTACCTGCTCGTCCTGACAGGTGTCAGTGTTGTGGTGGCAGTACACAGTTTCCGCCCTATGGGGATCGGATTTCTATAGTTAAGGACTCGAAGGTGACTCACTTCGACGCGGATTTATACACGAACAGGAAAAACTTCACAATCCAAATCCTACAGTCTAAAATCTGACATGTTTCTATACCACACAGCGTAGTTTACTCATGGCTACCTCTCACATAAGCCGTTCTATAAACCAGACTTCAAGAATTTCGTCCGCACTTCTTTGTATATCACGTCATAGACTCCGGGGGGTCGCCCAAGAATACTGTGTTCTACGACCTTGTCGTTGTACGGCACATTTGGGCAAAAATCCTCCCCTGTATCAAAACTATCCCACGTAAGTTGAATTCTTGTACCTTTTTATTTGGTTAACGTTTAGTTTTCGTTATGTTACAGAGCCATAGGTGGTAGTCGACATACTACAGAGAAATTGTCGCCTGGTGACCGTGATAAGTTGTCCCCCCCCCCCCTCCCCTAGAGGTCATAAATATTTGTTTGTTTGGTTCCGAGGGGCCCCAAAGGGAGGAATGCGTGGACGTGCGCCTCACTAGCCTGGGTGCCAGACCCTGGCGTTTCATGAGCGGTAGATTTTGGGATTTTTTTGGGGGGGGGGGGAGAAAAATGTCCGCTACCAGAAGTATACGCCCAGGCCCTATTAATCTATCACGCTCACTGGCTCGCTTCAAACCTCGCCATTTTGTCTGAGGCTTATCTGTGATGCTTCCCAGCAAGGCTCTTGTTGTTCCCGGGAAGTGAAGCCGAATTCTCTTACGTATGTATAGAACGTGTGCTAACTTGACGCTGTATAGCGTATACACGGCGGTCTGTTTCTAGGGTAAAGTTTCCATTCTGAGGAAGGGTATCAGGTTACAAGGGCTCCCGCGCGGGCGCGGGTTCCGTGGAGCCAGTCTCAACGGTAAATCTTTTTTAACAGTTTCACAGGGACTCTCCTGTCCAAATAAAGAGAAATTCGCACTGTTCATACATTAAATGTTGTTCTTTTGATTACAGAGCTAAAATGTCTGTGAAATGACTTTCAAGCGCGTTGCAATCTTATTAAAAAACAATCGATATTAACCAAACAACTGATTTAAACCGGCCCCAAATTTTCCCCAAATTCCTCAATTTTTGCATTTTCTAAAACATTACAACAAAATTGAGATTTGAGTCGGACAGTTTTTTTTATTTCAAAGTTAAAGTGTTGCTAAGATGGAAAAAAATCGAAGAAAAATGCAATTTTTCAATTTTCAAGACCAATAATTCGAAAATGCCACCGTCTTTAAAAAAACATCCGACACAGACCGAGGTTTTTGTATTGTCTTCAATTTAAAATATTTATGAGGTAAGTTTAATTTGTTTTTGTTGCGATTGAAATACCATGTTTGCACGCATGTCATGCCGCGTGGATATGGGGAGTGGGTTATTTATATCCACGTAAACAAGAATTACGATCTTCAAGGTCACCCACGGTGACGGCCGTAGCTTCTTAACATGTTACATATCCACTACAAACTGACGGCATAGACGTACTGTCCAGAAATTGGTTGTTCCAAAAATAAAGGGGAGAGGGTGGAAGCTGCCGCTGGGTTGTCATGATGTTGGGTATGGTGCAAGCATTTGGATTGGATGATGGGGAGGGTAGTGACCAAAAATTATGGAAGGTGAGATATAATGCCTTTTTTGTCCATTTCTCCATAGGTCTACATGATATGGAAAACAACCCTTTCGTCACCCCAATGCTGACTGGATCTACCTCACACTGCAGCTAGATGGTGGTGAGATGTATTGTGCACCTGGGATCACTTGATTTGCAAATGCGATATTTGACCGCCGCCATACAATCTTCATGATGCAGATCTTCCGACGTCCCGTGTGGGATGTGCTGGTCCTGTACATCGCGATGTTCTGCGTCGTCCTGCCCCTCCTCTGCCACAGGCTGCACTACTCCATCTACTACAGCCAGACCCTACACATGGGCAGGACAGACCCCTTCGCTTACGCCATGAAGGTCAACAACGATCGCAAGAAACTGGCGCAAACGTCACTCCTCTCGCGACCAAACGCGACTTCGTCTCATCACATCATGCTGAAAACAGACTCTAAGGTGAAGCTAGCCATTGGGTTTGTAGCTGTGAACAGGCAAGTAAAGATGCGGGATGGGAGCATCTACAACCCGGGATATCTTCTACAGTCTGTCGAAGCGATTCTTCGAGAAGGTCCATCCAACGAAACTCGGCTTGTCGTTTGTAACGTAGACTCTGACCCCTCCTCCAATCCCGACGTTGCCTTTCTGTCGACATTTGTTCCCGTTCGCTCCAAGTATCTGAAAGGAAACATAAAGTCACCGTTTATAGCGTTGGGAGACACTTTTAGGAAAGAAAGGGAAGACTATATGTACTGTTTGAACCAAGCACTTTCTTTTGATCCAGAGTTCGTCCTTATCTTACAAGATGACGCTCTGGCGGCTCCAGGGGTATTAGATACCATGAACCACATCATTCAGACAAAAATTGAACAGAAGTACAGAGGTTTTGAGATGACAAAAAACAACTTCACCAAAACATTCTTCAAGCTGTTTACTCCAACATATATGCAAAACGATTTTCATACCACCAAACCAAAACGCATATTTGTCCATATCCTAGACCTGGTTGGAATAGGCATCGTAGGAGGAACGCTTTTAACTTTTGTGCACACAATATTTTTCAACAAAGTGCTTAAAAGATCCTACAGTACATTATACAGCTTCTTTGTGGCCAGCGTCGTCTGCTGCATACTTGCAGCCTTGGCAGCTTCCAGAGTGCACCTTATGGAATGGAGGAGAATTTCTAAATACTTCTACGTCATGTTTCAGGCTGACCACTGTTGCGCGCCTGCAATTTTGTACCGGAAAGACACCGCAGAGGACTTCTTGAAATATCTACAGACTACGAGACAAAACCCTTCTCCTATAGACGGAGACATGAACGATCTTGTAGTGTCCCATGGTTACAGAGAATTTGCTGTAGAGCCAAATCTGTTCTCACACATCGGGATGTACTCGTCCATACAAAAGAAGATAAATAGAGACTTTCAGCATGGCTTTGAGTAATCGAGTTACCACACACAAACACACGGACACACAGAGAAACCGAAAACATAATCTTCTTGACGAAGGTAATAAAAGGAATCTTGAATCTGAAGTTTGTTGACTCAGATATATATCTCATTGAAGTCTCAGGTGTATTGTCCATGTTGTCCAAAAGATAAGTGCATTTCTTCTAAATATCGCTAGGTGGCAGTTTTGGCTTATGCGGTCAAAGGGCACGATCTACCTGTCCTGTCAGTGGTGTTGTTGTACGGCACATCTGGGCAAAATCCTCTCCTGTATCAAAACTATCCCACGTAAGTTTTGAATTCTTGTACCTTTTTATTTGGTTAACGTTTAGTTTTCGTTATGTTACAGAGCCATAGGTGGTAGTCGACATACTACAGAGAAATTGTCGCCTGGTGACCGCGATAAGTTGCCCCCCTCCCCCATATATAACGTTACACGGACGCTGTGTTTTCATGGTATTCGAAACACATCCGTTTTTCTTAAATAGACAACGGAAATTAGTAGCGCAGTAGGCAAGATAGTCACTTATATTATATAGCCCTAATATATATAATACTACAACAAAAGAGACGGTCCCCAAATATCATAGGCTAGTCGCCACGGCTAACTGACAACCTGCATAGTAAGGTACTCAATTGATGTGAAGTGTTTCCGTCATGATCCAGGGGTGATGTGTGCTGAACACTTGTCGTCAGACCACTAACAGTTGGCGTCTTTTAAACACCTCGGTGCGGATGTTTTAATGGTGAGACTCGTCAGATAGAAGAAACAAACACCGGGATTCGTCAGATAGAAACAGAAGCTCACTCACTCCCGAAGCGTTAAGCCGTAGGGCAGTCTGCCTGTCCAACCAAGGAGGTTCTTTGGTCCAACAGAAGCTACGAATATCACATTTGAAGCAATGCGGAGTGCAATGAAAACCTGTTGCGGTGCGAGTAACGTTACTACTGGGCGTCAGCGGTGCGGACTGTGGTCACGTAACTGGGCGGTAGTAGCTCTCTATGCCTCCGTGTTCTGCGCGATCCTTCCGATCTGTTGTCACAACTGTTATTTTTCAATTTACTACAATCAGAAACTGCACCTAGGTGGCGCTTCTCCGAGTGTGTATGCCAGGAAGGTTAACGATGAACGTATCATGCAAGCGGAGTCCTTCTTACAAAAAATTGACGTACTCTTACCGAGAACAACCAACGATGTAAAGATGGTGATTGGATTTGTTACAACCAAGAGAAGGGGAGAAATAAAAGATGGTGGGGACTATGAACCAAGATACCTTCTCCAAACAGTGGCGGGACTTCTTGAAGAAACATTGCCAGACACGACACATGTTCTCATTTGCAACGTGGAAACTGACCCTTCTTCACATTCCGATGCGGTCCTCTTGTCAAACTTTCTGACTGTTGTGTCGAGGTATGGAAAACGTGGAGGTGTCAAGCCGCCTGGACATCTACAAGACAAAGAAAGAGAGGACTACGTCTTCTGTCTTAATCAAAGCTTAACTTATAACCCTAGGTATGTTCTTCTTTTAGAAGATGATGCACTCATTGTACCAGGAGCATTAGATGTCTTAGACTATGTTATAGATAGTAAGATTGAGAACAGACACTTCGAAGCGTCAAAAACTGTAGCAAAACTTTACAGTCCTTTATCCCTACAAAGAGACTTGTACACGGATAAGCCCGGTCGCATTGTAAGGAACTTGTTGGAATTACTTAGCATAGGTTTTGTAGGAGGCTCGCTACTCCAGATACTGTATACCTCAGTATGTGAGGGAAACAGAGAGAACCACGGACTTTTTGACAGGTACTTTGTGGCAAGTTTTGTCTGTTGTATTTTGGCTGCGCTGGCCATTTCAAGACCACATTTGTTGGAGCTCAGAAGAATCTCAAAACAGCTGTACATGGTTCTAGAAGCCAACGACTGTTGCACACAGGCCATTATGTATCACAGAGAAATCGCTAAAATTATCGTATCGCAGTTTGAAAAGGGCCTTGTGCCTGACTGGTATCCCATAGACGCAGGTTTAGATTACCTAGCGAAGAACCTTGGTATTGCACCGGTGTGCATTGAGCCGAATCTGTTCACACATATCGGCATGTACTCAGCTCTGCATGAGGGGGAGAACATATATCTCAAGGACTTTTCTTGATAACGTGGTGTCACAAAGAAGGTGATCAATCAAGCACAACTAAGGTGGACAGACAGCCTTGTCAAACACTAGTGTTGGGCTACATGTGGCCAAGATCTGTGTTCTTTTTCAGGCAAATGAAATTACAAAGTGCTTTGGGGCATTCCTCAACTTCTCTGGACAGACATTAAAGATTGTTAGTCTCCATCTATCTGAAACACTACCAAGGTTTTTCTTGTCATTTTGGTGTATGCTATCTTATAAATGTGTCTCTAGAAATCATGAAATTTATACAGACGCCTGCGTTGATGAATCATAATAATTTAGACATCACGAATTTGGTATCCTGGCAAACTGAACCTTGGTCAGAGTGAATAATGTTACGTTTTTTTATTCTTTTTTGCAAGTTCATGCCCGAGGGCTAATTGCAAACTGACAAGGACAATAAGTACAGAATGTATTGAAGAATGGTATTAAACCATGTGCTAACACTAAACATGTGCTAAGTTCTACTTCTACTAATCTAACTTTCTATCTCTACTTGAAACTAATAACGTATGTATATGTGACAGAGAGGGGATATTTAATGATAGTACATAAACAGGTAAAAGAAACATGACAACTACCATTCTATCTCTAGTTAAGCTATTGGGGGGGGGGGACTTCTTCTCTGGAGGCAGTGGGAGATGAATTGTCTGAATAATAACGGCGTAGCTTACCTCCAGCTGCCGTTCCTTGATTATTATGTGCCATTAGTACCACAACACAATGGGTGACCAGGGATACATCTGATAAAATGCGTCATGGAGACATCAAACAGCCATTGAAATTATGTGTAAACGCCGAATAAATTGCCGTCACCCTGTTGATCTTTCAGCACTTAATAAACAAAAGGTTGCAAATATAGGATTAAATGGCTTAATAGAAGTGGCGACAGCCGGAAAGACATTTATGCTATACTTAGTGTACTTTAAGTCTGACATTCTTTATTGTACTTCAAGAGTTTTTGTAAACATAATGCCATTTGGTGGCACGAAACCAGCCGTACCCATAGTCGTGGCCTTGGTTACGCAATTACGTCGTGTTGTCTTGCGGCAAACATGTTAGTGAGGACAAATGGGATATAATCTGACAACACACACATTAACGTGATTACACATCACCAGGCAAGACAAACCACCTGGAACGGGGACCTGACAGCCACTCTACACGGAGACGTCGGCCGACAAACAGACTGAGTCTTAGAGAGAGTCAACATCCGTCAACATAATCATATATAGACTGAGAGTGAATGAAAGACGCTGTGTGTATCGTGGTTTGTATATCGGACTTTTTCAAAAGGTACAGTTGTATTTCCCTAGTGATGCGTTTGAGTGAAGAAACGGGCGAACTAGTTGCTGTTTGGATGGTGTTCTTAGTTTGAGCGGCTTAAATCGACGACGAGCGACGCCAAATGTTTTGGGCAGGACTTTGACGTTGGAGAGAATCAAACTTACGGTAAACCATTTGACAACTCGAACTGGGGAGAGAGACTCAAGAGAAAAGCTATCCGGTACGTACTGTCCAAGATTTCGTCTTAAAATAATGGCAGGGACGTCGTCAACAGGGGTGCCCATGGACCACCTCTGTCGCAAGTTTTCTCAAGTTCAACAGGCCAACAAGGCGTGCGATCTGGCTCTCCAGAACAAGCTGGACCACCTGAAGAAGGAATACTTCAGGAACCTGCGAAAGAGCACCGACAGAATATGGCGGCTGCACGGCACGGATACGCCTCCGATCATGCGAATGAAGCCCCAACGCGTGCACCAGCGATCGGTCTCTGTACAAGACTTCAAACTTCCCAGCGCTTACAACCTCAAGTCTTTGGAGAAGGAGCTCACAGAGGTTGAAGACGGAGAAGGAGACATAAGAAGGAGGTTTGACGAAAGAAAACAGAGGTACAGTCTACCCGCCCGGCCATACACAGCCATCCCGGTGAGATACGGACCTAATTATTTTGAAACTTCTGAAATCGGCGAACAAACACTTTTATCTCGGCAGAGAATGCGTTTGAACACTCTGCCGTTTGACAAGAAAACACTGATGGAAAACACCTTATCAGAGGAAACAACAGAGATCAACGTAGCACAACATACGTGCGCCAAGAAGCAGCATCCGGACCGATTCCGACGGAAAACGTGGTCAGCTGGGGAAACAAACAATCTTGCGACTCTAGCGTCAAAGGAATCCCGCAGGACGGGGCCAGCTAAATCCAATATTTGTAGCGATAAGTTGTGGCAGATTAATAACTCTAAATCCCTTCCTAATGACGGTAACCACAACTGTGTGCATGCGACAAAGGATACTGAATGTCAAGAACACATTAACGACGCGGAGCCGAGACCAGATGTTACGCAGAGCAATATCAACAACCATGAGAAGGAGAGCGGACGCCAGCGTTTAGAGACTATAATTGAAGACATCAAAACATCGTTTGCAGACTTGCAAGGGAAAGATTTGAGGCAGAATGACGTCAAAGTGATATCAATCAATGGAAACATCACCAGGCAGGCCAAAGATGGTCAGAAGTAAGACAAGTCCGGTCCTTCTTCAAGGAAACGCCATGTCTAAGAAGAAAACAAGACCTCCTTCCTTTACTCCCACTTCCGCGTCATTTCGTACTCGGTCAAACCATGGAGTTATAACTCCATGGTCAAACTCGGTATCAGCCCGGTCGTCTGACTCCCTGTTACCATGGCAACGTGGATCACGTGATGCAGGCAGGCGGCACACAACGTCACAGATGACAGCACGGAGAACATCGGCGATGCAGCGCATGCGCCCGCGGGTTTTCAGCTCCAGGCGAACGAGAAAGAGTGGAATATTCGGTTACGTAACTGGTGCCGGATTTGATGACGAAAGAACTGAGAATGGTACAGACCAAGAAGAAGCCACGTCGTCCCTGTCACAGCTACAAAACTGTAGGTACCTGAGAAGGTCTCATGATGACGAGGACATGTAACCAAACTGTTATTAAAGGACCGACTATTAAACGTTAACGTTATGATTTGTGTTTCATTTGTGAATTTATTGACGATTTCTGCTTTCACACACACACACACACACAGAGTCACACACACACACACACACAGAGTCACACACACACACACACACACACACACACATACACACAGAGTCACACACACACACACACACACACACACACATACACACACACACACGCGCGCGCGCGCACACACACTCACACACACTCACACACACACCTGTACACGAACACAACTAAGAAAAGTCCATTTGAATTGACATGAAAAGTAACGTCCGAGCCAAATATTCATTTACTTGAAAAATATTTTAATATTTACAATGCACTATAAGGTAACGTGTATACATAATGGTGAACAACATATGTATTTAGAACTATTACATTGACGTACTTTATTGACGTACGGTATCTTAATACGCAATACTCAGAAAGCAATGACATAATCTTTGTTGAGCTTTACAAAAATAGTGTCCTCTGAAACTGACAGTAAATTATGTCATAAAGAAGATCATTTGGCAGCAACATGTTCAACATAGCATTCCATCAAACGTTACACACTTTATACAAAATGTGTTACAGCAAAGATTGCTTGTTCTGAATGAATTCCACGCATGGAACCGAAGTCTGAATATTGCCTATATCATGGATTCCACTGGCCTGTTACAGAATCTTTGCGCTCTCAGGGGTTACATGTCGCTAGGGAGCCGGAACGTCGCTTGGGCGGCAAGGAGTGCGATTTTAGTCTGACTAAGGTTCCACATTCAGTCCTTCTTTCTCCTGTGTCTCCGTGAACACGTCCCTGAGTGCCTGGGCGAGCTCCGGTTTGCGCATGTTGTGGAGATGCCTGGACAGCCGCTGTACTCTCTCCCCGTTCTTACAGAAGGGTGTGCAGGACTGGGTCTTCCACTTCAGCAAAACCTGCGGTCATACATAATGTTTAATATCAGTTCAGTACAGAATGAATCATAAGCACAAGCATGTATGTACTGTCTTAGCACACACGTACATTGTACACACACAAACACCGTGACCGTCACACGTACTCACAAACACACACACGTACTCCCACAAACGCTGACTGCCTACATAAGCACACAGACGTAAACACACAAATATATGAATGAATGAATGAATGAATGAATGAATGAATATATGCACAAACACATACACACGTATACACACACGTACTCACACAAACACACAACTGCATACATAAACACACACACACAGAAACACACACACGTACACACACAAACACATACACATACATACATACAAACGCACGCACAGACACACACACGTACTTACACAAACACACAACTGCATACATACACACGCACACACACATACACGTACAAGTACACACACAAATATATCCACAAACACACACACACGTACTCACAACTGCATACACAAACACACACACACACACACACACGCATACATCTACGTCCCTGTGTGGTATACAAGTGTTTGCATTGCGTACCTGATAGATTTGTTCCTTGGCCTTCTTGGGGTGTCTCTTCTCGATGCCGGTGAACATGGTGTCGGTGAGTCCCAGCTCGCAGGCCAGCAGCATGGGGAAGGGGACGGTGATCTGGTTCCTCCTGATGCCGTCCACAAACTGCCGCAGGAGCAGCAGGAAGCGGGCCTCTGCAAACGTGCGGCAACAAAGTCAGAATTACGTTGGGTAGAAACGTAGTGACAGGGGCTTTAGTTAGAAGTAGTAGTATACATGTATAAGGCTTTCTCCGACTAGCAGCAGGCTTTTCTGTGCTATAAAGCCCTATGCCCCCCCCCCACAATATAAAGTACAACACAATCATTGGATACCCTGGGGCTATAGTACACACTTAACGTAATCCAATCTTGACACCATAGTTTTCAGACCCATTTGAGCTACGGTACAATTCATGAGCTTAATTTGGAGATGGACAGAGGCAGAGGGCAAGGTTTTGTTACCAGGTGAGTCTAAAACATTAACCCTGTTTACTTAGGACACATGCTAGTTACATGTACCTTCTAGCTTCCTCTCTTTCGCCTTCCTCTTCCTGTCCTTGCAGAGCCAGCTCCTGATTGGTCGAAGGCCGCTGACGCACACGGACAATGGCGGGAACTCTAGCGGGTTGCTTTGCAACGAAAGATCTTTCAGACGGCCGTGGCAGAAATCGTCGAAGTTTTCTGGCAGACGCGAGATTCTGTTGTCTTGGAGCTGGAGGAGCTTTAATCCTGACAGGACACATAGCTCGTTTGGCAAGGACCTGATGTCGTTACCGGGGAGTTTGAGCTCCCTCAAAGAACCGAGGTTACTCACGGTCGCAGGAAGTGACGTAACTCCGGAATGTTCGACGAACAGTTTCTTCAAGTTTGTCAAGGCCCGAATTTCTTCAGGAATCCCGCCTATCCTCCTCCTTTGCCCACCAAAGTATAGTTCCTCAAGAGACTTCAGCTTGCAGATTTCTACCGGGAAATGTTCGAAATCGTTTTGCGTGAGGGCCAAAACTCTCAGGTGTTTCAAGTCTGCAATCTCCTCTGGCACCTCGCGTAGCTTATTCTCGTCCATCGACAAAATTTCCAGATTGAGCAACTCACACACCTGTGCAGGAAAGATCTCGAACTGGTTGCGAGACAGGTAAAGTTCTCTCACTCTCACGTTCCCGAGATCTTGGGGTAGGTTCTTGAGATGGTTACCGGCTAAATCTAAGATCTCAACGAAGATCAGGCTACACAGGTTCAAGTTCAGGTCAGTGAGAGCGTTCTTGCACAGCCACAACTCTCTGAGAGACGCAAGGTCACCAACTTCATCCGGGATGAGAGTCAATTGATTTCCACAAATGCTCAGCACTTCAAGACACAGCAACGCGCAGACTTGAATCGGCAGGTAGTCCAAGTCGTTTTTGTTCAGCACAAGGCACTTCATGCGAGATAGCTGGTCTATGTCCGCCGGAAGACAGCTGATGTGGTTCTCCTCAGCCTCTAACAGTTCCAGGTTAGACAAGGAACACACTTCCGGTGGAAGCTCCTCGAATCCGTTCTCGCTGATGATGAGTTCCTTGAGGACCCGTAGCTCTGAGATATCCTTTGGCAAGTCTGTTAGACTGTTCCCAACTAAACTCAAGTGGATCAGGTTTGTTAACATACAGACGCTTATTGGCACGTGTGTTAACTTCAGATTGTTTAGTTCTAACGCCTTTAGAGAAGTCAGATAACGGACTTCTTGAGGCAGCTTGCTCTTCTTGATGGCGACGTCTTCAATGGACACTTCTTGTATGTCGTTGTCACTGATGTCTAAGGTGTCCACTTCGAGTTCTATCAGTTCCATAGGGAAGCTTTTGAAATCATTGCACTTCAGTGTGACGACTTCAAGATTCTGCAGTTCTGTGAATGCTTCTGGTAGCGCAGAAATGCGATTTTTGTCCAGACGGAGCTTCTGTAACTGCCCTAATCTATTGACGTCTTCTGGTAAACATTTCATGCGGTTTTCGTTCATTTCTAAAGTTGTCAGGCTAGTTAGGGCATATGTTTGCTCAGGGAAAGTCTTAAATCTGTTTTTGTTCAGCATCAAAGTTGTCAACTTTTTCAGCACGACGACATCATCTGGAAGATTAGTTAAAGAATTTCCTGACATTTCGATGACTTCTAGGTTGACCATGGAGGTTATTTGCAGAGGAAATGTCGCGAGCCCAAGCCCGTTCAACCTCAGGACACGCAGCTTTCTGAGTTGCACGATTTCAGCTGGGAGTTGTGACAGGACGTTATCGCTAACATCTAGAACCTTTAAACGCTCCATTAAACAGATACAAAAGGGAAACTTGTCAAGCCTATTGTCTTGGAGAAAAAGGTGCCTGAGGCTTTTCAATCGGCGACACGAATCGGGCAGAGAAATTAATTTGTTGTGGTTTAAATGGAATTCTCTCAGGTTGTTTAAGTCACCTATCTCGGACGGCAAGGTTTCAAGTTTGTTATGGCTTAGGTTCAGTCGGAGTAGATTCGACAACGTGCATACTTCGATTGCCAAGTCATGAAGTTCGACACGTTCTAACTGCAACTCTTCCAAATTCTTCAGCTTTGTAAACTTTGCGGGCAGCTTTGACGTGGCATCGCAAAGTTTGGGATTGTCCGAAAGTCTGAGTTTTCTCAGTCCCTTTAGATAACACACATGGACGGGGAACCCCAGTAGCTTGTTCTGCGCGATCGAAAGAACCTTCAGGTTCTTCAGCAAGCGTACGTCTTGCGGAACGCTGACGATGGCGTTGTTATCCACGCTCAGTTCCTCCACCTCACGAAGGCTATACACTTCTTGAGGTATGGCGTGTAAGCCTCTATTTTGGAGATGTAAGCAAAGGGTTTTCTCTCTCGATTTGAATGTTAAAGATGAGAGCGTGACTCCCGATTTCGGTAACAAGGCAAGCAGCTGGTCTAACTTGCTTGTAGCTGCAGAAGACGACCCCACGTTGCGCGGAGCTACATTAGTGGCCATTGTTACGTTGTGACTTCTACCTATAGCAAGTCCTGACCCTGAAAGAAATGGAACGGTACGGTAAGCACAGATTACCTCTATTTATAGCACGCACTGTATAGATTTCCACTTGCACTACAAACACTCAATTAGGTCAGGTCGATTGGCTATTGGCTTGGTATTAACGACTATTGTTCTATTCACGTCTCTTGCGTAGCTGAAGTATCGGGTAATCCACCGAGTTACGGCTATAACCTGCGCACCTGTGAAATTGGGTGCACCATATGTCGCCCTGTGGACATTTATCGGCCCACAGGACCGCCCTCGACAAACTGTTTTTGTTGGACAACAAAGATAAGAGGGTGAGAAACCGGGCCACCTGGTAAATAATAGTCTGTTAGCCGGCCGAAGTCCGGCGTATTACGTCCCTCTTATTGTGTAGTGGCGCGTGGCGTGACTAGGATACCGGCACGTACATTTCGTACGGGGACAGAGACTTGTTGATTCTAGCTCTTTGGCGTCAGTTTTCAGAGTGTATAACTGAGTATGTTTGACAAATTATTAAGTTTAACAATTACCCAGTCAACCTTTAAACACTGTAGGGGTATTCTAATGTCTAAAGAACTCGAAAGGTTGCTTTTCTGCGGTCGGAAGTACTAATAACTGGTATGAATAGATCACTATGACATAAAAATGTGCCACAAGGGGTAGTTCTTTTCTATGTGACGACTACCTGTATTTTGTGTGGCTAAGAAGCTAGTAAGCACAATGATTGTCATAGTAGAAACTACCTGTCCAACGAACTAACAATCATTCATGGACCGGTGTCCAAAATTCAGCCTTATCTTTAAAACTACAAACATGAAACAGACGAAGCAGGTCTCAGTACTACCAACCTTAGTGGGCCCGAGTCTGGTCCGCCCCAAACTACCCCATGGCGGTCCACTGGTCATTCCCTGCGGCCAAAAAATCCGTTGTAGGCCGGACAAGCCGACATGTTTGGAGAAGGTATGCAGTCTTTGTGGGCGGGTAAGCGATATGTTGTACCTGTAGTCTGCGGCGCCGTTGCCGCAGTAACAGAGGTGAGAGGTCAAGTCGGCGTTGAAAGGTGCGCTCGGCAGGGATTGTCTGCTCGGCACGTACGGACTTTGCCGACGAGCCGATTCCGAAGATGTCCGAAACCCTAATCTCCAAGCAGATCTTTGGGTGGCTTCAATACAGTATCAAATAGGCCGGGCAGTATCCAATACGCCACCCAAAAAAGTTTACACTTTACAGGCGTGTGTGTGTGTTTGTGTGTGTGTGTGTGTGTGTGTGTGTGTGTGTGTGTGTGTGTGTGTGTGTGTGTGTGTGTGTGTGTGTGTGTGTGTGTGTGTGTGTGTGTGTGTGTGTGTGTGTGTGTGTAAGGGGTGTAATCTTACTTACTCTTATAAAGATAGAGTCACCATGACACAAGAAGACAAACTCTTAATTTTTGATAGAACAGCTGTGTATTTAATTTGATAGACATTTCTAAAACAGCTAGACAGTGTCACATACTTGGCCTCCGAGTCTGCAAATAGAGCGAAACTTGTTTTCATATTAAGTTTTAACCTAGAGGCCAAAGCTAAGCACGATAGTCTACAATGACTCAATACGATTTAAGAAAGTGCTTCAAAATAAGCATTTTAAAAAGTAATCGGGAAGGAATAGCAATAGTTAGAGAAACACCACATATATACGGAGAGTATATTATTACTACATAAGTCAAGATATAAGCAATATTACTACGTCCATGCAGCCCATAAATTTCAGCTGCCACATCTTTATAAACAACATTAAATGTCCTTAAATGCATGGGTTCATTTCGTTATATTCTTAGCCAGTTGATTTTGGAAGAAACAAGCACAAGTAACATATTTGTGAAAGAACAAAAATCCAAAAAAAAAGAAAAGATTTTTGTTCATAAAACATTTTCGTTCAGACAACTAGAGACAGATCTGTCTTATTGTTCAGTGGTTGAGGTTTAGTCGTCGAAACTTGTGTCACATTGTTGCTACCCTGTTTGAAATGTTCAATTACGATTGTGATCTATCCCTTGCATCATCTTGCAAACTGAAGAACGCACATGCATGTGAACGCACGTTGCTACGACCACTGAGGACATTATATAGATCCAAGGACATTATATAGATCCCTATATATAATGTCCTTGCTACGACCTACATCCTTTTCTGTAGAGTACATCAACTAAATAATCATGAACTTAAAATTTAATGTTGTGGTACTACTTCTATTTTCAAATTGACAATAATTGCTTGTTTGCCTCGTTCTGTTGCATCTGTTAGGTGGCTTGCTATGATCTTTATTAGCATGTTCATAACGCCATTTCCAGCTTGGCCAGCCCAAACCCTCAGCCTTCGGCGCAAGTGAATCCAACACAACTATGTGTAATCCACATCTATGCCGTGGCCTACCAACTGACCATCCACACATCACCTTCAGTAAGGTAAGGTCAAACCACAGTGTTACACGCACATGTACAATGTAACACCAACATCAGGTGGGCTTACGTCCGAACTGGCCCCAACATGGACTGACGACCGGCACCGAGAGCAACTTAAACTTCAACAAAACTTCTTCTTCAGTCATTTGCTATTGTTACCCCTCTGTCTGCAGCAATACATACACTCTATGTTGCCCATGGACTACCTTTCTTGTCACTTGATGTGATGTTAACACTTAGAGCGACCAAATGTTAAGTCCCTACTGGGATAACTAGCGTTCGGCTGAAGAAGACGTTTTTAAACATTTCCCACGTACCCAGACACGATATGACTATTCATTAATCCTCCAGTCAATAAACTAGCCTCCACCAGGCCTTTCTACTGGAAAAAAGGGAATAATCAGCCAGGAGAGTCAGTCCGTGGGAAAGTTAACATATGCCGGTCAACCCCTTTGGTAGCCAAACTCCCCTAGCAAATTATTATCCAAATCTTAGCCAGCGCAGTTTGGCAGAGACTATCTCAAACATAGACAGTCTGTTCATGAGACCAATGAGTAATCATATTTGAACAGAGAATACGTGGGAAATGTCTATATGTTCGTTGAAGTTCAAGTTGCTCGTGGCCTCTTGTATGTCTTGTACTCCACTGTTAAGTGATACAGCGTTGAATATGGTCTTGGAGGTCCCTTGGATTGTCAAACAGTCGCTGACACCTAGTGGTGAGACAAAAGGGAATAGTTTACACTTCTGTTAAAGCAACTAGTATGTTCAGTATCTGAAACATCTTTGTATATATATATATATATATATGTGTGTGTAGCCGATGTAGGTGGTGCTTTTGCGGTGAGAACACAATCCCAAACGTGGCTTAGTTTGTATCCCCCCTCGTCCCGTGTTCTCGCCGCAAAAGCGCCACCTACATGTACACCACATAGCAGCAAGAAGCAGAACTCCGATCCAGTCAGAAGCTCTGAGGAAGCTGTCTGATAGACATCGAAGCATAAGCAAGGTAGGAAGAATCACTGGTTGTGTACACGAAAATCTCAATATCCTATGTTCTACAAACATTATGAAATTATTTTCGGAAGATGACTGATGTTTTAAAGTTACCTGGGACAGTCTCCCACGTTTCGGCCCATGAGTCCGTCTGCGCAGTCATGCTCCACGTCAGTAGGGAGGGTTCTCGGGATGACCTGAGCGGCGAACCGCCCGGCCTGGTACCCAGTCCCGCGGGGGGTCAGGCGCCCACGCTAAAACACATCATCATCATACGCTCATGAAAGTTCATCTGTGTTGGTAGTTACATGTTTAAAGTTAAAACTTTTGTTCCAATACAAGGATTGTTCTCACCTATAGCTAGTAGAGCTTCTGACAAGTCACTCTGTTCTTCTTCAATAAAGACTTAACTAGCGTATTAGCATATTAGAAAAAAACTAATCATGAGTATTATTTGTATATATTGTTGATATTAATTCTTTGTTTTTCATTTACGCAACCAGTCCGGCCTGACCCCGGTTTTGAAATGTGCCCTAAGCATTAATGGGGTGCTCTTCTATGATGACTATGTTTCGCATACTTTTCGGAAGGTTAGGCATCCAAGAATGAATAACGATCATTCAATATATGTATCATATTCAATGTATCGTACTTGTGGATATCGGCTGAGTTCTCTCTGCTGGATCTCGGCAGCGGTTGGTCGGTAGTACGGCTGGTAGTGAGGAGGCTGTTCCCGGTAGGGTGGAGGCGGAGGGTAGAACTGGACTGGCGGCGGCTGGACGTACTCCTCCTGCCGCGGACCGGCGCTGTAAGGCGCGGGCTCTTCAGCACCCTGGTGGAAAACGTTATTGAGATTTACCACATTTGTGGAAGGATTGACATAACAGGTGGCTATCATATTTTCAAGATGTCAACCCGGAGATCAGACTGTTAAGTGTGATCCACTCACACCGGGATAGACCCCTACTCTTTCGATAAGTGTAGTGGGTTCTTCAACGTGCTTGAGGTGTGGCTCTCTTCAATCACGGGGCTTCCAGCTTTACGTCCCATCCGAGAGGACGTCCCTAACCGAACCTTGCATTTAGAATATGGATAAAGAAGTACTTAGGAATACACTGCAAGGGTGATGTCTCGTTGCAGTATCTGTGTATTACTCTCTTAACTACTTTATTCACTCACTCACTCTATCATACGTTTATATTGATGAGAATATGTTGATGTAACCAGTTCTAACTACTAACCACAGGTCGCCGTCTCAGTTCCCGTTGAAGACGTTCTTTCTGCCGACGTTCACGGTTGAAGTCTTCCTCATAGACCCGAAGCTGTAGATACAAATTTAACATTAGAATACGGCACAGGTTTGGTGGAAGAATGAGCATAGAATGCATTGGTATGACTATCGATACATTTACTACACGATGTCTGTCTAAGTAATTGATTCTAGTCTCACCTGTTGAGACAGATAGTCCACCTGTAGCCTCAAGGCCACCATTTCGTCCCTCAGCGTCTCCTTCTCCCCCTGAATTCTCTCCCGATCGCCTCTCTCCGTCTCGAAGTCCTCGCGGTAAGTCGCTACTTGCGCCCGAAGAACCTCGATCTCCGTGCGCGCGTCCAGCGAGGGTTGGGTGTTGTGTGAAGGGGGTTGGCTCTGGCGTGGGGCCGACTGTTGGTGCTCTGCCGCCTGGCACGGGGGAGTTCTTATCGCCATGCTAGGGGCCTCACCGAGCGCCTGGATGTTAAAGTATAAAAGTGGTCGTTAGTAGAGTTAGTGGGCCTGACATCAATTCTCGTCAGACACAGCGTGATCGTCCTACGATTTTGATGTCGCAAAATTTTCAAGCAGGCTGTGACAGAACCAACTTTTTGAAAGTGACTATTTCTGGTCTAGTTGTCAGGTTGTAGGGAACTTACAAGAGATTTGCTCATGTCTATGTATAGTGAGCATTCTAAACAAAATGCGTTTCATTCTCTACATAATTTTTCATATACAGTACCCCATTCAGTCTCCTGATCTCGGCCTCCAGGTTTCCCCGCTGCCGCATCATGTCTGTGATCTGGTTCTCCAGGATAGTCACCCGGGCCGACAGGGTGTCCCCGCGCTGTTTCTCCTGCTGGTAGTCCTGCACCGACCTCTCCCTCGCCTCCTAGGGATACAGACAATACGTTACGACTTGTCGATTAAGGTTAGACATTCAGGTAATGAGATACACAAGAAAACTGTTACTCAAGCAACTGGATAGATTTTGAAAACTGTCAGACATTTAAAGTAGCATCCACTACTTTTCGTCAGTGACTAACGGAATCTGAAGTTGAACAGATATTTATCCAAAAACTTAAATACCTGTTCAACTACAGACTCCGTTAGTCACTGACTAAAGCTACTTGAAACGTCTGACATTTTCAAAATCGAAAATCAAAATCGTAGGACGACCTACGAAATATGTGACCGGGCCTTCACAATATTACCTGTTCAGCATCTATCCGTTTCTTAGCCGATAGTAGCATCTTGTCAATGTCCCTCTGCCTCTTGTCTTCCTGGCCGCGGTACTCTGCGACCTGCCTGTGAGCCTCTTCCAACTTTTCCTCCAAGCTCCCCTTCATGGAACGGTATTGCACGTCCCACTGTTTGTTTACATCGATGATCTGGGGTGTAAAGGGTTTACATTTTAAGCCGCTGTCACACATTCAGAACCTTCCCCCGAACACCAATTACAACCAGCCAAGGTTCGTTGAAGTTCGAGGGCAGTCTGGCCAGATTTAGGCCACGCCTATATTTTGATACGAATCCAATAAAATTTGAGTTAAATTTGAGTCAAATCGTTGTTCCGCTTACCTCTTTCTTCTGCCTCTGTAGCTCCTCAACCTTCTTCTTCAGTTCAGATATTTCCTTGTCAGTAGAGTGTTGTTTTTCGTCATTCTGTATCAGAAAAAGTGTAGAAGGAGATATGGATACTGTTCACAGCATTGTAGTCCTTTGATGAACTTCTAGCTATTATATGGTGAACATGGACTAATAATTGATCAGTCCTATCCACTAAACTTCCGTGAATTAATACATAGCCTTAATGTGGGACCTCTACATCCAAAATGTACGTTTCACTCATTTGAATGAAATAAAAAAATCGGCAATTTCCTTCACTAAGATGTGTACCAGATTTACAGATGTCTTTGCCAACATGCTGACTCACTTCTTTGTAGACTGGCTGAGTTATTTCGACAGCAGTTGTGCCTGGTTGGTCCTCCTGGGCCGTCAGTTTGGCCTGTAGGTCATCCACCTGGTTTCTGTACGGAAGAGGGAGGGGCGGACTGGTTAGCTACATGTGGAACAAGCCACGCTGTGTAGCCATTTCAAGCACTGTACCAACAGTACTTCCAGTTTATAGAACTTATTTCACACCTTTGTCACCACACAACAAGTATTGAAGGACACTTTAAAGTTACGTGAATAGGACTGAAACTGCGTCCTTAACATTATATACGAGACAAGCTCACCCCACTGAGAGTGAGAACTATCTGACCCAATATTGGCACGAGAAGCAGGGATTGCAAACTATTGGCAGGCCTTGAACATTAATCATGCAGCCTATGGGTTGGAGTTTGCAACGTTTTGAAGCGCCACAAAGTAGGTAAATACATTACCGCAGTCCCATTCGGGAGCCTTGCTTGATTCGACCTTCTCCAAAAAACACTCAGAACGTACTGAGCAGCCCAGTATAATGACTTCAAGGAAAGAACTATTCTTAGATTTTTCATGTGAACCAGCCGACTTCTTGTCACGCTTCAAACTTAAATAGCTTCCGGAATTCCTCCCGGCAGAATCATTGGCAGAACACAATGGATGTATATTTGCAGTGTCATACCAAACAATAGGTACCTGCGCGGCTAGACACCGTAACCGCAGGTAACATGACTCAAACCGCAAATTATCGGTCGTTCAACTTTGACACAACCATGGAGCGGCTATAAATTTTCTTGACCTCAGTCGGTACACAAAAGCGATTATGGTTCCTTCTACGAAATTCTACTAGCCGGTGGAAACACCGTTGATTTAGTTGTATCCTTGTGACTGTTTCAACGGAAAGCTCGCAAAAGGGACCAGAAGAAACGCCATGGGCCTAGCAATTATAGGAGTCATTGAACTTCTTTAGTGACATGGCCTGTTTGTACGTACGCACACGTATGTCATATACATGTAGTCATACATTTATAGATCCTATCCAAGTAATAATCTTAGGGAAGCTGTGTGGAGTTTGATTGCTTTGTACGTTCTCCTTCATCACTGGACGCTTTGCTTTGTTCAAAACAAGCGAAAGGGACGTACAAAATCAAGTAGAATCCATTCTTACATGTCCCTGGAGATTCCAAACAGCATAACAACAGTCATTAGGTTACAGATCAATGAAAGCTATGTCCAGAACTCTGACTGCGATTTAACACTCCAGACTTACTGTAAGGCATGTATGATGTCATTCTTCTTTTGCAATCCGCCTGCAAGTTTCTTCTTCAGATCTTCGTTTTCTGCGGTCAGATCTCTAACCAGAACCTGAAGTGAAGATAAAAAAACAGTCAGAATAGCAACACATACTGTCCTGAGTGTTAAATATTTGTTGTAATATTGTATTGCCTCAGAGCCGTCTCATTAGTATAATACCATTACCTTTGGGTACGGAGGTATTGTTTTGGGTGAGTTTGTCTGTCTGTGGGTTTGTGTGTATGTTTGTCCAGCAGAGACGGTTGCAGGGAGAGTGGGTGGATATTTGGTTACTTGATTACTTGACAACTTCTTCTCGCTTCTCAAGACAGCTGTAAATGTAAGAACAGATATACACGTAACTTATAATACATCGTGATAGTTTATCATTTTTTTAATAAGGAATATGAATTTTTCTTTGATACTTGTTAATATTTGTGAATACAAATGTACATACCGACTGAATGTTGTACTTTTTCTCCATCTGCAGAACCCTGGAGCCGAAGCGGGCCATTTCGGCGGCCATTTCGGTGGACTTCCTGGTACCGTCATCATCCTGCAGTGCCGCCTCCAGCCGCTGGGCGTGATTGGACAACGGCTCGCCTGACACCACTGTCGGCAAGTCGTTTCTCTCTGTTGGTACGGGCTATGGGAGCGGGAAATACCGGTAAGACAATTGCAAGATTTCTATGGTTACAATCTCATGTCTCATCAACACTTGTTTGATTGAGGAAGTTCATGAAATACTCCAATCGGCCTGCTGGTCGCTTTTGATTGAGGTCATGAGAAAAGAGGTAGTATTAGAGAGAAGAGCAAGGGTTATGGGAGCGGGAAATACCGGTAAGACAATTGCAATATGTCCATGGTTACCATCTCATGCCTCTAGGGCAAGTCCATCAACGCTTGTTTGAGGAAGTTCATGAAATACTCAAATCGACCTGCTGGTCGCTTTTCATTGAGGTCATAAGGCAAGAGGTAAGGGTTAGACAAAATATAACAAGATACATGATTGAAGTCCTTAATCTCTAAGCAGATCTTTTGGTAGCTGCAAGACAGTATCAAATTGGCAGGGCAGTATCAAACTGGCAAGGCAGAATCCATTTGCCACCCATTTGGCTGGCGTAAAAAAAGATACCAGTACAAAAATGAAAGCCCGATAAAAATGCCTAAAAACACGTCAAAAATAAGCCGAAGCCTAATTAACCTCTGCTTGGAGAGTATGAAGTCCTAACAAATCCATCGACATATGGTGGTGACAAATCCATAAACATATATTCTTACACGTACAAAGCGGAATATCAACCATTTTGATGCAGCAATCCAGAAATCCTGTCAATTTTTTATGCCACTGGAGCACCTGTGTTTACCCTGATCGAAATAGCAATATTTGAGAGCATAGTTTTCTCACCGTAGCAGAAGCTAATTAAACACGTCTATAAAAAGAATTACTGCACAAATATCATGTTGCATTTCGGTGCGCTACGCGAGCTAAACAAGCAAACAGTCATATATTTTTACTTCCTCTTCCTCCTTCCTCGAGCAAAGCAAAAGATAAAGCTAAAGATAGCCTTTCAGCAAACAAACTTTCTTGGAATGGTACGGACTGTTTATAACCCCCACCAAGCCTTTCAAAGGGGCAAAAATAGGGTCAATAATTGGCAAGGAGAGTGAGCCGCGGTAAGGGTAAGATTTTCCCTTGCGCGGGAAAATAAACTCTATGGTGGCCAAACTCTCCTGGCCAATTGTTCTCCTTTTTTGGCTAATTTTTCAACCCGCGTTGTTAGTCTGGTGGAGACAAGTTTCTTTACAAGACCTGCACAGAATCTGAGACAACCGACCTGTTCTTCCTCTGAAGTCAAAGAGTGTTGTTCAGTGGACATCATGCCGCCTATGGATTGGTCGTTCCCGTCATCCCCTTCAGTTTGATTGACAGTTTCGTCGAGCGACACCAGGACGTTTTCGTTCTCGTCAGACCCCTTCTTTTCCCGCGCGCTCTCTGGTGGCACGGTTGTCGTTTCCTCCTTGCTTTGGTCGGAAGACTCTGTTGTTTGAAGAGAAAGTTTGGTCGATAACTCGGTCAGCTGGTCGCGAAGGTTTTCTTTCTCGTGACGTGACTCGTCGAGAAGAACTCCTTTGACAATACGAATCATGCCATAAATCCGACAGAAATTATACAAAAACTAGAAAGGTATTAAACATTTGCAAAGCAAATACATAATGTTTATCTTCACATGGTCCAGCCTAACACACTACTGCTCTGTTTATTGTTACTCAAACACATTCATATATAACATATGATGACCAGCCTCTCCAACTCTGTCCTGCTACAAAATGTAATCCAACATCACAGGGTGTCTGCTACAGCACCAGTTACCATGTTGACAGCCGTCTGGTCCAGGTCATTGACTTTATTTGTTTGAAGAATAAAAAGAGGAAGAAGAAACTTAGCAAAAACGATATGTTTCCTTCTGCGAAGGTAAACATAATTATGATTATACATATTCAAACAGCGAAATGGATTACTGAATATCCTGATATAAACAAAGACGACAGAGATCTTTACCCTTACCTAGAGTCTGCAATCCCTGCAGTCTGGACTTACAGGCTTCGTTTTCCTGCCGAAGTCTTTCGTTTTCTTGGCGGAGCTTCTCGACTTCTTGAGAGGTCCCGTCGACAGTCTCATCTTCGTCGCCGTCCATTTTGTTCTACACCACTCCAGTGGCACTAGGAGACCGGTGGTCTCACGGCTCATACGACGAGTCTGTAACAAGAAAAAGTACACGTAGAACCTAAAGTATAACCAGAAGGGCTATAGGCTTTGAGTACACTGTAAGCACTGCCATCTCCTGAAAGACTCTGGAAGAATGTCCTGCAGCACTTTGCCCTCTGCGCACTGTTGTAAAGAGCTAGTACGCAGAAAAATAAACCTTAGGCAATTTCTTTCTAAAGGCTAATCCCTTAACTATGACTTCTTAAAGCCTGGTTGATTCAAAGAGAACGTTAAAAATAGAGGCACCACTTACGGTGAAAAATTCCCACGGTTAGACAGTGGCACCGATCCATGTGTGTGCCCTGAGTGTTACTGTGACAGTTTATAAACCAGCAGCGTTAGCAATAAAATCAGTTTTCCAAATAACTGACGAACACAGAAAAGCGAGGGGGAATCACGCAGCGGACACTTACGTGGAAAACTGCACGGGTAGTAATCCCGCTGTGGTCGGTTGAACGACCAGAAGCTATGAGGAAA
Organism: Branchiostoma floridae x Branchiostoma japonicum; assembly: GCA_013266295.2. Lineage (NCBI taxonomy): Eukaryota > Metazoa > Chordata > Leptocardii > Amphioxiformes > Branchiostomatidae > Branchiostoma > Branchiostoma floridae x Branchiostoma japonicum. The sequence continues at coordinate 7,029,165 of CM023837.1, read as the reverse complement.
TGCCCTTAAGTGAACCCGGAAGTGTGTGTTCGCAAGTCTTAGTAAATGAACGAGCGTGTCCGCACGTACGGACACAATGTAAACAAAAACACAAAAAATGGATTTCAAGAAGTTACTAGTACGTGATGACAGTACAAATGTACTATAGTTTGTTTGTTTGTAATGTTGACAAGGTTTAGATAGATACTAACTAGTGTGTCCTTTAAATAGAGCACTCGCCCTGATAGCGGGGGGGGGGCGAATAAATCTGGTCCGTGTTGACCTCATTCAGGTTTTTCCTAGAAAAACATGCTAGAGAGAATTTTTCATGACATATTGGGAACATGTGACGAATTAGAACACGTACTGAATGTTAAAACTTTCAAAATAGTTGACGAATACAAGACCTTATTATTAATACGTCCAAGGTACAGTTCATTGTGGACCCCCCAAGTTCGTCATTTATCATTAGTACAGAAACAATTATTACGACCTTGATGCTATAATGTATGATAAATATGAATCGAGGAACGTAGCAGCTTACTGACTTCAATATTAATGTTTGAAGTCTGATTGGCCGAGTCCTGCACCGAAGATTCACGAGGGGGAACGAAGATACCCGAGAAGCCGAACACTGGCGACAACTGAAAAGTTTTAGTAGGTTCGTAAACATGGATAGGATTATAAAGTGAAAATAATAGCAAAAAAGACCCCGACCGTTGTTTCACATCAACAACAAAGCAAGAACATAGCCCTATCTGTTAGAACCATGCCGTGAACACATTGTTATCATAAAACGAGAAACATACTTTTTTGTAGGTTGGGAATTGATACACACAAATTAACTTATACTCACACAAACAAGCAAGAAGAATCACCAGTGATGACCAGTAAGAAAACGTTCTGTCGTTCTTTCACCGTACAGAAAAGAAAAATTACCGTCAAACTCTTGTAAGAAAAACAGGCTGAATGTTTTGAACTGATTATAGGACCGGAAATTGGTCTGACGCAATATTTTGACCAAGGTCATGCGTGTGTGACGGATCAAACTACACAACACAAAACATCACGTGACGTCATACGCAGGTGCCAACGCCATTGCTTGTTTGTTTGTTTATTTATTTGTGGCACATCTGTTTTGTACGGTAAGTCAACTGGACCGGCTACAAGTTTGATCCGCTCACAGCGGCCCGATTCCACCCCTACTCTTATTGATACCTATAGTAGGTTGTACTCTAGGTGTGGCTAGCTCTCCCAAAATTGCCTATCTACGCAGTAAGAACTGCAAACAAACGGCACTTACTTGATAACAAAGGCGTTTGAGCAAATATACGGAGCGAAGGAAGTAAGTGACGTAACGATGGCGCCAAGTGAATATCCTTATGGGTAATCAGATAAACCAAGGCAATACTGCAATGCCGCAGTTTACTGGCAAAGTTTCGGTTAATATATGCATTTACCTTCAAATGTGCTATTGACTAACGTTGAATAGATACGCATGGAAGGGGCATGTGGTATCCCTTATGTTCACAGTATGAAACCTTATACGAAAACGTCCACACGCCACCTAAAGTCAAGGCTGCTCGGAAATTACGTTCAAAGTTCAGTCCTAGCTGGGCAAGTGAAAATGCAAGAGTGTTTGTGACTCCAAGCTGGCTGATTATTTTCTTAAGAATACAGGCATTCCTCTCCTTTTAAACTGTCTCATACTTGCTCTGCTTATAGAATACTAGTATAGTGACTTCACTGGGAAATTTGAGGCACTACGCATACAGCATTTGCAATAGCAAGTTACGGCAATTTCATGAGCAACACAAAGCATTGTAGGTCAAATCCATACTCACGAATACCGTGTGTATATAATAAATGTATACAATCTCGGTAGATTTTTAAAAATCATTGTTTTCTAATAGTCTTGTTTTTAGATGTGAACAAACGAAGCAGCTAGGGCAGTAATCACCGAAACCTCAAGAAAACGGTCCCTGCGTGAGCTACATTAGGGGGCGTAAAGACCGGAAACGGAAGTACTAGTCTCCAAGGAGGATATTGCGACTCATACCATTCCAAATACACCTACAAGTCCTCGCCAAAATGCACTGAATGTTTTCTCGTACTGCAATACTTACCGATTTGGAAGCAGCTAGATGGTTGCATGTGGTAAACCCGGTGCGAACAGACTGCGGATTGTGCATAGCGTGCCCTGGCCGAAACCAACGTCTGGTTTCACTTTCAAAAACGCTAGTGAGTCTGCGCATGACGTCATTTGTCGGCGTTACAATGATAATGAAAGACCTTTATTGTACATTCATGACTCGAGGGGCTAGGTACAGGTACCACAGGTTATCTGTCGTATGACTTACACTGTACACAGTATAACAAACAAATACAGGAAGGTAAACTAGAGTTCCACGACCTCATTCCTTCTTGTTGCACGTTAACGTTGCCTTGCTCGGTAGATGTCGCTGCTTGCTAGGTTTACATTCACCGTACTGTGTTGGAGTCAACCACACATTATACGGCAAAATACGTATACATTGCTATTATAACTTGTCTTATAACCAGTTACGTCGAGAAGCATAGTACTATAGCTGCAAATGAAATGTCACCGTATAGACGACTCAAACATATTTAAAAGCAACAAAAATGCTCTGAGCTTGAGTTTTTTTCAGGATTTGTTGTTACCGTGGCCAGGATGGCGATGTCAGGTGCAAAGATGAAAGTTCTCCAGATAAGACTGTAACTGCTTGTGACGTTTAGCTAAAATCATAATCACAGATCTAACTACGCAGTCCAATGGTAAACAACACATGTTGTGTAACTTTTAAGGGACGGTTCGCAAAGGGTGTAAAATGGCGTGCGCAGCTCGCAGTTGTGTTTTTCCCATGTAACGGCCAGTCGCGCATAGCGGTTCTTTTGATGTATTTTTCCATGCAAGGGGGGTTTGTATAACCACCCCTCGCATATTAGTCTTTGTGGCCCTTCCTTTCACATATCATGTCCATCCGGCATGCTTCATGATTTTAGCCCGCGGTGGTTCGAGTTCTTGTTCATCCCCTCCCCCATTTTCTTTCTTTCAAAAAAGAAAACGTCATAGACTTCGTCTCTTTTGACCTTGCTTTCATGTGTCACAGCTGTTGAAGTTGTCGCTTTACACTTGGAACTAAGCTGAAGTCCGTAAACGCGTGCTCAAGACGGATTAGATCCAAAAGGCGAGTTTTAAGCAAAGGTAGATAGATAAATAAACGTTTTGCTGGATCACTCGCACCGTGACACTGTTGCTAGGCACAACAAAACTCATACAATGTCACCAGCATACATGACGTTAGTCTCACTAATGACGTTTTGCTATAGGTCTTTGACGACGCTCTTCTAAAAGGGAGCAAGTATTTTTGCAACAGTGGATCGTATTTCTCGTTTGTGGAAGACAACTGTTGTAACCAAAACGAAGTCCAATCACCCGTAGCTAACAACAAAACGTAATGGACCATCTAAAGCCCGTCCAAAGTAGAGTCTTTCAAAATATTATTTAAAAAATCATTTTCCGTTATGTAACATCTTATAACAACTTATAAGACTACAAACAATCAGTTTGAACTGGATTGCGCCATTGTCTCACAAAATTACTGATATACGGAACCGTTCTGTATCAATATATTGATCTTTACAGGTCTAGGCATGCTTCATCAAAAATAGGTGTTAATCAATCACAAGTGATATCTCCGTCAGTCATTATGAAATAACGTCTGAGCACATGGTGTACACATTTTCATGTTGGTTTGAAAATAAAGTAAATGAAAGCAGGCTAGAAAGCTGTTGCGCTTGAAAATAAAACACAAAATAGTCTAAACATTGAACTGAGGAGACATGACAACAGATCAGTCCCAGGGGAATTCCACTCGTCAAATGAAAAACTCTGGTGGGGAACAAAATTTACTGCTGCGTCACTCGGAAAGCGACAGAGGGAAGCAAGTCATGGGACCGACCAAAAGAGCACATTTCAAACACAAATCTTCCTGGATTCACAGAGACAGGTGTGAACGTCCCTGTTTAGGTGGAACTGGCGGTTGTGTGTAGTTTTTAACCAACAGGAAGTCCTGAGACGTACAACTCACCTTATATGAACGCCATCTTGGTGCAGGGTGCAAGGGGCGGGAAGGGGATTCCCCTTACTCACTGGTTTTTCCAAAGGACAAAAGGCAAACCCGCGATTAGCGCTGATTGGCTGGCGCTGTTGATACTTAACTGCCAATGGCGCCGCCGGGTCAATATATGTCGTATGATCGTCGTACGATCGTAAACTGAATGCATTCTTGGGATAGTTATGTGTGTGTCGTGTAAAATTCAGCTGTCTCCTTACGGAAATTCGGGAAAAGGTTGTATTGGATCCTTGTAGGTTGTTGGTTCTGAAGGTTCGCCATGCGTGGCTGCCGTCCAGCAATGGCCACGAGTTCGGGGCACAAAACAATGGCAGAATGCCTGCAACTTGTACAAGCCTCATGGAAGGCTAGTTGTACTACTGCTATATAATGGTGCTAAGGCGTTACCGTTTTGTACACAAATAACATAATAACCCCGAGGAAACGTTTAAAAGACCATTAAAAAGACCACACTGTTTAGAAATGTTCCCATCCAAAAAAATAAGCCAATAGTAGTTCCCGTTTTGAATATACAGTATATTTGATTTCATATGAGAACTAAGTTACTACTGTGCTATTTTTATATCATACGAAATATTTTGTCACTTCCTATGCCATTTGCTTCACTGTGTGGCGATTGTTAGCGCGCGGTAGCGTTCTTTCCGACTACATGAATTTCTAAACAAAAGGATAAAAGTTAAGGAAATAAAGAAAATGCTACGATATTTCTTGATTCCTCCCGATACTGGTAACAGGGAAGTTTAAGGTACAAATTTGATACACTATCATGTACTTACCAATCGAATAACGCCTCAAATTCCCGTCCTGACGCAAGCGTTATGTTCGAAACTGCGGCTAGCAGTAACGGAAAAGTCGTGTTGTGCTCAATGACAACATGTGACTTTTAATTTACTGTAAACTTCACGCCTAGTCAAGTAATTTGTTAGTTTGTTGTTTGACGGGCGCTGTCTCGTTGGCTTCTGTGAATTGAGGATGTGATAGGAACAGGGCGTGAACAAATACATGTAGAATGATTGCCGGCCTCAGGCAACATACCAAGGTCTTCAATTATACTGAATTGCCCCCCCCCCCCACACACACGCACAGATACACGCACGCGCGCGCGCGCACACACACACACACACACACACACACACACACACACACACACACACTCACCACACCACACACAGACACACACACACACACACACACACACACACACTCACCACACCACACACAGACACACACACACACACACACACATACCACACACAAACCACTACACTGAGCCTAATAGTAGTAGCGTGATGACTTCGCTTTTCGTATAATACGACCATTATAATATGGGTCTGTTTAGGTATGTGTTCCATATGTTCTGTAATGTTCTCAAAGAACAACAGAGAAGGAAAAACAATGGAAAAGGAAGGGAGAACATTTTAGAAAGATGAACTGTTATCTAATACACAGGAACAAAAACGCACCTACCGAAGTGACCGATCGTTGCGCCAGAAAGGAGGATTTCATGTTGCGTAATTCCCTATAGCGAGTTTCACTGACGTTTGGGATTCCCAACGGTCATTCTGGTAGAAAGTGACTCATCATTGATAATAAAAGGTAAGAACCCAACCTTAATTTTGGGGTGGTCCACTTATTTCAAGGTCACGACAATTCTTCCTAGTTTTACTTACAAAAATCACAACTCTGAACTCACTGTTTACAGTGTAAATCAACTGTTTATAAACCATCTGCGTTTGTACATGTATAACGCAGAATCCAGAGCTAAATAGTCACGACTATAGTAGTTCCGTTGAGCCCCCCCCCACACACCTATGAATGGAGTAGCCCAATTTGACGCTCGTACATATTGCTCATCTAATATGTTTCATAAGGTGACGAAATCGTCTGCAAATGTGTGGCGCGGAATTGCATATATACATGATGTATGTACTTGTGACGATTTTCTTCTTTACAGGCGACTGGGCTCTGAATCACTCAGAACAAATAATAGGCGCGACTCCGTGACCTTTGCCCCGGACCTTGGACATTTCCCGCCATTTTGCGACGTCATATACAAGACGGAGATTTGTAATAACGGACAACAGAGGAAGAGAAGGTTCTGTTCACCGAAGAAAGGGATGAAGGGATGACGAAATAGGATGTTTTAAATGTAAGAAACTTTATTGCACAACAATTGTACAGGGTACAAAGTATGGCATCTACTGGGACATAAAAACAGTTCCATAAGGCTAATCTACATAATACAAGAGTGTGTAGCATACGTATGGGGCCCCCGGGGTGAAAATAGGCTTTTGCAAACATTGGAGGAATTTTGGTCCCTCCAAAAATGTTAGAATGGAATAATGAGGCGTTATGTGACTAACGTCGACGCTTGTCAATCAGAAGGCTACATGTGGGCTTGAGCCTAAACCAATAGTCGCTAACCGGACTGGACTAGACTCCAGGATAGCTCGACCCTGTAAAGGCATTGTGTTTACTTCTTAAATCATATATATGTAGTCATGGATATTATTAACATTAACTTTGCTTGTGTGGATATCCGTGCATTTTTATATCAAACTGCAAATTTCTCCTCAAAAGTGGCATGACGCTCCTTTCAGTTGACTTGCGAACTGCAGCAGGTTGTTGGCAACTTCATCCCGACTCACAGTAGTTAAATCTTGGGACAAGCAAGAAATTCATTTGGGTCACATCACACGAAGATTTTTCAGTTGAAATATTTAATGTTTTTGGTACAAAAATGTAGCATAATGCCCCTTTAAATGAGGACACAAAAACATTACCTTATCTGTGGGGGAGGCTACTGGCGTCTCCTACTACAGCCGCCTACTACAGCAACACGGAAATCCCAATTTCTAGTTTCCTACAGGACATCGCAGCTTACAAATCTTTGTCAATAGAACTGTCATAGCTAGTAAAAAAACAATATCGCAAACCTGGCTAGGGAGTATAGGGACTTCCCCTGCCTCCCCCCCCCCCTCCGCCCAAAAAACAACACTATTGGCACTGACTGTTCCGTTCAAGATTTCAGTTATTTATTTCTTCACTTATAATATAGTATGTTTCATTGTGATACAGAAACCTCGGAAACCAAAGTGAACAGTTTCCTGGTGTTAATTTCAGCAGCGTAAGGACGGGAACTTGGTGGGACCTCCCCTCCTACGAAATCCCATTGTACGAAAGCATACTGTTGGTGCAATTGTAAGTGTAAAGTTTGAAAGGGAAACAACGTTTAATTACAGAAATAGGTACCATAAAAAGATCAATGTCGTGATGTATTGCGATTCCCTTTTTTCTTTCCTGTTACATTGTGCTTTACAACATCCTAAGCATCTTCATAACGTACTTTTTTTATGGTTAATGTTTAACCACTTGTGCTTCAGGTTTCCGATAGTCACACTTTACTTTGTGATACACACATTTATCAACGTGTAGGTGGGTTTTGTCTTAAGGATTTGACCCATGCGACGACTTTTGTAAATAGATGCTTCAACGTAAATAAGGAAACTGCTACGAAAGATCCCTAATTTCGATGTTTGTACTGACTTGACACAACAAACTCAAATACAAACCACGTCACTCTCTCTTGCGTGGGAATTGTTGATGTGAAATTGACACAAGTCAACCTGTCTACAGTTTATAAAAAGACCAAAGGAAAAGAATAGCCTGGAGCTCTAACTAACAAACCAGGGGATTTACCAAATACCTAAGTTTTGACTTGACTCAACAAATTCAAATACAAACCACGTCAGTTTGTCTTGCGTGGGAATTAATATCTTATTGTTGAAATGAAATCGACATTCAACTGTGCAACTTGTCTACAGTTAATATAAAGACCAAAGGAAAAGAATAGCCCGGAGCTCTAACTAACAAACCGGGGTATTTCCCAAAATACCGAAGTTTTGATGCTTGATTTACACCTACGAGAAGGGACACTGGAAGGGGAATTCTAGCGAGAAGACATGCCTTTATATACCACTGCAAGAGAGCAGGTGGATTTCACATTGGTGTCGGTCTGCAGCCATGGCGAAGGTAAGGAACTATATCACTTCTTTGTGGTATATTGTGCTACATAACCTGAGGGATTTCATTTGTGTGCTTGTCAAATCACAGTTGTCTTAACGAATGTGCGTTCTGATTGAGAAATGTTCTTCTTCTTCGCCGCATGTCAGTACTTAGCGCTGAGGCGGGCCGTCATTGATTGAGAAATAGTTTACTTAACTTGGAAATGCAGTTTCTCACCGTCCTCCCTCAGAAATATTCAGGATATAATGTGGCTAAAGCACGCCGTATTTTTCTTTCTTGTCGTTTATATGCTAAAGTATTCACATGTACGCAAAGCGTAGCAATAATACCGTGGGACCACAAATTACAGAATGACTTTTTAAGCTCAGAAGTCGTACAGTATACTAGTAAACGGCACCTCCTGTGGGAATTTCCTACAGTCTTAATCAAGATGCACGCCTGGCACACCTTTGCCCAGACATGTTCGTAAAAAAAAAATCCCAGTTACATCATCGTCATCAGCGCACACTAGAACACTTGAAGTTTAGACGTGCTTCTAGTAGCTGTCCTTAGTACCCGGTTACCAAGGTGTCGTCACATTGATCTGTTGTTCAAAAACAACGTTTTGCTGACTTCATCCCTCGGCTGTACTTGCTAGTCACCTGTGTTGAGCTCATAATGCAGGTAATGACCTTTCTCTGCTTGCCGCCAGAAAATAAGTCAGGGAGGGAGGGGGGTGTCGCAATCTGTGACAAACAGAGTGTTTATGTTTTTTCATGACAGAATTTTTAAAAGTCTCTGAGTTTAGTATTAGAATTCTGGAGACACACATTGATATGTAAGATTTAGTAAGAACGTATAGCAAAACCGTAACTTCAAAACCTTTTTTCTTCGCGTAACTCTGTTTAATACCGCTCGCATGCATCCAGCAGTCATAATGACACATGGGAAGTCCCTGCGCCCATGCGTCATTATGACCGTTGGAAAGTCCCGGTCCTTTATTTCGATACCCTTTGACCTGACGGCTACATGTAGTCTTACAGGGTTCACACAAACTCTGTGTTTGCAGAAGGACGTTTTATTCTACAATAAAACCTCCTTGGTTTGCACTATGGCAGTTAACAGGTGTGAATACGTGTGGATACAGCGCTCACACACATTCAAGATACATATATAAAACTGACAAAACTATACTGTGCCAGGTTTATTCAAGGCCGGACTTATTAAAACAGCTGAAAATTTATGTTCACAGATTTGGTTAGTGTTGGTTGTGGCGGTGATGGTATGGTTGGGCGAGGGTAGACCGGTACCCCTGAAGAAAAGTGGCCCCGATGTCGTCCTGACCAAGGAGGTAGTTGATCTCATCTCGCCCCTGCTCAAGGTGCAACCGAAGTGGCTACGGCGCGAGATACGTCGTGTAGAAAAAAGGTGATTTTTTAAAAATCATTATCACTACGTGAAGGAGGCCAGTGACCTCCGACGCAGTACTGTAATAATCATTTGTGTCCGTATGGTCGAAGCTGTAACTCACCATCCAATAGCTGTATTTGTATGTAGTTTGGCATGTCGTCTGCTAGCATGCGCAAGATGATGCACGTTGTTTTTTACACAGTACTGTAGCAGTTTCTGTAGGCCACGTAATACTTCAGCATGACCAACACTGAATGTAGGATTCTGCTGTTATTGTCAGATCAGCAGACGATATATACATGTATTCACTTTCTTATGCCGTTAATGAATTATGTATAATATGTATATATATACTGTTGGTTCTAGGACTGGAGTCCCCTGTCGGATCGTCACAGACAGAAACCCAAACAGAATTCCTGAAGACATCCCCGTCCCGCGACATCCCCGTCGCGGAAAAGCGTGCAAGGACCGAGGCTTGATACCGGACTACAACATTGGATGGATGCAGGTGAACCGGAAAGATGATGTCGACGGCGACCGTCTTCAATGGGTGAAAGTCCGGGCGGCGTGCGTTTGCACGAGACCGCTCGTAGCGCGTCCACCCCGCGGGTGAACTGAACTACCTTAAGACGTCGTAAGATCGTCGTATGATTGCAAACTGGGGGCATTCGTGGGATAGTCGTATAGGTGTGTCTCGCAAAATTCAATTGTCTTGTTTCCGAAAAGGCTGTTAGTGGTTGGTTCTGTCACAGCCTGCTAGCTTGAAATCTTGAGACGACCAACGACGAATGTGACCCGGCCCTAAGGAGTTGATTTCAAATTCAGTGTTCCGTGTTGGTAGCTATTTTCTTTTCTTTGTTATTTCTGATCTTAATTACTGTTATTATGATTTATGTTTACTTTATTTTAGTCGTTTGTACATGTTTATTAGTTATCGTTGGTGGCGTGTCTCTTGTGTTTCTATCGGGGGATCGTTCACGCAGAGAAATTGTGTTATATACATGTATTACGGAGAGCCAACAAAAGACGAAAGATGACGTAACAATAACCCAAATACAACAATATTTAACCATTCAATACCACTGGATAGAACTTTCTGTGACGTTCCAGATGTTGTCCGGCATCCATCTTAAGTGATCTAATGTGCACTACTGTGACATTTTGAAACTTCTATAAATCTTTAAAGAAAACTTTTATCCAGTGGTATAGATTTGGATGAAAAATATCGTTACTCATTTCTGGATGGCTAACCTTCCTAAACGTATGCGAAACATAGTTATCATAGAAGATCACTCCATGTAAGTAAACACTTTGATGTGTTGCGGTTTTACCTTTGCTGTGAACTGATGTTACTATTTCAATTATGTTCATACCTTTTGGTCAATATGTATTTTTTTAAAGAAAGTATTTTGGTATGTTTTACGAATACACTAGTAAGTTATTTGTACTTGTAACTTCTCATGTTCTTTTAATCCAGAGATTCCAGACCGATCAAACCAGTTATACCAACCTGCGATAGTTATATAACCTGGAACTGAAGGTTAAATGTACTTTTGAGGTTCAAAGTCAGAAACAAAAAGTCAGAAACAAAAAATAAAATAATGCACAAAGTCATCCTTCATACATATGGCTATTCTAAAATGGTTCCTAATGCGAGAGAATGGATAAACAGATTTTGAAAATCAAATAATCAAAGGTGTTAGAACTGGCATAGCAGGAGTAATCAATATGCACTGGAAATGTATATAAGTGAGAACTCCATGAATTTGTGTCATTTAGCCTCTGTTCACTTGCTGAATAAAAGTTCTATACGGGAATTATGTGGCTCCGGATGTCTTACTGAGGGACGACTGCGGTGTGAAAGATGTCGGTTAGCTTGAGGAATGAATCCAGTCTACTTTATATGACATAGCACGTGTAACAACTGATCAGACTTTTATTATAGTGCATGGGTAGGACGCAAATGCTATATACAAAGCATAAGGTTCACAGGTTTCCGGATTAACGTCAATTTTGATCTCACTCATTTTTCAATATGCACTCTTTCTATATCATATTCCTGGGTACATCACCTGCTAAAAGCAACAGAACACGAAAATCTACACCATAGCATATAGAGGTGCCTTTGATTATTGTTTAACTGAATGTCGTCAAACGACAGCCAACATTAAATGAAGACACCATGCATATTGAAATGAAAATGTAACAATATACATTGTACTGTACTAAGTCTACGTTAAAGATCCGACTACGTAATTCTTGAATCTTCAATATCTTAAATAAAACCGCGGAAAAGAGAATGCACGTGTGTGTGTGCTGAACAAACGGTCGGGCATAGCCGAAATTTCCAAATCTAAAGCCAAGAAAAGATTCTGATAAGAGACGGCACAAAATTAATGTAGTACGCTCCCGCGATAGTCAACAAGATTGACACACAGGTAATCTGGTGATTATTTGAAACACAAAGCATTGCGTCATTTGCTCCTTTGGTGAGTTTTGGAACGTTTGGGCTGTAAGAGCGTTTACAATAAACATAAATGAACAAGCTAATGCTCCAAACATCCCTGTTGTTAGGTACCTTTTAATGTTCCTTCCACAAGTGCAGTTCTTACAGTTCTTGAATAGCCTTATGGCACTGTTCTATTATATATATATTATATATGATACAACAGGACTGCTGAAACTAACAATTTTGGTCTAAGGGTGACCCCATGGCGAATACGTTTTCCCATGATCCTCGAGTGACTCGTCTCTTGGTGCGACGTCATCTACAACGTCATGACCGAGTGTCCGTGGATATTGGCGAGGGATCAGTCTGCCATACTGGACAAAACAGAACATAACATTTTACTCATAGTACAGAGAATGAAAGACTCAGATACTCAGACTCAGATATTAAGCAATCAGAAGATCATCTCTGGCAAAGTATGCACGATTTGTAAACTTTTGACCGACAAAATGGCGGGCGTGTCCAGCTACAGTCACGAGTTACCACTCTCTTATTGACAAAGCTGACAATTTTCATTGACAGTTGGGATCGGCTTATGAGAAACCCAATGCCCTTCCCACTACAGGCTGCAGCTGCTGAGCAACCACTGAGCGTCCAACAAAATTTGTCAGCAAATTTCATAGACAAAGAACATTTTTCTATCGTGCATCATATTCCAATCTTAAAATCAAGGGTCACACAAATCCAATTTTGGACGCTCAGCGATCGCCGTCTAGCGGTAAGGGGGCCCGAGAAAGTATCTCCACCTCACCTGACGGTACCTGTCGAACTCTCTCTGCTGCAGCTCGTGCGGAGTGGGCTGGTGTTGCCCCGGGGGGTAGGGGTAGTTCTGGTAGGCAGGGGGGTCTTCACGGTAGGGGGGTGGAGCCTGAGGCCGGTACAGTTTGGGAGGGGGGACATGGCGCTGAGGGGGAGGAATGTTGTAGTGGTGGCCTTCGCCAGCACCCTGTGGGAACATGAAGTATACGTAAGTTTGTGAACATTGTGCAAATTGTTACGTTTTCGCGTAGCGCAGGATAGATTTTGCCTGTCCCCGTTTGGATGAAAAAAACAACAAAAAAACAACAAAAAACAAACAAACAAAACAGACAGATGGTTAAACGCATTGCTCCCATGCAAATTTAAAAGCTTTGCAACAAAGGTCTTAAACAACACTACATGTGATGCTATATATATATATAATCGTATTACATTGTATGTTGCCGTAACGGTTTTAAACTTCAGCTGTGAATTGAATGTAATTCAGTGGTACCCCACTGCAATGTTCAATAAATACATCTTGAATCTTGAATATCAACTGCCGATGGAAAGAGTGAAGGCCCAAACAGACAGATTCTTACCTGTGGCACTTGCCCCAACTGACGCTGAAGTCGTTCCTTGTCCGATCTCTCCCTTCTGAAGTCTTCTTCATACACACGGGCCTGGAAAATAAAGTATCTTCAAGTTATAGAAATAATGTAGAACACGCGAAAGTTGACCGTTGAATATTTCATTTTTCCTATTTGCCATGAATGGAACTTCGTACAGAAAAAGATGGTGAATTCATAACATGAGCATGATAAAGAATATGTACACCACATACAACAAAATTCAGTAATCTCCAAGCAGATTCTGTGGGGCAAGGGGAGTCTATATTGGCCTCCTGTAACCATTGGGGCGACCAATGAATGCAGGCGGCCAATAATATAGAGTCCTCTTGCCCCACAGAATCTGCTTGGAGATTACAAATTCTGTAGTAGTACCAATTTGGAATTGTCTATAACTTTAAAAAGTAACATTACCTCTAAGCTAGACAAAGCTCAAGTGAGGCATACCTGTTGGGTAAGCGTGTCCACATGCATCCTAAGGGCAGCGATTTCGTCCTTCAGCGTATCCTTCTCTCCTTGCATCCTCTCCCTGTCCCGGCGCTCCATCTCAAAATCCTCGCGGAAGGTGGCGACCTGAGCCCGAAGGACTTCAACCTCCGTCCGGAGCGGTTCAGCGGACTGGGGCTGAGCCGGTTGGCTGGGTGGCTGGGTGGGACGAGCTGGGGCATGCTGCCGTTCAGCCGCTTGGAGGGCTGGGGGACTCAAGACGGCCATGCTTGAAGCCTCGCCCAGAGCCTGATGGGATAAACATAACATGTTTTTTTTTACAAAAAATCCTTACTGACACAGCAAATGTACAGTAAATTTGGTAAAGTCTGTAGTAACTGTGTCTACAAACAAGGGCAAACCAACGAACTTACAGTTACATACAAGTATATGGAGAAATCAACATGTTGCGTTGAACTTGAAGTATCATTTACAGTAATTACCTCATTCAGTCTCCTCATCTCGGCCTCCAGGTTGCCCCGCTGTCGCATCATGTCTGTGATCTGGTTCTCCAGGATAGTCACCCGGGCCGACAGGGTGTCTCCGCGCTGTTTCTCCTGCCGAAGATCCACCAGGGCCTTGTCTTTCGCTCTCTGTGGAGAACAGAATGGTTACTTCAGGATGTATGCTCTTGTCATGTCTTCATTGTTATTGCAAGTGGGTATACCGTAGGCAAGTGTTGCGCTAGCGTGTCCGAGCAGATCATCCGATGGCAAGGCAGTATCCAATTCGGTGGCTAATGGACACAGCTTGACGAATTGGATACTGCATTGGCACCTTGCCACCGTGGGATCTGGTTGGAGATTAAATAGTAGGACATATGATGTGAATTAGACCCAATAAAGGACTGTCATTTCCATGGCGTGGGTTCGAATCCCACCGCTGCCACCAGTTATAGCTTCCATCTACACGAATCCGTAGTACATGTGTTGTGAATTAGACCCAATAAAGGACTAGGCCCAAGATGCACCAGTCATTTCCATGGTGTGGGTTCGAATCCCACCGCTGCCACCAGTTTTAGCTTAGCTACATTGATGTCCACACGGACCCATGGTTTGGCGGAGAAAACATGTCCTATAGCTGAGACAACACAAGTCCTACAACCGACACAACATACACACATTGTTAATCCTATCCTCTACACTATGAAAATACCTGGCAAATTTTGAAAAATAAGTCTCACCTCTTCTTCCTCAATGCGTTTCTTAGCAGACACCAGCATACTGTCGATGTCTCTCTGCCTCTTCTCTTCAGCGTTGACGAGTTCTGCGTTCTTCCTCATCGTCTCTTCATGACGTGCCTCCATTTCACGAACCCTCTGTCCCATGTCTGCCTTCATGGCCTTGTACTGAACGTCCCACTGCTTGTTCACGTCAAGAATCTGGACGGAAAATAGAACAAGAATGCGTTAACAGCGTAGGGAAATATGTACAATTTCCTGTTGGACCAGAAATCAAAGTTAGTGATCCTTGCTCTCCAATGTCCAAGCAAAGGTTTAGGCTAATTTTTTATGTGTTTCTAGGCGTTTTTATCGCACGTATTGGATACTGCCCTGCCAATTTGATATTGTCTTGCAGCCTGATCTTCTCCTCCCCTTCTTCAATTCCCCTAACCAGTTTCGGCATCTCTCTCCCATCTGGGTCCATTCGCCGTCCCATTCTCCTGTTGGTCGGAAGTGTCCTCTTCTTCTGTCTGTACTCAGTATCTGTAAGCAGACAGGCTCTTCGGGTAAGGCCTCGGCAACTGTTGGACGGGGAAAGCCCTATCGTGTCTGGTGACATGGGCAACGGATGCAGCGGAGGCCACCATGGCTGATTTTCGGAGATCAGCTTGGGAACTGTGAAAAGGAGTGTCAGACCACCCAGCTTTGTGGCACCAGCAAAAAGGGTCGTAAAACTTGACAAAATGCCGCATCTTCCACACCAAGGTGCGAGGGGAAAGCGACAGGTTCTTCCGCACCAACGTGTCAGGATCATAAAATGTAGACAATGGAAGCTGAGTGTAGCCATCTGTTCCAAAACAAAATACAACTGTACAATGCAGAATCCCTGGTGGGACTACACATACCGACGTCCATTGGGTTATTTATTACCTATGACCCTTTCTGTCACATTCTCCCCTTTCCCACGCCGGGTAGACTCCCTAGAGATCTTATAGGTGACAGGCACCTGCGTCTGGAATGTCTGGGGCCTGTCTTGGGTTAACCCTTGCAGCCCTAGGGACGAGTCGGGGGGGTGGGTGCTATCTAAAGTTTCGCCATATGCTCTGAATTACCCAAGACCTCGAGAGTAATCTCTAAGCAGATCATTCAGTGGCAAGGCAGTATCAGTGTCCAGAAGCTTCGGTGGCTAATTTTTTCCTGGGGCGGTCTAAACTGGACGAACCTCCTATTTGACCGTAAACTCTGCTCTACTCTACTCTACTCTACTCTACTCTACTCTACTCTACTCTACTCTACTCTACTCTACTCTACACTACTCTAGTATTCGTCTCGTCTCGTCCTATTATAAATCACCATACAGATATTTTGGTGGCTGGCCAGGCAGTATCCATTTGCCAGACAGTATCCAATACGCCTGGCTGGCGTAAAAAAAAGATACCAGTACAAAAAACAAAGCCCGATAAAAACGCCTAAAACACTGTGGGATTCTTTAGTCCATTCCAGAGAAATCCAGCTGCATCTGGAAGTGGTTACTGCCGTCTCTGGTTACGTCCATTCCAAAGGAATCTAAGACATCTGGAAGCGGTTACTACCATATGGCGTGATCATGCCGATCTAGGTAGGTCTAATACCTTGTTTCACAGAAGAATATATTATTAAGTCAACTGTTCCTACCTCGTCACGTTCATTGCTTTAGGATCTTACCTCTTTCTTCTGACCCTCTAGTTCTTGAATTCTTTTCCTCAGTTCGGCGATTAGAGGCGCCTGGTCAGCGGAATCCACCGACGATTTGACGGCGCACATCTCGGACTGCTCTCGTTCTGAACGCTACAGTGAGAGAAACAAAAAAAAATCAAAATAGGAATCGCAGTTTGTATCAACCAGGATCGATCCAAGCCGCTTCAATGAGGGGTTGTTGTATTCCAAAACGTGTTATTCCAAAACATGTTTTGGAATGGACCATGCTTTGGAATACAAGAGGCATTCCACTTCGTGTTATTCTAAAACATGTTTTGGAATGGAACACGTTTTGGAATGCATCAGGGGTCTGTCACATTCATCGCACGACATAGGCATGCATCGTACAAAAAGTTCTGCTGTCTTGTCACGGAAAATGTTGTTGTAGATCTCTGTCGACGGGCGATCGCTGAAAAATGCTATCGTAAACAACCGTGATGTTTATATCACTTTGCTGACCAATGGGGGCCCGTCTCTCATTGACAGTATTGTCAGCCACTCCGATTGGTCTGTCTCCTATTTCCTGACCAATGGGAACCCTTCATCCAAGGCCTGTGTTGTTGGCCTCTCCTATTGGTCTTCTTCGTATTTCCTAACCAATGGGAACCCCCTCTGCAAGTCTGATTCAGGTCAGAGGTTGAGGTATAAGGTCGCTGACTCATCAGGGTACCGGGTATTTACCCGAGTAAGCAAATCACAGACAAAGGAAAGTACAGCTCACAAAATTCTGAAGCTCATCAAGGGAAAATCGTTGAAAGTGAAAACATCATCCAGGACTTCTGAAGAATAAAAAAAATCGCAGATATTGGGTGTTACATGTTTACACTTTATTATAGCTCTCACGGTTGTGCACGCCCAGCTCTGTCTAGACAGGCTGCCACCAGTGTTACATTAGATCAAGGGCAATCATCATTGAACCTCCTTGGCTAGTGTATGTTGTAGCTATGATGAACAGGATGAACGGAATGATGTTTTCATGGGACAAGAAACAATATCAAGCATCCGCAGGTATCAGGAGCTGATGCGTGGTGGCTGTAGACATGCTGTTACCAGGATGTTCTGTTCTGTTTTTTCTGTTCTGAGAATAAACAAATCACAGATCTCTAGGCCTATAGGGTTTAGAGTTGTATTTACACTTTATAGTTGTGACGGTTGTGCAGTACAATCAATCAATCAATCAATCAATCAAATGGTTTATTCTCAACCGACTTCGCAGCACCAGGCTGAATATCGTCAATTGTAACATTCGTTTAAAAACATTATGCGTTATAAAATACATTATATACATTATAATATCGTTAATGGTACATTACATTAAAAGGAGCGTCTTACTACTAAGGAACATATGGTGTACGAGTTCAACAATGAAGTGTACCCACCCAAAGTCAACGTCCGCTGAGTGTAGGGGATTTTAGAGAAGGTTGTTGCTAAATGTGCATCTTGAGTTCAGGGGATTTCCATGGTGTCGGGAATCCCATGCTACATCATAGTACATGGCAACATCTTACAGTAGCTGTCGGGAAAGAAAGTTCCCCTATGCCAGGCAGTGTGGGAGTCAGGGATCTTGGGAGTTTTTGGCATAGGACCCCCAGTTGACCCTGGTGACCCCTTGACCTCAGGAGGGTTAAGTGTCACCAGGAGCACAGGGCAAGGGGAAGGGTCAACTGGCCATCAGATGTTTTACTGCGATCACTTGTACTGCCAAGGCAGGTGAAGCTAAATATTGCTGCTGGCAAAGTTGCTATTTTAATCACTGACTCATCTATTCACCTCGGGTATTTACCCGCGCAAACAATCTACAAAGGAATATATCGCAAATGTCTTAACTGTCTTTAAGTTCATCACAGGCAAATCCATGAAACTACAACCATGGACATTTGAAGAATAAACTAAATTGCAGTTCTCTAGGGTATAGAGCGTCTTTATTGACACGCATGTTTACACTTTATAGTTGTGACGGTTATGCAGTGCCCGCCAAAAATCCCCGTCCGTTGAGTTGTTGGGGCACCTTGTGGGGGATTTTGGCCCATAGCTAAATGTGTAGCTTGACTTCAGGGATTTTCCACTATGGTGGGGAAGCCCACTGGTTACATCTTAAAGTAACTAAGAAATCCTGGGCCGACATTTACGAGTAAGTCACCACTGCAGAAGCATGCCATGTATTCAACTAACCGACGAAGGATTTGCCGCTACAACTTCAAGGAGTTGAGACTTGAGTTGCCTCGGTTTCTTCACGTTTTCTCTGGTTTCTGGTTCTGCAGACTGTACAACTAAGGAACATTTTTCTGGACTTGTCACTTGAGGAGTGTTGCCAGTATAGAATGAGTGACGGTAGAAACGCGCAGAGGAACGACCGTGGCGTGGCAAGTACTGGATGGTCTTTGTTCACATGCAGCGGCGATCGACTTGAAACCCGTCGGGCTGGCATGGCCGCGCTCGCCGCGGAAATCATGAGGTAGGACACGTTGCCTATCGTGTTGTTGGCCGTACCTGCCGACAACTTGACGGGAAGGAACCGCGCACATCTGGACTGTTCTCGCTCCGAACGGTACATAGAAAAATATCTAGACTCTAGAATGAATAAAACCGTGAATCACGGCGTAGTTTACCAAGTTCTTTATGTTGGACAAAGAAATCTAGAGACAATGGCGTTGGTCTTAACAACTGACTAACAAACTTCCCCATGGGGAAGACCCTTTGTCATGTCGTCCTACAAGTATCAACACCAAACGCGACCGGCCATGTTACCGTGGACGTTATACAGCAATCATTAAGCACAGAGTCCTTAAAGTAACTAGCCAACAAAGGAGTCCACAACTTCAGGCAGTTGAGTTGCTTGGGTTTTCTCAGGTTCTGCTCTGGACTGAGTCCAGACAACACGCCTAAGATAAATGTCCCTGGACTCGTGACTAAATAAAGACCACGTGGTCATTTTTTAATGCTCCAGAACAAAGAGAATAGTTTCTAAGATTACATTTTCGCAGTCTTTCAGACTATTGGAGGTACAGAAACATGTTCAACAGCTGCTGTAGGTAGGTTCTGATTATTCAAATATCCGTAAGGCGTCGGTGTGTCCGAAATGTACCGACAGTCAGCTTGGCGAGAGGAACTTAGGTCGTTTTTTTTTTTTTTTGGCGCGCTGCCACCTTTGTCTTCTAGGGCGCCATTTTAAGACACAAGATATTGCTATGGGTCATCTTGTCGACACAAGGAATCAGGGAAAAAGGAAGTTGTTTACGTTACACTAGCAGACATAGCCTTATGGCATGCCTTATTCAACACGTGCACGTACAGCATTTTAACTGGCTTGGAACAAAAGGACGCGTGAACGTCGTGTTAAAGGGCAGACAGAGAAAGCCATAGCAGTGATATTTCACATTATCTCACTGAGTTCATACGACAACTTAACGATAAATTGTACGCATACCTTCTAACGTACATATTTGTGACCGAAAAACGGACTATATCTATATATATGCCCTGGTTCTGCTTTGTCACGCTGCGACCTTCCCGGTGTAGTTAAGCAAATCAGTGCAACTTACTATGTTGCCAGCTTGATGCTCTTGACAAAGGGACACAGTTACAGGTTCGGACTCCTCCACAGGATGGCAAAGCGGTCCATGGCGACAGTAAAAGTCGCCCATGCTCTGCATTTCCAAACTGCTCCCTAATTTTCTACAACATGTTTGCTGCCTCGTGGCAACCTCGTAGCCGGTGGGTCGTGGCGCAGGTAAGGCGGGGTTATCCCCGGCTCAAACAATGTATACTTGAACACCATCCAATGGCGTTCTGGCAAAAGGTCATACTAATATAATATGCAAAACATTTTGCTTTGCGTACTATATTAGTTTTGCGTATTATTAGGTTTGCATGTTAAAGTTATATCAGCTTTGCATATCATACTAGCATAGCATATTTGCATATTATATTAGCCGAACTAATTGAAACCGACCCGTAAAAAAAAACACGGCGCGCGCTAATGGACCTGGGCGGGCGGGCAGTTCTCTGAGCACCGTACAGATCCCGGCGAGCCTACGATGGTCTGGCTACCTGGCTACAGCTACCCAGACTTTTTTCGCTTGATAACTCTACACTGCTGGATGAAAGCAACACACCATTTTTGCTTATTTTCATGAAATCATTTCAACATGTTTCTTTTCTGCACTACTAGCTATAATTTAATAGTCTAAACACAATAAATAAACGGTTGTCATTTCTCAAGGTTCCCTTTCGTCATCAAGCTAATTACCATTTTTTAAGCCCAAACAATAAGGAACTCAAAATGATTTTCTGAACTTGGTTTAGAAGCAAACGGTTACACTGGTGCTTGCGTTTGCCCAGAAGTGATCAAGGCAATGATGTAACGTTTAACATCATCTGTTATTGGTTAATCTTACCTGTGTCGCAGACTCTGATAGGTCAGCGGATGTGACCATCTCGATGGGAGAAAAGCCTCGGCCCAGGCTGTCCTGTGCGGCCTGAACTTGGCTGACTTCTTGCTTCAACAAGGAGTTAAACGCTTTCAGATCTTCGTTCTGCTTTCTGTGATGAAATATGTGCATTTGAAGGTTATTGCAACCTAGCAAGTATTTATCATTTTTTTTGCTCCAACTCTATAAAGAGTAAAACATTACATGTAGAAGTTTAAATTTTAAGAACATTCTTTGGATTTGTGTTGGCCAGATTAATAAAAGACCTAGGCTTGAACCTAGCCAAGTATTTTTTACATATAGCAAACAAACAACTGTTAACGTTACTCTTTCTATACAACAATTTGTATATACCTGAGCTCCACGATCAAAGCATCTTTTCCTTCCTGCGTTGCAGCGAATTCAGCCTTCAGTCTTTCATTCTCCTCAGACATGCTCTGGATAAGTGCCTGAAATAACGGAAATTGAACGTTAGAAAAAATCATTAGACGTACAGACAACAGTTTTTTTTTTTCATTTGTGAACAGGCTTTCATACCATAAGCAAGTGTAAAAAGACCAAACTTTATTTGCAATAACATGTATTCAAAATATCATAGTGATCTTAAACTTTTGGTTATACATAAAGTGATCTGTTTTTCAACAAGAGCTCAGTTACTCATAATTACAACCTAATAAGGGATATCTAATGTATAAGAGCGGCTACTCTTGTAGCCTCTACCAGGCTTCAGATGCGGCTGGAAAGAGAAATTGGCCAAATAGATAACATGTCAGGCGCGTCGGTCCGCTAAAGAGTACAGTTTGCCGCTCAGAGCGGACTAACGTATAACTCCCTTGGCATGTTATTTTGTCCATTTGGCCGTATTTTTCTACTCTTTCCAGTTGCTTCTGAAGCCTGGTAGAGGCTACTACGTATACTAATGTACGAGAGCGGCTACTCTCGCTTCCCACCTCTTGTATGTTATAAGCGCGTTCCCTTCTCATGACGTCGACGGCGAACCTGGCCAGAGTGCCGGCCACGCCCGAGCCGTCACTCCCGGCACCCAACGCCGCCTCCAGGTCAAGAACCTGCCGCGACAGGACCGGACTGTCTTCCCGAAACGGCGCAGTGATATCCTGGAGTTGAAGGAACAAAGCTTTTCAAGTTATTCATAACTTAATGTGATATGAAATAGTTGCAGTTCAGGACGAAAGGTCCTTGCATATCACATGAATAGATTCCAAAGCATGATAGCTTTGCTAACACTATTCTTATTACTGTGATAATTTTTGCAGGTGATAAAATGCAGGTATGTTTTTCTAAGTTTTCTTACAAGGCTGACTTGGCGATAGTTCGTGATGAAAGGCTTACTTTTTTTGAGCGATAGTTTGTAATGCATAATATGACGATTTCTGATATTAATATTATGTGTTCTATTGCGCAATGTTGCGGCACCGAACCAAGCACATCGCTAGTGTAAACAATGAAAACAGTAAGCTCTACTATTACATACCTTAATATCTAATACTAGTAGCTGGACACAAAGTTTCTATTCTACGTCATCGTTGACTATATAAATAGGATACTGTCCAACATACTGGCTAAAGTTAGAAGTTCACTATTACAAATGTATCTAGTCCTCAAAAAAGCGCATAGACCATTTTCTTTCTAGTATAAATTCTACTGCACTATGAATCGTATATCGTTTGAATACACATCGTGTATTTTCTGGAGGAAGCTTTGTTATACAAACAACATCTTTCTGTGTATATCTAGCTATGTTTCAATATTATTACAGTGAGTTAACAAACCGGTCTCAGCTCAGGCTCCCAGCTAAGCGTCCCCTTGGATGACATGGTTGTCAGTTCGCTGCTCTCTGATGACACAAACACGAACTCTTGATTCGGGTCTGTCTCTTCGGGTACCGGTTCTTCCTTGGTCTCGGCGTCTTCCACGGATTCGGCTGCCACAGCTTCCTCTGTTTGAGGTGTTTTTGTGTCCAGGCTCTTTTCTCCCTCCTCTGTGGTCTCCGCCTTGCTGTCGTCTGGAGTTTCGGCGGGAGTGTGTTCGCTCGACGACTCGCTGTTGTTGGACCTCAGTGACAGTTTCGATCTAAGTTCGTCGACCTGGTTTCGTAGACCGTTTGCTTCACATTTTGTATCGTGGAGAATCTCGCCTGTTTTAGAATATACAAGTATCAATTGCCCCGAAACTACTAAATATGTACAGTGCAAGGATGTAGTTACACTTTACCCGCTAGGTGGCGCTTTAAGGCAAAATGAGTCAGTGGAAATTCCCTTGTTTCTTGGGCGGGAAACTCCGGTGTTTACGCAGAAAACATTTTGGGTGTGGTTGCGCAACACCTTGGAAGTTCTCAAGGTACAAAGATAGTGCGGAAAATTTCGTGACACATTTCTTGTAATTCTGGTATCAGAAATCAGATACATATGTTTGCTTTCATGAACTTATAAAAATTCGTCCATCAGGAATATATTCTAGAACTCTCTTTAACTACCATTATTTTTAACAATCAAAAGTAGTTCGCCCAGCGACAGCAATATTGGTCTATTGTATAAGAACTAAATTGTTTTAGCATGTATATAACATGTAACATCAGATAAAGAACAAGGACAATTTGGCCTTACACTCGAGTTACACACTTACTTCATAACGCAACGTACAACATAACAAACAATATTGGAGTGATATGTACAGCAAGATAGTTTCCCGTGTTACTTACTCAACACTTGACTTGTGTCGGCTGTCAGAAAACGGAGTATATGAGAAGAATCTCACAATCTTCTGAAAATTAACCTCTGCTTGGAGAGTAAAGATTTCCTGACACATAACCGTGGTCTTACCAGTACTATATTTTCCCGTGGTACTTACCCAGCACTTGAACACCTTGTACCCGGGACAGTAGCCGCTCGTTCTCTTCGCGAAGCCTCTCGTTTTCTTGTCTCAGCCGCTGGGCTTCGGGGTCGTATGAGGGGGGTGGGGGGTCCGTCCCGGGGGGTGGGGTCGGCTTTGTCTCCGTCGCCATTGTTAGGAGGGGACCTCACCTCAAATGTACACCTGGGGGAGTATTTTTTTTAAAGTAAAAGTGTGTTTTACAGAAAAAAATTGCGCCTCTAAGCACTTTAAAACGTTCCTGTTCTACTTAACTAATGAAACCAGAAAGACGCTCGCTTGTATCTTAAGAGCGCTACTCAAGACTTTCCCGAACAGTTTTAGAAGTATGACGAAAGTACGCAAAGCTTACCTTGGCTATTGTCCGAGCGTTTTTATAACTTCCTATGTCGCACGTACGCTCAACTTCCGCGAAAACGTGACAATACCGAATAAAACACAGTTTGCAATACAATGTATACCAAAGAGGCCACGTGGAATCGTGACGTGGTTATACGCAACAAGGATTTCGGGCTATTCCAGTTACCAACACAGCTAACAATAGCAACAAACAAGAGAACACGCTTCAAAATACAGCATGCTCATTCTCTTGTTTCTACGTAGTACACGTATCTTCCGCGATCCACTTCGGAGTACGTTACGTTTTAAGACTGCAGACGCGACAAAAGTTCTTAGAAGCCGGAACCCGGAAGTGAGAGAGAGGGCAAAAACGTAGACTTCCGACAGACGCACACACATCGGAAAATCCCACGGAATAATTTAGCAATTTTTAGGCACAGACTGCCGGCGAAATCATCGGGAAGCCCTTGCTCGGCGTTCGTGTTCAATCGACATCATAAATAGCCGTTATAACATACGAGCGACTATTGGCTACTGCTGAATTCAAACTGAATACACACAAACAGGTACCAGGTGTGTATACACTAACGTTACCTGGATCCTTGGTGAACAGTAAAATAGCTTCTTGAAATGGACTCCACGGATATGTTTCAAACACGTGTAAGAGTCACACTAAATTCACGCATGTCTGATCATTTTGTTGCACCTCATCATGTGACATTTGCTCACACAACTAGTTGCAAAACAAGTATGACTAGCGCGAGACCAAATACGTTGCACAACATATTCGCATGAGTCATGGCGCATTGCACATTCTTTATTTCATAGGTAGGCTGCAAATTAACGATTGGTAATTACGTGGGGACTACTTGCAGAACAGAAGTGCAATTCATTGTTTGCTATTAAGAAACTAAAGGCAGAACATTGCATTGTTATAACAGGTGACTCATTTCCTCCTAGTAGAGAGGTGACGCCATTGGATTTCCCCGACCCCACACCGAGGGCCGCGTTACTCACGATGTGTCCTTCCGCACTATACAAACCCCTGAACATTCCCGCTCGACTATATTTCACCCCAACCGTACTACAGCGCGGGTCCTCCAAGAGGGATTTATACAGTATTTACCACACTTATAAAGGTCTAAATTTTAACCTAGAGAATTCATACTTCTAGTACACACCAAAAAGTGCTAATTTGATCCGCTAGAAGCCGGCTAAACGGCAAAATTACCTACCTCTCCGCTCATGTTCGGAACTGCGTAGCACCTTCGGCAGCGCAGAGCGACAATGGCAGACTGCTGCGGCGGAAGGATACACAGGTTGACCCGGTAACGCCCGATCTGAGTTTCGGGGATTCCCCCTGGTCTATTCCATTCAACAAACGGGGCCCGAATATCGTAAATCGTCTATTTAACCAGACAAATAGCTCTATATGAAACTTTTGCCTCTCACTAAATTATCTTACAACATTTTATAGATATATAAGCATTATTTATTGCATAGTTTGTAGATGCCAGTGATCGGGTAGAAAAAAAGGAACGTAAAATACCCCCAAAAGTTCAGAGTAATCTGGTCCGGACTATTTCCCCTTCTGGGTAATACCCGACGCCACGCAGACAGGTCGTTATGGATTGCAAAACTGCAAGTTCTTTGAACTCTGAACCGCATTTCTGATTACAGCGCTTTCTGAAACTACTGTACTCACAAAATTCCCCTTTTCTACAGTTGGCCCCGTGCCGCTTTTTTTGTAGCCTGGGTGCCATCCGATTTGTATAAACGGACTGGTCAGCGAGTGCAAGGAGTCCCGTTGCAAATCGGATGGCACCCAGGCTAGCTTTTTTTTTTGCTGTCGGGCTGATCATGAATACATCTTAATCATATAGTAACAGTCTTCAAACAATCTAACACTGAGTTGTTGCAGAACTAAAGATCACTAAACGCAGCCAAGGACATAATATATAGCCGCAACCAACCAACCAACCAACCAACCAACCAACCAACCAACCAACCAACCAACCAACCAACCAACCAACCAACCAACCAACCAACCAACCGGAAGTTTTCGTCAACCAATTATTCAATAAACATTCATATACAATGCCACTGTCTTTTTCTTTTAAAGTAAATTACCAGTAAACCATGGCCTGTCTAGTCTGCTCCGAGGCTCGCCAGTAATTAGAAGCAGTCCTATGACAGTGAGGTCAGTTCCGCATAAGCCACAGCTGACCTCTCCTTTTGTTTACTTGTACCAGACAGGCACAGGAACCGCCACAGTATGGGGATATAGTCTACGTAGTGTCGATATCGATATTCCAGCTAACGACAAAAGAGTATAAAACTAGCCTTCGACAACATATTACTTCATACGCATGCGTGTACGTTACGTAATAAAGTGTATCAGTACTGCGCATGCTCGACCCTGGTTGAAAAGGGGTCGGTGATTGTTGTCAAACCTGCTTTTCACTTCAAAAGCTCGCGGCAACGAGAAGTCAGAGGTTAGGCAGTGTTTTATACACACGCCGCTGTACGGCGTATAGGCCCGGGCGGAAACGTGAGTCAAGCTTTTCGGGGAAGTAAATGGTGTAATAAAAGTCCCCACCAACCCCCGCAGGAAGTTTGGACCTAAAGTAAACTCTCTGCGTTTCGTGACTTATAATTAGTGCCTCAAAAAGCTTACATCTAGGTTGATAACATGCATGTTGATGTCCCCGTGTATTTGGTAGACACATTCACATTGTTGATGTACGGCTTAGATAGAGTACTTAGTACATCAACACAATCGCGCAGGGGACAACCGGGGGGCGAGTAAGTGCGTCAATATGTAGGCTAGTGCATGTGGTACTGGCATCGGAATTTGTTACATGCCTGTATATAAATTGCGTAGGTGAAACATTCTTCTGTTTGCTCTCCCACGTAGAAACCTGTGCTTTAGTTTATCCTTAAGAGCCCATGATTTTTTAAAGAACACGTATAACCTTAAAAGTTGGTTATATATCAAAAGGGGATGTTGTCAGCGATTACAACACTGCGCGTGAAAGTTGGCACTGATCCAAAGTTTGCAAGGAAATAGTTCCAGTCCCCAATAGTACGCAACTGCTAAAGTTAATCCCGCGTATTGAGGAAAAAAATCCCTTTATTTTATGGAATCCTATTTCAGGACGTTGGAACACCACACACACATGACACGCAGTAGTATAACAATAGTCCCCCATTAGATACGATATTGGTAAGATCATTCACTAGCTTTATTATAGAGTATAGTGTGTGTGATGCGAATGAAAACACTTAAATTCTGTGCAAAATATGGGAAAGAAACGAATACCCAGTTAGAGAACTTGCCTACCTCCTTACTCACTTACAATTGTCACCATACCTTAATTGTTGACCGCACGGTCAACTACGCCTACCTATCTCTTATGACTTGTGAGTCACCATTCATGTTCACTGAAGCACAACCGTGGGCGTCAATACAATTGACAATGTATGTATTTATAGACACACCCTTAATAGGCACAACCTTAAGCAGCTACTTTTCCACTGCATAATCTCTGGACATGGGGATTTTTTCCACCCAAGTTCTGGACTGTGAAAATATGATAATGACAGGAAAGGACAAAATTATAATTTAGCAAATTAATAACCTGGTTACCTTTTAGTGTCTGTTACTATAAACCTAACTGCAACTGCACAGACATCAGAGGGATTTTTTTCTTGCACTGAGGTTACACATGTACATATACATGTATTTTCTTAACAATTGAAAGTTTCAGCATCCTCTGTATACATTTTCAGACATGAGAAAGACAACTGAATATAATAGATGAAGAATTTTATAACCTTTGATCAATCAATACTGGATCCATTGTATTCTACTTTGTTGTTATCAAAGCCAATATTTCCAATATTTTACACATTATGCAACAATGGTGCTTTCCCTGCCCAACAGTTTAGTAAGAAATTCAATGAAGGCCATTTCTTTGTATCCTGGAGCTTTAAAACAAGTATATTAGCTCCATTGTTGTACACACACACATCAACTGAAGGCCACACCTGCATTACCTAGCTACTTATTCACATTACACTTCTGCTTTTCATAAATCATTAAATTTTGCAGTGACTAGGGTTTGTACAGCAATTAGCATAGTGGGTGCTCAGCTGAATAAGCACAGCATATTGGTTTAGGAAGTCTGCCACAATTTACTTTGTTGACTCTTTAAAATGGTTACTTTGGAGTAGAATCTGAGAAAACCTTATCAGTTTTGAAAGTGCTGTTAGTCTTGGTGCAACTGTATCAACTTTACTTTGTGGATCTTGGTATGTTTACTTACTCTATGAAATGTTCTCTGTTTCACTTGCAGAGACAACCAATGATAGATATACATTGTCTTTGAGGTACAGAGATTTAGATTACAGTACATATTCTTCTTCCAATATATCAGTATTACAAGGCTAACATTTCCAAGACAGTTATTTCAAACTTGCCCCCCCCTAAACAATTTTTTTGCAAACAGCCCTACCAAAAACTAATCATTATAATCTTCTAGACTACAGTTTCCCTCATGCCAGTTTTACATAAGATGTAAATCTATTACACAAGAAAGCAGAAAGCCCTAACACTAAGACTTCTTAAGATGGTATAACTTGTCCCAGGTTGATGTCTACATGATGTTCGAGCCACACCACTGGAGTCTCCTTCTCTTCCTTAGAGCCCAGGGGAGTTGTGATGTTCTTGTAGTTGTACTTCATCTTGAAGGCAATC
Organism: Branchiostoma floridae x Branchiostoma japonicum; assembly: GCA_013266295.2. Lineage (NCBI taxonomy): Eukaryota > Metazoa > Chordata > Leptocardii > Amphioxiformes > Branchiostomatidae > Branchiostoma > Branchiostoma floridae x Branchiostoma japonicum. Next base: position 6,999,936 of record CM023837.1, on the reverse strand, counting down.
TGTTAAAAGACATTAAATCAGAATCAGGACTTGAAATACTTCTTTCTGCATACCTGCAGTGGTGTTGTTATGTACTTGTCAATGACATGAAAATGTGACATTATAAATTATCATAATCTCACCTTCACATCTCCGACAGCCTTCATAGGTGTGACCTTGACCACAAAGCTGATCTTGTTGGCCTTTCTGAATATCACCACCCTGAAAATGGTACAGTTTGGTATTAAAACATAGATTCCTGTGCTTTAAACCTCAAACTACAGCAAAAGTGGTTTTGGAATTTTCCTTTGAAAATGATTTAACCCTTTCACATATAATTATTCTGGTGAAAGAAAAAGTCACGGCCTTATGTCTCGCAAGAGATGAAGAGGATAAGTAAGTAGTAAGTAATTACATATTTGTAGCATCTTTATCTTGGTCATATATCCTTGATGTTGGGCTATTACATCCCCCATGTACATACATGTATATCAGTGAAATTGTGATTTCAAATGGTCACATTTGTCATAAGACGTCCAACAATTTTGATGTCACAGAGTTTTTACGCAGGCTGTGTCAGAACCAACTACTGAAAAGGATCTAAGACAGCCTTTTCCATCACAACTACAGCCAAATTTTGTATGATATACGTACAACTATCCAAAGAATTCCCTTTATTTGTTATTGTGTAATGATTATACAACAAATATGACCAGGCCCTTAAGGGAAATGTTTGGTGGCTTACTCAGGGTCATCTTTGAAATCCGTCACGCTGTCTCCTTCATCATACTCGGCAGCGTCATCGCGGGCAGACAGAATCAACTCCTGACTTGGCAGGACGATCTGTGGCACATTGTAAAGCAACACATCCTCATTTAAGGCATGTACTTTTAAATTTCAAACCAACAATATATCCATGATGTGTAAAACACTGTTTTTTTAAGTAACTTACTTAGTTCATATCCCTTTGTAAGTTATAATTCTTTATTTCTCAGGTATAATTCTTTTAAAAAATAGATTAAGACATTTATAGAATCAGCAAGGGATAGAGGCATCTTTAAATACTGTTGGCAATGGATAAACCATGTATCTGTTTGTGTGGACGCTTTCCCAAAGTGCCTTCTGCCCCCTCCCCTTGTCCAGAGCACATGTACATTATTTCCATTTAATTCTGATGTCTCCAATCCCCCAGTATGAAGCCAGAAACATTAAGAAAAATGTTCTTTCCCACTCAGTTGTTTGTCTTCATACGTTGCACGTACCTTTGCTGTATTCTCAGTGTCCTCAGGGTCTCCCTCTTCACATGCCAGCAGGGTGACGTTGGTCATCTCCTCTAGTGGGTTAATAAGGGACAGCAGCACCACACTCTCCTGTTAAACATGTTAACATACAGTCAAAATTGCACCATTCAGGGGTCTATGTGGACAGGTGGTCACCACAGACAGGATTCTCAATGCTTGTGTCAATGTGAAAAGAGGTCACATTGGCCAGGTGGTCCTTATGTACAAGTGGTCACTAGTACAGGTTACATAATATTTCTTAAAAGGTAGAACAAAACTTTAATCTTTTCCTCCTGTCTAGTTGGGGCATACTGCTTCATTTAAGTGTCAGTACCATTACGTAGTATCATAAAGTCGATTGGAAACTGGTGTGAAGATTAGCTGACTTTTGCCCACCCAGAGACCCCCGCAGCAATATAATCAAAGACTGGATACTACTAGTAGTAGTAAAGAAAAACATTATGTATAGTACAAAGGAGTGAAATATTCCTTACCTTTAGGTAGTACAGGTTAGGGATTGACAGGATACGGAGCTCTGGTACATAGTGCCTATGAGAAAAGGAAACACATACATTTTGTACATGTATATGTCAGGCCCTCTGTGCCTAACTTGGGCGAAGCATTGTGTTGTTGTTTTTAAGTGCCAATGGAAGCAAGGTATTTAAATGTTTTTGAAGTTTGGTACAATGTAGTGCTAATACTTACAGTGCAACAAGTTGGATCTTAAACTTGATGGAGGCAGGGTTGAATTCAGGTTTACTCAGGTTGTGTTCACACTCCTGTAAAGCAGATACAAAAACATTGTAAATTTGTAATAGTTGGTTATTTCAGTGCAGTGTTGTTGTAACCACCAATTTGATTGGTCTAGAACCCTTCCGTCTAAGCCTATATACAAATAGTGTCAGCTGTGACAACTTATAGCATATATGAACACATAACAGATGTACACTGAGCACGTCAGAACGTACTGCGCCTGCATAAAACCACGTTTTCTGTTGGATGTTTGACCCGTTTCAGGCAATACCTTTTCCGACACAACATCTGAAAACTATAGACGGAATATCATCCTGAAATATGCAAACACGTCCTTAAATGATACGTTCTGTAGAAGCACTATGCACATTACGTTCAGGATTTTGTGCAGACCCAGTGTGTTCTGCCGACGTCCTTGAACACTATTATTATCCATAGCTTACCTTGCACCTGAGTGACCTCTTGACCAGGAGGTGCTTGTGAATGGGGTACAGGCTGTTGGTGAGGGTTGGCTGTTCATCAGGCTGGGACAGCCGCTGTGCAATGGACGTTACTGTCGGGTGGACAGCACAGGGAAAAGTTAAACAAGTCTCTAGTGTAATAGTCAATAAACTCGCCTTCATTTTATATAGCTTGTTGCTATACCCTGTGCACATACTGATAAAGACTTATTGATATTGATAAATCGATATTAACATTTAGTATATCAATATTAACATTAGTTTGTCCAATTTTAGTCAGTGTTTTTCAGTGCAATTTTGTTTAAAGATTTAGACTGAAAAGCGTCAATCTATTTTTGTTAGGAATTTAATCTGTAATTCAGAGTCTTCATTCATTCTTCATTCCTTTTCATTAAAAATCAGCTAAAATGATTTCTGATTGATTTGAGTTACATTCATTCTTGTCACGAGAGAAGAATTTACAATTTTACATCAAAGCAAAAATAATCAGAATCAAAATCTAAAGCACAATTCAAACAGATAGATACATTTCTACATAATATTTAGTTTCCACATTATCCAATAATTAACAATGTTTTGATTAACTTCACAGTTTTCCAGCCTTTCTTTTATTAAACCTGGAGTGCATAGAATCTGCTTTTTGTTTTTACCACCGTGTAACACAATATTCATTAAACAACTACAAAAACAGCCAAGCCCAGACCTGATTGGTGCATTGATTGGCATAAAAACATGTCCATGCAAACTTAAAGTTTATCAGTGCGAAGTAAGAGTTTGGTGAACAGATCTAGAGAGACAACAGTGACAGACCTGTCCCAGTGGTTGCCTGGGTACTGCCTTCTACATAGGGTAACAAACAATAGTCATAACATAACATGCAAAAACATAACTCTAGCAGAAACTACTTAAGACAAAGAAAGCAAGAAACATTACTTAAAAAACACCATTTTATGAAGGAAATATTTTTATGTAGCCTCGACTGTTTTATATAGCCCTGGAGATAGATGTGCAAAGGTTGGGTGTGACTGACTGTTCTATATATTCTTTCCAGGCAAAGGGCAGTTATACCGACTACACAAATAAATGTACTGAAACAAAATGCAGGACTTGGTGATGTTTTTCTCACGATTTGGCAACAGCCTTAATATTTAAGACCGTCAGACATGAAACTGACCAATCAGAGGTAACTACACACTGGTGAGGTCAGGTGTATGATGACTAGCACGTGGGCAGAACGTACTGCGCCTGCACGAAACCAGTAATGTATTGTGCACAGCACTTTGGCAGAATGTCTCTGTTTAAGGTCGTATTCATGTATTTAGGACTATAGTTTTCATATGTTGTGTCGGAAAAGATATCGTCTGCAACAGGCAAAATTCTGATGCAACTTTGACCAAACATCCAATGAAAACCATTAAAAAAATCTGGGTTGCGTCAAGGCACAGTATGCTCTGTCAATGTGATATGCTGACTAAATGATTGACAGATGAAGATGGTGAGACTGACTGTGTGCCAGGTTGATGGGTGTGGTGTAGATGTCCTCAGGTAACCCCTCCACCTCCTCCACGGCCATATTTGGAGTGATCTTCACCAGCTTCTGCTCCTCCTCCTTCAAGCTAGGGGAGATTCAGTAATTATAGGGGGTTAAAACATCTCCTCTAGCTGTGAAGTTAGCTAGCTGAAAAGACTACAGAGGTATCTTATGTGCGTACTTAAATATGCCAACTACTACATAATGGTAAAATGAGGCAATTTTGGTGATGTAATAAGACTGTCATACTTTGAATATAACTTAAGACTTTTATTGCTATTGAAAATATTTGTTTTGTATTAAAATTCTTTAAAGAAAACTTTTATTTATGCTGAATATTTAACATAAAAACATATATATTGCATTTAGGACGTGCTTTATGTTGATACAAAATTATGTGAACTATTCACACATTCTGCAGTGTCTTTCAATACAAGCATGAAAAAATATCTCGTAAAAACTACTGTCACACAGCTTTTTTTTCAAATCAGGCAATACTATTCTTGTTACATGTCCATAGAAGGGGAAAGCATCAATTCTTTAACAAACAAATCCATGTCAACCACCATTGCACCAAGTTAATGATTCCATAGCTAAACAAAGTAGTAGGCCGTAGTGGGGGCAACCAACACCAGTAAACAAAAAACTGTTGCCTTTCCCTCTTCTGGACATGTACAAGGGTACGATTTACTAAGTTTCTAATTTTGTTATTTGTACAAAAAAGAATGTGAAAAAAAGTCCACAAGGTATACAAATTTGATTCTTACAGAGACATTGTGTCAGCGTCTGGGGCGCTGATTCTGAAACAGGCAAATAGAGTTCAATGTCACAGTCAACACGTGCCATGCTCAAGCTTCTTTACAACGCGAGGATCTTTTAGTTTAGTCATGATTTTCTTTTAATGACTACTGTAGATAAGGATTGGGATTGTGTATCAGGATTATTATGATTATTTGTTGATAATTCATACAATTATCATGGATTGAATGATTGATTAGATTTATTGAATTTTTCATTGATCATGATCAATCAGTCTAACTTGCATTCAGTTAATAACAGATCATGCAAAGGTTTGAAGCAAGGCACATTCAACTTACTGTATTGGTTAAGGTATTTTGTGATTAACTGTTGTAGTTCGTTGCTTTAATGCAATCATATCATGGACATTTAACAATTATTGAATGAAAATGCCATTTAGCATGAACTGAGTATCATTTTCATGCAAAAAGATATTTAATAATGCCTCATTCACACAACTACAGTGAACAAAGTACACAGCACCAAGCATTACTGGAACAACAACCTTTTTAATAAAAATAATTCTACCTTAAAAAATGTATATAATATAATAATTATGCAATGAAAGTGCTTGGAAAACTGCACTATTTTCCAAGAAACTATCATCACTTGACAAACCATTTTTAAACAAACACTTTAAGTGCTAATAGTATTAGAAATTCTTTATTGCAAATAGTAATTATATTAAATGTCAAAAATGTTAGTCAAGTAAGTGGTAGTATCTCATTCTCATGATTAAGTCTACTATACACACACATGTGCATATATCAACTCCATATGGAAGGGGAGTTAGCATTCGTTAGGTTGGAAAATCACACCAGTTGTTAATAGAGGCACCACAGTGCTGCTTTTAGATGTTACATCTTACCATCTTCAACATGCAAAGGATCTTGAAATTGCAGTTTTAGCTAGCAACACCAAGTCATGCAGCATGCCTGTAGCAGTAGGATCATGCATTTTGCATGCAACATGCAATACCGCATGCCCACATGTCCAGAGGTCATGACAACATGCCTGTCCACTTACCTCAGGTTCTGCATAGAAGTGAGGGAGGCATGGCGACGGGCACTTTGAGAAGCATATTTACCCTACAGTGATAGTGGATACATACATGTATGGATACAACAATATTAAAAAGTTACCAGCTTTGGGAATTGGGAAGCATACATTTTCACAGATCTCACAATGAATCTGGACACTTCTATTTCCTAAAATAGTCATATCTGTAAAATTTTGCATATGAAGGCTCTGTATTTCCAAAATGCAATTTTTCAGTTCTCTTGTTTTGTCTTGTTTTCTCTTGTAACTTGGCATCAAAACTGTGTTACAACTTACAATGTACAAACTTAAAGGCCGGAATTTCTTTCAAATATTAACTGATGCTATTAACTCCAATAGAGGCTACACTTTAAAAGAACAACTTAAACCAAAATATGAGCTCAGAGCAACAACAGAGTTAGATAGTATCTACAAAAATGTTTCTTTACAGATGTTTGTATTGAAGACATTTGTTTGCAGTTATTTTTTAGCCATGTGAGTGTTAGTTCCATGCTATCATGACTTACAGACATGCCCAGAAGACGGATCCTGCTCTTGGCATATTTCTTCCTCTCTCTGTCTGCCTTCTCCTTCTGTGCCACCTGTTTGTAATACTCCACCAGCTCAGAGATCTGCTCACAAACAGTAGAGAAGTGTGAACATCAGACAGGTAACATCTACACCAATGTTTAAGAATAGGTATGAACTGGAGTTAGTCATGGCCTTATGTCCACGACTATGTGGAAGTTGAGATGTGTGGAAGAGGGGATAGATTGTAGTTATCAATGGCAAAGTATGTATACCCTTCTACAGTTTAAAGTAGGTACTTTAAGAAAATTGTAACATAACATAACAAGCTTGTCCTTACTCACCCTTTTTGCATTGGGATTTTCCTGTTCTTCCCATCCCCCACTGGCTGTGAGACAAAGAGAAATAGTACTCAGCAAATGTAACAAACTCTGATCATCTTAACACTTGTAAATCATTACATGCGTGAATACATTGCACACTAGAATTAGTAGAAAGGTAACATTTACTAACTTAAGCCAATGCATGTTTACCTTCACATGGTCTGGCCTAACAAACTACTACTCTGTTTATTCTTGCTCGAAGTCGAGCACGTTCATATATATGGTGAACAGCCTATCCAACTGCCACTGGCTACATAATGTAATCCAACACCACAGGGTGTCTGCTACACGCTCAGCACCAGTTACCATAGTGACAGCCGTCATTGACCTTATTTGTTTGGAACAAAAGAAGAAGAGGATGAAGAAGAAACAGAACAAAAACATGATTTCCTTCAGCAAAGGTACTAGTAATCATAATAATGCTGTTTGTGTTTATTGGCTCTTACCGACAGACTGGTCCTTCAGCCCGATGTCTCGTGATGTCCAGCGGCAAAAGGCACAGGCCAGGTAGTACGCCTTCTTAGCTACAGCCTTGTTGGGATCGTCGGCACTTGGGACCAGCACACTGGTGGCACGTGTGGACAGGGTGTGCTTACAGGAGGGGCAGTCAAAACAGTTCGCACATCTGCAAACGGGGGAAGAAGTCAACCTGGTGTACATGTCACGTAATGAAAGCCTTTGCTCCGTATATTGAGAGCACACAGAGGCTTAACATATGCATCTAGAAACACTTTCAACTACATGCAAGGGCAAGTCACCAAGGCTCAAAACCCAGCACATAGATATAGACCATGTTTAGTGTACTAATAATAATAGACGTAAAACAAGGACAACAACAACACTGAACTGACAAAAGTTAAAACCACTTAGTACAAATGTACATGTAATACCAAATTGGGAGACACCTTAGTTTAAACTAAACTTGTGGATGCATTCCATTAAAAGAATATCAAAGATACTAGATAGCATCTGAAATTCATAAAGAATATCAAATATACTAGATAGCATCTGAAATTCATTCCAGTGTTGGATATAAAGTTTAGTCTTTATTTCATAATCAGACTTGCACCAACACAGATGAACTTTCATGCTATACTAGATAGCTTTGATGTCCTGAATAATAATATCTAAGGTTGAAATAAAAATAGAAAATTGGACCTGTTTTTCTTGAGTTTGGCCTCGGCTGACGGCATGTTCTCCATACAGTTGGGACAGTAGTGTGAGTCCACCTGGGGATCACAAAGACTACATTATCTGGGAGTAGAACACTGTCATAATTTATCAGACCATGTCTCTAGGAAGGGGAGGGGCAAGTTATAACATTCTTCTTCTGTACATTCCTAACGTTCATATTTTTCACGTCAAACGTAGAAAAAATTAGGTAGACAGCATACGTAGTGTTAAATGTCTGAAAGTCCACGTACATTCTGGACAAAGATATCTGTAATATCGCAAATCAAGTTACAAAGGTACTGCAACGTCTGAAAATGACGTCACCCATCTCAAAGAGCCAAAAAAATATCTCCACTTTGCAGAGTGGGAATCGAACCCATGCTCACCTCGTGCGACACGCAGTCCTTCGATCGGAGCTTGAGGCAGTGTCTACAGAAGTACAGCTCACACAGAGGCAGTCTGTAGTCCTTACACTTGTACAAAACCCGGTGGTTTTCTAACATCCCGGCCGCTCCCACTCTCTGGATGGACTCCATCTTGGATTCTCAACTGGGACGAGGAAGAAACCAATGACCAAGAATTATAGGGATGATATCATTCTGTGTAATCACTATCAAGCTACATTGGGTTATGACACATAAAAATATTAATTTATCTAAATATATGGAAGCTTTTAGCACAAATTTATATACTTATAATTTGGTAAAGGTCAGAACAACATATATAGAACAAATACCAATCACCCCTGTCTGAGGTAGTAGTATAGCCTACATAGGGTTAAAGGTTAGCTTGTGAAAGGAAGAAAAGTCGGAAGGTTGTTTGCGTAATTTGTAACAATTTGTGGTGGAAAGTTATAGTTTTGAGAGGCAGCGGCGTGCACCTTTTAAGATCGCTGGTTATAAATGAATGTCGGTAAGTTGTCACTTCATTATGCTTTGTGATAAAGCTTTGGTTTCCCGAAAAGCGACAGTTCTCTGTCGTAGGTTAGGTTAGTTACGAGCCCCCCCCCCCCCCCCCCCAAAAAAAATTTGCACATTTGCTTCAACTTTGATTAATGACATCCAATGCAATTTCAGGACGGCAAAACAAACAAAAAACATTGTGGATGAGGAAAACTTTCTGACATTGACATTTACTGCCATTTTTGTCATCAATTCATACTTGAAGCATTTGAATAAGCCCAAAACAAGCTAACAGTTAACTTACATGGTGACATGGTCCTTTTTCTCTCCCTAGGAGTGAAGCAGGCTTGTAGAGTAGTCACAGCTTACAGAGGTAATCTCCTCAGTCTGACTGCCAGGTCTGCAAGAACAATGTCTTCTGAAGAAAAGGTAAGATGTAGTTATGTAGTGATAATGAATCAAATACACATGTATGTGGGTACATGTGGTAGCTTTAACACTAGGCCATTTTGACACATCAGTGTTGAATAAATCAATCAATCAATCAATCAACCAACCAACCAATCAATCAATCAATTACTCAGTTCACCAATAATTAAACATTTTTGTAAAATTTCATTCAATAATATGTAGAGTCAAATTTTATGAAATTGTTGTGTCTTTTTTGAAATTGTCTTGAACTGTTACAGAGATATTTCTTTGTCTTGCCCTACAGCAGCCAGGTCCAGTCGAGTCGGTCATCAGAGAAAAGTTGAGTCAGCATTTTCAGGTCGGCAAGTAATTCATTTTTCTGATATTGTTCATAATAACTACATCATATTACATGTGATATTTTACATGTCGTAGTACTGTTAAGAATCAACCTTCTCTACTGCTGTTACTAATGTTTCTGCTTGCAGTCATTTTGGATAAGGTCATGCCATGTGTTTTCAGATTTCAGCATTTCTAGCCTGCATTTGTGATTAGGGTAGACATATCTAGACCACATGCACTATTTGTTGTAATTGTTCTCTCTTTGTATTATCCTATAGCCTTCCCACCTAGATGTCATCAACGAGAGCTACATGCATTGTGTACCACCCGGTAAGTAGAGAGCGATAGGGGTGACTTTTTTCTATTTATAAAACTGAGATGGAGAATGCAAAGGTTATTGTCTGCTTATATAGTTTTATCCAGCTGTCCCTTTGATTTTCATCACAACTTTCTACTACATGTATTTGATCGCATCATCATTTTTTTATATCACTCCAGGTTCAGAAACACATTTCAAGGTGGTGGTGGTTTCCGACAAGTTTGATAACAAGGCCATTATCAAGGTAAAACTCATTGGAATCAACAGACAAAATAAGTGAAGCAGTATAAAGTATAGCTGATGAATATATATATTGTGTAACTACATACATGGTAGCTTTATGAGAAGCTGCGATAGAAACAATTTGAAAGTGCAGTCAAAATTTATCAAAGGCTCAGCCTGCCAGTATTACAAGCTCACTGTTAGCTACTATGAAAAGCAAGTTTTGCCTGACTGTGACTTGACTGTACTTCCTTCCAGAGACACAGAATGGTGAATGGAGTGCTACAGGAGGAGTTGGAGGGGCCTGTCCATGCACTCTCCATCATGGTGAGGTTAATTACTAGGCTTAACCCTTGTTCAAAAGCGCCACCCAGTGATTAAGATATGAAGTACAGTTTCAGATGTATGCTGCTGCACCACCATTATGACATTAGATGCACCTTTCTGTTTAGTCCAGATATAAAACTGTGCAATATTTAAAGTCTTTCTATCAAACCAGCTGGGATTTTAGTCAAACAGCTCCATGGTCTTATCACAACAATAGAATGCATAGAAGTGCCAGGCCACCCTGGAGGTGCCGGGCCACCCTGGAGCACTGAGTTCATCATCCCGCGAGACGAAGGGAGGCCGATGATGATGATAATGCATAGAAGTACATGTATCTGAGTTTGAACATGGAGGTTAACCTCCTTGGTTTGAAGAACATTGTTTCCTGTCAGATCAATGTATAAAATTTGGCACTGTCCTGAAGATAAAGTCTTACTTGCAGTACCACTGTTGTTCACCAGATGACTCTTTTGTCATGCTGCCAGTAGTGCTGATACAGTATATGCTCAGCTTGAATTTTGCAGGTAGACATGCATGTTAAACATTTTTACAGCTAGCTTATAGTGAACCGTGTGTACTTCAGTTCTGTTGACTGTTATTTTCAGGCAAAAACACCTAAGCAGTGGGAAGACTCGGGAGGCAAAGTGTCCAAGTCTCCAGCATGTAGAGGCGGCATGGGCCATTGACTGGCTTCAGCAGACAAACCAAGATTAATTCTACAGCAGGGTTTTCTCCAGCATGTGTCATCTGATGGAATCTTGTTGCTCGATACAGAAAGAAATTGTGGACATTCTTCTGTATGGAAAGACAAAATTAGTGTGTACAATATGAAAGATAAGGATTTATATGTCAAATTGCACCAGGAGATTAGCATGGGCTTTCTTAGATGATGGAATAAGACATTACAGGCTCAACATTAGGCCATCAAAGTCTGGGGAAAACCCATGCAGCCCTGCAATATACTGTATATAAATATCTGCATTCATGTACGATGTCTCCTGTCATGAAGGTTCACATGGTTCGGACATAGTAGATAACTTGGAACAAAGTACATTTTTTTATACATTTAAGCATCAAGTGTTGAAAGCAGTACCATGTGCTTTAATATTATCTGGCAGAGATGCCGCCTCTTATCACTTGGTGTCTGAGTGTGTTATGCATGGCATTTTGTTCCTTTTTGTATATTTCAGTAATCGCTTCTCACTTTTGTGTGTATGGAAACCCTATAGTTCCCTTTTATCTTACTTATCTATCTTAAATAAAGAAATACAAGTTGAAAGAATTCAACAGCAACCTCTTTGAATGATTCTTTGTATGATGTATATCATTGTGTATCACAGTCATTTTATCTGCAACACAACTGTGTGAATACATACACAGGATCTCATTCACTGATACACAAAGGTTGGGAGTTTCCCCCTTCATACACAAGGCAGTGTAAAATTTGCTGTACATTCGGATTCCTTTCTTGGCTACAGTGCACTTTTACTGATGAAGCAACAGACCACCTAAAGACTTATTACACTGGAGTATCTGTGCCATTAATGTCCTTGACTAGAGCTACATGTACATGACAGTTTCTAGAAACTGGAGACCTCTTTAGAAGAAACAGGACATGCATTAGCATCCTTTTTGCTGCTTAGTATTGTTGATCATCATGTTACAATCATGGTAAAAATGGCACAAGGTGCATTTTTTAATCTTAGACAACCTTTCAGAATTTCTACATTAATTTTCTGGGTAATAAATTACAGTTTTGACTACTTGTGGTAAAAGAGATTAATTACATTGCACAAAGATGGGTATCAAAGCTACATGTACATGAAGCTGTTCAAAACTACACAAAGGCCACTTTAAGAAAACTGATTCCTAGGAAAGTTGAGTGTCTCATCAGGATTAGTCTAAGACTGAAGGGAATAGCCACATGATTTCTAAAAAAATGTACAACAATTCTATCTGACACAGCTGCAAAATTAACCAGTTCTTTCACTTTTCAGACAGCCCCTAAAAGCATATGCCGGTAGCTACAATATGCTGTTGGTATTGGTATTCACAAAGTACAAGAATTGACATACTTGGCACAATACTTTGGAGTGACAGGAAGACATGATCTAGGATGTACAATCATCCTTCTAGCACTGACTTTCCTACTACAGTTTCAAGAAGCTGTTGGTTACAATCTTTGTTTTGTGCTAAAATGGTGTACTTTGCAAACCCTTGTTGTTGTAGGTCACTCAAAAGTTAAAAAGCTGATTTCAAGCACAACATAGCCAATTTTACCTTACACTGTACTCTGTCCTTCCAAAGAGAATCCTGTGATTGTAGGGATGTCATATTTTTCACCCACAACTATATTACACAGTATGAAAGCAGAGTGTACTTTCAATTCAGGTAGAAGTTAACATTTTCTGAATGCAAAAGCCTTTCACAATCTGTGTTTAGTATAATTCCTTCATAAGTACTTCACTGTTGTAATGTATAATAATTGTATTGTCCTATCCAGCATCAACTACATATGTATATATTGTATATGTACAACATGCATGATTCCAATGTTTTTGTATATATGGTTTCCCCTTCTGCACTAGTCAACATTATCCCTAAGAAGGGAAGGGAGTCAACCTTTCCCCACTTTGGGTTTAAAGTGACAAGTGCATTTGCATTGTTACTCACGACCGATATCCCCAAGTATGTACAGTATTATGAACAGAGTTGATTATGAACACGTTGGTTCTGGAATGGTTTGGCAAAAGCTTGGTCACACGCTGTTTTACTCAGAATCATATCCTCTACCAGGCTTCAGAGGTGGCTGGAAAGAGTAGAAATTGGCCAAGCAGACAAATAACATGCCAGGGAGTCTGCTAAAAGAGTACAGTTTCCTGCTCTGAAACGGTTAACTCTAACTCCTTTAGCAGACTAACTCCCCTGGCATGTTATCTGTCTATTTGGCCAATTTTTACTTTTCCAGCCGCCTCTGAAGCCTGGTAGAGGCTAACAGAATCAAACAAGGCTGTAACTAATGAAAGGGATTTTGCACTTGGTGGATTTCATTGCACAATGGATAAAAAGCCCCATCAAATATGAAAGTGCTTGCTGACTTGGGGTGGGGGTACTGTCTAGTGTAACTCCAGCTGTATCTATAAAACAGATAGCTTGATATCTTCTAATAGTCTAAAATCTTTGTTTGTGTTCACCACAATTTACATGTACATCATTAAAACAGCCAGCTGAATTATATCTGTTGGATTGTTTGAATTTTCCAATGTTACAGAGCATTTGAAATGACATTGTGTCAAAGTACTGACAGCTGGCTTTTTTTCTCTGCTACATTTAGGTGAAACATTTCACTCCTGGAACAACATGCATGACTTGTTTATAGCCTGGGTGCCATCCTGCCGACTCCCCTCTGTTGCTAGCTGCCACAAACGAATATGCAAATACCAGCCGTTATAACTATCAGCAAGTCCAGACTCCATGGTAGCCAGCAACAATAGGGAGACGGCAGTAACTACAGAGGATGGCACCCAGACTAACATGTTTATGGACTATATATAAAACTTATGGAAGGTACATGTAGGTGCAGTTGCTGAAAAGGTGTGTGAGTGATAATTAACGTACATTCAGCAGACTGGAGGATACTAAACTGCCTAATTATACATCACATACATTTTCGTTGACTGACCAATTACACTGTCATAATTTACAGTTTTGTATGGACATACATGTAGGTACAAACAGGAATCAGGAATGGGTTCCACAGAAATAATACTATATATTGAACAGACAATTGGCACATTTTCTACTTTATACACAAATACATGTAGATGAAATATGTACACATCTTTAATATAGAACAATTAAAATCTATTATTATACACAAGATGAAATTAAAGTACATCCAAGTTTCAGAAGACAGAAGATTTGGTTTTCACAATTATGTAAATTATTATACAATGTAATATTTGGAATAAGTGATTTTAACAACCAACATGACACATAAAAAGGTACATAGTTTGCACCAAAGTGCATCATTCTGATAAATTTGACTTGAAAACAATTTCAAAGTCATGATTGGTTGACATTTCATTCATTATCCAATAATTTACATGACTTGTGGTTGCATTCCAATCAAATTCATACTTCAAATCAAATTATTTCATTTGTCTTCAATCTAATTTTCACTTATTATCTTTAAAACAGATACATGTAAAAGTCTGATGTCATTCCAAATACAAAGAAGCACTTTCTGAAATCACAGCTATTTTCCTCTCAGTAAATGGCTGCATTTCTCAAACTTTTAAGTCACAAGTAAGACCCATTACACATATAAGTTTTCAGCTTCTTTGAATTTCACTGTTTTCACGAATAATTCTTGCAAAGTTTCAAATAATGCATCCTCAACTGTTACAGAATTAATACAGATGATTCTTGGTTCTCTTCTTTTAAAATCAATAGGATAAGAATCAACAACAGAACATTTTGGAAAATTGTTGGCTTAAGATCTCTTTGAACTCATCCAGCACGACTTCCAGCTGACCAGCAGTCTGTAGTGCTTCACTGGGTAGTGTCTCTCTTATGTCACAGGAAACGTTGTTTTGTTGTGCACCTCTCACAGGACTATTTACAACTTAGTACACCAAAGAAAACGTCGTCACTCCTTGTATCAGAAACATCACTGGTCAAGAAGTTGGCTCCTGGATGTGAAAAAAAGTTTTCAACGTGTCAAAAGATGTCACAGCTTTACAGCAACAATGAAACAAATGATGGTGACTTGTATACAGAATTGTTAAGCACATCGGCAGAACATACTGCGCCTGCAGAAAACCTGGATTTCTTTGGATATTTGGTTAACGTTGCATCAGAATTTTGCCCATTGAAGACAATATCTTTTCCAACACAACATTTGAAAATGATAGACGGGATGTCATCCTTAAATAAGTGAATATGACCTAAAATGAGACATTCTGCCAAATACATTACAGGTTTCGCACAGGCGCAGTATGTTCTGCTGATGTGCTGAATTGATACAGTCTTGCACATTTCAGGTCTCCTTACTTAAGTGTCTTGAACCGTTCCTTCTCCAGGTGATTTTCAGGTCCCTCACAGTCAAATGACACCAGGTGAAGAGCTGTAGAAGGAGAAAAATACGGATTATATTAAATATCGCATATAAACCTGCACTGGGAAAGTCTATTGCAAGCTTAAGGGAATACAGATAGATACTGAATACTGGAGAATCACAGACTGATAATTGTTCTCAGTCTGATTCCAAACATTTGCAAAAAAAAGAAAGCAACATACATGTGTACATGTACATGTATGTGTTATGGTCATTTGAGGTAGATTTGTGTTCATTTACATAATACTATTAGGTACAGTAGATGATTTTAGATTCATTGCAAAATCTGTGAATCAACTCTTCATACTTACAGTCTTCATAAAACACAGGAGCTGTCAGAAGATAGTTCAGTACTTTGCGGTGTCTCTCAAACGGACACTGAAATAGGCATTAAAATGATGGAATGTTACAAACAAATTTATATTTCCAATAAACACAAACTTGAAGGCTTCTGTTTAAAACAGAAAGCACATGTACATTTTGTATACATTTACAGCCAAGTACAAGTACATGTGCCTTCTTCTAGAAGAAGCAAAAGGTCTGAACTGAGACAATGTTTTTCCTTACCTCCACCTGCTGCCAGGTGCAAAAGGAGGTCACCTGTCTTGCCAGCTGCCAAAATTTCTGTTAACAAACAAAGAGACATTTAACATTGACATTGAACCATGACAGAAGTTGACACTCCCAAGCTGAGTACCATTAAACACAATATACTACGAAACTACACCTTAAAGTTTGAAGAGCTGGGAAATGTTACCTCGAAACGGACATGTCCGTTGGGAAGTTTGTTGCTACATGTCTCGTTAAGGAAGTAGATGTCCTTCACCATCAGGCTGAAGAACGGGATGACAATCTGTGTTGGGGAGAGAGAGGAATAAAACATTAATTTAGTAGTTACAAATGCCACCCAATCTGTCTATAGATATTGCTTGAAACAAGACTAGATATTGTAGAGTTCTATATGACTTATGCACATGTAATAAGCAGTCATTAGCAAAATAATAAGCCTCAAAATTGACCCTATCATAATATATTTTCATAGTTTCTCTTCTTTTACTGTTCCTCCTCATAAAAGCATAAGAGTGAAATATGAATTTAGTGGAAAAACATGTACTATGAAGAACTATACTGTACAAATCACATGTATCTTAAAGCTTGCTAAAGAACAAGAAAGGAGTCCTGACCCTTTCTCTGTTGCTATGCGCCCCTGCAGCTCTGTGCAATGCAGCCATGAGGGAGGCCCGATAGTTGGAGAAGTTGGACGTCGGATCCATTTGGTGCTGTAGGGCAAGTGGCACGTGGAAAAATTTTGAACAATGTGTACTTGAGATATTCATTACCTGGGGGTACAAATACTACCTCAAAATGGGGATTCTGTAAGGAAATGATGTATCCAAGCTTAAGACACAACAGACAAATTTTACTTTTATGTACATGACTGTATTGGTCGACATGCAGAAATGTATTAAGCATCCTTGATATAGGAGTGAAAGTTGTTCAAGATCACACAGACAAGAATTCATCAGAAGCATTTAGTAAATCTTCATTGTGCATTATGATATTTTTACATAATATGTAAAATTTGCCTACGTACCTCCAGAACATCAAACTTGCAAGTATCCACCTTGGACCACTGTAGAAAAAAGGGGGACGTCGAATACAAGTGCATCAGTCTTTCACTGTGACAAAACATTAAGGAATCCCTAATTTAAAGATCTAAATAACAAATGGAGACAATACTGTTGATCTGTACTTACCGTTTTCTTCAATCTGGCAACTGGACTCATGTTCAAACCAGCTATGAAGAGAACAAAGAGTTAGTCAAAAGGCATTATGCAAAATGTAAAAAATGACTAAAGATAATTCGGGGTGGGGGTGGAAACACCAAACATTGCTCTAGAAACAAACTGTGACCAGGCTCCACTTTAAAATGCCCTCTCTATAGGGTCTTCGGAACAAAACAACCATTGTCTACACCCTACAGATGGAGACAATTGCTCATAATGCTTTACATATAATAATTTGCAAACCCTATACTTACCAATGATGGCCATGAGAGAGTTGAAGTTTCCGATGTTGAAACACTCTCGAGCCACGTCAATGAAGAACTCGATCACTCGTGCTCTGTGCTTCTTTTTCACAGGCTGGAAAGAAAGATTAACAATGAGTGTGAAAGAGATGCAAATAACTGCTGGTTCAAAATGGGTATGGTAATACATCAGTATGGGTCAAAAGGGGTATGGTAATATGTAGGGGTCTTGTCATGGTCTTTTTTTTCCCATAGAGTGGCTAAATTTACAGCAGAAACCTAGCGGAAGGCTATTCAGTACCAAAAACGTAATTTTAGGGGCAGAAATGCATATATTGAGAAGGATTATCCACTGTACAGAGACACAATTTTGGGGGTAACCAATATTAATAAATGTAGGTTCTAAAAGACACATGGACTAACATACATGTAAAGCTGCAAGCACACTAAAAACCTATTTGATAGCACTTCAGCACCAAGGACGTACCCACAAGGAGAAACACAGCAAGCAAGAACCCGCCCTATACTCTGGATATTTCACTTTTGGAAGTACAAATGTCTGTGGGATGACCTTGTGTTTAATTTATACTTATTTTCTCGAGAAAGGACTGGTTTTATTGTACAGAAGTGGGGAAGAGAGGTGCTTTCCAATATACATAGAAGTGGGGGGGGGGGGGCATTCCTGTATATACATGTATTACCTACATGTACACAGAAGTGGGGGGAGGCTAGCATTCGTGTTTTGACATTCCTATAACTACACAGATGTTGGTGGTCAGGGAGGGACATTCTATACCAATACAGAAGTGGGAGAAGAGGGCATTCCTGTATACATACATTGTACACAGAAGTGGGGAGAAGGGGGCATTCCTGTACACATAGTTTACACAGAAGTGGGGGAAGACTTTCCTGTATTATATTTACACAGAAGTGGTGGGAGGGGGGCATTCCTGTATACATACACAGAGGTGGGGGGAGGGGGCATTCCTGTATACTTGCACAGAAGTTGGGGATGGGAGGGCATTCCTGTATACATGTACATACACAGAGGTGGGAAGGGGGCATTCCTGTATACATAGTTTACATAGAAGTTGGAGGATGCCTGTATGTCTATACAAGTCTGCACAGAAATAGGGAATGTGCATGTCTGTACAACTGCATCATTGGACCACTTGAGTGTACACTGACACATTGGGGGTGGGGGGCAAGTCTGTACCATTGTACATAGGTGGGGAGGAGGGGAGCATGCAGCAGAAGACAAACGTTGCTTAACACACCCTGCGAGAAGCTGCATGCCTCACCATACATATTTCTGTTGCCACCATGTAGCTCAGCCGGTTGAACCACTCAACGTAGGCCTCCAGGTTGGAAGTCTTCTTCATGTCTTGGAACAAGGTCTGTGGATTGGAAGGAAACAGATATTTCATATGTACATGTATGGAATCAGGAACAGGGCTCGAAATACGATCTTCTGCATACCTGCACCGATGGACCAATGGAAACATTGCAAAAAGTGGTGAATATGGAGAATAATCCCCGGTGAATATGGACAAATAATGACCAGTAAATGGTGCTGAGTGCAATCTCATTGGTCAACGCCATCTAACTATATGATAATTGTTGATCAAAACAGTACAAGAAAGACAGAAGAACTAACCCTCTCGTCCCACTCAGCCACATCCTTTGACACGAAGGATTGCACAAACTCTTCCGGCCCAATATGGCTGATTCTCTCCTGTAAATACCAGACATGGCAAAGGTTAAATGGCAGAAAATTTACAACTGTTACATTGTTATTGTTATTGGGTGGGCCAGCTTACTCTCTCTCCTTGCAGCCAAGGGCTGAATTGTGAGGAGCTTACAATTGGTGGGGCTTATATATAATCGCAAGGGTCTGGAGCGGCTGCCATTTGGCCCTAACTCATCAGGTGACCTCAATACGACTCCAGGTGCAGTCATAAGACTGTCATAAGCATGGCAGTGTAACTCACCATCTCTATGTGTGTAAGTTGCTGAGCCATCACTACAGGATCATTGCACACGTTAAGGATGTCCTTCTGCAACAAACATCAAACACAGCATAAACATACATTCATTTGTAATCATATAATATGTTTGTTTATATTTTGTCTGACCCTTACCTCTTCCTTCAATACCACAATGAAGAGTGGCCATCAGGCCCATTTGAGTTTTTTCATGAATTATAAAGGCTCAAAAAAAGAAAACAGACTCTATACAGTACACCTAACTCGACAGTTCTTTGAAAAATCATACACATTGAATTCAATGCAGCATCATATTAACAAGTATCAACATTATACTGCAATGTACACTTTATTGAGCATTTTAATGATGTTGGTCAACTCAAAGCTGAGCAGAAATACCTGCAAAGCTCTAATTCTATTTGCACTAGTATGCAGGTGGTATTTTGAGCCCAGTTATGTCCGAAGTGGTCCTACCTGTATTGCATGTGGGTTTGTCTTCAGGACTCTGAGCCTGTCCGTGAGGTTGGCGTTGATTTTGGTCAGAACATGCTCGTACTTATCCAACACTGACAGCTGCATGGGGAAACAAAGTTCACAGACATGAAACAATGCTTGCTCAAATTGGAGGAAAAAAACAAAAAACGATCATGCAATTGGGGACAACTTTGCAGTGCAAATGATCTATCCTTGATACTGTACACTGATTGGTTCAAAAAGGTGAATTTGTGAACAATGCATAGATTATGCATTAGTTTACATGATCATGTAGCTGTGCTCTTACTAACAATCTTAACCATCCAATTACACTGAGACAACATCTATATCACATGTGGAAGATAACACAGTGGATATGGCATAGAGAGCATGATGTATAGCATCTAATTGTGAAACTTTGCATTGTTGGAATGAATTATTATTGTTTTCTCACCTTTCTAACAAGTGTCTGCATTATCTGCCCCACAGTTTTTCTCTGATTCTGAAACACAGCAAGTGTAACAATATCAAAAACATGAAATATAGAGAGGTACATTAATGTTGTCATGCTCGGATCAATTCTAAACAACAAATTTGAGATTTCATACCCCTTTGAAATATCTAGAGTTTTTTGTGAATTTCTTGTCTGATTCATTAAAATTAAATGTGAATTTCTCTTTTTACCTCTATGCACAGGTATCAAAATTATACATGCTTACCTCGTTAATGATGGAACATCTCTGTGTGATGTCCTTCAAATGTTTCAGCATCCTCTCATCTCTAAAGTCGTAGGCGAAAACCTCCGTCCACTCACTGTTCAAGAGACAAATTGCTAAGACATTACTAAAATTCAATGCTAAAAACCAAAAATTAATACTAATTACTTCACATGCACAAATTGAAACCAAGAACTACCACACAAAATTCCTGGTACAGTATGAGACCTGTAAAATGTTTGCCTCTTCTACATTCCTTCATTTTCTTCATGATAATGTTTATAAAATCTTGGCTACATTGAGAATTTGCCATTATCACTTTTAGGGTGCTACTACATGTACATACCCCATGTAGTACTTGTATAATCCTATTATACCATGGCATACCAATCATCCTACCAACCAACCTTGCCTGGAGCAAACACTAGTACTTTCTCTACTTTTCTTCCTCAGTCCCTTGAGCCAGGTTGCTGAGATCAGGGTTGACAGTATCATTGGAGAATAGCAAATGCCCACTCACCTAATGAGTTGCACAATGTGAGAGCCTAGTCTTCCTTCTGCTGCCTGCAAAGTGAACAGGTACCAACGTTTGTTTTAAAATATTCCAGAATAAAAACTTATTGCAGCAAAGCAATAACAAGAAGTGCTCTTTGGCCATTTCCTTGTGACAAGGATATTTAAAGTGACCGAGAAATTGTTACCGGAACATACCTTGTCTTGTCTGTCCTCCGTAAGCTTCATTTGAAGTCTACATTGCTGAAATTGAAGGAACATACACCGTAAGTACATGTATGGTTATGCAAATATAGTGTTCTAAATACTGTTGAATTGTGTCCAAGTCATTTATTGGTAGAAGACTGCAAATTTTGTGACAGGAGTAACTAGTCACAAACAAGAAGTACTATATCCTAGGTAATCTTAAGAACTATGCCTAAAGAAATCTGCAAATTAAACATTTTTCTTAAGGTAAGCTTCTTATCAAGATGAAAGACAGGCGCCGGTCTTATAGCTAAGCATATCTTACAGATTTACTTAATCCTTGTATAATCACCATCATCTGCCAGATTATTTCTGTACTCTAACTACTGTAGATTTTATCAAAACAAAATTTGAAGGTTGATGAATCAATGCTGGAGGATATACTAGTACGTGTGGACCATCATTCTTCTGTCTTCTCCTTTGAGAGTTTATAAACAAAGCAAAAATTATCTGTACTTTCATTCCAGTTGTTGAAAGCATGATATGATAGGCAACTTCTTTGTGCCTAAGTTCTCACATCATCCATCTCAAGTTTGATTTCATTTCTCCGGATGACATTATGTGGCGGGTTCCTCGAGTTACAATTCTTCTGCTTGATGTACATCTCCTTAGAGACGGCAGAAACATCTCCTGGCAGCTTGAATTATTCATCAGCTGTCTCCCTTGAACATGGATCATATGTCATGTCCAATACTTCCATTCACTTGGTCCTCCGAGGAAAGGAAATCAATGTGGCGATGTCTAAATAATTGATGATAATGTCATTTCGGAAGACAGCAGCATATCAGGATGTACTTTTATCTGACTAGAAGTGAGCAGGGGAAGATTTTTGGTCATGATTATAGCTATATTGCCGTATACGTATAGAAGAAAATCAATATTAAGTTTCAAAAACCCAGGAGTCACAGTTGTCATGGAATTGAAATATGTCTGAAATGTAATCTTTATCATCCACAGATGAGTTTTAAAATGCAGATTGAGTTAATGTTGGTTTCTATCTGCTGTTTTTCACATGTGCATGTTTTTTATAATTTTTTTTCCAGTGGAATCCATCTTTTAGGTAGCAAAATACTGGCACCAAGCTGAAAACAGATGTGTCTGGTTTTGTCAGCTCCACAACCATACACATGTACATGTACTGATATACATGTAGATGTACTAAAAACGTTACTTGACTCTTAACTGTACCTTGCAAACTTCTTCCAGGAGCTCGTGCGGTTTAATGAAGAGGCGAGACGACAGCAGGAAAGCAAAAATGTACGTTCTCTGTGGGAAACAAAGATACAGAAATTAGTTATACTGTCTTGCAAAGCAAATACATCATGTTTACCTTCACATGGTCTAGCCTAACAAACTTCTGTTTATTCTTACTCAAACACATTCATACATATGGTGACCCGCCCCTCCAACTCTGTCCTGCCACTTGCAATGTAATGTAATCAAACACTCTGCTACAGCACCAATCACCATGGTGACAGCCATCTGGTCCAGGTCATTGACCTTATTTATTTGGAACAGAAGAAGAAACAATTTTGCGGAGGTGAACATAATAATAGCATTTCTACTTTAACCTCTTTAGCTATATATAATTAAGCTATGAACACAGCCACACACCAAGTTCTGTGGAAACCTGAGTGCTGAAGAAGCCTGGCACTGTGTCAGCAGCCTTTCGTGGCCATCTTTTTATCACTTCCATCTCTTGTTTAAAACTTGCCTGCCAACTTTTACAAGTGCTGCGAAACACATTCCACCTTCCCTTCATCTTCCTGCCAAGAAGTTCTGGGCTTGGAGCCATGCTTTCAGGCTGGCCTGACTATTTTTTGTGATCTTGCCAAGAATTGCAGAGATCAGAGAGACTGTTCCCAGGAGTGGTAGCCCTAATATACAACATCTGAGTGTAGTCTGGGATTATCATGGTCGTATTTCTCAAACCTCATTACCATTAATCAGGATGTGTAAGCTGACATCTTTCAACTGCTGTACACAACTACAGTCTGTATGGTCTCTGTGAGTGTCAGATACATTAGGCAGAAGGGGTTATCTCTTGGTTAACACAGATATGTACAGGAATGGCATGGCATTACAGTGTAAATCTTGAAATGTCCGCAGTTGTTTTATTCAAATTTGTTTTACAGTTTTCGTGACACTCTATTACACTGTATTACTACATCAATTACGGTACAGAATTCTTTCAAGTTACTGCAAAAACGTCCATTTTCCATCTACAGTACAGAATCTATTATTTTTTGTTTTATTCACATCTTACCTAAGATCTGTAGCTGCTGACATTATAACATCAAAAATTTTGTATTTCCTTGTGTTAGATTCCTTTTGGGCAATTCTCAGAAGTACAAGACTTTTCAATAAGCACAAAATAGTGGTCCAAATCTGCTGGAAGATCAAAACAAACCTTATAGTTACCAGTAATTACATTGACTATAACCTGGCTCACAATTATGACAAAGACATTATATAATGTCATATATAATGAATGATCATCAAAGGTAACATCACAAATGTTGTCTGAAAAAGGTCAATCTGTAAGTTCAAGGCTTACATTTTAGATAAGTATGAACTTCAATTATTCATGATGCATTTGATAGGGTCATTCACTTTAATTTGAAAATGGAATCTCTTTCTAAACATAGAAAACACACAGGAGTCTGCTCTAAAACAGTGTTATGTGTGATGCTTAGTGAAAATTGTCGCACAATTTCAAAGTGAAAATTGCTTTACCTGTAATTCGATTATATACAATGTAGTTTGAATGAACTAAAAGATGGTCGTTTGATTTTAATTTCCTTTTTCTACATCTTCATGTTTAGACTCTAATTCATTAGTTTAAACAATACTTTATAAATGAAATCATACATTCATGTACCTTTAGTAAATATAAGCAACCTGTGAATATTGGACAGATTGGAGGTGAAGTACCGAACACAAAATGCCTTTTTTCTGCCTCTAACTACAGTTACTCATTTTACCCTAGGTAAGCCTCCCTTGGTGGTTTATAGGAGCAGTTTGCCCAGTGATAGAGGAGATAAACAACACACAGTGACTGGATGACCCTTCCGAAAGATAGCAGTAAAACTAGATGGCCACAACCTGGAGCCATAAAGATAATTGCTAGTTATATACCCCAAGATGGGCTCTAACTATCGACCCAGACCCTGGGAAAAACAGCTCGTCTCTGCAGAAATGGATGGATATGGGGCGGGTTGTAACATCAGAGCAGAGTGAGTTGTGCCGAATCAATTACTCTATAGTAATGAAGAAGTTTCGAGGGGGATTGCGTCTGATTAGAAATAATACATTATAATGCTATATCATACTGATTTTATGGGCACTATTTCCCCATTATTGGAATCACAGAGAAATTCTCTGAATATCCGCAATGGCAGACTTGCTATAAATCTGACTAGACTAAGTCTTTCATTTACGAGCACAACTGTATCCTGAATATTGATGAACACTAGCACAAAAATCAAAATGCCCCAAAATGCCCCAAATGACATGTGCTCAACTAATAATACTATGCATAGTATAGTACTCTTTTCCAAGAGTATTTGCTTTGAGTACAGAAAACAGTACCATCCAGTGTTCTAGCCACGGCAGCCTGAAATTTTTTTCCGTCATCTCAATTTTGTTTAACGTAACATCATGACGATGGAAAGACGGACACTGGCTATAATGCAGGTACCATCTTTAAGTCTTTGGTATGACTCGGCTTGGGATTGATCGAACTCACAACCTACACATTTGTACAAGTGCAAGGCAAACACTCTATTCATTTGGCCATTGCACCAGTTAAGTCTATGTTCCTTACCTCTGGATAATAGTCAGGTGTTGGGACCAGGTGTTGTGTGAGTGCCTCCAGAGAGCCAGATACCAGGTTACCATCCTGGTAGATCAGGGCCTGCACAGGGACACATCAGGGACATTTTACAACTGTCTTAAGGAGTGAGAAGAAATTGCATGAATCTGTACATATAGTCTTAGATGTTAGTCATTGTGTAGATACGTACTAGTAAGATACCACACTCTTATATCACTTACTGATTGTGCCTAGAACTGCTTTATCACCAAGACAATGAATGAATGAATGAACAAATTTCCCTCTCTGACCTACAAACACATAAAAATTTACTTTATAATCAATATCATTTTGACCATGATAAGTCAAGTCAAGTCAAGTAATGACATGATTGCATGAATGCTTGACTCCTACCCAAAGTTGGCTGCACCCAGCATACGCATGTGCATGGTTCACAAACTCAGGTATGGCATACAAGTACACGTAGCTCTTGAAACATTTATCTAACAACTGTTAAGTTTGTATTGCAAACACTCGGGATACACTTCTACAAAAGTTAGTGCCTGAAGTTGCTGTTACAGTAACAGCAAAACAAAATAAACCTACAACGTGTCTTACATACTTGAGAACAATTGTTCTGACCATGTTTTTGCTATGATAATAACAGACTTAGTCCATATAAGTCCATCTTAAAGGGAAAGCGACAAAAACAGGAAATACATTCACAATTATGTCACTAATTCATTGTCATCCTGTTTTTGCAGAGCTGGCAGCCAATAGCTGACACTGCACTTTTATACACTGAAAGTCTGCCATGAGCCAAGACTATGAAGAAACAAGTCTGCTAGACATAATATATTGTCAAGAGGATATGAATATAATTTGAGTTCACAATTATGGAAGTTGCTCTCCTTTCTAAAGTATATGTAAACGCGGAAGATTACAGTCACATATGATATCAAAATTTCTACATAACAAATTGGCACTTCAAAACTTGATTAATTATTGTTTTTCACATCAAACTTTGTCCTACTGGAGGTATCTAACATACATGATCATCATACTGCATTGACTGATGTAAGTAAAAGTCCCAATAACAATAGCTATCATAAGTGCAGTACATGTAAACTTCCTTCTATAGGGTAATGACAAACATGTACCTCTGAAGCGTCAAGTTCGTTTTCTCCAGTTTCCGTGGACACGCCGCCATTGCTCTCGCCGGCGGACAGGCGTATGACCGTCGTCAAGTCACGGGCAGATGTCTGCGGCATGCTTAACTGTAAAGCAAGGAAAGATAATTGTCAAAATCATTTCCACATCGGTAACAAATTGCAACACAGTGGTGTAGGCCTTTACAACATGGTAAAGTAATCAGTCATACAGAAAGTAAACCATGCATGGTCCTTCAAACTGCTCCTTTCATGAATCTTTAAAAAAATGAATTACATGTACATTGCACTTAATATCATCTAAGCCATGAACGGAAATTAATAAAGAAAATCAAAATTGAACCTGAAAAAGAGACAGATTTCTTAAGAAGAAATCTATCAACATTTATCATGTGTTAGTTTACAAGAAATATCATTAAGCTCCTTACAGTTCAAACACTCCTAAGTGGTTGAAGAAAGCAAGTACAAAATGTACAATATGATGTACATCCACTGAAACACCTGAAGCTCGTTGACTAGAAATTAATAGTGTTACGCACTTTAAGTGTGCTAGCCTTCTACTGAAGAACCCAAAATAGCCCATCTCTCTCAACATTGCCTTCATGGGACAGTTGCTAAACTATGCACCTGTAAAAAGGTCTCCTACGACACACGCCCTGCTGGCCCTACACACTAGTAGAACATTAAGACTTGTGGTGGAGCGTGGCTCACACCGGCATACCCCGCTTCATCAACATGGACACTACTTCCTGAGAACACAATGCCAGTGTTTGAACAGAGCTAAAAACAGGATCCGAGTTTCCGCTTGAGCATAGAAAAGCAGTGTCCGTGGAGAGGTACATGTACATGTAAACTTGTTCTGTTCAGGTTTCCGACAACTTATTGTTGTTTGTCAGACCCAGAGAAAGTCTTAAAGTGGTAAGGAAGCATTCTGTGGCTTCTGGAGAATCTTACTGTACGTCAAGAAAATCTTAACTGATCCAAACAGATAAAAGATTGTGGGAATATCAAAGTCTAGTTTTCTTGTCTTTTTGCACAAATACAAAAATCCCTTCACAATATTATTAAAGTCTCACGAAAAAACAGAGCTAAACTTCAGTTTACAGCTTAACAAGTAGTTCTATGCTGTAGGTACATGTACATGTAAGTGGCACTGACAGAAAGTGCTACTTACTGAGTCCCAAATGTTACCAGTATTTAATAGCCTTGATTCATTGATGCATTTCCTCTTGTGGTTTCTTCAATTTACAAATTGGAAGTAATGTAATTAAGTAATAGTTGTACAAAATGGAATGCCCTACCTTTTGCCACAATAGAATTATATATCTATTGGCCTTTCAAAGCAAAACCACACTCTAGTTTACAAAATTATTGAAAAGGAGATTTTAAAAGAACAGTCATATTCACCCTACCTCTGTTCTCTCTTGACTGCAAAATGCCAACAGCCTTTTTGTCCAAGATAAATAAGGCAAATGACTGTTTACAGCAACTCAGAGTAGATTGCGGAAACTAGTTCAAGCCTGACGTAGGGAGACTTTACTAAAGCCCAGAGGAATGTGTTGAACATCCACAAGCCTGCACGTGATAGGCACTGGATCTACCAAGCTGGTACCAGCTTGTAAGCATGTACCACTACTGTACGGGGAACGTTCTTTACTCTTCAGATTAATGACTATGAGGGAAGGGGATGGTTCAGAAATGATAACTTGAACAAGTCCAATATCATCATATCAATATCATCAAGAAAAAATTTGGTACTTTTAATTAAGTAGCTCCTATTAAGAATAGTCATAGAAGAAATGCCCAAAGTCAATCTTAAAGCCATAGCTTTTTTATAATCATTGCAAAACATCTACAATAAGTTGTTAAATTAATAGATATCATAACAAGCATAGACGCAACAATTTACAGCTGCAAAAAGTTCATATTTGCCAGTAATGGCACATTGTATTGAGTATGACAACCCCTGACAAGTCTTTCTGGATGGTCCCTCCCAACAGCATCATTCCTCCAGTCAGAGTTCTATTATTATATTAGGCCTGACA
Source organism: Branchiostoma floridae x Branchiostoma japonicum (assembly GCA_013266295.2). Taxonomy (NCBI): domain Eukaryota; kingdom Metazoa; phylum Chordata; class Leptocardii; order Amphioxiformes; family Branchiostomatidae; genus Branchiostoma; species Branchiostoma floridae x Branchiostoma japonicum. Next base: position 6,971,379 of record CM023837.1, on the reverse strand, counting down.
GGCCCAAACTGGATCCTTTCCAGTGCAGAGTGTTTGAAAACAGGAAGCCGGCCAGTGCGTCAGCACCAGCCACTCATAACATCAGGACAACAGGACCTTGGATGCCGGCCATAGTTTAGAACGTAACCCTTTCACTCAGCGATAAACTGTTGCAGGACCAAAGGTAGACTGAGGACGTACTGGTAACAACACACAGGCAAAGATATACCCAGAAAAGCTACTAGCTAATGCTAAGCTTATAGAAAAACACAATGATGTAAATAGTTTCAGATTTGTTCTGTTTTTCAAACACCTAATTTCTCTAGCCTATAAATAAGAGAATTAAGTCTCTTGTTTACAGTATTTGAAACATTTTAAAGTTAGTTTCCTTTTCCCATTATCAGCAGAATGTAGAAGATTAGAATGCACGTCTCCAGAAGTTTTCTTGAAATGGAACAAACTACGATCAGTTTGTAACGATGAAATAATGAATACCTGAGAACATCAGCTCAAGCGGGAAAAACTGAAGGTCACCCGATCTATCCAAAAGTCCTTCTACACCGTGACACACAATATTATGAAGTTTTCTTGTGCACAAGTCCTCACAAAGACCCACTTGTCCCGTAAAAGTCTAATGGAGGTAACCCCATGTTATGATGGAATGGGCTCACCTGAATTACAGCAATACAGTGGTGTAATTGCTGTTTTCTCCACGACATGATTATCAGAACGTGTTGACAGAGGTCCTGGGTGGAGGGTTTCTGTTGGATTGGAGGTCACCAGACAATGGGGCCTTTATGACATCATGGTTTTGTCTTCTCACCTGAGCAAGCCGCCCGCTCAGGCGAACGTAAGTCGGCGGAAAGGACACGTTGTTTGACATGACCGACAGAAACCCATGTTTACACATACACACTGCGGCGGATGGGGGGCAGACACTGTGGTTTCGGGAAACTACCTCATTAGTTAGAACATCTTTCAGTTTCGTCAATAAAGGTTAGAAGTTGAGCATTACGTAACAAAATAAATCAACTAACTGAATGAATTCTCAGTTTCAATGCTTTTTTTCATTCTTGGACTTAATCTTCAGTGCTCTTTAGAATCATAGAGATTGGTTGAACTTGAAAATGCATGTGGTGCATTCTTTCTTTCTTTAAGGATCATAGAGTTCATCTGAAATTCTATTCATGCAAGTAAATCAACGATGCCCGACAAAGCAGATGGCAAAACATGGGTTACTTCCTACTGAAAACTTCAGTAAGTAAAACATTAGGAAACAAAATTGTTATGAGAATACACCCAGTTACACAGTTAATGTGTTTGTATGGATGTGAATGGGAGCCTGCTCAAAGAAATGCTTTGTTTGAATAAGCCACAAGTGGGCACATCCATGTGTAAATAATGATATCATAATAACAAAAGAAAAACAGGTAGCAACGTGAAACTCATACTTCCCACTTCGGTTGAAACAAAACGTTTAGAACAATGATTGTTTCCTGTTATTCTCACCTATTTACCATGAGTTGGCGTGGTACTGACATTCACCATTGTGAGCACAAACAACTTGAGATTACTCCCATGAAGTTTCAAGTATGACGTGAGACAAGGGAGCTACGGATGAGTGAAGGTTGGGAGGTGGGAGCTCATGTTACCTGTAGTTTACGCAGGTGAGATCAGTTGCTTAGGTGTTTGGTATTTCTGGAGGTCAAACTTTAGAAGTAGGGCATTGAAAGGTCACTTTGATTTATATCGATAAGAGACTATGTTATTGTTGTTTTTTGCAAGACATAAACAAAACAAAAATCTAAAAACCAAAAAATAATTTGTCATTAGATTAGCTTTGATGATGCTATCTTAAAACCTGTTCCTTGATGACATTTCAGTCATCTCTACTTGCTTCTTTAGGATTCCCTTGGTATGTTTAACAGAAGTATCAAGCTTGTTTTTTGCCTTAAAGTTTGTTCTAGCTCTTGACCTGCTGCAGCTGGAGTTAGAAAAAGAATTTCCAGTTGAATTTCCCATGGTTCTTACTATACTGGATATACACACATCAGTTTTAGATGGCTGAGCTAGGTATTTTGTTTGTCCCATTTTTTTGGCCAAACACCTCAAGTACCCCCGATCTAATTTTCTTGCTTATTTTTCTTTCAGAAAATTGGGACAAGTTGATGAAAGCCCTGAATTACATGATTGTACATGTTCCATCAAGAAAACCACTAAAATGTCTGTACAAAAGCCTTTCTCCTTGGGTAACCACTACTCACCCAGGCAGTCAAAAGGCAGTCTGACAGGTATATATTACTCGTAACAACCTGTAACTCCCTTCATCTCAAAAGTGTTAAACTTCCCCTGCCTGGGGGATATGTCTTCACACCTGTCAACTCAGGGAAAATGTCACGCTGACAGGTATGGAATTAGAGCCTGGTAATAACAGGTTTTACTCCAGTAGGGAAAAGTACAATTCACACGCAAGACCACCGTATGCGATTTCTTGAAAGGTCCTGCTATAAACCATAGAATGGCTGTAAAATGCCATTCAGTGTTTTTAATACAACAAACACAATAGAAATATGCACAGAAAAGGGATTTCAAAACTTACAACTTTAAGCTTGCACTTACTGCATGTGACAAATTCTGGATCATACAATGTCACATACTTACAAGGTGATATACTCGAAGGTGCACACTGATCAGATTTCTCAAATTGACAGATAAAAACAACATAAAAATAATAATAAATCCCATTACGAATGATTATCCTCATAGACTGGATACAAATCTCATCCCAAACCTTTAGAATTACATTGCTGGTAGACAGCAATGTCTGTGATTAGAAACAAATGTCCCAACAGTATTCGTGATTATATATCCATAATGTAATTTATTGTCCTTGAGACTCCAATCTTGCTGTATTCATTAGGAAATGATAAAGTGTTGTCAAAATTTGTGACATGTTATCTCGTATATAGCAGACTCGGACATTGTATATGGAACCATTGTAATATGTAAGTTAAAGCATTATGGCTGCAATTTCCATATAGATGATATAAAGAGTCTTCAGTGGGCTTATCTCTGGATTGCATTGTGTAATTTAAGTCTTATGCATACATAAACCAATCTATGCTGCAGTTCAATCCGATTTTATTCATCAGACATTAAACCCCCCTGTCTAGCCATTGCTACTCAGTAAGGAGTAAAAACTGATTATGATGCAAATTCTTATCGGAAGTATGCAATAAATACAAGGGATGCAAAGCCAAAACAACTTGATTTCAGACTTGATTTCTACATTCAGCTCATTAGCCGATAATGGTACTGTTACTAGTACTGGTATAAAGTTTCAAATTTTCTTTTTCTTATTATATGATTATAATTTTATAATAGTCAAAATTCTACTTTCTCAAACAATATTCTATTTCTTTCGCACTTTGTGTGATCATATGAATGAATGAATGAATGAATGAATGAATGAATGAATGAATGAATGAATGAATGAATGAATGAATGAATGAATGAAAAACTTTGTAGTAAAACTTGCAGCCTTCTGGCTGAAGTACATTTTACTTACACCACTTTGAAATAACACATTCATAAAAATATGTAGGGATTCCCTTGGTTCCACTATCGATGATTATTCAAACTAATTCATCTAGCTTTAAAAGAATGGATCTGACCGACTTTCGGACAATTGCTTGCAACCGGATTACCGCAAACTCCATCTGGTCCTGTTCTCCTGTCATCAATAAACCCATACTCCCCTCATCTAACATTCCCTTTGAAAGCAGAGAAACTCGCTTCCCATTGATCGGGAACTGGTATAACTCATTATAATACCCATTGGCACTTGATAGCAGTCTCGCTATACGCATGAAAAAAATACAGTTTAGCATCCCATGTCATCTAGAAAAATAATTTTTTAGTATTTGCTTTTTCCCAATCTGCAAATTCCTAAACAGAAAAATCATCCCACAACTGACATGTGAGTGTAATTATGTGAGTCTCCAATTTATTTCACAAATTTTCAGGATATATTCCCCCCTTCACGACCAGTGGACTGGTCCACCATCCTTATCTTTCTAACCCAGACCTTCCTTCTCATCCTCATGGCTATAACTTATCCCATATTTTACGGCCCACTCAGGTCCTTAAGAAAGTGCCGTTCCTCAAATGAATGTTGATGTGCGAACTTTACCTGCTTGAAATCTTAAGTTCCGATCTTTACGAGAATCACGGTGGATATTTTACTAGCTTACCCTTTCTTTAATTGACATTAAGCATGGCAAAGACAGCATGGATTGTATCCTAATTAATGTTATGCGGTATCACCGAATTGAAACACCACACTGTAACTAAAGCAATTTTGCAAACATAACGACTGAGGAATGGCAAATGTATAAGTTTCAAGGTCATGAACATAAAACTAAGGATAGGAGGATTTTGAATATTTCAGTATCATGGAAGGAATTACAAATTAGCTAGAAGCTGCCAAAGGGCATAAGGAGTAAAAAGATGTGAAACGACTTTGCCAGAGGCATTGACCACAAACTTAAGGGAGCTACGTGTACATGTCTTATTGACGCCTGGCCATGTTCTTTCCGCATCAAGTAGGTCACAGTTCCAGAGCTAAGTTGACCTTTAGCATAACTTCCCAGCCATCCTGGGCCATCTGTAAAACCTTATCGCAACAGACCAGGATCCAATGTTCATCCCAAACACAGCCAGTCTGTTGGATTTATAGTAACATTAATATATTACAGACTACAGCATCACAGTAAATGTTACTGGGGAGTTCTTCCATGCATATGAAAATCATCATTCTTGATTACAAGATACATAAACATAACCCCCTAAAATTGCTATCAACCATTTCATGCATTGGAAAATGCAGCCGCAGGCTGTGTAAAAGAACAACTACCAGTAGACATCCTCGCTTACAAAATGTAGTCTCTGTGATTGTACACTTTAATGATATTGTGTTGTCAGGTCATTTGAGGGTCAGTGTCACCCCGTTTGAATGTAAAAGCAACAAATGTAAAAGCAAATAATTGTACAAACATGTACATTTTGTAATCAAAACTATATTAGGTTTAACATAATAGTTTCTGAGATGAAATTCCAACTGTATGTATGTGCCTATTCCCTTCTCCATAAGCTTTATAGCCATATCAATCGCAAGAGTTGGAATGTCAAATGTTGGATTTTTATTCATTTCTCCCCCAAATCCCATTTTCCAGAAAGATTAGAAGTTAGACGAAGTGTTCTAGCCCAGGAATCGCCTTACATTTTAAGTGAGATCAATTACGATATGACTGTTGTACGATCAATGCTGAGATATCGACCTACAGCGAAGATAAGGCCGTCTTTGCTCCCACAATGGTTACTTCCATCTTGCCTTGCCATTTTGATACAAGTCAGACACCAGGGCTTGAAAGACCTTTTTCTGCATACAATGCACCAGTGCAGGTAACATTGAAAATTACCTGCACCAGTCAAATTTTACCTGCACCACTTGAATGTAGCAAGTATAGATCACACTTTAAGTTAAGTAAAAACTGTTCAGGAACCACTGCCATTATTTCTTTTACACTTCATAGGTGATGACAGTCAATACAGCTAATAAAAATACACCTACATTTGTGTGTAAGCCCCTAAGTACATGGACTGGTGCAGGTTAGGTGCAAGTAGACATCAGAAATACCTGCACAGCCCCAATTTTATGCGCACTATAAGGTGCACAGTCATGCACCCGGTATTTCGAGCCCTGCATCTTGCCTTGCCGTTTGATACACTACCCTACAATGGAAACTGCTGTGCTGCAGGAAACAAATGGCCCAGCAACCGGGGAGAAGTGCAGAAGTCACGGCCAACCAACCTTTCCTGCAGATGTCAAGATATTGCTAAGCACAAAACCTGCGAGGAAATTGAATTTCAAGGCGAGCGCTATGCATCATCTCGGATTTATGGGAACAGAGCACCACGACTTCTAACAAATAGTGCAGTGGGGATTTTTAAATCGATTTTTCTGCGGTAAAAGTACATATCTATTGATAAAAGCATCAATGGATTCTGAATATTCTGGTGACTTTGGCGAAAGCAATAATACATACTTAGATTAGAATTCTGTAAGTGTTCATATGTTGGTTATGAATGTAATACTTTTTCAAATCAAAGTTAACCTTACACTCTTGAAATAAAATAGATTTTTTTAAGCATGTATTTCAAAGTACATGCTGATGTTTGGGCCATATAAGGTTTGTATGGTCTTTCCTAAAGAACACATTGCCTCTTAGCAGCTTTTTCAGCATTTAGGAATATTTGTATGAATCAGAGTCAGAATTTTACAATGATCAATGTGGCAAACAACAAAGAGTATATGAATAATAAATGAGGAATCAGAGATACCAACATACATGTACATGCAACGTAGTCTGAAAGAGGAGCCCCTTGTTTTTTCTTTAAAGGTCCACAATGTTGATACTTTGAATACCTTTTTCATAACTAAAATTTCTTCCGACAAAATTCATGACATGAAGGTCAAGAATTTTAGAAACAAAATCGTGATTATCATCAAACAATCCCCTGCTGCTCTTTGACTGACATGTTATTTTTTTCCCACACAGATGAGACAAACCAAGATTGAAACATTTTCTAAAACTGTCACGCACTCCTTGTAGTTGTCAGCAGGTTGACAATTAACACCATAAGTTAGGACGATGACAAACTATCTACCTGCATGCCCTGACGGTTTGGCTCACAGCTGTCACAACCAGTGCTGTGAAAAATGATAAACCAGCACGGAATCATGATACCACTAATTTTGCTTCAAAACCCCTCTCCTTCAGTTCCGATTCAAAAACGAAAATATGTCACTCAAGATTGTTTTATTATGATCAAACTTTGTTGCTATACATGTACCTCTGGAGTTCAATCCATTTCGTGTGAGAGTTCTTTGAACATGTTTCTCCTTGAGGCATTTCTACCTTTGAAGGACGATCGGAAAAACAAGTCACAAAGAATGATAAACTGCCCGCAGACCCTCCTACTTATCTCTGAGCTGTCGGAGGTAGCGTGTGAAGGAATGATGGACAAGCTCAAGTTCCACCCGTGACATAAATACAAAGGATGGAAGATTGGAGACCCATTAGGTGCTAGGGGGGATTAAAAATTAATGACACAGCCTCCAGCAGATGGTTGTGGAGTGCTGGGCCATTTGAAGTTCATATCCTACGCTCAGCAGTAGAACTACCCATCTGCAGGCTGCATTTTGCAAAACAAGACATTTTCAATATTGCAGAAGAAAAATCAAGCTATCTGAAATTTTGCAGAGTGAAAAAATCAGGCTGGGGGTTCAATGGTGTCGGCCTCAGTTTCACGTACTACATGTATGTGTCGCCCATGATTTCTATGGATGGCCCTATTAATAAAAAATATACGATTACTAAATTCTACCCCCCTTTTCTGTGATGGAATTGCCCATTTTCACAGGTGTGTGGCTGAAGCCAGGCTGTGACAGTGAAAAGTCTCAAGTTTCGTTCCTATGCATCATGGGATTCCCAAGGGACGGGAGCATCAAAGAAAACTTCCTTTCTTTCAATGGTGGACACTGTCATGTTGTTTTTTGAATAGTCCACTGATAACCAATGGGAACAAAGCCACCTGTCACTTGTACAGGAAAGTTTGAAAGAGCCCTGTGTGAAACTGAAGTATGCAGGGTTCGGATGGAACTGAACCACGAAATTACACCACAACTGCAGTATTTGGATAGAGGACCACACTGTTAGACTAGGGCTCAAACTGTTGGGTCTTCAAATGTCTGATAATAAAAATGCAGACGGTCAACCAGGTAGCACTTCAAGATTTAATTGCATGTAGATTCATTTTTGATTTCCTTATACCAGTAGACATAATTGTACTAGACTGGTAAGTAATTTCATTTTGACAGCAAAATGTATAGATGATTAATATTTCAATCTTCCCAAAACCAAATCTCTCTATCCATAAATTAATTTAAAAGCAGAACATTATATATAGAAATCAAAACATTTTCATCTGCAGTAGTATACAAGGATTAGACTAGAACTTGAAGATCACCAAGAAAGGGAACTCAAGATATTCTTTCAGTTTCTTCCACTTCATGACGAATCCAGTAAAGAATATCCAGCATAATTTCACATTAAGACATGCAAGCTACTGCAAGAACCACATATGACAAGACATATGACTCAATCTACCAAAGCATTAAGGAACACCATTACAATCTCTCTAGCAGATATTGAGTCACTCTGTGAGGTACATGGGCATTAAGTTCAATATCTTGAAAGCCTAGATGTAATTTCAGATGGCATCTGTCTAGCCTAACCGAACTGCCAATACTAGAAGACCATCTGTGAGGAAAGTATTGAGTGTCTTGCAAGGTGGAAAGATGTATGGGAGACTTTCATTATTACTTTCTCTTCAAGAAAATGTGACTGAACTACTCTCCCTTTGATGTGAAGGGGTTAGGTACTAGACAGGTAGGTTTTACAGATGGGTTGCAGCAATGATCTAGAGCTGCATCTTTTCCTGGTCGGCAAAACCTGTAACAGAACAATCTTGAGAGACCGTCGCATGAGGAAGACTCAAGGAAACATTTTTGCTTCCGTGACTATGATTCCGTTGGAATGTATTCGGCAAGGAATGCCAGTCATTTTTCTCTCTATAATTCCTGAATACTAATCAGGAGCTAGCCAGTTAACATTGACGATTTTTATTCTGACTATATGGACTTACATGTACACATGTAACGTTACATGTAGCAGAGTGCACTCCGATTCTACCAAACATGTAGCACATACACGTAGCTACAAATTACCATACAAATTCAATTTCCACCCAAACTGTAAATTTAAAGAGGAAATGCCAAACTTGTCACAGAATATGCCCAGCTCAAGGCCGCTATGACAAATGGTGAGTCAAGTTAGACTTTAATTCAATTTTTCCTCTACATACGTGTAGGTATTTTAAGTGGTGCATGCACAGCAATAATCTGATATCCCAGAGGTCTACTGATATCATTTTCGGCGGAGGGGGGCAGAAATGGCACACAGTTTATCTTCCGGAATGTTGGCAACATTACAAGAGGCCATGTCACCTGCAAGCTCTGCAATATGGAAATGGAGCAAAACCATTTTTCTTTTTTTATTTCACTTGCTTGCACTTTTACCTGGTTGCATTTCATGCTTTTCCTTTTGGTTGTTTGCTTTTTTCAGGCAGTTTTTCTTCATCTAATGCCCACAAATTTTTATGACTTATTATGCATTTTACCAATTGAGTGTTTTTCTGAAATGCAGTGGTTCAAATTTATGGCTCCCTGCACATTAATTTTTCATGTTGTTTTGTTCCAAATGAAAGTGTCAGCTGAATCAATCAAACTTTAGGCCACACCAATTTAATTTGTTGGTTCTCGGATTTTTCCAGAAGAAATATGAAGCAACCGGGCGAAAAAAAATAAAATTAAAAGAAGCCTAGGCATCCTCTGATAGCCCCCAAAGCTACGATAGGAGCCTTGATGTCACCATACCAGGCTGGTTTATAATTCAAACAATGAATTCTAAACTTTTATCAAACCAGTGCATTGATACATGAAAGAAACTGTAAAACAACGCAGACAAGGAGCTCTCTTTAACTGTTTTTGGCAAAATAGGATCATTTTGCAGTTAATTCAAAGCCTGAATCCAATTTTATTTTTATTTGCAAAGCAGAAAAAAATGAAGCGGCGAATCCGAGAACCAACAAATTAAATTGGTGTGGCCTTATAGTGATTTTTCATCCTTTATGTATGTTTGACGATACCATGCAATTCTCCACTTTGCCATTGCAAGGTTTTCTTTATGTTTCATTGACACCCTATTAAGGTAAGACATACATTTTGTATACATGTACAGACAAGTGGTGTACGGCTATCGAAGCTTCCCAAGTCAGCATCCATGATGATGTTCTTGATAACAATGATTCGAACCCTATGCATACATAGTATTATATGTACACCATGTACATGACATTGTAGATTCACAAAACAGCAAAAGGTTACATTAAGAACAAATTTTTCCAACTGGGCAATCTAAACGGCCATGCTTTTTTCATTTTTTTCAGACGTAGTACATCCTTGATACTAATCATGACGGACTAAAAAGCAGACTGCTAAATTGTATTTGAGAAGTAAGATAAGGCTTTCATTTACATGTAATTACCCACTTTTAACAATGTTGCAGTATCGTGTATGCAGCCTAATTGCAGAAAACACGATTACTACCACCTCAAGATGCATCATATTGTCTGAACTGTTTTCACTGATACTTTATCCATGTGAAAATGCCACTTTCTTTCAGTTACGTCTGAACAATTGCAAATAACCTCTATGACAGACTATTAAAACTGTTTCTTGGATAGAGATGACTGTCAGACATATCTTTAATACATGTAGATGACTACTCTGTCGTGATGCACAGTTGTTACAGCAAAAACTTGCACCAGGGATCGAATTACAGTATTTGGTACAGGTGCACTCGTGAAAAAAATACTAGTCTTGCTCAAAAAGGTTACTTGCACTGGTGCAGACCAGTAAAAAATTAGGCGCACAGCACCAAATTTATGCGCACCAACTTGCATATGAAGGGGTAATTCGAGCCCTGTTAACTGACAGTAAAATATGCACTAAGTTGAAGTAATTCTAGCCTATAATATTGCCATTAAATAGCCGATTATTCTTTTAACTTCACACAGAAAGATAACTTAAGGAGAAAGATTGATTGTGCCAGTCTTTTTCGTCATGAATAATGCAGACACATATTTTACACTCGATTTGCCCTGGGACTACACCGGCCCTTTGAGACGTTATAACTAGAATACTAATGTTTCGCCCGGGGAAATTTGATTGTGGTAACGTTGAAACTTACCCAACAAATTACCATGGAAGCAGAACTACTGCGGTTTTCGGAACATTTTACTTGGCAGGGGACCAAAATCTATCAATGCACTTTGGGGTTGTAATATATTTTACAAGGGTAATGTTATCATTACTGCGTGCTCTGTGGCTGTGATAGGGTCCCAGGTGTTGTTTATATCGCATGCAAACTCCAGGTGGTATCATTGTCCTCACCCCATGGTGTCCCTAACCCAGGTGCAACATTCAAAAAATTGAAACGGCCAATCAGAGCACATGTACGCGATAAGGTTGACCTTGGAAGTAACCCCAGCAGTCTTGTTTTTTGGTGACAGATGCCAGGTGGCCTATTGTGGGTAGGGAACCATGTCGTGGTGGCAAGTCAGGGATGTGAGACCTGCTTCTGTTCTTTGTGGTGATGATAATGATCACGTTAGGGGTTAAATACATTATCATTACTGTAGGTTTGGTACATTATGTGTTGGAACAAACCTGCAGTTGCTTAACTGAATGGCATATACATGTATAATCTTGCCAGCATTTTATACTTTGTCTGCCAACAAACTTTCTACTACCCTGGCCTGACAGACTTTAAAAATTTCAAAAGAATGTTTCATACAGTTTTAGCAATTTCATTTGATAGGAACTGTTACAGTATGTAACGCTGTCTATTCGGAATTTGTATGGTTGTCAAAATCTGACTCAGACCACTAAGAGTAAGACCCCCCTACTCTATTTCCTCGTATACATGAAAAACACTTTCTAAACACTCAGCTTGAATGATGTCCAAACCTTCCCTTTCAGATCCTTGTTACAAAGATCATAATGTTGTTTTTCTTTGCCTGAAGGGAGATCGCTTCTCCATTGACGTCATAGGAATATCTGTGTCCGGATCATATTTACGTGTTTAGCTGATAATTGCCGTCATCAAGACTCGCAGGTGATATTATGGTGTACACAAGTAACGAGATATTGGTTAGTGACAGTTAAATTACATATTCTACTTTGGGTTGGCATGTTACTTTGGAACATGCTACAACCCAAAGAAAAGAATCAATGATACATGTACAATCATATACAGTCATGTACTAGTAGTACGTACGTATAGTTTACTGTTATTATACCACAATTTAAAAAAATACAATGATAATGATGACTTTTATTTGCATATTCTTGCCCACATGGGCTAAGTGTAGTTGTTGGCAACCGTCTACCTTCAAAGACAATGGTAGTCTGCACCATGATTCAGTCTGTATCCGTCTGCTGTAGCTGTGTAGTCTGATTTTTGCAGCAGAAAACTTAAGTAGAATATCATTACCTGAAGTGTTAGTTACTAGAGTTGACAACAACATGCCCACGAAAGACAGAAATTCAACGTAGTGTGTTCACTGAAAAAACAACTGCAGAACAGGGCCAGGCGAACATGGGCAGTTGTCCTGTACAAGTGGTTTGGCATTGCCTGAACTCTTCTGATCCTTGTCATGACAACACATTGGAACAGGAAGCCCAGATGACCTGCTGTGACCTGGCTGGAGGCTACAGATTAGGCAGCAGGTGGAAGCATTGTTTTCCAGGGCTGCTTCCACGGATGAGTAGTGTGCGTAGTCCAGTGGTTAGTGACCCTGCTTCCTGGACCATGAGGTTCGGAGTTCAAATCCCGACTGTCACTCACCTGACATGCACACTACTGGAAAGGGTCGCAGTCATTATCCCGGTAGTACGGGACGTTAAGCTGTGGACCACTGTTCATTGTACCTGAAAAGTCGAAAAGAGTTTCCCCTGTACACTAAACCTGAAACACTGTACATAGTGTCTGTCTTCTCTGTCGCAAACAGTGGAAGATTTAAGCTCTTCAGTGAGCTAAATGCAAACTGGTTTGAGATCACTTCGATCTAGTAATACATTTACACATTTTACATTGTAAAGTTGCATTTTAGAATTAGATTACCAAATATACCATGTAGTCTATTATGGTTTATAAATGATAGTCTTGTTGCTATTATGGAGGAAGAATAATTGATCACAGTGTTTTTTCAGTTGCCTTTTGTGCCACGAGACCATTTTTTTTAAACAAGCCGAGATGACATATAATTTCTCTGTTGCTCAAGGAGAAGTACAATCATGTAGAATCAAAGGAGGCTAAGAACCATCTAGTTTGTAGTTTGAAATATTAAGGTCGTTATTGATCGTGTTTTGAACAGAGGTCTTGAAAGCAGCAAAGAAGAACTATTGACCTAGTAAATGCCAATCAGGAAGAGACTTTGATGGAAAACCTTTCTACACAAAATTAATTTAAATGTCTCTTGATAGGTGACCTGATTAAATCATACATTGCAAGTTCAGTATTTGGGTCATAGATACATTTGTTCGCTTTTCATGTATAGCCCCTCAATCACTTCTTTATGAATCTTCTGAGTACATATTTGATCTTATTTACAATTGCCATGCAATAAAGTTCTTCTTCTTCTTCTAGATGTATTTAGGAAAATATGACAGTAACACTGAAATGTACATCAAATCAAACTAAAGGAATTTGCCTGCAATCCAGAGTCTGTGACTGTGATATCAAATATGATGGCTATTTGCATTCCGTTGGAAGAATTTTCGCCTGCAGTACTATTCCTACCACTCTCCATACTAGACATTCCAATATCCAAACTCAAACCATGCCTTTCACAGATCATTAGGAGCATATATCTCATACTTCACATTCTGCTGGTAACAGAGAGAGGCTGCTTGGGAAAATACAGCAGATCACCAATTAAATTTTTGCAATGTGTTGAACTGCATTTTATTTTTCAGAATCTTGCCTCTTCATTCTTTCAAAATGTTTATCAGAAAAAGATACCCTAGAACATAGGAATGCTTTACATATACAATACAATCATGTACATTGCCTTTTGAAGTCAAATTCTTAATGAGCATGTTTTGAAGAGTGTTCTTTCATAAGGCTTAATATTCGACTGAGTTCCTCTGACATTTTACCACTGAATATGGAAAGAGTAGAAAACAAGCAAGCTACAATTTTGTATACTGTATAGTCCACACAGAGGCAGAAATTTTTCTTTTTTTTTTTGCTTTCTGTTTCCATCAATAAAATGGTCCCTAATTTAAGGGTACCAATTTGCTCTAAATACCTTAATTGAGGAAAGCATTAGTAAAAATCCTCAGGAGCCTGCAATTTATGGGAAATGTACCAATCAAGCACCACTTCTCCATCACAAAATTTTCAACTGCAAAAAACATCTTAGACACATATATGATGAAAATAAAAGGATCCATTGTGATCATTTTAAAACGTTTTTCCTCCTAAGACCAGCTTATATTACATTATACACTTGAACCAGTTTTATATTACCGAAAACAACAGGCTAGCCTATAATTATGTGTCCCGCATATGATCCAGTGACCAGAAGATATTATGTCTCCGATGTAAATTCTGAAAGTCGCAAATCTTTCCTGACAGCTGGCCATATGCACAGGGTATTGGTGTGTTTCCCAGATACACAGCAGAGTAACATATATGTCATTAGTTGTAATCATGGTTAGACTTCATATCTACAGCTGTGGCATCTGGTTACCTACTTAAACTTCACTCCAGGTCTATTTCTCACGGAAAGTCTCGAAGGCATGCATTCTACTCAGACTACATGTAGAACACATAAATACATGGTGATTCAGGGGTGGGAAAACATGTGGTTTTTACGGCACCACAGATGTGATCGTTAAGTGCTATTTAGTATTCTAAATGGTAACTTGCATTCTAAACGGTATGCCTTGTGTGGCCCAAAAAGTGTACCATCCATACATTTAGTATATGTAAGGAGAAACTTTGAAAAAGACATTTCAAAGAAATTTTCAAAGCACTTCATCCTACCATACAGCCTGACAGTCTCATCATTGTCCACAACCGTCTAAAAACAAGACCATGCCGTGTTCTTTCGTCCGAGGAATTGCCGCTATATGCCTTGTTCTTTCATCCTCTGAAGTCTTAACTGGACATAAACAAGTGGAGAGGGTTTCTAAGACTTTGAGACCCGTCTTGGCATATCTGTTCCACAGAGACAACAGTAAACACCTGAGCAAGCTGGGGGATCACTTTGGTATGGAAATTGCACCCGGCCACACTCTGCCAACAATGCTTCAGAAGCAAATGGAGCAAGAAAATCCCTGATAACCATCAAAGCGAAATCCCTCTGTGGAAACCATGCACCTGCTACACCAGTGAGCTGCCTCCTTTTACACACTAGTGATTAACCCAAGCAACCCTGTCTTCCACTTAAAGACCTGTTTTTGTCCCGTTAGAGGTTAGAGGTTTTGTAGAACACTCCTGTCTTTCACGACCATAAACAAGGGCAATCCCTCTAGACACACCCCCTCTGCAAATTGGCCCATTCAAAATGTCATCCAACCAAATAAATGGGTTACTCATTGCCGCTATATTGAACAGCACCACTATAGCATGCATACTAAGGATGCTGTGCAGCCAAAAAAAAACACAGACGACGTTATTGCAGATCAGGAATTGTCATGCAAGTATTGTACGTCCCGTTCATTAGCAGATGGTACCATAACGGGCTGGATATGGAGATTGTCAGAACGCACGTGAAAAGCCATAACACATACACAGATATTTCCGTGGTTCAAAATATCAGCCCTACGGAAAATGACGTCCTACTAGAGGCCTGGTGTACTTACCCTTCGCTTGTTCTTGGGACTGCGCTCTTTGGTCAGGGTGCCGAAGATACTGGGCTGGGGGTGGAGAAGAGTGGCAAGTTAGTGGGATGACTCTGGGTGCTATCAACGCAGCACATCTTGGCACACCACACCATAACATAAATCTGGCACGCTGCTGGGAGAGGCTGTGTTAGGGGATCATGGAACACCTGACATTTACTTTTCAAATTCCTTCTCTCTGGTTTAAGATGGTATCAGATTTTACATCATACATCAATGTTTATTTCAGCAGAAATTTAAGGTAAATTATTTTTTTAAACTTAAGGACAACAATAAATAAAATCGACAAAAAAGCCACAAAGCCTCCTGGTAGAGCCTTATACATTTGTAACTGGAGTGTACCATGTCATTTCAAGGGGGGTACAGGATGAAGAGTTGATGAACACTATCATCCAGTACATATAATATGCATTGTAGTTGTACTTTCTATAATAATTCACACATTGACCTTGACAAAAGAATAAATCAGGCTACATGAACAAAACATGTACAGATTGCACGTTCTGGTATGAAAATGTATACACAAAAAGGGCAAGGGGTTAGGCAGCTGTGAAAAGACTAGAGGCACGGTTCTATTAGTGTGTGTGCCATACAGTATTGACAACAGAAATATCACGGTGCTCCAATTCTGTCATACAAGCACAATATTACATGACAGTTATAAAGTACCATTCATTAATATCATATGGCACATGAAGGAGAGGGATTTGAATGTTCTCACACTTGTCCGTAATCTATCACTGTGAAACTATGACAGAAACCGTAACTTCTGTCTCATATTCAATTTGCTCTTTAACCAGTTTTCAGTGGAAAAATACAATTTACTACACTAGGTACATGTATAGGTACATGTACATGTATACTTCATGTATCAAAAATGATAAAGATATCCATATCTTTTTTCAAATGTGAAAAGTTAAAGCCATGAAATCTAGACAATATACAATGCCATGTACATGTAACTCTATCTTGTTCCACTTGTCTGTACATACATATTTTTAGCAGTAATTTTACACACGATATAACAATAATAACATGTGGAGACGGGTTGGGCAGCCTGTCAAAGGTGGCTTAGGTTTTCCATTAATCACACAGAATTTACATGTGAATATGATCATTTCTATTCACAATTTTGTATCAATAATGTATCGTATAATGTAATTATAGTAATATGTCAGATTACCAAAGCTACCTCTTGCAATAAAATGTTGATATACATGTAGAATTCAGAGAAAAAAAAGGATTCAGCCTACAAAACATTTTTGTAGAGAGCTACATCTGCTTGTCCTATGGGGAGGTTTAAAGAACCAGCAAAAATTATGGCTGAAACATTGTTACTGTTTTTACTGCAACACTCATGGGACCATAAGCAAAGTGGGGTTATCTGATATAGACACACTTTGAAAAGACATTATCATGTTTTTCCCTCCTTTTTTTCCCCAACAGAATCCATGCATAGCAGTTGAACACTCAGGGAGGCATGGTGCAACTTTGAAGACAATGCAGGCAAATGTACAATGTTATGTAGGTCATGAACAAATTATAAAGCAAACATAATTTGATAGAATCATAGATAAGTGAAATGGAATTTTATCGAGCCAAATTCCAGGTATGGATTTATATGACAAGAATTGGAGCAAGATAATATGTCATTTGTGGCATTAGGAGAAATTACCACTGAAAGAAATGACAAATTGCTGCAAACAATTATTTAGAACTTTAAATCATTTAAACTGTATCTTTATATATTTTGTCTGACCCTTACCTCTTCCCTCATGACCTCAATGAAAAGCGGCCCGCAGGCCAATTTGAGTATCTCATGAATAAAGAATGGTTCAAACAAACAAACAAGACCTTCCAAATATGGAAATCATATCTGACATGTAAAGTAAACAAGTAAACAGTGTCATCTTTGAAATCATTGAAAACACATTGCTCCTGGGAGCCTACTATTAAAGGAAAAAGAGGTACAGTATATAGGGGACAACCCAGAGCCACCTACTTAGACAATCTATATAGTGATACCTGTAAGGTACCAATGAGCTACGAAGGGCCATGGAGGAGGCTTTCTGGATAAGTATTATATACATGTAGTATATTGCTCCTGACGCTACTTAATCCACATAATTCCACAAATAAACAGGTGTACGATTATTTCCTTCACTGATTGATTCTATCCTGCTCCTATTTTTGTGCCTCAGACCCTTGGAAGGCCTAGGAAGTGGGAGGGACTAGAACAATTGCGATGACACGGGGCATTTATGTCATTTCCCCTGACACATAACACAAGTGGTGCAGTACATGTACTTCCCCTATCACGGGTTCAACCCTGAAATAACTAACGGAATAGTTTACAAGCTTGTAAACTATTCAGTGTGCCAAATCTATATGTACATGTAGATTTGGCACACTAACACATTACCTTTGAATAGCACAAGATCATCACATGTCATTTTTCCTCACAAAGATATGCTATTGAACTTGAAATCAGGGAGACCAGAACCAAGAACAATACAGCTAACATGTTCAGTCTACAAGATTAGCACCATAAATATAGTGTCATTAACTAACATGTAGGACATTTTGTTTCCAACAAAATTATCTGACTGAATGAATGTCAAATTTTTCAAAACATATAATTTTACAAATAAAAAAAATGATCCAGAAAGTTACCAGAATCAGCAACAGATTGTTGTTGTTGTTGTTTATCTAGGCAGTCAAAGAGATTGAGTAATCAAATGGACAAGTATCATTATGGTTACTGTTTCAAAATTGACTTCAAGGAAACTTATTCTTTGTAACTACATCTTCAAAACTTGTTTTCTTGTTACATTTATATTTGTATTTTTCTTCCATCTCATATGGACAAAGACTGTCTAATGTGATCACGGTGAAACATAAACCAATAGATTACAATGAATATAGTACACCTACCTTGAAGGTCTTGTTAAATGCGAACACAAGCAAATAACTGCTACAGCTTGAGAAGTAATTCTTAGAACTGGGTCTCCTTGACTCATATCTAAGAACGTTTAAAATACCATGATAACTGATAAACCACACTGGCCAATGACCGCTCTGGTTTAGAAATCAAAACTCCTCCTACCCTACGTAGCAGACCATGCCACTACCAGCAGGGGTAAGATTATTTTCTGATAAGTGTCTAGTTCTTTGTATACTCCTCCTAACTTACAAGTAAGTTTTCTTTTGAAGTAGATACAAAAGATATCTAAGTGACAGTGTCCTTATAAGTAAAAGATAAATTAATATTTGCAGATACAAAATGGAGAAACGTTGAGATTTCACCCCGTGAAAGGATGGACTATTCTTCTGGGAACTCCTAACAGAGTGAGTTATGCGGTGGGTGAGATAGCCTGGTCGGAAAGAATGTGGAACTAAGAGGACTGGGACTGCCTGTGGAGTGATGACGTCAAGCCGTGGGAAGTGTGGCTACAAAAGAGGAAAGACGTCCTAGGAAACTAACACTAGAAACTAACGTCAGATACTATAAAAAATACAGTAACACTGCCTGTTTCCTCCTCATGCTTCTTTGGAGCAAAGCCAATTTTGGGGGATGTCAACAAATTAATGACAATGACTGTTAAAAAAAATCATGTTTTTGCTTTCTTTGACAATCATGATCATTCCTTTTCTTTCAGCATCTAATAATATGCTCAAGGGGTTGTCAGTGCATTCAACAAAACAGAAAAATAAGACTTAAGTTTTGAAAATTAGATTTAAAAACTATTTAAGAACTTAGTCTTACAAATTGCTAAGACACTTAATTTTCCTATCATTGTCTCTTTATGTTTTTTCAAGCTACATTCCATTCCACAATTTTTAGGCCTGACTCACAAGGGAAAACTATGAACACCAGCTAAATGGAGGCTATTCTGTAAGGAAGCCATTTCCTGTGATGAAGGATTTTGGTGAGTAAGGTTATCTGTGTTATATTGTGGTATCCCTAATATGTACATTATGGGAAATCACAGCATGGCCATGGGGTCCATCACAAGAGTTCACGCACATTATGTACAGTGAGTTTCACTTCCTTTGTGCTAAATGAGGTAAGAAATAATTTGATGACGGATGCTGAGCTTTATCTAACTCACTTCCTACTCAGGATGATTGTTTGACTGATTTTTAATTTCCTGATCATTTTCCCATGGCATTACTCATCTGTTTATGTAACATTAAAAACATCAACTTGCTCATTTCCTTATAGCTATTCAATTACAGGCTGTGGGTTCTGAGTAGCCTGGGTGCTATCCGATTTGTAACGGGGCTCCTTGCACTTGCTTGCCCCAAAAAAAACTTTACAGGGAGTGTTTATCACCTCACAATAGATACAATCTTTAAACTGTGACAATGTTGCAATATAAAAGTAACAAAATTTAAGGATTTGTAACAGGCTTGACTATATTTCAAATTCTGATCTTGCTCGTTTCACTTCATTTTGTGCTGCCCCATACTATGAAAAGTTAGCTTTGCGACAATCCACACAGCGTTTTTTGTATGAATTGCTAAAAAAAATTAGTCGATGTTATCACTCCAAAAAGGTTCTAAAGGCCCCTAGGGATTTCAACACACATAAGGCACATGACAGACGACACAAAGCTTTAAATATCAGGAGAAGATTTGGCTTGGGTTTCCTGAAGAATTTTAAACCCCTTTGGGACAGGCCTAAAATATATGTCTTATACAATGTATGTGGAGGGGCCATGATACATGTACCTACAGCCAAAAATAATTCAAGATATTACACAATGTACATATGTTTGTAGGTCTGTAGGCATTGGGGTAAGGAGACTACATTGTACTAGTGGTCTTGTTTTGCTGCCTAGTCGCCACTTTAAATATGAAGAGGTCCCTGGGGATAACTACTGTATTTATTTAGCCAACCCTTGTTAGGAGGCGTAGGAGGGATCATATCATTCCTCATTTCCTGCCTCATTAGCTAGATTAACAGTATGGACTCACATAGCACTAACCTGTCAGAGAAAGTTCATTCAGAAGTGCAGTATAAAGTCTGTTTCAATGCAAACCTTTAGGATGTGCAAGCCAGTTTACATGTATATGCCACCCACTATCCATAGAGTTATGCCTTTGCTTCCCATTATTGGTGTAGGTGACACTGTATATAAATGACTGCTGCTTGCACAGTTAAATTTGAGTCATAATCATTATGAAGCAAGTTTAAACTGTAATTTTCAACACAAGAAATTGGACTTACCCAAATTTTTGACTGTACAACTCCAGTCTTTGTCAAGGAATGAGCACAGATGAACTTTCAATCGAGTCATCATCATCCTTACCTCTTTTTCAGCTGACAATGCAGGCCGCCATTGCTTTTTAATGTATGATAGCATGTTTTTGTATCAAAGCTAGCCATCTTTTAAATTCCCTTTTCACAAATAATGTTAACTGACCACACAACAAGTCCGACACTCTGATTGACAGATGAACTCTTTCCAAAGTTTGGTGCTAAATGTGTTGGAAATGACCTTGGCAACCACATGAATGACCACACAACAAGTCCGACATTTTCGTCTGCCAACCCAAAATTGAATCCCAGCATGGTGGTCAGATCTGCATCTTTGGAGCGAAGCCAAGACTGCACACAGAGGGAAAAGTAAGCTGTATGTCCTCTGAAGGTTACTAGCAGTGCAGCTACTCCAAACTCAAATAATCATACATTTTAAGTTAACATGTTTTAGTCAGTAGGAGTAAAGATTGTGATCTTGTAGAGTCAACGCTTTTACCAGTAGAGATTGCAATCCATAGTCTTTGCCAGTAGAATCAGCAATTCTACCAGATCGCAATCTCTACCCTTGAGTAATCTATCTTCAGTTCAAAATCATGAAAGACCATGTATGCTTGCATGAGCAGCAATATTTCAGAAGTTTGAAAAAAGTCAGGAAAATCTTCCATCCAATACTGTCCAGCAGTTACATTGTAGTAACAATTATTGCAACCAATTCATTTTCATTTTACAAATTGCGTGCATGAGTATCAAATCAAACTTGAAGTCAATCAAACTTGAAATCAAACTTGAACTCTAACTTCAAAGTCCTTTAGATGTATCCCTCATCAAAGTTTACTTTGACTACAGAAAGTTTCTTTCCTTCCAGAAGTGGTCGTCAGAAGTGATCCAGTCAGATTAAAATGTTGATAGGATCTCCCTTTGCTTGATACCCTCCTGTGGGACCTTCTAAAGCTGCTCTTTATCTCTTAGTGATTAGATCCAGAGGCACAGTTCTAACTTAATTTAATAGATGATCTGGTTAGGCCTGGTAGCCTAGCTTGGCTTTATCTTTCCACTATCTGTGCTTCTACCCTTTTAGTTTTAGAGAGGTTATTGAATCAGCAGTCCATCTTCATGTCCTTTCTGATTGAGTGTATAATTATGAACAGTTTGGCTATAACAGTTAGCTGCAGAAACAACTGTCTTCTACACAAAGATAAAATACATATTCTGTATATGCTTATGGATATACATACACGTCCTGGACAATCTTTACAATGTACATTTAGTTTCTTGCCCAAACATAATTATTAATGATAAGTGACAGGTTGTAATACAATTCTGACAAACTGTGAAGAGTTCCTTGAGGTCAATGTGCTAAAGTATGAGATGGATGAGTGCCAAAATTGGGTTTGACAGCATCAAGTTCTGAGACTGTTGACTATATTGAAGTCACATCTCATACATGTATGTCCTGACATCCTTACAGTAACAGGACTGATCTACCCTTCCTTTGGATGGGTCTACAGTGTACATGAAGTTAAGATTTTGTTTTTACAAATCTCTGATAATCTCTGATCCTAAAACATGTCTGTTTTTACCTTTTTTACCATCACAGAGAAGCGAGAAGTCAAATGTACTTAATAGACTATAGTGCTAGTGCTAGCTTGATCATCATATACTGTGACATGTACATGTATAATACAAGTTTTTCTTCTGTTTGTGACCTGTACAGTACTTAACCCAGTGGGTATGTATGTATGTATGTAAGTACAATAAAGGTCTTCATTCATTATTTCATAGGTTAGCAGGGGCATGTTATAAGACTGTTCCTGCCAGGGTCACTGCCCTCTAACTTGTTGTGTTAGAGACATCTGCCAACTCTTGTTAGTGTCAGCAGGGGTGCAGAGGTCACAACCAATGCCTGGCTATGGGGTGTGCCTTGAATGTCAAGCATCTGCCAGCCTATATTTGCCATGTTGTGCCGTTGTGCTCACACAAAAAAATTAAGATAACAACAAAACATGAAAGGGACTTTTAAACTCGCAAAGATAGAATTGACAAGAAGAACACTTTTGATTTGCTGTCCTTTCTTTTCTTTCAGAAATGGCCTTTGTTTTCAATAGAACAAGAAAACAGTTAAGAGGAATGACTAGAGGCTGGATGGTTTGTACCTTATAATAATATTATTGTACTTATATCAAGCCATAGTGATAATCATAAAGACAGTTCACTGATGTCATTCACATGTACCATGTAATCTGAGGCTAAAACTTACAAGACTTTAGTTTACCTTACATTGCAGTACAGTCTTTACCCACTAGGTGGAGTTAGGGAAATTTGCTCTGTACAATTAACTAAAAGTGATTCTACCCATTTTAGTGATTACTTAAGTTAAACTTGAACTTCTACCAATATAGACAAGATGGCAAAACCAGGAAATCAGTTATTATAACAATACATTAGACTGGATAGTGACAAAGAATGAAAGTGATATTATGGTGAGTCCCACTTCCTGCATTACCATTCTCTTCCACCAGGAGGCATTGTGGCATGGAGTAAGATTCCAAAGACCATTTAATAAAATAACACTGTTACAGTAACAGTAATTTCTAAGAAGGATTGACATACATGTAGGTAGTAACATATGCATGCTCTTTTTGCTTCCAAACTTTCCCATGTATTCTTTACTGATTTAATTTTTAAAGAACAGTTACTGTACATACGTAAAATAAAGATACAGTATATCAACACAGTACAAAGCAATAGAGTTTACTGCAAAGACTTGCAAAGCTTACCCTTGACTTTGGTGTGGTCTTCATTCCAAGAGACGGCTGGCTTCTTGACTGTAACAGGACAGAAAATTTTATGTGAGGTTGGTCAAATTTCCCCCCAAACTTCCTGAGGTTAAACCACAGTCTATTTCATTGAACAAAGAAACTAAGGAACAAGGCAAAACTGCCCTAAAACTGATAAAGAGACGTTACATTTCTATAGCATGCATTCTCTGTAGGTACGTCTTACCTGTTCTAACATAGCATGTACCATCTCTCCTGGCATTGCCACCTAGACTAGACTTTGTGCAACCTTTTTCTGTTTGCCTCAGTCTGTTCCCTCCTTCTGCCTTCTCTATTACTGAACAAATTAGCTTTTCAACTGCCAAAATGCAAATCAGCCTCTTAAACTGGATCCCTGGTACATCTGAGTAAACCGTGTCTCTGTTATCAGGTCCTGAAGGTTTGGCCTCTGCAGTTCACTGTCACATGGTGACCCAGACAGGAAGAATGTGAGGTTACCTGTTACCCACAAGGTGTGACTTGGTAGGGGTTTCAATGGTTTAAATTTACCAAGGTCACTTTTTGGGGGGGTTTGTAGAGTTTAACAGTGAAGTTGACCGGAAACCTTATCCTGGGCCTTCATTTTACAAAACTGAGAAAAAAATTAACTAAAGGACCAATTTTACAAAACTGAGAAAAAAATTAACATAAGGACCAATCTCCTGGATCAGCACTTATATGAAACTCTTAGTGCAACTTATACAACCAAATGATACACTCACTCACTCACTCACTTATGCCTTGGAAATTATATATGTCTGATCAACATACCATATTTCAGTTACTGGTGCAGCCTTTCAACCAGTCTTTACTTAGGCTCTAGTATTTTATCTTTCTGCTGAGACTTTCACAACAAAAGTTGAATGTAGTGCCATTGTCAGAAAAGGAAACCCAAACAAGTAGGAACACAACAGTGTACTGGTCCAGACCTAGACATAAGGTATGTCACATCTTCCTGTTAGTTGTTACCTCCTGATGTACAGGTGTAACATGCATGGCTTCATTACAATGTAACTTTAGTGTATGGTGTATGTTACATGCAGATTTTATTTCTCTGAAAATTCACTGTCAAAAGACTTTTCCTCACTGTACTGATTGATAACCTTCTTTTCAATGTGCTGTAAAGTTTTCACAATCATCAAAAGGATGATTTCATAATCTTTTAAAATCCAGACTGTGCTGTTTATAATCACAATGAGGATTTCCCCTCAGTAGAATGTTCATAGGGGTATTGTGGTTGGTGTTGTGAGGACAAAACTGGCCCCAACTGGTTCATACTGATGTTGGGTGTGTGGTTGAGACTGAGGTTTGCCCAGACATGAGGAATGTGATATCTTCCTGTCAAGTTGACCTGCGGTTACCTATTTACAACCAAGCATGACCTGGCAGGGTTACTGTACTGTAAGTGGAGGTATTTACAACAAGAGCACTGAATGAATTAATATATAGAAAAAAAGGATGGTTTCCTTCCGCTTTCTAGATGTTAAATATTAATGAATCTATCGAAAAGCGCTAGTGTTGCCACTTCAGTTTGGCACTGGTAAGATGAAAAAAAGGCCTTTCTCACGAGTATTGTTTACAATGTTATGAAGTAAAACACACTGACTCTACACAGTGGCTTACACAAACAATACTGATTATTGCCTCTATGGCTCAGGCAGAAGTTTGGCTGGACTTGAGAAAAGTTACATCTTCATGTGAAGTCACACTGTACTTATTGTCAGTTGGACATGCTTGTCAACATTGAAATTCAACTGTGAAACAACGGCTCAAGTCTGCAAATTTGTTTAAGGCACATTCATCAAGACAGATGAGTCCTTACAGTTTGAGGCTTGTGGACGATTATGGCACCATCTTTAAGTTACATTACTGTGTAACTGGGTGGCATTGTCTTACATGTATGTTTCCAGCAAAGTACATTCACTAAGCTGAATGAAATGTGTTTCTAAATCATGCAGTTAAGTTGATCGATGAGTATCAGATTCTGTCCCTCCCTCACCTTCTGTGAGACGCTGCTTCTTCGGATGATGCCTTGGGCTGCAAACCTGTACTCCTGCTCCAGACGTTCATACTGGAGCTTGATACGACTGTGAAAAACACAAAAACCAAGACCTCGCAAAGCTGCTCATATTAACAGCCCAAATAAAAATTGACTAGATTAGGGATCTCAGACATCAACTGTTACAATACAGACAAACAAGACTTAGTGAAAATAAATTAAAAACTGTTTGATTTGAGAAGTTATCATTTAGTCTCAAGCATTGGTATGGAATGATATGTCTACAATAAAGTATATACAACAAGTATAAGCATTCAACATGTTTTCCACAATCTATGATGTTCTGCATGGTAAGGTTGTAAATGTAATCAACTGTTGAAGAAGGAAAGACATTTTACCTGTGGTTCAACTGCTGCCGTTCTAGATCTGAAACCTGTAGACGAATCATAAGACACACTCAATATCACACAAAAATATACTGAATTGCATTTACATTTATACATTTTACTACCGGTATATAATGACAAGATAGAAAAGTCTTTTCAGCAACAACAACCCCAGAACATCTCTACCTTTGTTTATGTCCCAACTGTGGCCAGGACTGCCAAGCAAGAATAGGACTAATCATGACAAGCCACATATTACGCTGCCAACAGCCATAACACCAGAGTGCTACCATCATCTCTCGAGATGAAAGGATGCCTTCTATGCCATGAAAACACATACATGTACAACAGCTGACATATATATATATATTTATATATATATATATGTAGCATGTTGCTGACACAGACCTGTTCCGGGTTGATGTCTCCAGGACAGCTGAGGCGCTGCAGTGCTCCCATCTCCCGCTGGAGGGCCAGCAGCTTCCTCCTCTCTGCATCCAGCAGCATGCTGGTCACCTGCGGGGACACAGGGTCCAGTCTGGTTAGTAATATCAAGTTTCCTTTTTTTTTTATTCCAACATTTCATGACAAGGCATAGTGACGGCAAACTCAAGTTTTCTCAACTTATTTTATGCCGCCACCAATGCAGAGGACAAATACAGGACAGGACAATCTCATTTTCACCTGAGTTAAGTGAGGTAAGTCGTGTAAAGTGCCTTTCCCAAGGGCACAAGATCAGTGGCATGGCAAGACTCGAACTCAGGACCTCTTGGTTCTGAGTTGAGCACTCTGCCATTACGCCACACGACCCCACACAACCCACTTCCCACACCTACATGTATGCATAGGGTGGCACTCATCTCCGTTTCTGTAACCCTTGGGCCACACAGTTGTGCAATGACTACAGTGAGGGGCCAGTTGTCAAGGTCCTCATTGACATACATAATGGACGAAGAACTTATAACAATACAAGTCTTGTTGGTTGGGTTGTTCTTGCTGCAATGCACCATCCTTTCAACAGGGGGAGCACATTCACACAAGATGTATCATAGGCATAGGGTAGGGCCAGGGATAGGGCTTACATCTTAGTGATGTATAACAGTTACTATATATATGTTGCAAAGTTGCCATATGAATTGAATATCACTTTTATATCTTGTTGTCTTTTCCTCCTTTCTGTATTCTAGAAGAGATACAGAATAAAGTTGGCCACGAATTCATTGTCCTTAGTTTTGAAAGCTTTTAGTTTGTCATCAATTATTCAAAGATTCATGGTCCAGCACAGGAATAATACAAACTTAAGGAATTCTGTGACACCATATTTCTTTAATAAAGCAATGAAAGTATACATCAAATTTTGTCCAATATGCTCTAAACTACAGAGCTGACTTAGATATGCCCATAAGCAGTGTGATCTCATGCATGTTAATGTGGCGGAAGCATCCATTTTCCACCCTATGCACTCTCGCAATGAATCATCTATAATGTATTATAGATGCTGTACAATGACATACTGCGGTAAATCTCTTCAATAGGTCCACCCTTGACACACGACAGATTACAAAACTAGAGAAGGGTAGTGTATAATATTATAAATGTATGATGTTCTATAACCTTCAGTCTGCTAAGGTAGCCATTTGGTACCAAATTTGTATTGGTCACAGGGTTAGGCAGCAGGGAGAAGGTTAACTATTTTATTCTAAGCAATGACAGTCCCAAGCAGCTCTTGTAGAGTACTCTAAAAGACACTGATGCAAGATGTTGGGTTGGATTTCTATGTCGGGCAAGTATCTATATGCACCAAATCAACCTGTCAAATGCAATGATAATGTTGAAGCCAAAAGACTGATATAAAACTTCTGACATGTTCAATGAAAACTTATTAAAAAAAAATAAATTCTTAAATACCAAATTGAACTAAAAAAAACCAAGTTTCAGGATTTAGAAAGGTTCTGGTTCAAGCCATGCAATGACTACTATGAATATGTGCTGAGGACACAATAAATCACTTGACACTGTGCATACATTAAACATTACTATTATGTCACAGACTGTACAGAAGGGAAATAGGGCATTCATTCTGAGCAGTCAAGTGGTAACGGGTCGTTTAAATGTCACCAGCCTCGCCCATAAACCTGTCATGGAGACCTATAAATGATGCATCACGGGCTACGCTGGCTGGCTGGGGAATAGTACGGTTCATCCGTGCCATATTGTTGCATGATCAACAATGTCAATGTCAGAAGCAACATTGTGGGTAAAGACTCGAATCTGACCTCACGATGAGCGATCAATTGAGTGGTATATTTTTGGCCTTAAAACTACAGATTGTATAAACCATTGTATATAAAACTAGTAGTCACACTGATATAATCAATGTACAATGTGTATTTGGATAATGACCAATATCTGGTATTATAATAAGCACCATTTACATGTATAACATTATGATGTTATCTGTGATTGATACTACTAGCCAGGGTAATATCTGAATGTATCAGAATCACCTACATGTACCATAAATCATGTGTCCAAAATGTAGATATTTGAAGAAAAAAAAAAGTAATGTGGGTTTGACTGATAACCTTTAGATTGAATTAGAATATAATCAAATACAGCTACATGTACACCACTCAAGGAGGTTTTGCTGATGTCAATATCTGTAAAAAGCTGTTGCATTGTTGTATTTGATAATTCCTAGAAAAATGTACCTAAAGCATGATGAAAATTCACATCATTGAAACCGTCTGTATCCCCTGCATATGTTGGTGTATATGATCCATTGGTTCATGTAATTTGCATGGCAACACCGGATGACAGTTTTACTGCCTAAGTTATTATATATTACAGAAAGGACCCACTTTTACAGTGGTGCTAGATTGACACCTCAAAAGCAATAAAATTCAAACCTTCTTTCATGGATCATCATTCTGTATTTATATGCATGGGGTGGAAAGTGCTATTTATAGACTATATTCAGTATGTACTTGCAGTGGAACAGACTAGCACTTGTAAATTTAGACAAACATTATGTATATGTACATGTACATGTACATGTACTTGCACACTGTCTGTCAACAGCACCCAGGGTTTTGTTTTGTTTTTGGCCGGAAGACACTAAGCCAAAGTTGGATAAACAACTACCATGTCCTGGGGCAAAAAGTAAGACTATCCCAGTCTGCTTTTGAGGTGTCAATCTAGCACCACTGAAAAAGTGGGTCCTTTCTGTAATATATAATAACTTATAAGGCAGTAAATTTGTCATCTGATTTTGCCATGCAAATTACATGAACCAAAGAGGAAGCAAAATTGCCCCAGATTTTTCATAGCAACAAACCCAGCTCCATAGCCATGTACTAGTATGCTATGTACATATGTATGCCAGCTGAGCACAGTATTTAACTCTCATTATCAACAAAAACTTCAGGTGAGTCTACAACCAACTATGTATAGACACACCCTGCATACAACATTAACTATTCCTTTTGCACTGTCAACTAATTTCCCATTATAACTCTCCCACGAGACATTACACATTGAGACCCAGTCAATAGGTCATTAATACTGGGCATTATCATAACAGATGGGAACTAGCGGGGCAATAAAGTTGACACCAACGCAACATGAATCATCCTTAATGTCGGCTCAACAGACATTCACAAAAGATACCTGTCATTAGGCTACCTTTGATCAGGCAACAATTACAGGGAAGAGACGTTTAGTTATAATGGTAATACAGCTAATAACCTTTGTCAAAGGAAATAGACGTACAGAGTTGCTGAGACTTATTACAGGGCAAAACATGAAACAGAGGTAAAAATGAAATTGTTTCCACCACAGACAAAGTTAATAGACAATTGATGTGGTGTTTGTGGCCTATCAATTCCCTTGCCAGATTGTAGTGTGTGTTTTTTCTGGGCTTCTTCATACATTACACATTTCCATGCAGCATTCGGCGCATCCCATATGTAATGTTACATGTATATAAAATATGCTTCGTGGGGATTAGCATTTGGGCCTGCTGCATATATTTTATGCAAATGTACTTTGCTGATAGTGATACTTATCTATTTGAGTCTTTCTCTCTCTCTCTCTCTCTCTCTCTCTCTCTCTCAGTCAGTCTCGAAAGACTATGAATTAACTGCACAAAACAGGATGGTACAGTTCCTTTACAAATCGAACTCGGGCTCAAATTCAAATACAAAATATCTGAGTCTTCATACTGAATCATAGAGCTTGATTATTCCCCAGACTGTACTTTCTTTTTAGCTTCTCCACCTGACTCTACTTTCTAAATGCCTGACAGATTAGTGCTCTGACAATGTTAATGTGAAGTCTTGGATATAAATGATCCCCTAGATTGTACTAAATTAAATGCCTTTCTCTGATGGATGGTGTGCCAATGTCCACCCTAATTTGTCCTGGGGAATGGCCAATTTGGAAACCCGATGACCCAAAAATGTCCTCCCTACATCCCTAACATCTGTAACTCTTCAGAAATGGAAGTACTGTACTAGGTTTGGCTTTGGCATGATAAGTAGCGGGCAATCAGTAAGTGTTTAAGTGTTCTATATACCGGTAACCATCATTGAGAAACATACAGGAGCCATCCTCCAGGACCACTACTTACTGTTTCTTAAAGATGAATTGCTATCAGGCCAAAGCAATTTACTGCCCTTGGTTCTCAGCCGTTCCAAAAACTTCTTCATCTCTCATAAAAAATGTGATTTCCAAGAATTAATGTCATACATTGTACATGCAAGTTTTATAAGTACATACTACTGAGTAACAATAGAAAACTATTACACTGGTAATGTTAGACCCAAGGAGGATATGCTAACCCTTTGTCTGGACTTCTAAGAAGTTCTGAGATTGCAGCTGTTAAAGTAGTGAATATACAATAGATGATGTTGTATATCTAACTAACATACATGTGAACATTCAGAAAGTTACCATTAACTGAAATCACTTCTTTTAGCATGATATCATATAACATATCTCTCATGCTTTTATATCAATTTGAAAACCTCTATAATTGATAGTTGTTATTTTTGGGCAGTAGCCCCGAAAACACAACAGCGCAGAGTTTGTTTAACAAATTGCCGACAATTGGTTGCCAATTGGCTGATGCTTATTTGATGAACCACAGTCAATTAATAGAACATATAAAAGGAATAGAGGTTGAATTAACTGGGGAATAGAGAGTTCATTTGCAAAACAGACAGAACAGAGTTTGTTAAAGAGATTACTGCTGTGATTCTGCCCTGATACTATTTCATGAGCAAAGCTTTTATAGCTAATTGCCCGTATCAAAGTTTCTGTCTGGTTTCTACTGCTTATAGAATGAGCATGGGTGACCTAGTTCAGTATAGTATATGTAATGTGTGGGGTAATGGTAACCATTTTGTAGTAATAGAGAATCTATTCTTAGTTAGAAATAATGAGAATCAACTTTTATACCAGGTTTGCGAAATATTGAAGCTGAGAATGTAAATAAATGCAATATGGACTTCATTGTAAGCCTATGGTACATTAAATCCTACCATGGGAAAGCTGTATAAAAGTGTTCTTCTCATGATAATGTCGTTACCAGCATATGTACATGAAAACTGTTAGGTTCACTTTGTGGAAAATCCAAATAAACAAATACATTAAACAAATGAAAAGGAAAGAAAAATTTAGATCTCATCTTCACTAGCTATAGCCCAACCATCTTTACATGACTCATTTATACAATCAATCTACTTCGAAACCTGGGTACCAACCTCACTTGTACAGCCACATCTCTCTCTCCTCTTCCTGAGGCTTTTTCCATGTTTACCACTGAGAAGTGACAAGAAAGCTTTATGCATCTCTTTCCCTGTTCAAAGTCCATCTAACAGTGGAACTTTGGTAAGTCGGTATCAACCAACAAGAAAAGGCCTCTGGAGATGGGAAACTTCACAGAACTGAACCACCAGGAATGCTCTCAAAGGACGGTGCAGACCAACCACTGGCTAGAGACAGTGGGACCCACGCAGAGAAAAAGAGCAGTTTGGTGGAAAGAATATGGAGTATTGTCTCTTGGATTAAGGGGAAAATAATCGAGTCATCCTCATTGGTTAGTGAGGTCTTCTGCATTCAAAACAAACAGTAATGGGAGAGGGATTGTTCAGAGCTGTTTGTTCCGATTAACTCGGGTACAAATCACTGGAAAATTAACAGGGTGTGACGGGCGTGAAGAAAACAGTTCCGTTTAAGAATTTAAATGAAATTCTGTCTTAATAGCAGGATTACAGTACAACGAACTTCCTGGTATTTTTTTTTTCAGGAATAGAGCTGACTTTAACGATAAACGATACTGTATGTGCAAGAATGTTGGCTGTTTAAGCAAACAACAAATACACATTTGATTTACCTAGTCTGCAACTAATTCACAGCTCAGTCTTTAAGAAAAGTACCAGAAATGTGGATTGAGGGAATGTGTTCTGGTTTCGAAAGAAGTTATTGGCAACATGTTTGTTGAAAGATTTCTTATATGCTAAGAAAGTTTTGATATGCAATATATTCTGATACTTTAGATATACAGCAATGTCTGTCTCCCCAGTAAAATAATAAGTATTAGCAAGGCCGTTGTGAGGAAAACAGGAAAACAAAACTAGCAGGATATATTAAATTCAATCTGGCTCTGAAGTGACGACTTCACATAAAGTAGTTTTTCTTTGAGGAGGTCTCTTTGAATAGACGTAACACGGTGAAAGAAAAATGAGCTCTGACGTGAGCTTTGTCTGTGCGTGGTGATTACAGGGTAGAGCAAGGTTGGGGACAGAGTCCTACAGTTTAATAGAATTATCCTCAACAACAGAGAAGCTGTTTAATGTACCATCAGCACTTAAATGCTTTAACATCCAATTCTTTGGTACCTGAGTGCGTAGTACACACTTGCAAAAGAAAGATAGCGTCCCTGGTTGAGTAGATTTATTCTCCCATTTCAGAAAACTTCGTTTCATGTTGATTTAATGCAAAAATGTTACAGATACTTAATAATAGGACTTTGTCTTTCAAAAAACATCCTTGAACTTTCAGCTTCTAACCTCTGACCTGCATGAGAGCTTGCTAATGGTGTTTGATCCTACTAATATCGCCTGACGTTTTATTAAGTAGGGAGAGCATTGTGCATGTTACATTACATGCCAAACTTTGTTTAAACTCTCTAATGTTAGTAGTCCGTGAGCAAACAAGGTGCAGCTCAACTTTGTCCGGAAACAAAAAATGTACGTGTTCAGATTTGGGTCTTTGGTCGAAGTGCACTTCATTCTGGCCCACTGCTCGTAGAATGTGTCCTGACTTGTGATTGATTCTGTTTGCCAAAAGTCTGCATCGTTGAGCGAG
This sequence comes from Branchiostoma floridae x Branchiostoma japonicum, assembly GCA_013266295.2. NCBI lineage: Eukaryota > Metazoa > Chordata > Leptocardii > Amphioxiformes > Branchiostomatidae > Branchiostoma > Branchiostoma floridae x Branchiostoma japonicum. Next base: position 6,937,904 of record CM023837.1, on the reverse strand, counting down.
TACGCTCACCAACGCGCCGCGAATCAATAGATTATCTGCATCGCTGGCGGGCATCCCATCACCACCATGGCAACACCGGCAGCATGTCGTTTTCAGTACAGGAAATAAAGGGAAAACATATGAATGGCTGCTTATTGGTAAGGTGTTTGTCACGCCCACATTTTCAATTATGGGTGAGGTCGTGTGTAACTTGTATAATATTCTGAAACAGACATCAACAAAAAACTACACAAGGGCCCTTTTGATTGAAGGTCTATTCTTAAGCTGCTACAATATACACTGCAACAAATATGTGCTTCTCTTTTGACACTACACCATTTTGGAGTAAACAACTCACCTTGATAAACAAACTTTGGATAGCAACAGACATTTTCTGGTACTAATGTACATGGAGAAATAACAAATTTAGATAAATTATAATGTCTCTTGTAACAAGACTTATACCAGGAGTATTTTACATATTTCTTCTTCAAGTTGCTTCAAGTTATACATGTAATATGTATACTAAGTGCTTTAGCCACATTTGTTCCACTAGGCTATTTCTGAAGATTTTTTTTTTCTTTCACAATAGAGCAGCTGAAGCCAGGGTTGATTATTGACCCCTGTTGAACTGTGCTGGTACATCCTTGTGTTGTCCTCATTCCTGGACAGACTATTGCTCTACCTTGGTGATCAGTCTAGACACGTCTGACATGTACTTGTACATTGCTATACACTTAGGGACTGTACGATATTTACCGGGGGGGGGAGGGCTGGTGCACTGGGGGGGAGGGCCATTGAAAAATTTTTTGGCCCGGGGGGAGGGCCATGAAAAAAAATTTTGAACCGAGGGGAGGGCCATCGAAAAATAAATCGGCCAGGGGGGAGGGCCACCGAAATTTTTTTTATATTAAATATATATTAAAAATATGGCGACCGTAGCGATTCGCCGGCCAGTGGAATCGGCGGAATGTTACGTTAAAAGAGTTCGCATCCCTATCATTCTAGTGGATTCGTCCAAATCTCCCACAACCCCCTTCAAAAGCTGGTCGTCGAGCCGGGCGCAAAGAAGCCAAAAGTCGACGATACAACCAAAGACGTAACTCGCGTTTCGTAGCGGCTTTCGTAACGATATCGATAAAAATGTAGACAAGCCTCTTCTGAGGACATTCAATTAATTTTTGCGGCATAACGCACCCTTCCCAGTGGTATAAACGGTGGTTGTTTTTGCTTGTTTGAAATCGTATATGCGTGACGTCGATAAAGATCCCGCCCAGCGCCCCGCTCAAACTTATCGGCGTGGATGTGGACGCATTAAACAAGGTATTTTGATTAAACCAAGGACTGTCACAACATTTATTTGCCTCTAGATCACTGAATGTCCTTCCAAAGTAAATTGAAAACAACCTGACAATATTGTTTTCCCGGTTGTGTAAATACTAGCACTTGGAAGAAGTTCGTGGACGAAATATAGCCCGAAAAAGATGAATAAACTTAGCTCGGTGTACCAGCAAAATTTACCCCTTAAAATGCAGGAAATAGCGTTTCAGAGGGTGAAGATTTCAAAATTTTCCGGGGGGAGCATGCCCCCTAACCCCCCTAGGTTCGTGCCTGGTTCATGCGGCGCAACGGCTTGCGCCTTCGGCGCTTTAATAGCAGGACGCCTGGGCCGGGCGCGCGCGCCTTGACAAATGCCTATCCCGTCCACATTTTCTATTGAAAAGTTTGTTTGTTTTTGTTGTATGAGTATTAAAGAGGAAGAAAAAGACATGGAAAAATGGGGGGAGGGCCATCGAAAATTTTTTTGGGGCGGGGGGAGGGCCATCGAAAAAAATTTTGAACCGGGGGGAGGGCCATCGAATTTTTTTTTGAGCCGGGGGGAGGGCCATCGAAATTTTTTTTACCGGACCCTCTTTGCACCAGCCCTCCCCCCCCGGTAAATATCGTACAGTCCCTTAGTATTGTGTTTGAGGGACTACTTTAGGATGTTTCTACATCTCTTTCCTTAATGGGGGCCTGCATGCCCTTTTTCGTAAGGCGTAATCAGGGCATTTTAGTCGCCGTAATCCGTAGGCAGACGTCCCAAAAATCAACGTAATTCGTAATAGTACATTTGCCAAAAAGCGTAAAGGCGTAATCAGCTCTGAGAATTTAACGTAATTCGTAATCGTCAGTGAAAATTTTGCGTAATTCGTAATCACTACCCCCATGCAGGCCCTCCTTAATGATTTACAAGTGTTGAAAACACAAGTTATTCCATTCACACAGTTCATTGGACATGAACACTGTTTCAAATGTTTTAAGCGCATTAAAGCACTGAACGCACCCCATACAATTTGATTTTCAGAACTAAATTTGCAAATGGCTACCATTTTCTTGACTTAGTTTTCTTTTTCTTATATCAACTTTGACATTGTCTAGTATCTTCTACGATACGTTTTTGAAAACAGGCAACATTGTCTCATGAACATTCTTCCGTGTAGAAGTCATTATGATTTATAAAGCAAGTTTAATGTAATTACCAACACAAGAAGACTGGAGTTGTACAGTCGAAAATTCTTGTGTTGGAAATTACAGGCAACATCATCATTGAGCCTATACGTTGAGCCTTACTGTTGCCTGTAACTGTTGAAGCAGCAGGTTCTTCATGTAGGTCTGACCTTGAATTTCAAGGGGTTTACTCACCCAAACAAAGAGCTACAAATTAGCTGTTGCCAGTACACACAGCTGATAAACACTACTAGGCAGTGTTTACCATTTTAACTTGTCCCTGCTATGGTAGCCTTTTCACACCATATTTGTGTCAGTTTTGGGGCTAAGCAGCAGGAAAAGGGTTAAACTGCTACCATTTTGTCTGAAAAGTTAAAAACAAATTATATTTTATGCCAGAATTATGACATAGTATGATAAAGAGGAGGTCAATAACTTTCCGTTATGTAATTTTAATCTAAACCAAAACAGGTTGTTCCAGTATGGCACATCAGCAGAACGTACTCCGCCTGCACAAAACCCGTAATGTATTGTACATAGCACTTCAGAAGAACATCTCGTTCAAGGTCATGTTCGCTTACTTAAGGATGACATCCCATTTATAGTTTTCAAATGTTGTGACAGAAAATATATTGTCTGCAACAGGCAAAATTCTGATGTAACGATGACCAAACAACGAAAAACGTGAAAAGTCAGGGTTTCCCGCAGGCGCAGTACGTTCTGCCAACATGCTTATGGCACATAATATACAGCCTGTTGGGCTTGTGACACACTCCATACTTCTTCAAACATTCCGGCCCTCCTACAACCCAGAGCATATTGATTTTAGATTTCTCTTCTAATTTATCACCCGACGTTTCCTGAATAGGCTTTGTAGGGTGACTATTTTACAGCTGTGTCGGAGGCGGACTCACGATTCAATGGTTCACATTATGTTTACCTACTTTGAAGTTGTTTCCTGACTCATCACAACTATATTTGGACGTTTCTCCATACAGTTTTAGAGTTATATGTTTTTATGATGTTTATATTGAACACATAAGTACATTGTATCATGGTTAGAGATACCAACATTATAATTATCATTATTTTTGAAAGACAAACATTCATTTTTACTGCAGGATTTGTATTTTACCTTATATTCTAATTTGATTATTCATTTTGTATTACGTCTGTACTTTTTGTGGGTCAACCATTACCTGGTGAGACTGCCTGTGCTGACATAGTAATAACATGTATCATTGCCAATAAATACCAATACAAAATTTAATATAAATCACAGCTATATCTAAAGTTACGGACAATTTACTACTAGTACCTTTCCTCTACTAATCTCTTTTGTCACTGCAAAAGAAAGTGGTCTTGGCAAATTGCCTGGATATGGAGGCATACTCAGAATCACATCATTTTGTCTTTTCACAGTTTAATCATCTGGCAACAGATGGTAGGTCAGACATGTTTGCCGAGAGCCTGAGATATTTGTATACTACACAGCATAGGTATCCACATATCTACATGTATAAACATGACAGGGTTTAGATGTATTTATAGAACAGGATTATATCACAGAAAGTCAACATGGCATCTTTATCCAGAAAAGTGAATAGAACATGAATGTTCCAGCACCCCAATCAGCTTCACACTGACTCTCCAAGCAGATGTTAGGCCTGTTTTGGACTTTTCTAGGCATTTCCTAGGGCTTTCTATTCCGTCAGCTTTTCTTTGGGTATCCTGGCCAGGTATAAGGATACCTAAAAAAAATGCTGACAAAATAGAAAGTCTAGCAAAACCCCCAAAAAAGCTTTTTTTTTTAAAAAGGCCAAAGCAGGCCTAACCTGACTGTCACTGCTTCGAGAGTACTTTACGTAATCTCACTGACTGTTGGACTAAACTCTCATATCCAGATAGACTGCCACACAATTGTCCATTATTCTACCCTATGGCTCAATGGGTGAGCTATGAAAAACAGGCTAGGATCTCAACCCAAATCTTCCCAAGCTGTTGTCAGCTTGTTGAATCCGTCCGGCTCGAGTTAACTGGTTCCTAAGCCGGGCCACATGCCGCCCATCACTAAGCCCCTTGTTCCCGCATCCACACCGACCACAGTCCTACCCAAACACTGCCTCATCAACAATGCCGACCCATTTGCCTGGCTGGACGTGAGGTGGAAATGTTTATACCCTCTTTAAACAGACTTCCACAGAGCCTGTAAGGGGAGAGGGTCGAATGTTTTCTGTTTATACAACAGCTTTGTGTGTTCTCTTCAGCCTATCGCAGACTGACAGTTTGCAGAGATGTGCTGAGTGCTTCCCTTATTAGTAATGATCTACCACAAAAAATACACACGATTAAGTCCCTTTATGGGATGATTTGAACATACTATTAAACAACAGCAGATTTATTTATCATGATCACATCTATATTCAACAAATGCAATTTTATCTCATACATGACAAAACGGGACACAAAAAACGCTGTTTGTTCCCAAAATGAAAAGTGAGTTATGAATGATTGGTTATTGGTTATATGAAATTTTAGAAAGTTGAGGTCAAAAGTTACCTGGGTCATTCAGGTTCACAATTGATCAGGTAGCTATTTCAACACAGACTAATCTCTTTATTTGAAAGTGACAAAATACTTCCAATAACTTCTTGCTTATTGCCTTCGTCAAGAAGGGTATGTTTTCATGGGCGTTCGTGTGTGCGTGAGTCTGTCAACAGTATAACTCGAGAAGGCTTAAATGGATTGTCTTCATATTTGGTAGGTGGGTAGGTCTTGATGAGGTCTAGAAGTGATAGGAATATGGGCCCCCTGGCGGCTCGTTATGGTACTGCAGCGGTACTTCCGGTTTTGAAATATGGTGATCTGGAGGAGCTAGGGTCGTGATTTTTGGATGGTAGATAGGTCTTGTGCTCGGGAAGAAGTGACATAAGTTTGGGCCCCCTAGCGGCTTGCTTTGGAACTGCAGGAGCATTTGTATGAAAATGTTTAAAGTAGGATAACTCAATAACCGGTCGACGGATCGTCCTGATATTTGGTGTGTAGGTAGCTCAAGTGATGCTTGACATAATTAGATGACAATTATGCAAATTATGATCTAATTTGCATAATAAATGATAATTCAGTTACCTTCCATGATACTCTACCTTCATTGTGACACATGGGCTACAGGCTGTCCCAGAGGGAGAAAGTCCCAGAGGGGATAGTCCATGTAGCTGCAGGCGGTGTTGCCTTACAGCCTGCACATGTGTTTTTTCCCTTGCCCAATGCTCGATTGCAGACTGCATCGGCAGGGGTAATTTTCACAATCCAACTTCCATATTTAGGGGGACTAATATATCACTTCTACCTTCTTAAGTTATATAACGATAACATCTTTTGACGAAGGCATGAGATCGTTGACCTCTAGTTTCTTCTTTTCTTGAAATTTCACTTTCACTTACTGTGACTTTCCCTTTTCTACAACAGCTTTAAACAAATAACAATTGCAAGGAAGGGAGACATAAACATATACGTCTTGACTGAAGAAAGAAAAGGACAAAACGATACATGAAAGATTATACTGGCTGTTCCGCAGGGGTGCGATGCCACATTCCATGAGAAAACGGTTCAAAGAAAGAGTACAATTTCCCTCCTCCCATTTCAATCCACCGCACAGTCATGGAGGCCCACACAGGACAGAACCATATCAATCACCAACTTGGGTCTTGAATCATTTTCTTGAAGGAATACTGGACAGGGCTCAAAATACTGGGTACATAATGCACTTTTATTTTTTGGAGCTGCGCACCTAATTTTTGACTGTGGGTGCACCTAGATACATGTATTTGTGTAGGGTTACATATATACATGTACTAACAGTACACTAGTAAACTGCATTTCTTGGCATTAAGTGTCAGAAAAAATTTTAAAAAACTTTTGTTGTATTACTTGTTTAAAAGTTAGATATAGAATTTCATATTCAAGCTCTGATTCAAGATTTTGCTTACAAGTTATTTTACGTAAAATATTTTTCTGTGCACCTACAGTTTTTTGTTAATTGTACCCATGCAACTATTCCAAAAAATGAATTTTAAGCCCTGTGGGTAAATGAAGAACACCAATGAAAGACCCCATTTTTGGGGTCTGTCACCTAGAAAATGGGAGCCCGCCAAGATATTAACTGGATACAAAAGCCATGCACTATTGTAGCATGTAATGTATGGTGTGCTGGACTAGGTGGGGCACCCCATGTGGAGGCGCTCATATTCGTTGGAATTTTCAAGAGAGCAGTTTCCGCTTTCATCTGTTTTGTCTCGTGGCAGAACAATTGTTTAAGTGTTTCGGGAAAGTGCTTCAACTCATTTTTTTCTGGTCACTTCTGAACACACATGCGTGTTCACATCATGTGACCAAGTTAATGTTAAACCTGTTCTTTTGCTGTAAGTAGGCAGCAGCCCTCTTAACTTGTTTTGTATCGACTGTTAAGCACTCTCTGGTGTGAGAAAGCAAATCCCTGAATCTGTTTATAAGTTTCTGCATAACTCACATTTCATAAAGGGATTACAGCTGCCACCCTTGGCTTGTAAGCTGATTATATGTCCATATACAACTGATTTACATGTTGTTATTGTAGATATTCGTGAGGCATTTGTGCACACGTTTGAGCTCAGTCAGTCCGAGTCTGCATACAATTGCAGCAAAAGAACTCACACACAGACACTAATTGAAAAAGTGGAAAATGACGTTGAATGTCCGTGAAAAGAAATCCCCTTCAAAAACATGTCATTGTTGAAAGAGCCCTCCCTGACATCCCATGATACAATAGACATTGTGGGAAGCATTGTATGCTCAACAGAAACAACTGTAACCCTTTACAATGAACTCCTGCTTTTATGTAAAAACAAATCACCTCATTTCCATCCAAAAAGCCCTCCCTTACACATAGGCTTCAGGCCCAATTATCACATTTAAAAACTATTACAGCATTAGTGAACACAAGAATTCTAACTCACCTCCAGCTGTATGGCTAGCAGGTCGGACCCCATTCTGGTGCGTGTGCTTCCTTCTCTGCCCAGGTCTTGTCTTACACGGAAAACCTAGTAGCGGGGACAGGGGGAAAAGCAGGCACTTGAGTACGCGTGACCTCTCGAGTTCGGACGAAGTACGCAGCGTGAGCCAGGCGCTGACTGAAGTGGAAAGAATGACTAGCAGACCACGACATCTGGAGAGGTCTCTCTCTCTTCCGTTGTTTGAGGAAATCAATGTTTCAAGTTTGACATAGCCAATAAGGAGCTTTCCCGTTTCCCTGAAAAATTGGTCAGCATTCCAGAAACATCAAACTGCCAATTCACCCACATCTTAAGCTAAATAGCAATTCTACAGTTCACAAAATAATGTGGACTACCGCAGTACAGTATCACACTCAAAGTGACATTCAAACTATCATAATTTGGCTATGTCGTTAAAAAATGAAGTTGTCCTACTCCTGCATTCTCTGTCCCAAGTTCTCCCAACAGTTTAATAAAAAATAGGTTACTGAAACAAATGGTTGATGTCAGTTGTCATGACACCGTGATAAACTACAGTGACCCTTACTTTACCACAAGTGTGTTGGCAACATTTACCTTTTGTGTATAAAACAGGCATTATATATGTTCTAGCCTTGTCTTGTTCACATAAACAGGTGAGAGTGGGGAAATAAAACACGAAGAAACTCAACTTGTTTCACAGAAAAGTAGTCTTTTATAACTGATTTGTGCCACCTGCACTCAAGACCAATGTTGGATTACAGAAAATCTTGCTTTCTGTTAGCTTTAAGCATGTATTTACCTCTTTCTAGACCACTGTTGGTGTGACAATGTTTATCATGTTTATGTTACAATTTACAACCAGGTTGATTCATGTACATATCACGTCTAAACACTTTTTCTAGCAACTTTTCAGCAACTTGACCTAGTACCATTCCACGAATCACTCTTCTTTGCATTACAAAGGCAACACTCAGTATGAAAACATTGGAAGCAACCTGGGAATGCCATCATGAAATCATCACAAATAAATAAATAATAAATGAAAATGAATAGTTCTGACACTCTTACTTGAATCTATTAAAGACAATTGTGATAAAACTGTTACCACATGTAGTTTTTTGCCTTCTAAGACAATATACAAGACCAGATATCAACAGCCATACCTTGCTTTCTCAATAGAAACCAATGCCATCTATAATCCCGCAACAGATTTTGTACAATGTAGGCGTGCTCAGCCTAACCAAACGGGTACACCCTCTCCCAACAAACCGTTAGCTTTAATAACCCATCAGGGGTGTCTCACACAATAGCAAACGTGGGAAAGCCCTGGCGGTCATTCTACTGGCATCAGGTGACCCTTGACGTGCCTGTCATCACAGTTTGGGTGCTGTTTTCACTGTGGCAAGGACTTACTAATTGAGGGTTTGTCGTCAACAATGAATAAAATATGAAAAAAAGATTAATTTCTGCTTTGAAACAGTCATTTTATCATACACTATCCTATGTAATAATAAATTTCACTATTGCTTTGGATGGGTAAGTTTTTCACCGAATATCTTTTAACAAAAGTTAGATAAAAGTTTTACCCGGTATCTAACTTTTGCGCCAGAACCTATCAATGAAATTTTGGTCTTGCTTTTTTCAAATAGCAATGTCCCAACCTCATCACTGTTGTGATACCATACATCTTTGTAGCAAGTGTGCTACTATTGTGCTAACATCTGTTCACATTGTAGTAGTTGCAGCTGACACCTCATTCATAGTTCAAGAGTAATTGTCACTCTTGAACTATGATGCGTCAGCTTGGAACCTGTATTACAATGTGAACAGAAGAATTCGCTAAATTTGAACACTTATAATAGAAACAGTTGCTGAAAAAAAATTTTTTCAAAAGAAATACACACAGTCACAGTGCAGGAAGGAAAATTTCATTTGCTTAGGCCACACCAATTTAATTTGTTGATACTCAGATTTTAAAAACATACGCTTAACTGGACAAAAATAATGAAAACATAACTTGAGGATCAGCTTTATGCCTTCAGTGTTCGAAATACCCACTAGCACACTAGCAATTGCTACCTGATTTTCTTGTGCGCTAGTTGCTCCCTGACTCAGGTAGCGCATCACGCAACCTGAAAATATGTACCGCTGAACTCAAAGGTGCACACGGTGCTACCTGGTTCAAAAAAGTATTTCGAACACTGGCCTTGGAGCGCTCAGTTTTATGAAGTAAATACAACTTAATATTCCTCCCTACCCTCTGCTTTTATATGGTGTCCATTTGCTATATTTTCACCTTAAAATGTCCGAGAACCAAGGAAATAAATTGGTGTGGCCTTTAAGCCAACAAAAAAATCCCAGTTTTTGAAACAGTCCTCTCCAGGCCGAAGGTATGTGACTCCCTGTATTTCCATCATCACTATGTTAACGAGAACATGCTTGTGTTTAGGCCACAACTTACAGGAACTGTGCAGCTTACCCTATTGAACTGACACATATTTGCACTGTACACCCTAACAAAGAGTTGTTTCAGTTCGCTTCAAATAAGGATATTTCAATTCAGCCTTTAGTTTGTCACAAGAATGTATTATATATTTTTTCATATTCCTAAGCTCCTTGACTTAATGCAAACCTGCTACAACCTGCTTCAAGTCTTCAGTCAGATTCCTGGTCTTGCACGGTTCAAATTAGTTAGTGGGTCTTATCTTAATAAGGATGGATTATAAGTCTTACTGACACCACAATATTGAACAAACAAACAGTCTAAAGAATGAGGAAAAGAATATGTAGTAGCATGCCAGCACACATTTCAGAACAAAAATCATGGCCATATGTCTGGGACAAAAGATACAAAAAGTTCTGCTGCAGTACCAAGGACAGCCGACTGGAGGGCCAAAACTGACCCTGACCTTCATCTTCCTAAGACCTACCCACATACCAAATATCATCACAAGCTATTCAGGCCTGTGTTTTAGTTATGCTGACCACATATACCCAGAAACACACACAGACACACCTAACACAATACCTCTATTTTTACGGAGGTAATTACCTCCATCAGCTGTACTATAATTGATATTTGGTATCAGGTAAATGCACCAGCTGACATCTGAGAATCGGCAAAGAAGATTGGGATTTCTATGCTTGGAAACTCCCCAGGGACGGGATAAAACAGCAGGCGGCTACTGGAATTCACCCTCGGCAAACAGCGTGGTTAAGGTGATTAGTAACAGCCTGTCAGTCAAGCCTCCTCACAATGGAAAACCGTCAACAAACAGGGGAATAATGATTCAACTTGGAGGAATCATGAATGTGAATGGTATCCCACTGCTTCATGCATAGACCCAGCCATGGCTTCTGGAGAATACAGGGCGATGCCCTCTTTCTGAGAAACAGCTCAGCAGGCGAGATATGGAAGAACAATTCTGGGTACCATGTAACGTCCTGGGCTTGAAGGGAAACTTGAGTCTGACTATATTTACTCTGGGATCCTAAAAATGTTTACACCATGGAGACCAACCAGGCCTCTAGGCTCTTCTGCTAATCTAGCATTATTTTTTTTAAATCCTATACATAACAATTTGATATGGTACTGCCTTATCATTCATTTTTAAAATGTTAGCCTGAAAAAAAATTAATCCAATTTGTATTAAAATTTAAAGCAAATTTGTCTAATCATTTTACCAAATTCTAATGCAAATCCAAAGTACACACTATACATACTGTTATCCAAAGTATACACTATACATACTGTTATCCACCTTTACCAAGTATGAAGTTATATAGGTACATTTGTATTTGAAAATGTTCTTCTTTTAATATGGTCTATGAATTCACCGATGTAAAAGAGGCTTTGCAACTTGGCGACTGCCTTGCAAGCCAACTTTAAACAGTTACAGTAAACAGCAGTGTTTTTTCTAGCGATGACCTCAACATGTACAAATACCCAGTTGAAAGGGTAAAGTCTAACGTAATGGGTCGCAAGACAAAGACTGAAGGAGTCAGCCTTGGTTCTATAGTCTGCCTTTTGTGTGCAAAAAAATGGAGGTATCCTATTACATTGATAAGATTGTATATTATTTCTTTGCTTGAAGATCTCTGACAGAAGATTTTCTGCCTTTTGGCTGTGAAAAGCTATTTACTTGGTCAAAGATTTTTGTTCTATTCAACCAAATATATTTCAGAATCCCCCAACACAACTTTGAGAATGAGGTTTTGTGGTTTGTCTTCAAAAATTAAGTTACCTAACATTACAATAGTTTGTGTCACTTTCTATCAAGGTTGGAAACAAGATATCAAATTATATATGTTCAAAGCAATGAAATTGCAACAATTTATACTTGAAATTATATTCAAAACATTTCGACATTAAAATGAAAATCAAGATAGCATAAAGCAACTTTACATATAAGTTTACTCAATTCTGTTGAAACTTGTAAAATGAATGTTTTGGGTTTTCTTAGTAATACTTGTATTATAAGTAGTGTTGACAAAGTAGTTAATCTTTCCCTTGAATGTTGAGAGTTTTGTATCGGAACGTAACAGGATGTAATCACACAACAAGGTCATTCACATGTACTTAGCAGTCAAGTGGCACCAGCAACAGCAACCACTTTGAGGGTGCATTTGATGATTAAAAATGCCTTGTTAAATAGCAATTCTCAAAAGCCGTTATCATTATCTACCACAATTTACCAACATTAGAGGCTAATCTTTGATATGACCTTTAATTAATCAATCCTAAATGAGGTATCAAGAAGCAAAAATCACCCTGTTTCTTGTACTTGTTGTTGCTGTGTTAATTACTAGTACATGTACTTGACAATTTCCACTTCCCAGTCTATATATAAAAGCATTGCCTAAAGGTAAACGTATCAAATTTAATTTATCTTACCTTGGACTAAATTTAAACCCTGATATCTTTGAAGTTGAACTGAAAGATTTCCATTTATAGACATGCACTTTATAAATACATGGGAATGACCATGTGCAAACTTTCATATCAACATGTTTGTACATGTATCTCTATTTCTATCTCACTTTTACATCATGCCATAATTCTGTTAGCATTACATTACATACACATTCATAAAACAACAACTCTATACTTTAATTGGATTTTACTGCCTTTGTCTACTGGCTAAACATGTTGATAAAACAAACAAAGAAATTCCAAGTAGCTCGTAGCCAACGAGAACAACTAAACTACAGGTAACCGTTACGTCATCATGATGAGTCACTTTTGGTCTAATCAGTCAATTTCAACAACACAGAAATCATAAGAAAAACATCGTTTCGGAAACGTAAGCAAGCATAAATCACTCATAAAAACCTATGCCATAATATCTACATCCAAATACAAATATCTATCTATTTAGATAAAGAAATGTAAAAGGTAAGTAAACTTTCATTGCCTAGGATTTGAACACCTGTACAAAATCTGGCCTTGGAAAAGTCAGGTCACTGTCCCGCTATGTATTGTAAGGTAACAAAGCAGCTAGCGGTCCACGTACCGTGTCAACTATAGTCCTATAGCTCTCTCTCCGAGCCCTGGATACGGAAAATCGCTATACAGATAAAAGGAAGGGAAAGCGGCCTTACCGTTACGAGTTGCTGCCCGTTGTTAGTGGTACATGGCGGACTGTTGTGCTTCTGTTGGTAAATGTGACGTTTGGACCCGATGTCTGTGTTTGTGTTCCACCGCCATTTTGGATCAATAACTGCACATGCGCACTGGCACCCAAGGCCGGGGTGATTCTGTTTCTTGGTTCACGGATCGGCGGTGGGTTTTTGTAGACGATATTGGGTAAATTTTTTTAAGAAGCTGTACACTTAAAATATTTGTACAAGGCCATGAGTATGATTTTTAATGCAAAACTTAAACTGCAAAATATTTTCGAAAATAATTTCATTAGGTTGGTAGAACAAAGGATATTGGGATTTTCTTATATATAACTTAAATACACAACCAGGGATCTTCTCACCTAGCTTACTTTTCGGCTACATATAGCGGCGAGAAGCAGTACTCCAGTCAGAAGCTCTGAGGAAGGTGTCTGATAGACATCGAAACGTAAGCAAGGCGAGAGAATCCCTGCCGGTTGTGTATATAAGAAAATCCAAATATCCTATGCAAAATATTTTATTTATTTTGTACAATGTAGTCTGCATGCGAAATAATTTCAGCCCATTAGGTTGTTCGTTTTTGTTATGGGCAATAAACAAGTCAACTTTTCAGAATCCCGGTTCTGTTTCATTGTATCTTTCTTCCTGCCTTTCTAACTTGCTGTCTAGTAGAATAAAAGTTACTCATTTGCGACATCTAGCGAAAAATTCTACAACTGCGGAATTTCTGAAAGGAATGGGAAATGGAACATCCTTCCTTTTGTCTGTCTTATCGTAGATCCATATCGAAGTAGGTCAAGCTATCGATAAATCGACCTTTCTCCCTTGATTATTTACAAACAATGACACAGGTGAGCAGATATCGCCTGTAAACATCTACATAAAATCGTGTTTCTAGGTTCTGCGATCCTTTTATTGTGATGCCAACGAAACCATAAGCCGAGAAGGATTAATAACCAAAGCTACTGGTGATCTGTAACGCGACCAAGTAGAGGCAGAACCAGTCACGCATGTAATTTAGCTGTCTTTCCACACTCAAACGTTGTTCGAATTCATCATTCATGCATATAAATAACGTTATATGCTTAAGATGTACAGATACATGTAGCTTTCTGTTCTTTTTAGTATTTTACCTATGATGACAGGGATATATTCCTGCTATGGCAGTTCACTACATTATCGGCAGACGTAGACGTCGTTTACCTCAGCTGCATTGGCGCTCGACAGCCTGGCTATACCTCTGTGCCATTGTGACGGCGTTCTTTCTGAGCGTATTGAACTGTGTCTACAACCCAAACGGACTTCTCAGCGTCGGACGAGACCGGAACCGAAGAAACGAACCCTGTTGGGTTTCCTCGCTTCTCCAATCCTCTGAATTATGTTCTTGGAGCTGTGACGACGAGTTCGCGTTTCCTTTAGAAATGGAAGACCCTGAGACCAAACAAAACATCATAGATACCAAAGAGCTTGAACTGACTCAAACAAAAGTTATCTCTTTGATAGAAACGATATTCAGACGAAAAGAAAACTCAGTGGCGGGGAAAATTAGAAGAATAGACGTCGGCACCATCAGTGAAATTCTGTCAAGAAAGGCGGAGGAAGGCTCAGTGACTGACGAACAGAGAAAAATATTGTCACTTGCGCTTGAGACGTACAGCAGGATGAATACAACTGTTAAAAGCCGGTCTCGGAAAAGTAAAGCAGACATTCGGAAAAACGAGGGAGTGAAGAAAGGGAATGTAGATAATGCAAGGGCTATGAAAGACGCCCCGATGTTGATGTACAAGGATGAGACGGGGATCCCGCAGTCTGCCTCCTTTAGTTCTCGAGTTATAACTTTCCGAGATTCTTACAACCTTACGGTAGTGAAAGAAGGTTTCCGAACATGGGTGCCAAACGCGAAAAACAGGGATTTCATCAGGTAAGTTTGAACATAACGTTACATGTATAAATTAAGTTTTGCATTCAAATGTGGTTTTCACCCAATGTAATCCATAGCAAGACTGAGTAGCCGGAATTCAACGGGTCAATCGAAGGCGAAACTTTCTTGCGTATGAAAGTAAAGCAGCAACGTAGCTCTCAGCTAGCGAACTACTGCCTTAATTTCTTTTGTTTCTTATAACAAAGAAAAAAGCTACAGGAGTGTTGCTCGGCACATAACAACATGGTGGCGACACAGTCCAACATCGCCCCGGGCACAATGTTTGGAGGGACCTCTGACTTGTCTTACACCGTCACTAAAAACTTCTACAGTTCCTTTCCAGTGGTAAGTCTTGCTAAAGTATCCCCGTTTACAGTACGACTTCTTGTGGTGTATTTAGTTTATGATTATCATAACCTTGTTGAAAATTTTGAAAATTTTCACTTGCAAAGAAAAGCATCGCTCTGATGAAAAGGGTTATCAAATAATGATGGTTGGATGTATCATTTTTCTTTCGCTCTGTCTTTCATTCATTCATTCATTTTGTCCCCCATCTCACAGACCTCGCCCTTCCCTAGTGCACTATTCCGGACATGCGCAGTTGTAGGCAACAGTGGTATTCTGCTCAAAAGTAACTGTGGAAAACAGATTGACAGCGCTGACTACGTCTTCAGGTGGGAGAGGGTTTACTTTATTCTACAGCTTTTAAAAATGATGTGTAAAATTAGGTTTGTTAGGATGTTTTTTTAGAAATTCTTCGTCCGTTTAGTACAATTGTAACAATTATTCCTGTTTATTTGGATAGTTTTTCTGAAGTAATTAAAACATTATAAATAAGTTATCATCGTACAAATCAAGTGATTAGTTGGACACAGTTGAAGATAAGTTATCGATATCAAGGCAGTCCTTTTTTCAGAATAAACTTGCCTCCGACAAAGGGGAAAGAAGCGCATGCGCAGGACGTTGGGTCGAAAAGAAACCTTACTACTGCCATCTACCATCAAGTGAAAAAGTGAGTAAAGGCGTATCTGAAATATAAGTATCCATCCGTGACTTCTAGATTTATGTTGGTTCACAGACAGACAGACATGTACACACACACACACACACACACACACACACACACACACACACACACACACACACACACACACACACACACACACTTAACGAGTTCTCTGACCAACTGGACTGGCCAAAAATTGAAAACTAGACAAGAGACTACACACATATTATCTCTCACTGGTAGAACCTGATCTATCTATTATTAATTGCATTTCTACAATACAGGTTCCAAAAATATGCCCAAAAGAAAGAAGAGGTGCTAGAGATGCTGGAATCCTTCTACGGCTTGTTGCTCATAAGAAAACCGACAGGTGGGGTCATTAGCCGTTGTGGTATTGTCCTTGGTGCTGAACTTCTTTCAACTGGCGTGCTCCATATCAAACATTTTGCAATCGATAACAGTACAAAAAGAATCTGTTTGTTGAAAAGATTACGTATACTGGCATATACAATATCAAACAATAATCGTATATTTGTTGTTTAGGGACGCGTCCGGTGGTATAGTGGCTAGTGGTCACGCTTCGGGACCGTAAGGTCAAGGTTAGGATTTCGGCTTTACCGAGCTTGAAGGGAGCAGACGGTGTGAAATGATTGAGATGGCAGTGTATTCAAGGTAAATGTTTCCATAATGAACTGATGAACAGATCTTAAAACAAATAGCTACGTCTCTTTCCGTCCGACTACAGGATATCTCCTAGCGGTAGACCAGGTACTGCAGGACTCAGAGCGACCATTGAGACTTGTTTACCAGAATCCCGAGCATTACATTTCTGTCAACGATTACTGGAACAAACATGGTCTGCATATCACCATAACAACAGGTTTGTTTGTTCATTTGTTTCGTTATTTGTTTCTTTGGTTTGTGACTATTATTTCTAAGAGAAACTTTAAAAGCCCCAAAATGTAAAAAGAGCGGCAAAAAGTGCAAAACAAGACATAGAAATAACTATTCCCGCTTTTTTTTTTACTCTACAGGTCTGTACCTTATATCTTCAGCACTAACACTGTGTGAGGAAGTCACAGCCTATGGGTTCTGGCCATTTCCCTTTACGGAATTCGGTAAAAAGGTGGATCAATTTCAGACTTTTGATTCTAGACTTTTACAATCAATGGCCGAATGTCTAGCGTTTAGGCATTTTTGGGCATATCGTCCTCCTATATGTACTATGCATGGGTTGTCACATGTCAATATGTAACGTACGTTACTGAATTTGCTGTTTGAATCCATTGAAGAAGAAATTATGGTACATGTATATTGTACCCATACATGGGATCAGCCATTCACTCGTTCCTCTGTCCGCCCAGGTTCCGTTTCATTACTGGGTGGGCCACATCTTCCTCCCGCTGAAGGAGCGCGGTACAGTACACGACATGGCCGCCGAGTTCATGACGATCCGGGACCTGCACAGGGAGGGCGTGGTCAGAGTCGTCACGGACAAGTGCAAACAGTGACGTTGACATTGGGAGAAAGAGCACGTCGGCAGAAGTGCTTAAATCGTCCAACCCCTTTATCAACCAAATTCATCTTGCACGCATGCATGGAGAAAAGAAGTCAAACACCTCAAATAGCTTAAGTAGAAATAGATTTAGGATTGTTGTCATTTCGCTCTTAATTCATTGATATAATTCATTGTTCTTGCCTGTTAAGTTGTAATTACTGGTAAAATAAAGTTGAAGTTGAAGAAATATATACATGTTGTATGCCACTGTTTTGCTTTGTTTTGTTTTGTTTGCAATTAGCCTTCGGGCATGGTTTTGCAGTAAAGTTATTACATGTATAAGACTGACTTCAGTACTTTTTATATTGTACATGTATTCTTGGTTGTGAGACAAGCAACCCACTGCAACACAACCTGGCGCATCTTATTGTTATACCCTGTCTTTACTTCCAGTGACCCTAATGTATCATCACATCAACAAGTATGTACCTCCACAAAACGTTTTATTGACAGAATGTAACATTATCACCTTTTTGCACAATAAACCTTCTTAATGTGTCCTAAATCTTTTGAAAAGGCTGGAATTTTGATAATAGGCGTCCATACTCTGTGCCAATGTAATATTACTACTGTGCTACTGTCGTTCCATTGTTTCTAGCACCTGACTCCTATGAAAACAGTGACTCGTTGTATACATGTATACTGACGTGGATACATGAGACCACGAAGGAGTCACGTGGCCTTCTCAGACCAAGGGTCACTTTTATCAAGAGTAAACAAAGGAGACGCCGTCGTCAAACAACGCAGGCCCGCACAGCTGATACTGAGTGCTCGGAAACATTTTGACATTCCAAGCAAACTTTGTAAATCAAGGAAAGACTGAGAAGAATTCGGAACAGCAGCCACCATGTCGAGGCCTGATTTGAACGGAACTTGGAACCAAGTGAAAAACGAGAACTTTGATGCGTACATGAGAGCGTTGGGTGAGTACCGTTCGATACCTGGAGAGGGGCGTAGGGTTGGTTTTTAATCAGATACGGATACTACTGGTTTCTGCCCCTCCCACTAAACTATGGTCAGTCTATTGATCATACCAGGTAAAGGTACATGTACAAAGGTAACGCAGTCCTTAGTATATTTTTGTGAACGGAGCTTCACGGAAAATCTTACACAAATCTGCGTGTGAAAGAACAAGCGTTTCCACTTCGACGCAGTGAGCTCATTGGGCCGAGTTTGTTGTTTTAGATCAGATTTTGCTTGGTTTTCTCACGATATCAAATTAAGGATTCGTACATGGGGGAAAAGATTGGTCCAAGTAGCTTGGACATTGAAGGAACCTCGTTTAATGTACGTCGAAAGAGCTTGCACCCGTTTCGTCCTTTTCTTTTCTGCTAACATTTTTATACCTAGACAGAACAAAAGAGAGCCGGAACTTCGTTGCCATTTTGGTAATGCCTCCTGTATTACCTCCGGGCAAAAAAACACCAATACTGCTGCAGTTTAGTGTAGTATAGAAGGATGTCTAATTTACAACGCCTAGCTTCTACCGTGAAACGTAAATGTATACATTACAACTATAGAGGAGGATTGTTGGCGGTAACACGGGTAATCGTAGCTGAGGCCGTATCCACTTTCAAAACAACGCTGACGATCAATAGCGCGCGGGTGCGACGTGAAAATCATACTGACTTGGCGACCTTTACCGTATTCGCAAGATGGACAAATGATTTGACAAATGTCCAGTTACAACTTTACCATTTTTTGTGTGCTAAGGAAATACAGATCTATATCAATTACTGGGATTTAAAGGGGGGTCCAAAAGTAAGGGAGGCTACTGCAAAGGTTTGTATAACCTTTGAACTCCTAGCCTAGCATATCCTTTGACTGAGTCGAAAAAGGTGATAGATTTTGACAATAGATCGTATTCAATATCGCAGTATGATATGAAATAGCTAGTTACTTTAACACTGTCCTTATAAAGTGTGACCCAAAATAGTATGTGGTCGTCTCTATGGTGTTATCATGGCCGATCTGATACGAATGAAACACAAAAGAAATAGAACAATAGGAGTCGTAAAGTCTGAGTAGCCCGGAGATAGGCTACAATAGTTTGGGTGAACCCAGTTGGTTGCTATCCCACTATATAGAAGCTTCAGCTCAAAGGGATATATTCTTTACAAACCACCCATGTCTGCGAATTAGGAATAAGGACCGAATACCTAATTCTTTGAGATACCATTCTGCTATCCTTTCCTCAGCGTTGCCCCTAATGCAGGTATTCAGCAGATAGATCAAGGAGGAAGTTTGTATCTTCTTCAATCAAAGTTTATCCATATCTTTTCCCCCTTTCACAGACGTGGGCTTTGTGACCAGGAAGATAGGAAACCAGCTTCATCCTCAGAAGGTGATCACACAGGATGGCGAGCACATGAACATCAAGACGCTCAGCACTTTCAAGAACCACGAGATCGACTTCAACCTCGGGCAGGAGTTTGATGAACACACTTTGGACGGCAGAACGGTGAAGGTGGGTACGAAGACGAAATCCGAAGTCTACAAAAATAAAGGAAATGTGAAACGCGTTTGCTTATAAAACATATTTAGACATAAGCATGCCATTAATTAGAGATACAGTCTGAGTTTTTGAAGAAGGAAGTCACTTTTTGCAACGCCTCTGGGGCGCAGCCGATACGACATTTGACCCACTTTCAGCAGATTGATGGTCACGAATCAGTGCTGATTTTCATGTTTGTATGTAACGGTAAAGTGTTAATTTGCACAACTCGCATTTATAAACGTTCTCATACCTTGCCTCATTTTATGCTCGCTGACAGAAGATTCTACTCACAGAATCGTACTGATTGATACTTCAAGCTCAGTCTCTTTGTGCTGTATTGCAGTACTGACTAACGGCAATAACTTTTACATCCCCAGACCACCATCAACTGGGACGGAGAGAAGTTATGCGCAGAACAGAAGGGGGAGAAAGCGGACAGGGGCTGGTGCCACACACTGGTGGACGGGAAACTTCACCTGGTCAGTGTCACTTCGAACTGACGAGTAAAATTTGTGGTTTTGGATTTGGGAACGGCGAGGCTCTAACAGTGACAGGGGGAGAATATTAAGGCTAGGAAAATCAAAAGAAGATATCGGACTCACAATTGGCATCAAATTCGGCAATTGGGCTAGTGAGAGAGTGGATATCCGTGCCTGTATAGTTGGACACGTCCGCCATGCATTTTGATGTTCACCTTTTACATTTTGGCCTCAATAGTTGATTCCCAACGCACTTCATAATGATCTTCCTTATACGTGTTGAAGCGACAGTAATGGTTATGCTGATACAATATGGCTGTACTCTATAAAAAAGATAACAACAAAGATAACATATTTTCCTTCTTCCATAGGATCTTCATGTTGGTGACGTCCGCTGTCATCAGGAGTTCAAGAAAGAATCTTAATATTCGTCTTGAAGGAAATGAAGACGCTAAGCTTTCTTTTTAACTCTACCATATCTAAAAATCTTAATATTAACACAATTTACCCCTTCAGTTCAATTAATACAGAGAATTTGCTTGTTGTGATGGTTGTCTCAAAGATTTGGTGTAAACATTTGCTGTGTGAAGAAACTGATGTGAAAATGTGAATAGGTGTAATAAGTCAAACATATCGGGGTTATAAAGTAGAGTGGATTCATTCCTCAAGCTAACCGACATCTCGCACACAGCAATCGTTCCTTAATAAGACTTTTGTTCAGCCTGTCACACACAACTTTTATTCAGCGACAAATCGTACTTTGTATCAAAACACTCGGACGGTCTCGGTCTACCTTTTAACATACTATCCACTACTACTACTTACATTATCATTATGTCAAAAAGTATACAAACGATCCTTTGGTACCTAACCTAACATCCTCGCTGCCCTATCGTATGTCACTACTCCTGGATGTTAATCATAGACATATTATTTGTTTATCGTTGGCATGGACTTAAGTGATGAAGTAGATTCAAACCAACAAAGAGACAAAGATATATATCACACGTTCGTTTATTAAACATACGCAGAACCAAGCAATATTTTATTCATTTTAGTCAAAGGTTTAGACAGCAGAATAGAACATCAGCGAACGACACGGTATAACACAGGCTCATTATCTTAGTAGAACAGAAATATACATATAGACTCAAATATATCGGCATATATCCGTGCAACAACACGCTCCTGTAATAGTCCATACTAGTACGGCAGTGGGGAGTTGGCCAACTACGCTATTCTATTCTCAGTTATGATATGATGATTTTTGTGTGCAGTGTTTCCACATATCAAGCCAAGATGCCTGTTAATGACAGCTTTGGGTGTCAGATAGGTTTTATCTTGTATAAAGGTTCAGTTAAAGGTTCTCTGATACTCTACCATCCAATATTCTGACTCCGGATATTTGATATTTGAAAGTACGTTAGACCATCTAATTGGTCGTGCCAATAAATTCACAAAACTCTAAATACTTCCCGAGGTGTTGAAATCTCCGATTTGTTTTGGATTCCGAGGTGGAGGTAGCCTCTACCAGGGTCCTCAGGCTGCTATAAAAATAGTCGAAATTGGCCAAATACACTGAATGGCATGCCAGAGGAGTTAGCAGGCTAGAGGGTACGTGTTTCTGTATCTGTATAGCCGGTGCAACCGCCCTTCGACGTAACACACCAGCTTCGCAGGCACGCGGCGCGACGGCAGCTAGCTATGTTACACGAACGACCTGTTACACCCAATCTGTCCACGTCCCACATCACAGTGTTTGCGAATTACACCCTCTAGCCGGCTAATTCCTATGGTATGCTAAGTACTAAGTCCATCAGACCAATTTCTGCTAGAGGGTAGGGTGGAAGGGGTGCGGGAGTTTAGCTCGACTCCTTCATGGCAGCTGCTGCAGTCATCACCCTCTCCTGGATCTCCTTTACGTACGGAAGCGCCACCATGCGGTCCCGCCAGGCAATGATGTTCTTGTAGTCGCTGGTGTCGTACCCGACTATACCCAGCATGCCGGAGGCTCCGCCAAGCGAGAAGTCTACAGAAGGGGATAGGAATTAGACCAAATGAGTCAAAATGGTTTGAACGTTTGAGCGGCGATTAATAATGAGGAAGGAAATAAACACACACACACACACACACACACACACACACACACACACACACACACACACACACACACACTTTTTCTCTCTCTCTCTCTCTGACTCATCCGCTCACACAAACACACAGACACACAGACACACACACACACACACACACTTTTTTCTCTCTCTCTCTCTGACTCATCCGCTCACACAGACACACAGACACACAGACACAGACACAGACACACACACACACACACACACACACACACACACACACGCACGCACGCACGCACGCACGCACGCACGCACGCAGTGTTATATTTGTCCTATCCCCCCCCCCCCCCCCAAAAAAAATTTCGATTTCACTACCTACCAGCCAGCGAAAGCTCGTTGCCTGCGACGTAGCTCTTCCCTTCCAGCATCTTATTGAAGACTTCCAGCTGGTCTTTCAACTTCTTCTTAGCCTCGTCGTCCGGCTCTCTCTTGAACAGGATTGGACCCTGGGTTTGTGAAGACGACAAGTCGAGAACGTAAGACAGTTGTAGAATTTCAGTATGTACCGTAGCTGGTTTCCTTATTTCCCAACAAATTTCTATCAATTTTGTTACCTACTTATATGTAAATATAACACGATGAAATGTACTGACCACATAGCCGACGATGGCAGGGGTATAGGTGCAGAGGTCATACTGCAGCATCACGTTTATCTTTGCCCTTTTCTTGGGGTCCTTGGGGTACAGCTTGTCCGGCGTCTTACTGTACTTGTCGTTCAAGTAGATGTTGATGGCGCGACTGGAACAAATAGTACATAGTGAAAAGCTCTGAAGGGGTCAACAGGCGCGGTCACATTCGTCGTAGGCCATCGTCACAAGATTTTAATGCCATAGAATTTCTACATAGATTTATACGTAAACCATTTTGCATTGGGGCAATTGAAAATAAACCCCAGTATCAAATCCCCGTCCCATGGTGACCACGTTGTTGACCTGATACATGTAACGTTACATGGGATAAAATCATCATAAAGTATCATTCGTTCTCTTTGTGGTCAATTTCAGGTCCCGGCAAGCTTGGTACCATTAAACGCTACTTTTCTGAGTTCTACTCTCCAAGCAGATGTTTAGGCTTCGTCTTATTTTTGATGTGTCTATAGGAGTTTTTATAGGTCTTTCTTTTTTGTTATGGTATCTTTTTTTTTTTATGCCAGCCAAATGCATAATGGTAACTGCCTGGCAAATGGATACAGCCTGGCCAATTTGATACTGTCTTGCAGCCACCAAAAGCTCTGCTTGGAGATTACATGTATATGAGTTCAACGTCAGCTCACCTCTCCCACATAATAAAGCCGTCCTCGTCGATAGTGGGGACGCAGTGACAGGGGTTCATGGCGACAAACTCCGGTTTCAGCTGTTCCCCGTTGAACAGGTCCACCGACTTCTCTTCCAGCTCCAGCCCGATCGACTTGGCGCACATCATGACGGCACGGCAGGGCGCCGACAGAATGTTGTGGTAGAGCGTCACTGGCATGGTTCTGACTGAAGCTTGTGGTTCGGAGGTCTGGATATTGTGGAAACGTTTGCTGTGCTGCCAGGTAAGTATTGTTTTCTGTGCCCTGCCCCTGAGGTCACAGCTACACAATACGCTGGTGTCGTGTGGCAAACTACAACTCCAAAACACTGCGCAAACATGAGCTTGGCGTCTACCATTTTATTTCAGGGAGGTTCAGGGTAGTGGAGAGCTTTCAATGGTTTTCTTCAGCCCCTTGCCTGCCACACACATAGCCAAATATATATGGCCTCCCGAACACTGGCGAACTCCTCCTAACCATGGTTGCACCAGCCGAATTTTCTAAATGTTTAAAACATTCGGGAGGTTGGGCCATGGTTGGGGACAGGTTGGCTGGTGGTTGGGAGTAGGTCAGCAGTTGTCGGGGTGTGGTTGCCAGTCAAATTTGACTCAAATTTAACTCAAATTTGATTCGATTCGCGTCGAAGGTAGGTTTGGTTAGACTGCTTCCAACGTACCGCCAACCTTGGTTGGTTGGTGGTCGGGGGAATATTCTGAATGTGCGACAGGGGCTTTAGAAATCGACGCCGTCATACCGTGACAGAATTTTGTGCCTTCATATTCCTGTGTAGTTAAGGACTTTTTTCTACGCTACTAGGATTGTCGTGTAAAATTACGACTTTTAAAATGGGTTGAACATGTCTACAAAAGCAGGCCGACAGTTGAATGTTGTGCAATATACATAGGACTGTCCTAAGAACTCCTAAACGTTCTGTCGTAGACATGCTATGTGGCGTACTTTATGAAGAGTATGTGCGTGTACGTGTGTTTGTGATCATGAATTTGAGTTGCCTTAGTATTGGGGGATGATATTATTCTGAATGACAGACAATGATATCGGGTAGTCATTTGAAGCTTTATTACAGACTTTACAACAGTACAAAGATTCTAAAGTTGTAACAATAAGTATATCATTCTTTATTCAGGCAAAGGCTGTAACTTAATAAAATATACAAAGAAAATTATAGAAAACACAAATTAGTTATATCGTACAAAAATAGTTTTCCGTGGCGTTTTCCGTATTGATAATATCATGATCATATTTAGAAACAATATTTTCATTCTATAGTCTAAGGCAGTGAATTTTTCAGTCTTGACTTCAAGTAACAATTTCGCATTGAGAAAATAATGCAAATGTTATCTTTCTTGTTCTTTAATGATATCTTACAGTGTATATGCTCTGGGTTATCATTTACATTATGGACAATACACATGATAACATCACTGAAGCATAGAAAACGTACATTTCGAAGATCTGTAGCGGTGATGAATGACAGACTTAACTATGGCGGTTCCATCGGAATTTGCAGTTCACACTATTTGAGGTATGTTTAGACAAAGTGCTGTTTGGTACAATTTTGCAAAGTTCAAAATGTTATTCCTTACAGAAAAAAATGAAATCATATTCCAAGGTTGGCAAAGCTTTGGGAATACCTTGATTGAAAAGCTGCTACAATGTGTATTGAACATACTGTCTTTATTGTAGGCTACTGGGATGCATTTTGAATACGTTTTCTTCATCCTCATCTTTCTATGACATTGACTTCAGCATCTCGTACCATCCCTTGTTGCTCTCCTCAAAGTAAGGAAGCGCCCTCATGCGGTCGTTCCAGGCACTGACGCAGGAGTAGTTGCTTTTGTAGTCGTAATCCTTGAAGTCTAAGAGGGTCAGGGTAGCCATCATGATGAAGTCTGCGGAAGAAGATGTTAAGAATTTGTGAAAATCGTACAATTAATCTCAAAATCTGGATCGAATTCGTGAACACGATTGATGATACAAGGAAATCGAGTCAGTACATGCCATGAGTGATGAAAGTCTGTAGACTCGTCTTGGGTAAGATTAGGTTAGTTTTATAGCTGAGTACACTGCTGTCTTTCTACAATATAGATGGGACATCTGTATAGATGGCTCCTCGGCGTACACACCATGCCAGCTTCGCAGGTACACGGCGCGGCGGCAGCTGGCTATATTACACCGAACGACTTGTTACACCTAGCATTTGCACATCTAACTCTACACATTGTTAAAATCTATCTAGTGATGTCAATAGGAGGTGAAATTCATCGTCAACATTGTCTGTAATCAAGATGTGCATGCTGTACCTGCCAGTGTGAGACAGTCTCCCGCGACATATGTCTTCCCCTCCAGCACTTTGTTAAACAGCTCCAAGCTCGTCTTGACTTTCTCTTCTTTCTCCGGGTCCGCATCTTGTCCCTGAAGGATCTGCGGCGCCTGTGACAGGTTAGAACATGTGTGTTATACTGCTTGTAACAAACAAAATATACTAGATGCATCTATGTTTGGCCAAAGGAGTGACCATTAGCCACCAAGTCTATCTCTTTCTCTCTCTGAGTATGTGTGTGTGTGTGTGTGTGTGTGTGTGTGTGTGTGTGTGTGTGTGTGTGTGTGTGTGTGTGTGTGTGTGTGTGTGTGTGTGTACGTGCGTGCGCGTGTGCGTATATGTGTCTGTCTGTCTGTCAGTTTGTCTGTCTTGTTCGTTTCATCCTGACGTTTAAAATGACGCTTGTGCTGGGTTAACTGTGACGTACACCCCATGAACGCAATTTGATTGACAGTTGTAACAGACAACACTTACTATGTAGCCGCCGATGTTGGCGTCAAACTGTCTGTGAAAGCCGAACAGGAGGTTGACTTTAGCTCGCTTCTGGTGATCAGTGGGGTAGAGCTTCGCAGGATCTTTCGCGTACTTGTCGTTCAAATAGACCATGATCGCAACACTAAAGAGACAAAATCACACAGGTAAAGTCATTGTGGTATCTTACAACCTTTGTTAAAAACGCACAACAACAGTTAGTTGCTCCAAAATCATGAACACCTGTAATTGTAAACATACTTCTAACTAGCTTCTGAATTTTTTGTCACATGTCGAAATGATTTCAATTCACCGACAAATCTGAATTTCCATAGCTGTAAATTAGGAATAGATTAAAGTAGATATTAAAGATTGAAGATCGCCTTACGACATTTAAACGTACTCGTGCACACTAGCTACACTTTAATTAATTACCCTGTAACTGAACACCGCACTTTTTCTGCCAAGTCATTTTGTAAGCATTCACAGTGCGTGTGGTATGACGATTACAATCGGATCTATCTTGTAATCGAGAATCCAAATGCCGTGTTTGTGACACTACCTCCAGATCAACTTTCTCTCAAATTCTTCGGGTTATATCCAAAGCTTATAAAACAGAACGTCAGATTCATTTTCTAATATTGGCACCAAACTGAGAAGATATTTTATTGCATTGGCTGGCTAGTATGTTGTAATCAGCTTTATCGTCATTTTTGTGACTTGTAGAGGGAAAGTTTTCCGATCACCCTTTCCCTACCCCCTGATGAAATGGAAAACTCCAAGACATCTGTACCTTGGGTCTTTGAACCCCGTTTCCAAGTAACGGACGCCATAACAGGGTCTCATGTTTTACAACAACACCACGTACACCCCAGCGCACATTCACTCACAAGGCATGGCTGTCATGGATTCCTCCGGTGCTCAAAGAGACCACAAGAAACGTTTCCAAAGCAAACACTGCTCGTTGCCATGCTCAGTTCTTAGGCGAACAATGATATGCCTCTTGTGTTCACAGTATTAAGACACGGCAAAAGCCAACATGACAAAGCACAATTTATCACTGGTCAAAGTTTAGCCGCTCTTATTGGCTAAATGAGCAGATATTTCTTACACGATCTTGACCTGGACTGACCCTGTGGTTAGTTACCGAGTTAGTGTACATTATCAACAAAACATCGCAAACAGCAAATAAGACCATTAATGTTGTCAAGACCGCTGATAATCTGAATGTTTTATTAACCCAAATATCTGTGACGAGTTTTACATCTTCAAACTTTTAGTAGCCAGTAAAAGTAAGATTCAAGGCGGCGATTCCCGTCTGTTGTGGTGTTCATAAATCTACAAATTTGAGTGTAACTTTCGTTCAAATCGTTGTGAGGTGGACTTAAGTTTGAACTAGTAATATAAATATGATTAAGAACAGGGTCCAAGCGAACCATGATAAAGAACGCACTCAAGTAGTGTCAACACTGGGGCACATAATAGACTGTCAAGACAACGAACAGCGCTGTGTGATAAACTCTAGAATAACAACACCTGCGTGCAATGGCTTTCTATAGTAAGTACTTGTTGTTGGAGGTCTCTAGGCGAGGAGTATAAAAGCTACGTACATACACGTGAAAGGCATTCAAATTACGGTTCAGATTATAGTAGCATGGAATTCTTCTATTTATTATGTCTCCCGAGCTATTAAGAAATATTCTTGTCAAGCGAAGGTTCGACATTAGATACTCGGTACTAGCATATAAACGTTGTGGATTTATTTTTTAATGTCGGTAAAAGAAGTTACCATTACCAACTTCATTTGGCGTTAAGACGACATGTTGGGGTTACCCACCCCTTCTTTTCGGGACCCCAAAATAGGCTTAAAATTCACTGTACATTGGCAACGCGTAGGCGTAGGCGTCTGTTCCGGATAGAAGGCACACCCCCTTATTCAACTAGTATAACTACAACAGAATTTAATGTGATTAAACGACAAACTACAAACCAGTACACACATATACGTATTCATACTAACAAGAAACATCATATTATTTCATTGCAGAGAAAATACGTCTTACAAATAAAATGTAACATTTTAACTGTCAGCCGAAAGTTGACAATCGTTTACAAACAAACGTATCAAAAATAGATTTAGTTAGAATTGTGATTCTGCGAATTTGAACTGGTACGCAGACTACTTCTATCAAAATGGTAAAATACACATGTTCAATTTTCTTACAGTATACATGCAATTATAGGCCGTACCTTTCCCAGAGTGCCACGTCTCCGTCCTTGATAGTGGGGACAGTGTGACAAGGATTCATTGCCAGAAACTCTGGAGTCTTGTTGTCCTATCGGTCAGACAGAACACATTTAGGTACGGAAAATGATAAATTATCTTTGACGAAACAATACATTTCAACCCAAGGGTAAAGCAACTGAAACCTCAGTTTTTTTCTTACAAAGAGTGGACGAAATAATGATGGTAAATCGCGTACTAATGCTTTGAAAAGTATGAATTACTTATACATGTACCTATTTCTGATAAATGTTGGACTTAACACATAGCTTGGAAGTTTAACACATACACAAAGGAAGATATTATTCTACTTGCGGACACAAATGTCAGGTAGTTTGCCATGTGTTCATTCAATTAAAACAAAGCTCTACACCTACCCCCTTCTGTATATCTACGATCTTGTGGTTAAGCTCCAACCCGATCTCTTTGCCGAACATAAGAACTGCGCGGCATGGCGGTGAGAAATACGCCAAGTACAGGTCCACAGACGGTTTCGTACTGCTGGCAGCAGTGTTCTTCGAGCCACCACAACCCATCGTAATTCTGAGCGTTAACTAACTCTGTGACCTGCTAGGAACACCTGTAACAACTTCTGCAGCGCAGGGCACAAGTGTTGACAATGAAAGTTGAAGCGGGCTGTTTTGTACACCTGTCGTGCGCCTGCGTATGGGCAGGCCCCTGCGTTGCCGTGGGACGATTCCATTTGGCATTGTGGGGGGTAGGCAAGTGGTGACGTAAACTGTGTACCCTCTCCGAGTTGTAGTCAGATATTTCATGCAATTGCCTACTCTCCAACAGAGATCGATTGGGAAGATTGTGACATTCTTCTATCTACCGTTTTTTACGACTTTGCCACCGAAAGATATGCTTCCAGTCCTTTTAGATAGTGCTGCTGGTGACAGTATGTCATCGTGAATTGATAATGTCGCCCTTTTCTATGAAGGCAAACTCCTGTGATTTCTGCAGTGATGGAAACTTTGTATTGATAGTACATATGCTACGATATGTTTGTGGGCGACGTATCATATTACCATATATATGAAAGATCAAAGTAAGAAAAGCATAAAAACAAAGAACGCGTGTACTTGTTGGATTGTCGGTTTATTTGTAAAAAAAAACCTTATGGAATATGGCTATGTTGTTTCGATATTTCTTTCATGTAACATAGACACAAAGCTTGTGTTTTGTGTAAACATATTTCACACGAAGGAAACATGGAAGTACTTCGAAAAAAAATCCATACATAAAGTACAATATTCTAAAATTCTATGGCCTTAAAAGACTCTTTACTTCTGTACATTACGAAGGTCGTACTGCAATTCGTAGAAAAGAAACAAAGTATAAAATCGTTGAAATATTCGATACCTTTACTTTACTACATTTCATTAGATATTCTTTTGATATCACAGCTACCATCTTCTTGCATATGAGGATTATTTCTTAAATCTATATAATACAAAGTAACTTTCACGAATGTCAGTTTCCGATGTTTACTGATGACTCAAATCGTGTTGCGTTATAGATGCTCTACATACTCAATCCGCTGGGTGTCGTTGCTGATCAGTTGTCGGTAATTGTATGTGTTTCAGAAGCGATCTGAAAGAAATCGGAAACAATAAGTCAACATGATTGTAATGCCTAATTTCTCATTTGCATGTTGTGTTGATTAATATCTAGTAAGGATGACCCTACTGTACTACTTGGTGACGATGAGGCCTTTAAGATTGGAATGTGATGTACGATGCAGAAGTATGGTTTAAAATACATGTACAACAAAATACTACTAGTACACATTTACAAATAACCTTTTGTCTGTAAAATTCGTTGAGCAATCTGACAAATCTTCGCGGTTGCAGTCAACAGTGGAAAGGAGGTGTTACTCAGCCTCTACCAGACTTCGGGAGGAGGCTGGAAAGAGTAGAAATTGGCCAAATAGACAGATAAAATGCCAGGGGAGTTACTCGCGGATCAACTCCCTGGCGTGTTATCTGTCTATTTGGCCAATTTCTACTCTTTGCAGCTGTCTCCTGAAGCCTGGTAGAGGCTAGGTGTTACTGGACTGGTACTTACTGAGCTGTTTCTCGGTGTTGAAGGCGTTGTGGTAGGTGGTCTCCCACATAACCGGCATGCCGTACACATCCCGCTGGACCTTGTGTAGAGTCGGCGGCTTGGCAGGTCGGGGCGGGTCCGGGTCCCGGTATGGAGCGGGCGGAGACTCCTGAAGACAGAATTGTCATACCATGTATGTGTAAGGATATATGTCTATCGATTTATTACGACTATATGTTTATAAATTTGTTAAGAATTAAATCATGTAACCTATATCTTGTGATATTTTGTCTGACACTAACCTCTTCTCTTATGACCTCAATGAAAAGCGGCCTGCAGGCCGATTTGAGTATTTCATGAATAAACAAATGCTAAAAACAAACAAACAAACAAACAAACAAACAAACAAACAGACTCGTAATACAATAATGCAAGGATAAAGGAAACAAGCAGACATAGAGAGATGAAGCACCCTTTATCGTTACTTCGGTGCTTTCTTTCTTTCTCTTTTCACCCTTTCTCTCTTCCTTTTTTGTTCTCTCATTCCCTCTGTTGGAAGATTCGTCTTGACTGGACGCAAGTCAAGTTAACGTTCCTTTTCCCAGCTTGCACAGCGCGTTTTGTAAAGCAGACTGGGAAGTATAAGATCTGCTTCAGTACATCCAAGAAAACTTGACATATTTCTGATGTGAACTAAGTGATGATTACTAAGAAGTACAGATAAGCACCCTTACCCCCATCTCCACAGGTGGCTTCCTGGTGTCTTTGACTTGTGCCATGAGTGCAGCGTCAGGAAGTAGGGAGGTCAGGTCTAGGGCCGTGCCGTTAGATATACTGCAAGAACGGGAACAGAGGGAAGAATTGATTTAGAAGCTTGAATGAAAAGGCTAATTGCAGCCGCTTGATGCTTAGCCTGGATGACAGACCCACAGCACGCTAGGCCCAGAGTTATTAGCCAGTGTGGATCAGGAGGGCTGCGGTATAATTTCCTTGGGGACATGTTGGCCCTGGAGCCGAGGAACTGGTCTTCAAAACGTCCTGATATTTGTGTAGGCACCGCGAATAAAAGTCGCGCCCCCTGGACGAAGAAAGAGCACGAAATACTCAAAATCTCTTTTGTCTGCGACCCCACGTAATGTGCGTCCAGCCCTACAGCTCCTACAAAATGCGCGGCTGCTTGGCACTTTTCAATGAAACTGTTATAAATCGCCTCAAGTAGTCATTCACTTTGTCCTGCCCTACAATGTCAAGAGGTTTGTACATTCACCCAGACGTCGCCCAGAACCCCGGATCAAATACCCCTGCCCTTTATACAATAGACCGGAATGTTTACGTACACAATTGCTGTTCAGATTTCTTCCAACAAAAAATAAACATTTCCAGCTTGCCCTCCTTTCGTAGAAACACACCAAATTATGTCCAAAAAGCAGAATGATATCCTTAAGGGTGCAGGTATACGATTAGGAAAATATTACATTACAGAATGTAGCAGGCAAATATTAAGCAAATGTGTTCTTAAGATTGTTAGAAAATGACACAAATACATCGTATCGCTACATGGATACTGCACAGATTCGGTTCATTGCATTTCTTAAGTACTGGCTTGTGTAACTAAGAAGCAGCGGGAACATATAGTAGAAGATATGGGGCACATATAATACTTAGAACAGCGATAGGAATGTTCTGGAGACACTTACTTGTCGTCTGGCACCACGATTTCGGGATGGACTCGGGCGAACTGGGAAGGGTACAGACCGTTCACGTCCCGCCCTTTGCGGTAAACGCTGTCAAAACAAGACAAAAAGACTGAATAATCTGTGAGTTACACTTGTACTTACTCTATAAGACAAGTTCAGACAAGGGGTAAAGGGTTCAGAATTTCTCCCTGTCGCATAGGATCATTGCAGCAACATTTCTAACTTACTACGCAGACCTGTAAAACAAAATCACACTTGTGAATTCTAACCTGCCTCGGCACACTTGTGAATCGTGGGGAACGTTACGCATTGAACGTAAAATTGTCCAACACCAACAAAACAGAGTAGTGTCCTTACCTTTCAGTGAATCTTACAACTTTAAAGCGTTGCGACACAGTGTAATTGTTGCCCCCCAGTGGTAACTTAATAATAAGGAGTTAGCAAACAAGAGGTCGGTAATACAAGCCAGGGTGACAAACGTCGTCTGCATGCCGCAAAGGATGATGGGATCCACATGATAGAAACCCTCCAATGCATTGATCAATTGGTTTCTTCTATGCTATAGAAACAAACCTATCGAATGGTGTCATCTGTAGACATTATTCATATTAGTATACTTTGAAATCTTGTTACATCTATCTATTCGTTCTAGTCTTGTGACACTTCATAAATACGATACAATTTCAGACAGAGGAATGGATGGAATGATTCTTACTTTTTGCCTGACTCTTCAACATAACTGTGATGTTTAAACTCCCTCAGTTTAGTAGCAGCAGCGCTCGTCATGGCGTAAGGTTACTCTGAAAGAGATGAAAACAACAACATTGTTTAAGGTCTGGTTCAAAATGCTACCACACAATACAAAAGCCTACTCATTATAAAAGCAAGTTCAAATCTGCTTCATACATTGTATATTGACGACAATGCACTACCGTTTGATCTGTAAACGTCTGATGTGGTATCCTGGCACATTGTGAGTTTTATGATCCTACTTTATATTCTATATATCCTTGTATGTATTTAAACCAAACTGCCATTCATTTTACTGTGTGTGATTATATTAGGATTACGTCAATAGATTTCCATTTTGCGAAATCATTTGATTCATTTATAGATCGTTTCCTAGCAAGCAATTGTCTTATAGCAGCATACTTCGAATTTTAGGTGAAGAGATATAAGATCATAGTTAACACAAAGCGCCAGTGAAAACTATACTGATGGCGTCTGACCAATAGTCAATGCATAATGAAAGCTATGCGTGACAACAGGATTCATTCAAGTTCTTCGACATTCTTAAACAATGTTGGTCACGAGTGTTTTCGTCGTTTTAAAAACATAACATCGTGATATTCGCCTAATTTCGAAAGATACATCGAACCAAGACCTTGATAGAACCATGAAAGTATTCAACGCCAAATCGTAGCGAGTGGAGCTTGACGATATCATCACGTTATGAACTTGCAACACGACAGAAAATATACTAAAATCGTTTTATTTGGTCCAAGAGGAACCACCTGACTTAAAATTTTCAAGCTAATGATATAAATGACTGACTTTCGTATCGGGCATCATCCAAACAATATCGTCTCTATGGACGGGTATTTTGTAAACTATCCTATGTCAGCACAGAAATATCGATCAAAAAGACCTGCAAATCCTGCAATGATGTATTCTTTCAATCGTCTCCTAATGTAGACGAAAGTGTCAAGACTTACCTGAATTATACCTGAGAAAATGCAGGCATAGAAGACGAAAGTTTGAATGGACAGACGCGGGTTTGTGCTGCTGTCCTGGTAGATGTGTTGGACAAGAAACTGGTAAGGTTATACATAGCAACGAAAGCCGCATGCGCCGACGCTGGCACGGCTCTGTTTCGGCGCTTCCCTTCTTTTGTGTTGTTGCCATGTTCTCCACAATAGCCGTCATACAATCTCCTTCATAATTCATGCGGTGCATCTCTCAAAGGGCACTGTGTAGTACAGTACGTAGCCTCCAGCAAATCGCCACGCACGGCCGACCTCGCCATGGCTGACACATCGGCATCGAGTCCGTTTGTCCCACAATATATCTCATCTCCAAGTAAACGGCCGCCTTTTATTTTTCAACCCCACTGTTACTTAATATTTTTAACTTTGCGATAGGGCACCTCCATACCTTACAAGAAATCCACGGAAGCGTTCTAAAATCTGAAAGCAAGGAACTAAAAAAACACTTATTTTCCATGTACCATTTTGTTAAGGCAGATCTAAAGCTATTCCAGAAGTTTGATTGTTGTAGTTCTCGTAGCGTAACGACCGTAATCATTCAACAATGCTCAAAGCACAGTTTGTAATGGAATCCTGCCCCGTCTTTGACCGGCTGAAACTGTAGCCGTTGCGCTTGAATGGCCTTCGTCTGAATGAACTCTGTAGATCCCCCCCCCCTCCGACGCTAGTAATCTCCAAGCAGATGTTCGGAATGGAAGATGGTAACGTGTTCGATTGTACTTTGTACGATTGATGAGCAATACAATTCATTGAAATTATTCTGACTGCTGGGCTTCACACACACACACACACACACACACACACACACACACACACACACACACACACACACACTCACACACACACACACACACACACACACACACACACACAGATAGAGAGAGTTCTAAAAACAATTTGCTCTGGGGTGGGTAGAAAAAGAATGGCAGAAAAACTAGTACAAGTCGTCTTTATTGACGAAAGTGACAGAGCAAGTTAATCTACATGCAATATATGAAGTGCACATGCTATACAGAGAAGGATAACGGTAACAAAGTCGATAATATTGTCCACATAGTGGCATAACAATTTCTAACATAGATATTTCTACTGCACGTCAAAATGTCCCATTTCTCGGTAGGAACTTGAATGCGATGTATCCTACAATGCGTAGTGCGATATTAACGTGTGGTCATCATTTACGAATTGTCCTCTAATAATTCGTAGTATTCCACGGTCCACGCATGGCTTCATTGGTGTATATATATTTTGTTGGTAATATTCTTTTAGCCAAGACAATTATAACATATGATTATGAAATTATCTTTGTATAACTTTTAACCTGAGAAACATAAAAGCGCGTTTTATTTTGCACTTTCCACGGTGTAGCCTGCGTGTTGTTATCGCCAGGAAAATTTGAACGGCTGGTTGTACGCAGACCCGTAGGTTGTCTCGAAACGCATTCTGTTGCCGAAGATGTCTTTCCTAGTGGGGACGTTAGAGGGCGCTGTGTCAGGTCGACGCCATAACCGCCTGTCGATGTCTGGATTGGTTGTTTTGAACTCCATAGGACTGGACCTGAAACATGGGAGTGCAGTGCTCAGTTTAGAAGTACGATGGTGTAATGTAGTGGATGTCTTAGTGGCCTCGACAAAACTCTAGGCCAAAAAATGGGCCAAGAAATATAAATGAAAACCATATCAGTCAATGAGCGTTTACATTGTCCCTATAAATATGTCACAGGGGAGATTGGAATCCAGGGGAGATTGGAATCAAAGTTTTAAATTATTGTTTCTAACCCTAAAATGTGCTGCATACTACTCACTAGTGACAGTAACCTTTTAGTCTATAGCTAACTCCAAAAATTTTCCGGTTAGAAACAATCATTAAAAAAAACCTTGATTCCAATCTCCCCTGGATTCCAATCTCCCCTGTGACATATATAAAAAGTACCTGACAAAAAGATAAAATAGCACCGATATTTAAGTCCTTTGCAGCAATACTCTGCAAGTAGAGGTTGGTGGAGAAGATTGTGACCTATCATATGCCCGCCGTTTTCTGTCGCCACTCTCCACCAACAGAAAACGGGGCGGCTCCACCAACCTCTGCTTTGAGCAAATGAACTCGATGCATCGTCCCTTGCAATTTTGATACCTTCTTCGTGTAGAATCTTCCTACACGCACCCCTCCCCGCTTAAGGTTTACATCGATAGATGCACAAGTACAATGTACTTACAGCGCCTTCCACATGTAAGACTGGAGGGTGGGAGGGGGAGGCTTCATACTCATCATCATCTCTCGTAACTCAGGGGGGTGACCTGGCAGGAAAAACGTCACGTTCCAAATTAACCATTCATTCTTTCCTGGATATATTGTAAATATCGTATGTACCTAGTGCATATCTGGAAATCACAGGAAAAGTTCTTACTTCGTGAACAAAAACTGTATTCAGACGATATCAAAAAGAGCTCTTTAGAATCGCTAAGTTGCGACACTTTGTTAGCTATAAGCAGCGCCCAAGTTGATCCATCACGTAGCGCTTTCTTACCATTTACACCTGGATCTTTCTCAACACACTGTTTGATTAGGTTTTAGTTTATAACTTTAAGTTCAAGTACATTTAGTATGCCAGCGAATGTTTGTAAACTATGATAACTCAGTATGTACATCGCACCAAAAAGTAGAGAAAGAAAAGCAACCAGCTTACCAAAAGCCCAGCGCCTGTCGTAGGATGCTTCGTAGGTGGACTTGGCGGGGTACTTCTGGATCGGCACCCCCCACACGTCCCGCTGTACCGGCGGCCGTCCTCCTGAGGCCGTCACTGGCCGGCCCGTCTTCATGGAGTCCTGTGCTCTTTGCTAATGATTAAAAAAAAAGCAAGTTTAGAAAAGTTTTCTGGTATTTTGTATAAAGTATATTTCAGTTATTGCCCTTTCCCATCATAATGGGGCCTTGTAAATCCAGCACGATACATGTATATGCATCGTTTAAACGCTGCATTTTATTTCACAGCTTGCGATTTCGCTGCTTCGTCATAGTGTTTTAGTTCAATTGATGTCTTTAATGCTACATTTTATTTCACAGCTTGAAATGGCTTCTTCGTAGTGTTTTAGTTCAGTTACCGTTTTACCTTACCTGTGCATGTTTGATCTGTGCCGGAGCTGTGGTCGGTCTAGCCGGCGCTGTCTGTGGCCGAGGAGTAACGCCCTTCCCTAAAGTCAGACTAAAAGTAACAAGAAAACAGAGTTCTAGAAACTGATGTGTTTTTTTAAACATAGATAGAAAACAGCTGCACATATTATCTCATGTTAACGTTGCTATGTACAAACCCAAAGTTGCCCCTTTTGTCAGAATATTAACTAAAATACACCTGCTCCACCCCATAAGATTCGTCAAAAAGGTTATAGTTCATTTCAGAAACACAATATTTTTGCGATATGGAATAAAATCGTGAGGACGTCCCGACTGAGTCAACCCTTGCGAAAATATCTAGTACTGCACGGATGACTCCTGAACGGTAAGAAAAGTTGCTGGTATTGCACATTATCGTACAGGTACACTGACAATAGAGGGCTGTGCACTAGTTGTTGACAAATCACGTTCAGCTCAACCTTATAAACCCACTAAAATAACACAGACGACGTCCGATATTCTACCTCACATTACATAGTTATATTTCCCTCCCGCTGTGGGGGAAATATATTGTATTCTTTATGGCTCACTTGTCTCTCGGCTTGGGTGCGTGGATACGCCCGTATTCGCCCGGCCACACCCCTGTTACGGGCTTGCCTTCACGTATAGGGCTGAAAAGTGAAGAAGAAAAAATACACTGTCAGTTTTGTTTTATTTCTTACTAAGATACGACAAAGTGTTAACGTTACGAACAAGTACATGTACATGTACTTATTAGATACGATAAAGTACATACGCACAAGTACAAAGACTGGTACGACAAAGTATCACTCATATACGCACAAGTACATATACATCAAAGTGACACATGTACATGTACTAAGATACGACAAAGTATCACCCATATACGCACAAGTACTATTACGACGAAGTATCACTCAAATATGCACAAGTACTAAGATACGACAAAGTAACACTCATATACGCACATGTACTAAGATACGATGAAGTGTTACTCACTTGTGTTGCACATTATGGCCCTTGAATTCTCGTAACTTGATTGATATCGCACTCATTGTGTTGGATCTGCATTCAACTCTATTAAACAAAAATGGATAGATTCAATGAAATCATAAGCTGAATAAAAAATTTCGTTAGATACCAATTTGGTCTTTTCCTCAAATTCTCTCAGGAGCTAAAACAGCATTACACTATACCTTAACAGGAAAACTGGATATAACTATGGCGTCTGCTGAAAATGATCAATGCCTTTATGAGAGAGGACATGGTCCCTAGGGCAACCTGTCGTGTCAAAAACTTGACCTTGTGAGCAAGAATAACACTCCGAACAAAACATGTTGGTGGCAGGTTGCCGTCTGAAAACACCCCCCGTGTTTTTGTAGTCCCTT
Source organism: Branchiostoma floridae x Branchiostoma japonicum (assembly GCA_013266295.2). NCBI lineage: Eukaryota > Metazoa > Chordata > Leptocardii > Amphioxiformes > Branchiostomatidae > Branchiostoma > Branchiostoma floridae x Branchiostoma japonicum. Next base: position 6,898,783 of record CM023837.1, on the reverse strand, counting down.
TGTTTACACCCTGTGTTTACACTGTGCGTGGTAACGCTTGGTCGTAAGTTGGGTTGACTTCCGGGTTGGGCTAAGTATGTGTCCTTGGTGCTATACCTGGTGTAAAATACTTGTTTTTCTCGAGTTCGTGACCTTTTAGATGATAACTAAAATCCACCAAATGATACTCCTGCCTCCATTAATTGTAAACAATTTTAAGTTTCTTTCATCCTCGATCCTTGCATTTTGGTTAATCTAATCAATCCTTCGAAGTTGTCGAGTTTACGGCAAAAATATGTAGACTTTGCTCTTAATCTGTCCCTCAACATGTTTCTGAGTAATTATCTAGGGCTCGTAACCGGGCATTACACGTTTATGCACACCCACTGGGTTGATTAATGGCGTTATTTTGCCGCACAACCTGGTCATTTACCCACATAACTCACCTGTGGGGGTATAATGGCTTCTTTTCAAACGACACACTTGTCGTATTAAATATAGATCCCCGCTTTCATACGTACCATGCGAAAGTGCCAAGTGGTTCCCAAACGCTTTTGAATCACTTAAAGTTGGTTTTAGAGTTAAGTAAGGCGTACGCTGACTGCTTTTCCCTCCATTTCATATATACATGTATAGGCACAGCGACGGTACGTTAAGCAGAGTTTAAAAACGACATATTCTGAATCAATAGTACCGACTAAGCTGTCCCTACTTTTTGTAGAGCCCTGGGACACATTTCCTTGAACGTTTGCCTTCTTGGGCTGGATAGCAAACATGGTGTGGTAACTAAAAACATATCAGTTGAGTGTAGTTAGGACAACAAGGATGGGCCTTTGATATCTGAATATTTACAGTACACGTCCGCGATTGTTGGGGCTTTTAGGCTCTGTGTACATTGCAAATCCCCCAAGCAAAACACGTTTTACAAACTCTAAGCAGGGAACAGTTTGCAAAACCACCACAGTTACAAAACCAGTAAAAGGGACACATTTACAATATACATATGATGTTACACTAGCAATTCGCTGATCCATATGGCCATATATGACTGGATATCAACAGAATGAATGAAATTCCTGACAGTGTTTGGAAGTTTCTGTCGATTTTATCACACGTTAGCACCATGGCACACTGTTTAAGAAGACCGAAAACAAGCCACACATGGCACCGATATCTGTGTTTCTGGTGGTTGTAGATACCGTTGTTTCTCACACATTCTATTTAACAGTGCTTTTTGAATGGAAATTGTTTCTCCCGAACACTGATTTATTACAATGAGTCTAACGATAAAATATCCCCTTACTTACTTTTTGGAAGCCATACGTACCAGATCAAAATTCTGTACTTAACTTAAGAACTTACCTTAACTCAGTGAGGTACCAGTGCCTCAAGTCATTTTCTTCGCCGAATGTCTTGGTGGAGTGAAGTTTCTTGAAGAGAATCCTTCCCCCTGGTTTCACCACGCTCTACTGAGCACGAAAATCCCTCTTTGAGTAGTCTGAGTACACATGAATCAACACTCGGTTTGAGTCACCTGAGGGGTTGCGCATTATGCATCGTAGTGGATCAAGTTGTGACGAAAAGACACGAAAGCAAATGCATGTAATGAACCAAAACGCGCATTTTGACGTAAAAACATTCCTCATAAAGTTTCAAACATTCACCGTAAAGTTTTTCGGAAGAATTATACCATTCTGCACCCCCACCAGGGATAGTAATGGTTTGTCCCGCAGACGACATGTTCAGTAGCAGGACGCGGAGACGTAGCCATGGCGACGGGTCGTTTGGCGCATGCCCAGGTGTCCCCCACGTTGCTCTCGGGTTACCATTGCTGGAAAGGTCACAATTTGTCATGTCTTTGTTTCCAATACAAAGAAAGGGTCGGGTGGCGTTTAGTTAGGGACGTTTCATGTAAAGCGGGGGGATGACATATTAATTTATATTGCAAGGCCTTTCTGCACTGCTTACAATGGAATGCTGCGGACAGCAGTGTCTGAACGTCAAGTGTATATGACAGGGTCATTCATTAGCTTGTCGCCTTTTTATTAAAAAAGGTACCTTTATTGTCCCAAACACAAAGTAATTTCTTACGGCTAAGATTCCCAAAGTTTCAGCGCACAGAATTCAAAAAGGAAAAATTAAATAACCTTCGAAAAACGAATTGACGGCGCCCATCTATTTTTTTCTTATTGAAGATTAAAATTGAAATATTCACTTTAATTTTTTTTCTTTTCTTTTTCAAGTTTTTGTTTTGAATGTTACTTTTTTGTTTCTTTTTCACTCTCTTCATTCCTTCTATTCCCTTTATTCTTCGGATTTATTTGGCTGGATAGCTTGAGAAGGTTTTGTAAGTTTGAAACAAGTCGATAGAAGTCGCTTTTTTCTAGCGTACGTGACGACACTGCTGAAACTTCAGGCATGTGTCTTGCATGTCCCGTCTTGTTGTGGCTGGTAGATGCATCATTCGCCAAATTAGTACAAAAAGGCGGGGCCAGCCGACGTTTCCTACTCTCTGATTGGCTGAAATCTGGAGGGGCTTTTACGTCATCCAGTACCTTTTGTATTAGTGCTCCCTTTGGTGTAAAGCCTAGTCCTATTTTTTGACCCACCGATATCTTGTTTGGTCACTACTGTTTGTGGTGTCACTAATGAAAAATTAGTTCAATGTTCTAATTAGTCTAAAAAGGTGCTCATAGAGGAGAATTTATTTCTTGCACTGTTTAATTTGACGGTATCGTGGGAGGGAGAACGCAAGACAACACAGCCGCCAGCCGGGCTCACCTTTGATACAGACCTTGTTTTTAGATCGAAGTTCTTCCCATCATCTGCCATTTTCTCGTCCTCAACGCTTTTCTCTTGTGCACATTCCTCGGCGACATGTCTGCCCGGGGAGGGAAGAAGAGGGTGAAGGCAGTGTCCCGATCGGCGAGAGCGGGGGTGATTTTCCCCGTCGGCCGGATCTACCGGTACCTTCGCCGAGACACCCACCACCTGAGGATCGGTATGGGAGCCCCGGTCTACCTGGCCGCTGTCATCGAGTACCTGAGCGGTAAACAAATATCTATTTCGTGGAAAAAATAGTGTATATTGTCGTTTTATGTTTGAAAAAATCATGGATGTATGACTTGGTGTACAGGGGCAGCCATTTTCCTTTACAAAAATCATTGCCATCTTGTCGTGATGTCACTGAATGCATAAACAAGAGAGGGGGCGTGGCACCTGTTTAAGTTCCTGACTGTCATTCATTCGATGTATATCTGAATAATTTCCTAGTGGAGAACTTTAAGTTTCCTTTAAAATCAAATTCAAGTTTAGATTTATTATCTTGAGAAGTAAATGCCATAATTGTAAAAAAAGTTTGACCAACTACTGTTCAGAAGAACTGCTGACATTCAATGCCAACAAAGACACAAATGCCTTTTATCAATATCGATGGATACTTTGAATATTATGGTGAAACACAAGTTGTTAACAGTCCATCAGAGTATGATGTATCATGAACTAAAGGTGGAAGAGATAGCTGTCCAAAAGATTTCTGACATCTGCAAACATTTTAGGAGAATTGTTTTAATAGTAGAACTCCAATTGTTTAGTAGAATACCAATAGAAAAGCTAGAAACTACCAATAGACAAAGTTGAGTGGGAAAAACAATTTGGAAACTCTTTTGGCAAGAAAACTAGCATATAACACTCTGATATTGCACACTGTTAAAAATAAAAGGAAAGAATGTATTCTACAGTCCAATATTTGTCAGACTTTTTTTATAAGGGGTGAGATACTTAATGCTAGTACATAGTTACATCATTACAGTTTAAAGGTCTATTATTTGATGCAATTGGTGGAAATAATGTCTAATTCTCACTTGTGTTCATCAGCTGAGATTCTGGAGCTGGCTGGAAACGCTGCACGAGACAACAAGAAGGGACGTATCACACCACGCCACATCTTACTGGCTGTGGCCAACGACGAAGAGCTGCACCAGGTATTTACAGCAATTGTCACAAGTTACAGTGACAGTAGGTCAGCTGTGGGAGAGCTTTATTCATGGTTTGTTTGCTTAAGATGTTGAGTTTGTCATCTGGCTGAGATTACAAATTAATAGACTGATCCCGACCCTCCACCACAATTAGCAGTTAACCAATGAAAGAATGGCTGCATGTCTGTTAAATATTTGCATTTTTCTCTTTTTATATTGCATTTCTACATTTTGACGGAGGTAGGCAGGCTTTGGGATGGTCTGTTTTGGTACACTGCGAGGAAATCTTCTACACATGCACACCTTTATCACTTGGCTTTACCCAACTCTAGTTCACATGTCCACTGCTAGATGGCAGAAATAGCCAAATGCTTTAAGGCAACAGAAATGTCTAGTAACGGCTTCAACAAAATTTTCATTGGCTATTTTTCTCAATCCAGCTCTTGAAGCACGTGACCATAGCATCTGGCGGAGTGCTACCAAAGATCCATCCCGAGCTTCTCACCAAGAAGCGTGGACAGAAGCGCATTTTCGACGCGCTGCAGCCACCGATCCCGCCTCCTCCCGTCAAGAAGACCAAGACTACGCCTCCTGCCAAGAAGTCGCCGGGCAAGAAGAAGGCAGCTGCTGCAACACCGACTGCTGGTGGCAAGGGGAAAGGCAAAGGGAAGGGCAAAGGCAAGGGCAAGGGTACCAGTACAGAGGTGTGTAGAGTGATAACGTGTGTTGTACCTGTTATTTTAGCACATGGCTACTTCCCCTCAGCTAATAAGAACTCTCTGCTTTCTGTGTTTATGAGCAAAAAAAGTGTGGTTCTTGCACCAAAAAGTGTGTGGCTATCAAGTAGTGAGTTATAATACATGTACTCACATGACCAGTTCTGGCATTTCCTCACCAATTCTGCCCTCAGTTACCGAAAAGAGTCAGGGTCCATCCAGGTGTGAGTGGATCATTTTACTAAAGGCCTAAAGGCAGGTTAACAGTTATGTAAAACAAACAAACAAACAAACAAACAAACAAACAAAACTGACCCTCACATTTGACCCTTACAGACCACGATAAGCACGGCTGACAGCACGGAAGACGCGGCGTCTGGCGGCGAGGAAACGACGGCAGCCTCTGCAGACAGCACCAGCCCTGCCATGGCCACTGGCATCACCATCCTGTCAGAGAAGAAACTCTTCCTGGGCCAGAAGGTAATGCAGTTTACCCTCTACCAGGCTTCTGAAGCGGCTGGAAAGACTAAAAAAGTGGCCAAATAGACAGATAACATGCCAGGGGAGTTGATCTGCTAAAGGGGTACATTTGCCTCTGACTAACTCCCCTGTCATGTTATCCAGCAGAGTGTCTATTTGGCCAATTTCTACTCTTTCCAGCTGCTTCTGAAGCCTGGTAGAGGCTGAATGCAATTATGAATCAGTGGATTGTGAATATGCATGGGTTAAAAAGAATTTCTCATGCATTAATGGAATTTTTCAGAAACATTTAAAACCTCAGAGCTGGCAAATGGAGACAGTATAACTGTCTTTTTTATTACACCTTTAAAATGTGACACCTTGGGTGAATTTTGAATGAGTGACTCATATGTGTTCTTGTATGTCTTGTATGTCTTTTTTCAATAATGTCATCTTAAAATGAAATGATAAAAAAATTTCCTTCTCCAGCTGACGGTGATCCAAGGTAACATAGTAAACCTGCCAGCCGATGCTGTAATACACCCCACCAACGACTCCTTCTACCTCCTCGGAGAAGTCGGTAAGTATCTCAATATTTGTGTCATATTGTTAATATCCAAGCAGATCCTATGGTGGCAAGACGGTATCCAATTGGCCAGAGGAGTGTCTATTCTATACCCAGGAGTGTCTTTTACGGTAGCCACTGAAGCTTCAGTTAAAAGACACTCCTGTGTATAGACACCCCTCTGGCCAATTGGATACTGTCTTGCCACCGTAGGATCTGCTTGGAGATTACCATATTGTAGCCGGAAGACAGTTAGATTAGATACTGCAATGTGACTTCAGCTTAACTTCATTTTATTGTCCAGCCAGGTGGGTATAATACATTGCTGGTCCAGACTGTGAGTTGTTTTTCAGGTAACCCCTGGATAAAACTTATTACAAGAACATGACAAAACACAATTCTTTCTTTCTTGAAGGTTCTAAGCTTTAAGTTTAAGACATACCTATATCAAATATAAGACATTTCTGTTTCTTAAATCCCAACTTGACACATTTGTAGGATCTGCACTACAAAAGGCAGGAGGGAAGGAGTTTGAGGGGGAGGTGAAGAAACTGCTGGAAGCCAATGGTTCACTGGACACCACTGGAGGTATGTTCTCTCCTGTTACAGTTCTGTTCTCCCTGGTTGCACATTAAGGGTTTCAAATCCTAAGGTTTTGAGGGCAAATCCTCTCCAAACTCGACTATTAGCCTTTAGCTAGTTGGGCAGCTCTGCATGTCAATTATCCAATAGAATGGAATAGATAAAATTTTGTATCAAACATCAAATATATAAAAATACCAGAGAACATTTTCCGAAACTCAGACCTCTGTGCAATAGATCTAATTAATAAGTGGTTCTTTGTCACTAGCTGTATCTGTATAGCCAGTATATATTAACTGCCCTTTGGTGCAACACACCAGCTTTGCAGATACACAATCGGCTGCAGAGCTCAGGTTATATTACACTGAACGACCAGTCAACGTGTACTGAAAACAAAGTTGGTTTATTATTCCAGCTGCCATCTGTCCTGGGCACAACTTCCCTGCCAAGTACGTGATCCACTGTAATGGTCCGTCCTGGAACACAGACAAGTGTCAGGACAACATGGAGAAGACAGTCAAGAACTGTCTGGCCCTGGCAGACGAGAAGGACCTAACTTCTGTAGCATTCCCGTCAATTGGAAGTGGTCGGTAGGTATCATTCTGAAAGCTTTCCTTACCAGTGAAGATGCTTTGTGTGCTTCATTATCATTTGTTTAAAAAAAAAATTCCTCAGTAAAAATTTGCATGTCGGGACTAGTATCTGGTTTGAACCCTGGGTCCTGAACCTTGTAAGTCCCCATTAAAGGAACCACACTTTTGATAGTCTTAAGTGCACTGTGCCAAGTTTCACTTTCTTATAAGTCTGTGGGAAATTAGTGTGCATAAACCTTTCAATGAACAAGCCAAACATTCAGGACCCTAATCAGCTACAATTTCATGGAGTGTATCCATTGAACAACCCTTGTATGCTCACGGAGCTTTGATAGAGGTTTTCCCCGAAGTAATGTCTAATGGTACACCTGACTCATTGAATCTTGTTCCTCTCCAGTGCTGGCTGGCCCAAACAGACAGCAGCCCAGCTGATCCTGAAAGCTATCAGTAACTACTTCTCCTCACAGATGACATCGTCCATCAAACAGGTTTACTTCGTCCTTTTCGACATGGAGAGCATTGGAGTCTACACCAGTGAACTAGCTAAACTGGACATTAACTAAGTTTTACATGGCTGTATATGCTCTCCCAGAGTAGTAAGTTAACTGATTTAATTTGACTTATTCAGCGAACAGGATAGGATTTTTTATATATTCCTTCCCTTTTTCTGATCAAGTTCTTCTAAATTCTTTGCTTTCCATCTTCAGGTCTTGATACCTACTTTTGTCATGCATGCATGAAACTTACACTCTCTATCACAAGAAAATTTCTACTTGTGCCCCGAGGTGATGTGGCCAGCTTTGAGGGATCACTTGAGAACTTGAGACTCATGTAAATAATGGTAACATCAGAGGGAGATGACAGTTAATATCATTTTACACTTCCTAAAGAAGAACAATGCTGTTACAGCGAGTCTTTCAGAAAAGTCTTTTATCAATTTTTTTTGAAAGGCAGGAATGAAGGTTATACTTTTGTGCAAAGAAAGGGATAAAGAAAATGCAACTCCCTTAGCAACAACCATAGTTCCAAACAAGTTAGCCATTTTTTCTTACGAGTGACAAAGTGTCAAAAGTGTGAATTTGGACATCACAACAGCTTACAGTTATTATATACGTTACTGCTGGTATTTATCATACATATATATTAGGTACATATACTGTAAGGATAACTTATTCCTTTTTATCACCTTAAAGTCACGTTTAGGAGAATCCTACAGATTTCTTTACAACTTTCAGTTATATTCGCATTAATTTGTGATGTTTCTGCAAAATTGCTAAAGATATTCAAGATTTAGTAGTTATTCAAGAAAAAAGTCAGATCAACTGTTATTACAGTTTCCAAACAGACTTGAAATCAGCAGAGAAAAAAGGATAATCAGCATGTCTAACTTGATTTACTGCTAAGATACTAAGTTACACATTACTTACTACTAAGTTAAGTGCATTTTTAACTTCCTTGAAACAAATAATAGGCATCAATGGCTTCAATGGAATTATACAAATGAAGCTGTAAACTGGCTAAATATGTGGTGTTCAGACAAGGTTCTACATGAAATTGTAGGGTGGCAAAAGAATTGAACACAAGTCATCATCTATTAGTGATATGTACTTAAAGCTTTGCATGTTGTGAATTCCTTCTCACTGTTAGGATAATCTTTTAGTTCGATACTTGATTCAAATTTATTACTAGACTGATGTTTTAGATGCTGCTCGAAAGCTGTGACTGTGAGGTTAAAGTAAACAAAGAAATTATAAGGGACAATAGGTCAGATTAGTAATTGTCAGTGAGCCTTAAGAATCTGATTTTTAGTTTTAAGGTTACTGATACAGAGGTGCTGATGTTGATGTATTGAATCAAAGATGTTATAAGGTAGCAGTCACAGCAAAAAAGTTATGATATACTCAATATAAAATCATATGTTATGTGATTTTGTTAGACGTATCATAATTTTCTGCACATAAAATGTGGAAGGTAACAGCAAAAGTACATTTAAGTGTGTGCACTTATTCATATATAACTTTGAATTTTTTAAATGTCACAGTAACATTCTTTAAAGTTTAAATCCAGTAAATGACCTGGCTAAAATGCAATTGCTTGCTTCTGACAATTTTAAAGAATATTTTCACCAGATGTTATAATTAGATGTTTAATTCCTTACTTGAAAGACTCTTATATGATATGGCTATTTGCTGTTAATGTTGTTAAATGTGCCATGAAATGTCACAATTATATCATCATTATTTGCGAAGATTGTGTTGGGTCATGATCATTGAAGAGTTCAAGTCTAAAGATTCTATCAATCTATAGCCAGAGTCTAACGTTTAACCAAGGACATTATATCAGTCCTTGGTTTAACCAGGCTTCAGGGGAGGGCGGAAAGAGTAGAAATTGGCCAAATAGACAGATAACATGTCAGGAGACATCAAAATAAACGAGTAGCCTGTCAACAGCCTCTAGATCTTTCCAGTCCAACCTCTGAAGCCTGGTAGAGGCTATCAATATATGTTGAAATGTGGCAGAAACTAAATGGAGAACTCATACTTACTAAGCCTAACGTTACACCTTGGTCAGAAGCTTTCCTGGCTTTCCAATAGGTCCAATGTCGGTACAATGAACAATTTATCGAAAAAGAAGACTTTTACTGCTTCAAGTCACATTATGCCCCCCCTACGTTGTAATGGTATGATCGGGTAAAGTCTCGTGAGAATTGATGAGATTTAATTAAGGCTAAGCATGACGTATCTGGCAGACGACGTTATATAACTAGCAGACGACGCGCTACTCAAGCAGACAAGTTCCGCCGCTTTTACAGGTATTTAGGGACGAATATTGTGATAGTCATTTCATCTGAACAAAATTTAACGTAACTTGAAACCAAACGGTGGACAACTGCAGTTGGCATAAGAAGAAATCCGTGGGTAGCGCAGCGCAGCCCCCCTCCCTCCCCAAGTTGCATGTTTATCTTTTACGTCGCGGTTTTGTAACGCCACGATATGGCGACCCACGGACTGTCCGTCGCTATAGTCGGTGGTGGTGTAGCGGGCCTGGTGTGTGCAGCCCGCCTGGGACAGCTCGGTATCACCGATACCACCGTCTTCGACACGGGGAGGCACGCTCCTGGCGGGAGATGCTCCACTAGAAAAATCGACGTGGGAGGAAAAACGTTCCTTTTCGACCACTCAGCCCAGTATTTTACAGTCAGCGACAACCGCTTCGCTAAAATCGTCTCGTTTCTACACTCAAAAGGAGCCGTGAAGGTATGGAAAGGACCAGTCGGTGTGCTGAAGGGGGGTCGGTTTGAGAGGAGCTCCAACCTGCAAGCGTTTGTGGGTACAGAGGGCATGAAATCCGTCCCAGAATGCATTGCTACTCTGTCAAGAGTGGAGAGGCCGGTTTGGGTCGGCAATGTGGTCTGGGAACCTATGGCCAAGAAATGGAAAGTTGACAAGTACAGCTTAAGGATTTATCGCTAAGGCTATCATTATATATGTGTGTGTGTGTGTGTGTGTGTGTGTGTGTGTTTATGTGTGCATGATTTGTGTATTTTCAAAATCCCTCTTTTAATAAGACATGACTTTTTGTTATACACTACAAGGTAATGAGATGTTATAGCAAGGAGGTTCAATCTAGTCAGTACAGGTCACTGTTACATAACTTACCGTATACTTTTCCCATATTTTTCTTCGTAACAGGTATGGCTACTTTGACTACCTTGTGATCGCACACAATGGGAAGTGTGCGGACCGCCTAATGGGAAATGCCGGGGCCCCAAAGATCTATGAACTTCTCCGCATGCGCTTTACTCCCAAGCTGATCCAAAAGGTCTGTATCTGTATCTGTATAGCCACCCTATGGCATAACACACCACTTCACAGGCATGCGGCATGGCGGCAGCTGGCTATGTTACACTGAGCAACTTGTTACCCCTAAACCTTTGCACATCCAACTCTAAACATTGTGTAAAGCTATCTAGTGATGATGCTCCTACTGTACATTGGTAGCAGCGAGTTCCAGTACGAGTACGATAGTGCAAGGAAAAATGAGTTTTTGATTACCTCAATCCTTGGTTGATAACTCTGGCACTTGAAGGCATGACTATTTCTTGTTGTTCAGGTGCAGCAAATGCAGCTGTGCTCCCTCTGGGTGCTACTGGTGGTTTTCCCCGCCAGCCTGAAGTTACCGTTTGAAGGAGCGTTTGTGGAAGACTCGGATGTGACGTGGGTGGCAAACAACACTGCCAAGCTGGGTCAAAGGGTAGCTGGGGACAACAGCGAGTGTTGGACTATTTTTAGCTCCCGGCAGTTTGGAACTGCACACAAGGTGAGGTCTTTCAAATACCATGTGTTCGTTCAATCTTCTTCATCGATAGTGCTGATAGTTGAACAGTTCTGGGATCTTTCCCTTCATATTCTAATAGTGGTGTGTTTCATAACTGTATGTTAACATTCATGCCACTTTGCAGTGAATGTTAACGTTATCTATCTATATGTATCTAAATATGTAAAATGGGTTTGTATGAGATTATAAGGTATAAGACATAGGCAAGGTGCATATGGAACTTATGCATCTTCTGGTGCATGCAGGTGCCACAAGAGAACATCCCACCAGGCAAAGCCGACGAGGTGACCAAGCGACTCCTAGCAGCCTTTGCTAGATCTGCAGGCCTGGATTCGAGCGCTCTCCCGAGCCCAACCTTCACCAAAGTCCAGCTCTGGGGAGCGGCTGTACCACTGAACGTGTTGGATGGAGCCGACTGTGTGTTCCAGGCATCCCATAATGTAGGGATCTGTGGAGACTGGCTTGTTAGCCCTTGTATCGAAGGCGCTGCTGTGAGTGGGCTGGCTCTAGCGGAGTCTATCCATCACCATGTTAGGGGTGAAAGGAGAGATACAGGCCTGGGCTGTACATTCAAACCTGTTTGCGGGCCTGCAATAGGATCCTTTCCAACCAACAGTAAACTGGTTTTTAACCCTGGTGGAAAAACTGGTTAAAAGACTCCCATCTTTAGCCTATCATTAAGATTTCTTTTCCATTCACAACTTACTATGTGTGAGATTTTTTTAGCAGTAACCTACAGTAAGAGTTTCCCTTGAAAATGCTCCATTCTTACACACAAAAAACAATACACAAATATCAAATAAGCATTAATGATTTACTGTAAAAAAGTACACACTGCTTACTATGCATATCTTTAACTTATGATAGTTCAAACATTCTTCTAACTGTGCATTCTACACATAATATAAACAAATTGATGTTAGACTTGATAAAGATGAAAAAGATATAATCTGTCACTGTAACACAAGTGCACATCATGAAGCTATTGTAATATTATGATGAAACCGTGCTTAACATCATTATGCTTTGCTTTACAATCTTGATCACATGACTTAACATTCTTGCTCTGTGTACATTCACCTTAATGTGTTTACTCTAGTTTGAATAACCTAATCCAGTACAGGCCTCTTGCTTGTCTGCATCTACTTTTGTTCATTCGCAGTTCTCACTATTTATTGATAAGCTTGGCAGACATTGGAATGCCTTGATAACACATAAACAAACTTTATTATATTCTACAGCCAATAGTTATGATAGCATTACTACATCATAAAACATATGACCACTACTTTAATGGTAAGGTGCATCACATGACCACGGTATAGTGGGCTCCTTCTGCCTTATTACATAGAAATGGATCCAGAATTGTCGTAGCCTGGTATCCAAACCTATTATAGCTACCGAGTCTCTTTTGTCCTCTCTGAAAATAGGACGAAACGTAAATATTTGCGGAGAGGATGAAAGAGACTCGGCAGCTGTAATAGGTTTAGATACCAGGTTATAATTGCCGTGCGTCTACCATGACATACAGATGAAACCAGAAAATGAGGTGATCACATCACATCACATCACATTAACCAGACGTTGAGGAAGTTGAACTCTCGTCTCCTGCCGTCCCTTGCAATGGGGGCATGCAAGACGTCCGTGTCGAACCCCTCCAAATCATCCATCTCCACACACCTAGTGGATAGATAAAATAGATTTTAAAAACGCGCTGTCTCTGGTTGCCTAGAGTGGTTAATGAAGAGCTATGCGCTATGAAAACAGTAAATCACTTTCCTGTCGGGACCAGCAAGTGACATTCAAGTCCCCTCACAGATGAGTTAAGCTATGGCTGCATAATTAGGTGGCTGCTAGGTATATTGGCCAAACAAACAAACAAACCTCTGAGATCAACAATTTTAACACCAGCTTGTCCTCCTATTTTACATCCCTTTGCAAGCATACAATTTCTAATTCCTGTCTCCAGCCCCATAAATAAACTGACTGCTCAAGAAGAAGAGATTCGTCTCTCAAATTTAATACAGCTGTGTAAATACCAATAGCTATTAAGTTTTAAAACTTTATATTTAAAAAAAAAGGCAAGTTGCCTATGTGCTATCGTCCAATTGGTTCTCCAGCAACATAAGCCCCGACCTTACCTATCAGAGAGGTCTACTGTCCCAGCCAGGTCGGACGCTAGTCCTGGGAAGGCGCCTCCACGCTCCGGTCTCGGCAGCACGCCGTACTTGTTCTGATAGCATACCGACTTCTCCCCGTCCCATGACGTCACCACCACGGGGGACAACTTGTCCGCAGACGCTGAAGACTGTGACAAATATGGTCACTGTTAGCTTTACACGCCATTATTGAAAGAGAAAGGTGTTTAAAGAATGAACCCAGCGCCTGGGACAGAACCTGTATTGAAGTGACAGCGTTCAGCACCAAGGACAGAGCCTATGTCCTTGTGACTGCACTCCTAAGAACAAGAATCAGAGTCTGTTTACTTGGCGATGGCATTTATCACCATTCCTCCAGATGACACCAGTCTGTAGAACCAAAATAGCATTCAAGGTTAAGAAATTTCGTGTCGACGGTAGATTTATGACGTGCATGCAATGAGGGGAGGTGCCAGCCTAGGTGGACGTTGGGAACGAGACCCGACAATTTTGGCAACGCCAATGGAGCGGAACCACTAGTACTTTGTTGATTCTCTAGGTCGTCGTCGTGTTGTCATGTTTGAAAAGGAGCGTACCTGTACGGAGTGGTTCCACAGGGACGCTATAGTTCTTCCCTCTGGCAGCTGCCACTTGACCCAGCGGCTGCCGTGACCGTGATCATTGTCTCCGTTCGACATCAAAATCTGTGGAGAGCAAAGAAATATGGAAATTGGCTAGTCTTAACTTAACAAGACACGTTTGGAGGGCTACGGTTGAATCGGTTCCTTTTGATCAATACATTAGAATTACTCGCAGAAAGCAGATGAGGCAATCCTGCCATGCCACCGATCTTGTGCCCTTGGGAAAGGCACTTTACATGACTTTCCTCAGTTAACTCAGGGGAAAATGAGTATTGTCTGTATTGTCTGTGAAAATGAGTATTGTCGCGTTGGTGGCGGCATAAAAATAAGTTGATAAAACTTGAGTTTGCCGTCATCATGTCTTGTGTTAAATGTTGGAATAAAAAAAAACAGAGGCAGGTTCTTGACGAAAACGAAAGCAAAGAGACTGAGATTGTTGTTTTACCTCATTTGCGTGTTCTACTGCCAACATCCGGGCATCCATGCTGGCGTATGTGTCGTCTGCAACAACTCGCGGGTACTTCAGATCTCGCGTGTTGTGATTGGCTACTAGCCAGTTGTCATGGATATCGCCAACCTTCCCGCCAATTTTGCCCACCATGGTCCAGCCTCCATGAGTCATGTCGCAGAACGCCTGCACTGCGTGATTCTCCCTGGTCTTTATCCAATAGAAACCATCTTGAAGCCTAGATGGGAAAATACCATTAGACCTTCCGTCCATCTTTCTTAAGCAGACGTCCAGTACCGGTACTCAGCTATTCGGCTCGAGAATTGAATTGCGTTTTCCCCTTTATCTCACTGGCCTAACTGAAAGGAGTAATCTACGTAAAATAGAAATGTTTTGGATGATGAAAGGTAGAAAAAAAATAAGGTTGTTCGAAATTACTTTTAGATGCGTTCTTACCCCCTCTCGTACCCACGACAGGCGATGTGGATTTCTCTGCAGCTGTGGGCAGGGTTGTTCTCGTCCCCAAGATGCAGGCCAAGGGAATCGGTGCAACTCACTGCGACGGAAATCACAAAAGACACATTCGTAACAAAACTACACGAAAGATTCGCACGAAACTAGCTAGTACATGTAGTAGTTCCTGGATTGCTCCAGGTTTTCAGCCAAAGCGCTTTATAAAGAGTAATAGTTCATGGCGCTTTCACGTAATTGGTTTCATAGCACTTTCCTTCCGTGACGGCATTTCTTCGTAACGCTCCAAAGTTCCTATATTTCACGACGTATTTGAGGTGGATTCATCCTTCAAAACCGCTTGTACAAACATCTAAAGAAAGCGCGTCAGAAAAGCTAACATTGCTGTCTAGTTCTACTTACCCAGTTTACCGTCCAGGTAGAAAGATGACGCCAAACACTCGGACGGGGAGTTGCTGATCTCTGTATTCACTACAAGGGCTTCAAGAAGATTCTTCACCTGGAAAAAACGAATTCAAATGTTTTCATGCAAAGAATTCAACAAGTAGAGTTTCAACACACCAGCAACACACTTACTTAGTGACCCTCTACTGACGTCACGTTTCCGGAAAGCTACGTGTAAAAAAGCAGTGGGTCGGTACTTTTAATGAAGGATGAACATAGGGTCGAAAAGTAAGTCAGTGAAGTGTTTGCTGTGTTTGGAAGACAGTTCAGTTATGTTATTATCTCTTAATCATATCAACACGTCACAAATCGTGAAAGGCCAGGAAACATTACCTCTTCCAGTATAGACTGGTCACATGTCGGCGTCTTCACGATGTTGTTCGAAGTTGAGACGTTACACATGCAGCCCAGAGGCGGCTTGATCGCTGGTGAGATACAGATGATGCTACGGAAGAGATAATGAAGACAGGATAGGTGAGACAGAAAATACATGTAGATAATTCCTCTGGTTACATCCACTCTTTTGACTATTATTTCATGCAGACACATCCTTATTTGTTCTATTCTATTCTATTCTATTCTATTCCATTCCATTCCATTCCAATCCATTCCATTCCATTCCATTCCATTCCATTCCATTCCATTCTATTCTATTCTATTCTATTCTATTCTGGGTCGGCCGGCAAAGCCTAGCCAGGGCATCCTACCATTTGTGCGCCTAACTGCATGGGTATTTCATTCCAGGCTCAGTGCATTTATCATTAAAAAGGACAGGAGGCGTCGCATAGGATTTGTGCGGTAGGATTTTGATTCTGAGTCAACAACCCTAACCACAAGACAGCCTTGCCACCGTTGACTTTCACGAGCCCCGCTGATTTTCACACTGTCTTCATTTGCGACTCTTGGCTAACGACCAAAATGCTTCAAGGGATACAGTTGTCAAACACAGTCATGGACTAACTCAGACACAATCGGAGTTGATCAGAAAAGGACTTTATAGACTCTCATCCGCGAAGTGACATTTGTCAGGGGTTGATGAGATCACAGGAGCTTGGCAACTTGATTCTGGAGGCTTACTAATTACAGTAGCCGTAAACCATAACGTCTATGTATGTCTATGTACCCATACACGAGGACTATCATTAACTGGAAAGCTCTTAAAAGTTGTCTACTTCATCATAGACGTTGGGAATATTTTACCCATAATTACACTGCTTTTGCCTTCACTTCTTCCGAACGCATCGTTGCGGAACATCGTCAACCACACTTTCTAACATAACCTTACTTCTGTGACGACTTCTGTGAATTCTTTTTCGTTACACCTCTCACAGAAGCGACCAGAACCGCCCAACGAATGCATCACTGTCAGTACCCTAAGCCCTATCTGTGCCCTTACGGTGTTCCCTTGGTTATCTTGGTTCCTCACGACATACTAAGGATGTTCTTTACTTTGTACGTACCTCCACCATGACTAAGCGGATTTGTCTCGATCAGAATCAGTTTATCGGTTGATCAAGCGACATTCTATGTGTCCCCAGTCCGTATAATACCCGTATCTAAAAGGTCCAAGTTTCTGTCTTTGCATTAACTGACATGGAGCTCGGCTCTAAAATAACCGTGACACACCCTTTCCTTCTAACCGAAAGAAAACACTGCGTTAAATCTTGATACACGTTTTGTCTTGAAAGAGACAATTTGCCATTGTTCCAATATTAGAAATGACCAGTTACAATGCTTGTCTTGCATCTTAGGGATTCTAGAAGTCTCCACCAGACTCCTTTGCAGGATAGATAGTGGAAATCGGCCTAAAAAGGGATATGATTGGCCAGGGAGTTAGCCGGCCATACGAGGACCAGTTTACCTGCAAAGGAGTCTGGTGGAGACTAGGATGCTAGTAGAGCCAGTTGTGGTTCATGACTAGAGGGACGTACGAATTCGACACGCTGGGAGAGCACGCACTAAAAAAGAAGAAGATTGAGCTAGCATCTGTTCGGAGATGGATAGCTGTCACCGTGAGGGTCAAGTTCCGACCCGTATCATGTTATGATTTATTGACACAGCGCCACTGTAGACACATCTATCTCGCGCCACACGACTTGACGCTGTTATTCTTGGCATTTACAACTATATCGTGCCTTTGGGATTGATTTTGGGGGTAGACTTGGTCATATATAGATCATATATAAAGGGTAAAAAACGTCGACATTGCCAGTTCCACGAATCGCTCTGTTATGGCGTTACAATTCAATGCCACCGCCACAGAAAGTAGCCTCTACCAGGCTTCATAAGCGGCTGGAAAGAGAAGAAATTGGCCAAATAGACAGATAACATGTAGCATGCCAGTGGAGTTGGTCCGCTAAAGAGTACAGTTTGCCACTATTTGGCCAATTTTGCGTCTATTTGGCGCGGCTAATTTCTACTCTTTACAGCCGCTTCTGAAGCCTGGTAGAGGCTACACAGAAAGTGCTATTGCCTACCCCCTCCCAAATCTCATCTTCAAACACAAAAAATTGAGAGCCCTCGTGCTGTGAATGCGTTGTCTTGCCCTTAAAGATAACACCGCGCCCGGAGTGAGGGCCGCTGATAGAAGCCTCTCCTGTGGAGGTTTGTAGAGAAGAAAGGCAGGCGGAAAGGTCGTGAAACGTGGGAGAGGAGTCCTTGCCCGACGGACGTCTATGTTGTAACTGGGGCACGAGCCGCTTCCTGCCGTATCTGTCATTGGACGACACTGTCGCTCCGGTATCCTGTGGACGTGTGGGTGGGCTACTTCACTGTCATTCATCTTGAGGAGACCACAAATTTGATGCGAATGTGCACAAAAAACTAGTCTGGATGCCAGACTGTTTTCAGGACCAGCCCCTGAGGGTGACTATGGTAGACTTTCCTCGGGGACATATTGGCCCTGGAGCCTGGCAACAGTCGAGTCTGGTACCCAGGCTACGCAAAACCTAGCTCATGTATATAATATGGCATTTCTGAAAATGTATACCTTTGCTCTTGATCAATATAATTCATACTTTTGCCCAATAGCCACAACTAGTGATATCTTGGTGTGGTTTCTCAAGTCGACCAGTTGCGCACTTGTTGCCAAGATCGATAAGTTATTTCTCTTGGCAACGGTGGCGGCCCGAGAGGAGAGAAACCACTGAACTGGGCCATGCCAGAGTCTTGCTGTGGGCTGGCCACATATCTGATTACGCAAAATGCCTTCCAGACACGGGCGACGTTGACACTCACCTTGGGAATGAGAAATAGAAGACAGAAGCACGCCACGGGAGTTAGGGCCCCATGGGGACGGCAATAATTTCCCACCGGTATAGTGGGGCGGGGAGAGAGGAAGATCCGATTTACACGCGATCAAAACCCTGATGTACGAAAACTGAGCGTACGAAAACTGCGTACGTCGATTTTCTCCTACGTCAAGAACGTACATTCAGATCGTACGTTACCTCAAAGGCTGGCGTGCGATCTGAACGCACGTTCTTGACGTACGTCAAAGCAGGCCGATTTACACGCAGGAAAACAGGAAAAAGTCGACGTACGCAGTTTTGTACCGCCAGGTTTCTGCCCGCGTGTAAATCGGGTCGAACGCCCCACGGGATCTAGAGCTCGGTGGGGATGGCAGTACAGTAATTTGCCACTCAGGACCGTGGGGCGGTGAACATCTGGAGGGACGAACTTCACATCCTCCGCGACTGTGGCGGCTGACCGTTTGCCCCACGAAAACTTGTGGGCGTGAGACTTAAACTGGAAAATGTGACATTCAAGCCAGAATTGATAGATCAACCAACCATAGACTGCATGTGGTATTGTGGGAGTGGGAGCCTGGAACAAATAACATACAGCATCTAGACCACACGTAGGTATTGGACCATGCTAATTTAACACAAACGTCCTCCGTTGTCCAAGATACTTAGTGGTTTACCCACCAAAGGGTTTGAGAAAGATGCGCTCCAGTGATACTCATATGGTTTAGCTTAGTCAAAACATGATCGCCTGAAGGGCCCTAAAGGTTCTGTTTGGAGATATTGAGATGGGGTTTGGAGACGAGATAGACACTGAAAAATGTAGTCCAGAAGCAAGAACTTCGTATGGTGAGGACAGGTGTATGTGGCAAAAACAAGATACAGGAACAAGAGTAAATGTTTTGCGAGAGGACAGTTAATTTTTTTTTTACATTGAAGTGTGCAATGTGGCATCTAGGACATGGAGGTGAAAAGAAGTGGGACTTTATTACTCATCAAGCAGAGGTTTAGGCTTTGGTTTATTTTTTTTACGTGTTTCAGGAGTTTCTATCTGGCTTTCTTTATGAACTGGTATCTTTTTTCGCCAGGCAAACAGATGGCGTATTGGATACTGCCCTGCCATTGATACTGTCTTGCCGATTTGATACTGTTTTGCAGCCACCAAAAGATCTGCTTGGAGATTAGGACTTTATGGCTCACTGTGCATGTACGTCTAGACAGCAAGGTTTCCCTTTGATCGTCTTTAAGGAAAACGATCTGTATCTTGCAAATAAAAGATGGCGTTATTTCACGGAGAATCTTGCGAATCGCTTTGGTTGCTCCGATCCATCTGTCCCCCAAACAAATCCCGACCCCGAAACCTCCCCATGTTTGTGAGAACGGGCGCATCGCCTTGCCAAGTTTCCTCTCGCCACGATCACATGTGTACTTTATCAACCCTTGGCTCGGCCTGGCTGCCCTCTTTGAAAACGTGCCACCACTGTTCCCGTCGATTTTCCTCAGAAGCCCACACATCTGGGAAGCGGCCAAGTTCAACTCGCCATACAACTCTTCATCCTGACGCCCCGCTCTGTAGTTTAGCGCTCAGCCGTAGAAATCTTGTTATCAAATTGCATAAAGCACCTTCAGTATAGCCCCTGTCACACACACACATTCAGAACCTTCCCCCGAACACCAGCCAACAAAGAGGGCCTGCATGGGGGGGGGGGGGTAGTGATTACGATTTACGCAAAATGTGTCGGAGACTAAAAAGCCCTGATTACGCCTTACGAAAAAGGGCATGCAGGCCCCCAACAAAGGCTGGCTGAAGTTTGGGAGCAGTCTGACCAGATTTAGGCCACGCCTATATTTCGATACGAATCTGATTTGATTTGACTGCCAACCACGCCCCGACCTAGTCCCGAACACCAGCCAACCACCAGCCAACCATGGCCATATTCGGCTAGGTGTAACAGGGACTTATGGGGACGGACGTTAGAAGGACAGTTATGATGTTTCCACAGACAGGTCTGTTTTCTGGATAATCATGATGAGATCGTGTGTCAATTAAATCTTATACGAGACCCTCAGTTAACTGACGTGTCTTGTAGGTCTATTGGGGCCTTGAAAATCGCATGGGCATGTACAAATGTGCATTCTGTGATCACAAGGTAGACACGCTAAATATAAAAGAAGGTAAAGGCAGGAAAGAGACAAAATGAGAGAAAGATTCAGTGAGGGAGGCAAGGATGGATGGATGTATGGATGGAGGGAGGGAGGGAGGGAGTAAAGACCGCCAACATTTCTGCTGTCCACTTAGCACAAAGCTTCTGTTTCCCACGGTCCATGGTGTTGGAAAGACCGCGTCGGCCTCGACAATCGAAACATTAAGAACAGATGTTCCATCATGATCGATGGTTGGAAGACCGAGACTTTCGCCGGGTTCGTTTCCTGGTCTGTCTAGCTGCCAATCCAGTTTTGGGACGCCGATCTACTATACAAGCAGAGGTTAGGCTGGTTTTGGACGTTTTGTAGGCGTTTGGTGGCGCTTTCTATTTTGTCAGCTTTTCTTTGGGTATCCTGGCCTTGACAAGCCTAACCTTTGCTTGGAGAGTAACGCCGTCCCAGAGAATAGACTGTGACATGCAACGAAGCAACGTGAGGCTATTTTCCGGCATGTGCTAGCCATGTCCGATAAAAATGTAGGACTACCTCTGCCTCATTTGTTTTGAGTTGTTATGGTTAAATGTATGTTAGCGTCTTACTTATGATCATGGTGCCTTATAAACCTATATGTGTCGCAAGACACAATGATGAACTTTCATTCATTCAGTCAGTCATTCCTATAGACATGTCGGTTTAAACCAAAGGTCTGAATTTTCTATCCAGGCTCAATCAACTATTATGTCGGCTGTGACGTCAGATGTAAACACCCTATGGCTTCGTTTAATGGTCATCAGGTTTACGTTACCCCCTATGACTCCACGGAGTTCTCTACTTACAAAAGTGTCAGCGTATTCTGTGCTTTTCTCTTGATTTACGAACCATCCATGGGCGACTTGGAATGAATACTTGGATAGATTCCACAAGCCTGTCCCATCTATAGCTCCCACGCACACGCAAACTTGTAAAACCTTCCAAAGTAATTGCCCCCCAACCTCCATATGGCACATGGAAGTCTACAGCAGATGAAACGTATTAAAGGCAGGTGGAAGAGGACAAGTGGTATGTATAGCTGGGTCTGAAAGGGTCACAGACGAGCGAGCGTCCCGTGTCGCTTTGTGTCGTTTGTGAATAGAAGATGCTAAAGAGGCTGTGCGATTTGGTAAAGGGATCAATCTTGGTCTAAAGGTTAACTATTCTACGACCTTAAACAAGTTTATGGTTGCTTGACCCCTGGTAGTTTTCTTGTTCTCAAAGTTGCAAGACAGTGTGCGATTTACAAGATCTTGATTTTCGTGGAAAAAAAAATTTGTGTGTCATCAAGACTTTAGCGAAAACCACATGAACACCCTCCAAAACTTAGAGTCACGAAGGAAGAAACGTAGGCGTCAATAGCACGTACTGTCTTGTCCTGAGAGATGGGTAGGTTTACTAACACTGACGGCTAACTTTTATCTCTGGGCTACATAACTGCAAATGGGTTAAACCCCAGACGGTGCTTTTGCCAACAAAACGAAAACTAAATACACCATAATCATCGTAAATAAATTTCAAGACCTCTAACACGTGGTGTGCATCAAGAACTGAGAGATAGTAAAGCCAACTGTCTAACACTATTACTTCTACCAATCATATATACCACAAGATACCTCAACAGTCTTGGCAAAGCTGAACTTCTATTTTGGAACAAAAAGACGTAAAGCCACTCATATATAAAGCATGCGTTTTGGTGAAACGTTAGTTCAATAGTTCGCCAATAGTGTCCGAAGTGAAAAGTAAAGTAAAACTTTCTTCATTGTTTTTGTTTCATCGTTCAGTTTGTTTACATTGACGCTACTGCCAAATGTCATAGCTGATTACATCAATTTCTTCAAATTTAAAAAGGTAACGGACGTAAGAATTTTCTTTACAACAGTTTACTAACAAACGTATTTTTCCCTCGAAAGATGCGTGTATACTCAGAGTGTTTCATAAACACACAAGAAAAGCAATTTCTCGCAGCTGGTATAAATGGAAATAAAACCAATACGCCGAGCATTATGCGTCAATAATGACCATTCTAAAACTGTCAACGAAGAAAGCTGAAAGTGAGACAAGGTCTTGTTAGCAAAAGTGGCGATGAACTTGTGCGATTCAAGTCTATCCAAAAATATTCCAACGCAGAGAAGCAATTGGGGAGTTAGTTTCCTTCGTGCTACCTTTCTGTGTGTAACCAACCATTTCATAGCGGACCATGAAACCTCAGAGACCATGCATAAAGTTTTACTTTGTGCCACGTGCACATATTCGTAACAAAACCTATCACAGAAAATGTTTCTTCTCAGATATCACTTACTTGTTGTCCACGTGTGTATCGCCTAGATGGTAACCCTTCACCGTAACAGCTAGGAGTATCACCAGTGAAGAGACGACCGCCGGACCCACGTTCCTCGTGTGCGCCATTTTCCTTTCTCTTCGAACTGGTTTCCTGGCGGCCGCAATGTGAACTACAGAGGACGAGGGGTGACATCGTCTTGATTCTGGCCGTACTTAAGATATAGGTCAAGGCTCAGACCTCAGTCAAGGTTGATCATAAATCAAGCAAAAAATTTTGGGTGAAGTAAATTTTAGTAGATGATACGATGTTGAATATACTAGTATGTGGAATTTCTGTCACGATTCAAATAAAAACATCTTGTCAACTGTTAAGTCTACCTACACAATTGCAACCACTCTTTGTCATTCTATATCTATTTTGTGAAGCCCAAAGACCAATCTGCAGTCATTCTCTCAACAAGGCAAACGGGGAAATATGATAATTGGTGTGCACAACACATTTGGTGCTACCTATCTTATGTCTTTGTGTTGCCTTCGAGAATCACAAAATCCGTCCGCAACAACTTCAACTTCCAAACAGGATGACCGCGCCTCGGATACCGATTGATTTTATAGTTGGATAAACAAGTAAAATACATGTTGTGATAACCTAAAACAGGCTGTTTTCGGCCCTTAGCTTGATTGTTGTAGACATTCTCTCTGTTAGAGTCTCTGCTAACGAAGCCTTGAGGGTGATTCTTCGCACCATTGTACCAAATTATCCTCTACGCGCTGCTTGACTTCATGTTCATGTCAGTTGTTGTTAAGTTTATCAACCTCATGTGTGAACTTTAGGCGAAGTTCTTTTGAAATATCTTGCGGCATTGTCGTAAACCCATTCGGCGCCAGTCCACACCTGTTTAGACTTGGGATGAGGCTATTGACAGGATGATCCTCTCAATAGTGGAAAAAAATTTGCACTATTGACAAGATCATCCTGTAAAAAATGGCGAAAAATGCACAATTATGATCCTGTCAATAGTGCAAAATTTTCTATTATTATGATCCTGTCAGATATAGCCATTCCCTTAGACTTGAAGTTTACAGGCGTGACCACTGGTGACAAAATGGCCAAACATCAGCTAAATATTTACAACATTCGTAAACCAAGGAAAGTCAACCCTAACGTACTGACAAAATCAATCTCATCTTGCTTTTGGGGGGATATAAAACAGTAGGATTGTGTTGCCCAACCACGTTCCAACTGCACGTATGTTAAAACGTGCTATTTCGATATAAGAGACAAAAAGCCAATTAACTAGCTAATGGATCTTTTCAAACCTTCAGGGGACTACGTAGTTATATACCAACGTACAACACAGGTTCATGTATATGTTGCAGGAGATTTTTTTCATATATCATATTCATCTATAGTCTCTGAACTATGCCTTTAGTCCGATAACTTGGAGGCGATTTTTCTTGTGTCTCCATTGGAGTTATATTGCACACTTGCCTCCGGTTGCTAACAAGAAAATCAAATCCAGACTGTAAGTCCAGTTCATTCCCGGTCCCGTTGCTTGATTTCTTCGTCTGTGACCTCGGCACTTGATCAGTCTGTCTATCGTCTCGCATTTCACGTCAACAAGTTAATTTGGTGCAGATCACCAATTTGGAAAGTGTAAACTGGTAGTCACATAGTCGCGGGACTTAAATTTGTGTGGGGTTCACAAGTCGGACAGCAACAAATATACAAACAGAAACTTATGTTATACTGTTGTCTTTGTTTGTGCTCTTTTGTATTGTTGAATAAAGATTTTTTTTAAATATACAAACAGATCAACTGCCCTGGTCCATTTACGAAAGAAACAAAAACATTTGATACACACTTTTAGTAGACAACGGAGCCGACATTCAGGACAGAGTGGGCTATTAAACGGGAAATCAGAAAAAAATACAGATCTAAGTAGGCGTAACTTATAAAACAATCTTTTCCAGTAGGATAGAATGGGACTAAATTTGGAAAATTTTCCATTTTAAACTCTTACGGAGATCGGTCAAAGGATAAGTATAGGGAACATGACAAAATTTCCATGGAGGATTTCCCGACCTCACTAGTAGCTAGGCAACCGCGCTGTTTTCTTCTGAATGTAGAAATTCTTTTTTGCTCTAGACTTCACCAGATCAAGCCCTGGTGCAGTGCAACGTCCCATATTTCTTACACTTGTTGAGAAAGTTTCAAGATGCAACATCTGTACATGTAATATTCTCATTTGTATGCTTACCTTACACTCCGTGTGGTAAGACACGCTCCAGTTCGGTCACAGCTGTAGTTTGGGCGCTTTCTTCTGTCCAACGGTTCCTCCTAAAACTAGGCTACTACTAGTGATGAGTCCTGTAGCGACTTTTGAAGGGGAGGATCATTATATACACCTGATTGAGGGTGGGGTGATATAGGCGTCGATAGCGGTCCCTTACACCCACTGTCTAGTCTCCACCAGACTACTAACGCGGGTTCAAAAACAGTAAAATTTAGCCAAATAGGGAGAATAATTGTCCAGGGAAGTTTAGCCACCGTTGAGTTCATTTGCCTGAGGGGAAATGAAAGCCTAATGGTGGACCCACTCACATCACCTGGCCAGTCAGACCCTATTTTTGCAGAATTCTATCATCCTAACCCCCTTTAAGAAGGCCTGGTAGACACTGACTGTCAGGTATCTTACTAGTACATGTACTAGTAATTGAATCAAAAGTGTAATGACCAAACGTATGATGATATCTACCTTACAAAAACACCGCGGGTCTTACTAGCGTTTTAAGCTTGGCTTTCATGTCTAGGTGAATAATCTCCAAGCAGATCTTTCGGTGGCTACAAAGACAGTATTTGGCCAGCAGGCTGTATATCCATAGGCCAGACAGTATCCAATACGCCACCCAAGTTTTAGGTGGGGGTAGCGACAGAAAAAACGGGGCATATGATAGAAACGTCACGATCGTCCCCACCGACCTCTGCTTGTAGAGTATAGGTGAAGACAAATGAATGCAGTGAAGGGTTTTCCTGTTTGCGTCGAGCTCTGACTTAGATGGATGCAACTTGCAATCAGAACCGAAGCAGCTTCACAGCACGGTACATGGTGGAGAGGAGGATCAGATTAGCAACGTCGTTCTTAGATCTTACTGGGTGAGACGCGGGCTTTGAGGTCCTGGAGCGTTTATACCACAAATTAAGACCAAATGAGAGGCGTGACACAAGGATCACGTAGCTGCAGTACTGGAGCAATCTGGTAGAAGCGCGCATGCTTTGCAAAGTTTAGATTTTCAGGACAACAGACTTCCAGGTCGAAAACTTACACCGCGGAACACACAACACGCAATGTTTTAGATCACTTGTAGTTTTCTGTGTGTGCTATAATGTCATCGGCCAGAAATTCGGTACTGTGTACAGACTGTGTGTGTGTGCGTGTGTGTGTGTGTGCGTGTGTGTGTGTGTGTGTGTGTGTGTGTGTGTGTGTGTGTGTGTGTGTGTGAGACGCCCCATCCCTCTCTCCAAATTGTCAGCTTGCAAAACTTGCAAAACGCAGTGACAATATTTCCACCTTCCCTTCGAAAAATCTACTGAAATCGCTTAACAAATCCTTGTTACGAACACCTGGAAGGCAACACCTTTTCCGTCGCCATTTCCTGGAGCCTTTTTCACGTCATTCCCGGCTTTCTACCCATCGCGATATATATCTAGTACCTTCTAACTATAAGTTAAAAATTTTAAAACATAAAAGTCTGTAGATTTCAAAGCATCGTCTTGTTTTCAGACATGTCTGGTCTGATTAGAAAAAGTTATTTTATTGCATTCGTATATCATGACCTAACTCTCCCTTTCTTTCTTTCTAAGTTTATTCTAAAAGAAACATGATACACTGCTGCTGTTGTTCCGGTGAGTCTAAACATTTCCCGCGCCAGTGACGTCTGGGCTTTAAATTGTGACGTCAGAACACAATCAACCAATGAGAGACCGAGTAGTTGCTAATTTATGCGACCCAACACGACACAACGCAAGAGGGTGAATCGAGTAAAAATTTGTGGAGGTTCGAGGGCAGTTACACCACGAAAATCAGCCAGGTAAGGCACCTATTGTTACCTTAACGTCATATCGTGTTATTTTATAGCATGGTAAGCCTGTAGAGTACGTATAACTGGAAGATCTTGATCGGTAATTCGCGTGACACGCGTCTGACCGACACAGCTGTTCGGGAGATTTTCTGATGTCCCGACCGCGAACACTTCCTCAAGGTTACGCCTGGTTTAGTCGGAAATACGTCATGATTTCCCTCGTATGAAATCTCCTTGTGTGTACCATTAAAAGAAGACAGCAGTAGCAAATTTATCATGTTGGGAATTACAAGAACCCTGCCCAAATAGTCGACTGAATATGTTTGATTTTCGTGAAGGTTTGCGGCCAGCTAAGCTACGTGCAGCGACCTACCGGCAAAATGGCGGACAGGGAGCGTCGTTTCTTTTTTTCCTTGTCCAAAAATTGGCAAGATTGTGTATTTATGCCGTGTTTTATACATTCCCGCCGACTGAGATTGTTGGTGTGATGTCATATTAGAATTAGAGAGTACTTCAGAAGTAATCGTGAAGCCATAACCGCTCTAACTTCCACTCCCTCTTAGCTATTTTCGGACAATCCCTCCTCTTCTGACCATTATTTCCTGGGTCACGCTGACCGCTTGACCACCATGGGTCTCGTGACCACAACTAAATTAGGGTCTATACTAACTGAATAACGACATTCTAGGTGATTGAAAACTTCATGAAGCCGCATCACCAATTTAATTTCTTCCCCTCACTGTTGTAGATTCACCCTCTTAATCTTTCTCTGCTTTGAAAAAAATGCTGATGATTCAGCATATCATATAGCCTGGTTTCTATCGTATTCTTTGACGATTTGTTGTGTTTGTTGTTCTGCCTTCAGGAAGTTCTCTTGACTGTTGGATGCATAATGCTTTGATAAATGCAAGATATATACAATTCTTCTATTTTTCTTATGACTATGAGGATTGATTTTTGCATGGCACATGCGCAGAACACTTGCAAACAATTGCCTTGTTTTGTGACCACTCTTTTGTGGCCACATGTGTCATTAAGTTTGTTTTGGGGTGTCTATAACGTGTGGACATTGAGCCCTTTTCAAGGATAGGTCACTGACCTGTTACACCACAACAAAATATCTAAACATCACAGTGCAACTAACATTGCAGCAAAACTTGAGAAAGCTTGATTTTGATTAAATGCATTTTCCAGAAAACTTCATATATATTTGAATCTATTAAGGCATATTTATGCCAGAAAGGATGACATTAAGCAATTCAGTAGAACTTCAAAATAAAACACGTGTGCCAAACATGTACGTGTAGATTAGAGTCTCAAAGTTCAAACTGCTGTGTACCTTTTACTGTGCTCAGTGCATTTGAGACAGCCTACGCTGCAAATAGCAGTTGGAAGAAAGTTCAAGCCAGTGTTTGTTTTTTTCAATTTATACAACACCGTTTGAACAAGCCAGCCTTGAAAAAAAGGTGAAGGTATTCAATTTGCAACATGCAAGTCTAATGCAAGTCATTACCGTCAGAGACTGTACAAGACTTTGATTTTTGCGGAAACTTCGCCTTGTATATATTGAAGTAATCCATGATCAAAGTAACAACATATACTTGCAATAAAGCTTTTTATTCTTTCCATCATTAAAAAAGGGTGAGATTTTGCCAGTCCATCCCAGACTGTTATCATGTGTCAATCCACTAAACTGACTGGAGCAACATGTAAACTTCGTCCTCTGTCTGCTGTCTTTCCCTCAACTTACAAACCGAACAGGTTTAGTGCAGTTTTATGTCTGTCCCAGCCACATGACATCCTGACCCAGACTGTTGGATACACATAGACTAGTTCTTGACTCACGTCATCTTGGGTAGTAGCGACACCTGTTGCTTCATGTGACAGCACTCCAATGCCCCATATTTTTCACCCCATTCCATCATGCACACCTATTGTTCCTGTACACGTGCCTGAGGAGCCACAGTCTCATTGGTTTTTCTAAAAGGTCAGGGACATTGTCACGTGAGCAGTCCGTAGTATATAGGGCAGGTAAACTACAGACAGGTCAGTTTGCAGTGTTAACCTGTACCAGCACGTAAGAAGTACCGCCTACCCATTTTCCTGGCAGGTGCTAAGGTAGTACTGTTGTTCCCAATTTAAGACATAGTTTTAGATCTTTGTAAAACCGTGTATATATTTACATGAATGTTGCTTTCAGCATTTGTTGATGATGGTAAAACTTAGCTGTAGCCAGGTTGTTTCACTGCCAAGAAATGTCTTTTCTGTTTGTTTTGACACGTCTTGAAATTTAACAGTATAGAACTAATACAGGTCTGGAGAGAGAAGGTACCAGTACTTCCACCACCTTTGCCATGTTGTACTCATCTTCTGGCTTTAGACTCATAGTCAGATTTTTGATGACAAACACTTAAAACTGTGTACATTGCTAAAATGTTGTGGAATGTTGTTTGCACAGGGTCTGTAGCAGCGACAATGGCAGCACATCACTGGGAGTCACTGGGGGAACTGCGACGCCAGATCACGGATCTGGAAAACGCCATCTCTCGCATCAACTCTGTCAAGAGGAACCTGCAAGCAAACTCTGCGGAGGTGGGTAACTAGATTGATGTAAAAACTAAAAAAGAGGTATATCCATATGTATATACACAGTGCTAAAAATTACTGTCATACCAGCTATGGATTACTGGCTTTTGTGTGCAGATTTTTTAAAGAGGTAAACCTAAAAAAAGTCATGTAAAAAAAGTGCCACACATGTACACTACTGTCAACTGGAGACCATTCCTTGCTGTTATGCATGTTGTATGACTACATGGAGATTCATGTAAATTGTTTGCTAATCTTCGTCACTGAAGGTTAGACATCCAGGTAGAACATTATGCAATACAAAATGTATGTACATGTATAGTCAGACATTTCAGATGGCATCCCCATTCTCAGTTACTGAAGAAAGATAGCAGATGCAATCTGAAACGTCTGACTCTTCAGAGAATTTATTCAGTTGATGTAATAACTTATGTTTGTTAACCTAAGATTTTTTCCGATCTGTTCAGGTGAAGTCGCAGGTGCATGCTGCTATCAGTCGACAGCTGGAGGCCCTGCGCAGTCGTGAGGTGTGGCTGCTGAACCAGGTGGAGACGCTCCAGCATGCTAAGGAGGACATCTTACATGGGCAGCAGACACAGCTCAGCGAGGTCAGCAACTTCAGCCATTGTTTGTTTGTTTATGAAATACTTAAATTGGCCTGCTGGCAGAATAGCAAAGTTCTCTATTCACTACCGCTTGTTTAACAAGAGCCGACATTTTGATGACTGTCTGTCATCTTCATCGGGCAGTTATGACTGGTTTACTGTGCACTGAAGCTAGGTGTTACTGCTTCACTGATGACAGCAGACAGTCATCAACAAGAGCCAATGTTTCACTGACTATGGACTATGGACTGTTGGCTCTTGTTGTGGTTGTTAATGAAGAATTTTGCTATTCAATCATTCACCAACGTGATGAAATTATTCACGGATGGCCTGCTGGCTGCTTTTCATATTCCTTTCTTGTGTTGGAACAAAGTTTAAACTTGTGAGAATCCTGTCTTCATACAGGCCCTGGGGGAGGCTCGGAACTGTGCAGACCACGTGGAGGGCTGTCTGCGGGGAGACCAGGAGGAGAACTGTGACTCAGCCTGCATCGAGAGGGTCCTGGCCGACAACCTCAACAAGTAAAGGAGCCATTTGTTTCACTATCAACACTCCATGCTTTTTTTGTTGTAGGAAATTATAGTAGTAATATTCATGTGTGCTTGTTGAAGTCTGCCCTCTATCCTTGAACAAGGAAGAACATTAGTACAGACCAATGTGTGGTGCTTTCCTTTAGATTTTCTTTTCTTGTTTTCTTCCTGAATATTTATGTAAGGACCAGAAATCCAGAGCAGAAGAACTGTACAACATAGAAACTAACTTTCAACTCTTGATTCCAGAATACAAGAATACAGCGTCTATGTGAAGGAAAGCACAGACTCGACATGCTTTTATTTGTTGTTAAGGCCATGTTGATTTGATTATATGGATGACATCCGCGCGCGCATCAATTTTCGTTCGTTTCCAAAAAAAAAAAAAGTTTTCGACCATACTGGAAATCGTACAAAGCAGCTGCAAAATGAGCAAATATATGCCGCATAAATAGAAAAAAAAATATTGGAAAACTATACTAATATCGTAGAATACTAAAATCAATTCCAAAGGAAGAAGAAAATGTGAAGAAATGAAAATGAAGAGTCTATTATTCGCCATACCATAATCTGTGTGTTTAGCCATTTGTTCAACCTTCATGACCACGTAGATTTCATGATGAAGGCAACTTTTTTTTTTTGCCAAACTTTTTTTTTATTCGCACGCTCGCATCAGTTTTGGGGTACCCAGAGGATGTCATCCATATAATCAAATTAACATGGCCTAAACAGCATACATGTTTCTGTAAGTTTGCTGTAAGTTTTTATCTGTGCCTTTAGGATGAAGGAATTGAACATGGAGCCTGAGGAGACCTCCTGCGTAGAGTTCTCCGCAGACACCAGCTCCCTGCGGGAGTCTATCCACCGCTTCGGGCGCGTGGACTGCAAGAACCCACGAGCCGAGGACCTGGTCTTCAGTACTGCAGGTGAGCTACCGCTACTGGCTGCTTCCTGCTAGCAATTTCGTGGTAGAAAGCCAAAATTGTTTTTTCCTGTGAGATTTCTTCCCTCTGGACCCGTTACTGATGTCACACTTCCAGCAATTCAAGTCACGTGACATAAGCTTTGAGTCATTTCAACTTGAGAAGGATGAGAGAACTGATTCCTGATCAAAAGCTTGTTGGTAATCGCTTTGTTTATGGAATTAGGGTATAAAACATTTAATCTGAACAAAAACAAAGCTCTTTATTCACAACCACAAGAGCCGACGTTTCGATGACCGTCTGTCATCTTCATCAGGGCTAATATGACTGGTTCACTGTGCACTTGAGCTAGATATTACTGCTAACAATGTTAACAAGTGGTTGTGAATAAAGAGCTTTGCTATTCAATCATTCACCAACCCGATGAAACTATTCACTGAACAACTTTTTCATGACTGCTGGTGTTTTTGTTGCCTGCAGGCCTGAAGGCGGCCAGTCTGCCCTCCCCGTTTGAGGAGTATGGTGACCAGGAGCACCACGTGTTGTACAAGACTGTGGAGGACGCTCGCAGGCAGCAGGGGCAGGAGGTGGTGTACCAGGTAGGTTCTGCAGATTGGTTCAGGGCACAAAATGCAAAAAGTTTTATTTCTGTCTACCTGCACTCAAAATACAAGAATACAGTGAATAAAGAGACTTGTTTTTACACAACCAGGAGTTTCATTCAGCCGACATTTAACCGAGCACAGGTTACTAACCTGCATATGCAGGTGTTACTTCAAGTCCTTCCGGATACAATAAAATTTGATTGAGGACTTTTAAAAATCTGGTGGTTCCTCTTGTATCTGCATATATCTAAAAGAAATGCCTGTAGGGTTTCCAGTGGCATGAGCTGTTTGGGCAACTAAATTGTAGAATTTAAAGGTCATGTAGATCACTATACATGAAATTTAAGACATGTTTTCTGTATTTTTCCAGGCACCACTCCCTGACCTTAAGAAGGAAGACTGGCTTGCCCGTGGACCAATCACCACGCAGCCACAGCGGAGCAGCGAGCAGCAGGACGGCGCTTCTTTCCGCCCCAGGTTCGGCTCCCTCGGGAAGGTGAACATCTCCACCGCGCCGATGTGCATCCAGGATTGGCTGCTGCAGATCCGTCACGAAGACGGGAACGGAAGCCACGGTACGTCCATGGAGGAAGACAGCGACTTCGTCATGCTGGACGGGAAGATCTCGTGCTCCCAGTCTGCGACGTCTGAGGCACAAGAGTCGATCGAGATGATTGGCTCTTCCGACATGCTGGAGCCCTCCGATTGGCTGGCGAAGGATGACAAGACGTCAGACAAGCCTTACACCGAGTTTCCTTACTTCGAGGAGATCAAGAAGATGAAGGATTGGATCTTGAAGTACGAGCAGGGAGTGAAGTCGTCCAGCTGCTGCTGTGCTGCAGAGGTCGCCGGCGCCATGGAGATCGAGAACCTGGGCCAGCTGTCCTGTACAAAGGGGTCCATGCACAAGTACTTCCGCGACGTCCCGTCTGCCAAGGAGGCCTGGCTGCTGAAGAACGCTCCTAAGGACGTCCGGTCCCTTTGCCGTGCCAACGAGGTGTGCCCGTCCTTCAGCGACTGCCTCTGTGACCAGAACTGCCAACAGCAGGCTTCCTACAACCCGGAGCACGTGGGCCAGTACTTCCAGCTGGCCTCCAGCAAGGTTACTGACTGGCTGTTGAAACCCAAGAACCCCTCCCTCCAGAAGGAGTTGGACGAATCGCCCATCTTCACCTACTTCCGCACCGTGATGTCCGACCCTGCCTATTGGCTGGCTGCTGGAGCGTCAAAAGCCACCTCCGAGCCACCAAAGCCGTCTCCGTTTGACGATGCCTTCGCTGCTATCACAGCCCAACCCTGTAGCTACTGGCTGGCCCACCGTGGGGAGTCCAACATGAAGCAGAAGGAGTGCCCATTTTCCTTTAAGGACGAAGGCACCAAGTACTGGCTGCACCCCGTGGAAGGAAAGGAAGAAGACTCAACCCCCAGCCCTCTCGTTGCCTGTGTTGTTGGTGGCTTCAAGCAGATTGAATCCCAGCCGAAGAGTGTTTGGCTGGCAAAGAAATGCCCAGCAAGTCAGCCTGAGCCACCTGGCAAGCCACGGGGCCAGCCCAAGGGGGAAGATGCAGTACAGTTTGTCCTGGATGGTTTGCAGCAGCTGCTGATTCAACCAAAAGAGGCCTGGCTTGCATGTCCAGCTAAAGAAGAAGGCAGCGCCCAGGGAAGCAACAAGGGATGGCTGCACAGGGGAGGGGAGGAACACCAGCTTGCAGAAGCCGCAGGGATGCCAACAGAAGAAGAATTGGGGTTTGATCCTGACAATACAGCAGTCCAGATGGCACTGGGGGGTTTAGAGCAGTTCATGACCATGGGCAAAGAGGCATGGCTGGACCGGGGAGCAAAGAAACCAGCAGTAGAAAAAGAGGAGGCCATGACAACAGATGCAGACAACACCACTGAAGAAGAACTAGGATACAACCCAAGCAACCAAGCCATGCAGACCGTCCTCGGAGGTCTCAAGCAGTTCGAAACACTTGGGAAAGAGGCGTGGCTGGAGAAGGGGAGGGCCGCTCCTTCAACAACTGAGGCCAAGAAAGCCAGCCACTCAACCAAGGTGGAGAAAATCATGAAGGAGGTGGAAGAAAAGGTGCAAGACGACTACGACCCTGAAAACGAGATGGTGAAGGTCGTTCTGCAGGGGTTCGAGCGTATCCATGCCAAGAGGAAGGAGGAATGGCTGGATCGAGGTGACCGGGAGGCGGCTAAGAAGAGCAAAGCGGGGCCGTTGGACGCGTCCAGCACCAAGTCTCCCTGGCTGCTCCACCGGAAGGATGAGGGGAGTGTCCAGTCCAACAGTGATGCAGTGAAGTTTGTCCTGGGAGGAGTCAGCCAGATCCACAACATGGACAACAAAAACTGGCTGGACAGGTGAGCACTTCGCACTTCGTAGTTTAAAGAACAAAGTTAGAACATTGATAGCTGTAAAATTTTTTTCAAAAAGCCAAGTTGCTTTTTCAAACAAATAAATAGCATTTCAGGTATACACGTACGTTTGGCATAAAAGTAAGTTTTATTTACTTCAATATTCACGTCAAAACAAGGCTCATACGAACCACTTACATGTTTTGGGTTACATTAAGGAACTGTACAGACAGATGTTTGTTCACTGTAGACTTGAAAAGTTTAAGGTTGTACCCATTTGGGAAGCATTCACAAGGAAGCTTGTTCCTTAGTGATGTAGTTCTAGGAAAGAAGCTTTCAGCATGGAACTTCCTCCTGAGAGAATGAAGTATGGAGGAAGAAAGGGTGATTTGCTTCTGTAGTAGTACTAGTTAAGGGATTATTGCTGTTTTGTGCTTGTCATGCAGCAAAGTACATGAAGTAACACTATTCATTTTCCCTATCCCCAGGAGTGGGGAAGCCCAGCAGCCGGTTGTGAAGAATTCCTGGATGTGGAGGCGTGACCAGGACCTGGCCCAATGGCTGGCCAAACCTGCCACCAAGGTGAGGATGGCGACAGTTGAACTACCAAAATAACTACATGGATGCGGGTATTGTTGTACAATGGCAAACTGGGGGCATTTCTGGGATAGTTGTGCATGTGTCCTGAAATATTCAGCTGTCTTGTTATGGAAAATGCTGCCTTAGACCCTTTTCAGCATTTGGTTCTGTCACAACCTGCTTGAAAACACTGCGACATCTAAATTTTATGACCTACTGTCAATAGTTGAACTACCAGAACCACCAGAAACTTTCTTGTGTGAGATATTGACAAATGCTACCATTTGCAGTACATCTTTTCAGTTTGTCATGAAGACCACCATTTTTTCAGTTTATGGTGTAAACAATTTTCTTTTCATAGTGAAGCTTTGTTACTTTACTTATATCATATCAAACTGTGCTCCAGTTGTAAGTTAATTTTGTATTTCTTGTTCACAGCAGTGAAAACCATGCTGGAAGGAACGTCCCAGACAACAGATGGTCACGCTATGGAAACCCCACCTACACCATGATATCATCTGTAATTTCCTCTCATCATCTCTCTATGGCAACCATAGTTGTCCACATCTGCTGTCACCATGGTAACATGTTACCATGGATACCAGTGAAGATGTGAGACACTGATGCCTTGCTGCTTAGGTACTAGGTAGAAAACTACGCCAAGAACAATTTTTAAAAGAATTCCTGGTGCTATTGCAAGGAGTAATTCATACACCTGTACTTATTCTGCTATGATTAAAGGCTTTGATGCAGTAAAGATACATATTGAATAACTAAAAAATTTGATCAAGTTTGCCTTTTAAAAGATGCTTTATGTATTATTATTTATGATTATGGTGAAATGAACTGAACTGATGGTGAAATGGGATGTAGTTTACCAACAACTCCTACTATCTTGCACTGCTGCTTACTTTGGACCAATATCTTACTATTATCATCCTAGTACTCATATGTCAAAAGATAAACTTCATGAAGAGATTATTGATTAGTTGTCTCATTAATGAGGAATAGTTATTGATATCAACACACTTGCACTTCGTTACTTTTTAGATTATATTCGTCGCATCAAAGGCGACAACAATACATGTAGCTTGTAATTCTATTTTAAAAAGCCTTTTTTGGCAGAAAAAATTAAGTTATGTGAAATGATTGTTTAACATTTCTTTCACATAAGTTTACCACATAACACTTGACCAGACAGATACCGACAAGACAAATGTATTCTTTCTTAGAAAAAAAAATTAAAGGATTCGTAAAATATCTTAATTGTATTTCACTTGTTGACTTACTAAGGTCTCTAGATTCACCTTATCTCTTCTTTGTAATTTTAGATGGAATAATCTATTAGGAAAAGCAATAAATGGTGTAAAGGGATTGGTGTCTTGTGTGTTTTGTTTTGAGTTTGTATGTATGTGTGTGTGTGTCTGTGCGTGTGTGTTAGTGTATGTGGGTGGGTGTTTGTGTGTGTGTAAAAAATGTCCAAAAGTTCTCACATAAAACAATTCTAAAAGCCTGAATCAATATATTAACATTATATATAATTATAAAACAACTGGGGGTGTTTGCAATTGCCCACTCTACCCCCATACCAAATTTCAGGTCATTTGCCCCAAAAACGAACAAATTGAATCCATTTAACGAAATGACAGGAGGAGGAGAAGAAACATGCGGAAAATCAATATATATTCAATCCATATCTATGATATGGACTGAAATATAACTAGGTATAAAAGAATTGTTGGCTAAAAAAGAAAGGCGAGTGTCGGATTAGCACTAGCAGGTAACCCAACGATCAGGGAGATTCGATCCCTGGCCGCATGAAGGGTATGAGTTTATATGCTTTAGGCTCATATAAAGACCCCGCTAGGCCGTGGCTCGCCCAGTGTGTTTAGTCACGCAACCAGCCTATATAGGTACACCTGGCGTGACGCCAGATTGCGTCAGCAGTCTATTTGTGAACCGGAGTAACCTTTTGTGTAAGGACGCTGGACTACGATTACTGGAAGGGGCTATGTGGTAAAAAAAAATGGTTCTGTGTTGGCAGTTATTATGTCGAATCAATAAAACATGTCAAAATTCGACTAGCTCTCCTCCTATACATACGCCGAAATGGTTTGTCTGGTAACTACCCGGAAGTGCAGTACCGAGGATAGGCGCTACTAACCTTAGGCGCAGCAGGTAAACGACCACCACAGCATACAATGTAAGTCCGTTATAGGTAGTTATTTACTCGTATCTATAAAGCATTCAGTAGTGCATGCAAAGATCACACACATGAAAGTCGTTTCTGTCATATCTAGCCAAAATACGTATGTACTGCGCCTGCACAAAAGTCTTTTCTGTTGGATGTTTGGTCAACGTTGCATCAGAAGTTTCTACGTTGCATCAGATATCTTCCCCTACACCATAATTTAGAACATAGACGGGATACCAGCCTTAATACGCGAACACGAACTTAAACGATATCGATACGTTTTGTAGAAGTTATAACATTGATAGTGCAAGCCTCAGAAATCATGCTCAAATGAGTCAGTATTAAAGTAAATTAAGCCGACGACATTGATAACGTTATACTACCACATCATGAATGCGAACTTTAGGCTTTAGCACAATAATTTATTTGTTTGTAGTGAAATAGAACACTGAGAAATATAATCTTATACCTACATGTAAGTTTCTTCTCTCGCCAGGTTTATACTCTTGGCGTAATGATAATTCAGAACGACTTTTTATTACATTGTACAAACTTCACTACTCAAAGGAAGGATTGCACGGCAGGTGTATACTTGCAACTGTCTACTCAGCCACGCCATCTAGCGATTGTAGAATGTGTGTGCTTAGTGCAGCTACACGGGCGGCTACAACGACCATAATAGTGCAAGAGAGAGATATGTTTCTCAGTTGACCGCAATGGCAGGTTTAGCTGTCCGTCTAAAGGCGCCACAGAAGGTGCCTCCATCAGTGTTCTTTCCTTGTTTGTAACTTGACTTTCACCAGGCACTCAAGCAGATTCTGTGGGGCAAGGGGAGTCTATATTGACCGCCTGTATCCATTGGCAGCCAATATATACAGGCGGCCAATATAGACTCCCCTTGCCCCACAGAATTTGCTTGGAAATTAAACAGGCACTGCTGTGATGAGTTTTTATGCCTTTACTGTTCCCTTTCATAGCGTCACCTCGGATGATAGCAGTCAGATGGGTAGCTGACCGTTCAATGGCGCTACCTTGCGGTTTTACATTTTACCGCATGTAGATTGCGTGGGTAATGTCAGGCGACGGAATGATGACTTCGACCTGTCGTTCTCTTTCAGTACAAGCACGTCCCTCCTTTACGCCACAAGGATGACGCTCCTTTCCCATTTTTTCCTCCGGTAGTCCTTGATCTATTCCTGAGTAAAACAAAGAGGACACGACACATGTTATCATTGTTATGGACTGATTAAATGTCAGACAGTTACCCAGGGAAATTAAGAGATTCAGCGAGGGAGAAACCAACAATTTGCTTCCAAATAACATTTGATAACGAGTGTGTTGATTGGAGTCGTTATTACCAGTGTCTAGTAGTCTCTACCAGTTTCTACCAGGGCGGTTATATCGGCTATACAGATACAAATACCGGACTCCAATAGGCTGCTGGAAAATAGTAGAAATTGGCCAAGTAGGCTTATTATTAATAATGTTCCCACATTTACCATTGTACAAAGAAGCGAGAAGAAGTTGACCACTCTGTATTAGCTCAGTAACTAGAACACCTTTGTATTAGCCTAGTTTAGTACCTTTATATGATCCTGTGTATGTATAACTAAGTAGTGTATCTTTTGTCTCCACTTTTCTGTAATATTTTTGTTATGTGTTTGTGAAGTCTTGACCGTACATGTACCTAGCCCGTCGCGGCATGAACGTACAATAAAGGTCTTTCATCATCATAATCATTAATAATATGCCAGTGGAGTTTCTTGTGGGTTGCAAAGTGCACTCCTATGGCCGACTAACTCCTTTGGCATATTATTCAGTCTATTTGGCCAGTTTCTACAATTTTTGAGCAACCCCTCGGAGTCTGTTCGAGACTAATAAAAGTGTCTACCCTACGCGTGCCCCAGGAAATCCTGCTAAGCCCAGCTGGTTCGAGAGTCTCCCATCCCGACAACAGCTGCCGCTCCCCGAGTCAATGGCTCGGGCTTGGAGTAAACATGTTTGTTTCCGCGTTTCAGAGCAGTAGATATTTGTACCCACGGCTGGAATCTTTTGAAAGGCAATGATTTAACAACGCGATACAGTTATGTTATCAGGCCGTTAACAAGTTTTAAACGTTAAAAGCGGGTTTAAAAAAGGTTGCGGATTTTAACCTCCTTGATCATACAGTCAGAACACACAAAAATCTGTACCCAGTGTGATCTGTATCCAACGCCACTGTACGCAGCAATATAAGTTATAACACAGAAGAAGTATACATAAATATTTCCTAGTTGTTTACAAGCCATAGGCATTCACAAAACAAAGCAAACCAAGAAATAAACACCAGCAATAGCCTGTGTGCCAGACTGTTTCCAGGGCCTACAAAGGCCAGTTCCTCGGCTGCCAAGGAAATTATACCACAGCCCCCCTCAGTTAGGCCCTGATCCACAGGCACTCTGGGCCTAACGTGCTATGGGTCTGGCATCCAGGCTACACCAGCAAAGACATTTTGGCAAGTCCCCGACCCCATCCCGCCTGAAGCCGTGAACCATGTGGTAGTTTTGGAGGCGCCCGTGTATGAATGACGCATGTCACGTCCTGCGCGAATAAACAACTCCGGGAACAGGTGGTCCTGGGATAATGGCGGGCGGATTAAAGCAGGGGAGGGTCTCAGAGATCTATCTCCAAACGAAAGTACTCTCATTTAGAGAACAGTGTGATCTTCTATGGCTCGTCTATTTACAAAGATTTAAAATGAAATTGTCTATTTATTAGCCCAGTGGGGCAAAAATGTACAATAAAGGTCTTCATTCATTTGTTATACATCTATACCTCTATTCTGTATTGGATACATTTGAGGTAATTTCTGTTTTGACTGTGAAGACATGAACATTTACATCGAATTTCATCACACCACACCTTCCTACCTAGCAATGCGCTTGGGAATATTCAGCTACTTTGCCTCTGCACCGTGATATAGCTAAGTAACAGCCAAGGAGGTTCTGTTGGTAACAACGCAATCATTTGGCGGTGCATTTCATGAGGGGAGTTGTATTTTCTTCAACGCTTCTATTTTCTCGTCCTTCATTCCCTGAAATGCTGAATTCTAATTCTTCACCTCTTAATTTTTTTCGTGAATAGGCTCTAGCCAGCTTGAATTTTTTTCCCGTCAGCCAAGGTTTATGATCGGACCTGAAGGGAGAGTGCTCATCACAATTTAGGGGGGTCCGGGGGCAAATTTTGGATTTTTAAGCCATTAAAAACGCATTTTCCCACATTGTGATGGGGTTGAGAATGGTTTCTGGTGGGCCTTTGGATGGTTTTATATTTCAACTTAAGATTTTTGTCAAGGTTGACTGATTGGTTTAACAAAATTCCATGGGACAAAGTTCCTACAATTGACGAAAAAAACTGGTGCTGGCTAGAGCCTTGATTAAATTTTTTTATTTAAATTTTATTCGTATATTTTCCCTTCTTGCACGATCTTTTATTTCCCCTTTATTCTGGCATATCAAACACATCACGCAGAGGCACAGGGAAACATCTGTGCACCCAGTCGGCGACAGGAAACACCCTGACTTGCAAAAACGAACTCGGGGAGGGAAATTTTTCGCGAGCCTGAGCCGAACCTTTGGCTTCCCTCGTGACCCAACAGTTGGGTAGCGGTCTGGTACCGCACTTGTTATCGTAAAGGCATGGTTTATGGGGCGTTATGTCATTGTGGAAAGCTGGTACAGGCAGTAACTTATAATCTCCAAGCAGATCTTTTGGTGGCTGCAAAGCAGTATCAAATTGGCAAGACTGTATTAAATTGACAGGGCAGTATCCAATACGCCACCCGAAGTTTGGCTGGCTTAAAAAATTAAGAAAAAAAAGATACCAGTACAAAAATAAGCCGAAGCCTGGAGAGTAGTAAGGACACAGTAAACTTGTCATCCTTACGGTCAACATTCAGGCTTTTTCAGAAATTTAGGCATCACTCCAAATATGTTGTCAGTAAAATCCATTTCACATGACCTTATAAGTTATACATGTAGTCTTACTTTAAGTGACTAATGCCGAAACACTGTCCCCAGCTTTCTTTGATGTTCCAGTGGTCAAATGATGGAAAGTTTTCAGTGATTTCTTTACCCAAACCCCAGGCCTATTGAAGGCTAAATACTCTTACCCGGCCCAGCTGTAACCCGCCTTCTAATAGAGACTGTGCGCTCCCGACTACAACACATGTACAAGAGTTGTATTCAGAACCGTGCTTTATCCAGAACCATGCTCAGGCACGGTCCTGGATAGCCCACGCGTATCCAGAACCGTGCCTGGGGCAAATCTACGTTCTTGAAATAAGTTGAGTACTAGTCTAGTAGTACGCGGGGACTATCCAGAACCGTAACTAACCCTAACCAATTCAGGCATAGAACTAGATAGGCTACAATAAGAGTCCTACAAGCCCGTAGGAGGAGGCTATGCCCACCCAGTCTTCATTCCAGCTGCACACTGGAGGTTATCTCCCCACCACCTCCGGTAACATGTCAACACCACTTCCCTACTGATACATGCCTACCAACCAGTCAGAAGGGAATGGGCTTTTATAATTTCACATTCGTCCTAGGATTTTAAAACCATGGCCATGACAGAACCAACTGCCGACAAGGATCTGAGACAGTCTTTTCCTAACATGACAGCTACCGTAGTTTGTACTGTATTTTTGTACTACATAGATACTGTATGTTATATATTTTAAGCTGTATTTTGATAGGTTCCTAAATTGACTAACGGCGCGGTCATATCGTAGGTCATCGTACGATTTTGATATCGTAGGATTTTCAAAGAAGCTTTGACAGAACAAGGATATAACATATAAGACAGCATTTTCGGTAATAAGATAGCTGAATTTTGTACGACAAATGCACGACTACCGCAAGAATGCCCTCAGTTTGCGATCGTGCGACGGTCGTGCGACGAACGTGACCGGGTCTTAAACAACGTCAAACAACAACACCACATCTCCCCTGGTGGTTACCACTGACACACGCCTAACCCAAGGCCAGCGACCCCACAGAACGCCGTCCTGTTTTCACCCCAACGGAACAGATGAGCCTTTGAAGCAGTCGACAGAGATTAGGGGGTCAGAAGGGGACATTCTTCAGCTCGGTACAGTAAATAGCGAGTTGGAGGGGCAGGCGCCAGTGTTGTGGGGGTGTTGAGGCGCTAGTGTGATGACAGATCTAGCCTGGTTTCCAAACCTATTATGGCTGCAGAGTCTCTCAGAGTTTGCCCTCGGCAGCTATAATGCTGTAATAGTTTTGGATACAAGGCCATAACAGGTTCGCAATTAATTACAACTCACACAGTCAGGGACGAGAAGCAAATTATGGTAGAAAAGTAGCCGTGGTAGTAACATTAAGAGATATAGATGCTCATCAATTCATCGAACATTTTCTGTCATAGAATGTGCTTCAAAAGACAGTGGTTGTTCTCCTAGAAATTGAGTCAATTCGACTTTTTTTTTAAAATAAACTGCGAAGACAATGCCATCATCGACTACACCTTTCGTGCCTTCAAATGCATCAAGTATGACGGTATTTTCCCCATTTCTGTACCATGAGTATGTCAGGTGTTGGTAGGGAAGGAAAGTCTATTGCAACGTCAGTGAGTGAGTAAGGGTCATATGATATTGGTGTGTGAGGTTATGTGAGGACAGACCCCCATGTGATGACTGACACCAACAGCCACATGTAGACATGACAGACGAGGAAAAGATGCTTCACACGCTGATGCCACAACAAGTACGTCCAAACTGTCCACATGTCTCGCGTACATCTGAGGGGACAACCATTGTCCACGTAAAGCAACAAGGGGAAGGGGTGGCAGGACAGAGTACTTTTTAGCCTGGTTACCAAACCTATTTTAGCTGCCGAGTCTCTTTCGTCTTCGGAGACTCGACAGCTAAAATAGGTTTGGTATCCAGGATAAGTAATTTTTGCTTCAAACTTGTCTACATTATGACACACATTTCCGCTTAAAACAAGAAATCGGAGATTTCAGACTTCATTTCGGTTTTCGTGACCTTCAAGTTCACAGACCTCCAGGAAGTGTTTGGGATTTTCGTGAATGTATTGGAACAGTGGAGGAGATTGTATAATGTAATTTAATAGGGTATTACACCGCTTCCTGAATTTCTCCACATGCCACCCACTTACTCCCAGCCGAGGCATGCTGGGTCACCTTCTATCCCCTATCAATCAACTGTCAAAAATCACCTCCCACCCACGTGCACCATGCAACCGAAGCTAATAAGACAAGCAGAGACACAAACTCAGCCAAACAAAACGTACCCGGAATTAACAAGGTGTGTCTATGTGCGTATCCATCAGCAGACATTTAAATTGAAACTTTATAGGGAACTGCACGCAAGTAAGAGAAACCTACAAACAAACAAACAAACCACGTACTCGTCAGATGCAAAAAGCGCTGGAGGACAGAGTTTTGAGAACTTATTTTTCAGCG
This sequence comes from Branchiostoma floridae x Branchiostoma japonicum, assembly GCA_013266295.2. Lineage (NCBI taxonomy): Eukaryota > Metazoa > Chordata > Leptocardii > Amphioxiformes > Branchiostomatidae > Branchiostoma > Branchiostoma floridae x Branchiostoma japonicum. The sequence continues at coordinate 6,854,777 of CM023837.1, read as the reverse complement.
TCGTACTCGCAGCATTGACAAACAACGGTGTACGTATTTTGGATGCCCATATTTCGAGGCACATGCACGCCTGTTGCTTTGAGGTTTGTGTTTTATTGTCCCCCAGTGGGTAACCGAGCCTGCTGGAGAAATAACTGCCTCATGTGTCGGACGGCACGGAAGCCCCTAATAACACTCTCCAAGCAGAGGTTGTTGGGGGAAATTTGTGACCTTCTTATAGCCTCTACCAGGCTTCAGAACCGGCTGGAAGGAGTAAAAATTGGCCAAATAGACAGATAACATGTCAGGAGAGTTGGTCCGCTAAAGAGTACAGTTTGCATTTGCCGCCCCCAAAGCTAAAGAGCTCCTGTCTATTCGGACAATTTCTACTCTTTCCAACCGCTTCCCGAAGCCTGGTAGAGGCTAACCTCCTTATCATATGCCCCCTTTTTTGGAAGCCCTCCCCAACCAAAATGGCTTGGAAAAATGGGGCATATGAACCAATATGATAAGAAGTTTCCCCAACATTCCCACAATTTTCCACAACCTCTGCTTTGAGAGTATCTCATAAGTCAGTGAGTTATTAATAGTGACTACAGTACAGGAATGTGGGACTTCTTGTTGAGCTCTCAATGGCTCTATAGGGTTGAGAACATATGAAAAAATTTTCCTGTACGATTCTCCAATCAACAAGTGGTCATGTGTTCCAATTCATCTGAAAGAAAAATAGTATGGTAGTGCTTTAACTCCTCTGAGTTAAGCACTGTGTTTTTGGTGTTTGGACGTGAATGTTCGAATAGTTGGTCTCGTCACTACCCTACTCGTTCCACAAGTATTAGAAAGCTTGGTCAATGAAATTAACCTGGTTTCGATAAATATTTTTGAAGACCGTTATTCAGTTCCCCCCCCCCCCCCCTTAATGTAAAAAAAAATCACGTCGTCATAAAAACTTACTTTTCTTCTGGATCTTGAGCGGCCTTCCATCTGTAGTGTCCTAGTGCACTGGTCAACGCACTGTGCGAACTCCAGGCTGGCCCTGTGTCTGCTATAGTCCTGTCCATTCAGACAGGCCAAGGCTGTGATATAACTACATGCCACGCGTAAGATCGCGAGCTTGGAGAGTTTCTGGTTGTACGAGTAAGAAGGGACCGCTCGCCGCAGACTTTCGAACGCCGCGCTGATAGTATGCACCCTGCTGCGTTCCCTGGCGTTCGCTACGATCCTCTTGTCCCTGGTGAGAGTTTTGTAAGGTCTGCCTCTCTGTCTGGAGGAGGGGGAAGTCGACACAGACCAAGGCACGGGAGAGGGTGGGTACGCGTCCGCCGAGGTGAAGGAGAACCTCTCGGTTGGCCCCTGCAGTCGAGACACCAGCGTGAAGTGTTGATCTGTTCTGTCAGCTGTTGCGTGCTCGGATTGTAGCGTGGCGGTGTCGACAGGCGCGGTGACTTGCAGACGGGCATCTTCCTCCGAGTCGGATTCCTTCGGTCGCTTGGTCAGCTTCCGGGGTTCTCGGGCCTTCCTCTTGTTTCTCCGAGGTGGCCTGGGTTCTCGGTCGGGCTCAGACGCCGCCCCCGCCCGAGATACATTCCTACCCGGCTCGGCAGCCTGCTCACAGGTGTAGCTCGGGCTTGCCATCCCGCTATGCGCGATGAGGGCTAGACAGCCAGCAGTGAGTGAACCCTCGCTGGCGAGGACCTCCCAACTCCAGATGTGAATGTTCAAGAATTTATATTTAAATTACTAATCGTACCCAGATGGCTATCTACAAAAGCTGCCGCCGGCTGGCACAGAACCGACAGCTTGGGTCAGTTGTCATGTCAGAAATTCCAACTTCCATCTCACAACACTGGCAGGCCTGGCTGAACCGGATGATTGGGCGTACCTGGGCAAGACTGGGACCAGGTGGGACGGATAGGGTTACACCCACCGCCACCCCTTGTGTCTGCGTTCTGCCTTCTGACAGAAAATCTCCCCACTTACTCAGGGTGCAGTCATCCATTTATGATAAAAAGCCAACCTGTCAGTTTACCGAGGGAGACTATTAGCAACCCGGGCACCACCTGTGCACAGAGTTAACAATGGGAGATGTGTTCCGCGGGGCTGCCGCAAAACACTAGGGGTGTGACGATCGCGACAGGTGCATCGCCTCGTAAAACCGGGCACGTCCAAGTGGATTCTACCCCCAACAGAAAAGTTTTGCCTCGACTGGAGACTTTAAGGGAAAGTCTGACGGAGTTTCCGGGTTTTCTTAGCGGGAAGGGAAAGTGTATGTTGACGGAGAGATTTCCCGATCCCCCCGCCAGATGTGCATCAACCCGGCCCCCGGCTACAGTGTTTATTGTAACCCGAGTCCGACCGCTATTTAGCCTCGCACACTCTGGGCCCACATCCAGATGCAGAAGCCCCCTGACAAGTATGGGGGCTATGCATGGGGGTTGTCAGTCAACTGGAGGCTAGCACTGGTCGATAGAGGGGTTATCGAAGCAAGGCGATGATGCATTTATGGATAAGGTTTATTATAGCGAAAATCTTGAAAAAAAATCGTATGCTAACGGCGCTAAAATTGGATATAGAGCTTGCAAATAAACGAAAAAGGCGCTACTGAAGAACGTTGAAGAACCATTGAGATATATATGAACCACGGCACAAAGAGATTGTACATTCACGGAACGGCACGTATACACCAACCACCAAAAAAGTTGATGTGAAAGCAGTATCAAATTGGATACAGACCGAAAAAGGACTTGGCGTGATATGCGTATCGAAACAAACGAAGCGACAGTATTGTCAGGTAAACAAAAGTTATATTTTAAAATTCCATTTTCATATCTGAATTATTTTTCCTGGCTCAATTTCAGGTATAACATAACACCTGGTCATCATGTTTGTATACATATCTAACTGTTCGGTTTATCATGCAACCAAAGAGCGGAAAATCTCGCGTTGATTTCGTTTTACTTCTCTTAGTTAAAGGTATCCGATGCAATTTCAGGGTGGCAATAGAAAAATATTCTAGATGAGGAAATCTGTCTGATATCGATATTTACTGGCATTTCTGAGCACATGTTCGTCATCATTTCATACTTGAAGCATTTGAAATAGCCCCAAAACAAGCTGCGCGAGGAGTCACTTTATTTTTTTTGGTACCACCAATAAATAGCTAGAACCAGCATACGATACGAAACAAGCAACCGTTTTCCGTCAGCGACATCGCATTTTTGCCTCACAGATATCAGTATGCTATGGGATAGGATTGATGCAACTTACTACACTAAAAGAATGACTGGAAAATTAACTTTGAAAATACAGTTTTGCCGCCCTGAAATTGCATCGGATGCCTTTAATTTTTGTGACAAGCCACGCGTTACGTCCCATGAAAGTTTTGCTGACAGCCCGGTGCCGCATGGCCTGCCCTCCCCACACAGCTGTGTCAACAGTTTGTTCAACGTTCAAACAAGAAAGTGCTTCCAACACCCAGACGGGTTATTCTCGCACAAATAAGGTACCGCAATAATTGGAGCCGGGCACACAAAAGGTGCAAGACGCACTTAAGAGTTTGAGAGACAACTGTGCATCATGTTTTCCGGGCAAAAACAAAACAAAACAAAACAACTCTATATGCTTTCTGGTTTTCGATTTCACTACCGAGGGTGAAACAACAGCAACATCGAAACGAATGAAGAAAAAAAAATGACGTTTCGCAAAGTTGCTGTCGGGGTCTGAAACAAATAAAAGTGAAACAAAGTCGAAACAAAGTTGATGAAATTCAATTTGCAACATTTGTACTATATCATGATGGTGTGCATGCACTAAAGGAAAGAGATACGTTTTCACAGAGCTATTAAACGAAGAAAATGCAGGAGAAAGCTTGTTGTAAGATCAAGCTCGTCAGTTTCTTTTCAAAACATTACTGTTATCGTCATAAAATGATGGAGTCTAGCGATCTGAAAGTCAGTGTTCTACGGCCTTCAAAAAACATGCCTTATCCAACAGCGACATCAAGCGGCGAACGTGAAAAGTACAGCAAATGTAGTATGGTGTTGTGACTGTTGTCTAATTGGGAAAGAAAGCAATAGAATTACAGTAAGGCCATCGAATATTACGAGGAGTCATGCAAATGTGTCAAAATGCCTACTGTAACATCTCGGCACATCCGGACATAGCTGGGACACATAATAACTTGGGAAACGTCTGGTGATTACAAAATCATTAACAGGCTACAATGTATATCCCTCCAATAAAAGCCCATGACACAAATATCTTCAGCATCAAACTGTTTAATTTGCAACAGGCTCAATTGCCAAAGAAAACAGCATAAACCAAGCTCCTCTCTGTACATACATCATCAACATGTCTCACTTTGAAATAACTCTTCATTAACTTTGACGAAATAACTTTTTTTATCCATTCAACCCTTTGGAAGCATTCTCTCTCACACACCAATATGATATTTACCACAACTAGCAACATTTATATATTTCATTACCTCTTTCTGCATCTAATGAAACACCACAATTTTTCACTGTACATAATATTCTCTCATTTCTGCCTTCTCAGAATATTTTGTCATCTAGCACTCAATTCACGACTAAATCCCCACGTTGATTACATCAGAGGTCAGACTTTGTTTAATCAGCTGTTACTTCTTCTTAGTTGTGTTGTTTATTTATCTATAATTATACAGTTCATAGCCACTGTTTCCATAGATGTTGTTTTATCACCAATGCGTAGTATGTCACAAAGCCTAGTCAACAACTGTTCCAACTTTCAATGATAAATGTCATTAGATATGTTTGCCTATGATTTTACAGGTTAGTACATACAAACGAGATGTTCACTACTTTGTTACTGCATCTTCTATACCAGGTTAAGTCTATCAAGTTTGGCCAAAGATTCAGTACTTTCAGCACTACGGAAGAAACTACAACATGAAATCTATGTGGAATTGTAACTGCAGTCACAAATGCAGATTCTAGTCTGAACAATGCTCAACTTCACATTAAGTTCTACACAGATTTTTGTCAGAACCGCCACTGTATGTGGTGAAAGAATGTAATTTCTAGTTACTACTGGAGTCACAGCATCCATTTATGCACAGATAAAGAAATAAAGTTCCCATTTTGATGATCAGCATCTCATCTATCAATCTGAGTACTGACTAAACATGTCAACTCAAACTCCACTTTTACATGATAGTTAAGGTGTTGAAATCTTTGTACGTGTCTTTGTCTTTTGGGCACAGGATTTAAATCAGGTCAAAAGTAAAACATACAAAAGATGTTTAAGATTGTATCAGTATACTGTGTGCTTCTTTCTTTTTACTTTCTTCACATATTCAACTTTCTTCTTTTTCATCTCTAAGGAAAGGAAACAAAACATCACAATGTCTCCACAACAGCTTACTTCACCAAAAAGTCTTCTACAAAGGTTTTGACCCTTTACAATTCAATGTCTTATTGTTTTTATACATTGATATTTCCATAGTCCCTTGTATTTTGCTACAATTACTACTTAATCAGCTCCCAGTGAGTTACCATAACAATTGACTTACTATATCCAGAGTCGCAGTGCTTCTGGTGTTTTGTGTCCTAAGTTCTAACTGGTTTCAGTAGTGCAAATCTGTGATGGTTTATCGATTAAGTCACTGCCAGACAAAGCTGTATTCACCAATGTAGGCTGCCCCAGTACTTGTAGTTGCTAGCATGTATGTATATATTACCTGTTACAGTGTAGCACAGTGCAAGGCAATTGTGGAGTTGGCTTTAAATTTTGCCAATCATCTAAATATACAATTCACTACATGTATACAAGGCTTTTATATTGGGCAATGGCTAAATACGCTTATTTGCAGCATACATACTTGTCCTTTGATGACTCTGAATGCGGCAATTTTAGTTTTGCAATGGACCCAGAAACAAGCAACAGTTTCCAAGGTTCCTTCAGCAATAAGTGGATTGAGAATGCCAGCTAGCTACTAGAACACATCACTCGCAATTTACATCTGTTCGAGTATCAAGTTTACATTTTTCTAAGCTAGGGACAAAAACGTTCATGTCAGTGTGTGTCCCGAACAGCCGTTAACTTTCATGGCAAACATGTAGTCAAATCTTCTAAAGTTGGAAGAAAGATCAGTAGACACCTCAAACTTAAAACCAAAAATACAAAAATGTACAGATATTTCTCTTTGATATTCACGTCTCTGTGATAGCTTGTTTTGGTAAGATGAATCGAGACTGGGGTAAACTTTCTTGTGATAAAAATCAACTACATTTTTAAAATAAATGTTTCAAACTTGGAATGACAATTCATTTTCATCACAGTTCAAATGATGAAGTGTCATCATAGGAAAGCTGCATGGTTTTTTTACTTTTCAGTATCAACTTACACCATGCAATACATATTATAGATTCTACTACCATATCCTTACATGTATCTACAAACATAATTGAACGGCAAACACAGTTTGTCAATAAACAAACTACTATAATTATAAATCATTGTACTCCATATCCTTGCACAATCGTTACTCACTCTTTCTTAAATTTCTGGTAACAATTTATAGAAAATACTGAAGACAATCAAAGTAAATTAAAGTTGTGGACACAGGGATTTTTCCAAGGTTTAGGGTTGCAAACCAGGGACTCAATTCAGTAAACCCTGTCATAAAGTACAATGGAAATTCAGTATATAGTGGTACTTATCTAACCAGAACAGTCATTTTCACAAGAAACTTGTAGATGATTGTTACAAAAACTTTGGGAAATTGATTTAACACCAAATTAACTCCCTTGAAACCAAGGTAACATCCCTAGATACACACTATACAAAGTGATCAGCATACACTGCCAAGTAACTTCAAACATCAAGCCACGAATCTTTTGCAAGTCATGAAGAGCTTGAAACAAATAACCTCTAGCAGGCTTCAGAAGTGGCTGGAAAGAGTACAAATTGGCCCTTTCCAGCCGTTTCTGAAGCCTGGTAGAGGCTAGTAACAAAGGAAGCAAATTTCTATCAGTCTAACTGTGAAAGCAACAAATCTAGAAATGAACAGAAAAGAACTTTGTGGCTTCTTTGTGGAAAGTCTTAAAGAAAACAGCAGCAGTAGCTTCAGTCCAACTCAGCACCAAGTCAAACTAATACAATAAACTTTAAATCAATACCACATAGGAATAGCTCTCACATTTCTTTCCAATAGCATTTACATAGGATTAGCCAGCAAAGAAAAAAATAACTCTTCTCTCCAATCAAATGGCTACAAATTTACGTTGTCTCAGTCACCAAATACAATGTGTTCTCTCCGTATAATCCATTCGAGTCTCTTGTCGAATCTATCTGAACATCTACCCATCCAAAGCATTGTCAAGGGTATCCTATTGACACCATTGTGACAGAAGCACTGATAGCAACATCACATTAGGTTTTCTTCATCTTTCATTGCAGAAGGCAACAGTTATACATCACTATGCTGAACATTAATTTACATTTGTACAAACCACGGCGGCCAGTTGTAGTGCATATGGCTGGAGCGAACCACTATGTAGAGGGGGAGGCAGGCTTGGCAAATCCCTTGTCAGGGCTACTAATGGAAGAGGGCCTGCTGGCTGGCCGCTGGAACAAAATTAGGTCAAAAATTAGGTCAAAATTATGTGTCATCAGTACATTTACATGCATGTCATACCTGGGCCACAATAACATTTGATACGGGTGTTCCGGCCCATGTGATAACTAGCCGTATCACACAGGGTTCTAACGGTTATCACACTGGCTTTTGTAGTGCTTAAAAAGGTCCAGTAACTTCTAATTATTTCTTTCAAGTTGAATTCAAGTCATTATGATATCAAGTGACATGACTGATACTTTCTGACCTCTACATTCCCACCATACAATCTGATATCTTCTCACCACACCTGACCTATGACCTTTAACAGAGAGGCAACGGACTTACCAGAGGTGGCGACATGCTGGTGAAGTGCATGCTGGGAGTAGACTGGAAACTACAGCTAGAGGAAGAGCAGCGACTGAGTGGCGAGGGAGGGCCAAACGGAGAGTGGCTGAAAGTCGCACCTACGGGAGACAGGAAAAATATAATCAAACATCTGACTAAAGGAAGTATTGTCAACTGTCTGGACTAAAAAGAGCAATTATGTTGTACTGATGTTGATATTTTGTACAATTGTGTATTCCCTGAAACTGCATAATTCAGCCTTTTTACATTGTATTAATAGGCTGCAATGTTGTTTTAGCTTTGTGTGAATTTGCAAATAAACCATTGCCTCACAATGAAAACTGCTTCAGCTAACTTCACTCCCTTAAATCTTAGTTGTAGCTGCATATTTTATTTTACACAATTCATGAATGTTTTGCGCATTTGTGCAGTTCTACGTGTACCTATTCTTGGGATCCCAAAATTGAAGCAAAACTACATGTATCTCCAGTTGTTGGGTAACCGTTGCGGTTACTACACAGATTTTAGATCTACAGGTTGGGGTTCAAAGCTGCTGTGGCTCATGTAAGTATGATACTTGTCTTTTGTCTTGCCATGTCATATTATGTGGCAGGGGCATACATGTTTGTGCTGTTTTGAGTTGACTGTGTTTATATGTTTACAAAACTCCCAGAAGACATAGCCGCACAAGATATTTTGTATTACAAGCAAGTTGTTAAAAGACATGAAAAGTGTTAAAGTGTGCAACAGTTCATGATCTGTGGACAGTTTTTCCATTTTTCCATTGACAAAATGATTAGGTAAACCATCAATGGTCTTTACCCCTTTGAAGTTTTTCAGGGACAAGAAGGTAACACTGAAAGTAGCCAAGAGTTCATTCTTATATGTATGACAACTAATATCTCAGCATAATATAACTTAAGACTAGACAAGGAATATAGTTTATGTTGCTACAATCGTGGGGTAAACAATAAATAGAAAGTATCAGATCATTTTGTATCTGTTAACTGTATCATGTTTTGTTGTGACCTGTACTTAGCCCAGTGTGGCAAAAATGTGCAGTAAAGGTCGTCATTCATTCATTCATTCCTTCAAATATCCAGGGATCTTTCTCCCATGTTATTCACCAGTAGCAAGATGGCATAGTTTCCAATGGTCAATACATTCATGATTGGCTTCACCAGCATGAATTTTATTGATGGAAAATGTGTTGTTGGGAAGAAGTGTCCACATATCAGAAGTGAGAAGACAAACATGAGAGGTTTCCTACTTTGTCCTTCATTCCCACCTGGTGACATAGATCGGCTGGAGGAGGGGGAGTAGGGGATGGGGCTGGACACCGTGCGCGGACGGATCCCGCCGTGGGATGCCATCTCATTAAAGGCCCTGAAACACAACAAATATTACAGTGCAATCCAGTGTTCTAGCCAGCCTAAAGTTTTTGTCCATCATCTCAATTTTGTTGGGCATAACATCATGGCGAGCGCCAAAGGCACTAGGGGTGACAATCCTAGGGGGTTCTAAATCGGCATGTAAAGATATGGAAAGAGATGTCATTAATCTAAGTTTAGTCTACCAGCAAAATTTGCCCCTCAAAATGCAGGAAACAGCATTTCAGAGGGTCAAGGTTTCAAATTTTCCCGGGGAAGCATGCCCCCAGATGGTGCTCGACACAATGTTACGGCAAACAAAATTGAGATGACAGGAAAAAAATGAACACTGACTAGAACACTGATTACGTATTGTGCAATTGGAGCAGCAGGCCTAATAGGAGAGGAGGATCTATAGATGAAGGTAAGAAGAATCTCACCTCTCCTCATCCATCTCCAGACTGGACTCGCTCTCCGACAGCTGTCTGCTCAGCGCCTCTCTTCTCTCCATCTCTCGCAGGAGCTTCCGCTGCAGCCTCACGTTCTCCTCCTTAATCTGCTTCTCCTCCGCAACGTAGTGCGCCATCTTCTCCGCATCTGTAGTGAAATGAAACACTCCTTCAAGAACCCAATAAACACTTATTGAAGCATAGGATATTGGGATTTCTTGTACACAACCAGAAATGTCTCTTACCTTGCTTACATTTCCACAAACCTGATGAAATTATTTACAGATGTATTGAAGCAGCATTATTTAGTGGTGCAACAAAAGTAGAGTGACTTTTGTAAGATCTTCTACAACTACACCTACAAAAAAATATGTGGATACAAATGAACTTCCATACAAACCCATGGATAAATAAACATGTTGAGTTTAACATTTAAATGCTTATCAAGAAGAGTTGGAGTAGCTAAAACCTATCAGTATAGGCTTCACAAACTTTTGTCTAGTTGAGTAGCCTTTTCTACATGTCAATCTTTTGAACAATGAAATAAAATAGTTTCCCTAACCCTATCAAAAGGGGTGAAAAAAACAAGACATAGTTCTTTTCTGAAACCTTGTGAGTCCAGCCCTTGTTTCTGGGATTTTACTCACGCTCTTGCTGTGCCAGCTCCAGCTGTCTCCTGAGCTTGGACACCTCGTTGCGCAGGTACTGTACGTGCATGGTCAGGTTCTGCGCAGTGTCGCCCTCCGTCAGTTCACGCGGGGAGGGGGGCGCAGACACGGGCTGGTCCAGCCTCTCCTGCAGCAGCCTGGAGCATTTTTCACACCAAAATACTTTTTATTGGTTTTTCAAAAAACAGAACAGAAAATGAACCAACGTTAAACGACCAGTGAGTTTTTACATGTACATCTGAAGTTTCAGTCAGTCTGACCGTCTGTCACCTTCTTCCTGACTGGTTCTTATTCTGTGCTTGTAATGTATATATTAAAGTCATGTATGTGACAACACTCTGTGTTTAGGACCACATTTGTAATACTGCAGCAGTGACACCTACCTGCAGTACAAATCAGAACCAGTCATTGTTGCCCTGAAGAAGGTGACAGATGGTCACAGAAACATTTGATGTAAAAGTCCACTAGTTGTTGAATAAAGAACTTTCTTATACTATGTCCTGACCTTTTCTCAGCCTCCAGTCTGTCCATGCGTTTCCACAGCCGGTTGACCAGAGCCTCCTGCTCCTGCTCCAGGGTGTTCTCTAACTCCACCTTCTCACGACGCAGCTGCAAAGGTAAAAGACCTTCTTACAGGACTTGTCTTTCACCTTATTAGCTTTTCCACATTGGACAAGAGTACTAGTATGTTGACAAATTTTCCAAGAAATTCCGTTGCTTCAATCATCTTTTATTAACAACATTTCTTCAAATATGTAAGAGCTGTCAAGACCAAGCTTTGTGGAAACGTGAATCAAAGCTTGATCTTGACAGCTTGGCCTTCATCATTCCTTGTGATGATTACAAACAGCACAGCTGTACAATCGTTCTGGGGTCTGACCTGTTCCAAGTTGTTTTGCTTCTGGTGGATCTCGTTCTCAAGCTTCTCGATCTTCCTCATGAGTTTGTTAACCTGGAACTCCTGCTCCTGCTCCAGGGTCTGCTCTAGTTGGACCTTCTCTTCACGCAGCTAAACATAAACACAAACAAAAACAAAAACATAAACAATCTTCCTCATAGCGTGAGTTTGTTACCCTGGAACTCCTGCTCCAGAGTCCGCTCTATTTGGACCTTCTCTTCACTCAGCTAAACATAAACATAAACAAATATAAACAATCCTGTCAAGACTTTGTTAATCTGGAACCCCTCCTCAAGTGACAAATCATTTATTAAGGTTTACTGTATGTTCAGTCATAAGTTGCTATAGAAAGGTTTTCTGGAGTTCACAAGGTATTTCTAAATTCACGGAGTCTGTCCAAATTCAAAGAGGCCAGTGTTTTAACTTGAGTGACAGTTCTAGCCCACAGGAAGAGAAGAATCTGTCCCAACACTTCCTGGCCTGGAGTGAACCTACATCCTCCACATTCCACAGGCACACACAGGCAAGCCACTGCTTCCGCCAAACCTGATCTGGAGGAAACCTCACAGCTGGGAACTCAACCACAAGACAATGTCAATCAACTCTTCATGTATGTTATATTTAAGTACAGAGTATATACAGTCAAAACTGCTTAATAGGACAGCCAACTACAGAGTATATACTTGTCAAAACTGCTCAAGAAGACCACTCAGGGGATCAATAGAATCTGGTCTATGTGAACAGGTGGTCACTATGGACAGGATTCTTAATGGTTGTGTCAATGAGGAAAATTACCTAAAGGACCACATTAAAAAGTGGTCACATTGGCCAGGTCGTCCTTATGTAGAGGTGGTTACGTGTAGTAAGTTGCACAGGTTTGACATGTATTATGTACATGTTCATTGCTGTGACTGCTGCAAATTCGTAAGTTTGCATTGTAAAATGTGCTTTATACCTCCATCCTGTTGGTATTATATATACTATTATTATCAATGATAGACTGTGTTGAGTATGGCAGAAGTTAGAGGGTTAATATCATAGGCAACATCATGTGGCCATCTGGGAACAGATGGCAAGGAAGTGTTGGGTGTGGCAGGTACACAAACAATACCCTACCCTTGACAAAGATTACATCATTCTAGTAATTTTGTAACTGTACCTGTAACAAAATAGTAAGACAGTCTTAAACCTTCCTGTCCATGTGGTCCTTATATGTAGAGGTGGTCACTTGTACAGGTTTGACTGTACATGTATTTGTATTATGTATACACAAACAATACTCTATCCTTGAGAGAGGTTACATCATGCTAGCAATTTCTTAACTGTACATGTATTAACAAACAGTAGGTTAAACCTTCTTTTTCAGGCATCTTCACAACTCTTTCTACTGAAAGAGGGTATGACTTGAATTTCTAAGTCTGCTGTACCTTCATGAGCTTGCGTGACAGGTCGTTGGTCAGAAATTCCTCCTCCTGCTCGTAGTTCATGGCCAGTTTCTCCTTCTCCTTCTTGAGAGACTGGATCTTCTTCAGTAGTGTGTTACTGATGAACTCCTCTTCCTGCTCCGCACGGGCTTGCTGGGAGAGGAGAGAGAAGACAGTGGGTTATAGTAGTACGTCGACATAACGTACTGCACCTGCGGGAAAGCCATAATGTATTGTGCATGGCACTTTGGCAGAACATCTCTTAAGCAAGGATGGCATCCCGTCTATAGTTTTCAAATGTTGTGTCAGAAAAGATATTATCTGCAATGGGCAAAAAACACCCATTTTTCATACATATACTATATTGTTTGAACACATGTACTTTAGGCACTGCTGCTGTTTTTCCCACAGCAACATACTCAACATGCTCAACATCTTTCATTTGCAATGCTAGAACATCTACTAGAATCTTTCCTACTCTTTAATTTTACATTGTACATCTCTAAGCAACAAAAATACCATTTGCACAAGCTTTATAATCAAAGCTTGAATCTCTTTTCAATTGTCTGAGCATTTCCTGTTTTTTTCTCCTGTCTACTTATATCTGCTATCCACGATCACCTGATGTAGGCCTTGGCAGCACCTTAATGTCTATAATCTAATTCTGCATCTCACGATGTACGTGTACAGTTGTGGGCCCCGTTCAGAAGTTCATTCAGTTTGTCCAAACGGAATCACTTCTACCATTTACATGTATCAGGATTGAAACTGTAATGACTCTGTTTAGAGTAGACTTTGCCTTGATGTGTTTTAGGTTACATGGATAGGAACTGAAAAAACTGTCCAACATTAGACGGAACTGTATGTGACAAATGAAGTTCATGGGATTGACACTACAAAAGTAAGACATGTGAAAAACCTGTGTCAAGGCTGGTGATCTTTCATTGGGTATGCACGACACACAATTACACTGATTATGTCAGTTATACCAAAACTGACGTTACATTACCTGTATCACAGGACACTGTGCACGGACATATGCGACATATTTCTATAGCAACATTGAAATACTTTATGATGATGAAACAGTATTATCAGTAACTGGGTCATTGTGGAAAACATTTTGACACCCTCCCCCTTTAATTGAGTTTAGCCTTTTCTGTGCTAAGACTGCCTAAACCACGTCTCCATAAAATGGAGGAAAAGTGCCCCCCCCCCCATGGTCCTTAAGTGGCTTATTGATTTTTGTACTAGAAGGATGAGAAGTCCCACAGGAAGTGACTGTGAGAGCCATAAAATGGCCTGGTGGTGATAATACGGACGGCTGGCCTCTGCACTAATGAGTTTTACCTGTACTAAAAATCTGAGTAACAGTACTTGGTTTCTTGCGAACCTTTATTCATTGATTTGAAGGAGCAAAACTTCTTGTTTTCATTGCAGAAAACAGGTAGAAGTCAATGTATGTGTGGATGTCAGATCGCAGTTTGACCTGAGTGCTCTATTTTCTCAAGGTCACTGACCCACAGGTCAAGCTCCCCCTGGGCTAAATAAGATTGGGTCCTGCCTAATCAACAATCACTCATGTTCATGTAGAAATTCAGATCTCTAGACTCCTTAATATTTAACTTATATGTATTTTTATCCAGTCAGATAAAACCTTGTTGAAGTGCTGATAAAAATTGGTACATTGTAGTACAGGAACTAGTAATAAGTTCAGTTTTTCAATACTGTTTACAAACAAAACGTATAGCCTGTGTTACTCAATCTCAGCTGTCAGGGGCTGATTGGGCCTCCTCCCTGAGGCCAATCAGTGGAAGGGCTGCCAGAAGCATCAGGCTACAAAAAAGTACATGTAGAGACACCAACAAATCAAGCGTCAAGTTGACAATAGATGTATATTTTAGAGGCAACTAAAATAGAAATTTCACAAATTAGAGTTTGGATATGGTTTTTTTATCACAAGATCTAACAGTTTGGAACTGGCATATATTATTGCCCAAAAATATATTGATTTTTTATGTGAATTATTGATATTTTGACACTCTAGCCTACAAAATTTGATTTTCCTCCGGAAGAGTTTGAATCAAAGCGATACAACATCCTGACGGTTTCCAAAAATTCTTTCTTCACTTTCACGACATATACAGTGGTTGTGCCTTAGTATGAGGTACGTGTAATACTAATAACACAGACGGCTAAATTGCCTAGTACATGTATATCATGAATTTACAACTACGTGACTGAAACCCAGACAGAATGACACCCTTTCTGCGGCTAATCTCCTTCCCTAATTTCCGACGACGAACATGACAAATAAAGGGGCTTTCTAATCCCAACATAGATAAATTACAGGATTTCACCTCCCCACAGTAAATTACACAAAATCCAGGTATGCATCTGGCCATCTGCTAGTGTCCAGACAACCCAATAACAGCCACTGGAAAGGCAGGGAAATGAAAGCACCTAATCCTGCAACAGACCAATAACTCAGTGGATGAGGCTTTGGGGCATACTACCGGCAGTGCAAGATTTCTATCGCTTGATGCTGATGTATTTTAGCTGACAACCCTATTTATTGAATCGGGAAGTACACATGACTGCAGAGGGTGTGTTATGAGGGGAATATGATATTGCTGTGCACATTGCAATAGAGGATTCAAGAAATTTTTTGTAACCCAGCCAAAAATTCACAGTCAAAGATAGCCCTGTGTCAGCACATCTGTACTGAAACACATTACCATCCTTCTCTTACTATCTTTTCTGTTACGTCGTTATTTGAGTTGCGTGGCTATACTGGAATGTTGTTCCTCGTCTCAAAGCCACCGTTGAACTCCTGATTATTTTAACAGTTTGTTTAACAAAGGACTGAGGCATGATGGGTGAGGTAAACATCTATTTCTGGCCATGACTCAACTCCGTTTTGGGAGGGTCTCTGACGTCAGCTGTTTGGGGGTGGTACACAGCAGGGCTAATGAATGTAGAACCTTGTTGGTATAGTAATTCATACAGTTATAAT
This sequence comes from Branchiostoma floridae x Branchiostoma japonicum, assembly GCA_013266295.2. Taxonomy (NCBI): domain Eukaryota; kingdom Metazoa; phylum Chordata; class Leptocardii; order Amphioxiformes; family Branchiostomatidae; genus Branchiostoma; species Branchiostoma floridae x Branchiostoma japonicum. The sequence continues at coordinate 6,839,028 of CM023837.1, read as the reverse complement.
ACGCAATATGTCTCCTGTATGATATATCATGTGACGTAACAGCAACCATTTCCAGGAAAGCTTTAATAGCAATACAAATCAATCCTCCTGTCTGTACTTCAAGCAATTATTTTCACAGATTGGCATGAAAAGCTACACGAAATAGGAAGTACGGCACAAGAAAACACTTCTCTATCACAAATCATGCGCGTGCATGCCCATAAATAATGGGAAAATGTTATAGACTTTATATAAAGATAGTGCTGCGTACCGGTTCGCTGGACCGGTTCAGGACCGGACCGAATGTTTCGGTTCAAGTCCAAAAAAACCGAAACGTTGAGAACCGGTTTTGGACTTGTTAAAAAAATAGCACTAACATACATTCCAGTGTTTAAAATACCCGGTCTCGCAGCGCAAGTATTTTTTTTCTGTGCGAGACTTATTCCGAAAGCCAGGTTGCCCGGAGCGCAAGTTATTTTTACAGCGGCTGGGTTTACGGCCAGCGGCTTCTGAAATAAACAATGCCGCGGTCCCGCCTGCTTGATCTCGCCCCGGTCTGCTTGCGGTAACAACGGCCCATTTTCCATTGAGAAATGTTCCTTGAGAAGTTTCGTCCGTAGTTAAGTTGCTTTAATGCGCCTATAAACGCAAAAATTCATCCGAAACTTGCGGCAGTGATCGGCCGGGACGGACGAAAACATTAGCGGCCATCTTAATGCTCGCGAACTCACGTCAGATCTCGCAAAAACACGCGAGGAATACGCAACGCCCCTAGCGACATTAGTGAGACTGCAGCCTAGTGCAGGGTTACACACACTTACAGATATCGGTAGAGAGCCGATAATGAAACAAATTAAATCTAGCACCGCGTTTCCACCGCTATTTTATCTCTTGGGGCGAAATTAAGTACTTCTTTGCTGTTGTTGCTATAAAAAAAATTGTACTATTAAAGCTGAAAAAGATTTTTTCTTAAATTATACACTGCATAATACTAGTAGCTTAATAATATGTGTTTACTACTGAGTATAATAATACAGTATTCATTGACTCATGATTATGAAACACCCATATTAGTAATTAGGTCTATATACATTGCATTTGTAGTTCAGCAGTCAGCTCAAATTAATCCAAGGCTTTAGGTAGGCAAGTTGCTTTGCTTACATCATGCCATGGGTTTAGGTCCGGACTTGCAAGTCCGGACCTGAACCTAAACCTCTGGACTCGAGTCCGGACCTGAACCTGAAAATTGGTTTAGGTATGCAGCACTATATAAAGATTATGACTCAATAAAACATGACAGATGCCACCCACTGCAAGGTCAAGTTGAAATATTTCGACAACCCTTTACTGGACAGAGTGGTAATACAATAACCAATGTCACAATTTGGGAGGGGGGGGGGGGCAATATGTGCTTGCTTAGATTAGAATGTTCTGGAATGCCTGACTCGGTGATTTGATAAAATGTGAACTGAAAGTCAAGTGGGCATATACTGGAGAAACAGTAGGATCATACATGTATAAAGAGTGTATCCAGTGCCCGGAAAAGTGGAGAAACAGTTACCGTAAGAGATCTAGATACGCCAGTATCAAATGTCAGGGTCTTTGGCGGACGTGACTATTAAAATTATGCATGAGAGAGACAAATTGGTGTAATCAGCCATGATCACCCAGGCATGGGAATTTCCTAATTCTGCAGATTTTCCATCTGCGAGGGCGTCATCTGTCTGTGACAGATAGATGGAACACGCTCAACGGACGCCTTGGAAAGAACATAATGACTCAAGGAGGGGACAGGAATTCTCAAGGGGTGGAAGGAAATTGATCGATGTCTTGAGATCTCTTTTATAATTCAAGAAGGTCTTGCTTTCCTTCCTTGAATCTAGACACTAGTGCTTCCATATAGACAATGTCATATCAAATATCTGCCATGTTGTTGACATTCCCATGATGTGAAAGGGATTATGAACGTACATGGAGGCTTTGTAAGAGTCTTGGGAACAAATTGCTCCTAATGTACATAAGCTGATGGCTAGATTTCTAGATTTTAACATACAGGATCTCAGTACCATGTCGGCCACACTACTGTGGTTTTGACATGGTCATTTCACTCATTTGTATTCAATACTAGATGCATTGATATACAGTATCTTTATTTGCCACCATGTATATTTTCTTTTTAGCTCCTTGAACAAACAAAGGTTGGTGAAATATATGTGATAAAAACACATCTCCTAAATCTGCCCTGTCTTTTCTTGGCACATCCTTAAGGTAGCAAACCCCATGCCATTACAAAACCAAATTAAGATTGAAGGATAGTCTGCCAGTGTCCCTTAATAAGATACGCTGCCAATGGGTGGATTTATTGTTGTCAATTTAAACTTGGCTGCACACACACACACACACTGCGACGATAGCTGACCAAAAAGATGGCTTCTATATTTGCCTGCGTTTCCATGCGGGGGGAACACACATTGAGAAAACCCGACACTGGGATAGGGTGGCATGTACGGACTTGCGAAAGGACAACAAAAGTCAGGCGATGGAAAATGGAGCGAACATGATATCACGTGCCTCCACAAAAACAAATGGTCCGTCTGGGACGTTTTTATTTTTCTTCAAGGGTGACGGGCATAGCGCCCATATCGCCGCGTTTTCCTACTTATTAGCATATCCATATGGATCGTAGTTCCTTCCTGTGCTATATTCTGGTGCATTTGGAGTCTATAGACGTATGAATCGTTCAGAATAACTACCTTCACGACCAAAATAACAATTGTTTTCAGGGAGCCAAGACAAGGCCAGACGGGACAACTTACGATCGACACACTGGCCTTCCGTAGCGCCTTGTTCTCCTCCTGTAGCGCCTTACAGCGCATCCTGAAGGTCTCCAGCTCTATCTTGAGAACTCTGTTCTCCTGCTGGAGAGAACTAATTCGGTTGTGGAGCTCCTCCGTGGGAGAAGTCGCCTTACTCCCTCCCCCATCTGTGGACTCACTCTCGCTCATCTCGCTCGCGCTGTCCGCCATCTTGGAAATGAAGTAGGGCGAGACGTCGCGGTGCATCCTGGGGGACGAAAAAAATAAAAACACTCAGGTGACTTCACCTGTCTAGGGGGCGTGTCTCCACTTAAATTGTGCAACATTGTTGCGAAATATTACGCATGTTAAGCTTTCTTATAACCCGCCATTTCCTTTCGTTAACTCTAAATTGAGACGGTATTCGTATCTTTTGAGATTTCTAAAATGGCATCGTTCAACATCTATTTCACAACTCAATACAAGGCCAAATATATTAACGTTACGTAACGTTACCACGATCAAAAATTTCATTAGTTGTACTCCGGTACAGAAGGACAATTTTCATGCGCGTGATATTACAACTGCAGACGTGGGAAGCATAAGAAAGGGTAGACGAGATAGTAACTGACTGCATTTCGACACATGACCACATAAATCACAATCGTCTCGTCTGCATAGCGTCGCGAATACCTATAAGGCCGACATGGTTTCAAAGCTTCTTGTTGAAACGTAGTGCAATATGGTATCAAATGAAAAGAAGATACAACGGACGGAAAGAGTGATATGTCAAATTGCATTTGAGACATTTTTTCTTGACACTAAAGCTCTATCTGCTAGATAAAGTAAAATGACAATCTGCACGAAAGCGTACAATAAAATGTTCAATCTGATCATGATCCTTAACGAGTGACATGGGATCGCATATATTACTTATTGTTACCTATTTGCCATACAATGTACCCTGTACAATTGTCGTGCAATAAAGTTCTTCTATATTTGACAATGGTGATTAGCAATTAGCTCAGTTGCCTACTGTGTCCGATTATAAGGGAGCAGGTATGATATGTTTAGTAAAAAAACTACATTTATATGGCAGATGTTAGAACAGCACGGACGAAAAAGACTGTCCATGCATTAAATTGGGATTGACTGTTTGACTGAATTCTATCTTGCATGGTTGTTACATGAATTGCACATGGGGCCAGAACACCTTACACCTCCAGCCCCCCTTCCTTCCTTCCTTCCTTCCTTCCTTCCTTCCTTCCTTCCTTCCTTCCTTCCTTCCTTCCTTCCTTCCTTCCTTCCTTCCTTCCTTCCTTCCTTCCTTCCTTCCTTCCTTCCTTCCTTCCCTTTTACTGCGCATGGAGCTATGCAATCTACAAGCCTGAGCTTTAATTGACAGACGTACATGTACACGCACGAATACATCATACATACTTCCGTTAACGTTGTCATGCAAGATGATGATGACAAATCAACGTTGTTCACAGAATGTCAACACGATATGTATTTGCTTCGCACTGCTCGAATAGCATTTACCAATGGTAGTAAATGAAGGTGAAGTCGGGCAGTCTGTTTACTTTGTAAACAGTACCGGAATAAGTAGTGAATGAATTTACCACACCTGACTTTTATTTAATTGTAAAGTCCGATACTGTTTACAAAGTAAACATTGCATTTACGACCATTGGTAAATCCAACGTTTTGTGCAGGGTTCAATTTTTTTGGCCCACTTATTCGATTGCCGACCTTCAAACCGTAAAGTAAAGACCACGCCAACCTGTGGAGTGGACAAGTGTATGTGACTGTTCCTGGAAATGATCACGTGTGTGTTTGCGCATGCCCTCTCCGAGTTTCAGGTAAAGGTGTCGGGTTACCGTAAACAACAGGTAACAAGAAGGACGGAAGGACACAGAGTGTTTCACTTTCAAGTTCACCGTTGGAAAACGCATCGAGGTATGGACACTTTGACGTTTACTATCGCTATTCCATATGTTTTAGTACTAGCGAGTCTGAAAGTAGTGGCATGATAGTAGTCAAACTAAGTAAAACCAAGGAGGTTAGGTCTCCTTGGTAAACTTGTCTGTAGGTACATGTAAATGCCCGTGATCGAGTCAAATTGTAAGGCTAGACAAAGAGGCTAAAACCCTCCCCGGGCTAGGTCTTTTACGTTTAGCAGATATTCAGTTCTCAGGTATAACTTTAACTTAAGTCAGCGCTGGAAAGAAAAACAAGTCCATGTACACATTTACAAGTTTTAATTGCAACCAATGCTACCTCTAATTGACGTGGGAACCTGCTGATTTTAAAGCAAATGTTGGGATCTGCCTTGAGATTAGGAATCTGTTTGATTTTAAAAAAATAGCTGACACTGCAATCTAAGCGATGAAAAATATTTAAAGGTATGAGCTGCAAAACGACCTTTTGAACTATGATATTTCAGTTGTTGGTTTTCGTGCGGACTCTGCAACTCCATAAGGTGTGTACGTGACTCGCAAGTACAAATATTTGTTGACTCGTAGAAGTTTAAATTTGGCAGTGTCACCGATTTGACCCTGGGTCACCGGGGGAGGAGTTGGTGGTAGGGACTTTTTCCTTGAAATGGTCGCTTCTGACTGAGGGCACCTGTTGTGACTGTTTGTCAATGCAAATTTTCTTTAGCACGTGCTTGCCAGTTCACATGTCAGACTTCAGCTCGGTATGTGTATTGCTGAGATTCTGCAAGCTACCGTCAGAGCATTTGTAAAATATACTAGCTCCTGCCAGGAGATATAGGGGTATAGAAGTGAGCTGGCTTCGGCCCTTTGACCGTAAACAAAAAGAAAAGAAAAAAAAAGGAAAGGAAAGCAATGTGACGTCAATCCAAACAAAGGTTTTAAGTGATTGATTATTGAGGTAACATTAGAAGTTGACCATAAAGCTGCCTCATTTGTTATGCACTTTCCTCCCTTGCAGACCTCGAATGGCAAAAACATTGTTAATGGTCTAACGACAGCGCGTTTACTTTGTAGATTTATTGCCGTTGGAATGGTTTGGACAAGTACAAACAAAAGGCGCTCCCGAAACTAGCTTGCGAGGATGCATGACACTGATTCCTGACTCAACAGTTCACTGTATTTATCTATTGGTTTTGCTGTTCAACACGCACAGCCAGGGCTGCCCAACAAGCCTGTGGCTGTTGCAAAGGCTATCCCTGCTGACAAGGACAAGACATTACAATGGAGTTTGACATGGACAGCATAACAATTTAACATCATTCAATTTCTGGGTACATGAAGCATTGTAGGTCATTGTATAGAAAAGGAACTAGTAGCGTCCATGATGGAGAGGTTCAAGAGGGTCAGTGCGCAAACAGTTGACCGTAAGTTTCATGTGTGAAGTTGTCCTGTTTTTCTTTGTAGATGCCGTTAGACACCGTGCTGTGTCTGGACACGTCCGGGTCCATGTACGGTGCGGGGATGGCGTCCCTGCGCAGGGCGGTGCGACAGTTCCTGCAAGGTGTACAGGTACGAAAGACCATAGGAACAAGGTGTACAGGTACGAAAGACCATGGGTACAAACGTTGTGCTGAATTCAACAGAGCAGGGACTAAATTCGAATTCGTTGAGCACAATTTTTGTACCTATGGTCTTTCGTATTACGTATACAGGAGACTGCGAGTGAGACCGGCCTTTGCGAGAACGTCGCCGTGGTGGAATTTGGGAGCACAGTCAGGATCGTCCAGTCTTTGACCAACCAGTATTGGCGAGTGCAAGCCGCCGTCGGTAAGTTTTGTTTTTCTGTGTATGTGTTTAGATTCAGGCATTTTTATATAAGTGCTTACATATTGATTATAACACATGACGATACATTTTAACAGGAGTGACGAGCGAGCACAAACTAGAGTGATAGACTGCCCAGGTTGTTTTGCTGTATTGAAATTTGTGCGCACGAAAAGAAATTGGAACAAGTCCGGTTCACTGAAAGCAAGTAAGCAAAGCTACTACGGCAAGCATGAGACAAGCACTCTTCCCAACATTTTTGGTGGAAAAATGGTTAGCAATACTGATGTTTGTTTTGAAGTTGTCGCCTTTTCCCCACAGACCGTCTGGAGGCGGACGGGGGCACGCCCATGTTCGAAGGTTTGATGGAGTCTTTGAAAGAAATATTACAAAATGGTGTGTTTACTTGGAAATTTTTTTTTAATATCCTGCATTGCGACATTCTTGGATGTGAACATGTCATACTTACTTTAGGTCATTTAGACACAAACTTTGCCAAATGAACTTGGTTTTACCGTACTTGAATCTAAGGAAAGTACAATGACAATGTAAGTGTAATAAATGGTTCCACTTTGTGTAACCAACCATGCCTGCTGAAGTAGCTGTAGTTGGATACACGAAGAATCAAGTTGGGGATGACGCAGGCGAGACATTTACAATCACGTACTAAATGAACCTTTTTGATATTTTTTCTAGCCCTTCCTTCCTAGCTCCCTTATAAGATCAAAGAAAAGCGGTTAGCTAGCATTCTGACATTGTTTTACGGCGAGTGTCATATTCTAAATCCATTTATGTATACATGGCATTCTTAAGTTGCCAATTACCTTTTTATTGCGGTCATTGCTAGGAGGGGTCATCTCCCTGGCCGGAGGAAGGATCAAGATGACCCCGCGGGTCATCCTCATGACGGACGGGAAACCCGCAGTGAGTTGGTCATTCATAGCAATTATCATATAGCTAGAAGACGCCGACCAATCATAAGGCTCCATTTCCCCCATAACCCAGGTCATTAATATCCGATACACTACCCGCTTTTCAAATGACCGCGGTGAGCCAAGACTCACACACAAAATGGTCCAATGGGGTCGACCGATTCACATGACCCTGGGTCCTGCGGACTCGGTCGTTCATTCGGTGGTCATAGGAACCGACCATGAATTATGACGCCGTACAGAAGTCAGGGCGGGAATTAACCCTATATATTAAGGCGTTGACTCTGTATGTATTCTGTCGCTTTCAAGTCGCAACGGGCTTAATGACGGAGTTTGTATAGGTAACTGACAGACTTCCCTCCAGCAAACACATCTCTTCAAGTTTCCTGCTGTCCGTTTAAGCTTTCATCAAATTCAAATGACCAATCACTGAAGACACGGGAAAACCTTGCATACAGGTAACGTCGGCAACTAATACGGACACAGTGAAGCCAGCTGAATTAAGCTGTTTAACCAACATAAGGGACGACATGCTGATGCTTTCCATGCTGATAAAGGAGTTCTATGTGTTGTTTTTGTTTGTTTGTTTGTTTGTTTGTTTGTTTGTTTGTTTGTTTGTTTGTTTAGGACAAGGAGAAGGTGATAGTGGCGGCTGCGTGCTTCAGCCCCGGGGGTTACAGTCGTGTGGGTCTGCCCTACCCCATTCCCATCGCCTGTGTGGGGTGTGGCTCAGAGGTTGACGTGGTCAGTAAAGCCCCTGTCACACATTCAGAACCTTCCCCCAACACCAGCCATTATTTTACATATCTGTTCTCAACTTTTATATCTTGTGTGCACAAATCATCATTTGAGTAGATGTATGAGAATATACACAATGTGTATGCAAGTGTCACCCTACCTGTGTCTACATATTCTATGCATCAGTAAGTAAGTAAGTATGCATTAATTAACATACACAAGACGCCCCATGTTTATATGTTTAATTGGGTGGTCCTGTAGGGTCTGTTAGCGGCAGTCGCCAAGATCACGAACGGGATGTTCGCTATCGGTGACGTCAGCGAGCTGTCTAGCTTCTTTCGCAAACAGGTAACACAAAAACACCCAGGCTGCAACACACGTTCCGTGCCGATTTTCTCTTTTTTTTTTCATCATGCTCAAACTTTGTGTTGTCGAGCGGACACTATGTTGTGTATTTAACAAGTAAAACTCCATCGTCAGCTTCTGTGCTTTGATAGTTTATAAGTTCCATTCGTCTCGTCTATTAGCAAAAGTCTTATTTTTTCCAGGTTCTCCTCATCCGCTTTGCCCTGCAGTTCGCCCACGGTAAATATATTATTCTATTTAATTCAACAAACAAACAAACAAACAAACAAACAAACAAACAAAGGAAGCAAAGTAGTGGTGAATAGTGTTTGGATTGCAGTAAACAGGAAAAGAAGACATTCAAGTTTCCATTGTTATTGTTATTGGGTGGGCCGGCTTACTCTCTCCTTGCAGCCAAGAGCTGAATTGTGAGGAGCTTACAATTGGCGGCGCTTAATCACAAGGGTCTGGAGCGGCTGCCAATCGGCGCTAACTCAGGTGACCTCAATACGACCCCAGGTGAGGCCATAAGACTGTTTGACATAGTTTGACAATTATACAGATATGGAGAAGCTCCGGAACCTGATCTTGCTGAAGGAATTTCTGGCTAGAATGGGAGAGGAGGTCAGCGAGGAGGAACTGGTTAGTGCACACTACAAATTCCTACAAATGTTTTTTTGAATCTATACTACTTTTTTCCAAACTATCTATTCCTTTATTTACGTCACGTCTATATCATATCAATATCGTTAGGGCACAAAAGCCAAAGCAGATAATGCATATGGTGTTAAAACTATTGAAATTCCGTCATGGATAGAAGTATTATTGTTTTTTCTCGTGCTCTGCAGATCGGACTGAAGACGCTTCTCCTGGCAATGATCGTCGCTGCGTCTGCCGAGGAAGACAGTCCGACTCCGTCCCCACAGCCAGCCCGCCTGGCAATAACTGCTCCTCTACCGAGGGTAAATTAAGTATCCGCTCCGTTTACTAACAGATTCTTCTAACAAATGCATAGAAAGTCCAGTTTTTCAAACCCTATTCAATTCAATATAAGTATTATGTGTGGGCAAAAACAATAGGGGGACAACTTTAAGTAAGATATGACCATGGTTAGCACCAGGAAGGGATACCATATCAAGAATTTGGTGAGAAATGGCTAATCAGCACCAAGGAGAGATACCATAACAACAGTTAATGTAAGGGATGGCCAATCAGCACCAAGGAGAGATACTATAACACCAGTTAATGTAAGGGATGGCCAATCAGCACCAAGGAGCGATACTATAACACCAGTTAATGTAAGGGATGGCCAATCAGCACCAAGGAGAGATACTATAACAACAGTTAGTGTAAGGGATGGCCAATCAGCACCAAGGATGAATCCCAAATCAAGAGTTTGGATAACAAATAGCCAATCAACACCGAGAAAGGGTACCATATCTACAGTTGAGGTAAGAAATAGCCAATCAGCACCAAGGAAGGATACCATATCAAGACTTTTTGTGAAAGATGGCCCATCAGTAGAAAGGCGGATGATATCATTACAATACTTTCAACAGCACAGCAGTAGTGATCCAAGAAGACGGGATTTCTGTATAATTCTTAAGCCACAAGATTAACTTATACACATGTACTTGTATATTTTGTTGTTTTAGTCATATTCGCCTCCACCCACACGTGTTACCCAACCTGTCAGAGTCAGGTAAGTATGGGACTAGCTTAAATATTTTGTTGACCTGATCTACGAAATGTGTCACTTGTTTTTTTGCAGTTGCAGTTTGTTAGGTAATTGTACTATGTTATGTAATTTTACGACATGTTTCTTTTCAAAACTCCAGGAAGAAGAGCATTTGTATTTGAATATACAATTGCTAGCGGAGTCAATAAAGTATCCAAGTATCCAAGAATCAAAGTGCTCTCGACTTCCAATTATTATGTTATTTCGTGGTGGTTTCAAACCAACTAAGTTACTCCAATCGCAACGAAAAGCGATCTAAGGTCTGATATGTAACTGTGACAAAACTCCTCTGTAATTCTTAACTAACATCTACAGGGAGGAAGTGAACCATTGTTTGCACTGCGTGATATCACTGTTCTTCCCGCCATGGATCTTCGTCTGGATCTGTCTGGTATGAACAACTTTTAATGTGCGACGTGGACATTAACATTATATTTGACATAAAATTGCACTCTTGTTTGAAATTTTTTTGAAATCGCTGTGTTGAGATTTCTTTCTGTTTTTTGCTGCTGTACACGCCACCATAATTCATGATAGTAATGAAAGAACTCTAAATAGTAAGTAATAGGAACATACTTTGCAATATTTTTCTGTTCAAAGAGGTATTATGTCATGTACAATTATAACTCTATGAATATCCGTATTAGTACGGGGGTTCGTCATTTGTTGTGACTGATGCCACCCATGCTGTTTTTCAGTGTTGCTGTAACTAAAAAAGGCAACAGGAAACGAGGAAAGGCAAAATCACCGATCGTTTGGGATCAACAGTTGAAATCTTACCAGTGTTTTGAGACCGTGTATTGGCCAATCTTCGTAAAAGCCCGGAGTTTGAGGCTTGGCACTGGATGTTAGTGGATATAGTGGAGCTCACAAATATCATAAGCCACTCCTCGAAGAAAAAAAAAAGAATTTCGAACTCGGATCTTGCAATTAGAAGTGGTTATAAATAATTATGGTTCGTTGTAAAGATGCGTGGTTTATTTTTTGTAACGTTTGGCCCAGACAATTTTGCGACCATCGCTACTATTGTAAATATCACTTCTCGTGTGTTCATTTGCATGAGCTAAGGTTCATGTGCGACTGTCTTTGACACGTTTTAGAAGCATTCTTGCTTCGTATGTGTGTTGGTTTGCTGTATACGTACGTCCGTACACTTGCAAATACTGTACTTTGTGTAGATTCACTATCACTCTTTGCATTCAAAATCGTTTGGGTACCACCCTGGTTAATTTCTACCCAGCCGCCAACCCTCTAGTATGGAACCGAAGCGAGCTAAAACTAACCAAGAAAGACCAAGATGGTACCCAGACTAATGGAAAACCTCTAAAATTGAAAATAACTTACACAAGATTGCAGTTATTTTTCAAACTTCAGCAATAAAAAGATAAAACATGAATAGGTTTTATTTCCTGTATTTGAGTTGCTTACTGCTTGCTTGATTGCTGTGGCCATGGGTTTTTCATGTAATATGCCTTTGGCCTGTAAAGGAACGAATCAGTTGTACATATTGCAGTGCGCCTTGTGCCCGATAGAAGGCGGTTAACTACGCTTCCAATGTAATTGTTTGATGCTGGTGGTGAGGGGGAGGGGGCAAACATTTTGCCTGGCGTTTTCGGATGTGTTCATCGTATATACATATATAATGTAACTAGTAATATCCTCTGACCTTTCCCGCTTACACAGCTCGAAATGAAGTATTGCTCTATGATATCCTCTATGTCGCAGGTGGCGTACATTAAGCATACTAGTACCGCATTTTGACTATTACGTCACAATTATGTCACCATTACGTCACAGCATACTAGTATATGAAGGCCAGGAGAACTGGATATGCTGATCAACAGTGATTGACAGCTGAGATGGACGTACATGGGCGTGGACATGACGTAGTTGTCTGTGAGGGGGGACTGGCCGTGAGCCAACCATAAACGGGTCGGCTCGTACATCCTGCGATCACATGTTAGTCACGCATGCAGATCATCAGCGGATATAAAACTAGCAGGCACCGGTTTCCTGAGCAGAAATCAGACGATCTCATACACAGCACGCGGTTTGAAGACAAAGTCCTCTGCATCACCATGGCTTTATGACGTAACTCCTTGACCGTCTGAGAACATTTTGCCCAGCGCTTCTAGGACATTTCGATCGCAGAGTTGAGTACGTTAGACAAGTGCAATTCGACCCGGGGTTGGCTCGTGACGCGCAATCTCTTTACACGCCATTCATTCGTGGTGCTGATCGCAGGAGGCGGACATGCTGCTGGATGCTATGGGCTGCGGGTTGTCTACGGACAGAAATGGCGACCTTTCTCCAACGGTAGGGTTTTTTTTCTAATACATTTTCATTCCCGCGTTCAATATTAGTAAACTATATTTCCTTTGTCAAAATGGTGTTGGATAACCCAAGATAAAAGATATGCAAGCTTAAGGCGTGTCGCATGTCAAAGTACCGATGGCGTACTGTTTTCTTAACATTGCATCACACTATGCCATACATGAATTTACGTTTAAGACTATTTTAGTTAAGGGAACATGTGCTTGGATACTAGGGGCTACTGTCGCTATATGGGGTGGGTGGGGGGTCATAACGTTCTATATCATGATCGCAGATAATCTAAAGCTACATTTGTAAGGAATGGAGTACTAGCAATTGTCTGAATAAAGGTAATGAATAACAAAAGAAATTTCAAAATGGTTTTATAATGTAGACCTCCAATGCGCTATTGTGTTGTATAGAGCACATGCGTTGTCTTGTGACACTGGCGTTATGTAACATGTGTTCATTGTTATCTCACTGTGTTCATTGTTTTCTCGCCGGTGTGGTACACTATAGATAGCATGCTGTGTCTAACCCTCTGAGAGCATCGCGGCTACACGGAAAATTGCAGCTGAGTTACTTAAACCATGGAGACTAAAAGCTATTGATTTTTAACCTCCTTGCTTAAACATAACGTTATGCTATGGGATGACTGACATAACAACCTCTTCCTACAGGGGCTAGAATCAGAAGAAGACCGTGTGAGCATTTTGGCCAAGAAGCTCTGGGACTACATGATACTGGGACAGGAGCTGATCAAGGTATGTTACGCACTCTTAACTAAATACTACATGTGTTTGTAACTTATCGTTCCGTCCTTTGGTAAGGAATATCGATTTTTTGTAACGTTTGGAACGTTTTGATTCAGTGACTCTTTAATGCTGTATGTTGACGTGTGAATCTACTGTCTGTTTCAGAGTGACGTCATCCTGGTGCTTGGTTGCCATGACACCCGTGTGGCTGAGTACGCGGCTCGGCTGTGGTTGGACGGCTGGGCGGAGTACCTGCTGTTCTCGGGTAACCTTGGGCACTTCACCAAAGGTCAGTCTCATCAAATACCCACTGTAACCTTAACTGCTGGGTTTCAACGCGTCTCTTATTACGTCTAAAGACTGCCAAATGACATCAGAACGCTAGGGTGTAATGCGCAACGATAACATTTTCTTATTAAGTGTTATCATCCTTTTTTAATTCTATGTATGTCGTAGGCAATTTTTCTGATTCAGCGTAAATGGTAATGGGTAGTTTTTAGATAACGCATGAAGTCTGATTTAACGTAAAGCGTAATTGGGGTGCGTGCGTCCCCTATGTATTTACTTATGAATTACACATTCACATACAAAACATTGTACCCTTGTCAATGCCATGGTCACAGGCGTATTTGTTGTAACAGATCTTTCAATCACACCATCCCTCCTTCTCGCATGAGCGTGCGCCCCCTATGCATTTGCTTATAAATTACACACTCAGTTTTTAACATACAAAATGTCCATTTTACCCTGGTCGATATCATAGTTATTGTAACGCATCTTTATTCTCGCAGGAGTGTGGGACCGCCCTGAAGCGGAGATCTTCCACGACATCGCCGTCACCATGGGCGTGCCAGACGACAAGATCCTCCGGGAAACCATGGCAACCAACACCGGAGAGAACATCAAGCTGTCCTACCAGGTTCTACGGCAACACAAGGTCAAAGCCAACTCCGTCATCCTTGTCCAAATGCCTTATATGGAGAGGCGGACCTACGCGACGTTCGTGAAGCAGTGGCCGGGAGACAAGGAGAACACACACGTTGTAGTGACGTCACCAAGAATAGCGTTCCAGGACTACCCTAGTGATGACGTCGGTGGTCTGAAGACCACGGTGAACAATCTGGTGGGGGTTCTAGAACGGATCAAGTCGTATCCAAGCAGAGGGTTCCAGATCCCCCAGGAAATCCCAGACGATGTGTGGCTAGCCTACGAGGAGTTGGTTGCCATGGGATACGACGGACTAGACTATAAGATGAAACCGTGTTAACTTTGTTAAAGCAACGAAAAAACACTTGACGAAAAAGATGCTCAGGGTAACTTGTAACCAAGGAGGTTGTAATGTATAAATTTACGATCTTTTACAATTTGATGTTCATGCTAGTGTATGTAATTAAATATACGTTTGTAGTAATTGTTAACTTATATGAAAGAGAGATAGTTGGATAGAGCTACCGTAACGTTGAGGAAAACAAATGGCCAATGTAGCTCATCAAGGAAAAATCTCAGGTTTGTCGTATTAGATAGGTAAACCTTTCTTATACTCTTTCTTGATATTGGTGATATTTTGTATGATCATAGAATTAAAGTACAACATGGTGCTACTCAAGAAACGACAACACTATCGCTGAAGCACTGTAAATCCGTTAGGAGCGTGTATCAATATTGTTGTAGCCTGGTACCTTGGTAAAAGGTTGTGGAAGTCTGGAAGTTATTAAATCGTATGGCACTTAAACATACTTTGTTATACGTAGAATAAACTCAGGAAATACTGTTAGATAGGTCATGGAATTGTCAAGTGTAGAAGAAGCGTCCACTGTAGTAGTGCCTTGAAAAGGTATAGGTATTTCTAGTCCAGCTTATTAAGTTCACAATATATTGATGGTGGCATGATGGTCAAGCCCCATGACTTAAATCTTTAGAATATGTTGTATTCATGGTTTCGTTGTCCGCTGGTCGGATATAATCTCTGCTTGGATTGTGTACATGTAACTCTTGAGAAAGTTACTAGCCAAAAATATGCCATGTGTTGTATACATAATAAATCCAACTCTTGCCTTTCTACAACAGGCTGGTGTGTTACGCCAAAGGGCGATTATACCGGCTATAAAGATACAGAACAAAAATGTGTTAGCTCGATAGAAGGGAACAGAAATTTGTCTGTGTTCTAGATATATAAATGTTAGCCATGTATTTATTGTGTATGATCATGGTATGGATTGAAAAAAAAAATACTGTCCCCGTAAATGTGTTGACTCGAGTACGTTGTGACTTGTGGACTATAGCTTGCACTACAACTTACAAGTTGCCGGTATATCCGCTATGGCCACTGTGGGCCACAAAAGGAAAGGAGAATGATCTCCATCCAGTTTTAGCTCACTGAAGAGCTAATCTCCCACTGGTTGCGACAGAGAAGACAGAAGCTATATACAGTATTTACAGGTTCGTTGTACCGGGGAAATTCCTTTACGACAAGCACGACGACCACGGCTTGATGTTCCGTCCTAAGGACTGTGACCCTTTCGTAGCGTACATACCAGGCGAGCGACAACAGCAGTTTGTACAAAAACAGGGAAACTTATCACGGTAAGTACAGTATTTTGACAGTGGCGTCTGCTACAGACTGAATGCGTCTGCCTTTTCTCCAAAACTAAAAGCATATCTCTGGTGCTACTTTCAAGAAATAATGGTTCGTGCGCAAAGTTTGTCTCTCAAGGAGAGAAACTGTGACATATTAGACAAATGATAAAGTTGTCAAAAGGGCGCAGTTCATGCCACCCGTGTGTGCTTTGTACGAATGTCTTGACAAATATGTGCCTTTTAGTGGCTGTAGATAAAACCTGCTGACGGACCGGCTTGGGAGTGTTTTACCGGCCGTAGTTCTACTGAGCACAGGCATTTCTTTCTGACAGTCTATCTTTCCAGCCGGCCTCTGATTGAAGCCGACCCCGTAAAAAAAAAGAAAACACAGCGTGCGCTAATGGGCCTGGGCGGGCGAGCAACCCTCCCAGCACCGTAGAGATACCGGCGAGCTACCGGGCTACTGTAGGTAAAGCCAGTCGCCTGGTGCCACCTGTTGTTGTCGGGGTGCGACGTGCTCCGACCTTAGCTGATTGATTTTACACGGTATATCCTGTGTTTACAGTCAAACTGTCAACTCAGCTCCAACAACAGCAGACGAGACGCGTCTGAGAAATGAAGGGGACGGGGTGTACTATGTGGGGAGCGGGGGGGGGGGGGTTACTGCGTGTGTGTTTGTGTGTGTGTGTGTGTGTGTGTGTGTGTGTGTGTGTGTGTGTGTTTGCAAAATGTTCCTCTTTTTGATTGTGATTAGCAATGCACCACAACTAGTTTTAAAACGTATTGCCATCGGCGCTTTTGCGATGGGAAGGTCAGTCTCTCTTTACCACGAAAACCCAACCAGGTGAAGAAATCTGTCACACAGTTGTGCCAGATTTACTGCGTCCATTCCACGTCCATTCCATTGACGTCACAGGCAAACAATACGTCACCTCAGAATGCCGTGTTTTGACCACCTGATATCCTGAACAACCCAATCGATTCTGTCGGGAGATTGCCAGACACGGTCGAGCATGTTGAATCGTGCGTTAACAAACAAGCTGTTAAACGTCTGATCGGGAGAAACAGCTTCTAACGCGGCCTGAGTTAGTACATTTTGACTGTGTTACTAGGCGGGAGTGAGACATTTAGAACAGTTCCCTTACAACACGGTCCAGACAGGAGGCCAAGTGGCGACGTGCGTGGCAACAAGTCACCAAGAGGCGGACGCGGCTCAACAAATAGGGTGAAGACCTGTCGGCCACCAGGAGAACATTTTGCTGACGTTCCTTTGTAAATACCGAGGAAGAGAAGAGAGCTCGTTTGCCGTCACTTTTTAGGAGCGACAACACAATGATCGTGACCTGGAAGGGCGCTCAGGATGCTACAGCAGAACGGTGAGCCAAACGAGACACTATAGCCACCTCTGTTTCTAGCACACACTACGGAACTACAGGAAATTCGCCTTTCGACAATAGCAGGGTTTTAGCTATTTCACTGAGAACTTCTGAACTCGAACCAAAGCACGAGTAGTCTACATGTGTACTTACTCTTAATTCGTAAACTCAGCATTTACGAAATAGCTAGAGACAGCCTAAAACTAATCCATAGTTTGATAGAGGACACACCAATATGGCAACGACTGGAAGGTACCTTTTTGACGAAAGGTTCATCACTTACGTGGCAACAAGTTTTAACCAAAGTGTGGAACAGGTGGAAAGGTATTTTCTGTCACGATTCAACCTGACGTGGCAACCGTCGATCAAGAGCCTCCCTCCTTACTTCACGGTGCCCGTCTGTACTCTCTACGCCGTCATTTTCGTCACGTCCTTGATAGGGAACAGTATGGTTATCTACGCCGTAGCGAGTAACCGCAAAATGCGGTCCATAACAAACGTGTTCTTGGTGTCCCTGGCGGTGAGTGACCTCCTCATCACGGTGGTCAGTATGCCCTGGAACGTGCTCCACACGTTGGACGACCACTCCTGGAACTACGGGGACTTCATGTGTCGGGTGCCGCAGTTCGTTCAAGTGGTCTCCGTGACAGCGAGCCTGATGACGCTGACGTGCATCGCCGTGGACAGGTATGATAATGGTTTTATTCATCATACTGTAGAGTCGCAGGGCTCCCTTGTTACTTACTTACTTTGGCCTTTCGCTCCTGCTAGAGCATAGGCCACCGACAAAGGCTCTCCTGTCCACTTCACCCGCCTCTGGGCTGTCTTTCCCAGGTCCTCCCAGCTGTTCGCTACTCTCCTCATCTCCTCCTCGGTATCTCTTCTCCAACTGTTTCCGGGCCGTCCTCTCTTTCTTCTTTCCTGTGGATTTCATGTTAGAGCCTGCTGTGTAATGCTGGCTGGTGGTTTTCTTCAGAGTATGGCCTATCCAATCCCATTTCCTTTGTAGAATCTGTGTTTCCGCTCCCTTGTAGGGGCCCTGAATTGTTCTGCCGTTTACAATTTATTTATATACAATTAAAACATTTGCATAACATCGTTTGTGGACATATAAGACTAAAACGATGCACCGCAATTACGTTATCGTACTAAAATGGTACAGGTACTTAAAAATTCCATTATGTATCGCGAGTAGAAGCATTATCATCCGGAAACGTATTACCGTACAGGACTTAAAAACAACATAGTAACGTTATTAAAATCCTTTATTGCCATCGTATAGGTACATCGCCATCCTGCACCCGCTCAACTCCGGCCTGCGCTTCTCCATCCTGCGGGTGTCCCTGACGCTCCTCTGCGTCTGGGTGATCGCCATTGCCTTCGGCATCCCTCTCCTGGTCTTCATCGACATCGTCACGAGACGCAAACGGAGCCCCATTCCGAACCCTCACGGTATAGAGTTCCTCAAGTACATCTCCTATGAGCTTGAGTGGAAGGTCTGCACCGAAGCCTGGCCTAACCCGAACGGTCATTTCGTGTACTCGGTGTGCTGGCTGATCGTGCTGTACACGATGCCGATGGTCGTTATGACCTGTCTGTACGGCCGCGTCGCCCACCATCTCTGGGTGCGGCAGCCTATTGGAGACAACCTGGCGCAGCCCCGGAACGCAGTTGCCTGGGAGCAGTCCCGTAAGACGAGGCGAGTCATCCGCATGCTGGTCTCTATCGTCGGGTCATTCGCCATCTGCTGGGGTCCGTTCTTCGTCATACAGGTGGGGAAGACTTTTTTTTGTTTTAATGCCAACATTTATTCAACAACTCACAGTCAGTACAACAATACAAATACACAAATACATACATAACTACATAACTACCAACATTATGTACTTCCATCTTTCTGGAACTTAATCCAATAAAAAAACGAAAATTGGGTTTCCCTCTTTGTATATTTTCCAATGAGAATACTATGTAATAATTTGGAGTTTGTACGTGCTGTTTCCGGTATCATGAATTTCTCATCCAAAGTTACATTCTGTTGTGTTTTGTTTTTTTCCACCGTCATCCGGCAGGTGGTGAAGACGGCGTACATCCCCACCGTGTACATCCAGCTGCTCGCACACGTCAACTGCGCCGTCAACCCCGTCATCTACGCGCTGCTGAGCGAGAAGTTCCGCGACAACCTGCGGTGCTGCTCGGCCTGCATCAAACTCCGGCAGCGCCGCAGCCGCATGAGCCTCCTCAACACCGCCAACACCGAGGAAGTCGACATGAGGACCCGCTCTTCTTCCATCAACGCCAAGCAAGCGACGTGGGGTCGACAGGGAACCTCCTCCCAGCGGCAGACAGCCAACCCGAATCTCAGCGACATCCACGTGTCCACGTTCTCGACGGGCGAGGTCCCGCCGGTCATTGAGTCCTTTCGGTCCAGTTACCCGAAGCTGCCGGCCATTCAGCCGGGACACATGCCCGTGTATATCGGGCCTCACACAGGCATGGTCAAGGAGATCAACGACACGCCATCTTAGATGCTAGTAGTACTGGCGTGAATAGGGCCCGGTCGTCGTGCGATCGCCGTACGATCGTAAACTGAGTGTATTTTTGACCCATTCTTGGGATAGTCGTGCATACTGCAAAATTTAGCAGTATCTATCACAGTTGGTTCTGCAATAGCCTGCTCGACAATTTTACGGCGTCAAAATCTGACGACTATGATGTACCGATGCTGTTAGATGTTTGATACAGGCGCGAATCAAGACCACACGTCAATACAGAGACTATGAACTTCGCGATAATAACACAGGACTGAACTTGTTAGCTTGGTACCATGAACTACATGTAGTATCAGCTAAGGACCTGGTTATATACGTCGTACGATCGCAAAACTGAGTGCGTTCTTGGGATAGTGATGCATGTGTCCTGCAAAGTTCAGTTGCCCTGTTACAGAAAAAAAGGTATCTTAGATTCTTGTCGGTAGTTGGTTGTTCTGTCACAGCCTGGTTGGCTTGGCAATTTCACGGCATGCCAGTACCAAAATCGTACGAACACCAACGACGAATGTGCCGACGCTGTTAGATGTTTCATACGGACGTGAAGTAAGACCACAACGTCAATGCAGAGGATATGAACTTCACGATGCGATCGTTTAGGGAGAAAGGAGGTTATAATCTGGGACATATCTCCCGACAATAGTTGTTTTGCAAACATGGAACCTGAGAAGACCGAGATAAGTGAACAGTACCTTTTAAATATCAAAATAAGAAACACATTCCAAAAATTATAAAGTAAGGTTTCTTGTCTAGTTAATGTACATCCACAGTCATTTCTTTGTAATTATACTTGTGTTGTTATAATTATCACATTATACAAATGTCAGATCTGATTTGCAGTGGTTGCAGTGCTATTGAGGTTATGCACGTCAAGTGGTTAAGTGCACTTTGTGTTTCTTTGTTTTTTTGTTGATTTTGTTACTTGGTGTCAACTTATTATTAGTTATAGTAAACGTGGGTTTGTTTTTCTATGTATAGAGATATGAGTGACTTTATCTAGACGTTGTTCTTGATTATAAATTAATGTACTGTATGGCCCTTAGGACCCCTTAGCAACAACCCTGCAAACCTACCGTCATAACGCCGTTCAAAAATGACTTCTTTGCAAATCGTTTAGTGCTCTATACGCAACACGTCTGTTCTCGTTGAGTTTATACTTAAATGTTATCGAGTCCATTAGAGAGCAGTTCACTCATGCCTAGTGTAACAACACAAACAATGCCATTTGTTGGAATTGATAAATTACGTACAGCCTAACCTGTTTAGGTGACAAGTTGACAATACATGTACCTCCTGAACGCCTCTCACCCGCTGCACATAAATCACGTATTTCACAAAGGGAGGTTAAAACAAGGAAAGGTAGTCATGTTAGCTTGTTAGCGGCTGTGTGAATGTACAAGTAGTGACTGACAACAAAGTAAGTATATATAGAACAAAGAAAAGCGGAAATTTGGGTAGTTCTTGTACAGTCTGTTTGATAAATTGTATCATTCTCTTTAGCAAACTTACAAATAAAACTCTTTATTCAATACTTCATCAAACTTGAATGTTTCAAACACCGTAGTTACTTCGTCAGTCAGTCATGGGATTTGGTGATTACTGCATTGACGTCACCAATGGGTTGCCTTACATGTTTTCTTTTGGCTGTACCAATCGCAATTCCATGGTACATATTGGACTCGTGTGTGACTGAGTAAGTTTTTGTTAAACACTACATGGTGGGCTGCTGCAAATGCTGATAAAAATGAAACACATCAGCTACAGTCTGAGAGGAATGGAAAGAAAGTTCAATGTAAGGGCTGTTTTGTGAAGTATCGGGCTCTGGCAGAGACATTCAATACAGTCGTGAGCAAGGACCTAAAAACAAGAACATTTTTCAATGTAAATCCTATCCTTGATGACTGCATCACATCGCTACTACGCTGCGTGTTTATCCTAAATGTATGCAGTTGTCCCCTACCAGTCTATGAGTTTACTCAGGTGGAGACATCCACAAACCACCGACAGTCCCTGAAGCAGAGAAAATGGAGCACGTACTTCATGAATTGCACCCTTACCTGTATCACGTTAAGTATGTGAGCGATCGAGCTGTTGCAATAGGACAGTCCCTTCCACCACACGAGAATAATAAAAATAATCATTTTCCATATGCAGACTACAATGTTGTTACGTTTCAGTGTCTGTCTGCTTATATTGTTATTGATTTGTCAATTCTTCATTCACCACTGGAGGGGGGGGGGGCAGATTCCTCTTGCGAGAGGCCAGAAAGAGAGGCTCAGGCATGTATAAACATACTCGGAAGAAATAATGATGCACATGTAGAAGGAACCAACTGGATTGACATAGCTTATTACAACTACCAAGAAGAGTGTCTGGGACTCCAATTACTTTGTAGAAAACTATTACTATTGTGTCAGAGGGTAGTTAATGACGTTATTACAATTCCGCTGTAGGGGGCCAGATTCCTTTCGCGAGGAGAGCAGATAGAGAGGCTCAGGTATGTATAAACATACACTAAAGAACTAAACCGAAGTTCACACATACCAACCGAGTATTACTCATTGGTGAACACAAATAAACTGAGAAGTCCTAAGGCATTTCATAGTAAAACATATATTCATATGTAAATCGAAGCAAGGAGAAGCCGAATACGTACCTTAACTTATGAATATTGTATCACAAACAAGGCTGACAGTATAAAAAGACATTGCCATGGCGACAGTGGTCTTTGTGGTTGGTGATGTCTCCATGCTTGTGAAATTGCCATAAGAATGGATGTTTGACTAGCTGTTGAATCCCAAAACCGGCGCAGCTTCAATCCATAGCAAACTATGCGCGCGGGGACTACCACGGTACTGTCACTCTATTCGATAGAAAGATTCTAGTCGATACCAATACATCATTTATCGACATTTAACTAGTGATAAACTAAGCTACAGTCGAGTGAATGTGCACTGAAGTTATATAAAGTGTTGCATTTATAGAGCATTCTTTGAAAGGTAGATTAAACTACGACTTAATGATTTGGCACATGTGAGCCAGTTGGCCAGAGGGCATCATTGTAATCAACCGGTTTGAACATGTTCATTACAGTCGAACAGACTGGTGCTGTCGAAAGGAAGCTATTGTTCATTGGACATTACAAGTTCCACTTACATGTAGATAGTACAAACTGTGTAGTAATGTTACGGTCAATCACCTGTCTCTTCCCTTTGTCATTGATCTAACATTGTATATCTGACAGCTCACCTAGCTTTTTTTTTGCATAGCGACATATGATAGCGTTGCCTGTTCAAGGGACCAGGTTCCTGCAGCGCTGCACCAAGCACTCCCTGTACTGGTCCCTGTGGTCAGCACAGTTACCTACAGAGGAAGGATGATAACTTGAACGTTCAACGGGCAGGTTTAAGTTAAGATAACTCCATCAGAGAAAATGAAAAGCAAAGTAATGATGTAATGATCTAAATGTTGCTCAAAGTTTGGCTGGAAGATGTCTCTCACCGATTGCGAGATCTTCGTCAATCAGCCCGTCCCCGTCATCATCAATGCCGTTCAGCAGCTCTTCGTCCACACGCCCGTCACAGTCGTTGTCCTCACGGTCTCCGGGGACGGGGGTGGTGGTGCTGCACGAGGCGGCGATCCGGGCCAGCCGGAGTCCACCGGGATAGCCGTACGACTCCAGATTGGTGTAGCCGTAACTGCATGAGTAGTTGAAAAGCACCAGCATATCGGAAACAACAGTCAATGTATGTTGTTTGACGCTGCTTTCATACACTTGGAGAATGTCTGATGTCCTTATACAGATTTCCTCTCTTTACTAATTACTTCTAGCATTTTTTAAATGAATTTTACACCGTAAGTTACTGGATGCAGTCACAATCCTTACTTGAACAGACCGGTGTTAACAATGGGAGACATATGTCCAACTGTGTGGACGCCTCTGTCAATAGTCAGCTGTGCGGCGGCGTATCTGGTCCCAGGTACGTCATGCCAGACGGTGTCGCTAGGCAACCGCTGTCCATCCAACAGGAGACCATCTTTGTCAGCCGAGCTGTACATGAATGCCAAATTCGGTGTATTGTCATATCATTCACAGGGGTTGATATATCCCTTAGGGACAAATAGAAAGGATTGTATACTACATTAAGTATACAAATGGCTATATATATATATGTTCATTTAAATAAGTCCTGCACCTCTCGTGCTTTGGAAATGTACTTTTTTTCTCTACCCTCTTTATGTTCTGATATAAAAGATTACCTGGTGACCAGGTTGATGTGATGAGTTGCATCAGAAGGGTCATGAACAAGGTCAACCGTAGAAAAGGTGTACTTTGCGTCGAACTGAGCCACTGGTGGGATGATCATCATGAACGGGTCAGTGTCCGTATTGTCAGCATCGCCGGTCTTACTGTTAAAAAGTTAACAAATCTCTCAACATTTAGGTCACGTAAGTTGAATTTACATTGTTTTAGAATGCTTCACACGAGTGTCGCAAACCCTGCCGATGTTTCCAGCTACAAAGTTATTCTAACATGAGGACTGATAAGAAGTGATCACTTGACAAAATCGTTCGGGTACTTTGTTGAAAAATCGCGCGCGTAAGTATGTGTGTGTATGTTTCTGCGTGTGTGTGTGTGTGTGTGTGTGTGTGTGTGTGTGTGTGTGTGTGTGTGTGTATGTGAGTGTGTGTATGTCTGATCTAATTTTGCTCCGTCCTGTCCTCTTCTTTATAACCGTGATAGGCCATAACAATCACGTCTTTCCCAGATCCGTTTTCAACGTGGACCCTACCTGTACTGCACCAACAAGACAGGCTCGCTGGTGGCCACGTGTCTGTACTCGTCTGATGGGACATCGATCTCCCAGAATTCTCCTGCGTTCAGAGTCTTTGTGTTCTCATTGGTAACATCGACCTTGGAAAAGACAGAAAGTACAGAAAGTGGAAGTATCGGTAAGTACAAAATGCCAAGCTCCGGACCAATGTGGTGAAAAAAACCTCTATGACGTTTCTTTGGTGAACGAATTTTCATTTTGCCTGGTGCAAACACAAGTCATTTCAGGAAAAGTATTTCCCTAAACTACAAGATTAAGACAGATTAAACTTGGTCTATCTTCTTCCAACACATATAGCACCAACTTCCATCTCCTGCCATTGGCATGGACCTGTACCGCTGAGACAGACTATCCGCTGATTAAAATAAACCATTCACACGGGAGACTGAAGCTCGGGCCGTCTTGAAATACCTGTGTATTGTCTCTGGCAGCAACCACACGGAAGAGGTCGCCGCCTCTGTGCTTTGTGAGCGGCACGGTGACGAACTCCTTCCCCCAGGTGTCCACGGGTGGAATCATCTCCACTACGTGGTCTCCGCTCCCCTCCTGTGGTGCACCAACAGGCATGCAGACAGCGAACAGGTTTCCGCTCAGCACGGCCACTGGGTGGGTAGCCGTGATCTTTGAGCCGGTCAGGTCCTCAAGCGCTTGTACCTACAGGTATAGCTGTCTTTTAGATCTGCGTAAGATATACTTTTTGATGTGTGCAGCAGCACCAACATTTTTTAAAATTCTTCATTAGAAAAATCAGAATATGTAATTGTTCTGTACCTGGAGAGTCTCAAAGCGGTCCAGTCTCACAGTGAACGACCGTCCTGCGTGGTAGTGTCGTCTGCCGAATTGCACGTCTTGGCTGGGGACAATGGTCACGTCTGTTCCGTCCTGCACACCAACTACTCCGAACTCTGCCCAGATAGGACATCAAAAATGAAATTTCATAAACATATCAATACATGCACACAGAGATGGGCATCGTATTTAAGCATCCACTTTGGGGATAGACATACTAAAATGTAACTAATTGGGACTATGAAATGTTCAAAAGTGAAATGAATACACGAATGAAATGGTGTCTTACGAGATGGTACGTCGTCCCAGCCCTCTTGGTTCCGATTGCGTTCGATACTTGAGCAGGCAGCGTAGTACTCGGTGCCCAACACGTCGGTGGGGAGGGCCAGGTAGGCGTCAGAACTCTTTTTCTCGGCAAACACCCCGTACACCACGATCTCTACATCGGACGTGATGTGAACGGCCCTGCCGCCTCGGTTGCTCTTGTCGCTTCCACGGAGTTCCACGGCTTCACGGTTTAGATCCACCTGTTGCACCTGCCAAAACAACATCTTGTTTAGCCGAAACATTTTCCCGTCTTGCTCTAGTCCAATCAATCAGTTCGCACACTATCTCAGTGATACCCTTTTGTGTGAGTGTATCCCTATACTTCTCATACATTGTAGTGATGGCTGGATGTGTGTCAGCATTTTACCGAGACGTTGCTGTATATCATAGTAGATTTCTATGCAAGGTAACATGCGTCGATGGAAAGTCGATTTTATAGTCCAAGCTCGAGGCAAGTTGTCGGCATGGCCATTCATTCACTAGCAGATACACATGTAGACTTAATCTGTATACATGTAAGCACTCGGTTGGGATTTGCAAGGCTGTTTGTAAGACAGTCTGTCACCGAGAAGTTGAACTTGATGCTGTTATAAATGTCCGTGTATAAACGTCCAACCATACTTCTTAAAATTCATCAATGGCAAGTTGTTTCAGCTTTTGTTAATCCCAATTGGTTGAACGAGTGACTACTTACTTGCCCGTGATGTACGTTCACTCGACTGTGGTCACGACTATAAGGAAGGATGATTTCAACCCTAGCCCCGGAAGGATGTGGGCAGGCGATGAACAGTTTCGGGTCGTGTTGGTCTCTCTGGAAGTTTTCCGGAAATGTCAGGATGAACTCAGTACCCTTGTTGTCCAGAGCAGCTGAAAACAGCAAAGACTCACTAAGGGCAGTCACTTGGTTTACTGGGTGAAAGGCTATGTACATGTATCTTATCAAGATGTGCTTTTGTTTGGCACAATGGGGATGTCATTGCGGTAAAGTTTGGTTTTCTTGCGTTAATCCTCCAATATCTTCCTTTACTCAGCGTACTTTCCTCACGGCGCCAAATCAAAACGTGGGTATCGTGGCTATGAGAATCTACCGACACCTAGAAAGTACTGTTGAACGTTGCTCAACTGACTCATACGTACTTGAAAGACACCTTTGAGACAGTATTTAGGTGTTCTTACCTTGACTGCAGCCAGACAAAGCGACCAGAAATAACCCAGACAGGAGCGGCACACTCTCCATCTTGAATTGCACCTGTAACTGACGTTGTCTTTTTGTTTTTCGTTGAGCTCACCACCTTAGCAAACTCAAAGGTCAGTGCCTGTCAGACAAGTTTTGTCCTCGGGGACAAATACATTCATTCACCATACATCCGTTGCGTATGCTGAACGCTCACATCAACAGTATACTACATAACTAACAGGAGCACATGTCCACATCGTCGGTAAATATGGAAAAGGTGTGTTTGTGCGGGGGATGTTTGTACGTGTGTGTTGTGTGGTAATTAATAATTTGTAGTGACAACCTGTAAAGCTGAATTATATCAACTGTTTTGTCTCCTCTCCATTGTACATGTACTCGATGGTAAAGCCAAATAAGCAAATACAATAACAACGACGCCTGACGACTACCCAATAATGCAGTGGGCTAGCAGAACTTGGTCCATTGCCCACATTAGTTTATTCGAGTGCTGGTCGATGACGCTGTTGATCCTAAGATGTTTTGTTTCCCGTGCAACTCTGATATACGAAATTGTAAATCGTTTGTTCTATCGGCTGTCTCCATGTATTGCCATTGTTACATTTATAGAACATGCCTTGTAAGGTAGATTATAATACGATTTTATGTTTTGGCACAGTGAACAAATTGGCCGGTGGTCATCATTGTAATCAACTGGTTTGACCATGTTCATTACAGTCTAACAGACTGGTGCTGTCGCAAGGAAGCTATTGTTCGTTGGACATTACAAGTTCAACTTACATGTAGATTGTAGAAAATGTGTAGTAATGTTACGGTCAATCACCTGTCTCTTCCCTTTGTTATTGATCTAACATTGTATATCTGACAGCTCACCTAGCTTTTTTTTTGCATAGCGACATATGATAGCGTTGCCTGTTCAAGGGACCAGGTTCTTGCAGCGCTGCACCAAGCACTCCCTGTACTGTTCCCTGTGGTCAGCACAGTTACCTACAGAGGAAGGATGATAATTTGAACGTTCCACGGGCAGGTTAGATAACTCCATCAGAGAAAATGAAAAGCAAAGTAATGATTTAATGATCTAAATGTTGCTCAAAGTTTGGTTGGAAGATGTCTCTCACCGATTGAGATATCTTCATCAATCAGCCCGTCCCCGTCATCATCAATGCCGTTCAGCAGCTCCTCGTCCACACGTCCGTCACAGTCGTTGTCCTCACGGTCTCCGGGGACGGGGGTGGTGGTGCTGCACGAGGCGGCGATCCGGGCCAGCCGGAGTCCACCGGGATAGCCGTACGACTCCAGATTGGTGTAGCCGTAACTGCATGAGTAGTTGAAAAGCACCAGCATATCGGAAACAACAGTCAAGGTATGTTGTTTGACGCTGCTTTCATACACTTGGAGAATGTCTGATGTCCTTATACAGATTTCCTCTCTTTACTAATTACTTCTAGCATTTTTTAAATGAATTTTACACCGTAAGTTACTGGATGCAGTCACAATCCTTACCTGAACAGGCCGGTGTTAACAATGGGAGACATATGTCCAACTATGTGGGTGCCTCTGTCAATAGTCAGCTGTGCGGCGGCGTATCTGGTCCCAGGTACGTCATGCCAGATGGTGTCGCTAGGCAACCGCTGTCCATCCAACAGGAGACCATCTTTGTCAGCCGAGCTGTACATGGATGCCAAATTCGGTGTATTGTCATATCATTCACAGGGGTTGATAGATCCCTTTGGGACAAAGGATTGCAGAGTATACTACATTAAGTATACAAATGACTATGTTCATTTAAATAAGTCCTGCGCCTCTCGTGCTTTGGAAATGTACTTTTTTCTCTACCCTCTTTATGTTCTGATATAAAAGATTACCTGGTGACCAGGTTGATGTGATGAGTTGTTTTAGAAGGGTCATAAAGAAGGTCAACCGTAGAAAAGGTGTACTTTGCGTCGAACTGAGCCACTGGTGGGATGATCATCATGAAAGGGTCGGTTGCCGTGTTGTCAGCGGAGCCGGTCTTACTGTTGAGAAGTTAAGAAGAGTCTGAACATTTATTTCATGGAATTTTAGACTGCATTGTCTTAGAATGCTTCACACGCGTGTCGCAATCACTATTATTATTGATCTTTGTTTTCAGCTACAAAGTGTATCTAACATGAGGCTCAAGAAGATGCGATCTCTTGACAATATCGTTGGGGTACGCGCGAGAGTGCGTGTGGTCCAATTCTGTTCTGTTCTTGATGATTGTAATACTAATAGGCAATGCCAATCACGTCTTGCCCAGATCCCTTTCAACTTTGACCCCACCTGTACTGCACCAACAAGACAGGCTCGCTGGTGGTCACGTGTCTGTACTCGTCTGACGGGACATCAATCTCCCAGAATTCCCCGGCGTTCAGAGTCTTTGTGTTCTCATTGGTTACATGGACCTTGGAAAAGAAAGAAAGTGGAAGTATCGGTAAGAAGAAAATACCGAGCTCCAGACCAATGCAGTGAAAAAACCCTCTATGACGTTTCTTTGTTGAACAGGTTTCATTTTGCCTAGTGCAAACACAAACCATTCCATGAAGACTATTTCCCTGAATTACAAGACAGATTAAACTTGGTCTATCTTCTTTCGTCCTACATATGTAGCACCAACATCCATCTCCTGCAATTGGTTGGAACCTGTACCCCCGATACAGACCATGCAACTGTGACTGTCAGACTGAAACCCGAGCTGTCTTGAAATCTTTCCTAACGCTTTAAAACACACCTGTGTATTGTCTCTGGCAGCAACAACACGGAAGAGGTCACCGCCTCTGTGTTTGGTGAGCGGCACGGTGACGAACTCCTTCCCCCATGTGTCCACGGGTGGGATCATCTGTACCAGGTGGTCTCCTGTCCCCCTCTGTGTCTCTCCAACAGGCATGCAGTAAGCGAATATGTTTCCGCTCAGCACGGCCACTGGCTGAGTAGCCGTGATCTTTGAGCCGGTTAGGTCCTCAGTAGCCTGTACCTGCAGGTATATAGCTGCCTTTTAGATATGCGTAACATATAATTATCGATGTGTGTCACCTTTAAATACTAGCAGTACCAACATGTGTTTTTTCTATTGTCTTGGAGAAAAATCAGGATATATTACAGTTTTATACCTGAAGAGTCTCAAACCGGTCCAGTCTCACAGTGAAGGACCGTCCTGCGCGGTGGTTTCGCCGGTCGAATTCAACGTCTTGGCTGGGGACAATTGTCACGTCTGTTCCATCGCGCACACCGACTACACCGAACTCTGCAAAGATAGGGCATCAAAAATTAAATTTCACAAACATATCAATACATGCACACAGAGACGGGCATCAAACAGTATAAGCATCCACGCTGGGGACTGACATGCTGAAATATAACTGCAACTACTTGGGACTACTAGTATGAAATGTTCAAAAGTGAAATGAATACACGAACTAGAAATGTAACGTTTGCAAAGCAAATGCATAATGTTTACCTTCACATCGTCTAGCTTAGCAAACGACTGCTCTGTTTAGTCTTACTCAAACACACTCATATAGATGGTGGCCAGCTTCTCCAACTGTCATGCCATTGCTACATTTTGTAATCCAACACCACAGGGTGTCTGCTACAGCACCAGTTACACTCTGGTCCAGGTCATTGTCCTTATTTGTTTGGAACGGAAGAAGAAGGGGAAGAAGAAAAAAAAGAGCAAAAACAATATGTTTTGAATATGGTGTCTTACGAGACGGCATGTCTCCCCAGCCCTCTTGGTTCCGATTGCGTGCGATACTTGAGCAGGTAGCGTAGTACTCGGTGCCCAACACGTCGGTGGGGAGGGCCAGGTAGGCGTCAGAACTCTTCAACTCAGCAAACACCCCGTACACCACGATCTCCACATCAGACGTGATGTGAACGGCCCTGCCGCCTCTGTCGCTCTTGTCGCTTCCACGGAGTTCCACGGCTTCACGGTCTAGATCCACCTGTTGCACCTGCCAATACAGCTGCCGGTTAGCCGAAACATTTTCTCGTCTTACTCTTGTCTAACCAGTTCGCATACTCTCAGTGACACCCTTTTGTATGAGTTTAGGTCAGGATTACACTACTCAGAAATTGTAGAGATAACTGGATGTATGTCAGCAATTTACAGAGACGTTGCTGTATATCATAGTAGATTTCTATGCAAGGTAACTATGCGTCTATGGCAAGTCAATTTTATAGTCTAAGCTGCAGGCAAGTTGTCGGCATGGCCATTCATTCAGTAGCAGATACACATATAGACTTAATCTATATACATGTAAGCACTAGGTTGGAATTTGCAAAGCTGTTTGTAACACAGTCTGTCACCGAGAAGTTGAATTTTTGATGCTGTTATAAACGTCCGTGTATAAACGTCCAATCATACTTCTTAAAATGCATCAATGACAAGTTGTTATAGCTTTTCTTACACCCTTGGTTGAACGAGTGACTACTTACTTGCCCGTGACGTACGTTCACCCGTCTGTTGTCACCATTATAAGGAAGAATGATTTCAACCCTAGCCCCGGAAGGATGTGGGCAGGCGATGAACAGTTTCGGGTCGTTTTCGTCTCTCTGGAAGTTTTCCGGAAATGTCAGGATGAACTCAGTACCCTTGTTGTCCAGAGCAGCTGGAAACAACAAAAACTCATATATATCTCATGACAGTCACTGGGTTTACTGGGTGAAGGCCATATACATGTATCTGGCCAAGATGTGCTTTTATTTGGCACAATGGGGGATGTCATTACGATATAGCTTGATTTTCCTGTGTTAATGCGGCAATATCTTCCTTTACTCAGCGTACTTTCCTCAAGGCAATTAAGTAGGGACACCAAAACGTGGATAACTAAGGAAATCCACCTACACCTAGAGAGTACTGTCGAACTTTGCTCCACTGAATTATACATGCTTGAACACACATTGGAGAGTGTATTTAGGTGTTCTTACCTTGACTGCAGCCAAACAAAGCGACCAGAACTAACCCAGACAGGAGAGGCACACTCTCCATCTTGATTTTTACCTGTAACTGACGTTGTGCTTTGGTTTTTCGTTGAGCTGACCACCTTAGCAACCTCAAAGGTCGGTTCATGTGAGACAAGTTGCCTTGGGGACAAAAACATTCATTCACCATACATTCGTAGCTTGGTAGTTTCACAACTTCCAATATGCTAAACGTTTATGATCGACAGTATACTACATATCTAATCGTCGGTATATATGGAAAAGGTGTATGTGTGCGGGGGATGTTTGTCCATGTCTTGTGTGTATGTGTGTGTGGTAATTAATAATTTGTAGTGGGGAGACAACCATTAAAGGCGAATTATATCAAGTGCTTTGTCTCCCTCCTCCATTGTGAACGTACTCGATGGTAAAGCCAAATAAGCAAATACCAAAGATGCCTCGCGACTACCAAAAATTGCAGTAGGCTAGCAGAACTTGCTCACATTGCTTTATTAGAATGCTGGTCGATGACGCTGTTGATCCTAGGATATTTTCTTTCCCGTGCAACTCTGATATACGAAATTGTAAATAATTTACAACCACAACATTATGTTATATCGGCTGTCTTCATGTATTGCCATTGTTACATTTATAGAACATGTCTTGTGTAAAGAAGATTTTACTACGATTTTATGATTTGACACAGTGAACAAATTGGCCCTGGGCATCATTGTAATCACAACCGGTTTGAACATGTT
Source organism: Branchiostoma floridae x Branchiostoma japonicum (assembly GCA_013266295.2). NCBI lineage: Eukaryota > Metazoa > Chordata > Leptocardii > Amphioxiformes > Branchiostomatidae > Branchiostoma > Branchiostoma floridae x Branchiostoma japonicum. The sequence goes on along the minus strand of CM023837.1, from coordinate 6,806,325 downwards.
CATTTAATACAGTCTAACAGATTGGCGTTCATGGGACATTGCAAGCTGAACTTACATGAAGATAGTAGAAACTATGTAGTGATGTTACGATCAATCATCTGTCTCTTTCCTACGTCATTGATCTAACATTGTATATCTGACAGCTGGTCTAGCTTTCTATTGCATAGCGTTGCCTGTTCAAGGGGCCAGGTTCCTGCAGCGCTGCACCAAGCACTCCCTGTACTGTTCCCTGTGGTCAGCGCAGTTACCTACAGAGAGGGGGGGGGGAGATAACATTACGTTAACAAGTCCATCTGTGTTGGTAGTAATTACCGTTTATGATTGGTCATTATGTATCCTGATGAAGGTGACAGTGGCCGTTGAAAATTTGATCCTTGTGTACCCTTTGTGTTGAAAAAACCCTTACAGATTTAGGAAACTCCATCCGATGAATAGAAAATGCATTAATCATTAAATATTCTAGATATTGCTCAACAAGACTTACCGATAGCCAGGTCTTCGTCGATGATCCCGTCGCCGTCATCATCAATCGCGTTCAGCAGCTCTTCGTCCACACGTCCGTCACAGTCGTTGTCCTCACCGTCTCCCGGGACGGGGGTGGTGGTGCTGCACGAGGCGTCGATCCGGGCCAGTCGAAGTCCAACGGGACAGCCGTACGACTCCGACACTGTGAATCCATAACTAGATGCGGAGTTGGGAAGCACCAACATATCGTAAACAACAGTCAATGTATGTCGTTTGGCGCTACTTTCATAGACATGGAGAACGCGTGATGTCCTTAACACAGGTTTTTCTCTTTACTAATTACTTCCAGCATTTTTCAATTAGATTTTACACACTTACTGGATGCAGTCACACTCCTTACCTGAAAAGACCGGTGTTGACAATGGGAGACATGTGGCCAACTGTGTGGACGCCTCTGTCAATAGTCAGCTGTGCGGCGGCGTATCTGGTCCCAGGTACGTCATGCCAGACGGTGTCGCTAGGCAACCGCTGTCCATCAAATAGGAGACCAGCTTTGTCAGCCGAGCTGTACATGTACCAGATGCCAAAATCGTTATCATCATATTATTCACAAGGGCTGATAGGTCCCTTTGGAAGAGGGTATTGCATGCTTGCTTAGATTAAAGACCATCTACATTGGGGAAAATTACATGAAATGACTGACTATATGTTGTGTATGAGGACATACGTTTCAATGTTCTTGATTAAGTCCTGCTCCTCTCCTGCCTTGGGCATGTACTGTTTTTTTTACCCTCTTTATGTTCTGATATGAAAGATTACCTGGTGACCAGGTTGATGTGATGAGTTGCTTTGTTAGAGTCATAAAGGTCAAGCGTGGAAAAGCTGTACTTTCTCTCGAACTGGTCCACATCTGGGATGATCATCATGAACGGGTCAGTGTCCGTGTTGTCAGCATCGCCGGTCTTACTGTTAAAAAGTTAACAAAACTCTCAACATTTATGTCATGTAATTTGAATTTGCATTTCTTTTGGATGCTGCACACGCGTGTCTCAAACACCTTCATTATTGATGTTTGTTTTCAGCTACAAAGTTAATCTGACATGCCAATCACGTCTTGCCCAGATCCCTTTCAACTTTGACCCTACCTGTACTGCACCAACAAGACAGGCTGGCTGGAGGTCACGTGTCTGTACTCGTCTGACGGGACATCAATCTCCCAGAATTCCCCAGCGTTCAGAGTCTTTGTGTTCTCATTGGTAACATCGACCTTGGAAAAGACAGGAAGGATATATATATATCGGTAAGTGCAAAATGCCGAGCTCTAGGCAAATGCGGTAAAAAAAAACCTCTGTAATGTTTCTTTAGTGAGCAAGCTTAATTTTTTCTGGCATGGCGTAAACAGAAAACCATTGAAGGAAGACTATTTCCCTTAATCATAAGGTAGATAAACTTGGTCTATCATCTTTCATCCTACACATGTAGCACTAACTTCCATCTTCTGCAATTTTCATTAACCTTTACCCCTGAGACAGACCACTCGTTCAAGCAGACGATGCAAACGGGGGACTGAAACGCGAGCTGTCTTGAAATTTTTTCTAACGCTTAAAAACATACCTGTGTATTGTCTCTGGCAGCAACCACACGGAAGAGGTCGCCACCGGTACGCCCTATGAGAGGCACGGTGACGAACTCCTTCCCCCAGGTGTCCACAGGTGGGATCATCTCCACGACGTGGTCTCCGCTGCCCGCCTGTGCCTGCCCAACTGGCATACAGGCAGCGAACATGTTTCCGCTCAGCACGGCTACTGGGTGGGTAGCTGTGATCTTTGAGCCGGTCAAATCCTCAGTCGCCTGTACCTGCAGGTATAGCTGTCTTTTAGATATGCGTAAGATATAATTTTTGATATATGTCACCTTTGAATAGCAGCAGCACCAACATTTTTTTTAATTCTTAATTAGAAAAACAGGTTATCTAATTGTTTTATACCTGAAGAGTCTCAAACCGGTCCAGTGTAACAGTGAACGTCTGTCCTGCGGCATAGTTTTGTCCGTCGAATTCGACGTCTTGGCTGGCAACAATGGTGACGGATGTTCCGTCTTGCACACCGACTACTCCGAACTCTGCCAACATAGGACATTAAAAAAAGAAATTTCATAAATATGCCAATACATGCACAAAGAGATGGGCATCATACAACCGACCACATTGGGGATAGACATACTAAAGTGTGACTACTTGGGACTATGAAATGTTCAAATGAAATGAATACACGCATGAAATGGTGTCTTACGAGATGGCATGTCTGCCCAGCCCTCTTCGTTAAGATTGCGTACGATGCTTGAGCAGGCAGCGTAGTACTCGGTCCCCAACGCGTCGGTGGGGAGGGCCAGGTAGGCGTCAGAACTCTCCAACTCCGCAAACATCGCGTACACCACAATCTCCGCATCAGACGTGATGTGAACGGCCCTGCCGCCTCCGTCACTCTTCTCGCTTCCACGGAGTTCAACGGCTTCACGGTTTAGATCCACCTGTTGCACCTGACAAAACAACAGCTGGTTAGCCAAAACATTTTCTCGTCTTACTCTAGTCCAATCAGTTCGCATACTCTCAGTGACACCCTTTTGTGTGAGTTTAGGTCAGGATTATACTACTCAGACATTGTAGAGATGACTGGATGTATGTCAGCCTTTTACAGAGGCAGATTTCTATGCATGGTAACATGCGTCGATGGCAAGTCGTTTTTTGTAGTCCAAGGTCGAAGCAAGTTGTCGGCATGGCAATTCATTCACTAGCAGGAACACATGTTGACTTAATCTGTTTACATGTAGTCACCTTAAGCCCCAGACTGTGACAAAGCTGCTTGTAACACAGTCTGTCACCAGGTTGCTATGGATGTCCGTGTATAAGCGCAAAATTATCCTTCTCAAAATTCATTAATGGCAAGTTCAATTCAATTCAATTCAATCTTTATTGAAGCAACAGGCAGACATGTGTCTGAATTGTGTTGTTCTTGACAAAAGGCATTTCGTCTATCCCAATCTAATTCCATATCTCTATCCACTTTTAAAATTACAATAATCTAAAATCTCTGATGGACACAGCAAACACAAGTTGTTTCAGCTTTTCTTGATCCCTTGGTTGAACGAGTAACTACTTACTTGCCCGTGATTCACGTTCACCCGTCTGTTGTCACCATTGTAAGGAAGGATGATTTCAGCTTTAGCCCCGGAAGGATGTGGACATGTGATGAACAGTTTCGGTTTGTTTTGGTCTCTCTGGAAGTTTTCCGGAAATGTCAGGATGAACTCAGTACCCTTGTTGGCCAGAGCAGCTGGAAACAATGGAAATTCACATGCATATCAGGACAGTCACTGGGTTTACAAGGTGAAGGCCGCACACATGTATCTGGTCTAGATGTGCTTTTCTTTGGCACTATGAGGATACCATTGCGGTATACTTTGGTTTTCTTGCGTTAATGCAGCAACATCTTCGGTTACACATGTACACTGTACTTTCCTCAAGGCCATTAAGTAGGGGCACCAAATCAAAATATAGGTATCTATAGGAATCCACCGACACCTCGAAAGTACTGTCGAACGTTGCTATACATGCTTGAAGACACTTTTGAGAGACTTTTATGTGATGAACAGTTACGGGACATTTTGATCTCTCTGGAAGTTTTCCGTAAATGCCAGGATGAACTCATCAGTACCCTTGTTGGCCAGAGCAGCTAAACTCACGTATACCTCAGGGTAGTCACTGGGTTTACAAGGTGAAGGCCGCACACATGTATCTGGTCTAGATGTGCTTTTTTTCTTTGGCACAATGAGGATGTCATTACGGTATAGTTTGATTTTCTTGCGTTAATGCAGCAATATCTTCAGTTACTCAGTGTACTTTTCTCAAGGCAATCAAGTAGGGGCACCCAATCAAGGGTATCTATGAGAATCTACCGACACCTAGAAAGTACTGTCGAACGTTGCTCCACTGAATTATACATGCTTGAACTTACATTGGAGAGTGTATTTAGGTGTCCTTACCTTGACTGCAGCCAAATAAAGCGACCAGAACTAACCCAGACAGGAGCATCACACTCTCCATCTTGGTTTGCACCTGTAACTGACGTTGTTTTTTTGGTTTTTCGTTCAGCTCACCACCTTAGCAAACTCAAAGGTCAGTGCCTGTCAGACAAGCTTTGCTTCGGGGATCACCATACATCCGTAGCTTGGTAGTATCACAATTTTCAATATGCTGAATGTTTTATCATCGACAGTATACTATATCTTTGACAGAAACATACATGTTTGTGCTGTGTGGTGTGTGTTTATGGTAATTGATAATTTGTGGGGAGACAACCTGTAAAGGTGAATTATGTCAACTGTTTTGTCTCCCCCTCCATTGTACATGTACTCGATGGTAAAGCCAAGTAAGCAAATACAATAACGACGATGCCTCACGAAAAAATGCAGTGGGCTAGCAGAACTTGGCCCATTGCCCACATTGCTTTATTAGAATGCTGGTCGATGACGCTGTTGATCGTGGGATATTTTGTTTCCGGTGCAACTCTGATCCAAGAAGCTGTACATCGTTTACAACCACAGCATTGTTACTAGTATGTCATATCGATTGTCTTCGTGTATTGCCATTGATAATTGTTCACTAGCTATAGAATCCCCCTAAAAAGTCGTCCTTGCAACGCCAAGGCCGTTCAAGGGACCAGGTTCCTGCACTGCTGCACCAAGCACGCCCTGTACTGGTCCCTGTGTTCAGCGCAGTTACCTAGAGAGAAAAGAATACATATATATATAATACATACATATATATATATGTATATATATATATATATATATATTTATATATATATATATATATATATATATATATATATATATATATATGTATATATATATATACGCGAGATGAGTCAGAGCAGTGTCCTCATAGAAACATGACGTAGCTTGTTAAGAGATAAATTGCAACGGTCACAGTTTCTTACAAACATACGCATTGCAATAAGACTTCTACAAATCTAGAATCGACAAAAAACGCCTCTGAATCAAGAAAAAACGTCTCTGAGTAAGAATAAGAAGCCTTTCACCAATGGCTAGATATTCGTCAATCAGCCCGTCGCCGTCATCATCAATGCCGTTCAGCAGCTCTTCGTCCACACGTCCGTCACAGTCGTTGTCCTCACGGTCTCCGGGGACGGGGGTGGTGGTGCTGCACGAGGCGGCGATCCGGGCCAGCCGGAGTCCACCGGGATAGCCGTACGACTCCGGTTTTACAAAGCCATAACTGGGAATGGGGTGGGTAGGTGGGTGGAAGGAACGCCGTAGTCAATACCTAATAATGATGGCATACCATACACGTCTTTTTCACCACAGGCATAGCCGTTCAACTCTGGGTTTACAAAACCATGACTAAGAATGGAGGCGGGGTGTCGAGACTAGCCACACTTTACAAACCCAACTGTTAGCATTCCACAAAAAACAAATTTGTCAATTGCGTGGTAGGGAGACTGGCTACTTACTCGTCCATAATTCACATTTACTCTTTCGCTATGGCCGTTAGACGGAGTAGTGATGTAGACAGTAGCCCCGCTCTGATGTGGGCAGGAGAAGAACAGTTTTGGATTGTGATGTTGTCTCTGGAAGTTTTCCGGAAATGTTAAGATGAAGTCAGTACCCTTGTTGTCGAGAGCGGCTAAGAAGACAAGGAAGAATGCATTACTGAGGTTTGTTTTAAATGGTACTAGCTAACATGACCGGGGAAACGTTCCTGGTATAAGTATACGGTGACACCTTACTTTCATTATATTACTAAAAATCATTCAAACTTTGATTCCGAATTGCCAATTGCTAGCTAGTACGAAGTCAATCTGAAAAGCATTCCTCGTTACGCGTTATGCGCAAATGCTTAACATCAACATAATGTTACCTGTAAATTTTCGAAATACTAGGACAACACGAAACGAAATAATACTGCAAGATATCTTTTTACCCAGAGTTAATGTGTATTGAGGTGTTCTTACCTAGACTGCGGTCGACCAAAGCGGCCAGCACTAGAACAGCCAGGAGCACTCGCACCATCTTGGTTTGCGCTTAACGTGAATATTTCTAGAGCTCTCCACCTGAGACTTATACGGCAGTCTCAGGTAAGTCACGCGCAGGTCAGGGCCCGGGCGAACAGATATAAAGTCCAGTAAACAAAGGCAAAGGTGAACATCCATGATGCTACGTGCTCGGGCAACCCCCACCAGCATGCTCATGAAGTTTACCTGTATTCCATGGATTTTTGAAAATCACGATGACACGAACCAAGGACATTATATAATGTCCTATATAATGTCCTTGCATGAACACAAACGCATGCCTTTGTGATCCACATTTGCGTTGACCAAAAAGTGTTCTCAAGGGGTCACTGTTATAGGTCTAGTAAGGGACGACGTCCTGGATGTCAAAAACCAGTCCCTGTTGTAGGACTAGCAATAGCTCAACCATCTGTTGGATTTCCTCAGTGCCTGGTACCGCTTCTCCAATTAATGCCCCTTTCCCCGATTAAGGTCAGTTAATGACGTAATTACAGTACCACTGTAGGGGGCCTGATTCCTCTGGTGAGGAGGGCCAAAGGGAGGTTCGGGCATGTATAAACATACACGGAAGAACTAATTAAAAGCTTTGTTCACTTTGGGGGGTCACATACCAACTGAGAAGTCCAATGGTATTCCTTAGTAAAGCAATCTTGTTCCTATATGTTCACATGTAAATCGAGTAAAGCGAGTAGCTTAAGAAGACAAAATTGCACCTTAACTTATCATTGTATCACAAACAAATATGTCTGTCATTTTCAAGACCACCTGTACTTAGCCCGTCAGAGAACAAAGCTACAATAAAGATCTTCGGGCATTCATCAATAGTAGAAACCTACCAACGGACAAAAACACAACAATAACAAATATACCAACTAGCATGTATTGTAAGGAGATGGAGTGGCATGGTATTGTTTAGCTGATTTATTCAACTGGCAGTTAAAGTCATTATCAAACAGAGCTCAAGCATTCTGCTAATCTTTATTTATGTGTGAACCAAATTTACCAAAAGCACAGTACCATTTCAAAACACTTGTCAAGTGTGCGAATATTGTGTGAGGATGGACGAAAGGTGAGGCGGAAGAGAGGGAGTGATTTGGCACAAATGGCTTCAGAAAATAACGACGCAGCAAATCGGGGCGTAACCAGTTAAGGTCTACGTTGTTAGAATAAAGTGAAGTGATGTGATTGAAGTCTACGTCAAGTTTCCTGAATGGAACGGAGATACAGAAATTTCTATCAAATCCTCCGAATGGAATGTGCTTGGTGGCAAATATTATTATCAATGTTATTAAACATACTCCATTTAGCCCCAATGGTGCATGGATATGTAATAACCTTCATTGTCATTGCCATTAATTATTGACTAGCTATTACAATCTACTACAGATTCTCGAACTCCGCAGTCTCTCCGCGGAGCTGGTAATTAGGCAGCCAGGCGCTTCTTCTGGATGACGTAGAGCGCACCCATCATGACGACCGCTAGGGCGCCGACCCCGGCCACGGTCAGGGCGGCAGTCAAGTTGTCGCTCCCTTCACGAGGAACTGGAGATAAATAGGTAAAGGCAAGGTTAAAGTCCCATAGCCTTTGAGGCCGTAGGGGCAGTGGGTTGTTATCAATGTGTCTAGGGCACGGTACTGGATGGCGGAGCCCATCTCTCTCTGTCTGTCTACCTTCGCCTTTTACCTTCCCAACTAAAGTCAGGTAACCATTTCACACCTGGGTGGAGTGAGGAAAGTCATGTACCTTTCCCAAGGACACAGCGTCTAGCCATCTAGGACCTCTCGATCTCGTATCCGCTCGCCTATAGGCGCTCGGCACTCGGCACTGGCAGCATTTGTAATCAAGGAAACTCAATATCAATCCATCTTGATATAGTTGTATAGTAGGCAACCTTTAGTGCAATAGTTGAAACGAAAAAGAACAGTGGGAAGTCTTACGGTATTCCTCCAGGGCTCTCCTGACCCTGTTGTCGTGCCTGCTGGATATCCCGAGCTGCGCCGCGCAGGTGGTGATGGCGGCCTCCACACAGGTCTTGTACTCGTCCTTGTCGCCCACACAGTCGTCAAGCACCGCTACAACAACAATGAATCAAAACTTGAATGCCTCCTGAAGTGTTTTATGTTTTTGCGAATGTATTGGAACTGTGGAGGCGATTGTATGACGTAATCTAATCGGGTATATTAGACAGAGTCAAGCATAGGAACGATGTATCAAGAAAAGCTTGCAAGTGTAAACTTGGCAGAGTTTAAAAGAGTTCAGCGTGACAACATTTGACAGACGGCAAAAGAGACTCGTGCTCAGAGTGCAGTACCAGCAGAACCCGTTCGGTGGCATGTTTTCAACTTGCCCTAACGGACCATATACAAACATAAAATGGGTGATGTCGTCGACATGGGCACATTCGTCGTAGGTCGTCTCATGATTTTGATGCGGTAGAATTTTCAAGCAGGCTGTGACAGAACTAACCGCCGACAGGGATCTAAGATAGCCTTTGTCGTAACAAGACTGCACAGACATGCACGTGCATGACTATCCCAAGACTTCCCTCAGTTTGCAATCGTACGAAGATCATACGATGTATGTGACCGAGTTCTTAATGGAGGAGTGTACATAGTACGAAGCAAGGATCAACACACCTTTCTCGCAGACGTAGTGCTTCAGCTCGCTGCAGAGGTGGTTGTTCCAGTTGTAGTTGTACTCCACGCGAATCTCCACACACTGTTCCATGTCCGGGTTGTCTGGCTGGGCGGCGTTCCAGTTGCTATAGTCGGAGGCAGTCAACATGCTGCCGTCGCTCCAGACGAACTGGTGCTGAAAATATATAAAAAATCATAGAATTATTTAGAGAACTAGCCATTGCCATGTAAGTGAATCAGACGTATTTCCCGTGATTCCAGTACAGACATTCAGACTTCATAACGAACTAAATAAGGCAGCATGGCATTCTACCTTAAATAGAAAAATGGTTTTCATCCTTACCTTTTATCACGAAAGAGCGTAAAATTGTTTTTTTTTCTTCCGCAATATTTTGACAGGTTTAACTTTAAGAAATCTTGAATTAACTTGGTGAAATATCGACATCTTTAAAGTCTTCTACATAGAATTCAACTTATGTTTACTTACCGTTGGACTGTTGAGATCGTCCAGGCCGATCCAAGTGGCGCCATTGTAACTGTTCTTGATGGTGTCCCCGAGGAAAGCGTCCATTTCGGCCGTCTTGACCACGACGAGACGAGCCCCATCCACCTGACATGTTGCCCTGGCGTCCTCGTACGATTTGCTGTCAGTAGAGAACTTCAGGCACGTGCCCTGGACCTCTATGTAACCAGTAGGGCAAACAGCTGGAAAAAATATAAATCCAAAATGGTAAATACGTTTTGAATGTCGAAGCACCAACAGGATCAGGGATTTGATTCAGCCTGGAATCAACGCATGAAAAAGCATCTAAACTATGCTATCGGCAGTCTCTGAATCACTAACCAAATCAGAGCACGGCGACCAAGTAACGCTGCCTTGCGTGTTGTTGTTGTCAAGATTTGCTCACAACATCCATCTGAACTTTGATACTTCCTCATGGAGGCAACATAACGCCATGGTTGGTTACATACAAAACATTATTAGTGAAAGAAAGTACATTACATTACGTGGAATAAACTACGTCCAGTCTCACGAACAGAGCGAGATAATGTCTTCGACGTTTTCAATACACATCCTAACTAAAACTTCTCTGATCCGGTAAAGATCGGAGTGAAGGGGTGTCGGGCGAAAAGAGACCATAACTTGTGCGTGTTGATCAACGTGACGAATTTTCTACATCAAGCTTTCAAGATGACATCAAGTCACTAACAAAGAAACACAAAACTATCTGACAGTGTACTACATCTACACGTATATGGTTGGTGAAATATACTCACCGAGACTTTGCCCTACCAGTCCCAGTATGACGCTCAGCAGAACCAGGTGCGACATCTTGCTTACGGAATTACGTGCGACGGTACCCGATGGAACCAAAGGGCACAGGTAGGTTGGGCCTTGCTAATGTTTATCTCATAGCTCCTCCCCTTTGTTTGCATGTGGTGATTACCCCTGGCACGGGGCTCTCGGTGAGAAAACAGTGAATTTTCTGGTCGGGTAACACTTCCAACTGAAGCATGTGAAGGCATCCTGAGCACTGCGCGTACGTTGCTTTTACACGACCTTGCTTAGTGCAAATCATGTACTATGCTATATCAATGCATTTACTTATTTAAAAAACATGTGTGCCCGAAGGCTGATTGCAATGGAACACACAGAACATAAATGGTGAAGAGATACATATTTAGCAACTACTAGTTAAGATATTCTCACCAAGAAAAGTAGGAAAATGAGACGACATCAAGTCCAGCAATTGACCATGTTTATTGTTTCATTGGACATCAATGCCTAAAACTACTCGTTAATTTCATCACATCAGCTCTCCATACAGCCGTCAAGAAATGAAGCTTGCATAGGCCAATCAGGCCGCCAGGAGGCGCCGCTTCTGGAAGTGATACGTCATCGCCATGACGGCGACCATGACCACACCCACCACGACGACAGCAATGGCGGCCACGACGAACTCCTCTGCCTCTTCCTCTGCAGCTACACAGATAGAGAAGTAACAGTACGGGCTTTAGTATCCCATTAACAGGACACATGGAGAGAAATGTCTGGCTCTCACAAAAAGATCTCGCCTTACCGAAGTCCTCTGCTTGCTCCGGACCCGCAGCCCTCCTGACGCGGTTGTTCCGAGTGCTGTCGCTGCTCAGGAGCGCAGTGACGACACAGTTGGTGATCTGCTCCTCGACACAGTTCTTATACACCAGCTTGTCGTCCTCACATGGAGCTGGTAGCTCTGAAAAGAATGGATAGATTTAAATACTACCGGAAGGTATGTTAATCAGATATCGTAATCTGTTGCTAAAACCTTGTGTAGTAACTGCTCAGCAACCATTCTAAACAAAACTCAACCTACTATGATTTTATCAGATGGATCAGCTGCCGATTGAATACTGCGAGATATCATGAAGTATCGTGTGGCAGACCTGTTTGTAATAGCTATGCAGATACGATGCCTAAGATAGTCTGTATTGGCAAGGGAAATGTGTTCCAGTAAATTATTAAAGTATGTACTAGACAGACGTGCTTCTATACCTGCTGCCAGATCTTCGTCGATTGCTCCGTCTCCATCATCGTCCAGTCCGTTCGCCAGCTCCTCGTCAATCCGACCGTCACAGTCGTTGTCCACGACATCCCCGGGAACGGTGGCGGAGGCCACGCAGGGCGCGGCGATCTGGGCCAGCCGGAGGCCTCCCGGATAGCCGTACGACTCGGGGCTGGTGAAGCCGTACACGGAGATCCCGAAGGTGACGATGGGGGAGGTGTGCACCAAGGTGTGCGTGCCATCGGGGATGTCGATGCGACTTCCAGACAAGGCGGTACCGGGGATTGGTGTCCAGGTGACGCTAGGGTCCAGAGGATTACCGTTCAGACGCAGCCCAGCCTTCTCAGAATCCTGTAATAGTTTGGTGAATCAATCATACATGTGCTTATCTATCTAAGAGGAAGTCCACAACATGGTCATAACCTAAGACACGAATTTGATTACTGATAACGAGCTTGTGTGTAGCAATAAGGAAGTATAGACACCTCTGAATGTCTCTTGACAACATGAAGCATTTGCACAATGACACTTTATACGGTCTTCATAATCAGTACCATATGCTTTTGGCAATGCGCTATCATCACGTACCTGTATCACAATGTTGACGTGGTGAGTTAGAGCGTTGGGGTCAGATATCAGCTGAGTGGTGGCGAAGGTGTAGTCAGCCGCGAACTGCTGCAGGGGCGGGATCATCAGCATGAAGGGGTCGGAGGCTGTGTTGTCGGCGTCACCGGTCTTACTGAGGGGTGGAAAAGATAGGGGATACTCAAAAATCGTTGAAACCAGCAATCTTACAGTAAGGACGGATTGAGCAATCAGTATTCATTCGTTCTCTAAATGTAAATGCATGAAACACAAAGCAATGTACAAAACTAGTCAAATTGCCATACGTATGTAAAAACATGCCCACGGCACAAAAAATCGTACCTGTACTGCATCAGGAGCACCGGTTCAGTTGCAATGACATGAAGGTACTCGTCCGACCCAGCACCGAACTCCCAGAACTCACCGGCGTTCAGAGTCTGTGTGTTCTGGCCTGTGGCGTCGATCTAAAAGGCGGGGCATCTCATTATTGGTACACAGACCATATCTGTAGCACCGTTGCTTGTCGTGTCTTTCGGACTCTAAGGTTTTTAATTCATTTTGATGACTGCTAGAATAATACATGTTTCGTTAAAAGTAAAACTTGAAGCAAACGTTTCCATGTATCTCCCATATCAGATCCCCTATGACTAGTACTAACCTGTGTATTATCCCTAGCTGCGATGACCCTGAACTTGTCCCCGTCTGTCCTCTTGGTCAGTGGCACGGTGACGAACTCCTTCCCCCAGGTGTCCACGGGTGGGATCATCTCCACGATGTGGTCTCCTGTTCCAGTCTGCCCGTTACCAACGACAACGAAGAGATTGCCACTCAGGACTGCGACGTTCTTGTCGGATGTGATCCTGGACCCTGCACAGATATGGCAAAATGCTTTATGTAGTTACATCATACTGATTTTAGAAGCAATAGAAGCCCATCAATGAATAGATCCATGTGATTCCCCCACACACAATGAATTACATGGCTTTCGTAATAATATCTTGATTCCTTCAATATTGTTCTTCCTTTGTGTTTCCTTGGCGGACCACCATCAAGCCTCAGCATGCAGGGTACAAGCACGTCTACATGTACCCCTCGGAAGACGGGGACCAACAGACGTTGCTTAACCGGATAGTGAGTGTTAGAGTGTGTGAGTGAACCTTCCTGCCCCACTGACCTGTCAGATCAGCATCACTCTGCACCTGTAAGGTCCGCAAGCGATCCAGAGTGACGGTGATGGTCTGTCCGGCTGTGTACGCCGTCCCGTCAAACGTCACGTCCTGAGTCGGCACGATGTTGACGGTCGTTCCGTCGTTGACGCCAACGATACCGAACTGTGATGGCTGGTTGGAACTCGGAGTGTAGCAGGACACGAAATACTCGGTCCCCAACACGTCGGTGGGGAGGGCCAGGAAAGCGTCAGAGGACGCCTGCTCCGCGAAGACGCCGTAAACTACGATCTCTTCAGTAGCGGTGACGAGGATACCGCTAACGGTGCCCTGTGCCTCGCTCCCGCGCAGCTCCACGGCAGCACGTGGCAGATTCACGGTGACGACCTGAACAAACACAAGTGAAAACAAGTCAGAATAACGTGGATTCTGGTCCGGGGTTCACAAGCGAACCAATTTATCCTATCTATGTGAGATCTATTAGCAGATAGATAGATAGAAAGGTTTGCCATGACCATCCAGTTCACCAGTCACATAACCAACCATCCGCATAGACCCCAGTCCTAACAACCCAAGAGCCAACCCACCTCTCCGAACCTGATGTTGAGTGTGGTGGTGAAGCCGATGCCTAGAACGTCCACATAAACCGTGGCGGGAGTCTGAGTGGTTCCCGCCACCAGCAGCCTGGGTTCGTTCAGGTCACGCTGCATGTTCTCCGTGAACGTCAGGATGAACTCTGTGCCCTTGTTGTCGCGGGCACCTGTTAAGGAGAATTCCACGTAATGATTTTCTAATTTTCTACATGTAGTTTTCCGACAGTAGCGCCGTGTTGTGCATTAATAATTGTTGCTGCCAAACGCACGAACTTACTGATTTTGGTATACATGTAATTCGGTCGTTATTTCAAGATCGTTGTATCATAGGCATACCAAACCTCATCACAAATTTTGATATTGATTTGATTTAATGGCTGCATGATTACATGACTACATATCCCGACAACCCGGTTTGCGAGTAGGTGTCTTTGCAATTCCTTATATATTTACTGGCAGTGATAGTGACAGCCTTTATCAAACTTCTGGGGCTTCATCAGCTATCTGACCCAGGTGCTGTAGACACGTGTTTTTTTTCCGCACGTGTGACGTCGACGTCAGCACTGGGTCAAAGTTCGTCGGAGGTCGGTACCGCCCCCCGTCTCATTCAAGCTTTTTAGACAGTCCATAATTAGGCACATAACGGAAGTGAAAACGACAAATGCAGCACTTGTGAATGAACAACAATTTACATCTTACCTTGACCTGCTACAACCAGCACCAATGTCAGAAACGTACACGCCCATATGGACCTCATTTTCTACTCCTGAAAGATTCAAATCAACACGTTAGAAACATCTTTCATGCTTATATCTAAAATAAGATGTCGAAGCTATAGTCTACCACAAGGAAGAATATGACTGATGCAAACACGGCCGTATTTTCACCTATCCTGTGATACGGTTACCATGGTGTCACTGGTGTGCCCAAACTGATCTGTCACATGTCCTCTGTAGTATTTTTGGACAGTAGGCGTTTACACAGCCGTAAAGTTTCAAGCACAGATATGATAAAACTATTTTAAGAAAGGAGGAACCGTGCTGCCTACTAAGTGCCTATTTCATAAGGTACCATATACAAGTGACTCAATACTAACACACCGAGTTATGTATTTGATCCCGTCATTTTACCAAACCTAAACAGCATCCTGACACAAAACCTTGAACACTCCGCTATAAACTTCAAGCTTGATTGAAGACATAGCGCAAGTATACTCTGTAGAACGTATGTGATAAAATGCACTTACCTAGGCCTTGTCGAAACACCCGAGGAAAACCATGTACTGTCACACCACTGTGTGATGTGCGTGTGATCTCAGGTTGTGCTAATCTGAACGATAACCGCTTAGACCCTGCCCTCTGTGTTTGTAATACACACAGAGCTGTTTATCTAGAAGTCTTCTCTTGGTGACTTCTTGAGTTCCGTTCTTCTGTTGTTAAGGTTTTCTTTAATACTTCACAGGAAGAGTTTCCTTATTATAATGATATAGAAAACGTTGAGGTAGTTCACATCACAAGGCTATAAGATTGCATAGAAGATGTGTATGATCTGTTGTTACATTTATCATAAGTCAACTGAAAAGTGAGTGAATCTGTCATCATTTAGCAGGTCACACGAGGAAAATAAACAGGGAAGCACAACCAGGGGCACTCCACAAATAATGGAACTTACCATAGTCGTGCCTTGTGAATATGCTACAGTTTCTGACGCACGCCAAGTTTCAAATCAGACCCTGTCTACTCAACAGGGCATATGCAACTTCACTGGCCAACTGAATTTATCATTGCGTCGTATAGTTTCGACACAGTGTATTGGGCAACTTTCAGTATCTTATACATTACATTGCCCAGTCCAGATACCACCCTTATACGGTACTCATTGAAATGTGCAAAAGGAAGCAACAACAAAATTTACGATTTAGGATGTTTATTTATGCGTGTATAAGGTATTAAATGGGAAATGCCCTTGAATCTTCGACAGCGAAGCCAGGCCGAGAGAAAGGGGTATTAGTAGTATCAACAACTGCTAATTAGTTTATTCACCAGGTATTAGTCACAAATATATGAGGCTCAAAGATGGAGTATCTTGCATGAAGGCCAATCAGGCCGCCAGGAGGCGCTTCTTCTGGAAGTGATACGTCATCGCCATGACGGCGACCATGACCACACCCACCACCACGACAGCAATGGCGGCCACGACGAACTCCTCTGCCTCTTCCTCTCCAGCTACACAGATACAAAAACAACAGTACAGGCTTTAGGATCCCATCAACTAAATTTGCATAAAGGGTAACAAAATCCGAGCAAAATTTACTTGATGGCCTATTACACTGACAAATTTAATGTGTTTTTTTTCTGGAAGCAAATGACAGACAGACCTTTATTACAAAATGGTCCTTCTTTGGTATCCATTTCAAAATCCATGTTTACTCACTTGGTAGCTGTCATTAATGTAGAATTATTAACAATAACCTCAATAGGTAACAATTCCTACCGACACATACAGATGAACTTTATACATGGTATCAATCAATTAACTAACGATATTTGTCATCACCCCTCAGAAGGCACTGTCAGACAAGGTTCCCGCCTTACCGAAGTCCTCCGTCTCCTCCGCGGCCCTCCTGACGCGGTTGTCCCGGGCATTGCCGCTGCTCAGGAGCGCGGTGACGACACAGTTGGCCAGCTCCTGCTGCACACAGTCCTTGTAGTCGTCCTTGTCACTTTCACACGGAACTGGTGCCTCTAATGGAGTGGGTAACATGACAACACGTTTCGAGATAGAATTTTCGAAA
Source organism: Branchiostoma floridae x Branchiostoma japonicum (assembly GCA_013266295.2). Lineage (NCBI taxonomy): Eukaryota > Metazoa > Chordata > Leptocardii > Amphioxiformes > Branchiostomatidae > Branchiostoma > Branchiostoma floridae x Branchiostoma japonicum. Next base: position 6,789,447 of record CM023837.1, on the reverse strand, counting down.
TGCGATAAGTTCGTTCAACGTTCAACTACCTTCACCAGAAAGCGTAACTACATGTAGGACTAGGCCTGGTAAGAAAGACAACCCCAGTGATGAACCGGGACGAAGGGGGGATACAAACTTAGCCACGTTTGGGACTGTATTCTTGCCGCAAAAGCGCCACCTACATCGGCTACATATAGCAGCGAGAAGCAGTACTCCAGTCAGAAGCTCTGAGGAAGGTGTCTGATAGACATCGAAATGCAAGCAAGGTAAGACAATCCCTGTTTGTGCAGAAGAAAATTCCAATATCCTGGGACTAAGTCACTTTTACCGGTACCGTTCTGACTATAAAAGTATTTATTAAGCGCCAGAGATGAAGGCTAAAGTGTGAGATGGGCTGAATAGAGGAATGGGAGTAAAAGGGGGTCTTACGTCCTGCCAGATCTTCGTCGATTGCTCCGTCTCCATCATCGTCCAGTCCGTTCGCCAGCTCCTCGTCAATCCGGCCGTCACAGTCGTTGTCGACGCCGTCGGCGGGAATGGTGGCAGAGGCCACGCAGGGCGCGGCGATCTGGGCCAGCCGGAGGCCTCCCGGGTAGCCGTACGACTCGGGGCTGGTGAAGCCGTACACGGAGATCCCGAAGGTGACGATGGGGGAGGTGTGCACCAAGGTGTGCGTGCCATCAGCGATGTCGATGCGGGTCCCAGACAAGGCGGTGCCGGGGATGGCCGTCCAGGTGACGCTAGGGTCGAGAGGATTGCCGTCCAGACGCAGTCCAGCCTTCTCAGAATCCTAGAACCGTTCGATCAATCAATCAATCATACAAGTCTATCTATATATGTTTGTGGACGTCCACAACATGGCACAACTTAGAGCCTCCAAACTCATCACAAAGTGCGTCGACGAAGGTTAGACATCCAGCTAATGAGATACACAAGAAAACATTTACTCAAGGAACTGGATAGATTTTGAAAACTGTCAAACGTTTCAAGTAGCATCCACTGAACCGTTAGTCACTGACGATATGTAGTGGATGCTACTTGAAACGTTTGACAGTTTTCAAAATCTATCCAGTTTTTTAATCCTTGCGTAAATGTTTTCTTGCGTAATCGCAAAGTGACGTTGTTTTCCCATCCGATGATGAAATCAGGTCAAGCACGTCTTTCCGCAGACGATATTTCCTGATAACTGACGTATGAGTAGTAATGAATAAATATAGACACCTCTGAGTGTGAACATGCAGCAAGATGGCGTCATACACGATCTTCTGCATCATATCCCGTTAACATCGTGCGAAGACTGTCATCACGTACCTGTATCGCAATGTTGACGTGGTGAGTCAGAGCGTTGGGGTCAGATATCAGCTGAGTGGTGGCGAAGGTGTAGTCAGCCGCGAACTGCTGTAGGGGCGGGATCATCAGCATGAAGGGGTCGGTGGCTGTGCTGTCGGCGTCACCGGTCTTACTGAGGGGTGGAAAAGATAGGGGCTTCTGAACAATCGTTGAAACTAGCAATCTTACAGTAAGGACGGATTGAGCAATCAGAATCCACTCGTTCTCTAAATGTCAAGTGCATGCAACACATGTCATAGCAGTGTACTAAACGAGCCAAATTGCCATACGTTGATACAAACATGCCCACGGCACAATAAATCGTACCTGTACTGCATCAGGAGCACCGGTTCAGTTGCAACGACATGAAGGTACTCGTCCGACCCGCCACCGAACTCCCAGAACTCACCGGCGTTCAGAGTGTGGGTGTTCTGGCCTGTGGCGTCGGCCTAAAAGACGGAATATCTCATTGTTGGTAGTTGGAACATTATTTTTAATCAACGTTTTGTAGATAGACCATAGCAGTATAACTGTTGCTTATCATGCATTTCCGGCTATACGGATTTGAATTAATTTTGATGACCCCTAGAATAATACGTGTTTCGTTGAAAGAAAAACGTGAAGCAAACGTTTCCATGCATCTCCCATATCAGATCCCCCATGACTAGTACTAACCTGTGTATTATCCCTAGCTGCGATGACCCTGAACTTGTCCCCGGCTGTCCTCTTGGTCAGTGGTACGGTGACGAACTCCTTCCCCCAGGTGTCCACGGGTGGGATCATCTCCACGATGTGGTCTCCTGTTCCAGTCTGCCCGTTACCAACGACAACGAAGAGATTGCCACTCAGGACCGCGACGTTCTTGTCGGAGGTGATCTTGGACCCTGCAACATGGTTAGTGTTGTTACAAAATAGATAATCTTGTAGCTATCATGATTACAAATTGCAATTTTCAAACACAACGTGTGGCGTAGTTGACGTTTTTATCGCTTGATTCTAGCCTCTACCAGGCTCACCAGGGTACTGGTTGCCATATCTTCCATAGTTTACCGCTGGCTCCCTAGGGCCAGCCAGCGACAATGGAGCCTGTGGATGGCAACCATCTGCAGGCTACAAATAGACCCAAAGAGATTTACATTTGGCAACCAGGTATCGAGGGAGTCTGATAGCGTGGTTCCTCATCATTGCTCTTACTTACAACCCCCCTCCAACACACAAACCATTCCACTCACCTGTTAAGTCGGCATCACTCTGTACTTGTAGAGTCTGCAGGCGATCCAGAGTGACGGTGATGGTCTGTCCAGCTGTGTACGCCGTCCCCCCAAACGTCACGTCCTGCGTCGGCACGATGTTGACGGTCGTTCCGTCGTTGACACCGACGACACCAAACTGCGATGGCTGGTTGGAACTCGGAGTGTAGCAGGACACGAAGTACTCTGTCCCCAACACGTCGGTGGGGAGGGCAAGGTAGGCGTCAGAGGACGCGCTTTCCGCGAAGACACCGTAAACTACGATCTCATCGGTGGCAGTGATGAGGATACCGGTGCTCTGCGTGTCGCTTCCGCGGAGCTCCACCGCAGTACGCGGCAGATGCACGGTGTTAACCTGAAGCAGTAGACACACGTGACTAAGGATCACTCCATTAAAATCTGAACGGTTGAACGTTTTTGTAAACAACTATGAAGCACTGGTCAATCTGGTTGTCACTACCAGCCAGTCTAACGAGTCTGCCCAGCAGTTAGAGCCAGCAAGCCAATCTACCAGCCACGCAGAAAAGCGGGCCAATTGAGCACATGCACGGAACCTGACACATGCTTAGTCAACGTTGTACCATAATCTATAAATAAATATATGGGATATTGCTCTTGCAAAGCTGGTGTGTTACACCGCAGGACGGTTATACCAGCTATACAGATACACAAGAGCACGCCGTGAGTTCCAGTGGCGCGCTGTTACGTTCTGTGTCCAAGCTACCATAGCCTAAGGACTCACCTCTCCGAATTTGATGTCAAACGTTTGTTGGAACCCTGCAGCAGGGGCTTCCACATTGACTGTGGCGGGAGTCTGAGTGGTTCCCGCCACCAGCAGCCTGGGTTCGTTCAGGTCACGCTGCATGTTCTCCGGGAACGTCAGGATGAACTCTGTGCCCTTGTTGTCACGGGCACCTGACAGTTCATAGAACAAGAAATGCTTTTATTTCATTGTATAGCTTTGTATCCTTTGTAAACCATTTCAAATCCATAGAAGGAAACATTGCACGAAAACAAAACAATTTATAACAAAACAATAAATGGACGTTCCAAAATACAAAGATAGTATGCAAAAAATGGATCATTCTATTGTGAAATTGAATACTTTTCCGTAGGCAGTTTTAAACGTTGTTGTTATTGAGAACAACCTAGAAGTACCCATAGAACATAAGACAAAGCAATCTATTCCCATATCGGAAGAAATATCACGGTACGTGACACACGAGCATAAATGTTAAACCAGCTCACCTTGGCCAGCCACGACCAGCATCAGAAAAGCAAGTACAGAAATGGCCTTCATCTTGCGCCTCTGAAATGTAAAAAAAAAGTCTGATGTTGGAATTTTTAGCCGTAACTCATTCTTTAACAACTATGCTATCCAAATCATCTGACAGTCTTAATATCATTGCCGTTTATACATGTGGTTAACCAAGGTGAATACATTGGTCGTGATATAAAATCAATAATAATGTTGTCTTGCAAACACTTCTGTACGTATGTTGACTCGGCCTGTATGATATGGTCGTCAAGGGCTCACCGGCATGCCTGAACTGAACAGTAACGTGACTCAGTTGTGGGGACATGAACTACGTCATCATGCACATACATGTACAGTAGGGTTTACGGGATTCGCATTGTACGAATGTTTCACGATGCAAGATACAAATGCGGCACAAGCACTCTAAAAGTACTTTAGCTACCCAACGTACATCGTTTTGCAACCTCAGGGACTGCAGATGCCAGGCAATCAAAGTTCATGCACAGAAGTCCTGCGTCAATGTGTGTGATCTCGCCACTTGCCTGGCCGCTACGACACCCTGTCACAGAAACCCAATGTACTGACTTTCAGTAACTTGTAGAACTTGTATAGCTAACTATTGACTCTGTAGTTGATGAGGTATACTCACCTAGGAATTGGCCTACCGGCGCCCAAGGAAAATCACAAACTGCGTGGCACCCCCGCTATACTTGTGAGCACAGTCGGTACCAATCTCAACGTTACTCAATTAGCTCCTCCCCTTTGTTTGCATTAGTGATAGACATTGACCTGTATGCCGATGACTCTTGGTGACATCTAGATCTTAAAATGTCGTTGTTCCGTTGTTAAGGGATTTAAAAACATTTAGTAGGATATAGCATCTCTTGAGCTACAAAACGTCAAGGTGCTTTACATCATAGAATAAAAGTGGATGTTTTTATTCCATTCTGTTGATACGCTAAAGCATCAGGAAGAAAGTGGCCAAAACGGTCAACGCCGGGAAATACGCATGGGGAACTAAATAAAATATTACCGAATTTTCAAATTGGAAAATATTTATAAAAGGAAACATGACAAACGCTTTAAGTTACCATATCTAAAGTCCTTCGACCACTTCAATGACTTCAACTTTATGAAACGTTATGCGGTCATTTAGTAACGATGACCATTTTACATAAGCATCAATTGCACAACAAGCAGATTTCATTTGAAGTATAATAGTGATGATTGAGACGATCCCTTAGCAAAATATTGATATACATTTCTGATGTTGAAATGTTGGGGGGACGTTTCAAAGTTGAACAACCCTTGGTAAATATCACCATTCCAGTGTGCAAAGCTGCGCGCAGTTTACATGCGTTTAACAACGTCGACATCTCAAGTTTTTGTCTAAAACCTACTGCCTGTAGGGTTTGACTGTAATTCTTTGATGCGCACCCGGTATAAAATCGTATTCTGTGGCGATGAAAATGCATTGGGAGATCTGGATGTTCTCTCGCTCATGTAGGTCGCCCACGTGCACGTGATTGGAACCCAAAGATCGTCCAAATACTCTTCTCACCGCGCGCTGTGCAAAGAACATCCCGCTCGATCGATCAGGGGTCAAGCAAAGATGACAAACTTTCCTGGCCCCCAGCGCGACACTCCCGCGCAAAAAAAAGATAAGCCACACATTCCCTGACAATGTAGGAATCACAGGCCGGCCGTATCTGGGTGGACCTTACACCCACACATTTACACGCGTTCTAAAGGCAGCCTGATGTCATCAGCACAGAGTTTGTCGTCATTATTGTTGTGCTTTATAGAATAATGTTATATGCTATAATGATCAGTACTAGTAATTGTTATGACCATAAGTTAATCGCATTTAAGGGGAAACCCTCAATAAACCTTGTAGGATTCTGGTTTCCCCTGTATATTCTCTTTACCATTTACAACAAAATGATTTGCTTTTTATGTGCAAATAAACAACAAACCAATAACAAATAAAAGTATTTCTACTACGCTAAACGCATTCTTTTAAAAAGGAATCTAAGGATAACTGTTGAGAAGCACTAGAACTCCATCGACGAAGGCAATGAAATGTCGTCTTTTTAAGTTAACATTTTTTTCATCATCAACATTATTCTTGCTGTTACATGAATAAAAGAACGAGAAGCTGGATGTTAAGAATTATATATATATTTTCAATAAATCATACGGCATACGTTCACAGCATATACATATCATAACATGCCAAATCTGATTTACGTTACTTTTAGAATTTCTTTACAGAGCTGACACAAGTAATGTCAAAATATACATGAGAAAACTTCCTGGAAATGTTGAAACCATAAAAGTATCAGTACCTTGATTAAATCTCTGTGAAATATACAAAAAAGAAACAAGCATGAATTCTTTTAGGCCATAGCAAGTAAATTTTATGGATGACATCCTCCGGAGACTCCAAAATTAATGCGAGAGGGCGAAAAAAAAACAAGGCAGGCCAAAAAAAACAAGATTCCTACATTTTCAGATTTTGAGATCGTAAACCTCGTTGAACAAGAATTTAGGCGGTAAAACATATCATACCCAACAGGTCTTCTGTCGCTGTATTCAACAGTATTACCTGTCCTTGCAGATGTGTCTTTATTAAATAGAACAAAAAAAAGAGCTTGCTGTACCATCTTCAAAGTAGATATTACACTGGGTATTCATTTGTAATGGAACATCCTGGACTGTCAACACTTGCCATCAAACACGAGGAATTGCGCCTCAAGTTTGCTGGATCCCTGGTGGTCTCTGAGTTTAGAGACTGGCTACCAGGTAGAACACAGGGCTCAATCACTGACAGAGTGACTCATAAACCGAACTGTCTGGAAGCCATACTCTACCTATATTGTGCCAACTGTTACAACACCGATTTGTCTCTGAAACAACTTTGAAAAAAGTAAATAAAATTTTTAATTATTGTACAAATGGTTTTGATTCAGTGGCAACATCACATATAAAATGAATAAAATACAACATTGTATCAAAGTGAAAATAAAAGAATAAATCAGAGCCTTGTCTTGCAGATGGACGTTCATGACATATTTGCCCTTTTTTGGCATGTTGACCACCGTAGCAGGGCAACACAATTTCTTGTTTTTTTTTCTGAAATCAGGCGAAAATCAATGCGCGCGAGGATGTCATCCATAAAATTTACTTGCTGTGGCCTTACATAAAAAGACAGAAAATAGAGAAACATGAAATTTATTAATCAAAAAGAATTCTCTGGTAATCTGGATTAAATCATGAATACCAGCAGCATTAAGCATAAGAATGTCAGTATTCCCTCATAGAGGCTAGTGGCACATACATGTACCATAATCATCTGTTATATTCTGTCACAACTTTAGATATATCATTAGGTACCTAATATTTCTCTCCATGTAACTTCAAATATAAGCATGTATAAGTGATAACTTCCCAATATCAAAATGTGTTGCTGAAAAATATTTATGAATATGTGAATATAAATGCATTGTTATGCACTTCCTTTTTTTCCTTTAGATTTAGATGACCCTCCGTCATTCATAAATGCACATATTTCCTATGTTTAAAAGATATAGCTCCATGTAAAAACCTGTCATACAGGTTATATCTTCAATAGAATCACACTTTTTAAAACCCGGACATCTTGAAACTGCTCACAGCAAAATCACCCCAGCGTGGTCAAACTCGTGCCTGTGAAAAAAAGACCCAGATGTAGACAAGACAGAAAAAAATGGAATCCTATTGGAGAATAGTGCTACATAGATATGTACAAATACAGCCTGACAAATGATTGAGTATCTTATAATGTTGCATTATTCTTTTAATGTCTATGAAAAATATTCCTTGTTCGACTTGTTTTCTTGAATTCCTACATCTGCTCTTTGTACTGAATAACTTACCTCCAGTTGTTCCATTGGTCATATTGCCATACCTGAAAAAAATTGATCAAGATCAGTGTATAAAACCACACATATATGTGAAAATAGTGAAAATAGATTGAAACAAACACAAATGTTTCAATGTGCGAAAGAATTCACCAAGATATACCTACGGTGGTGTTTTAAACCGCCAGTGAATTCGCAGAAAGTAGACGACTAATGCAGCACAGAGAGCAATGGCAGCTACTGCACCAACAAGTCCTCCTGTACAAAAGAAAAAGACAAATTATCTGAAACAGTGTCTAGTTGAACAAAAGTCACTGTTTGTTCAGCTGGGCACTAAATAAAACTTGACATTGACATTACTTCATAATAAACATCAAGATCTAAAAATTACTAATTAAATCAGCATTACAAGATGATATTTATGTAATACAATGAATATTACAAGAAGCTAGTAGATGCTTTCCACTATGTTCTCCTCTACTTAGAGAAGTGGGCAACAGAGAGGGAGAAAGAGAGAATGAAATAGAGAGATATAGAATCAGTTATCTTAGGAAACCTCCAAATGATTAGGCTACTCAAAGGACTCCATTCTTACCAACGACAGCTCCCACATTGACACTGGGACGTTGCTCTGTTTTATGCTGATTCTGGCTGGTGAAATCTGAAACAATATACAAAGAACTTCTGTGACATTGTCAAAAAAAGTCTGTTTTAAACTCAGTACATGTATGTATTAACTAATTGATCCCAAATTTGATGAGTAACTCGGTGTAGTTGTCTCCTTGATGCAGGTTCAAAACTACACCTGTCCTGCACAGTTTTGTACAATTTGTGATTAACAGGCATCTCATTGAGGGGAGGAGCTGATAATAATTATAATAATTTACAGTTACTTGTAAGTCATACCTTTATTTGCTGTGGTGGTCATCTTTGGAAAGGTAGGAACCTTATCCGTCTTCTTGGATGTATACTCCGGAGCAGGAGGCTGGGAGGTTGCCATAGTTACTGGTGAAGAGGTAGATGGTGGAGACGTCTTTTCAGCAGTGGATTTTGTGGTGGGAACTGGCGTGGCTGTTGTTGTTGCTGCTGCTGTCGTTGTTGTTGTTGGAGGCGGTGTTGTAGATATCTTGGTTGTAGTTGGGGTTGTAACTGGGAACAAATTATAAAGGATTGTATTAGAACCAGTTGTAATATAGTACATGTATTACTGATAATGACACTGATACATCACAATCACAACATAGTTGAAACAATATTGTGAGTCTCTCACACTTAACCACAACAGCGTAAACTAAATACATGTATAGTACTACTGTACCTACAGTGTACATTTTGTATATGCAAAGATGTGGTGGCCTCTAAGTCAGCAACATCTAAAGGAGTTTTTCCTACAACCTTGGTTGATATCTCTGGTACTTGAAGGCATGATTCTGAGCTTCTTTTCTGAGCTGGTATTAGTATGTACATAGTGTGTCAAGGCTAGTGTGATCATTAGAATGGAAATCCGTACCTTCTATACAAGTTGGCACACTCCCTTCCCAACCATCAGAGCCACACCTGATCTGTGAGTTCCCAGTGAGGATGTACCGATCATTGCAAGCAAAATGTGCCACATAATTATACTGCCACTCTGCTTGTGGGTCCACAATAAAGCCGTTGGCTGGTGGTGTGAGTTCTGGGCAAGTTGACGCTGCAAGGGTGCAAGTTTTAAGATGCAATAAGCCAAAGAATAAAGTCATACTTTCATAGAATATCCTGATACCATGTGTATTGAGTACAATTCCTAAGACACATTTTCCATACTCAGTAATCTTAAGGACAGCTGTACTAAGGAATCTTAATCAAGAACTTTAAAAAATTTAGTTTTCAGGAATAAGTAGGTGATGCACAAGACAAGAACAAATGCCACATGACCTAAATGCTGAGAAGTGTACGTTAAGTACTAAAAAAAAAGATTAGATAAATAATCAAAATACTAAGATACTGTTACAGGCACAAATTAGATTTATACAACTAACAGAATGATGTGAAATGCATCTGTAACTTACGTATACAAGTTCGGTCATTTCCAGACCACGTCCCATCTGCTTGGCACACTCCGTAGATTGAGCCATTGACGGCCAAACCTTGCCCCATGCAGTAGTAAAACACAGTGGCTCCATAGAGAAACCCTCTCATGCTGTCCAGAGTGCCGTTGACTCTATTATAGTAGACTCTGTAGTCACTATTGCGTGGGTATCCGCACGCTTTAACTTTTGAAAAAGGAGAAGACACTTTTAGATTAGAAACAGCTCAAGAAGTAAACACATAGTCACAATTAACAAATTGAATACATTCCTTAAGTTTATAAAAATAAATTTGTAAATATGACAAAAATAATGGACAACATACAAGTATGTATTAATGTGTAAAATTATGCAGATATATCAGTAGACATTTCAAGTAGGTAAATTCCTCCATACATGTATCCTTGAGGGAACTGCCATCCATAAAATTTGGTTGATCCAGATAAAAGCTATTAAAAGTAAGACAAGTACAAAGGACTAAATTTCATCTAAACACACGAGCACACAGAGATCTATTTGCGATCCTAGAATCTATCTTACTTCTGCAGATAGGCACAGCGTTGGTCCAGGTGCCGTTAGCACGACATGTCCTGGAGTCATCACCCAGTAAGTCATAGCCGATGTCACAGTAATATGTGGCGTTGTTCTGGTAGGTGAACGCTGGTGCAGTGAAGTTTCCGTTCTCTGGTGTTCCTGGGTTCCCACAGTCTACAGCTGCATAGAACAGAGCAGGAAAGTCAATTTAATAAGCAGCATTACACATAGCCTATTCAAAATGTTGTTATTCATAAATGATTATATGATTATATAATATTTCATGTTGTGCAATTCCGTTACAATGTGCAGTAACTAGTACCTTGTTATCTTCTGTCAGTGCCCTATGGTTAAATATATGCAAACTTATCATGGTCAAAAGGACAGAAAATTAACAGTGTAACTTGCACAACTGTGTGGCCCAAAGATGATACAAATGGAAATAGGCACCACCCTATACACTAGCCTTAAAACAATACATGCTACCCCTACAGCCCTGTGAGCTATGGGAATGAAGAAGAAGAACAAGAAACAATACTTCACAGCTTCATGCAATGCAAACATATAGACTTACACACCATAGTTGTATTTTACTTACGTTGACACACTGTTGGTTCACCATCCCAACTTCCCTCCCCATTATTAGAGATGTTACAAACTCGTGCTTCGGAGCCACTCGCAATAAAGTAGCCCACATCACAGGCAGTGACAGCAAAGAAGCCAATGCCTGGGACATCCATGTGGATGATCCGGCCATGCAGAGGGGCCGGTGGGATGTCCTGGCAAGGACTCACTGTAAATATTATCATAATATTATGAGACATGAAAAGTTCACAATGTTGGTAGAATTAGTTATGAAAAAGGTATTTTTGAACTGCTCATATTGTTTTCTGTTCCTGCATAGCTTTACTATTAAAGAGAGAAAACTGCCTTTTTGTAGGCCCTAAGTTTTGTTACAAATGATTGATGAAATAGGCATGTAAACCTATTGTGTGTGTGCTCTCACCTACCTCCCACCCAATGTTGAAAAGAAATGTTTAAGTACAAGTTTAATAAACAAAATTAAAACACATGTTACTATAGAAAATCTGATGTAGTAAGATACTAGACTTGTATCACTGTTATTATACATAGAACTTCATCACCATGATCTGTACTGACCCGGCGCTCATTAATGACCCGGTGATCCACCCTGTTCTGCACAGGTTTGTACAATTTGTAATGAAAGCTACGCTCGCAACGCTACACTCACTCGGTGGTTTATTTGGTGGTTATCGCACCTGACCAGGGATTATCTCACCATATCCACTTCGGGGCGGGGCATTAACCCTTAAATAAATGCTGGTCAATCCATGAAGTGTTACTCACAGACACATTCTGGCTGGACTCCAGTCCACTGTTGGTTGGTCCCACAGGTTCTGGCTGCTGAACCCCTGATGTGGTAGCCAGCATCACACCAGAACGTCACCGTACTGCCAACTGCACTGTCCGTGTCGCTATGGTGACCAAAGGCTGGCGGTTGTGGTGCAGGACAAGGTGAGCTGTGTTCATCTATAGAACAGAATTACATTGTGTTACAAAACAACTTTCTCATCAAAAACCTCTTGGTAAGGGAAACGAGCTCATGGTAGAAAAGATTGAATGCAGTGCAGGAACAAAACTTTTAGTTTCAATAAACCAAAATTTGAGATGTAACACTTACTTAACAAAGAAAAATTCAGAATCATAGTCACTGTTCAGAATCATAGTCACTGTGTTGGCATTGATGACAGAACGTAACAAAAGAAAACTGTTACTCAAGCAACTGGATAGGTTTTGAAAACTGTCAGATGTTTAAAGTACTGTAGCATCCCGTACTTTTCATCAGTCACTGACGAAAAGTAGTGGATGCCACTTGAAATGTTTGACAGTTTTCAAAATCTATCCATCCAGTTGCTTGAGTCACTGTTTTCTTGTGTATTGATGACAGAGGTTTGCAGTTACACTCTTTACAAACTATCGAACAGAATTCATTAATAAGCTTCACAGTAGAAGAAAAATACCAAGATAAGGTACATTTCTGTAATGATGACGTTACCTACTTACATTTACACACTGGCACATCGTTGTCCCACTGGTACACATACACAGTTCCAGGTACACATGTCAGTGTAGCTGCCCCGACCAAGTGGTACCCAACATCACAGGAAAACGACACCATGTCACCAGGCTGGAAGCTGTTGCCTTGTCGCTGGCCGTGTACTGGTGCTCCAGGGTCTCTGCAGTATCCAGCTGGGAAGGAAAAAAAATCATCACTACAGAACAACTGAACTGTTTTCCAAGTAAAAAATGTGTTCTCCAACTAAAAAATTTGGACTCGCTGGAATCTACAAAAGCTGGAATGTATCAGACAACCATTTTGCATTCATTTGTGTGCTATGTTGCCAAAGTTGTCACCCAGTCCAGATAACATATTTTCTGTGGAAGCTCTTTTGTCTAATGTTCAAAGGTTACCACTTTTAATGGGAATGAATTGAGTTGATGATATTCTGAGAGAGGGCTTTGAGTGCAAAGTTTGATGATTAATTTTTTACACATTGGTTAAAGATGTATGACACAACAGACTTACTGGAATAGTAGAGGTTCAGAGTACTTCCATGGATGTACTCTCCATAGTACACTATATCAGCTACAGTGTTGCTACCACTTGTAGCATTGACGATGAATGGGTTGCTACTTGGGCGCCAGTTAGTTTCGCTCAGTCGTAGCAGTTCTGTGCCACCTGGAGAAAAGTGGGCATTATGAGACACAGCGTGGGTTTAGTTCTACAGTGTATATCCAGGGCTCAAAATACCATCAGTACTGCATATGCAGTTTAGTTCAGGTAAAATTGGAGCTGTACAGGTTTTTCTGATGTCTACCTAAAAAATTATCTATCATAGAAAAATTATCCATCATTGATTAAAAAAAAGGTGCTTCCTTTCTTGGAATAAGGTGACAGTTTCAATTACCAAAATTGGCCTTTACTTTGTTTAAAGAACAAGAACATCATGGACCATAAAGGAGATTGGGAAATATAATGACTAAAAAAAAGTCCAAAAGTTTTGAAACACTGACCTTGCATGACCTTAATGTACTCGTATTGTGGCCTGGTCCAGAAGTACGTGTGGTTGAAGTACAGGCTGATGTCGCTTCCCTCGGTGGCAGTGATGGTCCATTTGCAGCCCCAGATCCCCGTAAGTCCTGTCCAGAACCTCTGCTCCTGATGAGGCCAGTTGGGACTCTTGACGGAGCCATAACCCTCTTGCTGCGGGATGCCGTTCGCACACTTGGCTGGAAATACAAGTATTACACATGCAGGAATACACAAAGCACTTTGTGAGTAAACTTGTAAATGAAACTTGTGGTGAGTGAGCTTGTGGGTGAACTTGTGAATGAACTTGTGAGTTTGAGTGAATGAATGAATTTGTGAATTAAGTTGAGAATGAACTTTATGAGTGTGTGTGGAGTGTGTGGAGTGAGTAAGCAATTAGTGAGTAAGTGAGGCTTAATCATACTTCCCAGCACCTTTATTGTAACACATTCATCACTCAATCTGTCTTGAATCAGCAACAGACAAGAATGGCAACTCTACATGTACATGTACATGCCTTGCAAACATGACTTTTGAAATGAACAGTACTGAAAGGCACAAAGTACATAATGTACCAAATCTAGAGGATGGGGGTATCGGCACAAACTTTACCTTCACATGTGGGGATCGTTGAGTTCCACTCAGCCAGCAGAACACCCTCCATGACGGGCCCCTCTGCCTCCATGCAGGTTATGTACGCATTTCCCACAACTTCAAACCCGTCCTCGCAACGGAATTCCACCTGGAAAGGTTCAAAAATGGGGAGGAGAACGATGCAGAATTATACTGAATATTACAACCTCAGAAATACCTGCACAGCTCTAATTTTACCTGCACTAACCTGCACATATACAGGTGTTATTTTGAGTCCTGTGCCTTTTTTAAAGAACATGTAAACAACATACCATCAACTGAATTAACTGGCTGCAGAAATCAAGAACTTTAAGGATGATTTGCAAGATTCAATGTTCCCTTTTTTTATCCAAACATCCTTAAGACATTCATTAGCATGCATTTCAAGGGACATATGAAAAACATGCCATCACTGTGGTCTCCAGGAAAGAAGATACCTACAGTGTCTCCGATCTTGTATGGACCCCTCGCAGGAAGCCGTTTGGCATGTTGTGGCGTGCCGGGGTCAACACACTCCCCGGCTAGAGACGTGCCAGCAGGGATGACTGAAAGTCAAAAACTTTTTTTTAAACTTTTTATTAGCATTTTCAAAATTATCAAAATTTTCAAAATATTCAACAAAAAGCATGGCACATCACTAGATAACTTTAAACAAGTTACAGTTACAAATCTGCTTACAGTCAGATTTAAGGTTAGGTGTAACAGATTGTTTGGTGTAATATAACCAGCTGCTGCTGTGCCATGTGCCTGCAAAGCTGGTGTGTTATGCCGAAGGGCAGTTATACCGGCTATACATAATATTTATACAGATACAGAAGCTGGTGTGTTATGCCAAAGGGCATAAGTTATACCAGCTACATGTATACAGATACAAATACAGAAGCTGGTGTGTTACGCTGAAGGGCGGTTATACCAGCTGTACAGATACAGAAGCTGGTGTGTTACGCCAGAGGGCAGTAATACTGGCTATACAGAACAGATACAGAACTGCAACACTTACATCTGTAATGCAAGAGGAAGCCGGGATTGTTGGACGTCAGGTTGGCAGGGCCGTACAGGGAGGACCAATATGTGCGCAGGATGATGGAAATGTCGTTCGAGAAGGTGGTGATGGCATCAGGGTGGGCGGGGTACTCAGTCGTCTGGCGGCCTGTCCAGCTGAGGAAGAAATAGTGGTAGGTTTTAGTTAGAGTTAAAATCCTTCCCACACCTTTTGGTGTACAGGGCAGTGCCTATTCCTGCTTCTATAGCCCATGCACC
This sequence comes from Branchiostoma floridae x Branchiostoma japonicum, assembly GCA_013266295.2. NCBI lineage: Eukaryota > Metazoa > Chordata > Leptocardii > Amphioxiformes > Branchiostomatidae > Branchiostoma > Branchiostoma floridae x Branchiostoma japonicum. The sequence continues at coordinate 6,774,121 of CM023837.1, read as the reverse complement.
ACATAGTCTACTACAGATAGGGGCTAGTCAACTGGTAGTGGGGTGTGTTACACTTCCATAGTCTTTCTCTTAAGCTAAGTGCTAAGTAGAGAAAGTATGAACAATTTTTCATCTTTAGGTTTGACTCCAATGGACTCCAACCTTTTGAATGCAAGGCAAGCACTCTACCTACCAGACGATGTAATTGTTGTTTTGAAGACTTCAAGAGAAAACACTTTGTGATTCAGAAGTGGGACTGATATCATAGTACGGACAAAACTACAAAGCAACAATGGAGTCTTCCACATCATTTTTACAGACTGTCAAACACAATGATCCCACTTATTACCTGTACGTTACAACGTCTCCCTCTCCCACTTGCAGAAAGTCATCATCGAAGTAAGAGTGGAGCTGGATAGTCTCAAACTGCAGCAGCACGGTGAAGCCCGGGGGTGCCTGGATGTTCCAGCTACAGTCTGCTGGGATCTCAAAGTAGTCTGGGTACTGACCGGGGCTGGTGATGATGCCGGTCGGTCTTGTCAGGTTGCCGCCACATTCCGCTGTTTAATAGTTAGACATACAGAATCCATGTTGTTATCTGCATTTATACATAGCCAGTCACAGAAGGACAAAACAAAGACAGCCTGATAATACATCTTACTAGTAATTCATTCACAAAACACAGACAAAGAACCACTCAGGCCAATTGGAAAAGGTTACATATTCAGATGAAAACATTTGCATCAGCCATGCTAGACTTATACATTGTATGTTGCAATAGCTGCATACTGTCCTACAAAAGATGCATTATATGATTGCAAATACTAGTAACAAATTACATTTGCCATTACTAGCAAGTGTGATTTTTTTCCCCTTATCCTGCTACACAGATGTGCTAAGTAGTTGGCCATGGCTTTTTTGGGCTGATTTGCAAGCTGATTTCTGATCACTTGCATCTTCTAAATTGCCCAAGCTTGATCAGTATGTCAACCCTAGAACCGTCTACATACATATCAGCCAAAAGTCATAGAAAACCACCAGCCACCCAGAGGGTCTGTGCAGGAGTCTACCTACCCCTGCAGAGAGCCCGTGGGTCCTGGTAAGGGTTCCACTGTGCCCTGGTGCCGTCAGACTGGGCCTCACACTGCAGACTGACATGAGCCCTCTCATACGGGCGATAGCCGTCGTCACAGGTGTAGTGAACAGTTTCTCCTGCGGGGTACGTGCCGTTGAACATGAAGTCTGGGACCAGATCTCCGTTCACAGGACCTCCTGGCTCCTTGCAGGTATCCGAGGAAACAACTGAAGCAAAGACAAAAGATTTAACAGTGAAAGTCATTTGGTGTAAAGAGCCAGGCCTACCTCTGTGTATAGCCATTGGGCCACACAGCTATGCAAGCCCTAGCTATAGCAGGGTGTTTAGTCCACTTGTAGTGGTGACACACCTTTTACAACTCCCATACTCTTTCCCATAAGTGCTGAGTGCTAAGCAGAGAAAGCAGGGTGTTAGATGTATACCAATTATCTTTAAAATAAGTTGTTGGTTGAAACTCCTTGGCATGACTCCTTGGCCGCGAATTGAACTTGCAACTCCCACATTGCAGCCACATAAAGATTATTGTTAATAAAAAAAGTTAAGTTCACGGAGTGTACAACACAGTTTTTACCAAAAACCAATCGACTTTCTATCCATGAACTTTCCAAGAATTCAGAGCTTTATTATCTTAATACTGAACTAAAGTCCCGCAAGGGACATCATGCTCATGCTTTACATGAAAGGATCAATGACAATACTTACATCTGTAGTACACCTGAAAACCTCGGCCTCTTGCATACTGGTATGTTTTAAACTGGATTTCAAACTCGTTCAGAGCGCTCCAGTGAGTGTGGTTGGTTTCCAGGCCTTCCCTGCCCAGGCTTCCTTGGTAACTGCAGGAAAAGCAACAAAATATCATCACAAAGTCCTTGATGATCATTATGGCTAAATTACAGAGCCTTCCTTTATTCATATACAATGTTATGGACAATGCTATTGATGTGAAAGGGCCACTGCTGAGGTACATGTATAATTGAACATCATGAAATTTTTACTTACATTCTCCATTCACAGCCACCACCACAAATGTGGTGCCAGTTCACGTCATGGAATATCAGCTCATCTGTGGTGCTGGTGTCCAGGTCTAGGATTGTCACTGAAGAGGATTGAATTTTAAAAGACTTCTGAATGTACAGAGAACTAGAAAGGTAACATTTACGAGCAAATGCAGCATATTTCACCGAGACTTGTGTTGTGAACAACCCAAGATACCACAAATGGTTGTAATTCTTGTCTTTACTTACATGTATAAAGATCTGAACGCTTTTTTTTCAAGATCTATGTAACATATAGTATAAAGTATTGTATGTAGAAATTCCCTACTTGCTATGACGTTCCTCCATGGTGCCTGTATGTTCCACGTACAGCGGATACCGGGGGTGATCCTGGAGGGGTACCCAGGGCTCTCAATGAACCCTGTGGAGTTGGTCAGAGTCCCGCCACAGGCTTGGGCTGAGGAAAAATATTCACAACTTGTTTATTTTGCATAAGCAGTAAACTGCCTTTAGGCATAACACACCTGTTTAATTAAATGTACAGTTCATTTAGTACAACCTGTACAAGACCGAACTGTAAGGTTTGAACCACTCACACCAGGAAGGACCCTAAGTTCTTGATAAGTGTGGTGTGATCTTTAACATGCTCAATATCTTCAATCGGTGTGGCTCTCCTCAAACACGGGACCTCTGGCTTTAAGTCTCATACAAGAGGACGTCCCTAACCAAAGCTAGGTTCATTTTAACCTGAGTTAATTTAGTGCCTAAGTATCCCAAGGACACAACAGTGGGGCCTGCCAGGGATTTGGACCCAGGACCTTCAGATTCTGTGAGTTAACCCTATCTTTGTGGGATATTGATGCCCAAAAGGGATAAATGCAGTATACAGTATCTGTAACGTTACAGTATAGATATTTCAAGAACTGTAAGACCTGTCAGAACTTGCTTACACGTGTTTCAACTGATTTTGATTTTGGTACATGCACAACGCAACATAATTTGTCACCATGTGGCTATGAACGTGCTCACCTGTTGTTTGTGCCACCCCATGGGCTGCAAAGACGACCAAAACAACAAGTAGCTTTCCTCTGTAGGCCATTATCATCGAGACTCTATCGAAAATTCATTACAGGTGTTCCCTCCGACCTCCCCTGTTGGTACGTTGGGGGCGGCACGCACCTTTACCTACATTATTTACACCTGCGGGGAGGGTCCGGATCTTCCGGTCACGGGATGTACTCATCAGGTCAACGTTCGACCCTGACCTCTGGTGAACTGGGCTTAGTTCTGCATTATAACCGATAGGGGGCGCTTTTGGACTGGTCTTGCTTCTTCCAATGTCTCGCTTCGCGTCTAAAACTGCTAAAACTTGGAAATCCGCCACCACTACAAAAGTATGAATCTTACCTGAACCATCTGGCTCAAAAATGTCCCCACCTGTTACAAATTTGTCCAGGAAAGAAGGCTTTGTGGTTGTTGCTACTCTATCCTGCGGTTTGGTATCAATCTGCTAGAGGTCGCTTCTGCGCTGTTGTTCTCGTATTGGGTTGGTTGACTGGCAACGGGTCACGTGAACAAATTTCAAAATGTCGGACGCACAACTGGTTTTTGAAATGTGGCGTTGACAAATTGTTTCGCCACAGTTACGATATTTTGAGCCTGTGTGAGATCAGACAGACACCAGGAAGTACGGTGAGTAGTAAGTGCTTACAAAAATCATCCACGATGTTGTCCCCTTCGCTTGCAAATGAATTTAGATTTTAGACGAAACTTTCGACCAGTCCCGTCTTTGTTTGAAGAGGGGGAGGGGGGCAATGTTGACATGTTGACAAGACTACTCACCTTGTAGGTTCAGAGAGAGCTTCCTGGCCAGACGTGAACTTCTGCTACTTAATTTTATGAATATATTTTGCTCGTAGAATTCTAATGCGCTACCGAAATAAATAAACTTCGTAGTTTTGTCCAAAATGTAGTATGTAAGATCAAAGATAGAAACCCTCCATCTAAATAATTCAGTGGTTCCAGTTTAGTTATAACTCGTGTGGGGCATTATTTTAGGGTAGCCAGAAATAATTATTTCAAACTTTAAAGCGAAAATTTAATTGTAACAAGAAGATGTTAAACCTCCTTGAGAACACATCATGAGGCAAAAATCCTGATCTTTTTAACCATAATTTATTACAGAGGATCAGCTGATTGAAGTCGAGCGGAGGGGGGGTCACATCGTTCCCTCACAGTCTGCTATGGCCGTGACAATGTCCGGCCACATGAACCGCGACCCCTGCTCCGGAACGGGACTGTACGCCTACGACGAGCACCGACCCGTCCCCAAGGTCCGACCCGAGGCGCAGGATTACTACGAGAGCGGCACGAAGGGCAGCGTGGGTGTGCTGTTTGAGTTACAGGGGATGTCCATACGGCCGCGCTCCAAACCACGTGAGTTGATAATGCAATTTGTATGTCTAGAGTTCTGTCAAGGTAACCATATTTCCCTCTGTACAGGCTTGGAAATGCCACCTGTATATGCAGGTACGTTAGTGTCCACAGGTAAAATTGGAGCTGTGCAGGTGTTTCTGATGTCTACCTGTACGTAACCTGCACTGGTCCATGTACTGGGTTTACAAACAAATATAGACCTGTGACCTGTGTATGTGGATTTTCATTAGCTGCATTGACTGTCACCACCATGAAGTGTAATGACATTAATGTAAAAGAAATAACAGCAATGGTTTCTGATTCTGAACAGTTTTTAGTATGATCAATACTTCCTAAATTTCGATCGCGAGTGGTGCAGGTAAAATTTGTCTGGTGCAGGTAATTTTCAATGTTACCTACACCAGTGCAGGTATGCAGAAGACAGTATTTCAAGCCCTGAACCTTTCGTAATACATTTGAAGAACGGACTCCATTGGTCAGACTGAAGAAATGATGAATTGCTGTCAATGACTACAGGTCATGGAGAGTAATAATGCCACACCTGTCCATTGTTCCAGGTGTCAATAACAATAACCGAGGAGTGCTCAAGTGTCATAACGTCTTACTGTTCACCTGTGCCCCCCTTTTTTTAAAAAAAATACCTGCTGTGGTATTAATGCTGAAGATACAAGTTGTACATAGTTTACCTTTTGGCTGTCAAACCACACAAATGAAATTTTCAGCCACAGTTCCATTTATGATTGATATGTATGCAGTAACTGTTAAAGTAAACAGTTGTATACTGCAGCTTTAAGTGTTCAGATTCGACAGTTTATTCGCTCGCTATAGTCAGTCAGCTAATGTGACGGAACTGTACTGGACTTGTTACATTCAAGAAATGAAATACAAAGTTGTCACATTTATTTATGAAAAGAACAATTGTCTTCTGTAGAGATGATCTGGTCAATGGGAATGCATTGAAAATCTTTCAAAAGCCATCACTATCATTGTCCAATGGTTTAAATTGTTGATAAATTATTCAATAAATGTCATTATATTTTGGGTGGCACATCTTACATAATGTATTGTTAAGATATGACATTTATAGATATATAGCAATCCCATTTTGTAGATCACTCTTTTGAGCTACTAGTAATAAAAAATTATTGGAGAATTCAAAGCTTTGTTAACTAAGCTGCAAGTATACGTAGCTGTTGCTATTGGTTTGCAATTTAGCAGTTAATGAAACCATCAGACATGTTTGATAGACTTAAGAGGCCATTATGAGTCACAAAATTACATACAGCATGTAAAGGAATATCATTTACTATTATACATCTATGTAGTTTTGACGCTTTGCATTGGTTTTGTTTCCCAAGCGCCCAAACCAGCAGACCACATTCGCGAGAATGTGCGACGGATGCGCCACGTGCAACGCGAGAGCCGACGCAGACAGGAAGAAGCCAACAAACCCATGAAACCGCTCTTCAAATCCGCCAAGTGGGAGGGGGTGGAGTCAAAGGTCAAGAAAAAGCTGGAGGTAAGACAAGAGTGGGGTGAAACCGGTTGGATTCGTGCCTAATGTCTCTGTCCATGCAGGACCATCTCAAAAAATGCTTTCAGTAGTGAAGTCTAAAGCTAGTAACTCTTTTTCTGTTGCTCATGATATGGGTTGCCATCTCTGAGTCTAACTTTGACACATAACAGAGGGTGGTTCTTTAATTAGGGGGTACAACTACAAGATTGTTTTTACTGGTAACAACACTGTTTGAAACACAGCGTAGGGGGCAAAATCACAGCGGCGGGGTTCAATATCACAGCATATATAGAGACCGTCTACACTCAACTGTGCTGGCGAGAACCCTGCAATGATGTGACCAAAACTGCATGTGCCTCTTTCAAGGTGGCTGGTTCATCACTAGAAAAAGATGAACGGAGAAACATGATAATTCGTAACATTTGTCCACAGCAAAATGTGTCTCCTTCACAGAGCCCGTGGCCAACACCAAGACCGGAGTCTCGGAACTTCCTGAGATCCCACTCCAGACAGGGCCAGCCCAGACCGCGCTCCGCCAGTCCGGGTCTCAGACCCAGGACCATGTCAGCTGGAGCTGTCCGACCGCAGTCTGCACGTGCTACGCCTGGTGCAGGGCAGAGTCGGCGTAGTCCGTCCCCCTGTGTAATCGACGGAACAGTCGAGAATGGGAGGGGGGGAGAAGTGCCTCCGTTAGAGGTGAGGAACAATTTGGATTGGGACATGCTGTACAATAAACAAATTAATCTAAATTGACTTATCTTCTTAGAACTTGAAAAATTTTAGAGATAGTTTGTTATGCTTCAAAGATAACAAACTACACGTAACTATTAGAATATTATTGTTAGTAAATAATGTTACCTGCTGTATGTTTTCATTTCATGTAATCATGTGTGTTCCTTTACCATGTAGTCTGTTACGTGTATGTTTTTATTTTGCGTAATTTGTACTTGTATTTGAACCCTGTAAGATTAGCCATTAGGCTAAAGGGTATCGGAATAAAGAGAGAGAGAGTATTGAGTGTAGGAGCATTCTAGAACATTCAACAAGCTAAAACCATGATTATTTCCCTATATTTTTATTCGTCAGGTGACAGGTACAAAGACAGGCAGCCCCACTCGAGACAATGTTGATTTTGTCACACACAACGCTCGGAGGGCCTGGAAAGACTGCAACCGCCTGAAGCGACCCCCCACACAAATGGCCCTTCAAGACTTAGAGGAGAGGAGAAAGAAAGAACACGACTCATACAAGAGGGGAGAAGTACCCAAATAGTGAGTACTACTCCCATGGAATGCCTTGTTGTCATATTTATGTAAAGAATTGTACATGATTCACCACAATGTCCATGTATTCTGTGTGACGCAATCTCTGACTGTCAGGGGCTGAATGGGCCTCTTCCCCAAGAGCTTGTGACCATACACTTCTAAGAGAGAACCATTCCCAGATCAACCAATATACTCTCGAGAGTAGAGAGCTCAGGGTTCTTTTGCACTATGAAAATCAGTCCAACAGGAGCGCAAGATTCTGTGTAAACCAGTCATCACAGCCTCCAATACTAACAGACAGTTCTCAGTCTGACAATAATTGGTCTATGTTAGCACATATACATAAATCAACAGGATTAAGATGTTCCCTGACTTAGAGGTGTTGGCCATCAAGCTTCTAAAGGCCTGACCAGTGGAAGGGCTGCTAGAAGCGTGATGTAGTCAGGATAGGAGAAAACTATTTCTGAAGACAGCCATTGCTTTGTCTCCCCAGCCTAAGGAACAGACAAGAAGAGTGGAAGAAGGAGGAGGAGGAGAGAATACGGAACACGCCCGACCCCTCCATGCCTCCAGGGCACACCATGATGCCTGAAGCTGAGAGGAAGGAGACACTCAAGAAACTCAAAGACTGTAAGTTTTCATAAAACAAGGCTGTTTTATTGGATATTGGGGTTTTCTTTTTACACAACCAGGAAAGACTCTCACCTGCTTACGTTTCGATGCCTATCAGACATCTTCCTCAGAGCTTCTGACTGGAGTACTGCTTCTTGCCGCTATATGTAGCCAATGTAGGTGGCACTTTTGTGGCAAGAACACAATCCCAAACATCTGGTATCGAAACGTAAGCAGGGGAGCGTCTTCCCTGGGTGAAAAAGAAAACCCCAATATGCTATAAAACAACCCTGTTTCTACCAACCTGATAAGATTATTTTTGGGAGGGTTGTTTTATACACAAAAATTCATTCCTTGATTCTTAGACGTTTTAAAGTGAAGAATTAGGGAGTAGTCAAGATGAAAGCAAAAGACTGGGAGGAAAACTTGCATCTTACTACATGATTGTATATTCATACTTGTCTCACACCAATGTTTTCTTGTCTCTCCACAGCTGAACAGGACTTGTTGAAACAGATGCGTGAACTGCCCATTGGCAGGAGTGACACGTTACGCATCAAGCACGCTAAGGAGGAGCTGGAGAAGAAACTGTCTGAAATCGACGAAGCCATCAAAATCTTTTCCAGACCGAAAGTCTTTGTAAAAGTTGATGACTAGCAGCCTTTACTGGTCTATCAAGCCATTATGTGGCTCCTGTACATATTTCATGGGGTGGGGGGGGGGGGGGGAGATGTACAGTCATGGGGGGGATATATAGATTTTTCGGGAAAGGAAAATTTTGTCCTAAATCATTTTAGGGCTTAATATTACAAGTGTTCTAGGTGGCACGTGTGTTTGCAGTATATAATATTTATGTCACTTATAGATGCTGGGAATATTTCTGTACAAGTTGGTTTATTCTGCTAAGCAGACGTGCATGTATTGTACAGTTTGTGTAGTGTAGAGCACAGTTTAAAAGTGAGATCAGGTAGATGACTTAGATGAAAGTTTTGAACATCGGAAATGCTTCAAATCAGGACAAAGTCTTGATCTAGTAAACATGGACCTGAAATGTTTCTATGTAAAAAATATGTACACTATGAACAGTCCTTCCATAGACTTTGTGTTAGACATCCAGATAAATGATACATCCTGAAAATGCGGTTACCAGTACATATGAGTTATATTTTTATGTGCATTGATTTTAATATCACTACATGTCTTGCTGGCATTTCTTCAGGAAAATGTTTTTCCATCAATGATGAGGGTCCTAGAAAGATGGAATTTTAGAAGATTTAATGGGATTAAGTTGAATTGGTGTTCAGGGGAAGAAGAGGACAAAGATTAAATCTGAAAAGACGTTTAAGTGATACAACCCAAATGTGAAGGTATTTTGTTTACATGTAAATAATTGTAAATACTCAATGATGTGGGCTTCAAAAGTGCATAGGACTATTCCATTTAGAAATTTAGGGAGGGCAGTTAGTCACAAACAGGACATACACACACATACACACATTTCCATATTCGCATAGTCCATATTCGTGACTTATGCACAATGTAATGTAGCTTAGCACATGTATGAAGATACCAGTAGAGTGTACAGCGCAGTGGTAGGTACAAATATGCATTGCCGTCCATTCTTAAGTCTTGTGTACAATAGCATAATAAAGTTTCTCACAACAAAGTCATGTGGAGTCAGTTTTATTCATTTCACCTTGCAAATTTCTTGTTTTATTTATTATTATAAGTTTCGCGCTGATTCTAGTTTCATGCGGTTTCCCAATGGGATTTCCCATAAGGCAGCAGACATGCATATAGCAGGACATGAAACTTACTTTTAGTGTCCCAACGTGCATGTGGAAATAACTACGGACACACAAGCAAACATATAAACAAACACCGAAAGTAAAACCACGTACACGGCGGTAAGAAGTTTCGGTCGAATTTTCGATTCTCCGTTCTACTGCCTTCATCAGGTTCGAATGACCGGTAACTAAAGTCACGTGACCATAAGAACGTGACGTCAGCAACTTATTTTAGCAAACGTGTTACGTTAGAGTCATTTTTAGCTCTGGAGGATGTACCCATGGTAACCAACATTTCCATTTGTAAGGAAACCGTGTCCGCCACGTCAGGGGGTATCTTTCGGCGAGAACGCGCCGGTAGTCCCGCGGCACACTCAACTGTTTCCCGAGAAAGTTCTTTTTCGTCGTCGGAAGGACGAGACTTTTCGGCAGGTCTACGTTTGCCGTGAAATACTTCATTCCGTCGATGAACGTTTCCCCGCGTTTTCCAACGGAATAACGCAACACAGCTGACGGTTTGTCCGAGTTTCCCGCCTTTTCTACCACCAGGTCCCAGTTCATCAGGTCGGCCCTGCCTCCCCTGTATGTGGCTATCATTGCATTGCCTTCGATTCCAAAGTCCAGGAGACGCTTGCGGAATCTGGATCCAAAGCGCTGTAAAATAAATCAATTTTGAATACTTCTGACTTTAACGCATCTTAATGTTTGTTAAAGACATGTCGTACATTTTTTTCAAAAACCTTTTTTTCAAGATTTGGTTAATTCTCAGAAAAGTCGTATCTCGTAATCTGGAAACGATGAGCACTTTTGGTGATTTTTATCGCTCTTATCTTTTAGTCAAAAACTCGAAAGAAAACACAGGAAGCATTTAAAAGCTGACGCAAAACGATGATGACGGCGTCAAGAGCTGAAAATGGTTACATATTTCATCCACCTGTTCAGCAGAACGTGACTCCACCTTCAGTCTACTTATATCCACATCGCCATCATGTGGCAGGACATCTCCCAACCTTACAGCACCAAGAAGCGTCCCATAGTCCAGCCAGTACGTCTGGTTCAACTCTTCAAACACCTACGAGCGCAGAAAAACACATATTAAGATACAGAATGAATATTAAGATACAGAATGTAACGTGAATTTCCTACCAGATCGAGAAAAAAACAAAATGTATAGCCTCCATTGTACTGATCCCGTCGATCGAAACTCCCACAACACGCCCCGCTCTTGATCTTTAGAGATGGACAGTTGTGTAATCTCCAAGCAGATCCGGTTGGGAAAGACACGATCAAAATGGCCAGGTCGTATCAAGTTGGCCCCCGTACGGGGAGTAACAGTTGGCATCCTACCTCAAATTATTTCGGTGCTAACTCAAAGGAGCGGGGCATGCAGCCAAAGAGAACATGATCAGTATCGTCTCAAGCTGTGGCATCCAGGCTACTCCAACAGACACGCACACGCACACGCACACACATGCACACACACACATACACACACGCACACATGCATACACACACACATACGCACACACACACACGCACACATGCACACACACACACGCACACACACACACACACACACACACACACACACAACATAGATTGAGAGTGCATGTCACATTCCATGTCAACGTATACATGACTCCTCCGTGACTAATTAAATATGGCGTCCCAGGTTCATGTTTGTATTGTATTAGAAGTCAACAATAGACCCTGTAGATTTCCAATGGGAACGAAATTAGCCTTGTTAGCCTTGGTCCGCTCGCAACGTCGCGATCGCTAGGCGTGGATATGTAAATATTTGTTATAGGAATAAGTTTTTTTAAGTGAAAAAAAAGACTGGACTCCAGGTTAACGAAATATCCAGGAGAGAACTATTTCTAGAAGGTAATTCCGCTCCGTTCTTACAAGGTCGTTAGTGCGCTTATGGACAATGGCTGGAACAATAATTAGTCTTTAGTATTCATGCCGGAGCAATTTGTGTTCAGTTCACAAACCATGCGTATGAAAACGATTATGTCCTCTCGGTTCATTACACACACTGTAGCCGTGCATATCTTTAGTTGTAGACATATGTCAGACTAAAGCAACCTAGTTCTTTCAGCTTTTTAGTAACTACGTTACCATCACCCCCGTACTAAAAGAGCTCATACAAAACGACGCAACTTCCTTGATACCGTACAACACATCTGTCCAAGGACAAGTTCTATTCTCAAAACCAACCAGTACGTTAGCCCAAGGACATTCTATATTAGATATACATCTGTATAACTATAAGTCCTCCCTTACTCACCTGGCAAATAGTGAGAACCAAGTGCCGCATATCCTCCAGTTTTTCTTGCGGAAGGTAACAGTCGTCGTTGTAGTACCCCATGGCACCAGGTAGAACGAAGAAATGGAGAAGACATAGAACTAGACACCAAAGCCCCACTAATACTGCACAGCGTCGTCGTCCACACACATTAACGTACCTCCTCCCACAACGACAAAATGACATTTTACGCGGCATGATTTTTTTTCAAACACTCACGGATCTTGGTCAAGGAGAAAGTTCTTTTTGTTTAACAAAACAACTGAGAGCCCGTCAGCAAACGATGTTTTTTGAGTATGTGCTGACACCGTGGCCCTAACGTTAACCCCACATAACTCTCACACAAAGACACACAGATCATGTGATCAAGTTTAATGGTTACCGGGGTCACATCACGTTCCTTGTAAAAAAAAAAACACAGAAACATGACAAACTGTACTTTACCGGAACAAAAGTTACTAGACTCTGTAGCAGATTTATGACGTTTTTATGCTGCTTTTTCTTGCAATGCATTGGGGGAACTATTTGCTATTGAACCGATTATGATTGATGGTGGTCTGTTGTCAAAAGTCTCCATAGCGCCCGAACTACGCAGCTACTCTGGCGCACGGCACTACATGCGACTTGAAAACCATGCCAGCAATACTATTCAAATTCCATTTATAACCGAGACTAAACAGCATCGCAATGAGAAGACAATTTATTTTCCATTCGTGACGTCGTAGTGTTATGAGATAGACGGTCATAGCATCATGACGACAATCTATTAGGCTGTGTGACCGCACCTAGCCTTGCTGCAAAAGTTTCTATACGTTTAGTACTCACTTTCAAAGAATAAGGGCCCGGTCACCTAGTCTCCAACAGACTAACAACACAGATTCAAAAACGGTAAAATTTAGCAAAGTAGACTCACTCTCCTGGCCAATTTCCCCTTTTTGTCGAATTCTACAATCCGAAGGAAGGCCGAGTGAAAGCCACCGGTCACATTCGTCGTACGATTGTCGTACGATCACAAACCGATGGCATTCTCGGGATAGTTGTGCACGCGTCGTGCAAAATTTAGCTGTCCTCTTGCGGAAAAGGCTGGCGTGGATCTTTGTCCGTGGTTGGTTCAGTCATAGCTTGCCTGAAAATTCTACGACATCAAAGTCGTACGACGGCCCGGCCTACGACGAACATGACCGCGCCTTAACTGTACTAATCTTAGATACTTCGATGAAGGTTAGACATCCAGGTAATGAGATACACAAGGAAAAACTGTTACTCAAGCAACTGGACAGATTTGGAAAACTGCCAGGCGTTTCAAGTAGGATCCACTACTTTTCGTCAGTGACTACCTACACGCTGTGTTGTCGCACGCTGAGTCGCTGTTTAGCGACTGCATTTCTCTATAAAAGTTTAGAATAGCGGATAGTAGTGGGGGAAGACCGCCATCTCTACGGACTTGAGGGAGTACCAGTCACGCTTCCACCACCACCAGAACACGCCGTCCACCCGGGCCTCGTGCTCCCCCTGGCGGTGGTACACTCCGTTCAGGTTGGAGTCTCCGCACTGTGTGTACCACCAGCCTCCCTTCATCTCCTGAAACCCCAAACAACCAAATATGTGTATAGATTTATAAATAAGGACTTTAAATCATGTAAACTGTATCTTTGCTAGATATTTTGTCTGACCTTTACCTCCTCTTCCCCCATGACTTCAGTGAAAAGCGGCCTACAGGCCGATTTGAGCACCCCATGAATAAAGGATGCATATTGTTCAACCGAAAGCCAAGGATATAACAAGGCTGGCTATAAAAACATTGGTATGGCGACAGTTTTTAGGTTGTCATTTAGAAGTATCTATCTGTTGATTCATTTGGTACGTGATATAGTTGTGGTTAACATTAATAATGAACTTCCAAATGCCGCAAGTATGAAATTCCCGTCATTGACCAATATGGAGTTGTAATACAGTTTCCTCATTTAGTTCAGTTCAATTCAGTTCTTAAGCCAATCAGAGAGCACCCGCGCCATGACGTCACTTTCCCGCGGCCACTGTGACATTTGACCTACCTTGGGGCAGTCCACCCAGCCCTGGTTCTCGCTGCCCTTGTCCCTGGTGCTGAAGGCCGCGTCATGGTTAGCGTACATGGACTCTCCAGCACTGCCGCTGTACCCGCTCACCTGAGGACATTAAAGCAAAAATAAAGAAGCCCATCACATCCAAACATGAAAAAGAAACTTTGTATAACCGGTAGTCAGCACTAGGCATCACTGTAGTTTGTATAGATATACTTTTTCATTGAATTAGAAAAGGTGTGGCGCGGTCACATACGCCGTAGGTCGTCCTACGCGTACGATTAGGATGTCTTCGGATTTTCAAGCAGACTGTGACATAACCAAATGTTGACAAGGATCAAATACAGCTTTTTTTTGGTAACAAGACAGCTGTTGGACACATGTACGACTATCCCAAGAATGCCCTCATTTTGTGATCGTACGACGATCGCACGACCTACATGGCCGGCTCTTAGCAGTTTTGAGGCACTGTGTGATTCAGTTACGTAGTTACCCACCCGCAGCCTGTAGCCTTGCCATTCGTTGTCGATGGCGAAGTGATCGTACTCGGCGTACGCCTTGTTGCCCTCCCAGTCAGACATGTCAATCCGCAGAGTGTAGTTCTTCTGGGCCGTGATGGCGTGGATCTTGTCGTTCCCCAGCCAGAACTCCCCGCCCAGGTCGCCGAAGCCGTTCTTGTAGTCTCTCCAGGGGCGGCTGAAGTTGACGGTCCCGTCCTGCCGCCGCTGGATCACCGTCCAACCTCTGCGGTGCCGAACACGACAGTACACGGAGAAAGGCGCCACCTAGGAGGTCACACATTCAAAACCTTCCCCCGACCACCAACCAAGGTTGGCTGAAGTTCGGGAATAGTCTGACCAGATTTAGGCCATGCCTACCTTTCTATATACGAATGGAATTGAATTTGATTTAAATTTGAGTCAAATTTGCCCCAAAGATGTCTCTTCTAGAATTCTCACCTGTCCGGAGTGTGGCATGTCAGTCTGCTGCCCGTGCGGCTTGACTGTGTACACCCCGCTAGTCTGGTTCCCACCGGTATACACCTCCGCACAGTCTAAAAGGCGAACAAGAAATCGGAGATTTCGGAGATTTCATACCTCCGCGAACTACCTCTCAGTGCATTTTGCAATCCATCTGACCAACAGACTCCTGCGCTGGCCAACTTCCTGCTGGCTCCCGGCCAGCGTCTGGGACCCAAATTCCTGTGTCTGAGCTTTTGTGGTCTATAGTTTGGGAATCCCCCGTCCTCCTTCTGTCACAATCACATAGGCAAACACACAAATAAACAAATAAGCTCCAAAATGAAATCTTGAATTAAAGCTACAAGTGTCTCCTGATTACAATGCAGTTATGTATATAGAGCATACAACACGGTGTATTCCGTATTGCCCGAGGTATCGGCCCGACCGCGTGTCGGATCGCCCGACGGCCGAAGGCCGGAGGGCGATCCGACGCGCGGGAGGGCCGAGACCGAGGGCGATGCGGAATACACCGTGTTGTATGCTATTTATATCATACCCACCTTAGAAAACACGTCTTTCAAGGCGAAATGAGCGAAAATTTGGTGTCCCTAAACAAGCAAAACTACTCAACATCCATTCCAACGTTCGAATCCTGTATTCGAATTTTCGAAAGCGGCACACACGGTTGGGCCGAAACGCGTTCGAATCGTTCTATGGATGCCCGTTTTATACATCCGGTCGTACGGGAGAATACAACACGGCCGGGAGCACTGTTACGCCGCCCGGGTATGATATAAATCAAACTACAACTAAACATACCGCGCGGCATGTCTTGATATTGGACGTTGCCGTTCAGGCCGCTGTCTCGCACCAACCTCCCGGGCAGCACAGCCTTCATCTGATCCACCAGCTTGGTGACGTAGGTCTCGAACTTCTCCTGGTTGCGGTTGATGCGGTTGACGAGGATCTCCAGGCTGGAGAGACGCTGGAGAAGCCCGTCTGCCTGGAACTGCAGACCGTCGATGGCGGCCTGCTGATCCGACAGCTGCTCTTCCACATCTTCTCTTTGCTGGACCAACTCTTGCAACATCGGGCTCCCCAGTATGCTGTTCTGCATGACTTTCAGTTGACCCTCCACGCGAGACAGTCGTCTGGCCAAGATGCCACGTTGCAGTGCTGCCACCTGGAGATCATTAGCGGTACTGTCGTCTGGACGGCGTTCGTCAGACGGTGGGCCTTCCCTTGTCCTTAATCAGGGAATAACAAAAACACGCTAATCTTGGAACTACGTATGCCGAAATTGAAATGAATGTTTCCAGAAATCTGCGCCTAAAAAGGCCACGGGACATTGTCAATTACTCCTTGAAGTAGGCCTAACGCTGCATTATGCAACATTAGGGCGATGCAAAAAGTCAATTTTCTGGTCATTTCTTTACAAAGTTTTTGACACTGTACAAAGTTGAATCAACCCTACTCCATTACAAATATGTGCCATGCATTAAGGAAGTGGAGTTGTCAAAATACAACCACACGAAGATTTGCTTCAATTAAAATATTTAAATTTCTGGTGCAAAAATATTACATAAAAAAAGTTACATTTCCGAACTCATTGCTAAACGTTCATGCAGGGTCAAATGTCAATTGAAAGAGCGTGTTTCCCCATATTCCATGCCGTCTTTTTTTCGACCATATCTTTTCAGTTATAACGGCATCTTACTCAAAATTAAAGGGCTTTCAAATTCTTATGTTCTTCCCAAATCTTACGTGACGAGAGTATTGCTACTACAGTACCATACCTGTTATTTAGAGTAGGTTCGGTGGGGACCTTTCCCTCTGTGGTCACAGGGGGGCTGTACCTTGGCGGAACTGCCCCCTGATCTTGTGCTCGTACCGATGCACACAACACCACCACTGCCGCAATGAACAACTCCATCCTGCATGCACCACAACTCTGTACAGACTACAGATGAACAGCAGAAGCCTGGCGAAACTCGGCCGCTCCATCTGGGCTCCAGACAGACCACAGACAGTAAACACACAGATCCTTCTTCTCAGATCCCCGTTTGGGAGACCTACAAACACACCCCTTTCGGGACGGGTTCGAGTTCAAGAAGCGGATCTTTTATCATCCGTTCACAGTATCTGCTATAGGCATGGCTTATAGTAATTCTCCACTGGGCAGTACTAGTCAAGTCCAGTTCAGTACCGTGAGCGTACGTCAGTAAGCTATGTACATACAACTCTTTCTGGTCATGGCGAGTAGCTGTTAAATTTTCGAGAGTACGCATCACTACATGCCTGTTCATTCGTCCTTTACTCACGATTCGTGCATAAGATCAGCACTTAGAATTAAAGCTTATGTGTTGTTTAGAAATAGGGTTCCTCTGGCATGTGTTTCAACATTGCATGTTCGTGGGAGTCATATCTACAAGGACGTACCTACGAATAATTTGCAAACGGTCATATTTAAAAAAAAAATTCAATCCCGCCCGCCCCAAAAGCAACCTCTTGGTCTCAAGACTAGGGCGTGGTCCCGTTTGATCAGATCTTACTTGCTTCACGAATTTGGCATGATTATGCTTGCGAAAGCCCCTGTCACACATTCAGGACCTTCCCCTGAACACAGTTGGCTGAAGTTCAGGAGCAGTCTGACCA
This sequence comes from Branchiostoma floridae x Branchiostoma japonicum, assembly GCA_013266295.2. NCBI lineage: Eukaryota > Metazoa > Chordata > Leptocardii > Amphioxiformes > Branchiostomatidae > Branchiostoma > Branchiostoma floridae x Branchiostoma japonicum. The sequence continues at coordinate 6,756,450 of CM023837.1, read as the reverse complement.
GATTTAGGTAACGCCTACCTTTCGTTACGAATCGAATTTGAGTTAAATCTGAGTCAAATTTGACTGCCAGCCACGCTCCGGCCACTGCTGACCTACTCCCGAACACCAGCCAACCATGGCTGAATCTCCCGGTCGACTACAATCGAACGTTTTAAACATTTTGCAACATTCGGCTGGCGCAGCCGACCTCACCAAACACCAGCCAACCACAGGTTTTGCTCCCGACCTACTCCTAACCGTGTTCGGGAGGTCATGTTCGGCTATGTGTAACAGGGGCTTAAGCTACAGGAAAGTGAAATATATTGTTTATATGTCTCAAGTGCCCAGAGTTGACTGATCAGGACTTGTGACAACGTAATGTGTACAAGCAGACACAGACACACACACACCTGACACAATCAGACAAGGGAGTCAAGATATCCTTGGAAGAGAAGCCGTTTATCACTACTTAGGCCATCAGCACAATGTACATCACAGATGAGGTTACTAGAGCATAGTTACTTCTGTCTGGCATGCACAGCAACTAGGGCTGTAAGGCTGGTAGCAGTCCGAACATTGAATGGAGCGGAGCTTCCTATGCATTAACCACCTTCACGATATTGAATCTATAACCATAAAAAATCCCCCAAAACATAAAACCATGTAGCCATGTGTCCATCTACTGAGCAGTCTACTGCTGAGCTGAACTTCACTCTACTACACTTCCATTGAAATATGTTGGAAAGGAACACAGGAAACGAAGAGCACTGGATACATTGCATTTCCAAGCTAGTTACCGTTTTGTCTCAACCTTGTTACAAATGACAACATAAAAAATTGCATATTGCCCCTTAACGCCAGACAGCAGCCTGAAACAGCCGGTTTTATTACTGGTTACTTATTAACTAGTTACTGGTAATTCATCTGGTACTAGTTAGGGTTACAATCTGGATCCAACACTTTGCCTTCTCCTGGCCATTTGTTAGTTCAATAGTCCCCAACATCCTCATCTTTGCCCCACCACCAATGTCCTCAGCTCCAGCAAGATCGGAAGTTTCAAGCAGCAACCAAATTCATATATCTCTTCGCGTACGAAATAACTTCTTTTTTCCGACAACAGTCTTTGTGATTCAGTACATTTTATACATTTGGTTTTTTTACATCACTTGAGATTATTGACCGCAGTTTTTGGTGACAAACGAAACTTCAGTTCCTGCATGCCGGCTCCAATGCACCATCATTTCCTCATCACAGATCTCAACATGTTTCTCTAGTCTTACCACACAAAACTTGGGGATTTTGGCATCAATACAAAACTCAAATGGTGCTTCTGACTCGCTCACAAGGTGACAGTCCCGTTGTCTATCAAGTCACGTCCAGCAAAACACACCTTTTATCATGACATGTGCATCTATGGGAGTTAAGTCCAAATGAACTCACAGAAAATTGCCTGTGAGTTAGCCCAAGACCCAGCTCTGTTCAGTTTTAGCCAATTATTCAGCACAAATTGGAGCAGACTACAGTTGAACAAGGCTTAATCTCAGGCAATATGAGAGCAGGAAGGCTCTCTTTCATACACAGCTTTCAACTTCCCAACAAACTCTTTCAGCAATCTTCATACATTTACCACTTTTCTCACGTCTTTTGTGAGCAGAAATTGCCCCCCATCTTTCCGAGAAGTGGCAGTTCTAGCATCCACAGTTAACGTTGCTCAGTTTCACAAGTGTTACATGAGGAAAATTGTGCTTTCTATCACTTCGACTTGAGTCATGTGAAATCAGCAGAAGCAAGAACTACATGTAGGTGTCCACTTCCCAAGGCATTCTCTACAAAAAAAGAAACAATGGTATACATTTTCAGCAGACTATGTGAGCTTTGCTGACTCCTTATACATCCAACACTTACAGGAAAACAATCAAGACAATATGAGGCAGAAAATGAACAACTTTCCATCAAAGGTCATTGTACTTTTAAGGTTTGAAGAAAAGCAACTCTACTAGCAACAAATAGAACCCCTGGTGGTGATCCACGGCCTCATACCACTTCTAGAATGATCACATCTAACATACAAGAATGGATATCAAGTGTACAAAGTCTCCCAGACACCAGGAAGGTGACTCCCACAGCTCCTGTCCAAACAGAAGTGAAAGAAAATCAACTCTAGTTACATATATACTTCACCAGTACCATCTATCACATCCCTTCCTCACTTGAGAGGCAAAGTGTTGGGCAGGAAAAAAACGACTTTGTACATACACAGACCAGAAACACGTCTACACTATATATCCTACAGAGAGCATGCTTTTGCTAAGTTTCTTCTATGAACATGACCCCTGAAGGTTTTCTTATTAACATGCATTTAATAGTTCATACAAATGTTTATTGATTTTTGTTTCTAGTGAGTTTATAGTCATGCTATATATATTCTTTGGGAGCCCCGTAAGTTTTACAATTGTAAAGAATACACAGACAGCAAACGTCACAATGACAGGGTTTCTAGAACGAAGATTCAGGGCTGACACAATACATTGTAACAGAAACTTACTTTGCACACCATTTGAAGCTAGACTACTATTAGTTCTTCCTCTTATAAGACAGCAAAGTATGTGTCATAAACTCCCCAATTTAATTCCTCTAACAGGTAGAAAAAAATCAGGTCCCACTATACTATAATTGCGATCACCACTTATACAGAAAGACAATAGTATTCTAACATAAACAGAAGAAATACAACACTGCCTGTCTTGCTTCTTGAAGTTGAAGCGGCAGACTTAACAAAGTCCTGATAACCTCGCGCAAAATTCAAAAGGCAATGCCTCTAGTACAACTGGTTCTATTTTGATAGCTAACTGCAATTTCGTCAAGAAATTTAGCAGTTCAATACTATGCACGAACACACAGTCATCAATAAATAGAACCTAAAGAAAACAAAAAGAAACATAAACATCAGTCCATTTCTTACCTTATGAAAGGACATATCCAAAATATTTGCCATCAACAATTATAATTAATAAACTTTTGTTTAAAAATCATTAAATAACTTGGGTAACCTTTACAAGTTTGCTTGCAAACAATGGTAGAGAACAATGTTGTCATTGCGTTTATCCCTCAATGGTTTATGTAAGTAACTGCATTTTAGTACTGGATACCCGAGCAAATCTTCAGAAACAGATCTGAGATTAGGACTATAAACAACAGGGTTACATAATCATTTCTGTTATGGCTGTTATACAATACACTGTACAGTATGTAAATGGGAGGGGGAAGGAAGCCCCGTGCCTTCAGAGGATGAACCCTTTGCTGGCCCCATGAACAATACTAATGCGCCAGCAATGCCTTTTTATGCAGAATCCTTTCCATCCTTCTTGTCCTCGATGGACTCTTTGGATGGCATGGTGCCGTCCTTGCGCGGCGGCATCCTCTCGTTCACCCGATCGAGTGACTTGGCTTCCTCGAAGGACTGGATCTTGGTGTTGACACTATAACCCTGGATTGCTAGAGTTGGAACAAAACAAGTCAAATTTTAACCTGGTCTGGAATGACTGGAAAACATCCACACAACTACTCTACAAAGTGTGCGCATTAGGGGATATTCATCCGTGATTTGCCTTTCCCATAACTAACAGATTACTGTTGACTCAAAAGCATTTTTTTTAAAACAAGATTGGCACTACAGACTAATAATATCAAGATGTGCATACTGTGTATCTAGTTCAAAACTACCACCACAACATTTGACAACATTAATTTGATACAAATGACAACATGTGAATCTTCTTCTATTTGTGTCATGTTTTTGTACCCTCCTCCCTAAAGAGTTGTTGGTAAGAAAATACTGATGGTCTGTGAAAAGGGACCATGAAGCAACTTTCAAATACAGCAGTTCAATCTTGTCCATTTTGATGATAGGTTTTCCGATCAGTAATCATTCTGGACAGAAAAAAGAGTTAAGCAACAACATATAGAATCTTTTATCCAACAGTGTTGCAGTAATTAGGGCTGAACTGTGTCGTCTTCTCAGGAAATGTTGATTCTTTGCACATTAGCTTCTTAATACCAGGTGAAATCTTGCCAGGCAGCTAGCTGCCTTGCTGTTCGCTGTCCATGTCTTTGAAATAAACCAAGAGGGGGTGGAATGACTTGTGTACATGTGTAAAGTCAGCCAACTGGTCTAGCAGCTGCCAATACACAGGAATCATTTTTTGTGGTGGCTGGGGAGGCTAAATAGGGTACACAAACACAAGTGCTATCTGGATGAGTTGTTTTTGCACAGACTTCTGCAGGACAAAGTACCATGGTGTGGAACCTGGGGTTATGTCTTTCAGGAAGGAAAAGTTAAGGTTTGCCAGCTGTTGTTATTTTGCGAGAAGGGAAGATCTACAGATCTTTACACCAAAGGACGAGGTTGGCTTCTTAAGTCTGAGCTGCAAGCACATCTTGCAAGACACTTGAAACTCAGCCAAGAAGGCTACTATAATGGAAACATGTATTTTAATCCAGGTAACACACTGCGGAACCTGATTCAATTAATCCATCAAACAAATAATACACACTGAAAAATTCTTGCAGAATTAACCAACCACAAGACCTTGAAACAGTACTGGGACTTGGACAGCAACTACTCTACACAACATCATCTAGTGAAATACTGTCATGGTAGAGATAACAACCCTGATGCAAGAAGTCACGTCTGTTGTCTTTCCCCGTGTGGAAAACCTGTTTTTCTCAGATGCAGAACTTATGAGCCAACAATGAACTGTTTGTGTTTCATGGGAAAAGCAAAGGCACCAGTAGGGCGATCACACCTTGACAATACTTCACTACTTTGCAGACAATTTTACAAGGCAACTTGCTGGTCTCCGGTTGGAGGTGCACAAAGTATGTACAAGATGTGGTGACGCGGACAACATAAAGGTTGCAAACTAAACCTACAGCCATACTCCACGAGTAATTGTCGTAAGCAAAGTACCTTCACGTTCAGCGATTCCTGAACAATGCCAATGCGGAGAAAAGAGAACAGAGTTTGCATTGTGCTCGTTTGGCAAGTCAAATCAAAGTGGCTTTGAAAGCACCAAACGAGCAAATACAATTACTTTCACAGTACAAGTTATCATCCGCATTAACAGATGATTTGCCGAAGCTTCACCAACTAAAACTGGGCAAAGAAAAGGAAGGTATAAACTATTGGGTAAACTCTTGTCTTCGGTCGACTGCATCACATAGGGACAGAGTTCATATCTCTATCCCCATGCTATAAACAAGGCTGTGTGTGTAGGTCTACATGTGTGTGCTTAAGTGCACTTCTTCATATCAAGTTTTCAGTCATGTTGCAACAGCAGGGCTCAGATTGAATACCACCTGCATATACAGGTTAGTGCAGGTAGAATTGGAGCTGTGCAGGTATTTCTGATGTCTACCTCCACCGGTCCATGTACTGGGTTTATATACAAATGGTGTACGTGGATTTTCATTTGCTGCATTGACTGTTAGCAGAATTAATGGCAATGGTTTCTGAACAGTTTTTAGTATGATCCTAAATTCTGAGTGGTGAAAGTAAAATTTGTCTGGTGCAGGTAATTTTCAATGTTACCTGCACCAGTGTAGGTATGCAGAGAAACATAGAAACGAAATGAAACTCTGAATATTAGGCCACACACAACCTTGATGCCTCCTACCATTAATAATAAACAACACAAGTACACCAACTACCTAAATCTTCACATCAATTACTGTTTCCATAACATGGGGTTTCCTAAAATGTCTTTTGGGTGGAACAAAAACATAAACCATACTACACAGCTACTTTTTTTTCTACTTCTACTGGTACAGTTACAGCAACTACATCTACAGTTACATCACCTTCTTATATGCTACATCTACTGTTGTTTTTTCTTCCTTTGCCTACTCATTTTTTTTTCTTGCTGTTCAGGAAACTTGTGGCTACCCCTAAATGGTGAGGAATTCTATGGGAAAAGTACCTTCCTGCTCAGCAATTCCTGAACAAGCTCCAGAATAAGAAGAAAAGAGAACATTCCTTCACAAAATCCCAACTTCATTTCACAACGTCTGAGTGCTTTTCTGCCACTGTAACCCTATCAAGTCCACAGAATTTCCACAATTTTCAGAAGTAAACGTACTGTTTGTCGTCCTTGTCATAACACTACATACATGTGTATTTCTACCATTAAAAATAAACAAAAATTGAAACAAATAGCAGGAAAGAAAGAAGCAATAGCTACGTATTCCTCAGATGAATCGTGAAGTTATGTTGTCAAATAGAGATTCTCAATATTTCTATTTACACTTAATTAATATAAACTCAGTATCATGAAACTGAAAAAAAAGAAACTAAAGAAAAAAAACTCATTCCATGCATATTCAACATTTTTAAGCATACAGTACAGACAACGTTTAACTTCTCGTTTGAACTCGTGCAAAAGTCGTGCAAAACTAGTTTAAAACGCGTTCAAAAGTCGTGCAAAAGTCGTGCAAAACTAGTTTAAAACGCGTTTAAAAGTCGTGCAAAAGTCGTGCAATTCTCGTGTAGATATGCGTGTAAACGCGTTTACAATATGCGTGTTAAACGCGTCTGGATTTGTAGCTCGTTTGGAGCGGAACCTAAACGAGTTTGAAACAGCGATCAGTTTCAAGGTACCCCATTCGTGTCAAGCTTGGAGTACTAGTATCCGATTCCAGGTCATTGACCCCACAGAAACCCGAGTTACGCACTGCCGGCGCAGTTAGCTGGTGCAGTCCATGGCGACACAAAATACCCCCAAAGTAAAACTGTGGACAAGCACCATGGTCCAAAAATGCCAATCCTAATTTTAAATCGATCACAGCTATTGCTCAATTGCCTTTATCCTCAAATCATGGTGATGCCGCGATCGCGAATGCCATTTGTAATCTTCGGGTCGCACGTCTACGCGGTGCTTCGTCCGAGGTCATTGACCTGCCAGCAGTCGGTCATTACACGCCATGGTAGCGCCCCGACCAGCAATAATTCATTCATGTTTTTTGTTTACAAGGCAAATATGTTACGTATAATTTGATCACATATACGTATATATTGTTGAGTATATGTTGTATTAAAAAGTATCATTGTTAAACTCAATAAAAAAGAATATTATGAGACACCGAATCGCGATGAACGCTGGCTGGGTCATGGCGTAACTACAGCCCCACAAAAATTTTAGCGTGCCGTGCATGATGACCCACGCCGCTTGCGACAAGAATTCCTGAGGAAGCATACGGCTGAAACGCCGGTACATCGTGCGGATCCACAAATATTTTGATCAAAAACGTAATCGCTGGGATCTGAAATGTTACAGGATTTTCTTAAGCGGGAGTTTTGTTTCTTGTTTTGATGGGTAAAACCACGCTCGGCACGTAAACTTCCGGGTTGATTGAGCGTCAAAATTACGCAAAAGACTCCATAAATCCGCAAAGAAATATATATTTTGCCCAAAGATTCTTTGACTTTTGCATTTCTTCACTAGCATATCGTTCTGTGTTCGCGGAAACAGCATTTTGGCGCATATTTTTAAACAAAGAAAAATTGTTTACACCGTGGCGCGTTGCCCCGCTTTGTGACTTGCCGCTGAAATATCAACCAATCGGAGGCGCGTATCGCGGTCACGTTATGCAATATTTGCATATTCTCTCGAAGAAGAAAACGACTTACAGGGAACTACTAGTATTACTTTCTGTGGCAATTAAACGGGTTTTGACCGATCAAATTTTATCAGTCTGCTCTCAGTTTAAACTCCAAAGTGTGCTAGATATATATCGCGAATATCGAATCAATATAGATGTATTTTTCTAAGTCTTCATGAGGAACGGATAATAACACTGAGGAAATAAAGGGTGTTTTACTTTGTGCCGTCGATAGAACTCAGCCATGGTCACAAAATCCCCCATTTTTAAATAGAATAAGATATATTTTTGACAGATTATTAACATTTTGTATGTTTTCTTTTAAACATGCAGGTGCGTATAAGAACACTGCACGAGGAAGAATACTGAATGCCGACATGTTCTTCAAGAGTTTTTATCATTTATCATAATAGTTTTTAGCATTACGTTACTAACATACCCCTTGTTTCTACTAACATACCCTCTTGTTCCTACTAACATATCTTCTTGAGATTGACATTTGAACGAAATTTCGTTTTGTTGATTGAATTCTGGTTCGTACTGTTGTTCGTTTTTATTGTTCGTTTTACCCGTTGCCATTGACTGGTTTTGTGTTCATACATTCTGTTGAACTTGAAGTCTATTCGTGTTTTAGATAAGATAAAACATGTGATCTGTGGCCGACACTTCCGTGGGAAGATCGGACTCATTAGTCACCTACGGACTAACATACATGTACTAGTATATAAGACTCATACAATCGTGAGAAAAATAGGGCACTACCGTCAAACAACTGCAGAAAGTTAATTAGAAGCCTGGCAGTTTTCATACTAGTTTACTGTCAAAATTAAATAAAAATAGTTTCGTCACTAAAATCATCTGCTTTCACCAAGGTTTCATACAATTGACTTTTTCTATAGATTACAAACCTACCGCAGGCCCGAGGTAGAGTTATTTCGTTGTCCGGTGCGGTGCAGTTCAATGTCGACGATGACTTACCTTTATTCCTTACGTTCCTATAGAAGTTTAGTGAAGAGTGAGTATTACAGAAATAATAATCCTTCGATCAAGAACTTGGGAATAGAAACTTCGTTACGTTTTGAACATTAGTGCTTGGGTTGTTCAAACGTTAAAAAATGTTAACAAACGTTAGTAACAAACAATAATTGCCAAAGTATCCTGTGTGTTAGCAAAAAAAAAAGGAAACATGAATGGAACGGAACGGAAAAACGGAACATGAACCAGAACAAACAGAACTTCGCCAAAACAATTTTATAATTCTAATGACAAAACCAAAAGGTAGGAACAGCTATCCTCCGACTGTTCAAAAGGTAAGTGTTCACAGTCCATCAGCAGGGATCCATCAGGCGGGTTGTCTCCTCCGCACACGTAGGTTTTCAGGGTACGACTGACTACTCTGGAGGGATCCATACGGAGAATGTGGCCCAAGTACCGGAGTCTCCTACGACGGATGGCTGAGACCAGGTTGTAGTCTGGATTTGTTGCTGTGTCCCAAAAGTGTTTCTTTCTTCCGAAACCTAATAATAATCATGAGCACTGTCTGTATATATGATTGTAATTATTGATATTAAAGAATGGGTGCCTTTGTCATTCACCCTGGAAGTGACATCATCATCATGTCGGGCGGCTTGCCCGGGCCGAGTTGACTCTCACCCTCCAGACAGTTCTATCCGCCAAACAAAAGAAGTAATTCTGTTGAAAACAAAACAAGGTTAGTACTAGTAATTAACAACTTGAAACTCATACAGTAACTGTTGCTTACTCAATCGATTGCCTGTATCAATAAGATGGAAAGTACTGTGCTACGACGCTATTCATGGTATTCACACCGATTGCAGACTTTTTTTTTACACCCGACGTCAGAATAAGTTCATTTTATTTACTACTAGTTGTTCATGAAGTTCCTTGGTTGATGTAGTTCCACAAAGATTGCATATTCTAGGAAAATTAATGGTAAAGCCAACCTTGGTAAATCCAAGCAGTCATAAATCGAACAGGTAGAGAGGTTAAAAAGCAAGGATTAAACCTTCTTGCTAAGTAAAGAAGTTCAGAACGTCACACCACGCCACGCCGGCCTTCCTTTGTGTACTGATTGTCAAAGGAGCCGCTCTTGTCAATCACATCCAGCGGCGCCGTGGCTTTGCGTACGTATGATACTATACTGTACTACATGACCAGACCAGTCCATCGTCGCGGGAGACTTCTGTTCATGGGCACGTGCGGCCCGGTGGGAGGGACATCGCAAACCAAGGAGGTTAGAGCTCCTTGCGCAAACCAAGTGCTCGAAAAGATAGTCGATGAAATAAAGCACTTCTGGATCAAAATACTCAGATGAATTGCGTTACAGTGCAATCTATATACACGGTACGTAGTTTTTGGATGACATTTTGTTCAGGGTTCATGTGAAAAGATTCTATTTACGTAACGTTTGCCAAAATAAAACATTGCGAATGTGCGTGTGCATGTGGATGGGGGAACGTAAATGATTTTAAACGTTGCCGGTACTGTATTTTTCTGATTGGCTACTGATATCAGTCCCGGAGCCGCGGCAGCTCGGGAGAGACTCTTGGGCGCCGGCGGCAACTTCTTCAAAGGGAAACGCCTGTCAATCAAGTACGTGCAGCCGTGGGATTCTAGCAAGAAGGCCGGCGTCCAGTTTACTCCAAACGTAACTAGGTTCTGTTTTATTTAGAAACAAACAGTACCAATATCATCCTTAGCTAATCTTTTTGTCCACAGTTTGTTAAAACTTCAGTTTTGGGGTATCTTTGGCTTAAACAATCGCAATTTCGAATGTTGCCCAATGGAAATTTGCGAAAGTTATTTATGCCGCCTCACGCCGACGTAACTGTTGCGTGTTTGTTTATTCGCTGTTTGTGGGTCATTGACCTTCGGCTTGCGTTGTTCCAGGGGGAAAGGGCTAAATCTGTGGCAATTTTAGCGTCGTTTACACAACCTCGCAGAAATCATACACATACATCCATGCACCCATCATTCTTCCAACTACTTCGGAGTTGTGTTGGCTGTTTATTGGAACCGAATCTGAACATAATGTCCTTGATTAGAATATATTAAAACTCAAATGGCAATGTCGACCGTCCAGGGTCGAGTCAGTGTGCCATTTCGGGCTGGCTGGCGGTGACAACGCGGCCTGCGCTGGGCCACTAGTAACCTCCTGTGTAGGTCTCCGGACGGGAGTTTTGATACTGCGTTTTGTGGAATTTTTTAACGCGTTCTTTTGCCGGCAATCCTACAACCTGCCGCCCAGAGAAGGTTTTACCCGCCCACGAGGCTAGGCCACTTGTCGTCCTAGAGAGCGGCACGTTGAGGGCGGAAGTTGCGTAACACAGGCCAGCAGTGCGGGGCTGTTGAAACCTGAAGTAAATCGCGCTTGACCGAGGAGTACACGCGGAGTAAACGCGTTTGCCGACCACACGAGTTTTATAATTAGATAGCCACACGCGTGTACAGCTCATTAGTGAACGAGTTTTGCACGGGTTTTAAACGCGTTTTGCACGACTTTTGCACGAGAAATAAACTAGTTTAAAACGAGTTTTGCACGACTTTTGCACGAGAAATAAACTAGTTTAAAACGCGTTTTAGGGGAAGTTAAACGCAGTCTGTACTGTAGATTGCAACAATCAATGTCATTGAAGGATATACAGAAATATACAAAAGCAAGAGAAGGCTGCATGCATTTACTGGACCTTACTGCCAGCGGTGGAGGTGTCTGGTACATACCACTTTGTAGTGTGTCTTTTCCTCCAGACAGGGCTCCGAGGGGAAGCTGCCCAGTTGGGGTCAGTCCCTTCAGATGCAGGACACTCTCACTCTCCTCTCTGTGGTGGAAACAGGGTGCATGGCTCAAAGATACTTCAATATACATGAGTTTATATATGTAAGCTTCTGTTATTTCATAGCTAGGCCACACCAATTTGATTTGTTCGTTCTCGGATTCTATTCCGTTGTTTGGTTTACCTACCTACCTACCTAGTCCCTTGGCCTCCTTGTCGTTGGGGGGACAAGGTAGACATGTTTGGTTTAGGCTATATAAATTTTATGCATTTCCCGAAATGTTGGCGAAAGCTACAGAATTGAACAACACGTACAACCACATCAACAACTAGTTTGGACAGATATGCCCAATCCAACATGATGCTTTCACTGCGAGAAATTTTTGACTGTTGATAAAACTTACCGTAATACAGTGAAGACTCTGGCCATCTTGCCGATTGCTCGGATCTTGTTCCTAATGATCTCCTTCCGTTCTCTGACAGAACCTCCTGGAAAGAAAGTCAATCAACACAGGCCCTCCAGATTCTTCCTTTCTACACATCCATCGATTAAAAATACTGAACAAAAAAAAATGCAAGCAAGCTTCTACAGGTGTTAGAACCGAGGGGAGGTTTTTGTGTGCTCAAAAGTGTGACGGTCCTGTTTTTAAAGCTACTACATGTAAATGCACTACAACATTTCAACAGGTCATTCTAATGTATTAACTGGTATGGCAGTGAGTATGTGATTACGAATACTGAAAATGTGTGGAGGAATCTTGTGGCCAATGTGAAGAAAACTTTAGATTTTCATCTTTTTGGACACCAAATGGAAAGATATCAGAGGCTTTTTTGCAGACACAGTAGACCGTAGCTGATAGCTACAAGAGACATCTTTACTTGTAGAACATGTTACCACATGATGATTTGTGGATCACATGAGAAAAATGTTTTCTGAAACTACAGGAAAGCTATTTCCTATGCAGCCTATTTACGAGTTCAGAACGACAATGGTGTTTGTTTTTTCTGCACTACTTCTGGTTAGTTGTTACAGAACACATTTACTTGAGATCAGGCATGTTGTCATCTTCTTCAGACCCATTTCAATAAAATATCATGCATAAAATAAGAAAATTAATAAAAACCAAATCAAACTGTTAAAAATGTCAGTCAGATTAGTTCAAGACACTGCAGGTCTACTCAAGGCTTTCGTGTCACAGCTCTGACCAGTTGGACCTGAACTGAACTTTAGAAGACATAAAAGTTATACAACCCAACTGTCCTTGCACAAATTATGTGCCCTTATGTTTGATCCTTTCTGCAATTAATAATGAAGAACATGTTTGCTTTAAAGCTTATAAGCATAGTGTAATTGTTTTCTTTTTTCAGGTGATTGATTAACTGATTCCTTGTTTAAAGGTTCAATAATACATGGAAGCTGGATTATGAAGCTTTACTATCAGCTACCAAAAAACGATGACGCTTCAAATGTTGATGAAGGATAGACATCCAGGTTATACAATACTCATATATCAAAGTGTTGACTAGTTCTGCCAGTTCATTCTAGTGACGGTGAAGAAGACTGATGGATATAACTCAAAAAGTCCGGAAGTAATTTCCTCCTGTAGTAGAGTTTGAATAGTCTAATTGTCTATGAGCATTATGCCGATGATCATTGATCCTGAGCTACATGTATAGCCTTTGAATGTAGAATCATGTACGGGTGTGTACATTTCAAGTGTTTGCTTGATAAAAGAAGAGCAAGAAATATACACATGTATTGATTGATAAGGAAATACATTGATTGATCAAGATCATGTGACTGAATCCCCTGGTTTTAATGGTCAGAAGCTGTGACACAGTTCCGCTTGGCAGACCGCTCTGTTCTGCAGTGGTCTCATCACCAGTGGAGTTAGCCTGTTAGCTCAACGGCAGGCCACACACACTCAAACCGGGTTATCCGCAGGGGCCAGACACCCTTACCCTCGTCAGTAGGAGCAGTAGTAACCTGCCTAGCAGCCTGGCTCAAGGTAAGACCCATACTGTTGTATGCGTCTGGGGGAATTAAGGCAATAATCATCATGCAATGGGTGACAATGTGAAGCATGCAGCACCTTATTTGGTGACACCGTTACCATAGGATGGAGAGTAAGAAGTGGAGGTCTTGGCTTAAGGGGTGAAAGTATTATTAGAAGTGAAAGTATTATTTTGTCAAGTGTTCCTTCCAGGAGTGATGCTCAAAATATGACAGTAGAGTCAAATTCAGTATTAGGTTGGTGTTAAACATCTCACCCACTCAATTTGCATTTCATGCAAAATACTCATACCCCATCCATATCTTCCTGCATGGCAGTATTTGGGGAGTAAAACTTCATGCTTTCAGTCTGTAAAGTCTCTGCATATTACAAACAACAGCAAAGGATTCCTTCCAAATCAAATGCCAAACCCAGAAAGGTAATATGCTGGGGCACAAATCTGGCAATAAAAATTATTAAAATGCACAAAACAGTCATGGCAGAATTTTCTTGACATTTTAACAGCCAAGGGATTGCACTTCCAAGAAAATGGAGGGCAAGCAGCTCTGAAAAATTCATAATAGGAAGACAGTGATGGGTATCAATATCATGCACTTCACTTGGTACAAAATGTCAGCAGTAGCAAGTCAGCAACAATGAGTGAGCAAGTTATAATAGTCAGGCAACAGGAAATGTTGTTGCCATTTTTCCAGCAGAAATATGACTTTCCAATGCCTTCTTATTACGAAGATGAAGATTTGGCATTTGTGAAAGTTCATCTTGAGGTGACTGTGGCATTGAAATGATGCCGGAGTGAAAGTCAAATTTGATTACACCACAAATTATATTCAGAGCTGGCACCAAGGAGAAATTGGGAAGGTTTTATTGCCTTGTGATATAAAGCTTTCCTTCAACCCTCCTATGAAAGAACACTTTGCAGCTACATAGTTTGAGTCTAGATAGTCCTTAGGTAATTTTTTTTACCTTGCCCATCGTCCGAATCTGTCGCTAGTGAGGTGGACAAGAATGGCATGTTAATTCACCAACTGTAGAAGGCATCTGAGCCACAGTTAAATGGCATGTGATTGTTCATCATATACATTGTCTACATTCTACCATTTTATTCCAATTTGAATTCTGAATGATCATAGCTCAATAACAATTTGAATTACACTTAAATCATAGTATAGTTCATTTGTATGGTAATGCTTGAGCAAAATTAAAAGATAAATATAAATACTCATCAAGCACTGGTCACTTAAAGTTTGGAACGAGACTAGGGATCGGAAAATTTAACGAACTCTAAGCTGCATAGTTCTACTTGTTGCTTGTTTATGCGCTGTAGACTTTCACATATAGAGAGCATACTACCCTCTACAACTGAGTGCCTCTATTTCCTAATAATTTTACAGTAAGTTGTTTATAGATATACTTGACTTAAAGTTGATTAGATTTTCCAAATCCCCAGTGTTATTCCAAAGTAAAAGTGACCAATGCTTGATGTTTATTTATCATCAAAATCAGCAAACTTTTTTTAAGGTCTTCATACAAAAACAGTTAACAACAGCAATCCTTCCAACACATGTCGAGTTGGATGAATGACATGTAATAGTAGAGATTTTGTAACAAGTAAATGATGCATAAATATCATTTTAGGTGCCTTTATGTTAATATATAATAACACATGTTTTTGTAAGAAGACCTTTTGGTGTTACAGCACAGCAGAATCACTTCAACCAACACTGCACAACTTTAACACAACAAGCAGGAATCAGCCATGGCCAACATGGCAACAGTAGGAAAATACCATTCAAGACTGTCCTGGCTAAAAAGCACACGGGGGAAAGCGAAGGACAGCCATTCGTGCAGCGTAGAACAACCAAGAGTAGCAACAAAGCAACACAGTGTTAAGGATCTTCACTCTTTAGCGACAGTAGACAGACAAGTCTAAGGAGAGAGAAAACAAGCAATGACTACTTGAAGCATATTCCTTGAAGGTGTGACAACCGTAAAGCCCTACCAAGATTCAATGGCAATGTTTTTTTAAATATTATCTCATCAAATTTTCTTAGAAATTCAAATTATCTTGTCTGCCCAAATCATCTGGAACATATATATATATATATTTTTATGGAGAAAATTTTGTTACACTGTTTAAACCAAAGTTGTTGACATTGAGTCTTCATTTAACTTGAAAAACATATAAAGTGCCTCGCAAGTCAAGGTGCCAATGTCATCACTTCTGGATAGTATTACACAGGTTACAAAGTCACTCCTTTTTTGCTAAGTGAGAATGTAGTATTTTGTACTTCAGTAAATACATTAGCATCTTTATGATCTTCTTCTCTTCAGTGAATATCTATTTGCTGTCTGACCCCTTCCAAAAGCCACTTCTGGCTGTCTGATTCAATCAGTCTTTAGAATTAGAAGGTGGCAAGATTTGTAATTCTCATAAGAACTGTCACTTCGAGTTTTCCTGTAAAGGGGTAGAAGCACAGCTGTCACACCCCAAGAGGAACATGTGGGGATGGAGGGAAGGGAAGGGAACATACAACTTACCATTGGGCAGGTCTAGACCTGGTGGGAGGACAACAAGCAATGTGGAAGAGAGATGAGGAATGGACGTTAAGATGGTCCAACATGGCAGGGACAAAACAGATGTACAAACGCTCCATAATAATACTCACACTACAGATAACTACTTCTCATTCTCTTTAGACAAGACCTTAAGTCAGATTTATAAACAAGAACATTTTCTTATAGAAAACAAAGCTTGTACTTAGAAGAAAGCTCTCTTTTTACAATTTCAAACACGGAAACACAATCTGTACAAACTACACAATAAGTTCCATTCTATCCTGGAATTTGGACTAAAACAGGGCCAGGTGAAGGGTGGATGACTAGGCGATGGCACTCTGAGAAGGTGACAGCAAGTAGAGGTGTGGTTTTCTCCAGGGTTTGAAAACAGCTCGAACAGAGAACAGAACATGCGTACGAAAAACACAATGGTGAGAGCAAAAGTCAGGAGAGAGAAAAGTTGGCGCATTTCACATTTATACACAATACCAAGCTCCTACATGGGGGCAAGATAACATCTAAGTGATTTCAACAAGCAGAACTGTCTGGCTATTCTGTGAGATCATCTGATTGATGATCAAAATGTGTAGCTACGTTGTAATTTTTTTCTTTCTATATGAAATTCGTTGAGCAATCTCTCAAATTTTTGGTCATAGCCTCTAGTGGAAGAAAGGTTTTAGTGCTTTCCCTTGCAGAAACTGAGACTATGCCCCAGTACGTCACGTCCATATTCATTTAACATGGCATTTTTGAGAGGCATTCCTCTTTATAAATCCATAGTCAGACAGTTCGACTTGGGACAAGCATACAATAGAAGGGGACAGCAGAGTCGTTGTCGACTCCCTACCTTCAAAGGTGTCATCACCCTCTGTCATGAGTTCATCATCTGAACAGATGTTTAGCACATTCACAAGCATCTCTGTAACTGTAGGGAATAAATACAAAAGAAAAGTCGTATTTACACTTATGTCATACCTGGGCTGGAATAATGTTTGATACAGGTGTTCCAGCCCGTGTGATAACTAGCCGTATCACACGGGGTTCTAACGGTTATCACACAGGCTTCCAAAAGTTCCATAGAATAATTCGAATGCGTTTCACATGCGCCACATGCGCCGTTTTCCAAAATTTGCACACCGGATTCGGACGTTGGAACTGATGTTACAATTTTTTGTTTAGGGACACCAAACTTTTAGCACCTTTCACATTGAAATGTGTGTTTTCTCGGGTGGATATGATATAGATAAAATACAACATGGTGTATTCCGCCATCACACCTTCGGCTGTCGGGCGATACGACTTGTGGGAGGGCTGGGACCTATGCACAAAAAATTACAGGTTTCGCGCAGGCGCAGTACGCTCTGCCGACGTGTTCGTCACTTACCCTTCTCCCCTACAAACGGCAGGGACCAGGTGAAGACATCCATGAAGTTGGGTAGCCAATAGGGATGTGGCGAGCAGTTGAACTGCCGGATATTCATTACATTGTTTTCATACTTCAATACAGCAGCTGTGGAGGTAAAGGTAAAATGTTAAGGTAGTATAGAAGGGTGGCTGAATCAAATCTTGGATACAAAAAATGTCTATCTGACCTGGAAGTCATTCAGGCCTATTTCAGGCCAATGTCACATACTGACTGCCAAATTGAACAGCAAAGTTTCAGTTTTTTATGCCTCAGTTGGGTGTGAACATTATTTGGAATGGCAAGCTCCTTTGGGAGCCCAGATCCCTTATCATTATGTAAACAGCTTCACTTTGCTATGGGAAAAGAGAAGACAATATTCCTGATAATTTGAGTGTTTGTAAATTATTGTTAATATAAGGCCACAGCAAGTAAATTTTATGGATGACATCCTCGCGCTCATTAATTTTCGCCTGATTTCAGAAAAAAAAACAAGAAATTTTTTTGCCCTGCGACGGTGGTCAACATGTCAAAAAAAGGCAAATATGTCATGAACGTCCATCTGCAAGACAAGGCTCTGATTTATTCTTTTATTTTTACTTTGATACAATGTTGTACTTTATTCATTTTATATGTGATGTTGCCACTGAATCAAAACCATTTGTACAATAATTGAAAATTTTATTTAGTCACTTCTTTTTTCAAAGTTGTTTCAGAGACAAATCGGTGTTGTAACAGTTGGCACAATATAGGTAGAGTATCGCTTCCAGACAGTTCGGTTTATGAGTCACTCTGTCAGTGATTGAGCCCTGTGTTCTGCCTGGTAGCCAGTCTCTAAACTCAGAGACCACCAGGGATCCAGCAAACTTGAGGCGCAATTCCTCGTGTTTGATGGCAAGTGTTGACAGTCCAGGGTGTTCCATTACAAATGAATACCCAGTGTAGTATCTACCTTGAAGATGGTACAGCAAGCTCTTTTTCTTGTTCTATTTAATAAAGACACATCTGCAAGGACAGGTAATACTGTTGAATACAGCGACAGAAGACCTGTTGGGTATGATATCATGTTTTACCGCCTAAATTCTTGTTCAACGAGGTTTACGATCTCAAAATCTGAAAATGTAGGAATCTTGTTTTTTTTGGCCTGCCTTGTTTTTTTTTCGCCCTCTCGCATTAATTTTGGAGTCTCCGGAGGATGTCATCCATAAAATTTACTTGCTATGGCCTAAATAATAACAAGTTTATTGCAAAATCTTGCCGAAAGGAAAATTTCAAGTAACATGAAAAAGATGGAGGAGTTCTGTTGTCTGCTGATTTTTCAAGTATATTGTTTTCTCAAAGCTACCCACCTTTGTTGTTGTAAACATCTAGGTAGTTGGGTGCAGAGAAAATCGTAATAAGTGAAGGAAAACCAGTAGCCTGGCTCTTTCTGTACATTCGATACCTGTAGCAAAAAGATACAAAACACAGATATGAGCACCTTTACCTTCCACAAGAGAACTTTAACAACAGACTGTTTCAACTCCTTTAAGTCACCACCTATGCAGTATAAAAGAAATGATGGCAATGGTTTCTGAACAGATTTTAGTATGGTCCATACTTCCTAAATTTTGAGTGGTGCAAGTAAAATTAGTTTGGTGCAGGTAAGTTTAAATGTTACCTACACCTGTACAGGTATGAAAAAAAGGATTTCGAGCCCTGCACATATTACAGAAATGTATGATGTTCAAAGGACTCACCCTGCATCTTGCGCTTCATGTGCTCGAATTATTGACAACAGGTTGTTCTGTTGCAAGAACTCACAAGTTGCCGCATAGCTGGAGAATAAAACAATCAAGATGGTCAGGTTCAAATCTTACAAATATCACGTCATAAAAATAATCAAGTCATTTTGCACAATATGCCTTCAACTTTAACATCATGTCATATAATTCTTAATGATATAAACAAATAAACAAACGGCTGTCAAATTGTAAAATTATAATGGATTGCTCGTCTACAACATTTTGTGTTAGCTATCTTGAACATGAAACGTTTCTTTGGGCTAAACAAAAGCAACTCAAAGCTGGTAGAGGAATAAGGGTTTGGGTAAATTCAGGACAAGAATACAAGTGTCACTCAGAGCTTATTAGTTAGCTACATTACTTTCAGCTACTGTTCCAGACACTTTGTGCTCTTCGTCCAAACATCTTGCTGTGTCAGTAAAATAAATATACTTTAAAGTTTCCTTCTCTGTAGCAGCTACATGTGACATGTCTGGTCTCACCTATAGAAGTAGGAGCATCCTCTAACACTGTTATGACTGAAGTGTTCTGCGTTCTTTTCATTACCGAAGTCTTCTAATGGATCTGACCACAGCAGGTCACACATGGGGCCAAATGCCGGCGGCTCCTTGAATCTGTCCAACTGGGGAAAAGGCATGAAAAGATTTCATTGGTTGGTTATTGTATGTCATTTTCAAACTGTTGTACAGTTCCTGAGGATAAATATGTAAAACCAGAACAACTCACAGTGGTAGCATTATTCTAACAATTTGACAACTTTTAAATTATGTCCTTATTATGAAAAGTAGCCAGCAGAATATTTCATGAATAAACAAAGGCTCAAACAAACAATTCTTTAGTATCACCCGATTTACATGCGGGCAAAACCTGACAGTACGAAAACTGCATACGCCCGCGAGCGAACAATAACTGCGCACATCAAATTTTTCATCAAGAACATACGTTCAGATTGTACACCAGCCTTCAAGGTAACGTACGATCTGAATGTACATTATTGACATACGTCAAAGCAGACACGCAGAAAAAATTTGAAGTACACAGTTTTCGTATGCTTGCGTGCGTATGCAGTTTCTGTACATCAGTTTTTGCCCGCGTGCGTACATTGTCATTGGGTCTTAATCCACATTTTCAAATTCCCGAAGATATCCCAACCTTTCTAATGTCGTCCAGTGAGTGGATTTCCGGGGACAGGCCGCCGTGCACACACAGGAACTGTTGGTTCATCAGGGCTGCCAGCGGCAGGCAGTCAAACGCATCCATACAGGCATCATACACCTCTTCTTTGTACTTTATTTTACCTGCATGGGCAACACCAACAAACTTCACATGAATAATAGTCCATCATTCTGCTTATTACATTTACCAACTTACATCCTTTTCCTGTACAAGAATGTTCTACAATGTATTTTTAGAATAAATCATAATATAGCTCACATAAACTGTCATCTTTCTATCTTTGACAAATCTACTGATAGCAACTTTGCAGCATAATTTGCAGTGATTTCCGACAGAACGTGAACTATTGCATAGTCCTTTACGAAAACATTAATCTGAACTTGTAGTTAAGCTATTAGTGCCAGCCTCATTTTTCATTGCCTCCCTTCCTCATTCCAGAGTTTTAATTACAAAAAAAAAGTTACAAATGAAGAGCACAACCCGTTTTGTTAGGATGAATGTGGCAAAACTCACACTCTTGTTTGAAGGTGAAGTACTCTGTGAGATGCCTGCACTCGTGGTTGCCTCTCAACAGGTATAGTGTTGTGGGGTAGAGCATCTTCAGAGCCCACAGGTAAAGAACGCACTGAAAGCAAAATGTTCAGGTGGATTAAAAACGTTCTGATTTCTCGGTCCCAACTCTGCTGAAGCAATCTATTCCACAACAGACTAGCCTTACTTAAAACACAAAAATTATAGCATATATTTCACAGCATATCTTTTCAAGCTGCAACTGCCTTGTCTACATGTATTGAAACGGCTATCATTCACAACCTTGCTTCATTGTGGAAATGTTGATGAAC
Organism: Branchiostoma floridae x Branchiostoma japonicum; assembly: GCA_013266295.2. Taxonomy (NCBI): domain Eukaryota; kingdom Metazoa; phylum Chordata; class Leptocardii; order Amphioxiformes; family Branchiostomatidae; genus Branchiostoma; species Branchiostoma floridae x Branchiostoma japonicum. The sequence goes on along the minus strand of CM023837.1, from coordinate 6,735,246 downwards.
ACAGCAATCCAAAGAAAAGATGACCTACCTCTATGCTGAAGTACCCCCTGTCCACATAGTCTCCCAGGAACAGGTATTTGGTGTTGGCAGGATTGCCCCCCACTTCAAACAGCTTCATCAGATCATAGAACTGTCCATGGATGTCACCACATACTGGTAAAACATTTGATTCAATTGTTATTGACATAAGTCTCATCAACAACTGTGGTCAAAAGTAAACACTAAAACTACCATACAGCTAATGACATATTCCACATCATAGACATGTTTTGCAAATTAGAAAAGTCCACAAACTTAGCTACACATCATCTTGGACCTGTACAAGTTGTTTGCAAGATATTCATAGTTGCATTAGGTTCGGCCCTGGATATGCTAGGTGGTTGGTTAACCTTGCTTTGGGACCTGCAGTACCACCTTGGGACACCTGGTGGCTCTTCTGACAACAGACTTTTACTGATTTAATTTCAAGCATGCTATAAACCTACACCACAGTTGAAACGTCATTGCCAAATAGAAACTTGGAAGTTTTTTTGTTTTTTTTCAATCACAATGACACTTGACAAAGATGGGAAGATATAGAACACTACATCCTGATAAACAGCCACACTCACTTTATCCCGGGTATCTACCTTTAGGCAACTTTAAAAATAGCACTGTTAATACTGTAAGTATATAACAACAGTTTTGACATGTAAGAACCCTTTACACACTGCACTCTTAGTTAATAGCAATTTCTGTACCAACTTGGCAAAATTTCAACACTACCTAGGCTTGGAGCCAAAACCTCCCCCATGGTAGACACGCAAGCATTTGTATGCAAGGCCACACCCGAGAGCAAAAATTGATACAGATGGACCTACATTTGTATCTGCCTCGAGTTACCTTAAGCTATAGATATTACAAGCTATATTTAGCCTGCTTTCAGAAACACCTTGGGGTCATAACTGCAGTTTGATCTGCTACGGATTCAGACGGAGCAGCCAAATGTTACACAGCAGGCTTTTTTTTTTTAACTCCCCTGCTTTTAGCATGCATTTCGGTATCAAACTTGCTAAGATGTCTGGACTGTTATGATCACAGTTAATCCATTGTTGAAATTTTTCTAATAGATGTTACAGTTTCGCCTGTCTGCTTTCTTCAACATTTGCTGATACAATGCTTCCTTTCTCATTTGGTATCAATGTAAAGCAAAATCAATATGTTGAACATCAAAATAATGAAATTTTCTGCCTCTATCCATTTGCAAAATTGTGGTATATGTTATCTCCTCTTTGTGTAAAACAAAACTTAAGTCCTAATCCTTAATTAAAAAGGTAAAGGTCCCATAGCCTTTGAGACTGTTCAAAATATCTTTATGTGAAAATCTTGAAAATCATGTGCATTTTGCACATTGCACGTGGGTATTTTGAGCCCTGCGTAGGGACATTCAATTGTTAATCTACTGTGTCTAGGGTACAGTATAGGAAGGGGGAGCCCATCCCTCTGCTTCCACCGCCTTTTACCTCCCCAACCAAAGTCAGGTCCCCATTTTACACCTGGGTGAAGTGAGGGAAGTCGTGTAAAGTGCATTTCCAAAGAACACAATGTCTAGCCAGGAATGCCGGGAATCGAACCCATGACCTTTCGATCTCATGTCCACTCACCAGCCATTCAACGCCAGTGTTGGAGGACCTACCTGTAACAGGTGCCTCGATGTCTATCATGGTTTTCTCCTTCCTCAGGAGCTCAGCGCCGTCGTTGATAATTTTCAAAGCCACGGCGTCGTCCACCCTGCCCTCCAGGAGGAAGTGCTGCTTGAGCACGTCCATGCGCGGCTTCCCATTCTGGTCAAACACCTCCTTTATGGTCAGCCGATGGCTAGGAGGGAAGGGGACACCTGGACAGAGGCAAAAATACAAGATTAGAACATACAGTAATGTTGCCACACATCATGTACAAAGATGGAGAAGAAATACAGGAGCATAAATTCAATGGTCTAACCCTTGAGAGATGGGAACAACTGATGTTAAACCGGACAGTGAGTGAGTGGGATGATAGTAGTTACCCTATAATATACAGTGTTCGAAATACTTTTTTGAACCAGGTAGCACAGTGTGCACCTTTGAGTTCAGTGGTACATATTTTCAGGTTGTGTGGTGCGCTACCTGAGTCAGGGAGCAACTAGCACACAAGAAAATCAGGTTGCAATTGCTAGTGTGCTAGTGGGTATTTCGAACACTGATATAGCAACCTACAAGTAAAATTGAATCATGACATCTTTCACTTTCATAATCTCACGAGCTTTTAAGGTGCTTTTATGTCAACCATACCAAAGAATATTTTAGCACATTTTCCAAGGGTCTGCAAGACAAGGTAATTTTGCTGCTGATTATCAGCAAAAGTTCAATTTCCTGTCTTCTTCATGATTATTGTCACATTCAAATACTCTTTTCCACCTGTGCAAAAGTCATCTGTCTGAGCAAAACACTTTCTTCAACGTGACAGAAAGTTGAATTCATCTCCAACTAGAGGACAGCACACAAAAACAATTCTTAGATTTTTCAGGTTCCAAGCTTTAACACATCAAGAGGTGTGGCAGGTTTCAAATACTGACACATAGATAGGCGTCAGTTGAGTGGAACCCTGTTAACTCCTACTGAAAGGGTATAGCACAGATCACTGCCTGACATCAAAGAGAACCACTGTTGATAGATAAATGTCTGACAGCTCTATTGACTTGTGTTTCTAGTCTGTTTCAAAACTATCATGACAAGCCTGAGGCACGGCATTTTTCTATTGACGGATGTTTCACATTTTTGGAAGGAATAGTTTTTCTTTTTTTTACAGTTGTCCCTTTCCAGGGCTAAAAATACTTTTTTCTGAATACCTGTACTGGTGCAGGTATTAGGTAACTTTTGAAGTACAGTATGCATAACCTGGGTTAGGTGCTGGTCGACATCAGAAGTACTTGCAGAGCTCCAATTTTACCTGCACTAACCTGCATATGCAGGTGGTATTTTGAGCCCTACACTAACATGCAGGTTAGATATTTGACAAAATACAGTACATCCCTTACAAACTGAATCATGCTATAAATGCTAATTTGCATGTCTTTCCATCCACAATATCTAGGTCCAAAAAATGTGAACAATTTAAAAAATGAAACATATCTGCATTCTTTGCATGCAAATCCTTCACTGTTAAATGATTCTTTTGGGGCTCCTACATGTACACGACAACCAATTAGTTGTGAGATTAACATAGTAAGTACTCCTAAGATGGAAGAATATTGAAGGCACAACTAAATCTTAGTTAGATAAAATAGAAACACACTTCCTACTGCTATGAATTTGTAACGTCTGCATAAGGCCACACCATCTTAATCAATTGGTTCTCGGATTTGCCAGCTTCATTTTTTTACAGGGGGGGGGGGGGCTCAGGTTCTGAATCAACTCGAAAAAGGCTCGTATTTTGGCCCCAACAGCTGAAGAAAGTCTTTGTTATTACAGTTTGAATTACAAACCGGCCTGTAGCTTCATTTTTTCGTGTGAAAAAATCAAAGAACCAACAAATTAAATTAGTGTGGCCTAATAGACATTTCTATCTTTAATCGTAAAACAAACAGGATATGCAGAGATGTTTGATATGATATATGTAACATAACAACATATGTAACATTTCAAACAAGGATTGCATACACCACTCCCCAGTTTGCCGTATCTTGAGGACAATACCAAGAATTGCCTGGGCACCAAAGTTGAAGAATGACCCGTCTTTTTTGGTTGGCTGCAGAAATTCCTGCGCAGCACCAGACGGCACTATGGCAATCATTATTCAAGGCTGATGAATTCTGGTACAGGCCGGGCAGTTCAGAACAGAAAGGTCTGCACTTTTAACAAGAGGGAGCTGCATGATTTGTTATTTCAGAACTTCCTCAAGACTGACCAATTATTCTTGTTCAGCTTTCAACGGCCAGGTGCTTGCAAAACTAGCCCACTGTGCACCACAAGCCACTCCCACAAGCTAAAAAAACAGCCAAAAGCACAATTTCTCCTTCCTAAAGTTAATTTTATTCTTACAACTTGTATGTTCAAGACAACCATCATGGCCACAGATAATGCTTTCAAACAAATAGCAATTGCACCAGACATGTTCAACAGTAAACCCATAATACAACTGTTGGTAACGGCCAGTGAGAGTCCAATTCCACTAGCACTGTCAAAATCCCTCCAGGGGTCGTTTCCATGTCACCGGGCTTTCATTTCTAGGAGATTCAATCTGTTGTCTGGAACTGGCATGAAATTGGACTAAACCTGACTTCTCCAACCATGTACTAGCCTGTGGCATATTCGCCAGACCAATCACCACGGTCTCGTCTTCATTCCAACGATTCCGCTGATTAGTTGTTTGGAAATTATGGGGACCATCACTGTCACGCAATGATTGATGCCAAATCATATTAGGAAATGCTACATATTGTAGCTCTTTCCTGGCAAACCTGCTATCAGTATCACCGCCACAGGGCAAACTTTCCTCACTGTTGGCCAAGGTTCAAATAACTCTACAAGGTGACACTTGTATCAGATCATGTAAGCGGCATATACAGGAGGGCATGGCTGACAGGACCAGGGATGTTACAATGTCAACGTTGTCTACGTGGCATATAATATTGTGGGAAGGACAAATCAATAATAGACAATATATAGTAACAGCATTGTTTTATGGTAATACACTTCATCTCTTCCCTGTGGTATGTGTATCCATATCCCAAATTTACATTGATTATCAGGGCTCAAATACCACCTGCATATGCAGGTTAGTGCAGGTGAAATTGGAGCTGTGCAGGTATTTCTGATGTCTACCTACACCTAACCTGCACTGGTTCATGATAAAAGTCATCCTCAAACACTAGGGTGACATATGACCAGCAGTGGTCAAAAACTGTGTTCTTCAAAGTAGCATCACAGCAGAGAACTTACTATAGTAAAATTAAGAATGGTACTACACTGTACTAGGAACATTTCGATTTTTTTCATGACTGACTAAAGGCAAAGAAACTGTAGTGCAGGTAAAACTTGTCTTGTGCAGGTACTGTAATTTTGAATATTGCCTGTACCAGTGAAGGTATGCAGAAAAAAAAGTATTTTGAACCTTGATTATCATAGCAGAAGCCAGTAGGATCTTGATAAAGCCAAGGCAAAGATTGAGTGCAACCTGTAATAATATTGCTGGTACAAGGGGAAAACATATTTTGAATCCTTCTAATACATTTATAAGCATTGCTCATTGTTATTCCTCATATGGATCTACTGCCTGTTTGATGGAAAACCCTGGACATGTGGACAACTATAACTCATGTGACATGGGAAAAGGCAGCCAGATATTACATCACAAGATGGAGGATCCATAATTTGTTGAGTTAATCGAAGTGACCATCTAACCCGGAACCTGACGACACACTATCACTCACGTCTGCATCATAGAACGTCTCTCTCTCAAAATTGACGAAACAAATATTTCTCAGATTGGACTTAACAGTTATATGGTGGGGATGAAATATGAACACAAAATGAACAGAAATCGTTACATAATCAAGGTGTAGAAGCACACATTCACAGTCTCACATCACAAAAAGAAACAATTACTTTATTTTGGTTGGACAGTCAGGCACACCTTTGAGCCGTATCTTAATTAAACCTTAAAGATTTTATCAGGTTTCCCTTCTAATTACTTGGTGAATTGTTTGGGGCAACGATTTTGCCAAGTAGGTTGTTCACAGCAATATCTTTGTTTTGCTTTTCTTTCGAGGGCCTGGTACCAAAGTTTATAACCTCACTCACTATTTGGTTTATGAAAATGTAGTTTATGAAAAACTGAATATTCCTCTTTTAAAAATGTAGAGAATCTACTTGCTTCCTAAAGGAACCATGCCATGGCTGGAAACTGACTTAACAGTGGGACACTCCATTCTTTTGGCCCTAATTTGGCCCTACATAAACTCTACACAGACTCTGATGACAAATTTAGAACTGTCATTTCAACATCTCTCCCAGCGCTCGTGAAGGATGTAGAAATTTGACCCTTATTAACCCGCCATCTTCTTGTAACCGATGTGAGGAGACCCACATACATCTCGAGAGAAGACAGACTAAGCTGCACTCAACCCCAGGTTGGCATAAGGTTACTCTAAGAGCCAATCAGGCTGTAATTACATGGCTACTGATGCTAGTACAAGGTTATGATTCAATCAGCGATACACTTTCCAGCACTGATAATGTTAATAGTACACTTAAAGTAGGTTTCACTTTGTACCTGTTTTCTACTTCTCAAATGAAAAACATGTCAGGGTGTGGTCTACCTAACTTTGATCGAGCATTTTTCAGAATCTAAGTGATGTAACCCTTGATATTTAGAAGACTATTTTTGGCAATGTTGTATGTGTAGAATCTTACGTAATTCATTTGTATGCTACTAGACTGTGTTGCTGCCAAAGAAATATTTACACTGTGGCCTTCCAAGTAGGGAACAATTATAGCAGCCTCAAGCACACAGTCTTAATGGTTATGGAGGGGCTAGGTCTACCACATAAGGTGTCAGTACCTGTTTCCCATAGTGTGTCGGTACCTCATGGGGGCATGGACCTCCCAATCTTAGGACTAATAGGAGTATGTCTCTCCAGGATATTGCTAAATAGGGGAACAGGGGTAATACATCCTCATACTTTCACCATGTGTCCTCATACTAAACATAGTGGCTCCCTTGAGAACAGATTCTAACAAAAGTCTGGTTCCATGTTTCAGATTCAAGCCTACCTGAGGGGGGGGAATGCTCCCCTGGGAAAATTTTGAAATCTAGATCTCTGAAATGCTCTTTCCTGCATTTTGAAGGGCAAATTTTGCTTAGTTTAATGACATCTCTTCCCATATTTTTACATGCTGATTTCTGTCTGTCAAAGATGAGGGATTGGGCAAAATTTTTGTCCGTCATGAGCAGCAAAATTCCGTCAAATGACGGAAAGACGGACCTGTCACCTTGTCAATCACATTTTCCACCTGTATCTGGGGAGCACTTATCAGACAATCCTACCACACCTCTTATGTTTAAACTCCTTTGCACTCCAGTTGCAAACCAACACCCTTGTGCTGGGCCTCTGCATCTACAATCTTTATTTCAGACTATTCATAAATGTCCAATTTCCCATGACTGATGACTACAGGGCCACCGGTGTAATCACCTGTTTGCTATGCTATTGCTAGTCATGCAATCGACCCTGCTGGGACAACAAGCTGCGAATGGGCTAAAAGGAATACTCGGCTAGCTAATACTCATTTTGCCGCGAGGGAAGAGTTAAAGGTGTACTGAAATGTACCAAGCTATGGGTAATCCTCTCCCTGCCCACCCAAGGACGTCGTAAACAATAAACAGCACACCTCGCTGCTTGCATTAAAGAGAGAAACTGGTGGCAGCTTGGTGGTGATTGATGGCTTCATTAGGGAGGTGGGGAAGAGAATACAAATGGTGAGGATTCCTGTCAGATATTCCAAGTGACTCCGTAAAATAGAATTACATCTCATCTGCACCATGTGCGACACCATTTCATACTCACCGGAATTGGAAAGACGATTACCAACCAACACGTTGGTAATCAACACGACAAAACATATACATCAGAGAGCTCAAATGTGTCTTCAGAAAAAAAGAGATATAGTTACAGGTAGCAGACACACTAGCAACAGGGACCCTGGCAGTTTTACATCTATCAGTATTCAGGTCACCACCGATATCAGGTCATATTAACACTGGAGAATTTTTCTCAGGCTAGTGACCTTTCCCAGGGGCACATGATTTGTCATGTTGCTTGGTCCCTGGGACAGACATACATGTACCTTGGTCTGGGATATTTGGTCATTCCCAATTGTGGTAAATGACTTTCCCTACTGTTTCCAAGTTTTTGGCTGTATCACAATGGACATCTGATCTGAATAAAAAATATGTATTTGTTTATTGGTTCATTCCTTTATTCATTCTAACGCAAACATACAGAGTTTTGGCTAGGGTCAAAAAGGAAAATGAACAAAATTCTTAATCAAGTAGATTGACAGTGTAGAGACATGCTATAGTTTTGAGGGGAGGATACTTCTCTCAGAATTTGTATGGCCATGATTCAGATACTAAACCCTTGCCAAAATAAATAACCATTCAGATTTCCAATATTCTGTTGTTTTCTCCATAACAGTTCACAATTTCTTCAAGAGGCTGACATTTAATCAACCATGGGCTAACAATCTAACTGTAATGCTAAGAATCTAACAGTTACTCATACTTGGTTTATAACTACATGTATTATCAGGTGGAAACATAATAAATTCTATTTTTCAGCTGACAACTGGCCCATAAAACCAGTGGGTTTTATTATGCGTCTCTGGTAGTGATATTTCATAGGAAATGTCTAGGGTAAAATAAGAATTATACCTTGGGTGTTATACAGAGCGGACGGGGAATGGTACACTCAAAGGTATATTGCTAAACAAACGATATTACTGTAAGATATCATCTAAAAGCTTTCACTTCAATAGATATCAGCTGTGCTATATAAATGATATGGATTAATATAATATAGCTTAATGCAAAGGCGAACAACCTTTCATCATTATCTACTGGCATTTAGCAGCAATTTTATAAAATTTCCTTCCAGAATGTAATAAACTTTACTTAGCTTTTGAGTAGCTATAAAAGCACTCTTCTTTCAAATAACCAATACAGAACATCCATAGCTTTATCATCACAGTGACAAGAAACATTAAGAATCACACATCAGCAAATCAATGATGACAGAATATCATTTCAAAGCCCGCATGACAAAGTCTTCAATTCAATTTCACCCTTGCAGAATACGGATTTAGTAATTCGGCAACAGGAAATTTCCTTGGTGCTCTATTGAGAAGAATGTATCTTCCTGAAATGGAATACGTAACCAGAATCATCTCTGTGAAATGATCCCTGAAGTTCAGAAAATGAAGCCATGGTATTCAAACAACAGCTGGGATTCAGCTATGACAGGCTCTTCTCATGTTTTATTCTTGGGATGAATGATATTTAGAAGTGCTCTTCCTATCATGTCATGAAAATCAGCATTTACATCAAGTCTAACTCATACCACTGGAGTAACTTGATGTTGCCATGGCACTGTGTACATTTGTTTGTATCAATCTAGTGATAAAATATTACATGTTCTTTCCATTCAATCTTGCATCCTTCTCTATTGTTATCAGTTAAGCCTCAATACTGTTGAACTCCTAATGACAATTGCCATTATGGGAGTCCATATCATCAAAGGCCTGTTTCTAACAAAGACACCAAACTATAACCAGAGTGGTTAGTCATTTCACACCTTGTTGCTAAGTCACTTCCCACTGTGTAAATTTGCTCATGATGTGTAACACTTGACTATACCTTATTGTTTGCCTCCAATTCAGTAAACAAAGCTAATACAGACACCTGTTTTTCAAATGTTAATTAAACTGACCCTATCTACACTAGGAGGTTGAAACATTTGGAGGGGGGGTGAAATATATTTATACCAGAAAGCACTTGACTTTTGACAATGGGAGGGTTAGGCTTGGGAAATCAGGGTAAAAATACATCTAATTTGTGGGACTCCTTTGTAATATACCTGCGATGTTTGCTTCAATATGGCTAAACTGTAGTCTGACAACAAAAATTACTGATTACTTTATTCAAGAAATAGTGACCAATAAGAATTTGTTTTTATATACTGTATTGTGTGTATTCAAAGGTCACATCGCCTGCCTATGCCATACAATGTAGTTGCTATGCTTTTGTTGTGTGTGTCCTAACTACACTGTATTTTCATAACCTTTTCTACCCCTATACCTTTGGCAAACACTAATTCAATGTAATCGCACTTGCCGACATGGAGCACTGTTTAACTGCGACAAACAAAACAATTATCACCCATAACTCCAGCGTACTACGATATAAACCCTGCCTTTGTTTTCCAAAACAATAGACACTTCTTGCTAGGTAGCAATGTTTGTTTTGTGCGGGGGTGTTTTGCTTTATCAGCTTTTTAAGTCTCGCACTTCACAATGCCCACAGGGTGGAAGTAGGGAGATAAAGGTAGATGAAACTGACACAGTGCCATGAATAAACACAGGCGACAGAATCTTCACAGGCGACAGAATCTTCACAACGATGAAGGTGGTCGCCTTAACAGAAAGAAGAAACATGCATCCCAAACATGAACAAGCACCTGGCTGGAAGAATAAAAGGTAAACCCATTGTTGAACTTCAGGGGAAGAGTTGTTTAGCTGTGCTGGTATTAAAACAACAAAACACATCATTTCTCGCTCTGAGAATTCTTCATCAGAAAAGTACTTTTGCAGGAGACGGCTGTCCAATTGGTCTGTTACCATGACAACATTCCAGCATTGCAAATATTTCAAGGTGAAATCACATCAGAACTGTCCTTAGGTCCACATGATCCTGTGTGTACTACAAGTAACAGTATTCAAAAAACACATCAAATGCTGGTGAGAAGTCATCTTATTTGTATTTTTACAATTTGGTCATGCTTACTAAAATACATTTTTACAGCAACTATAGAACCCTATTCAACACAGCCCCTCGGAGATTTCTACAAGTCACCGTAATGTACTGCAATAAGAAGCGACCAATAAATATTTTATGGAACTACACCATTACCTGTAACTGCAAGTACGTCAAAAGAATGACTGATCAGAAGGGAAATAATGTCTCTCTCTCTTCCATCCAACAATGGGATTAGTTAATTATTGCTGTCAATAGTAAAAGTTAGTATTTCCTATGAACATTAACAAGTAAAATTAGGAAACAAACTGGGATTCTGTCAAATGTTATTGAAAGATACAACAGGGAAGTGTGAGGATCTCTTAGCTGAAATGGGAAAGTTGCCAAAAGAAATTCAAGGTTGTAGAGAATGTGCCTCCAAGGTAATACCCTCTCATCCAAGACAAAACCATGGGACACATGGCATACACACTGCCTGGGAAGGATCAAGGTGTCAGCAGGCAATATCCTTACAAATAATGCAGCAGGATGACTTTTAATGCTATCAGCTACGGTTAATGGAAGAAACTGTGCGAAGATTTTAAGGGTTACAAATAAAAGCCGAGGCTTCAGGCATCATGTAGAGCTTATCCCGGGTTTTTGAAGTGTAAGTACCCATGAGTACCATACAACTTTGACTTGATTCTAGTTTACACCACGCTATCATTCCAAGAAGTATGGGGGGCTTTCCGAAAAAGCTTGTTTCGCCAGGACACGCGGATAAACTACCGGTACTTTTCCCTCAAGGGTTTGCAACACCAGATCACAATTTGAACATTCTTGGTCGATGAGGTAGAGATACATCAGAGATGATAGTAGACACACAAAATCGTTTCCTACAAGAGAGCCTTCCTTACTACTAGATCTGCAGATTTTGTGCAATTGCTACTAAAAATGGAAAACTTATACATTGAATAGACACATGTACAACTTCCAAAACATTTCACTGGTACCGTGTTTGTAACAGATAATAGAATATATACATATCATGTGATATGCAAAATACAAAAGACATGCATTTTTATCATATTCTGGCTGACTGGAAAGAGATCATCTCCAAAAAGCAAAAATGCAAAGCCCACCTGACGCCATTGAATACCATGCCAGCAAGTCATCCCACCAACAATAACCTTATATTAAGAAGTCCAATTTCTCCAAGAATAAAATCTTAGCAACCAAGGTCAATAATACAATGAACTGAAATGATTTTTTTTTTACAAAAGAAAGGTAATACAAATTTGTGTTATCTTGGTATATGACAAATACTCCTACTTAAAAATAAATGCCTCCACAATCATAACAAGTCAACTGCTTAACGAAACAACATGATCACAACAGCAACGTTGCACACGGAAAACACCGCCCTACATAACCGCTACGGTAAAAACAAAGACACGTGCACAAAGTTAAACCACGTCAACAATTTTAACACTTGCCGCTCACCGGCCGGGCGACAACATTTCATACACAACAGGAAAAATAGGGGGGAGTCACAAATATGGCAATCACCACAATATAAAAAACGCTACGGTAAAAACAAAGACACCTGCATCAACACGGACATAACGGCACACCACATGCCCAAATTCATAGAAATACAACGTACACAAACATGACTTTTACGTGCGAACACATTTCACAATTCCGCCCCATCCATAAACCATTACGGTCCGCATCTGGTCTGCATTAAAAACCGCCCCGCACATCTGCATTAAGGATGCTCCCCCCCGCGCTATTTAAAACAACGGGTTTTTCGCGGCCGGTCCCATGTGCCCCTAAATGTAGGGGTGCTTTTCGAATATTATCTTGACCGCGAAAACACCTACGGTAAATATTGATATACGTGCATCACCACTGGCATGCCTGCAGACGACGTATAAAATTAAATGCCGATTGAACAAAGGGAACCGTGAGTTTTAGCTGCGAACACGAAAAACCGGCTGACCCGAATACTCCTGCAGGAGGTATACCTCCTTCACGGAGTAATAAACAGGTCAGTGCTTCAGACATCATAAGGAATCCATTATAGCTAAGGACCTCATAAATAAAAAAAAAGGTCACCAGCCTACATATATATATAAACCATGATATGCCATTCACATGTTTAAAACTGTGACAACTTCATTTCTCCTTGCCATCAGGGTGACCAGGACATTTGTTAGTTTTATACATACGGTACATTGTACAGTAGTACCTGCAGTTCTTTGGACATGCACACCGTAATCCATCCATGATAATCATAGTACTTGCAACATCTCCCTTGGCTACACTATAAACACACAGTCACCATCACACCAGCCAGAAATGCAAACAAAAAAACGCTGTAATACACACAAAAGCAGCACTGAATGGTTTCTGGCCCCCTCCCCCCAAAAAAGATTATCACTTTAATCAATCATACATGCATTTTGTAGGTATCATGTAATCATCCTACACATGAATCGTAAGACGCGAATTCAGGCTAGCAGGTTTTTGTTTGGGACAGGTGGCCACCCCCTACTGCTAAGGACCTGCTTAGTAAGACAGGTAGTTCTTTTGTACCTGCCCAGAACACCTAGCAACAGGTTATGTAACCTGGAAGTTCAAGCACTTCACATGGGCAACAGAACACTTCAGCTTAGAAGTCACAGAAAACAGGCTTAGAATTGTTGATAATAATCCCTTTTTCCTACTTACTACCATGTACGTCAGTGGTAGCCTGTATAGAGAATGGGCATCTTTACATGTCTGCCTTCTAGGTCATGAGGCCAGGTGTAGGTTTCATATAGCAACAGTAGTGAAAATTGATACCAATGCAAAACAGGTATATTCATCAGGGTATCTATATATCTAGACTCTCAAAAAATCTGATACAGTTCCTCATTTGATGCCTCTCTTTAGGAAAAACTCTGACATGTTTTGGTTGATGCTATTATTATATAAGCTAAATGCCTCCTTTGGGATTTTGTTGTTATGCAGCTGTCATTTTAACGAATTTATCAATGTTTTAATGCAATGGAGGCTACCATCATATTGACAATCCAAGATTTATATGTCCACATGATTGTTTGGTTACTATATATAAACCACCACCACTTTAGTTGCCTGGAATTATTGAGGTAAAAATAGATGAGATGTCAGATTAAATTTCTTCCATTAGCTGTGCCTGAGTACTAGAATATTCAAATCAGAAGCACGGCTATTGAGACATGTCCATAGAAAGAGATCACTATGTGTCAAGTTACACATATAACATACTATGTAGTTCAGTCTACAAAATATAAGGCCTAGGAAAAAAAATGTTGTGTTTCCGGTTACCCGACCGACCCTATGAAAAACCCCCCGACCCTAGCCTTTTTTGGGCCGACCAGATGAACTTGTAAAATACATTTTCAAAAATAATCGTTCGTGTCCCGGCATTTATTTTCTAAAAAATACGGCGCTGAAAATGTGTTTGTTGTGCCGCGCGCGTCAGCCGGCGCGGCTGACGTGCCTGCATGACCTCGAGGTCATATGCAAATATTGCATAACGTGACCGCGGTACGCGCCTCCGATTGGTCGATGCTTCACCGCGCAGCGCGGACGGCAATTCACAAAGTGTGGCTACGGGCGTGTAAACAATTTTCTTTGTTTCAAAATACGCGCCAAAAATGCTGTTTCTACGACTACATAACGAAATTCTAGTGAAGAAATGCACATTCCAAAGAATCTTTGGGGAAACTAGATATTTCTTTGCGGATTTATGGTAATTTTGACGCCCAATCTACCCGGAAGTTTACGTGCCCAGATCAGCGTGGGTTTGAATTCACGTAGTTTTATTGACCAAAACAAGAAACAAAACTACCGCTAAAGAAAATCCTGTAACATTTCAGATACCGGTGATTATGGTTTTGTTCAAAATATTGGTGGATTCGCACGATGTACCGGCGTTTCAGCCGTATGCTTCCTCAGGAATTCTTGCCGCGTTTAATAGCGGCGTGGGGAAATTTTGCACGGCCCGGCGTTCTTGCTTCTGCACGCTAAAATTTTTGTCGGGCGGTACGACACAGCCAGCGTTCATCGCAATTCGGTGTCTCATAATATTATTTTTCAATATCAATTTAACAACAATACCTTTTAATACTCAACAATATACGCATATGTGATCAAATTATACGTAACGTCTCTGCCTTGTAAACATGAATGAATTATTACTTGTCGGCCGCTACCATAGCGCGCAATGACCGACTGCTGGCTTGCCTCCCGATTTTTCTCGGGGAAAAACCTGAATAAATTGCGCACCCCGACTTTGGCTTTGACCTGAACCCCCTACTTGAGAGTTGAAATGTCAAAAAAGTGCGTCCTTTATTAGAAGAAATACGGTATATACAAACAAAGAATTTTACGATCTCTTTAGTACTGCCCAATTTTCTGTGTAGTACAAACAGATCATACGTTCATTGTCCCGGCTTTGACTAAAAAAAAAAAAAAAAAAAAAAAAAAGGGAATCCCTACCTACCGACCCTAATTTTTTCTGGACTGTAATAGGAAACACAACATTTATTTTGTTAGGCCTAAGCACTATTTCAAAATTGGTGTAACTTATAATGCTTTTCTTTACTGTCCTGTGTAGAAATACACATGGCAATTTCTAAGCTTTTTCTAAGCACAAACCAAAATGTAATTGTAATGGAATTTACATGGGCTAAATGACCATGGTAGATCATTCGAACCTATAGTATAGCTAGAACACGGTTCTTCTCTATCCAGTCTTGAGACTCAATGAGAGTGACACATATCTGCAACTCGATACACTGAAGGGTAACTTGATAACAAAATCACAAGTAAACTTGACAGCTGTATTTATGCCTGTTCCTGTATGCTTCTGATAGATAACAGAACTATTTTCTATACATTCCCCATAGATTACTTCTGACTACTACTAAGATTACAAACATTTCCTGCGCTATGGCCTGTCCTATTACCTTGGCTACAATAAAAAACATGAAACATAACAAAAGATGAAAGCCTTTCTTTTACAGCTTCAGTTCAAACATCACCTTGAAAATGGTGAATTATGTAACACAGCACCCCTCCCACAATTATATGTTCCCTAACCAATTGCAAGGTAACCATCCCAGTGGTGGTCAGAGCCTCCCACAAAGGCACATGGGACCGTCAGGATCAGTTAACATCAAGGTTGACATGAAGGATGTTATGATTAACAGTTCATAAAAAACGTGTAACTTACTATACTTAATGTGTCCATACAATGGTGACATATACATATCCCACATAACTTTCAAATTGTTTTATAAGTTATCCATATCAATCATTCAAAGTATAACATTTCAATGTTAGTTTCAATTTTTGAAAATGTACTGTGTAAAATCAACACAATTCAGTCTCAATGACAACAAAGCTGATTGCACAATAAAGCTACATCACCCAGGGCAGACATGAAAATGTGGAAAATTGAGTATGTTGTTATCATTAATTTTACTGAATCTACTTTCGTGATCAAATACAGTACGGGCCCCTTCTAAAGATAGCTTCAAATGGCAGATTTAGAATTAGATACAACATATGAATGAGTTTAGGTGTGACAAGCCATTTGGTGTGAAATTGCCAGCGTGAAATTGCCAGCCACGGCTGTCAAACTGGTGTATCACACCGAATGGCAGTTATACTGGTTGACCAATTCAGAATCAGTTCAATGCTCTAGCAAATGCCCTGTGGAACTATTAAGCCCGCAAGACCTATTTTTTCCATGGTTGGTCCCACAAAAGGCCATTAATTCCCCCATGCATTCAAAAATGCCCAGAAGGGAGATCCCAAGTGGTTGTTTCCCATGACCTGTGGCATATCTCAAAGCCACAAAGCAGGCAGAAGGTCGCAGAGGTACATGCCTTTATTCCCCAATACCAAAGTCCCAAGGCCAGATAAAAGTAGATGCTCAAGGTCCTTTCGAAGAACATGCTTCCAAGGCAAAAGCATAACTATAGGAGAGAGACTTGCCCTTAACTCGCACACATCAACTTTGACGTATTTGGAAATGGCAACATGTTCACTTCTCTCTCTGTTGTATCTTGTCAGAAACAGTCATGTTCAACCATCACACAAACAAGAGCCTCTGTGCCCTTGACCATTCATCTTCCTCAAATTGTCAAAGAAGGATCAGATTTCTAAGGGTTTTACTGGTTGCGTCAAGGGAAATTGAACCTACAAACAGGAATCAAATCCTTAACTAATCCTTTGTTAATCCCCTGTTGACTTTGCAGTGACTACTTTCAGACAGAAAGCACTCTCACACAGGGTGATACTGCCAGTACCACCTCTTTACAACTGATAACACAGCCCTGTATTTGTTTACTACACAGCGGCCACAGCTACCTGTCAGCAACAAGAGGTTATCACGTTACTAGGGTCACCCAAGGGGGTGAACTTTAGGGAAAGGCCAAGGCACATGTACAAAATACAGAGGCCAAAGCCACACCTGAGGCACAAAATATGGACACATGTTTGTCGATGTTGTCGTGACTAGCGAACATTATGTGAGTGTCCTGCTGGTGAGACCTCCTAATGCGAGCTGCTCTGGAGGGCATGGCAGCCAAATTAGCTCACAACATAGCAGTCCTACCAGCTTGGCAACTTCTTATAAGCAAAGCTCTCTGCTAAGTTAGACTCTTAGAGGAGGGGCAGCTTTATAGACATAAATCCTTGAGACAAATTTGCACTGCGAACAGATGTCTCCATGGGCCACAGTCCTAACATACATGTTGACAAACCAGTGGAGCAACTGGGCTCAAAGCAAGGGCATGCCATACAATCTTTACACACACAGCTTGCCCAACCATGGTCAACCCATAAAAGCCTCTTCTGCAATTCAAATCAGCTGGGAATCCCTGGCACCAGGATCTTCAATGGGAAAGTTATTGATCACATCCCTATAAATATCTCTGAGGTGATCAGCTTAGCCAAACCACAAGCAGCCACTGATTCAACATTTGCACAGAGAAAGTAACTGGCTGCATGGATCACACAGCTCAGTGCACACTATCAGGGCCTTCCAGGGAAAACAGCTGCACAGGCAACACCCATTCTCTGGCTGAAATTCGGTTGAGGGTGGTTGTGGGTGGGTGCACAGTTCAGACTGATATGCGAGAATGCAAAAGCTACATGAATTATGCATTTTGGAAGAAAAGATTCTTGCAAACGCCCAGGTGCGGACAACTTCTGTCCTGGTGACCATCCTTGCGAAAACAGGCATTGAATTTTATAACAATGCATGTCAAAACACCAAATATTTCACGGGAACACAATAAGTGGAGGGGGCATTTCAGACGTTTGTGTGTGATAACACTGCGCGGTTGTGGACAGGGGAATATTTCGCGACAACAAGAAATCGATGTCAAGGTTCTGATACACGATCGCCCTACCAAGGGGGTGGGTAGAGTTTACGTTGAAAGTCTCATATTAATTAGCAATTAAGCCAAATATAGGGAATGAGAAATACAGGAAAATTTGCATCCTGACGTTACAAAATCACGGTTGTGCAAAATCTTATATAGGAGTGTGATCAATAGGCCACTTGTTACAAAG
Source organism: Branchiostoma floridae x Branchiostoma japonicum (assembly GCA_013266295.2). NCBI lineage: Eukaryota > Metazoa > Chordata > Leptocardii > Amphioxiformes > Branchiostomatidae > Branchiostoma > Branchiostoma floridae x Branchiostoma japonicum. The sequence continues at coordinate 6,717,099 of CM023837.1, read as the reverse complement.
TGACCCCTCCCATTCCATGTTCCACTAACCCAGCCCCCATATAGCACCAATACACACTGAACAGACGGTGTGTATTTCATTCCACAGAAAGCCAGGGAGAAGGTGTGGGCCATTTTCTGGATAACACAGGATTTGATATTTTTGCCGTAACCCAAAATTGGCTGCCAGTTCCACGGGCTGGGTTACTTGATGTTTATTAATACTGGAAATAATGCCTACATCAAAATGGCGGAATGTTTTGAATGGATCGCGGAATTAGGGGACATTCTACTCACTTTTGATGACCCTGTCCGTGGTGGAAAGCTTCTTGCCATCCGTGCTGGCCATTGCTGGACGCTAGATAGCGATCTACAGGCCGGATGGCTCAGAAAAGTCCCCGATACAAGCGGATTCTAACAGCAGGTTCAAAGGCGACAACAAGATGGCGAACCACAACAAGACATCCTCATTTGCATACGGACGGGAACCAAGGCGCATGTCGTCTGCGCACAGGCTCTCCCACAATGCACCGTGCAAGTAGTAGATGATGTGTAATGGGACTACAATTTGCCGAACGAAAATCTCTCTTGAACCGAATGTTTTTGCCCAGACATGAAAAAAGCCCTTCGGGAAGAAGCCTTGACAAAAATGACAAGGAATGACGGATTTCTACTGGATATCATGTAACAATCGATGAAATCAAGGAGGTTTAAATCTCCTTGATGACATCATGCCCATTGTGAATATTCTCACCATTATCGACTCAAGGAGGTTGACCTCCTTGATCGACCCAAGTAACCTCAGGCTAAACGTTATGTCAGAAACATTTGTCGGCAGCCAGTCTAGCATTATAACTTGGGCTTGTTTTGTACTTCTTTATAAATAGCTTGTTCATCATTTTAGGAGGTGGAGCACAGCTTGTCCAACAATACGGAATGAGTTGGATGATTTCCCTGTGTATTTGACCTTTGAGCTTCTCCGTTTACCTTTAATTGAAGTCGTTGTGACTTGAAGTGTGTTTAGAAGCCAGAGGTACATCCATATCCATAACTTTGTACGCAAAATAAGAATACGTGTAACTATAACGTCAATTGTTTTTTTTTATTTATCTTTTTTTTCATTATCATGTGTGAGGGCCGATATGACGATCATCATGTGTGAAGTTCAACTGTTTTCATTTCTGTACCATGTTTGTTATTTATATGTTCGTTTGATTTTGAAAGAAATAATTAAAAGAAGATTTATTTTTTTTAAACTATGACGCCAATGATGTCATGGTCCTATCACTGTGATCAAACAAGGCCTATAAAGTCGCCCCTTAGTGGAAGGCCGTTTTTAATTCTTTGCGAAGACCGATGAGCTATTTCACAGAGGAGCCTTCAAAGAAAAGAAAAAAAGCATCGGCCCGATGATGATTACAAATGACGGAGGACCGAGCAGGTATGACGTACATCCTTTGCACACAGATTGCAAGAAGTGGGCGCGGCTCATCTGCACTGTTATATCTGCCGGGGGGACACCGGAAACGTCAATCAAAGAACATTTCATCATCCGCTTCAATAAAATCCGACCTATTCTTAGACTGTAGTCATGGGCAGCAGGAGAATGGACTGGGACATCCGTAGCCTCCGCCAGACTAACAACGCGGGTTCAAATAAAAACAGTCAAATTTAGCCAACTGATAGGGATAATAACTGACCAGGGGAGTTTAGCCACTGTATAGTTAACTAGTTCATTTGGAGGGGGAAATTATTTGAATCCCTCCCGCGGATTGACTCTCCTGGCCAAGTATTTCCTCTTTTTTTTACCAAATTCTACGATCCGTACCCCCGTGGGAAGGCCTGGTAGAGGCTATCAGAATGAACTCAGTGACGTTGTACGGTACATTTCAGTTTTTCTGGTTTGATCCTAATAAATTAAATCCATGTCATTCTTAGACATATGGTAAGTGGGAAACTTCGTGTTTAATTTGATGCATATAGAATTGTACGTATATTATATAATGATATAGATATGTGATAATCATATGATATACATGTACATCCGATTTACAAAGTAAACATTACCCAACTGTACTGGCATTTATTACCATAGGTAAATCTAACTTTTCGTGCAGTGCATGTTACCTGAGCGGACTCTCAAGTCACATCAGAAGCCAGAACAGAAGCCACATCTTCTGAGACGCACAGATTGTCTCCTGAGACTGGACTGCCAAAGGAGGATTTCTCAATCCTCAGAAGGATATTGTGTCCTTGATCTTCAAACATATCTAAGACTTCGAATCGGCTTATCTTTCTCACGATGTCCTTCCACTCGTCTTGTACGCTTTTGAAGAGTCCCTATTTTGTCTTTACCTTTTATTTGTTTTCTATCCTTTATGTTCTTTTCTTTATATTTTGTCTTGCTTTGTCTTTTGTCTCGTTTTGTTTTGTCTTGTTTCGTTTTCATTGGACACCGCCCCCGCACCTACTTGAAAGCCAGCGTTAACGTTACATACTTCTACCAATTCCTCCGATCGACTGATGAGTGCTGAGTCAAACATTTAGAATTACTACTATATGGATATCACAAAACTTAGCATTGTCCATAGCTGGAATAATATTCATGAAAGAAGTCAACTGAGGACAGAACAGCGCGTTGAAAAAAAAAAAAACTGATAACGTCTTATAAAAAAGACTGCAGTAGATTACGGTGTATCCTGCAGTGCAGTCGGTGAACCACCGCGGACAAAGTAGGCACATATTACAATATTTTTCCCACAAACCTGCCAATTTTTATAATGCAACATAATCAATAGTTGCTCCTGTCTGAGGCACAAGAGACAAAAACTGAATGTTCCTTGATCCAACCGGAGCCATCTATGTGATTAGAATGTACTAGGAGGACATCAATCTTGTACCAAATGCTCCAAATCAAGTAATAACCTCGCTCAGGGATCGGAGGAACGATAATCACAAACTCCCCGTCAGGAGTCAGGACGTCAAATAATGTCCAGGCGGACTTTTCAAGCAGATCTGCAGTTGGTATATACTACTAGTATATAATAGTGCATGTTTTCATATCGTCAACAGCGTTTTATGGATCCCCGGTGTGCAGCAAATGGGTTTCGTTTCAGACTCCTGAACTACTGAAGTACAGATGCTCCAGTTGCTACTGAATTTTATTCACTGTAGTCTATAATCTTGTACAAATCCAGTGGTCGACTGGCCCAACTACGTATAACCGTTTACATTCCAGTCTAGCGACCTTCAACTACCCAAAGTCAAGGAGGTTATCTCCCCTATAGCCTTCTTGCTACAGTCTAGCGACCTTCGGCTTCGCATTCTCTTCTGCTACAGTCTAGCGACCTTCGGCTTCCATTCTCTTCTCACGCAGATGCCTCCTCAGAATATCCAGGTCCGCGGGAATGGTAGTATACAATTGAATCATTCGAATATTTTGCTATGTATGAAATGTTACGCTTGTTTTAATCATTGCAACTCAGTAATATAGAGTGTAATACTGTATCAAAGCTAGTTAACAGTGCAATATCGTATGTTGTAAAATTTTTGAAACTCTACCGAATTGAATGTCATTCAGTGGTACCCCCATTGTGATGTTCACTTGAATCATACTGGTCATCTTGGGTGAAGTTTGATGTTCAGGAGCAATGAACTGTGCATATCTGCGTCGAATTGAAGTACAAGCAGATACATGCTGCTCATGTACTATAGAAAAGTTGAAACGACCTCCACGTACTGCAAGACGAAGGGATATGTATGGTACCCTGTGCCTTAAGCTTTATATCATATATCTCTTTACGAGTTGCAATCATTCCTTGGAAAAGAACTGTGACACGGTGGGCACATGGAGACCTGGTGTGAGCAGCTTGAAGTTGAACTGAAGCAAAATTTAAAGCTTCCAACGAAGACAAACTATATATTTTTACCAATATTGTATACGTACACAGAGAAAGCATCCAGTAAGCATACCCAAATGACACTGAAAACATTATATACCCTATTACGAGGAGTGGGTGCGTTTCGAAAGACTACATCTAGTTCCGAGGCAACATACATGTATTTGGTACCGAGCACTGAATGTCTGAAGCTCAATGGTCTTAATTAGCGCCTCATCTCAGAGGGCGCTAGCTCCTGGGCATCTTTGATGAGATGGCGACATGGCGCGGAATGACTTGATCGCTCTGAGGCAATTTTCCAGGAAAAGGCCAGGGTGGCAGATCCTAAAGGAGTTGAAGACAATCTACAGGGTAAGTAAATGGCCAACGAATCGAACTGCCGCTGTACGAATGTAGTATTCAGCCGGCAGGGCGCTTAATTCGATTGGTTCGACAGAGTTGGTACTAACATTTTCAAAATGCTTCTCTTGGCACAGATTCGATGCCTTTACTTAAAAAAAATAGGAGAATTTTTGTGAAATTCTTGTTTTATTCATTATTGCAAATTTCTCATTTCTCAAATTTCAGTTTCTGGGACCTACCTTCCTGTGTCTGACCTTTTGTGATGTGTAGTTAGGGGATTGCCCCACCACGTACTGTCACAAACACACAAGCAAACACACACGGACACACACACACGGACACACACACACGGCCACACGCACGCACACACACACACACACACACAAAATACCTCCGTACCAAGAGGTAATGATTCTATACCGAAAAAGACAGTCACGGAGGCATGTGCTGAAACGGTGACTTGTAAAACCGACCCATGCTTGGTGATCAATGCCTCCAATATAATTTACGAATACCTCTGACATTTTAGGTAAGTGACACCTTTTGTAATACCGCCTTACTTCAGATTAAAAACTGTCAACGCCAAGTACACATCAATAATTCCCGCTCATTTGAAGCATTCATCAGGTAGTGTCCTGACGCGCACTTCCCGTCGCGATTGTCAGCGCCACCCGCCCACAATCGCGGGATATTACATGACAGGACATCGATCATCAAGGCTCACCTAAGGCGAGATAAGGGCTGCAGAGGACTGGAATGAATTACCCCTGTTCAATTTCAGGAAATGGATGCATAAAAAAAGTTTCTGCTGTCGTATTGTCACGTCGCCAACTGCCTTTACAGGTTTCGGTGAAGATAGGTGCAGACAAGGTCTTGACTCGGGTCCGTGTGTGGCGGCTGTGGAATGTTGGAACAAAGAGTTCGCCAAAAATATGGAAGAAAACTTCATGTACTCTCAAAAGAAGGTATACAGTAAAACTTAAAGGTATGCAGAACAACGGAAACGTTTAACTGTTGAGCAAACAAACAAACAAACAAACAAACAAACAAAAATATTTGGATGTATGCAATCCTGCTGAAAAATATGCATCATTTCTTCAAAAACTGTTGGAGCTTCTTAACGGAAATTCCTTCACAGTTCCAACATTTTTCCGACTAAACTTTTGTCCACCCAAGGCAGAAGTCTGATTGTGTGCTTGTACTTTACGTAAGGTGCGAGAGAACATCTTAATTTCTCGGCAGGGTATTTATGTCTTAACTTCATTAGTGCCAGTGACGGGACGGAGGACCGTGTATAACTGATGTAAGTGATGAAGCTACGCTCATCACTATCCCAGACTTTCTAGCACGCTTCATGCACTTCATTTTACCAATCCTCGCTCCCAACTCAATAAACAAATTCAGCCACTGTAGCATGAAGGCATTTTCTCCTCCGATTTCCCAAAAAGTGATGCACAAGTTTTGTCACATGGACATATATTTTTTTTAAGATAAGCTAACTTCTCTTCTACCCCCCCCCCCCCCAACCATAAAGGAAAGATACTTTTTTCTCTGATGTTTCTTGTTCTTTTCAGGCTGGCATACTATACAGGGGAAACTTGGTAGAGGAATACATTATTGTAGTTTCTCTCTGCAGAGAGATTGTAATTTCATACCAGCACATGGGGAGGGAAATGTCCAGTAGTTGCTTGCAAATACTGATTTTCAAGTCCAGTCTGCGTTCCCACTGAACCATGAACTACTGTATTGAGATTCTGAAAATAAAGTGACGTCCACTTATGGCAACAGCAAAAATGGCCACAGTAAATGAACAATCTCACATCCAATAATAGCTTTCCGTCGAGCGTGTTAGTCTTCCTCCTCCCATCCGGCAAACTCAATAGCCTTTTACTATTTTTAAAGCAATGACCATTTTCACCTCCTGGCTGAAGGTGATTTGGTAGTAATAATTACTGCAATGCTGTGAAGGTACATGCCAGCTGCTTCCTGGATGGATTTTGTCTTAAATTTCAATTGACCAGTCTGTCTCCGTCGGGTGGTAGAATGGCTCTTTTCCAAGGAAATGTGCCAGATGTTTTTAACATGTTAACCCGCTGGATAATTGATCTGATGATGGTAATGGCCTTAGGAATCACATGGTTCAGATGCACACATCGACAGTACAGACGGTCTGAACAGTCATTTAGTCAAGGCCAATGAAGATACAACGACATCGATTTTAGATCACATGACATTACTGCTGCTGAAGGTGAGGTGTTATCCTAAACCTTGCATGTGAACAAGAAATGGAAGTGGTACAGTCTAAAATGACATAAAAACACCAATATTTTTCTCACATAAAAGCACAATAGCCCTGTAAATAAAAAAGAAGCCAGAACAAGACTTTTCTTTTTCAAAACCTGTATTGATAAATGTGCACTTTTCCTAGCTCCAGTATATGATACATACAACAGGCAAAATATTGCCTTATAAAATAGTGTACTAAGTACAAATCTGAGAAGAATTCATTACAAGATGGTGAAGATAGCAATGCACAGGTAAGTACCAATTGTCACATTGGACTATACCAAAAGTCAGTAGTAAGTAAACTAGACTAAGTGTTATATTTCTCCAAACACTGTACATTTCAAAATTACATTTTGTACATATCATTAGACATTTTCAGTTCTAGAAATTCTATGGTATGTCAGGGCAAGGAATAACAATAAGAGATTTTTCTGTGCAATTAAATTGATTGCTAATACACTAAAATAGAAATGTTCTCTTTATCGCAACAGCCCCACAACCAATTGATACTAAGGCTACCTTAGTAGGAAGAACATTAAACTGTTCTTCTCTACACACATGGTCATTGACTTTGTCATAGGATCTCATGTGTTTTCTCCTTCACATGATGTTTTCTTGAGACAGTATAACACAACATCAAATCTGGTTACAATGGAAGAAGAGATGGACCAACATAACTGTGCAAATTTTGGTCAGCTTAGCATGTCTTCTTACAACCTCTCAGATGTAGTGACTCTTCATTGGCATCTAATCCCATCCGTATGATAAACACACTGATTTACATAAAGGCAGATGGCCTTATCACAGTGAAAACCTGTTAGATAACTACAGCTGGCCATAGGGGTAAACTAATATACAGATGTAGGTCTGAGGTGCAAAAGAAGCCACTACTATTTAATGAGTTCAATACAGCCTGGTGAAAGGTGATGACACCTGTTCTCTCACCCCTTCCACACGTGTGGTGAAGTTTAATAAACAAATAAACAAACATATTACAGCTTAGTCCTGTGTGGTAATCCCTGGCTGTTTGTTAGGGGGGTGAGGAACTATGGGCGGAACGGGTCGAGATGGTGAGAGGGGGCGTAAGATGGGCGATCTCCTCGCCAGAATCTCCTGCACCAGAACCTCGGGGTTTATCTTGGCGGAGTCCGTCAGCGGTCGCAGAGCGTGCTGAGTCGTTGGCGTGATGATGTCGTACTTCCTGGGAAGCTGACGAGGGCCCTTCTTGATTCGGCTGCCCTCTCTGACCGTGACACCTGGTGACACTTCCATGGACTCAATCTAGTAAGGAAACAAAATACTTAGGTCAGCAAGGGTGATGCTGGCAGGTACTACGTTCACTGTACCCACTACTGGTAGACTGACTAAATCGCCCTCCTAGCAGCCGGCCCGCTTGTCAGTTGCCATCACATGGGGAGGGGGTCTATTAACAGTCAGTGAGAGATTGTGTAAACACAGGCTACCACTACTGGGTGCCTGCAAACTTGGTGTGTTATGCCGCAGGGCAGCTATTCCATTAGACCAATACAGATTCAGATACTGTATTACATGCTGCGTACATTTGTATCTCAATGTGTCCGAAAGACCAATTTGTCATTTGAACAATTAGTATAGTCCCAACAGCACCATGAAAATGTATACCCAAGGACATTATTTGTGTAATGTATACCCAACATCTGGCTAACAAAAAGTAGCAGACAAAGATATTCAAGTGCAAAGCTTTGGTTACAAAATGTGGTGAAGGTTTTCTATAGCTAGACCTAGGTTTTAATGTAACATTGAAAAATGAAATTGCTCCAGTCATACACAAACCTGAAAATAACATATCATTTGAAAGGGCACCGACTGAAAGTGCTGCAGTTTTAAAAGATACATGATTTACTTGACAAATGCTGTAAATACTAGCATGTCAGACCTCCTGACATTAAGGAACGATTATGATTTAAACACACACTGCTCAGTGGCTTAATGGTTTAACCTCCCCCTAAATGCCAAGGTTTTCGCAATGACTCACAATCAAAGAACCAACTAAAGGAGACCAGATCTCCTGAGGAAGTTCTAGATGTTAAATAAGACTTGAGGCATTTGCCTTCGTCACAGACTTCAAGGTTGCCAATGGTGCATGTGGGGATACTTAGTTTATTTGGCAAGGATCATTTCAAAATGGCTGATAGTAATCCGCTGTACTGTAGGCTCAGCAGAAACGAAGAAGAAGAAAAATACTAGGTTGTCCAAAAAGTAGCAAGCAAATGCTCTAATTTGACGAGACAGACATTTATCAAATTTCCCTGCTTACCAACTGTTACCTGGCATATTTCATGTTGGTCAATCATTATCTAATGTGGATTGTTTATTGTTTTATTCAAATTTAAGGAACCTGAACAAATCAACTGTTTTGACAGTGTTTTGATTGCATCCCTTATAAAATGCAAAGCTGGAGCTCCACTTTGGAAGTCAATGTTGCAATTAGGATGTGACGATGAGCTTGGGCTTGTCATAAATTTGTTTTCCACCTTTTCATAACAACAACAACAATAGCAGCAAACACTGTTTATTTTGTGAAGAAAATGTAAAGTACCTGGCTGTTTTTCAATAAAATTCAAAGAGAAATGCAAGATTAAGTGATTTGCTTCAGCCAAGGTACTGAAATATTGGTTGCTTCAAATACTGCAAAGAAACTGAAAGACTCGGAAAGATTTGGAAGCCAAGGCACTGACTTCATTGAAATGTTAATAACAAAACTAGAGATATGTAAGACAGAATTCAGATACTGGAATAGTGGAAAATTTAATTGTTAGATGTGCAGAATAACTAGGAACTTTTATACTCCCGAGGTCCTCCAACTTTTGCATGCAAATTACAGCAGGTATATTCATGACAAGGCTGACAGTTCATTTGGCTTACTAATAGCTTAGCAAAAAGCCTTTGTTCTCAATTTTCCAAGCAAAAAGCTGCTTTGGAATACAATTTGTGATTTTCACGCTACCAATTCTTGTCACATTGTATTAATGTCTGTCACGTATAAACTTTAGGACACAAAATGTTGTTGTAAATCAAAGTGCATGCTGTAATGTAGTTGACTTGAATCCCCAAAGACACATTTAGACTGATTAGTGTCAGAGACAAGTCATCATGGATTGTGTTTTAATGTTAGGGGCCTGCTGAGAATGCTGAAATAGGTGTCCTGATTAGGGGCATGTGGAAGACAACTGGGAAGAAGTGACAGGTTGAATCTTGTGATCAGTCATGTAGGCAAAGCAGACATCATGCATCATAATCTGTATCTATAGGGAATCTTTCAACTCATAAGAACCCTTTGGAGATACTGGTGTCACCTCTCTGAGGATGAACTAAACTGAATAACTGAAGCTCATACCTTCATCTTGTCCAACAGATTGCAGTGGCAGAGTAAGAATTATAAAACAGAGAATTAGTTGACAATAAATGTAATCAAATGTGACATAAGTTTCTGAAATATAGATACTAGTATTTGGAAGAGAGATGGTAAAGGGTGGACCAGGAAAGTGGCTGGGTGAAACTGCAGATGATGAGAAGGAAATTTGCACTTACAATGTAGGATTCAAAGAATGGTAAAGTTAGAAAAATTACATGTACATAACAATTTTGACAAAAGATTTCCACACAAATTGCCATTTAGACATCTGTCCACATGAACCCCCACCATCATCAACACTGGCCTCTCTGCACCCAACCCTCTCTGCCATTAAGAGGTGACAAAGATTTGGATTAAAATATCATCAAGATTTCCATGGATAGAATATGAACTTCGTAACCGTTACAGTTACTGATATACAATGTACATGTAGCAAACACAAATACATGTACATGTAATAGTAAATAGAATGACATGTATCAGGGCTCGAAATACAACCTGCATATGCAGGTTAGTGGAGGTAAAATTGGAGCTGTGCAACCTGATGTCTACCTGCACCAGTCCATGTACCTGGGTTTATATTATTAGGTGTACAAAATGTATGTTGCTTTTTATTTTCATATTGGCTGGTGCTACCTATCTTTTGAATTACATGTAAAAGAAATAACGCTTAATGGGAATCTGAACAATTTTAAGTGTGATCCATACTTCCTACATTCTGAGTGGTGCAGGTAAAATTTGTCTGGTGCACTGGTAGTTTTCAATGTTACTTGCATTCACCAGTGCAGGTATGCAGAAAAAAGTATTTTGAGCCCTGGTGTATAATTATGATAGACAATTGTGATGAAGGATGAGGAAGAAGAAATGAAGAAGAAAAAAAACAGGCTAATGAATACATGTATGAGTCAACTCAGGTAAAATGTTGACAGTAAAACCTAGATGGCTGTAAAGCACCATACATAGAGCTCCCCTAAAGCCGGGATAAAAACCAGGCTAGGTTTTCCCCAGGCTTGGTGCGACCCGGGAGGCAATCAATGTTTATTGTGTGGAATGCTCTGCAATCAGTCTTCCCTGTAATCCCTCCCCAGCTGCCGGGGGGACACGACTGTCTGATACGACCAGATCCATTTTCATAATCATTTGTCTTTGCACCTGAGCTGCCACATCCAATCAGGGACGAATCACTTGATGGGTCCGATACAGTTTATGCAACCAAGGGTTATGGTCTTTGATCCTAGTACCAGACCAAATGCTTTAACCTAATTGTAGTGACTGGCACATGGAACGTTTCTGAAATCAGTCACAGAATTATACATCATTCTTGTTGGGCTAGAAATACGCAGAAGATGGCATACCATACCGTACCATGTCTTTGATTATCCCCAGTATGTTATAGGTTTTGATGAATATTTTACTTGGGAATGAAAAGAAACTTATAAAAATTGTAGAAGATAGTCCATACAAATTTGCCGAACTTAATCAGGGCCCTTTTAGTTCTTTCATCTTCCTTTATGAGGGGAATCTATAGGCCTTTCTCCGAACTATCAGAAGATATAGAAGAGATGTCTGTGGGACTTAGTTTTTTTTTTAAATTCTTGATAACCATTAGACGAGCTCAACTTCATTGACAATTGTGGAATTTGTGTCAAAAAAAGTTTCATCTTAAAAGGATGCTAGCCTGTCAGACGTTTTATCTATCTTAAGTCTGAGTCTGAATTATATCAGCAATGTATACATACAATGTACATCCTATATAGCTGTACAATGCTTATACATTCTGGGGACAACAGAGATGCCTCAAGCTGTCAGATATACTTTGGAGAGCACAGAACTTAGCAATACACCAGCCAAATATTTCACTGGGGGTTTCCATCTCCATTCCGATCTGGTGAATAATCAATATTAGATATGCTTTGGTGCAGTCCCTTGTCTGTAAAAGAAAGCAATCTAAAGGCATCTCAGAGTTATCCATAATTCATAACACAAAAGGTTACCAGAGAAAGGTCATCACACATGGGAGTCCCCTCCCCCGAGGTGGCTTATTTAACACAGGGACAGCTATGATGGATCTAGTATTCAGCACTTTGATTTCTAGCTACTTTACTAGTAGCGAAGTGAAGTGGATTATGGCTACCCTGAGGACATTGACATCTACAGTGACTGAATCATTACCTTAAGTAACAACTCCGTCACTCGCCTGAAATCCAGAATTGTTTAAGCAAAGTGTTAGAGGTTCGCAAGGGAGTGGTGGTTTGAAAGGACTGCACAAAGCCAGGCTTTACAGTAATTATGGTAAATGCAAGGGAATCCTTCACAGCCCACTGTCTCTTTAAGAGATATGGTGGCTCAAGTTCAATGCACTTTTTAGGAGGATGCATTCAGATGAATATTAAGTTGTCTGTAGTTCATTTCATGGCAGTGTTATACAAGAGTCTAGGACCTTTTCTTTTCCTCCATTACACAAGAGTTCATTCCCTTTGAAGCACTGCCGACCTTAGAACATGGGACGAATTGCAACTAAATATGACAAGCACGTGCAATTTTTATTCTGCCTTCCACACAATGTTAGATATCGATGATTGTTACCAAACATTACGAGGGCCCTGCCATCTGCTGTCCACAATGGCTAGTGTATCTGCACAAAGTTGAGGGCATTAAATCTTACAACAGCAGGGCACGCGGCAGGATTGGAAGGGTCAAAACTCCCGACAGTTATTTTTAATATGGCTTAAGACTAATGCCCCCCGGGGGGCTGTGAACTTTACCTTGGAGCACCAGACGAAAGACGAGACTTCCTGGAGTCATAACTTAGCAGATCTGAAGCTGGGGGTAGACGGCTACGTGCATATCTAATCTGCCCCTTTGACACTAAAAGTCAAGTCGGTTCATGTGGATTTACGGCCCATCTCAGGGGTCTTTTATATTAGCAGTCAAGTAGAGGTCCAGCCATTGGTGTAAAGCTTTATTGCGTACACTGCTGGCTTTCTTTTATTACCAGAGGTATGGGGATATTGGAACGACAGATGGATTGGTAAAGCTATCTGCCGGTGGAATTACAGATGAGTGCTTTGTTTATGTGGGTACTGCCAGGGATGTGCAGTCTACTGCAACACTGGGCCTGCAAAGGGCTTACTGGTAATGTGGGAGAAACTGATGGAATATTTGTGGAGGCGCTTTCACCTGCCTTATTTTTTAAATCAGCAAAACAATAAATACTCACTAACAGTGTTATTATTAGCTATGTAGAAAGTGTAAATATTTATGTTTATAATGTATGATATTGATCATATTATATTGTATTGTTTTACTGTAGTGTCTGGGAGGGCAACTTGTAGAGGTGTCAATACACCTAGTAAGAAAAGGACTTTCTTCAGCTGTTGGGGCCAAAATGTGAGCATTTTGGACTTGATTCAGAACCTGAATTTTTTTTTCTTTTTTTTTTTGCAAATCAGAAAAAAAAATGAAGTGACTGAATCTGAGAACCAATTGATTAAATTGGTGTGGCCTTATCAAGATTTGCAGTTTAACTGTGAAAAAGAATGCATGCTGGTTGCACAAAGTTATCAATGATAATGTCAAAGTGCTTCACAGGATACTGAATCCTATTGAAGAAAAGGAAACTACAGTCTACCAGCCCATTCAACTGCAGAAAACACTCAGATTACTTCAGTTTTGTTATCAGGGCAAAATTCAGTCAAGTATGAGGTGATATGAACACCTCTTTTGCCAGATTTGCTGTTAGCAAGCAGAGTAAGACTATGAGTAGACTTGGTGACTGTACAATGGGGTATTCTTAGACATTGAGTGAATGAAAATCCTACATAATCTAGAGTCTTCTAGACTGTACTGTGCATGTGCGATGGCCTGATCATGAATGGGACAGGGCAAGTGTGAACAATACATATGATACATTTGAAAGCCACTTTGCACCATATATTACAAAAACTTTCAAGCAGTTGTTACATGTAAGTACACATTATAAATTTGTAGTTTATTGCAATTACGACATACATATGTACACTTGTAGGTACTTTTTATCCAGTTATGACACTCACTCTGCCTGTCTGCCTATTCTAACAAAGTAAGACCCTTTGAAAGGAAACCTCTCTCCCAAATCCTTTGAAGTAAATCATCATGTTCATCCCTTTCTTCAACATTCAATACCAACACTAACAGCAATATTCAGAAGCTAAGCTACATCTCATCTTAAAATGTTACATTATGTATGAAGAAGAAATGTCAGGAAAGCTGTTGCAAAATGTGGGGCTTAAAATCTCCCAGGACAGCAATTACATATCTAAAGCTTGAATTGCTTCCTCCAGGCATATAATGCATATAAGTTATGGCATGTTTCTTTTGTGGGTTCTTAGATGACACTTCGCTAAAGAAATGTACAGCTTTGACATTGAAAAGTGCACCATAGAAAACACAGAACAACAGCTGTACAATAAAGCACCTATCTTTTGGTGTATCTTTACATTTATCAAACACATTTGAACAGAATACCATATATGTCTTCTCTGTACAATTGTGATCCTGCATCGCATTTGAGAAAGATAAACTAATAACAGTTATAGTAATATAATGTTGCCAGCTATTTTATGGCATAATCTAATATGCATGGACTACAGTAACCATATTTTATTCTCCTTGAAAATGGAGACTTTATGACTTTATTGGTTGCAGATTTTAGTAGCGTACTTTCTCATCCCTTCAGACACTGCTTCGTAGTTGTCACGAGTTGCAAGTTATTCTTAGCCAATGTAGCAACCTTGGACCAAATTTGTCGAAAACTGGTCATCACGATTTCTAAGATTAGGTAAGGCTCACTAAATTGAATGAACACGACTTGGGAAGTTACACACATCACATTTAACACATCAATGGTACATGCGTGACAAATTTGGTGTCACTTCTGGTCATTTAATATTACCTATAAATATAATTAATCTGATACAATCCTAACATGATCTACTTATTAAAGAAAAGCAGCAGCCAGTCCAGATTATGTAAATCTGCAGCCCAGGGTAAACCTGTATTTTGCAGTTGGCATTTACCCTTTAAGATAATTAGCAGCACTGAGTAACTGTATGTAGATCTCACTTACTAGTAGGCTGCCGAGGTGGAACAAGCTTTGGCTTTTGTATCTTACAAAATACACTGACATTTAGTATATTATAAATATTCAGGGGTGTCCTTTTCAAACAGTCATTGTAGAAGCATTGTAAATTCTGGCAGAGGATTAAGCAGTGTTCATGAAGTGACTGGGAACTGCCATGTCAGTGTTGTATACATATAAATGCCATAGCTGGGCCGCAATAATGTTCGATACATGTGTTCTGGCCCATGTGATAACTATCCATATCACACAGGGTTCTAACGGTTATCACGCAGGCTTCCAAAAGTTCCATAAAATAATGTGAACATGTTTTGTGTACAGTAGTATGCTGCTTTCAAAAATTGCAATACCGGACTTGAATGCTGGAACTGATGTTGTTACAATTTTTTGTTCAGGGACACGAAATTTTCTCCATCTCAGGAACATTTTGCATTGAAATATGTGTTTTCTAGGGTTGGCATGACATCAATAGAATACTACATGGTGTATTCTACATCATCCTCGGTCCCAGCCCTTCCGCAGGTATTCTCTATGTACATATATGCTTTTTAAAAATTATTTCTGTCAATATAATTTGTAAATATCAAGGCCATTCAGGCTATTCTGTGTCTGCAATGTTGGTATGTGAATAAGGAAGTGAATTGAATGGCACAAAATCAGGTTGTGGGCTATTAAGGGAGTCAGCTCAACCGGACATGCTCAGTAGGATCTAACAACATAATGACAGTCTCTAGTTCCGCGACGTCCGTTTTATATATGTTCATGTACAAATTTCATGAACACAGGAAGGAGATGATCTTCCAATCAACTGTCCCAATTTTTTTTCTCAAACGTATCTTATTGTCACTAAGACACTCATTAAAATCATAATTGTTTAATTCAAACTAGCACTGCTATATCTTTATCTACTGTTCTTCATTGTTTTCCATGCTACTTGTAATTAGCCATCGGGCAAAAATTTGCATTAAACGTACTATTATCTATACATACCGTGGGGTTGATAATGGTAATTGCAGACAGTGTGGAACAGTAACTAAGCAACAAGATGTAGGTAGGAAAAATGCAGCTGTGGGAATAGAGCACAGGGTAAATGCACACTTTGGCTACTGTTCTACATAGATAAGTTTTGCCTCTATAGGTACGTCGTTCATCTCCGTAGTTTCCAAGTAAAGAGGTACAGCACATGAATCATAACCAGTATTATATTGTGAACAGACTAGACACTTTTGAAAAACCTATAATTTTCAACTTGATCTGGTTAAGCCAGGACGGCAAACTTCCCCATGAATCCTTGTTTGTGTTCTTGAGTCTCCCGTCGCCTACTTTTGCCTCGGGATACCTGATTAATCTACACCTTGGACCTCCTACGGCAGACACGCGGCAGAGGATTTTCATCTGACAACACAGTCAGCAGAAAAACTGCCACACTGCCTCGTGCCAAAATATCAGAGGATAACAATAAAAAATACTGGTGGGATTGAGCCGAAAGGTAGTATTCGTTCTAATGCAAGAGTAAACGAAGAAATGCATTAGTGAGGAAGTGCAGGGGTATCATCACAAGCCTAAGGCTTAAACATGTACTTACCAGTGGGGGCGGTAAGGGGGTTACGGGAGAAGCTTTAACTTCCTCAATGTCATCCAGCTCCCCGGGTAGCTTCCTTGTGGAGGTAGCGGATGTTCCTGTTATGGCACTGTGTCTGACGGATGGGTGAATGGCTGTCACCCCTACAGAATTAATAAACAATTCAAATCCTTAAACAAGTGAAGAACCTTGACAACCTGTAACAGTGATTTATTTCGTCTCCCCCTTCATTGTGCATGTGATCAATGGCAATGGTAAATTCAAAATTTAATAGATATACAAACAAATAAACCCCAGAACTTTCTGAGGTCTACGATACTGAACACCTACTTCAGACTTTCAAATTCATCAAAGAACTGACTCATACTCCTTACTTTCAGCTTACAATTAAGCTTTATTTTGTCACCTCAAGTTAATTTCTCCCATTTATTGTTTGAACTTTCATGTACTCCAACTCATTAATGTACACATTGTAAGTCTGTTGTTACCAGGGAGCAAGAGCTTTCCCCAATGAGAAGGTCTATGGAGAATGTGTGCGGAAGGTGTTCAGCACCAAGGACAGGTATGTTAACCTGTGTGTTGATTGAAGTACTAAACATACTATGTTACCATCTAACTATGCAGACATACATAAACATCAGGAATGTGGGGAACAAACCTTGTACTTTAGCCTGTGTAGCTGGCTCAGTAGAACTCCCAGGTACTATGTACCCAGTGCTCAATTTTGTTGGCTTCTTTTTCATTTTGAGAGAAGATATCTTCCCTGCCCTCACAGCCATGACATGGGCCTGGGCCTTTTCTAGCTGAGGGTCAACAATCTGGAATTGTGTTTTTACCCTGTGGAAAAATAGAGACAAGAAGATATAAAAGCTTGTGACATTGGAGCTACAGGTTTTCTAAAATGAAATTAAATACTAGAAAGCAACATTCGCAAAGCAAATGCAGAATGTTTACCTTCACATGGTCTAGCCTAACAAACGACTGCTGTGTTCTTACTGAAACACATTCATATATATATGGTGATCAGCCCCTCCAACTCTGTCCTACCACTTGCTACATAATGTACATGTAATCCAACACCACAGGGTGTCTGCTATAGCAACAGTTACCATGGTGACAGTCGTCTGTCCAGGCCTCAACTTTGCTGTCCTTACCTGTGTGTTGGAAGTTTATCGGGATTTATCCTGATGACATTGATGACCCTGCCTTCATGGTCGTACACGATGTCTCTGTTCCCTGGTGGTCTGCCAGCCTGGACCTACACACAGGGCAGAGATGGCACAAAATCACACAGGGCAGAGATGCTTCATATTCACTGGATCTGATGAGCTACATTCTGCTTGATTGACTTCTATAACTATGCACATTATAATGCAATATAACACATTGAAGAGAAAAAAATGGGAATGAAATCACCTTTAAGATGTTGTGACATGAAGAAGGCATCTTAAGAAGTGGGCTCTCCACTGGTTCCGGGGGAAACCTCATGGACTCTTCAGACCTTAAGATTTCTGACTCAGTCTCGTCGAGAGACTTGGTCATCTCCTTGAGACCAGGAGTACCCAGGGGGCCTCTATGGGGTTTAAACTTCTTCTTCGGCTTTTGTGGAGGAACTGGCTTCTGTATGGATGGAGAAAAAATTATTTCATGACTCAAGCACTGTTGTGCATTTATGACTGCAAAAATGGACAAACTCTGAGACAAACTGTATCAGAGATAAACCAGTTAGCTTTAACAGAATGTTTTTCATTGTCGAGGAAAGAAAATTCAACCTTTTTCTGCACTTCTTTATTGGGTTTCTCTTTCTCCACTTCCTTGGGTTCTTCCTTTACTTCTACTGTTGTCTCCAATTCAGGTTGTTTTTCCTGAGTTGCAGACCCTGGCCTGGACCCACTGGAACATAACCAAAGCTTTCATGTTAGGTCCAAATACGATGCAAAATCATATCAACTTTCTCCCTCCCCCCAGCACTGACATTTAATTCCTAATATGTAGAGAATGTAGCCCTTCCATATTGCTAGTAAATAAATCTTGGATTGTGATGATATCAAAGGGGAAAATATGGCAGCACTGTTGGATCTATGTGGCAGTTATGGTCCTACAGTACATCCACAACCCTGACCCGTCTGCCAGGCCTTATCTGGATCAGAAGTCCATAAGCCCATATAGTGCATGGCCTTTGGTAAAGGTCTCTATAACAATTTGGTATGAAGTATGGCCTTGGAGCTACTCAAATAAATGGCTTAAGATATTGGAATGGATGTGTACTCCATTCTGAACCAGGTACATAGGAACAAAACACACAGTTCAATCCTTCAGCTATGTCTCAAACATTTTTGTGATGCATGTGAAAAAAATCTGCTGACAGTGCAACTGGCATCCTATTGGCCAATGTAAAAAATCAGCTGACAGTGCAACTGGCATCCTATAGTACTGGGCAATTTTCGGAAGGCCACACCAATCTAATTTGTTGGTTTTGGTACTTAAAGAAAACATAAAGCTGAACTTGAAGATGGCATCATGAAAACAGAACATGATGGCAAAGTTTATGCATCTGTGTACACAGTTTCAGGGACTGAATGTGGTTGGATTCAAGATTTTATCCCGGCCTTCTGTTTTCATCTTGTCTGAAAATGTCCAAGATCTAAGGAACTACTAGTAAACCGGTGTGGCCAAGAGTAAAGAGGAGTTGTGGCTTAAAGGTTCAAAAATGTAATCTTCTCATTCCCTTCTTAAAGACTTACGCTTGAGACGCTGGCCGGCTGTCTGACTTGTCTGAGGTGGCTGGTTCAGGTTTGGTCCTGGTGGGTACAGAACCCTGCGCCCAGGAGTCTGTCACTGGTGGAAGGGGCTCTACAACATGGAAAACATCTCAATAACTAGGAATGTAACATTTGCAAGCAAATACAGAATATTTCCCTTCAAATGGTCTAGCCTATGTCATTGGCAGTCCAGTCTCGGAAGACTATTTAGCCTAGCCTAATAGTATATATATTTATTTATAAATGAGAATAGTAGCAAATATTGGTTTGTTTATTCAACATATTCATACATATTAGTTCAACAAGTCTGGGCGCTTGTTCTAAAACATCTGCCAGATGATAAAAGAGATGAACTCACCATCATCTTCTGCCCATGAAGGATCTTGAAGGACTTCTCCTTCTCCCTCGTCTCTCGCCAAGAACTGCCACTGTGGAAACGAAATGTATAAATTAGTACTCATAACTGACATGTTTTCCTGGTCTTCAGATATGGAATTAAGTTAACTACGCCGACAATGTCTTGTCCATGCCTACATTGTATGTCCTACATGTAAGACCACCTCTACGTAGTATAAATGCTGTGGTACCAAAAAAGTTTTAAAAAATTATACTAGTATGAAAGTTCATCTGAATTGGTAAAATAAATTATGAGAAAGTTTAAACTGTTCTCCGACTAAAATAAATGAAATTTTGGAACTTACCTCTATAATTTGCAGAATGGCATCCTTGGCCTGTATGACTGTGTATGGGAGAAGCTGTTTCTGGATATATCTTCTGTAGATCTCATCCATGGCACTGTTCACCACCTCCTCCACACAGTCCATGATAAACTCCTCCCCATCCTCTCTGTCAAGCAAACCAGTCCTGAAAGAACAAGGTCAGGGAGAGGAGAATAAGGTTACATTGATGAAACCAAGGGGACAAGTTTTGTACTTCACCTTTAAAGTTTAAAGTGTAGCTATGGAGAAAAGATACCAAATTGGTGCACTGAGACACCTGATGATGATGATAGTTTCAAGATCTAGATGGCAAGCAAAACTTGTGTCTCCTAACATCATAACAAAAATGATACATAAAGGTACAGGTGGCATGATATCATTGCAACGATAATGCTACACTAGTTTTTGGGGCAGCATGTGCAGAACTTTTCCAAGTGTATTAAAAGCACAATTTAGGATAAAGTAAATGAGCTAATTCTAGGTCTAGCTAGCTTACTGTCTTGGTGTTCTACAATGTACTTTTGAGTTTATACATATAATTTAGTAAATTTGCATGTTTGGTACTAAAATGAACTACAGGAAACAAGTGATCAGCATACCTCGATCTTCTATACCTGTAATACGTTTATGCATGCAAAAGGATTCGGAAATTTTAGCAACATAGTTTAAAATTCACAATATAATTGCAAGTTACTACAACATGTAATTTGAAATTATATGCCCATATGCCGGGTACTATAATTTAGTATAAACATTACTGTACTGATACATTCTGTGTCAAAGGGCATTTCTAATTGATTTTCAAGAACCAAAGTTAAAGTAAAATGTCAAAAACACCCTTAACGAACTTCTATATTGAGTTATAAGTTGGAATATAACTTACTAAGTACTTCATTATTTTGGTCAGAGTGGACACATTATATTGATGGCAACGAAAACATAACTACATCTACATCTACATCTACATCTCAATGAAAACATACTTTAGTTCTTTCCTACTTCTTCTCTACATCTTACCAGTCAGGCTCAGTAAACCTGCCGGGAACCACATCGTTCGTGACTACAGGTTGGGGCTGAGAAGCGCCACGAGTTTTGTCAGCCCTCGACTTCGACATCGCTGCTCGAGACATCTTGGTCGATGTGCTCATCCGTACGCGATAAACAAACCCTGTCCTCTCTTGTTCTCTTTGCCGGAATCAAACTTTATGAAACTATTTGCTCGGATGACTTTTAAAAAGTTTCCCGGGAAAGTTTTGATCACATTTTCAAGGGTGTCCGAAGACAGTTGCAAACACTGTTTATGAAATCTCTTTCAAAATGGCGGACAATGTTTGTTGCGAAGGAAGTTGCTAGGGCGAAACCACTCAAAAGTAGGGGAAAGATTTCAATCCAGTCACTGTATCAAGCATATATTTTACTTTATAAAAACTTTTGTGATAAGAAATGTCAATAATATATTGACTTTAGTATGAATCGTGTGATATTGTATGGAAATAATGTTTCATCTTTAAAATAAAATGGCAAAATAATAGCAATGTTACCTATTAGATATGAAACAGACGATTTCATTATTAAAAGGTACGGTCTCCCATGATCAGGAATTTCTCCTTATTGACCATTAAAAGGCAAGTTTTAGTTTCCATAAAAACTTTTGATGTCGAACAGTTATCAAAAAGAAAGAACGTTGAGACATTAGTCAGTATGCATGATCTTTGACACATAGTTTTTATACAAATAAAAATATTATAATCTGAGTCCCCCTCATCATAAATAGTATAGTCTAAAAATGGCGGGTATTTTGAGCAAATGAGCTGTCGTCAAATTTCTTCATTTTCAACTAAAAACTCAGTTTACAGACTCTACAGAGCACAGAAATTCTACCAAGATTTTAACATACTGTACCAGGAGAAAGGCCGTAGGTTTAAACCGGTAAGTGTTGCTGTGTTGTGTTCCAATAAGCCCCCTAAGTGGTAGTCTAGGGGAGGGGGGCGGTGGGAAACTTGAGCGATTAAAAGGGCCAAATTATTTAAATTTGAAATTACCACCCACTTTAGAGATCTAGAAGCTTATGTCTGATATCGTGCAACTGACAATAGGTAAATTTGATTGTACTTAAATAGATATACTCCATTTTTCCCCTTGTCGCTGTTTAGTTTGTGAATCTCTCCATGATCTACCATGAGACGATCAGCTGCACCCTCCCAGCTCCATGCAGCCAAGAGGCCGAGGTTTAACCCGCCCTTTGCCGCACCTCAAGTCACCAGGCCAAACCTACAACAGGTATATTGAGATTAACTGTTCATCAATTATAGTTTTCCTTTTGTTAAATGGACTATTAGTAGTAGTAATGATATATAATATAGTATATAGTATATATACATTGTGTATATATATAATATAGTAACGTTATATAAGTTATATGTAAAATTCTTTGAATGCAGAAGTTTTCTGGTTGTTTCAAATGCTCCATGATAACGTTACCTTTAGAATTAAATTAAGAAATTAATCAAGAAATTAATGAATGTCTACAGACAGAGAGCCCCTTTCATCATCTACAACATATAAAAGATATTTATTAAGTGATTTCCACAATTGACATTCTCAGTATAATCAGTGTTTTGTCTTGCCACTATCTGTACTCAAAGGAGCCAACTAAAACATCTCAACCAACACCTGCATTCAGACAACTAGCAGCTCAGCCTGTAGCTACCAAGTCTCAGCCAAAGCACCGTCTCCTCAGCATTCTAGAAACACCCAAGCCAACGTCCCACAATGGAACTGAACCATCTGTCAATCACAATGGATTGGATCCACAGGTCACTCCTAACTTCTCTTTATCTCATCCCGGCCAATGGGAAGAGGAGGTTGAGAACCAATCAGAAGGCAGGGTACTTCCTCAGACTTCCAACCCTATTTCGGAAAATCGTAAACAACAGTTGCGACCTATTCTGAGTCAAAAGTTTTCAACGCAAAAACCGTTAGCTCACATACATGTACAAGCCAAACATAATCAATGTCATGTCAATAACACAGACTCAGGAGAAGGTAGTGTTCAGACCCGCTACTATAACGTCATGTGGTGTAAGGTATCGGGGAGGAAGCACAAGAGATGGGAGGGGGATGCAGTACTGGTGGTGCACAAGCGATCGGTCGAGTTGTTGGACACGGAAGGGAAGAAGATTGGAGGAGCGAGCGGGTACAAGACAACAGAGCTGTCTGAGATGACAGAGGGACAGACGCTGAAGGTGGGAGGGAAGGAGGTGGAGATATATGATGAGGTGAGATATGGTGTAGGCTGGTAGCGTGGTTTGGTTTCCATTCCTATTATCACTGCAGAGTCTATTTTATCCTCTATTTGTGGAGAGGATGTAAGAGACTTTCTAGCAGCTATATATATATATATATAGGAATGTACAGGTTTTGGTCTGCTCCCTACCCATGCAGGGGAGTGGACTAAATGTACAAAAGCTGTACAAGGATGGATATCAGGTTAGGTGTGCCTAGTATGGTATCCATCCTTTGTGGCGTTTGGTTTGTAATACATGTAAAGATTTATTTAATCATCTCTGCCTTCATACTCCCGATTTTACTTTGAATTTCTTTTCCTTATTGCTTTCTTTTCTAGATTTCACTTGAAGACTGGAATTCTGGGAAGTGTTTCCAGAGCATAGCAAGCTCTTCATCCACTGATTCTGCTCCTACAAAGGTGCAGCCTAAACCCAAGCCCTTCACAAATCCTATGAAAGACAAACAGGCTGCAACACGGAGGAAATCAGCAGGGGGAGCTGGTGCACAACAAACTGTTGCACCAAGGTTTGACCCAACAGGTGAGAAACTGGGAAACATAAATTGAGGACAATGTGAATGAAATGAAAATGTCAATCACTCATGCAGTCTATAGTCATGGAGGCTTAACAATGAATGTGGAATGAAAGGTTTAATATATGTTTAACATATGCAGTCTTAAGTACATGTACTTGTATCATCATCCACTTTTCAGATATCAGTTATTATTCAGTTACTCTATCCATACAGTGCATTTTATTTTCTTGAGGGTGCTTGTCACAGTTCAAGTGTACCCACCCATCTGCTTGGGTGTAGTTTGCACAGTTTAACTTCCTTGCTTGAAATCTGAAACATACAATAGCTGTAAGTATAAACCCTCTGTCTCTTGGACAGCCGAGGGAGTCCTGGTGATGCCCCGCCCCTCCCCTGCCCACCAGTGGAAGTACAACCCTACCGGTCAGCTGCTGGTGGACGTTGTAGTAGACCCTCACCTGTCCAGACACCTCAGGCCACACCAGAGGGATGGGGTCATCTTCCTGTACCAGTGTGTCATGGGGATGAGGTGAGGGGTACTAGTACAGGGCTGTAAGTTTGTAACGTTCAATATGATGACCTACCTTCATAGTGGTGTGCCTAGATGTTTGCTGGTGCACCCAAAGTTTTAGGGTTGGGAGCACCAGTGCTTGGACTGGCTCCTAAGTCAAAAAGTCTGGAGCACTGATATTTAATCTGTAGATATCGTACATGCTGTAACGTTACATATGTATGTCATGGTCTGTGGGAAATTAGCTTTTCAATAAGCTAAACTGGAATGAGACACATTTCATGAATTTTACGCATATCAAACTGAAAGTTAAAAAAAAAGTGCTCTGACCCACTGAAAAAAACAACACCTTGGTTTCTATTTCTTGCCTTGTCTCCCAGGGACCACCCTGGCCTGGGAGCCATCCTGGCAGACTCCATGGGCCTGGGGAAGACCCTGCAATGTCTAGCCCTGATATGGACTTTACTGAAGCAGGGGCCATACGGGGGCAAGCCTGTACTGCACAGGATTCTTATTGTCACTCCAGGTGAGATCGTATAGGAATATTGCAGCATTGTTGTATTACATGATGCATACATGTAACTACTTAGTAAGCTGCACAAAATATGTTTTTAATTTTAGAATGAAAAAGGGTGTATCTTCCTCCATATATTTTCCACTGGCATTGACATCAAGAATGATGTACACAGTATGAATTTTAAGGAGCATTTCTTGCCGGTGTATTTATGTATATGGGTTTTGAGTTGGTTATCATTAACTCTAGTGCTGAATAGTTTTTCATGTATTACTAAGTATTCTTATAGTAGCACTTGTCTTGGGTGACTTGTTTTACAGGTAGTCTTGTCAAAAACTGGGTGAAGGAATTCAGGAAATGGCTGGGGAATGAGCGCTGCAAGGTGTACGCAGTGGGACAGGTTTGTACCGGTATATTCCTAGAATCATAACATGGACAAAGTAAAGAACACTTTTAATCTTCTCCCTGCTGGCCAACCGTGTGACCAATAGAAAATCGGTAGCCAAAAGGCAATGTGCTAAAGGTTAAGTAGTAATAACTAGCAAAAATTCAACAAGTAACATTTTGTATTTGTATTTTGTATTTTGTATTTGTCTGTGTTTGTCCTGGTCTGACTCTGCTAATTGTTGTCATCCTTTCATAACCAAAACTGAGTATGTACCGAAAAAAACATGTATTTTTTAGATTGTCATTTTCATTTTTATGCATCCTGTCAGAATTATACTAACTCTTGAAAAACGTGGCACATTTTTGCTCTCTGCAGGACAGCCGAGTTGAGGAGTTTGCCCGGTCCCCCCTCTATCCAGTCATGATCATCAGCTATGAGATGCTGGTCAGGTGCATTAGGGACATCGAGAAGATCAACTTTGACCTGATCGTGTGTGACGAGGGCCACCGGCTCAAGAATACAAACATCAAAACCACCTCCTTCATCTCTGGGCTGTCAGCCAGGAAAAGGATTGTATTAACAGGTACAACATGTACCTCATTACCATGTGATAGACTATAAAATTTCTTCTTTACTTTCAGCAACAACATCTCTTCATCTTGTGTAGTTATCCTTAGCATGATGGAAGTGGAATGCTCTGAAAAGTATGTTGTATACAAAGAAACAAAATTTATATACTAGTAGCTGTCACTACTCTAATGTCTTGTTACTCTGGATGATATATATTTTTTTTCTATTGCATGATATATAGCTTTAATCATGACTCTCTTTATTGAAAGATGCATCTTTGGCAGCTTACCTTGGTGGTGCAGGCCTAGGGCTCGAAATACTTTTTCTGCATACCTGCACTGGTGCAGGTAACACCGAAAATGACCTGCACCAGACAAATGCAGGTGGTATTTTGAGCCATGTGATGGCAATACATGTATGTAGCAATGTGTCCTAAACATGTTTTGCTCTTTTTCCATACAGGTACTCCCATCCAGAATGACCTACAGGAGCTCCACTCCATTGTAGACTTCTGTAACCCAGGAGTGTTGGGACCAATCACTGCCTTCAGGAAGGTGTACGAGGAACCAATCGTCAGGTGACCTCCTCTGTCTGAAGATCTACTCAAATTCTTTTAATGATTCTCTATTTGATGGCATGACTTTGTTATTCTAAAGTTGCATGGATAGGATTGTTGGATGGTTGCTTAAAGTAGGTGCATGTTAAATGAATGTGCCCTGTCAAGAGTTGGTTTCTGTTAACAAAGTTTAGCACTACACCAAAGGAGGTATGGAAGAACAGAAGGAATGGCAGAAAGTGCCTATGAGTTCCTAAGTATGTTTTAAGTTAGAGAAGATGTAGATTTGGTATAGTTTATTTCAACCTCTGTTAGACCTGCCTTTTACATGTACATGTGTGGCAAACATGGTGCAGTTTAACCCAAACATTCTAGGATTTCTCATATCTCTAATTACCTATCAGTACAATTGTACATCCATTTTGAATAAAGGCCTTTAATCAAATTGGAAGTGTTGATTTGAAAGAGGTAAGATTTGAATATTACTGTCATCATTTCAGATCCCACCAGCCTGGTGCTACAGAGGCAGAGAAAACATTAGGCGCAACGCGTGCGGAGGAGCTGTCTCGTCTCACGGGCCAGTTCACCCTGCGGCGCACAGAAGACATCAACAACAAGTACCTCCCTCCCAAGGTGGAGGCTGTTGTGTTCTGCAGACCCACCCCCCTGCAGCTGGACATCTACAGGAAACTGCTATGTTCCAGGGTGCTCAGGTCTTTCCTATACAGCAACAGGTACAGCCCAATCTTCAATATACAGTCAAACCTTTACATGTGTACCACTTCTACATAATAAGGACCACCTGGTCATTGATCCACAGTCAAACCTGTACAAGTGACCACCTCTACATAAGGACCATCTGGTCATTGATTTACAGTCAAACATGTAAAGTGGCCACCTCTACATAAGGGTCACCTGGTCATTGATGTACAGTCAAACCTGTAAATAAAGTGACCACTTCTACATAAGGACCACCTGGTCATCAACGTACAGTCAAACCTGTACAAGTCACCACCTTTACTTAAGGACCACCTGGCAATGTGACCACGTCTTGGTGGTCCCTTAAGATGATTTTTCCTATTGACACAAGAATCAATAATCTTGTCCACATAGACCAGATTTTATCGGTCCCCTGAGTGGTTTTCTTGGGCATGTTTGACTGTATAATGCATAGAAACGTTTCAGCTATATTCCAAGCTTGTACAGACATTAGAAACCCTGATCCACTGTATGATCATGTAGTAAAAGACCTTTGGTATGAACTTTTCTGATGTTTGTACAGACCTACAGATGGAAGTTTACACCTGATGTGTATCTCAGCCTTAAAGAAGCTCTGCAATGATCCCAGTCTGATCTACACTGCTGCAAAAAAGGTTTGATGAGCACATCCTTCTTTCACACCTTTTTCTGGAATACTAGTCAACCTTGCTTGTGCTGTTTTATATTTGTTGTTGGCTCCATAGACAATGGTTCTACACCATAGGATATTCTGTATCATTCTGTGGGTTTTATATACTTCACTGATTTTTGCATAAATGTACCGGGTATTCAAGCCAGAAACTGTCAAGTCCTTTTGCATGCTACAGTTCAACAATTTTTTACTTCTGATGAGTGCATTTAGTGATCCACAATGCTCTTCCATTAACCTCCCAACCTACGTGTAGTGAGTACTGTTTGACACTGTGTATGGTTTTTGTGTGTACTGTTTTATACACCAGGCAGAAGACCAGGCCCCCAGCTTTCTGGAGGATGAGGATGAACTCTTTGGGTTTGAGCAGGTGGGAGAGTCCATCTACAAGGACGTGCTCCCACTCTTTCCAGCGGGGTATGATCCAAACAGGTCAGCCTTTTCATGTCATCATTAGTAGAGCCAAACTTCTGTGGAACTTAAAAGAATTCAGTCAGACTTTCTTCTTGTTCTCCTGTACATGTCTCCTTTGAGAACAAGACTGACCGAATTGCTCTTGAGCCACAGGGTTATCTCTTGCTTTGAGAGTCTAACTACTGATTATTTAAAAAAATTATATAGTCATTTTCATAATCATATATAACCTTTAAAATAAATGTAAGTCTTGAAAATTTTGCAGTAATTTTATTTTCAAGTTTTCATAGTGACCTCTCCACCATGAAGTCATAAAACCATTAGTATGTCTCCCTTAACTTTTTCAATTCAAAACACTGAAGACTTTCTTTTTCCCTCCTGCCGCAAATAAAACCACAGGGAAAGTAAATCAATTTATCTTAATTGTGATCTTTGCTGTACTATTGTTACAGTGCAAGTCCTGAGTACTCTGGTAAGCTGCAGGTCCTGGCTGATCTGCTAGGGTCCTTGTACTCTGAAGGTCCCAGAGAGAGGATTGTGGTGGTGTCCAACTACACACAGACCTTAGACATGGTACAGGTATGTGTCACCACCCTATATAGTCCAAGCGACCGGTGCAAAATATAGCTAGAATTGCTCAGATTGTGATAAAAGCATGAAACTTGGCATACTGAAGCCTGAGTCTGCACTTATCATTTTTAGCGGGGGGTGCCAATTTATAAGTGCGTTTCCTAGCAACGGTTGCTAGGAAACAAATGTACCCTAAAAAGAGCTATATGTATAAGATTGCCATCCAAAATCTACTTTCATGACATATTTCATTATATTTCACTCCTTTATATGGGTTACCTGTAGAAGACTGTTCATTTTCAGGGCCTTGGAAAACACTATCATGTTTCTATGGTAACCGTTGCTAAGGAAAATATACCTCCCTAGCAACGGTGAGGACAATACTTTTATACAGTTTCATAAAGTAGGTTAAATTCATCAATTTGTGAAAAAGCTATTGTATTTCATAGCGGAAGTAGTTGTAATTAATTTTTAAGAAAACTAGAATTTTGTTCTATTTACCCATAATGCATTGTGTGCATCATAACCACAGGGCTAATATGACCAAATTGACACTAAAGCAGCATAGCTGCTGTACTACTTATCTAAAGGACAATAGAGTGAGACTTGTGGGGGAAAATGTTTATTTCCTGACCATTTTGGATTAAACATCTCCATGTAGATATAGAAGCATCTCAATTTTTTGCAATTTTGTGACATTTTGGGAGTATTTTTAGCTAAAAATGTATATTTTTGGTTCCTGTACTATGATAGTTGAAGCAAGTATGCCAAAATTTAGCATAATCATGTAACTTTGTAACCTACATAAATGGCAGTGTATCAAATGCTAACTACTCAATTATTTGGAATAAAAAAATGGATTTTTTTGTTACTTTTACCCAAAAATGTACATTTTTGGCTCATGTGTGATAATGGTTGAAGCAACAATGCTGAAATTTGCTATGAGCATGTGGCTTAGTAAGCCTCAGTCAATTTTGTACAACAAGCACAAAATACTCCATTGCTGTTCATGAAAAAGGCTTTTTTCGCTATATTTACCCCCCAAAGCCTGCCTACAGGCACATATATGTCTGTCCAGGCCAAGTTGCGCACCCTGCATAAGCAGTTGGCGCATGCACATTGGATGGTACAATGACAGGTCAACAGCTCGACCAAGCCTCTTGGTGCTGGGTCCGTTACGGGTACAAGTGCCACGGCATCTTCTTTAACCTCCCAGCAATCACCTACCAGGTGTGTCATGTTATTCAGGCTTGTAGTATAGTAGCCCCCGCCAAATGCACGTTTGATATGTGCAACGGTGCATGCGCATGTGTAACTGCCAATTTGAGGTAAAAGATCATTGTGCTACTTCTCCTAGTAGAAGATGTAGTACATCTTTTCATTCGCACTTCGCAAATGATCTTATCTGGTGTGACACTTACACTGCTCTTTTGCTATCTTGAAGGCCACCTCCCAAAATTATCTTCTGACGAGGCTGGAGCTACTTCACTCCTAGCTCACACCAACTTTGCATGTTCTTTGGGTTGTCAATGTGCTTCTTCTATCATCCACTGGTGAGGCGTTGTAGTGGGCCCCAAATCTTTAGTTCAAAAGCAAAGTCTCTAATTTGATCTTGATTTCTTCTCATTTATCTTTTTACATCCCTTCCACATCCACTTTGTGGTACATTCCCCCTACTGTGCCTCCTGTCTGTACATTCCATTGCCAATGATATAAGCTGTCTAAATGTCAGAAAGTGGCAGGTATGGATGTGCTTCCAATTCTCTCTCCAGTTCTACTAGCAGCAGACTTTTGCTTGTCTTCTTTAATGAATGAAAGACCTTTATTGTACATTTTTGCTCATTGCGAACTAAGTACAGGTCATGGTAAGTAGCGATGGTAGACTAAAATATATCTATAGTAAAAAACTACATATGTACAGGTTCTGCTTCTTCTCGCTTCTTAAAACAGTTGTAAATGTATTATGCACCATCTGCATGAGCAATTGAAAGAGAAATTTGACAAGGTTCATACTTCAGGCAAGGACTTGCTTCAGAACATTCCTATCTTCCTTGACCTGGTCGCAATAACTAACCGGACCAGCAGGTCACGGTCATATTTTTTTCCCTGGAAAGAGAATTAAATGATTGTCTTGATATTGATCTGTGACAAATGCCAAAAGCTTACTTGGTTTGAATCAAGAGATGCAATATGTCATCTTCAGGGGGCACTATTCGAGGGGCAAAGTTGACAAGTACATGACAAAATATGGAAAAGCAGTACAAATTTGCCAAAAGAACAAGTGTTTGAGTCTTTGAAAATAAAATCTTATTCAACTTACCCATGATTATTCATTTGATTACTATATGCTTCTATGCCGATTTATGCCAAATTGAACAGAAAGCAGCAAAACGTATCTACGCGTCATTTAGACAAGAAGGGCAAAAGCCTTGTTGCGTTAATTTTCGATTTCGGCATATTAGCACTGCGGGTATGATGCACACAATGCATTATGGGTGGATTGAATAAAACTTTTTTTGGAAATGACCTGTTGACCTGTCATTGTACCATCCAATATGCATGCGCCAACTGCATCTGCAACTTAGCCTGGACAGACATATATGTGCCTGCATGGACGGTGACGACTGCCATAACCCAAATACACTGTCTTAATTGCCTCTGTCTATCTGTCTGTCTGTCTGTTA
Source organism: Branchiostoma floridae x Branchiostoma japonicum (assembly GCA_013266295.2). Lineage (NCBI taxonomy): Eukaryota > Metazoa > Chordata > Leptocardii > Amphioxiformes > Branchiostomatidae > Branchiostoma > Branchiostoma floridae x Branchiostoma japonicum. The sequence goes on along the minus strand of CM023837.1, from coordinate 6,685,584 downwards.
TTGAAAAGCAACAATGAATAGTTCCACAAGATTCTACAATATTGTATCAGGCCTCCAAAACTTCATCAGTGTTTGCACGTATTTTTAGTTTTATTGTTGTAAAGCACTGTAATCTATTTAGGCAGGCCTGGGGGGGGGGGGGAGATATGGCGAAAAAAGCCTTTTTCATGAACAGCAATGGAGTATTTTGTGCTTGTTGTACAAAATTGACTGAGGCTTACTAAGCCACATGCTCATAGCAAATTTCAGCATTGTTGCTTCAACCATTATCACACATGAGCCAAAAATGTACATTTTTGGGTAAAAGTAACAAAAAAATCCATTTTTTTATTCCAAATAATTGAGTAGTTAGCATTTGATACACTGCCATTTATGTAGGTTACAAAGTTACATGATTATGCTAAATTTTGGCATACTTGCTTCAACTATCATAGTACAGGAACCAAAAATATACATTTTTAGCTAAAAACACTCCCAAATGTCACAAAATTGCAAAAAATTGAGATGCTTCTATATCTACATGGAGATGTTTAATCCAAAATGGTCAGGAAATAAACATTTTCCCCCACAAGTCTCACTCTATTGTCCTTTAGATAAGTAGTACAGCAGCTATGCTGCTTTAGTGTCAATTTGGTCATATTAGCCCTGTGGTTATGATGCACACACTGCATTATGGGTAAATAGAACAAAATTCTAGTTTTCTTAAAAATTAATTACAACTACTTCCGCTATGAAATACAATAGCTTTTTCACAAATTGATGAATTTAACCTACTTTATGAAACTGTATAAAAGTATTGTCCTCACCGTTGCTAGGGAGGTATATTTTCCTTAGCAACGGTTACTATAGAAACATGATAGTGATTTCAAAAGGCCTTAAAATGACCAGTCTTCTACGGATAGACATTTTTCAATGTTATAATTGGTTTTTAAGACCAAACAGTGAGTGCCAGCTTCATATGGTACTAGTTGCTAAGGAAAACATGTTGCCTAGCAACAGTTGCCATGTAGAGGACTGTCAAATTGGCACCCCCCCTTAAAATTGTTTCTAATGCTGCACAGAATATTTCTACCAAGTTTCATGCTTTTATCACAATCTGAGCAATTTTTGCACCAATCGCCTGGACTAATACAGCACACTGTACGTATGTCTGAACATCAATACAAACTTTCAGCTTAATAAGGAAGTATAGAAATAGAGGCAGGGTTGGCAGCACATCTCATCTCATCTATCCCTTAGTCTAATTGTTTGACTGTTTTTATTTTAAAAGGCACCACAGATGATCTGACAACCCGTTTTCTCCACATGCACCCTCCTTGGTTTTCTGTTCCTCATAACGTTTTACTTAGTGTCGTGCTGGTCTATTCTCTAGATAGGCAGGGTTGGCAAATGATCCATAATAAAGTTATAAAGTTGGATGGAATTACTACAAGTAGTCTTTCATTTCTAAATTCTAAGAATTTTCCTTTCTGGAACATTACAAACAATTTCCAGTCATGGAATTGTTTTGTTTTTCTCATTTGTTTTCTCATTTATTCCAGGAGTTGTGCAAATCACAGGGCTATGGTTACCTGAGGCTGGATGGTAGTACACCCACTGGCAAGAGACAACAGATTGTGGAGCGATTCAATGACAAGTACTGCAGGTCAGGCTCTGTTGTGTTTCACTTCCATGTTGTTGTGAGCTGGTTAGTGTGTGAACAATAACATTCATATCTTACACAGGAATTTGCAGGACAATTGGTGGTCCTTTTTGGTGGCAGTTGACTCCGTATAGCTGGTATAGCTGCCCTTTGGCAAAATGCACCAGCTTCGTAGGCACGTGGCGCTGCGGCAGCTAGCTATATTACACCGAACGACTTGTTACACCCTACCTTTGCACATCTAACTGTAAGCGTTATTTAAAGCTAATGTATCTAAATGATGATGCCCCAACCGTACTTGGTGGCAGCGAGTTCCACTCTACAATAGTTCTAGGAAAATATGTTTTTGATCTGATCATCACCTCAATCCTTGGTTGATAACTCTGGTACTATTTCTGCTTCTTTTCTGTGCTGGTATTAGTTGGTAGTAGTTGGTATGTTGACCAGTTTATTAGTCATTCTGTATCTGACTCCTATTGATGATGTTCTTCCCTCCCTTGTTGTTTGTAGAGACTTTGTGTTCCTCCTGAGCACCAAGGCTGGCGGAGTGGGGCTGAACCTGATTGGAGCGTCTCGCCTGGTTCTGTACGACATCGACTGGAACCCCGCCAACGATCTGCAGGCCATGGCGCGCGTGTGGCGGGATGGACAGCCTAGAGTCGTGCACATCTACAGGCTTATCACTACTGGTAACACAATTTGCAGTACAGTATTTGTATCTGTATCTGTATAGCCAGTATAACCGCCCCTAGGCGTAACACACCAAACTGTATATGATTCCAAAACACCAAAACATTTACCATTCACTCCATCACAAAAACAAGGTACCTGTTGAAGACACGATTCTCCCACTCTCTAACAGGAACTATAGAAGAGAAGATCTACCAGCGCCAGATCAGTAAACAGGGTCTGAGCGGGGCAGTGGTGGACGCCAAGAGCTCCAGTAAGGTGCAGTTCTCCGCAGAGGAACTCAAGGATCTCTTCACCCTTCACGAGGATACTGACAGCGTCACTCATGACCTGTTGGACTGTGCTGGTAAGAAACTGTTGTGGTTTGGAACACGTTTCAGTTCATGTTTTCTTTCCTTTCTGTGGTAAGGGATTCATCAGACAGGATTATGTGTATGTGTGTGTGTGTGTTTTTGTACAACTGCTGTGAGATGTTCTGCTAGTCGATTAAAAGGTAAAAAAAAAGGTAAAGGTAGTCCCATAGCCTTTTTGAGGCCGTAGGGGCAGTGGGTTGTTAATCCACTGTGGCTAGGGCACGGTATAGAAAGGCAGACCCCATCCCTTTCCTTCCATCACCTTTTACCTCCCCAACTGAAGTCAGGTACCCGTTTTACACCTGAGTGGAGTGAGGAAAGTCGTGTAAAGTGCCTTTCCCAAGAACACAACATCTAGCCAGGAATGCCAGGGATTGAACCTGTATTGATCTTGTATCCGCTAGCCTATCCATAAGTTGATCAGACAGTAGTTTTTTGGTCTCTATTGCTTTACTTTTACTTCTTTGACCCTGTACATGTATCTAGCCTCTTGGCATGATTTTGCAAATAAAGTATTATGAAATAGACTCATCCCAGTTTCCCCCTGTGCCTGCCAGTGCCCGGTGGTGACTGTTCAGGCTCCCCGGGCTCAGACAGACCCCAGACTGACGCCATGTCGCGCCCGTGCCAGCTGGGCCAGCCGCAGTCCGCCAGCCTGCTGAGGTCCAACCTGTCCATGGCGGAACTGCTGGGGTGGACACACTACAGGGCACCGCTGGAGGATCAGGACATCCAGGACTACCATCTCTTGTCTGCAGGAGAGAACATCAGCTACTTGTTTATCAATGAAACAAACAGTTCACAATCTTAGTGCTTCAGATATATACATTAAGCACATTATATTTCAACTAACATGCTATGATCGTCAACATGATACATAAAGAAGCATATAGCCAGGTCATTGCCTTAACAATTGCAAGTAAGCAAGCAACGTGCTATGCTTCTAGAGGCCTTCTTTATCTCAAGGTGCGTCACAGAAGATTGAAGATATTGAAGTTTTATTACCGAATTACAAAGACAAACGGAATGAGAAAGGTTCAGAAGGTTGTTATTTCAAGGCTTTCTCATGTAGTGTAGTGTAGTTTGGGAGATATTATTTATGGAACAAATACAGTAGTTGTCAGGTAGGTTTGGGAGAAAAAGTAAGTTTATTGTTTTCATATGACCCTTCAGAAAGCAGTATGAGACTAAATACACTCTTCTTACCTTTTTCAGAGCAACAATGCATGCATCATACAACAGCCTACTGAAAAAGATATAAGACTATAGCTAAGGAACTCTTTTGATATGACTCAAACAACTTGAATATGTCTACTTGTAGCAAATGTTGATAATAAAAACGTCATGTAACACAACAATTGCCCTGTGGACATCGGTTAATACAGAACATAAGGAAATGGCTGCTTGTAAACTTTGGCTCCCAGGTATATGTAACAATGTTATGTATATTGTAAAGAGGTGAATTTATGTGTTTTAAAGCTCTATCATTATATCAATGTTGTTTTTTTGGATAAGGAAGAAACAGACGACTGGTGGTGGCCATGGTGCTGATCATGTCATCTTGACAGTACGGACTTTCCCTGTCATGCTTCACAAACCTGCTAGGTGGCGCTTCAGTCATGGCTAACCTGTTTCCACCCCATATATGATCATAATAGAAAGTTACGGTTAACAAGGTAGATACTAAGCTTAGTATCTATCTGATGGCAGTATTCTGGCCTTGGGGTCTGTCTGCATCTGCTATCTTCCAAGGAAAAGACAGATGTTTAATCAAATGGAGCCTTGTACTATGGACACGTCTCTATGGCAACAGACACGCCCACTGTCCAATAATGCTTCTGTTTGAGGCCTGCTTGTGTTGCAAACATTGTTCTGCACACAGTATGTGAGTTTCAAACACCTTTAGAATTATATGCAGTACAGTAGCGTCTGACAGACAATGTACAATACCATGCAACCTGATACTCTATACTAACCACTACTCACAACAACCTGTAGGGCGGATCACAGGTGTCTGCTGAGGCACTGAGCGGGTCAATGGACAAAAGAAAAACTGCAAGTCATGACAGGTATCCGACTTGTCCCCTTGCTGAAATGGAGACATGACCTGATATAAGACAAGAAAATTGCAAGTCATCAGCCATCCATGATCACCTTACTGACGTCTACTTGATACTTTGCTCAAGCGTCTTCAGACTTATCTGGTGAAATTGATTTTTGAGTCAGCCACTTGAAGGCCTTGAGTGGTGAATGGTTTATCACTGGGTTAGCCTTTTGGCCAATTATATCTTTTCAACCCTAGTCAACAGACGGAATTAACAACATTGACATATGAAGGTATGACTTGCCCCCATGGAACTCAATGCACAAGGCTGCCTTTTCACTATGATATCTTGCTTGTAAGCCATGCATAACCGCGCGGTCATTGACATTGAGAACAGAGAATGAAAAGCAATTTTTCTCTCTGACATGCTGTCGCATTTGTGTGCAATATAACAATTGGAGGCTCAATCAATGATTGAACCTCCTTGCAATTGATATAACTCTATGGCCGGATCGTTTATTTGATTTCACTGAGGAAAGTTTCCTGCCCAAGTCTGTCTAACAATTGCACGGTTTGGCTCCTTGTGGCTAGTGTGCGTACGGTGGTGTTTTCTTATTTACCCCAGCGTCATAACAACCAAGGCAGGACACAGTGATGTGAACAAACACGTGTTGAAGGGAGGACAACGTCCGCTGTCACGCCTTGCGTGGAAGAGATACGGGCCATTTGATCGCTTCAGCTCATTGTTGACCCACGGCGCTATCGCCAACCCGCTCTGTTTGGCACACACTGCCATAGCGACTTCCACACACTACTTAAAGACTTGAGCAAACGCCCTTTTCCGTTCACTTGCTGCTCCGAAGCTCTGTGGAGAGGTCGTAGCACCGCTGTTACTACAAGCCCATTGCTGCGTTGTTCGCACCTTGCCTTTGGAGACGTTAGTTGCACCTGCTCCCGGAAGGATCTTAAAGCATCTTGAGTTGCTGTTGTAAGGACTGTACTAACTCCAGTCGGTAACGCGTAACTTATGGGTTGTGGTGCAAGTAATACCGCACAGTCGGCGCCCCCAGCAGCGAAACCTCAGAACAACATGGCTCCCAAGGTGCCTCCCAAGGTGAAGCTCACCTACTTCGACTTCCGAGGACGTGCTGAGCCCATCAGGCTGCTTCTGGAGGCAGGCGGGGTGAAGTACGAGTTCAACGGCATCTCACAGGACGAGTGGAAAAATCTCAAACCAAGTAAGATTACATTTCTCTCTCTTCTTTGTATCAGTACAGGTGTTAAAACTCATGAAAGTTCTTTTCTTAAAATGTTGATATGCTGTTCTGGTCCAGAAGTATTGAAGACAGCGATCGGTAGAAACCCTGTGGCCAGTAGTGAATACAATGGAAAGATACATTAGGATATGCGTTAGATATTATATGAAAGAACTCTAACCATTTATAAAACGGGCGTATTTTCCTATTATAGAGTAGAGCTGATTTTTGTCACAAAAGTAACGTTTAACAGAAAATAGATCATTAAATGCCAGTGTCTTGAAATTAGCAATTAAAAGCCTAACGCCTTAGATGAATTGGAAAGAGAAGTTCAACTTTTTCCTGGACCTCACGATCAGCAGAACATTAAAAACTATGGACTTTAATTATAAGATTCTCCACACTGACAATGATGGGCAAAACAGGGTAAAACGTATATTATCTTGGTGCAATCTGACAGCGTCGTATATGGTTGGAAAAACTCTATCGCTATCTCCAGTAGTGTAGAATAGCGCTGTTTCATCATTGTTTGCTCCGCTGCCTGTTCCATGACAGGTATGGGCACTGGGCCCGACCTCACATTGTCTTACCTTTACTCGTGCATTCTATCTCCATGGTAACGTGCAAACATTTGGACTTATTGGTTACCTAACGTGGTCTGCTAATGTTGACAAATGGACAAAGGGTGCTCTTTAAACAAACGATGATAGACTTATTTTGAAAACAGTGTAACCACGGACAGCCCAAATGTTATCATTGCTATTGACCGTTGATAAGGGTGTGGCATTTTAATTCACTAGTCCTGCACTTGCTGGTTAGTTTGCGGTTTTATATAAGGCCCAAAGAAATCATTGGCCAAAGAAATGTGTCCAACACGCCCGCGCATTATAGTGTAGCTACCCACTCCTTGCCAGTTTCCAACTCAAACTGTTAGCTGTTTATCCCATCGTTGTGTACTGCCGTAGGATGACTTGCAAAATGATTGGCGCCCCTTTCCTTTGTGTGCAATGATCCAAGTAGCCTAGTTTTTAGCTTGTAGGTTTTCAGTAGCCTCTACCAGGCTTGAGGGAACGGCTGGAAATAGTAGAAATTGGCCAAATAGAGAGATAACACGCCGAGGGAGTTAGCCATCCAGTTTACAGTTTGCCGGCCCCACAACCCTATTTCCAGCCGTGCCCTCAATCCTGGTAGAGGCTAGGTTTTCAGTGATGTGTCTTGGTAGCGTCCACTGAGGAGATTCCAGGACGATTTTCGGATGTTACCAGCTTGAAAATACAATATATAAATTGATATTGCGAGTAACAAAATGTGATGACTGATGTAATATTTATCCGACGAAATATAACAACTATGGTGACCCTTGACACACAAAACTGATTAACTCATTTTCAGACACCAAGCACTTTTTGAATACCGACTGGTTCAACTCGGATTTGGTTTTATTCGTTTGTCTTAAACTACTTCATTTGATTCCAAGGCCATCGATTGACAAGGTTGTTGTTTTGTTCTTAGAATTTACAATTTCAACGGCAATATTACAACGTACAATTTCAGCGGCAATGTTACAGCAAATTCAACGGTAATGTTACATAAAACGTATATAGGGGTGCTGTTACGGAAATTTTAACGGCAATGTTACAACAGTTTTAACAATAATGTTACAGCAAATTTAACGGTAATGTTACAGCAGTTTTAACCGAATACTTACAGCAATTTCACAGCAATGTTACACCAATGTTACACCAATGTAATGTCACACGACTTGAAGGTCTGACCTGACTTCTGTTCTCCCCTGTCCAGTGGCCATCACGGGAGGACTGCCTATCCTGGAGATTAACGACAAGCCGCTAGGAGAGAGCCTGGCCATCGGGAGGTTCGTGGCGAGAATGCACGGTACGTTTGAAGAAATCTTTTGAAGAAAGGAATTTTTTTTTTTGGGGGGGGGGGGGCGATTTTCTTATCAAACGTAGATCGCAGATCGCACGCATTAGAAGCTCCGGCCGCCAACCTCCTGGGAGGCAAATTAGGGTTGGCGGCCGGAGGTTTTAATGCGTGCGATCTACGTTTGATCTGTGTTTAGGGTTGTTGACTCAGAATCTGAAGGTTCTGGGTTTGAATCCCTGTCAGGCTCCAGCGCTGTGCCCTCGACTCAGGTGAAAATGAGTACCTAGCTTCGGTTAGGGACGTCCTCTCGGATAGGATGTAATGCTGGAGGTCCCGTGTTTGAACCTCAAAAACGTTCAAGATTCCACCGCATTTATGCACCGAGTAGGGGTCCTCCTGGTGTGAGTGTTCACATCATACATTTGCCGATAGTAGATTTGAGTGGACTGTTGAGAAGTAACCAGGTGTATTTTCTCCATACAGACATGACGGGTGCAGATAACTTCGATGCGGCGTGCTGTGACATGATAGTGGACAACGTGAACGAGATCTTCTTCACCAAGATGGCGCCCGTGATGTTCATGCCGGAAGAGGAAAGGGTGAGTTATCCAACTGCGCCTACACCTTGTAAACCGAAAATGTTTCCTTGTTCTATTTTACCTGAAGGTGTCTAAAATGTCAAGACGTGGCGCCTAGTTTAATTTTTCTCAGTACTGCAGTATTGAAGAGCTATTATAACGCGGCTGGACAAATTTCAAAACATGCCTATCCCTTTATTTCTGCCTGCCTGCGAGAAGTTGAATTAAATGTTAGCTAATGTGCCTTGTATTTATCAACTTTGTAAGCGACTATTCTAGTCCCATATATTGTTTTTTCATTCAACCTGTTTTCCGCTTTCGCTTTAAGAAATCTTGTGAGATAAATGCTAACGAAGGTTTGTTTACCACCTCTTCAGCCGGCGGCCCTGAAAAAACTGGTGGAGGAGTACATGCCCGCAAAGTTCGCCATCCTGCAGAAGTTTGCCGACAAGAACAACAACGGTCATTTTGTCGGAAACAAGGTAAGATGCTACAGATGCTACGTGGTTGTCAGTCAAATTTGACTCAGATTAAACTCAAATTTGATTGTATTCGTATAGAAAGGTGGTAGGCGTGGTCTAAATCTGGTCAGACTGCTCCCGAGCTTCAGCCAACCAGGCAACCTTGGTCGGCTGGTGTTCGGGGGAAGGTTCTGAATGTGTGACAGGGACCTGACACAGTGCTTGTGTTTTCTCCTGTAGATCACGTGGGCAGACATCTACTTCTTCTCCATCTTCGACCTGATGAACGCGCACCTGCCGGCTGAGGCGTGCGAGATGATCAAGGGCAAGTTCATCGAACCCTGTCCGTCCTTCCAGAAGATCATCCACACGGTCAAGAGCAACCCCGGCATCGCCGCGTACCTGAAGAGCAGAGAACCTCCGGTCACCGACGCGTAGTCACGACCAGAGTTCAACTTCGCGCGGTCACATTCGTTGTAATACTCTCCAAGCAGATCTTATGACGTATGTGACTGTGCCGTAACATATGTAAAAACTTGTCTCCCCAAATATTGAACATATCTACACCGCTAAACCTTTCTAATATGTAACCACTTAAACAAACGACGAAATTGTGGAACCAAAAAACATGATATTCATAAAGCACATAAAAGGGAAATCGAGATTTCTATCTATTGTAAATATTTGTCAAGATAGGCACGTTATTTTTTCACGACGTTTTGCCTTCTAGAAAAGTAACCCCATAGAATGTGTACCTTATAACCCTGAATTGATTTGACTGCACATCAAAGTACTGATGGGGTTTTTCATAAAAGCGTAAGAAATTGCCGTCTCTTTTTGTATGTATAAAACAAGAGCATACGAAGATCAATACTTAAAAAAAAATACAAATTTGATGTCGGATTGTCCACTGTAAAAAGTGATATGCTCTATTCTAATATTGTATCAATATTGTTATCTTATGTTGTTGTGGATTTGGGGCTTATGTTCTCACCAGTCATTGTCTGGTCGGTTTTTGTTTGCTTGTGTCGCTCTTGATGATTTCATTTGTCACAAGATTTTCTGAGAATAAAATCTGGAATGTACCACCTGATATCATGTTTGCAGCTTTCATGTCTGTAATGTTTTTATCAATTGACCCTACAAGACATCAACCAGTTTGCAACAACCACAAAATCCCACTATTTGGTCCGAAAGGGACGAGTTAGCGATTACAAGAAAGTCTATTGCGTTTTAGATCGACAATCAATAGGAACGAAAATCAAGCAGATAACAGTCCTCCAGCAAATCGAAATCATAGTACCAGTGAATACAGAGAAACAGTAAAAAAGTGCTGGTCAGAAGTTTGCATTGTTTATTTCTTCCTGATTTCTTCATTATGTAACACCTGCCAATTAGCCTACTACCAGTAAGTACAGTACTGTACAGAGCTTCAAGCAACGGATCCAGGGCAATATCATATCGCACACAGGCCAACGTTTCTTGCACTTCCTTTTCATATGCATAAACGATTGAGACAAGTTGTAAGATTTCTAACACCACCTTTCCACCAGAGGCTGTTGAGCGACCAAAGATTTGACAGATCACTTAACGAATTTCATAGACAAAGAACGAATCTTTTACGTTTCATGTGTTTTGTTGACTTCTTAATCTTGCATCATGTTCTAGTTATAAAATCAAGGGTCGTAAAAATCCAATTTTGGTCGCTGTACGGTCGCTCAGCGATGGCTGTAAAGTGGAAAGGGGGCCTAACCTGGTCATAACTTTTTTCACGGTGACAAGAAAATCTTAGAACTCTATATGTTTGCATTGTCTCTGTGCAGAAACAAATACTGATAATCAACATTACATAAAAATGGTGACGTAACAATGTACACCTCACGTTTTACAATAAATACTCTCAACTCTACTGTCTAGGTAGAGTTTATACACTGATAGAAATACATGGTGGATATAAATATGGTGAAGAGGATAGGTTGAAGTTGGCAAAACTCTAAATCCAACACAATATCAAGTATTTCTCTGCCCACCATTAACGTTGTTGCATATTTCTGTTGCCCAACATATCAGCTTGGTGAAGCCTTGTACAATTGTTTGCAGAAAACAATACTGACAAACATTATCCTATGTTAATTATGTTACACTCTATAAGTTAGTGTTATTCAGGATATACTGGCAAGGGTCCGTTTAAAAATTCAGACAGTAACAATAAAGTGTTCTATCCCTTTTGAGATGTTTCTAGGAGTTGATGCTCATCAATTTAATCTTTCCATCCATGAATACTGACTAAACTTTCACTGAAAGAAAAGCTATCATTTGGTCTAGGGAACATATTATTATGCCATATGGTAAACATTAATAAACTGACTGTTTGAGAAAAACAACTCAAATACATGTATATCCAAATGATGCCCAGCACCAAGAAAAGTTGGGAACTAACTTTTTTGAACATCACAATACACAACTGTACATAAGTCTAATATCTCAGTAAAGATAATCAGGTGCATGTAAGGACGTTCACAGAACCTGATGACACAAAAAGTTTATATGATACAAAATATACATGAATCATAGCTAGATAACATAATAGTCCTTGTATTGTACATACATGTAGAACTGAATACATATTTATAGTTTTGTAAATATAAACAAGAGTGACAAGTCATAATGGCAGCATATAGTCTAATAAAAGCCCATTAATATGGAAAATTGTTTGTAATGAATTCTAGATCTGCACTAGAAAGGTGCGAAACCTCTTCAGTACCTGCATATTTTGCTATGTGACCATGGAAGCCATTGCGACTGTTGTTTCTTCTATCTACCAATAAATAGACAACTTTAGAATTGTAAGTCGGTCCTGAAGCAAAGTACATCAACTTATAAACTATCATATAGCATATAGCACTGATTATGGACTTAAAAATATTTGCTTGAAATGAAAATAAACAATTTAGCTCTACTGCCAGCAGAGTGTGGACGATTCTAACATCTTCAGATGACAATATGGGAAGGGGATAACTCACTGATTGCTCACTGACAAATGGAATGACGCTTTTTCTGAGGCTTCTGGTGACCAAAAAAAAACACCATATCATACTTTGCAAGTTTTCTGGCACAAAAAAAAGCCTTCATATTCAGAAATAGTTAAAAAGCCTACTATCAAAATCAGGACTTAATGATTAACATTAATAGTCCCAGGTAACTAAAATCTGGAATCTGAATTTTCCATTATGATTGCAGTAAGGCACCCCCTCACCCAAATGTTAGTCTACACTCAGCATGCTTTTTTTCACTAGACTGACATTGTTTTTGTTGAAAGAGATGAGGCTTTAATTTGTATTTCTGGTTTTAGTATCTTAAACTTGCAGATCCTTACTAAACTAAGGGGCAGCAGTAAGCCAACTGCTATTTTCAAAACATGAATGCAGAAACTGGGGCTATATGTATTGGACCAGGTCTTTCATGTCATGCAAATTCTACCCAGCAACATGACTTCACCAGTACCAAGACTGCAATGCGATGGGCAAAGCACAAATAGATAAAATTAGTGGAGTACAATCTATATACACACAAATTTGCAATTTTGCACTATACATGTACATTATCTTACACAAGTTGGAAGTGCTGTGTAGTGTACTACACTTAGCTCGTTGATCTATGCATTCACACATACACTCCAAACACCACCTATTATACTAACTTTGCATTGTGCTGCACTTGAATTCTTATCCTATTTTCAGAACACTGCCCTTGAAAAGGTCACATGGAACATCTGCACTTTGACCTTCCTAATTTGCATAAATAAATTCCCTGGGCTATAATTGGTCGACTACAGGTACATGCAAATCATAAGACAATTCACTGATATCAAGTTACCAATATCAGAAATACTACAAGCAGCAGAGCAAATATGACGACTTTGCGGCAGATGCACCATAAAATATTATGCCAAAACTTTTAGGATTTTGTACACAACGGTTGCACCATGGTACAGAAAGTTACTACAGGAGTCCTTCATGAAATGGGACAAGATAATCATAATCCTTGTTGACACTATGGAATCCCACTGTTTGTCTGTTACTTCTACACATGGAACTTCCTAGTCAGAAGTATTTCCTGATATTCAGCATGTCATTTTTTAGGCTAAGGTTATGTTTTCACCTGCATTGAGAGACTTTGAGAGACTTTATTCATCCTTATCATCATCCACTGTATGCTGCATCTGCAGTCGTAAGAACATCATGCAGCTGCATTTAGAGACTTTATTAGGTTGATTTGTTAGTAAGGTTTACTGGTGGGAAGCTTAGTTTGTGAACATGACAAATCTTTCTTTTTGGATACATTTTGGCCCTAAGAAAAAGAAAATTTTGAGCCCCCTAGTGACTAAGCTTCCAACTGCAGATTGCAAGCATGTAATTCCTATTAAAAAAATGATTGTTATTTTGTAGGAAAGGTTTGTTTACGTTAACAATTTGTTCCAGTTTTGTTATCATCCCTCAGCAGTCATCAATAGAATCGGGGACATACAAGTGCATGGGCACTTAATAACTGTCCTTTTTCATGCTTACATTTACTGAGAATGTTTGGCTTGAGTGGACATAGAACACACCAGGAAATACTAACAAGGGAAGGGGTGCAGATTTACTTTGCTGTAGGGAAGCCATCTCTACGTTATTTCCCTTTTAAAATTTCATCTAAAGAAGAATTTTACAACAACTTCTTGTGCCACCTTAATACATCTAAGCTGAGAGTGGCAAATTGAAATACTGACATTTTTCGTGTCTATATATCATTATACTCCCAAATAATTGTTTGATTTAAGTTCTCCACTTAGCATAAATAGAGTACAATCTACAAGCACAAAACGTTATCTTCAGTCTCCAAATATTCTGACTGGACATTATTTATTTACAATTTCATTGGGAACCCCCTCATCCCTGGCAAGGAAATGGTTGGGTCCACCAGAGCTATTTTGGACCATATAACACAAAATCACACAGAAACAGGAACTCACAATCATATCACTGAAATATCATACATTTAGTTGAGTTCATTTCCAGTCCCTGTACTTGTACCCTCTCGGATTAAAATGGAATTGTCCGACTCGCAGTCATGCACCATCTACAAGACCGAACCATTACCCTGCAGGGGTGGGTAGGTTGGGATGATTCTGGACGGTGTCACCACCACGCGGCCTCGGTCTTGACCAGCGCCTCGGAGGCGTGCTGAACGGTCAGGATGTTGTAACAGGCCTGGCAGACGCGTACAGGGGTCGTGATGCGTAGGCTGCGGATCTCGGTCTGGTAATGACTGCACCTGGTGGGCAAGATTACACAGGTCACGTCAAATTGTGAATATACATGCACTAGGAAGTCTAACAAACTTAAAGGCTTATATTGACCGTTGCAATGGCCAAGTGGGTGAAGTGTTTGCCTTGCATTTGGTAGGTCGTGAGTTCATTCCCTGGCCGAGTCATACCAAAGACTTTAAAAGACCTTTTCCCTCATGACCTCAATAAAAAGTGGCCAGCAGGCTGATTAGAGCATTTCATGAATAAACAAACAAACAAAAAACAAACAAACAAACAAACCTGGCACAGAAGACCTGGCCACAGTTGCGGCAGTGGTGCTTCCTCTCCGTCAGGGTGAACCTCAGCCCACAGGCCGTACAACTGTCCACCCCCTCGTCCTTGGTCCAGTTGTCCGTCATCACCCGACCAGGTTGCTCGGCAACAGACCAGCTGTAGACCCTCCCCCGAGCATCGCCTACAAACACCCTTGTATGGTCCCTGGAAAAGGAGCGAAAACCATCAATAAACTGTTCTTGTTTCATGGATGATCCACATAACAAGTTTCATTGTTTGTAGCTTTGGGACAAGAATGACAGCGCTGAGACGGAATTCGACTGTTTTCAACTTTATTTGTCTTTCTCAAGAATGGCAGAGATTGGACCATTTCTCCTTTTATACCTTTTCTGTGCCTCCCTAGTGCAGGGTGCTCTGACTTGAGTTTTAATATATTGACCAACAGTGTAAAGGGTCTCATTTTGCCCTGGTTTTAGGCTAGGTTTCACTTTAATTAGAGAAAGATACTGGGCCAACTGGATGTCACTGGCCAAAAATAGATAATCCTGGAGAAAACATCCTCAGCTCCTAATGCCTGTGGACGATTGATTGGCACATTGGAAAATGTCTTCATCTTTACAACACACACATAAATATACATATAAATTACCACCCAGGTAAAATGTAAGAGTGAGCTTTAAATGATGTGAGTGAAGCAAAAAAGTATGTAAGACTGACTTTGATGTGGCCAGTGCAGTGACGGCTGCAGGCTCGTGGTTGTCCCGTCTGTCGTAAGCTGTGTGCATGGTTAACTTGCTTCTGAACACCAGCTGTCTCTGCCACTTAAAACCTGAAACAACACAAACAATGGCACATAGACTTAGCCCGTGGACAAAACATCTTTTTTTCAGCTATGGACATTGTTGATCTTCAGTATGTAGCCTGAAGAAATCATCCAAAGAACAAATCCTTACTCTCAGCATGTACATGTATCATCTTCATATCCAGAAGCATTGAGAAGTAAAATTGGCAGCAATACACAAGTAAGTTTATCATTTAGAATACTTTGACTTGAGCAAAATTTCTATCAATGGACAACTTCCTATTCTAAACATTAAAACAAAATTGAATAGGATTATTAGGTAAAATGTATGACATGAGCTCCAGCTGCTGACCTGGTCTGAGTCCACTGTGTTTTCTCTGATTTGTGACTTGCTGAGACTCTGTAGGTTTCTGAGTCTCTGCTGTTTTCTGCACTTCAGCTGTTTCAGGTATCTTGTGTGGCTCCTGGGCCTTGGTAGGTTTCACCGACTTGATAGCTTCTGCCACATCCTTGTCTGTTACAATAACAAAGTCTTCTGGCGACGACCATGTGTCTGCTACAGAGGCTGTTGTGTTCCTGTTGGGAAACGAAAATGTTACTTTCCATCCTTTTAGACTATTTTCTGAAATCTTTTGCATTTTTTATATGTGTCTTAATGCTGTTGATGACTCAAACAGCTGAAGGGATATCACAGCAGCATTGGGGCTAGATAAGGGAATGGAATACTACCGGTAACTAAAGACAAAGCCACAACACTAAAAAGCGTATGACGAAAGTATCACATTTCTTCTCAAGATTTGAACCCAAAGTTTTCATACTGTTCGTTGTTGTCGGCATCTCTTCCTGACTTGGGAGCTCCGGCGACCAGCTCTGGAGGGAGGGCGCTTCCGAACGAGATCTTCCCCGTGCCCGTCCATCTTCTGTTGTCCTCCTGTTTCTGGTCCTTGGTTGGCTCCTCGGCTGTGATGGTGTCTTGAGAGGTCACCGATTCGTCGTCAGAGTTGCTGCTCTCCAGGTCTTCGTCGTTTACTGTGTACAGGAGCAGGAGTAGAAAACATGATTAACAGGTGACATTTTAATTTCGAACAGACACTCCAATTCCGGACAACCTGTGAATTCTGCTGATACTTTTATCCTGTTCTATTATTAGTACTTCTAAATATGACACACATGGTGATAAAAGAGTTGCTACTCTCCAGGTCTTCGTTGTTTACTGTTTACAGTAGCAAGAGTGGAAAAACATGATTTCAACTGTGTATCTCTGTAAAGCCCCTGTCACACATAGCTGAATATAGCCTCCCGAACACTGCCTCCAACCATGGTTAGGAGTAGGTCGGGAGCAAGGTTGGCTGTGATTGGCAGGTGTTTGGCGAGGTCAGCCGAATGTTTCAAAATGTTAACATTCGGGTGTAGATGGGAGGTTTGGCTATGGTTGGCAGGTGGTCGGGAGTAGGACAGCAGTGGTCAGGGCATGATTGGCAGTCAAATCTAGCCCAAATTTGATTTTATTCCTAAAGAAAGGTAGGCGTGGCCTAAATCTGGTCAGACTGCTCCCAAACTTTAGCCCACCTGTTAAACTTTACTTAACACTACAAGTCTGTCCACCTCAAATAATTCTGTAAAAAAGGTAAACATTGTACCTTTACTAATTAGGAATTACGGTTCAGTTTTCCTTTTTCACAAGGTGTATTTTCTCACCTGTCCGAGCGACTGGTCCCATCACCTGTAGAGGCAGCGCCTCCTTCCCCACGTCTGTCTTCTCCTCCTCCAGAGACAGGTCCGAGTCAGGCACCTGCACAAACTCCACGCTCCACATCCGCACCACCCCGTCACTGGAGCCCGTCATGATCACGTTCTGGACATCCCACTCCATTAACTGGAGCACAAACGACAGCAACAAACAACATTATGGACTATACCACACTACTTTCAGGAAGGGTTTTTTTAGTCTGTATTGTGTATTATGATTGCGACATCACCCATCTTTTTTTTTGTAGCGTTACTGTTAATGATACTGTTAATGTGATGTCTGAAATTGTCAGCAGTCGTTGATACCATCATACGTTATATACTTTCCAGAGGTTTGGAATCTCAGTCTCACCTCTGACATACAGACACAGAGTATCTGCTGGTTGCGGCCTGTTGTCATGGTGTTGACACTGGCTATGGGCTCCCCATTAATGGTCCACACATACAGGAATGTGCCAGCACAGGTTGCTATATCTCCCTATGGTAGCAAAGGAAGATCAAGAAAACCACACAGGTTACACAAAAAAGTATTCATTTTGCTGATAAATTAACACCTATTTCCTCACCTGACTCAGGTGAATATGAGTACCTAGCTTCAGTTAGGGACGTCCTCTTGGATAGAATCTAAAACTGGAGGTCCCGTGTTAAAGGAGAGCCACACCTTGAGCACGTTAAGGATCCCACCACAATTACTGAAAAGAGTAGGGGTCCTTTCCGGTGTAAGTGGTTCAAACCTTACAGTCTGGTCTCAGGTTTGACATCTTGAAGAGGTGATAGTCACCTGTTATGTAAACCCTTCCACAAATGTGGTAATGTTTAATAAATAAATACATAAATAGATAAAAGTAGGTTTACCGTAAGCTCGTTGACGTAAACTGCGGCGACTGGCGCGGCATGGTCCCGTAACTGGCGAACAAAGATGAGCTGGTTCAGGTCCCAGATGATGCAGGTGCGGTCACGTGAGCCGCTCACGATCACGTTATACGCTGACGACACCGCCAGGCAAGTCACAGGCTCTGTGTGTCCGTACAGGGCCTACAGGGGAAAGCAGGTCATAATAAACATGTGTCTGAGCTGATTTAACTTACAGCCTCTCACATTTAGTCTTTCACTAGTCACTACAGCGTGTACAACAAGTACAGGTTCAATTACTGTAATTCTCCTTCACTCTTCACAACAAGAATGATGATAGGTGGATTCATGTCCCAACCTAAGGACAGAGACTGTAGATTTAACACTACATGTAATTACAAACATACTCGATCTTTTCAAATTTACAATGATGGTAGAAAACAAAAGCACAGCAGTTGCAAAACAAGATTGTGCAACGTCACTGTTTCTAGTAACCACTTAAAAAATGCAGAGCTTCTAATACACTGATTTTAAATGTACAAAGTGAACTGACTTCCCCTGTCTAAATGAGTGTATCTTGATGGATGTACCTGTTTGAGCACCAGCTGTCTGGTCTTGTCCTTTCCAGGCATGTCCCAGACACACACCACTGTGCTGGTGCCTCCTGTGATCAGCACTCGGGCACTAGGACAGGCTGCACACAGCACCTCTCCCCACTGCAGGCCTTCATACACACCAGATGCCTGCAAGGAACACAGAACATTAACACCACACAGTACACCAAAAGAGCACAATTGCCCCCACATTCACCTGAACATCCACTACATGACCTTGTGCTCCCCAAAGATGTACAGTCACAGGCAAGCAGTAATAAACAACAGTACATTCACTCTCCCCAAGGCCAGAACTGAAGGGTTGAAACAGTCCTTCTTGCATTCTGCATTTACAACAAGTTAATTTTATGGTGTATATATTAGCGGTCCTAGGTTTCCTGTATTGTATTTTGAGTGCTGTTTTAACATTTGTAATCTTTATGTATTTTTATATATTTTTATATATTTTATTTTTATTTGGAATCTGCATTGTGATATCATGTGTACACCACTGTTGTAACAAACTTAATGCAATTCAGGGAAGGCACACCATGTCTTTCCCTGCCAAAGTGCCAATGTTTGAAATTGTAGGAAACAATAAACATGTTTACCCCTACTTTCAACTACAGTATGGAAGTAGGATGTCCATGCCACCATGTCTACTTTACCTTGTCAGACTCGTATGTGCCAGTGCGGATGCTGAGGTCAGCGAACCCCCATGCCATGTACTTGTTGTAGGCTTGAGGGATGAGGACTTTGTTCTGCTCCACAGCCAGGACAGCCTTGTCAGTCGCCGTGATCTGTCCAACTGCACCCTTCAGTTCTGATAGAAACACAAGTACACAGTAAATCTTTACTCCTAGATGCAATATACAATATGACTGATATGCATTGAATGAATGCAGAATACATGCATTGAATGCGCAATATAGTCTGCATTTATTGAATGCATATTCAGTAAATGCAGAATACATTCATTGAATGTGGAATACATGTACATTTTTTTATTGAATGCAAAGTGCATTCATTGAATGAATTTGTTTTTAGTTGAGAACATGTTATATGTACAGTAACTTACAGCTGCTTTGTCGTGAAACCTACATGTCAAATAGGCTATGAAAGGAACAATATTATATTATGTCCAAGAATTCACAAACTACTATATAGTAAACAAAAGCACAAAAGGTTTCATACTCATTAGAACTTCAATCATCTTTGCAACTTATGAATTTGATTAGTTTTTTTATTAGTTTTTCAATTCTAGATTAGAGAGGAGAAAACGTCCCAGCCGTTACCTTTGATAGGTTGCAGACTGGGTCGGAGGTTGTCCAGGTTGTGGAAGAAGATCCTGTCCTGGGGGTTGTTGGTGACGACTGGCATGCCGTCGTTGTTGTAACTCACGCTGCGGAACATACGCGCTCGCTTGGGAGGGTGGGGCTTCTTGAACAGCTGTAGATGACAAGAAAGCCTCAACATTACAAAACATATCTTTTATTGATCTGGCATCTACCATCACCATGGACATTTTCTGTTCCTTGTCGACAAACTACAAAGTGACTATTCCATACAAACGTCCTTGGAAAGAGACTTTCAGTCTGATCAACCTTTACTAAATTCATGTCCTATTGTCATGTGAAATATGCTCACTCTATTCACTAGAATATAGATAATACACAGAGAATTTAGCTACATCTTAACACTATTCCTTGACCTGACTCCTCTACCGTAAAAGGTCTCTACCTGTTTGGGGATTTGTCCAAAGTTGTTGATGAATCCGATGGTGGCGTTTTTCTTGAGAGGGTCGTTGATACTGAAGATGTCCACCCTGCCCTCGTAGAACAGGTGGTGGAAGACGTTGGTGGCCCGGATGGCCTCCTCTCCCTGCTGCTTCTGTCCGAAGATCAGGTCGATCCACTCATGCAGGTGTGCTGACACGTAGTCTGACTCCAGGGCCTGCAAGGCACAGTGGTGGAGTGGTTTTACCCCGTCACACAGCAAGAAAATTGATCATCGGTTAACGAGTCTGTGAGCTCAAATTAACATTTTTTGGCAGTCATACGCCTGGTGCTCTCTCGATCATCGCGCAATTTTTTTGATCGGCCGATGTTTACCAGCCACCTACCCCCAATCAATTTGACAGGGTTGATTTTCAAATATGCTTCACTCTTTGGTGACTTTTGAATTTGGCAACCTGTCAGCGATAAAAAAATACGGCCAAAGCTTGTAGACTGTGGGACAACGCCTTTAGGGACTCTGTGTCTGGCCTAGGGCATTAGAGTTCTAAATCCTGACATGCAGACATCTGTTAGGGGAAGCAGACTGATAGTAATAAGCCTGTGTTCCCATTTTTAAAGAGTGCCATACCTTCAGCACATTTCTGGACCCACCTGTTCTATACAAAATTGACAACTGCTGATTGTTCAGTCATTTCAACCTGGCAAAGGTTTTACTGACCACACAGTTTGTTCTCAAGTCTTTAAATCATGCCCGTTTTTACACTTACAGCCCTAGAGGCTAGAGAATGGCATCACATTGCCTGAAAACAATAACTATCATCAAACCAAGCTGCTGAAGAAAATATTTCTAAGCGAAGGCAAACCCACCTCTCTGTGGGCCCTGATGAACTCTCTAGTGTCTCCCTTAGCCCAGGCTGGCAGGAGGATGTCTCCTAGTTTTATTCCACTCTGTTTCACACCTGTAGCATGATGTAAAGGACATAAATACATGCCTCACTCTGTAACATTCTAACAATGGATTGCAATTGGGAATCTTGTACAAATTGAAAGGATGGACATAATACTTCATCCTATTGCATCCAAACGTATTAAGAAAACTTTTGCAATTTAGACTCCCAACGTGCTTTCAGAGTTAGACCTTCCGCACGTACAATAGAAGCTGACTACTAACCCAGGTCAAAGTTATTTTTATTGAGAAGGAAGTCCGGAAGGTAGAAGAACTCGGGGATGAGTTCCTTCACGTCGGCCATGTTGTGTCTGGAGGCTGACATCCAGGCGTCCTTGACACTGTGGAACATCCTGTCGGCAAGGTCAAAATGGCCGCCCTGCAGGCGCAGGAAGTGCTGGGTGAAGGGTTCCATCCGCACCAGGTAGGACGCCACGATCATCGCAGAGGAGTAGTGAGTGCCGTAGTGGTAGGGAGGAGTCTCTCCTGGGGTGAACAATACAAAAGTGTTAGTCTGCATGTGTGTTTTGTGGTCTGCAAGGCACAACTAACAGTTTATTTCTAACCATACATCTAACAATAGACTTGAATACACTTAGAATGCTTCAAATCAGCATTTTCTTCTTCATATGATGAGTTGACAGCATAAGACTTATTCCCCTGTCCTTGGTGCTGAAATTCAGGTGTTCTACAGAAGGTCCTGTCCTTGGTGCTGATAGCTTTTCTTCTTGCATTACTACACACTCACTCACTACATGTACTGAATATCCCATATACCATATACTATATCACATTACTTTAATTCCTTGTCCAAAGGAAGACAGAAGAACAGAGTTTACAGGAGATTGACTGAAGGGAAGTGTTACCTTGCGGGTCTTCCCAGTCCATGTACCTCTTCTGGAACTGTTTCAGTCTGTCCTCTGTCTGGGCACCCATGGGCCTGGACAGGTCACGGAATGTCTTAGGATCATTCAAGTCAAGTTCCTGCAAGGAGAACAAGGTGTCACTGATGTTGTTCCTCAAATGTTTCAAGACTGTTCAAGTCCCAGTGTGTGTGTGATGTTCATCTACAGTCAATCCTGACTTAGCACAGATCTATGCCAACTTGCAAGTAAGCCTGACATTTACTACGAATTGTGTTGTTTCTCATGTTAGAGATTTTAGCACAGGCAGTTTTGGACTATCTTTAGTACTTTGATATTCATAAAATGGGTCTCTTTTCAACAAAGATTTGGCATGAATCTTATATAATTAGATAGGACATTTGTAGTGTAACAAAACATACAGCATTCATAACATACCCATCAAGACAATCTACACAATGAACAGGCAGTGTATGTGACTTGTGGTATCTAACCTCAGACTCGTAGTCTGCTAGCACCCAGGGGAAGACAGGGTACTGCATGAGGTCGTTGTAAGACCTCCCTGCCAGCGTGTTCAGGTGCATGAGGTACTGGAAGTTACTGATGTCTCCTCTCTCCCAGCGCTGGGTCACGGTCTTCTCTCCTATCAGGCTCAGAAGGGTGGAGCTGGTGGATCACACAACACAACAAGCTTTAGCATATCTACTTCATCATAAGACAACTGGGTAGACCTTCAACTTGATTTTCAACAGGGCCCAATACATACTGAATAAAACATTTTACATTCAGTGTCATGGATATGTATACATGTATGACACAGATTTTTTTTTCACTGTTGAAAGATCTACATGTGCCAACAAGCATGGCATTATACCACATCAGAAAGAAGAAAACAGTCTGATTCAATACATTTGCTGATTACTTGGCATACTTGATACAACAAGACTGGCACAGAATGCTATCAAACTCAAAGGAAGCTTGCCATGATTTGACTGGATAACGCCGTAAGGAATAGGTAGAATGGTCCGACTTACCCCTGCTCCACCTTAGCATTGGCCTTCTGGCCTGACACTGACTCCTTGGCATTGTCTGTCAGAGCGGCACAATGGGACAGGAACCTGGAACAGAGAAACCATTTTACATGCTTGTTCCTGTCACCTCAAGAAGCACAAAAATGCTGGTCCTTTTGGCAGGATGACAACAACATTGTTTGGCACAAGCATTGCATAAATTATTAAATTTATTCATAAGTTACAAATTAGAAAGGACACTGTAAGCCAATCATAAATCTACCACAAAATGAAGATTTGTTTGTTACTGCTATTTGAGATGTACAATATATCCTGGCAAAACAGGCATTTAAAAAAAAATTCTGCAGTAAATTCAGGTTGTAAATGTCTTACAGTGTGTATTATCTATGAGATGAAGTTTGGTTTAAGATCAGTTTTCTCCACAGCATCACAAAGAGTAGGGGCGTGCCCCAGTGTGCGATAGTCCAGATCGTACTGTCTGGAAGTTGGTGATTCTCCACAATCACCCGAACGGAGGCCCGGTGAACCCCCACCTTGTATTAGCCACATGGTGATTTACATCATCCCATCTTGTATCAGCCAATGAAAGGGGCAGTAAAACCCCAACGGAGCGGTATTCCCACTAGTCGACCTACTAATGGTACTTCTACTATCACAAAGACCTTCCTGACCTCTGGTGAACCTTGTTCCTGATGCCCCTGGGTAGAGCCAGGAGGTAGTTTCTGCCGTCGCTGGAGAACACCTCGATGGCAATGGGCTGCAGCAGGTACCTGCGTTTGTGAACCTCACGGATGTCTTCATATGCAAACTTACTACACCTGGGGGACAACAGCAGCTTAGCTTTGAAACTTTCCCTAGAACTAGCAGCTACAGCCATCAACAAAAGATGCTTTGTAAGAATATTCAAGTCACTTCAATTCAAAACTTGTATTTTGCCTCAATGGCTTGTTTGCCCATGTGGCCGCTTTTCAACAAGGTTAAGTGGAGGGGGTCGCGGGTGATAGATTCAAATGAGAGTCATACACTATTAACAATTAAGAAACAAATACATAATAAATCATTCAGTCCATGTTCATGCCATGTTTCAATAGTGTCTTAAAGCTCCGTATAGAATGGGTGGCCCTGATGATAAAGCAATGAAATAGCACGGCAACTCAAAATACCAAATATCCACTGTAATTCTGTCATTGCTATGGACAACTGTGATATGTGTACAAATGTAGATAAAACTGTATTTCACTCAATCCTACCTCAAACACACTGCATTTTTTTTACATATCTTTTGGGCATTCTCTTATAACACTATTATTAACAGACAAATGTTCAAAAGCTAAGGTAAGGCTGTAATAACACTAGGGATTGCGTCGTGAAAATATAGATTGTGAAGTCTTACATTCTCTTCATCTGGCTGAGTTGTCCTGAGGACCTGGTGGTTCTGGGGATGATTGGATCATGCAACCTGCAGGAAAGAAAGGACAGTTTTGAACTGTATACATCAGACATAAAACTCAGTATCAACATCCTTTGTTAAGTCTAAATGTATGCAGTAAATGTTTCATATCTCATGAATAGACACTTATTTTGTTTGTTTTGTATAACTCGTAAACTGTCTTTAGGCATAACACACCAGTTTTCCACAACCTGTGTAAAATCGGACTGTAAGGTTTGAACCACTCACACAGAGAAGGACCCCTACTCTTTTCGATAAGTGTGGTGGGATGTTTAACATGCTCGAAGGCTTGCCAGGGATTCGAACCCAGAACCTTTACATTCTGAGTAAACAGCCCTAACCACAAGACAACCTTGCCACTATTTACAGGCAAGAATATATAGGAGGTTGGCATAAGATAAGAACTCAGTTCTACTGCACTGGAACAATGTGAAGACGACTAACCCTGGAGGGATTCCGTCGATATCACTGATCTCCCGTGTCCTGAGGAGCGTGAATCCGTCGATGACGTAGAAGTGCTCTCTGCCAAACAGCAGCAGCCCCTCGCACGTGTCAAGTCCCTGGACTCGCGCACATCGGAACATGTACCGGATCTAAGGAAGGGGTACAGTTTGATCAGATATAGGAAAGGAAAGTGATCTCGATCCAATTCTAGCTCACTGTGGGGCTGCCATCAAGCCTCAGCATCAGTGTGCAAGCACGTCTAACCCTCGGAGGATGGGGAACAACAGACAATAAACCGGATAGTGAGTGAGTGAGTGATCATGAGTGAGTGAAGACCTAATCTCCCACTGGTTGTAACAGAGAAGACAGAATGATGCTATGTACAGTACTAAGGTCTTACAGGTTCACTGTACCCGGGAAATTCCTCTAGCTCTTTTCAACAAGCACAATGAACAGTGGACCACAACTTAATGTCCCGTCCTAAGGACTGTGACCCTTTACAGTAGTGTGCACGTCATGGTGAGCGATAACAGCTGGGATTCGAACTCCCAACCTGGTATATGGTTTGTGTCCGTATGAAGTCCATACATGTAGATATGGCCGTTCTCTGTCACTGATAGTCAGTGGAAGATACATGTAGTGGTTGCTACAATTTATCTGAAATGTCTGACTCATCAGAGAATTTATCCAGTTGCTTGATTTCTTTTGTATTATGTGATACGGCTGAATATTTGTTAAGTCTGAGCTATTCCTGTGTAGGATTAAATAGTGAGTACACATACCTTCTCGCCTTCCTCCAGCAGTCTGACGATGGTCTGGTTGTTTGGTTTGTCTGTCTCCTCCGCAGTACTGTCTGTGGACTGGGTACTCTCCGTATCATCCTCATCTGCATCGTATGGGGACTTGGAGGGCTTCAGACCTGAAAACATCGCCAGCCACAAGGATGTCAGCAAAGTGGGAATTCCACATGATTGTACACTGGCCTCAGGCAATATTTCCTGGCCTGCTAGATCAAAATTGTTAATGGACCAACTCGATGGACAGTTGATCATCATATACATGAACATGTACATGTAAGCCAATTATTGAACTGATAAAATTTCAGACGACAAAGTAATGAAATACAAAAATACTGTTTGATTACATGGTGTGAGGACAACAGCTACCCACCCCTGTGTCAGGGACCCCTGCAGCAGTATAACCAAAGACTGGATACTACTACTACTGTGTAACAGTAACTACTACTTGTACTTGATTATACTGTGGTGGTGCATTTTTTGTGCAGGATAACATGTTTTGTTTGCCTCAGTCCTCTTTACTTGATTTATGGTCACAAATGAACAAAATAAAAGGTCCCTCACCAGATTTGCTGACGTCAGCGTCTGTCACGTCGATGGACGCGTCCAGCTGAGAGTCGGTGTCTGTGCCGTTCTCGTCAGGTTCCATGTCCTCCAGTCGCCCCTCCGCCTGACAACGCCTGTAGTACTCCTTACTGTCCAGACTGATGGCGGCCTTGTACTTGGAAGGTTTCTGGTGACAGAACACATCCCAAAATCATACAATACATTTAGTGGGATTTAATGTGCATATAACAAATCTCTAGAAACAGTCCATGCCAACTTGGAGGAACCAACGTCATTCAAGTTCCATGCTTTCATAGTACATGTAGGACACAACTAGGGGACCGAGACAGCAACCCGAGTTAAGAACAGTCACCACTATTAGCAGAGTGGCTTTTAATGTCCTGAAAGGACAGCAGGAAGGGTACCACCAATGGAGTATCATGATTACACCAACTATTCCCACCACAGATAGACCGGTTTACATACACGGGCAAAAACCTGATGTGCGAAAACTGCGTACGCACGCGAGCGTACGAAAACTGTGTACGTATGTATGTCAAATTTTTCTTGTGTGTAAATCAGCCTGCTCTGACATATGTCAAGAACATATGTTCAGATCGTACATTACCTCCAGGGTAATGTACGATCTGAAGCAGGCCGATTTACATGCAGGAAAAACTCGTATGCTCGCGTGCGTACACAGTTTTCGTATATCAGATTTTTGCCCATGTGTAAATCGTGTCATAACCACCGTAAGTATGAACAGACAGGTAGAACACTGAAGCATACATGTCCCATGTGTGAAGGTTAGTAACAGGAAGACTGGCACCAGCAGTACCACATAACACCTGTAAGAGAACTCCCATCAACAACATAACATTCCAGGAGGTGGGAAAACAGTGTAAACCTCGGGAGGGAGTTTTCCCATCAGTCGAAGTCTGCGGTAAAACTCGGGGGTGTCCACGCATCGGGCGGGTGGAAACGCACTCTGTACCTGCTACAACAGACCGAGAGGAGGGTTGAGAGGGATTCCAGTAAACCTGCACGAATTTTCAGGGCTCCAGACTAACTTTTTGACTTAGGAGCACCAGTGCTCCAAACCTCCAAAAATTGGGTGCACCAGCAAAAATCTAGGTGCACTACTATGAAGGTAGATCATTGTATTGAATGTTGATTTTCAGGACATCATACAAATATTGTGTGTTTTGTACATAGAAACACACAGGGGAAGTATCACGATCAGAGAGCAAGAAAGCAAATAAGCTTTGCAGTCCATGATATAGACATTATAATGCATAAAGTCACAAATGATAATCATGCCGTGACGTTTACCGGGTGATTGGGCCCCTCCGGCCGGTGTGGGTAGTGGATGTAGAACATGTCGTTACAGCAGAGTTTCTTCCTCATGCGGCACGGCCCCTCCGTCATTTCCAGCATCCACTTGTCCAGGTGCGAGCCGAGCGGCGGGCCCCACAGTCCGCGCTCCCGGGTCAGTTCCAGCTCCATCTGGTTCCACTGTTCCTCCACGTACTTCTGCATGTGGTGCTGCGCCTGCTGGTACTGTTTGTACCTCAGTTCAACCAGGTCCCGCACCACAGCAACGTGGGTGAAGTTCCACACATTTACCTCCTAAAAAATAGACCACATTTAAAACCATGTTAAAAATCAGGGAAGAAGTGTTAAAAACTTTACAACTGGATAATAAGAATTTATTATTTTTTTTGTCAGACGTTTTTTTCTTATTATCCAATTGTTAAGTTTTAAACACTTTTTCCCTGATATGAACCTGGATGACTAATATTCACAAGCGCATGTTAAAAGTCACATGTTGAATGTACAATGTCATGTGTGTGTAAGGGAATTCTTATAATATATATGACTGTCATTGGTAAATTCTGTTTCTCTGTTGACTAACCTGCATGGAGGATGGAACGATCTTGACCTGACTGGCATCACGTCTGGCCTTACGGCTTGCCAGACGGGACAGACCACTGCTCATCTTCTGTAGTTTCTGTGGTATAAAACACAAGGCCAACAGGAAATGTGATTATCATTATATATCTAAATAAAGTAGTTTGTGGTAAAGTTTAAACTTTGTTGTAAAGTAACCGTGATGGTGGCAGATTCCTTCTTCCGGCCACTTATGATTCAATCCTGACGTCATCACGCTTCTGGATCCCGGAAAGTCAGTGCATGAAAATTCATGGTGAGTTCTTCTTTTTCTTGTGTTGGAATAAAGTTTAAACTTTACAACTATGGATTCTACCAACACAGATAAGCTTTCATTCAAATAAAGTACTTTGATAACTTTAAGCACCTTTTCACAGTTAACACAAGTTTGTAACATTTAGAGGCTACAAAAACGAGATTGTAAGTCTTAAGACTGTTCTTGAGCACTGACCGACTGATGCTTTTCTTGTTCCTTGCTACAGTTCCTTCTCTCCCCATCCACATATAACTTCCAGACTTTGGAAGCTGGTTCAAGAAGCATCATTCTGAAAGGAATCACATGAGATTTGCAACAGTCAGCTACATGTATTGTTACAATGTATGTAACAGTTATGGCAGGCATACATGTAGCTCTGTATCCATTGCAGAATGGAATGGTGCAAGCTTATGAAATGGCCTTGATGATATGGGACAGTCTTACAGATCTACACAATGAAATGTGGCAACAACAGGTAACAAGACATGTGACAGTATGTGAGAACTGCTACATGTGTACATATGATTCATTTGTATGTTTTTTGTACAAGTCTCTCAGTGGGGTACTAATTTATCAGTACCTAATAGTATTCAATCTTATGTACTTATCTCCATCATTACATTAGTCTACATAAAATGAACTATTCTACTCAAGGTTACAATAAAATGAATCTACCAATGTCCATGATATGGACTACAGTTGATACAACTTTCTTTCATATACTGTGAGATTTGGAAAAAAATTCTACAGTACATAAGGCTAGATAAAACAATTTCTAAAACTTATGCTCAGGAGCTACATTTACGTCTATCGCTATAATACACTAAGCTAGTTACTTCCTATAGTCCTCTATAATTTTTAACACATGACTGCCCAGCTACAAGAGTATCCACTATCCACCATACTTTACGTACTTGAAGCCATACATCCTGCATCCATGCAAAGGAGGGGCAAGAAGTACAATGTAACAGTGTTGTCAGTATTGTCATGAGTACACTTCACCACACAGCAATGTTTGGCCCATTAAGCCCCTGTCACACATTCAGAACCTTGCCTACCTTTCTATATGAGTCCAATTGAATTTGATTTAAATTTGAGTCGATTTGATCCCCGAACACTTCCGACCACTGGTGACCTACTGCCGAACACCATCCAACCATGGCTGAACCTCCCGTCCACATCCAAATGTTTTTAACGTTTTGAAACATTTGGCTGGCACAGCCGAACAGTAGCCGACCTACTCCATGGTTGGGGGGAGTTTGGCAGTGTTCGGGAGGCCATATTCAGCTATGTGTGACAGGAGCTTTACATGTGATCTGATAGTTTTATGTACATAATATACAGAGTTGGGAAAATGCTGGTTTGTTACAAGGAGATACATGTCTGGGGGGGGGGGGGTAGTCTTGAGAGTTAGAACAGGAAAAGATACCTGGTACCTACTGTTAGTGTTAGTTGTAATGATTATGTGTTAGAAAGTTTCTGGCAGCAACAAGACAGGGTTAAGTGCATGGAGAAAGACAAAACTGAAGGCAAGAGCAGAGGCATGACTGAAATGACAAGCAGACTTGTACAATATGGTGTGAAATAGATGGTGCTAGCAGCTCTTAAATTAACAAGTCTTATGGAAGTGACAATGTGTATGATCATTGTATCACCATTGGATAGTCATATAAGTATCAGTATTTACTGCAGAATTTAGTTAATTTCACTGATCATCTAGTTTACAGTTTCAACTTCATGTTGCTAATTACAACAGAAATAGACACTGTGTTGCTGCTGATCGATCATGAATGCCACAATAAGGGCATCAAACAAACATTTTACTAATTATCCATATCACGGTAGTCACCAACATTATTTGAAATCCTAGACAACAAGTACAGGAATATCTCTTAGGAAAAATACAAAATTGCACCTACTTAACAGACTGAAGATCTGGGGTGGCATTGTAGTGGGGCAGGGTCAGCTTGAACAGTTCTTCTATAGTCTGTAACATAGGATATGTAAATGTACATGTAATCACATACATAAAACCATAAACAGCCCGACCAATAGGGTCGACCGATTCATATGACCATGGAAACGAGATCAGGCTGTCTGCCATCTTTTAGTCATTAATTGCGGGTAATTAACCCTTACTTAATGAACTACAATCAGACAAGACATATGAGAAACTCTAAATATTTCCTGGAGGTATGAGTTCTTGTTTTCTCCTGTAAGAATTCCCATACAACCAAATGCCAATTCTGTCTTTGTCTTGTATATATTTTTACATTTGCTTGTATATTTGTACCCAGGGCCACTCTGTAGAGCAGTGCTAAGTCACTGAGAAGTGATACCCTGGCTTAAACAACACAGAAATAAATAAATAACTCACAGGATGAAAGTTCATCTGTGTTGGTACAAGTCATTATGAAATGGAAACTAAACTTTAAATGCCAACACTATCTACAAAGAATTGGGACTTACCCCAAATTTTCGGTTGTCTTCATCAACCTTGTTCACGGAATGGACCCGTCTATTCTCGGAACGTGACGTCAGAGACACGTGACCGTAGTAGTGGGTCATACGTGCCAGATAACTTGGTATCATTAGAAGGGGTTAAAATCCTTGATTCTGAATCAGACTTCTTTGCAAGAGGAGTAAAGGAGGCGGTCTACATAAGAGCTCACAGACCTACCCTGAACAGAGACGGGGGGAGACACAAGTTATCTGGCACGTATGACCCACTACTACGGCCACGTGTCTCTGACGTCACGTTCCAAGAGTAGATGGGTCCATTCCGTGAACAAGGTTGATGGAGTCAACCGAAAATTTGGGGTAAGTCCCAATTCTTTGTAGATAGTGTTGGCATTTAAAGTTTAGTTTCCATTTCAAAAATAACTCACAGCTTTTTTAGTGACCAGTAGCTCGCTCCATATCCTGTTGGCTGCCTTGATGAGTAACTGCTGTGCCTCGGACGTGCTGTTGGAGCGCTGCACGGCCGGCGGGTGGGCCTTGTCGTCCAGCAGACACGACTTGTGGTGCGACACGTCCACCCAGGTGTCGGCGGGAAGCTCCACGTGCCACGTCGTTCTGCGACCAGGTTCCATGGTTACACACAGATCCCCGCTATAGAGGAGGATAGGAGAGAGCCCACCACCAGTAAGACAGACAAGCACACACAACGTGGTAAGGGGGAAGGGGGCAGACTAGAAAACATCACACATACCTGACAGACTGTACACCTAAGTTGAGTTAGGAACGTACCAAACAGAGAAGGATGCACCTTGGGAAAACAGTCACAAAGTACACCACTACATGTACTTGTTTTCTTCCATTAACGTTTTTTTCCATGGAAAACAATCACAAAAAAAGTCATACAGCTGACAGAGTGTACATAAGAGTCAAGTTTGGAACTTCACACATGCATGGAAAATGGTCACAAAGTACAAACTGCTTGCATATTTTCTTTCGTTAAAAGTTTTTCCCAGCGAAAATGTGAACACTCAACATTTTGATAATCATAAATTGGAATTTTATCACTACATCTGAGCGAAATGATTTTTCTCAAAATTTGGTAATCATATCACAAACATGATTCGAATATGATCACGACACATAGAAATCTTAAGATATACTTACGCATCACTAGTCAGCTGTATCAGACAGTAACACAGGCAGCCAATGAAATCCTGCTCATAGTTTCCGGGACCAAACACCAGACTGCGGTTGTTGGTGAGACGATGTAAGGCATCCAGGATAGCTGTTTGTTCTGGGAAGGATATTTTAAAGTAACAAAACTTTAGTTACAAGTGTGTTCCCTACATACAAATGTAGTATACATCAACTCATTACGTATTTCACCTGCACAACAGTTACTGTGCCCACAAATATGTTAGTATTACATGGAAAGTTTGACTCTTGAGTACAAACTTTAAGGTAACTTCCACCAAATGCTGCTTTACTGTTTATCATGCTAAACAAAGGTAGCATTGCTTCCGACAGTGTGGATGAGCTTATTAATAAGAGTCTCTGACAGTGACAACAGACCAGCAACCCTTGGTTTGTGATCAATAAAGAATTGTGTCAGGATTTTTTATTTTGTTGCAGCAGCAGTGACAGCTATCACCTTACCTGCTATAGTAGAGGATGGTCTGGACAGCTCATACAGGATAGTTCTGTTGAGGCAGTGGTAGATGGGGTCCAGGCTCATACCATGGGCTGGTAGGAACAGGAACAAGAAAAAAGTATTTAAATTTTTTTTCAAGATCACTTTGCTGTACAGGAAAGATCACATTCATTATTGCAAAGTACATTTAGTAGATGTGAACTACACTGTAACAGTTACTAACACATCATGCTTACCTCTCCTCTTGGCTTGGGAGATGAGTTGGACGATGAATTCAAAGACCTCCTTGGCATCTTTGTTGTAGATGCCTGCATAAAATACATGACATACTATTAGATGGCACCAGGCACAATGCATACTTGCAAACTGTTCATAAGGTGATCATGACTCTACCTTAAATGATTGACCAAACATCCAACGAAAACTGTGAAAAACCCGGGTTTCACTCAGGCACAGTACGTTCTGTTGATATGTCGACTCTACACATACCTTGCCATAATTTGTCCACCACTCTGGAAGCGAAGTGGAAGACGTTGGAGACCAGTGCGTTGTAGCTTCCCCCCGCAGCCAATGGGAGAGCCGCCTGGTCGCCCAGCAGGGCGTCGGCTGCCAGGAGATGGTCCATGAGGGTTGTCAGGACCTCCGTCTGGAAGTCACGCTGCTGGGTCTGCGTCGCTCGCTCAGGGGACGCCTGAGGATACAACTTTGTTTGTTTAAAGGTACCCAATTCATTTTCAGGGCGGCAAAACAAAAAATATTCTGGATGAGGAAATTTGTCTGATATTGACATTTACTGCCATTTCTTCCTCTCAAATAGCCCAAAAAACAAGCTACATGAGGAGTCCCTATATTTCTTGGGACCACCAATAAGGCCATGTTGATTTGATTAATATATGGATGACATCTGCGCTCATCAATTTTCGTCAGCGCATCAGTTTTTGGCCATACTGTCAATGAATATACATGATTGTATTATACACCCAGTATTTCGAGCCCTGTCTATGATGTGATTGACATGAGTACACCCACCTCCAAGACCAGGTCTACCACAGGAGTGCCCCTGTTGGTGGAGTGGGCTAGGCTGTCCACAATGATGATCCTGACAAAATCCATCACAAACTTCCTGGCCGGGTGGGTGGTTAGGCTGGGCATGGAACCTGAGGAGCCAAAAGACAACTTCTTTAACGCTTGAAGATTTATAACGTACACAATTCTCTTCAGTCTGCATCGTTAAACTGTAATCAGTTTATACAAACTAAAGTAAGTTTTACCTAACACCTGATAACAAATAGAAGTATGAAAAAAAGAATAGAAAATGTAACATTCCTGATCAGTGGACCATATCATGCAAGAAACAGCAAGATCCATGTAACACTCTATGGTGTTATGAAAGAAAAGAAATAAAAGACAACTAGTGTTAAAAAGAACACCTTGATCCAAAATGTCAAATACCATGCAGGAAAATGGAAGTGACAATATCAGTCAGAACACTGGTCATCAGAAACCTGGAAACTTATCTTCCAAATTTGACTTAAAAACTTCTTAGGGATTAGAAACTTCCTGTGGTTTTCCATGTTCTATCTGACCAGTGTTTAAGAAACATTTGTGCCAAAACATAAAGGAATCTACCAGGGTGACAAACGAGACTGGTTAATGAATTAGTGGAGTCACCTAGTCCATTCCTCCAGGAGTAGCGCATCCAGTCACCACCTTCATGATCATAAAATGGAAGTCAGAGTGAAATGCAACTAGTGGCTACTACAAGTACATCAATTAGATCATTAGTGTTCTAGCCCTCTAGGAACTAATGGCATGCATATAAAATGTAACATGTGCTACAGATTGATACAAAAAATGAGAGTCACTGTGCAAAATATGTGTTCACTATGTCTCAATACATGCATGACTGCGGCATGTACCCACTCATAAACCCATATATCTTGTTAGAAACTATCAAGAGTGTGTAACCACTTGGTAACCTACATTTTGTACGTGCAATCATACACACTGGTTTAGCAATTTGAGTTTGTTCTTCAACAATATGGTAAATTATATAGCTTCTTTTCATGCCTTTTGGATCTTCATAGTACGAAAGCAGGCTTATGTGTCAAACTCATACTGTTCACATAATGGACTACATGTACATGTATACTGCTATGGACCATCATCTATTACTAAAAATTAGTGACTCTGCATTTAAACATTGAAATCAAAGATAAGATTACAAAAATGCCATTCACAGGACTGGTACAGATGAGCTTTTATGCCAATATTTTGGATCCCTCCTTCCAATGAAGCGTAGATAGTTGTTCCTTACCTCTGGCTGCAGTGCTGACTGAGTCGGAGCTCTTACTGGCCACCATGGAGTCAGCAAAGGCCTTGTACTCCTCACTGGACTCAGCTGGGGAGGCCATCTCACTCTCGGGCTCACTCACCTACAAATAAACCATGGATTTTACCAGGAATTTCTCTACTACCATAACAATGGCTATCTACAAAATTTTAGAGGCATATGTGAAGCCCTGGATTGTACAAAATGGATAAAAGCTAGAAATTCCACCAATGATTGTAAACCCAGATTTTCGTCCCATACTACATAGTCCTTTGGAAGGTACAGATTAGTCTCACAGTATGCTTGTTGTTATGTACAGTACATGTACATGTAGTAGTACAATGTACATGTAGATGCCATACATTGTACATTGTACAATTGTTGTGCAATAATGCTTATCATAAAGTTGTAATGTGGTACAGGATGTAAAGCATTCGTGATTGTGAATTTATAATATCTCTATCATACCTTGAGTTCACAATTTTCCTTTTAAGACAACTTTCTATAGCCTCTAACAGTCCAGCACTTTTCAGTCAAACACAGCTGTACTTAACTTTAAGTATACTTAAAGTGTGCTTAAAGGAAATTTTACCAGCTCGGAGTATGGCCTGGCGGTTAGCGGGAAGAGCGTCGCGGCCAGCGCGCACAGGAAGTCGGGGCTCTGGCACAGGGGTACGAAGTCGGGGTTGTTGTGGTAGAGGAAGAGCAGGAACTGTAGCAGGGTCACAGGGTATTCTCGCACCCACGATCCTTCGTCCTCCATCTGCCAGGGCTGTCACATGGGGAGGGAAGTACAACATTCAGGCATTCAGTTATTTTTGACACCCATCTTGTACTTTCTATGTATTGCTGTTCATATGTTTGTTTCAAATGTCTTGTTTTTACATTTGTTACTTTTGTCAAGAAGTTTACATTTTCCGTAGTGTTTGTGAGTGTGTGTGTATGTCTGTGAGTCTATCTGTAAACACGAAAACTCGAGAAAGCTAATACATGGATTATCTTGATATTTGGTAAG
The DNA here is from genome assembly GCA_013266295.2 of Branchiostoma floridae x Branchiostoma japonicum. Classification (NCBI taxonomy): domain Eukaryota; kingdom Metazoa; phylum Chordata; class Leptocardii; order Amphioxiformes; family Branchiostomatidae; genus Branchiostoma; species Branchiostoma floridae x Branchiostoma japonicum. The sequence continues at coordinate 6,649,619 of CM023837.1, read as the reverse complement.
TGGGTATAGGTCTTGATGAGACCTCGAAATGATTAGATTTTAGGCCCGCTGGCAGCTTGTTTATACATGTTCTTCAGGAGAGGGCTAATCTACATACTGTATAAGCATCTTTGCTTTTTGGCCCATTCTCTTTAAACAATACAATGTGAATAATTAAAAAAAAAATAATTTAAAAAGTATTCAGTCTAGATTGTAACTGAAGTTGTTATTTCTAGTGAGCAATCTATCCATTTTAGCACAACAGATCTTTGGGATGAATTTAAGTAAATATTTGTCTGTAGGTACTGACCTGGTTGAACATGGCTCGCACCATGGACAGAATAACGATGACCGCGTCAGAACACATCGGCTGCTGCGGAGTGATGGAGCCAGCCGATTGGCTGGCAGGAACACCAAATATGTACGTCCAGATGGAGTCAAGGTCAAACTGTGGGGAACAAAACAGTGTTGACTATCAATGTCTGCTGAACAGTCATCTATTCACCTACTTGCACAAATGTTTAAGGTGGGTACTAAAACAACCCACATGAGGCGCAATCATTTTGTGAGAATGTACACAACATGGCTACACGCAACTGCTGTGTTTCCAGCTTTTAAATACACTCAATGACATACGGTGTAATATTTTGGCACCTCCTCTTCCTGAATGTCACTGATTTGCAATGGAGTAAGGTTGATTCAACTTACTATGTAAAGAAATGACAAGAAAATTGACTTTTTGTATCATCCTAATGTTACATATTAATGCAGCTTTAAATGTCATACGTGTACATGTATGTCTAATGTCAAGTCAACACACTGTCATCTTGCATTTAATAAATTCAACTAAAAACTGCTATGTAAGTCCATAAGGCCAAGTGATCCAGGCATGAGATCTTGTACCTGAGGGTTTTTGGGTGGTTTGCGTGCGGACTGCCCCAGGAGGAGCGCCATGAGGATGAAGTAGAGTTCAGGAATGTGAGCGTGTTTGGGCAGCAGCCACTGGAGCACCATGAACCCAGGCAGCTGACACGCCTCCTTGTTGATCTCCCTGTTCTGAGACTTACTCGGTCCAGCACCCACATTAAAACCTGGCAAAAACAACAAGTATGATTTCATACCTCCCTGAAATATGACTTATTTTTTAATTTCTTAATTATTCATTGTAGTGATTGTGAATGTCTCTTTACAGCTGTACATTTTTCCCCACTGGCATCCAGCCAACTTACTGCCGCAGCGGTCTCTGGGCCAGCTTCTGGGAGCTAACTTCCTGTGTCTAACATTTTGTGGTCTGTGGTTATGAAATTCCCCCCATTAACATACTGGTCACTGTATGAACACACAAGCAAACCCACAGTAACACAGACAAACACACTCAAAAAAATACCTCCGTACGAGGAAGTAAAAATGTAATCTTAACACATACATGTATTGCCTTACAGTAGCAGAAATGTTTTCTTATTTGAGCTGTCAAACTGGATATTTTCCAAGAGGCCAGTTGAGGATTTTCTGTTGATGAAACAAGGCTCACCCAGAAGCTGCACTGCTCCCTTATTGTGAAGGATGAGTTCTGTTTCATCCAGCCATCCTCCCCCTCCAAGCCCGCCTTCACGGAACTTAGTAACGGTTGCCAGGTTGCTAAGCAACACACACAGGATTCGAACAGCGATGATGACTGTTGACTGGTGGAGATGGCCTTGCATGAAGAGAAGCAGCCAATCAAAGCCAAGAGCCCTCTGGACTTCCTCACAAAATCTGTAAAAGAGAATACCATTGGTCAGAATCAGACCAGTGTTTAATAAGCTTCAAAGTTGAAAAGAATTTAAACACGATGTACTAACAAGATATCTACCAGGTTGATTAACTCCATTAAAGCTGCATTATGTAACATTAGGACGATACAAAAAGTAAATTTTCTGGTCATTTCTTTACAAAGTAAGTTGAATCAACCCTACTCCATTGCAAATAAGTGCCATTCAGGAAGTGGAGGTGCTAAAATATGACGCCTTATTACGAGACAGTGGAAAATACAGCTGTCAGCCATGTTTGTTTACATTCTAGTATTTTGTGGTGGTGCCACAAACTGCGTGCGCCTAGTGTAGGCTGTTTTAGCGTGGCTGTTTAACTGTCAGAAATGTGACATAATTGCACAAATATATTGAAACGTGGAAGCAAATTGCAATGACACAATTTTTTTCAATTAAAATATTTCAATTTTTGGGGCAAAAATGTAACATAATGTCCCTTGAAGACACATGTGAAATCTGTGGGTTGACCATTACTTACTGTTGATTGACAGTTTGTCCTGACGAGGTGTGCAGCAGCCCGTACAGCAGCTCCAGTAGTGTGTTTCTCAGCCGGACACTCTTGGCCGACACCAGCCCACTGTAGTCACTCTCAGACAGCTCTGACAAATCTGATACGATAGAGAGGAGCCAGTTTTATTCAACACCAGGGCTAAAAATACCACCTGCTTATGCAAGTTAGTGCAGGTAAAACAGGTATTTTTGATGTCTACCTGCACCTACCCTGCACTGGCCCATGTACTGGGTTTATATACAAATGTACATGTACATAATGTAGGTGTTGTATGTGGATTTTTATTTGCCGCATTAGCTGTTACCACCTATGATGTATAAAAGAAATGATGGCAATGGTTTCTGAAGAGTTTTTAGAATGATCCATACTTCCTTAATTCTGAGCAGTGCAGGTAAAATTTGTCTGGTGTAGGTTATGTTAAATGTTACCTGCACCAGTTTTGTAGAAAAAAAGGATTTCGAGTCCTAAACACATATGAGACATGGCAGGTTCAGTATCTCTAAAGAAAACATAGAGATCTTGGTTTTTAATTTGGAGCAAATAATTCTGTCCAACCTTGCCCTCTGGATCCATCCTGTTGTGAGGAGTCTGGCACACCCATGGCAGCGTCTACAAGGTTCTCCATGGTGATGTTCCGTTCACTGACTGAGAATGTGGGCAGGGTGGAAACCAAAAACTGGCCAAACCTGGAAAGACAACATGGAAAATGTAATGCCTGTTACCTTACTTTTCATTCATTTTGCAGGGAAACGTATTCACTACTTATGCTTATGAATCGTATACCTTTCAAAAACCAAACAAAAGACAAAGGAAATTGACTGAGCAAAGGGAATGTTCCAGACAAACTACAAGAAAAGACTAAGTCTATATGGGGATAACAAAATGAATTAAGACGTACAAAATGTGATACAAATTTGTGAATGACTGTTCCAACTAAGGAACAGGCTGTCATCATGCATTAAATATAATGAGTGAAAATTGATTCCAAAAGTTGTTCTTTCAGGTTTTTCAATAGCTTAGAAAACAAATCGTAATCTTTTCTTACTTGAGCAGGTCGATGCTCTTGAGGGACCCCTGCAGCAGCAGTGCCAGTACCATGGCAACCGAGTCCACAGTAGTCTGGGACAGAGAGCGGTCCTGGAGGGTGTGCAGCAGCTTGCTCACCATCCCCATCTCAATCATCAGTAGGGCATTACTGCTGTTCTCACTTAAAACAACAAACAAACAAACAACATGTCATGCCATGACAACGGCAACCGATATACATGTAGGGTGCAAGTACGCAAATTATTTGGTCATGTTTAAGAAACAATTGTAACTTACCCGAGTGTTCCTTAGCTACCTATCAACCCCATAAATGTACTGTAATAAAAACAAGCTATGGTAGCTAAGAGAGGTTTTCAGTATAGCTTAGTTAAAGGACTGTAACCCTTACCTTGATTCTGTGAGGAGCTCTATGAAGTGCTCAAACAGAGACTTCTGCAGATCAAATGGAGCATTGTGCCAGACCTGGTGTAGGAAAAGACAGTCAACTGTTAGAAAAAAGGCCATTTGACACCACTATGGGACTACCTTACAGACGTGAGTACCTTTTTTTACATAGTTATTACAGACTTGCCACAATGATAATATGCCCACCTCTAGATCACAGAGCAGGTCCTGGAAGGCCGTCCTGTTGGGGATGATGGTGGACTCCCTGCCGCTGTCCACCGTCCCCACCAGGGAGAAGGTCAGGTGCAGGATGTGGCTGTTCAACAGCTGCTTCTTGTTCTTCAGCAGGTTGGCCAGAATCTGGAAACAAGCAAGGAAACAATCTCGGAAAAACTGTTCTCCATTCAACTCAAGAAACTTGGCTCACAGGTATTTTTGACCGAGTCTCTCGGTCTTCATCAGCTATCTGACCCAAGTCCTGTAGACATGTGATTTTTTCCCCATCTGTATCTGCATCATTCTGTATAGCCGGTATAACCGCCCTTTGTCGTAACACACCAGCTTCGCAGGCACACGGCGTGGCGACAGCTGGCTATATTACACCGAACGACCTGTTACACCTAACCTTTGAATGTCTAACTCTAGACATTGTTTAAAACTATCAAGTGACAATGCCCCTACTGTACTTGGTGGCGAGTTCCACTCTACGATAGTTCTAGGAAAAAATGAGTTTTTGGAACACCTCAATCCTTCGTGTGACGTCAGCACTGGGTCAAAGTTTTCGGAAGTCGGTCTTCTAAAATAATATATATAGTGGTGCTATAATAATTGATTTCTATGACAGTCCAACACACAAGACATTTACACCAATACAAAACATGGAAACAGTTAATACTATAAAATGAACATAGAACAGTACAGTTGAAAGTATATGCTATCTGTAGCCTGTGATATCTTGTCTTTTCCCCCACCTGGTATCCTCTTGTTCTCTCCATACTCTCCATGCTACGCCGGTTGCTCCTGACGACGCACACCAGTGCCTTCACGGCTGCGTACAGACCCTCCACATCCGTTGCCATGGCGATGAGCCCCAGCAGTGCGGCCGTGCCACCGACGTTCTCCAACATGCTGGCTACAGAGCGTGGGCAGAAGGTGCGCACACCTGGGCATGGTTGGAGAAAAAATCATCAAACAACAAATAGTGGTTTACAAACCCTATTTTTCAAAGTTCTAGAGCACTAAATGTCAGAAAATCTAGTATCCATATATTTTGGATGGACAGCAAATTTTGCCTAGCATTTAGAGAGTTTGTTTCTTTCTATTGCATCTTTTTTTATCTAGTATGATGTATGTAGAGTCACCGTGTCATGTACATTTGACTTAAAAGCTTCACCTAGTAATTCTCAATGCTATCTCTTCATCTTCATCTTCTATCCCTTAGTCTAATTGTTTGACAGTTGGAACACCACAGGTGATCTGACCACCAGTTTTCTACTCCCTTATTGGTTTTCTGTTCCTCTTAAAGTTTCACTTAGTGTCATGCTGGTCCATTCTCTGACAATCTATATGTCTTTGCAAATCTGAAGTGACCAGCATATCATGAAACACCTACCCTGATACCCCAGTAGCACAGCCCCCAGTGTTCTAGCCGGCCCACTCAGATGTCCTGCTGAGTTGTGGATGATCCGGACTGGGGTGGCGTTCTCGTGCGACTGGAGAGCCAGCTGTTTGGCAATGGCCTTACTGTCAACCTGACAACATAGTGGCAAACAGGTTACTATAGAGTCACAACAGTACAAACAGTTGAAAACAAACTACAACTCATACATGTACATGTTTTCATCTCTTGTTTCTTCTGCTGTATCTCTAGTTGTGGACTCTCAAGTACATTGTACATATACATTATGTAAGCTGTCCACAACAATACTGCTAAAAACTCATTAAAATCTCGTTCTTGTTTAGCCACATAGACAAAATAATTAGTGTCCAAGGTCCAAAACTTTTACACTTTATATCAATTTTCTGTATGGCCTTCAAAAAAATTCATCTTTTAGAAAAGGAGATTTAAATTATCGTAATGTATGCTGTACTGTACTCTATATCACCTTGTTGTACGCCTTTCTGATCTTGTTGATAGTGAGAGCTGTCAGGGCATGGGCATGGACACCAAACATGATCTTGTCCTCTGGGATAAGGGAACCGGACACATCCGCCTTTGTACCTGGGGTGGAAGGACAGGAGAGTCAAGGGAGGCAATCTTAGAGACATCTTAATTCTACGGTATAGTCAGAGATTTAGACCCGATTTACACACACAGGCAAAAACCTGATGTACGAAAACTGCGTACGCACACGAGTGAGACTTGAATTTTTCCCGTGTGTAAATCGACCTGCTTTGACATACCTCAAGAACGTACATTTAGATCATACATTGCCTCGAGAGCTGGCATACGATCTGAACATATGTTCTTGACGTACATCAATGCGGTCCGATTTACACGCAGGAAAAATGTGAAGCACGTAAGTTTGATGCTCGCATGCATGAGGTTTCTTGCACTCACCATAGATGTGGGGTGCCTGGAAACTGCCGACATAGTTTGGCCCCAGCTTGTGAATGGTGTGAATGGCACTGTTGGCCAGGACGTCCTCGAACATGTGGGCGGGGCCAAGTCGCCATAACAACCGTGAGTGGCGATGGAGAGCTGCAAGGAACAAATAGTACACAGTCTTCCTTTAGCTGCATAACATAGAGAGATTCTTGGGTATTTGTACAGTGAAAAGGCTTATAGCATGGTATATTAATATACATTTTTTTTGGGGGGGGAAGCCTTGACAAATGTTATATTATTATATGAGGCAGGGAGAAACAAAATGACCTATGGAAAATCCATAAAACAAATAAAATTATGTTTGAGTAATTTGATAAAGGCATAATGTACGCAAGTTTTAAATCAAAGTAAGTCTGCATGAATAGGTGTCACCTTTAAATCAAAGAAAATTTGATCAGTTAGTAATACATTGTTAGGTTGGAATTTATGTTAATGATGTCAGATTTTGCTAATTCTTGATTGTTGGAATGGTGATCTGGTCTCCTGTGACAGGAGGACATGTGGAGGAGACATACTGTGCAGACGTGGTCTGGGTTTGTGCTGCTTCTGTTTGGGAAACATGGAGAACCAGGGGCTCTCTGTGGTGCCATAGTAGCCATACTCCTCAGGGTCCTCCAACTCACCCTCCAAGTCTGAGGAAGGTTGAGCAGCCAGGGTGTGGCCAGAGGTCAAGTACAGTACAGATCTTGATTAACTTTTCAACCACATGCGTGCAAATTGTGTTCAAAAGTCGTGCAACACTCAATTAAAAGCCGTGCATTTCTAAATTAAAAAGTGTGCAAAAGCCGTGCCATTCTTGTTTAAGTCGCGTTCATTTGTCGTGTAAAACGTGTGCAGACGTTCATGTGATTGCATGTGGTTATATGTTATAAATAGCTACATGTGATTGCAGCTAATTAGTGCACGCAGTTTACAAGGCTTTTGCACGAGTTTTAACCACGTGTCACACGGCTTTCAATCACGATTTAAACATGATTTACACAACTTTTGCACGAGAAATAAACAAGTTAAAACCGCATGTGAGACACGTAGGAAGTTAATCAAGATCTGTACTGTACTTATACTTAACTTTATTTTTAGAAAGTATACTGAATAGATAAGTCTAGTTTAAACAGCATATAAAAAAGATATAGATGTAATCAGCCTTCTACTCTTGTGTGCTGACTGTCAAGGTTGCTTATTAAAAGCTGACTTTATGGGTTACATCTCCTGAAGCTTTTAGAACTAATGAAAGTACTTTTATGTAAAATCATATCTAAAACATAAGTAGTAAAAAGTATAGAAATGAGAGTACAAAAATTCTAATAAACTGTATTTATTATCTATTAGTATTCTTTTCAAAACTTTTTTCTGGTGGGTTTCTCATCACACCAGTAGTTATAATTTGAATCAATCTGACAGCATTGACATGTACAGTATGTTTTTGCCTTAACTAGTTATTTCAGGTACGATTCCTTTGCACCTCTGCTTACCAGGAGGTGTTCCAATGTAGCTGTATGTGGAGGTGATGGCTGTAGGATTGGGGTTGCTCCCCCCTCCAGGATAGTTATGGATGTAGTGCAGCTTCTGGGTCCCGATGTGTTTCCCATCCACGTACAGCGCAGCGGTGCTGTTCTTCAGCACGGCACGGTTCAGCACCAGCACGATGTGGTGCCACTGCCCTTCGTCCGCCAGGGTCGGACACCAGAAACGGACAACGGAAGGGACGTCTGCCAGAGCGTTCCGCGGCTCCAAGGCCTCCTCGGAACCTGGGAGGGAAAAAGGTACACGGTCAGGTCAAGCCACACTATGTTTATGTTTATTCAGAAATTGTAACATGACAATACAAAGTGTGCACTAAGCAGCAAGTATGCTGATAGCGTGCACACCTAACACATGATACTCATTTACACCTGAGTCAAGTGAGGAAAGTCGTGTAAAGTGCCTTTCCCAAGCCACACTACACTGTCCTTGGTGCTGAAATCACATCCAGTGGAATAGGACTGAATATATCTGCCGTTTCTTTCATAATAGGGCCCAGTTGGGCACATTTTCACATGATTGTACATTGTAGCAGATTCAGATAGGACTTTCCATACCCTGTCCTTGGTGCTGAAATCCTACACAGTGGAATATGAGTGAATATATCAGTTATTTCTTTCATAATAGGACCCAGTTGGAAATATTTTTACATGATTGTACATTGTAGCAGATTCAGACAGGAATTTTCATACCCTGTCCTTAGTGCTGAAATGATATCATGTGGAATATGAGTGAATATATCATATTTTCTGATTCTTTCATAATAGGTTGGGCATGTACAAGATCACCAACGGTATCACCAACGGTATCGTGGCCATCCCGCCTACTCGCCTCGTCCCAGCAGTCGCTCGTACCCGTGCCAACCATGCTTATAAATACAAAACACTGCGACCAACCTGTGACACGGCAAAATTCGCCTTCTACACAAGAACAATTCCGGAGTGGAACAATCTTTCAGCCTACATAGCGGAGAGCCCCTCTGTGGACACGTTCAAGTGTAGACTGTCATCTAGCACGTAAACCGCACGTTGCACCTCACCCGTCTGCGTGATGTCCCTTACAGGGAATTTGCGGACTATTGAACTAGAACTAGCATATTTTTATATGTACATTGTAGCAGATTTAGATAGGAATTTTCATACCCTGTCCTTAGTGCTGAAATGATATCCAATACAAACTTGGTAAGTCAAACAGCAAAATGCACAATTTATGGTGGAAAGACTAATCACTCTTTGGCCATTTGCTATCAATCCAATGTTGAACCACCCTGTCCTTGGTGCTGAAGCTACATTCATTTCAAAGGCAAAAACATAGTTTGTAACACCACAGTTTGTGGTGATCAAATAGCTTGAGAGTACATAGCTTGAGTTATAGAGTATAACCGTTACATGTCAATACAAAACACACAATAATGCAGTAATTATAAAGTAGATATTCTAATAGAAAACACACAATAGTTGGTTCATCTGAAGAAGAGCGCCTGTACATACCGATATACTGCAGTAGCTCCTCCTGTGTGCTGACGATGATGTTCCTGTCCCTGGTGCTGATGTTGACAGACAGACAGACGTAGTGCAGGTCCGTCCCCAGGACGTTTCTCACCAGGGTCAGCAGTCGGACGGGGTGGGGGTCGGCCAGAGGGGAGCTGTAGCGGTCGATACACACCCAGGCAGAGAAGGTCAGCCCGGACAAGGGTGGGAACAGGCGGTCACCTGAAAACAGATGTTATATCAAACGTTAGAGTCTGAAGATGACTTCATTACGATTCATCAATCAAGTCATATGCCCTTAAGGTCATGTGCTCAGAGAAACTGAATCAACATCACTCCTGAAGAGGGTCCATGTAAGTGCATGTGAAAATTCGAGGTGAGCTACAGTGTACTTTTGCTTGTGTTGAACAAAAGTATCAAACTTCATCATCGAATATACCAACACAACACTTTCATGCTAATATGACTTCATATTATAAAAAACAATAAATAAATCTATTTATTCATTTCATCCTTAGACAACTGGGTAGCCCTTTTAACTTATAAAAATAAAAAAAACATGTTACACTCAGACAAAGGTTGATGACATTCAGTTGTACAAATAAAAATCAGTTGTGTCAAAACATAAACGTCATTGTCCGTAACTCAAAGTCTCAATATGATTTTTTAAAATCAAGATTTCTAGAGTTCTCCTATAATCACATTTTCCATCATGATTTCAAACTCACCTGTTCCGATGCCACACACAATGTTTGCATCACCCAGTCCTCCCACTGTCGTCACACCGATAACCGAGGCAGCTGGGGGGCCTTGGGGAGCTATATTAGGCATGTACAAGCACCCAAACCCCTCCGGCCCCATGTCGAATTCCACAAACGCTGGCATGACCGAGGCTCCGTGCAGACGTACGTCCCGCGGGGTTGTCATGGAAACCAGACACTTGACTCTGGTGAGAGGGACGGCGTCGCCTCCTGCCTTGAGCAGATTTGGTGTGGTTTTGATGACCCGAGGGTCAGACAACAGGGCCAGGTCCCCGTTGCACACAGAGTCGTGGTCAGAGACAAGGCTTTGCGAATCCTCCTCCTTTTGGTCCAAATGGTTAAATTTTTCATCCCATGGATCGCAGCACAGGGGAGAGCCCAGTCTCAAGAACTCCCTGCAAGAAAGCAGAAGCAAATTTTTTATTTCGTTTGTCAACAGGAACATGTATACCAAGTATCATAAACATGTATATCAAGTATCATATACATGTATACCAAGTATCATAAACATGTATACCAAGTATCATAAAAATTCATCCAGAGCTTATGCTATCCACATACAAATCCACAAACCACCAAAACCAAAAACATTTACCTCTTTGACAAAGGTGAAAACAAGCACAAACACAAGCTGATGACATACATTGTACATGTCTTTACCTAGCACGTTGTCAGAACATGTTGCGCCTGCACGAAACCCATAAATGTATTGCGCATAGCACTTCAACAGAATGTCTCGTTTAAGGTTGCATTTGAGTATTTAAGGATGACATCCCGTCTGTACTTTTCAAATGTTGTGTCAGAAAAGATACCGTCTGCAACAGGCAAAATTCTGATGCAACACTGACCAAGCATCCAACGAAAACCGCAAAAAATCCGGGTTTCACGCAGGTGCAGTACGTTCAGCTGATGTGCTTGAATGTGTACCTGAGGTCCATTGGCTCCAGTGCCTGTGAGGCAAGTCTCTCGTATGTTCTCTGCAGAGGCTGGTGCAGGAGATGTTCCTCCTTGGCAAAGGCAATGTTACAGACCTTCAGTAGGTGGCAGGGCAGGCCAGAGTTACACATCACCTGCTGGTTCCTTTCCACCTTCACCAACCACTGGATAACGTCTGCTATGTGCAGCTGAAGATCAAGGGCAAGCTGGAGACAAAGCAAACACACAAGTTTAAATACATTGTTGGCTTACCACAAATCGTTCCTTACTTTCAATTACAGTCAAAACTGCCCAAGAAGACCACTCAGGGGACTGATAAAATCTGGTCTATGTGGACCCATCAGTTGGTCACTATACTAGTATACAGGATCCTCAATGCTTATGCCATAATGGGAAATCTAAGGGACCCCCAAGAAGTGGTCACATTAAGCAGGTGGTTCTTATGAAGAGGTGGTCACTTGTACAGGTTTAACTGTATATCAATGGCTAGGTGGTCCTTATGTAGAGGTGGTCACTTGTACACTATTGACTGTACCAAGAAAAAATGCCAGTTCATTTCTTCAAGCGTATAATCTTTAAAATGAAGAAATGTTTCCGACCTGTGCATGTTCCTCCGAGGTTATGGAGGGAATGAGGTCCACCATGGCGAGGATGGCGCCGGCGTGTACAATGTTGGGTTGTTCCCGGCCGTACACGCCATGCTGGGGAGACTGGGTCCGCAGATTGTACTGTAGGTCAAACAGACACAAGGAAATTCCGTTGTTATCAAGACTACACGAAAGGTTGAAGGTGGCATTACCAGCACAAGGCAAGTAATAAAAACACAGTACCAAATACTTGCTTTTATACAATTTTTGTCAGTGCTTTAGACAAGTACAATGATTTCAAGCCAATGGTTTCAACTGCTATCTGAAATGCCAGTCTACGAACACACGCAATGTACATAGCCCTAAAGGAGAGTGAACTGTTCCTTGATTGTGCCAGTGAGCTATGGAGCCTGTTGTACCTGAGAGTGTTGGGGCCTGTGAGGTGTTGTTGGAACCTGTCGGTGTAGCGGGGAGGGAGGGGCAGATCTGGTCGGTCTCTTGTGGACCGGCGACGTCGCAACGACGCTCGGCGACGTCGGTCTGGACGGTGGCGCTCGACTGTCGTACGAATCTATCGCCATCAGGTAAAGATGGCGGAACATGCCGTAAGCGGAGAGTAATCTTTGGGGAACAACAGCCAATAAGAGTTCGTCCTCATCATTGAAGGAACGACTAAATGGCTGTCTTTCACTTGGTGTGAGCTGTCGCCCAGTAGAGGGGTCAACGTATTCCCTCGGGAGTTCAGTGGTTGGGGAGAAACAACCCAGTAATCTAATGGCTTCAGCGAGACTGGAGTACCCGACTTCAGTGGAGAAGAACTTAGCGTTGGCTGGCTCGTGTCGCATGGCGGCAGTCAGGGTGTGGAACACGGTGTGAAGAAGGTTTTGTACCAACAGGGGGTCCACTGGAAAAGAAGAAATTACTTTTAGGAAAACAGTATCATTAAAATCTGAACACAACAGTAAGAAGAACTGACTGTATACATTGTATTCATTAGTTCAACTAGTTCAACACTGTTATCATGCCTTTGTCTACCTTGTTCTGTAAATACTACTAGACTAGTTTAGTTTTCTCTCACTGGTAAGACTAAGAGCAAAACACATGGTTCTTACATGACACGGAAGGGCCTCACTCTTGGTAAGTCTTTTGGCAACAGTTATGGCATGCTTAACACATGATTGTCACATGACCATCACATGACATGGAAAGGCATCACTCTTGGTTAAGTTTCTGGCAACAGTTCGTTATAGCATGCTTTACACATGATTGTCACATGACCATCACATGACATGGAAAGGCATCACTCTTGATTAAGTTTCTTCCAACAGTTGGTTATAGCATGCTTAACACATGATTCTCACATGACCAGCACATGACAGGAAGAGCCCTGCACCCTTACCTTTTCCCCATTCCCCTGAAGGGGGCTGTGCCAGGCAGCCCTCCATGGACACCAGCACCGACATGACGTACACAAACCCGCCCACCTTACGGAAAACTGTGCGTGTTCGGTGATTCTCTCGCAGTACGAACAGCAATGCCTGTGGCAGGGATATCAAAACAAAGCTGCATTAAGCAAGGGGTAATCCTCTACACACATCAGTTTTCACTTTTGTACACACAGTCAAATCTTCCTAAGAAGACCACTCAGGGGACTGATAAAATCTGGTCTATGTGGACAGCTGGTCACTATATAGACAGGATTCTTAATTCTTTTGACATTGCAAAAAATTATCTAACAGACCACCAAAAAGTGGTCAAATTGGCCTGTTGGTCACTAAGTCTTGAACAGATTTGACTGACAGTATGTATCTGTTTACATTTAGTTGCTTGAACTCACTGGAAATCAGTGTGGCAATTATGTAGGTGTTACACTGTTGTCTTAGATCACAAAATCAGCCTAACAAATAAACAAATAAAATCAATCCTGTGTGGTGAAGAAACATCACATTTGTTAATACATTGTACAATGTACAAATGTAAAGACTTGCCCTGCTGACTCACCCTGAGGATGTCTGCCTTGAGTTGGAGTTCTGAGGGTGGAGCCGTGTGCATCAGGCCCAGTATGGTCCCCATGTCGTCATCCCCCCCACTGGACAGGACGAGCTGCTGCACCAGCGCCAGTGCCTGCTGACGACACTGTATGTACGGCACCAGGTTATGTGCGCAGCGGGCACCTCCGCATTCCCTGAAGACCCCTGCGTTGGTGGAGTTGTTCTTCAGGACCAGGACTAGAGTGTCCATAACTAGGAACGCCAGCCTCTCCTCTTCCTCTGGTACCTGTACTGGCTGGATGGACTGACCTGAGGAGAAGAAATTAATAAAATTAATCAACTGTCTTGAATGATGAAAGCTCACCTGTGTTGGTAGAATCCATAGTAACTGTTGCAAATTTTAAGCTTAGTTCATGGTGAGTGTTTCTGTTGTGTTGGATCTAAGCTTAAAATTTGTAACTAAAGAGATCAACTCAATCTCTTAGGATTCCTTCTGATCCAAGAAAATTCTTCTACAACCTCTTCAGTTTAAGTAAAACTTGACCAAAATCTCATTTTGTAAAGCAGTTTAAATTTGGAAGTAACTTTTTATTTACATGACATTGTACTACTTGTTACTGCCATTGTACATGCTAAACAGATGGGAAATCAAAGAAAGTAACTTTAAACAGGAGAAATATATTTGTAGAAAAATTGGCTAAGTGACTATTTTCCAACACATTCATAACATTGTGAAGAACTGGTCTGTTAAAGCAAAAGTTACGAGTACCTTCTTCCACGGGCTGCCCCATGCGCTCCTTCAGCATGCCTGCATATCTGTTCAGTATGGACACCATAGCATCCAGCAGGCCCACTTCTCTGTACACGTCTTTGTAGATGGTGCTGTGTGCCTGAATTTTCAGCAGGCTCTGCATGGCTGTGATGCTGCTATCTATTGAACTAGAATGAAAAAAAGAAAGGATTGATGTACAGCATTGTGAATAATATTTCAATATAAGTCAGAGTATAACCTTACGTTAGGAAAGAACCTTTTATTTACTGATGCTTGCTGTCTGTGTCATTCCTACTAACTAAACAATTTAAGACATCATTGCAAATTTCAAAAATCTCTGTTTACAGTAATACTTACTTGTTGGACTTAATGAGAATACTAAGGCTGATCAGCTCCTTGCAGGGCACATAGTTTAAGTTGAACACGATGAACTCTATAATCTCAAAGAATTTCAGCTGTGGATGAGAAAGAAAATTTATATTAAGTTAGATCTAATGCTACCAAAAATACTCCAAGTAGATGAGATTTCCATCAGTGACATCACATTTTGGCATCACAGATATCAGTATACTATGGGATAGGGTTGATTCAACTTACATTGAGAAAATGACCAGAAAATTGACTTTGAAAATCCAGAACATGTACAAAACATGCATACAATTTTTATAACACATTCAACACTACCTAGATGGTTCCATACCTGTATTTCTGGCTGTTTAAGGTACAATTTCTCCCCAAACTGTGATAGTGTGTTCTGTGGTTCCAGGATGAAGTAGTTGGCATTGTCTGACTGGTATATACTGTAGACTACATCCAGGACAGTGTTGAGGAGATGTAAGGACGTGGCCTTCAGGAAAACTGTCTGCAGCACTTGGAAAGCTTGGATGTTTCTTACACTTACACCTGGAGGATCAAACACATTGTATATAATATTATATGAAAAAAATGCATCATATTTCAATTTTCCTTTCTGTTTTCTTGTCAATGAGTATTCTCTCTTGTAAAAGTTTGTCATCCTTATGATGCTTCCTTTTTTAAACACAAAAACCTGGAAACGTATTGTCTGCATCATTGCAAGTTACACCTGGGGAATTTAAACACATTGCACATTAAATTAAAAAACGCATCATATTTCAAGTTCCTTGTTTGTAAAATTTTGTCGTCACGCTTCGTAAAGGGTCTGCTACTGTACAGGGTGGCAGTCCTTAGGATGGGACGTTAAGTTGTGGTCCACTGTTTAATGTGCTGGTCAAAAAGAGCTAGGGGAATTTCCTGGTTACAATGAACCTGTAGATACTAGTCATATAGCGTCTGTCTTCTCTGTTACAACCAGTGGGAGATTAGCTCTTCAGTGAGCTAAAACTGGATCGAGATCACTTTCTTTCCCATTCTCACCTTGTCCTGTAGGTTGTGGCACAGTGAAGCCAGGCTGTTGGAAGGGTGCTCCACTGTTGGCAGTGCTAGGCTTCAGCTCCAGATACCCACACATGGACAGGGACGACACCAGGAGGACCAGGTTACGCAGAGCCTCTCTCGCCTCCTCCTGGGTCGTCTGTTCAAGTCTGTAATAAAGAATGAAAATACGATGATGTAGAAAAATGAATTGTCCTTTCAACTTCAAGTGTGTTCCTTCACTGTAACAATGAAATGCACTAAATTAATGTTACATATTGAACACTGTCTAAAGTTTTGAATCTCAAAATCCCTCTAATGTCAAACTCTCAATGAAAGCTGCCTGAATGGCAACCAGTCTGTAGACAAACATATGAAAGAGAAATCAGGGATTTCCTACCAGAGCGAAATACATAGAGCTTTAAAATTTGTGAATTATAATTACTTGTTTTATTTATAACTACGAATCTCTCCATTCAGGTCTATGCATTTCACCCCTGGCACTTGACTTCCAGGTGAACCTCCTGTTGGCTTTCAGTC
This sequence comes from Branchiostoma floridae x Branchiostoma japonicum, assembly GCA_013266295.2. Lineage (NCBI taxonomy): Eukaryota > Metazoa > Chordata > Leptocardii > Amphioxiformes > Branchiostomatidae > Branchiostoma > Branchiostoma floridae x Branchiostoma japonicum. Next base: position 6,633,292 of record CM023837.1, on the reverse strand, counting down.
GGATTCTGGGACCTAACTTTCTGTGTCTGACCTTTTGTGGTCTGTCATTATGGTATTTTCTCCATACACATGCTGTCACTCAACTGTATGAACACACAAGGAAACACAGATACACACAGATGCACACAGACACACACACACAGACACACATACCTTAGGAGGAAGTCAGCCAGGAAGTTGTACCCCTGGGAGGATCTGAAGTCGTCCAGCAGAGTCTGGGACACCTCGCTGGAGTCCTTCAGGAAACAGAAGACGGTGACGAACATCTCCACGATCTCCAGCGGCGACAGCTCCTGACTCCGCTGCATGTTGTCCACACACAGGGCTACACACTGTTTGGCTGTCAGGAGAACGGATACATGCTCAGGGATGGTCAACCACTTTCTATATCTTATAAAGGAAATACATGTAAACAAGACTCCGATCAGGTAGAATCTCCAATTCTACCAACAGAGATCCAGATTGGAGTTTCGGAGTCTCTACCCTGACATATACTAAATATCAATGTGTATCTTCTTTCAGTTGGTAGCAAACATATCCTATGGTATTCACATGTAATTAGACTGTATACATTATCCACATGAAAGAATGTCTGAGTTGGTAGGTATGACTGAATTTAAACTTTTGATCCAATGGAAAAAAACTGAGCAGATATTCTGCTAGAAATTTGTTTCGGTCTTTTATTTTGTGTTTGATAAAAATTCTAACCTTGAATGAAATTTGCATGTACTGACACTGTACACAGTATCATAGAAAAACCATTCAGTAAGTTGGGTTAACTACTGTGTGCATCTGAAGATTGAATTATACAGTTTAAGTTTATACTGTAACAGTATCATATAGAAGTGCATGCCCACTCCCTGCTTACAGTGGATGTAGTTGACCACGGGATCACTGAGGCCATGCCTGGACAGGGTCATGAGCACTTCTGCAGCACTCTTTCTCCAGGGGACGTTGTGAGGCGGGCACCAGCTTGTGATAGCGCTGAACAACAGCGTCAAGTCGTCCTTCTGTGCCAGTTCCTCTGCTGGGGACACATGGCTGCAGAGCCTGACCAGTAACTGTGGTGGGGAAAGACAATACAGCCATGAAGAACTTAGTAACATTGGGTACAAAGCAACCTCATCAGGTTGGTGAATGATTGCATAGTCATAATTGCCCTGATGAGGATGAGGATGACGGTCATTGAAACGTCAACAAGTGGTGGTGAATAAAGAACTTTCCTAATGAACTTAAATATTGTTTTAGTAGGTATCTTAATGTTCAGCTACATTTTCCAATTTTTGCGAAATGAGAATATAATGATTTCATTTATTTCAATTCACTAGAATGTACATGTACCAAAAGCCTCCCTTGCATTGTATATTTGCTGCTCTGTAGCAAAGTTATATTGATTTTTAACCATCTACTGTGACATGTTATTAAAGTACCTGAGACATTACAATACAAAATGTATTTTCAGGAAATACAAAATGAGATGTTCTGTAATTCGACAGATACCTGCACGAATACTTTCTGCAACAAAACTCTTCTCTCGTAAGGGGTGAACTCTGACTCGTTGCCTGTGACCTCTGTTTCTGGTGACAGTGGGGGGTCAGGGGTCACAGGTGGAAGGTCAAAGAACAGGTAGAGACACTTGACCAGGGTGGAAGGCAGAGACTGGGCTGTCATACAGTCAACAATTTCCTGGAACAGAAAAATGACCCATACTGAGGACATGTTGTTTGGGAAACATATAATTGCATGTAGAATTTTACAAATTTGATGCAATGCCAGATGAATTTTACAGAATAATTGTCATTGCTAGTACTTTGTACAATGTACTATGTTTACTCTGTTGTTGGGTTTGTTACCTCGCCAAGAAGGTTATGTTTTTGTGGCCGTGTGTCTGTGTGTGTGTCTGTGTGTGTGTCTGTGTGTCAACAGTATAACTTGAGAAGGCATAGATGGATTATCTTGATATTTGGTAGGTGGGTAGGTCTTGATGAGACCTCGAAGTGATTAGACTAAGAGCTAGATTAAACCATATATTAGTACATACATGTAATGTGAAGCTTTGGAAGATTATTTACATGTGGGAAAATCTCAGAGTCTGTGAAGTGCATTGGGATAAGGTACAATTATTATGGTGCCACCACAGTGCAGTTTACTCATGTCAGCTCAAAACATAAACCCATAAGCTTTCTTAATAGAAAATTTGAAGTTGTTACAAACTGTGTTTTAGCATCATTTACTACCAGGACAAAGATCCTACAGGCTGTCCCACCACATGCCAGAATGGAAGCACCCATATTAGATGTGGATTGACCAATCAGAGATACTAGTAATTAAAAGCCCTCAGGTATGGGTGTCTGTGCACCTAAATGTGGCCAATCACTATGATCTGTCATGATGATGTGTTAATCTGACCTGGGCCCATTCCTCACAAAACAAAGAAAAATCTACTGCAGCTGAGAGATTTGTTTGACTATTGGACAACTTGAGTTTATAGTCATTAAATCACTCTCACTCACTCACTCGCTCAATCAATCACTCGCAAAAATTAAATCATTCATTAATGGAAATATGTGTCTATTCAGGCTAGGGATGCATGGCATGAGTTTTTTATTTATTTCTTGGTATAAAGGTAATGATTAGGAACTCATAATTCATTTCAGGTAATCAAGACATATACCTTCTTATGTAAAGGTTTTCTATAATAAGTTGATACTGATCACCTCATTTACATGCACTTAGACAGTGTGCTATAATTCCTGTAGATTAGGCACTATGCTGTAATTATGTTAAAAGGTGAAGCATGCTCCAAGTAAGGCAGACAAGTAACGATTAAAGGTGAGCAGTTTTTCAGACAATGAACTTTCTAGTCTGTACCATAAGTTAATGACACATGAACTGTCGTTCATTCAATTTCACCCTTTTTTATTTACATGTACATTTTGTAGTTGTATTCATGCAATAGTTAGTGAAACAACAACACAAAGTACAATCATCATTTAATACAACATACATTACATATTGGGGCTTGTTTGAGTACAACACATACATTTGACAATAATAAACGATCATCATTCAGAATGTCAAAGATGAAACTCTACAATTAAACAAAATAGTACAGCTAGCACAGTTTAATACTACAAACTTTGTACTAACAACACAGGCACATGTTTAGTAATGGTCAGCATAGTGCAGCTCTGATGTATTCTTTATAATGATGAAACTGATCTCTTTTGCCAAAGCCAATAGATAACAAGAAATTTATAATTGAGAAGTTATTAGTTACCAAATGCCATAATATATATATATAAAAGCAAATGTTAGTAGTAACATACTAGAAACACAGCAAGCTTCCAATGACAAGAGATTGTCCAGTAAGTTAAACTTATAGTTTGATAACACTGCACTGGTTGATAATGACACAGTCAGACATTTTGTGCTAGTGTTAAACCTTACAATTGCACAACAATTATTTTAGGTACATGTACAAGTTAGGCTATCTACTGCTGTATAACAGCAAACATACTATGTCAGTGAGACCTTGGTGAGACTAATCTCTCACACAAGACTATGTACAAGTAGTATGGTATGAGAATGTGGAATTTCTAACATTAATGGTCTTTTAAAAACAATGTCATTGTCCTGTATGTACAATGCATGGGTTGTCGCTAGTGCTGCGTACCGGTTCGCTGGACCGGTTCAGGACCGGACCGAATGTTTCGGTTCAAGTCCAAAAAAACCGAAACGTTGAGAACCGGTTTTGGACTTGTTAAAAAAATAGCACTAACATACATTCCAGTGTTTAAAATACCCGGTCTCGCAGTCTCGCCGCGCAAGTAATTTTTTCTGTGCGAGACTTATTCCGAAAGCCAGGTTGCCCGGAGCGCAAGTTATTTTTACAGCGGCTGGGTTTACGGCCAGCGGCTTCTGAAATAAACAGTGCCGCGGTCCCGCCTGCTTGATCTCGCCCCGGTCTGCTTGCGGTAACAACGACCCATTTTCCATTGAGAAATGTTCCTTGAGAAGTTTCGTCCGTAGTCAAGTTGCTTTAATGCGCCTATAAACGCAAAAATTCATCCGAAACAAGCGGCAGTGATCGGCAGGGACGGACGAAAACATAAGCGGCCATCTTAAATTCGCGAACTCACGTTAGATCTCGCAAAAACACGCGAGGAATACGCAACGCCCCTAGCGACATTGGTGAGACTGCAGCCAGTGCAGGGTTACAGATATCGGTAGAGAGCCGATAATGAAACAAATTAAATCTAGCACCGCGTTTCCACCGCTATTTTATCTCTTGGGGCGAAATTAAGTACTTCTTTGCTGTTGTTGCTATAAAAAAATTGTACTATTAAAGCTGAAAAAGATTTTTTCTTAAATTATACACTGTTTACTAGTATATAATACTAGTAGCTTAATAATATGTGTTTACTACTGAGTATAATAATACAGTATTCATTGACTCATGATTATGAAACACCCATATTAGTAATTAGGTCTATATACATTGCATTTGTAGTTCAGCAGTCAGCTCAAATTAATCCAAGGCTTTAGGTAGGCAAGTTGCTTTGCTTACATCATGCCATGGGTTTAGGTCCGGACTTGCAAGTCCGGACCTGAACCTAAACCTCTGGACTCGAGTCCGGACCTGAACCTGAAAATTGGTTTAGGTATGCAGCACTAGTTGTCGCATATTAATATGTAGTTGAATTTGCTATTTGAATTCATTGCTAGTAACAAAAGCCATGTCTTATTTAGATTCATCCTCGAGCTCTGAAGACTCATCAAGGTTCAGGTACTCCAGTAACTTCTTGGCTTGTCTTTTCTTCCAGTTACTGTACCAGCTATACACAGTCACAAGTGTGATACTCACAATGATCAGGACAGACCCAACAATCTCAAAAACAGTCGGCACAATGTTTAAGACGTCGTACTGAATGATAAAGGAGAAGACTATGTTGACGTTACGGAGAATGGTGACTGTTGTGGCCTTCTCTAGGCGTAAGCTGTAATGCACACAGAATAGAGCGACAGCATATGACACACCCATGGACAGGCACAGCGTTCCTTCTAAACTGTTGATATCCCACTTTGGTTTTCCATATATAAACATCCAAGGCAACGACAGAACGATTCCAGCAACGGACATGTAGGTTAAAATGGTCATTAGGTGCGCCTCCTTCACACGGCTGGTTCTGGAGAGGGAGAACGCGACCGTTGAGGAGAAGGCGGAGAAAATGGCGCATATAACTCCGACAATTCTGTTCAGACCAGGGTCCACCCTCCACCACCGATCCAAGGACACCAGCACGTTACCGTGGGACATCACATCCTTGGACGCTGCCACGACAACTTTATTGTGTAGCTCTCCGGCGGCGATAAAAGAGATCCCGATGATATTGATGAAAATTCCGAGAATGTCGGCAATGTGGGGAGGCTCCTTTAGGAACAAGTACGAAATGATGGCGATGAAGACGGGTACAGCACCGCTGATGATCGCGTACATGTTTGCCAGCTGGAGAAGGTACGCTGCCAGCAACATCCCGATGCCCGACACTGCTTGTGCTGAAGCCATGAAGACCAGGGTTAGGAACAACTTCCAGTCCCCTTCTGTGAGTGGTGGCTTGCACACGACAAGCCACGGAACGAACGCAGCTGCCGAAAACAGCATGCTCAGCGCAATTGTCTGGAAGCCGGAGAACCCTTTCTGCATGACCAGGATATGTCCAACAGTAGCACAGGCGAGATACCCAAGTCCTGACAGGATCCCAAATAGGAGACCCCGGCCGGCGAGGACGATTTCTCTGCCTCTCTGTAGTTTGGAAAAGTATGGCTTCTCTCCTAGTGTTTGTAGTCTTTCCTGCTGATCTGGGCCAAATAGGTACAGCACACTGTCCTGCAGGGACTTTGATCTCATACGTCCACTTGCCATTGTCATATCCTCACTTCTAACTGGAAGTAGTGCACTGAAGGATACTTGATACAGCTGAACTGGTAGTCCGCTCCTTGGTATGTGGGTCACAGGAACATCTGCCTTGTCAAGACATTAATATGCACCTGCTAGGACATGCCTTGTTCCTTCTGGAATAGCAGCAACAGGTTGGCTTCTTCAAGATTACAGTGTCCTGGTTCTCCTTTATGGTTCCTTCTTGCCTAGGCTGTTAGAAAACTGCAATCATAACAGCTGCTACAGACCAGCCATGTCTGCCCACCACTACTGACCTCAGGACAAATTGGACGTTGTCTTCACACCTATTGAATGGGCACCTGGTTGGACAACTCTAGCTAGATCCTCACCACAATTTGCATATTCATGAGCTTGTTTCAACAATCTTAATTAGACTTTCTGCAAGACAATTACTTCAGGAACTCCTGGCTGATCAAGACAACATGGGTGGTGCCACCTGTTACTAACAGTACAATGGTCATGACCCAGGAAAAGTCTGGATCATTAGTACTGTTTAGTGCACTACAGTAGAGGCTATTCACAATAGAGTAACAGCAGTAACAGTCAAGGTTGTAATAGAGATTGCCATACAAGCTTAAGACAACCGCAGTTACTTCTGTTTAGTTGTTTGATTTGTTAATATGATTTATTACTCCTATGTTTGATTATTACTACTTTATGATATAGATCATACTAAAAACCATTGTCATTATTTCTTGTATACTTCATACATGTAGGTGGTAGCAGCCAATGCAGCAAAGAAAAATTCACATACACCTACATGTATATATAAACCCTGTACATTGACTGGCACAGGTTAGGTGCAGGTAGGCATCAGAAATACCTATACAGCTCCAATTTTACCTGCACTAACCTGCATATGCAGGTGGCATTTCGAGCCCTGTTATCTTTAAAAAAAATGTTGGTACATGTAGTTACTTAGATACATTGTACATGTATAATCTGTTTTGTTGGTGCCAAACTAATGGTTATCAATGACTTGTCGTCACATAGCACACAAAAACAAACAAACAAACAAACAAACCTTTCCTCCAGCAGCGAGCAGGTTGAGGCTAGTGAGCAGCATCCATCCACAGCTGGTCTCCTCCACAGTTTTAATCTCTAAGTACTCTACAATAGAACAACTGGCTGCCTCTGGAGAACAGAAAATGAAAATTGTCATACGAAGAATATTGCCAGCTTCAGAAATAGAATGCACTAGCAGACGTTGATATAGAATCAGATGTCAGTGACATCTGTTATAAACATTTCCAGGTGTATTCATAACTGTTTGAACTGCTTTGAGTGAAAGAAACTCAAATTTTGAAAAAAACATTGGCTTTGGAACTATATAGTATTTGATGTAGGCTGAAAAGAAAAACTACATCAGATTCTGTACTTAAATGCTTTGTTTTAGATACATTGTCTTCCTTTCTATTTGTTTGTTATCATTTTGTAGAAGATAATTTGAACTAGGAAGTTGGCAAGGCATCTACATTAACAGTCAACATTGCATCAGAATTTTGCCCATTGCAGACAATATCTTTTCTGACACAACATTTGAAATTATAGACGGGATGTCATCCTTAAATACGCGAATACGACCTAAGCTGAAATGCTATGCTCGATACAAAACGGGTTTCGTGCAGGCGCAGTATGTTCTGCCAACATGCTCTGGAGTGTAAACTGACCTGTAGATTTGTTGGATGCTCGTCTCCTGATCTCGTTGACCATCAGTCGGCCACAGTGGCTGCTAAACTGCAGGATGTCTCCAAACTTTTCTGTCATCTCAGTGGCTGATGCATTCCCAAACACCTGGAAACACCAGCAGGATGAGGTCTATTGCTATAACTTAATATATCCTAAAAGTTAAACATTCAATCACATTACTGGTAGCTACTGATATCAGTTAAATAGTCTGTGCTTGCCATAAAACCTAGATATCATTTAATGCGGTACATGTATGATACTGGACATGAATCGCAGATTGTACCAGCAGAGACGCCGATCCGGCTCTCTACTGGTAGAAGCAGTGATTTTGCCAGATTGTAGTCTCTACCCTGACATATATACATATATAATGTACATGATAAGGCAATACAAATATACCTGAAATCAAACCAGATTGTCTGTTGCAACTTTCTCCTTATAAGCTGACAAAATTGAAAGTAAGATTTTCTGAAAAAGAGCTCTTCCAAAGATAGGAAACCATGTGGCCTTGTAAAAGTTGCTCTAAAGCACTGTGAAAGAGAAGAATTATTTAGTTTCCATTCAAAGTTTCTATCCTGCTTTGATTCAAAAGGAATAAGAAATGTGAAACATTTCAGTTTCACTTTATTCACAATTACATTGCATACATAGTTATGCTGATACACTTGTTAGCTCATGCTTCTCAAGATATATGTTCCAACCATACATATCCACTTAAAAAGATTTTGCCAGAAACTCCCCTGCAGTTTCAGAACAAGTTGCTAGGGGGACAAAAGATACAAAAACTGGAAGTTCAGTACCAAGGTCAGCCACCAGGAGGCCCAAATTTGACCTTGACCTTTGTCTTTCCAAGACCTACCCACATACCAAATATCATCACAATCCATAAAGGCCTTCTCAAGTTATGCTTACCACAAATACACAGACACACACACACACACACAGACCAAAAACAATACCTCCATTTTTAATGACCTTACCTTGCAGAAGAGTGGTAACATCATGTACAGTTTGTCCTCCTGTTCTGTCTGTGACATGGCTGTCGGGGAGTGGCACAGTTCCATGAACAGTCGGCGCAGGTGCATCAGGCCCAGAGAGTTATCCTGCGTCGGCGCGTCGTCCCCGGCCGTGTGACCACGACCCATGAACTTCCTCATTATATTCATGGTTGGGACTGGTGTGGGTGAGGCCTGCTACATCTAGCCTGAAACAACACACATTTTGGTCTTATTAGATACACTTGAACTGTACCTGTCTTGATCAGCTTTGGCACTTCAGTTTTAGATTATTGTTGGCGATTCAGTACTGCAATCCAATGAATTACTAGTATAAGCACGTTGACAAAACCTAAGCTGCACCTGCACGAAACCCATATTTTTTAAGGTTTTCTTTGGAAGTTTGGTCGCATCAGAATTTTACCTATTGCAGACAATGTCTTTTCCGACACAACATTTGAAAACTATAGATAGGATGTCATCCTTAATACGCAAACACGACCTTAAATGAGAAGTGCTATGCACAATACATTACTGGTTTGACACAGGTGCAGAACATTCTGCCGACGTGCTACTAGTATACTACCAAGGAGGTCCCCTTCTTAACCTCCTTGACACTGTACATATACAAGTATTCAGTCATTTCATGACATAGACAGTTCTGATTATGAATAAGTAAAGATAAACAGAAGTACACAATACCTGTCAGCTACATTTGCTTCCCTTTCTGTGACGTTCAGTTTGACACCTGACCATGACATCATAATATTGAAGACTGTCGACTTACACAACCCAAGGCAGTAGTGACATCTTCTTAGACATATGAGGTAAATTGCCCCATCTTTGACCAGTCAAGACATCAATGGGACAGAACACATTAAGTCTGGAAAACTGCAATCCCTGCATATTCTGGGAGTAATCAGTAACCATCTAGCTTTACTGTGTGGGTGTAGATTTTACAGAGCATGTAAGATAGCACTCATAGGCTCATCTCATCCATTATACATGTCCAAACTCCAGACTGTCTCCTTCATCATACAAATCTCTCAGCCTATAGGGGCCACAGGAGTGTACCAACTCATGCAAATCCCAGGGGTGCTATATAAATTGTAATCAATATTTTCCCATTTAATCAATTTGAATGGTTTCACCTGTCACTTATCTGCCGTTTTTAATGAAGACTGGATACTCCAAAATATAATTACCACGAACATATGTAAACTAATTCTCTTTATCTTAGAGTGCTGAGAAACAAATCCCCCCCGCATGGTGCATGGATCGTTCCTCATTAGCGACCCATTTGCAGGCAGCTCTGTGATACTCTGGCAGGGACAGAATCACATCAGGGCTGACTGAAGGCCTCTCAAAGATAAACATCCCCTTTAACAAGGGGAAACATCAGACACGGATGATGCATGGTCCTGTAACTACAAGGCTCTAATTTGTTTTTCTGGACATGGCTGTCCCAGGGTAATTTGTGCTATACAAAAATGTCTATACACTCTAGTCTCCCATTTATAAATATTGTTGTTGCATGTTGTAGTTGCTGCTGTTTTCTTTCCTATGTGGACTAATATGTCTACATCATAATCTTTCATTCTTTGTTTGTGGGTAGATTATGAAAATATTAGGAATCAGCTATTGTATCTAGAAGATGTGAGATAAAAAATATATATCTAGCAGTTTTCCTTGAAGCTTACAGATAGATTATATACTTGCAAGGAATTAATATGATACATATCTGGAAGATTCATATTTTTATTCAACAACAACAAAGCTATCTATGGTATAATGTAATTAATCTTTCTTTATTTATTTATTTATTTATTTGCACATACTTATAAAAAAAAATTGTAAAACATAATGTACTAGAAACAAATAAACATGCAGGGATTGGAGAAAAAGCCACAAAGGCTTGTTTAGGATCTCCCCCCATTAAACTATCATAGTCGTAAGTGAAACAAAATAATTAATCAATTAAACAAAGAAATAAGCAAAAACAGTGATATTAACAAAATGATCAGGTTTAACAAGTAAAGAAACAATTTGTGAACCAAACAAAATCAGTGGGTATGGCTACTAACAAATAAAAATATAACAATTTAGTAAATCAATCAATCAGTCAAGTAATGACAAGACAAACATGAAATACACTATATACACAATTACACATACTAAGAAGGTCATTTCAAACAATACAAAAGCATCAGCAGGGAATCTTAAGGTTGTGACCTTTCAGGCAGTTCGGCATAACAATCATACAAATTATTTTTTTAATCTGCAAACCTGAGAAAAAAAATCACTTCATATTTCTGTTAAGAAAAGAAATTTCCAACATGGCAGAAATTTCCAAAAATGGTTGTGCTTGTACCATGACTTCTCTGTATGTACATTCAATTTTGTGAGAGTTTTAATCTAATTCTGTTCCATGGCGTCATCATCCGGTATAATGCGTCCATGGCCTTTAATTTCAATTACGCAACAAATCAATCTTGCACGACCTACAGACGATTTCAGCTTCGTGATTGGTTCGTGGTCATGTGACAGATTACCACACCATGACCTAGGAAATCAGGGTCATGCCAAAATAAACTGTCTACAGTCCAAGAATTTTTGGGAAGGAAGAGCCTGTTCACACAACCCACCAGACATGCCGTAACCCCATGGTGTTACACAGGAGGGGGAGGGGGGCGGGGCTGTTAGTCATTTCCTGGTTACAGACCAGAACAGTTTGATATCAGGGAGTCTGCTTTATACAAAAACTGTCCCAAGAGGGAAGGCGAGTATCCTGTCCCTTCCTTCACAGACAGTTTCATTTCCAGTTTTGCATAGAATCACCGGACTTCATAACCATAACAGTCAATGCAGCAAATAAAAATCCACATACATCTATATGTACACTATTTACCAAGTTTATGGACAGGTGCAGGTTATGTGCTGGTAGATGTCAGAAATACATGTACCTGCACAGCTCCAATTTTACCCCCTTTAACCTGCATATGCAGGGGGTATTTCGAGCCCTGGTATCACATGTAATACCCAAGCAATAAAACAAAATACAAGTACCTGTATACTAGAATCAACATAGATTCATAGTAGTCAATAAAGATAATAACTTAATGAAAGGTAAGACCCCATGGAGACAGACAGAGTGGCTAGTGTCTCAGCTTGAGTGCTGAAATGCCTGATGACAATTTGGTGCTCCCGAGAGAATACTTTATTGTGAACTCTGGACAAGCCGTCTACAGAAACTACTGTAAGCAGACTAATTTTCATGTTTGATTAAACAGTTGTGACAATAATACACTTATCTGAATTTGCTGAAATGTATGTATCATGACATAATAATGTAAAAGAAATAAACTAGCACTAACTTAAGCAAGTCACAGATACAAAGGATAAAAAGCTTTGCTATTATTTCAATGATAGCTGATAGGCCGAACAGTCTTAGTTACATCAAATGTCAGAAACAACCTGGATGGTCGTTTTTTTCTTTGTTTTGACATAAATTCTGCCAACATCAATAAATTTTATTTCCCCACTTGAGAAATGAAAAACTTCCTAAAATACTTAACGTTATATCTGAGTGAGACTGGCACTAAGAATCAAAGATTTAATTTTAGAATTTGAATGGTGAAAGTAGCACTGGCAGTCAAGCAATACTCTAATGATACCAATAGTCTATAATTCCACTTGACACTGTATTGAGCCTTTTGTTCATCAAAAGTGCCACTTTGTCACAATGGATTTTCCACTTACCTAAAATAACGGAAGTGATTGGAACTTAAATGTCAGTTTTGGCAATATTTCATCAAAACTGAATTTGTAAGCTATTAACTGATTGACCTATGAAACACACTATTTGACCAGCCTCCTTCACGGGAAGTAATATGTTAACAAGTTTTGTAAACATTGGGCTGAGGTTTGTGTGGGTAAAGACTTTGCAAATCAAAATATTATTTGAATTTTCCATACTCGAAATAATCTTGATGATAACAAGCTGAACACTTGTTTTATGCTCTTAATACTCATCTTGAGCTTACCTTATTTTCAAATGTCTTAATGGTAGATATATTACAGTATACATAACAAGTATATCGTGCATCTCATAAAAATATGCGAAATGCCTTACCTAGACGTTACTATTAAAAAATTGTAATACACGGTTATTTATGCTTTTTCTGCTACAGTTGAGACATACATGTACAAGTAAGTTACTCAGATTCATCCAGAATACTGCTGTTTTTACGGAAGGAACCAAAATTTCATCCTTGCATTTGATGGCAATGTTACTGTCAACCCCATTACACCAAACTGCCAGCGAAGGAACATAAGTGTGATTTCAATTATATGAAATGACTTCAGGCTGTTTTATCAAGATAGGCCCAGTCTGCTACATGTGAGGTCAAAAGGTCAGAAGTGACAACAACAAGGCACTGGGGCTAGGAAACAGGAATCTGATAAGAGAATTAGTCAGCAATAAAAAAGAGAACAGTTGTAAACAATCACATCTGAAAGAAATTAAGACTTACTTTGACTATTGTCTCATGTTAACAAAACCCATCTGTTTATGTTATCAAAATACGGGGGGGGGGCTGTCTTCACATAAAAAAACAATGATTGTTATTCTAACATTACATTCCGCGCACTACCTCACTTCCCTTTTACAAATCCATTATAAACCATGTTTTACGTTTGCACCCGACTGGACAGGCTACGGAAAGCTAAAACAGAGAGGTTTCCCAAGGCTCGAGTTTCAGTGCTTCCCTCCCTCCACCCAATCAATATTGATATGCATGGTAGATAGCAGTGGGACGTGGAGCCGTCCGACTCGGCTAGCTGTGTTGGCAATCTGACCCATATATGGCAAAACTTGCACCAAAAAACAAACATTTCTTTTACCTTGTCTCTGTCTAATAACCTTCGGTGTAATATGTACGAAATTATTTTCGTGATCAGTTGAATGATGTTGACAAAATAAGGCAATATCGTAGGGATAAATAAATTTGTGTCAGATTTTATGGCTCTGATTTTGTAAACCTTGAGCGAATACCACGCCCCAAATCGTCAAAATTTCACCCAAATACGGCTGTTTGTTTTACATACTGTGTGTTAAACTGTTGATGAGGATCACGTAGATCTACAGGAATTTGACGTACCTGTGAAAGTGCAGAATTGAGCGAGGATCAGACGGAATATCCCGGCAATTTCTCCTGTCATTGACGGAAGTGGGAAGTCGGCGGCCATATTGGATGAAAGTATTGCGCATGTGCACCAGTACGTGCACCTGTCACCGGAAGTAGTACATTATGTGCATTCCTTCACTTCTCAGGTGGGCGGAACACGAAATTCCTTATGAAAATTCGATTTCTTTGCCTACATTGAAACTGTGGGTTCCCATATTAATAATCCCTTAGCAAACGTTTCGAAGAAAGTTGCAAGATTCTGCTATTCAACTCTTGACGAGTAAATGCAACCAGCAGTTGGGGGAAAGCCCCATAAACTAACATTGTTTTTGTCATGAACTTGAATATAAATTATTCAAGAAGGGATGACCGGACATTTTCATGACGTTTTAGCTGTGAGTAACTTGAGTGAAGACAAACGGGGTTTTCTTTGATATTTTGTGTACTTAATTGTCGCCCAACAGGCTGTTATGCGATAACACATAGAAGATTCAAACAGTTATTCTAAAGGACTGCTTTCAGCAGAACCTGAAATATTGGACGACTGTTATATATATGCGCAAAAAATGAATACTTTTTTTTTCTATACAGAACCTTATAAAGGTGGAGAAAAAGACTGCACATCCTACTCCCGGAATACTTGTATATTTTGTGCACTTGACAATCCCTATGACCCCGTCATCAGATATTTGTGGTCATGAACTATGCGTCGGTTAGGTCGGGGAACCAGCATTCATCACCTGAAGACTTATACCTTTGCACTCCTTACTCTCAAGTGTTTAAAAAATCCCAACCTTTGTGTCCGTCTCGCGAGAGTTGGCGAGACGCAGCGTATTCGAAACTACGGCAAACACAAAACTACCTCCAACTTACTTCCGGGTGTAGTACGTAAGGCGGATCTGCCAAGTTTATCACGTCATGTTGTCACATCACCTCTGAGCACCTGGGAACTTACAAGGAACGGTTCTGAGCACCCGAAGGTTTAAGAGGAGATACACCTGGCTACAGGGCACCTTAAGATGCTGGAGAAGGGAAAGGTGTAGGAAGTTGTTCACCTGGGCAGGTGAGATCGCTAGGCCTGAGTGTGGCGCACGAATTTAAGTTGTGGCTAGAACAGCTATATGTATACAAATATTTATCATAACTGTGGATTTATCCCACACTAATGTGTAAGCTGAATTAACCCCTCAGATGCGTACGTGCTTCATGATCAGCTGCATGGCCGTAAAATTGATGTTTGATGAAAAAATGAGAAGAAAATGTGACACTTCAGCAGGCCACTTTGAACAGGACCAAAGGTGGTTTCGTGACGTCACGACAATTTAACGCCGTATGACCAAATCCAAATAATTTGGAACTAGCAACAATAGAAAATGATACAATCACGTACAAACAAATCTAAGCAAAAAAGATGAAGCTAGTGCACTTCACCTGTCCCCTTCGTGTGATCGGCAATACGAAGGGGCATACTATAGCTAGTATCCAACGATCGTAATTGGTTTTGTCCTGCACAAAATGCAGACCTGATATTATGCGACTCGTTTTCAGAGTCTGAAATAACCCTTCTTTTTTTCTTTTACCAAACATCTATAGGTTAAAGAAGCACAAAGTTTATGACGGGTGTCTCGTCATGTCATCAAGTGAAGGTAAGGAAATGAAGTCGACTCTGGACATTATCTTCCGTCCTTGGCACCGAGGCGGTCCGTCAATGTCTTCCACAATCTCTTATCTGTTGCTGTTCTTTGCACCTTCTCCCATCAGCAACCCATCTCTGCCAGATCCTCTCGACCGTCATTTTCCAAGTCATTGCTTGGCCTCCCCTTTTCCTTTTTCCTGCTGGACACCAGTTCAGCGCCACCCTGAGAAGCCTTAGCCTAGACATTCTTACTGGACAACCAGTCACTTAATCAGTGATAGTGAATTGATGCATGTCCTCACTAAGGCCTCAGTGAAAGTGACTTGGTGTAACATGGGAATTTGACGGCCCCTTCCACTGCCGCGACTGCAGAAGGTTGAGTCTGATTATTCTATTTTCAGAGCTACTGTGTGATTCCGCAGACGTCCACAGGGGGGCGCTGCTCGGCGGGGGCACGTTCGGTCAGGTGTACCGAAGTGAGCACAGCCGCTGGGGGTCGGTGGCTGAGAGGGTCGTCCCAAAACTACCTGCAGAACAGGAGTGAGCCATGAGCAATTTCTTATCTTATCTTAACATATGCTAACTGTTGTTGCTTTTTGCCAGTTGTCACGAGGACGTAAAACTCTCCGTAGTGACACCTGTCACGACATAATGCCGTCATCTCCTCCGACTCTCCGTAGCGACACCAACAAAAAATAATTGTAATGATACCGTGTGAACCTGACTTTTACAGGGAGAGAGTTCGTGATTCTATCAAGCCCTTGTACCAGCTCCGCTGCGACAACGCCACCCGACTATACGGACTGGTACTGCACCCTGGCAACTACGGCCTCCTTGTGGAGTATGCGCAGTTTGGACCAGTAGAGGAGGTAACGACTGATACCCTGAAAAGTCGGTCTCAAATCATGGAGCATACACGAGATAAATTGAATACCATGTGCCATGTTTTGTGTGTCATATTCTTAAACGGTTGTGCAGTGAAATGTGCGCATGCCAACTCTGATCAAGGAAACGATGGGCGGTACAAACATCCTAACAGTTTTACTGATGTCCCGTGCCCTATTAAAGATTTTAGAAACGTTGGTCGTTTATGATTCTGAGGAAGGCTGTAGTAGATCAGCCAAAATCTGAATGAATGTGTGAACTTTAAGGTCTATTTATTTACCCTGTTAATTACCAAATTAGTAACAACATAGACGGTAAGTTTTCATGCTAATCATTCTCACTTTTTCCTGACGGCAGCTGATAAAAGTGAAGCCCCCCTGGGCTGTGCGAGCCAAGGTGATGAGAGAGGTCGCCATGGGCCTGAAGTACCTACATGCACATCACGTGGTGCACGGAAACCTCTCACGACATAATGTCGTCATCTCCTCCGACTTAGTCGCAAAGGTTTGTCTTACATCCCATCCCTGTACTTGTTGACCTGTTGTCCACTTTTCACAATCATTTTTTTCACTCGTTTCAGGATCTAAATCCCTGATGTGTCCTTGCCTTCTTAGGTTACAGACTTCGGTCTAAGAGAATGGCGGGTTCTAGCCTCCAGCGGGCACGGTTGGGACATGGGGGCTACTGCAGACACAGTGCTGGCGGGTACTGGCCCGTATGCTCCACCGGAAGCCTTCACGAAGTCTGTGAGCGAGGCTCTCACATGCAGCTTTGATATCTACAGGTAAAAGGTTGACGATAATCTCGCGCGGCTGTACATGTGTGTGTGTGTGTGGGGGGGTGGTGGTGCTGGCTTAGAATTGATGTGTCATAAAGGTTTTATAATTACGTCAGGATATCATTTACTGAGGGACGAAAAATCAACAGAAAATAGCTGTATATTCTACTACTGGTCGATTTGAAGCTTGTTGGATTGATAAAGTGATCTTTATATGATTTAGTTAATTAGGCTGACATATTTCCTTTGTCCTGATAGTTACGGCATCCTGTCCTGGGAGTTGATCACGAGCGAGCATGCGTGGAAAGGTCAGTTCTCTCTGGTCTCAGTTTAATACTAGTAAAGAAATTATGCTGAGAATGGCCTGAGAATGTTCATTCTCACGGTAACACTGAAGGAGAGTGATGGTTGTCCCTCGAAATGTCCGACGGGAAGTAATTTCCATGTTTTGTCAAGTACTAGTAGTAGAGTTTAAATCGTTTACCTGGATGTCTAAGCTTCATCAACGTACAAACTCCATCCTTCTCCAGGCCTGAGCCCTCAGGAACTCCGCAGTGAAGTGCAGAAGGGCCGCCGGCCGGTGCTGCGGGGAGGGCAGCACTTCCCTGCAGCGTGCCCGCTCACCATGACGTACATCACAACAGAGGCATGGGGACAGCAGCCGGATAAAAGGCCCGCCATGTCAGGTATCTCATGTCATTCTACAGGCCTACTGGCGATTATGCTCTTCCACTGCAGGCCAATGGCACCAACTCCACTACACTGTCCCTGAAAGATACCATTGTGACATTCAATGCTTTACTGTAAATGGTACATGTAACACGGGGTATCTTGACCACTCTTCCTTTTTTACCAACAGACATTGCCCGTCGCATGGTGAAAAAGAAGGACGTACAGTGGTCGTCCGATGAGCTGAGAACGGCTGAAAATGAAGCGAGGAAAAAGCTGGTAAGAAGATCTCATTTACCATATATTCCTCTGTTGTACAAGTTCATGTCCACAACCCATAGGAAAGTAATGTGAACAGTGGCGGTCTATAGAGGAAGGCGTTGATGTGGTGTTTTAATACGTTCCATTTTCATTTGGGTGTGGGTTACTCTCTAAGCAGAGGTTGGTAGAGATAACTGTGACCTTTCTATCATATGCCCCGTTTTCTGTCGCTATACTCTCCACAAACTTCTGACCCGGTTGGTGGAGAGTAGCGACAGAAAACAGGGCATGTAATAGATAGGTTACAATTATCTCCACCGACCTCTGCTTGTAGAGTAGGTGTGTGAGAAGATGTTGCTGGGCTAAATACCAAGCTGTTTTTCTGTTCTGAACAGACAGATGCCCTGAGGGTCAGCACGCGAGCACGGACTCCGCGACAAGGGCCGGTCTCTGCAGGCTTGTCCTCCCAAGATGCTATCGGCGGCCTCTCACCCCGCGGATCCACGAAGACAAGGCGCGCAGAAAGAGAGGTGCCCCCACAAACCACCCAGGTGTCCCCACGTGTCTCTCAGGTGCAGTCCCGACGCGCTGCTGATCTGCAGGCTCGTGGGCCATCCCGGAAGGCAACGGGTACCCCCGTAACCAAACAGGGTGAGCGCAAAGAAAGTCCGCGTGGAAAGTTCAAACCTCCAGGATCACAGGTAGATGATCCAGAGAAGACCACGTCTTCCAAACCACACGCCAGCGGGTCAGGGAGCGTCAGAAAGAACGCGCCTTCCTCAGGCTCACTTAAATCTGCTGCCCGTGGAAGGGAAGTTGTGGGAAAGACGACAACACGATCTACAGACAGTTCGCAAAGCAGCAGAAGCAGCAGAGGCGCTGTGCAGACCCTGGTCCGGGACGAGGGCTTCTCTGAGTCATCCTTCACAGACGATCAGATGAGTCATGACGACAGCCAGTGCGAATCAGGCGCTGCAGGGGGTCAGTCTGATGACCTGCCAGCTATTCAGGCGGAGGCACCTGCAGGATTGTCTCAGGTTCATCTGGCCTTTACTGAACATCCAAGTAACCTGCGGGCAGACCAAGAGGCTGGATTAGATGCACAATTACAAGTACATGTAGAAGAGGGTGCGGGGGAACGGGTTGAAGTCGCCCTGTTTCCTGAGCCCGACCAGCAGCGCAGTGGATCCAGCACGCCGCCTGACCAGGCCGAACCGTCAAACCAAGACGCCTGCCCAGATCAGCATGAAGAAGCTGAGCCGGTCACCAGCCAAAACAGGGGTCAACTGCAACCAGATCTGGTTCTGGACGTCCCGTCAGAATCACAGCAAAGCGCCGAAACAGACGTACAGCCGGATCCGGAGACAGGCGACACTGACAGCGATGAAGAGCAAATCTCATCATCGGTTGATTCCCACGACGAAACATCGGTCAAGGTGCCTTTGGGCGAACAGATAGAAACCCCCGAAAGCGACTCCAGGGTAGAGGGCGGTGAAGAAAATACTACTCAACAGAACGACGGGTTGGAAGTCTCCACAACATCGCAACAATCACAGGCCTTGTCTCATGCACAAACATTGCAGCACCAATCACAATTCCTTTCACACGGAGGCACAGACCAGGTACTCAACGAAGCAGGGCCTGTCGGCGAAATCAACCAACAAACAGCCGAACAGCAACCAACTCAAACCACACAACAAGAGCAGAACAGGCCAGCAACAGAGGAAATGGTTACTGCTATGGCACAGCTTTGGACAGGCCCACAAGTATGTTTTCCTTTTTACCCCCAATGTCTCCAATGTTGCTTTCTCGAGCTCCGTTTTGTGACGTTTCAATTTTATCACCACTGTTGAAAGTTGACTAGGACTTGTCTTGTCTTGTTACGTCTTGCCTTGACTTGATAATTTATCCTTTCTATCCCTGCCACACAAGGTCACAGGCCCGGGATACCCTGCGGTGATCTACTATGACGAGGCTGATCCCGACATCGACCAGGTTTGTTTGTTTGTTTGTTTGTTTGTTTGTTTGTTTATTAAGGAATCTCCATTGGTGTTGACAATACATCCACG
The DNA here is from genome assembly GCA_013266295.2 of Branchiostoma floridae x Branchiostoma japonicum. Classification (NCBI taxonomy): domain Eukaryota; kingdom Metazoa; phylum Chordata; class Leptocardii; order Amphioxiformes; family Branchiostomatidae; genus Branchiostoma; species Branchiostoma floridae x Branchiostoma japonicum. The sequence continues at coordinate 6,613,162 of CM023837.1, read as the reverse complement.
ACTCTTCCCGGAGTCCTCTTGCATGAAATACATACATGCATAACTACTACTTGCATTCACTTCTAACTACTTTGAAAAAGAACGTTGTCTTACTAACATTTGTCATCTAACAATAATACAATAAACGTCATTAAAGTAAATTTTACACATTACACATCAATCAATAACCTCATTTAACAATATTACATTATAAATTAATGTTAGCCTGAATTATTATTTGCAACGTTTCGGAGAGTAAATTGCACATTTAACATCAATGTGATGCAGGTGAAGCAGGTGGTCCACCTTGTGAGACACACCTGGGGGCTGCACGTTTTCGACCCGCACCATGACGGGTTGGGAGACAAGATGGCGAGTTTCCGGGACTCCTTTGAGAACTGCCAGCACGCCGTGGTCGTCCTGACGCCCGCCGTCATCCGGGACATGCAGGAGAGAAGGCCAAACACGGCGTCCTTTCGGATCGCCACCTTTCTGACGGGCCTGCTGGAAACGCGTGATGAGCAGACGTGCCAGAGGCGCCTGATTCCGGTCCAAATCGGCCGCGATCAGATCCCCTTCATCCTTTGTAACTTCCACGTTCTCCAGTTCGGGACTAGCGGCTTCCACAGAAAACTGTACCGGGCAGTCGGCAGCCAGACAGGTAGGGTCAATCAACCAATTGTGGCCAACACATGTTACTATGGTGTGAAATAATGGGTCAAGTGTGCTGAACGCCTGGGCGGGAGAGACAGAGACGGAGACGATACGGCCTTTAGGACCCTTTAGGCATATGTGCCCCGTTGTCTGAGTCACTTGTCTGTAAGGACATATATGAAAGCACCCGACAAAGGAATAGGAAACTGCTGAAAATTTGGTAAATCCAAGTTGTATAGTGTTGGAATAAAAGTCCCAATCAAGTCATTTACAAATGAGATTCGTCTGATAAACAAACTTCCATGCAGACTTGATCATGAGTACTCTAGGTCCTGCTTGGTTCCTACGTAAAGCTGTAACGTTCTAACATGTTACATGTAGCTTATTGTGACACAGGCTATCTATGAAATGTGACAAATACGCAGGTCTGGTGACCAGAGACCTTCAGCGCTGGGTTGACCAGATGCCACGGTCAGAGGACACAGTAAACACGGTGGCTGAAATGCTGCGCCTCCCGCCAATGGTCCTCACAGACATCAAACAGGAATTTGGAGGCAGCCGGTCCATGCTGATTGAGGTCTGTACACATTTTTACCCCTTCGTTTCACACCCACTCCCCAGTTGAAGAATACAGAAACACGTCGTTTCGTGACTCTTCCATAAGGCCCCTTAAGTCACGTCTTTCAGGGCCAAACACCCGACCAGAGGGCATCACAACTTCTTTTTCGGAGTTCGAATTCCATGCTAAATGCATGCATGATGATTCTGGTCGATCTACATGACATGAAACTATTTAACCTGATATAAAGCTGATCAGGTTCTTGCACAATACCTGTTTGAATATTTGACATCTGTCTCTGCAGCTTCTGGAGTGCTGGTGCCTGTACCACGGCGCATGCGCTACTGATTTGCGGTTGCGGCAGGTGGTAGCAGCCGTGGCGGGAGGTCAGGGGTCATGTGTGAGAGGTCAGGACCAGGTACAGGCCGCTGCACCAGGAGGTCAGGGGTCAAGTGCAAGAGGTCAGGACCAAGTACAGGGCGCTGCACCAGGAGTTCAAGGTCAGGATGAAATACAGCGGCACCAGTATGTGGAGCACCAAGCACCAGCAGGTAAGTTAATCTGAGACACATGAACTCATGATGCCAAACCCCCGGGCTTATAGACTTTCTGACAATTTTCCCCCCAGATATTGATTCGTAGGTTTGCTTGTTTCCCCGGAGACATGACAACTTGAAGTCGTTTTGGTACTTTTTCCCGAGACATGTATGTTGGTTACTTTCATAGACATGCCTCGCCTGTTTGTTACCCCCCTGTTCCACTAGAACGGCGCTCTCGCTGCGACTTGAATTGAATTTGCGTAGCCCTTCATTTCATAATTTGAATATTATGTAAAGTGTAAAAGTATGACTGAAAAAACAACAAAACACACAAAGCGTAAAAAGATTCGTTTTTCAATCTATGAAATTCGTTGAGCGCTCTGTAAAAATCTTAGATCGCAGAGAGAGCGCCGTCCTAGTGGAACAGGGGTGTTACCGATACATGACTACGGTGTTTGCTACTTTCATAGACATGATCACCCTGCTGAGGACCAATCGTATGCAGCTAATCGACACCCTGAGGTACCCCGCCTCCGTCATGGACCACCTGTTTTCCCGCGGTGTCATCACCGAGTACGAGATGCAACTTATCAAGTCACACAGTGTTCAGCACGACAAGGCAAGGGAACTGCTCGACATCATCGCGACTAAAGGTGAATGGGGGTGCGCCGAGCTCAAGTCCGTCCTAGCCGAGGAGGCTCCACATGCGGCAGCGTTATTGGAGACGAAGAAATAGAGACTGTCTTCCTGTTTACCATCACTGAGATTGTTATTTACCACCCAGGAGACATTGCTCGGGACTTTAGGAAGACCTACAGGATCAATTTGATTTCCGATTTGGAGTATGTTGTTCTTGATGTGACTGTAGAATACTACTTTGTTCCCAAACAATCCTTTTGAACTGCCAATGAAGGAGATGAACAGGGAATGTTTCAATTATTCCTTGTTTAGTAATTTTTCATACAGATTAGCATATAGACATTAGACTTGTTGTGCAGAACTAGCTATAGCTTAACTGTTCACCAGTTTGCCATACATTGTATCCGTTAAAATTGTTGTGGAATAAAGTTTGATTGATTGATTGATTGATTGATTGATTATTAAGCCCCAATAATTTTTCTTCATCACTCACTGCCAAAGGCCAGTATCTTTACGACAAAATTTCCAAAACTTACGGTTTCAAACACGATCATTGGTCTTGCCAAAAGAGTGATATTTTCTAGGTTTGCCTTTTTCTGTAGCTCCACCTTTCGATAAAAACGAGAATGGCAGTGTACACTCTTAGGAATGTAAATGTACATCTCCACGATGGCACCGAAAGCAAGATTCAAAAGTCTTGAATTCAGATTTTTTTTCTCATTTTTCCAATGAGGTTAGACCTTATAACCTTGTTTTTACAAACAGGGAAATTCCCATGATACAAATGGAACTTCTGGAAGGACCGGGATGTTCTCCCGGTCTGTTAGTCCAATTTAGTTGCTAGTAACCGATAACAACCGTCATGACCTACGACTAATGTTCATCGAGCACTCACCAGGAAAAGAACAAACACAGTTAACAAGGTCCCGAAGGAGGAAGACTATAGGTTATAGACCCTGGTTTGCTCTAAGGCTTGGTCCGACTCCAAATGGCCTCCTTGGTCGACCTTCAAACAGCGAAGAGGAATGGAATGATTCTGTTACTGGAGCTTTGGGAAATAAGCTTTTATTGTGGAAATTGTTCCAACGACAATCACAAGAGCAACAATAGATGATTACAAGAAAAGGAAACCCAGGTTACTACATCTACTGACCTTGTTCAGAATATCTGACAGTTCTACGTTATTTCAGTGACATTGCGGACCTGACGTATTTCCAGCATGAATCTGATGTGACTGCTACTCTCCATGGAGCCAGAATCGGAATAACAAAACAGTCTTCAAAGTCCTGCTGGTCAATAGTATGTAGATAAAATTGCAGCGGGAAGTCGTGGCATCTTCGCCGCCATCTATTGGGGTGAGGACCCAAGAGCAAACAAGGCAGTAAGACTATATGCAAGCCAGATGATTCTACAGCTCCTTTGACATACGTCTGTGGCAGGGTCATATTCAACTGCCCCGACTCTCTGTTACAACGAAGCGTGATCGATTCTTGCCAACGTTCAGTCGGTGTAAAAGCTTTACGACTAAAGGCTCAGTACTGAACGCCTGATATGTCACCGTAAAGTAAAGAGGTTTGTACCACAACGATGGATGTGGACACATGCATTGTAGTTTTAGTGTTTCCCTAATGGAGGACTGACATTAATCTACATGTAACAAATAGCGCTACTCTATACTGGATGTATGGTGGTAATCATAATTCTGAGTGGTAATGGCCGGGGACTCAGACACACTGTCTCGTACTTGAATTGTGTCGCCCTTTGCCCGGCGAGTTCAATCACTCAACATCCTACAATCTTTGTTTGTTCATTTGAAAACATCGGCCGCATGCGGCGTCAAAGGAAGAAGAATCCCTCTTGAAAGTCCATAGGCCACGGAACGATCTGCAGATGGAGAGAAGAGCGCCGGCTTAGGCACGACACAGCCCTGACCCTGGCGGGGGTGTTAATATCCCTGTCCAGATGCAGCGGCATAAAGAGTTGCCGTCCGGACAAGATTGCACATTACGGGCGGTACAGGAGTCCCCCGTGGTGCGGAAATATTGCCAGGAGAGAAGTGCCTTGGTTACATTCTTGAGAGCACCACATTTCTGAGTCATCCATCAAAGTCTCGGCAAGTAATTGCAGACCTGGCGAACTTGGCCCTGAGTGTGTAATAGATTTATTGTGGGGACGCTGGCCTGGCTGGAAGGTCCCATCGATTCTTTCCTAATGGAAGGAACTTTGAACGACGGGATCGTCCATAGAGTCAGGAGTTCACTCTAGCAGTCAACGTTTTGTTACGGTAGACATCTGGACCCTTACACTGGCATGTCAACTAGCAGAACGCTGTTTAACCGCCGAATTCGTGAAGTAATTGAGATGAAGTGTCATCGTTGTATATACATTGTAGATATTGTCGTATTATCCTGTATGTGTTTCTTTTTATTCTTATTGCATCAGTCCAGATACATACATCCAGCACGTCGGCAGAACGTACTGCACCTGCGCGAAACCCGTAATGTATTGTGCATAGCACTTTGGCAGAACGTCTCATATAAGGTTGTATTAGAGCATATAAGGTTGACAGCCTGTCTGTAGTTTCCAGATGTTATATAGGAAAAGATATCGTCTGCAACAGGCAAAATTTTGATGCAACGTTGTCCAAACATCCAACGAAAAACGTGAAAAATCAGGGTTTTGCACAGGCGCAGTACGTTCTGCCGACGTGCTCATACATCCCCCTTTCTCACTCGCAACGTTGGTTTAATACGCCCATATGGCTGCAACCTCCTAAATCTTAGTATCGATTTTTATGGTATTTTGTATAGGGTCATTGGACAAACCTATCAAAAACCTATATGTTACCGCGCGGACTCAGTCCTGAAAATTGCCCCGAAAATGCGTTTCTGCATTATGTATCATAGCGATTTAGGAAAACGAGAAACTATTTCACTTCGGGTCAAGTCGTGAACTACAAAGGTCACAGACATATGTCTGGTTTCACCATTCAGGCGTATCAAACTAAGTGATGTTGATAAAAAAAGAACCAATTCAAAAACACATAGACAATTCTAGTGTGTTTTCAGGGCCAATATGCTCTGAAATTCTGCCACCTGATGTGCCAACTGATAATTCAGTTTTATGAAAGCGTGTATGAAAGATGTTATGGTATGTTAGTATACCACTGCAGCTGTTTTAACGTTTTAGATTAAATCAGCCATGTTTTAATGTTAAGTTACATGGTACTTTATGCATACATTAACATGCCGAGCGGTCAAGTAGGTTGGAAAACACATTTAATAAGGAAAGACATCGAATTCACTCGGGAACACTGACTGCTGTAATCAACTTAGGACGTGCCTCACTGCAGATCCATCAGAATCTGTGTCTGGAGCCGAGGTGCACCCGACAGAACCAGCCAAGGGGTGCCAAGATGCGATCGAGGATACAGACTCTAAGATGGATCAAAATTTTAAGTTAAGATACATATAACTAGAAAGGTAACATTTGCAAAGCAAATGTATAATGTTTAAGATACCATCACATGGTCTAGCCTAACAAACTACTGCTCTGTTTATTGTTACATTTCATATATAGTGAGCAGCCCCTCCAGCTCTGTCCTGCTACATAATGTAATCCAATACCACAGGGTGTCAGAAGTTGCAGCAGGACAAGAAATAGTCTAGTGGAAACATTGTGTCAAGAAAACATAGTATGCAATCTGCTCCCAACGTCAAAGTGCACCATCTTGCATTTATCACTGCGTGCGGCAAACAAGTAATTTTCTCCGAGCAGTCTGACGAAGAAAGTACGAGATGGGATGGGATAGGGTGGGGGGCACTGCCCTCATCTTCAGAAGTGCCTGGATGTGCAGAGTGCAATCACAAGCGCATAGTTTCTCCTTTCTCGTCGATGAGCACTTTTCGTTGATGAGAATTTCATTGGTCACACGGTTTAGCACATGATGGGGATAGGTTTTCAGTATTGAGTCCATTACTCCATTATACAGGTCGCGTTATGATGGTGCATTGGTACCTGAAACTACTTCTAAGATTTCCTGCCCAGATGGTTACCTGTCTAGTCTGGCACAGTCCTGAGCCACTCTATGAATTAACCTTCCGGAATGACTCCAGACCCCGAGATTTCACCGTCGCCTCTCTGTCTGCTGTCCTTGAATCTTCATCCGAGACGTACAATTGAACCAGATATTATTGGCTTAAGTGCGGTGATGATACCACGACACAAAATATCTTCAGCCTGTTAAAAAAGATTGTGGGTCTGAGATTTATGGTGTTTTACGGGTAGATACAGTGACTAAATGAAGTGCAATCTCTCCCCCGACGGGTGGAAGTAATCTTTTAGCTGGATCCAGGGCTACAATGGGCTGTTCACTTCACAATGAGTGATACTCCTGGTATCAGACCGGGATTATGTCGACTGTCCTCCGAAGATCCATCCCGTCTCCAGGTGCAGTTGTTCTATCTGTTATAGACTATTACTCTCAGGAAACGATTGTCTACAGACCACTAATGGAATAGTAAGTTCAGGTTGAGCCAGTAATTCCAGGTTCTCTTCATACTCTTGCACAATCTACTAACCAGTATTACCCAATCTCTCGCTGTCAGGGGCTGATTGGGCCCAATGACTGACCAGTGGCAGGGCTGCTAGAAGTGTGATGTAGTGAGGCTACACAATTTACTACATTTGTACTTAAGATGATAGTCACAGGTGACCATAACCAAGTTGCTTACTACCGGGTTCTGTGCTAATTGAACTTATTTTGATTCATGGTTTGACCTCATCTGTATCTGTATCTGTATCTATATAGCCGGTATAACGGCCCTTCGGCGTAACACACCAGCATGATATGACCTATCGGCGGCAGTAGACTATTTGTCTCTTTTTTATGCCATGGAAAAGTCTTTGAAAGAAAAAGAAAAGCTATGGGACTTAGTGAGTGATTGGTTTGGTTTGGTTTGGTTTGGTTTGGTTTGGTTGGTTTGGTTGGTTGGTTGGTTGGTTGGTTGGTTGGTTGGTTGGTTGGTTGGTTAGGATCTCCATTAGTGTGACAATTCACACTATTCTTCCTGGAGTCCTGGTGATGATGTAAATCACCGTGTGGCTAATACGAGACGGGGGTTCGCCAGGCCTCCATCTGGGTGATTTCAAGTGTATCACCAACTTCCTGTTAGTAGTATTTGGACCATCGAACACCGAGGCATGCCCCTACTCTTTTTTGAAGGAGTGAAATGATTGAGTGAAAAGCTTACGTCAGATGCACATGATTGGATACTTACGCCTTGTTGATCTGCTGCACCTGTTTCGGAACATCATCAAGCTTTCTAGAAGCGTTGTAGTTCTTCCAGTAAGTCTCCAGTGACCGATCCCTTTGCTTATAGGTAATTGAAACGCCTTTAATTGCCCGGCGCCTATATCAAGAGAACGGGATCGGAGTACATATGTTAGCTGGAAATTAACGGTTCTCTATCTCAGTGGTCCGCGGAGGATCGATGGGTCCCGCCGCGCTCCGAGATTGCTTCTCTCGAGCTGAAAAAGTTACAAATGATTTCCCAGCAGTGGATCGGTGCAAACCTAATGGACACGGCCCTGAGTACTAAATCTAGCGGTGGGAAAGCCCAACCAGAGCTGGAAAATTCGCCTTTGTACGTAACCAACATTTTCTGCCCGATGTCAGCACTGAACAAAGAGGCAATCAGTTTGTCTGTATCGATTATCAAATATACCGTGCCATTTTACGGCATTGTTGTTATGAGTTTTTCACTACCACCTAGTAATCTCGTGTCTGGAGGGAAATGTTGAAAACATCGTTTGGTTTGGTTGTCTCGCGCTTTGAGCAAATTCGACCGCTTCTCAATCGATACCCATATCGTTACTTCTCAGAAATAAGAAAGCACTATACGTGTATAAACGGCCAAAAATGAGCTAACTTGAAGGGCAATATCGCTATTAAGTCGGCATCGATATCTTTCTAGCATTTTGAAGTTCGATCATGTAGATTGCATCTTGCGACAATATATCTTCATTGCCCGTGCACGACTGTAATACATCAAGTTTGCTTATGATTTGTATGCTGTGTGCAAATCACTTCATTTTGTGTTTCGCTAAGACAATTAATATTTTAATTTTTTACCGCTAGTTATGTGGTAATTGTGTCACTTTTTTGGAGGTAAATGAAACTGCACATTTATATACACAGAGGTGGGAATGTGCTATGACATTGCTAGATTATTTTCAAAGTGAAGACAAACAATACATTGAGGTCTACTGGCCCGTGCATGTATTCAGGGGCCCACACATACCTAATGGAACAGGTACAGAGCCTTCATGGATAGAAGGGGTTATCATTAACACCGAGCGTTCTACAGTTGATTTCTTCTGCCAGCAGGGACCACAAAAGGCGCCCACAAAAGAGAGAGAACCCTCCTGTAATATCGCCTGACCGCCCCGGCCAGCCTCCTCACAGCACCGGCAGCCGCGGGATATTCAAGCAGACACTATGATGAATGCCGGAACATCAAGGGCACATTAAGGCTACTCATGGCCCCATTTTCGCTTACATGTGCAGCAGGGAGGTTCTAATGTCTCCACCCGTGCTTGCTTTCTCAAGATGGTGCTGGGTAACCACATTAAGATTCACCTGCGCGGGTGACCTAGATACATTCGTGATTGTTCTTCAAGACACAAGAAAGGCGTTTGTGGCTTGGTTATAATGTAAATACTTTGAAATTTGACAGGAACTAATTTTCACAATCTGGATCGGTGAAGTTCCAGTTTTGTCTGGCCAGATTTAATCATATCAGAAGCCATTTGGGAACTGAGATACACAGATAATTGATAAGTGTGCTGTAAAATGACATCCCCGTGCATGTATAAAGCCCTTGACATTTGAAATGACAGGATTTCAGCGGCATATGGAACGCCGATGTGATGTAGATAAATAAACAGAGTGTTTCTAGGTCAGACCTATCAAAGGTAGAAAATCTAGGCCACAGTTGTAATATCGCACGCCACTTAAGTATTGATTTTCCAAATTTTCCAAAGGAATAGCTGATTTCTTATCGTTAAAAGCATAAAAGCGGGGGAGCCAACATTATTCATATGTGTGAACCATAGCGCAAAATCCGTTGGATTTGGTGAGAACAGCAGATGTCGATGAATGTGATTATGGATTCAAAATTTCATGGCGGCGTCAACTTGAGCTGTGCAAGTCCTTGAGCTAGCGTGAACGGTTGGGAGACAGAGGCCCCGGCCGCTACCGTGTCGCCTGACAGAGAATATAAAAAGAATCGCCCCGTTTGTGATAGGGTCAGCCGTTTCATATTGAGCTCGTCCAGCGCGTATTTGGGAACCGGGACCCCGATTAAGCTTTATGGGTTTCGGAATGGCAAATGTGGTCCGACGGTTGTGCGCCGGGTACGCTGGGTGGTTCTGGGATTGCCTTTCAGTCAGGGTTTATATCCAGGCTCTATGAGCCCGAGTGTTACGGGTGAATCGATGGAGACTTCATGTTAAAATTACGATTTTCAAACCAATTTGGACCTGGACTTACTGTCTTACTTTGAAAAGGTCATGCAGAAATTGGTTGCCCTCGGTTTGATATGTTTCTATGTTCTAAGTACATGCACACGTTTGATATACTAACTGTCGGTTTTTAACGAAGACAGTTCAACAACGATGCATTAGAGAAGGTTACTTAGAGCATATAACTATATATATAGTATGTATATGACGTTTGTTAAAGTTTCAAGTTGGAATAAAAAAGTCACTCCATGAGAAAATGGATAGAAGGATGATCTTCATGATTTTCCATCACATTGGAGAATGTTGTTTCTAGAAACATTTTGGCAATCTTACCGAGGCTTAGTTCAATTTCCGACACTACAGGTCGCCGACTCCACAGCCGACCAAGCGTGAAGATATGCTTGAAAATTGTCATTACAATATTCATAGCCTGCCCCATTCCCGAGTGGAAATCAGCTTACTTCCACCCCAGAACATACCCACGCTTGGATTAGCAAACCAGAAGAGCAAAAGGTGTCGCTGGGCGTTCAGGCGTGAACGCGACTATATGTGGAGGGGATTTGAACGAGTACGGCTTCATGCTTCTTTAGGGATGCATGTATTGATAGGAGAACTACGTCGTCATCCCAGTTTATCATCGTGATGTTACACAAAAATCCCGGTTTATCGACTCCAAACAGGAGCCTGTGGACATCCCGGCATGGCTTGCCTCGTGCTGGCTTTAGAAGGCGACGATGACTATCTTTACAGCCAGTACGTCTGTTCTGGTGTCTCCAAAGTTTGTTACTATGTCGACAGCTGTAACTTTGGCTTCAGCAGTAAAGGCAGGAACAACATACGTACTTTTCTATAAAGCAATCATAAAAGCGCTTCCACAAATAGCATATGATATCGTTAATCTGTGAAAAAAGCAATTTTCAATGTCATTTTTTCCCATGCAGCATGATAAAATGTGTTTGCACACACACACACACACACACACACACACACACACACACACACACACACACACACACACACACACGCACACGCACAGACACACGCACACGCACGTACACGTACATGTACGTTGTTACGTTCCCTAGTACACCCGGGTGCAGAAGTGGCCTCCTACCTCCATCGATTGTCTGGAAGCCCGGATAAACTTGGCCGCTTTTGTGATTGGGACGTTTGGCCACCAGTCAAGGCACGTGTGACTGAGCAGTAACATGGTTCCAGATGAAAACTGACCACAGGGGCCTTACACCAAGATAGACGGATAACCCAGGACTCTTTATGGTGCCTATTGCTGTAGTCACGGCCTTCAAATGCTATTGAGTTTTCTTGAAGTGTAAATTAAAGTTCACAGTATTGAGAAACATCCGTTCCTCACGTAGAATGTCAAGGTTGCATTTGGATTTACAAAGGACATGATATACACTGGCACAGTTTATGGATATTGGCAAGACGCCACTTACTTCCCTGAAACCCATTTGAACGAGAAACTCAAGAGCATTCTATTAGAAAACCACTTTCGTACTCCCGAGAGGACCCTATCTCTCACTGTACATCAAAACAAGTCTGCTTACTAGACGAATGGTGTGTCTGAGTTAGGTTCGGCTTTACGTGGTTAATGAGTTCATATAGGTTGGCTCAGTTTGATGCGGTTACTGAACTCTGGCCCTCCATAATGGGTTCAGCTTTATCCTGAACTTTTCCACATCGCCATGAAACGCCCTGGCAATCGTCCGCGGCCCCACGTATTTCTTGCCTAAATTCTCACAAGCAATGATAACAGTAAATTTTGCGTTTCGTCTTTTCTGAGTGCTATATCTTTGACAAGCTTTCTGACGTTAGATGCGAAACAATCCTTCCAAGTTGGCACTATCACGGACCCTGGAGCGCCTCAGATACAACAACACGACAATTACACACACTGGCAGTGAGTAGATAGTACAGTTCACCGCCTTCAGCCATGGATCATAGCGCACACCTCTTATTACATGTACAATACAACACCTTCATTGTGACGAAATCGTTACCACCAGGTATCTTTGCTGTCATCTACGTATTCAAAGTTATATTCGTGTTTAGAGGGCCGTGGCAAGCTGCCAGACATTTTGTTAAATGTAAACTATGTTCTTCAATATAATTCAATTAGTTTGCAAATGTATATTGTAAGGAATAAGATATCATTCCGGTGAAAGAAATATCGTCAGTTACAGGGTAGATATCATAGAGAACGTAGGGACTTCTTCAGAATTCGTAATTCTCTTTTGGATTAATCTTTAAGAAGATTAGTCGTCGACGTATTCTGGGAGAGTTTCTTTGTGTTCTGCCTGCTTCAGGGCAGAGGCTTTGTCCATTAGAGGTAATAGACATGAAATAACGACGTGATATGAAGGCTTCAAATGGGGACGACGACAATAATAGGTGAAAGAAATTGACGTCTTGACGTTGTCAGATTGCCTTCAGTAGCGACATCTATCTAATGACATTGAAGTAAACGCTTAAGTAGTGCGGTAACACAAAGGAAGCTCTGATGCGTTTATAATGGGAGCAGGCGTACGGAGGCAGCCGAGTAGACAAGGACTATACTTCATAAGACTCATGTAGCATTAGCATTTAAAAAAAAGTAACTCTGGCACCCGCAACTTTTGTGGATTTAGTCCTGCCATAAAATAGTTAACAGCCCTTAAAATAGAATTCATTGAGAGCAAATCAGACCACTCCTGATGAGACATAAGACACGTGTGCGGTGTCACTAGGAATCCTTTTGTTGTGACACGGGTGTTCCTTGTTGTCTTAACACGCTAACCACAACTTTTAATGTTTTCATTGGTTCTCGAATGACAAGAAATATCAATGAACATACTGGCCCTGGAAGCAAGGATGGTCGCTTTACCCTGCGTGCTTTTGCAAGAGCAGCCATAAGCTTCCCAAATTGTTCTTGTGAACAGAATGACTTTTGGCATTCCTTGCGGGGAAGTGAAGTTGCATCATAACCTATAGCGGGATTAGCAGGATTAGGCCGTATCTATAATTGATCTACAGGCGCACTGGTCTTAAGCCTTGTTGATTATACCTGGAGCATTTGAAGATGATGGGTCTGCCAGTAAATATTACATGAGGCCGGAGACTGAAGCTGGGAGAAAATTGCCTGTACCGATATTGGTTTCTATAGTGTGTCCATGATTTTCCCGCTGGGCATAGGAACACATGTTGAATTGGTTTGCAAGGATTATTGTGTATCATCTATAATTGAAGAGTCTCTATGTTTGCCAAGGTTTCTTCTGTCCAGCTTTTCTTGTGGCCTTGGGCTGCAGTTCACATGCTCATATCGCATGCGTGCGTGTGTACAATGGATGGTTATCATCAGCTGTTACGGGTTACGTGTTGATATTCTACAGATAAAGATCACGAAGCTCAAAGTGTAACATTTAGCCGGTCTCTACCGGTTCGCTCAGGTTATATCCGACGCTTCTACATATGTTGATGAATTGACGACTTTCTCATATAGACATTTGGAAATGGGACTGCTGACCGGCATATGATTTGTCTAGTTTCTGATGTCTAACGTATTTAGTAAGCTGTCATAAGTTACCTTTATTCACAATAACCAACCAGCCTTGAACCTTTCCAATTTCACGCCTAGTTTTTGAGCAGTTTCCGGGGGAATATTTGCTTGTTGAAGAATGGCCGTCACACTCTTAAGCTGTGAACCTCAGACAACCAAACTGCACTAGGAGAGTCGGAGAGAACATCTTCATGATGCAGAGACAATTGTCTGTCTTGTGTCGGCAGACAGAAACTGTCCTAGACACCCATGTCGCGACCTCTGCTACATATGAGACATCGATCGCAATTTCTCCTACAGATGAAAAGTAACCGCCACTTCCTGAAAGATTGACTGTTGGCAGATAGTATAGCCTGGATGATACCGAGAAACTAGCCGACGTCAATAGTGAATTACCTGTCAAGCGGAGATGACAGGATCTTGAATGGTTCCCGAGGCAGAACACATCTTAATGGCGTGTTTCCCAAAACCGAAGGCATTACCTATCACATCACCATTAGCCTGATAAGGCTGATACGTTAAGGCGTGGTTTATACTCCAATTCGTCATGGCAATTGTACTATCCCCCTTGATACTAGCAGGTACAATGATAGATGATTTTAGTAGTGATCAAAGAGAGCTTGGCAATTGTGTATCTCCGCGGAATCTGGGGCCCATAAATCATGGTCACCCAACTGTCTATCCGGGATATATGGCATTAAGGTTCTGTTCTATAAAGCAGCATCTTTACAAGCAGAAGCGTTGTTTGACATTTTGCCTTTACCGGAAGGGACATGTGTCGTAACTGGAAGGCTTACTGAAAAGCTACAACTCCACGAGTTATCCGCTTATGACTTTATTACAACCTTGTTGCTGAGTGATTCTGGCTGTATTGTCAGACAATATCCCTATCGAATGTTCTCGTAAAGCTAGTTCTTGAACGCCGTCCAAGAAAAACGTCTTTTGTTTGCTTTTCACCTTCACCTTGCTTGCCTTTATTGTGGGAAATCGTCATGATCTAAGACGAGATTGTAATTCATTATCTAAATCACATATTCTGAAAAGTTAGTATCTCAAACAGTGGTTGGTAATTGTTTTTTAAGTACAGGTACTTAAGCCATACTACTTAGAAAATAACTGTACATTAATGATCAATGAACCATTACATTTGTGAGAAGCTGTTTTAATCGTCCTATGATGATAGGATGATTAAATACTTTCGTACGTGGTCTAGTGTTGTGAAAGAGAGAATGAGACAGATGTTCATTTGCATTGTTCAGAGTGCTGAGACGATGCAGGTGATGATGGGCTTATCGTGTATTCTACTCTACACGAATATGCCGATGTGGATACACACATTTTATTTTATTTTATTTTATTTTATTTTAGAGTCCATTCCAAGTCACCGTGCGGGTGTTTTCTCCCATTGTTTGGAATTGTTTTGAAATGTTTGCAGCCATTTCTAATAGAATTTCATACTTTGCAAACATTTCGAACTTGGTTTTAGTTTTGTAAACAGTTTTTCCAAATCAGAAAACATTCGAAACATTCTAGAAGCCATGTTACATTGTTCCGAAAGAATTCTAATAAAAGACTTCGCGGGAATACTATTTTTTCGAAATTT
Organism: Branchiostoma floridae x Branchiostoma japonicum; assembly: GCA_013266295.2. Lineage (NCBI taxonomy): Eukaryota > Metazoa > Chordata > Leptocardii > Amphioxiformes > Branchiostomatidae > Branchiostoma > Branchiostoma floridae x Branchiostoma japonicum. The sequence goes on along the minus strand of CM023837.1, from coordinate 6,598,109 downwards.
TTGTAATTGGCTAAATGATCTGTGAAATCGGTAATCCACTCTGGCCGATTGGAGCCCAAAATAGAAAGGCTGATGAATGGACGGGGGCATCCCGTGGCGATCCTGAGCTGACCAGCGGTAATGTAAACAAACACCGAATCAAACGACCGCCTGAGCAACTGATTTTCCCACAGCTTTTCTACCTTATCATTCAACTGCAGAGTCAACAACTAAATAAAATAGGCTTCTCTTAGATCTAGGCGGGAGTTTTGTTAGTGTTTTGACAAGGTTTTGACGAGGAAAACGCTAAAATCTGCGTCAGTCTAGATTTCTAACCTCCTTGGTACATGTACAACTCGGTACCATTTGGGTGCCAGAACAGAAGCACATGTGTACGTCGACCCAACTTGGGCGGACTACAGGCAAGAGCCGCGGCCACGGAGAGACGACTTTCTGTCATAGAGATCTACAATCCTTCTGCCATATTTTTGCAATGAAAGAAATAGGTACGCATTCACAAAAATGCCTGTAAACTCGGCAATCTTCGCCGGATAGCGCCGATACAAAAATCAAAATGTCCGCCTTCTTCCGTCTCGTAAACAACGCCGTCTGCGCAAGTCATGTTTGCTTCCAAATAAGGAAATCCGCGGAAGCCGCTGGCATATCGCTGGTAGCTCGGCGGTCTTCGGCCAGCATCGGCGCCCGTGACGTCATGATCGGACTCATTTGCATGCATTTTGAGATCGTTTCGGCACTTTTCGGCACGAACTACAGAGCGAGCCGCCCAGATGGCGGCGGCCGCGGACGTCCCGCCGCGCGAGCTCTAAACATAAACAGAAGCCGCCTGTGGAGCCGGGATTAGCGCCTTGATAAGAGGCAATCTTCTTTTCGAAATATTTCGAAATCTAAAATGTGTTTCTAAATATTTTGAAACTAAGATCTTATTTGATTTCCATTTTCAAATTAATTGCAAATTATGATAACATTTTCGAAAACATGCTACTCAAGTACTTGCAATCTTTATGATAATTTAAGAATATTTATAATATTTTCAAATTGTTTGAAAATAATTAGAAAATATTAGAAATATGATTGAAAAACCCGCATGGTGACTTGGAATGGACTCTATTTTATTTTATTTTATTTTATTTTATTTTATTTTATTTTATTTTATTTTATTTTATTTTATTTTACTTTACTTTACTTTACTTTACTTTACTTTACTTTACTTTACTTTATTTTATTTTATTTTATTTTATTTTATTTTATTTTATTTTATTTTATTTTGTTTTATTTTATTTTATTTTATTTTATTTTATTTTGAAATGGCGCCCGATATTAGCGCTGCTGATGTCGGGTGCCATTTCACATACAGTTGAGCATTCATATTTTTGTACCGGCGTAGCAGTATTATGTATAAAAGCACGAAGCAACAAGCATGAAAACAGCATAACGTACTTAAATCTTACTACCGACATTAGCCTCACATAGTCCAAATCAATTTTCATAACTCATTCCCAAAAAAGAAATATCACGTTTCTGTATATTCAGCTCGTATCATCCTGAGTAAGGAGACAATTACTGAATACTCTTGTCAACATAGCTGTAGTGTTCTTAGGTCTAAAGCAATGTGTTGAATCGATCGTACCTCAGGTAACTAACGTCAACAAGAGAATTGTCATGTCAGAGTAGACACTAAGACGTAGTGACAAGGGCTCCTGTTAAAGAAGCACGTCGCTGCAGAAGTATCAAGTTTGCTACGCTGACGCAGAGCTTTTCTTACCCATGATACCATATCGTCTGGGTATTGTATTGTCGAAGAATGTTTGATGGCCATATTTCTGCCAAAAGCTTAACACTGGTCAGCATAAACCACCATTGGGTGGTTAGATGTAAACGTGTTTCTCCGCCAGGGTTTTTTATAGTGTACTGTAGCCATTATACAAACAACAGAAGGCACAGATTTGATTAGGGATTCTATTCAAACACCGCATGACAGATGCGATTCTACATTTCAACCTAACGCCCGAGGCAGTGCCCACCTACCTCTTCATTATATATCTAAACTGAAGCATCCTAATCTACACATATAGGTAGTTTATCATCTATGGTTCGTGTAAACAAAATTTAATCTACGTCTCTGTAAGAGTAATTAATTGCTGGGGAGTGCGCGTGCCGTTTCATAATGACATATATTTCATAAGGGACGATATTGGAATATCACCATATATGCCAGCTTTCCTCACATCAAACGGCCAGCCGCGGTCGTGACGAGCGAACTTATCATTTTAAATATCAAGCGGTGTTCCCGGGGGGACACAGATGTGCAGCTCCTCGTGTAGGGACCGAGCCTCTCATCAGCGGAGAGTGAAGACTCATTTCCACGATAACGGCACACAACGCCCATATCTTAAAGGTAACGGCAATATCTCACAGGGTAATAAGTTAAAAGATAAGTTAAATTGGCACGTTTACTGCGAGGAATCTGGGCCAGGGCTGACATATACTTACAGGTGGCACAGGTGCATATGTATGAAGGCCACGCACCAGGGGGGGTAAAGTGCCCTTTTCCCGAGATGTTTCTGTTAATAACGGCCTCTGCAATAGGTCTAAATACAGCTGTTCTGTTCCGCCTAATGGCGTATCAAATATGAATCTTAATGAGCGCAGCACACCCTCAGCAACATCAGTGGCATTTTGTGGAACGGCTGGAGGATTACGTGCCGACGGGAAACTACTCTCCATGTCGTCCGGCTTAGCGAAGGCCACGATTGGCGGCTTTAGGGGAGCCAGACAAAGAGCCGATACAGATGGTGGTGGGATGCAGTTGGGCTGCTTTGCGGTTCCTCATCTGGCGGCAGCACTGCTCAATCCCCGCGTAGCCGCTCATGTTATACCTTAATGTACAATTCATCGGACCCAGTCGTTTACTCACGCGAATTTCTTGCTCGGGTGAATTCAATCGACTCCTGCCACATTTGTTGAACATGCCGACTCCGCTAGGGGACAGGATGTTATCCATTGGGATGCCATCGCTGTTTAATGTTGCGCGTATGGATGCGGACCCCGTCTGCCTGTGGTAGGGCGTATTCCGCCAACGGACGTACCGGCCAAAGCTGTTCTTTGTCTTCGTCTTCAGGGAGAGAGCGCTCGTCACACCATCGGATTTGTGAACGTTTGCAGTAAAGCGGTTCGATTCTGCTGCGATGTGGGCAAAACCTGATCGCCCGTGCGGTGGAGTATAGATACAGCGGATATTGTGCCGGAGGTGCTGGTAGACGATCATGTAGGAATGTGTACCCCCACATGGAGAGACATATCGTATCAGAACCATTCTACGGCCAGAGGGGAGGACCAGATTGACCACAAAGTCATCCTGGTATATCCGAAATCCTTTGCCCGGGCGTGCCACATTTGTTGAGTCAATCCAGGGTGCTTTGGAGAATCGGGTGGTTATAGAACCAGGCTGACGTGATGTACGCCCGCAGGACGTTGTGTGGCTACTCCCGTAATATCTTTGCAATTATGTCGATATGGGCCCATAGCCGCCATGGATACATTAGCAATATGTCATGTCTGCTTAGATCATTGTTCGTGACGGCGCTTGGAGGAGAACCGTTCGGGCAAAGTCGGAGGTAGTTTCAGACGGAGATCGCTTGACTTTTAAAGATGCAGGCGCCGAGAGATGACTTAGTAGTGCTCACTACTAGTACGACTGTGATGCCGACTGTGCCTCCGAACTGCGGGAAGATGTCCACGGAGACAAACCACTCCGATGGGATCAGCACCATAAACGTTACGGATGAATACCAGATGGGGCCAGTTGACAAAGGGTCGCCCCTTTCCGCCATAATGCTCTACCTTGTCGCCTACCTAACGGTGTTCATTGTCTGTATCCTCGGAAATCTACTCCTAGTTTTCTTAATCAGGAGAAAACCGCATCTTAGGACACCGGCCCTCTGTTTTGTGTTTAACCTGGGATTCGTAGACCTACTTGTTGGCATATTCTGTATACCGTACGACCTCTTCCACCCATTCTTTTCTCAAGGTAAGCAATCTTTCATATTTTCTTTCACTTCACGTAGAAACGAATTCCGTCACTCTCTCGCTGTACTTGCCTTCATTAATGATTTTGAGAGTATGGTTTTCATGTTTCAATTCCATTCACAAGCCATGTCCCTAGCTCTTATTCTTAGGTAAACTATATTCATCTGGTGCCTACCGCCTAGCACTTGAGAAAGCAATAAGCGCGGAATCCTCACTGAAGGCGACACCCTGTCTCGAAACGTCACTGTCTTATTTTTCCTCATCGATGCCCATTAATCTTCAGAAGAAATGATTTTGAAAAAAATGACAGTTTGAAAATTAGTGCTTGCTATGCTGTTGAGTGCTCGAACGTTCATCTTGACGAAGAGAATCTGCCAACTCCTACAGCGTGCCTTGTATATACGTCAAGAGTTATCACATCACAACTTCCAACACGTAGTCTATTGCCATCTATCTGGAGGCATCCCTGGTCTTATGGCACCCTACTGAGTACGCAAGTTTTCCAATTATTGTAATCTCCTATGCGTTACTCGCCAACAGAAATGACAGTAATCACCAAACTTCTTTACAGCCGCATCCCGCTGGGATATTCACGGACGTTGAGAATTCCTCAATGTGCAGAACGCCAAAGATTTATCATCGCTCTGTTGTACCTCATTTCACTGGTTAGGGCACGCTCTTCGCAGCATGATGACAGGAAGAAACTCTTCAAGTTTGACAATGGAAAGCCACGGAGCTTAAATGATATAGATCTTGCAGGAAAATCGTAAAAATACGCATAACCATGCGATACATCATGCTACTGCGCTGTAAAAGGCTTGCATCAGATTCAAGTCGTTCTGAAGGCATGGCGGAGATTTACCTCGTACTTCGTTCCTCAAAGAAATCAAACCAGACAGATCATTAAAATTTGATCATGATCAGCAATTATGCCCACTATTGCCTGGTCCCGTGAGTAATTTCCTGCGATATTTACTGTATAATGTTGCTTATGAACGATTTGTTTTTCATAAAGCAACAATCATGTACGCGTTGATGATTGCAAGAACTGCAACGTCTTATTAAAGATTGAAATTACAAGTATAGCATCTTAGTATGCTAAGGATACTAACAGAATTTAACTATGTACACTTAAAGGAGAGATATGAAGGTATATTTCACTGACTCCCCTTATATCTGTTTCATCTGTATTTGCATCTATCAAGAGTCGAATCCCGTGAACATCGCACTGGTATCCTCCACAAGGCCCCATTTTATGCACCTAGGCCGGATGTTATAAATGTGATATACGGTTAATAAGTGTACTGTATGCGCTGCGCCGGCGAACCGACCTTTACCAATTCTAAACATGATCTCAGACCATGCAGTAATCTGCTGAAGAACAGAATATCATTTCCTTTGCTTCGGCTCCATCCGGTGTGACGGAGAATGCCGTAAACTTCACCCTGCATACGCCGTGGCCACACGTTCAGGTTCGGTCCCATGGCCATAGAACCGGCCTTGCATATAACGCCTACTCTCCAAGGCCATTGGGCAATGGGGACGCCGAAAACCAATATTACAACATTACAGCACAGCAATGTCTAGCCACATACAGGCAAATGGATGTTATGGCACCTGAAAATGGTGCAAAAAGGTCACGCCATATTACATAAGCACTGATAGCTTTTTGGATATTACAATGCTTTTTCACCAGGAGCAAGCAAGAAGAACGTAAAATTCTCTACATAATGGTTGTGATCAAACAACCAATCGCAAAAGTATGATTGTCAAGAAATTAAATGACACCAAGAAGACGTATTTTGGTCTGCCGCTTATGGAACCCAGATACTTAAGCCTGAAAACTCGGTCTCTACAGCCCCCATAAGGGTTATACATCTTCAGCTGAGATCCTCATGTAATCATAACTCAGCGCCTCTAAAGTTTGATTCCGGAATACTATCGTTATTGCTGACTACTATCGTTATTGCTGTCTATGGATCTATTTATCTAAGGACAATCACCTACTCGCGATGGCTTCAACTTTCGTAATGTGTTCTTGAGCATAACCGTAGTGTACTGCCCCCGTCAGTAGATTCCAGGACTTGTTCCCTTCCATTCAACAAGTCACAAACGCTTTAAAACATTCCGCCCATTCTCTTCATTAAGAATTCTTAAATAAATCGATTGTCTTTTTTCTTGATGCTGCTATATCCTAGCCGAGGCACTGCAATCCCCGTAATTACCCCCGACTACCAGCCACCTGCCGCTTGATGAGCAATATCAGTCGATGCATTCTTCTGGCTTCCCCTGGTATTCATTTACCTCGACTCAGCACACCGTGAACTCACGCAGGGAAAAAGTCGTGACTACAGCAGCACCACTCCACGGCGTCCACAAGGACTCATTATCAATCAAGATGAATGAATTCCGAGAACAAATTACAATTGATGGCATTTTTTCAGAACCACTAGAATCAATCAATCATCGCCCGTGGAATCATATAGGATATATATCCGAAGGTAGGAAAAGTTTGGGAGAGAAGATCCCTTCCCTGTGTTGCCCTTAGCAGAAGGGCTCAGGAATCAACGAGTACATATCATGAGTAACACCTTCGTCAGGGCCATGCATGGACTACACATTGATTTGAGTCCATACGGAACCAAATTGACCTTACTACAAAAGCAATTCGGGAGGATACCAAACACCTTAGAGGTATCCCCTACCTCTGCAGTTACGAGGACGAGCTTAGCCCCAGTAATTAACGTCGTGGGCGTTCATATGACGAGATCACTCCACCCTCGCCATAATGACGCTATTTGACTCTCAATGATGTCCTCTCCTTTGACATGACTACTTTGAGGCGATCTGGATGAGAATTGACGGGAACATGGTGCGATGAAACGATGCCAAAAGGGCTATCACTTCCAATTAACTAGGTCGTACATTAGACCGTACGGATATCTTTGGCCAGATGCAAGAAACTATGCTTAGACGTCATGAATGTAAATGATGACTTCAAGGAGTGTCCATTTTGGACGTACGTTGTTAGCAAACTAGACACCATTCGCGACTTTCTCAACATTGTCTTACAGCTAACACGAAATATAACACGCCAAAAAGGCACTTAATCTTGGGTAGCATTGACATGCGCAAAGGCTATGATGCAAGCCATTATAATGGCCTGAGATAAAGGGAAGTACCTTGTCCCTATCACTACATATATATATAATATACGCTTTCATGTGTGTTTGCCAAAACTGATGTCTGAATAGGTTTTCTATCGGTTAATACGTTTTCTACAACGGATATAATCAAGATATGTGCAGATAGGAAGCAGTGGTTGGAATTGAACATATCTGTATAGCCGGTATAACCGCCCCTCGGCGTAACACATCAGCTTCGCAGGCACGCGGCGCGGCGGCAGCTGGCTATGTTACACTGAGCGACTTATTACCCCTAACCTTTGCACATCTAACTATAAACATTGTTTAAAGCTAGTGATGATGCCTCTACTGTACTTGGTGGCAGCGAGTTCCACTCTACCAGTTTATTAGTCATTTTGTACATCATGCATAGTCTGTATGACGCCCACTGTAGGTTTCTCTTCATTTCCGTGACACTAGCACCGCTTTCATAGTTGTTCGTGCAGAACATAGATGGATAGATAACGCCGATGTTGTTTGTTGTTACTCCAGAGGAGGGTCTGGGCTTCCTGATGTGCCGGGTGAGCAACACGCTGCAGGGGGTCGCCATCAGCGGGTCAGCCTTCACCCTCACGGCGCTGGCGGTCTGCAGGTAAAGATTTTCTCTCTGCTAAGAAAGATAAGCGATGTGTGATATTGCAATCGATAATACTTGAGGGAGTCTGGGGTTCAGATGTGAGAGTCCAGATGACAGCGGGCTGTGGCGGGAGTATCGAGCGTGGAGGAAGATTACCTGACAAAGCAGTTTTATACGCCTTTATGTAATCTCACACAATCATGGTGCATCAACGTGCAACACCTCAATTGAGCTAAGAAATCCGAATCAATAGCCAAGAGATACACATCTCTCTTCGACAGAAAAAAAATCACCGACAGCACAGGCCTTTAACTGTCTAATACTGAGGTCACATTTCCCGACCGGGCAGTCTTATGGAACGAAAAGTATGATATGAAAGACAAAAAAGCACAAAGAAGGTGAAAAAATTAATAATAACTATTTGCGTATATTCTTGATACCAATTGTTGATTTTTAGTTAATATAAACAGCTAGCCCGGCCGGGCCCCGGTGACCTCAGCATTACATTATTTGTTTAATGCTTAGGGCACAATTCCTAGCCCGGGGCCCGGCCGGACAGTTTCCAGGAACGATAAGGATGATATACATGTAAAAGACAACAAACACAAAAAAAGTTTTAAAGAACTACTCAGTACTATTTGCGTATATTGTTAATAATATGAATTGTTTGTTTTTCGTTCACGCAAACAGCCCGGACGGGCCCCGGTTTGGAAATGTGCCCTCAGAATAAGACACAAGATTATGTCGTTTTGCATGATATAATGGCTCCAGGATCAGAGTTGATGATAAATGTTCCTTGCAAAAGATCTTGAACAAACGGTGAATGATATATTTGACAACGGAAACCCGGCGTCAGATTTAGCTACGCCTGTCAGTTAAGCCCCCGTCGCACATTCAGAACCTTCTGCCGAACACCGGCCGACCAAGGTTGGCTCAAGTTCGGGAGCAGTCTGATTTCGAATCGAATTTAACTGCCAACCACGTCCCGACATACTCCCGAACACCAGCCAACCATGGCCAAAACTCCCGTTCACACCGGAATGTTTTAAACACTTTGAAACACAGCCAACCTTGCTCCCGACCTACTCCTAACCATGGTTGGGGGGAGTTATACATGTGTAGGTAGGAGGCCATATTCGGCTATGTGTGACAGGGGCTTTATATTCACTCCTCTAAGTAGTTCAAGAAGAAAGAAGAAGGAACAAAAGTACACTTTTGCGCCCCAGTGATCACCCGGAGAATGAATTTCCTGCTGTTGAGCGTGTTTTCATTTTCGGAGGAAAAAAAGCCAGCGGTGTAATCACGCCCCTGGAACCTCAGCGGGACCCTGAGGAACAGTTCTTCTCTTCACAACGCCAGAAAAATCCATTTTATGCCGGCCGTACCCTCAATTGCTAATGGGTTTGACCGAGAGTCATAGAAGGTTTTAGAGAACCTTTAGTTTCCATTGGCTGCTATTATGTGCAGCAGTCAGTACGAATACCACGGTACCGGACCATGTGATTTCTCCCCCAAGTGTTCACGGGGATCTGCACAGATGATGTTTCTGATTTGTTTGACCAGAGAAGGAAATAAACCGGGGGCCTAATTCTGGCCAGTACAAAGATCTAAATTTGGTTTCTGAGGAAAAAAATCAATTTGCTGTATATATAAGACCCATGGGTCTCCCGTACACGAATATATCAAATCAAGAATAGTTAAATGTCCCCGAGATAAATTGATTTCTTTAACTACAGGAGTGCTTTTTGTGCACCATTGACGTCAACGGAATTGGACTTAAGCAAGGAAAGAATAATGAATAACAAAGGCATTACCAGAAACAGACAAAAGAGGGAGAATAAACTGATAACTCCTGAAACTATGATAAGCAATAGAAAAGAAACAACGAAGTGATAAGACGAAAAGCTATTGTTATCCCAGTTTAGAGTGCAGTTCTCACATCTGACGAATGTTCACATTTCAGTGTGTGCTGAAGCAATGATATCACAACACGACAACCCATTCCTTATCCGTTCTATATCATAAGGTCAATCTGCGCTCCAGTTATCCCCCGGGAGTTAAGTTGATCACATTTCCAAGTTTCCCCCTTGTGCTACCTTAGTAAATTATAACCGTCTCATAACGGTTTGGGAATGTGTATGCGCCTCACGTGTACGGGGCGCGGGGCGGGCTAGATTTGTTGGCTGGATTATTATGCGGGAGGATTGAGAAAAGGCACGAGACAGTTTTAGTGGGGGACTGATTTAGAGAGATTCGCTGACCCACGCTCATTTCAAACTTAATTTCCGTGACCTGTTCCATTTTTCACCCCGCCTAGGATGCTGTGTGCAATTGACGTGTGGTACATCGTTTCTTTTATTGGTGTAGAATCTTGGTGGAATTTTAAAGAATGTAATACAGTGAGAAGTTTATCCCAAAGTATTAATTTGTTAATATGGCTCATTTTTGTTTTTAGTAAACTTTAGTCTAGTTCCCATTGATTAGAAAACAACCATTACCAGTCTAAATCACTCAAACTTATCACATTACACTACGTCGTGAAAATACCACAACAATGTCGGAAACTTTTCAACATCACATGTTACTGCAGCAAGCTATAAGGGTATTTTATAGTATTCAATGTATCTAAATCACACACACACACACACACACATATTACGTGTCTATGATGTTAATGGGTGATTTTATTATGTTTGTGTCTAGTCTGACAACTGTCTGACAACGTATATTTTAGGGGATTTCTTTGTAAGTTTAACTTTAATGCCGTATGTTTTTTTTAAACATAGTCTATGATATTAGAGCAGAAAGATGATAGATCTTTGTTATTTTCATGGAAAGTTATGGATGTGATTATATCACACTTCCTTAATTAATTTTCAAGATTGGATACGGCCATCAGTCATGGGTGGTTTGGGGATGGTTCGCGATTCAGCGCTAGAAGCGAAGGTGGGAGTTAAAGTCTCTGTCACACATAGCCGAATAAAGCCTCCGAACTCCCTCCAACCATGGTTGGGAGTAGGTCGAGAGTAAGGTCGGCTGTGGTTGGCTGGTGTTCGGCGAGGTCGGCTACAGTTCGGCTGTGCCAGCTGAATGTTTTAAAATGTTTAAAACGTTCTGGTGTGGACGGGAGGTTCGATCATGGTTGGCTGGTGTTCGGGAGTAGGTCAGCAGTGGTCGGGGCGTGGTTGGCAGTCAAATTTGACTCAAATGTAACTCAAATTTGATTCGATTCGTATCGAAAGATAGGCTTGGCCTAAATCTGGTCAGACTGCTCCCGAACTTTAGTTAACCTTGATTGGTTGGTGTTCGGGGAAGGTTCTGAATGTGCTTAAGATGGATGATAAAAATGCGCACACATAAGACAAGTGTGATTCAGACATGCTAAAATAAAAATGCAAGTTACGAAATGTTGAACGTATCAGTGTCACTCAGTCGGCGTGACACAAAGCCAGCTCCGTAAATAGATGCGTGCTAGTAAAAGGCTGGATTCACACGTATCTCCCAAACACTAGAATTGTGTCCTGGAGTATAAACGGTTTTTACTGTAAAATGTCGGCTCACCTCCTGCCCATATACCTGCCCAGTAGGGGCCTTACTCTGCCAGGCAGTGCTGCATCCTTCAGATAACACTGTATTGAGGTGATAAAAACATATTTTTGTGCAACGGGAACAGCGCAAGAACTCTAAGCCTATTGAAGCGTCGGGACCTGAATAATTATGAGCAATGGAGAATATTGTATCTCCCAAATGTTTTGATACAAAATGCACTTCTTATAATATCATGTTTCGGTTTCAATGCAGCTTTGTTACATTACAGAGATGGATTTGAGTTAAGCACTGCAACTCACTTGTGTATACTTCTGTGTGAAGAATGACGATGCCGGCAATAGAAACGCAAACATTGTGTGACTCCGTTAAGGACTTTAAGCAGTTGGAAGATAGTCTCATCAGTCAAGCTGTCAGGAAATTCGTCACCATATAGCTTCACACATCTCACAAATGTGTCGTCCTAAAGCTGGATCAGTTATTGTCGTACAGAAGCTGCTTCTTAGAATATATACATGTAGAAGCACGGGAAAAGGCAGCTTAAAGGAAGACCCTTGTGATTTATATTTTCTACAAGATTAAATCGTCATTTAGTTGAAAGATACTGATGTTAACAAATAAATTCTCCAACTTTCTCAGAAGATTTAAGGCTTGGCTACATTTTCCATCTGGTTGTTCATTCTGCCTGTACAACACCCGTTCTTGTCTCATCTATCCCTTATATTATTCGGCCGTTGGGGCACCACGGATGATCTGACAACCAGTTGTCTCCACCTTTCTCGGTTTTCTGTTCCTCTTAACGTTTCACTTATTAGTGTCATGCTTGTCCATTTTCTGATATTATCCTCCCATCGTTTCCGTTGCTTACTCCTCTTTCTTTCCCTGTTCCTCGCATGATGGTTTTGGCTAGTCCTGATGACCGTGACACGTGGCAATACCACTTCAGCCTTTTCTTTACGGTGGTTAAAAGGTCTTCGTATGGACCTATGCTTTGTTTGGCTCTGTTTCGTACTTCATCATTTGAGATGTGGTCTCTCTATATGATCCACAGAATCTTCTAGAGGCATTTCATCTCTGTGGTCTGTGTTCTTTTCTCAAATTTTCTGTTAGAGTCCAGGATTCGCAGGAATATGGATGTGACCACCAGTTACTGTTCGCTCACCAAACATCCACAAAGTTTTCTCTGTTTTTTATGTGACGGGAAGAGAACGAACAACACGTTTTATTGAAGGAATACGATCGAACCGTCCTGACATCAAACGACTGCTTTCACGAATCCATTACCTGCAGGCCCATCGATCAGGCAGGGGGTGGCATCTAATTCGATTTTGTTCTCTCCACTCAGCACTGGGTTCTCGATGTCAACTCTGGCTGGGGGTAATGTAGGCTCCTAATGGTGCTCTTTGCACCTTTCTGTTCGCTTTAAACGTGCGTGCAGCATCGGAGTGACACATGGAGTGCGGAAAACCTGATAAAGTTCGCCACGAGTCGTGCATAACTGGATCATCTACCGGGAGTAAACCCATAATTGCGCGTAAGCGTCTTTGAAAGTTTCACCCTATTGACGACGTTTGTGTATGCCACTTTCAGCCCTAATATGTCTAATTGCATCTCTGCACAGGAGACTAAAAGCAATCCCGAATCGACATTGCTAGAAATGTCGTAGATACACAGGGTAACGTAATAACGGTACTCTTAGTCGGCAGAATGATCTGCAATTCATTCCTCGCACTGTAATTGTTTATGGAATGGTAACTTTACACATGTATATCCATGACCTTCATCCATAACACAAGACAGCAAGGCTAGGATCAAAGTTGTAGCCTTGACGGTGGATTGTGCTAACACATCCTGTTTTTGTGACTGTCGTAACCACTGCACGAAAAGTCGGATTTACCAATGGTAGTAAATGCCAGTAAAATCGGGTAATGTTTACTTTGTAAACAGTACCGGACTTGACAATGATAGAAAATAAAAGGCAAGTCCTGTAATTTCATTTACTACCATTATCAATTCCAATATTACCGGACTTGACTTTTATCTACTACCATTCTCAAGTCCTGTACTGTTTACAAAGTAAACATTACCCGACTTTACTGGCATTTACTACCATTGGTGAATCCGACGTTTCGTGCAGTAGCATATCGATCCCATGGCGGCAATACGAACTTGTCCTGTCGGGTTATCCATGGCGCACTGAACCAATCTCGACAAAGATGAGAATCCACCCATGGGGCGGTGCTCAGTCATGGTCAGGCGTAAATCTTCAGTGTTTGGGCGCAATGCACATTGGTTTATTAGTTATAGTGATTCTCTCTTTATTCTCTTTATTTCGATACCCTTCAGCCTAATGGTTAAATCTTCCAGTGTTCAAATACAAGTACAAATTACGCAAAATAAAACCATACATGTAAAAGACTATGTCGCTGCACGAAAAGTTGGATTTACCAATGGTAGTAAATGCCACTAAAGTCGGGTAATATTTACTTTATGAACAATGGTAGTAAATAAAAGCCAAGTCTGGTAATTTCGTTTACGACCCACATTACATTACATTATGTTTACAAAGTAAAGAAAGCCCGACTTAACTGGTATTTACTACCATTGGTAAATCCAGTTTTTCGTGCGGTGCAAGGTAAACAAAACACACATAATTACAGCAGGTAACATTGTTTACAAACTAATTACAGACTTAGCTGGGGTGTTAAAAAGAGTTTTCATTTGTGATTAACCTGCTTCAAATACGTATTTCTAACCGTTCGTGGACCAGAAGCAGTGGCTCTTCTTCAGAACCATAGCCCTCGAACCGTTGATGGCACGGTGTCTTGTTTGGTGTGTTGTAGGTTTTGACCTGCCTTGAGATGCCGCTAGCGCCAAATTGCCAGGCCGGTTACAGCCACATACATCACGGCCAAGCGTGCCTTCTGATCCCAATGTCAGCGCGACGACCACGGTTTCATCCCTCCCTTGCAATATTTCATGCAACCACGCCATCCCCTGAATTGGCAGCATTGACGTTCAAGTCTGGTGAACAAGCCAGGCGATGGCCAGGCCATATTTTGGCCATTCTGAACATCTTGAGTTGGCTGAAAATCGTACTTAATGTTCTACAGTTTGCATCAAGACTTGTGACCCTGTTCCATATAACGGCAACATTAGTTTACTTCAACTTGGTAGGTTTCTACGCACTTCTGCTTTTGGGTTAGGCTACTCTAATAGCCTTCTAATTAGAAACATTAGTCGCCCGTCAGTAAATGTACAGGAAAGTCTTGGTGTTACCAGATTTGTCCAGCCCGTCAGGATACTACCCTGTTTCCATTGTTGTTACGTATTCGTCAGACAAAAAGACCACCTTTAGCAAATTCAATGACAACAAAACGCTGCGAGGTTTTACTGCTTGAAAGTATTGATGTTCAGCTCGGCGGCATTCATCTAAACAGCTAGATATTCCAACAGATATCTTTCGGCTCTTAGCCACCCACCATTACTAAAGGATTAAAGCTAATGTGCTCATGCTGCCAACCTTGGAAAAATCGTAGCCTAGATCTCTACACCACAATGCTATCTGACTGCTTCAGCGCCAGGGCTGCAGACTGGAACAAGACAAATGCTTTTAAAGTATTAGGGGATATGTCATGTGTACCTGAAGATGTGCAATCTGGTCCAACAGGGCGACAATCAATGGATTGACTTTAGAGTTTGCTGTAAAGTATAGGGGGAGGGGGAGTCTTCTGAGAAAAGCCCCTGTCACACATTCAGAACCTTCCCCCGACCACCAGCCAACCAAGGATGGCTGAAGTTGGCTGAATTGAATACAACAAAAGTCCAGGTATTAGACTAGTTTACAATGTGAACTTTTTTATCCTCTTTTTCGGGTCTTTCTGAAAGTAAATCTCATGTTTCTGATAATAGTGCCTGATGTATTCTCTTTCAAGACGTTACTTGAAATCGAACCGTGCGAAGATGGATCCTTTTATGTTGATATGTCTGGCAGCTGCTGATGGTCGTTGGTCCAAAAAGTATTTCCATTCTCCTAAGCACTGCTGTCTACCACCAACTTCAGGCTGAAGATTTGAACTGCATATTGTGCACATAAGTCTTACCCACGCGTCCTAAACTTCGATAAGTCAACCCACGCCGCAGCACTGATGGAATCTTAGGTGATACTTTGAAAGGAACATATGCACTTTAGGTAATGGAGTTCCGTCTAATGACTGTTGTCCAACGTGTATGAAATACAGGCAGTGGTAGTCATTCGTACAATTTCGATCAGCATGAGAAATGGAGTGGGAGAGCTGCTTTATTTGCGCAGCAATTTGCGGAATAGCCGGAAAATATCTGCTCACAGTTTGTTTCACATAGATCAAATAGAGAAGCAACGCCATGGCAATTTTTGTGAAACTTCATAATACCATATAGCAGTTCTTTAACCCTAACTCTAAAGCTCCAGAAAGAAATCTGAATACGTAACATCGCAGAGACAAGGCCAGTGTTGTATTGTCACCGTTCAACACAAACAAAACATTTGGATCTCTACTAATTATAAGATTCAGATTCCGAACAACAATGTAACAAACTTGTTTGTTAGACACATTATATTCAGAGTTCGGAATATACAGAATATCAGCCATAAACGGTGAGAGGTTAGAAAAACAATGGATCATAATACAACTCCCTCATCATAGCCACATGAGCTTCGTAGATTGAACCCAATAAACACAATTATATTTTCTGTGCCATGCTTTGACTTGGTATACTATTTACACAATACTTTATCGCTATGCCGGTCTGTTAGCATGTATCTCACCGTGTCTGCTGGTCAGTACTCCGTCGTACAAAGCAGCGCGTGTAGCGGAGCGTAAAAAGAGAGATGGTTGGATAAGAGAAAGACATTTGTATGGCGGGTGGCAGCCATACCGGAAATGGACGAGAAATGTGTTCTTAATCTCTCTCTGGACGAAGTTCATTTTACATAGGGAGTAGCAGATCTCTGAGGTCACTTTCCATTACATTTATCTCTTCAAAATTGCCAGACATTTTGTTTTAGGACTGATGCTTGGTGAGATTTGACAGAAGTACGATCATGTTTTCTCTTATCGAAGCCAAGCATAAAACGTTCCAACTTGGAATCGTAATTTGATTTAGATTACATCCGATCAGTACAGATTATACATTGAAACAGTTCTTACGTAAACATTCATCTTGTGGAAGGAATTAATCAGAACAGTCGCATTCAAACCTAGGCATTGCACCGTCTGCTGTTAGGCTTACATGTAAATGGAGTAATTTCGGAGGCATTTCATATTCCCGTCATGTCCCTACTGTCAAGCTGTGCCAAGGTCAATCGACTCGGATGGTGATGCACTTAGCTGCCTACTCACATTTCTTGTCACTGCCGCTCCATCCTTGCTCTTTGCTTTAATCAGATAGGGGGATCCTTGGATGGAGACTTTGCGGATGGAAGTATCTGAACACTCTTAGGTCTACGAATTGCACGGTAACAGCCAGCATTGCTCATCAGCTTTCGTAAAGAGGTCGCTGATACCAATTTCATTAGAAATAATGAAGATGACGATGACATCAATGCGATGGGTATTGTTACTTATACGTTGAGGTAAACGTTCCAGATGGTACAAGTCATTAACCATTCCAGTCGTGCGTTCAGCAATTCGGAGAGCTCGTTTCTATCGGTTTTGGTCCCACTGAAGGTTTTATATCACATCGAAGGCAAGCAGAGGTTGTTTTATGTACTCATTTCAGGTATTAGTATCTTAATCTGTACTGTGCTACTTTCATTGGGAACTCTAAATTATCCTAAATTGCGGTGTCTGAAACAGCAAGTAGACGTGAGAGACATGGCATAATCTGGTCTGCTTTGTAAGTGACGCAGAAGTGAAGGAAAGTTGATGTGAGATTACGAAGAGTAAGACGTATCTGACAGATCAACTGAGACTGACGGGTCCCCTTATTTCAGAAGTAAGCAGTGCTGCTGAACAGGCTTTTCTTGCCTGCCGTTTCCTGTTAGCAATGAGCGATAAGGTAATATTGCTCCCTTGATAACGACGTATTGCCTCATCAAACGGAGAGGCAAGCTTATTCCTGGCAATACTTATCAGAAGCGCCCGTGGTCCCGGAGGGCCCTGTTTCTCCATGGTTAATGGAGCAGGCACCCAGGAGGATAATTCACGGGGAACAATCTAATCTACGCCATTGTTCGTGACGGTGAGCCATCCTTTGCAAGATCGAGAAATAATCTTCGCCATTTCTACAAATATAATGGTTTGAGCTGACAATCTTTCGTATCAAGAAAATCAATTCTGATACTATTAGTTTCCAACCCATTTGAAAACCTGAAGGAAAACACTTGTGGTGGAAGATTGGGTGGAAGATCTGTTGCTTACATGTAAGCTAACCACAATTTCCAAACGTTTACTGACGAAAACAAAATTAAAACCCTGTTAACCTCCAAAAACCCACTCATTGCAGAAAAAGTGGGACAATTCGTCTTCAAATGCTTCCAAAAAAGAAGTCAAAAGAGCTTAGATTGTATTCCGAAGCAGTTCTTAGAATAGCCACTTGTTAACTTGTCACCATTGTTAACTTGCACTGTCTGTATGTATACTCATTCTATACACTGTGTCATGTTCCAATTAGCCCTCGGGCATGGATGTTCAAAATAAATAAATAAATAAATAAGCATTCTTAATGGTGAGCACTCATTAAAAAAATTAAAAGCTTGCTACGAATAGTCAGTGATTTGCACTGGATTAAGAGACATGCTGCTACTCTAACCATGCTCACAACTACACCTAACACGACCTGACTGCTTGTTTTAGCGTGGTTACAGCTAATGACCCAATTCTTTCAATCAGTGTACGAGTTGATGAGATGTGGAACACCTTTCTATTCATTCCGTCACAAGTATTCCCAGTCTATGTTCTGTGACCTGTAGCCTCTCTGTCTACGATCGATTTCCGCCATTATGCTCTCCACTTGCAGCCGGATGGAGGGTCTGGCTACGATGTGGGAGACGGGCTGACATCTAAGCTGAGTTCTAAATGTGTCTGAGAAGATACGAAATTCACGTCATATTTCTCTGTCATTACCATTTCCTTCTTTGGGCTTGGGCCAAAACGGTGTGGATATATCAGTCTATCATCCATAGAGATTTGTAACCGCGTAAAATTTTCCCCTCAGGATTCCATTACACGGCAACACTCAGACAGACATTTGTTTTCGACCAGACATATTCAACCAGATTATCATCTTTCCAGACGCCTCGAACAAAGATTGAAGTCACAGTATATCAAGCGAAGGGAATAATCGCACCACTGGGCCCCATTAGTCTTCAGATAAGTGTTTGTAATGAGATTATTATCTCTTAACCGTCAAGGATTAAGTCGGAATTCATAGCTTGCAATAAACCCGTGCAGTTGGGACTGATTAGTACATTGTCACTAGAATATGATTAAAATAAAGTGGTTGTACATCAAATATGCATAAGTACATCTCGTTTGCAACAATTTAGCAGGTCGAACAGATATTACTGTCAGCCTGATGTTCTTGTCGCGTGGATTCCAGGTCAGGAACTGGGTTTACCAGGGTTTGACTATGTTTAACATATGGTTTTTAAGATAACAGGAGGCAAAATCTTACAAATGAACGTCACATGTTTACCTGTAGATGGCGTATTTGAAGAAAGTCATTATGAATTCGAAGTACTCCATACTCGCTTCGGATTATCCTTTCAACCAGAAATAAAAAAATACGCCATTTTGATTCCCCTCGAGGCCAATACAACATCACACTCACTAGTTGCAGCTACGAAAGGGACGTTTGCATAGCTGGAGCCATTCTTGTTGATAATTAAAAGCAGCGCGCGTGAAAATGAATTGTTGCACCCTTGTAGCTCGCATGTTGCGGAACGTATTGGAACCACGCCCACAGAAGCGGAAACAGTGCAGGTGATAGTGAAATAGAGGGGCGGCCACAGTACACGATATCTTCCATTTAAGCATTCAATCTACCTGCACATGGCAAGTCAAGGATGTTCTGTACATGCTGCTGAATATATAAACACATAGTTGACTAATGATCACAAGTGAGTCGAGATTTAGCCTAGAATATACGAGAGCATTGGCGGCAATGTTTTTGACAGGAGCTACAATTTCTTACACAAAGACTCAAAATACTTCTCTCATATTGTCTCTTCATTCTTCTCCTTCTTTTGTCATCCTCAACTGAAGTGAAGCATGATGTTTTTTCAACTAGCTACTATTGCAGTGCGGCTTCGCTCCAGCTCGCGTATTTAGGGGTGGCTAATACAAGACGGGGGTTCGCCAGGCCTCCATCTGGGTGATTTGTAGTGAATCACCAACTTCCAGATTTGGACCATCGCACACGTACACCGGGGCATGCCCTACTTTTTTTCCATAGGTGTGGTGGGTTCTTTAACGTGCGTGGGGTGTGGCTCTCCCCAAACACGGGACCTCCATGTAACGTTCTATCCGAGGGACATCCCTGAGAAAAGCAAGGTACTCATTTTCACCTGAGTGAAGTTAGGAAAGTCGTGTAAAGTGCCTTTCCCAAGGGTACAATATCGGAGCATGTTGGAGGATTGAGTTTTGAGACCTATGACTTTTTGGCCAAACACCAAACCATTACGACACACTCCTGATTGCATGGCACATATACAACACACTAATTTGTTGGAGTTCTCAACAGCACTTAGCTCCCGACTAATACCGGCTTATCAAACCGGTACACCGCGTCCTGTTGGGACTCCGGGTAATGGAAACTCTAATGGGTCTATTATGTAGCTTTATGCTCAAAAGAAAAATCATTATTTCGTAATCTAAACAGCTACCGCTGATTATGTATGTCATGAAAAAGTAATTAAACGGGACCTGTAGTCAGACGCAGGGTTTATGTAAGTACGTCGTTTCCTCATAACAGTTTGTAATCATTCTGATCTGCAAAGGGGCTTTGTTGTCATATGGATATGCCAAATGTCTATCGACGAATGTGTGTGTGTGTGTGTGTGTGTGTGTGTGTGTGTGTGTGTGTGTGTGGACCTTGATAGACTGGTAGAATCAACCGGCAGAGATCCCAGTCGAAGTCTTTGTCAACAGAGACTGTGATCAGGATGTCAGTGTGGTTTCTCATTTACAAATCCTAAATTTCAATATAGATATGTATATGTAGATACATAGATAGATAGGTAGATATATATATGTATATGGACGTTTCTGTTGTTGAAGAGGCTCTGCGTGCGCTGAACAGCGAGGAAGGCACTACTGCTCCTCCTAGTTCCAATAATGGTCTTCCCGCGCCGTTCGATATTTCTACAGGGAGAAGGAATATTCGGCGGCCTTCCGCTGGTGCATAACGGATAGCTGACATTGGTATTTGCCCCAGGTTCATCCCCACAGACTCATCTCGCCTAACAAGCCGGGCAAGTCTGCCATATGAGCCCCGCTATTCGAAGATATTGGAAAATCGACAACAATGAAGTTTCTTGTTAAGTGGAATGCCATTACATTTGATCTTCATTAATATCTAAAGAATTTATGGACCGATAGCTTGATTGTAAAACATATGTCAGTATTGAACTATAGAATTGTCTTTTGTATTCAAAAAACAAAGGAACTTGGCGATGAGGGACTTTCTTTTCGAAATACCAAGACTCTACTGTTAGGTAGTATATCCATACAGAAAAAAAGGTTTGTCTCATAATCATTACATGGATTCAGTTTTGATTAATAATAGTTTCAAACGAAAGTTTGTCGTCAGTCTGTGTATGTGTGTCAAAGAATCAACATTCCTCCAAGCTCTATCACATACTGTAGAGTCTAACATTTGCCTGTGCTGTCTGGGTAGTCCCATAGGTTGTAATTGGTTATTGATCGGTAGATTGTCTCAATGATGAATGATGTCGTGTTCTTTTTCATGCACACGCACGTTGGCATGGGCATCGGAACAGGCACAGACTGTTTAGAGACAGGGTCTGTAATACGAGCGTATCATCTTCATCCTGACTGATATCACATTTAGCACAACGTTTCTTGTTCTTTAGTGGGGCTAGTATGAGTGCCCCGTTTGTAAATAGACTGTACTTCTTGTCTAAGATAGGCCACAAAAGATGCTTTATAAAAGAGGTGTGGTTATGAGTGTTTTACTTTCAGGCAGTTTGTTGGTAGAAAAGTTGGCAAGTTTTACATTTACAAGCAAGCGTCCATCTCAATATCGATCTACAATCACACACATCGTAATCTAAGCAACAAAGCACAGAACCTCAGGTCAATGCCAAGATCACTTCAATATGGGCGGATACATATCTAACTCTGCCCCGGTGTCTGCCAAGCTGGGCCTGAAGCAGGCGAAGTCTAGATAAAACAACAGGATATCATCACTCATCTGCCCAGCCGCCTTTGAAGATCTATCGATTGAGCAAGAAGATGAACAAACGATAGGACCATGTTGTCGTTTGGGGCGAGGACGTAGCCAGCGGAACTGGGATATGGTAAATGATACCGTGAAGTTATAGGGCGTGCAGAGATCGACTGTATATCACAATTTAGTCATAAGGCGGAGGGACGGGTGAAGGTATTATGTACCTAAAGATGATGACATTGACAAGTTCCGATGGATGAACCAGCTTTGGGCAGTAATTGGTACTAATGTTACCTGTCGCTGCAGTGTCCGCAATTCACTTCCAGCTTTATGAGCAAGTAGCTTCACTGAAATGTAACTGTGGTGATCAGGTAGATCAAATTAGAATTTCATAAAAAAAAAGCACAGCTTGAACAGAAAAAAGTAATGTAATTTACCTATCTAATTGCCTGTCATCATGACCAGTATCAATCGACACAAATATTGTATAAGCGATATGAGAGTGAAGGCTAGTAAACTTGTGGAGGCACTTTGTGGTGTCACCGTAACAGGATGAACTGAACTGAACTGAAGTAAGGATCTATTTTCGGTAAAACTTTGTGCTGTCAAGTTTGCGCAGAAGGAATTTCTCCAGTATCGGATTTTACTGCTGTAACAAGCCTATCCATCAGCCTGGTGATTTGAACCCACGGAGTAGCTTCACGCGAGAATCAGATTACTGAGGGAACGGGGAAAGAAAATCAACTTACAAAGGTACGTCACTGTTGTACGGAAGCATCGACAAATCACATTGTTTGAAGAAGTCATTCAGCTCGAAGAACAAAGGAAATGTAATCTTGCCTACGGGAGAAGGCTGACAGGACGACAGCTGTAAGTTACAACAATGCCTATGGTTCTGCCTTTATGACAAGCCCCATTTATCATGATCTAACCAGTCTATACCAGATGACACCTGCACGTCCCTATCTTTAATTGTACACTGGTGTATACGTGGCAGGAATTGTGTGGAATGAGACAGAATGTCTCTGTATAAAACCCTAGGTGAACGACCTTTCAAGTGCAGGTTCACTGCCGAAGTAACATGCATATCGACTCGGGAATTATTGGAAGTAAATGCCAGAAATTGCGGTATACAATAATTGGCTCAAGTTAAGCCTGAAAATGTATTGAGGGCATTCTGGTACAGATTATTTGTGGAAAGCAAGGGGCAGGCACAGCGAGTTTACTTGTAGTCGAATATGGCCTCCCGAACACTGCCAAACTCCTCCCAACCACGGATAGGAGTAGGGTGGGAGCAAGGTCGGCTGTGGTTGGCTGGTGTTCGGCGAGGTTGGCTTCTGTTCGGCTGCTACAGCCGAGTACATGTATAAAAAAATTTAAAACATTCGGGTGTGGACTGGAGGTTTGGCCATGGTTGGCTGGTTGTTGGCTGGTGTTCGGGAGTAGGTTAGCAGTGTCTGGGGCGTGTTCGGGGGCTCAAATTTAACTCAAATTCGATTCGATTCGTATCGAAAGGTTGGCCACAAATCTGGTCAGACTGCTCCCTAACTTCAGTCACCCTTGGTTGGTTGGTGATCGGGGGAAGGTTCTGAATGTGTGACACGGGCTTAAAAGATGTGGCTGTAACTAGTAGATCTGCCGGCCGTACCCACGGTTCAAGACAGATAGTGTGGTCATCCATTTTGTATTGATTTCTTCCTCTTCGTTCCAAACGTTGGCTTAGATATTTATATGGGTGGGTCGTTTTAATGCATTCCATATGTATCACCGTTCGGAATTAACGGCGGTCCTCCGCAAGCTCAGCAACATGATAGTGCATCTCCCAGCACGACGCGTGGGAGAGACCTTCAACAAAGAATCGCTTCGCTAGGCAGCAGGAAAGACGAAAGGCCAGTCGGTTGACCGAAGCTATCTTTCAAAGGCTGCATGTTGACTTTGTCAAAATAGACCATTACCAGAAAACAAGGCAGGCAAGAGTTCAATTGCTACTGTAGCCGCCATTCTCGGGAGCAGAATCGCGGCGCCCTTGGGGTGTTCAATGCGCTAAACAGGTTCTTTCAAGAACTCAAAAGACCAATCATACGGTATTTGAGGGGATTGGTACTCTTCAAAAACCCACTTCTTAGTTACGGTTGAAAAAGCTACGGACGTTCCTCAAAGAAATCCCCCTTTCGGTTACAAAGCAGTAGACCAGGAGGCATTTCCGGCATTTTACTCCCAAATTACCTCTGCCCTCCACTGACATTGCATCTTCAGTGCCTGCTGTGTAATAATCTCTGTACATCCCTCCACTTCCCAAGAAGGGATTCGCATGTTATGAAGGTCACTTCGGTAACCTTGCCAGGTTTCATCATGGAATGGAGGTCATCTTTGCCGTTTCCACGTTGATCTATGTCTTCGCACCCGCGGCTAAGATGGTTATGGTTTCAACGATGTTGAGATGGTTTTTTTTTATTGAAGAACATAAACAAAGTACAAGACACAGTGGTGATCAACTCTAGCTATTGCGAATTTTAGCCTCACCACTGACACAGAAGAATACAATCTATAACAAATAACAAAACAACAAATGTTGAGATGTTGGACAACAGAAACACTAGTGTAATTGTTGTAAGTAGATTTGGGTAATATCTTGTTTGTCATCATCAGGGGATCATGGTCCAAGAAAGAAGGCTGAAGTTCAGGAGCAGTCTGACCAGATCGAGACCACGCCTACTTTTCGATACGAATCGTCAACCACGCCCAGACCACTGCTGACCTACTACCGAAAACCAGCCAACCACCCGCAACCATGGCCGAACCGCCCGTCCACACCCGAATGTTTTAAACGTTTTGAAACATGGCTCAGTCGAACATTAGCGAACCTCGCCGAACACCAGCCAACCACAGCCGACCTTGCTCCCAGCCTACTCCTAACCATGGTTGGGGGGAGTTCCGAGTGTTCGGGAGGCCATATTCGGTTACCGCCCCGATGCCAGTTTCGCTTCAGAAGTCACCTCATACCCGGCAGTAGACGCCGTCAGATATTTGTTATGAGTTATTATGTGAACGCTGTATGAATGTAAATGAAATACTCTCCACGAAACAAAAATAGCGCGATAAATCCAATAGTCGTAGGTTCCCTAGTATCTAACCTCAGTGTGACTAGCTATAACGATGAATTAAATTTCATGATCAGCTGTTTCCCCGTCCTTCAGGGGGCAATGGTATAAACTTGATGTCAATAACTCTCAGTCTTGTTCCGTGGTTTTGCACATGAAGTGACAGTGTGAAATATACATCAGGATTTCTATTGATTATATCATTCATATTATTTTCTTCATTAGGACTTGAATGAAAAATAATTACCCTGGGCCTGGTGCAATATTTGCAGCCCTTAATGTACCGGGTGGTTCCCATTAGACAGAGCCGTACTTATTGCCTTCTACTGCATTTAAGGGAACCCAAGCGTTAATAAAACATGGCCTCCTAGTATCGTTCTAATCAATATTTCATAAATAAATGCCTTTGAAAAGCACCCCGCTGTATATTCAATACAAAGCACAATAACGTCGTCTTATTAATTGCGATATGTGAAACCCTTGTACTTTAGTGTTCATGTGGGAAAGGACTGGGTCGATATGTGATTAGAAAGAATGGCGGTGTAGACTCTCGGCGATCATTTCAGAACTTAGGATTGTTCCTGTGGTTGTGACTAGGGAATGCCTCAGTCAGACACATCTATCTACCTCTACATACCCCCAGGTATACATGTTAAAACAGCCGGAACACTCTCTTGTGTAAAATAGTCATACATTCACACTCACCGGCTTTTATGCCCGAAAGAAAAGAGAGAAAATGCAATTTGAGATTCGAAATTCCCGAAGTTAGCATGTTTGGCTCTCAATATGTCTTTCTTTAATTTCACTACGATTTTTAAGTTACATATCACACTTCAATTGCAAACACAATCAAGGCAACGCAGGCTTTAACAGATGATGCCAAACGGTAGAGAAGTAGTTTCACCCACATCTGACCGCATTCGCACTTGATCAGCCCAGCGTGCACGTGACATTGTGACCTGATGGACACAGGTAACACTACAGGCCACTATAGGGTAACCACAGAAGCGTTGAATAATTCAGAATCAGGAAATAAAAACGCCGTTGCCACGAGCACAGTATAGCCTTGAGAGGGCTTCTCTTTCACGTGGCAACCTGCTTCATCTTACAGCCCGATTCCTTTCCACCATAGACCTGTCTTCTGGGTATTTGAAGTAAAAAAAAAGGAAATTTGGGATAGTATCGTCGACATCATTATCATGTTTCCATAAAAATTGGAACGTTGTGCCTTACTGGTAAGTAGAATTCTGGGAGGGCCAGACATCAGGTATTCATTGGACGTTGTCGACATCGTCATAAACATCTCCGACCGATACATTACCGGGTATATCAAAGGTCTGAGTGAGAACCTCCTTCCCGAGCTTGATTCAATGTTCAGTGCAGATCCTAAAATGTATAAGAGAAACTGTGAAGCTTATTTCAAAGGTTTTCTGGTGGCTATTTCAGCATGAAATTCTCATGTTTGTTATTGTGTAGGATACCAATGATCCTTGGTCATATCTTTTTTTTAATCAAAACGTGCTGATCTACGTAGCTACACCTATGATAGTGCGTCAAATTTGACCAAGCAGCAAACTAGATCCTTCATTCATATCATGGTAGATACTGGTCCTATGTTTTATGTTCTATGTTTCGTTGCTGGCAGTTTCGTGTCACAAACAACACGTATGTACGTGATATTGCCTTGGGGGAATATTGATATTACGTACTATCCCCGCCACGCCTCCACCAAATGTCCTATTCCCCCTGGCCAGATACCAGATAGATGTGTAGCCACCAGGGCAGTCGTAATACGTGACTGTGAGGATGAATTGATTTTACACTGAATTCTCCTCGGATCTTTTGTGGCTTTAAAATGCAATTTTCAAAATGCCCTTTGGCATCATCGATTCTAACTGTCTTGTTGTGTTGCCCCAACCGGCGAATGTGAACCTATAAAACACCACCCTAGATGAAGGCTATGATATTCATTTCACTACAAATCGATTTTTCTGTAAATGTTGAATCGACTTTCTGATAAATGATAGTTTAAGAGAACTTTCCGCAGTAAATCCCAACCTTTGGGATTTAGTGTCGCTCACAAAGCTGGCTTACAACTTGTAGATGGGGGTGGGGTTATACAAACCGTGGTAGCAGGTTTATTGGTGTTAGTTTTAAGGACTTGCAAACTGTGGCCCCTGGACCATCTATTACTGCAATCAACAAATTGGTCCAATCTTTTTTATATTTCCAATCTATATCTCATAACTGGGACGTCGCGAACCCTAAAACTCGGTGTTCTGTATCTATAAAGACGTCAACGTGCATTTTTCACTGACGTAGTTATATTCAACCGTAAACCTCACAACATAGCGGTACGCTGTGGTGTGAGTAGCCGTATAGGCTGGGTGACCACAAGGTACCGATATGAACGGCGCAACAGGTCTATTTTATCCAGAACCGTGCCTGTCTACTATATAGTATCTAGGTCTATACCTGAATGGGTTGGGGGTAGGATCAGGCATAGTTGTGGATAGTTTCCAAGAACGTAGATTTGGCCCAGGCGCCTAGCGCCTGGACTATCCAGAGCCGTGCCTGAGCATGGTTCTGGATACAGCACGGTTCTGGATAGAACAAGGTCTGTCTTTGATTTTTAGTCAAGGAGCAGAACACCCAATCCTGTCAACGATGCAAAATAGGATGTCTGCATTTGGTCCCAGTCTTCCCTTTAAAGTCAAATATAGTTAGACATCCGTTCGCTGACAAAGGTACAAATCAAATAATGATAAAAAGCTGGCGCCGTTGAGCATGATAATCCATCTTCGTTCTTTCACTTAAACTAATGGTTGTGAATAATTTCAACTGAAGACACCATGTGGTGCCCAAGCATTTGGAAAACTGTCGGCCATTTGCTGATTCTTGCAATTTGCAATTAAGCTATACTTTGACTGGTGGTGATGTTATTAGGACTCTTTTTTGCTTCCACAGGTATCGTTTGATCACGGCAACGAAAAGGCGACAAGAGGACGGCAGGAAGGCCTTGCCATTTCTCGTGCTAATATGGACTACATCTGTGGCGATCAGCCTGCCTCACTTCATCTTTGTGACGTCTTCTGACAGCAGGAAGTCTTCCCGAATCCGTCGGTTCTGTGACGAGGAATGGACATCATCACATTACAGCTTCATGTACAAGGGCTTCCTGATGGCAGTGTGCTTGCTCGGACCTGTGTTTGTCAACGTTCTGCTCTTCTTCGCGGAGAAATATCCAAAGTGTCGCGAACCGCTAGAGAACTACAACGTCTCACAAGTTACAAGACATAGTCCTATCGAAGAGCTTAAAGAAGATTTTCCAACAACATTGAGCAGAAGGAAAGACACGCCTCCTCCCCCTACTTATCCCAAACGTCTCACAACGTCTTCCATCCTTAGCGTCATAAGGATGGCATTTCTACTTACATGGTTACCATTGTATATCTGCTGGATGCTGGATATATATTTTGACTTGCCGACGAAGTACGCGAAACGGTTACATGACTACGTGTACCCCATCTCTCACTGGCTGGCATTTTCAAACTGCGTGGTGAATCCATTGGTGCTGATCTACTTCACCAGAAGGCGCGAGAAAGCTGCCCAGATCCAGCGGAAGAGCCGCATGTCCAGGAGAAGGTACTGCGTGGAGGACGGGAAATTACAAATATGTTCTGAAGATGACAAATGATGTGCTGTGAACGGAAGATTTATGAGTTCATAGCCTATTCTACAGGATACCGGCGGAGGTTAATAATGTTCTTCTGGCAAAGTTCACCAGCCCTGATCCTCATTCATCGGCAAAGACATTTAACAGTTGGCAGTCAGCCTTGAGCGGCAGTGGAGGAGATTCCATAAGTCAAGGAGGCACGCGTGAGGACGGAACTGAATAACCCAAATAAAACATGATGAAAGACACCAGACAATGATGAAGAGCACAATTAACTGCAGATGGAATACACTGGCAGTTACTGGTGTGAAATTAGCCCCAAGGATCACTGATGATAACACAAAACTACATGCTGTCTGACGTGGATCTATGACTGTCGACTATTCTTTCATTTTGTCATCAACAAGTGAAAGATTTCAATACGCCGAGGATAAACATCCTAGAGAATTACCTACTCAGACGACTGATATCAGTAGCTCTATCAACCTGATATTACATATTAGATTGATGAGGGAAATGTCTAGTGTGCTTGTACAAGCTACGACAAATGGGCTATGTATATGCAAATACACAGTGATGCGTACTTAGTTATAAATCACCGGACGCTGTGTTAGACTTCATTGAATGAGCAGGTGTGTCTTTGCGAGCATATCATGGATGGTATGCTTTTCTGTTTACTTCTTTGTGTAAAGTCACAATAAATTGGATGCATATTCGATCATTGTATAAAGCTATGTACAATTAATTGGTAATCATTGACTTGGGATTATTTCATGAATGCCAGGAGTTAACAGGAGACCTTGTTATGGTCTCTGTTTTGATGCGATCCACGACGGCATGAGATATTCATCAGAACATCAGAACAACCATGTCGCGTATTTTCCACGGTGGAAGCACAGTCGCCCGGGGGCACGTGGCCACGTGTCACGGCAGGGCAATGGAAACACGAGGTTTTAAACACCCGCTGGAGGAGTAACAACTTATCATTCTCACACGTACGAGTGATCAGAAGACTGGCTCTCTGTAATCTCCAAGCAGATCTTTTGGTGGCTGCAAAGACAGTATCAAATTGACCAGGCTGTATCCATTTGTCAGACAGTATCCAACACGCCACTTCGGTGGATACAAAGACAGTATCACATCAAAAGAGAGACTACTTCGGTGGCGTATTGGATACTGTCTGGCCAATGGATACAGCCTGGTCAATTTGATACTGTCTTTGCAGCCACCAAAAGATCTGCTTGGAGATTAGCTTTGTGATGATGTCCGCCCTTTTGTTCGGCAATCACGTGGCATTCACAGTCCTGCTTGGACTTTTATAACATCAGTAGATCTTCATAATACAAGTAGATCTCCATCTTTTTGTGATATTGTCGATGAGTCACTAATGGTTATAGTTATGGCTATTTCTTTTTTTCTACTGTGTTCTCACCCTATTGTTTTATTTATCTATTTCCCAGCTTATTTCTTTTGTTTAATTAATTTTCTTAAATTATCATAAGTTGATAAGTGAGGCCTTTATGTAAGCTCATTTATATTGAGTTGTTTATATATTTATCATTTTTCAAGTGCGAATAGACAAGCAAACAAACAAACAACTATTCACCGTTAGAGCAATGACGTCTCATGTATCCGTTCAACTTGAACCAGCGTGTTATATGATCTTCAAGACATACACGTAGCGTGTAGTACACCTCAGGTAGCAACTCTTGTCACCCGATCAGTGATGACGTATATAGTTTTAAGTCTGATTGGACCGTCGCTGGCGACATGAAAATAACAGGATGTCGAAATTGCCTGTAATATGAAATGACCTCTCAGGTCAACATTTAATATGTTATTGCCAATTTCGAAGCAATCTTCCATTCCATCCATAAACATGCATGAAAACCGTAATTACCAATAATAAAGGGGATATTACATTTCATCCTGTATAGGCAAACCTTAAATCATAATTTTCTTTGCGAAGTAATTGTATTTGTATCCTAATGATAATCTTTGGTAGAGTAGTATATTCATATCATTCTTTGAATATGTTATAAACATAATGTTCTTTCTTGATCTAGATATCGTTATTTTGCTCCCTGGTGCCTTTGGTTTGTATGCATTTTATGATTTGTTTATGATGGTATAAGAAATCGACTTGCTTGGAAAAGACAAAGCAAAATTCGTGTCTTGATTCTAGCCAACGCCATGCTGTTTTTCTTGGTTAAAGGTCAATGCTTGACTAAATTGTGACAGCACATATATCATCTGATACTACCAACTAAAGTTGTCATCAATATTTTCGTATGAAGGTTTAATTTCCCCAAAATGTCTAGCTTGATAACAGATGCTTATATATGGTCCCATTTTATGTCCAGTGCTATACGATGACCAGGAAAGTTTATTGGATGTGGGGATTTACTGTGAACAGATGAGAAAAACGTGGTTCACTAAACTTAACTGTCCTGTTAACCTTCGTTGGGAAATTAGAGTAAGTTGCACTTTATCGGGCTGTGTTTGGCTGCTTGCCTGAGGCAGGTTTGACAAGGGTGGTTTCCACAGAGTTACAGCATATCTACTTAACGATGTAATACTAACCATTTTATCGTCTTGATTTAGTGAACGAGCGCTGTTATTTTCCCGGTGCGTCCATGTCAGGCTAATGTTACTGCTGCAGGGGAGAGGCAGCTAGAAATTGCTGCTGAGGCTGCAGCACAACTGTCATAGCACGCGTCAATATTTCTGACGACATTCATGTTTGAATTAGTTTTAGTTAGTTAATTTTACCAGTACATTTTTTATTTCTACGTTATACCTATTATTTCCTGATTACTGTGATTGTTATGATTGTTTTTTTTTAAAGATTTAGCATAAATCAGATATTATCCTTACTTGAACTTGTACCGCTTGAGGTGCCGGCCGTGTATAGGGACGCCTACTGTCTTGTCGTCGGTATCTTATATATATCTCTGTAGTTCTGTATATCTCCAATAGAAGAAACTTAGGGGATCTGATATACGGCAGTCTAAGTAGCTGGTGGTAGATCAAAAACATGACAATATATATTTTTGAAGATATGTGATATACTAAATCTTTTTGCTAAATGTAACCGTTGTAAAAGCAATACGCTTTGATATCAGTTTGGATGAGATTATGTAAACGTATACACAAGCATCTGCTATAAAACTTTTGGGTTACAAAGAAGAACTTGTGGTTACAAAATGCATAGTCCTGAAGCATAAACCCATGTATAGCTTCTTTTTACCTGAAAGAACCAAATGGCGCCGTTGATAAATTTATGTGCACGGCTAAAAATCACCACCAACACCACTGAAACATCATGCGTGTAAAAGCACTTCATTCTCATCATCACACCGGAACTCGATGTAAAAGTGGGATGGTGTCCTCTGCCATAACAATGGCAGGACGGGCTGCCGCTTGTTATTACCAGGCAAATGTAATATTTTCACAGGATGCAGGTAATTTTCTCACACGATTATCACCTCCGACACCATTAGAGGTGGTTTCCTACAGGGGAATCTTCTCTAAGTATCTATAATGGAGCTGTATCGCCTGGAACGAGTTCCGGTGGTAATTCGTGATAAGTACATGCCTGTGGGACGGGCTTCATCGCAGCGGTTCTCATATCCTACTGGAAATTCTACTGGATTAGAACGTGCACTAGGCGGCAATGGGTTCGTCCTGGGATTGGGGGGGGGGGGGGGGTGGAAGTGTCAAGGTGCCCCTTCGGCGGAAACAAACTTTTATGAACTCCCTACCAAACTTAGAAGAACACCTGGCAAGACTAGGACTCTCAAATGACTGAGTCTACATGTACAAAAACAAAAACCGACTTTTCTAACGTGTAACTGAATCTCATTTCTTTGTACAATGTTCAACACTCGCTGTTTGAAACTTCGAAACTTTGAATCTTTATTCGAATTACCATTAGCGGTGGACCCATTACCATTGCTGTTGATAGGCAATAGTTAATAAAGTTCATCTGGAATGTACCATTCACCCATTCTTGTCGGGGTGCACATGCATTAGTGTATGGACCTGGTTAAGGTAGATGGGAACATTGATTTTTCAGAGTGAATCCTTCAGTCCAAATGACTTGATCGCTCCTCACGCACCCATTACTCCATGGATGGATATTGATCACGCTGGGGGATCCTAAAGTTTGTGTGTAGTATTACTTTCTAATTTCGTATCGATCCATTTGTCCATTGAAAGAAGCAATCCTAGCCAAACGTCTCGTTTAGTCGTATCTAGTCCTTCCTCAATAAAGTATATGCGGCCTCTACATTGAGTAACATCAATCTATTAGTTTGATAAAAGTAGCTACCTATGAAATAGTCTTTGAAATATTAAATACCTGTTCAACTACAGATTCCGTCGTTAGTCATTGACGAAAAGTAGTGGATGCTACTTGAAACGTCTGGCAGTTTTTTTTAATCTGTCCAGTTGCTGCGTGAGTTACTGTTTTCTTGTGTATCTCTTTACCTGGATGTCTAACCTCCATCGACGACGTTTAGAGCTGTTTCTCTCTCACACTCCATATTCTTTCATCATTATACCTGTGAACCTGCCTCGCCACTGGGGAACCGTTTGCAACAAGTATTGATGGCGTTGGCTGTGTGACCATCTATCAACAAATATAAAAATATAATGCTAAATGGATATAAAACATTACACGAGGACATGTACGTGCACAGATTCTCTTGGATCTGATTCATCGTCGGTATCATATTTCTTTTATATACGTTTTCAAGAAATATACAATCAATCCATATGGGGTTGATTATTCGACATCAAGGACCCTGGACCATATTATGGACAAGCTGGCTTCGATTTTTGCCCCGAGATGTCGTTAAAATTGACTCGGATAGACCCGAAAGGTTGTTGTCTGGTTAGATTCTGGCTGATAAACACCGTTTCCTGTGGCATTTTGAAGTTCTGTGCCACCGTGTCCACGTGAATTCACCCCTGGGCTGTACATGAGCGACATATACGGTGACAGATTATAGACTACACACACGGTAAGGTCGTTTCTGTTGACACGGATGTACATTTGAATATATAGCCAATACTCACCACTACATCCTGTCACAACGATGATAACAGCATTTCTTGCATCATTGCACGTTATTGAATATCTAACTTAAAGCTGGGTTCTTTCGAAATGTGTAGACATAATAGACTAGCACTTGTGGTTGACTTTAATATGTTCTCTCGGATAGACACTCATAGGTCTTCATAATCGCGCTGGAAGAAAACCAAAGTAGCATAAATTGACGAGCCGTATTTTATATATTCCCATTGGGAGATCCTGCGTATGTTTATGTACCATCACGTACCATGATATGAAAACCAATAAAACTGAAGACATTCATTGAAGTCATGAAGCAGGGGTCTAATATTTCAACCACAGAATTCTATGTGACTATTAGTGAAGTGGGCGAGCAACATGCCTAAGTCCTGGTACTGTTATATTTCGGTACTGTTTAGTACATTTATCATCTGTTTAGTAGAAAATCAAAACTTTGCACTGCTGTATGTCGCCTGCTCCTTGTTACCAAACTTCGTCCCAATATTCCCGCACCGCTTTATATGTTTGCATACTTTGCCTCACTTTATGAGACGCTTGCTAGCTAACTCAACTGTCTCAAGAAGTAAAACATACGCCCTTCAGACTCCAGGCAAGGTCACCCATCTGCGGCCAATGTGACTTTGAAAGATAAGATAATTCATTTAGGACCGGAACGTTTATCGCCGTCCCAGCAGGACCGCACGTCGCTCTGTCTGACTTCCTGACCCGTGTCCCAGGACCTCCGTAATTGTCTCGTTCAACTTGCCATATTGTGAGACGAGATCGGCCGATAAACAAGATATTCGTTGTAGTTTGCATATACAGGAGTCGCCGGGATCGCGAAGAGGTCTTGGGAGCAAAAGGAGAGTGAAGTTTGCTGACGAATCAGCTGAGGAATACTAACTGTTGGAGCATCTGTATTCTATGGGTTATACGACTTGAGCAAATCAATATGCCTGTGTGTTGTAAAGAATGCAATGAAACATTCATACAATACAAGGAATATACTAAGATTTCATGGCAATGTTGAGATGTAAGTTACTGGCATAAGACAAGTAGCAGACTTTTATTTTAGACAGTTTTATGATTTTGCGATGAAAACAGACGGTTCCATGCTTCGTCGTTTCACATGCCCAGCTTTAGATAAAGAGAACGGACTAATCCCTTATATATAAAACATCTGTTTTATCGACAACGATCTGCGCGAGCATGTCGGCAACATTAAAGTAATCACAGCACGACAGTAACAGTCTAATAACGAAATGTTCAGGCGTCCGCTGCATTGTGGAGTCAGCAATCCTTCATTCACTTACAACCAGGCAAATTCACAAGTGTGTTTAACAATAAACGTAACGCAGATGTCACAACACTTCCTCTGTGCCATGGGCATGCTAACTGGTAAAATGCACTTTCTACTAATGAATCTAACAAGCACACAAGCACGATTCTTTGGAACTTCACTCAGCGTTACACTGCACGAAAAGTTAAATTTACCAATGGTAGTAAATGCCAGTAAAGTTGGGTAATGTTTACTTTGTAAACAGTACCAGGTTTTACAATGGTAAATCCAACTTTTCGTGCAGTGTTACTGTAAGAATCGGGGGTAAGGGATACGGTTGGATAGCCAACGCTGAAATTGTAATATATATATATGTATGGTCTGCGCTATTTTTCAGTTTATGGACAAACTCTTCAATGAAGAAACTAAAATTTTGGATTTGTGATTAGGAATAAAATACGTCGGTGAAGGTTAACATCTAGGTAATAAGATACGTCAAAAAACAGTTACTCAAGCAACTTTCAAAAATCACATCCAGTTGCTTGAGTAACTGTTTTTTGGCGTAGGAATGAAAGTCCACTATCCTTGGTGTACAATGTCTGGCACAGGGCCATAAAACTGACAATGACAAATATGGCGGATCCGTAGGGCCGGGTGTGTTCAGCTACCAGGGGTTTATTCTTAAACCCGGAAGAATACGTTAGATAAACCCGGAAGGTCGTTAAACCATGCCTCGGGCTTTACTACATAAAATGTACCATGCTTCAACTTTGGTTATACAGTCAAGCCGCCTGAGGTTCTGTTCAATCAGTATCATGGTTAAACGCCATCCCCGTGATGTGCAATCCATATCAAAGTTTAACGTGCAGACTTTACATCCCGCCAGATGGTGCCCAGGGTTTCGTGGGGGTGGGAAATCTATCCTCAGCGGCGCGCTAAGTGGTCAGTGATTGACAGCACATTCTGTGATATGGGTCACACCATACTTCCAAAGGCACTTCTAGGACGTGGCAAAAACAATTTCTGACTAATTCCCTCTATGTTTTTCATCCTTCTACAAGTATTTTGACGCATTGTGTTCAAAGGGACTTTTACAAAAAGAAGTCATTACCAGGCTTTGCATTTCAAGATATTGTGTTGTGTATAAGATTCAATTTTCTCCGGGGTTAAAGGCTAAAGTAGGTCAAAGGCTAGATCTCACCCTCCATTCTAGGGTATTTCTTGGATATCGTTACGACAAAATCGTCGCGTACAAAGCGCTCTACAAGGCCGGATAGTGAAAACTTCGAGTACGGCCATTCATGGGGTCTTCCAAATACACGTGTTAGGAGGCAAACACCTCAGGAAGACAGCGATGAATGGCCTATTACTGATGTAATCAGAAAGGTGGATGATCACCACATGGAGGTGAAGTGGGCTCCCTCCAAAACCCAATAGAGGCCTAACAGTGTAATAAACGAATAAACTCAGCATTACATTCTGCTGACAAGGAAGGCGGGGCTTCAGGGTCGCTGCCCCGACAGACGCTCCTGGGCCGCTCCAGGCCTGGCCTGAGCCACTCCTGGGACCGTGGCCTAATTGAAAACACAGCAGCCTGCATATACACTACCGGGAGATAAACCCTGCGCTGTTCCCTGGCCCAAACTTTGATATGGTGGGCCGAGGAATAGGCCCTGGGGCAGCCGGATGGACTCAGCTTATTTTGGACCTGCCACAGTTGTTTTTGTGTGGATGAATCATTGGGCACATTCCAATGATGGAGAAATAAGTACGTCACAAGATTATGGTGCTCAATGCCCCCTACTGAGTAGCATAATGTGCAGATTTTACGAGAGGTTGAAACCGATAGTGTAATCTAACTTCTAAATAGCATCCATTCCTCAGCCTAATCTACTGGCTCTGAATGGTATATTCAAAATGTTTCCACACGTTATTCATAAACTGTGCATGTTGTGCCGCTACGTATAGCTGGTGTGTTACGCCAAAGGGTTGTTATACCGGCTATACAGATATAGACACAGACGTATAGACGTATTTCTAACCCTGGATCTGTCCCTGTATTCCTTTGGAACAACTAACCATGGCCACCATCTAAACGAAGCCTTACACAATACAGTATGCCGATTACTCGGCAAAGATGTAAAGCTATGTAGATTGAGAAATAAATAGAAAATCTTGTAACCATTATTTTTTAAAGCTTCGATCAAAGCTCGCAACAAATTTCTGTGCCCATTTGATTCAGACCACTTCTAAATCCTAGACAATTCTCCAGACCCGTAGTTAATAATTTGACAGTATTTCAAACCTCGGGCCCATCCATCACGACCCCCCTGGCGGTTAGCTGATTGATGACACCCGCGGCCTGTCATAATGCTATACAACATGATTAAGCACCCAATCAAATCGTCACTGTACGTGTCTTTACAACAGTAGTGGTTGGGGAGGTCTATTCGAATATTTGCGAGGACGGGAAGAGAAATCCTGTCATTCAGCCACAAACATCTTATCACGATTTCCTTGAATGATGCAGTTAATTGTGTCGACTCATCAGCATAGCCCGATGTTTATCAGGCTTTTTTTAGTCCGTAAAGAATTGTATGGCTCTCCAGGGAGAATAGCCTAACAGTGGATTCGCGGTGTCTCTATTTCGTTGAGCTAAAATCAATGCATGCTAGTTATAAGCACTTTAACGTCTTCTAGCCTGTTGAAAGAACCGCTTGATATTAGTGATCGGTGCAAAGGAAAAAGACGAGAAACATAAGGAAGGAACAGCAATGCAATTGACTTTGAAGGCCTTAGATTTCCACATCGATTTAGTTTCCACTTTACCTGAATGATTGCCGTTAGAGGTCATCGCTGAGCTCTCCGTTACAGTCGCTAAAGACATTTTTGACAGATCTAGGACGTCATACAAGAGAAACTCGACCAAAAAGTTGTTGGGAAGCCTCTCGCTCGTCCATCAACTTCTGTTCTGGAATGGACGACCAAAGCTCAACCCTGCCCTTTCTGTTCCACTGCAAAGTCGACGAAAATCTCTCAGCCTTAGAATAAGGTTGATGGTGGGGAGACTGACATGTCCATTATCTGTTAGTGATTACAGATATTTGTGGTTAAAACCCTAGACACCTCACGTATGAAAAGCTGAGGCTGCTTGTCTTGTGTTGCTGCCACCGTGAAACCCATCACAGCTATTCCACATCACTATGTTTGACATTTCCGACGTCACGTCCTTCGTTATGAAGTCTCTTTACGTATCGTTTTGTGTTAAAAGCTAGGAGGCGTTATCCTTGACATTTGCCCCCGTGACATTCAGCCTAAAAACGGGCGACGTTCATTTTGCAGTCTGTATAAGTGATAAAGTTAATAGAACCTGCAGCGGTACGGTTTGGATATGTCAGTCTGCTCGGTGTAGACCTGACTGATTGATAGTCACCCGAGGTCAATAACGACGGTTAAACACCCTCGGAGTGCGGACTACATGACGCCGCCATGATATATGTAGTGACGTGAACGGCCATGGAAAGAAAAGGCTGGAAGGCATGCCAATCTGAGATTTCTGCGAAGAAGAAGCTGGCAACACCTGCACTGTGACGTATATGCATCGCGTGTTTACATGCAAGGAGTGGCGCAGAGCAATACGCAAGCTTTTTGCAAAAGAAAACTAATGTAATTCAAAACAAAGTGCACTTATGTTTCTTTTGAAGATGAAACCATTCCAACCAAACAGTATTCACAGCAGACTTTCTCTGAATACATGAAGGTTTGACCTCTTACCAAAAAGAGCTCGAGCACCTGAATATATAAAATCAGAATTGATATTCCTCTTACAAATGTAGTAATATCCAAATAGTATTTCCGGCTAACTCATGGTTGATAGCATACTGTTATTGTACATCAGAAATAACCCAAGTATATACGTATTCATGATGCAAAGTGTCAGAACTATAGAAGCTGTAGAATCATGCCAGCACTTTAAAGTCCCACCATAACTGTGTGTTCCAGTATACCGCTGAAAGAGCTCGTCCATGTACAGAACTTACTAAGAAGCTGCTTTCAAAGCGCTTTATTGATAAAGGCGGTATTGAATTCCGACACGTGCTCATGCACGATCCACAATGGTAGATAACTGAAGCGTGGTAAATGTAAGACGATTATGACACATATCCTGGCAAGCACAGTCTATTCTTTCTAAGATCCGATTTGATACTTTCCCGGGATTTCATATATCAATTAGGTTTCACCGCTGAGCGTCTTAAAACAGAGATTTTGAAACGATGCAAACATGGCTTGAACTGTCTGGAAGGTGTCGCTTCTGCACACGACCGCGGAAGCACAAAGGTCAGTAACATTTTCGTCCAGCCTCTTTATGTGCTGCTGATAGTGACTTGAGTCTAGGTAAGATTCTAGGCATGTACTTTACAAAGTTGGATGAGAAAGTTTCATCTGATGTTTTGGGCACGTAAACTTTCCAACCTTGTCACTCTAGTATGAAGTTACCAGCACAAGAAGACGGCCCAAGTTTCACCTAGATGAGCGTTGACCTAGAAGGTTCCACGTCAGCTCATGTTTCATCAGTAAGTATCCTGTGGGAGGTATGACGGCAATTGTCTAACGGTGCTGGTTGTGGAGCCGTGAAATCGCCGTGCTGCCAACTCGTGGCGACCCCCGACACCAAAACGCCTTCCTAATATCGCTGTTTGGAAAAGCGGCTGACACCGGGGGCTGACCAGGAAATCCGCTGTTAATCTTCACGTTACAAATGACGCGCTGAAAATTGACGCTGGTCTGACCTGTACAGAATTGATGGCAGAATTTGTTCCGTTTCTGACAATTCATACCGACCCGATCAATCACAGAGGATGATAACCTCAATGTTGGAGTCTACAGGGAATGGAAGATTGAAAGTCTGGCGCTAGAAATGGGCACAGATATCATCCGTGAAGAACGCCCTACAGAAATTGCTGAAGTACCATATTCGCTAGGGTATGTACTATCAGGACTCAGGGAAACACAGGTACTCTTATAATCAATCTTGTACAATGATTGTCAATCCAGCTTTAAACACTGCCCATAGCAACATCAGGTCTGCATCTTGAGGAACCGTCTTGTACAGCAGCTAGCAAGGACGCATGTCATTGCAGTGACAAATGTTCGAGTCCATTCCGTCTTTTGTCAAACAACTGTGAGTGATTAGATTTACGGTTACAATATTGTCATAGGAAATTGCTTTCTTTCACATCAATCCATCCACCCATTTATCGGAAACCTCAAGAATTACTGACGTTTCGGCGTATATAAAAGTTTTATACTCATAGTGTTGCATTAATAATGTACTGTTAGATACTCTTATATGTTCAATAGTCTTTGCCATACATTGTACCGTGTACAACTGTCGTGCAATAAAGTTCTTCTATGAAAACTCTTGCCTGTTTTATGTATGGAATATATGTATATTATGTATATGCTAGGAATGGTCCTACACTATCGCGTATATTCTGATGACAGAACTAAACTTCTTCACAACTTTGAAGAGCCGTTTCAAACCATCCTTCCTGGCAATTCTCAAGATGTGAACAAATTGTGTTTCGAGAAAATACGTCCCCAGCCTTCTCCTACCTATTGCTATCGACAAGTGCCTAAGCCTCGCACCCCGTACGTGTATGAATCATTCAGTGTTGGCGATAATCGATCTGCCACGGGAAGGGGGCTGCTCCGCGAGATTAGGCGCTCATGAATCAACAGTTCTTATAGATTGACCCACGTGTCGAACCTTTCTTAATGATTTTGAGGTCTTCCGTTAGAATAGACTCCCGTTGTTGCCGATAAGGCGGGGATTAGCTCCAGTGGGGAGTTATTCTGTGATTGCCTGGAGTGAAAGAGCGTGTAATCACCACCAAACTACATGTACATTCGTGGGAAATCCCCGTAGAGACGCTGTGACAAATGCGGTGTGCTCTGGAGGTCCTGAAGCTTTAGGACTTCCTCACGTTATTCTCGGCAAAATGCCATGAAATCCCCGGCTTAGCGCTGGGCTCAGCTGGAATTATGTTATGTGGTTTCAGCCATGTGTGATCATAATATTTTGGAATGAATGCACCACACGTAAAATTGTTTCGTAAGGTAATTTAAAAACTCTGATCTATCGACATTATAATAGCTGTGTTTCAAACATTTCAATGAGACGAGTTAATTAGCAAGGCAATGTGCCCATAAAATGTTGTTTTGTCAATATATCAGTTATCGTTTCTGATGAAGTGGTGAAAATTGATTCATTGTCAGAATCCACTTCGACAAAGAAGGTCGTTCGTGAGAAGAAGAAGAGAACGCCTTGCCTGGCTCATGATGTACGGTAGTAGGTCAGCCATGACCAGTGTCACATGTTACCTGTCATGCCGGCTATTATACCAGTGATTAAAGCAAATTGGCGTTTGTGGTCAATCGATGGTCAACAGGATCTTCAGACACGGT
Organism: Branchiostoma floridae x Branchiostoma japonicum; assembly: GCA_013266295.2. NCBI lineage: Eukaryota > Metazoa > Chordata > Leptocardii > Amphioxiformes > Branchiostomatidae > Branchiostoma > Branchiostoma floridae x Branchiostoma japonicum. The sequence goes on along the minus strand of CM023837.1, from coordinate 6,556,782 downwards.
GCTAAAACCGGCCATAGCTGCCATGTAACTCACCATCTATCAGCTCTAATGCAACAAAATGAAGCTAACGACCACTATTAAACACGTATTTGTGACACCTCTGGTAGCTTATCATTGACTCTCAGGACAATAAGACATTAAGTCGTTTCCTTATTGTCCTTTGACTGGACACTATACAAGATAAAAAGGTACCATTATACACATCATAATAGTAAATAACCACAAGAACGCGGTTATAACTGCACAGCACGAATAGTAAGGTGAATATACATGGCCACTTGTGTCCGGTTGTGGCATGGCGTACAATAGATCTGGTCATCAACTTAAAATCACAGCTGTTAAACGCAAAATAGCAATTTCACAGGCGTAAAACTGACCCATTTTACGAAAACAACCTCATACATAAGACGGTGTTTCAGTCGCCTCAAGAAGACGTTGATGGGTTTTCAATTTGGGCGTGAAGAGCTGATGCGGCAAGTTACGATCGGCAGTTGCTGCAAACGGAAAGATGCAACAACGAAGAATTATCTGTTGGAGCACGGGGGTGTCACCTAGCCGAAAAAAATAAGTCTTTTACTCGGCATGCATCAGATCAACAAACTTTAAACAGGCTGTTAACATTTAAGAAACATTTTGAGAAAAGCCTAAGCATCTTATGTATGCGGAATGTACCCGACGTTTGTCGAGCTGTACTGTCCTTCATCTGGTTCAAAGTACGAAGGCCGCCACCTTCACCCCTCGGCACTACATGTACATCGATTACGCAAAATAAACGCTGTGGTTCACGATCAATTGTAGTCAAATGTTGATAAAATCTACAACACCTTGCCTGATGGACCCGTTATTCTGCGGTGCCGTGACACCTGATAATGGGCAGTTCCGCCGTGTGTGCGTTTCGCCTATCACACATCGAGGACACGTCCCAGCGGTGTGTTGAAAACATACCTGTAGTTTACCGAGATATCATTTTACGTATCGCCAGACTACCGTCGTTTTTCGGATCATTTGCAGCAGGCGATCTACGGAATCTGACCCAGAATCGCACGTCTGTTCAACAAAGTATCATTGATTTTTTTTCCGCAAGATCAATAGGACTCGATCAGAGGGGAAAGATAAAAACCCTTTGTTCGATAGTTGGGCGTGATAATAGCCCACATTTCTGAGCAAGTGTGCAGAAGGGAGACGCTCCAGGTGAAGCAATTGAAGCAATCTCAGCAATAGTAGAGATAGCATGTATTCCAGGAGCGATCGCTCGGTCGTGGCTATAGTATACACTGCTTACGTATACGTACGTTAGTAGCATTGCGATAAGGTCGTTATCTTTTTTCTGAAGTAATTTGTGTGAATTAGGAATGATCGGAAAGCAGATGTACTGTACGCCTGCACAACAAAACGGGGCCAAACCAGTGTCAGTCAAAGTATCATGGGTACAAGAGAAAAATGTCGATAGCATCAAAATGGAAAGTAGGTTAACTCGGCCCAATTGGCCCATTTAAGGTGTAGTGATATAAAAGCTTTATCGAAGAACTATTTGAAGACATTATCGTCGACCCCCATGGTGTGGATTTGTGTTCGAACACTACTGGGTGATATTTTACGATGGTGCACATACAACAACCTTTTCAGTCCCTCAACGAGCAGAACAGGTAGAGGGACTAAGTAAGTAGGTAGGAACAAAAATCTAGAAAATCCGCTTTTATTTTGCTTTTGAGATTCACCATACGTTACCACAGCGACATGACGCGGTAGGTTGACGAAGTACATGTGTATGGCCGACTAAAAGGTTGTAATTTGATTTTGCCCTCATTTGTATGCCTCATAGTAGTTAATGATCTTCTCTAACCAAATAATACAAGTTGCCCAAAGTCACAATAGGCTATTGTAGAATTTTCTCAACAATCATGCAAAGGAGCGCTCTGTTCATTTGTTATTAATTATGTCTAACGATGCCTACCTTTAGTTAACTTCCAAACGTAGCAAGTATTAAATTCCCGTCATTGAAGACTATGGTATTATTATATATATTCTCATTAATTTTCCAAATGAAGTCTTTGCACGGTTGGTATCTGTTGATGTTCATCTCTTTTAAAGTCACATTTGTGACACGGATTTGTGTACGATTCGTCGGATCATTAGACGCAAAAAAGGACCCACTCAAAGAAGTGGCAATGCCTGTACATCGACATCGTCACAGAAGTTGCCATACCATGTGGCCTACTGAACGTGTCCCTGGGTGCCATGTGTAGATAGAAATACACAAAGGACAGGATATGTTATTTCATTCATATACGAATGAGCGGTGCCGACTCTTAGAACCTTTAAACGTTGTAAAACTGGCATTTGGCATCTCCTCGATAGGGGGTGGCTGTAAACTACTTGCTGTTAGCTGTATCGGATAACGTCTGTTTGTGCTACACCATGATTGTCAGCCGGACACATTCGAGACGCCACCATGCCGTGCACCATTGGAGACAACATTTTCACGCATATTACCCAAAGTGCTATGATAGGTTAGTGTAAACACTCTTTGATCGGGTGCTGGTGCTGATTACATCAAAAGGCGCCCAGACGCCACGTGGCAAGTATAACTAGACCCCATCAGGCGAACATTAGGTACGGAAACAGTCTGTAATGTACAGTAATAATATAAGTGCACGTAATAGCTGGTACATGTGATGGAAAATAACCATCTTCAACTACAGAGCTACTGGAAACAGAGAGGTTACTACAGGACATGTACAGCAGACTCCATCTACGGCCACAAACTCATGGTCCAGCAGAAGCTATCGCACATTACTGTTTGAATAGGATGGAGTTTCAAGAACGCCGCAAGTCTTTTATAGTCTCCCTTTGAACGTTAGCCTTCAAACAGATGAAAGAGATTTACATCAAAAGCGTGTAGTATAGGGCCCCGGGATTAGGAAAGCATGAATTCAGTTCGAAAGTATCATGTTTGTAAAATCATATTACGGTGAAATCACCAAACACAGCTGCCTGTTGCATGAGTTCAAGCCCTGCCAATGCTCTGGGGTTAAACGAGTTTAAATGTTGACGGCAGTCACTAAGTACCATGTTTGTCACACTTGAAACCCCACTGTACGTTACAAAATCATCCTACGGTAAAACCATATACTCATTGTTTCTATGCAAATGTGACATTTGATAAAAAAAGAAGAACAAACTATGATATCAACATCTAAGGCTAAGGTAGGTAGTATTTCCTTACTAATAGGAAAAGCAAATTGTATGCCACAGTGCCTAAAAATTAAAATTTGCTGTATCTTCCACTGCAGATGTTGGAACAGTTCCAAGCTGTTGGAGGCAAACACTGGTCACTGTCAATCTGAAAAGACTCGATTATATAAAAAAGTAACAGGCAAAATTTCCACCTGAAGACTATCAAAGCACTAAAGTTCAGAGCTGGTCAATGGTAATCAAGGATGAAAGGATGTTATATAAGAAGGTTCTTTATTCAACAACCATCCAAAAGGTGGATGTAAGACTCACTGGTGGTTTTATAAAGAACCTTCTTATACAGTCTCTTGCCGACCTGATGAAATTATTCACGGATGAAAGGTTGTTTGTTTGATGGCACCAGGGGAACCAGGAAGCACCACGGGGACACTCCCGTTTCCTGTCTTTAATTGATGTTGAGTTAAAAGATTTCCACGGCAGATGCTCTGCTGAACTTCACTCCCTTGTACCCCCACTCCGAACTTTCTCTGCAAGAACACGCTTTGCCACCCCAACAGCAGAAAATCACCCTTTCTTCCTCAATACTCCATCACTCAAGAGAAAATTCCATGCCGACAGTTTCTTCCCCAGAACCACTTTATTGTGGAACAAGCTTCCCCGTGAATGTTTACCCACTAGGTACGACCTCTAACGGTTTAAATCTAGGGTGAACAAACATCTGACCACGCAGTCCTCACAGTAACCCAAAACATGCAAGTGGCTCTCACGAGCCTTGTTTTGAGGTGAAAACTGAAGTAAAAAAAAGAAAAAGATATTGTTTGATGAGAAAGACCCACTTGTTACATGAGCGTCAGGTCCTGCCAATGTCCTGGAGCAGAACCTGTTGACACCTTGAAGGCAGTAAAAAAATCCCTTTTCTTCTTATTTGTGTCTCCAATTAATCAAAATTAAATGTGCCTCGAGGCGAGGTGGCATGCTGATTGGCTTTTTACTTTAGGAGATAATTTCAAAAGCACTTCAACCAATGACCGTTCCTTTGACTCCAACCGACTTAAAAGCTGACAAGGTCCATGGATCCGTTATACCCAAAGGACTGTATATTATCCCTTGCGGGGTATTACATCTGACTAATGCATGTGTTTTGGCACAAACAACGAAGATTGGCAAACAGTTATTATTTCAAAAGCTACGAATGTAAAAGAAATGAATTTTAAAAAAGTGAAACTACCTAGGAACGAAAAATGCTTTTATTAGTTATACTTAACCATATCACCAAATTGCACTGGATCTTGGTTTATGTAAAACAAAACCTACCTGTGCACGAGAGATTATGTAAATATTGCCAAATGAATGCAGTGGAAAATGAATTACAGTTTATTAGTCAGTGTACTCACTATGAGACCGACAGAAACAGATTATTCCAAACAGTTGCCATGATTTTGCAAATGCATTCAAAGTGATATCAGCAGGCAACTTAACATCCATTACAAAGCGATGAGAGACTCCACCCAATCAACCAGAACACGATTCCAGAGGCTTTGGTCAATGTTCTCATCCATCGCCTAATAGTTTTCGATGGATTGTATGCAAATTCAATCTGTTGGTCAACTGGAGATTTGGCGGGACACTTATATCAATATAGGCAAAGAGTATCCATCTAGGGGTTAGACGTCACATGTGTCCGCACGAATTTGATACTACCTGGCGGAGTGACGTTACCTTCATTCGGCGCGGCTACGCCGACAGTCTAAAATTGGCGTTTTGATTAGTGACTCTCTCAACTACATTTTCCTTGTGTACCACACGTAATTACAGAGTTATGAACATACGTCTGATCTATTCCGTCTTATATTTATAGTCACAATTCGGTGTCCGCAAATACGCACGATTTCATTAACATGGCCCGCGGGTCGGTATTGGACAGTAGGAGTTTGGTCTCCTTAGCAACCACTCGTTCACGTCAGAAGCTGAGCCTACCCAAATAGTATCGTCTGCGGTGGGCAGCACACTTCTGTGGGCATCAAGCTACAGCGTCGCACAGGTGAGTTAAGTACATTTCACACCATACTAGTACTATTGTCAAATGATTGTGGCTTTAAGTACTAATAGCTTTTGTATCGCACATCGGTATTACTGTGATATAAGCTGAACAACATTGGACTTCATTGGACTTCTACATGTATGTTGGGTAGGTCTTGGTAAGCTCATACTGGAGATAAAGGGCTCGAAATACTTTTTATGCATACATGCACTGGTGCAGGTAACATTGAAAATTACCGGTACCTGCACCAAAAAGTTTACCTGCACCACTCAGAATTTAGGAAGTATGGATCATACTAAAAACTGATCAGAAACCATTGCCATCGTTTTTTATACTTCACATGTAGTAACAGTCAATGCAACAAATAAAAATCCACATACATCTATATTTGTGTATAAACCCGGTACATGGACCGGTGCAGGTTAGGTGCAGATAGTCATCAGAAATACCTGCATAGCTCCAATTTTACCTGCACTAACCTGCATATGCAGGAGGTATTTCGTGCCCTGAGATAGTCACATAGATGATTACTGTGTTCATGACTTGCCGAAAAGAAATCTCATCCTTCCGGTTTCACGTCTTGCTCGATGGCTCATGTGATCTTCCGAGCCCACCCTCTAAATTCCACTCATTTAACATTTACATGTTGTATTTCTTATAACATCACAAGAAGGAGTGGGGGTTAAGCCCATTACCTCCGCAGACTGCCGGTAATTCTAACGACGCCTGGGTATTACATTTGTAGCAGCGTGAGGTTTGGGGTCAGTTTAGGCTTGGGGTCAGATGTTATTATGGATTATTACCGAGCTATGAAATTGTATGTCCGTAATGACAGACCTACAGAATCATAATAATCTGTGTGAGGCTGTATCATCCAGTTCAAAGGGTAATGTACCAGGAGCAGACATTTAGGACAACAATTTTGAGGTTAAACTGGCTACAAAACTTCCTGTAATACTAGTATATTGGTGAGCATGCGTGCCTGTCTCGCATGGTAACGTATTTATTTTTATATCACAGAATATCCTTTGAAAGGAAGCTTGGTCATTCTTATGGGACAAAATGACGGATCTTGTTGCCAATTACTGTATAATGACCAATTAATGTATAATGGCGAGCATGCCTAATTGTCACGCATGGTAACGTATTTCTTTTCATATCACAGAAAACTATTTGAAAGTCTCTAAATTTAGTATCATGCGTCTTAGCTTGTGACCAACCAATGTATAATGGCGAGCATGCTTACTTGTCTGGCATGGTAAGATAGTTCTTTTCATATCACAGAAACTCCTTTGAAAGCAAGCTCATTATTATGCGACAAAAAGAAGCTAAAAAAATGCGGTCGACACTCCTCCTCCAGGACTCTGTATGCAACATGTTGACAAGTCTCTAAATTCAGTATCACGCGTCTTAGCTTGTGACCAATTAATGTACACAGTTCCACAAAAAGTGGAGCAAATATGTATCATGTGTATTATGTGAACCCTGTATTATATTGTATATTGTAAACCCTGCATCAATTCAGCGCTATAAAAGGCTGCGATTGCACGGGTAATGTTTGACCAATAAACCGTTTATGATCAATAAACCATTTATTATAAGTCTCTAAATCTCGCATCCTGTTACCAAATCTGGACAGAAAATGCTCCGAAAGCTCTCCTACAGTCATCTGTATATCGCTTCGTTATGATTAGTTGGAAAATTTCCATTTCCGCTAACTTTGTTCCTAATGACTTCATCTGTTGGTTGGGAACATGTACTGCAACTTTAAAATCGAAATCCATGTAACTTTTCCGTTCTTGAAACAAATTTGAATAACCTTTTCAGCACTTATAGAAACTGTATGCCGTCATTTTAATCTTTTAAACACCAACACGAGACATGACTGAGCTCCGGATTCTTGTATATAGGTCACTATTCGTCACCTAATCCTGTAAGTGTTATATAAACTTGGTGGGATATCTTCTTACATATCACAGATGCGAGTGTATCCCGGTTTGAGGGACACCTCGGAGGTTACGTGAAGACACGGGAGTCACAAATGGCGAAGTGTTTGCTATGTGTTATATAGTGTTCGGCGAGTGCACACCAGCTGTAGCTTCCAAGTCAAATAACAAACTCAAGGGACAATTTCCTCTTGCTACCAGTTCAATATGGCGCGACAGAAATTCATCAAAACTTTTAGAAGACTAAAGATCAAGTATTACACGGAGGCACTTTGTTTCGAGCTCTTTACAGGTGCGTTACATCTGTAACACGATACTGGTCCCATCTGGAGACATAATGATTTCCGTACGACAGGTTCTGGAGTGTTTTTTCCTGAGCACTTAACTGCGATATTTGAGTATGACATTTGAGTGCAGTCTTTACAAAGGTGACAGTGCTACCAACATGTACGATTGTATAAAAAATGTGAGGATAGACCAGTCCTTGGCCAACAGTCTGTTGACTTACTTTTCACCCGGTACGTACTGGCCTGATGGAGGCTAACTCTTTTGGACAACACGTTAATTCTTGTCAACAAAACCTGGCGCCCCTAAAAGGCAGTATATCTGCCGCATTATCCGTCTTTGGCCTCGCATACTAATGCACGACGTCTGGATATGTAGTGCCGCAGTATAAAGCGGGACGGAGAACACGTAGTGCTGAATGCTAGAGGCGGTGATAGAAGACCAGGGAAGGAGACTTAACCAGAGAAGGGTAAATTACAAAAGCCAGGTCATTTTTCACTCCACAGAATATGTGGGATGAAGTGACACCTGGTGGAATCATGGTCGATGGGTCTAATTGCAATTGGAGCTGACATGAGCGCATCCATGCTAGCTAGGAATTACTGTTCATAAAAAGGTCCTGGCATTAAGCCCCTGTCACATATTCAGAACCTTCCACCGACCAGCAGCCAACCAAGTTGACTGAAGGTCGGAAGTAGTCCAACCATGGTTGAACCTCCCGTCCACACCCGAATGTTTTAAGAATTTTGAAACATTCGGCTGGCACAGCCGAACAGTAGCCGACCTAGCTGAATGCCAGCCAACCAAAGCCGGCCTTGCTAACGACCTACTCCTAACCATGGTTGGGGGGAGTTCAGCAGTGTTCGGGAGGCCTTATTCGGCTATAGACATAGCCGATCATGGCCTTCAACCTTGCCCAGACCATGGTTGGGATCCGGAGTTAGTCGGAAGTAAGGTCATATGTGGTTGGGAGTTGGTAGGCGAGGTTGCTATCAATGTGTAAAAGTCGTCTACGCCAGCCGGATATAAATTTGGAAAAAAAACTCGAGAAGGTCATATTCTGATTGGCTGCGATCAGAGGAGCAAACGGGAGCTAGAACGGGATAGATTCTAGGCTACTCCTAACTCAGCACCGACATTGAAGATGCCTTGTTATGGATGTCCTGTATTAGAAGGTTAATACGCAACGAAATCATGATGTACCGTTAGATTAAAGGTAGTAAGAAGAAGGAAATCCCCCGTGACAGACCCTGATGCTGGCAAAATTGAGCAGTTTGTCTTGTCAAAGGGAAAACAACCGTTGTTGCTAGCTATAGGCGAGCAGGCGGAATGAGACACTAATATTCCAATCAGGCTGTCTTATAAGTGCATTTAGTAATTTGGAGGACTCTGGCCTTTCTCATTATCCGTTAACCGAGCAGCATACAGTCATGGTTTTCGTTTTGATCATGGTGGCTGGAAGATCAAAGGTCCAGTGGTATAATATTCGTCTTCTTATTCAGCCAGGATTGTTCATCGGCAACCATCTCTTTAACCTGGTTTGGGACACAAATTGGAAGATTATTGGGCAAACCCTGCTCTTTTCATTTTGGTCCCCCTTGACCCATGGATGAAATTAACCCACTCCTTCATTTCTGACAATTTCATTGGTCGAAGTAGTCCTTGGCATTTCTCACCGGATGTCGTAGTCTTAGAACTAGTTTTCGACATTCATCAACATGCAAGAAATATAGGGTTACACAAGATAAGTGTGTGGGCAGTATATATCAAGGGCCTACAGTGACGGCTGTGCATGACGCATTTCATTTACGTGATGGCGGATGATCTACTCTTTGCTGTCACTCCAAATTAGCCGGAGTACGGACTGGAAAACGGATGTATTGGATGAGTGTTTGTTGAGCGCAAGAACTACCTGTTGGGGCGACGTCTATCCGTCCACTAGACGACTTAGGCTCAGGGAGCATGCGCACATGAGGTTAGGATGAATGCACGGGCGCTGTTGCATTCCAAAACGTGATTTGGAGTACTACGAAGTAGAATACATCTGTATTTCCAAAACGTGATCCATTCCATGGATCCAAAACATGAGTTTCGCAATCACGTCTTTTTGGTTCTAACCTAAATCCTAATCTAAACACATAGATACACAAACAGGCAGACAGGCAGACAGACAGACAGACAGACAAGGCGTACTTGACAGGCACAAGATGGAGTCCCTGATGACCCACTGTACACAGGACTCTTGGTGATTGACAGCGAGGTCGGCCACGTTATGGAACATTCCAAACCGTGGTCCGGCTGTGCCATGATTTGCAATGCAACAAAGTGGAATATACCTGTAGTATTCTAAAACGTGGTCCATTCCAAAACATGTTTTGGAATAACACGTTTTGGAATGCAACAGGCGCTATAGCGAACTTCATTCATGACATAGAATCTAATGTATCATGAACAGTCATTAGGTGGACTAAACGCCTAAAACGGTTCATCCGATATCGCGAATTAAATTGATTGCAAAGACAGCTCAGCCGGCCAGACCAATTTTCTATCGAAGTGGATCAAATACTGCCATTAAAGGAGACACCTGTTGGCGCTAAAATTGCCAGACTAATTCTGTTTGCCTCAATAAGCTCATTTATAAACGCCTTGAACTACAGAACAATGCACCAATCATCGTATATAGCTAACATCATCTTCAAAAGCAATAATGGATAATGCTTTTGAAGGTCGGTAACGTTCACAATACGATGTTCTTGCGAATAACAAGTAGTGAAGAACGTACTTAGTTGAAACGTTTTATCTTCAAGAGATATTCCTTCCTTTTTTTTTCTTTCCCAACTGGCCCCATCTGGTTTATTGAAGAGGGCCCAAACCAATTACTTGTGAAATAACAAAGAAAGAGGGACTCCTTACGATCAAAGTCAACCCAACATAAAAGAGATAAATCCGTTCTTAAAACGGCAAAGCTCGAACGTTTGTACGCTATAGTTTTATAGCCTAGCCGACAACTTGCGCGAAGCCATTTGCCGCTGACATTATGAAAGAGATTAGGCATTTAGGAAGTTACCAAAGCAGCGTTGTTTAAGAGAAAGGTAAATGTCACTACTGCCTAGTTTTACTGAACAAATGCTTCATCTGAAAACCTCTCACAAACATGAGCAGCACGTCTGTTTAGGAAGAAGAAGAAGAACTTTGTGCACGGCAATTGTAGCAGGTACAACGTATGGCAAGATATACATATATAGTTGCCAGGCCAGGCAGCATAGAATATTCCAGACTTAATGGAAGGCTCCTGAACGAGTGAAAATTGGCCATTAAAATCTACAGCGTGACCTTTGCAACCAGACGTCTGCTGTGGGAGCAGATCAAAGACTCTGTTGAAGTAAATATGCTAAGAAAGATAGCAGACCGCTAATAAAAGACACGCCTGTTCTGTCAGCTGCGCGGCATGTAACACCCGAGTTTGGGCTCGCGTGTCAAGACCAATGGTGATAGGACTAATGAGGTCTACTTAGGTATTCAGCCAAGCTTAGTACTTGCAGAGAGTTTCCCAAAATAATCTATCATTTCTTCTGATGATGTGTAATGATGTCGTGCGTTTTAAAACAAGTGCAATGTATAATATTATCGATCCATCCATGTACTTCTCATATCATGGCTATGTAAAGGTGTGGAGCACGTTTTCTGTGTCTGTGTAAATTTTACAGTCAGCCCAACAAGCTAAGTATGGTTCAACAGACTGCTAAAATGTGTTTGTACAATACTAAATCATCCAACGTTGACATATACTGTTGAATGTCAAAGCATGTTGTAATTCCTTGGCATTAACAACGACAACCATCTTATTTGCAGCACCGTGCCGGAAGCTACTACACGGACACACAAAATACCGGAACACTTCAGAAAACGGGACTGAGGCCATCGGAAAGCCAGCATCTACCAGGAAGACGTACAGAGGTGTGGACATCTGAGAACTTTGATACACCAGTATCCTAGTATATACAATGGCTACGAACAATACAACAATGGACTACTTCCTCCATTCCGTGGAAAGCAATGCGTCCTCGATACTAGATCTGAGAGAACTACTGCAGAAGGAAATGACGAGGCCTTTGTTGACGGTACTGCTCATGGGGTTCGCCTACTCCATCATCTTCCTGATGTGTCTGGTCGGGAACATGATCGTGTGTGTGATGATCCTGAAGAGTAAGCGGACCAGCAGCGCGACAGACTACTTCATCTTCAACCTGGCCATCTGCGACCTGCTTGTGGGCATCTTCTGTATACCCTTCACTTTCGTCAGCCACGTATTCCCAGGTAAGTCAGCTTCTCTTTTTATTATTTATTTATTTATTTTACCAGTAGATCACACTCAGGTCCGTAACATGTTTTTCGAATAGGTGTTCCTGGATACATAAATTGACATTACAGAACAAGGCACGGTACATAAGCTTGAAATCGGTTTGTAATAAAAGAATACAGAAAACATTTATTGTGTATTTCTACCGCCAACGGGACCGGTGAAGAACAGGACAATTGTCTTACAAATGCAATCACAATACATTTTACTACTTATAGCTGCTTGTGTAACATTACTGTTTTTGTACCTCATGGCATTGCCATTGCAACTCACCGACCAGAACATACAAAATACATAACAGCTATATTATGAATGAATGAATTTGGACAGCAGTGAAAATGTTTATAACATTCGAGTGTGAAAATAAAACATACGGTTCCAGTGGTTCAATATGGAAGAAAATATTTGGTCCAGTTCTTCAGACAAACACTGTTACCTAAGTTAAACCATATCTGGTGTCCCCCGGGACCCCAGCAGGATATGTTATGATTCATTTCCGTGATCTACGGTAATCACATTAGCATCAAATTGGCCTCCTGGGAAACTCTCAGTATGATGTGACAATTTCATGTTGATTAAGTACAGCACTGGTTTACAATGTAATAATCTATGCTGTTTTTTTTATCAACCACTTGTTTGACTTTCTAAAGGTGACTGAAAAGTCGCCATACAGTTATTTCTTTCATGATGAGAGGGGATCCACCAACAGTTTTAACAATCACGATATTCATATTCACGACCTGTTCTGGTAGGGTTCTATGCAAGGGTTCCTGTATGAAAGGGTTCCGTCAGATTCAAATTCCTCGCATACATGTACATGTACCCCCAAGGCCCGCTTCATTCAGCTGTTCACACTTAAACTGGCAGAAGTAAAACCACTGGGCAGAACCCCGTGATAGTACAGTATGTATCACTGTTACATTGGTGAATGTTTTTTGTAAGCTGTCAGTAATTGTCCCAGTGTAAAGCGTGTAAACTTGCACGGCACTTAGCTAGTTACGTGGCGGCACTGTACATAATTGACAGACTCATTAGGGGAGCAGGAAAGCACCTGTTTCAATCTTCAGATGGCAAATCCAATGAGGGAAACTGCTGTGTTGGGAAATGTCACGTTGAGCAACCACATCTCAGATTGTCAGAGGCATTCAGCCTCTTAATTCAACTCAGTCGTGAATCAGAAAGACGATGATATGTTTTATTTACGGAGTCGTTAAAAGAAGTGAAACAAGTCTATTTCTTTGTTGGTGAACAGGGCAGTTCTAAAAAGCCATGCCTGGATTTTCATTGTTCCTAAATTCTGCATTGGTTTCTGACCGAGACAGAAGTGACTATTTCTTGTGACAGGTTTGTATTCAGGCGATCTACGGATTGTCAAATCAATGTGAGGTGTCGTGGAAAGATTAGGACCCGATGCTCAAAGCGGAGAATCTTGTGGATGAACCGTGATCACACTTACGTATGCCTGATCTGTAGTTTAGCACGGGGCAGTAGTTGGGCAATGTTATGCACGAAAACCTCACCGGAAAGGTCTCCACAGGAAATGTGCCGTTTCACAAACAAACCGCCCCCTACCGTGGGAGCAGGTGGAAACACGGCATATCCGGTGATCAGCTTTCAAATTGAAATCAGAACGGATTATCTTCATAGGTTAGAGCGGAAGGGGATTTGCACTTGTAGACGTTACAAAGATCACCTGTAGAAAAACACATCTATAGTAAGGTTAAGGCCGTTGTCACAACACAGGCATTCGTGGCTCATTGCTAACAAGACTGTCTCTACATCCATTGCCCTTTTGTGAACGCGCCATTTCATGTCTGAAAAAAGCTGTGCCAAAGATATTTTGTATCTGTTACTCAGTTAAATATCTATCATTACACTTCACTTTCATCAGACGTAACGTACTAAATACAATGTACAAATACAACTTTGACCACCTAGTTTCCTAGCATATCTGAATTATACTTATCAATGTTGTTTCATAATCAGATATCCAGATATCTATTTAAATCACTGATAATCACATGATCAATTTCCTAAAATGTCGGTAAAACTAGTTTCTTCATTCGGTTGGCAAGTTTTGCTTTGAAACATCTGACCACACTTGGTTGGTTATTGCGACAGACAGTGCCTAAGCACTTCAGAACATAATCTCTTGAGCAATCAATGTTGAATTGTGTGGGGGAGATTAGCAAACAATTAGCACTTACAGTAATCCTTCGTAATGCAAAATACATACAGAAGGGATTCGCTGCGACAAGTGGAAAATACTCAAGGGCATGACATTCTCCATTAAAGTCTTAATGAACTCCATATAAAGGTTGTTCTAGGCAGTTTACGTAACATGAAGGAGAGAAATTAGCCAAAGGATGTAAAAATTGATACATGCATTATTATGTTTACCTTCGCAGAAAGAAAACATATTGTTTTGCTCTGCTTCTTCTCCAAACACATAAGATCAATCATCTGGACCAGGCGTCTGTCACCATGGTAACTGGTGCTGTAGCAGACACCCTGTGGTGTTGGACTACATTATGTAGCAGGACTGAGCTGGAGGGGTTGGTAGTATATGAATGTGTTTGAGTAAGAATAAACAGAGCAGTAGATCTATGTGAAGGTAAACATTATGCATTTGCTTGGCAAATGGTACCTTTAGTGGGAGTCTGATGTTTGTATTATCACCACGTACAGATGAATTCTTTTAGGAAGCAAACCGTGGCCAAATGAATATACATTGTACATCGGCTGGCAGAATGCAAAATAAACCCATAGCCTTGACTCTGACGTTCACGTGTCGTATTCAGCAGGTACATGTGCCAGAAATATTAAAGGCGGATACATCCCTGCCCAAACGTCTCATGTCTCGCAGGAGCTTGATTTTGTTTTCATGAATAAAATTCAGACAGCAAATCCCCTGGCAGCTGAGATCTGCGGTGAGTGCCATGAAGTGTTAGAATCCTGTTATAGCGGACTGTAGGTGCGGATGTGTACATTGGCGGTGATGGACGAGGTGCTTCATCCCCAATTATCCACGGTATCGACCCAGGGGAGTGATTAACACCATCGGTGACGTACGGAAAGGCCACATTCACTCGTTTCTGTGAAGCAAAATCAGGAGTTAACGTTACCAACGCATTACTTATGGTAGCTTAGTCCTGCGGTGTCAGGAGGCAGGGGCGAGTTCTTAAAACCTTTCGAAGGTTCTTTAAGCCCCCCCCCCCAACCATGGTTAAGAGTAGGTCAGGGGCAAGGTCGGCTGTGGTTAGCTGGTGTTCGGCCAGGTCGGCTACTTTTCGGCTGCGCCAGCTGAATGTTTCAAAATGTTTAAAAGCATTTGATTGTGGACGGGAGGTTCCACCATGATTGGCTGGTGTTCGGGAGTAGGTTCTGGTGTGGTTGGCAGTCAAATTTGAGCCAAATTTAACTGAAATTCGATTTGATTCGTATCGAAAGGTAGGCGTGGCCTAAATCTCGCCAGACTGCTCCCAAACGTCAGACAACCTTGCTTTTTTTGGTTGGCTGGTGGTCGTGGGAAGGTTCTGCTTGTGTGACTGACAGGGGCATTAATGACGTAGCTTTCCAATCAACTGATTGAATTTAGAAGATGTAGAAAGCCTTTCAATCCATCACATGTAATGGTGTTTTAAGGTTTTCCCGAAGGCAATTTCCGCTGACGTTGCACAGCTTATCTGTCGTACGCATAGAACGCTAAAAGGTACGATATAAACCGAATCGACCAAGCAATCTTGACGCCTTTAATACCGGTATGCATGGGCAAACAACACGTCACTGTGGCTAGCTTGATTAAACAATTTTGGCTCGTTTCTAAAGCGCCGGTGCGTGGGCAGTGTTCTGTTCTCAGATTGAGTGAATTGACTTTAGGTGGGTTTTTGACCAACACCATTGGGGGCTAGATCAGATAATGCCATGAAACCCATATGTATAAAAAGGTGTTACATTGTTTCCTTGCTTTCATCCACACGTATGTCTGATGTTATTGGCATTTACATCAGATCAAGTCAAAAGAATGTGTCATACCGGCCATAGTGAACAAAAGTGCCTCTTTCCTCACAAAGTCGAGAAACCATTACAACCCACTGTCTAGGATACTGCGGTTTTCTTTTACACAACCAGGAGAGCCTCTCATCTGCTTACGTTTCGCTGCCTATCAGACAGCTTCCTCAGATGCTGGTCATCCTATGTTCTACCATCCTGATAAAATTATTTTTGGAAACCACTATCTAGTACACATATCACCATGTACTAGTATTCAATATTTGTCATGTAAGAAAAGATACAATAGTTCTGAGTCATTTTGTGTTTATATCTGATGACGATTCATGATGTAGAGTTTCAACACATTCGTCATGTTTGCATGCCGTAGTGATTCGGGGATAAAGTAAAGTAAGTGATTCAGGGAGTACTTCATGTTCGGCATTCTAGTTGGCCTGGATTGTTAAGCTAGTGCCATTCTACCGTGTATCTTAAACCCTGTCTGAACCTTCATAACCTTCCCCGACCACCAACCAACCAAGGCTGGCTGAGGTTCGGCAGTTCGGCTAGTGCTCGGGAGGCCACATTCGGCTGTGTGTGACAGGGGCTCAAGCTAGTGCCGTTCTACCGTGTATCTTATTGGAGAAAAGTTACTTTCACCCAGGAAGTCATGGAACAAAGTAACGTCACATATATAGCTTATATGGAATATATCTAGATCTATGTGCCATTCCACGTTGTAAAACGACTCATTTCCTGTAATGCACACTTTACGGAATGGCGACCGGGGAAGCGTAAACTATAAGTCCGTCTCCATGTTGGTCACGCTCCATTCCTTTCCTCTACAGTGCTATCTCTGGGGCCATTCGCCTGTAAGTTCATTCCGCTGGCTCAGGGAGTTGCAGTTGGGGCGTCTGTCTTCACACTGATGGCCATTGCGTACGACAGGTAAGGTTGAATACTAACACTCCAGGGATAAAAGTGGCTGTGGTAAAAATTGCTTTCATGGTTACGTAAGGGTGGTACAATTCAAAACTAGTCACAGGCTTAGACAGAAACTGAAATTACTATAAGTTCTCATTGGTATCATCCTGTCAGTATGAAAGTATTGGCAGTTGACGACGAGGTGTCTAAACCTGACTGTGTAGTATAGTAATCTCCAAGCAGATCTCTTTTCGGGGGCAATGCACTATCAAATTGTCCACCAATATCCGGTTTTCCCCCATAGAGATTAACAGTGTGATACTCCACATCCGCATCTTCCAATGGTTTATTGCGAGCTCTTTATTGGACACAGGGTTCCACTGTAAAGAAGTTAAAGATGTCAAATCTGGAGAAACAATCCTATCTTGAAACCCCAAATCATGCAAATACTGACGTCATAACACTGACGACATTGTTGGTAAAGCTCCTGTCACACAATCCGAACCTTCCCCCGACCACCAACCAACCAACCAAGGTTGGCTGACGTTCTGGAGCAGTCTAACCAGATTGAGACCACGCCTGCCACGATATGAATCGCATCAAATTTGAGTTAGATTTGAGTCAGATCTGACCCCCGAACACCAGCCAACCACCAGCCAACAATGGCCAAGTCCACACCTGATTGTTTTAAACATTTTGAAAAATTCGCCTGGCGCAGCTGAACAGTAGCCGACCTAGCCGAACACCAACTATAGCCGACCTTGCTCCCGACCTGCTCCTAACTATGGTTGGGGGGAGTTTGGGAGGCCATAGCCGGCTATGTGTGACAGGGGCTACATGAACTGTGTTGAGAAAAAAAAGCAATAACAAGATACACGCTCCACACCAAGACTTGCTCCCCAGCATCACCGACATTCAACAACTTCATACACAGACATGACTTTTGGATGTACCTAAGCCTAGAACTAGAAAAGACTTAGTGAAAATGCCAGGTGCTTTCACGTAAAGTGCATGACTTACGTGCTCTGAAAAGGGAGTCAAGGTTAATGTCAAATGGCCCAGGCGATATAGCTGGGAGGTAGGTAAAATGTCGCGACGGGATTTCCGCTGCACAAAGAACAGACAAAACGGTTCAGACCTGAACTGCTCGTAAAGCATGAAGACATTCACAAGCTGCAAATGTCATAGATGATCCATTAAACTTGACTAAGCGTCCTGGATATGGCGAGGCGGGCTTCCGACCTTCCGTCACGGACAGAACAGGCCCCTGAGTCACACAGATAAACCTGGCTTTCTGCGTTCGGCTGATTAATATCCATTGTGCAAAAACATAAACGTCTGAAGTGAACATAAAGGCATTCCCTCATCAGACATACATCAGGTATTGCAGTAGGTGCCTCAGCCAGTGCACCATGAGAACGAAGGCTTTTTGTGGTTGTATTGAGAATATGAAATTATGAGTATTAGATATTGTTACATAATGATAAAATGAACTGTTCTCCAACTCAGACATCTGATGAAGACCGAGAGATTCGGTCGAAAAGTTCGGTGAGTCAAATTCCTTGAATTGGAGAAAAGTTTATTTCTCAACTCAGATGAACTTTCATGCTAATAAAGATATTGTTGTCTGTAGTAAACGCTTTTGCCACCACCACATTTATCTTAAAACGTAACACTCACTTGGAAATTTAAGACAGTAGAAAAGACGGTTGGAAGACATCCCAAACTTAACAATCCATAAATGATAATCGGCATGTCTGTAACTAAAAGGTTATCAAAGGTCAATTGAGGGTTCACGATTTAATGAGGTGTAGGCGTTGACCATTAGAGCAAAAATAGCTGCGCTATCATGCAGTTGTGAGCCAATATTCATTTCCTTCCTTTAAGCAAGCTGCTGCCCGGAAATCAACTTGTACGTTATTGATTTTAATCCCTTATCATTGAGATAGGCAGCAGTTAGCAACGGAGAAAGATTCGTAAAAGGCAGTAGTATAAAAACAATGATAGAAAACTTTATTGCACGACAATTGTGCACGGTACGATATAGTCAATAGGTATTTTCCCATCAGCAGGCGCAATTTGAGAGTACCAATTCGACATGAACGTAACTGAAGGCCTTTTGAATAATATACAAATGTCAAAATCTAAATTTAGGTCTTGCAAACTAAAATATGTCGTGTAATAATTGGATACGAATCATTATTGTTTGGCCCAACATTGCCACCAAGCGACTGATGTGTATTTTATTCCTTACATTGTTTATTGCCTTTCCTGTTCTGTTAGGTACAGACTGGTTATTCATCCCAGCAAAAACAAGGCTCCAGTGAAGTACTGGTCCTGTATCCTGTCGGGCGTGTGGGTGTCCGCCATCTCCATCATGGTCCCTCAGGCTGTCGTTAGAGAGGAAATCATCCACCTGCTACCGGGGGGAGACATCAAGGTCTGCCAGGAGTTCTGGCCTTCCTACACACAGCAGCAGGCCTACAGCGCCGCCCTGCTGGCCTGCTGCTACCTGGGACCGCTCGTCATCTCAGCCTGTCTCTACCTCATGGTCGCCATCACTCTTCGCCGCAGGAAGAGCACCAACAACACCCTGCACGCCAACCAGCGGTTCAACAAGGTCACCAAGATGCTCGTCATCGTCATCGTGCTGTTCACCCTGTCGTGGATCCCGCTCTACACCTGCTGGATGGTGGAGGACTTTGGCGGGCTGTCCCCGCCTGAGAAACTAATACTGCACGACTATGTCTATCCTTTCGCACACTGGCTGGCCTTCTCCAACAGCTGTGTGAATCCGTTGCTTTACGGTTACTTTAACAAGAGCTTGCGCAAACGGTTTCGGGACTCCCTGGTGCGCAAATCCGATAATGAGATCACAGGGGGGAACATCTCGCTGAAAATTAAGGCGAATGTCAACAGGAAAGCCATTCTGAAGTACCGCCGTAATTCAAATAAGTGAACACATCAGATGAAGTTCTAACGGCCTTGCTATAAGGGAAACATATGACCATATATGGGGTGTAAGAAATGTATCCTGAACCATGCCTCTTTGTTAACGATAGAAATGTATGTATTAACAGGGTGTGAAGGTAAATAAACCGGTAAAGTCTTCTTCACGTTCCCTACCAATATCACAATTTTGTGGAATTTCGAGAAAAAAGAAACCTTTAGAGTGGGTGTACCAAACGTCTTGTAAATTGTGAAAAGGTAGTTCTAGGATAACAATTAAACAAGACAAATGGTGTCGTAAGATGGTACTTTGTTTTAGTGCATCTTGATGTCAATGTGTTTACTATACATTGTGATGTTAGATCAGATATGCATTTGACTGCAGGAAATTTGGATGTTGGAGAAATTTGTTATCGTCTGTTATGTATTGTATTTTCTACGGATAAAACAACATTCTCCTCTAACATAAATCCACTGATTAAGTCTGAAAGAATACTGATATTTGTATTTCATTGTTTGGTACATTTCCATGGATGATCAGATTGATCCATGTTGTTCTGCGACAAAGTGTGACCGATTTTGTGTAAAACCATGGAAGTAAACGTGTACGGGAACATCACAGGAAAATGATACATATCTCGGCGTCATACATTAAAACGTAAAAAAGTTGAAATAGTTTTTTGTTACACGGACTAAGCAATTGATACATGTTTATATATCCAGGAATTCAAACAGTTTATATATATTCAGGAATTCAGACAGTGTCGCCAAGTCTAGAACATTTGGGTCACATTGAAGGTGTAGATCTATTGATGTGCCTATTGAAGTATAAACAGTGCTATTGCGTACGGGTTCGTCTAAGGTCTTCTCTTTTTGTGTTTTTGTTGTACGAAAGATGAGTCTGGTTGGAAGAAATAAGTGAAATAAGAGAAAAATACGGAGGGTTGTCCAATTGGAAAAGGGACATGGTAGCTCTGATGGAGACGATTTTAATAAATTATTGAATGTGCTATGGAAGTAAAGTTGTTTTATTTCACAGTCACATTCCATGTCCTCTCATAGTGGTGTGTGCAATACTGTATTAAATTGGCAAGACAGTATCAGATTGTCAATACAGTATCAGATTGGCAATACAGTATCAGATTGGCAATACAGTATCAGATTGGCAATACAGTATCAGATTGGCAATACAGTATCAGATTGGCAATACAGTATCAGATTGGCAATACAGTATCAGATTGGCAATACAGTATCAGATTGGCAATACAGCATCAGATTGGCAATACAGTATCAGATTGGCAATACAGTATCAAATTGGCAATACAGTATCAGATTGGCAATACAATATCAGATTGGCAATACAGTATCAGATTGGCAATACAGCATCAGATTGGCAATACAGTATCAGATTGGCAATACAGTATCAGATTGGCAATACAGTATCAGATTGGCAATACAGTATCAGATTGGCAATACAGTATTAGATTGGCAATATAGTACTAGCATCAGATTGGCAATACAGTATCAGATTGGCAATACAGTATCAGATTGGCATATACAGTATCAGATTGGCCAGGCAGTATCCAGCAGTACGCCACCCAAGTGGGGCGGGTAATGGTTACAGGCGGCCAATATAGCCTCCCCTTGCCCCAGCTAGAGAATCTGCTTGGAGATTAGCTACTGTCAGCTGGTCATCGCAGTGCAATAATCAGTATTACTCCTCACCGCAAGGGGGCGTCATGGCAAGGAGAATGTGGTCCTCCGGTCCCAAACGTGACTGACTCTATTTCTCTACGGGCTGTACGTATCAACTCACTTGTTGCGCTTCAAGTAAGCAAAATATGCAATGAGACACTGCGGCTAATTCTTCAAATGTTTGTTTTTTTGACAAACGATTGAAATACCGGTCATTTTATAGCAGTATACACAAAGTGTAAGCAAAAGCATCCGTTCTGAACAACACAACCACACCTTGGCGTCCACCTTGTCCCATGGTCATCTTGAGGGCTGGGGACCATGGTCGCTTCCAGCTCAAGCTTCCTCCACCCAAACAACTGCAGCTGGTACAATATTCGCAAACTTCACTAGGTGGCGGTGTTGTGCAGATGTGAGTCTTCAGACACCACACGAATCGACACTCAAGTCACGTGGGAGGATCCAGGAACTAACAATTTGGTAAGGGCATGGGGGCAATTATCTGGCGTTCCTATCTTTCTGGCAAATGGTGAATCTACGTACGTAAGTGTGATTAACTGAGAGCGCGCACGTGGCACATGGTACTTGAGAAAACAATAGACCGGACGCACAAACGAGCCACTCACAACACAATAACATGGGAGCAAATTATGTGTTAATCATTTCAAAAAGCCTATTTTTTTACAAGTGTTACAAAATCGCAGTAATTGAATAGAGGGATTTCTATTCTAATTGGACTTGCTGCCTGACATATTTGGAAAGGCAATATCTGATTGGCCCTTATCTTGCTGGCGAAATCAGAACCCCATCATTAACGATATCTAAGAACATCATTAATGTCGTCGCCAGGATGGTGATAATGCGATGTTCGTCTCTCGCAGTCGATGGCGTCTAGTATAGTGCTGCGGGCAAATCATTTAGGTACAGGTCTAAAATACCATCAATGTACCGACACTGTACCTGAACAGACTTACACTAATACAAGTTTGTAACTCACGTCGGTGAAGGTTAGACATCCAGGTAATACGATACGTCAAAAGCAGTTACTCAAGCAACTGAATATGATTTTGGAAACGGTCAGAAACAGGTAGCACCCACTACCTTTCGTCAGTGACTCTGAAAAATAAGCACGAACTGTTGATTGATTGAAAGTTTGTAACTTGTTGAATTATTTTGTTACTAGAAACGTGTTATTCCTATCATAAAGATTAAAATTTAGCACTCGGAAAAAAGAAGCTGACTATGAGCATTTAATCAAATTTACGCGTAATGAGCAGTATTCAGGCCTGTGGCTCGACTTGTCCGGATGTAGGAACTACATGCGTCACCCAAAATTTGCCTTGAGTGATCTCCAAAGAATCGACACAATGGGTGTTCTTTTACTACCGATATCGCCGTGAAAGAAACCAGTTTCTACCAGCCACGCATCTTGCGTACGGCGTGTGCGTGTTTCCGCTCCCTGGAAAGAGCTGTCACCACGGGACTCACAAAAGAAACGCGCCACGCGCCGTCCTCAATCTGTCAGCAGCAACTCCCCCTACACACGTGCCGTACACACACGTGCGTGAGGATTTACCTTAACCTTATTCAAGCTTGAGGATATGGGACGTAGTCTTACTTCTTGAGCCTAATGACATACGGCGTATATGTATGGTGATTTCAGACTGTACTAGAAAGCTAATATTTGCAGGAAAATACAGAATGTTTACCTTCACATATGGATCTATGTATTACAGTAACAAAATACTGCTCTGTTTATTCTTTTTAACGCATTCATTCATGTATATTTAAGTAGTTGAGCAAGGATGAAGACACTGATATGATATCATCCTTGGAGTTGCTATCTTGTTACATTGGTGAAATCAACACTACCAGTAACCATGGCAACCTCTCCATGGGTCCTGTATCTTGCTACTTGGTGAAACCAAACACCGCCAGTAACCATGGTGACGACAGGCACGGTGTCTCCTGCATGCAGGTCATTGACCTTACTTGTTGAAGAAGAAACCAATCTAAAATATCATGTTTTTTTCTTCTGCGACATGAAGATGCCCCGCGTGCCGCAGTTTGAAGCTTGAAGTAGATTATATACGAGTGATTGTTTACAGGATGTGCGTCTTTTCTACTTAAGTATCTTGCTTTTATGCTTAATATATTGCGGCGGAACATATCAGATTCCTACCTTAAAGGCATAAGATATATTTCCCGTAGTAAGAGTGAGCCAGGATGTACTAAATTAAAAGGAATCATGCCGTGAGGTTTCCTGTGCTACTCTGGAGAGAAGCGAAATGTCGCTGAAAATGAGATACAGTAAAGGCCTCTGGCTGACATGTCCGGATGTAGTAGCTACATGCAGCGTTTTGTCTGCGTCAGCAAAAATTTCATTTGAGTGATCTCAAAAGAACGGACACAATGGGTGTTCTTTTACCGATCGCAGTGAAAGAAACCAGTTTCGACCAGCCGGGAACAGATTGTTGCTCATCTAGTATCGTTGAGTTGATGTAACCGAGTTGGAGCTGAGGAAATTGCTGAAAAATTACGTTTCTACTTGGCAAATTTAATAATGGAGAAATTTGATCTCAATGACATCACCTCTTAGCAACTTAGCACACCCACGTACGTTTCGAGCCTGTTTTTTTCATTTAACATACATGTATGCCCATATAAATTCGTTTCTTGTTCTACCATAGAGGTGAATAGCCAAAAGTAGGCAATACTAGTAAATGGTACATTCGCTCAAAGTAGCAAATATCATGGTAAAAAGAAGATATTGAGGTTTTTCTCACGGTAGTTTGTCCGCTGCTTTCCTCAGGGCTGTCATGGCTGGAGCTGATTCGCCACACTTTCTGCACAATAAGGCAAGCTGAGAAAAACTGCTCTAGCCTTAGATTGGCAATTTGAAGTGTATGAAGTCAATTTCCGTTCGAAGAGTGATCTCGCGCTCGACAAGCTTCTGCTCTACCGTCCACGCGCTGAGTAGCTTTAATCTAAATCTAATCTTCCTCAATCAGCATGATTGTCTGCACAAGAATGGTGCAGCATAGCACAGCCTTTGCGTAGATTGCTTCAGTGAAAGATAGAATGCACCAGGAGCCTTTAGTAGACAGAAAGCTTCACACACAGGGTGTGTTTCTGAAGGCTACAACAATACTGTGTGAAACTAATGACGCACAAAACATCTACACCCCACATCATCATTGCGATCCTGTCAAGTCAACATTCCATGTATGAATGAAGTTTAATCTCCAGTACATTTTTAATCCAAATTTGAAATTTAAAAAAAATCATATTTCAAATACCAATTACTCTCCATAGGATCGGAATATTGGACTGAAACTAAAATTTCTGTAAACCCTGGTTTATTATCTATCAGGCTACCAAATTGCATTGAAAAATATTAATGTTTAATTGATTGCCCCACCCCTTAGTATAATTGTATCAAAGGGCGTGGTCCACGTGGGGCTCAAAAGGTCAAAGGCAGATAGCCGGGTCAAAGCTACCACTCTGCGACGGGTATAATATCAAATTATATTCACCCTACTTTTCAAAAATCACATGACAAATTTGCCACCTCAGGTGGTATCGATACCTCCGCTAGCCCATGGCCGCCTGTAATCAGCTGTCTACCGGGGCTGACTCGTGACAGGCGGGCCCTTGCCTCCGAAGGAATCTGCTTGGAGATTGAGTGAAGCTGTGGGCGGAGATATTATGCCCGAAAGCTAACCATATCTCAGGGTATGGAATAACGTCACGACCTGTACCGTTCCCTTCAGGTAATTCGTCATAATGCACGTTATAATGTTCAGAGTATCTTGGGTACCGATTTCTGTCGAAGATATTGGTCAGCAGCCACGCTTATCTATATGTTTATCGTCTAGAACAACTTACGACAGGCCAAGCTGCGCTCTACATTTGATACACGCCGTGAGGCATTTTCCGAAAGTTCTTTGGTATGAGACGGTTCTGATGTTGATCGAGTGGTTTCTTGAACGTAACAAATTTATTAATTCGTCTATTGTCAAGGGGACAGTAACGAATGAATGAATGAAAGACCTTTATTGCACGTTTATGCTCTTATGAGCTAAGTACAGGTCATGAGTAAAGCAGAAGTAAAAATTACAGCAGTATCTTACCAAAACATTAAGGTTGATAAATTTCAATAGAAGCATTTTTAGGGGTGAATTTCAATAAACTCCGATAAATTTATTACAAAGACCGATGTAACAAGTCTGGGAGCATTTGCCCACTCTTCCCATATGCCCAATTAGTCTTTTGGTCCAATTTTTTAAAATTTGAATCCATTTCACCAATTGGCATAAGGAGAAGAAGAATAAACAAGACATAAACAAGTGCTTTTGAAAAAAACTGGCATTTCTGCGCGCTATCACTGTTACATGTTGTACATCTTACATATGTCACCCTGCATCTGCTTGGAGATAGCGTTATATATATGCCACTCTACATCTGGTTTTATATTTCCCTCCTATACCTGTATATGGAGGTAAATATGATGATAGATCGCTAGTCTTACTAGACTGTGTCACTTCCATGAAGTTACCTTTCAGCGGTTGCGACAAGAAAGTATGACTTGGCAGTGCAGACTTGACGGGTGTCATCACCCTCTCCCAATATGGTGAGATAGGCGAGCACTTAACCCAATTGTGTCATCTAAATGTGAGAACGTCTCACATGCTGTGGACTCCGCCTCAGCACATTTACACCTACATGTTTTACATTTGTAGCCATTGAAAGTAATCTCAGGCACGTGTGGGTGATGAAATGAACCCATGTGACGCTCGGGAAAGCAAAACACTGCTTCGAACGTGCCAATTCTTCTTAGGGATCTAAAGCGGCAAAAATATTTAATTTTTTTCTCCTCAGACGGCGTGGTTTGAAATACGTGACGTGCACAGCTTTCCGTTCTACTGCCTCTTCATCCCGTATTACTTGTATCAGTAGAATGTGTGAGTGAGTGTTGGCAGCTTGAGTCATCTTTTTTTCTCTCAGCTTGCCTTATTGTACAGAGAGTGTGGCGAGCTGAATCAGCTCCAGCCATGACAGCCCTGAGGAAAGCAGCGGACAAACTACCGTGGGGAAAACCTGGTTGTGCCCAAGAAAATCTCAATATCCTGATTGTACCATAATTTTTCCTACTTTGGGTGATCGTGAATGCATTACATTACCTATATTGTACAGTCTAATCCCTTTAAGGCAGCTTACGGGCTAAGATACGAAATTACATGCCCATGTAATATCATTTAGAAAGGCCTGGCACTTGTGTAAGTTTGCTACACGTAAATTGTCTACATTTTTAAATTTAGCAAGTAGAAAAGTAATTTGTTAGCAATTTCCTCAGCTCTAACTTGGTTAAGTCAATTCAACGATACTAGATGAGCAATATAGAAATATAATGAGCATCACATGTTCGGCTGTGTGTGACAGGGACTTAACCCTTGTCCCGTTGGCTATTCTGTGCAATATATGCCCCCTGTGTTGGGGATTTCAGACCCTCTTGGAATGGAGGTACTACTTTTGTTGTACTAGTCTACAATGTTACTAAGAAGTCCAGGTAACATCAGGATTACATATATGAGAAAAAGATCGAGCCTTCCCAACATGTGTTGGGTACATCACTGGGGACGTGAATCTGCTTCCTGACATGTTGGGAGCAACAGGACAAGATATTCCCTCTCGATAATACACAACCACAGACTCTCAGTTTCTCCTGCAAATAGCAACGACGACTGATGATGCCGGCAATCAGTGTGATTAATATCGACCATACATGAAAAGCCTTGCTTTGTTGGAACTACATAGCACAGCATGTTGTTAATATATAGCTTTCTTTTGACAACAAAGATAAGTCAACTCACAGGGGACCGCAGCCTAATGCATTTGCTTTGAATCCGTATCAAAACAGCTCTGTAAAATTTGTCTTTACTGCAAGGACGTTGCCCAGTTACATAATCTTGATGGGAAGGCAGAATTTCTCCGCCCACAAACTTGACGGTTATACAAGCGACGGTGTTGTGTAAGAGTGTCAGTACTTCAGTTCGTCTGAATGACGTTATGAGTGGGGTTGAGTGGCGCGACGGCAGAGTGCTCGACTCGAACCAAGAGGTCCCGAGTTCGAGTCCTGCCATGCCACCGACATCGTGCCCTTGGGAAAAGCACTTTACACGACTTTCCTCACTTAACTCAGACGAAAATGGGTACTGTCCTGTGCTGTATTTGTCCTCTGCGTTGGTGGTGGCATAAAATAAGTTGAAAAACTTGAGTTTGCCGTCACCATGTCTTGTCATGAAATGTTGGGATAAAAAATGACGTTATGAAATTCAACCCTAGCTATTCGATATCATGTTTGTTAAACCGTATTAAACACCAGCCTAAACAGTAGACGCTGTGGAACTACGTGTCGATGTGTCTACGATACAGCTACCCATTTCTTACTTTCCGAACTGCTATAGATTCAGATGGCATAAAACACGTTCCCCTGCATGTGTGGCTGGTTTACATAACGAGCACTTAATCAACAGTTGTATAAGGCACGGCGCATGACAACTTCTATTATCTTTAGTTGAAAATGAGCGCCATTTTATAGTGGAGTGTTCGTTATACAATGATAAGCGCCTATTGCTGTTCTCTTTTCTGTTCGATTGTTCAACTGATTCCAATACACTAGATCCTATAAATCAATTTAAATACATTTTAAGAGGAGATAATCCATTCAGTGTGCAAATAGGGAAATACATTAAAGAATGTTAGAGACTGAATGTTAGAGAATAGTTAAACCTCTAATGTTGCCACCGACATGTATTCTGTACGTAGTTTGCCGCATGCATATATTCAGTAAGTAGGATGACTTTGTCCATACATGTATTTAGCTTTGTTCGATCACAGAGCAGAGGCTAGGAACGGAGCGGATACACAGCGTTCACGGATGGATTCCAGGCGAGTATTCTAGTATAAAAGAATACATAGTATGGGATGAATATGCAGGTGCGCATATGGTATTTTCCAACATTTAGTCTGGCCTTGTGGGCTGTTAGTCGGCGCCTTTGGAACATTCTCAATCGTTTGATGGAATATAACTGCCACAACATGCGCTTCTTCAGAGAGCACCATGCTGCCTCGTGCTAATGAACTTCTAGATGAGAGAGATTAAAGCCCTTCGGCTTTGGTAAGGATAAAAAGGTTGCATGAAAGCTGCTTAAAAGCCCTACATGAGCGGAAATTGGAACTTCACACCCATCTATATAACCAATCTCATGTTTCTATGGGAGCAAAGTCACGTCATGGCTCTTAGACTATCGAATTTATATCAGATACTTAGTGAAAATTATTCAGACTTACACAAGGGAGCATGTCTGAAATATTGCAGATCGCTTATTAGCCTTTTCTTCCTACATAAGTTGAAATGTGATATTTAAAGGGGCATTATATCATGTAACATTTTTGCACCAAAAATTGAAATATCTTAATTGCAAAAAATCTGTGTGATTGTACTTTTCAACATATTTGTGCAATTATCCCACATTTCTCACATTTATGGTTGGCGCTAAAACAGCTCACACGAGGCGCACTCATTTTGTAGCACCACCACAAAATACCAGAATGTAAACAAACATGGCTAACAGCTCTGTTTCCAGCTTTTAAACACACACTAGTATGGTGTAATATTTTGGCACTTCCACTTCCTGAATGACACTTATTTGAGCTGCAATGAAGTAGGGCTGATTAAAATTACTTTGTAAAGAAATGGACGTTTTTGTATCGTCCAAATGTTACACAATGCAGCTTTAAAAGGTGAAGGTCTGCAATCTAAATTTACACGTATAGCTGCACGCATTGCGTCATCGGACTGAAAAATGGCCAAAAGAATACATGCCGTCATGCCAGTTAATAACACAGCAAGACATCATCACACTGGTCTCACATATGAGCAGTTTATAGTTATGTCCCTTGTTTCTGGGAAATGACGAGATCTTACAGAAAAACACTCGTAAGTCTATACACATACCTGACAACGTTGGTACAGTATGCTGTGTCTGATGTTGAATTAGTAACAATCAGATGTCATTTTTTCCCTCTTGTTTTCATGCATCCCGACCAAAAGTTTAATAGGTCTGTGCCTGTAGCAAGCACTCATAACCAAGTAACATAACCCATGTAAGATTTTATAAAACATGGTCAAATAGTGTACATGGTCACGATCAGAAAGTCTTTGCCACCCTAGTTGACCCCCCCCCCTGTTGAGTAAGGCGTTTGGTGCATAAATTTACCTGAAAGTATCAACGGCAACATACATGTACGTTATGAAAGACGGCCTGCTATGTTGTATCACTCTTGTGCAGACACTCGTGCTGAATTAGGAAGATTAAAGCTACTCAGTGCGTGGATGGTAGAGAGGAGATCACCACTCGAACGGAAATTGAAACTTCACACCCATCTAAACAACCAATCTCATGTTTCTACGGGAACAAATTAGACCCACGTCATGACTCTCAGAATATCTAAGTTATATTAGATGCTTAGTGGTATTGGCGGGGAAATTATTCAGACTTACATAAGACAGCATGTCTGAGACATTGCAGATATCTTATCACCCTTCATTACCTTCCTTCTTAACGTGAAAGGTGATATTCAAATGGTGAAAGTCAATTTAAATTTACTGGCACAGCTACAAGCATTGCGTCATGGGACTGGAAAATGGCCAAAACAAAGCATGCCGTCATGCCAGTGAAGCTATCTTAATAACGCAGCACGGCGTTCTCACACTGGTCTGACATATGAACTTCATTTCTTTGCTTTATGGCCACACTTGGCAACGTTACAGACATTCACAACATAAAATTCCAGTCTAATCATTGAGTTAATTAAAATCAAACAAAGAGACAATCATACCAAATTAAATCAGACATAAGGCACATTAATAGAATATAATTGACATTTCTATATAACCATATGAAACCAATTACAATGAAATACAACAGTTCCCGAATGTAGACAAACGTGATAGGCATTAACAATGTCATGAGCAAAGACGTTTTGCACAAAAAAATACACTCTTCTGATGGTATAGAGAACATCGAATCTTGCAAATCGTCCTACCAGTTGTTGATTTCTGTAGCAAGTTAATTCAGTTAAATGCTGGCAGTGACATTACGGTGAGCATGGCAGCTAGTTCAGAACCTGGCACCACGGCTCGTGAAAAACGTTCTTTTGGGAAGCGAACACAAGCAAACATTAATGGAATGGAATGAAAGACCTTTATTGTACGTTCATGCCGCGACGGGCTAGGTACAGCCGGTCAAGACTTCACAGACACATAACAAAAATATTACAGAAAAGTGGAGACAAAAGATACACTACTTAGTTATACATACATAGGATCATATAAAGGTACTAAACTAGGCTAATACAAAGGTGTTCTAGTTACTGAGCTAATACAGAGTGGTCAACTTCTTCTCGCTTCTTTGTACAATGGTAAATGTGGGAACAGATCATGTTTGTAATACAGGGTTTGTCTAGACGCATCAAAAATATAAATTTATCGTTTGCATTTAGATGTTCGAAGTTAATAACTTGTAATTGTATGTATCACGGTAATCATGTATTGTTCGCTTCTCGAAAGAACGTTATTTACGAGCCAGATTCTGAACCGGCTGCCATGGGCACCGTGACGTCACTGCAAATTAATTCTGAACTGGCGGCAGAAATCAAGAACTGGTCGGATGATTTGCAAAATTCGATGTATCCTAACATCAGAAGAGTGTATTTTTTGTCCAAACGTCTCTGTTCATTGAATAATGCCTATCACATTTGGTCATTTTCGGGAACTGTTGTATTTCATTGTCATTGGTACCATGGCCCAATAAAATGTAAAGTTGTTTCGTACGTATGCACTATACGGACATGTATTGTCGTATTTCTATTCAACAAGGGACATCTAGCCTTAGGCTGACGGATAGAGGATAACGCTAACGGTTTTGTGAATTACAGGCGACGCTTGTGAGTGGGCTGAAACTGATTCTCGAGTAAGATACTCTTAACAAAGTCGCAATCAACAGATCTGAAAAGCTCCCAGTATTTGAAAGTATCCCATGCCCTTGAGAGAGGTACCTTGGGGAATTGGTATCGCAGTGTTGCATCTGATTTCAAAGTTTGACGTCCTTTGTTTTCTTAAGTTGTACTAGGTGGTAAACCTTGCTAACTTAACATAAGGATATGATTTCAGATTTATCTTTTGAAGAATGTGAACCATGGGCATACATCGATACAGACACGGCCATTAATTAGTTCCTGCTTTGCACCATGCATGCAGTGCAGTCCTTCACGATTTTAATTGTTTTTATTTGTAGCCTGCGGTGTCTTAAAAGACACGTGGGCCTACAGGAGACGGCCTACTGCCTCAGATGTGAATCTGCCAAGGAGACTATTAGTCGAATGCGTGTGCATCAGTCACCTGCAGGCGACAACACAAGATCTAACGTTGTTTTATGCTCATTATAAGCTTGCGGGAAGGTTTCAGGCAAAGTGGTTCCGCCTACTGCTTTGATGCGAGAGGATAATGAGGATGTTGTTTAATCGTGTTAAGATGCATTAGTGTGCAAGACGCAGTCAGTGGACGACATAATATCCGAGCTGTACCGTTGTACACCTGCTGCAGAACATCCAGTCAGCTATCTCGCATGTCCTGATCCAGGTAAGTAACAACATCCATTCCTTCATTTCTTACCTTCCTCCTTTGCTCTGGACCCGAACATGTACTAGGTTCTGGACCGGACACATTAGGTTTTCGTCAGTAATTTACCTATATACATACATACGCTTGTCGGGGAGTTGGTATTATATCTTGCGCTTGTAGCTATAGGTTCTTAAGTTGTATATGTCACAGGCGAATCAAGGTTTTTAATGATTGTTTCTAACCCTAAAATGTGCTGAATACTACTCACTAGTGACAAAAACTTAGTCTATAGCTAACTTCAAGAACTAGTGAGTAGTATGCAGTACATTTTAGGGTTAGAAACAATCATTAAAAACCTCGATTCCAGTCTCCTCTGTATCCCAATCACCCCTGTGACATATATATATATATATGTGGAGACAAAAGCTCATCAATCCAGGGTCAGAAAGGTATATCGCACTGCGTTTTAATTTGTTGGACACCATGAAACACACAAGGCGACCAAGTCTAGAGGCAGAGTCGACCTACATTTGAAGGGAAGTCTCGTATTTCTTGCATTACCTGTTGGGCGCACTCGCAGTGCGGGGCCATGATCCCCCGTGATCCATGAAAAAACCTTGCGCAGTCTGCTGACGTACTGCCTGGATTACAAGTGTACATACTGGGATGATTGCTCGAAACACTAGTGCTATTTCATATTGACTATACTATTGGTATGATATTGGTTGCAGATCTGACCATAGCTAAAAAGAAACACGCTGCATTATCAGAATAGCTTCCAATTTTGAAGCTCCAGGTAACAACCAAAGAGTAGTAAAAGAGGAAGAACATTTGACAACACGTCGGTTTCAGCGATCACGCGTAAAAGGTGCATTATATACATGGCTTGTTTCCACGCGTGGTCCGAGTCGTAAGTGGTACTTTGCTGCCACCATGGAGGAATGACATTTCGAATGGCAATTTTGGCAGGGCGACAAGGACCAAAGTCTTAAGATCTCCCGAGAAATACGTCTTCTGTAGGACCTTGTTGATTTCTGTATGAAGTTGTAGCAGAAGGACAGACAAGGACAAGGGTTGAGATCCATGCAGATATATCATGTAAATCCTTCTCAATTGGGTCGTTGACCTTTTCTAGGTTACAAAGGTTTTTGGTTTAGTTATAGCTTGTTTTACACCCAAACAAGTAGCAAAAGCAGCTTTCAATATTCAAGGTGCCTCGTAGATGACTAAAATATATCTATTTCTTGTTCAAGACACGTGTATTTTGTTGACGCGCATGCGATTGTGACAGAGCCAAGCCTTCTAACAAGCGAAAATCACCTTTTTCTAATTTTAGGCTACAAAATGTCCAATACTCAGTTGCTTTGATCCTTTACCAAGCAAATATTCTTTATTGAGTGGTTCAAAACCTATATGGAGACATACTTATAGCACGAATGCTTCACTGTGTTGTGTTGAAGAGGCAGTATAAGCGTCACCCGCGTCTCTGACGTCGACGCTGTTACCATGTTGATGTGTGTTTGTCGCGTAGTTGGGACCTCGTTAACGTCTGCTTGAGTGGCCCAAATAGGCGGACTTGGCGAGGGTGCAGAGACAGCAACCGCACTCACACACCCACACACTCTCACACGTCATGGCGAGGAGAAGCTTGGGGATAATGACAAGGTATAGCAAAGTGGTTTTATTGCCTACATACCATGCATTACAGTGCTCGGATTCTCCATATAGCCTCTTCATCTCCACACAATATCCCTGACATCGTCAGGTAATCCCAGACCTGAGACAATGCAACCAGAAGAGACCATAGAAAATGAGAATCTCATTTTCCTCCCACGCTTTTGGCTAAAAGTCTTCCCAAACATGTTTTTGAATGTTTTTTTTTCAATAACCGAAGCTATCCTCGCCAGAAGACCACTCCTTTTGATTCTATCACGTTCTCTTTATCCTGAATACAAAAGTTTTCTTTCTTTCGTTTTTATTTTATCTATGTTGCACTAAACCCGGTTAACCTTGTTACCTTTTTTGATACATACAAGTTCCAAATATATTCCGAAATCTTATGCATGGTCATGGTAGGTTCGCGTGAAATTGAGGTAGCGCTCACTCTCACACACTCAGCCGAGCTCAGAACCTCTTCATGGCTGTGCCTCTTCGTTACGTCCTATTCTGCCCACGCATGGTTTCATAAACAATATCCGAGCGTGCATGGGTTCTGCCATGTCCCTCCCATAAAATGACAATAATTTTGCTCCTTTCATCAGATGGGTAAGGATACGCCCGTGGATATCTTAATAAAGTATCGTCAACAGATACGCGACAGCGGTCGCACTTACTACCAGAAGTTGTCGCAATTCGAGAGCTTTTCATAAAACTGTAGTAAAAACGTCACACGGCAATCTAGGTATACCATGACTAGATCCTTCTAAATCCTTACTTTAATCTGATTTAAAGTGCCCAGAAGATGCTATACAGAGGATTAAGTTTGTGTTGCCCATTACCATTTAAGGTTCTCCGTGCGCCAAAGAAAGGGATAATACCGTACCCCAGGTGGACTTTTCCATTGAACACAAGAGAGATTTTCAGATCTAATGATTGCAAGCTTGTTAGGAGAGTCTTACCAGGGAATTTGTTCCAGCCCACACATACGCTTCGTCTGTATTCTCTTCACAAAACCGTCGGCTGTGGCCTCGATCCGTCAGTCTTAAGGCGCGGAAACAGGAACTCTACATGTCCCTTGTTGAATAGAAATTGGCCAATACATGTCCATAGTGTATATGTACGAAGCAATTTGACATTTTCTGAGATTGTATTTAATGTCTACGTTTTGTATGAGCGCTTGGACAGGTACAGACTTACTAAAACCCGTCGTTGGGAGTTCAGTTGGTTATTGGCTTGAAAAACAAGAGAGAAATGGCAGTATTCAATTGTTAACTTGACCACATCAAGTACACTGTAGTCTCTGCAATACATATTATACAACTTTGTCAGGTACGTGAATCGACATACAAGGGTCATTCAGAAAGTCAACTGACGTCATGGCTAACCCGGTAACAAGGGGAGTAACTATAAACCATAGAGTTTTATATCAATGCCCACCAAAACTCAAACCACTGTGATCATTTCCTTGGTGACGCCCTTTTGAAAATAAGTAACGTTAGATGAGATAGAGGGCAAAACCATGGCTAATTTTAGCTGTCACCAGAGTTGTGTGAGTCAACTTAAAAGTCAGCTACCCTCTTCCCGGTTGAAATACGAAGGGATTCCTCGCCAAATATTTTGCTATGTCATAGTATCAGATCTGCAGAAACGACCTACAAAGCACTAGCCACAGTCTTGTTGTTACCCGTCGTTTTCTCTCGTCTTACCTACTGATTTTCTCACCTACTGATCAGTACGTCGCCTGCTATGATTTGAGTTTTTGTGTTTTGGAGACATTGACAGAAGACTTTACAATTCATGATCATGCCCCGAAGGTTGTGCTATGCCCTTATTTTCAGGTGAGGTCGCGAACAGTCCGAACGACCCACGCGCTGTAGTTGCTTGTAGGCGCTTTGCTGGGGGTAGCAGCAACAGGCCATCAACGATGCCCTCCATCAATCTCTGCTGTTGGCTGCTCATTCCCCTTCTTACCTAGTGGATCTCATTCTCCTCAGGTCTTCAGCTGTATGGAGGCGTATGATAAAGCACGATACCAGTTGATATTATATATAAGCAATTATTTCTGTCTTGTGATAATGGTTAGCCTGTATCGTAGTTTGTTTATGCCAGGGCTCCTATGGGATGGCACCAATGCTAGATAACGTACAGCACGATGTGTTCCTGAATATATAACATCGCAAAGAAATATAGTCATGCCGATGTCTTCACATAGATCACAAGTACCACGTTGCCTGACTACTGAAGAAACAGCACCATCAACACTTTACAATGTGAAGACATTCTCCCCAGTGGCTAATTATAATCATACATTACAGCGTAGATGATATAGAACGAGTATTCCATATCCCTTAATGGCTGTGATATAAGAGATACTTGTGCAACTAGCTGCATATAGTTCTAGCTAGTTCTAAGTCAACCGACGATTTTGGATATGAAACAGCTGGTAGAAACCATCAATGTTCCGATGTAATTTGCCATGGCAGTGATTTCGCTACGGGTTAATGTGCATTTGTGATGCACGGCTTCATGGATAACTTACAGCCAAATGGTCTCCTGTTTTTCCATGGATAACTTACAGCCAAATGATCTCCTGTTTTTCCATGGATAACTTACAGCCAAATGGTCTCCTGTTTTTCCCCTCATTTTCTGTCTGAGATCCATCATCGGGCTACCCTGGGTGCTTTTCTATTTAATAGTTTCGCATACTTGCTCCTTCAAAAATAGCCCCGATATGCTGCCATTCACACCGTGTGTAGGTTATATGCTGGCTGAGATTCTCTCCGGCCACGCTGATTGGCCCCATCTGCCTGAGGTCTATCAGGAAGCCTGTCCAGTTTGTCTTGTTATTCGGCCTAATGAGCTTCTTCATATGTGTTTCATCTATCTCAGCAGGGATCACCCATCAAAGGAATGACCTAAGGGTGTATTTACCTTGAATATAGCTGGAGTAGGCCAATGAGTGGGTGTTATCATGGAAATCTGAAGGAAAAACTAGAAAGGCCGACATTTGCTCCGGAGCAAATACAGCATATTTCAGCCATTTCCTCCCCATGTTTAAGTCCCATTTTACACAGTTTGAAAGCTGTGTATGCCTGCAAGGTGAATAGCATTCTGTTTGCATGTGTCCAAGGATCCCCCGTACCAAATATCAGTTTATTTGGTTTTAATACCAGGTCATAGGAGCCAAAAATATACATTTTTTTGTCTGCAAATAGCAAAAAAGTACCATTTTGCATAATTTCAAAATGGTGAATAGTAAACTTTTGAACAATGTTCTGTGGGCATGTGTCCAAGGTACCCCCATAGCAAATCCCAGGTTATTTGGTTTTAATATCAGGGCACAGGAGCCATGCAAAAATGTACATTTTTTTAAATAAAAATAGCAAAAACGCCCAATGTTACACAAGTTTCAAGTGGTGTATGTCAAAAGTGTGAATGATGTTCTGTGGGCATATGTCCAAGGTATCCGTATACCAAATTTCTGGTCATTCGGATTTAATACTAGGGCACAGGAGCCAAAAATATACATTTTTTGTCTGAAAATAGCAAAAAAGTCCCATTTTACACAATTTTAAGTGGTGCATGCCACCAGTGTGAAAAACATTCTTTGGGCGTGTGCCCAATGATCCCCCATACCAAATTCCAGGTCATTTTGTTTTACTATCAGGACACAGGAGCCAAAAATGTACTTTTTTTGTCTGAAAATAGCAAAAAAAAGTCCAATTTTTATAATTTTAAAGTAGCATATGATAAAAGTGTGATTTATGGTCTGTGAGCATGTGTCCAAGGCACCTCCATACCAAATTTCAGATCATTTGGTTTTATTATTCGGACACAGGAGCCAAAAATGTACATTTTTTGTCAAAAAATAGCCAAAAAGCCCTATGTTACATAATTTTAAAGTAGTGTATATCAAAAGCGTTAACGACTTTCTATGGGCATGTGTCCAAGGTATCCCCATACCAAATTTCGCGTCATTCGGATGTAGTACCAGGGCTCCAGATCTCAAAATGTACATTTATTGCCTGAAAATGACCAAAAAATCCAAATAAAACATTTTTCAAAGCCTGTATCAAAAAAATGAAGAAAAAAACGTCTGGGGGTATTTGGTCACTCTACCTCCATGCCAAATTTTAGGTCATTTGGCTAAAAAAAATGACAGAGTTGAATCCATTTAAAGAAATGACAGGAGAAGAAGAAGAAGAAGGAGAAGAAACACGAGGGAAAACAATATATTTCATCGATACCTATGGTATGGCTGAAATATAAAAAGGCCGCGAAAACATCTTTCTCCAGGAAATGGATGTGCTGGACGTACATGTGCGTCTGTACTTGACTTACAGATGAGGAGATTGTGAAGGGCGGGTATGGGAGTCTCGGTA
The DNA here is from genome assembly GCA_013266295.2 of Branchiostoma floridae x Branchiostoma japonicum. Taxonomy (NCBI): domain Eukaryota; kingdom Metazoa; phylum Chordata; class Leptocardii; order Amphioxiformes; family Branchiostomatidae; genus Branchiostoma; species Branchiostoma floridae x Branchiostoma japonicum. Next base: position 6,518,669 of record CM023837.1, on the reverse strand, counting down.
AACTAAATGGGAATGCACCCGGGCTATCATCGAACAGTCCTGACTGGACTGTAGATCACTGTGAGTGATCCATTGTCTCGTCTTATCTTCCACTGTGGGGAGACTACAGAATATGCCGCGGCGTAATGTGAATGATGGCTTCTTTACTCCCACCTACAGATGAAACCGAGCATTTAAAAGTCAGGTCGGCACGGCTATTCATTTGTAAATACTTAGAATCCAGTCTAAACATCTGATAGCAAATTGGATGGAAATATTCCAAACGACTTAGCCGTACTTCAAGCAGACCCTTGACGGTAAGGGCCAGGCTGCCCGAAGACAGGGGCGGTGCTAGAATGCATTTAAAAATAAGCTCTTCTGTGCACACTGGCAAAGCTTGTTATGTTTGACATATATGGATCTTAGAATTTTCAGTGACAGAATCTGTACGCAACATTGCCCGATGTGTTTGCCGGTAGATACTGAAGTCATCAACGAAAAATATCATGAACAAGATGACAAGGGAATACAAAACTAATAGAACTTATATTCAGGTGAAAAACAGCTAAACGAAGTTCCAACATAGCAGAAAAGTGTACGGTTAGTCAGCACATGACGCCTGTGGAAGGTTGATTAACAACATTTATTTACCATGTAACATTCTAGTCGATGAACATGAAGTCTTCTGCTCATCGTCGAACAGAAAGGTCATTCTTTACCGTTGTGAGCATATTTACTTCACCCTGTCAAGTCATTTATAATGTGGCTTTGCCCCGCATTGATACCGGTAAACCCTACCGTAGCCTCTCCCACTCTGATCATTATTGTTTGAATACATTGCCAGGGTAAACCCTACCCTAGCCTCTCCCACTCTGATCGTTATTGTTTGCATGTATTACCGGGGTTTCCAGTAAGCCATCTGGTACTCCTCTCAACTACCAGCACATGTCAGGCATTGTCAGGCCACTGTGTTATAAGGCCTCCTTTCTACCAGACTGGACAGCGACCAAAATTGGATTTGTGCAACCCTTCATATTCCATGGAATATGATGCAAAAGTATATGATTGAAAAGACAGCAAAGCACAAAAAAACGTAAAAAAGTCTCTGAAATTCGTTGATCGATCTATCAAATGTGTGGTCACTCAATAATCGCAGTCTCTTAAGTGGGGGCAGGATATGATACTTAGTAGAAGATGAAAACGCATGCTAAAGGTAGTGTTTATATAATTACTACCATAGTAACCAATTGATAGATAGAAGAATGGGTCCAAATATTTGAAGTAACACCATCGTAAAAGGCGTATAATCGACCATCCCACGCGGTAACAATCTGACGACAGTGATTACGACTACACGATCTTTGACATTTTCATGCTTTTTTCATGTACGGTAGAAGTGTATTGGCGGTAATTGAGGTAAATCATCAAAGGCAGTACAGTGCGTCTGTCGCAGCAAGCATCAGCTTTAAGGGCCCCGCTCCTGCCCCACAGCGGGGTATATCATTACCGTTCTAAATACCACATGTCGATAAACATATAGGCTACCGGACATGACATAACCATATAGATTAAGTATAAAGGACTTTCTAGAAGTTGTCAGCAGATCCTGACAATGGTGTTTATATGATGAGTAAAATTACCATAGTAACCAATTGATAGTTAGAAAAATGTGTTCCAATATTTCTTTTTAGAATGATTTTTATTGTCATTTTGATGCGTACGTATATAAGACTCAAAGAAATAAATAAAGGGCAAGAAGATATACCTCAGGTAAATTTGATTGTCATATCAATAAAGTGAACAACGCGTACAAATAAAAAATAATCCCACTAGATGTTAGATACTAGTGAGTTCCGATATTTTAGGAGATGACAAGGTAAAAACGTAATAGTTATGCACACCCGTGCAACTATCACGACAAGATGATAATGACAAGGTAGAGCAAGAGAAGATATGTCCTCCGGTGACGACGTGCCCGATTGGCCAATAGCTGCTCAGCAACCGGAGAAGTGGGCGGGGCCTGGGAGGTATCACTATTGATTGGCATGTCGATGCCATCAAAAAGCCAAGAGGTGTTCTTCTGCCATGTGAGGCTGAGAACGGACTGCTACTGGCATTACTGAGGGAGAAGTGTCGCTGCGGCTTGCGGTGTGGTATGTACGAACCCTGTACTGTTTCTTAGATTTCTGTGTGTCTGTTTTCTGATGTTCCACGCATACAGCAGAACACCCGTAAGTGCCTTTTTCTCAAATCCGTTAAATTAAATCATAGTGATGTGTCATCCCGTGGGGATTTGCTTGAAGTCTTGGCCCGTCAGCCGTGTGGCCACATTTCATACACTAGTCTGAATGCATCGAGATGATGTGGACTTAATGGATATCCACATTACGTAAGGTGAATTGATCCGACCTGTGCCAAAGTGTAACCGACATATCCTCGCCCGTCAGATGTTGTTAATACTTATCGCATCCATTGAGGCATATACCTGAAATGTCCGGTGATAAATGATAACGGCGTGTTAACGAAGTCGTCTTGTTTCGATTTAAAAAAGCCATAATTTTTAAAGAACGCAATAAAACCTGGTTCATTATACCGGTGATTTTGTACGGTTATGTATGGTATATCATTTGTATTCATCTAGAGAACTCGAGTCATACCCGTATACGAGTCATTAAATATCATCGACAAAAAGAAGATTTTGTAATAAGATGTATGTCATACTATCATAGCCATATGTATATTCATGGAGAGCATTTCCATAGTTTAACTATTGGTGAATAATGATGTTTCTCCCCAATGTTATCCTTTGGGTTTATTTTGCATTTTATTAATGTATGCTGTGAAGACGGAATCCCAACGCAATTCAGCGTGTGGGTTAGCGAACATGCAAAAGATTTTATCAATCTATTTTTCATTAATAAGCCATGAAATGTTATTTTAAGTTATCTATATTTTTGACAAGTGCTATCGTCCTTGCTGTGGTAGAGTCATGAATCAATAGAACGAAGTCACTTAATCTTCATTTGTGCGCGTTTTATCCACAATCTATCCGCATTTTCAGCTCCAATGATTTATATAATGTGTGTACATGTACTGTATGACGATGGGTGTATTCGTACTGACTGCACGAGCGGTGAAAGACATGGAAAAACACGTCGGTTTTAATACGTTATTCTCGGACTGCCTCTAATGTTCGTACGGCAACATTGCTATCTCATAAACAATTCCCCTCAATATCCAAAAATAGGTATCCGATTTTCTGTTTTAATAAGATGGCTCCAGTGAGCGGAAACACCGGTCTTAATTAGTCCTATTCTTTATATTGGATTTGCAGAGTTGAGCGCGGCCAATATTGCAATAATTGCACCGTGACTGCAGAACAGTAACGCAGGGTGGTAACGCATGGAAATGCAGTCGAAGATTTGTATGCTTCTATTGACACCATATACCAGTCTGGAATTGAAAGTTGTAAAAACGGATCAGGACGCTCGTTTAATGATGATAACGCCTTTTACGTTTTATTGCCATTCTAAATCAAAAGGAAACAGGCAGTCCTACTTCGAACCCGGTGATAAGACACAGTTGATGATTTTTTTATTGACGTTTTGACCGAAGTATGCATGTTCTAGATCTCATCATTAACAGATAAAGGCAAAACATATGCATAGGACAGGACCGGTACATTTCGCATTGAGCTATTCAACCGCAGCACACACTTACTTAAAAATCCTGACAATAATGACCTTCTGAGACCGGATTTCCAACAAAGAGTGGAACATTTTAAACTCTTCATCATCTGCTAATGCATACGCACGTCCCCTGCACCTGTCAGCATGCACCACTTCTCTTAGAAGATATTTTTGGATCTGTTACCAGGGCGGAGACCACGCAAATTCCATTCTATTAATGACATCCTTTGTTAACCGCATATATTATGGCATTGTACGGAAAAAAAGAACATAGGCCACCTAAAATTAGAAACATAGATTGTGAAAAATTATATCATAAATGCTGCCACAGGTATTGAGCTGGTAGAACAAACAATATGTAACAGGTGTAACAAGCCACAAATCAGTTGCCATCTTCATCTTCCCTCTATCTGTAAAACTATAAATAGCCAACGCCATAAAACGTACTCAGTGCAAGGAAGTGTACTGAAGGCAAGGTATTTAGAAGTTAAAATCAATGAGCAGACGAGAAAATGGGTTATCAGCCCTGGGCCTTCTAGTCCATCCCCTGCTCATGATATTCCTAAGCTGTAAGATAATTCTTACGTCAGTCTGTATATGAGAGTGAGAAAATATCATAGACAATCTCCAGAAAAGCCTCTATATGGAAGTGAGAAGATGCCCCCCAAATCCAATCTCCATAAAGACCAGATAACTTTCCAAATCCTTTTATATAGTGACGTATGTCCAGGGGGCAGAAGGAGCTAAGATCTAACACCTTTGCGTAGGCTTAACACATTGGAACTGCTAAACACCATCGATACAAATGATGCCGACACGACGTAGGTAATACTAGGCAAATCACATCAAATCCGGCCATGGCTTATAAACCTCCATAGCACGAGGCGACAACGTGATGACAGTAATTATGACTAGACGGTCGAGGACATTTGTTCATTACGTATACTGTCTCGAAATCCTCCTGTAGACGTAGGCACGGTTAGAGTGGGAGATGGCCGGGGAAAACAAGCTCCGTGTGCATCGATGCCGTTCCACCGATCCTTGACGGCCAACTACGGTTGGTAACATCTTGTGTATACATGAATAGTTTCTACCAAAGTTTGTTGCCCAAAACTAGTAGAAATTGGTCAGATAGACATAATGACATGCCAGAAGAGTTACCCGACATTAGGAGCACACTTTGCAACCCATTTTCTACAATCGGTGGGCTGCAAAGTGTACTCCCGTGGCCGGTATATTATTCAGTCTATTTGGCCAAAGTCTACTATTTTCCAGCAACCAATTGGAATCTGGTAGAGACTAGTGTCTGAAGACTTTGCCTGTAGCCATGTTAAGAGCTTGCCGCCTTCGCAGTTTTTGAAAGAGTCAGTGAGCATTGTATTTTATTTTTGGTGAACAGAATATGGGGAACGGGGGGGGGGCAGAGCTTTGCAGTATTTTCTAGACTAGTGTCACCGATGGAATAGCCTGTCCTATGTTTCATTCCTCTGGCTGTTTCGGAAAATGATGTGCACTTTCTTTATTCATTTAGCCGGCAACGTCCGTGTATTCCTTATTTCAGTGGTTCAACGTCCTCTTAGTGGGCCTTTAGTTATACACGGTGTTACAAGAAACATTACACTACACTCGTTATACTATTATTGCATAGGGAGTTACAATATACTTTGCAGCAACAGACGGGATTGTATCCTACATTAAACGCAAATCACGAAGTTTGCGTAAGGAATGATCTGACTGCTATCTGGCTTTAGAAGTGGGCACTAGAAATGCCCGGATGGTCCAGACTGTTAATGAACCGTGCAGATAGCGACACGGGGCTTGTTAGATGATTCTACCTTGAGCCTACTGCCCTGGGAAGGCGCTATTCCTCACTGGGTAATCCCTTGGGTTGTCGAGATTTGCGAACGGCAAGTCAACCCGGGCAATCATTGCCACACAAATGCACCCGCATGACGGTCGCAGGAGACGGGAGATGAGGGATAAAGCACGTCAAAATCTCCACGGGTTTATTACTTTTCACATAAATGAATAAACGGCTCTGTAATAACTGCATCAGCAGGGAATTTCGAGGAGGCTATTCAGGCTTATGGATATCAGTTACATGTATGAATAGGGCGAATATCCACCTGTCTCCAGCTTGATGGCATAATTGACTTGGCGCGCGCTGAATGGTCTTACCGATCCCACGCTCCATTTGCCCAAATATGCACATAGCTTCTCGTTCGCTCGCTCGGCACCATTCCATGAATTTAACTCTTCATGCGCTTCTTTTCCTTCTTTCACAACTGCAGACAGGGGATTTCTGTCTAGGTTGGTTTATGTAATCCTTCCTCGGCCGTCCACGGCTTCTCTTCCCATGAGTGGGGTCAAACAATATCCGTTTATGTATGATCTGGTCCTTACTTCACAAGCAGTGTCCAGTGAATTGAAGTCTTTCTTTTTCGATGTCTGACTCAATGTTATGGGGTACATGTTTATACAAAACGCCTTTTACAACTATTTTTGATTGCACAGTATATATTTGGAACAATCCAGAGCATCTCATATTTTTGTACCGATTGTACAGCCTACTACACACTGCACGAAAAGTTGGATTTACCAATGGTATTAAATGCCAGTAAAGCTGGGTAATGTTTACTTTGTCCGGTAATTTCGGACCTCACAATGGTAGTACAGAAAATGCAATACAAAGTAAACATTACCCGACTTTACTGGCATTTACTACCATTGGTAAATACAACCTTTCGTGCAGTGACACACGCAAAGGCGTACAGTAGTTTTGGAAAGGTTCCAGAAAGCATGAAAAGATGTTTCTCCGAAAAGCGATAAGTGCCAGGATCCTTCCTCTGCCAAGGTAACAGAGGACAGTATTCAAGTGAATACTGTCCAAGTAAATATTGTCCCACATTCATTGCAAGCAGCGCTGCTGCCAAGCTTATGTTCAGAGTACTAGTGAAGGATACATACAGTTCATCTGCATATTGCCCCCAACTGTAATCCCCTTATGAAATCATTTCCTTCAACCTGTTGAAAGTGCACATCTGTGTAGGCAGACTAAATTCCTCTTCTAGACTGCCGCACATTTGAACCCTGAACGCGCTGAGGTCTAAAATTGTCTACCTCTTCACCTCTCGAGCTAATGGCATCCACAGGTGTTCATACAACAACGTAACAATCTGTATTCCTCATGAGCGTGCCTTCATGTTAGAAGGAACTTCATTTTCCTGTTATCGTACAGAAGTCTATCTGCTGTTGGCTGTTTTCTTTCAAGAGCGGCGCCACCGAAGTCTGATGAATACAATTAAGCCTCATACTGAAGGCAAACGCTAAGAGTCCTCATTAGTGCTGTACATTCAACGCACATTTTTAACAGTCGCTTCCACTTCTTATGGACCTGCTAATGAGCTGCTGACGTATGTGCATCTCGTCCATGTACTTTAATCAATGGTAGCGTGCTTCAAACAGCAAGAAGGTATTTTAAAGGCGAGCACTTAGGCGCAAGGGGAGTTCTTTGTCAACACAACTTGGTTCGGGAATACATTAAGCTGGCTTGTCGCATAAGACCGAAATTATTCATTCCAACCCACGCACGTTAGCACTTCAGTTCATACATAGGTAACATACTAATCCCGCAGATTGAGCCGATGATAAGGAATGGATGGTATCTTGGAGGCTATCTTAAACTGGAGCAGAGTATCGGTGTGATCTTCCCGCGTGAGAAAACTTGGAAAAACACGCATCATGAATGTACATGCAGTTATGTAGTTTCCAAAAGGATGAGGGTGAGAGTCTTTTGGATTCAAGGTTAACATCGACGCTCAGTTTTCGTTTCAACTTCGTTTTATAGTTGTATCCTCAGAGCGGGCCAAAAAAAAAACAGCAGAAGCGTGGCCATAAGTCCAATACATCTATAAGTTTCCATTACAGCTTGTACTATATAAGCTGGCCTGTGTTTCCACACTCTCTCGCTGGCTGGGGTTAATTGACCCCGTCCCCTAGACTGGGGGTCGGCAACTGTCTGGCGGGCCGGCCGCTAGGAGCGCGGTTTAGTCAGAGGCTATCTATTAGCATGTATTGTCTGTCACCATAGCTCACCAGTCATATACTGCCTGCGTTGACCACATAATATCAGTTACCATTGTTGATATTAAGTAAAAGAAAACGAGTAAATAGTGCTTGAACCAGTAAGCAAACCGTGGGGTCAAAGACATTTTTTCATCAGATATTTTTTCATCAGATATTTTTTCATCAGATATTTTTTCATCAGATATTTTTTCATCAGATATTTTTTCATCAGATATTTTTTTCATTCTTTCAGTCTCAGAAGAAACGTTTAACCTTGAAAGAACATCTATACAAAATGAGAAGTAAACTGTTTTCCAACTCAAGAAAATTGACTCAGGAGTTTTCGATCGAATCTCTCGGTCTTCATCAGCTATCTGACCCAAGTGCTGTAGACACGTGATTTTTCCGCACGTGTGTGTGACACGGTTAAAGTTCGTCAGAAGTCGGTACCGCCCCCGGCCCGGTTGAGAGAAGATTGATCATCTGTACAGCGTTGGATAGTACAGTCGAAATAAGTTGCCGATGCATCTGACTTTGCATACATCCACAGTTTGGCGTCATATAAAGCAAATTACCAAGGGTACTTGGAAACATTCAAGTTTTATTCCACCAATGGCTTTTCAAATATCTCGAAGCAGACAATAGTCAATGGCGCTATCCGGCACGTTTAAGTGCGCGTGCCCATGCGTCACCTGGCTCATTAACCTCATGTTAACCACTTACATTTTAGAGAACAAGTCGTTGAACCTTAATCAGTGGAAGCTATCGCCACTCAAATATCAGTCCTCTTCTTGATGAAAGCACTTCTGTCCGTTGAATAGGATGCCCTGACGTAGTTGCATGTCATTAGACGGAGTACTTGTATCTTAATTGCGCACCTGTGTTTCATTGCAGGGTTCTTCACTGCCTACCAGAAAAATCTACAGCGAGTCCAAATCCAACATCCGGTGTCAAAAATACCTTCTGCCGACAAATTCACCATGTCACTTCGAGCACTCTGCCCATCCTTTTCTACCCAGGAAATAGCTTCAAAAGAGTAGTTGACATCCCCATTTCTCTAAAAGCTTCTTTGACGTCAACAACATCCTCACAAAACATGTGCTCCCGGTACGCTTGTTACCGGTAAATATTCAACATTTCTCCTTCGGACAAAATCACAAATTGTACATGATTTCAGCCTCCTGGTAACAAACCAGTCGTTTTATTGTTGCTTAATTGCCTAAATTTGATAGCCTTTAACAAAAGCCATCAGTTGTACTATGGAGGCAACTCCAGAAAATTCCACCGACGTGTCGGACCTGCTGGCTTCGCTGGCGCTGCCTGCAGACGTGGGGAGCCTGATGAACTACAGCGGGGAGGGGACCGGGTATGTGGAGTCCGACTATGGCGACTTCACCGCCATTCACTCGTCCTTCAAGCAGTCTACAGTCATCATGGTCCTCTACATCCTGATGTACGCGGCCGTCTTCACGCTGTGCGTCTGCGGCAACACCAGCGTGCTCTACATGATCCTCAGGACGCCCAAGGCCAGGGGGGTCGTCACCAACTTCTTCATCATGAACCTGGCGTCTGGGGACCTGGTGCTGGGACTAGTCAACCTCCCCTTCACGCTCGTCACATATATATATCGCGGTATGTTTGCTTGTTTGTTTGTTTGTTTGTTTGTTTGTTTTATTAGGATCTTCATTAGCTATTCTTTCTGGAGTCAGCAAGGGTGATGATGTAAATCACCATGTGGCTAATACGAGACAGGGGTTAGCCAGGCCTCCATCAGGGTGATTTGTACATGTACTGAATTGAATCACTTCCAGATAGTAGTATTTGGACCATCGCACCCCGGGGCATGCGTCCTATCCGAGGGACATCCCTAACCAAAGCTGGGCACTCAGTTTCACCTGAGTGAAGTGAGGAAAGTCGTGTTAAATGCCTTTCTCAAGGGCACAACCTCGGGGCATGTTGGTGGAATTGAACCCAGTCTGGGCCAAACACCCAACTATTACCACCATTACGCCACACGATCCCACTCGACACTTTATCTAAGCCTGTCTACCAAGCCGTACTGCATCAGGCCATGGCATGTTTGGTTAAACCTGTGTTCCTCCGTGTTGCCTACAGAGGACATGTTCGGAGACGCCCTGTGTAAGCTGGTGCCCTTCATCAGAGGAGTCCTGGTCTGTTCCTCCATCTTCACCGTCACCGCCATTGCCTTGGAGCGGTGAGTACCCGTACCTCGGTCTGTTTTATTAAAGCAAAATAATACAGCCAAGATGACGACGCACTCAAGTTGCATCGAACTTATATCATTGCCACCATCAAAAAAAAAAAACAATTAAACAAAGATATTAAGATAAGTCCTAATACCCCCCCCCCAGGTATTTCTGGTACGACACGGATATATGATTTAAATCTTGTGAATCAAACAGGTGCAAAACGTCCACTTTTGGTGATAAAATCCTGACTGGCTCATTATCTTACAAGAACACAGTCTATGGCATGATTTCCGTGTCAAAATGTCGTCTTAAAAATAGCACATGGTGCTAAACTACATTAAAGAGCCATCAACGTCAGGAAAAGTCACTTATACATTCAACACGTACGCCAGATTGCTTTGTAACGTATTTACCAGCAGGGAGGTAGTGATGATGTAAGACTGTAGCGTGCCTTGGGTGTACTCTTTTGGAAGGCGATTCATACGTCTGGATTGTATTTACATGGGATGAAGACCTTACTCTCAGGACATCGTTTTTATCGTTAGCATGGCTCCTTTCCACATTAGCATTATGGAATAGGACTCCTAGAGGCCCATGGCTCTGAGAGAATTTATGGGGTACCGTATCTGGGTCTGGATAAATACTGGTCAACCCCCTTTTAGTTGGGGTCAAGCGCCCATGTTTTAGCATATTTCCTGTTGTCCTTTATCCTTTGTGCACTGTACTATCTGTGCAATAGTACAGAGAGCAAGAAATGTCGAAATACCTAAACAGGTGAAAAGTGTACTTCCAGTCATAACCGCATGAGGCCGTGATTAACTCATGGGCACTGCCTAAGGCTATAGCTGATACTTGGATCTGACCTACGTGTTCTTGTCTGTCCTTTGCTTCACAGATACTACCTGGTTGTCTACCCGACGGAGGAGAAGATCTCCACCAAGACGGCTACCCGTGCCATCCTGTCCATCTGGGTGGTGGCTGTGTTCATCAACGTGCCCATAGCCCTGGTGCACCACAGCGAAGTGTACGGGGGCCAGCACATCTGCGCCCAGTACTGGCCGGCCGACACGCTGCGGCGCGCTTACACCTGCTTCAAGCTCATCACCTGCTACGCCTTACCCCTCATCACCAACGCCGTCCTCAACTACGTCATCGTCATGAACATCTGGATCCGCCCGCCGGTCAAGAACAGGAACCCGTCTCCCAACAGACTCCGGGCCGTGAAGATCCTGGCCGCCACCACCGTCATCTTCGGGCTGTCGTGGCTGCCGCTGCACGTCTGCGCGCTGCTGGAAGACTTCGGCTTCCTGTCGTGGAGCCAGCGGGAGAGCATGCACCACTACGTCTACCCCGTGGCGATGTGGCTCGCCCTGGCCAACACCTGCGTCAACCCCGTGGTGTACGGCGTGCTGAACAACAACCTGCGGGAGTCCTACCGCCACGCCACCCAGCCCCACGGCACCACGCCGCTGCTGCTCGCCACCTCACGGAACCAGCGGTTCTCACAGTCCCCCAGAATCAACGAACACGTCCATATCGAGCTGAAGGAACTCCGGTAAACCAACACATCAGGAAGGGAGCATTTTCACAATGCTACCGGGACAGCAGGGATATGAAGGAGGGGGAGGGGGTTTAGGCAATGTATGCTGCCAATAAGAACAGATGAATTCCATGCTGCAGAGTTATTGATGAGCGCTGGTGCTGGAAAACAAAAGAAAATCTAACAGCGAAGTGCTCGGCCATCATTTTTGTCGCTGACTTTTGCCTGTCAGTCTTCTTAGTCACATTTTCAAAGCTGTATTTTTGACGAAATTTCATACAGTACCTTTACAGGAGACAATTCTCAAGTGTACTGCAGTGAAATTGACCGTAGATAGCCTCTTGCACAGTACGTTTCATGTGCCAAATGTCTGAAGTAGATAGTGTTAAACCGTGTCTTGAGATGACTGCGCACTGTACAAAGTATTGCACGGAGTCATACGTACCCACTCATCAATACCTTAAACCTGCCCAAACTGGAACCAGGGGAAGCCATAACTACAAAATCAACTTATCTCAGCGAACAAAGATTTCTTTAGATTTTCTTTCCTTCCATGCAGCCTTAGATTAGATAGTGGAATCAGCGGCCAGGCCATATTGCAGATGTACCGACAGTAAAGACCAGTAAAGGCCCTTAGGGCCGAACTGGCAACCACTGCCATACTTACACCCACACCTCACACCCACACTCTCTCAGTAATAGCCCACTGGGGCTGTTAGAAGGTAATATAGAAGAAGAGACATTGTGACATTTGAATGGTTACGAACTTAACTTGCAGTGGCATGCTTTCTGGGCTCTTTATTCCAGATAATTGTAACTTGAGTTGAACTTGTAGGAGGTTGTTGTTTGGTTGTTGTGTACGATACTGATTTTGTGATATGTTAGTCAGTACAGAAGAAGAAACATACCTACCACCGCAAGAATGTGCCAGACAATCATGTGCCAAAGAATGCGTAAGGCATAAAGTACAGGGTAGAGATTGAATTGTGCTGGGGCCAGCGCCTCAGCAAGATTTAGGATAAAGGTATAGGGATTTATTTAATATATATATTGTATATTATATTTGTGGTAGTCGTCATAATGAGATTCTATCATTATATTATGTTGTCTTATATCATAGTATATCATATGTTAATGTCAAGTTGCATAGCGTGGTATGAGTACACCATTGTTTTTAAAGATATTCTATATGTTCCATATAAAATGTAAAATCTGGAAAACAGCAGAACGTGAGGATGTACATCGCAAACGACGAGTTTTATCGTTGTACTGCTGCACCATGCTCAATAAGTTGGCTTAAATCTTTGATTATTATATATATACATGACAAGGTAAACTGAGGAGTAAATTCAGATTGTCGTCAGCTGTTATCTATGGAAACCTTTAAGAAACACAAATGTTCACTTTAAAAAAACTTTCAAAACTTTTGTAATTACGATATACTGGGAAATAGACACCGTGACTACATCACAAGTTCTACTTTTCTAGATTTCATTGGCGTGTTTTAGTGTGTTAACGTGCATAGCTGTTTGTGACTACGTTTTAGAATTCGTTGTATTTCTGTATCTGCAAAGCTGGTATAGCCACCACGTGGCGACAGCTGGTTATATTACACTGAACAACCTGTCACGTCTAACTATAAGCATTGTTTGAAGATATCTAGTGATATTCTTGTAATGTTTATTTTTGTGATGGTGAAGTAATTATCTAGTTGTTATTAATCGTAAGATTATAAATCATTTTAGTATTGCCTGATGTCATAACTACAAGTAACATAAGGTTGTAATTTATAAATACACATTCTTTACAGCATTCATATTTACTATATGTAGATATGTACACTATACACTGGAATTTGTAAAAGAAATCAGAAGACTTATAAAAAATCTATCAAAGATATATCATATGTCAAAAGGAATAATATATATATATGTGAAGTAAAAAGAGAACGCTTATTTTGTGTTAATTGTTCAAAGAGAATAAAGTAATGTTTATATTTTACTTTCTCTTGTCTTCTGATGTTCTGTCTATTATTTAAATTTCAATCATAAAGATGAACTTCGGGTAAGCGACAACAGCCGGGATTTGAACTCCCAACCTCTTGGTCCAGAGACAGGGTCACTAACCACTGGAGTACGCACCCTACACGATTGTATAACCACGATCCCATGGTCTCCATTAAACCAGCGCTAGGCACTGAAGGCGCTACTCTAATGCCTGTAATACACGAAAGCGCCAGTAGTTAAACTTAAGAGACATTTTGAAATGCCGTATATCATTTTCGTGTGGAGACACTTAAGAGCAAACGGACGCACGGCCCACGCATGCCTCTAGCGTTCTGAAATTAGCTTTGTTCATTATGTAGGGAACCTGAGGCAGCGCTTTCATCCCCTGTTAAGAATATAGGACAAATTTAAAGCTTATATATGTAATAAATCATATTAGTTCAAAGGTAGTTTCAAAGGAGCCATATGACCATTTCATATAGCAAATTTGTTCATTCATAATCATACCTGAATTCTTATCTGGATGATTCTAAAACTACAGCAACATATTTATTAAGTAAAGGATATGCTATGATAAAGATGGTCTACACGGTTAGGAGCGGATCTTGAGAGTGGCCTACTTATCAAGGCCAATTACCATATGAATTGCCGTAAAGCCCCTGTCACACATAGCCGAATATGGCATCCCGAACACTGTCCAACTCCCCCAACCATGGTTAGGAGTAGGTCGGGAGCAAGGTCGGCTGTGGTTTGCTGGTTTTCGGCGAGATTGGCTATTATTCGGCTGCACCAGCCAAACGTTGGACCAGCCTAGCGGGAACTATGCGTGTCTGCAGCCGCCATGATCAGTTCCTGACGCCAGCGGATGATTGAGCCAAACGTTTCAAAATGTTTAAAACATTCGGTAATGGACGGGAGGTTGGGTCATGGTTGGGGACTGCTTAGCTGGTGGTTGGTAGTAGGTCAGCAGTGTTCAGGGCGTGTTTGGGAGTCCTAAAGGCCTAAATCTGGTCAGACTAGTGCTCCCAACCTACCGCCAACCTTGGTTGGTTGGTGGTCGGGAGAAGGTTCTGAGTGCGTGACAGGGGCTTTACTGCCTGTAAATGGTTGGATCATGTGCCGACGCACACAAAGTCGAATTTGCGTTCATTATCGCCATGAGTATGCCGAACGAGAGCAAAGCATAATGAACAGATGAAACTAATCTGACTTGCACCACTGACAAAACTCCTAGATACTTGACACTGGCTTCTTAAAATCTTTTTCCTTTCCCAGTTCGTGTGCCTTCTGATAATTTCGAGAATTTTGCTGGATTCTTTAGCTGCAATCCTCAATACAAATGGATCCGCCGGCCTTAGATGACCTTTATTAAGGACTGCAACCCTGATTCAGCACTCCCACGGCGGGATAAGCACTTGACCTAGCGACCCAAAAGACGGATTGCTAACCACTGATCTCTCTGATGACGTCATTACTGGGATAGGCTGCTTAGAGATATTACCTCTGTCTCTTTCAACTAAGTCAAATCCAACCTTTAATAGGAAATAAGACAGTGATCTCCTTCAGAAACGTTGATAACAAGACGAGAACTTGCTCAAGTTTGCAGTGATGGTTTTAATTATACCTTTTGGCTACGTCAAAGATTCTATTAAGAAATACGATAAAGTCCAGTTATCTGATGGGCATGATTCCTAACAGACGATAGCTCCTGCTGACTCCCTCAATAAACTGTCTCTTCCCGAGTCGCCCCTTCCTTGCACGGTCAATCAGACGGAACTCGTGATCAACGATTGCTGCTAGCTCTTCGTCGCTAGTGCCGCCTTCTTTGTTGGTGCGTAGGTCGTTATACAGCTGAAAAGTGTGATATACTTCGTTAAGAACACTTGAAAATACCATCAGTCAGAAGAACGTAGGTCAGTAAATTCGGACTTTGAATTGCTATAGCCAGAAAAGTGAAGTGATACACACTATTACTACTTGTTGGAAGAAAACATATGCCACTACGTAACATTTGCAAAGCAAATGTATAATGTTTACCTTCACATGATTTAGTCTACGTAACAAACTACTGCTCTATCTGTTTATTCTTACTCAAAAACATTCATAAACGAATATAAAATCCAACACCACAGGGTGTCTGCTACAGCACCAGTTACCATGGTGACTGCCGTCTGGTTCAGGTCATTGATCTTATGTGCTTGGAGAAGAATAAGAAACAGAGCAAAAATAAAATATGTTTTCCTTCTGCGAAGGTAAACATAAAGAGGATCACAACTGGACCTATAGAAAACCTCTCCTACCATCAGCACTCCCTCCATGTCCTCCTTGCTAACCATGCCGTCCCCGTCCAGGTCGAACAAGATAAAAGACCACTCCAACTTCTCCAGCGTGTCCCCCCTCAACAGGGTACTCATGGCCAGCAGGTACTCCCTCAGACTCACATGTCCGCTATTGTTCCGGTCAAACGCTTTAAAGATCTGCCTGGCGAGAGCACTCTTACTCCCTTCGTTTGCGGCTATGTAAAAGTTTCCGAAGTACTCCACGAATTCAGCCTCAGAGAGTCTCCCGTTCGGAACGTCCTGGTAGAATATCTTCATCCAGTACTCCGCTTCGTGCCTGGCAAAGTGTGTCATAGGTCCAACTTTGTTTAGCACCTTCTTCCTGTCGCGTTTCTCCTTCACCCTTGACCAAAGGATCCCCATGTTGCTTCCACGCCACACACTGGTTGCTGCCTTGAAATAAAAATTGACTTATGTCTTTTCAGTGGCCCCTAATCCTTTGCATCGAGTTCAATCAATAAATGTCATAATGCATATTCCGTGTTCTGTATGACCTCTTAAGAGCTGTAGTCACCTTATCGATATATCTCCGGTGAAAGGCATGTGCGACCTGACCTTCCGTGCTTCAATAACAGATTACCTGCTACAATGGAGGCTGGGTCAGGGACGACAACTTTGACAAGCGGTACGGGCGCGGCAGTACTGAGGTGAATACCTGTCCGTTTTCTGTCAGCAAAGATCCAATCGTTCTACACTCACGTTTCCTTTGCGGTCGTTTTTATTCCCCTGTACAGAGCTAGGAAGCCTTGTTCTAAATAGGTATTGATTCGGAGGGGATTACAAACAATCCCCGGTACAGGACACGAGCCGGTACGACTTGCCTGAGGCAGTTCGTCTTGTTGTTGCTAGGGTCTTACAGATCGTTCTGTTTGAATAACAGATCGTCATCGTGATCGCATTACTGTAATGTACGTACTCACAGCCGTGTTACGTCTACAGTCCATCATGTAGTGTTGTTATGGCGAGAGGAACTACAGACTTCTTAGACAAGAAACAGTCCTTGCTGTGACTGAGTGTCACCAACACTACAATGTAAGAGTTTGGAAAACCTGCAAAATTACTTCAAATTGATTGTAGCAGGAATAGTGAAGGTCTTACAGATCCAGACGACTCAGTCCAACTCCAGTTAACACATGTCCTCCCAGTATGCACCGTGTAGGGGACAGTTGAACACAGGTCCCCCAGAGACCAGCCGGATAAAATGTGGTTAAACAACTCCTTGCCAACAAGATAATAGTGGACGAGTCCACACAGCGCCGGGGGGAGGAGACATGTAAGCACACCTGTTTGGGGGTGATATTTTTATCTACTCACGTCATATTTCATCTTTGGAATGTTGTTTTGGCTACATTTTTTATATTATTAGTAGGATCACGGTTAGGGATGATTATCTTCCCTCATTTATGTCTAAATCCAATGGACTGCGCACTTTCTTTCTGTCAATAAAAGTTGTCATTACCCTTCATCCTACACAACTATAGATAATATATTACGAACTTTCTCCGTTTGTAGTTCAACTAGATAAAACACAAAGTTGCAATTGGTTCTCACTGTGTCAAACTTTGTATTATTAAACTGTCATATGATAGAGCATAAATGGTCAAATCCCGAACACCCCCACGCTACGTCACAAATGGGATCGTCTACACTGGGTGTGTTATTTGTGCGCATGGCAGGTAAATATGGTTTAGAACCCACTAATCAAACGCTGTGACAACACATGTTGTACATCGCACATCTGGGTCACCGCTCTGGGGACGCTAACAATAGGGCCACGTTACCTGATCCACTTTCTCACTGTGGAGCTACTTGTGCGGCTTGTGTGGTTGTTCACGGAATCCTTTTGTTGCATTCCAAAACGTGTTCCATTCCAAAACATGATTCGGAATACTACAAAATTGAATGCATCTGTATTCCAAAACGTGGTAGATTCCAAAACATGCCTTGGAGTAACACGAATCTAAACACATACGTAGACATATAGACAGACAGACAGACAGACAGGCAGACAGACAGAAAGCGTGGTCGGCCACGTTATGGAACATTCCAAATCGTGGTGTAGCTTTGCCATGACGTGGTCCATCCCAAAACATGTTTTACCTTTGTCTTGTAAAAACTGATTCAAAGATAGGACAATTACAACTTTTACTACTATATTTGGTCAGCGCTTCAACCAGGACTGCTGCAAATAGGGTATTTACGGTAAATTCTTAAAAACACGCTACCCTATTAATAATAGAAGACTTAGCTGTCATCACTATTAAGTTTGAAGGGTCAGCGTGCAAACAATACGGTTTCATTTGCGTGACGATTTAATGAAGGACTTAGAGACTCAACTAGGGACCAATTCTTCATCCACTGATGAAGGCAGGAAACCAACCGCTAGATGGCGCCCCTTGTAACAGCGATTTGTAGTAGTAGCTCATTGTCCCTACAATGTGTAGCACTAACGACAATATGTGTTTGCTGGTGTACGCCTTCTGTACATTTGAATATGTTTTTTTTCCAAATCTACATTTGATAAAGTATGAATAAAGCTACTTGATAAAAAGATTGTCGGAAATATTGGCATTATTTTGACACGCTCTTTTCATTGCCCTTTTCTACCGTGGCATCTCTGTACCTTACAAATGAGATGGGTGAATATCAATGAATGGAGTCTCAAAGCAGTCTGACTAGCAACGCCTCCTAACGAATTTCCATGGAACTGATCTTACGGTCATCTTTTATTAATTGATTTGATTTATTAGACAGTATACTGTATAGAGTGATATACAACCAGGACTGCCCAACTAGCTGGAGGCTATCACAAAGGGCTTGCCCTCGTAACTGGACAATAAACAATTAACAACATAAGATAAGAACCGTTACGGTTGAAATTTACATGTACATGTGATAACAAAGAAGTTATCTTAAATAAGGAGACGGCCTGTGTTACTAGCCTAACAAGCGTAATATCTGTGATAGAAAAGAACGTGACAAAGCTTTCTATAAGCTATCTGGCCTGAACACCATGCGTTTGCTATATTTACAATATCAAATCCTTTATTAATCTACAACAAGGCGAAATCAGGGCACTGTATCGCACCATACACGGCCCGGGAACTAAACTAGACTGACACTAGATTGGACTGTAAAGATTCTTCCTAAAGATACTGATTCCTCTGAAATGCAGACAACGCTGCGACTGACAGCAATGGTTTATTCATTCCAAACCGCATCAATCAAATTGTAAAAGGTCGCTTCACGGAACAAAACCAGAATGACACGCGGAAAATTGGACTACCCTATCGCCCGAAGACGATCCTGTGAATGCCTGATTTGAATTACAGAATGCGATGTGCCGAAAATAACGTTACAAAGAGGCCAAACCCTTCTGGCAAGATGCCACCTATGATAAAACCTTCATTCATACATTCCTTGACTGCCCTTGTCACCCCGAAAGAGACTTTATTGATTTCAATAAAGGTACACTTTGAACGGCTTTCAAGGTGAGCTAAAAGATATGGCGTCAAACGGAATCATGACTGCAAATCGGCTTCGGCTTCTCAGTTACTTTTTAACCTTCATTGCCTAGCTCCGGTTAGGGACGTCCTCTCGGATTGGACGTAAAGCTGGAGGTTCGGTGTTTCGGAAGACCCACATCAAGAGTACGAAAAGAGTAGGGATCCTTCCCAGTGTGAATGTATCAGACCTTACAGTCCGGTCTCAGGTTTGACATCTTGAAAAGGTGATAGCCACCTGTTATGTCAATCCTTCCACAAATGTGGTAATTCTTAATAAATCGATAAATCACATGGTTATTTTGATGTCTAGATCCGTCGCAATTTTAAAAGCGCTTATTAACTTGTCAGAAAGCATGTTTGTATCACTAGACCTAGACCTGGACCTGGACCTAGTTTGTATCAAGACGGCCCTGTAATAAGCACCAGGAAGTCAGCTTTTATTGATCGGTAACCTCGGTAGACGACGGTACATGGCAATGTTCTGTAATAGGATCGAAGGAGGAGAAGCGCTGTTGGCCTTACTAAGGACGGTAGGCTGAGGTGAGGAAAATAGCACTATATTGACGAACTGTCTGAGTTAGGCTTACAGTGGTCATAAGGTTAGCGGTCAGAGCAACACGCATAGAAATATTACATAGGCGTGGCGTCGCTGTACGACACACAGGTCCCACTTCAATTGCAGTCGACGTCATCTGATGCCAGATTATTCCTGCCTTAGAGGCTGTTAAGAGTGAGAAGGAAATACGCTAGGGACACGCCAGGACACAAGCAAGAGTCTAGCTCGTGACGATATAAAAGAAAAGCTTAAAGCCTCGAGTTTCGAGAAACTTTACCAGTCAGCTTCTGAAAGTTTGGTGGTCATACGATTAGTATTTTAGGGCCTCAAAAGACATATCCACCCCCCACCCCCACACACATACACCAAGAAGCCCAGTCTGAATAGGTCTGAGCGCAGACTTCGTTGCAACTGACTTCACGGTCGTGTTTTATTAATGTACGGTACACTGTTTGGAAACATTCAAGATCACTCAACTAAACTAGACCGACAGTTTAGAAAATTCCACTGTAAATTATCTTCCACTTCAATTGCGAGTGCCGCCGTCTAACGTCAGATTATTCCAGACTTGTAGGCTGTAAAGAGTGAGTAGGAAATACGCTAACCACACTTACGTTATTCACATCAGGAGAGACTGCTTCTACGCAACGCATTACAGTCAATTAAGTTACTTGTCAAGACGTGCGCGCAATATTCAGCTCCGTTTCGCATCCATAATCTCGACTGACTGGCTCAATGCGCACCACACGAAGTAAACAACTTGACAACTTGTTTTTCAAGTATTCGCTGACTGCATCACGTTTGATCATCACTGATACACGTGAGACATCCTGTCAAAGAAACGTGCCGCTGAAAACGTTTGAGAAGGTAAACAACTAGCAGTAATGGTTTATTCATTTCACAAATTACATTAAACATGTCACGACACTTGTAGCAGTCCATAAGCTAAATTGGGATGCGGAAATTACAAATCGTGAGATCCAGCTCAAAATTAGTAAAATACTTATTAAATATCACTAAATATATCAGGTCGTAAATATGTGACTCATCACAAGAAAGATTCTAGCTCGTGCCAATACGAAAATAAACAAGTTTCAAGAAGTCGTCAAAAGCGCACGTGCTTTGAAAACCAGATTACAGGGTGTTATTATTTTCTTTGAAAGTTTGGTCGCATTCGTCGTACCATGGCAAACGGAGGGCATTTTTGGGATAGTTGTGCATGTGTCGAACAAAATTCAACTGTCTTGTTATCGAAAATGCTGCCTTAGATCCTTCTCGGGGGTTGGTTCTGTCACAGCCTACTTGACAATCGGACGACATCAAAATCGTAGGGAGATTGTATGACTTATGTGACCGCACCCTAAATGCCTACCTGAGACCACAGAACATGAGATAGCCCGCGGTCCTGCCCTCTCACCCGATGGCGCCAGTGTAGGTGTGTGTAGACTGTGCTGTTAGGCCACGTTCATACTAAGCCTTGCAAATCGGATTCAGGTATGTCGTATACCTCATGATCCGCGCGACGCGCGAGTCCTCGAAATCACGTCCAACTGCAAGCCCGTTCAACCTTCATACCTTGTAGTTTAACGAATGAATGAAAGACCTTTATTGTACATTTATGCTCTTACAGCCTAAGTACAGGTCATGAATAAAGCAGACGTATACAGTGATGTCTTGCTAAAACTATACAGACTGAGGTTCAACTTCTTGTAGCTTCTGAAGGCAGTTACAGATGTATGAACATATTATATGGAGCCTATAATACATGGTTTGTCTAGTTCCATAAGGAATACGAATTTTTCTGTCCTATCTAAATGTCGAAATCTGGGAAACTTATCTTGGACATTTTGATAGAACAGAAAAATGCTAATCAAAAGTCTCTTGCAGCCCTCCCCCAAACCCGATGGCGCCAGTGTAGGCGCTTAGTCTCCGTACTTACAAAGTTCTTTCATCCCAAAGGGAAAGGTCTGAGAACTATTGTCTATCCCGTTAAATCAATAGACTATAGAAAAAATGGTTGAACAATGAATGATTCTCAAAATAGGTTCACAAGGCTTAGGGGGAAAATAGTATACTTTGTTAAGTATAATCCACCGGCACGTTGACTGGAGCGTGGTTCCATTGGAAGCGGCTGAGGATATGAATGTTTTTAGCTGTTGAAGTACGGGAAGTGCGTCAGACAGTTCATGTAGTGTACCGGTAAGGGCATGCCCTCTAGAGGAAGATAAACATAGAGGCACGGCGCTGTACAAGCTGCTAAACTGGAGGCTGGCTGTTTCACCGGGTTACGAGACACCATATATAAAGAAAGAAATATGTACTCATATGTACGTTCTGAGGCAATCTATGTCGTTTTCACAAGAAGATCCCAATGGCATATATATGTGACCAGTGTAACCTACCCCATGGCACAAGGTTAAGGTAAGCAGTTGATACAACTTTGAAACCTAAAAATGTACTGTGACTTCTCAGACTCCATTCCTCCACTTCTGAGAGGACAAAAGGTCACCCCTGCTGGTACTGAAATGTACATTTTGTAACAGTCAGCTTCCGGTATTAAATCATTACTGGAAGATCCTGAAGTTTTGTTTGAAATATTACGTTGTTGATGCACCATGAGAGCGCAAAGACCGATAACAAGTCTTGTTGAACAGGCTTGATAATAAAAGTTATGAACTTTAATATCCCTCTGCCATAACTGTTTAGGAGTGGGAGTTATAATCGGCACGTAGCTATACAGAAAGCGTGAAGGTGAACCACGCGGCTACGAGCATACCTCCCGTACTTGACCTATTAATAGATATCACAACCTGGCGTCGAATGGCCGACTGGCTAGGACACGAGATCGTGAGGCCACTGGCTCGATTACTTGCATTCCTGGTTAGACGTTGTGTTTTTGGGAAAAGGCTTTCATTACTCCACCAAGGTGTAAAATGGATACCTGACTTCGTTTGGGGAGGTAAAAGGCAGTGGAAAGAGAGGGATGGGCCCCGCTATCCAATACTGTGCCCTAGACACAGTGGATTAACAACCCACTGCCCGTATACGGCCTCAAAAAGGCCATGGGATCTTTACCTTTCCATTACCTAATACATACCGACTGTTCATGTGGACCGTTTTCAATAAGCATTTCACTACATGAGGCCTACAGTAACAACGTTTCTGAAAGATGCCCGAGAGTATGAAGAAGTCAATTGCTTTCCACCTGACCAGTGAGACCTTCATTTCCGGAACATAAAACAAAAGCGCCAAACGCCATATTGAGGATAATAAAAGCACGGGTGAAGGGCGGTCTGGTAAATCCTAGTGCAATGGGAGAATGTCTTAAGCCCCTGCCACACATAGCCGACTATGGCCTCCCGAACACTGCCGAACCATGGTTGGGAGTAGGTCGGGAGCAAGGTCGGCTGTGATTGGCTGGTGTTCGGCGAGGCGCCAGTCAAATGTTTCAAAATGTTTAAAACTTTCGGGTGTGGGCAGTTTGGTTGGCAGGTGTACGGGATTAGGTCAGCAGTGTTCAGGGGTCAAATTGGACTCAAATTTAGCTCAAACTTGACTCGACTCGTATCGAAAGATAGGCGTGGCCGAAATCTGGTCAGACTGCTCACGAACTTCAGCCAATCTTGGTTGGTTGGTGGTCGGGGGAAAGTGTGACAGGGGCTTTAGTGAGGAACAATTTGCACAAAATACAAAGGGAGAGAAGAAATCGAAATGGAAAAGAAAGGTGTGCCGACATTTTCCCGGAAACTTTTCCCTCCGCACACGTCCTTACACAGCCGTCCCAGGTCGTCTTTTATCAGACATCCTCTTTACAATGGCGCCTACTTGGTACGTAACGGCAATCCGTGTAATACAATAAACCCGTTAATGACGCATGCAAATCGTTTTTGCAACGATTTATCACTGTTCGGCACATAGGAATGAGGCAATCCACATTTCCATGTTGCTTGAAGCTCATTGGACGTCCTTTTAAGACAGCAGTGGCCTCATCTTGATCTTGTTCCTTACATGTGGCGCCATGCCGATAGGAGATGACGTTACGTAAGACTTAAGCAATTAATCACAAGCCAGTCAGTTCGGGACCTATAGGCAAGATATAGGCTGCTAACTAGTAAATGCTCATATCGGATTTTGAACTACATGTCATGTAATTTATCATCTGTGTGCTGTAGATATGGCGTGACAATAGCTATGAATAAAGCCACTATCGTTTTTTCCTGATTTGTAGTACTCATTTGATGAAATTGTACAGCTTCTAATACTAGAAAAAGTAACATTTGCAAAGCAAATGCATGATGTTTACCTTCACATGGTCTAGCCTAATAAGCTACTGCTCTGTTTATTATTACTCAAAACACATTCATATATATGGTGAACAGCCTCTCCAACTCTGTCTGGCCACTTGCAACATAATGTAATCCAGCACCACAGGGTGTCTGCTACAGCACCAGTTACCATAGTGAAAGCCGTCTGATCCAGGTCATTGACCTTATTTGTATGGAGAAGAAGAAGAAGGGGAAGAAGAAGAAGAAGCAGAGCAAAAACAATAGTACGTCTGTGCCCAATCCACAAAGACCAAGGTTACTACTCATGTGTTGAATTATAGCATAATAGACACATGTTCTGGAATGCAACATCCCCCCTACTGCCATAGTTTTCGATATTGCCTTTCATTGGACTTTATGTGCCGGTAGATGTGCATAGTTTTGCTGTGTTTGTAATGCTAACTCTTTAATCTCGCTTAATTATCTCGTACAAGATTGCCGAACAAACTGCGAACATCACCAACGCCTGGTACGGTATGATAACGTTTCACGAAAATGGTTCATCTTTACAGGAGGGTTGAATGAACCATACCCGTGCCAAAATAATGGGACTGAAGAGGCTACATCCCTTTTCAGAAATGTAGATAGCTCTCCAACGGCGTCGAATTATTACCTGCAGTAGTCATGATGGTACTTTTCACCATTCTGAAGTGTTTTCCCCATTTTCAAGTGTGAGGAAAATTGCTATTTGAAAAAAAAAAACAGTCAGCAACGAAAAGCAGCACTTGATATGTCACTGACCGCTCTATCCTGAGGTTTTCCCATTTTTACCTGCACTGCTTTGTACTAACTAAAAGTAGATTTTATGGAGTATGGATCAACCAGAAACTGTTAAAAAAGCATTTAAATTCTTAACTTGGCATTTTGTAGGTAGTAGCAAACAATACAGAATACAAAAATCCACAGACACGTATGTACCTAGTACAGGCAGGTAAACATCAGAAATACCTGCACAACTCGAATTTTACCGACACTAACCTGTATATGCAGGTGGTATTTCAAAGCCCTGGAAAGCAAACGGTAAATCTCTCAGATGACATTCACAGACTGTTGAATTCCCGGCCGGACAAATCTTAAGAAACAGTTCACAGCTGGATGTAACTTCAGGTCTAGTATGAGCAGAGAATGCATGGTGATGTACCCACTTCTGCACAAAAAGACATCCATGATACAGCCCTGGCCAAATATATCGCTGCTCTGGTAGCCCCAAGTGTAAGACATTCTTGAAAAAAATATATCGCTGCTTTGGTAGCCCCAAGTGGAAATAGATCTTCAAAGCTTGGAAGACTGCACTTGAAAGGGGACACGATATATGGGTGTGTGGTGTGCATAACAACAAAGTGTTCCGGACGGCAGAGGAACCCAATTTCTGTGCAACATGGTTGTCAATCATTTTGGTAGGAATGCCATAAATCTGGTCCATAGTCTAGCGACCTCGCGGACAATTCTAACCCCTATCTCATGCATGAAATGCAGCCACCGTGAGTAAGAATATCCCAGTGTGATGCATATGTCCATGGTAGTCTGACAAGAATTTGGATGTTACTTTTGATTCAGTTATCTCTTTTTCCTCAGAAGGCATTGCTTGTTTGTGATCCTGAGTGACTTCAAAATACAATCTCTCTCTCCCTCTCCACCTCTCTGTCTGTCTGTCTGTCTGTCTGTCTGTCTGTCTGTCTCTCTCTCTCTCTCTCTCTCTCTCTGCCTCCTTGGCAACTGGAAACAATTTTGAAGTGTCACCTGGTTTTCGCCGTTGCTTTAGCGGCCTCACACTGCTATAGAATGATAGGATGTTCCAACGTTTCGCTCGGGAAGACGTGACATAAGTTTGGGTCCCCTAGCAGCTTGGTTAAATTCAAGCAAACCCTTATGCAAAATGATGGTTTAAAAGTTCACCTCGAAAGAAATAGTTTAATTTGAGCTATTAACGTCGAGATAAACAAGGTACCACAGGGGTATTACAGGAAGTGGAGCATAATATTGCGGAACGTGCCTATCTTCAAATTCCCTTCACCAGAAAAGTGGCTATTAACCTACTCCCAGTCATAACTGTCAGAGCGGTAATCAACTCACTCTCGATGTACGCACCAATATAAATGGGTTTAACAGGATAAAAAGTTGCCGAGCCATGTACCAATGGTAGCAGTGTTTTGGGGCGTCATTGATTACAATATAAGCATGTCTAGTAATTCCTCATATCAACTGTCAACGATTAAATTAACTGCCGTGAAAGGATTACAGTTGTATACAACATAATCCGGTTTTATGATTTACAAATATGTCTACGTGCCCGGTGTACTAAGGACGTTATACGATATAACGTCCTTGCTGAGTGTCCTTGTCGAGTGTACATGTGCATAGCTGATCGTCCTCACACTGTGACACACAGTGCAGATCGTGACAATACAGATTGCTGACTTTTTAAAGTATTTTTTACACGGGAGAATTCTAGTCTTGGTAATGACATCAGACGGTTAACATTGACACCCTGTTGCGTAATCAACATGTTTTGTTCGAAGAAAATGGGGTTTCTTATCAGACGTCGTTGTAGACAGTGCTAATAAAAGACTGGAACTGGCCAGCATGGTAACAAAGCTATCTCCAACACGTCGAATGACAATAACCTGTTTTATTTCAAAACTTGTTTCTGTGAATAATTTCATCAGGTTGGTGAATGATTGAATCGCACAAATTTCTGATTTGACTCGCAAAATCGCAGTCATGCATGCCCTGATGAAGATTACAGACGGCCATCGAAACGTTGGCTCTTGTTAAGCAAGTGGTTGTGAACAAAGAACTTTGCGATTCAAAACTTGTTATTTTTCGAAACCACTTCGAGGTGATAAGTCCTATCTTCCAGGCCGTTTCCAGTACAGCGAGGTCACCGGTTCTAATAACGGTAAGGCGTTATCACGGTGTTCAAGCCGTGTGCCCTGCACCGCCGCCAACGCATTCTAATCACTTCCTAAAGATAGGGAGAAACCCCTCAGGTAAGGACATGGCACGACCAACGTCTCGTCTCATCCGCGACGACCTGCACTTTTCTCCTATTGAAGCGACCTCTGAGGTGTCTGCAGTTAGAATCCAGTACTTTTAAGACTCTCCAGTTTGATTGGGTTTTCTTTGAATAGAAAGGCGCGCAGTTTTCATACATTACGCATCTACATACACATATGAAGCACTGGAAGAATAATAGGCATCTAATCTATTGGTCATTTTCATATCACCAGTTTGTGAACATCAAGGACAATATGTTGTTAACATTACAATGAGAACGGTATTAAATGATCGAAGATTGCTATACTGCTTCAAACCTATGTAAATTTCTGCAAAACTTTGCTGAACTTTACCAGAAGTACATGTAGAGATCTGTGCAAAGAGACACTCGACTCACTCACCACCAATTAGTACATGAATTGCCTTTCCTTGGTGTCTACGCATTTCGTCTGGACCAAATCTTACTGTCATCAGCTCAAAAAGACCTGATTTAATGACTCTGCAGGATTCGTGCATGAAGAAAAGTACCTCAAGAGTGTTCAAGCCGTGTGCTCTGAACCGCCGCCGCACTTTTAATCACGTTCTGAAGATAGGGAGAAACCCCTCGGGTAAGGACATGGCACGACCAACGTCTCATCTCAACCGCGGTCGACGACCAGCACTTTTCTCATATTAAAGCGTACTGTGAGGTGTCTGCAGTTAGAATCCAGTACTTTTAAGTCTCCAGTTTGATTGGGTTTTCTTTAAAACGCACAGGTTTCAGATATTACATACACATACGAAGCACTGAAAGAATAATGGACATATATTGGTAATTTTCATATCATTAATTTGTCAACCTGAAGGACAATATGCTGTTAACATTAAAATAAGAACGGTATTGAAATGATTGCCATTCCACACCAAACCTATGAGAATTTATCCAAGTGCCTAAAGTACATGTAGAGATCAGTGCATAGAAATACTCGCTAATCACCAATTAGTACATGGATGGCCTTTCCATGGCGTCTGTGTATTTTGTCTGGACCAAATCTTACTGTCATCAGCTCAGGAAGACCTGATTTAATGACTCTGCAGGATTGGCGCTTGAAGAAGAGCACCTCAAGTGTGTTCAAGCCGTGTGCTCTGAACCGCCGCCGCACTTTTAATCACGTCCTGAAGATAGGGAGAAACCCCTCAGGTAAGGACATGGCACGACCAACGTCTCATCTCATCCGCGACGACCAGCACTTTTCTCATATTAAAGCGTACTGTGAGGTGTCTGCAGTTAGAATCCAGTACTTTTAAGTCTACAGTTTGATTGGGTTTTCTTTAGCGCACAGTTTTCATACATTACATACACATACGAAGCACTGAAAGAATAATGGACATATATTGGTAATTTTCATATCATTAATTTGTCAACCTGAAGGACAATATGCTGTTAACATTAAAATGAGAACGGTATTGAAATGATTTCCATTCCACACCAGTGCATAGAAATACTCGCTAATCACCAATTAGTACATGAATTGCCTTTCCATGGCGTCTGTGCATTTTGTCTGGACCAAATCTTACTGTCATCAGCTCAGGAAGACCTGACTTAATGACTCT
Source organism: Branchiostoma floridae x Branchiostoma japonicum (assembly GCA_013266295.2). Classification (NCBI taxonomy): domain Eukaryota; kingdom Metazoa; phylum Chordata; class Leptocardii; order Amphioxiformes; family Branchiostomatidae; genus Branchiostoma; species Branchiostoma floridae x Branchiostoma japonicum. The sequence goes on along the minus strand of CM023837.1, from coordinate 6,489,864 downwards.
GCAGGATTCATGCGTGAAGAAGAGTAGCTCAAGAGTGTTCAAGCCGTGTGCACTGAACCACCGCCGCACTTTTAATCACGTTCTGAAGATAGGGAGAACCCCCTCAGGTAAGGACATGGCACGACCAACGTCTCATCTCATCCGCGACGACCAGCACTTTTCTCATATTAAAGCGTCCTCTGAGGTGTCTGCAGTTAGAATCCAGTACTTGTAAGTCTCCAGTTTGATTGGGTTTTCTTTGAATAGAAAGGCGCACAGTTTTCATACATTACATACACATACGAAGCACTGGAAGAATTACGGACATCTATTGGTCATTTTCATATCTCCAATTTGTTAACCTCAAGGACAATATGTTGTTAACATTCAAATGAGAACCGTATTAAAATGATCGAAGATTGCCATTCCGCTACAAACTTATGAGAAATTGTTAGTATCCAGAACGGTGCTAAAACTTGTTATCCAAAACTTTGCTGAACTTTACTAGAAGTACATGTAGAGATCAGTGCAAAGAGACACTCGACTCGCTAATCACCAATTAGTAAATGGATGGCCTTTACCTGGTGTCTACCCATTTCGTCTGGACCAAATCTTACTGTCGTCAAGAAGACCTGATTTAACGTCCCAGTCGGATTAACGCATGAAGTAGAGTAGCTTTCAGGCGTCCTTGTAGGTTTCAGACAAGATTTTTCCTAAGTTAACCATCCCCTCAAAACATTAAGAGCTTATTACAAACTGATTAAGAAAGTTTAGGTCTTCTTGGAAAGCATCTTCGAGGGACCCATCCTATGAATAGACGTGTAAGATGTGCAGACCTGAAGGATATGGTAAATGGCGTTAGTGCGTGGTTGCCAACGACTGCATGCATACTGGGAAATCACGGCAATCTTCTTCACATTGCCACTAACACGACATGAAGTCTCATGTTGATTGTACAGCACTCAGGAAGGAACAGGTCATTTTCAAAATGATGCATTTGTGAAAATGCTCTTCTGTTATTAGACCCCTGAAGTTACACATTTTGCTTCTTCCTTGCCAATAGAGGGTTGGTATAAGCACGCTTCAAAAGACGCTAAGTGCAAGAAAACTTTTAAACTGCCTGATTACTTTCTAAATACTTTGAAGCGCATTCTTTCTCAATTACTGACGTTGCTAATTTGTTCATCCGTAGTGATTGCTAAGATCGATTTAGCACAGATTGGATTTGCAAATTACATCTACCAAATCTTTGTCACGTAGTCATTATACAAATCGTACTACAATATCAAATCTAATCTGAATTGATGTACAAATTTTGTGCTAAGTGCCCTTTTGTTTGCAAGCACACTAGACAGAAACTTTCTATATGCCAGCTCCTGGTTTCCTACATGAGAGCTGAATCCGCTTTTTCTTCTTTTGCCCTGCCACCTACATTTCTAAAATACATGTAATCTTATTGTGTGTAAATAGCATTCCTCTTAGCGGCTATTCAGCTCCATCTCTGGTGGCGTTGTCACATAGAGATCGCGTTTGTGTATATAGATCTATTCACGGGAAGACACTATCAGCACGGCAAGTCGTAATAACTGTTGAAAGAAAGCAGGTTTCCTCGGGTCTGCTTTTCAAACTGTCAGCACAAAGAAGTCCTAATGTCACCCTTTAATCCTGACCGGAGGAAACGGGCGGTCTAACAGAGAGGACAGCACCCAAATACGGTACGCCAAGAGGATTTGGTCCAACGTGAAGCCGGAGGTAAATGGACGTGTGCTGGCATCGACGGCTTTTGGCCAATCCTGCGTTCAATTTAACGGTAAACCAACCATCCATCTGCGGCTCCTAATGGTCAATCTACTGGCTGATCTTGCCGTTACGGAAAGATGAACATCAACATGTTTTCACATGACTGGGAGAGCGGAGAACCTTGAAGTCACCTACATGCCAACTACTTCACTCGTATCTCGTTAACGTGCTTGACGAAAATTTTCCGAGTGACCTGGTCAGTAAATTGCTCTCGTGCTGCATCCGTATCTTGTAACGTTATATTAGTTCCTTGGCGCCAGATGCGATCTGACACATTCAGAAATCCAGACTGACCTGATTACTTCACGGGGCTTAGCAGCATGCACGTCTGAAGTAGATCGACATATTGTTTAAAGAGAAACTGCCGTGCCACTAGTGGACAACTGTGGTAAAATAACTGACTAACTACCCGCATACTACCCAGTAAAACGATAATATAAACAATCACATTTTGATTTAGATAAATGTACCGCAAGTGTACGAACAGCTACGAAAGGGGTGCGTGCTAGTGTCACGGAACTGAAAATTTCCAAACTCCTTACCGTTTGGGTCACGTCACTGGAATCACATAGAATAGGACTGCTGGGCAATTGTTCTTTCCTAATTTTCTTTGCTTTCTGGGTCTATTCTACTGTGAACAGCCATTATCGATGGTAAGCTTGCATAGCAAATGACAGTATTAACAATAATGACTGTTCTTTGCTGTAAATTAATGACAGTATTATTGAGAAAAAACAAACCTACTACTTGTCACAGCTTTGGAAAAGTCACATTAAGAGCAGGTAAACAATACTGGCTAGTGTTCTGTTCTTATGTGATTTGTATGATTTACCGTAAAGCAATTCGTGCACGCCATAATCATTAATCAATATGCAGGCCCTAACTGCTACAAATACTTCCTACATGTGTTCATAGAATTGCTCACAAGATTTAGCGGGTTTATCTATTATTAATGTATTTTCCTTCAATGCGTGTCTCAGCCAATGGAACGGTACCTGACTCCCCGGCTGCCTTCTGGTTGGTTGCAGAGACAGATCCGGACTAACGCCGTTCGAGGTAATGAGTTGTCTCCCCCACTGCGCGCTTACATAAAGCAGACTCAGGGCAGCCAAATCAGTAGAAAGAGCCGTCGCGTCGTCTTGAGTTGTGCAACCATCGTCCGCATACATAAGGTAAGCAAGTCATGTACCAGTCATTCTGATGTATTTTTATATTTGGAGGTTACATTTGCTGAGTTAGAAACCTATAGAAGCATGGATGGATGATTTTATATTTCCTTATTGTTTTATCAGAAAATCTCACCATCCACCCGGAAGCGTCGTTTCAAGATAATCATGGACATGATAGACATACCGTTCGAGGACCTGGTCAGGCTGCTGGCTAACAGCTCGGAGGGCCGGGAGCTGATGGAGTCCATCACCACGCAGCGGTACCGCCTGTCCCGACCCGTCATCGGCCTGAGCGTCCTGGCGTACTCCCTGGTCTTCCTCCTCTGTGTTATTGGTACGTTTTGCTCAAAAACTTACTCGCAGTTAACGAAGTAAGTACCTGGGCCTGGTTCGGCAGAGGCGGTGTCTCTAGCCCAGTTCAAAGCTGAACCGGCGAGGGCCCCGCTACAGCGAGTCGCCCCTACACGTCCTTGTATATATATGTAGATATTACTAATAACACACTAAATTAACTTGTCTTGTCTTGTCTTTTGCACACGCAGAATCAGTTACCTATGTTCCTTAGTGCCTTTACCTTTATTTCCCCTTGTTTATTTGTACCAGTCGTTTTGTAACTAACATATACATGCGCAACTGCTGATTATCCGATTACTATTGGGCTTAGCGGTACAAAAGAAGAAAAAAGAAGAAGAGAAGTAGAATCTTTCGGTGACAACTTTCAATGACGGTTATTTACGAGGCGAAGATTTGCTCAGGATGCTTGAATGACACGGTCCGTGCCTAGAATGAGTATGCGCTGTTTAATAGCAAATCCATCAACTGAATCGGATGCACCAGCTATCATTGGTATCTATAAAAAGAATGTGAAATCAGCAATAAACACACCATGAAAGTAAAATCCATATCACTCCTTAACGAGCAGGCACGAAGTTACGCTTCCCGGAACGCAAACACCTCTAATACTGTAGCACTACTTTACACACTATACGTTATGTAACGTTATATACCAACTGTGGTGTGCTTTCCTTGGTGCTGATCTCATTGTTGTTGTTTCCAGTATGTGTTTTTTCTTAGTAGGTGGAAATGTTACATGGATTTACCTTTATTTTCCCTTGTTTAACAGTGCCACTGTTCAACTCACGCACAGACATGCTACAGCCTTATGCAGGACATTACTTGTAGCTGTGGTCTATGTGTAGTGAAAAAAAGAACAACTAGGATGGAAAAACTTTATACATGCAGCGCCTATGCATACGTATCGCACGACTAACATCAGGACCTTGTATCCTCTCACAGGAAATATCCTCGTGCTCATTGTCGTGATCCGGACCCCGAGAACCAGAACTATCACCAACTACTTCATCCTGAACTTGACCATCAGTGACCTGCTAGTGGGGATCTTCTGCGTGCCGTTCACGTTGGTGAACCACATCTACACAGGTAAGTCAATCTCATTTGTGTGCTCACACACACACGCTCGTCCAGCAAAATTGGTTAGCATTGGGCAGCGGAGGAGGTCTCTATATTGACTAGTGGGTCAGTACTACATCTATCTACATGTACGAAATGACTACCCGCTCCGGTTGGCTGCTGTTCGGAAATAGATTAGCAGCAGTGGTTTGGGCGTAGTTGGCAGTCAACTTTGACTCAAAATTAACTCATATTTGATTCAATTCGTATTGAAAGGAAGGCGTGGCCTAAATCTGGTCAGACTGCTCCCGAACTTCAGCCAACCTTGGTTAGTTGGTGGTCAGGGGAAGGTTCTGAACGTGTTACAGTAGCTTAAGACGTTGTTCCTGACAGTACAGACCGATATTGTGATGTTTGGGGGCAGAAGCAAACTTTTCGTTAGCATATTTTTCTTGTAGGAGCTTCTCACACTACCAGCTGCCACTGCCCTCATGATCAGGGTGCCTGCCAAGCAAACTGCAGGCGCTTCAACACTCGTGAAAGAGATTATCGTACAAGTGTGTGCGTAATCCATAAACTTGTACTTAATGTTCTTGTACTTCATAAACATCTGCGGTATTTCTAATCAGGGAACAACTTAGCACAGAATATTGGCAATATTCCAAGCCCTTTTGGGGAATGGAAACCGGCTAACACGACGCAATACAACGTGACATACATGTTAATGGCCATCACTGCCGAGGATGTCATTAGTATACGGATTTGATGGTCTCCTCTTCCGAAAGTATCTATACTAATCAGGTATGCTAGAATTATGTTCATTACATTTGGAGATCTAGCAATTAGCGCTGCGCTTCATTTCATTTCCCAGGTACGTTGTTTATTAAGAGTAACATACACTCACGTGTCAGTTACACATGTTTACAGCTAGCGTGTTGTCGATTAATTTCATCCACGAAGGATTGCGTGCACTTCCTGTAAACAAGACATAAGATATTACAATATTCCCGACGTAGAAAAATGCAACCTCTACAAAAACTTTTTCTTACAATTGTCCTGTTTTCTATGGGGTTTTTTTCTTACTTTTATCCAAAAATGACCAGCATCAAATCCTGTGTTTTTAACTGCATCACGTATTGCTTCCCTCTTGGGAAGGACAGGTCAGTCCAAGAAGGCAAATCACGTATTGATGATTAGTACACATCTCCGGAGAAACCAGCTAGCAAGGATACAGCCCCCCAGCTGATCACATTAAGTTCCCTCTCGCTGTGCTGTATCCATGATGATCTTCTTTAAATTAAGTATTCAAGCATCCTCCACCAACGCATTTTTCCATTAGATGGATAAATGTGAGACTTAATATCCCAGTTATGGATTGATTGCCCGAATATCCCATCCGACGTGCAATGATTTTATCCGCTGCCTACAGTCTCAGAATTTTATTGCCTGCTTGTTTAGACGTGCCGTGCGGTGTACAGCATTTTCTGCTGTCTAGAATATTGTAGAGTTGCAGTTTGCAGAAACGCCTGCAACTTTTCCTGCACTCTAAAAACTGCTTGCACTAAAAGGCGCCGACGTGACTAAAGGTCGCCACCATAATCATTAAAGTGGGCACAGATGGGGCTACAATTTCCCACATTATTGTAGTCAGCGAGAGAGTAATCTTTCCAAAGTAGAGACTTGGGCGGAGTAGGCCTGATTTTCCTAAGATGATAGAAAAGAAGTTGCGTCAAGGCAGTCATGTTAGGAAGGCCTCGACAGAACTCTGAACAAAATCAAATCAAAATCTATTTTTAAAGGCACCCTTAGGTAGGACAAAAGTTCATTATCACTACATAAGACGTGGCAAATTCATGAAAGTAAGTTAAAGGTGGGTGCATGACAACGGCCATGGTAGCCAAGAGGCCATGCTAGCCGCTACAATTGCGTTAGTGCTCACTTGCTCACCCTATTGTGGGTAGACCACATTTGGTCTGTCAGTTGAAAGTCCGGATCTGGGTTCTCTAAACTTTTGGCCAGGATTTTCTTTAGTCCATCAGTCCATCTCATCCTAGGTCAGCCAAGGGGTCCCAGGAGGTTTCCACTACAGAATACTTTTCACACCCTTTCTGGCAGTTATTCTTTTCACGTGTCCAAACCATCTTAGTTGGCTTTTTTACAAAGCAGATGATTGGTTCAACCTTTAGAGAGGCAGTGATGGTGGTATTTCTCATGTGGTCCCTTTGGTGACCCCGTACATCAGCCTTAGTACCCTCATCTCCGCTGCCCGGAGAGTGCTTTTTCGTCATTCGGCAAGGGTCCATGTTTCACAGCCAGACGTCGAAATTGGTTTCAGCATACTAGTGTAAATTTGGACTCTCACCTCTGTTGGGACATTACGGTCTCTTAACAAATGGTATAGTGCACCGGTGTTTTTTGAGAATTTAGTTACTCTGCTGTTGATTTATATGTCATTGGTGGCAATGTTAACAGTACCTCCGAGGTATGTGAAGGTACCAACAGGCTTAATGGGGTGGCCATTAATGTCCAGGTCACGAGTTACCAAGTTCTGGCCAACTGCCATGTACTCTGTTTTGTCAAAGCCGACTTTTAGACCTTTCTCATTTCGACCATCATCCCGTTTTGTTATAACATCCTCCAGTATCTCAACTGCATTAGTGCCCTGGCCTTTCTGTGACAAGGATTTCCAACTGAGCAAAAGTTACTGTCATCCTGTGGTAACAAACTTTTCCAAAGCTGTGTCCTATGGACCCCTAAACTTTCAAAGTGTCAACGCCCAGTACTCTTATTTGTCATACTTTCTGGAGCTTTTCAAGTTAGTTCACATGAATTTTACATGTCGCACCCCCGGTAGTGATGATATACGAGACAGACCTTGTCGTATTGAGAAAGCTATCAATTCTCAAACTACCATCCGTCCAAGTCGTTCATTCGTGTCAGTGTAACTCATTACTTGGTGGTGTGGGCGGCAAATTAAAGCATCGCATGACAAGCAGAGGTCCATCTTATATAACATCCCCAATTAATCAAGGTGTCAGGTGGACACAGTCCCTTCGAACATATTGCACGAAAAGTTTGATTTACCGATGACGATAAACGCCATGAATATCTGGTAAAGGTTGCTTTTTGGGGCGATAAACATCTTCTTGTAAATTCTACTTTTTAGTTTGTACGCATACCGGTCACACCCAAAACCTTCTTTGAAATACGGCAGGGACATAATCATGTAATAGCTTAAGCCCCTGTCACACATAGCCGAATCTGGCCTTCCGAACACTGCCGAACTCCCCCAACCATGGTTAGGAGTATATAGGTCGGGAGCAATTGCTAAGGTCAGTTGTGGTTGAAAACATTCGGGTGTGGACGGGAGGTTCGGCCATGTTTGGCTGGTGGTTGGCTATAGTGTTTGGGAGTAGGTCGGGGCGTGCTTGGCAGCCAAATTTTGATTCGAGTCGCATCGAAAGGTAGGCCTGGCCTGAATCTGGTCAGACTGCTCCCGGGAAGGTTCTGAATGTGTGACAGGGGCTTTAGGTAACACCTGGAGTTAGCGATACGCAGGCCCATAAAAGTGAGATTTACCAAAAGCCATAAAAACTCCGGGAAAGTCTGCTTAGTACGTCAGGTATAAATTAATGTCGTCTTAAATAATAGCAACAGATGTCAGGTAAGTCTGATGATCTTTGCCAAAAGCATCAATGGCCAACGGCAACCATTTCCAGACTTGTTTTAGCATTATTAAGATTAAGAAAGGGATAAATTCCAGAAAAGTCTGCTTAGTACGTCCGGTATAATGACGTCTGAAATAAAAGCAACAGATGTCAGGTAAGTCATGTAAGCTTTGCCTAAAGCACCAATGTCCAACGGCAGACCATTACCAGAGTTGTATTACCATTGTTAAGATTTACCAAAAGCGATAATTTTTGGTTAGTCTGCTTGGTACACGATAATGCCAGCCTAAATAATAGTAGCAGATGCCAGGTAAATCTGATAATCTTCGCCTAAAGCATCAATGGCATTAGGTTAAAGGTGGCAAGGTGGTCTTGTGGTTATATTAGGGTTGTTGACTCAGAATCCGAAGGTTCTGGGTTCAAAGCCAAAGGCACTTTACACCTATTTCCTCAATCGACTCAGGCGAAAATGAGTACCTAGCTTCGGCCGGAGTTTTTGTTGACCGAGACTCCAATCAGGATCTCTACCGGTAGAATCGCCGAGTCTCTACAATGACATATACACGAAATAACGGACGATAATGACTACCTATAGCTTGAACTTTTTTCCGTGGTATCAATCCAACAGCTTCCTTTCTCTCATGCTTTGAATCGAAGAAATGTGCTTTGATGATTTGCTGTCATGCGATCCCTGTGTCAATCCTTTTCGAACATAATGGAAGTTGAAGCGAGAACAATGGTAGATGAAAAATACAATGCAAGCTAAAGGTCGCTTTAAATTGCACAAATTCAAAACGCTCCCGCTATTCAAATGAAATGCTCCTTTTTTCGTGTGCAAAATATGCACTTCCCGGAGCTGTCATTTAAAATCATAGTCTTAACTGAGAGTCGGTATGTTCTAAAACGTGATGCACTGGTCTCTTGTGACCCCTTGTCGTGTGGCCTTTCCGTTCGCCAACATTTATACATGTAATGAACACTATTTTGAATTGCAGTAGCAGAAAACGACTGGCAACCATCAAAGCGCAACTTTTCCCCCAGATACTCGTTATGTACACCCTACAGCTAAGTGGCACGTTTCTAGTCAGTGTCTTTGGTTTGAACCTTTATCATCGTGATATCAAAAATTCATGGTGCTTTGAAGAACTTTGCAATATCTAATTGAATGCCATACCCTCTCGCCATTTTATTCCAAAATAGAACATGAAAGACTCTTTGAATCGCATCCGCTCGGAACTCCATAGTCCTCCAAGGACTACTTTTTAACAAATATAATGATCTAGATGCTTAGCCAGTGTCTTTGGCTTTGAGTTTTGAAATTTGGCTTTTATGACATTAATCCGGCAAGTTTTTTTAGGACTGCGCATTATTCGATTGAATGTCAGAGCCCTTTGTGGTCCTTCCGCCAGTTTATTCAGAAATGGAAGATGAAGGACTCTTTGACTTGCATCAGGTCAAACAAGTGGCGCCCTTAAAGGGCAAATATCATTAGCTAGACTGCTCAGCCAGTGTCTAGCGCTTGAACGTTGGTTCTTACGATATTAACCCGACGGTTTCTGGACAAGGTTGTTTTCAGAACTGTGCATTATTTGATTGACTGACGTCTGGTGACAGGAAATCAGCATTCATACAGATAATGGAAGATAAAGGGCACTTTTAATAACAAGCTTTTGCAGACAACCGATGTTTAAATACTCAAAACATGTACTTGTATCCCCCAGCTTTGTTCCTATGGCAACAGAACCTTTCTATCTCAAACACGTTCGCTCGGCCATTATATAAGTCAGACAGCTGTTCCTTTGGAGAACTGTGCTCTATTTGATTCTCTCTCGATGCATTTCCCGAATCTCCAGCCAATCCATTTACGTAGTGGAAGATGAAGGACACTTTGAATCACACAGCTTAGAACGCTGACGTCCTTCAACTTCAAGTACTTCTTTCTACAAAACAAATACATCTACCAGCTGCAGCAGAGTGTACTTTGGTCATTTGCACAACAACACCTTTCTTTCCTCTGTTTGTATGATGGCGACAGATATATCCGATATTAAAACCGACAGATTCTGTTCCTTTGTGGAATTATGCTTTGTTGAACTGAATGCGGTTGACCCTTGCGAACCTCCGGTCAATTTATTCATATAATGGAAGATGAAGCACACTTTGAATTGCAGACACTTTGAATTGCTTCCTTCAACGACTACTCAAACATGTACAACGTTAACCGACGGGAAATGTCTAGACGTCTGGCGGTAAATTTCCATTTCTTTTTAGACTGACAGCTTTGTGAAACCGTACGTTGACTGCATTATTACCTCCGGGGAAGGAGATATCCTTCCGCGGGAAGGTACTGTTTTCGGTCGTGTTTGTGTGTTCGCAGCTGTAACTCACGGTGGAATTGACGGATTTGATTGATTTTCAGTATATGATTAGTTATTGGGGTCCATACGCCTGCATCTAGCGATTTATTGGTGGTACCCCAAAAATAAAGAGAGGACTCACGTAGCTTGTTTTGGAGCTATCTCAAACACTTCAAGTATCAAATGTGCTAAGAAATAGCAGTAAATGTCAATATCAGTCAGATTTCCTCATCCAGATTATCTTTTGCTTTGCCGCCCTGAAATTGCATTATTGGGTGCCTTTAAAACCAGCGCCCTGTCTGCCTCAAATATCGTCTACACATGACAAATGACGAGCAGGGTACGAACGTTTTCAGGCAGATAACCTATCCCATCTCTTGAACCCATCCCTGTACATGTATGTGCGAATGTGACAGTTGTTACACTTTACACTTCCAGAGAACCAGTTTGGTGACGGCCTGTGCAAGTTCACACCTCTCATCCAAGGCGTGGCTATCGGCGCCTCTGTCTTCACCTTAACCGCCATTGCACTCGACAGGTAGGAGGAATATTTTCAGGGTTCTAAGTTCTTTGTAATCTTTGTAAAGTTTAGCATAGTAGGTGAAGGTCTGTTGACACCAATATCATATCCACTACAGGGTTGGAATATTACAATGTTGAATACATAAAAAGTCAAAATCGGTGGACTGTGGAAAGTACAGTATATAGTCTGAATATCAACGTCTGCCCCTGTACCTGAGCACTGCTTTTGATAATTCGGCAAACAGACAAACATGCAACATGTATGTAGTATTTAGCATCATTAGAAACAAAAATCGAACTTCATTTATCAAATGAAGACAAACACCGGGACATTTTTACATCCGAGAAAAAACGTAACATTGTTGGAGAAGTATTTTGGAATGCAGCCACGGGCTAACAGACATCGTTTGAAGGTTACTTTACAGTCTAGTGTCATTCTAAAATCAAACTCAGTAGATTCGATCTGCCCACTGTCAAAATTTAATAAAAATCCATATATAACGTTATGATTTATCCTGAACGCACACGCCCCAACTGGGCATGTATCACACACAGGGGTGGCAACTTCCGATGAACAGATAATTACATGCTGGTTTAGCAACAAGCGTTACACAGTAATTTCTGAGTTATCATTGAGAACCGATTTGTTTTCATATTCATACGATGTTCATTGTGTGAGATACTCTTGCTCTTCCACTCACATTCTACAAGTGAATTCTACAGCCTTTGCTGTTTTCTAGCTATAGTCATGTTTTTGTTTCAATATCTAGCTCACTCACTCGTCTTCGCATACATAGCAGTGTTACTTACAGATACGCTTCTGACTGAAGCCCAGCTATTTTGTCACAATGTCTTACCTGAACAATAAATAGCACTACATCGATTAAGGTTAGACAACCCGGTAAAATATCATGTTATACAAAATAAATGAAGCCACTGGATACATTCTTCGAAAAGTCACTGTGACTCTTCCGAGAAAGTATCCAGTTGCTTGAGTCATTTTGTACCAGATAAAGAACACTATAGCTGACACATTACGCAGCGTCACGCATATTGGACCATACTGCTCCTGCCTCCTATGTGATTAAGTACGTGATGGATCACACCCCTTAGTACGGGTTATAGTTGTACCCACGTCACTATGGACGTCACCCTACCCTATGGGGTAAATCACTATTCCAGGCAGACACGGCCTATATAGATGTGCATCTTTGTTTCCCCTTGTGATGCACATGTCGTATCAAACCCTGAAGCGTATTCATAAAAAACTTTATCGTTTTCATCCACCATCCTTCTGGTAAACCGACTTTTGCTGATATCGATTCTCCGGTATCTCGCTTCATTCAGAAATATACAGCTCGCGATGTTATGTATTTTATTATTATGCGTGTATTTCTTTTACGTCAAAACACCACAGCTGCTGACGTGGTCTATAAAGTATTAATGCTGCCCAGGGTTACTGTTCCTGTACGTATTGGACATCCTGGCGCCTCTGGTAATGTTTCAAGCAATAGTAGAAAGAAGCGCTACCACGTAATGTCAGTTTGAACTTTGTACTATCTAACAGCGAGGAGTACGATGTGACTATCCTAAGGCTACTCAAATGCAGAATATGTAATTAATCCACACAGCATACGGTAAAAGTTTGCCTAGAGCACTAGTGACAACGGGTATTTCATACACTTAATGAACAATGTTAGGGATGTGTTATCAAATAAAGTGAACATATTTCATATGTTCAAATGAGTCAGGCTTGCAGGGCAGAAACAGCTATTCTCCAGCGTCCAGATCAATAAAGGACAGCAAAAGAACGATAAAACCCACAGAGACTTTAATCAGCGTTGGTGGTGCAGGTACACTGTGTCTTCTCCCCAGTGAAATAATCCGAAGTGCTCTCCGTTGTTCTCTTTCAATGGTCCTTTCTTGCTCTTTACTGCAGCACACAAGTAATCCATGTCCATACTGAGTACTCAAGCACCAGTCTCATAAGAGTAATGTACACTTGTATCAGGTCAACAACTCTAGTTCTCTGGCCTGTAAGGAGCCGTAGATAATGGAGTCTACGAGATGCCTTCGTTACAGATCATACCATCTTTGAAGGCCAGATGCTGGTCCAGAATAAGACCTAGGCCCTTAATCTGGCGCTAACTCAACACTGGTTGCCCTCCGAGAGATAGGGTTGGTGGGACGAGCACTGTTCTGTAAACAGATTTGCTGGCTTTTCGTGCCGTTCAAAGACATTTTGTGCTAATGTTCACAGCAACACGTTTACAGCCTACGTCCCATAGTCACGGACTAGCATGTACAGTGTATGAGTGATGTTCTATAGTTGTCCAGGTGACCGTATAACTCTCGGTACCTATTTCTAGGACATATATTTTCTTTCCGTGGAACACTGGACACAATAGCTGTTGGCAAAGCTATTTAATGGCGTGTAAAGTGTTTGCACGAAGTGTTGCTGCATTTGATGTAGCGACTCGACTGCTGTCCTTCACTATCTGACAAGTATTCTACTGGCTTTAATACTCTCCATTCCCTAGAGTATATACGCCAATCTTAATGGGCTCCTTGACGCATGTGGGTCATGAAACAGGTCAGGACGACGCATATGTTTCAATCATGCCTACAACATCCATCAACTCAACTCGTGAAAAAAATCACCTTGTCAATCATGTTAACGCTCGGTACAACTTGTGTGTTGACGTTGTTTTCCCAAGACTGCGGGAATGCACCAAAGCCCGCTTCACCAGGGAAAGGTGTGGACTTATGGAAGCTTATGGTAATCATGTGGTGTATATATAGGCGTGATTAAGGTTCTTCTTAATCACTCCTATATATCAGTTAACCAGGGAAAGCTGCGAGCTACAACTTACGTAAACCCCTGCTGATCGTTAAACTTAGTCGTCACGATGCTGCCGCCTCTGGCTAGGGCTGCTCATCGGGCGGGAGAGAGAGTGAGGATCTACGCTCCCGGCCTGCTCTTTGTGCACGCGGTAAATTGCCGATAAAAGATTCACGAACCAATAAGAGTAGATAAAGGGTTCTCTCCCTCCATGACGATTCTATAAGCACGACACGTTCACAAGAACGTCTCTGATTGATCGCACGCTTACGGCCATTGATGGCCTCATTTCACAAGTACTATCCTGCCTTTACAGGACAGGAAAACATTTATCTTAAGATACTTTAGAACGCGGACAATGCCGTGAATACATTGACGGTACCAGTGTAACATGAAATTCAAAAGCTTTCATCGAAGTGATGTCCAAAAGTGCATACTTTTTAATATTGCCTACAATCAGGGTGCTCATGTGTATAATCAGCAAACAGCACTTGGGTCGGACTTAATCTCTCGTGTATCGTTCGTCCAGTAATGAAATCCTACTCATCTGTCATGGCAAACCTGGTCACAGCTCACTTCACCTATCGGACTTCTAACGGCATTAGTTTAAATCTGCTTCATCTTCCCTACCCTTTCAGGAAAGCCCACTACATTTGTCATGATCGGCCTGGATATGAATGATATCACCTATATGACCAGAGACCTCCTGGTTATCATATGATGGCCGAAGCTTGCCAGTGTGCATGAGGTCTGCTGGTGTTGCGGTTCTCAATACTTCTATTGTTGTGTCATTTTACGGCATAACAACATGTTGTTCGGGAGCAGTCTGACCAGATGTAGGCCACACCTACCTTTCGATGCCAATGGAATCAAATTTGAACTCCCGAACGCCAGGCAAACATCAGCCAACCATGGCTGAACGTCCCGTCCACACCCGAATGTTTTAAACATTTTGAAACATTCGGGTGGCGAAGCCGAACAGTAGCCGGCCTTGCCGAACACCAGCCAACCACAGCCGACCTTGCTCCCGACCAAGGTTGTGGGGAGTTCGGCAGTGCTGGGGAGGCCATATATTCAGCTATTTGTGACAGAGCTTAATGTTAAGAAACTTCCTACCGCGAAAGGACGTCCACCTTGAAGTTGAATTAAGGTACTGTAAATAACGAAGCACTCCATCAAGAACACGACAAAGACCCTTGCCAATCTCCACATCAATCACGGCAACTTCTAGAGACGCTAATTATTTTTGCCTCAAGCATGTTCAATTTAAATGTCACAGTACAGGTGCGTAGCTGGAGACGGCGGGACGGCTGTCAACTAAAACGGGCGCACTCTACGAGTGATGTGAAGAAACTAGTGCTCATTTGTGCAGCTTTGGTACGCTTTATCATTTCAACGTTGCAGATAGTAATGGGCCCCTGCTGACTTTTCAAACCTCAAATGAAGCCAGTCTGGTTATTAAATCACTACCATGCACATAAGAGTAATACCGACTGACAGTTTATTCAATGACTGTGTCAGTGCCATTAAAGGCTGCCAAGCACTGGGGCCCACTTGTCAATGCTACTGGCGGTAAGGACGGTGTTTCATTTGGTGAATTTTCCTCGCTCCGCTAAGTAACGTGAGAGTCGTGACTTGGCAAGATGCTCAGCGTGCTCCATGGCGTATAATGGCGGTACACAGCGTGCATGCAGAGCGCTTGTGTCGGCGACCTTGATCGAAAAGCCACTCCACGGTGCACTTAGTGACTGAACACTTGTGTCAGCTTTTAGTGAAGTCCTCGGGGACTTTTTGGCGCTGTACACAAGTTTCGTAACTAATATCAACAGTGTCAAAGAACAGAAACTAAACAAAGAAGAATAGTTTTGCATGCAATGTCGAGAGAGAAGTTCAAATGAGAAGCGGTGAAGGTAACGGTTATTATAAGAATTGAATTATTTGATTATCGTTATTGCATCGTTATGCCATTCTATGTATTATTTTGATGCTTGAGTAACAACCCTTTGTGAATGTATTATTTTATTTCAATTTTGATTAATTTGGATCAGTATAGAGCAGGGGGCCTAGTTAGTATAAGCCAAACACGCTTTTCCCCTCCTCCGGCACCTGTTTTATCAATTAATATTGTATTATGCATTTTTGTTGTTGTTGTGCAAATCAACAAACAAACAAATGTCGAGAAGGTAATGCGTACGGTAATTATCACTGATGTAATTTATTCCATTAGTGAGAACCATTGGGAAAATAGAATCAATCAAGTTATGATGCAGTGTCTTATGTATAATTGCCTCACTGATATGTACGTAATCGCAGCTGGATGCACGTTGCAGACAAACGATGGAAGTGTCTACAGGCAAGCAATGGAATTATATCCCCTTCATTATGGATATATATCATAAGAGACTGTAACTAACACGGAGAGTCAAATGTTTCAAATATGACGTATTTCAAGTGCGGAATCTCCTGATTCAGCTCAATATGTTTTGTCCAACTCCAAATCTCTCCGATTAATCGTAGATCTGTAAAACATAAACGGGAGTTACAGACCGGGGAACCCTATGCTAGAATGTCTATTCATACTAATACGATCATGAAGAATGAACAATGCAAGATCTCCTATCCATAGTTAGAATATATAAGGCATTGGAACATAGAAATAAACTGCTTTACTCTGCCTCTCGAAGAGGCATGGAGCACGTGAACATAATTCCAAGAAAAAGTATGATAACTGTTAGTCGGTTACATGTCACAGTGCCAAAAGGAAGACCACGATCAGGACCCCACGCTGAACCACTTTACAGAATAGTCTCAGTACAATAAACGACGTAGTTAAACGCGCCGTTACTCACACCAACGCACGCAATAAAGTCACCTTTACCTAACCTCAATACTCTCGATGCCTATTTGTACTTGGCAGGTGGAAGGCCCTTATATTGTCGGCCTAAGAGCAAAGTGTGAGAGTAGCCCTGCTGCTGTACACTTTAAAAGGCTTTTAATTGGCTGAGTGGCGCCAGGATTCCTCTTTAGCCTTGAGGTACATCAATACTCACGCCGGGAAATGCACTTACATTGGACTGTTACCGTACTTCAGCAGCAATAGGCATCGCTCATAAACATTGTGAAAGTCATGGCTAGCATTCATACTTACTGTATGTTCTGTTCTCTTTCGCAGACACCGTCTCATCATCCACCCGACGGAGCGGAAGCTGACAGTGAAGGAAGCGTTTGGCATCATCACTGGCATCTGGGTTCTCTCCCTGACTATCATGATTCCACAGGTAGTTATCTATATATAATACCAACTCTAACTAATCATACAGACATCTACATTTATACAATTAGCAAGAAGCAAGAGGAAGTCGAAAGTACTTGTGTATACTAGAAGTTTATATATATATATATACATACATACATACATACATACATACATACATACATACATACATACATACATATATATATATATATATATATATATATATATATCATTCGTAGCGATGGGAAGATGACAACGATGAGACGGATATTCGACCGGTTTCGACTTTATTCAGTCTTTCTCAAGAATGTATATATATATATATATATATATATATATATATACCTTGTATATGATTGTTATCATGTGATCTGTGCTTAGCCTAGAGTGGCAAAAATGAACAATAAAGGTTTTCATTCATTCATTCATTCATTAAACTTCTAGAGCTCTACAGCTTTCAATGCTCATGGTAACACATCTCACCATGACGTTGTAATTCACAGTCAGTGACGAAAACTAGTGGATGCTATCTGAAACGTCTGTCTCTTCAGAGAATGTATCCAGTTGCTTGGTTTATTTGCCACACTCAATTATCCTTATATTCGCATGGAGTGGCGTCGAATGTCCGAGTGGCTATGGCGAGCAGACACGAGATCGCGGGGTCACGGGTTCGATTCCATGCATTCCTGGCTTGACGTCGTGTCCTTGGGAAAGGCAATTTCCACTACTTTCCTCACTACTCCACCCAGGTGTAAAATGGGTACCTGACTTCATTTGGGGAGGTAAAAGGCAATGAAAGGAGAGGGACGAGCTCTGCCTTCTAATACCGTGCCCCAGACACACTGGATTAACAGCCCACTGCCACTTCGACCTAAAAAAATTCTATGGGACTAGCTTTCATATTCGCATGAAAGTGTTGCTATACAACATCATGGAAAAGATTCAAGACACACATTGGAAAATACATAAAGTGATCTGTAGGCAAGAGACTTGTTTGTCTGGGCAAGAGCGCATCTTCGCATCAGAAAATACATGTATCTCTGTCTTGGAAAATACATATACATAATCTATTATCCTTAATTTTTTTTCTTCTTTCAGGTTTTCATCAGACGCGAGGAAGTCATGATAATTTTCGGGCAGACCATGCACCTCTGTGGCGAGTTCTGGCCCTCTATCGAGGCGAAGCAGGTGTACAGCGGGTTCCTGTTCGTGCTGTGCTACATGGGCCCTCTGCTGCTCAACGCCTGCCTCTACGTGAAGATCGGGCTCGCGCTGTGGTACAAAAAACCGGTGGTGAACACGTCCATGGCAGCTGCAGATGCCGTAAAAAAGCGCAGGGTCGTGAAGATGTTGATCATGATTGTGTCGCACTTCGCGCTGTCGTGGCTACCCCTGTATACGTGTTGGCTGTTGGATGACTTCAATGCTTTGTCTGTGTCTCAGTCAGAAAACATGCATGATTACGTCTACCCAGCGGCCCACTGGCTAGCGTTTACCAACAGTGTGTTTAACCCCATAGTGTATGGGTACTTCAATAACCATCTAAGAGAGAACTTCAAGAACGCCATCACCTTAAAAGCAAATAAAACCAATAGCACAATGAACAGAACAAGAGAGACACTGTAAAAGGGGAGGGGCGATGGTGTATAGTGTCAACACACACCAGGTGATCTGGCAAATAATAATGCATTCCACAGGAAAAAGGCTATATAAAAGCAATACAGATAATTAAACATAAACATAAATCCTGTTCATTTTGTAGACAACAGTGGTAAGACCTGACAGTGTGTTTTGTTTTGTTTTCTGTCAGTGCCTGTCATGTGCTTTTGAAAGTTTTGTCCATACATACCCTCAATCGCCATGAGGTGACAGTGTTGTCCAGTAGTTCAGTCAGAAGTACGGTGTCACGTTCAATTGCTTTCTGTCCCAAATACAAACTTTGTCAGCTGTTGATTCTCAAACTTGCACAACAGTGTGTCTTACCTGAAAGCCGCCATCTTTGTTGTTTCATTGCAGCAAAACGCTAACAAATCCGAAAATTATCTCCTGTTTCTTAACTTCTTTCCTCACGTCTTTTGGTATTTCTTGGAAAATTCACTTATATTCAGCTACATGCAGTAATTCAAATGGTTGTTTTCTGAATATTTGATGTCTGTGATATCATTTTCACAGACGTTCAATTCACTGTCATGTTTATATGGTATTCTGGTCATTTGCGTTTAGATGTTTTGTAACGTTATACGTCACTGAGGATCAGATTAGAAGTATTCCTCTGCTTCCTCGAAGATTATCTGTTTCAACATTGTTCAGCACCTGTTTGAGTCAGCTTCTTGGTGATGCAATGGCTAGATATTGTAATGTAGAAGCGTCGGATGATTATCTTAATATATGTGTTTTGTATATATAACTATCTGTATGGTACCTCGACTACTATGCTGAACCTAACGTTAACATTTTAACGATGAACGTTATATCTAACGGATCCGTTATAACTATTCGGTGTATAATATGTGTTAATCAGAGAACTAATATAAGGAGTGAACTTGTATGTATATTTTTGTATAATCAGAACAGAAGTGTTATGAATATATATATATATATATATATATATATCATCAACATGAACGCCTTGTATCTGTTGTTGTCGACTGAAAATGTTGATATTCGGAAAGACACTGCCAAACACAATCAATTTTACTCACGTCATCCGAGTTAGCCACTTGTGACGTATAATATTGTTCTGTATAACAGATTTGACATTTTCCATCGGTAATTTTGTCAAAATTGTTCAGAATAAAAAAATGTGTGTGGTTACGCTTCCTCTGACTTATTACCTCTGTATCGAAAATAATTTTACGAACATTTAAGATCGTTATATACTTTAATTTACATACTTAACTTTTTAAATTCTGTTCAATTTCATATCAACATGCAACGGCAAATCCAAAGCACGCCACCTATCATTTGAATGGTAAATAGCAATAGCTTTCTGTAAGTGATGAAAACTTCGAATCACTGCCCCGTTACAAACGGTATATATATGAGAAGTTTTTAACCTTCAACAGACCATATAACAGTCATTCCTTAGTCTTATTTTGAAAAAATAAACAAACAAACAAACAAAAGACATCGCCACAATAACAACATGGAATAGACGTAGAAAAAGTCTATATATTAATTTCTCTAGTGTACACCCCAGAGACAGCTAGAACTTTAGTTAGAAGAAAAGTAGTTATTGTACACAATGTGCAGGGCCGCAAAGAAAAAGTTGGCAAAGTTTACTTTTACTGCTGCACGCCGGGATATGTTTGCACACGTCACCCCAGTCTTGGCGTCAGAAAAAAACAATATGGCGGCTCAAGAAAACTTAAAGTTGTGAATCCCGCCAAACTTTCGCTGAGCTCGCAATTCTGGACTAGTTCTACGATGGAGGGTGTCGATATTATAAATCTTGACGGTCGTGAGGTTAGGTTGGCGAAGGTGGAGGGTTCGCAGGACGTTTTCATGACGAAACCGTTCATTCTTCAAAGGGCAAGGTAGGTGGGCGTGTTTATTCTTGCAACTTGCACAGTTGCAGACGACGCAAATTTTGGGACGTTCATCCTAAAACAGATTACTGTATTTATTAGACTAAATCACTGTTCTTTGTAGTGTAAAAATTGATTACCCTGGACACGTTGCCTTTTATATTGCCACAAATAACGAAATCAATATGTGTAACGTTATATGTCAACAAAGGGCCATCATAATTTTGTTGGCATCATGCGTCACGACATACTTCCTATTCCGATCACGTGAAATCTGGCAAGGAAGCTTGAGTAGACTAGCTATAACGTAAACGTCCTTTCCTCCTCGTATGATATGGCTGTACCAGCAACTTGAACCCAGTGAAGAGAGTTCAGTGCCAAGGTTTTCTATGCAAACATTCTCATCCCAAATCCGTATTGAACCCGTACCGTTATAATATCCGGCCTTTGCAGCTTTAATAGCACTGAAGGCGCGTGGCGACGGCTGCTTCTAACAATAGCTACTGTAACAATATCCATTCTTGCAACAATAGCCATTGTCTGCATGACTAACAGTGGTGGTTTAACACTTGTGTGGCACGTGTGCACGTTAATGCAGGTGGGTTGAGGACAATGAAGCGGTGGTGTGCTGTTTGTGTAACAACAAGTTTAACCAGATCCGCCGGAAACACCACTGTAGACAGTGTGGCAAGGTGCTGTGCAGCAAGTGCTGCAAGGATAAGGTCTGCTGTACATGTTTGTATACTCCATTGCACACAGAAAAGAAATTAAACCCAGCAATAACTATATTAGAAATAGCATTTAGTAATTCTATTTTATGGTCATTTTTACTGTCTACTATTATTTTATCATTTTCTTTGTTCTTGCAATTAGCCCTCAGGCATGAATTTGCAATAAACTTTTTATATAATGTATGATAAACCAATTTTTTCACGGTTTTCATTGGATGTTTGGTCAACGTTGCATCAGAATTTTGCCTGTTGCAGACAATATTTTTTCCGACACAACATATGAAAACTATAGATTGGATGTCATCCTTAAATACATGAGCACAACCTTAAAAGAGAAGTTCTGCTGAAGTGCTATGCACAATACATTACAGGTTTGGCGCAGGCACAGTACGTTCTGCCGATGTGTTAGCAGGCCCCCATACATGATTTCCTTCTTGCTGTACTCCCAGGTGCCGATGCCCCAGCTCCAGTTGGATGACCCAGAACGTGTGTGTGAGGACTGCAAACCTGTCACAGAACTGGTCACCATGTCACGGTCTCCTCTCATGGTTAGTCTCCCAGCTGCTTATATATTATATATGATGTCACATGGGAGACTGGGACCCAGGGGAGAATGGAATCAAGGTTTTTTAATAATTGTTTCTGTTAAACCCTAAAATGTGCTGCATACTACTCACTAGTTTTTGAAGCTACATGTAGCTAAAGACTAAGGTTACTGTCACTAGTGAGTAGTATGCAGCACATTTTAGGGTTAGAAACAATCATAAAAACCTTGATTCCAGTCTCCCCTGTGACATATATTCTTATTATGATGATGCTAGGCACAAAAACAATTGATTTTATAATCTTCCACTTCCTTCGACATATGAAATGGTTGTTTGCTTAGCTGTATGATTTGTTTGCATTTGTTCTTCAGAAAAACTGACACATTGTATTACTAATCTATAGCTGGCTATAATTTAAGTTGCAAAATACATACTCAAAAAAGCCTGTAACATCCTTGCAATGTACTGATTTGGTGAATCAACCTTCAATGTTCTGTTACCTAGTTTATACTATCATAGAAACCTGTTTGCATGTCATTAGATCCTTAGATAATGTTTTGTCTCTTGCAATGATTAACCATGTCAGTATCTCCTGACTACACATGTAGACAGGCAGAGTAAAGACACTGTTGTTGAATGGTTACCCAGATTGTTGATTTGTGTTCTTTGGCATCCATGTGTGCAGAAGTTCCAGTTGCAGTCTGCCCAGGGGATTGCAGAAGCTGTCAAGAACCCTGACAGGATAGGAAAGGTTTGCCAGTTCCTTATTTTTTAATAAAACATTTGTAAGTTTTGCATCTGTAAATTTTGACACAGGTGGTTCGGCTGTAGGATCGGTCTATTCCTTCACGGGGGGGGGGGAGCAGGTATATGGTTTAACATAACAAACTGTTTCCACATTTCAGGTCATAGAGTTAGGCGGACTGCAGACAGTTGTGTTTCTTACCTGTGTGTCGGAGAGTGATGAAGTTAGGGTAAGTAAAATCTGCACATGAAGAGATCTTTACCAGTCATTAGTCATGCTTGCAAAGTTAAACTTGCTTCATAATACAACATAACTTCTCCTTTATCCTTGTGTGGTGCTGTTCTTCTGCAGGCCCAGTTGGCCTCAGCCTTACACACCATGTCTCGGTACCCAACAGTCCACATGGCACTGGCAGCTACAGGGGCAGTCAAAGCCATCTGCAGGTCAGAGACATAGTGTTTTCTATGGTGACCTGAAAACAGATTCTTTCTTTACAATATCAATTTTTAGTGCACTGCCAGCTAGTACATTCTCTGAGCCATTGTTGTAGCATCGTAGTATATGTTTTCTCACATTTTGTTGTCATCAGTCACAAGTAGACAATCAAATTTTAACATAATACAGAAAAAAAATTCAAAAGCGTAGAGGTATTTTTTTACTGCTGCCTCTGCTAATGCATTAGATGCTATATGTCTTTTTGTTTCCATAATTTTCTTCCGTCTTTCTCAGTCCCTGCTATGCATGAATCTGAAAAGAGACTCCTTCCTTAAATTTTCATCCAGCATCTTGTCGGAGGAGACAGTAGAACAGACTCTTGTAGAAGCCATCAGTGCGCTCATGATCTTCTGTAAGTCTCCTGAGCTCAGGACACTTGGTAAGGAATGTCTATTCCACAGGTCACCTGTTTCCTTAGGTTACATAATATTGTCTGATCTTCTGGTGTAGTCTTCTTCTCCTCACTGCATAATCAACACAAATTTGGTACCAAAGAGCAGCCCAAGCTGGCAAAAAATAAGAAGACATTTGCTCCTTTTTTTGGTTTGCTTCTTTGGCTCATGTTAACAAGATTGTTTTCAATGTTCATCACCAGCAACAAAACGAAGTAAGTCAATCCGGGATATGGAGTAACAGGAATGTACTTTACTTTACTTTACTTTACTTTAAAAAACAAATATTGATTGAATTGATGTTGCCCTACAGTAAAATACTCCCAAAAGTGTTTGCTAGAAATTGATACAATGTGACTGACCCCTATCTTAACTTGAAGCATGGTAATGTTCAAAATAAATGTTTCAAAATTGTTTTATTGATTGTATATTTGCAGCCATGTCCTCAGGAGCCTTGAAGCCTGTACTGGGCCTGTGTAACATGCAGAAAACCATAGCATTGCTGGCTGTCATGACACTGAACCTGATGTTAGAACACCATGAAAACCATGCAGCTGCCATTGAGGTACTGTTTGCACACATTTGTTTGTTTCTTGATTACCTCTGTGAAAATGAAGGTATTGTCTTGAGTGTGTTTGTCTGTATCCTTGATAATGTAGTATCAAAAACATTTTCAAGTTCACAACTTTTCATTTTTTTTCTGGACATCATGAGTGTTGGTAATGCATTGCAATAGAAGGTAGATTACCGTAGTTATTAGATATGTAGAAATAAGTGTATGTTTCTTACAGCAGTTCTACTTGACTTTACTTCCCTCAGAATGACAAGAAGGCCCTCCCTTGCCTGCTGAACTTGACCACATCAGAGGATGAGCAGGTCAGGAGCTTTTGTTTGATCTGTAGTGTGTTGTCTAGTGGTTAAGTGGTCTTGCTTCTGGATCAAGAGGTCGTGAGTTCAAATCCCAGCTGTGTTGCTCACCTGATATGCATGCTACTAGGTCGCAGTCCTTAGGATAGGACAATAAGCCATGGTCCATTGTAGATTGAACTGCTCAAGTATCTAAAGAAGTATCAAAGCTATTTTCTTTAACTTTTGTGTCTTAGGTGTTGATAGCTTCTGTTTCCACCACAGATGCAGGAAGTTGCCCTGAAGGCTCTCAATCAGCTGGCACTGGGCACAGACTGGCACAGACACAGAATAATACAGGTGGGAAAAATGGCTTAGTAAAATTCTCATTATACACGGAGACACAACAAAAATACAAAAGTACATGTATATGTAGTGTATGAAATCAATGTATCAATAGACGTGTGTGAACTTATGAGAGGAGATATCTTGTGTGTCCTTTCTTTCAAGTTTCTTAGACATTTGTGTCGTTGGCACTATTTCCCTTCAGGAATCCTTCACGTCTGGGAACATCCTCCCCAAGGTGCTGAGCAGCCAGCCTAAGAACACGCAGGTCATCAGCAACGCTGCCTGTCTGGTGGCCAACCTGGCAACAAATGCTGAAGACCAGGTATGGCGGGACCACTGTAGACCTTTGTAAGACTGTGGTATTTTCAAATTGGCATTTCAGTGAATAGCTTATGCTTTCTGTTTGCAGGTACTTACTCATTTTCACCTGAGTCAGGTGAGGAAATAGGTGCTAAGTGTCTTTACCAAAGACACAACAAGGGGGTCTGCCGGGGATTCGAACCCAGAACCTTCGGATTCTGAGTCAACAACCCTAACCAGAAGACCACCTTGCCAGACCAGATTATGACAAGAAGCTTATTGTAATGGATGGAGTTTTACACTGCTGTAGTATATGATAACATGTGTGCTGTGTTTCAGATCTCCCTGTACCAGTGTGTGGACTGTCTGTGCCGCATGCTTCAGACCCACGCCGAGCACACGGAGGTTCTGACCCACGTGAGCCGAGGCATCGCCAACTTTGCCATGTTCCACCACAACACAGACAAGCTGGTGTCCCACCTACAGGACATCATCTCGGTAGCACTTAGGGTGGGTTCCTCAGACCATAGTGTGAAAAGGAACACGTTGTTGCCATGGGGGAAGAAATATTGGAAAGTTCTTAATATGCATTTAGCCTGTGAGGCAAAAATACGATGTCGCTGATGGAAAACTGTTGCTTGTTTCGTATCGTAGGCTGGTTCTAGCTATTTGTTGGTGGTACCAACAAATAAAGGGACTCCTCACAAAGCTATTTCAAACGCTTCAAGTATGAAATCATGACGAAAATGTATTAAGAAATGGCAGTAAATGTCAATATCTGACAGATTTTCTCATCCAGATTGTTTTTTTTGTGTGTGTTTTTTTGTTTTGCCCCCCTGAAATTGCAGTGTATGCCTGTAATAAGCATCTTTGACTGTTCCTTCCAGTCTGCTATTGTAGCAGTGCAGTACCAGGGTCTGAGAGCCATCTTCTACCTGCTGTCCACCTCACCTGACCAGACCATCACTGCCCTCATGAGGTACCTCCACATTTCTCTGACTACACCAGGGGACACCAGACAGTGTTTGGAACAGCTAACTCCTTATATGGATATTCATCACTCTTATGTTTCCCCCCTGTGGAAAACTGTTTTTTTTCTGATAACACCTTTGGAAAAGAGGGAAACAGTCTGCATTCACTAAGTACATATACGTGTACCTGAAAATGTGTCACAAATTGTCATCTTTAAATGGAGCCATTGTTTTACTCAGTTAAGGCACCTTTTTGTTAAATCATCTATTCAACAAATAATTAATAGCTAATGAAAACAGCATTATCACTGACTTGTAATGTTCTGAATCATACTAATATGCAACTGTTTGTTTGTTTGTTTGTTTGTTTGTTTTTTTGTTTGTTAAAGTTGTTGTTCTCTGCAGGGAGGGGGCAGCAGATGTCCTGAGAGGCGTTTCCACCATACCAGGGATCATGGGAGCCATGCAGGCAGCTATCACTAAAAATGCACCCCAGAGAGTCAAACCATGGTAGTCCTGGTCAGGGGCTTTCACAGACAGGCTCGGAAGGACAGAAAAAAAGAAGGAAGGAAGGAAGAAAGATGTAAGGACGGAAGGGGGAAGGAAGGAGGAGGGATGGAAGGAAGAGGGAGGGAGGGAGGAATGGGGAAGGAAGGAAAGAGTGAATGAACAAACATGAATGAATTAACAAAAGAATGAATGGCGAATACCGGTAATTTGGCAATTCTGTTGGTAACAGTGTTGGTCTGTGCCATGATGCCTTGCATGGTCCGCATATCTGGATTTCATGCTAAATGGTCACTTTTATACGAGTAAGTCACAATTAATAGTAGGTTATGGTAGTGTGATAACAGGATCAGTAATAGAGCAGAAAAAGAGAATCTTATGAAATTGAATGCATGAGGTGAGTCTCTATATATGATATGTGAGAAAAACAGGTTAGATTTATCACATCTAAATGTACTATCTGGTACTACTATTCACGGCATCTCCAGATAGTTTATATATAATGCCCTTATGTGAAGTGAAAATAAGTAAATTTTAGTAATAGCTACATAGCTAGCAATCACCTTTTAAAACTTAACTGACATTTGTATAATGATGTATTAGTTGCATTCTATGCAGTGTTAATCATGTACAGTTTTCATATTCATCTCATCACTTGATGAAATTTTCAAATTAGAAAAAAATATCAGCTTACTGCTGTACAAATGCTTTAGAAAGAAATTTATCTCGTCAGAGGAAGCCATAATGATTTCGTATTACATATCTTCCCACCTCAGATAGTACAGTATGCGTTTTGGATCAATTCCGATAGGTGGCGCTCGGATGACGGTCGAGCTGTACTGCAACACGAGAAATACACACTGATTCAGTGCTGCTACAATGTATAAATCAATGAGTAACTCTTAACTAAAATTAGCATCTGCGTCAGACTGGTAATAAGAAAAGCTTGCAGGATGTATTTATGTCCAGAGCTCTATAAGGAGGTTTATGCTTTAACCTGGTTGACCTTGATCTTGTCAACTTTAATGGGCAGTACCAAAACAACGGCTTATCTCACAGCTAACCTAGTAAATCTAACTGGTGGAACATTTACATGTAGTTATGTTTTCCCTTCTCAATATGTGACTGAGAGTGCTGCTGTGCTTTAGGTACAGCCTATATATATATTATGTAAGAATTACCGAACGGTGGCATGATATACAGGCATGTGGCATTGCATTTTGAATTCGTTGAAGCCTAAACTGCCAAATGATGTGTGGCTCTAAATCATGGAAGGCCAATAATGTATTGGGCTTTATTTAAAACTATTCACTGATAGTACGTCACAGTTTCATTTGCCTTGGACCAGAAATACAGCGTCACACTAGATCCCGGTCAGGACCCCTAAAACATGCAAATCAGCCGCTCCTGCTGGGGCGTTGGATAAGTGAGAGGCTTGCCATTCCTAAGATTGTGACGTGGGGGTGTGAGCTCCTTGCAGAACAGACACGGCAACACTTAAAGATTACCCAGGCGCGTTGGTTGAAGTAGCAGGCGTACCCGGAGCCACCGCTGGTAGGATTTAGTCCGCGCGGGCCACCTTCGTGACGTGTCTGTGACAGGTACGTTCTGCAAGGTTGTAAGGGAAGTGACAAGGTGTGGTGTTGGACTTACGAGTGTAGCTCACAGTCAGGTGTACCTTAAAGAGTCCATGTCGGAAGAAGATCGGTATGGTAGATTCTCCTGGGGCGTTCCTTGAGATGTTCTGTTTGTTAGTGGCGCGGCTTCTTAATCCCACCATCTGTTATCTTGTCATAAAGAAGCGGCTTTAACTGTAGGCAGGTCTGATTTCCCAACACACGTATCTAATCCAGAAGCACAGCAAAGCAAATATAGAGACATAGCAACTAACTAAAACTGCATCTGTAAGAAGTTTTTCAAAGTTCTGGTAGACAGTGAAGACACAAGTTCAGAAGTTACACCAGAGGATGTTTTCCTGGACAGTGTTGTCCTTGTTAGCTAGGTCAGTACATGTCCAGATGTATCATGTTGAAGTTTGTGACAGACCGGCCCACACTAACAACCTGCTGACGCATTAAGCCAGTACGGCGCATGTTGGGGCCGACCGCTGAGGTTCTGAGTGGGTGTAATAATGGACAACTCAAATGGCCTACAAAATTGATAAAGCTATTTATGGAACTTAGAAGTATTGACTGCAGTTAAGTAAACAATATGTTATGTCATATTATGTAGGGGTTTTCCCCCCAGGAATCTTTGAAAACCGCCAGTGGGCGAAAAGTATATCCTGGTTAGATGAATAAACAATAAACTGCTCTTAAAGGCATCCAATGCAACTTCAGGGCGACAAAACAAAGAAAAATATTCTGGATAAGGAAATCGGTCTGATATGGACATTTACTGCTATTTCTTAGCATATTTTTGTCATCATTTTATACTTGCAATTTTTACAGTGTATGCAATAGTCCAGAAACAAGCTACGTGAGGAGTCCCGTCGTTTTGGTACCACCAATAAATAACTAGAACCAGCTGACGATAGGAAACAAGCTGCCGTTTTACATCGTTATATACTCTTCCAAAATAAGGTCTGCCGTAAATATAAGTCTACACTTAATACCAAATACTATTTATTGTTCAAATTGCAACACTGTAGTCTATAGCTATGGTATCAAAACTTGCATTACCTTCGCTAAGAAGGTATTTTTAGCGTTAGCTTGTAATGATGTTTGTGGTTGAACAACTTCACTCAAACCATGACTGGATTGATAAGAACTTTGGTATGTGGTTAGGTCTTGGTCTATTAAGAACTGATTAAGTTTTAGGCCCCCTAGTGGCTTTCCTTGGTACTGCAGCAGAAGTTGTGTCTGTGTTATCATGGAAGTTCATCTGTGTTGGTAGTAATCAAATTCATAGTATACAATGCTGAACTTTATTTCAACACAATGGTATATCACTTGTCCTGATGAAGGCCACAGTGGTCGTTGAAAATTTGATACTTGTGTACCCTTGTGCTATAATAAAGTTCAGCATTGTACTATGATTGTGTCTGTGTTTTGTGTCTGTTTAGAAGGTGTTCTGAAACATTATTGTGACAGTTATGGTGCTTCTGTTGTGCGAGTCATCCCTGGCTGTTCCATGTGTTTCTTGGTGACCCTTTGACCGAGCCCTGGCAGCGTTCCCGAGTATGTACCCTGCCTGTACACTTTCCTTTCGCACGTTTCTGTTCTGTTCGGTGGAAACTTTAACACTTGGCATGCCGATCAACTTAGCAATAGGGGATGGACCATTTCAGGTCACATGTTCATCATCAAGGCTATCAAACAATGATACATTTGTCTTACTTAGTCTGATGATGTGAAATTCTGATGATATCATTTTGAAGGTAACGTAAGGTACACCGACTAAAATTTACTAAACTGAGTGGTGAAACTGCTTCTCTGTGAATCAGGTCTGCTGGGACATCTCCATCTTGACGCTATCCAAACTTCATCCTAGTCAAAGTAACTTTGGACAGACTATAATCTCCGTTTTGAAAACATGTCCCTTTGAGAAAATAAGCTATGACTATATCTGTTTACTGTTTCTTTACCCGTCGCTCTGATCACTGCTGTACTATCGCAGTTATTTTGTTCGTTGATATCCTCTGGGCTTTTGCGTGGGAGTCGGCGTCCTTATAAGTATATAGAATCAGACAAATTTAGTAACCAACCCCTGCGGGAAGTGTTATCAGTGAAAGATTTGCTACGACGTTGCAGTTATAGTTCAACAGTGTACTTCTTCAGAAATCAAGCGTCGTCAACTGTGTTTGGACCTTGATTTTGGTGAGTCTTGAGTCCTTTCTGTAGTCTTTTGTGCTGTATTCCGTTCATGTCACATTTTCACAATGTATTTATACACGAGAGCTATCAAATGAACTGTGGGCGGTGATAGTGTGCCGGTAAACGGTACTGCGTTTGGTAGCGGGGGCGCCTAATTACTACGTAGCTACAAATGTACCCGTGAATAGAAAGGAATGGATTCTATTTAGCAATCAATAGTTGCAAATTGTCTTCCTGAAAAGAGGGGCTCTATGTGTACATATTTGAGAAGTGGGTTGATATACAGTATGTATAATATGCAGACAGTATTTGGTTGGCCGTAGCTTCGTATGATGCTGTTGCTTACGTCACATTTTGCGCGAAAATCAAATCAATATGCTACAGAAACTTCGAATAACCTGCAACACTATGTACTCTCCAAGCAGAGGTTAAGGCTTTGGCTTATTTTGACGTAAAATTAGGCGTTTTTATTGGGCTTTCTTTTTCTGTACTGGTATCTTTTTTTCGCCAACCCAACTTCAGGTGGCGTATTGGATACTGTCCTGCCAATAATACTGCCTTGCCAATTTGATACTGTCTTGCCAATTTGATAATTTGACACTATCTTGCCAATTGATACTGTCTTGCAGCCACCAAAAGATCAGCTTGGAGATTATTAAAGCCCTATGTGCAATAGCCAATACGTGTAAGTAATGCGGTTGCCTGTTTCCTGCCTGGTCCACTCTGTACACTTACCACGGGCTGTACAAGCGATCCCGGTTGTTGTGAACAAAGTGTGACCCTGCTTACTTGATGGACACAAACAGTTGTTGACAGCATCACAAACAACACTTGTTTACCATGAAGTGTTCTACACGAAACTGGGGCGTCAGATTAGACACGTCTTCTACTAGCCTACAGATCCACCGTCGTGATAGAAGACTCAGTTTTTTTTCATTCTTAATACAAATATTTATCATATTTGTCAGGTTGTGTTGCCTCAGTCCAACGCTGTTTATACACAGCCAGGTCGAGCCTTGGTAGGTCATTTAGTCGAACTGTAAGTGACATGACTCGTTCTCCGTGACAAAATGTGTACCAAACAGCAAAAGATATGTATGTATGTATGTCATAGATACCATTACAACATGACTCAAAAATGGTAGCACATGGATGGAAGGGTCGAGCAACAGGTTCTAGTACGTTAACATGGCTTACAGTGACTTTAGGTATGTTTAGAAGACGGAATGATACAATTGATGATCAATAGTCTTTTAGCAATACATGTAACACTTACCCCTCAGGTTTAAGATCTTAAAGATGTTGGTTTATCAAGGACCTCGCTTTTATGATTTCGCCAAAGATTAGGTCACAGGAACAGGTGTTTTACTATCATCATTACCTTTAGCGACAGTCATTTCTTGCTACTGGCCCGTATTTCATTTGTGATGACTAGTGTACGCCTAATTGATGGGCTACATGTATAACAGGTACATGTGCCGTACACCTCACGATAAGTAGCTGTTGTGCGATGACACAGTTGTTCCGTACCCTGCTTGGCGGCTCACATGTAAGCCATGTAAACTGTATCTTTGTTATGTATTTTGTCTGACCCTTACCTCTTCCCTCATGTGACCTCAATGAAAAGCGGCCAACAGGCCGATTTGAGCATCTCATTAATACGAAAATGGTTCAAACAAACAAACATGTGACTGTCCAGCCACCCGTACCTGTCACCAAACACCTGTCCTAGAACCAAGGCCAGGGCGGAGTCTCTGGGGACCAAAATATCTTGAAGAATGATGTCTCCGTCACGTCAGCAAACGGCAGCTCCCTGAGGAATATTCGACACCATGGGGGCCCGCCGAGGCGTCACTTGGGCCCTGTGGGCCTCCTCTAAGACCTGTGCGCCGGGGTGAATCATGACCATTCCCTGCTAAAGTAAAGGTACAGGAAAACATGGCAACAGAGGACGGCATAGATGAGGTTCAAATAGATGACGGAACAACATCAGCATTGAGCGGGACTGGAGATGAGGAGGTCTCAGACCGTCGGCGAATCTTGGAGGAGATTGCTCTAAGGTTGCGGGAACTCAGGCCCACGAGGCTGGAAGGGATAGCCGAGGAATCTGCCGAAGAGGATGAAGAAGAACTGAAGCAATCGGACGAGGAAAGCCCACAGGAAAGTGGAGGTGAAGACGGGTCTGAGGAAGAAACAGAGTCGCAGGAGGACACGCCGGTTGTAAGTGGCTCGGAGCAAGACGCCGCTGGTTTAAAATCACCAGAGGACACCTCAGCGGCTTCAGTCTCAGGAAAGGATGACATTGTGGAAGATGTTGTGGATGCTGGCGACCCGACTAACGCAGAGTCAGTGGAGACTGAAGACGACCCAAAACCACATTCAGAGGAGGAAATTACAACCAGCCAACAGGTACACATACAGAAAAATCATAAGGCGTCTTTAGAAATCGTAGCAAAAAAAAGCAAGCCGACAAACAAAATGACGAAGGGAATTGTGGTAACATTAGATCATGTTTACTTCAGACGTTCATGTTGTTGAATACTGGTACTATTAGTAACAATGTCCTGTGGATAACCAATGATAGCAGTAGGTGCGATCAATAACAACATAGTCACATATACAGCTTCCGACGCTCCAGATCAAGAGCAAGTTCGGTGGGGGGGGGGGGGGCGGTGTCCTTATCTCAAAGCTGATTCAGATGTTTTTTCTGTAAAAGAAGCGCCCAACGCCACTCCATCCTTCTTTTATCAAACATACGTCTTTTTCAGACACAGGTATTTCTTCCTCTATCCTGCCACCTTTACATCTCTAACATTTTGTTGGGAAATTTAAATTCGAGCAACAGCTGTGATGTGTTATCGGTTTGTCCGATTGAGTCTGGCTAGAATAGTTGCCGTGAACTTGAAGCCCCTGGTGCTCTGCCAGGTGGAGGCTGTTTACACGTGACGACACTCGATACCGGCGCACGTCTCGGCAATGTTTGAGCAGTTCCGGTTAAGGCTTCAGACTCTATGGTCTAACCTTTTAAACGTTCCTCACTTGGATGAAAGTCTTGGTATTTCGTCTTGGCAGGGTAGGCTAAAGACAAGGTAAGGAAGAAGATTATCTTTCTGCTAAGTATTATCTTCCTAAGACTGACTGATTATGTGGGATAGATAGCTGCTGGTTCAGATTAGTTCAGTTAGATTCAAATATACCGTTGTGCCGAAGTGGATAACGTTTTGTGTTTACCACTTCGAGCAAAATTTATGACTTCTACTTTCGGACATTTTGAGAAACTCACTGCTAAAATACTACCAAAAATGTTTTATTCAATGTATTTTGGCAGACCTGTGTCATTCTCAGTTTTTCATATGTGTCGCTCTTCGTAGTCAAGTAAACAGCAACTGTCGTTCTAGATGTTTTCAGGGCAGTGAAGGTTAACAAATATCAATTTTCTGCGTCTAAGAACAATACATCTCTTGACGCAGGCCTAAGTGGCAAAATAAACTGTTGGTGCTAATATGTCAGCCACTGGGGACCGTGGAGGTCACCTGGGCATTTCCAGTCAGCAGCCGGCTGTTTGTCACAGTCACCCGGCAACGTGAACGGCAGAGGCACGTACAGGAATGCGTTTGGCCCATAATGTCTCAGGTCCGCTGTGTTTGGAAGCCAACCTTCCTTAGTTGGTTATAGATGATGTATCTGTACAACGTGCTCATGTAGAGATGGCCATATCTTCTCTCATTGTGGTCGGCTCTTCTCTTAAAATCGTGATTCCTTCATGGCCCTGTCACACATATCCGAATATGGCCTCAGGAACATTGCCGAACTCCCCCCCAACCATGGTTAGGAGTAGGTTGGGAGTAAGGTCGGCTGTGGTTGGTTGGTGTTCGGCGAGGTCGGCTACTGTTCGGCTGCGCCAGCCGAATGTTTAAAACATTCGGGTGTGGACGCGAGGTTCGGCCATGGTTGGCTGGTGGTTGGGAGTAGGTCAGCAGTGTTTGGGGCGTGTTCGGGGCTCAAATTTAACTCAAATTTAACTTAAATTCGATTCTATTCGTATCGCAAGGTAGGGGTGGCCAAAATCTGGTCAGACTGGTGAACCCCTAATGCTATAATTGATTGGTGTCTTAGATGGACATTTCATAGATCAAGTCGTTAAGATAATTTTCTCAAGCGAGAAGTAGGTAAGACGTCTTTTGCCAGAGGGAAAGTTGTCCAGTTGTAGTTTTTAGTCACATTGATTGTGTTATATTTTGGGCCTAGCTTTGCTCTTTTGTAAGGCATCACTTTTTATTTGTTAGCTGGACGGAGGATTACCTGCTCCAGTTCTGAATGTTGCACGTTTCGTTAGTTAGGTCGGCGGACTACACTTGGCAGAAGCAAACGTTCCACAAACAACACACAAATCCTGACAATGTTTCCTCCATCACGGTGGCATTGGTCTGTGTTTGCAAGTATCGTAAGCACGCAGGCATCAACAGACCTTGCCGCTGACATTTGCTGAGAGGGTGCCATATATGGGCTCCCTGTCCTCACCTCGTATGAATCATGCTATTAATACAGACACAGTCCACACTTCACTGGACAAAGTAACATGGAGAAGGCTTAGGTCAAACATGTGGTCTTTCGCACCACAAGTCGGGCATTTGACACTCGGATGGTTTGGACGAGAGTATCTTTTGCAACGGGCAAAGGTGGCGACCCTTGCCTTGAAAGTTGCATACATGGGAAGTTCCTTGTACCACAAACAACAATGTAAGAAACATTGCCTCTAGCCATTTGAGTTCCCTGTTGGACTATAATCGACCATATTAAGTTTACATATTTGTCTGCTTTAATGCTTGCTGATATTCTACTCGTTCTAATGAACTGACAGAAGATAGGACATAGCAATGATGAACTCTTTTCGTTCAAACATAGCCTTTCCTATCACACTATGCATATATATGATATGTCAGGATAGAGACTTCGATCTTGTAGAATCGGCGATTCTACCGGTAGAGGTCACGATTGGAGTCTTTGTCGACAGAGACTCCGATCAGGATGCTGTAACTGTGTTAGGGTGGTTTCCCATTTACAAATCCTAAATTTCAAGTCAATCCATTGATCTAAAGTGACATGAATCAAAGTTGAAAAGTTCTGACTGTGCCAATAAAGGTATCTTAAAATTTACTAACTCTGATCCGGATCTCTTCCGGTAGAATCACCAGATCGGAGTCTCTACCCTGACATATATATAATGACTGATGTGGCTTTGTTTCGGACATAACAACTTTGATGAGCCCAAATTCATGTCACTGTTGCTCTTCAGTCGGGAAAATTTGTACTTCTTCACCTCTACCTTGAGGCTAGATGTGGTATGTATTTCCCAGTTCTTGATGCTAAACGCAGACGGCACCTTTGGAATTCATTCCCAGTTTAGTAAGTGAGTACAGGTGACGTGAAGGTTCTCAGCCTACGGCAAGTGTCGGTCTGTGGGCAGAAGATACACACAAGTTTGTTTATGTAGAAAGTAATAGGTTTTGATAAGGTCACAGTGCATAGGATTAGCCTTTGAGGAGAGCCTGGTTTGTGCGGTGTACACTTCTGGCTAGTGCGTTAGGGATTTCTCTGCTTAGGAATTAATCTGTATACGTCTTCTCTGATCAGATTGATTGCCGAGTGATTTGTGATGGATATGTATTGTCTTACAAAATACATTGGGTATCCCCAAACTTAAAGCAGCTCACTGACGTTTGGCTAATACAATCCTACTGAGGAAAGACGAAAGAACGGAGAAGCTAAAACACCCCTAACGAAGCTTCAGTGCATCTTCTTCTACAAGCTATGGCGGTAACGGGAATAACGTAGCACCATACCAATTCTATTATGTTTTGGTTTGATCATGTTTTGATTGGAGCGTTGTGATGGAATAGATTACAGATGACCTTAACGTCAGAAATTCGATATTTTTACAATAACGTCACTGTTGACGCATAAGCTCATGCCTGTGAGCTATCCCGTGTTGCCATGGGGACCTGGAATTCAGCAGTCTGGTGCGTTCAGTTTGGCCGGTCCTGGAAAAGTCATGTACAAGGTCGCATCCGACAGTGATGTATGACATTACTCACCGAACCAGATGTCATGTCGTTATCTCCAGCCAAAACTTTGCATTTAAGGAACTTACACGGCCCATCGCTATCGCAATTTTTGTATGACGTATAAACCAAATACGAAACAACATAACTGAATATGAAACGAAAGAAAATACAACAACTTGAAATTGACCAAAAAAAGTAGATGGCTGTGGCTACGATAAGAACAGATAGCAAGTGTGATAACGAAATGTATCGAGTGTCGTGTCTGAGAAACAGTGTCAAATTCCGGTAATCTGAGAAGTAGGCGCAGTTTTGGTAATAACCGCACGCTGGCACTATTAGGTATCAACTTTCCGTCGCCAAACCTTGGAATCACCGTACATCTTTAATTTAGATAAAGAAAATCTCAGTCTTTAATCTCTACCAGACGCGTTGGGCTGCTGTAAAATGCCGCATGACTTAAAGTAAAATTAGATATCGGAGATTTCAAACCCCCTGGAAGTATTTACAGTTTTTGAAACTCCATTGGCACAACCAATGATCTGGCATACTACAACAGACCTAGAACAGAAACCTTCTTGCAGGTTGAGATGCCAGTGCACGAACCTAATTTGTTGTGACGAGCCCTGTTAAGTGGAAACACCCAGTGAATTGCATTTACTGTCTATGTGACCTCTTTTTCTTCAACACCCTCACCTTCGCCCTGACCGACAATCCTGTTTCCCGCGTGCCCGTACCGTGCTCTCATCACGACCGGCTTGTGAACGCATCTACACGCTACATTTCCTCTCTAAATGACTCGTTACGTACCGCTGCGAGCTTCAAACAGGCCTTGACGAGTTTATCAGCGTTTTGACTGTTCAAAGTCGTCTGTCACGGCGACACACATCTGTCAGCTTACCTTGTCCTTGTGATAGCGCCACAGTGGTGAAAGAGAAGAAAAGCACATACCTTTGAGTGCCAAACTCATGGCCGACTAGCGGGAAGGCCTGCTCTTTTTGGAAGGTTTATAGATGTGTGGACAGGTATAATGCATGCAGTGATCGTTAAACTGTACTACGCATCTCACAGGTTATTATTCACAAGTTATACACTGGGAGTTTTTGTTTGTTACTAGACGGTGATCGTTACAAAAACATAGCAGAGTTGGAATATAACATTTGGACTATTTATCTGTTTCCCACCGTCCTGTTAGCCTCCACCAGGTCTTCCTAAAGGGGGCTAGGATCGTAGAAGTCGGCAAAACTAGGGTCTGACTGGCCAGGGGAGTGGGTCCACCGTTAGGGTTTCATTTCCCTCTTGGAAGCGGGCAAATAAACTCTACGGTGGCTAAACTCCCCTGGCCAATTATTCTCCGTATTTGGCTAAATTTTACTGTTTTTGAACCCACGTTGTTAGTCCGGTGGAGGCTAGGTCCCACCATGCTGTCCACAGACGCGCTGTGCTGTATTGACAGGACAGATTGACTGACAGTTTGTGGTATAAACATTCCCATTAGTGTGTTCCCAAACACGCCGAGTTTGTTTCCGCTCGTTTTGACCATGCTGCCAACTGGCTACGGGGTTGGCAGAACATGACGTCCATACAATGGCGTTGAAGGACGATGTTATGGAATCCGCTGCGCAAACTGTTCGATATGCTTCAACAAATGTAGATACACAGTATATGAAGTAACTCTGCGTTTGTTCCTATAGGGCGACAGATGAGAAAGTATACTTACTACGGTTTGTCGGTACCTATAGTCGTTCGGCTACAAAGTGTTGTACCAAGTTTGTAGATTAAGGCTGTTTTAGTCATCAACTGTCAGATGTTTGTTGTTTTTTTCTTGTCAAACGGGTGGCTTCCATTTGCTTCATACTTCTATTGCAGAAAACCCAAACGTATATAGTACACTAAATGTTCGTATGTCAGAGATGTGGGTTATGTGATATATGTGATATTGTTCATATGACGGTGCAGTGTCAGCCAACTTGTACTGTTTGTTTAACATTCCTGGGTCACGGGGCTCGTTCTGAACTTTGAGAAACGCCTTCGGGCGAAGGACAAACTTTCAAGGACCTTAAAGGCATGAAGAAAGAACTATCGTCACAAGAAAAGGAGGCGCTTTCTTGTAATAAGATTAGGTTCTTGATGTAGAAAATCCAGTCAGTGACAGTTGTATATAAATGTTGTTCACTGGTTTTGTTTTGTCTTGTCTGATGTCCGAAAAAAAGACATGTATATATGTCGCACGTGTGAGTGGTTTATCTCAATCCGAGAAGAGCGCGCGTTGGACTGTACCATTCCGCGTCCACCCCCGCCGGCGGGGAAACTAGATTGACATATTGCATATGCGCGCCCAATGCGCATTTTGGAAGGGCCATTCCGGCCTGGCATACTTTTCTGCCCATGTCTGGTGGAGCAATGCCGGGTGCTGACGACCAGTAGCTGAGACCACTACCGCCATCATCATGGGGAAGGGGGAGAGGCTGACCGCTGTCCTGACCGGCGGACCCCCTTGGGGGTTTCGTCTGAGTGGAGGTCTGGAAGTAAAACAACCCCTCAAAGTCGCCAAGGTAGGTGCCAAGAGCCTTGGCTGTGTTTGTGGGAGGGGTGGAGGTGGTACGGCGGTCTCTTGTGCGTCAAAAAATAGCGCTGCGGACGCTCCACATTCCGGACAGCTATCTCTGACGGGCACCGGCATACTGGTGATATTGGAGGGGGAGTGTGAAATACAGACGACGTTTTGGACGTGGTTCTTTCTGTTTGGTTTGGCAGAACGTCCTTCTCTGTGTGTGTGTACAAGTCTGTTTAGGCAAGATGAGCTCGGTAGTAACTTGTCCTGGCCACCCTAACGTGAGAAAAGACGAGCCTTGTCGCATTCTGTTTGATATCGTAAACCCGTCCCCG
Source organism: Branchiostoma floridae x Branchiostoma japonicum (assembly GCA_013266295.2). Lineage (NCBI taxonomy): Eukaryota > Metazoa > Chordata > Leptocardii > Amphioxiformes > Branchiostomatidae > Branchiostoma > Branchiostoma floridae x Branchiostoma japonicum. Next base: position 6,450,688 of record CM023837.1, on the reverse strand, counting down.
TCCTTAGTAACAGGGCATGGGACGTATTATAAAAAGACATATATGATATCCCCTTATAGGGCGACTAAGGCCGGCGGCTATCCACGGGAACTTGGACGAACAAGTTTGCGTGGTTGACATTTTCTGGTGACAAGTCGGGACTTAGTTTTCTTCCATCACTGAGTGTAGAAGCTGAGGGAAAGCTTGTGTCTGTGCGGTGGGAGGTCTGGGTTTGGGACGCGAAGGCTTTTCTGTCTTCAGAGCCAGAGATCGCGGATAAGCGGCCCGGCATGCCCGCAAAGCCGCTGACCAAAAATGGTCGGGTAGGACTACGCCTCTTGTGGGACTTATCAAGAGCACGACATGGTACACTGTGCAGGGATCGGACACAGCTCCGCCCCCTCCTGCCACTGGGCTTACTTCACACAAAATAAACCTCATTTTACAGTGCAGGACTCTGACAATGGACGATGGATAGAAAACATCACCATGCATGCCACATATAACTAACAAATAATGGGAAATTGTATTGTCAACAATGCATATATTTCTTCGTCCTTTTACTCCGTGCACTTTGCATATAAAATCCAAGCTTCTTGAGGTTTTTATATAAATTTCGCATAATGATATCTCAAGAACTAAGCAGTATTGTGTGACATGAAGTACATTTCCAGCGACAAACACGTGGTGTACTAGGATTTAACGCCGTCTGACCCGTTCACTTTTAGACGGAGGTCACGTGACCTTGGCCTGTGCACGCAACTGTATCTAATACTCGCCCGGTCTACTAACCTTGTTCTAGAAAGTCAGCAACTCAGAGTCAGCAAAGGTCTATATTGCTATGCACTAGTTATAAAATGTAGGCGTTTTTCTTGTATGTATTTTAGCCCGAAGCTTTAGAATCAGTATGAATCATTGCCACTATTTTGATATGTGATATCCACGACCGTGGTTTAGAAATGTTCAACATCAGATGCGCCTCTTGTTTTCTTTCCAAGTTAGACATAACTATGTGCTGAGTCGTGACTGCTTCGTGGGTACTGTGCGACCGTGAGAAAGTTTCCAGCTCAAGATAGTAGTAAAAAATACCACTCAGGTTCCTAATAATGGGACAAAAATACAGTTTTGGTTCGACGACTTAGTGACAGTGTTCCTTATTTGTGAAACAAAATCTATGAAATGTTATAGGCAATCCAACGTAGATTTGATAACTTTACTTTTATTTCGAAGTCGTGCCTAATCTTTCTGGTTAAAGCAATGTTACCTGTCACAAACTTGTTTGAAAAAGCCATCCAGAATATGAACGCTACAAACTTTTATTATATGTTTAAACCTCCTTGCTTAAAACTAGGACGAAGGTGAAAGTGGACTTAAAAACAGGGTAGTATCCAGGCAAGACATTCCCCATATATCTTTGTTTATAGTCTCAGCTGTCGTTACAAACATGCACGGCCGTATTTACTGGTCTGGGAGCAAAATTGACATGTTTGCCGCTGATAAGCCCCAGAAAACAAGATGGCGGACTATCGGGTAGAGTTCCCGGATGTAGCTAGACATGGAGACACAGCTGTTCACGTCCAAAGATAAACCTGGAATGTTAGCTGATAACCTTGTTTCATTCAACACGATATTCTATACCAAGGACCTAAATATCGTTTGTTACTTAGTCGTCAGTATTAAGGAATATTTTACTCAGATTGTCTATCATCCATTATGATCTACAAAATACTATATTTCATCTTCACTGATAACAAACTCGTGATACAAATAACTTTCATATCAATATGTTTCTTCATGATAATTGTAAGAAAGATCTAAAGAAAAATATAAAGAATATAGCAGTTGCCAGTTGTTAGAATCAACAATTGAACCTCCTTGGTAGAATGTTGCGCCTATGTACTATTCAGGCATTTGTCTCCGTTTCTAGGTGTCATGGCTAATTCTACGCGTCCTACATAAAGCACACAACATGTTTCCTTACATCGCCCCTGCATCGTGTCAACAAACATTTGAGAACCTACACAAGCCAGAAAGCTGTTTATAGTCTCTTCGCCTCAGTCGAGCGTTCGTAGCCTCTACCAGGCTTCAGAGGCGGCTGGAAAGTGTAGAAAGTGACAGAAAACATGCCAGGGGAGTTGGTCCGCTAAAGGAGTTCAGTTTCCCGCAGCCAGTTTCTACTCTTTCCAGCCGCTTCTGAAGCCTGGTAGAGGCTAGAGGGTTCGACCTAAAACGATTTCTCGCGCGTTATATAGCACCCCACTATCAGCTGTCAGGCACGGTTTGATTCACGATTTTGACACTTGACTTCGAATACTCAGACACTAGACTGTTTCAATAAATACAACATATCCAAGGTGGCCGTGGATGTAATGCTGACGCTGACATACTTTCTCCTTAAGAGTATAAACACTCCGTGTGGCTCTGGTTTGTCTTGGCCACAGACGGGACACTAGTTTTCTTTCTGTTGGCGATTCAGGTGAACTTAAACATAGTGAACGTCATTTACCCAGTTCAAAAAGGTGCCCAATATGATATTTTCTAAATTTGTTTCTATTTATCATTGGCTGTCTCTTCATATATATATAGCAGTTCCCAAACTCGTCACTATCTTGCGACAAACATAATATGTAATTTATAACTGTTCATTAGTTGTGAGTGAATTTTGTATACATGCCCGAACGTTCATAATACACGTCTGTTTTTAAACTTGAAAGTAAGTCACGTGTTTTGTATCGAGAGGAAAGACCTAGCATTTTTTTCTCTTATACAATGTATGCCGTACGCTTTGTCTCTGAAATTAAAGAAAATATTAACCCCAGCCACTACCTTTTTTTGGTGCGTCTATAATTATCTTGAAAAGTTACTTTCATTTGCCCAAAATAAAATGTTAGTGATAATAGGGTCTATAGAACAGTTTCCAGACAACCTCTGAGTCCAACACGTACATATATCTCCGGGTCTGTTTGTTCAGTGTGTCTCCTACTGTCTGATAGTCCAGAAAGTCCGTCCGTCCCTATTTTTACCCCTCCATGCCTATGTGTGTGGTGGTGGTACAGTATGCAGTAACCATATCTTCCTGGTGATAATGTTATAGCCCAGTGGTTATAGCCTATAGAGAGCACGTCGGCAGAACGTACTGCGCCTGCATGAAACTGGATTTTTCACGGTTTTCGTTGGATGTTTAGTCAACGTTGCATCAGAATCAAAGTTTGCCTGTTGCAGTCGACATCTTTTCCGACACAACATTTGAAAACTATAGACGGGATGGCATCCTTAAATACGCGAATACGACCTGAAACGAGGCGTTCTACCGAAGTGCTATGCACTATACATTACGGGGTTGGCGCAGGCGCAGTGCGTTCTGCCGACGTGCTCCTATAGAGCGCATTCATGTGACGTCATCAGTGTGTCTGTCACCATATCGGTGCCCTATTTGCATTTCAGTAAATCGTAGCTCTAGTGTTTCTCAGACGTTACAGGTCTTACGACACTATCAAATAACTACGTTTTGAGTATACCAAGCTCAAAGAACAGAATACCATTTTAAAGTTTGGCAATACAACGCATAGACACGTTGCACACGTGAGAGAACCCGCTATATATATGCAAAGCAGATGCACGTGATGATATAGTCACGTGATGCCCGATATACGTGATGCACCTGCTGATACAGAGGTACAAGTAACGGTCAGAAAACGGAAAATACTCAGTAGTTAAGTTATTGTGATTTTTGTCACAACTTGTAACTCGCAGTAGAGGAGTTCTCAAACTTATCCAAACACCCAGTGGTCCTTTCAGTCAACCAATGAATCCTTCGTTTACGATTGATGATGTAGGGCTTTGGGTATAAATTTGAAGTTTCTAATTATGTTCGGAATTTGACCGTTGTCTGGTTTGTTCCCTCCACGACTTCATAGCCGGCACAGTCAATGGGTCAGTGCATGTTGGAACTTGTTTAGGGCATCCATCTACCAGAATATGTTTTCTTCGTATATCATTAGAGGTCTACAGTTTGTTATAATGTAAAACATGCTACAGTATATTAAGTGCTGTCTCTAGACTTGTTATCTGAATTATTACCGCCTCAGTTGCCACTACTTTCCGATCATAAACCAGGGGAAGATATATTTATCCACAGACGTCGTAACGTTGGGAGAACCCAAATACGGAGGTTCAGAAGTGGCGGCTATAAATTTCTCATTCCATCAATCCCAAGGGGCCCTCTAACCACCACATCGGAGGCTGGCAAATCATGCTCATGTGTCCTCCATAGATATTGGCACCGACACTTTCTGTGACTATAAACACCTGGCTTATAGAGAGAAGGCTAATGCTGAAGTATTTGTAGACATGGGAACCATTATTGATAATGGCATGAAAACGATCTTTGAAGGTGTTGTAAATGATGACAATCACAATGGCTGATAACTACTTAATTAACAAAAGTCATTGCAAATTCATGCCCGAAGGCTAAATGCAAGTATTTTGGGAATGATATAATAATAGAACAATAAAAATGAGCATAAGATAAATTGTGAATCCTCAATTATATGATACCAGTAGGATCTGTTTCATCCTCAAGATTGGGGGAAAATAGGAGTGAGTAAACGGTCGACGTCAAATTCATATTTCTTAATTTTGACTCGAGAAGCAAATATTCTAGTACAACACTGTTAAACAAGCCGTTTATATATATTATCAAGTCGCTCATACTTAGGCAATGGTAGCTGTGCGTTATATCCTCACAAGCCATTGTCTTGGGGTTTAATGATAAACATCTAAATCCATCAGTCTATTACAGCATGCCATTTACCCAAAACTGAAGAGCAAATACAGCACTAGTGATGCTAAACTTGAACGTGAATGTTAACTTAGCTAATTAGCCACAGAAAGCACTACCCAGGGTGGTCGTCAGGGTAAGTCACACATGACCAGTCCCAGAGACAAAAGAGAAGCTGATAAACTCCTGAACGTTTTTGTGTACATTTACCATCCATACGTCCTAGGCCGTGTTCTATCCATGGTGCCTTCCCCAGGATTATAACTGGTGTAAACACTGGCAATCGGGCTTATCCACTGTCTTTCTGCTGTGCATTTGTAATGCTTATGAGAGACTTATAGTCCATCAAGCATGCTTAAAGTGATAAGAACTGTAATTCTTTTAGTTTGTTTTGGTTCTTGCAGTGCAGATATTCTGTGTCACGTGAATTTTTCCCGTGATTTATATGGTGAACTGTTCAATCAGCTGGCTAATTGTGTACACACAGGGATCTAGAATGTCGTTGTTTACATCATAGACGGCCAAGTTTCTCTCTGTTGTTTACAAAGTAAAAGAGCGAACGGCCAAGGTCAGAAGCATTGAAGCATTCCTTTCCTTCCAGTTCTATGGTTCTTTAAAACAAAGATTTTATAAAACTTTTGACTTTGAGTTTGGAAGCATTTATTCTCAAGAGTTATCAATCCTATCACAAAAACGCCTGGTAGTAAGTCTGTTCTCCTCATATGAAGGAACACTTGGCAAGATGTCCACTTGTAATGAAATTTGGCAATGTTCCGGTGTGCTGATGTTTTCTACAATTTACTAAAGGTCTTATAATTCATGCCATAGTTGATATGTATTAAGATACCATAATCATAACAAATTGGGGTTTATCAGCCCTCCAGTGATAACGAGCTCACGGTGATATATTATCAATTCGTTTATTTGATTCGTCATTGTACACGAAACTACATGGCAGCGTCTTCTGCATTGCGCACTTTACATATGTTACGCATGTTACATATAACAACAACTAACTTAAAACATCTATACATAATACAATTATTATGCATTTGCTTTGCAATTATTACCTTTCTAGTTTAGATCTATGTTCCTATCCATATTTCGGACAACATGTGGGTTCTATATCCCCGCCGTGGCCTAACGTGTGCTAAGTAGCTTGTCACTTTCAGGCATTATCTTGACGGATTTGTTGTTTGAAGAGCGGAGATTAACCTACTCAAGCCGCAGGCAGTTCTCATACTTTCCCCACTATGTCATGCATGTTACCCTGTATAGTCCTGCATGCGTCTTATCGTCTGGCACAGGCAGGGTCAAGTCGGTATGCTGTGTCAGATCATCGGTGTCTAGTTTTGTGTATGTTGAAAACAAAAAGGACGTTTCAAACATTAGTTTTAAAGCGTATGTGTATATAAACAAGCATAGTACGGACGATAAAGCTCTCTCCGTGGATACAGCTCCCCCCGAACAAGGCCCTCCCACCATGTACCAGAAAAGGCACCGCCGCTCTAGCTGCTCGTAGGAACAAACGCTGCCCCGCTAGCGCTAGAAGTCTGCACAGGAGACTATGTGTGAACATTTATATTACGCAATGCAGCTGACCAGGGATGATTAACAAAATAGTAATTCCACATAAGCTATGGTCCCTCCTGAAATAGAGTAAAATAGTTTAGATGACACATCGATAAATATCCATCTAAATACTCGTTTGCAAATTTTTAGAGAATATCGTAGTGTCTCACCACTATCTCAACTTTTACCTTGCTTTCAAAATTGTCATATGAAGAGCTGCACAAATGACAGGCATGTTGCCATGACAACGGTGGGCGAGACCAGTGTTCACCTCAGGGGGTGATGCCTACGTAGACTTATTTTGGTCAAGGTCAGGAGCAGCCTCGTTGTCACCAAATTGGTTGCACAAAATCCAAAAACGAAAATTCCAGAAATTGGTTGGTATGGGAAGGACAGGATGTTTACAAATTTCAAAAATAGTCACGGATCATGACCTGAAAACAGAAATAGGAATCAACATGATAATTAAATAAATATTCATACACTCCCACCATAAGTCACTATTTTTATACAGATACAAGTTACCAACTTTTGGATGTTGTAAACGTTATGTGCATTTTACCTGTATTTCGTTATGTTTTGCTACTTCCGGGTTATTTCGCTATTTAGTCGAACCCATTATATATATAGATGTAACATTTACACATCCAAGTGATCCCCTTTTTGTTCCTAAGAACCTAGGTTATGTAAACGTTGACGCTTGGCATATCTATATAAACAGAAGCAGTGAGTCCATTCTGTGTGACCTACTTGAGTTGAATACTTCTAATTCCTACTTTTTGTTTGCCCTGGGCGGGCCCCACCACGCACGATGATGCGTCCCCTTTACATAACTCAAATGTAATCCTCGAAAATATGAAACTCTAGCCGGTAGCTAATGCTGACATCCGGAAACGGAAGTACGGATCAACCCACTCACACAAACCCAGCCGACAATAATAACTATTCATAAGCATACACCAACAATGAAGTCCTTTTAAAACATGTATCATGTACAGATTGGTGACGTACTCCCCGCCATTTGTGGTTTCCCCTTCCATGTTGTATTTGACATGTCTGAGTTATTTATAAGTCTGAAAAGCAGACGACGCTAGGTTCTGTGGACGTGACGTGGCGTGTCGGTGCCTTGGGGAGACGGGGAAAATGGTCTTTAAAAGCGAAAAGTTCATACAGGTGAGGCAGCAATCCTTTTTAAACTGACCGCAGGAGTTATCCTTTAGGTCAGGTATGTTGTGAGAGTTCGTCTATTGTTACACAGTAGTAGATTTTGAGCGCCTCCACCACTGGTAAAAACGGATGCGAATACAATATATCCTAGAATAGCGGTTTTGCCGGCTTTAACAATGGACGTCAGTGCAATTTGCATAAGCGCACGGTTCCTACTGCTGTTCAATGTTAGTCGTCTGATTGTGATATGCTTCTGCATTCGTGTTGATATGTATCGATGGGTACTCTTACGTCCTTGCCTTGAGGACCGACTGAGGTGAATTCTTGTGAATGCCAAGATCCACAAGATCGGCTCCTGAATTCTTAAGGATGTAATGTTTTAATGTGGTAATTAAGAGATCAGGTGGGGTAGTATTGTGTGCAACGTGGCTGAAACCGCGAGAGCTAGCTATGACAGTCTCAGTGTCATGTTGGTCAGAGTTTTCAGACAGTTCTGTTATACGATATAACATATCCAAATACCTGAGCTTGTCTGTCCGCCAGGGTTTTATCTTTAGCGACCCGATTCTGTGGTACTTAACTATCTTGTCGTACACAGAATTCCTCCGCAATCTGTTTACTTCTCCTTTTAAGACGATGTTGAACAGAATCTTGCTTGTACTTCAAACAGATAAACGACCTCTCAAGTACGCACCATATTGATGGGTGGGAGGGGGGTGCATGTTTGGAATGGGCAGGCCTTTTAGGAGCATGTAGGCACGACTGAGTGGGTTTTCTGTTGCATGGAGTGAGTCTAACGCACGAAAACCACGGTGTTTGGCACATACTCGGCAGATATTGCGTTACCAGAAGGGGAAAGGTCTTTTCCGCAGCAATGAGTCATACTTTGACCGACGCCAGGACAGCCTATATGGTGTAAACAAACATTACGCAGTGATGGCAAGAGATAGACCTTGTTTTATTTCTGAAATAAGTGTCACGGTGTGCATGTGTGTGTGTGTGTGTCTGTGTCTGTGTGTGTGTGTGTGTGTGTGTGTGTGTGTGTGTGTGCCTTTGTGTGTGTCTGTGTGTGTGTGTGTGTGTGTGTGTGTGTGTCTCTGTGTGTTTGTTTGTGTGTGTGTGTGTGTGTGTGTGTAATATTTAAAAAACCTGTATTTTCATAATCATATGATTATCAGGTAAAATAAACGGGATAAGATGCATAAATGGTGTTACATGTTAAGTGTGCATGTTCAATTTGATTAACTACGTGGTTGATCCTGACAATACGTTGGGCAGACAAAGTGCCTGTTCTATCGCGGTTTCAGTAAAATACTCTAGGTTCTCCCTTAAGACCGACTGTGCTTGTTTTCTGTCAGTCGCTAGAAGCTCATGTTGTTGCCTCAGTAATCCTTGCCGGGATAGTCGCCAGGGGTCGTGACAGAACAAAATAATTCGCACTGCGCAAACTCCAACCAACAGCTGCCGGGCAATGACGTAATCTGCATTGCTTGTGACGTGCTTAGATATCTGATATCCCCACTACAGTCGGGCAAGGGGTGATGCGTTCAGAATTATTCAGTAACAGGAATGAAGAAATCATCCATTCTAAACATTCCTTTCTGAGTAGCCAATGCTTTATTATGCATGATATCCTACCCCAAACGGGTGCAGTTACTGCAGAACTTGCAGATGGTGATACACCCATGCACTATTTATCCAGAGCTTAATTAAGAATCATGTATTTTTAGAATTGTTTATTAATTGTTTACATATCATACAAGTTTTTAAAGAGTGTCACCATGAGTGGTCAGATGCTAGTGTTGCCTTACTATTGACAGAATTTGACAGAATCAAAATGTGTTACACGTACGTTGTTGCGCGGATTAGGTTAATATAAAAGCGCATAAACTTATTCAAAGCTAGGCACTGACAGCGTAAAAGACACCAAAGGCAGTGTAATTGTGATACTGTTCCGGAAATTCCAGAGAAACAAGCCTCTTAATATAGATACTAAACCGGTCTGACTTCCCTTTTTAGACGACAGATGTGAGAGTGCAGAGGCCTCTCCTATCTCAGATATCAGTTTTTTTTTGCTCCACATGAAATTAACAAGTATTTCATATCTTCATCATAAAGTTGACTAACTAGTACTGTTCATTTTTTGCCATGATTTAGGGTATTTCATGAAAAACATCAGCTAGTGTTGTAGATATTAACTGTCGTAACATCTCTGGTAACCCGTTGCGCATGGTAATTTTTCTGCCTTAATTCAGGGCATTTGATGGGAAACGTCAGCCAGTATAATTGTAGATATTAGCTGTCGTAAAATCTCTGGTGACCCATTGCGCATGGTATTTTTGCTTTAATTCAGGGTATTTGATAAGAAGCGTCAGCTAGTGTTGTAGATACTAGCTGTCGCAAAATCTCTGGTGACTCATTGCGCATGTCCATGCCTGTTGATGACTGAGTGCGGCACATGTCCTTGCAGGTGCGGAAGAAGAGCAAGGCGCACGGTTCGGGGCTGCAGGAGGGGGACGAGGTGTTGGCTGTGAACGGGGCGCCGTGTCAGGACGTCACGCACAAGGATTGTATGGGCATAGTGGAGGGAGCAACAGATAGACTGGAATTGGAAGTTCTCAGGTAAGATATGGGCAGACAAAAAGAGGACCTCTGTGATTAATAACGGGCTAGTTTAGATAATATTATGTCTATGAGCAAATGTATAAAATATAAGTCAAGCAAGGATCAGTCAGTTATTTATATACTATGTTATTTGCCAACAATCGAGTTGTCAGTTCGCATGGTCGTCTGAAACTGTCAAAACGCAGGATAGGAAAAAAGGAGTGGGAAGATTACTGGATTTGAGCCAACAGCATATTTACCAGTTTGCATTCGATGAGTCACATATCTTTATCATGAATCATAAATTTCTATTTACATTCATCTTGAAAAAATTCCGGGATCTGATTTAAGAGCTTGACTATAGCTAATCCACCCACAGTTGTGACCAGGCCCCATGCCTCAGTCACTGAAACAGGAAAAGACATACGAGGCGCGGGTGTTTCGTTCTATAAGGACGGGCTCAGTCCATGTTTGATGACAAAGACTTCGCTCTAAAATAGCTTGCTAAGTCCAAAATGGGGTGTGAAAGGCAGACGCCATTTAATACTACATGTATTGGATTTGAAGTAGTTGCTGATAGTTTTCTAAGTCTTGAACCGATTTCGTTGTTGAATGTTTACACAAGCTTGATGTGCCGTTATACTTTTCCTGTCATTTTGTCAAGTTACTTATGGATGTCGTCTTTCTTTTCTATCCAGAAAACGTCCAACGTACAACGTGCAGCCAGCGGGACAGACGACAGAACAAGAAGAGTCTGGAAGTAAGCTAGAGATCAAGGTCAATTCTGTGGCAAAGAAGGATAAGCAGCACGTGTCCACCCTCCAGATTAAGCCAGTCACAGTCTCGGCCAGCGCAGTCAAGAGTGAGAGCAGGAGAGAAGTGTCAGCGATAACGGTTGCAAAGGAGGAATCGAGCCGACAATCGCAGGTGGTTCGATCGACCGAGTCCGAGTACTCGACTTTAGAGAGGAAGTCGAAGAGCGTCTCCAAAGTCAACGGCCTAGGACAGGTATGTACTAACTGAGACGTAACATAGTAACACAACGGTTTATGTAATCTTGAACACTGTATAAATTGTGGTACAGACCGTTTTGAAAACCACCACTTCAATATTGAAAAAGATTAGCAATTCAAGCGTCAGATCCATGATCACTAGGAGGTCACTTGTTCCTTTATAATTATACGTCATCACTAATCTCCAAGCAGATCTTTTGGTGCATGGCTGCAAAGACAGTATCAAATTGGCCAGGCAGTATCCATTTGCCAGGCTGTCTGACCAATTTGATAATGTCTTTGCATCCACCAAAAGATCTGCTTGGAGATAACGTCATCACCTTCACTACCAATCCACCATATGCTTAACTTGAAAACTGTTAACAACTTATCGGTCAAATGTCGTCCTATCACAGGTCAGTGTCTTCAGTGGCAGTGCACGTTCAGAAGAAGAAGAGGAGTCAGGGGAAAGAAAGTTGCAAGGATTCTCCTACCTGAAGCCTGGAGACATCCGAAGCTTAGGCCAATCTGGTCCTCAAGAAGAGAAACAAAAGAGAGCACCACCTACAGCAGTAAGGCCGAGTCAAGAAGAATTCCCTGCCAATCCTCCGCCATCGTACTCCCGTGCGTTAGCAGAGCCTCAATACCAACAACTCTACAGCCCGACCAGCGGCCAACCAGGTGGCCAGCCATTTGAAGAAGAAGAACCTCCATCAAGTGCCTTCCGCTCTGTTCGGCCTCCAGGGCAACAGGGCCAAGGTATCAACAGTCAGTCAGGCCCTCTCCCTCGGCAGCAGCAGCAGATACAAGAGCCTCAAGCTGTTACATCTACCCAGCCAGCGGTGCAGAGGCCAACGCCTATCAGACAACAACCCGCGGCCGTGTACCAACCAGAACGTCCGGCGGGCTCCCCTCACACCTGGTCGGCCGGCGTTCCGAAACAGGAACCAGTTCCAGCACCGCAGCCGGCAACCCAACAGCCGGCGGGGTCGTATCCGTTTGATCAACCTGCACCGTACAGTCAACCCCCGGCATCTGCGCCCACTCACACGTGGAACCCCACTGGAAGGTCTAAGCCCAAGACCCCTATCACTCCCACTACCCCAATCGAAGTTTCACCAAACAAGGTCTTCAGCGTGTTTGACGCAGGAGCGACTTGGGAACCACCAAAAGAAGACGAAAGAGAAGCTGGAAACATGATGAATGCCAAGCCAAAGGCCCCCATGTTCAAAGTAAAGAAGTTCGACTTCAAGCCGCAGACATGGGCCGAGGGGTCATCTTCTGGAAGGCCCATGACGCAGGAGGACTTCCAAACTATGGATCTTCCCCTGGGCCCTATGGGGCAGTACCGTAATAAACAGCGAGAGATGCTGGCCTACGAGAAGTCAGGAGCTGTTTGGTCACCGAGTGGAACTACTTCAGTGTCCGGCCCGAAGTCGTGGTCTCCGGGAGGAGGCGATGTGCAGGAGAGACCCCACGAGGTACGGGAGCAGCCTTGGTCTCCGACCGGGAGGCCGCAGGCTCCTCAGCAGCAGTCTCCTCAGCCTGCCCCGGCGGTGTGGTCTCCGAGTGGCGGAGGGGGACAAGCGCCAAGAGCAGCCCAACCAGTGTCGTTTCACCCCAGCGGCGGAGCAGGAGATCACGGTCCGCAGCCCACATCTAACGGCGTGTGGAGGCCTTCACAGATGCCTCCATCGTCACAGGGGTACTACTCCGGCGAGCGAGACAGCGGGATCTGGTCTCCAACAGGCACACACGCGACGGCCTCTTCGAGGTCCTTCAACGACACTGACGGCCACCATTCACCAGCCTCGTTTGACCCCCGACCGAAGATGGTCTCGGCACAGTCGTCATCGGCCAGATCCGCAGCGGCCTCGCTCAAGAAACCAGGTGAGATCGTTGTATGTGTGTGCCTTACGCCACAGGCTACACGATGTAGTCTAATACGTGAATGACTACATCTCAGTAATAAAGATAAGGAAATGCATGACCTGCACTATCAACAATACGATGAACCTGAAAATTCCTCTGTCTATTCTGCTCTGAAGTCTTCTGCATCTTATGTGTTCTTATTTCACTGCTGTCTATTACTTTGCCCTTGCAGTTGTAAATAGTTATATTTGTTTGTCTTTCGTTTTCTTATTATCCTATTCTATCCTATTCTATTATATCTTATCTGCTTTTTTTCATGGCAGCTATAAAATTTTCGTAGCCAAAGAGATCTAAACGAATTGGTTGCGCGTAGCGGTATTCATGTGAACTTGTGCCGAGGATTATAGCAAAAACTCGTTTAGGATGTTGCAAATTTTAATGCTTTTCCTACCTTTGCCTGCAATTCCAACAGATACGCGACATTCATGAATTCGATTCTTGACAACTCATCCAAAAGTCTCCATAATGATGGAGAATCGTCAAGATAAGAGCTGTAATTCATGATCTGGCGCACTCAGATCAAGTTTATGCATTAAAAAATACCCAAATCATTACCCCAGGGTAGTCCATTCTTAGAGAATGGTGGGTACAACCTTGAACAAACATTTGGCTGCTGCTTTCAGTCGCAGACCGGTACCATCTGTGCTATAAATTATATTGACCAAATGTGCTATTTTTTTGCATTAATTGTCCACCAACGCACTTGTCTATCTGTTGGAATAAAGGCAGCCTTAATTGCATTGTCCCAAAACAGGCATTTTCAATTTTTTGACATTGATTTATTATTACTGAAGACCACGTAGTCTGACAAATATCACATTTGACCCATTACTGAAGTCACGTGTCAAATGTGTCACGTGTCAGAAGTGGGTCAGTTCAACTTGAGGAAGGTTCAACTAAAAATTAGGTTTTGGTCGTTGGTAATGTTGTTGGATCAAAATGTCATACCTAAAACACCTGAAACTGTTAAGATTGAGATCGAACCGTGAAAATGCCTTTTTCAGGGATGCCTTTCTTTCTGTCTTGTCTGTCATTGATACGCAGGCGTTCTCTCTCCTTTCCTGTCCCTGTTCTCCTGCAGAGATGTGACCGTTACATTTGTAAGCGACCTGGCTTGCCCTCTTACAGAACATCCTCCTTCGTATATTTGACAACGCCTCGTTGGCGACATATTCTGGTCAAACCTCGCGACGAGTTTGTCAATCGTGGTGGGTAGGGCGTCAATAGCTCCTCCTCGATATCTAAACCAGAGGAACAAGAGGGGAAAACTTGCCTAAGTTTGGAACCTTACAATTACGAGATTACGTGTGTCTAATATGCATGTCGTGATGTAGTTTGTAGTTATAGTAAATGACATTTAAGCATCTTGCGTGTGATCATAACCTTTAGTAAATAATGGAAATTATCAATGAAACGTAAAAACAAACTGCTGCCTGCTTTCCTTTGAACTGTGCTTTTTCCGTACTCTGCTCTTCTTTCCTTCTTGTCTTTTTTTAGCTTTATGCAACTAAGTCTGGTCTCTACCTTTGACCCAATTATGCATGTATTTACGACCTCTTGGAAATCACCTTTGCCAATCCATCGATGTAGTAGGTAACTTACATATCATGTAAAGCTGACCTAAGTTGTTTTCTAATGGTAGTTGTAAGAGACCTAAGCTAATGCCTAATACTACGTATACAGGCTGCACTGACTTGTCAGGAAGATTCGACCCAACATGACTGTCAAAATCACTGTCTTGCTCCTTTGAAACAATTACAGATCGCTGCTTGAGAAACAACCAGTATCCAAACCATCGGCTGACAAATAACATGAATGACGGTATAGAAGCATGCAGTCTTTAGCCTTGGCCACAGTGATACAAAACGTTTTCAAACACGAACGGCCAATTCAGATAAATTGCTATCGCTGACATGCAATAGCCACTCAAATAGTTCGCATGAGTTCAATCGTTACCACGAAGATTTTACAAGCAATCACATGGCTTTGGATGCAATCACAGGGCTTTGGATGGCATGAAAATGGAAAGCAGTTTTGTCCGACGAGATTTCTGCCAAAGGAAACGTCCCCACGACAGGCCTAGATGATAACAAATTAGCATATCGCATGATGCATGGGACTGACACCTAGGTACACTCACAGCATGGGATTGATGCATGTCTATTTGTGCCATTTCAGGTGATATAACGCCTGCGCCCACAGGTGACAATCAACCTGGCCCTGCCCTAGTGGCTACAGGTCCTGTAGTGATGAATGGAACCGTGCATGTCAATCTAGAATGGCAAAACGAGCCTGAATCTCGCGGATACGGCGTCCGAACCCCTGCCACCATAACACTTGAAGAACCACTAAAAGTATCAGACGAGGAAGACCTCTACCCACCCGAAGAAAGGTATAAGGTAAAAATCTGCCACCGGCTCGCCCGGGCTTTGTTGTCGCGACGTAACCGGTTCTCTCGCGGCGGGAGGATGTTCTGGAAGAGGCGGCTGCGGGCCCACAAGTGGGAGGCCGATCCTTTCGGCCCGGCCGTCCACCCCAGGGACGCCACCCCTCAGGAGTTCCGTCCGGGGGTAGACGTGCCGGACGTCCCCGACGATCTCTACCAGCTCGTGCTGGAGGAGATACGAGAAGGCCCGGCTGACGATGACGTGGACGAAACTGACTTCGACTATCCTTATAATTCTCCAGGGGCACCTGGGAGGGGCGGAAAGGCGGTGGGGCCGACGAGAGTAGGTCCACTTCCCAGCTATCTCAACATACAAGAGGAGCAGACAAGAAATGCATCGGAGCATTTCATGACCGTCAAGCCGACTCCGGCCCTCACGTCGTCCAAGGACACGTCTAAACCAATCCTCCAGACCCTACCGACACGCAGTTACCTGGAGATCCAAAAGGAGGCAAAACCTGAGCCTGAAAATGCCGCCGACAAAGAAAAGAAACAAAAACAGAGACTCCATCCGAAGTCAATTAGTGAGTACTACAACCTCCCTCCTGAGGCCGCATTACCTGAAAAAGACACCATAAAGAGGATTCCCGTTTCGGAGATTGAGCCAATCAACTTCAACGTTGACCTGGAGGATAAGTCTCGCTGCACGCATCAAACGCCCGAAATGCTGTCCCACGACGCAGCCCGAAGGCTGGCAGAAGCGACATTCTTCGAAGAGGGCAAAGGAGCCAATATGTTCATGAAGAGGATGGAGCGGATGTCCAAATATGTCATAGACGAAAGCAACGTCAAAAAGGCTCCACCCAAACCCCAAGTGTCTCCCAACGTGCCGCAGTACCAGTACCAGAAGCAGCAGCAGCAGGCGACTCCGACAGTGCAGGAGATGAAGGATATGATGTCACAGGTGACGTACAGACGTCCGCCGAAAAGTCCATGGGAAGCTGCCATTGAGGGGTCGGGCAAAATCGATGATGCCTTCAGCCACATACGGGGCGATAAGCTTCTGCTGGACGTGCCAGCCGGCAGCCAGACGGAATACGACCCGTTCGATCCCACCCTGCCATTCCCAGGCCCACAGCCAACTGATCTAGGTGGCGAGGGCGCACCCAGTTGGGCCTCCCAAGATGGTATGATTGAGAAACCTACTTCACCGAGCGGGCCGCAATTCAAAGATTTCAACCTGAAGCCGCGCGGATGGGTAAGCAGTGGAGGAGGTTACTTCAGCGATCAGCTTGCCACGGATTACGAGTCCGACACTAATCTGTCCACCGCCAGCGCACCCACCCGCCCGCTATTCAAGGTCTCAAAGGTACCGGTGGAAGGAAAAGAGCCGTCCGTCTGGTTGCCCGGACAGTAGCCCGGACAGCAACACGGACAGCGACTCTCCTTTGTTTCTCTCTTTTTGCTGTCCTCTCATCGGACCTTTGACATTCACACCTCAGAGCTGTCTCTCAACTCAACGGGCTGTCTTCTTCTCACCTTCATTTCATCTTCATGGACTTTCTCAAGTACAACACTAGCTTGAACTTTACATCATCTAGAAAACTCATACTTGCTCTAATGTTTATCATGACTTAGTACCTTATGACTCTTCGTATAACGGTAGGGAAGGACTTGTCATCATTAGAAAGCTTCTCAATACCATCCTCTGGCTACTTTCACTGGACATCCTCCGAACTGCCTCATACTGACTGTCATCTTGATACTCCGTTTGATCACATTAAGTGCCATTGTTCCTGTGATCAACTCTTTTAACGTAGATATCTGACATCTCACTTCCTGTATTCTGATAGTCATTATCATTCTTATCTCTTAGACTGTATCAACTGTGCTCTCTTTCATGTCATTTACATATTCTATTCAAGTACGCTGTGACTGCATTTAGGTCGCTCATTGTTCCTTTCGATTCCTGAGGCATATTATAAGTGTGTTGAACTGTTTTGATTATGTTTCATATTGTAATTTCACAGTTTTACATTGACGTGACGCATAGTATCTCTTCTTGCTTTGGGTGCCTCCTAAGACCTTGCATCAAATACTACCACAGAAACCTATTTCTTCACTAATACTGTTGATATAAACGATAGCATATATTTAACAAGACAATGAATGAGGCCAAACTGGTTCAATCATGCCAGAGAAATTGCACCAAAATTAGATCGTAGGGAAAAGCACCACTTGACTGTAATGTTTTAATGAAATGGACACTTTCGTAAAGCAGGGCTTTTCTTAAAACTCTGGTGGATTTCGCATAGTTAGCTTGCAAGGTAGCAATGAAGATGTTGCTTTTTTTTTCTTTTGCATTTGATATTTTTCTGACAATAAATTAAGCTATCTCAATAAATCAGACAAATGGATCGGATCCTGAGAAGATTGTTGATAAAAATTACCCGACATCATAAGTCGGAAAGTCGAAAGTTAAGCTGATGAGAACAGACGTCTAGACTATACGGAAAAGTGTTAAGTTTCAAGTACCTAGTGGTACGGAACCAGCAAGACTGCTTTACCTACGAGGATGAATAATTGAAATTGAAATTCTTAATAATAAGCTCCATTTCTTGTTACACATGTCCTTGTCTTTCTTTTGCACATTTCTGGGTTGCCTTGTGCATGGACATGGTGGGGTCAAAAAAGTGTTATCAATTTGTACATATCTAAAAACCAAATACAGTAAGACCACAATTTTAAGCGAACATGTGACGTTACAGGGTTTGCATACGTCATATGAATATATCTTAATTTGATGAGGGAATATCAACATTGCAGACAAGATCAACAAGGTTTTTGTAACTGCATGGTCGAAACTTCTTACATACATTTGGAAAATCCACATTATAGTTTCCATCTTCGTAGTCCTTTTAGTGACTAGCAAGACCAACCGAAATCGTTCCATAAGGGTATATTCTGGTTTCTTCTCTACATCTTTCATGCCAAATTATCACGCTCTGCGATACTTGTTTAGTAAGACCATTTTTCTCCAATCTACTGACTTCCGATAGCATGCAGACTTTAACACCTGACGTTAGCACAGCAACTTGTTGAAAGGGCTGATTTCCCATTACTTTGCACCCCTCCCTTTCATGATTCTCACAGATCTCGCACTAGAAAAGAACTACTACTTAAAAAGACAGCACGATTCGTTTCAGGTACCCACAGCAGCGGGTACAGCTAGAGAGCTGAGGCCCCAGCACCTGTACTATGCTCAGCCACCGCAGCAACGGTCGATGTCACCAGTGCGACCTTTGACTCCCCAACGGCCGGCCACGCCGCCATATTGGCAGTCGTCTAGGTCATCGACGCCGCCGTACTGGCAGCGCAAAGCTACTCCTCCGGACCTGCCACGAGCTCAGCGCAGCCAGAGCCGCAGCCCCGGCCCTGGGATGCCGTCCACGTCATCTTGGCGTCATACGATCCCCAGGTCAGAAGGGAAACCCAAGCCCAAGTCTCCCACAAAGGCACCGACACCGTTTACTGTAGCGTCCTTTCACCCGCCCCCCAGCCCTCGGCCAGCTAGTCCCGTAGACGTCTCATGGCGCCGATCGATGTCCTTAACCACACCCGACTACGGAATGACGCCAGAAAAGTCCCCAACGCACTTCACTCAGGCTAATTTCTTACACTCGCGACAACATATTCCCATGGAGAAATTGGGTAAAGGCGCTAAAATGTTCCAGAAGCAAAAGGAGCGATCAGAAAAGTTCATCATCGACGAAAACACGGTCGCTCGAACACCCATCAGACGTGCGGAGAGAGAGAGGTCCTCATCTTCCTCGTCTTCGTCGCACGCGAGCAGGGCCCGCCTCACGCCGTGGGAGGCCGCAGCTACCATGGGGACGGTAGATCCCGCCTTTTCAGGTATTGATATGGAAATGAAAGTACACGGAAGTCCTTACAAAGCCAGAGTGGCCCACGCAGTGATGGATGCAGCAGGCAGCAGGGCGATGCCATCACCTCCCGAGGAATGGAAGAGGACGCAGATGAACGGTCAGCAGTGGTCCCCCACTGTGGCGTCCTACGTCACTAAACCCCGCTTCAACGCCCGACAAATGAGCATGTCGCCTACCGTACAGCCCGCCAGAGTTACACCGTTCGCATTCACCTACAACCCTTCGATCAAGGCTTGGTCGCCTCAACACAGCGCGCACGAGTCAGAAGAATGAAAAGTTCAATGATAGCAACACATAACCACTTAATTATAGAAAGACTGGGATGAAACGGGGCATCTTGGCATCGAACAATATATAAGCCATCTTACTACAATCTAAGTCAAGGAAATAACACGAAATGACATCGAAATTAAAAATGCGACTCTTTTACTTCAAACTTTGCTTGTAAATTGGTGCATTCAGCTCAACGATTACAGGGAGTACCGCATGAGATTCAGCCATACGACTTTGATGAGGTAGCCAATTATCATGGTAACAGCAGAGGAGGGAAGAGCATATGATAAGCGAAGGACGGAATGGACAGAGACAGAATCATCCAGCTTTCTGAAGCGGCGACGATTTGATAGGAAGAGCTTGCCTGTCCGGTACATTACCTGGTGAGGAGAGATGGAAGGAGTAAATCTCGCACACTACATGAAAGCAAAGCCGTGATAGCGATCCTCTGAAGCATTCTGATTTCTACATGTACGAGACATCATTAGCTGGTTATGTACTGGGCAGGCCTAGTTGCTGTGGAGGGCAGGCACGAAGATGAGCAAATGTGGAAGCTGCAACTGCCTGGTAAAGAGTACGGACGACGGAGCTGTTGGAGTAAAGGAGATTGTGACTTGGTTATGGTCGTTGAGTTGACTTTTGTAATAGAAGATTGATATAGTCGATCTTATAAGTGGTCCACGTGTGCACTTACATGTATGGCAACTATGTAAAGGTTACATGTAGCGTTGTAAATTAACCAAAACTGGACGACATTGGACCCTACTAACCCATCCGACGTAATCTCAATTGACGGTTGCCACCTGCCACCCGAATTGCCTTTCTAAGCAAACAACGCGAATATTTAAAGGAATAAGTAATTTTTCATATTCAGTAGCCCAGGAAATCTGTACGGCTGGTGTGTTCAGTATCCACTAAACTTAAACCAGAGAAGAAGGGTAAATGCTTTCTTGGAATTCACAAGGCCAGGCTACAAAGCCTGACAGCGTAATATATTCAATGAATATCAAATAGTAACATTAGATCACATGTATTAGAATTGCATTTGACAAACTTTATGAAAGTACAAGAATAGTGCAAGATAGCCATCTTGTCAACGAAACAAAGCAGAATGTACCGAGACACGGACACGACGAATTCAGTGTTATATAGATTAATATCCGACTTATGTTGCAAAGACGACCTCGTAAAAGTTTATCCTAAAGCTCAGAGCAACTGCTGATTTTTTGTAAACTGGCGAAGACAAGTATTACATAGTACTGTAAACAACATTGAATTGCCAAAGATGCCTCTTCTGTAGTCGCCTCTTGTAAATGAAGCTGATACAACTTGTGAAGACACCGCTTGGATTGAATATTTAATACTGTTCTATTACACTATGTAATATATTCTGTTACTTAATGATGATAATCAAGGAACAGCAGTCGATATTTTACGTTGACCTTAGATACACACTTTATTTGCTCTAGCCCATGAGCTTGTATTTTGGTATGGATGCATATATGAGAGTATACGTCAAAGGTGTGCGGGGAAAACGTTGCCAAGAAGAGCTTAAGAGTTGTTGCTTCAATACAAAATAGATCGATTTCTGTATGCAAACTGCCCTTATTATCAACTTCATAGTAGATAAGAGATAAAGGACTCTACAGTTTCGTCATACTGCTGTCACTTGTCTGTCTTCCTATAACGGGAGAATGAACAGCGAGTCAGCAATCTATATCGTCGCAATGATGTTGGTGTAGGACTTTCTAGAAAGCGTGTAGCCTGATTGTGTATACGTACATCAGACCAATATCATGACTACATCATACACAAGGCTTTTGACTGTGTCGTTCTTAGATTTGACAAACAGCAATTATACAAAGATTCCAGAATATATTCTTAGATTTGGGACAATAGAGTACACTAGAAGCATGCGCATATGCATATTAGCAACGTGGTAATATTGTTCACACACTGTACACACCCGAAAAGCTGAACACATGTCAATATTTCGAGAGAAGTTAGAATGAAGTGTCAAACACCTACTTGCAGAGTTTGTTTGGACATACTTTTGGTATATAAATTGTGTGCAATGGGGTGACCGCGGCGGTCAAATAAAGCCGAAGTTATGCATATGACTTTGTCTGATGCCGTTCTTTGCTGTATCACAGGCAACTGGTATTACCTATTGTAGAATCATAGTGTAATGGAAGATATGAGCTTATGCTACAACTGAAAAAAATCTCTAAATGCAAAATACCCTATAAAGCAAGGGACTCTGGGAGTGGTGTACTATATCAAATGGGACAAACTAGCCACAAACCTAGCAAAGTACTTCAGGCCAAAACTGTTTCCGAAGTCTACACCCTGTGTCACAGAGCCACCTATCGACATACACCGGAGTGTGTGTGTCAGCCTCGGAGGATTTGAAGGCTGGGGCTATTTCATCACTAGTAATGAATATTCAATGACTTAAGCATCGAGGTCAATACCACGTAACTGTACACCACGTATTCTGTCCGAAAGCGCCTGCTGTCACGAAGGGCAAGTACAACACAAGTTCGCAGGGGTAAAGGCAAATGGTGTTAGTGACCCAACCGACGTTTCGATGATGTGAACTTTCAAGGGCATCAACAAAGCAACGATCGTCGGTGGAAACTAACGTTACACATTTAAAAAGTCTGCTGTCCACGTTTGTGTGTGTGTGTGTGTGTGTGTGTGTGTGTGTGTGTGTTTGTGTGTGTGTGTGTGTGTGTGTGTGTGTGTGTGTGTGTGTGTGTGTGTGTGTGTGTGTGTGTGTGTGTGTGTATGTGTATGTGTATGTGTATGTGTATGTAGGTAGGTAGGCTAAGGTAGGTAGGTAGGTAGGTATGTAGGTCTGTATACATATGTGTTTGTACATATATGTGTGCATATATGTGTTGGTGTGGGTTGGTGTGGGTGTGGAGGTGTGGAGGTGTGGGTGGGTGGGTGGGTGGGTGTGGGTGTGGGTGTATGTGTGGGTGAATGTGTACGTGCATTACTTTTAGCTGTTGACGTTAGATATGATTATCTTGAGACGATCCCGCGCCATCACATGCGTCACATTTCGTCAGTGCGGCATTGCTTGATATCACGTTACTGTGCGCGAGATCAAGTTCTCAAAAGTTGCTGCAGGGCATCACGGGAATTTCACAAGTTAGTCACGAACCCGGGTAACCTATGTCTCCCTCCACCATTTATAGGAATTCCTGTCTGTCAAAAATCCGCTAGTTTGCTTCTCTTCTGTCAACATTGAGGTAGCATGCATGGTATCTTCTTATCGCTGCCAACTATCACATGCCACTAGCGAACGATTGGTTTTGAGTGACTTTCGATCCCAGGTCAATTTTACGCACTACCTGCTGTCATCAACAAGCCCAGTCTAGATAATACATGACTGCCAGTGTCAGAGGGAGTACGGGTACACTGCTTTATACATCTACTTATTCTGTCTACTTGGTCTTCGTGGATATACTCTGTGATTCCTTTGAATTTGAACTTGAACTTTCCAATGAAAGAAGGGTTCGTTTTTTCCCTTTCAGCCTTTGTTGTCGTTATTTTGTCCTACATGAACACAGCCGTCACAATTGTTGTTCACTACCTTAGCAGAAGATCCTGTACACTGTATCATGCACGTGGGACGATTGAAACATGACATAGGTAGAATTCCATAAATGAGTAATCACTGTAAAGTCTACTTTTTTTTGACATGTTTAACCCGAATCAATGAACAAAGAACGTTCAAATCATTAGTCGAGAGTGTTGCTGAAGCAAAAACCTCCGGGATGTTAGCTTCAGGCATGGCGGATGGTGACGGAACAAGCTTATGAACTTATCATAGCTAAGATGCTAAATATACATTGAAAATCCACAAAATGTTAACATTGACTTATCGCAGCCGGTGTAGAGACAACTCGTGAGGGTGGAATCTAGGGCCATAGACAGGCTATGTCTGCCAGACATGACCGAATTGTCAGGAGTTAATGTGCATGTTTGTTTTTTTCTTGATGTTTGTTCAAAATCAACTTTGAAATCTCGAACTGGCCACGTACACGTCACTGGCAGCCACCTCTGATGGAAGAGGTATGTGGCACACATCATTGGTTTTCGGCAGCAGCAGATCTAGAATAACGGAGTATCGTCTCTGGTCAAACATTGACTCATCACACGTGCCGATGACAGAATGTGATGTTGAAATACCTGGACCATCAAGTCCATGTTTGAAAATCTACATTCGCCAACAAAATACGTGCTCGTCACACCACCTTGTCCAAGAGCGACGTATGACTGTAACTTTGACAGAACGGTTTGGTCCTGTTACCATGCTACGCTCTCAACAATCTACAGACTGCTGATCCGTATCTTTTATAACCTAACACATACCCCAAAAACTATTCTTGTCCTTTCCCCTCGTAAATAAGCGGGTTTAAATTCCAAAATGCAAAGGTCAAGTATACTTCCCTTTATACCAAGGGGCAACTTGGTATGGTTTATAGTCCTACCAACATAAATTGGCGCCAATGACCTTATTTATCCTTGTATACCATAGGAATCGCCTCCCGCTGAGTCTGTGGTGGCCCGTATGTAAAGTTCAGTCGTACATTTTTACGATTGGTTGTTTAGAGTGAGAATGTGAGCTACCTAAACAGTTGAGATCACGTACAACTGTTGCTTGTATCTTCGTCGTATTTGGTGGTCTAGACTCCAGAACCGAGAAAATAACGCCATACACGTGCAGTACATACTGGTATCATGCCCTGGTCATATTTGTGGAAGACCCTCCTAGGCTGCAGTGATGCTGCTGGTGGAATGACGGGTATGTCATGATGGGGGGGGGGGGGGGCACCACCAAAAGGCTGAGATATACAGACTTCAACTGAACCTATTGTATTCAGACCCGTGCCTATCTAGGCCATGCCTAAGTGGGTTAGGATCAGATACAGTTCTGGATAGTCTCCACGTATCCAAGAACGTAAATGTACATCAGGCACGGTTCTGGATACGCGTGGACTAATGAGACGCGTGTCTGAGCATGGTGCTGGATAAAGTACGGTTCTGGATATTAAAGACAGACCCCTTTCGATTCTGCACGCGCAGCCGCGTTAGCATTATTTGAATAATCGGTCGATAACCTGGAATCTTCGTAATTTGCCAAACTAATTTCTGGCATATATATGTGAACCTACACATGGGAACCTATACAATAGGATTTGCAAGTCATCATCAGCAAACGAAGGAAAAGGCACTCTTTAAATCATGGATAAAACTTATTTTAGCCACACTCAGGTATCTTACTTTCGCGAGGATAACAGTAATATTTTACGAAATTCTAGGCGTCCAAAATGAGCCTAAATCCCGACCTTGAGCCGACAAAGCGGCTCGTTATTTTCTGTCATCAAGCCGTTTGTAAACAGTCAAAGGTAAAAGTGGAAGTGCAGGTGAGCAAAGACTCGCGGGCTCTTCACGGAACAGAATGAGTTTAAAGGACGTCGGGTTGCCATGGCGACCCGACAAGGATACCTTCGGGGGCTGTGAAGGGTGCTAGTAGCTGATGGATTCTTGGTTAAGTTAGAATCTAGCCAAGGACAACTGTTTTTTTGGTGCAGTATTTACGGGGAACAGATGGACGGATGGAAATATGTTTATGGCAGAAACTGGGAAATTGACCATGTTTTACGAGCATCCTAGTCATATATGTGTCCGGACGCTTACAAATCTCTATACGAAATTCAACTCTCTGATCATTTAGGATACAGAGTACATCCCAGTCACAGTAATAGCTGGCACGCACGTCTGGGCGAGAGGTTAAACATGGAGAGAGAACATAGAGTTGGCAACCGTAAATTTCGGGGTAAAGTGTGGTCCAGTTCTCCTCTTACAGTCAACTGCAAGGTCACGGGCAGCTCATGAGTTGACTTAGCCGCCAGGCAAATTAGGACGAGGTTATCGTGTATGGAAAGAAGGGCCTACACCCTGAGTGCTAGATGTACATATATGCTGTTAGGGAACGTCTATGAAGCGTTTGCGTTTTATTGTATGTATGGTGATATTTCATTATGCAAGTCACATTCTTATATTTCTAACCTTCTAGAACGTACAGACAATGCCAGCTTGGTTCGTTAAGTCTGAAGACGCGATCTTCAGGAAAAAAATTAACCAGTTTTCTGACCACATGTAAATTATGACGTCATGGACGGATGAAACGAGCCCCGGTTTGTTTACTATTAATATTCCTTTGCCTTGGCAGAGAATTTTCTATGAATATCATTTCAGCTTTTCAAGTGTCACCAATGAACCGTCAGCTGTCCATGTTTGTATGCCGCTCCAACACGTAGGTTTACAAACAGAGGTACCGGTGCTTGTGGGTTCAATGGAGTTGATTCCGGGATCTACATGACTTGTTGAGCGATAAGGTTTCACAATAAAATTTCATCTGCGTAACACACGAGGCCAACTATCCGCAAGAAACATGATCGTTTGTTTTGAGAAGCGTCAATGGGGTTTTTCGTTGGAGCGATGGTCCGTGCTGTTGGGATGAGTTCAACGGTCAAAATGGTCAAAGGCGTCCTATCCATGACCGCTGTGTGATGCAACCGTTTAATAGCAGCTTTTCCGCTCGCTGAAAGTATTTAGCGTTCTTTACAAGCGATCAAGGGTGCTTTTGTTTAGATACATGCTGATGGCCGACATGCTTTCAATACACGATAGAAAATATAAACTAAGAGCCTGTGTTTCTTTGTATCTGTTTGAAGGTGAGTTTTAACACTGGAAGTAGAGTATGTACTTTACGTTTTACTTCCAATAATGTTAAATGTTATCCGTACTTATTGATGTATTGCAACCAATAAGTAGATTTTAAAAGTAGGTAGTTAAAGCTTCTGACCACCCCCATGTACACCCTCCCTGTTTTCAGGTGGCCCTCTCGTCTCCCGGGATCTATTTTGGAGCCTCTCCTTTCGACCCTCATGCGTAGCGAGTATTGTTGCGCGGCCGTTACGGACGGGATCGTACCGAGCAAGGTTGGAGAACAGGCCGGGAAAAGGTGCGAGAATCTCCGAAGGAAATGTCCCGTTACGCCGTGGTGCTGATGAACGGCCCTCCCTGGGGACTGAGGCTGCAGGGGACCCGGGAACCCGACCAGCTCCTCAGGGTGGCGAAGGTAAGGTTGGGTCTGAAACTGTCGACGACATCACGGTCATATCAGCTCGTGATGATATGTGGGCGGGTTGCCCATGTTGACGACAGGGTGGTGGCGATTGGCGCCTTAATCTCGTCTTAATTGATTGCGAGAGATGAACCTGCCCCACCCTGTTTGTCCATGTTGGTATCACCTTGGTAACCGTGCCGTCAGCACAGATTATAAGGAAACAAACTGATGAGCAAGCAATGTCCATATTTTCATCTGCAGTTTCTGTATTGGTCGCCGTTTGCCATGTGGTATTTTCATGCTATATTTGTTTGTGTCTGACATAAGGTTATATATCAAACATATTGACTCATGTCCTAGGTTAGGATACATAAAAAACTGTTAGGTAAAGAAATACAGAGAAGGTATGTAGTATTTATGCTTCCCATTGTTCGTGGAAGAATAGGTCTGTTGAGAGTTGGTGTTCCACTGGAGAGGCTTTGATCACGTGATCCAATAGGAAGTCAAGTGTACTTCTGACGTCACAGGTTATGCCTCAGGTGGCCAGTGGATTGCATTGTGTTTTTCCAAGAACACTTTACAACTTTTTTTTATTATAAAAGAATTTCCACTGCATAATTTTCATGTTGGCGATTCCTCGAGCCGAAGAAAGGAGACCGTCTTTTCGACAGGAAAGTTTAAAGATATGTAACCGAGAATGATACATGAGTCGGTGGATTTGTTTTGTTTTCGTAGGCTTTCTGTTCACGTTTTATATGCCTTTCACTCACCCGACATCTTGTAAGGAATGTTAACCGCAACCACACACATCTGCTTAAGCTTGATATAGATGGAATGAAGTCGCGCATGTAGCCCATAACATTTCTGTCATAACTTGAATGACGTTTAAAACGACAGTAGAGATAACCAAAACAAAGGAAGGCCACATACATCTACTCGTACCATCTACTGGATAACAGGGACGTTACGTAATTATAACTACCTACATGTATAACGTACTAGAAAGTATATAATCTCATCCTATATACTGCAAAGTCTATTGAAGAGACTTCATTGCTCTACAATTGCAACACGTGGCAACTTTTACAGCAATATTCTAAGAAACAAGTCTACTCGTTTCTTAGAATATTATAATGAGTGGTTTATTGGACATGTGCATTGAAACGTATCACGCTTACAGTCAGAAGGCTGAATTGTGGTGATATTACATGAATATTATACACTTATACAATATAAGGCTAAGGGCTAAAAGAGATGAATTACACAATTAACAAAGATATTGAGAGGATTATTATATTATCGAAATCAGAAATTGCTGTACAGATTGCTATGCGTTGCAATTGTTGAACAGTAAAGTTATCATCTACCAACATGACGGTCGCCTGACTCGCCTCCTGGCCTGCAGTGCAGAGAATGTAATCCTCCTCACTTGAAAAACGTCCTGTCCTTGTCCCTGCGCCATGGTCGGCGGGAATTCCCGTCATCTCTACAGAGAGATCCTGTCACGGACTTCCCGTGCAGCCACATACGTACAACCAACCTTGTAGAAAAGGTTCAAGTTCCTCAACATTGTAGTATATTTCCCAGTCACGGATATTTGCAAGGACGTCTGTGCATGCTCAGGAAAGTCATTTGAAAATGATAGATAATCAAAGAATTGTGTGATGGCAGTTCCCCTTGTCAAGTTTGCTAGAAGAGGTTATTTACAGTACTCATGAAGTACTTGAATGTGAGTACTGAAGGTCATGTTCACTTGAACTTGGAAGTTGTAGATCAAGCCTGCCCGTGACCATTTGATGTTGTCTCCTAGCCTGACGTCATGTCTAGGCTAATCATTTCGACAGATAGGCTTGAGGAAGACTTCCTGTAGTTTGAAGGCAAGAGTTTGAATATTGACGTAGTGTTGTCCCAATTTCCGGACCCTGTCGTGTTACAGAAGGACACAGGGTATAAATAAAGCGTCATAAAATGTTCACGCCCTATTCGTGCCCTTGACATGCCTATTGGTTGTTGGCATTGGTGTAAGGCCAGTGAGAAGAAGCTAGTGGTACGTACATCTCTGGCAAAACCGACTGTTGTTCAAAGAGAGAGGAAACTAAGATAGACTCTCTGAGTGCAGAGTTTGACAGCGAGTGAAAACAACATTATGTTGCGCCTTTATAAGGTAAGATAAGCCCTCTTTAAAAAAAAAGTTTAGCTCTAATTCTAAAAGCACATTTTTCCAGAGAATAGAACTGAACCTTCGTAATAGAAAGTCAACTTGTCGCATACGAGATCAACTAGTTTATAATCTCTGGTCTTATCCTTGGTGTGGTACGACTGAGCAGTAAAGTTTGATTCGGATGCAACGTACATGTACGTAAACAGACAAATGCTTCATGCACCATGTACTGTATTTCTCCATTTGTTTTTGTTGAATGAACAGTATGTTCCAGTCTGGCTGACCAGACTGTATTTGAAATGTCTCATCGGCTAGGACTTGTCAACTTATGATAGTAAAATTTTGATACATGTCTCTATATTTCGTCACGATAGCTGACATTAAGGGTATACAGCGGAACGATCAACGGTATACAACAGTACTGGAAATAGTTTCAATGACGCTGGTGTATAAAGTATAGTGTAGAAAAACATCTGGAGCCGCATAGTTCCCGTTTAGAACTTTTATTCAGCCTGTCACACAATAACGCTGATGGTTTCATCATCTAGACCTACGTTTCTGAGAAACCGACGAGTTGTTCATCTGAAATTGGAGCTATCTGTTTTGCTGTTCATTCGAGGCCGCAGTTATGAAGAGTTTGCGTCAATCTACAGAAACGATGCCAAATGGGAATAGATATTGCTTTAATCATGGCAAATCTATCCGGTGTAAATATAGGTAGCGTTATTTTCTGCATTTGCGTCACTGATCGCTTCTGCAATGAGAAACGGGGTGCCCGTAAATTCATTGCCATTTCAGGCTTCTAGCTTTTCCCTCGTTTCAGGCTTCTAGCTTTTTCTAGTCCAGCATGCAAGTGGAAACGGAACAGGAAAACATAGCTATGTCAAATCAGAGTCCTTCATACTTAGGTTTATGAACACTGTGTGCAGTGACGTACCCTACCTGCAGATTCCATTGGACTGATTGAAGATGTCGCTAGATGTCGCCGCTTAACGGCCATTCTTTTGATCTTGTACAATATAAGGCAAAGGTTTATCTTCGGGAGAAACTCCTTAGTTAATGTCGTGCCCCCCCTCCCAAAGAGAGCTGTTGCCACGATTATATTAATGAACAAACAAACAAACAAACAAACAAACAAACGAACGAACAAACAAACGAACAGCCACGAAAAAATAAACAAAATAATAGCTAGCGAACGAAGTTAACAAATTAAGTGATGAATGCTGCTTCTTAGTGTATGACGCATAATTCTCCGGTAAAAAAGCTAAAATATCTTGGAGTGTTTTCAAAGCAGTCAGTGATATCACGATATTTATCAGTTTGTCATTGTTGATTGATCGACAGTCATTCGTCTTTCCTTCCTTTTTTGACCCAAATAAGTCGAAAGCATATCATACTGTTCATTATCGATGATGATGAAACGAAGAAGCGAAGGTTTTAATGTACCATTTGGAACCAAAGAAAATTAAAGATATGTAAGATTGGTATTATTATATCGTTAATGTACGAAGGATTCACTTTATAGATAACTAACTTACTGTACTTAAACTAGCAAAATTTCTAAGCGGTTGCTGATATAAACAGAATACTAGAATGACTATTCTTTCACCCTTTTGTCCCAGTATTGTGACATATCACGGTTTTATTCTTCAATGCCTAACAATAACTACTCATGAAATTATAATTGGACTGAACCACTTTCCGCCTGTGATGGGGGTGGATGGTCCTGCGGCGTTCCAGAGAGGTCATCGCCCAGCGCGTCTGCGCGGTCGCAGGCTGCCCCTCCCATTTGTTTTGTTTCTTGGCACGACCCTCCTCCCCACGGGCCACGCCGTACAGCCAGCTTTCAGCTCACCACTGGAAAAACCTGTTCTCGACTCGGCTTGGCTACATAGTCTGCATACCGGGCGTGTAGTACACACACACGCCAGTACATGTAATATCACACTCAAGTTTGGGCGCAATTTCTCTGGAAAATCTGACGCCGGACCAACGGATAAGATCCTCCCTCCTGTGAGTCTCTGTTGCTCCCGTGACTTCGGTATGTTCCTTTATTTACATTTGATCGCTGTAGGAATATTTGAGGGAGTGGTGTTTGTCGAGCGGCAAGTAGTCTATCGTTGAACGTCGTAGCTGGCAGTTGTCGTGTTTGACAGCGAGTTTTAGGTGTGGACGCTCGCGTGAAACACGTCCAGCGACCCTTCACATTCCAACATGGCCGCCCGTGGGCACCCCCCTTTCGTATGTGTAACTTACACCAGAAAATATTCTGGAAAACGTCGCCTGTATTGTACTCTGGTAGCTGCTCCTTTGTATAGTGTAACAGTTGTGGCGACAGCTTATAAATGTCAGAAAAGATTACATATGGGTAGCGCGAATGTCACGCTATATCATCAGACGAGCGCCCCCCTCCCCAACCACACTTGTCAAAATCACTATGTCGATTTCACAAATATTGCCACAATTGAACGAGCACGCAACAACGTGGCATTACCTAGTGGCAAAAGTACGTCAAAAGGCGTTTATTATATTTGCTCAAAGCTCGTGGATAACTCACTCAAATTATGTGAGCGCAGTGAACCTCGAGTGGATAATTGCCCCACACCTCGACCTTATATTCAATACCATTCGTGGAAACAAGACAATTTAGCCAGAATTAACTATTTTGGACGAGTTCGGTAGAGCTAGCAAGCTAGCCAACAGGGTTGCGTAGTTCACAGTTGTGACATAAAGGTCACAGCAGTAGGCCAAGCTTTGTTTACTTCCAATTTGTGCGTTGTTTTGCCTTGGGGGAATTCTGTGCTTCCTCTAAATCCTGCAAAGCCAGTAGACTGACATGCCCCCCTCCCCCTTGTGTTGTTAGCCACACTAATACTAATACCCCTTTATTATACAACAGGAAATTACACATAATCTGTTACGCCACCTAAAGGTAATTTTTTTGAAAACATAATTTCTGTATGCATGTCTTGTTGTGTGACTTCCTTCCTACGTGCCATACATTGTTGTTGTTCCTTCCTCATTTGATAGTATTAACGTAAGAATTAGATCATAGTCGATAATTTCATAATGTGCGTTATATCTTACCTATTTGCTGTATTGCATTAAGAAAACAACTTTGGATCAAGGTAATTAATTGATTTGTTTTAGTGTAATTTTATCCTAATTTAGCATAGGTCACACTTTCACTAATGAAACCTTTCCGCCTGTACTATTTAACTGTAACAATTGCATATGAATGGTGCACAATACACAAAATCCAGTCTTATGAATTATGTATATACAGTACGTGCCCCAGTATTCACTAGAACTGTAACGTGTGTTAACTATAATGTACAGCCCCTTGATACACAGAACATGTGTCATTTGAGTCTTTTTCGTTTTTCATGCATTTCAAAGACTATGACAGAGTATATACAGGAATAGCAAATGATGTCTAATGTTTTGTCTGGGGATGATTTGGCAGATGTGCTTTATCTACTTGTATTGGAGAACAATAGATGTTTTATTGTCTTTGTGAAGTGTCTGATATTTAGCTGACATCTAGATGTTACCTTTACCTACAGTATGGTCACTGTATAGTATGCTGAATTTTATACTACTGGCTGTGATGCAATTTATCTAGATGAAAACTTACATTTGTGCATTGACCTACTTACAGTGATTTTGCTATTTTACATTGTGACCTTCACATAATAACAAATTGTGCTTTCACAAATTGTGAAAGCACAATTTGTTATTATGTGAAGGTTCATATTTGTATTTTCCATATAAAGTAGAGTTTTTGTCCAAACGGTTCGTATTGAATAGAAAGTTGTATTTCGATCTTTTACTTGTTTATGTTTCCAAAATATTTCATGGTTTCAGGAAATATTTGCAAGTACTACCAATATCATATCCTTTCCCCCCATGTCCCCAGAGACATGCTGTGGTTTCACACTGTGGCCCAGATTGCCAAAACAATTCCCCAAATTAGATGAGCTTCTCATCAATTATGCACATAATTGTCAATCCGAGTTCCCAATCGCTCTTGGTAATGGGGTAATAGATGTCATGATGTCGTTGGAGGTCCTTAATGTTTCCTGTTCTTCCTCCCCAAGGGCACTTGTTCACGTCCTAAAGGATATTAAAGTTGAAAACTACCTGTGTTTTTTCACTACTAACCTCTGACCTAGTTGGCAATTTTTAGGCACACTGATGACCAATCCGTCCTGTCAGAGGAGATGGTAGCCTCCTGTGCAGGCCTCTGAGTGAGTGAGCGTTTTAATACTGGGTTTTCGAGGCGAGTTTGTCCTATGATGGCTGGTTTGTCCTATGATGGCTGTCAAAAGAATGCATTAACAATTCTACAAAATCCAGTATTAAAGCGGCACCTGCTTGGAGGCCTGCACAGGAGGCTAGGAGATGGGTCTTGTGTTGATCGCTCGTGACAGTTTAATTGTGTCTACATGTATGGGGATTGAGTATCCATCACTATGGGCGCAGGCTACAGTAGGCATCAGATTATGCTGCCTATCAAAGATAAAACAGTCACATGTACTGAGATAGGGGTTAAAAATTTCCTGGACTAAATGAAAGTCCCCTTCAAAATAAGTTTGTTGAATGTATGCTCTTGTGCTTGTCTTCTTTAATTTATTCAGAACCTCTGCTCTGGATTTGGATGAAATAGAGAGTGGGATTGTAAGAAAAAGAGTCTTTTGATCTTAGTCCCAATTACTACCAGAATATGGGAACCAGACAGACGTGTCTTTCATCTGAAATTAAGACCCCTTAAAAATGTTAACATCTCACCAGAAATTTGGAAGCGCATTACAAAGTCTGGCCAACTGTTCCAGAACTGTCACTTTGAGTGCCTAAGTATGTACCCTATGCGCCCCTGTATGATATTTATGACAGAGTCGCCAGCAGTGGACATCACAGTTAGGACTGGGCTTCTGTTATCTGGTCTTGGATAAAGAAAAGGGCTACCATACAGGAAAGGGTAAGCAGAAACATGTGTTGTACAGATACACTGGTACTGTTTGAAGATTCATTTAATTCATCTCTTTTCTGTAGACTTTGTAGGATGTTAGAAAAATATTTTGTCAAGTTAGAGTCACTTTTTATACCCACAAAACTGTATAGATTTTACAGGATTGTGATGTTTTGATTCTGACTGTGGAAGATGTTTGCTCTCCAAGCAGAGGTTTAGGCTGTGGCTTACATATTGTTTGACATGTTTTTAGACATTTTTATCAGGCTTTCTTTTTTGTACTGGTATCTGTTTTTTTCGGGTGGCAATGCATACTGGATACTGCCCTGGCAAAGATACTGTCTTGCCAACTTGATACTGTCTTGTAGCCACCAAAAGATCTGCTTGGAGATTAGAAGAAGTTGTTTTACTTCCTGTGAGTCTCCTAGAAGCAGAGCCCCCTATTATCTGTTAATAAGGGGGTGGAGGTGGGAGGGCAGGTGATTATCACAGCTAAATAGCGCATTGTTAGCCTTGGACTCACGGACACAGTTCTATGGCGAAGTACTCTATGCTAGGTACCCCGGTAGGTATTCATGGCATAAAGCTGTGTGGTTTCTTGCAATTTTCTGTTCTAAAGAAAAAGACTATTGTCTATTGACAAAGTACAACTGTACAGGACTTGTCTTGCAAAAACGTAGCCTCTACCAGGCTTCAGAGGTGGTTGGAAAGAGTGAAAATTGGCCAAATAGACAGATAGCATGCCAGGGGAGTTAGTCCGCTGAAGGAGTACTACAGTCTACTTGGTCAATTTCTACTCTTTCCAGCCACCTCTGAAGCCTGGTTAAGGCTAGCAAAAATGCATTTATGTCCATTTATGCAACTGCCAATCTGAATCCTGTAGTTAGGAATATGGCATATCGGTTGAGACAAGCAGTTGGCATGACAGGCTGTGACTGATTACCCAGGACCGAGGGGTCAGGGTATTTTTGACCATGCATCATAGGAATGTCACCCTGGATAAGTCCATATTCAGACTAAATGCTGTCCATACTGACTCCCCCTCGAACGTGTGGTACAGTCCAGATGCTTGTCATGTTTTTGAAGGTCACCTGATGTCCATCCAGTCATTGCTGAAAAAATTTTAAGTGATTAAATTTAATGCTATAAGCAGTAGTTATGCAAGCAAGAAATATTCTTCAGTTAGAATACAGATGACAGTAGAATGTCGCATCTTGTGAGAGTTAGAAAACTCTTTTTCCCTACAAGTTCCCTAATAGAACGTGACATACAATGTAAGAAATCATATGTCCACATGACATTTTGCTTTCATGGTAACTCACCTTCAACTTTACAAAGCTGCCACATAAATCTTGTGACTCAAACATGAAAGGAAATTGTGTTTTTCACAGATCGTTAACTTTTATTGTGTGAGTATGGGCTGGAAATTATATGATTATGATTGTGAACACCCCCGGGTCATTCAAGTTGTCATTTTGTAGCAAATACATGAACTGCTAAGGATGACGAGAAGACTTTTGAAATGTCCAGTTTTTTAATTTCCTTTCAACAGTGTTATTGTTGACTTTAGCAAAACAATAGATGTTAAACAAGGACAACAACAACAACTTGACTTTATTTTGATCCACAAGCAGCTAGACACTTCAGGCATTCTTCCTGTGGTCCTTTATACATGTAGTATAACAACAACATACTTTACATAATGACTGTTCTATCACCACCCCCGCCTTTCTTGCCATGACCCTTCATGGTCCTCAGCTGTACATGGAAGATAATGACTTTGGCCACTAATTGGCATATACACAATGCAACATGTACATGAAAAATGCAGTGCTATTCTTTCCTGCTTGGACACAAGCAAAGTCTCATTGGACTTCAGTGCTGCTACCTGCACAGCACACGTACAGAAGCTGACATGAACATAGTCCTTCTTTTTATGCTGCCACTGTGCATGACATTACAATTTTGGAACTGGCACGTATAGATATTTGCATATGTCACTTGGAAAACGTGTTGACATCATTGGATCTTTTCTTCAGGCAAAGTTCCAGTGTTAAATAGACCTGCCGTGGCATGCGAAGTAGAATATAAATTTTTCCCTCCAGTCTGATCCCAGCTTAGGAAATGGCAAGTGACAGATGGGCTTACACTGTTATGTGAATAACAGGGAAACAAACAACAGGACATGCGTAGGGCTTGCCAGTTGCCTGGTCAGCAGGACATAGGTTTGTGCTAGAAAGCTGGACCCAAACCTAGATAGTCAAACAAACGCCAGTGTGGTATAAACTATAACTAGGAGGTACAGGAATGGGCTTCAGATTGATTATAGTATCGTCAAACCATCTGAGGAAAGATAGGAAAAGTATACACCTTTGTCCTTGTAGTAAATAACAAACTTAAACTTATGTGTCTAATATGTATACTTGGTATCCTTTTGGTGCTGCCCCCTACCCAAATACAGTAACTGAAGAGAATTTCACACCTGAGTGGAAGGATTCAAGCTACACAGTAATACACATGTCTGAGTAGTCAGCCCATTACTTTACATACTAGCCATTTTGCTGTTCCTGTATTTTGCCTAAAGTGAATAAAAGAAAACATGATTGGATGACTATTATTATATTAGATACAGTGTCTGGCAAACTAATTTTTGAAAATAACATAGAGCATGGATAACCTATTTGTGCTGAATTAGCAATTCTAAAAGTTAAGCTGCCTTGTATGAATAAGACATATACCAATGAATATTTCTGAGAGCTATTATTAGCTATATGAACATGCATCAAGTACAGGTAATTCTGTGAATGAATGTTATTATGGAGTGCTCTGATTCAGCTTCCTATGAATTATGAATTACTTCTCAGTTGAGTAACCCTTTCAATTGTATAATTTCCTCTTCAATTATACTATCAATAGAAGAAAGCTAGGGAACAAGCATGGCTCTCAGACAAAGCCATAGAGTACAGTAAATGTAGACAGGTGTTTGTTGGGTTAGGAATCATAATGTACTCCTGAAATGCAACAAAGGATTAAGATGATTAGTCGTAATCATTTGGCACTGAGGTGTTAATCAACAACAGGGTGATAACAAGTAGGATAAGGCATTATGAAGGGGAATACACATTGCTGATAAGCACCAATCAAAACAATCAGGTGATGCTAAGTGTCTAATTGTATACTAGTACTTCAGTATTAGTTATGAGGGAGTCTGCAAGACAAATACACATCATACAGGTTTGCATCTATGTTGGCTTGTCCTGGAACAGGTTAGTTCACAACCTTTTGCTGTGCCCCTTCTAAACAAAAGATGTTTGACATTTTTGGTATGGAAACATAGGAGCCATGTTGTTATTGTGTAGTCTATGATGAGATTCCCATGGGTCATTTTTTTCTTCACATGACATGACCATGATATCATTTGAATCCTTGCAATGTCTGCGCCTATTGCTGTAATTGGCATGATGTTTATGTTTATAAACCACGCCAGTGAAAGGTTTAGGTTAAAAAGAAGACATTGCGCTATACACATGTATGCTTACTTTCCCAGCAGAGGTTTAGGCTTTGTTTTATTTTTTGACGTGTTTTCAGGTGTTTTTATGCAGCTTTTTTTTGTATTGGTACCTTAGGCTTGTTTTTCAATACTGTCTATACCGTCTTGCAGCCACCAAAAGATCTGCTGGGAGATTAGATTCAGCTCTCAACTGGACTGTTAAACCATGGACACACATGTAAGCGAAGAATGGCAAACTTATAGCTGTCGTCATTGTGGGAAAGGGATGGGCCACATCAGACATTACTTCATGATCATCAATTAACTTCCTGTGACATGGAGGGGACCATGTCTTGTGAGCAGGGCACATAATCTTGAAGGCACCACAGTGATGTACATGTATATTACACAATTTACAGTTGACATATTTTACCTAGATCTTCATTGTTCTCTATTTTAACAAATGATAATCCTAACAAGTTTGTAAATGTATATATCGTGTCAGATCAGCCAAAAAATGTAAGATGAATTATGAGTTGACAAGTGACTTTAGATAGGAAGTCTACCTCATTAGCACTTCAGTAATGACATTTTCAGTATGAAGTAAAGTCTTGTTATACACGTTGTCACCACTTCTGAGTGCACTGGAGAGATGTCATTGATGGCAAGAAGCTCAGAAAAGGTTGGTTGGAGCTATCCTATCTTTGTTTAAAAGTCACACAGAAAGGTGTTGTTTTAATATTTGCTCAGTATGGACACGTTTGGGTTGAAGAAGTTTTTCTTTAGTGGAGGGAAGTAAGGTCTACTGGTACTCCACACTGACATAGCCAGCTTTGTACATCCTTGTCAGACTGTTCTATTTTTGCTGGGCTTGTGTACTCGGAGCCGTGTCATGTTTCCCAGACTGTTTGAACATACCTTTTTAGGACAACAATCCCTTTAGTCAGAACCCTGCTAAACAGGCCAGGCTTTCAGCGGAGTGGTTCCCTTCCCTCTGTTCTTTGTACCCCGGGGATTTACCTGAAGAATCTAAGACATGCTTGCTCCTTCCTGTGACCCTTTCTTATAACCAGTAATCTGGCTAGCTGACATACTTTCACTGCATGCTTGACTTGCTTTTACATTAACGCTATTCTTCTTCAAGATAGCCTGATTAAGATCTGGCAGAATGTGCAACCCTTGAGCTCTCCTGATTGTATTTTCTCAAGTAGTGAAGGGTGTGATGATCTCATTTACTGTATTATCTCTGTCATTCATTGTCTTCTCCTGTTCATTTGATGAAGACTTTTTACTAAAAAGTTGAATCCGGTATATGCTAGATTGTCACTCTTACTGGTCACCATAATCCTTTTGACTTTCCTAAGGATTCATTTTGTTGTTGTTGTTGTTGTTCTATGCATAGATGCACAATTCCAACTACCTGCCAATTACTACTGTATACAAGCTTAAGCTTTAGTTAAGGTTCCTTTTATGAAATTCTTTGAGCAATCTGTCAAGTATTTGTGGATGTTGCATACTGTGATAGACTGGATATTTGGAATCAGTAGGCATATTTTGAGAAAGTATTATTCTATATTTTGTATGTTTCTCCCAAACTGATTAATATAACAGCCCAGAAAATCCTGCTTTTCTCCAATAAGTCTTCTTCATGTTTACCGATTGCATCTTTATGAGCATGTGATATATACATGTATTGCATCTGAGGACAGTATCTTATAAGCCTAGAATTGTTCTGCATGTGCCCTTGTCTTTTTATGCAATAGTCCCAGTTCACTGTGTGCTAGTACAACAGCTCAATCATAGGTAGGATGAGCATATTAACTTCACCTGACGCATGAAAAATTGTCTTCATGGTTCATAATAAACTCAATATTGAGAGCACATCTCAGAAACGCGGAGGGACGGCAAACATTTCTCATTCGTCAGGGAAACCAATCTGCATTCATTTCTGGAAGTCAAAACAATATTCCCCAATTGGAAGAAAAGTGCCAGAGGGAAAATTCCTAGAATGATCAAGCAGTAGAATTAGGTTACTGCTGGAATAGGCAAACCTGCTCCTCATTTGAAAGTTTTTGGAAAAAAAACATGTGTCTTCAATGTATGAAAGGGCCCATTCTGTAGAAGGCTTAAATAGGATTTAGGAGAGAAAAGAAAGTTGAACAGGTGTTTTAAGGTTAGGCACTATATTCTAGCAAGTCGATGTATAGTATTTGGCTGAGAGCAAAAGCGATTTCAGGGCAGTAGAACAGGATTTACAAAACCATTTTTTAAATGTAGTAAGTTAAATCAACCTTATCTCATAGCATACTAATATCTGTGAGGCAAAAATGCTAATCCAGAATATTTTTTGTTTTGCCACCTTGAAATTGCATTCGCTACCTTTAAGTATGAATCCAGAATAATGGTTACAGCACACCACTTTTTCATATCCTTTTGGTCGTTTTGGCATATAGAAACCATCAACCTTGGTTCCTATTCAAAGTAAACACAATTGTCATATTTATCAGGATTTGTCTTTTGTAATCTATATAGACAGACCAATCCAAAGAGTCCCAAATACGTGTAAAAAAGGCGGCCATATTGATGCCTTGGTGTAGTGGACGCGATATTTTGATTGTCAATATTTGCTGCAGGGAAAACGATTTCCTTTATTGCTCCAGTGGAGACATTACAACGCCATTCCAGTCCTGATCCCAGAGAAGGGTCAGCAGTTCCACATCATGCACATGCTTCCCCTGGAAAGAACAAGCCCTGTGGGCAAGTGGGAGGGGTCGTGGAATTCCACACAGTTAGAATGATTTGCTGAGGAATTTTATATGAATGTAGTACTGCCAATAAAGTCATGTAAAAGTATGAAGTGAGATTTGAAAATAGATTATTACAAAAGTTAAAGAATTCAGGTTGGACACATTGGAGCAACAAATTCACGAACCATAACTAAAGGGAATTTTTAGTGCACCATATGTGGAAATGATGATTATATTTTATTTTATTTTATTAGTTCGATAAGGATAGTCAGGGTTGCCCAACTAGCTAGCAAAGCTATTATAAAGGGTATTATACATTATTGTTGCCGCTTCTTGTGATTCATACTCAGAAACAGCACTGCAATAGCTGAAACTCAAACAGCATATGCCCGAGACTTGTGGCCTGTGCTCCTATATGCTACATTACCCGTGTGACCTTTACCTGAACCGCCCATAAATGATGTTAGAATATACATCATGCCCAGCTACCAATATCCCCCCCCAGGTCCCACTGCTGTCACAGTAGCTGATGGTTCCAGTGCTTGGGTTTGATTTCATGGTGAAGTTAACATTGGGGCCAGTTTCCTCTCTCTGGGGACCTGGGGTGATGGGAGGTTGATTTGATGGTTTCTGTGGTTTACTTATGAAAACAACATGAATCTTCATCTGTGTCACATCAGTTCTGCTCTTGACTCTCTTGATAACATTACAGAAACTACAGTCCTTTTGTCTGTATTGCTCAGGATATATAAGTATTGCATTAAATCAATGATAAGGGATCGATATGGACAAGTATTGTGTATCACTGTGAAAATGGAAGGATTTTAGGGGGAGCAATAATTAGATTGAAAGGGAAACAGATACTACCATCTGAGCATTTTCTAGTCTACTGACTAACCACTGACAATGACAATTGCTGAGCGACCAATATTGGATGTGTGAGCCTTGATTTTATAATTGGAATATGATTCATGATGCTTAGTATGGTTTAAAAGGTAGGAAAACATACAAAATATAAAAGATCTTTTCATTGTCTATGAAATTCGTAGAGCGATTTGTCAACTGTTTGCATGGTCGCTCAAAGGTCGAGTGGCTCAGTGGTTGCAGCCTCAAGAGTCTAGTGGAAGGTCCTGGTAGAGGGGGGTGTTAGCGTCACACACCTTGTTTTCATTACCCACTGGTATGTACGTGTTACACACTCTGACCTAATGAAGACATCCATCTTTCAGGGTAGATCATCCAAAAGACCATACAATAAGCCATAGGTCACTGGTTCAATTCCCAGACATACACCTTGTCTGTCACCTGTCACTCTTACCCTCTGGGGCCTGAGTGTTTCTTAAGTCCAGGATGAAGAGGTCAAGAACTTGTCTTTCTCTTGTCAGGGAAAACATCTCGTAATGAGTTACATTTCCTTTCACTTCGAAAAAGACCAGTGTCTCCCCATGACCTTTTTTTAATGAGGAGATCGTTAATTCAGTCCGAATGCAAAAGAAGTGTCACTTGGCCCATGGGAGTTAAACATTGGGTATAGACTCCTTGTATAATACAGGCATCAAACCTCTGTGTCATCTAAAATGTCCCAGTGAGTACATTCATGGAGAAGAGTAGAGGTGACAATAGTGAGGCAAGGTGAAGTGTGGCTGCATTGCACTCCTAGCTATATACATGTAGCTATGGAAAAAGTGTTATGCTTCACCTCCTTCTGAGGTTGGCAACTTTATTCTGTGGACCAACTCCAGTCAAAACTGCATTGTGATGATGATGAATATGACATTGAACTTGGTACTTCATAACCAATGTTGCATGGTCACTACAGATGTACATGTTCGCAATTTGAATGTTCACAATTTGAAGTATACCTT
The DNA here is from genome assembly GCA_013266295.2 of Branchiostoma floridae x Branchiostoma japonicum. Taxonomy (NCBI): domain Eukaryota; kingdom Metazoa; phylum Chordata; class Leptocardii; order Amphioxiformes; family Branchiostomatidae; genus Branchiostoma; species Branchiostoma floridae x Branchiostoma japonicum. The sequence goes on along the minus strand of CM023837.1, from coordinate 6,408,671 downwards.
GACTTGGAGGTAAAAAGGACTGACAACACCTTCTGGAACACTTCAGACTGGAAGTGTTTGGCTTGAAGTGGTTGGCTTTCCACCCCCACCTGACCCCTTCTGTCTGTGCTGACAGCCTGTCAGCCTGTGTGTCATGAACACGGACATATTTGAAATTGTTACCTAAGGTACCCTGTTTCCTGGTGTCATTCTTGGACTGCAGGATTTCATCACTTCTGTCCAGTTCTTGGTGTCAAGAATGTAATTTCCATGCCAATGCAAACTGAGAGCTAAATCATGTGCTGGTGCAGGTAACATTGAAAATTACCTGCACCACTCAAAGTTTACTTGCGCCACTCAGAATTTAGGAAGTGTAGATCATACTAAACCTATTCAGAAACCATTGGCATTGTATGGACAAAGCTACCTGCTGATACTAAAGCAGGGATTGTGTCTGCACACAGATTTATAAACAGCTGAAATATGATTCATATGAATGAACATTAAATAACTGGATCTCCCATAACCTTTATAACCCCATAGTATGACTGTATTTGATATGAAACAGTCTTCTGCCATTCTGACCCTGTGTGCCAGATTTTGCAGGATTGGGCATCTAGAGGGCCCTGTACTTGATTAATCATCCGCATAGCTATGGCATTGTCTTTGGCTGCCTTCCAAGTGAATTAAGTCATCTCAGACTCCAGAAACTCCAGGAAATCTTAGATACAAGTCTTCTTCAGGTAATGTTGGCAGCTTTTTCCCTAGTACGTTGAAATCAGTGAAAAAGTAAATACGCATTGTATATTAATTTCATTAATATTTTCTTCTTACCCATGCAATGTTCCTGATGTAACATGCAATATATATATATATATATATATATATATATATCTTGGTACAGTTTTTGGTATAGGAATTTTAGCTTTCTATACCCAAAGTCAATATCTTGACATTACCTATGGCTAGCCAATTAACTTGACAGTATCTAAACGGAATCATTTAACACTGCAGAATATACCATTGTACCATTGTAAAAACTGACAAAAGATTCTTTACCAGAAGTGGAAATGAAATAGTGTAAAGGTTTTTGTTTCCTATTGTTTAAAATGGTAGAATCTAATGCAGAAGTCATTAGATTGCCATCAGTGCCCAGAGCTTTTTAGAGTTCGTCCTGGTTCAAGGCAAGTTGTTGTGGCAGGAATGGACCAAACAAAAAGTCTTGCTCCGCTTTCTTTACCCTGTTGGGCCCTGCCTTTGTGCGGCTGGTGTCAAGTGTACTTGATATGAGGCGTTGAATTTTGGGTTATTTTCCTTAGGCTGTTGTGTCAGTGGCTCTCCCTTTCAATCACCCACTACCGTGGCAAGGAAAGAATGCCAAGATCGCCATAACAAAAAGAGCAAGTTTTCTATTCCCAAACCCCATTCCACTCTGCCAAATAACTCCGCTAGTTCCTGGGTGCTACAGGCAGTCCTATTGGTCGCTGGGGTTGTTTTTGAAGTCATGCTTGGCCTGCCATGAAACCTCTTGCCCAGGCACTATTTACCACTGATCAATACCTAAACATGACCTCTTTGGTATGACAAACTGACCTTTGACTTTCGACCTCAATACCTGATACAAAGCAGACTTACATAGGAGGAATTCCTCAGTGAAGAGGCATAAAACCAGGTGTTCTACTGACTTAGCAAGTCTGTTGCTCTCGGTTGGTCCTCCAGCTAGAGACGTTTTTGGACTGTCCAGGTCAGCACTACATGTAATATGACAGAAAAGGTAGGCGCTTGGTTCCATGTTTCTTGTTTTGTAGATTGTATTTGTCATCTGATTTCTGTACGTTCAGAAAGTTCTTTTTTGTTTTTTCAGTACATGTGTATTATCATATGCATGTACACAATGCATGCACTTGTAAGTAGCTTCATGTGTGCCATCTACAGTCAAAGAAAAGCAAAAGGTTTTGTAACTTTTTTTACCTTTTCTTGGCATTTTCATTACAATAGAACTTTGACGTCAGCGGCTAGAGGATTATGCTGGAAAATATCCTTAATCTCAGCAAGTGCTGCGGTTTCAACCCCAGGGTTTTTAAGTTCAGTAGAAGACAGAAGTTTGAGAGTTTTAAAGAGTGGCTTGGCCTTCTAATTTCTAAAAGAAACATCTTAACTTGGGGCTTAAGCTTTAAATCCTTCCTTGCACTCATTGACTTTTAGTCAGGATCAACTATAGGTCGGTATTTGGTAAGAGGATAAGTAAACCACACTGCTACTACCTTCCTTTCACACAGCCCCTCCCCCCCAGACATTGATCTGTAAACATGTGCTAAATGGCCGGCATACCTGGATGACATGTACGACACAGTGTTTATCAAAAAGTCAACCCCACAATGATTGTACTTTAGTTGATAGGCAAACGACATGTACCCAGTGAGTAATGTGCTTGTTAGGAGGCTGTGATTACAAGGTGTTCGAGCACGCTCTCAGGTTTGCCAAGGATTAAGGGTTTGGAAATTCAGGACATTCCTGTGTTTCCTTTCTGGTGACCCCATCGATCACCTTAAGACTTTACCCATTGTTTTCTTGGTTTGTGGTCTCTACGAGTCTTAAGTAAAGCCTTAGTAACTAGGCCATCAAATTCTTCTACTCAGGTACTGTGTCAGGTGCAAGAAAGGAAGACCATTTAGTTTGAATGTGATAAAACTACTAAGAAAATGGTTTTGCAGACTTTTATAGACTGTGTTTGTTGTTATTTTTTGTTGAATCTAAGGAAGACTACACAAGAAACTAGATTCAAGGTCCTTCAAACTCAGGTCTTACTAATAGACAGCCAATGCTACCCTAGAGAATGTCCATGGACCAATCCCAAAAGTTAAACAAATGTATCCAGTCCCAGTCTAAATGAGGTCACTGTTCAGATACCTGCACCTGACCTAGTCAGTGATTTAACTGCAAAAAAAACCCATTGTTCCCTGGGTGGGGGCATATTTGGTTCTCATTTAGGTAATTTAATTGTTGACCGACAAGATCCTAATCTAGTGGATGGACTGTAGAGTAACATTGCATGTTCGCTTTGTGCCAATTATACTACAAAGGAATGCAATCCATACATGTAGTAAAGGCCAATAAAGCACTAGAACTACAATGTTAATTACAGGTAGGTCCTAGACATTTGAATAATACAGTATGGCATCTTTTTGGGGCAGTATTTTGCTGATTGACACCACACATACTGAAGTTTTACAGAAAGGAAATTCAGTGATACAGAGGTTCAAAGAGTTTGTATTATGTGGCAAGAGCAAAATCTCATTATCATAAGGGTTTCAGCATGAAAATACACCTGCTGTTAGAGGTGTGTCCTTCCTCTCAATGATCCAGTGTTGAAAGAAGGCTATCCAAAAGTAGTGAAAGTACGTTATATGTTACTATGTACTGGCATATTGGAAAAAGTTCAAGGCACCCAAAGGTAGCTTTGAGGACGGTAACTCTTCATATTTGAAGGTCAATAACGTGCATATGGCTTCAGTTAGTTCCCGATGAACCTCCAGGCCAACCAATTTTGTGCTAATATTGCAGTGTCACTTTGAATATTGCATGAAACAGTTATTCTATCCTTATCACTTTCACTTGTTGGCAGGAAAGCTCAGTAAGCTATCCTCTTCAAATTTGAAGTAGGGAGACCAGAGGTATCAAATAATTGTTAAAGCTTCAGAAGAAAAAAATTAACATAATTAAAAACAGAGAAGTTACTTGTAAGGTAAAAATATTTGAATAATTCTGAAGGTATAGTGTATAGTATACTTGGTGTATATCTTGATATATATCTTGGTATACATATATTATGAGGTTGTGATTTCTTCAAAGAGATTTTTTCCTACTTTACATTGGATGTTTAAAATATTGATTATCATAAGACAGCACATTATTGGAATGTTGAACTCTATGCTCGCTTTCAAAACATAGGCAACTTTGATACCTTCCTGTGGTAGAATTGTTTGTTTCTTTAGCTGTGTTATGAGAATCTGATCCTTCTCTTCCTCCATAGGGAGGGTTGTTAGTGCCTAAGGGTTGTTAATCTCTTCCAGGACTTAAAAGACTTCTTCAGATATCAAAGATTTGCAAGCCACAGATATCCAGGATTTGTAAGCCACAAGAAGAAGCACAGGTGTATTGCTATATGTTGATAATGTTGGCAACAAACATGGCTGAACAGGAAAACTTGGGAGAGTTATATGATCAAATTCCATTTCTCCTCAGGAAATTTAACTTCAAGTTTAACTTTAAAACCTATTCAGATTAATTATCGGTCTACAAAATTGTCAATCAGGAGGTTACAGCAGATGGTCCACAACCTGTCTGTTTGGTATTTCTGCTTCCCCAACCTTGACGTAGGTTTGTCCTGCGTGACTTGGCTTGGTGTATCAACAAGGTCCTTATTTACTCAGTCAACACCTCCACCAGCAGCCCCCAGTGAACTTCACCCAGCCAGGCAGAACCCTTAACACCTGTCAGGCCTGACATACAGGGGACAGATTGCACGTTAGTTCACTTAGACCCGATTTAAACATGCAGGCAAAGACCTGACAGTATGAAAATTGCATGTAGGAAAACTGCATACGTCGAATTTTTACTGCGTGTAAATCGGTCTGCTTTGATGTACGTCAAGAACGTACTTTCAGATCATTCGTCACCTCCAGGGTTGGCATGCGATCTAAACGTACATGTACGTTGTTGACGTACGTCAAAGCAGACCAATTTACATACAGGAAAAATATGATACACGTAGCTTTCGTACGCTCAGGTGCGCATGCAGTTTTTGTACCGTCAGGTTTTTCCCACATGTAAACCACGGAACAGCATCAGAATCAGATGCACGAAATATCAAGAGCGATATTCTACAAAGAATGATGTTTTGAATTAACTGTTAAGACATCAATTTGATGGTTGAAGATGAAACCCTTCTGTGCACTTGAAAATAATCACTATGAACTTGAACTTCCAACTTTCTCCCATCTGGTTATCCCCATGAGGGACTTTGGTTTCTCGGCTTCTTCCCAGCACCACGCTGCAGGGTAACAGGGCCACTTCTTGTTTTAATCAACACTTTAGGTTATGTGCTGCTCCTTATTAGAGAGCTGTAGTGACTTTATAACCTGTGAAATAAAATCCGCTGTACTCTGTAAGGAAGGCTGGGATGATGGCAGGATCAGTATACATCAGTATAGGATCAGGTATTCAGTCAAACAAAGTCGTGATTTTGATATTGCAAGAGATAGCTTTAGATGGCTACATGATTGTCCCTTTGGAGTCATATGTAACATTGTCAGTCAAGTGTACTAAGATGTCTATTTCAATATGATAATGGTTAGATAAAAAAGAAACAAGACAGCAAGGACAGAAACTTTAGAGATCCTATGGTTTTAAAGAAAAGAGGTAAATAAAGATACCGAATATGCACGGTTATTTTTTGCTTACTTTTGTGTCATTCTTATGTGTACTTTTAACCCTGCATAGTTGATATATTTCTTCTCTCTCTAGTTTCTGTCCTTGCTGTCTTGTTTCTTTTTTATCTAACATCATGTAACAGCCATGAGTATTTGAAAATCCTTTAGGACTGACTCTGAGCAATTTCAATGGTAATTCAATTCAAAATCAAAAGATATACAACATGTATCCTTTCTCCCTCTCTCGTTGATAAACAACCTTATAGTTATAAACTTGAACTATCCTGCGGGTTGAATCCAATCCCCCCACCCAGACTGAGGTTACCAGTGATTGATGTTGTACCTTGAGGGAACATGTGGACACCACTGCTAGGCCTCCATCCATCCTCCACCCAGGGTGGCCCAGCTTCCAGACAGGCTACGCTTGGTATGCTGGGGCACAACGCCCCCTTCCAGATGGGCCGCACTTGGCTATAACTTACAATTAGGGACAATCCAATGATAAAGAGTAAAGAGAAATTCATATTCCTTTTGTAACTAGATAAACCATGTATTATATATAAACTCCATCTGTTCTTCTTACATTTACACTAAGAAGCAAGTAGACCTTACCTTAGACCTTAGATCCTCCTGCAATTTTGTTGCATAGGTCGACTTAGCGTCAAACTTTCTCCCTCCAAAGGTTGCAATTTTGGAGTTCATAAACTTTTTCTTCTGTTCTCCAATTGGAAGTGAGTAGAGGTTAAACCTATAAAGAATGTACATACTAGTATACATTAACCAGTAGATGTTGTAAGATACCACACTCTTTTATCACTGTAATTGTAGTCCTAGAACTACTTTATCACCATGACCTTCATCTGCATCATTGAAGAATATTCCCAGAAGTCAGCAACATACATGTGTGTAGGCTTTATCAAGTGAACAGTGTGATAGGTTGAATTTCATAGGTCATTGATCAAGGTCTTATTGTTTTGTATTTATGAAACAGAGACCAAAAGCAGACTGTCACTACATGTAGCTCAAGGGGTTTACATTTAACTGATATTCTGTCATCTACATGTATATGGGAAACATTTTCCTGTGATAAGATTGATGCATAATTCTATGATGTAAGATTTCATGAATGTCACACACTCATTAGCTAAAATGGTTGAATGGTTTTAAGAGTCGCTGCCGCCACTTTCTGTTCATGAACTTGGTTATCATGTGGATGTCCTTCAGACCCTATGCCTCCCATACCTTCTGGTAAAATGGTATCACCCAGAGGACCAATGAGGGCGACCCAGGTCAGAGTTCTGGTATGTGCTGGCACCTCACCAAAGGCCCTTTTTGAAAACCAGCCAACACTGCAACAGCGAAAGTAAATTGCTCAGAAAACACCCAGTGTAGGGCGCTGGGGTAATTTGCTCCACATCAATGTATATCTACAGGCGAGTTCATTACAGATACAAGAGATAACAGGCTGGCTATGAGTAATGAACAGACTATAGAGTAATACAGCTTGCAATATGATTAGATGATATTGATTTTTCAAAACGTGTTTCGGACAGAAATGGTCCCATCTTGTAAGCTTCATCAGTTGGCTTCTGGCCAGAGGATGTGTTGGAGGATGAAGGAAATGCTTTGTTTCAGACACATCACTAGGGGCATATAGCTTAGAAACCTTTGATTGTGAGTCAAGGTTGCAAGGTGGACTTGTGGTTAGGGTTGTTGATTTAAAATCTGAATGTTCTGGGTTTGAATCCCTAGCTAGCCCCAGTGTTGTGTCCTCAGGAAAGGCACTTTACACCTACTGCCTCATTCAACTCTTTCTGTATCACTTTTAGCAACCAGTAACAATCATAGTAAAGAGATTTTTGTTTCAGACATAATGTCTAGTCAAAAGTACTTGATACATGTATAACAGGCTTGTCTTGTAACACTATGTGTTGTTGACAGCTAGCATAATCTAGTTGTATAACGGTATGTTTCAATGACACCTGTGGATTGGTGATTTACAATTAGACTTTAAGCCTTCATTTTAGAATTAACTCTGGGGAGAATATTATTTCTGTCATGATTATGAATGCTTTTTTTTCTTTTTACAAATCTTCAGAAAAAGAATAGTTTGAATCAGACTGTATACACATGTACTGTATGTCTATATGCTTTTACTTTATTTGTTAACATTGATCTTTTGGCACCTTTGATTCGGCCTGTGTCGGAAAGAATGCCATTGATCTGCTAGAGAGGAAGGTTGTTGAAGTTATCTTGGACTTGATGTTGGATTGCTTGTCAGGACCACATTCCAGTCGGCTAGATCATCTGGGCTTAATCAAGTGTATAATTGGGTTTTGTGTCACTCTGGGTCAATAGCAGGTAATCCAGTCAGTAACTGGGAGATCTGTATCTGTTCAGAACCAACTGCAGGCCAGGAAAGGCTGAACTTGAAAGCGCTGAGGTTGGTTTTGTCATTTCACAGAAAATTCTTCTTCTGTTATCTGTTAATGGCATGTCAGCTACCTCATACTAGATACATGGACAGATTTGTTTGTCATGGGGATCATAATTATGTAGGAGATTAAGATAAAACCTTTTGGCAGTTTGTTTTGAAGGCAGACTGCCTACCAGACAGTAGTTGATCAGTTGGTTTGTTGGTCACTGACTTGACTAATGTTGGCAGACAGTAGAACTTAAGGGGTAATGTAGATAGAGATTTTCATAATTCATATTAATCATAACATGACTGTGAAGCTTTGCAGTCCATACTATAGACTTTTATAGTGCATGCAAGTTTTGATAGAAACATTCAGGATGTTCCTATGAAAAATTTCTAGGTGCATGACTTAATTTTTGGGAGCATATGCTCCAAAATGGGAGCAGTCTGGAGGGCTGAGCTTGGATGTGCATTGTAAACTGATTAGTATGTTGAGACTCCCTCAGCTGTCCCTGTGACACTAATATCCCATCTGTCCAGCCTGGCCCTGTGTAATATTACCTAACCACATACAGGTTTGGTTCATTGTTGGCAGGTAGGGTTTCAACCCAAGCCTGTGTCTCAGTGTTGACTGACATCTCCCTGTCCCCATTTCGTTCTTTGATGTCGCCAGAGGTGTTAAACCTGAGAGGGGGACAGGAGATTGCTAACCACAGATTACATGTAAGAAACACCCCCGGCAGCGTGCGGATGAATTCCTGGACCGTTATAAGAGATACCGTAAATCGACTTTAAGTTCGCGTGGTCTTAATTTCATGGTAGGAGGGGAAGGGAGGCGTTCACACTGTTTTCATTTTGCGGTCAAAAAGACACAGTAGCGCAGTAGTCAGAGCCCATCCTTGCAGTATGATGGGTTTGCAGTAAAAGCGAACCCACAAGTGTAAAACCGTCGCAAATATTTCATGCTGTACGGTAGGCAGGGCATTGTGAACCCCCCCACCTGGGTTGGCCTACATTAGGTCAAGATGTGAGGACTTGAAAAGAAAGGGAGACAGGTGGCACTGTTGACAGGTATATTCACGTTGTGAGAATCAGAGTATCAGGTGTCCCCAAATAAGATTGTCTGCAAATGATTAGTGTGGAGGAACCTTAAGGACATAGCCTGCTTCTTAAGGTCTGCTGGTAAGTGAAGTGTTACCTGTGACAGGTGTATACCAAGGTGACAAATAGGGTCATGTACCTAAGAATGTTAGGAATGTATTAAGAGCTAATTGTTTCACTTGAACTATGTGTATATCATGTTGCTGTTATTCCACCGACAAATATACAGTACCTGGTGTGGTAACGGATCATTATTGCACAAAACTTTGGTAAGTTTCAATGGCAATTTTGTCTCTAAACTGCAGCAGTAAGATGTTTTGTTTTGCTACTTAATGTCAGTCAAAATCTGATGTCATTCTTACTGTTGGTGTGCAGCCATGCTTTCTAGGTACATGTACATCTAACCCTGACTATTAAAGTTAAGTGGACATCCTGCAACCCTATGGTGAAAGGTGGAACAAAGACTTGTCACCAGTTTTGTTTGTTAAGGATGTTTGACTGGTGGTTTTGTACCTTTATAACAGAAAGCAATTATGAGCCTGTCAGGTATGAATGGTCATTTATACAAAATATACAGTGGCAACTGCTCTATGAAACAGGAGCAGAGTAACTAAAACAGCTAGGTAAACTAGAACACACTGTAGGTTTGTCCTGTTAATATTATATAACTGGCCAGTTAAAGCAAGTCTCCTTTTGAAATCTACATGTATATGGCAAGAGCATTTTCTAGGTCATCCTTGTCTGAGGTTGTTTGAAGATTCGGGTTATTCTAATAACATATATTAATTTAAACCTCAAAACTTCAGTTTTGGTATCTGCTTTGAAAGTGAATACATGATGTGTATATCACTATATGTGCTGGTTTGGTCTAATAGTGTTCAGTAAAAACACTGTACAGTGTACACTGTACTGTACAGCACAGTACAGGCACATGTACATGTATGTTCACCTTCCAAGACTAATCTTGTACTCAAATCAGTAATGAACTAACTTTACCCGCCATAACAGAAATGTCACTTCTGTAGTCAAAAGCCAATGTTGATATTCTGTCTGGACATTACATGGTGCAGCGCTGAAGTCACGCTATAGCCACCATCCACAGAGTTCCCCTAATTGTGTGTGTACTGTATTCTATTTAGTACTTCAGGGGTTGTGTAAAGGTTGCTAAGCCAAAGGCCATCACGCACAGAAGTGGAATGTTTACGACAATGTTTGACATTGTACAGAATAACTACATAAAGTAATGCCTAATGTACCTTACTGGGGTTTTAGAGTTTTGATGTACATTTTCCAATAAAAAGGTAGACACTTTGTATCAGTTTTTACCTAGTGTGTGTACAATTTCTTGGAGCAGTAGCCATGTCCCATTCCAATGTCTGCTTGAGCCCCTAGGTATAATCTGTGTGTCTTTTTATAGTGCCCCAGTGTGATATTTTTGGCCCTGTTGAGTTGGCCCTTTCTGGTAGGCTCCCGTGACCCCCTAGGCTGCTGGCAAGCTGTTCAGCCCTGCAAAGGTACGTGAGCTTTATGAACCAGACGTGCCGTTTTTTTAAAGGTATAAATGTAGTGTCCAAAGATATCGGTGACATTACCGAGCGCTGGTTCTATTTTTGCTGCAATCTGCCTTTCACATTATCAGTTTGAGCAGGAGGTAATATCTCGGGAGCGTTCGGGTTTTCCGTAAGGAGGACATGGATGGAATGCTGCTCAAATGCCGGGCATTGCTGTGGAATATAGAGCAAACACTCGTCTGCTGCTCTGGTCCTGAACTTTCATAAACTCCCTGTGCATACATCATAAACTGGGTCTATGGTTCAATATAGTTATTCCTATTTGCAAGCTGAGTACATATTTTTCCTATAGTGCTGTTTAGCAAGGTTAAAGGTATTAGCCTTGTATCCTAACAAGCTTGAAGGTCCCTCCATGTTGATAGATGGTAAATGGATTAGTGTCATGATTTCCTGTCAGAAATCTAAATTTAGCTGTTGAGACTGAATATTCCTGAATGACTGGGGGTGGGGGGAATAGGAATCTTTTTCTCTCAGGTTTCATGTTTTGTCTCTGCAAGAACACAACATACAAATACTTATCATAGTGCTTAAAATTTCTTTTTACCAAAATGACATTAGACTACATATTAACTGATTGATGAAATTCTGAATCCTCCTGAATAAAATTTAATCGTTAATTCTGTGTGAAGTTGCGGCATTACAGAATATGTGCATGTTACTTTATGATTATTCAGTTACCAGTAGGGTAGCCTTGTAACCTTATAATCCACTTTATAGGGTTGTTGCCATTTTTCATTTGAGTGTTCTGCATAAACATGCATATGATCATACAAATGTATTATACAAAACGTTCAATGGCATCATGAACAGGATTTTCCCATTTCCATGTATTTATAGTTCATTGGAAAGTTTGATTATCTGAGGAAAGCTTATATTATCTGAACGGAAGCAGATTTAACCTCGGGTATTGCTGAATTGATAACTGATGGCTTTGGTGCTCACAGTGACATCTTCTATTGTCTCCGTATGCCTAATCGGGAAATGGAGTCGATGGCCCTGGTTACCATGGATATTGCCATGGCAACCAATTTCATCCGACCATTACCAGCTGTCACAACTGTTATTATCTTATCGTAGGTAGTAATCACTTAACTGTACTCACGGTGGCACTTGGGAGATGATTTTCCTTTCAATTTTGTTTGGGTAGTCAGAATCGTAGCTCTTATCATCAGTCATTTTATTGTTGTCAGTGACAACAGCATATAGTATGCCAGCTGTGATTTAGCAGGTTGTTTATTGCCAAAGACTTAGATGTAAATCTCCTGAAATGTAAGAGTAGTTGTCTATTATGTGTCTGTGTAAGGTGTTCATCAATTTGCTTATAAATGTGGTTGGTGAAAAGTCAAATGGAATATTTCCATTTATACATCAATTTTATGTTTTCTTTGCACAATTGTTAATATTGTAGTTCTGGCTATTTATGAAACTGATGAAGCCTTTTGTATGCTGTATCATATAAAGAAGAAATAACCCCAGGACATGATTATATTGTTTTTCATTCCATATTATTATATACATTGTATATGTTTGGCCTTGATTATGACATACCGGTACATGTATATTTAGAGACTTGCAAAAGTAGATAAGCTTCTTTCAAAACTACATTACTCTCTATCTAGTTAGAGTGAATTCTAGCTCTCTGCACCTCTATAGTACTAGTATGTAATGTTCATTTTCCAGATTGTAGTTTAACTTTTGGCAGTCGCAAAGACTGATTCAAACTGTGTCGGGTTGTATAATTATGAGATTCTGGTGTTCTGCTAAAGTACAGTTTGTAGAAGGTGCAATTTGCAACTTGGGTAATGACCTAACCAATGAAGGTACTTGAGTATCTGTACGGTCAAAGGTCACAGAACACATTTACACATGTATCACCTTCCCTCATCTCCGTTAGTACTTATGCTAGGTTGATGGGCCCTCCTTCAAATTTCCATGTCCATGTATAATTTATGTCTGCGGCACTCTCTCTGTACAGATCAACCCCAATAGCAAGGCAGCCACTGCAGGCGTGGGAGAGGGGGACATCGTCGAAAAAATCAACGGCTACAACGTCCGGGGGACGGACCTACAGCAAGCACAACTGCTGGTCAAGAATGCTGGGAAGCGCCTGGAGCTGCACTTGAAGAGGTGAGGATTTGGCATGCACTTGAACCCTGGGTCACCACCAGCGAAATGGTACAGTCCAAAATGTAGAGGGGTAATACTGAGGACCTTAGAGACTGTTAGTAAAAGGATATACTGATCCGTAGCATGAACTGTTGTGTGGTAATGTGTTCCTACTGGCTGGATGCCAATACAACATGGGTGGATAAGACCATGACTGGCACTGACATTTCAATTCCATCTGCAGTATACAGAGGATGTATTGTTATGTTCCAAAGCACAGAATAACCTTGCAACCCCAAGGTCATGTACATTTACTCAGTGAATGTAGACGTTTGCTTTCTGGAGTGTTTGTTATTGCAGAATGACATACAGATAGTTCTTGTATGTAGGTGAGAGGACTTTGAATTAACTTTGAATAATTACAATCCAGGATTTTGGGTGTCAAAAAATAGTCAACATTGTTGGAATTCTTGCTATTGTCCTCAAAAATGCAAATGGCCCAAGGGCATAGTAATTATGTTTTCATCTTTTGAGAAGCAACCAATTTGATAATTGAATTATGTACTAGTTATGTGTAAATATTTGCGTAATTTTTGGTAATACAATGTTGGTACTACTAGGCCAGATTGCGGAAACAGTAAATTATGTTATAGCTACAAGTAAGTCGTTCACACAATTTATGATTACATGTACATGTACAGTACCTGTATTAACAATTGATGATGTTTTGCACCAGGTAAGGATGTCCTAAGTGATAGTTTAGGCGTAAGTATAACACAACGTTTCCTTGCATCCCTATCAGGTCAGAAGAGAACAACAGAATTCCAAACGGGCCGCAAAGGAGATACAGAGAGATGGAAAATTCAACACCAGGTATTTTTCCCCACCCCAGTCAGCCCCCTCTACTCCCTCCCTGCACCCCCACCCCCTCAGCCACTGTCACTTTCCTTTCTGTCACAGTAGAAAAACCTTGCCAGCCTTTGCCTGACAGAAATTTGACGTGTCAGAATGTTTATACTGGTTTGCCCTGGGTCCTGTTGTGCCAGCTTTCATTTGCTTCAAATTTCTGTCAGTGCTGATTACTTGTATCCCTCCCAACATGGAAAAATGGCTGTGCTGTTAACATGTACATTTATGTCATGTGGCAAGGTGCTCCACCTCTGATGCACTTGCAGTTGAATACTATGTTTTGAATGTTCACTACATTTTTTGTTTGCTTGTTGTTTTTGTTATGAATATTTGTGTTTTTTTGTTTGTGTTGTTGCTAATACAGCTGTGCTTGCTGAATATATTTATGTTTGCTGACTAACCCTCTATGTCTATTCTCTGGATACTCACAAAAATAAAATGAAAGATTGTAATGTCAAAAAAAACACCATAAAACTAGTTGGAAACAGCACACCGAGGTATAACAGGTATCACAAGTATTTAACCACTGAGATTTAAACAGATTACTGCATCAACTATTTAGCACAACATAACTTAGATATAAACATTTATGGAATGTAAGGAACGAAATTTCTGTCAATTCCAGGTTGCCAAGGAAACCAGAAGACGTTCTATTCTAGTATAGCGCTGGTTCCGATAAAAGGCCGGTAACAGATTTAATTGGCATGAAAAAAGTTCAACCTGAAATGTTGCTCGAAGTTTGAAACCTGATGGTTAAGTGATAATTCCATTGTGATTCTTTCATCACTCTCTTAATATCAAACATAAACTAATAAGTCATCCAGAATAATACATAACATTTCATCAGTCCCTGTGAATGAGTCATCATTCTAGGATTGAGTCACAATAATATTCATGATTCATGATTCAAGTGAAATGTTTATTTATAATGCAATTATCTTATGTGGTAGTCAGTGCTCGATTTGAAACCTACAAGATAAGAAGAACTAACCAAGTACAAGTACAGTAATACATTCAGGAATGGGTCACCTTGATACATGCATAATGTAAACTTCATCTCCCAACCACATCTTAATTTACATCCAGAGCTTGAGCTTGTGGGGTTGAATCAAGTTTTACTATCATAATAGCTTGCCTTTTAGGGTGTAAATTGTCCTGTTCACTGCCTCAGAGATATTTAACCTCCTAAGTAGAAGTGAAATGAAGTGTAGCATGGAAGTTGACTGTGTATGCCCACAAAACAGTATGGTTAGTTGGCATGATGTGTCACATTCTGGTCTACGCATATGCAGCCAAAAGTGTGCATTGCTGCTGAAAATATTAAGTCTCTGTGCATATTGCAGCATAATATAAGTTCTACATGTTTGTTGTTACAACAGCTTTAAAGGTATAAGATCAAGAGGTAGACAACATAGAGTTGTGGTGAATAAATATATCCAGTATTTTTTTCACTCGGGAGTGACACTGATCTAGATGGTACTGGACTTAATACTTAAATGAGCATACATTGTACCATCCTGAAATATTGTACCACAATGTTTTGTCTGAAGTATCGCTCTTAGCTGAAGGATAACGGACAATCAAAGTCATCTACATGCTTAGCATGATGGTCTGGGACATAAAGAAGCAATAAGTATTGAGTCTTTTTGCAGCATTTTTTTATTTATGAGCCAAATATAGACTTTACAATATTGGGCTTTATCATTGTGAAGAGTTTTCTCCACTTAGTTTCTGTGACAGACATACTCCCTAATGTGCCTTTCCTTTCGGTTGCCAGGCTATGACTCTGGAAAACCTTTTCTCTGCATTCAACACCTGCAAAGCTTTAACTAATTTTTAGGGAGTTTAATCCTAAAGCATTGCGAAAGCTGTGATTGTAATAGAGCGTGTCCCTCCGATATCATGTCTAGCAGCCTACAGAGTGAACACCTACAATATCAAAGACATGTCCAAGACCACAAGCACAACACGATGGGCACAGAAATGGGAAAGTCAGAGAGGTCAAGGTCAGTCTGCGGCAAAGCAAGCCTCCAATTCAAGTACTTCGCAAACACTGTCGGTTTGGAAGCACCATTTATTATAAACTTTCCAAGTTCTAAAGTTTGTGGGGGATGGAGTGATCAGAAAGCTGCTAGAAAATTAAATAATAAAGTTTTTCATCATAGCACTATAAAACAGAAAAGAGGTTGAATACCAGTCACAAACTGTTATGATGTGTAAAAACAATGTACAATTGAAGGTATGACAAATAAAGAACAAAAATTATGCATGTCTGAATATTTCTGAAAGGGAGATCTGATGTCTCTTCCATTCCCCACAATTTGTTGTTCAATTTTGTTTATCGGAATGATTTTGGTGCAGAGACAGTTGAACAAGTGAAATTTGAGATGGGTATGATTCAGAACCATTGCACTTCAATTGGAGGCTTCCAAATAACTGAAGCCAACTGCCAAGAATGGTGCGTAGTGATAGATCTGCCAGATCATAGGCATAAACACACTGTTGTTCGTATGGACGACAACGTGTAGTCAGCATTGAGGTAAATCTTTCTGAGCTATGGCTCACATCCGTCAATAGATCTGCTGCAGAGAGTAGACACCACAACGTCTATGTAGGTTGCCTAAATCTAGATTTATCCATCCTAGGCAGTAGTGTAACATATCCCTGCTTCTGCTTGTGCCTTGCTGTAGCTTCGGGGCATCAGCTTGTGCTGGTGTCCCTTTGCATCTACTGAGATTTGCTGGATGACTGACAGAGAAACTGCAGGCTGCTGAGATGGGAGATAGCTGTAATTGTAGTGCTGAGCAATAGCATGGTTCGATAGATGGACTGAGATACGATACAGTTAAGAAGGCATGGCAGTGCAATAATACGTCAGGTTGCTGCTCAAAGATAGTTTTGCCAGATGCCCCCCTCCCCGCAACCCCAAACTGCATCTAGACATATAGCTCAGCGTGAGATTTTTCCTGTCTCACATGCGAGTACGTTTTGCATGTGGACCGTGATGCCGACAGTGTCTCCATTGGTGTTGTTGCCTCTTGTGGAATAGATGCCAGTTGGAAATCGGTGAAACGTTCGGGCCCTCCGCCACCTCCACCAGCGCCTCCAACAAGGTCGAAGGTCGCTCCTCCTACCCCTCCCACTCGTGCTTCTTCTAAAGCAACTAAAGGTATAAACTGACTTCATTACTGAACAAAGAATTCTACTGTAGCAGCTGGAGTTGAGTAGTAGAAGCTTATATTTATGGACAATTTACAAACTTGAAATGCATATACATGTATGTAGTTTTAGCATAGTGCATTCTGTGGTGATAGGTGGGTGTAAGGTTTAAAGCATAATTTGTCTGCAGACTTTTCAGCAAAGTTAAGACTGTAAGAGTGTAGCGAGATAAAAAATAGAAGGTACATTGTTCATGTTTCAGTGTCACAGATTGTGGCTATCAAATGTTGACAAGTGCCACAAAATTTATCTGTTATCTGATTTTACATTCATTCACAATTATGTTACTTCTGAATCGATGTGTACATTTGCACTATGGGGTACCAAATACATTTGTATAGGAGGACTTTCTTTGTAGGTAATTTATGAGTACATACATGTAGCTCGTATCATCTTGATTCCAAATGTTAAGCCTTTCTTACTGAACTGCATCACTTATGGAGCTTTCCAGTATGGTGGTAATACAAACTTACATGAAATATCCAAGCAGTGTTAATTGCTTCAATGTGTAAAAGTGATGCATACACGTATAATAGATTTGTTTGGTGTTTACCTACATGTAGTATGCCATCACTGGTAGTGTTTCCAATGGTTTCAGTCATTTTAGCTCATTCTGTTATGATCAATACAAGTTGTTTGCTCCATGTTTAGCAGGATCCATCTGTCAATAGAAACATACAGATTAATGACATATACATATTGCTTGTTTAGAGGTCCCTAAAATAGAGCCGGGATGCTTGTGTCAACTTCCAGATAGGGGTTGCTAGGAATGGTAATGGTGAGAGAAAGCATTCAAGCATGTGAGGGAAGCCTTGAGTAGTTGTTGACATTCCTAACATCAGGAAAGTTTGTAGTTGTTGTGTATTTAATGAGAAATGTGGTTTACCTTGTCAGTGTTAAAGGGTACATGCATGAAGACGTGTTAAGTTACAGCTGTTCCTTTTTAGACTTAAAAAGGAGGCTGTGTAGAAACCCAATCTACAGAAATCTGACAAAAGCTAAGATAGTTAAGGGGATGAATAACAGGGCCATCTGAATATGATCCCTCGTAGATTTGAACATGGATTGGTCCATGGTTTATTTGGCCTGCCATAGCATGCTGCACTTAAAATAGAAGGTCACAGATATTTACTCACGGAGAGAAATGAGCTTTGCAGATGTGGGCTAATTCCTGACTCCCTATTTAAGAGACCAGATAGAAAATAAAATCACATATAATCCGTGGTTCGCTGGCCACAAGGACTTCTGATCCTGGTATGTCAGAAGCATTTTGTACATTTTCTCTTTATCATTTGGTACACGATGAATGCATTTATGTGGCCCTAAGTTGTCAGATAGTCATCCCTGTATCATCTGGGGTTGTTGTATTTTTATCTTAGTGGATCTGAAGCATCTGATTTAGTCTTATCACCATTGGGAATAGTTGGTACTGCAGTATCATGCGTTGAATAACTGGATGTATTTTTTATACCATAGAACAGCCAAATGGATTGCACTTGCACTGTTGGGAAGAGAAAGGCCTTTGCACAGGAGTATACATGTTAACCCTTTTCCTGCTACAGGCTCCCCATGTGCTAAAGTTTGTTTGGTTGTAGCACAGGTCAGCAGATAGGTGGTTAAGCAGTCAGAGTGCAAAGTTGATATATTCATTTATAACATTACCTTTTCAGCACCAAGGACAGTAACTGCGTATTTTTCTTTCAGGGTCTGATGCGGCATGGTTTGGGGCAATCCTGTTGAAATATGTCATTTTTTTAATAATTCAATGTTGTATATTTATACATAGAGACTCTGAGAAGTAGATGCAAAGTATGATGTGATAAATATCTTCTTCTTTTTTTTTTTAATTGTCAGCAGTTTCTTGCAGTGCAAAATCCCATGGTGCCGAAACATTTTTAACCCTACTGCACTCACATTATATTGGCAGCCCTGCTCTATAAAGGCATATCATATCACAATTAGGTATAAATGTCAAAGCATCACAGATAAGGGAAGTAACAGTGGCTAGCCAGGTAATCACAAGGTTGTCTTCAGCAGCAGTAAAAAAAACATCAGTCACTAAACGACAAAAAACTCTAGTCTTAGTAGCATCTTGAAAGGCATAAGAAGTGACAGAAGACACTTGGCGGTGTCAAGGAAGTGGATAAACAGCTGGTGTTAATGTCTTTTGTCTGTCCCTGGGTCTGTCTGCGGTGGAGGGTAAGTGGCCGGCACCCTGTGCACAGTTCCCACGTTCACTCAGCCTGTACCTTACCACACTCGCAGGTGACCTGCACTGGAGCTGGGGGAGTCTTTATGCCGGTAGGGAGGAGCCCGCCTCCTCACAATCACAGGGGCCTCCCCAATCACAGCCTCCCCACTATGACGTTGCCCATAACTATCCCACAGTACACCACAACACTAGCCACCACCTCGACAACAAGGGTTTTGAGGATAAACCAGAATCGCTATCATCAGTAGGTCTGGGTGGGAGCAAAAACTACGTACCAGCTGAGAGAGATCTTCATCAAACAAATGTGCAGCATCCCAGGGATGACGCTCCTGTCCCAGAGAGGCCACTTTTCCGAGCAACATATGTGGAACCAATGGATGATGAATATGAAGAAGATGGGTATAGAAGGAAGGATGAAATGGAGAACAGGGGAAGAGGGGAATCCAGCCCAAGGAGGGCAACGTCGTCTAGCAGGGCCTTGCTGCAGGCTCGGTACGGAGATGCTGCTCCACGGTACGAGACGCCTGCCGAAAGGTACGCAAGGCACTGGAACGAGAGGTATGGAACAGCTGTGTCAGATTACGTGCAGTCTGAAGAAAGCCGCAGTGCACCTGTGAAGGAACCGTATCCCAACTCAATGGGGTACAGAGATGACCAGTATTACCACCGTCAAGTGCAAAGGGAGAGTGATGATAAGAGAGGCCAGGTAAAGGGTCTTGAAGAATCATCACAGCTTTCACAGCAACCCTTGCAAGGTAAGAACCCTGCTGAAGGAAAATCCCTGCATCAAGCAAGGAGTGTAGAGGTCCGAACTGACGACGACTTTGCCCAAGAGTCGTTGTCGCCAGCGTCCCGTGAAGTGGTGGAAGTCTTCAATCCCTACTCAGACAGCGATCGTTACGACTACAGCCTGCCGGATTCCCTTCATTTCAAGCCTATTGAAGCTGACGCACAGCCTCAAGAGAAGCAACCTCAAGAGAAGCAACCTCAAGAGAAACAACCTCAAGAAAAGCAGCCTCCAGAAAAAAGGTTTTCTGCAACTGCCGAGGCCAAGAAACTCCAGAGAAGGAGGTCACACAAAGCCGGTAAGATTACAGGACATTTCAGTCAGGCAAAAGTGGGCCGTAAGGTATTTGACCTCATGGGATGTAAGGTCTGCTGAGAAGAAAAACAAATTTCACTGTGGAGATAAGACTTTAAACTTTACTGATAAAGGTGTTTTAAGTTGCTGGGTGTTCTGACATATAGGGATTTAAGGAATATTTGAATTGAAAAACACACTGCTATTACATTGTACAATGTATATTATTGATACATGCAGTCAATACTTACATGTTACAATCATATGTGTATTATCTTATACAGTGTAAACTGTAAAAAAAATTTTTACAGTGGCTGATTAGTCAGAATTCTGAGATGTATCTGACTGTGTGTACTATATATGTAACATACTCATTTACAGGAAATATGCTCACCAGTACAGTTAGAAACTGGTCTTTCTGTAATACCTCGTTTTTACCTTTTCCTTTGCATGCATATCAGGTAAAAGCTACATAAACAGACGGCCTGTTTCTATGGCAACATTCATACGCAACAACAGACCAAGCCATGGCCAGACCATGTTCCGAAAAAGACACAGCTGGCATGCCGCTTTGCAGCACGAGCCTAGAGGTTATGATTGCTTCGATAAAAGTCCTTTCTTGTCCTCCAAAATGACGCAAAAATTCAAAGGCGAATCATGCCTGCTTAGCAATCAATTTTACCTTGATTCTTTTCAATTCACAAGTGAATGTACACTGCAAAAAATTTAAGTGTTTTAAAATCATCACACATGCCTCAAATCAGCATTAAATAATCACCAAATCAGTCACTAATTTACAACAATGATTACAACAGCTATTTGCCTGCATTTCTGCTGTGATACTTGATTTGTTGTTGTTGTACACTTATCAGTCTCTATATATAGCTAATAATATATTATATGACATGTTAGTTCTTCAGTATCTTTAATCTATCAAGTTGTCTTACTATTATAGCTAACTTATCCATCTCTGATGCCCCCTCAGAATAAAAGTTCTTTCTTCATTTACACCTTTACTGTTTAAGACTTCCTAAGGCTTGTTTCTATACATGTATCTGTCTACAGAACTACAACTACAAATATCCCTGTCATTTATGTTACATATTGTAATCTTTCCTCGTACATTATAAAGGCAGAAGAGTTTTTTTCCTACATACCTATATATATCTTGCAAACTCTGGGTTAACTTTCCAACACTGGTCTGAAGAATAGGAACCTTTATGCCTTCTATTGTCTCATACTCAAGAATGTTTGAATACGTTGTATATTTTTCAATGGGTCCTTTCTACATTCAACATCCTACAATTACTCCTAAGACAAAAATCTTCATCTCAAATGTTATCATTATGCTGAAGATGCTGAAGGAATATACATGTAGAAGTTGCCAAGTTCATCTTACAAGGCTACACTGGTTGAAAGCAATGTCGGAAGATGACCCCTGTGTCATTGTAACTCCACATTTAACTTCATGGTAACACATTGTCCTACTCATAGTTGTCTCTTTGTTGAGAAGGATGGAAGGTATGCCCAGTGTTGTCTCAATGTCAGTCATATCATCATCACCATCCTGTCTGCCCATGCCATTGGTTTTATTACTGTCTCATGTTGTAGGCACAAGTTTCCCTTTCGTTTCATAGGTCACATGCACCTCTATGTAATAAACTTAATGTCGTATCATGTCTTATTTATTCAGGCACCATATCTGAATTGTTCTATTTATTGAGGGCTGTACTCTCAACAGATATGTTATCCTGTACCAGTATACATATCTAGTACTGACACTGGTGGTTATGCATTCATGTTTGTGTATGTATAACTGTAAAGTTTTATTATAAGGTAAACAAAGCATTTACTGCCTTCTTGGGTTACATAGCTGTCCATATACGGTAACACACTGTGCCTTACCTCTTTGGACACTGGTAGATCACTATTAAATGCTGCCGTTTATTTTTAGTTTGTGCCTTGTTTTGACTGAGCCTTTGATGGTGTCTTGCTATTCCAGAGTCGCCGACCAGCCCCGTTGCTAAGGGGTACGGTTCGGTTACTATGATAGCAGGAAAAATGCAGCAGACTGGAGGGTCGGCCAGAAAGTCTCCAAAAGGAAAAGTTTCAAGTGTTGACATGCCTACCTCAGGCCAGGTTCCTCGGACGAGCCAGCGGGAAAGGTCGCCAGCAAAAACAGAGCAAAGGAACGCGCCGAAGAGACCGGAAACGGTCGAAGTGGAAGATGTGGCAGAGGAGAAGATGAGCCTTAGAACACGAGCTCCCTCTCCCACTTTCAATGCCGTGAGGGCCTCACCTACACCAGGTAGGTTGGTTGTCACATCAGAATGTGCTAGACTGATGTGCATGATAGTCATAACATTCATCATTTAATTTTATATGCTATGAAGTAGAAGAAAGTATACACATGCATGTGACTGTTTTTAAGTCACGTCATTTATGTCACATTTGTTAAAGCTTCAAGATCTATACAAATTGTACAGTCAACTCAATTGCTCAGTTTTTCTATGGGTAAGCATTGTTTACCACTTTTATGCAGATTGTTGGATATCACAGTATGATATTGAGGACCATATGGATCCTGATACATCAGATGCCATTACGTCTTACATGTTGCAGGTTGTGTGAAGCCAGCATAGTGACAGGTGTCTTAGTCATTGGTATTTGACCGGTTTGGTCTTTGGAATGATGTGGTCCAAAGAATTCTTGGCAGTATTCTACGAGTCTTTCCAGTTTTGGGTATACAGATGTTACACGATACCTACCTTTCAAATCACGGAAGAAAAAAATATGGCAGTTTGAATCCTTCTGTTCCTAAATCGTGGTTCTTAGATGTGTTTTATTCTGGCCAATTGCCCGGACTGGTTGTTTTGAGATTCGGCAGCTAACTGCGTTAAATATTGGGCCTGAGTAGGTGCCAAGTCTCTGGCTGGTTGATGTGAAAGGGGAGACTGCTGGGTTGGGTTGGGTCCCCAGTAATCCGTCACATCTCAGCAGGACGTCAGTGTCTTTTTGGAAGGACGGCTGTCACGAGACGGGCTGTGCTAGAGGAGAAGGCTGTAAGAATATTGAGCTAAATTGGTCTGTATCTATTTTTAACTTGGTCCAGAGATTATGAGACAATTATCTGCGTTGTGACAGATGCCCTTCCATGTTTGGTTTTCAGCAAATGGAAAATCATGGAGAAGTCTTTGTCAGTGCCATCTTCCTATTATTAAGCAGTATTTGAAAAGTTGATGTTGTCAGATGGCAAAGGAATTTGTCTCTCATTTGTGTGTGTGTAGTTTTTTTTTCTACGAAATAAGAAATATGCTTACTGTACCACAGCAGTTATCATTGATTTTGCGTGACTGACTTGACATTTTGTGTCCTTTTGAAAGGAGTGTGGTCGCCGACCTCCCCGACCCCGCCCTTGGAGACCGAGGGCGACACACACTTGGCTGACGAGGTCAACCTGAAGAACCAACCCCACACCTGGAGTCCCTCCAACGTGCCCCCCTCCCCCACTGCCGCACGCAAGGGCTTCAAGAGTATCCGGGTGGACCTGAAGGGGCCACAGAACCGGCCTCAGGTAGAAACATCACACCTTTTGCAAGCTGCTTTTTTCTTTAACCTTCTCCCAGTGCTGTATAATCCTGCAACCGATACACAAGTTTCTTGCCAAAAGGCTACTTCAGCAGGGAGAAGGTTAATCTATGTCATTCATTCTTCACATAGCACAAGCAGCGGTCCCTATAGAGTCACTGACACTAGCAGTATGACTGAGAAAGACATTGACTTCACACTGTCTATCTGTAATTGCAACTCGCTTACTAGACGTAGTTTTTTCTACAGTTTCTATAGTTGTAGGCAAAAAAAGTGCTGGAGTCTCTAGAGTATTCTTTCACATACATGTACATTTACAAATTGTACAGTCAACTTAGTCTAGTTTATAACAAAAAACTGGGAACATTCCTCGGACAGACATTTGAAACCTACACAAACCCAGATCTTTGTGGGATAATCTCTTGGCTTCTACTGCCAAAGTCCAGAAGATGTGTTTTAATCATCAGTCTTAACAAAGGTTGGCATCCTAATCCCACTGGTGAAAGACACCTAAGTCATCTTCTTCCTGCTGCTGACCTCACCTCAACCAACCTAATCTTTCTCAAATCTGCTGCTTGAAGAAACATACATGTACCTGTTCTAATCTGTGTCAATTATCCCAGGAAGAAGTGGTGAAAATTCTCTGCTAGATATGATGCAGCATGACCACTTCTGTTCCTTTTCTACCAGTACAAATGTAGCTTTCTAAACCTTTGATGTTTCGACATGCCAGTCGATGTCAGTCTCAACATGAGGCTAGCAGCAGTCCAGCAGGGACATGTCAGCTGTCTTGACAACATTGTTTGCTAACAACCTTCCCACCAGATGGAATCTGGTGTTTTCAAAACTGAAGATGGACTTCATGCTTAATTTGTCTGTCCCACTTGACCAAGTATTCCCAAACAATAACAGACTGACTCTCTAAAATTCTTCATTTGTTGCTTGAAGTATAATGCATAATGCAGTATGCTAACTTAATCCCCTACAGTTTCATTCTGCTCTGCCTTTGATCTTTCATTCACCAATCGCCTTCTTTTCTCGCTCCTTCATCCCGCAGGGCCCGCCCCCTCCGACTCCGGAGGAGAGTTACCTCTGGAAGCCCTCTAGTGGTACCACTGGTAGCACCCCGCCTTCCTCATCTTGGCGCTCCCCCTCCCCCTCTGTGTCCCGTAGGTCTCCAGTCCCCGCCCCAGTAGCTCAGACCTCTGCTTCCTACAGGGTCGACAATGCCCCCAAGACGACGTCCTCTCCAATCCCGTGGCGAGCGTCACGCTCCCGTTCTCCTTCGCCAAACCGCCCAGAAGTCAACGGCCCCAGCGAGCAATTTGTTGAAGCTCGTGCCTCCCCTGTTAGGATCAATTCCCCCTCCGGAAAGCTTATATCAGTAGAAGGAAGACTTGTATCCCCGGTAGCTAGCAGACCCCCTAGAGTCCTTTCCCCTCTTGTGTCCCCAAAAGAGCCCCCTGGCAGACCGGCCAGAAGTGCAGCAGCAGCTGAGGTTGTTCAGAAAGCCATATCACCACGCTTGAAGAAAGTGGTACCTACCCTATTCTTGGTTCATCTCATTTTTCCTTGAAATGCATTTGCATGACAAACATGTAAATGTTGGCAGCCTGTTTTTATGCTTGAATACTTGAAAAGATCTTTTAAAAAATTTCTTGTTATCCTTTGCATCTTGGCATCTTGCTTCTGCTTGAAAGAACTTGTGAAGGTGTGTGGAGCAGAAAGATTTCTGAACAAAGTAGATGTACAAAGGCTTTATCCAGGTGCAAAGTGTGATGTCTTAATTGCTGAATGTATTGTCAGTGGATCTAAGATAACTCCTTCTATTTAAGCATTGTTATTGCAGACTGAGTAATTGTCATTCAGGCATTTCCTCGGTCAAAAAAAAACGTCTGTCATTGTGAACAAGGAAGGTACAAAGGCCTTGATTTTGTCGCCTGCAAATGATGAACTTCACCCAATGCATGTAGTTCATGCTTCAAGGGCTGGGATATACATGTACCAGTTGTGTGATTAGCATGATGACCAGTGAAGACAGAAAATATCCAGAGCAATGTAGATGAACTGAAGATCAAGATAGTAGAACACTTTGTCTTAAATGATCTTTAATATTTCCCACTTTGCTTCCACAGTCTCCTTCAGATTCGTCAGAAACCTCCTTGTCCCCAACGTCTTCCATGGCTAAGAAAGTGACGCACAGTGCATCGGAGGTCAAGTTTCAAGTCCAGCACGGGAGAGTGAACGGGGTCGAGCGGAGCCTCAGTCCGGAGTCCACCTCGTCACTGCCCAAAACAGAAAGTCCGACCACGACATTGCTAAAGCACCACAGGCTTCCGCCAGGTGGGCCTAGCCCTTCAGCGAATGATTCATGCACTGCTGGGAAAGTTTTCATGCACATTGTGTGGATGGTTCACTCTGGGAATGACAATCATTTCTGCACTTTTGCATGTTTCATGCTGCGGAAATTTTTTTAAATAAAAAATGGGCACACTCACATCAAATAACACCTACTGTTGATAAGATAAGATGTAATCCATAATATTTCTACTGAATTACAATGCTGTGCTCCTGGACATTTGCAATAACATGAATGACATGACTATTTTTCAGCAGCTATCATGTATTAACCCAACAGATCTTCCTTTCAGACTTTGCGTCAGTTTGTCAGATACATGTATAACCATTGATCCAATCATGTTTTGTGATACTACTAGCACCTTGGATACCATCCCCAGTGATTCTACCATGCTCTGCATAATATTAATGATAATGTCAGTGTGACTTTGTACAATGTACAATGTATGTGGCACATATTCTGCTGACCATGCTCTTGTGCTTTGCAAGCGTCTTGTCATTCATGTATTACCATCGTGTCCCCATTCCTAACTTGACTGATACCATCATAATACATTTTAATGAATCCATGACTGCTTATTTCTTGGGCATTGATGATACAGTATAATTACAATGGTTAATGTGCACAATGGTTGATACTTTCATGCACTTGGGTTTTTATGATCCTGGCATGCCAAATAATAAAGCATTGTGGATATGATGCAGCTGCTGCACTTTGCACTGATAAACCAGTCTCAGGGAGTTTGCCATAGAATGATTTAAAATAATCATAACAAATCAGAGTCTACTAAATTAAATACTAATACTAGTGTAAAGGTATTAACTGTAGACTAAGCAAACAATAATGATACTTAATATACGTTCAGTGTCAATTATTTTAAGATTAAAACTTTCACTCATAAGACCTGTTTCAAATGTGGGCTAGTGATTAAATCATAAACTTTAATTTAATTTAGAAACTGGGCAATCAACTGTGGATGAACATAAAAACATTTGATATGTAGTTGTTATTGATACCTAAATCATAAAAAGTAAAAAAAGTACTCTTTCTCCCAATTATGATATACATGTATATTGAAAGAAACCATTTCAAAGATCATATTTTTCATAATCTTTGGAATTTGTTTTCTGACTTGATCTCTTGGCCACTTGTTCTCTCCCCTATGTTTGTTTCTGTGTGCTCCTCATGACTGTTCCTTACACTGTTTATACAGAGAAGAGGGAGGGTATGTAGCCTAGTCTACCATCCTTGTTTCGCTTCATTTTTATTTTCATCTTCTCTGGGTGTCAGACAATATTTCTGTCCTGCTTGAGTATTCATTCAGCTAAGCATGTGATATATATGCATGCCTTCAATTCTGCTTACATTGTATGTGTAATTGAAACATTGTAATGTGTTTTATAGTAATCGTACAGTTGAAAATGTACATTGCTTAGCTGAATGGCTAAGGCAGTAGAAAAGTTGGCTGACTTTCATGGTTTTGGGTATTAATTTGCTGACCTTGTTTCTGGTTTTCCCACAGAGAGACACACGGAGCATGTGCATGACAATGTCAACAAGCTTGCCTCAGGTCTTTACACACTAATTTTGGATTGACTTTCATTGTTTAGGAGCTTTTCGTATTTTTCTTTCTCCCTGCGCATGCTTGCTGAACAGTAGCTTGCACCAACATTGTGTGATTCCAAATCAAGGTGTCAAGACTAATTCAATACAAAATGTAAAATAGAACATTTGTGCATCTCATGATCACAACATTCAAGTTCATTGTGAATCCTTACATAAAGGGAAATATACCTTGGATACTGTGTTTTGTGACCTGGTATTTTGTTTGAAATTCTCTTTAGAAGGGTCACCAGTCCTGGCTCTTTGAGTCAACTGTAATGACTTTTGAAGGTGCAGGCTGCTGTTTGCTTGATTGTTATTTGCATTTGTTTCAATTGTTGCTGCAACTGCTGATTGCCGATAGTGCTTTTTATTACTTATTTTACCGCAATATGCAAACTGTATTGATTTCTGTTACAGTTGTAGTGTGCTGCTGTAGTGCGTGAAGTCAAAAACATTTTTATATCGACTATCGGCCAGGGAAAAATCCTGTGGACTTCATCATAACCAAATTGGTAGTCATGGCATTGCTTGATCATTCAACCACAGGATTTTTCCCCCATCTTCCATATGTTTATTTCTTTACAGTTGTATGTACATGTACATATGTAGGTAGTAGTTTGATTTTTGTTGCTGTAGTGGCTCTGCATATGCATGCAACTTGGCACTACTTTCATTGGTCACTGCATATTATTTACCTCAGTCTGTACCTTTTGCAGTATTTATTGGTTTACCCTCTGCTCTGGCCTTAGCCATGAATGAAAGTGCAGCACAACATTCTATTTCAGCTTTACCAGGTACAATGATATTAAATTTCTATAGAGTTAACTGTGTTCTCAGCATTTTTGCAAAACACCCATTATCATCTGAACTGCAGCCTGTTGATGTATTCAGACTGCAGTGGTTGATTTTTAATGGCATTGCACAAAAAACACAACAGAACATACATGTATATCTGGGAAAAAAGCTGAAAAAGAATGTGTGTGTCTTTCTATATTGTCAAGTTTAACATGTATCATGATCTGGGAAGAGACTTTCTAACATGGGCCCATTTGGTACCCCACTTGGTTGATACTCATGTTTGTGATGCATGTTGCTCTTCCTTCTTACTGCAATAGGAAGGTATATAACACCAAAGAACGACCTCCCAGATGGGGCTGTATACCAGGAGAAGATCGTGGAGGGAGATGTCGTACACACAGATACTTACTACCCCATGAGGGAACCAAAGACCACAAAGACGTACCATGTCGTCGATTCGAAGGAAGTGAAGTTTGAAGGAGCTGGGCCTCAGGACGAGTCAGGCATGCCCACGTCAACAAGAACGGTGAGCGAGAGGATTCAAACGGAACTCTTCCATTTGTGCTTTGTCTTGTTTCTGTTTCTGTCTCAGTGCTTGCTGGTCTGATACTTTCCTATACATGGCTATGGGTTGTACTCTATCATACATTACAAAACCTCAATCTTGAAGACTGTACATGTATTTTGCAGAGAAGTAAAATGTATGGTCGTATTCTCTGACAATATTCCTCAAACATAGAAATTCAATGTCTGCTGATAACTTGCTCAATTACACACAGAAGATGGGATGCTTTTTTCAATCTCAGTGTAATCTTGATACAATATTGTCCTGAACTAGGCAATAAGAGATGGCAGACTTCACCCCCTTCACGTTATTTAGGAACAGACACATAATCAGGCAGTTACACCTCTTGGTACTCAAACTAAAAGGGCAGCATCCTGTGAAGAATTTTTTTCCCTGAGTGAGACCTCAAACAAACAGCCCATAATTTTATGCCATCTGGAGAGATCAGACCTTCCATGCTGCTAGTGTACAGCAGTGTCTTTTCATGTCATGCTTTAGGGTAGCATAACATTCTGGTGTTTTCCTTCTAGCATCGAACCACAGAGAGACTTTCTGGCAAATCAGGGGTTTCCACATCGACTCGAGCAGTGAGTGGTCTTCACACTGCATGGGCACATTCCACCCCCCCTCCCACCTCTTCACTACTTGCAGTGGCTGATCACACAGGAAATATTGACAACTGTGGCTGGCAAACCTTTGTCAAACAGTAGATTTTGTGTTAGGCTCGGAAAAAGCACTAACATGCATGTACTTTTTTTAGACTCTGAAAAAGCGTATACTTTTTTGTAGACTCTGAAAATGACACAATGTAGAAAACAAATGTTATGACTCAGAGGTAATCTGTGTACTACATTTCTCGGTAAAAAAAATAAGTGAAACCAACATTCTTACCATTTGAAAACGAAAAGTACTGCACATTTTCTGTTCGATTACGAAAATTCACAATTTGGAAAACTGAATTTCTTTGCAAGGCAGGACTCAAAACATTGATATCTGTTCTTCGATCAAGCGCTACTTATCCATTCTTTTGATCATGGACATAGTCGTGGCGATGTACATTGTACATGTATGACATACATTTGTATAAATGGCAGAAAACTGAACTGGTACTGTTTGACCCAGGTTAGCCACCCAAGTCCATTTTAAACCCTTGCAGCTGCACTTCCCACCCAGATGCTAATCAACAAGTGCTAATTACTACATAATCATCTTCACCTATTTAGATGAGAGTAACCCCCAGAGGAGTGAGTGATTTCACTGCCAAGATTACAACTTGTTACCATCATGTAGTAATCAAGTACTTCAACTAAAATATAACAAACATAAAAAAATAACAGAATGATTGTGTGTACTATATATTTCAGAGCTTTCATTGAAAAAAAGTGAAATTGTATAACTTTTGTACATATATTGAAAATGTGTGACACTCTACAACATGAGAAATCTACTAACTTTTTTTGGTATCATTGGTATCATTGGTATTTGAACTGTTTTACAGTTTGAACCTAAAATATCTTACTTTAGAAAGTGTCAATGATTATACAAAATGTAGATCATGGAATACATGAAATTATAGAATTTTCATACCACCTGTCTCAAAGATGATGAAATGCACAAACATGCCAATTGAAGTTTTCAATCCTTGTAAAATGTTTCTGTCAGTGAACAAAATGGTTATTCAAACAATTGAAATGAAAGTAAATGACGAGTCTTTCTTGCAAAGAATCTGCCTGTTTTTGAGTCAGGCTGCTCCCTACCCTTGAACAGAGATGGTTAAGTTAATGTCACTGTGATAATGCCTGTCTTACAGAGTGTGGAGAACCAAAAGGACTGGTACAAGAAAATGTTCAAGTCGATGCACGACACAGGCAAAAAAGGAGGTGAGCACAATTATAGTGTTACATTTCTTGATAATGATTTGAGATTCATCAAAATTTTAGTACACGTTATATTTTGAACATCGTATTGTAGTCTAACATATTACCAATTTTTAAAAACATTTGAAGTAAATGTTATAAGTTTTATAATATGTGTATTATCAAGATACTATGAGATATTTTTTCTGTGTGTAAGAAATTGCCTTCCTTGTACATGAATTGTATATCACGTTTTATAATGATAATAGACACAGTATTTTTTATATGTTGGCATGAATTTTTTTCAGCAATGATTGTCATAGATAGTCTGCTGTTTAATATACAGTGTATACTGGTACATGTAGTTTCTATAGTAGCAGAGAGTCGTCACTGATGTCCCCTGTGCTTTAGATTAGAAATTATGTGGTATAGAATGATGTGTTTGTTGTAACAAACCCTGTGGCTGTGTTGCAGTTGTCGGTATTCTTTGATTTATCTTATTTTGAAGATGAAGGGACCATGTCTGTTGACCTTCTGAACAAACTCAAAACTGAAACTGTTGCTGGTTTTCCCCACAGTTTTGTACTATATACTTCTGTCTCTATACTCTCAATGTTAAGTAAACAATTTTCAAGGCAAAATCTGCAGAATTGTACCTTTTTTTCCTCCTGACAAGAAAATATGTTTACTATGTTCTCCTATCAAGACTTAGTCTGAAGCATCACATGAACAATTGTATTTCTCAGCTTCTTTTAATTAGTAGAGTTAAAAACCACATTCAGAAAGGTTGACACGCATGTTGTCCTTATACATGCCCCAAAACGTGGACTTCGTAAATGTGTTCTTTCACCAGTAGTGGCATGACAATAGCCTACTGACTGAGACACTAACTTCTTACCCTTTCTTTTCCAGTTGTCTTTGGAGACCCAGTCAATAACGCAGGTTACACTGATTGTATTTTCACTCCATCTCTAATTTCTGCTCTTTCCCCTATAATGTGAATCAAACTATTTAGGTTAACGTTCCTCTTTCTTAGATTATTAGACAAACTTTTAAGACAGACAAGCCCTTTTCCCTTCAGAATCGTAACTTTTCTACTTCAATTTAGTCAGGATTAACATTCTTCTTTTCTTCTACCTATCAATTTGAAAAACAAGGAAACAAACAAATCAAACAGTCTCTCAAAACAAAAGGGTTTGAGACAATTGTTTTGTTGCATAGTGGGTTGTGAACTGTGTGAACCTCCTGTCTCTATTCATTAGTCAGGTCTATCTTTTCCTTTGCACCTTGGCTTGTTTGCTCGTAGTTGCTGTGAATGATTGCCCTCAAATTTCTTCAAGCTTTTTTTGCTAAAATGCTACTGTCTCGTCCATTTGGAGACACTTCCAATTTAATAACACCCAGGAAATTGTGTGCAGCATCTAATGAACTTTGTTATTATATACTGACTAGTTTTGGTTTGGTCTCTTCTCTTGCAGACAGGGAAAGTAGGGTAGATGAGGTGCAGTCACAAAATGCATCCAGCAAAGGTTAAATTTGCTCACAGAACTGCTTTGTTTGGTGTTGACTCTGGGTGTAAGGTTGCATTTTGTTTTAATGTGGTGCTGCTGTCGATAAGCAAGGTGGTGGGAATAAGTGTTTGGCTTCAGCTTTTAGTGGTACGTCCAACCCTGAAACCATGATTTAGCCCACTTACAATGTACTAGTACTTAAATAAATTTACAACAAAGGAAGGGTTAGTCCATTGCAGTCATGACCCAGAATATATATATTTTTTAGTTCAAAAACTCATTTTTCAAAACGCTGTACAGAAACTTTTCAGCCTCCTTTAGAGGTAGCGTATTCAGGATACTTTACCATCAGATATTTTCTCTTTCTTGCAATCATCATCATTTCTGTTTCTTTTTCTCTTCTCTCTTTTGCAAGTTCTTCTCTACTGTCGCTTCCTCTCTCATTTCTTCCTTTTATTTTTTTTGCTATCATAGAACTCCTCACTCATCCCACTTTCAACAAACTCAGACCTGGTAGGAAAGGTAAATTAGACAGTTTCAGCCTTCCCTGTAGTTAGAGTTTGAAATAGTATAGCGACAAAAAAATTTATTTGTGCATCAGTCACTAAACTTCTCATAGTCTTACATACATGTACACTGAGTGTGTAGAAACTTAGTATAAAAAGTCTTCATCCCCAGACAAAAAATTGTACCGTAGTTTCTATTGTTTGTCAGTTATTGCTATATCAGTGCAGTCAGTACTGAGAATGTTTGTCATGCATATAGTGATTATTTTGTGTAAATTCATGGTACAATCCTTTTTCAGTACAATTCTTTTCAGTCCTTGACAATTACATTTGTATGTCATGCATTGTGAGCATGCAAAGGTCCACGGTATATATAATTCCTTTTTTCCTTCCAGCCTTGACGCATCTAGGCCATACATGCACTTTCATCATTCTCTCTCATGAGAAAAGTCATCCATTGAGATTGTTGTCTTTAGGTTTTCTACATTGACATGCTTTCTAGGCAAAAGTGAATCTTTTTTGTGTTGATATCTTAACTCAAACCTTTATTTTCTTTCAGCATCTCAAAATCCTCTGATATCTTTCAGCTCCATTCAAGTTGACTTGTTCCCTACAAACTTTGGTGTTTTTCTTTGAACCTTGCCTTTTTATAAACAAGAAGAAAGTCAAAACCTTTGCTATGAGTTTAGATTAATACTACAGAGGAAAAACGAATCTACCATCTGACCATAACAGTGCAAGGAACAAGGAAAGACAATCAACCACTTGCCGCCATACAAGCTCATTCCTCCCACTTAGTTAAAACTTTTTCTCTCTGCATCTTTGCGGTGGACCTTTCTGTATGCTTAGCATGTACTTGAATGTATGCATGGCATGAAAAAAAAACTGTTTGTAGCTGAAGTGGTAGTTTTCTGTGATAGAAAATTATGCAAGACTGGTGGCAACTCAAATGTTTTTCTGCATGTCAATCTCATTACTCACTTTCTACATGTACATACAATGTATGCAGACACAATACCAGGTGTAAATAAGTAGCTATGAAGTTTTAACAAAAAAAAGTTCTATTCCTTGGTGGCATTTTGCTAAAATTGCAGGTTGGTCTCCAGGCTTGAATAGGTCAAAGTTGCACTTAGTTTTTGGCTGGTGCATTCAAGTTTAAACTTCTCTGCTGAAAAAGTATACATACTTCTGTCCAGATGGAAGGAAAGTCACAAATTTTGTTGAAGTTGAACCTTTGTCATGCAGAAGTCAACATCCATGAGTAGTCACCAGTAGGTAGAGACAAACCCAGATAACCCAATCCCAATGCTGAGAAGTATTCCTTGAGGTTGCTGCTCTTCAGAAATGGTAGCAATCTCGAAGAATACATCTAAAGCCTACAGTTATGGACTAACAGGATGCTTGGTCCTGTGTATCCAGCATGTTCAGTGTGGGTCACTCACATGATGTCGCCTCTTACAGACCTGGAAAACTCCTACAAGCCTACTTACTCTTTCCCTGAGGATGATAAAGATGTTACCAGATACAGAGGTACAGAGTGTGCCTTCTGTAGTACAAGCCATGCCAACTGGACTCCATCCTTCACAATCTCAGCAACAACCAAAAAATATATATTTCCAACAACCAACACTAAAATTGTCTTTGTTTACATCTGGAGAATGACAGCTCATAAAATAGACTATACAAGTACAACTTTTTATACCTGAAATTGTGCAAAAACAAAACGTATGTAAAATGTCTGCCTTAAAAAGTACAATGATGTATCGTCAGAGTTAGAATAAAAATTTACACATCATCACATGGTTCCATTGGTATGGCTTAAGGGGGCTTGTACAGGGTATGCAGTGAATGATTCTGATATCCACAAAACAAATCAGTCTGCAATTCTTGTTCCTCACTATTAGGTCTGGAACCACTAATCATGTATGAAGGTAAAATCAGTGTGTAACAATCACATCCCTGTAAAACCCTGTCACAAGTTTTGTAATTCAGTTCGAAAAAATCATGATTTATTTTGTAAAACTACTAATCATTTTGAAGACAAATCCAACCCTGTCAGGCCCCCTACACTCCTGTCTGTGTAGTTGTTGTACTTTATCCTAAATGAGCAGCAAACTGCAGTGTTTAGCATAGCAAACTGCCTTGTGTGGTCTGCATGTAGATATCTCTCCTAGTGCATGTCTGTGCTAGTGCTTATTAGTTAGAGTAATGTAGTAGACAAGCCTGCTTGTAGAATTAGTCCTCAAGCATAAAGTTGCCTGGTGGTTGCTGTAGACTTAAACTACTGAGCTACTGATCAAGCAGATTTATACTGTCATTCTGATATATTATTACACACACTCTTTTGAAGAGCTTCTAGAAGTTGTTCAAGGATAGTGTTCTTTGTAGCCATCAGAAAAAAAAAACTGTGAACTTTGCTTTTCTTGATGGCTGAATAAGGACATTTTCCCTACCTGTGTACATGACTTTGTCATCCATTGTTAAACCATCATCTTGTTCTGTGTTAAGACTCAGTCATTGCTATTTTGTTCAAAACTATTGCCTCCCCCATGCTTTGCTTTCAGCTGCAGTAGATGCAGGGCTGTCTCCAGCTTTCGATTTTAGTCTATCCCACTGATTTTTTGGGTCGTTTTTAGAAGAAACTTGTCAACTATTATTCTATGAAAAAATAGTTTGTTTCATGTCATTAAGTTCAGATTTTCAATGCAGACAGGGTGAATTTTTTTCCGTCCCCACAAGCAAATTTCCATCCCGTGACAGAAGGATGAGAGCTGGAGACAGCCCTGAGTAGATGTTACAGTAAATTATAATGATTTCATTTGTTCTGTTCCTAGTGTCCTACCAGTTCTTGAACTTAGCAGCCTGTACTGTTATACTGTTACTGCTACCTTGTAGGGCTGGAAGTAGGCCCAACTTTTGTGCTTTCTGTCACCAATAGCTTGTTCTGTTTGTGTTCTTGTCTCCTTTTCTGCACATCTTGCTGGCTCCTCGCACCTTCCACCTCATCCACGTACAATGTAGAACTAGAAGGAGAGGTCCAAGAGGAAGGTAAAGAAGATGTCATAATTGATTATTGTTAACCTTTCATACTCACCAATGTGATCATTGCATTTGTCTTCAAATTCAAATGGGAAGGGAACTGATCATCTGTCGCAATATTAGAGATCAGTTGTTGGGCTCTTTTCTGGATACAATGAAACTGTGATTTTACTCTGTGCAATGTGTGTTTGTGCAGTGCTCTGACTGTTGCTTTGTGATGAAATCATCGTTGTCCAAAACAGACACTAATCTCACCTTTTGTACTTGATTGTCGCTCATCACATGCTCTTCAAAATCACGCTTCAAAATGTTTGTGTATGTTTTGACGTTGCATTCACTGACGTGCAACTACCATTCTCTGTGAACGTTGTTACTTTTGCTATATCTCTGCTCACCTAACAGCAAAGCTTCCTTCAAGTTGCTGTTGTTAACGAAATCATTACGTTTGTTCAGGTTTGCTTACACAGAAATGTAAGATGATGTTGTACATCGTCTATGTTCACACGAAACAGATTCCTGACAGCCATGTACTCTTTTTTTCCAGATGAGTCCTTCAGAATGAGGTACAGTGGCGAATTCTCCCCCACTGAGTTTGAATCAGCTACAACCACGCAGGCCAAGCCCAACCGGGCCAGCATTTCATACGAGCCGCGATATGCTAGACTTGGCAGTAGTTCCAACAACAACAGGTGGATGCATGTACACCACGTAGCCGCACGCAGCTGTCCTGAGCCCTCCTCAACAACTACAGAACTCTGACTCTCTCTCCTGCTATCATTGCCTACTTATTTTATCTACTTGCTACATAACATTATTTTTTTGTGCTGCACAAAATTCCTTACTTTTGTGTATCTATTTGCTACCTAACATTATTTTTTGTGCTCCATAAAATTCACTACTGTAACATTAATTATCCAAAGGAGTTTTTATTTTTCGACTGTCTTTACGTTTTTCATTTTATCACAGATTGTGAACCTCCTGTCCTCTCCCATCCAGTACATATTTCATCAGTTACTTACTGTCTTCCAAAACACTGAACATATAATTGTACATTGATAATCATAACATTGTCAAAGAAGAAATATTCTGTCAGCAAAACAGAACTACAAATTATACATGTACCATTGATAGTGTAATAATGAATACAAGAAAAATGCAACAATTTTCAAGCATCAAGCTTGCTGCTGGCAATATATGCAGAAAATGTGCTTATCTCACATTCTTTCTCCTATCCTAACATATATTTATGATACATGTAGACAAACTTGACAAATTTCTGAAGCTGGTAGAATACTAAGATGACTAATAGAAGATATGTACAAAATGTACGTAGTGATTATCTAACTTGCAGTGCTTTAGTATAGTTGAAGGCCAGGCCACATTCATTGTACGATCATCGTATGATTGCAGACTGAGAAAAATTCTTGGGATAGTTGTGAATATATCATACAAAGTTAAGCTGTCTTGTTACCAAAAAGGCTGTCTTATCTATATTTATCTAAATCTCAACACATCAAAATTGTATGGTGACCTAGGATAAATGTGACCATGGCGTAACCTTCAGTGCAAAGTTGAGGCAAACTTCTGACAGTCTGTTGTGTGCATGTGTTGATCCTGCAGTGACAAGAGTGGCAGAAGATCTCCCACAGTGTCTCCAGTGAACCCCGGGAGGATCGAGGACTACACACCGGGGAGGGGGGCCCTCGGGAAACCAGGCAAACCTGTGAGTCCAACCTTCTTATATGTTGGCATGAAAGTTTGTCTGTGTTGGTATATACAAAAATGTGCAACTGTTATGGAAAAGTGTTGATTCAGGATTATTTTCCAACACAATGATTGGACTCACCAAAATTTTGATCAGCCCTCTGGTGTCTTCTTCATGCTAAGGACCCAAATGTTACATGTTCTGAGCAACTTGAGTCCAATCTTTGTGTTGGAAAGAAGTTAGTTTTTCTGTAAGACTTACATGTATGTGCTGTAAACAATTAAAGATTAGACATCCGGGTAATCAATGTTTGACATCTGCAGAGAAAAAGCAGAGAAATCGACAAGTTTGAAGAAGACCTGCGGATTCTGGAGAGAGCAAACCTGGACATTGTCAAAGCTGAACCAGTCAATCCTGTTTCCTCAGTCCCATCCTCACAGCACCAAGCAGTCCACGTAAGGAGAGACGTCTTTTTGGCTGTCTTAATGTCCTCATTTCTCTCTCTTTCCAAGACACAAAGACAGCTTTCCACCCTCCTATGGGCAAAGAACAACTGCTACGAAGCACGTACAGCAAACGCTTCTGGTGGCACTTTTACCTCAGTTCTAAGAGCTACAGTTTTTGTTGAAGCCCAGTGGTATAATGGACTGGTCATGGCCATTTCAAAAATGCAGGCTGGATAACCACTGGTCTTACACACGGACTGTAGGTCTGCAGCAGCAGAAATGATGTCTTTTTTTCTCAGTGAAGGATATGACAAGCCATAAGGCGTAGACTGATGTTTGCTGTACATGTACAAAATCTAATTTTTGATAATCGGATGTAATCTACTTCAAATACAAGAAATCCAGACTCTGAAGTATGTTTGTCCTATCATCTGTGAAAAAGACATCACGATACGAGCTGTGCTTGATAGATTGGACAGTTGACAACAAAATTTTTCATACCCTTGCCTAGTCAATTACATGTACGATTACAAGGGTTTGATATAATGAAAAATTTTGTTGTGAACTGTATCTTCTCAACTGTGTATCCCTCAAGCATGTGATGAGACTGTAGTCCTTAGTGCTAAGGTGTACTTCTAGGTTGACAGCTGCACTATTGGCAGGGGATACAGTTGAGAGGTGACATGCCATGACTGTGAACGTTGATGGTAATTCTATGCTAGCTTTTCTGCCTTGCAGGTGACCTACTGGTGTTGTTTATCACTCAGTGACGGACACAATGATCATTCTGTTAGTGTTAGTGTTTGCTTCCTTTCACTATAACTTCCTTCTTCTCAATTTCAGCAGTTGTCTTGCCTGTAGCTGTTGTTGGCCTCTGTGTATTTTGTACTCTTAGTGATTACTCCTATAATTCTTTCAGTCCAGCTATGTAATGGTCTTTGCACTATGCAATCAGAATACATGTAGATGGGTGATTTGACTTTCCTTCCTATAGCACCTTCAATTGGTTGGTGTTTGTAGTTTTTGATGGTCAGGAGTAATAATAATACTAAATAATTTGCTTTTTCTGATTTATTCATCTATTTTCAACCACTGCAGACTCTCAAGACATACATGTTGTAAAAATAGTGCAGCTTTATTTCACATTGTTTCTCATGACTTTTAACACATTTCTCAACAACTCATTTCCTAATACTTCATGATTTGATGAATGACAGTCACACTTGTCACTCACAGTAAGGTGTGCTGCTTACTTATCCATCATATGACACAAACACTGAAAATTAGACTTTGATAAGTTGTCGAGAACCAGAACTATTTTTGAAACAGCAGGTGAAATGTTTTACCATTGGTACATTGTACTGGTACATATGAAATCCTATGAAAAGGCAATGAAAGATGTGAACTCTGAAGATCTTGTACATTTTACCATACATGTACATGTAGCTTTGATGGTTTCATGTCCTCTGGCCCTGACATACAAATACAAGTCATGTACAGTATACATACTCATATCCAACACTGTTCAGAACCATACAGCCCTCTTTTAACTCTTCTTTCATTCTCCACTTCCCTCCTTGCCTTCTCTTGCCTTCCCTCCTTCCTGTAGCACTCACAGGAACGTAGACCCAGCCTAGAAGATGAGCTGTGGTATCAGTTCCTAGTAGAGAAAGAACAGCCGGTAAGGTCCTAGGAGAAGGTACAGCTGCTCTTCAGCATGGCGTGTGTACTTGTGACGTGTGACGTAATGGAAATCAAACACCAGGCAAATAAAGCTCCAATGATCCGTTGACGCTGTGATTTTGCGAATAAAAAAAAATAATTACTCCAATCAAAACTCTCAATGTCTGATCAGCACGTGATTGCATTGCGTGTTTTTTTTTTTTTTTTGGTAATGGACTGTATCTAGAAAAAAATATTTCAACTACTGTAGCCACAGCACGAATTTATATATAATATTTATTATTTCCCAGAGTATGACAAATAAATGAGTGATGATCATATTTGCGTGCAGTTTGCAGTGAGGTTTGCAATTGTCCGTTCCAAAGAAGCTGAAACCAGCCAGGTTGAGCTGTGACTACATTTCCATCTTTTCCCTTTCCTTCCTCCTCTCTGCCCTCCCCACTGCTATGTGCAGCTCCCATTTAGAATAGAGGACTATGAGCCAGGGAAATCCTCCATACTTGATAAAGGCAGGGAAGCAGCGGCCAAGAAGGTATGGGTGATAGCACACCTGTGATTGGCTGACTTCCTCAGTACACCTTCAGCAGTGTTGTGATGTCATCAGGAGTCAAATTGAAGCAGAAACTGCCAAAGGGCTTAGAATGAAAGTTCATCTGTGTTGGTTCAAGTCATTATGAAATGGAACTAAACGTTAACTGCCAACACTACAGAGAATATTGGGACTTACCCCAAATTTTCGGTTGACTCCATCAACCTTGTTTGGGGTAAATCCCAATATTCTCTGTAGTGTTGGCAGTTAACGTTTAGTTCCATTTCATAATGCCAAAGGGCTTCTTTCATTCTTTATTTTAAGCAGTACAGCTCAATGAAAGCTTTAAACTATTGGCAACACAGAATACCTACATGTACAATGTGCCCTCTAGCAAGTAAGTACTAAACTGCAATAATGTCATACACTATTTTGTGATATTATTTGGCATCCTCTGAACTTGTATACTCGTTTACTTGTTAGATCTCTCTTTATTCAGGCTAAGGTCCCACATGCCTAAAATTCCAAAGATATTTCTTTTTCTAATAATCCTATTTGCTCCTGATTAACACAAGAGAACATCTAAGATATTTAGAGATGACATCTACACACTGCTGCGAGTGTTCGAATCAGCTAAAAGTAGTTTAGTGTGTGCATCTTAATCAACCATGGAGGGAGTAGGGTAAGCACCAGTCGGAGCACAGTATGAGTAGCGAATCAGAGTGTGACACATCCAGACTGTAGTTACATGTAACTACTCTTTAGCAGTAGATAGCAGGTGATCATGTACCAATCAGATTGAGTAAAGAGTTTTTTCCCCTCTTCCTCACTTCAACTCATTAGAGATTGTCCGTTCTCAATTATCATCTCAATCTTGGCATACCTTTACTGCTGCCAGGCCCTGCATCAGGGAGAGCTCTCCCATGCATCCCTACCATCTCTGCACCAGCTGTGCAACGTACATGTACAGTCTTTGTCACGTCATTTCATCTCCTGTTTCTTGCTAGTCTGGATGCTAGCCTTTTTTATAGCTTGGGTTCGCTGTCTCTGTCACTTCCTTGGCAAAAAGACTGGGCCCACACATGTTCTATCCATCTGTCGTTTGAATATTTGTTCAGAATTTGAACAAGCGTGCAGATTGGTCAAACCTGAGTGCTGGTATGGGGTCGTCCAATCAGCAGAGGCCCTGCCCAGTGTGTGACAGCTCATTACATGACGTCATCACCATACTAGATATACAGAATATGTGCAGGCCTGGCCTTTTTGTCAGCGAAATGACAGAGAGAGTAAACTGAAACTAAAAAGGCTGGCATCCGGGCTAGTTTTCTGCATGTCATTATGTACAGTCACATACTCCATGGTGAATCACAAACGCACCTCAGTCTGTTCTTTTTTTACCTTCCAGGTTTGCATGCCTGCATGTGCATGTGCACTTGTAGACCAAAGATGCTGATTTGATTCACCACCTTCTCTCTGTTTTGATTCAATTTTTTGACGTACCACCTTCTTTTCAGTGTCAAATTCAGGACTACCTGTTAATCTGCAGTGGGGACCAATAGGGTGGGGAATGAACTGTTGAAAATGTGTTCATGAAATCAGATTGAAAAGTTTATAATTTGATTCTACAAGCTTTCTTAAGTGTATATTTCAACACGGGTTGGCACACAACATATGCAGTGGAGTTGTTCATAAAACTCTGTCCGAATGTCTTACTTTGCAGAGCTCCATATACAACCCGTACATGGAAGACAAGAACGTGAAACAGGCACTGTGAGTATACTTATTTGCAAACACAGACTTTGGCATTGTTACCATATTATGCATCTGGGCATCTGTCAGGCATCTTCAAAATCTCTGTAAAGACTATAATGTCATGGCAACATTGCACGATGTCCTGCAGTTGTATATAAAACTGCAGGGAGGCGCTGTGGAGTTATCTCCCTCAGCTACTACAATGCAACCCCATAGATGCAATCGTTTTTACTACTTCCTGGTATGGAAGTATTACTTTGGGTGGCTGAGCTGTGGGTTTGTTTATCTGTTTGTCTAGACAGTGTAGGTTGACAGCATATGGGGTGGTGGAGGGGTTGACAGGCAGAAAGGTCTCAGAATCTGGCCAGGAGCAAGCAGGAATTAGAGGCCGACATGGGGGAATTCAGGAAGCAGAGGATTGCATACGTCCCGGGAGACTGAAATCTCTTATTTCTTGATAAAGGAATCATCGATTTTGTCCAAGTATGAAGACTTGTCAGCAAAAGTATTAAACATCGTGTCTTGCCTGTAGAAAAGTAAGTGTGACCAAGGCTGCGCAGGCAGAAACAGCCAACAACCAGCCGGAGGAGAAGCCATCACGAGAGCTGTACAAACAGATCCAGTCTGGAGGGGACATCCCCACCATGGGACTGAGGAAAGTAGC
Organism: Branchiostoma floridae x Branchiostoma japonicum; assembly: GCA_013266295.2. Classification (NCBI taxonomy): domain Eukaryota; kingdom Metazoa; phylum Chordata; class Leptocardii; order Amphioxiformes; family Branchiostomatidae; genus Branchiostoma; species Branchiostoma floridae x Branchiostoma japonicum. Next base: position 6,366,036 of record CM023837.1, on the reverse strand, counting down.
TCCAGAGAAACCAAAAGGTGAGAGGCTAGGGGGCAAAGGTGAAAGGTTACTGCCAGATCCTATAGTCTACTGGGATGCTTAAAATCTACTGATTTTAACATATTAAAGATTTGTACTGTCCCAGTAGATATAGGATCAAAGGGGCATTATTTTGGGCATGGTTATGGCAGGGTAAATGGGCTATGCACTCTGCATGATACATTAAGTTTGTGAATGTTTGCAAAGCATTTTTTGTTCCTGAATATTTGCTTTGCAGTGGCTGTCATTGCTTTGACTGTTGTTTAATTAACGTAAGTTGGATGCTGAGGCCATAAGGTGGTATTGAGCTTTGCAGCAGCTTCTGGTTGCAGTGTTTGTTATGGTCTGCTAATTTTGATAATGCTATCTTATTTTTTTACCCAGATTGCTATATAGAGAGTATGCTAACTTGTAGTACTGTATCAACTTCAGAGTGACTCTTCTGGCACCAGAAATAAACTTTATTCATAAAATATTTCAAGAAGTTTTTGAGGGAGTCTTTGGTCAGAAGATATTTTTAATCCAAAACTTCAAATGAACAAGGCTTGAAAGTATCACAGAACTGTCACTTGTGGATATCAGGGTTGTATATGCTTTATTTTTGCTTGACGTTTCCTTTTGAATGCATTAGACGACTTAGATGTTTTTGAGCCTGACATCCAGTACAGAGCACCAATATCTCGGGGTAAGATTCCTGTAAAATGTTGTCAAAATGTGGACGTTTGTTCAGACATTGTCTCTGTGTTAAGTTTTGGATACAGGATACAACTGGATACAGGATTTATATTTATTAAATTGTAAGATTTACCTTCATCTGATCACAGAAAGGCTTTTTTGTTGTCCTTGTTGATTTTATGGTATTTGCTTTCCTTTGTAAGTTATCTATAACCACAAAGATTCTATATAAACCCACAGAGACCTTGTCTTTATTGTTTTTGACAAGTTAATTTGTGATGTATTTGTACTAAGCATAACAAAAAGCTTGCTGTTGTGACATTGCAGCTAACCATATAAGCATTAACTTGTTTGCAAGATTAACAACACTGTCAGATGGCTTTGTAGAAAAATGCTTACATGACACTTAAATACAGTTAGTATATAATTCATATGGATATGTGTGCATACTGTATACAAGTTCTACAGGACAATATCAACTATATTGTTAGTAATACTTTTGTTTCTGTTGTATATTTGTCTTTTTACTTATTTTGAGCATAGTAGTTTGCTTAATGTACTCAGCAAGGCATGGGCATTACTTTTGCTTAAAAAGTGCTGTATACGTGTGATAGTCTTTAGTGTCAAGTCCAAGGGCTGTTTCATTTAAGTTCTTCAGAAGGGGAAAGTTGAGAAACATTTTCAAGAAGAAATGTTGGGACCATAATAAAAACTGACCACATTGGAAAATGTCAGCTGAAATAATGGAGAGGTAAAAAAAAGGCTCCCTAACACCCCTCCTGATGACCTCAGATGGAACAGTCTAAACAAGGTAATGCATGTGTTCAGGAGGAATGTTGGATTCAAGATAGAATATGTCAAGTCCTTATTTTGATCTGAAAAACAGATTTTATGGACTTGTTCCTTGTCTTTCTTGTTGACAAAGGAAACGCATATACCCTGTCCTTGGTGCTGAAATGGTAACTTTTTGGTAAAAAATAGCTTTCCAATGGAAAATGAACGCATGCAGTACCTTTGATGTAGAAGCTTTGCTGTAAATTTTGGTTTGTATTTTCTTTCCTTGTTTTGCTGATAGATACATTGTTGTATAGTGAGTATAGTCTGTGATCTTTTTTTTTTTACTGTGTACAAGCATGGGTGTAGAAAATGTACATTGGTAACCTGGCATTATTTCAGGGTATGTGTGTATTAGTGGTTGACGGACTGACACAACCATAACGTTGCTTCTTACCCTTTCTAGTTACCTGACCTCTGTTATGAAAGTATGCTAAACCTGTGTTTTCTAGCAACACAAAAGAGAGAAGAAAAACTTTGACTTTCTGCAGTTATTCATTGGTGGCACCACACTGCAAATGAGATTCTTTATTGCCAGACTGATCAAGACTTAACTTTAAAAGCAGAGGTTGGGTAAATGCCATGCTAATAGCTGTCTTGCTAACCCTTTTTGCAGAGGAAGAATCCACTAGTGATGAGAGCATAGAAGTCTTACTAACCACGTCCATGGACATGCCACACATGCTTCCTAACTGCCACAGCTGCACCATGCGCACACAGTTATCCTCTAAACGACAGTCCCGCAGAAAGTCACGCCGCGCTAAGCCCTACAATAAGCAGATTTACATGGAGCAACTCTCCCCTACCCTCCGCACCAACCCTCGACTCTCTCAACTGTCCCATTCCAAAAGCCTGGACAGTATAGATGACAGAATGTCGCCTGTCAAGTCGTCCAGGCGTCAGGAGTTCCCAAGCTGCTCTGACGACAGCTTTGAGTCCGACCTGGACCAGTTCTTCGCTGATCACGACGCATTTTGCAAGGAGCACGACAGAATCGCAGGTGCGTTTCACAATTCGGGAGACCATGCCGAGGCTCAAGCAAACCAGTCAAGAAGTGCAGGTGAAAGAGCAGGTCCTGCATCAACAGGCTCTGTTCCAACTGTAACAGTGAGAAGTGAGGACACTCCAAAGAGGTTCGGTACAGAATGTGTCGACTCTGACGACTCCGATAAGGATTACAAAAGCACTGAAAACGAGACGGGGAGTGAGGGAGACGAAGATGAAATTGAGAGTGAAGAGGAGACGCTGGATGCAGCCTCAGACGAAAACGACACGCCAACAATTGAGAAGCAAAGTCCTGTAACAGTCACCAACCGCCCTGTTAGAAACCCTATACGAGTAGACTACATCAGACCTGCTTCCAAACCACCAAGTGAGGATGTTCTTTCGCCCATACTAAAAGCTCAGGATGAGGACGTGATAGCAGAGGATGGTGAAGTTATAGAATCCAGCTGTAGGAGCCAGGAGGCTATAACACCAGAGAACCTCACTCCTCCCAGAAGCCCACCCGACATTGTTTCCTACAGGATGTATGCAGCAGAAGTGCTTCAGTCTGGTTCGCGGTCGCGAAACTTCACACGACTGGTGGAGTATTTCTCCACCATGTCTCCACTGACAGGTCGCTGCTGCAGAATCAAAGACAAGGCAAGTCTCTCCTCCAGGCCTCGGTTCGAGAGCTTTTCTGACTCGGAAAGCGAGAACATCAAGAAGATGGAGAAGTTCTGCCAGGAGACAAGAACTTTCTCCGACACAGAGTCTACAACCTCCCATCCATCCACAGCCTCAACACTACAAGTAGGGGAGATGACAAGAGACATGTACATAGCCCAAGCCAGTGGCTATGCGTATGATTCCGATGACAGCAGAACGTTGAAGGAAAAGTATGTCAGTCCGCAGGGCGGGAAATCCGTCCACTTTGCTCTGGATAGGAATGAAATTATCCTGCGTTCAGCGAGCAGCACCTGCACCACAGCCACAACGGAAGAAATCTACGACAACCTTCAGGATTTGAACCAAGACATCTCGCAAGGAGAGGAAGAGACAGCGCAGGATGAGGAGGAGTCTTCAGATAGCAAATCCACCACAACCGAAGAATATTACCCCAATGAAGAAGACAAACCACCAGTTGTTACTCCACCACCTGACGAGGGAAACCTTAGGCCAAAGTTGCCACCTAAAATCAAAAAGTCCTTCCCCACAAGTTTGTCTGACAGCCATCTAATCTACCACATTCCCTTTAGAGTCCGGCAATCCACCTCCAGCCCTGCTGTAGGTAACCACTTGGATTTCTTAAAAACTACAGAAAGTAAGGGGGAAACATCAGGACACCTTGATACGGCAGAGGTGCCATTAGAGTTGGAACGAAAGCTACACGTAGCTACTGAAGATAACAACAAAATCACAGCAAGTGTCGACACAGGGCAAGAAGACAACGAGATCAAAGTCAAGGTCTCGGAACGTTCTTCCTCGCCAAGTGTGAGCCTTTCGTCAGAGGAGATGTCCACGATACGACGCAGGAAGCCCCCGCTTCCTCCCAAGCACCACCGCACCTCCAAGCTTGTAGAAACTCTCATCTGGTTGGAGTCTTTACCTTTGGACAACGAGGATATGAGCCAGGGCAGAGGTAGTGACGTCACAAGTCAGGACGAAGGCCCCACCCTACTAAGTAATCCTTACTGTGACTCCTCCTCATCACCACAAATGCACCAGATTTTGTTCACGTTATGTACTATTGGTTGACTTTTTTTCAGGTATTTCTCATACCAGACTCATCATCATATATATATATCGTACATTTGTACATGTGGTAGTTTGTATTCTCTAAGTTATATAGGTTCGATTTTGTCGCCTCACTGTTTTTGCCACAATAAATGCATGTCACAATTGGTCAGTTGTGTCCGTGTGTCATTCAGTTTTTTTTTTAGTTAGAAATTCTGGCATCCCACCAGTTCATAGTTATTCATATCATGTAGTGACTGTTTCACAGGGATGTCCTAAGAGGCTTCTGTAGGCTTTGGGAAAACAAACAAGGTTGGATGGTGCTTGTCACTTGATTTTGTTAAGACATCAGTAAAATTGGAAATTGAGCTAGCTTCAATGTAAATTGTAAGTTACAGCATTTGTCCCTCTACCTTGTATCTATATTTCTGTCACAACATTTAAGGCTTTTGAGATGTTACACTACAGTTGATTAGATTTTCCAAATTCCCATTGTCTTTCCTAATCTATATTTAGGTGACTATTGTTCTCAAACCTTGGGACATCCATGGTACAGTATACATATCATTGTGACGTGTAACTTTGTTTTTTGTAGGTCAAGTACATAACTGTACATATATCTCAGTAGCCTTTAAGTTTCACAAAAAACCCTCTCTGTACCATGCATAACACATATTAGTGCTGGTACCATTTGTTAATGCAAGATACTGGCAAAGAAATAAGGAGCTATCATCTCCTGAAAAATCTGTTACAGTAAGAAAAAACAGTATCTTTTTGTTGAAAGTATTAGGCATATTTTATGGTTGCACTGGCTCAGCTTGGTTAAAAGCTGCCCAAACATTCAAATTAAACATTCAATGCACTAGTACTGCAGAAAATATAATTGTCCTCATGCATTACTTTTTTTTTACTAACCAAATCATCTCGTAGATATCATCATCTCTCACTTTTACTAACAACCATGTTTCAACCAATCACTGTTGCAGTTACAACCTACGTGCCTTCTTCCACATGTATTGCATCTGTGTACATTTTCTTTCAGAGCCTGTGATTGGTCCGATCCCTGGAGCCACCAGGACCACTTCCACCAGTAGGATCTCCACCTCTTCCACTAGTACTGGCAAACGTCTATCTGCCGCTGAGCAGCTCGGAGTCAAGAGCGCACCACCAACAAAAGTAAAAGGTCAGTCAAAAGTGGACAAAGGCTGATATCTTTTCTATCACTTTTCACACTCAGTCTGATATGTGATCAACCATAATCAATGATTTTTCGTTGCATGAATGTTGACCCAGTTGGTTTTGATATAAATATTTTATGTCTGTTTTGGTTTTGCATCACCTTATGCATCAGTTTCAGGGCTCGAAATACCACCTGCACATGCAGGTTAGTGCAGGAAAAATTGGAGTTGTGCAGGTACTTCTCAATGTCTATGTCAATGGTTTCTGAACAGTTTTTAGTGTGATCCATACTTTCTAAATTCTAAGTGGTGCAGGTAAAATTTCTCTGGTGCAGGTAATTTTCAATGTTACCTGCACCAGTGCAGGTATGCAGGAAAAGTATTTCAAGCCCTGAATTTATGTTGTGAATGCAGTCTTTCTGACATACTTTTCACTGGTCTTAATTTTTTGTATGAATTCTGTTCATCAGTACCCATCATACTTAACTTTCTCATTGCACCACTATGTTCTTTGCTACCCATAGTTCAGCCCTGTAACAGTACTGAATTATGGGTACTTCCTGTTTTCTTGTTCTGCTGCAGCATGGGTAATTTGTTGTGTTTTGTTTTGTATTGTCTGTGTTCACTTGTAAACTGTCAGGGCCAGAAAGCCCAAACGCCACCTTCAAATGGTCGCTGGATGAATATTTTCGCAGTATTTACTCGCCGGAGAGCGGTATGTACTTCAGCTTAAGGTTGGGGTGTCAGGCACAGTTCTGTTGAAATGCTCATTGACAGCTACCTCTGTTTAAGGTTCATACATGCCTCTGTGTTTCAAGTTACAAAATCATGGTTGCATTGAGAATTGCAGACATGAGCTGCTGCAAAAAAAAAACGATCACAAAATGTTGCCAGAGAATCTGTATGAACCTTGATGCCTTTCCATCATTTTTCCTTCCATGCCTTCACAAAATGTACCTTATATTTTCCCACTCCAACCCATTGACATAACTCCTTTTCTTGTCCAGATTTTATTTCCTTTGATTTAAACAGTGGCCTGTTCTTATTAGTTGGTTTGTATTTTAAAAGTTGCCCTTTGTTCTAGTTTCTAATAGCCCACTATTGTGAGTTTCTAAACAAAGCACTATGAAAAGATAGACAAATGTAGGTCTTGGAATAAACCTTTTTCCATTCATAAGGTGTGTGTTCTTTTCCAGATGTGCATGATTTCTACTGATATCCTTCCCTCCGATCAGTGGAAATTGTGACCTTCATTCTGTTTTTTGTTTTTCAGCCTGTCTCTGCTTTCTCCTGTACTTACCCGCATTCCATACTTTCCTACTTTGTACAATGATTGTCACCTTGTTGCATGTTAGCTGTTTTTATTTGTTTTCAGCATATATATAGTACACTATCATGACCACAGGTAGTCAATTTGAATCAAGGTGTAAATATAGCTAATTAAGTAGGTGGGGTAATTTCTCAATGAATGAGTGATACATTGGGACATTAGTGTATCGGAGCTAAACTACTGTATTTGTAAAATTTATAAATCATCCACATGCAGTTGATTGCCCAGTTTATAAGACCATCTGCCAACAAGTTTTTTTTTAAAACAATGTCACAAAGTTAAAGGTTATTGTTACCTATTTGCGAAATAAAGAATCACAGATTGAAGGTGCAAACTGTATATGAACAAGTGATAAAAGACGTTCTTCTGAAGGAATCAGTAGTGCTTTGAAATTCTTACCATTGTGAATGTGTATGTTGATCAGGAGGGATGCCGGGAGAGTTTAACGGACCGAGCAGAGCGGAGCCAGGGCAGAGGACAGAGATCAGGTACCAGGTACAGGACAACAGGGACGCGCGCATGATGGAGTCAGCACGGCCCCGGAATGAGGAGGAACTGAGGTGGCAGCGGGAGGAGGAACGGAGACAGGTCAGTCACACGGGGGTCAGTTCTACAGAGTGGTCTCAGTGTTTGGACAGAATTATGTGTAGTTATCAATATGGAGGAGCATTACATGTACATGTACATGTAAAAAGGCCTTCCGGGTTTTTAATTCTGCATTTGTGATTACTTGTATTCACAGGAGATGGTATGTTGTATGTACTCATTCAAACATTTCCTTGGCCCAGTCATAGTTACCTTCGCCAAGAAGGTTATGTTTTCGTGGCCGTGTGTCTGTGTGTGTGTCTGTCTGTGTGTCTGTCTGTGTGTCAACAGCATAACTTAAGAAGGCTTAGATGGATTATCTTGATATTTGGTAGGTGGGTAGGTCTTGATGAGACCTCGAAGTGATTAGATTTTGGGCCCCCTGGCGGCTTGTTATGGTACTGCAGCGGAACTTCCGGTTTTGATATCTCGTGATCTGGACATGCTAGGGTCATGATTTTTTGTTGGTAGGTAGCTCTTGTGCTCGGAAAGAAGTGACATAAGTTTGGTCCCCCTAGCGGCTTGCTTTGGAACTGCAGGAGCGTTTGTATGAAAATGTTTAAAGTAGGATAACTCAATAACCGGTTGACGGATTGTCTTGATATTTGGTGTGTAGGTAGCTTAAGTGATGCTTGACATAATTAAATGGCAATTATGCAAATTATGATCTAATTTGCATAATTAATGAAGGAATTCTATAATTCAGCTACCTTCCATGATAGGACTATTATACCCTGTAACATGTGTAATTAAGAATGAGAGTAACATCGCCATATATTAATTATGTAAATGAAGACCTAATTTGCATAATTAATGAGAAAATACTATAATTCCATAGTGTTTGATGTTGGCAATTTCATACTTACGCATTTCGAAGTTGACTGGAGGTGAACATCATTCAACATGTCTTATTCAAATCAGGACCTCATTTGCATAATTTATGAGGAAATGCTAGAATTACCTTCGTTGTTAAGATAACACTGTCATTGGGAGGAGAATATGATCAACTGATTAATTCATGCAAATGAGGATCTTATTTGCATAATTAGGGGTGAAATCTATCATTCGTCAGTCATAAAGGGTAACCTCATTTGGCGAAGGTATGAGATCGTGGAACTCTAGTTTGTAATGGTATGCTAAGACTTTTGAATGGAAAATTTGTTTTACTTGGGAAATTTCTTTTATACATGTATGGATCTGGGCCAGCACTTTTTCAATGTACATCTTGGTTTCATCTTTTCTCTATTGATAACTACATTATAATTGTGCATGATTTTACCTTTTAGTAGTAACTGAATGCAAATTATTTTCTAAGGTTTGTTAACATTCACATTCTTTCTTCAACATGTTTGCTTACTTCATTGATGATTGTGTACTTTATCTCAATATGATACTGGTGATTCAGTAGTCTGTGTTTCAGTGTTTAAGTCTAATTCATATCCATTTTTGATGCTGATTTCTACTGTGTCTCCCCTGTTCATGTTATATTATGATCATGATTATAAATTTGTCGTTTATGATGATGAATGCATGAGTGTGTTTGTGAAATTGTACATGTACAATGTACAGTACAATGTATGTGTGGAAGTCATTATGTCTCTATTGGTACAATATGTTAGGCAAGAGCTTAGGGTCTATCACCCTGACCACCTAACCAGGCTTATAATACCTCATCTCTGAGACATCACGAGTTGTTTGATAATCACTCACCAGCTGGAAAAGCATGGAAAGCATCCTTCCTTCAATAAAGTAAAAGAGAAAACCTCTGCCAAGGCAGCAGTGTCAGTTTGTTCTGTACAATTTACAAGTCTGTAAAACCCTTCTTTTCTCAAAAGACTAGCCAAGTAACAGATGAAAGACATAAAAATCCATTCACAGCTTTCGAAAACGGAGCAGTGAATGTTGGGGAAAAATAACCTCGTTGGCAGAGGTCAAGTTTCATCCAAATTCTAACAGTGTCAATCTCTTGAAAACCACTAAAGGCATTCCACATCCCATTCTACTGTTGTCTCTGAAGTTTTAAAACTAACAGAAGCAGAGCTCACAATATGCCTGCATTCCATTGCATGTGCATAATGACATCTGTGCAGCTTACAACCCATTCAGTCTGTAACTACCATTGATAAAAAGTCATAAACCCCCTTTTGGAGAGTATAATCCTATGAATAGGATATAAAGCTCTTATCAAGTCCATGCACACAGCGAGGGGTGCTTCCAGCTCAATGTTGGGTGTGTGGACTTGGTTCTAGGGAAGAGTAGTGGCTACAGGCCGACCAAAAGTAAGGGGAACAAGCCCAACACGACCCCCATTTCCTGTGGATGCCCTATTGGCAGAGATAGAGGGGTATGTCAGAGAACTAGAGGCTTTCCAGCAGTGGGAAGGAGAGACAGGGAGTCAGGTGTGTCCTAGGGAACCATGTGTGTGCCTGGACCCCACTGAAACCTCCTTAAATCACATGCAAAATCGTTAAGACAGATACACACATTCCAATCTGCATGCACGACATTCAAGATACAATGCAACAGTTTGATTTCATTTGTCGGAATTTTATGAGTTTTGTGTGGCTTTTTTGTTTACACTTGTTTTGAAGTTATGCATGGTTGTTTTATGTGTGGAAAATTTGTTCACTGTTCTTTTTAATATGTACATGTGCCATCACAGTGACCACTTCAGAGATGGCATGGCGTTTTTTTACTTTGACATTATGACTTCTATATGTGCTTTGCATGGACTCTGCCATTCTCCCAGCAGGGGTGTTCCTTTAGTAGCACAATTGCTGACAGAATGGATGGAATATTTTCTAGAAGGCACAGTTGTCGCCTCCGCCCGTGCCACCCCCTCCCGTACCCCCTCCACCGACGGAGGTGCAAACACCCAAGGTTTGTAAAGACAGGAACAAAACTTCTCAGTTGTAGACTAGGCGCTGTCTTCAGTTGCTTGGCCAAGGCAGTAGAAGAGATTCTTGAATGCCTTCTCGTAGCTAGCCGATTTCTGCCGTAGTTCTAGCCCTGTGCTTACCCCCTTCTGCTCTCAGTGTGTCTGTGTTCAGCTTTTGCAACAGCTGTGGTTATGCGTAAGCTCTAAGACTCGTGTAAGCCCACTTGGGATTATCCCAGGTGCCTTGATAACATTCTCAGACAAAAGATGCGGCCTGCAGGATTCCTTAACAGCATTCTCTTAAGCCTTGCCCTGCGTGTCAGAAATGTGTTGATCTTGTTTTTCATTGCAATGTCCTCTTGCTGCAAGCTTTGTTTGAGTTGTGAGTTGCAATTCAGGGAAGTTTGCACTGTTGCATGTAGGAAGAAACAAGTCCTACTACCGAGGCACCACCGGTACCACCACTGCCCAAAAAGAAGGTTTGTCGTACAGACGCCAGACATCTAGTAACTTACCAACATTTTGCCACATTTTGCCCATGTTAACAATATATGTGAAGGCTCTAGAGAATCAGTCAACTGAAGAAAGAAAGTACAAACTCCAGACAACCCAGTTGTTAGACTGACTTCAGAGTATGAACTTTGTCGAAGTAGCAAATAACAAGACTGTCATGAAATGCCAGAGTCAGCATTGGATTTTTTCTGTTTTATCATGTAGTTTACACTTACTACAATTTTGTACTGTAACAGCAGCATTGTAAGATAATGATTAGCCTTTGTCAGACAGAAATAATAGTTGGGATTTGTGCGTAACTAGAGTCCCAAAGTGTCAATGATATTGATTTATCAGCACTGGATCGGTGCCACCTCTACGGAACGATTCACAAGGTCATCTGTTCCGGTTGGAAGTAGAACCCAAATTCCTGTGGTTCTAGCCAGTCCTTATCAGTAACAAAAATTCTTGCGGCCTTCCAACGCTTAGACTTAAGTATTTCATTCATCTCTCTTGTTTAATCATCGTCAGAATTATTCCTTTAGATTGAAGATTCTAGAAACTCGTTAGCGCAACCCTAATTGGAGATGGCCCAAACACATGATTGAAAGTTGTTTGGCTGTTCAGTACTGCAACAAAGATGCCTCAGTCTGTTTATCTAGTTCTTTAGATGGGAAATTTGCATTCCGTGCACCATCAGTGCAACCCATGACTTTTCCTAGGGTCAGATATTTGATCGATGACCTTGATGAATCCTACATGGAAGCTTTGATCCAAGGTTCCCCCTCAGTAGCGTTCCCTGGAGCCTGTGAAAAAGGGCATGTTTGTTGGCAGTCTGAGAGGTATTATGATAGGGATTTGTGAGGTATGCTGGCCCAGTACTGTCACCTTCCGCTGTATGGGAGGAATTACCCAGTCTTACTTACACTGACCTGCACCATGTCAGGGATCACTCTCTTCTGTAAACAGTGCTGATGTTTGGCAAAACACGATCTGCGCTGCCTGGCCAAATTACTGTTTTCTGTGTGTGAGTTGTTCTTGTACGTTGGAGCAGTCCCTCCCCATTCCATTCAGAAACTTGCTTTGGGATGGAGGCGACTGACAATATGGTTTTTTCTGCCCGTGCTCGGAAGGGGCCACCGCCAGACCCGCCTCCACGCATGGATTTACTGAGAAAGAAGATTTCGGTAGGCCATCTTAAGATGTACATGTACATTAAGTTCTGATGTGTATCTTTCTTATCCCGGGTAGCTTTAACTTAAACTTAAACTTAGGCACCTCAGATAATCACTAAAAACCATTTATGACTATTATATGCAGTTCTCATCCAAATGATAATTACTTCTTCTGCATGCAATTTGTATACATTATGATGTTGTGGAAACAATCATTTATTCTAATAGGCTTCTAATTTTGCCTCATTTAGATAATGTTAACAGTAAATTCCAAGCAACATACCCTGTAAATGATGCTTCTACAGCTGTCCCAAAGAGTCCAAGCAATAAGTCATTGTGTAGTTTTTAAATTGTTATCTCTGTAACATGTAAGTATGTCATTTGATAACACTGTACTAAATCTTGGAACAGCTGTATCAATGGCACCTCTGGGATTGTCTACAACCCTTATCTTAGTTTTAGTTGGCTCAAGGCTTAGCAAGAAAAATGTTCCCAAAATAGATGTCTGAACAATATATTAGATGAGAGATGTTCAAGATGGTTACATGGTAGATAGCAGTTAGGGGGGGGGGGCATGAAGTCTAGCAATAGAGGTGACAAGGAAAGGCAGGCTAAAAATAAAGAACAGTATCTTAATCCTATAGCAGCTTTTTTTTAAGTTTTCAAGCTGATTTACCCCCCCCCCTCAGTGTTCTTGTAAGGAATCCAAAATTCTTAAACTGTACCTGTACATAGCCTTGTTACTCAAATATAAGACTACGTGAACATAGCAATTCCTTGCCTTGTTACTCAAATATGAGGGGTAGACTAAGTGAATATTCCTACTACATGTACTCTACACCACCCATTACACAAAATAGTTGTGTTGACTAGTTTCCTTCTCACTGCAACCCAAATGAATGTGTTTGGCTGTTGCCATCATACAGATTCCGGAGGAATCGTGTGTTTTTAGAGTCAATACTATTACTGTACACCATGGGTCCAAAGCAACATGTGATGACTCTCTTCACTCTGCTAATCATGTGGTACTTTGTTGGGTACCAACAAGTTCTCATGGCAGGATTTCTACCATGGTTTTCCTGGGTGTATTCAAGTCACACACCAGGAAAAACACGTCAATATCCCCCTCACATGCAGTGCCGGTTGTTGATACATTCTTGAATGTTCTGACACTAACTCTTCTGCTACTTTCTGCCTCTTTTGCATGCAGCGCAAGGAAGAGCTGAATGTAAGCCTGGTGAACTATCTGCTATCTTTTCTCAGAAACTTTAATTTGTGGAAGCAGTCGCAAATATAAGATTAGTCTAAATGCCACTCAATGAACTGAACTTTTAAAAAATGGCAATTTTGTCTTTAGAAATTTCGCTAAATTCGTTTGTGACTGCTTTCAACATGATGAGATGCTTTTCTTCAACCTAATTATTAATTTAGAAGCACTAACATTGTGTTGTAACCTTATAGCATAGAGTTGGCAGTAGTTGTAGTCTTGAAGAGTGAAGTTTTGTTGTGTTTTTATTCCATATTTCACATATATTGCCATAAACATCTATTAGAGTAGAGCGACATTTCATGTAAGTTAGCCATATGATAGTGAATGTATCTACTAGTATACAGTTACATGTTGCATTAATTATACAAAGTCTGGTCAAAACAGCATTTTTTTAACACTGAGTTGTGTTTGAAAATCATGCTTCATATTCAATATTTTAACTCCTGCCATTATGATAACTCATCTTGGCTTCAAATCTGCTCACAACTGATAAACAGTCTGGTACATGAATTGCATAATTGTTTGGCGTTCGTAAAAATTTCGGATGATTCCTTTGCCAAATTTTGCCATCTCTAAAAGGCATTGGTTTGTCCCCAAGGTTTATACCAGACACCCTCAGCTGCCTGGCAATGCTGTATATGCCCACAGGCCAACAGATAAAGGGCAAGGGTGCAATCAGCAGGATTTCAAATAAGGTCTATCGTCAAAAAGGAACGTCTACAATGAGGGGTATCTCAGCAAGGTTATTTACTAAGTGCCAGCAAGGGTATCTGAAAGATTCTGATTCTGTTCAAAATGCATATTTTCCGTGTGTTTACCAAGGTAAGTGAATCACCAAATGCCCTCAAGAATTCAAATTATCTCACAAATAGTGTTTATACATAATCATTCCGATGTCAAAAAAACAAAACAGACTTCATTCCAAAGTTGTTTACAAACATCTGAAGATGTCCCTATATCTGTGATAGAATTCCCAGTTGTTGATGGTAGAGGTTCATGTTGAGTGATGATGGCTTCCAGAGGATATTGGAGGAGGAGAGGAGGAAAAAGATGCTGGAAGAAGAGGCACAGCAGCGAGCGAGGAAACACTCGGCGAACGCAGAGCGACCAGTGGTGGTGCCGAGTAACAGATACGATGACACCCAGGTCACACCGCCAACAAAGATCTCCATTGAAGTCAAAAAAGAGGTAAAAATTGATAAGTGAAATGATATCTGAGTGTATGACTTTAGTAAAAAGGAACTTAAGGTATATATAATGTTGATTTATATTGCCTCAATTTAGTTCTTACATGTAGTCTTATTGATTACAAGCTGTTTCTTCTGATATGCACCACCAATGATTGATCTATTTGTCAATATTAAAATATTAAGTACATGTAGGTGTACAATGTTACACTCTTCCGTGGGCATAATTTGTGCTTGTGTGTGAACTTTCACTGCATTATATTCTGCAGTCTCTACACCCTCCCACCCCTTGATATACACTAATTAAAGTCTTTGATAACTTTAAATTTCTTGTTAGCAAGATTACTTTTCCCAAAACCTCAATATTTTGATTTATTTTTAGTGTTTATTCTGCCCATATTAACCTTACAGTGTATTTCACATTGTCATCATCCTCTCATCTTTTTGGCTGTTAGTCCCCAGGGTAGTTTTCTTGTAGTTTGCAGTCATGCTTGCTTTGGGGTATTTTTTATAAGCCTTATTTGTATCATTTTGGCAAAATCTGCAAACATTGTAGTACTATGTAACATTTAATTGATATGTTTTGTATGCATGTCTGGATCAACAGTTAAAGTCTGGCATGTGGAAGGTTTTCATCATAAAGCAATGCTCTTGTCTAATATCCAAGTTTTGCCATTAGTGCATGCCTTGTAATGTCAGGTCGTCCCCTGCATGTTTTTGGTCCACAGCCAAGCCCCCCTTCCTTTGAGGCCAGTCCGGAAATCCTGCATGCTCAGCGGGTACGCCCAGTGCATGTTGGGGCGCTCCCTCTAACAACGCATAACAACGCTGAGGTGAGACTGTGTAGCAGAAGGGCAGCCCCCTCCCTTCTATCTCCCCTTCAGGCACTTAGAAATCACTTACAGTACACTACTAAAACAAAGGCACTATTCACCTGCACTGATATAAGCCATAGAGTTTCAACCAGATGGTAGGTAAAATTTGTAAGCAGAACGTTGGTTTGGCAGTTGTATTGTGGCTTCCTGAACAGTCATGACATCCTTGGCAAGTGTTTGCTGTTTGCTTTTAGTTACTTCTATTTTTTAAATGCAGTTGAGATCTTCAGTTTGCTGTGTGTGTGTGTGTTGGTTATAGAGGAAGGATCGTTTCTCACCATGCTCTAACAATTTATTCAAAGATTGGAGGGGTGTACAATGTAGAAAATGATGATGCTGTTTTGCTCTGTCTTGTTACCCACTATGAAGAAAATGGTTAGATAAATAATTATTTTATTCCATCTTTCTAGCAGAGTGGATTGAGAGCACATGCAAGGGCTTTGTACCCCTTCAAGGCACAGAACTCAAAGTAAGTCTGTCCTGTCTACAATCTTTGTACATGTAAAAGCCAATAACTTTTTTGATAGAATCTTTCTGAATCAGTTTGTCAGTCCTGTACCTTTGGTTGCTGATGTCAACCACTTGTTTTTGATCTCGGAATTATGTGTAAAACAATGTAGAAAACGTAAAATGTGACAAGTTGAACAACCTGCTAACTATGTTGCTGTTCTTGTTCCACACTGCAGGGAGCTGTCCTTCAAGAAAGGAGACGTTATCTACCTGACAAGGCAAGTCGACAAGAACTGGTACGAAGGAGAACACAACGGATATGTGGGGATCTTCCCTGTCAACTACATCGAGGTAAGAAATCCATCAAATTGAATGATGTTTAAATGATGTTTCAGTTGGAGTTAAGCTTAGTTAAAGATGCATGGACATTTCTTTTTTGCATGCAGATATGATATCTCAAAGTTCCTGCTAAAATAGAGAACAGTTACTGCTAAAATAGAGAATCCCTTGTTGTCATACACTACAAAGGAACTTTTTATTTATTAATTATCTATGACTGATCACGAATGTCGTGCTAACTTTACTCCAGGTCATCACCTCACTGGAGGAGGCCCAGAAGACTGCTACACAGGGGTCAGAGGGCAGTGCAAGAGCTAAGTACGGCTTTGTAGGAGAGACACAAGTGGAGCTTTCTCTGAAAAAGGTACTTACAAAGGCTAGAGATCATCCTTTGTGTAAAACTGTCAAGCTCATTTGCTACTTTTTTACAGATTTGACGGTAATAACAATAGTGTGGTTAATTTTGCCAATAATTACTTAATATGTGAAGGCTTTCATTCTTCCCGCTTTAAAACATTGTATGTATGTATGTATGTATGGTTCAAGATGTTCTTTTTTTTCCTTGAACATTCTGTTGAACCTGAAGTTGGGTGTGAGATCAGTGTTTCTACTGAAATGTTGTGTAACAAAGATATTATGTTTCCTGTAGAATAACATTGTGAAAGTTTTGCTGATGTAATTCTTTATTCCCTGTAGAATGACATTGTAACTCTCCTGAGGAGGGTGGACGGTAACTGGTATGAGGGCCAGATAGGAAACAGGCAAGGCATCTTCCCTGTGTCTTATGTGGAGGTCTTCAAGGAGCCTGGGGATTCAACACCTACAGGTAAGATCATTCCACGTTCTTCTTACATTGTAGATACTAGGCAAAGGGTTGGTGACATCTCCCAGATGAGTGTATACCCTGTATAGTATTGTGATACAGAAACAAGGAACACTTGGTACCCTATGTATGTGCCTACCACAAGCCGTGCCGCATGCCTGCAAAGCTGGTGTGTTACGCCGAAGGGCGGTTATACCGGCTATACCGATACAGATACAACAACAAACAAATAAACAACAACATTATAGGTGCCAGATTTCCTCAGTATTATACTTTTTTTCCACCACAGAAGGTCTGACCCTGTGACAGATGTTACATGGAAAGTATTATATTTTCAGGACCAACTTTGATTGTATTTGTCTGTTTGTGGTCTGTTTGTGGCATATGCAAAACAACACAAGGTTAGAACTATAAGAATGAAAAAGATGGTAATGTTTTGATGTTTTGTACTACCTCTCAGACATCAGCCCCCCTGCCCAGCCACAGAGCTACATCCACAAGGCAAGCCCCCCTGTTGCCAGGAAACCCATCAGTCCTAGAGCGGTAAGGCCCCAGTGTCATTTGTGTAGTGATGGATGTTGATGGATTCTCCTGTAAGCAGACAAGTCATGCTTTCGGCGACCATTTGTAGTATGATGATGGTTTACAACAGGTAATGGAGGGCATATTTGCAATTGTAAACATCCTATATGGCTACTATACTCTCTCTCTCTCTCTGTCAGTCAGTCTAAAAAGACTATGCCTTAAACTGCGTAAAATGGGCCTTGCATTAATTGTTGAAGTACAAATGTACTTAATATGAAGAATTTAAACTGTTCTCCAACTCATAAATTTCACAAATTCCGGTGGGTGAAATTTATGAGTTGGAGAACAGTTCAAATTCTTCATAAGGTAATTTACCAACTCAGATGAACTTTCATGCTGATGTTGAAGTACTTGTATTACATTTTCTATGATATGGTTCCCTCAACATGCTACATTTCTGTCTCCAACAGCAAAGAACTCCGTCTCCCCAGCAGGTCCCCAGCCAGCAGTTCTACAGCAACCGGGACAACTTTGTGTACAACGGCGGCCCCCACCCCCGCAGCGCCCCACCACCCCAGCACGTCTCCCCACCCCAACATGTACCTCCGCAGCACGTGTCACCACCGGTGCAGCCTCACGCCAATGCCATGCCACCTCCTCCCTCAGGGGAAAAGTAAGGCACATACTAGACCTGATTTACACACACGGGGGAAAAACCTGATGTACAAAAACTGTTTACGCACTCGAGCTGTGTACGTCAAGTTTTTCCTGAGTGTACATTTTGTAAATCGCTCTGCTTTGATGTACATCAAGAACATACGGTCAGATCTTACGTTACCTTGAGCGCTGGCGTATGATGTATGCACATACCCGGTATGTACTTCCGGTGGCTTAGCAGTGTTTAACTTCTCCCAAACCTCATAGCTGACACTGGGTTTGGGATTACTAGTATGTCCTTGTAGTTGAAGTTGTAAAGTAACTTGTATCAAAATGTGGAATCTTGCACATAACAGAAAAGGATATGAGCTTAATCTAGACATTGTATGACATACATTGTACGCCCACATTGGCATGACAGTGTGTCATTGTTGTTAAATCTGAGCCGTTTCTCCCCCAGATATCGTGCTATCTACAGCTACCACCCACAGAACGAGGATGAGCTAGAGCTGACGGAAGACGACGTGGTCCTTGTGATGGAAAAGTGTGATGACGGTTGGTACGTCGGGACGTCGCAGAGAACCGGACAGTTTGGGACATTCCCTGGGAACTACGTTGTAGAGATATGTGAGTATTAATGGATGTAGGTGGGAGGATAGCCAATGTTAGCTATAGATAAATGATTCAACAATCACATTTTACGATAATGGTAAAGTTTAACTTTGATCCAACACAAGAAGGGAACTCACCATGAATTTTCGGTTGAACTTGTCAACCATGTGTTGGATCAAAGTTAAACTTTACCATTATGGATTCTACCAACACTGATGAGCTTTCATTGGAACATTTTACATTATTTTGACATTAGTGTCACTGACAGAGCTTGGAAAAAGACCAACTCGTCTATCATACATGTACCTGGAGGGTGCCAATTTAAAAGATCGGTTAACAAAGCCATTCTGCAAATAACTAACCTTAACATCTTCTATCTTTGCCCTTTCATCATGAGGGTTAGCACAATGTGAGTTCCCTTCCTCTCTGTGTATATCCTGTAGGCAGGGCAGGGAGTCCCCACAAGAGGGTTCCATGGGACAAATCTCAGCCATGGACCCCCCAAATGGCTGACAACTCATACGTCTGTGAGACTCTTGCCTTACCCTTCTCCCCTGCACCTCACACTCACAGCAAGAGCAAAGTCACTAGGGATGGCACTGAGGCCTAGCTGTGCTGTAACACCAGAAATGTCCTTTGATACCAGCGTTTTCACACCTTTTTTGTGCACAAATTTTGCTAGAAGCAGCTGACAGGCGTCTCATGTATTTGGCAGTGGCACATCTAGATCTACTGAGTAACACACACACGCACACAGCTGTCTAACTTTCCTGGCCCTGCTTTTACCATATATCCAATAAAAAAACAAGCTGACTATATGTTTTGCTTGTTTCAGAATGATGAACTGATGGATTGAGAGAAGAGGAGAGAAAACCAGGGTGTGGCCACTTTCCATCCAAGCAGGATCCGGACTCCGTGCACTACCAACACCATGAGCCTAGAAACACAAAACTGTTGTACTCCCAACTCTTGCCAGATGGGAAGACAAGGAAGATCAGGGCCCCAAACTTCAGCATTTGTAGGCTTTTCTAGGTCTCATCGTGTGTATGTAATTTATACAGTATGTACAATATGCTTCTACAATTTTAGCTTGTAAATTAGTGAATATTTAAATACTCTACACAAATACGTCGCTTCCTATTTTCAGGTGTCATGCTAGCAGTGTAGAATATGTACAGGGGTCATACGGGGGTGCAGTGAAAAGGGCAATGCTACATGAACTTAACAGAATTTAGGGGACCTCTGCATGAGATGCAAGGTTGGAGATTTTTAAGTGTAAACAAGGGAGCCCTTAGAAGAGATGCTCAACTTGCCTATGTAGAAAAAGCCACTGCAGATGATACTGAATCGTTAGGTGCCCTACATGTAATAATGTAGAAAAGTATAGACTTAAACGAAAATCTACCATCACAGCTCCTATATACAGAGTTACCGATCACTCTTTATAAGAATCGTGCTGTACCTATATGTTCAACTTATGGTTATGTTTGAATCACCTCATATACCATCAGGAGGTGTGTCCTGATGAGGTCACCACAGGTGAAAGTTCAAAGGTTATGGACTTATATCTAGTATGATGTGACTCGAAAAGAAGATTGCAGAGAGGAAAGACTGCTACGCAAAACATGTTGACATGATTGCCAAGACAAGAAACGAATGTGTAGAAGAAGAAGTTTTACAAATTATAGATGGTTGGAAGAGAAGAATGGAAGAGGAGGAGAATGAATGGCATGATCAGCTGGAAGTGGAAGTAATACTTCTGGATATACAAATGACTTACATGTATGTAACATAGCTCTTTTTTGTAACACTTTTTGGAACCAAATCTATCGCTTGCATTTCTGTCCATACAAAATACTACATGTAGATGCCATAGGCATATCTTGCCAGGGACAGACTTCAGTGTTACTCTTTATATTCTTTATAGTTGATAAAACTTGATAGGCATCAAGACAGTACTTGCTTCTTTAAGTATAATATTGTTATGTCCATTGGATAATTATACAATTCTGTTAAATTGTAGAGAAAGGTTTGTAATCAGGGTACCAAAATTAGGCACTAGTGGCACCAGTAAAATATGGCATTTTGACTTGTAAAGACTGAATCTTGTACAAAACTTCAGCTGTGGCCACCATGTAGCATGTGGCAGGTTTTTGTTTTCAATTTTGTTTTTTTAGTATCTGATACAGAAGGGGAGGGGGACTAGCTAATCTGATGAAAAATGTTTTGAGTTACACAGCAATGTGTACTAGTGAACCTTGGAGACAAGGATGGGAGAAGAGGTGTTGTAATGGACAGCTAGTCTCATGATTGTCAATTTTTCAAGTCCAAGTGGCAAAATGTTGCCTCTATGGAACTGAAAGCTCCCACCTTATAAGCCTTTGAATTGATACAATGAATCGTCCAAAATTGTAGCATTTTATTTTAAAAATCCCTCTTCATACACAGAAAAGAATTTGTTAGGTTACTTCTACCATGATGGTAGAACTGTTCTTGCTATTTTGCTTCCTACCCCCCCCCCTCCATAAATGGGTTGATCCTGTAGCAGGTAAAGCAGGAGGAACCACTTCTTCAGAGGGGTGTTATGTCTGAGCTAAACAACACCCTCATAATAATTTCACTCATGTCTCAATACGAACCCTATTGTAAGTACAAGCATTTATATTTGAAGTGCTCATTACAAGGTATTGGAACTACATGTAGAGGCTTAAGTAGCACTTTGTTAGGTAGAATTGTGTGAAAAACCATTTCAGTTTTTTTGCTTGGACAGGAAGCTTTTTGATATCTCAGTGAAATGTGCTGCTGCATCAGTTGTAGGTGTTTGTTATCTTCCCCTTATTTATATCCTGCAGATATATTGTATTTTTAGCCAGCCAATATTTTTAAGCTAGCAACTGATTTCCTCCTCTGTTCTGTGCCACATTTCTCCTGTCGCATTTGTGGTGTATCCTTTACCAAATAAACTATCATCAGGTACATGTGTGGTGTTTGAGTTTATTTTGATCCACTTCTTGCTAGCCTTTAGCAAGCTATCATTCCAGTGGTCGGGAAAAAATATTACAATACATCAAAATACAACATTGGCCTAGTGGGCTAGGCTAGCGGACACGAGACCGAGAGGTTCGATTCCTGGCAAGACCTTGTGTCCTTGGGAAAGGCACTTTATACGGCTTTCCTTACTCCACCCAGTTGTAAAAACGTTTTGACTTTCCAAATTGGTTCAACAATGTATGAAATTATCTAAAAGGAGAAAACGGCATAAACTTTTTGTAGTACCTTGTTGCGTACATGAAGACCTGATATCTTGATAGACGTTATAGTGGGAACAAGCGAAGCTGTGTCGATGTTGGTCGTCTTGCGTTAGGGGTTTTGTAATGGTGTTTGTGACGTGTTCAAAGAACCCCCCAGGGGCGCAGAGGTCACCTCCGTTTGGAAGGAATTGACCCGTACAAATGGAGGTAAGTGCTCGCTTTTTGTAGGAAAATACCGAAATTAGAGGTAATTTCGCCAAAATTGAGCTAATTTCACGGCGCAGTGTGTGTAAAATCAGCAAAGCCCCCGCACAAGTGTGGGACGTTAAATGTGTCGCCGGTTTTGGCGCCAACGTTCTGTCCTGACAGTTTCGGGTTGGAGAAAGTACGTACTGGCCGTTTGGTGTATGTTGTCAGACAAGTTACAACTCAACAAAGTAGCCAAGGAACATACTATATACTTGATTTAGGAAGATAATGTTAGTATTTGGCAACTTGAAGGAGGCCGAAATACAAGGATGCGTGAGAATGCCAGTTCTGCGTGCGCGGTAAGTTTAAGTTCAATTGCTTAATTTTGTGTGATAGATTTTCCTAAAAGGCATTGTCCTATACCTTATTGCGTACATTATGACGTTGTTTTTGTTGAAAGTTGAGGACGCTGGACAATTATTACAATTAATATTTCGACGGATTTATTTCTAAATTTATGTCGTTTTATCGCCGAACAAATGATATCTAGCGATAAAGAGTTATAAACGTTTGATTTCGCTTTGTTTTGATATTGATGGCGCGAACTAAAACAAACAAAAACAATTCTTTTTCTTGACCAATTATGTAGGTTGAGTCTTACAGATTTTGCCCATTCCGTTGTTGTAAAATATCGATGTCAGACAAAACTACAGGTCCATCGCTACCGGAGCCAGTGTCTATAGAGCATAGTGCAGGTGTTTCTGAACTTTCAATTTTGCCAGCGAGTTATTTGGCCCCAAATGTTCCAACTACCAACTTCGGCTGAAATCTCTAGCAAACCAGTACCCTATTTTGGCGAATTTCTACCATTTCATCAGCAACCAACGGGATAAGGTGGAGACTAATTCATATATTGTTCAGTTTTAGAAAAAGCCTATAAACTGCTACTTCTTGTAAGGACCGTTAGAATTGTCGTTTTTAGCAGCACAATAAAGATTATAGTTTTCTTGTGGCATTTTTACTTTTATTTTGACCGCCGACGTGCAGAATAAGAATAAAGCCATGAGCAGCCTTGTCTCTCAGCATCAGGACCGCTCTGTAGCTAAACAGATGACACATCGTCTGGTACGGGTGAAGTCTGGACAGTGTCTGCCGCGGGGGCACACAGGGTCGAGACATTTGAAAGTGCACCGCGTAACGGTTTTTGGGGAGGTTGGTCCAAACTTGAAAGGCAAATAAAACGGTGGCGTCGACTGAGGCGCCATCCTCCCCTGACCTCTCCAGCCACTGCTATTCACTCTAGTCCTGGAAGGTCATTAACAGAAAATAGAAGATAAAATGTTCACTGACAACTTTTTTCTTTAGTTAACTTAAAATTTGAATTATTTGTTTATTTGCTCAGCCAGCCAGCGCCAAGTTAGGTTTTCCGCCGAAATGTCGGGCCAAGTACGTTTTCCGTTAGCGTAAACTTCAGGTACTTTCAGCAGAGTGTGTTGATGAAAAGCGCTCCCCCTGTATGAGGTTATAGGGAAATTTCTCTATAACCTCCTTGCTGTAACATCTGTATCTGTATCCGTATAGCCGGTATAACCTCCCCTCGGTGTAACACACCAGCTTCGCAGGCACGCGGCGCGGCGGCAGCTGGCTATATTACACCGAACGACTTGTTACACCGAATCTTTGCACATCTAACTCTAAACATGGTTCAAAGCTATCTAGTAGAAGAATTTGAAGGCCTATGGTTCCCACAGACTGGCTGTCGCTATGGCAGACTGATGCGCAGAGTCCGTCACGCAGAAAACGAGAATGTCTCCACTAAATGACCGGGGTTGTCTCTCCCATTGTGGAGGGGCGCGTCCCTAGGACCTCTCCTATTGTGCAGAGGTGCATACCTCTGTGATGGGGAGTTTTGTGCTACTGATGGTTCCTCGTGATATTTGTAAGATCCACCAGTCAGAGGGCTGGCAGAGTGAGACCGACTCGCCAACGGTACGGTACATGGAAGTGGCCTTCCTTAGAGGTGAGGGGAGATGTTGTGTACTAAGATATATTCATGTATTCGATTTTTCTTCTATTCTAGCGCGAAAGTTTACGCATTATTTCGCTCTCTTGACAGCACTTTGATCAAGTTTTCTATAGCAGTGTAGGTTATGTGCAGTAACGGTCTCCGTTTTACAATGTTAGGACTTCAAAAGTTGGCTTACTGTGAATATTACAAGTTTATACATGAGCATGGCTTCTATAGCTGTTTCAATTTTATTTTGCGTTTATATATAGAGAGGTCTGTTTGGTCATGTCGTTTAAAAAACTGTTTTTTGTTTTTTTCAATCGTTCTCTGGAAACTACAGAGAACGTAGGCATTGGCGATGACAAATCGATAACTTTTCACGGAAATCTTCTTCAGAATGGCTCATTTCTGTTTTATACGATTTTCCCAGCTATGACAGGGAATTGACATAAAATCAAGCATCATACTAGACAGACAGTCTAAAACAGCATATCTAAAGCTTTTCAAATTTCCTGAAGTCAAAATTGTCTTCTTTTGTACAGCTAAACAACTTCACATTCCATTTTTCCTGCCTTTGACGTCAAATCGCTTCTAATCAATAGCCAGGTTAATGTCACTGTGCGACATGTATTTCTGGCGGCGTTTTGTACATTTTCCTTAATTCTGACGCGCGCTTTTCTATTCACCTCGCCAGACGTACAAAATGCCGCAAAAAAGGCGCGCAAAAAACAATCCGAAGCCATGTATCTGCTTGGTAATTACCATGCCCCTGGGTAGATGAAGATGTCTCGCGTTAAACAGAAGTTTACTGTCGCCAAATCGCGCGTGAAATCGGTTGAATGGGCGAGAACGTGATCTTGTGACCTGGGCGGGGAAGGTCGTCACGCGCGGTGGCAGACCAGGCGCCAGCTAGGTTCTACTGTGGGCGCGGCAGAGTTGGTCTCACTGTTACAATACAGAACGCACGTCTTATTTAGCTTCGTTCTTTTTCACTGCTAGACGGGTGCCTTCAGTAGAATCGTCTAGAGATTTCGACTGCAGCGTCGGAGACTGTTTCGCTTCCTTTGGAAGAGGTAGCAGACCTGGCGAAGTGCGGATGGCTATACCGGAGCAGGTGTACCTGCACTGTGACTGCTCGCCTCGGATAGGTAGGAGGCTTTATCTACCTGTTTATTTTTGTTTTTGTTTTATATATGTTTTGCAGCAATCATTGTTGATTCTGACCATGGCAGGTGAGATCTTTTTCACCGCTTCAAACAGCCAACTTTTTCGGGTTACTCCGTCAGACTCCAGACCTCCCTCAGTGCCATTCGTATATTTTGTGTTAGAAAACTTGTGGAAATATCAGCCACCAACTTAACGTTCCCTTGAAAAGTTCCAATCAACTTGGTTGATAATGTAGATTTGGTTAATGTCCATGCCATGAGTTGTTGAACAGTATGATGATGATGATTGGTTTATTGAGTGCTCACACAGTCTGACATTGGCAGTCAACTGACTGAATTGGTGTCAGACCTTACAAAAATATTAAAATCAATCAAGTGGGTAAAATCTAGTAACATATTTTAACCCATCAAAAGTTAAAAGAGCAGCATGTTTAAAGACGGAGTGCAAAAAACAAGGGTTCAACGTTGCTACTGAGTACTGAAGGTTTGCCAGGGCCGGTGTCATTGTCCTTAAGGCGTGGTGCACACAGGTGCTTAGGTCACACCTTACCTGTCGTGCCTTCCCACGTATATTCTCCAGATCACCAATTACGGTTGCCAATGGCAACGGAGTGCCAGGATGTCCTGGTGACAGAGACAAGGTCATGTGACGACAGGACACGTCCGTCAACCGTTGACGGATTCTCTTTGTCATCTTCTACCCAGCGTGCCGACCAGGTAAGAACTTAACCTTCTCCTTCTCTTGTCTTGTCCCTGTCGTGCTACTTTCTTTGCTTCGTTCCCTTTCGTGAGTGTTAACTCTCAAGTTGTCAGGTCGGACCGTCAGAACAAATACATTCTCCTGTAAGAACTGTTAGTAACATTTCTTGTAGATTTGAACGATAGGATCTTCTAGTTCTACCAACATGTTAGTGACAATGTTGTACAGTGGATCATTACCGATCGTTCACACACCTATATTTACTATAGACAAATGCTAATGTTCTGTCCTTCCACATATACTCGAGGACCAATTCTTTGCCTAACAAGACTCACCGTTTAAGTATGTCCCCTGAAATTGATAATCTTGTTGTAGGTTCGACTGTGTATGACATGTCTAACTGTACACTCATTACTGACACTTCTAGCACACGTTGTAAGTTTTCGTTTGGCGGTAGAACACTCGGTTCTGACGGATTTACAGCCGTGTCCATTGTTGAACGGGTACAAAGTAAACACCCACTAACAACACAAAGGGGTCAAAGTATTCGTTTTGACCCGTTTCGCGATCTTATCTTTGATTCATACCGGCGGCAAAATTAATTACTCAAAGACGTGTGCTTCCAGAAGCACTATATCGCCTTCCGTGTTACATGTATGTATTCTCCATTCTTTCTTAGGAAAAAAAATCAACACTTTCCTGAGTCTTTGGCGTTGCTCTTTTCCCTTATCTTGTGGCTATGTCAGTTTAATCGCGCTGTGTAATGCTATTGTGTGTGAGTGTGAGTGCACGCCACTTACCTGTCATGTTGATATAAACAGATCCCTTTCAAGAACACAACCGTAATACATTTTAGTCGTTAAGTTACTGGTGCAAGCCGTCAGTTATGAGTAACAGTTTCGATCCTCGTTGTCTTGGATGACAAGACACTTGTTGTAGAAGGTCTTAAGTGTTTACCCCCTTAATTATTGTTGCTCAGTCTGTTATGTTTTTGTCTTAAACTGTGAATAACTTGTTTAATTTGTAAACTTGTGTTTTTAAAAAATACAAGCGTCCGTTTGCATCCAATTGCATGATATCACAAAAGCCTTTTCATGGTATTTGTTGATATATGGTAAAACCTTTCGACAATGTTTCTATGAAGAGATCTTGTAGTTCTTAGCTTATTCCATCATTATCTCTCTTCATCCCCCTTTTCTTTGTCTCCTTCCTATCTTCCTCTCTCCTTTTTCTCTCTCTTTCTCTCTCCGCTCTTTCTTTCTCTCTCTTTCGCCCTCTCTGCCTCTCCAAGGACAGAAAGCCATCGTTTTAAAATCTATTGGTACGGAGTACGACAGACGGGTGGACATTCACATATGATATCATATAACGCATTTCTGAACAGTTTTTCGAACATTTCCTATGCTTTCCGAAGTGTCATAGATGTATGCCATTGGCCGCTAAAGAATGGCTCCCCCACCCCCTAATTTACATACAGGTGCGTTTCCCCGTTTTACTTTGTACGTTGTGCTATGTCAGTGACGTACAAATATTATTTCATGATTAAGGATATTCCTCAGAATTAATAGGAAACTTGAACTACTTACACTTAACTTTAATTTTAAGAATTTCCCAAGATTTTTGCCTCATTTTGTACATCTATGGTATTGACTGACATTGTCATAGGAGTGATTTGTGCAAAACAAAACAAAACGTAAATGTGCCGTTACGTCTATACAAACATCATTGTATTAATATCACTTGTATTTTTGTACTTATTAAAATCTTAATACTTTGCTTTTTTTCCTATTTAGTACAAAAGAAAACACTACGGACATCTTTCGTAATTCATCTTAAAACGTATCATCAAAAAATTCCTTTATTATCTTAATTATATACAGTACATCTGTACATGGTCTGGACTATATCAATGGCAATATGTGCTGACTATCATATATTATAGAAAATTGTCTATCATTACTGATTTATTACCTTGTTATTACACCAAAACCTTTGATTTGCCGAAAACTTAGCTTAGCAACAGGCTTACATCAGATGATTCTTATGAATGCGTTCGGATGATTTTTCCGTCATAAATACCTTTATCCTGGCTCTATTGAGTCAACAAATCAGGCACAGATTGACTGTATTCCAGCTCTATTGTCCCTGGTCCTGTCGTCCGGTTTGTGTCACAAATGCCTCCAATAATCGGTGCTCTGCGCTCCTTCTAATTTTCCCGCCCGCCCGTGTGGGTCTGGTTATTGTCACGTCGCGTTTTGGCGCGTCTCCGGCTGCGCTCCCGGTGACTGTCGCGCCTAACGACGGTTTCATCGTTCCCCGCTACACCCCAGCTCTCGCGCCTCGCCTCGGCTCTGCTCTGTAATTTTCCGGGTCCTTGCACACTCGCTCGCCCTCCACTTTACTCACAGCCTTTTATTTTATTCAATTAGAATTAATCAGGATCCTCGCATTCCTTTCCATCCATCCATCAAAACTGCCTATAGTCTCTCACTTTAAGCTTTTAACAAAGAAAACGGTATTTTCGTGTATATTTGTATGTTTTCGTAGCCTCCTGAAAGTTAGGTGAGACATTTCATACCCTAAGTTACCTTGATTCAGGATTCTCGCGCGTACGTCGTTTTGGTGCCCTAGCCTGACATCCCGTTTCAGTTCTTTTCGTTTTGTTAAAAATGACAGAAGAACCAATTCTAAAGTATATTTTGTAAAGAAGAGATGCGTTGGTACTGGGTCGGCAGCAATTCTCCTTTGCAATACTGACTTTTGCCACTTGTTTTTAACGTGGAATTGAAAACACCAAGAAGAAAAGTGCGCATTCGCACATACAAATGATACAATGGGAACTCGCAGCAGAATCACAGACGTCTGTAGACAGCAGTCACGGCCTGGCGATACAACTTGGCGCCAAACTAGAAGCTGCAGTTCCTTTGTAGTATGAAAAAAAAGGAAGAAAAGTGGTAGCCTTTATGTGGTTGCGAACATTGTTGGTACCAGACGCACCCCGGACAAGGCTGGTTAAGTGCGGGGCAGGACAATACGACAGGGAGTTGTCGCGGTGCCACTGTCCTGTCGATGTGTCCAGCCCTCCTGATTGATGCCAGAACACAAGCACGTACGGTAATTACAATGTACCACCTCAGCCATGGCGGCGACAAGATGGCGGCGACAATATGGCGGCCAGGGACCCACCTGGACACGAACAATGGCGGGTGTAGAGAGGGCGTCCTCAGGGGCGGGTACGGTCTAAACACGAGCAGACCCAGGGGGTGGGTCAGACTGTGATTCCATTTAAGAGATGGACTCCGAGTCCATTACTTACGAGTAATTAGTCCCGCCAAGGTCAGCAAAGTTCAACTGATGAACTTCTGGTACCCCGGAGAACTGGGAAATAGGTCAGCTGTCACTGCAGAAGTCTTCTCCCTCCTGTGGTCTTTCAATTCTTCTTTCCATCTGTACTCATCAGATCTTAAAAGCGTAATACACATGTACTAGTACTAGTATACCTGTCTGTCTGTTTGCTGTCCCTTCCACAGTTCATTGCTAGGTACATTCATGAAATTGCCAAGTATACTTAGGCGCTTCCCTGGTATACATCGAAACGTTAACAGAATTAAGGGAAAGATATTCATTCACACATCTTTTGAACAGACAAATCATATATACATGTACTTGAGTTATTTTCACGCAAAGGTTTCAAGTGTGGATTTAAGAATTCTTTTGTATGACTAGTACTATTTTAGCGCGCTTGTATTTCCAGCACCAGTGAGACCAGAGAAAAGAAAAGTTGTTCAAGGCGTGATGGTTAACAAGTCATGATGAAATCATGTTGGTTTCCTGTTGTACAATATTGTGATGCTGTACCATCCGGTGAGCATACAGGTCCTTGCGTCCCCTTGGTTGTATGATATGGGTTGATGCGATATGAAAGATGTTATGGTATTACAACACAATGCGTATGATTATGAAAGTGTACATAGTGATGGTATAATGAAAAGTCGATTTTTAACCTTCTTGATGTAACTATGCAGAACGGCGATGACATTATCGGTGACGTTGACAAACAAGGACGGCGAAGATACAAGAGAAAGGACAACTTGGAGGCAGCGGTCTTCACTCGGGATGTCTTTCCTTCCGATTCCAGTGATCATCATCGTGTTTCGACCATGAATATACCAAGGACCAAGATTCGGATTGTCAGAACACAAGACTTTGCCGTGTGACATCATGGCTGACAGAAATCTTGGTTTTCATCGAACCGTTGTCCTCTAAACAATGAATGATTCACTTGGATTCTATGGACGCAAGACAGGATTACCAGCAGAAAGAGCTGTGAGGTTCTGGGAAGTTTTTTAATCCACCGCGAGGATTCTGATGGAACGTTACTGTGCAGAGCATGACGGGATCGCTGCGGTGAGTTAAACGTAGTTTTTACGCTTTGTAGATAGAAGGTAGCTATTACAGAGGTAAACAGAGCACGTCGTCAGAACGTACTGCGCGCTGTGGAAACCTGTAATGTATTGTGCATAGCACTTCTGCAGAACGTCTCGTCAATAGTTTTCAAATGTTGTGTCGGAAAAGATATCGTCTGCAACCGGCAAAATTCTGATACAAAGTTGACCAAACATCCAACGAAAGCCGTAAAAAAATCGGGTTTCGCGCAGGCGCAGTACATTCTGCCGACGTGCTCTCTTTACCCTTTGTAGATGGAAGGTAGCTATTACACCCCAGGAGTAACCCTTGACCAACAGTAGGGAAGCAGATACGTGATCATCGTCTCTCACTTGATTGACAGCTCTGCAGTACGGTAATGTTTGCGGAGACCAGAGTACGGCAACAGTCAACTATGCATCAGTGAAGGAAGTATTGTGTGATATCATGGTGTTGTTGGATTTAGAGGTGGATAAACTTATTTTGTTTCGCAAAAGACAAAAAAGAATTAACCATGTGGTTTGGCATTATGGCTGAGGAGTGAAGGGGAAACGTATCAAGGAATAAACATAAAGTATTGGGACAAAAAATATTAGTGTAGGTGATGGATATCAATGTCTTCTGATAAACACGGTTTCATCAACGAAGGGAAGGATATTTAAGGAAGGAAGTTCCTTGGTATGTTATCTTTGACATTGTCTTCGTTATGTTGACTGTCACTACGAACTCCAAGGTCAACTTGTTCCTACCCAAGTCATTTAACGAAAGTATACATTCCACACGATCAGAAAATATCCTGCAAGCGGCCCTTTCGGTTTTGGACAGACTTTCCAACAACTAACGTTACCTGTCCTCACATCACACCAAATTTTTCCCGCCAAAAATGCCGCCCGTGCACGATTTATTCGCTTTTGAATGTCCCCTTGACAGGGCGTGGCCATCCCATCTTTTGTACGATTATGCAGGTGAGTCCGCATTGTATCACAGCCTCACCTGTCTGCCTTTTGTCGCCCGGCTCTTAATTTTTCCATCCTCCTTTCCTCCATCAAAGCCCGCTGTCAGCTGAGTGGAGGTTGATAAATAGCCTTAATTATTGCCTGAAATTCCGCCAGTGGGACGGGACAAAGCCGGGAACTGTAGTCCGAGCGTTCCGCGACATTGTGGTCGCCTTTTGTCTCGTTGTTTCCCCGTCTTCTTGATCTTTAATCTGCCACACGTTCGGCATTACTTCCAAATCATCGCGCACACTAAGAGCTCGGTCGTAAATGAAAATTACTGTTTCTGTGCGTGTCACCAGGTGTTCAGATCTAATAATAGGGACGCCTTCCTCCACAGAATACAAGATAATTGACAGTATCTATAGAAAAAACTAGGAAAGGGATAAAAGGGGAAATAATGGTCTGAGAAAATTGCAGTTATTGTAAAAAAGATGATATCTCGTAAATTAGTAGATTTCAAATAAGTAACGGAATGGAAGTGAATAAGGATGACGGAATGAAAAGAACCCATACTGAGATGTTAATGGTGTCATGGATTCGTTTAGTGTGACGGTGTTAGGTCCATAAACATCTGCAATCATACCTGTAAGGTTTCTGTGTTTATTGTCAACAAAGCTTGCTTCCATAAAACAAGCACAAAGGAATCCCACAAAAGTTACACAAAGCAGAAACGTTCCTCCGTGAGTAGATTGCTTTAGTATACAATACATTTTTTTTACATTTTTCTTAAAAAATTACATATAAAAAGTTTCAAACTCCGCACGAATCACTCAAATCAGAAGCGTGCGTACTACTCTTTTTTATCTCTTCAATCAAAACAGTAACAACTGTAGAACTATTTAGTTCATCATTTCGAAATCTGTACCCTTCCTGGTAAAAAAAAGATTTGGTCAGTTTTCTGCATGGCAGTTTGTCCTGCTAGTATTTCTATTCAGACGAAAGGAAAACGATTTTCTGACCAAAGTTCTAGGACACGCGTTCACGCCTGAGTACCTAACTTGTGTACAGTTTGCGACCACAAAGCTGCAGTTTCGGGCGACAGACTGACGTCTGTTCTATTGTTCCTTCATGACCCACACTGGCTATCAGAATCACTTCTGTGTCTACATTTCCATCAAATCAGTGCGTACTATATTTCGATTAGACCTAAAGCTGTGGGTTTTTTCGAACAAAGGTCCTCTTTATTCCCATAAATCGGGTTGAGTGAGAAGTTTATCCGCTGGTTGTTCCTGTGTATTGGCCGGGAGCACGCGAGGGTAAGACAGTGTAAACAAGGTGTGTAGAGATAACGGGAACAGAGGTGTGCACACACCTGCGTGTGGGTACAGGTGAGGCGGGCTGTGCCTGGAAGCTGTACATGACGCCGTGGGCTACTGGTCTAACGGCCCTGTACTGACAGCTACCTGACGTCATTAAAAACGTGGCGCTATTCATTAGCCACTGCCTCAAAAAAGTCAAACCACTCAGTAATGTATCTGACTGATCTATAGACTTGACACTTTTTACCTCTTCACATAGTGTGTGTGTTACTTTGCAATTAGCCTTCGGGCACAAGTTTGCGAATAAATAAACTTATTGTTCATGACCAATCTTTTAGACCAGACTGATCAGCGACCTACATTCTTGTACATTCAGACGTCAGGAAATTGATGGAAAAAAGCGATGTACTTAAGGGGGGTCTTCCTTCGCCTGTGGTGGTTTAAGGACAAGATTGATCGGTGATTTTTCACGTTG
This sequence comes from Branchiostoma floridae x Branchiostoma japonicum, assembly GCA_013266295.2. Lineage (NCBI taxonomy): Eukaryota > Metazoa > Chordata > Leptocardii > Amphioxiformes > Branchiostomatidae > Branchiostoma > Branchiostoma floridae x Branchiostoma japonicum. The sequence goes on along the minus strand of CM023837.1, from coordinate 6,332,944 downwards.
TTAAAACAATAGAAGACAGATTTCTGTGACGTGTAGAAGACCCACAGTGTCGTGAGGAAAGACTGATGACGATCTATCAGACAAAGGGCAAACGACCACACGGATCCTGGCGTCATGTTACTCCCGAAGTCCAAGTCAGCTCTTTTCTTAATCGAGATGTTAGTAATGAGTGAGGGGAACTAAACTGTTGGCTTTGATTTGTTCTCAACGTTTGTGACACTAAAATGGTAGCATGATAATCTAACGGAAAAGGGAAGATAATGCAGTACCTTCTCCACATGTCCCAAACTTCAAAACTTTCACGGGCAACCATATCCAAGCAGATCTTTTGGTGGCTGCAAAACAGTATCAAATTGGCCAGGCAGTATTCCAATACGGGTGAGTGCCGGTAAAGGTTTGGCTGGCGTAAAAAAAAAAGATACCAGTCAAAAAAAAAAAAAGCCCGAAAAATACGCCTAAATAAAAACACGTCAAAAATAAGCCGAAGCCAAAACCTCTGCTTGGAGAAAAGTTAACCATCTCCCCGGCCGGCGGGAAATGAAATGACAAGTCACACAAGTGGACACAAATCGGAAAATCCCGCGGGTTTATGTCTCCATTAGCGAGGTGTGAGGGCTATTGTTACCCTGGGCACGAGAGTGAGCCGCGTCGGACCGGTGTACGTGTGGGGATTTGTCAGGCGATTTGTGCGGGATCAGCGGGATTGTGTCTGAATTGTACCGCGGGGTTTGACCGGATAATCCTAGAACAACACACCAGGCAAAAAACGATATCCGTGTAGGAACGGGGGCAGGTGGATAGATAGATAGATGACAGGGAAAGAAGGAAAAGAAACGATTGACTGAAGAAAAGAAAAGAAAAGAAAAGAAAAGAAAGGAAAGAAAAGTAGCAACGAGCTCGAGGGAAGAATGTGGAACAACCCATGTGACATCCCACTCTAACATTCCTAACAAAACAGTCTTACATGTTCTAACATTTGCCGCAACCGTCGTATGTTCCCACTAGCTTCCATGTAGTGTATACTTGACTCTAATCTCCAAGCAGATGGTGGCATGCAGATCTCGATGTTTTCTGATCTAGCTTCCTTGGCTGTCCCTTACCCCAAGGTAAGGTGAAGCGAGGGGGTGTCGGAGAAGGAAGCTATGCAATCAGAAAACTTCACGATCTCTCATCCCAACATCTGCTTGGAGATTACCTGTGCCGGCGGCACCACCGGTTTGAGTTGGGCTGGACTACATGTAACTCGACTTGACACAAGTGGGCCGACGCACGGATCGCCTGACATACCGCTGCAAAATCTGTTCACTTCCCGCCACTGGCATTCACTAGTGACTGTGGCTTCTGGTCCTGTCAGTGGAGTAGGGTTGTGGCCGATTCAAATCATTTTGAAGCATATCTCTGTCTTCCTTAAGGTTCAATCTTGTAGGGACTTTGAATAAGAAATGCATAGTGTAATGACAAACTACTTACTATTTAGATAGAACAGAAAAATTCAGATTCCTTATGAAACTAGACAAACCATGTATCATTAGGTCTATATGTTCATATATCTACAACTGTTTTAAGAAGCGAGAAGAAGTTGAACCTGTACATAGTAGCTAACATTAGTACGTATAGTTTTGGTAAGATATTGCTTTAAGTTTTACTTCTGCTTTATTCATGACCTGCACTTAGCTCGTAAGAGCATAAACGTGCAATAAAGGTCTTTCATTCTTGATAACAAGAAATCGGAGATGCAATACTTCTGTGAAATTTTTAGTATTTTTTATGTCTTGTTTTAATCATTATTAAATTTCCTTCTGGCTCCTGGCCAGCTTCTGGGACCTCTTGACCTAACTTCCTGTGTCTGACCTTTTGTGGTTTGTGGTTAAGGATTTCCACCGCCGAGCAACTTCAGGCAATGTCGTAGCCAGACAAAAGCACCTTGGATCTGGCATCACGGTGACGACCGTCTGTTTTGGTTGTCGTCTGCCAAACACGTGTAACCAAAACTTCCAAACAGACTCAGTTCGAGAAACACACGCGTACGCGTTTCAAAATCTCCAAACAACGCTGGGCTTGAGATTAATAACCCCAACACAAACACGAGGAGGGCTACTAACACCTGTTGAGAAGATAAGATGGTTTGTTTTGCTGGAAACTGTGATTGTTTACCGCTACAAACAGCACGTTCGGCCCTGTGCTGGGCCGTGACATAAGGTAGCCACTTGGTAAGGAGGAAACTCAATGTTTATCACGTTTTCTTTTGTGCGCCTAGATTAGGGCCGTGGACTTATATGTGATGTATGATAAAATCACTGTTTGAAACATCTGTAGATTGTTTTATTAGAGAAATGCTCGAGAAAAACTGTAAAGTTAACGTTTACCGGAAAGCGTAGACACCAAAACTCACATCAATTTGTCCTATTGTGATTTTCACACGCAACTTTCAAAAGTTTATTGAAAAGTGCAGTATGAGAAAGGAATTCATACTTTTGTTTGGTCCTATTGTTAAAAAAAAGGTTAAGACTTGGTTTTGCTTCCGTAGTTTTAAATAACAGCAGACTACCACACAGCGGATCGACGCTGTTAATATGGAGGTAATATTGCACCCACCTTTCCCTCCACATAATGATGCCGCTGTTGACGACCTTGAACGATGACAACAATAGAGCAGTCCGGTTCAGTTCACATGCAGTAATTGGACGCATCCTAAATTATACCTCATCTTCTCAATATAGCGGTATTTGGCGGTCATTATCTCCTATATCCGCGTACAGGGTCCCAGTGGGTGGTACAGGAAAAGAAAGCAGTACTTATTCTTCACCCATATTGTCAGCTAGTCTCCACCAGACTAACAACGCGGGTTCAAAAACAGTAAAATTTAGCCAAATAGGGAGGATAATTGGCCAGGGGAGTTTGGCCACCGTAGAGTTCATTTGCCCTCGCCGCTAGGGGGAAATTAACCCTCCCGCGGATTGACTCTCCTGGCCAATTATTTCCCTTTTATGCCGAATTCTACGATCCGTACCCCCGTAGGAAGGTCTGGTGGAGGCTAGTCAGCATGAATTGTTTGGTACGCCTCTTCGAGACTCGACTTGTGTAGTTCCAACACCCCATACAACCTTCATAACCACATTCTACTACTGAGGGATTAGTCCACTGTCTGGTGATTTGCGTTTTCTGATTCTTTGTTAACAGTGCAACACACACCTGTCTCACTGTTACATTCTAGCCACGCTGAAGGAACATGCAACACACTAGATACTCTTTTTCTTCACGTGGAAAATCTTTCTTTTTATTTCTACAATAGAATTATCGGTATATGTACATAGTACCGTCTATTATCATTCTGGTTGCCCTTCCGAGGTTCAAATTCAGATCAGCGTTAATATCAATATGCCCTATTGTTTTTGGAAGCGCTCCAATTCCGTTTGGCCGCCGCTATTGTTCCTGACTGATGTAGAAATGTACAAAAGGGTCCGATCTGTTGTCCTTGACAGTACAGAGATACAATAGAGATATCGACTTGTCACGAGTCGCCTGATGGATGTTTTCCCCAGGTAAAAGTCGAACACAGAGCCGTATTGTTTCCCCTGTTGTGTGTCGAGTAGACAGGAGCTCATTAGAAATGGCCAGAGTACATGTGCACTGGCCCCTTGCAGATTTACTATAAAAACTGCAATGATAGGTTCAGTTCATTAAAAAGGAGAAGTCAATAAAACTGCTTTTTAGTGGTATTTGTTACTGTTTTTAAACGAGTTTTGTGGTCATTCAATTTAAAGGTTCCACAGACACCGAAACTTCTCAGTTGTATAAGATATGATTTTTTTACAAACAACCAACATAAACAGTGATTTTGTTCGTGCCAATTTTTATATATACCAGTACTGTATTGTGATTCTGAAACCGAAACTATGTGATTTTACACACTAGTAACACAGTCGCAAAGCCTTTGTCGTGATAAGTACTAAGTACTATCTATTGTGGACGCATATCACTAGAATGTATTGTTTACAGTACATTATTTCAAAAGTACATAAAAGTTTGTTTTACAATACACGTGGGGAAAATCTGGTCAATCTGGCGCCAACAGATCACGTGAGTTTTTTGCGCGTCCTGTCCACACGCAGGACCGTTAGATATGCTTTCCAAGCACAGGTTAGGCTTGTTTGGGACGTTTTTATGCGTTTTGTCGGTATTTAAATTGTGTCAGGTTTTCTCAGGCCAGTATACCCAAGGAGAAGCTGACAAAATAGAAAGCCCGACAAAATCTTGGCCTATACGCAAGCAGTAAAGTGACATGTTATAGTTTGTGATTGTAGTGTACTTGACTTTTAGTGAACACAAGGGAAGTGATGACTCTACTTACTCTGATGAACTCACAACGCTATTGTCTTTGTGTTGGAGAACACGCACAATATCACTTCGTACTAAACTTGCCTCAATACTTCGGTTTCTGTATAAACCTCACGTTTTATGATTGTACACAACCTCAGAAACGTTGACAATTAAGGGTGATATGAAATATGTATGAATCCATTTGCTGTTTTCTATCTACCCATCACATTAATGAAAGGAGTTTGTGAAATATGAGATGGGAGCTTCGCAAAAAAGGACGCCGCCACCACTACAACTTTAACTTTGTATCACCACGAACAGAAAGCAACGTTACCAAGTCTTACTGAAATCAGTAAATGTTTACTTTTAACATGTCTCTTTATGTGCTTCTAGGGGAGTCGGCCTTGGAGAGGAACATACTGTTCCTGTTGCCGGTTCCCCTCAGAATTTTAATCATTGTTGAGTGGAAAAATACTTTGTTTCATAACTTTCATTCACAATTGTTTATATATCTTTTAACATGTCTCTTCTAGGGGAGTCGGCCTTGGAGAGGAACATACTGTTCCTGTTGCTAGCTCCCCTCAGAATTTTAATTCTGTCAAGTTGAATAAAATAAACATTTTACACAGGAGCGTGTCACTATTTACTCACTATTTTCCCCGCTTTTGTTAACCAGAAGACCACGTCATCCCATGCACCATTACCCCCGTACTGCGGCACAGGGCGGCGGGAAGCGTCCCCCCTGGTCCCGCTTGCCGGGTGACGGGCCTTAACCCCGCCTTTGTTCCTCCTGACCCCGGCTCTATTAGATAATGCCGCGTCTGGAATTGTAAAATGGAATTTATTTGTTCCCAGAAATAATTAATTATGCTGTGTGGTTCGGTTTGGGTTTTCGACGCGTTACGTTGAGTTAACTTGCAAGCACAAGCTACGAATCCTTTCTTAGCTGTTACCTACTAAAACAAACAAAATGCAACTGAAGAATATGCATGTATTCAATATAGATGAAATAAACAGAAAGAACGCTTTTGAAAACTATCAGTTCGATCAGAAGCTGATAGGGCATATAGATAAAGTAGAAATCATTTCAAAGCAACTTTCAACAGCTATCCTTAATGCATGTTATTGCATTTCTCTTTCAAGGCAAAACGAAGTACGTATAGGTTATGATTTTAAAAATTATTAAGTAGCATACAAACATACATAGATGAAGGAACGTTTCAAATGATCGTGTCCTTTTCCAGCGCTCTTTTAAATGAAGTGCGCTTTTTCTGGCCAAGGATGCGCCTCTTTTCTAACAACAAAGGCGATTGGTTTTCTGTGAACTTCTTTGTCAGTCCTTAAGGAACAATCACAACTCTTGAAAAAAACATCTCGGAAGTGAAGGTAGTGATTACTGTGTGTATAGAGGAAGCTGGGAACTTCCCGAACTGTTTCCTGTGGGTTTGTCTCTTCTAACCTTTCCATACGACATTGGGTGTGATAGTATGAATTACGTCTGAGATATCACTGTAATTAAGTTAGCGTGGTTTGCGAACAGTGTAATTTGGGACCTTTTGATAACTTGTACTCATATGGAACCGTCGGAGTAACCCTGTATTAGTTTTATGCTTTGCATCAAGATCTCCAAAATGTTAAAAAGTCGTATTTTTTCAAAGATTTTATTTTTGAAGATGGTGAGTTTTCATCACGTCTTGACAGTGAATTCAAGTCACGATATGTACAGACTTGTATAGAAGAATTAAAACGACATGCTGATGGAAAAGGCAAAATGAGCATGACCAAAATGTCAGCAACTCTTACTGCAAGACATGCCTGTCTGTTTGATATTAGAGTTGACGAGGACTGTCTGCTTGTCCATTTCTTATTCTACTTGCCTAGGCTATAACTTACATCTAGAACATTACAGGGAACGCTTCTTTTTAAGTATTTGTGAGCATCATTAACGGAAGGCTATCTAGTTGTCACTTCGGTTAGATTAGTAAAAGAAAACAAAACGCTTTGGTTAGGGCAGAATTCGAAGTTTCGTGCCAACATTGTCATCTTCCCTTTGTCAGAGTTTCAGACAGCGTTGTTCCTGATTTAGAAAAGAGGAAAATTCTCCAGGGACAGTGTTTGTTTATGGACGCAATAAAGCATGAAAATTGCCCCAGTGTTCTTGTGTTAACCTCCTCCATGTGGTTTTCGGCCTCTTTTCTTTCCCTCGTCCCGCTCGGAACAAAACAACCGGTAATTTTGGTCACGACACCGTGAACAGAGGCAACACGTGAGCTCAAACGGCACATGGTCGCTTAGGTCTGATTATTCTAAGCTAGAGTGCTTCAAAATCACTGCAAAACACACAATACTTAAGCGCATTTTTAGACCTGTATTGAAGATAAAGCACTTGAGAGTAAATGTATCCATTTAATTTTACGGTTCCGCATTTGAATTGATGTCGTAGATCCACAGTATGCAAGCATCGCACCTAAACAAAGGAAGGTCATCCTATATAAAATAATACGCAAAAAAATTCAAATGTTTGCACAAAACAAGAGAGTTGACACAACGTTCTTATGTCATCAAATGTTGCTGAGTGTGTCATTATACCATTCGAATGATGCTCAACAAAGAAAACAAAGATTGGCAATCATACACACTAGTAACATATGCAGACTTTAAAGCTGGGCCAAAACGTCACGTTACCTGTGATGTCCACACTCGGCACCGGATCCTAACGGTAACTGTCTCATGATCAATCGTGCCGACGGAAATGAATGGAAACAGGGGGTTCGGTCGTGTGTATTGTAAGAAACCCATACGGTTGACAACGAGTTACAAATGTGCTGTCTTGTACCGTCTGTAGCACAGTATGATTAATGATTTAGTCCCAGACAAAATTACCGGTAAACCTGGGTCGCCTATAGACGCCATCCTCCAAAAATGTGACACTAGAACATACGTAAAATCAAAGTTCTTTCTCTGATTATAAATGCACTTAAAACGACATAAAGGGTAAAGAAATGGCCGTTATACTTTTAGAAACGGCACGGGCATGTATTACATCTTTATCTTTGTTTTTTGTCACGGTAACTGTTATAATGACTAATGATGTACGTACACTGTGTTGACGTTTAAACTTACAGATCCCTTTATAATTCACATGTAATTGAAAAATATGTTTATTCTAATCTTTTCAGACTTGTTAAGGTTCATGTACGTATTTTAGAGAAGTGTCTATTTGATGTAATATCTGTACGTGGAAGTTTTTAATACAATTTGTGCGTTGTTTCCGTTCATTGTCCTTAATGGCGCCACTCAATACAAATTGGCGCCTTGTACCTGTCATCTCTGAGATAATCTATTATCTGTTTTCCCCACAGGTGAGGACGTTCACCTTTATTTCCCCTGCGATGCGGAAACGCTCTATCGGAAACAGCGTCAACGGACGGACGGGTAGCGAACCGACCAAACCGGCCAAAGTTCGTCTGTGGCCCAACCCTGTTGGAGTAAACATTAAACACACACAACACAAGGACGGACTTACGAGAGAAAGCGTGATGTTTCCGTGTCTGTTGATGCTGTAGTGTGGACATATGATTAGATGGATCAATTCAACAACGTTCAGAACACGAGGAGAGCACGTCTCTATGCACGAAACTTCCGGAAATTTGTTTTGTTTTGTTTTGTTTTTGTCCCAGAATAGAGAATGTTTGCTCAATGTGACAGACTGGTCGACGTTCGTACCCTATACTGTGTGCTGGAACACGACGGAAATTGCTGACAAACAGTGACAATTGAGATATTCTTTTTATTTGTCATTTGATACAAATGTCAGTGTTTATGGGTGTGGTCTGCGCTTTGTATACGAACCGTTACTTACCTGTCGTTTTGTTGTCTTGTCGTATATACGGGATTAATATACGTACTACAGTAGCCACACATTCCATATGTATATTAGTGGTAAGTGATTCTTCTGATTTCTATCGTACAATTAACGTTGTAACGACCAAGAGGAAAACATGTTTACACTTCTTCACTTTATTGTGTTATGTTTCAGGTATTTTTTCTAACGTGTTTTTGTTGGGGCTTAACTTTTTGGCATGTACACGGGAAAGAACAATGATCAGTCATCATTAGTTTATGTTAAACACTGCCCCCCTTACGGTGTCCATGTGGTCAGGGCAGTTTGGAATGGGCTCGGCACGACTTCAGCCGCTCGACCCGCGCATGGGGGTCTTGCTTTGTCTCGTGCCTAGCTGGTCTCTGATTGGTCGACGGCACGCTTCCCCATCCCCCTCGCACGCCCTTCGTGCGATCCCAACAAAACAAACGGCACGACAGGGACGCTATAAATGCGCCCACTTGTCCACTTGTGGTCAGAATCCTTCAAGACGCAGTTACGAGCTATGGAAGACTACAGCCCTACCCACACCGGCGAGCTGTCCGCGGCGCCCTTCTGTTGGAGTCCGCTCAAGGCGGAGGCTGCACCGGCAGACCACATGTTCGGCCACGCCATGGACCACAGCACGGTGGACGGGAGTAGTATCCTCACGTCATACGCCCAGTTCACGCCGTACGGAGGGGACGTGATGATACAGGAGGCCGGGGGTGCAGAGAGGGATGCAGGCAGGAGGAGGGAGGGGAGACGTGCGCGGGCCAGTCGGCCCAGGAGGTGTCAGCCCACGCCGAACATCCTCCGGTACCGTCGTCTGGCGGCCAACGCCCGTGAGCGCCGCAGGATGCACGGGCTGAACGACGCCTTCGACAGGCTGAGGCAGGTCGTGCCTGGCATCGGAGACGACCGCCAGCTCTCCAAGTACGAGACGCTTCAGATGGCGCAGAGTTACATCCTTGCCCTGAAGGAACTCCTGGACGACGAGGTGACCGCCCCCGACAACGGATCTACCGCGGCGTCCAGGCCGAGCAGTCCCGAAGGACTCAGTTCCAGCAGCTCGGTGAGGGACACAGACGAAGAGTTTTCCACTCCAAACAGAGTGACAACGCGCCTAGACGGTATCTCCGGGGAAGACGAGGAAATGACAAGGCGGGCTGGGCAGACCGGTTCAGGCGAGGACTGTGGGTGGAGAGTTCAGGCATTCGCCGTCTTTCACGACACGGACTCTGCCCTGCTGACAGCCGCCACAAAAGAGAACTTTCCTGGGGGCCGATGGGGCCTAGACCGCTGATCTTCTGACTTTTTGTCAACTCTGTACATATGCCCGTCATAGCCTGTACTTAACCACTACAATATGCACAATGGAGAGTCTAGGTGAGGCATTGTTACCTTCTACAATGACGGCCATTCAGTTGTAGAAAGACCGTAAACAGAACTGTTGTTTCCTATTATTCCATGTACTGTTCATAGTCCTAAAGTCATCGGTCGGGCAGATGGACACACTCCACTGCCTCTGAAGTGCTGTGATATCAAACAGTTCCACACACTTCACATGCTGTAAAACTGTGGGACAAATATGACCCAAATCGTGCTTCCACTCCAAATGATACTCCCTAGCTTCCACGATATCGCAGTATTTTCTTACAACTCAGCTTTGTTGTCCAACGTACGAATGTTGTCTATGACCTCACACGAGGCTGTTTCATACCATAGTTTATATTTTTGGCAAAATGATAACGATGATTTGTAATACGTATGATTACTACCCGGAAGCGTCGTCAGAAACATGCACTTAGTGTCAGACGTTAAGAAGTGCTTATATTACATGGTTATCAATGAAATAGAGTGATATTTTTCATATTGAAACAATGAGAAATAAACTAATCCTGGAAATTACCTACCAATTTGTCACTTTTTTCTTACATACTCTTTTCCTTGCGCAAGTACGTATTCAATGACAATATCATTTACAAGTGTCCCAGAGAAAGATGTCTAATAGAATATCGTGACGATTTTACAAGGTCCTCAACTACAGGGCAAATACTCCTCGACTCACAAGGTATCGTTTACGTTTTATTGTAGTCTGTGATTATGCATGGGGGTTTCGGGTACCCGTGTAAAGATGGTGCGATAGAAAAAACATGGGTAAAAGAGAGACGATCGCTAGCTTAACCCCTCAGAGGGCGAGACGAGAAAAGTCTCCTCAGAACAAGTCTTGTGCGTCTAATCAAATACTATAGGAGACTAGCCGATAAAAAAGTTAAAAGTAGATGTCATAAAATAGGATGTAATGAAGAATGATGCGTATAGATATTAAAATAGACGCTTGACGTAATGGTAATTGGCAGTACGTATAAACAATGCGTGGGGCTAGGTAAGTTAATTAAAGTAATGTACGGCACAATTGCACGACAGTGTAGTAATTAATCCTCAATACAAACGAATATCCTGTACCCTTCATACATATCCACATGTTCTTAACCCCCATGGGAACTGAGGAGTGCTTCCACATGTTTCCAAAGAGACCGGTCGTACGACCAGGGCGACAATTACCTCTTTATGCCTGCCCTAATCACCGTGCCACCCCTGCACTACAACAGACAGGTAATACCGCGGGTCATATTTTACAACCTGGGGCGCACGAGCCAATTCACACCTCTTCCTACAGGTACCTCTGTTGACACTCGTTCATCAAATTGTTAATAACACGCACTCCACCTCAATTAATCCTGTCAGAGGACGCTTCGGTAAAGTCCGCATGTGTGATCAGTGGGTCTGAGCACGGCCTGTTACAAATACTGGAACAAAAGATACCCACCACAGCAAGCTACCTACCGAAACACATCAAAAGGATGCGAGCATTCTGTGTGACAAGCAAGGTAGGATTTTGCGACCACGAGGGCAAATTCAGTACTGCAAGGGAATTAGAATTTGATTTGAAACACAAATTTCAAACGGTTAGCAAATACAAGGTCCTGTTCTACCGCCCTCCTATCATATGCCCTTCATTTGACATATTGCAGTGAGGTCACACTTTGTTACGTTATGAAGACCTTTATTAATTTATTGCACATTTTCTCCACACTGGTCACAGCAAACCTATACAAAGTTTATAGATACAAGCTACATTAGGATATGTTTTGCAATGGAAGGTGTGCATGTGTTTACTATAAACGTTCTTTATGTTGTAGCTCTCTGACGATCGAGCCACATTTTTGAGAAGTTTAGGCATAACGCGTGGGACGAGGCGTCGGCCGGGTGTTCGGTGTTTGCAGCACCTGCGTCGGGAAGAGTAGGACAAATATTTGGACATCACACCTCGGAAATATTGCTTCCTTTACGACTCCCCTCGACTCGCCACGAGACTCAAGACTACGTCAGGGGAAACAGTCCATGCCTTCTGTATTTCCTAGAATTGTTTGGCGGTAAATCAGACGTAATATGACCGTTAAACTTCCTGTTCATACCTTTTGTTCCGCGAATGAAACAAAGCATAGCTGAAGCCTTGGTTGTAGTCATGTTTCCTCCTTCTTGTTGTACCGTTATACAGTTTTTGTTTTTCATCGCCAAGAGTAAAATTCAGGCCAAACTAGAAGTTATTATTCCCCTAACCATCGCTCAACACACCTGGCTCGACGCATATTATTGGTCACTGGCGGGCGTTTTTCCAAAATGAAGTCGACGTCGACTAGAATCATCATCTAGTCCGTGATGATCTCTGAACTATCTTCACCGCAGCAGACATGATTAGAACTGACAAGTGACGTATGACCTCCAGGATCAGAAGCCATTCTGTGATCTTTCCCGCGCACCGTCTGAACAAAGGCGCTTCCCGTTCTCACCATTCAGCCCTTCTCACGGAAACTGTTCCCTTCAACATGGCCTTCGTTCTCGCCTCTGCTTTGGCGAGAAGTGTAAATATCCAGATAGAATGCACGGATCGTGATATCGCGTTTAGATTACAGATGTGTCTGGAGAAATCAAAGATGAGTCGCGACGTCCAATCTGGCTGTCAATCAGACTGTCACACTGCACAACAGAGGGGTGTAAATTACCTTTTCCCTTCATCGACCACCTGTTGTGTCTAATGTCAATGTCATGTCTATAATGCCCATTCTTTAGTTCACAAAGCCAAGTGGAAGTAATTTTGCCACTTTCACGCGCGCCCAGACAATTCGACCACAATAGACCGCTATTAGCAAATAACTGCGATAAATATAAACCGGTGGTGGCACATACGGGGATGTCATAATGGCGTATCTGTGTTGTAGGTCTGACTTAATGTAGAGGATACACTTCTGTGTATCCAAAAGATGTGGTCACTACAAAATCGGCCCTCATATTTGTTATTTTATATCTTTAGCACACAGATGTATTTAGAAAAAAGACATGGTGCTTGAGTGGCTCATTTTAAGACAGAATATTTTACGACAGAATATCTTTTCCCACAAGTGACTATAGTGCACAACGGCGGGATAATAGACTGAGAATGGTCGCACGAACCTGGAATATGACGTCACACGGAAAATTACGTGGATGACATCTGTCTAACTTTGTGTTGAACTTGTCTGCAGAATTTGAACTTTGTTGCGAAGCACAGAATCTGTCCAGCCGTGTAAAAACACCCCATCTCTCACGAGCAGACCTTGCGCTTTCTATCAACATAAGGCTGTTGACTAACGTTTTGATTGACATCTTGCGATGGACGTTACAAACCAGCGAAGGAGAAACCGATTTTTGAGATAAGATAAGATACGGACTGATTATCTGAGCTTAATAGATTATTTTCCACAGTCCAACCAGCAATTCTGTTTGTGCAATTTCCTCCAGAAAAGCCGAAGGCACCGATCAAATCTACGTACCTACAAAACTAACTTTAACGTTATATAGATGAAGCACATCTTTGTTTGTTATGCGGTTATTACTCTTCTTTCTTCAAGTTTCTCTTTCCCGTAGCGAGTCATTGTTAGCGCTGCTTAATTGCACACATATTTTCTATCGTAATCCCTCTCAAATTGGTGTCACCGGAGGTAACAAAGGGATGAGATGTAGAATTGTTTCTAATCCTAACTTTTGACTTTTGCTTTGTCACACTGAAATCCAAGCATGTATCAGACATGTGTAAACAAGATTATCTCAAGCCTCAGGCTGGAATTTTAGCATCAGTAAAAAACCACGGTTGATCACTGGATGTTTTCAGGTCAGTTGTCAAAACGTAAATCGTGGGAAGCCGACAGACTCAATTGTTTCAACTGCCCCTAAAGCGCCGTGGAATTTCTTAAGTAAAGGCAATACAGGGAGAAACGCTTTACAAGTCGTAAATAACGCTTCTTGGCATACCTGGAGTTATTCATGATCTTCTGAGACCACGAGGGAATTCAGCAAGCAAGGCGGCCACCTGAAAAGAAACCCCAACTGTTATACATGAATGAATGAATGAACTTTATTGCTCAACAATCGTACATGGTACAATGTGTGGCAGTAATACAACAATACTACAAAACTAAACTATCTTATTACATTTCTTACTACAAACTACTATCTATACAGTATATGAGTAACAATATGGTTACGTGTACATTACTTGCTTTACTTCAGGACAAGTTCACGCAGTTCAGCTGCAGAACTTCTAGATTTAAGAATAGTACCTTGCCTTTAAGTGTCGAGTTGCTGAATGATTGGTAATGAATTTTAAGTGTCTCATTGTGAACTTTAAGTGTCTCATGCCCCAATTCAGCCATGTAAGGCTGAAAGGGTACGTGTGTGCACATGTTGCAAATAAACCAGTCATTCATTCATTCACTTATACGTTTTTGATACAGTTAATTACCCGCTACCATCTTGTATGCTGTTCGGTTTGTTCTTTACGCCATTTCTTGACAGACTCTGAATATATTTCCCACCTCTACAGGGAGGTCTGGGTCCCGGAGTTGTCTGTTTGTAGCCTTACATGCCCCCATCGCTAATTAGAATTGCGGGTCTTCCTGGGGTTAATTTGGGGTCGTATTTCTTAAGGGCATGTTGGAGACAAGAGAATGTAAGGTATTCGTGTATAGGTATCCGTGTAAGGCTCCGAATCTGACATTTTCTCCGAGATAGAGATCTGTGGACGTGGGAAGGCAAACCTAGGGAGAGTGCTATTAGGTGTATCATGTGTTGAAGGATAGAAATGCCTTGGGGTAGATTTGTGAACAGTTGTTTATGATGTAACCGCCTGATACATTTGGACTAAGTAGGCTTCTCTGGATGCTATATTAGGCACATTTGAGGTGCACTGAAGAATTGGAAAAAAGCAAAGACGTTGCCTGAGGATTGATGTAATTTTTTACTGGACAAACCTCTGCATGAAGCATATTTTGAAGAGTGTGTAACTGTAAATCACCTGTATTTGTGGTCACGCCCTGTCGGTGAGATCTGAGGGCATGCATTATGGCGGGGCACGCGCGTGGCACGAGCTCCCTACAGATTCCCACCCTGGTGAGAGCGGCGTCTGGCATGGGAGCGGAGATTTATGTCAGCCACACACGGGGGTTCCGAACCTCGGGCACGGCCACATGTGCAAATATCTTAATCTCCAAGCAGATCTTTTGGTGGCTACAAAGTCAGTATCAAGTTGGCCAGGCAGTATCCATTTGCCAGACAGTATCCAATACGCCTGGCTGGTGAAAGAAAAGATACCAGTATCTGTGGATTGGTAGCGGAAATAGTTTTACAAGTGGCTACTATTGACTGGTGTCTTGCCTATTACGGCAGGGCTGCAATTTATCCCATTCTGTTCTACCAAAGAGCTTTAAAGTGACATTTTAAAGCTCCTTGGTTGTACAATAACAGAAATGGTGGGCCTCAGTGACAAACACCGACTTTGTTTTACAAGGGTTACAGATTATTCTTGTGTCTTCTCCTTACTTGATGGTCGTCCCCCAAAACTTGTCCAAACAAAGGTGTATGAGCTATGTTCAGTTGGAAGGGAAAATTGGCGCCGTTTAAAGATGGATGGGTTGGAAGGGTCACCTGAAGGCGATGACAGTTCTCTTGAAATCATCTATCAATCTGTCAATCTGGTACCCAATGATCACAAACGGTCTCTGGGGACTCTTACCGTGCTGGGGGACTCTTCACTGTCATCATCGGGCAGGTGGGCCGAGTCATGGGGGCCTTAGCTATCAGATTACCTTGTTTTTGTCTTGTCTTGCCTTTGGGGTTTAGGTAGCCAACATCAACTTGCTACACTGGTGATTTGAAGTGAATCACCAACTCTGGACTGTAGAATTTGGACCATCGCACACCGGGGCATGCCCCTACACTTTTTTCGAAAGGTGTGGTGGGTTCTTTAACGTGCGTGGGGTGTGCAATGTTTAGCTATGGTAAAACAAACATATATTTTTCTTTTTGTTTAGGCTTTTTGTTAACGCTTGGAGAGGGTAGTCTTTATCAAGTGACTGTGTACTTTGTACGGTTGAGTGTTTAAACATTCTCCTTTTCACTGTCTATTACTATTTATTTTATACCGGCTATCTTTCTTTCTCTCCCCTCTTCCCTCTTCCCACCTCAGTAGGCACCCGCTAAGATCGCCATGGTCCAAAAAACTAGATGGACATGTCAAAAGTTCCTAATGTGTCGCGCTGGATTTGTAACATTTGACTACCCCTGCTGGTTAAACTGACTCAGAATGACATCCGATTGTTCCCGGAGAAATTGACCACCGTTCAGGGCACGACTTTTGACCTCTGTCGGGTGCCTTTCTTGTTTCATTGGTCATTACGCGAACCACGTCAGTTTTTATCACTGTACGAAAAGCAAACTGTCAGAGTGTGAAAATGCAAAGCAACTCTACACAAGGAAGTGAAATCATCCGTCCTGAATCTCGAATCTCGATATAGCAGGCATGGGTTATAACGCCATATTGACCCCAAAAATGATGATATGGTTCAACGGAGAACAAGTCTATGACATTTATAGAGAAGTGGGACATAATTTGATACAAAACAAAAGTACAGCGACTTTCGTAAGGTCTTCTACAACTATGCATACATACAAACAAACAAGTGGATACAAATGAATTAATCTACCTACAAGTATATGGATAAATCAGCATGATGAGTTTAACGTATCGCGTTAACACTACTGGCTCTAAGATCTAAACATTCTTTGATATATTTACCTATTTGTACACAGTAAGGGTACCGTACTCTCCTCCTAGAATGACAAAGTGTTTTGGTAGATCATTGAAATTTTAATGAGATCTTAAACCCTCCTATCGCGATTTCAACCACAAATGTGTTTTTTTCTTCCTTCCCCTTTTTAGATATCTTCGTATGATAAGTTAGCAAATGTTAATACAAGAAGTCTTTGAATAGATAGACATATTCCGCAAATTCACTGGTTTGGGAATTGTCCTGGCAAAAAAATGTGTTCCCTTTTGTTCTTCATAATTCCTCTGACATTATTTTTTTCAGATAAGAAATCTAAGACTTCCCCCTCAGTGCCCGTACAAGATCTTTCAACAATGGGGTTACAAAATGGGCTTTTAATTAGGGACTGTTTTCGTGGGTGACATGAATGAATTGTGCAGGTGCTCAGAGGTAGTTAGTTCGACAGTTAATCCTGTCCGGAGGCTGACCAGGGCATTGTGGGTCAAACAATGGGACGACATTTTGGCTCGCGGTCATCCATACATCATTGAGCCGTCTGATGGCGCTCCTCTTGAAATTCCCGGGTTTTTAAGTTGATAAGAGGTGTTGTTTAGATCCTTATCGGAGTAGACACATTACCTTTACTGGACTACAAATTTGGAAGAATCTTGACGCGATCATCTCCCATAAGGCGCCGTGTTGGAAAGGAGTAATTTGTAGGTGTTTGCTCTTCTTTTCTTAGTCTCCATCAGATCTAACAACGCGGGCTCAAAAACAATAAAATTTAGCCAAATAGGGAGAATAATTGGCCAGGGGAGTTTGACCACCGTAGGGTTCATTTGCCAGCGCAGTTAACTCTCCCGCCTACTGACTTTCTTGGCCAATTATCTCCCTTTTGTGGTTGGATTGTCGCACAGTTTGCATGGATAAAATACATATTATGACACGAGATAAAATATACTAATCACTAAAAGATATAGTGATGATCGTTATCAGTTCAACTAAGGGACGATATAACTTGATAACAATACTAGCATTTACCTATGATGTGCAAAGAAACGTTTTAAAATTCATGGACGGAAAACGTTATTTCATTACAACATGCTACTGTTTAAAAGGGAAACCATGTATGGAATTCTACTACATGCGCTTGTAACGGTCAGTCCTGTATCTAACATCTGACTATTTGGTTGTACTGTTTGTAGTCTCCACCAGACTAACAACGAGGGTTCAAAAATAGTAAAATTTAGCCAAATAAGGAGAATAATTGGCTAGGGGAGGTCAGCCACCGTAGAGTTCATTTAACCCTCCCACGGACTGACTCTCCTGGCCAATTAAATCCCTTGTTTGCCGAATTCTACGATCTGTACCCCAGTAGTGGGGGCTTATCTGGCTGCTGCACTGACGTTCTTGAATGTCACGCCAGAGGGCGCTCAGTAGACGTCACGGTGTACGGCCATGAACAGGCGCCACAGCTCCTCCCAGGAGGCTTTGGCATCGCCACACCCCACCTCATCCAACACCTCACACAGGGCCGGCTTCATCAGCTGATGTGGGAAAATGAGTACGACTTACGTACGACATAAGTACGACATGAGTACGACGTACGACTTACGTACGACATAAGTACGACAAAAGTACGACTTTACGACTTAAAAGCATCAAGTACCCCTACAGTATCATTTAGCCATCCTGGTATAGCCTCTACCAGGCTTCGGGAAGCAGCTGGAAACAGTGAAAATTGGCCAAATAGACAGATAACATGCCGCTCGGTAGCCGCTTCCCGAAGCCTGGTAGAGGCTAATCCTGGCAAATGGTAACTGCCTGGAAAATGGGTACTGCCTGGCCAATTTGATACTGCCTCTGCAGCCACCAAAAGATCTGCTTGGAGATTAAGTATGATAACTTACGTCGATTTGCTCGTTAGTCATGCCCGCCGCCTTGTGAAGTAGTGCCGCCTTCTTCACCCCCTCAAACCCGCTTCCATCTAGACCTTTGATGAAGTCGTCCAACACCTGCACCACCTAGGGAACAAAAACGGACTATGTAAGTAGACAATACATAGTCACAACTTACGTGCAATGATTTTTAAATGAAACACCAAAATGTCCGATGTACATAGCAACGTGTAAATTGTATTTGTCTTAATTGTCTTGCACCCTCCTCTTGGTGTTGTATTGAGAGATAAAGGGCTGACGTCGGCTTTACTCAAGCAACCTTAGCTTTCATCTTTGTATATATTCATTGTAATGAAGATTATTTTACCCCCCCCCCCCCTTTTTTTACAGATCATTAAATGACGCCCTGGATGTTTGAACGTCCGTTCTATTACCATCATCCAAGTGTAACCCCCAGCATGCCGACTTTAGTTGGCCCATTTTAGGCCCTCGTGAGGGCTGTTTTGCGCCAACCATAAATGTCAGAAATGTGACATAATTGCACAAATATGTTGAAAAGTGGAAGTAAACGACAATCACATAAATATTTTTCTCAATTATTTCCATTTTTGGTGCGAAAATGTTACATAATTAGTGTAAATATCTCTTCTTACCTTTCCACCGTGCTCACGAAGTGCCGCATTACCGGCAAGCTGGCCGTACGGGATATTTTTGAACTTCTTAAAGTTCGCCTTAGTAGATTCATTCTTGAGCAGCCTAGACATTGGAAACATCCAGACGGATTTTTTTTTAAATGGCATTGACTACAAAAGTATATACATATTCTTTTTCCATTTTTAAGCCGAACAACTTCATCCCTGGAATGGCCTGAATCTTCTGGGACGAAAAATGTCTACTTTTTGTCATGTGTGTAGAAGTTTTACAATTCTGAAGGCTCTGCTAAAGCACACGAGAGGCGTAGAAAACACTGCAAAAAAGACGCGCAAACGGTAGACTGTACCAAACAGTCGTGATACTCCGGCAAAGTATAGAACACTTACTTGAGAAACACTCTCTCGCCCGCGTCTTGGAAGGACGGTTGGACCAGTCTTGCCCAGGACTCCTCCACGGCGGCCTTGTCAGCAGCACGGAGACTCATTTTGCCCTTTTTACGCAATGTTCTTTATGGAAAAAATTTAAAGAACATTATTTATGTTTTGTACTCTTGCATTTGACAATAATAAAAACAGCAATCTGCAGAACAAAATGTTTGAGATGGTCTAAAGTTTTAAAAGTACAATTTTTTTCCAAATGCAAGAACATAACATAACAACATACCTTCTCTAGACCGTTCCCGACAGACTGGTTTGGTCTTGCTAAGGACACGTTGCTTTTTGTACACCTTGTCACGCACGACTGAAACTGGAACCTTTATTTTTTCTCGTCAAGTGGTCGAGTAATGCCAAAGGCGAAAAGTAGAGCTCAAAGTAAACGGACGAATAGAAGTGTATAGAGAGTTAAAATCATCTTTATTGTGGTTAGGACAAACATACAATACACAGGATGAAAGGTTAAAAGCTCCTAAAACAACTCCTTTTCTGAGCTAGTCCTCTGCATCACGGGTATTTTGTTTGAATTCAGGGGATAGTAAGTTGGATAATATTATAATATTGAATATTACTGTAGATTAAAGGTATACTGCATCTTTGCTTCTTTCTTTTGATATCAAAAACGTCATGATTATCCTGAAGAGTGTTAGAGAGCGACGTGGTCTTCCTTGTGAAGAGGCCGATTGCGTGCGTCATGGAATGTGCACGTCCTCAAACTGTTGATGCACCGGTACCCTCTCCATGCCGTGTGTGCACAGACATGCCCCAGGAACATTTCTTACGCCACTTGGTTTTGTTCCGTGGTAAAACGGCTCTATTATCCAGGTCGTGCGAACTAAACTTTAACTGACTCTCTAGATTCAGCATAGAAAGGACGGCTCTTTGCCGTTAAAACATCGATTACAACATTAAACAAAAGTACCGAAGACAGCCACTTGCCCTTCGCTTTGCCAACACAAAACCCTCTAAGAGTTCACACTTCACGGACAAGGCACAGACTAGTGCGCCGTAAATAAGGGACTTGAAAAGTCCGGACTGGCTAGAAAAAATAAGATGAAGAGACGAGCTCATTTCCAACAACATAATGTAAACTCATGTGCTTTACTCATCCAAAATATAGCATAATAATAAGAGACAATGCACGTATCTCTGATGATGATGACACCATCGACATTGTGTACATGTAGCCAGACATGACGCTACCTACGGACATAACACCAGAGTGCCACCATCTTCTCTATAGATGGAAGCATGTCTACTACTAACGGCAGCGTGCGAAATACTAGGTTGCCCAGTTGCACCGTGCAACCATATTTTGCTTGGTGCAACCTATTTCTACACCCAGGTAGCTCAGTTCCCATGAAAGAGCTGATCACTTCAGGTAAGGGAAAACAACTCTGTGTCAGAAATGTATAAATTCACATTGCATTCTAACAATAATCATAATGTAGAAGAGTTTAAATTCAGGGCAACCTGGAATTTTGATGGGCAACCTAGCTTTCATCCTAGGTTGCCACTTGGCAACCTGGCTCAAAAAAGTATTTCGTACACTGTAACGGTGATAGATGAAAGATGTCCGCGGTTCATTATTACATCCCACCGATACTCGTGGTACATCTGAAGACTTTCCTAACTGAATACAATGGTAGCCATGGATTTACACTGGTATATGGTAAATCAGACATTTAATCTTAATGAGCATCACTACTAAATACACTAATACATACTATGGTAACGTTGAGAACACAAGGATTTCATTAACAAAGGGTTTCGGTGGCCTTCGTCTTTTAAATATCATAGTAATAATAGTATTCTTTTAAAAGCACCTCTATAATACTGAAGGCTACAATTTATTTCTTTTTCATTACCACGTTCATACTGAGAACCTGACTATGTATGTCACAGAAGTACACGTACTACGGGGTCCTGTGTCTTTATAAATGTACAGATATGATGAAACAATAAAATGGCCTGTTGAATAGTAACAACACCAGATTCTCCTCTTGAAAGACGGGGGGCGCCACAGACTTTCTGCGCAGTGAGTCACGTGTGTCATCTGCATAACGTGACGTCACAGAAGCGGTGGATTGCTCATTTCTTGACAAAGACTGGAGTTGTACAGTTGAAAATTTGGGTAAGTCCAATTTCTTGTGAAATAACAGAATCTAGAAATAAAACCCTACAATTGTTTTCTTGCTTAATTTTTCGACTGTTCAGTACAGCTATTTGGCATCATTGGTTCCCCAATACAGTG
Source organism: Branchiostoma floridae x Branchiostoma japonicum (assembly GCA_013266295.2). Taxonomy (NCBI): domain Eukaryota; kingdom Metazoa; phylum Chordata; class Leptocardii; order Amphioxiformes; family Branchiostomatidae; genus Branchiostoma; species Branchiostoma floridae x Branchiostoma japonicum. The sequence goes on along the minus strand of CM023837.1, from coordinate 6,311,375 downwards.
ACTGGTGTATTTTGACTAGACACGTGTGCGTAAAGTGTTACCAGTGCTGTATAACCATGTCCAACATCTTGGTGTAAGTCGTCTTGGACCACTCGATGGTGGTGGTCTTGGTGTAACCAGAGTTAGAGGTGCGTGTTTTGATGTAATGCGTCATCCTGTCCCGTCGTAAGGACCCTGCCCGCTTCCTCAGCGTGTACACGTGATAGACCACGTTCAGTACCACGGAAACGGCGTACCCCGCCGTCAGTACACCCAGCGCCGTGGTACCGTACCAGCGGTACGGACTGAACACGTACCACAGCGTGACCATGGTGTAGTTCTCCACGGTGACGAGGATGGTGTTGGTGACCAGAGGGACCACGGTGTGCTGCCGGGTGAACGTCACCCAGCTCACCACGTCAATGGGCGCGACCGCCAGGATGCTGACCCAGACAGGCTGCAGCTTCAGCTGTTGTTCCTCTCCCTGCACCGAGGCTTGTGTCTTCCCCACCTTTTTTTTTATCGAATGAAGACCTTTATTGTACATTTTTGCCCCACTGGGCTAAGTACAGGTCACATATATGTCAACAGTCTTATACAATGTATATAGATGTAAATATAAACGTCTAGTATACACAAGTACTTTCGACTTCCTCTCGCTTCTGAGCAATTGTATAAATGTAGGTGGCTGTATGATTAGTTAGAGTTACATTAGACAAAGTACAAGGACAATGTGACGTTACACTTAAGTTACAGCTTATTTTAAAAGGCCACATACTTGTACACACACAACAACTTAGTACTAGGGTGATTTGTACAATGCGCCTCTACTGTTGCCCAATGTTATAATTGGATAGTAACTATAATTACAATATAACGTTATATGAGTAAAAAAAAAACATAAATGGAATGTCCCCACCTTCGTTTCCACCACCGCCATGACGATCCAGTGCAGGGCGATGGGCAGAGCGACGTACGGCATGAGCAGCGAGCTGAACAAGGCGATGGTGGCCACCCGACAGCACACCTCCACTATCTTCCACGCCGCGAACAGGACGTTGCTGACGATCTGAGTCCCCTTCTTGCCACGCTTCCAGTAGTAGTACTCGTACACCATCAGCGCCTTGACGGCGGCAAGCAGGGAGGTCGTCACCGAGAAGATCATCTGCAGATTCACGGGCGGAGCTGGCGGGCCCGCCGACTGGGCACTGGAGGCCGCATCGGTGTTGTCGTGGATGAAGGAGATGTTGACTATACCAGGCTCTTCTCCTTTGCTCCTGTAATGCTGTACGATGGTGATGTACAGCTGTAGACACAGCTGCGGCACTGCCTCCAGCATGGTCTCCACCAGATGGATCTGCGGCAGGAACGCGTACTTGCTGTCTCCGATGTCCGAGCCTCTCTTGAAGCGTTGGTACAGAACCCAGTAGTCTACAAACACCCCCATCTGGAGCACGCACAGAACCAGAACCCACCACCCCCGGGTGATGACTCTGTCCAGCTCCTGGTTCTCGTTCCCTAGGCACACCCAGGTCCACACCTGGGAACACACAACACCCTTCCATCACACATTACATACGGAAACTCGCGCTCATCTAAACAACATATCAGTCTATGGAGCAAGAAGAACAAGACCTCACGCCTCGACACTTGGTGGTAACATGCATGGTGTACCTCTGAGTCTGATCTCCCACTATATTTCAATTGCAATATTTCTTTTTATAGCTTTGTTACTTTTTTGTTAGTTGCCATACCTGCAACGAGTAGTCGTGACGGGTTTGGTATTTATTAGCAATCGGTATCAGGTTGTTAACTATGTAGTTATTAAGTAATTGTTATATTGTAGTGTTGTATATATTGTAGTTATTAAGTAATGACGGTGGAATTGTTATGTTGTATTTATTATGATGTACAGGACTCCAGAATCTAGAAAGAGTAGTAAGGAACTGTTGTTTTCTTACAAATGGAGTTCTTAATAAACACAAACATAAACACCTGCATGACTATAGACGGCAGCAGGATGAAAGCCAGAGTCAGACCGAACCAGGTGTAGTCCCTGCTGTTGTAGTACATAACCGCCAGGAGGATATCAGTCAGGAGGTCCACCAGGTACAGGCCCAGCGGGAAGACCACGATGATCAGGACTTGGACGTAGAAGTTCTTTAGCAGCGACGTCAGTTTGGCTAAACATCCTGAACAACAACCCTTATCATCCTCGATCTTAACTGTTGTTGTTTTCTTCTCATATCTTCTTCGTTTTGCCTGAAAAAAGAGAATGTATATCTTCAGCACATGGGCACACTGGTATCTAAATAGGCTACGGGTTTAGCACGAGAATGGACGCTTTCATGTACGAAGTAACATTATATATACCCTTCTGTAATACACTTCTGGCTCAACTCCTACGCAGAGCCATACGCTGTTATTGTTTGCAGAAGCACCATAAAAGCCCAAATCTATAGTCTAAGACATCAGGCAGAAGTATACCGTACTCTAAGATGCGATAAGGTACACTTACCTTCCACCTGCCTCCTGTATCCATTGCAGTTGAGAAGGTAAGAACGTCTTGGTTTTAAAGTAAGTCGTAAGAAGTGTCCAGCAAGGCTTATCTGCGTCCAGGGAACAGGTGCCAAAGGTGTGTTTGCGTATCACACAAAGGTTGGCACCTCGAGCTCGTGCCCTCACCTCTGACACAAATGTATGTCCTGTACCGTACCGTACCGATGAACGATTCCAATACTCTCCCTCTCAAAATGTGTGGAGAGAATATACGCAAGCGTTTCTGAAAGAACAGATCGTAATAGAAAAGGGCCAAAATGGCGGGCTACAAGCTTGGGGTTCTAGGAAGCTTTGTAAATAACTTCCCAACTGCCAACAGAACTAACAAAGACTGAGCAAACAGAGCGACTCCGGACATTAATTTATTTTGCTGGGTCAGCTACGTTTAGCAAGGACCGCCCATGCAGGTAAACATACCTGTGTGATTAGCTCCTTTAAATTGTTCGGAACCAAGACACAGTTTGACTGGCCGTTGGTACGATTTGATAACATGACTACAGAAACATTTTTAACCATTAGCAGCCCACAGGAGCAGTACTTAACCTAACATGGCCTGGGTTAAAGGTTAAGCATCAATTTGTAGTCACAAGTTGGTCGTATTATTTCTAACATAAGCCTTCCATAGGCAAGAACCCACCCTTTTCAAGGCTGCTCTAATTCTTACATTTACTTCACAAAATCCACAATCCATATTTACAAGTTGATGGACAGTCTTTTATGGCCCAACTTGGAATCATACTTGAAACTCCAGCAAAGCAACCATTTAACATGTCTCTTGCTAACAGTTTTGTTTACCCAACTTAAATATTGAGAAAAAAGAAAACTCCATCGAACAAAGAAAAGTTCCACCTAAATAGAGAGAGTACCTTTCAGATGGACCAAACATGTAAACTATAGCAAATTTATGATGTTAGAAATGAAAGGCATGACACATAGGATGTTACATGAAGGTATATTTACAAGATTCCTATGGTGGCCTACTTCCTTTGCTTTTTGTGGTAGTATTCATTTTTCTCCACCTGAAATGTACATGTACCTGGTGCTTAAAATTTTCTTTCTGAAGGATTTTGTGTCACATAAACTGCTATGTGTACCTTTAATGCAATGCCTCGAAGTGAGTTAGTCCATATTTTTTTCATTAATATTGAAAGAAAAGAATCATAGATAATGGCATCTACAAGAGGTTCTGCAGGATGATATCTCTCTCTTCAGTCAGGAACTTCTTGATGAGAGTGTCCACGTGTTCAGAACAACGTGCCACCTGTCGCTCCATGGCCAATCGGAAGTCTTCTTTCACACCTTTGTGAACCCCTCTTGTCACTGTCCTTTGTCTGAAATCCAACAAGAATATGTGGAAATTTGACTTAATAGAAAATATGACGTTAAGGTTCAAATCATTTGAGACTTGTTTCTTAGTGAAAGTTTGCAATGTCTCATTTTTGTATTTCAAAGTATTAAACATTATTAAACCTTGTACAGTAGTAGTTGTATTGGTGTAATGTGTGTTGTTCCTATATATATACTGTATATATATATATATATATATATATATATATATACAAACATATCATCTACTGAAAGGCATTTCCTGACAGTTTAGAATTCAATTGTTACAGCAATATTCAGAGAGAGACAGATATCATATCAAATTAGCTGGGCAACCAACTTCTTATGGTTAGTGCAATAACAACAGCTGAAATAAGAAAACAAAAAGAACCACAAAACAAGGACGTTATTGTCTTTCACAATAAGGTTTGTTGCCCAGTCCATACCTCTGAACTGGTGTTGGAGACCTGTGCTTGCAGTTAGGGCAACAGGATAGAATAAGAAACATTGGAAACCAGCCATGTTAGCAGCAACTATCAGTTAGGCAACAAGAAGAGTTATAGACAGAACATTAGGAAAACAGAACAGATTGTGTTACTGATTGTGACATGCTGAAGAGTAGGGGGGGAGCATCATGACAATACAGGTGAAACCTAGCATGTGAAACATACCAAGAAACACACAGAATAGAAAGGAATGAGCAAAATGTGACAGAGAGGATATGAAAGCAAAAACAGCGTCAGATACACTGCACAGTCGCCAGCAATAGTTTAAGATAGTATACATAAAACATACACGCAAACTTGTCTGCAAAAGTCACAGAAGGATGGCACAAATGACTTGATGCACTATAAGGACTAGAATGATAAAGCTACCTGGCAAGAGGTAACATTGATTCCTTGCTCTTGCAGTGACATTTTATACAGGCACAAGAAAATTCTTTTGAACAGGCCACTTTACCTGGATATAGCTGTTGTACTGACAGGCAGAAGATCCAGGTTAATTTTGCCACCTTCAGGGGTCTTCAAGAAGGCAAACTCCTCCAGCATATCAATGTCTGACATTGAGTCAAGGTTAGACTCAGATTCTAACTCCCTTCCCTGACAGTTTTTTCTTCATAGTACTCTCAAATGAAATATCATATACATGTATTACAAAAAATACATATAAGTTTACATGTGCTAAGTATGATATAGGCCTTTATAGGGGATGGATGGATTGGATGGATGGATGGATGGATGGATACATTGAACAAATGAATGAACAAATAAATGATTGATTGCGAAGGATACTGATGACATAGTTGAAGAAGATGTTGTAGGTAAAGCTCCCTTGCTGAACAATCTTTTCCACAGCTTTGATAAACAGCGCCTCCTGGCTGGGCCAATCATACTGCAGCATGACCATCAGGTGACCTAAGGACATGTCATCCTCCGAGTCACCCAGGGCATTTCTCTGGACAAACAAACAAACAAACAAAGATTTTAAATATACAAAACAATCTGTATCAGAAGTCTTTTAAAGAGGATTGTCTTGGATGATTTATGTCTTAGAAGAAAGTAACAAGCAGTTAAAAGACTGTTCACTTCACAATGGTTGCATACTGAACATACTGAAACTATAGTTGAACTTTACATGGAAAACCCAGTTTGATTTCATTCTATAGCAGGTAATTTTCAATGTTTTAAACTATTTCACTGGTGATTGGTCCAACAGTTTAAGTACCAACTTCAGATTGGCCAGTTTGAGTACCCACTTTGAGACACGTGACAAGCACATGCACACAGTATGGCAGGATGTCAGCTTCTGTACAGGACAGCATCAGTAACTGTCGGCCTGAAAATCAAGAAAAGATTTGAGAAGGCTGCAGTAGAAGTATGCTATTCATTCAAACTTAAACAGGGTCAAAACTCAATGGGCAACATTGTCCCATACTCATTCAATCCACCAGAAAGTGAGCTTGGGAATTACAGCTAGCCAAATCATTTCAAAAATTACCATAGACAGACATAACAATTTATTGCATACAAACTAAAAACCACCTGGCTTTTCCATGTAACTTACTTTCTTTCTCAGCTTTCTGCTGTTTGGATGGAACAGTATCACCAGGCTGGGCTTCTACTGGTAGCTCTGCTATGGCGTCCAAGGCAAGCTCACACGCTCTCTGTACGGGAAAACAATTTATTTCTTCCTTCTGTAACTTTCGTACATACTAAAGGATGACATACAAGAAAAAATTGACAATCTAAACACACTTTGGAAACTCTAATTAACTTAATTGTGTCACATATCTAAGTTGTATGTACATGTATCATTTCAATTTTAGAGTGTCAGTGTTGGTTATGTACCATACATCTTGAAGACTTTATCAAGGTAAAACTCACCTGATAATTGCCAAGACAGAAATGGCAGGAACTAAGCTGGAGGGACAACCGAAGTAGAGTCTGAAAATAGATGAAACACAAATCCATCAGCCATTGTAAAAACACAAAAAGTATTAGGGAATTAAAATACACAGACACCAATCTAAGACCTATATGTGCAATTGAAATAAATTTGAAGTACAACATGAATTGTTCAGTTGACATAAATAGTGGAGAAGGGTTGTGTTAGAAGCAATACCTGTCTGTTATCATCCTGGTCCTTGCCACCACAGCTACCCAACAATTCCTCCAGCAGACTGACAGCTTTCTGTTGCTCCCCCTGCATGGTGGATAAAAAAAATTAGAAAGGCATCTACAAGCAAATGCAGATTGTTAAAACTATGCTGATCTTAATAAAAAAAAGTACACATTGCTAGCCTGCAGTGAGACTTAACACTAGCAGAAAATACATGTACTGCAACAACTCACTCACTCTCTCACTCCCTCGCTTAACACGTTGCGAAGACTAGATGTGCTTGCAACAACTTGCTAGAAAAATAAACTAATCCCTCATCAAAAAGCAGCAATAGCTACATGATACTGACAAGCACACGTACTACACCTTGAAAGATCATGTCTATTATACAGGGAAATACCACACCCTGTGAAAGAGCATTCCTACCGGTATGCTACAAGTACACATCCCCCACCTGGTAGAGAAGCATGTCGATGATGAAAGACTGGAGCCACACCCACCCCTCTGTCTTCCAGTGTTGGTTCAGTCTAGTGAAGTCTGCAAAAATAACAGGTTTAGAATGGTTCATTCCCACAGAAATTCCAGAACTTTAGAGATAATTTTTTTCAAATATGTTGGAAACCTAACAGAAGACAACTGTTTGGTCTCATGGTTATATCTTAAATTCAACATTAACTTAACATCATTCCAGTCTACAGTGTATGTCCTACCTTTCTCCATGACATGTTGTTTATGCAGTAGTTTCCAGCAGTCGATGGCGGTGCGGAAGGATGCCATCCCTTCAGGCGGCACCTGACCTGTCTTACTCATCTGGATGTTGGCTCGACCTGACCTTTGACCTGCCTCGTCATCTGATGTGCCCTAAAAGAAAATACAGACAGGTTCAATTCATGTATTGACAAACAGGAGAAAGAAAATTATCATAATGTTGCATCATAAAAAGCTTCATCAAGATGGTGCGTAGTCAGTTGTAAGTAAAGTTCTTTTAACACAGCCTTACATGTGAAGTAAAATATAGACAAGGGCTCATCCTTATACACCAAGACTCACTCGATCTTCCCCAGCCTCCAGTTTCCGTCTCTTCTTAACAGGTTTACCAGATTTTCTCTCTTTCACGGCCGGTCTGTTCCTGATGTCTTCCACCAGCACTAGGGGAGGGCTGTGGGAGGTGGACCCTGGGGGAACAATCACACTGACATGATTAATGGATATCTAATATGATCATTACTGCATGGAATACAGTCTATTCTGGTGGTAGACATAGTCCTGCATGTAATGTTAATGATATACAATATATACACTTATCCCCAAAGAATGAAATTAAATGTAGTAATGCTGCAGTACTGCTAGAACAAAAAGGCTGTAATACTACTTTTGAAATTAAGCTTTTTTCTGACCCTACACTAGTGCTCCATCTCCCCTCACTTTTATGAATGGCAGCTCCAGAAAAAGAATATTTTGGATCAAATAAACACAGAAGTACAAAGAAAGGCACATATACCTGAGAAGAGTTCAGGCTGCACAGCGACAGTGTAGTTGTGAACACACTGGTACAACAGGAATGTGGCTGAGTACAGGATGTGCTTCCTCTGACTGCTGTCTTCCAGGTCATCTGACTCCTTGTTATACAGGTCCTTCAAGCACAGCCACTTATCTGATAGACTCCTGAAGGAAAGTCCACAGGACATCAACCGACATTCTAAGACAAGTAAATCGTGGCTTCATAAGCTATAAAATCAAGGTTCTAGTACCCTGAATAAACATCTTGAAGATTAAGTCAGGAAGCAGTATCTACTTGCCATGGTATTCATCTCATGTATGACTTCATTTCTTAAATAAAAAGAGCATCATTGGACACTTATTACTTACTTCAAAACTATATTCTTAAGCAATGACAATCACAGCTAAAAAGTAAGAAAATGAGATCATGCAATAGTTTGCAATTTAGTTCTTGTCTTCTTTTAACTGTGAAAATGACACTGATGACATTACAACACACACTAAGGGTTGTACCACTGTGGTACTGGAATGGGGGTGGACTGACCTCTCCTCCTGTAGACTTGCCATGTTGATTTCCCAGCCACACCTGCAGCCGATGGTCATCATCAGTTCATGTAGTCTCTCCCAGGGGTCATGCACAACGCTCTCCTTGTCCGTCAGACCCTCAATGGCAGTGTGTCTGGACAGGCCTCCGAATACTGAGGCTTGACGTTTCAGTGGGGACTTGTCTGATGAGAGGACTGGGCCTTTAGAGCCTTTGATACAAGGAACATACATTGTAACATACATACAGTTAGGTGGAGAACTCCAATACCTCTGTAAACCTCAATCTTGAGGTGTTTGTCCAAAGGACAAAATACAAGTTAGTCGTAATAAATCACTTACATTGCATATATTATTTCAGATCTGGAAACCTTATCAATGTACACTGTAGTCATCTACTGACTACTGGTGTAATTAATAGCATTGCTGCAAGGGGGAGTAGTTGTGTGGTGTACCTTCTCTGCCAGGTGGCTGTGTGAGGAAACAGATGTAGAACTCCATGGCTTTCTGTAGCCAGCGGTACAGCTGCTTGTGGGACACGTCGATGTCTGGGCTGCTGCATACCAGGGGGATCGTGTCACACACTGCAGGAGATAGGAGTCAGTATCTTTATATCACAACACAATCAACTATTTCATGACATGGCACACTTAACATAAGAGTTGGTATGTACAAACTGTGTAAAGGACTGACAGGATGAAACTATCAAACAAAGAGCCAGATTTGTACTCTTATTGATAAATGTGGTGGACACCAGTAGCTAGTACTTCAACTCCTACCAGTAGCATGCAGGTTGGGACTCAGAACACTGACTACTAGTTACTACTACAGTTCTAGACAAAATCAAAATTCCTATCCTCTTACCTAGCAGCTTCCTGTAACAGTTAACAGGTGAGGGTACACTTTCTCTCTTCTCTGTGTCAAGTAAGGTGTCCACTAGCTTCACCTGTAGGGGCAAAACTGTTACTACAAAATGTTTACTCAAGATTTTTCTTTTAAACGAGCCTAATTAAGAGCCTCAATTTTCAATTTTATCTTTTTCAATCATGTACTGGTATGATAAACATTTGCATCTCATGGCTAAATTTTGGTCCTCCCTGGTTCCAAAGAAAAGCTGTAACTTTATCAGTTTATGTAGCATCAAATTCCTAAGGTAGATTTATTATATATAAGGGAAATGTAGGGAACTTGTAGGTACCCCATGTTCAGGTCTGGTGTCTGGAAACCTTGTCAGTAACAGCAGCATCAGTCGGCAATGGTCAACTGCATTTCCAGACTTTTCTGCAAGGGGGAGAGGGCAAGCAACTGGTGAGTGTGGTAACAGAAATCCAACTTTAGCTATATTGCTCAGTTATCTACATTTATGGTTACTATTACCTCAAATCCCATTGAACATCACATTAAATTATATTTAATAAAATAGTATCAGAAATCACACGTACCTGCACTTTTCAGAAGTACATCTCTCTGTGCACTGCTGGGAAGAGATTCAAACATTCCTGGACAAAACAGAACATTATCATAACATTACTATCATTTTATTAACATTTAAATCATTATACTGACATTTTTGTGTCCGTGTGATACATTGTACATCCATAACAACTATGAACAACATGTTTGTGAAGAAAGCTATTTAAAAAATCTCAAAAGCCACAAAGCAATGGTGGTAAATAAAAAAAACAATTTGAATCAAATGTGATCAATGCTATATAAGGAAGGAAGCATGTCTGATCTGTTTACCAGAATAGAAGACTGTATCAGGGTCTCTACTGTCTGACTGTAGTGCAGATGTCATCTTGTGGACCTCAGCCTGGAGTATGGTCTCATCTGAGAACTGGGTAAACCTGACAACAAAAACAAATATATTGTAGCTTATCTTCTTGCCATGAATTGTCAACGTAGAGCAGTTAAACTGGTGTAATTAGATATGGCAATGACTTGTTCAGCTCCAGTCTTGCTTTAATACTATAATAGCTTTCGTTTTGGGCAGAAAGTTATTGTCAGGGAAACTAATCATTCTTAAACATACATGTATACACAATTAACAACACAAGTGTACAAGCTGTACTCACATGTCATACAGCATCTTGGCTGCACCTGTTGTATTACCTGCGGCTTGTTCAACACTGTAGGCTTCATACTGTACGGGGTAAAAACAGAGAATGTGTCCTGTCAAATTATAAAGAACAAATAACAATGCAACTGTTACAAATTATTTACATGGATATCGATAACTTTGCCCCGATTAACCATTCTGAAGATATGTATTGTCAATCTCCAAATTATATCTGAGTTGATAGTATTAGACCTAGACTGAAATGTTGGGCCAGGCTATAGCACTAGGATGGCTGGTGGCTAATCCCAAATCAACAGAAACAGATACCCTGCCCCCCTCCCCCATGTCCATACATTTTACACACAGTGTTATCTGCCCATATAGGGAGCCGTTACACACCTGTACGGAGAATTCCCCGGGAAAGAGTGTTCTAGCCGTGATGAGCCATGCCTTCGCCGCGTGAGGGTCTGACTTCAGGCTTTCCCGGGCCCGATTCACCAGCCAAGCCGAGTCTTCCCGCGAGTTTTTCTTCGCGGCAGCCATTTTGGAAAATTAATAGCTGTCTACTGTTAACATTTTACTGCCTAACAGTACTCGCAAAAACATATCCCACTATCCACCAAAATATACCGTAAACTAGTACAAAATCAAAACTAGTACAATTAGAATCTACAACTTACGATTGCTAATTCTTAGATACCGCTTAGAATGATGATAAAGTATCTTTGTTTTCATTTTAATATTAGGCATACATAAATGTACCATGGCCGACAGCATTAGTTGACGATGAGGCCCCTTCTCGTGGTGACTCTTCCAGTGCTGACAAGGTGTACTCGGTTTGCAAGTAAAATGGTGAGTTTTCAACAATGTGTTTCTTCTGTTTGTCTGGCAGGCTACTCCCGAATAAGTAAAGGTCCATACAACCGTAGATCACTAGTCGTCGCGCGCACATTGGTTTTGTGTAGTTTTTTGTTTCCAAAATGATTCGATGGGAGGAGACTTAGGTTCACGTGAACAAAACACCAAGTGGCGGAGCTTTGACCTGATATGAACGATAAATTTGTGGAGCTTGGCCTTGCCAGATAATTTTGTGACATTGTTTCATGTAGCAGATTCAGAAATGTACGGAATGAACCGAAGTGTTAACGATCCCGACTAAAGTTCGACAGTTAGCCTTTTTTGTTGAATCACAGGTCTCTGGCCTTCCAAAATGAGGGAAGGGGCGGGGCGCATTTTGGCTGCATTCCCACTCGTCCCACATTTTGTACATGGGCGATATGGGCGTGTGTCAAGGCTACAGTTGGAATTTTGTGTGGATAGCATCCATATTAAGAGCGCACATATGAGGGAATTAGATAACCTTCATGACCTAAACATCTCAAGTTTGTACTGGATACAATGGTGTCTCCAGTCAGACTGCATCTGCCATAGGCAATGTCACGATTTTACACTACACAGTTTCTGTGCACGTGGAACTGAGAGTGACAATAGGCCCACCTACATTGATTCTTTCTGAACTATATTACTGATGACTTGATTGAGGTGTAAATGTGATTATCATCGTATTTTCCTTTGCACCAGGCGTCAGAAGCGAAGCGTGCCAAGCTGACAGACAGTGAGAGGGAGTCCCAGCTGGAGCCACTGATGGGTAAAGGGTGGACCATGGTGGACGGCAGGGACGCCATCTACAAGGAGTTTCTCTTCAAAGACTTCAACCAGGTGTCGATGAATTCTCCATCCTTAAGTTTCATTATGTTTACCTTCTCAGAAGGAAAACATTTTGTCTTTACTCAGTTTCTTCTTCTCGAAACACACAAGGTCAATGACCTGGACCAGACAGCAGTCACCATGGTACCTGGTGCTGTAGCAGACACCCTGTGGTGTTGGATTACATTATGTAGCAAGTTGGAGGGGCTGGTCACCATATATATATGAATGTGTTTGAGTAAGCATATCAGAGCAGTAGTTTGTTAGGCTAAACCATGTAAAGGTAAACATTATGCATTTGCTTCGCATTAATACCATTCTAGTTTTCTTCCTTTTTTTTCTCTTATTCCTAAACGACAAACAGTGGTCTTGCAGCAATACTCAGTATCTCCTACTTTGTGAGACAGTTGCTCCCCATGTGTGGAAAAAAAAAATAAAATGCTCTGATCATCAGTAATCAGTTGCTGCCTTGTTGATTACTTGCAGGCCTTTGGCTTCATGTCGCGCGTGGCTCTCAGGGCAGAGAAGATGGACCACCACCCTGAGTGGTTCAACGTCTACAACAAAGTGCAGATCACGCTCAGCACCCACGACGTGGCCGGGTTGTCAGGGCGGGACATCACCCTAGCAACCTTCATAGAGAAGGCTGCGTCCAACGTCCAGTGATGTGTTGAGCTGTTGAGGCCTTGAGAGTATCTAGAGCTAGCTAATAATGAATAGTGGTGCTACTGTACATGTACATATTAGTGAGAATGTCACACCTACAAGGTTCATCTCTATACAAGTGTTATGATCGGAACAGACTTTCAAACCTGTTTTTGGCAACACCTAAGGAGCGGAGACTTTATTATGTTCACCTACCTTGTATGGACTTGATGAATTTGGTTCACTGAATGTGGGGTATGTACAAGTGTATTGTACTGACACTTGGGGCTTCTACAAAGACAAAATGCTTTTCTTTGTAGTTATTTCTAACAAGGTGATACTCATTTCATAATTTGAAGCAAGGTGATGGCAGATAAAATGTGCAAGATGATATGTTGAAGAGTAAGATCAAGAGAGATATAACATTATACATCAGTGCTGAGATATGGTGTAGTTTCTTATGACAGGTTGAGGTTGTGAGGTAATACTACCGTAAAAGTGGGTGTATCAAGTTTGAAAAATCATGCTCTTTGATTAAAATGATTGTGTTAATAAAAAAGTATGTGCCTATTTTGAGCAATGTCATAACCATTTCTTTCTGTCATAATTCCAAGAATTTTGTGATGGAAAGCAATGGAGACCAAATCTTTTGACTGTAGATGCCCTTAGAGTGAAACTGGGAATGGTGAACTGTGTTGTAGGTAACGTTATACAATATACATGTGTAATAGGTATACAGCTACTTGAACTCATAGGTAAGAATAAAGACAATGTGGTTGGTTTCAATGTGCTGTTGTGATTTGTGTGAAAATATTTGTTTTGTCATGCCCTCTTTTTGCATTCCAAATCCCATAAATAACAGAATTGTTGACCCTGGGTTGATTTCTGTACAGTACGTGTATGCCGTTCAGCCATTGTTATATATGGACCCCGCTTGAACTACTGAAGGTACTCACTGAACTTTGCACACCTTAAACTCTGCACACCTTGAACAAATACACACACCGGACTTTACAGCCGTCCACAAGTCATTCGGCTTAACCTTCAGAGACCGGGCATCCGAAGTAAAGTCACCAACAGGTGGAATCTTTCTCAACAGGTACAGCCAAAAGTCCTTTATTTTCCAGGTGAGTTTTGGAGACATTCAAGTTTTTTTAAACTTATTTAAAAATGAGAACCAAGTACTTCTTTGTACTCACAGACATTGTCAAAAAAGTGGGCTATAGATTTTTGCTTAGTGGGGTAACACGACCATGATGACTATTGTACTATCACATTCCGATTTGATTTTCGTCAGTCCCAAAAGCTGGAATGTCAGCCACCCCTATCACCGAGAGACAGAGATTGTGACTTTGCCCTTCTACATGTAGCTATAGTGTAAACAAAACATAGCAACAGGGCTATTTATCTGTTCTTATCGCACCTTCAAGTCGACTGGAAGAATTAGGTGTTCGCAGTTGTCAAGGTGACGGTAGATTTGTTTCACCTCACCTACTGCCAACGCTGCAATTTTTGTTGACATGGCAAGTCCAAATTCCTTTTTTTCCTATTTTTACCATATAAACTACATCTGTTGTCATAGCACCTTGTACGTCACGGCATTTTTAATTAGCGTCCAGAAGGGTGTAACCGACTTTCATTTTTGAGTCTTCTCGACCAGACGGAGAAGCGGCAGAAAGTCGTTTACCTCGGGCAGACGGTTTTGTCGTCTCCGTGATCCCAATTTCGAAGACGCCAGGGTGCTTGTAGTAAGCTTATTCTTTTATTACCACTCAAATACTAGTATACTCTTGGACTAGCTGATATGAACGTATGCATGGCTTTCTCGTTCTTTGATACTAGTACGTGGCACTGTGGGCGGAACCCATGGTGGGCGGGACCCATATGTTAGAACCTGGCACCGTTTTAACGGAAAGTTTCGCGGTCCCTTTCCATGAGTCTCTTTCGCCTACATGTGAATAGTGGAAAGTACAAATGGATATTCTCTGTCTTTCAAATTAAACATCAGCATGATTCCAGTCTTTAATAGAATAATAAATGTCTACAAGAGTGTATAAATACAAATATATACAAGGATATAGCTAGCGGGATAGAAAACTCAATTTTTCTACCCTTTCTGTACGTTGTCCTTCAGTAGACACGTGTACGCGCTCCTTTACAACACGTGATGGCAGACAACAGCGGATATAGAGAGGAAGAAGGAACAGACTCCTCGCCATGGACGTTTGGACAGGCTCCAGGGGATTCGCCTGGGTCGCAGAGACCAGAACTAAGCACACCTAATGATCCGGGTCAAGGTGCAGCCCGAACTCGAAGGTCTGGTGCAGGCGACCTGCGATGGAAGTCTTCACCTTTGGCTTCTAGTTTCCCCCATGACAACCAGGCTACTGGCGCAGGCCAGAACTTCAGTCAGGCAAGTGGTAGTAGTAATAGTAGTAGTAGTAGTAGTAGTAGTAGTAGTACTAGTAGTAGTAGTAGTAGACTGGTTTATTCAGCAAGCAAGATCAAGAACATAGGAGCAGTAACAAGCTTCCTGGCAGCCGCAATGGTTCAATAATTATTGCAAGGCTTGTTTGACAAAACATTTCGACAAAATATAATACATTTATAAATTTTAAAAGTTACCTTTTTTCTAAGACTGGCCATGGAAGCGTGCTGATACTTAATCTGAAAGACAAAGAATATCGATATCCAGTTATACTTTCCACACTATTTAGATGTTGAGGACTACGATAATGAGGATACCGACGAAGATGAGAAAGGGTACCGTGTGCGTCGCACTTGCTACTTCATTTCCTTGAACATGTGGCTCAGAAGTTATAATTAGTCCAAATCCCTGTCAGGACATTATCATAATTGCCCTTTTCCTAGCCTCTTGATTCATGTCATTGGCTGCCTTAATTATATAACCGCTGTCAATCAATTTTGGTTGGGTTTTTTTGGGGGGGGGGGTTTGAATGTCCCTGGGTACCACAAAAAAGTGGTTGCTGGCTGGGTAGGGCAGTTTGCTGCTAGGCAGTGTGTAAAATAGGACGGGACTGTTTTAATGAGGCTTGTGACTGTAGGTGAACGTGGATGGCTGCGCCACTGTGGTTGGCTGGCTAGGTTTGACTGGACAACTATCTTTAAGGATATAGCGGGGTCAAAAATGTAACCTTCCAACACTTTTTGTA
Source organism: Branchiostoma floridae x Branchiostoma japonicum (assembly GCA_013266295.2). Classification (NCBI taxonomy): domain Eukaryota; kingdom Metazoa; phylum Chordata; class Leptocardii; order Amphioxiformes; family Branchiostomatidae; genus Branchiostoma; species Branchiostoma floridae x Branchiostoma japonicum. Next base: position 6,295,265 of record CM023837.1, on the reverse strand, counting down.
CGTTGTCCTACAGGCACGACAAGGTGCAGACCCAGAGTCCGGTGCAGGCCACAGTCAGGCAAGTGGCTCAAAAGCCCAATCTCGCATCATCGCAATTCTTTGTCTGTTTTCCTGTTTCATTGGTTGCCTTAACTACATAAGTAGTATTGCTCTGGGGGTTCTGTGCATGTGGAATCTGCGCACATTTGGGCAAGACATGGCAAACTCATCTGCAGAAATGCAGACAAACAAAACCTGTGATCCCGAGGATTCTCAGGAGGATATACCTTATGACCTGATTTACCTTGTACTCTACATACAACCTGCCATCGTTATCATCTTCTGGCAATTCAAATTAGCAAAAGCTGTTGAGGAATATGATAATGAGGGTACCGACGAAGAGAAAGAGAAGGGGTACCGTGTGCGGCGCACTTTCTACTTCATTTCCTTGAACATGTTATTCTTTTTCCTTTACCACTGCGTGGAATGCACAAGTTGCACTTTCTTAAACCCCAGCGTATTTTTCGGAACGGCGATTAAAGTTGTTAGCAGACCAGCCTGCCCGTGGATTAGCATCACCTTTCAACTCCCAGTAGTACCCGCTTATACCTTGTACTGTTGGTATGCCACTAAAATGACCCAGGTTCTTCGCCGGCGAGCTGAAAAAATAAAGGACAAATCCAAAAAACTTTTTGGCACTGATGATCAAACTAAAGATCCAGGAGAGATTCTAAAGAAACTGAGTAAGGAGTTATTCTATGATGAATGGGGTGAGAAAGTTTGGAAGAACATCGCTACTGTCATGAACATCATGATGTTTATCGCAGTCTTCCTAGTTCTCCTTTACACACATGTGTATATATCGCAGGTCAGGCTGACTCTAGGACAATGGTTCAGTCACTTCATGCGACTGATTTCTATAGCATCTCTGGCCATGATCCCTTACCTCTATGTTGCATATGCCTGTACCCGAGTGACTGAAGCGTTTAAGGAGATGCTAGGAAAAAGCATGAAAGCGGAGCGGGATATTGAAGACGAACGTTCAGACACAGGTAATTTAGAACACACTCAGATAGCCATTTTAAGAGAACTTGAAAGAGGCGCACAGTGGGACAGGCTACATCAAGAGATCTCCAATGTTCAGGATACAGCTCTTTATAATGGGATACTTACGTCTGCATACACAACTAAGAATGGTGTCCATTGGACACTGTTAGCTATGGCGGGCGCGGTAACGTGGGAAGTTGTTGACCACCTCAATACATTTGAGGAGAGCATTGACAATGACGAAAGTAAGGAACGGTACGTAGTAGCATTGTTCGGTGGTTTAGCCCTTATAACTGGCATCGCAGCTGTGCTTTTTGTTCTCTGCTGGCAGACATGTTGTGGCGACATAACGTTTAAAAAGGCATGTTGCACAAACCTCAAAAACTATCCGAGAACAAAAATGTGTTTGATCGGATTAACAATCCTTGTCGTCTGGGGCATGATATACGCAAGTTTCTACTTTACAGTTTACAAAGACAAAGACTGCACTGTGGAATCGAATCCTCTCTTTCCATAGTTGTCATAAACACCCCAAAACGAAGTTCCTGGGAAAATAGATGAAAAATTTAGACGACATAATTTTACACGTTTTGAGAAACCTATGGCAACAATTTGACTTATGGCGACCACAATAACCTCCTAAGGTCCAAAAGGATCGCATGGTTGTCTAATTCACCTGAAACCTCAGCCCTCACTTAAGAAAGAAAAGTAGTTCCCTGGCTGAAAATAACACAGACGTAACAGGGACTATGACAAGTGTAAAAGTGTGGTAGCCTGATTTATCAGAACCACTACAAGTGTACATTACATAATCCAGGTTAAATTTAACAAATAACTATTTTCAACGTAACGTGGTGGTATAAAGTAGTCTTTAAGACAGCAAAATAAAGAAATTTTTTTGGTGAGTTTTTGGAAGAGCTGTGTTGAGTTTGCCATGCTTTGCAGTGCCATACAACTATAACAGTCAAACCTCTGTAATCAAATGTAAATACTGATTTTGAGAAAGAAGCTATTTGGCTATGTCAAATTAGTAATGATGGAGTTGATGAAAAAAGTCCTTATATGAAATAAGAATATATCTTTTTATCCGACTAGGCAGTGAAACACTGAAATTATGGATACAACGACAGTTGGTATGTCAGTATACAACATCATATAATGTATATATGTTGCGAAATATATCGGACATACATGTAAAAATGTGGAATGCACATCTTATTTGATCAAAAACAACAACCCAGAAAGAAAGGAATTCGTAGGTAGAACCTGTAGTCACTACGCTTGGTTAAAACCTTACTGTGTACAAGTGTTGTTTTTGTGATGAAATTCACTTTGCACAACTATGAAGCTTAAAGTTATGTAAAATTGAAGTTGAAGAGCCATTGTGCTTTTATGTAAATCAATGTTTTGAATGTAGATATTACTCAATTATGATTCTATCTAGATACCTTTTACCCGTACGTTATAATACAACAGATAGTGTGGTTCAGTAATTTGATGCAATGTGTACAAATTTATGATTTCTACTTGAATAGTAAGTTAGTTCCTGGACATGAATACATGTAGTTTCATGTTCTTATAGAATATTTTGATCCAAAAGAATTCTGCATGTAAATATGCATTCTTGCAATTTCTCAGTTTTTTGATTGCATCAGAAAGACAAGAATAAATGTGTTGCTTGAAAGAATTATGATGAAATGTCCATGTCTTCATTGTGTAAGTTTGTGTGCTGGAATACATAGAATCAAGTCTGTCTCCCCTCCCCCCCCCCCCCCCTCCCCTCCTCACACACAGCAGACGTTAGCTGTAACAGACGGAGCCAATGTACGGTACCACTGTCTGCAGAGACACTGGCGGCTGCCAACAACATGCGTACCTACCACCTTGAATAACAGTAATGTTGACGTTTTGGTTCATTGCTGCACGCATACCATTCACCTTTTGTTATGGACTTGGCATCAATTACTTAAGGCATTCACTGGACCATCACAAATGTACACACCAGACTTCACAACCGTCGGCAAGACATTTGGCGTAGAATTGCAGGAACTTTCCAACACATTGAATCTTACTCAACTGGGGCAACCAGAAGTCCTTTATTTCTAAGGTGAGTTTGGGGGACATACAAGCTTCAAAGGAGGTCTAAGTACGTATACGAACGTTATACTTCGATGCAAATACAGACATTGCCAAAAGTGAAAGCAGGCCGAGCGTCGACACGCCTACTAAACAGCACAGGCATGCCTCTCAGCCAAAGTAAAGGCAAAGAACCTTGACCTCGCCCTCCTGCTTTAGCAAGATTATGAAGTAGTTTGTATTTATTGATATGCTGCATACAGAAGAGGTTGTAAGCAATAGGACCTGTACATACAATGTACACGTCACAACATGTCTGACACGGTTCAAAATGGCGGCAATTGTGAAAGCGAAAGAAAACTGGAGAACGTCTTACTAGTAATCAGAATACCGAGAATCATGGTGTCACTGACTTTTATCATAAAGGCCTCGGATGAAGCCTTTTAGAAAATACATGATTTCATAATCAATGTTGTTACAATTGAATACAGTATACTAAAACCGTATACCTCCCTAGAGGGGCCCCTCGTGACAATATCAGGTTTATATAATAAATTTGTCACCAAACGACTGACCACACAATGTCCACAGTTTCTAGACTTCCACAGCAAAAAAAGGCTGTTCGTCGTATCTCCGAAGTTCCGCTGACTACTCAGACAGCAGTCACAGCGGTCACCATGTCTGTCGTTGGGGTTACAAAGACAAATGACAATCAAAAGGAGGAAAGGTACGTTGTAATTCTTTGTTTGCTTTAGCCCTGTGTCTGCTTGATTTGGAACCGTGCGTGGAATTTGACTACCGGGTAATCCTGCACATTATCCGTACAGAGGCAGAGGCAATGAGGCGTTTGTTGATGACGAAGGAGATATTCTAACCAGTGCTTCAACGGAGCAGACCAATACTTCAGTGGTTTCCAAACAAAGGTAGGTATACTATAGCTGAGCAAAACGATCACGCAATTTGATGTGTTTCTTTTCATAATGCTAAGAGCTTTTTCATAACAGGTGAAGTTTGAGTTATAAGCCAAATTTCACTATTCCACAACTATTTCTATCTGCATTGAAGGTTTTCCTGCGCCACATGGATAAACAACACATTTTAGATTCTGTTGTGCTTGTTGATTCTGCACCAGTATCCCGTGTAACACAGGTTCTCGCTGTCCCGGGCGCTACATATGTACGTGTACCTACATGTAGCTATAGGGCTCTTTGTGCAGTTGCCAGGCGGGCCGCTAGGAGCGCAATTGTAGTCTAGGCTAGTTTTACACGGTATTTCTTGTTCAATGCAGGCCCAAGCGCAAGGATACCAATGCGTCCGACCAGGCAGCTGATCAGTCATCAGAGGTAACAGATATCGAGGTGACCGTGATGGATGACGTTAAACCAGATAACAGATCGCCTGACGAGGTGGAGGTGGATGACACCACACACCAAGAGGACACTTCTCTGAGGTAATCTAATTCTTATACTATAGCTACGCACCGTACTTGCGATGGTTCAATTCAGCACGAAAGGTTAAATTTACCAATGGTAGTAAACACCATTAAGTTGGGTAGTGTTTACTTTGTAAACAGTACCGGACTTAACAATGGTAGTAAATAAAAATCATGTCCGGTAATTTCAGTTTCTACCATTGTCCGGCCATGACTTTTATTTACTACCATTGAAGTAAACATTTACTACCATTGGTAAATCCAAATTTTCGTGCAGTGCTCTGTATACAACAAATAAATGGTTATTTTACTGATAATCAGTTTGAACACGACACTATAGCCGCAAACTGTTGTTGAGACTTGAGAAGTTTCTGTATCTGAGGTTCTACATTTACAGACTGTATCTTTTTAATTGAATGAATCAATATTGCTATGCAAACAGCGAACGAAAGGTTTACAATGTTACTGCAACGTTTTTTTCAGGAATGACGACCAAAGCAACGTTACGAGCAAGACCAAAAAGTCTGGATCAGGACAACACCAAAGGCACGAAGCAGACATCGGGACAGACCACGATGTCGGCGGGGATGGAGACCGACAGTCGCAGAACACCGACACGAGTGGGCCTTCTGCAGAAAACCGCGACCCAGAAAACGGCCAGAAAAGATCAGAAACCACCAGTCTTAAGCAGCGTTATGCCAGTCACGCCGTCGCTGTTATCTGTCTCCTGCTTTGCGTTAGCGCCTGCATGGTCTCTATTTCCACTATCTTTCTCACAGTCTCGTGTCTCTGGGGTCTCTCGCCTGATGTGGATGATGGAAACGTTGTTAATTCAAGAAGGAACAAAACTGTGACATGTGATCCTTACGAATCTCAGGAGAACGTACCGTACTATATTATTGACCTCCTACTTACGTTACAACCGATCGTTGTAATAGTTCTCTGGAAGTACGGGGACATTGCTGAGAGAATAGACAGGTACGAGGAAAAAAGAGGGAAGAGAGAAGCCAAAAATGACCAGTACCACCGCCGGCGTCGCACTGGTTATTTCGTTATGATTACCATAGCCCTCTTTTTCCTTCTTCACTGTATAGAGTGTGCGACATGCTCCTTTTCTAGTCCAGCCATTTTCTTTGGCACATTGGTGCGCGCTATTCCCAAAAGGTTCTGCCCCTGGCTGAGCCTTCTGTTCCATCTTGTGTTCCCGGCATATTGCCTACATTGCTGGTATGCCACCAAAATGGCGTGCGTGCTCCGCCGGCGAGCGCACTACATCCGGAAATTCATCGGCGAGAGATCTGCCACCATTTTCGATAAAAATGTACGCCATCCCGAAGTAATTCTTAGCGAGCTTAATGACAACATTTTCCATGACGATTGGCACAGTGAAGTTTGGGAGAACATTTCCTTTCTCATGAACATTATGATGTTCTTTAGTGCTACATTGGTACTGCTGTACACACATGTGTATGTATCTGAAGTCCGCCTAACAATAGGGGAGTGGTCAACTCACTTCATGCGACTTGTTTCAATAGCTACCCTTTCCGTCACCCCCTACATACAAGTTGCGTTTGCCTGCGTTCGCGTGACCGAAGCGTATAGCTACGTGGCGGAGAGCATGAGTAGTGCCTTTCAAGAGTCATACAGTCATAAGTCGGTCCAAAAATCGCACGACAATTCCTTAGATATTTCTCAGGAAACAGGAGGATCAGATAGTGATATTCACAGTCCAAGAACTGGGGAAAAGAGTGGAGACGGTCAAAAGATGCTCGAGCGACTGGAGTATCTTATCCAATGGCAATTCCTGCAGAGTAAGGTGTACAAAAAGTGCAAAGATGGGTTGACTTCTGGAATATTGGGTTCGTCATACACGACTCGCAGCGGTGTCCACTTGGCGTCGCTAGGCGTGATCTTTGCCATGACATGGGAAGTTCTGGACCGTTTCAATGACTTTGACGTGGAGAGAGCAATGGTACTTGGGAACACGAGACAGGAAGCTTTTATTGTGACTCTCTTTGGCGTTCTTGCCTTTCTACTTTGGATCTCAGCTGCGACTATCCTTTTGTGTTACCGTTTGAAGCCCAAGATATGCGATTGCGCGAGGTGTCTTGCACCACTTACGGTAAACAGAAGACTGATCGTGTTCATAGTTCTTACGATTCTTTACTTCATCATCATGTACGTGTCTTTCTACTTGGTTGTTTATCAGGACAATTACTGTTCCAGTTCATCCAACCCTCTGTTCGTGTGATGAAGCTTCTCCTTCATAGCTGTACCAGAGCACGTGTAATCTTTACGAACACAAGATGTAAATTGCAAGCAATAGACTATAGCTGTTGTAAAAATGTTAGAGTGCATCGACCACAGTTGTTCTTTAGTTTGACAGCACCTTCGCGACTGTTCGGCACGCGCAATTGAGTGAAAATTTACGCTTGTTCAACAGAGAGACGTCAGGTTTTGCTCTGCAACTATGCTGCTTAAATTTCCCCCAGTTTTCTCCCAGACAAAACCGGAAAATAGGTTGCCCGATCGCGAGGTTTTTCAAGTAAGACTTATTTGCTATTATGTTGTACCTTCTTGTACTGTAAATCCAAGCCCTGTGTGAATGCTGTACATACATATTGAAATAAAGGATAGCACAAAGATTTTGACTCCTAGCACTTGCATATTATGGAAGTTTGAATTGCATATCAGGTCTTAGTAATTTTTCTAGCTGTATGTGGTAGAAAGAGTTAAGATGTTTTGAATGATGTCTACATGTCAGTGAGCAAATGTGTACATTTTATTTCCAAATGATAAGAGTAAATAGTAAGGAAGGATGACTCACGAGTAATTTTAGAAAACATGTCGAAAAGGATGGAAAGTCCCATGTTTTGTACTTTTACCCCGTCACTTGAGACGTATTGGCCTTTTGAACTTTAACGTCATTTTCCGCGTAGGTGGGCGGTGCTTATGGTGGACTTTAGAAACATTTCAGTTGTTATCGTCTTCACGTTCCAATGTTGCCAAGTCCATACTGTGACAAGCAAGACTTTAACAAAGAAATGGAAATATCTGTCGATTTAGTAATAAAGCCATGACCCAACATAACACCCGTTATGATTTAACAAGAGAGTTGTGTTGTCTAGCTGTAAGAGGGAGAGTTGTAAATAAGTTACTCGGCCAAAGAGCAGCGCCAAGTTATCTACAAGCAGATGTTGGGAAAGAAAACGATAACGTTTTCGATTTGCCCCTTCTTTCTATCTGTTAGGATGGTTGTGTATCACTTCCAGAAAAAAAGGAGCAGCTCGAAATCGTTAAGATTTCTATCCCAATATCTGTCTAGAGATTAGTGCAAAGGGCAAAGAACTAGTGTTATGTCTCCGGTACAACTGAGTACTAGTAGACAGTTGCCAACGGTGTATTTGGTTTACCCCATGCCATGTGCTGCCAACTCTGCAATTTTGCTGACATGGAGAGTCCAATTTCGTGTTTTCTTTTCTTAATTTGTGTGATTAAATAGTTACCATAGCACCTTGTGCGTCACGGCTTGTGCTAACATAAGATAACGATGCACGTGTTATTGTCGCACCTTCAAGTCGATTGGACGAATTTGGAGTGGCCAATTTCTAAGCTGAGGTGTATTTATTTTACCCCGTGTTTTCACATTTTTAAATGGTAGGTCCACATTACGTGTTTTCTATTCTACTTTGTGTGACTTAGTTGTTACCATAGCGCTTTCTGTGTCACAGAATTTTCCAGTCGCATTCAGAAGCATATAAAACTACTTTCGTTTAGACCGCCAAGTAACCGTGCAAATATGTTACATGTACTTTGCCAGAAAGCAAATGTTGGGATAGAATCGTTTACTATAAGCGTTTTCGACATGCCCCTTTTCACTGTTAGGATGGTTGTGTATCAAAATCCAGTAGCTGGAAACCGTTAATAACAAGATTAATAAATGTCATGACTCTGGAACTGCTGACTTGTCTTGATGTCAATGTTAGTGTTTCACGTATCCATGATCGCTCTGGCAGTTTATTTAATTGGAGTCCCGAACTGTTAAAAAGTGATGACTATCATGTATGACGGATTTGATTTCTTTCGTTAGCCCCAAAAGCTGCAACATTAGCCATCTATATAGTCTATATCTACTGTCAAATTATCAAACGTTCCATCTGGCTGGAGGGGATAAAGCAAACAGTCACATGAGGCTGTTTTCTTGAACTTTCTCGAACTTTCACATAACCTTTGGTTATTGACTATTTCGAGGGCCAAGGAAGTGGTACTAAGTCACTTATATATCAACTCTAGTCTCACTTATTTCTGCGTCGTAGCTTACCTTATACTGTCTCAATACTAGTATGTGAAAAACAACCATCTAGGTTTGCAGTATCCATGGTCAATGTGGCAGCTACATTGTTAAAAAGTGATGGACTATCAAATTCCAATTTGATGTCTTTCGTTTCATAGTCCCAAAGACTGGGATATCGATCAGGTCTATCACGAGACAGAAAATGTGACTTTGCCCTTCGAAGTGCACCTGTTCCTTTCGCACCTTCAAGCTGGTTGATGGGAAGAATTTGGAGTAGACAGTTGCTAAGCTGAGGTGTATTTACTTTGCCCCACGTATGTGCCATTTTGCCGTGGTCAGCAAATAGCTGTTACCATAGTGCCATGTGCGTCACGGAATTTTCCAGTAGAGTCCAGAGGACTATAAAAACTTCTTTCGTTTCAGTTTTCTCGACCAGTTCGTGAGAAGCGGAGAAAAGGCGGTCACCACAACAGACGACTAAGTGACACCTGTGGTCTCAATTTCCAAGACGTCAGCGTCCTTGCAGTAAATCGTAAGCAGACCTGTTAGTGTACCTATTATGAAGGTGTCGCTTGATACGTTGATACGTTGATTGATACGTGGCGTTGCAGGTAGAGCCCATGTTAGAATCGGACACCGTTTCGTTTCATAAAAAAGTTTGGCGGTGCCATTTGTGAGGTTAGTCTGTGTAACGCAAACTCTGCCGTCCGTGGCTTTAGTGGCCCCTCCTTCGGGGGGGGGGGCGGCTGGATGTTAAGCGGCGGCCAACCGTAAAAGCGATTTAATCAGGCTATTGTGAGGTCAGATCCGGATGATTTTACTGCTAGGGCTCCAATTCTGTCTAAATACGAGAGATTTTGAGATTTTGTGCCTGTTTGCTTGCGCGTGTAGATATTACTTTTGTGTTTCACCTTTTTTGCGCTTAACTAACCTTGTTCCTACCTTGTCCTTGAGGCTTGGTGGAAACGTACGGATGTGGTCAATAATGCGCGAGGTCTACAGTATTGGAGGGTCTTGGAGCCCTTGCAGAAAAGAACTGGTTGTGTCATCTTCAAAGTTTCCTTTTTCTCAGTTTTGCGCAAGAGTGATACATCACAGTTTCTACTGTAAAGCATATTTACCATGTGGTAAAGTAGTAGCACGGGTGATGAGAAGCTAAAAAGGTAAACGTACCCGTCACGTAGCCTTTTTGTGGCAATATGGGCAGTGGGATGTTAATTAACTAAGTCAGGTACACATTTTACACCTGAGTGGAGTGAAATTGCTTTAAATTGCGTTAAATTGCGTTAAGTTCAATAAATCTAACAAGGAATCGAACCCGTGATCTTTCGCTCTCGTGTCCGCTCGCCTTAGCGACTTGGCTGGCCATGCGACGCCACGTATGATGAGAAGCTAAGTTCATTCTCATAGGAGTTTGCAGTGAAGCTGACAATTACATCCATAACATGAAAATTCGTCTATTGTGTCCACGCTACATAACACGATCCACTACACAAGTTGATGATTTGTGTCTTATTTCCTTCTGGTTTGATCAAGTTAACCTTGACAACTTTCAACTTATGATGAAGCCAAAATTTAAACGTCGGCGTCATGATGGACAAAATAATTTGAACAATAGACGTTACATAACTGTCAATTTATCAAACGCCTTATCTGGCTGGAAGGGGTTACCGGAGTTACCGGAGAATGTTTTGTTGACTTTGTGAATAACTGACTGTTGGCTGTTGACAATTCCGAAGGCCAACCCTCTGAGGCACTTAACAACTCTTATCTTATGTCTTCGTCATGGCTTTAGTTTTATACGCGAAAACATCCATCTGGGTTAACTTATTTGCAGTGTCAAAGGTTGTCAACGGCTTTCATAAGAACCATAGATAAATTCCTCACTATGTGCTTTATGTATATATAATGTCATAGTGTATTCTTGATCCAATCAATTCTGACTACCATTCTTTATTTCCTTTGAACAAACAGAACCCAATCCTTTCACTTCCTGCGCGTGAAAGGAACAGAGATCCGAGACTACTACCATCGCAGAAAGTCACCTTCTTTCCCGATAACAATTTCCAGTAAGTATTAACCTCTTCTGTCATTTAAATGATTTACGGAAAGTATTGATAGATGACTCGCCAGATCCCCATTCACGTATCTTTCTCTTCATATTCTTTATTATTTTCTGACCAAAGTAAGCATATACATTGATATTATTCTTAGAATTCGAAAACTTTAATCTTTGTACCCTTTGTACGTTGTCCTTCAGACAGGCTCTTCATCAAAAATGGCACAAAGCCACGAATTACAGATTTTACTAGAACCCTCGTCTGTGACTCCGGAAGTCGCTTCAGGAGATTCGACTGAATCGCAAAACCCACAACCAAGCACACCTGATCTGGAACAGGGTGCAGAACAGGGTCAAGGTGAACCCGCAGGAGCAGGGTCTAGTAGAGGTGATAATCAGCCAACTGACTCAGTTAGATGTCGGAACATTATCGTTAGTGTTCTTTCTCTCCTTCTCTTGCTCATTGGCAGCACTAATTATGTCATTAGTATTTTCTTTGAGATTTTGTGCATGTGGAATCTGCCCAAATTTGGGAACGGCATGGCAAATTCAACTACCGGATTGAATACAAACGAAACCTCGTCAATGTTGAGCCTAGCTAGCCACACATGTGATGCCAATGAATCTCAGGAGGATATACCTTATGACCTGATTGATCTTGTACTCTACATACAACCTACCATCGTTATCATATTCTGGAAATGCAAATTACTAGACCCTATTGAGGAATACGAAAATAGTATCGACCAAGACGAAAATGAGGGTACAGACGAAGACGAAAATGAGGGTACAGACGAAGACGAAAATGAGGGCACAGACGAAGAAGATGAGGAAGGGTATTGTTTCCGTCGCACTTGCTACTTCATTTGTTTGAACACATTCCTTTTTTTCATTTTCCACTGCGTGGAATGCACAAGTTGTTCTTTCTTAAACCCCAACGTATTTTTGGGCACGTTAAGGAAAGAGCTCGGCAAACCAGTTTGCCCATTGTTTCAGTTTGTCTTTCAAATCCCACTAACAATCTTGTATGGCTGGTGCTGTTCGTATGTCACTAAAATGGCCTGCTTTCTTCGCCGACGAGCCAAAAAAGTTGATAAAATAGCTCAACAACTTTTTGGCACTGATAACCAAACTAAAGATCCAGGAGAGATTCTAAAGAAACTGAATAAGGAGTTATTATATGATGAATGGGGTGAGAAAGTTTGGAAGAACATCGCTACTGTCATGAACATCATGATGTTTATCGCTGTTTTCCTAGTTCTCCTTTACACACATGTGTATATATCGGACGTCAAGCTTACTCTAGGGCGATGGTTTAGCCACTTCATGCGACTGATTTCTATAGTATCACTAGCCATAATACCTTACATGCACGTTGCAAATGCCTGTGTCCGAGTGACTGAAGCGTTGAAGAAAATGTTAGAAAAAAGCATGGAAGCGGAGCGGCGAGAAGGCGAGGATTCAGTCAGTAACGACGCTAGCGCTGGTTCTCAGGACATTCAGAGATATATAGCTATTAGAATGAATAGACTTGAGCAAACAATCCAGTTGAGTGAAAGACGTGCACAGTGGAACAAGCTACTCAAGGAGATCTCCAAAGCTCAGGATACAGCTCTTTATAATGGGATACTTAGTTCTGCATACACAACTAAAAATGGTGTTCATTGGACAATGTTAGGTATGATAGGCGCTGTAACCTTTGAGGTTCTTGACCATCTCAATGCATTTGAGGAGGATATCGACAGCGACGCAAGTAAGGGACGGGGCGTAGTAGCATTGTTCGGTGTTGTAGCACTTGCAGTTTTCATCGTGGGTATGATTTTTGTGCTCTGCTGGCAGATATGTGATTGTTGCGGCCAGGACAAATCATGTAAACAAGCATTTTGTGGTTGTTGCTGCATAAACACCAAAGATCATCCGAAAATAACATCGTTTGTGGTCGCAATTACAACCCTTGTCGCCGGGGGCATAATATATGTATATTTCTATTTTATGGCCTACAAGGATGACCATTGCACCATAGAATCAAGTCCTCTCTTTCCACAGTGGTCATAAACATTCAAAAACGTAAATTGCTGGAAAGTAGATGAAACATTTCAGGTAGATATAATTTTACATGTTTTGAGAAACCTATGGTAACTATTTGACTTATGGCGACTAAAACATCCTAATGTAAAAAAAGATCACATTGTTGAATGTAGGTTTTAAAAGAAATTTGACTTTGCATGGTGGGTTACAAGTGTCTGAAGACAAGCACAGTTCTTTGGTGTGTTCAACTGGTGTTGGGTTTGCCAAGCTTTTCAGTACCCTAAAACTATATTGCACCTAAAAAGCGTCATGGTTCGTCCATCACTCTCAGTCTGAGGTCGGCTGTTTTATCTCATCTTTAAAACTATATCAGCCAAACTGCTGTAAATAATGTAAACACTGATCTTGAGAGAAGAGCAATGTCAAATTGGTAATGGTGGTGCTGATGTGGAAATTCCATACCAAAGGTCCACAATAGATATCCTTATGTGATAAGAATACATGTAAGTTATGCTTTTAAAAATCTGACCAGGCAATGCCAATGGAACACTAGTGTAATTAAGAATATACCAGTTGGTATGTCAGTATACAAAATTATGTGATCATATATGCTTTGAAATATATTGGACACAGATATGTGGGATGCACAAGTATGTTTGAAAAAGTTTGCACTCATACAATTCCCATACTGGTCAAATTAAAAACAATCCAGAAAAGAATTTGTATGTAGTGACTGTAGTTACAAGACTTGGTCAAAACCTATTTTTTGTGCAATGGAGGTCACTTTGCACAAGTATGAGGCTCATGCAAAATATGTAAGTTCAAGAGCCACTTATCTGGTATGTAAATCAATATTTTGACTTTTGAAGAGCTGATGATAAGACAAATGGGCCACGATCACCAGAATATCTGCACCATCAGAAATTTCTGCAGGGCATGATCTAGACAAGACATGTAAGGCTGGTTTGCCAGCCAGAGTCTTGTTCTCATCAGACAGCTACCTCCTCAGATAGTGTTTTAAAAACTGGTCATGTCAGGTGTGGTCCTAAGCATTGCACTAGAGGTTTCTGACCATTTTTCAACGATTTAATGTGAAAACAGCAAATGCTTTGTATATATCAAACAGGATGCTTTGATTGTGCCACTTGTGATTGTCATTGTACTACTCTGGGTCAAGTATTGCGTGTCATGACTGGATTGACATATCTGAGTTGAAGAAAGTATGGGTGTGTTTGCACTCACACCACTATGATTCAAATTCTGTATGTAAGTACGATGTAACTAATTAAGTAAGGTTACTGAAGAAACCTATAGTCTTACTGCTGCACATTCAACCAACTGGAATGACAGTCGTGACAAGAAAACTCACTATTGACTGCACTGTACATAGCCTATAGATTCGGAATGTTAGCATGTTTCTAATTTAATGCTGTCTACATGCCTTTTCCCTTTATGTCATAATACAACATAGTATTGTGGTTCAGTAATTTGATGCAATGTGTACATATTTATGATTTTGATTTGAAAAGCATGTTACTTCCTGGGCTTCTATAGTTAAATGCTCTTGTAGAAGACCACAAAACTTGTTCATATAATATGCATCATTACAATTCCTCCATTTTGTGATTGTATCAGGAAGACAAGAATAAATGTGCAAATAAAATTGCTTTAAAGATTTATGATGAAATGTCTTATGTATTCAATGTGTAACTTTTGTGTGCTGGAAACCTTTGATAGTGAATATCCCCGTAATCCTTGCATATTGTAACATCTTTATGGGTTTGGACTTGAAAAGGGGCATCTAACGTTACATGTACCTACAGTGAAAAGATTCACCGACTCTAGAATGAAATTAGATAATTACAAGCAAGCTATTAGTCTAAACACAAGGAAAAAATAATAACAACAAGTTTTGGACATATTCATATTGTTTTATTTTTGCCCACTGATGGAAGGGCTAACAAGTAGTAGTAAGCTGGCTGATGGTGACATTTGGAGACATCATCCCTGCAGATAGTCCTCAGGTAACACTTCAAACATGGGCCCTCAGCTGGCCAGGTTACTGCAAATAAACAAAGTAAGACCGGTAAGTGCACAGTGTGGTTAATGATACATCATGTCAGTAAGCAAGTACAGACTACCACACTGGCAATGCAAAAGACAGAAAGCAACAAAAGGTAGTCTTGGATACGAGAAAAAAAAGAAACAAGTCATATAAAAAATGCTAGAATCTTCTATTGTTATTGTGTTGGTTGTTGCCAACATCTAAATGCCTAAAATCTACCAAGCAGAAAACATGCATATACATTGGAGGAAAGATAAAACATCACTATCATTCAAACACATCTCTATGACAATCGGGGTTGCAGTCTGGTGCACACATCTCTCAAACAAATTGCCCACTACTCATGCACATCTCACCTTCAGGGTACCTCATATAGACAATATCTCAACGTCCCTGAGTATGTGTGAAGAGGGAAGGTATCGGGGAAAACAGCAACCAGGGAGGAAATTGGCAAGAGGAGATAAAAGAAGATACCCAAAGAAATGTTAAAACAATCAACCATCAAAGAAAAGAGCAACATATAACAGGAGAAAAGAATGACACATTCAAATCATACAAAAGTTCGAAGAAGGAAACATCATTGTAAAGTCTGCAGAACTCAATGAAAAGAGAAATTAACCCCCAAATGAGAACTTAATGTTTTTGATAGCGAGTTGATGAAATGTTGACAATAACTAAAATGTCTTAAATGATTTCTGATGTCCTATTTCATATATGTATTAGATACATGTACTAGTGCCCCTTTTCACATTTTCCACACTATACCCAGGGCACCATGTTAGCAACACCAGATTTTTAAGAGGAGGGGCTTGAGTTAAGGTAAAGGCATGCAGGTGAGAAACATCCATGCCCACCTGAGCTTCAGGCTGACAGGTGCATGAAACAAGACAAGGTCAGACAGCACAAGGTCAGAGGTTAAAGGTTAATCTAGTGATCATCAGTGTTTGGAGAGATGTTTGTGATTTTATAATCAAGATAAAAACAACACATTTTCTGTACTGCATTATGAAACTTTGAAACAGATTTCAGGAGTGGACTGCCAAATTATATTGTCTTGAATATAAAAAAAAAATTTGTCTTGTACTAGTTGTACCGGTAGTTATTCCTGCTTTTCTGTTACTTTGTCTCCAAACACTGATCATACAGAACAGGTTAGTCACCAACAAGTACAGTAGATAGTAACAGATATACAACTAGTATCCAACACCACTTCTGTGCAATCCTACAGGAATTTGTGAATGAAGTTATCTAACACAGGTTGGATAGGGAGGAAAAGATCTTTCCCGTAATCATATGGGGCTGAAGACAACATGTGTTAGCTTAGCTGAGAGGCAAAGATGAATGTGCATGCAGATCAGGTACACGCCAACATGTAAATGTCACTGGTAGAAGACAACATGTCTCTTAGCCAGTTTGTTAACAAGAAAGTTGCTGTATTATGTTTTAGTCTATTTCTGGTTGTTTACCAGTATATTGTTCAAGTTATATAATATGGGTTGAAGAAATATCATAGCCTGGGTGACAGACTGTTGTCAGGGACAGTGTAATGGCTAGCTCTGTCTGGAGACCAGTCTGGCATCTAAGGAATATCAAAAAAGTAACACACATCAACACATCTCTGCAATATCATTACATACCTTCTTGCCAGCAGAAACTTTAGTCTTCTTAACACCCCGGACCTTCTTCTGGCGGTTCTTCCTCTCCTTACGCTGTTTTCGAGAGGGCTTCTTCTTTTCATACAAACCATGCTATGAACAGGTAAAAGACAATTCATTCATTAGCCTTCGTGGTAACATTAGGCTGCTATGAATTCTGTAAGTCTTGATATTACTACTTGATCAGTATCAGCATTACATATAATGTCATTATGACTCAATTTTGTTACTGATGAGCTGACAACAATACTGAAATATTTTTGTTACTGACCTGCTTTTGGACAAATTGAAATTCAATGGTTAATCCTTTCCCTAGCCTCATAACACTGAAATCTGAAATTCTCCAGTACATTTTCATTTTTCATCAATCAGCAGAGAAAATAATGTTATGTTCAAGTTTTCTGTTCCATAATCTATTGTGACAGCTTCTCCAATTCCAATTCGTATCCTACTTATCTCAAAATAACAAATAAAACCACCTACCCTGGCCAGCCTGTAGTTGGGTTCCATCTTCTTTGCGAAGTCCAAGGTATCGTAGATCAGACCAAAGCCGGTTGTCTTGCCACCGCCAAACTGGGTGCGGAACCCGAAGACAAAGACGACATCGGGCGTGGTCTTGTACATCTTGGCGAGCTTTTCGCGGATTTCTGTCTTGGGAATGGTGGCTCGTCCTGGATGCAGAACATCCACAACCTAACAAAAAAACATTTTCCAGTCAATTGAAGAATATGCTCTCCTGTTAGGTTACCTCTATTCCTATCATTTTAGTCAAAAGAAACACATTTCTCAAAGTAAATTACATAAAAATATGGCGATGTGAAACCGGTACTTACCATCTGCTTCCGCTGCATCAGGCGGTTGGTGAGGAATTTCCTCGTTCTTACAGTAACGGCACCGTCAGTCTGTCAGAAGGAACAGTGCTAAGTCAGTAATTAACATATCATATGTACTATCATAATGTAACATGATACTAACATCAGATATCATGGTTCACAATCTTCAGACTGTTGTCATTTATCATACATAATAGCTCTAGAAAATGACAATTCCTGACCTGGATAAAATAGGTGAAATTGTAATTCTTATGAATCGATTATTTAGTTTTGATACGTGTCTATCGTCATCGATAGACAGGAAACTGGACAGATGGAGAAACAACATGTAGGAGCAAAGAGGTTGTGGCTGTGTGAGTTGAGTACCCCCCCTCCCCCTTTACACAATTTTACTTCATAAACACTGATTTATCTCCCATGCTTCATATTCAAAAAGGCATAAATGTGGGTCAAAATCGAGGTACATTAACAAAGCATTTGACACCAATAAACTGCAGTTTGAGCCTTTGAGGCGGTCGCACTACAAATTTATTTTGTTTGAACCGTTCTGACATGCCTGCACGTAAATATATATCTCACCGGTCCAAGATGTGCGTATTTGGAAGCGTTTCTTAACACTTTAAATTGCTAAAATGGACAAAATGTTTATTTCGAACGACGTATCGATAGCTTAGATATAAGTATGTGCAGCATAGATGACATGATGGCACTGTTAAAACTGAGATATTTGAGGATTTTGTTGGGCTTTCTCACTCACCATTTTGCCTGATTTCGGACCACAGGGAAAGAGAACGAAATCGAGGTCGAGAAGTCACGACAAACCTCGCGCGAACTGGCGAGATTATGAGTTGCTTTCCTCAAAACGCATTAAAAAAGAATGAATAAATGTGTCAATTACTATATCATAAATGTAATATTCTAGCATTTGACCAAATATAAGGACATATAATTAATAAAGTATTTAATATTTTTCTTTTTAGGTCATTATTCATTTTATATTTACTTGACCAGTAATATTTTTTCAATCTGATGCGGTGTTTGACCCCATCTCTCAAGGTTCACCAAATTTGCTACAACTGAATCATGAGATTTTGGCCTGAAATTGCACAACCGCTTGACATATATTTCTCCAAAGATTCTCCGTGTGTGTACCAGTAGCTCTATATTAGCTCTGTACATACAAGCAGGCCGCTTTTGTTTCCTGAACTTGTAATCAAGTCTCGGCAAGATCGTTAGCTGCCCCCCTCCCCCATTATTTTCACCACAAAGAGGTTTGGAGGAGCAAACATTTTCGAGCAAAAACACTAACGTGTTCCAACATGCCGTTTGATCATGCTTGACGATGAGCACCGGGAACTGTCGCCGGGACTCTGACACGGGAGAACCGGTCAAAAAGCGGTTGAGACAAACGAGTATTCTTGACAGCTTTTCGTTTCAGAGGAAAATTAGCAAGCGTGCGGAAGAGGCCCAGAATCGAGGTTGGTCGATGTTTTGTATACTGAGCACTTTTTACTGTGGGAAACATTGACAATTCATATGAATAGTAAGAATGATTATACGAAAGGGGGTCAAGGGATTTGGATATAATACAACATTTGAAATCCGATGTTGTATTTTAGTTGAGGAAGCTATCCTGTCAGAACTGGCCAATGAAAAAGAAGAAGAGATGTCTGAGAACAGAGGTGAGGAGATGTCCCAACAGATGAGAGAGAGGGCAGCTGGTGCTGCGGAGAGGAGAAGGTCAGTGTTTGTTTTGAAAGACTAGTAGACTGTCTCATTGGTCTCATGTACATCAGGTGAGGCAAAGAAAATAATACAGTCAAACTTTGCCCAGCATTACAAGTAAGTGACCACCGGGCCAAATGTGACTATGTTTTACTGGTCCCTTACATAATTTTTCATATTGACAGAAGCATGAAGAATCCTGTATATATTGACCACCTGTCCATATATACGACCCAATTCTATCAGTCCCCTGGGTGGTCTTCTTTGGCAGTTTGGACTGTAATGTCATTACATTATGTACTCATACATAAAGTGAAAACATTGCCTTATGTAGGCATATACCACAGCTGCTAATTCCAGAGTATATGATCTTTTATAACTTCATATTGTGTCAAATACAGGAGTGCAAAATCACCGTGGTCAACTCCTCCTCACGACGAGTCACATGATGACCAACCAGCCAATCAGGGCCCTGCAAGCCATCACAGGCACTATAAGTCACATGACTCTCCATCTAGTCATCCAAGCTCCTCAAGACACGGCAGACATAAACCCAGTTCCTCGGGCGCGGTCAGAAGCAAGTATGTTGACGAAGACAAGCCGAGTACAAGTCGAGAAACTGCGTCTACATCTCACCATGCAAGGAAAGACCAGAAGCACAAAAGTAGAAGGAGTAGATTTGACAGTAGCCCAGAATATGGAGGTCCAGATTCGCCCTTGGTTATTCCAGACTCTCCCATGGTGATCCCGGAATCCCCTGTCCTGAGTGAGCCGCCGGCAGACTCCCCTGCCTCCCACTCCAACCAGAGTGACACTCTTATATATGAAGACTCAGAACCTGTGTTTCCTAAGTAAGTCTCACTTGTATGACTATGAGTGAATCCTGCACAGTATTCCAGATGTGACCATCAGACCCTGAACCCAACTGTTAAAATTGATTTTTGCTCTATGAGTTGACTGTTGTACATGAATTCTCCCAGTATTGAGATAAAAGAATGGTTAATTGTCATAACAGATGTAGTTGAAACAAAGTATGTACAATGTATTTTGTTCTGCAGCCCAGATGTGTTATCCCAGAGAGATCCTTCTCAGCCCAGTTGGTTTGGGACTCCGATATCGGCCTTGAACCGGACCCCGGGCTGTAGCAGTCCCCTACCCACCCTCAGACCTGACACCCACCATACTGTACTGTTCAGGGTAAGACACACTCAGACCCACAGCTTCAAGCTGTTCTGTTTAAGCTATATAGAATGTTCACAGTGACAATATATGAGTGAAAAGGAAGGCTAAAACTAAAAATCAATCCTGATTGTGTGATGACACCTTTTTTATCCTATTGGCTTATTTGAGATTGACTTGGATTTTTACAGCCCCACCTACGGCCAGGCGACCCCCCACGTCCGTTTCCAGACAAATACAGAGACGTATGGGACGACGCCCATGTGCGTATGCCCTGCTCAGATGACAACTTATACCCTGTACAAGACCAGGTGGGTGTGCATTCTTGTTCTCTCAATGTTTATAGAGAATGTTGCTCATTTCTCCTGCATATCATTGTTTAGAAAGAGCCAAGAATCAATCTTTTTATGTAGTCATACCACTGGAGTGCTATATAGAAATACAACATAGTACAGATCTAAATCACTCACATCCAAGTAGTGTTACACTCTTTAGTCAATCAACAAGAATGAAAAAAAATTGTCTAAAAGCTTAACTTTTAAGCAGTGTGCAGTGTATGTCTAAGCAGACTGAAGTGTCAGAACTCCTGCAAGTAGTCTGTAGTCTGCTGTGCTGTAGAAGTTTGTGACATTTTGTTCCCTACAATCAGGATGGCAGCAAGACAGTGAAGAGTCGGTGGGAGGTGGTGCAGTCAGCTCTGCTGGGGAATATACAGAACTCCTTGGACCTGGAGGCAAGTTCTCTCACCTGATATGATGATGCTGTTTAATTATGTACATTTTGATTTGGTATATGCTATTTGTGCAAGACTTGCATGACTGTGCAATAAGGTATGAAGATACCTGTATATCTAAGTTAATCTTTCACACTTTTGCTGTGTCCTTTTGTAGGAGGCAATCTTGACGTACAACTCCAGATATGCCAATAGATGGGACTTCAGGGGACTACACTCATTCTTTACAGAGGTATATGATCAGAGGTTAATAGTCTAAGATTTGATAACTAATCATAGCATGTATGAAAGCATTTCTAGCAACTTCAATGTTTGCAAGTCTTTTGCACTCTGAAGTTTGGTAATACTATGACACAAGGCAAGTTATTGGCTTTTGAAAAGTACACATTGAAGCATGCTATAATCAAGCTAAAGATAAAAACCAGTACGAACTATTGCTCTTCAACATCACTGTTATCTTCATGTATTTCAACAGTATTTAGATGACGATGAAGCCAGAGGTTTCTTCAAAGTGATCCTGCCTGCTATGGTGAAGTTGGCTCTCAGACTACCTGAGATTGTAACTCAGGTGAGAAAAACATTCTGTTTTTATACAGCATTACTTTTAAATTAGCATTACTTTTAAATTATCATGTACATGTCAGGAGTTTGCTTCTAAGGCCGGATTTACACGGGGCAAAAAATCAATGTCGTACGACATTCGACGCGCGGCGCGACGCGCGGCGCGACGCAGAATGTCGTACGACATTGATTTTCATGCGTGTAAAACCGCGCGCCACCGACGCGCGCCACCGACGCGCGGCGCCGCGCGTCGTTTTTTCTGTGGCGCATCGAGGAGGTGCCACAAGTGCGTCGCGACACTCAGCGGGGAGTCTGCGTCGCGGCCCAGCAGCGTGTAAACAGCCCTGCGTCGCGCGCAGCCCGTTTCTGCGTTGCAAAGTTCTCTTTTTCCTGCGCTAGCCCGAACCCACGCCACGCTCGTCTGTTTGTTTCTGTTCTTACTTCTAGAATTCTGAGTATCATATCACGTTCTCCTTGTTGTTTCGTCGGATTTTTGTTGCTGATTGTTTCGTAAGCATCAGGCAGAAGTAAACAGCAGTAACTGGAGCAGCGCGGAAACCCGATGCTTGATCGGCGTGTGGAACTGTGACAGAATTCGCAGCAAAATGGAGGCTCACAAAAAGAAGGAGGCATTCGGGCAGATTGCCGAAGCCATGCTGCAAGAAGGATACAACAGGAACGCAAAACAAGTACAGAAGAAGATCAGGGCTCGCGGTGGTCAGGGTTCACCACATGTGACGCAGCGCGCCGCAGCCCGCCGCAACCATTTTGCAGTGCGCCGCAGCTGCGGCGCGCAGCGGGAGTTACAGTCAATACGTGTAAAAGCAAAAGTGTCCTAGGCGAGTGACAAACGCCGCGCGTCGAATGTCGTACGACATAGATATTTTGCCCCGTGTAAATCCGGCCTAAGGAATAACACATTCTCTGTGATGGAGATAACAGCTGTTACTGGTAGTTATTAACCTTTGCTGAGTGCAGAGCCCAGCATATTTGTCACTGGGTCTTTATCCAACTCTTGCAAAAATTTCTGTGTGAATGCAGAGTCCCCCGCTACTGAAGAAGCAGATGCGACACAGCATCACCCTGTCCCAGCTGCAGGTGGCCTCACTCCTAGCCAACGCTTTCTTCTGCACCTTTCCAAGGAGAAATGCCTACCAGAGGAACTCAGAATACTCCTCTTTTCCTAGCATCAACTTTAATGAGTAAGTACTGCATAAAGAAGTTCTACCATATTTTATGATCTTTCCACATAGCTATTCCAGGCTATCTTAATGAATTTGAAATATTGTCCTGTCTGTCAACTTTGTAAGTAACATGTGCATTGCTTTTGTTCTTCAGTCTGTTTAAAGGTGGGAAACATGGGGTGGATAGAAGACGTGCAGAGAAACTCAAGACACTTTTGCACTACTTCAAGAGAGTCGCCACAAGAAGTAAGTATGTGTGTATGTGTACGTAGATTGTGTGTTGTATGATTGGGAAATATGCATGTGAGGGAAAAGGTTAATCCTGTTAAAACTGTATCTGCTGTGTGCATAGTTTTCTCTTATTGGTACATGAAAAAGACTGAGTTAAGTTTTAAGTTGCATCTGTAATATTGGTAAGTTTCTGTCTTTTTTGTTGGCACCTTGACAACTTCGACTACTGTATCCTCCCAGTGCCCTATGGAACATTGACCTTTCGTAGACAGTCCTTCCCCAAAATGCCTGTGTGGAAGACTTGTAAGGACCAGCTGTCCAGGCTCCATGCCTCCGCAGAGGGAACCATCGAGGAGGATGGTACAGGGATGCTACAGGTTGGTGATTTCTTTCTTACCAAGAATACAGCATCGCACTGTCCTCAAATACATTATTAGTGAACACAGTAAGAAGGACATGTACAGAGTCCAGCCAATCTTTTCTTTAGCCTTATATACATGTATGCCAACTTTGCAACAAGTGTGAAAGAGGGTACACATGTACTAGGGCATGGTATACCATTAATATGCTCTGCTTATATTTGTATGTCACAAACTTCCTGTTAGTTTCAATGTGGAAAGACTATAGGAATTTTGAAAAACTGATTTACTCAAGAGTAAAATATCTCCTTATATATATATATATATAAAGTTCTTACAGCACCAAAGGTATGGTGAGGTGTAGGTGCTTTCAACAGCCTTTACTGTTACACAGTACTACCTGTCAGTGCAGTGAATAAAAATCGCATGCCCTTCAAGTTAATTCGATATTTCTAATTCCCTGCATGTTTTCAAATTTGAAGTGACCAGTTTAACATCTTGTCCTCCACAGGTTGATTTTGCCAATAAGGTCATAGGAGGAGGTGTCCTAGGATTTGGATTAGTGCAGGAGGAGATTAGGTTCCTAATCTGCCCAGAGATGATCCTCTCTAGGCTTTTTACGGAGACACTAGAGGCAGACGAGTGCTTGGTCATCATCGGTGAGTCACTGGAAATAGACAGATGTTTTTGTGCAGCTATCCATGATAGAAGTTGGAGCTGTCTATCCAACACAATCAAATGTTACTCTTACCAACTTGTTGGCCGTGTTTCATCTTTAACACTTCCCTGAAAATGAAGAGTGGTGCAGAATACATAACAAATACAAAAGAGATGCTAGAAAAGACAGATGAAACAGATGTCTGAGATGAACTTTCACTCTTGTATCACAAATCAGTTCAGCTTACTGGAATGGCAACCATCTACCAGTAACAGAAACTATGTACAGTACTAGTATACACAGGTTCAATATGCCAGGAAATTCCTGTATACAAGCATGGAGAACAGCTCTTTATACTCTTGCATTTGTTCAAGCCATTTGTTTGAAATACAATCATACGTTGGGCTTGTTGTTTGTCAGGTGCGGAGCAGTACAGCTGTTATGAGGGGTATTCAGACACCTACAAGTGGGCAGGTGACTATCAGGACCAGACAACTAGGTGCAGCTTCCAACTTGCTTGTCCATTTGTTATATTGATATAAAATGATTTTAAATTTAGCAGTTATGATGCTTCAATATGGGGATGTCAAAGTAATGTACCTAGTAAAAAGGGATTTGCCTGTGAATGCTCTCAGATGAAGCACAGAAGGTGAAGTTTGCTTTTCTTGTGAATTTCAGAGACACATGGGGCCGAAGGTGTACAGAGGTAGTGGCCATCGATGCCCTGAAGTACAGGACTTATACAGAACAGTGTACACCTGGCATGGTCAAGAGAGAGCTGGATAAGGTCAGGATGTTGATGTGTTTACTGTACAGATTATCACAGTGGAGTTATTTCAGAAGTAGATTTTCTTCCCATACAATATCTTAAAGACATCCAATGCAATTTCAGGGCGGCAAAACAAAAAAATATTCTGGATGAGGAAATCTGTCTGATATTGACATTTACTGCCATTTCTGAGATTATCTGAGAACAATGTTGTTTTGTTCCTTTAAGGATTTCTTTTTTTTTCTTCATGGTGTCAAATGGTGACCCATTAAAGTTCTTCCCTTTGTTTCAGGCTTTTTGTGGTTTCTTCAGGTCAGATATGTTGCCTAGCAACCTGTCAGCCATAGCAACAGGCAACTGGGGGTGTGGTGCTTTTGGAGGTGACCCCAGAGTAAAGGGTTAGTAAAATTGGTGTAATAATCTTATTAACAATGATAGTTTTGGGTGGGTAAGTCATTAATTTTTGCATACTTACAGTATCATTTGACACAACGTTCTTGTCCACACTAAGTACTGAAAAAGGACAGCATGTACATGTCAGATACAGACAAAAAAAAATCTTAAATTTGGTGCAAATGTGCCAAATTTGACATCATCTTTTGGGCTTTTTTTCTCATGGTTGCTTTCAACGTTTCTCTCCTTCTTTCCTTCCTAACTTCTTTCCTACAAGTTCTTGTAAGACATCTAAGACAATCTTTCTCCACGTGACTATAGGTCTAATCCAGATGATGGCATCAGCTGTAGCCAAGAGAGACCTGGCTTACTTCACCTTCGGAGATGCACAGCTTGCAGAGGACCTGTACAAGATGCACGAATTTGCAGAAGCAAACAGTCTTACAGTTGGTAAGGACCCTTACTTCATCATGAGACAGTCTTGTCCCCTTAAAGTGTCTGCAGTGATACAGAAAATGGTATCTCTATCTTGCAGTCAATCTTTAATGTTGTGGCTCGTGGAGACTGAAAACAAAGACAATAGTAAACCAACATGGTATCTCTTGTGTTTGTAGGTGACTTGTGGAATGTGATCCAGTCCTACAACAGAACCAGTGCCAAAACATCCAGGAGACCTGCCTTGGAACTCTTCAACTACATCTACCAGATGTACTCTGACTTCCAGGACTCCACTGATGAGGAGGGAGCAGGCCAAGACTTGGAGGAGGGGGGAGAGGGCAAAGGGCATGGGTCACAGATCAAGGGTTGGGGGTCAGAGGAGGAAGAGGCAGGGGCAGATGGCATAACAGAGAGGAAGGAGTCTGTAGATTATAAAGCTATGACACCATAAAGGTGGTGAGGAAGTCTGATGTCGTATGATCACTGATAGAGATGTATTGCTGGTTCCATACTAGTAATGATTAAAATGAGGGTCCATAAGGTATACCATGTATATTTTGACTTTAAAACGCTGTGACCTCATTGTAAAAAAAAATAATAATTATTCCTTTACCAGTAGTGTATCTACATTTACTTTCTCCCACATTGAAATTGAAAGCATTGTGGCATGACAATATTGTTTGCTAAACCACAATTTTTTTTCTCATCAGTCAGGAACTGACTGCATATGGTTAAATTTTATTAACTTGTTATCTACTTCTTAAAGGAAGTATGTTGTAATGTACAATAAATTAATAAAGCATCATGAACGTTCTTTTTCTACTTCCTAGAGAATACCAGCAGAATGATGTTAATTTACTTTCTTTAGAACTGCAGATGACCAAAAGTTTATGTATTTTCTTTATATCAATTGAGTTTCATACTGTATTAATATGTTCTAGTTTTGGAACATTTGAATGTACGAGATTTGCTCTTAGTATTATAAATTCAAAGAAAGTGAGGTTCATACAGAGGCCATAGTTTTAAGGTATGGAAACCGTTGCCATTATGTTTTTGAATTTAAAGCAATTAAAACTATTGTTTTTGAGAGCAATTATGTCTCATTTATATTCAATAAATTATACAAAGTCTGTTAAAATGATCTTGAAGCCGATATTACGAAATAACTTTTTTTCATAATCCTACAAGTACTATAAATAAAATTATGTCTAAAAAGAAGAAAGTCCTCAATTAAACCTTTGCATGTTATTGGTACCACAGGCTTATTTTCTTTGGAAGCTTTGAAATAGGATCATAATTGGTGATGAATATTGTTTTGGGTAACTCGGCTGACGATGAACATAAACATATGGAACTTTTGTAGATTACATTTTGAATATACTCAACCAAAACGTAATTACACACAGTTGGCACAGTTGGTTTGTATATGCTTTCATCAAGACATATATATTATGTATATACTCGTGTGGCATCCGTGTTTCTATATATATAACGTTATAATTCTGGGCTGGGTCGTCGTAAAAACCGGTACGACCAGTACTGCTCAACGGCCCCTGTTTGTGTAATGGCCCCTGGGCAAGGTCTACAGACCAGTGGTAATTGGGTGAGGTCACGGGGGGACAGGGACAACTGCTAATTATAATGGGATAAATGTCCGGGGACAGATCCATACACACACTCACTTGGCTTTTCATATGACGTCACTTGTGCCATGTTTGATTACCACGTAACCCAGGTCGTAACCGCCATTACTCTGCCCTAGTCACTCCTGTAACAATGGACACCAAGAAACCCCAACAATATTCTCAGAACCGTTCCTACCAGCACAGTGTAGGAGTTGAGGTGCTGCAGCAATGCATGACATGGGAGGAAGGCGATACTGTGATGGACGTCGGTTGTGGCACCGGAGAACTTTGCCAGTACATCTCTCAACAGCCAGGAGTCACGTCTGTGGTGGGCTTTGACCTCTCATCTGATTTTGTCAGGTAATTCTTATAAGATTAAGATCAGCTAGATTTCCAGGACCTCATACCTTCGCCAAATGATGTGATAAAATGATCATTCTTTCCGTACAGTGCCATAGGTCTTTATTTAAATTCAGCATCTTGATAGACTTGGAATAGAAGTAAGGTACAATGTACGTAAGCGGCGAATGAGTAACACTAGCGCCTGGTGACTATTCACTGTGACAATGATTTGCATTTTTCTGCAGCTATGCCCGTGAACACAACTCCTCATCAAATGTGCTCTACCACGTGGCTGATGCCTCAGATGTATCAACCATCAAACCAGAGTGGCAAGGTGCCTTCAGTAAGATAGTTTCTATCTTCGTTCTACACTGGATCCAAGACAAGATTGCAACTCTGAAGGTGATGCATTCTAGTCTTAAGTCTGGTGGAGAAATCTTGTTTGTGTGCCACACTGACGAAAGTGGGTTTTACCAAATGTCGTCCGACATGGCTTCGCATCCGAAGTGGAAAATCTACCTGAAGGATTTCCGAGTGCCTGACTTGTTTCCGTGGCCTTCCAACAGCCGCCTTCTGGAGGGGGCCCCGCATGCCCTTTTCCGTAGAGCGTAATCGGCCGTTTTAATTTTACGTAGAGCGTAGACGGACCGCTCTAATTCAACGTAGAGCGTAATCGGCGCATTTTCCGTAGAGCGTAATTTGCCATTTAATTCTACGTAATGCGTTGTAGTGCCCCGGAATTTACCGTAGAACGTAATCGAGAGATTTCCTGAATTCAGCGTAATACGTAGCCGGCTCTCAAAATTTAGCGTAGAGCGTTGTCGGGACCCCCCCATGCGGGCCCCCCTGGAGGAATGTGGTTTCCAGGTCATCACCCAGCACGTAAAACATCATCAGCACTCCTTCGGCTCTAGGTACCACCACAGGGAGGCCCTCCGCTCTGTTTTGCCGCACCTGCACTACATACCCCAAGACAAGCACGACGAGTTCTTTGACGATTTTGAGGAGATGGCCGAAAACCGTAACTGGTTGTCTGACCAGGCATCCACAGTAAATAATGACTTTCTAGTTCTTCATGCTAGAAAGGTTTGAGGAAAACGCAGCTAAGTGTGAGTGTTTGGCCCAGGCTATCCAGAAACAACATTTCATATAGAGATGTATAAATTGTCTATTTCTTGGTGCTTTGTCGCTTGTCATCTGATGTTGATCATTGTTTCGAGATATAGAGATAAAAAGGTAGACTAGAAAATCTATCACCCATGTCCCATTTTGGGTCGAACAAGGAGATTTAACCTTGAATAATACTAAACGATAAAAACTGTTTATACCCTAAGCCAACATTGTTCACGATATGATGATGAAAGCTCAACGCTGTTCACCTTAGTTCCACTTTTTCAAAAGAACTTCTTACATCGATTTCCCATCCTATGAATAAATTCAATTACATTCCAGGAGATATATTAAACCCTTAACCTTACTGTGTAGAATAGGCAAATACATCTCTGACTTCACTGGGTTGCGTCTCGAAAGCTCCCCAGAGCAATAAAATTTGTTGTGTGTATGGTTAAATATTTTGTCAAGTACATCAAATAATGTTTATACCTTAGAACCAGTAGTGTAAACGATACGTTAAACTCAACGATTTATCCATATCTTTGTGTATATGTAAGTTTGTATCCACTTGTTTGTTTGTCGGTATACTTGTAGAAGACCTTGTGAAAGTCAATAAAGATGTCTGCGTTATAGATGGTAGGTACTGTTTAAAGAGAAAGAAAAAAAAAAACCTTAAAGTTTTATGAATTCCATGTCTCGCTCTCCCTATAACATAAGAAGAACTGCTGCACAAAATCTTGTTGTACTTTCCCATTACCCGCTAGGGGTCGCTATTGTGACAGTCAGCAGCAGGTATAGCATCCAAACGTCCAGCTCTCTTCCTTTAATATAGAATATATTTGATTTCGATACGTAACATAATTGTTTGTACCAATAAAAATCAAAACGGTATTTATTTGTCTTTACTTTCCTGAAATTTTATGTCAATTGTACGGAATCCCGAAAGTGGTGTTGCGTTACGATGCGGTCTCATGCGTCGTCTGCTTCATTGCTTGTCATCAGTCATTTTAGCCGGTCGGCTTTTCCCTGCAGTATTAAAGTTTCACGTCCTGGGCTAACATTGCAAGAAACACAGCTTCCCGGTAAGGTTTGTTACGTATATAGGGTCTCCAGAAGCAACATTTCATAACGATGTGTAGCTTGATCTCATTTTGCTTGATGAAATGTTTATTTTGTGGCAGAACGTCATGAAAGTAGGTCATTCTATTCTTGCAATTGTACATACCGGTCTTTCGATCAAAGGTCACTCTATTATGTAACATTACAGTAAAGACTTCAAAGGCAAACAATGACACATTTCTCAATGTCAAATAGAATGTTGGTGTACTGTATCATTTATGTAACCGTTATGTGCACAGTGGCTGTCTTAAGATGCAAGAATACCTACACCTACTGTCCGCCCATCTGTATTAAACATTGTAACGTTAACTTTGTTAGATGTCAAAATGGATAAGTTGTCGTTTTTCATTTAGGTCAGGATGCTTGTCATCATGGACAAAGTGACATCATCATCTTATTTTATCAAGGAAGCACATTTAAAACATGTCAAAAATAAAAGCTCATTTGAAATCATTTTGATATCAATGTTGGATCTGTTACATGTAGCTCACCAAAGGACACAGCTTTGATAAAATAAAGGCAAACAGATTCATTGACCTTATGATACATGGAGAATCAGGATGCCAAACCACCAGACCACATGTCCTACCACATCATATTGTTTTGATAGTGACATTTATAGAATGTTATATATTCACAGGTGTCTGCTGCTGCACAAAAAATACATAAAACATGGTCCTAACCACAGGCTGGGGCCGTACCGTACTCAACACCCTCACGGTAGCGGCCATCCTCCCCTACGGGATCGCCATATTCCTGTACGCCAAGTTTGGCTGGCCGACAACCTACCAAGGCGGCAAGCTAGCTGGGCTACATCCACAGAAAGTGTTCAAGCTGAATTACGCAGCCATGCAGTGGTTTGTGGTGGGAACTATACAGAACCTGCCGCTGTATTTCACTGTAACCAGAGCATATAGAACAGCCAGGCCAGAAAGCCTCATTAAGGTAGGATATTACATGACTGTATAACCTTTTGCAAAGGAGTATTTTGTTTTTTATAAACATTAAGTCCCACATGACCACCACAAGCCCTTTAAGCCAACTGTGTCCATACCTACCTAAGGCCAGCTTATCAGTGCTTGATATATAGCCCAGTGGACTGGTATGTGAACTCTGTTATCTGGCAACCAGGTATACATGTACTTACTGAAGTTAAACAACAAAACACCTAAAGCTGAAGATCCTCACCCTACTGTAGCTTGCTAAATTGTAAGTCTTTCGATGCAAATGATGGTATCTGGTTACTATAAGTTGCTAACCTCCAAGATCAAAATTTGTTGAGTTTGATGAAGATTAAAATGAACAGGTTATGATTGGGTAATATTCTATGCAATCTTCCGTAACATTTGAGTAACTGTTTGTTTTAATCAGTGCTTTTGACTGTCACATTGATGTTTTTTCATTAAACCCAGAACATTCCCTTTGGCCGGCACAACTGTCTCCTAGATGTGTACCTGCCCCACCTTGTTCCAGGACGGACCCCTCCTCCCAAGATGCCTGTGTACATCTTTGTGTTTGGGGGCGCCTGGACCTCGGGTAGCAGAACACTCTACTGCATGCTAGCCAATCAGCTGGCAGACAAGCTACAGTCCGTTGTGGTGGTTCCAGACTACCCGTTGTGGCCTGAAGTAAGTACCATGAAATGCCTTACTACATATTATTATTAACCTTAATTACATGTATAAGCTACACATTTTGATTTTCCTCTTTAGGTGCATTGTTACTTTATTACTAATATTGGTCTTAAGGCTGTCAGTTTTCTTGTACTTTAGCTTTGTATATATTCATACCATTATTATGATGATGGCAGACTGTTCACTTTTGAATTGTTTATTTGTGGATGTTCAGGAACAGCACATCCATGCCATTCAGACAGCGATCATTGATAGTGTAGCCTGGACCTACAACAACATTGAGAAGTACTCTGGAGACAAGGTGAGCGATGCCAACTTGTTTCCTTGTCCAACATCATGTGCATATAGGCCGCTTAGATTAAGCCTCAAAACTGTAGAAACAGGATTGCAGATTGAAGGCTACTAATTTTATGTCTATCTGTTTGTCTCAAATGGGTTCTAACAGGTGTGTTTTACTTACAGATGAACATCCACCTGATGGGACACTCCGCAGGAGCACACCTGAGTGTCCTGGCACCCATGGCACTGGCACAAGGTAAACTTGAACTTGTGGCGTCGAATGGCAAGGCTAGTGAACACAAGATCGAGAGGTCGCGGGTTTGATCCCTGGCTTTCCTGGCTAGGAGCTATAATTGGCTAGGAGCTATACCTGTGGCTAGACATTGTGTCATTGGGAAAGACACTTTCCTCATGCCACCCAGGTGTAAAATGGGTGCCTGACTTTGATTGGGGAGGTAAAACGAGAGGGAATTAGAGGGATGGGCTCCAACTAATTTTCATCATTTTATACTCCTGTTAGGTGACTATTCTCCATTGGATGATAACACGACACCCAGTACCCTCCTCCCTGCGATCAAAAAGGTCCTGGGCTTCTCTGGTGTGTATGACATCACAGACCACTACAAGCATGAAGAGCTGCGGGGAGTAGAGGACGTGTCACCCATGCACAGGGTCATGGGAGGACCAGACAACTTCCACCTGTGGTCGCCAAGTGCTCTGGTAGATGTCTTAGCAGAAAAGGACTTAATCTCCAGGTAATCATGCACTTAGATTATGAAGATCTGACTACTGCTTGTAAAAGAAAAAAGGCTGTATATGTATACACTGAGAAAGATATACATTGTGTACATGTATATGCTAAGATAATAGTTGGAAAGATAGGCATATACATAGAAAGTTATAGATAATGATTGTATATCTATACCTTCATGCATGCAAGCACTTGTCCATCAATACACATATTAACAATCATTATTTTGTATTACTTAACAGAAATGATTATCCTCTTATCAAATCAGCCAACCTAGATTTGTTGAATGGATAGTTAATTGCTGGTGAAATAAATAAACCGAAACTGAACTGTCTCTGAGTCTGTCCACGTTATGGGACATACATGAGTGTTTAAAGTCTAACTGTATCTGTGATTTCAAGACTTTTCAGCCTTGCCAGAGAACAGGCATTGAGCACATTTCATACAATCATATATTTTCCATCCAGACTTCCACCGATGTACCTGTTCCATGGCACTGCGGACCACATCGTCCCTTACCAGTCCACCGTCAAGCTGGGCGAACGTCTGGCTAAAGCCAACGGGAAGGCAGTGGTGAAAATCTTCCCAGGCGTCGGCCATTCTGAGCCGGTGACGGACGTCATGTTGCCTGACCGTCCAACCTATGACCTGATCATGGGGTGTATCATGGAGACAGCTAAGGACCAAAGGAGCCAAGGGGACCAAGAACTTAATTTTATCTCAGGATAATTAAGTAACTCAAATAATCTCATTTAATAGCTGGTGTGTTACGCCGAAGGGCAATTATACCGGCTATACAAATACAGATACAGAATAGGAAAATGTTTTGAGGGATGGTAGTGTGTCCGTGTTTGGAGATTAACACTTTGTGCAATACCTGTGCGTGTTTTAAGTTTTTTTATCTTTACAATGTCTGCAAATACTGTTCTTTTTCAATATCCCCAATCCAATCCGAATTTCATGTCCAAAGGCACATTCGTTTATATACAAATTCTTGATTATCTACCATCACCAACAATGCCACCATCTCTAACAGTATCAGTTAAATACAATGTAGTTGCAATCTTACAAAATGTATGTTCTTTGTGTCTCCAGTTTTAGAGGTGTTTTAATTTACTCCATCATACTGTTATTACTCTAGTCTACTCACTTGTTCTTGAGATTGTTCACTGATACTATTGGTATTCAAAATCATTATTATTATTACAGTGTGTATATAGATCAATAGATTGTTTATATCTATATATTAGAGTGCTGGACACTTAAGTTATGACCAACATTGAAGGACTTACTCTTTGACATTGTCACTATACTAAAATGTACTCAAGTTGTTGATCAAAATTGTGACCATCACAATATCACAATTACCACTATCTTAATTTACCACTTTGTAGTTCTGTCAATGCTTTGTTGCTGGAAAATTAAATGCTATATTGAATATACATGTGTTTACTATCCTGTAGAAAATACCTGACCATCTAGTCTAGAACACAAATAAGATGATACTATATGATGAATGTAACAGTTACTGTACATCAATTAAGGATATGTGCAAGAAACCTGTTGCTAGAAAGTTTATTGAAAAATCAGATATAGGTAAAAATATGTGTGACCAAGATTCCAATAGTCTATTATTTCTTAATGAAAATGTCATCACCGATACATGTGCAATTTACATAGAAACCATGATAAGAATATGAACACTATATGAGATGATGTTGTACAGATATTCTACCCTACTCATAAATGTTGATACAACATCTGACCACAAACCAACTGAACTATAATGAAAATGATATATATAAGGAAATGACCATGTCTAGAGGATTGTCTTCTCAAATGATTAAAACCAGTTGTTCTTCAAAAAGTCAACTTGACATTGAGTTCGTCTATTCATTTTGTTTCTTTATGGACTATGTTTCCATCTGAATTCAAGTAGAAGGGAAACAAGAAATGACTTTGATACAGCATCCCTATCAATAAAGCAAAATGCTATCCACCTGCATAATTTACCAAAATTAAACCTTGTCTCTATGATATAAACAAACATTAGCCAGTAGAGTCTATATTAAATTTTGGAGTACCTAATATTGTTGTCAGTCAAAAAGGCTCACAAGTCAATAAGTAAGTTTCAAACTAAAGATTGGACATATTATTGACACAGCTTAAGTAATGTATAATTTACATCTAGGCCAACCACCTTTTTTAAACTTCAGCTATATGAAAACTATAATATATATAGCAAAATGGTTGAAACTGTGGAAGATCTGTGTGCATTTTTACACGATTCTTTCAAACCTACATTAACCAGCTGTGAATAGCAGTGGTGTCAAGTTTCTGGTACCACTAGTAGTTTAACATCAGAAAATATACAAACTACATGCACATGACATGTTGGATATCTGCATACAGACAGCTGATTTTACAGTCACAACTGTTGTTTCAAATTTTGTCTTCTGTTCATCTCTTATTCACATGAAAGAGAGTTGGTGCATGATTCAATGAATGTTGCAATGGCCGAGGTATGTTGTACTGATGTGAACAACAGGGCAAAATGAATCTCTGTGACACTGTTACAACATTCCTCTCAAGCAAAATCGGCCCCTTCAGCATTGTACCATTCCAATTTTGTACAGGGAAGCCTCACAACTTGACAAAGAAAGTTTACACACCTGCATCGATGGTTAAACACCAAAATAAAAAAGGTGTTTAGCCATCGATGCACTTCTGCACATGCTCTTCAAACTTTGCCTGGTCGAAAAACTCCCGCTCACAGCGAGGGCACACCCTCCTGTCATCCCCGCCAGATCCGCTCTCCTCTGAATCCTGCCTTGCTCCGTCGGCGCTGTCCACTGCTACCATCTGTGGGAGGGGGGGTTGGTTCATCCACGGCCCAGCCTGGTTGGTGTAAGGGTTGGGGGTCGTGGGGCTGCCGCGCGCCATCAGGCCAGGCTGAAGTCCCATTGGCTGTGAGACAAGGTACATTTACATATGAAATCAGTTGTGAAGTCAAGAAATTTTGGATATAGGCTGCCTGAATCACATCATGAATTTCACAAAGTTAACATTAAACAACAAAGAGGTCTGATGAAATTTGAGTTTTTTAAATTTAAAGAATCATAAAAGTTGTGTAGTAAAGAGTGGATACTCACAGGAGTGGGGATAGCGACATTGACCTGTCGGTTACATCCCAACCCATACAATGCTGCAGCTGGGTTAATCTGAAACGTCTGAAACAACAAAAACTACACTTAAGCATCTTCATCTTGCATACAAGAATCTTTAGGCATGCATTCTACATCTGTTAGAAAAAAAAGAAGAATGTGCAGTTTCAAAGGAAGCTGCTTGGGGGTACTGCAACTAAGATACTCCTTTTCTTACCTCAATTTGTTTCTTGAACTGATTTTTCTCAAATCTCTCCCGTGACAGCATGCTGTTCAGGCTCTCACACTAAGGATGAGAGGAAGAAACATTAACATGATGGTCATTAGTGCAAATAAAATATATACATGAATTTCCCAAATTCATGATCACCCCAATTTTTGAATGATTGACTAGTACATATCCCATATCAGACATTGCACACCTCAGTGCTGAGTTTGTTGATAAACTCCTGCATCTGCTTCATTTTTGCTTCGTAGTCCGTCTTCTGGTTGTTCCTCTCCTGCTGCTCGGCCTCGAAGTCTTCCTTGTAGCAGGCCGACTGGGCACTGATGGCGGCGTTCTCGTCCACGGCACGCTGAAGCTCACTCCTCAGGTCATCCAGCTTCCGCTGAAGGACCTGGATGTCTCCCTGTGAGCTGCCAAACTGGCCCTGATTTTGAAAAACAGAAGTTACTTATTAAAGATGCTCTTATTTTCAAAAGTGTAGATCAATAATAAGCACTTTTTCCTGCCTTTTAAAAATTTTTTTCATAGAGTTCTACATGTATATACAATAATAAATGATGTCTAACATCATTTAGTTGATTTTGATCGCAGTCCTCAAATCTGATCAGATTCAACTTGTCATTGATAGCTCCTTAACATTCATGATGCAGTACAACATTCCATAACATCTGGTCCTTGTCCCCGGTGCTTAACTCCAGTGACCAATAACTTCTACCTCAGCATGGAGATTTTTAAGGTGATACGTGAAATAAGGATAAGGCTGAAGGCTCCCTATGAGGATGTGGGTCTAACTCACCTGTGCTGGGCTCCCTGCTTGTTGTCTGAGGTGAAATATCTTTGCCTCGTACTCCTGCTTCTGATGCTGTAGCTTTCTCTCAAGTTCTGCAACTTGCTTGTCGATATCCCTACTTCCCTACATGGCAACAACACAACCAAGAATGGTCAG
Source organism: Branchiostoma floridae x Branchiostoma japonicum (assembly GCA_013266295.2). Lineage (NCBI taxonomy): Eukaryota > Metazoa > Chordata > Leptocardii > Amphioxiformes > Branchiostomatidae > Branchiostoma > Branchiostoma floridae x Branchiostoma japonicum. The sequence continues at coordinate 6,258,368 of CM023837.1, read as the reverse complement.
AGAATTCTAATTTCAGAGTCGAATGCAACACGTAATATCAGAAATGTTCAAATTATGCCAGAAAATTGCCCTCATGAGCAACTGAAAATGAAGACACGAGTTGTACCATTGCTGTTTTAGATCCCCTCTGTAACCTCCCGTCCACATGGTCAGCCTTCTCCTGCTGTAAGGAATGTTTCTCTTGCTTCAGCTCGTCACTCATGCTCAGAACATCCTGCTGTAGTCTCTCATTCTCCACCCTAAACAGCTCCAGCCACGTCGACTTAATCTGGTCCGACTTCTGTAGGGCAGAAACCTGACACAAAACAACAAGGATTAAAAATCAAATCTACAAAATATAATTACATGTACTTTGTGAATAATGCCATCTACATGTACATTGTACTTTTCTTACACTGCAACTGTTGGAACACCAGTAGAGTTAGAGGAAAACTTCCATCAAGGTTAATATAAAACATGCAGTCAAGTATTACCAATTAAGTATGCATGTACATGTAACTACATGTACACATGTACCTAGCCTTTTCTCACACATTATATGTAGATCAATCACATTAGTGTCACCAAAATGCCCAGACTTCCAGTTTGTACCTTTTCGATCAGGTGTTCAGCCTGTATCTGCCCATCACTGTTGCTTGCCTCCCTGATGGTCTCCTTCATCATCTTTATCTCCTCATCTTTCTGTTCTAACTGTTCTTTCACTGACTTCAGTAGGTCATCACTGTTTTGGGCAGACTGGAAAGAAATGGCACTGGTGTTACATGTTGTGTGGTATCAGCTCATGAGGGGTTAATTCAAAATGTACAATGTAAATGCCGGCAACTGTTCATTCGGATTTGGCCAAACTATGATAAAGCGTTCCATTCATCTAGTATGAGAATATCATTATATACATTCTTAGCTAAGTATGGGTTGTATTTGTTTTATTTCTTGTGTATGAAACTTTTATGTACCCAGGGACACCTGAAAAACTGGTCACGAACCTGAGTGTGATCTACTGGTAAAATAGATAAATGAAATAAAAGTGATTGAATCTGTGGTTTCATTCTTGTTGTTTTCAACAGCAACTCTTTGATACAGACCAAAACATAACTGACAAAAATGTTCTAATATTGCCTGACAACGTTTCCTTGAAAAGTCAGTGAACTCTCAGCGGAACGTTGGCCATTCAAAACACAATGGTAAGGGTGAGATCATAGATATTTTAAGGTAGGCATTTGCAGCTGATAAAAGGGAACATGCACCCCCAGGGCCAATGGTGTGCTGTATGAAGTGCACTGGAAGTAATGGTGACGACTAACAACATTCCTGTCAGTGATTACAGAATTGGGTTCAGACATTGCAGAAGCGCAAGTGTTTCTTCCCGTCCTAGTACCATGAAACAACAATGAACATTTATTTTTCAAGTAAATATTAGCCCTACAAAGCAAGTAAACTACACAAATGCAATATAATTAAAGTTGGGAATGGATTACAATGTAAAAGCTACCTTTTCCCAACTTACCATGAAGCTTCTCACATCCTGACCCCTCTCCTTCAAGACTTGATCCAAACGTCGCTTCATGTGAGCATTTTCCCTGACGAGGTCATCAAACACTTCTTTAGACACACCTGGGGAAGTAATAAGACTCTCCAGCTTCTTCCCAGACATCTTACCGAACCTGAAGACAGGAGAAGGTGGTAGCCAAGTTAGTCATCGTATCAAAATAGGGTCTAACGCTTATGCTGTAAATACATAAAACAAGATTTTGAATCCAAGGTGTGATTTTTTTATTACTTGAAACTTGGTGTACATCATTTATTCAATGGTTTAAGAAAGGAGACAAATGTTTTGTTATTGTATTACAATTAGTAGTTTTAAAAGAAGTCATGGTACCATGGTAGAAAACACCTACAGATGTTGCAGAAACAGTTCAAACATCACTGTCTCACCTGTCTTGTGCCCTCTTCAGTAACAGTTCATACTGGTTTGCTCTGGACTTGTATCTCCTGGCCTCCTGTTGGGATTCGTGTAACAGAAGAACAAACTGTTCCACCTGGGACTTGTCCAACATCTCCTTCTGCTGTTCCTGCACCATCTTCAGTGTTTCCTTCAGCTGGTTGTTCTCGTTCTGAAGGTGCTTGGCAACTTTTATTACCTCCTGTAATAGACACAGCAAAATATTCATAAATTAGTAGAGTACAAAAATAAAACATAAATCATACATCATACAGAGAGTACATCATACTGATTCATAGTAAACAATGTGAAGAAAAAATATTATTACCATATTGCCTTTTGTGTGTTATGTTCTTATTCATATTGATTCTTTTACCCATTATGGCAATCTTACAATGTACACAAGCATGACTTTTCACTAAGAGTTCAAGTTTAAGTCAGTATCTTTGACAAATCAAAGTTAAAGATAATGTAGATTATAAATTCACATTGTCAAAACCTGTAGAACGTCTTACCTTGACTTGCTGTGGGGCGAGAGTTGTCTGTGATTCTGCCATGTTGTCCCTCTCACCTCTCACCATTAGATAGACAACTTCACAGAGAAAACTTTACTTCCTTTCCTTTCTTGGAAATCAGATATAAACAGCTTTGCCTGGATTTTCTGGTGTTCAATATGAAATGGTAGAAAAGTTTAGCAAGGAAGGTTGAAAAAATTATTGACATAAGTTTTGACTGGTTAATGGTTTTCAAAGGTACGGGATCTAGAAATGTTGTACTAGTATGTTGACTGTCAGAACTGAAGTATTATACTTTACAAGCAGTATGTTTAAGAGACATAATCTAGACTCTACACTAAAGTGAACAGAAAGCAATGTTAGATAACATAACTGTTACAATTCTACTAATGCTTCTTTTCGTCTTAGTTTTCGTTTTATATCACACTAAACACATCACACTTCACAGATCTAGATAACCGTTTTATAGATAGACTTTGAACATGTTCCCATCTTCATCATTTTACTTCATGTTTACACAGCTGTATTGTGTAATACATACACACTCTCGACAAATATCTTATCTTATCAAATGATAATAGTTTTAGTCTTATTTACCCTATCATCTTTCTCGGTATAACACTTTTGCCTTCGGCTGATCATAACGACTGATCACCATATGATATACAATCACAAATTATGGCCATAATTTGAAAGGAATCAAGTCCGTATACATTTAAACTAATGTTACGAAACCTCACACAACTCACCTGAAACCACGAATGTGGCGTTGTTGAAATAAAGCAAGAGAGGAAACGGCGAATGTAAAAATGGTCCGACTGGCTTGGGTTATTTTAAAAGTAAGTGCGCAAATGATTCCGACATCTGTAAAATACGGAACAAGTGCCACGCAACTCAAATGGCGACAAAACGCGCTGTAGCGACCTTGTAGAAGCAGAATTTCGTCATCTACAACACCCTTAGTTCCTACAGAAACGGAAATAGAAACGGTCTAAATTAGAATTCTGCTCTAAACACGCTAAAATCGTAATGATTTCGGGACTTTCCATGGCCAACCCTCCGAATCGTGACGAACCGGGATTTCCGGGTGTGGAGGGGAATCCCCAACGTCATCAGTTCATGCGGACTATTCACTCTCGTTCCCAAAACTGCTGCTGTCGTACCTGGAAACGAGAAGGAGCACGGTATCTGTGACGTCAACACAAATGTTTTCTTTCCCCGTGCCCGCCATAGCTCTGCAAACCGCCGAGGAACATTCTGGACAAAAATGTCATAAAGTAGCCGGAGGGAACGTGACAAGCGAACAATTAAGCACCACTGCATGCCTTAAGGTCCTGCCTAGATCGGGAGAAGTTGTGGAAGTGGCATGGTTGTGTTGGAAAGGAGGCATTTGTGAAGTTTGACAGTGCATCGCATAGCATGACGTTCTGACTAAACCCAACTGTTGGCTGAGAAATAATTTTGGCAAGTTGCTGCCCTGCTACATGCTGCATGCATCATCAGGTGGTGACAGTGAGCTGGCAGAAGGTTCTAGAACATTCGAGACAAGCTAACAGAACTGACTGAGACCAGCTGCGTACCTTACTCTCTACAGAGCATCTTGTTTGCACTCAGAGCTTGTTGTGCAGACGACATATTGGTTAGTCGATCGATTTAAAAGTTCACGTTCAGTTCAAAGTCGACTTTTGCTTTGGCAGAGCTAGAGGTTTGTTTGGAGCTAGAGTCCAGAACTTTCTACTTGCTAATCTGAGGCAATTTATTTTGCAACAGTAACTTACTGTCATAGCTTTATCCTTACATCTATAACGTCACATAATTTGTGAAGTGTAGTGCTGCATGGTACGACCTAGTGTTTCTGATGGACGAAGTGTGTACAGGTTCTTGTGTTTTCTGTTCTCCTATGCCCTGTACACCTTCCTTGTGATTGCTGCAATAATATGCATGTTGGCGTATGATGTTCTGCGTCGGTATGTCGGCAGAGAGAACCTGCTAAGAGTGCTCGCATCTGGTCTGAATGAAGATCTAGAAGACCCACAAACGGTACCCAGTGGTGGGGAGGGTATCATCAGACCCAGACAACCAACACCGCAAAACACAGACAGGTCTGGAGCAGACGCTGCCTCGGTATCCGACGCTGATACTAGAACGAGCAGTCTGAACGACAGTTTAGCAGACGACGGGCAGAACATCACCAGAAGAAAAGGCAACGGAAGAAAAGCCGAGGAAGAAAGTAGCAACACAGCCAGGGTAAGGTACAGCAAGGACATCAGGTACCTTGGGATTCAACTTGGTACAACAGAGGATCACACAGTTGTAGACAAAGGTGGTCCAGAGGGTGACCATACAGAAGACTACTGTACCAGAGACGTTAAAAAGTCTAGAGAAGTCACAGACAGCATGGCGGTGGCTACGCTGTTCTGCTGGGGTGCAGCCAGGAATGGGGAGCTGGGGCTGGGAGGTATCGAGGAAGATGTCATCCTGGCGCCCAAGGAGCAGCCGTTTGCAGAAACCAAGACATTGAGGTAATTGAATCCTTAACTTTCAAGCTGGCCATCTGCCTCAAAAGGAGACGGAAACTAGAGCTTAAGTTTAGAAGCAACATGCACTTTCACTTTCATCTACTCGTAAATATACAAAGACTGTTGACTTTGTGACTAATGTTTTAACCACTTCCAAACAAACAGATTGTCAACTTTGATGTGCCTTGATTGTATATATTTGTGCATTATAAGTAACAAGAATCTGTCCATATATTATTAAAGCTATTTTGGAAAATGTTAGTAGAAGCTATTTGCATGCATATGACTCTGTGGTGTTTCATATTCAGTAACACTTTACTGTAAAGTACGTGTAGATATGCAGTCCTCACATGACGCTTAAGTTTGTTTGAACCCTCTCCAGGGAGGTGAGCTGTGGAAGGCAGCATACAGTGTTCGTGCTGGCAGAGGGAACTGTCTACACTTGTGGCTCCAACGACTATGGACAACTGGGCCAGGACAAGGGGCACAAGAGGCCAAGTAAGAACCACTGACCAGTCACGTCTTAGACAGTTTACTTAGAGGTCAACCACTGGCTAGGGGTCATGTTTCAGTTTACCTCCAGGCAGTATTTTTAGCAGATACTGTAGCTACTAGCGTGATATAATTCAAAGTCTCGATGGTTCTGACTCTGAGGTGTCTAGAACATTCTGTAGTGTGAGTCAGTGGCAGCTGTGTTTGACATGGATGTTAGGCAGGATAAGTGTGACATTACAGTGATTTTTAGATGCGATTCTTCATGTGAAGATCCTTGGCTTGGAAAAATATACTTACATTGTATCAACTTTCAAGTAATTTTCAAATAAAAGAATAGTAGTAGTAGTAGGCATCCTTCCATCTCGAAAGATGATGGTAGCACTCTGGTGTTATGGCCGTGTGCAGTGTCTAGCGTGGCTTATTAGCCCAATTTTAGCATGGCAGTCCCGGCCACAGTTGGGACACAAGAAGGATGAACTATTTTGTGATCTTTCTTTACGTTTAAATAAAAGAATACACTTAAATAAAAGAATACACTGTCAGCATAGATGTGTGAGCATGTAATTTGCTTAAAAGTTTCAGAACCAGATCTAATATTATGAGATTATTCACATTATTAAGGTTAGTGGTTCTTGTAATGGCTTGACCCCATGTAAACTGTGATGTAATGAAACGTTAACAGACACATTTTCTGCAATATCAACAAGCTGTGTTGTCCTTGCACATGTGATTGTCAGTGATGTTTAAGCCCTGCTTCTCTGCACACACTTCCAGCCGTGATCACAGCCCTGGATACCCAGAGCATACAGCAGGTGTCCTGTGGAGACTATCACAACCTGGTGGTCAACGACAAGCACCAGGTCTTCTCCTGGGGGTACGATGACTGCGGGCAGCTCGGACAAACGGAGAGCAACAACACAAAAAGGCCCAGGTGGGTGTGTCAGTGGTGGGCTGTCTAGATCTGGTTCCCCTGACAGGATTAGTTGTACTGAAAAGTAGGTAGTCTGTAAATAAGTATGAATATTCTATGCAGAGGCTATAGCTAGTTTCCTGCCTTTGAGATGCTAGCTATAGGCAGAGACTTGTTCTCACAAATTCTGCATTGTTGTTAGTTACATATGCTAATCTCTTCTTTTCTTTCTGTCTTTCTGTCTTTTTCTCTATCCCTTTTTAGCTTTCTCCCTTGTTTAGAAGATTTGCAGAAAAAAGCATCTTTTAGCCTGAACTGTGCACTGTAACACTTCTATATGTTCTGTAAGCCCAAGATGATCATTGTCATCATCTACATTGAATCTGTGTACACTACAGGGACAAATTAAATTGTTTTTGTTAATCAGATGTGTAAAAGATATTATATCTCCCATGCGGTTTCACCTGTGGCTGTGTTTAGGGAACAAAGTGATGATGACCCTGACCTAGAGGTCAATCATAGTTCTGAACCCAGGTGAGGAGCATGATGGGAATGATATCCAGAGTGAGAAATGAGCTGAATGGACTAAAAGAGCATCATTGCATTTTGAAATGTCTTTTGTCTTGCCTACGTCTTCCTCCTTTGGCTTTTGACTTATTGTTTTTCCTTGCTTTTCTTTTTTTCATTCACAGACTACTCTGCCTTGACTTACATGTACTGGTGCTCACACTTTTCTGTATTTCTTTATGTACATGGTTAATCTAGTGCATGTTTTTGGTACATGCTTGTTGCTCTGATACTGTCATGGCAATAGATATCAATACATGAGTTTCTGATATTGTTTTCTCTCTTGACAGGATGGTGAAAGAGTTGTCAAGCTTCCAGATAGTGCAGGTGGCCTGTGGAGGAAAACACTCCCTAGCTATGGCCAGCGGTAAGGTATACATGTACATGTAAATATGTGTTTGATACTTACTGAGTCCATAGAGGGAATTTTATCTTGTGTTAAACAAAAGTTTATCCTTCTACAATGGCTTTCCACTTGTCTTTTACTACATGTAGATGGCCGGATCTTTTCCTGGGGAAACAACTCCCACGGTCAGTTGGGCATCGGTTCCACCAAGAACCAGTCCAAACCCCAGGAGCTGACCACAGTGACTGGCATCCCATTCTGCCAGATAGTGGCAGGGGGCGCTCATAGCTTCGTCCTGTCCAAGTCTGGGGCTGTGTTTGGGTTTGGCAGGAACACGTAAGACAGCTTAAATGCTTTTAGAAGTTTTGTTTCTTGAAAAGAGCCAAGAATACTTTTTTTTTCTTGCATCAGATGTCTTATTAGTATGGTGTTTGTTGTCTTAGCACGATGACACTGTATAAAGTTAAAGATGTTGAAGTGTATTTCATTTCAATGTGTTATGTGTCTAGTTTACTGCCTAATCTAGAATCTGTATTTGTTCCTAATAGTACATTTATTTTTTGTGCATAGATTTGGACAGCTTGGTCTTGGGGACACAAAAGGTAAAAAAATTGCTGATTGCCCCTTTCCCTGGAAGATTTTCTTTTCTTTCATTCCTGCATGTATATTGAGTGCTAGTAATACAAAAACATGTTGCATACTCAAGTTAATGTTTCTCTACTCCAGATCGCAAGTATCCAACGCACATTAAATCCTTGCGTTCCCTGAAAGTCGCCCATATCGCGTGTGGAGAGGAACACACGGCAGTTTTGACTCTAGATGGCGGTGTCCTGACATTTGGGGCAGGCAGCTATGGCCAGCTGGGCCACAACAGTAACAACCATGAGGCCCTACCCAAGAAAGTGTTTGAGCTGATGGGGTTAGAGGTCACGCAGCTTACATGTGGAAGGTAAGGACCGTTGTTATCCTGGTTAAAACACTGCTTAATATGCAGATACAAGCCAGGACAGGGGTGAAAAAAATCAACTTTGCCGTTCTTTTTTTTTCCAGAATGCATACTATGGCGTATGTTGAATCATCAGGAAGAATCTATTCCTTCGGGCTGGGTGGGAATGGTCAGCTGGGTAGCAATGTTACCACAAACTGCAACAGTCCCACAACTGTGGAGGGGCCATTTGTGCCATTTGCAGGGAACAGTGGCCTTGGTGAGTAGTAGTATCTCTGAAATTGTCTCTTGATATATAACACACCAGTTCTGTACATGCACCTTCTGTTGGCAGGGGTTTAGCTTTTGCACACCAATGGACATGGTTCCAACAGCTGACAGATTTATATCCCTGTAGCGCTTTTTCTTTTTCATAATTTTGACCTGTTTTTTGATTGCAGAAGAAGAGCAGTGTTATGTTGTACAGACCATCACTGCAGGAGGAGATCAGGCCTTTGTCTTAGCCTGCAAACTCCAGGTTAGTCATCTTAGCCTTGCAGATCACTAGATAGCTTGAAACAATGCTGACAGCTAGATGTGCAAAGACTAAGTGTAACAAGTTGTTCAGTGTGATATAGCCAGCTGCCACAGCACCGTGTACCCGCGAAGCTGGTGTGTTACGCCAAAGAGCGGCTATACAATACTGATACAGAGGTTAATCTTCTGAACAAAGAATGTGTATTTTGTTAATTTTTCCAAAATGTAACCAACTAATACGAGATTTTATGAAAACTCTAGGGTACCCCCAAACCCCTGGACTTCAGAGAAGCCCCCCAACACAGACAGATCCTCTGCCTTAGTAATGACATCATCAACACATGGTCCCAGATCCCGCCTGGGGCCAAACTGTCTCCAGACGTCTCCAGAGACATCCACAGGGTCTTCTCTTCGCCAGCCTGTTTGAATGGATCCTTCCTGCATAGGTAACAGTCTGGTGTAACTTCTTACTGTTATATTTACCTTCGCCGGAAGGTTATGTTTTTGGTTTGGCTATGGTGGAGTGACTGTGGATGTAGGCAGCGTAATTGCGTAACTCTTGAAGCCACGGATGGATGTTCAGGATTTTTGGTAGGCAAGTTACTGTTAGGGAGACAAAGGTCAAGTTTAATAATAGATCTTATGGCTGGTTCCTACGTTACAGCCATGGACGTTCTGTGTTTGTTGGTTTGTTTGTGAACAGGATAACTTTTGAAGCCATGGATGGATATTCATTTTATATTTATTTATTTGCAAACTCGTAGCCGAAGGCTAATTGCAAGGTACAAACAGATACTACAGTGCAAAGTGTTTAAAAATTGAGGCTTGTGACTATAGATAATTTTCATGTACGTGTGTATCTTGATTTTAAAGAGGACTATATGGTGAATTTGTACTTTTTTCCCCTCTAGCAACCATTTCTACTGTAACTCAAGGAATCCAGGGGTTGACGTAGGTGAAGCAAGAGCAGCGTTCTACAGATTAGGACAAACTGTAAACAAAGATGTCTTGCAGACGGTATGTGTTTACTGTACCTGTAGGTTGTATGGGAATTCATCAAGAAATGTGTCATTGCTAAATTTGTGACTATGGCCTGTTGAAATACTTTATTTTCTTAAGGGATGCTTTACAAGATGTGTACCATGTAGCCCCAAAAAATTGATAACTGCAATAGCATGTCAAACATATTGGTATCATAAAGGTGTGTATATTAAAAAAAAGGATTGAGATGGCAGTGTTGTCTCCATGGCGAAAGAGAGTACATGTACATGTAGTAGTAGATAGTATAATTAACTCCAAAACAGATATTGGTACCAAAAGCCTCTATGTATGTATACCAATTCTTGCTCTCTATTGTCTTTTTACAGATATATAAAAGTATGACAGAAACCCTGCTGAAGTCATTACCCCAGTCCCCTCCTGACACAGAGGCCATCAGACTCTACCTCCTCCTGCCTCTCATGCATTTCTTTGACCAAGGCACCTGTGCAGAGTATGTCCAAGTGCCAGGACATCTGGGCTGCCGGATGACAAAACTGGAGGGGGCTGCAAAGAAAATTATAGGTATTGTGAATGTTTCCTTAGTTAGTAATATGGAGTGAAGCTAAGTATCCGATCCTAGAGATATCACAAAGTTTGAAATTTGGATTGGGGTCATGTAACTTTTTAGTCTTTATCAATGATAAGCTGTCTCTCACCTGCTTATGTTACGATGCCTATCAGACATCTTCCTCAGAGCTTCTTACTGGAGTGCTGCTTCTTGTCACTATATGTAGCTGATGTAGGTGGTGCTTTAGCGGCAAGAACACAATCCCAAATGTGGCTAAGTTTGTGTTTTACGACCATGTTTTTTTCCTTGCTTGTTACTGTTAGACATCTGGTTGAGTCACGAGTCTTGCCGTGATCTGTATCACCGGTTGCTGAATGCATACAAGAACATTGCTGTGATGGTTATCACCAAACTAAGGACTGTGGACACTGTACAGGTAAGGACTCAGCAGTAGGTGAGAGGTGTGAAAGTTCAGTCGAGTACTATAATGCTATTCATAGGTAATGTTGTAAGTGTCAAAGAACCACAAAGCATGCAGCACTGCTTTATAAAGGATTCGCATTTCAAACAAACTGACCAGAGAGAATTAAAAGTTTTATTGTCTAGTGGGTCTGATTGGTAGACCGTAGAGAATGAAAACTGGGGACCAAAAGCAGAGTAACTTTTTAGCAGCTGTATAAAGTCCCAAGCTTTTTATGTTCTTATCTTAAGCGTCAAAACTTTTAAGTACAATCAGATGTACTTAATATATAGTGTCATTGTACATTCTGCTGTTCCATCCAATAGGCTGTCGAGCTCCAAGGTGACCTGAATTATTCTTTGAGGGTGTTGGAAACACTGAATAGGGTAAGAAAGCCTGTTGCATCTTTAACTTTAACTTTAAAGAGATTTCCAGTCATGGTGTTATGAAGTCCTAATCCATCATGATAAGACAGTTCTATCTTGACCTCATGTGGCAAGCCATCAGACCATTGTACGACATGATTTTCATTGTTCTTAATGTTGACCCCTTGAAGGTGAACAGCCGGCATGACATGGTCCCCTACGAGCAGTTCTACATCAGCGAGATTAACGGCACGGTGGACATCAAGCGGGACTATCTCATGTGGCTGCAGCAGACGCGAGGCTACAATAACCTCCCGGTACTGCGTGGACTGCATGTATGTGTCTGTAATCTGTTGTTTGTGTGGTAGAGAGTGCTGTGTCACCAGGGTAAGCATATAACATGTCATTGCAGAGTGTACTACCCTTTTCGTGGTGAAAGTTAGTCCCTGCATGACATTTTGACCATTTTGATCCAAAGGATTGTTTACACTACAAGGTTTCCAATTGAATTAGATCCCGTGGTTCGACTGCTCATAACATCATTTATGTGGTTGAGAAGATCCAGTTTTTCTGCTTGTCAAGTTGTTAAAGGGTAATAGCGTTTAAGCGTTCCCTACGAATGATGTTTTTGACACGTCAGCTTGTTACTGTTTAATAGAAGGATAGGGGACCACATGACATTGTATATGTGAGCCTCATTGTACTGCTTGACCTAAGCTGACCTTTCCTCCCCTAACAGGATGCTGAATGTCGGCAAGAGGAGGTATGAATCTTGTCCCGACTGTGCTGCTATGTTCTGTCCTGCAAGTTAAATGGGATGTGAAATGCATGTCACTAACTTAAAGTTGTTTACTGTTGTGACGTGCTGAATTTGAATTAGGTGTTCACGTTCTTGCAAATGCAACTGTTACTGTAACAGTAATTTACTTTGTTTTGTTTCAGTTTGAAGATTTGCTGCCCATCAATTAGTTACTATAATTGTTTCTTGATATATGACTTACTCTACACAGTATTAATCATGACAGATGCGATGATTCTAACATAGGCTCTGCCATTTCTAACTTGTATCAGTCTGTCACACAATGTGTTGTGAATATGTGTTGTGCTGCAAAAAAAAACATAAAAAAGACTGGTTAATTAAAACAAATAAACTTTAAGGTGTTCCTCCATTGTGTGTACATGTACATATGGTGCATCATTTTTGCATGTGGTTTCCACACAAATGTATGATTAACATTTTGTTGGAAATGTTCTTCAGCTAACTTTGTTTTTACTGTTGACATTATGCATTTTCATTCCATTTTTCCAACTTCAGTTTGGAATACCACCAACATGTGTCTGTGTCTGCATGGTCATAACTTTTGGCTTCTCCTGAAAGTAACCAGATTTGTTCTTGTTTGTTGCCCCTCTGCAGGACATCTACTTCTGCAGTTTCCCGTTTGTGTTTGATGCCCAGGCTAAGACAGAGCTGCTCCAAACTGATGCCTTTCTTCAGATGCAGGTAGGAGGATGACTCCCAACTTAAAGATTATCTGCATTTTACCTGCACTGATTCCTTTCATTGTCTATTACAGTCTGTCGATAACCAGTATATGACAACAATTGACTAATTCCTTTGTCTATTACAATTAATAAGAAGAAATTCTTTATAATATGTTAATAACATGTTTCATTGTTATAACAGAAATTGACATTAGTAAATACATGTATTACAAATAAAAACCAAAGCTAAGGATTTGTTTGCAAGATCATAAAAAGTCTTAGTTTGCTTGTACACTTGTACACTTTCTATTCTTAACATGAGAGAAAACACCAGACATGATGTAAAAAAGTATGTTTTAAGAGTTTCAATTCCCTTCTCTTCAGCTGGCAGTTGAGGAGGTACAAGCCCGTAACTTCCAGAGTCTGTTCCTGCCCATCGACCCTGTGAACCCCTACCTGGTGCTGATAGTGTCCAGGGAGAATCTGGTGCAGGACACACTCAACCAACTCATGAAACAGGCCAGCGCTGATCTCAAGAAACCACTCAAGGTGGGAGGGCTCTCCTGATGGATGGATGGATGGATGGATGGATGGATGGATGGATGGATGGATGGATGGATGGATGGATGGATGGATGGATGGATGGATGGATGGATGGATAGATGATGGATGGATAGATGATGGATGGATGGATAGATGATGGATGGATGGATGGATGGTTTCTTATTAGGCTTGCAAAATAAAGTAACAAGAGATAAAATACATACTTAGTAGTTAAAATGATCATGTAACAGCAATAAATGAGACCCTGGAAGATAATTATGTATTCATTTGATGCTATTGTATGTTTTGAACCTTAGTTTCCACCCTGACAAACTTAAGAAAAAAATTGTCTTCAAGTTAGCTTGCATGTATACGTACACAAAACATGGGAAAAGGGCCCTGCTCTACTGTACATTCTCAAAACTTGTTTCCCCAGGTGATCTTTGTTGGAGAAGAAGCAATAGATGCAGGTGGTCTGAAAAAGGTAAGAATTAGTAGGTAGCAAGTAAACGTCCATGGATATTGTACTACATTCATTTGACATTTTGCAACAACCATAACATTGTAGACAAACATACATGTATCTCATGTTGCAACAACCATAACATTATAGATAAACATATCATCCACAATGAAAACATTGGCATCTGCACTCTTTACCACTACATTGTATGTCTTGGCTTTTAAAAAACATTGCTCATAAGTTCTATTATGAAACACTCACGTTTTTTGGCTTGCTAGGAGTTTTTCCTCCTGATCATCAAAGAGGTGATGGACCCCAAGTTTGGTATGTTCCGTCACTACGAGGAGACCCAATCAGTGTGGTTCCACGACAGGGTAAGGATCATCTCTTACAAACATGATCTCTACTGTTACTGTTTGAAGTTTACAAGACTTGACAATGCCATACTTGAGATCTGATGTTGGTATCATAGTATTAATGAATGAAAGACCTTTATTGTATGTTTATGCTCTTACAAGCGAAGTACAATACAGGTCATGGATAAAGCAGAAGTAAAATAACAGCAATATCTTACCAAAACTATACATACTAATGTTAACTACGATGTACAGGTTCAACTTCTTCTCGCTTCTTAAGACAGTTGCAGATGTATAAACCCTCTTCTTACTAAATTGGTGCCAAATTTGTATTCGATATAACGTTAGGCAGTAGGGAAATTTTACAGACTCATCATCATCCTGTTGTGCCATTTCTCTTCTATCCAGTCGTTTGAAGAGAGTTCCATGTTCTTCCTGATCGGAGTGCTATGTGGCCTTGCCATCTACAACTCCACCATCATAGACCTGCCCTTCCCACTAGCGCTGTACAAGAAACTGCTGAAAAGGTACAGGTAGCTCAGGATATGGAGCAAGAATGCCAACTTTAGTGCTGTATCAATGAGGCTTGTTTCTTAAATGCAGATCCTATTTGGAAGAAACTGTCATAGGTACAATCAATCCTATACAAGGGATCTCCTTTACATAAGGACCACCTGGCCAATGTGACCACTTTTTTGGTTGTCCCTTAGATAATTTTTCCCATTGACACAAGCATTAAGGATCCCATCTATGGTAACCACCTGTTCACATAGACCAGATTTTTTATCGGTCTCCTGAGTGGCCTTCTTGGACAGTTTTGACTTTATTAACTTTATTGTGTATTGAAATTTGACATATGTACAAAATGTATTACAATATAAAAACTTAAGGTATACAATGATACAAAGGTTGATTAAGTCATACTTAAGTAATAAGAAGGAATATGTCAGTGTTGTTAACATTCTAACAGGAAGTCTAGAGCTGTTTCTTGGTGTGTTTTGTAGGAACGTGACCTTAGATGACCTGAAACAGATGCAGCCAGATGTGGGCAGTGGTCTAGAACAGCTGCTGGGCTACAGTGGAGATGACTTCGAGGATGTCTTCTGTTTGAACTTCACAGTAAGTAACCCATCTTGGATGTTCTATGGTATTGTTCAGGTAACTAGAGTTGCATATCAACTGTAAAAAGTAACAGCTGCTGCTATATGCCTGAACTGGATGTGTTACACTGAAGGACAGTTGTATAAGTTGACCAACACAAATACAGATGTACAGTAACTGTATTTGGTCAGATGAAATATTGTTGACAGGGTGAATGATTATGAGGTGTAAGCTTCATTAATTTTATTTCTAAAATTAAAAGAAATCTTGTGTGTATCTTTTTAAGGTGACATGAGGGATTTTCCAAATGTGTGGACTAGTAGTTGATATTGTATTCTCCAACCCTCAGATTGCCTGTGAATACTACGGCAGCATTGAGACAATTGAGCTGGTAAAGAATGGCAACAACATTTCTGTCACCAAGGAAAACAGGTTTCTGTCAATTCTATCTCTGGTGTACATGATTGATAAAAATGGCTGATGGCTGACAGGTTCATCTTTCTGTACTATTCATGACAATTGATGTTTGTAGAGTATGAGGTACTGTCATATCTTCATGAATTTTTCCTCTCCAGGGAAGAGTATGTGAATGCCTATGTGGAGCATGTACTGAACAAGTCAGTACAGAATCAGTTTGATGCCTTTGGGACTGGCTTCCACAAAGTGTGTGGAGGAAAAGTACTGGTAGGTCACTTAAAGTAGTGTTAGACAGTGGATTGAAACCTTGTAATTAAGAAATGATAACTCTACCTATAATACAGTTCTGAAGACTGACATTTGTAAGTTACATGCATCTGGGTTGTTGTCCAATTATCTTGTAATACATGCAATCAGGTTGTTTTGTTTTCTCTTCTGTCATCCATTTTTTTGGAGACTCAATACAGTAGTAATGATAGGATTAGTTAGAGTGTCCTGACAAGTGTTTATTCCTATTAAATCAGTCTCGCAAATGATTCTGATAATAGATATTATTTCCAAGAAAGTGGTAGTCAGTTGTCATATATTTGTGTACCCATGCAAAAGATTTGTTTGTTTTAGGAACTGTTCCACCCCAAAGAGCTGATGGCCATGGTGTGTGGGAATGAGAACTATGACTGGGCAGAGCTAGAGAAGAATGTGGAGTACAAGGGTGTTTACCACAAGAACCACCCCACCATACACATGTTCTGGGAAGTCTTCCACCACATGACACTGGACGAGAAAAAGAAATTCCTCTGTGAGCACAAAGTATTTATTTTTGTCCGTAGTTTGAGCTCTAGAGAACTTCAACGTTTATACACTGTGTCTGTCATTTGGAACCTTCAACAATTTATGATTAAGACTTAATTGAAGACAGCTTAAAAACATTATTTACGCCTTGCATGCGGTTATAGAAATAGTTGCTGTCTGTAGAAGGAATTTTATCTACTAGTGTTCTGTTTATCGTGTAGTGAGTTGAAAACCTCTCTCTCCCGCAGTCAGTCTCAGGAGACCATCTGTGTGATCTGGATTGAAAACACAGCCAGAAGTTTTCCCAGTATGTTTAGATAGCATGTGTCTTTTTTACAACTGGTGCAGTAGCTTGTCAGCAAGCTTAAAGTTGATCTAGATATGTTTTATTTCCCTTTAGTGTTCCTGACGGGATGTGACAAGATCCCCATCCTGGGGATGAAGGCCCTGAAGATGTACATCCAGCCCACCATGGGCGGGGACACCTTCCTACCTGCTGCCCACACCTGCTTCAACCTGCTGGACTTACCTATGTACAAGAGCAGGGAGGTCCTCAGGATCAAACTCATGCAGGCCATAGAGAACACGTCAGGCTTCGGCCTGGTGTAGACAGGTGTTGTTTTTCTTCGTTATTGTTCTGTTTTTGTTCTCCAGTTTGTTCTGTTATTGTTTATACAGTAGTTTAATTTTTAGCATCTACAATGTATGATGACATGCGGGCATATTTTTTTTGTTACATATACATTGTACTCCAAGCAAAATAATTGCATACATGTACAATGTTGCCTAGCATCTTTGAATTGCATAAATCGCTTGCATTGATTGTCAAGATCGTATTGAAATACGCATATTAAGTGACCACTGTGAGAAGTCAACATACTAACCATTAGATTGTTTGTAGCCAAGTTATTTTCACCCTGTTCCCATCTGTAGAAGAAAGGGACATGATTGTCTCCTGACATCACATATTGTGATGTGCACATTGTTCAAAATTCTGGACAGCCAATTTGTTTGGTAGCAAAATGTTTTTGAATAGCAGCGGCGATGGTGTGATAGATTTTTTAAAAGAAGTTTTGCGAGATGGTGCAAATAATAAATTCCTGAAAATGGTGTGTTGAGAACAGTGGAGACCTGACACTGGTTTATGTTTTAAAGGATGGTGATCAGAAGAAGCTGTTATTGCCACCCGCTCCCAGGAGCTACATGTAGAGCTCTGCACTTAGTCTTGCACGGTTGGTTATGGTTGATTTTTGTTTAGATTCCTTACTTGGTCAAAATAGCTGAATTGTTCGGACTGAGAAATGTAAGGGAACATGGCACTGGAATACACGTCATGTAGTTTACATATGGTTAAAGCATCTACATGTACACGTAGTGCTCATATTATGAGCCACAGATCTATGATAGCATAGTTTCCCCAGTTTCTGAACCATTATCTGGGGCAGACTGAGGTTGTGTTTGTAGACCAAAGATTGTTGGCCCCTTGGAATCTATTTTGCATTGAATAAAGTTTGCAGGGGCAAGCACATGTACAGACAGGTGGTGTTGCTAGTCATTTCATCTTTACATGAAGGGCCAGAATATCTATACTCAAGGTGTGCCGTGGACATGGAAACCCTGTGTGTTACAAAATATGACAAAGTACGTACATACATACATATATATGATTACTCAATTCTTCTCACATTGAACAACACATGTATCAGTTGATGAAAGCATTTTATTTCATCCAAGAATATAATTTGGGGAATACAAGTTCAGAATCTTATAAAAAGTACAATTTATAAAAATTGTTACACTCACAACAATCATCACAAGACTAAATATAAAATGCATATTCAATAGAGTATATCTACATTGCAGTAGTACCAGAATGTTGAGTCTTTTGGTCCTTGCAAACTCACCTCCTACTTGTGAAGTTGTTACAGTCTAAGTTGTATATTGATCAAGCTGTAAAATGTCTTCAATTACAATAGTCTCAGGTTCTATACAACTACTGATGATCTATTATTTAATAGCAAGTCTATACTACAAAGTTTAACGCAATATTAACAGCTAAAGAAAATGAATGAAGCCAAGCTCTGCTCTGAAATACCTAGGGCATCTTAAGTTGTAGATTTAAGGAACAAAATTATGTCACAGTGTGATAAAAGAAACGATGACCGGCATCGTAATAAAAACTCTTGATAATACATGTACTTAATACATTCTGTAAGAATACAAACTTTTCTACAGTCTTTACCGTGATGATGATTTTCTAATACTTGGGACTGTATACAGGCACTTACCACAGTTACTTATAAATAGATTCTTGTGCAAATTTTTATAGAAATGTAGTAAACATGTAAAACAGTCATGTGACAAAAAGATGGCCTTGATACATGTACGTCATTGTGTACCTTAGTAGTAAATCTCAAGATTTCATAATTCCTGAGGTATGCTGTTGCATAAGTGGACAGTCACTGGAAATAATTGCTTGTCGTACCTCTTACACTCACCATATGAATCGTACAATTCTATGTAAAATCTGTTGACCAAATGTGTACATTTTTGTCCTGACAAATTTTGAACAAGCAATCAGTATTTTCATGTTCTATGAATACAGGAGAGCCCAATAGTAGATACAGAATGATATTTCTTAACATATAATGACATTCTCACTTAAATCACTCTCCTTCTTGATCGGAACATTCTTAGTTGGCAAGATTATAGCTGTGTATTGCATCCAAAGTTTTTTTTTCAATCCAACTGAGGTGTAAATGTCTAAGGTAATTTGATTAATGGTGTGTCTGATCAAACTGATGTGAACACAAGAAATACAGACATAAATAGAATCTAATACACCAGGTACAATGCACTTCAGGCATCTCCACTGCTTTTTTCTCTGTAGAAGCTCACACAAACACAGATTCCATGACAGACATTAAAACAGGACAGTGAAATACACAATCTTGTATTTCCAGCATTTAGTGTCCCAAATTTGATGCCAAATGATACTTTTTGCAATTTTGAAGAAATTGTGTTAGACATAAACCATGCAGGCATGCAAACAAAAATGTCTATGCTTGCACATTGTATTATTTATATTCTGAAAATGATGAGCCAATTTCCTTTTACTGCTTCAATTTGTCTGTGACAGTTACAGTATTCAATTGGCTTTGGCAATAGTACCAACCTAGTATGATATTCACACTCCAACAACATTCTTTGCAATCTTAAATTTCCCCAAACACCAGAACATGCTTTGAGCCCTTTTATTGGAACACTGGAAAAATAGCTACTTTGAAATGTTTCTGCTTGCAGTGGGTGATTGTGAGTCAGTTACAGCATCGTACTCTGTTCTTCCACCTCATCTCCATCCTGTAACACCGAAGACAAAAAAGCACGGCTAACTACACAGGACACACATACAGCAAGCACATTGATGCAACATGTATTGGCATGAATGCTCAATAGTTAGTGTATAATGCAACTTCAAGCTTTTCCACACAAAACATTTAAGGCACAATATTTTTGATTATCATTTTGGGTAACTTGAGGATATGGTATTTCACTGTTTAGTGGGACTCTTGTAATGGGTCAGAGATGTCGTTGTTGTGTGGGGAAAAAGGTTGAATCTGTGGAGATGCAGCATGTACAAATGTACATACCAGGATGCTGGTAGACAGTGTATCCTTGGAAGACTGTTAACTAAGGTTGAGGAGTGATAGAATTTGTGTGTCACAGTAACAAGTGAGGTATAAAGAATTGGTTATAAAGCCTTCAGATGTTGAAAATTACAAGAAAAATACAAGATACAAGCAGATGCTGTTCTTTGTAGGATCATGAAGCCACAGAATGATACTGAGCTGCATCTGAGTAAATTAGTTATAAAAGAAAAGACCACTCTTCCATGATAGTCAACTGTACACATAACCCCTTATACAGATTGTATGGCTATATACACATGGTGATATACACTTGTATTCAGTAAAAGTCAAGATTCGTGTTATTGTCATAAGGTACAAAAATACATGTACATTTTCATCCTAGTTATTTCAGAGACAGTGCAACTGACATTTCCCACATTCACCAAGACTTAGTTACAAGTATTGAAAATGTTAGTAGATGGGAGTGAGTTCAGATTTTGTTACACAGATTTCACACAGATATACAGATCCAAATCTCTCTCACAAACACTGCTGCAACTTTTCAACCAGTGAAAAGTCGAGGTTAGCAGAGAGGTTAGCAGTCAGGCCAGTCTACACCACACTCACAGCAATGGTTTGTACCTCATCCTCCTCATCATCCCATATCAAAGCATCAATGTCTGTTACCGGCACAGGTTCTCCGTGGTCTTGTCTTGCTGGAGAAGACATCAGTATGGTCTCCAGAGGTTCAGGCCTTCTCTGTTTGGTTAAACTGAGGACTTGGGTGAATGGAGTGGGGACTGGCGCAAGAACGCCTGGCACGTCATTTATCTTCTTCTTGGGGGTAGAGGTGTCTGTGATGGCACTGTCGAAAGTCTCTCTAGTGAAGGGGTTGTCCTTGGGTACGTTGGAGTTGTGGTCAGTAGGCTGGACGTTTGGCAGGATGTCTGGTGGGTGTGAGAATGGGAGGGGGGGTGGTTCTGAGAATGGAAGGGGGGGAGGGTCTGAGAATGGGAGGGGGGGAGGGTCTGAGAATGGGAGGGGAGGAGGGGGAGGAAAGTCCTCTGGTGGATCTTCCTCGTCAACTTGAAGTTCAGCAGGCGGGTTAGGGAAAGGTGGGATTTCTGACTGACTGGTCACCATCAAGGCAGCAGCAGTCGGGGAAGGCCCCATCACAGGCGAGAGGTGGACAGGCTCGTTGGCAAAGTCACGTTTGGCATCAGCGTCATCAGGAATGTCCACTGCAGTCTTGTCCTGATCTGTGGAATCTGTTTTCACGTCAGCGGCCCACGTCACTCCTTTGGCTTTTGGTTTGTCTGAAGGTTTCCTGCTTTCGGCAGCTAAAACTGTTGCTAATACGAGATCGTCTACTTGTGCGCTGCTTGGGTCGTGGGTACCAGAATCTGACGACCGTTGACCTCTGGCAGGTCCATAGCCCTGCTGGTCCTGTAGAAGAAAAGTATACAGCAATGAAGATTTTGTTGTATACCTGAAATAAGCATAATTACAACCTGTTTGTTACAACTAAAATCAGGACGGAGATAGAAAAGTCAGCTTTAGAGCTGTGCAACTGTCTTCCTGCAGTGGGCTAGCTCTCTCACCAAGATTTCTTGGTGATGTGGCCAGCTGTTACAGGGGGAATTTGAAAAGGGAGAGGCATGACTGCACACAGCAGGGTGTGCAGGAAAACGGGCATGCAGTGCAGCTTCAGCCTTAAGCAGAATTCTGTACAAACTAGATGAGTGGTTAGCATGCTTGAAATGGTCTGATCATGCAGTGGTCTGCTGATGGTGGAAGGAAATGAAGGCTTGACTCATGATCACCTATATAACGTTCAATATATAATTATGTCAGGGTGAGACTCCGATCTGGTAGAATCAGCTATTCTACGGGCAGAGACTCTGATCAGAGTTTCTGTTGACTGAGACTCTGGAGTTTCTGTTGACAGAGACTCTGACTGGGATCTCTACCGGTAGATCATAGTCTCTACCCTGACATACAAATTATGCATGCATTCAAATCAGGGGGGCAGGGTCTATGTATCACAGTGCATGCAATTAGTCCCCAGTGTCATTAACAGTCTACACTAGCATGGATTAGCTAAGTCTTCCATGGTCACAGGACAAGTTTGCTTTAAACCTTAGGCCAGAGGTCAAGTGTCAAGGGTCATAATCTGGTGAGGGCCTCCTCCATTTCATCCTGCATATCGAGGCCTTCTGTGCTGATATCCTGTAATGACTGGAAACACATCGGCACAGAGTTCATAGGTGAGCTTACATGCAACATTGCTGCAATAGAGGGGTTTGTGATACTTGGTAGTTCTATAACAAGAAACTGAAACAGATATCCTCTGTTGCAAAACATTTGTTGCAAATTAAAGGACATTTACGATTTAGATTTAGGAATGACAAATGATCTTGAAATTAGAGACATAGACCATATTAGCAGTCCTTCTAAATCATGGCTGTATTGTCCATACATGTAAATCTGTAACAATACAGAGGAACATGGCATCCATAGAAAAGTCACAAGCTGCAAGGCTGAAGAATGACAGGCATGCAAAGAGAGGGCAAGCAGCTGTTTCAATGACTGAAAATTACAGTCAGGTTGTGGACTTCCTAAACTGACCATATAGTCTCACTTCACCTCTATGGTAATTATGATAGTGTTTAAAGTTAGTTGCAAAGTCTAAATATTTTAATTGCTTTTAGACTTGATCTTAATCCTGAAGCTTCTATTGATACACGTACCTGTTGAATGAGTTGCTGTGTGTCCCCGTTCCCTTGTCGATGGGTGTCATCTTTCTGCTGTAACTCATTCATCGGGGCCACCCATGTCTCCTGCACATCATCACTGGGTACACAAAGTTGGATTTAGCGGTAGTTAAGTCATGCAGTATTTCTATTGAATATCTATTCACTCAGTTAAACTTGGCAGTAAATTCAGCACCAAGGACAGATACCATATAGAGTTGCCAAAGAGCAAGTCTTTTTGACATATTTTTTTCCAAATAGTACTTCAGTTCCAAATTTCTTTTATACCATGTTACATACTGGAGTCTTTACATGTTTGATATTGTTAGACTAAGTGTGGCGTCTGTGTGGTGTAGTGGTAGAGCATCCGACTGTCAAGCAAGGAGACCCAGGTTCAATCCCCAGGGTTGGACCCAGACATGGCCGGACATGCACCCAGATGTTGTGCCCTTGGGAAAGGCACTTAACACGTATTTCCCCCCTTAGTTAGAGGGATCCTGGGCCCTACTAGGGTTTGGGTTGGCATTAGGAAGGGCATCCAGCCGTAAAAAATCCTGCTTCAAAAAAGACTTGCACTTGATGCAAGCACGTCTAACCCCCGTTTTGGGAAAAAAGACGTTAAAACTCGATAAGAATAATAAGAAGAGAGTGTCTGTTCTGTTGCCCACTTACTTCTGTATGATCTGTATAGTGGGTCCTTCCATGGTGGTGTCCACGTAGGTGGGGTTGGAGAGGACCAGGTTGTTCTCCTCACTCACGCTGTACTTCTCAAACATACTGACCTCGTTTACATTCTTCATCACACGTCTGTGGGGCAAACAGAAATCATGATGGAACGATAGTATAAATATTAGGCCTCACATATAAGTTACTGTCCAACTGTAACTCAGATATCAATGTTGAAATACCAATTTTAAACAATTCTTTGAAGGAAGATTTGTTGTAGTCTCCATACAGGCAAATATGTACATGTCATTTTGTTATTTGTTAAATTGATAACTTTAAAAACTGTATATATAGCAGAACTGATAGTGTTAACTCTATGAACTACAGGTGGAACTGTAAGTTACTATTCATGTGGTACATCCAAATCAACCAAAGGCATCTATATTTCCAAAGTAGAGTTTTCTAGATGTAAGCTATGTTTCAGTGTTTTACTCACTTTTTCCATGAAGCATGTACTGCATACACTGCAATTAGGCCTCCAATCAAGATCACTCCTGCCACTGCAATCAGCGAACCTTCCAGAATCCCAATGGTGGTGTCTGTTAATGTCTGAGGAACTGGCTGTGAGATGCGGTTGGCAGAGAATCTATCCAGGAATTCCTCCCACTGTTCACGATTAGCTGCAATGACACTGAGGAACAGAAAAAACAAGGTTTTAAACAAAAAATTATTTCTCCCTAATACCTGTAGAATTCTCCATCTTCAGCTGTGCAAATGAACTTGGTTTCATCAATTTGCCTCCATAAACTACCAAGGAAAAATAAACTCACTTTTCCACATCTGATGTTTCCACAATCTCGTTGGTTTGGGGATCCACAGCATAGAACCAGATTTCAGACCTACGGAAAAGGAAGACAACACAGTAGTGTTAAACATTAATTATGATAGATGACTATAATTATACAAGCTGGAAGTCTACCATTTCCTTACAATACTAATGGTATAGAATTATTTCTGACTGCTTTACAGTACTAATAGAATTTCAGGTCAAGCATGTTAAAAAGTCAGACAGTGTAAAAGCTGAAGATCTCTTTTACTATTCCACTATCTGTATAGATGCATGCAAAACATGAAATGTGGATATTTTTGTAACATTACAGCTAGGGGAGTATATATTGGCACCATCTTTGTTAAATTTCTGCACAAAAGTCAGACTTCACAATGGCACACAACCACCTGGACTGCTATAGGTGGAATTTTTCTGAGACAAGACTCACGCGCTGAAGTTAGTTTTTCCTGAGTCGTCTTCAAGAGGAACGATCTTATGGACGTTGATGTCATAGCCAGTGATGTTTCGGAGGAAGTCAGCTATCTCCTCCTGGTTTTCCATGGCAACAGAGGGTGCCAAACCTGCCTCCAGGATAACATGCTGGGTGAAGGTGAGGACAAATACCTGACAGGAGAAAAGGAAACAAAAATCAGGGAAATGCACGAAGTTCGAATGCAACAGGTTGTCTTTTGTGATAATTTTTTCAAAGTCATGACACAACAGATACTGCCATTGTAATGAGCTGACATATGGGATAATGTTAGTAGTGTACCAAGACATTATGACTTTGTTGAATTTAATTCTTTCATAAGATACAGGTCTCACAAGCTCACACACTGCTATTGTCACGATGTTGGGAACAGTACTTGCAATGAATAACATTGTCTCCATCTTATTATATAAGTGATGAAAATCACCATTGTATGACAGTGCACATTATTACAAATAGACTTACAGTGACTTCAGTTGAATTTGAGTTGCCATCCTTGTCTTCTGCCTGCACATCAAACTTGAACTTGTCCCCGCTGCTTCCAGCAAATGATATTGCAGTCAGCAGAGTTCCCGTGCTGCTTTCCACTTCAAACTGGTCAGGCTTGGTCCCTACAAAACTGTATGTGAGCTCAGCATTGGTGCCAGTGTCTGCGTCTGAGGCCTGCAAGTGGGGAAAATATACAAATTGAAGAAATCATTTAAATCTACCACCAAAACATGAAAACACTTTTGCTCAAACTAATCAATGAAATATTTTGATCTACTAATGCATGTTTCAGTGGAAAAGGTGAGCCTTCTAAAGTTATCAATCTGTGATGCAAGCATAGTGTAGCTATATAATTGTTTGCTATATCACAAAGTGTTACAGAAAACTACGTGTTTTGTAACACTCCACAAACTCTATACTTTATTTGAACAATGCCCTCAAAAGTATATTTTCTTGAGTCTTGATTGCCTTTCACGCTGACCTACCTGCAGCTGCATGACTGTGTATCCTATGGGAGCATCATCAGGGATGCCCTTTACGTAGCTGCTCTGAGAGAACACAGGCGGGTTGTCATTCTGGTCTCCAACTTCCACTGTTATAACAATCTGGTTGGCTGGGATTGCTGTGTGGCAGTACAAAAATATACCGGTTTTGACTATAAATCCTAAAGATATGGTTGCATAGGATAAAATGCAGATCAAATGCTCATCTAATATTAAGTGTGTGGCCTTGGTATAGTAGTCCTTTCCAAGTTGGTTAAAAGACTACAGCTCTTACTCAAGCTTACGCCCTTCTAGTCCAGCAACAGTCCTGTGCCTATGCATGCTGAACTACATGTTTACATGAGGGATTAAATGAATGATATCATAAATCAATAAAACTAAAAGCTGACCTCTCTTCCTTCTTCTGCTGTCACATCCGCCAGTGCCGTTGACCAGGATGGCCTCCACCGTCAGGGTGTACATGGCCATCTCTTCACGGTCTAGCACTCTTGTGGTGTACAGTCGACCCGTCTTGTTATTCAAGCCAAAGTTTCCTGGAAAGTACGTCAACAATTTTACATCAGATACATAATAACGATCTGCATAGTGGCTGTCCTTGGTGCTGAAATCCTGGTGTTGTTCAAACAGGCTGTTTTTCCAGCATTTCATGTTGCCCATTAACTTTTATAATTTGGCTTAGCTACATGCAGCTGCAGTGGGAGACTGACTCTTTCTTTTCACCATTGATTTGAAAAGATCACAAAAGACAATGCTCTGTAACCAGGGTCAGGTAGGCAACTCACAGCACCAAATGGCACAATAAATAACTAACTATAATTGTGTGTTTGAAAAAGAATTCATAAAAGAGTATACAAAACAAAACGAGTACCTAGCTCATTGCCTGATCTGATACAGTAGTAGGTGATCTCTCCTGTAGGGTCCGTGTAGTGAGTGGCTGACAACACTACTACTGTGGTGTCTGCTGCTTGGTTCTCAAGGGGAGAAACACTGCGGATGGAAAAAGATACAAATGTATCACTTAGATTCTCCTGCTGTTTTTCCAATGTTTCATCCAGCTCATCATGACATTGTACTTTGCTAACCTAACCCATCTGTGATTGGAAAGCTGTTTTTAAAAGAGGCTTAAATATAACAATTGAAGCAATCTGCCACAGTACTTTCTGTAGATTCAACATTAAACAAATCAAATCAACAAAACAACAATCAATTAAGCTGGTGTGTTACGCCAAAGGGCGGTTACACTGGCTATACAGATACAGATACAGAACTCAACAAACCCTGGCCTGTGACAAATAAATGTACCATTTGTGGACCTATAACTGCTCAGTAATCTGTTGTTTTGTAAAGATCCATTGTTTTGAATTGTAAAGATTTGAACTTACACTATCTGTTGCTCTGTGAAGATGGGCTGGTTGAACGCCGTGTTAACCACAGTTACAGTCACAGTAGTTGAAGCAGACTCTCTAGGATCTCCCCCATCGTATGCATCAACTTGCAGCTCGAACACTTTGACAGAATCATTGAAGTTAAATTCTTGTCTGGTGGTGATGATTCCCTGGTTGGGGTCGTCTAAGGTGAAGTAAGAGCTGTAGCTGTCATCAGTCTTGAGGAGGTACCAAATGTCACCATTGGCTCCCTGGAGAAAATTAGATAGTATTGTATTATTATATAGCTGAATAGTCAACAAATATACTGCATGACAAACTTTGTACATGTATATCTGTAGTACACAATACTCACATGTTGAATTTTTATGTCAAGTGTAATAATACTACTTTTCTTGGACCTTCTATGAATGTTTGAGTCTCTTAATTGATTCTCTGCAACATTTCTATAACTGTGAATAATTTCATCAGGTTTGTGGATGATTGAATAGCAAAGTTCTTTATTCACAACCACTTGTTTGGTTGTGAATAAAGAACTTAGTTTGCTATTCAACAGTTCTATATCTTAATGGGGTAAAGATAATATCATTAATGTCTCCCATAATCCTCACCTCATCAAGGTCATCTGCAAACACTTGGATGACCTCTGACCCAACAGATGCGGTGAGGTCAATCTGTACAGCGTAATCTGAGGAGTTGAATGTGGGGCTGTTGTCATTCTGGTCCTGAACTATGACCTCCACAACTGTCGATGAGTTCAACTGTGGATCAGCTCTGTGGAAGAACACACCAAAAGCTGTTATATTATGCTTACATTTTTTAAATTTCTAATATGGTCTTATTGTACTATTTAATCAGTTTATGATATTAACCTAGTAGCCTAATTCTTCTCATACATGTAGGAGACAAAGACATAAACAACCACAGAACTTTCTTGCCAATATCAAGAAGTACATATAGTTTGGATATACAGCTAACCTGTAGTTGGTTGCAGTGATGACCAGACTGTAGGTACTGGTGTTTTCTCGGTCTAGTTCCATTGTAGATACCAACAGACCAGAGCTGGCATTGATGGAGAAGCTGGTGTAGTCATTTCCCCCTATGGGCAGTGACAAAATGAAAATGGTATTGCAATGAGTCAACAATAACATTGATACCTCTACCTTCTTTCTAGGTGTGTCAATGGAGTTAAAAGAAGTTAAAGTAAATACTAGGACTGATCCACTAGTATACCATATCAAAATCATTACAGATATTTGTCGATGTTTTGCATATAATGATATATTGTTGCAGAATTATGTATTCAAAACAAGAAAAAAAGGATTTTGAATTTGTACCTGTGATTTCATATGAGACATCAGTGTTGACCTCTGCTGCATCCTGGTCAGTGACCTTAATGACCCCGAGTTCTACAGGGCCTGTATTCTCCATTACATAGAATGGACCAGCAGGCTGTAACAACATGAGATGCAAACATATCGTTCAGTCACAGTTTTCTTTGGCACAAAAACACATAAAAGTTTTTTGACAGTGGGAAAATATCTAAAGGATGGGAATGATAAACAGAGTCTTAAAATACGCTGGGTTTTATATACAAGAATGGGAATGAATATATAGCAGTAACTTGTACTACTGGTAGGTGGCACCATACCTGGATAAATTGTGGGGCATGATTGTTGATATCCTCCACAGTGACGACCACAGTGGCATAACCTCTCAGGGGTGATAGGCCATCAATTGGCAGGCCCATGTCTTCTGCATACACCACAATCTGTAGGGAAAATGTTGCACAACATCAATGAGGGGATCAGTATAATCATGGATCTAAATGACAATTCCAAATGAGATACTGATGCAATACTAGTAGCTCCTTCATTAGTAACTCTTAAAACTTGACTTCTTACCTCATACTGTACAGATCCCAAGTCAGTCAGGTCTTCTGCCACTGTTAGGCTCCCTGTGGAATTATCCAGGGCAAACTTGCCATCCCCTCCACTATGGATGAAGTACAGGAGTTCTGCATTCCGACCCTTGTCAGCATCGGTTGCTGTTAGCACCACTACTTCAGCACCAAGGGCAGCATCCTGTCAGAAAAGTTACTCATAAATTTTGCTTGATAAACAATGACATGATGGACCCAGAAGTGTTTGCTATTTTGTCCTCACCATTTTTAATAGAATACTTGTATGCTTCTTGAAGAAGCTGTAGCACAACTGGCAAACATTTCAGAGCTTGCCCTGGTGACTTCCTTTGGCAGTAACATTACTAGGCAACACAATTCTGGTGATATAACAGGTTCATAACCTGTACATTACTTAATAGTTCATTTCTATTTCATCTAGCTTGCTATTCTTCTATAAAAATGCAGTGACTCACTAACCTCTCGGACATCAGCTTCGATATTTGTTGGGTCAAACACGGGAGCGTTGTCATTCTGATCTACCACGGTGATGTTGACTGTAGCAGTGGCCGTGAGAGCCTGGGTGCCGTTTACTGCCACCATGATGGACAGGACAGCAGAGGATTGTGGGATATCTCCCAGGGTCCTGTTGGTTGTGATTGATCCTGTCGTCTCATCTATTTTGAAATAGCCTGGAACAGAATATAGAGGGATGGTTTGATTATTGATTATTTGTAAGGATTACTCCTACTCCAAGATACATTTTGTACATTTGAAGACGGTCCCTGTCTACTGTCAGTCTTATCCTCCTCTCTCTCTCCTGGTCCCTTTGACTGACCAACTTCTAACTATTTTTGGAACTCTGTGGGCCATATCAAATCTTTGTAGGATGGATGGATGCTAAAAGTTTTTCCTGTAAAGGCGGCATTCAAACTTACCTCCAGTGTTGCCGTGGCGTATAGAATATCTCAGTGGGTAGTTGACGCTCTGCTCTGTCACATACACGGCTGTTGCCATGACAACAAAGGACTGTGGAGGCAGGTTCTCGGGAATTGTTACATCATACAAGTCCTTGGAGAACCGAGGCAGGGACACATTGGCAGGCAATACATACACAGTCACCTGTGAGAAAAGCAAGAAGTTAAATTTCATTCACTTCTACAGACTACTACAAGGTGTGGTAGTGGTACCAATTTGGCATCGAGTCACTACACAGACAGATTATAGCATTGTTGTCTTTGGCTTTTTTTTTACGGTGTTGCTCAATGCCAAGCCAAATGACCACTTCTAGGCATTGAGCTAAATGACACGACAGACGTATGACTAGGCCAAAAGATGGCGGTGATGGCTTTGAAATGAAGTAACTACTGTTACAATAGATTTATGAAATTGTATAAGGCAGTAGTAACAGTAGTTGTAGTTTTAGTACATACTCAAAGATTAATTGTCCAATGTTGTTACAATAGATTAATGAAATTGTATAAGGCAGTAGTAACAGTAGTTGTAGTTTTAGTACATACTCAAAGATTAATTGTCCAATGTTGTTGCATGATGAAATGCAACAATGAATCAGAACAAAGATACCCATAACCAGCACGTCGGCAGAACGTACTGCACCTGCGCGAAACCCGTAAAGTATTGTGCATAGCACTTTGGCAGAACGTCTCATATAAGGTTGTATTAGAGCATATAAGGTTGACAGCCTGTCTGTAGTTTTCAGATGTTGTATAGGAAAAGATATTGTCTGCAACAGGCAAAATTTTGATGCAACGTTGACCAAACATCCAACAAAAAACGTGAAAAATCAGGGTTTTGTGCAGGCCGACGTGCTCCCATAACCAACCTTGGTAGATGTAGTCATCTGGGGGTTTCCATCATCAGTTGCTGCCACAGTCAGGATGTGTTGGAAAGTGGTGGCACTAAGAGGGGCAGAGACACTGACCACCCCCATCTGGTCAATGGAGAAGACTCCCTGCTCATTACCATCTGTGGGGAACAAACCACACAGGACTTGTTACAAGGGAGTATTGAGTCTATACAAGCATTACATTTTTAATTTCTTAAAACTTTTTAAACATCTTGATTCAGTGAATTACCTGTTGTTCTATCTACTTTGCAGACAAAAGCCAATGAACACAATTATGTCTAACTTTGGAATTGTCAGGTGAATATGCATGTATATTTACCAATTAATCCACATGAGGAACCAAGTTACCAAACATGTTTCTTATATAATTATAAAAATCAAACAATCCACTTACTTGTGATATTGAGGGTTATGTTATCACCATCAGGGTCAGAGGTCATGATTTGGACCACTTCTGTCCCCACAGTTGCATTCTCCCTCAGGACCTTGAGATATGGCTGCCTGCTGTATCGTGGTGCCCGGTTCACATGCACTGTGAGGGTGGCATTGCTATCCAGCAGGCCACTGTCTGGTACAAAGTCTGGTGGGTTGTAAGCTTGCACACTCAGGGTGTATGTGTCAACGCTTCCCAGCCTAGCAGCAGTTTTAATGGTGCCAAGTTGAGCTGTAAGAAATACAAAATAATGCATGCTTCTAGTTTATGCATATCTCATGAAAAAATACAATTGAACTGCATGTTATTACAATTATGTGTCGATTAGGTCATTTCTTTATTTTGATACATACTTTACTGGCTTTTTTCCTAAAGAATGAGGGATATAACATTGATATGCACACATGATAAAGATGATGTGACTGTATGTTATCTAAATTTTAATGTAGAAAAGTGTTCATACTTACTTTCCACAAAGAAAGTATCATCATCATTTCCCCCGTTGATGGAATAGTATACCAGGTTATTCAAAGGACCAGAGTCTGGGTCTGTGGCACTGAGTTCAAATACCTGGAAAAGTGAAAGAAAATAGAACTCATTTTGCTACACCAACAAATCTTTCTGTATTATCTAGTAGTATGATTTTTCATCCTTCATCTTTTACAAAACTGTTCTTCAAGCACCGTTACAGTATCTTTTACATGTGAGGATTATAAAAAAATTTCCATCCAAATTATCTGCAACAATACTCTAGTTGTGTACCCTGTGAAAAAAATACTGGCAGCGGGTGTGTTTCAAACAAAGAAGTTTGCTGTGAAATGTGGGATTTCCTTCAATGATAAACAGTAAGTCCATCTCCACTTCAGTTGCAACAGACAAGAAACACATTATCTTAATTGAGATGAGCTTATGCCTGTTCAGACTTACTGGGCTGCCAATCCTCACTGTCTCTCCTATATACACCTCAAAGGAAGAGTTGGAGAACATGGGAGGGCTGTCATTGATGTCTTCCACAGAGACAGTTACCAACGCTGTAGTGTTTCTTGCTGGGGAGCCCATGTCTGTAGCCTAAGCAAACAAAAAATTCCAAATGATTGCACTCTACTCATACAAACCAAAGGATTCAATAATTTTCATTTATACAAACTATGTTGTTGTTAGGTCATTGAGGAAAGAAAATCTAGTAATGCACTTCTTTACATGGAGACACAAATGTAGATGATCTAGCATACCGAAACCTAATTATGTATGTATGACACTGTCCTTGGTGCTGAAGTACTGAAAGTAATGTATGATGACATTTTGTAATTGTCAGGTACATGAATCGTCCTGCTAGGCTAACAAAAGCTAAAATAGCTAAAACATACTTTGTGTAGAGCTTATTATAAACTGCTACTCAACTTTCGTCTTTCACGATATGACAAGTTGTAATAATCCCAACAAACTTACCATGACTGTGATGTTGTATCCTGCTGTTTCTTCTCTATCCAGTAGGCCTGTTGTTGTTATCTGTCCTGTTGTATTGTCAATGCTGAGGACATTACCTGCAAAGGGATATACATGTATAAAGGGTGTGTGAACCTACATTTAGAGTGCTAACTATATAAGGCCACAAGCGCAAAATGTCTTTCTTTATAATAAGTTATTGAAATAATGTTGTCAGTAGAAGAAAGAGAACAAAGTGGCAACTTTAAGGAAACTGCTGGCATCCATTCATTTCAATCTATCTAAGCACCATCATGGGGCTACTGTTTTATTTGTTTCACTAGAAATCAAAGGGTTGAACATTGAATAAAACTGTCTGAATTGATTACTACTTACCATTGTCACCAGTTATGCTGTACATAACCTCCCCATTCTCTCCCTGATCCATGTCTGCTGCAGTAACAGTGCCAACTGCACTGCCAGGTGTGGCAGCTTCAGACACTGTGAAATGGTAGGAGAGACTCTGGAACATGGGGTCCTGGTCATTGATGTCTGTAACTGTAACTTCCACCTGAAGGAAGGAAAAATGTACGATGTTTATTTATGATTAATGACATATAATACATTGTTTCTTATTTCTTCATTTAGTAAAAGTCAAAATGTAACAGACAGAATTTGAAAATGGCTTTGAGAAATGGCAAAAAGTAAACATCTATGAGTCTAAAACCACAAAATTTGAGGCCTAAGCAACAATGATAGTCTTACCGTTGTGTATGCTGTGTGCTGAGGAATTTTGTCGTCCGTTGCTCTCACTAACAGTTCGTAAGAGTCCCTTGTCTCCCTGTCCAGACTGCTCTTGACTTGTACTCTAGCCTAGGGAATGGAAGAGATCAAACAGAAATATGCAAAATCATGTAGATATGCTTGTACATCAAGAGTGCTTTCCCTGGATTTCTTCTTTCTTGTATTGAAAAATTTTCAGTAATTGCAAAGAGTAGAAGCCTTTAAACAATCAACAGGCATCTCTTTTTTCTGCAGAAAGCAGCTCTTAGCCTGATGACATGGGTCACATCTCCTCCCTTTGCAGCTTTGTATGTCAAGCACTCTGGTACATGGAAGGACTTACCATATTGTCACCCTGCTGTAGCTCAAACGTGTCCACCCAGTTCAACAGCTCAAACCTGATGACTGTGTCTGGGTCCTCTGATGATGCTGATATGTTAAAGTCCAGGGGGGATCCTAAACAACAAATACAATGGACCAATTTTAGATAAAATTTTTGTGTTGATTAGTGTGCTTTGTATCTCATAAAATGTTTTACTATCTACTACCTTCATTATACGGGATTTAGAACATACATGTGATCACTTTTATCCCTAGGACAATGTTCAATGTGATAGAAACTGGGCAATGACTCAATGATTATTTGAGTTATTCTTTCAAAACAATCCAAGGGCACTGAAAACTCTCCTATAACTAATCATGCAGCTTTAAAAAGATATAAAACAAATGTATGCAGATCTGTGTACAGTATTCCTCTCACCTGTAGCCATGTCCTCCGCTACTCTGACATTGTATGTGGAGTTCCCAAACACGGGCGTGGCATCCTTCACATCCCCTACTGTGATGAACACCTCGGCTGTGCCACTCAGCGGTGGGTTCCCATCGTCTGTTGCAATCACACTGAATCTACAGAAACAAAATTCACTATACATGTATTTCTCCCTGTGTATGGGACATGTGTAGCAGCAAATCTTAAGAAGCCATAACCACTAATGCAATAGATGATATCTAAGATGAAACTGCTAAGATTGTGAGGTGAAATGTATAATGATATGTCATTCAGTGCACATGTATACATGTTATATAGTTTCTGTTAGGTAAACAAGGAACACTTTTTTACACTGCACACAGAAGTAGTGATTACATAAACACTAAAAGGGAACACAAAACACATTCGTTGATTATTTCTAGAATTAATGTTTCCCCACCTGATGGTAGTGCTGTTTGTTTCATTAGCCAACCCAGAGATGAGTCCCTCTTCTGTTAACTTTTCCACTGTAAGGATCTCATTCATCCTCACCAGCCCCTTATGATCCACACTGAAGTACTTTGTACCATTCCCTCTCAGACTGTAGGTTAGCTCTGCATTGGTTCCCACGTCAGCATCCGTCGCAGACGTCTCTGCAACCACCATGCCAATGGGAGACTGTTCCAGGATACTGACGTGGTACTCGGCAGGGTTGAATTTTGGAGCGTTGTCGTTTTCGTCAGTGACGGACACTGTCACGTTGGCAGTTGAGTTGAGGGAAACTGGTGTGCCGTTGTCTTGGGCGAAGACTGTGAAGGTGTAGGAGGTCACACCCCCTTCTCTGTCTAGCACTTCGGCAGTCGTGATCTCTCCTGTTTCTTCACTGATGTTGAAGGGCACTTCTTCACCTGTAGTGTTTGGCACCCAAAATTGTCTTAGTGTGTATATTCTTTCATAGCCTACTGAAACATTAGCCTACTAGGATTCAAAATACAAAAATGAAGAACATGCTATTTGAAATACTACAACTATACTTTTTTCATTCAATGTTTAACACTACAAAAGGCACTTTTTATTTGAATTTCAGATGGAAACATTCATCAACCTTTTGTTTCAAGTATGGTTTTGACTGCAGCATGTCACGACAAACAACCAAGGCTGTCCAACTAGCTAAGGCTATTGTAATGGGGGCTAGCCCTGGTGAAAAAAACTACATCAAATTACATTTCAAGACACTGAATTCTAAGTTGCATATTGATTGAAAAGCAAGTTATTACATAACACACTGTTCTATCTGTAAGCCAGAGGAAGTGCTACTCACCATTTGGGTCCAGGTAATACTTCACATCCCCATTCCTACCCTCATCTGTATCTTCTGCAACGACTGTCCCAACTACGGAGCTTGCATTCATGTTCTCGGCCACTTGGAAGTTGTAGTGGGAGGCGCCAAACTCTGGTACATTGTCGTTTATGTCCATGACAGAGATGGTCACTGTGGATACTGCATGATTAGGCACCTCTCCACTGTCAACAGCAACAATTGTGAGTGTGATGTTTGGATCTGGCAGTGACTCGTAATCCAAGCTTGCAAGAACTGTGATGTTGCCTGCAGGGAAAGGACACCAAAAAGTTTCAAACTTCAAGCAACATCAGAAGTGAGAACTGACATTATAAGGGTTATAAAAATTAATGTATAATTCTTAGGACTATGGCTTTCAAAAAGTACAATGAACTCATAGTACATCTTCTTGTGTTACAAGCAAAAAAAGTAACAGTGAAAGAATTATGATGATTTTCTGTACTACAATATTGCAAGATAGGTTGGGAAAACCTACCAGATTCCCTATCCACAGCAAATTTCCCATCAGACCCTGAGCTGAGGTAGAAGGTAACTCTCCCATTGGCACCTTCATCCGTATCATTGGCAAAAACCTGACCCACAACAGTTCCCACAGCAACACTTTCCTCAACACTGAAATGAGAGGCATTGCTTGGGAAAAACTGAGGTGTGTTGTCATTTTGATCCAAAACGGTAACCTGTACTTGGCAGTATTCTACATTTTCACCATCTGAGACAGAGATGTTTAGGCTGTATTGTGGGGTTTCTTCCCTGTCAAGGGTTTGAGTGGTGTTTAGCAGGCCTGTTGTAGGGTCTACAGAGAATGGACTTGTTGGATTTGGTCCCTGCACAAGTTTGTATTCCAGTGTCTCAGCAGCATCTTCATGTATGACTTCAACCTGCACAAAATTGAGAAGAAAACTCTATTAGCATCTAATTTGTGGCATTAAAACAAGCCTGAAACGATATCAAAACTTTCTTAAAAACTCTTCTGTCAGTGAAACAAGCATTTAAGCATGAAACTGAAGATTTCAATCATTTGGGTATTACTACGAAAATTTTTTTACAGTAATGCTCAGTACAGCTACATACATCATTACAGTTATTGTCACATGTCATCTGACAAGTAGTTGATATAAGTCTATTAGAAGTACTAGATTCTCACCTGTAGAAGTTGAACTGGGCTGGGTTGGTTCTCCATCAGTGACACCGTGAAAGGGTTTTCTTTACACCGGGGCGGAGACTCATTCACACCAATGACAGAGATTGTTACATCTGCCACATCTGACCGAGGAGATTCTCCGCCTACAGATTAAAGAACAAAATCTTCAGGAACAGACATGATAAGACAAATGCCCTGCTATAACGTTATCTATAATATCCACCATCTTCACTTTTCATCCAGTCCTTTGTCATAGAAATCCTTGTCAATCCAACAGCATTTTTCTGTGTACATGTACATTGTACATTCAGGTACTATCAGATGTCCATTATGTTTGCTCACCATCCTGTGCCTTTACAGACAGACGATACTCCTGGGTAGTTTCATAGTCCAAAGTCTTGTTGGCCTGGAGAAAGATAGCCCCGGTTCTACTGTTGATGTAGAAAATGTCCTCATTGTTTCCACTTCGGATGGAGTAGGTGATGTTGCTGTTTGAGCCCTCATCCTCATCACTGGCTGTAACCTGTGAAGAAAAGGAAAGTTGTAACCAGTGTTGTGCACCTTGCATTCATTCAACATTGAAATTATACGATATTGATGTACTTCTAACTACTGTGTCTTCTAGGAATGTCCCTAAGACAATATAATAGT
This sequence comes from Branchiostoma floridae x Branchiostoma japonicum, assembly GCA_013266295.2. Classification (NCBI taxonomy): domain Eukaryota; kingdom Metazoa; phylum Chordata; class Leptocardii; order Amphioxiformes; family Branchiostomatidae; genus Branchiostoma; species Branchiostoma floridae x Branchiostoma japonicum. Next base: position 6,221,035 of record CM023837.1, on the reverse strand, counting down.
AACACTGTCTTTAGTTTTGTACCTGTAAGATCAGGTCACCACCAGGTGTAACATCTTCTGTAACATTGGTAATGTAAGTCTCTCTGTCAAACACAGGAGAGTTGTCGTTCTCATCCAACACTTCCACTGTAACTGAAGCCGTGTCTTCCAAGCCTTCAGCGTCCCTGACGGTGACGTTGAATGTGAAGGAAGAGTTGGTCTCCCTGTCCAGTGGAGCTGATGTGATGATCTCTCCTGTAGCTGAGTCAATACTGAAATATCCTGTAGGGTAGAGAAGCAGGATTTTAGTGTAGTTTGGTACACAGAGAGAATATCGCAAGGTGATTTGTATAGGAACCTACATTTCAGCACCAAGGACAGGGTAATGTTACATGGACAATTTTATCTTCTGATTTCTGTCACAGACTGTTCCATGGTGAACTGATTAGCTTATTAATACCATTAAGTCCTATAGAACAATAGCAGATTTCATATTTCAGTACCAAGGACAGGGTAATATTACACATTGGACAATTTTATCTTCTGATTTTGTCACAGACTGTTCCATGGTGAACTGATTAGCTTATTAATATCATTAGATATATCAATTCCTATACAACAATGGCAGATTTCTCAGTCACTGCAACAATTTTACCCATAATTCCATGAAAATTTCATTGAATTTTTACATGATGAAGTGTGGTGTTGAATGAAGAATGACTAATTATGCTGTTGCAATGATAACTTGTTATGGTCCATACTCACCCATGACTGAATCTTGTATTGTGTAAGACAAAATGTCACCATCCAGGTCAGAGGCATGCACCATTCCTACAAAGCTGTTTGTTCTTTCATTCTGGAAGGGAAATAAAGATTCTGAATTGAATTATGTATTTTTTGTTTAAGTTATATACCAAACAACATTTTCCTTTCAAATGTGAAAAGAGTGAAACAGCCTACATATATTTGTACATTCTGTTGATAATAATGATTTATGAAAGCACTTCTCTTTCAGCTTGTTTCTTGGTATTGTTTCTCAGTAGATTATGTTACCGGGTCTAAGAAACAAGTCCTTCAAATCAATGAGCATGATTTTGAAGACTGTACAATGGAAGGTGTTTTCAGCACTAAGGACAAGTCAATAAATAGTTTTTAATCCTGTACATATAGTGTTAAATGATGCACAAATTACAGCTTTCTTACACATTCTCTGATTCTTCTTTTAAAGTACAGATGGAAAATATTGAAAAACAAAGATGGAAAAAGAATTTACCTCATAGACACCAAAGGTGTATGTTGCATTCTGGAAGACAGGTGGGTTGTCATTCTCATTCAGAACAAGGATATCCACAGTGGAAGTGCTGAGAAATAAAAGGCACAAAGTCAGCAAATTCAAGCTAACCTAGCAATGCTTAACTACATGTACATGTAGCTTTGGCAGCCTGGCTCTGTTTTGGATTTAGTATACTTAGCCATTTTACAATATATTCTTCGTACAAAAGTGCCTGATGATATTTTTATTCAGTGACTGTGATGTAAATCATCATGATATTTGTATCTAGCAAACCCTTCTCTATAGCAAACACACTGCACAAGTAGAGCAGTATCTAGAACTCTTTTTCAAAGATGCTAACTTTCTGTGATACAGAGTATAAGCATTAGGACAGTTACAAAGTCAGTGAAATCTTCCCCTGCAATAATGACATTGAATCACTGATAATTTCTTACCTGCTCTTGACTGGAGTACCAGCATCCTTTGCCTCCACAACTAGTTGGTAAGACCTGTTCCCCTGGTCATGGTCAAGTGTTGTGACCAAGGTGATCTCTCCAGAAACCACATCAATAGCAAATGTGTTCTGATACAGGGAAAGAGAATGCATTATTTAAGAAGGCAATGCATTGTAACTGTAAGCTTTAGCCTAATATTGTTCTTGTTGACCATAGTCCCTGACCCTCAAGATGAGGATGGGACAATGTGAAGGAGAACTTTTGTTCCTTCAGTCATCTATTACTTTGTGAAAAGCTTCCTATAGAAATCTGGAAGAGTTACATCAATGTAATTGCTATGAACAGATTCCTGAGCAGTGGTTGTAGTAAAAGATCAATGTTTCATACAGATCAGAGAAGGTAACTGGAACACATTATTAACAGAATTTGGAGAAGTGACAATCACTATACATTGAACACACCTCATCATCCCCAGAGATGATTGTGTAGGTGACGTTCCCATTGTCTCCACTGTCGATGTCCATAGCTGATACTATGGCAACATGAATCCCTGCAGCAGCTGTCTCATTAACCTCTACTTCATAAACATCTGCAAACAAACAAACAAACAAACAAACAGACAGACAAACAGAAATGGTTAGTAGGTCAACCAGCTTTACATTTTGGGAAGGAAATCATAGATTGAGCAGGATATGTTTTGTACCTACCTGCCTATTTCCTTTTTCTCCATATAAAGAAGATATTTCCATGTAGACTAGGAATATGTAACTCTCTGATACATGTAGGACCAATACATTTGTATGCTTTAGTTGCACAGTATATGTTTAGAACAATGTTACTCACCTTCTTCCATTCAGTTCAAGGCAAAGCTCACACCAGGTTGTATTCCTTGTATCAACTATCCACTATCTAATCCCTTCTTAAAGTCATTCCCATTTATTGATAACTGATATGTAGTATGGTAAGCTTAATATGTAATGTATTAGATTTAAAAAAAATTAATGTCTTCAGATTTCCCAGCCATGGATGTGTTGACAGAAAAAGGAAAGGGACAGATAGAATAGACAGGTCAAGTAATACAGCTTTTAAATTGGTTAATGATAAATGTGATGTCCTAGACCTTCTAAACGTAGTCTAGTACATATCATTTAGACTTTCTATTCAGTGTGGTAAAGGAATACCTTGTGTGAACTCTGGTGCATTGTCATTTACATCAGTCACTGTTATGTTCACCAATGATGTGGTGCTATGCATGCCATCTGTGGCCAAAACCTGTACAAAAACAAAGACAAGAGCAAGTTTGAGTTTTCTGCTGTAATGGTATGGTAGCTCCCAGTGGAAGAACATATTAAGTAAGAAAAGGAATTGTTTTGTCATCACACTGATGTTGACAAAGTATGAGATACATGTACAACAGAGCTGTATTTGCAAAGGAAAGATGAAAAATGAATGTAATTGTGATGTAGCTCAACATAATCTGTATCTGTATCTGTATAGCTGGTATAACCCCCCTTCCGCATAACACACCAGCTTCTCATATTTAAGATCACACACTGGCAATACTATTGAGCAACTTAGATGAAACCATGTCTATAATTTCCTATAAAATTTCAATGAAAGGAGAAAAGTTAAAGTAAGTCATTTCACCTGAAGTTCAAATCCCTTGTTGTTGCTGGGTGGGTCGTAGTCAATCTCCTTCAGTACAGTGATTGCTCCTGACATTGGATCAATACTGAAGATACCATTGTCATTTCCTGAGACAATGCTGAAATGAATCTCCCTATTGGCTGGGTCTGTATCATTGTCTGTTGCACTGACTGATAGAACCGTGCTTCCTACTGTAATGTTTTCCAAGATGGTTGAGAGGTATTGGTGAGAAGTGAAGACTGGTGGGTTATCATTGATGTCCTGAAAAAGTATAGGACTGTATTTTGTTATTCTGATTATGATTAGCAAAATATACTTTAAAAATTATGATATGATTGCACAATGCAATGGCTTTATCAAGTAATAAGTTTATTCAGCCTTACCTATAGTAAACTTTAACAACAAATCAAAGTAGTGTGATATTATCAATGTCTAAAATATTCACCTCTGTCTCATCTAAGCTAGCCTTTCAAAATGTAACAAACAGTAAAAATTCTCTTGTCAAAGGATTTATGAAAAGTACACAGTTACATAAGAATACATGGCAAACAATTGCACTATAGCCCTTTAGATTTGTTGCACACCTACCTGAACTGAAACAACAACAGTGGCTGTATCATTGTCCCCAGTACCCTCATACAACTCTGTGTTGTAAGCCATGACTGTGAGGTTGTAGTTGGCAGGACCTCCATCCCGGTCCAGTGGAGTTATCAGAGACAGCTTTCCTGTAGTCTGGTCGATGTTGAAAACAGCAGTGTCTCCCTCAGTGATGATGTAGTTGGTGTTGTTGTTGGGGTCTGAATCCAAATCTGTTGTCTGGAAAGAGAAGAGACAAGATATCTTCACCTCATGATGCTAGCCTCTTATGATTTTGCTAACTAAAATAACACTCTGCTAATAACCAATACTTGAAGAGCAAAACTTTTCAGTAATAAGACATTATACCCAATTTACACTTCTATTGAAAATCCCTGGATGTCAGATAGTATAGTGAATTCATAAGACTTTGAACATAACAATCATAACAATTATGAAGCAAGTTTAAACTGTAATTTCCAACACAAGAAATTGAACTTACCCTTGTGTTACAGATAAACTTTCAAGATAATCATAACAATTCTTACCTGAAGAGTTATGAGGTCAGACTCTGTCACATTTTCATTGACCGTGACCATGTAAGATTGCTGTGTGAACATGGGCAGGTTGTCATTGATGTCCTGTAGAACAACAGTCACCGTCGCTGTGGAACTCAGAGAGGGTCGGCCTCGGTCCCTGGCAACAGCCACAAACTGGACCTGTGTGGACATTTCTCTGTCCAGTGGCCGCAGGGTTGTGATCTGACCAGTACTTTGGTCAACTGAGAAGTCTGAATTGCTGTGTTGTATGGAGTATAGAATGTCTCCATTGGAGCCAGTGTCATTGTCTGAAGCCTGAAAAACACAAGAATATAAATCAAAAATTTTAAAAATTACAAGATTATTATAATTGAAGAACACAAGAATATAAACTAAACATTTAGAAAAGTACAAGATTATTATTGTAACCTTTTAGTGAGACAGTAATATATATGGAGCATTATGAAGTCTCCTGGATCAACAACCAGCTTCAGAAGTCAGTAAGATTTTGTGTTTTGTTTTACATTACAAATAATCAAAAGTTGTTGCTCATCATAACTCTGCATTTGGCAATAGAATGAAAGTATTGTACATTTCATTGTTCTGAAATATCATCACTGAAAAATTCAGATACAGAAGATTCCTCTAACTATCAAATAAGTAATGCATTATGTAGTTTCCACTCTCATTTTGTGCATTGCCTCTGGTCCGTTGGGCCTAAATACAGTGTTAACATGTTACTATTAATTACTCACAAAGATAGAGCCCACTGCAGATGAGGCAGGTTCCTCCTCTGGGATGGTGAATGTGTAGTCTGTCTGGTTAAACACTGGGAAGTTGTCGTTAACATCTTGTACAGTCACAAGCAGCTGGGTAGTATTAGTCTGTACAAAACACATGCAGACAGAAACTTGTAAGCTAAAACTGTGAAATCAGATTTTTAAACTAAACATTATGATCTTTAAATGATCTGTAGCATCTTCTACTTCATTGTATCAGATGAAATCACATTAAGAAGTACTATTCCTCTTTTGAAGAAAATATCTTTAGTTACTACATTGCAGAAATACATTTTGTTTAATTTCATTTGCTGATAAGACAATCACAGTAATGCGCCCGATGTATGAAATCTTCAGTTAGTAATCAAAATGACTGTCATTAGGAGAGCTTTGTGTTTTGAAGCAAGTGAACTCACATATTGTCCATCAGACACTTCCACAGAGATGTTGTAGCTGTCAGTCACCTCACGGTCCAGCTCTGTGGATGTCACCACCTGCACCTCACCATCACTGGAGACACAACAACATCACAAATACCATCAACTCATGGCAGGTTTGACATCTAAGATAATCTCTGCAGCTACAAAATCTTGATTAAGGCCCATACACCCTGTCTTATGTATCTAAATCTAAATCTTATCAACTGACACTGGTATTAGTCACAGTGTGATATGTGAAAGTCAATGCAGTTCTGAAATCAGTGATGTACAATGTCATGGCTGCCATGTTGATTTTAATCAAGTTTGAGTACACTTGATTACTGATACTGCTCAATCTTGACCACAAAACAATATGATGTGGTCATTCAAACAGTGAACTGTAGGTTGGTTGTACCTTGCACCAGAGAGGTTGAATTGTCCAAAGCTCCCATCTTCAATCCGGAATATGAGTTGTGCATCCCTGTCACCATCGCTGGCCTAGAGAACAGAATTCATAATTTATTTATAATATCAAACATCTTCTTCCTGAAAACATTTCTACAAGAATCTGTGTTCTGCCTTCAAGTCTCTAGCTTTATTCAGCAAGCATCTAAGCATTTGTCTCAGGTCTTTTTTTACGGAAGTTGTTTTCAGCACCAAGGACAGGTCAAGCTGTTGTTAGGTCAGGAACTCGTGATAAACAATGCTTCCAAACTAGAACATGACAGATCAAGATACTAGTAATGTCTTGAAATTTCATATATTTATAAACCCTTTGTTGTCCTCACCTTGAGAGTAGCCACCACAGTGCCAGTTACAGCAGCTTCAGACACCTGTGCTATGTACTCCTCATGGCCAAACTGGGGTACGTTGTCATTCACATTGGTCACATTGATGTTCACTATAGCTGTGCTCACCCTGGAAGATGCAATCAGAAAAAAGGTTTAGAAGCAAGATAATGTTATGCTTAGTCTTATTTTCAATTTAATAAAAGGGATGTGCAATCATAAATATCTATAATTACAGTAAGATCTTACTAGCACTGATAAGAAGCAGCAAAGCTATACATGTTACATGGCATTGTGCATAACACACGTATTCATGTATAATGTATTTGATCCAGCTATCTCATTCTGATCTCCACATTTGCTTCTTGCTGCCAAACTGTTCTGAGACATCAAATCTAGCTAGCCTGAATACATCACGCTTCTAGCAGCCCTTCCACTAATCTGGCCCCATGCAAGGCAGCACAATCAGTTCCTGAGAGTGTGAGATATTGTGTAACACAGGCTAACCTTGAAGAAGCCCCTTGATCAGCAGCCATGACCACCACAACATAAGACTCCACTGTGTCAGCATCCAGACTCCCTGACACTGTGATGTTCCCGTCTGCATTGATGGAAAACTTGTCCTTCCCATCGCTGGAGGCAAATATGATGCTGTAGTTGATCTCACCATTGGTGCCAGAGTCTGGGTCTGTTGCAGTCACCTGTAGTCATGGAAGGCAAGGGAGGGCATTGTTTCAATACGTAAAGTATAGGTCGCAATGTGCTCAATAAAACCATAGCAATTAGAGCCAAAAAAAGTACATGCCATTGGAGTTTTAAAAACTTTTCTAGCTTTAGCTTCAATGAGGCAACATTTCTTAAAGAAAAAGTGTGATGCCATTGAGTAATCTAGATATTTCCAAAATGATCACAGCTTGTTCTGAGTCAGATTAGAATATGAAATGTAAAGATATGTTTTCTGTAAATGTTTGACATAAAAGAGACCTGAGAAGTTAGGAACTGTTACCTGTGTCACAACAGCTCCAATTGCTGCATCCTCTGACACAGCTGCCTCGTATGTGTTGGCAGTGAACGTGGGGCTGTTATCATTCTCATCCAACAGTGTGATGAGGACTGTAGATGTAGGGCTGGAGTACTGCTCTGTGGTGTTTGTTTCTACTGCATAGACCTAGAAATACAGTAGGTGGTTTATAATAATGTTGGGAAGGTTTCAAATCAAACAGGTTCTTGTTGTATCTTAGTTTAACCTACAGTATATTTCATCTATTCATCCCTATTGCAATGGAGGAGGGCTTGGGTAATTGTCTAATGTCTAATGAAGTACTCATTCATGATTGTATCATACAATTTTGCATCCTGACATGACAAGGGGGTCTGGGCTTTGAAATTCAGTTTCTTCATATCTTACTGATTGTAATGCACATCATCCTCATCATCATGAATTCATATTCAGTGTGTCACATCTATGTTCTGTTTACCTCTAGTGTGAAGCTGTTGTTAGTCTCCCTGTCCAGGATACTGCTGTTGCTGACAGTGATGTAACCAGTGGTGCCATCAATGCTGAAGACATCTGAGGGTTCCAGTACATACTTGAACACTGCATTCTCCCCCTGAAAACAAGCATTGTTTAACAAATGTTACAAGTACATTCTACCTGCTGCCTATCCCTGTACCCAATACATGTTTGGTGCCTAAAGACTACCTCAGGTTGGTGAAGGTTACATATATACCCCTCACTATGCACTTTTAGCCATCTGTCAACAAACAACAACCCAGTTGCTAACAGTTTATGTCGTTAAGATTCAATATAATCTATGGCCAGAACCACACAATAGCAACTTGCTTTAAGTACATGTAATGTTGCCAAAGCAAGAAAAGAGATGAAAATTGAGAAAGGAAAAACACAATTAATGATATACTGTGGTAAAGATGATGAACATTGCTGTCCACATACCTCATCTTTGTCTGATGCTGTGACAGTCAGTACAGGAGTTCCACTGGGTGCGTTCTCCACCACTGTTGCCTGGTACTGGCTGGCAGACATCTGTGGTCGGTTGTCATTGGCGTCTTGTACCACGACATAGACACGGGCCTCTGCTGATCTGACATTGTTGTCTGACTGGACAGCCTGATGGAGAAATTATCACTTGAGATTAGCATATTTAGTAACTTGTTATGTTGCAAATCGTCTACCAGTTTAACAGTTTGTTGTTTAAAGTTTGTTAAAGGAAAGATATCTCCATTAGCGTACCTTGATGGTGATTGTAACATCATGTACTGCCTCCCTGTCCAGTCCTCTCACAACAGACAGCTCTCCTGTTGAGCTATCAATGCTGAAGTAGTTTATCAGGTCTGCTAGGTCTGTTGGTGTTGAGGAGGCTGCACATTGGAAGTAAAAGAAGGAATGTTGTAGAATGCTCTAAATGTATCATTGAGAACATTTAAGTTCAATGTATTTGGCAAGAGCCACAGAACTTCAATTCTAGACAATGACAAAATTGTAACAGTTATTAACTTTACTTTCTAAAGTTCCAAAGCATTAAAATTGCACTAGGGCATTAGGGTTATTTGTGTATCAATACAATCCTCTTTTCTTGATGAGCAATTTATTTTCTTTCTCCTACATTATGTACAGTTTAAAATATCCCTTGTCTAACCAGAATCTTTTCTTTGTCCTTTGAGGCCTGCAAAGGCATGATGGCAATAGAGCTACTCGCTGACTGATGCATACTTCCTAACTAAAGATTGTTAGACATTTATTACACACACCTTTCTGTATTGAGTAGACTAGTGTCTGGTTGATTCCAAAGTCTTGGTCAAAGGCAAGAATGGCAGCAGGCACCGTGTTCAGGCTTGATGTTGCATTCTAGATTCAAACAATCATGGTTGTTACTATTTAATTATCAAAAAGCATCAAAAGCATAAACTAAGATCATTCCATTTCATCAGGCAAAAATACCTAAAAACTTAGATAATTTTACTTCTTTCATTCATTCCTAGAACACTATGTGTATGTTGTTTTATTTAGAACTTTCACTTTTGATAACCAATAATATGAGCTGTTGTAAAATCAGTGTTAACTTTAAAACAAACTATAAATCAGAGTGAAAGCTATAAAAGAGCAGAACAGCTCACCTCCACGACAGTAGCTTCATAGATGTCATGCTGAAAGACTGGATCCAGATCATCCTCGTCAGTTACACCTATGGTCAGTGTTGTGTTGGAACTTCTAGATGGGTTACCCAGGTCCTGAAAGGAAACAATGAATTGCATTATATAGAAAAATGCATAGAAACAATGATGCTAACTTTTAAGTAATAATAATTGAACCTTTCTAAAACAACAAAACAACAAACATTGAAAATGAAGTAAAGTATCCCAAAGCTAAAACACAATGCTTAGAATGGTCTTGACTCATGACAGAATTTTGTCCCAATGCTTGTATTGATTCTTTGTGATAGATACTCGGGGAATGTCTCTAAAACTGGTCAGATTAAAACTGTCTCCTTGATAACTTACCCGAACTTGCATTAGAAGCTCAAACTGCTTTGGGCCAGTTTCATAATCCAGTGACTTTGATAAGGTCACATATCCACGTGATCCACTGGTTCCAACAGCAAAGTAGGAAGTCTGACAAGGAAGGAAATGAAGAACAGTTATGATAGTACTCATAATATTTTTTTGCTTTCAAATGTAAATTTCAAATTTCAAATGGAAAGAACTTGAAAAAGTAATGTTAGGTTGAATAGCATATAGCTGAAAGAATGGAAATTCTGAATCATTCTATTGGAAGTGATGACAACTTACATTGCTGAGTGGAGAAAAGATCATCTGACTGTTTGCTCCACTATCAATATCTGTAGCTGACAGGGTGAAGATTGTTGATCCAACTTGAGTGTACTGTGCAGGAAAAGATTATGTGTTAAAACACATTCAAATTTTAAACATTCATACATGTTCATCAAACTTTGCCATTCAAAATCATAAGTACCTGCTCCTGCTGAGTCAAATAACCTTAACTGCGGGAGACTTCCTTTGCGTGACCCAAGAATTGTCAATCTCAATTGAGATGCTAAGATAATGGACATATTAGCTTGCAATATTTTTGTGAAATGCTGTAACCAATCTGGTGATATGATTACCAATAGGTGCAAACATGTATCATGGCATTGCCAAGTGTATGTTTCTGGGATGTTAAAGTAAATGCCATGATTGAATCACGCTACAGATAATGTCGACTCAACAAATCACAATATTCCTGATATATTGCTGTTGTAAAATTTGTACATACCTCACTGACAGAAGTGGTATAGGGTGTGTCTTGGAACTCAGGGTTGTTATCATTGGCATCTAATATTGAGACGATGATGTCTGTTTCTCTCTGAAAAGTATTTGTAAAACATTTTGTAATTATTATATTTATTATGTCAAGGGATCCCAATATGTTTTTTTTTTCAATTTGAACTCAACTTTAAACATCAGAAAGTAGAGATAACTCACCGCACTTCCGAGTTGGGAAGGTGAACATGATACTGTCAACTCGATTTTGGTTAGAACTGGAGGCTAAAAGTAAAAACAAAAAAGGGGTTAACATTACATGACATTGTGTATCCTAAAGTAGACACTTAACTTCACTTGGGTCTATCACTCAAAAATTTAATATTTTTACTAAAATGTTTATTTTTGATCTTCATTGAGGTACGTTAATTTAGCTCTATTGCATATGTCATACTCTTTTTGTTGAACAATACAGTAACTGTACAACACATAGCTTCTACACACATTGTGATAAGCCCCTGAAACTTGGGATATGCTAGGACCAATTGAAACGTCCTTGAATCCAAAACCAAATCATACAGAGCTTTGAGAAACAAGAAATTCATCTCGTTCACTCACCCCATCTCTATCAATGTCCTGAACCAACACCAAGGGTACAAAGTCAGCATTGTTCTGTAGGTCTAAGCTGAAGTATCCTCCTGGTGTCTGGGATGTTATTGTGATGCTGGAGATATTGACTCCATAAGTTCCAAAGAAATTCAGGTTTGTAACTGCTTCACCTGTGGTAAATGTTCAATGTACATGCAATTAATAAGTATAAAACAAATAGATAATAAAGATTAACAGTTTTTCTATTACAAGTATATATTACATCATTTTCATCAAGTGACAATAGCACATAATTTATTGCTTGTCACAATTGTGTGAAATATTATGGCAATTTTTTTTACTTCTACATCTTTTCTAGGAAGATAATTCTTACTCTACAAAGAAAAGGCTCTGAAGTATTGGATATTTTTAACATCAAGGCACTTTCTATTAAGTTACTCTCACTGTTGATTCATTTAGGGAAATACATCAGGAAACAGAAAATATGTAATACTACTATACACTCCAAGCCTACATAGCACAACATTACAGTTGATACATATGGTAATTGCTCTTCAACATAATGAATTAGAATGCCCTGTCCATACCTGTTGTAAACATGTTTTCTTCAACTTCGAAAATGAGACGACCGGAAGTTGAGTTTGCCCAGCATAGTTCAGCAGCTGTGGTAACATGTCATGTAACAAACTTTAGGTACTAGTACCTGATTTGACACAAAATGTTGACTGTTTTGTGTAGCACTGCTGCCATATAATACATTCCTTGTAAATACTGGGTTGATGTTATCAATATCACTTTATTATAATTATTATGTACACGAAATGTAGCACAATACCATGACTGGCATATAAAAAATAGACTATTGCATTTCATCAGTGTTTTTGGAAAGCAAATTATTATGCTTAAATGCTACATATACATTTGCCATATCAATGTTTGATTTTGGTCCATTATTTTTTTTTCTTTATAATTCTACTTGTGTTTGTTGAAAGGTAATGACTACTGAATGAAGTAGAATGAAGGCCCTACCCCTATACCCCCTATCCCTGACTCGCAAGTTTAATGTGTTCCCCCTGGAGCCAGCATAATGAGACAGGAATGCCTTTCTTCTGTGAGTGTAAATGCCACAGAGCGTAAGCTACTGTGCCCCGGGCACCATTTTTAATCCATCAACTGAGATTAAAGCACTTTTCTATAGGGTCTAAAGTCCTTTACAAAGATTCACAACAACATGTTTTCTCCATGAAAGAATTATTGATTACTGAAATGCGTGCCTTTGGCAAGAAACAGGCAAATTCTTCATTCACCAAACTTCCTCTGGTAATATAGGCATAGCATTTTAAGAACTATAAATGTAGTTGTTATGTCTCTCAAAACAAATAGGATGAAAGATTCCTCAAAACAGTGGGCTAAAGTCAACAAGTTAAAGTCAATACTGTAAGAATGCCATGGGATGATTGTTAAAGTGTACAAGCTTGTTTTGGCATTATGGTTTTAACTAAAGCAGAGTTCCTTCAAAGTTGCCTTTGTTGTAACGCAAATCAATACATAGGGGAAGTCTGCATCAGTGCTTTGCATTTGTAAGTTTATGCTAAAACATTGAATGGGGCTGTTGTATCCAGAACCGTGCTTAGATTCCAGAACCATGCTCAGGCACGGTTCTGGATAGTCCACGCATGTCGAGAACCGTGCCTGGACAAATATACATTCTTGGATACGCGGAGACTATCCAGAATCATGCCTTAAAGCCTAATCGTAACCTATTCAGGCATAGAACTAGATAGGCACTGATCTGGGTACAATACGGCCCATGCATACCTTATTGGCCACGCAATGGTAGAGTTTGCTGTTAGTTCTTAACTGGGTAATGACTTTTAACCCATAAATATTCGAGCTTTACAATATGCGTTTCTCTTCATTATTTTGTAGTAAGATATCACGTTCTAACATCACTTTAATCTGCTTTAAAACCATGACCTGTAGACGTACAATAAATTTAAGGTCTTTCATTCATTCATTGTTTTTCCAGACAGCAGCCTCCTCTATTTGCCGTCCCAATCGGTTTGCCATGAATAGTTTATTGGAGAGCGTGGACAGAATAGATAATTATCGATCCCGTGGGGCTCCATTCAAACTCACTCAATCGGCTAACACTCCTCCAAATCACAGCATATGTCAAGTGGTGCTGCTGACTCATTATAGCGGCTCGCGAAAAGTCCCCGTGCCCAATGACATGTGCATGCTTTATACTTATAGGGTCAGGTTCTGACTTTATCGTCATCGCTACACATTGTAGACGCGCTGTTAAAGAAGACCCGACAAAACAGGCTACTGTGTACAATGTAATACTATATATAAAACTAGACACAACGTACAAGCCTGTATTACTAATTTCGAATCTGTGATAGTCTTTTTTCAATGATGCAGATATCTAAAAAATGCAACTTAATGAAATACGCATTCACACAGGGGATAATAAAATTTGGCTTGTGGTTATTGGAGAAGAAAATATAAAACTTCTTACCTTGCGCTGTGACTTGGTACCTCCCCAGAAGTACCACCGTTGTTATAACAAACATCCAGCTGGACACTCCACTTTCCCTGGCCATCGCCATGTTTCTAAACCTGTCCCACAAGAGCAGGTACCGTCTCAAATTCCCCCGGCCAATTTTCCCGGATTTGCCGCACTTTGGTCACACTCGGGGCGGCTTGAATGCCTCCACCTGGCCGCCTGAAATTTCAGGCTGGTTCCGCGCGACCCTCGCGCTGAAAGCTGTCGGTGAAATGCTCACAATGACACGGCTGGACGGGTACTGTAGGACCACCCCTGTACTGTACAATCCACAGGTACAACGGCACGAGCTGAGTTGTTATAAGGTCCTTCACGATGTTGTTACACCTGCGTCAAGTTCGCTACACCAGCCACCTGCTGATCCTGTTACCAGTCAACTTTGAACCTTGGAACTTCTGCAATGAACACAAACAAGAGGCCACAATAAGACACATATTACACCACACGTTAGAAATCTGTCATTTGTACGAACGCTGCCCTAACGGTCCCTAATTTATTTCCCTACCGTGTCCTACAATAAGACGTTACACATGGCGACTCAGAAAGGCCGCCCACAACTTTCCGGTTGGACAGAAGTAAAAAACTGTGTCTTCACGGTACTGTTGTTACTAAAAGGTTTGGGAGAAAAGACTTTGTGTTGCATTGAGAAATGCACAAACGTACCAAGACACTGAAGACTCGGGGAAAGGTATAAACAATTGACGTTACATTCACCGAGAATTCAAGGCACAATGGTACACATATTTTGACAATGAATGTACCATTATTTTAGAAGAGTAAGGGTATTGTCGCTAGTTTTTACATTATTTTCATTCACATTTAAAATGTTTTTTTTAACCGCCTAAACGATTTGATGACATTCTTTTGAATTCTTTCCAACTTGTACACAAAATTACGGTCACTTTAGTGCCCTTAGTGTGAGAAAGCGCAGGCGATCGTCCGATAATTAGAACATTCAAATATTGCCAAGACACTTTGCTATCAATTAGTATTTGATAAATATGTTTGTACATGTGGTGTACATTGTCAGCGTATCAGTTGTTGCTCGGCTGGACGTTGAGGTTTGGAGAGCAGACTCATCAAAATGACCATGTTAGTTTAAGAATAGGTCGTCAAACATTGACAAGACCCCGTCGTGTCACGTACGTTGATAATTAACCCGGAAAAACGGCTACCCGGGCCCATTTGTCTAAGGCAGAACCTTGAAAGGCCACACGGAAAACCAAATCGAACTGCTCTGTCCTTTTTCTAATCGTGAAAACAGCTCACCTATACCTGCTTGTGTTTTATTGTTTTGTAACAGCATAACGCACTTAACTAGTATACCATAATAGTTCATCCATGTTGTTCGTTACCAGGCAATAAATAGTTGGATCATGACGCAGAAATACCTATTTCTCTATTCTCTATAGTACACGCTTAAACTCTTTTATAATTCATTGACAGACGACAAAGCAGTTTGGAAAAATAACCTCACCTGTGATTTCTTTTGTCAGCTATTTTTAAAAACGCCATGTGCCTCCCAAGGGATGGCCATGGTCTACATATATCTGTGACTAGGGAGGCCATCTGTCACTAACCCGACTGACCCTTATCACATACCAAACCCTCAACAACCTGCGTAACTGTCGTAAATAAGTCCACCGCTTCAAAGAGCGTACTTCTGTTGCTGGGAAGTGATATATGATAACACAATCGGGGTGAGGGAGGGGGGGGGGCGTTCTAGTCAAGGACGCACCTGTCCCCGTGTGCACCAACTACAGAGGGAAAGCTAACGGGACACGTAAACAGCCTTTGTACCGGGTCTGGCTTAATGCACAGAGTTAATCCTAATCTCGTCAACTTGTCAAAATGTCCCAACGTCAAGCCTGGTCTTTACAAGGAACCCACCTCCCTCTTAGGAAAACAAAGCTGTAAAAACACGCGTGTTCTAAAGGACTCTACTCCAAATGAAAAAGGATTTCAGAGAATCGCCAAAAACAGTTACTCAAGCAACTGGATATGATTTTGGAAATCATAGAGTTGTTGCATTTTCAGAGAATGTAGTTCTATAGGAGCCTCTCTCCTCCTTGAAAATTTTTACTAGAGATAGGACTGTCAAAATACAAGTATGCTAAAAAAAAACTGTGCCCAAGACTGGAAAGGCTTTTAGAGAATAAAGTTTCGCTACAATTCGTTCCACAAAGCATAGAAGGTTAAGTATTAATATGCTGCCCCTGTCAACACAGGTCTACATATACGTAAGGGTCGGCGTTGTCATAAGACAGGTACCTGAACTGTACGACACTAACGCCCCGAAGTGTCAACCTTTACTCACCTGACTTCAATGTTCACCCAGAAAACTCCTACGAAACTCTGTGACAACGGTTGACGGCATACCTGTTGATCAAGGGCGGCGCGTGAACTATGCCCTTGCGTGTTTACGCCGTAGCACTTTCTTACGACGAAATCCCTATGCATATATAACATACCTTAGCTGTCCTACAATATTGGTTCTCTGCGTCCTAACTGTCACCAACTAAGACACGGTTGTGACTTGTGAGATTGTGTCAGGGAAGTGAACCTTACACATCTCAGCTGGGGCTTTGTGGTTCTGGCCAGCATGAAAGCGTGACCATAAAGTTCTTCCTGAAGCCATTGTTTGCCTTGTACTTATTACAATGGGCGAGCAACTCTAATAAGGATCCTAAAGGAAATCATAGAAACCGTTAACTCTTCCATGTACCTCACTTGTGGCGGGACAGCCATGAGGCACACCCAGCGTTTATTCGGGTCAAATTCCAGGTCAATCGGCCCCCCTGTCCTGTACCGGTACACCTGGCTCATCTGACAGTCCCATGACAATTCGCACACCTGTCGTAACCGCTACCTAGCTAGACCCTACACCACACATAACCCTTACTATTTTATAACCTTACCCAGTACTAGAAACACTCTCAGACTCAGAACTAACTCAATATACACGACTAAAACTCAGACTCCATATGTCACAAGAGATCTACCGTTAGTCCAGGGGAGGGGGACGGCCACCGCCCTTAATAGATTATAGACTGGTGAGTTTCCTCCTACCCGCGTACTAGCTGAACCGGTATGCTGTGCCCCAACAGGTGTTCCATATAAACTCTACACTATCCAAACCTACCTATGGGCTATGACGAAGGCATGGTGTCCTCTTGGTGTACTGAAAACTCCCCCTAGAAGTGCGACACGACAACAACATAGCACCAGCGGCTGTACGGTCCCTTCCGTTCTTTTCTGTAACGGGCCAGGTCACACGGGGGCGAGCGCTATTATCATGACAAAGGGCACGGCAAGCGAGCGGGATCGGGTATCACTAAACCCCACCCCGCTTGTTCATACAATACCTCACTTCCATATCGTACACATTTCTCACATTCTAAGGACGGAGGAAACAATATGACTGATCATCCGATGTATTTATGTAATATTTCTGCAGTCAATTTTTTTTATAGTTTTAAACTTAACATTAAAGTTTTAACTGACTGTGTTTTTTTTTATTTCGTCGTGCAGAAGAAGTCATTTTTGGTACAAAATATTTCTGTAGGTACTGATTCGAATTCGATCAGTATTTGGGTTCTGATAATAAATACTGTAGTTTGACAGTAGATAGCAAAGACCCATATCTGGTCATAACGGGGCGGACGTGCGATTATTTACATTTCATAAACCATAAATAAGTCAATTAAACTCATAAAACTAGCCCTGTTACGTAATTAATAGTACTACATGATTTGTTTTAAACGTTACTATTTGAATGTATTCCCATTAACGGTTGTCTATACTATAACGCGTAAAGACAGTCCTTGTTGTATTATGACGACACTTAGTCAAAGAGAGTGCTGTACAAGGTAGATGAAATTACAGCCCCTTTCACCCGCTGTTATATATACAACCTTGAGATTCCTGTGGGAGTTGGGACAAAAGTGCGTGTATTCTCCAGACCCGCATTCTACCTCAGGTACGGAACACGGCATGTCACTTTCACGTTATAGTCAGTATTTGGGTTATGCAGAAAATGCTCACGCAAAAACATTATGAGCGAAACTGCGTTGCAATGGAAGAATTCAAACTGTTGATACAATTGGCGAGGTAAAGCTAGGAACACAGTGCATAACTTTCCGCGCTAAATGCCAGATAGAATGCAAGATATGACATATCTGTTGAATGTGCCAGGATTTTAATAAGCAAAGTCGTCCTTTCGCTCATTCGCAACTACATTTTTGTTACTCAGGCGTTTCATTGGACAATATCTATATTTACTTGTACGGTTCAGCCATTGAGTCTTTTGTGCTGTTTAAAAAAGAAGTTTTGACGGCGCATATAGTGCTGGTGTCGCAATAGTGAATCATGAAAATGTTCCACGTTAATTGTTGTGCCCGGTAATACAAGAGAAAAACAGACAGTCACAAACACACACACGGAGTAACGGACCTGATAGCCTGTACGTAATCCTGTTAAACAATTTCTGACTGTCTTTACATATAATACTACAGTTCCTACTTAGTAGGGTCATATTACACAAAATTGTATCACTTTTAAAGGAAAGAATTTCCTTTTTTCGTATCGTTTAAACGTTGTAAATGTAATACTACATAATATTATATGTTGTAAATTCTATGAAGCTTTCCTTGCAACATTAGTCCCTGGAAAGATCACCAAAACGCATCTGATAAACACACTCTAAATCACTCGACGGGAATTACGATAACATTCAGTCACAACACGAGTGGCTGACCACTAAAGAAACGCAACTGATTTCACCGATTTCACTGGATTGAGTACCTGTGAATTACGGAAGTGCGTAACAGACATATAGGGTGACTACACTGTTCAAGTATGCTTGGTTGTCACAAACAACGATGTTACCATAACAGGTAAATGGTTTGGGGGAAGTCACATACAGCGTGTGCACACTAAAACCAAGGCGGCGTGTTCTGGGACATTCTCACGCTTCTTGTTAAGGGGAATAACCGTGAGAAACCACGCTGAAGAATCTCATCACTATATCGTTAGTCTCTCGGCTTACCGAAAGCCTCTAGCACCATACATAATTCACGCTTCTCAAGTATGCAAATTTTTGGAATGTTTCGCATATTTCTAACTTGTTACACTTAACCGGAAATAAGTACAATTTACTTTGATTGTTTCAACGAGCTAAATAATGTGTAATTTTAATGGCAGCATTTCCTTGTCTACATATTTGAGATCATGACCATCAACTGGACTGAAAGAGCCGAAAAACAAGCTATTTTCAAGTATTTTGTGCAAAATTCAATAGTACTATCAATGTGAAACCAAATCCACCCTGGAGTGCGCCGTTGTTACAACAGAACGCTGTAACGAGATCTAGGGATGGCTCTTAACGACAGGACATGGCGCTACAGTTACAAACACAGCCCTTACATACAACATAGGAACTGCGGCTGTTGACCTGTCAGAGGAAGTATTACATACATTGCTTAGCAGTACGTGTTCTATACTGTATATTTGACGACAATGTAGATTTCTAGGTGGAAAAAATTGAAGGGTTTGATCATGATTCTTTCTCTATTGAGACAAAATCGTATGGTTGGGAGGGGTATAAGAAAACATAAATGTTAACAGTTTCGACGCTGAAGGTGGTCCTCAACATAACTCAAACCACCGAGGTAATACTAGTCTTCCATTGTTCCTGTTTTCCCTATTAACTCGTCTTAACATATCCTTGTTATGCTGGCATTAGGTACATTTCCTTCGTTAAATGGCAAATCATATAAGCAGGAAACCCAGCCAGCAGTGTCTGAAACTACTAAACTGCGTAATATGATTTGTAACCCTATAGATTGGACGGTTTCGCCGGATTAGTCCGAGTTATATTTGGGTTCACCTTTGTTTAGACTAGCGCCGGTCATGTTACAGGTACACACTATACAGGCATAGTCTCTAACAGACTAACAATGCGGGCTGAAAAAAAATAGGAAAATTTAGCCAAATAGGGAGAATAATTTGCAGGGGAGTTTGCGAAAGGAAATGTTACCCTTACTTCGGCTCTCTCCCCTGGCCAATTATTGACCCAATGTTTACCGAATTCTAGTATCCTTAACCGCCTAGGAAGGCCTTGTGGAGGCCAACTTGGGCTAACAACCCAGTCACATACGTCGTGTAGGTAGTATGATGTAGTCTCCACCAGACTAACACCGCGGGTTCAAAAACAGTACAATTTAGCTAAACAGGGAGAATAATTGGCCAGGGCAGTTCAGCCACCGTAGAGTTCATTTGCCTGCGTACGTGGGAGGAGGAAATGAACCTTCCCGTGGATTGACTCTCCTAGCAGTGGACTGACTTCCCTTTTTTTTCGAATTCTCCGATCCGTACCCCCGTAGGAAGGCCTGGTGGAGGCTACGTATGATGTGTGGCCCTGACAAAAACCAACCGTCGACAAGGATCTATGACAACCTTTTCTATCACAGAACAATTGAATTTATATGACAGGTCCACTACCGTACTAAGAATATCATCAATTTTCTGTCGTACTATAGTGCTTTAATAGCCCTACATACTGGACACAAAAAAGGTAGCATACGTTCCCCTGGTATATTCTGAAGTGTGCACCTGTTCCATGACCTTGTTTGGTGGCTACAGTCACACGGGTTTCTGCTAGTGCGCAAGGTGCTCTCAGGTATCCAGGTTACAATTCATTATTCTGTCAGAGTTGAGAACTAAACTCGGCCTTATCAATGAACGGGCGTGGATTCTTATCTTAAACTACAATGGAGGCTAAAAAGTAAATAGTTATTTTACCCAGTTACAAACTAACACGCAAAATGTTGCATTGACTTTATAAACATTCTTTAACTAGAATACTGTCTGGTATGTTCGCGAAAAAATGGATTTGACATTCAGTTATTTGTTGTAATCAAAAGTGAAGGAAATAGTTCACGAAACCATTGTTCAAAGTTTCTCTATACTATTCTTTTGGCGACATTTGCGGACAAAAGGGTACAACTTGTTTTAGGCAATATTTCAGTCTGCCCACAGTGTTTATGTGTCACACATGAATTCAAATTCGAAGAAAGGAGGAAGTTAAAGAATTGGTGCATGCCAACAACGTTCAGGAGATAGAAGGATGTTTACCAGTCTGTCTAGGGCCACTGCGGTTGTTTTGTAAAACATAATTCGGCTGGAACGTGTTAGCAATAGAGTCATCGTCTGTGGCGGCAAATACTAAGAAAGACGACAGACATCACTTCACGGTACAAGAAAGAAATCAGCTAATGAATAAAAATGCTATCTAAACACCGCCAAGGGCTTGTCATGAAGCCTGTTATTCGCGGTTAGTTAAGCCATTTCCACCCCACCCCGTTGTGCCGACAACAAACATCACCTGTTAAGTCACCCTCCCAGGTTCAGCAACATAAAATAACTCCCTCCACCCATTCCCTAACCTACATGTATATCTGTACGACTGTGTCTGTACATGTCACCACTAGGCACACAAGAACACGCCTTACCTTATGACTGTTCCCCGGACTGGAAAATCTATCCAACAGGTAGAAACGGCGGCGAATCAATGAGAAAAAAACTGATCGAAACTTGTGTCAGCAGCCGCCAGCCGTCTGACCAACGCCCTTACTAACCGTGTTGACACAGTGGTGGTGTCTGGCTAAACACAGACTCTACTTTAATCCCAACATTCGCGCTGGATTTTTCTTCTTCCTTTTCCCATACTTCGTCAGTACAGAGCGTAGCGTTGGCCTCATTGGCTTGACAGTATTTATTTTGCCACTAAACAGCTGACTGGGCGAACAAAATGTATTTGACTTTAATCAGAAATGCAGGAACAGCTTGTGGTTTATTTATTCTGCAAACTCGGCACGCAAAGGTCTGTATGTGTTTGAACTCTAACTCTGTATTGATATGTCAAGGGCAAAGGGTTGGGATTTGGAACTCACAGTCATGTGTGTTATAACTGTATAAAAGTTGTTTTTTCTCGAGCCACCTTGATAGCCATCTGTCAGAAGGTCTCACGTGAGTACAATTGTCTCGCTCATCTGACAAGTCTGAAGTGCAGAACACATAATCACATGAACCGCTGCCATGGCAACGGCTGTTTGCGATGACGCAAACGAACTTCAACTAGTAGACAATAGCAACAAGCCAGTAGCATACATGTTTACTATAAATAGCCTGTTATTAAGGGGGAATAAGAAATCGGAGATTTCATACCTCCGTAACATATCTATTTTAGTTCTTGTGAATTCATTTTTTGTTTCATTCATTATTGTGAATTTCTCTGTCTATATCTATATGCATTTCTCATTGGCACCCAGCCAACAGATTCCGGGCCAACTTCCTCCTGGCTCCCTGCCAGCTGCTGGGACCTAACTTCCTGTGTCTGACCTTTTGTGGTCTGTGGTTAGGTAATTCCCTGCTCCCACATGCTGTTGCTCCACCGTACGGACACACAAGTAAACACACACACAAACAAACCCACACAAGACAAAATATCGTTTTCACGGAGGTAAAAATGAGCACAACTTTGTGTAGCACCAATGCTGACTTTATCTTGATACAGAAGCACATTAGGATCCTTAGATATCTACATTGTGAAGCCATACATCGTACCAAACATGTTCGTCTACACCGTGCACTTGGAATGTGAAGAGGTCACAAAATTGCCAGCGTAATCCTTATGTTAAATCTACTACCGCAATTAAGCTGTCGTGAACACTTTTCTTTTGTGCCAGTAGTGCTTGGACACACACTCTTTGCGGCCTGCATGAATTAAGAACAACAAAGTAACATCTATCTTCCGATATCTTTGTTCTTTATTACATTGTGTTAGATATTTATCATTCTTTGTTTAAAATAAGTCCTTGTAACTTGAGTGCACTACCACTTTCTACTGTATTACCTTCTTCATTGTGTAAAAAAAAAAAAAAAACATTTGATGACCTTTCATCACGAAATGTTTTTGATCTTGCTCATAATTTCCAGTCGTGTGGTTCACATGTTGACGCTAACATCATCCCGTAGTGTTTATCTCGTGAGAAATCAGGAAGTGATCGATCGTACGGCAGCGAAGGTGTACTGAGAAACCACCCGTGTTACACGTATCAATAAAATTGGGCGTACTCGTTGTTTACTCACCAGCCCTATGGGCGTGGACTTTCACCTGGCAGGCGGCCCTGTGATGTCAGAGGTTACATGACAACTCGATATCATGTTATGATGAACGGTACTAGTTTTCTATTTCAACAGTTTAGAGCATCGCTTCTGTCCGTCGATTGTTTCCGTATTCGCAGTTAATAGGTTCAACTTTGTATTTGACATCGCCAATGTACATGTACGCAAGAAGAGAGGCGGAATTTCCAAAGCTCTTGATTCTTGGACAGAAAATTGCAAACTCTGGGGGCCAGATTCCCCACACCAAATTATGAAATACATGTTTGTTTGTTTGTTTCTATTTTATTTACCCAGGGTAGCCCATCTCAGTGCCATAGCGCTGCTTTACAGTTAGTCCCTGCAAATGAAGCAATCCTGCAATCACCCCCAAATAAAATTTCTCCCAAAATTTTATCATGAAGGTCACAAAAATTCATTCATAACTTTTAAAAGAAGATGTCATACTCACGTACGAGCCAATAGAGCTGGTAAGACAGTCTTCTCTTGCTTTTTGACGGAGGTAAGAAGTTGTTTTCATCACCCATCCGAAGTTGTGATTGTTACTCAAGTGTCAATCTCTCTTATCAAGGCGCACATGTAAACTTAGCACTATTGATTCATATTTGTTTTGTCACCTATGAGTGGCAATCAAATGAGAAACTTACAACTTTAATGTCCTTAAAATTTACGATCAATTATCCATCAGGAAGTAACGACGGTAACACCACGTTTTATGGACCTTTTTATAGTCCCTGGCCATAATTTGTTAGTTACTGTTTGTAGGAGGTTTAAACAGTAACCACAAATGGCGACTTCAAAGCAGCTAGACATAAGGGATGAGAGTGCACAACAAACAACAACGCTAAAATGTACTTTAAATTTCTAATGATGAAGTTTTTCCTTACCGGTTTCCGGTCTTCCTTTGAAATTCTTCAGTTATTTCTGGCAAATGAAATGACAGAGCAGCTACTACAATCCAGTGAAAGCTTCATTTTGAGTTTGCTACCTTTGCCTTAAAAATGGGTGTGTCTTAAGTGAATTCCAGGCAAATGTAAGAGGTTTAGAAGGATTTGGGTCAAAAGAGACAGATTGCTGCGGTTGTGTAGATAGCTGTTGTCGGGCCAAAACGTAATACAAACAGCACATGACTGTGTTACTGTTGTGTTGAAGGAATTTTGAAGAATGGTTCAGGTCGCAGTGCTATATTTCTGTTATTTCTATGCTCTGTAACACCAGCACAGGACAGGGTAGGTATTTGGCGCTTTCAAGGGCAAATCGTCAATAGAGATGGTAAAAACCTTTACTGTCAGCAAGTGTAAAACATATCTCCACCTTTGGACAGCAGACTTAAACATGGCAAAACATTACCAGACTTTAAAGTAACTCATTGGGCATTCATCAAATTATTACATTTTATATACATAAATAATCCATTGTACTTAACAACCATGGTTGGGTTTGGGTGTATTTTATTCAAATCTATAATATACGAAATTGAAGTATGATAGGAAATAGAGTTAATGTAAGTTACAACTTCACCACCTCAAAATGAAAACCAACTTCACCTACAAGCAGTAAAATATTATGAAATTGAATTTGACTGTGACTTTTCTACCTATATGTACATTCAAGTACTCTCTTATCTCTCAAGAGAAAATATATTTCTGTACAATTATATCTGACAGAACTGTACCCACCCTTCATACTAATTGAAACCAGAATGGACACTAGAATGAGAAGATATTATTTTGTGCACTTCACCAGCTGTACAAGTTTCTAACCTGTAAAGACACAATTTATCTGACCATTATCCCTTTTCTGTATCTGTATCTGTATAGCCGGTATCACTGCCCTTCGGTGTAACACACCAGCTTTTGTGCGGTAGTTGTGTTAATTTGAACACAATAAACCCACAGTGACCAAAGAAATACTAGTACTGTAGATAATTGTATGCAATGATCGCAACATGTTTAGTATACTGTTACATTTCAAGTGGATTTGCAAACCAGTGTAATCACTGTTAGGCAAAACAGAGACCTTCGGGTAACCAATAAGCAACAACCAACATCATTGAGTTCATTCAAAGACCATTGAGACCTTTCAGCACTCTCTGAAAGACTATTAAGAGACCTTTTGGATGCTCCATAGTCTCTTGCCTGTAAAATTTCTACTTTGCTGCTCAATCTGAGCCTTTTATCCTACAGTGTCCACAGTTTGACAAAGAATTCTCCCTGCCACTGTCCCTATCATCCATCACTGTGCAGCAGTTTTTTGTTCTGCTTCTTTCTTGGGCTTCTGCTGCTCTCTGTCTGACACCCCGTACTCGGCATTGAAGGCCCGACCAATGATGAGCCTCCGCACCTCGCTCGTGCCCGCCCCGATCTCGTACAGCTTGGCATCCCGCAGGAAGCGACCAGTGGGGTAGTCATTGACATAACCATTTCCACCTGACAGGAGATTGTAATGCATAATTTACTGCTTTTCATACACGTCATGTATTTGGCAAAAGAAAAGCAGCAAATGACACTCATATCAATCTCAACTTTTAATTGTCCCACAATAAAGTCTTCTAAGTGGGATCTTCAGAAAGTTATCTGTGAGATGTAAAAATACTGTTTTATATGTCTTACTATTGTTATTTTTTTGGTGAAAAGAAGAGAAAACATACCAAGACACTGGATGCCATCAAGAGCCACCTTAGTGGCACACTCTGCAGCAAAGAGGATTGCCCCAGCACAGTCCTGGGAAAAGAACATAAAAGTGTACATCTACAATAGTGTGTCTGTACGGCAGTGTATCTACGTTTCTGGAGTTTCACTGTCTGGTTCAAAAAAGAAAACTCCAACATCCTATTATGTTATTTCTCCTTTACGACGTCTTTATGTGATTAACGAAGTCAATTATACAAATACTGGTCTGTGAAAACAATATTAATGATTGCACCTATGAATGATCAAATGTCAAGAAAAATGAGCCTTCCTACCTTAGGTATGATACATCCCCTGTCCAGTGCTCTGGCAACATTGTACACATATGACCTGCACACGCTCAGTTGGGTGTACATGTCCGCCATCTTTCCCTGCATCATCTGTAGTCAAACAACAAGAAAACAAAAACTTTCATGATCAGTAAACTGCCTCAAGGCACGAGAAGATCAAGACTTCAAATCCCAGCTGTTGTCACTTATCTGACTTACATGATACTGAAAGGAGTTGAAGTCCTTGGGATAGGATGTCAAGATGAAGTCCACAGACGATAAATTTATCTGAATCTGTATTATCTATACATACATGTAGATGCTTACATAGATAATAAGGTCAATCATAATACTTTCAGTTGTAATGTTCATGTGCACAAAAGACAAGATTCCATCTTTAAATGCTTGAGTACCTGAAAGGTGCCTATCTTCTGTCCAAAGGCCTCCCTGGTGTGCAGGTATGGGACGGTGACATCTAACACAGACTGCATCACTCTGTAACAACACATCACAAGTCTTATAATCTCAAGCATAAATACACCAACATATAAAAATCTACAACCACCACTACTGATAACTACCATACAAGTCTGTCAAAGCAAGACAGGGTATAGCATTGGTGCCTA
Organism: Branchiostoma floridae x Branchiostoma japonicum; assembly: GCA_013266295.2. Classification (NCBI taxonomy): domain Eukaryota; kingdom Metazoa; phylum Chordata; class Leptocardii; order Amphioxiformes; family Branchiostomatidae; genus Branchiostoma; species Branchiostoma floridae x Branchiostoma japonicum. The sequence goes on along the minus strand of CM023837.1, from coordinate 6,194,353 downwards.
GTCTATCAGCCTACAAGTACATGTAGCATTAAGTTAACTATGGCAGGCACAACCTAAAATTGACTGCAACTCTGTAGTATCCAGGAAAGTGTTGAAGCAACTTTTACTAGAACATTCCACACAGTAGACATGCAGGTACACAGCAAAGAACATTAGCATGAAAGTTCATAAGTTGGTAAATTACATAATGAGAAATAAACTGTTCTCCAACTCAAAAATCATGTGTCTACAGCACTTGGGTCAGATAGCTGATGAAGACCGAGAGATTCCGTCAAAATGTCTTTTGAGTTGGACAACAGTTTATTCTCAATCCTTCTACAGCCTCAAATTGTGTTGTTAAAACATGTACTTTATAAAACTATGCTTTGCCAAACATTACAGACAGACAGTTGTGTTGTGTATTTACCCCAGAGGACCAGCAGCAAGGAAACATCTCTCAATGTCCAGCCCAGAGAAGAGCACATAGATGCCTTTGTTAAGTTGTCCTAACACATTGGAGGCTGCAGAAGTGAAAGAGACAGAGAAAACACTCAATTAAGACATAAGAAGCACCTGGATCAAGAGCTGTCAGAGTTTCTCTATTTTTCTAATCTTCTAATGGGTTTGCTTAATGCAAGGCCAAAGACCACTTCTGGACACTGCACTAAGTTGGTGGGAAGTATAGGTGAACATTGATTTTGAAGGCTTGTGGGTTGTATTTGGGAGGGTAACACTTGTCAGGGACAGAGTTCCATTCCACAATTTTGCAGTCAGTGGAAAGATTTTGCCATAGGACATATAGAGACTGGTATTTGGACAGTGTAATGAGTAAGCTAGAAGAGAACCTAGTTGTATGCTGAGACCCAAGTCTGAGGGGGAGAAACTCTGACTAGCCCATGTCCCAGGCTGCCCAAGAGAACACCTTACCCTAAACAGCCTGCACCCCCAAGTGTCCTCTCAATATTCAAACCAGAGAACAGCACACGTATCCCTCTGTTAAGCCCTCCCAAAATATTGGAGGCTGCAACCAACGAAAGTAAGTTAGGATAAAAAATTCTTCTTTATGCTTAAGTTCTTGAAGACTGGTATCCAGTATTTTTCAACAAGTCAACAAGTTAGAATCATAATGTACAGCAAGTGAAGGTCTGTATAAGATTAACTAAATCACAATATCTTGCAAAAGGATCCAGTTTGGCACCAACATAATTTTGACATCATTCGTAGCATTGGAAAAATGACTGTGGATAGACATAGTAACTTTTGTAACTTTGTTTGAAAAAATAATGTTTTCAACACTTCATACCTGGCACCTTACAGTCCTCAAACACCAGCTCACAGGTGTTGGAGCCTCTCATCCCAAACTTATCTAACTTTGGCGACGTACTGAAGCCCTCCATACCCTGAAACAATAATTTAACATCAGTCAGTTTAGATTCGAAACAAAACCTTCAAAGTCAAAATCTATCACAAACATTCAAAGTCAAGTACATGTGTATTTCTATGACTGTATATGTTATAACAGAAATACATAATAGAGGAACTTTGAAAGTAATCATGTAAAACTACTGTGTAATAAGAGAGAGAGAACACTGTTTTCCCTTCACCTTTATATATCTATGACATGGGGGCAAAAGAAAAAGTTTGTGTGTAGACTAGAACAGTTTGAAGTAACTACATTGTACATGTACTAGTTTAATGTCAACTTTTAAGTTAAAACAAGAACAAGGTCCTACCCTCTCTATGAGGAAAGCAGTGACCCCATGTTGAGGCTTGGAGGAGTGTGGCTCAGTTTTAGCATACACCACCAGGGTATCTGCATCAGGGCCATTGGTGATCCAGAACTTTGTACCATTCAGAACATAGTAGTCACCTGTGAAGACATCACAGTCGAATGTAGCTTTGCTCCACACAAACAACATATAGGGTTTCTTAAAAGTGAGCAATATAAGAATTATGCATTCATTATATCTGATCATTGCTATGATAACTAACCATGTTTTTCTGCCTTGGTTCTCATGGAGACGACATCTGACCCTGCGTTGGCCTCCGACATGGCCAGCGCTCCGAAGTGTTCACCACTGATCAACTGTACGGGAAACAATGCATGAAATGTTACGTAAAATGGTGACTACAATTCTTGTTTGGCAAATGTGACTCATCTGGTTTAATCTACTTTCCATAACTGCCATGGTGGCCCAAGTTGCTACACTTGACATAGAAGAAGAATGAAGACCTTTATTGTACATAGCACATACCCGTTGGGTTAGGTACAGATCACAACAAAATTAAAGTATATAAGCAGCAATGGGATTAATGAATGGATATGTACAGCACACGTGCAGTGTGTGCAACAGGGTGTGCATATCCAGGGCTGGACTCTCAAGTCACATCTGAAGCCACAAGAGACCTCCAGAGGCGCAAAGATAGCCTGCTGAGACTGAACTGCCAAAGAGAACAGGTACCTTAGGCAGATATTTGGCCTTCTGTTCCTCGTTGCCGTTCCTGACGAGCTGGTTGACACACAGGTTGGAATGTGCTCCGTAGCTGAGGCCGATGGCACCACTGGCACGGGAGATCTCCTCCATAGCAAGGCAGTGGTCCAGGTAACCCATACCTGTTCCTCCATACTCAGCTAAAAAAAAGGCATAGCATAAGAGAAGACATAGCTATATAGCTAAAGAATAAGCAGCTCTAAAGTGATGATCATACAAATGCATTTGGCTAAGAAAACAGGAACACTTTTTTCTTTGAGCACTTAGAATGTACATTCTTCTTAACCTGATGAGCTCGAGATGGCAGTGGGTCTGAAGTCTGAACAAAAAAAAACATCTCCAGTTTGAAAATTACTTAAATGATACCCGATACGTTAAGAAAACGAATATGGAGTAAAAAAAAATCACTTGTCAAAAACAGAGAAGAAACACGGCTGACATTTGTATGAAGTAGCACATGCATTTTGGTAACTACATGTATCCTTCACACAAGTGCTGATTTCTTACTTGGTGCAGTCATGCCTAACAGTCCCATGTCTCCTAGCTTCCTCCAGAACTCCTACAAATGAAAGGACAGAAATTTATCTTTATTATTTGTTGCATAAACATAAGATGAGGACGTAGTGACTTCACGTTTATAGGTAAAAGTAAACTGGTCCACCTCAGACTGAGGTACTGTGTCTGTAACTCTGGAAACAGAGGTCAATCAATATCAATAGATATTGGGTTGTCACTATGATCTTCCCAAATTTGACCACATCTTCTTCTTTACCAGGACATGCAATTGTTATGCAGAGCTGGATGGGTATTACTATTGAGGGGTTCTTAATTTGTTGCATATCAATGACTATTTCTACAGGATAGCCTTGCAACTTGTAGTTGCATTTTCTAGTGGCTAGGCAGGAAGGGTAATGTTATAGACTTACTCGGATTCCCGGGAAGTCGTTGGTCTTGTCAATCTCATCTGCCATGGGCGCCAGCTCTTCTTGGGAGAACCTGAACACTGCCTCTCTCAGCTAGCAAGATAGGTCACATGTCAGTATTATGATACCTAACGCATTAACCAATAGAGAATTGGTAGCCAAACAACTACTTAAGGTCACATAGTATTCATGGGCAAACCCTGTAGTCCATAGTAGTTTTGGCACAGAGTAGTGGGGCACAATACTTGAGAAAGCAGCAGAGATTCTTCTGTGTACAACAGCAAGGTGAAAACTGAATGGTATGAATAGATCAAAGATAGGTCACATGTCAGTAGTGATACCTAACGCCTTAAAGTTAAAGATGTTGTTGCTGCTGTCCTTGTTTAACGTCTACCTCAATAGACGTGGTCTCTAGGTGCTAGCTTCACTTGTTTCATGTTTTTCAATGTTCTCTCAAGGTTTTCAACCAATCCTATAACTTCAGAATCGATGAATCAAAGGGGTACTTCGGTGTGATAAAGGTTAATTGGGTAACACTAACAGGCACTGCATATAAGATTAAGAACCTTCATACTTTCTATGTGCTGACTCCAAATTTGAATACCAAATTTGGAAGTAGGACTTATGCCATTGTACATACTGTACCTCTCTTTCCACATGATATGTCTATATATATTATTGTTTTTTGACCTTACCAACGTGGATCAACCCAGGCACCGCCCACCCCCCTCCCACTAAAGCGCGCTATCATATTACGTAACAGAAATCGGTTCTTTTCACCTGTTTCTGGTCTTCTGTGAGCCCGTACAGGTCGTCATCTATTTTCACATACTGGCTACAGGACCTTGTGTCAGTTTGGGCGACTCTTGGTCCGCTGAGTTGCGAAAAACGAGAGAAAATGTTGCCAGCTCGCAACGCATTACGCCACATTGTCGCCATCTTGGGGTAGAGACTGGACCATTCTGAATAAGGGGTGTAAACTTTTTTTTAAAACAAAGAAGATTGGGTCCTGCTTACGTATACTAAAAAAAAATCCATCACATAACTGTTTTAATAACTCTTGAAATTGATTTTAATATGGGGAATTATAGCATATTTATCATTTCCTGTGTTTTATTCTGGAATTGCCTGTCTAACGATATAAATGGTATACCCGGCATGACATTGCCCCTGCACTTCACTATAACTCCGCATGAGGTCTTCCTGCCACAACTTTGTATTACTAGCCTGGTTAATACCAGACCTATTTTAGCTGCCGAGTCTCTTTCGTCCTCTCCGCAAATTTGCGTAGCCTGGTTCCCAAACCTATTTTAGCTGCCCTGAGTCTCGTTAGTCCTGTCCACAAATAGAAATTTGTTAAAATAGATTTGGCAACCAGGCTACCAATTACCTATAGTACTTAGTCTTCAATAATGTTTCGCTTTTCGGTAGATAGAACATATGTTGAAAAATTAATGACTTTTGGGCATACGAATGACTGTACAAGCGGTTCTAAAACTATTTAAAGCTATCGGCGTTCTCCCAATATCATAAAGACAAATACAAAGAGAATGACAACAATTTAGGTGTTGATTTTTATTTCATTTTCCATCAATAGCAACTGAACGCTAACCACACAATTCATGTAAAACTACTGTGTAAGTAAAAATTGGCTTGCCTATGTTTCATCGACATCAAATGAGTTCACATTGTTCAACGCCCTTATTTTGGGGCTGTTTCAATAAGTTACATGTGCAACCGAGTCTGAACAGTATATACGTATATAAACAACTTCCGTTTGGAGCTTATCACAATCGATCATATGTCTACCGAGGATACTAATGATTGTGGTAGCTATAGACGCCATTCTGTGATATTATATTAGAGGTGACAACTATATATCAGTATGTCGACTATAACTTGACACTGCACGAAATATTTGATTTACCAATGGTAGCAAATGCCAATAAAGACGGGCAATGTTTAATTTGTATTTCATTTACTACCATTCATACCATTGTTAAGGCCGACCATTGTCAAGTCCGGTACTGTTTACGAAGTAAACGTTACCCGGCTTTACGTATACTTGCATTTACTACCATTCATAAATCCAGCTTTTCGCGCACTGTAACGTTGATTCAACTTTCATCTAAAAACAAAATCAAGTAAAAACACTTATTTATACTACGTAGTAGTATTCATCTTTTACACTTCTGGACGTAAACTTTGTCTACTGTCATTATCTTTTACCACGACAGATCATAGCTCACTTTCTACAATTCTAAAATGTGTTCTTAAAATCACTTTTCCACAAGACAGGTGCGAGTTTCTTTGGTGATATTTTGTCTACGACACGACACGACGGTTAAGTTTAAACTTAAGATATGCAGCCAACTGCACCATACTTTTGACGGCTTCAGATCGTTCAAAACAGGAACGCTGACAAATGTAAAGAAATAACCTTGAACGCATAAATACATGAGCATTAGCCAATTGTTACGCAAAAGACACCTAGAGGCAAAAACATGGACATTATTTACATAACATGAAATAAAACCAGTTGGGGCATCACAAATTAAATCTGTACACCATCTTCAATACCGCATATTTCCATATCCAAAATTACAAGGATCAGCCAGTTTATTCAGAGTATTAAGAACAGTGGATCTGGATATGACTAACTTTTGTAGATAACGTTACTAGGAACCTTTCACGTTTCATCAGAAAGTGCCACGTTGCAGATTAAATCTGTAGCTAAATCTAGACGTAGAAACACTTGCAAAAATCTGCTACAAAATTCGATGTCTGGCACGACCAATTTGAAGATACCCGAATGTCCGTGCACTTCCTTCTTCTTCAATTCATTTCGTGTACTTGTACAGGTGTGTGATGGCAGCATTGTATCAATCTACCTCTGCAAAACTTACCGAAAGTTGATACCCTTCTGAGCTGAATATGCCTATGTGGTACTACAGTATACTACAGAGAGCGTCATACAAAATTGAAAGCATTGCTCTTATCTATGAATGGAAATCTCTTCAGTAGATTCAGATAGCATCGCTGCCTTGAGAAACGACGGAGGTGTCAAAGGTGACCCGGTGGCGTCATCACATGACGTCACGACGTGGTCAGGGAGTGCCATCTGGTGATGACCTTGCGAGGTTCGGCCAGCATCTCCTGCCAGTGGAGAAGCTCCTCCCCTCTGGCGAACATGAACGGCCCAAGCACGAACCTGTGACGTAAGACAAAATACGTGACCAAACTATCATGACGTCATTGGGAGATTTCAACAATCTCTTTCTGGTGAATTACCATAACTCCTGGTGACAAAATAGAATAGGCTTTTCTACCAATAGCTATCCCATGTAAATGTAGTGAGCACGTTTTTCGAAGACAATCATTTTTTGTACTAAAAAATGGATAAATAGTCAAAACGTTTCGTTCCCTAGCTACACGTTCTTCCTTTACGACTTGCAAAGCTTTTGCATTGCACCAGCTTTAAAGGAAGCCTGGTACCCATGCATGGTTGTCACGTAGGCCTCACTCTGTCAATAATAGCCATTAGCCACACTTAGGACCGGTTACCATTTACCACCTGTAAGTGGGGTTCTACACACACATTTACATTTCGTTACGGCATAAGACTGCGTCCTGGGATTATTTACTAGCACTTTCTGTATTCCCGACTGCGACTTGTGGCGATCGAAGAGATGGACTGAATTCAAGCGTGTTTTGCCTCCAAGGCGTGTTTGGTGCAGAGATAATCACGTTTCAGAATAATCAGCTGGATTCAGTATTCTGGACACGGAAACTCGATTGGAACTGTTATTGTATTCCAGAGGTCTGTTTTTCCAAGAAATGTCGTGATCTTGCATAACAACAAGCCCTAGGTGGGTATACCCCCAGTAACTGTTTGGGTGGACTCATTCCCTCTCAGCCTGCGGGAGACCAGTTAGACTGCCAATTTGACCTTAAGGTCAATCTACGGATACAAAATACACCCCTTCCTGCCACTCTACTGCATTCAAATACCTACACATGTACGAATTCGAACACACAAACAAACAAACAAACAAACAAACAAACAAACAAACAAACACAAACACACACACACAAACACACACAAACACACACACACACACACACACACACACACACGCACACACGCACACACACACATCAATACATGTACCTTCGTACCCGTGTTACTAACTGTTCGTAACGTTATAAGTAACATGAAGCATTATAAATGACGACATACCTGCCATACTCCTCGTCTGAGCTGAGTCTGCCGTTGCCCGTGGCAACGATGGTGACCTGCACGCTGGTCTGCTCCAGCTGTTTGGCGGTGACTGTGAAGGAGAAGGACTCGTTGTACACCTGCTCACAGTGGCCCTGCTGTGGAGCCGTCTTCTTCGTCTTGACGGGTTTCCTGCCGTGCATCAGCTGTACCTTCACGTACACGGCTGGGCAGAGAGGCAGAGAGTAGACCGTTGTTTCATCAGTACACATATTCGTGTTTCAACGTACATAAAACCTAATTGCCTCCCTGAAAAATGGATGTATTGTTTCTGGTCTGTCTCTCTGTGTGTGTGTGTCTCTGTCTGTCTGTCTGTCTGTCTCTCTCTCTCTCTCTCTCCCTCTCTCTCTCTCTCTCTCTCTCTCTCTCTCTCTCTCTCTCTCTGTGTGGTCGGCATAACTTCAGAAGGCCTTTATGGATTGTGATGATATTTGGTCTGCGGGTAGGTCTTGGAGAGACAAAGGTCAATGCCAAACTTGGGCCTCCTGGCGACTGACCTTGGTACTGCAGCAAAACTTCCGGTTCCATTTACAAAAGCTGTAAATATTTCATGGAGGTATGAGGTCTCCGAATTCTTGTTTGGGGTGCTTTTATGGAATGTACAGGATACACAATTTGAATGCCAAAAATAGATACCATTAGACGTTAAAACTACAACCTATAGCGTTAACATCCGCGCTGTAATTTCCTTACCTGTGTCGTCAAATTCCAACCTTCTGAAGTTTTTGGCGCGTAAGATGACGACCTTTAACCTGTCCATGGACGGCAGATAGGACAGGGACACGTTCAGCTCTCCCACGGTGGACGCCTGGGAAACAAGGATAATCAAACTAAGTGGTCAACAAAAAATTGCATTAAATTTAAGAAATATGTCCTGTTTTATCTCATGAAACCCAGCTGCTAAAGAAATCGCTGTCGCAACACTTCTGAGACTAAGCAACATTGTTGTTGTGAAGGACTTACGATTAATGCTGTAAATGTAAGAAGCACACTTTCTTTGATGTAACAGGTACGTAACTGTGACGCCCAAAACTAACTTGGTACAACTCCGGTCACATTCATCGTACGATCTTCGTACGATCGCAAACTGAAGACATTCTTGGGATAGTCGTGCGTGTTTCGTGCAAAATTCAGCCGTCTTGTTACGAAAAGGATGTTTGTTGGCGGTTGGTTCTGTCACCTGTCAGCCTGCTTGAAAATTCTACGACATGAAGATCGTACGACGACCTACGACGAATGTGACCGCGCCTGAAGGTGGGTTTTTCAGACGGGTTGTAAGTCCCACCCCTGAGGCGTCGCCAAAAACATGATATCCTGACCCACATGAGCAGCGTCTTCTAGGTCTCTCCACATCAGCTCGTCCTTGGCCAGGTCCACCTCCGTTAGCGGCAGGATCACGTGACCCAGGGAGTGACGCACCCGTCTCCTGTCCATGTCGTACACAGACAGCCTGAGCATGCGCTCTCGTACCTCTGTTTCCGAGACCTGGGAGTTGGGAACGAGAATAAATAATGAACGTTATTGTACGTTCTTGCTATTATTGCCAGTACATGTAACATGAAAAAAGGACGGACAATGGATAACATTAGAGCATGTGACTACTCTACTAAATTCTAACTTATTTTTATTTGAGCGTCATCATCATTTGAGCATCATACAGCCGGGTATTCAATTTGCTTGTACACACGATAACCTAGAGTAACATTTGCCTCAAAATATCTTCAAAGACAAAACTTCAAAGTCATGCAGTTCAAACCCTTTGATCTACATATATTAACCTATTTGAAAGCGCACTGGTAGCCTGTGTTCGTAGTCGGCTGCGTGTGTTTTGTGCGGCCCAGTGGTTCCTTTGGTTTGCCGCTCTCAGGCGTATCTTTTGGTACCTTTGATGAAGCGCCTTGGTATCTTTTCAATAACTCAGCGTAAGACAAAATTTATGATCATCCTCCGAATCAACATACAGGATCAAAAGTACCTTAAAAACGGATCAAGCATCAGAATATGGAACTAGTGCAGCAGACGAGGAGGTGAATAGCTGTTTCAAGAATGATCGGATTTGAGGAGAATTAATGGAAATGGTGGATAAGACTTCTAGTTCACCCTTGTCTACTTGGATAATGGTTTGGGTCAGGGCCAGCTGGAAGGGAAAGCTGTAATTAAATGTATTTGGATCCAGGTTTGACCTACCGAAAAGCTAATCTCGTACTGTTCATAACAAAAGGGACAACGTTTTATTATATGCAGTTTTTACCGACGTAATCTACCGGGAAAATTTCATTATTTTTCATCGAATGCAATGAACTGTTGACCACGGTTTCACATCTCAACCTTAGGTCAGAAACTCTTTTCAACAGCATGCGGATAATTCACTAATAATCTTTGGTAGTTTTTTGCCAGTTAGTTTGTGACGCAAGATCACCTCCGTATTGCATATATAGTATCCTATACGATTTCTTAAACAAAACTGCCTGGTGACGCAAGATGTAAGTACCAAAAAGATACAAGGAGCATATACATTTAAAACCTTTGAGGAGATTTCCCACATGATTCTTGGTATTTTCTATAAATTGATACGGCTGATACGTGAGGGTACATGCAGGTAAACTGTAATACATCGTTCGTATTTGTTCAGCACCATTCAACTAAGAATGTGTAAGCGACGACAGAGAAGACGGTAGTTCTCAGACATTCTTGAAGACCACCATTCTTAGATATTTAACACGTTAACTTAAGACATTAGTTTTCACCTCACCTGGAAGACGAAGGTTTCGTTGAAGCGTGGATTGAGAGTTTTCCTGCGCACTTTGGACTGTTGAGACATCCGTTCATCAGGCAGTAGGTACACTCGCACAAACGTGTCTCTGGAGGAGCAAACGGCAAACATGTCAACAGAATATATCCACAACTTCTGTCACGGTATTGATAATACATCTTGGCTAAGGAAACATTACGGTAGAATGTTACAGATACACTTTCTTTTTTTTCATTCTACTAAATCTCACGACAAAAACTTGATAACCAAAGTTAAAAGAAAAGCATTCTTCATTTTTCTGAATTTCACCGATTTTCTGTAGAGGGAAGGTTTAAATTAAAAGTGGGTCAACTTCACCTTTTGAAAAACTCAGACTAAGACGGTTTTTTCTGTACTTGGATACTTCCGTTCTTAAAAGGGGTGTTTGCCCCTTCCACAAAGTAATTGAGTACGAACGACGGACGGTAGCTTTGCTCTTTCCTAATTGCATTCTGTTTGCCTGAATTCACAACCCCTTCAAACCCCAGCGTCCCTTACCTGCTGGCATTGTTCTTGTCTCGTGGTGGGAGATGTTTGACCTTGAGGATAGACACCGTTAGAGTCTGCACCGAGGCGTCGAACACCACAGAGAACCAGATTCTGCCGGACGGGCTCGGGGGAAGGTGCTTCTCCGTCTCGTCGTCTTCGTCGGTGTACCTGAGACAACAAAAAAAAAAGAACAAACAAACATGGATTGCTCATTCCTTGACAAAGACTGGAGTTGTACAGTCGAAAATTTGGGCAAGTCCATTTTCTTGTTCAACACAGATGAACTTTTAAGGTAAGATATGCAAATCGTGTTATGGAGAAACAGTAGCCTAACGACATCACTCTTCTAGCAGCCCTCCACTGATCAGGCACAATGAGCCCCTGACAATGAGAGATTGAGTAACACAGGCTAGGAGAGACATGTCATACGATGAGCTTGTATGATACGAAAAATCGTACGCTTTAGTCAGGCAGTATTGTGAAGAGACGCTGAACTTGGCCACACCTTTCTTCGCTTTTTACCTTAAGATCCATAGCCATCGATAACTTCCTTACCATTCATGGCACGTGTTTGATCACTCAGACATGTTGGCTACAAAAGTATCTAGGCCGGAAGCCAGCCATGCGCCCGCCTTTTTTCATTCTATCAAATCTCATAAAAAGCCCCACCAGTCACCAATGTTGCTGGAACGGCTCATCCATTTATCACATCAACACCTTTTCTACAGAACTCAATTTTGGATGTTTGGATGTTTGGAGGTAGGCCAATGCCAGGCCAACGGCCTGCTGAATAAAGTATCATGCTGAAAGGCTTTTATTGTACTTGAGCACTTTAATCCTCAAGAAGGACTCCCTCCCACTAATTGAGTAGCAGCGGCGGAAGGGTAGCTTTGCTTTTCCCAATTGTAACCTGTCTGCACGAGGCCTGAATCCTCAATGCTCGGTCAATACCCACCGGTGGGCGCCTCAATCATAACAGGCGGAAAAGTAAGGCCACCTCACCGTAACCTTCCCGCTGAAGGGCTCACAGAGCGGGTTTTGCGCTTCACTTTCCTGTCTCTCCATAATACCCGGCCTTCAGCTGTCATACATGTCATAGGGTAGTAAATGAAGAATGATGACGAGAGTTTGTTATACTTTCCTTTGTACTCTTCTGATATTGCCTTGGAACAACGTGTGTACCCATATATACATATAATAAAGCTTCATTCACTCATTTTTATACACACACACACACACACACGCACGCACGCACGCACACACACACACACACACACACACACACACACACACACACACACACACACACACACACACACACACACACACACTATACCTCTCTCTATCACAAACGAAAATCCTCCTGCTGGAAAGGAAAAGAAACCGCAATGCACGCAAGTACTCAGTATTCTGCCCAGTGTTGCATTTATGAGAAGATCTCCGGCCCAAATCATTGCCTTCCTGATGTGAGTCGGGAAACGTCCTTTTACTGCCGTGGAGTGATTGACAGCCTAATGCCTTCCTACAGGTTCAACGGCCTCGATTTCAATTTTAAGGCACTTGTCTAGTCACAGTGTGTGCCGAAAGTCGTTTCGCAAGGACACAGCAATAATGATGTATTCTTTGATCTTCCGTCTGTTGACGGCATCACATCCTGCCATACCCTAAAATATAATGACGGAGAAGGTTTTGAAATCTCCACTTGTTACACAGCTTTGGTTTGGTTTGGTTGGTAACGATCTCCATTAGTGTGACAATTCACACTATTCTTCCTGGAGTCCTGGTGATGATGTACATGTACATCACCATGTGGCTTACACGAGACGGGGGTTCGCCAGGCCTCCATCCCGGACCGACGTGCCTCGTTTCCAAAGGCCTGCTGCGAACACTGCACGAAAAGTTGGATTTACCTATGGTAGGAAATGCCAGTAAAGCCGGGTAATGTTCACTTTCAAATTGTAAAAGTTAGTAGATAAAAGTCAAGTCCGGTAATTTCGGTCTTAACAATGGTAGTAAATGAAATACAAAGTCAACATTATCCGACTTTACTGGCATTTACTACCATTGGTAAATCCAACTTTTCGTGCAATGTAAACGGTGGTCGTGTCTCCTTCATTTGATTCCGCCATGGGCAATAAAGATTTCAAGTGAGTAGAATATTGAGACGCATTGAACTTCACAGGCTGCAGCGCAAAGATATCAAAATCCGTAACTCATCTGTACTGACATATTCCAATGAAAATTGCAACGGAAACCAGGATGTCTCTGGAGACGTGTAATGGAACAATACGCAGGAAATATATATAATCTAATATTGTGGTGCTTGTAACGATGGATCATTGTCTTTGTTTGCAATTTCCCACAATCGTCGGGCTGTAGCGACGTGTGTCTGACAGGAAAAAAAAAACACATTCGATTAGATGAACTCAATAACCCTGCCCGTTATTGTTATGCGTTAAAGATTCAAGCCCCTGTCACACATTCATGAATCTGTCCTCCCGAACACAAGTGAACGCCCCCAACCATGGTTAGGAGTAGGTTGGCTGGTTGTTCGGCGAATTCGGCTACTAATGTTTCAAAATGTGAAAAACATTCGGGAGTTGGTCGGGAGGTTCGACCATGGTTGGCTGGTGTTCGGTTGTAAGTCAGCAGAACACCAGCCAACCATGCGGGAGTAAGTCAGCAGTGTTTGGGGCGTGTTTGGGGGTCAAATTTGACTCAAATTTAACTCAAATTCGTTTCGATTCGTATAGGAAGGTAGGCGTGGCATAAATTTGGTCAGACTGCTCCCGAACGTCAGCCAAACAAATTCGGGGGAAGATCGTGACTGCGTGACAGGGGCTTAAAGCTTCACGGCGTTGCCCGCAATGGTTCCTGATACACAGAGGAGGCTGAGGCAGGTGTCGCCACGTGCTCTCACATTACGGGGTTACCGGAGTCAGACGAACATGTCGTGCCGCTGTCGATGATTGATGGCAGCCTGGCACGCCGGCTCAAGATCGGCCCATCCCCCGGGAACATCAAGGGCTCCCGCTGACAGACAATCACTCCGAGCGGTGGGCGAGGTGATGGTAATGGCCCTAAAGACTTCAGGTGCGGTATCGCCTTGCATGTTGCACAGACGAAGCGTTATCTATCGCGCCCAGCACTGCACGAAAAGTTGGAATTAACAATGGTAGTAAATGCCAGTAAAGCCGGGTAATGTTCACTTTGTAAACCGTACCGGACTTGACAATGGTAGTAGACAAAAGTCAAGTCCGGTAATTTCGGTGATTTCGGACTTAACAATGGTAGTGAATGACATACAAAGTAAACATCACCCGACTTAACTGGCATTTACTACCATTGGCAAATCCAACTTTTTTCGTGTTCAGCTTCAGGAACCTGCTGACTGACGTGTTGCCTGTGCGATCGCAAAAGTTCCTGCCTTTCTTTGTACCAACCAATAGTAATGAGGCGCGTTCTTGGCGCTGGGGAGGTTGGCAGGGCGCCTGTCAGGTTACTCTGATAACGCACCGGCGACAAAGTACTCACTAATTGAATAGAGGTCATTAATGTTAGCGGGAGGACTGCCAAAATCGATGTCAGTAAATTGCTCGTTACGGCAGGATGTGGTTCAGCAACTAAGAGGGCAATACTGAGATAGCACATTATGTAGTGGGGTTCTGAGAGCTCTCTACATCGATAAGAAACTACACATGCAGCTGCACGCTAATTCTTTCCCTCTGTACATGTAGGATTTTGTAGGTTTGGGGCCAACAAAGGTTAGGTAAAACGCAAACTGCTTGGTTTGGGGCCAAAGCTTTCAAGAAACTTATTGAATATGAAACTAATTTACAAAGACCTGAACTTCTGTCTGTCATGACTGACAAACAGTACTGGAAGCAGAACTTCACTTGCTGCACCTCGTGACGAGGAAGACCGATGATGATGATGATGCCAAAGCGGCGTGTAGAAGTTAGCAACGAACGTTCACTCACTTATAAAGCTCCGGTTGTAGTTGTCCCAAGAAGTGCTGCTGGTAGTTGTAGGCTGAGGTGATGGGTTTGACCTGTTCACCAGGCCCAGACGGCTGGATCCGCTCCGTGTTGGGCACTGTGAACGGGATGGTCTCCATGGGAACCGCTGCCCGTGCCATCATCTCGTTCCCATGGTTGTCTGACGGGGATGTTGTCATTGTTGGCAGAGGAACGAGGTTGTCCAGGGAGGTACTTCTGTAATGAACAATTAGTTTTGAATCAGACGATTGTCTGACAAAGATAGCTAGATGTAGCCCAATTGCATACTACCAGCAAACATGTTCATATGAACCTATGAAAACGTCGTAATATCTGTCTAGTTGAAGTGCGTTCATAAGTCACAGAAAATTGGTTGGTAGCAGTCCACAGTTCTGTTTTATAGATTCCTGTGTGGCCGAAGAAATCCATCTTATGCTCACCGACTCCAAAGCAAGTTAATTACGGACGCAGCGCCTTAATTTAATAAACTAGGATTAGTCTAGTTCCCCAGCCCCTAGGCATACAGAATGGGTGATTTTCGTAGCGCCTTTATCGATCCAAAAGTTTGTGTAATTGCTTTCAGTTGTTTCCCCTTCGGCAGAGACCGTTTTCATCATACACGGAACGATCGGACACAGACCCAATCAGCATCGGCGTATTTCCAGGATATTTCCCCTGTGTTCACTCAAATATTTGCCAAAGTTATGACGCAGTTTTGGTTTTCTGGTTCACACGACGATGACATTTTCCCACTGATGCAGGCATTTCTAAATACATACATATGAATGTCATTTGCTAAATAAAGACGGGTGTCCTTTACATCTCTTTGCAAAGGAATTAGAAGTAGACGATGTGTGGCCATTGTAGCTTAGCAATTAAACCGAAAGTAAATGTCAGACCACTATTGCTCTCCCACATCAGAGACGTTAACGGCTTCAAGAATAGCCCGAAGTTTGCTTCGTTTTAGTCGCCTCTATGTGCTGTATCCCGGGAGTGAAGAAAGAGTGCTTGATTCTCTCTTCTGATTTTGTCTCCTCCCGCTAATGCAGTCTTTTTGATACCACTTTTGCAACCTTATAAAGCCGATAGATAATCTAAGTGAGGAACATGCGCTGTAAAGCCCCGGCCACACTTAGCCGAATATGGCCTCCCGAACACTGCCGAACTCCCCCAGCCATGGTTGTAGGTCGGGAGCAAGGTCGGCTAGCGCTGTGGTTGGCTGGCGTTTGGCGACGTCGGGTACTGTCAGGCTGCGCCAGCCGAATGTTTCAAATGTTTAAAATATTCGGAAGTGGACGGGAGGTTGGGACATGGTTGGGGAGTGGTTGGCTGGTGGTTGGGAGTAGGTCAGCAGTGGTCGGGGCGTGGTTGGCAGTCAAATTTAACTCATTTAACTCAAATTCGATTCGATTCGTATCGCAAGGCAGGCGTGGCCTAAATCTGGTCAGAGTGCTCCCAACCTACCACCAGGCTTGGTTGTTGGTTGGTGTTCGGGGAAATGTTCTGAATGTGTGACAGGGGTATACTTGTAAGATGTAACGTTACCATGATTGAGACAAAAATCAGCTTCTTCTTTCGTACCCCATCAGGCTGGCATAGATGGGATTTGACTTATTGGTTACTTTCATCAAGCAGCTTTATTGGGGGGAAAGAGTCGTCTGGAGTTTTATCCTTCCTCCTGGCGAGCCGACTGCAGGAAGCTGATATGCAGGAATATTCCATCGCTGTAGGGACTTAACTACAGTCTTGTTATGTTACAGCGATAGTGCGAGGGGAGTGGTCCTATCCTATCAGCTTGCTCATAAATATCTTCAACTGGGAAAGGTTATTTCGGATGGGCATTTGTCCCTAGACACCCTTTCTATTGCAGCCCGACAGACATTTTACTAGCGTAGCTGATAAAAGGGCTGTCTTCATATCCTAAGCAGGGATATTCAACAGCTTGGTGTAGTAGATTTGTTGCCAGCTAATATAATATCTGAGGTACGTGCTCGCAAATGAAATATAGTCTAATCACGGAGGGAAGACCAGTCTTTGTTCCTAACAGCAAATTTAGGCTAGAGGGCTCGTAATGATAACTCATAACTGATGTACTATACTAGTTTTGATGCCAATCGCGAGATTTTTACCGACGATATTCTTACGACATCTGTCTTTCCGTCAGCTGCCGGCCCATCGGTAACGTAATCTGCTCCTGCTAGTAGTACCCTTATTAGTTACTACCCACAGGAACAATGGTGAAAATTAATACACATTCATCACAAATAACCAATCTCGTTTTACCTCTTTCATAAAGCCAGAATTAACCACCCAGGTATACAGGCGTGGCACTAAAGATGATTGTTCCAGGCTTCAATATATCAAATAAACGTGTAACAAACTCCCAGAATAGATTAATAGAATGTGCTACTGAGAAAGAGGACGAACGGCATTCTTGTAACACACAAAAATTCCTCTCTCTTATCATAATCCCGTTTACAAAGTGGTTTGAAAGGCAATAAATTGAATGCTTTATCAGATTTTTCCTGGCTCCTCGATGTTCTATCATTCCCTTATCTTGTCACCAGGAGTAGGGAAATGTAGCGATACTAAATAGAGCAACCTTGCATCTGATGTTCTGGGGATTTCCTCCGACGGAAGATTTATTAGCTCTACGTTAGAAAGTATCTAGGTCAGTGATGCTATCCTCCGTCGCCGAAGTTGATCTACAACATTTATTTACCCTAAACGTCAAACGACAAGTGAATCCTGCCGTCTCTTATTTCCAGATTTCTATCTGGCACCGTATATTAAGATTACTTCCTTTGTGTTAGTCTGTTTTTTAAGTAATGTTGGCTGCTAGTCTAGTATCCCCTGTAGCATGTCTGACCCAAGTTTCTTTACTCCAGAGTCCAGAATTTTTGCGTTCTCAAACAAACCCAGGGAGGCGTCTCTCCCTGGGAGTTCATCCTTGATTGCCAGGCTGTCAGGGGTTTGGTTATTTGAAATTGCAGAAGCCTGCGGTCAAACTGTGATTAAAGTGTCCTGACGACTAAGCCTGATAGATTACTGTCTCAAAAGTTCCATCCTCGTAAAACACAAAATGTCCAAATAGCCCCCTAGGAGATCATCATCATCATCATATCAAGGTGGCAAGGTGGTCTTGTGGTTAGGGTTGTTGACTCAGAATCTGAAGGTTCTGGGTTCGAATCCCTGACAGGCCCCTCTGTTGTGCCCTTGGGAAAGGCACTCTATACCTATTTCCTCACTCAACTCAGGTGAAAATGAGTACCTAGCTTCAGTTAGGGACGCCCTCTCGAATAGGATGTAAAGCGGAGGAGAGCACGTTAAAGATACCACCATACTTATCGAAAAGAGCAGGGGTCCTTCCCGATTTGAGTGGTTCAAACCTTACAGTCTGGTCTCGGGTTTGACATCTTGAAAAGGTGACAGTCACCTGTTCTGTCAATCCTTCCACATTGTGTGGTAAATCTCAATAAATAAATAAATAAATAATAGGTCGTCCCAATGTCCAGGGCTTCTTAGTTAGAATCATATAGCTAGGTGTTGATTGGTGACCCTTGGACACAGTTCGCACTCACGGAGAATGTGTTCGTTAGTTTGGCTAGATTGACCTACAAATGCGGACATAGGCGTTGAGCAAGGTATCAGGGTATCGAAAATATCGGGTTGTGCAATCGAGAAGACACTCATCAAACTTCACTACCTAATTGCCGAGTATCTGATTACAGTTTGGAATGAATTTCTGACGTCACGTACCGTCTGGTAAGTGTACATTATCATTCAAGGCAGGTCTCCTGTAAAGATTAGACTAAAGCGGGCAATAAGCCTGTAAATGGGGAATATCAAGATATAACATATTAGATGCCAGAAGAATTAAAATATTTTCTGACGAAAACCATGCCGGCCATGTGACGGTAAGACTATGCTCGGTAAAACGATCAAAGGAATCAGTGTGCACACGCAAATAAATCCTACTTTAAACATTTTCATACAAATGCTCCTGCAGTTCCAGAGCAAGCCGCTAGGGGGCCCCAAACTTATGTCACTTCTTCCCGAGGACAAGAGCTATCTACCATCCAAAAATCATGACCCTAGCTTGTCCAGATCACCATATATCAAAACCGGAAGTTCCGCTGCAGTACCATAACGAGCCGCCAGGGGGCCCATATTCCTATCACTTCTAGGTCTCATCAAGACCTACCCACCTACCAAATATGAAGACAATCCATTTGAACCTTCCAAGTTATACTGTTTACAGACGCACACACACACGCACGCCCCCGAAAACATACCCTTCTTGACGAAGGCAAAAATGGCTGCCTCGTTTGACGAATGCCTGATGCAGATACAGTTGACGTGTACACAAACCAGATCCTCAGAACTCATGGCAACGTCTGCGTCAGACCGGCCAGGCCATGCGTCCGGGAAGATAGGATGTCGTAATGATGTTATGTTGTTTTGTTTCCTTGTAGGTGAAAGAGAACCAGTTGGTTTCATCTGAATGACGTTCTTCATCCTCAGCTTTTAAACCCCGAACACTGGTTAGCATCAGATTTACTGGACGTCAAGCCAAGAAATATTCTACGTTAATCATTCCAATCAAGAAGATCATAATGAACACTGATAACCATTTCTATTGCTTATTTGATATTGAATATCCTTTGACATCGTTTTAACAGCAGGTAGATGTACTAAGTCCTCTTCTGAAAAGGCAAGGGACAACAGTTGTGGAAAAGAAATATAGGGAAATATGCTGCATTAGCTGGCAAATGTTGCTTTTCTTATGTTTCCTCCGTAGCAATATCATCCCCTGACCACAAATATCACGATGACCAATTTCCGTAGAGTGAAAAAAGTCACAGGTCGTTGTCGCTCAATGTTTTAAAGATATACAGCCCTTACTCGTATATCTACGGTGCACGCGATATGACGAGCCTATGGGATTACTAATTAACGTGGATTCAGGACGCTTGATATGATTTACCCTCTGATACTGGATCAGAGTGGCCAACTGCTTGTTGTCAAGTCCGACAACCAACTGTTGCGCAGATGAAAAATACAGATTATAGGCGTACCCTTATAGCGCCAAAATGTGAAGAATCTGTTACGGAAGATTACATCGGATTTGAGAACAGATTGGATGATCTAACGACGTAGCATGATGTTGTCGACTCAAATTTGTCATCTTCGAAACAAGAGTTAATTCAGCATACCATACGGCCAAGACTGCCTTTGGTAAGGCCAACATGCTAAATCTCTCTTGCAACATTGTCTGTATCTTAAAATAACCGACAACTTGATTTTCTCCTGCCCGTAGACAAACCAAACTCGCGTGTCACGTTTTTTCCACATCAGAGTACCCCTCTATTGACTATTATGTTCCGTTAATAAAACAGCAGTTCTAAAAGGATATAAGCATAGCTTAATGGGACTCCAAACATTTGCTCTCCCTCCTACACATTTTTGTAGCCGGGCTGTATCTAGGTTACGTTTTTGTGTAATGGATTAATAATTTGTGATGAATATACAACCTGTATTAGAGTGCACGGATGTATCCCCGTATGTACACTTCTTTATAGATGATAAAAGACTTGTTTTTACGTCTTCCCTGGTCTATAACATGCTACATTATATGATACTTGGATCAATCTCCTGTATCTCCTGTATCTGGGTCAGGTTTGTGGATATATCATGCACGCTTCGTCGTGCAAACAGTCGCGTGGGTTTTGCCAATATCATGGGTCGGCACACGCGGATTGTTTGGGGTTTTAGTCAATGACGCGCATCATGATTAATGGCGTGTATAGGAGAGGGTCTTCTCTATATCCAGCAAATCGTGTTAAAGATAGTATACGGTAGGAACTCTTTACGAGTTACGTCGATGAAGGTTAGACATCCAGGTAATGAGATACACTGTCAGATGTTTCAAGTAGCATCCACTGACGCAAAGTAGCGGATGCTACTTGAAACGTCTGACAGTGTTCAAAATCTGTCCAGTTGCTTGAGTAACAATTTCTTGAATGTGTATACAGGTTATGTATAGGAGTCATATTTTCATTACAATCTATATAAAAATCCAGTTGTTAATGACGCTCAAAATGCCAGACACCTTTGTGAAACGATGTTCATTCATGACCAGCATTACTACCGTTGTGGAGAAATAGATACGACCTTAATATAACCTCATCCACAATATAAGGACTTTTTCACTTCTCATTCTCTCTGCAGTCCACTCCTCCCCCCTCCCTGCTGTACACGGACTCCTAATAACAAGCGTCCACACACTGATTACGAACACTGTGTCCTGTAAATTAAAACTCCAGGCTCCCTCTCTGATTCTATACACCTGAAAAATAGCTCATTATCCTCTTTTGAACTCAGGCATTCGGGAAATCAAAAGAATTTCAGACGATGGTGTACACCGATTCGATTCATGGTAACTACGTCACCGCCTTCCTGATTTCAGTTGGCATCGTTTCAACATGGCGGCTATAGGATATCTGGGCCGGAAACAGGAAATACACAATTTCTCCCGTAAAATCTTATTTCACTTGATATAGCTTTTGAGTGGTATCTTGGAAACGACCTACTTTTGTGTAATTCATGTCTCATGACTTGATGGAAAGCTTGTTTGAGTGTTTTGAGTGAAATCTTCCAGTAGACGTCCCTCGCGGCTGGGACATTGGCCAAACAGGGAGTATAGCTTGCCAGGAAGTTTAGCCAACTATTGGTGTTCACCCAATTAAGCAAATTATTCTCCCAGTTTGGCCAACTTGTACTAGTTTCTCAACGTATATGTATAGAGCTAGAGGAGGCTGGTGTAGACAAGATACACTCAGTTTTGTTGGTGTCAGCGGTGGGATTGTGAAGACTCTACTGGTGGGTGTGTTTGCGACATCCGCGCCTTATCTCTGGTCGTATTAAGACTATCATTATTGGGATCAGCCTGCTTGCCGGAGTTTAAGCACTAATTACTGAACACAGACAAGCCTAATTAAATGTACCACCAGATACCGGACGGGAAGGTGCAGAGATGATACAATGTTGTTTGTGAAGCTGAAAGCGCTTTCCGTGCCAAAACCATACCGACGGCTGAGTCCTAGTCAGTAGTCTGGTAAACCTAGATGTACACTACCTAATCTCCAAACAGATCTTTCGGTGGCTATAAGACAGTATCAAATTGGCAGGGCAGTATCCATTTGCCACCCGAAGGCTTGCTGGCGACAAAAAAGATATACCACTGCCCCGGTACAAAAAGAAAGACCGATAAAAACGCCTAAAACACGTCAAAATAAGCTGAAGCCTAAACCTCTGCTTGGAGAGTACGTTACCTTCCCCACACGACGTCCTATTCTTCTTCAACGACCTAAAGTTGGAACAAATCACAAACTGTAAACACGTATCCGTCCTAACCTATACGTGTGTTGTTTACGGACTTCGTTACTGCATTTCATGGCCTATATCTTGGGACTGTATCGCAGTTAACAAGACAAAAGGAAGGGAACAACATTTAATCATTACATGGCTTTTTTTTTATTGTTTATTACCTAACCCCCGTGGTCAAATATGGTTTGTAGCACTCTGTGCCTACAACCCTTTGAGGCAATTGTGTGACAAATGTCCCTGTACTAGTATCGATGTCCTTATTTCACCTCTACCTGGTGCGTTGAATATTCTCACTGCAAGCAAGTAGTACTTTGATGTTCGGTATCATGGAGCAAGAATCAATATCGCTTTAGTACCACCGGATTTCCCGACTAGGTTTCTGTCAGAAGACAAGCTTGACAGCGCCATGAGCGCCGCTCTGGAGTGTAGTTAAGGTCCATATCAAAGGCTTTCATGCCGAAGTCCAGGAAAACACATTTGTAACGTTACTTGATAAGCTGTTGATGATGCTATGGGCGGACAACCGTGTACATATCAGACAACTGTAGTAGTGTTTCGCGTTAGATAAAAATCATCACAGCAAGGTAAATCAGAGATTTGGGGTTCGATCTTATGATATTCTTCAAACTTTGATCATTTGTCCGTCTACACATGTACATAGTCACCAATTAAGTTAATGCTTTACCCTTCCTCCTTCGGATCTCTTATGAAAATGCAAGCTGGACACCTATAAGACTCACACACGAAAGCGCATATCGCCATACATGCATGAAAAAATGTTTCTTCAACAGAATGCTGAAGAAGCTCGGCCTCCATACGCACCATGACTGGACGTGTAGGATGTTTTTTTTCTGCTAAAAGTCTCCACTAGTCTCCCGTGTATTCTCGGTCCCAACCCCAGCCTACACGGTCCCGTGCTGTTAATGCGTGGCTGAGTGCGGTGTGAGTCACACACTACACATGGATTGCTAGAACTCACGCACGAGAATCCGTGCCTTGATGATTCCATTATTTTACGTATACCGCGCTCTCGACCTGGTTTTCAGGCTAACTCGGCCAGGCATCTTATCCTATATAACCTTTTAATGATCTGATATGAACAGAGCTACGAACTAGATTCGTTTTCAGTTTGCGTACTAGTAACTCTTGAATAATAAATCACCGTAACAAGACGGAGACATGTTGTCCACAAACACCAAAGAAAGGCCATCACGACTACTCCACAGCAACATCAAACGAAAAGAACTCATTAAATGGCATTCATCAACAAGCAACCTTCCAAAAATCATGGCAGGAAGTACTCACACTATACCGCCCATTGTGATTGTGATGAGCGCAGCTGATTCAACTGGTTGCCGGGGAGAAGAGGAATGGACCACGCTACTAGACTCCCGAATCTTCCATCGTAGAAGGTTCCTGTGGGCACCTTACTGTTTCCAGTCAAAGCAAAGCTGGAGATATGACGATGTTCTCTGAATGGCGAAACGTGACAGTCTATCCAACCATCGCACCTGTTGCCAGACTACAAGATACAGCAGAGATCGAGAATCTGGTGGTGACAGGAGATTTGGAGAGACAGAAAAGCCCGCGCATGCGACTAGAGGGGTGTTCCACCATGCAGACAGCACACCTTAACGTCGGCCGAGTCACTGTGCACGGTACCGCACCTGCCTCACCGCTGTCCGTCCTAAATTAACTCGCCTGTGTTCTGTCCCTGACAGGATATTATGTCCGCGGGCCGAACGGAAGCCTTTGTCGTTTCCTGTTTCGCTCACGATCTAAGCAGCCATATTAGCGACTCGAAAATGCGGTTATTTCACAACCAATGAAACCGCGTATGTTTAAAAAAAGGACTGGCACACGACTAATGGATTGCTGTATCTTCGATTGAAACATCCGGCATAAATATTCATAAGATGTGAAGTTTGGCACATCATCATTTTTGTATAAGCACTAGTTAGTACTAAGTATATGACACACTGTTCCAAAAGCTATCGACAGCCGATTACGGTATTGTAACTTTACCCTTCAATTTTGCGGTCAAATAGCAACATTTGAGGAAAAAGGATGCCAGATTACTACAATAGAGCTTCATAGTTACCAAATTGGAAGGTTGTTTTTTGGGAAAAAAATTATTTTGAAATTTCACTCAGCAACCCCTCGGTTATTTTTCATGATGTAAATTAGATGACGTCAGAAGCAGTACTTGATTGGCTGTACTGTGACATAAAACACGGTACCAGCGGGCCCGAGCCCTCTCTGTAATTTTCTACATCCTGCGAAATTAGTCCATTCCAGGAATACAAAATTATCAGTCGGAGATTTCCCAGCTGGTCACAACGTCATCGTCGTAATGTACTGGTCAATGTGAACCCAGGGGGATGGAGAGGGGGCACGAGGTTGAATCAATCCTATCCTATAGCATACTGATATCTGTGAGGCAAAAATGCGATGTCGTTAACAGAAAATGGCTGCTTGTTTCAATGTTTGGTATCGTAGGCTATTTATTGGTGGTACCAAAAATAATGGGACTGCTTGCTTAGCTTTGGGGCTATTTCAAATGCTTCAAGTATGAAAAGTTGACGAAAATGTGCTAAGAAATGGCAGGAAATATCAATATCAGACAGATTTCCTCATCCAGACTATTTTTCTTTTGCCGCGGCCTGAAATTGCATTGGGTGCCTTTAACATAGCACATATCAAGCAAACTCCAATTTCCCCACGTAAATGCCCAGGCGTGATGAAATATCCAATCTCGGTAAGCATACAGGAGTTCACATTGATGAACTGTTTGTAACCCCGCTGCCTTTAAGTGTAGATATCAGTTTCCCCGTGTTATTTCCGTCGACAGTGGCGACTGATCCTCATCTTATAAACCAGACAGGCCCGGTTGGAAAAGCTGAAGGCGCGGAAATGTAACCAAACGCCCAAGGACTGCACGTTTTGCAAATGCCACAAGTCGCGGAAAAAACGTTTGTAATCCTCACTTCCGGGCTTTTATATACCGCTAGCTGTTTCAGGGATTAAGATCGTATGTGGAGAATGATTGAATTGAAGGTTGATAAACGTAAATTTTGTAGGGGTAAAGATACGTTTAGGTAAATACTTACTATGGCGTTAGCCTAGCACTAAATCATTTAAATGCACGTTTGATTTAAAAAAAGGAAGTTTCCGCCATACTAAAGGGGTTACGTTTTATTTCAATAGAAGATGTTAGCTTCGCCAATACCTTATATACATGCGTCATGTGGGGGTAAGTGTAGGTATACATTATGGAGTATTTTGCACGCAAGGTTACATAATAAAACACAAGTGTAACATACTAACGTTGTGATGGCCAGCCCGATATAAGGCATTGACTGCGTCCGCCCTTTGTAGGTGTGCTGCAGGCATACCACATTCCAATTTCTCTGAACTGATTGACCTCTGTTTAGTACAGTCTACCAGAAACGGTCCATCAACAGTCAAGGCACGCTTTATCCCCCCCCCCCCCCCAGTTTACCTTTACGCATAGCGCAGCCTGCATGTAGATTAAACGATTGCATAGCGTGCTGTGGTCTGGTTGTTAGCAATCACCCTTATACACCGTAAGGTCGTGTGTCGTGTAAAACATTAAGTTCGGCTGTATTTTTAGAACAAGTTTGCACTCAATGGATAATTCTCGCTATCAACAGCTCACAATGCAAAAACAGGTAATACTGCTTTCAATTATTAGAAAAGATACTAAAATCCATGATTGATCCCACTTGATTATAATGGGCTATTGTAGATTTACCTAGCCCTCATTATTTAGTAAGTAGAATTTAAAGATTTATTTTGTATTTTGTATTTTTATTTTGAAGTAGATCATACAAAAGTCGCTGTACTTGTTGTGCGTCAGTAAAGCTTTTTTCTTATGTAACCGGCGCTGTCCTTGGTGCTGAACATGACATTTTATGCAGGCAAACAAAACAATCTAACCCAACATTTACTTAAAGATAGTACGAATCCCGTCATTTTTTCTTTGGCACGCAGACTATAATCCCATTTCAAACAATTTTACCCTAGATATTAAGCGGGAACCTAATACAAAATAAATCAAAGCAACCGAATAAATCTTTTCTTCCTGCCTTGAGCACCCACTCTGTCTGGGTTGATATTTGAGAGAATTAGTTCCGTGTGAGACAAAGCTTAAAGGCTTTGCGCCATGACGTGTCTGGACTATTCCAGACTTGCACCCTAATGGTTTGTGTAAATTCCACCGGTGAGAGTGGCACTGCAGTCGGTAATCCTTCTATCCATAGTAACGCATCAACTGGTCTCCCCGGATTTCAGCAAAGCTTATCCACTCTTCGCTTATAAAAACAACACATCCTTCCAAACCTTATACATACATACATACATACATACATACATACATACAACATACATACATACAACATACATACATACAACATACATACATTGGTACGAATTGCGTAAGACGATACAATTGTTTCAAATATCAAGTTACTACTATCACTCCTACTCAAGAAGATATTGCATAATAATAATATGTATGTCCGACTAGAGTGTTGTTATATAAGCAAGGAAAAGTGACAAACAACAAGTGTATCTCATGTGTTACTAGAATGTAAAATGCTAAACCTCTATGGGATTTCGTGGAAAGCTTTATTCAGGTGCGTTAGCGACTGTTGTCGAAAAGCAAAACCCCAGATTGTTTGCAGGCATAGTGAGTAGACACGTTCCGTGTAAAGGGAATAGATAGCAAATCAGTACCAGGGACAAGAACAGACACCTAGAATATGACTAGCTCTACGAATTCAGCCTTAATAGTTATGCACACTTTCTTCTAATGTAATTAATTGGCGTCATGACCTACTTGTTGAAAATCCACTACGAGCCACTACACGTTATAATGGTGAAAATAGAACAGTTCTTTTTGCCCTAATTGGCTGGCGGGGTGTAATACCGAGGGAGTGCGCTGTGGAACGCCCGGCCTGGCACGTACATGTAGTCACCATGTAAGTTGTAACATCATGTGACTTCATACATGCGTGGAGTGAAATCAGACTATTCTTTGAAGGACGCAAAATACCAAGGCAAAAATGCACGCCACTGTCGTGTTAAAAACTACTGCTCTCTTGGTTGGTTGGTTGATTGATTGATTGACTGATTAAATTATCAAGATTTGGGAAACTTAACCATCTTATGGCATTATTTTTTCCATAATTTTGACACACAGAAGAATTCAGGTAGAAGCTATTGGAGAGACGATGTAATGGATTATATTGCATTTGCTCACGTTCACAACTGTTGCTGTCTGTCTGGCTTTTATTAGTATCGCAAACTTGTAGACAATGGAAAGAAGCTACACCAAGTCTGCTGGTGTAATATGTTATCGGCATTAGTGATAGATAGATTGGAAAAAAAGCAGTACAAAGACACTAATTCAAAGCGCCCTAAGCACAGTAAGCCCATTCAACAAACACATAGATTTCCTGCTTTTTGATAAATGTGCTAGCGGTGATTAGGCCTGAAGTATGCCGCCCGGGCATATCACGTGAAGTACACGTGACCGTGTATCTGAGGGTAGCATCTGTCTACCATGTCGGGATTACCACCGTGTGACGCCTACAGTAGTTCTTCAGTTCATTAAGGGACAAATGCAGATATCTCTGCACTCACAGACTCACTACAAAACCTTTTCATTCATGTGGATAGGATAAGCTGCTAAGTACAGCACTTCCTGGCTCACCGTGGGCACATCGCCACGCCGAGATTTCAATACAAATTGAATTTGAAATACGCTTTAACCGTGGAATCGCACAAAGCCGACTGTGAAAGTGGGCTTTACGTTAGTATGCTCCATGTAGGGCCGTCTCTGTCTGGTTTGCTTGGATGGGTGCTTACGAACGTGAGCAAAGGTCTAGTTGAAAGGTCTGACTGCCAATCAGATGTCACAAGAAATTTACGGCTGAAAAAAAGTGACCTCCCCTTTAAGTCTGCAGCTTTCAGTGGGACGTTATTCAGCGTGAGGCGGGCACACAAAGGCCCACAGAAGCACTTAGATACGATTTTTAGGGATCTTCTTCTTCTGCGTATATATCTAACTCCCTTCACATTCACCTTGTTCCATCCTCTCCTTATCCCGCTGCGTACAGTCTGTTAACTCCTTACAATTCTTCATTTCCCATCAAAGATATCAAGTAAAGCATATTGGCTGCGGGCTCTGTATAGTGCTGACATCATAAAGGTATCTCATAAATCATTCGCAGAACCAACAGCTATGCACGAAATCTTATCAACGGCAGTTTACTTCACCACAATCTCCTTGTACAGAACAACAGGTGTAAAGGTGGCCATGTGGTTAGGGCTGTTGACTTCTGAAGATTCTGGCTTCAAATCCCTAGTGCCGGGCCCCAATGCTGTGCCCTTGGGAAAGGTACTTAAGATTTACACCTATTTCTTCACTCGACTCAGGTGACAGTGAGTACGTACATGCAGTTTCGATTAGGGACGTCCTCTCGGATGGGACGTAAAACCGAAGGTCCCGTGTTTGAGGAGAGCCACACCTCGAGCACGTTAAAGATCCCACGACACTTATCGAAAAGAGTAGGGGTCCATCCCGGTGTGAGTGGATCAAACTTTACAGTTATGGTCTTACTGTACAAAACTGGTGGGTTAGGCCTAAAGGTGGTTTATTGCTTATGCAAACAAACAAACAATAAACATAACAGCAACGTTGTCCAGCTATTCTTTTATATGAACTGTGTACATTGCACTGAAACGTATCGTGACTTTAACACCTTATCTACGGTATCCAAAACAAGTTGATGTTCAACATCAGAGATCTCAAGCACGCGTCGTAAACCGACAAGGTTGAAGCGTCACTTACAGGAACACACAGGTATTGCAACACCGACTGTAACAGGAAGAATCGAGGGGCGGGGCTGTGTCCCATGAACATCGCAAGTACATGACTTGTATAGAACTAGTTGATGATGAATATCACTTCTTGATTGTATGTCCTAAATATGCTGATATACGTAATTCACTGTACACTAGACTATCAGCTTCCATACCAGGTTTTACCTCCATAGATTTAAAAATCAAATTTCAATACATATTGACATGCGACAATCCATACATGGTATATACATAGGGATATATATATATATATATAAGACTGTATAAACATAAGCAATTCATTGTAAAAGTTCACTCCTATACTAGCCACCCACTCATGTATTAGTTAGGTTAGCATTATGAAATAATGTAGTTATGTAGTAGTAGGTGCCATACTTTGTACCCTGTGCAATAGGGTTATTATTATTATTATTATGCATACCCCGCGGCTCCTACATTGTACCCCTCCAAGCTAAACACAAAACAAGAAACAGTGTGGTTTGTACATACCTTGATGGCCAGCAACAGTCCCACCAAGAACCGCCCCCTTCGTTGTTCAGGTCATCTATGTTGCTATGGTAACCCTGCTTCCGTCTCCATAACCACGTGCACAGGAAACCCACCGCGCCAACTGTCACCAGCACTGATGCGCATGCGCCGACTGCCAATGATGCATCGTAGCCTAAAGTTTTCGTGGAATAATAAGAGGATTTTCTAAATGATCTGTTGGTAGGAAAAGAAAACAGCTGTGGCATCTTTTAAACGTTTAGAATTGGAATAGTAGTAAGGAATAGAAGTAAAGGCTTTTGTTAAAGACTATCTTTAGTTAGCTTACTGGGTGAATGCATTGCGCTCAAAGTCGTAACATCATGCTAGGAAATAGCAAAAATGAGAAGTCAAAGCATCGAACTTGAAGCAGTTATTGCTGTACAATTGAACAACATGCAAATGTGAGACGCACCGACAGAGGTCGCTACTGTCTTGAACACACGGGACAAGAGAAACCTTACAAAGAGAGAATATAAATAGGCCTGTTCAACATAAGACTATAAAGGTACATGTGTTTTCAATGAAGGATGGTAATGGATAACAATAGGCAGAGAGTGCCCGGGCAGTGTGTACACTGTTCCTCGTAGTTGACACAAACAGCTGTTTCAAAGTGCAAAGTACTGAATGTGTGACACGTGCAGAGAAACTTAGTATAGTAAACGCCTGGGAGCCAACCAGCCTGGGCACAGCTGCATAGATAGTAACTTTAATACTTGGTTGGTCTCCACTCCATTAAGAGGCATTAGAACAGGCGCTATCAGTGGTCATACTCCGGCTGTCAGGTAACCAGGAAGTCGGTATGGTGCCACAGGCAGCCGTGTGGCGATAGGATAAACTGGGAGGACATCCAGTCTAAGCAATATATTTTATGACATCAGACACGCGTTATTATGTTTATCTTCGCATGTGGAAAACATGGTTTTTGCTCCGTTTCTACTTCTCCTTCTCCAAACATGTAAGATCAGACAGCTATGACCATGGTAACTCTGTGGTGTTGGATTACATTATGTAGCAAGTTCCAAGATTTGGAGGGGCTGGTCACTATATATATATGAATGTGTTTGAGTAAGAATAAACAGAGTTTGTTGGGCTAGACCACGTGAAGGTAAACATTATGCATTTGTTACCTTTCTCTTTAAAATACGTTTTTACAATGTTTGCCTATGCAATGACGTCTCCAAGGCATCATAAACAAATTAATTTCAGCAACTGGATAAATAGCGAACATTACTTCCGACGTTTCTGGAACACATAAACGACTATCCTCAGCGTCAGAAAAAAAACACTGACAGGACTGGCAGTCTGCAGCTAAACTGTAATGTTATATCGAAATAAACAGGCGATAGGCTTAACAATGGGTACCTTGTTTTAAATACAAATACAAATTTTATTGCAAATCCATGCCTGAAGGCTAACAATAAAAATGAGCACAAAATAAATTGAGAACCCTCAACTAATGCTACGTCTAGTATAGTTATTGTTAGGTTTGATTTCTTTGCTGTATGTATCATGTTTTAAAACTCGGACATTTTTAACGTTTTGGCTCAGGTAACAGCGTTGATTTGGCTACCCATTGTTTATCTTCTTGGAAATCTTGGTATGGGTAGAAAGTTAATGTAGGTCCCTTCCCTTTAATCAAACAATATACCATAGAGATTTCTTTAGCAAACAAATAAAGGGGTAGATTTTGTATTAATGAGGTAAAGTTGGACTACAAGGTCACCCTCACCTTCTCAGAAAGATGTGTCAAAGCGATAGGCTTACATTGCGAAGGACGCAGTGATACATCCATATGTTTGTTGCACACATTTTCAACGTAAACAGATCAGATTCGTGGAGAAGGACAACAAATAGTGGATAATGTGTACAGTAATCATCATTGACTGAAGCCCCTGTCACACATAGCTGACTATGGCCTCCCGAACACTGCCGACCACCTACCCCCCCCCCCCCCGCGAGGTCGGATACTGTTCGGCTGCACCATCCGAATGTTTCAAAATGTTTAAAACATTCGGGTACGAACGGTAGCTTTAGCTAGCTATAGGTCCGGCCATGGCTTGCTGATGGTTGGCTTGTATTCGGGAGTAGGTCAGCAGTGGTTGGGGCGTGGTTGGCAGTCAAATTTGACTCAAATTTAACTCAAATCTGATTCCATTCTCATCGAAAGGTAGGCGTGGTCTGAATCTGGTCAGACTTCTCCCCAAACCTTGGTTTAGCTGGTGTTCGGGGGAAGCTAAGGTTCTAGATCTGTGACAGGGGACTTTGGGAAGGACGCAGTGGTACATCGATATGTTTGTTGCACATTCGCAACGTAAACAGATTAGATTCGTGGAGAACGACAACAAACAGTGGATAATGTGTACAGTAATCATCATTGACGTGCCACTGAGTAAAAACATCCGGGTTTTAACCCTCTCCTCCATGCACTGCCATGCGTGTATTTTTGAAGGGATTATGATGTGCTCAGTTTTTCCGATGGCATATCGGTTCTAATTGTATTCGCTTTCTACAATATGTGCCATCAGAAAAACTGACCCATCAGAAAAACCGAGCACATCATAAGTACATTATCAGCCTCCTAAAAGCCCGACTCGTAGAGTCTGCTAACGAGACCACTGCACACTTTCTAGTATCTCTTGTCACCAAGTGGACCCTCCACCTGGACATATACGATCCATGACAGAAAATGTTAGCTATTGCCCAAAAAACATTTTCCAAAAGGCTATCACATCAAAAAGTAATCGACAAAAAGCGTTTATCGTTCCGTTTTTAGTATGATTTAATTTCAATCACACTCTTATGTGGATCGTAATCCTAATATAAATATAGATACCTCTTGGTTTCGTCTCGAAATAATGTCATGAAGGAACTTCCCTGTCAAAATTATGGAATAGCCCACCTACATATCATAAAACACGTCATTAAGCATGACGCCATTGTACGTCACTGAGAAGCTGTTCCACCACTTAACACCAGCTGCATTGGCTGTGTATATAGAGTAAATATATCGATATTATAAAAACACCTGTTATCGATCGATAACCTTAGTTCACTCTCATTCATCCTTGCGTTACGTGGAAACGAGGTGCTGTAGTCACTATGTGGACCTTTATATAGTTATGTTGCTTTAACGCCGACCGCAGATTGTTGAATCAGGTACGGTGTTGAGTGGGGCCGTTAATATAAATTTTAAACTTGAGCACAGTGCCACTTTGTACTTGCCTATGTTTTGTTGTATCTAATGAAAGAAATATAATTACAAAGGAGATGGTGCCTTTGATCTAGCTATAGGGGAAAATGTACAAATGCTCAACACGCCATCCTACACTTTTTCTGTGGAAGAGCCCCTTAGCAGAAAATATGACGCAAACAGTGCCTGATTAACTCAAAACATCGATATCAAAACGCCTGGCGAGTCTGCTGTGGCAACCAAAGAAACACGGCGTCGCAATACATGTTTTTGTTGGATGTTTGGTCAACGTTGCATCAGAATTTTGCCCCTTGCAGACGATATCTTTTCCGACACAGCATTTGAAAACTATAGACGGGATGTCATCCTTAACTACACGAATACAACCTTACACGATATGTTCTGCAGACGTGCTATCCACAGTGGTGGCCCTGACGTCACACACAATATGTGACCAGAGGATTTTGCCGCCATTCACTACAATTTACACAGCTGTGGCTGTGACTTTGTATGACCTTACTGGAACTACGTGCGTTTAGAAACGGACACTATTATGGATTATTTCAACCATAGACGACTCATATCTTGTGCTGTATTCATACATTTAGAACTGCAAAACGGAAATGTTAACCAAAAAATATTTGCCTTGTTTCCAAATAGCCATGGAACTCTTGATAACGATAATTGCCTTACATTCAAACAGTTTTGACCAAACACCTTACTGTTTGGCGTTGATATTGTGTAGCAATAAGTTACGTTCCCACCCTCATTATGTTGTTTTGGAAGTTGACACCGTTTCTGAATAAAGTTACTTACTGTACTTGTTCTCATTTGGGGCTGTACCATTATAATATCTTCATACGTGCCCTAGACTTTTATTAGAATTTATGATCACATTCTTCAGCACTCAATTTTTGCTTGCATATCTTTTGTTGCATCATTCATTTTATTTTCAATGTTGCCTTTGTGACATTAGTCCACGAAGTATACGCAGGTCAAAGGATTTTCCATTTATAAAGTAAACTGTTGTATAAAATGTTTTCGGAATATTACAATTATTTTCAAATACATTTTATTGAAGGGAGTTTCCCTAAATTGTAATGGGATAACCCTAAGTTTGCAGTCCTCTTCAGAACATGTCAGTGCCCTCATCCAAGGCCATCGGTAGGTAAGTGCTGTGAAGGGGTGTGTGTACGTGGTCAGGGTCTGAGTGGGGTACAAACCACAATACAAGAAGCCCAGTGGAACGTTTACAGAGGGATTTGGCTTTCTTATCTGGCTGATATGTTTGGCACGCACGGCGTATTCACGTACCCCACACAGAAGCAATCGATTACCATAAAAACATCAACATTTCAAGTTTAACTTGGTTACCGAGTCAGGCCAGACCAAAGCCATAAGAGATTGGTCTATTCAAGCATTGCCTTTCAAATTAAACCTTTGTACCTTGACCGTAGTTCTATACATTTAGTTTAAGAGTTTCCTTGTACATGAAGCTCTAAACATGACATAAGATTCAGACACCATACTCTGACTTCCATGTATTACGATTGCACCATGCATGTGAAACTACACCTACAGCAAGTTAGTTGTATTGTTATTAGAAGTTTTT
Organism: Branchiostoma floridae x Branchiostoma japonicum; assembly: GCA_013266295.2. Taxonomy (NCBI): domain Eukaryota; kingdom Metazoa; phylum Chordata; class Leptocardii; order Amphioxiformes; family Branchiostomatidae; genus Branchiostoma; species Branchiostoma floridae x Branchiostoma japonicum. The sequence continues at coordinate 6,159,774 of CM023837.1, read as the reverse complement.
TTTAAGAAAACACTAAAGTGTTACAAGTCAAGGTTCAATAAGTGACTAGGCACTTAACCGACGCGCTGGCAACCATTGTGTAAATGATCAGACCACCTGCAGGGAATGGTTAGAGGGAGAAAGGTCAAGTGCCTTTACTGCATCTGTAGAAAACTGTAATTCTAATGGCAAACTGTTTTTTCAATCGGTTCTTTGCTTAAAAAAACAATGAAATACGCCCAGAATATTTGGCAAGACCAAACGTTAAAAGTAGAAAACAATATGGCCATGAAGTCAAGATACGTACAACGTGTAACACCGACCTGTAGACATGCTTGCGGTGTCGTTCATGTTTACCTTTCCAGATTTTCAATCTACGCGCAAATACACGCTACTGTGACCACTGCAAATATCACCGGAACGTCCAGTCTCAGGGCAAACATGGCGGCGATCCAAGATTGTCAACGAAACGATTGCGGGTGTGATCATTACAGAATTCCGATCATTAGTGTTGCTTAAATTATCAACGGACATAGCATAGGGGTTGTTGTGTCGGAAAAAGTGTCCTGTATATGGTCGTTTGTTGCTGAAATACTTTGAACCGGAGTATCTGAAATGAAGTAATGAGGAGGTTCTGGACTTCAGATGTTTCTTGTCATTGATGTCTCAGTTTGATAGAACAGATCAGTCAAATCTTTGATGAGGTGGAATTAAGTAGATCAAAAGGAGACAGCGTGGGCGGAATAGTCTGTTCTACACAGACACAACTGAACCGAAATAACCTTTGTGAAGTCTCTTAATTCGTCCACTTGGCGTTACTGGAAGCATCATTCCTGCTAAATGAACCGTAAAAACAGGCACTGTGCTATGATTGCGAATAATTCTCCCGTACATCCTGCGATGTCGAATGAGCTTACGTCCCGAAAAGCCGGTAGGAAAACAACATGGACACTAAAGCCCCTGTCACACATGGCATTCAGAACCTTCCCCCGAACACCAGCCGACCAAGGTTGGCTGGAGTAGCCTGAGCCAATTTAGGACACGTCCGCCTTTCTGTACGAATCGAATCAAATTTGAGTCAAATTTGACTGCCAACCATGTCCCGACCTACTCCCGAACACCGGTCAACCACCAGTCAACCATGGCCGAACCTTCCGTCCACACCTGAATGTTCTAAACATTTTAAAACATTCGGCTGGCGCAGCCAAACAGTAGCCGACCTGGCCGAACACCAGCCGACCCAGCCGACCACCACTGCGGCCGACACAGCCGCGCCGACCTTGCTCCCGATCTACTCCTAACCATGGTTGGGGGAAGGTCGGTAGTGTTCGGGAGGCCATATTCGGCTATGTGTGACAAGGGGCTTATAATAACTTGTTCGATCGACACTAGGACATCCGCGGTCTGTAAACAGAAGAGGGGCGTGGCAGCGAGCGTCAGCTGTCAGACAGTGGACTTGAATAATGGCTAACTTATGCACACAACGGTAGCAAGGTTACTGAAGGTAACATACCAGACATTCATCGACAAGAAAGTCTTTATTCAATGATGACCTACACGACGTCGTATACAACGAACGTTGGTTTTAGACCTCTAACCGAAAAGGTCAGACGTACTGTATCAACTACGGCTGCTACAATTTTGTTACGGCTTGGCGTTAAGAACATTATCCTTTGTGCCTCAGAGTCAACAAAAGCTGTCGGAAATTTGCCCTTTGACCTCCTTGACCTGGCCAACACGGATACGCTCCCCAAATGCCCACCTGTTGTGTATTAAACGGGCTCAGGGTTTTTTGTCTATGACTTTTATAGTTATGTTGATAAATATGAAATGTCTACGGTTGAAGGAGAGAATGCAGAAAATGCACTTAAAGTGCACATTGGCGTGTATTCTGTGGGAATTGATGTCCAGCCATTACCATCAAGTGTTCATAACGGTCATAATATATCAAGCAAGGCTTTAGATGGAAAATAGTAAATAAGGACCGCTGATATCATTGGAAAGCAGCGAATCGATTGTGTGATTATTATTATCGTATCTCTAACACAGCACACGTGTCTTTATCTGACATCCCACCCTCACTGAAAACGCAAATGAGATAAACAAATCGATTCAACTCTAGCCCATCATGTCCCACATACAGTGTCATGTCAGAGTTGAAGCCTACCTCTTGCTCCAGCCGGTGTCTGGGAGAAGCCGCCGCCAGCCTGACTGTTCCCCGTCGCAGAGTAGCCGCCTGCACTCCGAGAGATCGCCATCTTCTGTCAGAACAGACCCACCAAAGTCTACACCCTCGCAAAGTCCCGGACGAAACTCACGAAACGCGACGTCCCTGGCTAGTTGATGGGGCCAAGGACGTTGTACTTCTTTTTCAGAATAAACGTTATGTTTTAGGATACTCCACGGCTGAAGTACCGGGTGATGGCAGGTGTCGCAGGCGGTCTCCTGTGGCACGAGCCTCCGCTGGCAGGTGTATGGTCTCCCGTGGCCCGTAAAACCTTGTTATTTCACGCCATGGAGAAGGCACACAAATCAGTTTTGTTACTCCGTTTGTTCAACACCACTACGATTTGTGTACAAGGCTGGCCCACTTTCCTGTGTAAAGTATAATGATCGATAAATAAGCTCCGTGGCAGGACGAATACTTCACCCGCCTCGCAAATACGACGACGCCACTTGGAAAAGGTGTAAACGTACTTTTACAACAACGTGCTGCCTTGTAGCACATGTCACAAACTAGGATGCTTATGCAAGTATTCATTTCTTATAGCAAATAATAACTGAACCTATTCGAAAGTGTGAGGCATTAGATAATAGTGACAATCAATGGGGAATTTTAGTCCCTCCGCAGTACATCCCCCTCCCCACCAGATGGAACGTTCCGAGGACTTACGTTCTCGCTCTACATCCTGTTTGCTCTGATACGGGGGACCAATCACCTGCGAATTAAGCCGGCATTCAGCTAATTTCCACTCAACGGCCCGAAAAATGCTGGAGGGTCCAAAGGGCAGATGAAAGCGTGGAACAGCCGTGAGCACACGCTCGTGAAAAGGGACCTTTACAAGGGGGTTACGGAATGACGTCAATGATTCTATACCCTATAGCGACGCTTCTCGGATGGCAGCGTCTATAAGCTTGATGTAATGCTATATGTCACATCTTTGCTCAAGTCATGCGTTTTTGTATGCCGCTCTTTGATCTTGAATTCTTTTCAATAAGACTTTGATATGTTTTTAAAGATATTGAAAGTGTACAGCACTTTCACAATATTCCACAAGACAGCCAACCTTTTCCAGCTAGTTTTCTGCAAAGACCTGTTAAGTACTGACCACCTGCCGTCCATTTTTAGCTCAGTGCGTAGGAGCCCATTAGATGGTCTTAATGCACTGGCTACGTAGCTTCCTCTAAATGTCATTGGCATTTACATGCCCTAGAAGCATTTCAAAACGCTTCCGCCATCATACAAAGTGTTGTAGCAAAGTAAATGGAGCGTACAAGGGCTCTAGTTGTGCGTTCACTGTACTGGGCATGGTCCTTAATCTCTAAGCAGATGTTAGGCAGATAAAACGTCTTTCATCTTCTATATACCAGGATTGTTTCTGGATTCCAATAGCAAACTCATGTACATATTGGCATGTGATAACCCCTGTATTGTACATATTAGACAATATTTAAAAGCCCATTGTCATCCCTTACTAAAACGTTCTGTGAAAAGGTAGACGAGTCTTACACTATGGTTGTTCTTATATAGTAGTAGACGCTATACATTTTCCCTGTACAATTATTGTGTAATAAAGTGCAATATGTATTTGGAGATGACATTTTACCGGATTTTAGGCCAGTTATGTGAATACCAAGGACATGTAACTTGTATAAAAAGCCTTTCTAATTTATTGGAACGGACAATGTGATTAAAATGGCTAGGATAATACAATTGTGGACTACGATTCTGAATACCGTACATATTACGCATATCTCTATGTATTTGTGTAGGCTGTTGTTACTGAACACCGGCGATGTTGTCCTCTATCCAGACAGCGAACTCGGACACACGGGTGTAGACGCCGGGTTTCCTGGGCTGTGCGCACCCCTCCCCCCAGCTCACCACCCCCTCCAGCGTCCACCGCCCTCCCCCGCGGCTACAAACGAGCGGTCCCCCGGAATCCCCCTGAAAATGATGCAACAGGTGTAAAAGCACATCCTCATCCCATCATACATACTACACAGTTTTGTGTAGTATGTATGGGATGGAAACATAAACATATGTTCTTGTTTACAACCAATATACTAGTACATGTAGTAGAAATCATGACGTCGTTGATTTGTGTGCGTGTGTTTAATTAATTTTGGCGACGCCTCAGGGGCGGAGTCTGCTTTAAACAGCATTGGGCGCGGATTGAAAGCATCCACAAAGCCTATGTAAGAGTTCATAAATGCATTCCCTAGGAAATTTTTATTGACTTTGAGGGAGGTTACGAATAACCAGTGAAGGCATGCGCCTTTAGCTGTCAGACGAAATGTGATTTTTCATTGACGTTACTGACCCGACAGGAATCAATTCCTCCTGTGTCATATCCCGCGCACAGCATCCTGGTCGTGACGTCACCTCTATAATACTCTGGCCGGTTGCAGATGTCGCGAGGGATGACGGGAACCAGAGCTTGACGTAATACCGTGTCGTCGCCTGTACCTACACATGACACAAAACACGATCAGCGATATTGATACACAATTCGAAAATCAAAATAAAACTATTGTTGGTCAAGATACACGTCGACGAAGGTTAGACATCCAGGTAATGAGATACACAAGAAAACTCTTACTCAAGCAACTGGATAGATTTTGAAAAGTGTCAGACGTTTCAAGTAGCATCCACTACTTTTCGTCAGTCACAGTTTACAAAATCGATCCAGCTGCTTGATTAATAGTTTTCTTGCGTATTGTTGGTCAACATTTAAGACACAAATGGACATGTTCAGATTTTTATATGTTGCTTTTAAGGAAAAATGTTTAGTTTCTAGCTTATTTTTCATTCTTGTTTAGTCCAGTCACGGCCCTTACCCATGGTATCTCCCCACCCGGTCACTGCGCATGTCTGGTCCTCCAGAAGTGGATCACTCGGGCCGGGAAGACACACCTTGTTGACGTAGTCACCCAACTGCGCATGCCCAGCGAGTTTTACAAGCGCTATGTCAAAATCATTGGTAACCTGTGGGAAGGAGGGGATGTGGGATTCAAAGTCAAGTTTAAACTCAAGGTAAGCTATAAAATTAAATGTCGTACAAAACGACAGGCAGGTAAGGAATGTACTACTGGCTCTGCTTATGAATGGCATTTCCAGATAGCCGTACAATGTGCGTTTAAACAACTTATCTTGTGATTCTGTTAAGTCGGTCATATTGTCCACAGACTCAATTACAAGTGTCAGAACTCGTGCCATTCACCGAATGCCATTGTGAAATACTCTTTTGGGGAAAATTGAAATAAAAGATTCAAGAAACACCGAATATGGACATGTAGAAAGTACCCAGACCTGTCGGTAGTAGTGGTGAATTATGACGTTATCCAGATCGAATACTTGCTGCGTGACGTCATCAGACGATCTGTGATGGTTGCCCAGGACAACCTGCCACGCCGTTAGGTTGCGCCATCTGCACGACAAATGAGAAAGCTGTTACTTAATATTAGGCTTTATGTGACTAAAACTTTACTAATTATCAACGAAAACGATGGTTAATGATCTTTCCTTTGTCAACAGCAGACGAAATGTGGGAAAGTGGGTGTTTTTGCCTCTGGTGAGTGTTTAAAAGTGTAATCTTTAAGCAGATCTCTCGTTCGCTGCAACAGAGTATCAAATTGGCCCGGCAGTATCCAACACGCTACCCGAAAAAAAACGATACCAGGAAAGGAAGCCCGATAAAAACGCCTAAAACACGTCAAAAATGTGCTTGGAGAGTATTAAAAGCGCCCCTCTGCGACAATAAGTGGAGTAACTCACACGTCAAAGCAGTGCGCAGCCGTCAGCACCCAGCGGGCAGAGATGAGGGAACCGGCACAGTAGTGACCAAACCCTCTCCTGCGGAGGGACGCCATCCAAGGCCAGCTGCCCCGCCTGGCCGTCCGCCCGCCCACGATCCGCCCGAAGTACGGGGAGATAGCAGGACTACCGCAATCTTCTTCGTACGTGACTGAAAATAGCATGCATGTAAAACTGGGTAAGAACTGGGTAACTCTGTAAAACTGGGTAAGAATACCGCCAACAGCGGATATTCTGAAAAAGACTATCAGATATAATCACCAGTTGCTCAGTATTTGTGACAAAATTAAAGTGTTACTATTGCATTGAGGCACACTTTCCGAAATATAATGAAGATGAAAAACTAGAGGTCAACGATCTCATGCCTTCGTCAAAGGATGTTATCGTTATATAACTTAAGAAGGTAGAAGTGATATATTAGTCCCCCTAAATATGGAAGTTGGATTGTGAAAACTACCCCTGCCGATGCAGTCTGCAATCGTGCATTGGGCAAGGGAAAAAACATCTGTGCAGGAAATGTAAGGCAACACCGCCTGCAGCTACATGGACTGCTTAATGAATATCCCCTCTGGGACTTTCTCCCTCTGGGACAGCCTGTTGCCCATGTGTCACAATGAAGGTAGAGTATCATGGAAGGTAACTGAATTATAGAATTGCTTCATTTATTATGCAAATTAGATCATAATTTGCATAATTGTCATCTAATTATGTCAAGCATCACTTAAGCTACCTACACACCAAATATCAGGATGATCCGTCGACCGGTTATTGAGTTATCCTACTTTGAACATTTTCATACAAATGCTCCTGCAGTTCCAGAGCAAGCCGCTAGGGGGCCCAAACTTATGTCACTTCTTCCCGAGCACAAGAGCTACCTACCATCCAAAAGTCATGATCCTAGCTCGTCCAGATCACCATATTTCAAAACCGGAAGTACCGCTGCAGTACCATAACGAGCCGCCAGGGGGCCCATATTCCTATCACTTCTAGACCTCATCAAGACCTACCCACCTACCAAATATGAAGACAATCCATTTAAGCCTTCTCGAGTTATACTGTTGACAGACTCACGCACACACGCACGCCCATGAAAACATACCCTTCTTGACGAAGGCAATAAAGTGATGCATTTACCACAGTTGGCCTCGTCACTGCCACTCAAACAGTCTATGGTGCCGTCACAGACGCCCCCTTCCGGAATACACGTCACACCATCGTCACACATGAACCCGGAGCAGGACGCATGCGTCGTGTCAGGTTGCCACTGGGTTGTGCTAGTTGCATTAGGTTGCCTCTTGGTTGTGCTTGTGGTGCTAGGTAGCTGGGATGTGCTTGTGGTGTTAGGTTGCCACTGGGTTGTACTAGTTGTGTTAGGTTGCCACTGGGTTATGCTTGTGGTGTTAGGTTGCCTTTGGGTTGTGCTTGTGGTGTTAGGTTGCCACTGGGCTGTGCTAGTTGCATTAGGTTGCCTCTGGGTTGTGCTTGTGGTGTTGAGTATCCATCTCAATGTGCTTGTGGATGGTTCATGAGTTGGTACGGTCGTTCCTTTGGTGGTTGCTATAAAAGATGATAAAATAATTCCACGGCTTTGAATGAAATACCGAGACCTGTATCTTAGACGCACTTGTTGCCAACTGCACAGGACGTTTACCAACCTTAAAAATAAAATTGGCTACAATGAAATCAACAACGTCTAGCTGTACATACCTATGCAAACAGGTATATGTACAATACACATGATAACGTTGAATTCCAGTTTAAACACTATTCTACATTCGGTCCTTCCTTGGGTTTCATTATAGATACGTAATAGATGTTCGTAACGTTCACAAACAAAAAGCAAAATGGAGCCAGATTAAAGCGGTTGTATTCAAAAGCGCTGTAGTGAAAATCAAGACGACCGCAAACATGCTAGAAGCCTAGAACGTCATTCAGAACGATACGTGCAGACTTCTACATGTATAAGAGGCTGATTGACAGCACATTTCGCCAACAGCACCGATTTGTAACTTTTCAATAAGTTGGTAACTTAGCACAAAACGCAGCAGCGTGCCTCTTTCGTGGTAAATTGATAAATTATCATTTCCATTGTTGTCATGTAACCATTTCAGTGACAGATGAGTTCTCAAACGCGGAGGTCGTTTCCAATGCAGGACTTGAGAAGTTTGTCCCCAGCACGGTATTTGTAACGTTGTTTTTAACCCAGAGATCCTCCCCCACCAAGACATAAGCCTCGTGTACAAAACATGTCTTACCATGTGGACCGTTTCACCCTGTTTGTGCTGACAAAAACGTGACTTACACCAATCCGCGTCCTGGGGTCCTTCCCTGGGGGTATATAGCGTACAGGAGGTAGAACAAACTTACCCAGAGTTAGAATAAATGACGGAATCGTCACTATGGCGATGAAGACTTGGTTCCGACGTCCCATCCTTGCTTAAGAAAGTTCTACCGTGTAAAATAAGATATCCAAGAAACGAGCGCACCTGTCCTACTGGCGAGGCAAAGTGTTTGAGTGAGGAAATCATTATCTGTGGATTAAATGCGCATTCAAATAATACGTAAGCAATGCACTAGCACAATGGGCCTGCTACTCTGAAGCCTACTTATAGGTACTTAACATGGCAACGTTTGCTAACTGTATGGTGGATTGATTGATGAAGTTTAGGACGGGAGGACAGCGGATTTGTCCCTGTTTTCATATATGTGGTCTCGTTCTTCTCAAAGTACAAAACGCAGCTATAAATATCTACTCGTGATAGCGGTAAAATATTCCATCTCCGTAAAAAAAATGCAATATAGGAATCACTTTTACCGTCGTCACGTGCGATACAGGACGACAAAACAAACACTTCATGAATGCCGAGACGGCAGATTCTGTATTTGCCTTGCAACCATTTTGTAGACCATTCTCCATTGTCTTCTGCGTTATCTTTACCCGATACGTTTATCTGTCAGCTGAATAAGCGTTTTAGCTGTCACCGGGGCAATCGGAGAACAAGATGTACATGTGTGTGTGTTCACTTGTAATCGTGAGTGTGTGCATCGCTGTGTGCTCACGGTGACGACGTATTCTGCAGAGAGAGTTGAGAAAAGGATTGATTAGAAAAACCGACATACTGCAGTATTTGTATCTCGCACACAAGAGAGGATTTTATTGTTGCAAATTCAGACCGGCTACACCTGTGCTTGTGTCTTAAGAAATGTCATGTTCCAAAACAAACGGCCCATGATTGAGAACAATAACAACTCTGATTGGACAGGAAACGTAACATTACGTGTCAAAAATGAAGCATTGTTCGCTAACTGTGTTCCCATGCGCATATAGTACATAAAACGTAACGGAGTAAGCCACAAGACAAACAAATGCCAAAAGTGTCATAGCAGCGTTTGGGGATGCCAATTCTGCCGTGAGATACCAGGTTTATTTTGCTTGCAAAATACACTTGTGTATCTATAAGAGATATACACATAAAGGGGCTATTTGTTGGAATGATGGATTGAAGTTGTGTAACATGCTGCTTGACACAAGCCCTCGGTCTTTCACCCCAAGTTTCCATTACGTCAAAGATGACTAATTGTTTACCAGTACAATTAACAATACCCACTTGTTAGCTGATGATAAGCCCTGAGCTATCATCGATGTAATCTGCTTCATGATTGGTTAGAAACTTTCAGTGAACCAATCGGAGGAGATGTAAGTCAATGATTTTACCATCGTAAGCAATAAAAAGGTCTTGCACTTATCTGTTTCTCAGGAAAGTTTTAAATCCAGCTCTGTTCGGACACTGTTGAGTTATTTTGGAGTACCATGCTGGAGTTGTGGGTTCTTGTGTTGGTTCTACTGACGGCGGCGGTCACCGTGCTCTCTCAGACAAGTACGGCACCAAGTAAGTCTGTCTGTATCTGCAATCATCATCACACAAACTACACGTCTAACTAGGATTTGCCTGCTTATACTGTACGCTAGATAACTTTGTGACATACTCTAAAGAAATGCGCGTAACATTTTGACTACACACCAAGAGTGAAATGTTTGGAGGTGTTGGTGAGATAAGTACATTGCACCTTCTACATTCTAGTGTTTATCTTTACCTCAGGGAACGGACGTATTGTCTTGGATGTGTCTGTACGTATGTGTATGTTGACTGTTAGCTTGCGCGTTTGTGCGTTCGAATGCGGTAAAGTTGCAGGAAGGGGGATTTTGTAACCGCAGATTGAATCTAAGGTCAAGTTGGCAGTCTAAATGATCTTCCTACAGGCTGGTAGGACGTGAGCCCACACAGTTACTGGGGGTATACCCACGTCACAATAATCTCTCGGCCTGTAAGATTTCTGTCCTCGGTCAGTTGAAAGTACGTCAGACCATCTTTTTGGCTGTGCCAACCTATTCACGAAAGCCCTAAAAACTCTAGGGGTTGAAATGTCTGATGCCTGGTCTTTTTTGTGCAGACGTCACCATCGGTTCTTCTGAATGCTGGAGCAGACCGTCCTCCGGTAGTTACCGGGGGAACCAGTCTGAGGCGGCGTCGGGAAGGACCTGTCAGCGGTGGGACCAACAGAGCCCGCACACACACACGTTCTTCCCCTGGGTAAGGCACCTGTCGCACATAGCCGGATATGACCTCCCGAACAGTGCCGAACTCCCTCCAACCATGGTTGGAAGTAGGTCGGCAGCAAGGTCGGCTGTGGTTGGCTGGTGTTCGACGAGGTCGGCTACTGTTCGGCTGCGCCAGCCAAATGTTTCAAAATGTTAAAAAAACATTCGGGTGTAGATGGGAGGTACAACCATGGTTGGCTGGTGGTTGGCTGGTTTTCGGGAGTAGTTCGGGCGTGGTTGGGAGACATTTTGGTGACTAGTTCAAATAATTTATCTCTTACATATCAAAGGACAGTTTGAAAGGTAAAGGTTAAGGCGTAAGTTCCGGACAACGTTTGTGGTCTGTGATCATACTAATCCTTTGGTTGACTACTAACTTTTGCCCCAGTTGTATCCGGATGCTGACCTTGTCGAAAACTTCTGCCGTAACCCTGACAACGGTCCGGGCAATCCTTGGTGCTACACGACCGACCCCGGTACACGATGGGAGTATTGTGACATAAAGCCCTGCGGTACGTAAGCTGGGGGCTGAATCAATCTAACAAACGTCTTGAAACTGTCAGAATCGGTAATCACTCTTATGAAGATATGGGCCCCCTAGTCAGGCAATGATCCAGCACTGTATACAATGTATGATTCATACGACATGGTCTTAAAACGCAGACGGGTTTAAAGTTGTTTAATGGCTTGGGAACGTTTATGGACAGGGGGTTAGCAAAAGGCTACGTTCTGTTTCCCCTGTCCAGTTACACTTATGTAAAAAAGCTGAAATAAATAAATAGATAAACAAACTTGTATACGTGTAGACAAGGACACTAAATGTAAGTCTTGTGAGAGTGAGAGGTACTGACCTTAACGGTTTACTGAACTGTATTCCATTCTTACTTGTTGTTTTTTGTTTACTCAATGACGACACAGAAGAAATCCTGACCACCCAGGTCCTCCCAACAGGCACCTTGCAAACCTCCGGTACGACAGCGACTCCTGGCGATTGCGGAAGGCCCTACATTCAACTGTCGGAGTCCAGAATTGTCGGCGGACAGGTGGCTCGACATGGGAACTGGCCATGGCAGGTTAGGATGAAAATTTGGTGATATATACACATGTGCTCTCCGACAAGGAGGTTATTGCGGTGGTGTTATTTGTAGGAAAGCGATTTTTGTTTCACGAATACAGAAACTGTTTCTTCTGTCCTTCTTTCTCCCCTCTCTCTCTCTCTCTCTCTCCCTCTCTCTCTCTCTCGACATCGCAAAGTTATAACTTCTGTAATGTCCACTCTTGACCGATGCTTACGCGATATGTTCGAACAGGCGTCCTTGAAACTGCAGGGGTCCGGTCACGTGTGTGGAGGATCGCTCATCTCTCCCGGCTGGGTCCTCACCGCGGCACATTGTGTGGAAAGGTGAGGGCTGCAGGTAGAGTAAGGACGTGCTGTATGTATGTCAGGCTGGTCTTACAATGATTTTAACGATGACCCGGGTAGTAAGGAAGACAAAATGTCTTCAAGTGATTAGAATGGGTTTGTCTGATTCTTAGCTGAGTGGTAAATTTATCAATCGTGCATGTTTCAAACTACATAATTCAAACTTTATTGCGAACTCTTGCCCGAAGTATAATTGCAAGGGAATACACAGTTATGATAACGTAAAAAGTGTCTAGTCTATATAGTCTATACACCAATCACAGAATATATTCCAGTTCTCTTGTGTTAATGGTACGTTTTGATTTCCTTCTGTGTACCAGCTATGCCACACCAAACGACCTGGGGTTCTGGCAAGTCAGTCTGGGAAACTACTATCGCCTTCTCCATGACGTCAGCGAACAGAATCTCGCGATATCTCGCGTTATCATGCACGAGAACTACACGGCGGACATCCTTGACAACGACATAGCGCTGATTAAGCTGGCTAACGACGCGACACTGAATGATTACGTAAAAGCTATCTGTTTGGCACCGAATGTCCTGCCACATCCGGGAACTACGTGTTACGTCACTGGATGGGGAGACACAGGTACCATGCCTTCTTTTGTCTTACTAAAGCCCTCATGTCAAATAATATACACGAAGTGCTTTGGGTTTTCATGAATGTATTGGAACTATGGAGGGATTGTATGATGTAATTTAATCTGGTATTATACCACTTCCCGAATTCCTCCACATACCACCCACTTACTCCCACCTTGCGCGTGCTGGGTCAACTTCAGGCGTAGCCTCCCTATCAATCTACTGTCAAAATCATCTCCCACCCACCGTGCAACCGAAACTGTTGGGACAAGCAGAGGCACAAACCTAGAACCCAGCCAACCGAAACAATACTGACACACCAGGAAGTAAAGATATTTTTTATTATTCAATACAAAACAAGACAAGGACATTGTGGCGCTGCACTCAAGTTTAAAACTTATATTGATATGCTTATATTGATATGCTGTTCCATTGCAGGGGCAGGGAGCGGCAGATCGCTGGTGCTGAGACAAGCCCCGGTGTCAATCATCGATATCCACACCTGTAACTCCGCCTCCTGGTACAACGGCGTCGTCACGGACAATCAATTCTGCGCGGGGCATCCGGGCGGAGGCGTCGATTCGTGCCAGGTAACGCTACCTATGTTACGTACAGTTTTATGTAGATTATTCTATCGGTTTTGTATTACTAATATTAGCACAATGATATCTATTTTGTGTATTTTCTCCTTGTTACTTGCATGGTTATTTCTTGTTTTCCACCTGTAGATTAGAGTAGTCTCTTAAAATTGTTGCTTTTGCATACTTTGTACAATGAGGTTTAGAATAGGGAACCTCCTTGCCTTGTAGTAGTACCTCGTACGCAAGGAGTAAGTTCATCCGTGCATCCTAAGCGAAGAGGTGGGGGAGGGGTGAATATCGTAATTACAAGTTTGACTTACTTTAATTGTTCTCCTTTAACATTTCTATGTGTGTTTTGACTAAAAAAGTTCGACTGGAATAAGATGAGTCCTGTTTTCACAGGGCGACTCCGGCGGACCGTTAGTGTGCGAACGGCCTGATGGGAGATGGTTTCAAGTGGGTGTGACGTCATGGGGGTGGGGTTGTGCCTTACCCAACCGTCCCGGCGTCTACACAAAGTTAGACAATTTCATCACGTGGATACAGAACAAAATGACACAACAGGAACAGGTCGACCTTGGATCTTTGTAAACTTCATCATTATTCGACAACACATAGCCACTATCTGCTAGCTCTGGAGCCTAGAAAGACATTTTGAGGGCAAATGCAACAAGGGTGTGGTGTGGATTTCGTTGATTTACTTACCAGTGAAATGCGCTAAGATTTTAGTCGTATATTGTGATTTGTGTATCATTTGGTGACTTTCCTTGTTTGTATGAGCTTGATTCAACTTGAAAAAAAAGAGTATCCTTTACGTTTTGTATTTCATTTAGTGTTAGTGTGCATTTGACTATGTTAAGAGATATTGTGTATCTTGATAAGGATGGAACATAATGCGAATAGACGCCCAGTTTACGGCAAAGGGTTCTCACAGATATTATCAGGATCATTAAAGGCAAAAGAAAACATTACGTGTGTGAATCTTATATTCTGTTTGTCCGCTCGAGCTCCATGAACATATTCCTCTCATATTGCTCATGTTGTTAATGAATGCAATCAGTTGTAAGATCAAAATAATGATAGTACCCAAGACGAGTACAGAGACTTTCAATCTACTTATTTCATGTCCTGACTTCCTTATATCTAGGCCAATATATATCTACTTAAAATGTTTTATATTTGGATATATATCTACTTAATATGTTTTATATTTGAACTCGAAGTTGATTTGTAAAGGAACTTTTCATCCCTTTATGCGCAGTTTAAGTCATAGTCTTTTTAGACTGACTGACAGAGATATATGTAGCGCTCTAGGCAAAAGAGATTGCATCTCAGACACAAACGTGTAATGTACATAATGTCTCCTGTGCAGTCTGATTATCATAGTCTTACTTCAGTACGTAGTTCTTATATTGTTCACCATGAATAGAATTGTAGACATTAGACTCGTTATGTAGTACTGTTAACCAACTTGCCATACATTATAACTGTTACAATTGTTGCGCAATTAAAGTTGACTGCTACATAGGCAAACATTCATGCCCGTGTGTGTCGACCGAACCTTTAGGTCACAACATTCTGTGACGTCATTACGTTCTAGTAAGCCGCCATCTTGTTGTTGATCCAGGAGATGTACTTAGTAACGCGTGCGTACAGACCGGGCTTGTAGGCTTGTGCGCAGCCGTGTCCCCAGGACACGATACCGTTCTGTACCCACTTGTCTCCCTCAGGACAGACTAGAGGCCCTCCGGAGTCACCCTGAAAAACAGACAATTATCTATTTATTACCTCCGTCAGAAGGTTAAGCATTCAGTTTGGCTATGGTGGGGTAACTGTGGATTTATGCGGCATAACACTTGAATTCACGGATGGATGTTCATGATTTTTGGTAAGCAGGTTACTGTTGTGGAGACGAATGTCAAGTTCGAAGATGGGCCTTATGGGGGTCTTTACGTCACTGCAGTGGACATGTTGTATGTTTTTTTGTGAACAAGACAATTCGAGATTCTGTGGATGGATTATGGTGAAATTTAGTTGGGTCAAGGGTCAGTAAAGAAGAAGGTCAAGTTAAATTTGTTTATTAAGATTTACCACAGTTGTGGAAGGATTGACATAACAGGTGACTATCACCTTTTTCAAGATGTCAACCCGGAGACCAGACTGTAAAGTTTGATCCACTTACACCGGGATGGACCTCAAATCTTTTCGATAAGTGTGATGGGTTCTTTAACCTGCTCGAGATGATAGCAATGTGTGGAGAAGGGAAGGGGGGGGGGGTACTAGTACCTGGCAGGAGTCGACCCCTCCCTGTGTGTAGCCAGCACAGATCATGTTGTCAGTGATGATGCCATTGTAGTAGTTACGAGAGTTACAAGTCTGGGTAGGCATGATTGGAACTTTCGCCTGCTGCAAGATGTCCGGTTGGTCTGCCCAGAACCCTGTAGAAAAACATGGCGAGGGAGTTTGTCAGCAGGTCCAACTACTTCCTGTCAGTCACATCTGGGACTCTACAGACAAACAAACAAACAAACAAACAAACAAACAAACAAACAAACAGAGAAACAGACAGACACAGTGAAAACAAAACCTCCGTACACGGAGGTAAAAGAGGGCAAAAAGATCGTAAAATTGCCGCCCATCTGTGGAATGCATATGTTGATATGATAAAACATGCCGAAGGAAAATGTAGAAAATTGGGGATTTCACCTGATTCCAGACTCCCCCAGCCAGTGATGAAGCATGCCGTGCCGGGGGCCGCGTCTCGGGAGGGCAGGCAGACTGGCCGGACGTAATCGTTATAGGTGATGCTGGTCCTCAACTTAACCAAGGCGATGTCATTGTCAGTTGTGCTGTACAGGCAAGGAAAAGCATTACAAAGATGCTCTCGTGGCACAGTCTCCAACGTCAAGTGTAAAGAAAATTGCAGGCATTTCAGTGTACAGATTTACTGGTTATTATACGATTGCCAAACAAGCTGGTTTGAAGGTACCGTCTGTTATAATTCTCGTGAAGGATGACGCGGCTGACGTCATGGGTACGCTGGTAAGGCTCGTTGTCGGACAAGCGGTAATGACTGCCAACTTGGACCTGCACTGGTTCTCTGAGGAACACAGAGAATTATGAGGATTACTATTCCTCCTACTCCGAGAAAACCCACGAGGACTCGTGACGTCAAATATCTCTTCCAGTGAAAATGCGTGGTTTGTAACGACACAAAAGTTGGTCAACGTGTTAATGTTTCATATTAATTAGTTTCTCCATAAAAGGGAGTTGGAAATAGTGACATAGATATCCAATAACGAACAGCTGTAATCCGACAGTTATGAATGACGTACCTTTGGCAATAACGTTTCCGGGCTCTGTTCTATCTAACTTATTTACAACTACGTTCTTACCCATCATGAAGGCAGTGAGCAGCAGTCAGGATCCATCTGGGTGCAATGATGCTCCCACCACAACTGTGACTTCCCGACTTCAGAAGCGAAACCTGTACGGACACAAGGTTAGGTTCACACTGATAGCAGTGCCATTGCCTTCTAAATTTCACAACGGTAAGTACTCTACATTTTACATTCTTCAGTCTTTATAACGTTGATATATCTGCCTTTGCAATTAACCATTCATAGTATACATCGATGATGCAATCAGATATCATTATATCTTCTTTACGAAAAACTGAAGCAACCTGCCACGGCTTGCTTGACACCAAACAGACATATGTGTTACCTGCCAAGGCCAGCTGCCTTGTGCTGCGTCTTCACCACCGACTATCCGGTTAAAGGAAGGGGCGAAGGCGGGAACACCGCATTCGGCAGTTGGACTGATGGCAGTTGGGACGGTGTCGGTTTGGGTGATGTCAGTTGGAATAACGGCTAGAAAGAAGTGAGCAGAGAAGCCATTCACGTACTCATATTACTTCTGCAGTTAACATGTAGCAAACACCTTTCCCTTTTTACTAGAAGTCGAATAACATAGATTTTTGATTGTCTGGCAGTGAAGAGTACATTCAAGGCGTCAAGGTGAATTGGAACTTACCGCATGTCTCCAAGTCACGATCACAATACTCCCACCTTGTGGACGGGTCTGTGGTGAAACACCAGGTACCACCAGAGTCTCCGTCAGGGTTACGGCAGTAGTTCTCATCCAAACCGAAACCTGGATAGTTCTACAACAACAACAAATAATAATGAAGACAAGAAAGAAAGAAAGAAAGAAAGTGTATGGCAATGGTGTCTAAGTACAGTCGGCAACATACCTCAGGCAAGAAGCCGTGTTCGTGTGGTTCCTGGGAGTCCCATCGCTGACACATCCGGCCGCTCACAGTCACAAAACAGTCTGGGAAAAATAACGGACAGAAATTGCAGTTTTCAACTCGTCCATAATGTGTGCTGATATACAGAGCTAGGCCAATGTGTGGCTTTGGCCATGTTATGCATTGAAAACGATCACATGCATGTAAAACATTTCGACTATTCAAAGGACCACTAGTACTTTTATGCATAGAAACATACTCTCGGTGGCTGGGGCTGTGTCGGTCGGACTGGTGTCGGTCGGACTGGTGTCGGTTGGACTGTTGTCAGTTGGACTGTTGTCAGTTGGACTGTTGTCAGTTGGACTGTTGTCAGTTGGACTGTTGTCAGTTGGACTGTTGTCAGTTGGACTGTTGTCAGTTGGACTGTTGTCAGTTGGAGTTGGTGGGCCAATGTCTATGCAGCAAATTGAGAAGACCAAAGTAAGCTACTCATATCAAAATACCCGGTGTAAAGTTTGCAATGATAAAAAACGTTTCCAGTTCACCTTTGTATTACTATCAACATTGATGGTTTGATTAACAAAAGTTCTGCTTTACGTACGTCCCGAAGGTGAACTTACCGCATGTCTCCAGGTCACAATACTCCCACCTTGTGGAGGGGTCTGTGGTGAAACACCAGGTACCGACAGAGTCCCTGTCAGGGCTGCGGCAGTAGTTCTCATCCAAACCAAAGCCTGGAAAGGACTACCACAACAAACAAACAATAGAACCAAATAACCCGCATCCTCTTGTGTAGTTGGACCATTTGCATGCATTATTAGACAGTTTTGACAGTAATTGAGAACAAGGAATTTCGGACCAAGATTGCAGAATAGTTTCCAAGCAAATCAAACTTTCATACCAACAATTCACTCCTACTTTCTCCCCTCTAACCTCATATATACATGTATGTTTGCAAGGATTGTTGCTAACTACCTGTGGGAGGAAGGTGTGTTCGTGTGGTTCCTGGGAGTCCCATCGCTGACACGTCCGGCCGCTCACAGTCACGGCCAGCTGACCTCGATAGTCTTCTGGCTTCCCGTCAAAACAGCCTACGAACGGACAACACATGAGCTGCTGTTAGATCTCTTAAATACCACATTTTGCCGCAAAACAGAGTAACAAGTGTGTTTTGAGTCAGAGAAGCATTGACGGTAGAGTGTCTAAACAGGGAGGTTCTGTCAACTTGATATAAAATTCCAACTTGATATAAATACATGCTTATGAATTTAATTCTTAAAAAACTTGAAAAAGATGTTGCTTTTCGGTTGTTATCACTATTGTTTAAAATGTGTGTACTTTCTTGTACTAGCTGCTATGAATTTTTATTTTGGAACTTTGCTCTGAATTTTTAATGATCATAACAGCACGTTTTGGAAAGAACTTAACATTCCATTATACAGAATTTTGTCAAACTACCACACAACAGTACATGGAAACTTACTTTTGGCAGTTGGAGTGGTGTCAGTTGGGCTAGTGTCAGTTGGAGGCATGACTTTGGAGCAAAGTTGAAACAGAAAACACTCATGTACACTTGAAGAATGAAGACTACATAAAATATAGCCAACACCTTTTCGCTTTTTCTAGAATTTTTCTAGAACACTACTCAACATTCATATCATCCTTGCGAATTAGAAATAATGTCTGCAGCAAAAACTATGAGATGTGTGAAATAGGCAATTTTTGATCTATTTATAAAGAATAAATTAAAAAGGTGGTAAAAACCAAACGTAACTCACCAGCTTGATAGGAGATGCTGAAACCACTTGCAGTCACTGAAGAGTCAGACCGGAAGATGACGAGGAGGCTATTTCCGGTTGACGTCATCCTAGGTGGGAAGGTGCTCCCACAAAATCGTCCTGTAGAGAAGGAAGCGTCATTAACTATGATGTAATGTAATGTAATGTGATAATGACGTAATGTGATGTGATGTAATAACTATGATGTGATGTGATGTAATGCACAGTAATCCAGTCATACTAGTCCTGATGAAGATGACAGACTGTCATCGAAACGTCGGCTCTTGTTAAAAATGTGGTTGTGAATAAAGAACTTTGGGATTCAATCAGTTACCAATATATATGTAATGGGTTTACATGTCGCCTGTACATGTCTATGGACAACAGTATCGAGTATAAAATTCATAAGAAAAGCGATGTCTGTGTCTACATTGTAGCTTACCCATGCTCCTAGCGTCAGAGTGCACGCCATCATAGATCTCGATATAGTCGTACCCACAGGATGGCTCGTCTTCGATGTCGAAGGCGTCAGAGCTGAGTAAATGATATAAAACATAATCCTAAGTAACGTGGGAGCTATGGCCATTTTATTAAACTCACAAGTGGGTGAGTTTATTCTGTAATCTCAGTTTGCAATCGTAAGACGAATGTTGCCAGGCCCTTACGTGATGGACACCGCTTTGCCCTCTCCCACAGTGATTTGCCAGGCGCAGTCGGCGTTGTTGCGGTAGGGGGAGGGGTGGTTCACCGAGACGATGGTCCCTGACTCTCCCCCCGCCGTGTCCTGAGGCCCGCATCGATAGGTAGAACCTACTAGAATGAAGAAAATGTGGCTTATAAGAACTTTGCAACCCAAGGAGTTGTTTCTTTTTGTTTGATAACTAACCAGGCTGCGCATCGTACGGGTCGAGTCGACGTCAGTGGCACGCTTTTTCGTTTGGATTTCGCCCGCGATTTTCAACCTAATTCCTATAGATTTTGCAGCTTGACGCTATTGACGACGAAAATAGGGCGTAGACGGCATGCATATATCATTTTGTGCTTTGATTTATTTTTCGAATATGGGAATATATAAAGCCGTAATTTAGAAACGGTGAATCGTAAGCGTTCACAGCAACCCAAACCACTCACCAGTTTGTGCCTGGGCGCCAGCGGCAAGCAGGCACAATGCAAAAAGAAGAAACCACATCTTCTTCCCCTTCTAATTAAAAGGAAGCAACTTGTATCAAAATATCGCAGCACATAGTCAGGCACACAAAATTTCCCACTGTACCATCAAGTTCTATTTTGCTAAGTTGCGCAACGTTCCTTTGGTTGACATACTCGCTGAACCATTTGAAAACCATTTCTGTAGCTGTATCCAACATCAGAGACTTTTACTACATGTGAAAACTGCACAGTAACAAAGGCAATGTTACCTACATGAGAAGATGCTTCAAAGAGAGACGTTACCAAACGTGTCCGTACACAACCAAGTCTGGAATGAGAATGAGAGATTGGCCAGTGTAAAAGAAAACAAGACAAAACCCCGTGGGAATTTTGCCAGGTCTGTTGTCTTCATGTCTCTTATACAATGTATTGAACAACGGTTTATTTGTGGCTAGCCTCAAACAGGCTTCTGAGTTTGAAAAATGGGTAGAAATTGATTTAGCAGAGGACGTAGCTAGCCAGTGGACTAATGTTGGCCACCAAAATCGTACCTCCTCTGGTCGAATAGCATCTATAATCGCAAATGATGTACATTATACTGTCCATTTCCACTTTGTTATGGTGGAGACCAAGATTTGACAAGATGTGTTTGGCTGACCGACACCTGTACTCTGCAAGCGATATGTAACGTTTTTAACGCATTACCATTTCGTAAGTCACAGAGTATGAAAATTTCTTAAAGAATATCTTTCAAACGATCTTCAGTGTACGTAGGAAGTGATATGAAAAAGTGAACTGGAAAACGTCATCCCTATCGACAAAAAAAAACATTACTAGAAAATATTCTGGCAAGATGTTGCATTAAGAGAGCTGACCACCAGATGTCCTCACTGCCAGGTAGGACATTTGTGATAGGACGTTAGTTGTGAAATTTTATAATTACCCCAGATCATACATTTATGTAGAATTGTTCATTTTTACATACAAAGCACCCGCTGATACGTTCGCAAGAGGACATATGTTTACATTATATTATAACTTGACGATACTGCTTCCAAAGATCTTTTTATACACCCACACTCCAATTAACCTAGTGAATAACACCATTGTTATAAATGAAAAATACACGGACACATTTCACAATGATAAGACAGTATTCAGTGCATGCTAACGGTTTTATTTCTCAGGTGACCCCTGTCTCATTTGCACCGTGTCTGAGAAAACTCAGTGAGGTTGCGAGGTTGTGTGCCTCTAATACGTCGCCATCTTGTTGTTGATCCAGGAGATATAGTTAGTAACACGCGTGTACACGCCCGGCTTGTATGCCTGTGCGCAGCCGTAACCCCAGGACACGATACCGTCCAGGGTCCACTGCCCGCCGTAGTTGCAGACGAAAGGTCCTCCGGAGTCACCCTGTAAAATATGTAACCAAACATGTGTTATTTCTATAGAATCGACATATTCTCTATGACATTTCCTTATGATAGTACTTTTCTCATCAGTGATAATGGATATAAATGTTTTTGTGTACATATGTATCGGGTGCCTCATATCTGCCCGATATGCTTGCTAATGTTTGTTCCGATATCACGGTACGGATCATCACCTTATCATACATATTCAAACAGCGCCAGCTGGCGGTTCTCATGGCAATATCTGCCATCTTACGATCGTACATGCTTGGAGAGGGGGAAGGGGGGGGGGGGAGGGGAAAAAGGGGAGAGGGGGTAGTACCTGGCAGGCGTCGACGCCTCCCTGTCTGTAGCCAGCACAGATCATGTTGTTGGTGATCTGCCCATTGTAGTAGCTGCCGCTGTTACAAGTGGACCTGTCCACGACGGGAACCTTACCCTGCTGCAAGATGTTGGGCAGGCTGGATCCTAGTTATTATATCAAGTTAACAGAGATACAAGTAGCGGAGTTAGATACTTAAAATGGTATGTGTTCCATCACACGTCCTTTATGTAGTACATGCACTACACCCAATATGTATCTTCTACAAAACATTGACTAGCGAGACTGGAGAGGTTGTTGTTTGAATAGATCTAATGGAACGTTACAATATATAACGTTGATCGTGTGTGTATGTGTATGTGTATGTGTGTGTGTGTGTGTGTGTGTGTGTGTGTGTGTGTCTGAGAGAGAGAGAGAGAGAGAGAGAGAGCAAAAAGGAGGAAATATTAGTATGTAGAAGACAAAGAGAGAAACTTTGTTTCTTTACCGCCCGTGGATCCCCAGCCGGTGGTGTAACACATGGTCCCGCCGGCCACGTCTACTGTCGGCAGGCACACGGGGCTGGCGTAATCATCGAACGTGATGCTGGTGGACAACTTCATCAGGGCGATGTCGTTGTCAATAAGGCTGTGATAGCAAGGAAATAATTGAGAAAAAAAAACACACGAAAAGTTACAACTATGTTTCATCACCTTTTTTCACCACCGTTCTAAACTACATGTATAAGCTTCGGTACCAGGACTCCAAAGTTCCTGTCAAAGTTTTGAACAGTCACTGAAG
Organism: Branchiostoma floridae x Branchiostoma japonicum; assembly: GCA_013266295.2. Taxonomy (NCBI): domain Eukaryota; kingdom Metazoa; phylum Chordata; class Leptocardii; order Amphioxiformes; family Branchiostomatidae; genus Branchiostoma; species Branchiostoma floridae x Branchiostoma japonicum. Next base: position 6,136,879 of record CM023837.1, on the reverse strand, counting down.
TCACGTGTTTCTAAGATCACGTGCCCTAAGTGAGTGGTCATTCATTCAAACCTGAAGAAGGCCGAAGCAGGGCATCCGAACATTTTTAGTCAGTTTACTCTATTCAGAAAATAATTATAATAGTTACAGAAATTGAAAAGGATATCTTTGCATGGCATGTGAACATAATAGCGACATGATAACATGATAATCAAGACAGGTGTACGGTTAACTACAGTTGTACTAGACATGAATTAAACAGAAGCCAAAACACGAGAGCTAGCAGCCATAAACTTTTGTAACTAAGAACAGTACAATAACTACTGAATTGTTAACACCATCCATAACAAAATAACCACAATTTTACAATGCTAACTACAAAAAGAAACCGGGCGTCCGAAAGAGACATGGAGGAGAACAATACAGAGAGACCTAAAAGGGAGGGGACTGACTCTGGACACAGCCCCGGATGTAGCTACAGATAGGGCCAGATGGAAATCCTTCCTGTCGCTTCAAGAACCACTAAGTTCAGGAGAGGACGGAGAATGAGAACTACAAACAGAGATGAACTTTCATGCAACAGACTTTGAGTTGTAGCTCTCGTGCATGATAACCCTGCTGACGGCGTGGTCCCGCTGGGTGGAGTCGGTGGACAGGCGGCGGTGGCTGCCCACACGGATCGTCCAGGAGCCGGGAGAACGGTTACTGCGGGGAAGGCAGTATACGTTGGTGAAGGTTAGACATCCAGTAAACAATACACATACATATCAATGATGATACGAATCTTTGTCATGATCAGCCGGTCTTTTTTCAGTTGGCCATATACATGTATAACGTTATGTGTTGACTAGTTCTGTTAGTTCATTAGTGACGCTGGAGGAGAGTGGTACCGGTGGATGTCACTCGAAACGCCCAGAATTTATCTCCGTGATTTATCCAGGAGTAGAGTTTGAATTTTCTATGAGCATTCGGACAGTTGTTCAAATGTTACCTATCAATTTAGGTCATTTTTATGGTCTAGGTAGCTACTATACTACAGATTGAATCAATGCAGTTGGCAAATAAGTTACTAAACGAGAAGCTACGTCTACATGCGCCGATGAAGGTTAGACAACTTCATGACAGTTTACAAAATCTTTCAAGAATCTACATGGCACTGAGACAGGCCAATATGGTAGACTAGAGAACGCAGATTGTGCATTTGATCACACTTTGCAGCAGTAGACAGTCCTTAAGCTTATAACAGTGGATTTCAGTCTTCCCACCTGTCTACACAGTGGGCGGCAGTAGCGATCCAGTTGGGGGCGATGATGGAGCCACCACAAACATGGCTGCTGCCGTACAACAGCATAGATACCTGCGAGGATACAAAAAATATCAAATTCTGGCAGGGGCTTATCTTTTATGTGACATTCTAGCGGAAAATAGATGACTGCTCTCTTGTATGCACAGCTTTACTGCCAAATATTTTTTCAATTGATGTCATGATTTATGAAAAGAAAGGACGGTCCTTGTCATTATAACCCATCCACCCTACAAAATCGTACGCCGGCCTACGATGTACAATGTATGTGACCGGGCCTTTACCTGCCATGGCCAGCTCCCCTGCCTGGCGTCTTCACCCCCCACGACGCGACTAAGGATAGGGGAAATGGCGGGAACACCGCAGCTACCGTCTCCTGTACCGGTACCGGTACCGGCAGTGGTAGTGGTGGTGGTAGTGGGGGCCTGGGTGGTGGTGGTGCCGCCGGCTGGAAAAAAAGAAATACTTCTTTAGGGTGTTTGCACCTTGTGCTACAGTCCCCATGCTAGCTGGCTGAAACTAGAAGAGCTAGAACTATAAACTTGATGTAACAATTATGCGACAGTTATCTTGCAGATTGAAATTGAAATTTACCATGCAACTGCCAAGTTTAACGATCCAATATGGCGGACAATATTTACGTCATAGTCACGTGAATGCAAACATCCTTATAAGGCGAATTGACGATATTGAGATACATTTTCATCTGAACGTGATCTCATACTCCACCACAGCATTGATGTTCTAGACATGTGAAGTTTTTAAAGTTCTTGAAAATTTGAAAAAAAGGAGCTAAACTTACCGCATCCTGAGCTGAGATCGCAGTACTCCCACCTGGTGTTGGCGTCAGTTGTGTAACACCACACGCCTCCTGAGTCCTGGTCGGGGTTACGGCAGTAGTTCTCGTCCAACCCGTACTGGGGGTAGAACTAGAGACGAAAAACAACAACTATAACAACCTCTTTACATTGTCCTCTTTAGTTTACGCTCATGGTGTGTATGCAATTCTAAAGCAACGAGAATAGTACAAATATGTATCAATGTATGGCTGTTGCAACGTACCAGTGGGTTGTATCTGTGAGACTGTGGGTACTGGGAGTCCCAGCGTTGGCACGTCTTCCCGGTCTGAGTCACTGCCAGTGTCCCGCGGTAGTCCACGGAGTTACCAGTGTAACAATCTGGAGACGGGCCAGAAGAGTCAGAACAAGACACCGTCCGGGAAGTACTTTTGGGTTTTCATGACCTTCAAGTTTACACCGGATCCCATTTCTGTGACTGACCATTTGACCTCTTGTCATTCATCCCGTCAATCTCCCTCCCCCCACCCGTGTGCTGTCAACCTACTCTGTCCAGATAAACAGACACACAAACCCAAAGCTCAGCCACCCAAAACAATACTTCGGATCCATGCCATGAAGTAACAACCACAGTCAACGAAGCATAGGTGAAGACTGTCTCACAGCGGTGGAAAACACATGGTTTAGTAGGTGATATCTTTAATTCTTTATTTCTTTTCTTCTCTCTCATTACTCGTATGCACTGATAAACTAAGTGTATCTCAATGGGATAACTTCTATAAAGTTAGCCACCATAGGTTATGTATCTACATTTGCAAGAGATGATCAAGTGCCTCTTTACAAACTGAACTGAGCAAGAATGGAAATGTGGTGTAGATCCCTACCTGAAGCCAGGGCAGCTACACTCGGAGCCCTGGCCTGGTAGGTCAGCTTGAACCCGGACCGGGCTACGGACGAGTCGGACCGGAAACGGATCCACATGCTGTTCCCGAGTGACGTCACACTGGGCGGCAGAGATGTCCCACAATAACTTCCTGTAAAGTAGGAAACATGGTTAACATGATGTCAGCTGAGACGAGCAGGGGGGCGATACAGGCTTCATGATCAGGCAACCTTTGACCCCTTCCGTGAGGGAGTTTTTGTGTCTCCAATATCACTGGCTTTAAGCAGATAACCTGACAAGACCACCGGAAATTCGCTGAGTCTACATTTCTATGCTAGATTTAGTTTTACTGTGTGTTTTAATGTTTGTGTGTGTGCTTGTGTGTGTGTGTGTGTGTGTGTGTGTGTGTGTGTGTGTCACTGTGTGTGTGTGTGTATGTATGTGTGTGTGTGTGTGTGTGTATATAATGTGTGTGTGTGTGTGTGTGTGTGTACGTGTGTCTTTCTGTCTGTCTGTCTGTCTGTCTGCATCAGATAATAACTGACCGATGTAGGTTGCAGAAGCGTCCTCCACGCCGTCCCACATGGCGACGTAGTCATATCCACAGGAAGAGTGAGACTCAACGTTGAAGTTTTCAAACCTGCGGAAAAGAAACACAAGGTTTGGTGATGTATATCAGGAAGATACAGGACATTAAAGTTAACCTGACTCTTCGTTTTTGTGTTCTGAGGCACCTATTGGACAATGTCTAGTTTTAATACATGTTTGTTGTACGTATTCGTAAACATGAATTTCTAACCTTTGTAGACATATTTTCACCATCTATCAGAGTTTGCGATTCTACGTTCTTGGTTAACGTTGTTGAGAATTTGAAGCTATGTGCTTTTTGGCCTTGTCCTGTTTAGGTGTTGCTTTCCACGGCTATTACTCATTATAACGTTACTTGATTTTAATTGTTACTCAAAAGCAAGGCTTTAACCAGACAGCTCTGAAAACAAAATAGACATCAGGCAAAAGTGGTCTTACGTGACGGACACGGTCTTGCCATCTGCCACGATGATCTGCCAGTCGCAGGCGGCGTTGTTGTCGTAGTTGTTGGGATAGTTCATGGAGGTGATGGTGCCAGACTCCCCTCCCATGATGTGGGGAGACCCACAGCCAGAGTCTGTTATTAAAGCACCGAAAGAGATAAGTGGTTTGAAATAGTCACCAAAATGTTCCCTAGTTTTATTCACCTTTCCAGCCTACATAAAACTGCATTTCTGTTATCACCTCCCAGTTCGTATGTCTCGCAAAAACGTCGGACATTTCATACTCCACTGCACACAGAAAAAAAAATCAAACTCAACAGTAACTATATTAAAAGTAGCATTAGTAGTAGTATTTATGGTCATTTTTACTGCTTACTGCTATTTTATCATGTCCGATGCCCTTGCAATTAGCCTTCGGGCATGAATTTGCAATAAAGTTTCATTAAAGCAGCAGAACTGAAAACAGGCTCATCAAGTTTCTCTCTTACCATTCGATACGATATGTGACATGACTAGCTTTTGTATTGTACTGAAAAGTATTGCATTGAAAAGTAATCATTTTTTAAGGGGTAAGTCAGTGAAATATTTGTCCCTTCCCCACAAACAAACGGGGGGCCGGGTCCTGGAGACAGCCCTGGTCATGGCTTCATGCATTTCATCATCAGATTGACATTGTATAATGGAGTGTTTATATTAAACTGCACCAAAATAACTGCAAAACTGCATTCATAAGGTATTTAGATGCTATAAATAGGTACAATATATTGAATATAACTTCTCTTCACTTCCATTGAAAAGTCGCTCACCTGTTTGTGCATGGACGGCGATGGCACACGCTGCTAGACACAACAACCACATGGTAGCGTTTAGTTCTTCCCTTAGACGTGATGAAAAAGCAGTGAGAAGTGCCACTGAGCGTGCAAACTAGTTATACCATATGGTCATACACATCAACAACACGACCTTTGGTAACCAATGTTGCTTTCATTGGCAGTTTTACTGTATGTGTAAGTCAGGATGTTTGAGGGAGCAGCCCGATCTATGTAAACATCCGTACATGTAAACATGTAATATACATACTGGCACCCCACCATCTATTGTTAACGCGTAGTAAACGTCACCACAAGTGACCAAAATGTGTCCCTCATTTTATACGCATTGCTAGTTGAAACATGTACGTATACAAAAAAACAACTATAATAAGAAATATGAGGGGAACGTTCGAACGTTTCAATGGCATAAAAGTATAGTAGTGCGTTAGGTCAAAAAACTGCAAATTCTACAAACCTGTTACATCATGTAATGTGTGTTCTTCTAACATAGGAAAATAGTCAAATATTTGTGCTGGATCTCAGCCTACCGACTCCTATATGCATAGGAAAATATTTTCTAGGTGGAGTAAAGTGACTGGTTGTTATCTACTGGTATAGAACTCTGGATATGGATCCTTCAAAATAAAACAGGAAACCAACAATTTTGGATAGCTTTATTTTCTAAACGCTTGCATGTCTCTGGCTAGTGGATTGACTAGCGTGAAGCATGTCTAAGAGTACTGCTGCAGCTTGTCCTGGATCCACTGGACGTAGTTCTTGACATTCGTGTAGACGCCTGGACGGTTGGGCTGGGCGCAGCCGTAACCCCAGCTGACGATACCGGCCTGGTACCACTTCCCCCCGCTGGAACAGACCAGCGGGCCGCCAGAGTCACCCTGAAATAGGAACGATTTTTAAACACTCCATGACACAGAAAAATACAAAATCTTGTTCACTTTGGACAACCTGTACAATGAAAGAGCCATTATGTTACACCGCCTATGTTACAGTTGCGGCTAATACATGTAGCTATCCTCGATACTTCTGTTGTTGTTGCTAGTTTCCAGGTCTTTACGGATATCATAAACCCAGTAGCAACCAGAAAACTGATTAAGAAAATTTCAGAACACAGTACATAATAAGCCAAATAAGTCGCGCTAGGCTAGTTGTTGTTTTGTTAGAGTTAAATGTTTTGTTAAATGTTAGAGTTAGTCTTTCCGGACCAAGCAATATGGCGTCATTGGCCGTTATTGTGCAGATCCAAACAAGTCGCTAGGGGGCATTACTGAGTCACCTGGCAGGAGTCGATGTCTCCCATGGCGTGGCCTGCACAGATCATGTTGTTCGTGACAACCCCGTTGTACCAGGAGCCCAGGTTACACGTGGACCGGGCGATGATGGGCACGTTTGCCTGCTGCAGCGTGGTAGCCAACGAACCACCTGTAGGCATCGTAACATTCTGTTATCTCCAAAAGACCCTCCAAGCAGATGTATAACTCTGATCTTCAAACTTAAAGTGATATCTTTGCCCTCTTTTTTCCCTGGACGCATTTAATGCAAGACTTCACTTGCTACTGGCTCTATCGTAGCTAGCAAAAAGGGACAACTAGCGGTACCTACGGAGGATAGTACCCAGGCTACTATCATTATCATCCTCCTATTTCTAATATTTTCTTGAAAAACCGCAGGAGATTAATGGAAAATAAAGGTCTGATAATAATCATACGCCAATGGATAGATGAGGTGATTAATCATAAAAAGTTGAAGCATTTTCACGTACTTCCGGTTGTACCCCATCCCGTGACGTAACATCCGGTCCCTGAGGAGAAGGAGAAGTCTGGAACGCAGACAGTGTCGACGTAAGAGGTGCTGACGTCAGCGGACCCGCTCAGCTTCATCAGGGCGATGTCGTTGTCCAGAGACGCCATGTTGTAATTCTCGTGCATGATAATCCTACAGGTAAAGAAACATACAGTACGTAAGGCGCCTTGTCTGGACGTGTAGCGTTACATCACGAGAAACAACTCAATGTATGAACTGTACATACTAATGGTACAAAAGGATAAGAAGAGGAAAGCAAAGTTAAGAAAATTAAAGGGAACCTACCTAGACACAGAAAAGTCCTGCTGTGTGCTGTCCGTAGCCTCCCTGATGTGGCTTCCCAGACGTACTGTCCACCGTGACGGGTTGTTATATCTGAAGAACCATAAAAGAGAGGACGTAGTACATGGTGGGTGGTTATGAGCCAAGCTAGAACGTAATACCATATGTACCATAGTCTCGATGTAATGAAAATATTTGCAAGCACATGCAATCTCCCCTGCCCTGGTAGATCATTCTCCCTATAACCAGCGTAGTAACCCTGATAGAGATTAATATATGACAGGTGACTTACGACGTTTCCACGCAGTGCGATGCTGTCAGGACCCAGTTCGGAGCAATCAAAGACCCGCCACACACGTGACCCCCGTTATAACTGTCTTTCAGAGACACCTAGGGAAGCAAAAAATCATATGTTGCAGAAAGTCTGTGGCGCCCCCGTCTTTGTTGAATGAGGGATGGTTGCAAGGCCCTGATGTAAATCATTTTATTTGTTGATAAAGGCTGGAGATGCATGGACAAAGAGTAAGTTACGTTATATGTAATGCAGGTTATAGTATACACTCCCTTACCTGCCATGGCCAGCTGCCCTGACGAGCCGCAGTGCCTCCGATGATCCTCGTCAGATAGGGTGCAATATCTGGCGTACCGCAAGAGGCACTGTTGATTTCTGCAGTTGTGTCTGGCGTGGACACAGACCCGGATGTGGTCGCCCTTGAGAAACACAGATGTCGTAGTAAAAATTCCCTTTCCGTAAACGGAGAATGAGTTTAAACATTTGGCTACAATGAAAAACTCTGTATCCTTTACTTGGTTTACTGTGAGTTTACTCTCTCTCTCTCTCTCTCTCTCTCTCTCTCTCTCTCTCTCTGTGTGCGTGCGCATGCTTGTGTGTGTGTTTTTGTGTGTGTGTGATTGGCGACTCATGGTACATACTTCACAATAAACTAAGACTTAAGACATAAACAAACTTAGTATATGTAAGACTAAAACGAGAGGACGAGGATATCGATCACCAGTAAGTGGCAGAGAATCCCGTTCGCCGCGTGGCTCCGTCAGAAATGAACCTCACCAGGATGGAGTTGGAGGCGCTGAGATAGACCGGCGGCTTGTCACGGCCACACCAGCGGCCTGACGGGAGGAGAGGACGTCACTAACATTGTCTGTCACAAACGACGCTTATTCCTATTTTCGTATGTCTTGCTGAGTTGAAGGATATCTAAGCTTTAAAATCACTGCTTAAAACGTATTCCATATGACAAATCTTATAGATCTAAAATCTTATAGGCCAATTAAAATGTCCAGTTTAAATGAATAAGAGAGTGAGAATTGTTTACTCCCTCATTCGCTTGCTCGCTCACTCACTCACTGATCCACACACTCACTGACTGACTCACTCACTCACTCGCTTGCTCACTCACTCATTCGCTCGCTCGCTCACTCACTGACTCACTCACTGACTCACTCACTCACTCACTCACTCACTCACTCACTCACACATCCATTCATTTATAGACATCCTTCGGCCAATGTGTGGCTCGAAAACGACAAAACAACGAGATGTACATAGACACATGAGAGGAACTCACCCACGTTGTAATTGGGGGCGAAAAGGTCATAGATCTCCACATAGTCCATACAGGCCGTGCTGAACACGGATGCATCCTGAAGTTCAAACGCGTTAAAGGTCAACATGACGTTGTTCCCTGATGGGACCCGGATGTCATACTGACAGTTCTGGTTGTTGGGGTACCGGGAAGGGTAGTTTGGAGAGTAGAAGGTGCCAGTGGAGGCCGTCAGGGTTCCGCCACAGGACTGCGCTGCAACTACAGGACATGGAATGAGATACATAGAGAGTAAGATCGAAAGTGTCAACACTTAGTTAGAGAGAAATTATTTTATAAAACTTGCGGTGGTGATCGGAAGTAATATGATTCATTCTATTCTCATCAAGAATTAGTGTCTTTTGTCTTCAGATTTGTGAAATATAGTTAATCAAAGAAAAATGTATTTTCCACAAATGGGGAACACAAGATGACCCCCCACCCCGTTGAAAGTATGGCATATATAGAATTCTAACATTTCCAGGAAGGTAGCTTAACAGTCTAATAGATAAAGTAAGTTAACACAAAATGACTCAAACTCTCACCTGGTGAAGAAATCACACCTAGAAGAGTGAGAGCCGCTAGCAACCACATGGTGTTCGCCTTCAGGTACCTGTCTGTAGTAAAGGACCTTCCACTGTCGAAGGCCGACTGTTTTTGTCACGTATGTTTCTATCTAACGACTGGATAATAACTGTTCACTAAGTAGAGGAATGTCCCAAGTCGATATTTACACATGGGGACACGCTATAGCTAGATGATTAACTAGGTGCTCTAACGTAATATTTTGTTTGCTTAATTGTTCTGTTACACCGTGAGACAAATGCTCAAGATAGCAGTAGGTATTACGTTACAGATAACCTAGCGATACCAGAGTGTGCGTTGTACGCAGGCGACGAGACAGCTGTGAGACGAGCATTGTAGTTCCCATCACTTGAAGACTAATATACTGAGTAATATAAATAGACATAAGGCGACCTCCGTATATAATAAATTGTGTTTGTAAATGATACTTGCGTGTGTACTGTTGGGATATCCGAGTGCAATTTACCGGCAGAAGTCGCAATGAATGACGATAATCATAATCTACGCAATCGCAATTAGTCGTGAAAAATGCTCAACGAAAATCCTGTGCAGATATGTATGATCGTAACTAGGTTCTGGGACAGGACACATACGTGATAGGGTAAGCAGAGGGTAGTAGCAGTTGTTGCATGTTGTCGATTTTTCGTCCCTCTAGCAGAAGAAGAAAGTTTTGTCCAAGATGTTTGCGATCGTGGCATTTGTTGCGCTGATCGTTTCAGCAAACGGTAGGTTCTATAAATTACACAGCAAATTTGTTTGCACGACATGTGGTTGAAAATATCTTGTAGTAGAATTTGCTTTCTGCTCGCTCTTGACTTTGTTGTTGACAAATAAGTATGCATTGCCTTTGCCAGTTTTCTTTCCAGGTCTCTGTCATCTCGCCTTTTTTATCACAACGTTGCATCTCAGGACTATAAATGATGCAATGGTATCAATCACTCTTACCGAAGTAGCAGTAATATTCCGAAGTTTCTCTATTTTAGACGTTACATGTGATACTCATTGCTCCTGTAACCAATATCACTTAAAATTGCTCCATTTTCTATCATGTAGCATTGGGAAGAGTAATATCTTTTTTTCCTAGGACAAAATTGTGGCGAGTCGCTCAGTGGTCCTTCGGGGACCTTCGCAACCCCGAACTACCCTAACAGTAACTATCCTCACAACTCCAACTGCCAATGGGACATCTCGGTCGCATCCGGGGCTAAAGTGCTGCTGCAGTTCAACGACTTCGCGCTAGAGGGCCCGTCAGCTTTCCAGGGCGGAGCTTGTGTGGATTTCGTCGAAATCTACGACCTGTTCGCCCCCAACTTCTTTGTTGGTACGTTGTCTTCATATGTATCAATGGTTCATTATTTTCTTAAGTCTTAAAAATGTGTACTGAATTATTCCATGTACGACAACGGATCGACTACATGCATGTCATGGATCATCTCTGGTATTATATCAAGGCATTTTACCCAATTATAATTCAAGAAAACAAACATTGCAGTTCAAAAAAGGCATAGCTTTTTAAGACAGAATCACAATGCGTATATATGGCTGACTTATCATTAAGTAAACTTAGTACACACCCATAGGTGCTGCACAGGGCTTCTGAAATTTAACAGAAAGTATAGTAAATAGATACAATAAACGTCCATTATGCTCAGATAACAACCATACCTCGGCGTCATTATGCAAGACAACACTGAAGAATTAATCTGAGCATTTCTCTTTGGTTTCCCAACCCTGCAGGGAAGTGGTGTGGGGATGACAAACCTCCCCTCTACCTGTCGGCGTCCAACGGTCTGATCGTGAGGTTCGTGTCCGACTGGATCTACAAAGACAGCGGGTTCCAAGCCTCTTGGAGGTAAACTGTTGGAGCAAATTCTGCCTCCGATCTATGTCGCTTCTTTCCCCACCATTTCTCAATTGTTTCACCTGAAAAAATAGGACGTATGTGTGTGTGTGTGTGGGGGGGGGTAGTGATGAGGATGTGCACCGCACCGCTCCTGTGATTCGCACGAAACGTGTTTTTCATCGTCTCTCTCTCTCCCCCTCTCTCCCTCTTTCCCTCCCTCTCTCTGTAACTACTCTACATTGATAGATTTCTGATGTATTTCCGAGTAGTACCTTCGGCGGTACGACGACCACCACCACCACGACCTCTGCGGACTGCGGCAGCCCGGCTATCAGCCCTGCTCTAGCGCGCGTGGTGGGAGGAACCACTGCTGTCGCCAACAGCTGGCCATGGATGGTGACTCCGGCTTCTTTTTAAAGCCATTTCAAGAATGTTCAAATTGATATATATTTTTCTTAGTAACTATTGGTCTATTCACTGGAGTATAGTGGCCAAATAAAGGAATTTTAAAGTGTTAACGTTACATAATTATTGCATTTTATGTGACATTTGGCAGTACTAGTGTAACTGTGCTTCGTATGTCGTCTACAAATGGATAGTATAAATAGTGTTTAATGGACGTTTGAGGCAATTTTGATTAAAAGTTATCGGTGTAAATCCTTCTTTCTGCCAGGCATCTCTTGCCAAACATGGCGCGCATGCGTGTGGCGGGTCTCTCGTCGATCCAGGCTGGATCCTCACGGCTGCGCACTGCTTTGATGGGTACGTAGCCGCCTGTCTTGTGCTTTTGGCCTTGATTTCATCATCCTGATTACGATCTCTGTCAACAGAAACTCCGATCACGATCTCTACGGGCTAGAATTGGTGATTCTGCCAGATTGCAATCTCTTCCTTCCATATAGATACATTGTATAGGACTGTGTTCGTACATTGTAATAAACCATGCAATAAACTCCATCGTCATTGTAAATTGTACATGACCATGAGTTAAGCAGTGCGGGCATGGAAAGACAGTCCAGTAGCAGCTTCCCTTGAAATGCCTACTTCATATTGATGGACTTGTGAGTCTATGTCAGTTTGCACGTACGTATCATATCTAAACCTCTCATGTGCTGTGTTTGTTCATTTTTTTCTAACCACTTCAATCATCACGATGAATGCAGGGCTTCCTACCCGTCACAATAGACCGTTCGGCTCGGCAGCCATAACCGAGAGTCCACCGACCCGCACCAACAGAACATCGGCGTGCAGAGGGTATTGTACTTCTCTTTTTGATAATTCTCACATTCATCGTATGATAGTCGTGTACGCTCGCAACACTAAAGGCGTTCTTGAGATAGCCGTGCATGCATTGTACGACAGCTGTATCGAAAATACAGTATTAGATCCTTGTCGGTGATGATTTTGTCACAGCCTGCTTGAAAGTACTCCGGCATCAAAATCGTAGGAGGAATGTGACCGCGCCCTCATTCTCTACGGGAAAAGTGAAAGAAGGCGTGCTTAGTTCATCGGGAAGCGAGTACTAGTATATGTAATGTTATCCATATACATGTACATTTTTAGGAACGTGTAAGTGAAACGGGACAGTTCATCTTAAATGTATATTATCATTACTGCATGATGGAATTTGATATGTAAAAAAAGTGGGATATCACTAGATATATTTTGATATTCCGTGTATAATTTCTCTAATCACTGTCTCGCCGCACCACAAACGTATATACGGGTATGAAGATAAATACGTGACCCATACCGTTTGCTATTTTCTTTTCTCTCAAACGTTTCTCAAAATCCACGACGACCTAGATCGTCGTCCACGAGGGGTACAACGGTGCCAGCAGCAGTGACAACGACATCGCCCTGCTGAAACTCAACCATGACGCAACCGTCAACACTTACGTCAGCCCGGTGTGCATCGCACCCGGAGAGTTCCCCAGTCAGACAACCTGCTACGTCACAGGATGGGGCGACACTTATGGTGACGTAGTCAATTTGTGTGAACAATTTTACGTGCCATATTGGTTCAAGCCACTTTGTTTCAACGTTGCAGGGTCGTATCATTCGTCAGGAAAACAAAATCAAGTGTAGAATCCTTTCACACACGCACACACGCTCCCACACAGAAAACAGTCCAGAAAAGTTGAACATATCTTAAATCGTGTGAGATGTTGAATGTACCATTTCCTCATAGGTGTCAACTTCCAGATGGTTATGGCCGACCAGCTACAGCAGGGTGAGGTAGAGATAATCGACTGGAACACGTGCAACTTGGCCAACTGGTACGGAGGGGCCGTGTCGTCCAACATGCTGTGTGCGGGCTGGCCCATGGGGCAAACCGACGCCTGCCAGGTCAGTGTCAGCAGCTATTTTTGTTTGTTTTTGTAAAAAATAATTGGAATGGTTTATTCTATACCTTTCCTTGTTCTATATTCAACAGTTGTTGCCATACATTTTACCATGTGCAATTGTCGTGCAATAAAGTTCTATTGCTATAGAGACCAATAGCCACTGTTGTTCATTCACGCCAATGATGTGAAGTTGGAAAACTAGATTGTGTACTGTGTAGGAAAACTAGATTGTGTACTGTGTAGGAAAACTAGATTGTGTACTGTGTAGGAAAACTAGATTTCAAACTTCCGGGAAATATTTGGATTTATTGGCAAAACCAAAGACTTTGCCAAGAGATGGTCTGTCTATATGTTGTGACGAGCAACATATTACAGGATGAATCTAATAACAACACATGCAATTTAAAATCGTGACATTAAACCTTTTAAGTGGTAATATGATTTCATATATTACAGGATGCATATAAAATCATATTACCACTTAAGACAGTAACTTCACTGCTCGTGGTATGAAAGACTGCTCGTGACGTTTGTCGTGTGTTTCCCGCCCTGTACAGAACGACTCCGGCGGCCCGCTGGTGTGTAAGAGCGGCAGGAAGTGGTACCAGGCCGGGGTCGTCAGCTGGGGCCACGGCTGCGCACAGCCCAACAAACCCGGCGTCTACACGGACGTCCATAAGTACCAGAACTGGATCCAAACCAAGATGGCGCAGTACTCTTAGACATGAGCATGCGCCTTACCGAGACAAGAGAAACTACATCGCAGAGGAGTGTAAACAGAAGTGTGAATAAAAGATTGAAACCAATTTAGATGTTTGGCTTTGTTTCACTGTTGTTGTCAGTATCTGTGTCTGTATCTGTATAGCCGGTATAACCGCCCTTCGGCCTAACACGCCAGCTTCGCAGGCACGCGGCGCGGCGACAGCTAGCTGTTACACCCAGTAGATTACTGTGACAAATATGTGTGCATGCTATTCTGGTACAGAATGATTTTAGTCAATCTACTTGCTGCTGTCATTCTGGAAGAAGATGACGTCGGCCAGTTTATCTTCGTAACAACGGCGGTTCATGTGTTCCCAGCAAACAACCCTGCTTTCTCCTGTACACACACCACCTGTCACACTCCCATGGGACCAGAATACCAGCACAGACTCGGACGATTTGTCCAAGCTTATATAATATACATGATGATGATTGATTTGAAGTAATCAAGAGCAACTATGATAAGTCATTTCAGCCATCAGACGAACACAAACACTGTATGGAGTTAGTTTAGTTGATGGCATCGTCTTGAAGGAAAGCCGCTACAATTTCATTAGTCATCACAGTGGCTGTTGTGATCTAGAAGAATGTTTGTTGTTACTGTCTCTATAGACAGTACTATCACCTATTCTATTATGATCTTCTGCCCATCAGTTCTTCTGCAAACTGAGTCTATCATTGGAACAATCCTCTTCTGTTTGGGTACATCCCTACATCATTGTCACGGATCTTTTACCGCGTTTCAGAAAAACCATAGACAACCAACTTGTATTGTAGTGATTTTATCCCTTGCAAAGGTTAATGACAAATACATTTGTTATGCTAAGACATACACACTTCATACACCATCTGCAGTTTACTCTGTGTTGTGCTGAAATGAATTTTTCACAATTTTCAGCTACATTTTCTTTTAAAGGCCTGGTTACTGTCAGCCTATTGCCAAGACAAAGCGATGTTGAAATGTCCTGATATCAATAATCCATACTGTGTGCACCAATAATGGTGTTGGAAGGCTTCTATGTTCTTGAGACATAGTTTATATAAAGGATATCGATTTTCAGACATGCTATATTGACTATGTGGGTAGCTCTTATCCGAGTTTTGTTGACACATCAGCACCTACCGTCCGACGTAAGCGGGGAAAAGTTGTTTGACAAGTGATTTTGAGTTACCTCAAACTGGTTATCGGACAGCAAAGTGTGCGGTGTGCCAGTTAGTGATATTTACATTAGGTGTGTCACAATTTACAACTTTTTCTGATAATCTTACATTGTTTTAGACTTGGATATCGTCAGGGCAATATCGGGCCGAACGGTTAAAGGGAGCTGCTTAGAGAAGTAGCCTTTGTCCGTGACAAGAACCTCCGACTATGTGGTACCTAGTTCTCCTCGTGGCCTTTCCGTCAGCATTGGGGCAAGGTAAAGGCTTTTGTTACTCTACTACTAACGTATGAGGTTTACTAGCATGAAAGGTGACAACTTGACATACCACCTTTCTTTGGTAGAGTTTCTGTAACGTTAATGTCAATGCAATGCTTTAAAGCTGCATTATGTAACATTAGGACGATACAAGAAGTCAATTTTCTAATTTTGTCAGGTCATTTCTTTACAAACTAAGTTGAAACAACCCTACTCGATTGCAAAAAAAGTGTTGTTCAGGAAGTGGAGGTGCCAAAATATTACACCATACGAGTGTGTTTAAAAGCTGGAAACGCAGCTGTTAGCCATGTTTGTTTACATTCTGGTATTCTGTTTCAATGCTACAAAATGAGTTCGCTTCGTGTGGACTGTTTTAGCACCAACCATAAGTATCGTTAGATAATTATACCATGTTAGATAATTATACAAATGTCAATTAAAATATTCAAATTTTTGGTGCAAAAATGTTACATAATGCAGCTTTAAGTTGTTCCTATCCCTAATATTAAACCTACAGGATGCGGTGGGTACCTGACCACCCCTACGGGCGAGTTCACCACTCCGAACTATCCCGAAGATTACCCGAACAACACACTCTGTAGCTGGAACATCCAGGTCTGTAACCATGGTAACCAAAATGTCGTCTGATTCTTGTGCATGTGGTGTTTTCACGTTGCACCTTTCTCCATTTTTTACCGAGCTGTTGAGCATTGCTTCCACGTCTAGTTTGATCATTTCAATTCTGTTTAGACGATTTGAGGCACGGTTGGAAATAGTAGTTGGTAAAAGATCATCAACAGGATATTGTGACGTTTTTCTAAGTACAAGGAGTTTGACCAGATTCTAACTGTTGACAACGTACATGGCCACGAGGAGACTTGACAAT
The DNA here is from genome assembly GCA_013266295.2 of Branchiostoma floridae x Branchiostoma japonicum. Classification (NCBI taxonomy): domain Eukaryota; kingdom Metazoa; phylum Chordata; class Leptocardii; order Amphioxiformes; family Branchiostomatidae; genus Branchiostoma; species Branchiostoma floridae x Branchiostoma japonicum. The sequence goes on along the minus strand of CM023837.1, from coordinate 6,120,528 downwards.
GTAGAATAGCTAACTGAATACTTGATATCTGTATTGACATGGACGAATGCAGTAAGCTTTCTTGCTTGAACGCACTCATTATCATATAGCTCTACAGGGAGAATAGCAAAATACATTGTGTTTTCTTTATATCCACAGGTACTTTCAGCCAGTCACTTGTACCTGCAGTTCGAGGATCTGGAGTTGGAGGAGGAAGGGGGCGTTTGTCAGGACCGAGTCGACATCTGGGATCTGGCTGCCCCTAACCCCCTCTTAGGTAAGGGTAACCAGTTTTTGGGGGGGAGGGGGTGGGGGTAATATCTTATTAGAAATCTCTCTATTTGGCCAATTTCTACTCTTTCCAGCCGCGTCCCGAAGCCTGGTAGAGGCTATCCTTGAGGAAGGTAGCTAAGAAGTTACCGCAACGTCTGCAGATGCAGAACTTTGTGTTTGTGTTGCAAAGATCTCAATACGCATCATCATACCCATTGTTCCAGCTCGCGTGTGCGGGGACACGCCTCCGGGCCTCATCACCACTGCCAGCAGCTCCATCTTCCTCAACTTCCAGACGGACGACTCCATTTCTCAGCGGGGGTTCAAGATCTCCTACACGTCAGAGCGACTGCCCATGGGCGTGTCCTGGGGTGGGTAAGAAGAATGAATGAATGAATGAATGAATGAATGAATGAATGAATGAATGAATGAATGAATGAATGAATGAATGAATGAATGAATGAGTGAGTGAGTGAATGAGTGAATGAATGAATGAATGAAAGAAAGAAAGAAAGAAAGAAAGAAAGAAAGAATGAATGATTGAAGGGATTGATGAATAAATGAACGAACAAATGAATGAATGAGTCAGCGAGTGAATGAATGACTTATGCCTCAACTTGATTATAGTATAAACAGCGAACATTTTTCAAGGTCTTGCCAAACAAATCTTGAGTACCGTACAACGCCTAGCTTGTTTGGTATACTGATTACCTTGTTCGGTTTTCAGACTGTTACACGGGCGAGTCCATTGACTACCGCGGGACGGTTCGGGTGACTGAAACTGGGAAGACATGTCAGCAGTGGGACAGCCAGACACCACACGCACACAACTTCAGACCAGAAGTAAGTACTGTGACATTCTCACCTTCCAGCTGATACAATGGCATCCAAACCTACTTAAGGTCAAAGTTATAGGCGGGCAATGTACCTATGGACATCATTACATACATCAACAGCGAACGTCGGAATTGGAAATCCTATTACTGTACGTACATGCATTAACGCAAACTTTGACATTTTGAGTGTTGTTCTTGTAGTCGCTCATACACTCGAACCACAGGGATACCAAATGTCGTGGATGCTCAATAAACAGTCCGCGTACTTTTGATCTAGATTATTACAGATAGAGGTCTTGACGAGAACTTCTGCAGAAAACCAGACGGAAACAACACTTACTACACCGACCACAGGCCGTGGTGCTACACCACCAACCCAAGTGTACGCTGGGAATACTGTGACATCACTCCCTGTGGTAAGTTTTGCGACCAGTAGAGAACGCTGGGAGTAATGTGCATATGTGCCATCACTCCCTGTGGTAAGTTTTGCGACCAGTAGAGAACGCTGGGAGTAATGTGCATATGTGCCATCACTCCCTGTGGTAAGTTGTTTTTATTAACATTAAGACACATTCTTTGCAGAGCAAATATAGAAATTTCTCCTTAATCCCCTTTCACTGGACCCTCAGTGGGGCTTTTTAAAATGCTTAAAAAGTCATGTAGACGGTAAATCATAGCTACTACTTAGCGATATACCCCAACGCCTTACTAACACCACTGGACGCCTTACAGAGGACGGTATCACACCTACCATCCCTACTACAACCGTGTCCACCACAACGGTGTCCACTATCCCGCCCACCCCTGACTACTGGACAGGTTCAACATTGTCTCCGAACATCAGTGAATGTGGGGTTCCCTCCATCCCGCCTATAACCGACGGTACGACCAGAATCATAGGTGGTATGGACTCCCGTCCATGGAGTTGGCCTTGGCAGGTAATATTTTTACAGGTTTGCGTAGGTAAACTGTTCAGTTTACCCATGATCCTCAGAGGCCGGCGCGGCCATCTTGTTTTAAGGTCTCATTCATGAGTTATTTTGTTACATATGAGTTACATTGTGGTTAATGTAAAAATACGTATCGTACATGGGCACGTTCCTAATGAACCTACAGGAGCTGTATTGATACCACCACAATGGGAAAATGAAACTTACTCAAACGGCGAACACTTATGCTGGCCATGCGAAACTTTGGACAAGTTCCCACTGCTTTCGAACTAAAAGTTAAATCCTGCTACAGAATGTATTCTGCCAGGCTAATGATACAGATGTATTCTTTCCCGCACCTCGAAGGTTTCTCTTTGGCAGCGAGGCTACGATTCTCACGTGTGCGGGGCGTCTCTGGTTGGTCGCCAGTGGGTGCTCACCGCTGCACACTGTGTGGAGAGGTACGGGCAGTTTTGGAATAACACGTTTTGAACTGCAACAGGGCCCAGTCACATAAGTCGTGCGATGCAGATTTCCGTCTCGTAAACGGTACAAACTGTCGTGTTTTGTTCACATTTTGTTGTTTTGATAGGGCTCAGAATCCGACTCAGTGGAAGGTTCGTGTGGGCAGCTACACGCGAGAGGTCACCGACCCCAATCAAGAGATGTATGACGTCAAACACGTCATCATGCACCCGCGCTACGACACCATGACTCTGGACAACGACATCGCGCTGTTACAGCTGAACGATCCCGTCACTACGTCTGCGCATGTGCAGCCGGTGTGCATCTCAGCGCAGGAGGTTCCTGAGGGTTACGACTGTTACGTCACAGGATGGGGGGACACTACAGGTAAATGTCTGGACTCAAGGACATGGGTGTGCAAGAAAAAAAGACGAAATAAACCTTGCTTTGGACGCAAACATGGGGACATGTACAAAGTATTGCAATGCATGGTTTCTGTCCAAGTTTGCTGTTGCATTGTTTGTCAAAACGACCACAGACGAGGTCAAGGGATACTAAAATTCAAATCAGTTGAGGAGAACAAAACAATCTTCCAAATTCTTATCGATTCCAACCGTAGGCGATTAACCCATTTTTAAAAAGACTTTCTTTCCTTGTAGGAAATGGCAACGATCTCGCCTACTTCCTGCAACAAGCTCGGATCCAGATCATCGACACCGTCACGTGCAACCAGTGGAACTGGTACAACAATGAGGTGACGGGCAACATGGTGTGTGCCGGGTACGAGGCTGGAGGAGTGGACGCCTGTCAGGTAGGCACTAGTATTATGCTAGGGTCACATTTCCAACCCGGGGCCCGGCCGGGCAGTTTGTGGGAACGAAAAGTATGATATTATGCAGAGGTCACATTTCCAAACCAGGGCCCGGCCGGGCTGTTTCGATTAACGAAAAATACACAGTCTATATCAAGAATATACGCAAATAGTTCCTATTATCAATTTTTCAACTTTTTTTGTGCTTTGTTGTCTTGTATACATACTTTTCGTTCCATAAGACTGCACGGCCGGGCCCCGGTTTGGAAATGTGACCTCGGCATAACCCTGCAAGTGGCATAGGCCAGTTTTAAAGCCTAGTTCTGATCGTCCCTGACACTGTGAGGGTTTAGAGACAGCAGAACACACAAAAATGCTGAAAAAGTAGGTCAAGTGCGCCATTTGTGCATAATCTTGTTATAATCTTTTCCCCCGCAGGGTGACTCAGGTGGGCCGATGGTTTGCCAGGGTAAGGATGGGCAGTGGTACCAGGCTGGGATCGTGTCCTGGGGCCACGGCTGTGCCCAGGCCAAGAAGCCTGGCGTCTACACCAAGGTGGCTGCGTTCGTCCACTGGCTAGATCACACCATGTCAGTACATGACAACGATCACGCCATCTTTGGTAAATAAGCACAGATCAACAGGAGGGTTAAATTTCCAGAAGACAGCCCCCAGCCGCTGAGTTTGCGAATGTTGCCAGTGCACAGGCGTCTGGAGGTTGATAGATCGAATTAAACTTGTTGAGCCTGAATTGTGTCACTGTTTATTCATAACTTGTGGTAGGCCCATTTTGAGTCGTAAGATATTGTAGAGGTTTTGTGAATAATAATGCTTTTCTTGCTTAAGTTAAATGATCCATGCAGGCCCCCTTTGCACTAGACGACGATCAGTGCTGTGACTCCAGAAACAACCATTTCTTTGCCCCCCGTTCTAATGTGTAAGCAGTGCTGGGAATTATCTCACCTATTTTACACCTGGCGGACGGAAGAGACTTACATTCAACCAATCGGATATCCGACGGGGCAATAAGCGACAGAAATATCTCTAGAAGACGCCATTTTGTCGTTGCTACAGACTATGCAGTCGTTGCGCACAAACACAATGCTTGTGAAAATTCATCACCATTACAAAAAGAACAAAATATTTTATAGAGTTTTGGAGATATTTGGGACTTGATTGAAGTATTTGGTATCTTGTGGATATCAGACGTGTTCTATTTACCAGAAGGCTAATGTAAATATTTCGTTCCAATGTCCTTCGACCGCTTTTGAAGGTCAAGCGTTATACAGCACGTCGGCAGAACGTACTGCGCCAGCGCAAAACCTGCATTATCGCTGGATTTTTGGTCAACGTTGCATCAGAATTTTGCCTGTTGCAGACGATATCTTTTTCTACACAACATTTGAAAACTACAGACGGGATGTCATCCCTATATACGCGAATTCGACCTTATATGAGACGTTCTGCCGAAGTGCTATGCACAATACATTACGGGTTTCGCGCAGGCGCAGTACGTTCTGCCGACGTGCTCCTACACCGGATTCACACCGTGACCGGGAGTCCTCCACGCCACGTACTCTACGAAGCTAGTTATAAGGTCAGTTAAACAGACTATACAATTCAGAAACACGTTCAAGATGAGCTACAAAGTTTAAAACCATTTTCTTATTTAATTGCTTGTGTTGCAATTCTTAAGAAAATGGGGAGGGGGCTGTGACCATTTATCCTTTCCATACGTACATGTAGGTACACATCAAAGCAGAGGTGGCGGGATATTACTGTAACAGTGATATGAAATGTCAATGCAAAATATTGCAACTTGTGACTTACACTTACTTTGATCTGATTTTTCGGTTTTATGTGTGGGATATGTTCTATTGAACCTCTCAAAGAGGTGACAAAGTATTTTGAAAGGTAAGGCTCTCGTGAAAAAACATTTTATGCACTACATTACTGAAGATAAGCCCCTCCCCCATGATACAAAGTAAAGTTTAAGCCTAGGATATCCATCAAGCAAAAGTCAGAGACTCTATATTTGCTACCAACTTGATTGTTTTAATGTGCCATATGATTTGAAGTGTTACAAAGGGACCTGCCCTTCTTCACAGAATGACGTTTTTATTTGATTTTCAAAAATGTCTATGTTTTGTACTGCGTTTGCTACCCAAGAACTTACGACTAGCGAAATCTACACTCAACTTATCCTGTCGTTACAAATGCAGCTCTCGTGTGCAGATTTCATTACCAGATGCTATATAATAGCTTCTATCTACTAGTACATAACTATGAACAAAACGATTTCAGGAGCACGGATTTCATGAAACACTTTATTCGGCGCTCGATACGGCGAAGTACTAATATGTGGCTGCTCTTCAATAGCTGCTCTAGTTAGTAGCCATCTTCTGGTGAACCCAGTCCAACATGGAGGTGACACGGGCGTACACGCCGGGGTAGTTGGGCTGCGCACAGCCGTAGCCCCAGCTCACAACACCGTTCAGGTACCACTTGCCCTGGCGGGGGCAGACCAGAGGACCGCCGGAGTCACCCTGGAACAAAATGCCATAGATCTGTGAGCTCTGGTCTTGGAAGGCTCGATTCACACAATGAAAATGAGTCTGTTGTTGCAGACAAATATTTTAACGTGTATATATGTCTCCAGTCTCCTACCAAGGCGACATCTCAGTATGGAATATCTACCATTTGACATGCGCCATGACCCCAGTCATTTGACATGCGCCATGACCCCACTCATTGGACATGCGCCATGACCCCACTCATTGGACATGCGCCATGACCCCACTCATAGCGCTAGCAACGGACACCTACCTGGCAAGCATCATGGCCTCCCTCCTGGAAGCCAGCGCACATCATGAACTCGGTGATCTCTCCGTCGTAGGACCCAGGGGCGTTACAGTCGGCGTTGCTGACCAGAGGGACGCGGGCCTGCTTCAGTTGGTGATCGTCGCCCGTACCTGGATACAGAAAAAAAAAAGATCAATGGGTAAATAATGCTGCATCTAATCGTCGCACAAAATTCAGTTGTCTTGTTACGGAAAGTCTCTCTTAGAGTCTGCTTGAACGACATGAAAATCGTACGACGGCCTACGACGTATGTGACCGCGCAGTATTAACAAACAAACAAACTAACTAACTAACTAACTAAGTAACTAAGTAACCAACAAAAGGATAATTCATAAAGTCTCACCCTGGGTGTCTCCCCATCCAGTGGTGACACATGTGGTACCAGCTGGGGGATCGTCACCAGCGTGCTCGGGCAGACAGGCAATGTGGATGTACTGACCCAGGGTAGCGGGGCGGGACAGCTTCAGCAGGGTCAAGTCCTTGTTGATCAGGTTATCGTTGTATTCTTCGTGCACGATGACCTTTGAAAATGTGACATTCACCACCCTTTATGACAACTGCCGCATGTATGACTAACATCATATCAGCATAGAGGGCTGGCACAGGCACTACTTTTCCATAAACACAAAACATTGTCTACGTGTCTACATAGGTTGAGGCTAGTCCTACGAACATAACAACAACTACTATTTCAGCTAGGCCAGAAACGACCATAAACAAGTATATATGGCAAGTTACAAGACAGCTGAATTTTGCTTCACACGTCAACGACTGTCTCAAGAATGTATTCCGTTTGTTGCCGCAAACCAGTTGTGTGACGTATGTATGTGGGAGGGGCCCAAACTTACCCTGGACAGACTGAACCTTTCCTGTTGTGCCTCAGTTCCGTCACTGAGATGCTTGCCAAGAACAACTGTGTATCTGCTTGGGTTGGGGCTGTCGAAAGATAACAGTCGTTTTATAAAATCTACCTCAACACATTTGCTCATAAAACATCCATTCGGTGTTTATTCCCTTCTTTCAAATCTCCAACGGTTGTGTCACTGTGTTCTTGCTGTTCAATATGTTGTAGTTGTTTCAACATCGATTTGCCCTCCTATGCCTCTCCCTCTCTCCGATTTGAGGTTTCCACGGTTTCACTGAGGTTTCACAAAATAGAGACTGTGTGGCCTCAAAATAACATTTTGTGTATGATATTTCATACAAAACATGAAATGGTAAAGAACTTACTCGTCAGCGAAGCAGTGAGCGGCCGTCAGGATCCACTCGGGGTGGATGAGGGACCCGCCACAGAAGTGGTAGGAGGTCATGAGAGACGCCTGCCAGGGCCAGCTGCCCTGGATAGCTCCCTCACCCCCAACGACACGGTTGCTCGGGAAGACGGGCTGGATCGCACCGGAGCCGCAGCTTGAGTTGGAGTTGGCTACACAGAAAGGGGGAAAATAGAGAGACTGTACAGGCTAATCTTATCTAAAACGGTTTTAAAAACACGACCACACAGAGACGGAAGGTTTTGGTCTTGACCTAAACGTTACTATGAAACTGCAATCAACGGAAAACTCACAACAAACAAACTCATCACTGGCGTCTCCACAGTCGTCATTTCCGTCGCACTGCAGGGTGGCACCGACGCAGTTTCCGTTCCAGCAGGTGAATTGATCGGGTGCGCAGGTGGCTGGGGAAAGTTAAAGAACTTTTAGTGCATCTCCAAACGAAGTCGATTCACATGATGATATTCTGATTTATCATTTAAAATGCTAGGAATGTAATGATGTTATTTTTTCATTGCTATGGAAATTTGCATTTGCAGTTTCTGTAAATTAAAATGACAATTACAACACCACGTCTGCTGCTGAAAAAAGTCTTGTATCACAGTGCTATTTGGAGCAGCAAACGCTGTTTGCGGGTGACGTCACAACTGCAATGCTGGTTGGTCAAATCTGGAGGAGGCAGACCTAAAAAATATACACCCCTCAAACGTCATAATCACGTGACTGCAGTTACATGTACACGTTCAAATGTATCTGGCAACCTCCATGTTTAACCATCCAGCATGGCGGACAGTACCTACGTCATAGTCACGTGAGTTGAAACACCCTATCACACAGAACAAAGGTAGATATTTTTCCCAATAAAGGACTAATACTTACGTGGAGGATCCTCGGCAGTGTAGGTACCGCGGAAACCGGATTCCGTGACGGAGCTGTCTGTCTTGAACACCATGAAGGCTTGGCTTCCGGTGGTGGAGACCTCCCGGCCGAAAGTTCCACAGAGGGTCGCGACCACGGGGGCGGAACTATCCGGGCCGTCATGGATGGTCAGCGAATCGTACTGGCAGGGACTCTCCACGTCAAAGGTTTCGAAACTGGGAAAAAATAGAGCCTTGAATAAAACTACGGAAATCAAGATTCGAGTATGATACAAAAGCAAATATCACGAAGAGTTGGAGCCCAATATGTAAATTTTGGTAAAGATGATAAAAAGAGTACAGAAATCTAGCAGGAGCAACATATTGATATTGGAATAAGTAATGTAAGTTTTCTGAATGGAGAAAGCTCGAGGAGTTTGTGACAACTGTAATAGATATATACATTGGTGAAAGTTAGACATCCAGGTAATGGGATACACAAGGAATTGTTACTCAAGCAACTGGATATATTTTGAAAACTGTCAGACATTTCAAGAAGTATCCACTAGTTTTCGCCAGTGACTGACGAGATCTGTAGTTGAACAAGCATTTATCCAAAAACTATAAATATCTGTCTACCTACAGATCGCGTTAGTCACTGGCGAAAAGTAGTGGATGCTACTGGAAACGTCTGACAGTTTTCAAAATATATCCAGTTGCTTGAGTAACAATGCCTTGTGTAATAGATATAAGTTACAATCCTCTAGCTCTTACCGGATGACGACAATCTTTCCAGGGGTGACGGAGATCTTGTAGGAGCAGTCAGCGTTGTTACCGTAGTGACCAGGGTGCCCTGGGGACGTGAAGGTGCCGGAGTCTCCGGGGAGGATCTCGGGATTGGCGCACTGGGCGAGACTCCCGGTATCAGGGACAGTAGTTGTTGTCAGGGTGGGGGGCAGGGTGGCTGTGGAAAGAACACCCGTTAGACATTAGCAACATCATATGTACCTTATGCCGGAGTCAAAGAGCAGGACAACAGATCGCCCGACGAGTCTGCGAGGTCCAAAGGACATTTACTGTATCAATACGACCGGTATCGTCTCGATCACTGTGTGATTTGTAGAGATCGGCTGATGTTCAATGTGATGAGGTAGGTTTTCAAGCAAAAGAATACGCTCGACTCTTGAGCGATTTTCAGATTAGGTGTAGTCTAGAGCACTGCTACGAGTAAATGTTGCAGACTTTCATTTATTTATAAGCACTTGCGCCGAATAGAAGCGGTCTGAACCTACCACCATGGCTGACCTCCTGGTACGTGGCGGAGAAGCCGGTACCCGTGACGGAAGAGTCGCTGGTGAAGATGACGGTGATTTGGTTGGTGTTGGAGATGATGTTAGGGGCGACCGACCCACAGCTGAAGGCTGAAATGCAATAAGAAGTTTATTGCAACTTCTTGCCCGAAGGCTCATTGCAAATAGCAAGATGAACACAGCGAGTGAAGACGGTGACAACGTGAGACATGAGGATACTCCAATTTCAAATGCAGATGTTCTAAATCGAATACTGATGTCACTCAAGCAAATTCTGATGTTCTAAATCGAATATTCTGATGTTCCTCGTCGAATTCGAAATTTATTGTGTTTGACTTCTTTTTTGGGGGAAGAAATAACGTACGCACGAAGGAATCTAGAACGTACTCAGGGAATGTCCGTGCTCTTGGATCTCCACAATGTCGTAGTCGCAAGTGGGCAAGTCGTCCTCGAGGTTGAAGGAGTCAAAGGTGAGCTGGATGACCATGCCGTGGGAGACCTCGATGTCCCAGATGCAGCGGGCGTTGTTGCTGTAGCTGGACGGGTAGTTCATGGAGGTGAACGTGCCAGACGGGCCTGTCAGGATCCCTGGGCCTCCGCAACCAGAATCTGTAACCATGTGCAAGCGTTATTTTCAGCCCGACTATAATAGGGGTCGTGGAAATCATAGCTACATTCGAAACGTACAGCAGCAATACAATATGACTAGATAGCGTCTAGAATGATTTTGATAATGAATGAATGAATGAATGAATGAATATTGTACATTTTTGCCTCACATGTTAACAATCATATACAATGTATTAGATGTACATATATAAACGTCTAGTATACACAGGTACTTTCGACTTCTTTTCGCTTCTTCGTAATTGTGTAAATGTAGGTGGCTGTATGATTAGTTAGAATTAATTTATCAAAGGCTGTAAGGAATATAAATTTCTCTATACTATCAAAGGCAGGATATGAGCTTTAGGATTAGACACAAAAAGTACACGTATGTGACACACAGTACTTACTCTGAGCGGGCCGTTCATCCACGGCAGAGTATGTAGCGGAGAAGCCGGTCGCAGTAACGGAGGAGTCGGACACAAAGCGGACGGTCATGGTGTTGTGGGAGGACGTGATTGCGCCGGGGATGGATGAACCACAGCCCTTGAACAGTTGCACAGCGGTCGCGTCTGCGCCGTCGTAAACCACTACGTAGTCGTAACTGTTGGTCGGGATGGAAGTTGGTAAGTCTGGTGTAGACCGGGTAGAGGATCGCAACTATCGACCTCGCCCTGTGGTTAGGGGACTTAGAATCTGAGGGTTTTAAGTATTAACATTAGCATAATTTATGAAGAAAAAGGTTGGCTTGACCCTACATATCTGGCGCCATGCAAAAATCAAACTGAAGGACCGTAAGAATGCCCTGAATGACGCCCTTCATCAGATTCTATCGCAGCAAACAAGAAACGACTTTCTCCAGAAATGACATTTGAGGAATGGAAACTCACTCGCAGGTGCTGTCATCTTCGATGTCGAACTGGGTGAACTCCAAGTGGACATATTTGCCCCCATGGACGGTGATGGTCCAGGTGCAGTCCTGGTTGTTACCGTAGTTCAGCAGCTCGACCAAGCCGGTGTCCTGGTTGTAGGCCCCGCCGCAGTCGGTCAGAGTGCCGACGTCGACGCCTAAAGAGCACAGCACAAGCGTCCCTTTAAGTCTTAAAAATCGTGGTCCAGTCTGTACTTACTATTAGAACTGTGCATTAGTTTATAGTCAGTGATCATCTTTCGAGGTCAGTGAACAAATGACTTGCTGTTCCTTTCTTTGAGTGATTCGTTTACTTTTTCTTCATGCTAATTATAACTTTTTGTAATCGAAATCCTTCTAACACGATTTTTGTCACTGGTTTTATTGGCAAGTGAGCCATCGTTATGGTTCGCTCTGTACCTCCATGCATCCCTTTGAATGCAGCAATTTATAAATAGAAAATTCCAGGTACATTTTAGATTAGAGGAGCAACAACGAGCTCCATGTTCAGTATGTATTTTGGAGACTTACCGCCTCCGCAGTCCTGTTCGTCACTCATGTCCCCACAGTCGTTGTCTCCGTCACAGATCCATTCGGTCGGGATGCACGTGTTGCCATGACCACAGGTGAACTCAGTGCTGCTACAGGAGGCGCCTGCAGAATGTGGATAACCGCTAGTTTACTACAAGAGGGTCAAGGCAACTCGCGAAGAATGCTGACGTCAAAAACCATTGTATGTCTACGTCGGTAAAGGTTAGACATCCAGGTAATAAAATACGCCCAAAAAAATCAGTTATTCAAGCAACTGGATAGGATTTTGGAAACGGTCAGACGTTTCAGGTATTATAGCAATTTAGTCCTGCTGACTATCAAAAGTTTGTCTTTACTTTATTTGCATATCAATTAATAGTTAGTGGTTATAAACCTGCGGTTCCTAACAATTCTCCATTTCACTGATGAAAGGTAGTGGATGCTACCTGAAACGTCTGACCGTTTCCAAAATCATATCCAGCTGCTTGAGTAATTGTTTTTTGGCATTGTATGTCTACTCTATAGCATCAGCATACTTACCACCGGGGCAGTTAGCAGTCGCCTCGTCCTCTCCTCCTGAACAGTCTCCCCAGTCGTCACACTCCCAGCTACCCGGGATACACTGCCCGTCGTTACATTGGAATTCTCCCGTGGAGCACTGCGCTGTATTGTGGAGAAAGCACATAACATTTTTGAGATTGATGGAAAAGTAACCAGCAATTTCACACGGTGAAGCGAATTACCGCTTCCTTGTCTTTCCCATTCCAAATTCATCTTGATATTCAAACCTAAGTGTAAATGAAAAACTTAACCGCAAGTAACGTAGAGAGATGATGGTTCAAAAAGGTTTAAGAAAAGACGTGACTTACCAGCAGCGCCAGCTACAAAAAAGAGCACCAGCCACAACATGATGTAGTCTTAATCTACTACAGAAAAGGTGAAGACTGCTGCTGGTGGTACACTGGGATTTATAGGTGTAGATCGAGGTGGGAGGAGCTTGTCGTGTGCGTCAGTACGGAAGTTTGTGGTGTTTGAACAAATGCTATAAACGTACCGAACATCAGAAAAGTATTTGTTCTAATATGAGACATCCTCCCGCCGATGATAACTACTGGGCACACCTGCTTCTCCTACAGTGGGCCCACATGGGGGTTCTGAAGTTCACACGTGCGTTTTGATCCACATGGTAGATGAATCAGCTGTACAGTATCCAATACTCGTTCATTTTTACCTTCATTTGATGCACGGGTTTATATATTGCTTTTTAGAATCTAAGGTACACGTGTCAAAACACGAGTATGAACTTAGTCAACTTAGTAAGTTTTTGTGGGGAGGGGAGGGTTATAATGTCAGAAGTTCACGGACACTGGAAAACCCTAATGTGCCCTACACAAAATACAAAAGGGCAAGGGCTGATCCCGTGCTGCAGCTTTGCGGGTGTTGATAAATTTATTGACGTCAGAAGTCAATTAGAGGTCAACAAACTCTGAAGGTGGCTAAAACGCGTTCATAACATGTTTGTGAAGTCAACATGTTATATCATTTAATACGCCTCTACGTGACGTACTGATTCAAAAGCATATTGTTTTTAGATTCGTACTTGCTTCATTCGGTGTGCAATAAACGCACGACATAAAACAGGCATATATGAAGTGAATAACATAGATACATATTTAAAAGCTACAAACGCCGCTTAGGCTGTTGTACGACATTTGATTTGATGCTTTTCGTCCATGTTTTCTGCAATTCTATTTCACATCCATCTTTGTAACGATGTAGTTTTATCGTTCACCCTCTTTCAAGTACGTCACCATCTTGAACATAGTTGACGTCTTCAAGGAACAATTGACGCATTTAACAGTTGACGCATTTCATGTTTCAAATATTTGTTTATTTCAGACAATTGTCGTCACCAATGTCACATGCTCTGGTGAGTTCAGGTAAGCTAACATACTCAGGGTTCAGTAGAACTTAAGGACGTTGACTGAAACGGACCATTTATTTCTTGAGCCTTCTCGTCTATGGACAATATGCACGGAAGTACATGCATCTTAAATCGGACAACGTACTCTGACGAACCGTTACAGTACTCGGCTTGCTAAGGCCTCTTATAATTAGTCTTTTCGCAATGATCTCATGGTGTCATTATATCTTCTTCCAAGCAAAAGGATTGAGAATCCGATAGGGGTGCCGCTTTGTGCAGTTCTACATACGCAGCACATTGATACACAAGGTCGTCCGTTCTTAAAATATCCCAATGTTTTACTTGCTATCTGTGCCAAGGATAACCTTTAATGCCTACACACATACTGACGTCTGTTTGATGTCGCAAAATAGCATTCTTAGAATAGAACATTTTTTCTCTCGTTGTGAACGGACCCGATTCGTGAGTAATCTATGTCAGACCTCTTAGCGGACTAAGGAAAATGCAGAAATTGGACAAAATAGGGGGTATTTTATCATAGGACTTGGCCAGTCATTGAAGTGCAGATTTGTCCGGAAACGGTACTGTATGGCGGGCTAATTCCTCTGGCAAATCATTCAAACTACTTGGCCAATTTCTGCTATTTTTTCAGCAACCCACGGTGTCTGGTAGAGACTAACACGTGAGACTTTAAATTGGAAGATGTGGTTATTCAGCGCTTTTGAAAGATAGTGAGGGGCAAGTGAGCATTGGTTAACAAACAGGGATTGTGGATTATTTTTGTCCAACCTCCAGTCGTTTTTATATTGTTAATTCATGAGTGTTGCATTATTTTGAGAAATGTAAAAGCAGAATTTTTGGTATTTTCTTATTTTATTGCAGCAATACACACAAGTACAAATCTGCTGAATACCAGCTCAGAAAAGAACAAGAAATAGTCATGCTTCAAGTACCAGAGTTATCAGCCAAGATGTTAAAAAAACTCAGAGAAAGCATTCTATATTGTCAAAATGCAGTGGGTTACATAAATACATGAAGAGAATGGTTATTAACTTTAGCACGGTGTCCAAACTTATTTTACCTGCCGAATCTCTTTCGTCTCCAATAAGCCTTTTCGCCATTACTGGCGCGAAATGCATGACGGGTAAAATCCGCCATTTTGGGAGATAAACAAACTACGTCGCCCCGCGAGACAGTGGGCGCGCGTGCCGAATCCCGCGGAGAGGACGAAAGAGACTCGGCATCTAAAATAGGTTTGCCATTGAACGCCAGGCTATAATTATAGGTTTATCTACAATACTTTGCCATACGCTAACACACATAAAATACCCCAGCGATGTACAAGTCTTCTAATTGGTAAGCCCTTATTTCGTCCTCACTGGGAATCTGTAGAAATTAAATCTCCGTACAGACGTACATTTTGTAGCTCGGCTGATAGTTTTTCACTGCATATGATGTTAGTCTAATCATCATCATCATCATCAACAACAACAACAAAATAAACACACGTACACCAACTTAAACCCTATTTTGCGTTACAATTCTGACTATGGACACTTGAAAAGTTAATTGTATGCCAAAGATGTTCGTCCATCATTTACACCATGTAAAAGACAGCGGTTATTCATCTATTAAATAACGTTATATCATAAGCGTATGGCGTGTTTGCGCACCGTGACGCCGTGCTGGTTGGTTAAAGAGGACTATAATCACAAGTGTACATTCAAGTCAACCTGGTTTATATTAATTAGCCACACAATATTGTGGACAATACATGTGAGTGCAATCATGCGACTGAAACATTTTAGAAATTGGCAAGATGTAGGGTCGCCTTCGACGGAAAGACCAGGTGTAGACCTAGCCTGATTAATTGATGTGCTGGTGGATCCAGCTGAGGAACGAGCTGACGCGGGTGTAAACCCCGGGGTATCCTGGGATTGCACAGCCCTCCCCCCAGCTGGTTATTCCGTCCAGTACCCATGTTCCATTGCGGGAACACACCAGCGGTCCACCGGAGTCACCCTGAAACCACATTGTAACATTTATTCATTGAGTTTTACCACAGTTATACATGTACTAACCATATCGCATTATGTATTCCTAATCAAAAAGACTATACATTTGTGTAGCCATTATGATGACCTTCGACCCAAGTTGTCCCGGATGTAAAAGCCATAACCGTACCTGACAAGTGTCATGGCCTCCTTCTGGGTAGCCTGCGCACATCATGTATTCAGAAATCGGGCGGCTGCTACCGTAGGCATTTCTACAGTCCTGATCACTGACCACCGGCACGCGAGCTTGCTTCAAAATGTCGTCATAGCCAGTACCTGCAAGGCAGTGCATGTAACCGTTATTTCACAGCTACAATAAGATACTTCTATCATCATGTTTGTAGTGTAACTGTTAAAGTGGTGATCCCGGATTGTTAAGGGCGCAGTTTTCATATTGTAGTATTTTAATCAGGCTGTGACAGAAACAATCGCTGACAAGGACCTAATTCTGACTTTTCATATAACAAAGCAGCTGAATTTGGTACGACACTGGCACGACTATGTCAAAAATGCCCTTAGTTTGCGATCGCAGGACGATCTTACGACAAATGTGACCGCCACTGCACGAACATTTGGATTTACCAAAGGTAGTAAATGCCAGTAAAACCGGGTAATGTTTACTTTGTACTTTTCGTGCAGTGCGCGCCCTTAGGCATAACGGAAATCTGACAGCCTTCAGGATGCCTTACCCCGAGTTTCTCCCCACCCTGTGATGACACACGTGGTTCCCACTGCAGGTTCGTCCTCAGAGTTGTCCGGCAGGCACGCTGTCCTCACGTACTGGTTCAAGGTAGCTGGTTGGCTCAGCTTCAACAGGGCGATATCCCTGTTGGGAACCGGGGAGGAGCGGTAGTTCTCGTGCATGATCACCTAAGGCAAACGAAAAATTTATTAAATGAAACAGGCAGGATTTCTGCTTCGAACATCAAGCGGGGACAAGAAGGTATGATTTGAAAGCACGTACACACACACACACACATAAACATAAACACACACACACACACGCATGAACTAATCATTGTAAGAAAGAGACGCATTACCTGGTCGAGGCTGAAACTTTGCGCGGTCGAGTCGCTGATACCAGAGTTATGGTGCTTGCCCAGGACGACAGTATAGCGTGTCGGGTTGGTACTGAAAGGAAACACAGATCACTGCACTATCCATTCTGAGATGTTCCAATAGGCTAAAGATTTGTGATATTCCCAACATATGGTATTTGAGGCGTGCACTGGAATGAAAGGTTCTTGAAATGACTGCATAATAAATGGACAAGTGGCTGAGACTGTTAGAGCCACCACCAGTGAACCCCGTTCGTCATCACGCCCCTTTCTGTGGCTGTACGTTGTTCGTCCCCATTCCTTGTGATCTCCTTGTTGATGACCCCCCCACACACACACACTTTATACATCTAACTGTGCCCTTACCTGGCCTCCACACAGTGTGCAGCAGTAACGACCCAGCGTGGACTGATGAGCGTCCCGCCGCAGATGTGGCCAGAGGTCTGGAGGGATGCCTGCCAGGGCCAGCTGCTGGACACGGCACCTTCCCCGCCCACGATCCGGTTCAGCGGCGGGAACACAGGGTGGATGGGCTGAGCTCCGCAGGATGATTCCGGGTTAACTAACAAGAAACATTTGTGGTTAGACATCCAGGTACGTAATTCAAGTTCTCATCATAGTCATTAGAGAATCCAGACAATTTATGAGGAGCCATGACTCTTCAGAGAATCTATCCAGTTACTTGATTCGTTTTGTATGACGTAACTTTTCTTCAGGTTTTGCCGTTTATTGCAATGCGGCTACGCTACAATGGGATTCAACAGTACACTTTGTAGTGAAACTGTGACACTACTCTACGAGTATATGGCCTAAACTTACTGCACCCAAACTCGTCACTTGCGTCTGGGCAGTCGTCATTTCCGTCGCACGTGACCCCGTCGCTGACACAGGTCCCATCAAAGCAGGTGAACTCGGAGGGGGAACACGTCGCTGTTTGGAAAAGAAATCAGAAATCAGGAATAGAAATGTGGCAAACGTCCATATGAGAAAATCTTTAGCACTTATCAAGAACATGTGCATAGCATACACAAGCAATATACATTTGCTCGTAAACCAAGGCAGGAAATTATGTGTCACAAAGTGTTGCTTTTTGTAGACTCAAGAGGTAAGTTAACATGGCTGATGATGCAAAAGTGGAGAGCGTTAACTCACGCGGTGGGTCCTCGGCGGTGTAGGTCGCGGAAAATCCCGACTTGGTCACTGACCCGTCCGATGTGAAGAGCAGGAATGCGTCACTTCCGCTCGTGGACACCTCGCGAGAGCTTGAACCACATAACTTCTTCACAAGAGGAGCGTTTCGGTCTGTTCCATCATGTAAGGCCAGGGAATCGTAGTTGCATCCTGGCCCCACTTCCAAATCGAACGATGCAAACCTGTAAACAAGATACTTTGAATGCCTAAACGTACTTATCGGACTATTGGTACACAACTATGTCAAGAGGATTGTTAAATGCAATATACAAAAACTCCCACGTCCACGCTAATAGGGAAACTGAGTTTTTAGTTTAGCCAGGAGAATTGATGCGCATCGCAAACTGATTTCGTGATTTTGTGAGAACTTCAATCATGTGTCTTGTATCTTTGTTATATTTTGTCTAAACCTTGCGTCTTCCCTTATGATTTCAATGAAAAGCGGCCAGCAGGCCGATTTGAATTTTCTTTGGGTAAACAACGGCTCAAATGAAGTTTTACTCGCATACCTTATGACGACAATTTTTCCTGGGGTAACAGAGATGGTCCAAGAGCACTCCGCGTTGTTTGGGTAGCGGTTCGGGTATTGGGGAGAGGTGAAGGAGCCCGAGTCACCCGACAGGGCAGTTGGGTTTCCACAGGAACCCGGCGGAGGGGGTGTAGAGGTGGGAGGAGGGGGAGGGGGGAGGGTCGCTGAGAGGAAGAAATCGTGTTAACAACGGGTACTACTGGATTTTACGTAACACAAAATACATCAAGCAAATTCACATCCTTGTTCAAGCTAAACCCACGTCTCAATAGCTGCACATTATTTAACTTTGATAAAACGAGCGCCTTTTACCTGAAGGATCAACCTCTCTGAATCTTGCAAGAAACCCTGTGTTGATAACGGAGCCGTCAGTTTGGAACACAACCCGTATTCCATTGGTGGTAGAGACGTAGCTAGGCGCGCTACTGCCACAACCGCGTGCTATAACAAATAAAAGCGCATTTCAATTACGGTAGACAGTTTTCTTTTCTTAAACACATAGGTAAAATAAGTCAGCCTTTAATCTAAATGTTAAATATAGAAATGGTCCAAATTCAAGATGACATGGTTATCACTTTGACCATGACGTATTTTTTGGAAAGTATGTGAACAGCAAAATGTACGCAACCATAAAACATTCTTACCGACTTCTTGTCCACTCTCGAAGACGGCGACTTTGTCGTAAGGACATCCCGGAGGAGATCCCTCCAGGGAAAAGGCGTCAAATGTCAGCTGGACGACCTTGGTGTCTCGGACGAAAATGTTCCACTCGCAGTTTGCGTTGTTGGAGTACGCGCTTGGATAGTTCATGGAAGCGAAGGAACCGGACACACCTCGTAGGAAGCTTGGACTGCCACATCCCGACTCTAAACATGCATCAGAAATACGTATGTAATCTGACTTTATATCCTAACAGCTGTATGGCTACGGATTCTTCTAGATCTTTTCTGTCGTTTCCAACTTTCATTGGGCGCCTCGTGTTATGCAAAAAAAATCATACAAGAAACTGCCCAGGCAGGAATAAAGAGGGGTAAAGCAACAGAGAACATTCAAGGCTAATATCAGGGAACGGATTGTCACGGCACTAAATGACACATTAAGAAAAACGGAAAACCAAAAAGGGTTTTCTGATCTTCTGTCGTATCCCAACGGTCAAATGAGAGAGCTGGAACACTCACGACACTGATCGGACTCCTCGTCACTTCCGTCGCCGCAATCGTCATTTCCGTCACACCTCACACCGTTGCTGACGCAGTTTCCGTTTCCACACGTGAACAGGGTGGGGCTGCAGGTTTGTACTGGAGCTGGAAAGAAGTTTTTTGAGCGGATACACAATATTGCTAAAATGTTCACAGTACAAAGTAGCTTTCTCTGATACAGCTCTTTAGACACTCGTTGTGCCATTCCTATTAAAGGCGTTATTGCCCTCTGCCAACCCCAACGCAGCTTGAGCCTCCGATCGGGATCTCTACCGGTAGAATCGGTGATTCTGCCAGCTTGCGATCTCTACCCTGATCATGACATACATGTATAGGAAGAATTCTTACGGGGCGGATCCAGGGCGCTGAAGGATGCGCTGAAACCGGATCCAGTCACGGACCCGTCGGTTGTGAAGGATAGGAATGCGTCATTTCCGGTAGTCAGAACCTGGTCGGCACTGTTGCCGCACAGCCTCGCCACCTCCGGGAAGGCCGAGGTCGAGCCGTCGTGCACAACCAGGGCATCATAACCGCACAGTCGGTGAGATTCGATGTCCATGGCCTCAAAGCTGCGAAGAAAGTTGAAAAGAGAGATGATCATCATCAGGCTGGGGTTTCCCGGTAAAAAAACGATGATGAAAGTCAACTTAATTCATCATTAAGGCCCTAGCTCCTCCTACTAGTCGGCGATCGCTGGGCGACTGTTGAGCGACCAAAATTGGATTTGTGCACATCCTTTGATGGAATATGATGCTAAATTGACAATCAAATTTTATGGTAAGAGATATTTATATTTACGATACAACAAACATGGATTACACAAGATTCAGTTTCAGTATATAGGGTGGATTTTCTCACTTTATGGCAACGACTTTCCCTGGAGAGACCGATATCTTCCAGGAGCACTCCTGGTTGTTGAGATAGTGGCTAGGATATCCCGGACTCGTGAAGGAGCCAGAGTCCCCAGGCAACACGGTCGGGTTTCCACAGGTAGGCTCCGCCTCCCCTGCGAACAAATTAGGGACAATGTTTTTATTACATAGACATATTTGTACACCCAGCAAAAGAGTATATCGCCCTTAACTACTTTGCAAACGTACATAAGTTATCTAAAATGTAAATTTATTGACAGAACTAAAGAGATGGTCTGACTACAAGGGCATAGGACAGAGAACTTGCAGGCAGAAAGGCCGTAGATGTAACAACCTAATTGTACTCCCAGTGACTTTCACTACTGTGTCATGCCATTGACAGTTGCACATAAGCAAACACATAGCAAACAGACACAAACACATCGAAAACCATACTGAAGTACCAGGGGATGATAAAACAACTCACTGTTGCAGATCAGGTTACTGCCGCTCCATTGTCCGTTTACGCACGTTCTAGTGGCATCCCCTCCTGCTGCGATGAACCCCGCATTACACTGATAGGTGCAGGTTTCTCCAGCAGTGTATTGAGGTGCGCATCCGGTGACGCTAGTGTTGGGTACAGTAGGCCTGCTTCTGCATGGGCGGCCTAAACACAGCGGCGGTTTAACTCGGGTTAAACATCCAGATAGAAAAATTACGTAATACACAATAAATCAAGCAACTGGATAAATTCTCTGAAGAGTTAGACATTTGAGACAGCATCCACTAGCCACCTTGTGGCTCTATCGTTGTAATGGCTTGTAAACGTAAAAGATGCTTTCATATACGCAAAGTACAGTTGGAAGCTCCTTTGACTATACGATACGGCTTCTAACATCACTGACTGACTATGTTACTGGTACAAGGTCACCAGTTTCTCTGTTTATTATTGAGCAGGTCTAGAATCTAGACTGTGACCTGTTTTCAGGTACCCCTGAGGACATGTGAGTACGTTTGCTGCAGGGGTGAAATAGACCGTTTGAGCAATATTATGTAGTGTCTAGAGGGATCCAGACTTACATGAACAGCTCAGCCGACTTCCGACCCATCTAGGGCGGCCCCTTCTGAGCCTACAGTGGAGCGTTTCACGTCCTCTCCGTCTCTGGCACCCTAGCCGGCACCTAAAGCTGCAGGTATCGCGGACGTAAAACGGCGGCGCACATCCGTAACGAATGGTGTTGCTTATGTTGATGTTACCACACCTTCCTGATAGAGTTTATCATAACATAAACAAGAGTCAATGGATGTGTAGATTGATGAACGTATTGGGGAACTTGAGGCACAAACCTTTTACAAGAAGACAAAATATTGCAATAAAATTTTTTTGATCCGATTTAATACTAGGACAAGATGTACAAGCATTACATATTTGCAACAGGGGTAAAATGAAATAAAATGAATATAGATTCAGATTCGACGAAGAACGGTTACATACATTGAAAATACGAAGCCTAGTATGAAGTGAATGTCGGTCAATTCGTCAGTGTTTCTTTGAATACATGCTGTTTACAACTACAAAGAATATCACTACTAGTATGACGTGCATGATATTCAAAATAACTGAATGTGTGTGAACTCACGCCGTGAGTGTGATAACTCAATCCAGGTCAGTATAGCCAGGATGAGGAGAACAAAACATGCCCTACAAAGTAAATGACACCAATTTGAGACAATCCCTAATATGCAAAGTAACTATTGGTTTCCCAGACGTTTGGTTATACATGTATTATCAAATCGCCAGAATCGAAGACGTTGACCAATCAGAAGGCTCCATTTCCCCCATAACCCAGGGCATTAATATCCGATACACTGCCCGCTTTTCAAATGACCGCCGGTGACCCAGGACACCCAGGCCAGGGTCATGTGAAATGGTCCGATGGGGTCGAACTCAACATAAGAAGACGTAACCTTATCTTGTACGTAATACTGATCCGAAAAAGGAAAATGAGCGAGATTTTGAAACTTGGCTACTAATGGTGAAAGTTGGATTTTTTTTCGGAGAAAAGGTTTCCTTGATGATACACCCATAGAAGCTAAACTGACATCGCGCCATCGCTACCCGGTACCAGGCTACTTAAACGTTATTTTTAGATAAAAGTGATGTCACCAATGTGGGTGTGTTTCGTTCAGTTCCTGGAGGCAATCCGCCAACAATGGCTGACGTTTTTGACCAATTGGTTGAGTTATGTATAGAACCTTAGCTTCTATTTATCCATGATAAATCTATCGGTAGTTAGATTCAGAAAATATCATTCGGTAAGGGCCTTGACATATACGATAAAGTGCCGGTTGCACCACAAAATATCAGACTGCATTTTTTCACAAACTAGTAAGGAGTAGCTACGACAAGGAAGCGACGCCATTTTTGGCAAGACTTAGCGGAAGTATCATATACATGTCTCCTCATTGTTCAATGTACCAAATACGTAGTTTAAAATACTACAAAAGACGCCAGTGTTATGAGGGAGTATGATCCAGCCTAGGCAGTTGTCAAATATACTACAGATTCCACCGAAAAGGTCTCGCGGGAACACTCGGTCACATTCGTCGTACAATTTTTGGTCTCGTTGGATTTTTAGCATGACTACGAATAAACCAACCATTGACAAGTATCTATGACAACCTTTACAGTCACGACACGACAGAATTTTGTACGACAGATCTACAACTGTCCCAAGAATGTCAGTAATTTCTCAGAATAAGTTCAACAGGTTGGTGCGTGATTGAATAGGAAAGTTCTTTATTCAAAACCACTTGTTTAAGAGGACCCTATTGTTAACCAGTGGTTGTGAATAAATAACTAAATTGCTATTCAATGTTCTGTAACCGTATCAAAGTGACGTATGTATGTGACCAGACCCAAACAAGGTTCATTCTTACAAGGAAGTGTGGTTAAAATGTCACGTTTTCGTCCGACAAGTAGAATATCAACTTTTAAAAGAATTATGATATATATCAACACTCTGCTGTGATGTGATGTGTGGTGTTACGTATGGAATGGAATGAAACCATGTCGCTGTTTCCACACCAGGCAACACACGATATGGCCGACGACATTTAGAAATGCAGTTGAATAATATTATTCACGCTTAAATCCCCTCAAAACTGTGCCCACGATTTGGGAACTTATCACTTGGTCTCTACAATAACCTTACTTAGGCTGAATAAGAAACTTACCTCATCTTGACAGTGTGTTCACCAACAAGTGTGTCTTTCAGTAGAATCAAGGAGAACACTTCCTTCCTATCAGAGACACTTTCGCACTACTCGTGTCTCAGCACGTACTGGGGTTATAAGGTGCGGGTGACCCACAGTTAATGTCACCTTTTATCATGCAGATTTGCCGATCGTGTAGCCCGAAGGAATAAAAAAATCTGAAGGTCGCTTGTGGTATCACCTATCGTGAGATATAAACTTGCAACTCCCCCAACAAACACACACACACACACACACACACACACAAACACATACACACCGACAGTAACTAAGCCCTTTTGATAATTTTTGAGTTTTCAGAGAATGGGTTTACCAACTCGACATCAATCTTAGTATTTGCCAGACCCCTATCGGGGTTTGGTTGGTGCTAATGACTTGAGAGAACCGGTTTTGTGAGCCACTTCATATCGTGTTGTAATTATAAGACTGACTCATGTTTTCGTATTAATAACTAAATGAAGGTCATTGACGTTCGTGGCGCACCTGTTTCTCTGTATTTTCTGTCAGGGTTTCTTTGATATGTTTGAACGCACGGATTTGTAGAATGACACGTTAGATTCAACGTTCTTCACAGACTGTCACATTCCCCAGATGTTTGTGGAAATTTCGTCGTTCCATAGAAGAAACAAGGACATCCAGAATTCAGACGTTTTGCTCGTGAAATCTACAAATGGTGACAACGTTCAACATGCATATACTTCTGTCTTTACTGGAGCATAAAATCTACATAAAAGAGTGCAAACGTCACATGGACTAGTCTATCCGGTGTGCCTAAATGTGCCTCTCGGGTACTTGAATCATTGAAGCGTATATGTTGTCACGAGATAATTATATGTTTATCTTATCTAACTGGCACTGTGAACCGAAAAGAAAAAGTAGGACACTCCATTGTGACAAACATACCACAAGAAAAGTAAAGTGCAGTCATATGGACATCCACCGGTGTACAGACTACCACCCTTCCTTTTGTACACAATCATGATCATATTAAATCGGGATGACTGGAAACCGTCAGTCACAGGTTATTAGTTACAGCAGGTCACAGACACGGAGACAATACTTGTACTTTTTAATCATACTTAGCTCCTACTTAGCGTCTTAGCAAACAAGAAAGTCCTGCTTTAAGACTCTTGTTTCTCTCTAGTCTTCCTTCTTTTTTGATTTAGTTATACCCCAATTAAAAACGAGTCCTGTTTTAAGAAATCAAACGATTTCTTCCATGATTTGTGGTGGATTTGGTACCCTATGATGCTGACCTCCGTCGTTCTGTAGCAAAGTTGTAACACATGATACATATGAAGTAATAAGCTATGGTATGTATACTTACCTACTTACTTGGGCCCTTGACCCCATGCGGAGCATAGGCCGCCGATGATGGTTATCAATAACTATACAGATTAATAAAACATTCCTATAACGAAGAAAAATATCTCAACTTAGCGAACATACGTCACAGGTCCTCCATTACAAAACTAAGAATCAGTTGTCACAAATTACGAATCGAATCAGGAAGACATAACCGCACTCCTCTAGAACAAAGAACCTGTCAATTCTGTAGTTTAGGCCAAATAGAAGATGAAATACATTTCACCATAGATTGCCCCTTGTATAGTAGAGACAGACTCATATTTTTTAGCCATGTATTAAGTATATTTCCCCACTTCAGATATCTGACTAGCAAAGAGAAATTTGTATTCCTTTTAACTTTTGATAAACCTACTTTAAGTAACCTTACAGCCACATATATCCATACAATCACTACTAAGCGAGATGAAGCCGAAAAGAATAGTAATTAGACATTTATTTACTCTTTTATATGCTCATATGAATGTAATGTATATGTTTATGTTCTTGTTCTGTACCCATGCGACCTGTACTTAGTTCTGTAGAACACAAATGTACAATAAAGGTCTTCATTCATTCATTCATAAAAACAACAGTCACGTTCGTTGAAAGGAAGCAAAACGCAAGAAAACACTCTGATCTGTCCCAGACAAGTTATTTATTGTTTATCCCGATTCACAACGACATATAGGTTACATAGCGTGCTAGTGAAACGTTTTATTTTGTGTTAGTACCTAAAACGGTACATCGTCTACTTTGCAGCTGGTCCCAGGATAAGTAGGGAGGGGTAAGTGAGCTTTGGTCCACAAACACGGATTGCGGATTATTTTTTGTCCAACCTCAAGTCGTTTTATATGTACTTTATAAGCGTTGTTAATATTATTTTGAGAAGTGTAAAATGAGAATTCTTTGTCATATTTGTAATATTTTATAATACCCTGATTTTGTCTCACCGGGCTATATTTACCTATATAATAGGTGTACAATATTTTATCATACCCTAACACACACAAAATACACCAGTGATGTCTTGTAATGGTTTAGCCCTTATTTCGTACTCACTAGAAATCTGTAGAAATGACTCCCCGTACATCCTTAGCTGGGTTGACTGTATCTAATGTTAACATTAACGACAACAACAATTAAACAGACCAACTTAAACCTTATATTGTTTCATAATTCATACTATGGATACTTAAGAAGTTAGTTATACACATAAGATGCCCGTCCCTCGTTTTATACCAGAAAAAAAGACAATGGTTATTCATCTAATAACGTTATATCATGAGACGTCATGATGAGTATGACGTGTTTGCACACGTGCTGTGACGTCACAGGCATCATGCTGGTTAAATCTGGAAGACTCAAAGCTATAAATTTGCAGGTGTAAATTTTGTTTGCAACGGTTATATAATCACGCATGCACATTCAAGTTAACCTGGTTTAGTCATCCAACATGCATGTACGGACAATACATGTGAGTGCAATCATGTAACTGAAGCATTTTAGCAATTGGTAAAATGTAGGGTTCAGCGGAGCTCGCCGGTCAGAATAGGTTCAGATGGTCTCGACGGAAAGACCAGGTGTAGACCTAGTTCATGTTCTGGTCGATCCAGTCGAGGAGCGAGTTGACGCGGGCGTAAACCCCGGGGTATCCCTCTACGGCGCAGCCCTCCCCCCAGCTGGTTATTCCGTCCAGTACCCATGTTCCTCTGCGGGAACATACCAGCGGTCCACCGGAGTCACCCTGAAACCACATCGTAACATTTAGTCATTGAGTTTTACCACAGTTATATATGTACTAACCATACCGCTATATGTATTTTTGATTAAAACCTCTATACATTTGTGAAGCTGTGTGTCGTTATGATGACCTTCTCCCCACGTTACCCCGGATGTAAAAGCCATACCCGTACCTGACAAGTGTCCTGGCCTCCTTCTGGGTAGCCTGCGCACATCATGTAGCCAGTAATCTGGCGGAACATACCGTAGGCATCTCTACAGTCCTGGTTGCTGACCACCGGCACGCGAGCTTGCTTCAAAACGTCATCATTTCCAGTACCTGCAAGG
Organism: Branchiostoma floridae x Branchiostoma japonicum; assembly: GCA_013266295.2. Lineage (NCBI taxonomy): Eukaryota > Metazoa > Chordata > Leptocardii > Amphioxiformes > Branchiostomatidae > Branchiostoma > Branchiostoma floridae x Branchiostoma japonicum. Next base: position 6,093,392 of record CM023837.1, on the reverse strand, counting down.
CAGTGCATTAAACCTTTATTTTACAGCTACAATAAGATATTCCTATCGCCATGATTTGTAGTGTAACTGTAAAAAGTGGTGATCTATTCCTCAATCAGTACATCTATTACATGTTTCAGACATGAGAATACAACAACAACTGATTATGATCCCGAGATCTCGATATTGCTTGAACTTCGAGATATGTCTTACGAATGTCGAGATATCGTTGAACCGATGAAAGGCATGAGTGTTGCATTAGAATGACTGTCAGCGACAGTGAGTATAAGAATAAGAAATCAGGCACCAGAAAAGGAGCCCGAAAGCGTTAATTCCATCGATAAGATCTGAATCAATGAACGTACGATAACAAGACAGCTGAGTTTCGTAAAACATTGCACGACTATGTCAAGAATGCCTTTAGTTTGCGATCGTACGGCGAATGTGACCGCGCCGTTAAGCATAACGGAAAGCTGTCAGCCTTACCCTCAGTTGCTCCCCACCCTGTGATGACACACAAGGTTCCCACTCCAGGTTCGTCCTCAGAGTCTTCCGGCAGACACGCCGTGCTCACGTGCTGGTTCAAGGTGGCTGGTTGGCTCAGCTTCAACAGGGCGATATCCCTGTTGGGAACTGGGAAGGAGCGGTAGTTCTCGTGCATGATCACCTGAGGTAAAATAAGATGAAACATGGTTTCTGCTGCGAACATCAAACGGGGACAAGAAGGTATCATTTGAAAGCAAAGCGCGCGCGCGCGCACGGACGCACTAATCATTGAATAGAAAGAAAATGGAAAAAGAGCATGTGTTCGTACTTAGCACAGAGCAAGAGAGTGAATGAATGTGAATACGAATCTAGAATGACAGAATACAGGACACAAGACAAGCGGTGACACTGAGGAAATTAAGATTTGATATCTTTAGCCTGTCATCAAGTAGATTGCGTATTTCTTTGTTGCAACTAAATTCTCCGCATACACGATCACAAAACCGCCAGGAAGGCCTTACCAATGGATGAAGTTGCTATCAAAATGCTTCCTCATAGTGTATTCATGAAACCTGAATAAGCTAGGCGAGTGTTGTGCATCTGGTTGTTTATAGGGTCCCGTGTCAGTTATGAGGATTATGTACAGTTACAGTAAGTAATGTGTGAGACGCATTACCTGGTCGAGGCTGAAAATTTGCGCGGTCGAGTCGCTGTTACCATCGTAATGATGCTTGCCCAGGACGACAGTGTAGCGTCCCGGGTTGTTGGCACTGAAAGGAAACAAGATCGGAACATCTGCTTGAGAAAACCGCACATCCATAACAACGACGGAATTCATGACCTGTTTCAAAATTCCATCAGAATAGGGGAGTTCGTTGAAATATCAGATGACCTATGAAAATCGCTACGGTATTAAAGAAACAACGTACATCAACTAGACCATACTAGCAGACGACATGCCAAACTATGTCTACATGCAGCAAAGGAATCGTGATTTACAGCTGCGAACACACAACTGTTTACGCCATGTCAATTTTAATACTTCGCGGAGGTCATGACCTCCTTCACGGAGTAACAAGCGTGCACTGCATACAAGTTGAAATGATAGCATGATAAATGGCTGGCTGTTCGAGCCACCGCTAGTTCTTCGTCCTCATTGTGATCTCCTTGTGGATACCCCCCCGCCACTACTTTATACCGTACTGCCTTTATATCTAACTGTGCCATTCCTTACCTGCCGTCCACACAGTGTGCAGCAGTGACGACCCACTGTGGACTGATGAGCGTCCCGCCGCAGATGTGGCCAAAGTCGGTCACCTGGAGGGATGCCTGCCAGGGCCAGCTGCTGGACACGGCACCTTCCCCGCCCACGATCCGGTTCAGCGGCGGGAACACAGGTTTGATGGACTGAGCTCCACAGGACGACTCCGGGTTAACTATCAAGAAACGTTTCTGGTTAGACATCCAGGTAGAACATTACGTAATGCAAATTTTAGATGAAGCAATTGGGTAAGTTCTCTGAAGAGTCAGCAGGGAATCGAGACAATTTATGAGGATCCATACTCTTCAGAGAATTTATCCAGTTGCTTGACTTCATTTGCATTGCGTAACTTTTCTTCTGGTTTTGTCATGCTCACCTGTGGTGAACTATGGTGCCTTTTCAAGTAGCTATTATAAGTGCAATTGGGCGTCGCTACGGCTTGCATATTCAGCCAAGCACACCGGGTCACCCCTACATGGTCACCCTGTTACCATGATGTCAGTGACACTGTGGCACTTAGTCTAAGAGATGCAGTGCCTGTGAAGCTGGTGTGTTACGCCGAAGGGCGGTTATACCGGCTATACAGATACAGATACAGATACAGATACAGATACAGTATATGGCCTAAACTTACTGCACCCAAACTCGTCACTTGCGTCTGCGCAGTCGTTATTTCCGTCGCACGTGACCCCGTCGCTGACACAGGTCCCATCAAAGCAGGTGAAGTCGGAGGGGGAACACGTCGCTGTTTGGAAAACAAGATCAGGAATACAAATATGGCAAAATTCGATATGAGAAATATGATTTACCTACACATGTATGTGGCTCACTGATGTGTCGACATATAAGTATACAGACGAAAAAAAGGAATATCAGCAGACCACAATTCTCTTTTTCAGCACTTATCAAGAACATGTGCGTAATATATATATATATGCAGTATACAATTACTAGTAAATCAATTGACAAGTTCTGTGCCGCAAAGTGTTGTTTTTGTGGACTGAAGGCGTACGTTAAACATAGAACTCAGGAGAACTCACAGGGTGGGTCCTCGGCGCTGTAGGTCGCGGAAAAGCCCGACTTGGTCACCGACCCGTCCGATGTGAAGAGCAGGAATGCGTCACTTCCGCTCGTGGACACCTCTTTATGGTGCGGACCACATAGTTTCTTGGCTAGAGGAGCGTTTCGGTCTGTTCCATCATGTAAGGCCAGGGAATCGTAGTTGCATAGTGTCCCCACTTCCAAATTGAACTTTGCAAACCTGTGGTCAAGACAGAGAATACTTTGAATGCCTAAACGTGCATATAGGACCATGGGTACACATTTATGAAATGCCACGAGGATAGTAAAATGTAATATACAAAACTTTATAAGAAAAACTCATCTCCGATGCTCAGTTTTCAGTTAAGCCAGGCGACTTGATGATGCGTATCGCAAAATATATTTTGAACTTCATGATTGTAATATCATGTATATGTAAGGATGTGTCTATTGATTCATTTGGACTATATGTTCATGCATTTCACCTGTAAAGTTTGTTATATTTTGTCTAACCCTTACCTCTCCCCTTATATGATATTAATACAAAGTGGCTAGCAGGCCGATTTCAGTTTTTCATGAATAAGCAAAGGCTCAAACGAAACTTTTTCTCACCTTATGACGATAATTTTTCCCGGGGTAACAGAGATGGTCCAAGAGCACTCCGCGTTGTTTGGGTAGCGGTTCGGGTATTGGGGAGAGGTGAAGGAGCCCGAGTCACCCGACAGGACAAGTGGGTTTCCACAGGCACCCGCGGGGGGTGGGGGAGGAGGGGGGAGGGTCGCTGAGAGGAAGAAACATTGGTGTTAACAACGGGCACTACTGGATTTTACGTAACACAAAATACATCAAGCAACTGCATGAATTGTCTGAAGAGTCAGGCGTTTCAGAAAACAACTGTACACTTGCCTTGTTTATACTCATTCTCAGTCACTGAAGAAAGAAAGTGGGTTTATCTGACTCTTCATAGACTTCAGTCAGTTGCTTGATTTATTTTGTCCTACGTACTATGTTCTACTTGTTGTCTAACCTTCATCGACACTGTAGCTACTGGATTTTATTACTGACTAGATGAGAAAAAAATGACATGGGATAAGCTTGAATTTTCATATGTCATTGTACCCTTCAATCTCACAACCTAGTTTACTTTTAAATACCACAAAACATCACATTTAAGTAATCTAGTACGGGTACTTCTGCTGGTTCATTATTCGAGATAAGCCCACGTCTAGTCTCAAAAGCTGTTGTTTTGTAAATGATTGTGACTTTGATAAAACTAGAGCCTTTTACCTGAAGGATCAACCTCTGTGAATCTCGCAAGAAATCCTGATTTGGTGACGGAGCGGTCAGTTTCGAACACAACCCGGATTCCATTGGTGGCAGAGATGTAGGTAGGCGCTTCCCTACCACAACCTTTTGCTGTAACAAATTGAATGCAAAAATATAGACCAATCGGCATCATAAGTCTATCTTTGGTACGTTTGGGACTGTTGTCTTAAAAAAAATAGATAAAATAAGCCAGCCTTTTATCAATATGTAAAATACAAAACCGGTACAAATTCAAGATGACAGGGCTATTACATTGAACATGACTTGTAGTTTTGCAAAGTATGTGAACAGCAAAATGTACGAAACCATCAAAAAATTCTTACCGACTTCTTGCCCACTCTCGAAGACGGTGACTTTGTCGTATCGACATTTTGGGGGAGATCCCTCCAGGACAAAGTCGTCAAAGGTCAGCTGGACGACCTTGGTGTCTCCGACGAAAATGTTCCACTCGCAGTTCGCTCTGTTGGAGTACGCGCTTGGATAGTTCATGGAAGAGAAGGAACCGGACACACCTCGTAGGAAGCCTGGACCGCCACATCCCGACTCTAAACATGCATCAGAAATACGTAGAATTAACTATGTGATCTGACTTTATAGCCAAACAGCTGTATGGCTACAGATGCTGCTAGATCTTTTCTGTCGATCCTTTCCACCTTTTCAACTTTCATTGGACGATTCGTTTTAAGCAACTTGAAATACAAGAAACAGTCCAGACAGAAAGAAAGAGGGGCAATAAATTGAATGTATTGAAGGATGGTATCGGAGAACGGACCGTCACAACACTAAACACTAAGTGAAGCATTAAGAAGAACGGAAAACCGAGAAGGGTAGAGAAAACTGGTTGTCAGATCTTCTGTGGTGTCTCCACGGTCAAAATATTACACTAAGGGATAGGTGAGATGAGATGAGAGAGTGCTGGAACACTCACGACACTGATTGGACTCCTCGTCACTTCCGTCACCGCAATCGTCATTTCCGTCACACCTCACACCGTTGCTGACGCAGTTTCCGTTCCCACACGTGAACTGGTTGGGGCTGCAGGTTTGTACTGGACCTGGAGTGGAAAGAAGTTGTTGGGGAGATACAATGTTGCCATAATGTTCACAGTACACAGTACAGTACAAAACAGCCTTCTCTGATGCAGCTCTATAAACAACTGCTGGCAATGACGAACCTAACTTGTTGTGTGTGGTACCACCAGTGACTTGCAGCAACGTGCTTTCATTAGTGACATTTCGCTGCGCTCACTCGGCGATTCAATCGGTGGTCACAGGAAATGGCCAGGCCTTATGACACCATACACACCTCGGGGCGGGTCATTAACCCTTAAATGTCTAGAGGGATTCGGACTTACATGAACAGCGCAGCCGCTTTCCCACCCATTTCGGGCGGCCCCTTTTGATCCTACAGGTGAGGGTTTCACGGCCTCTCACTCTCTCGCATCCTGGCCGGCACACAAAGTTGCAGGTATCGCCGACATTAAACGGCGCCTCGCATCCGCTACGAATGGTGTCGGGTAAGCTGATTTCATCACACGTTTCTGGGAGGGTTTATTGTAACGTTAATACATGTACATGTCAATGGATGTGTGGATTGATTAACGTATTGGCAAACTGGAGGCACAAACCTTAACGCTTTTACAAGGTGACAAAACATTACAATTAAGGTGTTTTTGATTCCAATAGATACTAGTGCATTTTGTCATGAAGATGTACAAGTATTATACATTTGCAACAACAGTAAAATGAAATACCATAAATAGGAAAAGATTCGACGAGGAACGGTTACATACATTGAAAATACGAATTCAAGTATGCAGTAGATGCCGGTCAAATCGTCAGTTCTTGTTTTCTTTGAATACATGCTGTTCACAACTATAAAGAATATTATAACTCACCCTGTGTGTATGATAACTCGATTAAAGTCAGTGTAGCCAGGATGAGGAGAACATGACATGCCCTGCAATGCAAATGATACCGATTAGATAATCTGTAATATGTGTCTACTGGTTTCCAGGCGTTATTTTATAATCAACGTATCAATTCCAGAACGAGTTTATAAGTGATATTTGAGCAGTCTGATCAGATTTTGGCCACGCCTACCTTTTGATACGAATCTAATCAAATTTGAGTTAAATTTGAGTCAAATTTGACTGCCAACCACGCCCCGACCACTGCTGACCTACATGTACTTCCAACCACCAGCCAAAGAGTCCCGAACCATGGTCGAGCCCCCCGTCCACACCCGAATATTTTAAAAAACATTCATCAGCCGAACAGTAGCCGACCTCGCCGAACACCGGCCAACTGCAGCCGACCTTGCTCCCAACCTACTCCCAACCATGGTTGGGGAGGGGGGGGGGCGGGAGTTCGGCATGCAGTGTTCGGGAGGCCATATTCGGCTGTGTGTGGCAGGGGCTTTAGTCACGTCTCACGAGACACGCGAAATGTTGAACAGTCGGTCGGAGTTGTCTTACATTGCTGGTGACGTCAATCGTTGCCATGGAAATCAAACATGGCTGCCAGCCGCGCAACGAAGCGCAAAGTGATGTTGTTACCTAACGATTTTGCCTCCCGATATCTGCTTGGAGATTAGTCGCATGGAGGGCAGTATGAGATACAACACAGTTTTGACACGGAAACTACTACTGTACAGGAAAAATCACTAGTGTATTAATTATGACGGGCGTGTCTACCGAAAACTAAAACGGCAGGACAGGATCTAAGTCATTACTTGAAAAAGGCAACGGAAAATTGGTATCTAGGGGGAAATAGATAATAATTTACATCCAAAACGTCCTAAAATGGTGAATATCCCTGTGAGCGTGGGCTTTTACGACAGTAAATTCAAAATCATTTTAAAAGAATCCTCGTTGTTGGTAAAGAGTATAGTATTTCGTATTTTTCTCAAACGCTAGAACGGAGAAAAGGTCTCGCGGGAAAACTCGGTGATTGTATGTTCTCGTTGGATATTTAGGCTACGATTGAACCGACCGTTGAGAAATGCCTAGGACAACCTTTTTTCAACCACAAGACAACAAATGTTTGTACGACAGATTCGCGACTGCCCCAAGAATGTCCTTAATTTGTAAACGTATCGAAGTGACGTTTGCGACCAGGCCGTACAGAGGTACGTTCCTTCTTACAAGTAAGCGCAGTCCTGTCGTGTTTTTGTCCGATAAGTATAGTACTAGACTGAGAATGACAGTATACATCAACCCTCTGCAAGTGTTGTGTGGTGTGGTGTGGTGTAACGCGTGGACCGCTAAGAAATTAAGCTATGTCCCTGTTTCAATACCAAGCAACAAACGATATGGCACATTTAGAAATGCAGTTGAATAACATTTCAAAAATCTCCCACAATAGTGCACACACTTTGGTGACTTATCAGTCGGTCTCTACATTAACATTACTTATAGGATGAATAAGAAACTTACCTCATCTTGACTGTGTACACCAACAAGTGTTTTTCAGCAGAATCAAGGAGAACACTTCCTTCCGATGAGAGACACTTCCACACAACAGGTGTCTTGGTGTCTTGGCGGGTACTGGGGTTATAAGGTGCGAGTGACCAACAATTAAGATGGTGAAATGTCACCTATTATCATGCAGATTTGCCGATCCTGTAGCCCGAAGGAAAAATGGGCGTAGCCACTTGTGTTGTCACCTAAGCATCTTGAGATATAAAATTGCCCCCCCCCCCCCCCCCACACACACATACACACCGACAACACTAAACCAAGCCTTTTGATCCTTTTTGAGTTTTCAGAGAACGGCTTTAATAAACTCAGCGTCATTTCCCCGAGTATTTGCCAGATCCCTGTCGGGGTTTGGTTGGTACTAATAGCTTGAGAGAACCGGTTTTGTCGCCTACTTCCCATCGTGTTGTAATTATGAGACTGATTCCTGTTTTCGTAACCTGAATAAAGGTCTTTGACGTCTGTGGCGCACCTATTTTTCAGTATTTTTTGTCAGGGTTTCTTTGATATATTTGAATGCATGAATTTGTGAAGCGATATGTGTTAGTTTCAACTTTATCCATAGACTGGCCCATTCACTAGATGTTTTTGGAAGTTTCTTCGTTCCATAGAATAAACAAGGCATCTGGGATTCAGACGTTTTGCTCCTGAAATCCGCAAAATGTCTCAACGTTGGGCATGCATATACTTTTTGTCTTTACTGGAGCATAAAATGTACATAAAAGGGCGCATATCCCACATGGCTTGCGTGACTAAATGTGCCTCTCGGGCGTATGTCGTCACAAGATAATTGTATGATTATCTTGTCTAACTGGCACTGTGAACGAAAACCAAAAAAGGAAACCAACAAGTAGGTCACTCCATTGTGACAGATATGCGAACACAAGAAAAGTGATGAGCCCTTTAGTACACAATCATCGGGATTTTTTGAGACGGTTATCAGCCACAGGTTATTACATATAGTTGGAGAAAGTCACCGACATGGAGACAAAATATACTGGTTAATCATACTCAGCTCCTGGTTAGCGTGTTAGCAAACAAGCAAGTGATCAAACGACATCTTCCATGAATTGTGTCGATTTTTACGATTGATCGTCAAATTCTACTGATAGCACTTCATTAATGATATCCAAGGTACCCAAGTTTAGGCCATTTGGCATTTAAGACAATCAAAATATGTTTTGGCGCATCTTGAAGTTAATTTTCTTTAGATTATCATGTGATGTTGAAACAACAGCGACGTTCATTGAAAGCTAGCTAGCCAAACACAACAAAACAATCTGCTCAGTTCCAGACAAAATATTTATTGTTCACCCCGATTCACAAAGACATACGGTTACGTTGAAACGTTTTATTTGTCCACATCTGTGTCAGTACCTAAAACGGTACATCATCTAGTTTGCATCCATCTTCCGGTCTGCTGGTCCCAGGGTAAGTAGGGAGGGGTAAGTGAGCTTTGGTCCACAAACACTGATCGCGAAGTATTTTTGACCAACCTCAAGTCGTTTCTATACATAACTCATAAGTGTTCCCTTATTTTGAGTAATGTAATATTTCTAATACTTTGTCATACCCTAACACACATAAAATACACACCAGCAATATCTTCTAATTGTTAAGCCCTTATTTCGTACACACTAGGAATCTGTACCTGGGTTGACTTTTTTCACTGCATATGATGTTAAATCTATTCTTCATCAACAACAACAACAACAAAAATTACACACACCAACTTAACCCTATTTTGTTTTACAATTCATACTATGGATATTATGGATACTTGAGTTAATTATATATCAAAGATGTCAGCCCCTGATTTTACACCACAAAAAGAAAATGGTTATTGATCTAATAACGTTATATCACGAAGCGTCATGATGACTATGACGTGTTTGCAGACGGTGACGCTGATTGGTTAAATCTGGAAGACTCAGAGTTGTAAATTTGCACGTTTACATTTTGTTTGTCATGACTATAATCACAAGTTAACATTCAAGTTAACCTGGCAACTTCCTGTTTTTGACATCCAACATGGCGGACAATACATGTGAGTGCAATCTTTGAAAACTTTATTGCGAATACAATACTGCAGGCGTACGGAGTCTGAATTGCGTAGGTATTTGCAGGTATTTATGTGACTGAAGCAATTTAGAAATTGGAAAGATGTAGAATGTAGAGTGAATAATTTGCCAGTCAGAATAGGCCCAGTTGGTCTGCGGAAAGACCAGGTGTAGACCTAGCCTGATGGATTGATGTGCTGGTTGATCCAGTCGAGGAGCGAGCTGACGCGGGCGTAAACCCCGGGGTATCCCTCTACGGCGCAGCCCTCCCCCCAGCTGGTTATTCCGTCCAGTACCCATGTTCCTCTGCGGGAACACACCAGCGGTCCACCGGAGTCACCCTGAAACCACATCGTAACATTTAGTAATGTTTATCCACAGTTATCCATGTATTCATACCGCATTATGCATTTCTAAACCTCTATACATTTGTGTACTTTGAACTTTATTCGTCACCTTCACATCGGTGGCACAGACGGTCATAATGCCGTGTGCAGAATTACAAAATTAAAAGCAAATTATATACAAATAGTGAGAAACTTAACAAACATAGGAAACTAAGCAAATTATATAAAGACAATAAAAAAACATTGTTACAAGAGGAAATCATATTAAAAAAAAGGATGATGAAAACATTAGGGTTGTGTCAAAACAACTTAGGGGAAACCAAATGAAGGTAACTGAGTGCCATTATGATGACCTTCGACCCAAGCGGTCCCGGATGTAAAAGCCATAACCGTACCTGACAAGTGTCATGGCCTCCTTCTGGGTAGCCTGCGCACATCATGTATTCAGAAATCGGGCGGTGTGCGTAGGCATTTCTACAATCCTGATCACTGACCAACGGCACGCGAGCTTGCTTCAAAATGTCTTCATAGCCAGTACCTGCAAGGCAGTGCATAAAACCTTCATTTTACAGCAACGATATTATAGTAAAAAAGATACTCCTGTCGTCATATTTCGTAGTGTGTAATCTATTGAATCAACACATTTATCACATGTTTCGGACTTGTGAATACAACAGCAACTGATTGGTGAAACAATCTAAGAATGTAATCCTGGGTTGTTAAGGCCGCGGTCTTTTTCGTCGAATGCAGTCGTACCACTTTGATATCGTAGTATTTTCAATCAGGCTGTGACAGAAACAACCGCTGACAAGGATCTAATACTACTAGACAACTGAATTTTGTACGACACTTGCGTGACTTTCTCAACAATGCCCATAGTTTGCGATCGTACGACAATCGTACGACGAATGTCTGGAATATGGCAGCCTTCAGGGTGACTTACCCTGAGTTTCTCCCCACCCTGTGATGACGCACGTGGTTCCCACTGCAGGTTCGTCCTCAGAGTCGTCCGGCAGGCACGCTGTCCTCACGTACTGGTTCAAGGTGGCTGGTTGGCTCAGCTTCAACAGGGCGATATCCTTGTTGGGAACCGGGTAGGACAGGTAGTTCTCGTGCATGATCACCTGAGGTAAACGAAAATGAAACATGGTTCCTGCTACGAACATCAAGTGGGGACAAGAAGCTTTTGAAAGCACGCACACGCATGCACTAATCATTGAATAGAAAGAGAATGGAGAGAGCTAGGACATTTGTTCGTACTTAGCACAGTGAAAGAGAGTAGAAATGCTGAATAAACCACTTACCTGGTCAAGGCTGAAACGTTGCTCGGTCGAGTCACTGATATAAGAATTGTGGTGCATGCCGAGGACGACAGTGTAGCGTCCCGGTGTGGGACTGAAAGTAAAACAAAAATTACGGATCATTCGACTATCCACCCTCATACCACAAATCAGTAGGATGTGATGTTCCCATAGGCTACTGATTTGTGGTATTCCCGACATGTTTTTTTACCCTACTCAAGAGATCTCCAAACGAATCCAGAAGCAAGCGTGCACTACACTGCATACAAGTTTCTTGAAATAATAGCATAATAATAAAAAAATAAGTGGCTGGCTGTTCGAGCCACCACCAGTTTTGTGCTGTGCGTTGTTCGTCCCCATTGTGATCTCCTCATTGATGACACTTATTTGATACCTTACTGCCTTCATATCTAACTGTATCCTTACTTGGCGTCCACACAGTGTGCAGCAGTGACGACCCACTGAGGACTGATGAGCGTCCCGCCGCAGATGTGGCCAGAGGTCTGGAGGGATGCCTGCCAGGGCCAGCTGCTGGACACGGCACCTTCCCCGCCGACGATACGGCTTAGCGGAGGGAACACAGGGTGGATGGGCTGAGCTCCACAGGATGATTCCGGGTTAACTAACAAGACACATTTGTGGTTAGACATCCAGGTAGGACGTTACGTAATTCAAGTTCTCTGAAGAGTCATCAGAGAATCCAGCCAATTCATGAGGATCCATGACTCTTCAAAGAATCTAGTGAGTTGATTTTTTTTTGTATTACGTAACTTTTCTTCTGGTTTTGTCATCATCAGCTGTGGTGAAGTAGGGCCCAAGAAGCTCTTAGTGCAATTACGTAATACAAATTTTAAATAAAGCAATTGGGTAAATTCTCTTCAGAGTCATCAGAGAATCCAGACAATCTATGATGATCCATACTCAGAGAATTTATCCAGTTGCTTGATTTCTTTTGTATTAACGAACTTTTCTTCTTGTTTTTTGTCATCATGAACTGAGGTGAAGTATGATGCTTTTTCAAGTAGCTTTGAGTGCATTGCGACTTCCCTACAGCTCGCGTATTTAGCCAAGCACACCGGGTCTACTCTTCTTACCTAATAAGACACAAATGTTAGACCATACTTTTTTGTTTGTTTGTTTGTTTGTTTGTTGAAATGTTTCAAACCATTTCATAGCAGTGGCTAGTAATCTTATTCTCGCTTCAACCGTGCACTTTGAAGTGTTACCATGTCAATGACGCTGTGACACTACTCTAAGAGATGCGTTATGTGCGTGGCCTAAACTTACTGCACCCAAACTCGTCACTTCTGTCTGGACAGTCGTCATTTCCGTCGCACGTGACCCCGTTGCTGACACAATTCCCATCAAAGCAAGTGAACTCGGAGGGGGAACACGTTCCTGTTCAGGAAAGAAAATCAGGAATACAAATATGTCAAACGTTGATGTGAGAAATATGATGTACAATATGATTGGCTCACCGCTGTGTTGGGTAAGTATGCAGACAAAAAAGGAATATTAGTTGACCATAGTTCTGTTTTTCAGCACATAAGAACCTGTGCGTGGTATACACACTCGTAAATCAATTGGCAAGAAATCCTGTGAAGTGTTCTTTTTGTGGACTTGCGTTAAACAAGGAACTGCTGATGAAGCTAATTATAAGTGAAGAGCGTGAACTCACGCGGTGGGTCCTCGGCGGTGTAGGTCGCGGAAAAGCCCGACTGGGTCACTGACCCGTCCGATTTGAAGAGCAGGAATGCGTCACTTCCGCTCGTGGCAACCTCTCTATCGTGCGTACCACATAACTTCTTGACTAGAGGAGCGTTTTGGTCTGTTCCATCATGCAAAGCCAGGGAGTCGTAGGCGCACGAGTCCCCTACCTCCAAATTGAACGATGCAAACCTGTGGACAAGATAGGGAATACTTCGAATGCCCAAACGTACATATAGGACTATGGATATACATCTATTATATGTCATGTCAGTTGGTTTATTAGATTATTTGTACAGTGGTACCCACGTCGACGTTAGTCATGTGGGCGCCGCCATATTGTCAGGCTGCTCCCACCATCCATTCTTAATACAGGTCCAGAGTTTGTCCTAATTCGGTTGCCTCGAGTCGTCGATCGCATCCATACTGGCGCTAACCTTTATCCACCTCTTCCCTTATGATCTCAATGAAAAGCGGTCAGCAGGCCGATTTATTTGAGTTTTTCTCACCTTATGACGACAATTTTTCCTGGAGTGACAGAGATGGTCCAAGAGCACTCCGCGTTGTTTGGGTAGCGGTTCGGGTATTGGGGAGAGGTGAAGGAGCCCGAGTCACCCGGCAGGACAAGTGGGTTTCCACAGGCACCCTGCGGAGGGGGTGTAGGGGGAGCAGGGGGGAGGGTCGCTGAGAGGAAGAAACAACGGTGTTAACAACGGGTACTACTGGATTTTACGTAGCACAAAATACATCAAGCAACTGGATACATTCTCTGAAAAGTCAGACGTTTCAGATAGCATTTATATGAAGGTTACATTATTTTGTCTTCATACTCATTCTCAGTCACTGATGAAAGAAATCATATGGCATAAGATAAGCGAGAATCTTCATTATGTTCATATCATCATTCTCCATTGTACCTTCCAATTACGTCCACAAAACATCACATTAAGGGAAGATCATGTGTGAGTACTTGTGCTGTGACCATTAGACCCCGTGGTCGAACTAAGACCATGTCTCAATAGTTACATAATACTGTTTAGCAAATCGTTTATCTTTGATAAAGCGAGAGCCTTTTACCTGAGGGATCAACCTCTGCGAATCTTGCAAGAAATCCTGAGCCCGTAACGGAGCCGTCAGATCGAAACACAACCCGGATCCCATTGGTGGTAGAGGTGTAGCTAGGCGCGCTACTGCCACAACCGGTTGCTATAACAATATCAAAACATTCACCAAAGATTCATTGGTACGGTAGACAGTTTTTTTTTTAAATAAGAAAAAACAGGTAAAATAAGTCTGCCTTTAATCAAAATGTAAAATAAAAACCGGTACAAATTTAAGGCTGTTATTTTGAACATGACTTGTATTTTTGCAAGGTATGAGAACAGCAAAATGTACGTAACCATAAAACATTCTTACCGACTTCTTGTCCATTCTCAAAGACGGCGACTTTGTCGTAATGACATCCCGGAGGAGATCCCTCCAGGGCAAAGGCGTCAAATGTCAGCTGGACGGTCTTGGTGTCTCCGACGAAAATGTGCCACTCGCAGTTCGCTCTGTTGGAGTACGCGCTTGGATAGTTCATCGAAGAGAAGGAACCGGACACACCTCGTAGGAAGCCTGGACCGCCACATCCCGACTCTAAACATGCATCAGAAATACGTATGTGATTTGTTGGCTACGGATTCTGCTAGATCTTTTCTGTCTATCGTTTCCAACGTTTCAGGTTTCAATGGATGCCTCGTCTTGTGCAACTTAAAAAAAGAAACTGTCATACAAGAAATAGTCCAATGAAAGAGGGGTAGGCAACGGAAGAGATGGGAGGATAATGTCAGAAAACGAACTGCCACGACACTAGGTGAAGAACGGAAAACCGAGAAGGGTAGAGAAAACTGGTTTCAGATCTTCTTAGGTGTCCCAACAGTCAAATAATTATACTGAGGGATAGGTGAGATGAGATCAGAGTGTGCTGGAACACTCACGGCAATTACTGGAGTCTTCGTCACTTCCGTCGCCGCAATCGTCATTTCCGTCACACCTCACACCGTTGCTGACGCAGATTCCGTTCCCACACGTGAACTGGTTGGGACTGCAGGTTTGTACTGGAGCTGGGAAGAAGTTGTAAAAATGTTCAGAGTACACAGTACAAAGTTACATCTCTGATGCAGCTTTTTAGACGATGCAAACTTGCTTCTCTCATGCAAACGTAGGTCTCTAATGCAGTTCTTTAGAGAACAGCTGGCAATGAGCAGCATTCAAGAGCAGCGCGTTGTGCCATTCCTATTAATCTTGAGCTTATTGTCCTTTTCCAACCCTAACACAGCTTACGGCTGTGGACAGACTGCAATCGTGATTTCTACCGGTAGAATCGGTGATTCTGCCAGATTGCAATCTCTTCCCTGACATACATGTATGTAAAGACTTCTTACCAGGCGGATCCTGGGCGCTGAAGGACGCGCTGAAACCGGATTTAGTGACAGAACCGTCTGATTTGAAGGATAGGAATGCGTCACTTCCGGTGGTGAGAACCTGGTCGGCACTGTTGCCGCACAGCCTCGCCACCTCCGGGAAGGCCGAGGACGAGCCGTCGTGCACAACCAGGGCATCATAACCGCACCCTCTGTGAGCTTCAATGTCCAAGGCCTCAAAGCTGCGGAGAAAGTTGAAAAAAGAGATAACGATGATGAAAGTTTTAGTTCATCAAACCCCCTCTTGCCACTAGACGGCAATCGCTGGGCGACCGTTGAGCGACCAAAATTGTATTTGTGCACATCCTTGTTTTATAACTAGAATATGGTGGTCAAACCTTGTTGACAACTATGGTGCTCAATTGACACCTTGATTCCATGGTGAGATATATCAACGTTCACCATACAACAAACATGGATTACACAAGATTCAGTTTCAGTAAATAGGGTGGATTTTCTCACTTTATGGCAACGACTTTCCCTGGAGAGACCGATATCTTCCAGGAGCACTCCTGGTTGTTGAGATAGTGACTAGGATATTCCGGACTTGTGAAGGAACCAGAGTCCCCAGGCAACACGGTCGGGTTTCCACAGGCAGGCTCCTCCTCCCCTGCAAACAAATTGGGGACAGTGGTTCGATCACACATACATTTGCACACCCAGCAAGAGTCCTCAGCTATTTTGCAAACTTTTTTATAGTCCGTTCATGATACACTTTGCTGTATGAATGTTACATTTCGTACATGACAAGTACTGTATGTATAACATAATATACCATAACATAACATATGATATGATACAAAATGTATGTCATGATATCATATTAAAGGAACTTGAACTGATAAAAGTGAACTTGATATTAGATATTTCTGAGTAAGTGAAAAATTAGAGACCTTCATCTGGGTTATGGTTGGAACATAAATAGTAAAAATGATATTATTTTTTTAATAAATTCGACATATTGAAAATGTATGGTGTTGGGAAGTTCACTCATTTTAAATACTCCAGTGGTTAATTTGGCTCGTGGAAACAACTTACTCTCGCAGACGAGGTCTGTCCCACTCCAGGCCCCACCCCTACACGTCCTGGTGCTGTCGCCTCCAGTACTCGTGAAGCCCGAGCTGCAGGCGTAGGTGCAGGTCTCCTCCGCTTCGTAAGGGGACTCGCAGCCGGTGACGACTGTGTTCGCTACAGTAGGTCTGGGGGGGCAGCCATCACCTGCAACATGGATAGGTGTTACCGTTTCTGTTTAGATTTGCCTGTAAAAGTTAGAAACTTTCCTATGTGTAATTTTACTTTAAGCAGTTATCTAGAATTTTTTTAAACTAAATTTTGTAAATTTTGTGAACTAAAGAGATGGTCTGACTACAAAGGGCATAGGACAGAGAACGGAGGTGCACGAACCTAACTTGTTGTGACAAGTCTTAAGTGGGTACTCCCAGTGACTTACAGTACTCTGTGGGTAATGTTATTGACAGTTGCTGTCAATCTGTGGTTACAAAATCTCCCCCTCCTTTTCTGTCACTCTACTGCATTCAAATACCAACGGACACACAAGCAAACACACCGAAAACTATACATAATAAACAACTCACTGTTGCAGATCAGGTCGCTGCCGCCCCATTGTCCGTTTATGCACCTCCTAGTGGCATCCCCTCCTGCTGCGATGAACCCCGCATTACATTGATAGGTGCAGATTTCTCCAGCAGTGTACTCAGGTTCGCACCCGGTGACGCTAGTGTTGGGTACGGTCGGCCTGCTGCTGCACGGGTCGCCTAAAGACAGCGACGGTTTACATGTATGAAGGTTAGACATCCATGTAGAACATTACGTAACATCAGTGACTGAGAATGACTAAGAATTCTCAATGACTGACAACTATCAGTCACTGATGAATGGGTTGCTGCTACGGCTTGTAAATGTAACAAAAGACGCACTCATATACACATACTACAGTTGCAAGTTGCTTTGAAAGTACACTATGGCTTTTAACATCACTGACTGACCAAGTTACTGGTACAAGGTCATCAGTTTCTTTGTTTATTGTTTGACAGGTCTAGAGTCTACACTGTGACCTGTTTTCAGGTACCCCCGAGGACATGTAAGTAAGTTTTGAGCAATATTATGTAGTGTTTAGACGGATTCCGACTTACATGAACAGCTCAGCCGCCTTCCAACCCATTTCGGGCGGCCCCTTCTGATCCTACAGGTCAGGGTTACACGTCCCCTCCGTCTCTGGCACCCTGGCCGGCACGCAAAACTGCAGGTATCGCCGACATTATGCGGCGCCTCACATTCGGTATGAATGGTGTCCGGTAAGTTGATTTCACCACACGTTTCTGGGAGGGTTTATAAATAAATAAATAGATAAAGATTCGACGAGGAATGGTTAGATACATTAAAAATATATAATATAATATGAAAGCAAATATGCAGTAAATGTCGGCCAGTTTGTAAGTGTTTCTGAAAATGCATGCTGTGTACAACTCATCATCATCATCATATCGACCGTATTGGTAGGGTGATATACCCTTTCGTTGGCTGATACAAGACGGGTGCGCCAGGCCTCTGTCCGGGTGATTTGGAGTGAATCACCAACCCCATACAGTAGGATCTGGACAATCGCACACCGGGGCATGCCCCCAACTGTTTTTCGAAAGGTGTGGTGGGTTCTTTATCGTGCGTACAAAGAATATTAGAACTATTATGACGTCCAAAATATTCAAAATAACTTAATGTGTGTGAACTCACCCTGTGTGTATGATAACTCGATTGAAGTCAGTGTAGCCAGGATGAGGAGAACATAACATGCCCTACAACGCAAACGATACCTATTAGATAATCTGTAATATGTGAAGTGTCCACTGGTTTCTCAGAAGTTAGGTTATGATCATGCGTAACATTGCCCGATGCCATATTTTCTTTAATCTATCAATCATTGTATGGAAATTTGACAGGGGAACTAGTAAAAAGAGATATTCATTGTCATTTTCTGTACCAAAGGTAGATAGATACATTATTTTCTAACGCTCATCTAAATCCTTACGCTGATCAGCCGGTTACGGCATGAAGTGTTCTTCACACAGGGGTCAGTTTTGAATAAGACCATTTGGTAGAACGTCGAAAATGTGTACCTTTTGCCAAATTGCGTTGTTCAAATCCCATCCAGTATTGAGAACATCTTGCACCGTGCCCTTATTTCCGGGTGAAATGCCTTAAATGTGGGTTACTATATGGTCGATTAAACTATACAAGGCCATATGGATATCAACCATGTCTTCATAAAGCACCTGTCAATCTTGTCTTCTTAAGGCACGAGGCACGAGAAATGTTGAAAAGTCGGTCGGAGTTGTCTTAAATTGCTGGTGACGTCAATCGTTGCCATGGAAATCAAATATGGCTGCCAGCCGTGCAACGTGGCGCAACGATTTTGCCTCCCAAATATCTGTTTGAAGATTAGTCGCATGGGGGGCAGTATGAATCATATACAACACAGTTTTGGCACGGAAACTACTACGGGAAAAATAGAACGTGTATCAATTATGACGGGCGTGTCTACCGGAAACTAAAACGAAAGACAGGATCTTACTCATCAGTTAAAAAGGCAACGGAAAATTTGGTAAAATAGATAATGTTTTACACTCAAAACGTTCTAAAGTGTTGACTATCCTTGTGAGTGAGGGCTTGGCATTTTTACAACAATTCCTAATCATCTGAATAGAATCCTCGTCGTTGTTAAAGTAGTATAGTACTTTGTATTTTTCCTGAGCGCTATCCTACACATACAATGTATAACATAAGACCACCAAATTAAGATGAACGCAAAAAACGAAACCAAACTAGTGTAGAAGGCGTGGCCATATTCGTTGTATGGTTTGGTTCTCGTTGGATTTTTAGCTACTAAACCGTTGAGAAATGTCTAAGATAACTTTTTTTTCGATCACAAGACAACAGAAGTTTGTACGACAGATCCACAACTGCGCCAAGAATGTCCTTAATTTATAAACGCATCGAAGTGACGTATGTGACCAGGCCTAGTCGGGGTACGTTCATTCTTATAAGCAAGCGCTGTAAAAATGCCATGTTTTTGTCCGATAAGTACAGTACTAGACTGCGAATGATAGAATATATCAGCACTCTGCTAGTGTTATGTGGTGTAACATAGGGATCGTTCAAACATGAAGTTATGTCCCTGTTTCCACAACAAGCGACAAACAATATTTAGAAATGCTGTTGAGTGACATTATTCACATGTTGGTGACTTATCAGTAGGTCTCTACAATATATTTACTTAGGCTGAATAAGAAACTTACCTCATCTTGGCAGTGTGTTCACTGACCGAAGTGTGTCTTTCAGTAGAATACTTCCTTCCGATGAGAGACCCAAGGTGTCTTGGCGCGTCTTGGCGCGTACTGGGGTTATAAGGTGCGGGTGACCCATAGGTTAATTGTTGGTGAGATGCTACCTTTTATCATGCAGATTTGCCGATGATGTAGCCCGAAGGAAAAATGGCGAAGTCACTTGTGTTGTCAGGTTATATCTTGAGACATAAAATTGCCCCCCCCCCTCCATACATAGACCCTGACGTACACACCGACAACACTTAACTAAACTTTGAGTTTTCAGAGAATGGCTTTGATAACGCAACGTGGATATGAGTATTTGCCAGATCCCTGTCGGGTTTTGGTCGGTACTAATAGCTTGAGAGAACCGGTTTTTATGGGCTACCTCGTGTGATGTTGTAATCATAAGACTTATTCCTGTTTTCTTGACCTAAATAAAGGTCGTTGACGTTTGTGGCGCACCTGTTTCTCTGTATTTTCTGTCAGGGTTTCTTTTATGCTTGAACGCATGAATTTGTACGCCTTACACAAGCTTCAGTTTCTACATTCTCCATTGACTGTCCCATGCACTAGATGTATTTGGAAGTTTCTTCTTTCCATAAAAGAAACAACGAACATCTGGGATTCACACGTTTTTGCTCCAGAAATCTAGAAAAGGTGACAACATTGGGTATGCATATACATCTGTCTTTACTGGAGCATACAATCTACATAACAGGTTGCAGACGTCACCGGTGTGCCTAAATGTGTCTCTCGGGTACATACCTCATTGAAGCGTATGTCGTCACAAGATAATTATACGATTATCTTGTCTTACTGGCACTGTGAACGAAAACCAAAAAAGGAAACGAAAAAGTAGGTCACTCTGTTGTGACAAATATGTCTTAAAGTAAACAATTTTAAGATCAGTCATCTGGAAATCCGCCCATGTACACAGTACCATCTTCTTCTTTCCTTTGGTACAATAAATGATGATTGGATTTCTGGGAATTGTTTATTATCCACAGTTCATTTCATGTCAGCCTATGTTAGCCACAGGTCATTAGTTCGAGATAGTACTGGATCCAAAGGAATTATGCTTAAGCTCCAGCTTAGCGTGTTATCAAACAAGCTACATGTACTCCTGTTCTAAGAAATCACACAACTATGAATTGTGGTGGATTTGATATCCAATGATACCGGTCTCCGTCGAGAGATGTAGAGAAACAACTAGGAAACGTAGCATGTTTTAGATGTTCTAGATGCTTTATTGCTTTTGACAAAAGGTAGAATGTTGTTCAACTTTGGTGAAGTTCTCGCATTGCTTGCTAAACTCTCGGTGTTTGGACGAACCGCCGGATCCTTTAGTTGGCAGCCATGTTCCGACCGACCCAGTCCAACATGGAGGTGACACGAGCGTACACGCCGGGGTAGTTGGGCTGGGCACAGCCGTAGCCCCAGCTCACAACACCGTTCAGGTACCACTGGCCCTGGCGGGGGCAGACCAGAGGACCGCCGGAGTCACCCTGGAAAATGATTGACAATACACTTTATTGTAGTTTGTTGAAGCACGCCCATGATGGCCTCGCCCTTAGAAACTCGAATAACTTTTGCCAGTTGAGATGTCGGACATCTCGATTCGATTTTGCCATATTGTGTCAAACTCTTGAATGCTCTGTGACCTCCAATTGTAAATATTGAGTCTAATAGTTTTTTTAGCATGTAATAGTACACTGCAACTTACATTGTAGCCCTTAGTGAGTAATGTAATATATTTAACTAGAGTTCCACGATCTCATACCTTCGCCAAATGAGGTTACCCTTTATGACTGACAAATTGTAGATTTACCCTAATTATGCAAATAAGATCCTTATTTGCATGAATTACATCACTTGATCATATTCTCATCCCAATGGCAGTTTTATCTTCACAAAGATGGCCATTCTCGCACTTCCTCATAAATTATGCAAATGAGGTCCTGATTTGAATAAGTTATGTTAAATGATGTTCACCTCCAGTCAACTTCGAAATGCACAAGTATGAAATTGGCAGCATCAACCACTATGGAATTATAGTATTTTCTCATTAATTATGCAAATAAGTCTTCATTTACATAATTAATATATGGCAATGTTCCTCTCATTCTTATTCACACATGTCACAAGGTAGAATAGTCCTATCATGGAAGGTAACTGAATTATGGAAATCCCTCATTAATTATGCAAATCAGATCACAATTTGCATAATTTTCATTTAATTATGTCAGGCATCACTTAAGCTACCTACACACCAAATATCAAGACGATCCGTCAACCGGTTATTGAGTTATCCTACTTTAAACATTTTCATACAAATGCTCCTGCAGTTCCAGAGAAAGCCACTAGGGGGCCCAAACTTACGTCACTTCTTCCTGAGCACAAGAGCTACCTACCATCCAAAAATCATGACCCTAGCATGTCTAGATCACGAGATATCAAAACCGGAAGTTCCGCTGCAGTACCATAACAAGCCGCTAGGGGGCCCAAAATCTAATCATTTCAAGGTCTCATCAAGACCTACCCACCTACCAAATATCAAGATAATCCATCTTTGCCTTCTCAAGTTATGCTGTTGACACACACACAGACACACACACAGACACACACACACACGGCCACGAAAACATAACCTTCTTGGCGAAGGTAATAAACCAGTTCATCTCATCTCATGACCCTAACGTTCTTCAATATATATTGAATTCAGCCAACTTTTATCTACTTGACATGCTGACACTAGACCGATCCAGAATCCACATCAACCGATGCTGTACTCTGTATCCGAGCAAGAAGAACCCACCTGGCAAGCATCATGGCCTCCCTCCTGGAAGCCAGCGCACATCATGAAGTCGGTGATCTCTCCGTCGTAGGACCCGGCGGCGTTACAGTCGGCATTGCTGACCAGAGGGACGCGGGCCTGCTTTAGGACGTCGTCGCTACCGGTACCTTTTACGTGAATGACAATACGGTTTAAAGTTGAAACTTTTGATCCAACACAAAAGGTAATTTCTCACCTAGAGCTTTCGACCAACATCTCTGGTCTTCCTCAGTAGTTGTGAGTAAAGAACTATTGCTATTCATACATTTCACCATGTGTAAGGTGTAGAAAAGCATGAGGTCTTCCTCTAGGCACGACATATTTGTCACATGTACATGTCATGAGTAGTTTCCTTCACCCAAACGTCGGTCCTTTACATCTATTGGAGGAAATTTCACATTACCACAATACGTTCAAAACTGTTAATATTCACCCTGGGTGTCTCCGAATCCAGTGGTGACACATGTGGTACCAGCTGGGGGATCGTCACCAGCGTGCTCGGGAAGACACACGGTCTGGATGTACTGGCCCAGGGTAGCGGGGCGGGACAGCTTCAGCAGGGTCAAGTCCTTGTTCAGGGCGTTATCGTCGTACTCCTCGTGAACAATGACCTGTGACAGACCAAAAACATATGCTTGTTGCATTCGAGAAAGAGCCATTGGGGATAACATACTGTAAGCGCATAACAAAACGCATGTCATCAATACAGCTACAGAAGCACCTTTTGTTAGAAATGTTATTTCCTATCATTCAGGTCGCGTCGATATTAGTATTTACCGTACTCTATTGTTCTAAGCAATAAAGGTCCTTATAGGATAGGAATAAAGTAAGGAAATGTGGTCAAAGTTTTTGTGGTAGTTGTCACCCTACACCGACCTCGTATATGTGTGAATATTACACAGACAGTACATGTAGTCTCTTTACAAGTCTTTGCTTGTGAAATGACTCTCATAAATCGGGTTCTGTTTTCAAACAGTGCAGGGACTAGCAACATGGAGACAGTCACCTTGGAGACAGAGTATTCCTCCTGAGACGTGCTGGACCCGTCAGAGAAGTGCTTGCCCAAGACGACGGTGTACCGGCTGGGAGTAGGACTGGTGTAGTAAAGTGCAAAACATTTGTAAACGTGTGAAGAAGTCTGTGGATTGTGACTAGCAAAGGCAGAGAACGGCCTAGCTAATATAAAGACGTTACGTGTTCTTCTTTTTTTTATCTTAACCGTTTTGGGGTTTCAGTTTCTGGTGTGACAGTTTTGACAGCTTCTAGAAAAAGAAGTATACTTTTCCATATCATACTTTTCCGTAGCCTGGTTACCGGACCTCCGCAAATAGCCTCGGGAGCTAAAATAGGTTTGGTAACTAGGCTAACATTTCCATAAACAGATTAACAGAACTTACTCGTCAACGAAGCAGTGAGCGGCCGTCAGGATCCACTCGGGGTGGATGAGGGAGCCGCCACAGAAGTGGTAGGAGGTCATGAGAGACGCCTGCCAGGGCCAGCTGCCGGGGACAGCAGCTTCGCCACCGACAACACGGGTTGGCGGGAAGACGGGCTGGATGGGGGCGGTGCCGCAGGTGGAGTTGCCGCCTGTATATATGATACAAACGAAATGTCCGTTAGATTTGAACCCCAATCTCCCTGTGTACCGTTTTGTGTGGAGCGTGCCATTGTCTAGTAGTTTGAATCCTGACTTGCACGTTGATGGTCACTGAAGGTTGGACGTCTTCAGAACAGAACGGTAAGACTTCGGCCCTTGCTTAAAGAAACAAACACCTGGAGCATCCAAAATACATTGCTACACTACCATTACCCCCATTGGCATCGAGCCTTACTCATTTTTCTGGCAGTGCAATTCGAAACAAATCAAGATCTAGACGCTTACCGCAGAGGAACTCGTCACTTCCGTCTCCGCAGTCGTCATTTCCGTCACACTTCAGGCTGTCGCCGACGCAGTTTCCGTTCCAGCAGGTGAAGGTGCCAGGTGCGCAGGTGGCTGGAAGCCAAAAAAAGGGAAGGAAAAAAAATATTATTATCTATACAAAACTTCGAGATATGCATTGCCTCATGGTTTCCTGCAGTTAAGCTACAACCATTCTGCTCGAAATTTGGTCAGACCAGCATCCAATGATCAAACAGTAGTACATTTACCTTTACATAAACTTAATTTTAACGTACATCGGTCGTCAATAACGTTTTCCATTCTCTCAACATTCCCATTACCCGAAAAATCAGTTCGATCTGGCTTGCTCAGCTTACGTCAATTCATTTGAATTTCCTGTGCTGTCACCAGAAACGCTCCCTTAAAATACATTCACCAAAATGCGCTGCTTACGTGGGGGGTCCATGGCGGAGAAGGTGGCAGAGAAGCCGGTCCCGGTGACGGAGCTGTCAGTAGAGAACACCACGAAAGCCTCGTTGCCGTTGGTAACGACCTCACGGGCTGAGGATCCACAGAGCCTGCGCAGAAGCGGTGCGCTGGCGTCGGGTCCGTCGTACACGGCGATGGAGTCATAGCTGCAGCCGCCGTCAGCCTCAATGTCCATGGGGTCGACACTATAGAAGAGAAAAAAAAAACAGATGTGACACTCAAAGGTGCGAGGTCGATACCGCCCACCGTCCCGGTCGAGAGAGGGTTGATGGGCTATGATGTCTGTGTAAATAATGTCTTAGTTATTACGGTGGTCACGGATCAAAATGTATGTAATGAATCTCGCAATTCAGAAAGCTATGTTATCTTTGGGTCATTTCAACCTTCACTAGCTAGATGAATGGGACAAAGCAATTGCAACTCGTTACCCGTACAAGATGCAAACTATTGAACATGCTGTTGTCTATACTTAAACTTAGAAGTTGACTTTGGAACTGAATTGTTCGAAAAGGCAGTGCGGTGAGAGCGTACCGTGATCAATGCTGGCACTGTTCTATCAAACAAACAAACAAAAAACTGGTGTAAAGATTTGTTTAGTCCCATACTTGATGGAAACCAGCTTGCCAGGAGTGACTGACATCTTCCAGGAGCACTGGGCGTTGTTGGGGTACTGGCTTGGGTGGTTGGGGGAAGTGAAGGTACCGGAGTCACCAGTCAAGACGGTGTTCCCACAGCTCCCGCCGGTGGTTGGTGGGGTCACTGAGAGGGAATTACAACATAAACATCATGAAAAGGGCTACATAGTCATTAGTAACATTCAGAAATGACAAGAATTCACATATGCAAGATTAACAGGATATCGTCTTCAGTTCAGCCTTGAAAGCAGGTGAGAATATTGCAACAACATGGCTGCAGAGGACGTCCCTAACCACAGCTAGGTACTCATTTACACCTGAGGCAAGTGACGAAATAGGTATTAAGTGCCTTTCCCAAGGAGTCAAGGACACAACACTGGGGCCTGCCAGGGATTCGAACCCAGAACCTGGGTTCTACGGGACACTGTCCCTATGGAATACAACGAATTCATCTTGACTCTTCAAAAGAACTTACCGACAGGTGGTGTATCCACGGCGCTGTAGGTTGCGACGAAGCCGGTCTCAGTGATGGAGCTGTCGGACACGAACCGCACGGCCATGACGTTCGAGGAGGCCACGACGTTGGCGGGGAGGCTGCTGCCGCAGAACGTTCCCAGCACGGGAGAGGCCGTGGAGTGGCCGTCGTAGACCTGGACGTAGTCGTAACTGAGGAACGAAAACAAGATGAATATGATGGTTTGAGCGTGGGGTAAAAGAGGTGGTACACATCATAGCCTTCTCCCCATCCTTAAACCGCGACCAAGGCCGCCATCGACTACCCCCCCTCCTATATACAGATCATATGGGACAATGATATTAAAAAATAGATTAGGCTGGTGCCGTTCTGGTGTCCTAGGTAATCCTGTTCTTGTCATTCTAGATGTAGCCAGGGTTACCTAAAAAGCAAGTGATGAAGCTAAAATAAATAAACTTGACTTGACTTGACTTAAGAGGTATTCTCCTGGCAAAGTAAGCTAACTAACGAATGAACCGTATGCAAA
Organism: Branchiostoma floridae x Branchiostoma japonicum; assembly: GCA_013266295.2. Classification (NCBI taxonomy): domain Eukaryota; kingdom Metazoa; phylum Chordata; class Leptocardii; order Amphioxiformes; family Branchiostomatidae; genus Branchiostoma; species Branchiostoma floridae x Branchiostoma japonicum. The sequence continues at coordinate 6,066,761 of CM023837.1, read as the reverse complement.
AAAGGACTTCAACTCACTCGCAGGTGCTGTCTGCCTCGACGTCGAACTGTGTGAACTCCAGCATGACGTACTTCCCAGCGGACACTGTGATCTTCCAGGTGCAGTCCTGGTTGTTGGCGTAGTTCAGCAGCTGGAAACTGCCGGAGTCCTCATGGTAGTTAGCACCGCAGTGCGTCAGGGTGCCTGCAGAATAACAAAACAAAGTCGTAACTGCACACCTAAGAATCATAGCCAAGCATTCGTTGATAGTCACGCGTTGATAGTCATGGATTGCCTTTCTAAATAATTGTGCAGTGCTGTGAAATAGAACCTTTAGGATTCAGAGACTGAAAATTGGTGTGCATTTCCAGAATTGGGTGGTATTTTCATTTTATACAATTTGACTAAGGACAGTCCAGGGAGGGAGGAAAAGGGGTAGGCAACGGGAAAAATGGGAGGATAATATGAGAGAATGAACCAGCATGACACTAAGTGAATTAAGAGAAACAGAAAACGGAGAAAGGTGGAGAAAACTGATTGTCAGATCATCTGTGGTGCCCTAACGGTCGAATGATTAAGACTAAAGGATAGATGAGATGAGGAGATGATGAGAGGATGACTCACCGGGGTTAAGAGGGTCAGTAGGGCCACCACCCCCACAGTTCTGTTCGTCGCTCATGTCCCCACAGTCGTTGTCTCCGTCACAGATCCAGCTGGTCGGGATGCACGTGTTGCCATGACCACAGGTGAACTCAGTGCTGCTACACTGGGTACCTGGAAAGAAGTTTGCATAGAGTGATGTCTTAAGATGAGGTTCAAGACGTTTGAGGAATGGGTTGAATTTTGTAAAGAAAAGGACGACTTAGATATAGAAAGTTTCCTTCAAAAACTGTTAGTTTCTGTGTTAAACTCACATAGTCTATAACATCATTTTTCTTTCATTTTAGAACAAGTTAAGTGAGTTGCTCGTCATTTAGGTAAGCTAGAACCAAGTGTCTTACCTCCAGGGCAGTTAGCGGTGTTCTCGTCCTCTCCTTGTGAACAGTCTCCCCAGTTGTCACACTCCCAGCTACCGGGGATACACTGTCCGTCGTTACATTGGAAATCTCCACTGGAGCACTGGGCTGGAATCACAAAGAAAAAAGTCATCATGTAGGCACACATACACGATCCATGCACTACCGACAAATAAATGAGTCACCACTGGTTCCTTTACATGTCAAGATTTTCCCTCGCATCAACAAAATCGCTACGATAGTTAAAATTAAGATGATGTTTCCTCTGACTTACCGTGAGCGCCCGCAACACACAAGAGTAGAAGCCAAAGCATCTTGTTTATCAGCGAAGCAAAAATTAAAGGAAGAACGAGAAAATTCTCCTGCTTATATATCTAAACCTTATCTAACAGGCTTCGGTCTACCTACGTCAGTTGGAGTCTCTTATCAAGAAAAACCAGCTAAAACCATATCTGATGTCTTCTGGACAATCAAAAAAGGTTTTTCAACAAACAGAGGAGATCCTTTTGGGGACACCGCAACCGGGAAAATAACATCTGGACGAAGGGAAAACGTTGTGTAATGGATTGTACCCTCACGTTGCAACACGATGAAGAACATGCGTTTTCATCAAACTGTTATATCTTTTTGCTGAAAGTCCAAAAGTATCATTTGTAATCGAAAAAGAATCGTTTTAGAATTATTAACAAATTGGCTCGCTTTATAATACTATACATATATATTTGACAGGAAAGCTTCTGACATTTGAAAGGGAAGGCAGTTTATGATTGGTCAGTAATTTCCTTAGTTTGGAAACATGTCATGAAGCGAGTTTGTGTTTGCTTTATATCTAATTTGGCAATACTGAAAAAGTTTCATAACGTAATCTTTTCCAAAATTTGTATATGTGAGCCTGGGGTTGCTGACTGTGCATCACTGAAAATTGGTGTCAGAGTCAAAGAGTCAACAAACTCACAAGACAGTCCGCGTGAGTTAGGTGTTCTATAGATCGAGATGATGTTTAACATGACGTGTTGCGCTTCCGGGGCACTAAGGAATAAAGCTAATTGCAAGATAATCGAGTTGACGTAATTTTTGAATTTGTTCCGTCACCGCACTTTTGCTGATAACTATACTGGGGGTGGCCTTTGTGGATAAACACGTGGCACGAATTTTAGTATGACGCAAATCATAGCAATCTAACATCCCTATAGCGAGGGTCACAAAAAGAGGCCTTATGTAGCTACATAAGCAGGAAATGGGAATGTCTACGTGAGTAAACAGGTCTCATCAAATAACGTAAACACACTTTTGTTTCTACGAAGGTCGCATGGGACTGTAACCTTCTGTCGGTCACGATGTCTAACTGATGACGGGTGCAGTTTAAGGTGATATCGCTAGGTGATACGATTAAGTAGAGGAACAGCCACCCCGCCTAGCGAAGGAAGAGAAAAATAACAATCTCCTTGGACAGTTTGTTTTCATGATGCGCAATATCACTTCATTGGCGGTACGAAATACCGTCACTTCATTTTCTCGTGCTGTTGCCGAAATGAAGGGATGTTCTAAATAAAAAAAGATGCCACAATTTCCATTGTGCTAGTGATAGAGTCATAGACTGTCGCGTATAGTATGTTGATGGTATGAGACATCTATGCATCGTCATCTATACAAAGCCTTGAAAGTTGACATTTGAAGGAAGATAGCCAGTCCGTGCTATTTGCAAGTGTTATCCTCAAAATCGATCGTTTGGAAGTGACGTGCGTGTTTACGTCACAGTTGGGTCATTTTTATCGTACAACAGCTTTTCTTGTCAGAATCCACCCATCCACCCATGAAATTACCGTATTTGCTTTGTCATTTTACGTGCGTTTTACTATACATTGCTCATAGTAGAATTGTGCCCCTCTTTATAAATATATATAACGAGAAGACATTTGGCTCTCTTCACACGCCTGACGCAAAATGTTCACAAAGTTTATCCAAGATAAGGCCCGGAAGATGGTCCCTCCCGTAGCCATGGCAACGCGGGTGTTGTCATGTTTGTACTGCCATTAGAGAATCGGACTGGAATGATTACACATAAACTCTGTTACGTGTCCTGCAATATTATCAATAACTAAAAAGCCAACAGCTAAGAAATAAAAACGTGACGACTCTGAGACGTTATTTCATGCCAGAAGAAAGAAAATTTGCACAATTTTATACGAGATAGGGTCCCTCCGCAGCCATTGAAGCCATGCCGATAGAATGTTTGAACTACGATACAAACCGGACTAGATAAACTGTACTACTATGATTATAATATCCACAGCAGGGTCAGAAAGTTCATGCCTGTAAGGTAATTGAAGTTACTGATCCCGGATGCATAAATACGGGGTCTTGTAGTCTTGGACCCCTCTATTCGCTGACTGACCGTCCCACCAACTACATCGCCATGAAAGTCGTTCTTCTTCTCGCCTTCGTGGCAGCTGCTAACGTGAGTAGTAATATTATAGATATTGAACTATATCCTGTAGGGAAATGTAATACTTTTCCTAATGAATATGCTTGGAAATTTTTCACAGAAAGAACATTTACAATATCCCCCAATGACCCTGTCTCAATTACAATCTATGACGAAAAATAGTAGCCAGGTAAAGTCACAAAGTTGTCCGTAATGTCTGTAACTTGATAAGTCAAACTTTGTCAAATGTTTCTCATCATTGCGATACTTTTGTAAGTTTTGCTGTTATGTTCTCCTCCGACAGGCGGCGTGGTTGTGTCCTAACGGTGACTCAGATTGTGATCCCGGCCAATGCTGCGTCAGATCCCTCTTTGTCAACACCTGCCAGTTCTTGGTTCGTAAAAGCTTTGCCGATCTTCGTCTACGTCCAATAAAATTCAATCATACTCGTATCTTTGTGTAAGTTAAGTTCCACAGCTCTGCCAACTAAATGCCAGATGGTGAGACTCTCTTCAAAGAGTGCCACAAACACTGTTTAGTTTTGGTGGGAGTGAACAAAAAGAGCTCAGACAACAACCCATATTCATGATGACGGTATTCTTACTGGGCTGATAGAATACTTTCGTCCATTGCCATGAGAAGTTTACTTTAGCTCACTCTTCTTATCTTTATTCAACGTTTACATCCTGCCGACGGTTTCTTGAAAAGGTTAACAATCATTCCTCTTTCCTCACTCGTCTCAGGGGCGCTTGTACGATAACTGCAACAACGATGCCCTCGCCATCACCGGGTACTGTCCCTGCGAGGACGGCCTGGTCTGTGTGGACTACGGCACCAGCTCTTTCTCTGACTTCTTCAGCGGCGACGGCTGGTGCGTCCAGGCTCCCGCCGATGGAAACTGACGCATAACTGACCAAAACTGCCGTCATATTGTCTGAGAAAGATCTTTAGGTCGATACATACAATGTATGTAGCTGAATGATAAGAACTGAGTAAAGCAACGCCTCGTATGGATAGACTTGTGTTTCGCGTCATTTGTGATGAGAAAGTGGTCCAGAAATATGAAGATAAGCTCATAGCTCTATAACTATGACACATCATAAATTTCCTCCAAGTCTGTCCTTGACCTCTGTCATAGCGTTAAGAGTACAAAAACCGTGCTTTCTGCCCCTGAAAGAACTTAACATGACCTTATGTGCTTTTTATATCACGATAAACCTGCATCGTTGAAAAGTCCTGGCCCTGTGTTCATTCACGATGATGAGCATTTAATGATTCTATGTTATCGATACACAGCTGCCCTGCCAATAGCTTCAGACGGATACTGACCTTTGACCCTTAATCTGATCATTGTAGTGCACAGGATGTGGAAAAGACCAAACTTGTCATGAGTGAGGACATGCACACAGACACACAGAGGGAAAGGGGAAGATATACAAACAGGCAAGCACCAAATAATATTTCCCTCGCTTAGTGGTAAAATACAAATGTCTAACAAGTACCAGCGACAGTTACGTATTCTTCATATTTCATCATCTGGAAAGCCTAGAAAAAAACGTTGACTCAAGAAACTAAAAGGAAGTAGGAAGACAGCCAGTCTGTGATATTTGCCTGAGGTGTTCACCTCAAAATCGATCTTCTGGAAATGACGCGCGAAACGTGAGTGAATCGTGGCAATGAAAACAGCACATGGACATACCGCAAAGGATACAGCTGATAGTTACAATGTAGGTCATTTCCATCGTACATGCTGAAATATATATTTTGATCAGCACCCATTCCTAGAAGGGGTCGTCCCTTATTTTCTTGAGGGTTTCAAATACTAGTAGTCTAAATAAACTTGGCTTATACATGTACATGTACATATATCACATTTGCACCCCTGTTTTGAGCAAGAATACATACATGTATGGCTCCCTACACGTACCTCGCTCCACATGTAAGCAATTTTTTCCCAGATAAGGCCCTTCCGTAGCCATGGAAATCCTGCCACTAGGATGTTTGAACTACAAACCGGACTAGACTGTTCACACACATAAACTGTACTACTATGATTATAATCTTCATTTCAGGGTCAGCAAGTTCATAACCGTACGGTAATTGCAAGTGCATAAATACAGGGCCTTGTAGCCCGGGACCCCTCTATTCGCTGATCGGCCGCCCCACCAACTACATCGCCATGAAAGTCGTTCTTCTTCTCGCCTTTGTGGCAGCTGCTAACGTGAGTTGTAATACCTACATATTCAATTATTTCTTATAGGGAAATATTTTTTCTACTGAATAAACTTTTTTTACTGAATAAACGTTTTTCACAAAAAGAATATTTACAATAGTCATCAATGACAATTACTCAATTATAATCCATGGAGAAAGAAAGGAGTAGCCAGGTAAAAACTGTCTTTAAGTCACATTTCTTGAACTTAGATATTGTTCTTTGCATTGCAAGAAAAGAAAGATAGCATGGATTAAGATTTATGTATAAAAATTAATTCGAAAGTCATTAAGTTCTCTAAATGCTACCAGTACAATCTTTGATCATACACATATTACATATCAATGAATAGTTCGAAGACCAACCTAGTTGGCCTTGGGAACACTTTACAATCAAGACATGAGTCATTATGAATTTTAACTTTTCCTTAGTGTTTATGATCAGATCATGATCATTTCTGTAACGTTGATGGACCCATGTTTCCTATGATTACAACACTTGGTATAAACGTTGCTGGTATGTTCTCCTCCGCCAGGCGGCGTGGTTGTGTCCTAACGGTGACGTAGACTGTGACCCCGGAGAGTGCTGCGTCAGATCCATCCTCGTCAACGCCTGCCAGCCCATGGTACGTAATACTTGCAGCAAACTTTGTCTAGATAAAAAAATACTTAAGTCTGTTAAAGTTCTGTTCATTGGCTGTACTATAAGCTATTACCAGATGACGAAATTATTTTCAGACACTTTTTAAGGCAGTAAAGAGAATAAAGAAACATGACTGTGCTGATGGAATACTCCAGTCCTGTGCTATTACATTGTAGGAGTTCATTTTAGCAGTCTAGAAATATTAATGTATCAACAATCACAAAGTCTTACATACAGCCATCATTTGACGTAGTGACTATGGCCTGATATGTTTCTTTATATCAAGAAAAACCTGTATCGTAGAAGGTCTGCATTTTGCAGACAGGCCATCTTTTTTAAACCCAGGGCCACTCTGTAAAGCAGTGCTAAGTCACTGAGTAGTGCTACACTGGCTAAACAACACAGAAATAAATAAATAAAAACGTTTCTCATTCTTCTCATCATGGCGATCTTTTCACAATGATTCCAGTAATGTTTGGATTTCTCCACAAAACATCCTGTCGACGGTTACGTGAAAGTGTGAGCAACCATTCTTCTTTTCCCCACTCCCCAGGGTCAACTGCATGACGCCTGCAACAACGAGGGCCTCTCCCTTAGCGGCTACTGCGACTGCGCGGACGGCCTTGTCTGTGTGGACTACGGCACCGGCGCCTTCACCGACTTCTGGGTGGGGGACGGCTGGTGCGTCAACACTCCCGCCGATCCCGCCAATCCTGCCATCGGCACCGGCGGCCAATAAACTGGCCCAAACTGTCGTCATATAGCTCTGAGGAAGATCTTCAGGTCGATACACAGCTGAATGATGAGAAGCAAATAAAGCAACACGTCGTATGAATAGACTTGTGCTTGTGTCATTTCTGGTCAGAAAGTAGTGCAGATAGATGAAAATAAGGTCAAACTTAAGCTTTGAAAAGTCATGCTAAATATGGTCAATTTTCGCCAATTTATCCTTGCTCTCAATCCCAGTGTTAAGAGTACAAAAATCGCTCCATCTGCCATGGTAACAACATCATATGTCGTAGCGACGTCGACTATGGCCTGACATGCGTGTTTATATTGAGAAAAAACAGTATCGTAGAAGGTCTACATATTGTAAACAGGTCATCGGAAATGGCAGACTTAACGTGTTTTTCTTGTTCATTGGTATAAACAAAAGTTATTATGTACGTTTAGATTTTACGAGCAATGCAACAAATACAAATAAGACTGCATTCATTCACTACGATAAAGATTTAATCAATCCGACATTTGATGTTACCCTTTGACCTTAATCCGACGTGCCCCGGATGTAGGAAACTTTCGACGTGCCTAGGATGTGTAGAAGACATAGCTCTTCTTTTTTTTTTATTCATCAAAACATGAAAACATAACAAGGACAGTGTGACGCTGCACTCAACTCTTCTTTTGAGAGTGAGGACACACACACACACACACACACACACACACACACACACACACACACACACACACACACACACACACACACACACACACACAAACGCACGCAAAGAGAGAGCCACAGCCAACCTCCAAGCAATATTTTATTCTCTTCGGATGAAGTAAAAAATAACCAAGAAGCTGGATGTGTTTCACCAGAGGAACCTGAGAAGAATCTTGAAAGTAAGATGGCAAGATCACATCACAAATGACGAGTAAAAAGTAAAAAATGTCTAACTGTTACCTTTCCTTCATATTTCACCATCTGCCTTCAACGTGCGTTGACTCAACAATTAAATAGGAAGAGGGAAGATAGCCAGTCTGAGATATTTGCAGGTGTTAACCTCAAAATCGATCTTGTGGAAATGACGTGCGAAGTCAGGGTGGGTCAAGGATATGAAGATTGATTAGCATACCAACATGGTACAATAATATTATAATAACACAGCTAATAATTCGGTTATTTCCAACGCACATGCTAAAACATATATTTTGGTCAGAACTCACTCCTAGAAAGGGTTGTCTCTTATCTTTTTCAAGTTTCACAAAGTCTATATAGACGTTGCTTATACATTGGATTTGTGTCTCTCTTCACGTATCCCGCTCAAAATTTGTACATTTTTTTGCAGATAAGGTCCGGAGACGGCCCATTCCGTATCCATGGAAACTCTGGCAGTAGGATGTTTGAACTACCATAAGAACCGGACTAGTCCGTTTGCACACATGAACTGTGTAACGTACGGAGTACTGTTATGACGATAATCTTTATTTGCCGGGTCAGCAAGTTCATGCTCCTAAGATAATTGCAAGTGCATAAATAAGGATGTAGCAGTCTGGGACCCCTCTATCCGCTGACTGACCGCCCCACCAACTCCACCGTCATGAAATTCGTTCTTCTTCTCGCCTTTGTGGCAGCCGCTAACGTGAGTAGTAATATCTAGATATCAACTATATCTTATAGGAAAATGTAAAGCCTTACTTTTAATTCCTCCTGAAAAAGTCTTGAACCTTTTCACAGAAAGAAGTAAAAATGCTTATTGAGGACCATAGCTTGATTAAAATCTAGTGAGAGAAAAGTAGATATAAGTAAAAACTAGAAGTCACTGCCGTTAAAATTCTTGGACTTGGATGTTATTCTTTTAAAAAAAGGAGCCAAGAAGAGGTAGCATGGAATTGAAGATACAGTTCTGAAAGTTAATTTAAACGTCCTTAATTCTCTAAAAGCTACCATTACAATCGCTAATCAAATGTATAACATACCATTGAATCCTGAATTGACTTTCTGTATCGTCCTAATTATACATAATGCAGCTTTAAACCTTAGTAAGTAGACGTTTCCAACTGATGTAAGTTTTGCTGTTATGTTCTTGTCCGCCAGGCGGCGTGGTTGTGTCCTAACGGCCACGTGGACTGTGATCCCGACGAGTGCTGCGTCCGATCCTTCATCGTCAACACCTGCCAGGCCAGGGTACGTAAAACCTTTAAGCTTCAACAACAATGTCTCTGTAAGGAAAATCTTAACCGTCAAGAAATATCTTGAATGAATAAATGAATGAATGGTTTATTGATAACAAGTGGTATATGACAGCTAAAAACTAAATTGTGTACACTGTACAATATCTTAAAAACACAAGGAAAAGTAACGTCTTGGACATACATTACAAGAACAAATTTTGTCAATATCTTACAAACACAAGGAAAAGTAACGTCTTGGAAATACATTACAAGAACAACTTTTGTCATTTTCGTGTTAACGTTGTACAGATCGAGCTAGACTTGACTTGACTTAGATTAACTTTAAGGAAAGCTTTGTGCAGATATAAGGCTTCATCTAAAAACATTTAAAAATAGAAAATCAGCCTAAGTCTAAACCTCTGTTTGGAGAGTAGATCCCTGTCAGTTTGGACTCCCTATCCTCACCGCACGCTTGGGAAATATCAGCAATCATTGTTCTCCTCTCCCTCCCCAGCCCGGCTTGTACGACAACTGCAACAACGATGCCCTGTCCGTCTCCGGCTACTGCCCCTGCTCGGAAGGCTTGGTCTGTGCTGACTACGGCACCAGCTCTTTCACTGACTTCTTCAACGGCGACGGCTGGTGCGTCCACGATGTCGGCAGCGGAAACGGCGCTTAACTTAACTTGATTCCTCTGAGAGAAATCTTTAGTTCGAAGCAGCTGAATGCTGAGGACTAAATAAATCCACACGACGATGGACTTGTGTTTGTGTCATGTCTTTGTGGTCAGAAAATCTTGCTAGGCGCCACTGAAAGATGTTCATGTGACGCGGTGACTATGCGGTGTGACTGTCACGTTTAGTAGGTCTCGTCATCTCTATAAGGCCTTGAAAGTACGTTGATCCGACAAACTAAAAGGAGATAGTCAGTCCCTTCCGGTGTCACCATTGGTATGGATCTTCTCATAATGACGTGCGAATTCGGGGTGGGTTGTAGCTATAATTAGAATAGCACTGGTGGTGACGCCAAAGTTAGCTAATAGTTGAGTCATTTCCCACTAAAACTTATTTTAGGCCAGATCCTACAAACCCTTAAAATGGTCATTATTTTTACCCAGTGGTTCACATGATATGCGTTGTTTTCAATACTTATACTGTAGGTTTTTTTTCATCTTTCAAACGAGAATACATTTGGCGCTATTAGTGTACCTTGCGTAGACCAACAAAATTACAGATAGTTTATTCCAGATAAGGTCCGGAAGATGGCCCCTCCCGTATCCACGGAAAACATGGAATTAGGATGTTTGTACTCCCAACAGAAACCGGACTAGAATGTTGACAAACATACATACATTACGTCACGCAGGTCGCAATAATAAATACAGGGCCGTGTAGTCTGGAATCTCTTCATACACTGGCTGACGGTCCCATCTACCTCATCATGAAAGTCGTTCTTCTTCTCGCCTTTGTGGTAGCTGCTAACGTAAGTAGTGATATCTTCTTATAGGTAACAGTCAGAGTCCAACTACTCCTATATGGTGAGATTGCGTGAAGTGTTCTTTGATAGCCGTTGTGTACGTGGTATGACTAAAAGATTTTAAAATGACTGATGCTAAACGTTTTAACTACTACAAGGAAACGAGCCAAAAGAAAACGTTGTATGAGGAAAAAAACGAACGACATTGTAATTGTCAAAATATGTTACAGTAAATCGACTGTCACTGTAGAGCTCTGAAGCTACTTGCACAATTCTCACAGGCATCTACATGCATTGCATGTCCATATCAATGAAGCAAAGATGGTCTTGGCCCAAATCGGTATTATGACAGTCATACTTTTCTTTCGTGTTTGTTACTGAGTTCAGTTGTAATCTGAGGCATCTTTTTTACATCATTTCAAGTACATTTTAAGTATCAAATGTTTTAAAGGACATTGCCTCACTAAAACTGAGCGACCCGATCTTCATTAGAATAATGCTAGATTAACCAGACTACATTTTCACGTAGGCAAAAGTTCGCTATGATTCAGCCTGGAGATGTATGTTTTGGTACATTTTCCCTGTACAGGCGGCGTGGTTGTGTCCTAACGGCCACGTGGACTGTGATCCCGACGAGTGCTGCGTCCGATCCTTCATCATCAACACCTGCCAGGCTAGGGTAAGGATGAATACTACAATATATTCTCTTATCGACACAACCAAAGTACAGCGACTGTCCTAAGCTCTTCTACAACTATACATACCAGCAAGTAGATACAAATGAATTAAACTACGTACAATATATGAATAAATCAATATGTTGAGTTTGACGTCAGACTTTGAGCTTCAATAATCTTCTTCTCATCTTCTTCTACATCCAGAAACAAATCATGTTGTCTTGTGTAGTGTAGTGTTACCTACCTGTTATCTCGTTCCCTTTCAAGCTGCTATTAGATGTTAGGTGCGCTGACAACAGTGCTGGGACTGTGCCCAAATCTTGGAGTTCTGTCCTGCTAGGAATATAGTATTTCTATATTTGAAGTTTGGGGCTGATAAGGAATATTTCGCCCGATATTTCTTCAGACGTATCTTTGAGTTTCCAGAACCCATAATTTTTTATCACGCACTGCTACATCTTCTTATCCTTCTTATGTCTTTGGGGATTCAGAATAGAAAGCCGTCATTTCTCTCAACCGTTTCATGTTACTTTTGGAGTCCACTACCGTCTTCTACACTGGATGAGCATTTATCAACTGTTGTCTCTCACTCCTCAGCCCGGTTTGTATGACAGCTGCAACAACGACGCCCTGTCCCTGTCCGGCTACTGCCCCTGCTCGGAAGGCCTGGTCTGTGCTGACTACGGCACCAGCTCTTTCACTGACTTCTTCAGCGGCGACGGCTGGTGTGTCCAGGGTTCTGTCGAGCCCGGCAGCGGAAATGGAATGTAATCCGACCAAAGTTCTCGTCCGATCGCTCTGAGAAAGCTTTTTTGAAAGCTGAGGACAAAATAAAGTAACACGTCGTATGCATAGACCTGTGTCCGTGTCATTGATTGTCAGAAAGTTTCAAAGAGTGGTTCAGAAAGATGAGTAGAGCTGCATAGCTCGACCTTTCCAGACCATAATGGGTCTTTCTTTGCTACTTTCTCAATGAATCCTTTCGCCCAGCTATGCGTCAAAAGTTTCCTTAAAAGATTGTACTTCATCGAAAGTTATCGGCAAGAAGAAGTATGCCATTGTAACTCTTACACGTAGAAGGGTCTAACGTGACAGACAGATCTAGTACACTAGACATATGGGTGAAAGAGCTCATTATCCAGAACAAATATACATACACACTCGGAGAGTTCTCGAATTTTCTAGTACAGATAATTGTAGCTCTTACATACGAATCCGGGGGGTCAATCCCTCCCCAAAAGACCACATAATGATACAAGGATACACATCTAAGGGAGCTCTAAATCTGATAAAATACATACAGTCTATTAGGGTGCGCGATGACAAAAAAACTGTTTTATCTTCTTCGATTTATGACTGAACATATCCAAAGTAACGCCAGAATATTTCACACACAAAGGCCGACAACTTATTGTACGTCCCTCGTATCGTCTTGCCATCGTCGTCAGATATTGAAGGGAATTAACATATAAAACGTAGTCTGATGACAGGTCCCAGTGAGGCGCGCCGGATACCGTGTGTTTTCCTCTCGCGATGTCTCGTGAGACAATGACCAGCTGGTGCTCAAAGTTTGTAGATAGCGATATCTCAGCTAAATACACTTAGCGAAAAACCTGTTAAAATTTTGTTAAACATTTGACAGCAATGTTGACTCTATATCTTCCGGCCTTGCCAGGTCGAGTGAACGATAACTCAGAATGATGCCTGGCTATATGATATTGCGCATGTTCAGTGTTCATCTTGTATCTCATATATTGAGCGAGCTATGAGTTATATTAAGCGAGAAAAAAAGGTGGCAAAGCAAGATTGGACAACTTCTGAAATTTGACTTTTTAAGTTTTAAGACAACAAGTTCATACATACAGTGTCATCATTTTCACTCTAATCGTGCTACAGAGAGTTAAAACTGAAAAGGGTACATAGAACGTTCCTTTTCAAACTTCTAGAGAGTTTGACCTGTCGAGCACAATTTTGTCTTTACTTTATTCCAAATCTCTTGAATGCCCTGTCGGGTTTTTCGTATAACTATTTACCATTTTTTTCGGATGTCACACCTCTATAACTTATGTCATAATACAAAGTCCATGGATGTCGTCACAGTATACATAAGGGATGGATCGTTATATCCCACTACACAAGGCGCTTTGTTGAGTCTCTTCTATATCTTAATTTGGTAATAATGATAATAATGATTGTTAGTAATGGCAATTTATACCCTGGTACGCTAGTAAAATGATAATACACCGGATTCCACCGTCTTTCAAACGATGAGAACAATAATACCCCTTAGTTACCTGAATCGCCCCTTTACGTCCTCCATATTGGGTGGGGCAGGATGATGGTAGGTATTTCATCATCTGCACGCCGCACACGGTACAAAAGCGTTCATAGAAAGAAGCTTCTGTCTTGTTTAGGCTGACCTGACCAGTTCAATGATGAAGTTTTTCCTGGGTGTCCTGGCCATTGCCGCCATCTTCTACAACACAGAAGTATGTGAATTTTTTGCAACTCCTTTACTTCATTGGCAACTATAGCTGATAGTATCATTGTGGGGCCATAGACTTGGTGCTTTATGGTAGAATATACCTCAGTTAATAGCTCAGGCTGGACTTCAGTTAATCTATACATGTTACCAAAATCGGGTACGTTTGACAAAACGCAAAATCTTGACGACGACCTGCTGCCACTATTTTGTGCCTTCAACTTTGCTCGTTGTGTTAAACCAGGACTAGTGAGGTCCATATTGGAATATGACACACGATGGAAAAGTATGACTTTTAAGTCATACTTTTCCATCGTGCGCCATAAAAAACACAACAAAACACACGAAAAAATGTTTTCGTCTAAGAAATGTGTTGAGCGATCAGTCAAATATTTGGTCGCAGCCTATGGTGGAAAGGGAGTGTTACCTACTAAACCGTAACCCCTCACACTTATGTGTCACTACAGGCTCTGCTTTTCGAGTCTTTCTGCTCCACGGATGCTGACTGTGAACCAAACGAATGCTGTGAGCGGAGCATCGTCCTGAGCAGCTGCAAGGCCAGGGTAAGGATATAAAATGTCTATTGTGATTAGCATTCAGACTGTTACGTTATCATTCGTAGCGTTAAACAGTACGTTGTCACAGAGACGTGCTGCTTTGCTGCTGTAGTTTTTTTGTTGAATGTGCATGTGCGAATAGACCACGTATGGCCAGGTTACTTTTCTTATTTGACCAAGAACATTATGATATAATGTCCTTGATTTGACTCAGTGTTTTATGGTCAGTTAATAGCTCAGGCTGGAGTTTGGTTAATCTTTAAAGTATAAGAAAATAACAAAATAGCAGTTACCTCTTAAACTACAGACGGCCCTCTTTTCATTAAGACTTAAAAATACGGGACAAACTGTTACAAATATTCCTCCAATATTTGCGCATACACTGAGGCTACTATGTATTTCCCAAAGCCTGGCCTTTACGACTACTGCAACAGCAACAGCCTCACGCTGACCGGTCTCTGTCCCTGCGACGAGGGGCTACAGTGTGTCGACTACAACCAAAACTTCGTCTTCGACGTTCTGACCGGCGACAGTTGGTGTGTTGCACTGCCGGACGTCTAGGCGGCGTGTCCGAGAACCTACACTCCTCCATGTCATTGTTGACGTGAATAAATTTAAGTCCATACTCAAAACTGTGTCCGGATCTTTCATATACATTCCCCTCTTGCAGCCATACCCTCCCACCACTTCCAGAGATAGCCACATACACCTTTATGGCAGAGAACACATCCTCAAGACTTCTAGCTATAGATGCACGTGATAACTAGCAATCGCCATGATTGTCATACATCGCTATTTCATTTTCTACATGAAGCATGCGTTATGGGTATTTCTTTTGCTATTCCAGCACTTTTGATAGTGAAAAATAGGAAGTTACACACTTAGGATATTCCTATTCCTAGACTCCTTGTCAATGAGGGAAGTTTACTTGCTTTATCTAATGTCGTTGTACGGATTCTGTTCTTAATTGTTTTTGTAAACAAGCAATAATGTGCATCACACGTTTGTTTGTTTGTTTGTTTGTTTGTTTGTTTGTTTGTTTGTTTGTTTGTTTGTTTGTGATCAGACTATCCAGAACCCTGCCTGATCCTAACCCATTCAGGCATAGAACTAGATAGGCACGGTTCTGGGTACAATACTGGACTGCTGAAACGTTGGCATGTTGTATGGAGGAAACCTCTAACATTCTATCCCTGTGTATTTTCCCGCTCTACAGCCCGGCTTGTACGAGTACTGTAACAGTGACAGTCTGACCCTGACCGGCCTGTGCTCCTGTGATGAAGGTCTGGAGTGTGTAGACTACAACCAGAGCTTCGTCTTCGATATCTTCACCGGGGACAGCTGGTGCGTGCCCATCCCAGACGTGGTGGGGTCAGGTGGAGGACAATTTTAGGCCGCCCCCCTCCCCACCGCCAGACCGCCGCCCATCACCGTGGCAAGATGACAGCATATTGTGGTCACAGGCTTGCAAATTTCACTGTTGATTGAAATGGATCAAATAAAATGCGAACTGATCTGAAAAAATGGCTTCGTCATCTTGTGTACGCTTCAGTATACATGGAATCTTTATTACTGGTAGTACTCGGACAGTTTCTGGGAACGAACGGTGCCAAAATTTAACTTTGAGGTACTAGGTCTCATCAAGACCTCATACCAAATATCAAGACAATCCATCTAAGCCTTCTTGAGTTATCGTGTTTACAGACGGACGCTACCGAAAACATAACCTTCTTGGCGAAGGTAACAAATCTATTGCCAACCCGCTCAGCATGTATTGCAGCATCCTGCCAACTAAAATCAATCGGACAAACATGTCTTGCCCCGGTATAGTTGCGTAAGGAGAGCGGTACCGATGCCGGACATCCAGATATTTGGCCAACGTTATCTTATCAGTTCATACCAGTCTTTGTATAGTATTTAGGTTAAAGTTGGTTTGTTTTCTAATTTCCTCTGACGCATATCGGTATCAGACCCGGCCCAGAACAACCCCACACAGTTCGAGAAGGTGGTGATCACGTGGTTTGTTTTATGGCTCCGCATGAGAGTCTGTGCACCTGCCCATGACGTCACATCTAACGGTATTTGCGCGAGTATTGCATTGAGCGCTCTGACACAACGCAATTCTCTTACGTTCCACCAGTTATGAATGGCCCTATAGGATGATCACCCTTAGAGAGTCCCTGTAGTACAAGGGGTGGATTTTGCGCCATTATGTCACGAGGGTTCAGGAAGGGCAATGTTGGCAACAGTTTTACGATACTTGCCCACTTATCCACCCCGTCTCGACTGATTAGAACAAGGATGAAAGCTCCTTGATTAGAACTACCCAATGTAGTAAAAACTAACGTTTCCTCAGGTAGACACATAGTGGGAAATATAGAATAAAGCATCATGTATAACATATACGTAATGGTGCGTTTTAACCTATTCCCTAAATCTGTTGTTTTCATGCTTTTCTGTTTTTGGAAGATAACGTTATTGAATCTCATACGTGCGTATCCGTTCATAGACGTCATTGCATGGGGCCATCTGGTCCAGTCTCCAGTGCAGGAGCGACCGATAAAATTGCTCGGAAAGTTTCTCTCAATCAGATGATACAATAATGAGGACGCTTCTAGCACTTCTGGGCCTTTTGGCCTTGACAGCAGCTCAAGGTTTGTCTCACATTCCTTTATCCGAACGTGGATTTTGTTTGTTCCTTGGTAGACGTAAGATATCCGTCTTACACAGAAGATAGTATTGTTGATAAACTTCGTTATAGGCGGATACACTTCACTGCTGTAGCATAGGCCGAATGTTTTCATTGAAAATGTCTTTAACGGTGACTATGACGATACACTGGTGCTTTTAACAATGTTAACACGAAACACTTATAAGTGCTCTAGTTACGGTCTCACTTGGTAATTCTAGTTTTGTGACATGGTGTCACTTCATAGCCTTAAGAGTTGTCCGAATGTTTTCATTTTTTCAGTATAGTGGTACATTAATGTTATAAAAGAGATATGCAGACACCGAAGGCAGTAGATATCCAGCGCACAAACTTTTAATTTTGACGTTTCTTTATTTCTTAACACCCCTCTCCTCTAGAGGCTGCGACTGCTGAGCGAACAAGAATTTGACAGGTCGCTCAACGAATTTGATACATGAAGAACATATTTCTTCACTTTTTATGTGTTTTGTTGTGTTAAAATTACACATTGTGGATGTTCCAGTCAAAATCAAGGGTCGCACAAATCCAATTTTAATCGTTCAATGGTTGTCAGTGATCGCCGCCCAGGGGAATAGTGGCCGCAGCTAACTGTACACCGTTTGTTTCTACCAGACTGCTATGTTGGTCGGGGAAGTGCCTACCGCGGGGCGGTAAACGTCACCTCTGACGGGCTGGAATGCCAGCCGTGGTCCGTCCAGGCCCCGCACGGACATGCCTTCACCCCCGCCAACTACCCAGACGCCGGGCTGGACGGGAACTACTGCCGCAACCCCGACAACGACCTGAGGCCGTGGTGCTACACCATGGACCCGAATGTGCGGTTCGGCTACTGTGACGCTCCGCAGTGTGGTACGTTCAAATCAAATCAAATACGTAACGGTTCATCAATCATTGACGATTTTACCTGTCTTTACCTTTAAAAACCATCACTGATTGTTGAATATTCTACTAACTGTGATATATACGTGACGGATAAATCTCTTCAACGAAATACGCAACTGTCATCATCTGTTACTTCGTTGCTGATTTTTTCTATTTTCATCAGTCATCACATTTTTCGTTGTTTTTTTTTCATTAATTTGAAATGAAATTGACAATGAAAATAGAGCACAAGGTCGATGCATTTGTTCTCCTTTTAGAACTTCAAAATTGTGGGAATTACGTATACAAGGCCGCAAAAGGAGATGGCGAAGACCTTTTATCATAACAAAAAGTACAAGATTGCACACAACTTTGTGGACTAGATAAATAGGATGATTTTCGGTGACTCTAGAATATCTGACTAAACAATGATGTTATCTTTCCAGACTGCCTGTTCAACACCGGCGAGTTTTACAAGGGGTCAAAGGCCACCTCCATTTCCGGTCTAACCTGTCAGCGGTGGGACTCACAGTCTCCCCACCAACATGACAGGTGAAAACTTTAAACAGTGGCCTGTGTCGAGAATGCTTAATGTTTCGGCCGAAACCTAGCTTTTCGGTCAGTGCAAAACGACATCCAGTAGTAAGCTTCCATTGAAAGCTCATCTGTGTTGGCAGGCGGTCTAGGGCCCAGGCAATACTATAGATTCCCCCTTATCATATACGTATTATCTTTTGAAAATAAAAAAAATTCAATGTCACATTTAACCCCATTTTTTCATTCTTCTGAAGGACTCCACAGAACTACCCTGAACATGACCTCCGTGAGAACTACTGTCGTAACCCGGATGGAGAACCTCGTACCTGGTGTTACACTACGGATCCCAATGTACGCTGGGAACACTGTGATGTCCCGAAATGTGGTAAGTTCTCTTTCGTCATATCTGTACTATGTGTCATATTACATACATCTGTATCAGGCGTGAATGAAATGGGATGGCAAACTTGAACATTTCACAGCACCTTTAACTATTGGATATAAATTAGATATCAATTTAAAAGAAGTAAACAGAAAGAACAGGAATTAAGAAAATTGTCTGGGGACACCTTACTACGAAAAGGTTGACCACGTCATTTTTCAACAGTTTGGGGACAATCTTAGGTATTGAATAAGCAACACTGCTTTAAAGTCAGACATCTTTTACTTTGGGAAAATGTAAAAGCAAACAGCTACATGCAGCAAAGAAAGCAATAGAGGTGTTAAAGGGTGCGCGTCCTTAATAACTCCTTGTTTCATGTACATTTTTCAGACACTGCGGACCTTGGTACGTGTGGTGTACCGGCCATCCAGCCAACGTTCTCCCGGATAGTGGGTGGATCTGTGGCCACGCCGGGGTCCTGGCCTTGGCAAGTTTCCCTTGGGGTAAGCAGAACGGTTTCTTTTTTCTTCAAGGCTGGTGATGGAGATGTCCAGTGTGAGTCACGTACCAGCTTCCCATTTACACGTCAATCCACACATTGACCCAGTCTTATGTGTTAATGGTACAGGGGTAGAACAGATATGCCTCTATCAGTCTATGTGTGTGGATGTAGCTAACTGTTCGTCACGAACAGATCCTGGGATCTCCCTGTCTGGTAGTTCCTAAAGTTAAAGAGCACCTCTGATCATTTGGCCATCTCTACATTGTATCTAATCTAAAGTTGAGTAGATCAACTCATAGCCAACTCACGCTTCTAGCAGCCCTTCCAATGATTAGGCCCCTAGAGGAGAGGAGGCACAATCAGCCCCTGACAGCGAGAGATTGTGTAACACATGCTAGAGCATCTCACAGCCCTGACAAATGTTTCATTTCGTGACATTCTGTTCCCCGTTGTTCCACAGTACGGCTCCAACGGGCAGCACGTATGCGGGGCCACCCTTATCGCCCCTGAATGGGTCCTGTCCGCGGCGCACTGCTTCGCACAACTCTCGTGAGTATTCCTGTGATTTCTGTTGTCTTCTAATCTATTCCCCAACCCTGCACACAATACGTCGGCCAGAACTTGGACAGGGCGTTTTCATATCGCCCGAGGATATCTAGAGACGCATGTTGTGTTTAGTTGCGACTTCTAGACAACACTCTATCTATTTCCACCATGTAGGACAAACCCAGGTTCCTTCATTGTGAAAGTGGGGAAGCACAACAAGGCTTCCACCGACTCCACGGAGCAGAGGATGCAAGTCGCACAGATCATCGTCCACCCGCGGTACCAACAGGACGGACAGTGAGTTTAAAAGATAGTCATCTTAAGTAAAGGAGAAATCAAAGGGATTGAATTTTAGCATATAAATACCGCGTTATTCAATGTTCTGGTAAGTTCCTAGAAAATCGTGCGGGTAGGGACGAAAAACATTATTGGATACTCCAGGCAAATCTAAAGGCCTGTGACATGTAATGTTGATCATTGGCGCCGCACAGACAGAGCGCATACGGTCTCTATTAAAGCCATGGCCCCATGGACAAACATGTGGTTCGCTTAGCGACTTGTCGAGTATCGTGACCTTCATGCTTTCCCACATGTGATTTTCCCGCTTTTATTACCAGGAACACTAATGACATCGCCCTGCTGAAGTTGACCCAGCGCGTCCAACTCAACGATTACGTCTCGCAGGCCTGCATTACCGAGACAGAGGCGCCAGAGGGCGCTATATGCGTGGCAACGGGATTCGGAAACACAGAGGGTGAGCAAGAATTGCTGATGAGTTTTCCTTCTGTAAAATGTAAATCACATAATGTCGAAACCCATCAACTGGAAACTCTCCCTCTCTAAATGCAGGTACTGGTGGCGACAACTACCTTAAACAGGTCCAGCTTCCGTTGCTTAGCAACGCCCAGTGCAGGAGCTGGTTGGGAAGCGTCATCAAGAGCACCATGGTGTGCGCTGGGTACGAGGGCGGTGGTTCGGACACATGCCAGGTACCCATCTTTCCACAGATATAGGTCTTAACGGTTATGCACTGTGACGGTTATGTGAAGGCTGGGCTAGGCAACAGATCACTCAGCATCAAAATATCGGTTGACATTGCGTGTTTAGTTCTTGAAAAACATGTACTACATGCATTTCCCCCAGTGGAGAAACTGAAAATGAAATGTTGACTGTGACACTAGCTATCTGTGATAACGAATTAAATTTCACACCACATATTGTTACTGCTACCGATTAAACGTCATTATGCTAAGTGGTACTAACAGTATCGCACACGAGAGGTTTTCAACTTTTGTTCAATTGCAATAAATCAACAACGAAAACATAAATAGGGCGTGTTTAAGTCCGGTATATCAGTGTCCTAATCTAGGCTAGGAAACCGTTGATGAAATGTTTTCGAGAAGAACTGACTTTGAATCTGATTTGAGTAAACACTCTCCATGATGTGTTCCAGGGAGACAGTGGCGGTCCTCTGACGTGCCCCCGCCTGGGAGAGTGGTTCGTGTCAGGGGTCACCAGTTTCGGACAGGGGTGTGCGGACCCCCGCAAGCCGGGCGTCTACACCCGTGTGGGTTACTACATCGACTGGATCCTCAAGTACACAGCTGACAACTAAGGTGTAAGCGCATAATCTGGAAGTAAAACGCTATTTTGAAATACTATTTGATATATCTATAAAACACTTCATACAAGGTTCCTAGAACCCCAATTCCCTCCCCAATGTCATTCATTCATTCATTCATTTTTTTCTAAATGATCTCTGAGCTCAAAAGAGTATATATTTGCAATTTTATGCCCCAAAACAATGTCTCCAAGTTCGTACACCCTTAATGTGCAACGTTTCCCTCACTGTAAATTCAAAACAATTTCGGGGTAACTACCACGCTACCAGGGATTTCTCGGTAGAAAACCGCTGTCTTTATATCAGCGATGCCCCATCCGCTCACTCGCCGCCATGTTCCGCCATGACCCACCGGATCCAGTCCACGTAGTGGCTGACCTTAGTGTAGACCCCATAACTTCCGGGTCGGCCGCATTCGTCATCACCGAAGCTGGTAACTCCCACCATCGTCCATCTGGGTGAAGCACAAATAACAATGAATAATGCAGTCTTATTTCTGGCATGGTGAAATAAATATGACAAGCACCTGACACAAACATGTTTTGTCACTTTCATTTACGTTTCACAAACAGTGTAGTACTTCAGAGACGATGAAAATAGTAGAAATTGCCGCTCAAACTGTACTCCTTTAGTACACTAACTCCCCTGGCATGTTATCTGTCTATTTGGCCAATTTCTGTATACCATTTCAAGTCGCCTCTGAAGCCGATAGAGGCTAGGTAAACAGCCGAAAACAGCTAAATTATAAAACGACCAAGGAACATCGAAATACAATAGAACAAGGACTAACTGTTTTTAAAACACAATGAACTCAGCGTCTTGTCTTACCTGTCGGCATCCAGTTGGCATGACATCGGCCCCCCACTGTCCCCGCCACAAGAGTCCCTCCCGCCCTCCTCGTACCCTGCGCAGTACATGCCGGGACCGATTGCGTAATCACCGTACTCTGCGTACGTCTCGCGGCAAGTGACGTCATCGATAATGGGGACCTCGACCTGGTGACGTAAGAGAAAATTGCTCCTATGATACCTTGAATTGATATTACTCAATATCTGTAGTATACGGCACCCGAGTCGAACCCCATTCAGTACCAAGGACATTCAGCACCAAGGACAGGGTAGGTGCGTAGGGTCATACACTGGTACTTGCATGTTCCTGTTCTTGAAACTATCGCTAAGGAGAGAGACGTTGCGACGGACCTCTTTTCCGTTTTTGTACAACATTATCTTTATCTGTAGGAAACTTCCCTGACATGTTGTTTATGACGTCTGTTGTTCATCTACAAAGCATAGGTTTAGCAAAACCAGTTTCTACCTGAAGTATACATTGTTTCCAGGTATACCGTCTTCCACTGTGTAAAGACTATATCTTTTGTCATCAATACAAACTCACCTCTCTAAGAACGTCACTTCCTCCCCATGATGGTTGCACGTGCTTGCCCCATCCTGTGACGTAACATCCGGTCCCCACCGGCGGGAACTCCCCAGGTTCCGGTAGACAGATGGGGTAGACGGCAGGGCTCAGTTTGACTGGTTTCTTCAGCTTGAGGAGCGCTATATCGTGGTGATCAGTCTCATGTGTGTAGTCTGGGTGGAGAATTACTTTGGCAATCTGAAGAAACAAAAAAGATATTAGTACGCTCTTAAAAAAGGCCGTTTTTTTCTGAAAAACCTTCGTCCGCAACTTAGAACAAGACGCCATAGGCGACAATTCTCCGTGAAATTTTATAATTTGCAGATTGAGAGGTGGTATTGGCACTGGCATGCCTGCAGACGACGTATAAAATTGCATGCCGATTGAACAAAGGGGACCGTGGGTTTTAGCTGCGAACACGGAAAAAACGGGTACCGCTCAAGTCAACGTTAACTGCTTAACAAAACAACATGATTACAACAGCAACGGTTAGCACAGTTGTACACGGAAAACACCGTCCCACATAACCGCTTCGGTAAAAACAAAGACACGTACACAACTGCGCAACTGGCGGTCAGTCTAAAACCACGTCAACAATTTTAACACTTGCCGCTCAAGTCAACTGCTTAACAAAACAACATGATCACCACAGCAACGTTAGCACAGTTGCACACGGAAACAACACATATCTTGGCGCATTCTCCGCGCTCCGACCAATTTCAGGTCGCTATATAGTATATTATAAGCTATAAATAGTACAGTGTGTGAGCTCTACCGAACAACTATGATATTAACATCTTGCCAGACAATAGACCTGACCTTAGGTGCAAACCATAAGTCACAATCCCAACAGATACTCACAAATGAATATACACAACAAGTCAACAACCACCTAATATCTGCTTAGAGAACCTCGCCTACCACATATCTACTTAACCTACGGCCTATTCCACAGGATTATGAAAATAGGGGTGATTTTGAAATATCAAATTTACCTCGATATAAAAACCGCTACGGTGAAAACAAAGACACGTGCATCAACACGGACATAACGGCACACCACATGCCAAAATTCATAGAAATACAACGTACACAAACATGACTTTTACGTGCGAACACATTTCACAATTCCGGCCATCCATAAACCATTACGGTCCGCATCTGGTCTGCATTAAAAACCGCCCCGCGCATCTGCATTAAGGATACTCGACCCCCCCGCTATTCAAAACAACGGGTTTTTCGCGGGCGGTCCCATTTGCCCCTAAATGTAGGGGTGCTTTTCGAATATTATCTTGACCGCGAAAACACCTACGGTAAATATTGATATACGTGCATCACCACTGGCATGCCTGCAGACGACGTATAAAATTACATGCCGATTGAACACAGGGAACCGTGAGTTTTAGCTGCGAACACGAAAAACCGGCTGACCCGAATACTCCTGCAGGAGGTATGCCTCCTTCACGGAGTAATAAATTTGACTTCAGAAGATTCTGTTCCTTCAAACGAGGAGATTTTGTTTTCAATCATGTGTGTGTGTGTGTGTGTGTGTGTGTGTGTGTGTGTGTGTGTGTGTGTGTGTGTGTGTGTGTGTGTGTGTGTGTGTGTGTGTGTGTGTCTTCCTGCACGTGTGTTACGGTCTAGATGTCTGCGAACACATTTTCTTGTCCATCTCTTTTCACCTCACCTGAGCATTTTTCTGTGTGTCCTCTCGCGTCATGAAGTCGTGCTCCCCGACTCTGACCAGGGACTTCCGGTGAGTGGACTTCCGCCGGAAGCAGTGAGCCGCCGTCAGGACCCACTGCGGAGAGATGAGTGTTCCTCCGCAAAAGTGTCCGAAGAAGTCCTTGTCCAACATGGCGACCTTCGTAACAGAAATTAATGATTTTACCTTCTTGTATCAAAGTAAACTTTTACTTCTAATAACTTGTGCGTCGGAATAACGGGAGAAGTAAGAAATTAATTCAAGGTCGAAGATGAAGCCTTTACGGTTTACCTGCCACGGCCAGCTACCCGGTCTGGCCGGCCGACCCCCCACGATCCTGAAGCGGGGTAACCGTGGTTTGACACCGCAGCCAGACGAGTTGAACTTGCCTTCCGACTGCTCGGGGTATGGGTCTTCACCTGTGGTGACAAAGTATACCGTAATACGTAAAACACACTGTTGACAATGTTGGGTAACTATCCCTGTGCACAACACCATGCCTAAAGTTTGTGTCACCTTATCTATACTAAATAAAAACGATATATGTCATCTCAGGGCTGCTTGCAGAGGAAAGACACAGTGTAATGAAATGAAATGAAGAAAGACTGAATGCATGCAGCCAGAAGTTGTTTTAACAACTACACTGAGTTACAGAACACATCGTATCATCATATCATCTCATATCACCTATGATCCGACCGAAAATGGAGACTGAGAGGAATTTATAGTCTTTAATCGCACCTTCGTCTCCATCGTTTTCCCCGATGTGTTCTTCAGAAATCTCTTCCGAAGCCCGTTCTGTGACAGGTAGCCATTCCTGGTGCCCTGTGGTCGGTAGAACATCAGGGGCGGCAGTGGTGGTCGTGTCAGGCCGTTCGCACGCTGTGCCCGGGACGGAACAAAACCTCGCCTGGGTCTGAATTTCATCTCCACACTGTAGAAACCTCTTGCACTCACGGTACCTGCAGAGTAATACAATAATAAGTAAAGTGTCTATACTCTAGAGCGACCCCTTCCGTTCATGATATTAAATAAGACATAGCGAAAGAAATAAAATGAGCAATTTTAGGGTAAATGTTGGTCTCATCCTTCAATGTGCCATATATGGTAAAAATTCATTCGTAAGTTTATGATTTTTACCGTTTCAAACAAACAAGTTCTCAAACGGCAAACAAATCAACGGCACCGAAAACACCTGCTGAAAAGTGACCATTGATTTTTAGAATGTGTACGACACGAGATACAAGACTTCTGTGAGACAGACAGTTTATAACGGAGACAATGCATTACAATTACATACCGTTTCTGAACACAAGACCTTGTACAACGTGACCACGTGGACCACTGTCGGAATGCGGAGTCCGGGACCCTGCCCCTGGAAGAGCGGTACCGTTGGTACTCCTCCAGCGAGTCGGGCAACAGCCCAGAACTGTCCCCACTCCCGTCCCCAGACTCTTCAGCAGAGGAGTAGTAATGGACAAAAGATGATGTCTGTAAAATATTTTAAAAAATGGATGCAAGTCGTCCTATATAAAGAGGTAACGCGTAATGTATTGCATTTGAAATATAGAGGGGTGTAAATATAAACATGTAGGACACAGAGTAACATTGGCGCTGATTAACGCGTTGATTGTCAATAGCATTACTGGTGATGTTTAACCATTTTTAATTTTGACGTTGTTAAAAACAATAAACATGCTTCAAGTAAAAGTGTAATATATTGCCCCCCCCCCACCAAAAGTATTCACTCAACAATAACAAAGTGATTCACTGACATCCGGTGCACTACCACAACTACCACCCTCATTTCCCCCTATATGTATGTTGTTGATAGTGTTACAAAGTTCGCAGGCTCTAACATAAAACGATGCATGTGGTTGGACGAAGAACTGCTCCAAAATACTTCTATTAGAGAGTATAATATAATCATTTGTTGTTAAACTTTAATTGAAGGAATCTTAGTGGGATTCCTCCATCCATAAATGACATAATGAATAAAACAGCTTTTAGCATTCGGTGAGATTGGAAAAACCAAGAAGAGCAGTTCGGTTGATTGGACTAAGGACTTTGTACATTGATGTCAACTCCCATTCGCTTGCGCAGAATACTAGAACATGATAACAACATACAACGTTAGAGACGACCGTCCTGAAAGCGAACACTGAAAAAGATACACATCACACAAAGAAACCTCAGACCAAGGAGCTTCTACAAAGCACAGCTTATCTTGCGTCTGTGTCCATGACAAAGAAATCGCCAACCATCACATGTTTGTAGTCTGCTCTGTGGCATAAACACTGCCCTGAGTGATCTTACCTGCGTCACGAGTTGGAACATCGCAGCCATCGCAAGGACGAAAACCGTTCCACTGCTTAGAGTCGCCATTTCGCTCGGGAAACGAGGTAAGATATTGGCCGTTTCCTGTTTTATGTCTGACGTTACTTCTTTTATGTATGACTGTGATGACGTCCTGGTGTGAAGCATCAACAAAAGAACAATTACGATCAAGGGTCAAGTGTTTATACAAACAGGCGAGAAAACAACACGACTCACCTCTTGACCCTCCCAATTATGTACATTAGGCGCAAGCTTTGAGATTTCTGGCTCGGGAGACTATAATGTTTTTCCAGACAAAGGTCCCATCCGACAGTCGACTACAGACAAAAGCCACCGCCTGTTCTGAGAAACCGTCTACACTATTAAAGGCCGCCTTCCCCTTGCCAATGCGTTCAAGTTCACGTTTCGTGTTATGAATTTCACACGAAGTAGGGAAAAGCATGGAGTTAAAATTTTAACTCCATGGGAAAAGCAAACGTGTTCTGACAATGTAAGAACTGCCTGATCTAGGTGACAAATTTTTACCATAGGCCGCGCCATGTTATAGTGCCCGGAATCACCTTGGTCGTTGGGCGTTGGGCGATGGGCGTTGGGTCGCAAGAAGTTGCGCAATGTCTAACCGCACGTCACGCAATGCCAAGCCAGGCCTCCAAATTAACATGTGAATGGTGGATGGGCTGCAAGAAGTTGCACAATGTCTAATCGCACGTTACGCAATGCCAAGCCAGGCCTCGCAATTCAACAATGTCCCGATGTCAAAATGACGCTAAATTTCAGCTTGGGACAATTCAAATTACGTTTCGGCAATTTTTGGGCAATTGGACAATTCTGACGTCCACGTCATTTAGGAACGCGCTCCATCCGTGGGAAGCAAAGGGAAGGAACACTGTCTATTTTTCAGGTCTTTCAATTCACTCTTTTTAGCATTGCTACAATTCGAGCAAGGTGAGCAAGTCAGTAATAGTGCACACCCATGCCACCGAACCAGCTATTCCCATTTTGGCGGCCTATGGCCAGCTTTTTAAAAAAGCTTTCTTGTTTGATCACACACTCTCCGTATAACCTCCTTGATCACACTCACACGAAATACATGTACAGTAGATGGCCACCTGCATTTCTTAGTACTGCCGCTAGGGCACGCTTTTATGGTATTGACATGAAGCCTTCAATCGGATAGAGTATTTTCTTTCGACTCGAAAAAAGCTAGCGAGACATATGGGACATAGTCACAATATCGTGCTTATAATGATATTCATGAAAACTGCATAAATGCCTGGGCCTTCAAAACCAATACATTGTACTACTAATAAATGCTCTTGTCCAAGCTATGTCAGAAAATGAAGTTCATAACTTGTCATCAAGGGTAGTGTTATATAGGTTGACTAAAGAATAGGCTTATATCGTTTTTTGTAGTCTTTATCTTTTCATTTGTTTATTTTTTAACGTTTCTCCAAAAGTTTAGTATACCCACTGCCACTGGTGGCCTTTCATAACAGTATTACTGGCAATGTGTATAATTGTGTGCAGTTCCCCGAAGGGGGTGAGTGCAGTTTTCGGCACAGCCGGATGACGTCACGACCAGCCAGACCTCCACAGCCAGCCGTCATGGCGGACCTGTGCAAGCTCGTGTGGAGACTCGGCGTCTTTCTGGCCGTCTGGTGCAGCCTGATCGGCCTGCTGTCCGCCGTCGGAGCCGGTAAGTCACAGATAACAATCCCTGCTCCATACGAATGCTCGTTCGGAGCCGGTAGACTGTCTGGATGCTGCAGAATGTTGTGCCAAAGTTGGCGATGCGGTGGTATCGTGCCAACCCTTGGCTGGTAATTTGTTCGGTATTTTGACCTCAGAGTCTGAGCTGGCTTCAGCAGGATCGTCTCGGGCAGGGTGAAAATAGGCCTAAGTCCAGCCTAAAATAGATAGCGTGTAATATCAATGGACTGGCTGCGGGATGTATTAGGTTGGAGATGAGTCTGGAAGTGGCGCTGCCGATGCCGATGTGAAGGTTTTCAGGAGCGGCGTGTGTTTTCAGGATCCCCCGTATCTGGCCCCTCGGTCCATTCGGAAGCTGCCTGAGTGTCAGATGCAGGCTCAGGTCGCCCTATTTACACCGATATATCTCCATATTACGCGTCTTTCCAGCCCTGGACGAGTGTGTAGGTGTATTTTAAGGGTTTGGATCCTTTGGGTGGTTCTCAATCTCGGAGAAAATGTGTAAAAGTCGAGTTGTTGTGCTTTGTTTTGATTTGTTTGTGTTATAGCCTCTTGCGCCCTCCCCGACTTCACTTCAAAGGGCTTTCCGTCAAGGCGACAATCTTAAGTTTACTGAACTAAAAGGAAACCTCCAAACATTTCAGATTCTTCTCAATATCATATATCATTGAATCCCTGTATATGTGTTGTAACAGTTTTCTGATTTTGTGGGTTAAGTGCTATTTGTAGACTAAAAGTAGAGAAAGGTTTTTGAGCCCCCCTCCCCCATATGAGGGCCTAAGAAGGTACTTTGTTTACTGGGCGATGTAATCAAGAACCTGCATAAGTAGATAGCGCAATACACATGAATATGCACTAAAAACTGGCCGGATTTTGCTTTAAAACTTGTTCTTACGTTAACAGCATATCCAGATGTTTTTTGTTCGTATCATTTATGTTTGATAACTGTCACTTTGCCACATTATTGTGGTGGCTGGATTTTGGGCAACACGTTTGTTTACTTGGCAAGATATGATGTTGACAAGGGGTCTTCCAAGTGTGAAAAATGTCACTTTCATAACTTGTGAAACATTTGACTGGTAAGCTACATTTGCAAAAAAACTATCAGGAAATAAAGCAATTAAATTCTGTGATTTTGCCAGCGTTTAGTTTTACCCAAATCTTCAAGTTCTTGTGGCTGTAATGCATATAAAAAGGTTTATTCACAATGAACGGACATCATTAATTGTCAATGAGTATTTTTTAATATTCCTGATTATTGTCATGTTTTGTCCAAACATGCACTGTTGGTATATAATTGTATGATATTGCACATCCCAACTGACAGTTCAGTAAATTGCTTTAGTTCAAAGTGATATTCAAATCTGACTACAGATTGTTTTAATACTTTTGCTCATTGACCTATGATAACTCTTTATGAACTCTGTCAACTTAGAAATTCAAGTTACTAAGAAAGTTACTTTTGACTAAGAATATTTTTTTATTGGACATCTAAACATACAGATACATTTGAGGGATATTACCAAAATCCACGTATGGTAAAGATAGTGTTTCTAATAGTCTACTCATGCACCAACCATACTGCATCCTCTTTTGCCCAATGATTTCATATATCCACCGATAACAACTTACTACCTTCAAGTTATTTCAAAGGGCCACAATACTGACAAAGAATGTTCTTTGTTTGCACATCATGTAATCCCACTGCTTGTATAGTCAAGACAGGTCGTTTAGGGAAGAATGTGCATACTGTTGCCTGGTGACTTGGTATCTAGGCGATCGACTCCTATTCGGCACTAGAACACACCGCAGATATGTTAATGACAGCAGAAATCTGGGCATGCCCCTAGGCTCTGATGCTATCCAAACCTGACATTCAGGCTGGGAGCGAGGAAGAGTGGCTATTCTGTGGGGAGGCCAATCATCACTGCTATTGTGTTCGTAATAGCTTGGTTGCACAAGGATTCGGATTCCATTGAGTTTAGCTAAGCAGCAGAGGAATTTAGAAATAAAGAGTTGAAACCATGTCCCTGTTATAACATTTTACCTCTGTCATGCTTCACCTTTGTTGATTTGTAGGTTGAATATCATAACTCCAGAAGTTTTGATTAAATTTTTATGATTTATTCGTAGGTAAGCCACATTATTCCAAGGAAAAACAGACTAATTTGACAAGTCAAGCCATGATTTTTATAATTTGAAATTTCTAGACTATGTATGTTAGAGTGACCATTCCATATAATTTTCTCGATGCACTCCCTTTGTCATGTAACCTCGGTGTTCAATAGTGTGCTCTTTTTTTATACAAAAACCTTTCTCTTTACAGTTTGTCACATATATATCTTATATATAGCCTTTATGTCAGTCTTATGAAATATTCCGTTACGTGCTACATGTATGGTGTCATACTGCAGTGAAGAGATCTAGATTTTAGATAAAACAAAAGTATTTTGTTTTTTGTCCTTCCACTTACATAAAATCATCAAATCCTTTACAACTGCTTCTTCAATGTGTGGCAAACAGATTGTGCTTACTGCAAATTACAGCTAATAAATGGCTTCCTTGCTTCCTGATCATTTAGAGTCAAGCAATGATAGAATTAATCTATAAACTGGTAATTTCTGAGGTGCCAAGCAGGATAGTAATTAGATTTGTGATACCAGGAAGCTAAATAAAATATGTTAGTGTTGGAAAGGGGCTGTGTTTCTAGTCAAGAGAGCAAGAGAGCATATGGTAGGATGATTCACTGAACAGATAACTAGATCGTCAAGAGGATAACACTCATGAATATAAACAACAATTCGTCTTGTGGCTCAAAAGAAACTTATTGTTAGATACATCTTATTTCTGTGTAAAGAAGCCATGCTGTAAAAAAATTCTCTTCAATGATATCAACATTGACATTGTAAACCAATGTTATAATATTATGACAAGAATTTAGACACCAAAAGATTTTGGAAGTTTGTATATGCTTTTATGAAAGGAAAATTATGTATGCAACAGTAAGAAAGCACATGTATATTAGTGTGTATTTCCATGTCTTCCTAATACCTACTCTTCACACTCAAGTGATAATCCTGACAATGAAGTAAGTGGTTTATGTAAAAATACTCCATAAAAGCCATTTGAATATGTAATCAGTAATTACAGGATGGACAGCTGTTGGGGGTAGGTCAAAAAAAGGGTGGGGTGTGAAAATTTCAGTATCTTGGGCTTGATGTCCTTTTTTCCAACCAGTAAACCTGGATGGTATATCCCAGGTTCTGACAATCTCTGCTAGGGGACCAAATCTTGGCTGATGTGAAAGCCATGTGCTAACCCCACTCCTGTATATTGACATTCTGGCTGTCTACATTTTACACATTTTGGGTGGGAAGGTCGACGTGTGCGTCGCTGAATCACCAGTTCAGGGCTGGGGCAAACCTGTGATTACATTTCCAAATGTCCACACGTTTTCGCGTCGTTTCTTGTTCTTGCACCGTACCCTATATGTCACACCCCAAGAAATTAATTCTTTTCACAACTGCAAGTCTTGTTGTTCACCTCCGCTTTCAAAGCACGGCAAATACTTGAACTTCACCCCTCGCTGTATGAAACCAACCACCAAGTTTTTTATGCATCTTACTTATATATTTGATTCTTTGGTTCCTGATTGACTTGGGAACTATCGCATCCAGAACTGTGTCTATCTAGTTCTATGCCGTGATGGGTTTGGGTTACAGGGGTCGAAATAGATTTTGGGGCCAACTTGCACTGGTGCAGATGAAAACAAAAATACTTGCACCAGAAGAAAAATAGTTGCACCCCCCAAAAATAAAACGAACACAACCAAAAGTACATGTAGTAACTTTAATAAAAACTTCATGGATTCTGGTTTTGTTCCCTTTCCAGTTCTTTATTGGGTATTTCTACAGGTACTACTGGTAGTAACAGCGGATAAAGCAAACTTGCACCGCGGTGCATACCGGCAAAAAATTAGTTGCACGACACCAAATTTACTTGCACCAAGTTGCACACAGAGGGGTATTTCGACCCCTGGGTTAGGATTAGGCCCGGTTCTGGATAGATGCGTATCCAAGAACATAGATTTGTCCCAGGCACAGTCTGGATACGTATGGACTATCCAGAACCGTGCCTGAGCATGATTCTGGATAAAGCTGGATACAACATAAACGAGAAGAAAGTGCTTCCCTAGTTGGATGAAATACTACAGTCCTGTTTTAGGCATATTTTTGATTGATAGCAAGTTTTTTAACTGTGAGGAAAGCTCTTTTTTGCCTCCAGAAAGCACATTTTTGCTGAAAAATAGATGTTGCCGGGATGTAGTGACCAATTACAAAAGTCATGTTCTAAGACAAGTAGCAGGAGCAAAGAGCTGCCTAATATATCAAAGAGCATAAAGAACAACTTAGTTATACAGTCAGCCAATATTTGTCAGTCTGTGTGGGTCTAATGCCTAGAATAGGACAACAAAAATGAAAAGAGGTTCCACAAATGTGTGTATCATTTATCAACCATTATTGGTAACAATAGTAATAGCACTAGCACTGTCACCCAAGAGAGGAGAGGCAAGGGAAGACAGACCCGGCTAGCTGAGTGTTAAAGTTGTTCTGTCCGGGTATGCAGGTCGGTACAACTATGTCCAGGAGAGATGGGAGGAATGTAAAGTGAGCAGTACAATCACTGCAGAGAATTCTAAATTTGTAAATGGGTCTGAGACGAATACTAATAACCTGCCTGGAGGTAATCCAGGCAATACTAGGCTGTGATAGATAGTCCTCAAACTATTTAAAGGCTCCAAACTGTGCCAGTTGTATAGAGCCAGAGGTATGTCTGTAGATATGTATTATTCAACATCATTCTGATTTAAGTATCACAGGCACGTTTACATTTTAATTCAAAACCACTGTTTATGACTGCATGGTGCTATTGAATTATCCGAAAACTAAATGGAGACGATTTTGCAAATAAAAAAATCTTTTTCAAATTTTATTTTGTTCGGCTGTCTTTTGTCTAGTTGAATCCCCCCCACCCCACATGGGGCTTCACCTTGAATTCAGAGACCACAAGAACCCAGCAGGAGGTAAAGAAATTTACATGACTGCACAAGTTTGCCACTTTCTTTCAAAATAGATGGAAAGTGCTTGAACAGTTCGGACATCTGTTTCAGTGCGGTTACCATGGTGACGGCGACCTGTCCCATCAAGACAAAGTCTGGGAATGCGGGGTGTTTGTTTATATGGGACTGTAGAAGTTCCTACAGGTGGCAGGGGTTACTTTGGAAAGTAGTCACAACACGACTCCCTGCCAGCAATAACAAGGCAAAGTCTGCAGATTTCCACAGCAAAAAGTGCTTATCCAAAAGGGGGGTCAGTTCTGGGGCAGTTTTCCAGTTTGCTTTCTCATTGGCCAGTCCAGTCTTGAAGAAGCTTTGGATCAGCCAATCAGGTTTGTTTGATTCACCTTCAGTAGTACTAGTAACTTTTTGAAAGGTTTTAATCTTTTGGCTAGTACATGTAGTCTCTTGTTTGGTACCAGCTGTCCCATTAGCCAGTTCAGAACCAATTCAGAACCCATTGGTCATTGGTCAGAACTCAGAACCAATCAGTTATTGTAGAAACTATTAAAATCTAAAGTCACATCTTTAGATTGAGTATTGTTTGTAACTTTCTATCTTTGAACAAGTATAATGCTACAATACAAATTACTGTGTTACCATATGCTAACAATATCTTAACGCAGTGTTTGCAATATTCTATGTCTATGTTTCTTGTAGTTTTCCACCAAATTTTTTTGGTAGTCTAAAGTAGGCTAAGATACTCTGGCTCTTTAAAATGAAAGCTAGGCCATGATGTATTAGTTGGAAGAAGTCGGAAGCTTTCATATTCACTGATCCAGGAAAGAAGAAAAGAATCCTTGCACCAAGCGGACCTTAAAGATGGGGTGAACTTGGCATAGACATCTATCCGAGACATTCCACAAGGCTTTGTGAAAGTGTGCTAGGGATGCCTGGCTGTCACTATAAGTGTACAGCATGGAGGCCTTTTCCATCCATCATAACATTTCACATTTGGTTGGTCCATTCCTGACATGCTTTCTGCCATATGTACTTTGATGGTTGGGCCTGTCTGAGCTGCATCCTCTAATGGCTGGCACTCTCACAGGTAAAGGTCTACTGTCTTAACATTTCAGCAAAGTTAGTAGACACGTGATAATGACAATTTTTTTGGTCATGGTATCCAAAAATGATAGATTTTAAAGGTATATTTTTAAGTAAGTTGAAAAAAAAGGCGCTCTACTCTGAATTAGCCACTGGTGCTCTGAAGCGGATTTGCATGCTGCTAGTAGGGATTAGGTCTTTTTGTGGAGATGTTGGTCCCATGTTTGAGGAGAGGCATATCTCAAAGCACGTCAAAGAACTCATTGCATTTATAGCAGTATAGGTTATACCCCAGTGTGCCTTCACAGTTCTTTGCACATCTTGTGAACTGGTTTGTTACACTTGTTCATAACAACTTTAAGTACTGAATTGGTCAAACACAATGAGGCAGTTTACTGGTTATTCATCACTGATACAGAACCATATATCCTAGCTGTTTTTGCTGTTCATCTGCTAGAGCCTCTCTCATGTTCCACTTGGATAGCTCGCCTAATTAGTTAGCTCCCCACTCCCTGCACCTGTGTGGTACTAGACCAGAACAAATATTGTTGTTCCATTGTTGCCCCTGACACCCAGCGCACCTGTGCGGCCAGGCCGGGCAAATAACGGCACTGAAACGTCCCTTTCTTGTACCTGTTTACCTGTCCTGCTCGACCACCTGTTCTGTGGGCTGAAGACGTGTCCTACAGGCAGGAACGATGTCTTAGTAAGACGTCTTCTACACAAAAGAAAGCTGACATGCCCGGGTGTTCTCGGAAAGATATGATTTGTTCAACCTCCTACATGTTACAGGGCTCGAAATACTTTTTTCTGCATACATGCACTGGTGCAGGTAACTAGAAAATGCAGGTAACTTTAGAAAGTATGGATCATCCTAAAAACTGTCCAGCCCATCCAATGTAGAAATGGATATTATCAAGTACAATCAACTCATCAGTAGAAAAAAAAGAGTGCAAAAATCTGACAAGATTTGATTAACCAGGTATAGAAAAGAATAGTTAGTTGGTGCATTATCTTCATCATTTATACTTTATGAAGTCTTCAATGAAGCACATTGGTTTTAGAGCCCTGACTGAAAAACTGCGATCACATGAAGAAATTTGTAATGCAAAAACTGTTGCATACTTTCCAACAGGTGAAAAATAGCAGAGGGGGCAAAGTTTGTCCAAGACGAGGTTTTCAAACAGACTCAGGGCCTTCCTTTCTCACGTGTTGACATTGAGGCATGAGAAATCATGACTGAAGTCCACACCTGTGATTCCCTGACAAATTACAACAAATCCCGGTGGAATGTCTGAGATTGTGGCCCAGGAAAATGAAAACAGGGTTTATTTTGATTGGTGGCATGTTGTGTCAAAGGTTGACAGGATGTTAAGAGGCAGGTGGGTACCAGGTGTGTGTGAGGAGCCCTCCACTGAAGTTTTCACAAGCGGGGCTCGAAATTCTTTTCTCTGCATACCTGCACTGGTGCAGGTAACTTTGAAAATTACCTGCACCAGACAAATTTCACCTGCACCACTTAGAAATTTAGAAAGTATGGATCACATTAAACACTGTTCAGAAACCATTGCCATTAATTCTTTTGTACTTCATAGGGTGATAACAGTCAATGCAGCAATTAAAAAATCCACATACATATTTCAACCCAGTACATGGACCGGTGCAGGTCTGGTTAGGTGCAGGTAGATATCAGAAATACCTGCACAGCTACAATATTACCTGCCCTAACCTGCATATGCAGATGGTATTTTGAGCCCTGACCAGGTTTCATACAAACTACTCATGAAACAAATGAAAACACATGTAAAATCAACCTCTGACTGCCAGCATTGATTCTGTCACTGGAGCTTGAGAATATGTCGTTTTTACTTCCTGTATACAAATGGCCAAGAGACCCTTCATGCCTTTCAAGAGCCTGTCGCCCTTTCATTCAGAACAGGCAAGGTTACAATATTACATCATTGAAGCAGGTACTCTCAAGCCGTCATGGCTGCTTGTCGTTCCCACTATTGAACCGCCCGACACAATCGCTACAAAGGCAACATTCGCCTGTCTATAGCCCACCTTTCACGCTTTGTCCTGCGGCGATGTTATACTTCATTTCTTTTACCCGGCTGTGTTACTGTTGAATACGGAATCCTACAACCAAGGTCACATATGGTGTTATATAAAGGAAACATATCCCTTGGCATTTGTGCCACAGTCTGGATGGAAACTCATCATGTTTCCTAAGTAGGGTATATTGGAAATTCTAACCCGTTCCTTTGTAAGCACAACATAATAAGTTTCTAAAAACCCCGGCTCACAAAACTTCCCAGTCCCACGCAACTTTGGGGCCGGACTTACGCAAGGTGTCGGCAGCGCCTGTTCTGATAAGTATTCAAGCCCGGTGGTTGTGTAGATTTTCTAGCCGCATTTTTAGCGTGAATGGAAACGTTCATCCAATTTCAACCTGGCCCCTGAAAGTGAAATATAAGCTCCCGTCTTTGTGACAGCGGCATAGCTGTGTTATTAAGTTAGACATGCAGGGTATTTATGTGGCAGTGTTAGTAGGGGTTGGCTCCAGTCCTGCCCAGCCTGTGTAACAGAGAGCTACTTATCACTTCCAGTGACATGACTCCATCCACTTTTATGTGAGCTGAATGCTGTACATGTTTCCCTGTCAAGATGCAACTCTAGATTGTGTTACCTATGCGAAAGTGAACTGTCTACAAATGGTCCTTGCATGGTACAGTCCTGACACAGAGACTGAAAAAGTGTGCCACGATATCACGTACCACACATTTGGAATGGTACGTGTAACAACCCAACAGTCACATCCTTATGATCCTTCGTTTTTCCTACCCTGCTGTTGTTTTCTTAAGTTAACCATTCATTAAGATATATTCTGTGGCTTTACAAGTTGAAGTGGCAAAGGCAGGTCATAAGGAAAGAAGGCTCTGTGAGATTTGATTTTCTACCTACTTGTGGCTAGATCTTACTTAGGTTCCTGTAGATGTCTATGATAAAATTTGACCACACAATATCACATTTACTGTCATGACATTAACACACTTAACAATAAATGTGATATGGATGTTGTAAAATAAAGTTTTCAACGTGGAATCTCAGTTTGGCGGAACTTTGTGTTCCAAAACTACAATGAAATCCAGAGACTGCTGGCCTACTTAGAGAAAGCATGACAGATCATGTAGCAAAATGATAGACAGGGATAGAATTCACATTTCACGCCACACACAAAGGCCGGATTTACACGGGGCAAAAAATCAATGTCGTACGACATTCGACGCGCGGCGTTTGTCACTCGCCTAGGACACTTTTGCTTTTACACGTATTGACTGTAACTCCCGCTGCGCGCCGCAGCTGCGGCGCACTGCAAAATGGTTGCGGCGGGCTGCGGCGCGCTGCGGCGCGCTGCGTCACATGTGGTGAACCCTGACCGCCGCGACCGTTTGAGTCCTTGTTTCTTCGGTAGGAGTACCTAAGATCTCTGATCTTCTTCTGTACTTGTTTTACGTTCCTGTTGTATCCTTCCTGCAGCATGGCTTCGGCAATCTGCCCGAATGCCTCCTTCTTTTTGTGAGTCTCCATTTTGCTGCGAATTCTGTCACAGTTCCACACGCCGATCAAGCATCGGGTTTCCGCGCTGCTCCAGTTACTGCTGTTTACTTCCGCCATGCTTACGAAACAATCAGCAACAAAAATCCGACGAAACAACAAGGAGAACGTGATATGATACTCAGAATTCTAGAAGTAAGAACAGAAATAAACAGACGAGCGTGGCGTGGGTTCGGGCTAGCGCGGGAAAAAGAGAAATTTGTATATGACCCCTGACCTATTGCAAAGCAGAAATGGGCTGCGCCTGACGCAGGGCTGTTTACACGCTACTGGGCCGCGACGCAGACTCCCCGCTGAGTGTCGCGACGCACTTGTGGCACCTCCTCGATGCGCCACAGAAAAAACGACGCGCGGCGCCGCGCGTCGGTGGCGCGCGGTTTTACACGCATGAAAATCAATGTCGTACGACATTCTGCGTCGCGCCGCGCGTCGCGCCGCGCGTCGAATGTCGTACGACATTGATTTTTTGCCCCGTGTAAATCCGGCCAAAGAATGCTTCCCTTTTTTGGGGGGGACTGTATGGTGGAACAAGGGGGCCATTTTGATGCAGTGTCAGCCCGGCTTGTCATGTGGTTTTCCCTTGTGTTGTCTCTCCTCCCCATGTTCTTCTTTTCTTGTCCACAACAGGACATTGTGCTTTAAATAGATTTAACACAGCCTAAAGATGTAATAAACCGATGATTATATTATTTACTTTATAGGTTATACATTGAACATCTATTTGACTTTTACATCAAGTTAGAACAAGTTAATTTTACTTCCAGTTTAAGTTTTATCTCCCAGTTGATGGTAAATTTTGGTGCGATGTGTAGGTATCATGGTGCTATCGGTCGTCCAAAAGTCAATATTAGTGGAACATTAAAGTTAAACAGAGAAATGTCAAAAGCTAGACATGTGAAATTTTTTTGCCCACTTGAGTTTCTTCACAAGGGGTCAGATACACACAGATATAATCCTTGATATATGGTGGTACAAGACTTAATTAAAGGCCATTTTATGCATGACAAAGGCTTTTCACAGCCTGAGACAGAGAACAAAAGTGTCTGGGGTGGGCACAAAAGAGAACAGGAGACACAAAACACATGGACAAAGTACCCAGGGGGTAGGGTTTCTTGGGGGGGGGGTTAGGTTTTCTTGGGGGAGGGGGTATACCCAGGTCACTATAGGAAACATTATAGGGGGAGCATGAAATATGTTCTGTCTATCTCTTAGTAGATTTCTGATTATTTTCTGGTAATTCATAAAAGAAGACAATGTTACATCGCTTACAACAGAAGTACATCAAGAAGGGAAATGGAAATGTTTTCACACATAGAAAGTATAGTCTTTGATTAATTAAATGCTTACTATTTGCATCAAAAGGGTTTCAGAAATTCAGTTTTGTGATTGAAATGAAAATACTGTAGCTAATTAATAAGTAAATTGGTGCATCACAACTAAATACATGTAAAGGTGGTTACTGGTTAGTAGGTGAGTCCTGGTGAGTTGAATAGGATTCAAATGTGGCTTACTAAGATTATCCTCTTCTCATGAAAATATTAGCATGTCTCGTGGGTGAAATTATGGTAAACATGATCTGTTGGCATCTGGTGCAATAATCTGTAATTGACCCCTTTGTCAAAATGAGCAAAATCAATGAAAACGTTCAAAATCCTACTAAAATTGTAGTGAAGACTAGATATATTGCAGAAGGTAACCAGTTGTGACACTTATGTTTCTTCTAGCTCAATGTGTGTATTTTGTTTTTGACCCCCCTGTCTCTGCCAAAGAAGACTGGTATATAATGGCTTGCAGTGATTTTATTCCTCCGTGCCACTCTCCCATTCCTTCATGCTGACAATCCCAGCAGCCTTTGGTACACCAACCTCCAAGTAGGCTGTTCCAGGAAGCACCATTACCCCCTATTGGAAAGAAGCGTTACATGTTTGACCCCACTGGAAAATGCTAAAATCTGTATAAATCGCTGTATATGGTGAAATTACTTATTTGTCTTATGTGTATCTTAATGTAGTAATATTCTATAGTCATTGAGATGGTATTTTGGTGTCATATTTATATTATTAGCCTTTTTAAGTTGTTTTTTTTTAGAAGAAGTTTGAGTGATTATGCAAGGATGTAATTGCTAGATTCGAAACTTTTAGTCCCTCCCTTAGAAGCCATTCAGTCTACAGAAATGTCAACTAATTGGCAGTTCTACCAATTATCCCTCCTCCCTGGAGAGAACTGTGACAAATTGAGGAGAAAGAAAAGTCCTTGTCTGCAGACAGCCTTTTGTTTCTAAGGACCCTTCTGGAGACACTGACCAATTAGAGACCATCTTTTTGGAGCCAGGAAAGATCCGTTCTGTTTCCCATCCATGATTTTCGTTCTTAGCCAGGTCATTAAGTACTAGCTACTGACAAAGGTTCCTCACATTAATGATTTGACAGGACATCATTAAGGTTGGTTTAATTCATGGATTTTAATGGAGGAAAGCAACTGGTCTGTATCATCTAAAGTGTTAGGGGACATTTTGTAAATAAAACTAGAAGAAAAGGTGTTGTGTCAAAGGAGGACTGGAATGTATTCAGATTATGGCAGAGATAGGAAAGGGGGAGGCAAAAATGATTCACGAATTACATTCTAGCAAGTCCATGTCAAAGTCAAATTACTTTTCTGTGTAACTGTCCGGTAGAACTTTGATGCTATGTCTTCTTTTAATTCAAAAATCACAAAGGATCTTTCTCGTATGAAATTGAAAGATTGTTTGAAACCCTCTGTTATGTGCATCATCATGAACATCCATGCTTTTATTATCCTTCAAAGATAAATTGAGAAAACTTCTCAATAGCCTGAATATACTTGTACTTCCATCATGTTCAGTAAGGGGGCTCTCTTGCAGAGTATGACCATGTCGTACACAGAAGA
The DNA here is from genome assembly GCA_013266295.2 of Branchiostoma floridae x Branchiostoma japonicum. Classification (NCBI taxonomy): domain Eukaryota; kingdom Metazoa; phylum Chordata; class Leptocardii; order Amphioxiformes; family Branchiostomatidae; genus Branchiostoma; species Branchiostoma floridae x Branchiostoma japonicum. Next base: position 6,025,394 of record CM023837.1, on the reverse strand, counting down.
ACTGCTTGATAAATCACCACCCTGAACAAAGGATCCACTAATGGCACCATTGATGAAAGGACTTGTGATCGCCATAAATTCACACCTATAGTTTTCCCTCATAATAGGACCTAATGCTGGCATAATTCCCGAGTTTCCCCTGCTAAAATCAGACTTATAACGTGATTTCGTGATTCATTATCGGAAATTAGATTCTCGCAGTGACTCACGCCATCAGAAGGCGATAAATACGGCGGCCCAGCCTCTTAAATTCACACCTCCGCAAATTTATTTTGGTGTTTTTATGGGCAGGTAATCCAATAAACGATGGAGAAGTGGGAAGTAGGTCAGACTGTAATTGTACTGTCATGTTATATGGCAAAGGTTGGGCTTCCAGTCTTTCTGAAGGGAGACAAATTAGCCTCATAAAATGCCAAGTTACTTGCTTGGCTATTTCATGAACCTGAATGGAAAATGCATGAAACGAATTTGGGGGTAAAAATTCCATCCGTTCAACTTGCCAATTCCAAAATTTACCACATGGAAATGCTATGCTTGCTGATCTAAAAATACTATAATTCATTTTTTATTGGCTGAAAGCCACATGTGAATGTTGCTGTAATAACAAATATTTTTAAAGCAGCTCTTTGTATTGTTAGTGGATATTCTTTTGTCCTGTATATAGTGAAAATAAGCACTTATTTATTTCTTGCAAATGCCAGGTAAATCGAAGGTACATAAACATTCACAATCGCATATATCATACATGCTTGCATGCATAAGTACTCTCACACCAATCATTGTTTACGAAAATCCTACATATTAATGGACAGGGCTTCTTTATATTAATACTGAATCTTACAGGCCTTTTCTGATACAAACATTATTCCGCAGTAACAAATAGCAGAGATAAAATCAGTGCTCTACTTTCACAGCGTTTATAAAAAGGTATGGATAGAAAAGTCCTGCAGGCTTCAAGTGACCTATATTCAACATCAGACAGCAATTTTTTATACTGACAGATGGTGCTGCATCAGATACTTGGATAAATGATGCGTGATATTTAGCCTCCTTCGCAGACTTGTGAGCGGCGTTATTTTTTTCGGCGACCGACGGCAGTTATGTCGCGGAGGGACGGTTTGCAGCCAAGGGAGTTTGCCGGGGAGAGAAGGTTTCGCCCCTCAACAAGTCTGCTATCACTCGGCGACTAAAAAGCCCAATTAAAAAACACTTAATACCATTTGGCATGGATGTGCGAACTTCCCGCAATAAACGCCACGGCACACTAGCAAAGGGAGGTTCACGCCCCGTTGCCCGGTGAGCTACAACTTTCTAGGTCGGTCGCCGATCAATCGCGTCGGTAGAACGCCACCTATTCCCGAAAAGTAACCCCTATCCACTCAACAAAATCCCGTAGCATTACAGCTGCTGCTAAAAACAAGCTTTAAAAGACAACCACAAAGAAACTGCAACTTCAAAACGTGTTTTTGCAGGGAGACGTCGGCACAAATAAACAATGTGCGGCCATGTTGTTTTGTTGGTGGCGGGTTGGGTTGTCTCACTGATGGGGGGAAACTAGCGCACTACAGCAAGTTTCGTAATAGAAAAGATGGCAAATTTTACCACCGAAAATAGTACTTGTGCTAGTGTCTTTGTACATGATGCTTAAATATTCACAATTGTTGCTCAACCAATGTTGGGCCCCTTTCTTGTGTTGAAACATTCCGCTAAAACGCAAGCCGAAAACATGCCAGCCTACCCCTCGCGTATGTGTGAATTACCCTTGCGCGAACATGTGAATTGCCCCTGCACGAACATGTGAATTGCCCTTGCGCGAACATGTTAATAGTCTCTATGAAAGGCTGGCTTAATCCCCGTCCCTTTGAGTCGCCGAGTGATAGCAGACTTGTTGAGGGGCGAAACCTTCTCTCCCCGGCAAACTCCCTTGGCTGCAAACCGTCCCTCCGCGACATAACTGCCGTCGGTCGCCGAAAAAAATAACGCCGCTCACAAGTCTGCGAAACCTTCTCTCCCCGGCAAACTCCCTTGGCTGCAAACCGTCCCTCCGCGACATAACTGCCGTCGGTCGCCGAAAAAAATAACGCCGCTCACAAGTCTGCGAAGGAGGCTACGTGATATTAATGATAATGTCATGACTCATAGGTTATTCTATACGGTACAAGGAAGTTTTTTCTTAATGTACGGAAAGGGTACGTTTGCCACTACATCATGTTTGATATCAGATTCAGAAAAGTAACTTGGACTCGTGAGGGACATTATTAGCTTGATTGACTTTGCCCATTTGGGACCTTTGCATTAGATGCTAATTTCAACACCTAAAATGGAGAGAAAACATCACAAAGCCCTTGTTCTGTACAGGGCTTGAAATACTGTACCTTTTTATGCATACCTGCGTAACATTGAAAATTACCTATAGATTTACCTCCACCTTTTAGAATTTAACAACTATGGATCACACTAAAACTGTTAAGAAATCATTGCCTTTATTTCTTTTACACTTCATTGAAAATGTAGATGGTACCAGTCAATACACAAATAAAAATCCACATAGTACACCTATATACATGTAAACCCAGCACATGGACCGGTACAGGTAGACATCAGAAATACCTGCACAGCTCCAATTTTACCTGCACTTACCTGCTTATGCAGGTGGGATTTCCAGCCCTGACTGCACTATCTTTGGACTTGTGTGAGCTATAACGCTACCATTCTATGATGAAAGTCATGACCAGATGGATCTCACATGACAAGCTGTTCCCTCCCCCAAAATCAGATAAGTAAGGAATCAGTGGATCGTAGAGGTCAACTCAAGTTCACCAGCCTTCATTCCGAAGGCTGACGAGCTATTGTATTCAAGTTCATGGGAGAGAGGTCATGGTAAGGGGGGTTGTTCAAGTTTACAGAGAGTTGGAAGTGTACTTGTTGAAATCTCTCTTGTTTTCACACCTGTGAGATGAGGTGACTGGAGGTTTTTAAAGTCCACAGTTTGTTTCTAGTTAAAACATTGGTGTAAACTAAGGATGTGGTATATCAGGCTGATTTATGGTGCCTTAGTTGGAGGGGTCGGAGCGAAACAGGATGTGGCATTGCAATATTGCCACAGCTTGGCAACTTGGTCATGTGACAGCAGAAATTATGTTGCTTTCATCAACAACTCTTTCTTAGCAAAATTTGGCACCAGAGAAAGTTCAGTATCATTAAATGGTTGAAGTACAAATATGAAAGAAACATAGCTTCACGTTGAAGTTTAAACAAAACCACATTTATATGAAATTTGGAGTGGAAAAAGTTCTATTCTCCGTCAGATGAGGTGTAAAGCTCCTACTTTCATGCTTTGTTGGATGGAAAAAAAGGTTTCAATGAGTACAAAGTTCCCTCAGAACAAAGTTGTCGTCCCATGACTGTTGGATTACATGGCGTTATGCTTTCGTTGACACACCTGTAAACCCTATTGTTAAAGTGTCGCAGGTGTGAAGGAATTTCTGTTGACAGAGGATGCTCTATAAAGGTCTTCCTAAAGTAAAACCTTTTCTAGAATCTTTCAAATTAAAGAAGACTTATATTTGCAACGGAATCATAATTGATTTGACAAAAATATCGAAAAATTAATATACCAAACTGAAAAAACAAAGTCTTGCCAATTGAAAATTTTACGCTACCAAATCTGTTTTGCTGTAAACTCCAGTAAAATATCCACCTATTCGGTGGACTTTTGTGGTGTGAGTCTTCCCAGTTGAATAATTTACATCTCATCGACTTGGAGGTTAGAGGCCTTACTCTGTGGTTAGATGGGAAGTGGTGTTTAATCCCAGCTTAACACTATTTGGTGGATGGGAGGTGAATTAAAACACTGCCTGCAGCGTACGGCTGTACTTAATCCTGCTGCACGCTGAGAATTTACCGGGATGGTGACACGAGATCAGGTTTATTAGCCACAGCTTCCCACCTTCATCCATGGCTCAGGTGTGGCTTTACCAAGGGTTGCTGCTCTTTCGCAGCCGTAAATTCCTCGCTCCGCTATAAACAATGGCGTATCTCCCACCTGCTGGCACCGAGCGCGACAGAATTGCGGCCGTAGCTCACGCGGTACGGCACGCTGCGTCCAACTAATCACGTTATTGGGCGCTATTGCGCAGAATTCGGTGTGAAGTCATGCTTTGTTGAGAGGCAGTGTACTGTTTTACGACTGACCCACAGCAAAACGCATTAACCCGACATAAACGTTACTACTTCCTGTAGGAAAACCCACATAACCCTGGTTATAGGATCCGATTGGACATAAAGATATGATGTATTAAACATGCTGGACCATGTACCAAGTCCCAGCGGATGTGCTGTGCCCGTTTATGTGGCGCTTTGTGTCGTAATAGAATCAATGCAGCAGGTGTAAATGTCAGAAAAATCACAGTCTAATCGAGCTCAAGGTTTCCTGCACAAAAATCGCTTATGGCACAATTTACTTAACGTGCATATTAAATTCTAAGCTTTTACAAATGTACATTGATTTTGAATCTGGGTTAAGATATAAAGGAAACCTATTAAAGTTGTTTTTTATCCTGTGAAAATTCCATGCTGACAAAAGTTCAAAACCTGGCAGTTTTCAAAAGTAGTAGATACATGTACATGAATAATGGATTTTGAAATAAGAATATTTAATTCAGTTTACAAAAACTTTTCAGTAGAACATTTCCAAAAGACCGTTGGAAGCTTCATTGTGTGTTAATCAACTTCAAGTTGAATATCATGTATATCTAGTAGTGTTGTTAAAGGTTATAATAATACTAAGATATGTAATTTGATTTGATTTTGCACCCCTGATTTGATTAGCTTACTGTACAGCAAAGCAAGGTATTCCCTCTAATGAACTCCTCCCCCATTTGAAGATGGCTGTTCCAACTTCCTTATACCTCCCCTCTGAATTACAAGGTCACCAGGAGAGTCTATATTCTCTCTCTGAAAAACAGGACAGGGAAAAAAAACAATAAGATAACAGCATCAGTCATGTTCTTTCTCTATCAAAATTGACAACTCTATGTCTGCATTTGCTTTCTGCTGTTGTACCTGGCATGTTGTTTTCGCCTGTTGTGATTAGCAGGGTGCTGACGTGGAGCTGATATTGGATGGGACAGGTACGAATGTCCGCTGTTCGTCCCTGACCCTCCCGTGCCCCCTCAACATTGTCTGATATGGCCAGCAGGCAGGAAGAAAAACGACCAGAACAAAAAAATCAATAGAAATAGGAGCACGAGGGATCATTCATCCGTCATCCACTTAAGCTTTGTAACATACAAAGTGGTCTGGAGTGATACCAGAAGGGATAAGACAATAGACAAGCACAGTTCACTTTACTACCACCCATCACCTGTACCTCTAGACAGACCCAGCTCTTCATCTCATACACAGAGAACCACCCAAGCCATCCTCTGCTAAACGTGCAGCGATAAGCGTGATGTGCTTCGCAGAGGTAACTTCAAGGTGCCTCGCATCAGCTGTCATATCATGTATCATTCCCGGTGTATGGTATTTTTAAGTTGCTATAGCAACCACAAGCCAATAGGGACGCAGGAAGCATATGCTAATGAAGTAGGCGGATATGTAGGTAAGGATGAGAGAGAGAGGGGTAGGAGAGAAGCATGTATGAAGCAGAGTTGGCGGGAGCTGGTGTGTAGATGTAGAGGCAGGTATGGGCTGCCCATCGTTATGCACCACTGCCTTGCAGCTGGCTGTGGTTCTGTTGGTCGCGGCGTGCTGCAACGCCCGTTTCCGATTCCACCTACGACCCAGGCACTGGGGAAGGGGACGGCATAGGGGTAAGCAAAGGAACTGACTTCGTAATTTCTAACAAGTTCAGTGCTTAGGTCACTTTCTTTGTCCAGAGACATGCATTAATGATTTCAGGCATAGTGCTTAAAGTATAGTGTCAGTCAATTGTTATGTTTACCTTTTTTTATCAAACATACTTGTACATGTAGTTGCTAATGTTATGTTTCATGTATTCAGGGTATGACTTGTCATAGACTAAGTCTACCTACTCTGCGAAGCTGTTGTACTTAAAGTTGATCTTCCAAATCTGATAAGACATTACAGGAGAAATCAGCAAGCTTGCAATCCACATGTACAGCTGCTGTAGACTTCAGGAGATTTGTCTGGAAGGATTTTGGTCAGATAACTGTTCTACTGGCTAGCTTTCTAACAAAATAAATTAGCCTGTTTAATCTCTTTGCAGTTGATTATGTGGAAGAAATTTTTTTTATTCAGGACTAATTCTTGTGAAATAAGCACCTGAGGTGTTGGAGGAGTACTAATATGCAAAAACATTATATCCTTATTAATTTTAAAGATTGATATTTTGCAGTGACTCATAAGACAGTCTGTGATAACGTAGAATCTTCTGTATGTAATGTCAATGTGTAATGTTGTATTAGTCATGCTTGATGATGATACAGAAAATTTCTTGATGTCGTTGAAGATTGTGTTGTCGCTCTTCACAATCCTAACCCAGGTTAGCTGTCAGACATTCCTATACGTGTGCATTAGGTGGGATACAGCGGAGTAATTGAGTAGAATTGTGGCAGCCCCGGTGGGGGAGCGAGCACAGCGTCGCAGCACGCTGAATTATTGACTAGCCTTGACGCACACGATGCCAAACTCCTCACCCCGTCATTGTCTCACGGGCGCCGGGTCAAAAACGCTGTTATTTTGTGTCACTGCAGACCGAGTGTTAAACAGAGATAACGCCGACATCCAAACCAGATTTGCCTTGTAACGTGTCGGCGCTGATTTCTGCCCAGCACAACCCGAGGTAGTGCCCTTGTTCCGCAATCGCGGGCCGTGCGTCGTAAAATCAAATGGCGCAATTCCACAAAATGGACCTTGGGGAAATTTTTGCCCCCTCGTTGGGAAAGAGTTGCAGATTTCTTACGGTCATTCGACGCTTTTCCAGGCGTAAGTTTGATTTGGAGAGCAATGTTCAGGGGATGTGAAAGAGTCATGTAGATGTAGCGGTACCCTCTCTCGTGTGTTGCCTGTCACAGTATCATTAGTGATGTTGTGTGTGGGATCTGGGGCTTGAATTATTTATAATGGCTATGTGTACAGGAAAACTGTCCGTATGGACAAAAATCTAACGTTAAGGGTCTGGCGTCTGGTAGATTCGTACTATGAAAACTAGCGAAACTGCGCTGCTCAGATTGTCCTGAAATTGCACGGTAAGCATTCAAACCGACGGTAATTTTCTCGGGGATGAATTTCACCGCCAGATCAGTAGATATTTTCCAACTTGAATTATTCACCGCCGATGTAGGTAGGGTCGTTAAATTCGGGGCAAATCTGATAGAAATGATCCGGCAATTGATGAAAATGTGTCGTCGCCGGAGGGGAGACATCTATTTGGTCCCACCTCCGCCTGGCTGTTGGAGGGCTGTGGTACCTGATCACCAGGCAGCTGACCCAGGAGACTTCATGTTATGAAAGATCACATGTGACAAATGAATATTGCTTTTATTGCTAGGGGAGGGAGCCATTATTTCATGGGCCACTGGATCTGGAAGCTTTACTTAAAATTACCGGAAAAGGACTTCAATATGGATAAGATTTAGAAAAGATTTGCTTTATGTGAACCAAGAAAAAGGTATCGAACAAGTAAATAGTGAATGTGGATTGGTACTCGTAAGTATGATTTTTAAGTTGCTCCAAAGACATTTGGCCATTTTTCAACAGTTTCCTTGCTTTAGTGTAGTTTTGGGCAATTGTACAAACATACAGGAAGCTTTATTACTTAAAAAAGCATGTACATATTTTCATCCTGGGCTCTTAAATTGTAACAGAAATAAAGAGACTTCTACTTCTTGCACATAGCCGGTAAGTTTATATAGAGCAGTCAAAGAAAATGTGTTCAACTGCTCTGCAACTGTTTCGACTTCATGTGTCAAAAAGGTGCTTTTAATAAAAATCAATTTTCCCTGGTAAAACCGTAGTTTGAAAGGCGACTGATTTATCTAATCTGACTTTTCAATATTGCAAGCACCGCTGTCTGCTACAGGCATAACTTAAAACATTCCCAACACAGTCCTGTGCCCTGATCGATGCCCAACACCCTACCCCTACAGCTCCATGCTAATGTTTTATAGCCATACTACCCTGGAGGGTCTCTGCTGGAAGTTTTATGGCCCCCTGACCCTCTGGGGTTTGGGTTAATATTACCGTGCCATCTGATAAATGATGATTGCACATTTTGCTGGAGGAGAGATTTTTCCGAGCACCAGCAATTCCTCATAATCTTCCCAAGATTATTAGAATTTTAAAGTTAATTCGTAGGGGGGCCCGATTTTTCATAGGTTATTTGAAGGTCTTGGGTATATGTTCACATTGGTATGGTAAATAGAGCATACAACACGGTGTATTCCGTATTGCCCGAGGTATCGGCCCGACCGCGCGTCGGATCGCCCGACGGCCGAAGGCCGGAGGGCGATCCGACGCGCGGGAGGGCCGAGACCGAGGGCGATGCGGAATACACCGTGTTGTATGCTATTTATATCATACCCACCTTAGAAAACACGTCTTTCAAGGCGAAATGAGCGAAAATTTGGTGTCGCTGGCCCAAAAAACTGCAGCAACATCAATTCCAACGTCCGAATCCTGTATTCGAATGTTCGAAAGCGGCGTACACGGTTGGGGCGAAACGCGTTCGAATGTTCTAATTTTTGTAGCGGCGCAAGCGAAGCGCGTTTGAATGTTCTATGGATGCCCGTTTTATACATCCGGTCGTACGGGAGAATACAACACGGCCGGGAGCACTGTTACGCCGCCCGGGTATGATATAAGATGAGTTACAGTCTGTACCCAACCAGTCTTATTAGTTAGTTACTATTATGTACAAACAGTTTAATTTACCTGCACTGATTATCATTAGAAACGTCACTAATGTCATAAGCCAGACAGGTAATGAATTAGAACGTGAAACAGTCTTCAATAAAAGAATGTTTTACTTAGTCACCTGGTTATGCCTGAGTACATGGTAAATATGCTTCTCAGAAACTTTTGGAAATGCAACTTTCTTTGTAATCTCAAGTTAACGAAGGTGTCCTTTTGAAACACAGTCATCTATGGTGTTTTCGAGCATAACTACCTTTCAAAAGACCACTTTACGATTATAATCTCTTGTGGAAGTACAAATTTCTCTTATCGTCTTCATATACTCCTAGTATGCCTGGTATCTTGGCTCTCATCCCCTACTAATGCTTAAGGATGGTAGCACCAACCTAGGATAATAGGTGTAATCTTGACATTAAGGTCTTAAGGTCCTAATGCTCCATCATAATAACTGTTAATCGTAAGTAATCCCACAACTGCCCACATGTGGTGTGGGGAACCCTGATTAGGAAAATCGCACGCTTGTTGCTAGGCGATATCGTCATTTCCGAGGCGTCGTGCTGCGAGTCAGGTCCGACACGTTTCCGCAAAGTCAGTTTAAGCTCCAAATCATCTCCCGCTCTTATCGCTACTCAGCAGTGGGGATATTTTTATGATTGCGGAACGACAGATGGGCACGCAGTTTTGCGCTGAAATGTCGGCTTGAAGGTGTTTACCTGGCATTAAAAGATCATAATCATCGTGGTAATTGTGGAAAAGCACCCCTTGAGGTTGTAATAGTTGTTCTGAATGTCTGCTAGCTGCGTGACATATTTCCTTTTCAGTTATAGTTATCGTGACAAAGTCTTCTAAGCTGCAGGAAAAATTAATGGCAATAAAAGTTTGTTTTCGTGGCTAAGAAAGATTGCATCAAAGTTTACAACATAAAAGTCAGTATTGTTGGCCAGCTGTGGATTTTGTAACGAAAAAGTTTTGAAGTACAAGTAAAAAGCTGTTGAATTGGCTAAATATGGACATGATCACATACAAGAACCAAAAAAATTCAACCCAAATCAAAAGCTTTTAACATGTCGCATCAATCAACGTGGTTGTCACCGTTCAAATCCACGAGGGATTTGAAGTCATTCAAATTAGTTAGCATTGCTAATTGTTCCAGCTGGCTACTTATTTCAAGCTATTGGAATTGAATTTTAGAAGGGTACCAGATTTTGTCCCTTGTCTTGTCCATCAAACAACTGTCAAAGGAGAGGCTATAAAGACAGAATTAGCATGATTAGAATTACCCCAAATGCATGGTAAAAACTGACTTCCAGGCAAAGTTATCTGTAGCCAACAATACTGTGGATAGCTGGAAGTTTGGGACTTAGGTAGACAAAGATGCAAGCAGTGATGATATTAAAAAATCTATTCACAATTGAGACAAAAAAGCCACTGTGGATTTAGTGAAGAGACAAGTGACAGGAAAAAAGACTTCAGACTACTGGACTGGCGCATGTTAAGCAATGTAGTATCGACTGTATAGCTTATAAATGACATGAACCCATTTAGTATTTACAAAGTCTATATTGCTGAAAGTACAGTTGTTAATATTTTAGACGGGCTAACAGGGCTTGACAGAAACTGACACCCAACTGCCTACAACTATAGGAGAAATGGACATTTAATTGATCGATCGAGGCTTTTTGTTAAAGTGTTCTTTTAACTTATAGATATGCTTTCAATGTCAAAGACTACATATGAATATTTTACATGTTTTTTTCCAAAGACGTGCCTTATATATATGTACACTATATGTGATTCAAATGTTTAGAAAGTTAAGACTTTTTTAATAACACCTTGACCAAAGAAGCACTAAATGCATGCAAAAAAAATGGCCACAAGGTTCAGAACACTTAGTTCATGTACAGTGTAGTTTGGTTTTTAAACAACATTTTTCCCCATACCTGTCTGTTACAACATGTATGTTGGGGTACAGAAAATATGACTGGTCTCAAGTGAAAAATCTGAAGGCCATTAAACTCTTATTTCATGTCAATTTAGATCCTTTCACACCTATCTATAATCCCCATAATCGCTAGAGATACCTGCATCCCTTTACGGTGTTTTATAGCACCTATACGAGCAGAGGGGGAAGTTCAGCTTTGTAACTGTCAGGTTTTTGCCAGAAGCCACAAATGAAACGTTTTATTGCCCGTCGTAAAACAAGCTGGATGCTGTTGCCGGCATGTACAGTCAGGTATCCCCGTACCTGGCAGGTTTATGACTGCACTTAACATATGTCACAGGTGGAGTCATCTTTACGACCCGGGAGCTTACACAGGTTTTCTGGTGTTTTATTTACGACTGTGTATATTTTTGGAAATCCATAATTAGAGTGCACGATTTTCCTTTGGTTTCTAAGAATCTTTTAAATGCACATCTGCCCTCTTCTACTAGTAAAATTTGTCTTTATCAGTGAAAGAAATTCAAAAGGATCTTAAAAAAAAAAGAGATTTGGATATTTTTTAGTGGTCATTAAATTTGTTCTAAGAATCTTAAAAAGGTAAATACACATGTAGTGGTTTCCCTGCCTCTTGACTGTGTTGTACTCAATGACTGACACCTTTCTTGTCTCTTGTTGCTACAGCAGCGGAGGAAACGATGACCACCACAGAAGGGCGCAGTATAAAGTGCTACTGCTCCATCCACTGCCCTGAGAACCAGGAGAACGGCACCTGCATCACCAAACCAAATGGACGGTGCTTCATGCAGGTCAAAATCATTTCCTTACTTATGTATTCGCACCAAGGATTGAAGGTTTAGTTCTTTACCTTAGATTGCATACTTTCCCTTGAATATGGGTACTCCCATTTTCTTGTAAAAAAGTATTGTGGTGTTACGAGTTTTATCCTTTGACTGAAAAAGGACTTTTATCCTTTGAGTAGGAAAGCCATCCTTGCTTTTCTAGTCCTCCAGATTTCTTCTTGCATTCTGACGATCTTCCTATTTTCTTGCTGTGCAGGTGGAGTCTGATTTGGCCGGGGGCCAGATCGTGTCACACGGTTGTATCGGCCCAGAGGGGACACTGCTGCAGTGTAAGGCCCAGGTCCACAGCATCCCACGGTCCATCCAGTGCTGCATGGACACAGACATGTGCAACCTGCAGCTCAACGCAACCCTCCCTCCATCAGCCAATGATACACCGGGTAAGAATGAGCTGTAACAGAAGGAAGCAATACAACTTTATCTATTTATTTATCAATCAATCTTGGATACATATCGGTAGTCCCTTCAACCGAAAATTGCTGATTTCCAAGGGAGCCCAAGTTAAGAGATATACAAACATAGAATGCCATAAATGATACAAATGAAATGAAATTCAATTGTGATATTTAGTGACAAATATTGAACCAAAACCACAATGGTGTGGCATAGCATCTTTCATTTCGATAAGTAGATAAACATACAGGAACTAATCCTATATTAAGCCTTTCATTCCTGAAGAGAAATCTGCAACTGCAGTAACTCAATCATTTGGTGTTTCTGGCCACAGGTCTTCCACCGAATGCGTACTACGACCCCAGCATTCACCACATCACCCTGGTGATCAGTGTGACTGTGTGCACCACAGTGCTGATGCTCACCATAGCGTTTGTCTACTTCAGGTGAGTTTAGAGTCATGGGGGAGGACAGGGGACTTCCACAACCTGGCAGACTGGGAAAATGTTACCAATTGTTCGAAAAGGAGAAATGATTGTTTGAAAATAGGTTTTAAATTGACGTATAATTAATAGAATGGATGGATGGATGGATGGATGGATGGATGGATTGTTAATGGAATGGATAGAGAGACTGCTGGATAAATGAAAGTACATCTGCAAAAGAAAGAAGAAAAGAATTTGAGTGTGAAAGAAGTCAATTCAGTGGCCAGCACAGAACCTTGGATGTCTAAGCTAGTATAATAAACAAGAACTCTTGGGAACCGATACAATCAACAAACTGACAATACAATGGTTTGACTTGCTTAGCTTCGACAATGAGCTAGTCTGACTGTCTGTCAGGGCTCTCTACATCTTGTCTGAGATTAGAATGTTTGTCCTTTTGAAGCCAAAGTATAACATTGTAGCTGACAGCGTCTGGCTTCGTATGAAAGGAAACTGCCAAAGCTGGATTGTTTGACAATGGTGAACGTTAAGTCAACATGACTGTTTTTAGGAGTGGTGTCTTGTAATGCCACTTCCTTGTGCCAGATGGAAAGCTTAATGCTGACAAATGTATTCTGTGTCGGCACAAAAGAGTAGCAAGGGAAACTCTCCAGCATATGGGGATCACTGTTGACATGTGTGCAATGCTGTATTGATTCTTGCATGCTTGTGAGGAAAAGTGTTGTCACCGTGAATATATACGGCGTCTGGGCACCAGGTCTGCTTCGATTGGTTTCCCGAGGTGGCTCCCTGCTTCGGCTGAGATGCGGCGGCACGACTGCAAGTGCACAGAAGACATGCTCCTTGATGGGCTGTGAAAACTGCTGGTTCTGCTAACAGACACGGCATGAGGGTGGGGTGGGGGGTACAGACCTACCTGTACCTGTCATCTTGACAAACACAAACAGGACTCGAAGTACTTTTTCCTGCATACCTGCACTGGTGAAGGTGATATCGAAAATTAGCTGTCCTGCACCACTCAGAATTTGGGAAGTATGGATCATGCTAAAAACAGTTCAGATTGCCATTATTTCTTCTATACTTCATAGATGGTAACAGCAGTCAATGCAGCAAATAAAAATTCGCATACATGTACACTGACATCTATATATAAACCCAGTACAATATTGGGCCAGCGCAGGTTAGGTGCAGGTAGACATCAGAAATACCTGCACAGCTCCAATTTTACCCGCACTAACCTGCATATGCAGGGGGTATTTCCAACCCTGACAAAGCTAGCTCATAATGAGGCTTGTGGTGTCGGGTACTGGGTAATGGGAATGTGTGTAAATTATGGAATTCTGTCACGGAAAAGAAGGCGAATATCTTCCGGTAATGACCAGACATTTGATATTTTGTTATAATGGTTTCTGTATGGGTCAATGATTACCATCTGTTACATTTCTTGATGCCATAGAAGTTGAATATGCTCAATTTCAATGACAACGCACAGAAGGAAAAGACACTGTTGAGGTAGAACTATGGGTAATTTTCCTACAATTACATCATCAAACTGAGTAGACTAAAACAGTGCGGGGGAAAAAGTCTAATTTCATGATGTATATGGGATGAAATTGAAATGAAAGGCAGACAGAATGAGACGGGTTCTTTGATCTCTGATCATCTTTCCAGGATAGTAAATGACTCTCTTGAGATTTGCAGTCCGAAAACCGTCCCGTTTCCTTTGAGGTAAACACACGTTGTAAGCGCTCTGAAGTCCAGGCCTAGCAAGACGTTAAGAATGTTTGTGTTTAAACTTTCTGGGCCCCACATGTTCAGGAGCCTGGGCTAAGGAAAAGCGCGGCAGCCTTCTGTATGCGTGGGGTAAACAGGTTGTGAAGGTTGCACGGTTGTGCAGCACAAGGGTGGGGCAAGACTGATCCGTCATCCCTGACAACTTGATACCATTTCATTCTGCCAGATGAGAAGCTGGGTAAACCAGCGCCGTTAAGAGAGAGAAAATATTGGGAAGCCAGGAAGATACATTTGTCACCTTCAAGATAACAAACGATATTCTCCAGAAGTTGGGAAACCGAATCCATGGTTTGAGGGAAGAGTGGAAGGGTGTGCTGTCACAGATAAAGCACCTGGGTGATTTGGTCTGATCAAAATTGGCGCAAAATGCACCAAACTGGATGCGATGCACATTCGTCAACCTGGAAGGTTATATGAAAATTGCTCCCAGCCTGAGCTAAACGTTTCACATGGACGGTTTTTCATGAGAAAGTGGCTCGCCGAGCGAGATAGGGTGGGAGGTAGAAGCTGCATTCATTCGTCAACGTGAAAGGTGTCACGCTTTTCCTAGGAAATATATAATTACTTCAGTGTGCGGTCTCCTGTGGGACACCATAGGGAGAAGAACAGATTTGATCTGAACACAACGCGCCTGCATTTGTCATGACGTCTCTTTGAGAGGCTGCACAGAAATCGCACAAAAAGCAAAGTGACTTCAAGTTCCCCCAGGTGAATTAGATAAATGTCTTAATTTCGAAGAGGGCTTTCTCATTAGCTGGAGAACGACGCACATGGGGCTGGTGCAACATTCTTCATCTTCAGATTACAACACATTAACTACCAGGCAGTCCTGGAGGGTAACAGTCATTGGCATAATACTGCATGACGAATCAGAATGTCTGTTTCTAACGTTTGACAAGCTGCGATAGAAGAAGACGTATCCTCGTTATTGCCTAATGAGTTAACGGATGACTGGCTAAGAACTTAACGAAGAAGAATCTTTTGCTGTCAAGACTCAGAGATGAAGATACATTTTTTACTGGATCGCAAGAGGGTATTTTAGGCTCGCTGTGCAATTGATTTCAATCTCATTCAATTTACAGTTAGGAACTTGTGCTGTAAACATTCAAATTGCAATAAGATGAGTGCATATGTTATGATTTGCCCATTGTAAGACCTTCTTTGTATGTTTTATTTCAAACTCTAACATCAGATCCATAAATCCATAAAATCAGATTCACAGAGCCTTACCTATAAATAGCAATTTTAATGGCCCTTATCAGTATTAAGTTTCACCTGTTCATGCACAGAAATGTGCAGAGCCCATACCTGAATATGTCCATGGTGACAGCAGCTATATTAATGGCAATGGCAAGAGTAGGGCTGTTCATTTATCATATATGACATTCTAATCTGTCACGATATTCCTATTAAACACAGAAGATGGCGTTCCCTTTCTATACCAGAGAAATAAAGTCCCAATCATCAGTGGTAATGATCCTTTGCTGAGGGCCATTGCTCGTTTTGCAACAAGAGTGTTAATAGTGAATTGTTTGTTTATTTGACAGACCTCCATTACTGAGTATATACATATGCTACACTACTCACTAGTCTTCCTAGAGTTATAAAAATTACAAATACATTACATAACCAAACCTTTTAACACATTAAACATTACCTACACTTATAACAACACTTAAAATACTTGCAACCTACATGTACACTTAACTAGACTATCTACAACAATGAAGAAAGAAGAATGGAGCTGATTGGAATTGTTTAGTGCTACACAGACTTGACTTCATGCCCTACACTCGGAAGACTTCAAATTTGATGCCATGGAAAAGAAAGACATGAAAAATATGTTAAGGATTTTCTTTCTCTAATGATCAGAGAGAGAAAATGTTTGATAATTGCGCATTCAGAAAAACTTTCCACGTCTCAAAAAAACATACTTCTGTCGTGTCTTGCATTTTTTAGCAGATGTTGGTCGGTTAACCACGATTGGTCCAGCGTAATGGCACAGGCTGACATTTCCGGCATAGCGCCTTTCCGGGGACAGGTCAAGACGTGGTATTTAGTAATAGCGGAGTTGCTCCATCCTGCCACAGCGAAAATGTCAGTTGCATCTGTGTTCATTTGGTGCCCGTGTGAGTTGTGAGATAATCGGAGTACTCCGTGTAGCCGCGTGCCTTCTGTACAATTAATCCCCACGGTTGTGCGTCTGTAATTTGCGCTAACCTTGGTTCTTACTGGGTGCTAATGCCTTAAATGATAGTCACTTGGCATTCAGGTTGAGGAAGTGAGGAGTGTGGCCAAGAAACTTGAAAACTTGCCAAGATGGATTCGCACTACATCCACCAGACTTTGTAGTTGGCTGGTGTATTTTTGATATGTAGCTAGGTTTGAATTTATGGGAAATAAAGTACACACCCCGACTTTGGCGACAGCCTGAGGCACTTTTTGAATTTTGAAAAGTTTAAAAAGTGCGTACTTTAGTCGGGAGTTTGCTTGTGGAATAGCTTTGAAAAATTGCTACTCTCAGTTGGCAACCACATGAAGTCAACCTAGATGAAGATAACACAATCCTCCAGCTTTACACAAGGTGTACTACAGGACATAGATTCTTTACAAAAACTCCAGGCTCCAAAAATGGTAACAAATAGTATAGAGATGGTAACGGCATTGATTTATGACATATCACAATCCTCCTCTTTGAGAGAAATTTGCTACCTTGCACGGGTATTACGGAAAGCACAAGATAACCCAAAGATTGATTGATATTCAGACGTTTGATTGGATATAAATGGGAAATGATGGCTTGATAATCTTGTATGCCCAAAACTGTATATAAATCTTCTCTTTCAATGTATGAAATACTGAGGTTGTCATCTCATCCCAGCACCTATTCAGCCCTTTCAGATCCTTTGCTTCATTGTTGGTATTCTTCCAAAGCTATCACAGGGATATTGAATCATGGCTCATCTATAGAACTACAGAGAGATGAACATGTTGATGTATTAGGCAACCTTAAGGTGATGATTTTAACTGTCAGTGGTGTATATTCAGCTGAACAAAGCTGCTCAGAATGTGACGGAGGTGCTATTTGTCAGACTTTGAGCATTTGCAAGCAGCTGACAGAAATAAAGAACCAAAGTTTAATACAGTACTATCAGATCCACACATATAGAACAGGGTTCGAAATACCACCTGCATTATAGGTTAGCGCAGGAGAATTGAAGCTGCGCAGGTATTTCTGATGTCTACCTGTACCTAACCTACACTGGTTCATGTACTGGGTTTATATAAAAATGTAGGTGCATGCGGATTTTTATTTGCTGCACACTACCTGTGAAGTATAAAAAAAATAATGGATATGGTTTCTGAATTGTTTTTAGTATGACCTTTACTTCCTAAATTCTGAGCGGTACAGGTAAAATTTGTCTGGTGCAGGTAATTTTCAGTGTTACCTGCAGGTATGCAGAAAAAAGTATTTCAAGCCCTGTAGAATGTTTTGCTTTCTCTGTAGGATTCCACACCCATCTTACCTTTTTTCCATACTTTCCACAATGACTAATGTTTAGTATTAGATGAAATCCCCTCCTCTGAAAGAGTGTCTACTTCTTAAAAAGAAAACTTACTCAGAAGCTTCCCCTGAGGTCCGCTTTCACAAATTTGCCCGTTGAGAAATGCCACACCTCACCCCACATTATCACAAATGTATAGTTAACCCCTAAGAGATGTGTTTACCTTAAAGAGAGGCTTTGTGAAACTTCACCACAAGTACCCATCCTCATTTGTACTGCTCAGGTTCTATCCTAATGTTCCTTAAAGTGGCCATTTAAGAAAATGATGGAAATTTCCGTACATTAAGTACTCTGCATTTTCCCTGCGGGTGTCTTTAAGTGCTGAGAGACTCAGGAAGATGGGGTACAGACTGTAAAATGACTTGAGGAAAGTGGAGTGCCTTATTCCAAACGACGGAGAAGGTAGTGCAATAGACGCTTTTGTGCAAAGAGCAGTTTTGCTTCATAGAAAGCCACATTATTCGCTGAATGAACGTCTAATTTTTCCTCCTTCAAGAGATTATATCAGTTGGAATAAGGTAAAAATGTAGATTCTAGATTTTTTTTCTTTCTGAATTTGAATTAGATGAAAGAAATGATTTGCCTTTTTGGGGGGATCTGGGGTCATCTGCAGTGCAGAGACGGGAATGATAGTAAGCTGTTTAAATTGTCCCTTGTTCTCTGTAGGCTTCATTAGTAACAAGGTTGTGAGAACTCTTGGTATTAAGAGCCTTACGATGTCTTTAAACATTCCTCGAGGACCAATTAAAATGCACATGTGAACTATGGAAAATGCATCATTTATCGAGCCTGGGGTTCCATAACGCTGGGTTAGGGAGTTTCTCCAGTGGCAAGTTCATTGCTAAATGTGAAATATTTCTTACTTTTAATTCTGATGAAGCAGGTGGATTTTAGATTATATCAGCTAATGGAAAATATATGTAACTGACATCAAAGCCGAATTCAGTAACACTTAATGCAGTAACTTCATGGAACCGTTTCTTGGGTTGCCATTCCAAGAAGTAGAGCCTTTCTCTCTGTCTTCCTCTGAGAAACGTTGATTGACTGATTGCCTTGCAGTGCCTCAGGATTTAGACAGAGGGCCTGTGCATACATTGTAGATCTACCCTAATAGGACTCCTGGGCCTTCTGTATTAGTGCCAGAAGGTTGCCATCCTGGTGTCCTTGTGCAGAGCTCTTCCAGTAATTTCCAATGGGACGTGGTAACCGTCCTGGATGACTCACCTTGCATACATGTAGTTGTGACACAGACAAACTGATCTTACCGGTGGGCTTTGGTTTAAACGAGTTTCCCACAAGTTTCAGCCTCCTCCCCTGAAGGTTTACCCAGTAATGGCACACTCCTCATCATTAGCACTATCTCCAAGTCTTTAGGGACACTTTAGTACTTGATAGGTCACTGAACATTAAGAGTTTGGACAGAGACAAACTACCTTTACTTCAGACTTGGAAACACCTTCGCAGTCGATTTTCTGTGCTAGCCCAGGGGGCATCATTTAGAGATGATCTCATCTGAAACTTGGTATATCATCCGATTTGATCGTCAGTTTCTGTCTCCAGTTGTTGGTGCACATAGCAGTAGATCAACGTACCAGGTTTTGACAAAATGTGATGATAAGAAAAAAGAGCTGGAAGGCAATTTCTTTAACAGGTACTTGCAGAATCCTTCTACCAATGTGGTATGTCTACCACACAACTTACTGAAAAGTTGAACAATTTCAACAAACTGGCACAGAAGTATCTCAGTACGCCTCCATGAATTTGATACCGTATGATATCTTAATGTAAAAGACATGTTAAATTGTCTGGAAGCTCCCATATGTTGTTAACACGCTCTTACTTCACAAGAGGCAGCAGATGAGAGATTTACGAAGTCGTGCTTTAGATGCCAAGAAATGCTTTGCAGCATGAAACTAGCCGTGGAGAATGTTGGTACAGTTGATAGCCAAGAGCTCCAAATGGCTGGGCGGTTCAGATAGCGTATGCTCTTCAGTATGGCATCTATTTTGTGCCTCTCCGGACCTGACTGCAACTAATGGCAGTGCATTATCTGTATCCCGCAGACTGGGTAGACACAACAGAAGGGCCAGGGGTCGCTCGCGGATTTAGAACTACTAGAGGCTATCGCAGCAAAGGTAGCGGAGAGGGGCCTGACGCGTCGTTAACGTTATTGTTGTCGTTAAGTTATTTAGTAGGAGAAGTGAAATTATGCCACGGTAGCGCGCACGCACTTTCATGCGGACGAAGACAAATGGAGTCAGCAGACAAAGTCTGGAGAATAACGGATAGCGTACATCAGTAGCAGTACATACATCAAGTCACGATATTGTGTGGGAGGTAATCGGTCATGTGGGCCCTCTGACCCACATTCCCTGCCTCCTAGCTGCTCCGGGCAATAGCCGTGCTGGGGATCTCCCAATATCTTTTGAAGAATAGTTCTGAGAGAACATGAAATGCATTTCCACCCCAGGCTTGGCAAGTTTCGGCTATTTGTACTTGTCCAAAAGAAAGGAGAAACTTGAAGTTATTGACTTCGGTTAAAACTTCCCTGGAAGGTCCAGAAGTACTTGTTTGAAGTTGGCTTGTCAAGTCAGTTTGCATCGCTGTATACGTTTCCAGGAGTTGGGTATTGGAATAAAGACATCATAAAATGGTTATGAACAAGTATACAGCACTTCTGATGGAAATGAGGAAAACTCGAGGAACAAGTGTTAAGAAAATTTTGCCTTATGTGTCTTCCCTCTCCAATATCTTATCAGGAATAGTTAAATTCAATTAAAACACAAAAATAAAACTTACACTGAGTGATGGGAGTGAGAAGAATGCAAGATGGTTGAAAGAATCCTGGGATAGTGTATTGAAAGCTGGATGACAGAATCATTATGATAAATGGAGCTTGAATACATGTACTGAAAATGCTCATACCTAACACTAATAACCTACCGTCGTGCCAACAGATACAAGAAACGCGAGCTCGGCACGCGGTACGACATGGAAGTCGGGGACCATGACGAAACCTTCATCCCACCAGGCGACACGCTGAAGGACTTGATCGAGCAGTCTCAGAGCTCGGGCAGCGGCTCTGGCCTCCCCCTCCTGGTGAGTACAGTTTGAGCTGTCAGATTTCTCTCCCAAGAGTTTGCACATTTAAAACAAGGCCATTCAAAATGTTAGTTGACACTCAAGGGAGGGTACTTGTAAGTTGTAGTCATGGGGGATCTATGTAGTCACATGCTATTGCATCAATCACAATTAAAGGGGAGACTAGAAAGTCGTGCTATTTTTGGGTCAGTAACTGATAAGTACAGTAACATGTACATTTGTTAATGTTTGAGGTGTATGTAAGCTGTCAACCTAAGCTTTACTCTGGGTTTATCTTAGGATTATTTCAAGTTTCACCATCATGATAGTAAACCCACTGGAATTTTTCTAAAGGCTCTGAGTTTGTCAAAGTTACTGAAGACATTGAAAGACATCAGTGCTGCCATTGTGATACACAATAGCTAACCATAACATGATCAACTTGTGCCTGTCTCAGGTCCAGCGTACCATAGCCAAGCAGATCCAGATGCTCCACAGCATTGGGAAGGGGCGTTATGGGGAGGTGTGGAAAGGGAAGTGGAGAGGAGAGTACGTGGCCATCAAAGTCTTCTTCACCACAGAGGAGGCGTCGTGGTTCCGCGAGACAGAGATCTACCAGACTGTTCTAATGAGGCACGAGAACATTCTAGGTGAGTGCAACTATCATTGGCCTGGGCTTCCACTGGTCAGCTACTCCCTTTGGCCTGGGCAGCCAATGGTCAGGATCCTAGAAGCTTGATGACCAACACCTCTAAGTCAGGAGAATTGGGAACATCTTCATCCTGTTGATTTATGCATATGTGCTAACATATTGGAGGCTGCGGTGACACTGTACAACTTCCTTCAGTAATTCTGAAACGACAACAAAAATCTAATCATCAATGCTTTACCTAGATCTATGTTTGAGAAGTATCATCTAAACTTCTGAGATAACATCTGTTGGTCTTTAATGTTAGCCTGATTTCATTGCTTGCTGTTCTAGTTTTGAAAATGACACTATGTACATATCTGAGTTGTAATGTATGTGGGAACCTGTTGAGGTTGACTATGCTGACTCATGCCTTATGTGTTCCTTACAGGTTTTATTGCAGCAGATATCAAGGGTACAGGCTCATGGACCCAGCTGTATCTCATCACTGACTACCACGAGAACGGGTCCCTCTACGACTACCTGAGGGGAAACACGTTAGATCGAGCGGGCCTGCTCCGGTTGGCGTACTCGGCGGCGTGCGGCCTCTCGCATCTACACACGGAAATCTTCGGCACTCAGGGCAAGCCGGCTATCGCCCACCGGGACATCAAGTCCAAAAACATCCTTGTGAAGAAAAATGGCGCATGCTGTATCGCCGATATGGGTCTGGCTGTCAGATTTATCAGGTAGGGTCATCAGGTAGAAATCAAGGTCAAAGGGCATGGGTCAAAGGTTTAGATATTTGAATATGATTTGCAACTGTGGTTTGAGGTCTCATTCGTGAGTTTTTGTTAACTATAGCCGCCTATGGCAAAATACGTAACTTTACATAGGCCAAAACCCAATAATTTGAATGACAACCATCTAGTCTATCCAATCAATTTTGAGCACAATGGCCCTACATTACGTCAAAAAATTCCCAACCAAATCTAACCCAACAATCCCTTTTTATTTATTTATAAACTGCACTTGGCCACTCTCCGCCAGAGGTCCTCCAGCGCTGCTACCTCCTGACCGCATTACCCATCACAACAGCGTGTAAACATCCGACCTGTCGCGCGGATGTCAACACTTACCCACTAATTTTAGCACATACAAACAACCTCTCATATCACAAGCGGTTGACGCCAACTGACTTAGCTAAAATGCAATTTCTGCCGGATATAAACACACATCCATACACGCATTTAATTTTTAGTACGATCTACTTTAGAGTACCCACGCGGAAGAATACCGGAATGAGACCTTAATTACCATTGATTATTAAGATTCTTTCTTAATCGAAAGAATGTGCATCCTCCAACAACCTCTAAAAGAGATTTTGTCTCACCTCACTCCGTCACCCCACAACGGGTCAATGAACTTGCGTCTAATTTTGGGTATGAGCAGCGCCACCTGCCAGATTTGAGTAAAACTACAACAGATATCTTTAATTACCCTTATGACGTGTCGGAAACGATAATTAATTGCTTTCTTCGTACATTTGGTTAGATTAATGTGCTCTCTGCATGATTGTTTGCGTGTAAACCTGAATAGAAAGCAACAGATAGATCTGAACGATACTGATCATTTCGTGTATGCTGTACCATAAGTGACAACATTCAGATGCAAGTCGCATCTGGACAAGCCCCCAAAAAGCAAAGGCATCCATATTTCACAGACAAAAGTTAAGACATGCATGTAAACTTGCTAAAATTTGAACCCGAGGTAAGAATAAATAAGCGACATGCTGCTGATACTGCATCTAGCGCACTCTAGAAGTCAGCCTAGGGAGGGATGAGGAGTGATTTATGGAGATAACGCAAGATCCTGCTTACACAATTCGAGGCAACTTCGGTCAAAAGTCACTTTTCCTCCTAGTTGAGTAGGATAAAGGCAAAAGAAGCCAAATTGACCCAAAAACTATCACTCAGAAAGGACGGGGACATGAAGACAGCGTTCTTCGCACAGAGTAAAACAGAAACTTTTCCACTGAAAGTTACAGTAATGCTTTTCCCTGATATCTTTCATCACACCTCACTAGAAATTCGCTAAATTCATTATGATTTTACAACCTGGAAGTCTGGGGATACAAATTCACGTCACCTGTAGCGTGTCGGGCGGTTTTCCGTTTGTAATGGGGGGGGTAGCGGTATAAGATTCAACGCCCTGACTGTGTGGACGGGGACTCAGTGCGTGTATCCGTTCGTGTGTTGGGGGGGGGGGGTATACCGGTAGCAATGACACAAATTTCGGCAAGAGTAAGCAAGCAACGTAATGGCTATTGTTTTGTGATGCAATCAGGTAACCCTACTTGTCAGGCATGCGATTTTAGGCAGAGGCACAGTCTGCTGCGGGCAAGGTGGTTTAATCGATTCATATCGCGTCGTACTGCCTTACATTTGACACTTTTCCTGACAGTAGAACGCACACATCTTTAGTATTTGATTACTTTCCTGTTCTGTGGCTCCTTAGCTGTAGCCACAATTTCATATAAACATCTCATTTCCGTAATTGACGCTTCTAGCGTTTACATGTGTTGTCCGTGAATTTGGGTTTATACGATTTCTATATAATTGGGGCGCGTGTGCTTGTCATTCCTTGCTTTATAGACGTTTTACACGATGCTTATAGTCAGACGATTATCTGTTGTGTATGTATCATTGACTATGTCAGTTTTCCGAAACGTAATATGGCTGTAAATCTTTGTAAAACGGGGTAGTATGAAAGGGAGACGTCAGTCAACCCCCGTAGAAATGGCCTCGTCCGTTACCATGGCAACGGGCATGGTTACGCAATGCAACTTGCGCTGAAAAATCGGAGATTAAATCCTGGGCTAACATCGTTCAAAAATCGCGACCTTGGCACTGATCGTTGATTTTTGGTGAATATTTTTCATTTCTATTAAGGTCTCATTCGTGAGTTTTTGTTAACTATAGCCGCCTATGGCAAAATACGTAACTTTACATAGGCCAAAACCCAATAATTTGAATGACAACCATCTAGTCTATCCAATCAATTTTGAGCACAATGGCCCTACATTACGTCAAAAAATTCCCAACCAAATCTAACCCAACAATCCCTTTTTATTTATTTATAAACTGCACTTGGCCACTCTCCGCCAGAGGTCCTCCAGCGCTGCTACCTCCTGACCGCATTACCCATCACAACAGCGTGTAAACATCCGACCTGTCGCGCGGATGTCAACACTTACCCACTAATTTTAGCACATACAAACAACCTCTCATATCACAAGCGGTTGACGCCAACTGACTTAGCTAAAATGCAATTTCTGCCGGATATAAACACACATCCATACACGCATTTAATTTTTAGTACGATCTACTTTAGAGTACCCACGCGGAAGAATACCGGAATGAGACCTTGAACAGTGTTTGCAAAGCAGCAGGGTTGAAGGTTTATGAGTAGATGATGAAAGGGGTGTTTTTTAGCCTTAAAAATTAGATTTTAGGGGTAAAAAGAGCAAAACTTTAAAGCCAACAAACTAATTGGGAGTCAAAAACTTGGTCACTTCATTGTTTTTGTTGCTGAAAATTGCTAATATGATCTCCTTTGTCCCCTATATAAGTAGCATTAAAGTAGAAGATTTAATTACCTGCACCATTAAACAAAGGAGAAGACCATCTCTAGTATACTATCAGGGAAGGTTGAGTGTGAGCTCTGATAACACAGAAAGCATTAAAAGGGGCCAAGTTTTTAGTAGTAATGAAAATTTAGTTGTCTCGTGGGAGTGTCATCAACCAGGCATGGGTGTAAGGCGAGAAATTGCATTACCTGCATCATTGAGTATCTGACTCAGGTCTATTGCTGAAGCTTAGGATAGATTGACCGAGCGAATGATTTCTCAAGGAAAGATACACATGACAGATATAGTCCTACTAATAAATGCTGTGTAGGATACATGTACAATGTACACATGTAAATGACAGGGACTCAGGGACAGCTTTCACAAGAAAGCTTTCAGAAAAACAGATTGAAATGTAAAGATCACTTATCTTTCTATCGCCCTTTAAAAAGTTTGAAGCAAAAGAACCTTCAATGAAATATACATGAAGCATTTTATGTTCTGGCCATGGCCAATCAAGGGAACAGAATAAACATTCACTTGATGAAAGAAACCAGTGATCAGATATTTTTGGATATATTTTTTACTTTTTTCTCATGCTGTTGTTGAAGTTTCTGCATACAAAAGGTTATGATTCTTTTAGTTTGGTGACTTTTGCTATAGATCAGTCCTGAACCCATTTGAAAGCAGTACTGTTAAGGCATTAACTGGAATTGGCTCCTGTGTTATTGCTTTGTTGCCAAACCCAGAGGTGGTACAGGTAGTAAAAGAAATGGCATATCCCGCCTCGGGGTACGTTGCCCTTTGACCTTTAAGAATGAGGTGGGAAATTTCATTACCTGCCCCATTAAGTAGTGATATCTGTAGATCTATCATGGCGGTCTCTGCTCGGATTACTGCCAGCCATCCTTATTTGTCACCAAGTCGTGTGGAGAGGACCAGTGTAGGGTCTGATTTCCTCATACATGTAGGAGGCCAATGATATAGGTCTTGCTGCGGTATACTGTAAATGTGACACGGCATTCCATAAATGTGTAATATGGTATAAGTGTATCAAACTATCCCATAACAGTAAAAGCTTTCTTACAAAATAGCACAGAACTCAACTTTTTCTTTAATGTTGAATTTATTTAATCTTCTGTTTAGATTATTATAACATCTTTGCAAGCCCACGAATGCCTGATTTGCTTCTTGCTTTTACTTGTGTTCTAATTTTGACCACTTTTGTTGACCCCTCGGAAGATACGGTGACCACTCTAACCCGGACGCTGACCCTTCACTGCTCTCTGGCCACTCAGGCTGGAGCATTAGGACCCCCGGCATGAGTGGGGTGGAGGAATACTGGAGGTACAGGAACCAAAACCATCACCTTACAACCCTCCCTCACAGGAGAAAGGCTTGGTTAAAACATAGCAATGTAAAACAAAACTGTAGAAATGCATAAAATATTGTAGTACTGATTATTTTTTGTGCAAAATGTTTTTCTGCTTAACTATAGTGAGACGTAAATACAATATGTTTTTATGTACTTGTAGGATATTTTCTTCTGTTCAATCTTATTTTGTAACTCTCTGTTCTGTCTCTGAAAGAAATAAAGCTGAACTAAGTCCTAACCTTCCACCCCACTCACAACTCAGTGTTTCTTATAAAGTCACTAATCTTTCCTTGTAGGCTTCTGGCATCTAATCTTGTTCCAGTCCATACCTTTTCCTCGTGGTACACACATACATACATATATGCCTGGAAATCCTCAAACACAAATCCTCAAACACTACTAACTCCCATCTTTCCTCCTGTTAATTACCTTCTATGTAACATTTTTTTAGGAAGAAGGAATACTCCGAATAGCCACAGATCTTGTCTCCTTGCAAATGTACTCTTGGTGTGTTACTGAAGGAAAAAATGTGGAGGTAAGGTGTTGGAATCAAAGAGGTGTCTGGGGAGAAAAACAATCATCTTCTTTTCTGATCCCTCACAGCGAAACAAATGAAGTCGATATCGCACCAAACACAAGAGTGGGAACCAAGCGCTACATGGCCCCCGAGGTCCTGGAAGAGACCATGAACAAAAACAGCTTCGACGCGTACAAGATGGCTGACATCTACTCCTTCGGCCTGGTGCTGTGGGAGATCGCCAGGAGGTGCATTGTGGGAGGTAAGAAGGACTGCTAGTTTTGAGGTGAATCTGATAGAACATGTAGCATGTATGGTGTACTGAGCAATCCTAGGAAGGTTGAGAGTTTCTTGCAGTTGTCACTATTCCAACTTGTATGCCACTGGAATAGGAGTTGCAGTTCTTCAGATGGGACATTAAGCTAGAGGTTCTGAGTATTAGGAGAGTCACACCTCAAGTACGTTAAAGTAGTCACCTTATTCAAGGATAACAGTATGGGTACGAATCAAGTTGGTCTTATGCAGCTTGAAGTTGTACTTGTGCAATACTGCTGCAATACGCCTTTGCTTTAGGCAGTTAATTGGTTTTGTAGTATTTTTTGATTACCTCTTGATGTAGCGCTATTTACATGTAATCTGCTGCTGTTCTACAGGGATAGTTGAAGAGTACCAGTCGCCATACTACGACTGCGTGCCTCACGACCCATCGTACGAGGACATGAGGAGAGTCGTGTGTGTAGAAAGGCAACGACCGTCCATACCCAACAGGTGGCACACTGACGAGGTCAGTACGTCAGACAGGAACTAACCTGGCAGTTATGTTGTATGGAGGTCACATTGAACTTTGCCAAGCTGTGTACTTTAAATCTTCAAACTATTGCTGGGATTTCATATTCGAGGTTTTTGTAGTGTCCTCTCTACTGCAAATTAATGACACTGTTAATATGTCTCCCTTTTATCACTACTGTATTACAGAATTGTCTCAACCATGAATTTGAAACATTGTGAAAACCTCCTTTTCCGTAGACTCTTAGACTTGGCAGCTAAAATAGGTTTGGTAACCAGGCCACCTTTTCTACCCTGTTGCGAAATAAAGTCCCAGTGAAAGTAAATGAACTTACAGTATCACAGACACAGCTGTTAGCTAATGTAACATTGCTTGTTTTGTGTGCAGGTGCTGCGCCCTATGGCCAAGTTGATGAGCGAATGTTGGGCACACAACCCCAACGCACGTCTCACCGCCCTCCGAGTCAAGAAAACCATTGGCAAGATGATGGTCGAGGCTCAAATCAAGGCATAGTCGCCATGCCCTTTGACCAGGTCGGGAAAGAGGTCAAGGTTCACCACCTGTAACCTCTGACCTAACAGGTCATGTATAGGCTTTGTACTGAGTATTTATTCACAGTTTGTATAGACATTTAAAACAGTTGGAGAGAGAGAACTGTAGTCAGAGCTTGCCCATTTTATACATAGTTAAGATTCAATGATGTTACAGATACTGTAAAATCTAAATCTGTATTGAGCCAAACTCAAGAAGATCTTGAAGGCAAGATGTGAATACTGTATGTAGAAAGAATTGCCTTTTGTGGATCGGCTTGTTAATGTCCTATTCACTGCCATATGCACCACTGGTAGAAGCAGGCTTGCTGATTATTACACTAAAAAATCTCTCTAACCACTCAGTGTTTGAAAAGGACAGCCCACTGAAAAGTCTGAACATATTTTGAATGTATAAAAAAAAAGATAGGCTGGTTGGTGAGTTTGAAAACCCACTTGAATTTTCCTTAAAAACAAACCCACTGAAACAAAGTAGCCTTTCTTAACCAAACCCACTACAATTCCCTGACCCACCATGGATAGTTCAGACCAGTCACCACCAATTGTCTGATTCAAAGGCATGTTGAACCCACTGAAAGGTCTTCAGATACTCAAATTTGTTTCATTAGCTTGAGTCTTTAGAAGGTAAAATCATTGACTGATTTGTGAAACCTAAAATGCACCACCAAGCAGCATCCCACTTGTAACACCAGCCCACTGAAACATCCCCAATTAAAACAAACTTTGAAAAAAACACGAGAATTTCTGGTTAGGAATTCTAACATGCCTTGGCTTAGCCTGCTCTATCCTAGAAACCCAACCATGGCCTGGGCTCTGTCATTATCATTTATTAGGAATGGCCTCCTAGAAATACTTGTCAACATGCACATTTCCTTGACTAGGTTTCCTGTGTTGATACAAGTTTTCATTTGTTTTTAAGTACTTCCCACCAGGCCACTATTGTTTCATTGATTCTAGCCTCCTTAATTATTAAAAATAAAAGTTCTATAAGGTTTTTAAAGAGATGATTATCTCAAAATTGATGTAGACTAAAGTAGAACATTTCAAATCAGAATGAGCGAATTGTTTTCAAAAGTTTAAATTGTAAATATGAATTAGTATCAATAATTTGTATCTCATATTTCTTCAATTGTAGATGTTAGTTAACTTGTACAGGTATTTGTAGTGTTTGTATATCATAATCGTAGATCCACGCGTGTGCATTGTGTGTATAACCCTCCATAACCCACGGCAGACTCATATAACACGCCCCCACCTTGGCGAGAATGTCGATCCGACAGGTGAATATTTTGTTATTTTTGTAGAAGAAAAGAAAGTTTATTTTCCTATCATGATGACAACACAGTACATGTGGATGTAATCGTGTACATGTACGTTTGGATGTAGTGTGTGTGTGTGAGTGACAACCCAAAGTCTTATGAACCACTTAGGACAATGTAGTAGTACTAGCACACCCACCTTTGTATAGTTGGATGGAACTGTATATATGCTGTGTTTGAAACAGATTTGTGACCTTGTGGCTTTGGTAGTGTACAGCCTAGTAAGAATTCTCGAGAACACTGGTTTACTTCTAAACACATGGCTGTGGCCTGTCCAAGAGTTTTTAGATAAAGCTAATCTTACAGTCCTAAGCTAGGTATAAAAGCTAAATCATCTTCAAGCCCTCCTCTCATCTAGTGCAGCTCATAATTATAGTAAACAGAATCTACAAATGTACAGGGAGATTTTCAAACTAAAAGCCACTGGAATGTCCCAGAATCAGCAGTATTGTTCAACATACTTTGAAGAAAACTCCATCCAGATTTCTCTATTTTGATACAAGGAGTTGTAGCCTTGAATCATTTCCTAGTCATACTTTGTGCACTGAAGGTGGTTGTCATGCCAGCGACAGAGCATCCCAAGAAGACTGGTGATTCAAAGCTATCAAAATAGATAAACAGAAAAACACAGGCAAATCATAGACAGTATAGCCCATCATAGCTATGTACCATAGATTTAAACAGGAATGATGTACAGCATCTCTTACAGTAACATCCCTACCCATATATAGAATAAAGACAAGGGACATGGAAGAAAACTTCTCTGTAGCTAAAAGCCGTTGCGGGATGCTGGCATCCCCCCACCTTACTCTCACAATAGTACAGCCTCCCTTACCCACAACAACAACAACACACATACTAGAATCTCCTGTACAGTGATTCCTGTAAAACTAACCAGTTAAAGTCAGTACACTGGGACATTGTAATTGTGCAACTTAATCATCAAGGGATGCTCAGTGCAACCCAATTTGATGAGCCATAATTTTAAGACTCAGTGTGACAGAGAACACAGTGTACAACCTTACATTTGAGCAGCTCAGAAATGATGATTTTCAGCAGCTGTACATATCAACTTTTGTAAAGAGATTAATTTCTTAGTATACAGATAGAGAGAGAAGGGGAGACCGGAAGATTTGATCTGTTTTTACATACCCATCCTTGTCTGCTGTTAAGATTTCCAACAACTTGTTTTCTTTGTAAAAGACAACAAAGGGGCAATATCTTCAGGTTGGATTTGGCATGTGTGAATATTGACATTTTGAAGATAAAAACCACATTTACAATCAAGCTATGATTTGAAAGGAAGACATTCTGATGTTAGGTTGAAGAATTACACCAGGCAATCATGGGTGTGTAAACAGTGATGAAAAGGGGAGAGAGAGAGATGGAGATGCTCCACTGAACAGTTCTGTGCCATCAATTCAATTTAGAATTTAAAATCATCAATATATCTATAGATAATGATGTAATACACTGACAATACTCTGATATTTCTAATGACAATTGGTCCAATAACTGAAAAACGACCACTGAAAAATGATTTCGTTCCTGCCTATAATATTGACGGTGATAAATTGTCACTGAAAAGTTTTTGACTGTAGTTTGGTGGTGCGAGGAATGGCACATAGACAACCGTGGTATCAGATGTGTAAATTGATGGCGGTAAGGTATGGACAAGCCAGCTAAAACAAACAACCATCTACAATCAACACATTCCCCTACAAGTGGTGTTGTACCTTTGGTTGTGGATGGTTAACTGGCGAAATGGTTTTAGTACTTAGTGAGAGGGTGAAAGAAATCATTACAAAAGAATTCTATTGAAATTACTGCATTGTAATCATTGGAAATGATTGATAGACTTGATCTGTAAGGAAAAAGGTATCAAGAGGCAGTCTTCCGCATGAGGTTTCAGTCAAAAGAAGTTAGAAAACTGATGTAAGGAGTATTTGTTGGAGATGGAAGTTTTTATGATGTATTCTCTATAGCTGAGTCTTGATGGAGATGGACATTCTCCCAACTGTAAATAGATCCACAAGCCACAAGTTTGTAAACAGCTTTTGTATATGTTTGTTACTTGACATTGTTGGTTAAATATGGTTTATCATTACTAACCAAGTTGATTATCAATTAACAGTTGATGTTGTGCTGTTTTCTTCTGCTGTATGTTACAGATGTGATATTGAAATTTTATAGTGATAACCACCTAATCTGAACACATGGTCAGATTGGGTGAACATTGACTTATTGATAATCAGGTTATCAAGGGAGTGGTATGTGATAACACGTTTGTCAGTTAAAATATGCTCCTACTTA
This sequence comes from Branchiostoma floridae x Branchiostoma japonicum, assembly GCA_013266295.2. Classification (NCBI taxonomy): domain Eukaryota; kingdom Metazoa; phylum Chordata; class Leptocardii; order Amphioxiformes; family Branchiostomatidae; genus Branchiostoma; species Branchiostoma floridae x Branchiostoma japonicum. The sequence goes on along the minus strand of CM023837.1, from coordinate 5,993,317 downwards.
TCACATACTTATGGTACATATTATGCCAATCATGTTTTATTACTGGATTTCAAAACATACAGCATCAGAGGATATGAAAGGGGTCTTAATCTGCTTTTGAGAATTTTCAATATAATCCATTTTTTCCTCAACTTTGCATTTTTTTAAAGACTTTCTTAGCCATGGTGATATTTTAGACAGAGATGCAGACATAATATACGATTGGTTGAAAGTTTGGTCGAAGCAAGGATTCCATATCCCCTTCCATAGCCTCTGAAACACTTCCCAGTGGATGGTAATATGTGATTGCCATTATGTGATATTACACCCCAAACGGATAATAGGGTGTCAAATTGTCAAGCCAAACACAAGAAAATGTTGTTCCCTGTAGTGTACAAGGTCATATGTCCAATGGTAAAAGTGATGTACTTGATCCACGTGTTAAGAACAAATATTATTGGATTCCTGTGGGGGAATTGAGGTAACAAATGTATAGCCATTTCAGTGATGCATTGTTACACTGTCTTATGGAAATAGTTGTGAGATATTAAACTTTTATCATGCTTCCATTTTGAAACCTTTGGTGGGTGTTTGTTTATTACCTTTGCCTGGAAGGTTACGTTTTCAGTAGCGTTAGTATGTACGTACAATGTATGTATGTATATATGCGTGCATGTATGTATGTATGTATGTATGTATGTGGTTTAGCACCATAACACATGATGCTATGGATGGATTGTCATGAAATTTGTTATGTGGTTAGCCTACCCTTGTTGGCTTTCCACGGTACTACAGTGGAACTTCCGGTTTTGATATCTCTGGACATGCTCTAGTCGGGATTGTTGAGTAGTAGATGTACCTGCATTATACTACCAGGTAGTAGCTGGTGGTTTAAAAGCGCCGTCAAGCGGATAAAATATTATTGCAAGAAAACGTTGGTAGCTGCAGGAAATACTATAACCGCCAGGTGAACAGTTCAGACGGCATCGTTATTGAACAAAATAGAGAGGTCATGGTCAGAGTAATATGGACAGGCGTAACACAACGTCTTGGAACTAGGTCTAAGTCCGTACGTACCTGTAATTGTTTTAGTTATTTTCGTCTATTTACGTCCGGATGGTATCGTGTCCGTACCGGCCTTGCGTATTCATCCGCTTACGATTGTTTGATACTTTACATAGCTTACGATAACCTGGATGTTGTTTGATGTCACCGAACACATGTTCATCTCCCACGAACCCATAACTAAACGGGACGTGCTGGCGCGAGCTAGTCTCATTTGGTTGCTGGGAAAATAGTAGAAATTGTCTAAATGGGGTGAATAAGTTGCCAGAGGAGTTATCCAGTCATAGAGAGCTACTTATAGAAACGCCTAACTCGTGTGTTTTTTATCAACCCAATAAGTTTGGTAAAGACGAACGCGAACTTGTTAGCCTCTACCAGGCTTCAGAAGCGGGAGCGGCAAACTGTACTCCTTTAGCGGACCAACTATCAGCCTAATACACAATCATCAGTTCCAGAAATCATACCTTGGATAGCTGGAAGTTATACATGTATTACAAAATCGATACAATATAAACGTCATGATGTATTTGCAAAAGAATATATCGATCGCTAGTGATTGGTGTTGAAATACCGGAACTGACAAGCTTCCTTGAGAAATATCCTGTACAGCGCACATGTTTCTCCAGGCTGTATGTACTTCAGTCACTAGTCCTGACCTCAGACGACAAACACGCACCATGAAGCTCCTCCTGCTCTTTGTTTTCGTCGGCATTGCCGCGGTGAGTTGTTTTTTTTCAATGGGAATTTAGTCTTAATTTCAATTTAAGTTGAGAACGTGTTTCCGACGTTTATTTTATAGGCACCTCTGCGAGTTTATTATAACATCAACATGACGAATACCAAAACTGTTTAGAAGCTGCGTACTGGACTCCATCGTTAGCCTCTACCAGTCTTCGGGAAGCGGCTGGCTGGAAAGAGTAGAAATTGGCCAAATATGCCAGGAGAGTTGTTCCTCTGAGAGAACAGTTTGCCGCTCCGAAATTTCTACTCTTTCCAGTCGTTTCCCGAAGACTGGTAGAAGCTACTCCCTCGTGTGATTTTCATGGCCGGGCTTCGATGTTACCTCTGTCGCACAGCGAGTGCACAGAACCGTACGGTATTCTAATGGAATCGCCAGTGTTCGTACAAGTATATATTAATGTTGGGAAATTGACAAGACTCTTTGGGTTATGATACATGAAGTACAGAACCGGATGAAAGTTTGAATCTGTTTCTCTCCATTCTCCAGGCCAGGATCTGTCAGGATGATTCCGAGTGTAATCCCGATGAGTGCTGCACCCGCGGCAACCTTCTCCTCATCAGGGTAAGGCAAAATACAACCAGCTTACAATCCGTCAAATGACAATCATAACTTTTCTTTGTCCAAAAAAACATGCTTGCCTGTACGGGCCAGAAGCTGGCCCCTTACTCCTCTCAGCCTAGTAAGCTTAAGGTACTACCAATCGCAAGTAGCACGGTAACTAGCCATATCTTCTGCTGATTGTAACGTATAAATTTAGAGCTTAAAGATAAATGCAAAAACATGCAACGTGGCGAAATTACTGATACCGGGTAATAGGTGCAGTTTTCTTAGCCTACACCAGGCCTTCCTAAGAGGCTATGGATAGTAGAATTCGGCAAAAATATAGGGTTAATAATTGGCCAGGAGTGAGCCAGCGGTAACATACTAAAGTAACGGCGCGGGCAAATACTGATGATTACCCTATGGTTGCCAAGCTAACCTGGTAAATTATTCTCCCTATTTGGCTAAATTTTACGACATTTCCAGACCGCTTTATTAGCCTTGTGGAGACTACAGTTTTTTGGTAGCTTTCCTTCAGCTGATATAATCCATGATTGAAATGAAATGAGAATCTTATTTCACAATCAATGAGAAAAATGTATACTATGATTTTGTCAGTCTGAACGGTAGGCATCACATGGCGAAGGTATGAGGTCGTGGAACTCTTGTTAGTCTTGTGAAGACTACAGTTTTCTGATGGCTACAGGGTTCTGATTTGCCTTCCGACTCTCCCGCTCTAGGAGTGCTTCAAGTTCGCTCAGCTTGACGAGGACTGCCACACCGGCGACTACTCGCTAGTCGGCTACTGCCCATGCGCAGCCGGCCTGTACTGTGAAGACGCCGGGAACAGCGGATTCATCGACTTCTTCGCCGGAGACGGCTGGTGCAGGCCTGTGCCTACCGACCAGGTCCCCGCCTAAACGGCCGCTCAGTCACCGGAGAGATATCGCGATCGATGTTGTAGGGAAATTGCCTTTGCAAGATATGCAACATTAAAGACAAATGAATAGAAGAGCGTGTGCCTTTTATTTGTTGTAGCAACGTCTTGTGCTGTCTAGTTTGACTGTAAATACCGTCTTTTCTTTCGTGAATAGTTTCATCAAACATGCATGTATTGCATCTAACGTTATATCTCCAAGCAGATCATACGGTGTGTGTGGGGGGGGGCATGGGGGCTATTGTATTGGACACTGCTCTGGCCAATGAATACTGCCTTGCCACCGTATAATCTGCTTGGGGATTAATTGTATGAACAAGTAACGTTACATGTAGTCCATACACCAAGTTGGATCTATTGGTCAACGGACCGTGAGAATCACGGAAAAAATTTATCAAAATCGATCAAAAAGTTAATGCATTACCCAGTAAGTTGAATTCATATTCTATCACACTACCTAGTGATGTTTACCGAGTACAAATGCGACGTTGTCAACACCACTTCACAAGGGAAAAGTCGGGGAAACTTATTGATATAAACCACTAGTAACCTCAGTAGATTGAGTTTCTGTACGAAATACCTAAAGATCCAAAACATTTTGTGGTGCTAGAACCCTAGAAGAAGATTGGAGAGATGGTTCAGAAGTTTAGATGTAATTCCACTACATTATGAGCCAGGGTCATATGAGCCAGGGTCATATGCCAACCTGCAACCCATGGTGTACAATGTACTATCCCGCACGCATGCCTCCCCTCTCGGGTATAATGTACTATCCCGTGACCTCTGCCCTCCGCTTTCATCATGGCCGCCCTGTTGGCTTTCGTCGGTGACATTCTCACCAGAAAATGTAAAGTTCCCAACATCAACGCCATCGGAAACCCGTTCTCTGAGCAGCAACTAGAGCGGTTTTGCTTCCAGCACGTGCCAGTGGTCGGTGCTCTGAGCTACAGCGCGTTCTCTACTAACATCCTGGCCAACAAGGCTTTCGATGAGTACGTGTTTCTTCTTATATCATAAATATTTCTTTGACACAAAGTCGTCTGCTAAACAAATGTTTACATTGTGAAAACAATTTTGTCATTATCATCTCTTGGAGAACTGGGTATTTCATGTTCCCACGTCTGTTGAATGTCTTTTCGCTGGTCTGTAACCTTTTAAAAACCAGTCGGCCTACTTTTTTGAATGTGACCCAGCTGTAAATGGAGGCAATGCGTCACGCCCACATTAGTTTTGGGCGTTACCCTGTTATAGGTTTTAAGTTACTGCTATGTAAGAATTGTTTCAAACACTGTACACATGTATAATGATACACACGAAAACTATTACTCAAGCAATTGGATAGATTTTGAAAACTGTCACTGTGTCAGACGTTTCAAGTAGCATCCACTACTTTTCGTCAGTGTTAAATGGAATCTGTAGTAACTAGTAGTTGATGCTACTTGAAACGTCTGACAGTTTTCAAAATCTATCCAATTGCTTCAGTAACAGTTTTCATGTGTATCTCATCACCTAGACAGACTCATATCCTTCTTTCTTTTTGCTTTTTCATCCTCAAAAGTTGAAATTCTGGTACATCAAGGAAGTTATAGGTCCGTAGGTACATATTACCATTAGACATTTTTCCCTCCCTATTTCAGGTTGTTCACCAGTCGACACCTTGTTGTGGCCAACTGTCTCTTGTTAAACTCCCACCTGGGCATTGGGCTGTACCTGTTTAACACTCGTACTATCAAGGTGAGGGTAGTTAAGTGTTTTCATATTATTTTCATATCACCATTATTTTCACATTAACTACCCGAATAATCCCCTCAATTACCTTCGCAGAAAACATATTGTTTTTGCTCTGCTTCTGGACCAGACAGCTGTCACCATGGTAACTGGTGCTGTGGCAGACACCCATTGGTGTTGAGTTACATTATGTAGCATGACAGAGCTGGAGGGGCTGGTCACCATGAATGTGTTTGAGTAAGAATAAACAGAGCAGTAGTTTGTTAGGCTAGGCCATGTGAAGGTAAACATTATGCCTTTGCTTTGCAAATGTTTTTCAATCATAGACAAAACCATAAAAACACACTGTCTAAATTCTTCAGTTGTTATTACTTTGGGTACATTCAAAGAAAAAAATAGCTGCTGACAGACAAGCCTATATATATATATATATGTATATGTTGTGAATACCAGGAAGACTAGCGGTGGACCCGGTTTGGGCCCACCGCTAATGGTAATTCGAATAAAGTTTCAAAGCCTTTCCTCTTCTTCCTCTAGGCAGTGAACACACGCTGGCGGGTGACATGGAGTGTGTATGGCAGCGCTATGTTCAACTTTGGCTCTATCCTGCTGTGGGCGACAGTCAAGGAGATCATCCCAGAGAACGCTGTCCTTAGGGTCGGCTTTGGTGTCCTGTCAAGTGTCTGCTTCCTTCTGGTGGGGAAGAAGTACTTGGACCACGTGGACACGAATTTAAAACTGGCCAAGTCAAAACCGAAGGCTGCAGAGCAGAAATGAAAGTGTGGGCAAAAGCTTTATGTCATGGTACATCACACACTTTTCTTACAGTTGAGTACCACCACATCTTGTTCTGTCAAAGATAGAAAAGCTAATCAGGATGCATCTTCAGTATGGACATTGACTCTACATCTACATAGTAGTCATGTATGGTTGTGTGTCCGTATTGGAGTAAAAAGAGCGGTAATGCAATTTTCAAAAATCACTGCAATAATTGGTAGTTTGTAAATTAAAAAAAGACGTCAAAGCAACCAGAATATCAAATCCTGTCAGCAATGATAGTTTTGTGACTAGCATCATTTATAACATATTATAGTCGTTCAACTGTCCCTGGCATGGCAAATCATGCAGCTGTGTCAAAATTTTCTACTTTGGATATCCGGATAGAAAAGGACAATCTTCTGTATATATATAACTCTTGTCATCTGGCTATTTTTTTTTGGGGGGGGGGGGGGGTGGGTTACAGCTTTAGGAGCTAAAGCTAAAAGCCAGAGCTTACTGGTTGTCCCTTAAAAGTATATATGAAATGTTATATAGAGGTTAATATTTTCTTCTATGTCATTTGCCTATAAGTTATCATGACCTAAAGGTTGCTATTCAAACTACACTTGTTATGTATCATTTTAGTTTATTTCATTTTGGATTGTTATTTCTGAAACCATTGCTATTCTTTTGATGTCCACAGTCACAGTTTCTAATTTTATACGTGTACTAGTACTTGGTTTGTCTAATCATGAGAGAAAAAACAAATTGACAATTGTCCTGCTTGAATGTGTGTTGATAGTTAAATTTTCCTTGTAGATGGCATTGTGCAATCTGTCATGGCCAAAGATAACGTATGATTATCTCAGATTTTACATCCAGATGCAACTTAGGCTTTTGGTTGTCCTGATTTTCACCTGCGTCTTTTAGATCTGGACAGTGCACGCATCTGGACTCTATGAATGTGATACGGTAGATTCAACTTTATAGAATAACCAAGACATTGACTTTTGCATGATTTTTCTGATCCTACTATAGGGGAAAATCTACCAACTAAAGAGAAATGCAATGAATTTATTGGATAAAGTACATGCAGTGTATATTTTTCCAGGAGTCAAGATACATTATAAATGTGAGTCATGGGTTATAAGCAATAAACAAGTAGATTAGCAGGTGTCAAACCAGTGGAACTGCAAATCAGGGACTTGTTGGACTAACTTGTGAAGTTAAATGGTTCCAACTACAGCTGTATTTCATGTTTAAGCAATACCAGACCCTTTACATCCATTTGAAAATAAATCCTGCATATGTGACAAAACGTTTTCACAATGACCGTTGGATTTTTGTGTGTTGTGTTTTTGTGTGTTTACTTGAATGGGAAAGAGAAATGCGTATAGACAGGCTAGTGCAGAATTTGTACAGAACGGGAGTACATGTGTACATGGTTTATATATAGCAGAGGGGTTATACTAAATATGTGTGTGTGTGTGTGTGTGTGTGTGTGTGTGCATGTGTGTGTGTGTGAATTGAAAATATGAAAATAATTGCAACACAAAATTCTTCCTTCATCTGTTTAATTTTCAATCATTCCACTTTGTCAGAGCTAATCTATCAACTTTGTTCTGTAACATACATAAATCAGTAGTTATAGCACTCCTATTACAGCATATAGATAGTTCATGGGATGTCTGCAACGTGAAGAGATTCGTATGCCTATGGCATATATCATAGGTTTGCCAGTGCCTACATGTCCCCACTTATAAGTGATGAAATACGACCATTCACAACTGGCCCTTTACGTGTGTGTTGCATACCTTCACATCTCTGCAATTCGAATAGCAATTCTTATCTGGACAAGCTTATGTGAGCACTACCTACACATCATTCTAAGTTATGTTGGTACAAGACCTGCTTGCGATTCATGTCCCATGAAGTTGTAGTTTTTCTTGCACCATTCTTGCATTCTGTGAGAGGAGTTTGTTGTCGTGACTACAGAGTTGTTGGACCTGTTCCAGCACACCTTTACTTGCAAATTCTGCATACAGAACATCTGAGAGGAGCAAAACAGTATGTTGGTATAGTTAGTACTGAGCGAGTAAGTATAATCTCTACACAACAATCAGGTAAAAATGAGTGCTTAATAAAGGTGACCCTAAAAAAACTGTTCAAATTTGTGGTTCCATACTTGATCCTGTATCCATATCTGGCCAGCTGGCACCATCACTATAATTCTAATATTCACACCAGCTATGCAGGCATGAGGACTCATCTGCTGGGAGTGACATTACTTTGAATGACTTGTAACACCTTCTCCCTCTCTTATTATAGATGTTAAATGCAGGTCCTGCGTTTAAGTTTGAGGAGAGCCACACCTCGAGCATGCTTAAGAACCCGCCACATTTATCGAAAAGAGTATAGGGGTCCTTCTCCGTGTGAGCGGATCAAACCATTCCGGCCTAAAATGGGATAGGGAATTTCCCAAGCAGCCTTTGCAACCCCTGCTTTGCCTATTGAGTCAGTTAGCCAAGCTTGCCTAAGCTTGATGTTTCTGACTTACGGATAAGAGATGCTGCTTCAGTGGGCATTAGCTCAGAGCCTAGAAGTGGTCCATGTGGCCCTGCACTGAGAAAACTCGTTAAAAAAAAAAGCCCAGAAAGAGAACATGACCTAAGCCACAGCTCACCTGAGTGCAGCAGAGAACTGACCAGTGCCATGACGTTGCACTGAACATGAGGATCACATTTCTTGTCCCCCAGCAGTTTGTGGATGGCATTTGTAACTTCTGCAGACTCCATACTGCCCACTGCAGATTCTATCAGGGGAAAAATGGACACTTGATGTACATATCGGTAATATACATGTAGATTCTCAGACACAACATAGTTATTACACGAAGCCATTCTCTGCATCACATAGATGTAAACTAAACACAAAAAGTTAGACAGTCATCTCTTTTGTTTCGTGATGTATTATCAAAGTCAGCTAAGAAATCGACCTATGAATGTAGAATCATGACAAGTATAATATCATTGTAAAGAGTGTATAGTAAGCTTTCCAATGATGCATACATGTAATAGTATACAATTGATAAAGTAATAACAGAGACATGATTGATCAGTTTCCTACCTTATGTTGAGTATAGTTTGGACCCAATTTGTATGATAACTGAAACATCCTATGCTAAGAGTGCAAAGAGATGCTGCATGTGCATACTTAAGAAGTCTTTCTGACTCATATAACATTACAAATAGATAAAAAAAGGTTGGCATGAACCTGGGCTGACAGTTGCAGCTATAGTAAGAGCAATCAAAGCCTCGTTCTGCATCACTGGGTGTTCTGAGGTTGCCATGGCTACCAAGTGTGGAACACCCCCTTGATTGACAACACTAGATACCACCTCCTCAGACCTGGGGGAAAAAACAGAATAAAATTAAATTTATTTAAGGCTTGCAATGCAATTTAATAGGTGACAAGTGCACCACATAGCTGACATGTTCCATCAGTGGTATCTTACATTTATTTCATAGCATCAGCAATATGCTATTCCACTTTTAAGGAGAAGTCCTTCTCCCTATAGCCTCCTTGATATAAACAACAATAATAACAGTCTTTGGACTGTGAAAAACTTATCAAAGGAAAGAGAAAGAGGTCAGAAAATGTCTATTACATGTACATGGCCCCTTATCAATTTTCAAATGATCCAGCCCTATCACAGAAACATAACCTTCAGGAAAGGCTGGCCATGGAATTGAAAACTGGCCAGTCATCCCTCACTCTGACCTGGAATGTTTGATGATGGCTGCCAGCAGCCTGCTAGCCTCCCCCATAACCCCCGCATGTTCCACCACTTGTCCCAGCTCCACCAGTCTCCTCACCACTGATGTATCCTTCCCTACCTGCAGTGCTGTGGACTCTGCAATGGAAGCACCGAAAATTATATACTGTATAATCAATTATGACAAAAAAGTCTGTGAATACAATGTACAGAGTAGTTCAATCAAGTTAGTATGTCACTTGAAGTGAAAGTTGAACACATGATACAACCAAAGTTTTCTTGGTACCCTGATATTGTGTACCTCAATAGACATTACTAGATTGATAACCAGGACTTGGTATAAGCAAGTAATATTAGCAAGTGTATACATTGTCAAGTGCATGTATATTTTGCTATCATTGTAATTCAGCACAAGCTATGAATGATTGGTTTCCTAAACTTGTTTTTAAATGTATGTAGAGATGAGAGTCATGGTCACTGTGAAAAACGTTCTGACCTTGTCCATCCACCAACATCCTCAAAGTGCCCAGCAGTTTAAACTGGACAGGAGATATGTCCACATCCAGGCAGCTCAACAGAGCATCCAGCACACCTACCTTCAGCAGAACCACTTTGTTGGTAACTAGAGACAAAAACAGTCAAAACAAGCAGTTGTAGCACTTATTAGATGCTATCATTGAGGAGCAAATGAAATTAAAAAAGTACAATGTACTTCTGATCATATAACCTTTGAATATACATGTATATGTTAAGGATATCATCATGAACTGGCCATTTGGTGTAATATAGCCAGCTGCTGCTGCACTGCGTGCCCGTGAAGCTGGTGTAATGGTGGTGATACCAGCTATACAGATAAAGATACAGATCATTCCTATGAAGAACTCATGCTGTATCTGTATCTGTATGTGTATAGCTGGTATAACCGCCCTTTGTCGTAACACACCAGCTTCACAGGCATGCGGAGCAGTGGCAGCTGGCTATATCACACCAAACGACTTAGCCTAGCCTTTGCACATCTAACTCCAAGCATTGTTTATAGCTATCTAGTTATCTTGTAGTTTGTACCTGGAATGGCGAGGTTCCTCAGGGCACTCAGTACACCGTGCTGCATGTTCATGGCTCCCAGCGTCCCATCATGCTTATGGAGGAGTGTGAGGAGGGGCTCCACGATCCCCATGGCAACCAGCTGTACACAGTTTTCTTCTGCATAGGAAGAGAGGTCACTTTCATCTTCATCATCACAATTCTTACTCTTTAACAAGTTGAAGCATCTACAAAGTTTCACCTCATCATCATCATTTCATTCAGGTCTTTATCATTTAAAGTTTCAGACTAGATAAGGTTATATTATGCCAAAAATTAGGTTATTTAGTGTGAAGTGTGGATGGCCTGTTCTCCCTTTGGCTTCTGGAGGCCAAAGGAGATCCTCACGTGACTTACACAATACCTGCTATGTACTTTTCCTGCAATATACTGTGCCATGGCATTCATGTCTTAAAATGTGAAACGATTGTACTCAACTTTCTGATAATTAGTTTCCCTTCTGCTTGTTGTATAAATGCAGACTTTATCATCAACATCAAATATTTCAATTTTTGGCGCAAAAATGTTACATAATGCCCCTTTAAAGTAAGTGACTCCAGGTTAGAGCAGGTCCCTACCGTTCCTGGCAAAGTTGCCCACAGCCAGCACACCTGCCACCTGCAGATGCTCTCTTTCTGAAGGTAGCCACAATGTCATGACTTTCTTCAGCACCTGTCCTTCTCCAGACTCATACAGCAGCTTCATGCTCTCATCTTAAGGAATAAGAAAGTGGTTCTTGTTACAATCCTTGGTGCATGTTATACATGTATCTACTGCATTGTAGATACTAGGTGGCTATTGATTTGAAGAGTATATAATTATATACAAGAAGAACTCAATTACCTAATCTTTGTGTACATTGACCTCTGACCTCCAAACGGCAAGCCGACCTGGACTGTTAAATCGACACGAATTATGGATAACGATTCGGATCTGTTTATATTGGTTTTTGTTTGTATCTATATGTATGATTTTATTGTATTATGTACTGGGCCCTATTGAAAATCAATTTGTCAAAATTGAACTAGGCTACCCAGGTGTCTGAAGATTCAATAAATAAAAAATAAAAAATAAAGATGTGAGTATTTCAGTGAAAGAAATTCATGAAAATTTTAGAATTTTCACTTTATAAGGAACATTGGTATCGATACTAAGCACAAAACAAGGAAAGCTTGCATACAATCATAATTACTTCCTGATGTAGAAGATGGATCATTTTCTGCGAGACATACATGCACTTTGCATGCTTTGGATGAAGAGAAATCTTTTTTTTTGTGCTACTGATACTACATTGTAAGTAAAAGGATTTGATTCAACAATATAATGTAATGTTATGCAAACAGCCATCATAATGTATTACTAGGTGGCAATCTGTTCAGGAAGGTAATTCTTATACTTACCAAAATATTGACAAAAATAGAACTAATCTCTTACCTCCAGTCAGCAGCTGGACAATCAGGTCAGCTGCAGCTTTGGATAAGCTAGACTCATCACCCTCATTTGCAGCCTCAGATTCGCAGCTCAGCTTCAGAAGGGCAGCAGCTGCACCAGCTTGAACAACTTGCAGCTTGATTCCATCTGTACCATTGGAAAGACATACTATGATCTACAGTAAAGCAACAGGACACAAAATGATATACAGATGATATCACCAGTGGATATTTACCTTCACCACAAAGGTTGTATTGGTGCTATTTGTGGATATGTGTGTTTACATGTGCGTGTATTTGTGGAAATCATAACTCGAGAAGTTGTGGATGGATCTTTATGATACAAAATTGTATTTGGTATGTGGATAGGTCACTGGAAAAACAAAGGACAAGTTCATTTGGAGGCCAGGCCTAGCAGCTTTCTTTGATACTGCAGCAGATCTTTCTGTTCTTGTGTTCTGGACATTATCTGCATTCCATGATGGGAGTTTCAGTACCAAGGACAGCCACCTGGAGGCCCAAAATTTACCTTTAATTTCATCTTCTCAAAAGTCTAGCTTACAGACATACCATGTTCAGCCAATGTTGCTAACAGCTCCAATATAGTTTCCATCAGGTCTGAGCCAACCTCTGTGTCCATCAACTTCACCAGATCACGGGCAAAGTTGGGCCCATAAAGGCTCTCTTTTCCCGCATCTGATTGGGGGGGAAAAAATTAAAGTTTGTTAGTTTTAAGAAATACATTGTCACAGCTGATGTGTAGATGACCTCTTGCATTGTATCAATAGATAGATCAAAAGTTAACCCTACATTGCACATTTTGTCAGCATTCTCTTCGACAAAAGCAAGGGATAAGAAGTGTTGTTTTACACTAACCTGACTCAGCTAGGCTGCCAACACATAGTAGAACCATTTGGCACACAGAAGGATCATCAAAGTTTTGTCGAAGAATTTCCTCTAGCACCTTCACTGCACCAAGGGATAATGCCATGGACTGTAAGCTCTCTGAAAAATTAGTAATTAGAGTTGAACTGTTATCAATTTTACTCTCAGATGATTCTCAATATCAGACATGGCATTCTGTTCATACATATTATTGCAAGTGTATGTAGTTTCTTTCAATGTTGAACCGGATATAGTGAGTGAGACCACACTTACCATGTGTATTGGTAAGGTTTAATAAGAAGCCACAGCCCACAGTGCACATGCTGCTATGGTCAGGCTGGGGCTCGGAAGACGTCAAAGTCTGCAGTATGGCAAGAAGCTTCTCCAAACCACCCAGTGACTTTACTGCATCCCTTGCTGGGTCTAGAAACATTAAAATAAACATTAGCTTATCACTGCACTAAAAATGAAATTAGCCTAAAAATAAGCATACAAAAATCAACAAAATAATTTTAAATGCTTATATTACAAAGAAAGAAAACATCTGACACAGTACATGTGTGTGTTGTGTTGTGTTGCTGCTTCAGTATCTCCCATGAAAACCTACCGTTATCAAAGCAGATGTTGCCTAGTGCTCTGCAGGTCTGTTTCACTGCTGCATTCTCATCACAGGAAAGCAGTTCCACCAATGGTTGGATGAGACCAGCTTCAACACAAGGCAGCCTTAAAAATTCTGCATAGGAGAGAATATCAATTAGTACCCACTTAGTAACACTTACACATTACATTACCAACAGCATCAGAATCATCACTATAGTATGGGCAGTGACATCATGTATTTAGACTTGCCATTAAGAAGCTACTGTAGTCAGGTCAACAGAAAAATACTTGCCTCTGCCAATTATGATGATCTGATACTCACCATTTTTGGCTAACTCAGCAACCAGTTTAGCCACATTGGCAACATCTTTACACTCAGGACCTAGCAGCGGACACAGCTTGGGCAGAACTCCATGAGAAAGGATGACTCTACCTGCTTCACTTCCTGACCAACACAAGATAGAAGATGAAATGTGGTTGTTGCATGTTAAGACGGTGCTCTAATAATTATGGTTAATAATGGTTAATAATATTCACCTCCATGTAGCTCTTGTTCTGGTGTGTCTGACATTGCGTTAGACATCCAGGTAAATTCTCAGTCACTGATGAAAGATAGTGGATGCTACCTGAAATATCAGTCTCTCTAGAGAACCTATCCATGACTTTGTCATTATGCATCGTGTAACATCTACTCACACTCTGAGTGGAGTGAGACTAATATGAAAACCACTGGTGCCTTTTGGATTATGTGACTGATGGTTTTCAGAATAGAAGCAATTGCCTTTCAACAAAATAGGCACACATGAAGACTTAGCTACTAGCACTGGATTGACGGCTTCTGACAGTGAACCAATAGGGAGAACTTAGAGGCCGTGAGAATGTTTCGTTATTGACTTCAACCTATTGCATTTGGGATGATTTCCAAGAAGATATCAGCTCTGTTTTCCTGCATGCCATTGAAATCCAATGAAAGGAGGTTGCCAGCCAAGAACACATTACTTCAGGATCTATAAAATCACTAGCTGACAGCCATGCCCACAAATGAGCAATATCCTGCACTGTCTATTGATTGGGGGAAGAGAATCTCTCTTCTGGCCAAAGAAGCCATTTATATTCATTTGTTATATCTCTCCTAAATTCGACATTGTGACAGTACTGCAACCATTATTTTTTTTAGAAAAGTTAGCTGTGCAACTGTACAAATGAGAACATTTAAAAGAATCATTCTTGTGACAGCACATGTTGATTTCTACTGTACTTTTGGATGGATTACCTTTCATCCCCATTATTCACTATGACAATTTGTGATTGAAATCATTATACAAGATGATACAAGATACAAGATGTCTTTATTGGTTTGTCCCAGTTCAACCGTGAACTGAATTAAAAACCAATGTACATGTACAAACCATGTTGGAGGAAGACATCCAACAAGAAATTATCAGCAATAACCTATACATACTACATGTAACTACTACCTACCGTTTTCAGACAAAGCCTTAAGCATACAAGTGACACAGGCAGATATCTCCATGGAGTCCCCTTGTTGTTGACCCTGTAGTCCATTGTCGTTGGTTAGCTCCAACTGCCTCAGAGCATTTTCCAACTCATCTGCAACAAAGTAAAACATGCAAGCTTTATTTCACATTTGCAGCCAACATTCACCATGTTCATCTGTGTTGGTATATAACATTATGAGAAAGAGTTCTCTCAAAAACAAAGAGATTGAACTCCCTGAATTTTCAATTTGTCTTCTTCAGGATAACTGAGGATCCGATTGATCTTCCGGAAGTTTATGGGAGCGATGGGTCAAAGGTGGTTGGAAACCACTAGCACAGTCCTCAACAAATAAGTTCAGCAGTATTGGAAATGTCATATCTCCACATTGAATTCCCAGGACACACTGTTTCATCGGACAATGTCAAGATATTGCACAGTACTGTACAAGGTTATTACTGTACAGGGTGTGGTTAGAGGGGCCAGGGTGAGTTTTCTGTTTGAAAATGTTGAATACAAGGGCACAAAAATGCAATAAGGTATTAAATTTAAAGTGGTTAACTGCAGTTCAGAGGTGACTTTATTCTGTACAAATGAAAATAAAGAACACATTCAAAGGAGTACCTGACCAGATATTTCTGACCCTGTTGGTAACACCTCTATTGTTTGTTTGTTTATTTTCTTACAGAACGTTCCTATCACGCAAGAGAGACAGACTAATTTTTTTGGGGATAGTAATAGATGACAAATTAAATTGGAAAGCCCATGTCTCTGCTATAAGTAAAAAAGTTGCTAAAATAAGACTGCTTTGTACCTATCAATAGGTAACTACTAACTGCAGAATTGTAAATGTAAGAATATCACTTCAGTGAAAAAAACTGTTTTCTTACGTACATCCTAATTCTATAGTATGTATGAAATATGAAGGCACTTACCCATTCTTTTGACTGCACAACTGCAAAGCTCATAAGGCTCTAAATGGTACAGTGGTGGTCAAAGACAAGCCACCCCACATTTCACACCACCCTTAGCTTGGAACACTTTCAAGTGAGGCCTCACATCAATCAGCCAGGCAATACCCAATCCAAATCAGTAAACGTTGACTGGGCAGACCTACATTTGTTCCCTGTTCATGGTTCCCTTACTTTCAGATGCACCACTCAGATAAGTGCTCAATATTGTACATTACCTTGAAACTGAACTAATATCTGCTAGAAGATATGATTGTGCAGAAATTGTTGTAAGTCAGAAAGGCTACCAAGTGGTCTAATTATACAGAAAAGCATTTTTCTTGGTCATTACAAAATTAACCAGGCACTTCTACACAATTTGTACTTGATGTGCTTCAATGTCTACGGCAATATCAAACGGATAAAGAGGTCAGTGGCAATGACAAACCCTTATCATATTGCAATGTCTTCCTCATTAGCAAGTCTCTCATCATAACAAACTTTATACGAGATCATATGATACAGACATGTGTATAGGAGTGGAGGTCTGTTTAATCACTGGTCACTGTTTCAAGTACATTGTATTGTATAATACAACGTACCATGCCGGATTTTTCACCAGCCAGTCAGTATTAGCTCTAATCTACATCACTTTTCAGCCTTAAAGTTAAACAGCAACTCCAACAATCCACAAAATCATATTACTTAAGCCCATGAACGAAAGGAAAATAGTAATTGCTGAGCAATAGCTGGATCAATTCCTGAGCCTGCCAGGTAATTCATGACACCACACAAGGAATTTAGAGTAGAAAGCGTCTATTACAACTTGTTATCCTATACTGGGAAAGTGAAATTGGATGTTCAGATGTGCCTGACTGGATACAATCAAGCATGTCATCATTTCAATGGCATTGTCAATGGCATTACATCCACTGACAATAAATTCTGCCATTAAGAGTTTAGACTGATGTCCACTTCTCATGCCTCAATGTACAACAATGTATAACTTCTGATACAAGCAATTATTAAATCAGAATTCTATAGTCATTGTACAATCACTTCTCTTACCTGTCAAACTCCTAAATTGAATTGCATTTAAAAACTACGGCAGACTCCACTTAATTGCAAAATAATAATTGCAAAATTCATTTCATTGCAAGACGTTACAAAATCCCAAGAAACCATTTCCAATTCAGGCCATTGTAAATCTGACCGCATACTTGCAAAAACCGATCAATTTTTACACTACATGAAGGGACACCAGTCGTGTGATCAGGTCATGGGCGTCAAAGGCGGCGTATATGCTTTGGTGTTCTTTGGTAACGTTTGACTTTTGAAGGTAACAACTCAAGAAGAGGTTGGTTGATTGTTGTGACGCACTGTTGTGATTTTTGGTATGTAACGTTATGTAGCTTGATTGCTGGCCTTCAGAATTTACGTTGCCGGCCGGCCCTCCTAAAAATTATTATGAGAGGATCCCCTATGCACACTCTCAGTCTCACTAAACGGTGGGAGCGGTAACAACCCCCGGTTGCGCCCCCGGCCCGGGCTGGCTTCAGTTTGGACAAGGAGGTTATACCTTCTGGTTTGGATATAACGTTCGATATAGGATTGAGCACTAACGTATGTCTAGTCGTGGTGACTTGTACGAATTTCTATGTATTCACTGGAGCCAGTAACTACATAGAAATTTGTAAAAGCGGCTCCCTGAGTCGCCACGGCGGCTATGAGGTGTCCCACAGTGGAGGTGTCCCTGCTTCCGCACGTGGGCCCAGAATGATGCAGTCACCAATCAGCCGTTCGTTCGAAGCCTCTCTTCTAGAAACACACCTGAGACCAAACTCCTTAGCCAGAGTAGCATAATATTTTCACACAACTTACCCATGTGTATTTTCCGCTACGGTCTGCTCTCCTTGGGCGCTGTCGGCACTTCCGGGATGCTTCACGGGGTCAAAGGTGAAAGGTTGGGGATGACTATAACTTGCAAAATCCAAGCAGATGTTGGGTGGAAGATCGTACCAGTATATCCATGTAACGTTACAGTGTAGATACAGTCACCATTCAGCTGCGGCAGCGTTTACAAGATGTTTATGCGCAAAATTGGCATTGGCCATTGCGCTGTACGAAATAATTCCAACCTTTTTCGTTCTCTCTAGTAGTTAACAATAACGTTATAAGCAAGAAAACTACCAGCTTTGAAACGTCAAGGAGATTTAAATACCTTGGAAACATAAAGGGCCTTGACGTCCGCAGAGCAATCACAAAGCTCAGGATTAGTTATCACAAATTGACTAAAGAAACTTGGAGATTCCAGAGAATATCTTTGGACCAAAATGGGTTTGTACATTTTGCCCAGAACTAATAGCAGACGACTTATCACTTCTGATTGCCCCAAATACATTTATTCTGATATGCGTAATTCACTATATACAAGTCTGTCATCTTTTATACCTAGATTTCTCTCAATGGATTCAAATACAAGTACAAGCTGGTGTGTTACGCCGAAGGGCGGTTATACCAGCTATACAGATACAGATACAGATACAGATATTGACACGTACAACCCATATACATGTATTGTAAATATACAATGTAGGGCAATATTTGAAAAGATCATTAGACGCTTAAGAACTTAAATTCCACCAACAATTTTAAAGCACATTTTCATACTGTATAGACTCTCTTGTATCATTGTTTAGCTTGTGAAGCCCCAATGTTGCATCGCTAACACATATAAAGTGGATAAAGTGACATGTAAGCATGTATATAAACACGTACGTGTCAAACCCACTAAGTCGACCTGACTTGACTTAATTGGCGATGCAGGTAATCCGGATTTCAAAGGTGCATATGGGCTAAATAAAAAAAGCAGCAGCATGTTCGTTGTTAACCATTGTTATATCAAGTTGGCTTTTCGCGTAATGAAGTAATCGACACTTTAACAGTAGCAATACTATCTCCGTTTCGTTCTATACCGAAGAACCAACTCTGTTTTGTGATTTGACCTTGAGCTTCAGCCAGCCAAGGACGCCAGCCACCGCTACCGCAGACCCTGCTGCCAGGCAGCCGCCCACCCCTGCAGCTATGTGAGGAACAGAGTTCGGTTCGGGTGCTAATGGTGACTCGCCAGTCGCTTCTTCTTTTTTTACCCCCAATGTTTCATTGCGATGCTGATCCAACTCTACGTCGTGTGTATCATCTAGTACTGCAGGTATCGTTACGTCACCACTGAAGGTGTCTGTAGAAATAAAATAACCAGTGTAAAGTTTAGATATAACGTAATATATAAGGCATGGAACGTAATATACAACTTGATGGCAACAAAACGTACTTTAATATTCTGTATAATTTCCTACATGTATTTGCGTACTGGCTATGCAGAAATTGTTGTTCCCAAGCATCATGTTACAGGTAAAGCCGAATATGTCTACTTGGATGGTTTCTCTATGTCAGTCATGCACGGTGCCCGACCTGAGGAGAGTGTTGAGTTGAGGATCTGCAGGTATTGCGTCCAGCCGCTAGGAGTCTCCCGTGGACGGACAGTCTGGATCATCCCACAGATGCCCGCGTTTGGCTCATCACTCCCGTCCGGACAGTTGCAGTTGTTGTCTCCATACACGTCCTGGGAGAGGCACCCAGCATCCAGACAGGGGTGGGAATGCCGTGGACACTCCCCTTCATGAAATACAAGACGTTCTTCATTACGTAACTTGGACACCTTAAAGGTAACTTAAAAGTAGTATCCAACATACGTGATGATACAATTATCTCATTAATAATGAAAATCAAATCATAATGAATATTTGATTATGTTAATCTTTACCTAAGCTACCTACATGTCAAAACGCGTTAGTTTAACAAACTTTTTTGTAGTACGCAATCCGGCTACGTCCTTCGATAAAGTCATAAAATAGTCCTCATCATGGTTTGGGCCTATTTACTATTTTGCAGTCCACAGATTGGTTCGGGTGGCACAGATTAGGCCGCTGTGGAATCACATGCACAAGGAAAGGGAATTGATCTTGACTATAAATTTTTCATAAGGCTACAATACAATCTATATTATAGCTTTACCATTGACAGCTTCGTGTACTATAGTGTAGAGTATGAGGAAACGCCCTCCTTGAACATCTCCTTCCGCCACCAGGCGGAACGTCACGGTATTGCCGATCGACAACACTTGTTCATGGCTTTCTCCACATACCTGTAATATGAAGACATTTGATGTCACCAAGAAATGACAATAATTGCACAAACGATATCGATTAAAAAAGTGAGTCATTTTAAGTGATGCCATATTTTATCCCCTTTACGTAGCATTTTGTAGTATTTACGTAGTAAATTTCTGATCCTACTCTTCATGTATCCAAATTTTCAATTTTTGATTTCAGTTGTTAGCATTGGTCCTCCGCCAATGATTATTTTTAAGTGATGCGTCCCAGAACTATAATCCTATGACCTTCCTCTGTACTGACCTGGACTATTCACATTCAAATGTCAGCTTGAAGACTATTTAAGACACTGGTAACGTACCGACAAATACGAACCACCTCTCGACATTGGACCGTCATAGATACGCAGTTCCTCGTGACCACACTCTCCTCCATCACGTGATCCAACCAGCAGACTTTCAAAGTTGAAGAAAAACCTGGCCCCGAGATTCCCTCTGGGAGCCTGGATCTGTAGAGAACAGTCATTGCTCGCGCTATAGTCGAACGTTACGTGGCCAGCAGGTGCTTCCACGGACAGTATTGCATCCGTTCTGCAAACGAAGATATCCAGGTTATCTGGGGAAAAAAAAGAGTACAGATCGTTGTGGGTCTCTTTCTGCATGCAGAGCCTAATGAAACTGAACTTAATGCACTTAACACAAACCACTTTGGAAACATTTCCAAACCGGGGCCCGGCCAGGCTGTTTGCGTGATTGAAAAATAAACAATTCAGATCAAGAATATACACAAATAGTGCTCGTGATTAGTTTTTTTTTTTCAACTTTTTTTTTGTTGTTGTTGTCTTTTATCATACTTTTCGTTCCCACAACTCGGCCAGCCCCGGATTGGGAATATTGACCCGAGCATAAAACTTCATTTTTATATCACAAGGGCTGCCCAATGGCTTAGCCTGGACAGTGTGGACGTGGATGGCCATATATGGGCATCTTCTAGACTTTGCCAAAAATGTTGCCCACGTCTGTAGATCGGTAAACAAGTTTATCATTTTACTGTGATTGTCCCTAAGCACACCTCTACCAGCACTAGACTATAACTATAGTAGTCCACATCCTAAAAGCATCCGTTGGAAAATACAAAGAGATAATTACTGGGACAAGGTTTTTAACATGAGCACAAATGTCGACGCTCGACCTCCCACTTTGTCGGCTCTGTTGCAGACAATAGGGGAGATAGGTCAGCTGAAAACAGAACATGTTGTGGTCACATATACAGCCATTCCAGCGTAACTACAATACTACAGATAAAATATACGCCCACTTACATGACGGCAGCCCAGTGGAGAAAGTTGTTCTTTCAATGAAAGCCACGAAAATCAGGAACAGAGACCACAACATGTCGCCAGCCTCAGTGAGATTTGACATGAAAACTGTTCAAGTTGATTCAAGTTGATACCGCGAACTTTGGTGGTAGAAACAGAGTATTAACACCACCCAGGGAAGGAGTTCTGTGAGCCAAATTCGTTGAGAAAAATCATACTCTACTGGTGCATTATAAGTTTGCACTCTCTGTAGGCTTCTTATATCGCGAACTCTCGAGTTTGCAGTGGGCCACTTTATGGCAAGCACTGTGGCTCGTGGCCACACAACAAAGAGCCATCGTAATCATAGGTACTTGAACGAATCGACGTGCGAACATACTTGTCATGAGTGGAGAGCTTGTTTACTTTAAAATCCGCTACGGCATGGTTTGGATTGCTCACTCGGTCGGATACCGCCACCAGGACCTGGAGGGTGCTACCTTGTGTCTGGAGTGGTTCGGAGTTTGACATCCACTCAATACACAAGTTTGACTGAGCTCGAGGGTCATTGTCAAATTGTATAAAATAGTTTTGTACTTGTAACGTTCTAAACTTCAGAAGAGAGAACTGAAAGAACAAGTGTGTGTATCAAAGCTAAAAAAAATTTTAATTATTGCAAACTGGACATATAAATACTGACAGGCTAGCCTCTGAGGCGTCGCCAAAAACATGTTTACAAACACATACAAGCCGCTCCAGCTAGCACACGTAGATCGCTTTTGTAGTTGCCCCTTCACAAAACCGACTGCACTTCAAATCTTCCTAGCCTGGTTACCAGAACTATTTTAGCTCCCAAGTCTCTTCGGTCCCCTCTCTATTTGCGGAGAGGACCAAAGAAACTCGGCACTCCCTACCTCAGTTTTAAGCAGGCTGTGCCCCAAAGTGACAGACGTGCAAACGCGTGCACCCTCAAGATCTCTCAAACTCCTTCGCTCAAATTAACATCCATTAAATTGTAACCTTTCCTAAGCAACATTCATACATACGATCGTACATACAAAACCGACGTCGAAAACATAACGAAATGTGAGCTAAAGATGTTGTGTTTTCGGCTTCACACTTCCACATTTTTTTATAGATTAATTGGATAATTGAGCAAATCTACTCTAAAAGATGCTTGGCAAACAGTTTTCATGATCAGACAATGAAGGAAAGGAATTCGCCGAAAGGCATCGGCTCCGCCCACTGTCTATTTTTACTACATGTTGTCCTCTGTGTTGTCCTAAACACAAAGACAAACCCACATTTTACATTAAGGGAAGCCCCCGAAGCTATCGCCAGTTTCGCACCTGCTTGTGCCGTCGCGACTGTATCTGTAAACACCATAATAAGATTGATGTCGGATTACATGTCCTTAGGTCCAATTGATTTAATGATGCTGTTTATCCAAGCTAATGTATCCAGTGAAAATATCAACTGGCTATAGGTCCGTTGGTCAGCCATAGATCCGCACACACACCGTGACGCACACAATCACACACAGGCGCACGCACGCACGCACACACACACACACACACACACACACACACACACACTCTCACACACACACACACACACACATATGCACACACACACATACGCACGCACACACATATGCACACACACACATACGCACACACACACACACAACACGCACACAGACAGAGAGAGAGAGAGAGAGAGAGCGACCCAAAACAATACCTCCAAGCCACATAAAAACTATTAGCCTCCCGAATTGCCTAAAAAAACCATTCACAGACAATTTCTTACATCAAAGTAGAAAGTAGGTTACTTTCAAAATCCATCACATCTCATTGGTCGCTCGTTAGGAGCCTGGGGCAGACAGTTTGACACAAAAATCACGTGAGACCAATTTTCAGTCATTGCACTGGCCATTTTTGGCTCGAGTCACTTCCACAAGGCCGCATGCAGTGATCGACACCTCCGTGACCTCCTAAAACTCACAAAGGAGGCGAGCAGACGGACTCTACCGCCTGCCCACAGGCACAGTCTGCCCTGGTCACCACTTCTGCCGCCGGTCAGGACACTATGGGATGGATGCGCTGTGTTTTCCATGTCGGCTGTTTCCTGGCCGTGTTTCTGCACACCTGCGTGTGTACAGGTAAGACCACTACTCATCGTTCTGTACTGTACCTGCTACCTGACGCACAGGACAATTCGCGGCGGAGGGTAGAATGGCTGAATACCGTGAAGAGGCGGAAGAAGCGTTTGTACAAGATGGTCATGCAGAACAGTAGCCGCCTTTACATAATTTGTCTAAAAATAGTTTCTCGTGGTGGTAAAAAGGCAACAGCCCGGTGGATCACAATGTTTGCTTGACCTGCATGGCTCCCCAAAGTCCAGGCACGTTCTCCAACCGAATGATTCAGTTTTACGGTTCGATCCTTGTTACCACCTCCAAGCTTAAAAGACCGAGTAGCGATCTAGCAACAGTCTAAGTGAGTTATTCGACGGGATATTGTTTAGCGCTGACGTTGTTGTGCTTCCCTCACATACTTTTTGAATGTTCATTACGTTAACTTGTAACCCACATATGAAATTGGGTTGACACGGACGTACTGCGAAAATTTAGACCATGTGGCGCAGCTGACACACTTCGATTCCACAGAACTGACTTCGCCTGTTAATTGTTTACAGGGTGTCTTGTCTTCATCGTTAGACGAATCCAGTAGTGGACAACTGTCGAAAACGCATCCATAAATAGCACATTTTTCAGACGAAAAGTGACAGCACATGTGTAATCGGGTTCTTCTGCTGCAAACTTTTGTTGTTTTGCCCCAATTTCCATTATTAGAGAACTAGGACGTCTCTCAAGGGGGAGGGGGTGTTGGGAAACATGTAGTTCCCAATTATATGCCTTGGTGATACACAAGGTGGGAAAGTTATCAAGTAGAGTAGAGTCTTCGGTCAGATCAGCCTGGGTACCATCCTATTTTTTTACCCATTATGACAAACATTGTGCGAATAAACAAACAAACAAACAAACAAACCAAACAAACATATATACAGACGGTTGAAGAGGAGATATCTAAGGAGCTGTCCAAACTGGACTATCGTCCTATCTGACCGTAGCCTGAGTACCATCCGAAATACGCCGCTCCGCTAAAAAAAAAAAACGGATTTTTTTTGCAGAGCGGCGTAACAAATATTTTTTAGCAGAGCGGCGTAACAAATACAGATGGTGCCCAGGCTACGGTCAGATCAGGGCCTGGGTCAGATATAGGACGATAGTCCAGTTTGGACAGCTCCTTATCTGTCTCCTCTTCAACCGTCTGTCATATGGGTCTATGTGGATGGTCCAATGCTCTGTATCGGGATGGTTTTCCATGAACTTTGTCAAATGTTTACTTTGAAGGCGTTTACTGAGGGTGCATTGATGACTTCATAGTCTTCATACGGTAGCTCTTTCCACCAAGGAATTATCCTGTTGCTGAAAAATAGTTTGTGACCTTCGTTAAAATCTTCTGGAATGACATAACTGTCCGTACTCTGTACTCAAGTTTTTGGCTGAAACTCCAATTACGGAACGTAAAAGAGTTTTTTTTTTCGTATTCAACATGGAGGTGCGCTGTATTTGTGCTAGCAGTCTCTTTTTTGACTGATCCGTTTCTAATGGGAACAATACATTAATAAACATGGTGTTCGTCCGTCAGTCTGACGAGTGAGGACCGCTTTGTCATCCATCTGTGTCGCATGTGTCCTCATGTGGCTGTCACAGTGCTACTAAACACACATATCTGTTCTAGACATACAACCGTGAGTGTTATCTCACGTTGTCCTGCAATTCACTTTTGGTTTAGTAATTCCATCACAGTACGTGAATGCCATTTTCATCGGTAGACCATTATACAGTCATGTAAATCGTCCGGTTATCGATTGACTTCAAACCTCGCTCAATTCCTTGGATACTGTTTCCTGTATGTATGATAAACCTAGAGGGTTCTATGCAACATAGTTGCAACACAATAGATAACCATCACTGTGTCTTGTTGACTGTCAAGCTTGCAAGTCGTACATCTGTTTCTGACCCGTCTTACTTTAATATGAAATATTCGAATGGTAAACTTCTACATGTTGTTGGTTTTCTCCTCAGTTCACGTACTAGTTTTCAGGGTGCACCTGGCAAGTCTGCTTTCTATTGAAAATAAAGACGTAGTAAATAATGTATATCGTTATAATTTTGAATCGGTGGAACTTTAGGTGCAAACTCCGCGGCCGGTTGAATAAATAGTGAATCCATACGTCCGTTAATAATTAATGCCACAACGGAGTATATAAACAAACAACTTAACACACTGCTGTTTCATCACATTTGTGATAGGAACATGTATAAACCGTATCTGATTTTACATGAAGGACATGATTTCTTAGTAGACTTTGGGTATTCAGTACTTTGTGTAGTTATTGTCCTTTTGTTCTCTCAGCGGCGGCGAAACTGCGAAAAAAGTTTTTCACTTGCTCACTTCTTAATAATACACGAGTTTTCCCAACAGTGCCCCCCCCCCCCATGGGGTTCTGAATAAACACCGTGACCTTCATATTCCACCTCCTCCTGTTACCAGAATCACAGAGAAGAAGCCTGAGAGTTTTAGGGAGGTCACTCTACAAAGGAGTTGGTGTAGCCTCCACTAGGCCGTCCTACGAGGGTACGGATCGTAGAATTTGTTTTAAAAAAGGGGAATAGTTTGCCAGGAGAGTCATGCAGTCCCTTCTGAAGCGGGCAAATGAACGGTGGCTAAACTCCCCTAGTTATTCTCCCTATTGACTAAATTTTACTTTTTTCGAACCCGCGTTGTTAGTCTGGTGGAGACTAGAGTTGGTCCGCCTCACACCATACATCTTCCCTGCGGCTAATTTTCGTTTTTGGTGTTAATCTTTGCTAACATGAATAAAGTTAACTTTCAGCAACCTGGCCACTTGACAATGAAGTGTTCAGATCAGGCAAATTCCAGGGTTTCTAGATCAAAAATCCAAGGTGGCTTTTGTCGTTTATTGTGAAAATTCTTCTTTTCCGTCGCTTTTGCAAGCTTTTGTTCATTGCTGCTCATCAATGGTGATAGCCAGTTCAGTCAAGTTAAGTAGGTCAAGTTAGTAGGTCAATGACCTAAAAAACCGACTTTTACAGTTGTAGACCCTGATGAAGTCCATATCCATCTCCAGCGGAACGTGAATAAAACTCTTCGGGCGACTTTTCGCGTATTTCTGGCGCCTGTCATTGTCCCCGTTTGTCCCTGACCTGGGGTACACTTTTGAGCTTGGATCTCACAGGCATGTTTATAGTCTTTCTTGTATATTTTTGCCGTTAGCCTTGGCCTGAGGTACGTGACCTAGTCCAGTAGACAGCCAGTGGTGCGGCCTGGTGGGACCTCTCCGGAAATTCACTCAGCACGGGTCCAGTAAACCCCTAGCCTAATTCTTGTGTGGCACACCATGTGCGCAGGAATCAAATATCTGTACTCTAATCTTCTAAAGGTCACAGTTACAAAAGCCTTGTCTTGTGTAAAGCTGGGACTAATATGGTATATATATAAGTGTTGATATATATATTTGGGCTCATTTGACCAAAAAGGAGGTCAAGTAAAAACCTCCTTGATTTCACAGACCTACTCATAGGATTTAGACATCACATAATCTATGCATAGTCATTCAATACTGCTATTTCAATATTGCTATTGTTGTTATTTCGGTATTTTCATATTTTCATTCTGAAAACTAGAATTGCTTTAAAAACGTTTGCTAGTTTAGATCAGATTATGCCACTTCTTCTTGGCCGTCGGATAGCAGATTACATCCTAATTCCCTACAGCCAGCCCGCCTTTAGCACTTAGACAATCAGACTATCCGCCTCTGAGATCACACAGACCACTTTCCCGCTCTTTGCGATGGCAATGCACGACCGCAAGGGTTCGACGCCCTCTAATGGGGTCGGGCTGTTCGGACGTGACCCCAAATCAAAGCCTCTCTAATCACAACGATTGACCTGAAAGCCGATCAAACCTCCGTAGGGAAGCAAATGACCTTGTGGGCATGTTGCCATGTGTAAACTCCGTGGCGGTACCGCGGTGCAACTTTTAATTAGGCTGCTCACAAATTTGCGGAGAGGACGAAAGAGACTGGGCGCTCGTAATTCGGAGGTCACATTTCCAAACCGGGGCCCGGCCGGGCAGTCTTATGCAACGAAAAGTATGATATAAAAGACACCAAAGCACAAAAAAAAGTTGAAAAAAATAATAATGGGAACTATTTGCGTATATTCTTGATATAAAGTGTTGACTTTTCGTTAACCGAAACAGCCCGGCCGGGCCCCGGTTTGGAAATATGACCTTAGCATAAAATAGCTTTGGTAACCAGGTTATGTTAACGGACTAGAAAATTGTTAAAAAATAAAGTTATCAAAAATACCTGACTGACGGTATGAACTTCAAGGTTCACTATGGTCAACTAACTTTTTGCCATTTTTGTGTGGTGCTAGTCTAGCAGCTTTGGGTTTTGAGAAATTGTTGATAAACTTGTGACGTACATTTGTAAGTTACGCGGTAACGTCACGCCACATTATCCTTATGATGACCAATAAATCTTGAACAATCAGCCCCTGGAGTATAAACTCTATAGACAACTACGGTACTTATCTTGTAGCCTCTACCAGGCTTCGGAAGCAGCTGGAAAGAGTAGAAATTGGCCAAATAGACAGATAACATGCCAGGGGAGTTAATCCGCTAAGGAGTACATGTACATTTGCCACCTCCCGCAAATGTAAAGGCTACTTACATGTATCTGGTGGTGCTCTTTCTTTTATCACCAGTTGCACAGGCTATTTTTAGATTTCTATTCATCTCATTCTCTGGTAAATTCTGAAAGCGTGACATCCCATAACCTACAATTTTTTAGTGATTGATTATGAGGAAAGACCGGTCCCCGGGTTCCACCACATGCTGGCCAGGCATGGGAACCGGTAACAGAAAGCGAAGCTGGCTGGGCTTGCTGACAGATATCCACCTCCCATGACCACCTTCAAGAGGGGGTCAAAAATTAAACATTTTCAATATGTGGTACAATGCGTTACTTAGTTATATCCGTACTTAGCAAAGCTATTGATGTATCATGTTCTACATCTATAAAGATGTTATTAAGCATATCGGTGTAGCTATTCTCTACGATAATATCCAATCAAGAAGATATGATAACATGATGTGCGAGGCACACGGAGGAGCGTTCAGAAAGTGGGGAGCCGCTAGCCACCCGGAACGAAGCCACATAACTCACATTTCGGGGCATGGCTATCAAAATATAAACTCTTTTTTCAATGTCCGCCAAAAATTCAAAACATTTTCTTGCGAGCGACGCCCTTTTCAACATCAGCAAATGAGAAAAACATGACGGTCGGGAAGAAAACAGAGGTAATTCTGGTGCTCCTAATGCCATGAAATCTCCGAAGACATTGTCACAATTTTTCGCAAGGACTCCGCTTGTACATCTTCATAATAATAATCTCCCTACCTATCTGACCTACTTTTAACAACGAACATAAAACATAACATTAGTTTTGCTTGGCCTAAGGTCGCGACCTGTTTTGCGGCACCCAGCGATTACAACTATTATCCTCAGTAGCCAGAGGAGAGTACTAGTAAGAGCTTCCGATTGAAAGAACTTTAATAGAGCAGTTTTATCCCAAAGTAACATCCCTATTTTCTACTCTGCCTGTCTGTTGCAGGGCTGCATGACCCGAAATCGCGGACTGTCTGTGAGTTGGGAAAGTTTCCCTGCGGGAACCTGCCCATATGTCTCCCATTGCAGCTCCAGTGTGACGGCAAGAAGGACTGCAGAAATGGGGCGGATGAGGCCAACTGTGGTGAGCCTGCTGCAGTCTGCTGCGGAGACACTAACTAATCAGTCACTCTATTATAAATATTTATTAGTAACCATCCCTCACACATCTGGCAGGCATAACCGTACCTCTCTAAAAGATAGAACATGCGACTTCTGTGGTAATTTATTTCTTGGTTGAAAACGAGATACATTTTTACTTGATTGTATCCTATATGAAGACGAGTGCACGAATCGCTATTGAAGACATTAAAATTGGCGTTAAGACAATTTAGTTTCAGTGGTGTACATAATGGCATTTTAAGGAACAGTTAATTTTGCCTTTCTAAAGTCCCTTAAAATATTAAACGCGCTGAAAAGCACTGAAACTTTCACAGACCCTTCCTGAATATGTCTGTGCTCTTCCAGGAGACAACAATGGATGGGCAGATCACCTGCAGAGTCAAGTGGTCAACCCGGCGTTAGAGTCGGCAGGAATTCCAAGGGAATGCCGTAAGACATGTTAATCTCATTTTAAACCTCCTTGGTCCATCTTACATTGATAGTGATAGCCTCCTTCGCAGACTTCTTGGAGCGGTGGCGTTTGTTTTTTGGAGGAAGCGCTGATTTTTTTTTACATGAGTTAAGCTCCTCTAATGCGGCAGGGGGAGTTATGCCGCGGAGGGAGTTGCGCCTCTCCTTCTAGCGTGTAGCCTGGTGTCCAGTCTATCGCGGTTGGGGTGGGTTCTCTTCGGGGCTGCATGAGCTCTTCACCGCCCGACTCTACTAGGCTTCCCGGTAGGTTTTGCACGACGG
This sequence comes from Branchiostoma floridae x Branchiostoma japonicum, assembly GCA_013266295.2. Lineage (NCBI taxonomy): Eukaryota > Metazoa > Chordata > Leptocardii > Amphioxiformes > Branchiostomatidae > Branchiostoma > Branchiostoma floridae x Branchiostoma japonicum. The sequence continues at coordinate 5,963,199 of CM023837.1, read as the reverse complement.
GAGTTCAATTAGCCCCACCACGATATCTTGTTTTAATCAACTCCTGTCGTACAAAACTCTATCACAGGCGTGATACTCCCACCGGGCGGCCAATTCAGCTGGGCGGGGGAAAACTATTAGAGCCCCCGAAGAGAGCTCAGCCCCAACTATTAGCCCCTGAAGAGAGTCCGTCCCCAACCACGAGAGACTGGACACCAGGCTATCTAGCACGAGCGATACAGCTCTCTCCGCGGTTACAGCTTCCCCCACCACACACCCCGAACAAGGCCCTACCCCCGAAACGAAACCGCCGCTCTAGCCGCCCGTAGAAACAAAGTCTGCCCCGCTAGAAGTCTGCTTGAAGTCATAAATGTTATGCATACTTAAGTTATTGACTAGAGTGATTGTGGTATGAATTTGAACTTCGTCTTTTTCTGCTTGCAACAGATCTGGACATGCATGTAGTTCCTGACGTCTGCCAGTGCATCTACACGCACATCAAATGTGAGAAAGTAGGTCTGGTGTCTGTCCCTGCCAACCTCTCCCAGGATGTCACCAGGTTGTAAGTACCACAAGCATTGTACAAAAAATATACAATTACACTGTTACATGTAAATTTTCAACCTGCAATTTTGCATGAATGTTCAACAAATGCCTGTCCACGTTTTCACAGGTAATTTGAGGACTAATGACGACATCTCCACTTGCACAGGTGCTTTAAATTGGTTAGAACAATTTAGAAAAGAGATCTAGACTTTGTTTCTTTTCTTAGCTATAATGATAATTATTAGCCAGTGGTTTGCACAATCTCTCACTGCTAGAGGTCCTAGAGGCAAATTGGCCCCCTCCCGATCAGAGGAGCACGATTAGTCAGGCTAGGTAATGATGGGATGCATTTAACTTCATTTGCATCCATCATCACCATTATATGTGATGATTGTTACTGCCATTAGTGGGGCACTTGTTGCCAACCAGTGACTGTTTCGTCTACAGTTTATTATGTCCATTTAACCATGCTGCTTTGTCTTGCTGGTGCTTTGCAGGAACTTACAGCACAACTTGATTGAATCTCTCCAGAATAATTCCCTTGGCAAATTGACGGCCCTTCACAGCCTGTGAGTTTTTAGTTTTTTACTGTCAGTGTTTCATTATGGTTTTACATATATGTTACGATTGGAGTCTGTAAATTCTAAGATATTTGCTTAAAAGACAGTGGTAACTTTTCAACTTCGATTCATGCCACTTTAAATCAATGGATTGACTTGAAATTTAGGATTTGTAAATAGGAAACCACCCTAACACATTGACAGCATCCCGATCGGAGTCTCTGTTGACAAAAACTCCTATCTGGGAGAATCACCAAGTCTACCAGCAAAGGAGTCTGTTAGATCAGAGTCTTCTACTAGATCGGAGTCTGTCCATCAATCCCTCTTGTTTTGTTGTCTGCCTCTGGCTGGCCAATCTCCTATCTACAGATAGTGACCTTGGGCAGCTGAAGGTCATGCCCATTGACCCTGCTGGACATGTTTGTTTGTCTGCCCTCCTCCCAGGAATCTCCGTGGTAACAGGATCAAGACCCTCCCAGCAGGCGCTTTTGAAGGACTGACCAATCTTGGGCAGCTGTGAGTTTCAAGATTACTTCAGTTTGATAAGAGCATTTCAGGTGTGTTTCTACCACAGTCACTCTACTGGGACTTGAAAGAGAATAGGGCCTCAATACACATTTACTATGTGCAATGGGCACTTGACTCATCAGACAAGAGTTAACACATACATTGTGATTAAGCATGTGCACGCACGCACGCACACACACACACACACACACACACACACACACACACACACACACACACACACACACACACACCACATTATAAACCGTTAATTATCAAATGATATTTTCCCCATCACCAGGTATTTGTCAGAAAACCTGCTAGAAACCCTGCCAGCTGGAGCCTTCCAGGGATTACACAGGTTAAAATGGCTGTAAGTAACAATTGTTCCAAATTACAATCATTATCAACTTGTGTGAGATTATGTTTATGTCTGTTTATCTATTTGCCTCAGGATCGTGGCCCATATCCATATCCATACATATACATTACTTTAAAAACACTCATTAATGAAGAAACCTCTATCCTGTTTATGTGTTTAGTACAGCTACAAACTGTTCATAGTGATTTCTTCTTTTATGCAACAAGGTATCTTCAAAAGAATGAGCTGAAGTCTCTTCAGGCAGACGTTTTCCAGGGGCTAACCAGCCTTAACTGGTTGTAAGTTACTATATAACCATCATTAACATCTCCGTGCATTTTCTGTTTTGTACCATGGATATCAGGTACATTTCAAATTGTCTCTTGATTGTTTCTTTGTATGTAAAATTGTATTTCTTCCAGGGATCTTCGGTTCAACAACCTGCAAGATTTACCGTCTGGAGTGTGGTGTGACCACATGCCTGCGCTTCTCTGGCTGTAAGTGACATTGGAATAACTTTTTATATTGAATTTGAATGTCAAGTCAGGCTTTGCAAAGAAATATGACCTTCTCCCTGATGCATAACCCAATGACAAATGGCTACTTTAACAGGCTCGGAGAAGGTTATACTAAACTATGTTTGTCTGAAATGTTTATGACTACATGTATTTTTGTTCTCCTCTGGTACATGACATTGTACTAAATAAGGCTTTTATTTGCTTGTGAGTTGGAGTTCAAATTGGAGAAGTACAATCCATCATCAAATGCTGCCATACATGTATATCAAGAACAAATTATACCCTCATTAATCCTATGTTAGACAGAGTGGTAGGTTTCAGCGGCATTCAGATGTTTCATTTGGGAAACAATTTTGTCCTCATATCTTTATCTTTACCAGGGAGATGGAGGGAAATGACATTAAACAGTTGACATCATCTTCATTTACAAGATGCAGTTCTTTGACCTTTGTGTAAGTTTAAATTTTATTTTAACTTAAATGTTTTTATTGAGTTTTGTATCACAGTCAAAAATGATTTTCTTGCATGACAAAAGTTTGGTTTATTACTTATTTATTAATGCTTTAACATATAGACATGAGTTCTTTGCAATGTACCAGACTCAGTATTAGGTTTTATGGTTGTTTGCCATGTTTGCTTTACAGAAACTTCAGAAACAACACCTTGAAGTCCATAGGCAAGGACACATTCACACCGCTCTCCAGTGTCTGGGAATTGTAAGTATAAAATGTTAACAAACTGAAACAAATTGTTATCAAGAAATAAATTGTTATCAATTCTATTAAGGCCTTTCCTGCTTGACATCAAGACTCCAGATGTTGTGCTGATTTGTTTTGAAATGTTTACAAAAGTAATGTTTACAAAAGTAATGTTTACAAAAGTAATGTTTACAAAAATTTATGATTATTCCAACAGAGACATCTCCTGGAACAGCCTAGCACCACTCCCTATTGAAACCTTCAGTGACCTGGGACACCTGAAACTGCTGTAGAGTCTATACCTTTACTTTATTGCTTTTTGAAAAGATATGTAGAAATGGGACACATGTGCATGATGGTTTTGTCATTAAGAAGGATGTAACTAAGTTTTATAGTGACTAGCTTTTCCAACAAATAAACATTGCAATGGAAGTAATTCTTAACGACAGTGTCCTACTAAATACATACCGTGATACATTATGAGGTATTTTTGTGCTGTGTCTATTTTCTCCTCTGCTTGTAGTTAAGTTTTGAAGAAGATTGTGATGTGTCATCGTTTCTGCATCTCAGGAATGTATCTTACAACAGAGACATGATCCTGAGTCAGGACCTGTTCTTTGGGCTGGATAACCTGACTTCATTGTAAGAACTTAACAGCTGGGCTGTTTTCCTCACATTTTGATTATAGGCAGTAATACCATTAGTTAATCACTACATTTTTATTGAGGATAATCTGCATGTTGGGACGTCACACAAACATATACAAGTCAAACTACAATGTACTTTGTCATCAAATTTTCAGTTCCTAATACAGAAACAGGCCAAGCCTTAGTAGCACAGGTGTGGAATTTGCAGTGCTCTTCAGCAGTACTTTATGTCATGACATTTACTAGAGTTTACATTCCAGCAAGGATCCTTGATTCCAGGTAGCATTTCTTGTGATCTCAGACAAATTATGCCCCCTGGCATTTCACTAAAAATCTGCAGTATGGGTGTATGTGGCTTCCACACATAAATCTCATTCGGGACAATGACACTTGTGATGACTAATGTACAATCTTGTGATTTACCTCCAGGGACTTGCGAGGTCTAGAGATGCCCCAAGACTGCCAGCATTCCAGAGTGCTGCTAAGTCTGGAGAATTTATACTTTGTGTAAGTTACAACTCAGTCTTGTTACGCTGTAGTTTGCATTACCGATTATTATAAAGCTGGTGTAACAGTAGATTTTCAGGCAAAAAATATGCTTGATTGTCTCTCTGGTGATTTTGAATTACAGCAAACTTCTGGCAATCAACAAATTTGGGCAAAGAGTGACACTGGTTTTATGATAAATGCTTGTGCTATAAGAATATATGTTGTTATGTCTGACTTGATGACATGTCAATAACAGAATGGAAGATATCTTTTCCAGCTTTTTGTTTTAGAACAGATAGCATTGTCATTTTGTGCCTCTGATCCTTTCCAGCTATTTTGATGACTTCTCGTCCTGTCGGTATGCCCTCCAAGCACGTGGCTGTTCACCCAAGTCGGACGGCATTTCCTCACTGAAAAACATGTTGGCTCTCGTCTTTCTGCGCGTATTGGTCTGGGTCCTCGCCTTCTTCACAGTCGTAGGCAACTCCTTGGTCATCCTGGGCAGGTTACTCATTAGGAATGAGAACAACGTGCACTCTCTCTTCATCAGAAATCTGTGTGGTAAGTCTCGCTTCCTACTTCTTTCACTTCACCAAGCAAACTTTAATAGATAAGTCATCCTCTGGATGCCTTACATTTGAATTATGAGAGTTCAAAAGCTTCTGTAATGTGATGATTTTTTGACAGTGAAAGCACATTATTGAACTGTCACTGAGCAGATAGATGTTGCTACTTTTAAAATTAATATTCTGAAGTTAAAACTCAATCACAACTTTGTTACATCAGCGGCAGATCTATTGATGGGTGTGTACCTGGTCATCATCGCCAGCCGTGACGTCATGTACCGTAATGAGTTCATCCAGCATGCCTTGTTCTGGCAGGAGAGCGTACTTTGTCAATTCGCAGGCTTTCTGGCTATGCTTTCTTCTGAGGTAAGACATCTTGTGGAAGGATAGTTGGGCCCTTTTTTCAATTCAAAGGTGGTCCTCAGGCTATCTTAAAAAACATATACATATATAGTCATACATTATGTCATGTAATGATTGCAAGGTAAGTTTTGTTAGTCTTTGCAGATGACATACATAGATATTGTATAGAGTGTCTGACATACATGACTTGTATATGGATATTGTAGATAACATACATAGATATTGTAGATAACATACATAGATGCAGGCTCATAGATATTGTATTGAGTGTCTGACATACGTAAATATTGTACATATCATACATAGATATTGTATAGAGTGTCTGACATAAATAAATATTGTAGATAACATACATAATTATTGTATAGAGTGTCTGACACATAGATACACATACAAAGATATTGTAGATAACATAGATATACAGGAACATAAGAGACCGAGCTGTGTGTCATCACCTGTTGTGGAACACGTGTCCAAGGAGAAACATAAGATAGACTGGGACAGGGTAAAAGTGCTGGATCAAGATTCCGATTGGTTTGCAAGGGGTGTTCGGGAAGCGATCCAGATCTGCAGACAACACAGTACCTTGAACAGAGACAGGGGGCGCCACTATCTCAAACCTGTGTATGACTGTCTCTTGTCACGTGATAATCAACACCAAGTCACGTGACAAGAGAACTCCAAGTCGATACCTGACCTACTCACTGGGCTGATGAAGAGACAGTGTTACGTCTCGAAAGCTCCCCAGAGCAATAAAACTTGTTGTGTGTATGGTTTAATATTTTGTCAAGTATAGATATTGTAGTGTCTGACATCGATGACTGTTTCCGTAGGTGTCTGTGCTGCTGTTGACGTACATGTCCATGGAACGGTGTCTGATCATCATCTTCCCGTTCCGCACCATGGAACCCAGCGCCCGGCAAAACCACACATGCATCGCCTGCATCTGGCTCATTGGCTTTCTCATTGCCTCTCTACCATTTCTTATACAGGTATACATTCTGTGCATGTTTATTACCTTTGCCAACAAGGTTATGTTTTCGGTAGCATTTGTATGTGAGTATGTATGTGTGTATGTGGTTTAGCACGTTAACTTGAGAAGGCTTAGATGGATTGTTTTGATATTAATTTGGTATGTGGATACATGTAACGTTAGGTCAAGATGAGACCAAGAAATGATTAGATTTTGGGCCTCCTAGCAGCTTGTTATGGTATGGCATGGGAACTTCCAGTTTTGATATCTCAATAGAGCAAATTTGGCAGCACCTGGTAATCATGATCATGAATTTCCTTCCATAGGATTCTACATGCTTCTACGGGAGCAGTTCGGTGTGCTTTCCTCTCCACCTGCGCTCCCCCTATGGCCAAGGCTGGGTGTATGGGGCAGTGGTGTTTATTGGCCTCAACATGTGCGCCTGGTTCATCATTCTGATGTGCTATGGTTGTATGTTTGTCAGGTATGTGTACTTCCTCTTATTGCAGCATTAGGCCACACCAATTTATTTCTTTGTTTCTGGAATATTTTAAGGTAAAAATACGACATGCCAGCATCATAAAAGCAGAGGGCAGGGAGGAAAACTTGAATTGAGTATAACTGTATTCACTACATAAAACTGAGTGCACCAATCTGGTCCTCAGGCTTTGTTTTCCTTTCTGTTTCCAGTTTCAAGCATTTTTTTAAAATCCAAGAACCAACAAATTAAATTGGTGTGTCTTTAAAAGTGTAAGTTTCATATATAATCTATTTGACAGAACAATCATTAGGGCATGATTTATCTTTTGTTTTTCCATCAGCATTCATCGGACACGCATGCGCACCACTGGCCAGGCTGCCCACAAGGCCGACTGGATCGGATGGCGTTTCTTCTTCATCGTTCTGACTGACTCGCTGTGCTGGATTCCGACTGTAGTGCTCAAACTGCTGGTCTTACATGGGGTCAACATCTCTGGTTAGGAAGCCCTCAATATCATCTTTTACATTAAATTTTAGGACTGGACGAAAAAAAAATCTCATTGACATAAATACATGTTTGCATTTTGTAAACAGTTGGAGAAAAAGTTACAGACCATTTGCTAGAAGAACTAATATTTCTTCCCACGGGTCAAACATTTGTCTCTGAGTCTGACCACTTGTTATTTAGCTGTGTGTTTTCAATGATTTTTGACTAGTCATGAAGATAAACAGTAATACCACTACATACATTATTGTGGTACAATTTTGCACATTTGTAAATAGCATATTTTGCTACCCTCTACTGGCAGAGACATTCAACGCTGTGATAGCTGTGGTGGTTCTGCCGATCAACAGTTCCATCAACCCCATCCTGTACTCCATCTCCACTTCCAACTTTAAGGACGGCTCTCTCCGCATCTTCCGCACCCGGCAACAGTCTGTCAGCAGACTGGCCACAGGAAACAGTTCAGGAAACACCGTCACCATGTCTGCCAGGACTAGTTTAGGTACCAGCATTTTTTTTTGCATGCCTGTCAGTTTTTATTCTTGCTCTACCTGTTGTTGATTCTCTCTCTAAATTACTGTTACAATACTAGAAACTTTAACATGATTGTAAATTTTACTATTATTAACAGCTTCAACCTGCTTGCAGTTGCTTATCAATTTCTTCAAACTTTTATCTCTGCCCTTTACTTCCAAGTTGTTTCCGACATCATCAATAAAATAACCTGGTGCATTCTGGAAAAGATTCAGTGCAAATTCTATTGGTTCCAATAATTCTTAAATGTTTGACTTTGGTAGGTAAGCGGTGGCTGGTTGGTGCAAAACGATTGCAAATCCAATGTAGTGTTCCACACCTGGGAGCCCTCAGACACCTGGCACATTCCACACCTGGGCTGGCCAGTCAGCTGTCTGCACCCGCTCTGAACGGAGCTGAGGTGGCCTTGACACCCATGTCACTGTTACAAATGTCTCCCAGAGCCAGGCCCAAACAGTGCCTAGCTGAGGCAGCCATTCTAGGTACAAGTGATTTGTGAAACGTGCACACACGTCTTGTGCTGCATTATAGAGATATTGTTTTGTGTCTGTCCGTGTCTATCATGTTAACATTCATATCGAGCCTTGAAAATTGGATTCAGGACCGAATCCACCTAAACAGGGTTATTATATGGCATTGGCACGACGCCAGCTTGCGTCTTTTGATTAAACTACAAGGATTGTAGCTTGCCTGGCTTGCAGTTGGACCCAGTTTCGATGACTCGCACATCGCACCAATGAGGTGAATCCAATTTTCAAGGCTTAGTATGAATAGGGCCATTGTGAGCTCATGTACATTTCCTAGCAGACTACAAGGAATAGAAACATGGGAGGGAAACCATATTGCTTTTAGTTATTGTATGTTCTCCTGTCCAACCTGTTGTTGTTCTGTGTTTCAGACCACGGAAATCCTGAAGGACACCTGCTGGTCCATGAGAGAGAATCTACTGTGTAGAGGAGAGTGTTGATCATGTCTTTCGCTACAGAAGTCAACATGGAAGTTAGCAATGCTAATTGCTGTGCTGCTTTTGGGTCACATTGACGTTAAGTACAGTAAAGCATACAGAACTATCTATAAAAGCCAAGAATGTGATGTACGTGTATGTTTCTGGTCTTTTTCTTCAATTATACATTGTAATTACCTACTTAGCTGTATGTATGGCATTTCATTGTTTTTTACCTTACTTCGGTCTCTAGTTACAATGGCAGGCAACGTGCACAAGTTTGACTGAAGTTACAGGAAAAGCAATTGGCTAACCACATAGCCTGAAACTGCAGGCACACAAATTGAAATACAAATGTAGATATTATGCTGAAGTTATACACTAAGAAGACATGCCTAATACATTTAACAAGCTATGGAGTGTACATACTATTATAACATTCGAAATGAAACTCAATATCTTATATGTATCAGATATCTATTTCAGATATTAGGGTTAGCAGAAATTGTAGTGTAGAGGTATACAGCAGTGAAAGACATGATATCAATGCAGTTTTTTTATGTAAAAATGTGGATGTTACTGGCCATCATATCACACAGTGTTGATTTTTCTCGGGCTTTTCTGATTACAAGTGGATGATTGTTAAAAAATTGACTGGTTAATCAGTTGCAGCTTTATACTTTGTCAGCAAACTGGTATCAATCCTACTAAATATTTTTAAAGCCTGTTCCATGGCAGTCTCTTCTGCAGTACTAGTCCATCTCTCATATATGACTTGTAGATTGAATTGCACTAATGTTAACTTATATACAAGTAATTCAAAGTTATAAAACTTATAAGATGCTACGTGACTTGTTAATTTCCAAATTCTAAGAGGTATATTTTTCAGTCACTGAGAGGTGCAATACGAAGTACACAGTATGGGCAAAACTTGTTTGAAACAGAACTGTGATCTGTAATAAAGTGGGATTAATGTCTACTATATAAATTGTGTTGTTTCCTTGAAAAAAGGCATGATTCTTTATCTGTATAGTCAGCCAGGAGGTATTCAGCCAGGTGTCCAGACCAGACCAGACTGTACAGAGTGCTAAGGACAAGGAAGGCTGGAGGAGACTGCTGCTGAATGTGCCCATAGTCCCAGACCCTGAAGATGAGGATTGGGGGGGGGGGGGGGGGGGGGGGGGGGTGCGAAGCCAGACCATCATTGGCTCGCTGGTCTCTCTAAAGTGCTGTAAGCACTACCCACCCACCCAGTTCCATCAGCACACTCCAGGGGTTTTTACAGTGTGTTTCAATTAGCTCACCTACAAGACGGCAAGTTAGAAAGGCCAGCTGTAAAGATCTTACATGTTAGGAGAGGCCTATGCTTAATAGGACTTGGGCCGGTGAAACACTGTGGAGAATGGTAACTAGGCTAGGAGGTATTGTATGTTGGCCATCATTTCTGGAAGTGAAAAACTACCAAAAACATGAATGAACCCAAGACAACTCTCATTCACACACCTTTAATTGTGTATAGTTGACCAAAATTGACCCACCCACCCACAGTTGGTATTACATGCTCCAGCTCCAAATACTGTGGTAAGGTTTCAAGAAAATTTTCATCTTACTGAAATCAATATACAACAGTTGAATCAATGTAAATGCCACCATTTATTTTTGTTCCAAATTTCAATAATTGTACTTCCAAAATGTGGGTAACTGGTCTGAACAGAAGTCATTTTAATAACATTTTTGATCACCTACTGAGTTCATGGTAGATATACACAGTTCTTAGATCCGGACACATTAACATTAATCTAAAACACAAAGTTCCTCTCCCAAGTCTGTACATCCTTCAAAACCTCAGCTCAGAGTAAAGCTGAATGATTTAGGCTGTTGCGTCCTCTTCCTCGATCTTGGGAGCAAGGAAGAACTTGATGTGGCCCATGTCCCCTATCTTGTACTCAACCACTGCAATCAAATAATTAATGACACCTGTCAGTCACAATATGTCTGAAGAACATAGCCTACATTCACATGGGGACTACTACTCTTTTATGGACAAGAATTTACACATTGGAAATGGCTACTTTTGTTTGACACCATCTTTATTTTGTACAGCGCAACATGGTAAACGGAACATTTAATACACTGGGTCAAGATGAAGGGTTAAAAATGCCTCACTCAGATCAACAGATATATGTAGGGTGCAAGGTTAAGCAAAAAAAAATAGTGCTGTGCACCACCCATTAATAGTTCACTTACATATATTCTATTGCACAATTTGTCATCACATTTTCTTGACAAGAAATTACCCACTCAGAATGACTACATCTATTCTTCTAGACAAGAACTTTAACACACTGGAAATGACTACAGGTATTCTATTCTAGGCAATAAATTACAGATTCTCTTTTGATAAGAATGAACGACTGAAATATCTTACCCAGTGGGACGTCTGCAGACATGGACAGTGTGACAGAAGGAGACAGGGGGGAGGCCTTGGTGAAGAAATTGAGGTAACGCAGGGCAAAGGTCAAGGAAACTGGCTCGTTCATCTCGATGGTAACCTGTGGTTAGAAGGGCAAGGCTGTTAGTATATCTCAATCTGGGTAGTATCATACAGTGCTGTACTTTTCATCACTTTATGATTGTATATTTTGTACCGAGGAAGATCATTTTAGGTAGAAACACTGGCTTTTAAAAGATTTTGTCAGGCTTTACCAAATTGTATTCATTAAATTGCACATGTTTATCAATTAATCAATCAATCAATCAATCAATCAATCAATCCATTCATCCATCCATGGACACTGACAGTTTTTAAATCATACCTGTCAAACACACCATGACCACAAAAGGTACAGAATTCACACTTACTGCTTCCTCCTCTTTGTCCACGTTTGCGCTCTGTGCCAGTTTGATGTTGCCAGTCCCCAGATCCCCACTGGCAGAAAACTTGATGCCGTCCTTGGTGCAGGAAATCACCACAGCTTCACCGATCTGGCTCAGATCACGGCAAATACGCGCAAACTCGCCGCTGGGCATCTTCACCACACAACTGTACTCTTGGTCCTTGGATGTGAACAAAAATATGGTCATCAGGACTTGCCCTGAAATGTGTGCAGCATCACAGACGCTGACAACAAATCCAAGACAAGAGTTCAATGGCCGTTAGTTTTACTAGTGTTTATTTTTATGACTTCCTGGACAGAAGTATTGTTTTGGACAATGCTGGTTTAGGGAGGGTTGTATGTTTGGGTTCCAGAGTTATAAGGATGGCTTATAATTAATTAATACTAAAAGTTGAGTAAGTTAAGTCTTACAAGCATATGGAAGTGAGTGGGCGGAAATTGGGTTTCAGTTGATTGGCAGTGTCATGACCTGGTATGCTCCATGTAGGTGTGCTGGCTGCAAATTGTGTCTCTTACAGCTCTTCATCACCCAGTTACAGCTACCATATGCACATTTTCTGACATATGCACATTTTCTGACATTTAGAGTAACTGTACTGCCACACACAGTTAGATGTCATTTTTGTTTTGCACATGAATACTCACAGGAATGCCGAGCTGCTCTACATCCAGATCCACAAGCTTCATCTCATAGTCCGACACCTTCTCCTGGTCTGCAAAGACAAACACACATGTAGGAGGGCAGACATTCCACAACCATACATGTCCAAATTTCTTCATCAAAGACACTCTACTGTAGAATAATCTCCAAGTAGATCATGCGATGACAAGGCAGTATCCATTGGCCAGAGGAGTCTCCATTAGCCATGGAAAGGTACTCCTCTGGCCAACGTATACTGCTTTGCCACCGTATGATCTGCTTGGAGATTACATCATTTACCCTGCATACCTTCGGTGGTTGGTGTCAACATGGCCCATTGTCTCAAGTTCAAAAAGTAGCCATTCTAAATCCCCAGGCAGTTTATACAACCCCACCTAGCCATCCCTAGACAGTCTAGCTCTTGTGGATTGTAATAAATAACAGCTAAGTAGTTACATGAATAGTGACATTGTGCCAATCACTGAAAAGGTGGTCAGTTTCTATCCAAAATAGACCAAGCTATGTTTTCTTAAACCCACTGTTGGAGAATAAAGTTTCAATAGTGAGCAAAAGGTCAGTAAATATTTTTGAGTCATCGGACCCCCCTTATAGCATATAACAGTAACTGAAGTAACAAACGGGCGATTCCGACAAACTACATGAAACTTACTTGGCGACTCAAAGATGAGAGTCATGGCATCTGCATTGTCCTCCGCTCTGATGGTGACCATGTCATCATTACCTGCACACTTTAACAGCTTGGTCATCCTGAAACAATTTACAGAAGGGTTTCTGAGTTTTTGGCATGAAAATATGCTTAATACATTTGTGATTTCAACATTTGCATATCAACATGGTATCCTCTTAATGTGAAATCATGATGCCATGAATATGTTTTGTACTCCTATTGTACTACAGAATTGTTTCAAAGATGAACTGAATACACTGCGAAAACCTCAATTTCCTTAATATCACGAATAAAACCACAAGAGTAAATGCATTTACAGTAGTTATCTACACACACAGGCAACTTGTTGCAGTAAGGAACAAACAACATGTTGCAAAAGAATTAGGAGGGTATCAAATTTTGGGTGGGTGGCAGGAACCTTGGGGGGAGGGGGAAAGGGACTTGTGGGGGATGGTCCCAAACAGAATTTAGTATACAGTGAGATCCAACTGATATCACAATACAAGCACAATCTGGCTGCCACATGATAAACTTTTCTTGAAAGGTCTTGATTTGGCATTTCTCATAAACATGCATAAAGAGCTGCAATTTTGATACAGTACTTTGTTTTTCTTAGTTTGGGTCTTTTACCAAATTTTGGAGGACACAAGGCCACGAAGGGCCACGACAACAGGTTGTCGACTACTTAATTTTTCTGTAATCTATGGGGACTGTAGGAAGAAATTAGTGTCAGAACAAAGGAGACCAAAATGTGTGCCCCCCACCGGCCACCCCACCCCCAGTGAGCAAGAGATACGCACTCTGATCATCAAACTATGTAAAAATTATACGAACTGGACAAAATATCACTCTTTGTTATTGTTGCCATCAACATCTCCTTTATAACCGTGGTTCCGAGCGAGCTCGACTGGGCGAGAGAATGAAGAACAAGGCTAGATGTTTGTTGTTTTAGAATTTTGGCGGGAAAGTGCCAGGTTGACGTAAGTAAAGTTTGTGGACTTACGACGCAATGGTGACCCCCATAGCCATGTTCCTGTCGCATCTGTAGGTGTCGAAGCCGTCCTTCCTCATCTCCAGCTGCACTAAGGAGACGTGAGAGCTGTCCATGGACTGCAGGGACATGCCGGTACTGCTACAGTCCCAGCTAGCCGTCTCGATCAGATCTTTCAGCGCCTCCAAAACCTTCTTCAGCAGAGAGCCTTGAACCAAACGTGCCTCAAACATTTTCGCAAGATAACTGTATAAAACTCACTGCAGAATTCAATAATACAACTGTTGCGAGATGATTTGGAATGGAAACTGAACGGCTTGGGGAAAATTTTGGCCCAAGATGAACGAGGATTACAAAGACAGTCTTCACAGGTCCACCTAAGATGGCTAGAATGACTGTTCGCGCCAAAATGATCAAAAGGCGGGAAACTGGAAGTATTGTTTCTTGTGATTGGTCGAAAATGAACCAAACTCTCTGATTGGTTGATATTTGTGTGCTAGTCCAGGCTTGCCCTTATTCCCCATCATCCCCTGCAAAGTGCGTCACTTCCGATTGGAGACTGATTGGGATGGACCATATATGTATCGATTACAGAAACAATCACTTAAAGACACATTCACAAATACCTAAAATTGAACTTCACTGCCAATCTACATTCGTGAGGTTATTTGGATGGGTAAAAAATTGTACGTCTGACTCTGGTATTTACAAAAATTACGGACAGAAAAAATAAATAAATGACATCAGGGTTCTCCCATATCGCGAATGGGTAAGTCCAACCAGTATGAAGGCAGTCCATTTCAATTTAGGGGGGAATGTTATTCCTATACTTGGCTAATATCGCTAATTCTGGTAAAATTTGAAAAGTATGAAATTTGCTTGTCTTATATAAATAAATCAAATCGTTTCATAAAAGTTTAGACAGGAAACATGTTTAGAAAGCGAAGTAAAAAAAATGAAAACAGTAACGTCTTCCCCGTGCAATTCAACTAATGGCCCTTCCCTGATTTTTTAGTGAATCAGTATCGTATACTAGCACTGTATGGTATTATACCGCCCTTCGCCGCAATATACACCAGCTGCTGCGGCCAACGCAGACTAGAAAGGTGCGCCGCAAATCCCAACAAGATCAGGCCGACCGCCATGAGTGCACCAGACACAGAGAGACGACCTCAGGGCGTCATTGCGAACGAGGACACAGGAGAGAGTTCTGATGAGCAGCTTCTGGATGAACAGGTGGGACGTCATGACAGCAATCCTGCTCACAGATTGGCCTTTACCGTCACAACACCGATTTCTCGCAACACCTCACCGCCATCAGCCATACCAAGTCATGCATGACTAATCATCCTTTTGCAGCTGATGCTCTTTCCCAAAAGCCTAGAGTTTTTAACCAATTGTTGTTGCCAAGTGGGTAGGCAGGGATTATCACTTATATCATCAGCCATCTTTTTCCTGCATAAATGCTGTGTTTAGAATGTACTGAACATAAGCATACAGAACTGCTATATGCTGATTCTGTTGTGATGTGTTTGAGTTCATGTGATGTGTTTCAGCTGTGGTAGAAATGGATTGAAAGGTAAACACACACAAAAAATTGAAAATATAACGTTATATTTGTAAATGAATGCAAAATGTTCACAATCTTTTGATCAGACCTGTTGCCACCTTTGTAATCCATCAACAGAGGTGGTGGATAGGAGCCATGGATAGGTTGGCTCAACAATTTGTTTTTTTTGGGGGGGGAGCCAAAGAAATTTTGGATTTTCTAGCCCTCTCTATTGAGCTGGACAGAAGAAACCTGATGGTAGAAATGAAAGATAGGAAGGGATGGAGAACAGTCATGGAGCCAAGGGAATCTCCAGTAAATGATCTGCAGCCACGAGCATTATCATTGGATGTACCATTACATTATGCAATTATGTCACGTGTCCTCATGAATTACATGTCCCAGATTTTCTCAAGGGTCTGCGTGCCCTTTCCCATGAGGCATAGCGAGCTGTTTTAATTCACGGATAATCGTAGCCTGCAAACTCTAATTCAATGTTAAGCTTTGTCAGTAAATTATTCCTGAAGCGTAATGAAATTGCATTACCAATACTGGTAACATGATGTGGCCCAAGTGATGTCCTTAGTACTGATTTGTGGCATTCTAAGACAGATGAGTTGCCAGCAGCCTAATTGATTATAAGCTACCTGATTATTCAGAGCAGAGATAACCGGCAAAAGTTTTTTATCTGGGTAACATGTATATCAGCTGACGTGTTCACAGCTATGTGGTCAGTATGTTTTGAAAGATGGACATGACCGATGACAATGTTTGTTTGTTTGTTTGTTTGTTTGTTTGTTTGTTTGTGTGTAGAAAGATGAGGAGAGTGATGCTGGAGACCAGCCTGGCCCCGTGGAGCCTGCTCCTCCACAGGAAGGCTTAACTGACACTGTGGAAAAGGCTCTACCCATCTCCTCCTTAACACCAAGGTACAGCTCATCATTTGTATGAGTATACTGGTGAACATTTTATAATTACCTTCACAGCTCCAATATTATCTGCACGCTGCAGTAACCTACATACACAGATCATGAGCCAAGCCTACATTAATACAGATTATAACCTCCTTGGTTATATCAATGATTTGTTGTTATGGAGAGTTCTTTATAAGTAACACATTTTCCCATTGTTGACTATTCAGATGGCGGAACTGGGTCATCCGGGGTTTGTTCGCATTGATGATGGTGGTTGGATTCTTCTGGCTGATATGGGGAGGGCCGTTTTACTTAACCTTTGCAGTAAGTATTGTTATCGCTCAAGTTATACAGCAGTGAAGTGAGTTGTGATAGTAGATAAAGTAATATGTACAGGTCAGTTACGGTACTGATCAATGAATTTGCAATAGCAATTTTACTTCGAAAAACCCAATACATGTACTTCCAGCTTGCTACAAAAAACCTTCTACAGTGGTCAATCATCATGATTACATGTAATTGCAAGATATTAGATAATCTTATATACATGTACATGTACTTCTTCCTGGGTAAAGGGGATTCTGTTTTGAATTCAGTTTTTCAAATTTCACCCTGTAATTTGCACATTCCCAAAACTACAGAGTAACCCTAAGCTGGTTTTCCGTCCTTGAACAGGTGATGACTGTACAACTGAAGTGTTTTCAGGAGATCATCCACATTGGGCATAAGGTGTACCAATCTCATGACCTGCCCTGGTTCCGCACACTGCAATGGTATTTTCTCCTCTGTGCCAACTACTTCTTCTATGGGGAGACCATCACAGATTACTTTGGCCACTTCTTACAACGAGAGGTAAATGTTTTGCTTTCATCTTTCTTCTCAGTTGTAGCTAAGCTTGCTTTATGTGTTGTGCAATTGACAAGGTAATGGCAATAGCACCTTGGACTGTCAACACTTGCCATCAAGTACAAACTGAAAATTTTAGTCTATAGTTTTAAAAGAATAAAAAGGACACAGAAGGGTACAGAAAGTAGCTGACTACTCTTGATGATTATTTTTCAGGAGGTTTTCCGTCCACTGATGAAGTACAGGAGATTTGTGGCCTTCACCATGTATGTAGCAGGTGAGTGTAGGGAGCAACTTTTTGGAAATACCTGAAGGATAGAGTGTACTTCATTTTCAGTCACAGCCTCCAGATACAGGAAGAGACTGTCTATATGGCATACGCAGGGAAGGCTCATTTATACATTGTATAAACTGGAAATTTTGCTTTTGATTTTCTCAATCTTTGTAAAAATGTTGCACTGAGACCCTTTACCTTATTTCTATGTTTTTATGATGGTTTATATCAAATAACAGCAAATGTACATCACAACAGAGGAATTGTATTTGTTGTAATTGTTGCACAGAAGTTCATTATAGAATTTGTGATAGTTTAATATGCTTGTTTAATATGTAAAATAATGTATGCAATGATATTAATTATCATAGCCTGATATAACTTGTAATTTACATCTTTTGCATGACTTGTTTCAGGTTTTTGCATGTTTGTGCTGACACTGGTGAAAAGACACTATCTGAAACAGTTTACCATGGTGAGAACTTATCTGAACCTTGTCTTTATTTGTGAGCAACTATGAGACTCTCATAATAGATACCGCTGTGCTTGACTGGCATTTTTAAGTAACTATGACAGTCGTACATGTCCATGTCATCATTTTCAGACTTGACTTGCATGAGAACTAATAGTAAGTTTTAAAAGTTAGTTTAAACTTTCTTGTCTTCCCCTGCCTAGTTTGGATGGACCCACATCACCCTGCTGATTGTGGTCACTCAGTCTCACCTCATCATCCAAAACATCATGGAAGGACTCATCTGGTGAGATGTTTAATCATTAATGTTACCCAATCTAAACTTGAAATTGTCGTTTGGTAAGGTGAGAAATGATTTCAACATTTCTGAAAATATGGGCTTACTGTTCCGAACTTCTCAACTAAGGGCATGTACAGTGTATGTATTGCAGAGAACCAACAAATTAAATTGTTGTGGCTTGTCGTTTACTTGAAGGCTGATTGTCCCCGTGTCCATGGTGATATGTAATGATGTCATGGCATACATCTTTGGATTCTTCTTTGGGAGAACGTCTCTAATCAAGGTAAGTCTCGAACAATTATGGGTGAGAAAATATAGAAGAAAGTGTATCCTGTGGCATGTCATTGCTTTTCTATAGTAAGGTTTCTGCAGTAATGCACAATGCAAAAAAAGTAGTGAGCTGATCAACCTGAGTTCCATGTATGTTGTTTGCTTCCCTACAGTTGTCACCCAAGAAAACATGGGAAGGTTTTATTGGAGCTTTCTTCTCCACTCTGCTGTTTGGCTGGCTGGTGAGTTGTCCAATTATTAATTATTTACTGTTCACATACTACACACATGCACACATTCATGTACATGTATGTACAGGCTACAAGCCATTTATCAAAGTGTATGAGTTATGTATTTATGTTCCTAATTTCACAGAAAAGGAAAATTATTATGTTTGGACATGGCACAAATCCATGCTGTTTTTAGGTCACTCAAATTGATGAATGCTACATGTAGGAGACAAGATGAACACAAAATTACCATCAGGAAGTGGATTTTGTGCTAATACATATCATGTTTTGTACTGAAAATACATTGTATCTGCATGATTTATTAGTTGAAAATCTGTAGTTTTACAATTCAAATTGAGAATACTGTTTTGTGTGATGTATTTGCAACATTTCCATCTAATCAAAGTGTGTTTTAAGTAGTGATCCTATTTTTTGTGCAGCTGGCCTACTTCATGTCTGGCTATGAGTACTTTGTGTGCCCCGTGGAGTTTGGAGGCCCGTCAGAATACTCCTGGATGATGGAGTGTACACCAGCACCCCTGTTTCAGCTGACAGAATACACACTGCCATCATGGCTACAAGGAATACTGCATGTGGTACGTATAGAAAGAACAGACTTTCTTAATATCCTATGTACAAGATTAGGTGGAATTTTTGGGGTGGGTGGGTTGTTGGCTTGAGACAAAACCACCCTTCTTGCATTTACTGAACACAACAGTCAGATATCAACACTTTGTTTTTGCAGAACACAATACCATTACTGCTATGAACATGCTTGTAGATGTAGGCAAGTAGGCATTGTCACACTACTGGGTATATTGTACTTCAGCTATGCCATAGTAGAGAAATGTTTACTTATACGGGACCAAGGGCTACATGAGTGTGTTGGTTGGAAAACATTTGACGATATGTAACTGTAAGTAGTTTTGAGGTCCAACAAACTGGCATTTTCTTACTG
Source organism: Branchiostoma floridae x Branchiostoma japonicum (assembly GCA_013266295.2). Classification (NCBI taxonomy): domain Eukaryota; kingdom Metazoa; phylum Chordata; class Leptocardii; order Amphioxiformes; family Branchiostomatidae; genus Branchiostoma; species Branchiostoma floridae x Branchiostoma japonicum. The sequence goes on along the minus strand of CM023837.1, from coordinate 5,943,521 downwards.
TGACATGACTTACTAGAAATGCACAAATCTGACCCAGGTGCATCTTATTGGTTGTTGGACAGTTCTTGCCAAGTTGTTGGACAACCAGGATCAGAGCAATGTGTCTGATCTTTCACAATTTGGAGGTGTCAGATTTACTGTCATACCATCATGTTTTATATTCCTACAGATGGGTTTGAAGTGGGACACCGTCAACATATATCCCTTCCAGGTGAGGCAATACAATTACTGGAACAACAAGTTCAAAATATTTCCTTTTTTCTCTTAACATAATCAAGAAGTAATAAAAGCCCATAGCATTTTGTAGTTATTTCTATGAAGGTTAGACATCCAGGTACATGTAATGAGATCTGTTCCTCAAGCAACTGGATAGATTTTTAAAACTGTCAAACATTTTAAGTAGCATCCAGTAGTTTTCATCAGTCACCGACAGTTTTCAAAATCTGTCCAGTTGCTTGAGTAACAGTTTTCTTGTGCATTTTGTAGTTAGTAGTAACTGTTGAGATTTGATAACTGAGATTTGAATACTTATATTGTCACCTTGCTTTCTGCCTGTTCATCATAACATACAGCTCAGCACTAACATGATGCCTCTTTTCAGATCCACTCCATATATCTGGCAACTTTTGCTTCCTTAATCGGTCCTTTTGGAGGGTTCTTTGCCAGCGGCTTCAAGCGAGCTTTTAAGATTAAGGTGAGTATATCAAAACTGTATACTTCAGGAATATTTTTGTGCCAGTTTGTACTGAATGTAGACAACAAGGTTTCCTCAGAAGTCCAATTTTTGAATTGGAATTGGATCTTTATTAATAAACAACTGGCAGACTTTCAGTTTAAATCTAGTTTTTGGTATTTACATGGCTTTGCTCTGTAAAACTTTACATTCAATGTCACACCAGTCCTATAAAGTTGATTAATTTTTCCCGTCCTGGTGCAAATTACAGTTGAATACTTCAGAATGAAATCCCTCAACACAGCTGAACTTTCAAGCTGAATTTTTTTCCATGTGTCGTTTGGTAGGACTTTGCTGATGTGATTCCTGGACATGGTGGGATGGTGGATCGTTTTGACTGCCAGTATCTCATGGCTACCTTTGTACATGTGTACCACCACAGCTTTATCAGGTAAGTTCACACACAACTGCAATACGCCGAAGAGCGGTTATAACGGCTATACAGATGCAGATATACCTTCCAGTGAATGGATAAGTTACCAGATATATCCCTGTAGCACAGTCTGGTAACTTGTAATTCATTGTACGCATGTTTCAATCAATGAATGAACAATTATAGTATATGTATGTCAGGTAAGGTTACTGCAGTTATACAAAAAAGCACATGTCATGTACATGTATCAAGGAGAAGTTTGTACAATGTCAACGTAGGTAGGATATGTAGTTGAGATGCAGGTTGTGTGTGGTACAGTTGAGGAAGGTTTGAGTTTAAGTGGGACAGGTGTGTGGAAGAGGTGTGTGAGACAGGTGAGGCAGGTTTGTGCAGGTATTAATTTGATGTAATCTGAATGAAAACTTCTTTTTCTCCCAGAGCTCCAAACCCAGGCAAAATCGTACAACAGGTTTTGGCACTACGGCCAGATCTCCAGCTGGTGGTTTTCAACAAGCTGAAACAACACCTGCTAGATGCAGGTCTAGTAGAGAATAGCTGCTCCTCCTAGGGACTTCAAATAGCTGTGCAGGTTCCATGGCAAATTTGCTGAGGCAAGCAGATATCAAAGATCACTGATTTTAGAGTTTTAAGTTTGGCAATAACTTTGAATTCTGAAGTGGAATATTTTCAGATCTGATCCAAATGTTGTCTCAAAATGCTTTCGATGTTCCATTGAAACCACATCTCTTGTTTAAACATTACATGAATTATAAGTAAACTGTAAAATTTGCTGTAATGTCCATGATTCGTGACCTAATATATGTGCCGTTGTAATACTATTGCATCAAATAGGATTTTACAGTTAGTTATAGGGATGTAAAATACATGTATACCTCAGATATGCCTTCTGTATTTCTGTATTTTTGTCAGTAAGTAAATGACACCAAGGTATACATGTTGTGTCATTTGTGATGGTCATTATGTATTTGTGAGCTTGTATTATATGTCTTACATACATGTAATGTACAGCATGTTTAATTTTCTTCATGTGAAAATGTAACTAAAAAAAAAGATAGAGAGTGAACAAAGTGAGTAAAATGCACATTTTATGCAGTTCTGTTAAAGGCTGAAAATCTTTAATTCAGACGAAAGTGAGACCTTGTCGCTTACTTTGTCATTAAGCTGCACATTCCTTAAGACATAATTAACTTTTTGACATTATTCTGATGGTCAACTGTATCAGCTTCTTTATCCAAATGTAAACAAATCCGATGAATTTGGTTTTTATGTGCTTTTGTTCGAGTACCACTTGAGTCAGGCTTTGATATTTATCATTTTTGATATCCTATTTTAACTGTTTACAACGATTGGATATGTATAGCACAAGGCACATGTTGGTTTTCACCTCATTGGCATATCAAGTGTTGAAACAAGCCAATCAGCATGAATTAGATGTGCAGAACAAATGGTATGATTCACCACTGTAGACATGCACCGAAATATATAGAATTTAGTCAGCAACCACTAAAGCTTGATTGTATGATATGAAATATTTTCTGTGACAGTGATGTAAACATTAGTCTGCTCAGGGCTGTGCCACTGCGGTAGAAAAGAACAATCATTGTCAATTGTGCCATTTGGAGGGTATTGAGGGACACTAATGCCTTGTCTGGTCACAATGCCATTGCAAGGGGGCCTGAAGGGGGTGTAGCGGATTTAGGTACAGTTTTTGAAAATCATGTTTTAAAAAATTTTGGCCCATTTATCGATCGGTGCTCAGCATTTACCCATCAGATGCCCTGGTGGTGTCTCAAAGCGACCCCTTCGGATTCCACACGGGGTGACGGCTGATTTTCACAGCCCGGTACATCGGGCAGCTGTAGGCATATTTTTTTGCTGCGTCCCAGGCTGATTTTACCTCCGAAATAACCTTGGACCCCGTCGAGCCCCAAACTAGCCCAGCAACTGCAGACAACCCCTCAGGGGCCCCATCCAAAAGTGAAAAATACAGCCAGTAATCCATCTGGCAAGGCCCGTTGGCATTTGTGACCAAGGCATAGTTTGGTGCGATTGGAATACTCCAGATAGAAATATTTCTTGAAAAATGTGAGCTCTATATTTATTAATCGATAAAGAAAAGTATGAGATTGTAGGCAGTATTGTGGAAAGTATAAGCCTTGTGCTTGTCAGTGTTAACTTAAAGGGTGACCAAATATTACACTTATCTATTGTACTTGTATCGTTAATATCTACGAGGTGTATAGACCAGGTGAAAGGAAGATTGAAAAGTGATGTAATAAATGTTTCAAGTGAAGTCAATACTAATTGTAGTGGATATTTTTATGTGTTATTACAATTCCTTAGAGTATAAATTGTCATGATTGCATCCTGTTGGTTTTGTTAAATTTAGGTTGAAGTCTGAAAGCAATGCAAACTTTGTCACAGTGGCAATCAAATTCTTGAAACCCATATGATGAAGTACATGTATGAATGGATTGACCATGACAAAAAACAGATTGTGCTATCAAATCTTGTATTGTGACATACACTGTATTGCTAGGGTGTCTACACATAAATGTTAGGAAAATCTAGTAAATGTCATATTTCACTGAGTTTATGTGGTACTGTAATCATGTACATGTACAAGTATCTAAAAGAAACAATGTTCCAGTGGAATTGATAAAAACTTCATGCTAATGTGCTGGGTTTCACACTTATGGCAATGGCTAAGTACATTGTAGGTGAGACCACATTTCATAGAGACCCAATATTGTTTTGGAATTAGAGCCTTTACACTACGTACAAATGTACATTGTACCCCGGAGTCTGCAAAATTGACAACCTTAGACTGTCAACATTTCATTGCACCTGTCTGTCTACTTTTGCTACAGTCCTAAAGGACAGGCCCAAATATGGAAAAATTCCCACCATTTCACACAAGAGAATACAAGCATTTTCCTTATTCCAAATGCAAACACCATGATGCCTCAATTTGCATAATTTGCAATATTTATATTAAGTAGATCTACTATTAGCTACCTAAGTTATAATAGTGAAATTTCTAACATTCAACACAAATTAATTACAGCCTACCCTACAATTTACAAATCATGCAAAATAAAATACACAAACCTATTTTGCTTGTTACTAGAACACAACAATCTAATTTCTAAGACTAGTCTTGGTTCCCGGATTTTGTTTTGTCTGAGGCCATGTTGATTTGATTATATGGATGACATCCTCTGGGTACCCCAAAACTGATGCGAGCGTGCGAATAAAAAGTTTGGCAAAAAAAAAAGGTGCCTTCATTATGAGATCTACGTGGTCATGAAGGTTGAACAAATGGCTAAACACACAGATTATGGTATGTTGAATAATAGACTCTTCATTTTCATTTCTTCACATTTTCTTCTTCCTTTGGAATTGATTTTAGTATTCTACGATATTAGTATAGTTTTCCAATTTTTTTTTCTATTTACGGCATATATTTGCTCATTTTGCAGCTGCTTTGTACGATTTCCAGTATGGTCGAAAACTCTTTTTTTTTTGGAAACGAACGAAAATTGATGCGCGCGCGGATGTCATCCATATAATCAAATCAACATGGCCTGATTTGAAATAAAAATACCATGAACCAAAAAGCTATTATTTTGGCACCAACAGTTGAAGAAAGTCCTTGCATTCCTAGTATCACAAATTTTAAAATAATAACTTTCAACACAGTCACATTCAAATCCATACTCTTTCCTGATGTAAGTGAGTCCCCCTGTCTGGTACACAGACACATGTACACGTGAATGAATAGCAGCAATAGGAATAGTGCACTTTAAAAAGACCCACTAAATGTACTCGTTCATATGCGCATCAACTAACAAGAAACTCAATATATAGTCAGCTCCTCTTAATTCATAAGCATGTACATGTACATCCACCTTTGTATCAGTCTGCCTCCACTGACTGCAATTGATTTTACAGGAAACAACCTACCTAAATTGTACAATGAATATGGTATTCCAAAGTTTTTCCACACAAACAAAATCAAACGTAAGAGTGTGTGTGATTACATGTATACTAGTACATATCTTCTTCTATCACAATGACTACCAAAGTTACAGATTATTAGCTTATAGGGTATGTATTAAGTACGTGTAAGTAGCGAGCATGACAAAGAAAACGGACAAGTCTTTCTATAATATGACTTGTGTGTACATTACAGTTAGATAGTACAAGTTCTGCTGTGTTCCTGACCTATACATGTATAAATAACACAGAAACAATGTAGTCTCTGACATCTGAAAAAAAAGGTTCCAGGCAACAATCTGTCAATATGACACGAGTTTGACAATCTGTCAAGGCTGCATCTGAAAACATTCCAGTGAAAGGGACTACCAAAACCTGAGAAAGCATACTATTAGCTATTTTTTTTCTAGAAAATGCTGTGATGCAGAAAAATATACCATCTTCAGTTGCTAAATATCTTGAAAGACTGTTTTTTTTTCTCCTTCTGTCAGATACCCCAGCTATCTACCGTTGTGTCTCTAATGTTTCAGGATGGTACACAGGCGCAGTGGATTTGGGAAGTGGAGGTTCCCCCTTAATGATATCCGCTGCCTTCTCTGTTAACATAATAGTGGGTGCGTTCAGGTTCCCACTGACAATGCTGGGCATGATGGAGGCATCAACCACCCGCAGGTTCTCCACCCCGAACACACGTGTCTCCGCATTCACCACCGCCATCTTGTCCGACTCCGCGCCCATCTTACAGGTGCACGAGGGGTGATACGCGCTGTCAGCCATTTTACGGGCAAAAGCATCAATGTCTTTGTCTGACTGGACACCATCTCCTAAATAAACAAAAAAATTTCATGAAATTCTCCTGTACAACACAATAACGATGAAATTCAAACAAAGTTAGTAGTGCTCCCTAAAACTACAGGGATTTGATGGATACAATACCCTTGCTCTTCATCTACTATCTCTTCTCTATCCCATATGATTGTAATAACATATGGGATTTCATTTTTAAGAATAACAAACAAGCTTCCTCTTTCTTGGGGGGAAAAATAGCAGAGGTACAATAAACTGAATCAACTTCAAGTTTGCAAACTTTCTGTGTTAGGTTAATCAATGTAGAACACTAACAAACAACAATGGAATTGGTCTGACCTGGTGCGATCTCTGGGCCTCGGAACTGGTCAAAGGCCTTTTGGGCGAAGATTTCTCGGGAGTGTTTGATGCTCAACCTCATCTCCAACACATCCTGGTCTGTGGACATGTAGTTGGGCTCCAGGAGAGGGTGGGTATGGGGGTCAGCAGACCTGAGTTTTAGATATCCTCGACTGGTCGGGCGCATTGATCCTACATGGACCTGGAGCACATTTTACCACATTGTATCCTCTATAACTGAGTCACACAACATTCAACATACTGGTATATCTGGAGATATCCTCTGTTACAAGTCATCAACACTCACTCACACACTCATTATATTCAGTCAACAACCAAGAACAAATCATGAAAAGGAATGCATGAATAAATGAATGAATGAATGAATGAACATCCTACATTGTACACTGTATATTGTTTGGTCTGTATGGAACAAAATGGGAGCAAGAACTAAAACCGTTAGGCGTTACAGAAACAGAAAAAAGGAATGACTTCTGTTCCTACCTGGTAAGCATGTTGTGTCCCCGCCACCCTGCCATGATCGTTGACCGTGGACGGCAGGAAGTGATACTGGATGTCGGGATGTTCCACACCAGGCTGGCTCCTGATGAAGCCTCCTGCCTCCAGATGGCTGGTGGCCCCCAGCCCCGTCTGCATGGTGAACCACTGGATACCGATCATCACCATGCGGTGGGGGTAGAGGGAACTGTACAGTGTGACAGGCTGGGTGCACGCCTGCTGGACATACACTTCCAGGTGGTCCTGTAGATTCTGTCCAACACCTGCCAAAATACACACAACAAACTCAACCTGCTGAACACGAACTTTCAGGCTTACTGGTATGAATGATTAGGGCTCACAAATACAAATTTGTAGATGGAAACAAAGCATAACATCATGCTTGTTCAAATTTAAAACTTTATTTGGAGAGGGTCAATTTCTAAAGTCCCTATGATAGGGCTCCAAAAACTTTCCCCAATTGTACTAGATTGTACAGTATGTACACAATTGTATGAGATTGTACAGTATGTACACAATTGTATGAGATTGTACAGTATGTACACAATTGTATGAGATTGTACAGTATGTACACAATTGTATGAGATTGTACAGTATGTACACAATTGTATGAGATTGTACAGTATGTACACAATCTTCAATACTTGTTGACTACGGCACCAGCCTGTATGTGGGTTTTACTAACCTGGTAAATGTTGAACGACAGGAATGCCCAGTTTCTGTAGCTCGTCAGCATCACCGATCCCTGACAGCATCAGCAGCTGCGGCGAGTTGATGGCTCCACCGGACAGGATGATTTCACCTGCTCGCACCTGCGCAGGTGTCAATCTTCCAACGTGAAAATGGGCAACCAAGGCCAAGGAAAATATATGTTGCTTTTCTGGTTACAATACCGACCCTAGAAAAACGCAACCTTACTTTTTGGCTCCAAATATTGCATATTTAAAGGTACCATACCATACCACAAGTGCACCTAGGTTCTGATGTGATATGCAGATTTAGTATACATTTACTGTTGTTGTAACATAATATCATATTTCATTGATTACTTCAGAAAACGTCTGGCCTTTGTAAGGTTACCTGTTTTGTCTCTCCATTCTGCAGATATTCCACTCCCACTGCCTGGTTGCCTTCAAACAGAATGCGAGTCACCACACACTTGACTTCAGTCCTGACATTAGTCCGTTTCAGTGCAGGTCGGAGGTATGCGTTAGCCGTGCTCCAGCGAATGCCCTTGTGAATCGTCATGTCCATGTCTCCAAACCCCTCCTGCTGGTAACCATTCATGTCGTCTGTGTACGGATACCCCGCCTGTTGGGCAGCTTCTATGAAGGCTTGATTTAAGGGGTTGTTGCTCTTGCCGCGCGACACGTGGAGAGGTCCGTCCCCCCCTCGGTAATCGTCAGGACCAAGCTCGTGTGTTTGGGCTTTGCGGAAGTACGGTAAGCAGTCTGCGTACGACCATCCCGCTGCGCCCTCTTTCTCCCACCGATCGTAGTCCAGCGCATTTCCACGGATATACACCATGGCATTGAGAGACGAAGACCCTCCCCACACACGCCCCCGAGGCCAGTACATCTTCCTGTTGTCCATGTGTTTCTGCGGTACTGTGTGGTAGTACCAGTTGTATTTATCGTCACACAGGTTATACATCAGGGCAGACGGCATGTGGATTTTCCAGGTGTAATCCTTCGGGCCTGCCTCCAGTAACAACACTGTGGTGTCGGGGTTCTCCGACAGACGGTTTGTCAGCACACACCCGGCTGAACCAGCTCCGATGATCACATAGCTATACTCTGGCGCTCCTGCCTTCATTCCTGAGCTTCTGGTCGAGTACTGACGTTGCCCAATAACCTGGGGACCCCCTCTAGCGTTGGAGCCACCCCCAGGTGGTGACTTACCATTCACAGCTAGAGTTAAGATGTTTTCTACACTGTCTAACAGGTAATCAGCTTCGTGTAGATCCTTATGACTGCCAACACCACTTAAGACACCTGAAGGAATAGAAGTAAATACTTGTTCAACACATTTCCACTCATACAGTATAAACTGCTCTGTCTCCCTTAGTTCACAAAGGCCACTTCATAACCATTGGGGAAAATTTAATGTCTATCTTAAGACGGATTTTCTGATTAAAAGTATTTTGTGAAATGAATGTTTAATTTTGTTGGGCACTATTATAATTAAAGCAATTTGCACAAAATATTATTGCATGCATATAAGTGGAGCTTGATATCCTTATGCTTTTATACTAGCCCTATATAATTATAAGAAGCATTCAAAACTTTGCTTGACTAGCATGAGTTCTACTAAATCTAACAGACCAGTGAGTTATGGCGCTGTCACATTTCCCAACCCGGCTGGGCAGTCTTATGGAACAAAAATTATAATATAAGACAGCAAAACACAAAAAATTTTTTAGAAAACTAACCATGAGCACTAGTTGTGTATGTTCTTAATAAAACTTATTTATCTTTCGTTCACACAAACAGCATGACCGGGCCCCGGCTTGGAAATGTGACTGTGCCATTAAGTGCAGTGGTGTGGTACCCACCAATGGCAGTGCCCAGCTTGGCATTCTTGGCGAGGCCGGTGTCAGCAGACGTGTCCCCCACCATGATGGCACGTTCCGGGGACACATTCAGCTCCTCACAGATCCGCAGGGCATTGTGGGGGTTGGGTTTAGGCTGGCTGCCATGGTCATCACTGCACATAATCTGGGACAGAAAATCTGTTATCAACAACTGTTGCAACAACTCCTTTTTGTCAGCATACTAGCATGTTTGTTTCAACATTGAAGAGGAGGTCTAGAAAATGTAACAGTTACTTTCAAATTCTTATAAACAGTTGCTGGTTACTCCTAACATCATTAAGTATGAAAATCACACAAGCAAACATTAAGTGTTAGTCAGTTATGATGTGCCAAAAACACATGTGGGGTGATTCGTACCTTGTCTACAAGTTTGTCCACTCCAAGTTTCTTCAGAGCAGGAAGTGTGCCAGCACGGGTGTCTGCTGTACAGATAGCCGTCTTGATGCCCCAGTCCTTCAGAGTCTTGAATAGATCCGGAAGGTTTCCCAGGGATTTCAGGTTTGCCTCATTGGTGGCATCACAGTTCCGCCAACACCTATCCACTACCTGGAAAACATCAGCAAAGTTCAAGGATTGAAACAATCAGAAAGTTTAAATCTTTTAGTCACTTCTTTATATAATAAATTGAATGTACGTTATCACCTTACCTAGGAATATTCACACAATACAATTGACACAACGTTGTGCAATAAAAACTGTTGAAAGCCTGGGACTTCAGACTAGTTCAACACATCACGCACTAGTCATCTTCTAGTTCTAGCCATAGATTTACACTTGTCTTCAAATGTGACATAATGACAAAACAAATATTTTTTTAAAAGATTGGCATGACAGAGAGGTACTACATGACCAATATCAGACCTTGACAGCTTCCTCAGGCTCCAGCCCTTCTTGCACAAGTAGCTCTGCCATCCGTTCCTTGATGATGAACATTGTTGCCTCAGCCAGTAGTCCTGGCCCAAAGCGCTGTGTCTGTGTGTCAAACCCCAGCAGGCGGTATACTTTGTCCCTTATGGACAGCTGCGTGTCAGCCTCCAATCTGCACACAAAGGCAGCCTTAATTACGGTCTCATTCATGTACATGTATTTCTACTATCTTTGAAGGGTTTGGGGAAATTATGTACATTTCATAGCCCAGTTGACAATATCCAAATCACTCACTCACTCATATCCATATCCAGGTGAAGTTGTAGCTACTGACACATACTCTCCAGCATTTTATCTACATTATGTTACAATTTTTGAGATATCAAAAATATCCTCTTTTGCTTTATGAAGATGTAAATAAAATTACAAAATTTCTGAAAATAGCAGTCAAAAACTTGCAAAGAAAAGAGCAACCTTGCTACACTTACCTTTCTACGAACTGGTGCGCCCATGGAGCCCACATGGAATGGAAACATATCAAAGTACCGTCCTTGTCGAAAATGACAAGGGATGAATTTTTCAAGCGAGGCAGCAGCTCGTCAATGGGCGGCACGTCTGAAGAACTACCCTGCGCTGCTGCTGATGCTGCTTGTCGAAATATACCTGTGGGGAAAAACATGGATCCAGTTACTGTTGTTTTTTTAAAATTCATAACTTAATTGCTTTCAGGGAGATGTTAAAAAAACATGGAAGCAGTCATTTTTGATAGACTTAATCTCACAGTAGCAAAAGGAACTGAGAAAAAGTCCACAAACCTACAGTCTACTTGGTCAAATGAAATACATCAACCCCGCAAAAAATAAATCATACCATCCATTACATATTTATAGAAGACCATTTTTTCCTACCTTGTTTGAGTTGATTGATCCTGAGAGCTCTGTTTGCTGCTGCATGGTCTGCGAGTCGCAGCAGGCCTGCAATGGTCCGTCGCACCAACATCCTGATGGCACACTGTCAGAAAATTCCAGGCTGTGGAAAAACAACAAAATGTATGCAGGACAAACCATAACTTTGGGGATAACATACAGAAGTAGTTCAACAGAGCAGTGTCAATACCTTCAAGAAGAGTATTGACAGCTACATCAAGGCCGTGTTCGAGGGAGGAGCTACTAGAGGCTACCCGCCATCAAGCTCCTGACTGCAGAGATAAACAGGAACATCTCTGCAGTTCAGGTAAATTGAGGCCTAGGCATCCCCTGGAAAGGAACAACAAGATGGATGTATGTTCATTGGTTTGTGTAACATCAGTGAGAACCAGAAATTTTACATGACAGAGGGTACCATTGGCAACAAATGTATTACTTCTTCATTTCTGCTTTCTTCTTCTTCCTTTCTGCTTTAATACTAATAGCCCCATTGCTGGATTAAAGGCCGGTATTACGTAACTAAGGTTCCTTTTGTAACGAATTGCTGTAGGGCTGGGGAGGGGGGTCTGGGCAATTAAATTTTTTACTCGAGTGAGGGCCCTTTCCCAAGGCTCCATGGATTTTGCACGATCGCCCAAAGCCGTGGGGCCTAAGGAAACTGCATTTATATATGCTGCTGTAATCTACAGCATATATTATGCGGCATCCTTAGTCACCAGTATTTTCCAGTGCATTTTTCTTGTTCCCAGGGCCATATATACGTAACTTTATGCCGGAATATAAGCCCAACCTTACCCCCATATCCACCCAAACTTCAGTACAGTTACAAGCTTGAGGGAGAGAAAACTGAACAAACGTACCGTCTGTGCCCAATTGTCTTATGAAATTATGCCACTTGTGAACCCTGCGGGCGGTTGCCGACCAAGAACACTGCAGTCTCTGTACTATAGTTTCAGCTCCGTAGTCTCTGATTCCCTCAGTCGGTCGTCGAACTGCACACAAACACATAAACTCCGATCCATCAGCTTCTACACGTAGCCTAAGGGTATGTTAGATGTATAAGTTTCTGACGAAACTTTCTCAGGAACAGTGTACCGCCATTTTGGTGACGTCATGGAACATTTTACAGACCGGAAACTCAGACTATCCATTCGAACCTTGGGTGAACCCAGAAAATATAATCACTTCAAAACACACTTAAAAATATATCAAAACTCAAGTCTTTACAAGCAATGAAAGTTTAATCTGTCAGATTTTAATTTGTCAGATATGGATAAAAATAGGATGCTTCTTTCATGGTACACGGACAAAATATTGAATTGACACAGTCTCCCCCTTGTTCCAATGGGTCAGTCCAGTGTGTGACAGGCAGAATTTCCGCACATCTCGTGTTACAGGCATGCTAGGGTCATGATTGTTGGATGATAGATAGCTCTTGGCCTCGTGAGCAAGTGGTTTAAGTTTCGAGACCCTAGCAACTTTTTGTGGAACTGCAGAGGCCAATTTTGTTTCAGACTTTTGGAGGTAATAACTCAAGAAGGGATTGACCGATTGTCCTTAAAATAATGAGTGGAAAATTTTTAAATCAGCTGTGCTCCATAATAGGACTTTCAAAAAAACACATGTAACTATATAAAGAGAGGAACACCATAGATATCAATAATGCAAATGACGCCCTCAAATCATTGCTAGGAGTACTCTGAGCCCTGTGATGTGTTTTGTAATAAACCACCTATGACCTGTCTACCTCTGATATGCTAACGTTACATTATGGTATAACAGCCCGTTACAGTTTGACTGACAATTAAATTCACACAAACATATGCTTACACCAATATGCAGTTTTAATATTATGTCTACGAAAGTAACAACTGGACATGTGCACAGACTTTGTTTCTAATACATTCCAGATAAAGACAACTAAAAGCCACATCAGTCTAACTCTTCCTCTATTGAGTTTATCAACTCAAAGATGAACTACATAAAAATGTTGGTCCTCAGAATCCTGATCTTTATTTGGTAGAAAGCAAAACAATGTGTATGGTTTGGACAATGTTAGAGGTGTAATTATACATGAACTTGGTTTCCTGGGAGTCCGACATGGTTTCAAGCTGAAAGCAACCTTACTAGTATGAATGATACAAGGTTTCAGGCTTTCAGCATTATTTTTAAGTATGCTTTTTATCCCATTTTATTTCTAAAATTGCCCTATCATAGTGTGCAGTGAGTTTTCATAGGTATTGGGGATAGCATTGACAAGAAATCAAGTGACCATGTACACAACTGGTTATTGGTCTCACAAACAGGGCGAAAAGCTAGAGGCTCCTGGGCTGTGAGATTGAATCCCTGGCTTACACTCTTGATAAATTTCAGTTGAGTGATCAGACTGTCCTCCAGAAGATACGTTAAGCCTTCTGTCAGTGTATCCTTGAGGATGTCAACGATCCCACTGCACTTGTCGATGATAGCAGGGTCTTGAGGACATTACAGGCACATGCTTCTCTCCCATCACTTGGTATCACTATCAGTACATGTACAGAATCTAAGTACATAAAATGTAGAAAAGGATCCTGAGTGAAACAAAAGCTACGTAGTCCATCTTAATAAGAGGGAGTAAAACAGACAAGATAACCAAATGTGGACCAACTATACTTCAAATGCTTTGTTCTGTAGTTGTTACATGTATGTTCTTTACATTCATTAGAAAAAGTCTGAAAACGAAGAGTTCAATTTCATCATAGCAATAAATTGGTTGTTATCGTAAGAATGTTGTTTGGAGGTAAAGACTTTCTGTTACCTCATAGGCATTTTATTGTTCCAAACAATCTTATAGAAAGTAAAAATATTTCTCAGAATGTGCAAGCAAAGATACATGTAGTACGAGTATTCAATTTTGTGAACATTATGGCAGAGTGATGAGCAGTAAACGTTTGTTTTTTTTTGCACCGAGTTACATATCACAGTACATATTAAATATACAAAGAAATCTAAGTCATTCAACAGGTGAATCTGAACAGTACAAGTCTTTTTGCCCTGTGCCACGTATGAAAAGCACATTCCATTGCTGACTGCTGAGTATTCTCCCTCTTCATTGACCTCCTCTCAGTGCCAGAACTAAGTGAAGGACTGAACCACCTTGAACCTTGTAATCAGCTGCTGTCTTGTCATCATTCCTATGCATGGAAATAAATTGTATATGGAAAATAATGGGTCATGTCAGTTGTCCAAGAAGAGAAAACACTGGTAGATTCTACTTGTCACCATAATTCATCATAGATCTAACTATGTTGCTCCTTAAAAAAAGAACAAGAAAAAGCAATCCACTTTGCCAGATGTACAGATATAGTCAAAAGATGTAGTCAAAAGTGGTCAAATGTGGCCCTGTTTTTCCTTAACTACTCATACTCTGTTCAGTGTGGAAAATGGATAGGGATTCGAATGATTAGATTATGACTGAGTGGCTTACATTTGCTTCCCACTGAAGATAAGTCTCTGTTGTGGAGGTGGTATGCCTTCTTTTTCTTCCACTCTTTCCTTGATACGCTCCACCTATACACAATGAAGGATGAACAATAAGAAGGATACAAGTCATTTCAATATTGACAACTTTTTGTTGAATAAAATCATTCAAGATACAACATGTCTCTTGTTATAGAAAAGAAAACTTAGTTACATGCATTACCAACAACTATTTGATGGGGTACTACCTACTATAGTGTTTAACGACATGATACACTCATTGAAGACATTCAAGTACAGTATCGTAATGTCCTACTAATAATACTGCAATACGGTACTTCCTTCAAAACATGATCTTTTTGGTTTCATCACATTCACAGCAGGAATATGTAAAAATGTGAATATGTACTTACCTTGTCAGTTGGCTCAATGTCAATTTCAATCTGTGAAAGAAGAGAAATAACTCAGATGAAGATGTAAAATAAGATGCGTACCAGGGACGTTCAGTAAAGATTTGTGTAACCCACTTTTAGTGCTGAAATTTCACAACTGCCTCCTAAAATAACCAGAAGTGGGCCATGCAAATTTTTATTAAACCACACTCGCATTCCAGAGATGTTCATACCACTTGTCAACTAGTCAAAACTTATGTAACAAAAATGCAATATTTCACCAGGAAGGCAACATTTGCTACCAAATGCAGCATATTTCCCTCACTTCACAGCTCCTGCATTAAAAATGGATTGTTTCAAAATCATCCCTGTGCTAAAAGGAACCAAATGGACTATTATTAAGAATGGACTATTCCAAAGTTTAATACATTTGCGCAAAATGGACGATGGGTTTATAATTTTTTCTATAATTCTATAAAAGACCGAGTGGTACGGGTATAACGTTACACTCACCTCCTTTCCAGTCAGCGTCTGTCACATTTCATCACAGAAGACCGAAGCAGCAATACAGCAAATTTATGAAAAGAGAGAAAATGGCAACTTTGGTGTGAAAATACTGGATATGTGAATTATGTTATCATTTTTGTGAATCAATATTAGTCTTTTTTTTTTAAAATACTGAATATGTGAAAAAATGTTATAAATGTTACAAATTTTGCGCTAGTTGTCATCAGGGATACAAAACTACTTTTGACTCTCTCTTTTGATATGGTATTTTAGCAAACTGACACAAATTCGAGCTATAAATACCTGCTGCCTTTTGTCTTTTTTTTTGTTTGAAACAAGCATGGAGTGAAACAAGTTATGGGGAGGGGGGCGAAAATGGGGGACTGCAGCAGAATCAACACTGACGTAATGCTTAGGCTAACGTTACAACAAACATTTTCTGGGAAATATATATCTTATCCTACCTTCACTTTTATGAGCATTGCTGCAGCCTTTTTGGTGTCGTGGGGGATTGAAAATATAGGACTAGGCTGGCTTTCTTCGGCTAAATTTTTCCTCCACAGTGTGCGTCGGGAACGAGAGTTTCCGGTAACGACCACCAATACCTAGCAGACGATTCGGCCGCGAACATTTGGCCATGGTGTACAAAGTTAAACCAGATTTAGAACTGCAAAACAGCCAAAAATTATCTTTAACATTTTCTAAAAAACTGAACTTTGAGTAACCTCTTTTCACCCCTAACATTGTGCACTAAGCATAACAAACAAACTTTTGTTTGTTTCCGCACTATTTTGTACCCGAACTATATTTGACCCAGTGAAGTGTACATCCCCGGGTTGCGGAGGAATATCGTGGTGTGCTGACACTCACGCGCCTGTGGTGGAGAGAGTGTATCTTGGAAGTCCGGAGCGTTTTGCGTGTATTTTCGGTCACTGCAACCGGCAGACATTCAGAAAGATGCCACGAATAGAAGCGGACGTGAAGTTGGACTTCAAGGATGTCTTGATCAGACCAAAACGAAGCACGATAAGGAGTAGGGCTGATGTGAGTATGTAACTTGACACTGCCAGCATGCACGAGATGGATCTCTGTGTCCAAGCTTTTGGCGCTATTTTTGGTTAGGTAGACAGTCCTTGTGTTCGTATGTACTAAGTCATGCGATTGGTCCTGTGAACTGTAAAGGGATAGATCGCTACTAGGAGCCTTTGGTTTCTTCAGATGTAACGTTAAACCGCGGGAAAACGTTGACCATATGGGTGAGGAAAGTAAAAGCTGAGGGTTTCACTTCCCGCGCACAGTAACCTATTTATATCAGTAACCAATCATGGCGCACTTCCTGCTCACATGGCGGGAATTATAGATGATGGCTGTCCAATCACAGTGCACTTCCCGCTCACATGGGGTGGTTATTAGGTAAATAGGGATGAGGGAAGGGGGTTATGGTTGCTCACATTGCTGATGTTGGGGCTATTGGCCACAGCCCACTATTTCCAGGTCCCATTGAAAAGCATAGTAAACATCTAAGAAATGAGCTGTCAAAGATCACCTTTTTGAGTGTTCAACTATTGAAAACTCACATTGACAGGATAGCTTGGCCTCCAAATTGTCCATTTAGTAAAAAAATCCAAAATTTTATTCAGCGAAATAACGTCTGATTGACGTCTGATGACCTTTGACCCCCTCCACAGCACCAAAACACAACAACATTGCATGACTTTTAGAGCTCTACCAGGCAGGCAAAACAAGCCTAAAAGCCAGTTTTTTTAACAAAACAGAAACAGCAATAACTCTCCAGCTGGAAAATGCCAGCATTTATCCACACATACCAAGAAAAAGGCTGTTTTCGGTTGGTTTGGATGCTGTCACCAAAGGGTACTCAAAAGGCCATCTATGCGCCTGCGTGAATAGTAACCTTTGCCCTGTTATTTCCTGGTGTTCTCTAATTAGTCTAAATGATTATTTGATGCATAACTGCCACAGTGGGCCATTATTTGTGGGAGATACTTTGAATGATCAAACATCTTGATCTCTGCTTGATCAAGGATCTTTATAACATTTTTGCACCCAAAAATGAAATATTTATTTGAAAAAATATGAGATTGATATTTTCTTCCACTTTTCAACATATTTGTGCAATCATCTCACATTTCTGACATTTATAGTGCACTCATTTTGTGGCACCACCACAAAATACCAGAATATAAACTAACATGACTAACGCTAATAACAGCTCGTACGATCTTTCTTCAGGTTGACCTGGTGCGCACAGTCACCAAGTTCAGGAACTCTGGACAGTCCTACAGTGGTGTGCCAGTCATTGCTGCTAACATGGACACCGTAGGGACGTTTGAGATGGCCAAAGCTCTGTCAAAGGTAAAAATATGCTAAAAAGCCTCTAAAGCTGCAAAACTGGAATATCTGTTTTACTGAATTGTTGATTGCAACTTGATTGAATACTTATGTATACTATGTGTACATTGGATAGTGTTTTATTGCAGCATTTTACCCCTTCACACTTTTATGATTTTAGAAATTGCGTAATGTTAGCTCCTCACCTTCCATTTTCAACTCCTAATTTTTTTCCTGAAAATGTCCAAGAACAAAGAAATCAAATTGGCGTGGCTTATGTTTAAGAAAATTATGCCAGAGATCTCAGTTATGGTCTTTTCTGGCAGTCCACGTGACTAATGATATTCTATACTTTCCAGCATGGGTGTTTCACAGCTATTCACAAGCACTATTCTGTGGAAGCCTGGGAAAGCTTTGGACAGAATAATCCAGATGTTATACAGGTTGGTACATGTAAAAGTACTGTATTCATGCAAACATAATGTCTCCCTCTTTTAGTCTTTGTACATGTCAACTGTACTATGCTAATGAAATTACTGATTTTGTGATATACTAGTGGGGTAGCAAAAGACCCAATAAAGTGCTCTTGTTTTTTCCTATATAGAATGTAGCTGTCAGTGCTGGTGCCCTGAAGGGAGATTTTGACAAGTTGGCAGCCATCCTGGCTTCCGTACCACAGCTCAAGTTCATCTGTCTCGATGTGGCCAATGGCTACTCAGAGGCATTTGTGGAAACTGTTCGAGAAGTTCGAAAGAAGTTTCCAAAACACACTATCATGGTATCTCTTTGATTTGTTTTCTGTGTCGCCATACCAAACTTTATCTTAAAGCAATAGTCAAGTCCAGAAACAGTATGTATTTCTTATGATGCTCCTTTTTTTTCTGAATTTAAATTCACTGTGTGGGCAACTTGACATTGAGTTAAGAAGCAGTCATGTTCGGTCATTGTATGTATGTATGTATGAAATAGATGTACATTTACATACTTTATGTTCTAGGCAGGAAATGTTGTGACTTGTGAGATGACTGAAGAACTCATCCTGTCTGGAGCTGACATTGTGAAGGTTGGAATTGGTCCAGGTAGGGTACCACTCCACAGCCAAAGTCTTATGTTTTGATATATTCCGTTCCTAAGAGGGGAGATAAAAATGTTCTAACATTTCCATCCACTACTATATGGTCATGGTGAAAAGGACATGTTTTATCTTGTGTTGGAAATTACAGTTTAAACTCGTGTCATCAGGACATGTTTTGTATTTGTAAATTTCTTGTGTACTATTTTCACCACAAAAATGTTTGTTTTCCACTGCTGTGCCATGATATTTAGGCCAAAGAGGCAGAAGTATAGTAAGCACCTTGCTCATTATTGTATGGTCCGTTGTCAACAACATTTCTCACTCTACTGCTGTGCAGGCTCTGTTTGTACCACAAGAAAGAAGACAGGTGTGGGGTACCCTCAGCTTAGCGCTGTCCTGGAGTGTGCAGACGCCGCTCATGGCCTGGGAGGACACATCATCTCGGACGGAGGCTGTACCTGCCCTGGGGATGTTGCCAAGGCATTTGGTAATTATGATAGAATGAGTTGGAATGGAAGTTGTATTCCAGTTAGCCTTCAAACCTTGTTCTTCCATGGAGGCAATATTTAGCACTTGAGATCTACATCAAATATACTGGCAAAACATGACATGGGCAAACTAGTGCAAAATCTGAAAATTTCTGCACAAGTAATATTTTCTTTGTATCATACATATACAATGGCCCATTGCTAGGCACTCATTGCATACTGCTTGTAGTCTTGCATCTAAGCATAGTGCAAGGCATACCACTATATTTAAGGCACATTTTGTATGATTGGAAGGATAAATGATTTTGTAATTTCTGCAGATATTCCAATGCTAGGATTAACACCTGTGAAACTGCAATGTGCTGTATCCAAAAACCTTACAGTCAGGAAACGTTAACACCACAGGAGGCATGTAATGTCTTTTGACTGTCAACTGTTAAAAATACAATGTTGAACCTTATCTTGCAGGGGCTGGTGCTGACTTTGTCATGTTAGGTGGGATGCTAGCTGGTCATGATCAGTCAGGAGGAGAGACCATTGAGAAGAACGGCAAGAAGATGAAGTCCTTCTATGGCATGGCCTCTGCCACTGCTATGAAAAAGTATGCTGGGGGAGTGGCTGAGTACAGGTAAGTACATGGAGTTGTGCTTTTCTGATTGACCACAGTCATTACTTCAGGGTATATATGGAAGTATAGTTTTGGGTGGCTGAGCTGTGGGTTTGTGTGTCTGCTTGTCCAGACAAAGTAGGATGACAGCACGTGGGTGGGGAAGAGTGACAGAATGACAGGTCAGAAGGTCAGATACAGGATATGGAGTGAACTTGAAGGTCACAAAAAAACCCAAATATTTCCCGGGAGTCTAAAATCTCCAATTTCTTGTTTTGTATTACCGGGTATACTGTGGTTTATAGCTTTGGTTGCTTTTCATTGCCTTCACTGAGAGTCTGAAACAGTATAATATGTTTGGGTTTTGTAAGCATATTGCTGAGCTTGACTGGATGCGTGGTGGCACTCGTGTAGTGATTGTCCTTTTTTTGTTTTGAAGGGCATCAGAAGGGAAAACTGTAGAAGTGGAATATCGCGGTGATGTGGAGAACACCGTGCGGGATATTCTGGGTGGCCTGCGCTCTGCCTGTACCTATGTTGGAGCTGCAAAGTTGAAGGAGATGAAGAAGCGAACAACTTTTATCCAAGTCACACAACAGCTCAACACAGTGTTCAGTTAGACAAAAAGTGAATGACTACAGTGAACAGAAACGATGGTACACGGTGCTGGGTAAAAGGTTTCTTCAAAGAGTTAATACCTAGACAATGTTTCGGTGGACTGTCTGCCACCTACCTCAGGGCGATAAATAGCTGGTTCTACTTTGTACTGCAGCTAGCTATTGCTTTTATCAGGCTCTCTGGTATAGCTATCACTGCTGCAGTGTGAGGAATGCGGTCCCAATCCTGACTCATCTCATACATTTGTAGCTCCCCTTGTCCAGCTCATGACTGGTGAAAATTTTCTGATCCAGACTGTCTCCTGAATCCAACGAATGCATTTGTTGTCCTCTCTGTCCTTAACCTTGGCCCCCTCCCAGTCTATTACACAGTTATTTCTTCTGGTCTGTCACTGCCGATTTGTTCAAGTTCTCTTTCTTTTCGGCTTCCTTCTTCGTCGCTTCAATCAGCTGCAGTGCAAAGTAGAATCAGTCACACTCGCCCCGAGGAAGGTGATAGAAGATGACATCAAACTGTCAGCTAGATTACCTTTACCTGGTGATTCACCAATCTAATCAAACTATTCACGGAGGTACATGATGTTGTTTTAAGTATTGCCTATCTATTTTAAATACTCTACATGTAAGCATGTTCTGGTGAAATTGGAGCTGAGCAGGTATTTCTGCTGTCTACCTGTACCTAATCTGCACCAGTCCAAAGCAGCATCCAGTTATACACCATATCACGGGATTTGAGATGGTGGCAAGCTATGCTCAAACATTGTTATTGTTTGTTTGCCTTCTGCAGTTCACTGTTCATCTCTTCATAAAAATTTTATGACTACTTAGTACTTTTGTTTTCATATAGCGTATTATTTCATATTATAGTTTGTATGGTGTGCACACATAAATAGAAATGACAAATGATATAGATAATGTTTAAAGACATCAGGTTCATACTATGATTATGGTGATGAATAAAACACGGGTAAATGCTATACTTATTGGTATGGTCAAATATATCAATACTTAAAAGTAGCTTTTAGATGAACAAAATAACGAGCAACATACGAGGATCAGTGAATCTGCACAAAGTGCAAGACAATAGAAGCTGGGTTGAATGTACTGAGCAAAAACTCTGCAATCATTTGGTACTGGTAATATTTGGAACTTGTTTGCTACTGACAAAAATCAAGATTAACAGAGTAACCTATATATTTCATTTTGTTTATGATATTGACACGCCAGCTGTTCTATATAGACACAGAGCTTTGCATTGCTTAGTTTCTTTTGCACATGTATTTTACATATATGGAATGAGATTTAACTAAGACACCTACAAAAGCCTGTGTTTTTTATTGTGTTACTATGAAACTGTAAGCTGGTGAGGAATGTTGTGCTTACTTTTTGGAGTGATATGGATAAAGTAATAGATTTTATTCTTTGGAAATACATGTAATGCATGTGCTATAAAAACCAAAGCTGTTAGATTATACTTGCTCAAGATTTGGCCTTACGTTTCATCAGGGATGAAGAGAATAAGTAAGTATGACTTATTTGGCTCTGCTTCCAATCAAGTATTCAGCGTCTGTGATCCATGCTTCATAACATGCTGCCTGCTTATGTTGTGTGTGTCTATATACATATATCTGTAACTGTTAAAAGAGTTTGGAAACAAAGAGAGCTTCCAGTGGATGCAAGTACATGTTTGTCAGCCAACATCATGGATGTTTTCTCTGACTTTGAAGTACAGGGTTTCTCTTATGAAATAGAATTGAGCCCAATGTGCCATCTACATGCTACATGTAGCAGAGGGCACAGGGTGTGGTTAGTATCTTCAGTCCTAGTGTCCTTCTGCTGTATTAAAAGCAGTTAAGCTAAAGATTTGAGTTGTCATCATTTGGTGTGGCTTTCAGTCTGAAATGAGTGAAATGTGCGTGGCTAACTCCATTTTGGAGCTACAGACCTCCCAACCCTCACCAGGGTGCACCCCCCTCCCAACCCTGCCCCAAGAAAAGGCAACAGAAGATGTAGAAATAACATGGTCCTTTATTTTGCTGGCCGTCTATTCTCCACTGGTTTGGATGAATGAGTGAACCAATATGCTTACAGAAGAGGATTTTATCAATTATTAGCCCTTTGCAAAACTATGTTTAATTTCTTGACTACCAGTGTACTTAATATGGTTAACATTGAAGTCACTAAAAATCTTAACATGTAATTTTTAGGTTTTACAGACAGGTAGCTCTAATATCAGCACCCCAAAAACAATAGACAACAACATTTTTTTACATAAAAAAAGATATATGTAGCATCTAATGTTAGCAGAATTGACATGTCCAACAGCTGTTAAGACATGTGATACACAAATCTACAGCTATTAGTGAGTTGGGTTTTATCTAATAATTACTTCTGGGCACAGAAGTATTGTTTTGGGTGGCTTACTGGTGAGTTTGTTTTGTGTCTGGACAGAGTGGGTTGACAGGTGGGGGTGCAAGGTTGATATGAGAGGAGATGAAAGGTCTCAGAACCTGGGAATGTTCCTCTCTTTGGTTCAGCTACATTTGTTCACAGTATTGTTACATCTTTCACTCAAAATTTCAAGACGATCATAAGTGAATGGAAAGTCTACTGACAAACATCTTGGATAGTCATGCTTCCTAAAAACGACAGACTAGTCTGAGGTTTTTGACTTTAAAAAAGTGGGCTTTAAAATGGACTGTACCCAGGCCGCAGCTTATAGGTCCTGTAATAGAAAAGGCAATCATATAATCTATATAATAGCATAATTGACTTGTTTGACTTAATGCCAAGTACAAATGTATGATGATCAATATGCCTAAAGAAACTATAGGATAGTTACAAATGTATTTGCAGTCACAGACCTTACCCCTCACACTGAGTGGGCAATGAAACATAAAAAGCTTTAATGTATGATATCTGAATCTGGTCAGCTTGTATAAGCACAATTCAGCATAATAGTAATACACCAGCCAAGTGCCAGATATACTCTATACCAAATCAATTCCTAAAGCTTCAGCATTACTATTTCATTTTAGAGAGCAGAGAAATTACCTTGGTGGCAGAGGCGGTGGTTCTGCTAATTCTGAACGCTTCCCCGGTGCCACAGTTTTGTCATCTGTAGTTTTCGTGCAGTCTGTGATGACAAAGGACCATACACAATTAGATAAATCATTTTTAAAAGTTGTCTATGCGAAAACTGACCAAAGACTGCCAGAGGTGGAAATCTTTTGCTGACCTGCATGCTGCCCCTATGTGAGTGAGTGAGTGAGTGAGTGAGTGAGTGAGTGAGTGAGTGAGTGAGTGAGTGAGTGAGTGAGTGAGTGAGTGAGTGAGTGAGTGAGTGAGTGAGTGAGTGAGTGAGTGAGTGAGTGAGTGAGTGAGTGAGTGAGTGAGTGAGTGAGTGAGTGAGTGAGTGAGTGAGTGAGTGAGTGAGTGAGTGAGTGAGTGAGTGAGTGAGTGAGTGAGTGAGTGAGTGAGCAAAAATGTCCTGTGGGTATACATGTATGTCCTAGGCACCAAATTTCACCAAAATCCATAGCTCCTTTATGCTGTTTAAGCACAAACATACATAAAACCAAACACTAATAATATTAACAATCTTGGCAAAGGTAAATATACTATTTGGTACCTGTTGGAGAAAGCAGATTTGAAGCCACTGGTCGACAGACAGCATCTGGGGAGACGAAGTCATTCAGTGGTATTCCTCTCTGGAGAGGGCCGTGGGGATGAATGTCCTCGTAGTCTTCAGCGATGTCCCGTTGGCGTGCTGTTTTTCGGCCAGGAGACTCATCACTGCCTGACACTGAGTACAGAATAAAATTAATAAACAAACTTTATTTACAGTTTTGGGGTATTTTCAGCCCAAAAATATATATTTTGATATTAATGTCCCTTTTTTCTTCAAATTTGGTTGAACAGTCATGTAGCATCACACCCAGTTGGTGTCAGTAACCAAATTGTAGCCAGTTACATAGAGTTCACCAATTAGTTGTCCAGCAAGCCTATCAGGACCAACATACGCATGTAGTAAAATCACAATGTGCAAATCTTACCTTCTGGCAATATTGCAGGTAAAGAAGTAACTCGACAAACTGGGGCTTCATCTTCTGCATTTTTTTCCGCTCCCAAGGATGTCGTGGGGCCCAATTTAATGGGCGATTTCGCTGGAGGGCACTGGTAGATAGTGACTTTAGGGGTTGGTATGTCTTCTCCGGGTTCTTCTTTCGGCTCTATTTCTGATTCAGAGGTCTTGAGCTCTGTATGTGATGCCAATTGATTTTTGACACTTGTGTCTGGTGTTGGAGTAAGATTCATACTGCCTTTATCTTCCTGAAGCACCTTTTCATCGTTTCCTTTACAGGCTGGGCTTGGGCCACGAGAGACGATGTCGTCGCCATCTGTCACCTCTTCTTTCGTATCCAATTCATCGGAGGACGATTCTTCGGTTGCATCAGGAAGACATAGAAGGCCCTTCTCTTCCTTTTCTGGCTCACTCCCCTGTACTTGTTGCCCTATCATTTCCTGGGAGCCTACAGGTGATGTTAAAGTTTCAGCGATGTTGTCAATGCCTGCCATGTGTATGCTGACATTGGGACAGTCGGAGGGAGCCACACTCTGCCTGGTACCATCAGCCGCACTTTCCAATGTGGTCTTATCTCCATCCTTATCTTGTTCCTCTTTTTGTTCTCCATCTCCACCAGACCTTGTATTGCCTCCTGAGCAGCCGTCATCCTTCTTGGCATCATCTTTGCTTTCACAGTCGACCGGAGGAGTATCGGACGGAACAACAGAAGCTGCATTCTGTAACGGCTTTGTGGTATCTTGTATATTTCCTTCAGTGTCATGCAACACCTTTGTATTGCCAGGAGCACCTGAGAAGAATGGATATAATGTTAGCTAAAAGGATTGAAATGTATATTGGGGAAGGAACAGATAAGGTGTCTACATGTGATGTATAAGCTGCCATCATGGTTGGTGAAACTAGATTGAAAGAGTCAGACCTGCAGCTGTATACATGTATAAGTCTGCATGTGTATAGTGCTATTACATAACTGTAATAACTGTAATAATTGATATAATTTCAATTTAATGTTGCAACTTCCAGGTTTTGGTGGTTGATCATTTGATAGCAACACAGGTGACTTCAGGAAGACCATTATACCTTCATGGCAGTGTTGATCACCCTCAATTGCCTTTGGATCTGGTAAGCAGCTTTCCTCTTCTTTTTTTGGATCGATCAGAGTATTGCTGACCTCTACTGTAACAGCAAAACAAAATAATTTGGCATTATAAATCTTATGACTCTGTGTTTTCTACAGTACATAATAAATACTTGCATTTACTGTATGGCCTGGGAATACAAAATTTAAAACGATAAAAAAATTCCTGTGTTGCCTTCAAAGTGAGCGTCAGGATAATTCATTGTTTCTTTGTTGCTAAGAGAGAAATCTGGATTACCCTTGTTTTGGTGCATTCAAGAAGTTTTGGAACTTTTAGTACATTTGACAGTCAGCCATGTTGTGTCAACTATTATATAATACAGTAATTGTGTAAATGTTACTGTACTAGTGCTGCTGAACAATATTTACTCTATACCTTCTTTTTGTGTTTCCAAGTCTGTGTCGACAGGAGAGGATGCTTTGCTTCCCTCAGCAGCAGCAGGGTTCACGTTGATAGTTGGTACAATTCTCTGGTTACTGAGCGTCGTCGAGTCGTCCTGTGCAGTTGTGTCAAACAAAGTCAAATAGCCAGCCTCCTCCTCTGGTGTCCCGTTCTCGTCACTGGAGTTTTCAACGCTTTTAGTCGTTTCTGCACCCTCGGATGCCCTGTCGTCCCCGATAGCAAAGAAACTGGCACACGCAATGTCTTCAGAACATTTTCCAGCATATTCCTTGGTTGCTACGTTTTCCGTGCTGTCAAGTTGGCTGCAAGAGCTGAGGCCGTCTATGTTTCGAAGGGTAATTGTTGGCGAGCGTGGGGCATCATCTGTGGTTTAAGAAAAACAAAAGCATATGAGACCCAGTGGAGGTCACTGGTTTTTAGTGGAGCTGGTATTGGAGACAAGGTAATATCACAAAAGCACAAAAATAACAAGAAGTAACAACTAGTACATGTATGTACATCTCATCTAAGGCATTATGACAACATAAAAAGAACAAAGACCAACAGCAATACTTTGTCAGAGGAATCAAGGAGGCCATCTACAACAGTGCACACAAGAGTGGGGCAGTATAAACTTCCTGACATAGTAGATATTCTTGTCAGATAGAAGGATGCTGTTGACATGTCTCCAATGCTGAATTCAGATGATGGCAACAACAGCAGCGAAACGACAAAAGAAACATCCCGAACATGTAATGTCACCTTCGTCTCCGTCACCCTGTTCTGGGACATCAATAGGAACCAAACCCTCCTCTCCTTCCGTGGTGTGCAGTCGAATTGCATCACAGATGCTGTCGCAATGAGCCGTGCGGAATTGGAAGATCCCCTGGCCAGCAGGCGAATGCCTTGTGACGAGGAAATATTGACACTGTCCTATTAATGATTGGTTACACTTGTGCCTCTTTGATCACCCAAATCTCGTAAAACCTGACATGAACAATAACCTAAGTTCCACAAACCCATACCCCTGCCAACAATTATTTCCTCACTAATTATACATACCTGTTTGTATATCAATCACTAGCTACTAACTAAGTATATCTGATTCACATCTTTTTGGCATCCTGAAAATTTATCACTAGAATAATGGCATGCTAACAGTATATGATAAGTATGAAAATCCCAACATTTACCACTAACCTTAATGAATGTACTTACCTTGCTGTCTCAAGAACCAAGATCTTATCTACTTCCACGGCAGATGGATACACCTTATAACCCTTGATGCAGCTGAGAGGCAGGTTGAGCTTTGGTGCCCCTCCATACAGACTGTACACTAAAAAGGCAAGAAGAAAATAGATGACAATCAGCGTGAGAGACAGAAAATGATTTTAAGGTCTTCAGTCCTATGTCTTTCTTCCTCCCATCTTTCTGAAAAGAATCAATGCTTGACAGCCTAATTGATTCTCGTGATGCAGTGTTTCCACCAATCTCTTACAAATCAGCAATGCATTGTAAGATCAATGGCACCTGAATTCCTTTCCAGAAAAGTTCATGGGCATAATAACCTTGAAATTCATCTTTTTGACCAAAAGATAATCCTTCCAATGGACAGGAATGCTGCACCAAGTCCTCCTGATTGTAAAGCAATTAAATCTTGAAAAAATCCTTGACTCTGCCAGCTGTATTCTTGTCATGAAAGCTTGCTGGTGATTGCCTGTCAGTTTCTGAAAGTACTTGACGGCACCTACACTCTTTGTACATTGTACCAGTTGCAGTAATGTAATACAATGTAAAGCTTCTCCAATATCCATAAACTTTGATATAATCACCTTCAACACTTCTGCGAGTGACTCTGATACGAAAGACCCCGGTCAGCTTGATGGTTGATGCCAGCTCAGTTGGCATGACGTACACTTTGTAGCTTCGCCTCTTGCCAGGGCTCCGGCTGGCACTGGCCCCATCTGGTTTGGGTCGAATCATGACAGAGGGACCTGCAGAAATGAAATAGATGTATAGCAGTGAAAGCCATGATTTACCAAATGGTCAGACAGGATTGACCAATCAGAAGCCTCCATTTTTTATTGATTATTGATTATGAAGCCGCATAATGTCATTGGAAGGCATTCCTGATGACAAGCTATAATTGTACTAGCATTTTCTCATTGCAAATGAGGACCTGATTTGGCCAAAGTAGGCTTGTTGGTCTGGTAAAATAGGGCTGTTGATGCAATGGATACTGTCCTGCCACCGTAGGATCTGCTTGGAGATTAGGATGCTTTCCAATTCTACATGTTCCCTACCTTCAGATGACAGTGGGGAACTCTGTTGTTGGGAATCTGCAGTAGACTGGCGTTCGGTGCGATCCTCCCCCGAGGGTGGCTCCCGGCGCGGTACCGGCTCCGGGGGTTTCACCAACTTCGAACTCAGCAACTTCACGGCTGAAATCCACTCCAACATCCTCATGTTGTCGTCGCAGGCCAGGATGAGCGGGGGTTGTTCTTCGTCGGGAACGATGGTGAAACAGTGCTCGTGCTGACTGGCAGCCCTGCTGACTCGGCCAACATGGGCAATACCTTTGGGGCAATGTGATTTTTTTAGTGGACACGTAGGATAAAAAGATGTACATGTAGTACCTACACGACTCTTGTTGCATCCAGCTGCTTTTTTGCATAAGCGCACCTGTATCTTTTCTGCCCACATGTTTTCCCATGTTATACTACCAGTAAATTATTAAAGTTATTAAAGTAAAAAATGGGTACCTGACTACGGTTGGGGAGGTAAAAGGCGTGGAAGGAGAGGGATGGGCTCTGCCTTCCGATACTGTGCCCTAGACATAGTGGATCAACAACCCACTACCCCTACTGCCTCAAAAAGGCTATGGGACTACCTTTACCTAATTTCACTAACTTATATTCCTTCTCTGAAAATGACAATTTACCGTACCTGTTAACTCAATGACTTTTGTCGTCCCCCTGCCTTTGGCCTCTGTCTCGGTATGTGCGGCTGCTCGTTCATGATTATAGAACTCCAGAGCAATTTTCCCCTCCTCAAACTCGTCCCGAAGAAGAACGAAGTACCTCTGCCATGTCTAAGAAAATTACAAGAAATGACCTCGAGGTTATACAACCGCTTCCATTCTGATATACCAGTCATGGAAGCGTGTGTATAACCTCGAGGTCATTTCGTTATGCTACTAAAAGTCATACTTCCCAACCCGGGGCCCCGCCAGGAGCTTTAATGATGTAAAATTAAGTATGATATAAAAGACAACAAAATATAAAAAAAAGTTTTAAGAAATAATCATGAGCACTATTTGTGTAATATTCTCAATGTTAATTGTTAATTTTTCGTTCATGCAAACAGCCCTGCCGGACCCAGGTTTGGAAATGTGACCTTAACATTACTAAGTACCATCTCCAATGATCATTAAAAAATGCACGTGCTTAAATATACAAGTATATACTAGTATATTGTTACTCAGTCAGCCAAATTACTTACCTTTTGCTTTCAAAGAAGAAACAAACCCCATCAAAAGTAACATAAGAAAAAAAGAATTTTCTGTAGTAGATGGACTTGACTCAATGTCGTGTGAGGATGGAGAGGTACGATGCCCGTAGTACGAAAAGTGCGGCTATAGTGTCCTAGGTTTTTCTGAGCACCGGGTACTATACTAGTAGTCATATTTTAGGCTGAAAAAGGGTGTTATTTTCCAACAGACAAATTATAAAAGCCCCCTCCAAAAGGTCCTAGTCGTACCAAACCTATTGTAGCTGCCGAGTCTCTTTCGTCCTCTCCGTCTATTTGCGGAGAGAACGAAAAAAAACTTGGTAGCTGAAATAGGCTTGGTAACCAGGCTACAGTCGTATAACCTGCTAATTAGGAGGCCAGCGCGCGCTATCTTGCCGAATTAGACTTTTTCTTATTCACACATTGAGGAAGATGATACAACACAAAGTGGTTGCGCACTCAAGTAACAGGGACTTATAGACTGGGCAACCATCTATCCAGTGTTATCTATACATCGATGGATGGATGTAAAATGGCAGTTTCATTTTGCTACACAATGTAGGTTGCAAATTGGGCACATCGCAAGATATGTCTAAGCATCTACGTGTAAATAAACGGTGTTGAAATCCCTTTTATCCATTAACTACTACCAACCTCAACAATACAAATATATAGTCACAGCTTTTTGTGCTGTGAATGCTACGAATGTTGACTCGAAAATCAGACCAGGCCCTGAAGTTGTTCCATATTCATTACAAGGTCAGTCCAATATTAGTAGCAGACTGTGATTTGTGTACGCGTTGTTGTTGTTTTCCCCCGAAAAGCTAGAGAGCTATAGATTCGTCACTATGAGAAGTTAGATGACTTTTTCGTATCTTAATTCTGTAGAATGTACAAAAAATATGCCCTGCCATATTGACGTGCTGTTTATGAGAGAAGACAATTATACAACCCAAGATATCTCGAAAAACGTACCCTTAGCCTGCGTAACCTGCTGCCGAACGGTGGTCTTTTGATGTACAGGTACCCCTGGCGCACAATATCACCTGAAGTTGCCATAGATGCACCTTCGCATGGAGGAATCATCGGGTACAACACTTAGATGTATGCCCTGCTCCCTGGACGCCTATTGCGACGTTATTTTCTGGCGTTAACCATGCACATTCATAAGAAAGAAACAATTTCCGCCAGCTTTGCATGATGGTAGACAATTAGCGGCAGTGCATTTTTCCCTGAATATGAATAAATGATACTGTTATGATATAACTTTCAACGGGAGGACAATGAATATGTACTTAAATACAAGATCCCTCATTTAGTTGAAGACAAGTGTGGAAATGTTCAGGTCAATTGTTTGTATCTTACTTTGGTTCCCCTTCAACAATGCCGTTTTTGTTTTTTTCGACTTCGGATAGCGGTTATATTTGCCGAGATAAGGGACGTCGACAGTACAATATTAAGCACGGTAGAGAGCCTTCTCCCAAGGTAAAAGCTACACTGCGCGCCCCCTTCTAGTGTATCAGACTGGACTGTACCTTGTTCAAAGCCCCAGTGTCACACATAGTCGACCGTGGCCTCCCGACTTTCTCCAGACCATGGTTGGGAGTTAGTTGGAAGCAAGGTCATCCATGTTTGGTCGGCCAGGTTGCCTATTGGTCATTAGAAGTCTTTCATAAAGACTTTCATATTCAAGGATCTTAATTACCAAAACCGCTCACACTCTAAAAGATACGAATAACACAGATACAACTTACACGTGATATGAAGTGAATAATATTTGTATTATACAGACTGTATTTAACATACAATAAAATTTGATGTATTATAATTGTTACTCCAAACACAACAGATTCAGATATACAGTAATATGTTACCACAAAGTATTTAACACAAAGCTATGAGATTAAGCAACGTACCTAACCGCCCTATATAGCGGACGGAGTGCGGTGGCCTCTAAAAATAGCAGGTGCCTAAATGTAAGACGTGGGAAACTGTGTGGGGGAAATAGATATCCATGCAAATGTTGGAAGGCAAAATTGTGACATTTTTCTAGCTCCCCTTTTCTGGTACAAACGGCCCACTTAGTAACTAAAACGGGAACTAGAAAAATGTCACAATTTTGCCTTCCAACATCTGCTTGGAAATTAGTAGGAAGTGTTTTTTTTTTTTTTGCTTTACACACCAGACTGGAGGTCATGTGCTCTCACACCTGTGCAATAGAATAGTGTGCCATCCATGTCTGCCAGGTGGAAATAAAAAAAAGGTAATCTTTTGAATTATGGTAGTATTGAACAAGAAGTGCTAGTATCAATTTTTATGTTTACCTCTGCATAAGGAAAACATATTGTTTTGGCTCTATTTCTTCTTCTCCAAACAAATAAGGTCAATGACCTGGACCAGACAGCTGTCACCAGCTGGTAACTGGTGCTGTAGTAGACATCCTGTGGTGTTGGATTACATTATGTAGCAAGACAGAGTTGGAGGGGCTGGTCACTATACACATGTATATGAATATTGTGACATTTTTCTGTAAAAATAGCAGACTACATGTAGTTTGTTAGGCTACTAGCCATGTGAAGGTAAACATTATGTATTTGCTTTGCAACTGTTACCTTTCTAGTTTTTATTGTGTTTGTGTAGACATGTGGTGTTAAAATAGCTGCATTAATACTGTTTGATACAATCCCACCACAATATCATATGAAACCTTCTGCAGTGCACCTATCAATCAGCTTACCAACAAGTGCATTTTGTTTGTCTTAGCATTATATGGAGACCCTATATTCCAAACATCAATTTGGTTAAACAGGTGTTATTAACTTAGTCCAAACTGTAACTTGTGAAACAATTATTTCCTTGAAGTTATATTTAGACCAAGCAGACTTCTGAAAAGATTGCTGAAAGAAAAAGTTGACTTTTGCCAAATGTTGCGTAGCTTGCCAGATTAGAGTTGGTCAGCCATAGAGAAAAGTGTTATGTGCCTTTCCCAAAGGCACAACATTGTGGCCTGCTAGGCTAGGGATTCAAACCCAGAACCTTCAACTTCAAGGTCAACTCACAACCACAAGGCCATCTTTTAAGTAATGATTGTGTCTCCATAGAGGTCATTGACCCCAGCATAGACATATTAGAACAGCCCTGCACTTTCACTGTCTTTCTTTCTTCTCTCCAAATTGACACCCCATGGATCTTCTGGCCTCTGGTTGTCAGCTGCCTGTTCAGCTGCTTTCAACTTCCTCCTCCTTCTCCGGGACCTTGCAGAGCTGACACTACTGCCCTTCTCCATCAACTTCTTAGCCTCCCTTCTCCTCTTCTCTTCTGCCTTTGCTGCTAGCTTGGCCATCTCCTCCCTCTCTTTCTGCAGTTTTCTTTGCAGCTTGACGTCCTTGTTTACTTGTGCATAGAGAGGAACAGCAGCGGGCGGTGGGAGGTTCAGGTTGTTCAAATCAGACATCTTATCGTCGATCTCCATGTACTCATGCTGCTGAGGTGTCTCCGAGACGTCTTGATTGTCGTCGTCAGAAGCTTCTGGGATGTCGAAGCTTATCTGCAGAATTTGGTCGTCAGTTTGCAGAGGTCCACTTGCACCGACACGACCCAAACCAACATTCTGTTCCTCAGAAGGGCTCAAACTGGTGGATGGCTCCTCCTCTATGATGTTCAGTGTTGGGACCTGAAACCACAGCAAAAAGTCAGAAAAGAAACATATTACTTACTGTGCTTTAAGGTGACGGCTGCACGGTACATATTTCATATGTACATGACATTGTATTTTGTTGCAGTTCACTATTTTCCTCAACGTTTTTATTCTCTATTTAGTAGGAGCCCCCCAAAAAACTCTGTTTATGATAAACATTATTCTGAAAACGTCAAAGTCTGCAATAATGGCAATATTTACTGCAGTTATCCACAATGTTCTTTGTGTAACTATCCAATCATCAATGAATCAAACTCACGACTGGAGATGAGTCGTCCTCCCTGTGAGGTTGGCTGGGATGGGCAGGATCGTCAGCCGGTCTCCTGGTGTGCAAGTCTGTGGTCCTGCCATCACGCACTCTGACTGGCTCTACCATAGCATCTGCAGACAACAGGTGTCTTCCATTCTCAGTATGATGTCTTAACAGCTATGACAGCTCAAATCAATACACAATTTCATGTATATGCAGCTAATATGACAAATATACATTATATGAAAGCTATGACGATGATAATGGCCTGATGTGCCTTAAATGACCAGGCACAGAAGGAACTAAGGTGCTAAGGAAAGGCAATTTCAACATACAAGCATGTATAACAGGTTTCAGACTATTCCATTTTGGTAATGTCACATTGGCAATGTAACAAAGGAAACACATGAGATTGTAAAAATATATAACATTAGAAGGACACCAACTTGTATTCCATTATTTCCAACATGTACAATGTATGCTGCCAAAAAAGAAAAAGCTGCAGGCTTACCCAGTACTTCAGGATCAGGATCTGAATTAGCTTCCTCCTCGATGATTGGCCGAAAACTGTCATTGACAAAAGCAGTGACATCATAGCTCCCTTGGACACCAGATCTGCTACTCTCAATGGATCCTTCATACATGAGCACAAAAAATCTGATGAGTTCTTGATGTGTCAGGCATTATGCCTCAGTCAACAGTTGCTTAACTTGCAGGACCAATATAAACTAGTTCAATAACCAACTGTTTCAGTTTCAGTTCAGTTTATTCGCACTTTAAAAAATGTAACAAAACAAATACAAATACAAAAATATAAATGAGATGTAACAGTGCAGGGAGGCCGGAAGCATAAAATGCTTATAAAGAGGCCTCCCTTCATACCTTAATTAACAATTCAAATAAATCGGATAAATAAGAAATAAGTTAGGTAACTGGTAAATGAAACAAAACAATGAAACAAAATACGATACAATACAATTTACAATAATGAAAAGTAGTAATGAAAAGTAATAAAGTAGTAAACAAGGAAACATAAAAATTAGGAATGTGTGGGGTTATTTAGGAAAGCTATTTTAATATGATTTTTGAAAATGGTGAAGGAGGGACTAATTTGTAAGGTTCTACTTAGGTTGTTCCAAATTGTTGGGCCCTTGTACGTGATTGTAAATTGACGTATATTTGATTTCGCATTGGATGGCCTTAAATAATTGCATTGGCGTGTGAAGTGGTTGTGGATATCTGAGTTTAATAAAAAGGTGTAGGTGTCGTAGAAGGTTTCAGGAAGGCAAGGACATTTATTTATTATCTTGTACATTAAAAGACTGGTTTGTAGTCTATTTATGTCATTTATGGTCAGTATTTTGAGTTTTTTAAATAACGGTGCAGTAGGGAAAGTAAATGAAACTTTTGACGCTACTCTGTCAAGCTTCTCTGGGCTTTCACTACACATACAAACTTACCTGACATTTCAGGTATGATTTTTAAATGAATTATGCAGGAATTATGAAGTTTGCTGCATTTTGCCATTTCCTTTACAGGTTTAGTGTCACAGTAACTGTTGCAGTGCATTACTTAGTTAGTTGGACTACATGGAGAGAAACAAAAAGCCGAGGACAGAGAGACACATCATGCAAACATGCAGTTGTCTGTATACCTGTTTCAAACACGTCACCTTGGCCTTGCTGTTGTTCCCTGTCCTCCCACAGCTGATCTGTGCTCAGACTGTGCCTCTGCAGGTCTTTGTGTTGTTTCCGCTGGACGAACACCACACAGGCAGCCACCCCCAGCAGCAGCACAAGGCCAACACAGCCTCCAACAATCGCCAGAATAACACCTGACCAGAACATACAAAAACAAGAACACATCACTTAGACTGACATGGATTCGTTAAGGGTGATATGGAAGGAAATAATCAGTCACTCATATATTGAAGTGCTTATGACATCAATGACACCAAAATAAAACATTCTTCTGATTAAATGATCATAAATATAAAAATTTGAGCCCAAATATATAGCCTTCTCCTGAAATTGAAAATTTATGATCATAGTAATCTGTGGACTTGTCATGGCAAAACTCTAATATAAGCCTTAAAATTAGTTAAAAGCAAGATCAATTCATAGAGCTTACCTGTTGACAAAGTCTTGCTGGCTGCTGTTCTTGTCTCCTCTTCTTCCCAAACTGGTACTCTCATGTGCAGACTGTATGGGCCATCGCCTCCCTCATTGTAGGCTGCAACTTTTACATCATATTCCTGATCCTCAGTTTCAAGATTTTCAAACGTGTAGCGGGACAGGTCTGGGCCTGGGACTCGATAGGTTGTGAATGTGCTCGTCCCAACTGCTCGGAAGCTGACCAGGAAACCCACGATAAAGTCATCTCCCGATATCAACCATTTCATAAGTATAGAATCAGCTGACACACTTTTTGCATATGTAACGGTAGGTGGCACACTTGGCCTTAAGTGTGGGGTCACTGCCGTGACTTGAACAAAACTACTCCACCTGTTTAGAGCTGTGTTTCCTGCTCGAACTTTAATGTTATAAGTCATGCCATGTTCCAGGGTTAGGCTCTCTTCTAGAGGCATCTGATGACTGTGTGTTACTTCTTCCTCTTGGCTGTTATCATCAAACCTCTGGTATGAAATATGGTACTGAATGTTTTCAGCTGGACCATTTAAGTTCAATGGCAATGTCCACCTGACAGTGACGATATTTTCACTCACTGACGCTCTTACAGACCTCGGAGGGGAGGGTACATCCTGTAGGGTCTGGATCTGGTCAGACAGGTCACTATAATTACCTGCACCAAGTGCATTGTTAGCTCGCACACGGAATGAATATGACCTGTATGGGTCCAGGTCAGCGACAGTGTACGGTGGTCCAGTCACTTGGTTGGCGACGATCCAGTTCCTGTTGTCAGCAGCCTGGTAGTCAACAGTGAAAGAAGATGAGGGGACATCACTGCAGTCTTCATGCCTCCATGTTAACGTGGCATTCTCTGATGTCACGTCAACGACAGTTGGTTTACCGGGGGAACATGGTCGGGTGATTTTGTACCGGTCCTGGCCAAAGACGTTGGCGGCTTTACAGTAGAAAACATCTGATGGCTGGATGTAGTTTCCCATGTCCACATGATCAATGTACAAGTCATCGTTTTCGTCAACCGTAAGGCCTGGAATCGCTGTTCCAAGTATTCTTACATCTCCTTTCCACCACGACACTACAGGGGTGGGAGATCCAACTGAAACACATCTCACCCTAACAGCATTTCCAACAGCCATGGCACTGATGGCAATGAGCTTAGGAGGACCCTGCACTATCAACTGCACATCAGTTTGTGCTGACCCTAACATGTTATTCAGAACACACCGGTAAAATCCGGCATCAAACACATTGCAGGAAGAGATTTGGAGGCTATTTCCGAACATAAAGAAACGCCCGTCATTTGGGGTTACTGGGAGACCATTTGGATAAAACCATGAAACAGTAGAGGGTGGGTCACTGTTAGATGTACAGTTTAAAGTAGCAGTGTCATTTTCCATGACAACCTGTGGGCTGTTTGATGTAACATCTGTCGGGGGGATCTTGACATCCAAGTAGAAAAGTGTTTCTACTTCACCTACAGAATTGCCTGCTCTACAAATATAGACACTTTCATCATCTTCCCTCACGTTTGTGATTATGAGAGTACCAATAGTACTGACACTAAGTCTGGTTGACAGCTGATTTTTTAAGGACCCTTGGCCAACTCCTTGACCAATTAAGACATCATTGCCTGCATTGTCTTGCTTGTACCATGAGATAGTCGGGGTGTCTCGTGCACTAGCACTGCAGGGCACCTGGATGGATTGGGTGATGTTGACGGTAGTGTTGGTTGGAGTGACGGTGAAGACTGGCACATCAGGTAACCACACGTTTGCTGGGGCTTGGTGGCTGCCTGCAGCATTGTGTGCTATGCACACGTAACTGCCTAAGTTCTCCTCATCAATGCCTGTAAGGGAATCGAAAATGTAGATGTTTGAGAAACATGTCATAACATGAATACACACACATATACAAACACATACTGTATTACATAATTATTCATCTATACACACACTCACTCACTCACACACACACACACACACACACATTGTACATACTCACGGTGTCACATGTATTACATTCAATCTGAGAATTCGGGGAAGACATGACATGACAAGCAGGTCATACTTCTAAGTTTCTCACCTGAGATAATGAGAGTTCCATTGCTGGCAATTTGCACATTACTCTGTGACACTACAGTATTGTCCTTCCTCCATTCTATTGTAGGAGTGGGATCACCTGAAGGATGACAAACAATATAGATGTTATCACTAATCACAGTTCACAGTGTAAGATATTTTGTGGCAGGTAATTGCAAAACAAAATATAGATGTGCCCAGCATCAACCTATGGTTAGAAGAGGTCTGGGACAATTTAAGGAGAATTTCAAAGGGTCTCAGCCTAGCAGAAAAGACCGTATTAGCACCAGAAAACCCAAGTAAGATTGTTAGACAAGTGGTCCTAATTTGATCTTAATAACTTCCATGAAGTTGATTACGAGCATATATCTTACCTGTAGCCTGACAGTGAAGCTGGAGGCCTTGCCCCATGTGCACAATTGTTTCCACTTCAGGTGTAACCGTGAAGACTGGCAGGCTCCAAACAGTCAGATATGCACCCTGTTCTACAGAACCAAGCACATTCTCAGCCCTGCAAAACAGAACAAAGTGCATGTACTTATCATAAGAAATTTTAACCTACTCTTTCTTACTCATTTTCATAGGAAACTACTCTTTCTTACTCATTTTCATGGGAAACTACTGTAAAATCTTACTCATTTTAGTTTAGCTGAATGATAATGTTACTGCAAAGACATACCTGCACAGGTATACTCCTTCGTCTGCATTAGTGACGCCCATGACCTGAAGGTTCCCGCCGGTGGATATATCGTACTTCCGACTGTCAGACACTGGAGAGCCATTGAAGAACCAGCTGATAGCTGGAAGTGGATTGCCTGGCAAGGAGACAAAGATTTAAGACCACAGCTAAGATGCTACAGCTGTATTATACCACAGAAGGATGAAAGAACAAAATACAAATTGAATGCAGTGGAAATAAGTCAGGTAACATGTTGCAATAAGATTGTCATAATTCTGCTTTTATGAAGTGTGCACAAATAAACAACACTTACAAGTAGTTTACAAAATTTAAAGAAGGGGAGAACAAATGAACAAATTAGTTCTCTCGGCAATGGACATACATGTGGCCTTACCAGTAGCTTGGCATGGCAAGAGTGGACTTTCATTGATTAAAGCCTGGGTATCTTGTGGCAGGTGTGTAAAAGATGGTCCATACTGTACATGCAGTGTTGCTGAAAATGTGGTTCTGCCCACAGTATTTGTCGCCAAGCACCTGTATTAATTGTACATATTTCATCAGACAAAATATGTACAATAATTGTAACAAAATCTATTTCTTTTGGCTAATGTGTAAGTACTGTGAGTCATGAACTTTTGTAGTAGTTGTATTTTCTGTAAAAAGGTAAAGGGAGGTTTTTACAGATTCAATCAAATCTGTAGTACAGTAGTCATACATGTACAAAGAAGACAGATTCACGCTGCCCTGAATTCATGGTTTAGAATTAGAGGTCACTGCAAAAGTTTTGCAATTTACAGTTACTGTATACATTTCATTTCTGTGCAGATGTCTATGTCAACGAGCCTTAGGCCCAATGATAGCTTTTAGAGGAAACAGTCTGTATGTGCTGCTTAACTAAAAATACAAGACATAAAAATACACACAAACTAACCTGTATTCACCCTCATCTACTCCTCTCACAGTGGTTATGGTCAGCGTCCCGTTACTAGACACTGCAATACCTGAAGGTCCAACCTGTGCACTGGGTGCAGGAAGTGTACCTGTAGAACAGTCAGCAGGTCAGTCTTTAAATCTCTATCAAGCAGAATGAAGACATCTTCAAAAATCTATGAATTCTATTTTGCAGGGGATAACTTTTGGAATACTCAAAGGTAATCCAATTCTACTACATGTACTGGATAAATTACTTCCGGATGTTTTGAGCGACATCCATCACTCACTTCTTCAGCATCATTATTCTTCAGCGTCACTTCTCAATCAGTAATAGATGTCACTCAAAACATCCAGAAGTAATCTCAGTAATTTATCCAGTAGTAGAGTTTGAATTACCTATAAGTATTGTTCACCTGAATGTCTAACCTTCATCAACGCAACTTTTGGAATAGTTTTTGAACCGAGTGACTTGGCTTCAGAATAAAACCAACTGTCCCTGGCTTCATAGGAACCTTTACCTATGACATTGTGAACCATGATATAGTTTTATTACCTGAATTGGGGGTTGTCCAAGTGATGAGAGGTGTGGGGATCCCAGCTGCCTGACAGGAGAAACTGACGGACTGACTGAGACCACAGGTCTGGTCCACAGGAGTCTGTGTGAAGGTGGGACCTACATGAACGGTCAGAGAAGCACTGGAACGGACACTTCCCTGCCAGATAAAACACACCAGATACATATATCATCACCAGAGATTTTTATGAAGACTACATAGATTATAAACAGCTTACATATCTATATTAAGTCCATGTCACCAGCAAATTTCAAATCCAAATACAGGTTACTTATATATGGCCTAATGGACTAATGACTGAAATTATGGACTAATGACTGAAATTTACCTGTGAGTTCTCAGCCGTGCATATATACACCCCCGCGTCTGACTGTTGAACGTTCCGTATCCTCATCCAACCACTGCTGACAAACTCCACTCTCCCAGCAGGCAGGTCTCCTCCAGCCTTCCCCCAGGTCAGCACAGGATCTGGGCTGGCACTGGCCTCACACACAAACAGCACCTGCCATGGGAAGGAATGTCATGGAAACTGTTATGATATGTTCTCCGTTTCTTGCTTTCTTGTACCTTGTTGTAAAGATTTGTCAGGCACTAAACTGTTAAAGGTCAAATATGCTGACTGAAGAAAAAATGTCACAGTCATCACATCTCTGAGTGGAATGAATGATTTCTAAATCCAACCTTTTTTAATGGGAGCGCAAAAATATTTTTATGTACAATCTTTTATGTATGACTAAAGATATCCTTACCGATAGGCCAACATTTACTGTCTTGTCTTCTGGAGTTCTGGTGAAGACTGGCAGCGCAGTACTGAAGACATTTAACACAGCACTCGCAGCATTTGTCCCAAAACTATTGGTCGCATGGCAAGTGTAAAAACCAGCATCTGTGCCCCGGACATCGGTGATTAACAAGCTGTTGTTAGGGGAGATGGTGAATCTTCCATTGTTGACAATGACATCATTGTTATTGTCAGTCCAGGACAGAAAGGGGGAAGGGGACCCCGTCGCCACACAGTCAAAGATGGCGGCTGCACCCCTGGACACTGACACTGGCCTTGGTGTAACAGTGAAAATGGGACGGTCTGCAAAGACAGGATCTCCTGTAACATAAGTTAGAATCCATCATCATACACCTGAGTGACCTGACCCTCTTCGAACTTAAATGTTTGATCATGATGATCATATGTTTGGTTATATTTTCGGACATGTTAAAATCCACAGGTCTGTTAAAGCAGTATTAAACCACCTGTAACACATCAGTTTTGGCCTTCCAGAGTGGTAAGAAGTCGGGGTTTATTTTTACCCAACTGCTGATTAACATTTAAGACAAAACAGCATCAACATGAGGACTAATGGTCACACTTACCCTGCAGCAGTACGGTGGCTGCACAGTAGAACAGGTAGACAACTTGCAGCCAACGTTCTCCAGGAAGGTTTCTGGTACACATGATGTTCACATAGTCACATCAGAGGAAAATACAGATG
This sequence comes from Branchiostoma floridae x Branchiostoma japonicum, assembly GCA_013266295.2. NCBI lineage: Eukaryota > Metazoa > Chordata > Leptocardii > Amphioxiformes > Branchiostomatidae > Branchiostoma > Branchiostoma floridae x Branchiostoma japonicum. The sequence goes on along the minus strand of CM023837.1, from coordinate 5,901,890 downwards.
ACATCTAGCATGTCTAGTAAGCACAAATCCGCAGGTGTGCAGCGTCTCTGTTCCTGTGGTATTTATTGATGGTAAAACACGCAGTCAGGTGGGCTTTGCTGTTTGGACTTTGGCTGGCTCAGAGTGTGATGTTGTTCTAGCAAATAGGCCGTTGCTCTCCCACAGCCTTCAGTAAACAGAGTAGACCTACATTGTAACATATCAGTGTTTGATAGTGAAAAAGTGATCACACTGACTGACAGGCAATATTTTTAATTTGAGCAGAGAAATAGTGTAACAGCGAGGTATATAGGCGTCACAAACTACCCAGCCCAATGTGTCCTGGACCTTTTGGCCTAGCGGTTTGGACGTCCGGTTGTGAGCAGCACACGCCGCGCAAGCGGCGCGGGTTCGATCCTGGCCTGGGAGTCAGAGTCAACCTTCGAGTGTTACCAACCCACTTTCTAAGGTGTTACAATGGTGTCAGAAGTGGCCCTGTGAGATATGGCCAAGCTTAGTGTGCCACGCAGGGACAAAATTAAAGAACTTACGGAGATTCGAGGACGAATCTTAGAGAAGAGGGGGAGTAGTGTAACAGCGAGGTATATAGGCGTCACAAACTACCCAGCCCAATGGGTCCTGGACCTTTTGGCCTAGCGGTTTGGACGTCCGGTTGTGAGCTGACACGCCGCGCGAGCGGCACGGGTTCGATCCTGGCCTGGGAGTCAGAGTCAACCTTCGAGTGTTACCTACCCTCTTTCTAAGGTGTTACAATAGTATACGAGCATATGAGGAGGTTCACAAATATATAAGACTGCACATGCCCTTGAGTGGCGAAGATGAAGGCCCCCAAAATGTAAACAAAGACCTAGGGTTAAAGGCCAAGGCCCCAAATGTAAACAAAGACCTAGGGTCAAAGGTAAAGGCCCCCAAAATGTAAACAAAGACCTAGGGTCAAAGGTAAAGGCCCCCAGAATGTAAACAAAGACCTAGGGTCAAAGGTAAAGGCCCCGAAATGTAAACTACAAAATATTCATTGTCATTGTCTTTGTTTACATTTTGGGAGCAACATTGTGCATCTGTTGTCTTATTTGTGAACCTCCATATTGTAATCATTGAAATCAACAAAAACCGCAATATCAAACTTACAGCTATAATATTAATATGGAGACTAAAATAAATTTGGTTAAAGGGCCTATATGCAACATTTGGACAAGGAAACTACCTCCTTGATTAGGACAATGCAACGTTACATAATTTTCCTGTCATTTCTAATTTTCATTATTAATTTTAGCAACTAATATTACACAATGCACAAACGTACAGATAACGTTATATCATTGATAGCTTTGCGATATCCTAGAATATAGATTAGCATTAACGTTATACTGTATCATATTTACTAAACAGATCTACTTACGGAAAATAAACAGGTCAGGTCGGGCACAAAAATTGTTGACCTATTGTATTAAATGACTAACACATGCGCAATAACATAGATCGCATCAAAACCCAAAGTGGAATAATGGCAAGTTTCGTATGCATTAGAATATATCTAATAACCATTGAAGTGCTTCAATGTGGCGTGCAAAATAATTTACAGTTTTTAAAAAAGATTTAGGACATTACACAAGCCTACAGTTACTTAATAACGTTACCTCCCATACGTTTAGCTTTAATACCCGGTAGGAAGGGACCATTATGACCCTGTGAGGGGTGTGTATTAAGAAAGTAATAAATCGTGATTCAGAACTACAGATGGGCCAAAGGTTATAATTATAAGACCGTATATTTTGATAAACTTAAAATCTTCTTTTATAATATAAACTTTTCATCATAAAGTATCATTTCTGCTTAATAAATAAATTGGACCCCTATATTTCAAATGGTTACGTCAAATAGTTGCTTAGCAACATGTAGCTCTATTGGGGTCACACTAGGTCACCGCCGTACACCAGGGAGGATCTGTAATAAATTTTCAACATGCCACCAAAGAAGCCTGCTACTACTGCACCGAAAGCCCCAAGAGTGGCTGCCAGAGGTGCTGCTGTGCCAAAAAAGACCAACGTTCCCATCAAATCCACTAAGGGTAAGTTCCCTATGAATGTACAACGTTAAACTAACAGTTAACTTTTAGATTTCAAGGAGGGAGGCGTGCCCTGGTAACTTGAGACGCTCCCAACTTGAGACAGCTTTTAATCATCGTATTATGCATAAGTTAGCTGTGTTTGTTGCCATTGACGGTGCTGATAGAGAGGTATATAAACCTAGTTCATGCTCACAGCTGTCACTTGCATGCAAGATATACTTGTACCTTAAAGGAATAATAGTTTTGTTGAAAAATAACGTAAACACCGGTGGCGTGCCTTGCTTCGATCAGCAAAAAAGTTTCCCGCGCACATACAGCCCCGGTGTCCTCTGGAATTATCACTGCGGGTTCCGCTGAGATTTTTAGCAGTCGGCATGCTGGTAGCACAGACACAATTTAATAGATGCAAATAAATTATGCAAATGATGAGCTAATTTGCACAATTAACGAGGAAATTGTGTACCACCAGTCTTTTACATATTGGGACACACTGATTTTTTTCTCCGCATATTTGTTTGCTTGTAACATGTAGGAGCCCCTGTGGCAAAGAAAGGAGCAGCACCACCTCAGAAAGGGAAAGTGACGACTCCTTCCAAGAGTGAAGCTTCAGACAAAAATCAGAAGAAGGTAACGTTATGGTTTTGAGATTGACTTCATTTAGAACTCTACCACAAAATCTGGTCATTCCATCCTTTCAACCTTCTAACCTAACCATGGAAAAATACAATCCTCTATATCTGTAATACTGTTGTTTTTATTATTAAATATACCTTGTTACGTGTAATGTACACTTTTGAGCAGAGATGGCCTGGTACCAAGGAAACAATTTGATATTGGTTCATAATGCTTGCTTGGTACTGCAGCACTTAGCTGTACTATAAGTATATAGTTATTTTTGGATGGAACATGTACAAAATGTACATTTTTTTTGGCTCCTCCAGGTCTGGACCAAGGAAGATGAAGCAGCCTGTAAGATCCAGAAAGTCTATCGAGGTTACAGGGCTAAGAAGTTACTGCAACAGAAGAAGAAGGAGAAGGAAGACTACCTGGAGCTGATGGAGAAATTGGAAAGGGAGGTAGGTCTAAATCTTAAACATAAAATCTGAGATTTCAACCTCTGGAAGCTTTTAGAATTTTTGTGAATTAATTGGCACAACAAAGAGATGGTCTGCCATACTGACAACAGGCTTATAGAGTAAGATACAAACCTCAGAGCAAGCCCTAAGTGGGTAACTTGCATGGGTGGAGCCATCACTTCCTTCTAACTTGATCTGCAGGTCAATCTGCGGTAACCAAATCCCTCTTCCTGAGGGCCTGCATGGGGGGGTAGTGATTACGAATTACGCAAAATTTTCACCGCCGATTACGAATTACGTTAAATTCTCAGAGCTGATTACGCCTTTACGCTTTTTGGCAAATGTACTATTACGAATTACGTTGATTTTGGGGACGTCTGCCTACGGATTACGGCGACTAAAAAGCCCTGATTACGCCTTACGAAAAAGGGCATGCAGGCCCCCCTTCCTGTCTCCTTACTGCATTCAAAACCCTATGAACACAGGCAAGCACACCCAAAACAAGATAGACGAAACAGGCACCTCTGCAGTGGGTAAAAAATGTGAATGCCACTCAAAGTCTGTCCCACTGCCTGTCTCTGATTGCATTCCATTAAGAGTCACCATCAATTTTAAGTTTCCTCTTTCATCATTCTTAGAGTTATTGGTAATCACAGTTCTGTGTCCTGGTTTCACTTAAAGGCTTTTGTGAAACTGGTGAAGATGGAACAGGCCAAAGCTGAAGAAGAGATGCGGCGCATGGAAGAAGAAAGACGGAGACAGAGAGAAGCGGCAAAGAGGAGAAAGAGAATGCTTGAGGCAGCCTTTGATGGAGACAATGATGAAATTATTTCCATTTTAAAGGAGGTACAGCTGTAAATCTATCATAATGTATAATTTGATTACCTGGTGGTAGTAATCTGGAGCTTGAAGTGTAGTTTGATTGGTATTATCATGGAGGTTTTCTGTGTTTTAAACCTCCTTGGTATTATCAGAAAATGTTATGTTTTGGTCTCACAGGTGCTTTGAACACTGCCGTGGATGTGGTTAGTATATTTTGACTTACTCATAGAAGAGCATTGATGTGTGACTTCCAAAATATCAATGATCATGGTACAATGTAGACTTGACTTTGCTTCCAGGTTGAAGAGTTGGACAACAAAAATATGGTGCCACATGATGTATCAGGGAGAACTATTCGTGCCAAGCACTTGCTTGATGCTGTAGAATGTGAAGATGCCAACAACAACACTCCACTGTCAGAGGCAGCGGGTGGTGGACAGGCCGCAACAATCAAGGTCACTCTTCCAATAAGCTTGGAAATTCATAGATTATCGTGATATTTTCCTAAAATTAAATTTTAAACAATCTCATATATCAATGTTAAATGTTTCGTCACATCTGGGCTCATGTTGTTCATCTCAGAAAGTTTCGTACCTTCTGTTAGGGACGATATTTAGGGTGAAAAAGCTGGGTTCTTCATGGGTTCAACAACGAAGATGAACTTTTGTGCCAAGATTCTGGACTGGGTGATATTAACTCCCATGATGTTTGAATTCTGCCTCAGCTGCTGATAGAAAAGGGTGCTGATCCTAACACGGTTGGCCAGTTCGGACGGACACCACTGTATCGATCAGCATTTGGAGGTCACTTGGCTGCAATTGAGGTCGGTCAATGTTTACTCCTGACGAGTAGAGAAATTTCAGTTCCTTTCTGAAGTAAATTGACACTGCAGTTTTGTGCTTCAAATGCTTAATAAATGATTCTAAAATGTGCTTGCATTGTTTTGTGTAGATGCTACTTCAGTATGGTGCAGATCCACGGCTGTTTGCCAATGATGGTGCAACTCCAGAACAGGTCAGTCTACGCTTCACCACCTGGTGATGCCCACAGTGACATTTAGACAAACCCCCAAACCAGCTCCCGACCACAAACAACTTTGCTCACGAGTAACTCTCAACAATGGTTCATGTGTAAATGTGGCTTTATGTTGTAGATATTGAAAATGTTTTGTATACAAACAGTTATATGCCATTATTATAGGTAGCTGCCAACGACGATGTGGCTCAAATCCTGAGGGAGTGGGACATCTCACAGACAGAGAAACTGGTGGAGAAGATAGAGGCAGAGAAACAAAGACGGAAAGAAGAGGAACAGAGGAGGCACGAGGAGGAATGTAACAAATTAGAGGATGAAGTTGCTGCAGCAGACAAGGAGAATGATGCCAAGCAAAAACAGGTGGGGACAAATCTTGAGATGCTTTGACTTAATCTTGCTAAAACACGGACTGTGACTATAGACATTTATTGAGGAAGTTCTTGAAAAAATGAATGTACATTGTGTTGAGTAGACTTTGCAATTTGATTATGTCTTCCTCTATTGTTCAGCTTCAAGTTATTAGATTCTACACTGTGTACATTGTTGTGTTTACTTACCTGTGCAGCTGAAGAATGCCTATGAAGAGCTTGAGAAGCGGATATATGAGCATGATGAGTGCACCTTCAAGGGCTTCAATACCGAAATCACATTGCCTGTAAGTAAAAGTTTTACTTTTGTCCCGTAATATTTCTTTATAAAAAATTGTTTTGAACCAAGAAAGATTAGAATTTCTATTTTTTTATCGACCTTTTCACTTGATATATAATAGGTCCCAATTTTAAGTGAAGAATGTTTAATTATATATCTAGTTGACATTTATCATGTTAATGATGTCACAGGCTGTACAAGAAGCTGAGAGAGAACTGGAGCTGTTAAAGATCGACGCTGAGGAAATCAGACAGAGGCTGGCCGGGCTGAAACTTAAGCTCAGAGAGCAAAGAAACCTTGGAAAGGGTCAGTATTTGGGGACTGAACATTATTCAATGGGGGAAAGATGATTATTAAGTATGGGGGAGTCTGAGGTCATATAGCACAGTTTTAGGCACTGCGATTGATATCATCGGAAAAGAAAATGATTTTTTTTCTGATGTTTCTTGGCTGTTGCTTTTCTTCGTAAGACATTTGAAAGCTTCTAACCCAAGCAAGACTGGAACACGAGACAATAAACCGGATAGTGAGTGGGTGTGATACAATGCAATTGATAAAGTTATAACACAGATGATGTTCAACCTTAAAGTTATGTTCCCAGTAGCTTAGATTTTAGGTTTTGTTAGCACTTTGAATTCGTGCTTAAAAAGATTATTGACTAGCCTACATGTACATGTATGTTTCAGATGGTGTTGAGGAGGAATTGTCAGGGATAAAGGTGACCATACGGGAGCTGGATGATGTTCTCATTAGAGATGTTGGGAACAAGATCAAGGACTCTGGAAAGTATGTATGTTAAATAAACCTAGTCATCAATTTTCAAAATCTATCCAGTTCCTTGAGTAACTTACTTTGGTAATTTCGTATTGCCTGGATGTCCAACCTTCATCCACAAGATGTGAGTAATTAAGAAACTCAAGTAGCTATAGATGAAATCAAAATTAAAAGTGTGACTTGTACAACATGTATGTCAGAATGGACTCATGAAACAGCAGTTTAATCCTTTTGTTGCTTATTATTACAGATGGCCACTTGTGATTGACGAGTCTTCACAGGCGACTACTTTCCTCCGGTATCAGGACACCAACTACATAAACTCCCTCAACCCAGTACATATGGAGCCTGACAAAATAAGGATGGCTGTACTTGGAGCAATCAGGTGAATTTTAGCGCATTTATGCACTGTCAGACTCATTATAATCTGTGTGCAGGGTGCTTCTACACATGTATGTAAAAATTCTAGAAAAGTTCTGGGCAGCATGATAAGTATTGACCCACCCAAGTGGATTTTCCAGATGATATGCTGACCTTGATTCTGTTGAACTGTAGGTTTGGGAAGCCTGCCGTGCTGGACATGTTAGATGTGGATATGTTCGAGACAGCTAGCATGAAGTTTGATGGGGTGCAAAGTGGCCTAATGGACGCTATCATGACAAAGGAAATCTTGCAAGAGAACAGGTATGCCCAATTTTATCATTTTCAACTTTCACGACCCCATACCTTCGCCATATGTCGTTAACCTTTTTGGCTAATGTATCATAAAGGTTTTGCATGGGTTATGCAAATAAGGTCCCCATTCTATGATCTTCTCTACCCAAATAAGAAAAATTGTCCAAAGGATGAAAGTCTTATCTTAGCAAAAAAAGGCTATTGTAGCATTTTCTCATATGTTGTGCAAATGAGGCCCAGACTTGCATGTATGTATCATTCTATACTCTTCGTCTTTCCACAGGTACATGGCTCTGGTGAAGGAGTCCGACCCTAAAGACTACCAGCCCTCCAATTTCCTACATGCCAAGTCCGAGAACTTCAGGTTCTTCATTGTGACCAAACTGCGGTACCCACCACAGGAACTGCTGGACAGAACGTACCCCATTCGGATACACATTCCCGGGGTAGACACTGGCATACTCTGACAATCAACATTCAGAAAAAGAGATGAAATGGACCAAATAAAGACACTTGTACACAAGGAAACTGAGAATCTACCCAGTTGCTTGAGTACTAAAAGTTTTCTTGTGTATCTCATTAAGTGGATCATCAACGTATCAAAGACATATCTAGCACCCTGTACCTTTTATTTTTGTAATTTTGCAAAAGATAAGGATGATTGAAATGAATCAAACAATATACCATAATGCAAAGCATTGTCTCTTCTTAATACACCCCAAACCAACCTTAATGCATATCTGTGTATAACGTGACACCATCCATGATCCTGTCATTTCTTCCCAGACATTGCAGAAATTTCCTCCCACCTCTTAAGCTATGTGATTAACAGTTAACACTAAAACTGTGGTCAAGAACTGTACCAAAGGGATACCAAAGGTAACAACATTAAGTAGTCTCCAGCAACAGATTATGTTTCTTCAGATACTGTTATTCTGAATTAGTAAAATATGAATTTGATTTGGTGACTTGATATTAGGTTGGGACCATGCAGCAGCTGTATCATACAGTGATAATTTTTGCTGCGTAAAGCAAGGTTTAGGTGTCTAGTATTGTGTTAGTTTGCCACCATTCCTGCATCTTTGGGAATTTATATTCAACATGTTTTTGAACATTTTTTAAAATCTTGGTCTCTTAGTTTTTTTGTGTTTTTTTTCAGTTTGGTCTCTAAGTGCATTGTTCTGAGACTGACATGTACATGTAGATTGTAGTCTCCAGCAACATTATGTTTCTTCAGATACTGTCATTCTGAATTAGTAAAATATGAATTTGATTTGGTGACTTGATATTAGGTTGGGACCATGCAGCAGCTGTATCATACAGTGATAATTTTTGCTGTGTACATCAAGGTTTAGGTGCCTAGTATTGTGTTAGTTTGCCACCATTCCTGCATCTTTGGGAATTTATATTCAACATGTTTTTGAATACTTTTTTTCCATCTTGTCTCTAAGTTTTTGTTTTGTTTTTTTAGTTTGGTTTCTAAGTGCATTGTTCTAAGACTGAAACGTAGATTGCGTCCTGTACACAGCCCTGTCTTACATGTACACCAAACAGGTGGTCAGAAATAACATTATATCTTAAGCTATAATGGTTTTAAGATTGTATCTGACGTTAATTGTGTTGGAATGTTATCTAGAACATGGCAAACGATGTAATGAAATTGTATGACATTATGTCATTAACCCTTACCCATTAAGATTTGAAGTGAACGTAGATAGTTAACAAATCGTCAATGCAGCGTTTATGGGTATCTACGAACTTTTCATGACGTCATTGTGATATGGGTTCGAATGCAGATATGCAGAGTATCGACAGAGGGCGTCTAAGCCTTGAACAGTAACAGTTTTTATCGTTGTATATTTGTATAAGTGTATAAGTGCCAAAGAAGTGTTAAATTGCACGTAGATGCTGTTGAACCAGTACAAGGAAAACAGAGAATTTTACAAAACATTAGATATGAAATATGGCATGTATATTTCTATAAGCGTTTCTCACAGTAAAAGCGTTTGAAAATAAAGTCCTCCCTTTTGCAGCCATATCATCCTACTGGTATTCCTTCGTTGTCCGTGTTTAATGATCTAGCTATGCAACTTAAACCCCACCTTGGTGTCACAGAGACAATATCACAACAGTCAATTGAGCAAATGAAGACCATATTACTTCTATGTGTGCCCAAATATGTTCACAAAGAAATAATATATGCATGCATCATGCTATGTGTCCGTTTTAAATGCTTTCGTGAGAAAAGTTTTCTTGCCACCACCGTAATATTCAACGGTTCTCATAAAAATCTTATCGTACATAAATCACAGGCTTTCACGCGGTCTTTTATATAACCAGTGATTACGCAAGACTGCCATCCCCGTCATTTTAGGTGTTTACATGAACTACTACCCTGCGGCTTTACTCGTGTTTCCAACACCGATTTGTTGGAGGGTCGACTCATCGCTGTGACGTCACTGCGGCAGACGTGCCTTCCAGCCAAGCCGCTCAACAAAAGGGCGCCAGGCTATGATTAGTCAGTAATACCCCTTAAGAATGTCGATTACATGAAATCTACACGCACCATGCTCCGATTCAAATCCCATCCATTCTTATCGAATACCCCACCTTAGCTCTTCCTTTCATAACACCACGTCTTCCAAAAATATGCCGTCATTTAAGGATACAAAAAGGCTGAGGAAAGATCGCGTGGTCTTACTGCCAGCGTCAAGAAGGCGACAAAAATAGCAATAAGCTTTCCACGGAAAGTGCGAAACGTTTTGTTAAAGACCTGAAATAAGACTGACTGTAAATCGACATTCTCTGTGCTTACTATGCGGAACCATTCCTCTGTGTTTTCTCAGGTGTCTGTGAATGCCCTTCTGGTTATCCAGGCCACGTCTATTTTTTTTACCTTCGCTGAGAAGGTAATATGTTTTCCATAGCGTTTGTATGTATGTATGTGTGTGTGTGTGTGTGCGTGTGTGTGTATGTATGTGTGTGTGTGTGTGTGTGTGTGTGTGCGTGTTTGTATGTGGTTTAGCATGATAACTCAAGAAGCTTTGGCTGGATTGTCATGAAACTTGGTAGGTGGGTAGGTCTTGCTAAGACCTAGAAATGATTAGATTTTTGGCCCCCTGGCGGCTTGTTATGGTACTGCAGCGAAACTTCCGCGGTTTTTATATCTCACGATCTGGACATGGTTGGGTCCTGAATTTTGGATGGTAGGTAGCCCTTGTGCTAGGGAAGAAGTCACGTGAGTTGGGGCCCCCTAGCAGCTTGTTCCAGAACTGCAGGGCGGTTAGTTTAAAAATCGAGAACCGGTTGACGGATCGTCGTCATTTTTGGTATGTAGGTAGCTTAAGTGATGCTTGACATAATTAAATTACAATTATGCAAATAAGTACCTAATTTGCATAATTAATGAGGAAATTCTATAAATCTGCTGTGTTCGATAATAGGGCTATGAAACACTTGTGACATATGTAATTAAGAACGACAGGAACATTGGCAGATATTGATCATGTAAATGAAGACCTAATTTGCATAATTAATAGCAAATTGCTACAACTTTATAGTGGTAACTGCTGGGAATTTAATACTTGCCATATTTGGAAATTCAGTGAAGGTGAACATTGGGGTTTCGGAAAAGTTTCACAGTCACACAGAGTCCTGTTCCCTCTTGGAAGTTTGTCTGTGAAAAGCTATATTCTCCAAGAAGATGTAATTAAGGATCTGATTAAGGTTTTTTTCAACATTTAGAAGGTCTTTCTAGTAAACTAAGTGCACCCTTTAACTCGGGGAAGGAAGCGAGAACAAAAGATGCACCACTACAAAGACGTGCTAAAGGTTACAAAAACAAATGTCAATAAAGGGAGGCTGAGCCAAATCCTTACATCTGCTTGGAGCTTAGGGGAACTTATCATTACCAGCACCGAAGCAAAGTCGAAGAAGTAATCTGAACTTTTTATCAATAATCGATTCTCCAGGCAAACTCCATTCAGGTTTTATTACAGCAATGACTTCAAGGAAACCACCCGGGCATATCGATGTGGGAACTGAGCACATCAAACCGACAAATCCTACACATCACTTCCACTATCTATCGACGTTTAGATTGGACCAAATCAGCGTGAATTACCCTGATTACGGGGCTCACCACAACAGGCTCACAAAACACCTTGATATCCAGCATGACCATTACCTCTGATCGAGGATGGAATAACATGTCGAACATGCGCTCCAAGCAGAGGTTCAGGCCTCGGCTTACTTTTGACGTGTTTTTAGACGTTTAATTTTTTATCGGGCTTTCTTTTTTGTACTGTACTTTTTTGTACTATCTTTTTTTACGCTGTGTGAAAATGGACACTGCCTTGCATTACAGTATTTGATACTGTCTTGTCAACTTGATACTGTCTTGCAGCCACCATCTATCTATCCATCCATCCATCCATCCATCCATCCATCTATTTATCTATCTATCTATTTATCGATATGTACGTATATCTTGATCCTCGTTTCTTCCGCCGTATATATGGAGCGTTATCATATAACTTCATAGGGACACCAACATGGAGGCGGATGCAGCGAATATATACCATTCACCCTGATACTGGACATCAATGCGAATATCAGTGAATCCTTGCTCATTAGCTTTCAGACATCTAGAGATCTTCTGACCGTCCCAAATAACAACTACTGAGTGTGTACAGCTCACAGAGAGAATATCAGAAAGATACATGAAAACTTGCCTATGAAATTGAAAAAAAAAACATCATGTACGCTTGACTGCCACGTCCATTGAAACGCAAACCAAGGACACCAACATGGCGGCCAGCTCCCGCCTGCTTCATTGATTTAGAAAGCCCGTGTTTGACTTTTGTGTTCTACGGAGCGTCGTAGGCATGAAGATTAACCGAACAGATGGCACAATCAGGCTTTCTTCGATTCGCTCTAAAAGTAAATGGGTCGAATCTTGTGATATTCTTGAGGGTCAAAAACCAATTCAAACAGGCAATTTCTTCTCCAAGCGTGACACATTCTCCCCAGTCTCGGTTATAGGTTTGAAGAGAACATATCGTATGTTGCTCGTCTCGAGTGACGGTTCCTAATAAACCACCTGAAGGCATTGTACAAAACTTGGGTGCTAAAAACGCATCAATAGTTAATTCTAAGACATGTGATTTGGCATTCATTTCTTCGGATATTGAACTATATTCTTAGCGTGGAATCCATGAAGCTGTCAAAGGAATTTTATCTTAAACATTTCTACACAACATACAATATCGATCCTGACCTATTCATTCTTACGAATAGCAGTTTACAACATACACTGATCACCTATTTTATTACTGATATAAGATTATTGATTAATTGATTCTACACCCATTGTCCATAGCCAAGTAGCGTATACAGGGGTATATTACGCATGAAAAGTTACTTAGGAATTCAAAAGTTTTGCAGCCTGTAGTATTGGCCACTTGTTCTCTTTATTTCTTGATCTTTGTGTCACTACTTGGTTTTTATTGGTTGACCGCTGGCAAGGGACATAAAATTTTCGACCTGAGTGAGTGAAAACGTTGCAGAATGGCTTTCATTTTTGTTGCAGAAGAAAAAGTGATACAAACAGACTCAATGCGTAGTAAACATTGTATGTCTTTGTTCACTTCAATATACCTGTGCTTGTACAATTTATCAAAGTCTGTATAATCAAAATATTGAAGATTTTGAAAATGCCAATTTCAGTTTTACATTGTTAAACTGTATTTGTTGGATTACTTCGGCCGAAATCCCTACCTACCGACCCTAATCAGAAACACAACAAAGGACTGTTACAAGTGCTTAACCTACGTTCCCTTCGATGTAATCAGCTGACTGTGCTCACATATATATGTAGAGGAGTTTTGGCACGCGCCGTGCTGCTATCACGTAAAAGGCCACTGGAGTAATTTCACATTTATCAATGCAAACGGCCATTATCTGAGCAGCCGGTTAGGCCGTGATTCAAAGCGGCAGTGAGCACGCAGCGCAAGGCGTGTTCATACGTGAGACTCCCTCCCTCCCTAGTGAAGACCTAGGGCGGGGCGTGACAAGGGACATCTCCTGCCTAACACCTGCGGTGAATACCTTTCACAGATCGACTACGTCACACCGGCGCCAGAGACATCGGAATGCGGCCCTGCGGGCTATCCCAGCCCGGCAACTCACGCAGCAACATTCCGACATTGTAGCATCTCCACCGCGCCCGGGAGGACTGGAATAGCTGGGGAGGTCGGGAACAGGACTGAGAACAACGTGGACTAGAATATTTCCCCTGCTGGAGTGTACACGTGGGTTCTACCATACAGTTACTTCCATAGCTCTTCTACAATACTTCCATAGTTCAACGTGGTTGACAGGACTCTAACGTTATAGGACAGGTAAGGCCTGCTACATGTATCTTTTCTCGTGGTGGAAACTTTGAATGCACGGCATGTTTTCATTGATGTATTTGTAGTTGTAGTAAAAATTTTATAATGTCTCTTGGTCGTGACCTTCATTAGTATCACAGCACTCTGACGTTATATGTGATTAATGTAGAGGATTTTTCTGTGTGTGTTCAGTTTTTAGACTGGACATGACCTTTATTAGTATCACAGCACTTTGACGTGCATATATGTGATTTTTGATCAGCATCACACAAAGGACAAGGACAATGTGACGTACACTCAAGTTACAACTTATTTTGTTACGCCACATACACATTATATGTGATTGATGTAGTATTTTTCTCTATGTGTGTTCAGTTTGTAGATTGAGACGAAAACACCGAGATGGTACAGCTGTACTACTACGAGAATCTCGGGGCTGAGTGCCGCAAGCTTCTGGCGAAAACTGACTACCCGGTGAAGATTCTCCTGTTCCCGTACGAAGGCTGGGCGGCCTCCGCTCTCCGAGTCACCTGGACCCTGAAGTTACACAAGTGGAGCCGGTCCCGCTGTAAGGTGGTGGAGAAATGCGGGAGTCGGATGGCGTCTACCGTCGCGAAGGTTACCGAGTTCGCAAAGGGATACATGTCCATCCGGGGGAGATTCAAAGGCATCAAGGATCCTGACTTTGAACTGTGTCTGACGTCGCACGTTTCTAATGCGGACTTCCGCGATGGGTACTTACTGACGGGGACGCTAGAGCGGGGCGATCGTACCGAGGGGAGGATGGAGCTCACCCACTTCGCTATGGTGCGGAGAGACCCGTACTGAAGCCCGCCGCGATCGGGAGGGTTCCTCACTCCTACCGAGGACAAGCAATGACGAAGCCCGAAGCGCTGATCATGACCGGAGGTAGCAATATGATAGATAGGTGATCGCACAAACACGAAGGCAAGCTTGCCAAAAATATCCTTCTCTGTTATATAAGATATGCTTGACATTTCTCCAGGCTGATTTCTGGCAGATATAGGAACCGGCGGCACAATGGCGACAGATGCACTATTTAATAGTTACCTGGCTTATATGATACCATCGTTTCCACAGCTGCATTTTGTCAGTCTCCGATCTGTTATAAGCATCTGTCTTCAATACTTATAAGAGTCTCACTGTTAAATCGCTAGCTTAGCTGGGTAGCGCAGGCAATAGAAAATACAGGTATAAATAGAATTATATATCTAGTGCCCACACGGCGTACAAGATTGCTTTCTTTGTGTGTACAAACCGCGCTGAACCAACAATCAGTGCAAGCGCATACATGTATTTACGAAGCTTAGTTCAAGTATCTGCTCTTTGTCAAGCCGTGCCCGCCGCGGCGCCTATAGAAATTCGATGATATCAGTCCTGTGCTTAACTGAAGCGTTCCTCGGCTGTGTGTCAATTGTTGACGTTGAGAAATCTGCCGATAACTGGTTGGCAATGAAACGGCGCGAACAGTCGGGACGTGTGCAGTCATTTCAAGCTGCATATTATATCTGCCAACTTCGGAATATGAATTTCCCTTTGTGTGTATGAACCACCAGAGACATGCATTGCCTTTTAATATTGACGAGCCAATAATTGGGTTTGTGTTCCAAATCATCCTGATGTATTCCTAATTGGGATTTATGACCCTCATTTATCCCCCGCCATTTTTCCCGTCCTTAATACATAAAAACGTTGTTCATATTGCCTTCTGCCATTTGACGAAACGTGTTCATTATTATTGCATGATTCCAGCGCCCTTCTGAGATTATGATCATAAAAGCATATCGTAGAACACCAATCAGACAACCTCGCCCGATAGGAACGTCCAACCCGGCAGGCTCCCGGGGCGACTTTGACAGATCGCTGTCGTTACAGAAACAATTTGGGAGCGACCGATAAAAAGGCTGGCCCGTGCTGTGACGACCCGTGTGTACTGCTGGGCCTTCATAAGCATGCAGCCGCGCCGTGTAGGACGTTATCTACGGGGGAATTTGTAACCTAGGGTAGATTTACCAGCAGATTTAAGACCCCCAGGCGCCGTAACTGCCCTCAAAATCCTATTAAGTACCAACCATTTCACCAAATTACTTCCCCCCTTCACATCGATGTTCTGTTTCATAGTGTCGTTCTGGGAAGTATACCTGCCGTCCTTGTACACATAGGTCTCACTGAACTGATGGCTATAAAATATTCACCAATCCCTCTGGTAGGGAAGGAATACGAACGTTATATGTAATATAATGTGAAACGGAAATGTTACATTATTTCGACAGTGCATCTATGTACGTTATAATGCTAGATAATCTTAGTACATATGTGTCTGTATTGTCCATGTTTTTTATGCTGTACATGTACATCGCTGGCGAGTGTGTCTATCTATGAATAAAACAAAAAAATTCCTCACCGTGCAGGCGTTGATCAATGATCATGTTTTTGAAGCAGTGTGCCGTAACTTCAGGGTAATGAGTTTTCTAACATTGATGAGGTACCTTATATTTAAAGATCGGTTAGTATAGGGGAGGGTGTATGCAGCGCGGCGTCGCAAGTCGATCGATATGGACTCGGCGGTTGCCTTCCAATTACGGGGAAGTCTTAGAATAGAGACAAACGGTGCGATTGGTACTTCTTAAAGATTGGGGTCGATTTTATCATGATGAGTTGAACAAACGGTGTCTAGATCAGATTGGTGTGTTGGATAAATCACAATAAGATAAAATATGCAAGAATAGAATAAAATGAAGTGAAATAGAATTAAAAAAATTGAAAGAAAGAAGATCGAAAAAAATGAAATACGAAATTTATTTGAGCCGGGGTATTCAAAATCTTTCAGGTTAAGTTTGCTTGTAAAGAATGGCAATGGCAACGGCAATCATTTTTAAAGCCGCGCAGTCCTGCTAGTTATTTTACTACAATGTATGATACACTTCACGACTGGAGATTGAAAACCATTCCCTTGACCCAGGGTGCAGTAATGTAATATGTCACGCGTACAGCCAGCAACACCAAGGGTGGCAAGTATGGACAATTTTCTTTACGTTAAAACAAATTTCAACCACTATATCGAGATAGTAATAAAACCATTGATGTGAATAGCAACAGAGTATACTAGGATGCAAATCGTACATAAAGAGACAAATACTGCATCTTACATTCATAAAATACGCATTTTCACATGCGCCGCACGTACCAAATATGTCCATATTTATTCATATAACCGTCCACAATTTTTCAATCGATGGGTCTAGCCTTGGGAAAACGGAACGACGATAAAGTTTTGGGACTTCTTACTTTGCTGAGTAAGTACACGATCTGTATTCACGTCTGCGTAACGGAGAAGTGGTATCGATTGGAGGTAACGTTTTGGAAGCACAGATGAAGTTTTCTCGTGTCAAGGGCGCCGGGTTCAATTCCAACACGCTTGCCTGCACATCTCCAGCCAGGTCGAATGAAAGCTCCCAACCGTGGCGTTATGCGTTGAAAGTTCTAGGACGAAGCCCCCCCCCCAAAAAAAAACGCTGACAGAAGAAAACAAGACATCTGAGATTTCAAACCTACCGGAAGTATTTAGAGTTTTTGTAAATTTATTAATATATTAGGCCGAGAACTTGTTATGACACTCCCTAAGTGGGTACACCCACAGCAACTGTGTGGTGAACTTCATACTAGCCCCTCTACGTATACTGCATTCAAATTCAAATACCTACCACACACACACACACACACACACACACACACACACACAGAGAGAGAGAGAGAGAGAGAGAGAGAGATTAAAGAGGAAACGGAATGTTCGAAATAACTATGTTTTGAAATTTTCATATCATGAATGTGTAATACATGTGAACAATGCGAGCTAATGACAGATTTTCTGCCCTTGGGGCCTTGATGATTTATATATTCATTTATTCATAACGTTACATAAATTAACCCGACTGTTCTGGAGAAATGATCATTCAACTGTTTTAACTACGGGTAAAAAATTATTTTGTAATCTAAATGAATCTATTTTTAGATTTATAGTTACCACAAGCAGAGATAGAGACATCTGGGGGCGGAGAATCGTTCGGATGATATTTGTAAGCCTATCACGTCCCCACTGTCATTTTGTATGAACGTTTACAACTTTTCCAAAAGAGGGCTTCGTGAGCGAAATGGAAAATTTGGGTAAGGGCGTGAATGAAGTACCTAAGGAGGCACTGGAGTGTGGTTCTGCCGCGTCTGCCAAGAATGATGGAAACTGAAATTAAGGGGGAAGAAAATGCCGCTTCAGCATTCATGGACTCTACGGCTAAACGTGGGGGTGTTTGCTGAAATGATGAGAACGTTTATCGCTCAAGAACTGAAATTCAATATGACACTAGCGTATGACAACAACTTGTACAACAATTCTAGGAGAGTAATCTAATCTACAAAAGAATGAAACTATGTTCTGCCTTTAATGGTCTAAGTACAAGTATTTACGTTTGAAAAAGTAGGGGAAATATTTTCAACGAATTCGTAAGTCCTTTCTACCAAGAGACACAACGTGAGGGCATTGAGGTGAGTTTGCACGTACACAGCAAATAGCGTCTAATTCCCAGGCCACTTTGACCAACCAGAAACAATAAATCTTTCAGTGACCCATGTGAGAAAAGGGGGACTATTTTAAAACAGCGCCCTCATATGAATAACACATCCCGTTTGTTCAGAAAACTCAGTCTCCCTTAAATATATAGTCCCTTGCATGTTTAGCTGAGAATACTGTACTTCATTTTGTTTTTTTTATCAATAAGGATAAGAATGTTATTATACTAATGTGTTGCCATAAAATAATAATGTCAGATTATAATGATGATTCAAGGAATGTAGGTCACAAAACCGACCTGTGCATTCACGATGCACAAAGGAAAATATTTGGTCATGATTGCATGCAATTTATGTTTGGTTAAAACTGAGTAAAACTGATAAAGGATTTAGATAGGTGCTTGGGACATTAAACAGTCGTAGTGCTTGTGTGCTTTGCATAATCCACGGATAATCTCAAGAGAAATCTGGCTAATTTGGATTACAATCTATCCCTGTATTTTATAATGTAAGCGGTTTGGGAGTACAGGCAAAAGTTCGCAGTTTGGAAGCCAAGGTGAGTCAAACAGCGTTCACATCTCTAACCTTCAGAGTTGTCCTAGAAAACAAATGTGTTTATAACGAGCACCTGCCTTCTGCCTAACGTGGGACGTAATTGTCCCCCCGGGTCGCGCCTTGCTGCCCCTCTGTGCCACACCCCATAATTCTCCCCGTAAAACCACACTCATCGCCCGCACGCCACGATCGAGCCGTCCGCAACTTTCCACAAGTCGGCGCGAAAATTGCTCCTTAGCCAAATGGCTACCAATTCAGCACCACGGACAGTCACGCCACTACCCAAATTACACCCACAACCCGCCTTCTCTCAACATGCGAGTCAGCGACTTTTTTCTTTCTGTTCCTGGAAAATGTGTTGGCCTTTGGGCTCATCAAAATTAATTGGTTATTGATTGCCACGTTAACCTTGAGGGTCAGAGACAATAAGACGCCTGCGCGTGTGAAGGAACACGCAATAGCGGCGCGAACGGAACGCTGGGTACTGCAACACTTTGCTGGGCAGCGCATCACCCTGCAGTACACGCACCAGAAACAAATCATGCACATGTCAAGCAGATCTCACTTTTATGCTTACTTTTGCTTTTTATCGGTAGGGAGTATATATTTAGTTAGAATTTCTTGTTTCTGTTTATGTAAAGCTTTGAAAGCCCCACGTAAATATAAATTCACAATAAGGCACCACACACAATAGTTAGGTGATAAATTGTGCGGTCCCAAAGCCGTTTGGGATTTGACTTGCATTTTTTTCTCCATTAGGCCAAACTGACTTGACTTTGTGGATAACATAATTAGACATCCAAAAACTGATGCGAACGCGCGTAAAAATGGACAACCAAAACAATATACATGTACACGGAATTTCCAAATCTAAGTGATCACAAAGGTTAATTGTCAAAATAAATGAACACACAGAACAAGGTATCACCAAAAAATACGTCCTTTATTCTAGTTCGATGTTTTGGTTCCGAATTTTCGATGTATTGTCTCATTTTATGATGGTGAAAATGTTTGTTTGTAACCCAAATGCACGGTATACCATTAATAACTAGACCGAGGATGAATAATGTCCTATTTGGAATGAAAATAGGGAAAAAATTATGCGCCCGTGGATGTCACCCACAATATGAAGTCAATGTGGCCTTAGCCTGGCTTTGTCATGCTTGGTGTGGTGTATGGCAGTGACAGATGGGTGGAGCGCGGACATGTGGAGTGTTCGGCAATATGTCAAACGCAACACGGTCGCTATCTTACTGCAGAATACAACAGTATGACTTGATTTATTTCATTCGCGGTACTCTGATTTAAGAATACTTGCGAATACATTAATGTTCATTAAATCCATTTTCGCACGCAATCGTTGCAAATTGAATTTTCCACGACCAAGGGACAATATGTCTTCGCATGAAAAAATATTTCAAAGAAAACATATATGTACACAAGCTTTATCTGTTATCATGTAAACAATTTCAGCAGGTACAATTGGTATCCTGTATGGGAAAGCTACCTTTTTGTACATGTATGACAAATGCATGGACATATATTCCGTAATTTATTATTTTTTTTGACATGTATGTACATTAAGATCGGTACCTTAAGATCGGTACATTTACAAAAAACGGTGAATTTAAGATCTACTAATGAATGCTTCATCAGTAATCCCCCAGGTATGCACACTTCAGATACCCCGGTGTTCAAGACATTCTTGAAAAGGCCTCAATAACATTTATCAATGTAGCAGTCTTAAGGTACTGGTGGAACTATGAGAGTTTAATGTCTATTATTTTTGTAACCATTTGTACATTTCTGCATAAGAGGTATCCATTATAAAAAGGAACGAATTCCCTCTTGCATCATAGTGATAAATAAACCTTTTCAAACAGAACAGGAATGTTCTATTCTAATATCACATCACAATCTTTAGAAACAAGAAAATAAGGCCGAATTAAAGAGCAGCAACAATATGATGCCCATACAAACTACCATAATCATGCACTTGTACAGACATATTATATAAGACTTTGGAGCACAAAATATGAGTCAGGAAGATTCAAATTTAATGTTTCTCATTCCCATAAAACTGATAAGAAATTCTCCACAGTTCTGTGTATAATTATAAATTGACTGTCAGCTCATAAAAGTTCATGGCACTAAATTTCCTGACATTTTCATTTAAAAAATCAGTAGATCGTGACATATTTGAGTCGCAGTTGAAACAATATTTAGTAACAATGAAAGACATGTCAGGAGTTTGTGCAGAGAGGCCACCACCAGTACTGTCAACATAAAAACTGCATAATTCAAGGACATGTGTAGTAGAAGTCTCTGTTTTTAGACTGGAGTACCAAAAATTGAGACCAGCAATTTCATTTTACTTGGTTGCAGAAATGAAGACATACGCGGCATCAGCCGAGACAATTGACCCATCATTGACATAAAGGGGCCAGACAGTTTCATTATGACAGGGGTAATACAATTTAAGCACACCATTACATGGGCTGATACCAAAGGGACGGCATTATGTGAACATAAGGAGGGAAGTTTACCTCCGAAAATAAGATACAAAGTCATTATTCAATCATGGCTGACAAATAATCTGTGAAAATTAGATTCAGAGTATAGATGTGACTATTAATGTGCATTTCTTAAAGATATGGAAACTGTTACAGAAATGTCACTTGTGGTAATTGCAAGTAAACATTATCTAACAAAGCACATTGAAACCTTCCAAGTTTGTAATAAAAATTCAGCATTTTACTCTGATGATTTTATGTAATACAAATAGGCAACAATGTATGAATTCTGTCAAATGCAGAATATACATGGTATAACACATCATACCTAAATGGTACTAAATATAATACTGATTTAAGTTCAATCAAATACAACAAAATATGTTTATGTACATTCATACTTAACAGCCTATTTTTTTACATTGCATGAAGAAGAAATATATTTGTATAGATTTCAAAACCAAAAAAAAAAAAAATCTGACAAAAACTTAAGCTTTGACATGTATAATATTTTACCAAGAATTGTGTTATATTAGAACACTGGTGCCTTAAGTATTAAGGAAATAAGTTGGATAAACATATAATCAAATTACTATTAGAGCACCAATGTAGTAAAAATGACAACAAAAGGGTAACAAAATCTTCATTATATGCAATATATGCATAATACGGAGAGACCCTATAAGGGTGCATGTTTTGGAGGGATTTACATGTCAAGTTGCCTACATCTTCAGCAATACTTTATATTAGTACTCTACATCATGCCAATCTAACATACAAAGCAATGTGCTTGTAAACAGTACACATGCATACAATGCACAATAAAACATGGACATTTCAATAAAATGTATGAATATCACCCTGATTTGTGGACAGAAGTGAAATTAAGTAACTTGTCCATTATAATTATCAAGATTATAATATGTCTTGATTCCCATAATAAGCATCACTGTAAGTATATACATGTAGGAATGAAATATGCAGATACAAATGTAATATTTTTCTTTGTGTTGAGGTGTGGCCCAATCTCAATCCCAGAGTGCTGAGAGCCAAATCCAGTCTTGTCCCCAGGGTGATGACATGGATTGCCATGGAGGTTGGTAAGGATAGAAACTGTGGATATACAATAGAACCAAACCATCATTCAGTGCAGACCAACAATAACATCAAAAACAAACACCCGCAAATGTTACCGAAAACATAACCTTCTTGACAAAAAAAGGATGAATTCTAGTGAACAGAACCAAATCAACCAATTACATGCATACAAATTTACATAAAAATTTGCCAAAAGTCAAATCAATAACTGGTAAAGACCATCAAAATATTTCATCATTAGTTTTCCTCCATAATAACATGTTAGCTCTGAATGAGGAGTTTGTATTTATCATTAGCTTAAAGCATAAAATTGCCTCTGATATCAATATGGAATCCATTATGATTTAGCTTCAGGGTCACTAAAAGCATAATCAATCTATGACTTGGATATTACATGCCATTTGTACATTAGCTTGTTTCCTGCTAATGTAGCCTTTATTATCATCTAACTTGTATTGCTTATGGGGACAGACAGCTTACAAACCTTGTACTGCACAAGAGTCTCTCATTATTGGTAATAGGACAACAAATGTTAATAGATGGCTCCCCTCCCTACTGGCACAAGCAATGGAACAAAATAATACATTTAGCTACATGTAGTTACATGAACAGTGATCTTTCTTAACAGATTCATCCTAACAACATGTAACGGTCAGAAAGTTTAGGTTAATACATTCAAGTATTTTTCCATAAACGTACATACATGAACAGCTGATTAATTAATAAGATAATGAGCAGGAAAAATAAGTACCTTTTATGAGAAACAGGCTACACTTTCGGCTTAAATCATCTTCTTGTCTACCTAGGATCCTGTGGAAGAACAAAGAACATTGTGTACATTAAAATGTCATACATACATATAAAGAATCTTTTTGGAAGAAATACAATAAACTACGAACAAAACACACTTCGTTTATCTACATGTGCGGTGGTACTTGTACATACACATTGCATATATGTATGAAATAATCATATAGGGCATAGTTATGAACCACAGGTCTAAATACACAATACATATACTCGTAAACTACAGATTAGCAAAGATAAACTGATGTAATATATGGATAACAGGTCTCTTTCTGATTGTACATGTATATCAGCCAGCAAATTTACCATATTAGGTGCCCTAGCTACATGATTATGCTGCCTTAACAATCAAGGCTTGGCAGACATAACAGAGGCCTAATGACAAAGAATTAAATCTCTAACAAGTTACCCTGATAAATTAGTTCAATGTCTGACAGACAATCCACCAGGAGACAAGCTGAACAGAGCCAGCTAACAAGAGGATTACAGTAATCAAAGTGGCCTGTTGATAGCTTGTGTACATGTACATGCACTTCAATTTTTGCTCTACATGTTATGGAAATCTTGTGCTGAGTGGGTCACAACCAGGAGGTGGAAAACAGGCAGACATCTGGTTCATTTCCAGCAAGATTGGATGCGTGGCTACGAGAGTCTAGGGGTTTCCTGGATCGTGGAGGTCACGTTTTACAGGCAAAAGAATACGGGATCTCCAGAATACAAGGAAAATTGATGTACACATGTAGAAGCCATATGCATGTGGAACACATCAATAAATCATGTCAATGTACATGTACATGTTCATATATATGTACATGGCATTTGTATCAGCTCAGCCAACCATGTTTAGTTGCCAAAAAACCTAATTATCGAGACAGAAATCTGATTGGTGCAGCACAAACCCATTAACCACCAGTTCAATCACAATTGCAAGAACTATACTCCCAGCATATGCAAGTCAATTTGAACAATTATGGGGTCAATTATCAGTTATTTGCAACATGTGCATACATATACATTGTCAGTCTACTGACAAATTTTGTAGATAGTTTACTTACCTACAAAATACTTCTTCAGCTGCTCTTGACTATAGTTCTGGAAAAAAAGACGGGAATATGTTTTATTTATAGATTCACCACAGTGACTACATTGTAGAAATGAACAGTTGTTCAAAGTGTAGTTCAAATACTAGTAACTGTCTTATCTATCACCACAAACAAGCACTTCAGAAAGAAGCTGCAATCCTCTGCAGTACTTACTGGATCTGATAGGCTGTGCTGTTTGCCCTCTATGGACTGATCCTCCAGTACTTGCCAGGACGACTTTCTACCCCTGTCCTGCTCAGGAACAAAGGCAAAAACAGTTAGAACTGCTTTCGAAATTCACGTGGTGAAAACTCAATCTACTGACAATCATAACTTTCAATTGATTTGAAATGTGAAAAGTTGACGTGTTCTTCTTGACACCACATTGTACCAGGGCAAGTTAGAAACATACAAGCTCAGACTCAGAGACTGATGGACGAAGCATGACGCTCTTTCGATTTTTTTTAAAGAAACATAACTGCCACAGTACATTGTATTAGGATTCTACAGTCAAGCTGCCTGTACCTGGATCTGTATGCCAGCCCAAACCAGCTCTGTCCGGATCTCATCGCATGCCTTCATCAGTGGTTCTCTCTCTTTCCGCTGCAGTTTGACCTGTCCTGCCTCCCCATCTCCTGTTGTTGTAGCAGAAGTGGCAGTGCTCTGCATAATACATGTAATGATGTGTAAAAAAATGACCAATGTTTCATAATACAATGCATCGATTCATATAAATCTATGAAGAAATTTGGTCATTTAATCCCACTGTGAGACATCAAGGATGTTAAGAGAAAGACAGTGAGTTGACCTGTGGTTGTCCATATTTGGGCAGTGCGTCTGGACCCTTCAGGAGCGCGTAGTGTCGCACCGTGCTGCGAAACTTCACCAGCGAGTCCAGCACGTCCGTCATCTGCACAGTGTTGTCCACGGTTGACATTTTCTGGACAGATCAAGGGCCAAAGTTACAATTGTTCATATTCTAAGGATGTACATGTGTCTTGTTATCAAAACAATAGTCAGCAATTTCTATCATGATTCTAGATGCTCAGAAAGGAATTCTAAACATTGGGTGTGGTTATTTCAAGGGCACTGCTAGAAAACTGGTATGGGTTCACTGTCATGTGGTCTCCTTTTGTTGTGTGCAAAATATTGCGTTTTTGTCTAATTCGAAAGAATGTAAGATGTACATTAAAACAGCACAACTGCCACAACTGTTTGCCATGGCGCCCCCTACCTTCCTTGCTGGGTACTCCACCCCTAACAGCTGAAGCACTCGGTCCACATAAGCCTGGATGGCAGCAATCACACCTGGGCTCCTCACTGGGTTTTCAACCTTGGAATGCAGAAATACAGAAATTATGCTTTATCTAAAAACATAACAGTAATATTAGAGAAAAGAATTACAAGAGAAATAAAGAAAGGAGAAGGAAGGGAGAAGTAAATAAGAAATTTAAACAAAATCTCATTGTGAAACTATTATTCCCGTGCAATGATTTGACGATTTAGTGTAATGACACAAATTTCAAGGTTACATAGTACATGAACACCATCTCACCGGGTCTCCTGTGCGCAGTTGCTTGTTGGTGGTATGGACTAGCTGTAAAATGGCCTCCAAAGCAGCCCTGGTGTCGAAGTCGTCTGAAATGGCTCTCCTAAACTTGTCCTTGGTCTCACCTAACCTGTTTACAGACAGGTGTTGCTGTTAGTACAAATATCACGCTAAACTCTGCAACAGTTTCCTATCTGTGACACCCATAATGCTCCTGTCATGAAGGTGAAAAAATGAGTCTTATGCATAATTATGACAGTCTTCACAAAATATGCATAATTATGACAACATTCATGACAACGTCGTTCATACAGAATATTACACAGGTGTATTCCATACAGGTATCACCTGTGGGAGGGCTCGGATCGACGGAATACACCGTGTAATATTCTATATTGAATGGCATTGTCATAAATGCTGTCATAATTACATGTAATGATGTATGCGTATTTTATGATGCGTATTTGTTTTGGTATCACTAAAGAAATAATTCTAACATCAATTCCAACATTCAAATCCGGCATTCGAATTTTCGAAAGCAAGGCACGTGGTGCATGCGCAACGCGTTCAAATTATTCTACGGAACTTTTGGAAGCCTGTGTGATAACTGTTGGAACCCCGTGTGATATGGGTAGTTACCACACATGCTGGAACACCGTTATGGAACGTTATCACGGCCCAGGTATGACATGAACAGAAATATCTATCAAAGGTCTAAAAGCTACACTAAGAAACCTCCAGCCAAGTCAATGACCTACTTTTCCATAAGAAGGGCCTCGTCCAAGGCCTGACACTCCAGCTGTCCCCGGATGTAGGCGTCTGCATTGTTCAGGAACGACGTCAGGGTGCGCTGTACGGAGACCGCTTCGTTCATCATGGTGTCACAGTACTCCACAACTGTCAATCAGATATCTCACATCAGACCAGTCTTTCCTTGGTATAATAAATTACACTGTGTATACATGCATGTGTACTGGACACTGAACCAGATTACTTTGTGAGGGGAGTAAAAGAGGCTATCTACATTAGAGCCCACCAGCCGACACTCAACCAAGACGGGGGCCGATATCGCTTGCTAGGCAATTACGATTCATTACTCGAGTCACATGTCCCTAGGTCACGTACTCAGAGTAATTGAATCATCACTCCTGACGAAGGTTGATGGGAGAGCAACCGAAAATTTGAGGTGAGCTTCTTTACTGAGCTTCTTGACAGTATCAAAACTTCAATTAACATACATGTATATGTCAGGGTAGAGATTGCGAACTGGCCAGAGGTCCCAATTGGATCTCTACCAGTATATTATCACCGATTGTACTGGCAGAGACCGTGATCGCGATCTCTGTTGAGAGAGACTTAGATCAGGATCTCTAATTCTGCCAGATTGCAATTTATACCCTCATATCCATCCATCTTTCTATCTACATGTACCCTTATCTATCTATCTGTCTATCTATCTACCCTTATATCTATCTATCTATCTATAATATATATATATGTATATATTTATCGATAGATAGTTTAACGGTTATGCAAAACAAACATCAAGCAAATTCTTACCGTTTCTGTATCTAGTCATCATACAGAATATTCTGAACTGGTTGGCTGTGTACTTCTCCAGAAACTCCTACATGTAGAGACATAAGAATATCAACTGTGTAAACAGCATTTTGCATATCATCATAATCATCATCATCATATATTTTGCATATAATACAATGTACATGCTGATTGCTGACCTAGGTGATTGATCATTTGAATTCTGAAGAAGACTGCAGTTTATGCCGGTTAAAATGTTGTTGTGCTTATTGTTTTGGAACAAAATTTCAGCTCTGTACTAATGATTTAATTAAATCAAAGTTTACCTTACACAGCTTCATTACAACTGAACTTACCCTGATAGTGATGGTATTTTTGAGAGATTTCGACATCTTGTCTTTGTCACTAGTCTTGTGCAAGTGTCCTGTAGGCAAACCATAAGATCACAATTTTAGTTTTAACTTTCCCTTTGTAAGAAAAGTTTGCAATTTAATTGCAGCCATTTACAGCAATGTAACATGTCACCATCTAACATGTTATATCCTTAACAGACAATTATCCTGGAATTTCTATAAGCAGCTGTCAGTGAGTTAATTACTTTCTTCTCTATTAAATACTTGTTTAGTTAACTATCATGCAGAAAACAATATACATGTATAATGTACTATTTAAAGCACACCAGGCAGGGTTTTAAAATTAAGAAAAACAACAGATAATCTTGTTGTGTTTTAAAAACACCTTAGTTAGAAAGTATGTTTAGTAAGAATTCTAGCTGGTTTCGCTTGTTTTATAGATTTGATTTGTACAAAATGCACCATCAGGCCTGCTTGTCATTTAGCTTGAGTACAGCAGACTAATTAGGGATGTTTGTATTAGCATGAAATACATGTAGGAGCTGCAGTTCTGTACAAACCTGCATGGAGGAAGTAGTTAGCCCACTGGGGGACACAGTGGTGAGCCTCACACTGGGCTATCTCATTCTCGTGGTGGGGGAAGATCAGGTCTATGCCCCCCGTGTGGATGTCCAACTGCTCCCCAAATATGGCGCTGAAGCAACACAGCAAAACATCAACAACTGCATGGAAAGCACATCCATTCATGGTTATACCTCAGGTTGGTAAATAGTAATAAAGTCCGCAAAAGATTTGGGACTGCTTGCCTAAGCTTGATGTGTCTGACTTAGGGAGAAGAGATGCTGCTTCAGTCACGTTCAGTGAGTGCTAGTTCAGTGCCCAAAATTCGTCCATGTGGCCTTGCACTGAGCAAACTAATGTTAAAAAAACTGTCTTTTCTCCTACCTTGCCATAGTGGAACATTCTATGTGCCAGCCAGGCCGTCCCTTCCCTTTCCCCCACGGAGACGTCCACCATGGCTCTCCAGGCTTCGCAGACTTCCACAGGGCAAAGTCTCGGAACCCTCGCTTCTCCTTATCAACTACAGGATAGGAAAGGAAGGAACACTTCATATTAAGTAGCATGATAATATTCAACCTTGAATAATTTCATCAGGTTTGTGGATGGTTGAATAGCAAAGTTCTTTATTTACAACCAATGGTTTAACAAGAGTCAACATATCTCACTGCTACTATATTGTTGTAACAATTATATCATCTAAATAAAAAACCTCTAACCTTCCCGAAACTGTGCCAGGTCAGCATCACTCTGGTAGACCAGTTTGCCATATCTGTCTCCATACTTCTTCACATCAAAGTACACACTCCCTGGGAATGGGTTTGTACATGTATTACCGGGTACAATGTCACATTGTTGTGTATTTATTCATTATGTGTTTTGGTTATTTGCAATTAGCCTCTGGGCAAGACTTTGTAATAAACATATTGTTATCATTACACACAGTAAATCAGATTCATAATTCCTTTATATAATTATATTCTACAGTATCCATCTTTGACCATGATGGCTGAATACATTTTGTAGTTTGCAATCAAGAGAAAATTTCTCACAAAGGTTTGTTCTGCTTATACACTGTATCATAATTACCACTCTCTGTTGGGTAGGCATAACCCCTGTCCACAATCCTCTGTACAAATGTGATGATCTGAGGCACGTAGTTGGTGACTCTTGTATAGACTGTCGGGGGTTGAACCTGGGAAACAAGAAGTCAAACATTTCACACCTCTGTTAAGTATTTACAGTTGCTGTGAAGTTCTTGTTTTAGTCATCACTCATCACTGTAAATTTCTCACAGATTCTGTGCATATTCCACAGTCACTTCCTCCCAGCCTGCAGGGAGACTACTTTGACCTCCAATTTGACCTTTCTGTCAGTCTGTGGTTACACCATTTCCCCCTTCACCTCGTGTCACTCTACGGTATTCGTATATACATTGTTTCTGTATTACACTTTTTACTAAGTCTCTTTCAACTCAAAAATATTTCTAATGACCCCCAATTAACTATTATTGGAAAAGCCTGATCCTCCAATGTTTATGTACATACCCTGAGCCGCCTCATGTCCGTCTTGAACTCATTGGCAAAGGTCTGTGCAACATGGGTGAACTCCATGTTTAACTGAAAAGGCAATCACAAACAAATTATGAATTTGCTCTAGATTCTAAACTACTGTATTTTCTCAAAGGAGGTTTGCACTCTTAAGACTTTTCCTGCTCCATGTAGGTGTTACAAGCCGACATTGAGTTTATTTTTGAACAAAGATTTATCCGTCGTGGAATGTCTTGAGGTTCAAGACATACGTCTTGACATCTGTGGAGAAGCATGCAAACATGGGTATTTTAAGAAACTTTTTAGCTTGTCTAACAGTAGTAAAGTCTCAAACCAGAGTCCTCTCGTCGATGAAGGTTAGACATCCAGGTAATAAGATACACCAAAAACAGTTACTCAAGTTGATAGTTGGTGGTTATAAACCTGCGGTTCCTAAGAATCTTCAGTGTCACTGACGAAAGGTAGTGGATGCTACCTTAAACGTCTGATGGTTTCCAAAATCATATCCAGTTGCTTGAGTAACTGTTTTTGGCAGAGTCCTCTCACCTCTCGTGCCCTGCTGATGATTTTATCATCTATGTCCGTTATCCCCATCACCATCACCAGGTCAATGTTAAAGAAATCCTCCATGATTCTCCGGATGATATCAAACTTCACATAGCAGCTAGGAAAAAATGTCAAGAAAAAAAGATTAGACAGACATAATTTACTAATACTGTTTATACATCTTCATTATCACATGTAATATTGTTAGATATGTTTGCTTTGTATTGTAAAATTTTTCTGAAGCAAAAAGTTTTGGTATTGCAACAACAAAAGTCTTGCAAAGACAAAAGTGCAGCAAGATGAGTTCTTTAAAAAAAGCAAAAAGGTGCCAAAAAATAACTACAAACTTTTAATGTATATACTATAACAATGACATCCACCATCAGCAGAACTTACCAAGCATGTCCAAGATGTGCATGGTCATATACTGTGGGCCCACATTGGTACCTGCGAAAATAAACATCACTCACACTGAGTATGGCTTAAGGACACACAAACTGCAATTTAAACATCTTATAAAGACGGCATATATATCATAATCTTATAGTAGCATTTCAGTACTTGACAGTAGCATGTCAGTGCTGTCAATACTGTAACCGTCAGTTGTATTACAGTCGTGAGAGTTAAGCTGCTTTACTGAAATGAGACTGTTACTAACTGTTAGTAACTGATCAGCTGCTGACAGTCATATATCAGTACTGGTGGTTTGCTAAGGGTTATGCAGATATGTGGCTTTCTCCAGTATCTATCATTTAACCAGGATGTCCCTGTCAATAAGTTGAATAACATGACTTTTTCTCGCACTATTGACAGGAATTGTTAGAAGCCAATCAGATGCCAAGGAATGCAACCAATCAGAGCATACCTTGTACTTGTAGCCATTGATAATCTTGTGAATCTCATGATCCTGTCAATCCTAACTAAATATCATAGCTTAACCCTGTAAATGCAATTAATTAGGTCAAACCTTACAAATTATTGGCACAAGATAATAAGGTGTAGTAGCCTGGGTACCATCCTGGTTAGTTTACAAGGTGAGTTTAAATAAATAAGAGGCAATATCATAACCTTAAACTTGAACACTTAATTGTTTTTTTTATTTTTTGTTTTGTTTCTTTCATGACTTACCAAGACGCAAAACTCTTGTTGGGCAGGATGAGGGGAACTTTCCTCCGGCACAAGCTGTTATACACCACGATTCCTGTGTCATGTCCCGTCGGTTGGATCCAAGCTTTCGGGTCATGGACAGCTTCTTGAGACGTAGAAGTCTCCTTGAGTTCACTCACTACGTGGTGTCCGCAATGTCTTACGTTGCTTACTGCATCTTTATGGTCATGTCCACAGCTGGTGCTCGATATAACCTTCAGTAACCTCTGCTGTAGCATCTGTCGTCTGCCGCCTCCCACCCCTCCAGCGCGTATACAGCAGCGCATATACATATTCTGGATCGTTAGCGACTCATACAAGGTAAAGAGTGACCTGGAAGGCTTTTATACAAACTTCTTGCTATTGAAAGTCTCTGGAGAAGCTTAAAGCGTGCAGAGACGGCCACAGACATCGTCAGAATTATACAACATGCATCATGGAGTTTTCCATCCAGCCTGGGGACGAGATTTTCTGGAGACGAGGTTCACCTTTGATCTTTAGAATGTACCATTGTTGTACAGGGGGTGTTGCCGTGGAACATACGTATTAAGTATTTAGTGTGTCATTAAAAAGCAAATAAACCAATAGAATTACTTAACTTTTATGTATAATCATTTAATGTATGATTATTTAGTCAATTCACTTGGTTTAAACCAACTTTCTAAGATTGTCTGCATTTTGGATCAATGGTATATTCCATTTTCAGCTTTCGAGAAAGATGGCGACTCCAAATTACATTTTCTGTCTTCCGGAAGAAATTTTGGAGATGATTATAGGTTATGCCTCGTATGAGCAGATCAGCAACTTGCGCTCGGTAGGTGTTGTATCCTTTCCCCGTGTGTTCGTGGTGGTTGACTGGATTTGATGTGGAGAAAACGGGGTCTAGGTGCAGGAATAAATTGTCGCCCTTCCCGCGTCATAATTTTACAGCTGTGGCGTACTCGTCTTTTATTTCTTTGAATTGGCTACAAGCATCTGATTCTGAAGGCCTAATTTACAGCAAATTATGCAAGTAAAGAACCCCTCATTTAGGTGCGTACTAGTATGTTATTCCCGCCTTGACACCACGACAATGCCCAACAGATTCACCCTCATTTTGCTAAACTTCTGTTGTTTTCTGGACAAGTGACGTTTCTAAGGAAGTAGTAAATTGACAACAATAACAACAGGATATTTAAAGATTTCTGTGTAATATTAGAAAGCCTGAAAATACATAATGTACCGGTATATAATACAAATTAGAAACAGAATTTTTTTTATATGCAGATTTTTACATTCCTAGACTGCATAAATATCAATTATGAAACGTATATGTGCTATGCATTTCAAACATTGATAGCAGTTTTCTTTTTTAATCTTTCAAAGTACAATGTATCAGTCACTTTTTTGATTGAGAGGTATATTATATACTAGTATACTATACATGTATTGGTTGTGTTACAAATTGAAATTTGAACCAACTTGATGAAACTATTCACAGAGTGAGTCTGATAATGTTCTCTAAACAGTATCAGAACTCCAGTCAACTGAACACCATTGTAAGTAAAATATTGGGACTGTGTATATATATATATATATATATATATGTGTTGACCAGCTGTTTTTTATGGTTGCAGGTGTGCCGAAAATTTGACTTGGTGTGCCAGCACCTGTTAAACCAGGGGTTCGTCAAGGTGGACATGTATCACGCGCAATGCTACAAAACCCTGAAGGCTCGGCTCCCGCGAAGAGAATCGGAGCGAAGGAACCACCCCATGGCACGACACGCAGACATCCTGTCCGCCATTGAGACTCGTCTGTCTCTCCTGGGCATGACGTTCATGAAGTACGTGGACATGAACCTGTGCTGCTTCATCCCTGGAAAGGTTTGTGTTGTGCACCTGTGCCACCTAGCAGTTTAAAGTAAAATTACACGCATGAATATTGAGAAGGAAGCAGATATAGCCATGGATGAGTCTACAATGAGTCTACAATGAGTCTACTTGAAATATCTTAACACATAGGAAAGTTGAGAGAGCTGGAATGTATGCATGGATGCTAAAGCATCACTAATCGTGGCAGAACTCTGATAGCTATAAGTTAAATTCATTAGAAGAAAATACTGCCAAGTAGTTATATTATCCTTTATGTTGTTATTTCTCCAGGTGGTGGATGAGATCTATCGGGTACTGTGGTTCATCAACTCCACACCATCCCCACCACGAGCACACGAACTCCTGCAGGAGTTACGCGACATATCCTCGATGGCAATGGAGTACTTCGACGACAAAATCGCTCCAACTCTGAAGTCCAAAATACCCATGGAAGTTTCTGTGAGAATGACACCAAACATTCCAGGTATAGAGCATTTTCACTCACTTTCAATTACAGCTGTGTACCTAAACAAATTTTAGGTACAGGTACGTACATGTACAGGAACATGGGTTAAAGGGAGAGGTCCAGATTTGTTTATGTACCTAAACAAGTTTGGCCAATCATCTGTAAGTTATACATGAAGCCAACAGTCCTTTTTAGTGGTGAATTGTTGCCTTTCTATGAGGGTTTACATATCTTAATCTAAAAACAAGAATATTTACTAGTTTCCTGATTTCCAGGTGCTATCAAAATTGTCATCTTTGAGAAGCAATCTACCTATTTCTGGTGTAAAAAAAAAAGGTGCCCACCAGTGTTTTATTTTGTTCAGGTACAGGTACACCAGATGTTCAGGTCCAGACCTGTACATGAATGATTTTACAAATGCAGGTATAGATATTGTATGGGTATTAGGTACACAGCCCTACTTTTGGTATCAATGAAGCAGGTATGGTGTTTCCACTATTTCAGTTGCTTCGACGTCAGGGCTGGACCAGTACAGCCAGGTGGCGCGGCTGGCGCAGCAGGTGCAAGGCTTGAAGAAGGACCTGACATCGTCACGTACAGCCCTGCAGGAGCAGCGACAGAAGGCTGGTCAACAGGAGAAACTTGTCAGTGCACAGAAACAGCAGCTGGCAGCGCTGCAGAAAGTGGTGAGGCCAAACCTGCCTCTGGTCCTGTCTTTGACATCAATTGCTGTAGCTCTGCAAAATAGCCATGTTCTTGTTCTTTACTCCACAACGATATTTGAACAGCAGTCCTTGCAGTCAGACACTGAAAAACCATTTGTTTTCCAGAAACTTGCTCTGAATCTGATAAGCCATGTCATAGGTCACCATGGTTGCTCAGTAGCAGGATTGATTGATTGGTATTAATTAGTGGTGTCGAGGTCTGCCTTCTTGTCAATGGTTGGTTGTTAGACATCAGTACTGCAATACTTGTCATTCTCATTGATAATTTCCATTAAAACTGTTGTATCCTAAAGTAAAATTTGAATTTCAACTTCTCCCCCAACAGTCTGCACTTCAGCGAAAGACTCTGAACAAGCAGAGGAAGAAGACAACCCAGCTGGAAGAGGTCGTGGCAAAACAGGAACAGCAGCTGTCCCAGCAGGAGCGACAGATGGCAGAACAGCAGCGTAAGATAGCCGCACTGGACTCTCGCATGGATGACATCAGCAATCAGCTGGCAAAGGGTCCGCTGCACAGCGCTGTCAATGCCGACATGTACCAGCAGACAAGTAGTAGAGTAGGAGGCACCCAACACAAGCGCTTGAGTACCACCACCAACAAAATGGACAAAAACAAAACATCCAGCAACACAACTGCAGGCAGAGAGCTTCGGAAGAGGAGGTTGTCCAGCAACGAGCAACCCCACCCTGCTACCGCAACATTTCCTGCACCCATTGGTCTAGGAAAGAAGAAGAAGAGAAAGATGGAAAAAGAGTGATGTGCAATGTCTTTTTGTGAAAAATTGATGTGAAAAAATGGCAAATAAACTATCATGTTATTACATTATGGAAAAAATTGAAAAATATAAAAATATGAACTGTGGTCCATAATAGTAAAAACTGATATGAATTTCCATGGAGCTGATCACACAAGGCGTTAAACATGTATATATTCACTACACCTGGTAAGGAAGACAGTTCATGTACCACCCCTACTAACACTGCCTGCTAAACTTCTTTCACCCAGAAATCATGGCATGGATGTGTGTGTCCTAAGTAGTGTGTTATGATAGTGTGGAGAGGCACGTATTGCCCTGTGTGAAACCACGGTTTCTGTCAATGTTGCATAAGAATTTTGTCTGTTGCGTATCTTTTCCAACTTACTCAATCACTCATAAGACATATGATCGAGAGGTTACGGATTATACTGATATTTCATGTCTTTGGATATGTACTTTACATGGCTTTCCTCACTCCACCCAGGTATAAAATGGGTACCTGACTTCAGTTGGGACGCTAAAAGGTGGTGGAAGGAGAGGGATGGGCTCTGCCCTCCAGTACCATACCCTGAACACAATTAACGACCCACTGCCCCTATATGGTCTAAAAAAAGGCTGTGGGACCTTTACCTTTATTTACCTGAGTACCTGTCTTGCTCTATTCTTCACTTTTGCTTTGATTTGTAGTGTGCAGATGGAAAGCCCTACAAATGTATCTTATTTGTCCACACAGTTGTAAATGGATACTGATATTCAGCTGCAATGTTACTTATTCAAAACAAGCTTATTTTTGACATTATGATAATCTGCCAGATACAAATGTAGACTTACGACTGTATGGAAGATTTCGGTATGACATGGGGTATATAAGAAGTAAAAAGAACAAATTTATTAAGCAGTTATCCAAGTATTCTTGTAGTGTTCTAGTACTTGGCATAAGCCATAAGGTACTTTTCCTAACCTATAAGAAATAAACTTGCTATGACTTCCTAATACTAGTAATACAGAGTTTTTTTTACTGTTTATTTTCGACTAGGTATGTAGGTAGGTGAAGTATGTATGTATGTAGGTAATATACTGTTATTTCCTCTTTCTCATTACTGTACTACCTACCTAATGCTGAGCAAGGAGGTCTTAAACCTCCTTCAATCCTTGTACTGAGCAACAATGCCAGCTTTCCGTCATTTGAGAAGTGCCTCTTTGATATCAGAGATGTTACCAGTATGTTTGGTGACTATGGAGGGGTAATAATGGGGGGAGTTTGAGTGGAAATCTGACAGAATGCTGTCCCAAAGCTGTACAGGTTTGTTCCAATATCTCCTAGCGGATGTAACTATTACTGCAGCTTAGGTATGATATACAAGGTGTCCGTTCCCATGGTAACCACCACCAACAAGCCATTCCCATCATGCCCCAGTCCGGTCGTAGTACGCAGGCGCAAAAGGGTATTATGGGTATGCATTCTTCATTTTGTACCGCGGATATTTCGGAAGAAAGTCGATCTGCCTCTCTAAATATTCTACTTCACCAAGTCGTTTAGGATGGTTCTGGATTCCTGAAGGTGCTGAAACCGGTGCTGTGCAATTGTTACAACCTCCAACGTCAGTTGAAATAAGCAGACTTCAATGCACACGGAAGATAGCGTTGTAGGACACTTGTGATATCTTGGCGCGACTTCGGATTTTTCTTGCAAGTTGTGTCGTCCTAGGGAAGGAGTGAAAATATGGGGGATGTAGACATCGACAAGGTGGTCAAAAAGACCCAAGACACTCTCGGTAAATTCGTGAAGAAGCCGCCACTTACGGAGAAGCTTCTGAAGAAACCGCCCTTCAGATTTTTGCACGATATCTTCACAGAGGTAAGTTTATAGAAAAATTATAGAAAACGTACGGGGGGGGGGGCGTGGGGCATAGAAGTTCACAAATTTCTAATCATACTTACTTTAACTGTACTGCAAAGGGCCCCAACATCAGTAATTCCCATTCCCTCAGAAATTTACTCCATGGAAAATGTTGTCTTTTTTTGTCAATTCCTGTTGTAAGATTTATGATTATTTCTCAGTTGCAGACTTGCAGTAGAATTTTTCAAATCTCCAGCAGCTTTCATTCTATTGTACCGTATTTTGCAATAAATCAGTCACATTTTTCTGCAGCTGATACGATCCAGTGGCTATATGAAAGGGTTGTATGGTGACAGTGAAATGATCTCTACAAATGTTAAGGTAAGAATGCCAATGGTTGCAAAACCTTGTAATACGTGACCCTGGATTTGTTTGTATTTCCATGTTTTTTCATACAATACTTGATACACATTTTGATACACATTCATCATCTGTCTTGTGTCATGAATGCATGTGTTACCTTAAGTTGATTTCACTTATTTCTATATCTATTCCTTATTGCAGGAAAAAGACAGCAAGATAGCCTTCTTACAGAAAGCTATAGATGTTACTGGTGAGTGTTGTGCCCCTCTAAACACTGATTGATGTATCAACCTTTACTACTTTTCCAGAGCTACCTTGGCTATAGCTACTTATCTTTATATTATATATTAGGAAACCTCCTTCTGGGCAGTCGGAGACAAAAACATTGTACATATTTTCCGCTAAGAAATCCTTCCCAACAATGTAGCAAGTAGATACTTATAGGAACCTACTAGTATTGGCATATATTAAATGCCACTAGTCTTTTGAAAGGTCGTTACCAGAAACACAACTTTTATTTACTAGGCCTGATACATATGTGATGTTCAACCTCATCATTTATTCCACACACATTGTGCATGTAGGTGTGGTGCTTATTGTGCAACTGATCTTGTTTGACCTGTTTAGTGATAATGAAATTCCTGCTGACAGTACCATGTGTTCTGTTGTGTTGCAGTGATGGTGACAGGGGAGCAGTGTTCTGTTCGTCCCTCCAAAATTGTAGCAGGACATGAACCTGAGAAGACAAATGAATTGCTCCAACTCATGGCCAAGGCAGTTAAGAACAAGGTAGTCATGTGAAATGATTACACTTGCTACATATGCATTCCAGAAAAGGGGGGGTATACAATATTTCAAAGTAGGTGTCGTGTCAGAAAATACTGTAGTCAATCTCGTCAAGTGAGCAGACTAATGCACCAATACACGGCTCGAAATTATTTTGGGGAATAGGTATACAGAGTCTAAAATTCTACAGCTAACTTAGAGATTTTAAGACAATAATGGTCTTTTATCTGACACTTTAATGTTAAGAAAGTGCATGTCGTCTGTCCCCAGATGAGTAGCGACGAGGCAGTACAGCGAGTTCTGAACGGAGAGAAGCCGGGATCGGGCAAACCGCCCACGGGCAAGAAAGGCGACAAAAGCGAACACAGAAGCCGCGACAAGGATAAGGATAAGGACAGAAGGCGCCACCACGACAAGGACAAGGAGGTACATACAGAACCAGTACAGTATTTATTTTCTCTGTGTGTGTGTGTGTGTGTGTGTGTGTGTGTGTGTGTGTGTGAGCTCAAAGCGTTAAACCTCTGCACATAGAAGAGCCCAACACACTTAACGAAAAGAGTAGGGTTGACCTGGTGTGCTTGTCTAAAAGTAGTTAAGCTGCATTGCACTTCTACTAGCTACTGAAAGGATCCTCTTGCTTTACCTCCCTTGAGGTTGACTTCTTTACCTTTCCAGGACAAGAAGGGGTCAGGTAGTCGGGACCGAGCCAAGGAGCGCAGCAAAGACAGAAGCAGAAGCGCAGACAAACGAGAGAAGGAGGAGAGACGAGAGAAGAAGGACAGAGAGAAGGAGAATGAGGGAGGGAAGGACAGGAAAGACAGACAGGTGGGGTACCTTCACCGACTTCTGGAAGAAATTTTGAGTCAGAAGATGTTGGGATATCAGAAATCGTGCTCAGAGAACATGGTGTAACCCTGTACATGTACAGAAATCTGCAGGAGAAATGCATGAAAGAATAGCTACGAATGGTCCTGGGGTCCCAGTAAGCTCTGCATGCACCACAAGTCGTATGTGTAAATGCATGAAAACGTACCAATAGTCCACACCTATTTGATTTGTTGGTTGGTTGAAAATTTTCA
The DNA here is from genome assembly GCA_013266295.2 of Branchiostoma floridae x Branchiostoma japonicum. NCBI lineage: Eukaryota > Metazoa > Chordata > Leptocardii > Amphioxiformes > Branchiostomatidae > Branchiostoma > Branchiostoma floridae x Branchiostoma japonicum. The sequence continues at coordinate 5,862,651 of CM023837.1, read as the reverse complement.
TTGTTTGAATTATAAACCAGCCTAATATGTTGACTTTGTGGCTCCTAAATAATCCTATAGCAGTATTTGGGTCTATCACATGATGCTAGGGCCTGTTTTTTTTCTCGCCTGCTTTTCCTTTTAAAAATCCAAGAACCAAGAAATCAAATTGGTGTGGCCTTCAGAGAAGTTTTCTGGTAGAAACACAAGCCTATGTCGTACAATAAAGATTAGAACTTGTTTTTCACCAACTACAACTGTGACCCCAGCAGAGGAAAGAGGAGGAACGACAGGAGAAGTCTTCGGAGAAGAACGAGTCGCCGTCAGAACCTGACAAGGCCGCGGGCGGTGGGGAGCAGGAGGAGGTAGCTAGTCTGCCCTCCCCTTATTCTCCTTCACAGCACCATGCCCCCTCCCCCATTGCAACTGTCAACTCTCATCTCCTGTGTTCCCTCATCTTACATGTACCTTTTCCTTTATTAACCTGATACATGTGGTAAGCTGCTGCTGCCCATCCCAAATTCAATTTGGCCATCAGCATGCAACTTTTCAAACTTGTGTATTTATTTTCATCATATCATACAGAGCCTACAGTAAATGAAGACAGATATAATTCCCGTCTTCCTTAGCATGAAGTTCACTTGTCACAGATGCATTGAGATAGGTCTGTGTAATCTGCATGCTGTTTGTCTGACATTTTCTGACGATGTCCAATGATGTCATGTAGGTACGGCATGTCGGGCTGTGACTTATCAGTCCGATATAAACTTGAAAGGCTCTGTTGCCATTATGTACATACTTTTATTTCTCATGAATGTTTTCTGTTTCTACTGTGATGCTGAACATATAACCTTCCTAACCATGTCCAACTGTATATATTCTGTGGTATGATTCTTTTAATCATGTACTGATACATTTTGTCTTCCTGTAATCTTTTCAGTGTAGGACAGCTAAAGCATGGTGGCTGTCCTTGGCTCCACAACATTATCCTTTTCATTTGCACCATCATGCATCATTAAATCTCTGTACAGGCATACTGAATAACATACTAAGTTTTGTATATGACAGTCCCATATCACACTGCAAGTGCCATGATCTCCAAGCAGATGTTGGGGTGCAAGATTGTAATGATTTCAGACTCAGATCTTTCACCCCAATATCTGCTTGGAGATTACAAGTGCCCTTGCATTGGTACACTTAATGTGATGTGTACTTTCTACTCAACACAAAAATGTTTTAGATGATCACTTCTGCAGAAGTACATTACACAAGATATAGTAAAAGCGGGGTGACGTTCACGATTGTGAAACTAGTATGTGAAGCAGTTGGTTGATCACATTTGATGTTTTCAAACTGATACCATCTAATTCATATTCAGACACTCTTACATGAACAAAATCAATTTCTTATGATAATGCAAACACATGGTCATTCTTGAGCTTATTTTAGGACAGCATCTTATAATTAGTAAACAATTAAACACTGCTCAGTTTGGACTTTTTAAAAGTAAAACCCTGTCTTGAAGGAAGCAAGAGAAATACTAGTAAGTTAAAGTGATAGCACTTCACATTTTGTTTGTTCTTGTGCAGGAGGAGGCAGAGCAGGTATCCAGTCGTATCCCCCGGCCGTCATCAGCAAAGGGACAGAGACGCAGACACGCCCGCGAAGGCGGTACGTACTGTCAACCTGACATGCTACAACCCTGCAGAAATTTAGGGACGTCCCTTGGATAATAGGACGATAAATGGAGGTCCCGTGTTTGGGGAGAGCCACACCCCATGCACAATAAAGAACCCGCCACAACTTCGAAAAAGAGCATGGGCATGCCCTGATGGTCCAAATACTGCTATCTGGAAGTTGGTGATTCACTACAAATCACCCTGAACGGAGTTGTGGCAAACCCCTGTCTTGTATTAGCCACACAGTGATTTACATCATCACCCTTGCAGACTCCAGGAAGAATAGTGTGAAATTTATGTAACACTAATGGAGATCCTAATAAACAAACAAATATACAAAACAATATGAAACCCTGCTGTATATCCAAAGTTGAAGATGTGTTGTGTTGCCCAGATGGTTCTGATGGTGAAGCAGACCAAATTCAAGATACGCAGGGAGACGCCAGCCACGCTGAAATGAACGGGGAAGTTAACGGAACCGACGAGCTCCCTCCACAAGTCATCGCAAGGTGGGCAAACAGTTTCTTCTGAGAATAGATCTGTCTCTCTATTGTATAGCCAGTATAACTGCCTTTTGCCTGTATCCTGGGCTGATGACTGTGTTTCATGTAGTCATGAGTGTTTCTTATAATTTTTTCCAGTAGAAATCTTGGCATTCATTGCTTGCATTTTGTCCTGTCAACACACATCCATGTGTGTGGATTAATAGAAGTGTTTTTTTTAGAAATGGAGGCTTACACGTTTGTTTTCTCCTGCAGTCGGAAGATTCCCCGCCCCGGTAGTGCCAGACCAGCTGCCCCCAGGAGAACTAGAAGACCAGAACCACAGGAGGACCCCAGTGCAAGGTAGTTAATGAACTGTCCCCAATGTAATATAAAATGCTATCTGACAACTGTGGAGTCTTCATGGTCTTAGCATTGCATGGAGGAAATACTGAAACTCTGTCAGTTATTCTCTTAATTGAAGGAACACAACATGAACAAAAAATCCTACATTTTAAAGGTTTTACAAGTAGCATAGACATGCCATTTTCTTCTCAATTGTACATTTGTTTGTACATGTTCTGTCAGAAAACTGCTCACCAAGTGACACAATGTTAACCTGTATAACTACATTATGATCTAATTTGTTTATTCCAGGATAGGGAGTGGTAAACAGGTGGCAAGTGTCATCATTGACGACGGGGGAAATTCTGACGATGATGATGATGACGAGACATTTGTTGTGGAAGACTCAGGTCCTGTGCCACCTGAAATGGAGCCTGTGAGTTAGCTTCGGATGTTTTGATACTGACAGCTCTATGAAGTAATCTGATTTACAAATTATAGTTCCTGTGTGTTACAATTGGTTCAAACATAGTCAAGAAATTCTAGAAGATGTCAAACTTGCATCAATGTGATTAAAAGAAATGTTTCGATTCCATGCGACCTCACTCTTTTAAAACAAATTTCCTTAAGTCCTTGAGTATTCGTATTTGAATGAACCGTCCTTGTAAAACTTGGTCCAGAAAACCCCAATGTAGTCAAACTTGTACAAGTGACCACTTTCACATGTACATAAGGCCCACCTGGCCAATGTCATGATTTTGGTCATCTTTCTTTTCTCCCATAAGATGATAATTATGTCCAAAACACTTTTGATCACAAGCTCTGTCACAATGTAACAACAGTTCCCACATATTTAATTTCTCCCTACCAGTTGGAGCCCACCTCTGGTGAAGTGGCTGACGATGGAGAACACGGAGGTTTGGTCAGAAAAATCTTGGAAACCAAGAAGGAGTTGGAGGGACAACCAAAGTCATCACACAAGAAGGAACCTGTAAGGAAAACACATTTTTTAAAACTTTCCAGATCTCCTGTAGGTAGACATAACCTAGACTGGATCTATTCATGCTTTTTATACAATTCTTCAAACTGCTATTGTATTGTCCCAAGAACAACTCAGTTTATGATAAATGATTATCTAATTTTTTCCTCACGCACAAAATTCTTTTTTTCAAGAGAGTTAACACTGAAAATTTTGACTCATTCTGTATCATTATCATTGGAATGATTTTTGATAATCACTTCTTTTAGAACATACATGTAGCTGTCTTTGAGAATTTTTCATTGAAATTCCACATTCACCACCAGTATGTTCTCTCTTTATTTTGACCTCGTACACATTGTAGCTTACCTAATGTTTCTTACTCATGAATTATCCCCAGGAGAAGCCCCTGGTTTCAGATGCGGCCTGGAGGAAGGAAAGAGAAATGGTGTCCAAAGAGGTGGAGAAGCTACGGGCGGCCATCCAGGTTCTCTGTCGGAGTGCCAACCCTCTTGGTAAGGAACATGCAGGAAGTCAACAAACTTCATCATACATGTAGAGTAATAATCTGCATTTTTTGTGCCCAAAACTTCTTCTAAATCAGTACAGTTTGGGCTTGACTCCTCTCATGCATTATTGATTTGGAACATCTGTACTCAATACAGCAAGACTGACAACTATACAAAAGTATTGTCTACCATCTTAAATCCACTTGTTGAATGCTAAAGTCACTTTTACATGTAGTAAAGTAACAATGGAAAGCTATGGTCAGTACCCTGTTAAAGGGGACCTCAACTCCAGAAAAAGGTGTTCTGTTTCTTTTGTGAAATCTTACTATTGTGTCAGGTAGTCTAACCCATAGCTTCCCTTTATGCCCTTGCCTACCAGGTAAAGTCATGGATTATGTCCAAGAAGACATGGATGCCATGCAGAAGGAGCTGGAGGTGTGGCGGAAGGAAAACAAGGAGCTGGACATGGCCATCAAAAGAGAACAAAGGTCTGTGGTTGATATAAACATTGCGCAGTTGAGCTAGTGACAGACGCAGCTCAGCCACCCAAAACAATACTTACGTACTACTGACAAATGAAGCATATCTCAGGGTATAGTCCAAAGTGAGTGAGTGAGTGAGTGAGTGAGTGAGTGAGTGAGTGAGTGACTGACTCACTGACTCACTCACTCACTGACTCACTCACTCACTCACTCACTCACTCACTCACTCACTCACTCACTTTGGACTATACCCTGAGATAGGCTTCATTTGTCAGTAGTTACTTCTGGGTATGGAAGTATTGTTTTGGGTGGCTGAGCTGTAGTTTTGTGTGTCTGTCCAGACAGAGTAGGTTGACAGCACATGGGTAAGGGAAAGAGTGACAGGCAGAATGACAGGTCAAAAGGTTCCTGGGTGAATTTGAAGGCCACAAAAAACTCCTGGAAGTCTGAAATCTCCAATTTCTTGTTTTGTTATAGAATAATTTTTGTGTATGTGGGTGTATGAGTCAGAGACCAGTTCTGTTGATAACAAAATGTGGTCTTCTGTTCCAGTATCACCAACAGTGAGGTGGAGCCACTAAAGGCCCAGCTGTCGGAGCTGGACCAAGCCATGGCTGACCAGCTGGACCAGATCGCTGCGGTCAAGGCCAACATCATGCGCAATGACGACAAAATCAACAAGATGATGGCCAGTATGAACTTCGCCTCAAGAACCTAGCACAAATGACTCTGTACAGATCACGTTTTTGGGGTGGTTAGGAAGCAAACTTTGTCTGCTGTTGTCGTTGTGCAAATGCTGATGGTAGTCATGTCAGTAACCAAGTATCTTTACTGGTAAATAGTGCTGCCATTGGCAACAGAGTTGTTCTTTTTCTTAAGGAAAACTTGTCTGTGACACTATGGAGAAATAAGGTGAAGTAATATTGGCTCCTTGGTGTACACTGAAAATGGAAAGTCTAAGGTTAGTATTGTACATTTCAGAATTTCCTCCCTGTACAGGTAAGCTATAGGTGAGTAAAATGGGTCAGTCTGTCTAGATGCGTCCTTTTTTCCATATGAAGAGAGACTGAAAATATGAGGTAGCAGAAATTTACAATTGTAAATAAGACCGTAGTAAAATAGGGAAAATGAAATTGCAAAATGTTCTCACATCAGTAACTTAAAGTTTGTGGTTAAGAAAAAAAATAGTGGATGTTTTACAAGTAGAAGAACTATCATGTATGTTTATGTGGATTATAATGACATTTGAAAATAGCCAGAGTTTGGGATATGTCCTGATTGTAAGGAATGTTCTTAATGTGTATATTCTGATACTCAGTTACAATCAAGATTGTATATATTTCTGGAATACTCTGTTGACAATACTGGCATGAAAAAAGAAATTGTGTTATACATTACTTACTTCTTTTGTTAGATGCAACCAAAGCTTGCATCAAATATGCTCTGAAGTAGAAACCATTGACAGGATATGTACATGTACTGTTACCCTGGAACAAGGATATTGCCCGTTGCAAAATTGGTATTTAAAAAGTGCGGCCAATGAGCTTGTCTCACTTCTCAGTGGAGGATTCTGATTGGTTGATATGTGACCTTTGCTGTTGTGACAACATCACATGATCACTTATAACACTTCTCAACATACAATGTACAATACATTGTTGACTTACACTGTGCTAGCTTGTATATAATGTTCAATATGCTGAGATCATTTCAACATGCTAGATACACATGGTGTTATTAGAATGCACTTCAATGCTGAACTCCTTGTGAATGGTGAAAGTAGAAAAATGGTTTTCTGCTCCCAATGTTGTGTTTTACACAATAAGGCAGTCTGAGGTTGTTGTTTTTTTGTTTGGTAGCATTTTCGCTTTTCTCTTTTGTTTGAAACAGATGTTGACTGTTCACCTATTCATGGCACATCAGGAAGACTGATGGGTGTTTGGGAGGGGGGGTGGTACATGTAGTGCTTGTTTTCAGGTTGTTGACTTGCACTACAAATTGACGCAATTCTGCAATATTTTTTCTTACATTACCCATGGTGCCCTTACCTTCCACCACCCATCACAAGGAAGGACACACACAGGCACACCCCTTACACATAGCACATTTTTTTCTACTGTCCATGGGTAAACCTTTTTGATTGAATGCCATAAAATAGGTGTATGGGTTCTGCATCCTAGAAAAACACCATGATAGAAACTTGTGTAAAGCATTTTGGACTCACGGGCTGGAGTCTGGTTTTCTGTTATCAAATACATGTAGTTGCTGGTGACATTCCCTTTTGCTACCGTACTGTATGATATGTACAGAATACAACGTAATTGAATGGCTTTGAGGAGGATTATGTCGACTATATCAATCAGTCGAGAGGTTTTCAGGTAGTATTACTTGTGTTTGCACTGTCTTGGACATCTAAAACATGAAATAAATCGTGTTTAAAAGTTGACAAAGTCTTGTGATTTTAATATTTTTAAAAAGTTGACATTGAGCTATTGCAAAAGCATTGGGCCCAGTAGTTTAGAAAGACCACGCCATTATGAAGTACATTGTAACGATTACTAACGTTACACAGGAACTTTTAGCACAATGCCCCCCTCCCTCAGTCTAATATTTACTGTCAGTCAAACCCCTTCTTGCTGCCATTGAGAAAGATTCATTTGCATATCGTTCGGGGCAAAGGCCGTGTTTGCGTTACCTTCAGCACTACATAACAACAGTAATATACCCAGTGAAACATTCAACTCAAAAACATTTTCCCTTTCTTCGTCAGCTGTGGAAAGTCAGTCACGTTGGTGTAATTAAAAGGTAAGGTGGTACAAAAATGCAAGTATGAAGTCAAATATCAGCTTACTTAAAACGTGGATACCGGATTGAATATTGTGGCACAATGAACTTAGAAATTATTCAGGTACAGATAAAGTGGTTAAGATACAGGCCATGACCTAAACAAGGTCGGCCAATTATCTGTACTTTAAACCTGTAGCATAGTAGCCGCTCTTTTCTGGTGATAACTTGCCACCTGTGTATTCAGATTTACATTGTCATCTTTGAGGCCTATCTTTAGTCCAAAAAATAGTATCCACCAGCTAGTGTTGCAGTTTGTTTAGGTACAGATACACCAGATGGTCGGGTTCTGTGACTTGTACTTGAAGTTTTACAGGTACAGATAGGCCTATTGTACAATGACGTACATGTATTATTGGTTTAGCAGGTGTGTACCATGATGAAGCTGTATCAGACCCTGCCTGTGCTGTGCCTGGTCGCGGCTGTTGGCCGGAGTTTGCCCTGTCCGGAGTATTGCGACTGTTATCCTGGGGAGAACAACAACAGCACAATCGTCACCTGCCGCGGGGGGAACATCACCAAAGTGCCCACAAACTTCCCAGCTAACACAACCTACCTGGACATAGGTACGCATGTATATGGGTATACTAGTATATGGGTAGCCATTACACTGCTATACACCCCCCCCCCCTTCCCCCAAGACCTACATGTGCAATGTACACAGGCCTTCACAAGCCTCAAGTAGGTAGACGTAGACTGGCCAGGTATAGGACGAATAGATCTACATGTAGGACACCAACAACATCTGTAACCGAAATGTACTGTCCTTTTATTTGTTGGTTTGTATTGTAATCACATGTCTGTGCTCTCTTTTGTATCACAAGAAAACTGTTACTCAAACAACTTGATAGAGTTTGAAATCTATGTCCTTGTGTATCTCATTACCTGGATGTCTAACCTTCATCGACGTTTCTTTTGTATCGGTTTCAGAATTCACAAACATCACTAGGTTGCAAAAAGACGATTTCTGTCGTCTGCCCGTGCTGGCGTCCCTACGCATATTTTGGAACGTGAAACTGACGCTGCTGGACGTTGAGACGTTCTCTACTGTCCCCACCGTCACCGACCTCAGTATCTCAAACTGCTCCTTCTCCAAATTCCCTCCCGGCATGCTGCGGGGACTGGGCAACCTCAAGTCGTTCGACGGCAACCACAACCACCTGGAGATGGTTCCGGCAGGGCTGTTCAGCCATCATCCGACTCTTGAAATGATCAACCTTTGGCAGAACAACATTTCCCATCTCGAACCTGGAGCATTCGCAGACATGCCTCGTTTGAAAAACATACTGTTAATGAACAACAAGCTCACCTCTCTTTCTCAAACAGCGTTTTCTGGCTCCTCAAATATCCAGTCATTGACTCTCAGCTTCAATACCATCAGCAAGATAGACAAAGATGCCTTTATCGGGCTGACTCAACTTCAGTCTGTGGATTTGGAGCAAAACACACTCACTAATATTGACGGCGTATTTGGCGACTTGCCCAATTTGAAGGTGCTCACGCTTACCAGCAACCTTTTGGACTGTCCACAACGTGACCTTTGGTGATCTTCCCTCCCTTGCAAACCTATACCTTGACAAGAACGAAATCTCTGTGTTGGAGAAGGGGGTACTCAGCCACCTGAAAGGTCTTCAACAGCTGAAGCTCGGCTACAACAAGATTGTAGACATCTCACTAGCAGGACTTACCTCTCTGACAGAACTTTACGTTCCGTATAACAGTCTCAGGAGTTTTCCAGCCAACATGGTAGATGCAACCCGGCTGCAAGTGCTGGAAATGGAAAACAACCCCGTTGAAGAGCCTTTGCATGGCGGACAGCTCTCTGATCTTATTAGGTTCGTATTTCATGTTTTGATATACAACCATGCCAGCTGAATTCGTATGTATGTAGTAAGGACATCTCATGGGTCAAATGGCTTACAAGTCAATTGGTCAATGATTGGATTGTAATACCGATAAATGATAACTGAACGATTTGTGAAAAAAGAATGAAAAGAAGAAAAAGACGACCGATCTTAAGGACATGAACACATGATTCTATAGTTTTATTGCCCCGGTAAGGCAGCTGTATCTGAAGATTGTACGTCTTAGACGTTCAAAAGCAGCCACCCGGAGTAAGATGCAATTTGCATTTAGTACTTAACACTTGAAGTCGAGTAACCGAAAGATTGTACGTCTTAGACGTTCAAAAGCAGCCACCCGGAATAAGTTCCAATTTGCATTTAGTACTTAACACTTGAAGTCGAGTAAGCGGATAATTAGAGCATGTCTTTATGATGGTGGTCATGACTAGTCTGTGCAGCTGTAAGCACTTCATGTAAAGAAATGAGCTTAGGAGTGCTCGCTGTGCCAATTAGAAGGGTTACAGGATACTTGAGGTAGCTGATGAACATGTGCGTTATGAAAAGAACGACTATGTATGTAACTGTAGTCATCCAGGTTCATAGGTGAAGAAGTGTTTAAAACTTTACAACTGGATAATAATTTATTTGTTAAACGTTTCAGATGTCCATCCGACATCCTTCCTCAGTGAATAATGTTTACAAGGATTAACGGAACGAGAGAAAGGAAGTTCTAAATAAACAAAACAAAAACAGACAAGTAGTTTTAAAGACTGTAGTGTGTGATGGTTGGAAAATTAAGGTCGCTAGTTTGCCTTGAAAAAGAAGGACATATTATAGTATCGACAATGGCGCTTCTTGTTGTTGTTTTCAATCTGGCAGCTACTATACCAACTCCATATCCATCTAATAAAAACGGGCCATAGTTTTTCAGGGTTTACATACATCGTAGATCATGATTAGTGTGGAATCGCTGCAGATGAACCAAATATTATACTGTAATGAATGAACGAACTTACGTTGCTTTCTCATGCCATGCACGAGTGTACGATCTTGTAGTTAACTTTAAACATTAGCCTAATATCACGTGTGGTCTTACAGAAGATATCACATAGTGCCCAAATTAGGGGGAAAGGTAAAGAAAACTTGTTTGGCTAGTCACCATGGCGACGATCGATGTTAATCGGAAAGACAGCAATTTGGAGGGGTTTTGAGGTGAAGTACTATCGCTGTGCAAAATATGAGCCAAAACGATTTTTGCCTCCATTGTTTGATCGTTAAAGACATTTGTTGTTAATTTCCTCCTTTTGTTATGATATCCAGGTTGCGTCGACTTACCCTGGACAACGTCACGAGTCTACAGTTAGCTGGGACACTGGATCCTCGGGCTCTCTGTGGACTAGATCACTTGTACCTTCTTTCTCTCAGATACAACCGACTGGCCAGTTTGTCCCCTGAAACCTTCACGTGCGTCCCGCAGTTGACGTACTTGTATCTTGATCACAACAACCTGACGGAACTAAGGCTTGGAACTTTCAAATCTTTAACAAAGCTGACTGAACTGCATCTGTCATACAACCAGTTGAGTCATATCTCGCCTGGTACTTTTGACGGCCTGCTGAAGCTTTTCTATCTGGCACTTGGTGGAAATAACTTCACCAACATCTTACACGTGGCCCCAGCACTAACAGGTTTACCTTGCCTGGATACACCTGCACTGGACGACAACGCTTTGGTGTACATTGGCCCAAACTCTTTTCCGGACAACATGGCGGCAGATCTTCTGAATCTGTCAGGCAACAAGATTCGCATCGTTGAAGAAGGCGCCTTAACCGCGCAAGCATTCCCAAACATGACCAGAGTGTGGTTGGATGAAGGCAATCCATTGCATTTCCTGACGGAAAAAATCATAGAGGGGCTTCCAAAGTTTCAAACTTTGACCGTGGGCGACGATCCATTCAACTGCAACTGTCAACTAAAAGGCTTTGCCACATGGCTTCGCAACCAGGCCAACCCACCCAATGCTTACTTGGTCTGCAGTAGCCCAGCCAGCTTGAAGGGAAAGTACCTCAAAGACGTAGCCTTGGAAGACCTGACCTGCACCTGCGATCACGAAGAGGCGCCGTCTATTGACACAAGTGGTAGTGACAACTATACCGACGAAGGGCAGGCCGCCATTTTGAACTGCAAAATATCAGGCTGTCCTGAAGCCGAGTTTTTCTGGACCACCCCTACGGGAGCGATGCTGGCGGTAGGATCAGGGTTCCCCAGGATGGAGGTGTGGGCAAACGGCTCGCTAGTGTTGGAAGATGCCAGGGCTGAGGACACAGGCGGGTACACTTGTACTGCCGTTAACTACCGTGGGAAGGACAGCAAGGAGACATTTCTCAGAGTGGGAGATAAAAAATAGTAGAAGATAAAGTCAGAAAAGTCACGTATAAACTTGGTCTATTCTCCACTCTTCACCACTCTTAAGGGTAGCTATATAGACGTTCTACATTTTTCATTCATTCATTCATTCATTCATTCTTTCATTCATACATTCATTCATACGTTTGATGTCAGTTTACATTATTTACTTATGCTTTTACGCTTGTTTGTATTATCCTTTATGTACTTTTGTATATATTGTCATTTGTTCTGGTAACGTCACGAGCATAAGCCATGTGACGTCACCACGTTTTGTCGTTAAATGTGACAATTCAAAACAATCAACGTTATCGCGACTAGTACCCCGAAGCCAATACCATGAAGTCGGTCGACCAATATTCCCCCACCAAAAAATCAACGGCCCTAAACATCAAAGTTATCTAGCCGGAGCTTTCCTCAAAACATGTAAAACCGACCGCAAAATCTGCATGGACCGTCGGCCAAGAAAAGTGCAATTTCCGTCTGTTCAAGGCGCCTGTTTGTGGGAAATCAAATTTGTGGAAAATCACATTTGTGGGAAATCATATTAAACGCGGACGTCAGAAGCCTGAGAAGGTGTCGCAGGATAGCTGGGTGGGATGGCGTTTTGATTCATCACACTTGATTGAAATGATGAAAATCCCTGATTTTGACACGAAAAAGTAGAACAGGCTAGGATGTGCGCTTTCAGAAGTAGCACAATGTGTGGAAGACGTTATTTTTACTCCAGACAAAAAGGGCTATAATCAACGGGCGTACAAGTCACAAATTGGCAATTAAACATCAAAATTATCTAGCCGGAGCTTTCCTCAAAACAAGTAAAACCGGACGCAAAACCTGCATGGACCCTCGGCCAAAAAAAGGTCAATTTCCGTCTCTCGAAGGCCGCCTGTTTGTGGGAAACAAATTTGTGGGAAATCGAATTTGTGGAAAATCATGTTGACGTCAGAAGGTGTCGCAGGATAGCTGGGTGGGGGGATGGCGTTTTGATTCATCATGCTGGATTGAAATGATGAAAATCTCTGATTTTGACATGAAGAACTAGAACAGAATGTTTGCTTTTAGAATTAAAATCGTCCTCCGACATTAAACTCGGTAGAAAAGTAGGACAATGCTCGCACAATGTTGCATTTAAATGCAACTAGACTTCAAAAGCCATGTGAGTTGGGTTATTGCCCTTTGAAAATGATCTGTTGGATACTCCTTACATGCCCCTAAGGAGATCATGACTGATGATATGTTTATGAGCGTTGCTTTTTTCAAAAGCGCTATGAATATGATCTGGTGTCATCGCCAGCGGCTCTGATTAGTAATGCAGATGCGGTACTATAATAGATTCATATATCCGGAGAGTCATTTATCCGTAGACGCGCCGCACACTGCAGCGACAACATCGGTGGAGAACGGATTCTGGAGCGAAGACTCTCTTTCCGCATCGGTAAGTGGATTATATGTTGTTTAATTAAACGATCCGTGGATGTGACAGTAAATTTTCAGTAGAAGGGTGGAAGTGAAGCGTAGGTGCGTGCGTGCGTGTGTACGTGTGTGTGTGTGTGTGTGTGTGTGTGTGTGTGTGTGTGTGTGTGTGTGTGTGTGTGTGTGTGTGTGTGTGTGTGTGTGTGAAATTTCTGTGTGTGAAATGTGTGAAATGCTCTTTCCCTACTTTAGCTTTTTTAGGACATGACAGAATTGCATGACAGAATTGCATTTTTTTTTGCTGTTGACTTCCGAAAACTGACTTTCAGCCTGCAGTTGTTGCAGCTATTTCACAAATTTCTTCCAAAGTGTCGATTTTTCACAAGTTGTCCAACACCAGTTGATTGCTGGGTGAAAAAGCCGGCTGAAGTACTGGATCTTCCACCTTTTTATGAGGTTGAGTAGTGTTCTTTCCACTCCCAGTGAAATAAACTAACCAGTTGCTACGTGGGTGTTGCGTGGGTGTTTCATCTAATCTGCAGTCCATCATCAGATTATATTCAGGTACTAGTATGTAGTAATTGGCGAATCACCACACCAAATCAGATGTTTGATAATATTCGTGAATGAGACGTATAGATTTTGAACATAATTAAGTCATCTTTAAGTTACATTTGAGCAGTCGTAAATGCCACAACAAAGACTTAATCTTTAAAACGTAAAGTCATGAAAAATGCTAATTTTACTTCATCTTTGAAATCGCTTAAATCTAACCCCATTACTTAAATGACAAAGATGTTGTCTGGATGGTGAATGAATCTTCAGGAAGGCGAAAATTTGACGAAAAGCCGACCGTGAGCTTCTCGGTATCTCCACGGTCCTGGATGGAAGCGTTGCCCGCCCAGTGAGTCGAAAAGCACGCTCCGGGGATGTTTATGTGTGAAAGTCCTATCCTTTGGCCGAATTCCATTTTAACATTTCATCACTATTTACGCAAATGAACCCCACATTTATATAATCTATGTATAGTGATGTTCACATGTATGAATTTACCATCTTTTATCACTGAGGAATTATGACAGTTTCTAAAAAAATTTCATTCCTACGTTGCTTGCTGTTGGTTTCAAGGTCTTTGTGTTGTACTCTGCTGCGCACAGCTGGTGTAGGCAGTGAAAACGAACTACAATGTACCTCTATATATAGAGCGAGTCTAGTTCTCTCTTTTGTATTGTGTGATTTCAGATGTCAAGCCTACATCGTGATTCCAGCTTGAATTTGCTTCTTATATGGTTGCTTTATATGTAGTTAACGATGGGTTCGTTAATTTCTGTTATTTCTTCCGTAGCACAAAAAAGGGACAGGAAAGTGATCTCGATCGAGTTTTAGCTCACTGAAGAGCTAATCTTCCACTGGTCGTGACAGAGAAGACAGACGCTATGTACAGTATTTACAGGTTCACTGTACCGAGGAAATTGCCCTTATTCTTAATTTCTAAGAAAAAAATAACAATTTTAATGTTAAGAATGAGGTAGTGCAGAGGTAAAACCCCTCCTTCTCGTGTCTGTTCCTAGGGTCCAGAGTGTCGACCGGTGCGGCCTGTCGCTAGCCGGCATGGAGGGATTAGACGATGCCGGGCTGACTGCGGACAATAACGTCACCACAGGTGCCACTCCAACCTTCCACTTGTTTTCTGTTATAACCTTTTCAAACTTTTATATGGTTGATTTTAATGGCCAAGAGCCAACATGAAATGCTTAGTAGGCATTTTGTGTAATTTCTGGCAACGTATAAGAAAAAGCAACAGAGACATTGTATTTTAAAGTCATGCATATACTGGTAACAAGCAGTTTTTTTTAAAAATCCGTACAGAAGATGTTTTCCTTATTACTCAATACATGTTTCTTGCTTTGCGTGGATTTTGCAGGAAGCTGCATGTATTTTGACCGCGGTGTAATGGCGTAGTGGGTATAAAGTGCTCGCTTTCCATTCAGGCGGTTGCAGGTTCAAACCTTGGTCGGGGCATTTTCTCTGTTTAGCACTCAGCAGTCATAAGAAAGAGTATGGGAGTTAAACACACACTACTACCAGTGGACTAGCGATCTTCTGCAGTGCTTGCACAACGGTGTGGCCCAAGGTCTATGGTATAATGGAGATGGGCACCACCCTAACGCTAGTTTACCTAATAATAGCTAAATTCGATGCATTTTTCGGTAAGAGTTAATTGGTACCAATATGGCGAAAGAATGAAACATTTCTTTCTGCTACATGCTAATATTATTGATTACCTTTGTCACTGATGTTATACATGTTATATTTCTAAATATTGCAATTTTAAAGGACCGCCCGTGGTGTTGAGACCGGCGGAATTTTTGTGGCGGCGTAACCGTTTCCGCTAAATATCCCGTTTTTAAATCCCGGAAATATGTTACCCTGCGGATTTAGGTGAAGTAGCGTTATATACGTAAGGCACTGAAAGTTGCGAGAAGGATTTTAACTTGATGTATGTTTCCTGCAGGGAACGTCACCTATCCAGAGAACAATACATATCAGGAGATACCGCCTCTTGGGGCGGAAGCATGGGTCGTTCCTGTGTTGTTCGCCCTCATCGGGGTTGTCGGGGTGGGAGCCAACGGTTTAGTCATCTACGTCAGCAACAAATTCAAAGAGCTGAAGACCGCAACAAACCGCTACATCGTGAGTCTGGCCGTGACGGATATGTCCTTTCTACTCTTCTGCGCTCCCTTCACCGCCTCCCTATTCGCAACCACCAGCTGGGCTCTGGGCAAGGCCATGTGCAAGCTTGTCTTCTACTTCATGCAGGTAAAGACTGTATTTTCATACATGTCTGTTACATAGAGTTTATTACTTCCGGGTACGGGTACGGAAGTGTTGTTTTGGGGGCTGAGCTGTGGGTTTGTGTATCTGTTTGTACAGACAGAGTATGTTGACAGCACTTGGGTGGGGGAAGATTGACAGGCAGAATGATAGGAGGTCGAAAGATCAGAAAAGGTCAGTAAATGGGGTGAACTCGAATCAGACTCAGATTTAAACCGGTATCTTTTTAAAACGTTCCTTTCCTATGTCTAGAGGAAGGGATATGCCAGCTGCAATTTTGCTTTCACAACTGTTGAAGATTGAATGGATTGTCCGGTGTTCCGTGTCTCAGGTGACGGTGAAGGCGATGTGCCTGACCAGATGCGCCCTGACGGTCGATCGGTACTTCGCCATCGTCCATCCCATCGCCTCCATCAACTACCGGACCCCCAGGTTCGCCGTTGCCGTCAGCACCTTCATCTGGATCAGTGAGGGTTTTTTACGTTTATTTAAAGTAATATAACATACAAAGCATGATTGTGGCAAGCCCCCTATTCCATAGATACATGTGGTGTTGATAAATATGACAGAGCGATTACAAAATGTACAGAATGTTCGTCTCAAGCACATATAGCCCTAGGAAAATAATGTATGACAAAAGAGTGGCTTATTATTCATCGATACTCTCCTGAAAATAGATCGGGATCTTAACTCAGAGTCTCTCTCTCTATATATATATATATGCATGTATGGTTTTTAATTGTTGGCAAAGGTGCACAAAGAGCTCACAAGGTTCAATCGGGTGGCTCATGTATAGGCTCTAATTTCCTCAGATCCCTTCACCTTCTTGCCGCTTTGGTAGCGTTTTGAATGTCTTGCTTGTGCATGTTCGCCTCTGATTTGCGCGGTTTGCTCCTCGGGCGCCTAGTCAACAAGACCAAATGGTACAAAGATTTTCTTTTCATGATAGTGTGCACGGTTGCTAGACGATGCCGCACAGCTTCAACAAAGCACGTCCACCGCAGAGATATACATTACAAAGTACTAAAAAGCCTGTGTCACATTGTCAAAGTCCTTCGTTTTGATTGACAAAAGTTTGCCGATTTACCAACTCATCCGAGATTCCAGGGCATTTTTCGCCTGAAAATCTACTCTATCACATTGGACGGCGCTCATCAGTGACCTGCAATTATCGGTTGATCACTAAAAATCTCAGAGTGGTCGAGTATGTCTGCGACGGGTACATGTGCCAGCTGCCTCCCGTGTCTTAATTTTTTGCAGTTTCCTGTAACAATACACGTCTCAGGCCGGGGGGGGGGAGGTTGGAAGGGTGGTAGGTAGATAGATCCAACGGCGGCAGGGAGTTGATCACAAATGCGTTTCATTTATTGCGTTGGTAGTACTTAGTATGTCTCTACTGACGATGTGGATTCGTTACGGGTAGAGTTGGCCTCGGGTTTGATATGTTCATGCCACGGAGTGGCATCCTCTTTTTGAGTGATTTGACATTTGTGTTGGAGTATCTATCTGCCTTTGGATGCTTTGATCTTGCCCTGCACTTTGTTTCTTATATGTACATGTAACGTACATGTAGGTGCCGTTCTGTCGTTGTTTGTGAACGCTTGTCTGCTTGCGTAGATCAGTGATTTCATGGCCGGCGGGAGTCACATTTCAAATTTCATTTGCTTTGATCTCAAGTTCAGAAGAACAGCGGGGTACAGAGAGATACATCAGTAGCAGGCTCTCAATGCAATAAATGATCTTTGCAACAAAAGTACATCACGACGTCTACCGCCTCTTTTAACCGACACGCCCCAACGCCAGCAGTGCTCTCGCCCTCTGAATGTTGACTTAATCTCAGTTGTACATAGATGTTATTTGGTCAGAACTTCTCAGAAGAGTCCGAAAACGCTTAAGCTACGATGCACAGAAATGCAAACAGCTGCGTCCACCTTCCGTGGACAGCCACAAGACGTCTCTGGATCCAGCCGGTCTGTGTGCTATTTTGAGGCGTTGATGCGTGCCCTTTGGCCGGCATCATCAGATGCATTTCCAACAGAAGAAACATACATTTTGGCCCCGTTCATACGAATGCGGTGAAAGCGCTTTCGATGTGGTTTGGCCGGATTCTGGATTCATGTGGCTCCATCTGAACGCTCCGAATCGCATTGAAAGCGCCTCGATCCCAAACCACATCTGGATGTGGTTTCAAACCGCCTTGACTGGATCGCGATTTGCGTCTGAACGCGCCGAAGCGCTTTCATCAGGTTTACTTTGCATGTCAACCCGGTCATTGACATCGGGGTCCGCAAGTAACAAGTGGCGGCGTCGGCAACGAATTCTTACAAGGGCCACCCGTAGCCTGCGTCTCCTTCGTACTCCTCTGAGCCTCGATCTGAAGACAGTTATATATATAAAATAAAGCTTCCGGGCATTTTTGCTTTGTCTAATCGTCTCTTTGCTCTGGTTTGAAAATGAAAAAAAGAAGCAAGACTGCTCTGGGGGCACAACTTCACTAACGGAATCAGCGCCAAAAAACGAGAAAAAAATACATTATACAAGATCACTGTTTTATAACTGCAGAGGGAAGCACAGCTATTGGTTAAACAGCACTCGGAAAAATCCCCAGAGGCGCCTATTAACATTTAGATTTCCATTTTCTCCATCTCATATCTCGCTGCTAATACAACAGAAGAAAATGCCCGAAGCGTTTTAACATCATTTCATCTTCTTAGACCCACCGCTGTTTAACGTTAATTACGGGTTCGTCTGAAGAAATGACCAGCGGCGATTCCTTACCTTTTCCTGAATCACTTTTAACTTAAAGGTAGCGTGGTTGTTACCGCCATGAAAATGGAGGTGCTCTTACCCTCACCGAGAAGGTTATGTTTGCGGGTCCGTGTGTTTGTGTGTATATCTGTGAACAGCATAGCTCGAGAAGTTGTACATGGATATTAATGATAGTTGGTATGTTGGTAGGTGTTGTCAAAGTGAAAAAAAATTATATAAGCATATTGCTTGAGTGCGTCACCACTGCGTCACCACCACGTATTGTACTTTCCTTTGCATGTTGTAATGAAAAAAAAAATAATGATTTTCGTGTGCTGCAGCGGGACGTCTGATTTCGATATCCTACAAAACAATTTGCGACGGTTTTAAGAAGTTTTGCTTTTTTCTACTTAATTCTAATGATACCCGACCTTTGACATTTGCAGTGGCGTTACTGATCTCCATACCTCTGGCCGTGAACCTTGACCTGCACCAGACAGAGTGGCATGGTACGCAGACGTACTGTATGGAGGTGAGATCAGGCGCTATGATTCTTGAATGAACAATAGACAATTACAATTATTCTTGAATGAACAATAGACAACTACTCGTATCCACAAAATCCCTGTAGGCCGGCAGATCTACTATGGAAAAGGTGGGACATTATGTCTTCCACGGCCTACACAGAAGAATGAATGAATGAATGAATGAGTGAATGAATGGATGAATGAATGAATGAATGAATGAGGCTTTATTTACGTGTCGTGCGCTTCAAGCGCCCAGCCCGTGTGGGCTTATACGACACTGATTAAGAATACAGTAAGTATGGTACATAAAACAAGAGAAAATCGGGGGTACAGAGATAACATAATCAACCATAAACTGAACAGAAGAAGTCAACCCCACAGACATAGTTTTAGACAATTTATTTACCTTTTAGAATGTAGATTAGCCGCTTGTATTATTCTTTTGTACGTTGTACCTAGGGTATGAATTTGCAATAAACTTCTTGTTGTTGTTGGTTATGCTCTTAAACCACAAACAACCACTAACAAAAAATATAGGTGTGGAACAGTAAACAATGATGTGAATCAAATTAACTGAAATATTGCAGCCTTGGCTGTATGATTTTTCACAGCCAAGCCAATATATAAATACAAAATGACTAGATGAATGGTTTGCTGTTCAAAGTACAAAATGCTCAATAACGGAAGGGTACACACGATAACTTCATCATAAAGTGCAGAGATTTGTCCATGCTATCGTCCCACATCCCTTCTCCTATTTGACACGTGATGTTGTTGCCATGGCAGCGGTGGCCCTCTCACGCCGGGCAAATCACTTACTGGATCGCCATTGTTTTGCTGACCTACGCACTCCCCCTAGCGGTCGGCATCTGGAGCAGCGTCGCTGTGGTAGAAAAGCTCTGGGGGCGCAACGCTGTCGACATGAACGTCAGCTCCCAGGTCAGAAAAAGAGTTCTAATGAAGAGAAAGAAGGTGAGTGAACCAAGCTGTTAATCTATTCGTCAATACGATTTAGTGTTATTGTCAAGTTTAGGGAGCTTCGCTGCCAATGCCACCCCAATGTCCTTGTGAGTTGTTTGGACCAAAAGTTCACGGGCTCTTGCGCGGTGTTCATCATCTTGTTTAGCTCTATTTGGTTGTGCAGTAAAGTTTGGTGACAGTATGCACTATGCAACTGGCAAAGCCCCTCGTTCGCGTTCCCTACAGTTTTGTGAAGTACTTAGTACCACGAAAGCGTTTAAGTACCAAGGTTAGCGTAACTGCAACATTTTCAGTACCAGAGACAGCTGCAACTTCCTGCATGATGTCGGCTATGGCATCCTCAGACCACAAAACTAACACTAAGGCTAGTTGTAACGGCAGGCATCCTTAGAACCAGACAGAGCCCCAATAAGTTCCAAGCCTTTAGTGTCAGTATTCAGTTGTCGCTTTCTTCTTGACCTTTCAAAACTTCACAGCATTGAAGAGAGGTACACAATACCCGGTTTGTTTGTTACTAGGTGTGCCTGATGATCATCTCCATGTTGATCATATTTGCCGTCTGCTGGCTGCCGACCCAAGTACTGCTCCTCTGGCAGGTTAGAATGATTTTGCATTCATTGGCAATAAATATTAACATACAGTAAACTGTCAAATGTTAGTCATAATGAGAAATAAACGGTTCTCCAGCTCAAAAGAAAATTGACTCACCGGAATGTTCGACCGACTCTCACGGTCTTCATCAGCTACCTGACCCAAGTGTTGAAGACACGTGATTTTTTCCGCACTTGTGACGTCAGTACTGGGTCATAGGAAGTCGGTAAACCCCCGTCGAAAATTCCGGGAGTTAATTTCGTTTGAGTTGAAGAACAGGGTAGACATCCAGCTAATGAGATAAACAAGGAAATTGCTACTCAAGCAAATGGATAGAGTTTATTTCTCATTGTGTAATTTACCAACTCAGATAAACTTGCATGTTAAAATGTTAGTTGTTTATGCAACAGATCTAACGTTAAGTACTTTACAACAATCAACTAAATGAAAAAAAATGATCTATAGATACTTGTATATGTTTTCTATATATGAGCAACGTCAGCCTCTTACTATAACCTGAAGTGGGTCAATGGAAATCTTTACCGAACAGCTCCCGTACTCTTGTGAGACGGATTTACGAATTTTACTTTGACCGCATGATATAGTAATAGCGATTACGACCCCTATATCACACAAGTTAAATTCTGCGAAAAAGTCGGCTGATTATGTATTCATTGAGTGCTAGGTTTATCCATAGGAAAAAACATCCTCCTCCCGACTTTAGTACTGCTTCAAGGAGCCTGGCATCGTAGCATGGCTGACATTACCTATAGATGTGATGTCATGTTCTACCTTCAGGTGATCGCCAAGGAAGATTTCCCCTTCACTCTGGTGACGTTCTCCTGGAAGATCGCGGCCCTGATCCTGACGTACCTACAGTCTGCCATCAGCCCCATCGTCTACATCATGTTTGGACAGATCTTCCGCAGAAAGATGAAACAGGCCTTCCCCCGGGTGTTTCGGTCAGTAGGCAACAGTCGATATCCTGCTTCGGTTTAGGGACGTCCCTCGGATAGGACGTTAAAATTCAATGGAGGTCCCGTGTTTGGGGAGAGCCACACCCCACGCACCCACCCACCATACTTATCGAAAAGAGTAGGGGTCCTTTTCGATGTGAGTGGTTGAAACCTTACAGTCTCATGGCCGCACCTGGGGTCGTATTGAAGTCACCTAAGTTAGTGCCGAATGGCAGCCGGTCCAGACCCTTGCGATTAAGCCCCACCAATTGTACGCTCCTCACAATGCAAGGGGAGAGTAAGCCGGCCCACTCAATCCCTTGTTGAACTGGGTTGAGGTTAGGCACACCCCCCCTCCCCCTTTCCATTGACTGTCAGCGACCAAAATTGGATTCTTGGATTCTTATGACTCATGATTTCATAAAATGAATAGTATACAAAATGTAAAAGTAGGATTTCAAAGACAAGCAACAACAGCAACAACAACAACAACAACAACAACAACACACACACACACACACGCACGCACGCACGCACGCACACACACACACACACACACACACACACACACACACACACACACACACACACACACACACACACACACACACACACACACACACACACACACTAGAGTCTTACTTAATCTGCACTGTCTGTTGTACCTACTTCAAACCGTGAAGCGTTGTATTGTCAACAATCCTACTGTTTATCATATGGAAGTCACGTTCCTTAAGGTAAATATGATAGAGATTTGTTTTTTTGCTTGTTTGTATTTCTTCAGGTCCAACCGCGTGAACCACGAGCCGGTCCGAGCAGTGGCAGGTGGCGGGCTGGCGGCAGGAGGAACAGCAGTCGCCCGGCCGCGGCGGGGCAACAATGCGGTCCTGCCGTCCACATCTCGGAACAACCCCTACGAGGAGAAATCTGACGATGCGTTCGGTGGTGTCTGGAACAGAAAACGGTACCTTCTATCTGTTGAATTGTTGAAGAAGTTAGTGTAAAGATGAAGACAAAATTGAAATAAAGAAACGAAATAGATTTTGTTCAATTCTTATATATATTTTTTACAGGAACCCTATCCAGTTGAATAAAGTGGCTGGGACCTTCGTTGTGCGGTACAATCCCGGATGTGCTGACGTTGTTTACCGCAACGTAGCGCCAAGACAGCTGACACCTCGTGATGCGACCGTTACCGATTAGAACTGGATCTGCGAGTCCGAGCGTTGAAGCATTGAATAGCAGACGCCTTATATATATATAATGTCATACTGTAAGGTATGGCCGAAACCATGAAAGGGTTGGTGGAAGTCAACTTTTTTTTCAAGCTGAGAGTTCGTGCATTTTCCTGCTCTTATGTATTGAGGTAGCTCAGCCAATAATAATTAAATGCAAAGAGGCTGCATTTGACATATTTGAAGGTGACAAGCTGGCAAGGTAGTCTTGTATTTTGGGTTGTTGACTCAAAATCTGAAGGTTTTTGGTTCAAATCCATGGCAGGGCCGACTGTTGTGCCCTTGGTACTTTTTACCTATTTCCTCACTCGACTCAGGTGAAAATGAGTACCTAGCTTCGGTTAGGGACATCCTTTCAGATGGGACGTAAAGCCGGAGGTCCCGTGTTTTAGGAGATCCACACCTCGAGCACGTTAAAGATCCCACCGCACTTAGCGAGTGGTAAACAAAACTGGTGTGTAACGCCTGAAGGCGGTTTACCGGTTAAGCGAAACAAACAAAATATGTTTTAAATATGTACACACTAAAGTTTTCCCAAAGGTGAATTGCTGATTGTATGGTGTTCTGTTCTTAATACATAACTTTAGATTTCCTGAACGACTATGATTGTTAAAATAATAGTGTACAAATCGTCGGTGTTAATGAAAAATCCACGTTCTGTTTTGTCCTTCAAATAGCGTTATTGACATTCACTATAGATGTATAATGCGTCCTTATACTTATGTGGGGTATGCTACAACGTAACTTGCGTAGCTACTTTATTTAGGGTTGTGTAGTGTTATTGATATTTTTGTAGAATATAGTGAAAGTAATATCGTGTTCATTACGTTATATCACTTTTTATTTGAATGTTCCTGTGACACATACAGCGATAGACATTTCCATTACAACGAAACGGTGACATAAAATACCTCAATGTACTGACGGCATGGTTAATGCCACACCCCGTAAGGATGGGTTGTTCAGGGATATATGAACATGTAGCAGCTAAAATACACACACAGTTTGAACAAAATTGGACTATCATGCGGTCAATTTATTTATTTATTTACCTCATTTGTGGAAGAATTGAAAATTGTGAATTCGTAATATCAACATGACACGATATTGGGATTGTAAATATTCTAAAATTGCTAAAAGCAATCGTGCCTCTAATGATTGTGTTTTTGTCTATTCTAAACATTTCTTTTTATTCCATATGTACCTAAAGAATGTAAAAGCGAAGGATGATGATGATAATGATGATAAGGTTGATAATGATGACAATACTGACCATGGTTGCGAAGACATGATATGGCTCACAACGAGTTAGCTAGAAATTGATGATAACCCCGGTGTATGATTTATTTATTTATTTATTTATTTGTTTCTGTCATTTTTACCCAGGGTTGCCTAGCTCAGTGATTGACACTGCTTTGCATGATGATGATGATGATGATGATGATGATGATGATGATGATTAGGGATGATGATGATTTATGATTATAATACGATGATGATGAGTTGATAGTTATGATTCAGGAGATACAGAAGATGAGAATAAAGCGTCGTGGCGGACACGGAAAGAGGAATGTTTCATTCTGACAAAACACTAACAGTTATCATTTAACATCTGATCGAACACTGCAGACGCAGCACTAATTACCATGCTTCATTTTAGCACAAAGAGCACCTGCGCCGTTACAAGGGAGCCGGTGGATATACAGGCTGGACACACTCAACTTTGACCGCTGCGAAATCTGGATATGTTTTGTTGTCCAAAAATTATTACAAAAACTTACAACGACGATTATTGCGAAACGTTGGAAGAACAATGCCGTTCCAAAATGCTTGTTGTAAAGAAAACAAACCAACGGCCCATGTTCTACAGAACGGGATGAGTCGAACGAACAATCTGTCCTGAACGCTGTCAGGTTGTTGGCGTGTATCGTTTGTATTTTGGTGGCTTGCCATACGAGACAGTAGTAGACGCTAGCCGGAACGCTTTTGCTTTTGGCACGGTCTTCAATAGTGGAAGGCGCCTCTAGCGACCAATCCTTGAACGGCACAACTTGTCATCATCATAGGCTGTGAGAATGAAGGATCAGAAAATTGACATGTAGTCAACAGAGGCTGTTTTCAGACATGTGGAGCTTGAAGATTACGTTGTTGGTGCTTCTCGGCATCGGATCGTCGTCTTTGGTGGAGGTAACCCTTCGTGAACAGGTGAGTGTGCTCGAAAATCAACAGTTCCAAACTTACACACATCTTTACCCCACTATACAATTTGCCACAGAAACATGATTCAGAAGTTCTTACCCCTTAGAAATGTCTTGGCGGTGATATGTCCTGATACTATATAGATTTCGTAACTCTTCTTGTCCACCCAAGACAGCATCATACGAGATTTTTACGGTGATATGATATCAATGTGTTAATGTTCTATTAGGTGGGGGTATACATACAAACAATACAGACATACAGACAGTGGATTCCGTTGAAATTGATCCTTTTCGGCACCTATTCTCTTGCATGTGTAACTTACAGGAAAAGCACGAGGAGATTCAACCAGTTACTTTGTACAACAACAACAACACCGCTCAACATGGCGGTTCTCAGATGGAGACAGGATCAGAAGAGCCACCCAGTGGAATGACGGTCAATCGCAGCATCCTGGATCTTCGGAGCAATGAAACACTCCAAGTTACGACAACGCTAGAGCATAATAGTGGGAAACTACTTGCAAACGAAGCAAGGGTAGAAAGAAGAAAAAGATCAATAAGGGGAAGTCAAGAAAGCGGTGGAGGGAAACGGAAGAAACGGAGAGCCGGAAAAAGGGGTAGGGGTGCACGTGGGAAGAAACGAGACAGGAGGCCAAGAAAAAAACAACCAAAGCCAAAGAAGGTAGTGAAAATGACAAAGAAGGTGGAAGACCAGAAAAATAGCGCAAAGAGCCAAATCAAGGAACAAAAGAAGCTGATGGAAAAACAACCGAAAAAGAAGAAGTCAAAGAAAACACAACTGCAACAAAAACGGGTGATGGAAATGAAAAAGATGTTGGAAGACCGGAAAAAGAACGCAAAGACCCTCCAGAAGATAAACATGAAGGAAGCTGCTCGAGGGCCTTTACGTGGCAACAATGGTAAAACAACTGGGAAAGGGAAGAAAAAGGAAGTGGTGGAAACAGAGAAAAACATGACTGAAGTAAGAAAAGCTGCCAAAAAAACTCGTCCTCCTGTGTCTTCACGCAGAAAGCAGTCCGCCAAAAAGACAAGCAGCAGACGGCCAACAAAATCACGCAGAAGGAAGAACAGGACGAAAGCTCACAGACAGAAAACGAAGGGAGTTCACGGAGCGGGAGTACCAAAGGTGACACAAAAGAAAAAGGAAAGTCCAAGGGAGAGACAAAATGAACCCCACGGTACGAGAGGACCAAAGGTGAAACAAAAGAAGAAAGACAGTCACAGGGAGAGAACCCATGGAAAAGTCAAACAAGAGAAAAACAAAGAACAGGAAACAAACGGGGCCAGTATAGGTGAGGGAAAAGGTAATACCATGGCTTCACCCACTACCGACGAGGGCACGAGCCAATTGCTTAAAGTGTTGAAGACCGAAATGTTGAGCGAAAAGGATGCCCAGGACAGAAAAGAGAAATCAGGCCATAACAACTGGAAATTGATTTTTGAAAAGGCAATCGAAGACATGGCACAAGGGCGAAGGCGGGTTGAAAGCGGTTTACTTGCATTTAACGTTGCCCCAAACGCGTTAGCATCGGAAGAAACAAGTTCTGGAGTGGAGTGGGGTAAGGCACTAGTACAGCAGGGCCTGCAAATCGTGAAGGAAGGAGAGCAACAGCTCAAGGACTGGCTTGGACTCGATCTGAGGCCACCCGGCATGTCAACTTCAAAACAATCACCTGCGCAAGACAA
This sequence comes from Branchiostoma floridae x Branchiostoma japonicum, assembly GCA_013266295.2. Classification (NCBI taxonomy): domain Eukaryota; kingdom Metazoa; phylum Chordata; class Leptocardii; order Amphioxiformes; family Branchiostomatidae; genus Branchiostoma; species Branchiostoma floridae x Branchiostoma japonicum. The sequence continues at coordinate 5,835,905 of CM023837.1, read as the reverse complement.
GGAGATTGGCCTGAAAGAACAGAGTGGAGGGACGAACCGCGATGATGGCAGACAGGAGCCAACTGATATGGACTGGTTGGTCAGACGTGCAAAGAGCAGCGTGGATGGAGTAAACCAGGGGTCAAACGAGGCGAACAAGGAAAACAAAAAGGACGGTAAGAATGCCAAGAAGATACAAGCAGCGGTAAACGATGGGCTAGCAGGAGGCGTAAAGGAGGGGACTGGAGCGCTTGGTAAACTGAGGGAAGGTTTGAACAAGATCAAAGAAGGTCTCAGTCTCCAAGAAGATGGGCAGAAGACTGGCACTAAATCTAGTGGAAAACAAGACAAGGCGAAGGTACAGCAGGGATTGGAAGAGATGAAGGAAGGAGTGGGAAACGTAGAGGAAGGGCTGAATGTTGTCATGGTGGGAAAGAAAGAAGTAGAGGAAGGAGTCAGAGATATTGGAGACAGTACGGAGAAAGAGGGTCGTGGGGAAGACGTAGCAAGCGAAGATGAAGACGACCTGAGGAAATATCTGGAAGGATGGGGTCTGAATGGGGTTCGACACTTTCCGATTTCCCATGGCGGAAACCCCTACGTTGACCCTACACCAACTGAACGCGAAATGTTTCCGGGACGCAAGGAAACCATCGTGTCAACGTCGCCCAAACCTGCCCAGAGGACCCTGTTCTACCCCAGCTATCTTCAGGTCCCGCAGGCTGGTACAGTTCCAACATCGTCCGCACGGAGCGCTCCAGAGCAGGGGGGCAAGACATTACCCGTTACAAAATCGGCTGATGGGAAAAGTGTAGGCGAGAAACGCCAGGCGAAGGGAGGACCAACAGTTCCAACAAGTCTGAGCAGTGATGACCTTCTGAAAGTAAGATGAATGTTTCAATCTCTTCTCGGAGGCGGCTGGTTGGGTTGCAGCTGGCTTCTTTGTCTGTGTTCCTTCCGTCTTCAGTGGTACCCAATCAATATTGATTTTGACTCATACTGACCGATATTTTAGTATTGTTGGTGATTTTAAAGGAATCAGCCCAACACTTCAGTACAGTATTCATCGTTGTTTTTACGATATATCAAAAAGATCAGCACTGATGCCATCCATAATTTATAGGCTATCTAATTTTGGACAGAATGTTGCAATGTACGATTCAGCTCCAAATATATAGCGTTTTATTTTGAATGTTTTTGATAATTTGTTTCTTTTTTTTTCTAAATGCTCCCCCGATCAGATGTGTTTATTTATTTTTGTTTGTTTGTTCGTTTGTTTGTTTATTTGTTTATCAGGATCTCCATTAGTGTTATATAAATTTCATACTATTCTACATGTAGTCCGCAGAATAGATGTAGCTAACACAACACTTGGACACAATGTATTCTTTCTCTTCCACTGCCCTACAAAAGGAGATCAAAGAACTTCAGCACGAGGTTGTGGAACTGGAAGCTAAAGGGACTGGCAAGGGTCAATCTAAGAGAGGCAGGCGCCATGAGTGAACACGACCTCACACACAAGACACGTGTAACAAGATCTATACATGGAAGTGTCGTCAGTGTACAGATAGCGACTGGGCTGCTGCTTTGTTGCTCCTAATAAAAGGCGATCTGTGATCTACTGTCTACCTGTTTTTAGTGTTGTCAGTAACGGTTTGTCTTTCGTAGAACCTAAGCTGCTAAGCCATGATTTGCTCAGTAATCAATGATCAGATTTTTAGAGGCTAAGTTTGGTCAAACCCTGAATATATTCAACATCGTCGTGCAATTCTTCTATCCTGCGAGTTTTCCCGCCACATCATCTCTAATGGTCATGCGTTTTGCAGAGAAGTGGACACAATAGTTTAAACAGTCACGTTAGTACAAGGATAATTTCATTTGGGAGTGAAAATATCAGTCGTGAATGTATATCCTACGAGATTCAACCATCGTGCAATGGAAAATGTTGTTGTAAAACTCCTGTCGTGACGTTTTGAAACTGTTCAAATTTCATCTCCCTAACCCCTATAACTACAGGAGATTCCACTATGGCCGTTATTCTAGGAGGGATACCAGGATATGGAGCATGCATATATGGAGCATAGAGGTAGAAAACAGTTTCATTGAGTTTGGAGGCGGACAGGCCTGTTGTTCGGAGGTTCCAGTCCTTCGCCTGTGTTCCGAGATCGGCTGCCTCAGTGTGTTAACAATAACATATATAATATAATAATGTGTTCCGCCAATGAAACACCAATTCAACAAACGCCGGTACCTGATACCACCACTATAAATGCGTGCGGGACTTTACATGTTTTTTTTACGTTATGTACATTCCCACTACATACACAAAATTTCTGGACATTTTCCCAAAGAACCGATTCCCCTTCGAGTTCTAACCCACTATCACGTATGTTCTCGTTATGCTGTTTTGTTCCAAATGACGTAGCGCCTAGCGACACTCAGCGGTTTCGAACATAGCTGCATGAGCCGAGCCCTTGGTTACCGACACAAAAGGAAAATCGTCCCTGTCAGACATTATAAACACTAGTACGGAGTTCCGTCTCCAAGCATCACGGAGTCTCAGCAGGATGCAGCAAACGACAGGCACCGCCGTATCTAAGAGTACGTCTAGCGGAGGAAGTGTAGTGCAGCACCGTGAGTTGAATGCCTCTCGGTCAGAGAACACAGTCACTGTGCTGAATCTTGGTGGCGGCGATGCTGATTCTTCTGACAAAGACGTTCAGCTTCTACAGCTGTACAACAATTTATGGTTTGTAGTTCGCCGTATTGTACAAAATTTAGAAGAAAGTAGTCAATCTTTTGACGATGCAGAGGCCAACAGGACTGTTTATGTCTGTTGAAATCTTTAGCCAAAACTACTGAATTAGATAATGATGATATTGTATATTCAAGCCCTAGTATTAGTAGAGGCGTATGCAAATACAAAAGTATAGTAGTAAAGTACATATATTGACAGTACTTCTGATACTGAACTGAAATGTCTATTTTCCTTTAAATATTTGAATAAAAAGTTTATAGAACTTTATTTGCAAAATCATGCCCGAATGCTAATTGCTTGTACAGAGTCAAAGAAGGCAGCTAACAGTGGTAGCGAAAAAAGTCGTGGCCCGCTGCTAACGTTAGACCATGAACACAGAAGTACCCCAAGTTCCCATGGGATAAACACAGTTTCCGTATCTCCGCAGGTATGGACAGATGTTAACGCTTCCCAACCTAAAGGACAGGCTCGTGGGAGATAACCGTGCTTCCTCTTCTTCTACGCCACATACACCGCCCAGGCCGATCCTCTGCCGTCTTCCCATATCATCTCCACTGTCCTTCGGTAAAAGCGCTATCTTGTCCTCAATCTCAACAACACATGGGAAGCACGTGAGCAGCACCAGTGACACCAAGCTTTTTTCTCCACTCTTTACCTCAACTCCTACTAATGTCCAATCTACAAACCAGAGCCCTGGCCTACCCGACCTCAGTCCGTCTCGTTACGTTCTGGATGCCACAACGTCAAGGGCGACTTCAACAACGCCGTCGGAAGAACGTCACTTCTTGTTCACTACGTCGACGCACCTTGCAGTGCCTTTATACGGACCGCACAGAGGTTTGGCCTCTACACCAACAGGAGGGCATCCGACTGTGCTATCGCCGCCATCATATGTAGGTAAAGCGCTTACGCACGCAGCGGAGAGAGTGTTTACAACAATCGCGTCTCATTCTTCGCCCAAGGCATCCTGTACAACTCCACGCATCACAGGACCGACAGCCTTGTCAAGTAATTCCTCTACTGTGGAAAATGAAGGCAAACTGAGGGATTCTAACCTGAAGGGGAAGGAGATGGTTCAACTACCACGATGCCCAGTTGGGCCCCGGAGGTCTCTGGCTAAAGAGTTTGGACAGGAACAACTTGGTACCCAGGGCGCAAAGGACCATGGGAAGGATGACAGCTCCGTGCTTCCCGACACGCCTCGTACAACCTCGTTCCCATGGCACCGTGACTCGTGCCCATCTCCAATCGATGAAGCCGGTCCGCCGAGTGTCCCTGTGGTTACATCAGTGCGTCCAAGCCCAGTATTTGTAACCAGTCCCTGTCTACCCAGACGTAAACCTAACTCTGCGCCAGCCATCCCGGCGTATTTGACCAAGTCCCCTGAAGGAAAACCCCACATGCCCTCACCTGTATATCTACTGTCACATAAACAGTGTTCAGCTCAGCACCCCCGCCTGCTGCAGTCCTGCACCAAACCAATACCCGGCGTTAAACCCTCTGTTAGGATGCGAGCAACTATTCCACAACAAGAGAGTACTGTTTACACTGTCCAACTCATTCCAAGATCCAACCAGCTCCAGCCCCTCGCCTATCTATCCAGCGCACTGGGAACTTTGCGGGTGGGGAAGACAGGGGTTACTCCTAAACTCCAACCACACTGTGCTAACAAAGCCACAGTTCTCTTGTCTCCCACTGGTCCAAATCAGAAGCCGTGCACGGGTGGAACCCGTCCTCAGTACATCACGCCAGGCAGCCAGTGCACCACGGACAACATATGTAACCCAATGGAGATACAGTCGTCGGATTTTGATCCATCGGTGTTTCTGGTAGCTTTACCAGCTACAGAGGGGGGTGTTTGGAGGAAAGAAAAGCCTGGCTCTTCCATCTCTAAAGCACCCTCTCCATCTCATGCTCAGCACCCTGCCACGAAAGAGCATTGCCTCAATGTCACTTCCTATGTTCTCTCAAAAGACTATGATAACATGTCAAGCTATGGTCGAAAATGCAGAGGTGCAACACAAATATACGGGTTCTCCCTTGCCCCCATTCCACAACCCGCAGGGTATCACGTCATTTGCCCGCACTGCGGCAGGGACCTTTCTGGGGAGAGACTTGAGACCACTCCCGCTGCTGACCCCGTCAGCTGGTACGACAGTAACTGCTACATCTGCCAGCAAAACCCTTACAAAGCTAGATGTTACAAGTAATGTTATAACGAGTGGACGGTTCTTACATACATCTGATAATCATTCCAGAACTCTACATAGTTCTTGTTTGTAGTGAAAGATTTTTCATTATTTATCGTTTCCACATTTTCATCGCATACAGGATGGCCGACACTGAGGTCTCACCTATCCAAACATATGAGAACCTACACAGCTGTAAAGCCATAGAAATGTGACTAGTGCGAGTATTCTGATGCATGCATGTGTAAACACAGCTTTGATCAACACAAGGCCACACACAACCCCTGTAATGTGGGTTCGGGCCAGCTCACAGGCCTGCCCTGTTCTGAAACGTTAATATGACTTGTTAGTTTATAGACCAATTTTCTATAAACCCAATGATTTTCTTACTAATATATTAGGATGCCATGCGGTTCGGGAAATGTTTTGTCTGTTGGAGAAATAAATATGGTATACAAGGCGTTATCTGAGTGTTATATCCGCCATCTCACACATTATTTCAAAAGTTGATTCAATTTTATACGCGACTTATGTTTCTTTTAAAAATAGATCTTTTCTGCAAAATAGATCTCTGACCTTGCTGTCAACAGGGGAAATGGAGATAAGTTACAGTCGCCTGCGCAGCGTAAGATATACCAGGATTTGTAAATCAGAATGGCCTTCCAGTATGTTTTGAAAATGAGCTGTACCGGGATCTAAAAAAAATGGCCATTCTTCCAGTATGTTGTGAAAATATCAATGAAGGACGCAAACGATAGAACATATACACATACACCCCGCTTCATTGCTATGACATTTCACAATGGTTACTGATACAACAGTTGAAGTTATCTAAGTTTCCTTCATTGTCGGTTCTGAAGGTCCAAACTGAGATTCTATAGTTCTATGTCTGAAAGCATCCAGACTTACAAATACCAATAAGAGACAACCAGTCTGGTATGCTCTCCCAAGCTGCGGTCTGCGTAGGATATACCAGGATTCGTAAAGCAGAATGGCCTTCCAGTATGTTTTGAAAATATGGAAAACATAAACTGAATACAGAGCGAAAACATTTATCATAAAGCACTGGGCAGAGCAATCAGGATCGTACAACACCGGCCAGATAGCTTGCATTGAAAATACATTTTACATGCAAACGCAGTCCCCTGTTTACGCCCAAACTGCGACCCTATTTTGGTCAGCTAAAAACTAGGCTTTATATAGATATGATGGAGGATTGCTTGTACTTCTGCTTGTTACGGGCTTCAAGATACCGTAAGAACCAGTATGGTTACTAGTATTCTGTGCCATAGATGTTGATTTTAACAGCATATTTCGTGAAATGATATTGTCCATCACTTGAATATCTGTACGGTTTTTAAGTATGTAACACACAATACTTTGCATGTGGACTGCATGCCAAGCTCAAACTTGTTTGTACATTGGTTTTTAAATTCAGTTTGTTGAAGTGCGACAAATCAATAAAGGTACCTTGTATCTTGGTATCTTGTAGAAGATATGGAGAAGCCCGATAGGAATTTTCTTCAACCACATGTTGTGGTGCACTCAGACTTATAAATACCAATGAGAGATACTGTTACCAGTCTGGTGTGCTCTCCCAAGCTGCGGTCTGCGTAAGATATACCAGAATCCGTAAAGCAGAATGGCCTTCCAGTATGTTTTGAAAATATGGAAAACATAAACTGAATACAGAGCGAAAACATTTATCATAAAGCACTGGGCAGAGCAATCAGGATCGTACAACACCGGCCAGCTAGCTTGCATTGAAAATACATTATTATTTTTACATGCACACGAAGTCCCCTGTTTACGCCCAAACTGCGACCCTATTTTGGTCAGCTGAATTAAAACTATGCTTTAGATATGATGGAGGATTTCTTGTATTTCTGCTTGTTACGGGCTTCAAGATACCGTAAGAACCAGTATAGTTACTAGTATTCTGTGCCATAGATGTTGATTTTAATAGCATATTTCGTGAAATGATATTTTCCTTCACTCGTATATCTATACGGTTTTAAATATGTAACACAAGATACTTTGCATGGGGACTGCATGCCAAGCTCAAACTTGTTTGTACATTGGTTTTTAAATTCGATTTGTTGAACTGCGACAAATCAATAAAGGTACCTTGTATCTTGGTATTTTGTAGAAGATATGGAGAAGCCCGATAGGGATTTTCTTCAACCACATGTTGTGGCGCACCCAGACTTACAAATACCAATAAGAGACAACCAGTCTGGTATGCTCTCCCAAGCTGCGGTCTGCGTAAGATATACCAGGATCCGTAAAGCAGAATGGCCTTCCAGTATGTTTTTGAAATGTAGAAAACATAAACTGAAAACAGAGCAAACATTTATCATAAAGCGCTGGACAGATCGATAAGGATCGTATAACACCAGTTATGATTTTTACATGCACCCGTAGTCCTCTGTTTAACTGCGACCGTTTTTTGGTTAGCTATCTTGTCGAATGCCTGGGAAAAGATGACACATTATTACTGATCTTCTGTTCATGAAGAAGCGAGGCTCTGTTACCCTCTTTACAGACTTACCTATTAGTAAGTATCAACCAAGAAACAATCATTATTTTTACACGCGCACACAGTCCCCTGTTATGCCCAAACTGCATTTCTGTATGCGGTCACTCGCCATGATTACTTCGTAGTCGATTGGGCGTCAGAAGGATGACAGCTGAGACACAACGATTTACCGGTTTCGACCTTTTATTCAAAAGTCTTAATCAGAATGATTTTATACTATTTAAGTTAGATCAGGGCGTTCTACTCCCTGCTTTAGTTAGGGCAGGAGACGTAACGATTTACATGCAGCCTCACTTAACCCTTTAGGCCCAAGCTATAGGTCTGCATATATATAGTGATAATATTTGAATGTACATCAAGACTTCATCTGTGAGATACACGCTGCCTCAAGGACAAGCTGCCGGTCTAAAACTGCTGGTCATTGACCCTATCTCAGTAGCCCGTCTGTTGTGCTACGTTCCACGTTCCACGTTGGCAAGGTCTTGTGACGGATGGCATCACGCTGTTTGATGGTTTACATCATTTTTCACCAATCAGTGGCCAGTATTGGGTCGCCCACACGTCAGTATAATAGTCTCTCCGCCAGCTCACCTGCTCATTCTGATTCGGCTCCAGCCGAAACTCTCCAGACGACCGAACCTCCGGACCAGAACAGAACAGCCGATAGAACTCATCCGACAACTACCGAGTTGAGCGACGACGGAATCTGAACACCGGACTACTGTTGTGAGTATGTCGCTCGCATTACGCACGCCTTTCGGTGTCTACTTCTGTATTGTTAAAGTAAAAAGGCTTTCTTTTCCCATGGCTATTGGGCAAACGATTTGACTGGACCAGGCACATAGAATTTTGACGATTTCGAAACATCGCACGACGCTCGGAGATAGCTGATTTCACCTGCCATTTTCCTGTAATCATTCTACGATTTACGCGGTATTGTGTGTGTCATACGATCGTAAGTGGCCAGGGCTTTGACAGGGCGTGGTTGCGTAGGCACTCTGCTGCTTTATTTTGTTTCCAAGAACACGTCGCCTTTTTAAAATTCAATCAAAGCTTAATCAATACCGTGGCCTGTTCTTCCCACAGTTCGACCGAGTCTGACAGTGTCCGCAGGCCTCCAACATGTGGAAGGAAGTCCTACTGTGCGTTTTTACCGTCACAGCATACGCCATCGCATCTCCGGCTGGTGAGTTTTAAAAAAAAGCTATTCTAGATATTGCATGATACATTAAATCCCCTCAGTTGTCTGTGTCGCTATGGTTTGTTGAATATATTTTCATAACGCTAAACATAAACTGGCAGTATTTTCCCATTCCTGTTGCTTTCTTTGGGATCACTTAACCGTTAAACTGTGTCCAGTATCAGGCTTGTGCTAACAAGCCAGTCTGACTGATTGGTTTGATCCTGAGAGATCCTACTCCTATTGATAAATGTAAGGGGCTCGCCATCTAAAATGTTTGTGAGCTAAACAGCCGCTACGCTACGAAAGTTCCAGGCAGTTTTATTTTTCTTTCACGAGAGAAAGCAGTCCGTTCCACGACTCAGGACCACTTGCAAGAAAGCTGGTCGCTGGAGTTTACAACCGTGTATCTTCCTGATCCTAACTTCTTTACGACAAGCTTCAATCATTACTCCGATCAAATATGAGTATATGGCCTATTGTTTTCCCTCTTGGGTTGCTTACCCCCAGACTATGCATTCTGCCACTACATCATTGTTTCCTGTGCAACATAGCAGGGTTTTTCCCTTTTTGTTTTTAATTGTATGCCCCACAAATATTCTCCTCAATGCACTGGTGTGATGTGCATTGCTTTATCATTTGGCATTATTTGAATGATCGGCTGCATACTTGATCTGTTTATGATTAGGCTTTGCTTCAGTACCGCCCGTTAAAGTAATTGATATCCTGTTTATGAATGTTGAATGGTCGGCCGCATACCTGATTCGTTCCATCGTTGTTGTTTTTTCCAAAAGACGTACACATATTGAGGCATGTGGGGGAAAGTAGTCTGCAGTCAAATCAGTCAGTTGATACGTTGATATTCCAGTCACTGGCGAAAGGCAATAGATGATACCTGCAACGTCTGCCGTTTTCAAAATCTATCTAGTTGCTTGAGTAACTGTTACCTTGGGAGTTAGTTGATAGTTTATCAATGTCCAGGCAATATAACAGAAGGAAAGGCCATTATAATTTTCTCAATGCCACCTTCTTTTCATAATATACCTTTACTGTTAATTGATATGTTGCTGATAGTACCTGTTAAACATCCTGTTTATGTGTTTATGATTAGGCTTTGCTTCAATACGCCTGTTTAATTAATTGATATCCTGTTTTGAATGGGTAGGTTTTGCCTTAAAAGATCTGTTGAATATCCTGTTTATAAACGGTTAGGTTTTACCTTGAATAATCTGTTAATTGATATCCTGATTATGAATGGTTAGGTTTTGCTTTGAAAATCTGTTGAATATCCTGTGTATGAATGATTAGGTTTTACGTTGAATAATCTGTTGAATATCCCGGCTACAGTTAATTGAGCATCCTGTAGACATGCAAGCCAAACATTGGGCTAATAAGGCAGTCCTATACGGAGATGTTTTAAACGTTTGACACTTAAAATGTTTTATTTAGATATCCAATAGTGGTGTGCATAAGCAGCAGTCTTTCTGGATTCCATACAATGATGCATTTTTATCAATGTATAGGCAATGTACATCCAAACTATAACAAACACGAAAGTTCCAGGCAGTTTTATTTTCCTTCCACGAGAGAAAGCAGTCCGTTCCACGACTCGGGACCACTTGCAAGAAAGCTGGTCGCTGGAGTTTACAACCGTGTATCTTCCTGATCCTAACTTCTTTACAACAAGCTTCAATCATTACTCCGATCAAATATGAGTATATGGTCTATTGTTTTCCCTCTTGGGTTGCTTACCCCCAGACTATACATTCTGCCACTACATCATTGTTTCCTGTTAATTGTATGCCCCACAAATATTTTCCTCAATGCACTGGTGAAATGTGCATTGCTTTATCATTTGGCATTAGTTGAATGATCGGCTGCATACTTGATCCTGTTTATGTGTTTATGATTGGTCTTTGCTTCAATACCGCCCGTTTAAGTAATTGATATCCTGTTTATGAATGTTGAATGATCGGCCGCATACCTGATTCGTTCCATCGTTGTTGTTTTTTCCAAAAGACGTACACATATTGAGGCATGTGGGGGAAAATAGTCAGCAGTCAAATCAGTCAGTTGATACGCTGATAGTCCAGTCACTGGCGAAAGGTAGTGGATGGTACCTGCAACGTCTGCCGTTTTCAAAATCTATCTAGTTGCTTGAGTAACTGTTACCTTGGCAGTTAGTTGATAGTTTATTAATGTCCAGGCAATATAACAGAAGGAAAGGCCATTATAGTTTTCTCAATGCCACCTTCTTTTCATACTATACCTTTACTGTTAATTGATATGTTGCTGACAGTACCTGTTAAACATCCTGTTTATGTGTTTATGATTAGGCTTTGCTTCAATACGCCTGTTTAATTAATTGATATCCTGTTTTGAATGGGTAGGTTTTGCCTTAAACGATCTGTTGAATATCCTGTTTATAAACGGTTAGGTTTTACCTTGAATAATCTGTTAATTGATATCCTGTTTATGAATGGTTAGGTTTTGCTTTGAAAATCTGTTGAATATCCTGTGTATGAATGATTAGGTTTTACGTTGAATAATCTGTTGAATATCCCGGCTACAGTTAATTGAGCATCCTGTAGACATGCAAACCAAACATTGGGCTAATAAGGCAGTCCTATACAGAGATGTTTTAAACTTTTGACACTTAAAATGTTTTATTTAGATATCCAATAGTGGTGTGCATAAGCAGCAGTCTTTCTGGATTAGATACAATGATACATTTTTTTATCAATGTATAGGCAATGTACATCCAAACTATAACAACAACTACAATGATACTGCATTTCTACGTTAACTCACACGTAATTTTGAACATTACTAACATTTTATATAATTTTATAACATAAACATAAATCTTAGCAGATCTTAATATTCTATCATGCTTACTTTTTCTTTAAGTTTAATTGTATACCTTAAGTTTGTGTTTTACGGGAATAAGCTATTTTAGACGGTTTTAGGCAATAAAATGACATAAATGACGTCGTAATGACGTCATTATTACGTCATAATCACAAAATTATGATTCATACTTGTACACTATCCTCTAAAAATTTGGTGGTCATACGCTGTACCGTTCACCAGTTATGAGCCCCCCCCCCCCCCCCCACACACACACACTATCCGAAGAATCCCCGGTGTAGATAGGGTTAAAAAAAAGAGACAACATTCTGGACGCTTACTTTGAGAAATTTCATCCTTGCATACAAAATGCATACGTTTCAAATTACAGTCCCGGCGGGGCAGCCCCACCGTGCGAAGCGTGCCGTGCCCGCCTTCGTGGCAGCAGCCGCTAAGGATGTGGGCGGGAAGGTGGTGGATGCACTCGGCGACAGGATCGCGGAGGGAGTCGTGGAGAACCACCAGGAGAAGGTTATCGGAGCCCTGGAGGACTACTTCTCCGGGCAGTTCGACAAGGCCGACGAGGAGTTTGACAAGGTTTTAGCAAGGGGTGGAGACCTCCTATCGGGCGTCGGTAACGACGTTGAAGAGGTGTGAGGATCTTGTGATCATGTCATACTGCAACAGTGACGCTGACAAGTGGTCTTAAAACAACAACATAATACAAAAGTGTTATAGTCTTACTTACAAGTTACTTCCTTTGGCCTAAAATGTATGGTGACGTTTATATAGACAGTAAGACGTATTGTATATGACGTTTATTACCGTAACGTTATACATTAATAAGTCCTCCATGTCACATACATGTATCTCTAGCACTCGGAAAAATGCATCCGAAGAGATCTCCAATGAAGCGTCATGCAGTTATATGCACGCTTGCATACCTGGGAGTGCTGCACTAGAGATCTCTCAAACACAAAGTGGCGGATATATATAACCCAGCGGATAAATGTTAACGTAGGTTACTTCAAATCAATCTCATACATGGTTACTTTGAATTTGCTTGTAGGCCCGAGTAAAACTGGTCCACGGCAGAGGCACGAACACAGGAGACACCTACTCCCCGCCCGGTTACGAACTCCGCTTGGACTTTGACAGAGAAGATGACGAGTTTGTAGTCTTCAATAATTTGTGCCGACTGTAAATCTATGTATAAAATGAAGAAGAAATTAAATCTATGAGAGAAGACCATAAATGACCAAATGCTAGTAAAAAGCCAATGCAATCTTAGCTGTGCCAGTGATGTATTAGATACCAATATCTAGCTTGAAATTCTGCTCGAAAGTATAAAATCTTTGTGTATTCTATATCTCTTCCAAAGAGAGGAAGTTTTTTTAGTCCAATCCGTCTGTTGTGATTACCATTGCGTCAACGTAAGATATCTCACGGTTCTCAGCATGAATACTTTAATGACATGCAATGCTTCCTTTGGCTTAAATGATTTTCTATATTCAATTGCGAGTAAGAAAGCTTATTTCATATGACTATCTAAAATTAGAAGTTGGTACCGTCCTCCGTCTCGATATGAATTGGTCTTATTTGTTTTCACAGTGACGATGAGCAAGACAGTTCTGACGGCATGTCGCCGGCACTCTATCCAATGGGAGTTGGTCCCTTGCTGATGAACGGCTGCTTCAATACCAACTATGCACCAGGAGACCCGTGTTACGAGGCTTTTGTACCGATAGAGGCCTGTGCTGTAAGTAGATATTACTGATTATCAGCTGTTCTTACAGCGTCAGGTGGCCCGAAATGTGTTTTTTATTTTATTTCATTCCTTACCTCAGGCACAGAGACCCTTATCAATACAATGTGACGAATGAGTGTGTTAATTTTCTTCAGCAGGCTTCAGCGGGCTTCAGCAGCAGCAGCAGCTGGCTACAGCAGCTGTCACAAACATATGACCGGCACTTTTATACTTTCCATATGCAAACATAATTCTAAATGCATTGTTGTAAGGTGAGACGAGAATAAAAGTGTCGGTGAAGAACAATTGATTGGGATGGAAATTCTTCAATTAACTGTCATCTTTGCCAAAAAGCAATACCTGGATTTAATTGTTTATGGACTGAAAACGAATCAAACATTAAGTTTGATTGAAGCTTATTATATTTCATTTTCAACGTAAAAAGACACAAAACGTTTGAAAGGTGTAATTTGCTTTCATTTCTTTTTCGCTTGTAGAACATCATCGACGGAGCAACTTTCCTGGGGGTTGGATTTGACGGTCGAGGTGACGGACTCCAGGAAGAAGAGCCTCATCCAGCGTGCCTGCAATGGTCTTCAAGGGTAGGGTCTTTTTCCTCATGCTTTACAAGCATCGTCATAGTATAGAGAAATGTGTAAGACCACCATCACGTAACGACATATGAACGATAGCTTGTGGCCTTATGTTATCATTTTAGTCATCCATACACTCATAAAATTTCAAAAGATTTGTGACTTGGAGAGGAGAAAGAAAGAATACCTTCGACGAAACTAAATTTAGCCGGAAGGTCTAGGGCTTATAATTGTGTTTTTTTTACATTCCAGACCTTTAGAACACCTGTACCTTCTACAGTGTCTCTTTTTTCCCTGAACTCGTTTCTTAGGACTTGAGTCTTATTGGCGGGTTCCTTACTTTTTTGTTGTTGATTTAGGCAATAGAATTTTAGTAAAGATATGCTCTGCTTCTTGTTTTTGATCGACTTTTTATCGAGAAAAGAAGACTGGGTATGTTATTTCAGATACAAAGAGTACCACGTGCCTGACATCATGACCGTACAAGGGATCTACAACACCGACGTGGAGACCTACACCTTCAGCTCTGTGGAGGAATACCGGGCTTACCTGGAGGACAAGTCCGCCGTGACGTCTGCCAAGGCCATGTTTCAGCAGGAGATGAACAAGGCGTCCGGTCACGGTGGAGGCGGAGGCGCCTTCGGTCTGGTCTGGTCAGCAGGAGGCGGTTCCTCCTCGCAGTCTGGTTCTGACTTCCAACTGTCCAGTTTCCAAGCCCACTCACAAGCAAGCGCTCAACTAACCGAGACCTCAACCAGAACGTTCATGGCAATGTTGGAGCTAAACGTCTTCAGGTAGGCTGCAATAGGTTTGGACTTTCCCAAATTTTCAACTGTTCAACTCCAGCCTTTGTCACTGCTTGTGTGACGTCACGTTATGCAGACAGAGCACGTGACTCGGTGATCAGTGGATCATAAGTAGCAAAATATGGGATGGTTAATATGCTCTGGTGTAGATGGTTTCTGGAATTCCTCTCGCAAAAAAGTCATTGTCCAAGATTGTCCACGGTGACAGAATGTCCTGGCATTCTATGTGTATGTGTTGTCTTCAGGTAGGCGCTTCGTCAAAATCACCCTGTTTTCTATAGTGCTTTAGGTGACAGAATCATTTCCAGAAAATTATTTTTTTTTAAATCAATACAGTGTGAGCCTGGTGGCTCCATCGCAATCGATGATGCTCGGCTCAATTCACACTGCAGCAGCTTCTCTTCTCCCTAAGTCAGAAACATCAAACTTGACTTCACTGACTCAATATGCGAAGCAGAGGTTACAAAGGCTGCTCGGGAAGTTCCCTACCCCACTTTTGTCCACTACACTCTACAATTTTGTTCACTAGACGAATTACCACATAAAAGAGAAACCATATTTGAATCATTCTATTTTCTGTAGGTATGAAATTTTCCTGGACTTCGTTGGCCCTGAAAATTTGAACCTGGCATTCCTTCGTGACTTCCTGAATCTACCAGGAACCTATTTTGCCATAGGAGCAGACAAGGAATTCCGTAAGTAACTGGGCATATTGTTGTGGATAATTAGTTTCTTTAGAAAATGATTCTGATGATGCTTACTCAAACAGCCCGGCCGGGCCCCGGTTTGGAAATGTGACCTAAGCATAACACGATATTATTCCTATGCCAGAGAAATTCATCCTGCGATGGGGGACGCATTACATCTCTTCAGCCAAGTTCGGAGGACAACTCAAAATCATCAAAACCAAGGAAGCAAGTTCGGAAGACTCGATGCAGGCCTTTGCCGTTGCATCCCAGGCCGATATGAAGATGGTATTTAGTACCTACACCGCCATGCAGTCCCAGACCAAGTCCAGCAGCTGGTGGCATGACCACGAGACAAAGAGAGAAAGTTCCAGTTCAACGGGCACGTCGGCCAACGTGGAGACGTCGTCGGCAAGCAGCAGTGAGCAAGAATCTTCGTAAGTTACCTCCCTGGATGACTTATTCTTGAATTTGACTAGCGTAGTGCGAGTTTCTTTTTTCTTCCAAAGGCTTGCAGTGGATGGAAAGTCCCAACCTAAACGATACATATAATAGCAGCTAGGTTCATGTTAGTCTTGCGGAGTGAACGAAATGGAATTGGCAGTTAAAATAGGTTTGGTAACCAGGCCAGCTTCATGTTGCCATCAGTAAATGTACGGCCTGGTAAGGAAATGACACAAAATAAGGTGAAAATGTCTTGAAAACCGAAAACGGTTATGAAATATTGCTATAGGGCAGCTGAAATATGTAGTCTTCTACTATCAGGCAGTATTATACTTCAAACGAATTATGACGGATATAATCAATATTCTGTACAGTTCGAGGTATGAGTTCAGCAATGAAGTCTTGGAGGTGCAGGGAGGAGACCAGAGGATCGCCTCCGCAGTCACGGAGTTCTACACAACGTCATTCGGCAATACTCTAAAGGACTGGCTGGAATCTATTGAGGAGTATCCCAAGGCCTTCGAGTTTAGGATGCTTCCCATCGTCGACCTGCTGGACATGAACTTCGACTCCTTTTTCCCTCACGGAACTGTGGACTTCGGCTGCTTTGGAAGGTGCGTTTGTTCAAGGACATGCTTTTCACAGAAATAGTAAGAAAGACGTACATGAGGTAAACCCTAGTATTAGAGCACTCTTGATGAGACAGGGTTGAATCTTATGTATAATATTATTTATACTCGAAATTTCAATCTTTGATGCAGATAACTTTAAAGTTAAATTTTCCATTTTACATTAAACCATACTAGAATTTGGAATAATTCTTTCCTCTTTGTGTTTCTTTGTACAGGAAAACCCTGTCTGAAGATGCAACTGGTCGCAGGTACTACGTTGAAGACAAAATTGAGGGTAACACCACCACCTCAGAGCTCCGCTACTGCAAGTTCGAAGCGCAGAGTGATGTTGAACAGGCCATTCATCAGAGACGAATGGCAGTCAATCGCGCTATTGCCGTGTACCTAGAGGAGGTAGGTAACTTGGCGCTAATTGATTGCACCGTACATCTATGTACTGGACAATCATTGATATGCAAATTCCAAGCCTGATATTTAATCTTGATTTCTATTTTGTTCTACCTTGGTTCTATGTTATTTGATGTTTCAGGCTTCACTATTGTTTTCATTTATTTGGGTATTATGATTTCAAGCGCAATGTATGTTATTTAAGTTACTTTGCTTTTGAATTATTTAGTAATTTTGTAACTTAACAGTTACTTCTGTTGTTAGTTGTATTATTTTGAGTTTGATGTTTTTGTCTGGGGTCTTCCCCAGGCCCAGGGCTCATTGAAAAGCGCCCTACGGGCGATATGTATCCCCCTGGTTAAATAAATAAAAACAAACAAACAAACAAACATCGCAAGAAAACTGACAAGGAACCAAAACTAGAAACATACATTTCCATGTGGCTTGATTAAATCACGCTTATAGCGGCCCGCTCAACTCCCGCCGACCCCCTGGAGTAGGGGGGTACAGCCCCGGGGAGTGGATTTGTGTTACACAGACAACAACTGGCCAACTGTTTCACGTCAGTTTACTAACATCATGTATTTTTATCCCCGAGGGGCCGACTGCTCTCTCAGACTTTCAGATCCCGGCCGGAGAACCCGGATGTGAGACTGCCGAGTTGGTCCTTCTCGAAGATTCCAACATCGGAGCGCCCAGCTGGCAGGAGATGATCAGCGGACAGGAGTTCAAAGTTGTCTTCAGCATGCCATACGATATTCCGCGTTTTCTCACTGCCAGGGCCGCTCTTCACCTGAGGTTCAGGGCCGGGGCCGACAAGTGGCTGACCTTCAGGGAAGGTCGTACCCCAAATTTGTTCGACGGACACCGAAATGGCAACAGTGGTGACGTCACTCGGAATAAGGTAGAATCACTTTTTATCGACCTTACCATGCACTGAACGTGCAATGGATGTTTCAATTTAGGTTGGCCCTCTTATTGGTATATGTACAATGAAAATTATTCAATGTTTAGACATCGTAACTGCTTCTTTTTGTGCATGGCAAACACCAGTTTTGCATATTTGGCGTGATTAACATTGGAGTCTACAGTATCTATGCTTGCATACTGCTTTCAAATTAGTCCCATTGCTTGGATTATTCCTAACAATATTCAGAAACAACTCAAACTATTCTACTGTATAAGTTAGAGAGAACTGTCTTTGAATATTGTTTTACCTGGATGTCTACCCTTCATCAACGTATCCCAAATAATGTTCTGATGTTCCCTCCCCTTAGGTCAGTGTGGGGGGTCTAGTCATGACCTACGGCCCGAGCACGGGTACCTTTACCGTGACACAAGAGGACTTTGAGGCGTCAGCGGAAGTCATCCTAGATCTGCCTGCCTGGATCAACGGCATGGAGGTGGCCCGGGCGGAGTACAAGTCACTGCTGGAACAGCTGAGCCACCAGCAAAGGTAGGCAGCTCATTGAAGCCGCTTGGCCTTGGGATATGGATTTAACCAGGCAATATAATGTTGTTGGGCAGTTTTATTTATTTATTTGTTTGTTTGTTGACATTTACCACATTGGTGCAAGGATTGACACAATAGGGAACTGTCACCTTTTCAAAATGTCAACCCGGAGACCAGACTGTAGGGTTTGAACCACTCACACAGAGAAGGACCCCTATAGACTACTCTTTTCCATAACTTTGGGGTTCTTTAACGTGCCGGAGGTGTGTCTCTCCTCAAACAAGGGACCTCTGGCTTTTACGTCTTGAGCATCTGAGAGGACGTCCCAAACCGAAGCTAGGTACTCATTTTCCCCTGAGTCGAATTTTAATCTGAACTGAATTTTTGTTTAGTTCTACAGCAGGGCAGATGCCCTGCAACCTACTGTGGTCCAACTCCCACCGTATCGACGCGACTGACGGAGGAAAGTGCATCCACTTCACGGCAGCGTCTGAGGGGGACATTTTCCTGACGTTTGCCGGCGTTCCCAAAGACCATGAGTCCTGGGTCACCGTGGAGATCTCTACCAGCGGCGTGGCTATCTATAAGGTAGTTACAATCAAACTTTTGTTCTTGCTACCGCATTCTACAGAACCGTTTTCATCTGGGAAAAGCCAATTTCTCAAACTCAACCTGGCCCGGCCTAGATATCTACAGGTCCTGCCCTACAGCATTTCCAGAAAACTCCCTAAAATCGTCGGCGTGCGAGTGTCTTTCTAACTTTTGCTATTCAGCTAGATGCAGATGTAGATGCTTGTGTGTGTGTGAATGTACGCGTGTTGTTTGCTTTAACTGCATCTCATAATTGGCTTTCTTTAAACAATCTCTTGATTGGAAAAGGGTGTAGGGCTGCGATGCATTCATGGTTGGTTGTCACAGCCTGTGTAAAACGCAGCATGAAAGTTCATCTGTGTTGGTACAAGTCATTATGAAGTTTAGTCTTTACTTCATTGTGTCATGTTTGCCGATCCATATGCAGGCTATGCGGCTGGCGGTTACACAGCTTGACAAGGGAGCCAAAGGCCTGGGATCGGACACGCTGTACCAGTCCTACTTTGTCTGCATCACTGAGGACGCAACGGAGTCTTCAACAACAGTTCAGTTTGGAAAGACGCCGGACAACGAGGTAATTGGGGCTCAACTTCGTACCATTTACCCATTTAATTAAAAAAATGAAAGTTAGGTTTAGGAAGAAATATCTATATCATAGTAACTCTACATGCAGTTGATTTTTATTACTATCTGCAATTTTGTGCTTGTTGCTCTTAGGTCTTCAAGTTTTAGTCGAAGCACTTGCAGGGCTCGAAATACTATCTGCATACGCAGGTTAGCGCAGGTAATATTGAAGCTGTGCAAGTCTTTCGTATGTCCACCTTCACCTAACCTGCACTGGTCCATGTACAGGGTTGAAATGTTTGTGGATTTTTGTTTGCTGTGCTGATAATTATATTTGTCACAACCTGTGAAATGCTTAACTTAATTAATAACGAATTCAAATGGTTTCCATACTTTAAAAAAAAATGATTTTCGAGTTTTGACCTGATTGACGATGCGTCCAACAGGACCGCGGTCATGTCTGGCTGGACTACCAGTTCCCGGAAATCCTGTCTCTGAATTACTACGCGTTCGGCAGCGGAGAGTACCCCGTCAAGCTGATGGGAGTGTCTCAGATATTCAAACCCACGGACCTCGAAATCGTCTGCCGCGAGGGTACCGTCAAAGAAGGCGATAGATGTGCCCAAGTCTGCCATGCTGAGTGTAACGGTAGGATGAATATATGGGTTAAATCTACATAGTATATACATATATAACGTTACAGGAACTTCAGTTCAGATAGGCCTTGCATTATAAGTTATAGATAGTTCCTAATCTATTCTTCTGTGCATTTTAGTTCTAGATTATGATTAGGTCCGCCTTCTTTGTTCTTGTCGCAATGAGATTCAAAATGTCGAAATTCTGTTTGTCTGTTTTCCTCTAGGCTGCAGGACAACGGGATCAGACGACCCACGTGACTGTATCTCGTGCCGGAATCTGAGAATCCCCTACCCGTACCTCGCTGGCTCCGTGGGTGATTTCGAGTGTGTGTCAGCCTGCCCAGGAAACATGGTCCAGCCCTCTGGGACAAACGACTGCCAATGTAAGTTAACCAACCCTTTAAAAGGCTATTTGGAACTCGGAGCCTGGGTAACGTTCCATGAATAATATAACATGTATTTTGTCCTGCATTATTCTAATCACCAGCAACTAACTCCTTTTGTGTTTTTCTGTTAATGTTTAGGGCTTAAAGGTAATGTATAAATATATAAAGCATAAGCTCATCAGAACCCTTGATGTGTATCAGGTGTAAAGAGGATGGAGGAATCCGGTGACGCTGTGACCTGTTTAACTACCTGTCCTCTCACCCACTTTGACGACAACGACGTGTGCAGGAGTAGGTTTTATTTTAACTTTACATTCTGCAAAAACAATCACTTAACCACGCAAAGACTCATCAACAGACTGCTTAGTATCTCTTTTTAACTGCGAATCTGTGTTTTGATCCAAATGTTACTTGCAAAAGAACCAGCAGCTTCAAATCGCAAAGACGTTTCAAACAAAAGATTCGTCGGGGCTGACCACTGCGGGGGCGATGCCAGCTCAGACGCCTAACTTTAGTACCATGTTTAGACTTAAATTTGCATATTTGACACACCGATTATTTGTTTAAATTTACACCGTTACTTCTGTTTTAGTATTTTATTATTTGAGCGGCAGAATATCTCATATTTTGTTGTAAATTGTGACCCAGGGTGCAGCAGCCTTTGCACGGATATCAGTGGAGACGGCAGGCCGGTGTGTACTGGACCTGCCGCGGAGCAGTGCACCGTGTGTGTCTACACGGCATCAGACGGAAGCTGCGCGGACGGATGTAGCCCTGGAGAGAAGGCCGTTCCTCGAGGTGAGTCTGATTGCTGATGTGTGAGGTGTTTTTTTTTGTATTAAAGATTCAGCAAATATCAAGGTTGCAAAGAAATGAAATAAAAAGTCATTCATAAAATTTTTACAAAACGCTTTCCTTCACACCTCCTGCAGACAACACGCTGACCTGCGAGCCGTGCCAGCCTGGTTACAAGTGTGTGAACGGAGACGAGGTGAGTAGTTGGTAGAGAGGTTGCTGGTTATTTTATTCAGGAGGTGCAGGTCAGGGGTTAATTTCACTGGCATAATGCAAGCTAAAGAAAGGCATTCACAAATGTTGATGCGTACATATGGAATTTCTGAGACTCAGTGTTCTACTCTATGGAATTAGGTGGAGGAAATCTGCCCCGCGGGGACGCAGAGCAGAGCGGACGGGACGGCGTGTGATCCGTGTGCCGTTGGAGAGTACAGTGCCACGGATGGCTCCTCAGACTGTCAGCCGTGCCCGGCAGGATCGTTCAGCACAGAGAGTGGAGCATCCAGGTGCCAACCCTGCCCAGCGGGACAGTACAACCCCACCCCAGGATCCGACAACTGCCAAGACTGCCCGGCAGGACGGTACAGCTCTAGCGGTTCCTCGGTCTGCTCGCAATGCCCAGCAGGACAGTACAGTGCCACCAGCGGTTCTACCGGCTGCCTGGTCTGTGGCACTGGATTGACTAGTAGCGCAGGTGCAACGAGCTGCACCGGTGAGTGCAAAAGTTGAATGTCAGCGATAGAAATACTATTGTGTTACGAAATTGTCACCAGCATCATATGATTGTGTTTGTCGATTGGATGGCAACTTGAATGTGTCTTTCTCCAATCATCAGATATCAACGAATGCGCGTCGAATCCCTGTCAGAATGGTGGGAACTGTCAACAGGGGGACGGGACTGGCCGCTATGACTGTGCTTGTCCTGCCACGTACGAAGGAGTGAACTGTCAGACACGTAGGTACACTTTCATTCAAAGTTGCAGAGTACTTATAACTTCAATGCTAGCTTACGTACCAGTCTGGGCCAAATGCATATTCCTAAAATGCCAGTGATGGCAGATCTGGGAACTAAATCTGTAAGTAGGGACTGAAAACATTACCCCTTCCATCAAACACAAGCTCTTTGTCGTGTCTGCAATTAGTGTCCTCCCAGTTCCTGTGTCAATCAAGGGTGTCCTCGAGTCCCTCTTACTGAGGAAAAGAATTAGCTGCAAAGAAACTGGTTCACAGAAGATCTTGTGGTATACGCCCGGTTGCTATTACTATTGAAACCTGAACTTCCAAGTCACCAAGTCAATGGATCAATTGGGAGTGATGCACAGGCTTATTCTTGTGCATACTGTTCCTGCAGCTACAAAAGTAACGAAGAAAGCTTATAATGACGTCCGCCGTGGCATCAGTACTAACTTTGATTTGTTGTCCTTTCCTAGGCAAGTACACGCACCTGGGCTGCTGGACCTCACAGGGCGGGTTTTGGGGGGTGTTCCCCGCCATACCGTCACTCGAGGGCTCGGATTCCCGCCTAGACGGGGCCTACCAAACCCGTCAAAATGCCCTGGAGAAGTGTTACCAGGTCGCCAAGGCTCGTGGATTCAATGTTTTTGCTCTGAAAGATGGAGGGATGTGTCTAGGATCAGCCGAGGCACATAATACGTTCAGCAGTTACGGGGAATCCACTGGTTGCGCCAGTGACGGCGAAGGTGGGGCCAGTGCAAATAGCGTCTATGCTGTCGGGGCAACAGGTACAGTATTACTTCATCGAAGCATATCAAATACATGTGACATGCCTTTTTAAAATGGTTTTACCATGTTTAATTTCCGGATTTTTTTATTCATTTTTTTCATTATGAAAATTTACCACATTTTGTAAAAGGATTGATATACATTTTGTAACAAGTGACTATCACCTCTTCAAGATGTCAACCCTGAGACCAGACTGTAAGGCTTGAACCACTCACACCAGTAAGGACCCCTGCTCTATTCGATAAGTGTGGTGGCTCTCCTTAGACACGGACCTCCGTTTACTGCTTGATAAACACTAGAAGTGGAATCTAGAGAAACCATTCGATGTAATGGTGCTGGAGAATGCTGTCCCAGGCTAGGTTGTTTCTTGGCTGGGTTAGACTGTGAACAGGATAGCAGGGCCTCGCTCTTTCGTGAACAGAAAGTTTGTAATAATCTATCGTCTTTTCCCAGCCGCTCGACTTGTAAATGGAGGTTCAGTCTACGAAGGCAGGCTTGAAGTGTTCCATGAAGGACGGTGGGGGACCGTCTGCGACGACTCCTTTGACCTAAACGACGCCAACGTGGTGTGCCGTCAGCTGGGGTATGGCAGCGCTACCGAGCAGCGACAGTCGGCGGCCTTCGGGGAGGGGGCCGACCCGATCTGGATGGACGACGTGGCCTGCGCCGGTTCTGAGGAAAATCTTGGTGACTGCAGCCACAGCGGATGGGGCCAACATAACTGCGCGCACAGTGAGGACGTCGGTGTGGTCTGCTCCAATGGTGAGTAAAGTGCTTGATGCACATGATGTAAAAATGACAAAACTTTGTCTCGGCATTTTTCTTAGTGCCACAGACTAGCGAGCAAACAAGATCGAAGTATTAGCAAAGTTAGTACATATTTCAGGCTATACTTCCCTCAAATGCCAATGTAAGAGCAATTACCTTGTGGGACCTCAAAAACGGACAATATAGCGTTATAACTACTAATGTCTTATGCCTGCTTGTATCATGCACAATGACACTGTACTCTAGAGAATCCTGTCTGGTCAAAGTGACTACCACGACCATTTTTTACCTACAACAGTAAATCTGTGAAGCGACTAACTAGTGAAAATGCTGCAACTGGGGCAGGCAGAAATTTGAGTGTGAAGTCCATGTCTTACTTAGTATACACTGTCAGCACCCTGGTCTCTTAGAAAAATGAGAAAAGTTTGAAGAAGACCAGAAGGAGTAATGGCTAGAAGATTCCATCTACTGTTGTCTTTACAGAAGGACAACTCCGACTCGTTGGCGGAGGTACGGCCAACGAAGGCAGGCTTGAAGTGTTCCATGACGGACAGTGGGGGACCGTCTGCGACGACTCCTTTGACCTGACCGACGCCAACGTGGTGTGCCGTCAGCTGGGGTACGGCAGCGCTGCCGAGCAGCGACAGGCGGCGGCCTTCGGGGAGGGGTCCGACCCGATCTGGATGGACGACGTGGCCTGCGCCGGTTCCGAGGCCAAGCTTGCTGACTGCGGCCACCTAGGATGGGGCCAACATAACTGCGCTCACTCTGAGGACGTCGGCGTGGTCTGCACTTAAGGTGGTAAGTACAAATATTGAGCATTTATTCAACTGAATAGGCGTTAGTCAATACAGTTTCCTCCTCCATGACGTGAGGTATGTTGCCAATGCCGTCTTTGGCTAGATGATGAGCAGGGGGACTTAAGACGTTATCTGCAGGTTTAGTGAAGTCTTGGTGACGGGAAGGTCTTAATTGGTGAACTGGACAAAATAAATGTGCGTTAGGTCGGGATGCAGAAGATCGGTGTTTTCTCTGAAAGATCGGATAACTGGCTTGTTGCCGAGCAAATATAACAATAAAGCATCAGTTGTCTCTTCCATTGATTTTATAGAGAAAAAGATGAAAATCCAAGATGACTTATAGCAACAATAGAAGTCATCATACATGTTAATTGCTTGATCTAAGCCTTAAGAATTGCATGCATAATTTTTTTTTAAACATCGAAGTTTTCAAGTTGCCTTTTCCAGTTCCCGTTGCCAAAGTAACATGCCCATTTTTTCTGTTTATCCTTCCAGTCGGACGACTGCCACTCCTGATGGTTCACTGACACCGTGAGGTCGACACCGCGCACGAGTCGTTCTTTCATGTTTTATCATTTGTTCCATTTCCAGGCTGCTAGTTCTGGCGCTGTGCATTCTAAATATCTTAAACGTAGTCATCATGGAACAGAATCTGAAGATAGGTTGTCGCTTCCGTAATCACATATATCCCACAAACAAATCATCAAAACAGTCGTTACTTAGAAATGGAATGAATATGAAACATGATATAGTAGAACATAAGATATGAAATAGTAAGCTCATCGAATTTAATATGCCATTTCCTCTGACGCCACTATATCAAGCAACCATTCTCCACGCAGACACAATTAAAGGAAATCAAGATTCATAAAAATACTGAAAGGAAACTTGGCCGAAAGACATGATACAGCCCTGCACCCCTTGTACGGTATAAGAAGAAACCAACAAGAAAAGGACATTATCTTCGGTGAGCATTACGGCAACTGCAACACAATGTTGGGCACTGAATTTTTTTGAGGAGGGGGGCTCAATTGCTGATACAACTTTCAGATATAAATAAAGCACTGCTAGATATGGAAGTGCAGGAGAAAAGGAAAGATTATGAACTGGATAGATTTGTTAGCAAACCAAAGACTGCTAGTGGGCCAAATAATAGAATAATTTCTTCTACAGGCCAAGACCTAACTACATGCTTAATATAATAAATATCCGTCCATAGCTACTTGAGTTACGCTGTTTTGTCACAAACGCCATTACAAACACGCTGCCCAAACATAGTGCCAATATGGCATATTGGCAAGGACGAAAAGAAACTACATTCCTGACATGCAAGGCCCAGCATTGTGATTAAACGTAAACCCTGATCATGAGCCAAGGCTCAATTTACTATTCTGATTTATGAAATAGTTACACGACATATGTCGATGATATTATAATCATATATATCACTAGTCGGCGGCACGGTTACTCCATGACGACACCTGTCTGACAGCCCGTCACCGTGTTGCCCGGATGTAGCTCTCAGGCATACCTGCTTTTCAACCATTCCTACCAATCGTGACGTCATAACCAACCATAGGCACCATCACGGCTATCGTGACGTCACAGATAATCATAGCCATCAATTAGCCATCGTGACGCCATAGCTAATGTCGACGTTTTAATAGTTCGACACCAGGGACATAAAGCCAAGACAATGACAACACAATGAGATGCCTGAAAAATAGTATATACGAGAGAAAGCGCCTTGTTACATTTAGAGCAGTCAAAATCAAATGTATGTAGTTTAATGGTTGAGAAGCTCGTAGTTCGCACCTGATAAGGATTACGGATATCTAAGTTATTTGTTATTTTTAGTTTTAAGATACTTTTAGTTTTAAGTTACTTATATACTTTCGTTGAAGTCCACTTACACCATTAACCCATGATAACGTGGCATAATAGATGTTCTGATCTCGAGGTCGAAAGTAAAATAATCATCCAATATCATTCACCAATTTGTTTAGCAAAATTCATCAGTTCATGGGTTAATAAAACAGCCAATCTGCATCTTTACAGGTTATATCACGCCCCAAACCATAATAAACAAGTTCACATTACCTATGGGAGCATACAATGAATAGATTTTAAGCTGTCAATTCATACAATAAAGAAATAGACAAAAATAAGTAATATCAACAACTGTGTACTTCGCGAACCTTTCCATAGATGAATTTAGTTGAGTAAGAGTAAGTTATGCATATTTTATTTCATTTTATCAAAGCTGCACGATTCATTGCGTGCTGCCTTTCTCTAGTGTATTGGAGAAAGTTTCCAATTTATTCTTCTTATTATTCTGAATAAATTTGCAGTTGCCGTTCCAAACTGTGTGTCAGTATCTTTCTTAATGCCACAAACTAGCCAGCAAGTAAGACCGACATTCTAGCGGCACAGTTAGTACATATATGTTTCAAGCTATTCTTCCCTCAAATGCCAATGTAAGAGATTGCAGTGTAAAGCTTTTTTAAAAGACTGAAAGCAACATTTTAAAGCAAATGCATGATATTCTCCTCCATATAAACGACCCTACTTTTATGAAAATAGAATATTCCGAAAAAATAGCCAATCGTAAGAGAAACAACAACTGAATGAAATGGCAGACACAGTAGGTTTATTGGTTCGTAACATAGTGTCTAATGTTGTCAGGGTAGTTACGTCAAGACTGATTTAACAGACTCTCGATACATCTCAGTTTGTTTGGTACATTTGTGAAGATATAAGTGTGAAGATATAAGTGTTCCTAGTCGTTCCGATCCGGTCTAGCAACTTCATTCGTTTTACCTACTAGTATCTAACACCTTACTGTAGCACGTAACGTCGTGTCCAACTGGTGGCCAGCGGAACTGTAAAAATACAAGGGTAGAGCTTGTATAAATGACATTTCTTACCAAGATGTTCAACGATGCCTCATTGTTTTAGAAAAATGCTTCTCGTGCTATATATGGTCTATATCGTCTGTGTCTGACTGGGTGCTGAATTGTATTGTAAAATATAGTATACGTAAATGCTCTATTGTGTGACGTTTATCTTAGCCGGCGATTCTGTAGTCTGCCATCTCCTTTTTAACACCCTTAGCGCCAGGCCGGCAAGTTGTTTCCCCTCTGGGGCCGTCGTCTGCCGAAAGTACCTTCAGGCCTCGTGCGCTGGCGTCTGCCGAAAGTACCCTCAGGCCTCGTGCGCTGGCGTCTGCCGAAAGTACCTCCAGGCCTAGTGCGCTGGCGTCTTCCGAAAGTACCTTCAGGCCTCGTACGCTGGCGTCTGCCGAAAGTACCTTCAGTCCTCGTGCGCTGGGGTCTTCCGAAAGTACCTTCAGGCCTCGTGCGCTGGCGTCTGCCGAAAGCACCTTCAGACCTTGTGCGCTGGCGTCTTCCGAAAGTACCTTCAGGCCTCGTGCGCTGGCGTCTTCCGACAGTACCCTCAGGCCTCGTGCGCTGGCGTCTGCCGAAAGTACCTTCAGGCCTTGTGCGCTGGCGTCTGCCGAAAGTACCTTCAGGCCTCGTACGCTGGCGTCTTCCGAAAGTACCTTCGGGCCTCGTGCGCTGACGTCTGCCGAAAGTACCTTCAGGCCTCGTGCGCTGACGTTTGCGGCCAGTACCTTCGGGCCTCGTGCGCTGGCGTCTTCCGAAAGTACCTTCAGGCCTTGTGCGCTGGCGTCTGCCGAAAGTACCTTCAGGCCTCGTACGCTGGCGTCTTCCGAAAGTACCTTCAGGCCTCTTGCGCTGGCGTCTGCCGAAAGTACCTTCAGGCTTTGTACGCTGGCGTCTGCCGAAAGTACCTTCAGGCTTTGTACGCTGGCGTCTGCCGAAAGTTGCTTTAGGCTTCTTGCGCTGTCGTCTGCCTTGGCGTCCAGCCGCTCCCGTCTCCAGTTCTCTCACCCGTGGCGTCTTCTGGCGCTGACGCCTGCCAGTAACCCCTCCGGGGCCTTGACGTCCAACTTGGCCCCTTCTGCCTCCTCTTACTCCACCTGTTCCCGGGGGCTGTCGCCTGCCAAAAGCACCCTTAGGCGTCATCCACTGACGTCTGTCTTGGCGGCCAGCTTTCCCCCATCTCTGAGTCATCCTTGTTGGCTGTTGTCCTCGTGGTGTGGCTCCAACCTTCCCCTTCCTTGAAGGGCGCATTTTCTCCCTTCTTCCTTTCTTTTCCATCTCGGGAGCTCCCTCTTTCTTCGCTTTTCGTTCCTTCTTCACTTTCTTCCGCTGAACCTTTTCCTTCTCATCTGTTTTTC
The DNA here is from genome assembly GCA_013266295.2 of Branchiostoma floridae x Branchiostoma japonicum. Classification (NCBI taxonomy): domain Eukaryota; kingdom Metazoa; phylum Chordata; class Leptocardii; order Amphioxiformes; family Branchiostomatidae; genus Branchiostoma; species Branchiostoma floridae x Branchiostoma japonicum. The sequence continues at coordinate 5,807,113 of CM023837.1, read as the reverse complement.
CTTTCTTGGTTTTTCTCCGTTTTCCAAACTTCTCCGTGTCAGTTTCGCCTTTCTTCCTTTTTCGTTTCTTGCCTGGCTCTTCAGCGACGGCAATCTCTTCAATTAAGCCTTCGTCATCTTCGACTGGCCTTGCTTCTTCTTCAGAGTAGTCAGGAACCTCGAGTTCTTCTTTGCCTGAATCCTCGACGTTCGTGTCGTACTCTAAAACATTGTCCAACTCTTCCTCGACACCATTTTCCAAAATTTCGGCATTCTCGGCTGCCACACTTAGATTATCCGCTACTTCTTGCAGCATTTCATAATCTGTCTCAATCTCCATCTCTTGGTTCTCAAGTCGTTCTTGTAGCAGGTCCTGTTCTTCCTGTTCCTCCATTTGTCGTTCTTGCAGCTCAAACAGCTCCTCTGCCACACTCTGTTCTTCTTGTACCAAATATGGTTCTTCGCCTAGCTCATATGCCATGCTCTCTTCTTCCTGTTCCATATTGGGTTCCTCGCCAATGTCCTCTTGAGCTGGTTTCAACTCCTCGCCTTCTGTCTCGCCTTCTGTCTCCTCGCCTTCTGTCTCCTCGCCTTCTGTCTCCTCGCCTTCTGTCTCTCTTTCAAGACTCTTTTGCTTCTTTTCTTTCTTTTTCTTCTGCCTTTTTGGTGGCTCTTCACCTTCCGTTTCCCCACCACCCTTTTCCTTCTTGCCCTTTCCTCCTTTTCCTTTCTTGCCCTTTCCTCCTTCTCCTTTTCCTTTCTTGCCTTTTCCTCCTTCTCCTTCTCCTTTCTTGTCTTTTCCTCCTTTTCCCTTCTTGCCTTTTCCTTCTTTTCCCTTCTTGTCTTTTCCTCCTTTTCCCTTCTTGCCTCCTTTACCTCCCTTTCCTTTTGCTCTCCTTTTGCTTCTTTTCTTCCCAGCGGCGTCTGAATCCAGTGGTTTAGTATCACGTGATTCATGGTCTGGAGAAATCTCCAAAGGATGGTCTTCAGCTGCAACACAAGGAGGAAAACTTCGATCAACAATTAATAATTAATTAAGTCTCAATTTTGTTCGCAATAAATGCAGCTGCAAACAACCCGCCAAAATTACGTATTGTTAACGTTACTTCAGCAGTACTGAAGAGACCAAGAGATCCTCCCATTGTTCTTTAAAGCTGATTGATGATGTCCCAACTCTATTTTTCTCACCCGAAGCTATTTGAACCGCCAATAAAGCCGCAATAAAGACACAACCTATTCAAGATGCGCTATATTGGCACAATACCTACTACACTGTAGTTAGCGGGAACTTTCAAGTTTAAAGACGGGTGATAAAGTAAGAAATACAGGATTTTAAAAAAGGTGACAACATTTTTTTCGACCAATCAACTTTCATCACTGTAGGTAACGGAATTGTACTTACTGTAGTTGATCAGTCCGTCATCCAAAGGATGAGAGTCTAGGCGATTTGCTGAATGCTGGGTAGGGAGCTCTTGTAACCCAACTTTCTCTGGGGTGCCGACATCTTGGACGGTGTGGTTATTGTAGGAGATGATGCTATCAGCTGCCGCGTCCTTTTGCTACAAGTCACAGAGAGAAAGGATTTCTTAGCCAAATTCAATACTTTCACGGCAATGCCACTACATTTTATGTCGTTTGTCATACTGATTGCATCACATAAACACGGATAGGTTTGAAACTCGACGTCGGCCGATCAAGTCCCTGCTATTACTCCATCAAATACACGGTATCACTCTCAAATTTAGGAAGTCTGTCTATAACTCTGTATAGTGATAATCTATTGGCGGCAAAATGTCCTGAAACCAGTCCGAAAGGTTACAAGATTATGGTAGTTATTTCCACGAGTAAAAGATTGATTAGTGCCTGAACTAACCTGAAAGTTGACCTCTGAAGCAGACAACGACGCGATACTGACGAAGGTCAGCCACAGAACCACCGAGCGCCACATTTCCCAACGTTATCGTCAGCTCAGCTCAAGTTCAACATCACATTCTGGCTCCCGTTCTTGTGTCACCGGAAAACCAGGCCACCGGCCACACAGGGGTCCCACCGGCAAAGATGCAGACAAATATTTTCAAACTCCGCAGAAAATCCAACGACTTCTAGCCACTAAAAAACGGGGTGTGTAACATCTCACGTTAGCAACGAACCGAAGATAAACAAACGTTACAAATTCGAATACATTTGAGCGCACTTGTTCTGAATACCGCATTCTATGGAATGTGGACGGTAATAGAACGGACATCCCACAAAGCGAGGATTACGAACAAAGCTCGACTTGTTCCATGCGTTCTACTAATTCCCAAGCAGAAGTAAGGGCGTGGCTCAGTCTTCAACGTTTTAATCGTGTTGTTGCTTGTTGTGTACCTTTTTAGGTATTGTTTTCGGTGTCACGATTTGCGTGTGTGTCAGTAGGTATTTGAATGCAGTAGATTGGCAGGAAGGGAACAGATGACAAAACCAATCAAATGTACGGATGAAAACAATTTATTCTCATACTTCAACAGTAAAGTAACGTTAACAAGAAACAAAAGCGACTGTAGCTTGTATGAAAACACACCATATATCTTTAAGAAAGCTGACCTTACAAACTTGAAGTATTAGATCCAAACATTTGTGAAAATAGCTGTCACAGTGACATAACACCATATTTGACGAATGCTACAATACAAATCATTCATAAAGCAAAAATGGAGGCGCTCCGTTGAAGGAATCTTCACATCATGCTGTTTCCTTCAAAAGGAATGCATCTGTCGGACTTGAAGTATGACGCCAGGTTGGGGCGGGCAGACAGGCGGTCCTTGAAGGCCTTGAGGAGGGGAATGGAGTCGTTGGACGCCCAGGCCTCGGGGAACTGTGCCTCGGTAGCCCGCAGGACATGCAGCAGGCCCAGGTCCACGTATGTCAGCTTGTCACTTATCACAAACCTTCACGAAGGAAGGGTGGAAGGCAACGGGTTAGATCATTCACAATGTGCTCCATCAAGTGTAATTCAGAAAGGTGGAATACATACCAAATGTTTTATCGCAAATATACACTCGATGTCCATTTGCCGGCCACTTTGTGCTCCAAATGCCCTGGGAGATTTACACTAACGCCCTGGTCTAGTTTCTAGAGTAGTCCGTTCCTGAAAACCCATCATCATAGGTGCATCGTGTCACTTCCTGAACCAGCCTTTGTGCAAACAAATAATAGAGATACAACAAAATTTCTGAGGACATAAAAAAGTGTGATGTCGATAGAAAATAAACTAACAAGACAGCCCCTCTTACCCTTCTCCGCCTTTGTTGGCTTTCAGAGCTGTCTCTAGATGTGTGAGCCACCGCGGCAGGCGGGTCGCCACGAACCTGTCTATGTACGGTTGGGTCTCCTCCTTTTGTGTATAGTAAGATTCAACATTGTTCCGGCCGTGGAAAGCCAGGCGTCCTGCAAAAATGGATGAGAAGGTATAAATGTGTGTGGTACCGTAAAAACGCAATACTTTACCAATACTAGAAAATAGCGTTCTTGTGACACCATATAGAGGAAGTTTACCTTACCGACGTTTCGGTAACTTTTTATTATTTCCGCAAAAGACAGGAAGGGGCCGAGGGCGGTCTACATCGTTACCATAAGAATACTCAAAGTAGTGCCCATGAGCGTGTGTTATATCTGAAGTGTACAGCACTGTTGTGCGATCGTGCATTCTCGGGATAGTCGTGCATGTGTAGTACAACATTCAGCTGTCTTGCTACCGTGAATGCTGTCTTAGAGCCTTGGGCGGTTGGTTCTGTCACAGCCTACTTGGAAATCCTGCAACATCAAAATCGTACGACGACCTACGACAAATGTGACCGCGCCTTAAGTCAAACAATGTAACTCCTTACCCTCCGCTATGAAGTCGTGAATGGTTATGTTCAGCTGCTGGGCGCGCCACTGGTCCTCCTCAGACTCCGGCCACAGACCGAACTGTTTCCCCAGGTAACTACAGATAACAGGCGTCTGGGACAACCTGAACTTTCCTACCACCCCAAAACAAGAAGGCAGAAAACATGGTTGAACTTGTGTGAAAGTGAGTATAGTTACTGAAAGAAAACCTTTAAGTTTCAGTAATTTGTGGCGAGATGTACAAATTTTGCAAAATAAGACCTAATTTGCATAATCAATGAGAAAATTCTATGATTCCAGCATTTTCCATAACAGGACTTCAATACATGCAACATGTAATTTACGGCAGGTGGAACAATAGCAGATATTAGTTATGCAAATAAGCGCCTAATTTGCATAGTCAATACGAAAATGTCACAATTTTATACTTGTGACATGTGTGACTTCGGAGGTATGAGATCCCCGAAATCTTGTATCCCCGTGCCTTTTCATGATTGGATAGTTCAAGAAAAGACTTGTAGAAAATAGACATGTAAACATTACAGTCATAAAAATAGTCCTCTGTTTTTCTTACCTTTTTGGATCATGGGCGGGGCAAAGGCGTAGAATCCTTCTTGTTTGTCAGTGAAAAACAGCTTCTTGATGACCTCATGGTCACCGACCTCTCTGAACTTGACGCCTACCTCCTCAAAGATGAGTCTGACGAACTCCCCTCTCCCGCAAAATGGTTTTCCTCCTGGCGGACATCCCCAGTAGTACAGCACCCATTCCTCGTCCGATGACATGGTATTACACTGTATTTGACCTGCAGGAAAATTAGGATCAAAAGTACCCAACGCTGTCGCAACGTTGGCTCTTGCTCCATATTATGGTAACAGACAAACCCGTCTTTTTCTTTGTACAACGATATTTCAAGTCAGGTCAATATAGGGTACGCCCATGAGCATAATGCTATGATAGTTGCAAGTCATGTAGCCTGTGTTTAAACAAGCTCAGTAGCTACCGGGGGTTAATGACCCCCACAGGGCAGCCACCGGGCGGGCAGGCAGCCAGAAGCGCTATTTATTCAGGCTACAAGTCATGATGATCGTGACTTGCAACTTTTAATAGCTTCATCATCATCAACTTTAGGTTTCCCGCCCCAAACAATGACCCTGTCATCATATCCGACTACCATGTAATCATGACCATTCAGAATTATCTCCACGGTCCGCAGCTGGTACAAAATTATCTAATAAACCTGGAGTTCAGCGTTAATGCACTGTTGTGCGGACAGGTTTGCCCTTAACTGGCTAAGACAACACTAGCCATTGGCCCAACTACGGTCAAAGGGCATAGTTTACCCACGGGCTCTGAATGACCTCCGGGTTTTAGATAGGCCTGCTTGCGAACGAGACAGAACAGACCCTACAATAGGGGCGGTTTATACTTGTGGGCTTTACCGTAAAACCACTATGACATAAACGACGTTACATGTACTGCCACGTGCCCAGTACGGTTTGCCAAGCACATGCTCCAACGGAAGTATCCCATGTAATCGCCAAGCAGATATTTGGGTGGCTGCAAAGACAGTATCCATTTGCCAGACAGAGATTAGGCCTTTAACACCAAGAGCCCTGCATACATGTAGGTAACTGCAAGCATTCAGGTTCTAACTCAAACTAGCCCATGTCATTTCTCCTCTCCCAAATACTCACCAAATACGGCCCTGCGTACAGTACTCTTGGTTCACTGCTCGAGGCGATATCCGGAAGTGAGGCACTGTAACTCAAAGTCAACAGTTGCATGACGGGGAAATGGGCGTGCCTGTCCCACAAAGCACACAATAGATGGCATCGGGCCTGCCTCTGCGTAGTACCGCTGTCCCGATCGATCGTAGTAATAGTGACATTGCAGTTTTCTTCAGCTGTGCTTTGAACCAATCGCTGTATTTTGCATGCTTTAGAAATTCATTTCATGCATGATTGATACCCATTGATGTTCCTCTGTACAGCCTATGCAACCCACAAGAGGACGCCTTGTGTCCCAGTTTTTGCCCTTTTATTTGTGAAATGATTGTGCACATATAAAGGAAGGGCCAACATCAGTAACGATTGCGGGTACCGAAAAAACATTCTCCACTTTCGATGTGAATGAAGTTTCACCCAGACCTACAGAAACCCAGACCGTTCAATTCGAAGGGGGGGGGGGGTAATGCACCATACTGCCAACAGAACTCCGCGTTCCAAAATTCTTTGGCCCTCGACAGTTGAGCAATACTTTCAAAAAGTGCCCTACTTTATAACGTCATCATTATTGATAAAAGATATAGGTTTGAAGAGAAAGGCTTTCCGATATAGGTGTTTTAAAAGCCGGTTACATGGTAGAGTCCATGTCATGTTCTAGAAGACCAGTTTAATTTTTCAGGCGTCCGTTATCATCAGAACGCCCCACAGCGTTCTCTAGAACGTGTTGCCAATGGCAACAAATCCTTTGAGTAAACACTGCTTCAAGCAAGAGTAAGAAAGATGTAGAGGAGACAACGTGTTGAAGATGAAACCGTCGGTTGTCTGTTTGTTGGTCCTCTCCGCGTGTATTCTAAGTGCACCGTCACACGCAGAGATCACACAGGTAAGGCATGTTTCAGGAAATGTCTGTCGGCGCGACATTTTAGAGTAAACAAAGGGGTAAAAACTCAAAGGAATATTCGAATGTTGTACTAGTAGTGCATGAGGTGACATGTATCGCTTTGAGCGCTTTATCTGTACTGCTAGTATCAGTATCTTTTGATCCGCCTTTATGCCAAAGTGAAATTTCGACTCCAGGAAAGGCCGTGGCAACGTTAGTACTAGTGTCCATAAATGAAAGTCTTCAAGTCAAAAACCGTTTTCGCCATCACGGCATTAATAAGTATATCCCGTTATATCCACTTCGATGCGGGTCAGCTCACTGCAATAGACCCAAAAACCCTATAATTGATGTTCAACTTGGTAGAAGTCATCGTAAACAAATCATGAACTATAACTTCCAACAACCATTCTAACTCTGACGGAATTTCTAACATTTCTTTATGTATTTCTTGATGTGGCTGACATTATGGCCTTTTGTTTGCATTCCCTATGCAAAGACGACAGACGAGGAAGCCAGCACGGAAAATGAAGACTATTCACTTGAAACGAAAAGCCACTCAAAGGAGCCCTCTCTCCATCAGGATGAGAAACGCAGGGATGGAGTCGACCTTGCCCTAACAAGTATGTCAATGCCACCTGGTGAGCTTTTTGTTATTACCTTCGAAAAGAAGGTTATGTTTTCGGTAGCGTTTGCGGCTTTGTTTGTGGTTTAAGATCATAACTCAATAATTGATTAAGATCAGAATTCAACTATTGATTACTTTTTGTACAAAGTTTCCTTCCCTATTTTCCTGTAATTCATTAGGTCAGCAGAAAAGTTCCTTATTTGTTAAAATTTCTCCAGACATTTATGTGATGTAAAAGTTGGGATTACATTTCATTTGTTCATCTGGTATCCCAAGATTCACTGCAACCACTGCCTGAGCCTCACCAGTTACAAGCCAGTGACTCAACATCAGTTGGGGAAGAAAATGTGGCAAAGTCGAGGACGAAGAGGGCAAAGAAGAAGAAGGATAAAGGTGGAAAGAAAGGAAAGAAAGGAAAAAAGGGGAAAGGTGATGAAGCCGGCGAAGAGACTGGAGAACCAAAGGGGAAAAAACAAAAGAAAGGAAAGAACCAACCGGTCGAAGAAGAGCCACCTGTAGAAGAGCCACCGCTAGAAGAGCCACCGATAGAGGAAGGTCCACCCATGGAATATGTAAACGAAGAAGAGTTTGAACCCTTGGTGGAGGAAGAAATGGAGCCGGTAGCCGTGGAAGAAGAGGCAGCGCCGGTCAACATGTATGAAGCGGAGTATGGAGGGAAAGGTGAAGACTACGGACAGGAGTTCATCCAACCAGAGGAGCCTCCAATCCCAGACTATGAGGAACCAGAACCGCCACCACCCCCTCCGCCACCCCCTCCACCAGAACCCATCAGGCCTCCGCCCGTGCGCCAACAACCTCCACCTCCACCACAACCCCCACCTCCACCTCCAGAGGAGTACTACCAGCCGGAGGAGGAAAATTTCGGCATGATGGGTGCGGAAGAACAGCAGCCGGGTATGATTGTCAATCCGTACGAGAGCCAGGAGACCTGGAACCAGCCTCCCCCAGGTCTGGCACCGCCCCAGGTCCAGCCTCAGGGTGCCCAACCTTCGTACGACAACTGGCCGAGTCCCGAGGTTGTCGCACCACAGCCCGGCTTTCCACCCCAGGTCGCTCCTCCACATCCCGAGGTTGGACAGCCTATGCCGTACGACAATGTCCAGAGTCCCTGGGTCCATGGTCCCGAGGTCGTAGAGCCACACCACGACTTGTCAAATGCCTTCCCACATCCCGAGGTCTCAGGCCCGGAGATCGCTCCGATTCCTGAAACGGGTTTTCCAAACCACCTTCAACCTGGCGTTCACGAGCCAGAGATCGGGCCGAATCCGTACGAACACAAGGAACCGTCCATAATAGTGGATCACACCTTGTTCAATTCTGACAGCGGGGGGATGCTACCGCACGGTGAAGCCCTGCCACCTGAGAGTTTCGCGCACGAGCCTGCCTGGACGGAAGAGGAATATCACGGGACAAAGGGAGAACCACATGACTACCACCCAGGCCATGGCGAGGGGGAACCGCATGACTACCATCCATCAAGTGAGAAGGAAGATTACTTCCAGCTGAAGGAGGCAGCAGACAAGAATGAACTCCTCCAGGTAACTCTTCGTTTTAATTCTCTCGTCGAAATATAGTGAACAGGGTTTCATTTTATATAACGTATCTTGATAGACAAGAGTAAAATGTCCCAATTTTTACCAAGTTAAAAAATCTATCAAATATCATGTAATTTCTAGGCCATGACAGTTCAGCAACTTTCCACTACATGTTATGAAAACACGAACTACTCACTTTTGAAAATTACAGACTTTTGTCAGAGACAGAATTCTGCTCAATTAATGCTTTGCTACATTTCAACTGCCATCAATAAACAGATATCATATAAGAAATACTACTCACCACAATGACTGCTATTATTCGTCTATATCCATTGTAGAAGCTCGATGAACTGGAGAACGAAGTTTCGTATCTGCAACATGAAGACCAAGACCATGAAGCCTACCCCTTCGGGAAAATGAAGTCAGAGTCCACTTACGAAGACGAATTCGAAGAGGGCGTTGGTGAAGAAATGAACGCGTCAGTGACCATTATCTGTTTTCTCTCCATGAAAACTTTGATCCTTGTAACTGCTATGTTACCCGCACTTCTTCACATTATGTGAGAAACGTTTCATGCAATTCAACCACAGACATTATGAAGTGTCACTTTCATGTATGTCACACTAAATCTCCAGTGGACAAGTTTGAACCTGCATGGCAACATGAAATAAAATACAAAAATATAATATGCCTCACTGAGTGGACATGTTTGTGTGTGTGTATATATATATATATATATATATACTAACTTTTACGTTACTTTTCAGACAGTGACTAAATTCAATGTTCACATCTTTTCAACAACATGCACCTGTACATACCATAATATTGCTGCATCAGGAAGCAAAGTTGGTAAATACCGTGTAGTTTTGGTATGATGTGCTAGGTGGCACGAGTGCACAGAAGAGAAATACATGTAGTCTTTAATGCTTTTGATGACAAGCATTTGAGTGCTTCAGTCTCCATGTTACATGCGGTAGTCGACTACAGCATGTCACTTGCCTTGTGCCAGAGATGCAGCAAAATTATTAAAGGAGTACTCCAATTTTATGTCAGCATGGTAAAAAGACAGCCGTTTTCTAAGAAACTTTTACTTCAATGAGCTACAAAAGGACAAATTGCTTATATATCTTGGAAGTAATTTATTGTCGTGATATACATTTTCTATGTTCCTCAGTTCACTATGCGTGGATAATATCATACATAATTTCACTTTGTCACGGGATGAATCACTCTTCTCTAGTCATCCATACCAATACTTTTTGCACAGTTCTAATTTTTATACATCAACATATCATCTTCAGAGCAGTAAGCCATTTAAATTGGGATGCAGTGGAGGATACTTCAGGTATTTATTTCCGTCTTTCTACAGAATGATAGAAGATCAATTAAGAGGGGAATGAGAAGTTCACTTCCTATATTGCTATTTTTCACTAAATGCTTTTAGCTTGAAAGATCCTAGGGACACAAATGGCCACATATTGAACACTTTTTCTACTCTTAGTCATTGCTAGGGTCATGGTGCCCTTCTCTGCATAACATTCAAAATACATTTTAAAAGCCTATGTGTTAATTCAATCTAGTGGGGAGAGGACCATCAGCACAATAAAACTTAAAAAGAGATACTAAAGTTATGATAATTAGAATTGCGCATACAAACTAAGCACTAAGTATGCACAGTCATGTAACTTGACTGCTGACAGAGAAATGAGTAAATACCAACTAACATTACTATAGTAGTATTACATATTCCCTACACAAATTAAAGACTGAATTGCAACACAGCAACAAAAGTATCCAAACATGGTAGTTAGTTGATAAAAATTTTGCTTGGCCCATTTTGCAAGGGGTGGGAAATGTGTCATGGTCAGTCATAAGCCTTATTTCAATCCACATGGACATAAGGAGGCATTATATTAATCAAGAACATATTGAATACAGGACTTAAAAACGAAGGTCTTTCATACCTTGTAGAACAATACCCTAACACCCCATCAAAAACACAATTGTGCATTGAGTGAAAAACAACTGTTACAATTATCAATAGAACCATTTACCACGAATCATTCTGAACTAAACATCAACCCCATAGAACAGAAGCTGCCACAGAAGTGATTATGCAGAAATATCTGATTCAACAATCTATACATAATATCCTTGCTGCCAATATATACATAACATCATCATGCAAAGCCAGATATACAAACATTAATTTTGCATCATTTAATAATGACTGTTGCTACCATAAACAGACAATGTACATACTTCTTAAAACATTTGCCAAAAAACAGTTTTAACACTACTGAGTGTTTTCATTGAGGTCTTGTATACCTTGTCTGAGGCTAATGCAATAATGATTGAAGTAAATGTTACACAAAATGGTACTTTTGTGGCAAGGAGTGAGTTACTACTTATGAGACGTTTACATGTACATTGTTGTAGGTGCAGATGAGCCCCACCCCCCTCCTGCACAGCTCAGGATAGAGTTTTCACTATGGTCCCTTTTTATATAGAAATCCAAATGTGAAGTTTGGTCATATTAGACATATACCACTGTTAACCAGCACACATACACACTTGTAGTTTTATAAATTCACTTTGATATGTGGACCTCATTTCAGTCCCTACAGCAACTTTGTTACCCTTAATGTTTACAGTATTTTGAACTTTTTTTTTTTTATATAATGTGCTGTGGTGGGCAATACCCACCAGATTGTGCATACATGTAAGAAACAATCTAGTGGGCAAACAAGAGGTTGGGAGTTTGAATCTTGGTTGTTGTCACTCACCGGACATGCACACTTCCTGACTGGAAAGGGTCGCAGTCCTGAGGACGGGACATTAGCCGTGGTCCCCTGTACTTGCTGAAAAGAGTTTAAGGGGCATTTCCCTGGTACATTATGAACCTGTAAATACTGTACTTTTCCATTCATTAGACAAATTTCATCCAAACAGTATTTCGTTTCTAATGCAAACTGATCTACAGTGTAGATATAAGGTATCTTACAACATTTTGGATTGTTTGGCTTTCTCCAACTTGAGGGTTAAATATAATTATATAGATTTACACTTAATGAATCTGATATACTTTGTTTTCTGATTAAGCTTCTTCTGAAATACGACGTCTAAAGTTGACAGACTAGTCACCCAGAACTGTGTAGTTAGTCTACAATATTATTATGTTAGTTGACAATGCAAGTCATCAAATATAATTGGGCCAAACTTGTTCAATTATCATATGATATACAATGTATTTAAAAAAAAAACAACCTTGGGTCAGACTCTTCAAATTGCAAATTAAAGAAACAGCAGCAGATGTTTGAGACTGTAAGAACTACAGTTGGCATTAACTTTCACACATTTCGCACAAGATAATCCAGTAACTGTTAGTATAGTTCTATATCTAATTTTCTCTTTGCTAACATCAGTGTGGAGCTTAAGCCAGGGTTGCAATCATTGTACAATACACAAACAATGGGATTTCCCCCCACGATGATAGCACCCTGTGTAGTTATGGTTTGAGAAACAGCAGGACCCAGCAGATGAGCCCAGATGAAAAACTGTCTGCATGGTGCGTGACGATAGCTGATTTTACCTGTGGTTTACCTGCAATTATCCTGCAATTCATGCTCTTGCAAGTGTATTGTATGATGTATGTGACTTACAATGTATGTACCTGGAACACAATGTTTTATACGTGAGAGGCACACTTGATGATGCAGCAGAGGCAGACATCACCTTCTTGACACTAATACTAGACTTAAGTGTAGCCACACCTTCCTTATACACCTCACACATTTAGACTATGAAGACATGTCCAGGTGTGAACAACATAAAACAGTGTAGACCCCCGTGGGGTCTTAGCTAATGCCTTACTTGTTGATGTTGCACATTTTACAGCTTGCATCTTTCTTAGCATTTTCTGTTGACAAACTTGGTACTACATGCCCCTGTATAGATAGCATTTGGCCTTCTTTCAGATTTATTGGCTCTGTGAAAAACAGCTCCACAATCAAGTCTTGGCACACAGCAAACTCCATACTGCCGTCATCTCGTTTCTTGCGCGTGAGGAACTCATTGTTCGAGGGATCTAGCAGCGGCAACTTTCCGCTGCAGAACTGATCTCCTTCCGAGCCTTTTGTTGTCAAGACGAGGTTGACGAAGTGGTATGCCGTGTACATGCAATACAAGTCGGCAAAGTACAGGTTGGCGTTCTCGTTGAACATGGCAGTAGCTGGGCATAAGAAGCGCTGACGGCCGTACGGGGAATCTATGGGAATACGTGGCCCGTCTCGCTCGTTCCATTCAACATTTGCGCTGAAGGAGATCCCCTTTAGGTTGCCGTTAATGGGAGAACCGTGGCTTCCACCATCATCCTTTAGCGACGGTTGTAGCACACCTCCGTGGGTCATCCGCATGAAGTCGAAGTAGTCCTGGTCCTGGTTACGGTAGAAGTGCGTGAGCGGAAGCATGCGGTCGGACATGATGTTCCGAGCTTTGTCCAGAAGTTGGTTCAACTGCACAGTAGAATAGTCTGGAAGAACACAACATTCACAAGTCTTAGACTGATCAGCCACTTTTCAGTAACAATGAGCTTCAGCTATATATATATATAAATCAATCAATCAAACACGTTCAAACGGAAACTGCAAAACAGACATAATGATAAAACATTGAGGATGGAAGAAAAATAACAGACAACAAAATGTCTATAAATTAAGCAGACATTTAACAGTTGGGCAACAACAATGATAGTTAATCAATACTGTGCATTTGTGCCATGTAACACATCCTTACCTTGTTACTGAACATTGCACCATCCAAAAATTATTCTTCAGGATTTCAACTTAATCCAATTATGACTGCATTTATAAAATCAGAATTCAGTCCTGCATGTGCAGATAGTTCTTTGTTATCTGATTAGACTCTTTTTTTAAAGTGAACTGGTGACAGACTGTACTGATATTTCAGTTTCTATGTAGAAACAGTAAACTTACATGTAGCAGTACATATCATGATATACAGTAAAGTACTACTGCCCACCATAAATTGGTTGCCTTGCTAAAAGCTTCACTGTGACATGACAGATATCCTGGGCAATGACGTACATTGAACAGATGTCCTTGCAGTAATAAAAGGGAAATAGACCGACACTAGGAAACAATAACTGTGCAACCTTGAGAATGATGACTTACCCTTTTACAACAACGGAAATTTACAATCAATCTATTAGTAACTCCTTCCTAGTGGGGGATTCAAATTACAAATGTTAAATTATAACAGTTAACATCTTATTTACAATCATTTACTGGAGACCATTTCTTTGGTGCTGAAATGCTATCACATAAAAGCATTTTGAAATACCACCTGCATATATCATGTAGGATAGTGCAGGCAACATTGGAGCTGTTCAGGTATTTCTGATGTTTACCTGCACTGGCCCATGGATAAAACCAGCCACTCTGGACCTTCCAACTTGACCTAAGTTATACATGTATGCAAGTAGCTATGATTTAGTAATCCTGGGTCCGATCCCTTTTCTGTAGCTGATGATTGCTTACAAATTTGCAATTGTGATTTATCAGTGCCTACCTGCTGTACAGAACTCGACCGTCTCACTCCAGTCCGACACCTTGTACTCGCCATCAGGCAACTTGCACGCCGTCTGCACCGACACCGTGTAGTTCGTCCGCGGTTGCAGAAACCAGTGACCTTTGACCGTGAATGGCAGCGGGATGGCCTTGGCGACCAGTTTGGTTGGAACATCCTTGTGTTTGAAGGCTTTCTTGGCGTTGTTGACGTTGGCTTTCTTGTTGAGGTCGATGAAGAAGTGGGTGACGTGGTCCTTGTGGTCCATGGACCACTGGATTTTGAAGGAGTCACAGGTGATGTGAGACAGTTTGACATCGCAGGGTGTGCTGAGGCCCTGGGCATCTGAAATAGGATGGAGAATCGGCATTAACATTTTTATCTAAACCTGCATGTGACTCTGCTAACATAATTTTGCCAGGTCACCCTGTAAAAATGTCTCTAAAGAGATTTCCAATGCAATGTCCTCCAGAAAAATGTGCACTATTGTACATCTAAACTGTGCATACCTGGGGGGTGCTGCACTAGAGAGCTTTACCTAGTGATGTTACATCATTATGTTCAGTCTACTGAAACTGAATAAAGATCCTTAACCTTCCATTCACAAGAAAGCGCACAAACAGTTTTATTTACTCAGCATTTGCCTGTAGAGTTAATATTCGATTCTAATTTTTAAGGCTGACTCCTCAGATTTTATTTATCATCATGATAACAATGTGACATTAACTTATTGCATGACTTACGTTATCATTTTCTACTGCAATACGTTCAAACAATTGAACATCTGAAGTGCTAACAATAGTAACATCACACAAAAATGGCAAACTATAGTTGAGTATAGCAGAAACATTTCTTCTAGTAAGTATTTTGGAGACCTTAGCAAAACCAGGTGTAATTTGGGAGAAATTCTGCATGTCAAATACTACAAACCTCAACAGCCCCTCAGGTATAGACTGATGTTCAAAATAATTGAATTATTTTCAGCTAAGACAGAGCAGACTCAGCATGACTCTTGCTTTAAACTCCGCGGTTGCCCATGGTTACCACCTTCTGGCAGCCTAATCGAATCGCGGCCTGTGTCGGCGTGCCTCTTATGCTTACTAATTTAATAAGGAAAGGAATAGGAAGTAGATACCATCTGGACCAGTATTAATCATAATCAGGAAGGTACCAAATAGGTGTAGGATATAAGGGGTCAGAGTGTTAAGAAGGATAACGTGCTGATGCTTAGCTGGAAAGTCTTGTACTCAGTATCATGGTTTATCAGATTTCCTCCCTGAAAAATTACATTTGGGCCATTCTTTGGCATATTCTTTGAGTACTGGAAAAAAATCAATACCAGTTGACAAATGACCAATGTAAAAATGACTGGTATCAAAAACTGGACATTTTAATTTCTAATCAAATTAATGTTAATTCCTGCTTTGAATTCAATCAATGTGAGTTCTATATATTATACATTTTAACTTAGACAAGTGACTAATTATTTAATTTCGTTCATTTATTTTACCAGTAGATCATACTCAGGTCCATGGCCAGCTTTTCAGGTGTCCCTGGGCACATGAAAGTTTCATACACAATTATTATTAGAAATAAAACAACATATATTGAAGGAACATTATATGTCATTATTCTAGCTCCAACCTCTACTCTCTTCTGGTGGAATGTTTGAAAATGTTGGTGCCACATGTACCATGTCTGTCCACAGTCTGACACATTGATTCTGTATGCATGTCACACAGCTGACAGGTGACAGGCTGTTCCCTGTTTGCTTCTGTGTTTACATTGTACCTTTCTGGCTTGTTTTTGGTTGAAGCAGCAGGTCACCCTGAAAGCACCTGTCTGCTTCTTTGTTAGGCAGCTGATCAGTTCTGTTATACAAACATCAGAATGGTTTACTCAAGGCCCTGACTCAAGGCATCCCTGGAAGAGGTTTATATCATGATTCTTAAACTGGAATTAAATAAATATACAGACATCCTGACTGTTGAATGTATACATATTGTAAAATTGTCAGCTAAATTGCTATGGTGGCCCCTCCCTCATATCACATCAACAACACATCCTGGTATATTGTATAAAATATTATACTAGTATTGTGTACAGCCCATTGGAATGAAGAGACTTTCAATGTAACATTATATGTGTCTAGCTGGTTTAGGTATTCCAAGAACATCCAACTGAGGCCCTGAGCAGGGAAAACTCAACATTTTACAGCTGCTATTACATTACTTTGAGGTTTCCCTGGGTAGCAAGATGCAGGATATTTATGTTCCATACTCCTAAGCCTATAAAAGCAGTACATACATTTGAAATGTCAACGTTGCTGTGCACTTCGGCCCATTAGTTTTAGCAGAAAAGTCACCTGGATGAGGTACTGAGCCTTCTAATGGGATTCAGTGACAAGTTGGAAACCCTTGTGCATACATGGCGTATCACCCATCACAAACCCTGATGTATCTGTTACCATTGACGTAGGCAGACCTCTTCTCATGCATCATACAGCTGCAGGTAAGCCACATGCTTAAGTTAACTGTCTCAGCCATGAGAATTGTACAGAAAATGACAGTCTGCTGTAAATCTAATAAAAGAATTTGTTAACATGCTTAACTAGCAAGCAAAATTAAGCAAACTGTAGTCCCTGCCCTACCCAAAAAAATCTGCCTAACACTCATCACTAACTCAGATATTCATCCAAGATATTGTTCACCTGCATGACTACACATTTTCTTTCCCTTTAAAGTTTAAAGACAGACTTTAAAGTATACAATATTATGTTTTGAAGATCATAACTTGTACCCTTTTGAATCTTGCCCTCTGCTATATCTAGAGAATGCTACTTTGAAGAATGTAACTTAATTGTAAGGCTTTTAAGGCCATCCTAGTGTGCAGGCATGTTTTATCAAAGAGCCAGTGTAGGTTACATGTAGCTGTAGGTCCATATCAAAAACACCTGCACAGTTCCACCTAAACAGTTACTGCGCTGACGACCCTGCATATGTAGGACTGGTGGTTGGTGGTATTTCAGACCTCATATGGTAACTACATCAAGATTTACATGATGACTCCACCAGGAGCCTTGTACCCTTGATTGACCTCTGCATTCCATTCCCATGGGACAAGAGCCAATTTCTACAAATGAAATATCCCATCCCCCCCAACACTATCACATTTTACAGACTTAATCCATCAAATTAGTATCTTGTGGCAGTAATGCACAAATTTACAACACATTTGAGAGTTTCTGACATTATCTTAAAGTTTAAATGTTTTTGCCTGTCATGCAAAATCAATTAGTGTTCTAGGTAATGTGATACTAATATCAAATGTGATATGAAAGGCATCTGATTATAAATTAAATAGACTGTTACTGTTAATAATGAAATATGAAAGACGAAAGCGTACATTTATTTTCATTTCTATGAGTATGAAAAATGCCATGGTCATATTCCTTTACCTGAAACTACCTATCCTACAGAAATGGGGAAGGCTTCAAATTGCAATATATGCACCAACCGTAATACCATAATATATCATTGATTTTTTGGTTCTCAAACTCTAGCAGCTTTAGGGTAAATCAGATTAAAATCCATATTAACCCAAACTTTATGCGCAGAAAACCTTTTGAGGTGAGCAAATCTAATCAGAAAGGATTCCCTGAGGTAAAATATTGATTTATTGCTTGTTTGTGTGCTGGCCTTCACACCACAGACATATGACTATGTGTTCATCAGTCATTGGACTTCACACCTTGACTTGAGGCTCTCTGGGGGGGGAGGGTTTCTCTGAAATACAGTTCTCAAAATCAACAATTTTTTAATTGTCAGAGGAAATCAACATGTACAGTTGTACCAGTTCATATGCTTGACAGACAGATAAAGCTCAAATAGATCTCAAGCTGTGTATCTAAACAAATTGTAAGTACAGGGTTAGATACAGGTAAGTTTAATAAGTTTGGCCAATGCATCTGTAAGTTTAATACATGTAGCCAACTGTCTTTTTAGTGGTAACTTGTTCAAGTCTTTGTATGTGAGGGTTTACATATTCTAATCTAAAAACATTGGTTGTGTTTACAAGTTTTCCTGAGTTTGAAGGTTTGCTGAAAGAATCAAAACTACATTGTATCATTTTTGTGATGCAATTTACATATCTTTAGTGTAAAAAAATGGTCACCCGCTATATAGTGTTTCTGTTCAGGTACAGATACACCAGATGTTCAGGTTCAGACCTGTACCAGACTAAAAATTTTACAGGTACAGGTATTAGGTAAACACCCTGAGAGATAACAATGGACAGGTGTAAAGGTCACATTCTACTCTACCTTTAAGCACTGGTATGTATGCAACAGCATGGACAACTTCAGGTTTCAAAAGCTTAAATAAAAAGGTTTCACTCTTTCCACCTACTTTTCAGTAGTACATGTATGTAGTATACTTACTACTATGTATAAAGAAACAGCTTAGCAAACAGTAAAACATGACTACACAAAATATTTTCTTCAAGGTGAAATTTTATATAAGCCTTGACACATTTTGAAATGTTACATCAACCAGTATGTTCACTGTATCTTCCTCATGTACTTGACAACAACAAATGATCAGTAGTACCTTCATTCTGTTATTCATGAATAAATGTTTATCAGTCATTTGAGAGAAGTGTTTAAGCAAACATGGCAAGTCAACAAACAGACATTCCCTTTGTGCATGATTGGTTGGTTTGTTTTCTTTCCCTAGCAGTGTAATACAATTAAAATAGGGCCTGATAGAAGGCTTAATAGGCACATATACTGATATGTGGGAGACCTCTGATGATAACGTCTTGCTCTTGAGGCAAAAAAAAAATTGCACAGAATGGTACAGGTTCTTTTATCTGCTGTTTTTAAGGTGCTACATTGAACTACATGGCATTCTGGGCCACTACTGGTTGTATATGTAAGGCACCTTAGTGTCGTTGGTCTGGTTTAATTATAGGTCAGCACAGCGCAGGCCTGCAATTTTACTAGTAACATGCAAATCCAGGTGGCAATGCCAGTCCTGTAAATTAAGATGACATGCAATTAAAAAAAACTATACTACACATGACTATAAAAAGCAGTGTACCAATCTGATACAATTTCAAAGACCTTACTAGTTACAATAGTTCTTTACCCCATGACCTTTCAGGTTGTGGGAATTCTATCAATCAATTATGGCAAATGGAGCGTGCAACCTGAGCTTCCTGGTAATAAGCCACCTCCATTTCCCGCAAAAGGGGGTTTCCAATATGGAGGCCAGAGGGGCTGTATACCTATAATATCTGTACAATTATCAATAGTTACAGGTACATAATAATGTGTATCTGTACATAATGTACCTATGGCCGTACCTGTACCTGTACCTGAACAAAATAAAACACTAGTGGGTGCCATTTTTAAAAGACACTTGACTTGCATCATGACAATCTAGACAACTGAAAATCAGGAAGTCTTGTAAATAAATGTACAATGTACTCGTTTTTAGATCAAAATACATTGTATGTGCATCTTTTCTTCCACCGTAAACAAGTCATTGACTTAATTTTTCTTCCATGTAAAACATTTGGCTCTGTGTTGTTCAGATACGTATAGGTGATGTTTTCAATAATTTGCATGAGTATTGGTACCCTTATGTAATGTCTGCCCATATGTTTGCTATTAATAGTATTATTGTGCTAGGGTGTTAGTTCACGTGAGCTATCGTGGATACTGACTTCTGAACATGGCGCACAAACTCTGATCAATAATAGAACATGCCCCCCCCCCTCCGACATGTTCATACTTGTATACTGCCCACTGATATGAAATATTGATCCAGGATTGGATATCAATGAATCATGTAACGAAAACAGCGTCCTTGGAACCCTGTGGTAAGGTAACAATCATACTGTTGGAAGTGAACGTTAAATTGGACGAGAATCGCTTTATATCTATATCCATGCATGCATACATGTATAACATCTTTCTATTAGTAATAGTATTACAGGAACTGTACGTGGCATGATCTTTAAACAGTTTCCGGTGAAAACAAGTACATAAGCAATCGACATAGATAACATCCTTGTTTCATTTTACTTCAAGCTGAAAAAAAAGTAAAATGGACCAGGTGATAAAATGACACAGAGCCAACATGTACTGTAAGAAATATAGCTTCTATGAAAATCAGCATGGATAGCTTTGAAAAGCTAAGGTAGTAGACCTTGCCTCAGGTTAGTACAACATATTAAATCCAGAGCACTTCAGGTTTGAGAGAACCTGTACATTCAGTAAGTGGGGCCTGATGAGGGTGTGTTTGTTATGTCCAAAATGTAGAAACTAGGTGCTTTATATCTAACAGCTAACTTGAAAGAGATATTGTAGCGTCATACAAGGAAGACATATTTGCGGTCATGAATTCCCAGACGGTGGAGATCACTGGGAAAACCACTGCAAAAAATTCACGACTGAGTACTTTTTTTTTTAAATCAGAAATGGTCCCTAGGGATAAAGCAAGGTGTCAAAACAGCTGTTCTGTACACAGGGAAAAGCTACATGTGACTGACCAAGGGTAACAAGGAACAACAACTGAGAAAAACATTAACAGCATTCCTGGGTACCTTCTGCTAGCCTCTATGGACTAAAAACATGCACAGAAAATGGTGAAATCGCAGTTAGATTCTAGATTCAATTTGTACAAGAATATGAAATATAAATCAGAAATGGAACGCAAAAATGTCCAATGTGGGGGTTTGGGGATTCGAACTTATGACATGTTATCTCACATTTGGGTGCCATTTGTGCCATTTGATATTCTAGAATTTAACGTCTTTTCAGCTACATTACAAAAGATTCACCTAAAAAAACGCTGTACTGTTTTGTCATTTTTACTGGCACATGCAAATATTGTCAGAACACCTAACACCTAGGTTATACACCTGTAATCCTACCTAACTGGGTCATTACCCAGGTGTTAATCACCTCAAGGTGTCACTGAAGTCAGGGTCCACACCTTATCACAATGTGACATGATTGACAATAAATAAGGGTTGTAGGGGCAAATGGATGAAAATTATTCATACCAACCCCATCTACATCCTTCCTATCATACCTCTCTCAATCTAGATGTACCATAGCCTGGGTGCCAGACTGTTGCCAGGGTGGTATCCACTATAATACAGGCTAGCTCCTCGGCTTCAGGGACAACATGTCGCCGAGGAAATTTTACCATAGACACCCCTCGGTTAGACCCTCAGCTTCTCAAACTGGGGGCTGGCCTGTGTACAAGCCCTGAGAAGAGTCTGGCATCCATGAAGATGAAGGCTACTGCTGTACCACAACAGCAGGTGGTTTACTTAGAACGCCACTACCCCCCTCCCCAACAAGCTCATTTCATCTGTCAAAACGGGACAGAACGAATCAGACCAGGATCTTGCTAAAATATAATTTACAGGTATCTACATGCATTATTGAAATATTCTACTTGCATTGTTGAAATCTACATGTATTGTTGAAATCTACGTGTGTTGTTGGAATCTACGTGTATTGTTGAAATGAACACGTACCGCCCTGTAGCTGCACAGCTGACAGCTCTTCAGTCGCATCAGCAACACTGACGGGCCGGTCTCGGCTTTTGGGCGGGACCTGGGGAGGTACCTTCCGCCCACCGCTGGCTCCTGCTCCCGTACTCATGTTTCCAACGATCGGTGTTTAACACTAACAGCCTGGGTACAAGCGTTCTGGCTTGCAGTGGGCGCAAAGGTGGGATTTAGCCGCCGCTGAGAAGACGAATCCCTGCCTCGGGAGACAAGCTCACCGCCCCCGCTCGCCTTTCGGGACGTGTACGTTGCACTAATTCGATCCAGTACGTCGAATCCCTTCCAGATCTCGTGACCCCTGGGAATGTAACAGGTTGGTTGGCGCAGGCGTTACCAGTTAACCAGGCCGTGTTTCACCTTTAGCGTCGTTTGGTGAACTCTGTGTTGGGTCAAATATTTCGATACTTGCTGTGGTTATGGCAAACACGCAGTCCAATGTCCGAAGTTCATCCCATCACTTTCACTGCTCCATGAAAAATGATTCGAGTTGTGCGGGCTTTCCACATATGGTGTGTTGTATCACTCCGCCACAACTCCGCCCACTAGCTCTGTGATGAGGTGTATAAAAGTCATACAATACTATTTCTCACAAATATGTTTCTTCACATCAATTTTGTAAAGAAATGTGAACATGAAAGCAAGTATTGTCGAAGAACGATCTACATCACCCAGCATACGATTACTTCAGCACATAGAATAAGATTGGGTCAAACCATTATGAAGGACACCTGCGGGGGTGCCCTTTGTGGCGACCTGATCACGGTGCAATATTCAGACAAGCCACAAAGTTACTTTACATACGAAGACCATGCCATACCTATCATAGGAACGCATTTCGTTAACATAAATAAAAAAGGAAATGCACTAGGCTATGCACTTTTGTATTATTCACATCACCTCATCGGATCAGTTAACTCTAAGCCAAAGCATCCAACCAGCGCTGTTTGGTGGCAATAAAGAGCGCTACAGCCGACTTAAGCAGTGTATGAGACGACCTGGTCTTGACTGAGCACTTTTGCTATCTGTTTTCCAGTGAGAATCATGCTACTCCAACTTACACAGCTTCACTCTATCATCAGGATACTTAGCCCCCCCGCATTCTGACCGAACTGTCCTTGGTACTGAATGGCGTTCCGATTGTATTGAAAACATTTTAGAATGCCATTTGCGCTTGAGCTGCTGTCCACTGAAATACAAATGAGCCTGCTTCACAGATATGAAAATGAGTTAAAATATACATACTTTCATTGTCCTCATTTACACTGAAATTTGAAGTGGCTGAAAAGCCTGCCAGATATGATATCAGAGGTGGAGAATGCTAGTGTGGGGGCAGGACCAATAGGGATCTCAAGGGGTGGTAAAAATTCCCTTATTGCCACTGTGACAATACATTGCGATTTTTCTTTGAAAGATCTGCTTGGATATTATGTCTGCATTACTTAGTTAGATAGCTGTACTTACCCAGAGCTTCTCATTTGATAATAATATTATCTTGTATTAATGGCGAAGAATGAAAGACGTAACACCCAGTTTTTGTTCTTATACTCCTTGACTGTGCCCAATAGCAGAAGGTTCGACCACTGAATACTGTGTTCTTGTGTACAGTTTATTTTACATTTAAAGACAAAGATAACAGAGTTCAACTGACACTACAAGTAAGGATTTAAATCTACAAAGTACTAAGCAGTTACATATATGGAAATACAGACATTGTGTACTGTATGACAAACCTTCTATTTGAAAATAGAATTCACATTTCAAACAGTGATTACAGGTCTCTTCAATTTCAACAGCCGACAAACTTTATTACATGTTGGGTGCTGTTCTCTCCAAAAAGCCTGGATACCCCGGTCCCCTAGGTTACCCCTGCCATATTTCTTTATTTCCTCAGAATGAATCTGAGGGTCAGTGAAGTATGTCACCCCCCTCCCATCCACAGTTGTCCAGCCCTGTATGTCTACTATCATCAACTTTTCCCCTGACGCTTCGTAAGTGAAGTGAGTGAAGGCAGTTGCCAGTCCACTGTCTAGAACAGGGTGTTTATACTTCAGATTGTTGGTAAGCTTCACAAAATCCCCATCAATGAATGGCTCAACATTAATGGTGAAGCTTTCCGGTTGGGAAGGGTTAACTTGAAGGGTAACGGCTGGAAGGTACTGGATCTGGCCAAAGTCCTGCCGTCGGCGCAGCTTGTGGTTAAAGACCGTGACGTACTTACGGGAAGTCATCTGGCAGCAGACATCTTGGCGATACTGTTCATACGGTTTGTCCTTTTTGTATCTCTTTCCAACATACCTTCGAATAAATGGATATAAAAATATGTGACTCTTTGCTGACAAAACACATGCATAAAGTCACGAATCCTATGCAATTCTTGTTACATAGCTCAGAAGAATTAGAAAGGTGAGTCAATCGAAAATTCCAGTGAGTGAAATTTTTGAGTTGGAGAATAGCTTAATTGGTCCATAATGCCCAGTTCTTAAGTTACATGTACATGTACCTGCCCATAGGTTCCTCCTGGCTGATGAACTGGACAAAGAAAGCCTCTCTCTGCTTCCCCTTCTTGTCCTCATCAAGTGGGAGGGGTTCCCCCAGGTACACCAAGGTGTGCTCTGACTCCCACTTGTCATTGAATGGGTCATACTTGTGAAGCAAAGCCTCTGGAAAAGGATGAGCACAAATTAGCCTCGAAACTGAAAACACAATGTGACATTCCTTGACATAAAGATTGCCCCCCCCAAAAAAGAAACAAACAAGCACTTGTGGGATCAATCATGAAATACTCGTTATGGTTTGAAAATTCATGGCATTTTAAAAGTCTGCATTACTTGTACTAAAGCTTTTTTTTTACATTTTCTTGCAGAACTTACTATGGACTCTTGTGACTGGTGACAAGTCTGCAAACATCTTATCCCATTTCTTCTGCTCTTCATCTGATATTCTCCTGTCATGTCTGACAACACTAACATCACGGCCTGAACTGGTTTCACCTTTCCCTCCAGCAACTTTTTCATCTGACTCAACTTTCTCGCATGCCACATCAACAGTTGTAGCTGAAGGGTCAAAGGTTGAACCAAGTGTAGTCAAGGCAGGATTCACTGTTGAAGGTTCTATGTGATGTTTCTCAACGGCCTGGCGTAGCTGGTCTACTTCTGTGGGTGGCTGTTGCAGTTTTGCCCTCGTTTTGTCAACCGTAGTGGCAGACGGATCTACTGTGCAAGCTGACAGTAAGTTGTCAGTGGGAATGTTTTCTCCAATGGAATTGTCGTCCAAGTCAAGGGTTGTGGCAGAGGGGTCTACGGTAGATTTGGTGTGGTCTTGTCTTTTTTCCTCACTGGATCTGTCTTCATCCTCAGTTGTGTCAAACCCGCTGTCAAGTGTTCCAGAGTTTTTTCCATTTTCTTCAACTGCTGTTGTACCTTCTTCAGTCTGGGACTTAGGGTTGTTGTCTTCATCAGGCTGTGTTTGTGATGTAGGGTCTTCAGGCATCATGTGGTCAATTGACATAGAATAAGACAGTGTTGTCCCTTTTGCTGAAGCAGTGTTGTCACCTCCAACTGTTTCCTGTGGTTCTGACTTGGACATCAATGTTTCTAGTACCTCCATGATGAAGTCTATCATCCTTTTCATTGACTCACTGAGAGACGAGTTGCTCTCCTCGGCACAGTATTCTTCATACAGGTGCATGCACATCTTGGTCAGGTTGTTGCTCTTTTCCGCTGCACCAGTCATCTCTAGTACCTGACATGACTGGAACAAGGCACAGATGAACTCACACAACTGTTCCCTGCTCTTCTGGAGGGCCTCCACACTTTCATGGGAATGTAGGCTTTCAGACAGGTTTGTCGTTGCTAACTGCAGGAACTTCTGTTTCTCTTGACTGTCTTGCGCCTGCTGAGCACATAGGATAAGCACCTCACCAGCTCTCCGCTATACAGGGAGTTCAACAGTAACACAAGTTAGGAACAGACCAGGATGGATCGTGGACAACCCTAGGAGTGTTGGAACAAGAAAGACAACACAAAAGCTGCACAAGAAAGACAACAATGGCAGCTATTATAGCTTTTAGTTACTTAAGATAGCAGGAAATTGCAAATACACATACCCGATGTCTTGCATAGAAGAGCGGGTCATACTTTGACAAATGTGCAGCCTCTTCCGCTGCTTGGTAAGCCTCTAAGAGGGGGCTGTCTGCTTGTAGGGTGTACTGTTGCTTCAAAACCTGGAAGTCTGCAAAGTAATAATTTAAAAAGTAAAGTACATGTAAGTACTCAAGTTTAAATGACATGGTCACTTAATAGGACCTGGTGTTACTTATAAGGCATCAGCAATTGCTTAAAGGAGCCCATCTGTAGGGAAATGTTACAGCTTGTCTTTTGGTATTCTAACAAAGAATGCTGTAGCGTTACCTCTGTATGATATGTTTTTGAAGACATCCATAAGCAATCCCACACTGGAGGCAATACCCTTCTTGTCTGGTTTGGACAGAGTTCTGAAGCCGATGATAGAGTCCAAGATCAAGGTGGAGGCATCAAACCACTGTCCTGTAAGAACCATTCAGTATGTTCATTGACAATAATATTGTTGGATTAACAGTGACCTAAACAAACTTCGGCATCCATATCACCACATGGAACCAGAATGTTTTGAAAATTGTGCTGAGACAACTATTTTCCAACATCAGATTACTGTAAGGATGTCTGGACATGCATGTTAGCTGAGTTGTCTGAATGTACATTAAAATTTGCTCTCACCAAGTTTCAGCTGGACTTGTCCTTTGATCTGAATGCAGACAGAATGAACTATTGCTCTGTCCGAGTCACTTTGGTATGTCCATGTTCCTGAAATACAGGGGAAAAAAGGTGTGATTTAAATATTCAATCCTTGCTGAAATGGACCATAATCCAAACAATTAAAGATTATGATTGGCGAAAGAAGCATCATCACATACTTTGCTAAAATTGTTACCAACAATGATGTTGAAAAAGCTGCTAAACTGACCTGTTTCCTTGTCAGGGCTCAGAACGTCGTCCAGAACTCTCTCTGCACCGTGAAGATCCCCCGCATTTGTTAACACTCTGGCTTTACGAATGACAATCTGAAGATTTCAAGATATTGGACATTTGACCAGAAAAATTCATTAAGCCATAATGGAGACAGCTGACAAGTTGCTGAGATGTGGTCAGTTGGGATAAGTTTTGTTAATGTTTGATAATCTATACTAGTATCTTATATGAATTTACTTTTGCATTGGTTTAATTTTGCAGTGGGAGGGGTAAGGAAGTTTTCATGGTGTGTTAAAGGTTGTTTGAAACAATTCAGAATCTGTAGAATTGTCTCTGCAATTACAAAACACAAATTTACAGTGTTATTATAATGGTTTTGCAGTTAGAGGTCACTGTGAAATCCACAAAAATAAATGCACTGTAAACATTTCAATATTTACATGTACAGTTCTAGAAGGACTTTACTCTAAATATTTTGATGAATCTGTTCAAGGACAATTGTCTAGATTTTCCTGATTTTATGAATAATTTGTTAACAAACTGCCATAACCATGGCACTACATACACTAGCGCTTTTAAATAAATTTGTTTTACCTGGGGCGGCACAGGAGTGCTTGGATTATTCTGACGGATGTCATCGATGATCTGAAGCAGATGAGGAGATGTCCCCTGCCAAAAGGCGTATCTGTCTAACAGGAACAGGATAGCAACAGCACGAGGGTAGTTCCTACACTCTACTGCTAGGTCTGCACACTCCTGTAGAAAGGGACATGGGAAGGTCAAATTGTAATTATAGTGTTTTATGAGTATTCATATTTCATTCATTGGTTGCAGGGAGAGTGGGTGGATATGTGGTTACAGTTGATTGACAGGGAGGTCAAGTGACCCAGCATGTACTGGGTGGGAGTAAGTTGGTGGTATGTGGAGGAATTCAGGGACCCCGGAAAGTGCGAAATGGAACGAAATGGAACGAAATGGAACGAAATGGAACGAAATGGAATGAAATGTGTATGAAGGAAAGCCGTTAAGCCGTTCGTACGTTGGAACGGCGACGTTTAAATAGTGTCCGCTCGACGTCCAAACGGCAACGTTAAGATTGATGGTATTCTTAGAACCGCAACGACGTTATAAGATCGATCAGGGTACGCTAAGAATAAACTGACCGCAACGTTATAAGATCGATCAGGGTACGTTAAGAATAAAGTGACCGCAACGTAACAGGTACGTTAACAGTGAGTTTTGAGTTGTGCAAAGTGTGCGGACGTGTTTCTTGTGTCTGTCTGTCCTAGCGATATGCCAACGGGGAGGAATCACCAGCCGCGTCCCTTACATGTAAACACAATGAAATGAAATACTACTAGTACATTGTTTGTAGATAGGAAAATATAAGGAACGGCGGAACGGAACTGTTTGAAATTTTAAATACAGAATGAGTGGTGAATAAATAATATGATGTGTTTTATTTCTTGAACCTATTCAATGCTATTAGATACAGCATAACTCCCATAGGCTCCCGAGTTCAGACCTGGGAGGTGGACGCGGACCCGCCATTTTCTCCTTCTTCCTTCCGTCCGTTCCCAAGCTGTATTGTGTACTAGTAAATTCCTCATGTTCGCACCTTCCTTCCACCAAACCGTGAAATACATGTCTAGCTCGTTCACACCTTCTCTTTGTTTCGTTGTGAACGAGGAAGCTGTCTTGTCTCCAGAGGGCCCAGCTTGAAAGTCTCTATCTGTTTTTGAATCGAGTAACACTCGTGACGCAGATTCATTAACATATCGTTAAAGGGCGGGTCCATTCTCCGACAGGGGTCCGGAGTTCATTGGTTGTATAAAAAGTCTTTGTTGGGGAGATATACACATGCTAAATACAACTCATACTATATATATATATATATATATATACTAAAACGTCATGTAAACAGGAAAGTCGGAGTTTGATTAAACCCGTCTGTAGCGCGCCAGGTCAGACTAGAAAAGTCCCTGTAAACACGTAATCACTGCCAGCCGTCAGTAACAATGGCGGATCATTTGCATGCGGGGGGAAGAATGTAGCTCCGCCCCAACCACTATTTAAACGTCGCCGTTCCAACGTACGAACGGCTTAAACGGCTTTCCTTCATACACATTTCGTTCCATTTCGTTCCATTTCGTTCCATTTCGCTCCATTTCGCACTTTCTGTACAGCGGGAATTCAGGAAGTGGTGGAATGTGTGTGATACACACATGCAATCCCCTCCACAGTGTCAATACATCATACATTCACGAAAACCCAAGACACTTCCCAGAGGTCTGAAATCTCTGATTTCTTGTTTTGAATTTGTATCTGAAACTCACCCAGAGTATGTCTGCCTGAGTTTTGCCAGGCCTTTGTGTACTTGGTGCAGTGATGAGATCCTTCACGTTGTACACATCCTGTTCCCCCACTCTGTCTTCGAACTGCCATGTCTCTGGGATGAAGGACCACCTCTGAGCCTCAGCATCGGCCAGAAGAGCCTGCAGTTCTACTGATAACAGTCCTGTGGAAATAAAATTATTGTTTTCAATGGTTGCAGTTGGTTGTTTATTATATGTACATAAACTTAAGTTTGCTTTATTTCTTACAGTTCCTACAACTTGCAGTGTGTGAAAACAATGTTGTTATGACATACCCAGGTTGCAGGAAAGTCTCTGCATAATGTCTGCATGCTTTTCCCGCTCCATCTCCACATAACGTGCTTTAGAAGTCGCCTTAGTATAATAGTAATCTGATTGAAGCCTCCTTGGTGTATTCACAAAGAAGCGGTTCTTTCCTATCAGCTGTGTAAAAATCTAACAGCTGGTCTTTCAGTCCAAATCTGTAGCTTTCGTGTATGACGTAATTCTTTCACATGACGATCATGCGCTCTAAAGGGGTTTACATCACTGGTAAATTATTACCACAGAGCCGAAGTTTCGAGAAGAAGTACTGATACACTTGTGAAGCAATTTCCTTCCTTCTCGGAAATCCCCAACCTTTACCCTTTCACCCGGACTTCCATATATGGTAAGATGACGTAGACACTAGCCAATCGTTGGCCAGAATAAGGACTTCCCCTACTACGTGAACCCTTGCCAGGGGAAAACCATGTATCAGGAGCAGTGAAAGCAAACGTGCCGGTGCAGCTAGCCAAGCTGAACAAAGGTGAACTTCTTGGTTTTGACAGGTAAATCTTTGCGTTATGACTAGTATAGTCTAACCTCTGCCACATAAACTATTGGGGGAAAGTGTATGTTTGCTCCAGAATCTGTCTAATCGTGCGTAAGTCCATGTTGTTAGCTGGGAGATGAGGCCGCTAGCGCTAGATGTGATGTCACTTCGAAACCAGGATGTAAAACTTGAAAAAGTCGTAACTTTATAATTTTTTGTCCCCCTCTGTGCTATGCCCTCCTTTTATTTTACCATGTAACGTTATATAAGGGAATGGTTAACTGATTTTTTAAATGCCGAAGATGCTGTACGGCGCCGACATAATTTTTGTATGTCTCAGAGATTCAGACTCTAAAATTTCTTTACCACCGGGTACCGGGTAACTCTCCACCCCCCTCCCATACCCAATTTCCTGGAGCCGAGGAGCTGGCCTGTGTACTGTGTAGACCGTGGAAACCGTGTGGCAACTATGAGAGTCATAGTAAGCCTGAAGTGGCCAAGGAGGTTCAAACTTCAATGATCCTTGCTAAGGCTCAACAATTTTGGCGACGCCACAGGGGCAAACCTGTTAGGTATATTGTGTGTTCAGTCCGCAAGTATGACATAAATTGGACAGTTCAATGTAGATTCTATTGACGCATTGTACAGTTCTGGGGTCAAATATGTAATCACAGATGATCCCATGGCTCTTATCGGTGATAATTTATTTAAGAATTCAAGTTGCTGGTTTATGTTTTGTTTTCTTCCTGTTTTCGGTCGTTTAATCTGGTGCTGCCTTTAATTGTTGTTATCAGGCAGCCAAGATGTCTTCCTCTCCACCTGAACGTGGGACTGTAGATACTGAGAACGACACCGCGGATGGGGAAGGTGAGAGAGATTATGCAATATGACCTTGGCCTGTTTCCCCTAGCCTGGGTACCATTGTTGTTTGTTAACTCTCATTCCCAAGTTGGTGCATAAAAGTGCAATAGGTCCCTAAACCATAGTAACTGTGAAATTAATTATGTTGTGATGGTCATAAAAGATAAATCCTGCAGCAGATTTTGGGTTCCCATATGTAGCGTGTTTCATAAACTAGTACAAGTATCTCTAAAATCAACATTGTGTGGCCTACACATTCTGGAGATTGTCAACTTGAAAAGCATGACTGGTTATGTTATGATGTTGTTTTAGGAGAAGTAGCCTTTGTGACTGGTACAGTCAGCACAGAAGCTGAGACAGTGGAAAATGAAGCCCAGCCAATCCCAACAGGTGAGTTCAGGCAGTTCTTTAGTTAGTTATATTGCTCATTTTTCTATCTGTAGCTGCTTATAAAAGGAATTTTTAATCAAAACAATCAGACTGACTGGAGTGAATAAGGAACTACTGCTTCGAGTACCAGGTAATCTGAAAAATACAGTTGACCCTCTTTTTATAATTAGTGTTTATCATAATTTCTTAATAAACTTCTGATAATTCATGCATTGTGTTTCTGCTCAGCTGACACAGTGGACACGCCCACCCACCTTCTCTTCCTCATCACTTGTGACTCCCCTGACTCCGAGAAACTCCTCAAGTTTCTTCCAAGAGGAAGAATCAAGAAGGACTGCCGCGAACACGTCACCATTGGGCGACGTGAGACGAGTGACCTGAGACTGAATCACCCTCAAGCGTCCAGGGACCTGGTGCACATCACACCCACAGTAGACCTTTCCTCTAACTTTTCTTTCACAATACAGAACATAGGTAGCAAAGGGCTTTCTGTAAATAACATGGTACTGCGTAAGGGAGAAGAAAGACCTTTGACTACTGGTTCAGTTATCAAGCTAGATTTGCTCAACTTACAAATCACATTAGAGATTACACCAGGAGATGATGATAAGGTATATGAGGTCCAGTTCCATCATGTAAATCAAGATAGGCAGGCTCTGGCAAATGACCACAACAGAGTAGCAGGTAGCACGAAACCGCAGCCGTCTTCAGATTCAACATCTGGAGACCAAAATATTCCTGTTTGTGGGAAACAGTGCACAAATGACCAAAATGAACACCTTTGTGGCAAGCACGTTCAGTCCCCCCTCCCACAGTGTCCTCCAACAGAATGTCCACAGGGTCAGGGTACGTGTACATCACGATCAAATTCAGTTCAGAAGCAGCCGTCAGTAGAGTCTACAGTACAAGAGCTGCTGAAACAGGTGTCCTTAGAGGCATCCTTCGGCAGTGGGTCTGCCACCCAGGTTGTTGTTATGGGAAGTAACATTGTTGTGAACATGGGAGGTCAGGGGTCAGACACTCCACCTCAGGGCCTGCCGAGCACGGCAGACACCGGAAGCAATGAGGTGACTGCCATGCAGGAGAGTGGGGAGGGGGGCATCCAATCAGTTACATCACCTGAAGAGGGGAGTCCCATTCAGGAAACAGAAGAGGGGGATTCAAGTAATCAGCCAGTTATGTGCACTGATGCACAAAACAGCTATGAGGAGAGTGAGACTGATATCCAAGGGCTTGGAAACTTACACCCAACATGCCCAGTAGAGCATGACGATAGGAATGAGTCAAAGACATCTGAAAATGTTGCACTGTCTGATAATGGGCGGGAAACACTCTACAAAGTTGATCTTGGTGGTTCTTCTGTAGCAGAAACTGTGGACACTCCAACAAGACTAACCCTACTGGTCCACAGTAATAACCCAGGGTTGAACCTCCAGTTTCCAAAAAACATCATTACGAAAAGTGCTGATCAGCCTTTTCTCATAGCTAGACACGAGAAGGCAGATATTCAAATAGACGACCAACGTGTTTCTCGTGACCACATGCAGATTGAAGCCCTCAGCACCAAGACAGGATTAGGTTTTCAACTGAGGAAACTGAAGAAAAATAAGATTGTGCATGTTGATGGACAACCTGTTGATGCTGAGATGCCAGTCCAGCTGAAGTCTGGCAGCAGCATATGTCTTGAGTTGCCGGGATCACCGGCAGTCACGGTCCAGTTTGGGGTTAAGGTTGATGCAGGTGATGCTCTGGATTTGTATGAAGTTGTGGTGAAGAAAAAGTGACAGTCAAAACTTTTCACCATAAAAGTGCCCACGACTGACTGCTGACAAAAGTGTTATGAGACTGAGACGAAACAAACATGTCACTCATACGTAAGAGGCTTTGTATTTAGTTTGTTCTGTGCCAAAGTTTGACTGATAGATTTTGTAGGTCTTGTGTGGAAGAAACATCCTTTTAAAGTAGTCCAGGGCCTTTGTATACATTGTGGAGCTCAGTGTGCTTGTTTTGTGAATTTGCATTATGACCAAACATTCTTTTCTATATTTAATATATAACAGTTACTCACTTAAGTGTCTAGGATTCAAAAGACAGTTTCTTATGAAGACCATGTCTTTGAAGTGAATTCTCTTTTAATTCAAGAGAAAAAAAGGAAATCATTGACAATATTATGAATAGTAATATGCAAATGCAGCATTTACAGCAGTGTGTCAAAAATATCTTTGGTAAAGATGATGCAGTACTAGTCTATTTATTCATACATAACAGGATATTTTCAGTATTATCACTTCAGCTAACACACCATATCCACAGCTTATTATTATTAAAATAGATTGTACTCAATGCATAGGTCAATGGTCAAAATCTCATAAAAACCACACCAATTTCATGTTGAAATACAGCTGGTGACATCAACTCTCATAATTCTGTGGGATACTTCAGTGAGTAGGCTGCCACGTTAAAAGAACATCTGTCACCTGGATATCTGAAGTGTGCATACCTTGGGATTACTGATGCTGCATTTAACTAGTAGACCACTTTGACTTCTGAGTATTTTCTTTTTAAAAACGTGGTCTTATTAGGGTACCTAGCAGAATTATGAAAGCTGATGTTTTTCTAATATTAGTAGGGTTGCACACACCAGTTGGAACCCATAAGTACAGTCTATAGTTAATTGTTAAATACCCTCACATGTTACCACCTTTTGACCTCACACTCGTGAGAATGACTTATGAATTCTAAATCAGAATGATTGTACATAATAAAAGTCCTGCCTGGCTTAGAATTTTGCAGTGTAAGTTAGTTTTTTTGTGTGGAAGAGATTGATGTATGAAATGTACAAGAAAAATCAAACAAACTAGATAATTCAAACTTTTCATATATTTCACATAGCGATTCTACAACTGTCTTTGCAGTCCACTGCATTTCATGAAACAATACATAGTTATGTATACAAAAACAACAACAAGTCTTTGGGAGTATAAATACAAAGTGTACCTCACAATGGACAAAATCTTATCAATAATCCTAAATTGTCCAGGCTAGTGGTAATATCAACATTCTGCTGACAAAAATTAAAATAAAGTAATCCCCTTTCACATTCTCAGTAATGCACAGTAGCTACGAACCCTAAGCTGTATACTATTCAAGAAAGGTAAACCTACCACACCTCGTGAACCTAAAAGTGCCGAATTTCACCCCATTCTATGTATGTGCCTGTTTTCAACTGGCAGTTTTGGTCAGAGTATATTCAAGACAGAGACATACTACCGGTAGCTCAAAACATGGGTTTTCAATCTGGTCAAGTTTTTGAAAATTCTTTCCTTGTATTATCAATGCCAAAAACTATACCATGGTTTGCTCTGATCCTGTGCCTGAACTAGCTGCAGAACTTGACTTTTTAACCTAAATTAGGGAGATGGGTACATCTGTCTCAGGGTCGGCCATTGAGTTTGATGATCCCGTGGACTTAGACATCTGCTCGAAAAACAGAATCTGCTTGGCGACACTGCGCTTCGGTAGTGACTCCTTCGCAGGGGTGATGGAATCAAACTTCTGCGGAAAGCCGTCTTCTTCACTTTCCGTCCTTGTCGTTTTACTTCCCTGCGCAGGAGTCACGTGCACTGTCAGCCCAGAGTCACTAGGTGGCATCTCGTTCTTGGTTGGGATGAATTCAATGCGAGGGGCGTCCTCCTTGGCTTGTGGCAGCTGAAAGGCTGCTTGGTGCA
Source organism: Branchiostoma floridae x Branchiostoma japonicum (assembly GCA_013266295.2). Classification (NCBI taxonomy): domain Eukaryota; kingdom Metazoa; phylum Chordata; class Leptocardii; order Amphioxiformes; family Branchiostomatidae; genus Branchiostoma; species Branchiostoma floridae x Branchiostoma japonicum. The sequence goes on along the minus strand of CM023837.1, from coordinate 5,772,144 downwards.
CCTGCTTCATGGATACATTCTGTACCCTTGGAATGGAGTAGCTGTAATGAACAAACAGGAGGAATAGAAGTGAAATATTGGAAGAATTTATATTGATACAGTGGTGGTGACATACATGTTGTAAGTTCTCTTCAGATTGCATACGTGCCTGTCCTTGGTGCTGAATTCTATATCTAAAGTTGTGCCTATTAACTTCAACAGAAATTTTGCTATTAATTAAAAGTTTATTCTATTTGGGCTTTCTTGTTCATGGCACAACTAATATGTTCATGGAACAACTAATATAAGGTACAATCAAATATGCCATAGGAAAATTTCCATTTGAATGTCTTAGGGTACCTAGTGAAGCACCACACTTTGTCAAAGAAATGCATTAAAAAATCATTGTCCACCTCTTCCATCTCTTCAACAAGGAAAATGAAAACAATCCTGCAACTGACCTGGCAAGGCGTACCGGTGAGCTGTCTGCTGATGAAGTCTCGGTCACATGATGCACCTGAGCGGCCACGTGCATCCTTCTGGATGGTGACATCAGCCGTCCTGTCACTGTCCTCACCGGTGAAGAATCAGAACTGTCATGGAAAGCGATCCAGGGACGTTCATTGTTCAAGGATCCCCTCCCAGAGGAAGAGTTCTGCTCCAGTTGCGGACTCTCGACTCTCGGAGAATCCAAACCCAGCACGTCCTCAGGACTCTCCTCCGGGATGCTTCCGCCTGGGGACAGCAGTTGGACAGGTCTACCTCCACGATATTGGGACATTTTCGGGTTTCTTAGATCAGGTCGCACAAGGGGATTGTAGACCTCATCCCTTTGTGGACTGGCATCGGGCGGTAGAACCTGTGGTCTCCCGCGCTTGCCTGCCATTTCTGGGTGACTCGTGCGATCAACATATTCTCTGTATGTTGGCTCGACCTGAGTTTCATCTTCAGCAGTTTCCCAGTTGCTGAGGGGCTGGGCCCTTCCTGGGTAGACGGGACGATTGACATCAGCTGTACTCAACCCCGTGCCATCTTCTCCCTCGTCATTATCATAAGGGTACCCTTCATGTCGGATGAGATGGGATGTCTCTTCATCTGTATCATCACAAAGACATGATGGTAAGAAGAGGTCACTGTGAAAACTGTGAAACTAAAACCATTGCAAAAGTTTCTGCATTTACAGTAATAAAACTATATATATCACCTATTTTGCCAGATTACAATCTCAACACAAATATACAATAATTTTGTATGACCCTACCATCCTGTAAATCATCCTCATATGTCTGTACTTGTACATTCCTCTGTGGGGAGTGTGACTGGGTCCTTCTGGTCTTATCTCTTTTCTTTTTGTCCTTGTGTTGAGCCCTGTGGGTGGAGTGACTGCGAGGCTTGTGGTGGTGGCCGTTGTGGCTATCTGGACGCTCAAACACTATCTCTGTTGTTGTCTGTTTCCGGAGGAGTGGCTCTCTTTTATGTGGGGACCTGGAGGGGTATAAAATAAACATATCCTTATCTGATACCAAATGTATCTATAATTAATGAGACATGTTGTTGTGTAAAAACTGTTGATGATATAACAGAATACATGAGTGTATGTTAAATTGAAAAGACAATTGCTGACCTGGAAGAGTTGTGAGAACTATGTCCCTGCATGTCCTTCATCTGTCTCTTGTATGGTGACCTTTGGCCTCTGTCCCTGGTCCTTCCACGATTCCAGGACTGGTAATAGTGATGGGGGTCCCTCACGATCTCTATTGCAGTTCTCCTGGGAGAAACTAGAGGGATGGAAAACAGTTGAGATTTGTACCCTTGTGTAATACCAATGCACACTTAGGCCACACCATTTTTTTTGGTGTAATACATATTCCATTCCCAAGTAAACATTGAGAAAGAGGACAAGATGAAAAGAGAGGGATTCAAAAACTTGACTCTGACTATAATCACTCCCTTATACTACATGAACCAAAGTACGAATTTTCCCAATGGAGTCAATGATTGGATTCTCTTTTCTTATTGACCATGATTCCAATGGCTAGATATGCCCTGACCTACTACCTGCAACTTGGAGAAAAAAATGAAGGTCACAGGTCTAAACATCTTACATCCTGTGCTGTCTGCTCTTAGGATCATTGTGTGAACATTACCGGTATGGGTGCTGTTCTCTCCTTACCCATCCTGTGCTGTCTCCTGTCAGGACTAGTGTGTGATGACAAGGTGCTGTCTGGAATCTCCATCAGAATGGCTTTCTCCAGTCGGTACAGGGGGTTAGACTCACTGCTCTTCCTCCTCAAGTGGTGGGGGGAGGGGTTCCTTGGGCGGGGCAGAGGACTATCTGCTTAAGGCAAGCAAACAAAAAGTCTTCATTTGGTTCTAAAGTCATGATCATATGGCAGAATATCTGGCTAGATACAGCAGTGGACGTTGCTGAATCCAGTAGATTACTAGTTGATGTGCAGTTCAAATACTTAGTAATTATACAAGTCATGTATTAGGTAATTAGTCAAACTTTCTCATCATAATGATGAAGAAATTGGTATTTCTGGAATGTTTGACTTTATATTTAAGATGAGTTTTAATGTCTACCGGTACTTGCATACAGGCTGCAAACATATTTTATTATTCATCACAATATTCACTTCAAAAAATAGTATTAGTAGGTATTAAATGCATTCAAATTTTTAGATTTTTAAAAGCTTTTGAATTAAAATTCTTAGCATGTAAGAGATCTAGAAGTTGAAGGATTACCTTATACAGGATGTAGGGGCAATCACATAATCTATGTTAGATACAGTCTACAGTACAATGTATGTGTACTAAAGGGAACCATGCAGTCTGTGTAGCTGTTAGTAAAATTCCACATGCAGCTGTTCACAGGGAACAAACCTGCATCAGGTGCAGGGTTGGGCACACCCGCACAGTACAGGTGATCAACCACCGAGTTCCACAACATGGCCGCTCGAACTGCCATCTCGTTAACAGGTACGCCCTTACCCGACCCAGACTGTGCTGGGGGTATGGCTGAATCACACAAGAAGACTCAAGGTTTATCCAAATTTGTGAACTAACCAATGTCATCATATTTCCGATGGGTACCCACATTGAAAGTAAAACAATTACTGTGCATTTAGAGAGATACTAAAAATATCCGCACCCTGGTATTTTGTACATAAAGTGCAAAGGTCTGCATCAAAAGCTTTAACATGCAGTGTGAGTGATAGACAAAACATTGTAACAAAGTACTACGTGAATCGTTTTGTATATTGCATGACTATAATGTTTCATATGTAAGTAGTCTTCAGGACCTTCCAACAAAGAAGCTGAAAATACTCCATATAAAAGCAAGCAACAATTCTCCACACTAAATTTAATGATTGTGTTGATACCAAACTTAACTGAAGAATACACAATGGCCAAATTCAATATTGTTCAACAAACCTTTGTTTTCCGGTCTCTTCATGGTCGGTCTCTGCAGCTTGATGGGTGATGGGCCGATGTGAGAATCTTGGAAAGGAATGGTCACTGCCCTGCCATGGCCTGTACCTGAAACCAGGTAGGCTATATAAGCCCTACAGTTATTTCCAAGGAAGAGGTGGAAAAAAATGAAAATTGAAAGTAAAATCAAAGAAAGTAAAACCAAACTAAATCTAAAACAATGTAAAAAAAAATTAAAGTATATAGAATAGCAGGCTGATTCTAAAGAAAGCAAATAAATGCAAAATAGTATACTAGAAATATAATGTTAAGGTGGGAATATTATATCACATAAAATAGTACAAATTTTAAAGTAGACAGTGTCACATATTCCGGGTGTAATGATTTTGCATGCATCAAAAATAAAACCATCGCAAACATGTCCAGATTTACAGTGCATTGTAAATATACTGACATGTTGGATGAAATCTTCAAAGTTTTGAATAGAATCCTGTCAGCTGAGCTGGATATTTTGACAGCTTTGCCCAGATGTAGTATGAAAGAACCTACCAGAAGCCATTATGTCTGGATCAGTACCTCTTCTCTGGGAGGTCACTCGGGGAGGGGGGCCATGTGGAGACATGGGTGTTGGCTCTGCAAAACAATTATTATTAATGTTAGACCAATTGGAACATGGTGCAAAGACTATGAAAACATTGCTGTTACTAACTCAACGGCATGTCAGTAAAACTAACTTATTAACTTAAGTTAAATGTGAAGTTGTTATGCTAAAATACCACTTTTCTTGCTCCAAACATTCACTCATGTAAGAAGCAAGTCAGCCACACTTTGTCAAAATGGTATGACTTCTTCTTCCCTTAAAAAAAGTTGACTGAAAGTCAAGTTGAAGTGGTCGTACCTTCCTCCATGTCCAGCAGGTCCCCATCGCTCCTGCGCCTGGAGAGTGTGCCAGGTGGGCTGCAGGTGTCCACAGGTGGCCCATGTTCTGTCAGCACACCTGCTGAGAGGAGGAAATCACTTAGACATGGTCCACCCGCACAGTGGGAGGGAAATGTAATGTCACACTGGATAAGACTCACCTGTCATTGCAGCAAAGCAGTCAAGACATACATGTGATTAACACTGACTATACTATATCTTAGAAGAGGACAAATAATTTAGGGTTAATGGGGTTACCTTGTGTTGCAAACCATTTTTTGCTGTGAAGTTTTCTCTATAAAAGTGGCATATTCCTAGTTTAATGCTAATGGAATGTGCAATTTTCTATGTCCCATTTTATAACCACTACAAAAACAGGTCAATTATGTATACCTGTGGGTGATCTGGAGACATCATTTTCCCGGTTATCTTGTGGAGACACAGGGGTTTGTCTACGAGGGACTGGGATGGGGGCTGTACATGGGGAAGACATCAGATTCTGCACAAGTCCTTACGGCATTGCAGTTACAATGGCTTATAGATTTTTTACTTCAACCCATACAATGTATTTTGCTTTACGTTTTATACTAATTTCGAAAGATGTCTTCTAGAGACTGGTTCATGAGTTTGAACCTACAGGTGTGTGAGTGGACAGTACCTACAGGTGTGTGACTGACAGTACCTACAGGTGTGTGACTGACAGTACCTACAGGTGTGTGAGTACCTACAGGTGTGTGTGTGACAGTACAATGTACCTACAGGTATGTGAGTACCTACATGTACAGGTGTGTGAGTGACAGTACCTACAGGTGTGTGAGTGACAGTAAATACAGGTGTGTGAGTGACAGTACCTACAGGTGTGTGAGTGACAGTACCTGGAGAGACTCCTGACTGGTTAGTGTCAGCTGGTAGGGCAGAGGTGGGAAGTTCAGCAGGTTGAGAGGGCATCTGTGTACTGAGGGTAGGGTTAAGCTCTGGAGAATTGGAATGGGGTATGATTGGGTTAATAAAATGATAGATTAACAGCACAGCTAGCAAAGCTGCCATTGTTTGGCAGCATCATTCACTTTGTACAAATTTAAGTGTGTGAAAGTTGTGTGTTTCAATCTGTTTCAGCTTTAAACAGAGGATCTACTGCTTCAGAAAAGTGTTTGTAGTTCTGATCATAGTTGGCACTGTAGTAAAAGGTACCTGGGTCTACACGTGTTGTCAGTATCTCATCAGTTGTTGTCTTGGCAGGGGGATGTCTCAGGGGGGAGGGGATGGGGGGTCTGGAGTGGGGATCTGGGATGAGGGACAGAAGACAGACAGTACTCAAAGATTGGTTCATTCAACCTTAGATTTTTTTTTTCATTTCCAAACATTTCATTGCATACATGGAAGCTGCAGGGTTGAAAGTTCCATCCAAACATTATGATATGTAATACTAACTAACCTGGGCGAGGAGGAGACTTCTTGAGAATACCAACAGGGTGCTTCTTATCCATGGTTCGCTCAGACTTGGGTTGCACCTTGGCATATGTGGTTTCTACTGGTGCTGCTGGTTGAATGGTTGACACTCCATTCTCTACCGTAACTGTCAGCTGAAATAGAACACAGGGAACTCAAGGTAGTTAACAAGACTGTGCTGTCAACCGATTTAAAGCACTATTTAAAGTCAGTAACAATTTTGCCATGTTGTACTCTTTTACATTACATGTTGTAATCTTTTACAATCTTAAGTTTCCTGTAGTGTTCTTTTCAATAACATGCCTAATTTTTCAGAATTTAAGTTGCAAAAAGTTGTCAAAACATTAAGCACAGACAGGCTGCATTAAGTAACTCTTACAGAGAGATACAATAATGTACAAATGTACACAATAATGAATAGTCATGCTTCTTGTAGGACTCACCATCAGCAAAGTCGTGCACACCCTGGTTGGCACATGTTTCTTTGTGACCAGTCTGGGGCCACTTTGGGCCATATTTGTGAGTTATAAAACAGCTGTTTTTGTTGGCATGAAACACCTGTTGTTTATGATAATAGCTTTCTTATAAAAATATCTTTTCCTCTGAAGGCAGGCAGCCGTAGAAAACATTATTATGGTGGTTAATTCTACCAGAACCACAGAATTCCCATCTATTTAAAGTGCACAGTCTCCATAATACTTCAACATGAATTTTCCTACAGGAATACCATGATCCTATTTTTCAGACCACAGGCAAAATATTCTCAACATCTCTGTCACAATTAGTTAACACTCTTCTGATCATGATGACCTTATAATGCATGTATGCCATTTTCATGACTAAATATCACTCCACCCATGTCATAAATAATTCAATGACGGATTGATTATGGTGTGTGAAATGTTGTGTTGTACTGTGTGTGTTGTTGAAAATGTCAGTAATGATTTGTAGGTCTCACCTGTTCGTCTGGCTCCACAAAGGCAGACACAGATCTATATTGAATTAGACAATGTGGATGGGACGGGGTTAGCAATCTAGCAGGGCAAATTAAATATCTTCAGGAGTTCTTTGTGCTCCTTTGTTTTGTTTTGATTTTCACCTTGTTGTACTACAATGTACAACCATTGCTAGGAAAACATTTACCACCTTACGTAGTCTCGTAAATCTACAGTCTTGAACATTCCTGAATATTAGGGTACATGTACCTAGCAGAGTAAAAGTTATATTTTAAATGTACTTGCATCTGAACCCTGTAAGCTTAGCCATTAGCCTAACAATACTTTTTAACAGTGATTTAAAAAATCAATATTTGTGTGCAGCAAAGGTGTGTAAACTCTGGGCCTACAATATATAATTTCCTCAAGAGCTTTAAATGTGCAAAATAAACAAAGCGCGATTGTTTCCTCTCCTGAACCAATCCAACTGAAGCCCTGAATGAGCGACATGTGACCAGCGATGTACATTATGTTCCTCAAACTGAAAAGGTGCATTGCTGTTGCAATTATTATATTTTACAGGTTTGTACGTTTGTGCTGGCACCTAACTCATCTGAAATGGACAAACCCTTGTGGTGATAAGGACCCGTCGGAGGTTATGTCTTCCCTAAGTCTCTCTTGTGGTGGGGAGTGTTCATTGTTGGTCAGGGGTGCTTCCTCGTCAAATCTAAAAGAGAATTCCGATGTGTCATTCCATTCAAGGCAACAGTAAAAAATTTATTGTAACTTAATTTACAACTCTTTATTTGTTTTCCCCATCTCTATGCCATGAAACCCTGATTTTCACCACCAACAATATTGTATCTAACTTCAAGTCAATATAATTATGCTGCAGACAGCAACAGGCAGAGGTATGATAAGAAAAGTTGGGTATACATAATGTTTAGTGGCCTCCTTCAAAAGAAAAAAAAGAACTTCATTAAAAGTCATTTATTTTACTCAAGGGATGTCCAAATGTCACGATTTTAACCCTCCAACTATCTGGGCTTGGGCCAATTAGACTGCAGAGCATTAAATGACTATTACCAATTGATACTGCTAGGATTAAAAGCACTCTTTCCAATGATTAGAAAGCTCCAAATGACCAATACTGATGTTCTGATACAGATCAAGGCAAGTAAGAAATACCAGGTCTTGTCTCAGTATACAATTCTATTATACCTCTCAATCCATTTATTCATGAAATCACAAGTTATAACATTATATTGCAAAGTAGCATTCCAGAAGATATTTCTGTCATTTTTTCAAACATATTAATTTAGGACACGAGGACTAGAGTACGTATATATACATTGTTTCTATGTCATGCAAATATCCTGGGTCATTATCAAAAACCTAAGGCTTACAATGTATAAAAATGTTGTAATTAAGGGTTAATGCCCTGCCCCGAGGTGTATATGGTGAGATAATCCCTGGTCAGGTGCGATAACCACCGAATAAACACCGTGTGAGCGTAGCGAATGAGGTGGTTTATGAGGTTGTTATCGCACCTGACCAGGGATTATCTCACCATATACACCGAGGATAAGGTGGGGCATTAACATTTATTATCATGTAGTCTATCCACACTGACCGCCGGGTTATTAATGACTGCCATTAATGACCGCCGGGGTCATTATGGCGACATAACCAATAGGAAACGGGGGTCTCTGATTGGTCAACGCCATCTGGCTATATGATAATACTGCATAATTACAAAGTTAAGTTAATGATTAATCTAATGATGTTACAACATTATACATTCAAGTAGAACTCGAGAATGAAAAAGTGGTTAAGAATCAAAATAGTGACCAGTACATCATGTTGCATAGCATATATTCATATTATGTAACATTGCTAGTCACTGTGAGTTTACAAAATAGTCACCAATTGATAGAAGTCTCAAAGATCTTTACTTCGCAGTCCCCCAAACAACTGGTGCAACTACAAAATGTAACTTCACCTTACAAAAATGTAATATATTTTCAATAGAGTGAGATTTATTTAATGGTGGGAAGGGCAACTTTGCCATTATAGCAAATATTAATAAAATATAGCAATATAGAGGCATACTGCACTACCAAGTTAAAATACAATAAGGTTACAATTGGTTCTATGAAACTGTGTTGTATACTAAGCAATTGGACATATTTTATACATTTTTTCTATGACTGAGGTAAAATATCTTTGGTGCAGACAGTGTTTTAGAAGCAAATCCAGAACTTACAAGGCTGGGTGCTGCCTGGTGAACATGCATGTGACAGAAGTAGTGCATAGAGGGTGCTGTCAAAGTACGTGTGACATCATAGCCGCACAGACCTTCTGTCGTACGCAGGGTTCTGCACACCACGAGGTCGGTAGGCTGGGGTGAACAACGTCTCATCAACAGTTTTCACTTGGGTTTCTTTGGGATCTTTAGATGCAACTACAGAACCATAAGGAAGAAAAGTATGTATAAGTTACAGCAAGTAGCTATTATGATATATACAGATCAATTCATTTGTTCTTTTATCTTTAAAAACTGCAGATCAGGTACAACTTTACAGTTCAGCACCAAGGACATGCACCTCCTATACAACATTGAATTTAGCAGACTGTTCTTTATTACATTTAAAGGACAGTTAAAGGAAACTAACTTAAAGGCTTTACTGTGAGAAGAAAACCATCTCAGGGAACCATTCTCCTTGTGTTTTGATACAAACATCTGTCAACTGAACTTAAATATAAAAAAATATAAAAAAACTACTTTGTACACTTAGGTTTTATAGACCACACTGACCCTCCAAGTTTGTGCTGAGAAATCCATTTCCTTTGGGTTTTTCACGTCTCAGGCATCTTCAGGTGGGAGGTTGTGGTAAAAATATCAACATGTGAAAGAAGTCAGCACAAAATTATATCATTCATATATTAATCATTGTGTATAAAATGCCTTTTATTCTCACATTTTTAAAGCTATAAATGGTAACCGTTATAAAATATGTATCTTCAATAAATGAAACTTAACAGTCCATATTCTCCAGAAGCAACACCTTAAGTTGTTAATAATTGACCTGACCCCTTAGAGGTGGCTGTACAGATCCTGCGTTGCTGACAAGTGTATGACTTACCTGTGCTTGAGACAGAATGTTATGCAAATGAGGCTGACTGTTCCAACAAACAGCACACCCCCCAGCCCGATCAGAATGCCCTCCAACACTGAGCAGTTTGCTTCTGATGCACAAGTTTCTGCCTCCAGGGGCTGGATGGAACCAACAGACAACCAAGATCAGACATTTTTGTACAGAGCTATAATAATATATACATGTATCAGGTACACATGTACATTTGTGCATAAAGTGAACAAATGCAACATCCTTATTGGGGTCTATCACGTGGACAGCCCTTTGTTCCGACACCCCTGCGCTATGACATACACATGTAGGGTTATGATTAGTGTTGCTGGAATATAGGTCGAGTTGTCGGAATATAGGAGTGTCTGAACATAGGGATGTAACTCAGACTATCACAGCCCAGATGTGACATGAACAGCATTAATGATGTCCTTAAGCTATCAGTAAAAATATGTCAGTTATCCAATAGAATCTTACCATCACTTCAGAGATGGATGCTGCTGATAGGACATCACTGTCATCGTTGATCAGTCTAGCAGTACAGAAAAGTTGGGTTAAGGCATGATGTGGCAGAACAATATGTACTAAATGTGCACAATCCAAAGTAGTTACAATACCCCCTAGTATGCTCAAATGTTACCTGTTAGGTTAATATTTTAAGAGAAACTGCACGCATAGAGTTGACAGTGACCCATAGAGATCAAAATGATCATCCCAAAATTGTTGGTAGTAATGACCTTGATAGTGTATTAGCATCTGTCACCAGCCTGGTGGTGGTATCAACCCCATGTACCGTCACATCTGACCTGCAACAACAACAACAACAAAAGCTGTGCCATGCTATGCTTCATTACAGCATCTAATCACCAATTAACTTAATTAGAGATGCTAAGGAACATTTTCCTCCTGAAAGCAACCATGTACCACCTGTCTTTTTTGAAAGGTTCAAGGAAAATTGTAGTAAAAATCCAGTTTGCTTTTGCCAAACAACTAGTTCTTGACAGGAGATCTTGAGAGGAGGGTAGGATGGATACTTTTAGGTTTTCGGGCAATATAGCTGCACTATAGATTCCACAGTTCTGTATTGGCTAGAGTGACCAACATGATGCTTTTTTTTGTTTAAAATGTTTGCCTTATGATATTGCAACATCCTTTCCTCCCAGACACCTCCATGGTGTTTTTGCTATGTTTGAAAGGTGATGTTGCTTACTTGGTTTCATCCACACTGCTCTTCTGTGGCGTGTGGTACTGGATATCATCCACAACCACTTCCAGCCCTGTGGATGTCTGTAAAGATCTATTAAAAAGATGCACACAGCAAGATTATCCTCCAGAAAAAAATGGTGAGACATACACATCATATGGGCATCATCTTCCATTAGTGATATCATTTGCTAGAGGATTTGTCTAACATAAACTTTCAGGTACATTTACATTTGTCTTTGACACCTTACTTTTCCAAGTCTTGAAATCTTGTTTTTAAGACTGAAGTTTAGCTTTAAAAGCTTCATCATTTATGTAAAAAGTACCAACTGGTCAACAGGTAAATAGTAACTGAAGATGATTATTTGACTTTTCAAAACAGCAAGAATGGGCATAACTAGACAAAAAACGTCAACATAAAAACATCTGCAAAGATAATATTATAACTGACCTGACCAAAGCCTCCTCCTCACTCCTCACATCTACAGGTGTCCTGTCTACTGTCAATAGAACCTGCTGATTCTCACTCAAGATGTACACCTGACAGATATATGAGATGTAGGGCTTGGAATCAGTAAATAAATGTAAATTGTGAAACTTTTGCAGTTGGTTTATCTCATGGTAAGTATTCTTTCGTCTATAAAGTAAGCATAAATTGACAAATAAGAGTACATATCAGAAAGAAATGGTACATTTTAAACTTACTTCAACCTCAGCCACATCCACAAAGTCTGCTCTTGCAGAATCTACAGCCTGAATCAACAGTTTGAAGTAGCCCTTATCCATGTAAGAGCCAAACAGCTCATTGGTGACCAAAGATCCATCAGTCCTGCCCAGTCTAAATGTGTCTGGAAAAGAAAAGAAGGAGAAACTTTGTCAAACAAAACCTGCTTATGTTTCTCACAGGTGAAAGCTGACTTAATCAGCCTAAGCCTGACTAAGTCATGCTTCTGGCAGCCATTCCACTGTAACATATGCCACTGGTCAGGCCTCTAGAAGCTTGATTATTCAATTCAAATAACGTTTACTGCACTTACAATCAATCCCCAGGCATACACAGTTACTATAAACTTCCCATGAGAATCATGCTATCAGGATCCAATCAGCTAGAAATCAGAGTTGTACTTCAGCACCAAGGACAGGACCTAAAATTATTTGCTACAATGACTTGTGCTTTTAGAGCACTTGTGTTGCATTTGCAACTGTTCTAATAATTAAATGCTGTAGCTATTAGTAAGTTAGTGAAAGATATTGATTAATTTGGTATGGCTGAGAACAGTTCAGTGAGGAACAATGCATTTCATTTTTTAATGAGACCAAAACAAAGTTCTGCCCTTAAGGGAAAACCTACCTGGACATGGGGTCCTGCTGTTCTGTTGTACAAAGTTGCAGGAATGGAGGTAGAACCATGTCACACTGAAGTTCCCAGAGTCTGCATCAGAGGCCTACAGAACACCATAGTACAGTCAAACCTAGCAGGCCAACCACCTGAACAACCACCTCCAGTCACAAGCCACTTAAAAACAGCCTAGTCCAATTTTACATAGTTAAGACCCTCTGTTAAGCAATTACCTTACCCAACCTGCAACAACTTTTTTTAGCCTCCAGGGGGCATTCATTGTTATGAAAAAAATATTCACTTACCTCAGTTTGAATAACTGTTGTTCCATATTTTGTATCCACTGACACAACTGTAAATTCAGGGGACAAGAATGGCATGTGAACGTACATTCAAGGGAACACTCTGCCACATAGAACTGTCTTCTTGCTCTGTCACACCATAAGTGCTACTATCAACCCTCCTCAAGGAAAGATAAGACAGAAAAAGTTAAACACAGAGGAATTAGCTCTTAAAGTTTATCTATGGTACCAGTATGATGATCTGTATTTAAGAATAGCCTACCAGTGCTGTACTTCTGTTTGGAGAACCTGGGTGCATTGTCATTGGTGTCTTCTAGATGAATAGCAACTTCCAAGACCGAGGGATCGTCATGTGTGGATCTCCTCCCTCTTGTGGTCAGTACTGTGTTGAACTCAGGGTCACTTGAAGTCTTGATGGTCAGCGTGAAGTCACTCTGGACCTCGAAGTCAAGGTCGGATGACCGAGTAGTTAGAACTCCTGTTGTCTTGCTGATGGCAAACTTGTTACTTGCTCCACCTATTGGTTTGGCAGGAAAGTGCAGGTCATGAATGAGAACGGAGCTGTACACTCCTGAAACAGACAGAAGCTTACTGATGTCATGCTAAAAGGCTGTTACTGGTATTTAGAATTTCAGTACAAAAAAAAGTACATTATGACAGTTCCTAACCTCAATTACATTACAAATGTGTAAGCTTTACTATAACCCCAGTGTTAATTAACAAATGCTGAAAAAAATTTAAAATCAAACAATGGTGCCCCACCTATGATGTAGTAGTAAGGAACTGCATTAGCTCCAAGGTCTTCATCGATAGCTGGTGGTACAGCCCCGATCTCTGTTCCCACAGCCAAGTTCTCTCTTATACTGAACTCCACTGCAACGTCGGTCGCGCTGTGCTGTAATACAAGATGCCAGATAATACTTGCAAGACTTAAAACACCCTAAGCTCAGAGAGCAATCCAAGGTGCCCTATACATGTAACCTGAGCATTCAAAAACACACTATCCTAAGCTTATAACTTGTCCTAACTAAATGTGTACATATATGTAAATGTTACACGCAGTACATGTAAAACATGTTTTTATGAGTAAATCTTAAATAACAGGCAATGAGAAGAGACTAACAGTCAGGATGCTTACCCAGATGTCCGGGAAGTAAGGTTCACTGTCATCCACATCTGTAACCCGGATAGTGATGAACTGGTAAGCTGAGAAGGACGTTGGACTGCCTCTGTCTTCAGCCACCAATAGCAGCTGGGATGCAGAAAAACTGTTAGAAACTGCAAGGCCAAGAGGCCACTTATAGCCACTGAACTAAGTTTGCAAAGCAATTCTCTTCTCCCTAAGTCAGAAACATCAATCCTTGAGACAAGCTCAACTTATTGAGAGTGAGGACTAACTGACCAAAGAAAAGGAGGCTGCTTTGGGAACATTCCCTACCCCATTTAGACCGGAATGGTTTTAATTCACTCACACCATGAAGGACACCTACTTTTTTCTGTAGGCTAAAATGCAAAAATGCCATTGCTGGCAAATTAATGTTTTGTGCATGAACATTCACTGTTTTCAATTGTGTAACAGGGCAATTGTAAATTGAAGCAAATAAGAACATCTAATGATACCAAAGGTTGAATATGACTCACATTATAGTATTCTTGTACTTCTCTATTCAGCAGTCTTGCTGTAGTGAGGTCACCGTTGTTTTCGTTGATGCTGAACATGAGGGAGTCGTTGATGTGTCCGACATTGTCTGTAATTCTGTAGGAGATCCTCCCCCCATCTGATGGGTCGTTGTCCATGGCAGACACTTTCAGGATGAAATAGCCCACGTATTGGTTCTGGAATGATACCATAACAGTCATTGCACTTACATGTATCAAGATCAGTGCCTCAAAGAATTGCCCCCTACTTCTCAGTATTCAGACTGCCTGAAAAAGTGTCATTGGAAGATGGAATGCATTTGTTACTAAATGAATGCATCCACTAAGTCTGAAAAATTACAGATAAAAGTGAGTTTATGTAATCTGGATTCCTAATTTGTTGAAAGATGTGGTGAGACAACTCAGTCATCAAAAGATGCTGACATTGGTAAATTGACTAATAGATTGTCAATGAAGTTAATAATTGGTTATAATGCACAAGACATGCAACTAGTGAAAGTGAATTCAAAGTGATCTCGAACCAGTTTAGCTCACTGAAGAGCTACTCTTCCAATGGTTGTGACAGAGAAGACAGACGCTATGTACATTATTTACGTACAGGTTTATTGTACCGGGGAAATTCCCCTGGGTCTTTTCGACAAGCACCGTGAACAGTGGACCACGGCTTAACGTCCCATCCTAAGGACTGCGACCCTCTCCAGTAGCGTGCATGTCGGATGAGCGACAACAGCGGGGATTCGAACTCCCAACCTCTTAGTCCAGAGGCAGGGTTGCTAACCACTGGACTATGCAAGCTATGGAAAGCTGACTGACCTAAATTCATGTGACCTAGTCAGTAAGTAACCAATTTATTATCAACAAGTCACTAATATTAGTAATAACTAACTAACCAACCATCTCACCTCAGGTACGGTAACAGTGGTCCCAATCTCAGGCACAATAAAGGATGGGGCATGATCATTCACATCCAGTACGACAACTCTGACCACGCAGGACCCTTGTAGTGCCCCCTGTCCCCGGTCTGTGGCTCTGATGGTCAACACATACTCTCCTGACAACTCTATCAGGAGTCCCGCATTTCTGATCTCTCCTGTTGTACCGTTGACTTCAAAGAGACCTGAAGGAAAGAAGGAAGGACTTGTTACAAAGTGTGCTGAACTGGTGCAATCAGGCCTTAAGTGGGTTTGTGTTCGCCTTATTTGCTAATGTTGTGTCCTTGGAAAGTCACATTACACCTAACGTGTATTCCCTCACTCAAGTGAAAATAAGTACCTTGCTTTACTTAGGGTCCCGTAACTGAAGCCAGAGGTCATGTGTTTGAGGAGACTCAGCCACACCTCAATCAAGGACATATTACAGATCCCACTGCACGCATTGAAGAGAGTAGGGAATCAGCCAGGCGTGAGTGGATAAAACCTTACAGTCCGGTCTTATTCAGCTTGTACTGACTGTACGAAACTGCATGTGTGAAGTCTAAAGATGGTTTGACATGTTATGTGAAAGAAAGAAGTCAAGAGTTCTCACCATAAAAGCAGCAAACATAAAACCACTGCAAATATTTTACAATTTCCAGTATTTTATCATGATGATGTTGGTACTAACCAGCTCCATTGCCGGCCAGGATAGAGTAGATAATCTCCCCACTTGGTCCAAGGTCAGGGTCATGTGCCTGGACTGTTATGACATGAGAATACAGCAGGACGTGCTCCTGTATGTCAGCATGGTACACGGCATGTGGGAAGGTCGGGGGAACATCATTCACATCCAGCACAGTCACCTCCACCTGAGGAAATGGGAACAAAACATCACAACAGGTCTCCTTTTAGTGTTTTTAGGTTGATGTGGCTGTGGCCACAATGACATGACCAGGAAATAAGAACTTTTCGGAAATTTTGCAAAATCTATTAAATATGCTCTTACAAATTTTTGGAAATATTCACACTTGACTTTATTGTGACTATTACTAGTAATATTTCAGTATTGATTGTTAGCCAAGGGTATTGCTTGGAAAGTTTTCTCTATAAATACATGTAAGTATAAGATTCCCATGTCAGTTTTACTTCAAGCTGTTCTGTTTTCTTGAGTCGTTTCTCAAGATGTGTTCTATTCATTGCCATCATTCTTCCTAACAAACACCAATCTTTTTTTAAATGAACCAATTAATAAATCAATGGCTTTACAGACAGGTTCAAACTGCACTCACCACAGTGACTGCTGTTCTAGGCATCCCAGTGCTGGGCATGTCTGTTGCCGTCACTTCAAACAAGTACAGAGACTGGTTCTCTCTGTCCACTGTCTGTTCCAGTATGATATAACCCTGTGGGAACAAACAGCTAAAATGTAATAAAAATTGCAGTGGAATTCTTTGGAAGAATGCTGAAATATATGCTATTGATATGCATTTCTTCTAACTAACTTAATTCAGCTGGTCTTAATGTGATTAATCTTAAGAACCTCCAACATCTCTTAACTTACCGATGTGGTATGAACAGAGAACATGCCCCGTCCCCCTGTGACATTGTAGAAGATGTTCCCATTCTCTCCTGAATCTGCATCAGTTGCCGACACATTCAGGATGACATTGCCAACACTGGTGTCTTCTGGGATAGATACTGTGGCCAACAAGATAAGATACATGTATCTACCTATAACCATGATTGCAACTTGTTTTGTCTGAAAGTTCTTTCATAAGAAACAACTTCTAAGACATTGGGGAACATCTTAACTGAGAAATGGTAGATGCCCACCTCTGTAGAATTCCTCATGGAAGACAGGACTGTTGTCATTGATGTCCGCAATCTGGATACTGACAGAAGTTGAAGTTGACAATGGAGGGTTCCCATCATCTGTGGCCTGGACAGTGAAGTTAACCCACCCCACCCCCATCTCATAGTCCACTGGTCTGGACACAGTAACAACACCTGGGGAAGGAACGCAACAAAAACGTTTCACAGGAAATCAGAGATTTCAGACTTCCGGATAGTATTTTGGGTTGTCATGCATTTCTTGGAACAACCAAGAAAATTGTATGACAATTCTGGACTAGAATAGAATGTGGAGGCTGCTGGCTCCATGACAGACTATAATTTTTGAACTTCAAGTTTTTTCACAATCAGACAACAGGTTCTAGGATACAATATTTAACTAGCTTACCATTGTACCAAGCTATTTCTTCTTTTAAAGTTTACTTATATCCATATTTCAATGATTCTGCATACAAGATGATCACTGTAAACAGTTGTTATTTGCTTCTACGTGTTGCTTACCTGTTACATTGTCTATGGCAAAGTAGTTTTGACTGTGCCCGACTAACTGGTAGGTGATGACAGCCCAGGGTGAATCAGGATCCTCTGCACTGATGGTGAGAACAGAGATGCCCCGGCCTGTCTCCTCCAACATGGGCAGTAGGTAGTAGGGGGTGAGTGGGGTATGGGGGGACCTGAACACTGGGGGGTTGTCATTCCGATCCTCAATGGAGATGGAAACTAGAGCTGTAGTTCAGAGGTATCATCATAGTTCAGAGGTATAGGTTCAGAGGTATAGGTAAAGATATTTAAAGATTTGAGCACTCAGCAAGGCAGCAGAAAATCATTGTACTTTCAGCATTCTAATTTCTCATTATGGTAATTAAGATTTTGTGTCAGATACTCTGATTTTTTTACCTTTTACAATGTTGTATCTCTATCTTTTGAATCAAAATCAAGAAAACTAATTCAAGCTATCATTACACAGTTCTTATACATTCTAAAGACAGAACGATTACTGCATTGCATTGTCACCTGTTGCAGTTTGTCCAGAGGTTTCAGCCTCGGTATCCACAGCTAG
This sequence comes from Branchiostoma floridae x Branchiostoma japonicum, assembly GCA_013266295.2. NCBI lineage: Eukaryota > Metazoa > Chordata > Leptocardii > Amphioxiformes > Branchiostomatidae > Branchiostoma > Branchiostoma floridae x Branchiostoma japonicum. The sequence continues at coordinate 5,753,951 of CM023837.1, read as the reverse complement.
AACAGTGAGCTCAAACATGGCTGCTGTTTCCCTGTCCAGGTCCCTCCCCACTGTCACCACACCAGTGGTAGAGTCCACTTCAAACCAATCCTAACAACAGCAACACATTCAGCACCACATAGAAAAGCGATTGTCCTGGACACAACATTCATATGTTAAAACTTCATAACAAAACTTGACCGTGGACATACATGTACCACCAATATGTAACTTATCCCAGCTCAGAAGAAAGAACAGAAATTTTGATGGCCTGCTATTTTGAAACATTAAGAATTTGAGCTCCAAACTTTTATTCTTTACCAGTGTATCTTAGTTCACCTTTATATGATGGTTGCATCCGACAGAGAGAAAGAGTTATTGACAAATAGCTACAACCTACTATACCTCAAATGTCTCGTTTGTGCCACTGAAAACATATGAGTTATTGAGAATCGCTCCATTCCAGGCCCTAACAAAGTATGGCCTGATTGGCAGGAACTGGATGTCAGATGTGTTGTCTGCATCACTGGCGTTTAATTGCGCCACCTGCCAACCCACCATGGTATCCTCCGGTACTGCAGCACTGAAAAAAGAAAACAAGGAAATGAGGGAACAATGATAACAGAGCCATTTCAAGGTTAATCCCTTAGTAATAGCTTAGTTCAGCAAAAAGCACTGTCAGGATCTCCCATGCAATCTGAAGGCATTCTTGGGATACTAGTCATGCCTGTGTCTTACAAAATTCAGCTGTCTTGTTACAAAAAAAGCTGTCTTAGAGCCTTGTCGGTGGTTGGTTCTGTCACAGCTTGCTTGAAAATTCTACATCATATCAAAATTGTATGATGAACTACGTCGAATGTGACCGTGCCATATCTAAAACTTGTACCTGATGAAAGGTTGAAGGAACTTTGGTGCCTTGTTGTTCCCCTCTAGTACCCTGATGACGAGGTTGGCAGTACCAGACCTCGCTGGTGCTCCAAAGTCTGTGGCAATCACAAGCAGGCGGTACTCATCCACCAAGTCCTGGTCAAACTGGCTGCCTGCAAGAAAGAATACTCAACATTAGGCCATGCCAATATATTCTCAGATTTGCCGCTTCATTTTTTGTGGCTCCTGTGGTGGCATTTGGCTCTATCGCATTTTTTTCTTTTTATCTTTATTTCATCCCCTACTCCATGATTTTCATACAAAAGTCCGTAAAGCAGTGAATCAAAGTTGTGTAGCCTTTGCTCGATCGAAGTTAACTAAGGAAAGAATCTGTATCAAAACCCTCATTCAACACATTCACAATCAGACATAGCTAAGACATTGTATTAGCCGGCCAAGAACATTTCTCAATACATGAGGTAACATTATCACATGTAGTTACTGAGGTCACTGACATCACCAGTTGCATCAGTTTTAATAGCCTACCTGCAGCCACTGTGACCAGTCCTGTCCTGGGTTCAATGGAAAACAGCTGGCTGTGTTCACCAACCAGTGAGTAAACCAGTGCCTGGTTTTGCCCTGAGTCAGCATCTGTGGCGCGCACCTGGACAATGGTTGCACCTAGAGGGATTCAAACATCAAACCGTATTAATGCTGGAGCACAACTAGGCTGCAACATAGATTAGGACTGTCACATTAGTTCAATCAATCAATCGTTACTTCACACATCAGATGTACACCTTTTATACAGTGAAAGTTTACAATTGAAGGTAAATATGAACATTAGGAACCTCAAATTCTCACCTGTTTCCACCACTTCTACAATCTCTACCCTGTATTCATCTTCCTCAAATATGGGTTCATTGTCATTCACATCCTGTAACAGAAATAACAAACATGAATATTGATAAGAAATCTGACACCTAGCTTTCTTTAGCTAACTTTAAGTTAGTAATATTAGGAACTCTGTTAACCGACTTTACATAGTAAATTGTGATTAGGGTACAATATTTGAGGTTTCCAAAACATACCATGATGAACACAGTGACATTAGCCATGACGCTGAGCGGTGGTGTCCCACTATCCTTTGCAACCACCTCAAGACGAACCTCTGGCTTCCCATTGGTCCTTACCACATCTTCATAGTCTACAGCTTCGATGATTGACAGGAGTCCTGATGTCTCTCCTATGCCGAAGTGGTTGGCAAAGTTGGTGGTGTTGGTCAGGGTGTAACTCTCTATTCTGTTGTTAACTTCTGACCCATCATAGTCTGTGGCCTGGACAAACAGCAAGGTTGTTGTATATTAGACAATATATGGTCTTGTCCTTGGTGCTGAAGTACAAAAATGTATTCAATGAAATTTGCAAAGAGGTTTGTCATACTCACATGCACAAACATCCACTGGGGCATGTGTAGGCTGTTCTCCTCTATATAGACCTGATATTCTTCAATGAGAAAAACTGGCTGGACATCGTTATAGTCCAGGACCGTGATCTCCACAGGGACAGTTGTGATCAGGCCTGGGCCGTCTTCTGCCTGTGCAATCAGGTAGTATTTGGGATTCTCCTCATAATCCAGTGACCCTGCGAGTGTGATGATCCCAGAGATAGGGTCGATGGCAAATCTGGAAAATGGAAAATAAATATACTTTATAACTTTACAGTCCTTGGTAATAGAGCAATCCCATAGCCCTGCTCACCTCTGTCATAGTGTCAACTATGAGATTATAAATATCAATAATATCAAATAACATTAAGCTGTATGCTGCTGTTATAATTATTGTACTTGTAATGAAATCTGTACATTGAACAATGGAAAGTTTCCATGTACTGACCTCTCTGAACCAGCTCCATGTAGAGAATACTGGACTGTCCTATAATCAAGCACTGTGTCATAGTCCATTGCCTGGAAATATACATTCAACATATAGGCTTTAGATCTCAGTACAGATCAGGAGAATCTCTGTGCTAAAATGAATATCATAATCATAAATGCACAAAAAGTTATGTGAATTACCATTCTTCATTATCCACCATCGCAAAATAAATAATGATTAATATATATTTGTCAGTTATTATCTGTATAAAATTATACTGACCAGCACAGCGGTAACATAGGTGTCAGTAACAGCTGCCTCGCTGACCTCCCCTGTGTAAAGGTCGTGGTTGAAAATCGGTGGGTTGTCGTTCTGGTCCTCCAGCAGGATTGTCACCAGTGCTGTGTCTGAGAACTGCTCATTGGTGGCTGATTCCACCGCCACAATCTGAAATGGTTGTTGATTTCTTTGAGTAAGTACTCCTCCAAGGTCTGGCATATCATTGAAATTCGCTATGTACAGCCAATTACACTTAAAATTGTTAATAATACAATACCGGACATGGCATCTGTCTTCTCTGTCATGACCAGAGGAAGATGATAACTCAACTGTGCATTGACTTCATTTGGGTTAAACTGGTTTAAAATTACTTTAACTTTTCACAAACTCTCATTACAGTAATGAAGGTTAGACAATTCCAGGTAAAGAATACTCATATTATTAGGCAATTCAAACTCTACTACTGGATAAATCCGGACATCCATCACCCTTCTTCAGCATCACTTACTAATGAACTAACAGAACTAGTCAATCGCAATCTCCACAATTTATCCTGTAGTAGGATTTGAATTGCCTATGAGTACAAAAAAACTCTCATTGTTTGAAGGCATTTCAATGGGAGGGCCATTAAAGGACTTATTCCACAAGCCTACTCCGAACACTACTGGCATCTAAAAGGCCTTCTCCCCACCTCTGCCTTACCCTGAGTGTGAAGTTATCCATGGTCTCGTAGTCCAGTAATGTGGAGTTGGTGATGTAGACCTGGATATCTGCTGACCCCTCCAGCTCGCTGGGCGTGATGGTAAACGCTCCCCAGTCATCATCCAAGTAGATCTGTAGTTTACTGTTATCACCCTTATGGAAGATAGAAAAAAAAGCCCCAGTCACATACACCATACAATGCACCTACAAATGTAAGATAGCATTTTAGGATGTAAATAAGGATGTAAATCTACCCCAGATTGCTCATATTTTGGCACCAACAGTAGTGGGAGAAACTCATTGTCCTCCTAGTTGTTTGAGTTTGATAATTCAGAACTGTTGAATAGCTACAGCATTCATCAATGACAAATTGTATATTTTTGCGCACTGATGTAGCTGAGATATCTATGTAGATGTAATTCACTATATTGCAAATAATGGGAGATGATTGACCGATCATGGTCATGGTGGTCTTTGTTACCTCATCCAGGTCTGCCACAAAGATGTTGAGATTGGGGAGGGGCACGCCCTCTGGGTAGTTCTCTGGGAAGCTTGCACTGTAGGAGCGGTGGTCAAAAGTGGGTTCCTCGTCATTTACATCTTCAATAGTGATGGTAACAATGGTGGAAGTGGCCTGTCCTGCCACGCCATTCTTGTTCTCTGTAGCCTAGAAAACATTCAAGTTTTTGTGTACTGATCAATAAATAGCAAAAGGAAAAAATAAAAAATAAACATACAGTAAGGTAGGTTGGCAGCAAGACTTTTCAATTCAGTGCAAGAAGGGACCAGGCAAAAGAACTATAAATATTAATTTTTGAATTCTGAATTTTTAGGCTTTTATACTGCATGCATAAACTAGTCATGAGTTATGCTAAAGTCCCATGACCTACATGTACATGATGTTGTACATTATAGAAGACAGGATTGTTAAATTTAAAAGTGTCTTACAGTAATAGTCAGCTGCCATATGCCAAACTTATCCAGGTAGGCATCCCTATCTAGTGGACGTGCTACCGTAATTGCTCCTGTTGTAGCGCCAATTAGGAAAAAATTCCCATCATCTGTGGACAAAAAGAGCAGCGTTACTGAAAGCTGTAATTACATATATTATTAATATTGTTTCATTGATAATGATTTTAGCACTGGCTGAAGTGGTTGTTTGAATGAAGGTTAAAAATCTCTAATCAAAAAGCATAATTTGATGGTTTCCTGATTTCTTGTTGGTAGTTGACTTACTTCCACCACTAATTGAGTATCCAATGGGATTGCCCACTCCCCTGTCTCCATCAACAGCAGCTGTTGTCACAACTGAAGAGCCCTGAAAACAACATACAGAATTGGGTTACATGTGCACCTCTTTGTTCTGACAACTCAACCCATGTTCCGACAACCCTATGTCGAATTCAGAACCATTCAACATGAACTAATTCAGGATTTAGAACCTTCCCTCTGAGGTATCACCTCTTACTTACCACAGGCACATTTTCTTGTAGGGTGACTTCATATGTCCCCACCTCAAACACAGGTGGTTCGTCCTCTGTGTCTCTTACATGTACCAACAAGATGGTTGAGCTGGTCCGCCCTCCCCCATCCTATAGCATTCAGTGGGAAAACACTTTTGTTATTACAGTAATGTTTCATTAGCAACAGTCCTGGCATGCAGAATACTGTTTAATATGTACCTAGGCAAGACCCCCCCCCCCATACTACTTAAACTCAAATTATTCTCTAATATTTTCATCTAAAACAGCACCTGATATATATGGACTTATATATGGGCTTTGGGTCATTTCAATTTGAAAAGGACTGTTCAAAAGCTTGTTGGAGTGACCCTACACAGATAGTGGAATCCAACAATACCCGTACTTCATTAGTATTTGAACTTACAGTACAGTTGATGAGCATCCAATAGGCAGGTAGGAACTCATAGTCTAGTGGTTTGCTGAGCAGGATCAGTCCTGAGATTGGGTCAATATCAAACCAGTCACATCCCTGAAAAACACAGGAATGACAACGGTCAAATGCATTCATTTGAATTTACTCCTGACCAGAGATTATTACCTTTTATTCTCTTTCTGGAAAAACTTAGAAGACATTTTCAACTGTCAAAGATTTAGGAAGACATTACCCATGAACTTCTGCACTTGGATGTAAAAGCTGTGTTGTTTCTAAAAGTCAAGTATCTGACATTACATGTAAATGCTCACCCCTCCACAAGAAAATTGGTATGCCCCACCAGGCCCTGAATCCGGATCTTCCACCTCAATTCCAAGAAAGACAGGAAAGCCAACTCTGTAATCCTGTAACCAAAAAAAAAGATTATATGTTGCATATCAATTGAATTTTAATTAATTGTAAGTTGCTTTCCAGGAAATTAATAAACATGTCCACAGATTTTATCCATTTTGTTCCTACTCTAAAGAATATATTGAAAAATCAATGATATCGTATTCACTGAATGTCATTGATTTTCAACAAAAAAACAATCCAAAGAAAAGAAGCCATTCCTCAGAAGAAAAATACCATTCATACCTCATCCAGTGTGACAATATAGGGAGTAGACAGGAACTTGGGGTCGTTATCATTGACATCTGATACTCTGATAGTTGCCCTGTAGGAGACCTGAAAATTTTTGAAGGTACAATGATGATGATATGTGTTATTGATACCATTGACATTAAAGATAACTTGATATTCCAGTTTGTCCTTAAAGTCTTAAAATAACCTTTAAGTCTATAAATACTGTTAAAACAGATTAGAAGATGAACTTACGAAGTTGAGATCAGGAGAGTTGTCAGTGGCAGTAACTCTTACTTCAAAACTGTCCTCTTTCTGTAGAGTGTAAAGAGTAAGAATTGGTTACACAGGATGGAAGTAACATCGTTTACATATCATACATTGTTTTGATATTTAAACTTGTCTAACTCACATCAGAGATTTCAGACCTCCAGTGGGTGTTTTGGACTTTCATGAATGTATTGGAACTATGGAGGGGATTGTATGACATAATTTAATTGCCTGGGTATTATGCACAGTCAACTGCTTCCTGCATTCTTCCACATACTACCCACTTACTTCCACCCAGCACATGCTGTGTCACCTTCAGCTGTGTCACATTCTGGCTTAAACTCCCAGTCAATCAAGCAACCAAATATGGAGCCACTCTCCCTGCAATCGTCTATACTGGACAAGCATACACACAAACCCACAGACAAACCCACCCAAAATAATACCTCGGAGTCCATACCCAGAGGTAAAAAGCATAGATTAAGATGCCAGAGAGAGGGTTAAAAGGTCCCTTACCTCCCTGTCTAACTCTTTGATCAAGATGACCTGGCCTGTGACCTGGTCAACACCCAGAAACTCAGACTCAATACTGAAGTAAACATTGTCCTGATCAGGGTCTGTGGCCTCCAGTGTGAAGACTGTTGTTCCTAGGAGTACAGTTGGAGAGAAGGATATTATGTTTTACATTCAGCCACTTCAATATCAATTAGGGTGTGCTTAAGAATAATTACAGCATCAAACAAGACTGCAATGATTGTAGTAATGATGATAGCAATATAATGATGATAAAGATGATACCAACAATAATGATAAAAGTAAAAATAATAAAATGTGTGTAAGGAGTTAGGTCTAGAAAGATAGAGCTAACCGCAAAAAGCATCACCAGTTATGTTTAAAGTATCAGTGATAAGCATATTTGTAGTGGAGGAAACATTGTCAAACAATACAATCTGCTTGATGATAAGTGCCCACTTGAAATAGATGAAGTAAAAATTAACACTCAACCAATGGATGTGTCCTCTGCCAATGCAAGTCCATCAAAGTCATCAAAGTTGGTAAATTGCGGAGAGGCCGTTCCTTTTACTGAAATGTATTTGTAGATGACACGGCAATGGATTAGATTCTGAAGTAGCAACAATGATCTAAAATACATACAGAACAGACCTGTCCTTGGTGCTGAACATAACACATACATTACATTGCATAAATGCAGAACAGACCTGTCCTTGGTGCTGAACACTATTGCATAACATTACATTCATGCAGAAAGGAACTGTCCTTGGTGCTGAACACTATGTATCCATCCATCCAACCATACATTACATACATACAGAACAGACCTGTCCTTGGTGCTGAACACTATCCATCCATCTATCTATCTATCCATCCATCCCTCCATCCATCCATCCATCTATCCATCCATCCATCCATCCATCCAGTCCTCATCACCTTTACTTTTCCATACATTTAGTTTTTAAAAAATCTATTAGCCCAATGACATAGTCTCCATGTGTGGCAATAAGCTGTGTGAACTGTTGCCATTTTAGAAGAATGAATCACAGCACAATCAATGACAACATATATTACATGAATGATTTATGACCACATTTTTGTACCAGGTACAGCAAACACAACCTATGATGACTAACAATTCACAGAACCATGGTAAAAAAAAGTACATTTGAAAATAGCACTATATATCAATTGCATTCTTACCAGAAATAAACTGGGCCAGTTGCACTGCCAGAGTTAGGATGAATTTCATCAACATCTTCCTCAACTCAGCCCACCATTTCTCCTACACACAGTATCTAAGTCAGGTGAAGGGACATGTTGTCAATGGCTAGAAAAATCTGGAAACATTTTATAAGCTCTCAATTGTGATAAAACAGTCATACATTACATAATGTACATAAATTACTTACTTTAACAGAAAATATAGGATTATCATTAAGGTTTTAGAGAGATTTTAATGTACACAATTTTGTCAGTAGTTTACATTGTGGTAACACTCTCAAACACAAAATATCCTCAATAGATGCTTTTCAATCAGTGATATCTTCCTACATGGTTGTGTAACAATATGTATGAAGACCAATTTACTTACCTCTTTTGCTTTTCCACAGACAGATCCCAGTCCTGTCTTTAAGCCCTTACATGAAGGGCCTTGTGACACACAATGAGTAACCGTTGCTAATTTCAGACAAACATTTTGGGCAGTCACTGTGAGAATTAAAGGTTGACTTCAGCATGCCTCATTGCACTACACTAAGCTTGACCAGGATTTAACATCTTTCTCAAGCTATCCAACAGAATTTGAAGGTCACACTGCCTTTCAGTTATAAAGAGGAACAGATTTAACATGCAAACCCTTTCATCTCCATGAATGGGAATTATTTATTATTCAAAAGCCCTTTTGTGTCTGTGTGTTCCCCAGAGAGCTGTCACAGTGTATATACCTGAATGTGGAGTTATTTCTAAAATGCAATGATATTATCAGCAAATTGCATGCTGCAAAACAATTTAGTGCGTTTTAAAGATAATCAGTGATTTAGGAGTCTCTGATTATTGTTTGCCCTACAATCACAGAGTGCAACAATGTTTTGAATGAATTGTAGCAGAATTGTTAGTCAGCTACAATGATTCACCACCTGAATGCCCACCTGGCTATTGTTTTGCACATAACCTTACATCCAGGGGATAAGTCCATTTTACAGCTGACATTTTCTTAAAGGGCATTCAATGCTTTTCAAAAATCTATTGACTGGCCGATATATTGCCTTTAAGTTATCAAATCATACTAATACCAGTCCTTAGATTTTTAGTAAGAGATTTATTTGGTTCCAAAGCAATTCCAAGCACACCGATCATTTTGAACATGATAAACAGTTTAGTCATGTTTCTATGTTAGTAACTGTGTGTTAAATCATTAAAATGCTCATTATTATTACCAAGTGTCATGCTCAGTCAAGAAGGCAAACCAAATGCTGAGTCTAATCAAGTGAAATACTTTAAACTATAACACAGTGGAAGTCATCACTATGTTTTATAAACAGATGGTAAGGCCCTACTTATAGTGCTGTATTCAAGCTTGAGCACCCTGGCCAAAAAAGGATTGATCTATTAGAATCAGTCCAGCGGAGAGCTACATGCAGTAGACTCATTGAGTCATTCCTGAGCTCCAAGGCCTGTCTTATAAACAGCGTCTGAAGAAAACGAGGCTAACAACTTTGTCTGTGAGAAGGTTTCGGAGGATATGAGAGAAGTCTTCGAAATAGTTAAAGGAATAGAAGGAATCAACATGATAGATCTGTATATTAAGCCAATACATACTCCCTATGGAACCAGATGACATCAATTCAAACTTAGTTTTAAGTTACCACCTGCTAAACTGGATATACATGTATGCAAGAAGTTCTTCAGTGTGTGAGTTATTCAAGCATGGAATAAACTACCACTGTAGGCTGTGAATCAGACCACAATCAATAAATATCATAATCATTAAATCGGCATTGACAAGCACAATGAGGAGAAGATGGACATCATAAGGGCTACCTGCCTACTGGCTCCTGATTGCAGGGACTATGGTCTCTACAGTTCAGGTAAATTTCCTCTTCCACTACAGACCTGTCCTTGGTACTGAACACTATCCATCCATCCATCCATCCATCCATCCATCCATACATACATACAGAACAGACCTCTCCATGGTGCCGAACACTATCCATCCATTCATTCATCCATCCATCCATCCATCCATACATACATACATACATACACACATACAGAACAGACCTGTCCTTGGTGCTGAACACTATCCATCCATCCCTTCATCCATCCATCCATCCATACAGATCTGCTTCCAAAAATTGTTAGAACATAGCCATCTTTTCACAACCAATCAGGAGCAAGTAGGTGCCAAAGTAATATATGAATTTTGCAGAATATATACGATTCATAACTAGGAAACATATTAATATTATGGAACTCTATGAATTTTACAGGAATATAATAATAATATACGATTCATAACTAGGAAACATAAATATTATGGAACTCATGAATCTAACAGGAATAGAATACAATTCATTACTAGGACACATGCGAATTTTATGGAATTGATATGATTCACTACTGAATGAACATATACAGTTACATCATTTTTAAATATTATATGTCTATTATATTATATATATTATAGGTTGTACCATAAACTCAAACTGAATGTTTTTCTCATTTCTCTAGTCACCCTACTATAATTTATACTGCATCAAACTGAGACACCTTGGGGTCTGTAACTACAGAAATCCCCGTAGGGTGAAAGCTACATTGTATGTTCTGCTACTTTGACAGGGTAGCACATCCGGTAACTTGGTCAGTCGCAGCATGAGGGGTACGCGTACGGAACCTTGGGACTGCCCATTTCATTGGGTTTGTCCGACGACTTGAAGGGAGAATGGAGTCACAGATGTCGAGACTTTCATCAAGTTGCTCCCGGATAGTGCGTAGGTTTGCCTGTAGCTCTTCTTTCTTCGACACACCTTTGTAACAAATGGAGAAGTTTACTTACAAGTACATACATGTAGTCAATGGACAATGCGGTAAAGTCTGTTTTACATGACATTCTACATTGTCTGTTAATACATTGGAGATTCCTCCTCCACTGCCTCAAAAGAAGAAAGATAACCCAACAAATCTAGCTCAATGTATATTTTGGAAAGTAGTATTACTTATACTATAGGAACAAGACTTGTATTGGTGATCATTATAAAGTAGACGTTACATGTACTTGCAAAAGATTAAGTATTAACCTTGTTTGTCCTCCTTTTTCGGTGGGCTGTGTGCACCCAGTGTGGCCCGGAAGCTGCTCCACATGTGTTCGGCAAGGTCCTGGTCGTGGGTGACATCGATGTCAGCAGAGATGGCCTCACAGATGATAGATAGCAGGAAGTTGACCAGTAGCATGAAGATGAAGATCATGAAGGCGGAGAAGTAGATCGGTCCCAGGAGCGGGTTGGAGTCTACCAGGTCATGGGCGATGTACCTGAACAAAACACACAGACACATAATGCATTCAGAGATGGCAGACTTCAACCCCTTATTACTTCTGAGATGAAGTATTGTTTTGGACAGTGCTCAGGTGAAGGGGGAGTTTCTAATAGTATGTATTCCAATCATCAGCAGAGAGAAAAAAATGACAAAATAACCGGTTAGTCTGTTGTGCAGATATTCATTGAGATTATGCACAGTCCGAAATCAAACTTACGTGCCAAGCATCATCTGGAAGAGGGCGAGCGTTGTGCGGTACATGTCTGAGTAGGACTGCATGTTGCCGCCGAATATAAGGTGTCCTGTAACCACAGATTAACACATATCAACAACAATAAACACAGGTTTGCTTGTAAAACTATTCATGTTGTTCCAGGCCATGACTTTGAACATCCATCTAAGTCATCAATATGTTTTTTGTTTGCTGGTTTAACTGAAAGTCATGGTGTCAATGAACATTAGCAGACAGAATCAAAAGGTTACGGGTTCAATTCCTGGATGCACTGAGCCAGACATTGTATCCTTGGGAAAGACACTTCACCCAGGTTTAAATGAGTACCTGACTTTGGTTGAGGTAAAAATGTGCACATGGTGTAAGGAGAGGAATGGCTCTGCCTCCTATTGGTGAATACTGTGTCCAAGACACTGTACAAAGCTATGGGACCTTCTGATCACCTTATAACGTTCTGCTTAAACACGTACCTGAGCTCAGAAAGGCCACAAAGGCGACGGCAGCAACAACTAAGAACGACACAAGCTCCTCCTTCATGATGCCAGGAAGGGCCAGGAGTTTGCCGATCGTCTGAGTGAAGCGGACCGCACGAAGCAAGGCGACATTATTGATGAAGACAACAAGACCCAAGATGTGCTTAAAACATGCATCCCACCATGCAGCAGGTGTCAAGTCCACAAAGCCTTCAAATCCCAGTTCACCTGGTAGAGGGGCGGTAAAGTGGAATATTAGAAATCATTTTGTGATGACATTCATTTATACACTGTACATTCAATGAATCAATCAATCAATCAAACACATTTAGTGTTTTTGCTGTTTAACTCATACGAATATACTACTGCAGTGTTCAAAGCTGTCCCTTTTGTCATACATGTAGGATCAAAAGACAGTTACGATATCAGAATGGATGGTATCATATTGTGGCACAGTCTAGTCTGACTAAATCGTGCTTCTTGCAGCCCTCCCATTAACCAGGCTCCCAAAGAGGGAGGGCTTCACAGGCCGTTGTTCAGATGAATTCCTATAAAAAATCATGGACAGTCACTGTAGTGTGGTGTTAGACCTACCGTTACTTTTGGCGACCAGGGCGAGTGTATCAGCTGCCACGGTGTATCGCACCATGAAGACTGCGATGATTGTTGCTGTGCCAACCTGGCTAAGGCAGCTAAGGGCATTCCACGGAGAAGTGAAGTACTTCCGCCCCATTTCCCTCATAACCTTCACTTCCTTAACAAGCATGACTAAGAACAGCAGTGTGAATACTACGTGTATGAATAGATACACGTAGTCCGCATCACTCTCGTACTGAAACATTTTGAACGAAGTGATGGTTGCTGTTGGCATGAGATTCCCTATTGCAAAATGCTCCAGCACTATGTTTACGCTGCTGAACAGCTTCAGGCTGGGGTTGTAGAAGTTGATGTCGATCGCCAGTGACCCTGTGTGTTTGTCGACAAACTCAGAACCTTTCAAAGCACCAACGAATGAGACGGCGATGTCATGATTTTGAGGGACCTCAAGGATGAGGTGGTTGCTGCAGTCAGACGTGAAGTTTGGTTGATTCAAAATGTTGGGAGCAGCGAACTCCCAGCAGCTATCTGACATGTTCCCGATAAGAAAATCCCAGCCAAGACCAGCTCCAGTCTTCCATGCCATTGTATCTACATTCAAAAACAACGGATTGTGTGGTACTTACTAAAATAGTAGTCTGAGAGATACAACAGACTTTTCACCAAACGTTGCAGTTTTACGCTATAACTGACACAGTTTTAGAACACAAATTTATTGTACCTGGAATTTTCCTCATCTGTGTCAGGCGTGGAGGACCAAAGCGGAAGGACTTGGAGTTCTGTGCAAACTGTTGGTCCAAGAACTTCATTTTCCTCCCGTTGTACCAGGCAGATGGGTACAGGGTCGGCAGCAGGACTTTCTGAAGCCAATCGTAAAACTGGTCTGGAGTGCTGATCTGTACACAAAAGTAATCATGGTTCTATTAGCAGAGCCGTGGTATTTATCACTTCTGGGACAGAAAGTACAGTGTCATATCATGTACTGGGAAACTGAGAGACTTTCCAGAGTATGAAGTCTCTGACTTCCTAAGTATTGATTTGGTGTAATAATAATAATAATAATTGTGTCTGTGTGCATGCACATTTGATTGAGCGTAATGTAATAAAGAATAGAATCTAACTAATTTACAGTAAATTTACGTACTCCATCATAGTTGTGTAGAACCGTGTTTGACAGTGTCCCTGTCTCATAGAAGGCACGCTGGTCTGTATCCATCTGGGCGAGGTAAAAGAAAACAGCCACGAAGATGAACAGCAGGAATAAATCCAGAAGTGCTGAGACTGACTTCTCACTGAGCTCCTTCTTCTTTCGAGCCGATTGGGCGTCAGGTTTAGCGGGTGGGCAGATCTTCCTTGGTGCTGTAAAGAAAACATCAGACATTGAATCACATTTAAAAACGACATTGTTGAATGAGTGTCATGGCGAAGAAAATTATTATTTGATGGTGTATGAAAGGCAACTTAACGCAATTTTCAACTCGTTATAATGCTAACCTGATGAGTTCCACAGGTTCAGCTCCAGGTCTTCTTTTCGAATAGCCAGCGGCTTGGTGAGAGACGGGAGGCTAAAGATGGCAGCCAGGACGCCAGCGAGGGCAAAGATCTGTCAGGAGAAAAGTGGAAGCATCTTTTGGGTCAAAGTAATGTAACATAAAACGTGTATGTTATGCTAAAATGGGGTCCCAAATGTAACTTAGTAGCTACATTGTAATGATAATGAAAAGTATGTTACCTGCAGTGTTTCCATCACACAGCTGGAGCCCATGAAGGAGAGGATAAAGGCCTTCATCCAGGCGTCACTCTTCTCCTTTCCCCAGTCCATACTGTACAGCAGGACAAAGAACCCAGAGCTGGTGGACACCAGGAACACGGTCATCCATGCCACGTACCTAGCCCAGACAGCCAGCCGGCCTGAGGTTGAACAAAAAGTGTGTTTGATGCATACAGCTTTAATGGAATGGGTTCAAAGGAGACTGAGCTAATGCGGCAAAAATATCAGCTTTCATGATATGACTCGTGCGACACAGAGTTATGTAGTGACACTTATAGCTATCATACATGTAGAAAGACTTAACAACAAACAAATCTTATTAATTGGCCATTTCCCAGATCCTTTTGCATGCTGGGTGAAACAGAGAACTCTGAGTAATGTAAGGGGGCAGCAATGGCAATGGCAACATAGACCAGACCGGACACAGTACACAGTAAACATGCATATCATACGTGTTGTCATGGCAATGATTCCGTTATCCAGAACATGGCTTTTTTCATACCTCGCTTGGACATCCGGATGGACATCTGTGGAGTGTTAAGAGACAGTGGTGCCTCCTTCCGGAAGAGTTGCACAATCATGAGATTGACAGGAGCTACAGTCAGCATGGACATAAGGCTGATGTACAGCTCCTGCAAAATTAAGCAAACAAACAAATAAACAACATGAGTCAGCAAATGTAAGAAACTGTCACAAAACAAAAGCGTCGGCACTTTAACGTAACTGTTGCTGAGGGACCTGGTGTTTTTACTTACTAGTAGAGAAAAATATGAAAATTATACCTCTGCTGTGAAACGAACAATCCCTAGGTTGTACACTCTTGTGTCAGCAGTTGTGTCTTCTGCCTTGTACCACATGGCACTGGCCAGCATCATGGTGTTCAGGAGAGTAAAGCAGCAGGACAGACGCTGGGCCTTGGTGAAGCTGGAACCTACTCAGGAACAAAATCATAAATAAGATGGATAAGGCACATGTGCTGGTTGTACACTCATAGTGAAATATGTTTGTACAAAATAATGTAAAGGATTCAAGATCAAGAACTAGATGTGTTTATTTACTACTGGAGCACATTTCTAGTAATTACAGCTACTGTACTTATTAGCTCCTGCTGAAACATATCCACCTCAAGGTGTATACTGACCTGGCGCTGCCATAAGGGCTGAGGCCCACAGCTGTTGATCGTAGAACACGTCTCTGGTCGCCTCGTTGAAGACATTGGTGGAGGCTGCGAGCTCCAGCTCGGTGCTAGCGTGCACCACCTTCTGCACTTCACCGTCACCCTTGTCTTCCGACAACCAGTCGTTACAGATGAAGTAAGAACTGGAGAAAAAGACATTTTCATTAGATAACCATCAGATATATAGTAGATCTTCCCCAATCATGCAGCATTTTCTGTCTTTGTTAGGCGACACCTGAGGCCATTAAAGATTAAGCAAGATTACTGACAGACAGACCTTCTTTCTCAAAACAACAGCCTGCTACATTTATGTGTAGGAGGAGGATATTTTCGTTTTGGTGACACCACAGGCATGAAAGCATTTTTTGTTCTTTAAATGGTCCGAAAAAATTTGTCAAGTCATGCAAATATAAAATAAAATGAGACAACATGCTAATATAAAATGAGAGAATAGTTTGATAAGAAGATTGACCCAAGTAAAGCGAATCGGATTCCATCAACCTGCCAGAACTGCTTTAATTTTAGTAAGAAGAACACCATGTATGTTTTCAAAGTCTTACACCACGTCCGTTTCTACATCTCTGATGAGAACCTTTCGGAGGAACCAGGATGAAGTGTCGCCTGCCCCCGAGTTATCATGCCAGATGTGCAACAACATCACTTCTCCAAGTGACTCTCGCACAGGCATGACAAAATGTAAAGTACTTCCACGCACCAAAGCCTGTAATCACCAACGACAAATGACAATGATGTACAAATAGATCAGATTTCCAACAAAAGGTATCATTTTTGCGTAACCCTAACATATTCAGGCATTATAACTATTAGGCACAGTTCTGGATATGTCGATACCTCTCCTCCAGGGTTCAACATCTTGACTGGAGTAGTGCCCTCTGACCCAAAGAGTTGGAAGGCGACCCGTGACGTGGTCCCTGCCCCGAGCATGGACCCGGTGGTGACCGTGAGTTGATAGACGTGAGGTGCAGGCATCCTGTCCGGGGGGATGAGACTCACCTCCAACAGCATTTTCCTTTCGTTCTGAGGAAAATGAGTGAGAGTGAGAGGGGACTCACCCGAGTAGTGTTCAAATGTCGTAGAGCAGACATGGCACTGTATTCTCTCGCCTGAGGACAAATGTTATGATAACATATTATGTTTTAACAAGAAATCAAGATTTCAAACTTCTGGGAAGTAGATTTAGGAAGTAAATTCACTTATGAAGTACCTTTATACAGCCAAAGTCCGCACACAGAAGAACCATGAGAATGACGTACAGGATGTACTCGGACATCACGATGGAGAACACCACGGCGTTGTCACTCACGTTGCGGAAGTTCTTGAACGCGTTCATGAAGTTGATGGCATTTGGGACTGGGAGAGTCATGGTTCCAACTGCAATCCTTGACCCAGCCATGCGGCACTGGCAGTGGGCAACGTTTTTTTCCAGATCTAGTTTAGCCTAGTTTGCATGGACAGACAGGAGGCATATGGTAACATACATTATGCATTAATTTTGACAGAATTAGAGGCAAACACATTGATTCATGTTCCTTCACATTAGGATTTACAGGGACATGTATCTCTTATTCTAATGCAATGAATCGCAAGTTATTCTTCCTTTAACTAATATAAATTATATTTGTAGTATATTATTATATGAATAATCAGTTTCTCACGTCGCAGTTTTTCAGTTTCCATTGCTCTTCATCGTCATTCCAAGACGAACATCCAATAGCTGAGACCCACAGTCGGTAGTTAGGGGGTTGACTGCTGTCCGACTCTGACAACCGATCCACACGACCTGAGAATGATACATGCAATCAGTAGTAGTGACAAAAATAAGTCGAAAGGTTTGTTGAGTGAAGGACAAAAGATGACACATTAAATCATATATTAATTAAATATATAACTGAAAGAAAGGATGTACTGTACCTATCTCCTGCACTCCTACATACAAAACTCCACTGCGATCGGTCGTGTTAGGGGTGAATGAGACTGTAAAGTTAGAGGTCTCCATGAACCAGGCCTCTAACCAGTCTTCTTGAACAACTCTTTTCTCCGCATACTTGTCGGTCGTTGGACGAGACCCGTACATGGAGTACACATGAAAGGTCGCTTCTACATCCCACCAGGTCATTTGGATAACAGGAATGATGCTATCATCCTGAACATGAAAGGCATAGTAGTTCATGGTCCCATTGTTGCTGCTTTCTGCTGTATGCAGCATTTTACTGTTTGCGTACGATGCTCTTTCATGTATGCCATTGGAGACCAATGGGACGTCCTGGTGTATCTGTAGGTCTGTGGTAGACTGTTTGGATTCCCTCGCCTTTATTGACAAAAACGTCACAGGAGACGAGATGTTGTGTCCTCCGGTAGAACGTTTCCATGAGTACGGGTTCTTTTTGAAAACTGACATCTGTAATAAGCAAGACAAGGACATGGAAATGATAATTGTAGAAAATAACAAAAAGTTGTCAAATGGAATGTGCATGCCTCAATTAATTGTACAATTGTGTAATCACAACATTGTTGTAAAGTATAACGAAAAAAGCTTACCTTGACATCCAGCATGCTTTTCGTCTGGCTGTCATTTGATGCACGTACAATAGTTACAGCAGTTTGGCCTGAGTTGAGACGCAAGTTTTCATTTGACGTGGATCTGAACACAGCAACAGAAATGTCCCTGGTTGTAAACATTGCCTGGTACTCAGTGTCCTCGGGCTGCAATGCTAACAGTGTGTCAGCAATGTTGTCCAATGATGTCACAATGTTCACTGCAGCTTGTTGTTGCTGTTGTATAAAAAGATATGTTGAGTTAGTGATACAGAGAGGTTGATGGGTTGGGCTTTGCTGATCTGACACATCAGGGAATGGATGGAAATCAAAAATTGTGTTTTGGACACATTATAAGGTGACTTAATAATCGTGCCATATCTTCTTTTTCCCGCTGCCTGTCTTTCAGCATCCTCAGTTGCTGCTTCGGTGAAAAGTCGCCATTGTTCACATCGACGAGGTCACTTTGAAGCAGGTTCTCGACATCACCCATAGTCGGTGTTTCTTCCTCTGGTAGCTTACTGAGAATAGTTGAAGCTGTCTCCACCAATGCTGAAAGTGGATGATACTGGTAAGTAAATAAAATGTTTTTTTGACAACCTTCAAATGTCAAGCAAATGAAATACGACCACTTCCTTAACAATATACATTATCTGTAACACTTCTTTTATGGATAAAGGACAAGAAGAGAAGACAGAAAAGCAGTAAGGACAGGTAGAAACACACACACAAAAACTATATATGAGTTCTCACCATTGGTGATGGCTTCAATGTTCTCTACTGTCATGCCTTGTACTCCTCTTGATGCATCAACAAGCTTCTCTACGAGCGCTGTAGTACTTTGCTGTGGGAGACCAACAAAGTTTAACGTATTCTACAACTTTCTACAACGCTTTCGTACACTCACATGTCCTGGGTGACCTTTGACTCCCAGGTCACATGACTAACTCTTCAGAGCTGAAGAAAGATGTCATCTGAAAGATTCTCAAGCTTTTGGTTGTGAGTATTCTGTTCATTGTTAGTAAATTCCCTTTGCATAAACATATATGGATAGCACAACTTGTGAACATCGAGTCTACTTGAATACTGCAATTATTGTCAGAGATACCATTGGCCAGAGAGACATGATTGTGAAAGAACATGTACCATAACTGACGACGTCATTGCTGACTTGCTGGCATCCGCCCCGATGATTTCATTCACATTTGTCAGCTCTGACAGGATTTCCTCCGGTCTCACATTTTCCAGAACTCCTGATTCCACATCTTGTAGAATGTGTAGGAGCTGTCATATTCAACAGGCAGAAATAGCAATGCTTCAGTGTAAGGTATAGAGTGGTTATATCTAGTACATTGTTATCTCTAGTTGTTTGTTATAGTACACAATATTCTGTAGAGATCGCCATACCTGTTCTTCAGGACCTTCAGTTGTTCGACCTTGGGATGTACTGTATGTTCGAGCATCTGAAACTGAGGATAAAACATCCTATCAATAGTTGAAATTCTACTGTCACGGTGGTATATACTATTTAATAATTCTTTCATGGCACTTGCCTCAGGCTACAGGAAGCCAGTGTTTTGTGCTTGTCAGTATCAAAACAAGACACAAACAATGGTTACGGCGCAGTCACATTTGTCGTAGGTCATTGTATGATTTTGACGTTGTGGGATTTCCAAGCAGGTCGTGGCTGAACCAACTGCCAATAATGATCACAGACAGCCTTTCCGGTAACAAGACAGTTGAATTTTGTAGGACACATGCACGACTATCCTAAGAATGCTCTCAGTTGCAATCATACATGTACGACAATAATACGATGACCGTGACCAGACCCTAACTCACCTGGTGCTGGAGTCTGTGTTGTCAGTGGAGATGCTGACTGCCCCTGTAGGTTACCTGCACACAGTAGATTATATTTAAAAAAGTAACATAAAGCTGGTAAATGTAATTTGTGAACATAAAATGAAAATCCACCTATAAGATGAAACCGATGCAACAGACATAATGCTAGAATGCATTGTTTTGAACTCCCTTCCCAATAAGTTTGGCTAGATTACAGCTGGAAATAGATTATAAGTTTCATCACCCTCACCAGCAGTTGTGGTATCTGCTGTGTCCTCCAAGTTAGCTTCATCGTACGTCTCTTTCGTTGTTGTCCTGATCGGGCTTCCTTTGAGGGGAAAACATTGAATGACATTAAATCTGAGATTTCAGACTTCCGGGAACTGTTATAAGGTTCTTGAGAATGTATCGGAACTCTATTGTATGATCATTGGGAAATACCAGATTGAATTACATCATAGAATGGATATGATTGTATGATGTAACTAGCTTCCAAATTGGTCCTTTGGGAGCCTACAAGAGGCAAAAGAAACCGGGGAAGACCCAATTAAGTTATCCTACATTGACAACCTCAAGTCAGATGCAGGCCTTACTGAGGTGGGGGAGCTCCGGTCCCTGATGATAGACAGAGAGGGATGGCGTGTGCTTTCTGGATTGGTTCGAGCGGGAGCTCGACCAAAGTAAGTAAAGTACTTACATTATTACACCATGGTTTACATTTTATACCATGATATTAAACAGTACACATTACTGGTGACCTCATTCCTCAACTGAAGTCCCAGGGCATACCAAGTCAAAACTCTGTCAATCAACTGTAACCCAATCTCCACCTACTTCCAATCCTAGCTGCTTAGGATGAGATAAATACTAACTCCACCTAAACCAGCACCGCCCAAAATGATACTTCCATCCCAAAAGTATTATAAATATTTCAAGTTTTGGTCACTCAATGGTCACCGCCTCAGTGGAAAGAGGGTATTACATGATACACGCTCTGGATATGCTATGACATTATTAAATCACCTGTGACACGCCGTGTAGGGAGGAACATTGCCTCAAATGGGTCAGGAGTGGAAGTCTCGAGGAGAGTTGATGTGTACGCGTCAGTCGTGGCGTGTGTTGATGGCATTGATCCTTTGAATAAACATGAAATAGTATTAAGAACATTCCATAAATGTGTGGCATACATTGTGTAGAAACGACAAACGAGTGTGTGTGTGTGTGTGTGTTTGTCTGTGTGTGTTCTTTGCCCTCGATAAGCCAACAAACACCTCTGGTGGGGTGGAGCAGTACTAAATCCACATAGCCTTGCCATTCCTATGATTTAACTATTACATGTCCTTGTTGTTTTTTTGTTTTTTTTTCTGTAAGAACCGTTGATGCCATACCTGTTTGTTTTGACCAGGTGATTTCCGCGCTTTGGCCTTGCTCACTTACGGCAGTCATTTTTATGACATACTCAGTGTCAGGCAGCAGGTCTGTCACTTTATAGGATGTTTGCGATCCGTCGATACTGTAAGTGGAGCACAAAAGTGATAATTTATTGTTTGATATGCTAGTGCAATACACACGGGAGCATGTTGCAGTGCTGTACATTATTAGAAATCTTAAATACAGTCTTTGTATTTTGCTTGCTTATTTCTTTTGTCCCAGAAAATGTGCTACAAATCATGACCAGCTTTTAGTTAACACATTATGGTATAATTTTGTATTATTCTTAATTTAGAGAATTACACGATGTCACAATAGAAGTGTACGTTTACCTAAAAAAACGCTCCGTGCTGTCATATGGGTTGGAAATTTTGATTTCGAAGGACATGATATTCGCCACAGGAGCTGTCCAGTGTAAGACCATCCAGGTCGCAGACAAATTACTGACTTGCAGACTTGAAGGTGGGTCTGTGTCTGTAGGTTAGAGACACAAATGACAATCAAAGACCAAAAATGCAAGTCTGACAATATTACTTTTTATTGTGTTTATTTGTGTAACATGCATCAAGCTCTTTTCAAAGATAACTTACCTGTAAGAACATTTGTACTAATGGCAGTGCTCCTCCCAAACCTGCTAATGGCCACCAAGTCGATGTCATACCGAGTACCCGGAATCAGACCTGTCAGCTCACAGTGGTTCACATCTCCTGACGTCACTTGTGAGGTCATACGTCCATTTCCAGTGTAGCTGATGGAATATTCGACGATCACGCCTCTTGGAGGAAGCCATGAGATGACAACTGTGTCGGTCGTCACGTAGTCAACATCCAACACCGAAGGAGGGTGTGTTTCTGAAAAAAAGACAAGGTTATGGACTTGTTGCTACTTGCACATAACTACTGAAAGCTGAAGCATTTGCTTGTTGATGTATTGATTAGTACATTGCAGCAAGTCAAAGGGTAAACAATCATGCTTGAGGGTGAGTATATATGTCAGAAGTTTGTATGTACAAATGTAGATATTCCAAAAAGCGCATAATAGAACCTTTCTAGCATCAATCAATATAAATGCGTTTCTGCCTAAATAATTGTACGGTACACAAAAAAAGTGGAATATCATCCTAAGCTTGCATTTGGGGATAGAATTGCTTAGTTTCTATAATAGCTTAAAGCCAGACTCTTCATGAATTGACAATCAAAAAAAGTAATACAAAGCACAATATACACCCATCTAGGCTGTAAGAAGACTGATTTAAAAGTTGAAATACCTGTTGTCACGGTTAGGTTTACCTCCGTTCCTTCGATGTACATGTTGATAGTTGTTGCCGATATTGTGTACTCTGTGGCTGGTATGAGGTTCTCAAAGGTCATTTCAGTCTGGCTGAACTGGAGATGGTGAGTGAAAACTGTATCGGCAGACTCCGACTGCCTTATCCACACTCTGTACCCAATAGCGATGGAACTGGTGCCCCGGGCCCAGGACACTTGGGCGGAGGTACCGGTGACGCTTGTCAAAGCAAAATCCTCCGGAGGTGGCGTCACTTTTGAAAAATAAAACAAAAAGTGTCATTGAAGATGCAAAGATGGACCACAGTGCTAAAAGCAAGAATGCAAAAAAACTACATAGGGGTGGAAGGCTGTTCAGTACCAAGGTGGGGAGGGCACAGAATAGTACATAGCGGTGGAAGGCTGTTCAGTACCTATGTGGGGATAATACAGGATAGTACATAGGGATGGAAGGCTGTTCAGTACCTATGTGGGGAGGGTACAGGATAGTACATAGCAGTAGAAGGCTGTTCAGTACCAAGGTGGGGATAGTACAGGATAGTTCAAAGCGATGGAAGGCTGTTTGGTAGCTATGTGGGGAGGGTACAGGATAGTACACAAGGGTGGAGTGATGTTCTGTGCAAGAATATACTCTACAGGGTCTTCCGCATTGTAAATATTCTAACAGCAGCACCACAAGGCAAAGCAGTGTTAAAAAGGAAGTTTCTATGTAACTCACTTGTTGCGCAGGTGATGTCAACTGGCAAGCTGTCTTTGTACACTCCAACAGCCACCAGTGTCACGTGATATTCCCGGTCAGCCATGGCACCTTGGTGTACATAGGACTGGTTGCCAGATCCAAGCTCTGTGGTGATCGTTGTGGCAAAGACCTGGTCAATAAGGGTGCAGTTTGCTCTGTATCCGATAAGTGGCGCTTGTGGGCTGATCCAACTGACTGCAACTGAAGACAAAGTTGCACCTGCACAAGCCAGAAACCCCGGAACGTCCGTCTCTAGATCTGCAGACTCTGGAATATACAACAGTAACTTGTAATGCATTAGACCTCCACGTGTCAAGCTATGCCTTGCTCTATTGTTTTTGCTATTTGCATACAGTCACAATTTCTATGCCTTGCTCTATTGTTTCTGCTATTTGCATAACGTAAACGTTACGGTCATAATTTCTGCAAAACATAGTTCAAGAAAAACAGTTGCTACGCTTGGAAAAAATATGAAACAGTGCGATTGCATACCAGTTATACACTGGACTGTTACATCAAGACTCTGAGTTGTTCCCACTATTGCACGAACTGAGACGAAGTACAGAGAGCCGCTCTGTAAACCGGAAATGAGGACACCGGTAGTTTCGGCTCCTAGAGGAGGATTCGTCACCTCTGTCGGCTCTATGTCGTCAGACACGTGTCGATACCAAACACGGTATCCCGATAGTGGGGTGTAAGGATACAGCTCCGTATACAGCCAATGTACTTCAAAGGAGTCCGTAGTTATTGAAGTACAAGCCACGTTCTCTGGTGGGTTCACTGAAAGGAAATTAAATACAGTGAACAAAATGTTAGATGTCCTGGAAGAACAAGTCACCTTAAGCTTGCCTTACCAGCTGCGACGAATGAAGGCAATTATGTGCGCTCTGAGTGACGATCCCAGAACTCACCTCGCTCGCAGATAAACTTATAGATGTGTGAACAGTCGACATCTTCCCATTGATCTCGAGATGCTGAGCTCCATTGCCAGTAGAAAACGCAATGTTCGTTGGCGCCGTCACCGGGAGCCCAGTGACTCCACGTCCTGAAGTTCTGCTGACTGAGAGGCGTCCCATCTGCCCACACATAACCTCCTGGAGGATCGTCTGAAACCATTTTTTTCATTTTGTTAATACCAAGAGAATGATTACTAGGAGTGTCTTGTTTTTTTTGAGTGCCAGATAGCTTTTTTGGGATGGAAAAAAAGTTTGGGCACCCGAGCAGTTAGTCTAGGAGCTACATGGGCGTTTTGTCAGAAATTCTGGAAGAGAATAGTTTAGGTCAGCGAATCATCATCGACACGATCCAAACGATACCATAATCGTGTCAAGTGAGTATAGCAAACACCTACATGTACCTGGCATTGAAAAAACTTGGACCTCGCACAGGCTCAGGGTTCGGGTGGAACCGGGAAGGCGGACGCCCACGTATCGTCCCCACATCCCCTCGCACGAGACGGAAATGGACGGCTGGTTCACGTCGATTTGATGATCACCTCCACACTTGGGGTTCGCGCTGACCTGGTCAGAATCCCCGATGTGGATGTTAAATGGGTTGATTCTTCCCGAGCAACAGTCCAGGCGGTTGAAGATGACTACTCTGTAGAGTAAAAACATCCAAAGCAATGATTTGGCCCCATACGTCAATTTGCTACCGTGAAAACAAACATTCACCGAGCTGATAACCTTCCAAAGCATAAGGTAGTAATGTTTCATACTTACCTGTCAATCATATACGCTTGACCAAGATCCACCCACCAGCTGGGGTTGGGTACTTCCTCCGCGGTGTGAATACAGGTATTAGAATACGGGAAGTTGCCGTTTGTGTTTCCGTCAACTGCAATGCTGGGAGATGCACTTTGCAGCCCATGGGTGCTTGTTTGGAATGCCGTCTTATGCAGAGCGAGATTGAAACCTGCACAAGACGACAACTCCGTCATTTTTTACGCTAAAAACTCATTCTGGACAGAAATGTCCGTACTCAATGCAGCTATTTTTCCTGGTCTTAGTTATAGTACAGCCCGAAAAAGGGCGAACTTTCAGTACACTTACTACAGATACTGCAGTCCGTCATATAGGGCGTTGTGTTTATGAGTCGACTTCAAACATTCGAAGAAGCTTCATCTTAACACCATTGTTGAAATACATAATGAAACAAGTCTTATACAGCACTTAAAGTATATTATATATGCTACTACACACAGCTGGGGCAGTCGTGTAGACCGATCCAGAAGCGGTTACCGCGGTCCTCCATGTTCTTCAGCGCAACAAGAAACCTGTGCGTGTCTTCGTTCTTCACGCTGGCTAGCCGACCCCCCTCTTGCCTGCACCTGGTTTCAGCGGTTTGCCTAATGACTTTCTCATGGAAAACTCTGTAACAAACATATCCGGCCGGATGCCAACCATACGGGCACGTTCCTACGAACGAATGAAAGGCAATGTGTTATTATACTGTTATCATTATCAGTATTATCATTATGTTGATATCATTATTATCGTTCTTATCATCAACTTTGCCATATTCAAGTTTATCATTGTTAGTATTATCATCAAATTGCTGTAAGAATGACAATTAATTTTACTGACAACGATAATAAAACGATTACACAATGTCAAAATATAAATTTGCAAAAATGTATTGGATTGTAAAATATTAATGCTTTTCGCCTAAAGCGGTAAAGGTAATTTGCCATCTTCGCTTGGTCTCTAGCAAATGTTAGCCCCAAATCAGCCGGACTTATACGTTATACGTTTTCTGACTATTTTACCTTCGCATTTCCTCCTTGCTACAGCAAATTCATTTTCATCCAAGGCGTAGTCGTACAGCTGCAGGCAAGACATCCGTCCGGAATAGGGAATTTCGGCAATTATGGCCCCTACCCTGATCTCGAGCTGGGTTGCTAACTCCAGAGTGCCGACATTGACGCTTGCAGCTTCGACGCCGTCGTGCCAAACAGCTGCCTTTCCGGTAACGTAGTCGTAAGTTGCACCGACGTAGTTCCAGGTGTTCTTTGTGACGACGTCTGCGATGGCACTGGGACAGTTCAAGCCATTTCTGTTCTTAGGCCTGGAATAGCAACAATGCCGCAAATAGCTACATCAGATTGGTGACTCATAGGAACATAGGGTTCCTTTATCACAACATTCGGAAAAGAATGGTTGACCTTTTATCATTGCTCCCCTGAGTCAAGGGTAGTTACCTGAGTAGTTGCCTAAAGGTGGGCCAGGTAAATGGTAGGAAAGAATTTACGGTGTCTAAAATCAACTCCAATTCTAAGACCGCTTTTTTTAGTAATGGCTTACCGATTAAATAGGTTCGGTAGCTGGTTCGGTGGATGTTGCCAGAAGTGTACGGCATCCCAGATGTCTCGACCGTAGTGAAAAAGCGGTCCTCTGTCTCCAGTAGGATAGATGTGAGCCAGTATGGTGTAGGAATAACGGACGTCCAGTATGCCGTTGTTCGGAATCTCAATGTAGGACGTTGTGTTACCGCCGAACAAGAACGCTTGGGACGTTGGCCCAGCCGGGCCTCCAACCAATTGAGTTGCACTTGCGTCGCCGTCATTTCCGTTTCCGGTTACATCTGTTGCGCCGTATGCCTCGTTCAGAGGCCACCAACCCACCGGCTCCACTGACGAACCTGTAAAACAGAGAAATATGTAAGTTCTAGTTCATGTATTTCATTCTTTGTTTTTACACTAGAGTCATTTTTGAGGCGTCGCCAATAAATAGCAAGACAAAATATTTTTTATATGTAAGTATACTATAATTGTAACCGTTCAATGAGAAGACATCTGATGATGTGTACATACTGATGATTTGAAGGTTGGACATCAGGATGTTCCAGACAAATACCTCATTCACTCCATCTATGGTAGTTCGGTGTGCGAACACGAACTGTGTGAAGTACTGACCGTCGACCTGGATCTGCGCCCGGAACAATGGTACAAAGAATACATGCGAATGACATATGTTACATACTACTTATGTTACATACTACTTATGTTATATACTTCTTATAAAGGCTATATCACTTATAAAAGGCTTGTCGGTCAAATCGTCAAATCATTTTATCCTATTGCCATCTTTCAATTGATATAAAGTGGCACGAAAAATGCTTTTCAAGGAACAATATACTTCTGACAACGTATAGTCTTCTCTGACTATAAAGAGACAAGGAACCGTTGTACTGAGGTAAGGAGAAACCAGTAACTACAGGGCATTTCACGCAAGTATGTATGACATTGCACAATTCTTAAACTAACATGGCGGGCCCAAATTCACGCCATAATCACAATGCAATGCAGATAAATGCTTTTAAGAAATACCAACTGGAGCCGATACAAAACTGAACTACTGTTATGTTTCCCGTGTTGTCACGCACATATAGGCTATATTTCAATTGAGCAGAAAACATTTATAGAAAGCGGCCATGTCACTGTTGGCGTGAGAATGGTTGAAAACAGCATAGAAAGTTAGAAGACTGGAAAATGTACAAATTAGGTGTGTCTACAGGTGTGCCCTAGTGACGGTACTAGGATGGCACCAGAGACAAAGACAACATGTAGGCAAAAGGTCGCCGTGTTTCTGTCATGGAAATGGCTTTTTTAAAAGATCTAGAGGAAAGAGAGCAAATAAAATCTCCCACAGACTAACTTAAACCTGAGTATACAAGCGAAATAGAGCAAGGCCACCTACCTTGAACGCTTCCGGGGTCACCCTGATGGTCATGGCAAAGTTGGTTCCCCTGATGAACGGGATGTTTCTCTGAACCCCCGAACCCCACCCCCCCAAGTAGCTATTCAAAACAACGTAGTTGCTATGAAAACGCGGGTTGAAATGGAGTGGAATTTGGTTGCCGTTTCTTTTCAGGTCTATTTTGCCCCTGGGAAAAGACGACAGGTCATTACTACAGTGGACAAAGGTTAAGATGTGTGATATGACCAAGCCTAGAGGCAAATCATACATCCCTAGTGTGACAGGTCCATATATGAGGCAAGACTATTCAACGAACCCTTGCCTATTCCCATTTCACACTGTGTTGCATTGGAATATATAGCGACAGTTAGTGCCTTTAACATGGATCGCTTTCTGTTCTTATTTTTTATTACAAGATTTGATATCCATACAACCCTGCCATACAACTGTATGAGGAAAAAGCATACCCAAGGCATTTTCAACTGGAAGGAACTGTTTTCTTAGTGTCATACGATACAAAATTCAGCAAAACGGTTGACATAACATGTAAATTTCCATATCTTCATCTAAAGAAATCAATTTATTGAATCACCAACTCTGCACGAACGTTCACATACAAATATAGGCAACACAGATATATGTTGAATTTATTGACAAATAACTTACGCATCAACTGTTTGAGGAAAGACGCCTTTGATTATAATGACATCGCCAACCTGTAGGCTCCTGGGCAAGACACCCGTGTAGGGGTTGCCCTGAACGTAAGACAGATACAACTGATATAGAAACATATTTTTCTGTTATGTATATATATATGCATAGGTTAAATCGTCGACGTCAGTGCCAATGGATTATATAATGGCTATGGACATGTTGCACTGGAACATTCTGTTAACGATAAAACGTTGTGACGACTTGCCTCTTAAACTAGAAAAAATGTTGTTGTTCATCATTTGGTATTGCAAATGAAAAATGTTAATACCATGCCACAAGAAAGGTGTTACAAATGCAAAGTGTTAATAGTTTGGGCCCTGCGCGTGTATTTCAAAGATGAACCAAAAAAATCTACAATTGATTATTTTGCCCCTCACATATTTCAGGACATGAAAATTAATACTTGAAAAAAAACTTACTAAATGCTTGAGGTGAATCGCCTTAAAATGTGTACATCTAAATTCCAGCCAATAGTAACTTTGAAATGCATGTACATGTACTAACCGGATTGTTGACGTTAAACATCATTTCTGAAAAAAAAACACGCACACACATCAATAACTTTTATAACTTATTTACAACTTCTACAATGATCACATTCAATCGACCATAAATTTTCCCAGCACCTATCCACTAAAAATACATATGGAAAATATCAAGGCCACATGCATACCGCCAGCTTGAGTGAGATGTATCTGGCCAACCAGGACAGCCACTACTACCAGCAACATGGTGGTAGATGCCCTAGGCCTGCATAGGGAATATAAAAGATAATCATGATCTGAGGCTAAGTACAAAGTTGTTAGCCTAGCGACCAAACCTATTCTAGCTGCCGGGTCTCTTTCATCCTCTCCAGGGGCTACCAGGGTGTAAGTAAATATCAGAATTTCTCTTACATGTTCAGTGCTGTCAGCTTTTAATCTATGGTTTTTAGTATAAAAAGAAAGAAATGAATGAATAACTAAATCAGAGAGAGTGCAAAGTAATTAATTAAAATAAAGTCCCTACCGGTACTCTCTTGCACTGAGCACAAGCCACGACCCACAGGTGACTCAAACGATGGCAAGTCGGTTCCCTATCTTGTTGATGACTGGAGCCGATAGTCGTCCCCATGTCATCCCCATCTTAAGATGTTGTTTTCTGGAGCCGATACAAAACTGAACTACTGCTATGTATCCCGTGTTGTCACGCACGTATACGTTTCTATATTTCAATTGAGCAGAAAACATTCATAGAAATCGGCCATGTGACTGTTGGCGTGAGACTGGTTGAAAACAGCATAGAAAGTTAGAAGACTGGAAAATGTACAAATTAGGTGTGTCTACAGGTGTGCCCTAGTGACGTTGGGTGGTACTAGAGACAACGACGTCAACATCATGAAATATTTAACGTTTGGTTCTTTACTTTCATTATGTTGAGTGGTTCGCAGAAATAAATGTGTTTCGTTCCCCTTTTATCGAAATTGCCTTGCGTGCCTAATATTTATTTGTTTGCGTATTGTAGATATTTGCCAGGTATATCCAGTAGACCCTTGTGGACATGGTGGGGGATCCTTACCTTTAAGACCTTAGACCTTAGTTCCTCCTGTGCCTGATGGCACATCGGGCAGCAAGCTTCCACTTCCGTTTGTCAGCAGCTACTGTCTCTGCCTCCTCCCAGGGGATGGAGGATCAAATGGCAAAAAAACAACACTTGTCTTTCTGAGGTAAAATGAGTGAAGAATTAAAAATCTCTGCAACCTGCATGAATCATCTATTAAGAAAAATGTAAAGGTCACCTTGACACAAGTGTACTGCAACTTGGGTTGGACACAAGATTCCTCAAAATAGCAATAAAATTGAACGCAGCTATTATGTGGGTAATCAGGCGACAAAACCGCATCACCGTTAAGGCGGCGGACTAATAAAAAAGCTTTACAGTTTGCTGGACTGACTTAGATACCGATGAATTAAAACAAAAATTGTGCACATAAATAACGATTACTGAGTATTGATAAGCAAACCTTAGGGTGATATTTTGAAATCTCAACAGCGCTATATCGTTCGTTTTGCGTTTACATGCTGTCAGAATCAACAGGTCACTGAAGAGGTCAGCTTCAGTGACATAATTTTCCGGGTTGAAAACTTTTCCACGAAACGCGGCGCGGGACAAACAGGATTTGACGTGTTGATTTTACAGTTACTGTGTCAAGAACTCTTCATGTACCCCTAGGCGGAATTGTGGAGAGAAATTAGCTGACATAGCGCCAAGGTAACGATCGATATTATCGTTAATCGTAAAATTCTGTGTGTGTTGGGGGGGGGGGCGTTGTTCTTGAAAGTGATGCAAAATTAGTAGTACAAGGTATACGTGGCAAGATGAACCATTATAAAACAAGTATATGATCATTACTATCACGCGTTATTAAATGTACGTTTACAGTTACACCAACATGAAGGCGGAAATAAGTTTTTGTAATAAATTACAATGAAATATAACGTTACATTGTAGCTCATTATCGCTTATATGGACATGACTAGAACTTAGTAGAAGGCTTAATTCTGACTCTCCCAAATAACCTTTATCAAGCTCAATGGTGTCTAGCTCACAGAAACGATTACCAGAAGGTCCATACAGGAAAGCTTCATGCAGTGAAATTGATAAACACAGTGTGCAGGGCAGTGGTCTGAATTGAAATGAAAACCAAGGACACCAACATCACTACTGGATTGGAATTAGTGACTACAAAATGCTCTATAACTATATAGTATAAGGAGCAGATGATTTGAAGACAATAGGGGCCCACATACATGCATGGTTTGAAAATATACTATATAGTGAATAATTGTGTGTTTCCTTTTCTTGTATATTTTCTCAAAGCTACATGCTTGGCTCTCATAAGCTGTGGAACCATGGGGATGTGTTTGAGTAGTGACAAGGGTTCAGAACCTCCGCCCCCTGAAGAAGAAACAGGATTCAAAAGTAACTATGTAAAAGGTTAGTAACATTATCATTATGTATGGTAATATTAGCTACCAGTCACCAGGTAATTGTAATCACTGTGCACCAGTCTTCAGTATGACTCATTCAAACACCACCATTGTAAGACGTTAAGCATAATTATGTTAATAAAGCAATATAAAAAGCTGTTTTATTTTGCAGTAAGAGGGGAAAGTTTTGCAGTTCTGTATAACAGCAGTAATACATTGGAGGTGCATATTTCAGTGTCCTCACCACGGAAATAAGACCTATGCAAACATTTCAAGATTTACCTTATATGAGAGTCAAAGTCTAAAGATCGAAGACCCAGTTGTTGTTTCATTTGCTGATTGCAGCACGAGTGAAAGAGCGATCGGAGGCAAGGGAAAGGGAGGCGTTACTTCGACAACAACAACAACAGCAGCAAATGCAGAGTCAAACTACATCCAGTAGTCAGGCAAGCTACCAACAAGGTGGCAGCAGTATCACCAGGCTGCAGACACAGACAAGTGGACTGGCCAGTGATATGGCACGAGCTCGGGAGGTAAGGATGCATCGTACAAGAAAGAATTT
Source organism: Branchiostoma floridae x Branchiostoma japonicum (assembly GCA_013266295.2). Lineage (NCBI taxonomy): Eukaryota > Metazoa > Chordata > Leptocardii > Amphioxiformes > Branchiostomatidae > Branchiostoma > Branchiostoma floridae x Branchiostoma japonicum. The sequence continues at coordinate 5,721,365 of CM023837.1, read as the reverse complement.
TGGACTCTTCATTTAGCAGTGTGTGAAAGAACTTGTAAATACATGTAACTTGCATGCAATTCGCCTTCAGGCAAGAATTTGCAATAAACATATTATCATTGATTATGCTCACATCTATCTGGTACAAACTACTGTTTTTGGCAACACATTAGAGACAAAGACTATAGGTGTAAATATAATTTTGTTTTGCCTCATCTGTGTTTTTACAGGGTCTTGATGAGAGAGGACAGAGGTTGAGGCAAGTTGAGGATGTAACCATCAGAATGGGAGCAGAATCCAAGAACCTCGGAAAGACCACTAGCAAGCTCAAGTCCAAGTACAACTGATGTTGACAGAGGAGACCATTGTTTTTACCCAAGTGCCTTGAAGTGAAAGAAAATTCCATGTCAATCTTATATTCTATTAGCTATGTTAAGAGTTGTGCAATCTGTGTAAAAATGAAGGGGAGAAAGCTTTTGTTCATCATCACTTTATCTCTTACAACAGTGCCATATCATCCTAGTATAAAAACACCTTTTACCAGGATACTTTATTGATAAAAGCAGTAGAGAGGTCACTAGATTTATACTAGTTGTAATGTGGAATATTGGCACATGTACTTACCATACTGCTTTTCTTTTATGTTTTACACCCAAAACAGCCATACCCAAAACGTTTTTTAGATGTTGTTGCTAAATGTTTAAACCAATGGTAATAAACTGATCTTCGATCAGTTAACATGATTTGAGTTGAAAGGTCCAAAAACTAAAATTATTTTGCTTCTTGTGTAAGATACAAAGGACAAATGACATGGCAAGTTTACTCTCTACCATTTTATCATCATGTAGTGGTGTAATCTTTTTGTACTATTGTTTGGTTCCAATCCTAGGAGCCCACCCTCAGTTGTGAATGGAATAGTCCATCAGAACTTCTCAGATATAAATACTCACAGCCCTACAGAACAAACAATGTTAATGAAATGAAACATTAGTAAACACAAGCATTGTCTTCCTCAAGTTTAGAATGTTTGATGTAGGCCGATGTGTATCGACTTTTAAGAGTTTATCCACTGATTGTTTTATTGCTTGTTAACTTGAGTATGGCAATTTTTTTCATATATCAGCATATAGGCTACTTCTCATGACATTGAAAAAATATGTGTGTAACGTTATATTTAACAGCGTGAAAAAGGTTACTACGTATACACTATCATTTTTAATTTCAGATGAATGGTAAACTGTATTGCTTCTGGTCTGAAAAGCAAATGGTATCTAATATTGTATTCATAACAATTCATCATCATCATACTATTATCATATAATTACCATACTATTACATACATGTACAATTGTACAATGAATCTGGCTACATGAGGAATGTCATGAGGCATAGTTTACTGAAATTTCTCATGGGAGTACAACCATACTGTTGAATCTTATGGTTGTATCATGATAAAGATTTTCTGTTGCATTTTAAAAATATTTTAGTCCATCTTAAGCTGGTTTAGCTACTAACTCTTGTAGCGTTTTTTGCCAGACGATCAAATGTGTCACAGGGACATGTTTTAGAGGTGTTCCTTGTCCCTTGGAAATACACTAACTATATCTGAGAGTTTCATGAATCAAGTTGCCTTTTTTTACTTAGTTTCTCTGTACGAAGGTGTGGCACCAATTCTAAGGATATTATAAGAAGGAAGGGAGGTAGTAGAGAGGCTTTTGAGAAACTCCAAGTGATTGGTAGTCACTTTGTAATCACCTGAAATCAAAGATCTTTGGATTTCCTTGTTTGGTGCACAGTGAGAGCTATGAGCGAAGCTTTGTTATGCTTAGTGATGATGATTTGCATGTTGTCTGTGGTTTTTCTTGCGTATTTGTGCAATTATTGTTTTCTTTCATTACCAGTTAATTGCTAATTCCCTTAAATTTTCTTCTCTTACACTGAACTCACATAATTGGTCAGTCCCTGCTTTACTCACAGCTGATCTGCTTGCACTTATGTAGTGTCATCACTGCCATAGACAATCGAGACAAAACCCTGAAATGTACACCTGCCAGGGCCGCAGGGTGCAAATTCTGCTTCACAGCGGATGTGAGGAAAGGCTTACACCCTGAGGCGTCGCCAAGAAAAACAAAGTTCAATCCAAGATGGCGGCACATACAAACTTTGTTGCGTTCGTCTTCCTGACTTTTTCGCTGTGTCTGGCCGGCGCTCAAGTTCGCAACAGGCACCGCCCAATCTTGGACTTTCAAAAGAACCAAGAAGATGAACCGAACTACCTGATAGGTGTGGGCAGAGCTGATGTGACCGGGCCCGCTGCTGAAGTCAACATGGTACGTAACGTCCAGATGGTGGTGTGCTTCTCCGTTATGTGTTCTCACTTTTGTAAAACTTAGATAAACCCGTAAACTATAACCAATACATAATATGACACCTAAAAGACAATTGCGATCTTTGCATAACGTAGATGAAAACTAAATTGCTCAAATTGCAGAAGCGGAAATTTCGTGAAAATAGGGAAGAAGAAACCCGAAACGGGATCTGCTGATAATGACGTGATCACCACATGACTTCTTCAAGCAGATGTAGGGCGGAATTCGTCCGCATTTTTGGCGAAGCGTCAGGAGCGAGCCTCCAAGAATTGTAGGTCTTTGCCTCCTAAAAGGGATAAGAGTGGCCAGACCACTAGATTGGCCAGACCACTAGATTGAAATTAAGGCCATAAAAGAGCCCCACCCTACATCTGCTTTGAGATTAGTGTATAAAGGATAACAGATAGGGGTGTGGTGAACACCTGTTAAACATTTCCTGTCTCTCACACAGACAGTTTGTCTTCAAGTGAGATAAGAACAACACAGCTGGGTAGTGTTACACCATTATTGATTTGATTACAGTTGATATGTCTCAAACATGTGATATATGTAACTTAGAAAAAGAGGAACATTGTCCAATTATGCAAATATAAACCTCATTTACATAATCAGAGTTTGAATGCTGTAATAAGATAGTGATAAGATATAATAAAATAACAGGAATTTCATACTTGCAGCATTTGAAACCTACTAGTAGATAAAGATGAATATCCGGTGTATGAAATACTTTTTTGAGCCAGGTTGCCCAACCCCTAACGTCTGCCACTCTCTCCATGCCAGATGGGTTATGCCAATCCTGCTCAACAGAGTACAGGCATCCACTTCCGCCAGTTCAGTCGTGCCTTCATCGTGGCAGACCCACAGAACGCCACTCGTACTGTTTTCGTCAGCGTGGACTGTGCCATGGTGTCACAAATCCTCAAGATAGAGGTTAGCTACTGCAGTGTCAGGCCTCTCTTATTTTTGTGAAGTTAGATTACATTACATTTAATGGCTCGAAATAGAGATGTGTATCTGACACCTGCACCTGTAAAATAATTTAGATACAGGTGGTAATGTGCCCATTCTTCAGGTTCTTTATTATCTTTTAGATAATCAGCCCAAATGTACATGTTTTTATCACCTGCCTACATTTTGATACTTCTCCAGGTACCATCCTTACTTCACATGTATACCCTATTTACACCTGCATATTGTGTCCATTCCTAGGTTGTTAAGAAGTTAAAGCCACTGTTTGGGAATGCATACAATGAGAGCAACGTTTGCCTGAGTGCCATCCACACTCACTCCGGCCCTGCCGGGTTCCTGCAGTACATCCTGTTTGACGTGACCTCACTCGGGTTTGTCAGGGAGAGTTTTGATGCCCTTGTGGATGGAATAGTCGCTGTAAGTACTGGTATATTTTCCATACAAAACATATACCAATACACTTCCAGGTATGGTGGTATTGTTTTGGTAATGTTTGTGTCTGTCTGTGTGTGTGTGTGTTTGCTTCTGTAATGGTCTGCTTCAAATTCATTTCTTGCCACCTGTCTAAAGATTTTCTTTTGCAGAGCATCCAAAGGGCACATGACAATGTTGTGCCAGGCGACATCTACCTGAATCATGGAGAACTGCAGGATGCCAACATCAACCGCAGCCCAACAGCCTACCTCAACAATCCTGAATCTGAGAGGGCAAAGTCAGGAAATGATGGATTTTCTCATGCTTTTTCTCGTTTTGCTAATATGCTAATGGAAATGTTGCTTATCCTTAATATACACAATGTGATTTTAAGTATGATTAGGTTGCAGCCTTTTATGCCACAATGATGTATTTTTTGCTGTGTTTTGATGCTGTAGATATGATGCTGATACTGACAAAAACATGGTTGTGGCAAAGTTTGTAGACCAACATGGAACAGGCCTGGGAATGATCAGGTAGGACCATGAAAGCATATAAGGTTGACTAAACATTGTAACATTGTCTCAATATGGTAATCTCATTTGAGTTTCACTGGTCAGATAAGTTCATTTTGTGTGACATGTGCTTCATAGGTACTGACAGCGGCGTTTTTGTGTCTGTGTAGTTGGTTTGCTGTTCACTGTACCAGTATGAACAATACCAATGGTTTGATCAGTGGAGACAACAAGGGCTATGCCTCACAGCTGTTTGAAGCTGACATGAACCCAGGGTCACTTGCTGGACAGGTTTGTTTCTACTGTGTCTTCTGTTTTTCAGCCAGTTTGTAAATTCTGTTCCACTGTATGACGAATTTTGAATGCCTCGATCCTGCACCTGGGTTGATAACTGTGGTACATGTGTACTTGAAGACATGCCTAATAGATGTCTTTTTCCTTTTGGAATTGGTATTATGTGCTTTGTATGTCCACGATTTAGTCATTTTGTCCAGTGATTTTGGGTGACAAATATGTAAAATAGACATTATTGTAAAGCTGATCCATATAGGTCTCATCATATTCTTGATTTTTGGTGTTTTGTTTTGCAGGGCTCTTTTGTGGCAGCCTTTGCTCAGAGTAATGAAGGAGATGTGTCCCCCAACACACGAGGCCCTCACTGTCAGGATACAGGTCTGCCCTGCGATCTAGAGACAAGCACTTGTAATGGAAAGGTAATTTTGTCATTTGGATAACCAGGAAATCATTAATGTAGATTGTTTCCATGTGGCATCATAGGGACACCAGTCCAACATGGAGATTGAGGCAACTGTTTACATCTCAGTGAATCGTTACTCAAGTGTTTGTAGACATCAGAAGATCTTCTGACCCTCTGAATATCACATACATCCAGTGCATAACAGCCCCAAAATTATTGTTTTTCATTCCTGTCCAATGCCTTTTTGCTGGTGAGTTTTGTTGTGACTTATAACATTATCCTGTGTGTGTGTTTCAGTCGGAGCTGTGTGTGTCACCAGGTCCAGGGGTGGATATGTTTGACAGCACACGTATTATTGGCCACAAGCAATACAGCAAGGCAAAGGTAAATATGAAATGCTGCAATGTAATGTATAAATGTGTATTAAATTTTGTACATTAATTTTAAAGACTGACTAGTAGGCTGCCTCACTGACCAACTCCCAACCACAGATGACCTTGCTTACGATTATAGCTCCCAAACCATGGTCTGGAAAAGGAGGCCATAGTCAGCTGTGTGTGACATGGGCTTAAGGCACTTTACTGTACTACAGGCAATATCAGTGACTCTCCAGTCTGGTAGCATGGCTCTTATAAGTGTGTGGTTGTCCCTTGCAGGAGCTGTACAATGCAGACACACAGGTGAAGTTGTCTGGACCGGTACAGTTTGCACTACAGTTTGTGGACATGAGTGATGTCACAGTGCAGATCAACAGCTCCTACACGGTAAGGACTTGCACGTGGAAGGGACGGGTTTTCATACAAGACCCACAGACCATAAAACCAGACCCCAAGCCCTATTACATTATGTAGTTTCAAAACTGCTCCATACAATGTATGAATGGGATTGGTAAATGATAATGATATTATCAACTGCACAAGTGCACATAACAATAGGTCAACATATATCTTAATTTTTGTACTCAACTCATCAAAAATGGTAAAATTTTTCTAAATTTGTGTAAACATCAGATACTGCTAACCATGTTTTCTGTATGTACATGTAGGCAAAGACTTGTAAACCAGCCATGGGGTACAGTTTTGCAGCAGGAACTACAGATGGACCTGGTGCTTTTGATTTCACCCAAGGTAATGTCCTAACAAAAAAAAGGGCCTGTATTTTGCTATCTGTGGTCAACATTTCCACTGAATGATCGACACATGTGATATGTTCAAAGTATGAGATCTAAAATTCAAGCCTAAACAAACTGTGTCTGGACACTCCCACTGTTGTGTTACTACATGTAGGTGACACAGAGGGCAATCCATTTTGGAACGTGATCAGGAACATCATCAAACAACCCTCAGCAGAAGAGGTGGCCTGCCAAGCACCCAAGCCAATCCTACTGCCCACAGGGGAGGTAGGTCTTATCAAAACAAAAGTAGTCAGAAGACCTAATTGTTGGATTTCAGAGAAATATTACTAATTATATTACAGTATACATCAGATCTTTATATCATACCCGGGCGGCGATACAGTGTTCCCGACCTGGTCGTACTTTACGGCGATACAGTGTTCCCGACCTGGTCGTACTTTACGGTACGACAGTGCTTACGACCGGGCTTCCATAGAACGATTCGAACGCGTTTCGCCCTAACCGCGTGCGCCGCTTTCGAAAATTCGAATACAGGATTCGGACTTTGGAACTAACATTTTTTTTTTGTTTAGGGACACCAAATTTTCGCTCATTTGGCATTGAAAGGCGTGTTTTCTTGGGTGGGTATGACATAAATAGAATACAACACGGTGTCGGGCGATCCGACTACTGGTCGGCCGAATATATATACCTCGGGCGATACGGAATACACCGTGTTGTATTCTATATATTGAATGAATGAAAGTTTATTTGCAAAGTCATGCCCGAAGGCATTTCACAAAGTCAATATATACAATTAGAGTTTAATGTAATGCTGACATGATGTTTGTCCTTAGATGACCTTCCCCTATGCCTGGCAGCCTGACATTGTTGACATCCAGCTGCTGAGGTGGGGTCAGCTGGTGGTCGCCGCTGTTCCTGGGGAGTTCAGGTAGTTGTTATTTCTTAGCTAAATTAAATGATTCTCAAACTTTTAATCTGTTTTAGATTTTGACACAAGCAGAACACTGCATTTGGTAAAAATACTGAGAACAATCATTATGATAAGCCTGATTTTTGTGATGCCTCACAAAACTGCCTTTCTCCCTCACAGTACCATGTCTGGGAGACGTCTCAGGGACTCCATTCAGAGGGTGAGGAATTCAGAATGTACTTAAATCCCCCTCTTAGCCTAAATGTAGTTCTTAAAACGTAACTCCTTGAAATAGTTATAAGATAGATGGTACATGTAGTACGTTTACATGCATGTATGCTGCGTTACCTTTGAAATGTGACCTTGAAGTACATGTATGAGTCTGATGTTTGAATGTTGTTACGAAATCTAAACCCTGAAGTAGTAAAAACTGTAATTTCCAACATCATGGGACATTGTGTAAGTTTAGAACTGATGATGATGTGTAGATAATGTTGACTTCAAACAAAAGGCATGTAGTATGTTTATCATATGAATGTAATGTACTTGTCCCAGGCTGTGCTGAGCAAGGGTTTACCAGAGGACACTGAGGTGGTGGTGGCTGGATTATCCAACACCTACTCAGACTACATCACCACCTATGAGGAATACCAGGTACTGCAGCATTATGATTTATGATTTGTATTTTGTTCTTTTGTTCCATTGTCTCAGATTGTACAGCATGTATGTTTTTATATTGATACTACCAAAAAAGATCAAGCTATTTGGATACAATGTTTTAACAAAATTACTTTAATTTGTAAGTTTTAATGAGTGTGATTCAGTTTTTACTCTCTACATGCTTCTTTTGATGGACAGCACAAGTCCCTGCCAGGTGCAGTATGATAAATCTATTGCAAATATTATTGTAAAAGCTATACTAATGGTCTTGAACATTTATCAATTTTGTGGCAAACTTTCACCGGTACTGAAATCACATGTGGCAGTTGATAGTAGTACTGACGTGTCCACGTTAGATTTATTCGTACTGAGCTGGATTGTAAAGGTTGAGAAGTGCCATATGCCCTTTGGCCTACATGTACACCAGTGTTTGTGTGTTGTGTTGTGTGCAGGTGCAGAGATATGAGGGTGCCTCTACCATCTATGGTCCCCACACCCTGGCAGCATATCAACAACTGTACTCACAGCTGGCTGAGGACATGGTTATGGTACAAGTTTTCAAACTTTACTATCCTCAGATTTATGCCAACTCACATATGAACTCTCCCCTAAATACGGCGGTGCAATAATGGTTGTTTATAAATGAATTTACGCAACTATTGTAATGCTGGATTGTTAATTGGTAAGCATTAAAATTAGGTCGATTACATACAATTTCTTAACAACCCGACCTATTTGCAAACTATAATTGCAAATCATATATCCTTATGTATGCATAATAATGCTTTTATCATCTTATTTACGTTGATGTGTCTATTTCAAATACCTTCCTTAGATGCAAAAATATGCTGGTTCCAGAGGAATTTTTGTTCGTCATTATTTCTACCCTTACTTTTTATTAGAGGTGTGTGCCACATACATTTCCAACAAATAGGACTTTTCCCTTAACCCTAAACAGTACACCTGGGGTCCGCGTGGACCCCAGCACTATGTATTCTGTACTATTTTTTTTGTTTCTAAAGATTTCTTTCTGAAATTTCAGGTAATTGTCACCCACAAAGTTGTGCCTCAACACAGTGCAGAAAATTCCGTTTCACCCATTTTTAAAAATTTTGTATCTGATTTTCTTTTGGGGTCCGCGCGGACCCCAGCCGGCTTTCGATCGTAATGGATACACTGGCGTCTTATACTTTACTTTATTTTCTTATACTTTACTTTATTTTCAGGTATTTATGATAAGTTACACATGCTTTCTAACATTAATAACATCTTATGTAATTTTTATTAGTAATTATGCATAATTTATGCTCATTTAATGACGTCATTGGTCAAAACCAAGATCCAAGATGGCGGATAATTAAATATGTATGACGTCATCGCATGACGTCACTGGTCGTTGCTAAGGGCAACATAAGTTTTAGCAGACCTTATCATTTTATTATAAACCCTTTTTTTTAATTTGTGTTGTATACCATTAAGTTTTAAGCGAATAACCTATTTAGACAGTTTTAGCCAGTAAAATTATTGAAATGACGTCATAATGACGTCATATTACGTCATTACGACATTAAAATTTGTTGTATAGATTTATTTTTACTAGTACACCATCTTCTGAAAATTTGGTGGCCATACGATATACCGTTCTCGAGTTATGAGGGGGGCAATGAGCCCCCTCCCCAGTCCCACGAATCCCCAAAGCTTAAAAAACTTCAAAAAAACGGGTATTTCTTGATTTCTTCTTTTGTTTACCAAAAAATAAGAAAAGATCAAAATGTATTGCTTTTGTACGTAATGTGGACTCAGAGGTTCACACATCGACTCAGCAAAACAATTGAGCTGGTAGCATACTGATAATTTCTAAAAATTAGCAAAAAACTGTTTTGGGGTCCGCTCGGACCCCAGGTGTACAGATTAATCAGTCCGGGAAGGTGTACTGTTGAGGGTTAAATAAATACTTGAGCTCTGGGGTTCTGGAACAGCTTTGTAAAGCCTAGTGTTTGATCTGTTTCCAGGGAGCAGCTATTGACATGGGTCCTTCTCCTCCAAACCTGCTGTCCCGTCAGCTGTCCTTCCTCCCTCCGGTGGTGATGGATACAACACCCCTCTTCACGCACTTCGGAGATGTGGTTGACGATGCCGGTTCCACCTACCACACTGTATGAACAGTGATGTTATTACCATATAATGACTTATCAATTGTTTTGTATTGAGGAATATGATGCACAGAGAGGTAGACTGGCAAATTCACAACTATAATGAATAGAGCAAGAAATTAAAGAATGTATTACTAACTATTTTACAAAGGTAAGATATTTCCAATTTCTTGTTTTTTATGTCATTTCATACAGTATTAATTACTTTGGTGTTAATTTCTGTTTTGTTTACCTTTCAGAATGAGACTGTATCTGTTCGATTCCGCAGTGCCCATCCAAGAAACAACCTGCAGGTTGGTTACTTTTCATACAAGTACAAGTACATCACATGGTATGCTCTACTGCCCAGAGTGTTAGTCATTCTACGTGCCATACATGTAGTTATCCCAAAGGTGAAAAGCTTAGGCCAAACTGAAGATATGGATGACATTCACATGTGCATAAATGTTTGGTTATACACCATACTCTGTGTGTTCAGCCATTTCTTCAACCTTCTTGACTACTTAGATTTTATAATGGAGCTTACTACTAGGGAATTTTTTTTGCATGCTTCCATCAGTTTTAGGGTGCTGGGAGGATGTCATCCATGTAATCAAATCAGTATGGCCTGATTGCCAAAACTAATTTTGGGGCTACTGAGCCCTACATGTACCTCAAACAGCAGAGTCTGTTTAACCAGGTTTACATCCATTCAGACCCAGCCTGAGACCATGCAGAAGACTGTGAGTGTGAGGCATCGGCGGGGAATTTTCCATTTTTTCTCCTGGGCCCACAAAAAGCTCCAGAGGTTTCTCTCATCAGGCCCGGAGGAAGAGGTGACTTCTCGTACAGACTTTCGCACTTAAGTCTTGGACTCTACTAACACCACCACTTTTTTCTTACTGACACTGACCTCCTCTTACATATGGCTGTTAGTTTGATCAAGCTGATCAGAATCTCTGTTGACAGAGACTTTGATTGGGATCGCTACCGGTAGAATTTGCAATTCTGCCAGCCTGCAATCTCTAACATGACTCTATATACATGTATTATTTACCAATTTTGCTATGAAATTGTTTGACATTACTAATTACCTGTAACTTTGATTACTGTCAAACAGAGGCCATCACAGATCTAGATTTTTTACTTCTTGATGACAACACAGATTCTTCAGTACTGGATATAATCTTAAAGTTCTTCTACCACAACTGGTTCAGTGATTCTTTGTGACTAATGTATCAAGAGTGCTGCTGTATGCACTTGCCTGCGAATTGTGTGGCTGTACACTACAGTATGTGCTAACAACGTAACTAGTAAAGCCCCTATCCCACATTCAGGACCTTCCCTGACCACTCCCCAACCAAGGTCTGGATATTACACTGTAATTCTGTTTTAATCCTGTTTCAAAACTAACGCCTTCCTGTCTTTGTACTGCAGCCATGAGAAACCACTACTTGTAGCTTTGCCATGTTTATAATACAAATGAGTAGACCAATCCAGTAGCCATGCCCACCTCCTTCAAAACATAGAAATGCAAAATAAAAACATAAAAAATTAGACGGACATGCAACCACTCTCTCATTGGTCAAACCGTTAATTGCCTTGTTATCATTGGTTGAATTCTAATTGTGATGGGCAGTCAGGATTGGCCTACCCTTGGCAAACCATCAGTACTGGATATTTACTGTTAAGTACTGATCAACTACTAACAGTAGAAGTTCAGTAGATTTACAGTAAATCGTCATCTACTGTTTTACTGGAGCATTACTGGTAAGTACTTATGTCTCTATTTACTGTTATTCTACTGTACGTACAGTACTTCTACTGTACGTACAGTACTGGATTTTTACTGTCATTTACTGTCTGCCTCTCTCAACTACTGTCAAAGGGATGTCAAAGGTGAATGTCTTGTTTGACCAATCAGACCATTACTGTCATCTTCTGTTCCAGTACTGGTCATTTACTGGGATATTCAACCAATCACAGTCTTACAATGTGCTGATCTTTGTGCAAACCATTATACACTGTTTTGGGCAGCCCCATTGCTCTTAGGTAAAACTTTTATCTCCATACATTAAGTTTTCAAGTACTGTTTCACCCTGCGCTAAGTTTTATCTCCAGTGCTCCAGTGTTTGTTGTGAACCCACTGTGAAGCATTTGTGCATTACCACACAAAACCCCCCTTTCTTATAAGTAGAGCAGTCCTATTACAAACCCCCCTATCTTAGAAGTACATGTAGAACAGTCCAACCCTGTAACCTCACTCTGGCGCTAGGAGTCCTGGAGGCAGGACAATAAAGTATGTATAGCTCTTCAAATGTCTGGTCAGCGACCAGTCTTTACAATATAGCAGCAAGAACTTACAACAATGGCGTCACGGACAGGAGTGTACTGACGGTCAGCACGATATTGGTGAGCAGAACTGTACCCAACGCTTCAAACTCACTGCAGAGCTGACGACTTCCAACATGTGCCATGCTGCTGTGGGAGGGCGAGTAAGACTCACGGACGTTCTGTCACTTTATCCTGGACACACAAGCCTCAACACGTACCGTACTGGTCTCCAGCAGAATTACAGCCTACAATCACAGGATATAGTCTACTATGGATCGCAAATATACAACGTGAAGGAAGGGATAAACTGTCTCCAGTCTCCAAACTCCACTGACTGCACGGGTGGTCTAGTAAGCTGCCGAACTCGTCGGGTGGAACCAGGCTAGCAAATGCGGCACTGTATCCAGTCTACAACGTCCACTGCCAGCAACGGGCGGTCACGCAAGCTTCAAGTCGTCGGGTGGAAGGAGATAGAGGTCAGCCCCATCTCCAAACTCTACTGACAGAACGATTTGTAAAGTAAGCTGCCGAACTCGTCGGGTGGAATCGGGAGGCGAGCGAATGCAGGCACGTGTCCAGTCTTCAGGGTCCACTGCCAGAAACGGGCGGTCAAGCAAGCTTCCAGTCGTCGGGTGGGACAGAGGCTAAGGTATATAATGCAGGAACGTTCAGGAATCCTTCATTTGTTGGTTTCAGGGATGAATTCCCCCCACAACAGACCCAGCAAGACCACACACTAAGACTGTACTTATGCAAGCAAGCTTCCTGTAACAGTTGTAATTTATCGAACTGTAGCAGAAACATTCCCACTATATTGACTCTTTACAGCAAAGACTTACATGTACATTCCAGTTTACTCTGTATTTAACTCTTACTTGCCTAATTTATAACAGTGTTTTTGTAAAGTTTCATTTCTTTGAAACCATGCCACGTGCTCAGCAGAAATTATATGCCCAGACTTGCCCCTGGCAGTCCCACCACATGTGGTAGTCATTAACCCTGTACAATCTGCCCAGTGTTCTCTTGCCCCAAAACAATAGGCCAAAGAAAAACATTAATTGTTTCCTGTCCCTGGTTCAATGTAGCAAGTTTGTGCTTCAGTGTGCCAAGCATTCAACTGGTTCTCTTTTATGTTAGCCAGGGTTTGTTTTCTGAACTACTATTATTATAAGCTACAATGCAGCTGTTTCTACTTTTAATACTATTCCATGAATTCACTATGCAGGGAGTATTGATGTCTGTTAATGAAGTCTTACGTGATTGGTTACAGCTTTTACTGTTTTAGTACTGTAAAAACAGTAGTGTTTTACTGTTATGAAGTCTTACATGATTGGTTACAACTTTTACTGTTTTAGTACTGTAAAAACAGTAGTTATCTACTGTTGAGACAATCATTTACTGTTGTGCCAGTAGTCATCTACTGTTGTGCCAGTAGTCATCTACTGTTGTGCCAGTACTCATTTACTGTTTCACCAATAAAGTACTACTGGGCATTTACTGTTTCACTACTGATTATTTACTTGGAATTTGCATAAAGTGTGAATAATTAGTAGATGTTTCCAGTAAATCCTTTTACTGATCAGTAAATAATGCCAGTACTTAACAGTAAATTGTCAGTACTGTTGGTTTGCCAAGGGCATTGGTGGAAGATGTGTATATCATTGTTGATGTAGTGTTTTGCTAACTTTAGTTTAACGTAGTACATTGACTTTCAATGCAGACAGTACCATCAACTTTATAGCAGCTCATATGGCAATTGTTTTTAAATCTTCATTAGTTGGATGGATCCTTCTTGACTGTGGAGAGAAAGAAGGATGACGGAACTTTTGAGGTGGTACACAATGATGCATCATGGGATACGATGTAAGAACCACTGTTGGCTAATTATGATTATAATGTACAATGTATATATGTGAACTATGTACATGCAAGGACTTAGTACATGTAATTTATATACATTTGCATCTAGTCAATAAATGTTGATTTTCTAAATTAGGATGAAGATATGTAAGGGAATTTGAAACAAGCTACACTTAAAAGCCAGTGTACGTTGTTGAATTGCACTAAGGCACAGAAATGTGTTGAGTGTACATTGTATCTAATAGTATGTATAAGCCGCTCCTTTCTACACAGTTATTATTTTATATTATTTCCAACCTCAGGTTTGAGTGGAAACGCACCAATGTTCTCGTGGGGCATAGCGAGGCTACGATCACATGGACCATCTCACCCGGAACTCCTTCCGGCACCTACCGCATCCGCCATTTTGGACATTCCAAGAACCTGGTTGGGGAGATCACCCCCTTTGTTGGCAGCTCCCGCCTATTTACTGTCAACCCTTAGCAGACATTAAATGACCTGTAAAGACTTAGCCAGAGATCCACCCACCTATCCCTCATATCTGACAAATGCCATTGGGTATAAGAACATGCTGTATGATTTTCTCTGCAATCTGTCTCTCTCGCACTCTGTCTCTCTCTCTCTCTCTCTTTCTCTCTCTTCACAGCTTGGATGGAAAATATTTTAAAAAGTATTAGTATTCAAAGTTGTTGTGGATTCTTGTTTTATTCATTATTGTAACCTTCTCACTGATTCTTTGTATATTCCGCTGTCACTCCCACCCTGCAGGGAGACCATTTTGACCTCCTTGCAAGTCCCTCTCAGTCTGCAGTTACACTATCTTGCCCTCACTTCCTCTGACTCTGTTAAAATAACATTTTGACACACAAGCAAACAAACAAATACACAAAAAACAAAACCTCCATACGCAGAAGTAATGATAACGGAAATTTGGCTATAAGTCTTACTGGGTCATTTGATTCATACCTTTCATGAGATCCCAACCCTCACATTGTGAGTAGTCAGTAACTTCTGCACACATCCAAGCCTTTGTTTAATGGACATATGGAACTGCAGTGATTAATTTGATAGTAGTAATGAGGTTATGTTCAGTCACATGATGTTGTTGGCATTGCTGGAATATTGTTGATCATCTCTCAAACATCATGCATCTCTAGCTTTCTTTAGTACATGTATGCAGAGTGACTCTAATTATTGCCAAAGCTGTATTGGCCAGGATTTAAACTGCATTATTGTGCAGTAGGAATATTTTGAAAAATTCATATCAACTAATATACACATATATTATTAATTATTGCCAAAAATATACCGGCAAGGATTTAAACTGGGTATAATTGTTGCATTAAGAATATGAGGAATGTTATTTTGAAAAATTCGTATCAAACTGATATACACATTATAATCAGGGTTGGTTAAGAATGACGATATGATAATTATTAATTATTGTATTTTGCAAATAATGCAATTATAGAATTGCAAATAATGCAATTATAGAAATGTTAAATCAAGGAGGTTTCCATAACGTCCTTTGTTAAGTAACACTTAACAAGAAATATCTTTACTTTTTCATAATTTTATGTTCAGAAATGTGACTTTTGTTGCTAGCTTGAGATTGTATGTTGTGCATACAGGGAATAATACAGATGTTGCAGAAGATTATTAAAGAAGAACTGAGTGGTTTTCATACTATGTGAGCAAAGCGTGTCAGGGCAAGGAGGTTAAATATTTTAATCTCCTTGATCAGGGCTGAGAAAACCAATTCACCATGCACCGTCTGGGATCGCAAAACGGGCGTGCGACAGTTTACCACAGTTTTTCAACTAAAACCGATTGACTTAACAAACGATTGTGCCACTGTCATTGTAGGATTCTAAAGTCCCTGGCACACTTTCAGAGGTCTTTGGGTTATTTATTATTAGTAGCAGCTGCTCAATGCAGTTTGACCTCACCTACAAATTAGTACAATGTACTTGACCTCGCCTATTTGACCACGCCTGTTTCTCCTTGGTTTCTCCATTTTATTCCAGACCGCCCAGACCTTTTCAAAACTTCTTAAACATTTTGGAACATCACGTGCTGGGGTTTCCGTAGACTACAGTCCATTTGATGATATAAAACTGAACAATAATCATCGCGATTATCATTATTTACGCGGTGACTTCATAGTGGACTCGTCCACTCGTGTGACGTAACGTGTTGTCCAACCTCCTGATTGTGGGGCAGTGCCAGCAGTGCCAGTCACCTACTGTTCTCACCTGTCTGTCGATCGTGACAAAAGATGAAGGGTTTCCTGTTCATCGCTGTAACCGTGTGTCTGTTCGGGGCGGCTGTCTGCTGTTGGTGGACAATACCACCACCCAAACCGCCAACACAACCTCCAGGTAAGCTCAACAACGTTATGTTACACAAGGGAAAGTTGGCGAAAGGAGTTGTGCTTTTCTAGTATGCAAATATATAAGTCCTGTCAAAACTACTGTACGTAAACAACGTCTGGTAAGGCGCCCGTTTCACACTCGTTCGATAACAAATTGAGAATATTCTTGGGTTAGTCTTGGATTTGTCGTACAAAATTCATCTTGTATGATCTTACGGAGTGGAGCCTCAAGTACATTTTGTAAAAGCTCCTGTCATAGCCAACCGTGCCTTCCCTACCACTCTCAACCTTCCCCAGACCATAGTCGGGGGTCGCAGTCGTGAGCAAGGTCGTCTGTGGTTGGCAGTTGATGTGAGAGGTCGGCTTCTGGTCGTCTACGCCAGCCGAATGTTTCAAAATGTTTTAAGAAGTGGTAGGGTAAACGGAAAGGTATGGGCGACCTGGAAAACAGGTGGCCCAAAACTACATGGGTCAACTGCTCTCAGCCCACCGCTGACCTCGGAAAGTGTGACAGGGGCTTTACAATCCCACAACAAAGACTATGGCACGGCGATTGTGGCCGCGTCGTAAGTTGCAAGTTGTTATACCACTGAGCTCTACATAAAAGATAATTCCCATATAAACAACACACATTGCCCTCTTGTGGTACAATCCAAATTGTAAATCGTGTGAGTTTGTGCTTCAAAAAAAAAGGGGGGGGCTGTTGCTTCTACGTTTTCTTTCCCAGTGAAATTAATGTATTTCTTAACGTTTACAACAAAACATTATTTCACAATTTTTCCTTTCAATCTGAAAGGCATCAAAGCCTTGATTGGACCACAAATATATTTCTGTTCAATTGGAAATTGAAGTAGGTATTCATTTGGTTTACTCTATTGTCCTTCAAGTGGAATAGTTCATTGATTGGAGTTGTTGAGTGATGGAAAGTATGTACGCCACTGTGGCGTGTCCAGAAAAGTAGTGTACCAATTATTTGATTTGTCATGCAGTGCCTACAACGCTTGTATACAATTTTCTTCACAGTTGAAGGCCTCTGGTCCAAGGGCATTGTTGTTCTTCCTTAGATGACTAACAGTTACATTCATACGTGGTTGGTAACACGTATGTCGAATTGGGGTTTCATGAAAAAGTATTTTGGGATTAAACCCTCTTGGCTACTGACTTGTAGATAGAGCACTTTGTTGTATAATTGGTCATTTTTGGCATCATTTGCACAGTGCGTGAGTGTGGTGTGTCTGTTGTACGTAATGTTGGTTATTATTTTTTAAAACTATTTTCCATGGGCAACAGAGATCTAGGACGTATTAGTATTGCGGTTTGTTTTTGGTTCTCTTGAGTGCGGGTTTCGTGCCCAACCCTTTCCGGTCAATGAACTCCAGTAAGCCTTTGTTATCAGTCCTTGAGCTCCTGCCAATGAGTGCTATTCATGACAGACCAAAGCCTGACCTACCTTCAGGCTGTCCGTTACGTGCGTACCTGTGTGTGAGTCACCTTCAAAAGTAATTATCTGTATCCGTAGTCCTTCGGCGTAACACACCAGCTTCACAGGCAGCTGCAGGCGATACGGAAGCACGTCACTGGCACTTAATTGACATTTTGCAGAAATTAAACGCTTTTGAAATAGAACTTCACATGATAACATTATAGCTACTATTGTTCCTATCGCGGCCCAAACGTTCTAAAGTCGCTGTTCGGATTTTCGGCAATCTTAATCAATCAATCAATCAATCAATCAAATGGTTTATTCTCAACCGACTTCGCAGCACCAGGCTGAATATCGTCAATTGTAACATTCGTTTAAAAACATTATGCGTTATAAAATACATTATATACATTATAATATCGTTGATGGTACATTACATTAAAAGGAGCGTCTTACTTTAAGGAACATATGGTGTACGAGTTCAACAATGAAGTTCTGACGTGACATAAATATAAAAGCAACAATTGTCAACAGTGTGCTTGGGTTTCATTTAGTATTAAGTATTCTTATCATCGACGGTACTGCACTATTTCTGTATCTAGTGGTACGAGAGATTGGTAAAGTCAGTGCTTTTGCGTTCCGTAGGTTACGTCCATGTGTCTCTGCACGGGTTCGGGGTAACAGGTCTGCTGTTCTTTCTGATGCTTGTAGGCTGGCGGCAAATTTTCGGCAGAGGCTGATTCGTCTCTGTTCGAGAGTTTCAAGTCCGCACAGTTGCAAGGCTGACGCGTAGTCGGTGTAGTATCGCCCGAGGATCGTCCGGCAGGCGCGTCTCTGAATCTTTTCAAGAGTTGCAGACTGTTCGCGCGTTAGGTTGTGGTGGTACACTGGGGCGCCATACTCCAAGATTGGTCTGACATAACCGCAGTACACTGTAATCAAGTCAGCTACCGGAAGTCCGAATGTTTTCAGTCTTCTGAGCATATACATGCGCTTATTTGCCTTTTGTGTAGATTCGCTGACTTGTCTGTCCCACTTCAAATTGGCTTGCAGCCACATCCCCAACACTTTAGCCACGTCCACCGTCGGAAGGGGTTTGCCCTCAAGAGTTATGGGTGGAGGGGGAGGAGGATTCCTCTTAAAACACACAGTTAGTACCATGCATTTATCCGGATTCAATTTCAGTTGTGCGTTGTTAGACCACAGTTCGAGTGAGTCCACTTGTTCTTGAATAGTTGACTGCTCTCTCACATGTTTGTTTTCACCGAGTGATAAATCGTCCACGTACTTCCACCTATCGTCATGAGATCCACTCGCGTCATTGATCATGCACAAAAAGATAACGGGGCCTAGCTTAGTACCTTGGGGCACACCTGTAGATAGTGTTTCCCAGTCGGACACGGCTGATCCGTAACGTACTCTCTGTCGTCTTCCGGTTAGGAAACTTACAATCCATGGTAGTATTGAGACTCTAGTGCCCATGTCCAACAGTCTGCATATGGCGAGTTGATGGTTGACGGTGTCGAATGCTTTTGTGAAGTCGGTTAAGACTACCCTTCCAACATTAGTCAATCTTCGGGTGACTTCGGTATCTGTATGGTTCTTTTGAATCCTGTGTCAGTGGACCGAGTGTATTTAGTATATAATTCAGCGGACTGAGTGGTGACAGTGTATGTGTTTTATAACGGTACGATTCAGCGGACCAACGTCATAGAGCGTTACAAAGCCATGCCGATTTCAACAGAAATCTTGGTGCCCCACCTCCTATGCATAGTTTGGACATTTTCGTTTGTCTTCTCGTGATATCCAGATTTTGGGCCTCCTGTCGGCTTTCCTTGGTACTGCAGCATATCTTGCTAAGCTATGTCAGTAACTAACCTCACATTTGAATCAAGATAAATACTTTATATGTTAATGTTTCACGATGTACTTTTTGCTTTTACCATGCAGCGACCCCGTGTCCTCCTGGAGTGAGCCAAGTGAACTGTCTCACAGACCCGTGTAGCCTGGCCACATGTGCCCCGTACCCGAGCGCCACATGCGAGGCTAACTACTGCGGAGGCTGCAACGCTGTGTTCTACGACAGCAATGGCAACAAAGTAAACTGTGATGGTAGGAGAAAACATTACAACTCCATAACACTCCATCTGCAGCTACAAGCAAAATCAAAAATCGCGTTTATGTTTGTTAGATCGACTTACAATTGTACAGTATAACTTGCCTACGTAAAGTAAAAATAATACCAGAAATCAAATACAACCGCACCAAATCATTCGCTATTCATGTCATAAATCCTACAATTACAAACTAATCAACATTACTTGATGTGTGCTCTTTAGTGAAAGCAATTATATGTACACGTGTCTTTTGTTTGTTTGTCCTGGACGATACTCGATAGTTAAACAAGACTTTCGAATCCCGTTATATCTTTATTGTGAGCATCAGAGAATAAATAAACTTTTGATCGAATTTAACAAGTAAAGTTAAACTGTCATTTTCCTAACGTACCCACAGACCCCTACTGTCCGTCGGGGGGCCAATACCTGCCTGGTATCTTCTGTGGGCGGGGCCCTGATCGCCAGGACTGCCGTTCAACTCACTCCTGCCAAGTCCACCCGGCGGACCTCTGGGCTGTATGCTGTCCCAACACGGGTGAGAGCTGTAGAATTTAGTGGGGTTACCAGGCGAACCATATACTAGTATTGTACTGTAGTTGTTGTGTGACACGCGTTCGATGATATTAGGCATATAGAAGTAGCTTTCCGTGTCTAGTATGTTTGTGCGTTTTTTTTTACCTATATTTAACCTTGAATCATAAAGTATTTGGCGCTTTTCAAGAGTTCAAGGGAGGAGGTCAGGGATCGTTTTTACATACCATAGGATATTATAGCAAAAAAAATAGTTATAGTCATTCATATCCTAAGTAATAGATTCAAATTCAATAATCATATCTAGTAGATGATAATCAACGATAGTATCATTCCATATTCTATTGTCATATTTAGATTATAGGGGTTCTTTTTGTAACATGTTTTTGAATGCCGTAACAGAAGGTGGTTTATTGTTGTGATGTCATCCACAGTTGGCGAATGCCCGGACACCACTGGGATGTTCGGTATCTGCGTTGAGAGTTGCAGCAGTGACGCCGACTGTACTGCAGAGGGACAGAGGTGCTGTTCTAACGGATGCGGACATGTTTGTATGGACGTGACCAGAGGCTAGAGTCAGCCCACAGCAGACATGACTGTAGCCCAGTCATTGTGACTGTTAGATTGGCGCTGACCAGCATAAATGCAGTAGCAGCTACATTTAAAGTATTACAACGTCTTCCTATACGTAAAGCAAATTATGATACAGATACGATAGTTACATGTATAATCAAAAATGGCCAGTTATACTTCAGTCAGGTAACAGAAATGATTATGAAGATCCAAGCAGACGATTTTCCCGAAAGATGTGCTTGGAGATAATAACACTAAGTATACCAATTGTTGAAAAGTTTTGATAAACCCCAAACAAAAGGACGTGTTGTCAATATGTCTTGACGATACAAGACGATAGGGGTGTATTGCATGACACAACACCAGCTGATATGAAAGTCTTTTGAAAATTTTATTCCAAGTATCATTGAATTAAAAGTTACATCTTCCATACAAAAGGTACAGACTGGCTTACCTAAGTATGGTTATGTAAAACGCATGGATACGGAATCTTGGGCTAATTGTTTTCAACTCGTGGAAAACATTGCATAACATAACATGGCATAACATATATATAATATATATAAACCTTGTATATCATACATCAATGTAAAGTATTTTGAAGGAAATTTAACAAACAGTTGTTAATAGACGTGTAATAACACGTCTACCATACAAGTCCGCGAAGCACCAAACTCTTCATTTAAATATAATATAAGTGGCAGAAATGAACCTTCATCCGTAAAACCATAAAGCTACACGCGTGATATCTACCCTTCCTCCAATATGTATGCAAAATTCAAATGAATAAATAATATGCAATAGTTTAGATCTGTCATATACATTCACATGGAATGGCACGTGGTTAGCACAACGCAATAAGGAGTGAAACCTTTGAAAATGTATAATATGCATGAAAGGACTAATTTGCGAACTATATTTTTGCATGTGATAATCTCTGCATGTTAAATCATATCATTTATGATAATTAGTAAAGCCCCGTGTTGTTAGGCTAAAGTAGTGCATACACAATGTCCTTTATGATTAGTGAATTCAGAGGTACTTTAAACATACACCAGTGAGTTATTGACGCTGTCGTTCACACTGGATTAGAAATCACAACCCCCACAGTCACAACCCCCACAGTCACAACCCCCACAATCACAATCCCCACAATCACAATCCCCGCAGTCACAATCACCGCAGTCACAATCCCCGCAGTCACACCCGGGACCACAATGGCACCAGCAACACCAATCGCACGTGCTGTCATGCCTGCGTCGTTTCTTCTTGCCGTCTGTAGGCGCGTCTGCAGCACCCATCACAGCTACAGGGGGCGCCGCACACTCCTCTACAATGACGCCTGGGGATGTATACAATAATTACATGTACAAGAAGGATTGACTTTTCTACACTGGGCATTCCGGCAAGTAGAGTGTTTAATCATGTCATCACCGCGTGCGCCGCCATGTTGGTATCCATAATTGCATTTCCAGTGAATCATAAAAAAATCTTCTGACCCTGTCCAATAGCCACTACTGAATGTCTTGCTGGCTCAAGAAGAGAATACCAGAGGAATGATAAAACATATACTAGTAGATTATGCTGTGTACGTAAGAAGACACACAGATTCTGTGCTGGTACCAATATAATAGAGACTAGTACTACCTTTGGGGGTGACGATAGGCTGAGTTGTGACTGGAGGAGGGTTGACAGGATATGGAACCTGTCCAAAACTGACTTGGTCGGGATGTGTGTGGGCTTGTTGTAGAGGAGGTCCTAAGGGTTGTCCCCCGGAGTTCACGGCTTCGTGGTACGGCGGAGGAGGCTCGGTTTCCATACTGCTGAGTACAGGTGGCTGAGAAAGAACATCATTATTCTCAGCCAGTTTATCTACACAGGCAGGTTACGTCTGTAAGGTACATGTAACCTAACGTCAACTCTCATAATTCCGCTGGGTACCCTAAGACCCCCACCATAAATAAAAAAAATAACGTTAACAAAAACGCTTATCTCCAAGCAGATCTTTTGGTGGCTGCAAGACAGTATCAACTTGGCAAGATAGTGTACTTTCATTTCAATTTGTCTATTTTTTCCACCTAAAACTTAGGTAAATAACCTTCCCAGCAGACTTTTGAGCTTGTTTCATTTCATTCAAAAATGTACTGCCCCTTTGTTAACTGTAATACAGGCACAGAAATACTCATAAAGAATAGAAAAATCTACCAAGATACAGTACGCTTTGATGAGTAAACATTACCGAAATGCCTAAATAGTTACTTCCGGGTACGAAAGTATTATGTTGGGCGGTTGAGCTGCGCCACATACCATCGTACGACGAACCTACGATGTTTTCTTTCCTGCGAAGATATCACCGTACGTCGTAGTGTAGGTTTAAATGATAATAAAATTTGAGACTATTACACCCGTTTCTTCTAAAGTCTACGTATGACATCATCGTTGCGGAAAACCATCGCAGGTGCGTTGTACATAGTCACGTTCAATGTATGTAACCGGGGCTTAACAGCAAGAAGTGGCTCAATTAGACTATTTGTGGAAGTGACTGATCGTTCTTATATTACAAGGAAGCCAGAGGTCATAGATGCCTTTCAAATGTAGAGCGCTGTTGTGGTTTTATGTTACACTCCCTAGACCCGAGTTCGTATTGCGGCCATTTTAGGCAGGCAAACAGACAGCATGGATTTGGATTGTTATTGAACCTCCTTGCTGAGACTGACGACAGTTATAAACAGTCGTGCGAACGTTAACGCGATTCGCACGACTGTTTAGACCCATGGAACTGTCGTGCGTCTAAAGTGTGAATTGTTAGTTAGAAGCACCACAACAGAATATTCAATACGTGAAGTCTGTGAGTGTATCTGTGTTTCATAATGCGAGTCTAAGTTTACACAAAAGGGATTCACTGTACCAACGTAACCACCCAAGAAACCGGCAGGAAAAAAAGCATGTTTTCCTTACCAACGAGACAGGTAGACCAAAAAAGAGAGAGGTGTCGGCCAGCAGGAACGGGAAGTTCTTCTGATCTTCAACCTGTTGACTGTGTTTACACTTCCGTCGTGGGAGGGGGGTGACTTTATAGTTTCCTCAAAAAGACATTATTTGTCGTAAAGGTCTGACGAGTATTACTAGTACCACGCGTCCGGGTATACAGCGCTGTTTCACTGAGAGTCAACCTAAAGTCATTCTTAAACGAATCAACTGAACACCTTTAAAAAGTAAGAGGCATTTTAGTGAACAGATAATGTGTAGACTGGGAGAGGTTGGCACAGGAATGACTCAGCCCCTGTGTTTGCCATAAGGTCGTTTACGAATGGCTTAAAGCCATAGACAATAGAGCGGGGTCACAACAGTTGGCCCTCTGTGAGAGAGAGCACAAGGCCTTTAGCTAAAACATTAAAAAGGCTGTCTTGGGGGATTTGTGAGACCTCGGCAGTTTGGGAGTGGCTCGAGCAGGAAAGACTTTATATTTGTTGAATTAGTTTTAAAAATGACCTTTTTTTCATCTTGAAGAATTTCGCACCCCCTTTAAGATAGTGGAATGATCGTCAGCTGGCTATTTGACCCCCAAAAGGACCGATCCAAATGTTCCGGTTAGGGGGTTATTTGCCAAATGTCTGTAAAGAATTTGTTGGAAAAATATTAAGGTCTGAAGTTTGAGTTTAAAATATTTGGGGCATGCAGGTAACTTAGACAGAGATGAACATATCTTTCTGTGTTGTTGTATAACCTGCAGTCATTGTGAATGTTAGATTGGCGCTGACCAGCATAAATGCAGTAGCAGCTACATTTAAAGTATTACAACGTCTTCCTATACGTAAAGCAAATTATGATACAGATACGATAGTTACATGTATAATAAAAAATGGCCAGTTATACTTTAGTCAGGTAACAGAAAAGATTATGAAGATCCAAGCAGACCATTTTTCCGAAAGATGTCCTTGGAGATAATAACACTAAGTATACCCGACAATTGAAAAGTTGTTGATGAACTCAAACAAAAGGACGTATTGTCAATATATATTGTCTTGGCGACTAGTACAAGTCGATAGGGGTGTATAGCATAACACAAGACCAGCTGATATGAAAATCGTTTGAAAATTTTATTCCAAGTATCATTGAATTAAAAGTACATCTTCCATATAAAAGGTACAAACTGTTAACTAGGTATGGTTATGTAAACCGCATGGATACGGAATCTTGGGCTGATTGCTTTCAAGTTGTGGAAAACATAACATAACATGGCATAACATAATATAACATAGCATAACATAACATAATATATTATACATAATATAACATAACATTCCACATATAAACCTTGTACATCATATACATCCATGTAAAGGATTTTGAAGGAAAATAATAGAAGTGTAATACCACGTCTAAACATACAGGTCCGCGAAACCCCAAATTCTTCATATGAATATAATATAGTAGTGGCAGAAATGAATCTTCATCCCTTAGACTATATAGCTACACGCGTGGCATCTATCGTGTAAAGACTAAAGTAGTGCATACACAATGTCCTTTATCATTACAAAGGTTATGTATCAGCAGGTACATTAGAAATACACCAGTATGTCATTGACACTGGATTCGTTTCACATGTACAGGCCAGGCTAGAAATCAATGGCACAACCCCTCGCAAATACAACACAGGGCACGACCCAAACCCTCGCAAATACAACCCAGGACACCACCCACGCAGTCACAACCCCCACAGTCACAACCCCCGCAGTCACAACCCCCACAGTCACAATCCCCGCAGTCACAATCCCCGCAGTCACAATCCCCGCAGTCACAATCCCCGCAGTCACAATTCTCACAGTGACACCCGGGACCACAATGGCACCTGGAGCAACACCAATCGCACGTGCGGTCATGCCTGCGTCGTTTCTTCTTGCCGTCTGTAGGCGCGTCTGCAGCACCCATCACAGCTACAGGGGGCGCCGCACAATCCTCTACAATGACACCTGGCGATATATGCAATATTTACAAGAATTAACATTTTCTCTCACACTGGGCAAGAAGAGCGTTTTCTCATGATGTCACCATATCTACAGCTAGGTCAAGAAAAGAACTCCAGAAGAATACCAATAAAACATATAGAATGCTGTGTATGCTTCAGCTAAGTAGGAAGACAGATTCTGTGTGAATCACCTTAGAGACTGTACCTTTTGGGGTGACGATCGGCTGAGTGGTGACCGGAGGACAGGATACAGTGCTTGACAGGTTAGGGTGGTTGACAGGATACGGAACCTGTCCAAAACTGACTCCGTTTTGGTCGGGATGTGTGTCGGCTTGTTGTGGAGGGTGTCCCAAGGCCGAGGGTTGTCCCCCGGGGATCACGGCTTCGTGGTACGGTGGGGGCTGCTCGGTGTCCATACTGCTGAGTACAGGTGGCTGAGAAAGAACATCATTATTCTCAGCCACTCTATCTACACAGGCAGGTTAATCAAGGAGCTCGAGGTAACCTCCTTGGGTAAAAAGTAATGTAACTTGTTACGTACACGTGATTTGTGTAAATTTTGTTAAGAAATAATTAAGCAGCTTGCTTTTTATCTGACATTGTCTATAGTGGCAACTATTACGAATCATGGGAATATCAAGATATACCACCACGGCTTGTACTGGGTACGGGTACGGAAGTATTTTCTTGGGTGGTTGAACTGTAGGTTTGTATGTCTACTTGCCCACTAACCAAGAAGTGTGCGAATGTTAACATTCAATCTACACGATTCGACCTTAGTTCCTCCTGTGACTAGTCACACCACAACAGTGAAGACGCGGCCTATGGTAAAAAACTTCAAATCTGACCATAGCAACAGAAAAGTGCACGTGTCTTTGCCACACAAGTTTTCACAGGAGCTGCCTTTTGATTGAATTGAGAATCGCCACCGAGTCACTGTAAGTTCTGAGATCGGCTCTACGTTTTAAGTAAAGTGTTAGTTAACTTTTTAATATTCGTTTGGCCATTTGCGCATCATTTCCCCTATCGAACCATTCATTTGCTAGCATTTTAGATGTCTCCCTCTTATTCTTAGTGGACCGTTTGAAAAGTAGCATTAGCAGCTCAGCATATACATGTTGTACAAACGACGCCACATCACCGCAAGTCACAGATCGTGGCTCCGCCTTAGCATTTTCTTGGAGCTTCGTGACAGAGATGTCTTTGCGGCCTTCCCCTACCCTCCACTAAATTGGAGAAAATGTAAGAATAATTATTGTAGAAAGACACTGTACTCAAACGTTAACAACATCACTGTTATTTGGTTCCAAAGCACCCGACAATTTTGGATTTTTTTCCACGTCCCCCGTGAGAGCGGCTTCATGATGGCGGTCAAAGTAACGCAAATGTTCGCACATGAGTTGAAAGATAATGCCATGTTCAAATGACTTTGAAATTATATTCATTCAAGTAACGAAGAAAATTGAAGGAGGGTTCAATCATTGCATTTGAGTCAGTGCCCAATAAACAATGTATCCCGAATCCAGTTGGATAAAATGTCAACGCAAACAGACAGTCTTAGACTAGACTAGATATGCATGGAAACCCGTCCTTCAGACGCTTATAGTTTGCTGGAAAAGCAGAACATGTTAAACTTTCTTCTCAGTGTTAGTATAGATCTGATCAACCTCAATAGATACATCTGAGTAATACAACCCTAAGCGTTCCGCAATATTTGCACTTATATCTGAAACTCATTGATTAAGATCCTGTAACCTCTTCTCTTCTTTCCAACTCTCAGGAACCCCTTGAGTTTGAAGGATCAACTTCATCAACTACAAAGCAGTTCTGTGGACGCAGCTTCACTGTTATTCAACTCAAGGTAGTTACGGTTCTCGTTTCTCCATGGTGGATGGTGGATGAAGTTGCGCAATGTCTAACCGCACGTTACGCAATGCGAAGCCAGGCCAAGCAAAGGGAAGCAACACTGTCTATTTTTCAGGTCTTTCAATTCACTCTTTTTAACATTGCTACAATTCGAGCAAGGTGAGCAAGTCATTAATAGTGCACACCCATGCCACTCAACCAGCTATTGCTATTTTGGCGGCCTATGGCCAGCTTTTTTTAAAAGCTTTCTTGTTTCCTTAGCATTTGGGATATGGTAAAAGCCCGCTTCTCCGCTCTGCATATTTTTAAAGATGTAAAAGAGCTGTTATAGTATTTCTACATGCATATGCTATAGGACCGGACACTCTCTGGTGTTTTGATTGGTAGTAAGATGCAGATTGTGGACTGATGTCATATTCCCACACAACTGAACGTGTTTAAAATCAGATCCTCACACAGAAATAGATGTGGTTATGCTGGGTATGGGAAAAATTATCCATCTATTCAAGACCATCTTTCTGTGCTATTCTCACGTTATTCACAACAGATCGGCTAAACCTGGTCTCAGGAATGTTGGACGGTGTGGGAGTACATCGAAATTCCAAAGTCCTGACTCATCCCTAGAAGGCAAAAAGCAACTGGGCGTCAACTTGAAGAGAGACAAAGGTTTACAGTCGAGGGGGTCAGGAAGGTTATAACGACGCTTATGTTAGACAAAGCCGTTTCAAACATTTCTGATCAGAAGACAGATAAACCTCACCGAATCTCGATAAAATGGATCCAAAATGTTCTGATCGTGATGTTGGATTTTTTTCATGAGATACAAAATCAAGGGGACAAACTTTGCAGATGTTTAGCAGGTGGGAAACAAGAGAAGAGGTCATAGGGTCTCAATCAATATATTTCAGATATTAGACCAAATATTAAGTAAAGCATAAAGTTGCATCTTTTGAGATTCATCTGATCTATGTTACAACACTGGGAAGGAAAATGTTCTACCTTCTCAGCAAAGTGAGAAGTCAGTACCCCTTCAAGCGTCTATAGGGCGGGAGTTCCAAACCTGACACCCGAGTGCGCCGTGCACGCAGTCTCGCACACACAGGGTCTTATTAACGCTACAAAACATCTACCAATCAGTGGCTCTGCTTCACGGTGCAGAATGGACGCGTGGTAGCGAAAATACCAGCTCGGTTTATAGCTCAATCAAAAATGCATAAATTGACAAATATTTTGCACGTTATATTACATGACTTGGAAGATGTACAACAGCGTCCTAAAGGATCATCGCCTTTAAAACGTGACTCAATTCATTTGCAAGAAAGGAACAGCGTCGCGAATGGTCATAAATCAACACCCAACTAAGGCACAGACCCGGGCCATGGACATGACAAGGCGTATCTTAGGGGATCGTTTAGAGAAGAAGGAGTGCCCTGGTAGACTTTCAATCTACCCAAGAAGGTTATACGGAGATATAACCTCCTTGATCTACCTATATAACACCACAGCCCATATGTCAACTTGTCGTTTTGGAAACCCAGTGGGAAACCCAGGGGTAGTAAAGTTTGGTTAGAAATTTTTACTGGCGTCAACGCCCATGGCCACCCTCAAGCACAGGACAGGTTTTCACTTAGAAAAACCAAAGAAACGATCGAGAACCGTAACTACCTTGAGTTGAACAACAGTGATGCTGTGTCCACAAAACTGCTTTGTTTGTAGTAGAAGACGTTGAACCTTTACACTCAAAGGGTTCCTGCGAAAATGTTCAATCTACGCCAGGCAGACAACACTGTAGACGTCCTCGGGCGAGACTGTACTGTCTGGGAGCTCGCGTTTCTGATAGTTTTATCACCGCGAAGCCCAACGGCAAGAAACACGCCCCTTAGAGTTGCTGCTCTTTTCGGCATTGCAACTGACCTGTGATAATTGACCTATGGTGATTCGGAGTCGACCTTGAACCGATGTTTATTCCATATGTGTATCTTCAGAAGAAATTGGCGCACATGCATATGTCTACACACGAAAGATCCAATTAATACTCCAAGTAAACCGGAATGTATGACTTGATGTATATAACTTATTGTATATATATGACTGGTTTATTGAACTGTTAAGTTAAAAAGTACAGTATTGCAGGAGCCCTTTTCGGGGGAACTGAATTGCACTGACACTGTGCCGTACACACAAAAAGTTGTTGTTGGCATCTTGCCGTACACACAAAAAGTAAAGCTATTATAACGATTAAAATCAAAACCCACTAATATCACTTATTACCTTCGCCAAGAAGGTTATGTTTTCGTGGCTCTGTGTGTGTGTGTGTGTGTGTGTGTCAACAGCATAACTCGAGAAGGCTTAGATGGACTATCATGATATTTGGTAGGTGGGTAGGTCTTGATGAGACTTCGAAATGATTAGATTTTGGGCCCCCTGGCGGCTTGTTATGGTACTGCAGCGGAACTTCCGGTTTTGATATCTCGTGACCTGGACATGCTAGGGTCACTAATTTTGGTTGGTAGGTAGCTCTTGTACCCGGGAAGAAGTGACGTAAGTTTGGGCCCCCCTAGCGGCTTGCTCCGGAACTGCAGGAGCATTTGTATGAAAATGTTTAAAGTAGGATATCTCAATCACGGGTTGACGGATCGTTTTCATATTTGCTATGTAGGTAGCTTAAGTGATGCTTGACATAATTAGATGACAATTATGCAAATTAGGAGCCAGCAGGAACGGGAAGTTGTTCAACCTGTTGACACTGTTTACGCTTCGAATCCGTCGTGCGTGGGAGGGGGGTGACGTTATAGTTTCCTCAAAGAGACATAATTTGCTGCAGGTCTGACGAGTATTACAGCGCTGTTTTACTGAGAGTCAACCTAAAGTTCTTAATTAAACGAATCAATTGAACTCAACTAAAAAGTAAGAGGCATTTCAGTGAACAGATAATGTGTAGACTGGGACAGGTTGGCACAGGAATGACGCAGCCCCTGTGTTTGCCATAAGCTACATGTAAATGTCGTTTACGAATGGCTAGCCATAGACAATAGAGCGGGGTCGCAACAGTTGGCCCACTGTGAGAGAGAGAGCACAAGGCCTTTAAGGGCTAAAACATTGAAAAGGCTGTCTTGGGGGGATTTGTGAGACTTCGACAGTGGCTCGAGAGTGGCTCGAGCAGGAAAGACTATTTGTTGAATTAGTTTTAAAAATGACCTTTTTTCATATTGAAGAGTTTCGCACCCCCCCTTTAAGATAATGGAATGATCGTCAGCTGGCTATTTGACCCCAAAAGGACCGATCCAAGTGCTCCGGTTAGGGGGTTATTTGCGAAATGTCTGTATAGAATTTGTTGGAAAAAGGTCTGAAGTTTAAGTTTAAAATATCTGGGGCATGCAGGTAACTTAGACAGAGATGAACATACCTTTCTATGTTGTTGTATAACCTGCACTAACTGTGATCATAACATAAAGGAAGTTGATAGAAAGTCCCAAATTAAGTGCAACATTCAAGTTTTTTACCCAACCAAGGAGGTTAAAAACCCTCCTTGACCCAACAATATAACTAGCAAAGAAACAATGAGAAATCGGAGGTCTCATACCTTTTTGTGAATTTGTGTGACTCCAGACCAACGTCCTGCTGGCTTAAGGCCAGCTTCTGTGTCTGACTGTTTGTGGTCTGTGGTTAAGGAATTCTTACCGCTCACGTGCTGTCACAGCTGTACACAAATACACGCACGCACGCACGCACACACGCACAGACAGACAGACACACACACACACACACACACACACACACACACACACACACACACACACACACACACACACACACACAGACACACACAGACACACACAGACACACACAGACACACACACACACACACATACATACAAGTGTAAATGCACCTGGGAAGTAGAAATACTCTGTTTACAAAGGAACTCGCCAACTATTGCAGTTTTAAACAAAGATTGCAGGTGGCATAAAATTTTAATCAATTCACGAAGGTCATATGGCACTCCATCTCGTCCAGAAACAAAATGCTTCTTGACTTCTTTCACCCAACTTGTGGTGCAGCGATAAACCATATACAGCCACTCTCTGCTACAGACAGTATGTACTTCAAGTATCAGGAAAATTGTCATAATATTTGTCGTTTTTAAAAGCCAACGTCACTTATTTCCAGCCACCTTGAAAAAAGTGCATGAATTAGATGTTAACATTTTAGCATGTTTTACTAGAAACTACAGCCAGCTGTGTGCAAGAAACTGAAGGATCCGCTTCTTCGTCTTTCAGTTGTGATGGTCACTTTATGTCACTTTGATGATATCATCATCACGTTTACTGAAGTTTTATTTGAGCATTTGATAAGTTGTTATTTAAAGTAGTAAAATCGCTCATTAGAAAAATACACATATTGTCTCCGACTGTAAAAGATACAGATGCCAGTTTCATTTAAATGCCAATAAAACTTTTACATTAAGTCGCAGTCACAACCGTCGCAACAGTCACAGTCACAGTCGCAGTCGCAGGGGTTAACACAGCACACCACACAGCAGCAGATGTAAGCGTCCGAATCATTGGTCCGCTGCCTCTGGCCACGCCTGCCGTTCTGAATGGCTGGATCCGCACCCTGCACCATGACACCTGAGAAGAAAAAAAATTTTCAAGACCGTTTCAAATTCCCGCCCAGCTCCAAGAAAAACACATCATACTACCGATATCATCGCTAATTGCATTGTTATCATTGGTTGAACTGCTAATTGAGATGGACAGTCAGGGTCGGTCTGTTCCAGGCCGTACCAGGGTATTGTTGGCTTCAATGGGGGTGTTCTGGCCTTGTCATATCAATGAACAAAAGAACGTTAAATACTAAAATTGCCCAACTGAGGAAATGTTCAGTATCTTCGTACAATGCTTCGTCTTTCTAGTCTTGCGTCATTTTCTTTTCTATATATTATTCACCGTGCGACTTGCAATATCAACATCTTTTAGAGATCAGTCTATACCGCTAAACAAGAAATGTCAAATACAGACGTTTCAGATGCCATCCAGCATCCTTCTTCAGTTAAAGTAACTGTTGACACCCGTTGACTTACAATATCATTTAAATGATAAAAAATTCAAGAGATGAGCCAAAATTAACCACTTGGCTACTGGGCTGGGGTTGAGTTGCAAACAGGTAACCAGGATGATCCCACATTTCTGTTTTAGAACGCTGTACTACAGGTAGATATTTTGAGTACGATTCCAACATACGTTCAGTAAAACAGACAAACTGGCTGAGGAAAATGCTCCTTAAGCATTTAATGCCGTTCGAAGGAAAAAATATAAGATAAAAAGAAACATAACGAAAAGAACGGGACAGGCATGTAACGAAAGGAACGACACAATTTTTTTTCACCAGCAAACGTCATGACCTCACAAACGTCTCGTGCTGAACAATGGTAAGAAAAAGAATACAAAAGTGTAGATCAATGAAGAAAAAACAACACCTTTGTTAGTAGGTACAGGCTGGTGAGAGATGGGAGGGTATGCCGGTGCCAGGGGGTGAGCTTGCACTGCGTGGCCCGGGTACCCGCCGTTCGACTGGACCCCCTCCCTCGGCGGCCCTGCCTGGTGGTAAGGCACATTTGCAGGGTAAACGGTCCCCCCACAGTTCGCACGGTTGGCAGATTCCACATTTAACTGAGACGTGGAAACAGTAGCCAGGCCACCCCCAGGCTGTGGCGGGGGGAATCCACCATCTTGGTTTCTGGTCACGCCGTACGACATATTGCTTCACCGCCTCTTCAAAAGTCACAGAAAAATGTGACTGCTTCAGATACCAAATAAACAGGGTCGCTTAGTGTGATGGAATTTATTACGTCATGGGACAGGGGACGCACATCGAAGTATGCTATAAATGAAACACGCCTTACTGAATAATTGATGATCAATTTTCTATTATTGAATTATTGATCGCGCACGACTATATGGAACACTCATAGAGACAAGAGCATTTATGTAGGAATACATATAATACAATTAATCGTACTGGATTTTCATGTATCTTTTTCTCAGGTTGGCTTTTTTCATCCTATTCTAAAAAAGGCCGATGTTACTCCAGCTTGCAAAGGACCGCAAATACCAAAGGCACACGTCATTCAATTTGAACAAAGGAAATAAGAGCTAATGTCAAAACTCATTAGAGCAATGGAGGTTATTACTACACGGATGATTCCATAGCGTTGTAACACTGCAAACCTTTTCCTTAATTGTCCATTAATTAGCTGTCGCTAAAAACAGACAAAACTCAGTATAGTTTTAATGTTTTTCCCGCTCTTTCAGTTGTCTCATCAACATACACTGCCGAGAATAGATCCCAAAGCCCTGCCCACCTGCGTCAAATATAGAAATGCAAAATATTTAGTATAATACAAATATTTGACAAAAATGCAGCCACTCCCTCATTGGTTGAACCAAAAATTGCCATGCTCTATCTTAGCTGGTATTTGACTTTTTCTGACACCTCTGAGTCGTGTCTACCTGTCGAAGTAACACGATCGGTCGTCAATCGAGCGGAAATTGTTTTGTTTTCAGCCGAGTCAAAGGCAAAGTCCCGACAACACGCTTGAATGATGGTGTAACCGTTCGCGTTGGACCTGTTGTTTACAATTCTGCTAGAGAGTGAAGCTGCTATTTGAACGATGTCGTGGACAAAAGCCCTGTATATATATGTTGAAGAGGAACTTAATTGCACGACTATTGTGGCAGGTATAATGTATGGCAACGTGTACATCAATGGAAGTTGAACTATTGCTCTCTATCTCTCTCTCTCTCTCTCTCTCTCTCTCTCTCTCTCTCGCATTCCAGGATGTGCTAATTATTTATCACGTCTAAGAGACTTTCCTGTTTTTTCAACAGTGAAGACACTCTAATTGATATGCTGATACCATAATAACTCGCACACAATATGTCCATGCTGTATGCTGCGTCAGGAAAGTATAACAATGTCTCCCTATCACGGAAGGAAAGAATACACACATGTTGTGTGACAAATTGCAAAGGAAAGTGTGTTTTATTTCGATTACCTTCTTTGAGTAAAACACATGTTATTGGCGTTTATTGAATCCTGCATGTGTTGACGGTGCATCCATCTGAACTTCTTACAATTTAGCACAAGAATACTCGCGATACAATTCGTGTAAATAAAGGAAAAGCCTTGCTTAAAACTGTCACAGCCGGGCATGGATCTTAAATGCAAGTAATCTAACAGGTGTTTTAAAACTTTAACAACAATTCGTCAAGCCTGTCATTCACATGAAATGTGAACTTTGAACCCTGGAACATTAATCGACGAGTCTTCACTAACGTCAATCATGACTTTAAGGGGCCAGTGGGAAACTGACAGACACCGACTGTCCCCTTAAGTCTTTATTGAGCATTGGTGATGTCTTTCGATGTTAAATCTGTATGATGTAACTAGCCTCTACCAGGCTTCAAAAGCGGCAGGAAAGAGTAGAATTTGGCCAAATACAGATAACATGCCAGGGGAGATGTTCCGCTAAAGGAGTATAGTTTGCCGCTTCTAAAGCCTGGTAGAGGCTATGATGTAACATTTCGAAAAGAGTCACATAGTTATTTATCTAGAGTGGTAGGACTGAATCTTTTACCTACTAAATGCACTAATAAAACTCACACAGACCTTTGTTTCTTCATCATCGATGTCGATCGACGGTGGAAAATTTACGAATGCCAATCGGGACTTTGGAGGCCAGTAGGACGCCATGTTTCACCGACTGTTCCTCCCAAGTCCCGATCGGACACACGTTGTCTCATATAGAAATCTCAGAAACAGTATGTCCTCAACATAATGCTGAAAATATTTTACATTGCATTATATAGTAATCATGGCAGATAGATTTTCCATAGCCCTTTAACGTTGATTTTTATCACAGATATTGCGCTTGTTAGGTCAGTAAACCAGTTCGACTCTGCATCTAAAATGACTCATTACTTTGTATAATCTACGTATATAGATATATAGCGCTACCCCATATGTCTAGTGCTTTGTAAACACCCGCATGTGTACCTTGTAACCACTTGTTAACCTCCACCAGGCCTTTCTATGGGGGTACGGATCGTAGATTTCGGAAGAAAAGGGAATGGTTGGCAAGGAGAGTCAGTCCACGTGAAGGTTTAATTTCCCCCTCCGAAGCGGGCAAATGAACTCTACGGTGGCTAAACTCCCCTTGGCAATCATTCTCCCTATTTGGCTAAATTTTACTGTTTATAAACCCCCGTTGTTAGTCTGGTGGGACTAACCGCTTGTATTGTATAATGAATATTGTTCAGTCGCAAGGGCTAGCCATTCATGATAGCCTTTGGCTAGTTGGATAACCCTGGCCGTTTGCCATACAGGCGAACAAATAAATCAAACCATCATAACTACAGTTGCTTTGCTGTTACATTGCTTCATCTAAGCTTGTGTAGGGCTTTTGGGGGCAAGACATTGCGACTTCTGAAAATTCCGCAAGGTCCGTTAACTGTCACTTCACCCGTAAAAATATTCAGAATCAAAGCCACGGCCGTCAAGTAATGTTTATTTTTTCACTGCCAAATACCACACGGGTCGAAGGAGTAAGTTCAAAGTTTTGACATTAGGTCAGTCAGTATGAAGTAGACCGTTAAATGTCAGCAACCAAGAACCAAAACAAAAACGTGTCATTCAAAAAAAGGAAGCAAGAAAAAAATTCGTGATTTATGAAATGGTGCATTTTGGCAAATTTACAGATGAGAGCTGAGTATGTTCCGAGGTCGTTACTCAGGGCCTTGTCACATTCGTCGTGCGATCACAGAGGTCATTCTTGGCTCAGTCGTGCATGTGGTTCTGTCACAGCCTGCTTGAAAATTGTACTTCATCAAAATCGTATGACGGCCTACGACGAACGTGATCGCGCCACGAAAGGCGGTGACTATAAGAAGCCAAAGTGCGTTTCGTGGAATAGTCAAACCCAAACAAACGGACTAGCTGGAAGGACCGGACATGACGTACATGTAAGTTGTCGATAGCTTATGTTACGTGGACCTATTGGTTAACCTCAAATGAAGTCCACGAAGTGATTTGGTTAACACTGCCTTTGCCGCGGAACAAAGGTAAACTGGCAGGCAAAACCCCCACCCACCCCCACAATATCCCGAGTCTCTTCTTTGAAAACACAACAGAAGGGTAGTGTGTGACCAGTCACTTTAAGCAAGTCATAGATTTCCAGGTAAAGGTGACTCACAGTAAAGCTGTAGAATGAACGAGGTGTTGTCCGGTGGCTTTTTTCTCCAGACTATTAAGTATGGTGTGTGCCGTCTAATGTTCCTATCATTCCACTGTAAATGATAATAATAATGATGATAAAAGCAAAAACTATGCGTTCCCCCAACGTGTCTTATGTCAAAACGCCCATGGGCATGGGTTGAGCCATTTCGGGGATTGTTTCTCGCATGACTTTCCGTTATCATGCAATAGCTATACAACGATTTTGAGACGTTTGTTATGAAACAA
Organism: Branchiostoma floridae x Branchiostoma japonicum; assembly: GCA_013266295.2. Taxonomy (NCBI): domain Eukaryota; kingdom Metazoa; phylum Chordata; class Leptocardii; order Amphioxiformes; family Branchiostomatidae; genus Branchiostoma; species Branchiostoma floridae x Branchiostoma japonicum. The sequence continues at coordinate 5,684,015 of CM023837.1, read as the reverse complement.
ACAAACAAACATACAAGATACAGATATCTAGAAAAAGTACACAGCCAGGCTTCTATGACCCTTCTAAAAAAAGAAAAAAATGCAGAGAAGAAAAACGCACCCCTATGACAACAATAGAGCTTTCAAGTACTTAGTATGAGGAAGTAAGACGAAAAGTTTACCTTTGTCGGTGTGGGCTCGCCATGTGCTCGGCCGCCCTCGCACCTCTCCCCGAAACCATGTCACACTCTGTACGTTACGGTGGGATTCCGTCGCAGGGATGCCATATTATAAACAGTTTTACCGACATAGACACAAAAGTGTACATGAAGTTATGGCAAACGTTGCCCTGTGGATTGGCGGCTGCGGTTTGGAAAGCTCAGTCCCCATCATGTAACACCGCGAGGTGACTGGGTTTGTTTTAGTCACCGTCTCGCCGACTCTTTTATAGTCCTGGCGTCGTGACAATGTTCGACCACCGTCTCAAAACAATGCTCAGACTCTTCCTGTTTTACTCGGTAAAACTTTAGAAAGGCGTGACGGTTTCTTGGTAGCAACGTCAAGAACCCCAAGGGCATCCTCTCTTTGGCGGAAAAGTAGGGGCGTTCCTTGGGGTAGGCATGGGGGAGGGGAGTTCCAATAACTATACCGACGGTGTTTGTTGTAGGAAATGGCGTGTATACTTGACTAGTGTTGACAGCAGCTGACAAAGAGCCAAATATTGATACGTTATACGTTTCCTAAAGGGTGGTATATAGAGTCCAAATTAACCCTATTCAGACCACTAGAACCACGGAACTTGGTGACTTTTCCTAAAATATATCTGGCAACAATTTCATGTGTGTGAGATGGTGAGTTGAGTTCATAAATTTTCGTGTGTGTGTGTGTGTGTGTGTGTGTGTGTGTGTGTGTGTGTGTGTGTGTGTGTGTGTGTGTGTGTGTGTGTGTGTGTGAGTGTGAGTGTGTGTGTGTGTGTGTGTGTGTGTGTGGTGTGTGTGGTGTGTGTGGTGTGGTGTGTGTGCGTGTGTATGCGCGTGTGTGTCACTGTGTGTGTCACTGTGTGTGTGTGTGTGTGCGTGTTTGTGTTTGTGTGTGTCACTGTGTGTGTGTGTCACTGTGTGTGTGTGTCACTGTGTATGTGTGTCACTGTGTGTGTGTGTCACTGTGTGTGTGTATGTGCGTGTGTGTGTGTGTGACTGTGTGTGTGTATGTGTGTCACTGTGTGTGTGTGTGTGTGTGTGTGTGTGTGTGTGTGTGTGTGTGTGTGTGTGTGTGTGTGTGTGTGTGTGTGTGTGTGTGTGCAATATTATCAATCTGGGGGTGCCACTCTAATCACATGTACAATGCCAACCAACGCATTGGTTAATTGTGCCATGGCCATACTCCACGTGCCGAAGTGTAAGGACAAAACAACACAGTGGCATATGTGATACGCATGTACGGAATTCACCTGTTTTAGTTGTATAGTTAACAAAAATACACAATGGAGATTTATCTAGTTTATGTTAACACCTTTTCATTACAATAGCCCGTTCCTCGTCTTCGAGGCCCATTAGGAAGTAGTCATGCCGATCTTCTAGCGGCATACTCTGTCGCATCACTGACAGGTTAACAGGTTTGATGTCAGCTTCTGGCAAGCCAAATTCTTTCTCATTCTTTGCCTGTCTTCTGCATGTTCTTGTTTGGTTTTCTTGGGGGCCTCAGCGCTTCGCCTTCGACACCATCCTGATGTTTGCTCTTTTTTTTTCACAACATGTAAAGAAAAGACGAGGAGCCACTAATGTAGAATAGCCGATTCATTTCATATCAATAGCAACAAGAGTTCGGAGACCTCATACCTTTATGTGCTATTCAGAGATTTTGTAAATCTCCGAAGTTGTTTTATCTTAATTGTCTCATTGATTATGGAAATAAGGTTGTAATGAGCAATTTTTATTGCTGGTTGGCGATCTTACATATATTTGGGGGGTAAAAGTACTATTCTTTAATTTGGCAGAATACTTTAAAATTTGTACAATTCATCATTATGAATGGTAAAGACGACTGCATTTACATAATAGTTAGGTATGGCGACGTCCACATAATAAGTGGCTAGCTCACTTCTTAACTTAAAAACTTCTCTACATACGTTCACTCACTGTAAATGACTAATTTCTCTGTTTGCGTCAGGGTCCCCTCCGGATTTCAACAGTGTTGTTTTTTCCACCATACATGTAGATCACTCCCCCCTTCCTTACTTTTGCCCCCACCCGCCTCCATATCGTCCTGAGTTCACAAACATTTTACAAATATCTGAGTTTTTATCGACTGTAAAACTACGCGGTATCTGGTGGAAATGCATCACTAACGGTTCCACAACATGATTTCACATTCTTTGGCTGAGTTGTCGGTAAACTAGCGTTGATTACGTTTAGCCTACTAGTCTGTGTTGCACAATCTCTCGCTGTCGGGCTGACTGGGACCCCTCGCCCGAGAGACTGTGGACATACACCTGTAACTCAAGAGAACCATTCCCATTCCCAGGACCACCAACAGGAGATCTGGATTCTTTATCACTATGGAAACCAGTCATCACAGCCTCTAACACTATTGTTACAGACAGTACAATCTGACAATAGTTGGTCAATGTTAGCACATGTACATAAATCAACAGGGTGAAGATGTGCCCAATTCTCCTGACTTTGAGGTGTTGGCCATCAAGCGGTCTGACCGGTGGAAGGGCTGGTAGAATCAAGGTGGTTTAATTCAGATCTGATCAAACCTCCTTGGTAGAAGCGTGTTGTACTCAGGCTACCTTTAGCCTACTATCTTATGACTACGTATTTATCTCGTCGTGATACATATGCTTTACATAGAAATATCAGTAGTGTTATCAACGGAGCTTGGAATGACTTTCAGCTGGAGATACGCCGTAGCCTGGCCCAGGTAGTTGGCGGCCATGCAGGAATATGTGCCCGTGTCGGCGGGGACGGTCTCTACGATAACAAGCGATCCATCGCCGAGAACTTCCAGGCCTAGAATTACACAAAGAATGAAAATGATATTGTGCAACAACAAATTAAACAATCAAAAGTTTGATACTTTTGGCCTGTGACAATGTTTGTTGTTTCTTTGATAGGTTGCCAAATGTGGAAATCCTTAGGATTCGGTGACATTCTATTCACATAGCATTGTGAGAATTTCTTTTACTCAGTATATCATAACATTTTGTACAGTAGTAACGTTAAATTTCTAACAACAATGAAAATAAAGTGACCCTGCCATATATCGTGATTGGCATTTGTCTCTCTCTCCCTGTGTGTGTGTCTCAGTGTTTGTATGTATGTGTATATATGTGCGTGTGTGTGTATTGATGTGTGTGTGTGTATTGATGTGTGTGTGTATGTTCGTGTGTGTATATTGATGTGTGTGTCCGTGTGTGTGTGTGTGGGGGGGGGGGTGCGAATGGTACGGGTATCGGAATTCTATTAAATTAATCAACATGAAGTATGACCACAGGTTGACTGTGCGATATTTAGCGGGAGCAAGGAAGTCCACTATATCAAACCTCCTTGGCGGGAGAATGATTTTTTTTAACATGGTGAGGGCATAGAAAAACGTTTTTACCCCACCTCTGCATCCCCCCCCCATATCGTACAGTCCCTTTATCGTACCCGGATGTGGTGAGTTGTTGGAGAGAGTTATCCCTCTCGGGGTGGACCACAAAATGACAGCTTCAGGACAGGCCGTGACGTTGCACTTCAAGACTGCGCCATGACCGGATGTTGCATTTGCGTCACTTCCGCTCGTGTCGATGCTTGGCGTGGAGAAATGCGAACAGTTACACTTGAACTGTTCCAGCGGTATCTGGAGAGTTGAAAAAAAAGGAAATATGGTCAATATGTCAATGGCCTTTTCTTTGACTCTTTACGGGTTCGGTAGTATTGCTTTGGATGGGTTGTGTGTATGCTTTTGTGGGTACAGAGTAGGTTGACAGCACGTAGGTGGGTGGGGGCATGAGGGGGGAATGACAAGCAGAATGCCAGGAGGTCAAAAGTAAATTGGTGGGAATTAACTTGAAGGTTCCAGAATCTGGCCGGTAGCCAGCAGGAATTAGAGGTTGACGTATGGGGGAATTCAGGAAGCCAATGATTGCATGAGCGACCCTCCAACCCTATCCTGATCAAATTATAATTACATCATACAATTTCCTGGGCTGTTCCAATAAATTTACGGAAAACTATGAATACTTCTAGGAAGTCTGAAATCTGTAATTTCTATTTTTTGCCATACCTCGCGCAAAGTCTTGTTCCGTAGTTCTGGTGGGTCCTGACATGTAAGTGATGCAGCTACGATGCCTTGTGTTGAGTTCTGCCAGCGAGCGTACTCGTACATCTGACAGTCACAGCGCCAGGGGTTCGACTCCAGGTCCAGCGCTTCCTGCGGGTCACCTGCGAGAGACAGAGAGAGAGAGCCGAGTTGCACAAACAAACAAACAAACAAACAAGTAAGCAAACAAACAAAACAAAAACAGCAGGCATTATAATTCAGATAAGGAAAATGCCTCACCGTAGTACGTCAATGGGTTGAAGACGTTCCATGGCAGGTAATGCATGTCGTTATTCTCAAACCACAACGCTTTCATTCCAGTGGAAGAATTAAAGGTGTTTCCGTCTATCAACCGTAGTTTTGTATCTTTCAGCTTCACTTCGTACATGCTCTGACGTTGCCACTTGAAGAGGTCAGGGCCAAGATAAACTATTGGGTTGTGGGAAAGATCGATAGAAAAGAGATGCTTTAGTGGCTTGAGGGCGTCAGGGAATACGGAGGTTATATTGTTTCCTTTCAAGATTAGAATGTAGAGATTGGACAGGTTTGTAAAGTCTCCAGGATGAAGGGAAGTAATTTGGTTGTCGGAGAGGTCCAGTGTTTCTGACATTTGTGGGAAGTGTTGTAACGCCGAGGATGGCACCTGCGTGAGGTTGTTGGAAGCTAGTTTAAGAGTGGTAACCTGACTCAAACCTTGCAGGATCCCAGCGTCGACAGTACCCTTCTGCCTTAAGTACCTGATATTGGAGAGGCATAGAGTCACTAGGTTGCCTAACTTAGCAAACTGTTTATCTGCTAAGAATTCGATAGGATTGGAAGAAATATCCAAATATGTCAGACCCGAAGGCAGATTTGGAAAAGAGGTGAGGAAGTTATTTTGAAGCTGTAGTGTAGTTAGAGTGTTTGGAAGCACAACGTCAAAACTTGCAAGCTTGTTGTTTTGAAGTTCTAGCTCTGTGAGAGGGGAGAGACTGGCGAACGTTTTGCCCATAATTAGTTTAATTTCGTTCGAATCCAAATGCAGTGTGGACATTTCTGTTATTCCGGAGAAAGTAGCGTCTGACAACGATTGTAAGTTGTTATAACTCAGATCGAGACCACCCACTGCTTTTAACCCACTAAAAGCGCCCTCTATCGATTTCAAGCTATTGTTCGCCAAGTCGAGACTGTTGAGGTTCCCAAAGGCTGCAAATGCTCCGTCATCAATGTGGGATATGGCATTTCTTGCCAGGCCCACGTTTGCCATTTTCCCCTGTGGTCCAATAAACGCCCCCTTGCGAATTTCAGTAATACTGTTGTCCTCCAGGCTGATTACAGTCGACTTGCTCATATTTGAAAAAGCCCCCACTTCAATACTCTCAAGCCCATTCCCCTTCAAGTAGACAACCGTCAGCAAAGGCAGGTCCTTAAAGCAACCTTTTGGAAGCGCTTTTATCCTGTTCCATCGCATATCAAGGGTGTCCAGTTTTTTCATACCACCAAAAACACCCGCTGGTAAAGCAGCTATTTCATTTTGCACCATTTCGATATAATTTAGACCGGGAACTCCGACAAATGCCTCAGTTTCTACGGTAGAAATTTGGTTGTTGTCAAAATAGATTGTGTTCAGGTTGGGCAGTCCGGCTAAGTCTCCGTTCCTAAGGGCCGAGACTTTGGTTCCCCTGATGACAAGGAGGGTGGTGTTCTTGGGAACTCCGCTAGGGACGTGCGTTAGGTTTGGGTTGTTACATGTGACGGTGACTGAAGGGGGGTAGGAATCGCAAGAGCAACCCTGGGGGCAGTCGGCGCAGAGGAAACATTCTAACAGACAGGCCATCACGATGACAACAAGTAGCTGTCTTGTGATGAGGGCCGCCATCTTGAATTAAGTCGGTGTCTCTCTTCCTGTACAAAAGGCAAAGGGGAGGAGCGTAAATATTTACATAGTCTAAACCGCACTTAGTGTATGCGCACTTTTAATATGTAGCAGTAGGCATCATTGCAGAATGTCAATTGATAAGATCTAAATTATACTGATATATTTTCATCTTAAGGCTATAATTTTTATCAGACAATCCCAGCTATTTGCTCTTTAAACATGATATTAAGGTTGTTATGACATTTATAATTTACACAGTGCAACCTACCAATACAAACGTGTGACATAGCTTGGTGGCTTGCTTGGGAATTTTTTGTTAGCAACCGACTCTGCGCCGACCCATTCCTAACCACGGTCGGCGGGCGTTTGGCTAGCGTTCGCCCCGGAGGCCAAATTCGTGAATGTGTGACAGGGGCTTAACGCAGCCACACCTGTATTAAAGCGCATTATTCTCCGTATAGGTATCAGTCGTGCAAGCGGTGAAGTTTTATACTATACAACTATAACCTTATGGCTATAACGCACAATTCTATCTGGAACTTATCTCTATATCAAATATCTTCTATATGAGTACAAGGACTAGAAATGGGTCGTAAACATGTTTTTAAAGCGAAGCTTCCAGAAGAGAACTGTTACTTATCTAGGATTACGTTGGCATGTAATGGTAACTGCTTTCATTGATCCAAGGTCTGCTATATCTACTGTCTTTATTGTTTTGTCTGAGCACATAATGTACGTGCGGAAAGATTAGAAAAAACGCAGTTTTTCTACCCACCGTTTGGACCAGTAGAAAGGTGGTACGCAGTTCAGTCTCTTTAGTCTGGACTTTGAAATGTTTGTCACTGAAAGGTCAACAAGTGACCCCACATATCACGTGATCTTGATGTCCTTTGTGTTTGGGAACAACACAGATGTATATCTAAAAATATACCTGCCTTTTGCTATCTCAGGACAATAATAACCTGCTTATTTGTGATTGTGTTCCAGATGGACCTTAATATCGGTGACTTGCCAGCCTGTAGAACTCTCTGTTTACCTACATGTACCTACTGCAAGCATGGAGGTTCAAAAAGGAAGCTTGCTGCAAGGCACAATGAAATATTTCTTGCTTGCTGTAAAATGGTATGTTACGCCTATAGGAGAGGTTTTCTGAATTCAGCGAAATATGTAGGCAGTTCTCCTAAATTTTGCGTAGAGCGTTATCGGCGCACCCCCAGACAGACGCCTTATATAATAGCCTCAAAATTTGAGTTTGAAAGGAGTTCGAGTCATCTATAATCTAGGATAGTCAGACCTTTTGTATACAGGTACATTTTGTAAGATCCGGTTAAAACCGGCTAATCATAAGCCTTGTCACCAGGACATACAATCCTTAAGATTGGGGTCACGAAAATTTTCCATGACGGGATCGTCCCCTATTGTGATTTAAATTTCCTTTCACACCTCAGGCACTTTTCTTATACATGTTACACAGGTTACACAGGATGTACATCTGGTAGCTATTGCTACACTGAAGTAAACAGAGATACTGGTTCGTCTAAATCAGGTATGAGTGGACTTCATGCATTGTCATATGTCTAGTAGTTTACGTTGAAATAAGTTGAAATCCCGAAGAACAGAAATTTGAGTGAATATTACTGTTTATGTTGAGAAATATTGAAACGCTTGATTAGCTTCTTCAGAACGTCACTAGCATGGAGGCAATGTGGTCTTGCTTAATTGTGGTTAGAGTTGTTGACTTTAGACCTATTTCCTCATTTGACTCAGATGAAGGGGAGTACCAAGCTTCGGTTAGGGACGTCCTCTCGGATGGACGTCCTACTCCAAACCATGGTTGGGGGTACAATGTAGTTCGGCAGAGTCCGGGAGGCCAAATTCGGCTATGTGTGCCAGAGGATTTATCCTGTAGGTTACGGCGTACATGTACGCCTGGTTACGGTTTGACCCCATTGCATCATAATCTATAGAGTTTGCCCAGTACAACAAGGTAGATAATTTCGTGTAAGTCATGATTGGGCTGCAAACCTTTACGTGATATATGTTTTCTTTGATCTTTTGTGTGTGGTCCTTTTATTTGTAGCGTGCGAGAATGGCAGAGTGGGGATCAAAGCTGGACAAAAGCAACGAGAAAAGGAAGGCGGCGGTGGGAAGGCCTGACATCACCCTGCCGGAGATGATCCAGGCTTATGACGAATGGGCCGAGGACTATGATAAGGTCGATGTTTTCTCTTCATAATGGCGGTTCGGCTAACAAAGGAAAACAATTTGTATTTGGTATCACCTGGAAAGCAAGTAAACTCAAATATATGTATATCTTAGTTAATACTTAATAATAATAACATAACATCTACATTAATTAATGTTCACTATTACTCTAGGACCATGTAGAGGTTTTCAAAGGCCCTGTCCTGTCATCATCAGCTCTTGCTAAGGTGCTTGGCGACAACAGAGATGCCCTGATTCTTGATCTGGGGGCGGGGACAGGGCTCTGTGCTGAAGAGGTGAAATGTCCTTTTTAAAATGTCAAATCATAGAGGAAATATTGAAATTTGAACTGACTTGTAGGGTCGATAGATTTTTGTTAGCAAACGGCATTGATTGTAAATTGTAACCGCATCTTATTTGTACTCATAGCATTGCTATAAAAAAAGGAAATCATAATGCTTCGTATTGCATACATTACATTGGAATTTCAATAGAATGTCAGGTTTCCCAGTAAAGAATCGCGTTGATCCGTCTAAACACAAAACGTCACAAATACGGCATGTGATAATGTATGTGAGTTTTGAAATGCATGTCAGTTGTTCTCATCCACGCATTGTTAAGGGTCAAATGATTATGTTTGTCGCAAGTCAAGATCTATAATGAAATAACAGGGTAACTTTTGCTTTGCGCCGAATTCCTGAAGCTGTCTAAGTTAGCCTTCAATAACATCGACGCCATTGATGCCAGCCAGAAGATGTTGGACATCGCTGCCCAAAAGGGCTTATACCAGAAGTACATCTGTGCCATCGTCACTAATGAACGACTGGATATTGAAGACGGTACCCTTAAATGTCATTTGATTTGGAAGAAGGGTGTGATAAACACGGCAAGGCCTAGCATTAGCAGTCAGAAACACTGTAATTCACTCAAGGTCTTAGTTATAATTACTGGGTAACGGGATAGCCTGGGTATATCTATTTTGCAACAGGTATCCTTTTACTCGCTAAAACCCGAAAAAAACGTGTTTTTTTTCTTCTGGTCAGCGAGTGCAAGGAGCCCCCTTACAAAACGGATGGCACTCAGGCTAGCAAAAGGGTGTACGCATATTATTCATATATCATTCAATCATTATGCAATTTTATGCACACTCAAGGTTTGAAAGAATTAAGAACAAATCAACGTCGATTTTCACAGATACGTACGATGGAATCGTGTCATCGGGTGCTTTTAACTGGGGCCACCTGAAGGTCAACTGTTTACCGGAGCTTATTCGCATTGTGAAACCAGGTATGAAATACATTTGTTATTCTTATAATGATTTTCAGGTTCAGAAACTTAAACATTGTACATGTATTGGTGATATGGGGATTTAGATTTAATAAATTTTGATATTTCATTTGTATATTTCTAAAGGTGGTTATATCTGCTTCATTATGCGCGAGGAGTGCCTATGGAAGGTGCCTGAGTACAAGGACCGGTTGGAACCCGCCATGTTGGAATTGCAGAATACGGAAGCCTGGGAACGAGTGTCACGTGACATCGTTCCCAATTACCTCGGCGAGATAAACGGTGTCGTGTACACATACAGGGTTATTGCCGATGGAATGCCTAAAGAAAAATTATCCGCTTTCTAAATATCAAATCACTACGAAAGGAATAGAAGTTCTTTCTAACTTACAATACCCATTTATTGCATCGTTACCATGCAACAGAACGACTTGTCATAAATAAAGGCAGTCTTTCACAGAAGTTTGTTGTCCAGTTGTGTTATCAATATCATGTTTTTTCATTAGACTCTATCTGCTCATGGTAGTAAGATGTTAGTTTTGCGAACGTCACGTTAGACGATAAAGGCTTGCCACTGCAAGAAGAGCCATGCCGCCGTTCTCCAATTGTCACTTCTCACGGGACATACAACGGTACGTATTAGTTTCTGGTTGCCCGGTATATTTGTTTATCATACTGAAAAGACATTACTTCTGAATCAGTAACCCTGTTGAATATACAGAAGTGAGTTGTAGCCCGTTCTCTTGAGAAAGACGTTTGTCCTAGCCCGATAGAACAGGGCGATACGACGCAGAACTTATTGTGGGAATAAAATTATATTATTGGAGGTGAAGGTTCATAGGTCACAGTGCAGACAGATGTCAGCTGACTACCAGCACTGTTACAAATTTCTTAGGCATCTGCGCAGCTTTTATCTAGTATCGAGGCGGCTCACAAGTCCTTGTAGCAGCAGCCCCTGCCCAGTATCGGTGCTGCTAGACAGCGAGAGAAGACAAGGTAACCTTAAATCTGAAGCAACAAGTTTAATCAGGGCTCAACGATTTTACAAACTAACTTTGGGTTCTCCCTACCCTGTTAGTGTTACGATCTAGTGTTGGCGCCATTTTTGAATGAGGGAGGGGGGCACCCTAGTGGAAATAAAACCGTATACCGACGTATACCGGGGGCATCATTGATGTCAAGGAGATGAAACGGTTATCCCATAAACCGTAATGTTGTCTTAGCACAGAGGAGGTTATGCCAGTAGTACATCAATGGTTCCCATTACGTAGGTTTGTGATGTATTTTATGATGTATTTTACATTATGTAGTAACAGGGCCGACAACAGGCTGCTTATTTCTGTTTTTGATATTTTAAGTCTAATTTCTTGGTGAGCATATCTCCAAATTGGGCACTTTGCCACTATGGCATAGGGTGAAAAAAACAGCATGCCGTGCCATCTCTTGACAAATGTCAGTTACTCAGTTAGTTATAACTTCGTTAACGTTAGAAGGCGCACTGCACAGTTTCCTTCAAGGAGAATCAGGTCTAGGTTAATTTATTGGCCTTGACCGATGCCCTCTGCTCTTATGAACGCATCCAGGACAATACGTCTGGACAAGCTTAGGAGGTTTGATTAAACATTAAACGTGTAGGAAATGCTGGCCCGTTTTTAAAGGGCCAATATATTCTAGTGTCTTTCAGTTTAACATGGTTACACTAATTCGCACAGACTCGATTAACGACATAGTATATCTATACAAAACTTTAAACTCCATTTGTATACATATAATATTTAAAAAATATAAACGACTTTACGTCTCCGATCTTCTGAGCCACCTTTAATGCACAGTTACTAAATCGCCACAATTGAACATGCTATTTTACAACACATACTTGACATTATTTAGATCGACAGTTAACTTGACACTTTAGGTATTCCTCATGTGACCCTTAGATCACAAGGTGACCACAAAATAACAATCATACATATGATACACAACATACATAATCAGAATACAGATTGAAAATAAATCCAAGTTCATTCGAGAACTTTTGTCGTGTAGCATTCCATTGAAGAGAAATGTGGTACATGAAGCATTACGTTTCAGCATTCAGTTTTGGTTTGCTTACTCTTTACAGTTTGCGCCACAGTATGATCTTCCTGACACAATGCAGATAAGGTAAGTCTGTAACGGTACTATTACAACAAAGTACTTCGACTTTCATGCAACGCCAACAGTGAGTCATATCCACGAGGTCTTTTTAAGTCACAATCGTTTACAACTTACTTACGAGTCACGACGACTAGTGTTTTTAGTCTTTTGATTTAGACGTACATGTATTGCATATGGAGTTACTATAGCCTGTTTTTTAAAAGACGATACCTTTACTTAATCCAGCAGTAATTATCATATACAGAAGTAACATGTACGTAGGAAACAAGACATAAACCATATATGATTAGTGTAGAACAGCGCTGTAATTTGGGCAACCCAGAGCACTTTGGACAAAGGCTTCTAACTGTTTTCACCTTATACTTACATAGCTGATATTTTGTGAACAACTTCCCTGTCACTGTACGGATCATAATGACCCCGCCCAGCGGGAGTTGTCATGCATCGTTGAAAATCGAAAAATCTCAAGATGTTTTAGAAAAATCTCAAGATGTTTTAGAAAAATCTCAAGATGTTTTAGAAAAATCTCAAGATGTTTTGGAAAAATCTCAAGATGCTTTAGAAAAATCTGAAGATTTTTTGGAAAATCTCAAATTTTTTTTAAACAATCTCAAGGTTTTTCCAAAGTCGTATTGAAATTGAAATTGATGTTGAAACTTCATTTAAGATTGATATTAATCAATATCAATTTTTTAGGAATATGCTATACAACACGGAAAATAATCCAAGTAACTTTATAATTGGTTTATAATTGACAGATTGGTACATAAATACACTGAAAGTACATTGCAGCATAATAATATTTCTGGCTGAATTACATAATTTAGGCACGTTTGCAAACTGAGTGGACAAAATGAACATGTGAGAGGAAACCTATATACAGGAAACACTACAATCATCATACAATAACACCCTTACCGAATCAATAGTAAACAGTACTTAACAAACGACAAAAACTACTTGCCTCCTCACATAGTTACTGTCAAATACATATATACTAGATGGCACATGCTCGAATTCACTTTGGTGTCAGGTATCGTATGTTGATTTTAAATTGCACCACATCTTCTGTCGGGAATATATACAATTTTCTTTCATCTTTCTTTCTAATTTTTAAAGATCATAGATCTGTTAGAAACATGTTCTCCTAGATGGACAATGATGCTTCCCTATTCTAAGTGTAAGTATCCTTGCAGATTTTTTCCCTATCTGAATCTAATACTTTTACCAAAGACGTCCGGTATGCACCTTAAACGTACTGCAGGCGCTGCAGTTTGCGATGTTGTCGCACGGGGTTTTGCAGCGGTATCGGTGGAGGTTCTGGCACCTGGCGTTTGGTGCCACACACACACCATGCGTACAAGGCCTGACACCCCTCACGGCGTAGCTGGGGTCGGAAATACACGTACACGACAGGGTTCACACAACTGTTGGAGAACGCCAGCAGATGCGCGATCGGGTTCACGTACGACATCATGATCACCCTTTGCCCGAACGTCAGCGGTCCGAAATCTTCTAAAATCCAACAGGCATACAGAGGCAGCCAGGACAGGGCGAACATGGCTACGATAGTGATCAGCATCTTGATAACTTGCTTCATTTTCTGTGTTTTCTGCCTGGCCGCCTCGTCTTCCCCCTCTGGTCTCTTGTACCAAAGTTGGATGCAGATGGTGATGTACAGACCTCCCGTGACAAGCAGAGGTATCAGGTAGCAGATGACGAACAACAGGAGGGTGTAGAGCTGGATGAGGTGCCAGTCCTCCACGCAAAGGCTGATGCTGCGTTCAAGCGGCGGGATGTAGTAGGTTGTTTCGTGTCGGTACAGCACCTGGGGAAGCATGGTGGCCGTGGATGCGACCCAGATGGTACCCACGGTCACTGCGACCTGACGGCCGGTGAAATGGCTTCCAGGTGCGCCAAACAGCATCCGGATTCTGCAATACAAAAAAAGGGACAAGCACCTCAGTAAAGCAAGAAGTTTCAGACTTCCGGGAAGTATTTTGGGCCTTCGTGACATTCAAGTTCACAGACTTCTGTTTTGTGTTTTCGTAAGTGTATTGGAACTTTGGAGGAGATTGCATGATGTAAATCAATCGGGTATTACACCACTTCCTGAACTCCTCCACATACATGTACCGTCTAATCACTCCCACCTGGAGCGTGCTGGGTCACCTTCAGGCGTGCCCTATTAATGAAATCAACTCCCACCCACCCACCAGGCAACCGAAGTTACTAGAACAAACAGAGACACAGATCCACAACTATAAACCATCCAAAACTATACTTACAGAATACCTATGCGATATTACATATAAAACTTGTATGTATCGTAATATTCTAGTAAAGGTCTAAAGTTCAGACCTGTAAAGAGTAGAATAGAAGCAGATTTATTCTTGTGAGTTTATGTGTTGATAGATCTCATTTTTCCATGTTGGCCGCGCTGCCCAGCCGAGACCCTATACAGACACTCACAGCGTATTTTCTCTCGATAGCAGCCTTCTTAAAAAGCGCCCAGTAATGTGTATTTAAGTACCACAGTGAGAGTGACGGTGGCAATATAATGGTGGTCCCTAAGCTATGTCTGCAAAGAATTGCTGATATGATTGAGTGTTCATTTTAGATAGTCTTTCAGTGGATATACTTTACCGGCTTTACTTTAGAAAACAAATCGACTTCTAGAATAAATGGCCTCAAACACGTATTCGTTCAATATTTGTCAATTTTGATGACAATTTTGCATATCTCTTGTAAGATTCTGCATGATAATATTAAAGGAACGTCCTTACATTTCTTAATCCTAAATGGTCGTTTTACAAGGCTTTATATTTATTGTGATATTAAATCTGTAGCAACCGTGTACTATCATATTCCTTATTTACATATTATTTTTGCAATTGATATTATTTCTACGAGTAACGAGTGTTATAACTATTCACGACTCGCAATCTTTACATTCCCGAGATGGGCGTTTTTATCTTTTTTTACAGAAATATGTAGTATATTATTCCCAAGAACGCATACAAACTGAAAGGATTTTCAATACGGGATAAGCTCTGTTGTCTATGAATGATAGCAGCAAGACGTAAACGTCTGAAGATTATTCATGTGGCTAAGTTGGTGGGCAGTCTTGCACAGGGAAATTGGTTTATACCCTAATCCTTAGGTTTCTGGCTGGAATGCAGTGGAATAATCATTCATCACACCAACAGTTTAAGAGCATTACAGCACGTTACGTTGAAAAAACAAAAGCAGTATTAATATATTATTTAGCAGAGCTTAATTGTTTTGCACAGGTTTTTGCTTGCTTAAACAGAGTAACGATTCGTAAAATATGTGGAATGAATAAACATGATTCGTAAATCACAAAGTTTGTGGCTTTCGGTAAAGTACCAAAGCACTGATTACAAATCGTTATTTTAGCTGTTTTAGATAATGATCTGACGTTTTGACCTCGCCAATTGTAACAAGTTGACTGAACTGCAAAATGAGTCAGAATATGCCCCCTGTTCTTAACCTAATGGAAGCAAAACTGCGCCGAGCGAATAACGTCAGCATATAGTCACCTTAAATACCCTTGTGTCATTCTGTTTTGCTTCCTGAAAGATACCAGAGTTTTCTATGAACTAATAACCATTCGAGTCTAGCCTGTGTTGTAGTGATGGCTCCACTTGTGCGAATGGCCTGAAACGGCTTTTGAAATAGTTTTGGAAAATCTGCCAAGCGAATAAGATGCCAAAGGCACAGTATTGTCATTATGTCGCATTGCATTAAGGCGTCATACAATGTCTACTTGGTCCTTAGCAATTCGTCTTCTACAGCTGTTAGCATCAAGGAGACTGGAACGACCTTCATTTCCACACTGTTAAGTGGATTGCCCCTTAAAACAAGAAATTGGAGATTTCAGACTTCCGTGAAGAATGCAATCCTCGGCTTCCTGAATCCCTCCATGTCCTCCACAGTCTCATTCACCGCAAGTCACCCAGAACAATATTTCCGTACCCGGCAAAAAAAGCAACTATGTTACACACGAAAACTAAGTACAGCATGGCAATCACATGACAATCGTCATGCACAGTTGTTACTGTATTTTGATATCGCATTCCTCCTATGTGCAATTGTAAAAGGAATGGGCAGCTACGATGTGATTTATCAAAGTGACAAAGTAGGCAATTTTGATTAAAGTTGAAAACTGTGGCCACTCAATCGAATCGTAGGGTATGTACGATGGGTGCGACCAATAAAGTCAGAGATGAGCAGGGTCTACTGTATGACTGTATCAATTTTGTTTTTAATTGCGTTTTACACTCCGCAGGTGACACAGGTGACATTCATATAGTTTTTTTAAATGACGGTTTACATGAGCCGTCTACATGAGCTGGACGTAAAAACATGGCTGTACGTATGTTGATTATATTGAGCCTGTTGGACCAATCTAACTGCCTCATGTGTCTGAAGACACGGGAGCCCCTAAAGTAAACACTGACAGCTGTGACTGATTATCACTTCAAACCAACGTCTTGTGACGTCAATTGTCCTTTACGATTTGTTAGATGTCAAAATGACGGTATTGTAACCCTGGGCGCCCATGAAATAACATCTGGCTTGGGACAATCAATCATCTTTTCCCACATTTGTACATGGCTTGGTACGAGGATTGGTTTTGTAAATTGGGATTATATTGTTACATTAAATCTATAGCCTTGTACTAGCAAAACAAAAAGACTGTTTTTGAAAAAAAATTGTCTATAGTTGGATACCGCTTATTTTCAGATATAAAACCGAACGCTACAACATATGTTACACAATTGAATTGAATTGCTTTATTACCATGCATGATGCAATAAATGCGCTAAACATTGAGATTCGATTATATAGTGTTAAAAAACAGCGAGACAAGGCGAGATAAATCATAGTGCAATTTTCCAAGTCACAGGCCGTACACATGAGAAATGCTGCTCTCTCAGAAGTTCCTGTGAGTGAAGAGTTATCCTGTCTGTCTTGAGGATCAAACAGGCCTTTGCCTAAAAGGTCTATTAGCTACTCAGTCTGTAGTTAAATGAGCCTTTGGCATGTGCTGCATGTAAGTGATAATACATGCTGCCACATAATCTTTTATTCACGTCTCTATCTTGCTTCAATTGTTTTGAAGACCTTGATGAAGGTGAAAATGATAGTTTTCTATCAAATTCAATAGCAGTAACCTGAAAAGACCGACAATCAGATGGCGTTTGTGACGAACAGCAGTGGGGCTTTGACATCGTCTCGAGCTCCTTTTGTGTTAGATTTTCAGCAAGATTCTTTTATATATGCGGAGATCAATAACGTTCTTCTCTTTCAAAGTTGCTTGATAGTAAGGATTACAGAGCCACATGTTTTCTGGAGCTCCACAAAGGAATGATGTATCAGCAGATGGCCATGACAACAAAACTACAGATGAGCAGAATTTGTCTTTAGTTGTATTTACAGGCTCCTGCATGTGACATAAGTCATGTTAGGTCAGATTTAATGTTTAATGCAAAAAATCCCAATGTCAATAGTTAGCTATGTCAATGCGTTTGTCAAAACATGAACATAATGCATTTAATAGCTGATGTTCACTTAGTCACCGAAATCATAATGATGGCAGTCTGATAGAAATCAAGGAGAGCTTTAGATACTTATTAGATTGTTCTGAGGGAAATCCCTGATGTTATTTTGTTAAAATTTCTGTGCCTGTTATAAATCTACAAATGTGTTCAATTGCCCTACTCTTTTTAAAGACGACACTTAGTCTAACATTTGGTTGGTTCTTGAATGTGGAGGGTGTACTGGGGTCTTCTCTTACAAGCGATTTTCTAAGTAAGCTGACAACGTGATTATACTGTAGACTCAAACACATCTGTTGACTGTTAAGGTGGATAATCAAATTTTGTAACCAAACTTCGAGACAGCGTTCGGCTTTCACATCTTTCATCTTTAATTCATGGACTGGAATAGATGATAGGCTGTCAAAAGATAGCAATTAATGCATCAGTCTCCAATTAGGAAAGCCCTATTGGTTGACATCTGAAAGGCAGTGACAGATTTCGAACTAACGACCGACTGCCCCTGATCTTCATTAAAGTCCTACTGGCGGCTTTGTTGCAGCACGTTGACAGCTTTGCGGTGATTTACATCTACAGACAGGCTGACTCCTCTCTGTCATTAATATTCCTGTAATTTTGCCAGAGGAAGGATTTCGTATCGCTATGACGTCAAAGCGTCATTCTTCAACCAATGATATGAATGGGTAGGGCTCAATTGAATGGTTTACCTGTCTACAGCCACGGCTGCCAGAGTGAAGACGGAAGAACCGACGGCAGTTCCTTGTATGAATGGAGTCATCTTGCACATCACATCGCCAAGCTGATTTTCTATAAAAGATGAAGAGTAGACAAATGCAAAAACCCTGAAAATGATGGAAGACCTGCATTGACCTGGCGATGATGTTATCTGGTGCTGCGCGGTGTACTGTGTCGATGCAATTTGAATGAAGTCAAAGTTATTGTTAAAGTTAAAGACACTTTCACTGCCCAGAAAATTCGTGAGGAATGAATGAACGGGTGACGGTGAGGATAAAAAATATAGAATCTCTGACATGATTATCCACCCATAAACATAAGAAAATTTGAGAATTTGGATATGTACATTCTGCCCACGGCTTGGTTGTTTTGCGAAAGTACTTGCCGTGTCATTCGTCATGGTATCTAACGGTGTTAGAAGCTCGGCACGGCCATTAGCCAACTGCAACCCAGCCTTGCTAACGGAAATTGATGTCCCATGCCGTGAAATCAAGCCTGATTATTATTCCTTACAACAGGGCTCGAAATGCACACCTGTAACCTGCGACTTGCGGAAATATTTTCAGATTGCAGGTAAAAATTTAAACAACTTTCAATTTTGCAGACTATAACTGTTCAGAGTCAATAGTATGAACAATAATTTAGCTATACAATGACATACGTAATTTCTAGTAACTATTAGTATTACAAAGCTATAGAAGGTAATAGTAAATACTTCATTTGTGGGAGAGGGTTGTATTAGAGCAGAGATAATGGCTTCGGGCACAGTTTTGAGCCCCGATAAGGCAATAACCAGCTGTGTAGGTAGCTAAATGTTACAAAACCGGTGTAGACATGGTCTAATTAATGAAATTGATAAAATTTTGGATACCATGTACCACAATATCTACTATGGTTTTAAACAAGCCAAAAATAGTTGGTAAAGGCCTTCAGAGGCATTATTTAAAGCAACTTTGTATCACTGCATTATCTTACAAAAATGTAATTGGGATCCATTAGCAGAATAGATGCACTTACTGCCGCTAACATGAGAGTATCGCGTGAGTGCGGTACCTCTATTTTGTCTGCTCCTAAGTGTTTGAATGGAAAAGAGTTGCCCTTGAACAGAATGCATCGTGAATACATGAAAAGGGCTTTTAAAGAAAGGCTTCTTCATACATCATGTCAATGGAAGAAAATTTGTGGTGCGTTGAACATGATGTGCTTCTCTCAGGTAGAGTTAGATACAAAAAAGCTTAACTGTATATAAGAGAAAGAATATTTTTGAATAGTCGAGGCACTTTTGACGTAACAAATGATTGAATATATTTTGTGCTGGGTAACGCAAAACTTTCTTGATTGAGATCTATTGTTGCCTGCAGGGTTTCATTTAAAAAACAAACAAAAACAAAACAAAAACTTACAACTATTGCAATTTTAGTATTTTCTGAGGAAGGCTATTAAATGACAAACATTAAGTTTATTAATACAGGTTTGGTGATACATACCTGTATAGATATGATTGATTAGAGTAAACGGGATGCAGAAGATGCCAACAAGAAGGTCGCTGATGGCCAAGTTCAAGATGAAGTAGTCTGTTGACTTGTGTGCCTCTGGTGTCTTGAAGATGATTAGCCAGCAGAGAAGGCCGTTGAATAAGATACACATCAGACAGATGACGACATAGCACAGGCCGCATATCACGATCATGGGGACCCCGATTTTATACTTCAGGGATAAAAGTTCGTCATAGTCGGAGATGGTGGAGTTGGCTGTGGTATTTTCTGGATAAATGATCCACGATGGGAGACTCGCCATCTTTGCAACTGCTGAAAAACATTCAGAAACGAACAACGTTACAGGGCAGATTACACAGTCACCTCTAGCTTATCTAGACTATGAAGAGAAGGCCTGGAACAAGGCCTCAGAAAAGCACTTACTCTTTATTCAATCTCAGAGGTTCTTCTCTACCAGAAAATCACAAAGGTCTACGTGATAACCACGCAAGGAAAAAATAGGGGTGGATTAGCTCAAAATTCTAGAACATCTGACAGTAGTAAATAAAGCCTTTGACCCCAGTTCCTCATGTATCCATCCCTGCAGGGCTGGCCAGATCTAAAAACCGAATTGTCCTTCACCAACTAAAGCTGGTGAACTGAACACATTTTGACCAAACTGGGAAATTTTAGACCTTACCCGTTCCTTCTAACCCAAACAGTCTGCACACGGGACCAACATTTTTAAGGAATGTTAACAGGCAATACGGTGGTGTCACGCTTTGATGGTCTCTGTCGATCTATGATCATAATGATATTCATGTCATTATTTTCGCGGCAAAAGAAAATACATCTATTGATGATTTTGTCAGGTTGGTAAATAAATATCTACTTTGTTCTTCTCTCTTCTTTTGTCATCCTCAACTGAGGTGAAGCATGATGCTCTTTCAAGTAGCTACTAGTGCAACGCGGCTTCGCTACGGGGCTTGATTGGACTCTATATTGCTCATTAGAGTTAATAAAGCCTCGTGTATGGTTGACGAAAGGTTACCGAAACGTCATTAGATACCATCTCGTAGGCAACCAAGTACAAAGTAAGATACACAAAAGCCACCCGAGGGTTAACTGAAAGCCTTTACAAAGTCGCATCCTCTAATAGAACTGCTTACAGCACGTCAATTTGTATAGTAGCTTGTTGACACAGCCAGTGATCAAGTGCACAATGTTGCTACGTAGCACGCATTTTGTGTCTTTGCCAAGGAAGGGATGTTATTGATAACTGTGTTTGTTTATAACAGCATAACTCAAAAAGCTAGGAATGGATTGCTCTAAAATAAATCATGTGGTTAGGTTTTGATCTATCGAAAAAATGATTATATTTAGCCCCTAGTACAATAGCAGAATTTCCCTTGTTTGTTTGATTTCCATGATTTTGACGTCTTTTGCATTTTTTATGTAGAGATTGATGTCCTATTGACGCCTTTGATCAAGATAATACTCTTTTGTGGCCTAATCGCTGTTGGCATTAACAACAACACAAAATCAAAACCATGTCTACTAACCAAGGTTTCCACAGTCATTTTTTTCCTACATATTTTTCGACCGCAACCCATTTCTGGTCTAACTCAATTAGAATAGTTCACTGCTTCTTTCATACAAAATTATGCATAAATGCATTCAAAAACTTAATATACGTCAAGCAATCACAAAGCTAGTGATTAGATGTATAGTATAGAAGCAGTAAGATTGTGAAATTACACTATAACAGAAAACTAATAATACCAGAGAGCCATCAAATGCTCATCTACCCATCCATGATATTGTTACACACCCAGTACCCGCGTGATTTCACCCATAACGGAATTGACCGAATGGAAATTCCACAATACTTCAGCTTAATAATAAGTAACTTTAATGTGAAGCTTCCAACCTGATATTTAAAAGAATTAGACATTCTGAGTGTACATGCATATACTTAACATCCTCTGCACCTTACCTTGTTTAACTGTGGAGGCGACTAAAATATAAAATCGTTCAAATGATGTAAACAGCTTATGACTGGTACAAGTGTTCCGTTGATTTTGCTCAAAGCAATATGGATGGGAAAGATAAAGTGAAATCCTTATGGTACTGTACATTCCCAGGCAATATACAAGCATTATGAAACCCAACAATCCCTTCTTTTCAGCATATGCACTATCATCTCCCTAGACAAAACAATATCCCTACACATTTCATACACGCTTCTACAGTCTCTGTCGCTATACTGGAACAGCAATTAATCACGACGCTACGACAGACGCAAAACCACCCTCTAAGGACACTACATAGAACATCATTCAGCCTAAAGCATATGGATGCAAAATCCACACACGAAATCCACAAGCCTTGCCAGCCATAATGATGCCATATACAGAATGTGCAACGTTTGTACCTCTCGCCGGAATCGAGCTGTCAAAAACACACAGTTAGCTCGGTGCACAGGACCGCCTGGTAGTGCCGAAACCTTGGAGAGACCGTATGTCCACGTGGGGTCTATCAGGTACTCAGCAGCCTGGAGCTCCCCTAAGCTTCTAGTAGACGCCAGACCGGCTCTAGCTCCACCGTCCTTGAGAGACTGCTGGCATAAGATTCTTATTAAGAACTGAATCTGCGGAATGATGCAATGGGTTACCCGTTGTACAATGCTCTCCAGGGATTGTAATTATCATCATAATATATGTAATATCATAGCTACAACATATAGCTACATATAACCAGGGGCTGTAATATATAACTACGATAACTGTCAACAACTGTCATAGAGTGTGTCACATGTTTTTCCCACTAAAAACCTCCCTTGTACGTACATAAAGCAGCATCACAGCTGATAGAGGCATCAAGGAAAAATAAAAGCACGAACACCCCGCCACCCAACCAATGTTAATCCTTCTCCCTAAGTCCATTGGAAGTGCCCTTTGGAAAACACGTGTTTTATAGATAAAATCAGGATTTCCTTTTCATTGCATTTAAATCAAGCCTTTTCTTCAGCTACTTCTAATGCTTTCTTTAAAGTGGCGCCACAAAGCGTGGGAAGTCAACAGCTGCAGATGGATAGTAGATACAGGGGGACGTCCGCCCGTTTCCTTTGGCAATTAACTAGGCTAATTATAGTCAAACCGATGGACGAGAAGAAGAGACTTCATTCCCTTGAGACCAACACTTGCAACAGAGCAAGATTTTAAATGTATTATTTTAGAGGGGAAAATTAAAATGCTGTGTTTGATAAACGTGTATTCGGGTAATGCTTGTCAACGTGTTCTGCTAAGACCTATCAGATCTAAGATTTATGTCGTACTTACCGGTAGCCTTATCACAACTAGCTTAATAATGTTGCCCCCATATCACTTTATTCAGACAATCTCATTTTGAAGATACTGTCCTGATATGGAATAGAGTAACAATATAATCTTCTGAATATGTGTTCACATAGCAAACAGCTTTTTCAGCCAAATGACTAGGAATAGCGGGACCAAGTAAAGCATTGTTGTTCTTAAAACGTTCCTTATTAAGTGAATCATCTGCATGACTTCTTTTTTTACTGACTGACCCTTATCATTTGTCATTACTGACCGCATACAGAGTGATCATTAACACAATTGTTGATCCCATTTAAGATCAACACTAACCATGGTACAGTTTCCCGTAAGTCCCAAATGAGGGTGACCTTCAAAGGGATTGCTTTCTGCTTTCGCAAGGAAATGTTGAATGTCCGTTTTTCATATCGCCAAGGCCGCTGTGGGAGCGAGACGTTGCCTACACGTATCCAATTTTCTGCAGCAGTAAGGATAGGTGATTTTCAGGAATATGTGCGACGGTAGGAATAAACAGAGCTGTAATTTGATAGGCTAGACCATGTGAAGATAAACACCATGCTTTTACTTTGCAAATGTCACCTTTCTAGTTTCGTATACGAATTCAGTACTAGGGAAACTACTTTGTTAACCCCAAATCTCTTTAGCTTTCTGGTTGTTGGCCATCATCAAACGCCTTAACAACATTTGATACCATCGAAAAGAAACCTACAGCAGGCAATGAGAGAAAATGGGGGTACATAAGTGTAAAACGCACGTGTACAGGATGTAGCGGCTTCTTCATAACTCACAATGACCTTTGATTACAATCACCGTAATCTGGGACTGACGGCCCATGTAAGGCCTATTGATTCTCTCTGCCGTCGCCTTGGCGACGTGCAATGCATCAAGATTAGGCTTAACACTCAACAAGGCCTTATAAGTAATATGTTACAGGAAATGAGTTTTGAGAATACAAGAAAAAAACATTGTAGTGACTAGAATCTAAAAGAAAAAGTACTCACAAAATAGTATACTACTCACATGTTTTCACACAATGTGTTTTTTACTACTGCATCTGTTGTGATATTATGGCCTGGGTTCTGAGCTTCTACATCTCGCTTATCTTCCTCGAGGCTTAATAAAGTCATAACATTTTGTAGTGTCCCTAACAACCTGGAGGCATTATTATTTTCCAGTAGTCATTATAGTTCTTAATTAAGCCCTGAGGGTTGTAGGCGAAATGTTACCGACCGTCGGTAGATAAATTCGAAAGCCCTTCTCAAATAACTTCTCCACATATAACGGTTTAAAACCTGGAGTCAGTAGACGTAATATTTAAAACACAAAGTTAAAAGCTCTCAATTAAGTCATATAGATTACTGTGAGAGTCCACTCCCTTGATGAATTAAGTTATCCCACACGATGTAAGGTAAAACCGCCATCAATTGGTTCTGATTATCAGTGCGTTTGAGCGTATTCACAGCTGTGTGACGGCAAAGTAGCACGACGTAGTGCCTCTGGGTCCTGCTGTCAAGAGCAATTCTAGTCTGTCACAGCATTGCATTCGGGTGCAGCTACAATAGCTCTTTCAATTACAAGCAGTGACAGAGGCCCAATTAAACGTTTGTAGCAGCTGGGTTTTCATTTATAGCAACCCTGACTCACTGCAATTATTTTTATGGATTTAATTACAGATTATTTCGCGTTTCCTGTCGGCTAACGAATTGGTTGGATGCCCTGACCCTATCGACCCCGCCTCATTGGCCCTCACTCCTACCCCCGCCTCATTAGTCATTACTAGTATGTACATGTATACTTTGCACGTGGTTGTGACGTCTACCCCATCCCTGTTTCTGTCCAGTTAATAGACAGGAAACTTAGTTCTCGCCTGAGTTTACGAAGAAGAGAACTCGGATTTCTTGCTCCTAGTAGCAACAAGAAATGTTAATTATCTTTGTATCCCCAGTATAGTCAAACCGGTTTTAAACGTAATTCACAATTAACTAATGACTAGTGCTTCTTGCCTTTCTGAAAGCTATTCTATACTCAAGCAAAAAATGAATCTTGTCTTCACAGAACTTATGATTTGCAAAATGTAGCGAGATTGTCACCCGGTTACGTGAACTCAGCCCTGCGTTCCCACTCAAATTGCTTGCTCAAAAATAATTGCGCCTTCAAAAGTCGTCTGCAATCATTTTCTGTTGCATAGAGACGGCAGTCATCAGGGTAACTAACGGCTACCAATTTCCACCGGAATTCTAAGCGGTATCATGCCAGCCTCAGACAGTATGGTTATGAGCCAAGGGTCAAAAACAAAACCAACCGATCGAGCTCCGTTAGCTTCTGTGAACCTCACAAGAGTTGATTATAATTTTCTGAATTGAATGACAATACACCTTTACCAAAAATCTAAAAGCTAAACTTAACACCTTCGTGATCTCCATATACTTTCAGTAATTTAGAAAAATCATAAAATTAGAAGTGCCCTTATCCTATTTTCCAAAACAATATCGGTCAAGTGAGCGATTGTAATTTTAAGTGAGCAACGCATGATTTCTGCCAATAATAACCTTTCTTGCGTTGGTCTCTGGGATTCCATTTCGCATCGCTCGACCTCAGCAATAAATTTCATTTACTGAAATCCTGTAATGGAATGGCAAGAACTATTATCAAACCCGTCAACCTCTATTATTGTCAGTAGGGTTTCCTGTCCTTGGCCTCGCCATAGGTCAGCCATGATAGCACCGGTATCATTAAAGTAGCAATTGATACAAGGGACAAGGGATGAATAAAGATGCTAGCAGATTCTGAATAAAAAATATATATGTGCATAGGATTGCAGTACCAGAGACTCTTTACTGCTTTATGGTTTCACATACAGATTACCTGTGATACTTTTGTGACTTCAATATCCTAAGGGGCACATTGTGTTGACTGTAGCATGTCGTTCTCATTTGTTTTCAGACGCTGCACTTCTTTCTGGTTCCTATATATATGCATTAAGCAAAAGAGGGGAATAGGGAGAGTGGGAGAGGAATTCAAAACAAGCCAGATACATCAAGATCGTTTCCATCAATCAGAACTAAACCAAAGGTGCAACAAATGTATATTTCATATAACGCCAGATAGTGTTTTGGAGTCATACAAGTTCTCGAAGCTGACATCACTACGGGGTTCGTCGTTCGTTTGCTATTCTTGACCAAACCGCTGCTATCCTGTAGAAAACGCACCTGCTGTGTCGGTGCCTTCCCCGGCCAGACCAGCCCACGGCTCACACGGCAATTTCCAGCCCACTGAGAGCACACTGAAGTGACTGGGATTGGGAATCAACAAGTCTGGTGGAGTCCCAAGCGGCCCATCGATTCCTAACGATTTTCGGCGATGTAATCAATAAGTTTCTCTTTTTTTAAAATAAGGAATACTCTCTAGCCTGATGGAGGGCTTCCCGCTTGTGTAAGGAACTATTTCTGGGCTCGGTGTAAAAATACAGTGACTGCGGGTAACAGCGAGGTTAACGATATTGCTTATACCGACGTTCTTTTGGCTCGGGTTTACTACGGAAGGTTCATATAACTTTTATTCCTTATCGTGTTGATTTTTCTCTTTTGATCCATCGAAACCCTTAGGATAGAATTAGTTTAGGTTAAAAATCAAAGTAAACCACTTCAAAGTATGGCCGCTGGGAAATATGTACCGGTCCGGAAAAAGGCTCCGCCAGACGGTGCTTGCAATGGCAAGAAAAAAAAGAATGTTACATTCTTAAGATAAAAGATTATGAAGATCTTATCTACTTCCTGACTTCAGAAAGTGTTAGAACATTTCAAACCACAGACAGGCGCTAGTAATGCGGATATTATATGGTTCAATCGGCAGCTAAGGCAGTAGTCAACAAAAGTTACAATAGACGTCAGAAAACTACACAGAAAGACGGAGCCTCTTCAAGCTGAAATATATTTCAATCACTTGTTAATGGGATTTCCTCTCGTATCTTTTAAAACCAAAGTTTTGAGGCAAATAGATATATCTATTTACTGAAATATATAAACACATCGCATTTTAACACCGTATATCAGATTCTTTTATTGCGGGGGTGGGGTGAAATTGCAGGAGTGAAAACATGGTGCGTACGCGCGTGTCACTCATGTCTTTTGAGGCTCATTCAAGAAGCTCTGCTTTTTACGTCAGCAACCTGTAGGGGATCCGTAGGCGGCACAGCAGGTTTTAGGCTTGAGAAGAAATGTAGTTGTTTGGCCATGGATATGATGTGCTGTACGCCAGTAGCGGCAGCACCGACCCCCCCCCCCCCCCAAAAAAAATCGCTGGCAGTATAAAGAAGATCGTGGACGAATCGACTCTTGACGTTAAAATTTAGATAGTGTACTGGCAAAATTCGCCCCTCAAAATGCTGGGAATAAGATTTTAGACGGTTAAGCTTTCAAACGTTGATGAAGGTTAGACATCCAGGTAAATACTCTTCAAAGGCAATTTAAACTCTAGTACTAGATAACTTACGGAGACTACTTCCAAACGTTTCGAGTAACATCCATCACATGTAAAAGATCTGGAAAAAACGGTGACGCTGAAGAAGACGTTCGGAAGTAATCTCAGTAATTTATCCAGTTGTAGAGATCGAATTGCCTTTGAATCAAGCTTTCAATGTTATCCAGGGATGTGCACCCCGGACCCCCAAGCCTCGTTAAGAGTGTGAAGTCGATCATCAATCTCTCAAATGCCCCATGGACTATTTTGGTTTTAAAAAAAGAAAGTGTATTTTTTGGTAATCATGTCACGTTCGTATGCTGGAAGAACATTTTCCAGAAATTGGCTTCGTCTATCTGTCCCTTAATTAGTGTCAGATAACGCAAAGTAAAAAAAAGCAAATGGAAGAATCTGTCTCCAAGTGCCTATTACCTTTACGTACCTCCATACAGAGATTTAAAAAAAAACTAGTTGTATGTTCTGTATACATGTAGGAAGAAAACAGCGCTAGCGCTCATATGTATGAAGCATTGAATTCTTTCGAGTGTGTATCTTCATAGAGCGTAGCCTCTCTGCCCAGAGAAGTAAGAGCCTTTCGTAATTAGAAGCTTCCATATGACTGGAAGCAAGTATCCAGCGGCACGGAAATTAAAGATCAACTCACCAACAGGCCCCGAGATCGTTTTAAGCAGATTTAAGACGAGTGCAGTCTTTGCAGTCGAAATTGTGCATGGTTTCCGCACGCAAGCATGCTTTTGAATAATGCATATACCTTTGAAGCCCAAACATAACATACACAGACACCATGGAAAATGAAACTTTGTTTGATGATGCAGAAAGGTCACGTTTTCGAAAAGATGAATACAGCGTGAACTCTCATGTGAACCCTAAGTCCACCTAAGTCAACTTTGATTTAAATCGATCTACTAATGCATGTATCTAGGTTTTCAGGACATTCTTGAGAAGGCCACAATTTTTTTATCCACCCACGTACCAGTACATTTGTAGTTCATTCGGCTGATACATCACAGTATCTCATTGAACGGTTGATGTGTCCAGAGCCCGAAGCACATAGCAAATCATCGATATCCGCGTCACGTTTTCTAAAATTGTATACTTTCTATGCTGATTGAAGAAGAAGGGGCATGGCGTAAAGAATGCTGGTCATCATAAACAAGAAGAAGAAGAACAGCACGCCAGCAGCTGAATAATCCCTCTACGTCTCAAGTTGTCAAGCACGCACTCATTTGCAACGGAGATAGAGCAACAGATCTATAGCTGGTATTTCTTCAACAAGACACATTAGACTAGTATGTATTCTTAGAGGTGTACTACATTCAAGCACAATGTAATGCGATCAAAATCAAACCCTTGCTTGAATACATATTATGTTGTATCTCTATGGCGAAAATGCATTATTTTGTGTGTTTATCTAAGATGACCATACTATCTTGTCGTGCTGATACTGCGACTAGTTTAGGAATTCCTGGTTCGCTTCATACAGGTCTTTGGACACAGTTCGCACTCACGAAGAACGTGTACGTGTTAAATACATCGATGGAGGTTAGACATCCAGGTAATGAGATACATGTATACAAGAAAATAGTTACTCAAGCAACTGGATGGATTTTGAAAACTGCCAGTTTTATAGTTTGGATGACAACGCGCATCGACAGTCGGTTGAGTTCACCCGTCCCCATTTCAGGAGGTTATCTTTAGTCCTATCCGCTCCTGCTCCTGTCCAGGGCAACTCATTCCTGTCATTTTACATGCAGACAAATCTGATAAGCAGCGTTCTGCGTCCGTCATGGCAATTAGGGAAGACATCCGCAGTTAACAAGCACTATCAAATTAGCAATTATAGTCTTAACATTTAATCATGCACATTCCAAATCATTCTCATGTGAAATATAGTCAATTAAAAATGCCACGAAGTACATATAAAAGTAGACCCATTTCTTTCTCTTTCCACGCCGGAAAGGTTGATGTGAGATTATATAAACCATTCCAGTTACTGTGTCTGCAAGGTAAGGTTAAATGCCATATGTTATTGAATAGATAGACTCGAATAGATTTGTAAAATAGGAAATACTAAAAACCCACCGTAACAGCTTTTGCAACAGTGGGATGAAAACCCTCTTTGCACTCCTCGGTCCGCCGATAACAATCGTCAGTGTGGCGCAAATTCTAATCAGCCTTTGGTCTGTGATAACGCTTCGTGGTGCCAGCCTGCCGTCTCCTAGGAAACCAGCTTATGTGGAAAGGGTAAAGGGCAAGGCGACGTCATTACAGACGCACGATTGAACTAAATTACCTTCAACGCCTTTTGCCGAAGCCGTTCAAAAGGGCAATGCTATAGGTCCGGGAGCTTTCACATGCAGGCTTGTGCCCCTCTACTAAGAAATACACGGCTAATTGTTAAAGCAAATGCGAATGCGAAAGACCAGTGAGATTTTGCATACGTCATTACCATTTATATACACTACAGCCACCATTATGCTAAAGCTTTGGTAAGAGATCTAACTATGTTTCAACCATTGCAGCTGGAGGTAACCGGTTTGGCATTTAATAAGGCTACACTTCATTAATGTCTTAGCCGGGTTTCTAAAATACAAAGGACCATGAAATGTTAATACACCAAGCACAATTAGCATGGGGCAACACACACATAATCTACAACAAATCTGTTATCTGCACAAATTAGTAGTATATCTTCCTTCCCTATTAAGAGATTCTAACAAATCATATAAATGTTCTTCCCCTGATGGCATAGTAGCGTGGGCATGGGATCTGCTGTTTAATTTGTAATATCTTACATGTTATTGTCTCGCCTATCATTAATTTTCAAGCGGAACTAGCAATCAATGATGATAAAATACCCTTAGCTCATACAATGACAGACAATACTTTTAGAATAGAAACTTACATTGAGTTTCTCCTATCAAAGCATCTAGTTGCACTTCGGGAACGTCCCGGCTGACATCGGGAGTGGTTCACACACACTAGCAGCTGCAGAGAATTGAGCAAGGAGTGGAATGTAGATCGGAGCTTAAGCCACTGATTTGCACAGTTAAGCCTGGACATCTACGTGACTAGTTCAATCAACTCCAGGGTGCAATTTGTGCAGGCGGCATGAAAGGCAGACAAAAATCAATGTAGACTGGAACCTTTTCGTGCTTGAAAACCTTTGAGAAGCAGAGATTGCTAGAATCTTCTCATGGAAAATTGCCAACGTGGCACTGATTAGAGATGTAACCTCCGCGAATTTGTAACCAAAGTCACTTTCATAGTACCGGGTACTATGAAAGTACTATGAAAGTGACTCTGATACTTCATTACAATTACGCCCCAAAACTTACCTTATATTTATGTTAACAAAAAAATGTATAGACGGTACTTACCAAAGTCACTTTCATAGTACCGGGTAAGATGAAAGTGACTTTGGTAAGTACCGTCTACCGTTAACATAAATATAAGGTAAGTTTTTGGGCGTAATTGTAATGAAGTATTAGATACTCGGTAGCTGCCCTTTTCTTCACATGTCACAGTTTCATCGCCATCGTTTCTTTAGTTATTCTCAGTAATTACTATGTTAATTAGTTTTACAGAAACACTCCTGCAGTTCCAGAACAAGCATCAAAAGCCACAACTGCCACGGAAAGTAAAGACCACATTATTTACAGGACAAAAACAGGAAGCTCCTAGGAAAGCTGCTGGAGGACTTATAACTGACATTGGCCTTTGCTTTTCCAAAACCTACCCACCCACCAACCAACTATACAATCACTCTATAGCTTGCTAAGACCAAATTAACACAGACAGGCCAACAAACACATTAAAAACAACGCCTCCGTTTTCATAGAGGAAATAAAGCTTTGCAAGTGAGGAATGGAACAGTGAGGAATGGAAAAAAAACTTCATACAAGATCAAGTATCACAATTGGTCCTGCATGTTCTACCGTCAAGCGAAGAAAAAAAACACTCATCTAGTCAGAGTGCACTAATTATACGAGACGTAGACAAGTACTCACGTGGCATGTTATATGTCGTGTACACGTGCTTTTATGTGATTACATGAAGACATGGGGAGTTATGATCACGAATTTCAATCAATTAAAATTCTACTTAACGTTGCCCACACAATTATCAGAAGGTCTACGTGCTTCTATCAACTTTTTAAGAGCTGATTTATCTGTATTCTATTGTGAAAAGTGAATCTCTCTCTCGAAAACAAGCCACAGCCACCTGTTTCTTGCCATTGTGTTTGACAGAAATGCGTACGCTTGACGGTTGGTAATGGCACACACTTCCTCACACATACGTGCTGAGTTTATAAATTAAAGAACATGACGACGATAAGTGAAGACAGCAGAAGTTTGGAGACATGTTACATCCGTAAAATATTTAGAGCTTTTGTAAATTTCTTCTTTATCTGGTCTCATTGATTATGCGCCCATCTCCGTTTCTGTAACCCTTGGGCCACACAGTTGTGCAATCACTACAGCAGGGTTAGTGGTAGTGATGTGTGTTTAACTCCCATACTCTTTCCCAAATGCTAAGTGCTAAGCAGAGAAAGCAGTATGTAACATTACCGTTTTTTAAAGTCTTTGGTATGACTCGGCCGAGGATCGAACTCACGACTTACCGAATGCAAGGTATGGGATAGTATACTAGATACAGCGTTTAGTATTGAAATGTTTAAACAAGTTTTGTTTAAAAAAAGCAGTATGATGAGCTACAACCCTTACTTCTATTGATTCACAGAAAAGGTATGTCCCTTCTTGCTCATACATATCTTTGTATATGATTGAAAGACCTACTTATCCAAAACTGTGTGGTAATTCTACAAATATACTGTAGTGGATCACCGGCGCGTAAAATTGCATCCAGGTTTTAAGTGTTCAAAACACCTATTTTACACGATTAAACCATAACTCAAGGCCATTAAAAGAACCAAAGATGATCGTTTTAGTACCTACTGTCCCATGAGCCAACAATATTGTAGTAACAAAAGTGACTAAGCATTATATTTACTAGCGTTTCCCACATATGTAATAGCTCTTAAGATAAGAATTTGTCAGAATATGGTCGTATAAGTTCTGTCTACGCTCTATATTACCAAATCCAATCTTGAATATTACGCCTGGAGCTTTCTATTTAATGTACAGTAATTGGAATATTCGTCTCAAACCAGATTGAGCAAGAAATCAAATTTCTCACACATCCGTGAAATATTGAAAGCTTTTTTTAGCTTTGTTTCTGATTCTGATTTTGTTACGGACTGACAGGTAGGCTGTCTTGTCATGGATGAAGAGATCCGGTCCTTTCTAGTTTAAATGATAAATACATTACAGCTCACCTTTGGAGCGAGCCGTGATCAGCCCTACAAATAACAACATTACAGCGGTCATACATTATTTTATTCTTTTTTGCACCGCATTCATTCGCAAGGAAGCACATGTAGAGTACCCTTTGGAAATGTTTTGTTACTTTGACAAATCATCGCTTCAAGCTATAACCAAATCAAGAGACTTTGTTGTAACGTTAGATAATGATATCTACGATTTTTTTCGCATGCATAGCATGGGTCACTTCCCTTCAGATACGCAGGCGTTTCAATGACAATGTGACGTTGTTGCTCTTTCTGGCATATGCATTTTGAACATGTATTTCCTCCGTACAAATGATCAGTTTTCAAATAAATCTAGTAACAATGTTTTCTCAAATGTAGTACGAACTAGAAAGGTAGCATTTGCGAAACAAGTACATAATTTACCTTCACATTGTCTAGCCTATGAACAAACTACTGCTCTGTTTAGTCTCACTCTGACATTACAAACACATTCATATATATGGTGACCAGCCCCTTCAACTTGCAACATAATGTAATCCAACACCACACAGGGTGTATGCTACAGCACCAGTTACCACGGTGACAGCTGTCTGGTCGAGGTCATTGACTTTGTGTGTTTGGAGAAGAAAAAGAAACAGAGCAATAACAACATGTTTTCCTTCTGTGAAGGTAAACATAACAATAGCTTGTCTCTCAACATGAAGATCTTCCAGAGGTGTTATATGTTTAGTACCAACCCGATTAAGTACCAGTGCTGTATCAACCCGATGGAACTATCGTTATAAAAATCCTGTTAGCTCTATTTCTTTAAACTGCTCTCCTGTATCTGTTACTTATATTGCTTTGGTAGCTAAACGCAGCAGCCAAATGTTACATGACACTTTTCATTACAGTCGACTACGTAGCGTTTTAACTTGTTTACTGAAGTTGATGAATTTTCCATTTGGGTAATGGGTTCTTCTTTAGGGTTAATAGGCTTTGTAATGGGATATGTTTTCGAGTACTTGCTATAACAGCAAGACCTTTCCAAACAGGCCGACAGCCGGCCGGGAGGTTTCAATTTACATACGCGTAGTACTGACACACTACAGGTACGAATTGGAAACACAGCCTTAGCTCCACCATTTCAGTAAGGGTCAACGGGATAAACAGACCACATTAATGGCTAGCAGAGAGAAATGTTGATATTTATCTGATTCTATAGCCTTTGGCTAAACCCTTAATTTGTTTAAATGACTCTGTAATTATATCTAGAGTAATTCATAACTACGAATAAAATATATGGGGTTTGTGGAGATGTTCTGTGTGGAAGTAAGTTATGTAACTAGACTTACCAAATTTTACACAGTGGTAGCACTTGGCCTACAATCACTAAAATAGTTTTTCCGGTTAAAATCCACAGGACAAACCAGTTTGGGGTCATTTTGCATTATGTTTGTATGTCAAATGGCCAAAGTTTAGGACGCGATTTCGCGGCAAGCATTTCAGTGGTAGCCGAAAATCATGACTTTGAAATAAATGCATTATGTCCTAGTTTTAGGGACAACTACACATCAAGAAAAAACAACCTTGGTCCTTATTTGTACCGACCATTTATAACCAACACAAAGCCTCAGGCAGCTTTGGCAGAGGTCTGTATCTTACGTAATTAAGAACCTGTAATAATCCCATACCTAACGCTCGTCGCGATCAGGACCATTGATCATAGAAGCTATTACAAGGGACGGTGTACTTAGCCCTATTAATATTTAATTTGCCAACCAACAGTGCTGTTGCATCGGCATCTACTGTTAACCCTGATTGATTTTCCTAGATGCCTCGTCACGTCTCCGGGCCTGTCTGCTGTGTTGCAAGGGCATACTAATGCTGCCAATATTTGTCAGGATTATGACAAAAGCTAGTATCTTCCGGGAAGGGAGGTGTTGTTTTGGGTTGTGGCCTTTTCCTCTGTCTGCCGGAGAACTTGAAGGTCACGAAAACCCAAAATACTTTCCGGAAGTCTGAAACCTCCGAGGTCTTGTTTTGGTCGGAACTGTACATAACGTTACTTTAGTTGCGGGCTTTATCTAACACAAAAAAGGAAGAATGACTCACCGTGACGTCCGCATGTACAGACCTCCAGGCACCTTTGACCCACCCCTGACGTCACACGTCCCTAGGATCAGGGCCAACAGGAAAAGCAGTCAAATGGTGGTTCCGATGGCCAAGACCCAGTCAAAATCGGCCAACGAACTCCGGCCTATCTCTCTGATATCTCTCTCAGGAAAGGTTGTGGAATGTTTGTTCCCAGTGGATCCTGTCGGATAGTCTTATATATAAATTTAACAAACTGACAGCCTTACCAGAAGATCCACCGCTCACTGTTAAGTACACCTGACTAATGAGATTTTCAAGGCCGATGACAATCCAGGCACAGCGTTCACTTGTAGCTACAGATTACAGTCAAGCTTTTGATCGTGTTTTCCATAATCTCACCAGCCGTCGATTGATGTAAATTTGACTGCGGCCTTCCCTGAAGAGGGGGGGTCGCTATCCTTCTGACTGGCGGTCCGACATTACGGAACCCTGAACTCTTCTCTACTCCAGCAACGTATCAATTCTATATAAATTATGACACCTTTTATGGCGTGACGTACTTTAGCAGTAATACCATAGGTGG
This sequence comes from Branchiostoma floridae x Branchiostoma japonicum, assembly GCA_013266295.2. Taxonomy (NCBI): domain Eukaryota; kingdom Metazoa; phylum Chordata; class Leptocardii; order Amphioxiformes; family Branchiostomatidae; genus Branchiostoma; species Branchiostoma floridae x Branchiostoma japonicum. The sequence continues at coordinate 5,648,600 of CM023837.1, read as the reverse complement.
AGATTGCATATGTCCTGACTTGTATAGCTAGCTATTTCGAAATATGTTATTGTCGGCATGTCACATGGCACCAACTTAAACAGCTATTAAAGTTGTTACAAACTTTTAGATTATCCATTGCCCACATTCAACCCTGTAGACGGCCTCGACCTACCTAATGCATCGTTTGGTAACCCTTACTCTGATGGCACCCACATGCAGTGTTTAGGGTAAGTACAGATCAACTCAAGACATTAATGGCCTACTCTTAAAGCGTACCAAACCAAATGGCTACGACGTCGTCAGGTGATGGCGGTTATCCGGGTCAGATGTTTGTGAGTTCGTCTAAATGTCTTTGATTTCATGCTACATCAGAAGCAGATTTCATAGTACTGTCACTAGTGGCATAGTAGTCCACAAAATAGGCAGGATTTACCAAGTAAAATGTTACTATTACGCTGTCCGTATTCATGAAAAAGGTGTATGATCTAAACGTAACTTCGCCTAATTGAGCTTAACTGGGTTGGGCCTTCCTACCCAAGTGTAATATGTGATGATGTATTAGACGCTACTGCAGTGAACTACAGGGACTTAATCCACAGCTACAATAAAACACCTACAAATTGCTAACCTCGCAGAGAGTAACTCCCACATACATGTAATAAAGACGTTTCAGGTATACGAAATTGTTATGTCTCCCCAGAAACGTGCCTGGAATATCATGGTGTACAAAATATGACAAACATACGAAAAATGTCATCTCCGCTGCTTTAGGATATGGCTCCATTTAGGGAACGATGGAGCGAAACTAATATGTTAAAGCTGCATTTTGTAACATTAGGACGATACAAAAAGTCAATTTAATTCGCTGGTCATTTCTTTACAAAGTAAGTTGAATCAACCCTACTCAATTGCAAATAAGTGTCATTCAGGAAGTGAAGGTGCCAACATATCACATATTACAGTGAGTTTAAAGCTGGAAACACAGCTGTTAGCCATGTTTGTTTACATTCTGTTATTTTGTGGTGGTGCCACAAAATGAGTGCGCCTCGTGTGGGCTGTTTTAGCGTCAACCACAAATGCTAGAAATGTGAGATAATTGCACCAATATGTTGAAAAGTAGAAGTAAATGACAAGTAAATCACATGAAGATTTTTTCAATCAAAATATTCCAATTTTTCGGTGCAAAACTGTTACATAACCCCCCTTTAACATCGTAACTAAAATCAACGCCATGTTATTTTCTTGAATACATGTCGGGTTGTTGAGATGAAACGAGGTGATACAGTGCGCCCTGTTTTTATAGAGAAAGGGAATTTAGAGTGAGACGAAATAAGTACAAGGCCAGAAAAGGAAGACACACTGGAACGAAATGAAGAAAGACATTGCGGCCAGAAGTTGTTTTAACAGCTACACTAATTAAGCTGCAGAACACAGTTCATCGTCATTAAAGAAAGGGTATTTCTAATGGAAGGACGTCCTATAAAGCAATTAAATGTAAACCCTCCAAAGCGTTTGCGCTATCCCCATTAGCTGTTTATTTTCGTCGGATGACTCACCGTGATGAGGTTGAGATCTGCAGCACTGCTGGGTAAATAATCGAGCAGAATAAAAGAGACTCTTGGATAAGAAATCATATTCAAAGGATTTGAATACCTGAATGCTATCGTTTGAGCTATTCATATGAAAGCGAAACCCGCCAATAATGATCCCAGTCCTTGGGTTGATGAGCATCACTGCTTCAGTAGACATGTGGATTGGACTGATTAGGAGACCACGAATCAATATGACTTGTATGCCTATCAGATAACGTATCCTGCAGTACATTGTAGCTAGATTAAATGTAAAACTATATGCAGATTTTATTTTATTTTAAATATTATATGATAAACATTGCAAATAGATATATGATTTTATGATTTGCAGTGAACGTTTTGTATGAGTTATGATCTAACTTTCTGATTTAAGTTGTGGGATGTAGTTTGAGAAGATCGAAAGATTCTTGTGCTCTATTCGCGTCTTGCTTTGATGTCCTTGGTCAAGGGCACCACTAATGGGATCCATTACTCACAAGGTTGAACAACAAAGTCGTAATACGAAGTGGTTATATAAGCCTAAGAAAAAGTAAAAGCAGTTTGTTCCGTTTCAAACACGACCGGAAAACAATTTAAAGGCAGATCGAAAGATTAGGTCTGTGGAAAATCAACCATCCTCCTCCGGGGGTTTACGTGAGCGCGAGACAACGCAAGTCTCCAGCTAGGACTTGCCGCTTTTGCTCGTAAGATATACAGTCTATATATATCTAATATCAATCACACCATCAGCTAGTACTCTGGAAAAAGAATTATCATTTGACAACCGACGGCATCCTGCAGCTACCGTGGTGCAGGCGTACCATCACTGATCTATTCTGCAATAAAATCAAAAGAGACGTCTAGCGGTCTTCATTAGCAACTAATGTAATTGCAACATTTGACAAAGAACAACATCTAAACTCGAACAAATGTCATGTATTCCCTTTCTTTAGTTTTCTGTTACCATTGAGATAAGCCTCGCACGGGAAAGCAGAAATGAAACAATAGTGCCACCTTGCGGCAAGCAGTAATGAAATGAGTTCAAACCAAATGCACAGAACGATGACGCTAGCATGCACAGCTCGTTAGCCACTTGTACTCAAACTGACCGACTGAATACGCCGTTTGCGGTCATAGATTGCGTCTAGCCAGGAGGAACTGACCTGCATAGTTTTACGTACAACACATATAATTATGTTCATAAAAGAATTATCAAAATGAATACCTCCCATTCCAGATATCATTTGCCAGAAGCTGTCCTCCATATCTAGGATGGTGTTTGAGTGTAGACTGAAAGGTGTCGTTTTTGTATAGTGCCTTCGTTATTGCAATGCTATTGACGCATGTTCACAAGAAGTCTAGTTACATGCCTACTAGATATTAAGAAGTTTGTACATACAACGGAACAAAATATCTCATAAGGACCCATTAAAACAAATTTGATGTAGCAAATAGTCGAGAAAAATGTTTCATGCAGTCTTTGAAACTAACTTTGAAAATATAACGAAGACATTATCAGTCATTACATTCAATATCGGTATGCAATGGAGACAATGATTACATGAGTGGTTAATGGTCACGACTTGATGCATAGGGTAGGAAGTTTAAGTTAATCTAATTAAAGAAAGCAAAGAGGAGTTGAATGTAATATCAGATATATTCCACGATGTAGCATAAAACTATTTCTGTCTTCATCCTTCAGATGATGACAATGTTATATCCAGGTGACAGGATTCTCTTCCTCCATCTCTTCCTCCACCTCACCATCTTCTTTGTCCTCTCCCTCCCCTCCTTCCGATGTTTCCACCTCTATTGCAGATTCGTATGACTTCCTACGGAAGCAAGGCAATTTAAAACAGCCGACATAATATCCAGAAACATATGGTGTCAAAAGACTGTTGGAAAACGCTATCCATTGCGATATCGGATGGAAGTATTCATGTATGTTCTTACACGTTGTGTTTGTAAGTTTGGCGTAGGTATCTAAAGCCCAGCATGTGTAAAATGGCAGCCATGTTATGAGAAATAACACCGTGAGAGCTCTCAGAAGATGTGGGCTAACGGCACTACACTGATACGCTGTTTGTTTAGTCTTATCTAGTTCATATTCTTCAGACACCGTTGTGTCTGAAATGGGAATAAATGACTGCGATTGCTCCACGGAATCTGTTGTCTGAGAGGGGTGTTCATCGTCCGGTAAACTGTTAGGGGTATTGGCACAAATCTCCTCCACGGTGTCAATGGATGACGTTGGCAACAACATGCTGTAATCTGCCGATAAGACGCTTGGCGGTGACGGCCAATCAGCTCCCGCATGGCCTCGGGGAAAGGCTGTCTTTGAAGAATCACAGTTATTGCACGAAGTGCCAGCACAACAGGCGACGGTATTGATGTCTCCAATGTCGTTGATCGAAGAAGAAGTCGATAAATCTTTACTAAAAGCTTCCGGTGCAATGAAGTCGCCATTTGTGCCGCCAAAGAGGCGGTTCCTCTCTTCGGAATGATTTGATCCTCTGTCTGGCGATATTACTGTTTCTTCCAAGCCCTCAGATGACTGACCTCTGGAATGACCTTCATGAATATTTCTTTCCCCTGTAGTAACGTAAAACGTCGTGGCGTCTTGGTTTTTCTTCAGCCCAGGTAACCCGGTAACTCCGACAAGATGTGCAAAGACTATAAAGAGCAATGGTCCCGGGAAACCCAATGCCACCAGCACACCCTTGTAGAGTAGATACGCATGGCTGTTGCTCCAGGTCTCTTGGCACATATACATCTCACCAGAGGGGCCTGGTGTCAGAAGTACATCTCGAGCAAAGGCTTGTGGAATGTTGATGGTGATTGCTATTGACCAAATACAACAGAGAACGCATGCTATTTTCTTGGTGCTGACGTCTGGGACTCGATGCTCTCGCTGACTGTAACTGTAACGCAGACAAATAAATGTCATTTTGCAGTCATTAAAATATCGGAACAGTTAGTAACTTGTACAAAGTGTGGCATTCCGAGAATATCTAGGGTACGGGCAAGTGAAATCTATTCATAGTCTTCTAATATATTGTGCGGTATATGACAGTATAATCATCCAATATCTCTCTGATTTTTTTTTATTAACACGTGCAATCTTAATTTTGGAATTTTTTTCTCAAATGTATCAATACCATTTTCAGGATGGTACGTTTCCCTATCTGTGGTCACCATACATTATGATGGTAAAGGAATGGGACCATCAGGTGATCAGTCATGACAAAAGGAGTTGAAAAGACCAGATGGTATCTTAAAAGCTTATAGACGGCTAAATCACTCTTGGAATTATTTAACACCATCGAGTGGAATTACATTAGGTTAACGTAACGTTCAAAATGCATAGAACACAAAGTGATATCCTCATAAATTGCGAACTTGACATTTGTAAAATATTATCATAGTGACTTTTTCTACGAAAGTTTTAGTCTAAGCAAGCTGTGGGCAACTTTTAAAAGACCTAAGAATTATGCTGTAGTCAAGTTATAGAATTAACTGTTATGAATGTAACTTGGTAAAGCTATCTATTCAATGAAATCATCCAAAATGTTCAAATGTTGATTGGATGATTATGGTTAAGGTAAAACATTATATGGTAGACATTATGAAGAAGGTATGAATAAGTGAAAATTCCTTTTCTAAAATATTTTTGTCAATGTATCAATTGGTGCAACTGCTGAGTTGGGACCGAGGCATCATAGTCACTTTTATTTTGAGCTAGTGCAATGTTGTAGGACCTAATCTCCTTTCAATTACCATTAATGCGCCTCTAGAAGAGAATTAAAAGCCCATGTGAATACGTGCCGCGGCCCGTTAAACGCCAGTGCATCCATACACCTAAGTTTAAATGAGTGGTAATTCCCCTTTCTGTACCTGATAGAGACGGGGCTTTTATGTAACTTTCAGCGTGTATTGTAAAGCATACCAAGTATATGACTCCCATTTGTAAACAATCACCAAAGAGCCTGGCTGCTTCTTCAAACAAAGCCGAGGAAGGGAGCTATGAATAAAAGAGGCGGTGCCGGGTTCTCGATGAGCTATCTTTAGCGTCATGGGGAAAGATCATTACGCTGAAAGCTGCAGGGAGTTGTCCATGGATTTACTCGAGGATGCCATTGCTCACCCGTCCATGACCAACTGCCAGATTGTAGGGTCGCTAACCACGCCACTTCCATTAGCGTACGCCGCTAGAGATGTACGCCACGGGCTAAAGGGAACTGTGCTTCAGCAGGACAGTTTGATAACGTCTGTCACAAGTGAATGCAGCACTAGATAAGTCGTGTCTGCAATGAGTTATTTATTTTATTCATTGTTTATCAATCTTGGATATGAGTAGTCCCTTGCCGAATAGGGCAGATTTCCAAGGGACCTTTTGACAGGCAAATAGAATGATACATAATTAGGAGGTAATATAATAATAAGTTGTAATAACCAAACATAGGAGTAATAAGTCATACAAACAAATCAACTAAAGAATAGAAACTAAAAATCATAATACATGGTCATTGGTGGTGATAGAGTTTTGCCATTTTTCCTTCCTAGTGCTATGTTCTAGATCTGTTCCTACATCAGTATTGGCATGAATTCCTAAGGATAATCATACGCACATGCAGGTATTGGATAGACAATATGCAGGCATTGATAAAAAAACAGACGCGCACTCGTTTAAGATTCATATATTATACGTACGTTCAAACATTAATCTACTGTAAGTTGAACTAAGAAAGAACACACCTTGTAACCACGATGGCTGCCAGGGTGAAGGTTGACCCGCAGACGACCACGCCCTCTATCAACGGAACCATCCTACACAGGACTCTGCTCAGGTTCTTGTCTGTGTATGGCATTGAATATCAATTAGTACAACTTTATAGATAAAGTGTATTAAACAACAGGTGTGATCAATTTGAAAGACTGCATGGTTAATTTTTTTTATTCTTTCAGCTCTAAATGTCTGCAGCAACATTGATATAGGAGCGGTAGTTAAACAGTTTCATAACATCTCAAACTTCAACAACATATATTAGTGGAAAATATTTAATGGGTATCTATGTGGACAGATTTGCACATTATACGTGTCCACTACTCAATACGCCATCAAATTTCATGACTGTAAAATTTAAGACTTACTTTACTGTGTTCGTCTCTTTTATGCACGCCAACAGCGAAACCTTTTTTTCGATTATTTATAGAGGTGTGTGATAAAAACCAGCATGATGTATTATCCTTCATCCATAGTCAGGTTATGTGTTATTTTATTGCATCTCCTGGTTTTCGCCACTACAGTCGGACCTAAGGGGGAGCTTTGAAGTCTACAATTTTAGCTGCATATCATCAACTAGCAACGTGTCTGCGCCGTTTCATTGCGTACGTGTCCTGCTGTAACATCAATTCTACGGTCCCATATGGACCTAACTGATCTTCTAGATACTCTTTCTCAGGAAAGGTGATTTGTCACGGTGCCCAGTAACACCGGGGAGTCTGGTAGCCTGTCGAAAAGACAGCCATTGCCGCCGATGATAACCAGCGTCACATTTGTTCAGCGTCTCGCAGAAGTGATACAATGTAACGCCCCTCGCTAAATTTATCGATAGCTTGCCCTGCGGTCAGTGTATGAACGAGCAACAGGCAAAGAACGCATCATTAATTCACACCATCAAGATAGAGTTAATCCCAAGTGAAAAATTAGATCATGTTTAGGGCTGATCGCAGCGCTGTCCGATGCCTTAGGCACAATACTCTGCCTTCATGCTCTCTATACTTACGGCAATAATGAACTCATAAATAGCCATAAAATCCACTGTACGGTGGATTCTGGAAAGTAATATCAACGCCATACATCACGGGCGATCTGCTTGGAATGTTTTGTCGCCCTTGAATGGAAAGCAATCCTTACTGCTGTTGCACAGAGGTGACTGGGTGGCAACAGTCAAATGTCAAGTGCATGAAAATACCAACAGAACTCACCCAGCAAGATAGCAATAAAATGGTGGTCATAAAAAACTTACAGCAGGTTTTGTAGCGTTATGATTACTCAAGGGACAAAATGTCTAAAACATGCGCAGAATCTTTTGAAGTTAAGGCTAATAAATCGCCTACACTCGGCAATAAGTGCACGGTAACACATATAAACTGCTAACATACCATACTTAACTGGGCGCCACTGGTACCCTCCCACCAGCAGAGGTCGTATACAACATTCCTTAGATAAGGATTGTTGTGCAAAGTATGTTTATTTCTAGCTAGATCTATTCCAAACACGTCACTGGCCGCAATGCTTTGCGAGTCGTAAAAAAAGTATATGACGTATGCAGGATATACATTTTTTTAAAGCATATCCAAGATAGATGAACCTAAATTTAACGCAGATGAGTATTTGCAATAAGGAGGCCCTAATGCCCAAACACCAGCTGTTATGTTGCCTCCATTTTCTACTAGTAAGGAACGTATATGTTACATCAAGGTTGGCAAGAATGTTTTATTCACGTGTTAAGCCAGTCAGAAAACCCATTGGTGATTAGGGCCGTAACTAGCTGATGAAGTAGTGGTTCAAGACAGTCTGGTACAAAAAATTAATTGGGGCCGAATTGAGTAAAGGATATCAATGTGTAAGAATTCCAATCTTTACCATTTTACATAATGATGCCACTGTCTATAATACTGCTATTCATAAGTATCTCTATACTATAATCGCATTGAAACTGGACATAGTTAGATAATTTTACAATACATGTAAAACTTTCAACAAATATTTTACAAACATTTATCTCATGCAAATCAATGACAGGGATAGGGATAGAGGGATAGGGATAGAGGGATAGGGATAGGTATAGAGGGATAGGAATATAGGGATAGGAAGGTTATGAGATCGTTGAACTCTAGTTCTCAGTGCGAATGGTAAACATATTCCTGTATGCAAATCAAGTTTCTGTTGTTTTGATGTTGTTGTTATGGTAACGTTTTTTTTCCACAGCTGGCCCGGACGATAAGACATTTAATATACAAATATTTGATGCCTGAGGTGGGAAGAGGAATGTTTTTAACCAGATTAGTAGCAAGCTGGCCTCTTTGATTAATTCCTTGTCAAAATAATTTTCTCGGCAATACACAACTCGAATGAGCATCTGTTTGATATGGAGTGGGTGACTCTACATCAGAATTAAACATGCCACATTGATCGTCACAAAAGAGCAGTTTACCTACTGATGTGCAGTATGATGCATTTAGTAACCTTGTCATCATAAAAATTCAAATAGCTTTTTTCAACAACTTTTAAAAATTCAAAATTGTATTTCTGTTTGGGTACTCATGGCGTAAAGCTGTGCTTATTTTGAAGAGTATGAGGCATTAACAACACATGGGCTGAAGTAGACCGCGGCTGTTCCAGAACCCTAGAACTAAAACATTTATTTGCGCATGCGCACCATTACCATCGAAGGAAAAAAGCCACATATGTTGGAAATGTATGCGGCTCACACGTCTAATAAAAAGACACAAAAAGTAAGGATGGCAACAACAACGACAATAAGAAAAACTACTGGAAGCAGTGTATTTCTTTTATCCTAAGAGAGTACGTAAAATGGACAAAGAGATCTAATTAGTCGCAGTCGCTAATTTCCGTCTCGTAAACGGTCGATGCCATTTGAAACGGTCGATGCCATATCGCAGAATAGCGCACTTTAAATGTATTAGGACGCGCAGTCAACACCGTGATGTTTCGTGGCGTAGAGGTTAGGGTTAGGGTTAGGCTTTTTGCCCCGGGTTCGAATCCAAGCTTGTGCTCTTTTTTTTTTTTTCAATGATATATTTACTATTTTTTACGATGGTGTCCTGCATTTGCAATAGAAATGTTGCTTTTTATACGTTTCAAATGTTTTTGCCCCTCTCAAAAGTTAAGATACACTCGCATATGGCATCGACCGTTTCAAATGGCAACGACCGTTTACGAGACGGAAACCCGCGTCGCAGTCATGTCTGTCATGCTTAACTTATTTAACGTAAATAAGACAATGATCGCTTGAATAAGGTTATATATCATTTGATAGTAATAGTTTTCCAATAGGTTGGTTTGTCAAGAAATCGCATTCAATGGACATGATTTTGATACAATATTGACATAATTACCAACAATAAAGCATTAGCAATCCAGCAGAGAAACACAACGCCCACTGCATATTTGATGGTCCCCAAGTTCCCTGCATCCTTCTTTAACCTTGGGTAGTCCTAGTGAAAAAGATATATACCCCGCCTTGTAGGGCTGCAAGATACATCATCAGGGAAACCTGTCCACTTACTAACTTTTCTCCTAATAAACTTTGACTTTTTAATTTGGTTACAGGTGGTAACCTTTAAATCGCACTGATAAAATAGCGACTGGCTGATGCAAGTAGAAGTCCACAATGACACTTGATAATGGATAAACTAATTAAATCCCCGATAAGCTGTAGACATAGCGCTGGCACCATTCTATAGCAGCCCGCATCCGTCAGATTCCTATTACCTGCACATGTACGCATATATCTCTGTCAATCTTTGCACGAACAAAAATAAATCGCGCACGCCGCACTCCCTCAAGAAGCTGTGTATCTCCGTCCTTTACAGATAATCACTTGTCGGCAAATGCCTTTGCTGTAGTTTATAGGGTATTATTTAGGGCTGAACTTACTGGACCCTATGACGTTTCTGGGTCAAATCGGCTTCGACGAACATCAAAATTTCCCAAGAGATTAGTGGGTCAGTACTGTGTTTATTAAAGGCCCATATTAAACAAGCCGTAAAAGTCCCTTCTGGAAAAAAGCCGAAGAACATCGTTAATGGACTCACAGTTTAAGCTGTTGTTATGTTGCCACTTGCAAATGAGGCAAAGTAGTAACAAAAGATACGGGATGGTTGCTAAAGCGTAAATATGGCCCTATATTTATGTTGATTTTGTTGCCTATCTTATACTTACCTTGATTGCGCCCGTGCCAAAAGAATGCTACTTTTTAGAACGCTAACACACAAATTAGCTAAAACTAGTGAAACGATAAGGTAAAGTAAGTAAAAACTATTAAAATATGGTTTTAAAATGTAGAAAAATCTGACCACTTATTCTCAAATAGTGGGCTTATATTTCATGGGTTTAACTATATTAGAAATGTTAAGATCAATATGAGTGCGTTGGTGCATAAAATTGCTGTGAAGTCTAACTTCCTGCCAACACATGAAAATTCAGACACAGAAATTGAAAAGTCAGTACCTCTTTTAGTTCTGTTAGTAAACAGGTAAAAATGAACCATTTCAGCCCGCGTTTAGGGCCTAGTCACATTTGTCGCCCGGTCGTCGTATGATTGCAAGCTCTTGGAATAGTCGTGCGCGTATCGTACAACATTCAACTGTCTTGTTATAGAAAAGACTGTCTCAGATCCTGTCGGTGGTTTGTCGTGTCATAGACTGAGAATTCTGCGCATGCGACATCCAAATCGTGCGACGACGTACGACGAATGTGATCGCAGCGTTAATGGCATCGGGTGAAGTACATGTCTGTATGGAATCGCCATTACCCTTGGCCAAGGTTAGGATATTGGATGTTTGATAGAATTACTTCATAAGGGAGGTAAGAAAGGCCATTTGCAGGGCCAGTAGATCTTGACGGACGGGGGCCGATACGTACTTCCCACCACCGTTGAGCCCTAGCTTACATCACATGTCCATATTAAGCAAATACGCTTTTATTTTAAATGGGGTCAAGACTTAGCCAATAATGTTTTGATTCCATTTTGCTGGATGGAAGTTTGACTCTACCATATATTTTTGAAAAATGAAAGACAAAAAAAGCAATGAAGAAAAAAGAATAGACAAAGTGTCTTGGTGCAATGGTAATTGTAACATTTGAATTGATAAGCTTTATTACGGTACCCTACTGTACCCATTGATACCTAATGTTAAAATCTTATTTCAAACTCGAAAAATGACATGGAAACTGATTCTTAAGTATGATTATAAAATACATAAATGTAGATCAAAGTAAAGAAAAACGAAGCGAAGCTATTTGCACACTTTACTTCGATCCTTCTCAGAATTATTTACAACGTTGTTTCGGTAAACTATATTCGTGGCGTACTGGACTATAAAATTGCAACCAGCTCTCAGGAGTTTATGCATCAATTTTGCACGGTGAGGCCGTATTTCATAGCCAGTAATGCACCCCATGTGATTGTTGTTGCAACCAATGTCCTATAATTCAACCAGATTGCTGTACTGAAAGGCCAGTAAGTGTTTATCCACCAGCGATTGCCACAGAAAAAAAAATCCTCCTTGAAATAGGACATTTTCTAGACTGGATCCAGCTGGAAAGCATTCAATATGCAATTCAGTAGAATATGGTCGCGTTACCGTTTATGCCTTGCTCCCCACGAAGCAATCTTCTAGATCACGCCTGATTGCTTTCCTTTTGATAAGATCTGGGAGTAATTTGAGTTTCCCCCCTAACTGTGATTCAAAATGCACAATCTTCTGTCGATGAGTTTAATTGCCAACGCCTGTTTACAGTAAGGAGTCTCACTGCCTTGGCTGTAGATTAAAAGCACTCATCGTGTCTCAATTTTCCCTTATAATGAAATCACGGTGAATGAGTAAGCGATTACTTGACGTGACTTGTTTCGGAATAAAGATCGGATACCTTACCTTCTTGGATGTTTTCGACCAGGGTGAACGGAGTGCAGAAGATTCCAATCAGTAAATCAGCAAGTAAAATGTTAAGAACGAAATAATACACAGTTCCTCCTCTCCTCTTCCCTAAGCCGTGCACCATGACTGCCACAGCTATGTCACCGATCAAGCAAAGCACAAAAAGTGCACAGTATCCCGCTATGAAGAGCCAAGTTCTCAGCGGTAATTCTGGAAGGAAGACACCGGGGGTAGCAGCGACTGGGGAAGGTTTGGTCTCGGCGGGAAGGCCGTCCCACGCCGTGGGAATCGATGAACGGTTGTGGTAACTCAACGGAGGCAGCGGCGTAGTCATCATCCTGGCTATGGAAAGTGTAAAGGGTATGGTCCCCACCACGGTTACGTGAAGATTTTAACTATGTGACAAAAGTCCCGGTGCAAGCGTCTTCGTTCGATGCAAGGTAATGAAATGAAAAGGAATATGCCACTGCTCACGTACGCAGCAGATGCAATATTGAAAAGCAAGTGCATTCTTGTAAAATTGGTTGTTTCCAATGGCAATAAATATTTAATATGCAGTGATGGGTCGTGGCCGCAAGTGATTTCACCGGTATTATCCCCTGAAGAAGGGCGCATAAAGTGCCGCCTTTTATCCTAAACGCCACCGAGGGGTAGAAATTAGGAGTACGCCTTGTGAATTATAAACCCTCGCTGGAATGGTCCTGGAGATTAGGATGTTCTCTTTGAAGCGAATCTGTCGGATTCTAGCTGTCACGGCGTGCAATAAAACAAGACTCAGAACTGCAGCGCACGTAACATTCCACTACTACCGTACATACATGTAGTTTGGTCCTTTGTCTGATTGCAGAAAAAAAAATCTAGTCTGCCTTTCAAAAATCTCATTTCAAAAGTTGATACACGTGCACAGTTACCCCTCATGTTTGCTCTAATGTTTAAGGCTGCCTCCTAAATGCACTAGAATGAAATATAAGATACATCATATCATTCTCCCAATAGAATTGACTTGGACATATACTAGTTGGGAACATGTTCGTAATTATTTGTTTTCATTACCTTAAGTTAAATGGTAAGAAGCAGCACATTAATAATTACTTCGGAAAGCCGGGGTCATTGCCTATGGCAAATCTCCTGGCATACATTATATAGAAGCCGCTGAGAAGATATTGAAAAAGTTTAACTTATGATCGATTTTCATTGAATATTGATATAGTTGCAGCACGTACACGCCATATATCATGATGGAAATCTTAACCATATTCTCAAGACGTAATGTTACTTATTCGTCTATAAGGATTTCGCCTCATCTCGTGTCCTCCTTCATGAAGACACATCGATAAACAAGCACTTTATATTTCGTTTCAATTCTTCAACCAAATCCCATTAATTTGGCCGATATTTCGTAATATTAAGAAATATTAAGAAGAAATACCAATGGTTTTAGACGTATATCCTTTACCGATTCATCCAATGGCATCGACGAATACACAGTAGCCAAGTTTAATCTGAACGATTTCCCGAAATCTTCCTATCAAACCAATTACCTTGGGTATAAGAGCTCTCAAAAGTATGAAATGGGCGAGATAGATATAAGAAATACACGGTTTAACGGACGCAGTCATCAATCAACGTTACACGCTGATGCATCTTCAACCCTCTAGCATCCTTTTATCCTAAATACCAATGCTTCCTTGATTTCACGGTAAGATTCTCCTCTCGGAAGGACGCCATCTGCCCCGTTAGGACATGACTATAAACTGGTAACACAATCCCACAAAGCCCTGCGTCTGGTAGCCGTACTTTGTTAACTTGAATGCAATCTACTCACTTAACAAAGTATAAAACAAAGCAAACAGGAGTCGACTACAATTAGGATCAGTTGATTTCAGATGCGTCATTTTTTCTGAACTACATTAAACTTTAACTGTCTGTAACTAACGATGATTATGCAGTCACCATTACATCAAATGATGCTTGCTGTGCACAGTGTGCAATGTAAGTGCTTGTTACTTGAAGCACAATATATTCTACACATATACTCTTGGCTAATTTCAGATATGCATAGTTTAGCCAAAAACAACAATTTGAGATGAAATGAATTGAGGAGTACACTGATAAGGTCAAATGTAATAGTTTTCACAGAGTATATCCACCAAATGTTACCTACAGAGTTACTGAAATATCTCCCTCTAAGCAGGACCTCACTGCTGTTATATCTAGTTACCGATGTGGGTTTGCGGGGAAGGCCGAATCTTGAGAAAGCCTCTACATGTAATAAATAACGCACCGTCAAGACGGGAAAGCTTACCATATATCGTATCACCTTTCGGTAAGTTCAGACTTTTAGTACTATGCCCAAAAGAAATGCTTGTAAAACATATATGATTCTAGAAATGAATTTTTTGCAAAATTCCTCTCTGAAGGCAGGGAGCGGAGAAACTTTACATAAAATTTCATTCCCTGTTTTCCAAGTAGTTTGTTATCAAATTTAATCTTCCTTGCTCACGAATCGTGTAATTTCGAAGTATTACTTTGTTTATTTCTGACATAAAAGGCACCCATTCAACTCATCATTATTGTAATCATCTCAAGTAATATTTCTAAAATAAATATCTTCACAGTATTGAACACATTATCCTATATTCACTACTAGCTATGAAAATTATGATTGTTAAAATCCTCTCTACTATTTACGGTCTAAAAAGGCCAATACCTTTCGGTATCAACTTTGTTCTTTGACATGAAAGTTATTCTTGTATTGCCTGTTTCATTTTACATGACAACCTATGACACTACAATAATATATCTTTTCACAAGAGCACTCTCTGGTGACAAAATAACACGAAGACAGGATTAAAGGTGATCCCGATGTCGTGAACCGTGGTTCTTACAGACCTTCCCTTAATGGAATATTACTGAGGATGTAGTGTGATTGAGTGTCGGGCTTACCAGCTGTCTTGAGTGTCTTCATTTGTTTTGCTTTCAGCACTATCCATGTAGGGAACAGTTCCATTAATCAACCTGGGGTGCAGGAATTACTCCCAACAAGAAGTAGATATATCTTCTGTTGATATGTCCGTCTGTACGCCTTCGGTGTTGTTAATACTAGAAGTAGTGGAGGCTTCGCCATCGGCTTTGGTAGCCTTAGTTGGTGGTGGGACCAAGCGATGTACAAATAATGTAGCAACAAACTCAACAAACTCCCTGGATTCCCTGGAATCGTTTTCAAGGCTACAGGCAAGTGCTCCTATAACTTCTCATTAGAAAGTATCATTCTATAATATTAACATGATACCCTGTCAAGCTTTCTTACATTTCATAATATTGTTATGTAAGAAATATATCTATATATTCTATACATCTAAATATATCTATATATTCTAGCAAATATATAATGAACACTAAAGTTTCAGCACCCTGGACACTAAATGCTGCGATTTCCGTATATTTATATATGTGTCCTTGTCCTTTCTGGGCACTGTCCATTAGACTATGACACTCAGTCTGGGACAATTAACGCCCCCTGTTCTGTCAATCAAAAATCATTCCGCTCCGTTTTTAGATAATTTCAAATAATTACCGACATGATTTCACGTTTTCGACAAATTAGACAATGACGCTTCTTTCAACGTAACTATAGTCACATCATTTTCAGTTTGTCCATCAAAATCACATAAATGTAACATTCATACACCTGTTAGTGTTAGCTCTACATCCTCCATGTATGAGGATTGAAGTTGATCCGGCACATCCATCTGACCTGTCACTGTCACATCATGGGTAGATCCAGGTGTCATGGGCGCCCTAGGGACAAGCCTAGGAGTTTGTAAGTTTTGGAAACTCAAGGGCAGAGTCAGGCAACGTAACCGTTAGGTGTCTGGCCACTGTTTTGATACTGGTTCTACAAAAGCGTTATACCAAGAAGCGTAGCGATAAGTTTTTATGATGATTAATCTCTCTATGGAAGCTGTGTACTAAATATAACTTCTACTACCACTACTACTACTACTACTACTTCTTCTACATTCTACATATTACATGGATATGTATTTGTAGCCGTGCATATATTGGCGAGACCACTTGAGGTATTTTCAGTCTATCGTAGCGTGGCATAAGCTACAGATTACTTCATTTTTAGTATTCAATACCAGTAGTGAGGAGAGATTAAGCCTCCTAGTGATGACCTTGTGGTCTAATGGTACTTCTGCAACATAAGTCAAGATGAGAATGATATGACGAACTAAGTTGCCATACAAGGACTGTTCGGTAGTATTTGTAAATGCCATTACTACAGTTATATCGTGATGCAGACACCAGCAGCCCATCAAAACTGTATATCTGTCTCCAAAGGGCAAAATAAGTACGGTGGCCGAACTGTAACGCGATATATACATACAAGCTCTTAACCAAAATCTGACATCAACGGTAGATAGATAGTCACTCGAGGAATCTTTGATATTTGCGTAGGTTGTGGCGAGATCTCTCCGCCTCTATCTGTATCTTTCACACTTCATAGAAACACTTACACAAACATATTACACCAACGCTAGATAAATAGTAGCTCGCTAGGAACCTTTGATATTTGCGTAGGTTGTGGCGAGTTCACTCATGATGATATAACGGTCATATGTTAGAAGATCCTATCCCTCAGAAGTTGACATATGTAGGTCATCTATTCATGGTGACGATTGTGTTTGAAGCCACTTTATCAGTGCTTTTGTGTCTTAGATCGCATAAAAATGACAAAAAATGACAAATGATATTAATGTCTTGAATGATTAATACACTGTACCAATTGTTCATTCTAAATTCTAAATATATATTAGATAGATATTGCAACCATACCTTTCTTCAAGAGCAGGTGACATGGTGTTGTAGATTTTGTTCACCGTTTAAATGAGTCCTAGTTTAATCAACACGTGTGATGACTAGTATTTAACATGGTGTCTGTTGCCATACATATTTTAAGTGGAAAAGAAGGTATATGGACTGGTTCGCAAGGGTGATTGCAATATTTGCATTCAAATGTCAGTAAAGGCGTCCCTTTTCCTTATGACATGAACATGTATTGATCGGTGGTCTAAAAGATCATACTTCCACTACAAGTCGGCATTCCAGGGGTATACCAACAAGAACACGGAGGGTAGTATGGATCTTTATGATTTTTTTGCATGTGGGTAGGTGTCAGCAAAACAAAGGATTTTTTTACCCCCTGGTGGATTTCTATGGTACTGCAGCAGAGCAGCCGGTTTTCCTATCTCGTGTTTTTCAGCAACAATATTGTCATTGGGAAATTCTAACTAAAGATCATTATAAAAAGCAACATCACTGTGTTACCGTCAAATCAGCCCGGCGTTTGCACTTTTTTTCAGTACTGTTCATATCAGGATTACATAGTACCTAAAAATATGAATTGGAGATAAGCATAACCCTTATCTCTTATATCATAAAGATAGATCGAAAATCAATCGTGACGTGTAAGATCTTATGTGACCATTTCATCATGACGAACTGCAATGGTATTATTGCACACAAACCTTAAGTATGCTATAAAAAGGTTATTGATCCATTCATGCGGAACTGCACCACTGTTGTGGATATCAATTTTACTCCTGGTTCATACAAGGTTAGTATGAAATCCTGGCCACTAGAGACTCGGTAGTTCGATGAAGTTTTCACTTCCTGCAGGTTGAATATAGAGTCAACTATTAACAGTTTTATGACACATTATGAAATAATTCCAACCAAGGCAAATTTTATCGTCAATGCAATTAAGCTGTTCCGTTTATATGATTTTTAATTAAGTGTAATAAACTTAGCATGCGTTTATGACACGTGGCTCGTAAAAATCAGAGATAAAGGGAATAAAATGCTAAACGGTAGCTTGGTGGGTGATAGATGATAATATTTTGCATGAGTTGCAAGAGTACAATTTGAAGTTGTCAATAAAAGCCTGAAGCCGCTTGCTTTCCTTATATTTGCACACCCTGTTGAACCACTAGGCATAAGATGTCACATTGCCCCATGACCCATGTGATGAAAGTTGATTGATGTCTTTCGATATTTGCCCATGGTGCGACTGCAATTTACCTGGTTGCTGCCATCGAATTAAACGCGTCGTTCAACAGCCAATATTGCAGCCATTTAATGTGTCACTTCTTCATTTCAACTATAAATCAACGCATTTACGACCGTTTAAATCCCATCAAAGCAACATCAACTGGACTACGGTTATTACCCTGGACAGAGAGGGATTTTAGGCTACAGCGGTTGATTGTAATGAGAGGAAAGACGAAACTTCAGAAAGAGAAAAGCCCCTACTTCATTACTAGGGATTTCCTTGGTCTTGCCTCACCATTTCTTTAGTCGTGTGAAATGTTTATGGACAGTTGTATAAACCTACCCTGGAATAGGCCTCTTTGCTTCTCTACACATGATCTATTCATCCGCCGTGCAGATAGTACACCTCGACCTTCTTGGAATCAACGCGGCTTAGAAGAGCTTACAGCAAATTGCCTCTTAAGACACCACGACTTATCAAACACGTATAAGCACTGCCCTCTGACAAGGGCCGGCAGAAAAGTCGCAGTGCTAGTGCTACCCATTCGCCTACAGCGGCTAGCTGAAAATTGTGGGTGCAGCTGATAGACGATTGACAAAACATGAGTTTAAGGATATGCCCTGCCTGCAGAAATACTTATCAGTCATTTAAAAGATAATCATACATACATTGTAGCATTGTAACATAATTGTTCTTTTGTTCTTTACACCAAAGTAGAGCAGCTGCCATTATAGAGATTTAAAAAAATGCATCACGCGTGTTAGGTTCGGTGGCAAACCGCCAAACAATCAATGATCTCTATCATAATTTTTGTTGGTGAATATTACATCAAGCAGTAACCGCTACTCCATATCTTTTAACTACAAAATGAAAATACCATTGTACTTGCATCACATGAAAATCTCGTCCTTAGTACAGTAATTATAATCAATATATGTTAATTGTTAATCTCCAAGCAGATCTTCCTTTAGCAAAATTGTAACAACTGGCCAATACCAGGCCCACTGGTCTATTGGTTGCCAATAGACCTACTCTTGGGCAGCAGTTACAATTTTGCCAAGGGAAAGATCTGCTTGGAGATAACTGAATTGGTAAGAGTTCCTATCCCCATTTTTGATCTCTCAAACAATTACCTAAGTGGCCAAGGCGTCAAGTTGCACCATGGTATGCTCTGTAGAAATACATGGAAAATCGTACGTCCCGACGCTTAAGTTGCCAGTAAAAACAAGAAGCACATTTGATTCCCCAGCCATTTTTGTAATGCAGGCATATGTTCGTTTGCGAGCACAGCTTATGATCAGCAAGCCCAGTTCCGCAGCCTTGAGGGGTATGACATGGAGGTTAGACTTGAGAAGATCCAGCGTGCACCATCTGTCCCGCCAGACAATAAAGTACAGGACAGGGAAAAAAAGGGATAGACATAGAACAAGTAGGTGAGTTTACTAACCTCAACTCCTTACAGACTTACAAGTCAGAATCATAATGTCAGAACTTAACCATTCATCGGTTAAAAACCGATGCAAACGTTAACGTTTCAGTTTAAAGCCCATAGTTTGCTGTTGTGTATTAACCCTTTGGCCAGGCGTAACATAAAAGGGAACATACCAATATCACACAAATAAATACAAACAGGGCAGATCCCAGAAAAAAAAGCCTACAATCCCCAAGTAAGCAGCAGCGCAGTTACTGATTGTGATGATCAAAGAAATGCCATATAATCGATACAAGATGACATCCCTGTTATCTGGAAAGAACATGGAGTGAAAAATGATGCGATCGGGTTAGAGAATTGTCACTATTGGCGTGTCAGGTTGAACAAACATTGACACCATACGCTAATCGTCCTCATACACATGCACATGTGATGTCTATTAGTCCCCATCATTGTGCTAGAGTAAAATTATATCCTTCTCTAATATGTGTTTAGGGATAGGGGGAATTGCTGTTACGTTTTGTGGTTTATTCAGTAAATACCTCGCAGATAGAGGCTGAATTAATCAATTACCATCCCTGTTGAGTACCGTGTAGAGTGACAATGGGCTATTGACGTACCACTTACAGACAAACTTAATTCTGTAGAATACACGAGCATGATACACATCATATGCATAATTGAATTGGTGTAACCGTGTAAATAGAAATAAAAGTGCCCAGTAAAACTTTAGAGACGAAACGATAAGCGATAAAATGATCATGATAAAATCACAATTAATACTGATTAAAACAAGTAAGGTTTAGAACAGGTAAGCTAGGGTTTACATTGCATATAAACAGTCATATTATTTCCAGAAACTAGCCTGTATATGCTGCGAACTGGCGCAATCAATTATTTGCAAGATATACGGAAAAAATGACAATGCCCTGTAACCAACACCCACGTATATTGTATATTACCCATGTCGTGGTTCAAGACAAATACCGCCTAATCGATCTGGTGCGCACATCGATAGAAGCTTTTATCGCTCGTCATGGATAATTTCAGACAGTTCTCGTAAATTATTAAATGGGAACCAAAGGAACATGATCAGGTTCGTGCACTAGGACGTGCGGCATGATATATGTCTTCCATTAAGGTGAGAAAGAATCGATAGTTAGACTTGTCTACCCTGTATCGATTCAAGTAAGGCATTTTTTTCTGCTTAGCAGCTAGAACCATGAAAATACCCATATCAGCTGCACCTGAGTGGTAGTGTTTTTTTTATACAAATACAGCCTGGAAAGGAGAATTATTTACAGGAGAGAAGAAGAAAACACAAATGTACGAGATGACAAAAAAGTGAAGATGTCACGTGCTCATGATCCACAGATTAAAAACCTTTGGCCTCTCTTTATTCGACTAGGTTAAAAGTATACTATGAGTCCATCCAGACAGTACCAGACTACTGGCATCACAGGTTAAAGCCCCTGTCACACATATAGCCGAATATGGTCTCCCGAACACTGCCGATCTCCTCCCAACTATGGTTAGGAGTAAGTCGGGAGCAAGGTGGTTGCGGCTTTGGTTGCCTGGTGTTCGACGAGGTCGGCTGCTGTTCGGCAAGTTTAAATTAAAATAAGATAATAATTGGCAGACTACAGCTTGCAGATCCTAGACGGTCTGCTAAGGTACGCTTTTGATGCAGTTTGGGATATAATATGAAACTAGGAGTGTAAAATAAAGCCAATAACTCACATAGCGGCACCTGGCGAATCATAGCTTGCTTACATCTGGATTGTTCGCAGCATGTATGTATATACCTTTTAGTAGTGCAATGCATTGACAATAAAGTAAAGCTATATGATTAAGATTTTAAAAGTCACAACTGTGTCAATAGTCAATTTTAGTTTTCTGAGCTGCTACAATTATTCAGTCACAAATGCAATGCTTTACACGGAGCTGGCACACCTCTGCAGATCTTCTAATATACACAAGATGGCGCTGCAGACATGTAACGAAACGTAAAACGTGACAGCGTTAAATGTAAAATAGAAATGATCAGCGCTCCGCTCAGGCATTCGGCGTTAAATCCGCCTCAGTGCTCAGTTTTGTCAACAAGGTCTCGGCATCTATCTGACAGGCATTTGGGCTATTTTGAGCTCAATTTCATGCTCTTACAGTCATATTCAATGGTAGAAACCATTGACTTGTATTTAACTTTCACTACATATCTTATTTCATTAATTTTGAGCTCCATCTAGCTTTATGTCATTCTTTTTCCTATAATCTGAAGATCCTCCAGTGGTGATTAAGCAGTCCACTGTCAATATCAATATTCAAATCAGATTGTTGAGAACCATTCCGTGGCGGTGATTAATGGCAGTGTGAATGTGTGCGCGGATATCGCCCCATCAGAGACCACCTCCAGGATGAGAAACGACGGATCAATTGTAGTGCGTGAAGAACAGAGGACCTCCCGACTTCACGGTACAGCGTGGTGAATAGTCCATGTCCAGTGAGATGAACGCTAATACGATAGACTTACACTGACTAGGTATCTTCTATTGACATCGTGTATGTGGGTGGGTGGGCAGCGAGTATTGACCAGTGCTGCGTACCGATGCCCAGGACCGGTACAGTACAACGAAAATCATTTAGGTAAATATGTCCAGAATACCGTGACATGAATGTACCGATACTGTGCCTGAATAGACTTACAATCATCTTATTTTAGTACTAAAACGTGCTGTTTATATCACAGAGACGAAACGTTGTCCCTGGAAAAAGATAAAAACATTGTATGGGCGTTGAAATAATCATCAACTTAACTTTTATTTGAAATCCTTGTGAAGGCATGGACCCTTTACATAAGATACATGAAGTCTAATTAAACACTCTGTTACCTGTTTCATCCTCATTAAGACCACAGGTTAATTTGTCAAATTGTTCAGATACAGGTACAAGTCAGGACCTAGTTCCTTACCTCTGTACCGGTAACTGTACCTAATGTTACGTTTAGGTATGCAGTACAACTATTAACGCTTTAAATAGCTGATTTCTTTCAATTGTTCACCTTTCTGTTGCATGCATGCACAACAAACTATTAGAAGCGCGTTCAAATGTCCGGTTTGCACTGTAACGATCGCGCGCGAGGTGGAGGTATCAAAGGGATTAGGTATCTTCATTTACACATTTACTATATGTCATACCAACAACAACAACATATGTCATACCATATCCTGCCATATCCTACCCTAGCGGGTCATTGGAACTGCCTTGCTATGCTTTCGTTCCCGTTTGTCAGCAAAACCGTACAAGACACCAATGCGATCCTTCCAGCGATTGGTTTTGACAAGCAAAGGCAAAACGCCAAAGTAGCAGAGCCGAGGCAAAGAAAACGTAATAACTTGCGCGGCCTTTTTTCTGATTTATCAAAGGTAGACATATTTGAAGGGCATTTGGTGTATGAATGCTTCCTCGAATGGATTTTTCTATTAAGTAGTGTGTTTAGACATTTTTATTCAATAACCGTGGGACGCAGGGATCGATTAGATCTTAGATCTATTTTTTGCAGATAATGCTTCCAACATCAACATCAATGTCAATACGACGGACCGCAGTCACCGTACACCCAGTAAGGTACATAGAATCCTTTGTATCCATCCAAAACATCAATATTGGAATAAAAACTGACACAATTGATTTTTGGGATGTGGGGTTTGCCCTTGCCTCTAAAATAAAGATTAAGTTATTTGGCTTCCTAGCAACCTGTTTACAGAGTGCTGGAGTTCATTTGGTGTTAATGTATACATTGGCGTCATCAGAAAGTACACATCACATTTTCAGCGTCCTAGCGGATTCCTTGTGAGGTGCAATTTGTTTGTTGTTTGTAAACATGATTATTACTTACGATTTCTATAACATTTTAGTTCCTGTGCATATCTTGAATTTTGAGGTTTTCCGTTTTATGCTGCGGACAATCACAAAAGCATTGTAAGCTTGACGAGACACAAAACGAGACACCTTAAGACAACCGGATTATACGAAAGGGGCTGCAAA
Source organism: Branchiostoma floridae x Branchiostoma japonicum (assembly GCA_013266295.2). NCBI lineage: Eukaryota > Metazoa > Chordata > Leptocardii > Amphioxiformes > Branchiostomatidae > Branchiostoma > Branchiostoma floridae x Branchiostoma japonicum. The sequence continues at coordinate 5,624,824 of CM023837.1, read as the reverse complement.
TCCAGCCTTAATTGAAAGATTATCTGGAATGACATCAACGCGAACTTTGTGCCCACAGTCCGTGGATATAATCAACTAACACTAATGACATTACTCTTTGTAAATACGATCTATAACCGCCGGTCAGAGATCGATGACTCGAGGCTTGTGTAATTAGAAAAATGAAGATGATGAATAGAATGCGAAGGTTAAGTCGACTCAGCAAAATCTGAATCCAATTTATATGTATCTATTAAGGATTAGGAGTTGACTTTCTTCCAGTCATTGATCTATTATGGCGAGTGTTGTAACCGCGTCTGATTGCCTTTAGAAGACTGCCATCCTGTAGCTTGATTTATTGCTTCCGTGTACGGAAGTATTGTTTTGGGTGGCTGAGATGGTGGTTTGTGTGGCTGTTTGTCCGGATAGAGTATGTTGACAGCACGTGGGCGAGGGAAGATTGACAGGCAGAATGACAGGAGGTTTAACCGTCAGACACAGAAAATGGAGTGAAATTGAGAGAAGAACGACAGCACATGGGTGAGGGGAAGATTGACAGGCAGAATGGCAGGAGATCAAAAGGTCAGACACAGGAAATGGGATATACTTGAAGGTCACGAAAACCAATTGTTGCTTTTGAGAAATGTTACTGTTTTGTATTCGGTTTAACGCATTAAGCATGTTTAGAAAATGCCATTACAAACATTTATTTTATATATAAGAAACACGGTAATGCATGCACACTCAGTAAAATAGTGAATATTCACTTTAGATACGGATGAGAATTAATGATCTCTCTGCAGGGGTGCGCCAACACGTCTGGGTGCGCGGAGGTGGGACGTGTAAAAGTTTATTTCTCATTTACAAGTAAAAAATTTTAAAGTACAGATCATGGACTTGATATTGATTTTTTTCAGCAATGGCGACCGTACGTCTGGTTTACCTTCTTATCAGTATATATCCTTCCGTAGCACCCACTCCGCTACTTTATGGAGCCGCCCGTTGTCCGAAGTTTATCTGTTTCTTTTATATTCAGCGACATAGTCAATAGGATGAGAAGAAAAACAACTTTTATTCTTTAGACAATCCAATTTTCTGGAGGTCAAACCAGAACTGTGCGATGTTCATCTGCTGTGTCCCCCCTGGGAAGCCATGTCCTTGGATTTGACGCAAACATATATTTAACCTCGCTATTCATCTGTCGAGTTTTGCCCCTTGATAACTTCAGGACTACTAACTGTCAGACACAGACTAGAAAGCAATCTGACTGCGATGTGAACTTTAGAAAACTAGACGCAGACAATCGTTCACCGCTTTAGTAGATTCCATGGTTCTCTTCTCCCTCTTTTGAAGGAAGAATAAGAAGGAAGTGATTACTTTGTACAAATGAGCTGACGGATTTGCCTTGTCACGTTGCCCTTTAGCTAATTGCCCCTTAAGTAACACGTATTTGTTACTGTCAGGTCCTGTCAGTAATACTATACCAAGTCATGCTATCCAATTACGAAGGACGATGCCCTCTGGCTTCTACTGAAAACCAGGTAGACTGGGCAACAATGAGAAATACAGTTACATGGACGTCACTTCACCAAGTTTAATTTCCCCCCCCCTAACAATGAGATGTTATTTTCCTACTGAAATACAAAGCAAAGGATAAAACACATCATCTAGTTTCGGTTATGATTTAAGGACTCAAGTTATGGAATTTGACTGCCATCACTATAGTTTGCCATACTTTGCAATGATCGACTTGATGTAGCAGATGTGGTTTGGCGTAATCACGAGACAAACATAATTACTGTATAATTTAACAACATATCACACGGCATTAAGGATGTTAATCATTGGCGGACAGGACAGCACATAGTGTCTACACTGATGCGAAGAACACTGATACACAGTCATGGTCACATCGTTAGGATGTTTGCCATGTTCTACTGAACTGAAATCACCGAGAAGCAAGAAATACTTTTTAAAAGTCACGCGAGAGAAAGATAAAGGCAGGCATGAAATGGTAGCAAGGATCTTCATGTGACCACTGTTTATTCCAAGATATGCAAATTGAAATACATTACTATAATGGAGGCAAGTTTCATTTTTATGTTACCTAATAATGATTGGTGTCACGTAGTTCCAAGTCACGTGAGAGAGTAGGCGAAACCAAAGTTGTAGCCAATCATAAAGCATAACACTGTCGGGAAACTTTTTTTTTCCAAAACAAACTGAACCCGAGTAACTTGATGTCCGTGAGCCAATACATTTAGAACCCTGGAGTTCCGTAGATAAGGAACAGTCATCACTTACAAGTTACCCCGGGCGCTCATGACAACATCAAGTAACAAGGTATATGAGCTAGAAAACTTTAAGAAAAAAATATCCACAGGAGCGATGCGTAAGTGCCATCTTGTTCATCCAGAATGAATCAAAGGTATGAATGTCTAACTGCGCAGTCGGATTCGTTGTAGATCGCCGTATGATTTTGATGCCGTATAGAATTTTCAAGCAGACTGTGAAAGAATCAACTGCCGACAAGTATTTAAGACACGTCACAGCTTTTTCTGTAACAATACATCTGACTTTGCAGGACGCATGCACGACCATCCCAAGAATGCCCGCAGTTTGCTATAGTACGACGATCGCACGACGTATATGACCGAGTGTTAAATTGAGTTATGCAAAGCAAGATTTGGAATAGATTTAGAAATCTAGAGATGCAAATGAAGCAAACCACAGGAGCGCGTATAATATTACGGATTAAGGTATTCCGTAGGTCATCTACCCCTATTACTGTCTATCGATTTGTTAGAGTAATGTCGTTAACAGCGGTGCAAAATCGAACAACGTAACGCCTTTATAAAAGCAACGTCAGCAAATTTACAAAATGAATTCTAATCACATGGCTTGATGCTAGATTCTGTACCATAACTGCTTACTTATCGTGCTTTTTAACGGTTTTCGCCGACATTTTGCCCTTTCTCTTCATGCTTTGTGATTAATGTTGTTACGATTTTTCTCTCTCACGAGGGATTTGGTGCCTAGCGCGACTGTCCGTTTGACATGGAAGCCTTATCGCCGTTCGGAATCTCGCAAATAGCGCCAACCATAAATGACAGCATGAGGGATCCCTGCAGTAGCCGGAGTTCCACCATTAGGAGGCTGTGTGCTGGTGATTACTGCTGAGTTATGCATCATTCTATCAGTCGGAGTACGCACCAACGACCATTAGACCACCGCTTGGTGGCAACTTTCGATCAACTTGTCGAAGGAATGAGGCATGACTTTCCCCAAGAGATACAATTTAAGACAAATACGTGAGAAGGACGCAAAGCTATCGGAAAATTAAGCCGTTGTAGTGACCAATTTGTTTCCTCATTTGTGCTGTCTGGGCTGGGGTGGATAGTTAAAGAGATACAGCCAGCGTGCAGTTAATCTTTTCAAACCATTGTTATTTGGCATTTCAGACTGTATGGGGATGTTGAAACTGCAAGTAGTGCAAAAAATAATGAAAGTCATGTTGTTTTGCGAATGAAAACTGATATGTTAACTTAAGAGCTTATTATTAGAGGTCCACTTTTACAAAAGATCTAAATGAAAATCCGTTTGAAACCACGGCATTCAAACATCCATGATGTTGAATCAAACGAACAGCAATAAGACCGCGTAGTTTATTACCTCCAGGTACGGAGGTATTGTTTTGGGTACGTTTGTCTGTGTGCGTGTTTGCTTATGCGTTCGTAGGCATTTAAATGTTGTCGCAGGAAGAGGGGGGTGGGGGAGGTTGTAACCGCAGACTGAAATTAAGGTCAAGCTGGTAGTCTACATAGTTTCCCACATGCGCCAGGCTGAGAGAAATTGAGTCCTCCCACACAATTACAGGGTATACCCACTTAGGGTGTGTCACAACAAGTTCTTAGGTTGAAAGGTTTCTGCATTAAAAGTACGTCAGACAGTCTCTTTGGCTGTCGCAATAAATATACGTAAAAGATAAACACTTCTCGGAGGTTTAAAATAACTGATCCCTTGTTTCGTAACTACGTTTCTCTTACTTCATTAAAATGAAGAAAGCAAAGTTCTAAAACCTTGTGAAACTGTTTAAACAGAGAGGCTAGGAATGGAGAGCACAACAACACAACTACCGCTGTCACTGCATGTAGTTAAGTGCATCGTCCTATAATCGATGGTTTCAAACATCTTACCATATCGATTTTCTCCAGGCTTCCCTGACAGCAGAAGTAATAATGCCAGCTTCCATGAGAGGAAAAAAAATCGAAGATCAAACTGCTGAGTTCGGTATCGTTCCTTTCTATTTCTCAAGTGGATTCTAAGGAAGGGCTGCAACTATAAATCTAAAGGTTTCCTATTTCCCCATATGGCATAATGCACGTGGGTTTTGTTTTATCAGGGATAGACTGGAAATCACTTTCATGCTATAGTTCCACTATATGCTCGTACATTCTGTAACGTATCTTCCTTAATGCCTCAAAGTCGACCAAAAATTCCTGCTGGCTCCCGGCCAGATTCTGAGACCTTGGACCTCCAGTCATTCTGCCTGTCAATTTTCTCTCACCCACGTGCTGTCAACCTACTCTGCCCGTGCAAACAGATGTACAAACCCACAGCTCAGCCACCCAAAACAATACTGTGGTTACAATGCACTTTGCCGGCCTTTGCACATTTGCCCATGGATCACAATGAAAAATTCATTTGGTCACCAGCGGTCAAAAGCAAAAGTTTTCAAAAGTACGTTACAGAAGCAAGGTTATGATTGATACATCAACTTACCCACGGTTTGTGTTTGGGGGATATAATCGATCTGTGTCGGGCTCTCATTTTTCAGGCCTTACGAACCCCTGGTGGCGATATTAAGACACGTGCCCGGAAGACATAGTCATATGTATGGAGATATGCCCACAAGGCGGCCAACTCGTGTGCGAGCATGATGAATGAGAAATAAAGAACTTTTGGGCAGCACACACTTGTGCAAGTGAACGGGTTGTCACCTATACTATAGATAACATTTGTTAATGCATTCCATTTCCAACAAGAAATGGAATATAGCACTTGATTTATTGCCTGTAATTTCAGGAATACAAATTCTACATCTTCTAGATCTTCAATTCAGGCTGCTACATTGCAACGATTACAGGAAAGTAAATCTAAATTTCATTGGTTTTCTTTGCAATTTTTCCGCGACAAATAGTGTAATGCTGTTAACGCTTATGGATGGTAACCTTTTCAGTAATGTTATTGGTACTTTCATAACTCACGTATAAACTATAAAACTAAATGCGTTACGTGATGGATTAGAATTTCCCATGGAAAGGAATCAGGCGCACCTAACTGGTGAAAATACATGTACTATACCAGACATTATGACACGCCCACGAAGGCATAACAGTTTTCGGCATAGGATATGAAAATTACTCTCATATTTCCCCCGGATTACCAAGTGATTCGTTGCCTATTTTCACAACTTATTAATAACCAGTGTAGACACTTAAGACCTTCTAAGAAGGCGCTTAAGCAGTGCCTGTCATACTACAAGCAATGTCGTAGCTTTAAATGTACACTGCACTCATAATGAATGACAAGTACATTAGACATACAGAAAAATAGAATTAACAAGTTACAAGTAAGTGATATACTGTTCAATAGGCCCCGCTACACGACAGCGACTCGTAGTTCTAATCACCTCAGGCATTGGGAGGCATAAATGTGGAAATATTTCACATTTGTTATATATTGATATTTTATATGATTGCATATTTTTACCATATAGAACTAACAAAAGTGGAACTTAACCTATACACACGTCCTATACAACCAGGCATATGACGTTAAAATATCTTTTCAGGCGAGAATTTTAAGTATAGGTACATCGTTGTATCAAACATTATATTAAAAATTTGTGTATCATAAAAAATAAAAAAATTTCCCTACATCATATTCATAAAATTATAACTTAGATTAGAAATTCTCTACTACGAAGCTTACCCCAAATTACCACAAAAACTAGTACTTGGATATAAAATCTGAAAAAAAAAACACCTTGGGTTATAGAATAATCACAGTGGGATCAGCCGTACAAGCAGGTCAGTTGCACAGGCTCTGCAGTAGATCAAATGTGATAAAAATATTTTCAATACCAGGAGCCATAAAAGTCAATATTATGGAGGCTCCGTGATAAAGAATAATGAGTCATAAAACTTTTAATGCGACTGTAAGTAGGTCATGTATCGGCATCCTGTGGCTATAAAATAACATGAAGAATTGACATAATTCTATAACCCCATAAAATTATGATTATGGACAAGTTCTTATTTATTTATTCATTTGATTGATTATCTATCTAGTATGTCACCTATACCGTGACCGTCCTTGCTGGACATACGGAAGATAGGGCATTCTATTTCTTCATTCATTCATTCATTCATACATACATCATTAATTATTTCAACTACTAGTATCCATTCACCTCTTCAGAGACTCTGATAGAGGGATATTGTTATTCATATTTCTTTTGGTCGTATTCCCAGTATGAGCAGCCCCATGTGTACCGGCACTTTGTGACAAACCGCCCTCTAAGCTACACGGATATTAGCCACCATCGGAAGGAAATGAGATTATGGCGACTTGCAATGGGTTTAAGTACCTTAGAGTATATCACATGTTTACTTTAATGATAGAAAATGACATCCTCTCTGCGTTGTTCATTTTTCATAGTTAACTGGATATTTTTGCCATGTAAAAGAAATATGATTCAGTCAGAATAAAGGATACAGTGTATGGTTTACAGTTGGTCATCATAAAATTGTGGGGGTTGATAAGTTACTATTATGTCACGTCATCTTGTATGGGAATGTTGTTTCAGTCATGATTGCGATGGCGCTGACAAGAGACCGTGCATGTTCTGCTGACACAATCTTTCTATAGGGCAGTTATCATTCGCCGTTCTTTCATAGCACTGCGTTTCAATTTTGCAACCAATCGGATGTTCACACTCACGTGATTGTAAACAGTGTCATTCTGGCATTGTTAAGCCTGGACATGGCCAAATGTAAATTTGATGTAATCACATGCACAGTCACATGATTAAAACAAGTACTATCCACCATGCCAGTACGGTAATGGTATAACTTTACAAAGTTGTAAGCACATGTCACGCATTCAGAACCTTTCCCCGACCACCAACTAACCAAGATTGGCTGAAGTTTAGGCCTGGAGCAGTCTGACCAAATTCAGGCCACGCCTAAATTTCTTTACTAATCGAAGTGAAATTTGAGTCAAATTTTACCCCCGAACACGCTCCAAACACTGCTGACCTACTTCCGAACACCAGCCAACCACCGGCCAACCATTGCCGAAGCCCCCGCTCACCTGAATGTTCTAAACATTTTGAAACATTCGGCTGGCGCAACGCCGAACAGTAGCCGACCTCGCCGAACACCAGCCAACCACAGCCGACCTTGCTCCCGACCTACACCTAGCCATGGTTGAGGGAGTTCGGCAGAGTTCGGGGGGCCATATTCGGCTATGTGTGACAGGGGCTTAACTTTACCATCTTTTACCAGACAACATGGCGGCTGTGACGTTGCGTACAAGCACCACATTGATATGTAAATGTGCTTATTTAAATAATGCCACTCGAGGCATTATATGTATGTAATTTTATGGCTGGTCTACTTTATTGACACTTAAAAGATAAACAGCTTTACAATTATATTAGCTTTAACTCTGAACGTTCAAACGACAGCAGCTTTATTTTTTAATCGTTTTCACAATAACGTTTTCGAAAATATCTTTTCAAGCTTTTCCATTTCAGTTCTCAGCTCCGGTTTCTTCCAAATGACAAACTTTGAAATAAAGCAATGGCATTCAGAGTTAATGAGATGCATGGGAACAGTTAACGTTACAGAATACCAACCATGTTGCAGTATGATTAAATGATGTCACAAACGGGCCAGTCATCAGAGGTGGATCCCATTTTGAAAGGGAAAAAAGAGGATTACAAAATCATACCCTGACCTACGATTTACAGAATTGCCAATGAATAAAGGTATAACAAGCATCTCTCTGCTTTGTAAGACGATGTGCCATACATCAAGGGCTTTAATCGGTCCAGGAAGGAAGCATTCCAAAGAAAACCGCTGAATTGTGACAGTGATGGGAGAGACAGCGGCTTATAGCCCATGAAATTGTGGCTACTGTAGATTGGATTGGGTTCCATTTCACTGAACCCTCGCAATCTCATCATCTTATAAGATCCCTGATGATGTGTTGGTGTACAGACATATATATACCAGCTACTTACGAGGATGAAATCTATTTCCTTGAATTCCTTATGAATTATCGATAAAGAGTAAATGGTCTAAAGCAATGCATAATTTCAGGGAATTGATTATGCTACCATAACGCAGAATTCTTCTTCGGCAATAACATCGGGGATTATTATCCTGCAAGTGTAGTTTGTTTGTTTTTAATTGCGAATGTTCATCGTATTATGAAAACCGAGGGAATAAGCTGTCAAACTGAAAATCTCAGCACACATTTCATATGTCACATTTTTCAAACATTCAAATATTCCTCTAACATCACAACAGATGGTGAATTTTAGATAGATTTTAGTTAGCGCTGGTTGTTCGCTTTATGAGATACATGTACGGAAACAACATCAAGACGGTCAGAAGTACTTAAAATAAGCAATTTAAGTTTCTACACCAACCTTGTCATGAAATCTTGTCATGCCATTTTTCAGAATAAAAATTGATTCTAAACACATATTCTTTAGCAGTTTGTAATTCCATGGCATCAATGTTCATTTTGGGGAGTAGACCTAAACAAAAAGTTTCATGTTTCGTCTTGAAATGTTCTCAGGAAACCGTAAGATTGAACAGACGTACCTGCGTCATACTGAGAGATATGGTACCAATATACCGTGTTTTATGATGGAAAATCCCACCCTGTCTCTGGGAGATTGTGGGTTTGGGTTCCGGCGCAAGCTTCCGTTCATTAATGTGCTTTATATATGATCTAAAAACAGGACATGAGCTCTGGCTGTTATTACAATCATGTTGGCGCCACGCCTCAGATCGTGTCAAAACCGACACCAACTATGCTTTACAGAGTAAGGCGACTAAGGTTTGGGATATACACTACATGTATGTGTGCTCACTCTCACTATATATGTATTCAGATATCAAAACCGACCAGGATAAAACTTTTTTTCAGGTTAAAACCGGCGTCAATTGCTACATTGTCTTATTAAGATCATAGTCTTTTTAAATAGTGTTGGAGGTGTTTACTATAGCCACATACATATTCCTATACACTGGTGAGTCTTGGACTTAAACAGCAACACTGGATCGAAATACTGATGAAAGGATCTCAATTGATCAAGCAACTGGATAGATTTTGAAAACGGTCTGACATGTCAGGTAGCATCTAGTACCTTTCATCATTGACTGACGATGAAACGAGGCGTGTAGAACAGACGGCATCTAAGTAAAAGTGTCTTTTGATCTTTGTTAAGGAATTCACTCCAAAGACTTTTCATCGACATTTGAATATTGACTGGATAGATTTTGAACACGGTCAGATATTTCAGGTAGCATCATCCACCTTTCATCAGTGACTGACGAAAGGTAGTGGTTGCTACTTGAAACCTCTGACCGTTTTCAAAATCCATCCAGTTGCTTGAGTACCTGTTACTTTTGTATCTTATTACCTGGATGTCTAACCTTCATCAACGTGTACTGAATGGAAATGTTACAGAAAGATGGTGCTATGCCCCCGGGCATAGCACCATCATCTTTCGAGATGGATGGATGCCTAGTTGCCTACTACTATGTACTTTGCAGCCTTGCCAAATCACAATTCTAGTTGTCCTTCCACTGGTCAGGCTCCTCGAAGCTTGATGGCCAAAACCTCTAAGTTGGGGGTTTTGGGAACATCCAAATCCCGTTAATGTATGCATTATGTGCTAATATGGAAAAAAATGTCAGACTGAGAACTCTGTTACCATGGTGTTGGAGGCTGCAATGACTGGTTTCCAAATCATGTTGGTGGTCATCCATTTACTGACAGTCATGGTTTAAGATTTTCACGTCTTCTGGATAACGGGGTGTCTCAAATTCCCTCTTATCAGACTTAGCTTGACGCTCAAGAGGTTACGGATGGGACCATTAGCAACACTCTAGTACCATGTCAGGGTACATGATAGCTACATGTGCTAAATCTGAGTAAAAGAGTCTTTTGATCTTTGTTAAGGAATCCAATCCAAAGACTTTTCTATGGCATTTGAATGTCGACTGGAAAGCCGTATCTATCTGAACGAAGTACGCTGAATACGTTTTCTAGTGCTATGCTTAAGACACAGGCAATGCACTGTAATCTTTTTCATCTGCCTCAGGGATATGAGAGGGTTTCTCATGTTGAGATCTAAAGTTGGGAGCAGATTTTTTTTGATAGATTTGTGTTTGAGCCTTTGTTTATTCATGAAATACGTTGAATCATTTATCATGGTATCATGACTAATTGTATCAGTTTTAGTTTATTATATTAAATTCCAGACAATATTTTCTAAACTGATGAAAAAGCAAAACAATACTTCTAAAAGTTATAAGATTTTAAGATCTATGCAATCGACACAGGTAGACGAAAATGCATATCAGGCCGCGGCCTTGAACGTTCTGGACTTGCTAATTAACGTTACAATCTGTTGGGCTTTTGTGGTTGAGAAGATTGCACGCGCTTGTTGATTGACGCTTATCACAGAGTAAAACGTGTCTTGAATATGACTTTATCGTCAAACAAGGTTTTGGAGGTCATGGTCATGTTTATAATGATGAGACAATACTTTGTTTGGCAGCTTATAGAAACATACAGTCAATATACCGGTACCTCTGGCGTTTGAACTTGGCCGTGTTTGTGTAATTGAATTCCCAGGAAGTACAGGCTGGGCGCTTAAGAGGGAATTGAAATTGACATTTATATATTGGAAACTAATATCAACACCAGCCGGTTTCTTAAAACGATTTTACAGCAAAACTTATTTGCATTGCCATAAAGAAAAAAGAGAAAGCAACTTGTTATTTATGCCCCCGTGATTTTATAGCCCTGCCGGGAAATCATTATGCACATCTTATTTTTTGTAACTTACAACAAATGCCTGATGAAGTTACTGTCAAGAGAGATTTCCTGCTTACTTTCAATGAAAACCAAACTTCAATATTCTGCCTTGGCTTATTGTTGGAGCGAATGACAAATTGTTCTCATAAGTCTTCTGTACCATTATTCTTTTAACAATAGAATAATGAAAGCATTCATTTTCTTGTAATCTGTTACTCGGATACAAACAATGCCACCATATTAACTTGCATTTCACTTGACGGTACGGTGCAAAGGGGTTGTTAGCCCTCTTGTCATGCGGGGCAATCATTCATTGTAAAAGAAATTCCCCGTGGTCATACACAAAAGGTTTGGGTATTTATGAGAAAATGTGACATGTTTTCGGGTGTTACTTGACATGTGAGTTGCAAGCACGTCGACAGATGGTCTGCCAGAACATACGGCGTAATCTCTTCACAAAATCCCCCCTGTTGACGATTAAATCTTATAGATTGCTAGAAAGAAAATAACTATATTTCAAACTATCAGGTAAATTGATTCTTAATGCTTGCAATATTTCATCCAGGCCAAACAGAATCATAGCATTTTCATTGATCGGCAGAAATTGAATGGAATTCATTTTGTCACTTAATCTTCTTAAACCAACTATCACCTTGCGCTGTATTTTGTACATATTTCAGTTATTAATATTATATTCCTCGGTCTGATATTGTAATAATATCTATCAGCCCGAAGGAGCAAGCTTCTGCGTTGGTCCCTTGTCGATATCAACGGTACGCCTTGAGTATCGATCGCTACCCTGCAGAATTTATTGGCATGCCCATATTCATTTCCCTAATCTGAATTCTTGTTTGAACCAAGAGTTTAATTTGTTACATTCAGCAACATGTGCTCAATCACCGTCGGTGATGGTACGAGGAATTCGACACGACAGAGTTTGAACTCTTTTGTCGTTCACTTAATTTAGCCAGGGTAAACCTTTCTCAGTGCAAAGCCAAATATGCTTGGACTTGAATTGGCAAATACACTCCTCAGTGTGCAGATGCCGAATGTATTACATATGCCGAATTACATCTGCCGAATGTTTGAATGAGTATTACATATTTATATATGTTTGAATGAGTATTACATAGTATTACATATGCCGAATGTTTGAATGAGTATACATATTTGTTGAACTCATCTAGCCTAAGAGGTAGTTTAGACTGCAATCCCCTGGTTATGTTATTGGAACGAAAAATTTAGTACTTGCACCACGATAATTGTCAGAAAGGCAGTTCATTCCCCTCAAAGTCCCCAAAAGTTGCAGTAACTTTTTGTACAAAATCATACTATTCGCCAAACTAGGTTATAATGATGATAATCGTAGTGTAATTCCTGTAATTTTCTACATAATGTTACAACTAACAAGCTCATGTAAAGCATCACGTGTCAAGTCCATTTTCATCTCATCTCTGATCTGAGCTTATCAGGACACTCCACATGTTTCTCCAAGCTGCATCCATGGGTATGCTAATATAGCATGGTTAGCTCATGGGAAATCATAACGTGACTTCGTCGTCTTGTCTAAATCAACGTTACCCATGTTGGTAATGTTATTTTACCATCAAGACGGGTATATAACTGAATCATTAGATCATATTTAGCAACGGCTTACATTCCATTTCGTTTTAGTAGATGTCCGTTACCTTGTCAGTGTAATATCTGGGCACTACATTAATATTAAGGCCCTGTCAAACCTTCCCCTGACCACCAAGCAAAAAGGTTGGCTGATGTTCGGGAGCAGATCTGACCAGATTTAGGCCCACATCTACCTTTCTATACGAATCAAATCGAATTTGAGTTAAAGTTAAGTTTACTCCCGACCACTGCTGACCTACTCCTGGACACCAGCCAACCACCAACCAACCATGGCCGAACTTACCGTCCACACGGAGCCGAACAGTAGCCGACCTCGCCGAACACCAGCCAACCACAGCCGACCTTGCTCCAGACCTACTCCTAACCATGGTTGGGGGGAGTTCGGCAGTGTTCGGGAGGCCATATTCGGCTATGTGTAACAGGGGCTTAAAATCAATACAGAAGGTAAGACATGTCCGACAGTAGATGCATTGTCGACTATAACCATTTGTCATCCCGGTGCAGGAATGTGGCGTAAGTGCACTATTCACACCGGACGTACGACCTTGAAACACATGAAGGTCAAGAGATGAGAGTCGATGACCGTATTAGCAAAGTGCATACCGCAACATTTCCTCTGTGTAATAGTCGTGAGGCGTCGTACTCTGGGAAAGTCGGAATTCCTGATTGCTAGCTATTTTTATCTCTGCCTTTGATAGATTGGGTAGACTTGTTCGGTACATGCGGGTACCATTAAATTGTTTCGACTAAATCAACTAGGAGGGGCATGACACTGACTAACCCTTTGCCCAAGAGGATTATACATGATTAATACAAGTGCTTTTGGACGTCAGTAAAGGTTATCTGCCATGGTAGATTTTGCGTAAAAGTTAAAGACCACAACTTTTATTCTTAGTACATGTAACTAGGGATTGCTACATCTGCACATAGTTTTGCAAATGGCAACTATCGAACTAGCCATACAAAAATGTATGCACATAGCAAATCTATAAATCTGTTTATCTCTATCATACATTTGTCTAAACTAGCATCATGTATGTATCTTGAGTGATTGCTATATCAGCAGTACAAACTTTCTTTTATAAAATATAACCAAGAACGTGAAAAGCCAGTTTCACATTAATACCTGTAGTGTACACGAAGGAACACAATTATCTTCTTACCTTCTTGTAGTTTTTATTTAATGAAATACTAACAAGAAGCGATGGTAATCAAATCCTACGAAACGAATGTTTTGATGTATGCAGGATGTATGGATGGAGTACAATGGGATGGTATTGGCAATTATGAATCGTCTATCATAAAATGCAATGATATATTCAATTTATGAGAGACACATAAACTTTATCTAATAAACATTTTATGATGTCGTATGTTACGGAACAATCTTTTAACTTAAGTGCATGGTCGATAATCACCATAAAGATAAATGGATTTTTTTGAGCTTCCCAAAGTTGCAAAGTCTAGTTTGTTCAAAATCTCTGACTTCATGATACGGAGTGATAGGCAGTCTTATATGAGGTTTATTCTATTGCTGGGTTGAATTTACGCTGTAAGATAAATACTACTTACTCTTTAAGCCAGATACATCGCTCACCGTCCCAGTCATGATATTTTGCTGTCTTTCTTGAAATATCAATTGATTTTAGATACGTATCTGTAACTAGTGAGATATATTGTGTAGTGAAAAGATGTACTATTTGCCTGCCTCTAATTTTTCTCCGTTTTTCTATAAAGTGAATTAAGAGTTTTTTTACAATGTCTGATTTTCTGCCAAATGATGTGAATGGGGGCGCTACGACGGCAAAAACGAATTGATGGCGCTGTCAGTTCTTTCCATTTCAACGCGCAAGATAGATGCAGCTCACCATATCACGATTTAATGAGTTTCCAATCGTCTTAAAACTGATTTGGTGCAAACAATGGTCCCTATGGGGGTGACAGATAATGTCAATCGTTTCATTGTTAAGTGCTATGAATACGAATTGAGTTCACTTGGATGCATGTAAATATATGCGATCGTTTAGTCCATGTACAAACCAGGCTGTGTATTCTACTTGCAAAATTTGTTATCAGAATAGTAGAAATGTTTAATGAAATGAAAAGAAATAAGGAGATATTTGGATACAAACTCTTCCTTTGTGCCCATCTGGGTCAGCTGTATATCACTAAATATATACAACTCCTCCTTGGCTTTCTTTCAATTACAATACAATTACCGTTATTTATTACATTTCAAGACGTTAGTAGTAGAGATAATCACATGAGACTCTTGAATAGGTATACTAAATTTCTATTGCCATAAAAGTCCTAAATATTGGAGCAATAGAATTACAAATAGATACATATGCAGGAAAACGGAGAGAATGCTCTTTAGAAGGTTGTGGCGTATCATTAAAGTTATGGGTTTAACATTACTACATGACACAAACCTACACATAGACCTTAAGCTTCCTGCGCCCTAAATGTTACAAACTAACGATGACTAAAGATGTAGATATCTTGGAATGATCCTGTCCCCATACCTGATGCCATCATCAACACTGCATATAGAAGTAAAGTTTTGAAAAAGGGAGTGAGTGTAAATAACTAGAATGTAAAGGCAACTGCTAAATATCAGAAATATGTGTACGTTCGGTCGAGTTGGGTTTATTGAAATACCCGCTAGCTAGCCAATCTTTCAGGGCTCAAAATTTACATAATCACAATATGCGAACACAGAAAATAGACCAGAGGGCAAAAATCATCAAACATCAATATATCAGACCATTTTTTTACTTTATCTCTCTGGCATTGGATACAGTCTTTACATCTGATCCAGTTGGTAGAGCGTTCCAGAGCTTCATAGATCTATACACAAACATCCTCTTTCCACTGTTACTTCTGAGTTTTGGTACCGAGAAATTGTGCATTGGCTGTCTCGTTGAACAGCCATGGCTTTGTGAACTGGAACAAGATACTTGTTTGACTTAGCAAAGTTAACAAGGCGATAAAAGCTCCCGTGCCAAATGAACATTCTCCCCACGTATCGAACCGTCGTCGTGATCCTGCGCAATCAAATGGCATGGTAAGCCAAAGAACTTACGAAGTAGGTATAAAGGTGTGTCAATGATGATAATACAGCTTGTTACAAACTTAACTGCAACTCAATGACCTTTACTCAAGTCATCAACCGTCGGTTTATCCTGTCTTCATTAGAGAACTTTTCATTAGCTTCATGGGGGGAGTATTGACTATCGGATCAGTGATGCTCCACTTCTGTCATTGAGACAGTGATCTATAGGCAGTAACGTTGAAGAGCCCCCGTGGGAGCGGATGCCAAAGCTGATTGATAACAGGGGTGTTCTGTAGTATCTAGGTCTGTGTACTGAGGTTGTATCAGGCCGTACATGTGATGATAACTGGGGTGTTCTGTAGTGCCTAGGTTAGGTCTCTGTACTAAGATTGTATCAGGCCGTACAGCATGTGATGAGTGACGCTCTCATTTCTTGTTTAATGAAACTGAAAATGAAACCCAAAACAAATTGTTTATATATTCTAACTAAGAACGGACACTTTTCTATTTGGATAATATTTCCAAATTGTTTAAATATGGCCAAGAAACGCAAGAAGAGATCTTCGTGGACTTTTTGTCATCCATAAGGCAATGTCAAACACCAAGTATTAATTCTACACACTGTCAGGAAAGGGTAGTGGATCCTGTCCATAAACCAATCTGCTATCTGCTTGTGACCTTCCCTGTCGGATTAACTCGGCTTGATGAAATCTCGGCGAACATGTAGTACTAATTGTATTTACCAGATGACCCACAACTTCACGTGACGTTGTCCTTGATGGGATGTACTGATATTTGAAAAAAAAATTTAAAAATTCATCATGCGGCAATCGGTAAAGCATGTATTGCTCCTTAACTCACTTATATACCAGAAACTGCCAAGAAATTGCCAAGTCAATATGGAAGTTGGAAAACGTAATTTTGATAGGGGTGTGATGAAGAAAGATATTGCGTCTGTGTAGTGGATGTCACGGTTCTTGTGTGGCAAGCCCACAATACGGATCACGCGACTATGATAAAACATTATGTGATCATCTCTAGCCTGAAGTCTCGCAAGCTTGCTGCCATGACGTCTGCGTGTTGGAAATACAAATGTGGTTCGACCTTATATCAAGGCAAATGGTGGGATCTTGTGGAACCACACAAAATCAATACATCCGCTTCAAGGAGCAACTCCCAAGAGCCACGGGGATGTCGATGCCTTTAATCAGGCTAGGATCATTTATTATGCATGGGTGCTTTTCGTGCAACAAACTTTAGGAAAGTTTGGACCAGCTGTGCTCTTGTCCTCAAAAGGGAGTGTTGTCTATAACAAAGACGAATGTAATGAGTGGTCATAACCTTTGAACATGTTTTACATGTTCACTTCCACTGTCGTAATAACCCCAAAATATCACTAGGAAGTGAACGCTATATGAACTTGTATCTAACGTGTATTTCCTGACAATGTCATATCATATATTTTGTTAAGCCCAACAATTTTGTATTATATCACATTTTTCGCATTATTGTGCAGCTAATTTATCCGAACATCTCGCAATCATCAATGTAGCCGTATCCTTGATGACCTCGACGCTTCAGCACAGGATCTATTTTTCTGGGAATAAGAGGATCAAATTCCCTGGTTGATGAAGCAAGTATAGATCGTGATGTTTTGTTACCACCGGTAAATCCACCATGTTTATTTATGATTTGATACCGCACGATGGGTGAATAGATAGTCTACCGTGAACTGCACAAGTTTTAGCGGATGAAAGACACAGAAATCCCTTTTTAATGAAAAGTAGTCATCGATGCATTGAGTACACCTCTTTATCCCAGTACGCTGAATGAAGGTTATTCTAACAAGGTAACTTCATGAAATAAGAAGGTAACATTACACACGATGGCCATTTATCATGCGACGTGCATGTCCACGGGCAAGACAAGTGTGGATGACTTCAGCTACACAAGAGTGAACCTAAAAGCGATTTATCTTCCGGCATCGATGGCTAATGGAGCAATCAATGTTTCGGAGAAGGCTTAAGCCAATCTTGCACAATTGACCGGGCGTGTTTTCATCCTGTCTCTCTCCTTCATCGACGGTTGCAACGGGTAATCTTACCTTCTGAAATATGCATCAAAGCCCCGGATTAGCCAAGAGAGGTTACTTGCCCTAACGAGTCAGCTGGGAGAGAATGGTGTGACATCTACGCTCCAACACGTCGATGGCGTCTTTAAAAGCCTTTTGCATATGCATCATGACTCGAGATCACTTACTTTAAAAGGTGGCTTAGCAGAGGTGGCGATGTTAGAGTCTGAAAGGTCCCATTCTCTACGTTATGGTAACTACTTTTGAGTGACGCAAAATACTTCAGGCAATTATGTGTTTTTAATGAAAATGAATGGCATTTTGTATCAAATTGGCTATTAATTCCTAAAATTTGACGATTGCCTCGTTATTGATTCTTAACAGTTTGCCAACACTCTTATGGACACAACCAGTGACTTATGAAATGAAATGCATCGGGTTCTCATCATAACGCTGTGAACAATACTTGGAAATAAAATTGAAGTTGAAATGACGTTTCAGACAGCTTTTGCGGATATTTTTTCGTTTGTAGGCATGTGGCTGTTGTATGGAAGCTTGGTGGGGGGGGGGTGATGCATCTATGTAGGGGCTTAGAGCGAGGGGTGTGGTCGGTTTGTTACCTGGTCGGGAAACAGTCGTACCAACATGTGAGTCCCGGTAACAACTTCTCAGAACTACCTTCTTACATATTTCCAACTATAGTTTCGCGACAAATGGTATTATCGACCATAGCATCTCCTCATTAATTATGCAAATTAGATCCTAATTTTTCTTTCAAAACAAGGTTTAAAAAAGGCGAATGCGCAACCGACATTTTGAGACGAGTAGCAAACCTCGCAATCTTAAACACAAACAGAATACCTTAAGTTACCACTTATTCCCAACAGTGGTCTGGAAAAGGTGAGTTGTTAAGAGACAAGATCAGCCATATTGACCTGGAGCTCAAAGAGCCACCCACCTCAGAGCCATCAGTGCTTACTGAATTCACATGTCAGTGAGTAGTCATCATTTTGGTGAGATGTAAAAGTTCCCTAATGCATACACTTCATTATAAACTTAAGCTTCTTTTCAACATTCCGACCTTGAAATAAATCCCCATCGTAGGCGCCGAAGGCAGCACCCCAATCCAGTGACTTATAATGGAGATAGTAACCTACCAAATGGCGCATTTGTGTGCGTAGGTGCAGTTGTCAAGTCGAGCTATAAAGGCAACGTTCGTCGAATTTATACTGATCCTTCCCCCCGGCCTGTGCAACCAGCTTTACTACTCTGATCCCCTGACGCTAACGTTAATGTACCCTGGTACCGATGGGGTCTTCACCTCGCGCGGGAGCGTCTTATTACACGGGACTCACAGTCCGCCCAGACGTGCCCATGGTCTTCTGACAATTACCGTGTTATTAAGAATGCATCCTCGTCAATTTTTCATTTATGTGCTTCATATGTGGAGATGCCAGAAACGTTGTGGGGGGAGGGGCGTTATTTCAGACTCATCTATATTGTAACTTAACTGAAGAAGGGAAGATCAAGAAGATTTTAGTAGTTAAAGTTACGGTGTGTACATAGAGCTATACCTCCTTTTTCACCAAACGCTTTAGGTTTAACCTTGCATGTATAAAATATTGTTCTCTGTGCTGTTTTATGTTGCAGGTGGCAAGACAGGAAGTTGTGATGAATGACGCTGATGCGACGGTGCAATATTAACTGGTGAAGACAGACTGATGAATCTCATGCTGTCATAATGATTACAAACCATGAACTACACTTTCAAGTACAGACAGAGACTTTTTTGGAAAGGCACAAGAGATTCAGCAGGCTTAAGGTAATTGTAAAGAATTGCTTGATAGTGAATTTCGTGTTTTCTAAAACAGGGAAACAATTGAAAAGCGAATTCATTTATAGAAATTTGTCAATAAAGCAAATGTATCGTTGGGACATATGCAGATGCCTGCTTGAATACCCTACAGTTTCGTGAGGTAGTCTGCGAGTTGACCAGCTCTGCCGTGGTACCATACACGACATTATACGGTTAGACGTAGAATTATTTATACGTCATTTCTAAAAACAGACAGTAAGTTCGCCCTTTCCTGCTCACAAATCCACATTCAATCGTTCTGTTGCGCCAGTTCAGCGGTACTCCAATCGAAACCCTGGACTTGATGTTGACGTATTGCAATAGCAGCCGACGATAGCGATATCATCGCTTCTGGTGCCATTAAAATGGACATCTGATATGGAACAAAATAGTGGACAATCTGGGGCCACCATAGATTGTGTTGACCGTGAGGAAGCTGGCTGACAGCCTCTGTCCTGTTCATTAACCTACCCGTCCACCCGAATGAGATGTATGTGCACCTTGCGGCGGTAATACTCCCGTTTATTCCCCGGGTTGACTTTTTGATAGGTATATAAAAGATTGGTCGAGAATTATTCTTCTGACCAGCATGTGACATGCAGTGGGCATCTTAGATATCTGACGCCGCCGCCATGAATGATGAAAGGACTACGACGTTACACCTAACAAGAATACCTTTATAAGAATAGAACGATTGTTACATGTATTATTACATACAAAGGTAGATATTGATATTACATTAAAGCAATGTTCATACTTCTGTACCACTGCAACAATCAAATAATTGAGCCTCTTTCAAAGGAATTTCAGTAAAACACCCATGGTGTTTTTGTGCTTCAGAATGTCGACGATTTACTGTCCGCTGGGAGAGGGTGAGGAGCTTATTCAATCTCCGCAGATATCACACGTGATACGCGGAAACCAATATATCTGCAAAATATTCGAGAAAGATGATCCCACGAGCGCAACATGCCAATAAGAGCCGCTACATGAGGCATTGTAATATAGTAAAAAAGTATCCATGGGTAATTGAATCATAAATCTTGAAAGTCCTAAAAGTTGTTCGATACAGCTCAGGAGAAATTACTGTCCGTGTTTTGCAAGCTGACAAATCTATCATGTACATTGATTGATAAACTGGTGATGTGGCATAGAGAAGATATGTGTGAGGGAGGGGTGACTGTGCATGTGAATAGATATGTTCAAAATATCCTTGCGGCATTGATGTATTAGTGTCATATCCTCGCAGCCTTTCTTTTCTATCAACAAAACTTATCACATTCATATTAGTTTTTTTAATCCACTTACGAGACATTTATGAGACTGATATTAGCATTGGAAGTACGTAATACGATTTATGAGTCTAAGAACTCGCTATATCATATGTTTGATAAAGTAGAAAAATTAATAAAGTAAAAACATTATTGTAAATTGATTAAAATTCTCTCTCTCTCTCTTTCTCTCTCTCTCTCTCTCTCTCTCTCTCTCTCTCTCTCTCTCTCTCTCTCTATATATATATATATATATATATATACATATATATATATATTGTTACGCTATATAACGTGTTCAAATATCCGGCTGGATCATTATATTATGATGAGACTTCCCGGAACCTCCAAAGACTTGGCATGGTCGTTGTGGGTGACGAAATTCAATTTCCTCCGTCCCCTAAGGGTCAACAAACGACATAGCCCATTACTCGATGTGAGGTTCGAACCACATGCTCAGCAGACTTTGGATGGATTGGAAAAGCTGGAGGTCCAATCTCTATAGTTTGCAAGTCTGGAGGGAAACTTTTCGGCGCCGCTCGCTGTATAACGATGCTGCATCGACAGTATTACTCCTAGGTAGGGTTAGGCTTCCAGATAATATCATACATCTCGAACTATGATTGCATATGCAACTCAACACTTCATATAAAACCCATGGTAATTTGTTCGGCGTAGACACCACTCACCAGACTCGTCATCATGACTAGCCCCTGACATTGATGTTCAAATCGTTACTCGTTACAAGAAATGGAAAAAATCAACACCTAAGATATCAATGATGAAATTCTTTCACAATCTTTTTCTGATGCCATGTATCTAATGGCAACGTTAAAAGTATATCGTACACCACACGGAGATTTTAATAAATTTTAATAAAGGTTGAATTGTTGTTTAGGGAATATTTTATTATGATTCTTTACAAATGTTAAAAGTTCTTGAGGAAATGTCAGGTATTTAAAATATTCATGAGTGTCTATATAGTGATGACGTGCAAATCTAAACGCCAATATCTATGCTGCTATCTATTCATCTAGCTATATACGTAACCTCAAAAGAATTGGTCGACCCGGGAGTTTGATTACATAGATCAATTTCTTAGGCTTTATGTCCGTCCTGGATTGCCTCAATCCCGATTGCAGGGAACAGCTGCAATGTTGCTGCCTTCCTGTGGGGATTCAAGGTCGCCATTGTCATTAGCCGAGGTATTAGAGTCAGGCTGGCGTGGGCTATTGCCGTGTTTTATTACCAGTGCTCCGCGCAGGTTCTAATAAACGAGCCTGGACTCCGCACTTAGACGGTGGTTATACCAGTGAGACAGTTTCACCAGGCATCCGACCTCACACGGCAGTTTGCCTTCATTAACTCTTTCAGCACGTCTGGTGTTAACGACGTGGTGATCGCGCCTGGGAAAGAATGTTTGCTAATTCCGAACGTAAAAACCGTATAAAACTCTTTTTGTGACTTCTAGAGGTTAATTCTGACCAGGGACTATAACTGTGTTTATCACATATTACAGTGGGATTAGTCTGGGTGCCGCATAGAGCTACTTTAATCGTAAATATGTAACCGTGAACAATTTTTCACCCTCAGTGAAAAGCTGTATAGATGATTGGATAAAAGAAAACAACATTTCACATGTATAAAACCAGGTTTAGATCCTAATACGCCTATCATTATCTTGTAAAATATTGTTTTGTGAAGTGAAGTTAAACTTGTAAGGGGACGACCTACCCAAGACTAGTCTTTTTCCGTCCCTTGAAATTTCCCCATGGACACAAGCATTTAAGGACGACAACGACTTAAACTCCTTTCCTAGACTAGAGGCTGCGACCGTTGAGCGACCAAATATCTGACAGATCTCTCAGCGAATTTCATCGGTGAAGAACGATTTTTTAAGGTTTAGTGCGTTTTATTACCTTTTAAATCATATTTTTGCATCGTTCATCAAATTGCAATTATTAATTTAAATCAAGGATAGTTATCTAATGGAAACCGGGCCTTATGCGACAAGCACTGTTTGGTGTCCACACGATACGTTATCACTCCTTAACACGACCGGGAGCATTTCCCTATTTTTTGTTCTCTGAGGATACTGTCAATATCACCTTAAACCTCATTTTAGCCTTGGTCTGGCGGTAGCCAGCAGACCACCTGTCTAAGACTTTCAGTTAGCCCCTTAAATGGTCGCCTCAGACATGTTTGGCTGTACTTCGTTTTATTTGTTTAAGTAACGAGTAATAAACAAATGTTATGAGAATCAGACAGCGAACAATGTGTTGAGATACTGATGATTTGATGACTGAACGTATTGAATACAAATAACCAAGAAGGTTATACGGAGAATATACCTCCTTGAAATAACTTACAAATATCAGCTGTTCCAAAAACTCTACCAGTGCCAAATGCAGTTCGTGGCAGAGTGAATTGATATTCATCGCACGTGCAGCATTTATCGGAAAGGGGCATTGAAAATGCCCGACAAGTGCATGCGGTAAACCCTTCATTTTATGCCAGAACTCCAGCGTCTGCACCGCGTGTAAGTCTGCCTAGCTGAGCTCTTCGGAAATGTTTTTGCAAAGACCTATCAGAAACAGGAGAGGATAAAAAAGCCGGGAGCTTTACGTCCGCCCTGTCGCTGCCCTTTTGGGGGCAGATATTTATGTAGTGATATTTCCTGCTTTATTTTTGTCGTGGTATCGGATCGTTTCCTTTGCCGCGCACCTCTTTCCGCTGCTGCCAGCTGGGACAACCATTGGGGATGAGGGACATGTCTTGCGTACGCAAATGAGGGCCTTGTCCAGGAGGCAATTACCTGGAGTGAAGCTTTGCTGGCCCAAACGAGGAGGGGTATTTCTTCGGTAACCTCGCGGCGATTCGTCATCACCACACCCGGGACAGGTTCCGCCGCTACGGCCAGACGGCTTTGGACCGTACAGTAAGCTACTCGGCACTGTGGCGAAAAGTCGCCAACCGAAATAGATATGGTAGAAGCAAACTCTTCAGCCCTGTCTCTGTCGGCTACGTGGAACGAGACGTCTTCGAATGGCACTTTTCGTGGCTCGCACCAGATCTACGTAACGTCGCTCTACCTCGCCGCCTACTGCGCCGTATTTCTCCTGAGCATCGTTGGCAATGTTGCAGTGGTAATCATGGTATTGAAAATATCGAAGAACGGAGGGACTCGAGCCTGTTGTTTCATTTTCAACCTGGTCATGTGCGACCTTTTAGTAGGGATATTCTGCGTACCATTCACGCTAATACAGGACCTTCTGACAGGTAAGGCCCGCTATTGTAATTACCATTAGCATGACCACTGGTATTTAGGGAAACGTATTGAAATGCCTCTGTATCGGAGAAACAAAGCCAGTCTGGATAAAATATTGCGAGATGTAAGAGCGATGAATAGAGCTCGATGCCGGACCTAAAACGTACACGGAAACGCAATTTCCTTTCTGTCAGGGCGAGTGATCATCAGCGAACATAGTGCATCAACAGACTTGCTTATCAGGGGAACCCTACCTTACGTAATCAAGCCAATTGGTTGTGTGCTTTTAAACGGATCCTATGAGTGTAGAAATACTGGGAAATATATATATACTGTCCGGATCGCTAAACTACAGGGTAATAAAGACATAATTGGGAAAATGTACTTTAGTTTCCCAAGCGAGTTTGTTACTTTACATGATGAATTTATGTCTTCTTTAAAAGCTGAACCATGGGCCTAATCTAACGTGTCAACACAATCTGTCATCATCATTGACATTTATACAGGTGCTTAGTTCACGTCCATACGCTTGCGCCACTCACTCCAACTGCCGCAGCCGGCTAGCCCCGAACAAAGTATGACCTAATATGGTGGCTACCAATACTCATTATAGCGTTGAAATTAGTTTTGCACACATTCATCAATCCGTTCTGTCACGTCCCACAGACGGCGGGCTGGCTGATCTAATGTGCAAGATGACGTCAACGGTGCAAGGCATAGCAGTCTGTTGTTCCGTGTTTACACTAACAACAGTCGCCATTCTGAGGTACCGGACTCATTTTTTTTAACAAGCCAGATTATTTAATATAGGTAAAACTCGCTGGAATCTGCCTGGTGTGTGTGCGACCATTTCAATCATATTTTTGTGCTGTCAAATAACCTTACTGCAATATTTTACGATGGCCCCAAAGGGCCCCTAGGGGAATGGGTACCGTTTCAAATGTTCTGAATGAGAGGCTATGTCACTTTGAATCACGATGGATTTCTGCAGGAACTGAATGTAAGGCTAATGGGAATCAATTGCAATTGACGATTACGAAGCACTCACTTTCCTTTCCTAATAAGGCGTGCCACCGTGTTCGCAACGCAAACTGAAAACAGGACAAAATGGAGAGAGTGGGCATTGCCTACTATAACAGATGCCTCATAAATCATCGAGATGCCAATACGAAACTTCAATTTCTTTGCCAGATGTAGTTTTTATGTTTGTTTTTAATATTGGTAATGTTATAATAATATTACAGCAGATTGTCTCATTAGAATAGAAACGTATATTACCTGCTTTCCAGTATCTTACTATTATCCCGCCATAGACATTTGTCTGTGGTCGCATTTGTTTATTTCTTGACCGGAAGCATCATCCGATATGTGTATCCTTCATATGCTTTTGTATCTACTAATATAGCTTTATAGCCCTTAGTTTCATTTGTGTATCAAAGGGAACATATAATACATTTTCTTTGCAACCTCCAAGTAATCCAATTGTTCATGGAACACTTAACTAATCTTTATCCTAATTCCCATAAGAACGAATAGGTTCAGAAACAACACTCTACACGATTGTCTAAACATCAATGCCATAAAGCATTTAAACGGGAAAACTATCAACCTTTTTTGCAGCTAGAAAATGAAGCGATAGAACAACAACGTTAGATTCTTAAAATCACCTTGTCGATATATAACATATGCTATATTTCCTTGCTTTGCTGGACGGTTGCATCAAATATGTGATTGAATACACGCCCAGCAATGATGAGACTTTAATGGTCAGACTATGTGGGCAAACCTACAGGCTTGCTATGATCCAGGACCACTAAAAGAAATGTCCTGGCCTCTGTGCCAACTGCCCCTGTATTTCCTGAATTATGAAGGGCTGCAAAGTTAATATCCAGCAGCTTTGCCACCTTTGACTTCTAGAGGGGCAATAAAGAAAAGCACAAAGTGGGAGAGGCCGGTCATAAACTTCCCTCATGTCCATGATGTCTACCTCGGATTGGTGGTGAAAAGGCCATAGCCTCAATTTCACACCTTAGGACCTTTGACGCTTTGAAAGTACGTGCGTCTTCTTCAAGCCCTGTTATATCCTCGCTTATTTGGAGTTAAGTGCCCGGAGATATTTTGCGAACACAATGCCATATGAAAAACATCAGTAACATTGCACAGATGAGTAAACAACTTCATGTCTTTTGCTGCTAAAGGCAGGACTTATGCCATGAGGCTGGCCCAGTTAACTTTGATGTTTTGGGGGTCCCACGAACCGTATCACGAACAATATTACTCTGGCCAATATTCAATCGGCAGCGAGAAGTGACGATAGTGAAAACCAACTTCCCAATTCGTAGAAACCTAAGAAGAGTTTTGAAAGTCATACCGCCGTAAAATATTTCCATGAGTTTCTCGTATGTATTGTTTGATTGTAGTTCATTAATTATGCAAATAAGTTTTTTATTAACCTGTGTGACTTCCTGTCATTCTACTGTGACCGTGAGTAGAATGTAGAAAACATGAAAACAAAAACAAAAACAGACAGACAAACACCAACACACACACACCCCGTGAATTAGTAGGCTCTTCCGTTGACCACATGACCTGGAATGCCTGCAAGTAGTCATACAAGATTGATGAATCAATAGCTGTTATAAAACTAAATAAATTAAAAACTCCACATGCATATGAGTTTTTGTCAGCTAGACTCAAACCTTTCAACGCTTATTGACAGTAGACCCCTGACTGATAAGGCTGGTGCCTGATTTTACATATAAAGAAACATCCACAGGAAGGTCTGCTGCAGTACCCAGAAAATCCGCTAAAGGGCAATAGCAGAAAATTTAAGACAGGTGTTGAAATAACCTTTGATACGTTCTAGGACCTTGGACCTAAACTCCCTGTCAGTGCCCCGTGCAGCTTCTTGTCACTATGTGGTGAGACGTGCCTAGCGTGTATCAAGAATAACAGATTGCACTTTAAATAGCTGCACTATTTTAGAAAAGGACAAGAGCAATTGTGGGTAGAAATTATGATTATACTTTGTCAATAAAAACAAGTCAAATGATAAAATCTGCTATAGGCACTGAATACAAGTTTAGTGTTCTCAGTATTCCTTACTTTTATATCTAGATTTCTCGACAATTTAGCTCTCTTGAAAGCTTTTTCCCTAGTACCAACATTTTACGACGAAAATGCCTTGAACAACGATGTACATAATCCATTTATAGACAGGCTGCGGCAAAAGTGCTGGGTAATCTATGACTCTTTTGTTGCGACCGGACTTCGCTTGAATTCATATATTGAATGAGCTCGCCTTGCAGCAGCAGCTTCGTATTAATCACAGGCTATCGATTTCTTTTGAGATAGCACCACCCATACCTTGTTTAGATAACAAAGAAAATACTAATGCCTGTACAGGGTGGGCCAAATTCGTCCGTCCCTTCAATCTATACGTCCTCACTATGGGTATATCTAATATATTTTCAAAACCTCCACTGGAAAGATCTAAACACAACAAACCACAATTGAAATATTTCCTTCCGTGGGAGTGTAACATGAGAAAGTATAACTGACTAATCTCTCTGTTAGTGCGCTCGGTATGTGATATTGATGTCAAAGGTCTTGACATTAATCGCTCATTTTTATCTTTTACGATCTATCATACCTTAACTGACTTTATTCCAAGAATCATTTTGTGCAATATCTTCCAGGTATAGGTGGAGGGAACATCAACAACAAATGGAGATATCAGGGACCACAGTTCTTGTCGTGTCCATTGCTATGTGGGTCGTGGCCGTGCTCTTTTCCTCACCTGAACTAGTGGTGAGAAGAACTATTGAACCAGATCCAGAACTAGGAGGTAAACTTACTTGTACCGACATTTGGCCTTCATCGCAGCTTAAAATGGTTTACAAGGGTTTTCTGTTTGCTTTGTGCTTTCTCGGACCGTTTTTTGTCATCGGATACCTATGGGTGACTGTTGGAATTAACAAGTGCTGCGCATCCAGAGAGCCACCAGAAGTTGTTATCGAACACAGCCACTCTCCGCGTGCCTCTCCAACGCGACCGAAGGGAACCAAGTATTTCCGTATGCTGAAGATCATCGTCGCGATCTTCTGTTTTCTGTGGCTCCCACTATATGTCAGCTGGACCTTGGAAGCGTACGGAGACTATTCCTGGTTTCTGAAAGAAAAGGTAAAAGGCTATATCTACCCCATTGCCCTATGGACTGCCTTTAGTAATAGCTTGATCAATCCGTTCATATGCGGGTACTACACCAAGAACTTGGGTAAGATGTGTAAAAAGAAGCCTCGAAGAAGTTGGCAGGCCCGGAAAAATTGGGAAAATTCAATATCTTCAAACAACTCGAGCTCGGACGGTAAAGCCAGTCATATTGAACTGAATTCGGTGTGTGGATCGACGGAAAAGGCCGATGATGAGCGAGGCCGAATCCTGGTACTTCCGACCGACAAAGATGTGATCCTGGAGCCAGTTGGACGGTTACCGACTGACTGCAGCACGGAACCGTTGACACGGACAGAAGTGAAAGAGTGATTCTAAGGCTTTTGATAAATGTAAAATTCAATATGCTTATTAAAATACTTATAATGCAATGGTCGGTCGGAATGACAACGAAGAAAGTTAGATAACCGAACATAAAAGAATTATAGCTTGTATAATACTACGTGTATTCAAATAAGAAGTTAACGTCAACACCATACAATTAATTGCAAAGGAAAATTCAAATAGAAGAACATATGTACATACCTGTTAAAAGTGTGGAGCATTTGGGATTCAATAAAACAAATTTAAGTTGTTGAACCATCATCATCATTTGCAAAAACTTCTTTTAAATTGACAAATCGGTCTTGTTCTTCATTACTGTCACATTGTCGACATTGCATAGCTGAATGCCGATCTGAATATGACAGTACAGAAACATGTTACTTATCTATCAATTATGTACAAGTGTATATACATGTACACTCCGAGTCAAATGTGATTAACCAGTCGAAGGGCCAATGCTCTAGAACACGCTTATTTTATTAAACGGCAAAAACGACGCAGCGCGCCTCTCCCGTGAAACTACCCTCTACTTTAATACTCATAGCAGAAAGTTGGTTGACTGCAGGTCCATGAAACTTGGCATGCTTAAAAAACAAGCTTTGTTGCGTCCAACGATGGTCAAAATATTGGTGTTTATTGAGGAACACTGTAAGACGTTGTGCACTAAACATTACGCATTTTACGCCATTTTTGTTGGCTTATAGCAAGGGTGTAGCGTTCATGAATATTATCGAAAATTTCTGTGCTGATTTCCAGAAACCTTACCTTTCATTTGATATATAGTTTATTGTCGACTTGATTATAGGGGAGCGCAGCACCAATATAGAAAATGCTCACTCCGCTGAAGACAGGACGCGGCGCCTCGCGCGTTCCGAACACAATTAGAACGCGTCGGCGGAGCAGAAACCACGGGACTTGATGTTCATCTTTGTCACCGTCGTAAGCGACAAGAATGCACTTACCCTCTTAAAATTGATATGCTGATTCCCCACAAACCTTAGCTTTCCCTGAATATGTAGTTTAATCTCGATTTAAATGGTAGATTACACGACAGTAGCAGACGGGAAATGTTCACTCCGTTATGAAGACGCCGCACCTAGCGCGTTCTACCCCGCGCACGGTCGCTCTTCATGCAATCGTAGAACTTCGTGGTCAAAATTGTAACGGCGTTGTAAGCACATAGAGTTCATGAATTAATATGAAAATTCTTGTGCTAATTTTTAGAAACCATAGCTTTTATTTGATATATACCTTATTGTCGACTTGTCTTTAGGGGAGCGCAGCACCAATATAGAAAATGTTCACTCCGTCACAGAGACGCGGCTCCTCGCGCGTTCTACCCAGTGAGGCGGTCTCTTAGCAAGCAACTATGCATCTTGACTGTCATCTTTGTGTGGCGTCTTACATGTATGTGTACAAATATAGATCAACTGTGGTTTTGCTGACTGTGTAGCGGGGTAGCGGCCGTCGGGAGCGGACCAAAGCTAACAACACTGGACTCCAGGCTATGTGCATAATATATAATACATGTATCAGTTATCAGAGGTCTTCGTGTATGTGGACGATTAGAGTGTCAACATTCAATACGCTTGTCAGTTGATAATTGTACAGTTCAAAAGTGTCCATGATAAAAATACTTTACGCTAATGGCCGTACGTTGCTAAGTTTAAATTTAGATAAATTAGATAGTTGTAATTGCAGTAATACAGTATTTGTGTAGAGATGCTGACACACGTCAACTATTTGTGATGTCCTTTTCCAAATGTAGTTATGTTTGTAAGATTGGAATCAGCAGGTTGCATTCTAATCCCTCTTGAAAACTGTGTGTGCTAATTCCCATAAACATCAGCTTTAGTTTGATTTATAGATTGATAACGTTTTAATGGCTGATAACGCAGAGCCAAAATAGACAAGGTTGACCTGGTTAACGTTAGACCACAGCGCCCCGCGTGTTGGAACGCGGCCGCTCTGCAGCGGTATCCACCATGGAACTAAACTTCAACTTTGTTCGATTGTATTTCCGTTGTCTCTTTATCAATTTCAATGTATTATATATCATTAGAAAACTTGTGTAATTTTCTTTTCTATGATACCCAACTCATTGTGTTTGTTAACTGATGGAACGAGCAGCAGTCCTACTAACGTGAGTGGGTCGCAGAAAAGAAACTACCGAAATCAGTTCACCACCAATCAGTCAGCTATAACCTAATACCCCGTTGATGATCCCAAACGAAACTTTATGTGCTTTTTCTGCAACATTTGCCGTGTGCTTTCGTCCCATAATTGGATGCCGAAAAGATGGGTGAGAGCGCAGATCGAACCAAAATAGACATCGGGTCCCCACAACACCCCTCGAATCACACCCCAAAGTTGACAACGTAATCAGAAGTAAACCATCGGTAAATGAGCCACAAAATATCTCAAATTGATCCTTTTCTTTCAGTCAGTACGATTTCACCATCATTACCGACTCTCTCTTGTTTATATCTTGGGTCAAAGTCGGAGGCTAACATGTGCTCTCGTTCATTCGTCAACGCTGTTCTCAGTCCCAGAACAGTCTGCCGGGTTTTAGAAAACCCCGGAAGTGGAATCGAATATTCGACCGTTGGCCCTTCGACTGAACAATGGGAGGGCCTCGGCTCATGTTGATGATGTATTGATCGCAGTTCCAGATGTCGGAGGATGTGGGTTCCACAACTCTTATCGGTCAAGTTATCTGAACCAAATGTAAAGACATCCTGCCGTCACTAATCATGCTTAGTCATGCACTGCCATGCGCGCAAGACATTAATACCTCCGAGGCTAATTCATCCAGACATATCAGTGCATTTTCTTAGCCTTGGTAGAACGGTGTTTCCGCTCCATGCATAAAAGCAAGTTATTTCAGCTACTACAGCAATATTTCATTTTAAAAAGTGACTTTGAGAAAGTTATGGCTTATACTTTGTCATCACGCAGGTCAGTGGTTATTACAAAATTACGCAAATATATCTAATATCCAGGGATTTTTGGAGACTTGGATATTACGAAAAATTACATCTACCCATTTACCTTTGTTGGTGTTAATATTAATATTAATCCTACTCAATATGATATTAATCAAAGCAACTGAAAACCGATGTACTAATTGTACACTGCCCACAAAGGGTTGGTCGCACCATAAGTGCCCTCTAGACTTTGTGACGCCAAATTTCTGCCCCTGCCAAACAAATGCCCCAACACTTAGGGGTTTTTGATATACCTGAGACAAGGGGTGGGAGGGGGTTGGTCGTGATGTGGAGACCCCAATCCTAAGTCTAACCCTAGCCCGAAGAATGATCCCAACTCTAACCCTAACACGAACTCCCATACCAAAACCAATCCTAACCCTAACCCTAGCTCTAAATTCCAGCTTGCACGCACACTACCCCGACAAGCAGAAATGTGGCGGGACAGATATGGCGTCACACCGGCACAACGTATTTTGCCTGAATTCGAATCCCTGACCTTTCATACCTTTCTATTTATGTCTCAGAAGTGGCTTAAGGATATACCTCAGATTAATGGACGGTCGAGGCATATGTCTCGTGATCTGACGAACACTTATAAACGTTTCCCTTAGGTTATTTCACACCTTAGCTATCAGAGGTACATTTAAGGGAGTACGTACAACAAAATGTATGACTTGCCTTTAGGAAAAAGAATTGCAGATCTGAAAGTAGGCCATATTACAAGGTGTAAACCATGGACCACACAAGACATTTCAAGCATCTCTTATTTAAAAGCACGCCGTCAGCAATGACATTTGATACGAAGATGCTGCGTTTCTTTCCCCTCCATTATCGACAATGTGTCCATGCGTATTTTATCACAGCATCTTCGACAGAGTCATTTCAACTCACAAGCGTTCCATAATGCTCCCTACCTTATCTGCCTACCGAGTCTTCGCTTTTGAAGTGCTCCCATTCTTCAATGATGATAACATTTCGCCGAATCGCTTGCAACCTGGATGGGTGCATATGAAAGCTCCAGATGTTAAAAAAAGGTTCCTTCACCTACACAGGGCTAAAATCTCATCTATGGGTTACCGCTGTCTAAAATTGCAAAATGAAATTTGTTACATTGAAATTGACCATCGGCAAGAAGCAAAACTTACTATGCATCATTCCTTGCATGTTAAGATGTAGAATACCAAGGAAGTCGTCAGAAGTCATTCGCCCTTTACTACCTTTCAAAGGCATGGCTCGCAAATGGCTCCCCAAATATGAGCACTCTGTTCTCTTCTGATACAAGGTATAATGGATGATGAAACAATGGGTGGAGATGAAATATAGCGACGACCTCACACAACCTTCTTCCTAAGTACGGCAAGGGCATTTGCAATGCATTCATTACGTGGACTGCATGGCGTGTAGATCTACGAGAGACCGTGGCAATGGTAATTAATTGTACCTTTCTAATGAACCCCGTGTAGCAAATGAGACAAACTGGTGGATAATTTCACTAATGTAAGAATTAATCAAGATATATAAAGGCGTCAGCACCAATAGTAGTGACAGAAAATTCTATTTGCCCTGCCAATTTCACAAGGGATCGAGATTGGATGACTATATCCATTGTCCGTGTACTTAGCACTCAGTACAATGGGAATCATTAATTTCATTTTATGGAGGGAAAACAATAGTGTACTTAGACATAAATATATACGGACACACAACTTGTCGGTTATTGACCTGAAATCTACACCAGGTGATATGTTTGTGGTATGACACCTCCTATGTACTACGTAATCATTCTTATCACATTTCGTCTTTTTCTCTGAAGAAGCCTCGAGATGATCTCAGTTAATTATGCCTTGAATTGGATGGAATTTGTCATGTTGTCTCGTTAATTAAAAAGAACGAAAATCTTAAAAAGAGACTTGAAGTCAGTATCTAAATTGCATTGCGCCATTATCTTTTCTTTGATGGATTTATAAATATATCAGAGACAAACACAGTTTTGCCAGTGTCTCCGCGTTAGTTGATAGCTAAATACATTTCAAATTGTGTTTTCCCTTCATCGTTACCGTGCGGTAGCATCATTCCCTGCTGTAGCTGAAAATATTAACAGTTACCTCCGCAAGGAGTGATCTATTAATTTTTATCAATTAAGTAGATATAGATCTGCAGATCCAATTATTATTTGGCGTGCAATTAAAGTCAACATTTGTGATTTATATGCTTTATGACCATCAAAGAGCCTTCCATTTCTGCAATATAATTAAGGTACTGCACGGTTCTTGCGCTGATAAATAGAAATACAAGCTCGCTCTCTCTACGAGAGCACCGCTACAGACAGCCTCATGTGCGATAAAGCAGTTGCAACATTTCATGTTTGGCTAAATGATATCAGGAGGTAACTCTATTCTGCAAAGTCTTGCTCGTATTAAAATAATAAGATGAAGGCTTCGTTCTGATATTTACTGTCAATTTCTGAAACTCAATAATGGTACATGTTTCATTTGATGGATAGAGCAATTGGCCATGCATAGCTACACTTTACTGTCGTTGTAACAGGGATATTTCTGATTGGGGAAGCGAAGTATTAATTCTAGGTAAAAGGTAATGGGAGTAACTAGTAATAGATTTTTAGTAAGCTTACAGATTGCACTACATTGAACAGAAGGCAAGCAGTTCGTAATGGGAAAATGCATGCATACGGTGATTAGGGGGAATTGGGGCGTGCAAGCCCGTCGCTCGGAAAGTACAAATGATGTAGCTAATTTCTGTATCAACGCGTTGCATGCATATGTATTAAGTCTTCTGCTTAGCCATTTTTACGAATGATGCAGGATGTTATGTAAGTCATTGGTCCATTGCAAAATCGTCCAACCATTCAAATTACATACTTAGTTTGGCAAAATATGTGTATCTGTTACTAGTAAATTTCATTCACAATGTTTTTAAGTGGTGACATTTTAGACTTTAAAGTTAAAATTTTTAATGATTTTATTATATCTGTGGTATTCCTAATCAATTGTAAATAGTTTGGAAAATTATGTGTTAAAATGTAAGTTTATATTCAGATATATACATCAAACCCCACGTAGAAACAACCGTCACGTTCCTGGGACTAGTAGTGTGACTTATGATCACTACTGTGCCATGTGTGCAAATGTAGGGACACAGCATGGCTGGACTGTAAAATATATCACCCTACCCTGCACCGTTTCTCATTTTAAGTTAAAAGGCATTTATATCGTAAAATACCGGCAACTTAACAGGAAATGTCCTCTAGGTCGCAGATATAGAGTCACCAAAGCCCAAATCGCCTCCAGTGCTACACCCAGATAATGCTAAGGGCGGTGTCAAAGGGGATAGTTTATGTTTCTGAGCATTAAAGCCACATTTCTTTATGCCTGTGTGCATGTGACTTATGGTAGCGGCCTAATGCGTCAAATAGCCGATAGGCAAGATTTGCGAGTCTTTGGGATATTTTTCTCCTTTGGAAGCAGAGACTGCAATATTGCGACGCCTGGACCAACCCGCCCAAGAGAGCAATTTTTCCGCCGGTGATGCATCGGACCTGCTCAGCTCCTGCTAAAGAGAAGTGACCAGGGTCTCCTTCTGCCTTCTAAATAGCAACACGTGTGGTAGTGAATTACTGATAGCTTTTTGGAGGAACGACATAATGAAGAATGCAACCCTATGTGCTGATAAGTACACTTTCATTCCTACAACTAAATCAAGTAAACCTCACAATATCCTGTCGTCTGTTTCCTTAATGTTGATACTGGGTCGTCGATATTAAGGCCATACAAATTCATGTACCTAATTCAAGGTTAATGGCCAACGTTGACACTTCCAAAATGAAATTTACGAAGCATAAATATAATCGACTTTTGTAAAGAACAAAAACGATAAAAATGACAGCTTTATCTCGATGATAGTATTATAAAAATGCACCCACATGCAATAGCAGTCATGTAGCTGAACTTTTATGGAGATTGCATATGACAACAGAGTAACTTATGGTGTATTAATGTCCAAACTATCTTGGCTAATTTGTGCCAAAACAGGATTTCCGTCAAAAGACTGACTTTTATCACATAGAATTTACCGGTACTCTTATATGTCAGGTATTTATTAATTCCTACACATGTATAATATTGTTGGCTACACTACTTATATAGAACTAAACTTGTTTGACGGGAAGTTATGTTCTAAGTAAACGTCATATTTGGAACCATTACTACATGTAGATGTTTAACTAGTTAAAGTCATGCTGCCGTACATCCACACCAGGTAATGATACGTAACGACCTGTGATGTAGACACCATCTGCGAGATATAACACCAGGAGCGGAGATTTCCTCATTTGTAGTGTCTTGATCCACGAGGAAGATCCGTGGCAGCTTATTGAGGCGTTATTATCCCCACCCAGAAGCCACCTGATCTCCACCTCTGCAGTATGTCTAGTTTAAAGGCTTTGAAACCCTGGATACTTCCGGTGGCTGCTGCCATCTGAATAATCATGGCGGGGAGGGGTGAGGAACATCCTCAGATGTTCACAAAACCATGCTTAAACATAACGATTTATGGAACAGCTGGTGTACGTGACGACAAAAGTATGGCATAACATTGAACTATCATGTCATGATTATTATTACTTTATCCCTCGCATAATAACTAGTAGAAGTAGATATGATAACTTTTGAATGATGCGTGATTTGCCTCACAATCTTCACTGCATACAGCAGTATTATGCTGAATGTCGTCGTTAAAATTCATTGATATGGCATTCACTTTTAGCTTGAATACGATAGGTGTGTAAATAAGTTGCATAATGCGATAGATTCATGTTCTGGTACGGATTGGAGATGATCGTAAAGGTGCAAATTGCAATATATTCAGAGCTTACAAGGTAATTTTTCAGTCGAATTATCCATTTTGGTGAATTATAGATGAGCCTTGCCACAAACACTACAGTTTATTGCAGTATGTCTACTTTCTAAGACAATTACATACAAAATATTAATACTTAAGGATCTGATGCATCACCTGGCCACTAATAGTACTTTTCTATTGTTTTAATTATATTTAAATCAGTCATGATTGGTACTTGACCTACCGGAGATGATTTCAAAGCATGATTTAGCGACAAATTGTGTATTTGAGATGACCAGAAAGCTTCATGTCATACATAACGCCACTCATTTTCTTCTTCGGTAACTCCAGTCTGGAAAGACAATGAGGTTCACCACCTTTGGAACCACACACAAGTGGCGTAGAAAATAGCCAAACGGACTGTTTTACACGCTCATTACACCAATCTATGCAATAAGCGTCTTATCTGTCAAGCACATTAGGTACATTAGGCATCTTGTCTCTCCTCCTACATACAGAAAGCATCCAAGCGGTTCTGGGATTTCTTCGCAAAGTCCCCAAGTCTCCATTAAGTTGCAACTTAATGGCTCTGTTGCTTAGTCTGCAACCGAGGGATAACTCTATCCATATCTCACTAGACCAATAAAAGTTTACTTTTTAAGTAAGCAAAGGAACATTTTAATGACATACAGTTTGCTGTTGACTCTATGATGTGCGGTGCCGCTGACTTTGCTGCCTAATGAATTACTCTAGAGTAGGTTTTGCCTAGAATGGCAAATAGAAAGGTATTTATTTATTGTCTCGTCACCCATTCGCTGACAATGACCCTGCCCTAATATGCAAATGTGCCTAATTATGCAATTTTACGTACAGCTACCAAACGGATTTTATAACGGCTCTATTTTAATTTTACTGAAAGTGTTAACTATTATATTCCATATAATGATGTCGATATTGAAGTCTACGGTCGGCAAACCGAACTTTACCTTCTGCTTTGTCATTCGAATTCGCGATCGTTGAAATCCCCTAGGCCCGAGCAACGAATGACTACGAGGCATTATTTCTTACTTAAACCTTAACAGTAACGAGGCATGTCATAATATGATATTATTTGAGGCTTCCATTACGTTATGATATCATTTTTATCACTACAGTTGCCTAAAAGTTACGATGTAATATCCAGATTAGGTATTTCAGGACAAAATCAATATGCCTGTCTGTCTCCTAGCCAGTGCCCTTGACATTACGTACTACCAATCTGCTTCATCTGTCCGAAGGGGGCAATTTAAACATGGACTTTGTATATAAATAGCCTGAAAACTTTCTACAGAAGAAAAAGATGGATACTAAAACCTGACGGATATCGATCTGACTATAACGCACAGCTTTGCATGGTTATATGTATCATTAGGTATAATCAACAGGTTCTGACAACAGATCTTAGCCATCTTTTAAGGTAACAACGTTAGATATGATGCTCAAATTATTCATATTTACATTACACAAATCACTAAATTTCCAAGCACTACGATGGACGAAAATCCCTAAGTATTGGATGCCTACTATTGGGTTGCTACTTTCAATAACTAACTGTAGAGAACCCGCCACCTGCTTTTGCACTGCAACTGTTCCTCGCAATCGTGTACCGAAAACTACCATAGAGCACAATTTAAGTTGACTTGGAAATTGGGAAGCAATCACATTAACATTTTTGCAATACGAAGTGGATCTTAAGGTAAGGTATCCTTGTCTAACCACATCAGCCTCTAATCGTAAAATCACATTTCACCAACGAGCCCAACGATCGAAGAATACTTGACACTAACAAAATATTACAACAGGCTCCTACCCATAAACAGAATGCAGTCACACACAGGCGACAAAATACTGCAGTAAAATAGGAAACACTAGATCTAAATTGTATGACCTAAGAGTAATACTCATCTACACTACACTAAAACATATTTAAGATAAAAAGGACTGCACATATAACATAATATCTACTTTTACAGATTCGGTGTCTTGAGTGCATTGTCATTAATTGATCCGGTCTGTACAAGTACTAGGTAGAGTGTGGTTTATTGACAAAAACGGCTGTATGAAGCCTCTAGACACGCGGCATCTCGTTGCATTTTTGTTGCCAACTGCAATGCGCCAAGAGGATATCATCCTGCTGACTGGATCAATACATGTCGCCTCTGACGGTCCCTCGTTTCTCGGAGGCGTCATCATGGCCAGCACCATTACAGATCAGCAAATTCCCTTAAAAATGGAATACTACATCACTACATCACACTACATCCCTATCAGTACACCCCTATTATTGTCTCTGTTTTAAGTCCTGTATGTACAAATAGCTAATTTATACATCTAAATGCGGCCAAGGTGCTATTAACCCATTTTGCAAGTTACCCTGACACCATTAAGCTCAGACGTGCATCGATTGTAAGCTGAGAGAAGTGAGTATTGCCTTTGTACAGCTGCATGGCAGTATAGGTGACGACCGTGGGGAAGGCGGGAACACATCTGGGTAGAAACTCCCTTCTGTGAAGATTGATGACCAATTTGCCTCTGGCCACTTATCTTTCTGAGAAAACCAGCCACAACTGGTGGGCATCATTATCGCTCAAGTCAACCTTAGCCACATGTGCACGGCTGCATGCAATTCTTTAGCTGGTGAAAACGTCTTACTTTTTGACACCGTTGTCATATGTATTAAACCAAGTCTTGTAACTGGCAATTTCATTGGATACATAGAGAAAATCAGAACCTTTCCACATTCTCTGCTTTACATTTTTGTCTTCCACTTCTCCAGATTGCGCCACATGCAAGACGTCCGTTCCACAGAACCAAAAGCCTTCGTAAAGTCTATAAATACGATGTGTAGCACTATACTTTGTTCGCCTTTTCTTTATTGAAATTGTCGCAAAAATCATATCCGTGGTGTCTCGGCTGTGTCAAAAATCACCCTGACTCTAAGGTAATATTCTCTTTGGTCCCCTTCGTTTGTTACTTTGTAGATGCATCCATGAAGATGTATGGCATACATGAAGCTCTGGGGTACGGCGCCGCCCCACCTCCCGAGCATCTTTGTTACCGCCACAAAAGCTCGCTTTGCACCTCAGCCGGTATCCAATCGACACCTGGTGCCTTTCTGGCCTTCAGCGTCCACTGCAGCTCATCGAACGTGGGTGGTCCGTCCAGATCTTGCCGCATGGGGCGCTGTTCCAGTCCCACAGTGACTCTACTGTCAATGCCAATGGTCAATCGTCTGTTCAGGAGCTGCTGGAAGTGCTCCTTTCATCTCTTCAGGATTTTGTCTGGCGTCGTGTGGAAAAGAGATAAACGCTACTGAAATGCCAATCGATAATTTCATGAAGTATAAAACTTATTCTTATTTATAGCGGTTAAGGTTTTATTGATTTTGGGTGTATATGGCTGTGGTTTCATCGAGAATAGGTGTACTTTTATCACCTGAATAATGTACTGAAAAAAGATATATGACTTTGTGAGCTCCCTTTCCACAGAAAGCATCTCTCATAGAAAGAACATTACATGTTATGCTGTTATGCCATCTCTAACCTCTTGTCCCGTTCCGGTTCGTGCTGCATACGGTAAACTCCGGATTCATCCATCAGGTAAAAGTCACTTAAAGTCTGGGTTCGATAAAACTTTAGAAGGTGAAACGTGCGCAGTCCAGGGTTTAGGGACCATGGAAAAGTTCTGACATTTATGCTGTGAAGGCTTTAGTGTTCACTATAACTATAACTAAAACACTAAAGTTGTGCATGAGATGCCCAACACTAAATATTACTTTTGGCTAGGAGAGATAGGAATATGTTGTATATCGCTGAGCCATATAAGAGTAACAAGTATGATAGTTTCATTCACAATACTATAAGATAATACATATATTTGAAGACTTCCACCTGTCAGAATCGCAAACCAGGTCTTACAGTGGTATCCAAAAGGACGGAGAAGGAGGGGACGTTCAAAGATGAACTGGTGACAGACAATCGAAAGGGACCTCCAAACAGCAGATAAGAGTTGGAAAGAAGCCTTGAGGCTGGCTGTTGACAGAGCAAACTGGAATACCTTGACTGCCTCATGCGTCTCGAGACGCGCGAGCCCCTACGTGTAAGTCTACGTATTGCCTACTCACCAGAGACTTTGTAGATAACATAATGTCAATATTTTGTTTATACCAGGAAGTTGTGTGGCAGGATTGGTTAAAAGGAAATAGATCATGGATATAGAATGGCCACTGAAGACCGCGGTTCCTTCTAATCGCATTTCTTCCATCTTGCCACCTGCACGTATTTCATAATACATACATGATGAGAAAAACGTATGAAAGTTAGCAATTCTAAAGTATATATAAAAGCCCTCTGGCTCGTTGTCATATTTCTAATGTGATAGATGCCATTCTCTGCTGTTGTAACTGCAGTTTGTTTCGGGTACGTAATATTTTACAAGCTGCAATATTCACAGTCTAGGACAGATATCTCCCCGAAAACACATCTCACAGTGATTGTGTCCTGGTTTGAAATTTACCAGATGTAATATCCATCATCGTATAGCAGCTCGTAACGCACACATGTGGTAGATGGGTAATGGACGTGCTTTATATCCTTTCTGATATGGTCTGCTCTTAGACCATAAGCAGGAGTTTTGTTTAATATGAAAACGCAATGCAACCAGTGCTGACATTGCCCTTGATAGATTAAGAAACAAAGTTACTTGTCTTGCATAGGAAAACTTAGAAGGTTTCGCAGTCGTGACCACTATTTGAGTGATGACAAATTATGGAGACACACAGTTTACCAAATTGCTACATGCACGCTGCGTTGCCATTCTTCCTTGACAGTGCGAACGTAAGTCTCCATTTCTTCCCTCCACACTTTTCAGATGTTATCCATAACCATTAGTGCGTACTCAAGGTAACTGTGTGGTTGATCGTTGACGGACGATATGTGCATTCCAGAGCAGAATGATCTCCCCACATAACATCACATCACTACTCAAGTCCACGCCAATCGCATGTAATGAGTTACGTGGTGGAGTCTTGGCTTGTCGGGCAGCTCCCATGGGGTTTCTGTAGATTTCCTGTTAATCGTGTTCAGCCATAGAAAAAGCACACACTGTCCTGCAGCGAATTGCATCTTAACAATACACTTTAAGACCCTTTCATACCCACTGAAACCTACTCAGGCAATCCGTAATATGCCATCCCAACTTTGTCAGACTTGAGGGCGCCACGGAATCAAATAAAGAACCCACTCATGAAAGGGAACATCAACTATCTATGACAGTGGGCGGGATGGATAGGCTGCATCCCAAAGCAGGCAAAGCTTTGTTTTTGAATGTGAGTCTTGGATTCAATAAACGGATATCATGTTTTCCTACTTGTCATCTGCGCCAACTGTTGTATTTTCAGATTTTGTCACCTCCAGCCTTTCATTTGTCAATTACCTTTGCGGGGATCAGGGCGGCTTTGTATAATATCGAGAAAGACACAGAGCGCTTCTTATCAATGGACGGCACTTCGGTTCGGTAATCTGTAACCAGACACAGCCGCATGCTGGTGAAGCTGGTGAGTTACGCCGAAGGGTGGTTGATACAAATAGATCAGATAGTTCTTTTTATTCTCATTCAATGCCGTTTGTCTCTAGGTTTTCAGGCATGTGACTATGCCGTGTAACTGCAGTCAATCTGAAGTTGAAATATGGTATATTCTATAAAGATGCCAGTAGTTGGTCCCACCGCATTAGAAAATTTTAGGTAGTCAGTTTCTCCATAAGCAATGTGGGTA
The DNA here is from genome assembly GCA_013266295.2 of Branchiostoma floridae x Branchiostoma japonicum. Taxonomy (NCBI): domain Eukaryota; kingdom Metazoa; phylum Chordata; class Leptocardii; order Amphioxiformes; family Branchiostomatidae; genus Branchiostoma; species Branchiostoma floridae x Branchiostoma japonicum. The sequence goes on along the minus strand of CM023837.1, from coordinate 5,582,344 downwards.
TTTTTACTGGTGCGCGTCGTAAAAATCACCAGGGCAGCAAATTTCAAGAGAGAACGTGTGTGGATTCTGCTGCTGTGCTCTTCAACCATGTCCTAATGGGTTCCAGATGACCCACTGCGTCAAAGAGCACTGATGCCATGACAACTTCACGTGTGGATAACTGTTCCCTTTTCCCCATTTCCACATGATAACCCAAATGGAATATTTTCCCACAAAACAGCTCGGTAATCCATTACCTTTGGGATTTTGTAGAAATGAATACATTTATCTCAGAGAGAAATAGGTCAGAACACAATTCTAAACATCAATCACCAGTCATTTTACTAAAGCTATTAAACTTTCCGTATTCTTTCCGTGTTGACCACATGCGTTTGCTGACAGCAGCTGCACGGCACCAAGGACACCGATAGCCAGGACACTTTCTTTCAACAAGATGAAGTGACAATAACGTGCTCTTCTATCCTGAAGATAGGTCTCTTTATGCCTTATTAACCTTTCTACGGTGTGTCACACCTACCAGCGACCCAGTGAACTCCCTTCGGCACAGACTAATTTCGAAACATTTTTTGTTCTCATAACAGAACTACTTCTAGGTATACCCATCGATTGGAAAAAAAAGCTTGTAGTTCACATTCCGAAAATTTTCCTTAGCGCTTACCCACATTGGGGTGTTCCAGAGTGCCATGGGAAATTTCGTTCTGTGCAGCTGATTAGTGATGTAAAAAAAGTGGGCGCCGGTTTGGTTTTAACTCCCAGTTTAACAAATCTGAAGGGTCTGGCCGTGCCCCAAAAGAGCGGCAGGGGGCCACACGTCCGGTAGTGAAAAAACACGTAATTTACGCTGGGGGGCCCCATTTTGCCATTGTGCCCTAAGCTTCATCCACACAAAACTCTAGACTCGTGGGTTATTGACATAGCATAATGAACGACATAATTGCTTTCAGTGTGTCCTTGCAGCTACGTTGAATATTAGCATATCAATACATTTCATCACGTTTTCAGCTCCACGGTGACACTGACGTTTCAATACCACACCTGCTACTGACATGGTATGATGGATGTTAGGTCACACCATAAACACACCTGATGGTAATCTTTAGTGTAGCCATCGGCAAACTGACACACGCTGATGCCCGGAACACTGTAAAGCATTTCCAACGCTAAAACACCATGAAAAGCCATCTGAACTTACTTTGCTATGTATGAAGTCTGTCCAAGAGCTGTTCAATTTTCTCGGCTGAAAGCGTCAATACATCTCGGACACAGTAATAACTGTATGTATATCGAATGCCAAACAAACCTTGGTACTGAAAGAAGAATAGAAAACAACTTATTATGAAGAGAGAACAAATCTAGGGTATGACCTACTGTATGTTATGTACGGCTGTATGTCAGGATGCCTTCTGACAGAAATATATATCATCGGTGGATTCTTGGTAGTGGAATCAGAGGTTTGATTAAAAATTTAGAATATTTTATCTTTCCGGCGTCTTAAAAGCTTAAGGCACATCGTTTTTTCATCATTTAGATCAGCAGCATTAGAATACATTATTAATACGAAACATTCTGAAGAAAGAAGAGCAGCTATTGGCTTAATAAGGGTTCTACAGAAGCGAAGTGAATCAATCGCTTTTCCTATATCATGGGGCCTTACACCTTATTACACTTAGCATTTTTGCTCGAGTCGCGATCGTCCTCATCAAAAGAAGAGCTCAGTCATACATACATACTTGAGTGTAACACCAAGTTTGACGTCCTAAACAAACTGGTGCTTCTGCTAATCATAAGGTCGGCCCATAGGCCATAGTGAACGTTCATGGGTAAAGGAATAACGTCGAAATATTACAATAAAAAACGAAGTTTTTGGTACTAGTAATATCACCTGTGTTGCTTAAAAAAGATTATAGGTATAGACTTCATTGTGGGCAAATATCTTTAAATAGTAACTGCAGTCATGTCTTTTCATATGACGTTCCAACACGTAAAAAGAGTAAGGTTATCATGGCATCTAATGTGCGTGCTTAGCATATGCAATACACCTGTTTCCCTAAGGCACTTCAGTGAGCGAGGCTGATAACTGCTGGCACCACTACTGCTTGTCTATAGAACTTCGTAGGAAGAACCATAACTTGGAAAAAAAACTTTCACCAGAAGCAGCCGTGCAGCAATAAGATAACGAGCCCCACAGCCATATCTTTTAATAGCAGCGCAGATGTACGTCTGACAGTGTTCTTTCTTGCGTGGGTTTATTCCTTTTACATAACGGTGCACATGGGACCGGGCCTTTCGTGCCTAAGGCACTTTAAGGCTATAAACACTGAGGTTGTCTTGAGACGACATTTGCAAAATTACAGCCCCAAATCCACCCATGCATGACGGGTGTAGTCACCGAATTCGTACAAATGACACTCGTGTTACGACATAAATCATATTTCCTACAAGCTCATGTGAATTAGATTAGTCTAGATTCAAAATAGCCAATGATAATGATTAGCTACGAACTGCTGCACATTAAACGTAATGCGATTCAACCGCAGGTTTTTGAAATATCAGTCAAGTCTAAGTCGTCAAACTAGTTTTCTCGGAACAGTTGTAGGTAGCTCAGCTAGGTTCCCAAACTTAGCGCCTTACAATTGCATGCAGAAACCTTTCCTTGTTACAAGTGAGTGATTACTCTGCCAAGGAATACATCGCTGCGGCGAAAGGCTATCAGTTGCCAAGTATACCTTAAATTTCCGCAATCTGTGTAATTTCAATTTTTTCCCTGCCTATCAGTCTTCATTGCCATGAATCATTAGCATTGTTCGTCGATGAATGTTAGGCATCCAGGTAATGAGATACACAAGGAAACAGTTACTCAAGCAACTGAATAGAGTTGAAAACTGTCAAACGTTACAAGTAGCACCCACTACTTTTCATCATTGGCAATGTTGTTACAATATTAATAATATGTATCTTCCTCACTAAATCTTTTTTATAGTAAAAAAATCTTTGGATAATAAGCAGTCAGTTTCAAATGGTACGTTGCTCGAGGGTACCTCAATACTGGTTGAAATCTTGATTAACGTAGCTGTAGTTTTGTCCTTGTTGGGAAGTCATTACTCTATAATGCCCATTTCACTTAGCATAAATACGATCTTGGGTTTCGGCTAGGTCTTCACTTGGGCACCGTGTATCATGTAGCAAATAAATGGTTCCTCCTTCACAATGAACCGAGAAGATTCGCTAGGCAACCAAATAAGCATCCTGTCAGGGCAGATTTGGTATGCCATATTTTCATCCTGAAGTTTAGAAACGCTCAATAACGTTAGTACAGAAGATAGTCTGGTTCTTTACATCCATTACGGGTAGTAATTGAGCCATTAACAGGGTGTGTTAATTATTGATTACCATAATTATAGAAACAAGAAACCATGATTGCCCATTTAGTGACGGCTTGTGAAGGGGATAGAGGCAGACCGATGACCACAACATTGATGCCTGAGTTATTTGTTTTGGTTTGTTTGGTAGCATTAAAAGATATTCAAGGATAGTAGAGGTATATCCACAACCTGTTAGTTAGATTGGTATACATAACATTATCTGTAGCAATGATTCTCTATGGTTGGGGGAATCTCATGAATCCCCTCCCAAACCAGGCCAGCTTTACACCCAGTAGCACGTCGTAATTGACTGTAATTAACTTTTACGACACCCAGTGTACCAGCTGATAGTTCCAGTCGTGAAATACGCCGTGTCAGTTGTTCTTGATGGTGAAGAAGTGTTTATTATAGGAAATAAGGGCCATCCTAAAGCCCCCTGCTCTTTCAAGGGGTCATATTTAGTGTAGTACTTTGTCAGTTGGAAACAGTATTGGCCACTATAAAGCCCAACTGGCACCTCCGAAGTGCTACTGTTGGCAGTGATGAACTATAATTACTCCCTTCGGTGGTATTTGCGGTGTGGGAAGGGGTTTTACTTTCAGGGTAAGAAACGCTCTGTATTGATGAAGGTAGCAAACGAGAACAATAAAATTATGTGAACAATCCTGGAATAGTCCAGGATATAGGATGATATGAATATCAATCAATGAGTACTTTAAAACACTTTTAATTTACTGCTTTGAAGCAAACAAACAGTTTTTTTTTAAATTAGGAAAAGTCCATACATTCTGAGTTTAAATATATATATATTGTCGTTGAATTAGTACTTCGCTTATTTTATTTGCCTTTGGGACAGCATATCTAGCTTGTTGTAAACTGGTACAGATTCCTACAGTAAGTCGTAAGGTACAAATTACCAACGGGTACAGTTGTTTCACATCAAAGTCCGCAAAGCACCGTTCAGTATTCTGCACGTGTTGACCACATACGTTTGCTGACACCAGCTGCACGGCACCAAGGATACTGACAGGCAGGCCAATTTCTTTCAACAAGATGAAGTGACAATAACGTCCTATTCTATCATGAAGATAGGTCTCTTTATGCCTTATTAACCTTTCTACGGTGTGTCGCACCTACCAGCGACCCAGTGAACTCCCTCCGGCACAGGCTAATTTCGAAGTCAACGACCTTTTGGTCCCACAGCTACTTCTAACTTGTACCAATAAATTTAAAAAAATACCTGTAGTTGTGATCCCAGTAGAACAATTTTCTTACTGTGTCAAACATTTATTTAATACAATCGTAATGTGAGAGACTTACGACACCAGATCGTAAAAAATCCCCTCGGTTGTACCTTGTTTTTTGCCCATTCTGTTGGCAGCATTCTGTGAAAAAAAGGAGGAAGCTTCTTCTACACAGATGTGGACTTGTATGCGCGACGACCTGGTCATTGAGCGTACGACCAACACAATTACTTTCAAGAAGTGTATCTTTGCAAAGAGATTACCCACCTACGTGTAGTATTAGCATATCAAGACATGTTTTAAAACCCCCGGTGACACTGTCGTTGCAATACCACATCTCCTGCTGACAGGTTACGATTAATGTTAAGCCATGCCATAAAACACCTGATGGTAATCTTTAGTATGGCCTTCGGCAAACTGAAACACGCATCCTTAAGATCTCCGGAACAGTGTAGCCTTATACATTTTTCAACACCAAACCACCACCAGGGAAAAGCCATCTGATCTTACTGTGTTATGTATGAAGTCTCTCCAAGAGCCGTTCACTTTTCTCGGCTAAAGGCGTCAATTCATCTCCCACACTGTAATGACGGTGCGTACATTGAATATCGAACAAGCTTAGCGCTCAAATAAGAGAATACAAAAATCATGATTATAAAGGCAGAGCAAATCTAGGGTATGACCTACTGTATGTAATGCAGGGCTGTATATCATCGGCTGATACCTGGTAGTGGGATCAACGTTTTGATTAAAAATTTAGAATCTTTTATCTTTCTGACGGATTAGAAGCTTACTTTCAATCGTTATTGATCCCCATCATTAACCATCTTCAAACGCTGGTGCTTTTTTGTTGATCATAAGGTTGGCCCATGGGTCATAGTGAACGCTCATGGATAAAGAAATAATGTCGCTGTTGCATGCCGTAACATTAGCCCTTACATTCAAATGTGGCTTTATATTTGAAGTTGGGAAAGCTGTTGTGAGGCATATATACCGCACATTCCGAAATGTTACGACCAATAACAACTGATTTTGTACTTTTAATATCAACTGCGTTGCCAAATTAAAGATAACCGCTATATGCTTTCTAGTTCTGTGTCCACGTCCTTAAACAGTACCTGCAAACATGTTTTTACAGGACATTTCGACACGTGAAAAGGATGAGGTTATGCGCGTGCATAGCATAAGCAAAATATCTGTTTCCCTTATGTGACTAGTGTTGATAACTGCTGGCACCACTCCTGCTTAAGGTTTACATAAGTTCGCAGGAAGAACCATATCTTAGAAAGAAATCCTCACAAGAAGCAGCCGTGCAGCAATAAGATAACGAGCCCCACAGCCATATCTTTTAATAGCAGCGCAGATGTACGTCTAACAGTGCTCTTTCTTACTTTTATTCCTTTTACATAACGGTGCACATGGGACCTTTGTGTAAGGCTATAACAGGTTGTGTTGAGACGACATTTGCAGAATTACAGCCCCACATCCACCAATGCGTGTCGGGTGTAGTCACCTAATTTGTGACACTTGTGTGACGACTTAAATCTTGTATGCTACAAATTCATGTGAATTAGATTGGTCCAGATTGGAAATAATGTTCATGATTTATTTTTTAGCCACAGACGGCTGCAGATTACTTTCATTGCTAAATTCAGATTTTTTAAAGTATAATCTGCCAAACTAAGTTCTCTCCAGCGGGGTTCTTAGCCTGAAGTAACACGTTGAAACATTAACAAGTTGGGGTTTCTACTCTATGCATAAACTCAAGGTCCCGTGTAATGAATTAGACTCCCCCCAACCAGGCCAGCCGTACCCACCTACACCCTGTAGCACGTCGTAATTGACTGTAATGAACTTTTACGACACCCAGTTTACCAGCTGATGGTTTTACGCCCGTTCCAGTCGTGAAATACGCCGTGTCAGTTGCTCTTGATTATAAAGAAGTGTTTATTATAGGTAGCAAGGACCATCCCAAAGTCCCCTGCTCTTTCAAGGGGTCATATTTACTGGTACTTCGTCAAGTGGAAACGGTAATGGCCATTATACAGCTCCACTGGCACCTCCGAAGTGCTACTTTTGGCAGTGATGAACTATAATTACTCCCTTCGGTGGTATTTGCGGTGGCGGAAGGGTGCGAAAAGCCCTGTATATTGATGAGGATAGCAATAGAGAACAATGAAATTATGTGAACCAATTGCAGGATTTAGGAATTCAATTAATTTATACTTTAAAATACTTCGCATTAATAACCAATTCTATTTGTGCTATTGCGAAGCTACAAATGATTTTCAAAACGTTGGTAAACGCGAGTTTGAATATTTTCGTTGTAGAAATCACAACTTTCATTTGCCTTTATCACTGCAGGTCTAGCTTGTGAACTAGCATTCCTAGAATACGAAGTAAGGTACTTTACAGTTCTTGTCGGGTACAGTTTCACACCAAAGTCTGCAAAGCACCTATCAACCTTTACGTTACGTGTGGTTGGAATAGATACATTTTAATTGATGAATACTTGGCATGGTTTAAGACCCAGCACCCAGCCTGAACATCAATCTTTACACAGCTTGAAAAGGGTGGATTTTCACATGGCAGTTCTTTTTGCACCTCGTGTACCTACAACCTCTTCTGGATTCTAATTATACTGACAAATGTGAGCTCCTTCAAACGCTGTCTCGAGTCAAATGAGGCAGCTCTTTGATTGTCCGAGTGACCTATTATGCCTGCTCTTGACAGACGATGGATGCCTTTTGACGATGAGAATCAAGTTCACCGTAAAGTCTTCTAACTATAAACACCTTGTGAATAAATTTTCGTTGCCGCTTATTCCCTGGCAAAAGCCACACTATAATGGCAAAATGCATGCAAGGAGGCAATATACCATGTATCACATCATAGTTAGTCCCATTCTTTGATATTCTTTATCAATCAATTCCCACCTAGGAACATGCACACATGGATGTCCAAGTGGTGACAGCGGTTTGATGGATACTCCAACTCGAACAAGTCTTATGGACATGTGTTGGCATCCTTCCATCTCGGGAGATGATGGGTTTTCGCGCCCAGTGGATCAGTTTGTCGTTAGACATCGCCGCCTGTGGCTGTAAAGTCCGATCCTGGAGCGGCAGACTTTGCCGCAGTTGTCGCAGGTGAACTCTGTGCATAGCTGCGTGGAGGTTGATGCTAGCCTCTGTCGTCTGCGCTGTCTTCTCTCCTTCCACTGTTCCTCTCTCCTCTTCTCACTGGTTTGAATGCCTGCCTGGACGGCTAGCCTCCAGCTGCTGCGGTCGGCAGCCACTGCCTCCCAGTCTGTTTGGTCGATGCCCCCTGCCTTCATGTCTCGTTTGAGGACGTCCTTATAGCGGAGGACGGGCCTCCCCGCAGGTCTGGCACCGGTTGCTAGCTCTCCGTACAACATGTCCTTCGGTATTCGGCCATCGTCCATTCGACTAACATGGCCGAGCCATCTCAGTCGCCTCTGGCTGAGCAAGGCATACATGCTGGCCATTCCTGTCAGTGTCAGAACGTCCTTGTTTGGGACCCGATCCTGCCAGCTGATGCCCAGAATTCTTCTGAGGCAGCGCATGTGGAAGGCGTTGAGTCGACGTTCCTGGTGGGAGTACAGTGTCCAGGCTTCGCTGCCGTACAGGAGCGTGCTGAGTATACAAGCCTTGTATACTGCTATCTTGGTGTTGGTGGTCAGCATAGCGTTTTCCCAAACGCGTTTTCCAAGGCGAGCCATTACTGTTGCTGCTTTGCCGATGCGTTTATTTAGCTCTTCCTCTAGGGACAGATTGTTTGAGATGGTGGAACCCAGGTAGGTGAACGTGCCCACCACCTCGAGGATGTGGTCGTCAATGGAGATTTTAGGGATGCTGCAAACGTCCTGGGCCATGACTTTGGTCTTCTTAATGCTGATGGTGAGAGCAAACTCGTTGCACGCATGAGAGAAGCGGTCCATAAGTCGTTGTAAAGCTGGTTCAGTGTGTGCAGTCAGGGCGGCATCATCGGCGAACAGCATCTCTCTAATCAAGACCTTGCGAACCTTTGTCTTTGCTCTGAGACGTGCGAGGTTGAAAAGCCTTCCGTCACTTCTCGTGTGCAAGTACACTCCATCTTCTGACTGGCTGAAGGCATAAGACAGCACTAGGGAGAAGAAGATGCCGAAGAGCGTCGGAGCTAGTACGCATCCTTGTTTCACGCCACTTTTGATTGGGAAGGGGTCCGAGGATGAACCACCGTACTGAACAGTGCCGTACATGTCTTCGTGGAAAGACGAGATCATCCTTAGGAGCTTTGGGGGACATCCAATCCTCTGTAGCAGGGTGAAAAGGCCTTGTCTGCTGACCAAGTCGAACGCCTTCGTCAAGTCAATAAAGGCAACGTACAGCGGACGCCTCTGTTCTCGGCACTTCTCCTGCAGTTGTCTTAATGAGAAGACCATGTCGATGGTTGATCTTTCTGCTCTAAAGCCGCACTGTGCCTCGGGGTAGACTCGATCTGCGAGTTTCTGCAGTCGGTTGAGTACTACTCGGGCGAAGGCTTTCCCAACAGTACTGAGAAGGGATATTCCTCGATAATTATTGCAATCACTGCGGTCTCCCTTATTCTTGTGGAGCGTAATGATGTTAGCGTTGCGCATATCTTGTGGGACTGTTCCCTCCTCCCAGCACTGGAGTAGGAGCTTGTGCAGGTGGTGATGTAGAGCGGTGCTCTTGCCTGCTTTGACGACCTCAGAAGGGATGCCATCACTGCCAGGGGCTTTCCCGCTGGCCAGGGAGTTGATGGCCTTGCTGAGTTCGTCGATGGTGGGTGGAGCATCTAGTTCCTCCATAGGTGGTAAGGTGTTTGTGTTCTCAACTGCTGCTGCGCTGACGACGTTCTCTCTTGAGTAGAGCTCTTCATAGTGTTTGGCCCATCTCTCCATCTGCTTTCCTCTGTCTGTGATAATGTCACCAGAGGCTGTTTTCAGAGGTGCAGTCTTGGTGATGCTGGGACCAAAAGCTTTCTTCATGCCGTCGTACATGGCACGGATGTTACCACAGTCAGCGGAGAGCTGGATGCCTCGGCAGAGCTTCAGCCAGTAGTCGTTGGCGCTGCGCCGAGCTATCCGTTGAGCGTCATTCCTAGCCTTTCTGAGTGCAGCAAGAGACTTCTCTGAAGGCTCACTCTTGTAGTTAAGCAGTGCTTTTCTTTTAGCTGCAATTGCTGGTTCCAGTCTTTCGATTCCAGCTTCAAACCAGTCTGGGTTGTGCCTCTCTCTCTTGCCGAAGGTGCCCATGGCGGAGGTGTAGATGGCATCGCGGATGCGGTTCCACCTCTCTACAGCGCTGCTTTTTGGGCAGTCGCGAAGGGCGTCTTCTACGGAGTCGGCAAAACGCTTGCACAGATCTGGCATTACTGTCCTAGCTGTGTTGATGCGCGGACGTCCTTTCTGCTTGGAGCGGTAGATCCGTTTGGGCTGAAGTCGCACCTTGCTACCAACCAGCGAGTGGTCGGTGTCGCAGTCAGCGCTGTGGTAGCTTCGAGTTGTAAGGACGCTATTCAGTGAGAGTCTTCTGGTGATGACGAGGTCCAGCTGGTGCCAACGGCGTGATCTAGGGTGGCACCAGGATACTCTGTGTTGGGGTTTGGTAGCGAAGAATGTATTAGTCACGCAGAGGTCGTGAAAGGAACACATCTCAAGGAGCCTCTGGCCGTTTTCGTTGAGTTTTCCAACGCCAAAGTGGCCAATACTGCGAGGCCAGGATTCTTGGTCGGCTCCAACTCGAGCATTGAAGTCCCCAAGCAGGTAGAGTTGCTCTGTGGCTGGGATCCCACTGATGGTAGTCTCGAGCTTCTCGTAAAACTCATCCTTGGTCTCGGCTGCAGAGCTCAGTGTAGGAGCGTAAATGCTCAAGATGTTGACTGGGCCAGAAGAAGTGGAGAGGCGAAGAGAGAGGATTCGGGATGTTCCCTTTGGTGACGGCTCCACTGTGGACAGTAGAGAGTTTCTTACTGCGAATCCTACGCCATGTATGCGGGGTTCCTCTGGTTCGTTCCCTTGCCAGAAGAAAGTGTAGTCCTCTTCTCTGAGGCTACCGTTTGATGAGAGTCTGGTCTCTTGTAAGGCAGCAATGTCAATGTTGAGCCTCGCCAGCTCGCGGTTGATAATTGCTGTCTTCCTGGAGTCGTCGATCTGTTGTAGATCGTCGGAGAGGCCAGGACACATTGTCCTGACATTCCAGCTTGCCAGGCGCAAGATGGATGATTTCTTTGCAATACTTTGTCTGTTGGGTACTGAGTTTCCGTCTGCTTTTCGTGTAGGGCAGACACTAAGCTCCAGGCACCCTCTGAAGCGGCAGACGTTGGCGGACCGACACCTTATTGACCGGGGGCTGCCCGGCTTGAGGCGGGCGGTAGTCGGACAATGGGACTTCGATGATCCCTCCCACCGTCGATGTTGTCCCGTGGCACCCTTCCTATTCGCCAAATTGGAAGGGCTTATAACCCGTAGACTGACAACATCCGATTTGTCTCCACACTTTACAGCGAGGCTGGAGTGTTCTCTCCAGGGCGCGAAGCCTGGGCCAGGGTATGGGGATCCTGGGTGGCCCAGGCGTCAGGGTCCCCCTCTCGGCCTTACTGACGGGATCCAAAGGAATGCGAGGCATGACGTTTGGCGTCAGCTTGGCTGCAGGAGATGCCGGAACGGTGTTTCTTGTAGCACAGAACCGCCTACGGGTCTCCACTCCGGATTTGAAGGTTTACTCCTTCCTTTTCCCTCACGTGGTTTAGCCCGTCAGCTGAGACGGTTTACCGGGGTGTGGCGCTTGGAGCCAGCACGTGAGAGTTTCAGGAGATGGATGAGAACCGGTGTTGTCCGACCACCCTAGAAGAGAGGGTGCAGCTGCGGGCAGACAAGGGTACTATCTCTATCCAGAGCCCCCTACACCCCAGGACATGTATATGGACATGTATATGAAACATTTCACACCTAAACTATTCTAATTTTGATTAAAAGTTCTCACATTTTTACGAGGAAACGAATCACTTCAGTCACTTGTTATCATTATCAACTAATATTCCTCGTTTTCCCCAGCACGATTAAATTCTATAGTATGCTTCAAGGCTATCGTAGTCTTTAAGGAGGCAGTTAGCAGATTGTAGCATAATCGTTCATATTCCCTGACGCCGGGAATTCAGGCAGGCCGCCGACCTGTCTGTAGCTTCTACGTGCGCAGGGAGTAAAACATGATAAGAGTTATCAGCTCGGCATAAGGCGATGCAAGATAAGGCCAGTAATTTTACCTCAAGGAACGGTTTATATTAACGCAGGCATGCTAATACTGCTTTAGGACGTTAAAAGTTTAAAGTCTCAGAAATAGGAATTGAAACTCTATGAAGTGACGGAAATATGCTTAAACGTTGCGACGATACCTTAGACTACTTAATCATTGGCAAGAGTTTGTATTGAAATTAATTTTTTAATCTATTATTTATCTCAGGCTACGGGGCCATACTATCTAAAACCAATGTACCATTTACAACCCAAACAATATATGATAAGATTAGATTATCCAACGTTAGTTGTTTTGTAATCCTAAATAACACGGCCATAAAGACGATATTTTGAGCTCTCTCTTTCCCGAGTTTATCCCAAATGTGGAAGAACATTGCACATTGAAAAGGCATAGCTGTGGGGAATGTTCTCCTGTAAATGGCCAGAATCCAAATGTCCATATGGAAATTTTAATGACTTTTTCAATAGGAATCGATGGCATCAACAATGGTTCGCATCGGGAGCATCGTCGTAGCAAATGTAGTTATCATTATCCGATAGCTTTAGTCCCTTCAGACCATAATCTAGAAAGCTAATAGCTGACAGTATTAGTAATAGTATTGGGACAAGCTGTAAATCTATGGTCAGTAATTGTCCTGTGCTGTAATGCATCCCTCTCCACTCAAGCCCAGAACTTTTCTACATTTATATGTCCCATGGCTAACTGTGGTCGGGACTGCCATACAGGAATATGACTGATTAGTCACAAAAGGCGCTGCCCATGACCATAACACCAGAGTGCAACCACCATCTCTTTACTATAGATGGAAGGATCCCTCCTCCTCCTTCTCCTCCTTCTCCTCCTCCTACTACTATTCTTCACCATAAAGTGATTTTGTTTTTAATTTGAAGGCAGTATTGAACTAGCCGTTACTGCTGACTACTAATCAACGTCATCTGGCTTCCCAATCGCTGTTGGTGGGTTACCCTTCACCAAACGTAACTCTCGTTAAAAGGCAATCATGGTTTCTTGTTTCTACAGTTATCGTAATCAATAAGTAACAGACCGTACTAATGGCTCAATTACTACACAGGATGGACGAGTAGAACCAGTCTCATGAGTATTGACGTTATTGAAGCTTCTTCAAGACGGTGCAATATTGACTCAAGATGCTTCTTTGGTCTCCGTGGAGTCTCTTGTTGGGTTCATAGTAAACAACCATTTATTCCTGCATGATACATGTATAGTGGACACGTAGCCAAAACCTAAAGATCTCCTACATGCAAACGAGGTAGACGTTGAGTGATGATCTCGAGGTTGGAATAGATTCCTCACTCTAAGGAGGGACGGTGACTGCCAAGTTGGTCATGAAAAACAGAATGAATTGACTTTAGGGCATTGGTCTGGCGGCGAAAAGTAATCCTAACCGGAGTTCGCCCCCGAGATTTTCTTCTATGAAATCCTCCAGTTACAAGGCAATGTCTTCATATCATACATTTCTTTCTGTCTCTAGAATCAAAACGTTTCCCCAAGTAAAGAAATGCTGGTTAGTAGAAAGCACAAATGTTTTAAGGCTATTTATATACAAAATCCATACATGTCTAAACTTACCCCTCGGACAGATAAAGTAGATTTAATTTCTACATTGTGTCATGGCTAGCTGGGAGACAGACATACATATTGATTTTGTCCCGAAATACCTAATCTGGATATTACATCGCAAGTTTTAGGCCACCGTAGGGATGAAATAATATCCTAACGTTATCGGAGCCTCAAACAATATCATGTTACGACATGCCTACGGCAAGGCTAGAATAGATAGAAGTGGAAATAATCATTACTTTGTAGGCTCTGGATAATCTGTATATTTACGATCGTCTCTAGTATGTGCAAGGACACGAATTTATTGCATTATACAGCTTATTAGCACGCCTATCGTATTCAAATGCAAAAATCGTAGCATATCAGTGAATCTTAACAACGTCATTGAGCATAATGCTGCGATATGCACAGGCAAAATCACGTATCATTTGTATATTAATTGATATTAATATTAGATTCATTGTTAATTTCTAGCTTGCAAGACGTTATCCCTTTGGTTTCAACAAGGACTGCTTTTCCTACAGAGCTGCTCCGTCTACTATTAGCATTAATCAACAGTAACGTAACCCCACACAATGTCACTGTTAATGGGTGTATCACAATAGCTGATTTCTATGTGAGGCTCGAAAAAGCCGGAATGCCCTTTCAAAAGGCATACTATTGAATGTTACACCTTTTCTAAATTTTGGGACACGTCCAGTTATTTCGGTATATTACATGTATCAATACAGTTGCATTTTCAATGGGTTCCCGCGGGAGCAGTTGCTTGAAACATAACTTATTGATAAAGGCCAGTCTGCTACATTTGGGACATAACCCATTAACGTCTAGTCTTACAAGACGGAGATTTAAGGCATGCATAATCAATTGAGATCGCCTTATGGCTTCGTCGGAAAAAAAGAGATGAAATAGGATATAGATTGAGATAGAGATCGCCTTATGGCAATTGAGATCGCCTTATGGCTTCTGCGAAAAAAAGAAAAGAAATAGAATATCAATGGAAGTGTATAAAAGTTTCTGGCATCCAGGACATCATCTGATGTAGATTTCAGGTCAATAACCGGTCAAATGTGTGTCCGTTTTTATGCCTAAGTACTTATTTTGTTTTCAATAATGAAATTAGTGACTCCCATTTTCATGATTGCTATGCTTAGTTGAGATCTGAATGATCTGATATTTCATAAGAATATATTACGATGCAACCACCCATCCATTTCCCTATAAGCATCATTGCAGTTTCTTCTCACAATTTTCCTTAATCTTGAGTGATAAACGGTGCTATCTGATGAATGCCCCTGAGTAGGTACATATAGGTGCGAAAATATATAACGTTATAAACACATGGGAATGAAAAAGCAAACACAAAAGAACGTACCACGGGCACAATCTTCTCAATCACAATTATTTGCAAAATTATCAGGGCAATCGGAGACGCAGTTAACATTACTCAAGTTGCAATTTCTTTCCCTACTACTGGTGCTAACACCTCTATATATCTTGATTAATTCTTACATTAGTGAAATTATCCACCAGTTTGTCTCATTTGCTACACGGGGTTCATTAGAAAGGTACAATTAATTACCATTGCCCCGGTCTCTCGTAGTTCTACACGCCATGCAGTCCACGTAATGAATGCATTGCAAATGCCCTTGCCGTACTTAGGAAGAAGGTTGTGTGAGGTCGCCGCAATATTTCATCTCCACCCATTGTTTCATCATCCATTATACCTTGTATCAGAAGAGAACAGAGTGCTCATATTTGGGGAGCCATTTGCGAGCCATGCCTTTGAAAGGTAGTAAAGGGCGAATGACTTCTGACGACTGCCTTTGCAGTCTACATCTTAACATGGAATGATGCATAGTAAGTTTTGCTTCTTGTCGATGGTCAATTTCAAAGTAACAAATTTCATTTTGTAATTTTAGACAGCGGATAACCCCTGGAAGAGAAGCTCTGTGTAGGCGAAAGGGACCCTTTTTTAACATCGTGAACTTTCATATGCACCCATCCAGGTTGCAAGCGATTCGGCGCAATGTTATCATGATTGAAGAACTAGAGCACTTCGGAAGCGAAGAATCGGTAGGCAGATAAGGTAGGGAGCATTATGGAATGCTAGTGAGTTGAAATGACTCTGTCGAAGATGCTCTGATACAGTACACATGACGACATTATCGATAACGGTGGGGGAAAGAAACGTAGCATCTTCGTACGTATCAAATGCCATTGCTGACGTGCTTTGAAACGAACGGTGCTTGGAAATTCACCCACATTTCCTGATGGCTAAGGTGTCGAATAATCTACAGGAATCGTTTCTGCATTTTTGTCAGATCACGTGACACATGCCACGACTAGATGAGTGATCGAGTGGATGGATGGTAGTGAAATGTGGTAGAAGTTTAGTTCAAAATGCCTTAAAGAAGTAATTGTACGCTTTGATACCAGGGTGACGCAGCCTTTAACAGCCAATATCATCTAATTTGTTTTGGAACTTCGTGCTGTATAAAAATTTACGATTAGTATCTTTTCCTAAGGAAAGTTATTGGATAGGCAATGATCATCACGTACTGCATATTGCTTACAGACAAAATACAACTGTAATGGCCCATGTACCGGCAAATTCAATTGGCAAAACGTGCATTTTATGCCTTAACGGGTATTGAGAAACATGATCCCAACAGTACCGCGAGAAATAAATGTGATGTTATTATGTTGTCAAATCCTTTCTTAATTTGAGGCACAGTTTCAAGTTGATCTACGTTATCAGCTCTACCTTTTAGCATTCTGAAGCACCTTCGTCTTATGTTGCTATGTTTACAGCTGGATAGCCTAAAATGTTTATTTTCTTATCAAATGTATAATTTCGCTTTGATCTACTCTTCCAGTTTACTATATTGCTTCCAGTTCATGCGACCATGGTTAAGCAGCTCGTACTTGCTAAGGCGATAGCTGTCAACCCTTGTGCGAGAAGCCCCCCACCCCACCACGTAGTCACCCTTGGACGTCTGCCAAGTACCCGGATGAGGATATTACCAATGCTCTCTGTCGGAACCTGCATGGATCAAGGAAAACCTCTGGTTAAATAGCCTGTCCTTAAACTGTCGTTTACCTGTATGCCTGCCATTTGCCTGTATGCCGGCAGATTTAACATGTTGTATACTGGAAGAGAACCCTACAGCACGTTATAAGGTTCTTTCCAGTCTGTTATTCTTGGTTACAGGTACACATCAATGTCTGCAAAGCCACCGTATCAACCTTTTACTTTACGTGTGGTTGGAATAGATACATTTTAATGAATGGATTTTTTGGCACGGTTTAAGACCCAGCCCGCAGCCTGAACATCAATCTTTGCACAGCTTGAAAAGGGTAGCTTCTCGCGTGGCAGCTCTTTGGCACCCTGTGAAGCCATGCCGGTTCTGGTTTCTAATGACAAAGAGACACTTCTTAAAATGCCTCCTCAAGACTAATGGGGAAGATTTTGCTTTGTTCAAGTAGCCCAAAGAAAAAGTCATAAATACTGGCGTTGAAATATATGGAAGTCAGGTACATGATTAATATCAACAGATGCCTTTTCTTAATCATCCAAAGGTCGTACAATTTACGCTTCAACCTCGTGATGGTTTGATTTGTGATTACCATATAACTGTGAGAAAAGACTTTTTTACGTAACATAAAAGGCAGCCGTGCAAGACGAACAAATCCTGCGAAACAGTTCTCGACCAAGATATTCCTGAAAGTTGTAGGAGTGCCTAAGCTCTAAGGATAAGGCAATAGCCAATATCACGACAGACCTCCCAATGTCGGGCCACCAGGAAATGAATCACTTCAGTTACCAACTACCATTAACCCACATTCCTTGTTATCTGTTGATCTAAGATATGCCCCGCGGCTTAAAAAGTCTCTAATAAGGCAGTTAGCAGATTGCAGCAGCATCGGTCATATTCCCTGATGTCTGGCACCCAGACAGGCCGCCGACTGATTTGTATGTATTTCTACGTGTATGAGGTGTAATATTGGCAGTGCAAGATAATGTCATTCATATCAACTAAAACATCAACTACAGCAGGTCTGCCTATATTGCTGCAACAGCTTTATCAATAAATCAACTGTTGCTATGCAAATAATTGAAACTCTATATAAAGAGACGAAGCGATGTCCACGATACCCGATGGTTCCTTGGATTATTTGATTATTGGCAAGTGCTTGTCCATCAAACGTTATGATATTTATCTTTCTTCTAAAGTTTGGTGATCCAATATGACACAACCACGGTTAAGCAAATCGTATTTTTAGCTTTTTTTTGTTCACTAAAATATCTTGGGGATGGACGGTCACTGTACATTGAAAATGAATAAACTGTGAATAGACAAACTCCTACTTTATATATAAAAGTCCCATCACTTTGTAGAGAACATTGAAAAATATTATAAGAGAAAACGATGACGTACAAAATGGTGGATGATCGTAGCAAATTAAGTTAGATTAGCCAATAGCTTTAGCCTCCTCAGACCATTACCAAAACGCTAATAGCTGACAGTATTGGGTCAAGCTGTAAAAATATGGTCAGTAATTTTCCATGTGCTGTAATTCACCCGCTTTCCACCCTTCACCATAAAACGATTTTGAAGGCAGTTATTGATTTGTGAACTCGTCGTTACTGCTGACTACTTGTCAGACACTGTCATTGATCAAGATACAAGCCTGTCTTCTCTGAACATGATAAAGATGACAGATTTTAATATGTCTTTTGGTTGTCAATACCATTTTGCGTGCCTTTAACTAGAAATCTAATTTACATAAATTGTCAGCAATATGAGTGCGACGATCAAAGCAAACTTATAGATTTGATAATAAAAAATAAACATTTATTTTAGATTGTACAAGTGTAAAGGTAGTAATATTCGAAATGTATATCAGACCATAAATTGTACATCAACATGCAACTAATCTGCTTCCAATTTAGAAAGGAATTGACAACATAATAACATTGCACTCAATACTCGCGGTACTGTTGGGATCACGTTTCTCCATATCCATTACTGTCTAAAATGCACGTTTGTGCAATTGAATTTGTCGGTACATGGGTCATTACAGTCGCACTTTGTCTGTAAGCAATCTGCAGCCCATGCTGATCATTGTCTATCCAATAACTTTCCCCTCAGCAAAATAAGATGACCAATAGTAAACTTTATCCGTCACGATGCTTGGAAACAGATTAGATGACGTTGGTGGTTCAAGGCTGCATCACCCTCAACATACAATTGATCTTTGAGGCAATTTCTGCTGAAGCACGTCTTTGCTATTCCACGAACACCCCCTCACTCACTCATCCACCTTGCCTATCATCACCAACATCAATCTCAGTCACTAGTTCTGACATAGGTAAACATGTTCATCTGTAATCTCCACCAGCCGCAATAGGCGATGATTGGCTAAATCGATTTACTCCTTAAAATCTCCGTTTGATGAGAAACTTAGCCCACTGCTGTTCTAGATTGATATAGTTAACATGCTGCCTACTCAACTTCTGATGATTACCTCCCAAATACATGTGATTACCTCCCAACTTGAGCCAATACCTATGAAATGAAATGACAAGTTGCCATCAAAAGCGACTTTTGAGCTCCTTGAAAAGTACGGCCGCTTTTACACGACATCATCAAACATACATAGATGTAAAAACAAAAGTTTCAGGATGTGTGGATACAGAGTAAAGGTTTATACCAACGCGTACACTATGATTTTTCCGCCCGTAGTACCTGCTCGTTTGCTCTGGCGTTGGCCACAAACTCCGACGTGAACCCCTCCGTCCCTGCACCCCGCCTTGGCAGGTCCCGGATGTAAGTAAATGTACCATAATTATTAACGCGCCTGAAACAACCTTGGACAGACAGTCAACAAGAGAATAGACTAATGACGTCCCCATTGGACCAAAGCCGACCCTTTTCGCCCTTTTATTATAATCTGTACTACAAAGACCACGGCGGATAAAGGGTAATGCAGCTAAGAGTAAAGGGCAGACGCAGCAAAGGAATACACGACATTAAACTTTGCCTCTTCTGTACTTATCGTCACAGATGATATAGTTTGAAAATCACTCATCAAGCAAAGTGCTATAAGCATTGTAATAATGTGTGACCTATCTAGCTTTCTCCCAGTGGAAGGGAAACGAAAAACTTCAGTTGAATGATTATTTCATAGGATCCCATTTTTGCTTGCAGTTATCAATAAGTACATGCCTTAGTTATCTATATATTCAAATGTCTTCGAATTACTGTCTGTTAACTTGACAGGCAGAGACAGGTTCACCACATTGTCACGTTCTATAGGCTGGAAAACAACAGATAAGAGGGATGGGGGGGGGGGGGTAATTTTACCCCCAAAAATGTCAGATGTGTCTATGGCTCTGACTGTGTCAGCAGCTTCTGCATTGCTTGTTCAAGTGACATACGAGATTCTTTTTTTTTTTATTCGCGGAAGGCGTAAGCACGCTTTTATCCTCCAGCCACTGTTGTGGGAACATCTTTGCTCAGAGTACACATGATTCCTAAAGAGCAGCAGCGTAGAAGCGCCATCTGGCTAGTTTGATGAACGCCGCAACAAAACGACATTTTCATTCGATGATTAAATCCCCAAACCTTTCCAAGAACACAGTCATATAAAGTCGGATGGACCTTAAATGTCAGATACTTTAATCATGCTGTTAACATGTTACAAAAACGAAACATGTTACAGGGAATATTTTAAAGAATTTTTGCGACACAGACGCACATTACCAAAATTACATACGTTGCAAGTGTAAAAGTTTACTCTTGTGCCGGGGCAATTATAAAGTTCCCACATCAACTATGCAAAAGACGTCCAAATTCACATGATCTATACAGGACAATATTAATATTTACTTAACCTACATAACTTACTATGACACTCCAATCATTTACAACTAAGGAATTACAACATTTTCGAATTCCCCTTAATTATGGAAAAGATCTCAATTTATAGTGTGAGAGTGATTTTACAGTAGTCTTGTCCTCAAATCACACCAGTCCAGAGCCTCCTC
This sequence comes from Branchiostoma floridae x Branchiostoma japonicum, assembly GCA_013266295.2. Classification (NCBI taxonomy): domain Eukaryota; kingdom Metazoa; phylum Chordata; class Leptocardii; order Amphioxiformes; family Branchiostomatidae; genus Branchiostoma; species Branchiostoma floridae x Branchiostoma japonicum. The sequence continues at coordinate 5,561,823 of CM023837.1, read as the reverse complement.
CTATTTCCACTTTTGTGTTGCATATGTTTTATATTCTTTTTCCTTAGCGTAAATAAAATCTGAATTTGTTTTAATTACTAGTACACCGGATGTTGCATTTCCTCAAAATTGACTTTACCCAAAAGAAAACATCCACATCCACAGGAAAACACCATAGCGAACGACGGCCAGAACAGATAATGGAATATCGCCCACAGGTTTGCGTCTAAGAGTTCCCGGAACACCTCTGTTTGGTCGCTTGGGTCAAAGAAGCAAGAATATGTCTGGCGGGCTTGTCCCGTGGACCGCTGGAAGCCTTCCACACGTTCAACGTTATGGTAACGGTATTTGCTGCAGGGTCTTGTAGAACACTGGGAAAACAAGAGATATGGGGTTAGTACATGACGTTTTGAGAAGTGTTGGCTACGCACACGTAAAATCAATTAATTTTATTTCTATCAGTCGAGTGAACAAAACAATCTGTTTTCGTTCAAACGGTGTTCAAAGCGAAGGACAGGGGGCAATCTTATGAATTATAGATTCTTTGCGTGTCTTTGACTTTGCATGAATATTGGTGTGCCATAAGGGTATCATAATCCTCCATGTGATCATATAAAACTGGAAATGGTACATATTTAGTTGTAGATTCGTAGGTTTTACACACATGCATGTAGGACGATGCAGACATCATAATATATATGGTACCAAATATATACCGGGCTATAAACTTAGAACGTGGCTATATACACACCCGGTGTGTATATAAAATCTATTTGTCTTTTATATACACACCCGGTGTGTATATAAAATATATATGTCTTTTATATACACACCCGGTGTGTATATAAAATCTATATGTCTTTTATATACACACCCGGTGTGTATATAAAATCTATTTGTCTTTTATATACACACCCGGTGTGTATATAAAATCTATTCGTCTTTTATATACACACCCGGTGAACTATAAAATATACATAGCTGGAATCCTTGTGATCTTTATCTGTCAATATCAAAGCTCATGTTGCAAGTTTTTGGTCAGACAAACTATTACAAAAGGCCATTGTGCGTTCGTATAGAACAAAGGTCAGAATTTGGACCCCTCCGTTATATTATATTGTTTATTGATTTCTACTGTCTCTACTTCTACTGTATATAAAAAATGACAACTAATTAACAACATGTATAACGTTACAGTTACATTAGTAATAGATAGAGCATGGTTTGGGGCTGACTACATGAATATTATAATTAGAACTGCCGCGTCAACTGATTTGTCCGGATTCCCGACCCTGTTAGGCGCGGCTTCCCGTAATGAATACATCCAAACTTCACCGCTCTATAAACATGAGCACACGGAAACTTTTGGACGCCTTCAGGTAATTTCCTGTTCTCAGTTTCCACCTTTTTGCTAGTGATCTTACTGAGCTCAGCGTGTGTTGTTTCTTGAAAGTTGTCCAGTGCTGCCTTAAACTCTGCCCAAGTGAGAAATTCGTCCCCTAACTTCAGTAGGCATAGGGACGGCGCGGCAGCCATGTTGGCGCAAGAGACCAGGCCTGCGGACGAAAAATAGCGGGAAATCCCTGTCGGGTGGTGATTGGCTGACATTTTGGTCGTAGGTCAAAACCCTGTGTTTTCGAACTTCGGTGGGGATTTCCATGTTGTCTTCTGATTTTCATCATCCACTTAGATAAACTTGAAGACCGAGGTTTAAACTTGGTGCCCCTGAATCCTCAAACACTCACAAAAACCCAGGTTTTGGGCCTACCAAGGAGGCTAGTATTTCGGTGTGTATATAAAATCTATTTGTCTTTTATATACACACCCGGTGTGTATATAGCCACGGCGATAAACTTATCCCTCGAAAATCAAGCCCCCCTCCCCTTCTTATCCCCTAAAAATGTTCTTATCATCTCCGATTTTACTTTACCAGCTGGTCTCCTCTGTATCCCATGTTTTTCTGGTTATCCACCAGGATGCCGGTAAGACTCTGTCTGTGCCTGCCGACAAACGTCACGTTGATCTGGAGACAGGGAAACGACGACCTACAACTCCTCCTCATCTCCCCAGGACACTCGCACGACACCACGTCAGAAGAGATGCGCGACGACAGCACGGTGCACGTTGTTCTGCGCATGTACAGTCCACGAATCGCCGGCCTGACGTCGTTGACGATGAAAATGAGGAGTAACACAAACGCAGCGAAGCGCAAAACTACAAGAGATGTGGCAGTCAAACAGTACCATTTTTGACTACACATGGTCACCGATGTTCACTCTGAGTTAGTTCTACCACGACGTTTTATTTTAAATTTGACAGTCGCAGTAGTCGATACCAGGTTCTTAAGTCTACAAAAACCATGGCAAATGATGAGTTCATCAATTATAAAATTCTTGTGATCCTTCCCCCTCCATAATGCATCCTGGTTATCTGTAAAGGCTTCCAAACTGACGGACCTTTCCAAGCGGCCGATACAACTATCCTCCCGATCATCAGTACAGCCCCTTGATATAGAAATTTCCGGCGAAAAAGAAACCGCCGCGCTCATAGAAACGCAGGAAAATTGCGCAGGAGGCTAGGCGGACCAATGCCTTGTCCACTAACTGCAAAAGAATGTACAATAATTGCTGGGATCACCGATATACCTCCCGGTTGCTAAAACCCCATTCGGGGGCCCACCCTCAGCATTCCAGTGACCTCCATGTCAAAGGTTAGAGCATGAAGACTCTTTTATTCACACTGCAATGTCACTGTCTGTCAGCCTACACTGTAGCTTACATGTAGTACTCCTATGATACAACCTGACATATGACGATAAGTAGCGATGAAAACAATGGTTTGAAATCTTGTGATTTTGTAAATCAGCAAGGATTGTTTAAATACATGTTATATTATTAGATACGGCTGGCATGCGTATTACAGGATGCCAGGGTGATAACGCGCCGACCCAGTCTAACTCTGGAGGACTTGAGGGAATCGCCAACGAACGTCAAGTATGGCACAGGACACTGTGCAAACGAAGAACTGACTTTCACGCAGGCCACTCGCAAAGCTGGGAAGACCTTACCAAGTAAAAGTAAGTACATTTTAAATATGTCATACCATTTGTCATACCTCAGGGCCTTAGCCATGCCATGGCCATGTTTGAGGACATCTCTTCTTGCTGAAACGAGTTGCAACGTCTGCCGATATTTTGTGAACGGTGCACTGGCATCCCGATTTCTAGGTGTCCCTAAGTTCCTAACACTCCTACCTAAAACTCAGGAACGAAGCCGGCGTTTCAAATCCTCTTCATTAGCCGCAACGCCACTACTTGTAATCCGCCCTTATTCATAAACATCTCGTCACGGCGGCCATATTGTCTGCGAATCAGCGGCCCCAATCAGCGACTACTTTTTTGTTGACATGTTAATTTGATTCAGTTACTTGTTCTGGAAATAAAACACATTGAACCCACTGAAAAAGATGCCCAAGCCTCCTTTCATTTTCGCACTCTTGGTGAATACTGAATACCGTTTAATGATCACGTCTTCCCTAGGAATGTCTTATGAAATAAGTAGTGATTTAAGCCGCTGATTATTTGAACCGAAATTAGAGAATATTGTTTTAAAATGTACATTTACCATCATGGCAACACCTTTATTTATCATCATGTAATTATTGCAAGATACATTTTAGTAAAAAACAGTCAGTAAGTCAGTAAGTCTATTGGTTCAAGCTAAAGCTGTTCAAAAATTTTACGACATTAAAATTTTAGCTCGGGCCTCAAAAGCCTACCACTTCTCCACCTGTCTGAATAGGTTTAGATCAAGTGTGGGGTTAATTGTATTACGGTGTACATGTAACATTGAAAGTGACTTGCGTTCAGAGCTCTAATATTTGTTATACAATAAAGATTCAGTTTCTTAATTCAAAACGATGTCCCACTGCGCCACCTCACTGACGGTGTAGGTAGTTCCTCCTACGGTGTAGTTCCCCTCTGCACCGCTAGGAGTCCGGGGATCCGCCACCTGGCTGGGGTTCTCTGACCCACAGAACCCACATGGGTCGTGGTCACCCAGGCTGCTGTCCCCGGAGAAATACATCTGGGTCACTAGGGTCCGCCGACCTGGGGCTGTCAACCTGGAACAAGGAATAAAGAGGGATGCAAAAGGAATGCACGACTGAAAAGAAATGGTTCAGAGGATCAGAGGATCAGAGGACGAATCAAATAGATATAGTAAATGAATAGAATTTTCTATGGATGAATATGCAGATGAACCTAAAAATAAGGTAATGTATAAATCAATGCAATGATCGAAAATTCGGAAACTTTACAATAATTTGTCTTGCATGAAAAGTGTCCCTTTTAAAAGACATGCAGGCGGTGTCAAAATAATATGAATCATTATTGAATTATAGCATATTCCGATTACTTAATATGATGTCGTAAAATCGAGATACGTTTGATAAATTTGCTAACCTGAAATGTACATGCGCAGGACGGACGTACCAGCCCCAGCCGTACTTTCCCGGCCTGATGGTGATGAAGCTGTACCTCCCCTGGGGATCGGTCGTGATCTTCCCGCGGCAGAAGTTCAGCCTCTGGTGGTCCATGTAGTAGCTGAGGGGGGTTTTTTTTTGGGGGGGGGGCAGAAAAGATGCAATTTTGTCGTACGATTGTTCATGTTTAGTATGTAAGGTCATGTATCAAAGGGAGCTATAATATTGAAATTGCCACAGCTGGCCCAGTGTTGTATGTTGTTTTATTTTTGGCGACGTCTCATGGAGGAGCCTAATGGTACAATATTGTGTGCAATTTGCAAGAATTCTAGGAATTGTACAGGCATTTTGTCCACAGGAATGGAATGTCCACAGGCATGTCTCCCATGTGACCCACATCTATGCCCACATTCCTAGACACCCTTGGGACTCTGCTTTTGGGAGACCTCTCCCGGATGCCCTACTTACTGTGACCCCGGGGCTTGTTCACTATACACTCAGGGGGGGGGGGGTGCACTGTATCTGTATAGGTACAAAGTTTTCCTCAAAATCATGAAATGATGGCAGGGCCGCAGTGCCATGCAAACAATAACCCTAACAGCAACCACCGTCGCCATGGCAATGTATGTTTTCATTGCCAGTCTTGTTACCCTTCCTATAGATCTAGAGTCCCGGCTTACACGACACGTAGTCTGCTCAAAATAGACGTCAAACCGCGGTTCACTTGTTGACAAGTAGGGGAAGACTCACCGTCCGCTCGAGTCGGCCTGCCAAACCTCCACTGTTGCCCCGGCAACCGCGGAACACGCGGTGTCTCTCACCTTGAAAGGGGGGCAGACATGATGTCTGAGTTGCAATCTGAATCAAACTTCCGGTAGGTCACCATATGATGTAACACAGCAGTTCTTTACTTACAGTTGGTAAACACAATCGGTTCTCCGTGCATGTGATACTGGCTATGGTACAACTGTAGGTACTGGTACCACTGTAAATATCAGTAGTAGAAACTGTAACTAACCGTTCCCTTGACCAGTAGATAGGGACCACCGGGGCACACAACTCGCTGGTACGGTACTCCATGCAGGTAGTACGGGCCCAGGACGTCTCGGTGGGTCGCCTGACAACCTGTTGCCAGGGAAATGTAAAAGAATTGCTAAAAACACTTCACTATTCCCTCTCTCTCTCCCTCTTTCTCTCTTCTCTCTCTCTTTCTCTCTCTCTCTCATTTGCTCACTCGCTCTCACTCTCTTTCGCTGTGTGTGTGTGTCCAAAGTTTCCAAAGTTGCTCAATCGACTAATTCTACCACTCCTGAACTCTACTTCCTGTGACTCCCGTCTATTGTTACCCCCCCCCCCCCTCCCGCTTCGATCCCCTTACTGACTACGAACACACAAGCAAAGCCTCAGAGTCACGAAAACAAACCACGGAGGTGGCAACAACCAGCTGGTTCCTGTTAGCTTTCCGAACACTCACCCAATCCTTGCATTTGCGATGTAAGACCTAGGTTTCTTGTAATGACTAAAGAGGATAAAAACAATTGCGTATATCAGTCCAGGAAAAAAATTCTACCGGTAGTTTTATTTCGCCGGCTTGTCCTATGAGTAAACACGTGTGAAAACTAAGTTGGTCCCTACATCTGCTTGAAGATTACGTAACATATTTACTGAAGTTCCTACATGAGCAATCAATTTATTAGAATATTTCTCATAAACAATCTGGCTTGGAGAGTGCAATTTTGTGTTTACTTGTGTAAGTTTAAGGGTTGAAAAAATATTGATAGAACAAAGGGGGAACCAATATTTAATGGTGCACATACACTGGTCGAGAAAGATGATGCAACCTCTTTTTAAGAAGCCATCTTGAGAAGGGCGTATATTAACATCAGGTACAAAAATTCTGCTAGCTTCGGGAATGCAGACTGCGATAAACGTAATTTGTATGTTTAGTCGCGGTTTTGATGGCGTGAAAGTATTAAACGGAAAATAGTCAGTCTACCATTTAAATGGTGTGGGTATAGATTCAACAAGAAAGATTCTGTGATATTTTAACTCAGCCGATATGTCTTAGAGTTTGGAAGTAGGTGACGTGTTACATACCTGACTGGGCAAAGACTCCAGGACAGACGATGAAGCCCACAAGGAGAATGCCGAGGAACTGAAACATGGCTGAAAGCTCAAAGAAACTCCCCAACCTTGTCGGAAGCCCTGTTTGTGGCGGAATGTCAGCTTGACTCGTTTAAGAACTCGTTAAAGACTCGCTAAGGAAAACCCTGCAGGGAGGCCCCCGTTACCGAGGTGATGCTAACTAGTAGAACTCTAATAAGATCCCGGTGGAACCTGGAACGAAGACTCACATTGTTTTCAGGGCCCACGCACTTGATCCAGGGCTAACATGCCCCCAAGGAAACTTTGCCAACCGTTTACCCTTCCCGATGAAAACCCCGGGTACCTCAGGGGGCCAGGCAGCGTTTCGTGCGGAGTGGGCCCTGGCAACAACAGCATGGCTAACCCAAATTATCAGTAAGTTGGCCCGCCTCTAAGATGCAGACGGGTATTGTAATGATTTGGGGCATGGTCAAATGAAATGCTGATAATAACGACTCAAGGCACGTTTAAACATGATGTAATGTTTTCTCTTTTGTACAAAAAGTTCCAGAAAGTTATCTTAATTTCATAGGAGTGCTTTAGTAGTAATCGTCATAGGGAGTGGTAAGTTGCGCATTACTAAACATCTCCCACCATCACAGTCCTCATCAAAGCTTTAATTTATTAGTTTAATTTATTAATTTATTTAATTTATTTAGTTAATTTAAATTTAGTTATTATTATTACTATTTTAATTTATTTGTTCTTATTTGTATTTATTATTATTATTATTTATATTTGTTTATTATATATATTTATTTAGTTTATTTGACATTGGTTCATAAGGTTAACGTGATTTACGTGACAGTGTATGTATAAGTATATGTGTAGTGTTGTTAATTCCGGGTCCTGTTAAACTGTTTCGCATGGTCGCACAGACGGTGCCTTGTCGCCTGGTAGGTGTCCTTCCCGACATAGCCATCCCGGTAAAAATGAGCCAGGTAGTCCAGGTGTAGACAAGAGTTCATTTTACAGTAGACACAGTACGGCTCCACCAATTCCATCACCATGTGATTTTGCCATGTTTCAGCCATTTTCACATTTACGTCGATGTTGCCAGTAGTGTTGTAACCATAGAAACTGGCGTTTTGAGAGGTCAGCCACAGTGACTTGCCAACACGTTCGGCCTGAACAGAGATATGACAATAAACATTTCTCCTCAACATCAAACAAAAATCGCTGTTTATTGTTAACTCGGGACTCCACTGTGTCCTGTTTAGGACCAGTTTCTGCGTCTCATTCAAACAAGGGTCGCGGCAAAACTTTTGTATCTTTGCATTCAAATCTTTGAAATATTTGACCTCACCAGGAAAATCGTTACCGGTCGAGTTTATCCTCTTCCAAAACGACTTGTTGAAATGGTCGTAAAGAGCGTAGTCCACATAACTCCATTCTTTGTGTTTTTGCTTGAGTTCGGGTGATATGTCTTTCAACTTATGACGTTGAATATTGGTGCTCGTGATATACAATATGTCCTGTATTGTCCAACACATCAAGCGTTTCAGTAGAACCAGCGACTCATCAAAGTACTCTGTAAGCATGACAAGGTCAAAGTCCTGATCAATGGTCTGTACGAATGTTCGGCTAAGTTTCTCTCGCACGTCAGGGTCAGATCCCAAGGTTACGTTTTTGTTGTATTCAGGAGGAAACCCCAGATCTACAGAGATAGAATTCTGCGTCAGACAGAGCGGATAATGCATGCCGTGTCCACAGCGTTTATCGTATCTTCCCGGGTCGGTCAAAAATTGGGCGAGAGGATTCTCAATCACTGTTTCATTTATCCGAAACAGTCTTCCATAGTTGTAAAATGTCCAGGCCGACTTGAGGTGATTTAAAGGTTTCCTGATGATGGTGACATATAACGTGTCCTTCGGTAGTAATTGATGAAATCGTGTTCTGTTATAGACAGTGTGGTACATCAACATGTCGAATGTTTGGTTGGGGGGTAGGGGCATGTAATGTTCAGGGTATAGTCTGTATGGATACAACCTGCTGGGGACAAATGGACGTGGAGTGATTACGTTTAGATTTCTTGTGTATGCATAACGACTAAGTATAGTCATGACAGTGCTTCCTGCCACTTTGTGGTTCTTAGGAAAAGCAATATGTTTTCTTTCTCTTCCTCCTTCACACTCAAGCCACGTCGCCAGCGGTTTGCGTGAAGGTATTGATCGGTTGCGTGCCTGTGTTTGTCGGTAAACTGCAGGGGTTAGCCGTTCCCTTAGAAACGTTGGTAGGTCACTTGCGATTGTTGCTTTCTTCTCTGCAGGTGTTGGTCGGTCACTTGCAGGTTCTTCTTGGTTGTCTGCAGGTGTTGGCCGGTCACTTGCAAGTGTTGCTTGCTTGTCTGCAGGTATTGGCCGGTCACTTGCAGGTGTTGCTTGCTTGTCTGCAGGTGTTGGTCGATCACTTGCAGGTGCACGTACTGCTTGCTTGTCTGCAGGTGTTGGCCGGTCACTTACAGGTGCTGCTTGCTTGTCTGCAGGTGTTGGTCGGTCACCTGCAGGTTTTAGTTTCTTGGCAGTCAAAGCAGTCGGCACGGTTTTTCTCCAAAGCAGTTCTGTCAAACTTGACAAAATAACGAATAAATAAGACATAATTGGCACAGGCGATTTGTGAGCATCTACCTAATTGTAATAAAATCTAAATCTATTTTGCTTGCTGTCAGCTATGATTCGTTACAAAGTAACAGTTAACAGTTTGACTGATATATACCATTGACAAGCAGCAGTGCAAAGATACTTGGATGGTGAACAATAAACATATGACTGCTATCATTCTTTTGGTAGAAACGAGTTGGAATTTAACGTTCTCCTTGAAAGTCAGTATTTTTTAAGTTTATGTTGTTATTTTTACGTGCCTCATAATTGAAAATATGCTGAGAAAGCAATCGAACATTATATCAATAAGATATCAACGGCAAATCGTAAACCAGATCAAAACAGAAAACGTCAACACGACCTTACCTCATGCTTAGAATAGTTCCAATGGCAACCAACACTAAAAGGATGACGAAGCGGCGTTTTAGCGTTTTCATTTTTAATCTTCTCTGGAATCACTTAAAAACAAAAACGAAAAAAAATTAGAAACATGTTGAAACAAGTCTCAAATTCCCACCATGTACCATTATGGAATTATAGTATTTTCTTGTTGTTTATGCAAATGAGGTCTTTAATTGTAAAATTACCTTTTGTTGCGTGTTGCATATTCTTGTTTAAATATATACTTAGAAAACGACTAGAGGTTCTTTTGTTATAAAGGGTATTCATGATTATTTTACAGGAAACCAAACACCAGATTTTAATTGTTCTTAAACGCGACATAGACCAAAATTCACCATCACGAAAAGAGATAGTGTCATTATTAAAACAGTAAAAACCAATAAAATAGATCTAAGTTGACCTCAATTGTGAAATAAAATACATCCTTTTAAAATCAAATCCCTGTCGATAAATACAGTTACGTATCTAGATTATTATGTCAGGTTTGGGTAGAGTGGTCAGGCTGGAAAAAGAAATACACAAAAATATCTCACCTGTCGTTTGCGTAACAGAAAATGTTTGCCCGCAGCTTCAGTCTTTCTATGCGCCTAGAATTTACCACCATGAAAAGACAGTCTTGGACAGTCAGAACCACAGCAGCCAGACTACGGCGTTTTTAATTACGTCTACGTGGCTCTATAGGGAATGTCCATGTTCATGAGAGAAGGGGCGGCCATCTCTTACCAGTTTTAAGAGAAGAAGTAAAAACCATCACGGCGTCTTACAAATGTTATAGTCAGCTAGTTGACAAGTAAAAATAGCACCTTGTGATTTTAATATGACGTTGATACCTTCAAGTATCCCTCTGTTATCAGTTGTAATGCACCATCCCCGAGAACTCCGATATTGTTGTTATGAAGTTTTGCTTTTGCACATCCTGCTTTAGGAGTAAGGATCCGAGCAGGTATACGAGAAAGTTATTTTTAAAAGGCCAAAGTTCATACGGGAAGGATCCGGACTGATACTGTCTGTAAGCGTTTCTGTACACCATGTACATGCTGCACCTATACCTTTTATTTAGAATTAGTAGTTTGTTCACGTTGGATAGAGCGCGCGCAAGGAGACAGTAGACAAAAAAGCAGTCTTGGTGCACCGGTGAACAAGTGAATGTACATAAACATTTAATGTTGTGCAAGTGAGGAAATATGTTGCGATGCACTTGCCATCTTCTATTTAACTTTGTCTAGGTGTTGAGCCCAGGTCAACTGTTGGTCCACCAACATGCCAAGTAGTTTTGCCTGTTCTACTTGTTCTATCGTTTGAAACATGTAATTTTGTAACGGCTACCTGTAACAATGGTCTCTGTTTTGCCCACAGTCAACACACATGGTCTCCGTTTTGTCCACATTCTATTACAACTTCAATCCATTTACATTGACACGAGAGTAGCGTCGATGTCGTTTGCTGCAAAGTTGCAAGATGGCGCTCTTTGCACGGTGAAGCCGATGTGGTCCTTGTTCATCATCCAGCCCTCTGTCTGCCGCAGCACGTACAGACCGTGTGACATCATCCCACTGGAACTGTCACTCTCTGCGTTCCACACCTGTTCATAGACAAATCAAATATTATTACAGTTGTTACATTTTACGGATCGCGTCTATGGTAAAGAATAAGATGCAAATGAATTTTGAGAGACAAAAAGTAAAGACACAAAATCTGATTTCTAAACAACGACTCAATTGACTAGAACCCGCTAGAAATTAAAATTAAAGTCATAAATTGGCAATACCATTACAATTCATCAATACCTCATAAAATCATACAATACAAAAACATGGAGATAGTGTATTAAATAAACATCATACGTTGAAGGTGAATTCTGGACAGGGAAACTGCACTTCCACACGCCAGTTAGAAAGAGTCCTGCGACTGTTGGGTAGACGGATGCGTCCTTGAGCGCCACCTGGCCATTCTTGGGTGTACTGCACGGTCAATGTGCGTCGTTCCTCCCCCATGTTCATACCCTATTGGTAAAGGTGATACAGTATTACATGGCTCCGTCGTACACGTAGTCGTGCTTCCAGAAATTCCATTAAGTTTATACTGAAATGAAATGAAGCAGAACAGAATGCTATGATACCAAAGGCAGAATAACTTTTGGTACCTTTCTGGCATAAAGCAATACTCATGTCATTTTTCCCTCCCCAAACCATTGTATGGAATTTAAGAACAAAATTATGTAATTTGTGTCACATAGTCTTCAAGCACATGAATAGGTTTGGCTAGGTTTGCACGTCGTTTTGCAGAGTTCTTTTAACTTCTATACATCGTTCTAGAGGTGTGTGTTTTCTTACGGTAGTCTCACTCGAACCATCGGGGTTGCTTGTACCGGAAGAACCGCTAGAGGCGCTGTCTGGACTTGAGGATCCAGGGCTGCTGGGAGCGTCTCCAGCACTCGATCCCTATATAACACAAGTATCCAACCTATCATCCTACAGACCAACAAATTGTATGTAAATACATATTTATTACAGATATATAGGAGATATGTTCGCTTAAAGTGGGTAAATATTTGGTGGAAAACATTTTGCAATCCCGATTCCCCTCCCACCTAAGCAAAATTTAACAATGCAAACGTAGAAATCCACAGGTATTGAATGACCAACGTGAATTCATACCTGCTGTGTGAGTCTGTTGTCCCTTTCTTCCCGGGTCGCCACCACGTCGGCCTCCCAGCAGCTGCTGTAGAACTGCCCTCCATTGAACTCCCACAGCCAGACGAAGGTATAACGTCCTGCCAGCGCAAAATCGTCACTTTTAGCAGTTAGATAGAACAGCCCTTAGATTGCCAACTTAACATGAAAATTGCTCTATTTACGCAAATGTATATATTTCCATCGTAAATGTTGAAATTAACGTATCGTGTAAATGTTGAGTAGAAATATTCAGTGTCTTTAATTTGTACTACAAATGATCAAGAAAAACAAAGTCAACGGTTTCTATTGGGTTAAAGGGAAAAATGCTATTTTCATGTGTTTTAAGACTAGTGTTTTTCCTAACCTGGTCGCAGGTTCGCTGGCAGGGTGAACGCTCCCGTAGCCATCGCCTTGTCGGTATTCTCACAGAACCTCGGCGCGTTCTGATAGCCAGGCTTGGGGTACTGGGTGGTGAGTCGGTCAGGCACGCCGTTGCCATGGGGAGACACGCCCAGGTCAGCGACCTCCCGGAACTGGGACAGCCTGACGTCACCAGGTGCGTTCCTGGCTCCCATCAGGATCTTGTTGGCCCTGTCTGGGATAAACTTGTTGGTACAGCGGACGTCTGCTACATGGTTCTAAAGAAAGAAATGGACAGAAAAATATGAAAAACAAGAAATCTGACATTGAAATCTGATTATCAACTCTTATCATAGTATATTACTGCTAGCATATAAGTTCTTCAGTGTTGTTAGTTAACATATATAATACAAAGCTAAACCTTTGTTCCAACACACACTATTACAAGGTTTGCGACAACAAAGCACATACCTTAGTGGGATGGACGAAGACCACCTCCTGACCAGGGTAGTACACTGCCATTGGATGAGAGGCGCTGTATTGTGTGACGTCATTCCTGGCAGTTTTGCAGGCTTGGTTCTCAGAAGGGGTGAAGTCGTACCCGGTGTCTACTCCAAACACGCCCTGACGATTGGCGAACCTTGCAAGCAAAAAAAAAGATCTTAGAAATTCTGATGCACATGTGTTTATTTACAGAAGAGAACGAACAAATTTGATGTTCTCTGTGTGTCCAACGTCAAAGTATCATGAAAAAAACTTTTACATACACTCTTTGGTGTCAACAACCTTTTCTACCACTTTGACCACATTGAGAATGTTTAACACAGAGTCACACAAACATGTCGTGAGAAGCTGCCCCACATGTATATATACACTGCCATTGGATGTCTGCTTTCAATTATAATGACTTAACTCACTCAGATTGGAGTATTAGCCTGAGCTGTGGGACGCTTTCAGTCAAACTCACGGAAAGGGAATAACACAAACAACATGTCTAACATGTGTAACTCTTAGGCTCTTACGATTCTCTCAATAGTTAGGGGAAACTGTCCGACTAAGTTTTAGAGTAAGGGTGTCTTTTGACAGCCGTTTTACTCATGTTCCATTCATCCCCAAATACGTAATGACAAAATCCAGCTTTCTAAAATACGCCATCATGCGACTGTTCAAATATCATCAAAGTCAGAAAACACAGCGACCCAACTGAAATTTCAATATTTGAGAGTCAAATGAGCTTGAATTTCTGTTTTAAGACCATTTAGATGTAGCGACTGGCGACTTAGGCGGAAATCCATTGGTAAAAATAGCTTTATAAAAAAATGTTGACGTCAATAGCTACTTGTGAGAGGAAATTGATCTCGATTCAATTTTAGCCCACTGAAGAGCTGATCTCGCCATAGAAGACAGACATTATGTACATCATTTACAGGTTCATTGTACTAGGGAATTTCCCTTAGCTCTTTTCGACAAGCACAATGAACAGCACAATCAAGGCTTAACGTCCCGTCCTAAGGACTGTAACCCTTTTACAGTAGCGTGGATGTTGGGTGGAGGAAAACAGCCGGGATTCGAACTACAAACCTCTTAGTCCAGAGGCAGGGTCGCTAACCACCGGACTACGCACGCCATCAGAAATGTTTGAAATTCGTGAAATGATTATTCTATGGATGTTTCTCTCGCTTTTTGTCTGTTTTTAAGCACCCTTCCCAATAACAAAGAAATATGTTTTACGCTTCCATATATCAACGTGCATTTTTTGTTGCAATGATTATCGGATATCATATTGAATATCACCGAGGGTGAAAGTTGGAAATGAGAATAAAATGGATGTTTTTTTCCTTACCTCTCGGCTGACCTCGGGAACCCTCGACACTTGGCTTGGTCCCACGTGGCTCCATTTTTCTCGGTGTAGTCCGTACAGGACACCCAAGAGTGCCCCGCTACCCTCGCAACTAACGCACAGATTACAAGAACGACGATATTCTTCATGGTTGTTAAGACCAAGGAGCTTTAAAATGAGATTTAATACTGCTGTTTGATAACTGTCTGTTTCTTTGACGACGATTCCCCGACTTATATACGATTGAGAGGCTACCACGTGACCTATTCTTAGAAGATAGTGACAAGACATTTCTGACTTCCGGTCTATGTCTTCGTACTGCTGGTGACGTCACACAGGACAGGACTATTGTAACACACACATGTTTGCGGTAGAAGTAGCCAACCGTTTGAGTTCAATTGATTTATTTATTTACAAATGGTGCAATATATCTTTGAACGTAGATTATACAAAAGAATGAATCATTATATGCGGAGAAGGTCTGGTTTAGCTAACCTAACAAGCATAATATCTGTGGATTGTTTGAGAAAATATCCACCGCGACAAGTGTAATCCTTACGAACCACGCGTTCCATTTTATACAAAGACAAGTTTGCTTTGTGGAGTTATGTAAACCTAGCCCGTTTATAAGAATTATCTTGGATTTCAAACCTCCTGAATATAAATCTCAGAAATCACCACCACCCCACCTCTCTCTTGTTAAGGTATTTGGGAACAAAATCCTCATTTCCGGACTTCTTCTGCTCTCGGCCCTACCGTTTTGTCCGCCGCGGCGATTCACCTGCTGAAGCCATGCGACCTCATAAAACTCTAAAAAAACAAACAAAATCTGACGTTTAACAAATAAAGCCAGAAAGGCCCCTTTACGTCAGGGTTGAGAAAACAAGGTGTGTTTGGTTATATGTTGGACCTATTTTGAAAGCCCTGGTCTCGCTAACAGCTCTCGGGACAGTCCGTTTATTCTGCAAAATGGGTCGGTTTAACAGCAATCACTTTTAAAATGTGGTATGATTGGAATTTTGTTTAGTGACAATTCCACGCCACTATAGGAAACACTTTGATTTGCATGATAGTTCATCTGAGTTGGTAAATTACATAATGAAAATTGAACTGTTTTCCAACTCAAAAAGAAATTTAATTCGCCGGAATTTTTTGACCGAATCTCTCGGTTTTCATCAGCCATCTGACAAAAGTGCTTTAAACACGTGTTTTTTCCGCACGTGTGACGTCTGCCCCCGTCCGCACGTGTGACGTCCGCCCCCGTCCGCACGTGTAACGCCCGCCCCCGTCCGCACGTGTAACGTCCGCCCCCGTTCCGGTGTGCCCTGACGTAGATGGCTTCCTTCACTCCTTTCACAAAATAGTCGCGTTCAGTATCTAGAATGTTCACCCCTTCCAGAGAGACGGTGTGGCCCGGAGATTGAATGTGAATGTTCTGTGAAACCTGAAAAGATCCAGAGCTGGCTCGCCTGCTTTCTTGGAACCTGGTTTTCAATGAACGTTCTGTTTCCCCCATTTATGACTCCTGGCACGGCCCTCTGTTCGTGGACCCTTGGCACTTGATGTGATAGATTAAAATGCCCCCACACTTTGATTTCACACACATCACACAGCATTATGTTTCAGTTTACATGTACGATCATGTAACGCGTCTAGTCTTCAATGGGAATACGTCACCCACGTATCAAGTTAAACTTAGACGTAACAAGATGTCTTAATTCATGACGGCTGTTAAAGCTTGATGGCAGACGAAGGCTACAGGCTGTGACATGAAACAAGACCGCGTTAATCTGAAAAGGCACCATGGCGTAGCGCTGGGCTTTATTTTGATATCACCGCTACGCTCTGGTAGAGTTACAAAGGCGAACACGTCAATTGACCACGTCACACGAGACCCTTACCCCTGTGTCTGCATTTTGAGATTACATTCATTGCCAACTCTACAAGCCTTGTTGCTGTTTACGGGTGATAGAGTGCCCTTGCTGCACCTCTGACAGGATGGATACAAAGACATTACACTTTGATTTCACGCACATCACACAACATTTTGTTCTTATTTTCCACAGTTACAACGAGAAAATCCCAGACCTCCGCAGGTCTTTATGAATTTCGTCTTTTATTCATTACCGTGAATTTCTCGCCAAATGTTTTCCCGCTGCCTTCCATAACGCAATAGAAATGCATATAGGCCGGAAGACAGGGAATGAGATACATGTAGCCTGTGATAAGCTTTTCTAGGACCCTTGAACTAAGAGTATCTAGTGCAAGGAAGCCTAAACTTATACCACCGTTCCTTACGTCAAAAGGTATATTGCACTGTTAGCCGCTTCTGAAGCTTGGTAGAGGCTAGGAGGTAACAAGCCATCAGACAGACTATTAGACGCCGAAAACAAAACTTCCTTTTCACAGACGTAACGATACCTCCAGTTTTAAGCAGGTACTAGCAACAAGCATAAACAGCCTTTCTGTTTTCTTTAGACCTGTGTATTATGTATGCTCGACCATTCGCAAGTCTTTCCCATTCTTTTCAACATTATTCAGAGAAATTACGAGCCTGCTCTATTAATATTAACGCACTTATTGTTGTATGTTTTCAACAAAATATGTGCATCATCTCCTGGGGGAATTTGCTTATGAGTTATGATTGTTATATTTTGTTGTATGTTTTCAACAAAATATGTGCATCATCCCCTGGGGGAATTTGCTTATGAGTTATGATTATTGGCTGCTGGTGAGATGCGAGAGAAATGATGAATTGGGGTGTCCACGCACGCATGAATACCGACCATGTCTTCATTCTAAAATAATTGGAATGTCTTTTCTACAGAATGAGACATCAAACCCCTCATGTACGGGCCCGGCTAGGACTTATAGAGCTGCCAATCATCCCATGTTTGCCACCTACACGTACCTGGCAACGGTTGCTACACTTAACTTAATAAGCTGCTGTCGTCACTTTTGCGGCGTATATCGGCTGGGCGCCAGACCGTGATAGGCCAGGTTTTTGCGCTGCCGCCGTACGAAACACAGCTATCTGTAACCAGTGGCAGGCGTTTTGTTTCTCGGATTAACGCTTTGCTCGGTTGAGGATTAGGGATCGTTTCTTTTACTCCTGTTGAGCTTGAAATGTAACTGAGTTACATTTTGCTCGGGCAGTTTGGATTTGTTAGCTTTCACCCTCGATTTGTAGTGACTCTGAGTTTAAAAATGTAGAGCATTGCAGCTCCCAACAATTTATTTCATTTTATTTTTCTTCCTATTGGACACTGGACATTGGGCGTGCTACAGTTGCATTAGAAAAGCGTCTGAGTTTTGCTAAGAATACGAAATTCCACAAGTTTGCCGCTGTAATCTTTAAAGCGACAAACCATGGATTGGAACGCTTCCACCACCTATTTCCCGGTGGAGCAGTTATTTTTCCCAGACAACTTTACCTACGGTAACGTCACCAACACAAATTACTATCCCTATCCCCGCGAGTTACGCGATCTCTCTGATGGAGAGAAGGCTGGGAAGATCCTCGCCTATCTGGTCATCTTCATCACGGCCATCGTGGGCAACTGCCTCGTCATCTACACCGTCGCCATCAACAAGAAGATGCGAACCACGACCAACTTCTACCTGACGAACCTGGCCGTAGCCGACATCCTGATCGCCGTGTGCTGCATGTGGGTCGCCCTCATCAAAGACCTGACGGACCCCTTCTGGATATTCGGAGACTTCATGTGCCGCTTCAACACCTTCATGCAGGGTTAGTCCGGTTTGTTTTGTAGATCTCACTTGTGAATTTGGAGGGGAAACCCTGAGTAAGTGTGGATGTACAATATGATTACGGCTAGAAGATTTTGAGAGTATCACCTTTCACATTATCTCCCATGCACCTCACGATTCTACTACACGCTTAGAAATCGAAACTTATGGACCAATGGTTAGGTTGCATTTTATTACGCTGCTTTTTAAATCGCATTTATTGTTTTGTTTGTGATTTGTAGGGCCTAAGTCTATAGTCAATACAATGTATGTCTTGCTACGTGTTCTGTAATGTTTTATGTGTGGGTCACGACGCCAGCAATAGCTGCCACTAATATGAATTACACACAGACTAGCATGTTAACAGTAGCTAGTAGTTGTTAGTTTTAAGTGAACTCGATGTTTCCGATGATTTGTAAGGTTGACAATACAGTATGAACGTCAATTTTGCAGGTTAACCTAAGACCGGCACCATAAATGTGACTTATTTTTGATCAAACACAGTGGCAGCACACTCAGATTAACGTATGCGAAAATAGCTTATCTTTTCTTTTCTTTTCTTTACTCTTTATATAAGCGCCGCCACCAAACAATGAAAAGAACGGTGAATGTAAAAATATCTACTCATGCAGCGCCAGTAGTCTTTGTGGGATGCACGATTCAGATATGTAGATGTTGTTGAGAAGTCCTCGGTAACACCGTTATTTATAGATGTAGCAGTCCTAGGGTTTGAGCTGAGAGTTGGCTTTACATGGTATGGTTGAAGATACAAAGAAAGCAATTATCTGCCGTTCTGGGTAGAATCCTTTCATACATTTTACAATACAGACATTAGGCTCTTTGTCACGACATGGCATTCGAGTGCAAACTATTTGCGGACAAACCAAATATGTATGTATCGTAAGCTGTATATGAAAATATGTTTTCAAATCCTTTTAGACTACCAGGTTACATTATCTGTAGGTGGCCAGCATTAAAAAAATGATAATACTATATTTGTACCGGCACGATCTTCTGTCAGCGTACTTGTGCCAGCGCAGTGGAGCAAAGATGATGAATATGTTCAACCTTTGATCCTTCTTGGCTCGGTCTAAACGTGTTTGAAAGGACCATTACTACATACCAATTTCCGCACATGAGCCTCGATACCCAAGGTATGATATGAAAAATGATAGTACATTGCCCCAAACTATAATGAATGAATGAAGCTTTAGTTACGTGTCTTGCGCTTTATGCGCCCAGCCCTGGTGGACTTATAAGACACCAGAAAGAAAGTACAAAATAAATGCTACATAAATCAAGAGAACAGAGATACAGATTGACATAATTCACCAATACTCAAACAAAAATACACAATATTTCACAAACCTATCTGTGTTTCTATGACTACGATCTTTGTAAATATCAACCCCGTAAGGATCATGCACCTTACAATTACCATCCAGAAGTACAATCCAAACGTGGGGCAGAATACTGAATGATAAATATTATCAGAGGGAAACGAGCTGAGATGGCCTGCAGAAAGAAAGCCTCCAGCTGAGCGTCCCAAATCCACGGCCACGAGAACGACTGTAAAAGGGATGGAAAGACCAATCAGAGATGGTACTGGGCTGGTACTTAGCGATGCGGAAATAATCGCTTCAGACCGAGCTATATGGGTACTGTAATTTGAGTAACAAGGGGCTAGTACCCGGCCTGGGTACTTCAGCAGAATTTACTGATTGTACTTTGTTGTACCGGTAGGTCATTTGAAGGGTTAATCAGCAAATTTCTTCAATTTTGTTTTTCGTCTGTCACCATACGGCAACTTTTCCAACAAAAGTTTCCATTCTTGTAACACCACCAAACCAATAACACGTTATATGTTTTGTTTTGTGAAGGTGGTTAGAAACTCAACTAAAAGCCTGGGAAATAGATTCCAACTAGGTCTCTGTATCTAATTTGCCACAACAGGATAGAAATAGAACTACTGAAGAAGGCTGATTGCATCTTATTTGAAACAGCTGTTACCACCTCAGGTGTTTTCGATGTTTCACCTTTATAATAAAATTATGCAACTGAGATTACGTTTTACCGTGCGTCGAAAACTGCATGGATCTTTTCCAATTCGACGAGTGATTACTTTCTAATGTAAGTGAAGTTATTTTCTGACAAAAAGTGAAAATAATTCCCATTTAAGGCTGTTTCACTTGGTTGAGATACATTCTGTCCATTTTGATTTCACCGTTAGGCCATCTTAATTTGCGTGTGAAAAACATTCCCTTCATCATGCAATCTAAGTGGTCACTGGTCAGGAAGGTTGGACAATGACTAAACACAGAGCATGGTAAAGCATACAATGTATTCTTTACTTGTGATCTTTCACATCTTTGTATTTAGTTGACTTGTTGCTGCAATTTGAGCCCTGCTTCCCTTCCTTGGACATCTTCTTCTTTTCCTTTCGACCTTTGCCATCCTTCAAGTACCAGAATGAAAAGAAATAGTATCGTCGCAAACGTTTTGTTTTGAACACGGAAGAAATTGATGCACGCGAGGCGAATCCATATAAACAAGTGAGCATGGCGTTACGTGGTTTAGTGAGACCTCTGATTCACCATACCACTTGCTATGCCCGCAACGACTTTTTGATGAAATCCTTGCTGTCATCCTTTGCGTGCTATACAGGATTTCTGCGTCATAAGGGTGAAAAGGCCGCGGGGTGTAGTTAATGCCTCTGCTGATTTATTGGCGCCTTTAGCCTCAGACGATATGAAACCTATTACATTAACACGGACGCGCGCTGGCAGGAGATGGAGTTAACATGACCCTAATGCCCAGCGCTACATACTGACAAACAAGTGGAGAAAAGTTCCAGCAAACAAAGTTCAAAACAAGTAATCGGAGATTACAAACTTCCGTACAAGTAGCTGTGGTTTGCGTAAAAAATTACACCATAGAATATTACATACTTATATTACTTATACTATTGTATGACGAAACGTACTTTGC
Organism: Branchiostoma floridae x Branchiostoma japonicum; assembly: GCA_013266295.2. Classification (NCBI taxonomy): domain Eukaryota; kingdom Metazoa; phylum Chordata; class Leptocardii; order Amphioxiformes; family Branchiostomatidae; genus Branchiostoma; species Branchiostoma floridae x Branchiostoma japonicum. Next base: position 5,540,602 of record CM023837.1, on the reverse strand, counting down.
TATTACACCATGGTTTATGTTTCATACATTTCTGGCAACCACAGTCAAGAAGGCCTACCGCGAATTTGTTTCCATTAACTTAATAGGAAAATCACCAGACTAATGATGCGCTGTCACGGTTTGTAGAAAACGATAACACTTAATTAAACCGTATTCCAATGTGCCTTAAGTTTAAGTGCATTTCACGCACTTGCACTTGTATTTGTAACTATCTGAGTACATTTCATATAGTCAAAACAGAGAGGTCCTGTGTGCTTTTCATACCAAATGTCATGAATTATTCTATGCGTAAAATGCAGGTGAAATCTAGATAAGCAGCATTTTTTTATATGCGAAACCCGTTCGTATCCTCCATACTAGCGCAGCAAAGTTACACTCAGTCACCGTCTATCAAGCTCTCTTGCATAAAGCCTAGCCTGTAGCAAAGAATTCCGAATTCTTAGTACGGATCACATTGACAAAAAACGAGGGTTCCAATTACCTTTGTCTAATTAAGGTGAATATCAGATGCATTAGAGCAATGAGTGGAAGCGTGCGTGCTGTATCTGGTTAATTAGACTAATGATCTGATGATTTAGGTGCAGCACATCTTTTGAAAGTCCAGGGCCCCTGGCTTGTAAAAGAGAAGCCCGTCGCGACCAGATGGAAGTGTTGCTTTGGGTGGCGCTGGTTTAGGGGGAGTTTGTATGTATCTCGTCCTCAGCAGTAAGTGAGCGAAGATAGGGTTTCAGTTGACTGACAGGGTTGTGACCCAGAGTGTCGTTTGTGGTAGGATGTGGTGTGAGGTCGCCAGGAATGTGTAATGTGTAATCATGGTATGAAACATAAACCATGGTGTAATACCGGAGTAAGTTTCTCCATTGTATGATGTAATCCAATCGGGTACTTCCTGAATATCATACAATACAGTTCTGATACATTCGCAAAAACCCAAATCACTTCCAGGACGTCTAAAATCTGCGATTTCTTATTACAACTTTTGTCGTAGTTCCTTGATCTCCGTTGCTAATTTAAAGTATAGTAAGAAGATGTATCTATTCAATGTGCTGGCCACCTCTGACCTGATATCCATCTGTTTTGATCATGAGCTTGTTTCTGCTCTCCTGCAGTTCGTAACTAAACAGACGGTACGAAAAAAAGCATCCCGTTGGGTTGATTATTCTTTTGTGATTGCTTGATAGTGTTGCTTGAAAAAAAACTATTCCGCAACATCCAGAGAAGCGGTGTCCTAGATACTTCTTTATGCTTCCCAGCCACAAGACAACGGATTATTCGTGTTCGTTAAAGTTTCGTAATGAAGAATGAAGCAGAATAATGTGTCTATCAAGTTTCCCTCCTACTATCTAAGATTCAATCCAAAGGTCGTAACATGCTTTTCCCGGGAAATCCCTGGCCGTCTGAGATACGAGGTAATGGATTGTTTTATTATCAGCTCTTATAAATTCCAATGTTCACATGTGGCACCTTTTGCGATAAAGCTTGTCCTCCAGTAAGCCTCCGTTACGAGATTGCAACGTAAAATAATTGAAACTCGAAACGTTTCTGACAGTTTTGACCACAGGATTTTGCCCATATAGCCCTCTTTACATTCTAGGCACGTAAATAGCGGGTTTCAGACCTCCAGGAAGTAGGCAATCCTTGGCTTCTTGAATTCAGATACACAAACCAATAGCTCAGTCACCGGATACAATACTTACGCCACCGAAGTCAGGTGCTCATTTTACACATGGGTTGAGTGAGAAAAGTCGTGAAAATTGCCTTTTCCAAGGGCACAACGTCTAGCTAGAAAGCCTGGAATCGAACCCGTGACCTCTCTATCTCGTGTCCTCTAGCCTAGCCACATGGTCATTCAACGTCACGATATTTAAAATGTATCATATCAAGTCATCAAAGCCAGAACATTTTAAACTGCAACATCATACGCAAGGGGCGTAATGGTTCGTGAACTAATGTAACAAACAATTGCGGCGCAAAAATCTAATTAGGTTCATAATTCCTTTTGGTTCACGCTGATCACATTTAAGACGGAATCGGTTTCGGCAATATGTGGAATGATTGCAAGAGACAAAAACATTACGACTGCTACCATGAAATACAGAGCACCCCTATAGCTAGGATATACAGCATGATATGCATCGCCAAGTCCCCATACGTACAAGTGTGTGTATCATATTCTGTAAACATCGAGGATGTTTCAGGCCAAACTTAATGGCCTCAATTTATATTCTATCTGATGTGGTCACGCTGTTATCTGAAAGCCAATTTTCTTCTACTACATACCTGTTGGGACTTCAAACGCTTCCCTATTTTCCCAAACGAATGGCAAAAGCTCTTTGTCAAGAGCCCTTTTGACCTTCGCAGATTGTTCGATACCCTAAGTTTTTTTTTAATTATTCATATCCGCTAACATCACGTGTTGGACGGAAAATGACCCATTTGCAACTCGTAGAGAGAGAGAGGGAGAGAGAGAGTCTGTTATTACTTGCAAATCATCCTCCTTATAGAGGCAAAGTGTAAAAGTGTTGCAAATTTTGCAACATTACCTCGGGGTATTGTTTTTAAGATATCTGCCTGTCTGTGTATTTGTTTGTTGGTTTGTTAAATTTGTTTGTGTTTCTGGCATAACGTAAGAAGGTTTGGGTGATCTGGGTGCGGAATGTGGATATATTTGAATCGACACCGCGTATCGGAGCCTAATCGTGAATCGACATCGGAGTCCAGATTTCCTTCCAACTCCCTTGATCATTCCTAACCCTGCTTGTCACGGGCAGCAGACCGACACTCTGTGATGAGAGCAGTTCTCGCAGTGGCGCTGCGTTTCTCCCAAACATAATGGTCATCCAAGAGTCCAACTACTTGATGTAAGATAACACTCAAAAGATTACAAGCAGTGCAAGTAATGTACAGATTCCAGAGTCCCTGAAAGCCTGTGGGATTATGCATTTCTGTCTTCTTTGATCGCGTCCTGGTTAACCTGTTCTTTGTACCGACCACAAAGTGGGAGGACGTGCGCCGCCTACAGAACGCGACCCGCTGTAAATCAAGTGATCTGGCATGCTATTTGATAGGACTGCAGTGTTAAAGAAAGGTATAGATTGGTGTCATTACTATGATGTCTTTCAGGTAGTCATGCCTAAGAGTTTTTTTTTCTTATAAACAGTGACCCTGACATAAGGCTATGAACCATCGTGTGTGTTCTGGATTACCCCTATATAAACCCACTTTCATACTTCACTGAATGATATTATCGTATCTTCTACTCAAGAAAGCAGAAAACGTATTCCCCAAGTACAAATCGCCAGTTATGGAAAGAAAAGGCGAAGCACCATTAAAGGAACCTGACTTACAGTCACGACCTTGTGGATTTGCCAGCGTCCTCCATGGATACTGATAGGCGTGAAGGATTCAAGACTATAATTAGGCTCTATATCTTTAATACGTGATTCCAATACCCATCCATCCATCCACTAGATAAGATTGAGATTGCGCTATGGGTGCTGAAAATCAGCCCTGTTACTGTAATTGTCTTCCGGAGAACCTATCCTTGCATGCCGATCTCTTATACGCCGGTGTTGAGGACAAACATCCATAATCCGAAAGAAAATTACATGAAAGTACACCGTACCAAACCCAATGTCATAGAATAGTGGATCACAACTCTTGAGGAGTTTCATTTCTTCCACCAGAGACTCGGAGTGGAAGATCTTTAAGCATTAAAACAAACTGCAGAGTAAATGAAAGATATTTTGTTCGATATAAAACGTTCCCTGTCAGTAAGGAATTTTCAGTATATCAATGAACACATTTGCGGCATACAGTTGTGAGCCTTAGCATAATCGTTATGTCTTCACTGTTATTCATAAAAGTATATTAATCTCATAGATTTGTTAAATATTACCAATAGTTCAACTTCAATTTATGTACAAGTTGCCATACGCTGTATCTGCTACAATTGTCATGCAATGAAGTTTTTCTTCTTCTTTCAATATGCCAGCAGTGTATAAGGATCAAAACAGTATCGCTTAGCCGCAGACATCTAATACCGCTCAGTAGGGGCCTATTAAAGCTAACGAGCACTATGAAAGTCGTTTTTATCCTGCCACGAATCCCTGATATCCCTAACAAAAAGAGCTAAATGCAAGCAGTCGGTACTGTTTAACGATTTCAAATGTCAACGACCGCTCACAAGACGGGAATGCGCCTCGATGCCAGTAGCGCGTCTTCTTCCTGTTTTGAGATTGAGATTCTGAGATTGACTGTCGTCATCCTAGTAGCTGTATTTCATGTCTACTGGGCTTTCTGACCGGAAAGATCTATTGAAACTCTACAGCAACTAAATTCAGACTTCAGAAAGGATCGGTCATATAGCTAACATAGGACGTTCAATTGCAAAGAATACGAAAATAAATTTTTAATGTTAAACAGGTGATGTCCACCAGACTTTATACCGTCAATATCCGCTCTCTTTATGTCTCCTCCTGGATGTTGGTTCTCCAGTTAATCTGAGAAGTTTGGAGCCAAATTGTTCAGTTCGCACCGGAGGTCAAATAAGTTTCTAAGGCATTTTAAGAATTGGCAAGGGAAGCTAGGGTCACTATAGAGGTCAAGTTTCCGGACCATTTGAGAGCAAACAAATGAGATGGAACTAAAGATTGTGTCCTTAGGGTATCTTGTATGAAATGGGTTCAAGAAATAGGACGGCTTTCTTGCTGAAGGAAGATGCGAAGAAAGGCCACATTTGCAAGTAAATAAAGCATATGTCACTCCATATCCCTCCCCATGCAAAAATGAACTCTTTCAAAAACATTCCCATAGAAAATGGATATACTTCCAAGTTACCCCCCCCCCCCCCCCAATACAAATGTTACCCCTATACCAAATTCCAGGTCAGTTAGCTTTCATATGATAACACAGAAACCCAAAAAGATACGTTTTGTGTCAAAAATAGCAATAAATCCAAAGATGAATTTTTTAAAAGATTTGCATGCCAAATGGGTGAATGAAGTCCTGTGTGCCAAAAATCCCCAAAAGTCATTTTGAAGTGATGTATGCCAAAAGTGCGAGGGAAGTCCTTCTGGCATATGTTCAAGGTACCTCATTGCCATTGAGGTCAGTTGGTTTATTTATTTATTATTTTGTGTATTGTGTACTATGTAACACAGGCTGGTTAATCAACAACTGAACACCTTTTCCCCAGGCGTGTCCATCACCAGCAGTATCATCATGCTGACTGTGATCGCCATTGACCGCTTCTACGCCATCATCTTCCCGCTGAAGGCTCGCATCACCGAGACCAACACAGCCGCTGTCATCTCTACCGTTTGGCTTATCTCCTGCGCCGTCAACGTTCCGCTGCTGGTGGTGTCCGAGCAGAGACAGTGGCAGTGGGCCGATGGTGTGCTGGAGGTGGGATTTGAATCGTACAAGATCAGTTAAAACTGTATTACAAACACAAGTAACACACAGTCACTGATTTTAATGAATCATTATGCCGCCTGGGATCTATTATCTTGCGGACTGAGTGGCTAATGTTATGATTGTGGGGTATATTGTTATTCTTCCCATTTATTATATATTTTTATTGTCCCAGAGACACCTGAAAAACAGGTCAAAAGACCTGAGTGTAATCGTCTGGTAAAATAAATAAACTAAAACTAAAAATACCTTCTCCATGAATATAATGAATGAAAGACCTGTATTGTACACCCACGCCTTGAAGGGCTAGGTACATCTGCTAGGTACATCTGGAAAGAGTTTTAAAATATACATGTACCTGAATGTTAATCTGTCCTATTAGTCAATATTGAAGTTTACTATTGGTGTAATAAACGGTTTGCAACGTACAACGTACTACGGATGTACATGTATTACCAATTCAATAAAGACTAAGTAACTCTGCAATGTGGTATAATCAATAAAGATGGCAACTACCCTAACCACAAGACCGTTTCGCCACCTTGTCTTCCTCTACCCAGATCTGGTGTGCAGAGACGTGGGACCAGCACCAGAAAGCCATCTACACTTCCGTGCTGTTTGTGGTTCTGTACGCCATCCCGCTGGTGGTGATGATGGTGGCCTACTTCCTGCTAGCTCGTAAGCTGTGGCGCACCACTTCTCCCGGCATCGCCGCCCTCTCCATCCAACAGCTGCAGCTCAAAGCCAAGAAGAAGGTACGCGTATTTATAGAGTCAATTAAATCAACACATATGACCGAGTCTCGTGTCTTTCAGCAGTCTCTATTAATGGTCCTGTCACACAGCAGTAAAATTGATCGGCTGACGAGTCTGCGTGCTTAAATCAACATTTTTTACAGTAATACACCATGTGTTCTCTCGATCATCGCGTGATTTTTAGGTATCGGCCGATGTTCGCCGGTCACCGAGCACCGTCCAATTTGATAGAGTAGATTTTAGTGCGAAAAGTTTGTCGACTCTGTGGCTATTTTAAAATGTAACGAATAAACAGGGCCTAAGCTCGTCAGAGCCTCCATTCAATAGCTACGTTGTCCGCAGAGCGGTGATCAACAGACAACCATTTGTTGCTTAATCTAAGATGTTGATATGATATGATATGATATGATATGATATGATATGCAGCCTCCCAGAGTGCACACCATGTTGTCGTTTTCAACAGGTGATCAAGATGCTGGTTGTGGTGATGACGGTGTTCTTCGTGTGCTGGACCCCCTACCATGTCCTGCAGATCTGGCTTCAGTTTGGAACTCTGCCCAAGGTATGAATATCTAAAAAAAATGGTGCTTCTTGCCTCTTACAAGAGAGAGACAATTTATTTTGTCATTTACAGCCTCCACAATGTAAATGATGCTCATAAATGACAGGATCAAAAAAGTTTCATATTCAGACTAGAGGTCAACGATCTCATGCCTTCGTCAAAAGATGTTATCGTTATATAACTTAAGAAGGTAGAAGTGATATATTAGTCCCCCTAAATATGGAAGTTGGATTGTGAAAATTACCCCTGCCGATGCAGTCTGCAATCGAGCATTGGGCAAGGGAAAAAACACATGTGCAGGCTGTAAGGCAACACCGCCTGCAGCTACATGGACTATCCCCTCTGGGACTTTCTCCCTCTGGGACAGCCTGTAGCCCATGTGTCACAATGAAGGTAGAGTATCATGGAAGGTAACTGAATTATAGAATTGCTTCATTTATTATGCAAATTAGATCATAATTTGCATAATTGTCATCTAATTATGTCAAGCATCACTTAAGCTACCTACACACCAAATATCAGGACGATCCGTCGACCGGTTATTGAGTTATCCTACTTTAAACATTTTCATACAAATGCTCCTGCAGTTCCAAAGCAAGCCGCTAGGGGGCCCAAACTTATGTCACTTCTTCCCGAGCACAAGACCTATCTACCATCCAGAAATCATGACCCTAGCTCCTCCAGATCACCATATTTCAAAACCGGAAGTACCGCTGCAGTACCATAACGAGCCGCCAGGGGGCCCATATTCCTATCACTTCTAGACCTCATCAAGACCTACCCACCTACCAAATATGAAGACAATCCATTTAAGCCTTCTCGAGTTATACTGTTGACAGACTCACGCACACACGAACGCCCATGAAAACATACCCTTCTTGACGAAGGCAATAAAAGCATAATGACTATGTGCTCCACACTGGGTAAGAGAAAAACACCACTTTCTTGGCCTTCTCCCTTTTGCAAGGTAGAAAATTGGATAGGGCAAGGTCGATATGACAGCGTGTAGAGCTTTCGGTTGCCGACATCAGAGACGTACAAGTTGCATCTAGCCAGTCATCATCCTGCTATTAACATTTAGAAAACCCTGCACTCTAAAGCAAGCTTGCTTAATTGTGTTCTTGTGAATCTACTCATACCGAATGAAATAAACCACTCAATCTTGACATTTAGCTTCTTTGCGAGTAAATAAAAGTTGCCACAATGTTTGCACGGTCTCTCCTGGACCGATAGCTTTATGTAACGGTCTTTTCTATTTCTAGTGGGTGGGCACTGATTCTCATCTTATAAAACATTGGACCGTCTGCAATCCACACTTCTTGTTATTAATATTTCTATTACATTGTGTATTCATTTCTCCAGGAGAGCCCGCCATACTTCAAGCAGTTGCGGTTCGTGGTCCTGCTGCTGGGCTACTCCAACTCCGCCCTGAATCCAATCATCTACGCAGGCGTGAATGAGAACTTCCGGAAAAGCTTCCGGGACGCCTACAAGTGCAAGCAGTGCCGCCGAAACCAGGTAGTTCTTTTAGATATAAAGCTTAGCTAGCCTTTAAGTCTGAGTATGGACTGAGAAGCAGTGTGCAGTTTCAGCATCTTCTGCAGACAATTCAATCCGATTTTACTTAATTTACAAACAGCGAATATCCAGCTGTGCTGTTCTATTTTTTTATTATTGAATTGGCATATTTCTGATGTAGTATTACGTCCGAAGACTTTGAAAATGGTAAACGTTGATGTCATGATTCCAGGTGCAACCGGATGGCCCCGCGGTGTGGCTGGAACATCCTCACGACAACATCGAAACCCACAGCACCCAGGCACCACAGGAGCTCCGCGCCCTGGGACAGAACACAGCCCGCGCCTGATTCATCCATGCACGGCACAGTTTAGGGGAAACACGGTCCTTAAAACTCAATATCAACTGCAACATTCATAGTCTAGGGCAAGAAATACATATGGGCATTGTCATGATTTACATACTGGCTTTTTAAACCTGCTTCTAAAACCTTGCTATGGTACCAAACACACACATACATACACACATCTCCTTTAGGACAGATTCTGCAGTTTTGGGTGAGAACTGGTAGCAGGCACACTAACGCCTTTCCGGTGTGTGCCCTTGATTGTTTCAGGTTGTAGCTATAATCCTAACCTTTTAAAATCAATGCTTTCAAAAGTAGGTCACGATTTTTAATTCATGTAGATCATTCCGTGCTGAGTATAGAGTTAGCGCCATTTGTCATGACATACATGTAGCCTGTAACCGAATGGTGAACATCAAGAGTCCACTTACAGTTCTGTAAATGCAGCAGGATATGGAAGGTTCCTCATGTAATTGCCCTTCCACAAGCCCTTATTATGGAAGGTAAAAAACCACCCACACCTTTCTGTAATCAAATTACAATACCTGGGGAAAATCATGTGTTTTTCCGCACTCTGAAAAGGATAGACGCCCTTAAAGCAACCTCCGTGCATTCCCATCATTTGTTATGACATAGCCTCTATCCAAAGGGTGACCAAGAAGGGTACACTTACTGTGCTTTAATTGCAGAACGGTATGGAAGGTTCCTTCTGTAATTTACCCTTTCCACAAGCCCTTAATAGGGAAGGTGAAAAAACGACTCCCACACACCATAAAATCAAATTACAATACCTGGGGGAAAATCATTCCGCGCTCTCTGAAAAAAGGACGCCCACGAGTAACCTTTGTGCCTCTCGTTTTTTTTCTGTCTGAGATGTCTTGACATTATGCATATGGCAATGATTGAGAAACAGAACGGTTTCGAAAGCAGAATGCAAACTGCTCTGAGGTTTTTCGTAGTTTTGCCAGGACGCTTCAGATCGTGGTATGTAAATAAGTGTATAAAACGTGCTGTACTAAGAAAGCTTGTAAACATAAGGCTCTTTATTTTTTTCATTTCTCAAAAGCAGAAGTGATGATACTGTTTTTACTGGAGTTTAAATCCACTTTTTCACAAGAAAACATGAACTGCCCTCATTAGATTATACCAGGGGCCTACGCTTTTTATGCTGTAAATATGTAATATACAAGAGGAAGAGAAAACGCACTCTGCGAGTCTCAACCATTAATACAACATCATTATAGATTTTAAAAATGATTGTCTGTCTAGAAAAGCATCATTTAAATAATTTGGTCGAAAACACACAAAATCATGAATTTATTAACGAAATGGCGGAACAAGCAGAAGGAGAAGCAGAATAAGAACGGCACAAAACAATTTATTTCACTCCTATATCTGTGATATTGAGTGAAATATAATAAAAAAATGAAATATGATAACTTATGGATCACTGATCATTCATCTTCAAAATTAAGCTGTACCTTTAATTGACCTTCGTAGATGAAATTTTAGACTGTAATAATATCCATCTAAGAATATCATGATACAAGATGACCGGATCTTCCTACATATCCGGAGCTTTTTACACTAGATGGTCTAGTCAGACTGAAATATTCGTTGACAGCTACAGACACAGCTCGCACACTCCTCGATCGGATAAGTTGTTTTGATCCTCTTAAACCCCGGGGGAATCTATATAATATAAGAAGCCCGCTCATTGGCCAGGCCAAAGTGGGAGATTTGAACTGACGGAAAGTACCCTTCAGTGGTGCTCCTGAAACATCGCTGATATCTCACGACTGAGGAAACACGTCAGGCCGTGTTTTGTCAGAGAGGTGTCTGAAGTATTTGTCTTCACATAACCCCCGATATTTTTCAGTGTCATGAAGAAAACATTGAAAAATCACCTATATTTTGAATCTATGTTCTATTTTACCGGTTAGACAGTGCTGGGCCGATACCACGTATCGGAATCCCCGGGTTTAAGTGGGCTTAAAGACCGGAGTTTAACAAGGTCATTTTGCGTTAATGCACTGTGATTTAGTAAAAATCAGTACATAGACCCTCAAAGCAATTACTGAACACTATTATTACTCACTTTGAGTGGTTTCAGAAGTAATTGCAGCAAACCTTGATTCACGTCCGGAGAAAGGATGTCATTAAGTAAAGATGAAGCCTCTTAACTGGCAGGTATGCGTAAATATGACGCGCGTACATGATTGGGGTTTGTGCGAAATTCCGGTCCTTCTCGTTAGGCATCTCCGCGGAGCAAATGTTAAGAGGTCACCTAAGTACTCTCAGACGGTGTTTATACGTCTGTATATATATATATACCATAACGGTGGAAACGTGTGATTAACTGCACGAACACGTAGGATTTTTTTTGGAGAATGTCGTATTCAAAATATTGCCTTATGTTGATATGTACAGATTTAAAAAAGGGTTTTGCATCATTACTGGATTAAATTTTTAACCCTAGCGCCTATTCAGAAGGTGAGGTGGATTTTGAGGTCCACGCCAACTTTCATGTTGGCCATGGATGGCGTCTGAACATCTTGTGCTGGAACACCACTCCAAATACATGTAACGGAAAACAGCCGGTATAGTAACAATTAACTGGAGTTAAACGCACCTGGTAATGCTGTCAAGTCCTGGCATGTCATGCTTTTAGGCTGACGGCTGATATGTAATGTGTGTTTAATGGACGTGTCATCGTAGTCACTTAATGATCAATCGGTCTGAGTAACGGAGCATTAAGATGCCCAGAATGGCATCAATGTGGAAACAAAAAGGGAAGGGAATTCCTTTTTACCTTATACCTTCGTGAAATATTTAGAGAATTTGTGAATTTTGTTGTTCTATTTTGATTTATGGTCTTCTCTACTCACATATATATTGTATGTGTGAACGTCTTATCTTTGGCAGAATTTCATTTTAACATTTTGTCACTAATTATTCAAATTTTCCACCAATTACCGGTGATGAATACCCTTAAATGCACCGTTCACGGTGACTAGTTGACAAGTAAACATGAAAAATGAAAAAAAAAGAACTATGTACAGATAGTAAAAAAACTGCCATGTAGGCATACTACAAGAGACAAAAATGCTGTTTTATCTATAAATAACGAGTGGGAAAACAGCCGTATTTTTGCAACGAGCCTAGTCTTTAACCTACATCTCATGTCTCACAGAACAATGTATTTTTATATATAACCAGGCATAAGATTCTTAAATAAACTTCAATTATGGAAAAATAATACCAAATTAACTAACAAGACCCATTCCTTTAGCGTCAAGTTCAATTCTTGTGAATGAATAAGTTAATTCACAGACATAAACGTTTTTAAACAAGCAACACTGATAACACTGATTATTTATCAATATAGTTATTAAATGAAAGACCTTTATTGTACGTTCAAGCCCTTACAGGCTAAATACAGGTCATGGTGATAATGTTCTACAGTGAAGCAAATCTGGTATCTTACTACATGCACTAAAGCATTTTACTTTCCCTCTGCAAACAGATTTTGGATTTGCCGAATCTATTTCTGGCAAAGCGGCTTGCATTGGTTTTGTTATTTATTGTCAGATTGGATGCTGGTATCAACGATGTAGTCTCGGTATGTATTTCCCACCCTTTGGCAGACGGAATAATCCTAAGTCACAAATCTCTCAGCGTTTTGTCGTACAAATAGGACTTATCGTGGAAGGCTGGGAGATTTTAATCAAATCTGCTACTAGACTCCGAGGTGACAAAAGCGCCATGCATCATGCCAAATACTAAAATGTGACGCAGTTACAGCAGGTACTTACGATGGAAATAACTGTGGCACAAACTCAACATTTTTCAGATGAGAGAAATGGCCATGACAACATTTAGTTACAAGCGAATTAATTTCACTGTAGCTTGCTTGGTTGCTGCACATCAAGTATTTTATCTTGAATTTTGATCCGGCCCTATCATTTGATATCAGTGATGTTCATTGAACTCTATATGTGATTTACACCGAGGGACTGATATAGGTGTCTGATTTGGATTGATGTTTAGTCAAAAAGAGATAAAAGGCTGTACTGCGGGCCGCAGGGAGACCGCCCGTGCTCCCGGTTGGCGATAGTGATTAGATTGTAACATGAACGGTGCGGATACATCAAACGTGCAGCCTCCGCAGCTTGTGGGGGACAACTTAAACTATGCGGCTGTACAGAAAATGATTACTGAAGGGGTACCTTCGGTTATCTCACAGTGCTGCTGTGAGATATACATTGGTACACTCTTACTGTCAGGCGTAAAGATGAATTTATTTCAGCACATCAATGAGACGCACTTGTTTGTAAGATTCTTTTGAAGCTTATTTGTCTAAACATCATTATGATAAGTGTAGTAGTGATAAAGAGCCCAAGAACAAACTAAAGAAGACATGCACATCACATGCACATGAGAGAGAGAGACACGCGCACAGACACATAAATGATAAGATAATGTTTTATTTGCCAATCATGTGTTATATGAAAAATATCTCCACGGCCATTCTTCGTTGACGCGAACAATATTGGAAACAGCTACAACGGCTTGGCGAAAACGTAACTCAGCATATTTCTACCATGTACTGGTAAGGGGAAAACACAAAATACGTAGCCATTGTGTCTTTAAAAAATGCTGCCCACTGTCATCCTTCGACGGCAGTTTTCTGCGTTAACGAGGAATGGGCGTTCAGTGGTTTTCAGAATACAGTAGAGTTGTATGGTTGTGTCGTGAAGATAATTTATAAGAATATAAGAAAGTGTCACGTTCTTAGTGGTTGACGTTTTGAAACGTGGCGTGTAGCGATACAGTTGTTGTGAATCATATAGTTCTGATCATATTTGTTTTTGTTGCTGTTGTTTATATCTGGGAAGATATTGATGCAATTGGGCCAATTGTAGACATGTTTCTGTGAGCTAGTTTTAAAGTTTGGGAGTTTTTAGTCTCTGATTATAAAATTCACATCTCGTACTTCACAATATCAAACAACAAACAAACAAACAAAAAGGCAATAATTTTCTTGGCGTCTTAATATGAATGATTTACATTGTATACAGTTCATCAGAAGTTGCATAAGGGAAGCACGATCATGTTTGGACCTTTGAATTGCAGAACATTACATTTATGATACAGACAGTGTTAAAAGAATAGCAGTAAGCTAAAACTTGACACTAAGACATGTTTAAAACTGATACTTGCCATCTAACTAATAGCGTAATCAATACAGTCACGTAGACATCGCTCATCAAAAGTGCACAGCCATATAAAAGGAAACAATTTCTTAGTCATTTTAATACGTGTATGCTGATTGTACAACGTTGTAACATTGTGTATTTTTGCCTAAAAGGATGTTGGGAGATCATTAGACAAATGGATACAGCACTCCAGATTGACTTGAATTTAAACGTGAGATGTGGGGGAATACATATTGGCTGTTTGCATTGAAATCTGAATGAAAATTTTATCATGCTATGCTTAGGTCACAATTACACCGGTGCCTGTACGGTGTGTAGCCCCCGGCCGGGCTTTGAAGGCCGGAGGACACCGGCTGTCGTGGTCATGATTAAGACCACGTTTACATTTTCAAAAATTCATTAACGCTAACCCAAAGTGTTGCTACCCTGTAGGGGTCCTAAGGTGTTCTGGTGGGCCGTTCTGTGCAGCTGATCAGTGATGTAAAAAAAATTGGCCCGGTGGACACAGGGAGGGAACTGTCGATGTTATCACAATTAGGTTACGTCGTATTTTTGTTGCCGGGACCCGGTTTGATTTTAGCTCCCAGTTTTTAAACAAAATGCGGGGACCCGGCCGTTCCAAAAAAAAAGTCCGGCAGAAAACCAGCCGATAAACAACCCGGCCGGGCCCCTTCTTACAATTGTGACCTAAGCATTATCTCCCTAATGTGGTAAAGTCAAGTGAAACATGTTTCGGGGGAACGTGGATGAGATTTTTTTGACAGTGTGAGACATCGTATTGTTTGTGGATTTTCTTGTCTGATATAAAAGTAACGTATGCTCTCCCTCATTGTATCTGTTCAACACAATAAACCTCCTCTTCAAGGAAATCTTTGAGCACTCTGAAGTCATTGCAAGTTTGTTGTTTTACTTCAAATAGATAGCATGCGCATGTGATATCGGCGCGGTGACGGCTCACGTACACCGCCTGTAGATTTGGTTTGCATATGCAGCTGTTAGTTAACGTTGAAAGTTATCACTGTGGACTGTAACTTGGGCACTCAGAGGTTGGAAAGGCACTGGAATTTAAGAGCATGTAATTCAATTTGAAAGATATATATATTTGCGTAGCTATACAAGTTAACGATACTAAAGTATTGCATGTTTTGAAGTGACCATACACCTTGTAGGGACACCATTGCAGTTGTCAGAGATGAAAAGAAATACGTTTGTTTAAGGGTGATTGTTATTTAACAGAAAAGCCACAAAATACAAAGGGTAAAATTCACAAGGGCCACTTCGAAAATTTCAATCTACCCATCACTTGGATACAACACATTAAATGGTATGAAAACTACTTTTGTCGCCACAGTGTTAAATGTTGTCACGCCTGGCTTTCAGGCATGGTAACTGTGCCGCTGGTAGCATCGTAGAGGGCGTTGTCGAAGCCAATGCTCGCTGTGGTGGTCGGTGACTTCTCACTGAACGAAAAGAGTGTCTTGTTGCCCTGGCGTTTGAAGTAGCACCATCCTCCCACCAAGCCTAGGACACAAACCATCGCAATCGCCAGTAGAATGGCGATAACTGAGCCTGCATCCAAACCACCCGACTCTGTGAAAAACAGAAGAAGGTCAAAACCTCGTCGGAAAAAATGGTTTTGCGCATAGAGTATATGTAATGTGACTTTAACGCTAACACTTTGTACAAGAGCCCCTCCCCTTCCATTTTTGCAACAGTTAACCCATGATTTATTTTTTGTGTACGGAATGCTTTGACCACTACTTACTATGGATGCTTCTGACGTCATTTTACATATATGCCTGATATGCCCATGATGATGTGAGCCGTGTGTCCATTGAGTATATGCAAAATCTTTCAGGCTGGCTATATGTTAACAAACATAATTCTACAGTGAAGTCAAGCATGTTTACGTACTGTTGCCGGTTTGACCAGAGATCTGTCCAGGTCCAGGGGAGATGACCACTGGGTTGTTGGGGTTGTAGGGTGGACGGGTACCAGGCACTGTGGGTAGGAGGCAACAATGTTCTCCATCATCATCTGCTTTGATAATAAAATGCTTATACAGCCTAAGCATTTCAAAATAACTAGTTAGTCCTCTATCATGAAAGTTCATCTGTTTTGGTAGTTACATGTTTAACGTTAAAACTTTTGCTCCAACACAAAGGTAATTTCTCACCTAGAGCTTTCGACCAGCACCTCTAGTCTTTCTCGGTAGGCTGACCCAGTTTGATAGTCTAACTGAGTCAGTCTACAGAGGAAGACCAGACAAAGAGGTACTGGTCGAAGGCTCAAGGTGGGAAATAACCTTTGTGTTGGAGCCTACGTTTTAACTTTAAACATAGTTAAACATAGACCTCTCTTCACTCCTTTCTCTTTTGTTTTGTGATAACGCACCTTTTGGCATGCTGCAGATGTAACCCTTCCTAACACGGCAGCCAGCAAGTGCCCACAGTCCGCTGTTTAACATCTGCGTGCACCCATCATCCCCATCGGGCTCTCCCTCTGCGAAGGCAGAGAAGTCGACCGGAGTCGAATCCAGCCAAGACACTGTGCCTGTAGTAACGGTCAGAGGTTATATTATTGGAGAAGCTTCAGGAACGAGACAAGTAGTATTTTATGTGCCCACTTCAAGAACTTTGCAGAGATTTTTGTAATGTCCGTGCATGCAGGTAGCATCTTTGCTCTCAATTAGCCATTTTGTCTTAGCCTGAGCGCAAGTCTTAGAAATTTCTCCTTTCTTGGATGCTTGGAAACTATCCGTTTCTCCCCGGAAGTAGGTGAAATCTGCCCTGTACTTACCATCAGATCTTAAGTACATGCCTATCCACACACCCCAACCGTGGTGTTGCTTGAAGACATCGATAACATGTTGACTGTGGATGCTGGTCAAGACGGAGGCTGGGTTTTTATCCCTGCACGCTATGTGGTCACAGAATAAGATCATAGCGTAAGTATGAGCTGTACAAAATTCAAGCTTTAAGAAGCAGTTATGGTTCTATACAATGGAGTGGAAGTATTTGCGTTTTATGTGTGATACAATGCAGATATATTGAACAAATCCGGACTAAACAAAATACAATGAAGGGAAATAAATCAGAGCGTAGCGTAGTGTAGTGTATACAAACCGGCTTGGGCCTCGACAAATGACTTCTTGTTGGTGGCAATTGCGCCAGTCTCTATGAAGTAGCATTTATCTCCGACCTCAAACCACCCATCCAGACAGTATCCAGGGGAGGGGGGAAGTGTTGGTGGTGGTGTGTCTGCAAATACAGATGGCAAATTGGTCTTGTGGTTAAGGCTTTGCAACTAAAGGTCCTGGGCTTGAATCCCTACATGCCTCAATGTTGTGCTCTGTGAAAGCTAACTGACACCTATTTCCTCACTCAACTCAAGTGAAAATGAGTACCTAGCTTCGGTTAGAGATGTTCTTTACGATTGGATGTAAAGTGGAGGTATCGTGTTTGAGGACAAGCCACACCTCAAACACGTCAAAGAGCCCACCACACCTACATGTATCTAAAAGAGTAGGGTTCCTTCCCGGTGTGAGTGGATCAAATTTGACAATTGATGGAGCAATACTTACCAAACGTTTTCTTGCACACTGCCGGAAGTTGCTGCGAGCACTGACTGTCCGTCCACAGTCCGTTCATTTCCATCGCAACACAGCCTTCATTAGCTCCTCTGCTTGGCTCGCCCTCGCCCCAATTGTCATAGTATATTGGCCAATTATCAGACCAAGTATACAGCCCAGCCGTCTGGAAAAAAAAAAAGAAATCGAAGATTTTAGACTTACGGGAAGTACGGAATCCTCCCCCTCGTCGCTGCGGGTATTCTCGCTGAAATAGTCATACATGTGCAAAAAGTAAGCTGTCTTGTAACAGAAAAGCCATGAGAAGCGGGGAATCTGAGCTGTAGACCGTCTTTCAAGACGAACAGAACCCAGGATCTGTGGCAGAAAAGGCTATGTTAGGTCCTGTCGGCGTTTGCTTCTGTGACTGCGCCGTAAAGTACGTTTGTATGAAGGTTTTTAACTTGGCTTATTCTATGAATATGTAGATAAAGAGCTCCATGAAACATACCTGGCGATCTGACAAGCCGATCCAGACCTTCTGTTTGAGCCACGACTTGAGGAAGCCTTGTTCGTACGAACTTGTCACACTGGCTAGTTCATTGCCGTCCTGCCGGCAAATTTGAGCTGCAAGATTTGTAAGAAGCATATTGAGAATCTTGACGTCATGGATATGTTGAATAAGCTTAACAAGGCTAAATGACTATACCACATTTCGTTATCATAAGCTTTTGACGCTCGCACGAGAGAAGTAAAATGTTAAACTAAACTGAAATCTTACAATTTGATACCGGATAACATAAGACTATTCACCTGATGATTCCCAGTCCTGGCTAGTTGATATAAGCTGTAAGTATAGGCCGTTAGTAACATTCTATTTACATGTACGCTGTAATAAAGAAAATAACCGACATACAAAAGTAGATAAAATGTAAATCTAACGTGTATGTTTATTGAATTTCTATTCCACACAGTTATTCCATTCTTCAGAATGGCTGGTCTATACAATTGTAACCTTTCCACTTTCGCCTGAAGGTTATGTTTTTGTACCGTTTGTATGTTATATGTATGTACATTGTTGATATATGGGGTACAATTGACAATCACAATTGACAACCACGCTGATTGACAGTTATGTTAAGCCATGGCTAAGCTGGAAAAAGGAGGTTTGAATCAAAAGATTTGTATAGTTAAACGTTGACATATGGGGTTCAATTATCACATTGATTGGCAGCACTTGTAAGCCGCGACTGGACACCGATACTAGGCTAGAGGAAGTTTGAATCAAGCGATTTATTTGTACATCGGTGCTATATGGGTACAATTGCCAATCATGTGTGATTTGGCAGCTCTTAAAGCCGCTACTAAGCTTAATCCCAATACACTAAGCCAGAGGAGGTTTAAGTCAAGAGATTTGTAAGGCGTAGACATATGTGGTACACTTGGCAATCACGTGTGATTTGGCCGTTCTTAAAGCCGCGGCTAAGCTGGATCCCTATACTACGCCAAAGGAGGTTTAAATCAAGAGATTTGTACAGCATGTCGTGCAATTGCCAATCAAACTGGTTGGAAGCCGTGGATAAATCCCTATATTAGACACGTTTTGGATATCCCACACTGTGATTACCCCGTGCATGTTTTGGAATTATCAAATAGTACGCACCAGATACCACATGCCTAAGAAAACCATTCTTTAAGCATGTGGTATCTAGTATCAATGGCTATTGTACGTCATCAAAACGCATCGGAATTTTATAGCTTTTTATTAAAAGTTATGTTTTTAGTTAGAGATGTATTAAGTTAGAGACGTAGAGTATATCACGAAAACTATGTTATGCTTTATCTATCGCTATACTGTGCATGAATAATAAACTATCGCTATATATTTGTCCGACTTGATGATACCTTGTAACAGTTATTGGCATAGTTTCTGTAGCCTGCCGCGCACTGTACGGCTGGTGCCGGTGTGGTAGCAGGAAGCTGTGGATCTGGTAGAACAAGTATATTGTAAAAAGACAAATTAAAACCTGCCGTATTTCTATGACCAAATATTTTTAAAAGTTTGATGCAAATGTGAACTATACAGAGAAATGTAGATGCCAATTGCCGTTTTCGACAGGCTGGCGTCAACCCTTCAAAGAGGCCTAGAGTGATGCCTCTAGATAGTCCTATACCGGATATGGAATTTTGAGGGGCCTGTGTAACATTTTTTGTTCTTTAAAATAACAACCATGCGGCTTTTTTCGTTCATCTCCATACTTTCTTCTGAAGTAAGTGAAAGTACAGTTGAAAGTACATGTATGCTGTAATCAATGGGACCAGTACCTTTATATTTCTGGCAGATGAATCCCAGTTCCCTACTGCAGGCTGCGTCGTTCCACTTCCCTGCTATGGCACTCTCCCAGTGAAGCATCACGCAGTTTTCATCCTATGGTAATACACATAGTGGCGTCGTTATCTTGATGCCAATACTTCCGGGTACAGAAGTATTGTTTTGGGTGGTGGAGCTGCGGGTCTGTGTGTCTGTTTGTTCCGACAGAGCAGGTTGACAGCACATGTGTGTGTGGGGGGAGGGGGGGCGATTGACATGCAGAATGATAAGTCAAAACGTCAGGCACAGGAAATGGTGTGAACTTAAGAGTAGGTTGACAGCACCGTGCCACGTGAGGAGGGTTGACAGGCAGAATGAGAGGTCAAAAGGTCAGACACAGGAAATGGTGTGAACCTGAAGGTAACGAAATAGGATATTTCTAAGCGGGAAGTATTTTGTGTTTTTATGACCTTTAAAGATACCTAAACGTACCTGCTGCTGGTTATTAAAGCCGTTGGGCTGCCTGTCGTTCCAGTTAGTGTAGGTTACGGAGTGCCCACTTGCCCAGAGGAACTTATTCTCGCTGATGGAGTCGAACAGACCGATCCACATGCCTATCCTCTGCGTCAGAAGACTTGTCACGAATGCTGTCACCACAAAGAAATTCCAAAATATTATTTTGCCATCAAATAAAAAAAAGGAAGTGGAGTATACTTACATCAAACTACACATAACATTGTTCATGAACATACATCAGGAACAATTTCAAGCCTATAAGGACTTTCACATACTGACGCAGAACACTACATAATATGCATTTTGGGGCAAAAATATTGAAATACAAGTTGGAAAAGAGTGAATGCTTACCCTGTTCGTATTCATCATCAATTGACACCAAGTTGGCATCGAAGTCAGAATGTCCAAACGACCTGCAGTATGATCTTGCCTCTTCCCAGTTTCTTTTTAAGTTCCCGTCATTGACAACGTAGTAACACTTGTTTCCGTATGGCAGCCAGTTCCTTGGACATCCCCCGGCCCATGGACTTGTGGGAGGGGGCGGAGTTAGTTGGTGGTAAGGTCGCTTACAGATGAAACCTAGCTTCGTTCTACAGTTCACATCATTCCAGCTACCTGGAGCAGTGACAGACGTCCAAAGGTTGCGTAGCATCAATCATTTTGACGTTTCTTTCAAGCAATGGTAAAATGGTGAAACAAGTGGGTAAGATAAGATTGCAGGTGGAACCATTGGGATATAGTTCTTATCAAAGCACTAGTACAATGTACTACTGATGCGCTTAGTAGAATAGTTAAATATTGTTTAGTGTGCTTAAATGTCCAGTGTCGAGGCCATAGTCTAACGTGTATGAAGACATTCTTAGATAAAACAAATGTGGTGCTTTATTTTTGTCAGTGCATACCAATGTTTTTTTTTCTTCAAGCAGAAGTAAGGTATATCAAGATTTATATCATACCCGGGCGGCGTAACAGTGCTCCCGGCCGTGTTGTATTCTCCCGTACGACCGGATGTATAAAACGGGCATCCATAGAACGATTCGAACGCGTTTCGGCCCAACCGTGTGTGCCGCTTTCGAAAATTCGAATACAGGATTCGAACGTTGGAATGGATGTTGAGCAGTTTGGTTTGTTTAGGGACACCAAATTTTCGCTCATTTCGCCTTGAAAGACGTGTTTTCTAAGGTGGGTATGATATAAATAGCATACAACACGGTGTATTCCGCATCGCCCTCGGTCTCAGCCCTCCCGCGAGTCGGATCGCCCTCCGGCCTTCGGCCGTCGGGCGATCCGACTCGCGGTCGGGCCGATACCTCGGGCAATACGGAATACACCGTGTTGTATGCTCTATTTACGAACCATCGCTTTTCATAAACTCCGCGCACTGCTCAGCGCCCATGTAGTCGTTTGGCTCGTTTGGCTGCCAGTTGTGGAAGGAGTAGGCTGACCCATCGGACCACTCATACAGTCCATCAAAGTTATGCTCCCGCAGGCCAATCCAGAAGCTGTTAACTCCAGAATTGGCGACCTGTGACAGGAAATTGTAGATGCTCTTTGTCTATTTGTTGATGATTCAAGTCCATTGTGAATCTTGAGATCCACGCAAGTCACCTATATAACATTATGCTTGTTAAGGACCGACTAATCTGTTGTAACATATAAAGAAGCTTTATTGACGCAGCAAGACATACTATGACTTTTGTATGGTCAACTACAAACTACACTTCAGGGAATATTTTGTATTACGTAATGTTCTACTTGGATGTCTAACCTTCATCGACGTATGTTCTCAATTGACTAGTACCTACCAATGTTAGTAAGAACTGTATCTCGGCCCCGCTGGTGATTGAAGTCAAGTCTGCACCGAACAGCTTACAGTTGTTTTGCGCGTCCGTCCAGGACTCTGGCCGCTCATCATAGAACCTGTAGCAGTTACCTCTAAAGAGTACATCTGCATTTGTCTGGCAGTACTGAACAGTTGCTGCTGATCCGGGGTTGATGCTATTATCCGTAATAGCGCTGTAGGCAACTGGTAAAGAAGAGAGTCACAAAACATCGTTATTACAGTAGATATACAGGAATATCTCTTTTAGATTTTTTTCTCACAAGGTACATGAAAATAGTACAATACGGAAATATGAGATGTCAATTAAAAAAACGTATCTTAACAATTTTACTTTAAGGGCTCAAAATAATTTCAAGCCAGATTGCTCAGTGTGTAACCTACGGCAAAAGGATATTTCGAGCCCTGGAACAACAAATGTTAGGAAAATACTAGAAAGTTGTGGTAATAAAGGAATTCTAAAAATTTTACTGTATTCATTTAATGAAAGAGTTACAGGAACTTACTTTTGTCTCTTTTGCAAACATAGCCATTCTTCCTTGTACATATGACGTCGTTCCAGGTCCCATCATTTTCCATAATAACGCATTGTCCGCTGGACGGATTGTTTGGCTCCCCGGCTCCCCACGATGTAAAGTCCACTGGGTCATTGTCGTACCATCCCAGTGCACCTGGAAGGAATGAAAAGATAATTTTGTCGTTAATTTATCTATTGCTGTTACACTACTTGCAAATAAATGATCTTCCGATCACCAGGATCTTCCGAAAACATAAGTAATTGTAATAACCATCTAAGATGTAAGTTAGATAAGAAGAGTTGTATTATAAATGATTACATACATGGCAAAAATTAACAAACTTGTTGGGTGACTGATTTGTTTACATCAGACGACAAGAAAACTATACAATGCCAGACGTTATATTATGAGCTAAAGTGGGGTATGAATTGCAATGTGTTAAAAGTCGATGCAACTTAACAATGCATTAAAAGTCTACAATCATTAATCTTGATAATTATCTCAAACCGATACAATTAAACATTTTTAAATGTTTAAAAACATATCAACATTCCTACATATACGTATAAATAAATTGCAACAATGGCGGAAATAATTATAGTATTACTCCGACAATGAGGACTACTATCATTACCCGTAAGTTACAGGAAATCGATCAAGCTCCCAACAGGTTTTGGTGTTGCTGGAAGAGAAAAGTACGAATGATATACTTACCACTTGTATCCCTAAACATCCCTATCCATAGTGGGGGCCCCTGTCTGCCTAAGATTACGTTTCTCTCCTCGCTGCTGTGGATACTTGCCAGGTGGGCTCCTCGGGAAACACACTCGAATTCAGCCTCATACCATGTTTTCCTGGTCTTTTTTTTCATGAAACACCAAAAAAAAATTAGAACGTTGGTTAGAGACTTCGTCTTTTAGCGACGAAATGAAGATCTATTAGTATTTTATTTTCTATGTACACAAATAGAGGAGTTAACTGTCTACAAAACCGCTTGCAGGTGGCGATCACATCGTTTTGCCAACATTTGAATGCACTCTAAGGACGCACTTTGCGTTTACGTGCGCGTATTCAAGCGCATCGAACGTTGGCGGGAATTATGTAATTACCCCCGGCTGTAACGCAATCAGGTTTTTTTAATTCCAAACGCTCGTCTATTGTTTGAATTTGTCGTACCTGATCAGTATCGAACAGTCCATACTCCACATAAAAGCAATAAGACCCAATCGCCATCCAGGTGTCATCTGGGCAGCGGCCATACATGGGAGGAGCTGTTGGAGGGGGCGTGGCTACAGAGCGAGAAGAGACAAGGTTATCTGAGGCAAAGGTATACTTTAGTACCTGTTATGACAATAACTCATTATAAGGAATAAAACTTTTGACCAGGCATTTTGTCTGTCTACTACTCTACCTCATCACCCACATGCCAACAACCTACTCTCAACCCCCCACCTATTTCCCGTTACTGACCTTTTGCCCCCTGTTATTCTGCCTGTAAATCCTCCTCCCATCAACAGACACACGAACCCAGACCTAGCCAACTAAAACAATACTTCCGTACCCGAAAGTAAGTACATATGCTAAGTTGCCAGACCTGTGGTGATTTCACACAGCGCCGGCAGTTGGAGGGTGCAGTCTGTGTCGTCCCACGTGCCGTTCATCGCCATGGCAACGCATCCCTCACCGTCTGCCCTGCTCGGTTCGTTATAGCCCCAGGCCGTGAAGTGGACAGGCCAGCCGCTTGCCCACCGATATTCTCCAGCGACCTGAGGAAGAACAATACATGCATCAGATATGTTTGGGAGAGGGGAGAGGATCCCATAGCCCTACCCACCTCCGCAAAAGGTACATGTAGAATTGCAAATATTGTAGACATTTAACCAGCCACCCTCTCATTGGTCGAACTGGTTATTGTCATGCTGTTACTGGTTGACCTGATAATTGTGATGGGCAGTCAGGATTAGTCTCTTGTCATCTTTATATTCAAGGTATGCTTTGATTGGGCGGCACAAGCTCACCTGCTGATCAGACAGGCCAATCCAGGCTTGCTGCACAAACTGGGACTTGAGGAAGCTCTGTTCGTAGATGTCGTAAATGCTGACGACCTGGGCCCCTGTTCCCTCGCGGCTGCAGGCGTCATTGGCCTGCGACCACGGCTGGGACGTTTGAGTCAACTTGTAGCAGCTGTCTCTCCATGATACGAAACCATTGGGGCATGTAGAAGTATCAGGTTGCGCAGGGAGGCTGGCATCTATGTTGATAGTGGTGAGAAAACGTGTGTTTTGGCGCGGTCGCATAACTTTCGTAGAATATAGCATAAAACTAGTTACTGTAGAACAGACAATAAATCTACACCTACTTTTATTCTTATATTCAACAACCAAAAGATACGTATCTTCCTAATAAAACGTGTAAGTTTAACAATGTACCTTTGTAAGACTGGCAGATAAAAAGTCTAAGGTGGTCACAGGGAGCGTCGTTCCACCAGCCGGCCCTCGCCTGGTCTGAATACATGTCCACACAGTCTTCGTCCTGTAGTAACATGTATCTTCGTGAGACAACAACTTTGTTTGCAGGAGAGTATCCGTCCTAAAATCGCACCCCCGTTTTCCTGCAGGTACTCGAACAGTGCATTGTGGGATGTGTGAAAATGGTGAATTTCCTGCTATATGCACGTCTGTTGCCTTATGGGCGCCAGTGGGAAAACCCATAGACAGAAACAGCGAGAAATTCACAACAACGGCTAAAACAAGAAATTCACATTTGTTGACCTGTTTAGGTATGCTGGATATCTACCTGGTTGTTCCAGTTGTTGGGCTCTCCGTCGTTCCAGTTGGTGAAAGTGACCGGGTGCCCACTGGTCCAATAAAATTGACTTTCGTCTATGTTGTCAAAGAGTCCGATCCAGATAGTTCTTCTAATACCTGAGAGCTGGCTAATGATGTAAGCTGAAAGGTAGAACAGCAGCGGACAACTTAGAGTGAGGTTTATTACCTTCGCCAAGAAGGTTATGCTTTTCTTTGGCCAGTGTGTCAGTTTGTTTGATTGTTAATCAGTCAATGGAAATTAAACCTTTAGAATACATGAGTTGCAATGGTAAACATCATTTGGCAAAGTTATGAGGCTTCGGAACTCTATTTTAGATATCCGTTATAATTATCCCCACTAACTTTCCCGTGGTTAACCATGCAATAGTTATACCGAGGTAAGCATAAACTGCGAAAGCACAGACAGGCACACCTAAACAATACATCCGCACACCGAGGTGACAATACACAGAAAAGAAGGTAGCAAGCTAAAGACTACCGAAACGCTGGAAGGGGAAATCCATTGCTTGTGTGTCAATAACGTTTTTAACCAAGAGTTAAAGGGTAAAAAGATGGTGCGACAATGACAAGTACACCCACCTTGTTCATACTCATTTTCTATGGCCACCAGGTTGTAATTCTCGTTGCTTCCCAGGCCCATGCAGAAATCCCTGGCATCACTCCATGTCTTTGTTGTGTCGTCAGAAAGATAGAACCTGATGAATGATGATGATGATGAATGGTTTGATTGAAATGAAAAATACACTGCAGCTTCAGGCTGAACTATGTAATTTCTTACAGCAAGAATGAACTGTTAATCATGATACAAATTTTCAAAGAACACATCATTAAAATAATTTAAGTGTTTTACAAACAAGTCTAACATCTAGGAAAATAATATCTGCATACTTACTGTGTTATCTACGATTTAAAAAGTATTGTGGTGTAAAAACATCTGCATAGGTCCTTGTGCCGATGTCGCAGTGAGTGAAGACCAGTGCACAACAATGTAAATTGGGAGCTTGTGCACTGTCAATCCAGAAGACTAGTTATACGGAATGTTCCGTACCTGTAACACTTGTTCCTGTAGGTTTTCCATCCGGCTGGACAGTTACCGGGTAACGGTTGTGTAGGCTGTGGCGGCTGAAGAGGGTTGAGAGGGCGCTCGCAGATAAAGCCATTACTGGTGCCACAGTTGGCATCATTCCACTTTCCTGTAAGAAATAAATGTCGAACAGTTTCTGAATTCAAAATCGGCTAAACGGTTCTTGGCAGTTGTGGACATTACTACATCTCACGGTATATGCTCTAAAGGGACTTTTCTGTAAAATCCATCTTGAATCATCAGGTAAGATTAGGAATAGAGAGTTTTCACACGACGTTATAGGGACTCCAACATAGAGGCAAGCGCAGCTATTTGACAATTTGTATTTCAGTGGACCACAGTTCTGGTGTGTTCTGACATCTAGAGATCGTCTGGCTCCTACAAATAAGATCTAGTAAGTATGCCTAGCTTAAGGAGAAGAGAAGCAAAATACATTAAATAATTGCCGCTAAAATACAAAATTATGATCGTATACACTTAAGATATATGACTACGGTCCATCGAAATGCAAATCAAGGGCACAAACATGGCGGTCAGCCGCCACCTGCCACATTGAAGTGAAAAGTGAGTAAAACGCCCTATACCAGTGTAAAAACAAACAATGTCATGCAAAGTCACTGTTTTCCACCCTGATTTAGGACATAAAACTACACTGACCGTTGTTAGGATATAATTCTGCACATTGTTCGGCTCCACCCACGTTGTTTGGTTCATTGACAACCCAGTTGAGGTAGGAATACGCAGAGCCGTCAGACCAAGTGTAGACCCCATTGACACCATACTCCCTCAACCCTATCCACAGGTGAGTGGAAAGAGAGCCGTACGTCTGCAAAAAAATAGCAAGAAATCGGAAATTTCAAACTTTCGGGAAGTGTTTTGGGTATCCGTGAATGTATTGAAACTGTATTGTATGATCATGGGGATTGAATTACTACACATTTACCCACCTGGCCAATCAGGAACCGGCTCTCTTGCATGTCGTTAATAGATACGAGGTCTCCCCCGTTTTGTTGACAGTAGGCACGTGATTCTTGCCAAGACAAGAGATTGGAGTCGCTGATGTAGTAACAGTTACCGCTGTAAAGTTTCCAGTCAGTTGTTCCGGCACAGTTTGGCGCTATAAATACAGGATTTACATACATATGATGCTCGCGTAAGTTTGTAAAAGACCTGATAATGGTTACATTTAGTTGCTTAGCTTTCACAACCAACAGGGTCAGTGACAGCTTAATCGAGGGCATATATAGCTCAAGTGATTTTTTTATTTGATAATATCTGTTCCAATAGAAATATCATCACACAGCTCGTTTTTTCTGCATTTTAAGAACAGATTTGGTTTGTTTTTCTTTAACGTTGTCATGATCATCACGAGTCTTAATTAAATCATTGAAATATACAATTACGGAAGGCAAGCTATCCTACCGTTTTCTGGGACGGATGGGGGTGTAGTGGGAATGACGACTGAGTCACCTGTAGGAGCAAATAGTAACAAGAAATCAGAGATTTTAGACTTCCTGGTATTTTGATTTTAGTTACCTTCAAGTTCACCCCCATTTCATGATTCTGAACTTTTGACCTGTCATTCCACCTGTCAATCTGATATCCCCATCAACTTGTTGTCAACCTACTCTGTCCGGACAAACAGACACACAAACTCATAGCCCAGACACCCAAGTAATACGTACGTACTCGAAAGTAACAACACATGTACATGATTTCATCAACGCAGTAGGTTCGTCGGAACAAAAGGTTCTTAATAATAATATTCTACCTTATGAATTGGGTTTCCTATAATAGTCAATTGCAAGGCTCGCTTGTGGCTTCGTAGCAACAATATTAAGTACGTACCTCTGGAAACCATACAAATCCAGTTTCTGTAGGAGGTACAGGAAAGGTCATTCCAAAAACTATCGGATCCGGCTATCACAACTTCCACACAGTGTTCGTTGTCGTTAGCGTTGTTAGGTTCACCGTCGTTCCACTGCGTGTACCCCACGGCTCTACCATCGGACCACTTGAAACCTTCAGAGAATCAAGGAGAAACGTTGAATAACCTAAGCACAGCTAGACTAAGTGTTTTTGCACTAGACAGGGGTGTTTAGGAGATTCATGTAAAACGTTTCATTTAAAATGCACATCATGAAATCCAATCTTTACATTTACACATTAAATTCACATTGAGTAAGATCCTATTTTAATTTTCCTCACCTCCCTCGTCATCTTTGTCATTCAGTCCAATCCAGAAAGCCATCCAAGCTGAACTGTACAAATAATAAGAAATGGACATAGTTCAATTCAATAAAAAATGACTTACTGTTGCTTACGAGATACGTTTATTGGTATGTGCAAATCAACAATAAACAAAACAGCGGTCTTACTTGATTTGGTTGGTGAGCAGTGCCATCTCTGCATCTCTGTGAAGACTGACCAGGTCAGCGCCCTGAGACTGGCAGTGTAGCCGGGCGTCTTCCCATGTCTTCCGGTAAGGTCCGGCCACCTGGTTTATCTAGACAAAGAGAATTCAAAATATATATATATACTAAAATCGGCATGGCAGTCATGTAATTTACGTATACATTAAAACCCGCACAAAAAGACCACTTTGGGGACTGATAAATTCTGGTGAATTATCTAAGGGACCATCAAAAAGTTGTCACAATTGCTAGGTGGTCCTTATTACACTGTGTCTAATAATAGTGCCAGATTTTAAAAAAAGACAGGGCTTTGGGGGCATTCATTGATTTGTTTTGGCCCTAGGCGCGAAGACAGTAAAGTTAGGTTCGATTGGGACACGCCCTGATCACGCGCCGCCCATGTGATGAGCGCATACAAGTTAACCAATCGCTGGGCAGTGTTTACACGTGGTGCGTGAACCCGCTGAATTCGAAGCAGAGCTGCCTTCCTTCCTCAAAATTACTGCGGTAAGTTGCTGTCTATTATTTTTCATCGTAGACTGGGGATACTAGTGCTTCCATCCTTGCTGTTTGGCATTCGTTTGTGAATCGGTTGGACCAATTCTTACAACAGCGCTCTTACATGGCTGCGGATCGAGCTGTCTAGACATGTCTCGCCTGACTTCTGGCTTAGCTTGACTTCACCATTCACATAACGTTCCCTCCCGGGTGCTCGGGTAGAAGATTTCCATGCACTGTTATTAGCTCTGCCTAAAGTTGCCATTGTTTCTCTGGACCTTGGTTGCAGCAATCTGTGTAATATGCAGAAGACGAGGCACCAAGCCGATGAGTTGCATCAGAATGTGTGAGCCCGGTATGCCATCAGCGGTCGGTCCCTGCAGACTGAGAGGCTGTTTGACCCCCCTGGAGTTCCCTACAATGATGGTCTATGTAAGTACTTAGTCATCTTTTGTATGAAATGTGGGGCTTGACGTTTCTCAGGGGTACCGTGATGTACACTTCAAATGCTTCTGCCGTAACACATTACCAGGCTAGCTCGTTTGTTTACATCCAGCTACAAATGTTTCACATGTACAGAAAGTGGGAAGGGTGGGATGGCGTGTGTAGCAGATACCATACATGCAAATAAGGATATAATTTGCATGATTAATACAAAAAGGCCACAACTCCTTACTGGTAAATGATGGGAATTTCATACTTGTGACATGTGTGGTATGCTAACTGATAATGTTACCTGATAACAGTAATTAATGCCCGTTTGCGACAGCCATCCATTTGGACACCTTGCGGTCGATGCGTGAGTTACACCAGGAGGAGGTGTGTAACAACTCCGCAGCTTCTCGCAGATGTAGGGAAACGTCTCGATGCACCTGTTGTCGTCCCATAATCCACCTCGCAGCCCGGCGGTCATACTGACACAAGCGCCCCAATTGAAACCTGATATGTAATGCAGATAGCATAAAAGTTCATTTGGGTTTAATTACGTTATATAGCAATCGATAGGGGGGTGATTTTTACATCAAGTCACGTGTGCTGAGTGATTGGGTCAGATAGCTGAGAAGGGCTGTGTGACTCAGTCAAGCATTTTGGTTAGTTAGCCCATTTTTTTAGTTGAACAACAGTTCAATTGTTCCATAATGTAATTCAGTTGCTTTGTCAAGTTCATGAGCACATATCAATTTACGAACCTAAATGTATCTTAATTTGCACACACAATTTATTGGTATACATTTTGGTACACTACTGTCTGTTGATACATAGGCAATGTTTTAGCTTACTTGGCTGGAGTCGATCCCAGTTTGTGAAGCTTAGTGGTTCACCATTTCTCCATTGGTAAACCACAACTCCAGTGGTGTCGTCGCGGATACCCCGGAGGCCGATCCAGTAGTTTCCGTCCCGGTTCCCCAGTTGAGCAGAAAGGAATGCCTGTTCAAATCTAACGGCCAGTAGAGATGGTAAATGTTAAGAGACACACTGCATAGCAAAATGATAACCAAAAGCATGGTTGGGTAAAGGTTAACAATCTTTATCAAGAAACCTTCACCGAGAGATTTCAGACTTCCGGGAAGTGTTTGGGTTTCTGTAAATGTATGGGAACTGTATTGTATGGTCATGAAGAAATACCCGATTGAATTGCATCATAGAATGGATTACCATTATTACGCATATGACTGTATGACGCAACTTACTCCGCTATTTTGACACGGTTTATGTATCATACAAAGACTGCATAGTACACATAATTCCACCCATTGCATACAAGGTCACAGCCCTGATAATTTTGTTCGTCACAAGAAACGTATTAACTTAGTTTCTCGTATCAAAAAGAAGTACCTGTCGGTAACAGACACAAGGTCAGCACGCCCCCCCAGACTGAGACAAGATCGTCTTGCGTCTTGGAACGCTGCAGGGTTATTGTTGAAAAGGTAGCAGCTGTTTTCATACCCAAGCCAACCCTATGGCATTGACAAAAACGACATTGAAATCAGAAGATGATATGACACCGACATGCGATTTGTACGAAAAAGGTAATCTCCAAGTAGATGTCAGGGTGTAAGATCGTAGCGTTTTGCGACAGCCAGTTGGCTGCATACTACTACTCTCCAAGCAGAGGTTTGGGTTTTGGGCTTATTTTTGGCGTGTTTTCTAATAGGCTTTTTTGTCGGGCTTTCTTTTTTCACTGAAATTTCGTTTCTACAATTTCAGTGAAAAAAGAAAGCCCCACAAAAAAGCCTTAAAAACACGCCAAAAATAAGCCCAAAACCCAAACCTCTGCTTGGAGAGTAGCATACTACAGCAGTGACGCCCGGCAGGCAGAAAACGTTACAATCTTCTACCCTAACATCTACTTGGAGATCAAGAAACATACAACCCTTTTTAGAGGTATAGTTATAAATGTGATTCATTAACTTAAGTTTTGTCAGGCTTCGTGCATGAAATTTCTTTCAGGTCAAAGATTGGCAGTTTAAAGTCAAGGTTCTCGTTTTTACCCACCTGTTCACATCCTGCAACGGTAGGTAGCACAGTTGGTTCTGGCAGTGATTGCTTTGGTATCTCACAAACATACGGGTAATGGCTGTCACACTGGGCGTCATTCCAAAGTCCATTCTGTGATAAACACATTTACATTAATATACCCAAGATTAAAATGAAGAAAGCATATCTGATTAGGCAACATGCTATTCATTTTGTATGAATGTAATGCAAAACGTAATGATGGTTAAAGTGCTATGGGCGCGGTCACATTCGTCGAATGATCGTCATGCGATCGCAAACTAAAGGTATTTCTTAGGATAGTCATCCATGCGTCGTACAAAATTCATTGTCTTGTTATTGAAAATGCATTATTAGATCCTTTTCGGCGATTGGTTCTGTCACAGCCTACGACGACCTACGACGAATATGACCGCGATCGAACGGGGCAAATTGAGTGTTGTTACTTCTCACGTTTTTGTACATGTTGACGCAGTCTTCATCTTTTCCTTGATAGTTGTTCGGTTCATTGTTGTTCCACAATGTGAAGGTTGTAGGTGTGCCATCGGACCATTGGAAGAACATCTGCACGTCTCTATCATTTAGACCGAGCCACACGTTGTTAATTGATGCTGGAAGGAATAGTGTGTTTTTTTTAGCAAAAGTCAGTCGACAACCATAGGATGAACTAGCATAAAATCATCTTTGCTTATCTCTTTAACTTTTGCTTCATACGAAAAAATCTTGTGTTTGGGATACACTAAGCAAAACTTTCCTACTGTTGAAATTCTGGCATAGTTTAGCGTTGGCAATCCGATTGTTTTAATGAGCATGCCCCATAACAATGCTTTAGTCTACAGTTTTCCATTGCTTTCATAGACTGGTGTCCCACCTGGTTGAATAAGACTGTAGACAAAGTTTTGTTCTGCCTGGTTAGCGATGGATGCCAACTCGGCTCCCTGCAGCCCGCAGCTCTGGCTGGCCCGGAACCAGCTTTTCAGGTCGTCAGCATCGCCGTCGTACAGTCTGTAACAATTGTCTCCAAAGGAGGTCCAGCCAGTAGGACATCTTAAACCTGTTGACGTTGACAACAGCAGAGTGTAAATGCTTTACTCGGTGATAAATGGAAATTGGATATCACACACAATTCTGGCCACCCCCAAAGCAATATGCATTAGTAGAAAATGCAATAGAAACTAAAATTTACTCTGATTTTTTTCTCATTTGATTTATTTGTTTGTTAGGCTGTATAAAAGACATACAGCCTGGGCTACCAATCCGGCTAGCTAGCCGAAGGTTATTACAAAGAACTAGCCGACTGGCTGACAACTGAATAATATACATACAGTATACAATAACAAGCCCTAACAAGGCATTTACAAAGCACAAGTAGACTTAGGTGCTATATAGCTTTGTAAGTAGATTATACAAAGCAATTACTCATTGTTATGCGGAGATACTAACCTAACAAGCACAATATAAAAGCTGTCTGGCAAGAAATAAGTTATGTTTCATTATCTTGCCAATTCGACAGCAAATCGTTTAAGCAGAATATCAAAATCACATACATTATGTTTTGTTTTGCCTTTGTTGCATGTGACATATATTTTTGTAATGGTTTATCAAAGCTGTATTTCAACGCACCATTCATGTTGAAACTAAACGATGCGTCGTTTGCTCCAGTGCTGAAAGAAACGCGATACCATGTTATGTACAATACCGGGCATTTCACCTGTAAACATGTTAATTATCTTTGTATGTCGACTGAAATTGAATTTTAGGCTGGAATGATTGATATTTTGTTCGTTTATGACTTACCTTTGTGAAGTGACGCCGTTCATCGTACTGCCTATATAGGCATTTAACCCACCAGACATGAGGACTGTCACTTCCCCACCGTTGTGATCAGTGATCTTCCCAGCGTGAATGGCCGAGGCACAGACAAAAGAATCCTTCGAAACAGCAAGATGTATTAGAATAAAGGGATGTCCGTTACATAAAGTTAGAATACAATCATTAAGCCCCTTACCAGTACATAATCAAAGGATGTAAAATTTCCTAATTGGTAGACATAGAAAATGTAGCAAAGGGAGTGTTGTTAGCCTTGAGCCGATCCCGCCCCCTGCAGTTATTCAAGCCTAGAAATGCATTATAGATCTTACATCAGCATATACTCCTGTTCCCCAAACGAAGGAGCTTTGGGATGCACAGCCAGGTGGGCAATGTACTCTGAAATTAAGAAATGAAATGACTCAGTCACTTTGAAGTGTTTGTTTTGTGTTTGCTATATGGGTTTATCTTTACTAAGGACATGTAAGCAAATCAAATCAAATAAATGTCCAAGGATTTTAAGCAACTTCTGCAAAGATATGTTACTGGGAGAAACCTTAGCTTATGAATTATTTGTGGCCTTTTAGCTCGACTAAACACAGCTGTTGAGGTTTGTCTTAAGTTGCAGTAAATGTTACGTGTACGTACGTGTAATACTGCTCTCCAATGGACTCTGCCAGGTCTTTTCCTGTCGATAAACACGTTGCAATGTCTGCAAAACAAAACATCATTTGTAATGTATCAAATGTAGGGAAGTTTATAGATATTTCCTTTCTATGGTGACAGTGTTTGCAAGCAATTATGGCACTAGTATACCATGATATGTGTCTTTCCTCTCTACATTATAATGGATAGAACCAAACTTACTTGCCGGGTCGCAACCCAGAACTTCAAATCGTAAGCTTGCCGCACCCTGGTAGGCCACGGGCGCTATCCTGAAGTACCGGGTCAGGATGGAGTTGGCGTTGGCCAGGTTGTTCGAAACACTGGAGGATCTGTCTGTGTTACCGGTGAAAATCTAAAAATAAGGCAGTTAATAAATTTTTAGAAATCTTTCAAAAATTGAAAGCAAAGAGTTGGACATTGTAAAGGCATATCATTTTATTAATAGAAACATTAACCCAGAGATAGCTGATCTTGACAAAAATATATTGTGCTTTCTCGTGTCAAGTACTAGTCTTTACAAAGTTATATCCAGTATAAGTAGACACATCCGATAGTTCTGTACGAACTTTACGTGATTTAGGACGAATGCAACGGTGTTTGACTCTAAAAAGAAAGATGTATAACCTTATCATTGCCGTCTATGCCCTTGTAGGTCCTGTAGGAAATGCCGTCGTCGCTGAACTGCACCATGTATGTTGTCACCCATTGGTCTGCGTCTTGTCGGCCTTGCGTGATGACACCGGTGACCTGACGTGAACGGGATAGATATTGAAATTGATCGTCTTTCAATGTCTGAGAGGTGTTTTAAAATATCTTAGAGCCCTCTCATTTACGTCAGGAATGGAAGTTTTTTTTGTATAATCCCTGATACCTTCTTGGTTGCCCGAAAGTCGACCTGTACCCAAGGCTGTTGGTCGCCTGACACAGGGACCCAGGCGCCTGGGTTGTTGTCACTGGAGATGTAATTCAAGCGGGCTCTGAGAAACAAAACATTCAACATCATCAGTTTTGTCCCTTATCTAAGTCATAAAGGGGCATGAATCGGAAGGATAGCGTGTACCATCTATATTTTACCAGCAAAATAAAATGAGTTCTTCAATAAGCATAATTGTCAATTACTGAGCGTGACACATTATATTCAAACTACGCCTTGATAGTAAACGGAGCGAATACACACTGTCGGTCTATGAGTATCAATGCACCCTTATCACACTAGGCAAGCTTTATGGACGGAAAATAGTTTTCTGATGAGTTCATACCTCCCAGCATACTGGTTGTTAGTTGAGGCTGACAGTTGGTAATCTGCGATTGTACCAGATTCCATACCCATGGGTACAAGACACACTATGAAGAAATATGATAAGATGTCTCGTCACACTTCGAATTCGTATGGCACGATGTATGGCATGTTCTAACAAACAATTTCGATAATATCATTTCTTTATTACTTCCTGGCTTGGGAGTATTGTTTTGAGTTTCTGCGTTATGCGTTCGTGTGATTTTTGTCTGGACAGAGTAGGTTGACAGTACATAAAAGGGAAGATTGACATGCAGAATGGTAGAGGGTCAAAAGGTCAGAGACCGAGAACCAGCAGGAATTAATGGTCGACATGGGGGAATTTAGGAAGCCGAGTATTACATACTTCAAGGAAGTCTGAAATCTCTGATTTATTGTACATTTGTAAATTGTATGGTTCATTACCAACTAAAATGCATTTTCTTGTACTTGTAACTGTAGTACCTTATCCGTTGACCGATAAACGTGGGGAAAGGTTACTACTTACCGCTTACAGTGCACCTGTAAAGGACTTCTACATATTTGTAGGTTCCTTGGCACGGGTCCCCAAATACGGCGTTGGTGGCCTCTATTGTGCAAGACTGTTGGTTGTCGCATATGCTCTGAATCTGTGGTATTAGGAAAAATTGTATACCTTACTGAGCAGCTGTCGGCTTGTACAAATAAAGTATAAGACTCGAGTCTTGTACTTTATTTGCACAGTATTGATACATTCAATTATATTCTAGGAGTAGACAGATCCTTACATTGTGTAAATAGGTTAATACATCAAATTGTTTGGACCTTGAAACTGCAGTAAAAATTATATTTACTTTTGTTTATTTATAGTTGTAGAAGACCTTACGACAGTCCCTAACCTTTTTTGTGTAGATACAATAGTTCTGCATTATAACGTCATCCCAAGTCACATGTTGTCAAAACCTCTACACCTTTTTGTTTAACCTTCAGTGTTACTTGGAACATACATGTATGAACCAGAAAAAAGACAAAAGAAACCCATATATAAGACAACAATACGACAGGCTTACAGTCTGAAGCGACGCTGGGTTGAGACAGTCTACTACTGATATGGGGTTGTTGGCGCAGACGTTAGAGTCGGTCCTGCCATAGTTGGCTGATACTATTTGAATAACTTCGTCTCCAAGACAACTGATGGTGTCGCTGTTGCGCTCGCATATGTGAAGAACATGCTCATCTGCAAAAAAAACATAAATCGTATTTCTCAATATGTTTTTATATTAAAGTTTTACTATTTGAATATACTGCATTTTAAACATGGGTAATTTCCACTTGTTAACAATAATGAAAATTTCATAGTTACCTGGTTGGCCAACGATGGGAGTTGGAGTCGGTACATTTCCTGTAGAAATAGAGAGGGGTAAGATACAGTCAGAAGTTGCCACAACAGGATGTATTTAACGATGATTTTTAGTTAAAGAATGTATGCAATTCCAAATAATGTGGGGTGTATCATTTTTTCCAATTTTACGTTTCTTTAACAATTAAGAAAGCATTTACTTGTGTTGTAATTGTAGAAGTCTTCCAATTTTTACATGTAGCAGGACAGCACAATACGTTACCCATTAAAAATCCCTCTATTTACTGAAGATTTCAAAAATGGGGAGGGGGTAACTAGTATTTGCAAGAAAAGGACAAAGAAGTTTTCAAATATCATTAGATAAGTGTGTTTTAATCAGCTTTATAAGACATGTCTAAAGAAATATCAAAACATGAATGCAATTTATCGGGAAAAGATACCTCTCATTTTGCAGATGTACCCTCTCAGATTGTCACAGTTCAGATCATTCCAGTTGCCATTGGTAACGGCGATCTCTGTACAGTCTTCGCCACCATTTCCAGCATTGTTAGGCTCCCCTTGATGACAAACGGTTTACATTTAATTCATTAATCTCTCTGTAATTTTGAAATAACACATAAAGGCGCTTAACTTAACGGCGTTAATAAGTTGTCACATTCGTTGTAGGTCGTTGTGCGATTGAACGTTTAGGTACCATGTCTGTTATGGTTACATGGGAAGCTGTTGTGAACAGTTGACTGTGTCACTAATTATTGAGTGATAAAACCAATCCACCAGGCACCGGCCCGGAGTCTTGAATTACATTCTGAGTAGGTTCTAGGGGAACATTGAGATTGCACATAGATCCTGGCAAGGCAAGCTTTCTAAAGTAAAGCACACGCATGCTGCTTACTCTGTTTCAGAAGCTTCCCACGTATCTATTGATACATGGTTTCTCTTCTTTTAATATAAAGGACCTATCTGTCCATTGTCGGCATGACGAATGTGGTACGTACGGTGGCAAAAAGTTAGAAGAACGCCATACTCACCACCACCCCAGTTGAGAAAGTAAAAAGGAGACCCGTCGACCCAAGTCCACCCACCCTCTGTGGTCTGGTCGTGAGCCCCTATCCACATGGTGGCCATGTTGGTGACTGAAGCAACTCTTCCTGTTGGGCGAGAAAAAAGGAATTCCATTATCATACTCTCTGTTACTGTATTCCAATACTAACATTGGTGCCTGAGCAATGTGCTTGTTTGTAGTAGATCAGCGAATCGTAGCGCTGGATCCGATCAAGCCCTGCCAACTCGCATGTAGCTCTACTAGACTTTACCTTTCAGTACAATAGATATAGGAGTAGCAATCAAACGATACTCTCTAAGCAGAGGTTTGGGTTTTGGCTTATTTTGGGCGTGTTTGTAGGCTTTTTCATCTGGCTTTCTTTTTTGCACTGGTATCTTTTTTTATGGTTGCCGTAAAAAAAAATAAGCCAAAATCCAAACCTCTGCTTGGAGAGTAATAAAACGACGGACATCAAAATCACCTATGATATATGCGCTTTCCGAAGGTGTGGTGATGCTGACAAGATCGCCACCGTTAGCTTGGCACATTGACCTGGCGTCGTGCCATGTTCGGAAGGAGCCTGTGTGGAACTGGTAGCAGTAGTCGTTCAGAGGGTTGTCTTCCCAGTCTGGAGGACAAACGTTACTGGTCCAGCCTAAAAATCAGAGGTATGTATACAGTCACAACATTCAACTGCTCATACTTGCTAATTAGTCATTCAACACACCAATAAATTGACTTGATTTGATACAATTTATTTTTCGACGTTATGAAGACATACATCTAGGGCTACCTAGCTAGCTAAAGGCTTTTACAAAGGGCTAGCCCTGGCGATTGAACAATACTGTCAACAATACAAGTGATTACAAGGCATGCATATTAGGGCGTCTTCGAATCACAATAGGACTTTGGTGCTATATATCTTTTTAGATTATGAAACATTTTTATGCAGAGACAGGCTGGTTTACTAACCTACCAAGCGCAACATCTGTGGTTTAAAAGCTATCTAAGAGCTACCTGGAATGGTGACTCACTACATACATAAACTATACACACTACTACATACATACATACATAAAGTATGTACAATATTAAGACAGGTCATTCAGTACGTAAGGAGTGTTTGGGCTGAATGGTCTACGTAGATATCTATGAAATAACCTTACCCACAGTTGTCCGTGGAGGTGGTGGATCCCCATTGTCTGAACAAAAGACGAAGACAATTAAGTCATACATCATTAGAACAGTTCATTTATCTCTTTGTCAGAGCTATCAATGTCAGTAGTAAAAGGCACGGTAATTGCAACTGCAGTGTTTGATTAAATCATAGTTAACTTCACGCCGTTTAGAGATTTCGACGTATGGCTACATGCAAGAACAGTCGACGAAACGTTTTATACTACGCTATAGCCTGGTGGGTATCCAGTCTATTGGATAGGCGAGCTTTCATTTCTTAGGGGCTGTAGAAGCTCTCTGTCACCCCGACTCAAGTTAACTAGGCACTCGATAGGTGCTGGAGTTAATTAAGGTTTATTCGGATTTTTTAAAGCAAGACTTACTTGGGGCTTTTTTGCAAACAGAATCTCGTTTAACGCCGTTGTTGTTGCAGCGGTGGTCGTTCCACCGACCGTTGGTGCGCAACTCCACACAGTCTTCAGTGTTTCCCGCATCGTCCGGCTGATTAGGCAGCCAGTTTAGATAACCCTGTCAAACAAGTCAACATACTAAAGCTGGATGAAATCAAATCAAATATTCAGCCTTTTTTTCTTTATCCTCCCCTTTATGCGTGTAATATCTGGTTCATTCTTTCATTAGTTACATTAGTTTTAATTGTGTCATTTTGGGCGGGTGGACTAAGACCACTCTTTCTCTAAAAGAGTTACTGTCGTTGAAGGTGTTTTCAACTCTTAGAATTCAGGCTATTCTATCTTTTACATTTAGGCTATTCTAATTTTGTGACTTTCTCTTTCATACGACATGAATGCCATGCTAAAGTGACAGTATCCTAAGTTTACCACGCCCTTACCACGCCGGTGTTATCCGTCCATCTAAAGGTACCTTCGGTTCCCCTGTCGTTCAAACCGATCCAAATAGTTCGAGCCGCACTGTGAGCTACAAAAGTAACAATGGCAGTTAAGCCCATAGTCGTACACAAAACAAAAAAAGTATAGACATGATGAACTTGATATATAGTTGTAATTTATTGGAACGTTTACCGTACAATATACAAAAACAACAAGTACTGAAGTAATATCTTAACAGACAAACTAACTTGAGTGTGCCGTCACCATGTCTTGTCATTACATGTTGGAATAAAAATAAATAAAAACAGACAAACGGCATATTCCTATAAAACGCCTTTTTAGATCTGTTCTAGCGTCCTTGGTTTGATTGAGATATCATAAAGAAAACGTAATCTTGGGATTGTATGATGTAATGTCATCGGATATTACACCACTGAATTCCTACACCTCCTGTCATGTGGCCTGTCATTCTCCTGTCATTTGACCTGATGCAAAATCTGAAACCTAAACATTCAAACCCATCATAAATTATGAAAACAATGAAAGGAAGGACTTACAGCGAATGAACTCGTTCTCCTGGCCAGTTCGGATGGACGCTAGATGTGCTCCTACTTGAGTACAGCGGCTTTCGGCTTGTGTCCAGGTCAACTCTTGTGTTCTGAACAGGTAGCAGTAGTTCTCCCAAAGGACCCAGCCGTCATCACAGTACGTTGTAACTAACAAAAAGTTTTTAATAGTATATGTTTCATGATAAAGGGAAAATGATAAACTAGTTTCTCAAAAAAGCTGGAGAAAGAGAGGGAGAGGACGAGATAGCTGAAAAGTGCCGAAGTGAGAGTACAATGAAATTGACCCACAATCTGGTGATTATGGTTTTTGAACCATTTGCATAGTTTTACGACAGCATGGTCCTTGAATAGCGATTGAAATTACAAAGTACACAGATTATAGTATTTTCACCTGGTTTTGTGTCACACCCAAGAAGCTCCAGTCGCATGGCGGCACCAGCTGGGGCCGAGTCTATCGGGTAAACCCTGGTGAAGCGGGTCACGTGCGGTTCTTGCAGAATGTTCCTCACACGCGTGTCCTCGTCGTTGTTGGCGGGAAAAATCTGCCCCAATTAAAGTGATTAAGTCACAACGCCATGTTGGTGCCTTTGATTAGCATTTCAAATTTTCAATTGACTGTAGCTCAAATGGACACGCCGTTTTGTAAAATTTTAGTAAACCTGGACCCATATTTTGTACTGCTTTATTGACTTTTAATGATATTAGGATAAACATGGCAATTTTTTTTCTCTTAAACTTACAGAAAGTAAAATGAAGTCATACCCCGTTCCTATGGTTGATGTCTGTGTAGTCGACCCAGTCATCGTTCGCGGTGTCCCTAAAGGCTAACTTGTAGGTCTGTACCCACTTGTTTGTTCTGGCACCCTGTGTTACTACGCCTGATATCTGTAAAATATCAAAGAACACTCACTCTTCAGGTCTGCATGCTCCCCATATGGGGGAGTAACGTCTCTGTAAGAAAGCCATTAACAAAAATTGACAGGGATGCATCTTTGGTTCCTCAGAGCCCCCCGGGAAGTCAGAGGTAAACTGTTGAGACGTACGAACGTAACACATAACCAGAAGTGTTAACAACTAAGGAGATATGGGGACGAAGGTCCCGTATATGGGGACCTCCAGTCTCCGGCGTCAAACCCGCAGGTAAAAGAACACGGCACACTTATCGAGAAGAGTAGATTTGACTCAGTATGTTTACCTGAAAACGCGTGCGGCTGAGGCCGTATTGCCGTATTTTCAAAAAGCGCCATGCTTCACTCAAGTATAAGGTCAGCAGCTTCATCTTTATTTAAAACACAACACAATAAAAAAAGTAGAGCAGCTCACCCGATAGCCAGGCAGACCCATGTCCACTTCTATCCATGGGGCCGAGTCTGTAGATACTGGGCACCAGGCGGCGCCTACGATACTGGCGTCGTACATGCCCAGCCGACCGTATTTGGCGGCGTGCTGAGGATCAAGTTCCGTTGACGCTGATAGCTGCCCGTCCGGTATGGACCTGTCTTCCATACCGAGCTGTGTGTAGCAGTCTGTGAAAGAACATAACGGTGTACATGAACACGTGCTGACTATGATGGTGCAACCTATGCTAATGTTACGGCGCGGTCACATTCCTATAAACCTGCAGTTGTTGTAAGAGATAGATATATATCGGTAGCACACACAGGAGATTATAAAACTACCTTTGTTCCTTTTCATTAGTCCCTGTTTGCAGTTGATGTACATCCCTTAAAAGACACGAACTTATGGGTCCACAGGCACAGGGCTATTTGTTATTGTTGTGACTTTCTAAGTGCACGTTGCTAACATCACAGACTTACCTCCTGACAGT
This sequence comes from Branchiostoma floridae x Branchiostoma japonicum, assembly GCA_013266295.2. Taxonomy (NCBI): domain Eukaryota; kingdom Metazoa; phylum Chordata; class Leptocardii; order Amphioxiformes; family Branchiostomatidae; genus Branchiostoma; species Branchiostoma floridae x Branchiostoma japonicum. Next base: position 5,498,161 of record CM023837.1, on the reverse strand, counting down.
AAAGATGTTCCTATAAAACAAGAAAAGAAAGTTCATGAATAAACTTTAAGTCACTTGAAATTACCTTATAAAACAATTTTAACATAATTCAGTTTATTGAAAAAGATGTGCATTGTACAAAGATACAATGAAGTGAATACACAAACAAAGATGCAAGTTTCAAAGAAACTGAATTTTACGAACCCTCAGGAATTTGACAAACCCATCCGTGTACGTTCCAACAGTCCACTGCTTCCCACTGCCCTGCGGTTGACCCTGGGAAACAGAGAGATAGTCCAACCTGTCCATACAATCTTTTGCAAGCAACAAACATAAAATTGTTATCTAAACGAACAGGGTATAGGAAAAGGATCATAATATAATACTGATTGACATTACCTGTATACACTCGTGCACAGTCCTCTCTGTTGACGGTGTTTTCCCCAGGATTGTTGGGGAACCAGTTTTGAAAGGTGTTTGGGTAGCCAACTCCATCTTCCCAATGCCATCTTCCGTCATCGCCGAAGTCTAAAAAAAACATTCCATTAATTGCAAATAAAGGTTGAATTGAAACAACAAAATGTTCAGCTTGAGATTAGCTTTCAGGCGGTATTCACCATCTTTCTTTAGCTCGGAAGGGTAATCACGTGACCGGGGGTCAAAGATCACCCAGGACACGTGACAGGTTGAGGGTGTTGTAGACGGGGGAGTAGGCGGCGGCGGCCTTCATATTCCAAAAGATCAAACATGTTAAGAGTTCTAGTCTTCTCGCTTAGACCACTCAAGAAACAGTGAACGGCTGCCTATCACACATACCTGATAGTCCTATCCAAAGGTCTGTCACTCCTGCAGCTTGCAACGACGGGAACATGGAGCTGATGAAATTTTGTTGATTTTGGCTTTAAAAAAAAGATATTTATTATGATTAGACAAGTTGTTTGCCTGTGACATCGTTTTGTAAAAGCATGTGTGGCTATAAGCCGTTACTAAGTCATCTGCAACAAATTCTGTACTGTAAAGGCTGGTGAACTATCATGTACTTATGTATTGTGGCCAGCCTGGCTCCGTGTTGCTCGCAGTCGTGCCTGGCTTCTATCCAAGGTCCTCGATTTTGGACACTGAACTGGTAGCACTTGTTACCAAAATTACGCCAACCAGCCGGGCAAGACCCTGTGGAAGAAAAAGCGCTGTAAAATGTCTCCGCATTTCAACAGTGAGCCTAGTAGCTTCTTTGAGTGAAGGCCGGAACTAGGTTTTCATGACCTCATACCTACGCCAAATAATTATGTATAGCATTGCATAATTCAAGGCCGATTATGTTAAGCTCAAGCTAAATGATATAAGGAAAAAAGAAACAATGAAATCCCCACCATTTGACACTGACGTGTTATAAATGTTTCTTACTGATGAGGCTATCGTTTTTATAAATTACAGAAGATCTGAGACAGCCTTTTCAGCAACAAGATAGCTGTAGCTGGCTGGACGCATAAATGTATGTGACCGGGCCCTTACCTGCAGTTCCTTTCTCACAGATGTATCTGTTCTCTAGTCCACACCGTCTGGTCTCCCACCTTCCCCCGCCTCCATCGTTCAGGGACAACACACAGGTTGCTCCTGGCCACTGCCAACTGTAACAGCCAACAGCATTAGTTTACGTGTTCGCCTGGTAGTCAGATCATCGTGGGCTCCCCGGTAACTCTACGGTGCTAGGATTGTTGCCCGCCCGCCCAGACCCATTTACGCACACCGGTGATTTTAAGGGGTCCGTTTCAACCAATATTTTTCACCAAGTGACGTTTGGTGGACTCTCTGACACCTTACCCAGGGCACTATAGACTTGCTCTACTTGTGTGTTTGTAAAGAACTCTTGTTAACTGGTTTGGTAACTTAAACATACTTCGGCTGTCCGCCAGTAGTAAATCGATCGTAGGTGAAGTTGTCCATTCCATTACTCCACTGAGGCTGGTTTGGCGCGGGTGAATTCTGCAGTCAAACATGACATTATTGGTACGATATCGACAAACAAGACTTTATATCTGATAACAGTACGGCATCCTAATTTTTCTGCTTTGAGGCTTCTGGTACTGATCTGTGTCACATGTAACATAATACCGTCTAATGACTGGTCAAAAGTAAGTTGGGCTTTTAGACATTTGGACATTTTAACTCATTCTGCTTAAATAGATACTTTCCCAACATATTAAAAAATTATGTTATATTCAGAAGTCATATTCTAGATATTTCTTAAGTATGAAGAGATGCTTCAACTTACGACATTTGACAGACCGATCCATATTCCGTCTGGTCTGACGGCCAGGGACTTCTCGGCGACGTAGGCCTGTTCGTCCAGATTAGTGACGGAGATGAGGTTGGCGTTCCTTCTTTCACACTCCTTCTGCGCGTCCAACCAGCTTAGCTTCGCCTGGTTGTTGCTGAAAAAATAGCATCGTCCGTTCAGGAGGTTCCACCCTCCTCTACACGTTGTTGCCAATCCTGTTATGATGGATGGATTGATGAATGAATGAACGAATGAATGAGGAAGAAAAGAATAAAGGAGAGACTAAAAGTACATATTGGAGATGGCTATTTTTGGTTTACATACCAGTCCGTCTCTCGCAAATGTATCCCCGCATATCTGTGCACGCCTGGTCATTCCACCGTCCATTAGATAGGATTTCGGCACAGTCCTCACCGTTCTGGTTGTTTGGCTCATTTGGGCCCCAGTTCCTGCAACGCAAAACAAAGATTTTACACCTCCGTAAAGTATTTACAGTTTGTGTTATTTTTGTGCACTTCTCGCTGATTATGTATATGGCTTTCCCACTGGCTTCAATAAGGCAACAGGCATGCATATAGCAGGAAACTGAGGACAGGAGTTTGGATTAGAGTTATTGCTCATTAGCAGCGTATTAGGCAATGTAGATTTCATGTGTAAAAAGTGGGACATGAGTTTTTCCAGCCGCATACCAAGTCCGCCTCGAAGCCCACTAGACGTTTAGTTAAGCTTTTAGTTTTAGACGTCGCTTTTAAGCGACCTGAAAAACTGGGACGTGAATGTCCCCTGTTTCGGGGCACATTCGTAGTTGGCCCCACGGTCACTAGTCACATGTTATCCGTCCTCATGGGCTCAGTCCATGACCCTAACGTTTGTTGACACCAACTCACGTGACTGAAGGGTCATAGTCCGTGCCGTCCGCCCACTGCCAGCCGTCTTCAGCCACGATGTCGGACAGACCAAACCAGTAGGTGGCGCCTACCTGCGTTCCCATATAAGTCTGCAACGGAAAATCATGAGCCAATGTCACTGTTGTATCCAGAACCCTGCATTATCCAGAACCATAGTCAGGCACGGTGCAAGATAGTCTGCGCTCATCCAGAACGATGCCTGGGGCAAATCTACGTTCTTTGAGACACTGAGACTATCCAGAACCGTGCCAGATCCTAACTATATCCCATAGAACTAGATAGGGACGATTCTGGATATCATAGTCACCGAACACAATATTCATCTGGGAACTGCAATAAATACAAGTTATGAAAATTCATAAGCGGCGTAACTGATCGCACCCTGGGATATTTACAGTATCAACAGAAACAAACATGGTCATGAAACTGACCAGTAATCTGTGTAATTCGTATACTACACTGACCACTCCTCTTTACAGTGGCATCGAGAACATTTCTATAATGATTCTGTAAGTGACGTCTGATATCGGTACGTTCCATGTAGAATGTAGGGGGGATACAAATGATAAACTTGAAAAAGTGATTTCTATCTGCATGTCCAGGTTATTTTCTTTAAAAAAAACAATAACGCTGCTTCTATTCAAACGCGTAGCAATGTGACCTCACTTGTTCGTCTGCGGTAGTAAGACTAGCCAGGTCTGCCTGGAGTTGGTGACATTCGTCCCTCGCGTCTCGCCATGTTTTCGGAGTATCTACTAGCAGGTAACAGGACTGCTGATTTCTCCTCCACCCGTCTGGACATGGCTGCGACGACACTAAGATGAAAAACAAAATTGAACTAATCAGACTACTTTACAAATGATAAAGACTTACAACGGGCCAAATCATAAAAGCCAAAAATACATGACGGAGAACATACTTCGAAGACCTGAAAAAAATCCAAAATTTCCTGGAAGAAGCCGTTATGGTCATTACAGAAATGTGACCACGACACAGTTTGTTTGCTTCATACTGAAGTATTTAACCATGCTGCAACAAATGGTCAAATCACATCAGTAAAACGGCGTTGTCTGTGATCAAAGTCAACATTGATTGATTTGATTTTTTAAAATTTCTAATAGGAATTCAGCATTGATCTACATTTTGCAAAGAATGATGAATATGTCAATATATTCATATCGGACAGTTGTCAACTATGTAACATGTTGTTGAATGTTTCGGTACCAGTAAACGTTTTGAGATGAACTTTAGTCTTACTTTACAAGTTAAAAGGACCGAGGTGTATGACCTGTAGGTCATACAAGAAAGGGATCTGTTGCTGACATGGACTTTGTCTTGTTAACACATCAGATATGTGCAAGGGACGAGGGGGTACAAGCTGCTGATTTGTTTAAACAATTAGACATCAAATACACATTGTAGGGCAGTGTATAATATAGTAGATCGACATGCAGGACGGTGACATTGCATTTTTATGGTGCTGTGTATATTGATTTTTATGGTACATGTGTATATTGTTTACTGGTTATCATTCTAAAAATCATACCAGAAGTAGAACAAACAATACTCAGATTCATATCTTGGAACGTATCCCCGCGTTTTTTGGCAACGCGACTTCGAGGGGAGTAGTTTCCACGAATTACAAGAGATTATCATGTCGCAGTCTGTATAGACCAATCACGAACCCCTCTTCCTATTGGCTATACAGCTATGACGCCATAAGAATGGCTTAAGGGTTAAGAAGAAATCCAAGCATTAATGATCGGACAATAATGCGCTCTTGTAGGAATGATAAGCAGTGATTTGGTTCTTACCATAAGCTCAAAGGGGGTTCTATCAAAATGCATCGTTTGCATCTGTGTGCAAGTTGAAAATGGATTCTCCAGTTGTTGTTTTTCCGAACGAGATGAACCACTTCATTAACTAGCTCTGTGTCAGTTCACTATATATGATATAATAATGTAAATCATTTTTATTAGTGCTTTTCCCTCAGTGTTTACGGTGACATAACGCCAGGCCAGTGTTCAAAACTACCTCATAAACAACCCTGTTCGCCTTGCTCACTCGGTGGTTTATTCGGCGGTATTAAGCCACAAGCCAGACGTTATCTCTGTACACCCCAAAATCTTCCACGACAGGTTAGGATTTTTCGTAAATTAGATTAAAAGAACCCTAGTAATGCATCATCAGTGATCCTCGTGGAATGCAAACTTTAAATATCAAGGTGTTCAAAATATCCCCGAGAAGGCCATAATACCACGGTTACTAATTTTGCGGTATTAAGATACCTGGCGAACTCATACTATGGGAGTTGACATCACTTGACGACCTTGACGTTACTGCTGCCCTTGAACATTAAGATAATGAAATTCAGCGTTGTGGGTAAAGACTGTAACTAAAGGCGAGATGCTAAGAGAGAGTGTTCAATGTAATCATTAACCAAAGACGTATGATATATTTTTGTCATTCGCTTTTAAATATTGGTCTGGTGACGTATCTTAATAACAAATGGCAAAAGAATAATTTGCTTAGCTAACTTCGATTAGATGATGTGTACTTTACGGAGACAAGCGCAAGGAAAGGGTTTATTATAGTCATAGACACAGTCAAATGGGGTCTTTGATATGTCAAAGATATAGAAGTGTTTTCGATTTACTGGTTTATTCAGAAAGATGTTGATATCGTATATGGTCTGAATGCATTGTTGATGCTGTTAATGTCGATGTCATGAATGTTTTCCTTTCATTGAAAATGCTAGTTAAACAAAGTTACATGTTTATATTCAAACGTCAGGATTGTTGAATTCAGCTTTGTGTGAATAGTAAATTTTGTGATTAATGGCACATATAAAAGAAAGAGAAATATGTCATGTTTTCAATATAGGTTAACTTGATTTTAAAGTAGAACTAGAAAACATAAACCTGGTAATCATTTTTACCCTGCTATACTGGCTGCACGTCCGTAGAAGTTTTTTTTTTCTTCTATATTTTCCATTTCTACCTTTGATCAAGGTGGGCGGGGCAATGGGATAGGTAAGGTTGACGAATTCGGTCTATCGGCCATTTGGCAAACATACACTCCAGCAGTCACTATAGTATTATAATAGCAGTTGTGCCACCAAGTTAGCCATTATTAGAACGTACATGACATCAATCGTATTTTTGTCACGACAATATAATTTTTTTATAACATTTGTGAAACGACAATCTTTAGAGGGGATTTTAGAACTTTCAGCTTTAACAGGGAAACGAAGTCGGTCTATCGGTCATTTGGCAAACGTTCACTCTAGCGGTGACAATAATACACCTAGTCTCTACCAAACTAACTACGCTGGCAGGGGAGTTTGGCCGCCTTGTGGTGTGACTGGCCTTCGGAGGGGGAATTCGAAATTAACCCTCCCGCGGACTGACTCTACTGGCCAGCTTATTCCATTCTTTTGCCGAATTCTACGATCCGCACCCCCGTAGGAAGGCCTGGTGGAGGCTAATGGCACCTAGTTACTATCCGTCAATATTTATGACATTTGTGAAACGACAATTTTTAGAAAGAACTAGAACTTTCAGCTGTTACAGAAAGGAGCAACGTGACTGTTTTAAGGGTCCAAAAGTCTTACCTTGCATTGACCTATTAAGTAACTGTTTCTGATAAGAAAATTGTGAGCTTTAAAAATGTGACCTTGATTCATGAACGTGCAGATCTTCAAAGGTTTTATTAATATTTTTCGTTCTTGTAACTTGCAGTTTTCTGAAAACAAATACCTATAGGATAGTGTAATTCTCTATATACTAACAGCATATTGCTACAGAAGTTGTAAAAATATATTGGTCTAGTTTTCTATGGATGGATCAACTCTGAAGGTTTACAGACGTTTTTCTTATATCATCCTCACCAATTATACAATATCTACTGTACATGTTTGTATTTGTTTTGACTGTTGCATTTATGCCCCGCATTCAATCTGGACTCTTATTGTAAAAACACAATATATCTAAGGTCAACTAGTACATAATGTATGAACAAACACCATTGTAACTAGTAGCGCCATGTACTTACCGCCGTTCAGAAGACACAGTAGCAGACACGATCCGAGCAGGAGCATTTCGGACCGTCTTCTCTCCACCATGACTCCCATGTTTCTGCAGTTTTGTAAGATACGGTCTGGGAGCTAACCTTTGCCATACCAAAGTTCGCTTGTGGGCGGGGCGACGAATTCTGCGTTTGAGTTAAAATTAAACATTTACAGGTGTTCTAACACTTTGGAGCGCGGTGTTTTGAAGCTGATACCGTGATGTTATCAAAAAGTTACAAAGAATTATTCTAATGCTCATCAGCATAGTATGAGTCCCCACAACGCTTCAAAACAACAGGAATTCAAAAAAGGTATAAAAAAATAATAGCATTTCTTGACCCCGATATTGATTGCTTACGTAAACAATATTGATTTTTCTTGCGTTTATTTTGTAAAGGGCAAAGGACATGCCAGATTTGGGTACGGGTGAGGGTAGGGGGCGTGGATGCAAACATATATTGGCTTCACTATTACACTGCACTCCCTCGTCCACATGTATCCATTGTCTCTTTCTTCGTGCTATAAGACCCTTTGCAATCATGGAAACCTCGGAGTTTTTTCTTTTTAATTCAGGTATATTTGTAACCTCAGTAGTGAAGCGGTTATCGATGTATCATTACATTTGTGCCATGATTGCTTGAGGCACACTTGTAGTGTAAGCCAAATCAACAGTGATATATATAGAAAACGCTCTTAAGGTATTATATCAAATTTAATACCAACGCCAAGTATTGTATATTTTAATATTTGAATTTGAACTCGCCTGTCCCTTACCTTTGCCCTAGATCATGCAGTGTTCACGTGAACTTCTGGATGCACGTTTGATTGTCAGACAGGTCATTTTTACTGTGCACAAAGGTCAGTCAACCTTCGTCGCGATTGGTTTGTTTGGTTTGTGCTCGGGATGCCTGGCGTGTACGCAGACGAAAATACGGCTGTTATCGCTGCTGCAAATTTATTTTGTAACAATGAGAGGCTGGCACTGAATTTACTCATCAGGATAGGGTAGTGTTTACCATAATCATTAACTACCCACGTGAACAGTTTTGTCTCTTATATAATGAACTGGTCTGGCGGCGTGTCTTAATAGCAAGTGAAATGTGTAATTAGCTTACTATAGGTAACTTCGCTCAAATGATATGTACTTTACTGAGACCAACGCAAGGAAAGTACATGTACACAAAGGGGTCTTTTGATGTGTAAAATGCTGTTTTCAATTGACTGGTTTATTCAGAAAGATGTAGATATCGTAATGAACTGAATGTATTGTTGATACTGTTGATTACATCGTGATCTCTTTCCTTGCGTTGGTGTCAGTAAAGTACATATTGTTTAAGCAAGGTGACGTTAGCAAATCATACTTTTGTCATGTTTTGTTATTGGGATACGTCGTCAGGTCAATTTCTTTGTTGTGGTAGCCCTGAGCTGACAAAGTTGTTTTCGTCCTGGTAGGGGCACCCGGGTAACAGGGACTCTGTTGCAACGTGCAGTGTACTAGTGTTTTGCCGCCTTGACATTATGGTTGTGGGTGTTCTCAACCCAATTTAGATATGCACTCCAATGGTAGGAGTCGTACCTTAAAGGAGGCGTAAAGACGTCAGAATTACACAATTACCCCTTACTTTGTGCTGGTGTATTACGCCGAAGGGCGGTTATACCGGCTATATAAATACAGATACTTTGAAGCGACATAGTTGAATAAATGACATACGCCATATTTAGAGTGCATGCTACAAGGTACATGGGTGTGATGAAAATGTGTTACTTTCAGCCGGGCTGCTAGATAAAGCTTTAGAGGAACTCTGCGTAGATGTTTTTCTGGGCTTATTTCATTAATGCATTTACAAGTTATGTTTAATATTTGTTCAGCATGTTTCCCATACATTCATAACATTGTAATGGGGGTGCACCGGTGAGACGATTACAGCCCCCCCCCACGAAAAAAAAAGAATACAATACTCACAGATCCAGTATACATGAAACTATATTTACTCTATATAATACTTTGTACAAACATCTTTGACGTCTGTGTATCTCCTTCTCAAGTCAGAATATTGGAAAATACCGTTTTCTTTTCGTACAACAATAGATACATAGATATATAGATATACGTCACAACGTAGCCAACGTTCTCTCCACGACTCATAGAGCAGTTCTAAGCGCTCTAGATCTGTCTGCTTAAAAAAGCAGTATGACAGGTATACTGCAGAGAATCCAAAATCAATAGAGGAGTTGAACATCGAGATTCAAACCAAATTCTATCCGATTAAAGTACCAATTTACAACAAAAAAAGTCTTTTTTTAACTCCATGTTTACAAGAACAGCTCATACGACAAGAATGATCTGTGTTACTACAACATTTTATGGTCCACAGCTAAATTTCTTTAACAATATTATACATGCATAATGCTAATCCTCTTTCCAACGCCTGGCATATACTGTCATCATTCTCTTCACTCGTTCTCTTCACTCGTTCTTTCCGCAAACTGTGAGAGACTGGAATAGTCTACCACAAGCCACCACAGATATAGCAGAACCTAAAAAGTTCAAGGAGGCTGTACTACAACAACTAAGACAGCAATAGCGCAGCGAACTCCCCCTGCACGTGTGGCCCCAACTGAGGGGCGTTGTGCAGTAACCTATATCAAGATCAAGATCATTCTATCGTGACGTTTGATATCATGATAGTAGGCATCCTTCCATGTCGAAATATGGTAGTGGTAGCACTCAGGTGTTATGGCTGCGGGCAGCGTGGCTAGCCAGTCATATCCTTGCATTACCTCAATATCATATTCTAAGCTGATTTATACATATATATGTATGGCTAAGTAAAGGTCTTATACCAGAGAGCTTTGAAATATAATATCTGTAAGTCATGCAATAAATCAATAAATAGCTCTTTGACAAACACAGCTCACACAGCAGTTGAGCAAGCCGGCAACTCGTAGTTGTCTTCACTGCCGGAAGAGGGCGTCAGTAGACCATCAGGGTCACTGCTGCAGTCAGAGTTCCCCTCAGAGGTGAGCGCTATAGCTAGCTCTTCATAAGGCACCATTCCTTCGTTTTCAGGGGGATACAGACCAGCTTCTGTAAATCGCACAGGAAAGACCAACATCTTAATAAGTGTTTATACCAACAAACTTTTATATGCATAGTTATGCCAACAGAATCTGTGCCATACACTATAAAACATACAACGTTTAATCCATACTGGACAGGTACAAACATTGGATAGGGAGACGTATTACCGCGCTGAATGTGTGCCAGCGAATCCGCTACCCACTGATTGACGTCACCGTTCTTGACATCGGAGGCCTTCGTGGTGTCGGGAACAATGGCAAGGTACTCCTGATACAAGAAATACAGAGATAGATTACTAGTAGTTTCCAGATGACTACATAGACCCTTTACTGATGACTGTTGTGTTCCTATTATCAAATGTATTTTTTCTTTGAACCATATAGTTTATATCTTGTCTTAAGTTGGGATAAGTGCAACTGTGTACTGACAAGAGCTACGTTGTCGTACGATTTTGATGTGGTAGTATTTTCTAGAAGACTGTGATAGAAACAGTCGTCGGCAAGGATCTAAGACAGCAAGTTTCGGTTACAAGACAGCTGAATTTTGTTCGACACATGCACGACTGTCCCAAGAATTCCCTCAGTTAGCGATCGTACGACGATCGTATGAACAATGTGACCTGGCCCTTACAGAAGTTAACTTTTGTGTGTTTGATACATACCCTGTTCTCGGAGAGCATGCAGTCCAACTCTGCACACAGCTCACCAAATGTAGGTCTCGCCTCGGAGTTCTCTTGCCAGCACTTCAACATGATAGCGTACCTACATAAATGGATTATTCAATACGTCAGTCTGAAAGAACATTACAGATTGCCAAAATAACGCGTACTATACTTTCATCTGAAGAAAGTATTGAATTTCCATTTCCCCCATTACATGTGCAGGGCAAACTGTATCATATAGTGAACGTTTCTTTTTGTGATTTGCTGCATGATTTTTTTTACTTACTTATAGTATATTCCTCCAATGTTTCCGACAAACAACCCCTGCAGTTTTAAAACAAGTTCCTATACAGCCGAGACCTAAACCACTTCTCGACGTCAAAAGCTACTTCTTAAAAAAAATCAAAACCAGAGCATGTCCAGAACAGAAGATACCTAGACAGGTTCCGCTGTAGTACCAAGGAAAGCCGCTAGAAGGTCAAAGATCGACCTTGGCCTTATAGTCCCCAAAGAGCTACCTACATATCTAATGTCGTCACAACTCATCCATGGCTTCTGTAGCTATTTCTTGCCAAAATATACGGAAACACAAAAAGACGGACAGAGAAAGAGACAGACCAAAAACAAATCATCCAATTAAACTCTCTTTTCCGTCACCGAAGTGAAAACCTGAACTTACAGTTCCTCGGAGCAGCCGGTAGGTCGGAGCATCCTGAAGCCAGTTTTCAGCAGCTCGCACACGCGCTCCGGCGGGATCCCTGGGTAGGGAGTAGCGCCTGCGCAGAATACTGACGTTAGCAGTGAATTGCCAGCCTGCATGTGGCGTCAGAATTGTTTCTGTGGACTCGTACAACATTTTAACCATACAAAGGTGAATTCTGGTATAATCTTAAAGTTCGTTGTTTGATCATGTTTCAGACTACCATCCCTCATGTTGTTGTGGCAAATTATCTGAATCATCAAAGATTGTTATCAATCATATAGCCAGGCTGTGTGGGCCAGTCACCAGCCTCCATTCCTATTTGTTATATACAGCCATAGCACCATGAGCAGGAAGTAATGACGAAGAAGGCCATGCATTATAAATTGATCAGCCAAAAATGCACACTTGTAGGAATGGTGGAATTTCAACTTTTTGAAACTGCCAGTGTCACGATAATGATGGCATTATGGCGCATTTGGATCGGTGTTTTGTAAATTGAGAAGCATAATTCAATTGTATTAAGAATGGTTAGAATATGTTAGAAAATTGTTTGCTTACCCAACGTGACGATTTCCCAAAGGAGCACTCCAAACGCCCACCTGTTAAGGGCATAAATTCTATAATTATGGTACATATGTAAAACAAAAATACGTCCATCATGTCTAAAGTTTAAGAAAAGCATAAAAGTCGTACGTGGTACACATTGAAAATGTTTAACTTACACATCACTTTTGGTGGTGTAGATGTTGTCAAACAGTGACTCGATAGCCAGCCATTTTACGGGTACACGGCCCTAGTAAAGTAATAAAAAAAGAAGATTTGACGTCAACATTACTGTTTTAACATCTACATATTCGTCTATAGATAAAGGCGCACGTTAGTCAAGTGCTTCATACACATATTTTCAATCAACAAACAACTGTCCTTAATTGTTGTTATCTCAGAAATTCAGAATAGTGAGAATAGTATTTTCCCACCTTGCTCTTCTTCATGTATGCGTCTTCCTCGTACACATCTCTTGTCAGACCGAAGTCAGATATCTTCATGACGTATCTGTCTGTCACTAGGACGTTACGGGTAGCCAGGTCCCGATGCACCAACTGTGAAATTGCACACTTATTAATCATCAACAAACCAAATTCGTCTTCAACCATTGAAATATCTATTAGAATATATTGGAAGCTTATTGAGGAAGGAAAATCATACGTGGTGCAAGTATGCGCTAGTCTAGCTAGCTGTGTCTACGTATACGCCCAATTGGAAGTTTGTATCTGTAACTGGTTTAACATTAACATTGTTCATGTCTTATTACTAACCTTCATCTCTGCTAGGTACTGCATGCCCTTGGTGATCTGCCACGAGAAGGATAGCAGGTCCTTTGGCATCAGGCTATCCTCGTCGCTGTTCGAGTTTGGGTAGTTGTCATCCAAGAAAAGCACGGCATCCTTTCTTTTACTTCGGAGAAAGTCCCTCAGACAGCCATGTTTTGCATATTCCACAACGACGTAGACCGGGCCTACACAAAAAGAAACATGACAGCATAACCAATATCTTATAAACAATAACTTTTACTCTACGGATTGTTGACTGAAAATTCAGTATAGTTTAATGAATGAATCTTTATTGCATATTCCTGCCCATATGGGCTAAATGCACAAATTGACCAAGTGTGGTCTAGAGGATATACAACAAGGAGTATTGAACATTGAAAATGCTACGTTCTACTGCTAAATACTAAAAGTCTGAAATTATAGCTGTATACTACTTATCACCTATTGCTAATAACCGTTTCTTCTCTCTTTTTGAAACAACTGGAAACATAGCTGCATATTTTTTCCAATATACAATCATTCCTGCAAGACATCAGGTATTTGAAAGTGGCCTGTTTTGACATTTTCTTACATAGCTTGTCTAATTTTAAAGTGTTGAATAGCGATTGGCGTTCATTTTCATATAAGGTACAGTCAAGTAAAAAATGTGTCTCATTTTCAATACATAAATTATTACAGAATTCGCAAGTTCTATCTTTCACAGGGGTACGGCTATGCCTACCAGATTCTATATATAAAGTATGGTCACTAATACGAAGTTTACACATGGCTCTGCGATGTTCGAAGTTTGCGATGTTTAAATAAGTTTCTCTTTCATAGATTTATATAAATGCTATCCCGGCTTTAAGCTGCTGCTGTTTTTGAAACTGTTTTTAACCCTGATTGTATTTGATCCTCTGGCACGTAATTTTCAAATAGTTGCATTTGTTAATAATTCTAAACTCACCATGTTCTGTGCAGGCCCCGATAAGCTTGATGACGTTCGGATGAGACACCTGCGCCAGGAGCTCCAGTTCTGAGATGAGATCACGCATCTCGGATGCAGAGGCATAATCTGTGGATACAGACAGACTTCAGTAAGTACAGACGATAACGTTCATTGAATCATCTGGTTGTTCGGTGCCCCCATCCCCTAGTTTGTATGCATAGAAATGTATGCATAAAATCATTGAAGACAATAATTTAAGTGATACGTCCATGCGTCGTGGGCTGTAGTACGGTTTTGATGCCGTAGAATTTTCAAGTAGGCTGCGACAGAACCAACCGGCGACAAGGGTCTAGGACAGCATTTTCCGTAACAAAACAGTTGAATTACGCAGGAGATATGCACGACTATCCCAAGAATGCCCTCAGTTTGCGATCGTACGACGTATGTGGTGAGGCCCTAAAAGTAATAAGCCACCAGGGCACATTCACTGTTTTGCCAAACACATATCCATACATTGGGCCTTGTAAAGTTGTTTTTCATTCCATTCAATCATTAATTCATTATCTATTCATCCCTATCCTTGGGGAAGATGCCTTACCTTTTAACATTTTGACTGCCACTGATGACACGCCCTTGGCATTGGCCACGTTCGAGACCTGTGCTTTCACAACCTTGCCGAACTCGCCTTCTCCAATGGTTTCTCCCAGAACGATGTTCTCACGAGGTATTTCCCACTTGGCGTCAACCTGCGGTAGGTATACGTGTCGTTATCATTATGTAGCTTAGGGAAAGTTATACAACTGAGGGAAGCAGTCCAACCTTTCGTCTTACTCTTTTATTAATATAGGTACATGACCCATACTATAGACAGCACCAAAGCAGATATTCAAGCATACACAAAGATGTTCGTGAGTGGGTCATAATTATATCTATTTGAACATATTTGGGTAATATTTAAGTTAACTTTAAGTAGTCTGTTACCGACTCATCAGCCAAATATTACTTAACAGTGAAGTAAAATGTCATGGGAATGATTAAGATGACATTACAGACTCACCCAAGACAGAGGGTAATATCCCCCACTGGCGGCAACGGTGTCTGGGAACAGTGGGTCCCAAAGAGAGGGACGTCGGTATCTGTAGGTACTGTTCACGTACATGGACGGAACGGCAAAGTTTGGAGAATCGTCATCTTCCTGGGCGTCACGCGGCGGAGCCTTGTTGAACCGCCGAGACAACATGACGCCTGCTACGGTGGCCGATACAGCAACAGTCAGCCCGAGCCCGATGGCCAACTGGCAGCCAAATGCGCATGTCGATATTCTCTGTTTTCTTTCTGGAATAAGAGTGTCACATTTTTTCCCTTCAAAATACAGGCCAAGATTTGCTAGCCTCTACCAGGCTTCGGGAAGCGGCTGGAAATCGGCCAAATAGACAGATGATATGCAAACTTCTCTCTCAGCGCGGACCATCTCCTTGGCATATCATCTGTCTATTTGGCCGATATCTACTCTTTCCATCCGCTTCCCGAAGCCTGATAGAGGCTAAAGATTTGCAACAAAAGCAGGAAGGCAAGAATATGAGAAGGGGCATCTGATAGGAAAAAGGGTAAGTAAACATCATCAATAATTACAACAACACACACACGTACACACACACACACAAACACACATACACTGGCCATACATACTTACTTACCTTCTTTAGATTTCTGATTACTAGTTGTGTCTTTGTAGATAACGTTATCTGGAGACCCTGTTGGCTGTTGTTGTGTTTCTTCTGGTGCCTTGATGGATGGAATACCTACAAAAAGCATGTAATACACAAATAAATTACATCATACAGTCCCCACCACAGTTCCAGTGTATTCACGGAAACACTTTCCAGAAGTCTGAAATCTCCGATTTCTTGTTAAAATTTGTACATAGGAATAAATATTGTTGTGAGTACTAACTTGCTTCTCCCGTTATCCCGGGTGCACAGATACAGCTCCGCGGAGTTCCGCAGTGACAGGGTCCTGCCGCCGCACCCACGCCTCGGGCAGGTGTGTGATCTTCATTCATTCTTGCTAGTCCAGAGATTTCGTCTATAAGGACAAAAAAATTATATCTTTATGGATGCACAACCCATTTGTTTCTATTCTGTTCGTGTCATAATTTAGTTCCCCATATTAAACTGCCTCAAGACCAGCAGTTACTTTTCAAGCACTACCATTCTCTTCCCATGGACGTTCCCTGTGGCAGAAAGCTTTCAGAATATGTTATCATCAGGAATTATAGCACTATATCATTAATAATGAAAAAGGTGCTTATTTATCACAATGTATGTGCTTCAACATTTTTGTATGTCAAATATAAGTAGTATAATTTCCTCATACCACTCCTACACGACGTCACATTTATATATTTCCCTAAAGAACTTCAAGTCCACGGCATGTCCCTCTGCAGTACCAAAGAAAAGCAATAGGAGGCCCAAAATCGACCTTGGCCTCCGTCTTCCTATGACCTACCAACATGCTAAACTCACAGTCCTTCCATAGCTTCTTGGGTTATGCTTCCCAGAGCTCGAGTATGCCGAAACACGCCAAAAACAGTGCATCATTCACGGGGATAATAATCCTACTCCCTACTGTACAAAATATCAATGCCTAAGTAACATTTTGATTACTACTTTACTTACAAGTGCAGTCTTGTGGGCACAACTCAGGATGATCCTGTTCCATCTGGTCACACACGAAGTCTGGACACGTCCGAAAATCCGGCGAGCATGTAGCAAACCTTTCAGGAGTAAAATTAGTGGTTAAATGATTAAGACAGGGGAGTACGGGTTTATTCACTCTGCTTGCGTTAACTGTAAAACATTAAAGATAGTTTCCTAAAATGCTAATTTGCCATGGTCACGCGTGGACACTGCGTGCAAAGAACTCGGAGAACTGACCTTCGACTCATCCGTTTTAAGAGTTGTGATCGCCATTGACACCTGCCATTGGGAGAACCAGGACCGCAGCCATTCTCACAAGCATTGGCGTTCATATGGGAAGCACACAGGGACGGGTCTGTCAACGTACAATGACATTTTGTGATGGCAAAAACGACGGAAAAGAAACAATTGCACTTAAGAATGTCAGTAGGAGCTATGCAGGCTATTTTGACTTTAAAATCTATCCCATTTTCTGGCTTACAGAAGAAATTTATCGCCCACCCTTCTGAACGTTACAAATACGATAGCAAGCGTTACATGTCTTTTTGTTGCACTTTCTTCTTTCATTGTGGTTACCGTGCAAAGGCGGTCGCTCTAACGCCACTATATTAGGGGCTTAACCCTGCATTGCTATTTGGAAAATAGTTTGCCATTACTTAACTTAATTTACTTACCACAAATTGTTGAGTAATCACCATCTTCCCCGGTAGCTGTAAGATTAAGGATACATGATATTATCACCAAATACAGCTACATATGCTAATTATAGTGAAGGCTTTTTAGTCAGTGATATAAAATGTAGGTGTAGTAGTTTTCTCTTTGTTCGATTTATCCTCTTTATATCGATTTACGGAGCTAGCTTTCATTATCTTCCGAACTGGAGACCAGGTTTACTTGCAGGCACTTGTACTCCTTCAGCAAGTAAAGCAATAAGTTATTTGTGCAATAGTGGTCAATTTTATCCTTGCCTGAATACACGAGGCTTTACAATCAAAGGTAGTAAAAATAGAAATGTATTTCATTCCAATACGTTATAGTTATGGTTATAGACTAAATCAAACAGGTTAACTACATGTAGACGTATATACATCATTGCGTTTCCTGCATTAAATGTAAATCAATATCCAGCTCAATAACCAGTACCCCAACGTTGAGGTTAGAATCAATAGTCCTCTCAAGGTTATCAGATATTAGATACAAATGGTGCCTAAACAGGAAGCAAGGGCTTCAATTTCCGTCGGAGGTGAGCTGGCGGAAAAGACTGTTTATGAAAAGAGTACTTTTTGCCTGGTCTTTATGGTTGCCTGCTTTAATCTAATCACTCCAAGGTGAGAAGGACGTAATCTCCACCCAAAGGCCGGCCCGGGGTTATGATGGTGTAGAGGATGGAAATTACAATTTAACGCCGTATCGATTTACTATTGTAAACATTTGTATGCGTCAGGCATGGAATCACATCTTTTCTTCACTCGCTAAGATATTTAAGGAATTATAAGTTACAATTTTGTAAACGTTGACCACGGAAAGAAAACTTTTTATGTTGCCTAAAAGTTAATAGAATTTGTGGGTGATTTTTGTCTGCATGTATGTCAGCCGTCTTAATTTATGTTTGTTTATATCATCTGAACTAAAATCAGATTTAGCCACAAATCTATGTATTAGACATTAGAAAAATTGAGGATAAACACAAACAAAACTTCGTGGTGATCCATGTCTACACTTTTGATTACGTGGTCTCTATTTTCTTCATTCAATTGACACGCATGGCTTGGGTCAAAGCTATCGCTACCCTCAAACTACACGGCAGGTTCTCATAAGGCAGGGGTCAACTCGGTGATTGGACACGTTTTGCAATCGGACCAGGAGAAAAGAGAATCGATGGGAAGATCAGACAAGGCATCCAAATTAAATAAGTCTTTGTCAATATCACTGCCGAGAGGCCGGTGAACCATCACGTAATGTTTTAGGTTGTCCTCAAAATGTCTTCTTGGATACATCAGACGTGAAGACTCCATAAAAATCATTCAAATTTATAGTTCATTGTTATGTATCTCTTAATACATGGTTCGTTCTAAATCATAGTATGCTTCCTTCCCGAAAAGATATCATAAGTGTCCTCAAGTGTTTCCTAAAATGGAGAATTCTATTCAAAACCTGTTATGGATGTCATGTTAAACCATTCAACTCAAACCCTTTATCTGCATAATTCTTCCTCCCAAGAGGTATGAAACCGTGGTGGAATTGTAATTAAGCTCTGCCTGTTTGAATAGCCTGATTGAGTTTTCTGCCATCAGTCGACAACACCATATTCTCATCGGCCATGCTTTGACTGATTAAGGACGACATCTGCACATATCACTGCTGCTGCTGATGTGGAGGGTTACAGACCTGTAGCATTTAAGGAGGAATCCTAGAGAACATACCAAGCACAACGTTCAGACAGAGATTCGGACTATCTATGCCGAAACCAACTTTACGAGGTTTTCTATTCCAAACTAAATTGCTTGGGAAGGCTTTCATTGAGGAGCTTTGACATGACAACTCTTTTCACCTTGTATGTCGATACTTGCAAAAGCCGTCTGATTGGTTGCTGGGTCGTAGGCCCGCACCTCGTACTGGAAAAATCCAGGTGCCAGGACTGAAAGTAGCGTCTCATTCTGCAGGTAGATATTCCCTGTGATGGGATGGATGCTGAACACTCCCTGGGCACGTTCCGTGGATGAAGCGATAGAGTAGGTAATCGAGCAATCCTCCGGGGCTGCTTCAACCAGAAGCTTCTGGACCTGTGGAATACCAGGTGAGCTCTTTTTTTCTGCTTTGCAATATACTATATCCAAAGGGGCTTTTGAAGTTTTTGACAGTTTGTCTCATACTGAGATATGCATTGATGTATCTTATAATTGAAACGGATGTTAAAACTAAAGTCTAGCTAAGATAAGCTTTCAGTAAAATATTACGAGCGTAATTTCGTTTGGCTTCATCGCATGTCAATAATGTCATGCATCTTTCTGTAAGCGTCTTGGCTTCAATGATCCCTGAAATCTGATATCCCGGAACTGATTGGTGGAAGCCAAAAAGGGAAGCTTGCCTTGAGCGAAACAAAATTGATATCATTAATTGCAAGTTGATTCCAGTGTAAACTTTTCTTGTTCGCATTTTTGCGGAAGGTCTCCGAGCTATCGTTAACATCACTGGGGATTTATTATTTGCAATGAGTGTCGGCCGCAGCGTAACCTCACAGGCTGTAACATATCCAGACGCCCCTCTTATAAAAAAATACCTTTATTGTGCTTCACACAGTGAATACAGAATTCTTCATTAGCTAATTCATTTCCACAACTCAAATAGAATTCAGTCCACTAATGTTGTCTCTGTGGGGAATAGGCTTTCAATGAGGGGATCACTCATTTGCTGACAGGGATTGAAGTGCTGCCTTAGCATATTTTGCATTGCAATGTTCGTGGAATAACTACAATGTGATTAGGTCGTGCTTGATTGCTCTATCGCTATGCTGCACAGTCAGTCTGTCTTCAAATACAGTTACAATTCAATTCCTGTGATGAATAGAAATTAAATAGGTCTTGCAGAGACTAATGTACCTATTGAAGTTTTTCTAATCATATTAATGGGGAGTTTTAACTACAAATCATATTAGTTGTGTCACACTGGCTGCCAGACTCAGAGCGACCCAACTGTATAAAACTATATATAAGTATCAAAGAAACTAGAGGGAAGCTGTACCTTCTTCTATTTCAGCATGTTTAGTTAAAGGAGATTTAACGTAGTATGCATTAGTCTTTAATATCCCAGTTGCAGATAGTGCTAGACTCTCATTGCATTCTATCAGCGTAAAGGTAAGTTTACTATTCTTCAGCACTTGTGCATTTCGCTACCCTCTATGAATAATTTTTCGTCAAAAATTGAATCATAAATGGGACTTTAAAATAAAAACATTACGTACCCTGGTAAACTTTGTTGCACGCTTGTCCACCTCGGCTCTGTAAGTGCGGTTTTCAAACTGTAGCTGTATCGGATCGACGACGATGGTGAAGTTCAAAGAAGCGAAATCTTCATTCTGTACGGTGTCAGCTGAGGTATCTTTCCATGTGAGTCTGACTGGATATTCACCCTTCATCATGTATGGCACTGTTTTCTTCAAAACCAGGTCTGAAAGAAAAAAAAGTGTTTTGTTACCGAGGGGAAAATCCATAAAAAAACTAGGGGAAAGAGTTTTAAATGAAATATTAACCCCTGAAACAGTTTATTTTTATACGGTACTTCATTTAACAGATCCCAATGACTGCAAAAGCTTGTTATATTTGGAACACCATTTATATTCATGTACCTGTAGAAACCAGACTCATGCAAGAACATACGGGCACCATTTTTCTCCATTGCTTCTAGAGTAGCAACACTGCGTGCTGATCTGATAAATAAGGCATAAGCCACGTTGATCCTCCTAATCATCCCTCGGTGCCTAACAGCTTTATCTCCGGCCTGATTGGGTTCGGCTTCACACGCTCTATGCGATGAGAGTAATTTCGGCAGTCGTTAGTAGCTGTATTACTCAATTACTGTCCTCATCGAGCCTTGACGAAAATCGATTCCCGCTCTTCTTTATCCTTTATTTAGAGTCTCTCCCGTGCTGATTTATATGGGGAGGTAATTGCTGGTGCAAATGTGGCAGAGAATGTTTACGTAAACCCCTATCATGGAGTTTTAAACGCGTTCCTATTTTGTCATCGTCACACGCTAATGAATTCATCCGGTTTTGTGAAGTCTGGTGTAAGAGAAGACATCCGTACAAATTTGAAACTATAAACAGATTCAAAGCAAAGTTAAAAGGAACGCTGAGATCATGTATGTGTTAGAGGCAAAAAAAGTAATCAGTCAATACTTACATGTTTTGAGAAGTGTTCCAGGAACTCCCGTTGGGCCCTCTTGCTCTTCAATGTCCAGTTCAGTCTCGACAAAATCAGAGATTTCTGTTTCTATGGCAACGTAATAGCGGTCGACTTCATGTGGATTTGGCACCAGGTCAGGGTCCCACAACTCCACTGGACGGGACAAAATCTTACTTCCCTGCAAATATGTGAATATTTGTTTGGTTATGTTGGAGCTAGACCTGCATATTACAAACTACGTGTCGTGAAGTTTACACTATGGCATTGTTATACAAACACAGTTTTCCTTTTTTGGTCATATTCTTTACTACAGCAATCTAAATGAAACGCTACAAGTACTTTTAGCATTGTGATTTCTTTGATTTCTGAACACTATAGATATATTGAAAGTTGAGCGACATGAATAAGATTTGTATGGTCTATGGCTTTATTAATTGAATAGGATTTATGACATAAAGGTAATTTGAGACACAACAAAACATTTAAAATACAATTCTTTATCAATGAAATTCGTTTAAACTACTAATGAGATTTGTGATGCTTCAATGGTCGCTCAACAGTCGCCGCCTCAGTGAAAATGTAGTCGTCATTAGGCTAACAACGCGGGCTGAAAAATAGCAACATTTAGTCAAATAGAATAATTTGCCAGGGGAGTGTGGCCACCATAGAGTTCAGGTGCCCGCCAAATTAGGAAAAATGTTGCCCTAACCGCCGCTTAGTCTCCTTGCCAATAATTGGCTCTATGTTTGCTGAATTCTGCTGTCCATAACCTCCTTAGGAAGGCCTTGAGGAGGCTATTAAAATAGGGTTATTCGGAGCACCACAAAAGAAAGCTGAAGATCACCTTGTGTCTATCCAAAATATTCACGACATTTTGCCGATTTACGATCGGCCGTAGACTCGGCTGGTTGTCGTTCAGGTCCGTGACCTCCACATGTGCAGCGACTGTTGAGATGGTCTCGGTTTTCTTGCCACCGGGCGTCCTGTGATGAAGTCTACAGACGATAGTTAGGAGGTAACTATCTGTGGTGTCCCGGTCAAGCTGCCGCGTGGTTACCAGCGCTGAGGACTGTCTGTCAATGGCTAAGTCTCCATCCTCATTACCTGAGTAAGGACGCAACGACAATTTAGGGTTAGCGCGGACATGTAGGAAAATTGTGTTCTGTGTTTCAATATGTGACGTTTCAATGCACCATAAAAACGTTTATCTATTTGACGAAGTCCTGAAATATATGAAAAAAGTCCCAAAATATGAAACACGCTAAATACATTTTTGTTCAACTAAGATTGATAATAACTAACAATCAAAAGTATTTTACATTTTTCTATAAGTAATATGACTTAGGTACACAATATTACATTTTATTGCTTACAGTGTTTATTCCTTCAGTCTAGTTCTATCTACGATGGTCCTGCTATGTTGATATACAATGTACTTTGTAGGCATATGTTTCATATAACCGTTGCTATGAGTCACAAAAATCTGTTTACAGCCAAATCGAGCAGTAGACAAAATCTCTCCGGTACCTTGACTGATGCCGTACGAAGCTCGGGTATGGGGGCAACTGTTGGCAGCGTACCCTGGCGGAAATACAAACAGAACTGCAGGGGCTGACTCCTCTTCCACACTGAAGCTCAGTTCGGTCTGACCGAAGCAGATATCTTTGGGGTCACAGTTGAACGTTTGGTCCGGTTTTACCTCGACCTCCAGTCGTATCCAATCTGTATCGTAGAAGTGGTCGGAGGACGCAGCGATCGTGATTATCCATGTGATGTTCGATAGGCCTGGAATTATTGAAAGTCATAACAACGTTTAAGCCCATATATCATCAAAATAGTACAATATTAGTATCAAACTACAGTACTATTAAGTCAGTTTAAACTTATTTTTGATTTTAAAATGGTTTAACTTAAAGATCAGTCTATTTGAATGAGGGTTTTAGAAGTATAAATTGTTCAAATCACGTAAACACCAATAACCAAGAACGTAACAACTTAAAATCAATAAAATCCACCCTGTCAAATCAAGCAGGAAAAGAAGCCACTGGGCAACTTTCCCATATCAACTTCTATCAACTTATATGTATTATCAAAGGTCCTTGCTAACGTAGTAAGAATCGAAGAAGTATTGGGCACTCTTAATACATGCATATGGGTACACAGTGCCGCCTAGCAGATTAAATCTTAACACCAGGGGACCGAGCAGGCATTATGCTACTATATACACCTCCGGTCAGGGTATTAACTCTTTATTGCCGTACCTTTTCCCTCACAACGTGGGTTATTCACAGACGTATATACACGTCCGTCCTGTGGGGCGATATAGAAGATTCCAGAGTCGACTGCAACTGTTTTCTCATCACCGTTCTCCCCGCACGTAACGTGACGTATGCTGTACGTCAGAGTGACGTTACCCCGTGAGACGGCAACAACCTGTGCGATCGGTGACAGGACGTCGTGGTCGCCGTACACAGTCGCACTGTAGAGGAGTCGTGGGAAGTAGAAATCTGCAGGTGAAAGCAGAGCGTTAATCACTTTTGGTAGTAGAACTTCTCTTTCAAACCCCATACCAAAACGCCGAAATATACAATGGCGGACAAATACCCAAAGCAAAAATTCTATACAAGATAATGAATGAAAGAATATATAAATTTATAGATAAAGAACTTTATTATACATGTATACACACTAGTTAAGTACAGATCACAACAGAAGAATAATCTACATTTAGATGTATAAATTTTGACATTGTCAAGCTAGCACGAGTAGTACTAGTACTATAGTAAGTAAATTCGGCTTCTCGCTTCTTTGTAATGTAAAATTCGGAAATATAAGAACAGATATGTTTTATAATCAAATTGTGATAACAAATGACATACTAACGGTATGGTAGCAGCAACGACGTCATGTCGTGTATATATTATTAACTCTACATTTAATAAACACTGGATAAGGCAATCAGGAATAAACATTGCGCGTACTCGCAGCTTTCCTGGGGCCGATATCGGTAGTGACCATGACCTGGTCATGATGACATTCAGAATACGTCTAACTAGGGCCAGGAAACAGAAATATACCAGACTTCGCTTTGACTTGGATAAACTAAATGACCCTGTCATAAAGGAACAGTTCCGAGCCAAAATCGGAGGGAAGTTTGCCCCCCTGACAATCTTAGAAGGAAACGAAAGTGATAACCTAGAGGACACTATAGAAAAGTTCAACACAGCAATACTACAAACCGCCAAAGAGGTCCTGGGCAAATACCAGCGACCCAAGAAACCCTGGGTAACAGCAGAAATCCTAGAGCTCTGCGATGAAAGACGTGAACTAAAAAAGGGGAAAAACAACCCAGAAGGAGCACAAAAATACAGGGAAGCAAATAACAAAGTCAAAACAGGAATGAGAAAGGCAAAGAAAGCTTGGATAGAGCAACAATGTACCGAAATCCAAACTAGCCTAAATCAGAACAACACAAAGAAAGCGTATGAAGTGGTCAAGGAATTAACAATGGAAAAGTCTGCAAGACCAACTAACATACAGAGTAAAACGGGTAACTGTCTCACTGAAGAAGCAGATATACTGAACAGATGGACAGAATATTGCGAAGAGCTTTACAATTACAAACTGAAAGGAAATCCAGCAGTACTGGCTTGCCCTCAGGCAGACTCTGAGTCAGACTCTGATCCCATACTGAGGGAGGAAGTTGAAATTGCGGTCAAATCACTAAAATCGGGTAAGTCTGCAGGACCAGATAATATCCCAGCAGAACTGATAAAGGCAGGAGGAGAATCCATGATCACAGCGCTCACTTCTATTTGCAATACCATCTGGAAAACAGGGGAATGGCCAACCCCTTGGACACGCTCCCTAATTATCACACTACCAAAAAGGGGAATTTCCACATGTGTCAGAACTACAGGACTTAATTAGCTTAATAAGTCACCCAAGCAAAGTCATGTTGCGCATCATATTAAACAGACTGAAACCTGTAGCAGAGACCATTATAAAAGAGGAACAAGCAGGGTTTAGACCAGGCAGAAGTACGACTGAACAAATATTCAACCTAAGAATAATTTGTGAAAAACATCTACAACACCAGAAGGACCTATACCACGTATTTATTGATTTCAAAAAGGCCTTCGACCGTGTTTGGCAAGAGGCACTATGGGCAACAATGAGGAAATACAACATAAATCGCAACTTGGTAAAGACAATTGAAAACTTGTACAACAAGGCAACTAGTGCAGTACTCCTTAATGGCAATACTGGTAGATGGTTCCGCACGACAGTTGGTGTGCGTCAGGGCTGCCTTCTTTCCCCCACGCTTTTTAACATCTTCCTAGAAAGAATCATGGACGAGGCCCTAGAGGACTTTAAAGGTACTGTAACCATAGGTGGTAGGCAGGTGACAAACCTACGATTTGCCGATGATATTGACGGGCTAGCTGGGGAAGAGGAAGAACTAATAAATTTGGTGGACCGACTAGACAATGCGGCCACGGATTTTGGCATGGAGATTAGTGGTGAAAAGACCAAACTAATGACAAACAACACTTATGGTCTTAACGCTAGAATCACACTGGGTGAATCAAGGTTAGAGACAGTGAAAAAATTTAAATATCTTGGTTCGATCATATCCGATGAAGGATCTCACCCAGAAATCTTAGCAAGAACTGCACAAACAGTAGCCGCACTAGCCAGACTGAACACCATATGGAAAGACAAAAACATATGTTTACGCTCCAAGATCAATCTCATGCGCTCCCTAACTCTGTCAATTTACTTGTACGGTTGTGAAACCTGGACACTAACGGCAGACCTACAGAAAAGAATCCTCTCTATGGAAACACGATGCTACAGGAAAATACTGGGCATCTCATACCTAGATCATGTCACCAACGAGGAAGTCTACAATAAGGTAGTACAAGCTATTGGACCACATGACAACATACTGACCACTGTAATGAAACGCAAGCTGAGATGGTTTGGTCATGTGGCAAGATCCTCAGGGCTTGCAAAAACTGTACTACAAGGGACAGTGCCAGGAAGCCGAAAAAGGGGTAGACAGAAAAAGAGGTGGGAAGACAACATAAAAGAGTGGACAGGATTAAGCCTATCTGAAGCCATGAGAGCGGCGGAAGACAGAGTCAAATGGAGGGAGATAGTGAACCAAGTCATGGTGCCCCAACGACCACCAACGAGGTCAAGGGATAGGTGAGGTGAGGATAAGGCAAGTGACGTATAGGACATTTAATTTGTAGATTTTAATTACTAATAAGTTGTTTTTTCTACAATGTTATATTCTTAAAACCCACAGAACACTTTTTATTGACAATACTCATGCCGTACAACCCCCCTGTCTTAGAGAGTAACTGAACGGTCCCTATATGGAAGCAGACCTACCTAGTAATCTCTTTGCCGGAAGGATGTAACTGCTTTATCTTTTGTATGACACCCACTTGTGTCTTTCTCTAAGGCATAGATATGCAATCAGGTAATGGATTGACTCGCTTCCTTCTTTTAAGTCAGTGAATGCAACTAGACGTGACCATGGATGGAGTCAGTACTATAGTCCCGTAGGTTTGACTCATTTTTGCTGGGCAGTGTGGGGTAATGTATAGGACGGGAAGGTCACTGGAAGATCATGGTGAAGGGGCCCCCAGAGGTCATAGAACGGGATTTTGAGTGTTGATAGTAACGACCTGAATTCCAAACCTCGTCCGATGACCTACGGGGACCCTTCAAGATGACCTTGCAGTGACCTTGTAAAAGACTGTTCCCGCCCCACACATTACCTCGCAAAACGAGTCAAACTCAAGCGACTTTACTACTGAAATATATCATTAAGTGGCAATACATATGTTTGAATCCAATTCCCGATGTTCCCAAGATCACAGAAAACTGAAGAGTAGTCTAAGACAAAAACAAGTTATCCTAAGTAGCACAATCAGCAAGGCCTCGTTGAAAGATATTCCCCTATTTTTTTCTTTTACTCTAATCTGTACATGTATTCTTGCCCGCAGACATTTTTTTCAGTATGATACAATTATTGACCCAGGAGGCTGAACCATAGTACTGCCTCCACTGAGGCTTCGGCAGTCTCAAAAGGTTGTTCAAACTACTTTACCATCTTCCCCGCATGCATATTCGCCTGTTGGGTATTGGTCTACTTTACTTTGGCCTAGCTCCAAATGTACACAGAAAAGGTGTCACCAGGTGACGTTGTGGTAGAAACATTTTACAGGGTCACAGATCCTACGCTATATAGGCATATTCACCCGTTGGTTCTCCTTTACATTGGCTTAGCTCCAAATGTACATACACATAAAAGGTAGTCCATAAGAAACTATTTTACAAAAAGTGATATTAAAGTGAAAATATCTTAAAGGGTTACAGACTCTACACTGTATAGTTGGACACAGATTGCCGTCATAGCGGAACGTACACATTGGCCCCTGACATCTACACTCCGCTGCTTTTGACTTCCTTCCTTTCCTCTACTAGGAATGCATTTTATATTCCTTTTGGGCCATTTCGACTTAGGGCTAAAGATTCATATTCGGGCAGAACAACAAGTCTCTACAAAACTATGTTTTCACAAAGAAGTGTCATCAGGTAACGTTGCGTGAACTCATCTAAATGAGTTCACTGTATAGTTTGGGCACAGATATGGTCGCAAGCTACATGCCATAATGTAACGTATGCATTAACCTCTGGCATCTACCATCCACTTTTTGAGGCATCCTTCCTTTCCTCTGTGCAAGGAATGCATTTTATATGACTTTTGAGCCATCCTGACTACAGAGGTGCATACGCGGGCAGAAAATGAAGTCCACAAAATGTCTTTTCACAAAGAGGTGTCATCAGGTAACGTCTCATGAAAAGATCTAATGGGTTATGGACTTTACTATATAGTTCCGGCACATATGGTGGTCAGCTTCTAGTCATTATGTAATGTACACATTCACTCCGGCGTCTACTTTACACTACTTTCTCTCCGCATTAGGAGTATATATTATATGCTTTTTGAGCACTGCCTAATGCATTAGTATCAAAAAGATTAATGATACCAGCAAGGCCACAAAAGCCTCATCGAAACCCACCCTTCCGCAAGAGAAGTTTGATGGTAGAAGTGCCCCATTAGCTTGTACATTTGTATTCAACCTTTGTGAAATAGTACACGAGGACTCTATAGGACGTAACTTGCAAATTAGGTTTCCGACCTCGCGCGGGTTTAGAGAGGGGAACTCTATTTGTGGGCAGGTTCAGAACTTTGAGTGGCGTGAAAAGTACTCAAGTTCCCATCAATTCAGGCAGAATTACTTTCCTGAAAAGCATGTCAGATTTCCGCGATATGTCTTCTCAGAAATCTACATTCGGTAAAATACGTTCATAATGAAAGTCTTTACCTGTCCAGATCACGAAATCACAAAAATCTCTTTTGCTGACAAAAATCTGAGTTTGGACTTGGTAGTAATACGCATGTGTCTTATCAAGTCTATAGATACATGTATCAGAATTTCCAGGCTGAGAATTTCCTTCAACTTGAAGACAACTGTGTCCATATGCTGACTTATCTCTAATACAGAAAGGACATTTTATTTCCACAGCACCCTCCCCACAACAGGCACAGCTTACAATGCCATATGGTGTGGCTCCCATATGGGGATATTCTGGATTGATGATAAGCCCTACATCCTCAACTCTGAAGTCATCATGTCTACCCCTCATACTTCTCTCATACTGATATCTCGCAGTTTGTTTTTTTTTCATGATAGTTCCAAAACATGCCCGGGGTAATCATAGTGTGGGATATGCTAAAGTAAAACGTGTTCAAAGTAGTAGTTTGGATTCATTTAGCCACGGCTTTCAACCAGTTTGATTGGCAATTGCACGACATACATCAATGCTCTACAAATCTCTTCATTTAAACCTTTGACTTAGTACTTTGATATATTGCCAGCTTAGCCGCGGCTACTAGGGCTGCCAAATCACACGTGATTGGTAATTGCACTACAGATAGCAGCGCTGAACAAATCTTTTGACTCAAAACTCCTTTGGCTTAGTATCGGCGTCCAGTCGCGGCTAACAAGTGCTGCCAATCAATACGATAATTAAACCCCACATATCAACATTGTACAAATCTTTGGATTCAAACCTCCTTTTGCTTAGTATTGGTTTCCGGCTTAGCTGCGGCTTGATTAGCAACTGTACCTATATATCAACGATGGACAAATTTCTT
The DNA here is from genome assembly GCA_013266295.2 of Branchiostoma floridae x Branchiostoma japonicum. Taxonomy (NCBI): domain Eukaryota; kingdom Metazoa; phylum Chordata; class Leptocardii; order Amphioxiformes; family Branchiostomatidae; genus Branchiostoma; species Branchiostoma floridae x Branchiostoma japonicum. The sequence goes on along the minus strand of CM023837.1, from coordinate 5,468,377 downwards.
GATTCAAACTTCCTCTTGCTTAGTATTGGTGCCCAGTCGCGGCTTACAAGTGCTGCTAATCAACGCATTTGGTAATTGAACCCCATATATCAACGGTGTACAAATCTTTTGATTCAAACCTCCTTGGCTTAGTATGGGTGTCTAGTTTAGCCACGGCTTCCCACATCTGTCAAATCACGCGTGATTGGCAACTGTACCATATATAGCAGCGATGTACAAATAAATCTCTTAATTCAAACTTCTTCTAGCTTAGTATTGATGCCCAGTCGCGACTCACAAAATCTGACAATCAACGCATTTGGCAATTGAACATTGCCAATTATATCAACGTTGTACAGATCTTTTAACCCAAACCTCCTTTGGCGTAGTATTGGTACATATGTCTAGCTTATCCACGGCTTCCCACGTCTGTCAATCGGCGTGATTGTCAAATTGTACCCCATATATCAACGTTGTACATATCTTCTGATTTATACCTCCTGTAGCTTAGCAAAACATCACATAAAGCTCTAATATCTCATCTTCGTCAATGAGGTTGTTGTGAACATTTAACCACAATAAAAGCACAACTTTGAAAAAGACATTAAAATGTTGTGTTTTTTTTTTCGTAAAAATGTAATCTTGTAACATAATAGCCAAACGCTGACAAAACATTTGGTCATGCCTCCCGTCTAGCAGTATCCAGCCCCGTGTTAGTTAACGTGGGATAAATCAATTATGTATTTCCATCATCATTTCATGATGATATCTGGCTCTACCGAATTAAATTTCTTTCTGTAAATGAAAAACAAAATGCTATTCACAATAGAAAACTGAAGAATGTAAAAGATACGGATAACAGATTGCACTGTGTGGTAAAGAAAGTTTGTACCTGTGTAGCGGCTGTGATGAAGAATATCAGCTGTGGCATGCCGCCAGCTGCAGGTCATCAGAACTGTCACGATCAGCCACCATTTCTCATGTCCAGCGGCCATTGCTGCAGACGCTGGAGCCTGTTACCCTCGCAATGTCATGGCACCAATCTGTAGGGACCATATATCAGGCCTTGTACTTTCGCTGTTAAGCAAAGTCTAACACATATCCAATCTAACATGAAAATCCTTTTACCTGCACAGGAAAATCCTTTTACCTGTGGGAAATTGGTTTCCTGTAGGCCTGGTATGATTCATGAAATTGATAAGGAAATGAAACTCTCAATGCAACTAAGATGCAACTTATGACTTCAAAAGTTGAGAATGAGTTTTAGAAAAGCAGCCAACGGTGGGACAAAATTTTCCCTATACAGATGGTCTCTGTCTCGGGCAGGGAATAATCAACACATCATAAGTGTTCTTCTGCAACGCAAGCGAATAAGATGCCAAACTAATGAATATATATATAAGCTTAGTTGATGGCAGACAGCGCGTGGGTGTGCAAATCGTCACCAGTAACATCAGCAACGTCACTAAGGCTATTATAGCTTATTTTTATTACCGTGTACATAAATGTACTCTGTTTGCTACTACCAGGTGCGGAAGTATTATTTCGGCTGGCTGAACAGTGGGTTTGTATATCTGTTTGATAGAGTACTAAGGATGACATCACATGGGGGAGGGAAGACTCAGGCCTGGGAAGACTGACAGAATGACAGGTCAAAAGGTCGAACCCAGGAAATGGGGGAAAGGTCTCAGAATCTGGCCGGAAGCTAGCAGGGATTAGTAAATGACATGTGGGAAATCAGGAAGCCCAGGACTGCATACTCGGACGTCTGAAATCTCGGATTTCTTGTTTAATATTCTATAACTCGTAAACTACCTTCGGCGTGACACACGTAAATACAATCTGCGTAAGACCAAACTTAACTGTAGAGTACGTTTACAAATTAAAATGTATGCTACTTTACGGATTACTTTGCCTGTGTTGAAAAGGGTCAACACTTTTCTCAATGGACAGGCCTTTTTACATTCAAATCATGGCTGCCTTATCACCCATCAACACCTGGTCCTTTTTGTTATGCCTCCTGACTTTAGAGGTCACTGCGGGCCGATGAAATGAATAGATCGTATCCACCTAGTCTGATTTAGAGGTTGCTGATAAAACGAATAGATCGTATGGGTCTAAGAAATTACAATTTGCGATAACGTGTCAAGAAAGTTCCTCTGGTAGAAGTGGGGTCTGCCTCTGTTGTCTTTAATGTTTGATTATGCTATTATGAGAAAGAAAATACATTTGTAATGTTCTGGGCCAAAATGTAACCGCGCAAAACTTCTAGTTTGCTGCTGTTCTTTTTTTTATATGTGTAGTAACATATTCCTGGGTGTTTCTTTGCAAACAAAGGACCCACTTTGTTCAGTCTAGTCTAATGGCTGAACATGCATCTATTATGAACAATATATTTGCAATGTCTCTAAGGTATATTTCGGCGTACACATCGTGCAAATTACCGTCGCGGGAGTTTGTTTTCCTTCAGCTATGCTGCAATGATCATAATCAGAATGGGCACGTGCATTTTCCCGCGCTGGATTTGATTCTATAAATACAATTTAGTTAGAAATTCGTCTTTGTTCAACGTGCTCTGACTGAGATAAAGCATTGTACATAAAGCCAGAGGCCTTATTCTCTGGATGACAAGCAACGAATATTTTCATTTTCTTTGGACGACCTTGATACACTTTTCATCATTTCATCTCATCTATCATTTAGTCTCGTTATTTGACCGTTGGGGCACCACAGAAGATCTGACAACCAGTTTCCTTCACCCATATCGTTCCGTTCTCTTATAGCTATATAGTGTCGTGCCGGTCCATTCTCTGATATCATCCTCCCATCCCATTGTAGTATTACTGTCAAATCTCTTTGTGTGCATGGACGCAAACGAGATTGCATTTACATGTTTCCAGTGATACTACCTTCGCTTATAAGATGACACAATACATCTCACAGTATGTTATCATCAAACAAAGCGAAACAAACAGTTTCTCCTCTTCCTGTGTTGATCCCTAATTAGTACCTCCTGCGGATATCCTTTCCTTCGATTAGACAGCATCCTGTACCGAACAGGATGTGATCTGTTATTACGATTACGCACGCTGACAAAACAAATATCTGTGGAAGAAAAAAAGCGCCATGCTTGATTTGACGTTTTTTTTAAGTTCTCGTGTAGAATGACCACCAGACAAATTACTGTATGGATTCTTGCAGACTGTTTGTTTGGTAATATTATTAGAAGCAAAATCCAGAAAGTTACAACATAAAGTAAGCATTTAGACTAGTCACATAATTTTGTTCTTCGTTGTTTGTATGCCTTTTTCATGCTACTTGCAAGAATTTAAGCTACGTCTAACCCGTTGGCGCCCGACGTCATCTTCCGGAATCCAGTCAGCTAATGGAATAAGCCAACCCTTATTACCCTCGTCCTTCCATTAGGTGGTGTTTGCAAGGCTCTTCAACATCCATTAGCAAATGGCAAACGGAAAGTACAAAGCAAATACTTTGCGAGCATGTGCTATTGTCTGCTTGTGGTCATGCATTAGTGAAAATCATTTTACCATTTTATACGGAGGTTTTGTTTTCGGTGTGTTTGTCTATTTGCCTGTGTGTCCGTAGATATATACCATAGAGTTACAGAAAATGACGGGGGAATAGTGTAACCGCAGAAAGGTTGAAATTGAAGTCAAAATGGTAGGCGGGGAAATGAATGGTACGAAAACATGTGCGCGACAATGGAATATGCACAGAATCAGCGACCAAGTCACAATAATGAATAAAACAAGAAATTATCAACAACTGTAAATACTTTACGGAGGTGTAATTTTGAATCATCAACTTTACCATATACTATATAGCATACTTTGAAAACCACAGTCCCCATTTGCACTCATGCACTTGTACAAAATACCAGCCCTCAAAAAGTGTTGCATACCAGATGTCTTTTAACGATGTTGATGTTAAAACAGAATTTCTAGGCGGACTCGTTATCGATACATAAATCCTGTATTCTTACACGACAAAGAAGACGTATACATCTCACCGCACATCTCTGATAGCATCTCTAACCGACAACTGCCGTGAAACCCACTGCAATACAGTTAAATCTTTTCGCACGAAAGATACTTTCGCAATAGTGAATAATGATCAAAGTTACAATTTCTTTGATGTCACATGTAAGAAGCTTATATTTTACATCATACATACTTTCATAAATGTATAACGCTTCGTCAGCAATTCATCATATATATAGTAAGTTACATAAGTTCCTGTTTGCCTGGGAGCTGCAGTAAATACAGTTCTTATCTCACAATGATGATTTATAACGTATCGCAGAACATGCGCATTTTCCATATTAGCGCGTACGAATACCAAGTGCTGTGTTTTCATTGATCCGTAATGTACATGTCGGGAATTTCGAAAGGGTCGTTGGTTAGTCTAACGAAAGCATGTAACTTGTACAAAGATGCCACTTCGGCATACACATTTATCATTCATGGTGCCAACTTTAAATAGACTCGATCCATCTATACTATACACATTACTAGTATAACGGCGGTCTGCATGATCACTTGGAATGCTGTACGAAGGAGCAATACCCGATCAGCAATCTAGCCTCGCTTTCAAATGTAGGTATATCAACTAATGAAAATGTCATCTCCAAGCCTTAGACAGCTGCCCACCCTAAAGAACCATTTTCATTTCAGGATAATCTGGCTGGATTACGTAAATCCCTTCTCGGTCTTCAATTCCCTCTGCCCCTTATCGCTGAAGGCACAGAAGGCATACAGAGTACCGTTTAGAGCCGTAGCGCTTTTACCCTTTGTATCAAGGAACGGTTAAATGGTTTAACTTATACTAGATTTACTAGTTTCTTTAGTTTCCTTGAACTTTCATCTTCCACTGATTCCAATAAATCCTCTAGAGTTTCTGCCAAGTTTATTGGCCCTTCAGACAGTCTAAGGGTTCACACGAAAAGTAGGATTTACCAATAACTACAAATGAATCACGAATGAATGGTAAGTCTGGTAGCTATTACTTTTGACATTCGATGTTTTAGGAAACCATTATCATATTTAATGTATCGCTGTTGCTTAAGCGACCATTCCTGTAAAACTTACATGGGACGTAATCACGTAAAAGCTAAAATAACACCTGAGATAATGCAGGGCTCAGTTTAACACAAAGTGAGATCTACCAACAGTGGTTAATAAACACACAGCAAATCTACTGTGGCACCATTTATTGCCTAAAGCAACTATTATCAGACTTTTCATACAGTGTCTGAGATTTACAATGATAAATCAAACTTTAGCTCAAAAACATTTCAACTGTAGTACTAGCCAACGGTATAAAGAAACTAGATATTACTGGAGATGGCACAAGCGCAAGCAGAAAGGTGTACTAGGGCTGTACCTAGTTATTTACTATCTACTCCGGCTTTTCCGGACTTTGTCGCATGTAGGGAATTAGGCAGGATTAGGCAGGATTTCCGGGCAATCAACGACGTGGAACTAAAAAATTGGACTCTATTGATTTAGTTGTATAATGCTTACGTTGTTTATACTATTGAATAATGCTTTAAAATGTACTGATGGCTACTACAGGATGCCCAAGATATATCTGTCATTACTCCGTGAAGGAGGTATACCTCCTGCAGGAGCCATTGTGGTCAGTCGGTTTTTCGTGTTCGCAGGTAAAACCCACGGTTCCCTTTTCAGAAACACCCCTATTTTTATAATCCTGTGGAATAGGCCGTAGTTATGTGGTAGGCGAGGTTCTATAAGCAGATATTAGGTGGTTGTTGTATATATTCGTTTGTGAGTATCTGTTGGGGTTGTGACTTATGGTTTGCACCTACTACCGTAACGATACCCTATGAAATAAATAATATGTAGTGCACTATACTGTTCCCAATCTGCAAAATATAAAAATTCACGGAGGATTGTCGCCTATGGACACTTGTTAAATGCTGTTATCACATTTGAAACGCCGGATGACTGCCGATTTAAATCTTATTTTCTTCAATATTTCATCGTATAGTGGATTGGAAGCTTCTTTAATTAGGCAGCTGCCTAAACGATGAATTGTCGAGTCCTTTGAGTTGTGAATATGCACTAATAATAAATGCTGGCTGACAATAATGCGTCAAATGTCTCGGGGCCTACCGCGGAACATGGATTTTCCATACTTCATTGACCTGAATACACATATTTGCAAGTGTAGCTCAGAGAACCGACTTGCAAAGAGAACCAATTTGCAAAAGGAGCTTCAAGACGGTGTAAATTTGCTTTTATCTTAAGGTTATGATTTGACAGAAGGTCTTTGAAAGTTTAAAGCCGGCTTAAAGTTGTAGTAGAATCAATTTCTGTAAAGACTTTGTGATTTATACGGGAGCAAAGGTCTTACATGCGACCACCCCAAAATCTTAATCAATCATGCTGAAAACATCACTTAGGCCTCCTGCCAAAATCGTGTCTAATAGACTATATTCCGCCTGCACAAATGTAGCTTAGAGAGCCAATCTGCAAGCAGCGCTGCAAGACAATTTGCTGGTGCTTATGAATGTTTTTTGCAGACGCACACCTGTGCTTTGGGGCTTCAGTGGAATAATCATTGTTCAGCTCGATAAAATACATCATTCACAACCATTCCCAGACCAATGTTGAAGCTAATTAAGATTTATCCAGCGCTCAAAGATTTGATATCACATTTTACCATAATATCACCATCAAACCTTGCAAATGGTGGAATAAAACTCCGCTCCCACTTAAACATTAGCTTTGACGCATTGCACTGAACCATTTATGACTAATCTGGCAAAAATGCAGGCTTGGAAAATTGCACTTTCTTATGACGTCTATCTTTAACACTTATGAATTTTAGATGTTAGCATGAAAGCTCATCTGTGTTGATACTTTCGTTTAACAGAAGGAAATTTTTGCTTGTGTTGAACGAAATTATTAAACTTCATCATGCAATTTTAGATATCTTTATACGAAAACGTATAATCTAAGCTTGAATGAAGTACTGGAAAAAATTTTCGCCAACCCTGCAACCTTTTTTACCACGGAGATTGCAGACACTAGCCCGATAATTAATGTCTCTAAAAGATAAACCTGTAGCAGTAATTGCCGAATCTTCGAAGATTCAACAGGTCAGATGGGTCTTCCGGCTTCTTGTGTTATTGAGTCTGTCAGCGTGATGGATTTTGCCGCTAATTTGTGGTTTGTTAATAATAACGCTAATGAGAAAAACACCGTCTATTTTAATGGCAATGTAAAAGTTGGCGCACTTTTGGATCTTAAATATTACATGTAGCTCTGAAAGGTTACCTTCAGAAGCACTTCACTTTTTTATCTTCACTTTTGAATTTCCTTTCTCTGTTCTTACATTTCTTTTGCAATTATCCATTCATTGACACACCAGGGGACTTTAGCATGGGCATTTGCTGACAGTTAATTAATCAATACGCTACCAGGTGTTTTTTTACCATTTCAATTAAAAATAAATACATACATATAAGTGACTTAAAGACGCCAGTAATGCTATATAATGAACCAACCCTGCCGATATAAATTCGATAACATAAACTACCAGACTTCAGTATGGCCCTGGCAGCTGTGCAGTGAACATGGGGGAGGCTGGCTAAGACAGTTTAGCTAGCAAAGTACATGTTACTCTTCAAGACACTTTTGAAATGAGACAGCAGATAAGAAATTGTATGGTTGCACATGAAGAAGTTAGATTTACCAGTACCACTGATTTGCAATGTTCTAGCTAATGTACTAGGTTGTAGCTTGAGACATTGGCTGGCAGTTACATTCCCAGTTCTACATACTGAGCCTAAGTCTATACTGGTTCATCTGACTTACAGTGTAAGTAGACACCTCATTTACAAGCATATTTCAGACACAAAACTGCCAATTCAGCTGTGAAAGAAAGACATTTCAAGTAGACTCTTTGATACAACAAGGGCATTATAGAGTGCAATTGTCTTTGGACAAAACTTTGACAGGGCTGTACTGAGAGTTGAAATTTGAACAAGGTTGATTTTCCAAACTAAAAGAATAGTGCACATAGAATTTTCTTGATTATGTGATTTTGTAACAAGTACCGTATCTGGGTAATTCTGTATGGTTTGATAATGTTACATTGAAAACCAGAATAGAAAAAGATTTGAATCTTTTGAAAACTGACCAGTATGCAAATCTGTTCCTGCCTTTGTTCTAGGGGCTAGGCAGTGTGGGATGTTTATGAGTTTATGTATTTATGGGGGTAAATTCACTATTCAAGCTGCTGGGAAGGTCACTTCCTTATTGTTTATGTAGTTATGGAGGTAAATTCACTTTTCAAGCTGCTGGGAAGGTCACTTCCTTATTGTTCTTGCCCAGGGCAAGATACTCATGGCTTTAACCTTTAAACCGGATATATTAGTCTGGGAATAATTGCCTTGCAGAAAGATAATCCAGCCAATAACCATTCGCAATCCTCATTACCCTACAGTTAGGTATGATCCCCCATCACTTACGTCTTTTTCAATCGCAAAAAAATATTGACTTTTGGCCGTTAACAGCACACATGAGCACCCAAAGTACCAGAAAACAAACGACTGGAACGGTTTTACGGCATGGTCATCAAAGTGAAATAGAACAAAAACAAGGGCGCTATATCCTCACCTACAATACACGGCGCAAGTGGCCTTTATGTGTACATGGTAGTTGTTTGATGATATATAACACAAGCCTCTGAAAATTTTGCCCTCTTCTGGAGGCAGAGGCCTGTGCAAAACTGAGCTTTTGATCAGCTTTACGTGTATACAAGAAAGTACTCACCCTTATCTCAGACCGGCAGTTTGGAATCAAAGCTGACATCCTCTCCCAGTATTGGTCCAATGCACTGGATAATGGCTACGAAGTGTGTCTCATAGCCCAAATTTGACATCATGGGTGATTTTGCCAAAACATGGCACAACGAACTTTGTTCAAAACTCAGAAGCAAGGGAGTCAACGGCTGACGTGGATTAAAAGCTATCTTTCCGACCGATCAATCAAAGTGGTTCTAACTGGCCGGTTCTCAACAAGGACATCCATCATGCCTTTGTCCCCCAGGGTTCGATCTTGGGACCTTTGCTGTTTTCAGTCTTTATTGACGATGTGGGAGACGGGCGTGAGAGCCCTCCAGATCTGTCTGCAGATGACTTTACTCTCTACCCTGTAGTACACATTAAGTGGCTATTGCTCACTATAGTATATTATATACAAAAAGAAAGAAGATTTATTTCAGAATACGTCTCAGAACTATCATGTGTCACTGGCCCGAAATATGGATTTGCCCGATGTAGCCATTAGGTGTGAATGGGGATTTGGAAGGCCTGCGCTTGGGAGATCCCAGTAAAGACATCGGAGACAGCAGTCAGCCATCAATGACATTATATACCGGGTTGCCTCTGAAACCAGGTGTTACATCGGTCACGTATGAACCTTTGGCATTGCAAATAAATACTCATATGAAAGATCTAATTATTTTGAGTCAAGCACTTTCAACAATGCAATCAATTTGACAGAAATGACAGCCGTAGTTGAAGCTTTTAGGGGACATATAGATGCGTCTAGATGAGTGCACAAAGTTTATCTCTAGAAGACATGTAAAGTGCCCATAGAAAACCGCTTGAGTGAACCCCAGTGAGGCATTGGGGGGAGCAGTCAGCCATCATTTACACCAGGTACAGGACTGCCGTTGTGAAACCAGGTGTTACATCGGCCATGTATGAACCTTTGGCATTACAAAATGTACTCATGAAAGAGCTAATTACTTTAAGCCATGCATGCCACTTCAACAATGCAATCAGTAAGACAAAAGTGACAGCCGTGGTTGAAGCTTTTAGGGGACATATCGATGCGTCTAGATGAATGCACAGTAAACCTAACAACAGAAAAAAATTGATAACGTAGTTCAAATACACCAATCAATTTATCTTGTAGGCTCGAAGGAACGTCAGACATTAGGCAACACTGGGAGTGACCTGAATCCATGTGAATATCAGTGGCTACATGTACACGTTGTTGTCAGACGGCAGACAAAATGCTAATACAGTCAAACCTGCCCGAGAGGACACCTGTCTAAAAAGGACACCTGCAGTCAATGGACACATTGGAACAGTCCCGTCCATTTTTACATAGTTAAGACCCTGTACCCGAATAACAATAGGCCCTATGCAGATTTGCTAATGCTCAAAAATTGAAACTGTTACACTGTAACAACTAGATTTTTTGTCTGCCAGGAACAGATAAGCTATATTATTCTGTGATTCTAACTTAACATTAGTACAGCTGCATTAGTATAAATGTGCTACACATACATTTGTACTTGCATAAGCCTATTAGTAATTAGTAATAGGCTAATTTAAGTACAAATGTATGTGTAGCACATTTATACTAATGCAGCTGTATTACTGCATGGATAGATGTTATACATCTGCCAATCCTTCGGATGACCAACTCTGTCTGGGGAGGACACCTGTTCTCAATGGACATTTTTGCTCAGTCCCTTGAGTGTAAAGACAGGTTTGACTGTATATTCACCGGCAACACTTTGATACATGATACCACTTGAAGCGCTACATCTGCGAAGCAAAACCAAACGCCGCGTAGTCAATCAAATGACCTTATGCTCTATATTAAATCATAGTATCTCCACCTGTATATTGCAGATTGTACGTGCCAAACAAACCGATGGTTTTTGCCAGAAACAGAAACAGAAAACCTCTCCCGTAAGAGTATCTAATCCCCGTAAAACGACTAGTCCCGTTCAAAATAAGAAATTAAAAATACCTTATGACGTGATTTCTTGTCACCTTGCGTAGAGCCTATACGGCAGGGATAAATATGCGTGGCCACCGGCTGATGTAAGCAACTACCTGTCACCTTCTTGGATTTCTTCGATGTACCTCTTCATTCCATCTCCTCCGCTGTGGAGGAAGAACAAAAGCCTGCTGTTTAGCGACGTACTAGACGAATGACCAGGCGTCGTCTTTATAGGTCACCGACGCCCACTTCCGTACCATCTGCTGCTGCCTCTGCTCTTCAAGCGTTGAGCAAGTCTCGGATCGTTTGTGCTAATAGATGTAGAACACACCCGTATTGACAAGGTAGCCAAAGAGCGGTACTTAGCAACTAATGGCTGTAGTGACGTTATAGAAAAGGGCTTGGTGCGGACTGAAGTAAGCTTTTGTTTCCGACTGATTGAAAGTGTCGGACAGGGGGCATGCTTGCTAACACCCGCGCGTGCGTGTGTGTACGTACCATGTAGGTGTGTGTACAGACCCACGTGGAATGTTTGATGAGATCAGTCCTGGGGCACAAACGTCCTCAGGGAAATTCGTCTGACAACATATATCCGTAATATCACGGCCGTTGACAATTATAAAGCATGACTTTGATATTACATTGAGCTGTATACGTACGTATTACGTATCATTGCCATGTTTCAGAAGTGCATGATGTTTTTATAGACTTTTCCAATGCTTGCACTGATATAATAGTGAATACGTGTCGCCATTCTACAACTACGCTCCATTTAACGTTATCTCCACTTTGATCCTGAGATATTCTGCCAATATGTATGCTAGGTTAGGTTCCTCATCGACCTCCCTGAAAGACGCTATTCTACCCCACATACAGGTAGATCTCATCCCAGATGGGTCCCAATGAAGACACTGATTGCATATCTCGTTAGCGTCAATCATGGTGATTGACAGCTTTGCAAGCGGTAATTATTCACGCCCAGGTCCCATATTTATTTTGACCCCAGATAAACCCCGCTGGAGACACAATTGGGATATCCAAGATGGATCGTATTACCCGCGACCTATTTGGGATCCCAGATTGGTCTATAAGCCTATTTTGGATAACGACCCGTTATGGAGTTTGGATAATGATAAGAACGTACAGAAAATTCAAACACACTTACGAAAGAGAAGAATACTTGAATATACATAACTTTAGCCATCGCCGAGCCATGGCTAAATTACGAATTAACGATCACCCACTGCAAATTGAAGTAGGAAGACACAACCGGACTCCTTCGAACGTCAGACTGTGTACACTTTGTGACTCCAGGGTAGAAAATAAAGTGCATTTTGTATTAGATTGTAGGTTATACAGGGACATGCGTGATTTTTTATCGGTGCCCTGAATTTAGACACAAGATGTAAACAGTTAGTAAACGATGATCTATTTGTATATATCATGACATCCCCTGGCAATAATGTACAACAAAAACTCTGTGAATTTGTATACACCTGTTTTAAACAGAGGGAAGAAACACGTAAACTATATAATCAATGATAGCCTTATATGTTCGTCCATTTGTATACAGTAGATGTAGTGTAGCACTCCTAAAGAGTTGTAGTATTTACATGGTCATGAATGTGCAAATAAACATCATTGTCATTGTCAATGATACAACAGCACTAGAAGAAGAATTGTGGCGCTAAAAAGCTCCCTGATTACGCCATCTTGATGACGTATGTTGCACTCCGTGAAATCTTTGCTTCAAAGGCTTGCAAATGAAACAAACACCCCATACCCTCTACTGACTCAAAACCAGATCAAAACCGACAAAGCTTGGCGCAGAGAAACGCCACCTGAATCCAAATCTGGCCCAAAGTTTTTAACACGTGTTTCATGTATAAAACATGGTCTTTCTAAACACAAAGCATGCGCATCCAACCACCTAACATCAAACCCGTAATATTACTAATGAACTGTAGTAATGGGAGATGTGTGCATGAAACACATGGATGAACATAAGGGTAACTGAATTGTAATTTATTCTGAAACACCTGGATGAACATCAGGGTAAATGAATTGTAATTTATTAACTTATTAGCCTTGCCTTGTAGATTTGAATGAAATACAATGTCTTTCTTAATGTCATCAATAGAGGTATCAGTATAAGATACTAACATTGAAATGCACATTACTCCTGACTGGTATATTTCATCCTTGTAAATAGAGTGCCTGCTGGAAGCTTTGAAAACTTGCCACTCCGTTACAAACACCGCCGGACGATTTTTGGCGACGCCTTGTGGGCGAAGACTGCTTTATAGTATTGGACTTGGTATAGAGCGTTTGTTGCATTCCAGAACGTGCTCCACTCTATTCCAAAACATGATTTGGAATACTACGAGGTGGAATGCATCTGTATGCAAATGTGGTCCATTTTGGAATAACACGTTTTGGAATGCAACAGCGTTTTTACTCACTTTCCATTCAATTTTAAAGCTACCAGGTGCTGATCGCCATGCTGGTGCCATTGATTTGCATTTCAATGAGCGAGTACCTATACTCAGCGTTTTAAAACTTTTATCAGCATTTTTAAAGAAATTCTTCTGGCATGCTCTTCTGTGAGCTCTACACACGTGTTAAAAGGTTATTTGAGAGGGTTAGAAGATGTCCATAAATGAATGTTGATACTGTGAAATTTGTGCATAATTTAGAACGGCGTGTTAGGCCATATCAATTTAATTTGTGGGTTCTCGGATTTTTTCAGAAAAAATATGAAGCAACAGGGGAAAGAAAACAGGCCTAGGCATCCTAATATAGCATCAAATGGTACTATAGGAGTCGCGAAGTCACCATGCCAGGCTGGTTTAAAATTTAAACAATGAATTTTGAACTTTTAACCAAACCACTGCTGTGATAGATAGAAAAACAGGGAAGAAAAGGACTTTCGTCAATTGTTGGGGCCAAAATATGAACATTTAGGAGTTGATTCAATTTTTTTTCAAAATCAAAAACAAAATGAAGCGGTTATATCCGAGAACCAATTGATTTAATTGTTGTGGCCTTAGTCTGAGTTTGCATCTTACACTCGTCACCATAGTGATGTAAGGTTTGTTTCGCCACCTTTTCAATATGTATCTGAAAGACACATGTAGCTACTGGCTTCTGATTGCTTGCCAATGTCTGATTGCTGCCTGGGCTATTACTAATCACAAACTAGTACCGTTATACAATTGCAATCTCAAGAAAAACAACTCAGAACCCAGTGCAAAACCAAAACACAGTATGTAGTACAAAGTCGTGGGGAGTCATCCCTCAGGATTCATTCCTCAAGCTAACCGACATCTCGCACACGTACGCAGTCGTCCCTCAGTAAGACATCTGGAGCCGCAAAGTTCCCGTTTAGAACTTTATTTCAGCCTGACACACAAAACACAGTATGTAATCAGAATCCCGCATCTAGTGTAAAGGAGAATAACCTCAGCGTAGCCGGCAGCGGAGATTAACTCGCCACACGATTTATTCACAAGCTCCTATACACAAATAGCTTGGCAGGAGTTGCAACGGGGGGTTACCACTCAAAAGGGTACATCGGGCCTAGCAACTACGCTTCAAAAATAAACCAATTTCCTTAACATGCTGAGAGTCCCCATACATATTACTTACGCCGATGAAGCTTGGACACTTAAAAACTGTCTATCGTTGCTTGGCAGAAACCATTCATTTGTGACGGTATGGCGAAAAGGTTCGTACACTGGAATTACAGATAAAACGGTACTGGTAAAAATACTCTTTCAATATTCAAAATAATCTTTCAAAATGCTAGTGTCAGGCGAGACCTTTTGAAATGTAAAAAGTGTATATTTATGAAATATTCTTTCATTCCGACGCAATACTCCGCATAACCATCTCTAGTTAGCTCACCAAGTGACACGGAAATATGGTTTGGTGCACTTTTATCTATAATTCAAATCATTATTATAGAAGTAAACCTCTGTTACGGACCAAAAATGTAATTGAAGAAGAGATCTAGGCACAAGTTGCGTTTTTGATATGGATATCCGGATAGTAGCGTATTTTTGCTCTATGATTGTGTCAAAGTCTATGCTTGTTCTGATGCCTTTGGTTGAAAAAATTGGTTTAGAAGCCAAAACGAGTTTCGAAAATTCAATTTTAGGGCAATCTAGTTTTCGCCACAAAAAGACGATGGCTGAATTTTCACATGATAACTTCATTCTCATAAACATAAATCGTATTTTTCCAACATTCATGTGTTTTACAGTAAACAGTCATTCTAATTAGTATTACACCTTGAAATGTGCCCCTTAAATCCTACGGAGGTTGAATAACATCGAACACATCTTGGTCGTCATAAATAATTCTTAATTAGAGTCTTGAAGATGTTTGCTTCAAAATCAATTTCCCAAGAGAGCACAATCACTTTGCCGTGCTCTCTCGGAACCTTTCCCGAGAGAGCACACGGCTTAAAATTCTCGGGATAACTTAATCCTACCTGTCACAAACTAATAATAAATCATCTGGGACTTCTGCGAAATAGTAAATCATATCAGGGTCTGACCAGTGGAGCTGTCCAATGCCAATAAAACTGTCACGGTAAATTGTACCCTTTAAACAAGAATATTCAACAGACTTTTGGGGCTTTCTTGACCTTCAAGTTCACCCCATTTCCATCTCCTGTCACTCTGCCTGTCAATCTACTCCCCACCGACGTGCTGTCACGTCTGTACACACAGAACAGATACAGAAACCCACGGCTCACCCACCCAATACAATACTTCCGTATCCTTAAGTAATAAAAATGTTAGTACTACTCTTGTCATCTGTAGATTTTGTTCCCAAATGTGTCTACTGAAAGTGATCGCAATGATTATCAGTATTCAACAAGCTTGCAAGGTGCATGGCAATTTGACAATTGAAGTCGGCGTCACACTTTCAAAGACCTTCGGCCGAATCTGTTGAAGGTCATCGAATTTCAAAATCGTGACAGTCGATTAGTCGCCTGAAAAATCTACCCTATCAAATTTATGGGGCTAGGTGACCTGCGAACATGGGCAGATCCCTAGAGCCCCTGTCACACATAGCCGAATATGGTCTGTCAAACGCCGAGCCATGGCAGTGACATGGCAGGATTCGAACCCGGGACCTCTTGGTTCTGAGCCGAAGACTCTGCCATTGCGCCACACGACCCCAAAGGTAGGCGCGTGGCCTAAACCTTGGTTGGCTGATGTTCGGGGGAAGGTTCTGAATGTGTAACAGCTCAGGGGATTTAAGAATCGCTCAGTGATTGAGAAGACACTGAGCGTATTAGTGCTGAAAATGCCCTTTAAAGCTCAAAGACTCGTCAGGTGACCTATTTTCCTGCTGACTGAATAACACTGACGTGTTTCCAAAGCCCTCCAACTTAAGTGTATTAAGTGATAAAACTGAATCAGAATCAATTTACATCAAAAGCCAAGGGTTGACAATTTCCAGGAACTAGAACTAGAACTCACAGAAGACAACATGACATTAAGATTTAACATTTATGTACTTTGTTTCCATGTAAATATGTCTGTTCAGATGCGTTGGAGGACGTGACATGACCTTTATGCAGAGCAAAGAGCGATGTACGCAAAGCATACTGAAATGCACTCAGCGTCGTTCAACTCGGAAAAAAAGGTTAACGTTGAAGTTGCATATTTCAATAGTCTGTAGTCCCTAGGCGATTATGTGATAAATACTAGCCGTAGTGAAAAATTAGGATAATTTAATACTATTTATTCAGGGGGCGACATTCTATTTCGTATTCAACATTTTGGGAGTCATACAGTCTGCAAAAATACGTTGCTTCTGGCAAAAGGCTTTTTGTTGTTGCTACCCTTTTTTTATCTTTAATGATTTTACTAGACGTGTGGGTTTCCAAGAAATGCGCGAACTAATGGCACGGTCACAATTTCAAGCCGGGTCCGGTCGGGTTGTTTGCGTGAACGAAGAATAAACAATTTTTATTAAGAATATACACAAATAGTGCCCATGGTTAGTTTTATAAATCTTTTTGTTTTGTTTTGCTGTCTTGTATTATAATTTTTGTCCCACGAGACTGCCCGGGTAGGGAAATGTGACCGCACCATAAATGCTGTAACAGCCATGCCTTGGGATTCCGATAGCTGTTGATTGAAGAAGCACTTCGGCAGAATGTACTGCGTCTGCGCGAAACCCGGATTTTTCACGGATGTTTGGTCAACGTTGCTTCAGAATTTTGCCCATGGCAGGTGATACTTTTTCCGACACAACATTTGAAAACTAAAGCAGGGATGTCATCCTTAACTATTATACATGGTAAAAATGTACTATTATACATGGTAAAAACCACCTCCGAAAACTATTACGTAGTAACGTACTTAACTCGATATTTACATTTAAAGGTCGCTGACAGATATTTTCACAAAGCGTTTAGGAGCTTAACGCAGTATGGCAAAGTGGTATTCATGAAGCAAGGTGTACCACATTTGAACCGACTAAAGTTGTACGAGTTTCTAATCTCCTTCCCACGTGACAATTTAGTGTTGTAGACGTTTTAATTTGGCAAACTTAAGGCTGATAATGTTGTGCATGAGATAATTCCTGTAAGATGACATTTGAAGCGCCTCTTGTGGATAGCTAAACACCATAAGTGGACACATTTTCCCATTACATGTTATTAAATATAAATCTGTTGAGAGCCATTAGCCATGTTTAATGATGCAGAATCAATGTGAGTAGGTGAGGTGAAGGTTCTATTGGAAGATGCTGACACATTTACATAACCGCCTCGCTTTTCAAGCCTAAAAGCCAGCGTCAGACAGCGTCTACGAGCGTCTGAAAGGACATTTTTGGCATATGGATCGGTCGATATTCGCAGTTTACCGAGCCCCGTTCAAGGCGATATGCTAAAAAATTTCAGGTGAAAAATGCGCTCAGCTCTATGGCGATTTCAAAGATCGACGACCTTTCGGTGGCGACGGTCGCTGACAAATATTTTCACAAAGCATTTAGGACACAGTATGGCAAAGTGGTATTCATGAAGCAAGGTGTACCACATTTGAACCGCTAAAGTTGTACGAGTTTCTAATCTCCTTCCCACGTGACTTGCCCCTGCATGGGGCACCCAATTTAGTGTTGTAGACGTGAGCAGAGATTTGGCATGAGATAATTCCTGTAGAAGACATTTGAAGCGCTTCTTGTGGATAGTTAAACACCATAAGTGGACACATTTTTCATGACGTGTTATTAAATATAAACCTGTTGAGAGCCATTAGCCGGCCGTGTTTAATGGTGCAGAATCAATGTGAGTAGCTCATAGTGCCTTCATTACCCGTGAGGCATATATGATTCTAATACGCTCGTAAAACAAACGTTGGGCTTCCCGCATTTTCTCACCTAAACGTTACTATTTTTAACAGTCCTTACCGCTGAAAGAATGCCGGACAAAATCAACACAGCTTGCTACATCATTTCACGTTTCAAGTTGACAGCACAAAAATGGAGCCACTGCATGACATGATGGGATAGGGAAGAAACCAATGGGGGTTGCTCTATGTCCGTTCCTATCAAACTTGAAATGAAATAAGAACATAATAACCGTTTACAAATTTATACACTACTGAGTTAAGCATTCATACAACAAAGTAGTGTATTGTAAGTGTAGTGTAGCCTACCTAAAGCTTAACTAAAAATTGGATAGCTAAGCAAAACTATAGATTTACTATTCATTTATACATATATGATCAAATAAGTGAGGTAGAAGCTAACTTTAAATGCTACTAGAGTGGCTCATGAGAGAACTTTTCAGGACACTTATTAACATTTAAAGGTGAAGGTTCTATTGGAAGATGCTGACACATTTACATACTCGCCTCGCTTTTCAAGCCTAAAAGCCAGCGCCAGACAGCGTCTACGAGCGTCTGAAAGGACATTTTTGGCATAGGGATCGGTCGATATTCGCAGTTTACCGAGCCCTGTCCAAGGCGATGGGGTAAACATTTTCAGGTGACAAATGCGCTGAACTTTCAAAGATCGACGACCTTCCGGCGATGGACAAATCCGGTCTTTGGTTATTGTCAGTCTGACGACGACTTAACGAACAAGGGATCAGAACCTAACATGGCCTTAACACTTAATGTAGGTAGGCATGTGAAGGTCAAGGCTCTGGTGAATTTGTGATATGATGTACGTTTGATCAGGCCGAGCGCCAGAGAGGATGGGCTGTTCGATGTGTGATTCCATCACCATCACCTATTGCGCTCTCACTCATATGGAAAGCCAATTTCAAGGCTAGCTCAACTGAGGATAAACTTAATTTAACATTCTCTCTGGTGCCTAACCATGTAACCAATAGAGAATTGGTAGCCCAACAACTACTTTAGTATGCTAAAGGTTGAATGGTTGTCTGATACCACACACACACATTAGAAGAGAGGGAGAGAGACCTACACACACAAAGAGAGAGAGAGACGTGCACACACACAAAAACACATACACACATATATACACAAACACACATTCACATACATGCATGTATGTATACAAAGACGCACACACGCATACACAGAGATGAACACACACACACAGATACACATACACACATACAAAAATAGAAACACAAACATGCACACACACACACACACACACACACACACACACATGCACACACACACACCGACTTTCCTGGTCTAACGTACTGTTGCAAGTGTACTTTTCTCTAGTCGTTTTTTTTTTCTGATTCTCATGCGGTTACCAAGGATATTCTATCTGATTGAATCTCCTTCCTATTACCTTTAGGGTTAATTTTGGGCCACAGAACAATCAGAAAAGGTCAATTGAGTCAAAGCAAATATGATTTAAAGTTTGATCATCTATAAATAGTAATTATGTTCTCCTTTCTCTGACCAACAATTTGCATTAATGTAATTGGCCCCACACAAACGAATTGAATTAGTTATTCCCCATGTTGCGCCGCGATGGCTACATCTGATAAAACAGACCGTACGTTCCTCTTCCCCGGACACCACGTTATAAGCAAAAAGACAACATACAAAAGATAACATACAAGTCCATCTTTAACATTACATCGGTTGTTTTGGAAATATGTTATTCAATCAATGTTGACGGTTAGGAGAGCAATTCTGATGTACACAGAATTGAACTTTGTAAGTGGCAGAGAATCATAGCTTCCCGTTCGGTGTATATCCTTATATTATTATTATTATTATTATTATTATTATTATTATTATTATTATTATTACCTCCGTATATTTGTATCTATGGTATGGAGTGAAATATAACAACGTCCGAACCAAGATGATGACTTATTGACAAGGGGAGTCTGGTAGGCTAAAAGTATATCCACATCCGCAGTACGCCGGCCAGTAGCCAGTTAGGTGCACGCGTCTGACTATTAAACGTCCCATGTGCGTAAACAACATACGCCCCACCGACTTAGCTGTCCAAATCCCAGACATACCCGCTGAGCTTAGTTGGATACAGAACTTGTTATTTCCAATCACAAAGGATTTCATTTGAGTACATGTAATAAAGCTTCGTTTATATATATATCTAGCGAATTATTCCCCCGCCTGTGATTGATTGACACCCGGTTACCCCCCTGTTCCACTAGGACGGCGCTCTCGCTGCGACTTGAATTGAATTTGCGTAGCCCTTCATTTCATAATTTGAATATTATGTAAAGTGAAAAAGTATGACTGAAAATACAACAAAACAAACAAAGCGTAAAAAGATTCGTTTCTTAATCTATGAAATTCGTTGAGCGCTCTGTAAAAATCTTAGATCGTAGAGAGAGCGCCGTCCTAGTGGAACGGGGGTGTTAGCAGCATGGGCACAACTAACCGTAGCTGAAGGCAGCGACTTCTCTATATATATGTCAGAATAGAGGCTCCGATCTGATAGAATCGGCGATTCTACTGGTAGAGATCCCGATCATTTGAGACTCTGTCAACAGAAACTCCGATTGGAGTCTCTGCCGGCAGAGATCCAGGTTGGAGTCTGTAAATTTAAAGACAGTTCAGTTCGGGTCTTCCTCATAAGAGGTGCCACTCAAGATGTTTTTTCAGAGACATTTTTTAAAGACGTTCGCTTAAAAGATAGTCAGAAATTTTCAACTTCGACTCATACCACTTTAGATCAATGGATTGACTTGAAATTTAGGATTTGTAAATGGGAAACCACCCTAACATATTCCCAGCATCCTGATCGGAGTCTCTGTTGACAAAGACTCCGATCGGGATCTCTACCGGTAGAATCAGCGATTCTGCCAGATCGCAATCTCTACCCTGACATATATTGCAGTCTCTACCCTGACATGAAAAAAAAACATAATTCATCTTCGACATTGGTTTTAATTTCATTTCACACTCTGGTACGTAGTGGTGCGCCAGCCATGTGTAAAACACATTATGTTGTAGTTTTATCTTGATTTGTCACTTCTTTTCAATTGGATTTATATGTTACTTTTGTAATTATCAGATCTTTTGTTGTTATTCAATGACGATTCTGTTTTGTTGTGTTTGTTTATTGGTTCATTTGTATAAACAACAGCATAATTGGCAGCCCTGGCGTACAATTTCGATGCTTGTTTACAATAACATAAATCATTCTGAGTAGAGTTATTAATAAACATAAATCATTCGTAGTAAGCAAGGGTCATTAAGAAGTTCTCATACGTTTATCATGTCTACAACGACAGGTTAAACACTTTCGGTCTATGAATTTGAATATTTACAATAATAATAATATTATTCTCATAAGCACAAGTTCCAGTGCTCGTTAGATAAATGTGAATAAACGAAAAACAGTGCCTTTTATGCCTGCCTCATGTGAACTGTAGTGAGATTACTCTTCACACCTCAGTAGGTGATATCTTGAGCACAGCCCAGGTTCATTACATTTATTCATTCATTTGTTATAGCTGAAGATACAGCCAATGCTGCCCAACTAGCACGGGGCTATTATTAAGGGCGAACCTTGAGGGGACACGGGCCTTCGCCAAGCCTCCGTCCGGGTGATTTGTAGTGAATCACCAACTCCAAGTTTGGACTATCGCACACTCTTTTTCGAAAGGTGTGGTGGGTTCTTTAACGTGCGTAGGATGTGGCTCTCCCCAAACACGGGACCTCCATTTAACGTCCTATCCGAGGGACGTTAACTAATCGATGCAAGGTGCTCATTTTCACCTGAGTAAAGTGAGGAAAGTTGTATAAAGTGCCTTTTCTAAGGGCGCTGTGTCAGGGTATGTAGGTGGATTCGAACCCAGGACCTGTGGGTTCTGGGCCAAACACCCTACCATTACGCCACACGACGCCATGTTCATTACAGGCTTACAAATTCAAAGTTCTCCTACATAATCGCTCTGGTTGTAATCAATAGAATAATTCTAAAGGCCTATATTTGAAAAATCTGGGGGGAAATCCGGGCGTATTTTTCCGCTCTACCTCCAAATTTCAGGTCAATAGGCTAAAAACTTGCATCCATTTGACCAAATGGCATGAGGACTTTTTTATCACCTGTAGGGTTTGCTTTCTCATCACATATTTTTTCTGCCACCGTGTGATTAGTATCTTCTAGCATTAATGGCATTAATCCCGGCTTGTGAAGATCTGCTGCCTGCGACTCAATTTCGTCAGGTAATTTCCTCACAGCCGGTCTCACACTGTCATGACGTCAACAACTGACCTTCAGCCAAATTTTTTGATCGCCAGAAGGTCACCGAATTTCAAGATCGCCCAAGAGTCGAGCGTATTGCAGTTGCCTGGAAATTTATCCTAACTCATTGAACGGGGATTCGAAGAACTGCTAGCATCGATCGACCCATCCCTTGGAACCGTGATCAAGAGGACCGCGTTTTACTGCCAAACATTAGGCCTAATGGGTTGGCAGTGTCTCCTCCTGTATCACGCTCCAGCAGCCCATCAGTACAGCTCTATCATTAGCCTGCTTCTGCTCATCTGCGAAAATCGTCTTATGTGATTTGCCACCAAGCTTGGACCGCCTAAGTCAGAGTAATTGTCCAAGCGAGACACTTAGCCGGCGATGTTCCCAAGACGTCCGTGACATTTATGTAAGCCCCTGTCACACATACATAACGTCCCCCGAACACCAACCAACCAAGATTGGCTGAAGTTCGGGAGCAGTCAGACCATCCTATACTAATCAAATTTGAGTTAAATTTGAGTCAATTTTGAATCCTGAACACGCCCCGACCACAGTTGACGTACTCCCAAACACCAACCAACCACCAGCCAAACAGGGCCGAACCTCCCGTCCACACCCGAATGTTTTAGACATTTTGAAGCATTCGGCTGTATACGTAGCAAGGTGGGTTTAGGCTTATCTAACTACTAAATGTAAATGTGCAAATACCTTGAATAAGAACAAACAGATAATTTCTAGGTAATCCCATCCCCCCACCCACGTGCTGACACTCAACTGTACGCACACACCAGCAAACACACACACAGACACACTCAAAACAATACCTCCGCGAAAAAAAGCAACCTTCGCTCTCGCCCCTTAGGACGAATGCCTCCTGTCGGAAGATTTCGACAAATCGTAGGAGTAATTCGAACAGAAAGCATATGAGCAAATGATGATAAATTTCTCTATTTACGGTTGCACAAGAGCGATGGCCCTGTACCTTACCCAAGGACAGCTATGGGCCCTTGAGCATTCAAGGCAATTCATCATCCTTACAGAATATTCTGACCAGCTTTGAGGTGGCTTCCAGAAGATATAACACAGCATGCCCAAAGCCGTACGGTGTTGAAGTCACCATTAGAACTCATCTACCGTACTTTGGGTAAGCGTTTTGGGAGCAGCAGTTGGACATTTGCGATCGATCAACTTGATCACATCTACGGATTCAATTGCAGAGTAAGGCAGCTCGCCTGACACAGACTTGTTGCCCCAGTGTAGAGAAGTTTTGTTACCTCCATGAAAAAAATGAAGGTATTGTTTTTGGTCAGTGCTGTACAAAATAGGACTTTCATACATGTAATGTGGCAAGTGGAACATGAAATACAAATACAACCTATGCAAATAAAGACCTAATTTACATAATTAATGGCGAAAATACTATGATTATTGTTTAAAATAAATTAAAATAGATTATGCTAATTACAACCTTTCCATAATCAATGAGACCAATTCAAAAAACAAAAAAATTTTACAAAAGCCCTAAATATTTCATAGAGGTCTCCGAATTCTTGTTTTTGGTGTGTTGTTTGTTCATATGTACGTAGTTATTTGAATACAAGAGAGTCGCCGATAGTGAGGATGAAATGTTGCGACCACAGACATGCAGGAAGGTCGAATTGGAGGTATGAATGGTCTCCCCGAAGTGTTAAGATCAAAGGTCACAGAAAATTCCCTGAATAGGTTGGTGACCTTATTTTCTGTCTTCAGGATACTGCTGCATGCATGTCTGTTGCCTTATTATACCAGTAGGTAAATGCACATACACAATCAGCATGACATTCACTATAATGAATAAAACAAGAGCAGCAACTTCACGGAGTCTAAAACCCCCGATTTCTAATAAGCTTTAGTCAGCTTCTAAAGGTCGCTACCCAACGATGACACAGAGCGCAAAACAGATACCTTTTTACTACAATTGGATCAATGCTGACAGAAACGCTATTCATTTAGACAGCGGATTCTATGTGGTGTCTATATATCTCTTGTATGTGGAATCCTACAGTCTGACCAAATGCCATCTTAAAGCTTTTTACTGTGCACTACAAAGTACTGAAAGAGGAGAAGATTTCCCTGTCAAAGAAAGAAGATGAAAGCATATAGAATGTCATACATACCTGGACCGTCGTCTTCGTACTCTGTCACCTGTTGTGGCTGCTGGACGAGTTGATATGGCGGGACGAGGCACTAACTATCGCTTGGGGGAGTAGAATTTAAATGTACATCCGCTTCAAAATGTAGGTTAACACCATCGTACGTGTGCCATCCTACTCATGGCCTATTTGATGACAGTTGAAAAGGTGAAGCCGACATATGAGAAATTGTACTGTAATGTAGGCATTGAGCTGTGTCTTAAGTTGTCCTATATATAGAGGACGCCTACATAGTACTTAACAATTCTCCCTTTGACATTTGCTTTAAGTGCTCAAGATCTGTAATACTCCGGAATATACCACTGGAAAGAGATACATAGAGAACATGACAGTGCCTTCTCTGGAGGGAATTATTCATATTTCTTTGTGTCTTCTGTACAGAATGATGCCCTACGCTGTATATCATGGTCCACCCACGCGACCTATAACTGTATTTATGTACAAAGCGAACAGTTTGATCCGTAAATGTATCCGGGTGTAAGACAATAACAGCAAGGTGGCCTTATTTTGATCCAACAGAACTGTTTGGATCAACTTTGACTCAAATCCATCAGAGAGTGATCCTCCTTTATATAAGGGTGCGAATATTTCACAGAAATGTTTTATGTAACTCTCTACCATTCTTCGTTTCTTACAAAGTGCAGGTGGTTCGGCTGGCCTTATTCTGAACAATACAAATGGGTCACCAGATGGCATATCTTACGCGTCTTTGTTTAGGAGTATTAAAGACAATCGATATGTGCTCGTCAGCAATACATAACACAATAATCATAAACATGGTAGCATATTCCTTTTTCTACTATGTCATAACGTTAAATGTTTCATGTGTACTTATGTATTTGTATTTGTATTTTTCTATTGTTTGAATTCTTGAGCAAAAAAAATTGTCGAAATATACATTTTAAAAATGTGCTCGTCGTTGCTTATATGATCATCAATAATGTATGTCTTTCCGCCGTTAGAAATGTTATCTGAAGTTTAACCAGCGCCAACTGGCTGTCGAATAAGGAACTGCAAACGGTGTAGTAACAGGTTTTTCTTCTCATGTCGCAGTGGGTCGTTAGACCATTGATTCCTTATAGAACAGTTGCATAGCTTCATATTGCAATTGTTCATTGCTAAAATTGTAGTATCACGTTATAGACATTTGTCAAATAGCTTTAATTAGTCTAGAAAGAAACAACTGCGAGCGAATGCTGCAAATACTAGTATCACTCTCATCCCTCCCCAGTACTAGTGCTACAATTAACTGTTATAAATTACCCCAGTGCCCAAATTAAGGAGACAACTTATGAGCTGCGTCTCATTCCCTGGGATTAACTCAGATTTAACGGGACCTTTGACCTTAGCCACAATTCCCTGCGGCGCTGGAACTGTGAAATGGCTTGTACCAAGCTTAGGCCATAAACCGTTGCCTTAAGCCCCTGTCACACATTCACGAATTTGGCCTCCCGAACGCTAGCCGAACGCCCGCCAACCATGGTTAGGAGTGAGTCGGCTGGGTTGGCTGGCATTCGGCTGGGTTGGCTACGATTCGGCTGGCCAGCCGAATGTTTCAAAATGTTAAAAACATTCGTGAGTCGTT
The DNA here is from genome assembly GCA_013266295.2 of Branchiostoma floridae x Branchiostoma japonicum. Lineage (NCBI taxonomy): Eukaryota > Metazoa > Chordata > Leptocardii > Amphioxiformes > Branchiostomatidae > Branchiostoma > Branchiostoma floridae x Branchiostoma japonicum. The sequence goes on along the minus strand of CM023837.1, from coordinate 5,442,140 downwards.
CTGGAGGTTCGATCATATCTGGCTGGTTTTCGACCGTAAGTCAGCAAAACACCAGCCAGCCATCCGGCAGTAGGTCAGCAGTGTTAAGGGATCAAATTTGACTCCAGTTGAACCCAAATTCGTTTCGATTCATATAGAAAGGTAGGCGTGGCCTAAATCTGGTCAGAGTGCTTACGAACACCAGCTGTTCGGCTGGCGTTCGGGGACGAAGGTCGTGAATGTGTGACAGGGGCTTTACGCCTTGATTAGGGCTTGTTACATTACACTTCTAGGGCTTACCGCACGATGTCGTGACTTCAATATCTGTTAGGAGAGTTAAGCGAATGTGTGCATCAATAAATCATTGCAGAAGCACAGTCTTGCATCAGGTAAAAACCTCTGACCCCAGGCAACTTACACATGCTATAGCTTGAAATCAATATCAACTGAAATTAATTCCGTCTAATAATGATGACAGGATGCCATGAAATTGATCTGATGCGATGGCGAAGATTGTAAAATTCCATTATACGTGCCGAAAGCAACAATGGATTTGATTATCAAAGTAAAGGGTTCATTGGGAGGTTGCAGAAGTTTTATGTAACATCATGTTAGCTTGTACACTTACACCAAACGAGAACATTATGAATGTGTACGTGAAAAGGCTGTAGAGCATTAAGTTTTGACATTTGAAATACCGAAAAAGAAAAAACGTATACCTTATTTACGCAGCTTTCCTACGTCGAAGCAGGCCTGTCAGAGCATTACGTGAGATGCGAGATATTTATAGAACCTTTAGATAACATTTCGATAGGATCTTTTTTTAATTTCCTGGGTCGTAGATCGCTACAAACGTTCAAGATATCTCGATATGCTTTGAAGATACAGCGATAAATGAGATCGCTACCAGGGCACATTTCTGCCTGACATTTGCGTCCGTTGTTAGTAATGACCTGCCGCTCCGGTCACTTCTGCAGAGAAATGTGTCTGGTACTTTATGAAGATCGTTTGCCCTTTAAGGCAGTGGCCGTCGGTTTCACTACTATTTGACAATCAAGACACGCTCCTGGCACGAGCTTATTCCCGTAGGAGTTCGAACAAGTCAGCTACGGAGCATATCTAAAATCACTTTGATATTAATGGACAAATCACATGTAAGTTCTATCTTTCTTAATCGTATAATTCCCGTAAAATACCTGGTCTCAGCAACCACTCAAGGGGCTAAGGAAAAGTGGTTGCTGAGGAGGTTTCTCCAGACAGGGTGTGGTTGGCCGGATGATTGGTACATTTTCATGGTAAAAAGCTTATGCAAGTAATTGATACTCATCGGAATGACAGAGCATACACATAATTACATTAAAATAGCACATTTCATTCCATTCATTTGTACAATATGCACCGTTAATCCCCATTATACATCTAAAGGAGATGCCAACAGTTTATAAATTTAGTTAATTCTATCTTAACTGATTTAATCCCATATCGTACAATGTGAAATACATGTAAATACCCCTAATTCTCAGCGAATTCTGGGCCGCTATCTAATTTTAAGTCTAAAGATTCTGTGGCGTTGGCCCGACGTGGATTTCAGTAAGGATTGGGCACAGATAGATAGGGCACGCACAGGAGGGACGGGCATTGCGTTATCTGAAAAGAACTGATTGCCAATTGAGCCTGACTAATATATCTTCTATATGTGCCGCTAGCACAAACACCTTGATGGGAATGCATTGAAAGTTTGCCAGAGAACTTTCCTTGTGGAGAATTAGTACTCAACACATGGTTCTTTTCAGACTTGTAGGAAAACATTAGAGTAAAGTGTATGTTGGCTTGTTTTCAGTCTATCCTGCAGAGTACGGTGATTTAATTGAGTTTTAAAAATGCTAGAGGCCTGGCTTAACCTACACTACGATTGTTGACCTCCTGGTGGCTTACTTTGGTACTGCAGCAGAACTTCTGGTTTTGATATCTGGTGTTTTGTATGGTGTAGCTCTTTAGGTCGTGAAGAAGCGATGTAGGTTGGGTCCCCCTAGCAGCTTTGTCTGGAACGGCAGGATCCGATGTTGTTTCAGATTTGATTTTGAGATAGTTTTAAGTAACAATTAACATAATTAGCAACTTAAGTGCAAATTTACGTTATTAATTAATAAGAAGCTTTATAAATCCGCTGCATTTCATAATAGGACTTTTCAAGCGTCTGACAAATTATAGATCTACGTAACTGAGGACGAGAAGACATGATTTTCATAGTCAATGAGATACTTCTATGATTCCATAGTGGTAAATGGCTGGAATTTAATGCCTGCGGAAGTTGAAGTTAATGAGTAAAGGCGAACACTGTAAATCATACACATGGGGGTCTCATTTACATTGCCTTCTTTACTAAGATAAGACTTTTTTACTTTAGACAACATGTATTATTTGGGTGAAGAAGATCATCAACCGATATATGGTTAACGCAGATGAGGATTTAATTTGCACAATCCACCCATCGTTTATCAGTCGAAAAGGTTCACATCATTTGGCGAAGGTATGGGGTCGTAGAACTCTAGTATGGTACATGAAATACTGCTTGCAAGCTGAACCATTTCTCAAAGGATCTGTCTCTTGCTAAATATAGCTGCGTGGTGATTGTATGTGCCTTCGGCTTAATCAACTAATATCCCCAGACTGTATACTGCATGGCAAAGTTAGCTTAATTATTGTATTACTGGGTATAATCTTTTTCATACATATATCTCCATGTATACCCTTTGTAATAAATTGATGTGAAAAATCTCTCCACCCACTCGTAAAACATTAACATGAAAAATGTCTTGAGAACCAACGTGACAAGATCCAAAATGATATGCATTCATCACAATATGTGTAGCAACAATTTGGAACTGCTGCCACTTGTCATGAGGGGAACAGAAAAAGGATTAGATTGTGGATAACGGCATCATTTTGACAGACCAAACTGTTTTTTGTTCCATCGATAGTTTGTTTATTGTTTGTAAGTTTGTAACTCTCGGTACGTATATCTTTCCAGGGCCTCACCGTAAAGCAACGGCAGCTTTAAATACCCTGATTAATAAATGTTAGCCTGGATGCCATCGTCAATACATAGGCGCTTGCTACACCCTGAAGTGAAAAGGTAACTGTGGAGGATGGTTGCCAGACTAGATAAATGGCGCCATGTAATTAATCCAATTACGTTGCACGTAAATTCAATTTTGTCCTTGATTTTTTTTACATGTGTTAATTAGCTAGCAGTGTATATATCACATGCTAAAATTTCAAATCCCTATTTCATACAAACACATGTATCACTACAATAGTATCTGTAAGGATTATGGATGGATGTATTTGTTTCCATTTTTTAGCTCGGATATTCTCTACAGAATTGTATATATACAGCATGCAGCAGAATCCATTACACCATTTTGTTCCATTGGTCTCGCCCAGTTAGTTAAACGCAAGCAGTACAGCTGAGCCAGCTCACAGACGCAAAGCGACAGGACAACGGCGCCAGTCAACATATTGCCTTCAGGTATGCTGCATTTATTCTCTTTCCTTCTGCACCATAGGATGTCGTCTTTCCTCGAGTTCTTCCCAAAAGTTGTTTCACATGTGATACGATAAGCACTGGCAAGGACATTTCTGATTAGGACTTGGTCACATTTGTCGTATGTTCGTCGTATGATCGTCGTACGATCGCAAACTGGGGACATGCTTGAGACATTTGTACATATGTCGCGTTGTATCATTAGAATGAGCAGTACATGTTCCTGGACAGAATATTGAAATAGCTTTGGACATTATACAAGAAACGTGACTTGCAAAAGGCGAATCGCTGGTTTGTCGTCCTTTTTGTGTGGCGTTTAAGTGCGCTTTCTCAGACTACTTCAGCCATTCTATATTGTATTTGTGCGGTCTAGGTGCCACATATTTTTCTAAATAAATAACTGAACAAATAGTTTTCTGTGTACATTGGTATCTATCCATTAGACACATTACTTTTCGTTTATGTGTACAGCAATATGAGCAACTCGGTACGGTGTCTGTTATATCCCAACAGGAATTGTTGCCTTAGTACGTTCCAAATGGGATTTAGGAAGGGGATGATATTGTAGGTGTGGTTACTCCACATCGTTAAAGTCGAACTTCGCCGTAAAAATGCAATATATTGGAAATAAAACCGCTGGTTGCATAGGTATCTGAACTCTAAAATGAGCAGATCAGGTTTGTTGGTGCTTTGGTTGAAACTCAGAAAACCCGTTTTATATCATAATGAAGAATGTGCGGAAAACTTTTCAGAAACTTTTCAGAAACATTTTATCTTCATTTTAATACGACTTAAAATACAGGACTTGCAAGACGATACACTTCTTAATTCATCAGGATGTGAACTAGACTCAACAAATGATCAAACACAGCTCGAAGTCACAGCGAACAGATACGTTGGCCATGATTTGCTACTTTGTTTTTGATAACATTCAAACGCTTGAATGCCGATCGGTTGGTCAATAACAGGGATATAAATTAATGTAGTAGTGAGTGGCCACCTGCGTCCCCATTGGCATTAAACAAGCCGTGCGGCCGGCTTCTATTACCTTCACTATCAAGAGCATGGCGAAGGACACGTTAAAAGAGCTCTACAGTCGGGAGGGGGGTCATATTTTCAGATAGAGTTTTTTATCAATGAATACATAATCAAACGACCTGTTCAGAATCCAACTTGTACGACATGTGTTTTGTAAAACGATATCAGGCTTGCTACTCCCATGCAGACTCTACCGATGCATTCCCTATATGTATTTCTCTTCACTTCAGGGTATATAGCTTCGGCATAGATGTCTAGAGGTGGTCAATCGTTAAAAAAGAAATTGTACGGTTCTTGGTAGTGACTGTGTATATCTTGGCACATTAGCGATACCAAATCCGTCTGTGTCCTCATCAGTGTTTGCACACAGTATCAAAGATTAGCCGAAAGCGACAACATCTTGATTAATGGGTCTCATTGGCGAAGTTCAGAAAGACCCCCCCCCCCCCCATCGTGAATTATTCCTAGGTTAATGCACAAATACATCTTAGCACGACAACAACCATCAACATCAAAGATTCTCCATACCGCGTACCGCACGGACTGTGCTTTTTGTAGACAAGGCATAAATATGTGTACTCTAACCATTTTCGCCCAAAGCAAATCGGCAGAAATATCCAAACATGGTTGTATGCTATATTAATGAATCAGTACAAGAAACGTTTTGTAGTAAAGCGTTGACAGTGGCACTTGGATTTGCAATGTATGCTTGTTTAAGGTGGTATCGACAATACAGACTCAGTTCATAATACATGGTGAGTGATGAGATGTCAATGAACGGATATCAAGGTCATTAATTTTACTTCCTTGAGAAACGTTAGGAATATTGCATTGACAGTTCAAACAAACCTAAACAAAAATAGACAAAGTGATGACGCACTCGGCGCCAGCAGTAAATAATAAAAACAATTAAACAAACAGAAATACATTGTTTTTTGATACATATGCTAAAGAATATAATTGTATGCAATTTTTAAAACAATTAGGAGAATTATTTTGACATTGACATTTGATGAACCTTTAGGCAATGAAAAGTTAAGGCTTTTATTATGGCCACTAGGGCTGTTAAGGGCACTATCTGACCTGTACTTTTGATAGACATGCAATATGGCCTGAACAGTAACGCAAGGACATCAAATCGTGCATGTCTACTAGGTAGAGCCCCAAAGGTGCGAATTCGGTCTCAGATTTTACCAAGGTTAAAAACAGTTTGCCTGTTCGCTACTTCATCATCAGTCCTGCTCATGACAATAAACGGTTATTCCGCATGAGTTTTGACGATATTGATGATTCCGTTTGTTATGAGAGATTCCGTCTATGTTTTTAAAGCAAGGAGAGTTTGTTGTGTCTGGCTTCTCTTGAGTGGAATGTTGCTTACGCACGATATCTGGCTGTGATGCAAAAGTCTTGTTGTTTCATTTCATTAGTGATTTATTATTTTGCGATCTCAGCAAAGTTTTGTCTACCTCAGCACCAACGTTCGGATTTCATGATATCATATTATATCTAAAACATATCAATTATGTGCCAGTCCCCTGAGAGAACTGCGAAGGTTTTGCTCAAGCCATGGTAATCATGTTAATCTTCCCAGTTAAAGAATGTCTGTCAGCTTAGTTGATTTTCAACGCCAACTATACAGTCTGTCTTTCCACCAAACGTCTGCTATCTTTGGCAGATCTTACTCTTTGTCCATATAAAGTAGCTCCGTAGCTCGTTGCGCAGCTACTTAAGCGTGACCACTTTCAAACGTTGATAGATTTAAACGCCCCCGGGTATTTGACTGTGGTAAGCATGCAGACTTGATCGTGACGCCCGTGTTATGTGGGGAATTAATCAAGGCTGGCCACTATCTGACCCGTAGCGAAAGATAATTACATTTGGCAACCATCTCCCACAGTGTCATATTTATTGATCATCAAGACAAAGGTATCATTGACCGAAGTAATATCTCAAGCCGGGACGACCAAGAACTACTACCGCTTCAAATTGAGTTTCAACTGTATGAGGTGATATTATATCGACTTTGCTATCGCTTTCAAAGTAAAAAAAATTATTTGTAATACTTTCTGTACGTTGCTACCACGTTCACGTACCTCTATATGATGATCAATCTTTGGAAGGTTAGTTCATGCAACATGGATGTGGCCTTATCTCTCAATAAGGCCTGGCAGTGGTGGCACTGACGTATGAGTATAAGCAAATGGGGGACACAAAAGTGCATTTGCCTTATACAGTTGGCTTGCAGCGGAGATGTGGACTGTAGAAGTAACAGGCGGGATAACATTGGTGTACTTGTAATGGAGAAACTTTTGTGGTGGTTTTATTTTCGCGAATATGCCTGCTTGCTGACTACTGTACTACAGAATTGTTTCAACCGCGAATTTGATACACCACGAAGTAAAACCACCGTCAAATTATATGCATGTACGATATATATCGATATCTGGAACATGCTTTGAGTAGAATTTAGCCATGCAGGCTAGCTGAACTAACGTCGCCAAATCGACAGATTGAGACGACAATGACCTTTCTTAGAGACGGTTGGTCGAAGACTGAGAAACTGCAATAATGGCTCCACAATGGGCCATTAACCACAAAAGTGCAATGTTTTCGCCCCTGATGCCCCACTTAGTACCCCTGACCGTCTCTACAGAAGTGCAACTGACATATCCAAAGCATTTCCAATGCAGCAGGGCTTATAAATACGTAGTCATGTATGTAATCATGTGCTAGGTCTGTGTGGTAGGTCATATTCACAATTACATTGCAGATAAATCCTGACCCTTAACCTACGGTCGGCCTAGGTCTCGTTAACCAGTAGTGTTCCAGATGATTGTGATCAGGTATTGAACGAAAGAAAAGAGGATAGCGTCAATAACAACGTAACCATACTTGTCCGAGCCCCTAATGGACGCACATGTTAATTTTAAACTTTATTGGCAAACTCAAGCCCGAAGGCTAATTGAAAGGCAACGCACGTACACGATAACGTATAAAAGGTAAAAAAAAGTGTAGTCCATGGATCTATTTGATGGTTCTACGTACACTAAGGGGTTGACGTCGTCTTTGGAGGCAGTGGCTAACGAATAGCCTCACGTTTTTAATGATATATCGATTCTACGATCTTAGTTGAAATAATAATAAAAATGTAGTTTGTTGGAGGCCTTCTAGATAGTGAAAGTTTCATGAGATGGTAACCGTTTCTGTCACCCATGTAATGAGAGCATTTGCACATGAAATGTATTTCATTTTCTACTGCATCCACTGAACAATACTTGCACCGTCTCTCCCGAACGCAGAGGGTAATGCGTTCGAGGCCTCAGCAGACCTATTCCTGACTTTTGACTTCCCTCTGGCCTTTCCAGCACTTACTGGAACAATTCTGGAAGGCAGCAGAATCCTTACAAACCTCGGCCTATGTCATTAACGACTAACTGCCTGCGTGAAGAAATATCAACGACGCTAGAATGTACGTACTTAGCTTCCAGGTCTGCGTGATCTGAGTACAAACAGTGGAGCGTAAATTACATTCATTGGTGCATAATCGACATCCTCCATAGGTGGTCCAGTCTACTTGTAATTACTATATAAATGGTTTTGGCATTTTCGTTTTCAAATGTCGTTCTTTATTGTCGATCTTCTCCAGGAAAGTGGGTCTAAATTCGGTACCACGCTGTTCTTGTGTTCGCAGGTATATGCTCCTGTAGAACAAATCACCACTACCCCCCGTCCCCAACACTTAACTATACAATACAAGTTTACTTTTAAGGATAATGTGCGTGGACGATAAGATGTGGCGCCGTATCCATGTGGCTTAATGGTTAGAGTGTTCTCTCAGGAACAAGGTGGCCATAGCCTTCCGGTTGGAAAAAGCACTTTACACGACTTTCCTCACTTTCCTGACTCCTCACTTCACTCAGGACGTTAAATGGAGGTCCTCACTCTCAGTGAGTTGGGCTTGTCTCGAGCATTGATGTTTCTGACTTAGGCTCTGACCGACATGTACTTAGGGAGAGGATATGCTGTTCCAGTAACCGGAACTTAGCTCAGTACGGTGGTCTCCGGACCCTGCACTTAGTTAAGTGGCCTCATAGCGTTGCACTGAGAAAATTCGTTGAAACAAAAAGATGGTTGTTTGCAGCCTTCCGATGACACTGTTTGCAGCTCGATTCCTATTTTCTTATGTTCTTTGATATTTGCATCGTCATCTCCTTTTTTTGAAAATGCCACTGCCCAGGTATGTGAAGCTTGAAGCTTTTTTTCATGAGTTGTTACATGATTGACATCGCTTTGGTCTTTCACTCGCTGCAACAGAGCAGACAGCATAGTGCAACGACACAGTCAAAGCGGGATGAAAACAGCAAGGGCACAAACAGAGGCCTAGTTGTTCTACCGTGCGTGAAAGGTTTGAGTGCCTTCATTAATTAGCCCTGTCGGCCCGAAATGCAATTAAATACAATTCGCTATCCCTAGGAAACGTCGCCACTCATGAGAACATTTGCGTTATTCTTGACTGCAAAGTCATCCCAGTGATCCACATTTATAATTCAATCTAAAAGTAAAACTTTTCATGCATATCAACGTGCAATGGACATCATAATTCCTTGGTATACGTACAGGATAAGACGTGTAACGTCGGTGATTGTTAGCATTGCTGGGAATCCATTTGTAGATTCCAACTTTTGCAGGAATTTTGCAAAAATGATAGATTCCAGTGAACTGAATGTTATGTATATCCAAACTGCTCTTTGTGCAACACCTATTGATTGTTGGAATAAATGGCATCATCAGCAACTAACATACGTGATTCGGTTTGTGTAAAAGAAACGTTCGATACCTATCATTTGGAGTGCAAAGGCCGAATGCTTTGAGTCTTCTCTCTTATTTCGCACCGTTACATGAATCATCTAGTATTATAGGTTTATTTGCCTGGTCAAGCTGGCAACTTTGTTGAATCTGAAACATCGCACTTCTTTGAAAATAAACATGTTGTAAGATGAATGTTAGCAGCTCCAATTTAAAGGCAACTAGATCCAGTGACGAATATCGCTTATATCGGTATCTGAACATTTTGTAATCAAAAGCAAATTCCAAAGACTCAGCTGAACACGTAGGTCATACGTTCACCTCTTTCTGCAAGTAAGACAACTTCACTGCATGAAAAGTGGGATTTATCAATGATGATGAATGCCAGGTAAGTTTGGTAATGGTTGCTTTAGGCGACAAATGTGGCCAATGTAGTCTGTAGAGTTTGCCTAAATAATCGGGATACATGTCAGGTTAGACTGCTAATGGTTGCCTTAAACATCAAATGCCAAAAGCAAAGATTACCAGACTCATCTGCCATTCATCACCATTGTTGAATCCCACGTTTCATGCAGTGTTAGGATTCCAGGTACATCTTTTCATTAACTTTGCCGCGTCTGCCTCTTTGGGTGTTAAGCCACCATGTAAATGCAAATATGCCCCACTGCATTTCTCAGACCTACCAAATGTCAGATGAAACGCTTTAAAGATACTTCCAATTTGGCCAGGCCTGCATTCAATCATCCAGGCCACAACCTGTGGTTACTCATATCCGCTATGGCGTTTTGTATTACGTATTTGGGAAGCCACATGTTTTTTCAATGGCCTTTTTATGACATGTGATGTTTTGACCCCACCCAACAGATGTGCCCCACGGTCGCTTCTGTATTGACTAGACCTTTACTGCCCGTAAACTTAATGTACAACGACATGCCGTAACAAATTATACTGGGCCTATACGACCCATATGAGGTCTGAAGTCCGGATGGTAAATGGCATCAATAAAGTTTATCATAAGAAAATATTGTACATGTATAAAAACAATTTCCCCTTTACTCTTACCTATGGGACCTGCTGTGAACCCAAAAGTTCATAAAATCAATAATGTATAATGTATACAAGTGACCCTCATCTCAAGGTGTGATGGTTTTATACGTAGTTTTTCATGAGATCTAAGTTTCATAGTTGCCATTTTATGGTCATGAAGTTAACAGTTTACAAATTCAAATGACTCAAGTGCGAGATAATATCTAAAAGTATCATTTTAGGAATATAATTCCCTATCGTCTGCAGTGTTCTAACATGCAAGTCTATGATGCTGGCTGAAATATGCATAGACCATAATTGCTTCCAGGTACGGAAGTATTGTTTTGGTGGGTTTGTCTATGAGTTTGTGTGTACACGTATGAGGTTGACAGCCATGGGGAAGGCACTTTGACTCTTCGTTGGTACGTTATCTTTGCACGTCGTGTTAGGACTGCCTATTGCAATCGTATTGTTTACTTTCCATGTAACAGCACTACATGGGACGAGACAATCTGATAAAGTCACCTTCACCATGTCCCATCCTAATACAGTAGGGACCATTTAAAGCCATGTAAGTGGTATCCTCTGGTTGTTTCAAGTTTCAGCTATCTCAATGAAGTGCTTTAATGTTGCCTTCCGGTGAGGACCCTGTAATTACGTTATGTTTTATGGATGGTCTCTGAATGGTGATCAGTTTGTAAAAGCAACCGTACCGGTGTGGTTTATGCTATGGCATTAGGTTTGTTTAGTGTTGTTGACTTAGAATCTAAATGTTCCGGGTTTGAATCCCTAGCAGGCCCCAGTGTTGTGTCCTTAGGAAAGGCTCTTTAGACCTATGTCCTTACTCTACTCGGGTAAACATGAATATGGAGTATGGCTATGATCGTGCTATGACCAGTTGATAATAGTTTACTCTGTCAATAGTTAACGTATTTTGTGAGGTCTGATGTGGAAGCAAGGACCCGTTAGAAGGCCACAAGTCATTCGAGCAGCCAGGAATGGTATTCATGAGCGTGTTCAATGAGCCGGAGACGGACGTACGTAGGAGTCACTTAAGCCTTCTCATTGTGCATTCCCCTGCGAGTCCCAGCCCCCGCCCTACGTGCATGGGCGTCGGGAACTTCCCACATGACTTATATTACATCTGACATCCTGTTTCCTTGCCAAGCACGCAATTAGAGACGAGAGAAGGAGGACGTCAGGACAACTTGCACGCTGGTTCCTTCAACTACTGAAATCGGTATGTATACTTGTTGGAGTTCTTTTTACATTTCACGTTTTATATTTAAACAACGTTCAGGCATATTATGTGAAAGACATTTACTGGATGCACTTCAGCTAAAAAGTACTGCAACATGTAATGACGCACAAGAAGGATTGCTACGTAAGCTTTTTTTAACGATTATGTAGATGTGGAAAGTTCAATGATGCAATGTATTGCAGATCAATGTGCATTGTAGAAAATTATTTTTATAGTGCATTGTGTGTTGCGCTATCCTGCAAAGGATTTGTATGGATATATATGGAAATGGCTTACTGTATTTGAGTGTATGCCATTTATTGCATTCTATATGCAACATCGATACATATATATCATTACATATATATTTATATACATTGCGCGAAAAAGAGAAAGGTGATCGTTAAGTTAACGTTTAACAGAGAAACGCTGAGTAAATGAATAAAACAAGAAATTCACAAAAACTCTGAATATTTCATGAACCTATGAAACCTCCTATTTCATATTTTGGACTGATTTCAAAGGTGAGCTTTGTACATATGCGACACCGTTGGTCGTTACATATGTGTGATCAAGCATGGTGGAAAACTAACGAAACAATCATTATTTCCTGATGGAAACCCTCTAGCTGGAAAATCATGCGTCGCACCAAGCCTCGGGCAACTACTTATGATTTCTTCATTCAACGGTCGATGATTTCTTGTTGGTTGGACGCGTGAAAAGGAACAATTGATTTTTTTTTCAAATCTTTCAACTATGGATGAAATGGACAGCGTCCTTCGTGGAAAAGACATTAGAATCCCTTCAACTTGTTGTGTTGATAAGTTTTACTTCCATTCCCTGTAGACTCCGTGTATCCTTGCTTCAGCGCTCCCTTCAAATCTAACGGTACATTATCGAGTCCCTCTGGCCATGCATTACCTGGAATAGCCTTGTCAAACAGCCAAGCAATGACACAAGTGGCGTCGTGTGGCGTAATGGTTAGAGTGTTCTCCTAGGAACCAAGAGGTTCTGGGTTGAGAGCCCTGTCCCTCCCTGATGCTATGTCCTTGGGAAAGATAAAAGAGTACCTAGCTTTGTTTAAGTGCGTTCCTTAGATCAGACGTTAAATGGAGGGTCCGTGATTCCTATGGGATAGAGTAACCCATGGGAGAGCATCCTTTGGGGCAAACAGTTTCGTCACCGACATGTGCTTAAGTCGCGGTATGCTGGTTTTCATATATACGGATCATATCTGTTCATGCTACCGTAAAATTGCCGGAGGACTCTTATCAAGTTCTCTCAACTAAATCGATCCAGGACAAGCAGTAATGGTGGTTACATTTCCTGTGTTGATATGGTCACAACAGTGAAGTTAAGACAATACATCTTAGGATCACAAGTTTTAGAGTTGGATTGCGCACCGGACTAAGCGGTAGTACGTGGGTGAGCGGTAGTACGTGGGTGAATACAGGAAGCGGCTGACTGTGTATGTAATACCCGATTAAATTACCTCATACAATTTCCTGTTCCAATACATTCACGGAAACCCAAAACACGTCCAGGGAGTATCTGAAATCTTAAAATTCGCATGTATTCAATATACTTTTCCAGTCAAAGATGGTATCTAACCGGGAAAGTTTTGGTTCCGTCCTACTGGTTTTTAATTATAATGTTTACTTACCGATTATACTAATGGTACGGAAAGACAACTTAGTACTAGTAAGAACAGTTCGAAACGCTACCAATGTTCGTTTACTGTAAGCAAATATACTGCTCGAAACCATTCCCTACCACATTTAAACTGGAATAATGTTGATCTATTCACACGGGAAAAGACCCCGACTCTCTGAGTGAAGTCAGGAAGATCGTGTAAAGTGCCTTTCCAAAGGTTACAACATCTGGGACACTCTAACCATTACGCCACCACACGACGCTACTGTGGTGTTTGAAGTTCTGAGAAAGCGTCCAAGGGGTACGTGAGAACTTCACATGTGCAAATACAGATAAAGCTTGCACGTAAGACGCAGGATTTATCTTCCTGTCAAGGCTTCTAAGATATTTGGAGGAAAAGCACTTCCATTTTTCTTTTATCCCTGAAAGTAATAAGTTAACATCAAGCCCCGTGTCGTGAAATATAAGCTTAAGAAAACTTTTGCTGTTCCAATGTTTTATGTACCTCTGACCGCAAGGCTGACTCTGTATTTCCAAACTAGTCAGCAAAATACAGCTTTGGTGTAGATGTGCTTGCTGTCCATATATTACAGGAAATTCACGAAATGTTTACTAAATATATAGTAATTATGTTTATCTGTCTTACTATATATATATATAGTGAGGGTAATGCAATCTTTTGAAAAATGTCATAGTTTTGTTTCGTTGTAAATAATGTAACACAGACACTATCCAAGGGTGTAACTTTCCGAATCATAGTGACAAAGTTACAGCCTTGCTCACAGAATACAGTATCAGTTCCACTTCACAGCATACTTAGAATTGGAAAAAACGGTGCCTTTGAAGCTAGAAGATGAACAACCCGTCAAACGAATTGGAAGGAAAGTTTCTTCCCAAGACATCACATTTCCAGCAATGGCCATGTTTGCCTTCCTTAAATTAAATTCCTAAAAGCGTGATACGTCTTGCACTTGCCGCAACTTAAAATGTATCAGAATCGTGTATCAAAGGACCCAATTTGCAGCTAGTGGGCTGTCAAAACGACGGATGCACAATTCCATTAATCATGGCAAGTGCGTCCTGAGACTGGCAACATTCTAGGAATTGTTATCACCTACAAGGTAGTAAAATACCAAATTAATATGCCTTTTACGTGTCCCAGTTGACCATTGCACGTCATTCCTTTGATTGCAAGGTTGATGAATGCAAAGGTAATCAATTTTGAAGATAAATTACTTCGTTAGGTCATGTAGATAACGCCTCAGGAACACATGTTGTCACGGCTTGTAATGTGTCTCGTTCAAAGCAAGAAATCGGAGATCTCAGAGTTTCGGGAAATGATGTGCGTTTTCGTTGGAACTGTGAAGGGAATGGTATGCCGTGATTTAATCGGGTATTACTTTCTGAATCCCTCCACGTACCGCAGTCGTACTCCCACCCGGCTTAACATCCCTGTCAATCAAGTAACCAAATATCCACCCTCTCTCCTTGCAACCGTCTTTTGCTGGACAAGCATACAAACAAACCCACAAACCCGTCCTGAACAATAACTCCGTACCCGAAGTTAACAAAGTAACTGATTCACTTCATTACTCCCAAGACGTTACGGCAACCACAGACTGTCAGTTGATTTTGACACTGAAAAAAGAGGGGTGTTCTTTAATGTATAAAGCTAAATCCATAAGTTAGACTACTTAATATTGATATAAAACTTTATTCTGTAAAACACGGCTTCCTTTGAGACTTACAAAGATGGATATGGTCTCTACTCCCCCTCCTGCGTTTGCCTTAGAGCAATGTTAAAGAAACGTACAAATTTATTGTCACGATTTTGTCACAATGGGTGTCTCTGCGAATTTACGCCTAGTGCTATAAGAAAGTGTTGGTCCCGCAGTAGGACATCTTAATTTATGTTCACCTTGCGGATGTGTGGGAGATGAATCAACTTTATCTGCTCTGCGCAGCTACGACCGCATTCGCTGTTCATCTAGGCAAAGTACGTTGAACACTATGCGTAGCGCGCACATCATTCCATCTAGTTTATTAGATTTAAAGCTAACTTGAAATGAAATTTCACTTGATTGGATCTATTTGTTCAGCTGCGTGAAGACATGCAGCCAAAGCTACCCAACCAGCCGAGGTACAGAGTACCAGTTAGCAAGCGTTGTCCAGAATTTGTTGAAAAGCCTGCTTTTTATCCTCTACAAATTACAATGATATCCCATTTTGGATGACTGTGCGTTTGTGGGTTGAGCGCCAGTTCTGAACATGTGAATGGGTCCCAAAATAAAAGTGCTGAAATTTTCGATCACAGCGAAGTCTATTATCCTTTACCAAGCGCAGTGCATTTTCCTTTGGAGTGAAGCCCATTTGGTCCTTTACAATGATATCCCATCTGTTATGGTTGTACATTTGTGGCTTGAGCACCAGCCCTTGTTATGTGAGTGGGTCCCAAAAGAAAAGTACCGAAATTTTCCCTCAATCATAGTGCAGTCTATTATCCTTTACATAGAGCAGTCTATTATCCTTTACATCGCACAGTCTATTATCCTTCACACTGATATCCCATTTGTACGCGATCATTGCACATTTGTGGGCTGAACACAGATGCTGGAAATATGATTGGGTATACGTACCAGAAAGAAGAGTGCCCACATTTATTCCTCGATCATAGCAGTCAACAGTCCTTTACATCACACAGTCTATTATCCTTTACACTGATATCCCATTTGTACGTGATGACTGAACATTTGTGTGTTGAACACAGATGCTGGAAATATGATTGGGTATACGTACCAGAAAGAAAAGTGCCCACATTTATCTCTCGATCATAGCAGTCAACAATCCTTTACATCACACAGTCTATTATCCTTTACACTGATATCCCATGTGTACGTGATGACTGAACATTTGTGTGTTGAGCACAGATGCTGAAAATATGATTGGGTCCTCAAAGAAAAAGTGCCGGCATTTTCAGTTGATTATAGGAGATATTGCAGTCTATTATCCTCTACAATGATTATGATATCCCGTTTGTGATGATTGTACATTTGTCGGTTGAGCACCAGTGCTAGTTCCCAGTGGGTCCCAGTGGGAGCCAGTGGGCAAATTTATATACAGAATCAGCGAGAAATTCATAATATTCGATAAAACAAAACATCTAACAACTTCTAATACTTCAAAGAAGTCTGAAAAATCAATGATTTCATGTTTATACATGATCTTTATACAATGTGGCTAACGTATTTGAACATTGAGCTTTAGTGCAGGTGGTTCTTCCATGTGTCGACAATATGTGTAGAAATCCATGGACAAGTTTTGTCCTTTCTAGAAGCCATTCGGCGATCACGTGAACTAAAAGTTTCTAAGCTTGTTTTTGCCTTGAACCTGTGGTCAGTGCATCAGTCTTCAAGTCTTCAAGGGGAGCACTTGGCCCTCAAAGGCAACAGTTAAAAATGTTGCCTTTGAAGGTCAGACGGGTTCCCAAATGGCCCCATGTCTGTGTCGACCATGTGGCGCCACAAGGTGAATGTGCCGGGCAGCTCTACAGAATTCCTGGACACAAACGTTCCTATCTGGCAACAAGTGAGAAATAGTGCATGTTTGTTCCGTAAGTAATGTCAGCGCGTGTGATTTGAAATAGGACATTACCCAGTCCTACCTAGCTACACTTTCAGATTTAAAGTTCAAAGAAACCAGAATAAAGCAACAACTTGGCCGGGTTTCTAAGGAGTTTTGTTCGGTTATCATTCGTCTCAGGATTTCATTCATCACTTTTAGAGCTAAAATCGATAAAGGCGACCCTTAAGATTACAGGTCAGTAAGCCTGGCAGGTATTCATGAGATCTTCCTCCGCATTACTCATCTTAAAGTTGCTATACTGTCTCTGACGTCACCCCGCCTTTTTTCTGGTAAAAGGAGAACAGCGCGATGCGAATTACTCTGTAGAGGCTGTTATTGAAGTGCACTCTGTTTTTCCTTTGTTCTTCATGTCTTTTTTACTTTTTTGCAAATAAGTAAATGGAATGAAATGTTGAATATAGAGGATTAAACTGTGACGCACGACTAAAACGTCAGCTTTGGGAAGCCTTCACTGTGTTTGTGTGTGTGTGTGTGTGTGTGTGTGTGTGTGTGTGTGTGTGTGTGTGTGTGTGTGTGTGTGTGTGTGTGTGTGTGTGTGTGTGCGTGTGTGTGCGTGTGCGCGTGCGTGCGTGCGTACGTGTGTTGATATAATATGACATGCCTTCTTTCTTTCATTTCTATAGACCAATGGCGTGACAGGAGGTGCAGGGAGTACAAGGAGCAGTCAAAAATGGCTGTGGGACCAGAGTAGAAGATGAGAAACAACACTGTATGAAGTGTGGACCAGAAAAAAGTTAACCTACCTAAAGATTACAATTTGCTTCTAGGTATGGCTAGTAACGTAGCACAGTCACGTTTCATTAAGGCCTAAGAAATTTTCTTGAAAC
Source organism: Branchiostoma floridae x Branchiostoma japonicum (assembly GCA_013266295.2). Lineage (NCBI taxonomy): Eukaryota > Metazoa > Chordata > Leptocardii > Amphioxiformes > Branchiostomatidae > Branchiostoma > Branchiostoma floridae x Branchiostoma japonicum. Next base: position 5,424,382 of record CM023837.1, on the reverse strand, counting down.
GTATTTGGCATATGTACCGAAGTCTTACTGTTGTGGTGACGCATCGAGTGAGGTGAACTGTTCATCGTTACTTTGACGTCCTTTGCAATCAGCTCGACCCTAAACTATTTTGGCCTTTCGTTGACTATGCTATCGTTGCGGGAACACAAAATACCAAGAAATTAGAAAGATAGGGCCCTAAAAATCAACTTAGTTTAAGATACATTCCACCAATCAGAGATCAGATCATTCAACATGGATATGGACAATTTTACCAATGAGTCCACCAGTGCAGTAGAAAACGCCACAGGTGAACCATTTTCCGCTACAAACCAGTTCAGACTGCCTGAATGGCAGGTAGCCCTCTGGACACTTCCGTACACAGCCATCGTGCTGGCGGCCATCGTGGGAAACAGCATCGTCATCTGGATCGTGTTTGCCCACGCCAACATGCGAACCGTCACCAACTACTTCCTCGTCAACCTAGCCTTCGCCGACGTCAGTATCGCCAGTTTTAACACCATCTTCACCTTCACATTCTCCGTCACCGGTGTCTGGTACTACGGAAAGTTCTACTGCTACTTCATGAACTTTGTCCCCACCACGGCAGTGTCAGCAAGTATCTACACCCTCACGGCTATCTGCCTGGAGCGCTACATCGCCATTGTCCACCCACTGAAGCCGCGGATGAGCAGAATGTGCGCCAAGTCCGTCATCGCTGCCATCTGGCTGTGCGCTGCCACGGTCAACGTCCCTCTGTGTATATATTCTCACTTCTACACATTCACGTCCAGAGAAGAGGAATGGTCTGTCTGCACCTTCCAATGGCCTGATGACAACGCCAAGTTCTGGTAAGAGTCTTTTGTTTGCAGATCTTAGATCTTGTCATTGTGAGCCTTGGATAAGAAGAGATATCGAGTATGATAAAAGCCAACTTGAAAAAAAAGAAATTCCGACTTTTAGTGACTAAATCATATGATGAGTTAGCCCGGCATTGATGCAATTGATCATCTATAGTAAGTTTTAAAATATATATATCACACTTTATTTTTACACTCAAGGCAGAAGGCTAATTGCACACAGATATGATAAAGTATAAAAATGTAAAATATGTCCCTCTTATTCATTTCAAAAAATATGCGTCGATCAAACATTTGATTTGAAAAAAAATCAGACATCATCATACTATCTGCACATCTGTTAATATAGTTAATGTCACAGAATGCTAAAGGAGCTTTCGCCTTCTAATCCAAGGTACGATGTTGGCCTGATGATCGTCAACTACTTCATGCCGCTGTTGGTCATGGCTGTGGCCTACACCATCGTGGGCTTCACTCTATGGGCCGGCAAGATCCCGGGGGAAGCCACCCAGCGTCACGTGGAGCAGATGAAGGCTAAGAGAAAGGTACGGTTTTTTTCTTTTAATTTTTCTTTTTAGCCATCAAATTTAAACAAATTTAATCATCAAGGAGAAAAGGATTCCTACTAGATTCCTCGTCTTGAAGAGGCATGTATATAGCAAGCCAGCAATGCTAGTAATATATAACATCTCCACAATGATTCGTCAGTGCTGTAAATTGTCACGAATTGTTCAAACAGCTTCTTTATAAAAATATTTGAAGTAAAATGACAGGATGTTGATATATGTATACTGATGAGAAAGGTACGGTCCAGGTCATATACGCCGTGCATAAGGAAAGGCACAGTGTCATTTGGGATAATGGTAATGGTGACTTGAAATAGTGGAAGCAGGTCTTATTTGCTATTAGGGAACCGGCTGCTAGCGTCAACTGTGCCAACGTGCAACAGTTTTGCAATACATACATCCAAAAGCTAGTACAAAATAAATCAAGCAACTTTAGAAATTCTCTAAGGATTCGGGCGTTTCAGATAGCATCTGCTATCTTTCATCAGTGTCTGAAACGTCTTACTCCTCGGAGAATTTATCCAGTTGCTTGATTTGTTTTGTACAAATTCAAAAGGTCTGGGAATCGACTTCATTTATCAAATGTTAAGTGTGCATTCCCATAGAGTACAAATAAAAGGGAAAATCAAATCCCTTCATCCACACATACATAAAACTAGATGGAACATAGTTACCGTGAGTTGTTGTCTGGTCTCTGGTTGTTTTCTTGTGCCAGTGCAATCACTGACCCTTTTAAAGGATCAAACAAAACAAGCACTACGTGCCCTGTGAGTACTGTCATGGATGTAAACGTAATTCACGTTAAGTGCACAAATCCATCTAATGACCCACAGGAGGCTTTGGACTTTACATTTAGTACCTAATAAGTACTAATTTTTTCCAGTGGGAGGCTTAAGTGTATATTTAAGTTTTGCCAACGTTTATACTCTTAAGTCATTAAAATGATTTAGACAACACTAGAGCTTGGCGCCCCTGGCCAAAGCCTTCATTTAAAAAACGACTTACATCTGCATTTGTTTCATATTTTGACAGCACTGGCTCTTAATCATAAATAGTGAATGTACACCAACTATACAAGGCTCTAGTCATTTAACACAATTTTATAGGGCGTTTTCACGTAACACCATAAGGATACCATTTACCGACATGGAGGCATTTATTTGCATTTCAGCGAATCATAGCTCCTGCATTTTCAGTCATCTAGAGATCTTCTGACCCTCTCAAATAACCTCTATTAAGTGTGTACAGCTCATAGAACAGAATATCAAAAGAATACATACATACATTAATAAAGCCATATACTCTTGAGCTACGGTCCATCGAAATGCAAATCAAGGACACCAACATTGCCGTCAGCACCTACCCGCTATATTAAGTTAATATGGAAAGTGAGTCAACTCTTGTTTCGAATTTGTTTCCGCTCGTACCAAGTTAACATGTTATTGTGCATTTGTTCTGTTGACAATATATCCTGGTATTATCACATAAAATATTCACACACAACCACAGGACGTTGGGTTCAGCTTTAGAGGAACATATGGGCTTAGGGGGACGTGAAAAGGACAAGTGCCAAAGGTTCGGCGGAGGACTTACTCACTAGAGGTGTAGTTTACGGCTATATGAAGCACGCGAAGGGTCGAGGTATACACCGTTATCACGGTAAAACAGATGCATATTGCGCTAGAAATAACGCAATACTACCAACGGAAGTCAAGCGCTCTGCAGCAATTCCGTGTAAAGGTATCGGCTTGCGTCGAATTGATAGTTCCTGTCCTTTTGGCCTGGCACAAAATTATAATTTCTGCTTCGCGGATGTACAAAGAAAGCGTTATAACGTACTTCCCTTGTCTTGATCCTCTGGGCGAAGTCGCCGACTTTGAAGCTGTTTGTTTTCGTTAAAATACTATAATAACGTTTAGACAGACAATCTACAGTCACCGTGACACAAAGTGATTTATTCTGGGTTGATCCAGTATACAGAATTCTACGGAAGAAGGCTTATCTCCACAAACCATATTGCTTCTTAAGATATACCATATTGTTGTACCAACTCCAGGCGCCAAACGTCGCCTGTTTTGGTAAATGCGGTAAAAAGAACCCGGTGACATCTGTTTATATCGCATTGCTGACAAATACCCTGTACATATATAGACATTCTTAGAAGAAAACGCATAACACTGCATGAAAAGTTGTTTGTTGTTGTTTTGTTTTTGTTTGCCCTGAATATTATTTGACATAGCTATTTCTTCCTATTACGTTGAATTTGTTGTTGTCGGTTTTGTTACATTTTTGGTACGATTTGTTGTGACAGATTTAAACAATCTTGCTTAAGATTGTCAAAATGGAATAGCTTCGCTACTTTTTACCCGCTGTGCATCATTCCCTTCTCCCCACGTGTCCTTCTCTTTAATCGAAAACTTATTAGAAACCAAATACCTTTATCAATGCTCGAGGACATATACTTGATCACCTTGCCAGGAGTGATTTCGTCCCTTTGCTGAGTCACAATCAATTCTAACTGCGCTCAACCTAAAAGAGCTCCAAATTTAAACGCATTGCTTCACAAGCAATTACTGTAAATGATTTGTGAAATCACTGACTATATCTAACACACCGATGATTTCTTTTTGTGTTGTCGTTTTGACTCTCCTGTAGGTTGTGAAGATGATGGTAATCGTGGTGGTGACGTTCTGTATCTGCTGGCTGCCGTACCACGTCTATTTCCTGCTTGATTCCAGTTACAAGGAGTGGAAACACATCCAACAAATATATCTCGCCGTCTTCTGGCTGGCCATGAGCAACTCCATGTACAACCCATTCATCTACTGTTGGCTCAACAAAAGGTCAGATGTCAAGTTTTAATTAAAGAAAGTCAAAGGTCCAAAATCACCCATCCTTTCATGCCAGGCCCGATGCGTATCTCAAGACCCTGGCGTACCGTCCTGTCATTCGTCCGTCTTGCTGATTTAATCAGATGCTCCGTCTCCTGTTGTAGGAAAAGTTACCAGCCAATCATGTCGCTCCTTACGGTTAGGAGGCAATATGATTGGCTGGTAATTTTCCCTCCAACAACAGAAGAGGTACTGTCTGATCTGCTGACGGCTGGCCAGCGCTAACACAGTGAGAAGGTTGGATCGCTGGTCGGTATGATTGGGCCGTTGCTTGAAACAAACAACTGGCGGGCCTGGAATGAGAGGATGAGATGACCTAAATAGTGGGTAGTTTTATCCGTGTTGAACTAAGCTCACTATGGCTTTATTTATTGAATAAACCACCGAGTAAGCGAAGCGATAAAATCGGACTGGTGGTTATGGCAAAATGGAGCTAGCCTTCTCATTGGTCAACATCATTTGCATATACGATAATATGATCTAAATTCTGAATATATCACCAGCACTAAAAGCCAGTTCTGCACACACTGCAGATTCCGGTATGGATTCCAGACGGCGCTCCGTTGGTGTCCCGGCGTCCCGTCTCCAAAAGATCCTGACTCGAGCCTGAAGATGAACCGTTTCACCAAGAGCACCAGCATGCAGCTCAGCACCATGCGTATCGGGCTCAACACCGTCCACAAGAGCGCCTCCTCCAGCGGCCGGAGCGCACGGCGGGTCAGCGAAACCAGTGTCGTGTGAACGGCGAGGCTGCAAAAAGGTTGCGTAGGCTTCACGGCTGCATACTGCAGTACATCACTCTCCTGCGCAGAGCCGTCACTATACTCATGCTTTGGTTTGACTCTCCTAAACCAGTTTCACATTTTCACTTTTCAGGGCGTGGCCTCTAACAAGCTATCAGCCAATCAGAGGATCGCCTAAATGTTATCTTTAGGTGAAGCTGACTTGATAAAGAATTTCGTGTTAACATTTGTTTCTTTCTTTGTTTGTTTGTTTGTTTGTTTGTTTGTTTGTTTGTTTGTTTTGGCCTTTTTCATTGATGAATAGCGTTGTAAATTGCTAACATGCCTGTCGGTCCTAAAAGTTAGTCGTTCTTTTGAAGATGTTCTTTTCAGTCAAGTTTCCAATTGGAGACAAGCTTGTGTGATTGTACAGTTGGATTTTAAACAAAAAATGGTAGAACAAATCATGGTTGTTTTTATTGTGTTTACCCACATATTAACCTGCAGCCTAAAGACGTTGAATTTTTCTTTCTTTTTTTCTTCTTTCTGTTAGTTCATAGGTTACAAGGACATTTACTGTTTATGCCAGCAAAAACAAGTATGACAGGTTTGTGAACTATTAGGAGAGTTGGAGTTTTCTTTCTACCAGTAATTATCCAAATGTGATTCCTTCAAAACTGCATAATGAATACATTGCGTTTGCTTTACGTAATGTGTTTACTCAAGTTTTCAATCCCCTACAATCCTGTTTACTGGTATGCTCATATTTTCCAATTTTAAAGCTTAATACTCTTTTCCCCTTGCGAGTTTCCTATGCTCAAACCTGAGCTAGATATATGAACATCCCATAGACTGGATCCATTGTTAAGCTTACATGAAAGGCAATACACAGTTCATTCTTGCAAAAGAGAGATAAGGATATTTGCTTTCAATGTGTCTTATACGTGCACCTCGAACAACTACAGATCTATTGACTAGACAATTTGAGCCATGATTACTCTGTCTGAAAGAAATCAATGACAAACAGTCATTATTTTTCCGCCAAGCCACCTGCGTCTGGCACGTTTACAACGTAAAAAAAAACAATGGCACTGTGAAATATAAGCTTGTTTTGTCGACAGCTATTGTGTTACTTTGCAGGAATTCTCTGCCGTAGAAGAAAATGCGTATACTCAATAACTGTTTAACGTTTATGTCATAAACATATGTAAGAAGAAATCAGATATTTCAGACCTTTGTATTTATGGCCTTGGGAACAAGAAATCGCCAGAAAATACTTAGCGATCCCGGCGATGGCGATACATAGGTTTTCGCACTTTCAGTACACCGCTTTAAGATCGGAACATAGGCCACTCCTTGTTCTAGATACTGCGCTCGAAATGTAATGTCTAATGGGAAGCATTGGTTAGAGTTTTAAAAAAAATGATATCCTTAGTGAATGGGGGTCTCTGTCCACCTTATCACTATCTGCCTTGCATCTACACAAGATATAAGGCTTACTGTAAATGAAACCTGTGACAGGCTTCCTTCGTAATTTAGAATTACTGGAACAACATGAACATTGTAAAAGAAATCATATTACTCTTGATATTGTGGTTTGATTGAAACGATACGTGTGTGTTTAGTGGCCTTTACGTACAAGAAAAATAAATTGATGATAGGAATGATACGTTATACAACTATTACTCACTGGAATGATGAAGTACTGTGCCAAAAAACAAAAACAAATAGAGGACAAATTTAGTCTGTGCTGTCAGACATTTTGGTGATCAGTTTGTGTATGTAGCAAAATGTTAAAAGTCCTGTGTACGCACCTAAGCCGTAACTGTAGTTTTCAATGCAATAGCTTAAAAGAGCACTTGAGCTAGAGAGACCTCGAATCGATCGGTACTTCTACAAGTAGAATCCCCGATTGTACTGATCCTGATCTCGATCTTTGTCGACAGAGTCTCTAATCGCGATCTCTACGATTCTGCCATATTGCGATCCCTACCCTGACATATATATATACATATATAGCGAGCTTGTGGACAGTTGATGGACTAGTTTTGGCTTGTTTGCCATTTACTCTTAGGCTACAATACTGGTAGATAGCCAGGCGAGGTATGTCGGACATTGTTGTGAGGAGCTGATCTACATTTTGTACTGTGCAATCATAGTGATGTTTTAGATGTGAAAGAAATGTATTTTGGTATGTATAAGTCTTTGTATTATGCAGATAAACGGACAGTAACGTATATATACGTTTAATGTATATATAAGACAGTAACTTTTGAACTTTTAAAGACAGTAACCTTTGACCCCTAGCTGCTTCTAAAGTGGTCAGTGTACTAAACTGAATGCAAAAGACCAAGTGACTTGTTTGTGCAAAAATGTCTTGAAAATGCTGAAAAAGATATATAAGTTAGTGCATTAACTGTTGATTGTGGTAAAAGCTAGGAGTAAGTAAGTAAGTCAGGGTCCGGAGATTGTATTTTTGTGTATTTTGTGACAAAGATGCTATTTACACATGTCAATAAGATATTTTCTTGAAGTACTAATGTTGAACAGACTGCATCCTGTACCCCCCCCCCCCATGTGACCGACATATTTCCGGGCAAACACCACAGTTGCGCAACTCAGAGAGACGTCCGAAATTAATCCCTATAAATTTCTTTTTATCCTTTAAAATTCTGGTGTAATGTTTGGATTTGGGGTTAGGGGGAAAATAGACTTTTCTAGGAGGTCAAAATTTGCTCTATTCACTAGTCGTTGTAAGGAGACACGCGTTGTTGGGTCACTTCGCGCACGGATCTCTGGGCATTAGAGGTTATTTTGGGTCATGTGTCCCTTCTGGACCAGCTGGCAGGGAAATGAACTGGACAAAAGCGCCCCCTATTTCTCCTTATATTCGTCAGCGAGACTTTTGTGGTTTTCCATTTGACCACGTGTTTGTAAGGTTCAGCTGTAGGTAAGTAACGTTTATACTTTTCCTATGCCTTATTTTGGTGTAATTTTCAATACTTTGGGATGGGGGTTAGTAACCGTGGTGCTTGCCCTTGAGATAGCACAGTAATAATGACCGACTAGGGTCGATATGACCCCATGTGGTGTAAATAAACATCAGAATGCAACGACAATAGTCTATGTAGACATATACTGTAGAAAGTGAAAACCTGAGTTTCCATGCGAACTTCAGTGTGTCACTTCAGGATTTAACGATAAGAACGTGTAACATTTAATGACACCGAAGGATCGATGTATATTGATGTGTGGCTTTTTTTCTCATATTATGAACAGTTCACAGTTTGGGGGAAATAATTGCATCCCAGTGATGGAAATAGAATTTGAAAAATTGAATACAACACGGAGGATAGCTAATCATAGCGGCAAATAAATTCATCGTTATATGTGACAATGTGTGTAGATTTCTTATTTCTCTAATCACTTCACGGTGGGGGATGTAGATAAAATGGATAATATGCCTGTTAAACTGGTCAGTATTGTCCTGAGGAATGTGGCAGACGGCCAAACCAATTGCGTGGTTCTCTGTAGAGAACTTTGTTGTCCCAAGGAGGTTAAAAAAAGAGTCTCCTCCTTGGTTGCTCAGTCTGGGTGTGGTTGATCTAACCTATAGCTACTAGTGACCTTTGTCCATATCAGGCTGAACTTGACTAAACAAGGTGTTGACGGGGCAATTATCGAGAATTCCGCCCGGGGGCGCAATTCTACCACCAAGAACATTGTTCCAGAACATGACAAACGTTGTAGATCTTTTATTACCACATGACCAGTAACCCGGTAACCCAGGAACGTGAGCACAATAAACAATCTATCGTATCACTTGTTGTTCAGCAGATGTTGCAAACTTGTTTGTTCTGCCTGACCTACAATATTGAACAGCTAACTAAATGTGGAGGGATGTAAACTTTTGAGTCGACAGCTGAGACCAGAAGAGAAACATGGCGGCTGTACCGAGCCATTTCGGTTTCGAGTTAGAAGATGATGAGGAAGAGAGAAAGCGGTGCGACCATCGCTTCCAGCAAATTATAAAGGTAGATCGACGGTTCTTTTTGCACACTGGTAAAGAATACAGTACATGTAAAACATGTGGTAGTGTACGAAAAGTGTAAGCTTATGACGCAAATGTATGTATACGCAGTACTAGATTGTCGGTAGCTCTGATGTCAATACTCTGCTCATATACCGACCTGTCCATGGTACTGAATTCCTTTCTTACATCCCTCCTCCCCTCTCCCTCTCTCTTTCTCTCCGGCTCTCTCTTTCTCTCTCTCTCTCCGACTAAAGTGGTGTAATATTTTCTCTTTTGTTCCAGAAAATCACGGAATCAGGCTGGTTCAACGGTTTCATCATGTTCGTGATCTTTCTGAACGCCGTGTTTATGGCGCTGGAGACCAGTGACATGAAGGTCACGCACCGTACCATGCTGGAAACAATGGATAATATCTTCCTCAGCATATACAGTGTTGAGATGGTCCTAAAGGTACGAACATTGTTCATGATAACCGAGAAACCTTTTACAAAATCTAACAAACCTATTTCTCTGGCAACACCTACTCATAAGGTGTATCAATCAATCAATCAATCAATTAATTAATTAATCGGGTTACAAGATACATGGGACACAGAGAAGCCACAAGCGCATTGACCTGTTACAATGGAACTACCTAATGTCTCCTTCGAATTCCTTTCTTTCCGATAGATCTACGCCGAGCCGAAGAACTACTGGTTCAGTGGCTACAATCTGTTCGACTTCGCGATCGTGATGATCTCGTACGTGCAGAACATCGTCACAGCCGTGCAGGACGACCCGGAAGGCGGGAACTATTTCGCCATACTGCGGGTTCTCCGCGCCATGAGGTCTCTCCGGACTCTCCGCACCATTTCCTTTGTGCGAGGACTACAGGTGGGGAAACGTTTGCTTCTAGATTCGTTGCTTTTCGTAATGTTTGCACGTGCTTTCGTATACAAGTGCCGCTTCAAAAACAATACCGAAACAATCTGGACCTAGAGAAGTAACATATGCAAATGCATAATGTTTATCTTTACACACGCTAGCCTCACAAACTACTGCTCTGTCAATTCTTACTTAAACACATTCATATATGGTGACATCAGTGCCTCCAACTCTGTGGCCACTTGCAACATAATGTAACCCAACACCACAGGGTGTCTGCTACAGCACCAGATACCATGGTGACAGCCCTCTGGTCCAGGTCATTGACCTTATTTGTTTGGAGAAGAAGAAGAGGAAGAAGAAACTGAGCAAAAACAATATGTTCTCCTTCTGCGAAGGTAAACATAATAAACCTTTAACATTCTAGGTCCTGGTGACAGCCTTGGTGGAGACCATACGGTCAACCGTGGTGAACATAGTTCTCCTGCTCCTCCTACTGATGTTTCTCTTCGGGATCATGGGATACTACTTCTTTGGTTACCCTACCCACGGAGACAAGAAGTACTGGGGAAACCTGGGCAGAGCCATGCTGACGCTCTTCACCTATGTTACTGTGAGTTGCTTGCGTCATTGCTGCCTCCGTGTACGGAGGTTTCGGTGTGCTTGTCTGTTTGTTTGCTTGTGTGTCCGTAGTTACTTGGATACAGTAGTGTCACAGAAAGTAAGGGGGGAAATGGTGTAACCACAGACTAACAGGAAGCACGAATTAAGAAGGCCGAAGTAAGAAAGGTTTTGTTACCTTCTAGGTGGATGGTTGGACAGACTTGCAGGAGACTCTACCATCGTCAAGCGCGATCTATTCCATCATTTTCATCTTCCTGGGACACTTCATTTTCACCAACGTCTTCATCGCCGTCATCATCATGAATATTCATGAGGCAACAGAGGCCTATCAGCAGGTAGGGGGTTCTTCGATAGTTCGAATGATATTTTGGCCAGCAGTAACTTAAGAAGCTATGGATAGTAATGACATTTGAACACAAAAGCCCAGTCGGATTAATCTGGATTGATTTTATGAACTTGAACGGGGATTCAGTTGATCCATCGGAATTACTCAACTATATACAGGAGAAAATAGATGAGAAAGAAGCAGTCGTCGCACAAAAGAAGGAATACATGCTACAGCGCCAACATGAGGAGATCCAAAAAGTCATGGAAAAACAGGTACGTTTGCTGTACCATTCCCAACATAGACCAATGCACCATATTTCATTAATGAAAGAAAGAATGAATGAATGAATGAATGAATGAATGTATGGATGAACGTCTATGATTGTGTACACATACTGAAACTAACCATTTATTTCATTTAACACACACACCACTAGAAAGGAAGCCGTTATGCAAATTTCACCGAGATGGCGGCTCAGTTTGAGAAGACCCTCCGTCATGAGGATTACGTCATCATGGAGGAGATGTGTGCTGACCTGATGTGGATAGAGACATATCTGACGTCACTAGACCACCAGGAGAACACCTTGTACAGGTCAGTCGTCTGGAGAGGGTATTTACTTGTATACGACAGTGCTTCTCTCGACATATTGGTGTCCATTAGCAGTTTAGGGAATGGTACATCAGTCGTCAATGGGACAACAATATGGCAGTGTTCATTGCTAAGATACCCGCCTTGGCCTTTCTCTGCTGGTCTCGTAATCAATTATTGTTATTTCCAAGTGTTGATGATTTCATGGCTCAAGTACATAAGAAAATCGTTTACATAGTTTTCTTGAAGTGCATGAAAGATTAGTTTTTAACCCATTACTTAGGCTTTTCATTCACAGTGATGACCTTCTAGTTTGCTTTTTAAAATCGTTTTATTAAAGAGATGCAGTGAGAAATTTGCCCCCTGTCGTTTACCTTGTAGGTTGCAGCAGCTACACTATGAGATGGCGCAGGTGCTGGTGCAGTATGCCGACGAAAGACTTGCTGAAGATCCCGAGAATATGTCTTAGGCTAATCTTTACCGTACCTGTCTCAAATCCAAGCATAAGGATGCAATCTTCATATAACATTTATGCACGTTTTCTTTAAGTATTTTTGCTGCTTGTCGTTTAACGGAACAAACGTGTATGCATTTCGGCCCGAAGAAACCAAGCTTCCAATGGCTAAGATGGATCCGTAAATAGGCACGTAATGTACATGTGGTACCTACGTACACTTCATGTAACACATTTATTCCGCATTAGTTCTTGCGTATATACATACTAAATACATGCATGAAGTTGGGCAAAATATGGCAACGTAGCGCGTTTTTTTTACTTCCGAGTACGGAAGTATTGTCTTGGGTGGCTGAGCTGTAATCTTGTGTGTCTGTTTGCCCGGACAGAGTAGGTTGACAGCACATATAGGTGGGGGAAGATTGACAGGCAGGTTGTGCAAAGAAAATGGGGTGAATTTGAGAGTAGGTTGAGAGCACAGCGAAGGTTGACAGAGAAAAAATTGACAGGCAGAATAACAGGAGGTGAAACAGTCAGACACAGGAAATGGGGTGAGCTTGAAGGTCACGAAAACCAAAAATGCTTCCTAGAAGTCTGAAATCCTCGATTTCCTGTTTATTAAGTACGAATACGAAACTGATGATATCTGAACGTCTCCTGGCAGAACCAAAGGCATGAATCTTATCAAGATGGACGGTTTAGTCCAGGTTGTACACGTCCTTCACAGCTCTCATGTTGATTTTCTTCTGTTCGCTGTCTCTCTCCCTTTCACGATCCAAGATGGCTGGAAAATGAAGGCACGGGAGAACAGACATAAAACGAGAAGTGACGATGGGATAAGTTTCTTAATCCATTTCTTAATCTTTGTTTTTAATCTTAGTTTAAATTTTGATTGATCATTGAATTGTCGTGAATTAGATCTAAATTTTGTCTAGTAAACAATGACTACCCAATCCTCTCATGCTTGGCCCTCCGCTTGTTCAAGCATATGTATATGTACAATAGGCGAGCCTGGCATGGATAGCCTGGTTACCATTCTAGAAAAAAAGTCTTACCAAATTCGAAAGCAGGAACTCCTTCCAAAGTAAGACGGTGGTTAGCTTTGACTGTTCTGGGTGGGCTGGAGAAGAGAAAGTCGTTGTCATTAACAATGAATATACGTACGAACTGTATAAGTGAGAATACAGACGAATTCCTAGAAGGTTTTTTTTTCCATATAGGCATGTTATGCTAAACATTTCTGTTGTTGTTGTTGTTGTTTATTCCATTGTTTATTTGTACATTGTGTGGAGAGAAAACCCGTAAAGATGATTTTATAAGCCAAATAAACAAACGTGTACTTGAGAGCAAAAGGAGAAGTTGAATACTAACATGCAACCGTCTTCCGGGCTAATCATCTCGGACATGGAGATCCCGCTGTCCTTGTCTACCAGCTTCTCACCCGACTTGACTTCCACCAGCGTGTCGGAAGGACTCTTGGTCAGCGGCTTGCCGTCATTGCCCAGACTCAGTACTGCACGTTTACGGATCAGTCTGCTGTAGCGTAAAGGTAAAGTTAACGATCACATAGCCTTCTTGAAGCCGAATGGGCAGTGGGTTGTTAATCCACTCTGTCTAGGGCACAGTACTGGAAGGCGGAGCCAATCCCTCTCCTTCAACCGCCTTTACCTCCCCAACCGAAGTTAGGTACCCTTTCTAAAGGACACAACGTCTATCCAGGAATGCAAAGTATTGAACCCGTGACCACTCTATCTAATATCTGCAGGCCTAGACACTCAGCCTCTCTATGTCACTTCTGCTGTAGGAGTGAGTGAATCATCTAAAACACGTGCACAGTAAAAGTTATTTGAGCGGACGAGTGTACAGAATTTAGGCCAAGAATGAACAAGAAATCGAAGATATTTTACATCTCCATGGAGTAAATTCCTGAATTTTCGATGTTTCTTGCTCACATTCTTTTGCGCTTGCCCACGAATTCTTTCTTATTCAGATTCCTAAATACGTTCTAGAACAGGGTGGTAAGTGGAAAATCGTCAGAATACTAAGTACTACATGTGTAGTAACAACCTCGACGTTTATTCCTTAACGTGTTACCTCTGCTAGCACTTAGAGAGCAGTCTACACGAGCTTAAAGTTTAAGTGCGGCTTTATAAACATTTTTAGAAAAATCTTCTCCAGCCCTTCCCCTCCATACACACAGACATTCGTCCTGAGTAATTACTTAAAACACAAACGGCACTTACACGGGGTCTCCGCTTTGGAACTTCTCCTGTGAACACTCGTCTCCTAAATTGACCTTCGACATGTCTACAGCGATCACCAAGCTAAATGAGATTTATATCGAAATTGTGAAATTTCCAGACAAAAGAGGCCAAGGCCCCTTCGTAGCGTGGTGAAATATGTATATCGAATTTATATGATTGTTACTCAATACTCATTCTAAAAGGTGATTGTTATGCCTTGTTTGTCCCTTGTCATGAGTATGACGTCTTAAATGATCCTGAGAACGAGATCATGACGTCACACATGATTATCGTGTACGAGTTTAGGTCTTCTCATTATCAGGGGTAAGAAATGGATGTGTTCGATCCAAAACAAAACAAACAAGAAATCAGGACTTTCAAACCTCCGGGAAGTATTTAGAGTTTCTGTGAATTTGTTGGCACAACCAAAGAGATGGTCTAAGGTCCTTACTTTCAACACCTAGTAGGACAGAAACCTTATTGGGAACAAGCCCTAAGTGGGTGACTTGCATGGGTGGAGCCAACACACAACCCCTATTTCTGTTTAAGGACTAGATACAACCAATTGACACTATGTTACAGCTTATACTTTTTAATGTACTTTCGAAAACTTTGATATACAGGTAATGACAATGTGTTTGCTACTGGTACAAATGTACTTGCATTTTTTTTCATCTAAACTTTCCAAGTCGAGAGACTAAAAAAAGTGTTCCTAAACTGTTTCACAACAAAATGTAATTACTGCTCAATCCAATTTTCTTCTGCAAAAGCTGATTACAATATCTGACATGAGAAAAAAAACCTGAAAATTGGTCATAATTTTTGTGAAATGTTTACTTTCATTACATCATGATGAAGTGGTATACTGAAATAGTGCCACAGTCGAGTTAGTTATAAAGTTATAATCATTATGACAGATCACCTGACATGGACTGCTTGCATGTCCAGTGCAGTACCTGGCACCTCTGCTGGGAGGAGCCCCATGTTCACCATACAAACCATGACTGTCTTCTACTATCAAACCTTCATGTAGTATTGTTTAAATCAATATTTCGTGAGGCAGCGTGCAAAATACTAGGTTGCCCAGTTGCACCGTGCAACCATCTTTTGCTTGGTGCAACCTATTTCTACACCCAGGTAGCCCAGTACACTTACATTTTGTGGTAAGGATGCCCCTTTCTTCCATTGGGAACTGTTGATTGAGAAGTTCCCATGGAAGAGCTCATCACTGCAGGTAAGGGGAAACAACTCTGTGTCAGAAATGTATAGAAATTAATTGCATTCTAACAAAGTTAATCATAATGTTGAAAAGTTTAAATTCGGGGCAACCTGGAATTTTGATGGGCAACTTAGCTTTCATCCTAGGTTGCCACTGGGCAACCTGGCTCAAAAAAGTATTTCGTACACTGTGAGGTAGAACTTACATATATGGTCATAAAATATATATAAATTTACTAAAATTTGAGGGGTTGATGAAACTAAAAACTTGGTCGTTCTTATAGCTTCCCACACAGTTATTTGTTTTGCTTCAGAATTATTTCCAGGAACAGACAATGTGCCATTTTAAGGGTTCAGCTATGCACAGATGAATTTTCATGGTCAAAATACACTTTAAAACTAAAAGTCAACCATCAAGTATATAAAGGGCAGTCTTTCTACCTCAAAAAGACCCGTGCCTATCTGGTGCTAGGCCTGAATGCCTTAGGGTTATGATCAGGCATAGTTCTGCTTAAGCTTAGTCTCCATTAATCAAAAAATGTTGGTTTGCCCCAGGCATGGTTCTGGATATGCGTGGACTATCCAGAACTGTGCCTGACCCAGCCTGAGCATGGTTCTGCATAAAGCACGGTTCTGGATACAAGTGTTCTTTGTTATGCTGTAAGTAGTGGTACATGGCTCAGGAGTGGTCCCTCCCACTGGCCCTGCAGTGTTGTTTGTATCTTTCCTTGAGTAACTGATCCAAGCTTCTCTAATGTCTGTGTTGTTACAGTTGGGCTCCTCACACTTGAGTCTTCTCTCATACAACTTATCCAGTTGCTGGATTTATATTGTACTATGTAATGTTCAACCTGGATGTGTAACCTTCATTGATGACGTGTTTGCGACTTTATTTCTACCCAGTTCTTTATGAGTTGATGAGCGATGGCTTCGCGAGGTGGTAACCACAGCGGGACTGACTCGGATCCATCCTTTGACTTGTTGAATCCCAAGGGACCTGTTACTAAGGCAACTTGAACCGCAGGCAGACTGAACCACTGGGCATCCTCCAGCTCATTTTTGTCCACTTCAATATTCTGCTGGAACAAGAAAAGTATAAGACAGTGACGTTAGGTGACAAAATATGAAGTAAATCAATCAATATTTCATATTATTTGTCAAGTACTTAATCATCATTGTTGTAATATAAAAGTTCCGTTAACCTTCTCCCTGCTGCCTAACCTGGTAACCAATATAAATTTGGTATCAAACAGCTACCTTAGCAGGCTGAAGGTTAAAAAGCCAATTGATGTTACCTCCATGGACTTGACAGTTGCATAACAGCCAAACATAATGGAGCTTGCTGGAAAGGGCCAGTGCTGGGAAGACATGTAGGAAACAGTGTCCACCTCCAATCCAACCTCCTCAGCAACCTCCCTCCTCACTGTGTCTTCCAAGGATTCTCCTGTCAGAAGAAACACAGTCTGACATGTCACAATACTGTAAAAAAAAACTGGAAAAAAATGTTGAAAAGTGAAGGGTGGTTTTATTTTTGGTTGACTATCTTTTTCCATCTTTAATTTGTGTGGTTTAATTTGTTGATACCCAATGAATGGAAGGGTAAGGATCCTTCCTCAATTTCAATAGACTGAGCACAATACTGTAATGTTACTCGTCTAAAAACAAGGGCCTGAGGTCAGTCATTATAACAATAATCCTGTTCTATTCTCTCTGTCATGAGTTTGTTACTCAAAAACAAAGTTTAGACGGTAAAAAAATCATTGGAATTTTTTGTTCAAATCTTGTACATATACAATAACATTTTGTACATGTACAAGACATTCTAAGATGTAGTTGAAGAACTTACATATAGTAATACATACCTATGTCACAGAAGCCTGCCAGTGCACTGTACATGCCAGGTGCAAACTGTTTCTGTCTGGCCAACAGACAGTTATCCTCATGGGTCACCAGGACAATACCCACTGGGGCCATCTACACAGATGTACAAACTACATCAGTAACACAGTATTACACACAACTCACAGAGTAACAGTAAATACTATATAAATTTCAAGGCCATATTTCAATTCAGTATGATTGCAAACTGAGGACATTCATAGAATAGTCGTGCTGCGTGCATGTGCCCTGCAATTTTCAGCTGTCTTGTTACGGAAAAGGCTGCCTTAGTTCTTTCAGCAGTTGGTTCTGTCACAGACTGCTTGAAAATGGTGTCAAAATCGTATGACGACATACCGGTACAACAAATGTGACCACATGTTGTGCACATGGTAGTGGCTGGTCATTCACATAACCTTTGCACATCTGCCTCTGATATTGTTTAAAGTCATCTAGTGAGGATGCCCCTACTTGTTGATGAGTTCCACTCTATGACTTGAAAAAAAATGAATCCATGTACCTGAGGGTAGTGTTCTGCCTCACACCCCGTGCATCTGCGTTTGCTGCCAGCTAAGTTCTTGGTGGTGCTTCCCCCACATTGTGAACAGAACTGGTGGGAGGTGTGCCATGATAGGAGAGAATGAGCCTGCAGAATACAGAATTGAACAAGAAGTCGAAGATTTAACACCTACATGTATCATCAAGTTGTTTTGAATGCGAATTGTGAATTGCTCACTAATTCTTTTACATGTGCCGAGATTTGAGTGCACAGTAAACCAGTCATATTAGCCCTGATGAAGATGACAGATGGTCATCGAAACGTAGGCTCATTGTGTAAAACAAATCATTGTGAATAAAAGAATCTTACTATTCAATCATTCACCAACCTGATGAAATCATCTACGGATGCTCACTGATTCTGTATGTGCATTTTCCCACTAACTTCCATAAGACATTACTATAGCAGGAAACTGAAAACAGGAAATGAGGTGACCACCACCTAAGTATTAACAACTGCAACAATCTTTTACCTGTGACATCAGTTGGCCCTCTGCAGTCGATACCACAAACAATGCTTTACGAATGTTGAAAACGGAAGCACCAAAAGCCTGCTCTACTTGTGACTGAAGGTCGGATGACGCGTCTTTTGTCCCAGCAAGTTTCTTGCTGGAAATGTTGAAGGCAAACCTTGCTGTTTGCTGTTCACTACTTCCGTTCAGCAAGATACACTGTGGTAGAATAGCCTCTGGATCCATTCTAAGTTGAAACAGCTTGTGCATCAACTCTGAGATGAAAGAAAGTCAAAATATGAAGAAAGGCAGAAACATGAAAATACAGTCAAACCTGTCCAAGTGTCCACCTCTACACAAAGACCACCTGGCCAATGACTGCTTACATACTTTTGGGCTCGCTCCTGAGGTGTCGCCAAAAAGTGAAGGTTCCCCCACAGCAAAGCTGTCCTGACCCCACTGTGACCTCATGGTGTTGGGATGGGGCCATCAATCAGGCCTAATGTTCAGGAATTTCGCCCCACGTGACTCCGCATTCCATCGGAGAACGTATTTCATCTTTTTCCCCTATTTTATAGGCCACTGAAGCAACGTTTAGAAGAAATAACTAAGTGATCATGAGGGTTTTTTTCAACCAACATAACATAAGCCTTACCGTTTGTCTCCCACCACGGTATAGTAAGACCTCTTCTTCCAGTGGCCTTCACCAACAGTGGCTTGAAATCGTACAGAACTGTGAAAACAGCCCGCTCCAACGCGTCTTTGCACAAATCGTCGTTTTCCTTTAGTTTTTGAACGGCCCTGATGTTACTGACGTACGAAGATGTTTCTCGACACAGCTTCCTATTGTTGGGCAGTGTTTTTAACCTTCCTAGTGCCCGAACGGGCCGAGAAAAACAAGGGAAATGTCTCGTTAACCTGTACATATTTGGTGTTTGCCAGCAAGCAAGAGGTGTGTCCAGCTGATGCAGGTCAAAGATCAAAGTTCATACTTATATCCCATCATGCTTTCTTTAGACGATGCCACTTACTGCATAGACTGCCATAGTGGGTATTTATTTATCAATAGTACCTGCGTAATTTTGCTATTTACTCAAATTAACAAACTTCAGCAAAGGTATTTAGATAATACAGATAAGTAAAGAATCATAGTCTATTCCCTATAAAAGTGCCCATACTGGTATCAAACGCGATTCCACATTCTCCTTTTTTTGAAACAATGGACCATTCCGGATCGTTGCTAGGCTACCAGTCCTATTGTGTAAACAACGATCCCTTGGCACCACTACCACCAAAGTCCAAGATGGAGGAAGAACTTCCGTCAGGAACAGACAACATAGTGACCGAATATAACACGTACGAGGACTTTCTAGACTCCCAAATTACGTCTCTGGATCTTTATTACCTGGAGGATGAAGAGCTAGCGAGGCAGTTGGTGGAGCTAGGCTACCGCGGCAGCGGGGAAGTCCTAAAGCGAGAGGAGTTCGAGGCTAGGAAGCAGGCAGCCGAAGCCAGCAGACTATCCAAACGCAGCCAGCAAAAGGTGACGCTAATGTTGACGTTACGACTGACATGGAACTGATTTTGATTGTCTAGATTGCTTTCTTTTTAATCAAATGAAACTTTATTTAGTTCCTTCCCAAATTCTCTTACAGAAATATGTCTCTCAAATTCTCATAGTATAGTGGGAGGGTGTGACGTCAGAAGCTGTCAACTAAAAAGTCTACGTTTGCTATCATTTCTGCAGTGCTTGTAGGTTTGCCAGTGGTTGCCCAGTTCTGTCTTTACCCATTCATGAAGGAGTTTCTATTTTCAAGAATTGAACATCCGTGATATATTGATATATTCTATAGCATTATATTTGTGTATGGAGCAGACTTTTCATACTGACGTATGTCTAATCTTTGTACAATATTATGAGCACCCAAGTCACCAAAACACTCATCATAACATATGAATGATATTTATAACAGTTTCATTTCTTCATGTCTACAGGCCTTGGCTAGCTCTGGAAAGGACTTAAAGAACCCTTTCCTGAAGTGCCTAGCTCAGAGAGAAGAGGCCAACCGCAGCGGCAAGATGACGACCATCATATTCATCCGTGACTACAACGCTCGCGGCCAGGAGATCTCCGGCTACATCGACTATGCTCACCGTTTAAAGACAGAGGACTTCGAGCCGTATTTTTCTGGGAAGAAAAGACTCCTTCCCCGGCCCTCCGATCTCAGCTTCTATAATTGGGAAACGCAGACATCCACCTCCAATCCCACCCCGAACTACCAGGTCATCGCGGAAAGTGCGTCCGGCCTACTGTTTAAGAACAAACGAGATCGTAAGATTTTGAACGTGGATCCCAAGGCAGCCTCTCCCGGAGATAACTCCACTCGAACTGTGATCGAAAGTCCGCAGTACACGCAAGTGGTCATCTATGACCACATCACTCGCAGAAAGACTTAGAACTCAGCCCGAAACATTCTGAAGTCAGAATTTTATTATCAGTTCCTTTTTATTCTCATCTGACCACTGTAATATCCAGTTGGTTCTTTAGGTGTATAAAGCAAGTTGAACCTTAGTGTGTATATATATAACGTTAATGATATAATTTTCATTTGAAACCAAGGGAAGAAGACCCACTCATTTTTGCTGGACAGAATTTTGTTATCCATAATGATTTTGTCATCTCTAAGATTAATTGAACTTTTCGCTGTTCAATCATTAGGCATTAGCTTGAATGTTCATCTGTGTTGGTAGAATTCATTCTGTAGCACTGGTTTAAAAGAGTGCATCGATTTCATTTGATCATCTGTAGGTACCATCTTTACAACGTACAACTTTTTTCATCAATGTATATTAAAAGCAGAATATGTTTAAAATAAAACACTTAAGAATGCCTTATGAATTCTTGAAGGTTTAGCCAATATTGAGAGAAATGTATCCTTGTGATGCAAGTCATGTGATTCCACAGCAATAGACTACAAATAAATGCATGTCACTACACACAAAAGCAACTTTACAGCGGTTCTCTGTTTATGTTTTTCTTAATTTTTTGTATGAAAATAAAAGCCTCGAGTGCACAAAGGAGCAGCAATACTTAACACGTTCTCAGGCTCAAACAAAAATATTTGGTGACAACCAACAACAAAAATAGAGCATTTAAACTTCATTATCAATCCAATGAAAAGATTGTAATAGATACCATTTATGCTACAAAAAAGCTTGGTCTGTGTACAACAGAAACTTTTCTAGCACCAAGGACAGGGCCGTAAAGCAATCATCCTCAACTGAGGTGAAGCATCACTTATAGCCAAGCACACCAGGTCACCCCCACTTCTCTTGATAAGTGTGTTGGGTTCTTTTATATGTACATGCAGAGGTTCGGCTCTTGAGGGTTTGCTTGAGGCTCCCTCATACATGAGGCCGTCAGCTTTACGTCACCATCCAAAATAACTGCAATCCCTCACAACTTGTCCAAGCTGAGGCAACTCTGGGATTGAAATTGCGCCCGCGGGTCCACAGAATTGGACCCATTAGCTGCTAGGTTGAGTTGTCGGAACATAGGGTTG
This sequence comes from Branchiostoma floridae x Branchiostoma japonicum, assembly GCA_013266295.2. Classification (NCBI taxonomy): domain Eukaryota; kingdom Metazoa; phylum Chordata; class Leptocardii; order Amphioxiformes; family Branchiostomatidae; genus Branchiostoma; species Branchiostoma floridae x Branchiostoma japonicum. The sequence goes on along the minus strand of CM023837.1, from coordinate 5,402,558 downwards.
TTGGAACATAGGGGCGTAACCATTCCATAACATGAACCCTCATTGCTTAGCTATTGAAGTCTTTGCTCAGCAGTCAATGTTTTCTGTCTGTGCTGTCAGAAGACCTGAAAAATAAGAATGTACAGAAGTCCATGCTTAACACAACATTGACCAGCTAATTGTTTTAACACATTTCATTTGGTATCCCTGCAATTTTCTAGAAGTTTAAAATTTTGCCTCTAGCATATATAACAACAATGATAATGCAAATTCATGCCCAAAGCAATAAACATATACATACATAGTAACACATCTACTCCCTAAATGGGTTGGGAGATGAATTACATATGTACTGGTATTGCAGCAGTACCAAGTGAAGCTACATACGTTGTTCTTCATTATTGATGCCCTCTTGACACGAATGCTCTTCGGGATTCAGTACCTCTTGCATATTTCTCTGTTAGGAGCAAAAAAAGAAAAGTTACAATGTCATCAGCAGAATATTTATGAGGGACCTTGGGTTGAAATGAAATCTAAATAGATTCATTCATTTGAAAGCTTCTCGTATTCAATAATCAATATATTAGTTGTCCTTTGCTTCAATCACAATGAAGTAGAATAGTACAGTTTTGTGGGATTACACATGATTGTGTTAATATTTTCAGATGTAGTTTAAATCCTACCTGTATTTTGATCACAATCAGCCACAGGATAAAGAACAGTACAGGTGTTCCAAGCTGAGCCTACATGAAAACCAACAAGGGACAAAGAAACTTAATCCATTGTAATATCAATATGTCATTGAGACATGTAAGAAACAAGAAACTGAAGATTTCACACTTTTGTGATGCATTTCAAGTTGTTTTCTTGATTTATTCATTCTTGTGAATTTCTCGCTGATTCTGTGCATATTCCACTGTCACTTTCCCCCAAACTTGCTGGGGGACACTTTGACATCCAATTCCACCTCCTCACATTTATATGAAGCACTCACATGAGGAAAAACCAAGCACCCTCCCCCAGTGAGGCAAGGATTTTTATAATTAACCTGACTTGACTTGGGGAATATGTCAATGTGGGAAGGATAGCTTTGTACTACAAAATGAACATTATCACTGTGGGCTAATGGTCCAGTTCCTGGTCTTACATAGATATCTTTCTAGGGTTCTGACCATAACACTCTAGAGTACTCACAGCATGGAAGGCTTCCACAGTCAGGACATCTGAAGTCAGGCTGATGACATAGATGATCATACTGTAAGGAAGGCAACACATGCAGTCAATATTATTTCACCCACAAGGGAGTCAAGTATTGTTCTTTATGTCTGCGTGTACGTATGTATGTGTGTGTGTGTGTCTGTGTGTATGTATGTATGTATGTATGTATGTATGTATGTATGTATGTGTGTGTGTGTGTGTGTGTGTGTGTGTGTGTGTGTGTGTGTGTGTGTGTTTTCCAGTTAAGATACAAAGGGATTTCTCATCAAACAATTAGACAATGTCTTCGTAGAGTTCATGGCATGAAGAACACAAGACTCCATCAACACACAGGTCTGATCACAGTTCTAGCATCTTCCTCACCCATGTTCTTGTCGCCACTTACCTTCTGATTTTCAACAGGACATCGCCTGCAAAGTAATGATCACTATGATTTGAGTTTTGGTGGACATTTATAACCATTCCCTGGAATTTGAGTTGTGACCCTTCTTCCTGGGTGAGGCCAAGAACTTATTGCGTGACCCTTGTACATTGTAATAGTGTGATAGTATAGCATACCTGACAGTAGGGTAGACCAGAAGTTTTACCAGCAGGTAGTAGTGACTCCGTCCTCCCACCCTGGCACTGTCTGTCAGGTCCTGGTCTCTATTACAGGGTGAAACAGACAGAGCATGTCGGCTGTTTCAAAAAATGCCTTCAGACAACAAGAAAGAAAAGGAGAAAAATAGTCCAGTCAATAGAATTTCAGCACCATGGACAGTACCATGGATTCTCTCTTATCCTACTAAAGAACAAAATTCTTACGGTCTGAAGAGTGCAGTGACAAAGATGGCGAGTTGTGAGATGCTAGCCAGGAACATGATCACACAAGACAACTGGATGGCTACTCGCTCGTTATTGTAGAAGTCCTGCAGTGGAAAAGGTGTAACAACATCACCTCTTATAATTCTGCCTGGTACACTAAGGCATAGACTTCTGCAAAACACAAAGCTTTAAGGCTTTTTTTCCAGTAAAATCTTTATGTATCTTTTAAAGTGCTAACACCAAACAGGTCTCAGATATTAACCATGAGTTAAGCCTTTTTACATTCTAGTAATTCATCTTTGAGAGACAAATTCATCTGAAATTCATTTACCTTTGTCTAATAGGCAATAAAGTTTATTCATTCATTCTGAACTTACTGTATCTTTGTACATGCTTGTTAGCTTGAAGGCCAGAGGCATCCCTCCAATCATAGCCAGGGACTGCATGAAACAACAAGATGTCATGTTGTACATAATCTGAAGTTAAACCAGTTCTAAGTTCCTCAAATTAGCATTTTAGGCAACAAAAACAACTAAGATGGACACAAAGAATTGCTACCATACTATCTATAGAATATGAAAGTATCTGGGCTTATAAAATGTTGGGTGTAAGTGAATCTAAAAATGATGCCAACACTTACAAAGTTATTGAACATGGCCATCAGTCGACTGGTTCTCTTTAGGTGCTGTGAAAGGAACAAATACATTATGTAATATAATAAGTACTTGAGCCAAGTAATGCCTGTCAGTAAACATTATCCAACAATTGGTGACAACTTTGCAATCTTTATAACAAATAATATGTAACGTTAACTGTTACATTTAACATTTGTATACTACAACTAGAGTTCCACGACCTCATACTTTTGCCAAATGATGTTAATTTTAACCTTAAATTTATGACTGACATATTGTAAAAAAAATGTTTCAGATTGATTATATAATTAAGGTCCTTAGTTGCACAAATAATATGAGTTGATCATCTTCTAGACCCAAGTAATAGCAGTTGTCCAATGACAGTCTTATCTTAACGATGAATGCTATTCTAGCATTTTCTTATCAGCAAACGAGGTCCTCATTTGCATAATCTATGTTTAACGATGTTCACTTTCACTTTAACCACTGTGTGTAATTTTACTTACATGGTAGAGTGAGTGGTGAATATACCATAACAGTCCCACTGTAGCAAACGTGCCAAAGTAGGCCAGGAAGACAGAGCTATCATGGTCCAGGGCAGCCACCAGGTCATTGTTGTAGTTGTTCTTCAAGTCTGCCGCAGAGGGAATGTCTTTTTCACTGAGGGACAGGATGATAGAAACAAACAGGAAAATATGTCAAGGAGAAAACAAGATAGTTGACTATAGAGTGTTTTCACCTGACACCATCCCTGTGTGAGCGGCCATGTTGGTGTCCCTATATTTGCATTTCAGTCAATCATAGCTCAAGCATTTTTGGACATATAAAGACCTTCTGATCCTCTCAAAAAAACACTATTAAATATTTATGCTCAAAGTTAGAATACTTAATAGCTTAAATTAAAACAAAGGGGTGTGAGAACATAGGGGTGTAACCCTTCTGAGATTTCTTACCAGATATCCAGGATAATGAGAGTGGCCACAATGGCAAATACACCATCACTGTAACCTGTACATGGGAGAAAACAAACTATTGATCACTACTGGTAGACATGTAACATTCAACTCTTATCATTCCGCTAGGCCCCTATGACTACCTCATTTAAAACAGTGAATTTAAAGAGATATACAGTAACTGAGAATCAGTAATCACCAAGGTCACTTAATAAGATATGACAGATTTGTTGAATGTGGTTGACTTAAGGCACTGTGTTTTACTTAAGTTTAAAACATGTTACATTCCAAGGCATTTTATAGCTGCATCACTTACATTCCACTCTCTCCTTATTGACTTCCATCTCGTAGGATTTCCCTCTCTGGATAACTTCTTGAGACATCTGCACACTTCCTGGTGGTTTAAAAAGTAAGGTGAAACACTATAAAAATCAACACTTCAGTATGTCCCCATAAACAAGTGGTAATGCAATGCAATCCTGCCATTTTACCAAATGGATTAAATTCCATATCGTGCGTGGTTCAATCCCATGCAGGATCAGCCACAACTCGGACCAGTTGTAAAGAAGTGTAAAGTTGAGGTAAAGCCGGTGGCCCCATGTGTGAGAGAGCTACAGGTGTAATCTTCAAGCCTCCAAACCTAATTGCATGCAAAGTGAACACACTGGTTTCATGCAATGGTAACAGGCCTGTGACACTCTGAATGGAAAGAACTGAATACCTGAACATTTGCTCATCAGCTTGGACAGTTGGACAGCAATGTTAGGGCTGAACAGAATCATCATCAAGAATATGTAAGACTGAAACAAAGAAAAGCAAACAAATATCAGAGCTGTAATTCTGTGTAGTAGTAGTAGTAGTAATATCTAGTGTTTCATTATGACATCCTGTAGGGATTATATATTAAATAGTGTTTTTGTTACATTTTCACAAAGATCAGAAAGCTATGAAAATCAACCCTCATCTCTCAAACTTTTAAAACAGTAAAACAGTAGTGCTACTAATTTAAAACATTGTAGAGACTGAGCTGAATCCTTACATCCACTTATAAATTATATTATATATATCCTGTTATAAATCTTTAAGAATAGTAAAATAGTATTAAAAAATAGTCTTACTATCACAGTGCTGGCGGGTGAGAACACAGCAGCAAGTGTACAGAGGATGGGGTTTATCAAGACACGCAGAAGAAGAGCATTCCTCACTGCTACCTGCAAAGAAAAAGTATACTCTGGATTTTTAGGGCAAGTATGGATATGTAGGGTTTATGATGGGGGATAGCCCTATGTTCCGAAACCCATAGGGTTATCAGAACATAGTGGTGTCAGAACATATAGGGTGTAACCGCTATGACATTCAAATTCAACTGGATATGACCATTCAAACATGGCTGTATTTCAAATAAATGGATATTTGTAGTGTTAACTTACATGGGTCCCTGGTACCATTTTAGGATATGAATTCCAAAATACTGACACCATTTTGCTGCACCATTACTGGTATTTTCCTGTAAAGAAATCTGGGAATCAAGAAACTGAAATGGTAATTTTGGCCTTGATACACTGGCTTATGAAAAGCAAGAGCAGGAATAGCTCACCTTGTTCTCTGAGTTCTTGATGGACTCCTCCATGATTTGAGGGTTGCGAAACACATGCAGAACTACCAAGGCCTGTAGATACATTTTTTATAATGAGAGACAATTTTTTCTAAAGAGGTCACAATAAATAATGAAAAATCTAAGCCTATCTTCCATCAAGAAGAGTTTAAGTGCTCAGTAGCTTCTGTACTTAAGCCTTCACTTTCCCCTGCCATAATGAACAGATCTGGGATCACATTTGTGTGCAAATATAATGTTAAGTCCTTTTTCTTATATAGTCATTTCTTACCTGTGCTACACCCAGGACAATGATGCACACACTGAATAGCACAACGGCCAGCATAAATTCAGGAAATGTTCCCATCAAGGTGAACTGAAAAAGAGGCAATATGATTATGATATTATATACCGTCTTCATACTTCATGGAGAATACCATTTGATGCCTGAAAGATGCATTAAGGAGGGTTCATGAATGGATGGATGGTAATTAAGTGCACTCACAGGTGCAGGACTATGCAGGAAAAATGTATTTTTGAGCCCTGACTTACCGTGAAAGGTAGAAATGTGATGATCATCATGATGAAGAGATTGAGAAGTGTAGTTATGTCGTCAGCACGTCTTACGATCTGGAACAACCTGGAACAAGGGCAATTCACTGAAACTGTGTAAAGACTACAAAGAAATAGGTGTCTTTCCCAAGGGCACAACATTGAGGCTTCTAAGGGATTCAAACCCAGAACCTTTAGATTCTAACTTAGTCCACAACCTTAACATATCATTGACAGTTTGGTGTTTGCTTACTTACCAAACATGTGCAGTCCATGATATGGCCACCACAAAGAATGTCAAAATGTAGATCAGTATCTTGGGTAGGAGCCGGTAGAAGATGACTTCCCTCAAGTTCTGTCAAAAATAAATTAGGCACAAATGATTACAAGCTCAGACAAGAATTTTCCTGAAACCTACCAAGTACCGACATACCAAAGGCTCCAAGTATCATATGGCTCGATCCACAATTTCTCGAATTATACAGTCCATACAGCACTATATACTCTATAGACATACACAGACATGCACATATTATTAACCTTCAATACTTCTCGTACCCTAACCTACCATACAAAGTTCTGTCCCCAATAACAATACTGGAGTCAGAGGCACATGACTATTAAATCTCCAAGCAGATGTGGGATGAAACCTGATCAGTGTTTTCTGACAGTCCCTCACGGCCTCACTCCTTTTTTCCCCTTGATCTCCATGAACTGCGGTGGTTTAAGGCCTAATGTGAGGTTAAAATGATAAATAAACCCACTACCAGAACAAACAGTAAAAAAAACGTCGCTTTCAACCAAACATCTGCTTGAAGATTGGCACATGACCTCAATGGGCGCTATTAAATGAATATACGATGTCATTGTCTTACCTTGTCTTCTGGTATCTCCGTGTGGGCTACTGGCAGGATCTGTGGAAAACATAAAACTGTTGATTTTTTTTGTCGTTTCCTTATTTTTCACGTGAAAATATGACGAGCGCGCCATGTTGTGCATGGTCTGGTTACTCCTACTTCCGGGTTTAATACCGCCTTTTTTAACCACCTCAGAAAATGACACGAAGAAAGGGACATCGAAAGAGAAGAACGGGACACTGTGATATTCTTACCATGATGGTTGCCACGATTGAGAAGATGGCATCGCTGTATGCCTGCATTCGCCCGGCGTTATGAACATGGTCGTCTGCTAATGACGCCATCTTGCGGGTTGGTGCCGGGGATAGTACATTTATGAAGCCATCGGGGTGTTTTATTTGGGTCGGTCCCCTAGCAGCTGCAGGGGTACTGCAGGAGCTGATTTTAGGGTTTAGGGATTGTCATGATTTTCTTCATGTAGATAGCTTAGTGATGTTTGAGATGATAACAGGATAATTAAATATGCTAATTTTGCATAATTAATGGCACAATAATATATATTCACTAGGTTTCATGATAGGACTTTCAAACACATTTACATAATCATCAAGTAACACTTGCTGTGTTGGGAAGTTAAATATGGTCAACATCAGACATAAATCATGCAAACCTGGGCCTCATTTGCATAATAGATTAGAAAATGGTACTATGGCCTTCTTTGCTAAGAGAGGACTTTCATACTTCAGACAACTTGTGTTATTTGGGTAGAAAAGATCATCAACTGATAAAGTGGATGCCAATGAGGACCTTATTTGCATCATCACTGGGAAGCCTTTATAATGTCAGTTTAAGGTTAGCATCATTTGACAAAGGTATGATGTTGTGACACTTATACATGTAAGTTTCAATGCATTTTTAATGAATACCAAGTACAGTGCACGTGTTTGGATATATTCATTTGTCAAGACATACATTTTGTACAATCATGTAAATGTATCTTACAAAATATTCATAAAACATATTCTTGCCATTATCTAACGATATAGATGTCAGAAGCATTTATTTTCAGAACTTTTCTTACAAAATTAAAGTTATTTCATTGAAAGCTTGCCACCTGTCCATAGAAATGTTTTCATGCAATGATACAGTAATCTAGTACCCAGTAGGGACCTATTAGGTGCAAGGGTTAGCATGATACATGATCAGAGGACTTAATGCTTGCATAACAGTGCTGTGATAATCGTTTCTTTCTTAATGGAATCATTAGATGATCACTGGACAGGGTGTATGACTTTATCACCAAAGAAACATTAGATTAAGATTACATTGATGAAGGTTAGACACCCAGCTAGAACATTACATAATACAAAATAAATCAATCAACTGGATAAACTACCTGAATCAAATCGGTGCCACCTAGAATATGTGAAAAATCCTAGTCCTACACAGGTGGCCACATCTCTGTCAGGTCGGTGTATATACTCTGTGGCACCCACTCTGCAAACACTGACAGGAGAAACTTGTCGTTCTTCTCCCAAGCCTTCTGGAGGCTATCTCTGTTGTCTGCTCCTTCAGACACCAGTGCCTTGAGGAGTGTCTGAGTGCGAGGCTGCAGGTTGGCCCAGGGCTTGACCATGATGGCAGGGGGCGACAGCAGGAGAGGAGTCATCCTTAACAGCTTTGGGAAAACTGCTCCCTCTAGCAGGAACTTTGCAAACCATTTGTATCTGTTCCGATCAAAACGAAAAGGGATTAGGAAAAAGTCACAGAATTCACAGAAAATTCTTTTTCTTCATTAATACTAGTACATGCTATTTAAAACCTTATAAGGCCGAACACTCCAAGCATGGTAAATTATGATGATGGTATGTAAGACACAAAACTGCAGGTTCTTTAACGTGCTCGAGGTGTGGCTGTCCTCAAACATTTACCGGTAACGTCCTATCCATCCCTACCAGGGTTAGGGTTGTTGGAACATAGGTTGAGTTAGGGCTGCTAGCCTCTTTATCCGAACATTATGTATGTATGTATGTATGTATGTATGTATGTATGTATGAGTTGTCAGAATATTAGGGTGTTGGAACGACTTCTTACAGTATACAGGGGGAATAAATAAGGAAGGTTACCTCTCGAGTCCCTCCGGATAGTCCCCCTCCACAGAAGGCATCTGCCACCCCAGTTTGGAGAATGTGCTGGTCCGGTGACACTTGACCCGACCTGTGTCCCTGTCATATGTCGGCGGCGTATCTTGCACTGGCTCCGAGAACGTGCACAAGTTGGGCACCAGTAACGGGATCCATTCTGGCTCCACTGCTGCCACACAGTGCATGTAGGGCTTCCCTGTCTCAATGATCTCGTGAAAGATGACGTACTCCGGGCGAGTTTTGATAAGAACGGAGGAAGGGTGGATGAAGACATACTCCTCCATAGAGGTGGATTGGTAGGCAAACTTATGGGCCTTGTCCGAAATCTGGTCTGCAGGAACACGACGGGCGATTCGATCCCCTAACCCCGATAGCATAATCTGTCTCAGCAGCTTGGCCTTAAAGAGGGAACATTGAAAATGTTACATACTGTAAACTCACTCACTTTCACCGTGGTTTTGTTTCTTGGTAAGACGGAAAGGGAGGTTTTTGCATTTTAATCAAGTTATTCATATTTCTCTATTAAAAATAAGCATTTTTCCATGGTTTTCTTAGACCATACATAAACAGCAAGTACACTTCACACCCCACACCCCCACACACACCTTTGTTTTCTTAAATACTGGATATGGTACTGTAACAGTTCTAAGGAATCTGCAGCATGCAATATATTGTAGTGTTGCAATTCACCTGCAGCTCAGTAGGGGGCCTCATATTAGGGTCTACATACACCTTAGCTCCTGGACACACTGTGTTGATGGCATTAGTCAGTAATGCACGCAGGCTTCGAATCTCAGTCATCGCCTGCAAAATATGGAAACAATTCAAAGTTGTAGCTCCAGTGAGAGAGACAGCAAACGCTTCTCCCTGATGCCATCTTCAATGTTTGGGAGGTGGGAAGCTTTTCAGATTTGAGCTACCTTCAACTGCGCTACTGAAACTCCTTCACTGCCAAGTTCTCTTTCCCATCCAAGAATAAAAGATAGGAATCTCAGACACACCACAGGCTGATTTAGAGTTCTATGTAGCTCTAATGTGGAAAGTAAAGTTGGAGCACACCTTCACACACCCACTTAATATCTTGTATGTACCTTATATCTCAGTCCATTCTCCTCACAGAACTTCTTGGTGCACCCTGCGAACTCACACGCTCCCACAGCACGCAGGAGCACCATGACGTCACCTAGCAACAGGGACTGCCCCTGCCCCGCCCATGTCTTCTTCAGCTGGGCGATGCGGCGGTGGGCGTCCTTCAGCTCCTGCTGTTCCTCCGTCCCTCCGGCTGGTCCGCTACTCGGGAGGAAGACTTCCTGTGAAGGCATCAACCAGGCTTCCCATGTTATTTCCTTTTTACTTCCAGGTACAGAAGTATTGTTTTAGGTGGCTGAGCTATAGGTCCTGACTACTCTTCATGTATACTTGGAACAGACTTGGAACTTTTTTTTCAAACTTGATAACAGCTACATGTACTAAGAATGGGATCGGCTGTTCAAAGATTGAACGGCCAGTCCCTTCCATTATCTACAATGGTTGTATGATCGTTCCTAACGGTAATGTTGCAATTCACCTGCAGCTCAGTAGGGGGCCTCGTGTAAGGGTCTAGAACCTAAAACTGCAAACCCTACCTGGACGGTCAGGGCGGCGACAATACTGATGACATATGGGAGCAGGCCGTGCTGTTCTCCCAGCGCCAGCATCTTGGAGAAGCGAGGAGACACGGGGAATCGCGCCATGGCACGTCCCAGTGGCGTGACGACAGGAGACGGGGCTACTTTAGGGTTCTATATGTGGTACAACAACAGTACAAAAACACAATGACCAAATGCAACCCATACATATATAATTACATAAATAAATGTCAGACCACAATTAAAGTTATTGAGAGGCCTGACATCCTTGTTGAAAACAATTGCACACTAAATACTCAAGTCCTCAGCAGTTTCTTCTATAAACTCTTGACCAGATACTGACCCTGATGCTGAATCCCTAACAGGCCCCAATGTTGCACCCTTGTTAAAGACACCTTACACCTATTCTCTCACTCGACACAGGAGAAAATGACATAACTTGTGGACAGCCACACCTTGAGTACGTTTTTGAGCATGTGTTTGAGAAGAGCCTCACCTCAAGCATAAGAGTAGTGGCAAGAGGATCAAACTTTAAAGTCCAGTTTTACGCAGTTTACCATACTTACTACACAACACACCAGCATGTGAGACAAACCAACCTTAGGTTTTGCCGTGTGCTGCAGCGCCCCCAACTGGACCAAGAGCTGCTCTGCAGCCTTGACTGCCTCCACATCAGGTGGTGTTGGGAAGGGGAAGTTAACCACCTTGCACAACACATCAATCAATATCAGCATCTCATACAATTATAATAAGTTATCATATCATTTCAAGACATTCATCAAAATGGATTGCAACAAAAACTGTCTTGGAGACTTTTATCTGCATAAATGTGTTATATCTGTGTTATAGAGCTAAACTTTCTTCAACTGTCAAAGGTCACCAATATTTGTTATAAGGCTATTCCGGCGGTTTTCTGCTGTATGGAAATGGCTATTAGCAGTTGGAATACCCTGTCAATGTAATTTTTTCATGGACTAAAACTCAAGAATTTTAACAGCTTCTTTCTTCCATTAAGATAGAAATCCTGACTACATCTGTGACCTGACATCCTCACCTTGTCAATGCTCATGTCCTTCATCTGTAAGACCAAGTCTTCCACAGGACGTCTCGCTATCTCTGGCGGCGAAAACGTCTGGAAGTCTGAGAACACAGCGGAGGAGTAGAGCCTGTAGCAGTGTCCGGGTTCTGTTCTTCCTGCGCGACCTGCGCGTTGGTCCGCCGACGCCTTGGATACCCAGGTCACCTGACATTTAAAAATGTAAATTTGATATACATGTATTAAAAGAATGAAACACTTTTGCTGTATTGTGTATAATTAGGGTTTAAAATTCATTATTAACAATATGTAGGTGCATCAAACCTAAAACTTTAGGTTCACAGAAAAAGTTTGGGTGCACAACATAAAATAAAAATGAATGTCAGCAAAGCCTAATTACAAAGTTTACCTTACACGTACTGTCTCTATTCAGTACCTGAATATGAAATTCTATACTAGTATTAGCTAACTTAAAATTTTAAACATAATACAAGAAAGGTTCTATAATACTTTCTGATGCTTGAATGTCGAGAATGTGCTGTATATTAGTGGGCTATACATGTAGTACCTTTAGGTAAAGATTAACATTAAAGCCTTTCTGCTGGTAAATCCTACCTGAAATGCAGAAGCCCCTGTGACCTTGTCATAGAAGCGCTTTTTCACCTTCCCAGTGTCCACAACATACTTGATATGCGGGATGGTCAGGGACGTCTCGGCTACGTTGGTTGCTTTAGGTAAAGATTAACATTAAAGCCTTTTTGCTGGTAGATCCTACCTGAAACGCAGAAGCCCCTGTGACCTTGTCATAGAAGCGCTTTTTCACCTTCCCAGTGTCCACCACATACTTGATATGCGGGATGGTCAGGGACGTCTCGGCTACGTTGGTTGCCACGACGACTAGCCGGGACCCTTCTGGGGGAGGCAGGAACACCCGCTGCTGTCTGTCCGGGGGGAGGAGGGAGTAGAGGGGGAGGACGTGCATGGGGAGTTCGGCGTCAGACGTGGCCGTGGCAGCGCTGTCGTCCATGTCATCCTCATCATCAACTCCTGTAGAACAGCAAAGAGTGACTTGAGCATTGTGTAGCACCAAGGAAAGGCAGGTATGCTTGACTCATGCAATAACTTCACACTGTGGTTTGGCAGATCAATTCAGGTGGCAAGGTGGTCTTGTTGTTAGGGTTGTTGACATGTTGTACTGGGTTGAATTGCTGTGAGGCTCCAGTGTTGTGCCCTTGGGAAAGGCACTTTAACGTTACACCTATTTCCTCACTTGGCTCAGGTGAAAATGAGCACACTGTACTTAGCTTTAGTTAAAGATGTTCTCTTGGATGGCACATAAAGCCAGAGGTCCTATATTTGAATGTTTGAGAAGAGCCACACCTTGAGCACGTTAAAGATCCCACCACACTTCGTATAGAAAAAAGTAGAGGTCCTTCCCGGTGTGAGTGGATCAAACCTTACAGTCCGGTCTTACGCAGCTTGAACTTACTGTACAGAAATGGTGTGAATATGCCTAAAGGTGGCTAACCAGCTCTGGGAAACAAACATTCAAATAAATTCATAAATTTTTGTTATTTCAAAATGAAAACTCTCGACATCTCACCAACAATATGAGCATCTAGGTCGATGTCCTCCTCCAGTATCCCGTCATCAGCCTGGTCAGCGTCCCCCTCGATGGTGTAGTTGTCCAGGTTGATCTTTGGCAGCTTCGGTTCCTTCTTTGTCTTTTTAGTTTCTAGAACAAATCAACCAGACATCAGTGCTAGTTTATATCTTCTCTGTGTTATAACTATGTAGTAAAGATATAGCCCAACAGGTTGGTTTGTCAAGAAACCGTATGCAACGGACGTGATTTTAATGCAACTTTAAATAATTGTTTCATTCATGTTTTTGAGGAGAGCACTTTTTCTAAGCATTCTGCTTTCTTACAAGTCCTCAATAAACAAATGTGAATAAATAAAATGCATGGTCACATACATGACATTACCTGTACTAAAGAACCAGGGGAGAAGATTTGTGTGTTTACCTTTGGATTCTGTTGCTGTCTTCACCTGTGCTCCACTTGCACCAGGAAAAGTCCTCTGCAGCTTCCTACACAGGGCGTGCACCTCTGCTTGCCCTGTCAGAAACACCAGGATGCCTCCAGCGGGCAACATGCGGTGGATCTTACAGACCTTCCTGTACGTTTCCTGTAGGTACTCTCCCCCTGGCGTCCTCTTGTTGAAGTGCACCGTCACCGGGAATTGTCTTGTGTCTACTTTTATAACTGGTGGTGGGATTTTAAACAACCTCTGATTCTGTGTGAAGTCCTCCACGCGAAGCGTGGCAGACATGATGACAAGCTTCAAGGGGTTTCCCTTCTTGGTCCTCAGGGGAACCACGCGTGAGAGCAGACCAATCAGAATGTCCGTGTACACACTTCTCTCGTGAGCCTCGTCAATGACGAGAACGGAGTATTTGGACAGGAGGAGGTCTTTCTGCATTTCCTTCAGTAGAACACCGTCGGTCATGAACTTGACCTTTGTTTCTGGGGTGACGTTACCCTCGTATCGGATCTGGTACGACACGGTGCGCTGCGACAGGTTCATTTCATCGGCAACACGGTGAGACATGCTGACGGCAGCTACACGTCGAGGCTCCGTGATGCCTGGATGGGAGAAAATAGTCTTTAAACATAACAGACTATATATAACTTATATATTATGAGTATCTTCTTGATTCAAATTTAGACTTTCAATCCATCACATTTGTATAGTGTTGCACCCACAAACTAGGTGCTAGAGTGCACAATAGTGCATAATGTACCCAATACCTCAAGCCCTGTACATGTGATGGCCTCCATTACAATTACTGTAACAGTGCATGAGATTGGATTATGATACAAGGATGATAACAAACTTACCAATCATGGCATCCCTTCCATATCCAGCTTCATACAGGAACTGTGGGATCTGTGTAGTTTTCCCACTGCCCGTCTCTCCACACACTACCACTACTGGGTTCTCCCGGATAGCTTCCATCAAAACCTGCACGCACACATCAACATTCATTTGTTTTTTTATTGATGATCTGATTTACCACATTTGTGGAAGGATTGACACACCAGGTGACCATCACCTAAAGTTTCCAAGATCTAAGTCTTGTGTTATGTCTGAAGGTGGATTACCAGTTATAGGAAAACAAACAAATTTAAACAAAAGCAAAGGAAACTGATAAAATCATTCATAGAGACAATTTACCTGTTCTTCAGCCAAGATAGGCAGCTGTAGTCGTGACTCTTGGATCTCAGGTCTCCTCTCAACAGGGACATACACGGCAGGGGTGCTGTCCTTCCTCTCTCTCTTTCCTTCTGCCTTCTGATTCTTCTCTCTTTGTGTATCTGTTACTTCAACACTTTCTTTTCCTTCTGTATCACATTCTTTAGCAGTTTTTTCATCATATTTAACAATATCACTCTCTGTCTTTTCTACCTGTTCTCCCTGGATGCCTGTAGTATTGTGAAGATTCTCAGTTTCTTTTCTATTTTCTATAGAGGCTTCTGTTTCATTGTCACTCTCGGGGTCACTGTCACTACTGGAGCTTTCACTTTCACTTTCCTCCTCTACCTCCGCTGTCATCTTCCTCTTCTTACTTCCGCTGATGCTGTTGACCTTACATGACCCCGTTGCTGAAGTGTCGGGGTCAGGGTGAGGTCGTTTTGTGAGCTTCCCATGTATGGTCTGAGTGGACTGCAGGAGTTTTAATTCCTCAGAAGGAACTTGGACTTGTGATAACGACTCCAGTAAGTCTGCTCTCTGGAAGTAAGAAAAGCAAAGGTATAGTGTAGTGAATTTAAGAGGAAGCAATGGTTACTTAAAGTTATAACTGGGATAACCAGCACAGCAAACATTTTGTTATTGTCTTCATGGACAAAACTCCAAAGTTAAACTTTTTTCCCTTACCTACAGTTACAAGATGGGCATCTGCAACTTTTTTATTCTCAAATCAGACCAACCCTACAAATAGTCATTGGGCTACAATATCCTAATGTGACATATAGTTACAAGCTTAACCTTCTCCCTGCCACCTATAACCAACAAAGATATGGCTACATTAGCAGGCTGAAGGTTAAACTGAACTTCTAGAAAACAAAAAATTCCTACCTTTGCTTTCTTTTCCTTTTGCTCGATCTTCCTCTGAAGCAATTTCTTCTGTTTCTTGCTGAGAGGTTTCTGTCGAGGCTGTTTTGACTTTTCTACATTTTTCACCTTCCTCTTCTGAGATGGCAACACCAGGGCATTACAAGCATCGATCCCTGACACCTCTTCTTTGTCTGGAGGAAGTACATAAGTAAAGACCAAAGGTTACTTTGTCAAATAGTTCAGGTACAGGTACAAGTCCAGACCTGTACCTAAACTCTGTACCAGTATCTGATCATGATGTTACCTATATGAATGCAGCACTAGTTCCAATGCATTGCACTATTTTTGGAACAGTAAATTATGGAAAACATCATAATCTTTTATTCTTCAAAGACATTGTACTAAAACAAGAACCTATCCTCATTGCTCCTTCAAGGATTGGGATACATCAAATTACTAGTAGTCCTCTTACCCTGTAGTTCAATCTGGATGCCCTCAGTCTCTGTGTTGTCGATCTGGATTTCTGCTCCCTGACGAGCCTTCCAGTTGTGTCTTTTCTTCAGCCGTCCCATAGTTAACTATAGACCTTGAAACATGTTCGGAAACAGCTTTATACAAATGGCCTCTGAAGTCCTTGTGAGTACACACCCACCACAGCTGTATTGTTCGCCAGAGAGGTTCAGTTAACTATACAGTGGCAAGGTTGGTGATATAAGACGATGAATTCCCTTTAATATCCCTTTACACACCACCGCGTGCACCGTTTTCATCCACATGGTGCTCATGTAACATCGCCCCCCCTCCCCACAACATTTTTAAAAGGCCTTACCCTCCGGTATAAGCAGTCACTATCAGGATTCCAACGCTCTGTTTCAAAAGAGCAGAAGATACTCACGTTGATCAGTGCAAAATTGGTGGTGAGAA
Source organism: Branchiostoma floridae x Branchiostoma japonicum (assembly GCA_013266295.2). NCBI lineage: Eukaryota > Metazoa > Chordata > Leptocardii > Amphioxiformes > Branchiostomatidae > Branchiostoma > Branchiostoma floridae x Branchiostoma japonicum. The sequence continues at coordinate 5,386,113 of CM023837.1, read as the reverse complement.
TGTTTGGTTTCAAACGCAAGAGTAAATCTTTCACAGCGATCCCCAATTTTACGGACAGAGCGCCGCCATGTTGAATGACCTTTGACATGCAGGGATATTCCATTTTCACAAACAAATGCGAAATGCCATATGATGGCATATCCCTCTTTATGAGCGAGAGCACAAAAACAAAGTAGCAATATTTCCTCGTATACAAAGCTCACCCCTCAAAATCTCTATGAATAGCTTATAAAGCTTATCGTTTTCTTATACAATGGATGGGTATAAAGAAGTGTACTGTGGAATGAATACAACAACCCTCAGGAAAACCGCCAGGTGTCGCAATTATTCATTCCGATTCTACAAGCAGATGTCCGGTGACTTACTGGAAAAAAACTATGACCACAAAATCTGCATCATCACCGATCAAATACGTAGGTATATGTACCCCGACGGCAGCTCTTTTTCGGTTCTATCAGGGTACTATTTTTAGCTGTAATTAAGTAATTAATTCATTCATTCATTCATTCAAAAGTTTATTTATCATTAAGTTAAATACTGTAATTAACGCCCGTTAGCGCACCCCAGGGTTTTTACGAGGTTGGTTTCAGTTACTTGGACTACGAAGGTCGGCGGTAATAAGAGAGGCCGACTGGAAAGATACTAAGGCAGCTGTCAGAAAGAAATATCTATGCTCAGTTGGACTGGGGCCTGTAAAACTTCCTATCTGGTCTGTAGAGAATCATGGCTACCAGGCTACTCGATCATTAATAACGTTTTGGGTGTTCTATTTCCAAACATTCCCAAAATGCCTCCACTCTTCCCGTGCGGTCCTCTTGCGCCCATTCGTGAGCTTGTTAAACAACTTGACTCTATATACGGGGCTTCGTTATCGTTGGAGAGGCTTAACTGCCTTGGCCAGCGGCACATTTTTATCAGAAGTAAAGGGCGAATTCATCCTTAAAGTAACCCTGGTCACGGGCCAATCTGTTTGCCGATCCAGATAGGCAATCTTGGGGATGGGTTACTTCTGTACCGCGCGACCTGGTGTTGGCATCTCTTATCTGTCATCACCTAACGTAACGGTAAAGCGATTTGGATCCAACGCTAAATTAAGCAACACACGCCGGAGGTTATCTCTATAAACTGAAGGGATCGCCCATGGGGAGCCACAATGGCCATGGCAAAAACAGTTGCGCTTTGGAAGCAAAACACCGAGCCAACGAAAGACATGTTACATATTGCATATTGCAATTACATAACTCTTTTGCCATCCTTCCACATTAGGTTCTGTTTTCTATACAAGGAAATCGGAAGGGAGTACGTAATGAACAAACACATCGTGACAATATTTGTACAAAGGGCAGGGGGCGACGTGACCCAAAATAGCAGCGTCGTGTCGTTAAACTTTGGACATCAACAATTGGGCACAAGATTTTTGATCTGAAAGAAGCTACAGTAGGTCTGCCCTCGCGGGTATCAATTACGTAGACAGGACACCGGAGTATGTGCAAAGTATGTAAAACACTGCTTTATTTATAACTCAGGAGGGTTATACGACAGCAGGCCATAGGAAGGACAGCAGTTCTTGCAGTGCACCAGGACTCTCTAACGCTTGTGCTGGGACACTTGTCCTGAAACCACCATGGAGTCCGCATGGATAATCGGGGCGTACACGGCTACGGGGGAGCTCGCCACCCCTCGGACCCAACGCCGAATGTTGTTCGGCATGGCCCAGCGTCAACAGTACCGCTGGCGGGAGTTCGACCGGGACATGACGGCAGACCGCGCCCGGGCAGCCCTCGCTCATCTCCGCCGGAGAGTTGTCATCAACGTGGCGGGACTCAGATTCGAGCTGGAGCCGGAAACCTTGGCCAGGTTCCCCAACACCTTACTCGGAAGCGCGGACAACAGGAAGAAATTCTACGATCCTTACAGGGACGAGTACTTTTTTGATCGACACCGACCAAGTGCAGAAGCAATCATTTCGTTTTACCAAACAGGAGGGCGTCTAGACCGTCCAGATGAGGTACCTGTAGACGTCTTCACTGACGAGGTCAAGTTCTTCAAGTTGGGAGACGATGTCATTCAAAGATATCGAGAAAAAGAAGGGTTCCACAGGGCAGCTGAGCAACCTTTGCCGAGAAGCAAACTAGTCAAAGACCTGTGGGTTTTAGCGACCAAGCCCAGAAGTTCGCGCTGGGCTTTGCTCTTCGCTTTCTTCTCTGTGTTTGCGATTCTCTTGTCGGTTGCAGCAGTTTCAGCTGAAACCCTGCCTATGTTGAAGTACACTCGTAATGAGAAATCTCCGTTCGAGGACACGTATTTTATTATCGAGACCGTCTGCAGTGGCTGGTTTGTTCTGGAATTATTGCTGCGGTTTCTGACGTGTCCGAACAGGAAAAAGTACTTGAAGAGTACGTTGAACATGTACGACATGATCGCTGTGACTCCCTGGTTCATCACTATTGTCACTATGATGGTGAACCCGATGTACATGTACTCTGGCTGGGCCATGCGCATCACCCGTCTGCTTCGCGCCACTCGCGCCCTGAAACTAGCCCGGTATTCGCGCGGGCTCCGAATGATCGGTCTAGCCCTGACTGCCAGCTTGCCCGACATCGGAATGCTCGGAGTCTTCATGGGCATCTGTATCATCTTGTTCTCCTCCGCCATTTTCTTCATCGAGACTGGATACGAGTCGACCCACTTTGAGAGCATCCCGGACGCGTTTTGGTGGGCTCTCATCACCATGGTAACGGTAGGGTACGGAGATCACTACCCCACCACAGGTGGCGGGAAATTCCTGGGGAGCATTTGTGCTTTAGCGGGAATCCTGACTATAGCTCTACCCGTACCCGTCATCGTTACAAAATTTGACGAACTATATGACAGACAGACGGAAAAAGACAACGAAGAAGAAGAAGAAGACGAAGACGTGGAAGAAGATTCAGAAGATGAAACTATGTCATCAGAAGCCCCAACCACTAAAGAAACGATTGTATAGTCATTAGTGATGATTATAATAAAACAAATAAGGACTTTCATGTGTGATTAAACGTCACACGGATCAAGTATACGGAGCTATCTAGCTCAGTATGTAACGTAAATGGTTGCATGGCTTAGTGTATACCATGTCCACCGTGTGGAGAGTTAGAAAAGTAATTTATTTATTTTATTTATTTGTCGTCTTTAAACAGGGTAGCCCAGCTCAGTGGTGTGACCATTGCTTTACAGTGGAGCCCTGGGTAATCAAAGGGTTGGGGTATCAATGCAGTTGGTTACCTCTTTATACGGACATAAATGTCTGTGAACAAGACGTCTACGGGGGTGAATACGTGTTAATCCTCGCCATTCATTCAATTCGTATTGATTATATATCTATTCATGAATGTGAAGAAATGTACCTCAGAAAGTTACTCAGGGAAGTTTGTGCTTTGTAAGGGAATGAAAAAAACGAGTTTCTAAATCCCGTAACAGGCCCTTACCTAATAGAGTAAAATATATTAAAATATATATGGCAAAGGACACATTTATGTTGAGCTTTTGTGTCTCTCGCAATGTTATGACATGGAGAACGTTAAAGACGTGATATGTTCGATCGAGAAGACAGAGTGAGAAAATACAGAAAAAGATCCTAGATGATACATTGGGACACCCAAATAGTTCCCTCCCCTGCCCTATAGGATTGACCCATGAACAGATGGATTACAATCTGATATTTATCCGAGTCTGCTAAAATCAAAAATAACTGTCACGTTTCTGAGGGTCGCCAATATGCAACAGACGACATCATGTGAAAACTATATGACATCTCGGGTTCCGGCCGCTGCCTATGATAATGTTTATTCTCTGAAACTCACTGGTATAAATACTATAATTTACAGATCATTTAACGGTTGGTACTGACCAAAAAAACTCATCTGCCACAAGCGAAGGCGGAATCTTGTAAAAGTAGGTTGATGATTTAGGGAATGTGGAAAATACTACGTATGGCGGGTCAAATTGCCCGCCTAGAATGAGGGACGACATAGACTGTGGTGGTGGTGGCGGGGTGATACTATGCACCTGTTCCCGCTTTCAATGAGCCAAAAATCGCTGGAGATCACTAGTTCATCAGCTATGATGTTTTGGAGGTGTCCGGTATAGTAATGGAGGCTTTTAAAGTCTTAAACGTCTGCGTGACAAGAACTTGGAGGATAAGCGTTACATGGAGATTTGCTGCAGACATCGACTTGGAGCGTCCAACCACCTCTGTTTGCTAATAATACACTACAACCTTCGTACATGCTACCAAATATGCAGGTCCATTCAAACATCAAATAGGGATGTCGAAATTCTTATAGACAGATTCTGAATGTCCATCACAGTTCAAACAATTTGCGGTTTGACTAACGAGAGCGTGGCTGCATGGCCGTCAAATGTATGCATTTTCATTCCTACGTTTTGATGGTGGGTCCGGGTGGGGCTTTGTGATCAGTCTAATAGCAAAGGTTTCTGATGGGTATTCCCGTCAGTGGCGTTCACTGCATGAAATCAGATATTTCAGCATATCTCAAACCATGCGTAAAAGTTCCGTTTTCTCTCAATAGACTGAAAAACGGAACCTTTGCACATGCTTTCAGGTACGCTTTAAATGGATTTCATGTGTTGTTGTATCTTAAAAACGTTTTCCCAACGGCAGCAAACTCAAACGACGCCTATACCCCGACACGCCATCCCTTGCAACCCAAAGCAAAATAAGGTCACACAGATAACGACTTCTGGTGTCGTCTCTTTAATTTGATAAGACGCCGAGCCACTCACACAACTTGTATCTATCGACCTGTGACAGTATCCACCTTCAAATGGAATTGAGGCCATGGTATTGATGAAATGAAGCAGTAGAAGAGATTGAAATTAAATTTTCATGTTCAATGGTGAGGTCACGACCATATCGGAAACACGCCCCAATTCAAATTGAAGAAGTTGAGGCTGGTGTGGTTGGACCAATGTATACAGTTACGTCACATAGGAAAGCCAATGCAGTGCCTTTATGTTAACCGTCTTAAGACTGGGCTTTTATGCTCAGCCTCATAGAATATCTCTGAAGATCTTAGCACACTTGAGATAAGACTCATTGAAATGTAGATCACCGTTTATAATCAATGATATGGACCCCGAAATGTTGACGGTGACGTTGCGTGAAGACGCCCTACACAAACCAACCAACATCTTTCTCAGCCAGTCAACCTTCAGTAAGACATCTGAAGTCGCCTAGTTCTCGTTTAGAACATTTATTCAGCCTGTCACACCAAACAAGGCTCCTTCAGCACATTCTACAAACTTCGGATAACAGAAAATCGCTGTACTTTGTCAAGGCCAACCACAACCATAGATACAAGCAATTGTGGCACTTCGCTTGTTTTCCCCATTTACAATGATACAATACAAAGAAGCCAACCTATTGTGAAAACAGTGAAGTTACGAACTACTAGAATCTTTAGTGAAGTTTTGTTTTGGGGCTTCCATTTTTTGATCTAGTATTTTTAGAAGCCTTCTGCAAGAAACGCTACAGAAACAGATAATGAACTTGATACGGCTAAACCAGGATCTATTCACTTTCTAGAATGTTCATCAGGTAAAAGAACTTCTGGCTTCGTTGGAAAAGATCTGTAAATTCCCTCTATATGAGGACTAAGGCGTGTTCAGTACTGCTTCATTACTTCCATTCACTATTTTTTCTGTGTCAGGTTTCTACTGCACAAACTCTTCAGAACATCTGTAAATCAGCGTGCTATTTTGGCCTGTTGATATAATTCCATTTTTACGTTTCGCTGGTTCCTTTTCCTGCGGATGGTCGGAGAGCCGTTGTGAGGTGAGTTCCGCCTTTCGCCTATGGGCACCCTGAAAGAAATGAACAGAGTTATCAGGGATGAGAAGTGGAATGATGTGTTTTGACATGGTACACAAGAGCAACGATGGCCTAACGTGCTTATTCTGATAGGTACTCGAGCTATGCAATGTTTATTAGGTGGAAGGGTTTCGGGAAATGGTACGGTTACAATAAGTACCTGGATCAGCCTGGCATATGAAGCGATAGGGCTGTTGGCATGGAGAATCGTTCCACTTGTCTTTCAAGGATGGTTTTACGGAGTAGAGAACGCAATCTTGGGCACGGTTGAGCCAATTGTCGTTTGGTTCTCCCGGACCCCAGGAGTTGTACGTCCCAAGTGCAGAACCATCCACCCACTCGAAGCTTCCCTCTTTGCGCTGATCGTGCAGGCCGAACCAGAAGGCCCGATCGTAGCTCACGGACTTGTACCTGAGAGAGAGTAGAAAGGCGTTGGTCGCAGCGTCTCGGGGCATGGCGAGGGTGCCGCCGTCCTCACGGCAGGTCGCGGCCGCTTTCGTGAAGGGCGCCCTCACTGTGTCGAAGGCCTTGTAGCAGATTCCACGCCACATTGTGTAACCTCTGGGACAAGATGCTGGAAAACAAGTTTTGTATCAACAACAGGCCAAGGATGGGTCATATTGAAAATCATGACATACATACAGAATATACTTCATCAGAATATTTAATCTACCGTCGGGTTGTGTAATGTTATTTGATATCTAATATTCAATATGACACAGTAAACGCCGTACTTAAAGATGACCCCCCCACACACACACACACCAGGTAATGATGTAAAAGTGCCACGCATACCTGTTTTAAACTATAATGGCAAATAAACCAACATGAAGAGTCAACATAACAGCTGAAAACCAGTATACGTAAAATCTTACTCATCTCCTGAAGACGTTGCTCCAAGGCGGTGGTTCGGCTTCGCTCGTTGTCAAGGTCACGTTTCAAGGCGTTAACAGTGGTGGACAGTTGTCGGATGTCGTCTTGGTCATGTTTAAAGGCGTCAACAGTGGTGGACATGCCGTCTTGGTCGCGCTTCAGGGCGTCAACAGTGGTGGACATGTCTTCTTGGTCGCGTTTCAGGGTGTCAACAGTGGTGGACATATTGCCTTGGTCACGTTTCAAGACGTCAACAGTGGTGGACATGTCTTCTTGGCCGCACTTCAAGGCATTAACAGTGGTGGACAGTTGGCGCATGTCGTCTTTGTCGCGCTTCAAGGCGTCAACAGTCGTCGACAATTGAGATATTTCCTATAAACGTATATACGTACGTCAGATACCAAGCGTAAGAAACAAAATTACGAAAAACATGAGCAAATTCTGTCTTAATAGCCTGTAAAAATAAAGGAATAAGTGTCAGAAAAAATATTTTTGTGGTGCAAGACTGTTCACCTCTTGATTGATGAACGTCAGAGGGGCGAGTCCCACAGCGACCAGGCTCAGCAGCACGGCGATGCCGGCGGCCATACAGTTGCGTTGGGAGCGGAGGAAGCTACAGAGACCACGGCGGTCGCTTGCTCCACCCGGATACGTGCGGTCTGGTAGAGAAAAGAAACATACTTGCATACAGGTTACCGTTTACATCATCATTCCAAATCAACATGTAGATGAATATGCAAAAAGTTTGCATAACATAATTGCATTTCATTGTTCTCGGTTACCTACATGCCCAAAATCATTAAAAAAATCCGTTGCTCCTTTCTTGATTTGTCCTCGTTGAAAGCTCTTAACAAAAACGCCCCTGCAGTTTCAGGACAATGTGCTACTGATCCAAACCTACACACTTTTTTCCTGACTTAAAGACTATCTGCCGTAAAAAAACTACCCATTTACTAAATATCATCGCAATCCATCCAGACCTCAAGTTATGCTGACTACAAACACGGACACACACGGCACACAAAACAATAACTTCATATTTCCTTTTCCTTTTCATGGAACTAATAATCGGAAAGTGATCATACACCCTCCATACATCAAAATTCTTTTCCGAATATACAAACATCCACTGTAAAAGGCAAGTTTCAAAAGCGCCGGCTACCTGCAGACGTGTACGTTGCGTAACGTTTCACCGCCTCGGCTTCTTCGTACGTGTGCGAAGACGTTTCTTGCTCTTCTAGATCTTGCAACTTGTCAGCAGCGTCGTTGCCATGGCGGGCACGCCCGCGTGAACCACCTTGGTGGACAGGAGGGGGTTGGGACGGCGGCCCGCTGGTTTGGCCGCTGCCGGGGCCGGAGAAAGGGGGCCGGACAGGCTCTGCCTGCTCGTACATTTCGACCGCACTGTACAGACAACTGTCGCGCAGTGTATAACTGTGAAAAAATACATGAATATAGCAAATAATACCTTGATTAGTCTGACTAAGAAAGGTCACATTTTGCCTTGGAGAAATGACGTGGTATGAGGTGTTGCGAATGGCATTTGTTTTTCTGCAAGAAGCAGACTCATTTTCGTGGAAACAGAAGTCAATCTGGGCCGGGTGGCAGAAACATCAAACAAATCTATTCAAACGCACGCGAGAACTCTTTTGATATGTAATCAGTGAATTCTCGTGACTTGTGAAGACCTGCGCGCATGCACCGCCGTTGCCATAGCAGACACATCCAAGACAGACAGACACACATACACACACACACACACACACACACACACACATTGTACTTCGTCAGATTTACTCTAACAACGATGTTTTTTCTTGGGTATTTACGGATTCTTAGATTTACTAGTATAATCTTTAAAGATCATATACGCTAATTCCGTACACAAGTAAAGCACTTACCAACAAGCTTTCCACGACGCAGAGCACAGAATTGGCTGAACTGTCAGGATCCGTCAGCAAAAAGTACCACGTACAATATTTCTGTTCTCAAGTATTTATTCAATTTCTGCTGAAATGTTGACTACATCTGATTACTCAAATTGATATTCTGGTCATCATACAACTAGCTGAATCAGTTGTCATGAAAATATGTTCATCTGGGAGAAGCTATCGCCACTGTACAACTGCCAGAAATATTGCCAGTCAAGGTTACAACGTTACAGTGGTTCTACAAACTTGAAGGTAGGGCGTGGCATGGTGTGTCAAAACTAACATCACTCTCCAACCCAGAGCCTTCTGACAGAACAGTGTGTGTAAACAGGGCTCTGGGTACAAAAGTGAAGGACCATTGGTCATGGGTTACAGTTACTGTCATTCTTTCATTCTCGTCATGGAGACGCGTTGTCAAATCAAGAGGATTTCTACTCATTTCTGTGCAATGATAAGGCCATTCCAAATAAACTGTCTCTGCAACCTTAAAATTAACACTGTGTCAGTCTGCAGATGACAGGAATGACCTAGAAAACATCTAGTTATGTTACCAAAAATACTTCCAAAATGAAGCACAAGTATGGATGTGTAAAGGATAATCTATATCTTATGTCAATATATGGGATATTCATCCACCATTTGTCGTGAGAGGTACAATAATACTGTTATCTCCAATCACTGTTGCAGAGTTTGGCAATGGGCTCAATGGTTGGTCTACATGTAAGTACTTGTGGACACAAATGATACAACATTACTTCAAAATTTACTTGTCAAGTAAAACTATTCTGTGGCAGATACTGTTTAGTTGGAAAGGTGCTAGAAGAACCACTGTAACATGCTGTAGTCTTCTGTAGACATTTGGAAATTCTACCGTGTAGAAATTCTATCAAACATAAAATCATACTTCAATCTTAAAATGTAAGGATGATCGCATGGCAAATGTGACCGGGCTCAAAGGTAGTGGGAGTGAGGTGTATTATTAACCCTTACAACGTCACATGCTGATTATGACACCTGCTACTAATCAGCCTGGACACAAGTAGGGCCAATTTTTCACTTTATGATGCAACTTTAACAGTGATGTTGATCTCTAAACATCCAGACAATTCAACAATGCTCGGCTTAACATGGGGGGGGTGGGGGTGAGTGAATGATATTTACTTAAAAGAATGCATCTTTGGATTTTCATCCTGGCAATTTTCTGGCTAATCTTGCTTTAAAGCTGCCTTGTTTACGTCTGTGCCATGTCTACTTCTTCAGATGTTGTACCGCCTTTTATCGTGATTGTATTATCCCAAGACTTAGTTACAATAGTCACCCAGACTCCGTAATTTTCCAGTTGCAATCTTTGAACATCAAATTGGCTTTCATATTTCTTTGGTACTGACATACTACAAAAATTACTGAATTAAGTAAGCCTGTCACAGGGTTATTGAGAACATTTCCAATGGAACCGCCACGTTCGGCGTAGACCGTCGCAAAATTTTGACGTCGTAGAATTTTCAAGCTGGCTGTGACAGAACCAAACATCGACAAGGATCTAAAACAGCCTTTTCTGTAACAAGACAGCTGAATTTTGTACTACACATGCATGACTATGCCAAGAATGTCCTCAATTTGCGATTTTGCAACGGTTGTATGACGAAGGTGACCGGACCCTAAACACTTCGCATAGCACAGGCAACAGAACAAGTGTGAAAAGCTGACATGACCAGACGAGGACTTGGCAGGTGGGAAAGAACAGTCTCTCCATTAACTTCTCTAAAACATTCAGTATGAATGATAATTCTATCTGTAGAATTACAAAATATATTCTTCTAGACATTCCCAGTCCCGAGACAGTCATGCACCTGGTGGCGTCCAAACGTAATGTTTACTTGTAAACACTTGTTTATCACAGCATGTACTAGCATAATGGCCACTTTTCCTGTTCCAAACAACCTTTGATTGCCCATCCTTTTGGCCATTGCTGTTTACACAGAAACTTTCAACTTATCTATGGAATCCAAGACACCAGGATAATGTACTATCAGAGATATGTAATAGAAATTAGAGAATCTTTTTCATATCGGTTGCATTTTAGATCTGCCTTTCTGAGCATGATTTTTCAGACTGGAACTGGAAGCAACCAGGTGTGAAAGTCTCAGTTAGAAATGCTTGTTTTTATAATTGTTAATTATTTTATATATTACATTAGTATTCACCTCACCCCAAAATTTACAGTTAAAACTGGTGAATGGCATGGCTAGTGTAAGAAAAAAGATTACATTTTTTTTATAAAACACAACTTCTGAGCTCCATCCTTATCTTGTACAAACTTCTTAGAAGTTGTCCTTCAGAGCCTATATGCAGATCCAGCAAGCTAAAATAAGAGGAAAGCACTGGAATAAGGCAGCAGAACACAGTATTCTGCCTACAGGGATTCACATGGTTAAGGACCCCAAAGTGGTTGACTTCTTTTATGACGCTAAGCAGAGGTCATGTGCACTGCAGTCAAACTGACCATTCAGCACAGTTTCCACCTTGCTGTCAAGCACAGAAGAATATCTACGACTTTTTCAAGTACTGTGCCGCACAACGTCATAGCCAAACTACTATTGACTATAGGGGTCGAGGATAAATACTGTGTTCTGCGACCGTAATAGTAAACTACTAACAAAGTCAACTAAATGCTGTGTTAAGATTTAAATTTTGGTGCTGCAGTTCTCCTGATAAGGAGAGGGTGGCGCTCCTTCACAAAAGGGATAAAAAGGTGCATACAACATTTCTATACATCACCATTTCTGATATCATAACATGAATCAGACCTTCTCACCCCCCCTCCCCTCCCATGGAGTATGCCTTGACAGCAATTACACTTCCTGAGATCAGCTCATGGGAGGGTCGGGGGACACGCTTTCTCTCGCACAATTGTGAAGCGGAACTTTCGTCATTTCAACTCATCAAACTTGTCTTTGTGAAATCTAACAATCAGTCTTGACTTCACTAAGCCATTGGTAATCTACACCGATGTATGTGACAATTTTTCCTGATCCGCTTACACATGTACATGTATGTGCCTCTAGTGTACAGCAACTTATTCATTTTCCAAGGTAGGATTTGTTTCTTGAATTCTTTGAAACCTATGTGGTTTTGCTTCCCGTACGTAGTCCAGGGTGATGTTATCTGGAATAGTATGTTTCACATAATACTAACACTGAATGAGGTAAACTGGGTAAGTGTGTGGATATTTTTTTTTCAATACCAATGTAAATTTACTACTGATGTCTTAATAAATTATCAAAATCAGAGGAAAATTTGAAAGACTGATAACTGTGCATGCTAGAATGAGCCTGCATTCACCGTCTCCATTACTTTCTACATCGTACTAAATCCACGAGAGCTCAGCTACCAGAGGTTGGTTATCAAGAAGCACAGTTCAGGTACATAATTACAGGCAACTTGGAGTGGAGACGTCATGGCTGGCATTAGTACACTGCAGTGCTGCTATATAACTGTCACCATGGCACTTTGTCTGTTGTTTTTCAATATTGAAAAGTAGCAGTTGAATCACAAAGTTGATTGGTGGCAAATTGGACAGAGATAGGCAGGAATACTGTTCATTCATTAAACAGTTTAAATCTCTCTCTCTCTCTCTCCGTCAAGACTTCCTTGAAAATACAAATTATAAGGATGCAAGCTTTTCATAGCATAAAAATTACAAAGCAGTGCTTACATGTATTTTCTATCTACATGGATATGATAAATCAAATATTATACCATTCACACTTTTTGCAATCAATATTTTCCAAATTTCTTCTTTTTATGTGCAATTATAAGACTCCGGTGACCTTAGGTGACCTATGGCCGTGTTCCACTGACATCATCTTCCCCGGAGCTCCTCTCTCAGCCAATCAGGAAGCTGCTGTCCCAACCTGGTCAACAGTTTGGACAGTTCCACGTTGTAGGGAAGGTAGTAGTTACTCAGGAACTTCTCGGTGTCTGACTCCATGGGAGGGTAGTGCCTCCCCTTGCTCCTCCCCAGGCACTTTGTCTTCCCGTTCGGCATGACTTGGCAGTAGAATCCTTTTGAGGGATCATACCTGTGGAGAGAGTGGAGAGAAATGTACAAAATGGTCAGGGAAAAGTGATCCCAAACCAGTTTAGCTCAAATGTGTGTGACAGGCTGAATAAAAGTTCTAAATGGGAACTATGCGGCTCCAGATGTCTTACTGAGGGACAACTGCCATGTGCTACACATGTACATGTAGATGTCAGTTAGCTTGAGGAATGAATCCACTATACTATATACAGTTTAAACATCTTTCCAACCTCCCACCGCGAAATTAAGATCCCTCGAAAACAAATAAATTTACAGTACTCACCTGAGATGGCTGTCATAGTCAAAGTGCGGCTTGACCTTGAGGAACTTCTGAGTCTTCCACATGGTGGATACAGGGTCGGTCCTCAGCTGGTCACCGTCCAAGATCAACAACTGGCGAAAGAAAAGTTCACCATGTCAAACCAGGAGAACAAGAAATCAGAGATTTCAGACCTCCGGGAAGTATTTTGGGTTTTGGAACTGGTGGTGGGGATTACATGTATGGTGTAATTTCATCAGTCAACCACTTCCTGAATTCATCCTGGTGCATGCTGGGTCACCTTCAGGCTTAACCTCCCTGTCAATCAAGTAACCAAATATCCACCCACTCTCCCTGTAAGCATCTTTGCTGGACAAGCATATACACAAGCCCAAAACAATACCTCTGTACCCAGAGATAATTACAGCTACAATTAATGACTGCAACAACATTCTATTTTTGTTGACAAACACCAGAACTTGCTGATTTCATAAAAACTTCTGAACTGTGTTCTATGTGGGCTATGCCAGGGTGTTCTGGAGTTGTGTACCAGCCTGTGTCTTACCTGGCTGGCAGGATAATGGTTCAGCCACATCTCCAGGTGAACGGCGTACTTGCCGGGGTTCAGACACCGGTTCTTTAGTTCCCGCAGGGGCCGCGGCGCCTCGTCTGTGGCTGTCACCACCTGGTAGAAGCTGTGGTTCAGCGCCACGGCATCCTCATGGGCGCGCATGTGCTGAGGGCAAACACACATGTTTTTAGAAATGACTAAATTCATCTCAAAGTCAACAAGAAATCAGACTTCCTGGAAATATTTTGGGGTTTCAAGGTCTTCAAGGTCACAAACCAGATTGTATTTGTACTATGGAGGGGATTGTATGATGTAATTCAATTGGGCATTAAACCACTTCCTTTAATTACTCCACAAACTGCCCATTTACTCCCACTCAGCTGGGTCACCTTCATGCCCAATTATCTGTCAAAATCACATCCCACCCACCATGTAACCAAAGCTTTTAGGACAAACAGATCTAGAGACCCACAACTAAGCCACCCAAAACAACTAAGTACATGTAGCTGCAATATACATGTAATATATTCACAACTGTTGTGTCTAAAGGTGGTTTACTGAGTGGTTTTGCAAAACAAACAAACAAACATGCTGCTTACCTGGTACCATGAGTATGCCCTCCTGGCTGGGTTTATAAGAATGGTGACTATCTTGGCACGGGGAAGCAAGGCATGGGCACGCTTGGGAACAAGCTCGTTATCAAAGTATGTGGCACTCTTCTCAAACAGGTATTGTAGACTGGAGTTACTGGGCGTGGGGAAGAACTCCATGTACCTGTGGGGGGGAGGGAGGAGAAATAAAATAATGAATAAAAAAAAAGAAATTCTCAAAAACTCAAAGATTTTTGATTTCTTGTTGCAAAGTATACTAAAAGTATACTATGGACTCACCAGTCAATTCCTCTATAGTAATTGGCTCCATTGAAGAACTGGACTTCCTCAAATGTCTTACTGCTGGGGAAGTTACTGAGAATGTTGGGGTGCATGGATAGGAAGGCATACAGCGCAGTGGTGCCTGAAGAACAGAGATCACAGCAGAAAGAAGTTAGGACCGACAACATAACAACTTGATAAACTTGCCTACCCGGTAATCTGAACCTACATGTACAATGTATACAATCATGTATATCCCTCAGTCACGTTAAACTACAAACGTAAACAAGAAGAGGCAGTACATGTAAATAAATACAGGCCTGTACATAAACCTGTGTACCTGTACATGTACATAAAATTTGTTAGATGCAAAGCTATAGATGTACGCGTGATAGACTAGCGTGATACTGACCAGTTTTCTGTGGGCCGATCACCAAGAAGCGGGGTAACCTGTCACACGTCTTGTATTTTGACCAGATGGCTAAATGCCTCTTGTCATCACATGGGTTCTGTAATGGGGAAAACAGTCAAGGCAAACATGCATGAGCTTCAGTACGTAAACTCCGATCAAAATCATCATTTTTCAACTAGTAGGCTAGTTGAAAAGAGATCTACAAATCATTAAATGTTCCCCAGAAGTCAGTTGTCCTACCTGCCACACAGGGTTGACTTCCTCAGGGTACAGGTCGAAGTACTTCCTGCCCAGTTCCAAGGGTGGCACAGTTTTCAGCTGCAGGTTGGTCCAACACTGCACAAACTTGATGACACTCTCAAAGGTGTAAAGGGCCAGGCGGTCGTTACCGTAGTTGGACAGGTGTGTCATGAAGATGTTCACCTGTAGGAGTAGACAGAACGTTGTTTACCTTGTCACCTCATCGCACCAAGCATCTTATACCTTATATGTCTTGAATATGAAAAAATTGGACAAACAACATTCAACTATCAGGGAAATACATTTACATTAGGAAATTTATATCTTTAGCTTCCAATGCCTTTGGACAGTTTAGTACCAATTTTAACAAGAATAGAACAGAAAGTGACAATCTCAAGAACTTAAAGAAAATGTCTGTTATTTGACAGCTAGCAGTTGTAGTAGACAAGTGTAGAATAAAGCCAGCCCTTACCCTACTGTTGATGAAGGTTTGGAACAACTCCCCCCCATGTATACTCTCCTCCAGCCGTGAGCGCCCACCGGGGTACTTGTCTATGAAGATCGTGTGGGTGAAGAGACCGCACGTTTGTCTTGGTAGAACCTGCAGGAGGAAAAACAGCACGGATAAACAAGGCTCAAACAAACAAATAAACAAACAGTTGTTCGTCCATTCCTGTTCCACGTGACACAATTCCATGTTTGGCTGGATGTAGAGTTCAATCATAACATTGGTCCCAAATCCTGTGGCAAGAAGTGTCTGCACACCTAGCGCCCCCTATTGACTTCTCTATAAACTACACCCAGTAAAAACCACAATGCACCCATGCCGACACATTATATTGCCCTGCACCCTGATCTCAGTGTGTGCAACCTTAGATTTTCCTTGTGAGGACACAAACTGTAAGATAGAGCTCTAGCCTGTAGACAGACTCAACTACCCCTAGCTGATCATCATCTGGTCATGAGAGTCTCAAGGATGTTCATCACCCCTTTCCTCCAGCCCTCCCTACCCTCCATAGCACTGGGCAGGTCTTCCAGAGTACAGCCCGCATCCTCACAGTTGATGTATGTAGATTGTGCATGGTACTTACCATGATGTTCTTGTAGATGAAGCCCCGGCGGTGCCTGGGGGGCCGCAGGTGGGGGTACTCCTCCGTGCTCGTGACCTTGATTCCCCACACCTTCCTCCAGGCCTCGTACAAGGGCACGTGGACGGGGTACACCCCGGAGTGGTGCGGCGCCACGGCGTACCCTCCATCCGTGGGAATACCATGCTCCTGGTTTCCACAAAAAAGACATCAGTAAGCATCAGTCTCTAGTACTGAAAATCTGTTGTTTTTTAAAGCAAAATACTTCCCAGAAGTCTGAAATCCTCCAATCTCTTATTATCAACATTTGTACAACTATACTATAGGTACAACTTACAGCAGATAGAATAGAACTAAATGAAAACTAAGGTATTTTCCAGGTGGTACCTACTTTGGCAAATCTCTTGTTGAGGATCATCTGTTCGCGGAGGGAGGACTCGTTGGTGAAGGTGTGGGGTTGTGTGTGGGCCCACATGTGGGGGAACCACCAGAACTCATGGGCATTGGCCAGGAGGACATCATCTCCTACATCTTCTATATCATCTCCTACAAACACAGCAAGGAAACATCAACTATCACATTACCAACATATGACGACACTTCTAAGACATACATCCAGACTATGCATGATGCACAAAGTGACTAATAATAAATAATCATGCCTCTTGTCTCACCTGAGTGGTAGAAGTAACCGGAGAACCCAAGGTTGAAGCGGAACCCAGGAACTAAACTACTCAGCCTGGACTGGGCGCTTATCAGAGCCTGGAAGACATCATAAAACATATGTTAAGAACTAAATACTCCTGACTATAACTGTGGTTCCATGTTTTGTCAGTATCAGCTTGCACACATCCCTAATATTACATTGTACACTGTAAAGTCACAGGAGATGAGGGAGGAAATGGTGTAACCACAGACTGTCAGGAAGTTCGAAGTGGTTTTCTGATGGCAGGAAGTACAGTGGAGGAACTCAGGAATTTGAGGATGAGCGTGAGAGTGGAATATGCACGGAATCAGCGAGAACTTCACAATAATGAAGAAGAAAACAAGAAATTCACAACAACACTAAATACTTCACAGTGGTGTGAAATCCTCAACTTCTTGTACACTTTGGATGCAATGATTATATTTGACTGCTTGAGCGACACCAAGTTTCCAACACGTCTGCCACAGCAGGACTCATTCACCCTCTTCACTTCAGCAAGGGCACAGAATGGAAATGAACATGCTTCATTAACTCAGCCACCATCCACGGCTTGTTCTGAGCAGCATAATCAACTGGCTGCGCTGCTCCCAAACAAATGACTGTGCAATACTCTCTGCCCAAAAGTGCCTCCTGAATTTATTGGACTTCATTCTTTAATCACACCACTAATCAATCGACTAAATGAATGTATTACCGCTCTACTGGGATTACTGTTGGGAAAGGCAATAAGCAATGGCTGCAAATTACTCCAGACAGACTGGCAACAAAACAGTATCAAAACTTCATCAGTTAGCCATTACATGGCTGAGTGACAACCTTTCTGCTGTAAATGTTTCATGAATATGAAAGGAGGAATGACTTGGAGCCTGAAGCACGGGTGTGCTACACTCTGCTGCACACCTAAACCGACGTTAGTCTAGTCCACATGTCTGGAATGTCAATGAGAAGTTTTCATAAAACTTTCATTTGAGGAGGTAACTTGATGATGATTGCTTTGAAGCTGGGTAACCACCTGAAGAAATGAAAACTGCAGAAGTGCAAGGAGTGGTAAAATAGCAAGACACTATACTGGAATGGTCAAGAGTCTTCTAAGTTATAAGGGCAAGGGTCAGAAGACATGGATTCTGATAGATAACTCAACCGTTACATTATCATGGAGTTGGAAACATACGTTTTTTTTGTAGTTGCATTCTGAGCAAAAGTTATAGAATCTTTTGATGACTTTTTGGCTCCAGCAGGCAGCTTTCTATGGTACTGCAGTACAACTTCCAGTTTTGATATCTCGTGTTCTATACATGGTCTATACAAGTCATAGTTTTTGGGTGGCAGGTAGCTCTTGGTCTCGTATAGAAGCGATATAGATTTAGGCCCCCTATCAGCTTTTTTGAACTGCAGGGGCCAATTTTGTTTGAGACTTTGAATGGTTATAACTGGGGTTGACAGATTGTCATGTGCAACATATCATGAAAGATTTGTTTGTATTACAGGGAGGTACATGTAACATAAACAGGATGATATTACGAGGCTATGGCATTGCTAAACAACCACCTGATGCCATCTAATATTTTCAGAACACAGTTGAACTTGAAGAACTGCCTAATGAACTAATTATGACCACAGCCTTTAAACAACTGATGATGCATGTAGAGCTGGATGTGACTTTATACCTTAAGAAAAATGAAACTCCATTAGGTCCCTTTTCCATAGTTCATCTTCAGATATCGCCTAATTATCAGGTTTATGGAGTTTGGTACATATAGGGTCGTAAATTGAAGGATGAGCCCTGCTTCCTTTCTTCCTCCTAGCCAGGTGATTTGTCTTATCAAATGGATCATTACACTTCCGGAAATGAAGGTTGGAAGTAGATATGGTGTAAAATATGGGGGCAGTAACGTGGAGAAATGTTCCCACCGAGCGTATCTTGCCAAACTGAAGCACCCAATATCATTTGTGTGATCCCTGCAGGATCGGAATGCCTTTGGTCAGCTTTTCTTCCTGGCTTCTGGGGGACTTAAAGATTTAGGTTATCGTAGGCCGCAAAACCAAACGTGGCAAAAATAGCTTGTTCGGGATCGTTAGCGAGGAGTTGTGCGTACGCAGGCAGCTGAGAATCCTACCTGGGATCCCTATCAGCTGGTACAGGAGTCCGCAGGATTGGAAGGGTCCATAAACATAAGTCTCTCCACGTCACAACGAATGTAAATTTCACCCACCATGCCGTAAACAGACATATATCTTGATTTTAAGATTCCCTGAACCACTTAGTCAATACTGCAGAGGCCGTATCTGGTCAGAAGATCTCCATTTGGACTGCACACATTTGCGTCGGGTAATCTTTGAAACTGAGCCTTTGACTTTGACAAATGAAGCATTAGACAGGATTATGAAATGCTTTTGCAGGCAACTAACAGCTAATATTGGTGCTGACAGACTGGGTGGTTACTTTGTTGACAAGTGGAAGCAAACTTCAAGATCATCTCTACTAGAGTGTTTGACTCATTCAAGTACATGTGCAAGTTGGGTTGAACTTGGGGCTTGTATGCATATGTCCATCTATACAGACAAGAGGAAACTATAATATACATGTCATGTATTCTCACTCATGTAGCGAAGGTACAACAAAAATGTATCTTTGGCAGTTTCCCTTGTCAACTCAAAGAAAATACTGTGTGTTAAGTGGGCTTTTGGTGGCAGCAGTGGAGTATGGTATAACACTGAGCACATTATAGAAAAGCCTTGCACAAGTTGTCAAACTTACATGTACAAACACCTGTCATATGTTCTCATATCAAACCAGGCTGAACCTACGACATTCAAATCCAACCATTCAACCGATGTCTGTCAGACAGCAAAAAACAATAAGTATCCCAGCTTTACAAGGAGACATCATTAAATCCTAGTCAAGTGGTTGAGAAAGCCACTTGGGTAACAGACCGACTGTTACACTTATGGGTATAACAATCATATCTGACAGGAGTCAGGTAGTGGTGTGATAATGAGAACGCATGGCACTGTACACAGGGCCGTGCATTCATAGGGAGAGGGCCAAGGGGAGGATTCCTGGTTACCCAGGGAATTGTCTAGTAGGCTAGACAGATTATACTGAGAGGCGAAGTTGACAAACCTTTTAGAGTGAGTAATGTACCTGCTCAAACCAATCTAGCATAGAAACGGGCCACCCACATGGGACAGGTGATAGCTGCCATCTCTGTACAAAATGTGACGCAAGTCGAGCGTTGTTTGTCTCACAATTGGCCGAAAGCTTAACCTTGTAGCAGTGCAGTCAAATTGTGAATTAAGAAAGGTAGACAGTTAGATATGGTGTCTGGTGTATAGACTGTGAAATATAAGCTACAGACATCCATGACAAGTTGACACTGATACCTGTAGAAATACGACAAATTTGTTTTGGTTTTTTTTTAGTTTCTTTTTCCTAAGGGTATGATACTTTTCACCCCCAAAAGGAAAGTGTGTCTGAAGTCTGATTGAGGAACTGGATTTTCATGATTTGGGACAGACCTGTGGTGGATGAATCATTATTAATATTATTATTTGTAACCTCTGTGTACAGAGGTTTTCTTTTCAGTGTGTTTGTCTGTTTGTGTGTTTAAGTAGTTATTCGAATACAGTGCTGAATACAGTCAGAGGAAGTGGTGGTGTGGGAATAGTGTAACCGCAGGCTGGGAGGAAGTGATGTCGAATTGAAAGTCAAAATGGTCTCCCCACAGACTGGGAAGTCACAGTGGAATATGAACAGAATCGTCAAGAAATTCACAATAATGAATAAAATAAGAAATTCACAACTCTAAATACTTGACAGAGGTGTGAAATCTTTGATTTCTTGTTGATCTTGTTATGTTGTTATTATCCATCTGATAGTGTAATGTGACACTGTAATATTCTAATAGGGAAATCAGGGCTCAGTGTTCGGTAAAATATTCATGTTGTTGATATGACCCTGATAGGTAACGTACAATTACTGTGGCTTGAATGAATATAAAATGTATTTGCCTTGGAACCATACACCACAGAGAATAGCAATGTTTTAGGAATGACACATGTCTCATGAAACCTGTGCAGGGATTCATATAGATCATTGTGTTTCGAATCCTTTGTTGAATCGATCGTCTCACCTTCCTGTGACATTACTAAAAGGTGACGCAAGAAAATGAGCTGGAAAAGCTAGACACAAAATGAGGTGGAACACAGAATCGTACAGTCTGTTGCCAGCAGATAGCAAATCAGAGAAAAGCCAAGCAGTACTGTAAATCTTCAAACTTTTGCAGTGGTTTCATTCTCGGCTTTTGTGGTGAGGTATCCACCGCGAATTCACCACGAATGAGCGTTTCCAATGTATTATTACTGTACTGCAGAATTGTTTCAACCAAGAATTTAAAACACAGCTAAAATCTCCTTTATCCTTCTTCCAGTGTTGTAGCCAGCGTCCGCATTTTCGTCATTTGACGGAATTTTGCCTGTCATGATGGACAAAAAATTTGTCCAACCCATCATATCTGATGTACAAAAATCGGTGTGTAAGGATATGGAAAGAGATGTCATGAAAGTAAGCCTACCAGCAAAATTTACCTCTCAAAATGCATTTCAGGGGGTCAAGATTTCAAAATTCTTCAGCGCTCGACCCTATGTTACATAAACAAAATTGAGATGACGGAAAAAAATTTCAGGCTGGCTAGAACACTGCCTCTTCCTCAAAAAAGATGCCGCAAAATTGACTGAATTTACAGTAAAACCATAGAGCTTGCATCAGCAGTCTTTTACACCGCAGGCCACATGGTGAATTATGTTGGCTCCTGGAGCGCATGTATGTGCAGCGCGGTGAGTCCAGCTGATACACCAGCTCAGACACGGCTTTGTGAGAAGCACACGGCGGCTCCAGCAAACGAAGCGACCTCTCGCCCTGACCACCAACCCGGCTCAAACTTTTCAAGTACTTATTCCCCAAACATACGAGCCCGGGAACGACTTCCGACAGGACCGGGGCCACGGAGGCTCCTAACAAGTCGTGGAGGACGGGAGGGAGGATGTGATGGATACCCGCAGGCCTGCGGAGGTCCCACCAGCTCGGGGATAGGGGTTCATAAAGATGCGCTGATTTAATCCCCATGTCCAATATGAGATCGTTGAGGTCAGCTGGGTGTTCCCCAGTCCATCTGAACTGACAGTTATACATGGTCATGGTCGGAGATTGTTCCGAGGGGGTTGTCGATCACCTTGGCTTAAATCTACTACAATAGAGAAACATATCCATCACAAGTTAGAGGGGAGTCCGTCTCAAGGTGGAGTATAAAAAAGTGCTGGATGACAGGACATGGAGATTTGCTACTGCCTGTGTACTTCAAATCTGGACATGTCTGCGGTGATTTTATTTTCGAGGTGTTCTCCTGTAAATCATAAATCGGTTTAAATAAATGAATGAATAAATGAATGAACGAATGGAAAACTGCATAGTTACTGACCTTGACATCACTTGTCTGCATCCTTGTGCCCACCTTCCCCACGAAGATGTCATCGATGTCCACAAGGATGAAGCGCTCCAGGGACAAACTCAGTTTCCCCTGGGACAGGTACGTGGCACTGTCCAGGAACAACAACCTGGGAGAAAATGACAACAATGTGAAGCAATGTTAGTACTTTGTTTTTTGTTTCACATAATCAATCACCAGTTTTGTGCAGTAACTACAAGCTGTGTAAGACCAGGCTGTCAGGTTTTATCCACTCACACCAGGATGGACCCCTTCTCTTTTCGATAATTGTGGTGGGTTCTTTACTATTCTTGAGGTGTGGCTCTACTCAAACACAGAATTTCTGGCTTTACTTCCCATCCGAGAGGACGCCCTTAACCAAAGCTAGGTGCTCCCTTTCATCTGAGTCAAGTGAGGAAATACATGTACATTTTGTAGGTGTAAAGTACCTTTCTCAAGGTCACAACATTGGGGCCTTCTTTGGAAGTCAACAACCCTAACCACAAGACCACCTTGCCAGTTGAAACAAGCTGTGTTTGAAACTTTCTGGTGGTAACAACTCCTGAAAACTGCTGGATTTATCAAGGATGTACATGTGTATGTACATGTAGTAATCATCTTAAGATGAATATTTTTGTCTATGTATACTAAATCTGATGAATTTTACTGATTAAATCTAAATTCTGTGAGCCATTCAACTGTTCAGTCCATAGTTCAAAGTATAACAACACACTTCACACATGTTCTTCATTCCTGTGGCCGTGCGGCTCCTTTTGGTGAATTCTAACTAGTCGTAAACCATCCTCAGGTAATCACACAAACGTCACGTTCTCCATCAACCTTGGCTGACCGAGGGGCCATGTGATCTGATGACTACATGCCCAGATCAGACCAGATCCCATTCTGGGTTTATCACTATCTCTATACATGTTAGTCTCCGAGCTGAAAGTCACATACAGCTAGTAAATGGGCCCTAGCAGCAATCTTTTACATTTAACCATAGGAGCCCATGTGTTACATGTGGCATACATTGCCTGCAGAATACATGTACAGTCAATGTACAGGACTGGTAATATTTTCTACAATAACTGTCGAGAAATCGTAGTGAAATTTGCCAATTTGCGTTCACATTTGCTTGTTTTCACTGTTGGCAATTTTTTTGGACTGCCTGGAAGTAGGCAGCGAAATATACGGAAGTGGCAACTGTCAGGCAAGCAACGATGAAAAAAGAAACATTAATTGCGTTCGGCCGATTTTAGCAAGAGAATATTGTGACTTTGTTAAATGCCTTGCAATCTCCCATTTAAGGGCTGCCTTGATGGGGACTATTGTGCGACAAAGCTTGATTTGATCTGTATACATGCAAAAACTCCAATTGGCCGCTGCACATCTACATCTTCCTGACCTAGAAATGAAGATGATGCATTTCTATCACTGAAACAATCAGGTCAGCTGTTATTGGAGCTCCCCCTGACAAATGGCCAAACAAGCAGGGGGCAAACAGCACTTGACACGATTGAGATGTCGGGTCAATTCTACGCTAAGAGCAGGTATCGCCTGACGCACTTTGTAACCACTCTACAAAAGTCCCATTTACGACAAAATTGCCCAATTGTTGCAGGAGATTGGGTACATCCATAATGACAGTTTTGGAGGGAATGTGGATTGCTATGTGCTGGGATGGTGGGAGCAGACCTGATTTATCAAACACCATACCGGCGTGGCGTGCATAGATTGCTTATCAATCTCTATTCCATGGTGTTATTCCCACACAGCGAGCTCCTGGGGCTACTAATGACTGTGTTTCGCACCTGTGACAGTTTTACCACATCTACGTGATGTACAAATGTAGCACGGCTGCATACCTAAACGTACTGGTACAGGTACTGGTACAGGTCTGTACCTGCACAATTCAATTAAAAGTAGCCCATGGTCTTCAATGATGGCAGAAACAGTCAACAGCATGGTACTGATTTCAATGATCATACAATGTTTTGTCTTTTTCCATTGCGAAATGGTAGGAACTGTACATTTTTCAGTCACAAAATAAGTATATCCCTGTGAATGAGTGTAATTTAATGTAGGTACATTACGCAGCCATATCAACATGTAGCTGGGATGTTCAGATCACACAAATGCTAGCCTGGATGCCAGACCCATAGCACCCCAGAACCAATCCCTTCCGCTATACCCTTCGGCTATGCCAGATGCCAGATTATCAGTTTTACTGATAGGAAAGTTGACAAAGCCTTCACCTTAAATAACTGCAGTGTTTTTGTACAGGAAAAAAACAAAGAAACATGATCCTGAAATAAATTTTAGGTGGTAGAAATATAGCCTTTTCACATGCATGAAATATTAGTAGTAGTAGTGTTTCTAAATGTTGTACATTTATTTATCATGTAGTATTCTTTACTAGAAATAGTCTTCTGCATCTGATACTTACCTATGGAGCCAGAAGTTTAGGTCGTTTCCAAAGAAGACCCTCTGGATTCCATCGTACAGCCCGAGGTCTTGCATAACCGTGACGTGGTATGACCTGTCCAGATTCTCATTCATATGTACATATTCAAGACTGGACGTTTTGGCGTATGCCACGGGCTCGTAGGTCGTGTGGTTGGACTGAAATATCGTCCAATCTTCCCCGGGCAGGTTCCCGCGCCACGTTTCCCCGGCTCGTGTTAGATACAGGAGCGGGCAGTCAGGATTTAATGAACAGTCCTTCAGTCTGAGGTTACTGTGCATGAATAAGGGGAAGTCGCCAACCCTTTTATTTAGAAGGTTGTCATCGGATTTTCCTACGAAGCTGATGATGCCGACATTGAATTCCAGACAGTACCTGTCCAGAATGTCTCGATTCCATTTGTCCATCAGCAGGTACTTGTTCAAGTTTTCAAAGATGACCAGGGAATATTTTCCGTGGCCCACCTCAGTCAGGGAAGGGAAGCTCTTTCCGCTGACGATTTCTGTCTTGTACTTTAAGCGGTTGGCTTCAAGGAGAGCAGCGATTTCCTGGCCCAGTTTGGAGTAGGCACTCTCAACAAACACGAGGGCGGCGGGTTGAGTTCTAGAGTTCTTTGCCGCCTCCCGCATCGGTTGGGGCCGTACTGGAAAAAACGGGTTGGCTTTGGATTCGGCAAGTTTACAGTTAGCCTGCGGTGGTTCCCATCTGGGATTCTGTTTGGTTTGAGAGACATAGTAGGCCAGAATCCAGATAGACAACAGGCTGAAACCCAAGGCCAGGATAATCGCTCGTTTGATGTAAGGCTGCGGGATTCGCAGTGCCCACTTCATACTCGGTCCACCTCTCGTCGTCATCCTTGGAAACAAAAAGTAAAGAAATGCTCTAACCGGGATCAACCTGGAAACTGCTGTATTCCTCCATCAGATCCTATTTTAATGAATAATGCTTCTGGAGGAATGGCCCAAGAGTTGGTCCAATCAGGTCAGGCTGCCACTTTGTAAAAGCAGGACAGGTCCGTGGGGAATTAGCGGTGGATGATCCTTTTTGGTGATCTGTCTTATCTGACCTTACGGTGAAACCTCCTCAGAGCAGCGCTTTGTCAGGCTAGATAGTCCTGAAGTCAGACATCTTCCCAAGGCACTGGCTCTGTTTGTGTGTTTTGGGAGGTATTGCCGTATTCACCTTCACGTGCTAATTCACACTAACATCATGTGCTGGCTGATATGTTTACTGATCCCTCTGTGAGGAACTGCTGAAAGAAGGGATTTGTTCTCGATCGAGGATTAAGTCTGGGAGACAATAGAGAATATTAGCTTTCTAGGCTCCTGTGGATTTTTCTTCTTTCCCAAACAGTGTCCGATGTCTTTCTCAGGTGATTGGAAGGGTTGAGAAGTTCTTTACGATGATTGCCTTGTTATAGACTGTTCCTCCTGTAACATATTGAAAAACACAACAGTAGATTAGACACACTGTCTACATAAGTTACCTTAATTATACAAAGGAAGCTCACAATCTTAACATTATGCAAGCTATACAGCTATTCTTAGACGTGTTCATACAACACATAGAAGACCTTACACTAGTCAAACTGTAAGACATTCAAACCTCTACTACCGATAACTTGATGGAACTCATGGCACTGGCACGCAGCAAGCCGAGAACTACATAAAACATGGCATAAAAGAGTACCTAAGCAATGCATGGAATCCCAACCTTCTGCAGGAAACAAAGGAAAGACAAAGTGGACACCACCAAACCACTGTTTAGACGGAAACCCAGGCATTCTAATGATTGGGTAGAACAAAAACAGAGATGGATCTAATTACATAATAGTAGCAACAAGACACCTGCACCTACCCTGCTCCTACTCTAACAGTTACAATAAGCCAAACACGAAGAAAATGGTTTCTCCTCCAGCTAAGACACAGGAGACTGTACACACCGTGGATTTTGTGTCAGGTGATTGGGATAAGCAATCAATAAACATGGATTAGGGTCCGAGCCAATTTTCCTTACTACTACCCTTCTGTAATACATCATACACACATATATACGTCTGGCCACCTGGGAAAATATGCTCTTGTTTTCATACCTCAGCCATTGTGTCCGGGGTCCTGATTGAGGTTTGGGAGGAAATACAGCTGATCAAATACACCGGGAAATTAACAAGGACTGGGTAACCCTTCCTTATGTTACAGTTTTGGCGACGTAACTATTTCTCCTCATTCTTGTACAGCTGCATTAGCCTGGGAGCCCTTGCAATACTTATCATAAATAAATCTGTGTTGCACCATTCCCAACCCAGTAAGTATTAACCTGATTACCATCTGTGGTCAAATATTAAATTGATTAAGATCTGCCCTAACCCAATTATGGTCTCCATACCTGTGTAGCACTCGGGCAACTCCTGGCAATGTGTGCTATTGAAAGTGCCTTTTACAAGTCGAACTACCGTAATCTATATTGCCGATCAGCTCATTTGCTTTTAAGCCACAGTTTATAAACAACACTTTCAGTGTATTTGTGTCAATATGGATTCTGGTGAAATGACGGAACATGGTAGACACTAGACAGTTATCTATTACCTGATTCTTATTCTTGATTCTATTCTGTTACTTGAATAAATCACTGCACAGTACTGTACGGTAGTCAAGTTGCTTGTGAACTACAAAATATTCAAAGGCACCGGTTTCACCATTGCCCTATGTTAAACCAACGAGGACTCAACATAGCAATTTCTTTTACCATTAGTGACATCCTCACACACCCAGCATAACATAACAAAGACAACAACCATACCCTGGTCTGAAGATAAACTCTCCCACTGGCAGCCATGTTGGACAACCTTTATCCTTTAACCCCTACCAATAATCTAACATTATCTAACTTCAAACTTAGTAGCAGGGTAATTTCCCAAACTGTTATTCTGTGGATTCAGTAGCTTCATGAACCAGACATGATTCAGGTCAAGGACTATAATATTATGGAAATGATAAGAACAAAAATGGTTGAGAATGCAATGGCAAGAAATCTTCAGAACTGCCTACAGCCATTTATGCATTACTTCAGATATCATACAGTGACACGGAGATTAGCCCAGGACGGTCAATGAATACATTGTATATGATAAGAACAACTTCGCAATGTTTAAAGGAATACCAGCCAAGGTGGATTTAGCAGGCTTCCTTTTACATGCATTAGATAACATTGCAGCACAAATTTCCTTGGTACAGATAAGATGAAAAAGGCTATGTTTAAGACCCTGCCTGGTAGGCTTACCATATTCATAGACCAGTACATGTGATTCTAAGTACAATCATAGGACAAGACCCAACATGTTATTACATACCTACATGTACTCCTGGCTGGCAGATACGTACATGTAATGTCAGTAATCACAGGTACCTGTATTAAGCCACCGAGGCCTCCGACATGGAAATTACACAGAACACAGCTGCCGACCCATCCTGGAGCGGCGCTGACGATTCACCGGGCTTATAAATCAGCGGAGAGAGATCACGAGAGCTGGTACACAATCAGACCCGGTAGTTACCACACTACTGGGACTAAAGCCAGCAGCAGGAAATCCGTAGGTTTGGAGCCTCGCCCTGTTAGAGCACCTGCTACACCACCACTTCACTCTTAGACTTTCAACAGTCAAGTGGGTGCAGATTATCCTAGAGATCTATACTCATTGAAAAACAACTGATCTACAAAGCTCTTATACATTCCAAGGGCATTTAGAACAACTTCAACTCTGCATATCGGGGAGGTGACTCCTGTATAGGGACAAGGTTTCTTGAAGGACGGTGGTCAAGAGTTTTCAATGATCGAGCACTACAGCGTGACTGCCACTTGACATCTGTCAGATGGCATAAATCAAGGGATCTAGTATATGACTAGGGCTGCATACATAAATGTTGCCAGTGCCTGTAGCTGAACAACTTGGCAAAGAAACTTGTGGTCTTCTATGTCAAACAAAGAACCAAGTTTCTATTGATGAGGACACTTCCCGTTGTGACAAACATGGCCTTCATATGATCATTTCTCTTGTATTTTGAAAAGGAAAACCTGTTGTATTTTGCAGTACATGTATTGGTATTATACATTGTATGTAAGAGAATTGTACAGCATAATAGCAATGATTGTACATGTACTACATGTACATATTTTACCATCTGAAAAGTGAGTTTCACATTCTGGCAATTCATTCCAGTCATAATTAATGTGACATCACATTCATGTCCCTAGTTTCCAAATTTCTGTTTCCCTATCTAGACTATTACATACCATTTCTCCAAATTGCTTTATCTAGCTCTGCCAAATGAGGGGTTGTTCACTTTTAATGAGACCAAGGGTAATGATATCATTATAACTGTGTGTAGTTGACACATCATGACAAATTTAATGCAATCAATGGCAACTAACTGTTTGACTGTTTATACAAATCCGATTATCGTACAATGCACCTTAACAGCTTCTGGCTTCTGAATGCCACGTAGTTAGTCTCCTAACATGTCCCAAAGGATTTCACCATGGGTATGCAATCAGCCCTAGCCTATATGAGTTAGCTGTTTGCTGATTAGACATGAAGAAAAACGATGACCCTCTGTTAACCATGATTACTCCTGCCCCTACAGAATACTGATTATTCATCATACTCATCAAAGATGGCAGATAACAATGAAGGGTCAACGGCCTAATGACCTCCCTTCTGGATTGAGGTCAGATGATGATGAATATCCCTACATGACTTTGTACAACCATGTACATTTTAGGTACAGGTACATACATGATGCAGGTACACAGGTAGTGCAGGCTCAGATTGTTGGTAAACATTGCATTAAAATCACTCCTGTTTCATACAATTTCTTGACAAGCCAATCAACTGATAAACTATTCCTTACTTATGCAGTTATGATCTTTTTCAAGTTAATTCTACTACCTGGGTTCTGGAACAGCCGGGCCAACTTCTGCAACTTCCAATCTCAGGCCATACGAACTTTAATCGGCACAGAGAGATCTACATGTTCCTTTGCACCTTCCATTTCCGCCGACATCCAGAGAAAGATGGGATCTGCCAACCACCAAAAATGGGGAGCCAGGGATGACCCTCCCGATTGATGGTTTCCAATTTCTACCAGGGAGGCAGGCAACAACTCTCTTTCAGCCGGCATCTGTCTTGATGGTAATGAACCTGTCTACACCACGCTCCATCCCGGCCGCACTGCCTCATCACCAGCTTCTCCTGCAAAATCTCCTTCATCTGTACCATTCATCAAAGTCCAGCAGCACTTAACACATTATTCCCTATATAGATTCCAACCTTCCATCCCTTTGACTTAGCCTGTGTTCCACAATCTCTCGTTGTCAGGGGCTGATTGGGCTTACTCCCTGAAACCCTGTGGTCTAACTCAAGAAAACCATTCCAATTCCCAGACCTGCCAATAGGAGCTCAGGATTCTTGATCACTATGAAAATCTGTCCAATAGCAGCTAAGAATTCTTTGTCACTATGAAAGCCCATAAGCACAGCCTTCAACACTATGGTAACAGACAGTTTGACAATAATTGGTCCATGTTAGCACAAAAAATTATGCATAAATCAACAGGATTAAGATGTTCCCAATTCTCCTAACTTAGAGGTGTTGGCCATCTAGGGGGCTGACCAGCGGCAGGGCAGCTACATTTGTAGAAGGCTGATGTAGTCATGCTCATCTTTAGTTTAGTTTATCTCCATGTGAACTATAGAGTGAGTCTGACCAGCACGGTGACCACTCTCTTTGGCAACACAGTAGGGAATGCTTTTAATGCTTATTCAATTGTCAGGAAAAGTGACTCTCTCCTACAGCCTTTTAAGGCAATGTTAGGTCAGGCCATTAGGATGGGAGTGCAGACACGTGTAAAGCACCTCTAGGTAAAGATAATGGAACCTGCAGACTTGTGAGGGACATACCATTTGGAAACTTTACTGGGCATAAAAATAGAGCTGTGTATCTAAACAAATTGTAAGTACATGTACACAGGTTTAAGTACAGGTCCGGACCAATTGGCATTCAAATATCCCCATAAAATACATAAGTGAAAGCTCTGATTG
This sequence comes from Branchiostoma floridae x Branchiostoma japonicum, assembly GCA_013266295.2. Taxonomy (NCBI): domain Eukaryota; kingdom Metazoa; phylum Chordata; class Leptocardii; order Amphioxiformes; family Branchiostomatidae; genus Branchiostoma; species Branchiostoma floridae x Branchiostoma japonicum. The sequence goes on along the minus strand of CM023837.1, from coordinate 5,355,165 downwards.
GCTCTGAGTTGCATTATGTCATGCATTAAATATCTTTGAAAATACATTGTAACTGGGAATGGACTTCCAACTGCCAGTTTGAACCCAGTTACTATTGCCATTAGTCTAGAGGACAGTGTGACTCGTAGCCAATCAGAGCTCTCACATATATTTCATATATTGCAAGTTAGACAGATACTGACAAGAAACTTCTTTCCTCATTATACATGATTGTGTACTTAGAAAATGAGTATTTTCACCTAAAAGGAAAAAGCATGGACTTTTACCTGGAATGCAGAAGCTTCTACAGATATCTGCAATGACTTTTCAGGGTCACCTTCACTCCGAGTCCGACCCTGTGACAAAAAAAAACACAGATCATCTGTCATCATTAAATACAGATATTAAAAGATCATTCATCTCAACTAACCCAATAAAATCTGACATAAAAGTTTCACATGCACAACATACCGTAGTCACCAGTAATTGCAATTTTAATACTATGACTTTTTGCATGACAATTGTTGCAGGTATGATGTATGATAACATGCACACATACATTGTAACTATTGCCAGTATCTAACAATTCTAAGGGACTAATCTACTTTTATGAATAACAGTGAAGACACTGTCATTTTGATAATCCTCTAATAATTTCTATAGATGAACAATTATATGTTCATAACTGTATGCTGCATCAAGAATGCATAACATTGTCTTGCCTTTGCAGAGAATTGTATATAAATTGGCCTGTATAAACAGGGCATGATACAAAACATACTAGACATGTGTATCTGTCTTTGTATGTGTAATATTACATGCAATAGACTATAAGAATATTACTGTCTCTTCTAAAAGAAATCTTCATCTTTGAACCATGTAAGTTAAGAAACATGATATCAATGTCACAACTTATCAGTACTGAGTGGAAAAAAACAATCCCCATGCCTTCCAGCCATCTTGCATATGACCCACCCATTTTATGCATGCCCTTGCAATGAAGGAAATTTCCCATGGCACCATAAAACCTTAATGCAAAAGGCTAGTATCTATCTAATAGACATTTTAGCTGATCCATAAAAGCACACTACACATTGTAAAATGGGCGCATTTCTAGTGGTGGGCTCTGGTTTATTAATCTCCGTAATCTGTTTCCCATCAGTTTGTTGTACCATTTTGATACCACAGTTATGTATCACCATAAAGTTATATCACTGGCAAATTATTACACAAGTCCGGGTTCAGCTATGTAATGGAGACCAATGCAACAGGCAACAAGAAATCAGAGATTTCAGGCTTCTGGGAAGTACGTATTTTGGAGTTTTTGTGAATTTGAACCATGAAGACTCACGGTAAGACATACTTCAATTTAGATTATCAGGACTAGGACAGAAACTGTGCAGGGTTGGAGGGTCACTCATGTTCCCCCATTTCCTGTATCTGACCTTTTGACCTGTCAATCTTCCCCCACCCAAGAGCAATCAACCTACTCTGTCCAGACAAGCATACATACAAACCCAGAGAAAACCCACCAAAAACAATACTCCCATACCTGGAAGTTAAACTACATGTACGCACAGTCAACTTCTCATAATAACAAGGGAATAAACTGAACTGTGGGATTCCTGTAATGAATAGAATAACAAAGCCGTGATCGATAAACAGCTGCCTTTAGTCCCCATATTGACGACATAATTCACCCCTCCAGTACCATGACAAATATCCGCTCTCTCCCTGGCTCTGCTACAATGACTAACTAGCAGTTCCTTAATGATCTTAACGAGGTACTCTAAAGACATCATCTCTCATGTCCAACAATATGAAAGTACTGAAAGGGGAGAGAATACTGTAAATCTTGAAACGTTCGCCGTGGTTTTATTTTTTGCGACGACCTTTCCACCTCAATTTCATGACACTGCAAATACGTGTTTCTAATGTATCACTTCTGTGCACCAGAATTGTTTCAACCGGAAACTTAAGACACCACAACAAACAGTCCTTCCCTAATTCTAACACTAAAGTAAGTCCCTGTGGAAATAAATAAATTTACAGTAATGTAGATAGGCGGAGGGAGACTACACACATCTAGGTCACATGCCTGTTTTATTCCCACTTTCACAACAACCCTCCCTGCGACGCTAAATGGTTGAAGAGGAGGTGATGAATATTTATTTTCCACCAGCTGGCCTTCGGATGGCCCTTGTGAGATCCCGGGAAGCCATCCTGTAATAAGGACCCTGGTAGCGCGATGGGTTTGTAATCCCGAACATCGCTTCGGCATCAGCCCACGCTAGCTCTTCATTTCTGCTCCAAATTGGAAGAGCCGTAAAATTTGCATTAACAACCTGTATAGATGGCAGTTTAAGTGATATGAACAAATCATGACGTTATTTCTGAATGTTGTATTATACATCACACACTGAAGTCAGTATTTTGTGTTCTCAGCTCCAAGTTCACAATTGTCCAGGGCCTGTATTTATGTGTGTATAGTGTGTATAGTGTACAAATGTAAGTCTCCAACAAAGTTTTAACAACATCACAAAATGCCTCTTGAATATCATTCCATAGCTTTTTAGATAAGCAAAGTCTCGAGATAGACATATAGCCCAACTTGGAAATGCATGGAGCCGTTTTTATCTGTTACAGGCAGAGAAGAAAAATGGTCTGAAGGATTTCTGCAGAATACCTTCTGGTAAAGTGCAGCATACCTTTAAGATTATTTCGACATACATTGTAAGCCACATATATCATAGGAGATACAAAATGTAAATTTATGTGAATGTGCCCCGCGACAGATCCAAAGGATGCATAGCTTCCAGTCCTGCCACCATAAAATTCGCCTTAATTGTATTTCCCGTGCTGAAGAAGAGACGGGGGATCCTCACCCAGACAATCAACAGTCAAGTTTACGGGAGTCTCGTTTGCGTGGGAAAACGTGACGCGCATGTGATGGCCAGCCCTAATTGGGCCGACAAGATGCAGAGATGGGATTTACAAAGTTTCCTAACAAATCCCACGAACACTGCAGGAGTTCTCGTAGATAGATGATGTTGTGATGTATCGGGGAAAACCGAGCACGTCCTTAAAACTGATCAGAAGACGGACGCCTAATCCCAACAGAGTTGTGAAACTGACGGTTGTCTCTAATGGAATCAAAGGAGACCAATACACTCATCAACAAGGTACGATTGATGTGGCAGAAGCATGGGAACTCCTTGAGATGGCAGCCTTACATCATGCTTCCCCATCAGGAAATACATTGGGGACTGCCGCCAGAGTCCTTGCAATAACTCAACATTGAACTTCTGACCCTCCCCATCTTTACCTGCCTTCTATAGAGCCATTTTCAGTCATCAAATACATCTAATATTCAGATGTATTAGGATTTTCCTCTACTACATGCTATCTATTCTTTCTTGGCATATATCCATGGCAACAATGATAATTACATTAAAACAGGTAGGGCTGCTTCCACCTCAGATCATAAGTACAAAGCAGGACCTGAATGGTACATTTACATGTCTTCTTTTTTTTTCAAATCTGACAAAAAATGAAGTGGGTGAATCCGAAAGCCAAGAAATTAAAGTGGTGTGGCCTACACTATTCACAGAAAATCCTGTAGCCTGAGGAATATAATGCATGTGACTTTATCTAATTTGTGACAGTATCAGATGTACGTAATGTATGAGCAACATATATCTTACCTGAAAAATCTGCAAGAAATGTAAAACAGTGGCTCATGGAGCACTTTACATACAGATCTACCAACACAACCCCCTGAAGTCACATGTAGAGCACAGGTTTCCATTTAGCCTCTCCTGAGGATTACACATATCATGCAAGCCATCATCGCCTAACCTTCTAATCCTACCTCGTTTGCAAGACCACAAGAAAAAACTGTACCTTGACTCTGCCGTGCTACTGTAACCATGAATGCTGTACCATTGTAAAGGAGGCTCTTCAAATATAGAATGTTAGCAGGTAATTCCTTTGCTTCTTGTGGTAATTATACATGAGTACATGTATGTCCATTTAATATCCAAATCAGCTGTTTATGTTAGGACAGTTCCACAACATGACCGTAGGGGTGTTTCATCGTGATATTTTCTTTATACTCAAACTGCATTTTCTGACAAAGCACACTGTCATATTTTCTACTTCTTGACCCTAATTATGATCTTTTATCATTTCTTTCCCATCTTTTTCCTTGTAATAAGAACAAAAAATCAGAAAGTATGCTTCCTAAATATCCCATGTTGACCTCTAATTTCCACTGGCTCCCTGCCAGATTCTAAGACCTTTGACCTCCTGTCATTTTGCCTGTCAATCTTCCCCAACCCACATGCTGTCAACTAATACTCTGTCCAGACAAACAGATACACATACAGTTTGGCCACCCAAAACAATTACTTCCATACCTGGAAGTAAAAACCTTTACCCTTACAAACCAAGACTGTTCCTTCTTAAACATGGGAGAATTTTTTTACTTGACAGCCAATGGCAAATCATACTCCATAAATCAAACAAGCGCTGAGGTAATCTACTTGACTCTTAGCCATGTGACATTCTCATTATCCACTAGTGGCTGTAATAGTCAGGAAATGGGTCCTTGATCCTCCTAGTGCCCCTACCCCCATTGCCCTCATATAGGAGCATTAGACAGGCATATAATACATGTATATGACTGCACTCTCTCCTCACGCGCTGAGATGGCATTAAACTGAAAGTGCATTATGCAAAAAAAAACAGTTACTCAAGCAATGGGATATGATTTTGTAAACGGTCAGACGTTTCAGATAGTATCCACTACCATTCGTCAGTGACACTAAGTGAGATTTGGAGGTTGACAGGCTTATAACCACGAACTAATAATTGATATGCAAGAAGTTTAGACAAAGAAAGAAAGGGTATTACCTAAAAGAGAGACAAATTTCAACTTGAAACACTGTATATGGAAATACACACCTGGTGCATATCGTTTTTATACAACTTGTGCACATTTTAAAAATATCTAAAGCACTGTTAGCGCCCCTACAGCCACAGTTGAAGTCCAAAGATGCCAAAATGCCTTTCTGGCTGGAAAAAAACTGGGTTTCAAGAAAAATGCCATGCAAAATTTCATATAAATATTGTTGAGTTACCAAGTCACCAAATACAGTTAGGACCTGGTACTAGTAGTTCTAACAAGAGCTCAGATTTCAGAGAAACAATTCCTACATCCTTCTTTGGGCTGCTTCCAACTTTCCCATTTGGATAATGCCTGGTAAAAGGTCAAGTGCAGCAGAGCCCTTTGGTCTATTTGCACACTTGAGTGTAACTTTGGCAATGCTTATCCCGGTAAGCTGAGGAGAGTGCCAACTTTACCGTAGCAAACTCCCAGCATAATTGAGATAATGTACCTGACATTTCAGACTGCACTCTAGGACAAAAAATGGGTTCGGTTGATTTGACCTCTGTTTAGCTACTGTATCAAATCTACAATACTGACTGATAATACATGTAATGCTGGTGACAGTCAATTACACAAGTAATGTAACATAATCAAGAAGTGATAGAATGACTAATAACAGCTCAATATTGTAAATTAATTCAAGTTTGCAACGACTTAATATTTCAGTAAGTGGGTAAAACCACATACATACATAAAACCACTGGGAGTATTTAAAAATCTATAGTAACTACAGTACCTTACAATCAATTAATTAGCCATGGGGAAATATGAGACAACATACATGTAACCATACTACTCAAAATGGTATTCAAATGATGCATGGCAAAAGCACTATTGACGAACGCTGTTGACAACCTCGTGCATTTAACTGTTTACTGAAAAGACGTTCCAACAGTTTGTCTTCTACTCCAGATAAAGCTGGCTGGGAGAGACCGAGGGAACTGTGGTATATCTCTGATAATCACCTCCGGTGGGACCTCATTAGACAGGAGGAGATGCCAGAGAGGACGTTACCCATCATTCCCTGGTTTAACGTCTACTTTTACAGCTGCTGTAAATCGTCGAAGTTTCGCAGTAAGTTTTTTTCGTGGTAGGAGGGAAAGTGTTTTAAATCAACAGTAAAACATCTTGCTTCAAAAAAAAGACTTGTACTTCATGCAAGCACGTCTAACCCCCGTTTCAGGGAAAAATGACGTTAAAACAGGATAAGAAGAAGAAGAAGTGGAAACAATTATGCAGTACATACTTAGTAATACAAGGGAGGCATATTCGCAGAGTCATGAATTTTTTGTGGAGTGGTTAACGCGAAAACCACCAAAACGTGAAAATAAAACCACCGCAAACGTTTCACAATTTACAGTAACTCCCAGCAGTTGTAGAAAATAATTGCTGACAGAAGCAATCCTGTCACTTGCATGGCTTTACGTATAACTAATGATGGTATATGACATCATATTTGATACACCATTAATAATGCTAATGATGAATATTTTCATATTTGGGAAGCCCAAACCCACCTGTTCAAACCATTAAGCATTCCTTGGTGACTTTAATCATCCAGACACTATTATTCCATAAATCTGTGTGTGACAGGTGGTATTCATAGGGATGGTTTTCCCTACATGTTTCCATGTAATCTGATCCGATAGTTGCCATTGTTAATTCATTTGGCATGTTATACATAGAACAGGAATGTCACCACTAATCTATTATAGGGGTAGGATGATGGAAAAACTCTTTTTATAGCCATGAGATTGACTTTCACTAACAGTTGTTTCATTTCTGTTGACAGATGTTCCCTGCACGGCAGTCTTTCAGACATGTTCACAGGTAACTTAATATTCAAGCAAAATGATTAGTCAACCCATATTCGGGAAAAATGACTAATAAACTGGTAGGCGTACCAACTACATGTACTACTGTACTACAGAATTGTTCCAACCGTGAACTTAAAACATAGCAAAAACTTCCTTTCTGCTTCTACCGCGAAATTAGGTCCCCGCAAAAAATAAATGAATTAACAGTAACAGTAGAGCATCAGACTAGTTCTCACAGTGACAATGACCTTCATCAGTAACCCACAATTCAAACCTGTATGACGGACATTTGAACCAAACAAATAAACTGGATACGGCCTTCTATTCAGTCAAAAACATAGAACAAACATACAAATCTTTTATCGAGATCAAGATCACTTTCCTTTTCTTTCATCATGGAAAAATGCTGAAAAACTAGAGGCACATTTACACCAGGGTTTGTTATTAGTACAACATTACATTTGGTTTGGATAAGAACGTCAAAGTCATAATTGCTGAATCGTAATTTGGAATCTAAAATCCAAAATTTTCAAATGACTTCAGCAAACCTAAGACAGAAAACGAGCCATATGTCTCACCTACAGCCACCATGCCCTGTACAACTACAAACATGTTGCTCTATTGTGCTGCCATTTGTAACCAGACTGATACTACCCCTGTCTGCCCGATAATTACACCTCCAGGGCAAGAGATAATGCTTCCGGAGACAGCACCACACTGTTTACTTACCTTATTCTACCAGAAATCGAGTCAATGAGTCTTGGCATTTCTGTAAGGGAGAAAAACCTTTGCAGGGCCCTTCCCTGACTCTGTGTGCAGCATGCAGCTCTGTCTAGATCCCTCTTGTATCCCTCCCTCTCCCCCATTTGACTGATGGCTCTTTAACTGCTGCAGACATCTGTCCATGTCTATTCTAACAACAGTGGCAAGTGGTTGGCAGAGACAAAACCTTCTTTGTAAGATATCCAGGAACACTGTGACCATTCACGTCACAATCTTATCTACATGTACCATTATCTGAATTTTTTCTATGTGCTCAGTCCCTTAAGCCCCGTTTTAATTGTTAAGGGTACTTCCCAGAGTCAATCACGTTCAGGAGAAAAACTCACCTTGTACTGGAAGATAAAACACTTCCAGTGGAAATGGACAATGTAGGTAATATGTGAATGTTAGTGAACACTGTAACCACGGTCACATCCGTCTACAGCATCGTACGATTTTGATGCCGTAGAATTTTCAAGCAGGCTGTGACAGAGCTCCGCTGACAAGGATCTAAGGCAGCCCTTTCCGTAACAAGACAGCTGAGATTTGCAGGACACAATGTCCCAAGACTGCCCTCCGTTTACAATTGTACGATGATCGCAGGATGTATATGACCAGGCCCTTACTTTCAGGAGAAATCTTGCAGCATTGTCAGCAGTCAAGCCTCAACAGTGTAGAAGTGCTCCAGCTCTAAGACCACCTTTACATGCAACCTTGACCCCTGATTAACATTTGCGCCCACCAAATCCATTACCCTCCGTGAAAGGCAGCAACGTGCCAAACAAGTGACAATGTAGAAGCCAATGGTGTGCCTCATGTCCCTTTAGTGCAGCTTAGTGCACAAAATGTACCCTCAGGGGGTTGTGTATTATTCTGTAAAATATCACGTTTCTACAATTACCTCAAGCTCCACAAATCCACCCAGAATCCTGAACATCTTGTGGAAACGTTTGATCTTCTGTTTTCCTGGCCAAGCAGCTCAGAGTTCCAAGTGCCAACTTCTTGGCTAAAAGAATCCGGAGAAGCAGTCCTGTCTGCTCTTTGGTGCCTACGTGCTTCAGAGGGGACTTACGAAATGTGTACACAAACATGCACACACTCAGTAATCACACTAACAAACACCTCTGCTGGGAGTACTGCTTAAGTCTACAGCCGAGTATCAAAACAGAGTTCGTATCCTGCTGGAGGGAGGGCAAAGTCCCTGCATACATGCATGATAACGCTGCTCATTAATCACGGTAATGAACTTGTGACTTCATAAGGGTGGCAAACATATTGATTTCCACAGGCTGCGGGGTATTGGGAGTGATTTAGTGGTTGAACTGGCTGAAAGCTAAGTCATTTTTCATATCCTAATCCTCCATGCATACTTCAAAGAGTCTTGGCTGCCCAAAAGTCTGAGTATCACTACAACTTCTCCCCTCCTTGGACAGCAAGAATTCAACTCTGAGGTTATACGATAACAGTCAATCCAAATTCATGTACTAGTAGAAACATCAGAATTATGTTTGCTACACAAAGCCTTTGAACACTACGGTATTTCAGAAACACTGCTGTAAAGCAATAACCAAACTTCAGGATCAATGGACACATTGGCATTGTTTGTCCCAAAAATGGTTAACAACAGTGTATGGGTATGAGTACTACATCATACGTACATGTGTATGAGTAGGACTAAGCAGTGTTGAGACATGTACAAGTATCAAGCCAAGATATTCACCTTAAAATCAGACACAGCCCTCCAGTCCTCCAACATGGCCTCCAATCATAACCTGTGTACTCTACCTGACCTTTGACACCTCCTGATATCTCCATTCCCCCAGAGAGTGACACCCCAGGGGGAGCGGGCAGATGTCCCCCTGCTGGTCATGTTGTGGTTAGCACCAGCATCTACAAATAGGGCCCATCTGCCACTGTTTAGATGGGATTTACAGTGATGATTAAATCAGTAGGCTAATCAAAACACTCTCAAACCCACTTTTCCTGATTCATCCCCATATTTAGTTAGTGCCTTTTACATGGACTCCCTTTTTGGATTCCTCAAGTTGATAAGGCGGCAGTTTCTAATCCTTCACGTCTGACTTTCCTATGATAACATGAACATTCCCCAAGCATTTTCATAAGCAGTTTCATAATGCCATACATTCTTTACTACAGTAAATCAATCTATTTTCATGGGGACATGATTTTACAGTAGAAGGAGAAGGAACGTTTTTGCAGTGTTTTAACTTTCACATTTTCTTCAGTAAGCTATATGTTCATACAATATGTATGCTGTTACATGTAGGGAACAACAATTGTCTCTTTTATACCTAAAAGAACGTACATTAAAAAAACTATCTGACCAAAACCACAAGTAACCGCAAGTAACAATATCAGTCCCATAACAAGATGCGTAAAACCCCACATGACAAATTAGAAGGATATTGAAAAGAAAGGGTCTTCCCTTGATCTAATCATGGAGTTAAAATATATCTTATATTTTAACTCCATGATCTAATCATCTGATGCACCTTATAGGTACACTGTCAGTCAGTCCTGGCCTTCTATCGTAGAGGTCAACAAAGGTCAACCACAGGCTCCTATGTTCAATCCTAAACTTCAAGCTTAATCATGGCTGCCATCAATACCCTACAAGGTACAGTAGGTGGAAAACTTGGACATATAAACAAGAAAAATACCTTTATGATACCATGGAGTTTTATAACTCCATGATGATACTAATGACTTGAAAACTCACCAAGCGATAATACAGTATCAGCAGTCATAAATTCAATATAGAAACTGGAAGATATCACAATATCATCTTTGCGATCATATTTTTTAAAAGTAGTGTTAAAGTCTATACACTTCATGGCTCTATGCATTTGATACAGTAGGATCCAACTCATTGGCATATAGAAATTCTGAAGGATACACTGTAATTCAAAGTAAAAGAAATGTGTACATGTACATGTAACCATGGCTATGGTACAGTAAAAGAAATACATACTGCAGTACTAAACACCTACTTAGCACTATGCACCTTGTACGTACATCACCTTAAAGTGTCCTAGAGATTCGGCAAAAACCGTACAAGTCCTGCTGTATTCTCTGACGGCAGTGCATCTGAAAAGGATTGCTGCTCTCTTTGTGCTATGACCACACAGTGCCTCAGTGTTATGATAAGCAGTTCTCGGGCTATTCCTCAAGCCCGAGACAAAGAAAGAACCATTCTAGCAAAGGACAAAGGCAGGAGTCAAATACTTGACCTGCTTCAATCAGCTTCACAATGGCGACATCAGTGCTCCCCGCAGTGCTAGTTTTATTCACATGTCTCGGTTGGCTCCCTAATACACGCCTGTCTTCCATCACATTCCCTGCTCTACTTTTACCATGTCCTGCCTTTAGTTTTCTTTTCCACTTCCCCACAGTTCTGCGAGAGAATGGATGGGTCAATAAATGCCATAGCACCTTTCTAACCCGAGTTGTCTGGCAGGCCCATTTGCCTTTCATGCTGGTGGCTTTTCTCATCCCCAACCCTTCGGCAGGGGGACAAAAGGTCCACTACCTGGAAATGAAGTCACCACACCTTTGGATGCCTTGTTGATGGACCTGCTGACAGTGTCATCTGTTTTGTCTGCTCTGCAGCATCATTGCTGTATTAATTTACCTGAAAAACGTTGGGCATTGGGCAAAGTTATCTCAAGGACATTATTGGTTATCTCCACTTTGCACAGGTATCATTAACTACTTCTAGCTTGTTTTACATGAATCAAGAAGGAGGACCTATAATATCAGATTGCTCGTGGAGAGAACCCTAAAGTTACCAATACTCCAATATTGAAGGTATATTTGTACATAATACTAGTATATTGTTATCATAGCACTTGTAGTTATTCAGGCACAAATGCTGCAAATGTTGTCAAAATTAGCAAAACATTTGGATTTCAAACTTTCAAGTATTTTGGGTTTTCGTGACTTTCAAATTCACAAACCTACAACTCAGCCATCCAAAACAATACTTCTGTACCCGGAAGTAATAAAAGAGATTTCTATTGTTAGTAAATGTCAAGTTGTCAACACATCAAACACTATTCAATCCACTGTAAACTATCCGTTTCTTGCACTGGGGGAATCCATTCCTTTGAAGTTTAGATAACGTTCACTGTTCCAAGCAGTCTGGCGTCCTTTCCACAAAAACCGATTTAGAATGACTGAAGAGATCCTTACAGCACGGGCAGAGATAACCTTTAGCATTTTCCCCTACAAGATGTAACACACAGATATGACTAACAGTGTGAAGAGAATGTCTAGCAGCTTTGCAATCTGTATTCATAACCTGAATATAACCTGCTTTCCATCTGTATACCGCACTGGAAGGATGTTAAGGCATGTCAAACACCTCCAAAGTGCTGGCAGCCTACAAGGGCAATACTGTCTCTCTAGGGTATGTTCAAGCCATATACATTTTACAGTGTAGACGTAACATTCAACCATATAAATAGAAATATCAGGCTACAGTGTGTGATAGATACATGTATAGTAGTTGTTTTTGATAGTAAAATGTTACTGAGGGACCAGTTTTATGCCTTGGTGCACTCAGTTTATGAAGTGAATACAGATACTGAGTCATATTCAAGTTTTCCCTCCTGTCCTTGAAATATCCAAGAACCATGGGAATGAATGAGTGTAGCCTAGCATAAACTTTCATTGTATCTGCCACAGAATTTTAACATGAGGTATAAAGGAAAGGAGAATTTGGAGACAAAGTTGTCCCATGTCATCCCATTTACCCTATCTGCAACAAGCTAACTGTCCAGTAGAAAATTGTCTCCCTAGCACACCTCACTGGTCCGAAATCATTCCAATTCGACTCTGAAGTAATTAGCTTTCTGCTGCAGTCTCTAGGATTGATTTTTACATTTTAGGGGAAAACTTTCTGTGAATAGTGTAGCTGCCAAAACCAGCTTCCTTCAGGACCAACTGCGATCAAGTCGATTTCCTGGCAAGAACACAAGTACATTGTGTAACAACTACTTTCAACTCTTGTGAATAAACTTTTACTGTGCCAAAATAGATGTTGAACAAATCATTAAACAATACATATCACTACCAGTGGACCAGCCTCCTACTGTAGTGCTTGAATAATTGTGTGGCCCAAGGGCCATTAGAGATGCAGCTGGGCACTGCCCCATATACCAAAAGGTGTGGGAAGGAACTAATGTTGAGTTTCCACAAACCAATGACTTGTATCTAACTGGTTGGGGGCAGAAAACACTGTGCTATGACTTACCGGTACACTGGGTACTGCTAAGTAGTATGCAAAGAACAGCATGGTCAAACGACCTTCGGCTGTGTTTCCCACCATTACAGCATGATTTCTTGGCTGTCCACCAGCTGTACCACAGCAGGTTCATCTCGCCTGGGAAATTAATGTTTCCTTCCGGAATATTCCGACTGGCCAGGGGGGCATCGCCCTAATCTGGGGATTCAATCAATACATCTGAACATACCGTGGAATACTTAATCTTAACCTTCGGCTTGCTCCCAGCCAAGTTCACTGCCAAAGTGACAGGCATTGCTAAAGGAAGTACAGTCAAGCAAACACATTAGAATAAAGGGAACATTCTAATTATCCTTTATGACTACATGTAGTACTGAAAAACTCACATTTCTTATCTATTTGGACCAGTCTACTTTGTTCAAGCCCACCTCAACCTATATATTTGGTATCACTAAGAGATGAGACCTACATCTATACAGTAGAGTACGTAGTTTTAGAACCCATGTTTTAGACAGATAGTATTATAAGTCCAATCAACATTCTACTACTGTTGTACCTGTATACCTGTACTAAGCCTGATAGGGAATGATTATGATAATATAAAGGTGGTATCATTATTGGAAAACTTTGGACAGTAAAACTAAATCTCAAAGATTTGCTACCAAGCATGGCAAACTGGCTGACAATAATGTCCAAAATTGTCTGGACATTCCAAATATTTCATCAACTCTCTATGGTGAAAAAAATGGACTCCGAACATGTCAAGACGTGGTAATTGATGTGTAGAAAGGAGGAGGGCTGTTGCGCTATTGGCTGCTGCATGTGAGTGAGCACAAGGTGCCAAACAGGATGACATCCATTTGCACCAGAGCAACACTTGACCTTGTGATGTTGACCTCTAACCCCCAAGTCATCCAACATTCTAGACCACATGACAGCATCACAGTTGAATGCATCAGGATCCTGGGCAATTCATTGAAATTTGCACAAAGCAGTCTGCAAGGCTGGATTCCGTGGATTCATACATTCTCTCTGGAACAATTTCACAATATCAAACATAAACAGAAATGTATAATCGCAGTGATATATCTACAGCTGTCCTTTAAAAAATGTGACCTCATTCCACAGGATATGGCAGCAAATCCACCTAGATATACAAATCCATGCTCCAATCTACAGGATGTCATGTATTGGTTTGCTTGTTTGTTTGTTTTTGTTGTTGTTGTTGTTCTTTCAAACTCAGACTTCTAGATAAAAGAGACAAATTTTCATGGCAATAACTTAGGAATCGTGGGAAGCAAAGAGAGTATAATCTGATTAACTGAAAACATGGCATACCTCACAATCACAGTCAATGTTTCAAAAACAAGAAACGAGCCTGGATGTTTTACATAACTCCTGTACATTCCGTTCTCCTCTCTTGCTCAATCATCAAGAACCTTGTTTATCATTGGAATGTAGCTCTGTGGACATGCTACCATACTAAGCAATGCCAAGATGAACTTGAACACTACCAGCACCTTATTATGCACACTTCTAGCTCTGTAAAGGCCAATGCGGGAGGTTGGCTATTTTTGCACCCATCACAAAGGCAAAGTCTTGGAAAGGGCTACGGTTGTTAGGGTCTGGAGACTGGCGTCACGTAGCTTTCAGACAGACGGCAGGGCTCCGGAACAACTGTTGCCTCCACAGAAACATTCATACATTCTTCTTCACATGGCGCCAGTGGGGCATGATTGTATATTTTACCCTTCTGCTCCAAAATTGGCCATAATCTTTTTTCCATTACCATCCAGGCTGCAAATCATGTTACTTCCAGCTTCTCTAATCACAAGCGAGTCACCTTGCTGGCCTGCTACCCAATAGAAACCCCTGGCTAACAAGGAGGAATGGATTGAAAAATCGCCAACTTACCTGAACATGTTTTAGGGAATCAAGAAACACGGTCTGAATCAGTACGCTCGGACAAATTCATGTTTACCGACCACGCTGTGGGTATTAAGATAAGTTTCAGCAGCTAGCTGATATCAACATTGGGGATTGTGAAGGGATCTATAAAGTATGGCACACATGCAAGGAATGGATTTGGTTCCTCCAGCTATTTCTCCCTTCATCCCAAAACTATCGTTAACATTTAGATTCCCCAACAGACAAAAAAGGAGCATGGTCTCACAGACAGGGTAACATTAGAACTATATAATGGACATGAAGGACAGTACTATTGGGGATGTCTCACACTGTGATGGTCCTTAACAGCACTAAGGGTTGGCCAGTGAGGACACTTAGTGGCACATTGATTTTACCAGATGTTGTAAGTACTGTTGTATGGTGCTTCGTACCTAAACATAAGATCAGGCACAAGTACAGGTTTAGGTACAGGTACAGATACCTGACAATGATGATGCCAGAAATATGAATAAAACATTTGTTTAGACTTCATGTGCATTGTATCTTGTGCAGAGAACCCATACTTTCAAGAAGACCTTGAAGAACCCAACACACTTAACAAGAAGAGTGACCCAGTATGCTTGTCTAAAAACGAAAGCCATAGTGAAGCTGCATTGCACTAGTAGCTTGAAAAACCATCAGGATGACAAAAGAAGAAGAAGAATGTTCCACCTGGATGTCTAACCTTCATCGACCTTCAGACAGTAGGCAGTAACCTTGAAAGGAGTCAAGCTGGTTGCCCTGAATGCTACATATAAGTAGCTTTGACCCTCTCTACGACGCAGCTAAAGTCAATGTGGCTCACTGAAAACCGCTGGAGTTGACTACAGTACAGTTGATTGTGTCTGGCTGCTACTAACTTAGGTTGGCGCCAACAAGTAAGTCACAAGAATGCGCATGACTAAATACTCCAAGACTATCCTGAAGACTCAACATCCTCAAGAGGATGTAAAAAACCCAGCTACAACCTGCGATAGACATCCCAAAACTAAAACAGTTACCAGAGATAAGAATATCTGATTTAGGGCTCGGTCACAAATGTTATATGGTCGTCTCACGATCGAAAACTGAAGGCATTTGTGACAGTGGGCTAGTCGTGTATTGTCACACAAAATTCAGCTGTCTCATTACAAAATAGGCTGCAACAGTATTAGATCGTTTTCAGCACTTGGTTCTGTCAAAGCCTGCTTGAAAATTCCACAACATCAAAATCATACGACAGTCTACAACGAATGTGACCGTGACCTTAGAATATCTAAGTTTCAGACTGGAGGCGGCCTAAAATATAATTTCAATCTGACAATTTTTCCTGAAAGTAATGAGTTTAAATGGCTCCTTCAGGGGACTTACCATGGTACCTACCATCTGGTTACTCTCCCTGTCACTGACGTCATGCCCAGAACATTTACCATCCAGTCTGAACTCCGACCTTTGTAAAACTCTCAGCCCACATACAATCATTAGCAGCTACCTCAGTACAACATTCACAGCTAGTCCTTTAGCCTGACTCATTTTACATGATGAGGCCGATCAGTGGAAATCTTTGCCCTATGGTGGTTTGCCATTTATGAGGTCACTAATATGCCAGGACAAGCTTCGCCCATTACACGCCAGCCAAATTGGTATTAGGGACATTTGATACTAAATGTAATCACCTCTTCTGGTCTGCAAATGTCAGCAAACTGAAGAGGTAATGCTGGAAGGCATGCTGAACGCTACCTCTTTCATCAACCATAACCCATTTGTGTCAGGATGGGAGGTACAAGTACCTGCAAAATTAACCCATCAGGAAACCAAGCTGGTACAGAGAGGGTGATACTGACTGTTACCATGCCTTCAGCACACACCTATTACTGAATGTGTGCATGAATGCAGAACCCCAACGACACAAAAACAAGACATCCAAGATCTCATACCTCCAGGAAATATTTTTGTAAATTTCTTGCTTTATTCATTATTGTGAATTTCTTGCTGATTCTGCTTTAGCACTTTCACACTGGCTCCCATAAGGCAAGACATGCATATAGCAGGAAAATAAAGACCTAAAGAAATAACCTTTTCTGGAACCTTTCTGGGACCTTTGACCTAACTTCCTGTCACTGTCCCTGATGTGCCTAGCATGTGGAAATAACTATGGAAACACAAGCAAACACACAAACAGACACATCGAAAACAAAACCTCCATACACAGAGGTAACTAAGATACCTCCTGTAACATCAAGCTTGCTGAAATATGGCCCACGTTACATTCTCCCTGAAAGAAAGCCAGTCTTTTACTGATGTATGTGGCTGTCATGTTCAGTGCTGTCCAGATGTATTGAAGAACAAGAGAGACAAATTTCTCCATTCTCCCTGCCCTTTTCTTTTACAAGCCGTGCAGTGAGTAGATATATCATTATCTGGTGCTTAGCACAGTGTGGAAAACTAATGTAGCAAGGAGTAATTTGTGCTATATATCTGGGGGTCCCTGGGGGGTGGATGGGCTTTTGGTTTCTGAGCTGACATCCATCCTGCTACCTGCAGCTGGGGATGTTCTTGTTGGCAGCATTGATACAATAAGTGCCAGAAAGGTGGATTATGTTTATCAGTCTTTGCAGCAGTGTCAAAGACAGACAGTGCTGTGCCTGTCATTGTTACCTTTTGTGCTTTTGCCACCTGAAATACAACAGTTCCTGATAACATTCAACTAGGGGAAGTATTGTTCAATGAATATTTGTTCAAAATAAACACCCTTGTGATGTTAGGGAACATCGAACCACGGTTACAGGTTCCAAACTGGCTGCTGTGTTCACTGTGACGTCATTGGTAGAATTTAATTGGATTACCTGGCAGCAGGAATCAAGAACTGGAAGTATGATTTGTAAGGTTTGATGATCAGAAGGGTGTTTATTTTTTTTGTACAAACGTTTTTGTTCATGAAATAATACTTGTCATAGTTGTATGTTACCAGGAACTAATAAATATATACATGCATGGATGAATGGTTCAAAACCATTAGTTCAACTTTCATCAAAGATAATGACATACAACTTACAAGACAGGCTCCTTTTCAGCTGCCCTTGCATTGTTTCCTTCATTTCCCATAGAAATATTTGTATCTAACATGAAGACCCAAATAAAGTCAGGTACGTAAACGTATTTTGACTTACCTTTTAGGTTGATCGATGTTGACACCTCGTCTGGACGACTATCAAGACAAGTCGACTCACTATTCTTCTCCAGGTATCTCAGGTATTCTACAGTGCACCTGGGGAAACAGAACAGGAAACCATGAGACTTCCTGTGGGCACCTGGAGGGAAGTCAGCAAAGTGAGGAAGTTGGATCATTTACCAAAACACAACAGTCCTGACATAATCGCCTTGTGGTTAAGGTTGTTGACTCAAAATCTGAAGGTTCTGGGTTTGAATCCCTTGCAGGCCCCAATGTTGTGCCCTTGGGAAAGGCTGCTTACACCAGTTTACTCACTGGAGATATGAAAATGATCATGAGTATCTAGCTTTGGTTAGGGATGTCCTCTGGGAAGTAATGTTGAAGGAAAGATACCATACAAAACAGGTGTGTAACACTTGAGAGTGGTTTACTGCTAGTTATGTGAACAAACAAAAAGACGAGTTTCTTAGAAACATTACAAAAACTTGCCGTACTACGGTATGTACTTTGTACAACTGTTGCAGAATAAAATTTACCATATTCATATGATATATCACACTGTCAGGACTTAATCAATAAATAATTATACCGCCACAAAGATCCCCTGGCTAGGATGAACATATTGATCCTTAGAATTTACTATTAGCAGTCAGAAACACCCTTCAGGCTCCCATTTCATATATCCCAGGACATATGTACATGTATGGTAGAAACATACTTTCTAATTCTATTAGTACACAAAACATGTATTACTTATAACTGTAAGCAATTGCAAGATTTTCTTCTATCCTGTCTGTGCAATAATAACAAGAAACCAGATATTTCAGGCTTCCAGGAAATATGTTGGGCTTTCATGAATGTATTGGAATAACCAAGGAGATTGTATGATAATAAGTTTAATCAGAACTTACTAAGGAGAGAAACTGTGCAGGGTTGGAGGGTTGCAAAGTCTAGCAAGGTTCCTCAAAAATATTACAATTACCTGCTGAAATATTATCATTAATACATGTAAGAAGCATTTCAGGAAAACATCACTTGACATTCAACTTCATATTTCAGTTCACTTAACTTTATGGTAAATGCTGCCAAAGCACACCGCACATATCAATTTGTTGTGGGTAATACATAAACATTGTATTTTGCTACAGATGACTTAGCACTGAAATCCTTAGTATGGGTTTCCTTGACTCTGCAATCAAAAAGGAATTAAGGCCTGCTTTCTTTAATGGCTGCCTATGTGCTCAGACAGGAGGAAAGCAAATCACGGATTTATCTCACATCATAATGACTTGGGAAGCTAATGTAGCATTGAATTGGGGCTGCTGCTTCAAATTTCCTTGTTGCATTTCCACGCAAATGAACAAACAGTGCCAAAGGCATGGGGAGAATGAGAAATATGTTATGGCATGGGTACGCAGGGAAATGATGGTCACACTTTAATGAAAGGAGATATCCCATTGGGGTATACAATGGTAGTGAGGAATATCACAGCACTGTTTAATGGTCTCTGGGGTACTATTATGGCTTGATTGGTTAAGGACAACTGCGGTCCATGGCCAAAGACATATTGAGTAGAGAAGAACTAATCTACCATAAAGTGATAGTATTGAACTGTTACCACAATCTAAATGGTTACAAGTGTTGGGAATCTGTATGGTAGGCACATTTTAAAGAGCTCCAATGACAAAGCAGAGTCCTTACTACCTACAGAGTGAAAGTTCTTGAACAGTACTACCCTATCACAGGATAGTATCACACATTACTTACATTCTGCCTGTCAATCTTTCCCCCTCATGTCAACCTACTCTGTCCAGACAAACAGACACACAAACCCACAGCTCAGCCACCCAAAACAATACTTTCAAATCATTACACTCTCTTTAAAAAGGATGATCTACAATAGTTGGATTGGCTAAAAGGGAATTTCTGAGAGCCATAAACAATGTCCATCAAGCATTCTATTTTTTGGGTCTTTCAGACTATTCACTATTTTAGGGTACTCGCTCAGTGTGACTTAATGATTCTTGTATTGGACTACTGTGGAACACATGTACAATACAAAGTGGAAGTTTGGGTAAAGCCTAGACAGATGGTACACCTGTTATATTGTTATATTGGTATGCCTCTAACCAATGGCTAGGCAGAAAGACTTATAGATATATACTGTATACCTTTATCTTATAGTATAAGTTATACCAAAAGGACTAAGGACAGGCAAGGTATTTTATCCTGACAAGGACACCCTCACGTCTTCTATTCCCAGTCCCTTTGTAAAGGTAACAACCCGCAAAGACTTATGTGGCGGAAAATGTATGAGCCCAACCAACAAAAGCCTTGAGCAGCCATCAAAAAAATCTGGTCATTTGTCAAGTTGATCCACATATATGAGATGTACTTCAAAGGAGGATACTGATAGCAGACATCTAGACTGCTCTCTCCGAACAGTGACGCCTTGCTGCCAAATCACAGTTGAGAAATAATTCAATTTACATCATATTCCTGGGGTCTGAGGTAATATTATAATGTTTGAATTCTTGAATTTTCAAGCTCTACCGCATACCATATAAAACTGTACAATCAGGGCTCTAAATTCATTTTCACCTAACCAAAAATTATGTTGGTACACAGAAAAATTTTGGGTGCACAACATGAAATAAAGGGGAACGACTCAGTAAAACCTTTTACAATCCTTGCTGCCTGTCTTGAATCTGAAATTCTATAGCTAACTTCAAAATATCAAACAAAGGTTTCATTTTTTTCCGACCCTTAAATGTCAGGAATATACCATATACTAAGTATGCAATAGTGCGTCACATACGTCACTCTACATACTGTGCACCCACTGTCAACAATTATGTGCACAGCTCCAGTTTTAGGTGCACAAATGCACTCAGTATTTCCAGCCCTGACACTTTAATGCATCTGGGCTTACAACATGTCATGTATTGGTATCTGGACTATCGATTACAAAACATCAGGGGAACATTTGTATTGGCATACATTAAACAATATGGTAGTACCAATTAGCTGAAGCATGCCTCAAAAGCACTCAAGATAATGAACAAGATAATCATTGATTTAAAACTTTGGCTTGCTAATTATTGTGTTGACGAGGACGTGCCCACACATACATTTCTACCAAAAGCCATTTGTATCGTTCAAGCCTGTGTGGTCATACTATCATCGGGTTAAAACAGATGGCAGATCAGTGGCTTTATCCCTTAATCTAATCCAAGCTAATCCAAGTATCCAAATAAGCAGATCCTGAGGTACTCAAAACATCATGCATTTTTGATGTCTTCCCATCCAGCAGGGTTTTCCAGCTGTAATCACCTTAGTGAGGCCAAACATAATATCACCACTTCCGCATTCCAGAAGGTATCAACCTGAGAAGCCAAAATAACCAGAGTTGAGGTCGTGAATACATTTATGTACAGGGGCGGACACAATTTTGCCACTGTGGTGCTTAAAGTTTGCGATGGGCACACAGAGTGCATTTGCATTTTTTTCCAGTACAGTGATTTTACCATGGAGAGGTCACTGCGAAAAGAAAAAAACACCACTAGTATTTCATGACATACAATAATCCTGTTGTTACAGTGCAAGATTTCAACAATTGTTGCAATATCATTTTCCAATTTTCTCAGTGACGTCTTTACTGCAAATTTATGACACATTGCATAATGACACTGCGTATATGCATTTTCCAATGCATCACTGCTATACTTGAATAATTCTATGGAAGACTGTGTGACAACAGAAGTAGCCTGTGTGATAACCCAAAATATCACCCGGTCCGAACGTTATCATAGCCCAGGTATGACATAAGATACCTTACCTTCTCACATTCTGACAAGGTTAACCTCCAAAGCAGCGCTAACCCCAACCCTAATACCCACACATCCATGGAGCTAGTGGGGTGGTTGTACATATCAACTAGATGCATGTATGCAGATCCATATCATATCGGAACTCCCTCCCAGCCGTCTTGGCATTCCTATTAATTATGTCCACAGGGGTAGAAAATTGCATTTTGTTACCCTATTGGGTATTGACCACCACAGGTGCCAATCAGACTGCCCTAGAGGCCTGCAGGAGATTCATCCTGGAAAGTAACGGCTGCAGTCTCCAACATGTACCTGCAACACCTGTACTTAAAATCACTCTCCTGTATAGCACTGCTAGGACTGGTCTTATTTCAATCCTTCTTCTTTCGGTGAAATATAGTAAACATTTCAGTAACAGTCAATAAAATTGCTGGTATATAATTGATCCATGCTCCCTGACCTGATATCCCAAATGCATAATTTGAGCTTTGAATGGCTTTACCACCCATAAAATTATCAATACCTTTAGCTCTTGGTTGGTTAAATGAAAGCTAGTCGATGTCTTTTCTAATTTGATATTTAGAGGATGTAAATACCATGTATCTATAATTGGTATGCTACTTTTCTATAAACTTAACTGAATTGACATTCTGTAATTTCATATTTTGTGCATTTTAGGTTCCTAAGATGTGTCTTATGATGAAATAATTTTAATATACATGCAAAATACTGTTAATGACATGATAAAGAAAAATATGACTTTTATGTCATTTATGTCCTTTTATGAATTCAGAGAAGGAAAAATAAGTGTGAATTTTGTCCCCATGACTTCGTCGTATTTCAGAATTCTGTATAGTATGTAACAGTTGCCATGACATTAGAAAGTAAAAGAGTCAGCCCCTTTGAATGTCATGGCCAGTACCAGCTCTGAAATGTCAATATATACAATCTATGGCCCTTCGCTGGCCTGCTCTATCTTCTCTGTGAGGTCTTAAAACATGACTGATGCTCCTTGCAAATGATTATCGCGTAACTGTTAGTCTTTGTCATTATCAATTGATCGTAAACAGTAAAAACGCCACAGTTCTACCAGAGGTTTTACTGCTGCGTTCATTCTCCCCGAACAAATCTGTTCAAAGCCTGGGTTCTATTCGCGAATGTATAGCATTCACCGAATCAGATGGAACCCAGGCTAGGCTGCTTATGCTCTGGCAATGGCATTGGCGTATTATAAACTTAAATGTATTCATTAAGATTATGCTGCAGGCAATGCTTTGCTTACTGACGATGAAGAATTGGCTGTTTGGGGTAATAAAGATAATGGTTGCTGAAATCTAGTCATAGACATCCAGAGCAACTGAATCTCTTCTGCACCGGTACCTAATCATGGCTTAGCCTTGTAAAAAAGGAAGTAAAAGGATTTGGTTTGGAATGTTTTTCAAACAAAGTACAAATGTATCAGCATGGGACAGGATGGCAACATGCATTAAAATAAGAAATCAAAGACCTCAAACCTCTGTGAAACATTAGAGGTCTTATTACGTAATTTCTTGCATTCATTATTGCGAATTTCTCGCTGATTCTAGTATGCATTTTCTCACTGGCTTCCATATGACAACAGACATCCAGGAAGTAACCAATTTTAGGTGGTAAGAAAAAATGGAAGACATGTTTGCAGCATTATGAGATTGTATTGAAGTGTCTCCATAAAAACTGTGAAAAACATTGTGAAAATTTCAAACTTTACAGTAAGTGATTTTCCTCGAATCATCCGTCACCAGATGAGTCTGAGTAGGTCTGTCAGATCTCTCTGTGTCCTCATCCATCGATGAATCAAGGTTGCCATCTTCTATCTAATATTCGCAATATCCTGCCATGACCTTATTGCTGGGAGGTTCTGGATACACATTGACTAGTGAGACAGATTCGGTGGTAATACGTTGGAAAGAGCAAGTATTGCATAAAGGTAATGACATTCACCCTGTAGGGATGCGGGCTGGCGTACTGACCTGATATGTGCTCAGGACATGTCTGGTGACCTTGACTTTCAATGAGATGAACGGACTTTAGCATCACCACAAAATGAGTTTTCAATGGAAGAAATGCTCTGATATATAAACATTTTCTTTCATATACAATTCAGGTTTAGTTGCAATTAACCCTATTTTGAGGCCTGCGCCAAGGGGTTTCTGACAAAATTTCATATTTTTGGTACAAACAATGTAGTTTACAAGTTTCCTCAGTCAAGGAAATTGCTATAAAGTGCCTTTCCCAAGGGCACAACATTGGGGCCTGTTAGGGATTCGAATCCAAAACCACAAGGCTATCATGCCACCATTTAGCCTAGCTAGGCATCTAACCAAGACTTCCTATAGCAATAAGCTGCAAAAACAACACACCTTGTTCACACTAAAAGTCAGACACAAATGATTGCCTGTATGATGCATTTTTCAACAGTCTATCCATTCACCTCCGCACCTCTCTCTCTCTCTCTCTCTCTCTGTGCGCAGGTACAGAAAGTTATTGGTTTGACGTTAAGTGATGGCATGTTCTGTTGTCAAACATGATTGATAACAGGCTTTTGTTCGTCCCGGGCTCATACATGTTGTATCATTCAGCATTTTCCATCGGCGTCAGTAATATCATTTATCATGTCTACCACATTGCTTAAAATATCCCGCTGACAACGTGTTATCCTTTAATGCTGTTCTCTCCAAAAAAAGGTTTTATCTTGTCTGAAAAAGATCTGTACCATGACAATCATGTTCCTCGTTACCTCATTCTAATCCTACTATAACATCTGGGTACTACATTACTGTTCAAAGGAGCACTAAAGTTGGGAAGAAGGTGTTAATAACTGTTATTTACCAATAAATAATTTATTCATGAATACATAATCAGCAGACTTTTTGCAGAATTCCACCTGTGCCACTGTGTTTTGTATCAGTGTGACTACCCCCGTGCAGACCCTAAACGTATTCAACTTCACTTGAGTGTGAGTATTTTGGGCATGAATAAATATGCCAAGGCAGCCAATTGTTGAATAGATAGGAAACTTTGCAATAATACCCCTCCTTTCCACTCCAATCTTTATCTACGCATTATGCAGGGGACAAGTCATCATGATCATTGCATGTCTGAGGAATAACTAAAACACACATCATCATCAACCATCTAAATGAAAGAACGGGATGCAATTTTAAAGGAATCAATGTGACAAGGGGAAGCAACATGAATTGTAAATAAGGCCTGTAGAAGATAAGATATCATACATCAAAAGTAATCATCTTCATATCATCCTGCATTATGCATGGGGCCGTCCATATCAATTTCATGTGGCCTGTACAATTTATCGATCCTCATATGTTTTGCCTTAACATCTGCTAGAACGTCATGATATTGATATTATTATTCTCGGACCCATCAAAAACACAATGGGCAGAAAACCCATAAATTAAAAGACCTACATGTAAAAAGAGCAGAGCCGTAACATGGATACATAAACTACTGACATGATCTTTTTGGGGCATTAACGTTCATTATGATTTCTTAAAAGAATGAATTCTGTGATATTTGTTATGCTGATGATCTATCAATAAAATTTAAAGACAAAATGTCATGTTTGGAATTCAGGTAATTCCAAATTTATTAGAACAAAATGTCATGTTTGGAATTCAGGCAATTCCAAATTTATTAGAACAAAGAAATCAGAGATTTCAGGCTTCCGGGCAGTATTTTGAGGTTTTGTGCACATATTAGAATAACCAAGGATTGTATGACACATACTTAAATCGGGACTACGACTGAAACTGTGCATGGTTAGAGGGTTGCTCATGCCATCCTCAGCTTCCTGAATTCCCCCATGTCCTTATAACTTCAAGAAAAATGCTTCCATGGGGCCACATGGATTTTGTCATCTAAGGATCATAACGGATTCATGGGGAGCAAGGGCTTGATTAGAAGCCACCTGTTATGGCAGGTTGCAATCTTTTAACCCCATCAACTCAGCAATCCAGTCTAGAGATAATGAGGTCAGCTGGAGAAAAGGCCCTGCTGGCAGATCCTTCTCTTAAATCCCCTTTTACACTAGAGGCTGGGACCACTAGCTGAGCGACCACTGAGCGAATTTCATAGACAAAGAACATTTTTTTATAATTTGTGTTATCTTGTTTTTTAAGTCATACTTTTACATTTTGCATCATATTACAGTTATGAAATCGAGGGTCACACAAATCCAATTTTGGTTGCTCAGCGATCGCTGTCTTGTGGAAAGGAGGCCTTACATGTACGTCCATTCTTCACATGCCGTTTCCATACATCACGAGAAATGAAACATGATCTTCTACCTGTTCATGACAGCTGAAGCGTGGAATATGAAGAATCACGACCATGCTGCATCAGCATGGCAAAAATTCACATCACTGGACATAAAAAAAGGGCATTGTACTGTCGGAATTGACAAAATAAATCATCCTTTATATCTTCACAATGTCGTGAGCTAGCATTATCGTGAACACAAATGTAACCAATATCTTTCTTTCTTACGATGTCATCCGCATTTCACAAAGGAAGCCAATGGATATACATCATTTCGAGCTATGTAAGCGTGCCACCCAGCACACTTCGACGGCGTCAAAAATGCACAGGAAACACGCTGTGACGGCGGTCCCAGGGTGCATATATGGGCACCCAGAACGGCTGTTTTTTACGGTCTCCACATTGATATAAGGCCCAAACGGTTGACTATACTCGGTCAGAAAATAGTTTAGTAATCATATTTTACGATCTTTTGATTTCTATGAAGGACAGAATTTGGGGAAATTACGAAGCGGAGCGCCTGCCAGACATGTGAGTGCCGATCTCGGAGATCGTTCAACTAACCCGTTCTAAAAATAAAGAAACAACACCCAAACTATCAACTTTTCCGCTTGTAATAATCTTCAGATGTAATACTTGTGGTTTTCTTCGCTGAAACTGCCTGTTAACCTGCGTAAAATCTATAATTTGGCCGCGAAGTTCACCGGCACGGCACGGCACGGCCGCCATGATGTGCCGGCCGCTTAGACAGAAAGTAGCCACTTATTGCGACACAAACATTACTGCGATACGGCGCGGTAATGTATGCAGTGCGCGGTGTCTCTTTTTAGTGCGTGAGTGCGTTACCACCAAGATTTTCGTTTCGGACACAAGCTTGAAGGGCAATAGGCTCAATGATACATTTCCAAATAATTTGTTTTTAAACAGTGAAATATTAAACGGCATGTACGCGGAACTTTCCACATGCCGTCGCCACGTGTCAGTCAGCACGTCAAGACGTGCTGAGCGGCACACTGTGACGGAGGTTTGTGGGCTGTAGTATGTGTAGTATGAACCTTGCTGTTACAATTATGCGACTTTAAGAGATGAAAATGGTCGATTTAGCGACAGGACAATTTGATTAAATACAGGTAAGTTATTGTACAGCATGTCGCAACAGGCCAGTTCTCGACCGTCATCCTGTGCCGTGCTGCACGCTGTGACGGCCGAGCTCTTACAGGTATTTTTCTCTTATTTTAGTTTAAAAATTCTGTATCAATATCCTTTGCTCTTTGATTAGTGAATAGTGAAATAAAAGAAACGTTTCATGTTGCAGCTTATCTTACTGATACAAGAATATTTTCGAGAATTTTTTAGTTTTTAGAGCCTTTGTAATTTGTGACATTCTGTCGTTATCATGTGCTGACCCACACACTATGACGGGTAATACGGAAACTCACCACAGCACGTTGGAATAACGTGCTGAGCTGCACACTGTGACGGAAGTTTATTAGGCTGATGTCGAACTAGTTAAGTGTAACATGAACTTTGCTGTTACAATTGTGCGACTTTAAGAGATGAAAATTGTCGATTTAGCGACAGGACAATTTGATTAAATACAGGTAAGTTATTGTACAGCATGTCGCAACAGGCCAGTTCTCGACCGTCACCCTGTGCCGTGCTGCACGCTGGGACGGCCGAGCTCTTACAGGTATTTTTCCCTTTAGTTTAGAAACTCCATATTAATTTCCTTTGTCCTTTGTTTTGTGAATAATGAAATGATAGAAACATGCGAGTTATTTTGTTGGTATATGGAAATTTTCAAGATTTTTAGAGCCTTAGTAATTTGTTATATTCTGCCGTTATCACGTGCTGATCCACACACTATGACGGGTAATACGGAAACCCACGTTATGATTACACTACTGGTATTTTTGAATAGTAAGTTTCGTCCTTTGAACAGCGATTATAAAATGATAGAAACTTTGTTTTCGTTTCGCAAGTTATTTGCTGCTATGAGGAAACTTTCACGTTTTTATTAGAGTCTTCATCGCTTGTCATATTCTGCCGTTATCATGTGCTGATCCACACACTATGACGGGTAATACGGAAACCCACGTTACACTATTGATATTTAAAATCGTAAGTTTAGTCCTTTGAACAGTGATTATAAAATGATAGAAACTTTGTTTTCGTTTTGCAAGTTATTTTGCTGCTATGAGGAAACTTTCACGTTTTTATTAGAGTCTTTGTCGCTTGTCATATTCTGCCGTTATATGTGCTGATCCACACGCTATGACGGGTAATACGGAAATCCACGTTATAATTACACTATTGATATTTTTTAATCGTAAGTTTAGTCCTTTGAACAGCGATTATAAAATGATAGAAACTTTGTTTTTGTTTTGCAAGTTATTTTGCTGCTATGAGGAAACTTCCACGTTTTTATTAGAGTCTTTGTCGCTTGTCATATTCTCACCGCATCGCTCACGTTGCTATGCACACATACAATACCAAAAGAAATTTTATTAACGTTTTCCTGTAACTGACGCAATAGTACTTACAAAATCAAAAATCGCTATCTAACGCCATTAGCGGACCACCCGGTTGAAAAGAAACGCGATGATTACGTATTTGCCAGTACCTGAAAGTAATATACTAAGTATCTATGTAAAATGATGTGTGACCGAGGATGGGATTACACAGCCTATGATCTCTGATAACGCAAAGGACCGACACAAGAGAGTTTTGTATTGGCAGCCAAGCCATAGTAGCCATAGTACCGCAACACATGTACGTACAGCTGCAGATCAGATAGAACGATGTTGACGTTTACTTTCAGAGGAACGTTAGAATGAGTTGGGATATGTTTGAATACATTTGTGACATGCTCTTTGTACAATATCAGCGCCGCTTATCACCCACTTGACGGCTTGTGTGTATGGCGTCAAAATCTGCAAATCCCCAAAGCTGCTAAAACCTGCAAAGAAACCTATTACACACTCAGTGCAGCTATTCTCTCTTCTACTTCACGTAGATGGGTTTACAAACAAGCAGTTTCGGAGAAAATCTAAACGGTTTTGAGCGTTCACTCCCCGAAAATTGAATCGTTCCGACACTGTTTAGACTACATTTTGTTTGCCCGTCGCCATGTTTGTTTTGTTTATGTTTTAGCGGGGTCTGGTAGTCCAAAGTTTATAAGTAAGTCGACTGATTTCTTCACAGTGCCACGTATACACTATTTCATGTCAAGCTGCAGTAACATGTGATGTTTACTGCATCCAGGGATACTATATATAATGTCCTTTATGCATCTTAGCATACTACCTGTACAATGTAGTACATGTACTAGCACTGTATTTGGGTAGATTTCAACCGGTTCAACTGAACCAAAATAAACAATGTCCCAGTATAATTGCTTCGCCTTAGGTGCACTAATTGCCCGCCATTGTTCTACCGGCTTTTGGAAATGGGTATATGCTAGTACCAGCAGTCTACACGTTGTGATAGAATAATGCAGTTTTATAGTCTGTCACACACGCACCCTGTCGAACTCGCTCAGAAATGTTCGTTCTAACCAAAGAGGTTTATTTCTTCCAACCAAGTATACCAACACACCGCATTCACTTCATTTATTGCATGGAGTTTATACCTTTGCATCAAATTATGTACAATCACATATATACAAGTTTTGCCCATATTTTGAGCGTTCTTGAATGCCAAGAAAAGTGCTGCATTGAACAGGAATTTACTCTGACTGGTCATGTACGCCAGCTGGGCTTTGATACGTTTCAACCGTGCGTTAGCCTGCTCGTTTATTTGCTGTACGTCGATGATGCAATTGTCCGTACGAGTCCATGCAGTAACCGTCGCTGCACCCGGTGTGGTGAATACAGTGAAGCCGGTCGCCTTGTCAACGCAGAAGAGGGACTGGGTGTTCCATCATCAGTTTTCACGGCACCATAAAAACAATATCTACATTATTATTAGAAAGAATACAAAGTTAATGGCTACTACTGAAAGCAATACATGTACAAAATAATAATGTACTGAAGCCCCTATCCAACCAATCTACATCTGTGATTAGACACCCAACAGGCTCCGTCCAGGGCAAGAACCATTTCGAAATAGAATTTAGTCAAATTGTAACTTGACATTTGGTGACTTCTCTTCCTGCTTTACTGACTTTACTGATCAGAGCTATCAGCAACTAGGAAAAATAAACCAATATCTTGTGGTTAGGTATGGCGTATTTATTTGTGAACTGTTTTATTTACGACGTCACTGGACGTCACAGTGTGTCACTGGGCACTCTGTAACGGCGTCATGGCGTGCAGGTGAACTCGTGGTGACGGAGATGTGTTGATGAAACATAGCGTAGCTAACAGAAACGTTACGTCGTAGACTATAAGATACAGTGCAGGAAAAAAGTAGACACTACGTATGGTAGTTGTGTTCGTTATCTGAAGAATACAATACCCTTTCTCTATAAACCGTCACCGCGTACGAGTGGACACGGTGCAACGGGGAGTGGAGTTGTGGCAGGTGTAAAGGATGTCTAATGGCCTTACATTCTGCTTAAAGCATCGGAATTGTCGGAAGTTGATATTTGAGCCTGACAATTTTTTATTTCTTAAAGTCTCACAATTGTAACAGCAAAGTTCATGCTAAACTTTTACCAGTTTACTGTCAGTCCAAGCAAAAAACTTCCGTCATAGCGTGCAGCATAGCACGTTATTACAACGTGCTGTGGTGAGTTTCCGTTTTAACCGTCGTAGCGTGTGGATCAGCACATGATAACGACAGAATATGGCAAACGAAAAAGGATCTAAAAAACTTGGAAATTTCCTTTACAACAGCAAGATAACCCGCAATAAAAAATCTATCATTTCACTATTCACAAATCAACGGACGAAGGAAATTCATAAGGAATTTTTGAATTAAAACAAGAGAAAAATATATGAACCTGTAAGAGCTCCTGAGCTCGGCCGTCACAGTGTGCAGGACGGCACAGGAGAGCGGTCCAGAACTTCAACTGGCGTGCGACATTCTCTACAACTACTTACCTGTATTTTTATCAAATTGTCCTGTCACTAAATCGACAATTTTCATTTCTTAAAATTTATTCTACACTTTACTATATAGTTCACCATCAGCTAATCAAAGGACGAAAGTTACCATTCAAAATACCATTATTGCAACGTGCTGCGGTGAGTTTCCGTATTACTATTGGCGTCATAGCGTGTGGATCAGCACATGATAACGGCAGAATGACAAACCACAAAGGCTCTGAAAAAACTTTAAAATTCCCATAGAGCAGCAAGGTAACTCACAACATGAAAAAAGTTATCTCATTTCACTATCACTTATCAAATGACAATTAATAAGGAAGTTTTTAAACTAAAATATGAGAAAAATACCTGTAAGAGCTCGGCCGTCACAGCGTGCAGCATGGCACAGGAGGGCGGTCCAAAAGTGGCCTGTTGCGATATACTGTACAACTACTTACCTGCATTTAATTGAATTGTCCTGTGGCTAAATCGACAATTTTCCCCTCTTGAAGTGTGACAATCGTAACAGCAAAATTCATCCTACACTTTACTAGTTCTCTATCAGTCCACGAAACTTCCGTCACAGTGTGCAGCTCAGCACGTCTTGACGTGCTGACTGGCACGTGGCGACGGCGATGCGAAAAGTTCCGCGTGCATGCCTTTCATTATTTTATTGTGAAATACATCATTTAGAAATTAACCATTGAGCTTAAAGATATTTCTCTTCAATTTTGTGTCCAGAAATCTCAGTTGTAACGGACTCACGCAAAAAAGAGAGACCAGCACAGCCAAGTCACGCCGTACCGCCGTAATGTTTGTGTCGCAATAAGTGGCTACTTTCTGTCTAAGCGGCCGGCACATCATGGCGGCCGTGCCGTGCCGTGCCGGTGAACTTCGCGGCCAATAGATTTTACGCAGGTTAACAGGCAGTTTCAGCGAAGAAAACCACAAGTATTACATCTGAAGATTATTACAAGCGGAAAAGTTGATAGTTTGGGTGTTGTTTCTTTATTTTTAGAACGGGTTAGTTGAACGATCTCTGAGATCGGCACTCACACGTTCTGACAGGCGCTCCGCACGAACTTGGCAAAGTCGTAAATTATTTCCCCAAATTCTGTCCTTCATAGAAATCAAAAGATCGTAAAATATGATTACTAAACTATTTTCTGACCGAGTATAGTCAACCGTTTGGGCCTTATTTCAATGTGGAGACCGTAAAAAACAGCCGTTCTGGGTGCCCATATATGCACACTGGGACCGCCGTCACAGCGTGTTTCCTGTGCATTTTTGACGCCGTCGAACTGTGCTGGGTGGCACGCTTACATACCTGTCATTTCTTGTTACCTTCATGTCTTATCTGGAGCGGAAAGGTTAGGAGCTTTCACCCTTCATATTTCTCCTTCACACGTTACGTGATATCCCCACACTGGCTGACTTTATGAGCCCTGGTTATTCAGGTACAGCACAGAGGCAGGGGTGAAAATGAAACCTATCGATCCAGTGGCCAAGACATGGTATTTTCTCCTCCATAGAAATCTGGGTAAAGTCAGTCTAGGAATGAGATGTACAGATGGAAGAGATACAAATGTAGGTCTAGTCTTGATCATAGCATTATTGTTACTTCCAAGTACGAAAGTATTATTTTGGGTGGCTAAGCTGTGGGTTTGTATATTTGTTTGTCCAGAGTAGGTTGACATCATATGGGTGGAGGAAGGTTGACAGGCAGAATGACAGGTGAAGCTCAGGAAATGGGGTGAACGTAATTGAGGTCTCAGATTCAAATTTTTTAAATGTATTGTGTGTTTCGCTGTCTTTTGAATCAAACTTTTGCATTTTGCATCATACATCAATTATGAAATCAAGGGTCACACAAATACAATTTTGGTCGCTGCGTGGTCGCTCAGTGATCACTGTCTAGTCTAAAGTGTACCTTACTACAGTACTAGTTGTTTCAAATGCAAACTTAAAACTCCATAAATGCCTCCTTTCCCCTCCCACCATGAAGTTGTTCCCGAGAACTCGACAGAATTTACAGTAATCGCTTTAGATTTTCATCACTCACATTGCCTTCTGCATTATGCATGTCCGTCTAAACTTTCAGATAACAGAGAATCCCAGGTCTTTTACATTCTGAAGTGTGCTGCTGTTGATCTTCGAGCAAGATATCATTATAAGGTAAAGGTCCCATAGCCTTTTGACGCCAGAGGGGCATTAGTGTGTTAATCCGAAATGAAAACAAACTTACAGTGGGTATCACTCGAAGACAAAAGAAAAGTGTCCAGACTATCTACTAAATATCTGATACCAGCTCAGAAAAAAGAACAAGAAATAGTCATGCCTTCAAGTACCAGAATTACCAACAAGGATTGGTTTTTCCTAGAACTATTGTATTCGTAGAGTGGAACTTGCTGGCACCAAGTACGTACATGTACATGTACAGTAGGGGCATCCTCACTAGATAGCTTTTATAATTAGACTTGTGAATGCTTACAGTTAGATGGGCAAAGGTTAGCTGTGAGAGGTTGTTCAGTGTGTAATATAACCAGCTGCTGCTGTGCCCTGCGCCCGCAAAGCTGGTGTGTTATGCAGAAAGGCGGTTATACCGGCTATACAGATACAGGTACACAGATTGATCCACCGTGTCTTGGGCTCTGCTTCTCAAAGTTGTGGTAATAGAAAGCTAAGATCTGAAGTCAAGTGCCAAAAGTATGTTCTTTGTAGTGACCTGAAATGATCACAGAGGGTAGTAAAATAAATGAGCATGAAGGGCAAATAGCAAAATGCAACTTTTCTGAATAGGGCTTGAAAACTTTTCCTGCAGGTATTTCCTCCACAAGAAATGGGGGGATTATCGATCCCCATCCCAGTCTCCAAATTCAGCCGGATCTGAGGAACCAATCTGACTCCCCCTGACCCTGTATGAAAGGGTCTAACCACTAAAATTAGTTCGTCAATACGTAATAGCTCGGAGATTTTCCCCCGCCACGAATGGGAACGATTATCTGACATCACCACATGGTAAGAGCGCCGCAATCCGATTGAAATCTGCCTGGAGATATGGTTTGATTGAAGCCTGAGCCCCGGCACACACAACACACTCCGGGTGATCCCTGTTTTATGGATCTCCTGTATAACACCTACACCTGGGTCTTAAATGGGCATAAGAAACGGGGCCCTGAGGACATGCTATAGGCTGCGATTTATGGCTTTTGGCAATTCATAACACCTTTTCTGATACAACTGCTAGATACCCATCTCAAGATTGGACCGTAGGCCTGGTTAAAGTAGGGTCAGCGTCACACAAAATGATGAAGTCATCATAACTTACAGGAAAGTCTGGTAAAACCCCTTCCCACTAGAGGCTACGACCGCTGAGCGACCAAACATTTCACTGATCTCTCGACGAATTTCACTCATTAAGAACCAATTTCTTTTACATTTTTAACAAACCAATTTCTCTTACATTTTGTATGTTTTATTGTCTTTTAAATCATACCATTACATCTTGCGTCATATGCCAATTATGAAATGAAGGGTCTCAAAAATCCAATTTTTGTCTTTGTACAGTCACTCTAGTCGTCCAGTGGAAAGGGGGCCTTATACCTGTCAGGATGAACCAATACGTCAGGATAACCAATTGGCAGGCTGACCAATACGGGTTATTAATGACTTCCAATACCGTGACCTTTCTTTCAGCTGTAGATTGGTGGTTTGCACCTGGAGTCAGGGGTTACCACAGTTGGAGAGAGGTCATGTCAGGTTAAATATATCTTGCGGGGTGTACCTATAATGATTGCTAACCTGTGAAAGTTTTCAGCCTGAGGGTAGTACCTGTAACTTTCTTTAAAACTTTAGTCACTATTCTGACCTGCAGGAACAAGAAATCAATGATTTTTGACTTCCAGGAAGTATTCTAGGTTTTCGTGAAGTAATAGGAAGAACCAAGGAGATTGTATGACGTACTTTAATCAGGACTAGGACAGGGTTGGAGGATCACTAATGCAATCCTCGGCTTCCTGAATTCTCCTGTCAACCTTTAATTCCAGTAGAATATGAACAGGATGAGCGAGAAATTCACAATAATGGAAAAAATTCTTCACGGAGGTTTGCAAGCTTTGATTTCTTGTTGTACTTTTGATGATGTTGATAACAGAGCCAGTAAAGACTGTCTATACCAAATGAACGACATGGCATCCAGGTAACACAGTGTGCAAAGTTCCAGACCTATTTCAGTTTGGTCCAACAGAATTGCCTAAGGGACTTATCAAAAGTATGGGCTTCTCCAGGCTGTATTGATTCCAAAGAGGTTGGAAGCTGGACACAGAATGTGAAATGACCAGACAGCGGCTCTAAGTCTCTGATACTATAGTCTGTTACATCAGAACATAGTCACAAGGAATCTTTGATGAATTAGACAAGAATGCTACTATGCAAACCTGCTTGATCTTTCATGTGATCTAACTTGCAGTTACTGTAAGTCTTAAAATGTTTACAGTGGTTTTATCTGCGCCACGAATTTATGACACCACAATTATGCGTTTCCATTGCAGTACTACAGAATCATTCCAACTGCAAACACCACGAACTCATTTCCCCTACTACCACAAAAACAAGTTCAAACAAAAAATAAATGAATTTACAGTATCACCTACTGCAAACACATGGCATATTAACATACCTGTCACGGCCACCTGCAGATGCTCCAGCTGTCTACGTCTGACTTCAGCTGCGCATCAGCTCCGATCTCCACCTGCAGATGGAAGGGTTTGTAATTAGATTAGACCTTCTGAAAGATCGAACAGACATCTGCAGGGTTGAATACTTTTTATTTTGTTTTTTAGATCACAATCGGATAAAAACATCCGACATAATCAATACATTAGCCAAGCAAACCATACCATTTCACAGTATCGACGACTGTCCTTACTCTAACACTTTTTCCACAGGATGTTTTGTATGGATTGACTGATATGCTGGTTATAATGCTAAAAATACCAACACATACATATCACCACACAATGCTGAAGTATCGCCGCTCCTGTTGACTAGGAAAGTGAGCAAACGAACGAACGAAGCTCGACTTATACGCCGCACATTAAATGTTATCCAATCGATACATATTTCCTGCCTGACTGACAGCGCAGCACGCAGCCATTGTGACTGGCTGAAAATAAATGAATTCATCAGTCTGCTCGGAATAAATCTTTGTGCTGCACGACTGGACGTCCTGTATTAATTACCACCATATATCACACCTCGGCGCTCCTGCCCTTTGCAGTCAAAAAAGTTGGCTAATATCTATACCAGCTGTTGATCAATGAGTTTGTTGCACGGTCGCTGGTAATGTATTGATTACCTCCATTCATCAACCCACACCCTGGTCTTCCTTTCTTGTCTCTTGTCTTGCATTGTAATATGAAAAGGTAGGCCCCAGTGTTGTGCCCTTAGGAAAGGCACTTTGCACCTATTTCCTCACTTGACTCAGGTGAAAATGAGTACCTAGCTGCGGTTAGGAACGTCCTCTCGGATTGGACGTAAAGCCGGAGGTCTGAGGAGAGCCACACCTCAAGCACGTTAATAAAAGATCCCACCGCACTTCTCAAAAAGTTCCAGGGGTCCTTCCCGGTGTGAGTGGTTCAGACAGTCTGGTCTCATATAGTATATGGAAATATCACAGGATGCCTAAACCTGTTTTTTTTTCTTCTTTTTTTGCCTGCCCATTTCATTTCCTTCAAAAATCAGAGAACCAACCAATTAAATAGGTGTGGCCAAAATCAGCATTTATACCATCAACTGAATGTGCCCCTCTTATCACATATATGTTGACTCTTATCCCAAGGCAGAACTGTGATGAGTTGCAAGTGATAGATGATGACACTTCAGGGTGGTCGTACCTGCTATAAGTTACATAAAAGCTTATCTAAGATGCATGCACTGCAATAAAAAAGCTTTACAAGAGTGGACGGTGGCACGGAATGAGCTAATGAATATGCACCGCACTGGCCTGGCTCGCCTTCAAAAGACCGTTCCTTCAGAAAACTTTTAACTGTTCTTGGCAACAGTCAGCTAAAAGTGAAGTAATAGGCAGAACCTAATATAAAATCCCTTTGTTACTCTTTCCCATATCGATGTTGGCAGATTGCCTAACAAACTTAACACGAAAGGTCCTGTTTGATGTGAGCAAGGTCGCATTAGGCTCAGAATGAACATTTCCAAAATGCTTCCCGAAATCCCTGAAGAGCTACAGCCTGGGGCTTGCAGCCTTCCCTTATAACGAACTTTAATGAACACAGAGCTGCGTCCCAGTAAAGGCAGAACATATTGATTGGGACGAAATAAAGAATTCAATGAAAGCAATTGGGGCTTATAGGCTATTAGTCAAAATAGCAATGCGGCCATCACGAGCGGATATAAAAAGGTGACTTGCTTCGAGGTTGCGGCCTTCGCAGCCTGCCAGCTAATGAGTAGCTTTTTATGATGAAAATATCTTTAATCTCGACGCTTTTACGACAGGAAGAGGCTGGTTATAAAATGTGATGAAGTCAGGGTTTGGAGCCTACAAGGTCAAGTCTGACTGCTGTTTCATGGACACGCATTTTCCATATTGCCTGGATGTAAAATTGAGTTTGTCTCTTTAGCGTAGACACATATGCAGGAAGAGAAACCAGGTGATCTCAATAAATGCAGCCAAATGTTGTACATTATCTATTTATAGAAAGGACCAAAGTACATCATCCTATTATCCAATAGGGACTAGAACACTACAATCTGATTAAGTCCATTACTTTTTAAACACTGTGGCATTATTATGATATATTGGGTAATTGGACCTTTGTTTATTGAATTCCCTTCCGGAAAAGTCAAAAGGACACCATAGATATATTCTAACCTGACAGAAGCTTATGATTATATTCATGCTGCTGCATATAATCAAATATATGATGATGGTCATTGGGAAAGTTTGCTTGTACTTTGAAACCATATCTACTTGATATTCCACAGACATACGCAAGATGTACTTGTCTCAGTATAGGCTTAGGAAGATACCTGCGCAAGATATAATCATACACAGCACATGTATATCCAACTCACACATCCAACTGACAAGTCCCTCACTTCAGTAGAAAATAAGTGAGGGGCTTTTTCATCCCTAATACCAAGTATCTGGGCTGTAAGACATTGGGCAATACATCAACGTCATCTACGTCTTCCTGCACCACTTTCACTTTCAAGACACCACTTGCACTTTCCTGAAACCCAATCAAGGCGGACAGGAATGAGAGTGTTAGCTAAACACTATGATCAATACGTCTACATACTTGGCCCTTCTCCAAGGGAAAAATGTTGCAGGCACATCATCTATAATACTTGTCAACTCTCCGGAGAAGTTTAAAGGTGTCTTTGCCAACCTTTTAGTCCAGAAAGTGTGGGTGAATGGCATCGTATACATTATGATACACCATAATGCATACGCTAAAAGAAGGCGGCAGCCATGATCAGAAAGTGCACACATAGTATGGAGCATTATTCCCAGGTATAGAGTATGATGTAAGATTAAAACGTTGTGTGGGCATTGAAATCAGCACTGTCCTTGATTTCAGATCCTTTTCGAAAGCATAATCTATTTGAAGCCTAAATAAACATTCTGTCAACTGTTTATTGAAGTTTCAAAACTCATCATTGTTCAGGTGCAGGTACAGATCCAGACTTCTTGTACCTTTCAAAAGCTGCCCTAGCCATCTTCCACAATGTGCAACATACACATACAATGATGCATTATCTGTTTTACTGAAATATCATTTGGCCAAACTGTTCACCTACCAAAACAAGACCCAAAGGTAGAAAAACACCCAAGAAACTAAGCAAGAAGAGCCGTCATCTTTTTTGCCTAGTCAGTGGCAGAGAAACAATACATCAGCCAACAAGATGTATCACAAACTTCAATTTCAAGTACACTTGGTCGGAGCCCTGACCCCTTACCCAGAGTTACTGTCAGAAGTTGACACCCCAAGGACGAATCGTGTTTCCTTATCATTCTAACCAATTGATCATGACAATGGCCCAGTCATCCAGGCTACAGGTGCAAGCTGTAACTGATGCAGTGATGGGCAGGATGGACAGATGGGATGATCTGGGCTCTGCTGATTTGATTATATGGATGACATCCACTGGGCACCCCAAAACTATATGCAAGAAACAAGAAAGCTTTTTAAAAAAGCTGGCCATAGGCCGCCAAAATGGGAATAGCTGGTTCGGTGGCATGGGTGTGCACAATTACTGACTTGCTCACCTTGCTCGAATTGTAGCAATGCTAAAAAGAGTGAATTGAAAGACCTGAAAAATAGACAGTGTTGCTTCCCTTTGCTTCCCAAAGATGGATCGCGTTCCTAAATGACGTGGACGTCAGAATTGTCCAATTGCCCCAAAATTCCCGAAACGTAATTTGAATTGTCCCGAGCTGAAATTTAGCGTCATTTTGACATCGCCATGGCGGCCTATGGTAAAAAATTGACACCATTGTCTTGACACTAATGTAATAACAGAAATGCATCAATACATGGAAAAGTTGGAGACAATGACCATGAAACATGCATGAGTTCTCCAGTCATTTAAAACATAGTTTCAACTTCAATTCTACCATTCATGTAACAGCCATCACTATAGGGAAATTTCACATCGATCTTTTAACAAAAGCAATTTTTGTCATGCCTTATTGTTTTATTCAAAGAATAAGAAAACTTTTTTGCTACCTTCTCTCCCCAATTATGCCAAAACCTCCATGGTAACAATAATATCATATGATAATAGTCTTACATATACTAATGATCAAAAGGAACATTACAATCCACAATACTCAATGGCTGGCACATGAAGCTTACATATTATAGACTACTGTAATCTCGAAATAAGTCGGTGAGTTCTCAATTTTCTCTCTCTAGGCCGTTAAGCCCTTTCTCATCACTCCGTAGGGACTTCCATTGCCAAGTTCAATTATTTCGATACCATGGAAGAGATATCCCAGAAACAGCCCATTAAGCTTCCACCCTGGTCTGTGTGACCTTCGGATCACCCATTCAAAAGCAGTATCTTACATGCGATCAAATGTTAGGAAAGATGTTCGATACAGCATGGAAATCAGCACACACATGGGTCGTAGAGATGCCTAGGCTGAAGCCGTATCTTTTATTTTGGTACATGAATGGTCAGCATAGCCTGGAATCCATCCGTGAACGCTGTGTATCCGCTCCGTTCACGGATGGATTCCAGGCTATGGTCAACAATAATATTTATTTTTTCTTGAAAAAAAA
The DNA here is from genome assembly GCA_013266295.2 of Branchiostoma floridae x Branchiostoma japonicum. Lineage (NCBI taxonomy): Eukaryota > Metazoa > Chordata > Leptocardii > Amphioxiformes > Branchiostomatidae > Branchiostoma > Branchiostoma floridae x Branchiostoma japonicum. The sequence goes on along the minus strand of CM023837.1, from coordinate 5,314,810 downwards.
GATAATCCAAGAACAATGTAACAAAGTGTGTAAGGCTACCCAATAAAGCAATGTATTTTATTGTAGAATCAGACTGATCAAAACAACAAAGTCATTGATTTTGGTCATTGATTTTTTTTACATCGTAAGTTGAAACTACATGTATACTGCACAGCAACATTTACAATGTATGAATGTGACTTTGTTATATCTCTGACCAAAACGGTTGGTTCTGCATTCTGTGGCTGGGCAGTTTTTCGGTAAGCTCAGTTTTTCGGTAAACTACCAAAAACTAGAGGACTTTGCAACTTTTAAAAAAACTGTGAAAGAGTCTGCACACTATACAGTATATCAATAGAGAAAAACTGTGGGTTTCAAACTTTCATTAAGTGATTTGAATCTCCAAATAAAGCTCTGTATAGCCATGGATTACCTTCTCGATGTACAGACCAGAAACAAAAGCTTGTTAAATCTTGCTTGGCTGAGGCAAGAGATGGATCTTCAAATGAAAGAATCCCATCAAAAAAATCAATACCTTTATCTAGTAGGAGCTGACAGTGCCTGGCTGATACAGAAAGCACATGGCCAAAAATGGTCATAAGTCTTCACTAGGGGGATATTGAGGCATTACAGGATTTCTGGGAGTGGTCACTGACTTTAGTAACAAGTATGCAAGTCTTTTGTCTCCTGTGATGACATATGGCATAAAGCCTTTCAAGGCCCAGTTGGCAGGTACTAATAAGACCATACAATTTGCTGCTTCCCAGATTTTTGCAAGATATCTATGTAGCGGCAAGAAAAAAAACAGGTCTAGGCATCCATAATATCAACATTTTTTTTTTAAATCAGAAAAAAGTGAAGTCAGTAAATCCAAGCACCAAGAAATTATATTGTTGTGGCCTAAGAATCCTGTTTTTACTGCGGCCTCTTTACTTCAGCGTGTGTGCTTTTCTTTCAGTGTGAATATGTTAGCTTCCATGCAGGGGTTAGACCCTGACCTGTTTACAGAAGTGACCAAATCAAACACTGAAAGGGTCAAACAAGCATTCAGGGTTTTTTTTCTTCATCTTGACGCAAATGGGAAGATGGGCTGTTATACTGAAGGATTGGGGGTTTCTGCATGTGAAAAATCTGTGAGAGAAAATATGCAAACCAGCTGATTCTGAAGGGATCTTAAAACTTCTTTGCTGTTAACAGCAGGGTCACATTCGTCGAAGAACATCATACGATTTTGATGGCGTAGGATTTTCAGGCAGGCTGTGGCAGAACCAACCAGCGACAAGGGTCAAATACAGTTTGAGAAAATTGAGCTTATAGTTATAGAATAAAGAAAACTCTTACATTGTTACATTTTCAAATTTACATTAATGTTATCAATTGAAAGTATTTTTGCCACGTTAAGGTTTCCCATACAAAAAAGTTTGAAAGGGACCTAGAATTACAAGTCAGGTAACAGGTTGGAAATTATAACACAAGTCATACCTTTCTGCCAAAAAATGTTGTACTTACACTTTTTCTGGAATATTTCAATGACTTTTCGCATGCAAAGTTCTCACCAGATTCTTCACACAATGAAAACCTGTTCCCCTATTAAGCAGAGCATTTCCTTTCAAACCTCCTCCCCTGTGCTCTTTCATGCCTCCCTTATGGCTAATAAAATCTGACAGTCCTTCCAACCCATTCTATCATCTTAATAATTTTATTGTATCCCTCGCATGCCCTTATATTGAACTTGAATACCGTCTCCGGCAACTTGATTCAATTTTTTACAAACGTAGTCAGTCGTCTGGCAGCATTTTACATCCGGTAAACTGTAATCTAGACAGCAGTAGTGTATCAAATATGTAAAATACAATTATGTGTATCAATCTCGGCTGACTCTGAGGGCTTCGGGACAGTCTATTGAATAATACCTTCCATGGGGACAGGGGACATCAAATATGTACAAACCTATTATGGTCCATCTATCCCAACATTTCGGTCGCTTAGACACATTTCCGGAAATGGGCGCCAAACTAATAGAATAACAAAGCAACGAGGTAATAATTTGACTCATGGTCGGAGACAGCATGTTGGATAATATCAATGTCATGCCGTCCCTTTGACCTTGAAAACTGATGGCAACAGTTAACATTGAATGATCTGGCTGTGGTAACTTCTACTTACGGACTTTTCTCTCTACTTACTATCTTTGAAGGCAAAATCATCGTGAATAGTGGTGGGATATGTGTAGGGCTGTGTACCTAATACCTGTAGTATCTGACTTATTTAGGTACAGGTCCGGAACATCTGGTATACCTGAATATAATAAAACACTTGCGGACACCATTTTTTTTACAATAAACATAGGTAAATTCTGCATCTGTACACCCAGTATAACCGCCCTTCGGCGTAATACCAGTACACCTAAAACATAATCTTCTAGGCAAAGGTGCAGAAACAAGGAGGTTCTTTTTTCATATCTCCTTCGTAGAAACAAACCTACTCTGAGGAGACTGGTGCCAGCCAAGTCACAACAGGTCTGGTTTGTGTTGTTACAACACATCTCTAACAGAGAAGCCTTACTCACAACTACAACTCAATGGATGAGATATAACAGACAAAACCAGCCTGACTCCCCTCACAACACTGACATCAGCCTCCAAATATTCCATTACTATACACCTCTGGAGACAACACACCATCCACTTCCACAGTAAAAACATAGAAATCAGAGATTTCAAACCTCCAGGAAGTATTTAGAGCTTTTGTGCATTTACTGAGATAACCTTGAGAACTTTCTGGGACCTCTGACCTAGCTTCCTGTCAGTGGCACACACACACACACATACACACACACACACACACACACACACACACACACACACACACACACACACACACACACACACACTCACACACACACACACACGTGCACCACGTGTCTAGCATGTGTAAATAACTATGGAAAAAACTACGGAAACACAAGCAAGCATACAGAGATGCCGAAAACAAAACCTCTCTGTGCACGGAGGTTATCACAATATCACTGCAAGCACAGAGAGATGACACAAAATTGCTTTAAAAGCCTTTTAACTTAAAAGCAAACTCTCTTATATCTACCTGCCCCTGAGCCAGGCTGAGGGTACCAGACTGTGTGGCTACGCCTGCATCTCCAGCCATCCGAGACCTTAACTCTGGAGACACCACACAACACTTTCCAATAAAGGTTACAGCGGCCTGAAACTTTCTGTGATCTTGAGGTTGCCTGCCAGAGGTACCCTGGCAAATCAGACCTGCAAATCCTCCGGAGAGTCTGCATGCCTTTTCCCATAAAGACTAACACTGTTAAAGGTGTTAATCGTAGCTGACTCTCTCTAATTGTTAAGGCCGTTATCAGTCAATTATTCCTAAAGTGTAATTGGTCATATGTATGCACGTTACCTGTTATCCTGAATTCAATATTAAATGTTACTGGCAAATTATTTGCATCTCCAAGTTGCATTTCCAAGTTGAATGCCAGATTGTCCAAAAGTCACAACAGAGCATCCTGAATTCATCCAAGCCGTCCTAGATTCACCGGCGTTAAACATAGCCAGGACCCCCCCATGCAAACCCTACTCTTGGTACCTTCCATCTCAAGGAAGACTGTTTCTTACCTTCAAGAACGTCAGTGTAACAAATCCCCAGAAATCTCCCAGGTAAAAGCCAGTAATGCCCTTTTGTACAGCCAAGTAAAGATGTCAAAGGTTGTTTTAGTCATGGTAGGCTGATACTTCTGCAGATTACCTGGGGGTTACGGGGACCAATGGGAGATTGTGGCACAATAAGCCCTCCTGCTCAGCATTCTGACTTAAAAATCTCTCCTTCATACATACATCATCTGTGACTTGGTCTTATCTATGGCATTCAGGAATACAGAATTCAATGCACAAGGCTCCAAATTCATTTTGGGGATAGGTGCACCAGGTAAAACCTGACATACTATTAGATTCAATCAATGTTTGAAAAATCGCAATGAACCCAAATTCTCTAGCTAACTTTTAATTGTAAACAAATGACACAACAAAGGTTTTATCACGTTTCTAACACTTATATGTCAAGATGTATACATTACAATGAATGGGACCTTTTCTGTACATAACCCTACACAAACATCTCGGTACATGGCTACACCCACACAGTCAAAAATTAGGTGCATAGCTCCAATACTTGGAGCACAAGAGTGCACATCCACCCAGTATTTCAAGCCCTGGTGAGCTGCATACTTACATTTCATTTCTCTCTATATCATAGTATAACACTAACATAATTAAGTATTCAGATCACTGCCACCAGTAATTTGAGTAAAGAAAAAAACTGTTAGAACTTAGATGGTTTACAGGTAGATTTAGGAAGGAATTAGGTTATATATAAAAGTACGCTTGAAATTATATATATATAATATACAAATATTCGTCATACGTAATGAGCAAATGTTTTCTGATGTTCTATTGGTGTACATAGCAAAATGATTTATTGTATCATGTATTTAATTACAGAATAAACAAAAATGTTGACATTGTTCCCTGGCACCAGCTGGCTCTCTGTGACTTTCTGATTTTATTACAGCAAACACCTGTCAGTGTTAACAACACTCAATATACAGAGTATGAGTACATGTATGCTCATTTCATCTTTGGTAATATCATGTTCATATGACACTAGAAATAGGAAGAGTTTTTTACATAGATATTTACAATTAAGCGCTGTAAGTTCATGTATCTACCTGGAAAATGCCAACATTTGCTGCCACTTTCTCATTGGTTGATCCACAAATTGCCATTCTTTCATTGGTTGAACTACTAATTGTGATGGACTGACAGGATCAGTGTATTGCTACATAACAAAGTCTGATCCATCATTCACTGCTTTTCAGAAGAATATGTTGACAGCACACTCTCCAGCCAAACCATAATAACAGACACCGCAATGTACATGATAATAGATATGATTCATTCCAACACCAGCTGTAATCAAAACCTTGAGTCTGCCATGTGTAAAAACCTCGTAAATCCAGTATTTGTCCAGTATGTACATCCGTGCTGACCAGGCAATACGTTTTCCTAACTAGGCCACCCAACCTCACTGAGGAACGATCTCTGCTGTAACTCTTGACAGGGTCAGGCTCTATCGCTCTCACTTAACTCACCAGCCACCCATCCCCAGCTGCCAACTGGATTAAATCCCCTCAGATTGCCAATACGTTTTGTGTAACAAACGGCGGAGACCCCCAGTAGCTTTCAATCTACCCCTAGGAGAGCGCTGCGTTAAACAGTAAAGAGAGGGGAAGGCCAGCTGGCAAGGCCTTGGTCACTCTTTATAGCCCTTCACAATCAGTATCAAAACCTGATCCACTTTCAAGAAAAGAAACTCTGGACGTCAATGTCACAGAACACAGTAATTATCAGCGACCCCTGGAGTCTCTGACATTGCGATAAAAAAGTAACACAGTGCGACAAAATCTTGAACATCTCGAAGGAATTTTTACCTGAAAGCTGGGACTGTATCTAAACTCTTACCTGTACCTAAAATCTTGGTACACTGCTCTACTCCCATATTCACAGCTGCAAATTTTGAAGCATTTTACAGTTTACAGACTGGAAGCTATTGTTTGTTTCACCTGAACGGACCCCTCACTCAACACACCTGGGCATTCAAGTCGATATTTTGTTTACGTTAAGACTCTGTTGCCATATGGGCCCACCTTATATTTGCACTGTTGGGGCATCAGAAATCAGGCACAAGGCACCAGCTAACGATATGTCAAGTGTTTGACGATTCCCACTGTGTTTGTATATGCTAACATTCCAAGCAAACATTCTCTCCCTGCAAAGAGATTAGAAATAACTAAAATACCCTCACATAAAACCAACGATCTACTCAACAGCTAGCTAGTTTTTATTGTATGTATATCTCTTACACACAAGCTAGGGTTATTAGTAACAGAAGAAGTGTCGAGAGTTGGCCTATATAAAGGGAGGTTTGACCACGGTCTAATTCACACCAAACAAAATCATCAGGCCTGCCCCCAGGCGAGTTGGGGGTCAGACTGCACAAAGGAATACCGGGTCATGGGCTGATCAGGTTCATGTGGATAGTATATACTCTCCTCTAATGTCAACTAACCGTCCTTTTCTCTTCACGGAGACTCTTCGCTTCGAGCTTGCTTAACGCCTTTCTGGAATACGTCAACAAACACTAACACTCAAGCCTGGGCATAAACCGTAGAGACAGGGCTTTTGAAAATTCGCTCACCGCGAGTGCGGTACACTGGCCACAAGGTGGAAATTCTTGGAAGCCCAAACACCCCCACCCTTCCCTGCCCTGATACCCCCTTTTGAGTAACCGAAGGAGTAAGTTCTGTAGGCCCTAGTTAGTCAGAATTAGGCCTGATTCGGTACATTCACGAGAAAAGGTACACGCACCGTGAGGAGGCTCGCTGACACGACAACTATGACCGCCGTTTTCATGAAGAAATCCTTTGTCCCTAAGACCAAACAACGCCTAGAAACTTCAAACATACCTTCTAACCACACTGAGAAGTTATCCCTGAACATATCGAAAGGAATAGAAGCCAGAGTACGAACTAAAACGCCGTCCAAACCACCGACCCCCCCTCCCCCACACAACGTACAGTCGGCCAACACCACAAAAATCAAAACTGTTGGTGAAATCGACAGAGAAAGGCCCCAAGAAACTTGTCGTTCCAGCAGCCGCGTGGCACAACACAACAAATCCACCACTATCAGACTATTCATAACCATAGTCGGTGTACCAGCAAGCCGAGACTTAGACAACACTTACCTCCAAACGACGAGAAACAGCTACAAACTCGACATGGCATCGACTGTGTCTCCAATTTAGCTTAGAGCGCCGCCATATTTAAACGTGACGTCACTGGGACTTCCGCATTATTTATTCTAAATACCTGGACTGCCCCACGCGCAGTTCCTGCCCTGAAAAGTACGTCACAGGTGGAAGTTCTGGAAAATCCTAACCAAAGACGTTTATCGGTGGATTTCCCACGAAACCCTTGAAACTGTCGAACAGTGTTAACATTTCACAGTTCAGAGACTGAAACAATGACGTTATTTCCAGCCGTGTTTGTCATAGGAAGACTTGAAAGTCTGTTGAATCAGCTTTCGTGGACAAGTGCCAGTTCCACACCACAGTGCTTCTGTTCTACATGGAGGTCAAAAATAGACTTTCGTGTTATGTACATACTTGTAATGTGTTCATATGCAATGTTGTATGGCTATACTTTTATGATTCACCGTCAAGTGATGGAGAAATAGAAACGGAAGTAGACCCGTGAATAAGAACTAAGGTAACTATGAATACACACAATACATGTAAGAAAGTCCCATCCATAGCAGAATACAACAGCACACTTGGTTTCATCTACCTCGCGTATAGAATTTTGCTTCAATTTGCTGATTTTTTTTCTTCAAAAATTCCACTCATTCACAAAATGTTGATCTCAAAGCAGACGAAGAGAAATTGAGTAATGTACCGGTAAGTGTCTGTATGTGCTTCTTCGGGTTACGTGTCTTAACTTCTTTTGGCAGAAGACTCTCGACACGGGTATGTGTATGTGCCATCCTTCGCAAACATGTGTATGTGCCATCCTTCGCATTTTTTCTTTAATCCACAACGTAGTTGGGAGGCTATTGTGTGTTTGTTGTTGTTGTTGTTGTTGTTGTTGTTGTTGTTGTTGTTGTTGTTGTTGTTGTGGGAGGCTATTACTAGTAGTATGTCAGGCACGGGAAGATAGTCCCCGAAGCTGGTCAACAGCCAGCAGGCATGTTGGCCTGGATTCTGTCACCAACTGGTGGTGCCAGTGGTAAAATCCATAGACGTAAACAGAGAAACTCGCAATAATGAATAAACTAAATTAAATAGGAAATTCACAAAAACTCTAAATATTTTACAGAGGTATAACATCTCCGATTTCTTGTGAAATCCTGAAATCGTGATGGGCCCATACTCACCGACATACCCATTCTCAATAGATACTAATTTTTGCATCACTGCAAGTTTACTAAACTGCAATTTTACTAAATGTTGCTGGGTGTCTCTTCTTCCGTCCAGTAAATCCACTCTTTCATAGCTCCAAGCAGACGTCGGATGGGAAGATTGTGAGATCAGGCGTGAAATCGGCGCAAGTCAGAAGGAGGTCACAACCTTTCAACTCAACCTCTGATTGGAGAGTGCCCTCAAAGACACTACTCTCCAAGCAGAGGTTTGGGTTTTGGGCTTATTTTTGGCGTGTTTTTTAGGCTTTTTTATCGGGCTTTCTTTTTTCACTGAAATTTTGTTTCCACTCAACAAAAATTCAGTGAAAAAAGAAAGCCCGATAAAAAAAGCCTAAAAACACGCCAAAAATAAGCCCAAAACCCAAACCTCTGCTTGGAGAGTACAAAGACACTAGCCTAGATACCATCTTTCTTTTATGTACGTTTCCATACTCCAGCTAGCCGCGATTTGTTTTTCTCAGGTCAGAGGTAGCTCCAGGCTGACTGACGATGGGTCCATAATGGTCGGTCCCGGTAACCTCCTCTCCGTATTCTAATGTCTTAAGAGTGATTGTGGTAGCCTGGGTACCATCCTATTTATATGCCGGGGCTCCCATACTCGCTCCCTAAAAATATTTTTAGGGAGCGAGTATGGGAGCCCCGGCATACAAATAGGATGTGTAAACCCATCTGTCCCCAAAGTTTGGCGTTGTCAATCAATCTTGTTTACCCCCGTCAATCGTTCTTTGGTGTATTATGACGTTGCCATCAAGAAATCGGAGACTTCAGAAAGTTTCGGGAAGTATGCAATCCCCGGCTTCCTGAATTCCCCCATGTCGACCACTAATTCGTGATGGCTCACGGTCAGATTCTCAGAGACCTTCATGTTCAGCCCGGCCCATTTCCTGAGCCTGACCTTTTGTCATCCTGCCTGTCAATCTTCCCCAACTCACATGTTGTCAACCTACTCTGTCAAACAGATACACAGCCTAGCCACCCAAAACAATACTTCCGTACCCGAAAGCAAATATTGAAGACATGTAAGCACTGGTTCTTTTACTTTTTTTATTCAAGACGAAACAATGTAAAAATTTTCCAGATACCATATTTACATCTCAAACATAAAGTGTACGTTTTTCAAAGTCCTCTTTCTCTTATGCGCAACACGTTAGTACAAAGTATGGAGTATAAATAAACTAAAGCTACAGAAACATATCGTTTTTACAGCGATTAGATCCACACAACTGTCGCACTCGGAGTGACTACAACACCTATATCGATGTTGAGTCGGCATATGTTCAGTTTGGTGTCAACTTCTAACTACCCTCAAAATACCTTTTCTTCAACAACAACCATCAGAAAGGAACATCTGTATATTCACATTTCTATAAATAAACTATTAGTACCTATGATATTTTACACAATTTTGACAAGTGGCAGTATGAACTCAGACTGGCTGTTATGTTTGAATCTGTCCCTCCGACTGGCAAGATGTCTGACGCGATATATTTCCTTATATACAGTAACAATACCGCTATTGTGGCCAAGGAGCCGATTTATAGAAAAAAGCTGAGGGCAGAACAGGGATTGTTTACTTTCCCTGTACGCCAGAGAAAATGCTCCCTGCAGTTCAAACAACATCGGTGCCTCCGCAAACACCCAAAACCAAGGTACCAAAAATACTGACTGTTTTGCATAAAAAGGTCATTTATTAGAAGGTTACTTCTGCATGTATTCTGACCCTCTCACTACCCGTTTTCCTAGCCCTGTCTGGCTGCATGTATGTATCCTAAAGTACATCACCATAACAACAAGAGTCAAAGCGTCACTCACTTTCAGAGTATCGATGCCAGTCTTATCTACTAGGAAGTTTACATGGATTTCCTTTGTGGTAATCTCTGAATTTCTTGTGGACCTGTTTGGTTTCGATTGTAAAGTATTGGGAACTTTTATTGATTTTGCCTGGAGCACTGGAAAGTATGGACCTGAAAGCAACCTGGCACCAGCTCACATAGTTCGGCCTTAGTTCTGCCAAGGAGGTTTAAGACAGTCTTAAACTTTCTTGGTTTTGCGGCACCTAGATCTATATAAAGAAGGGATGAATGTCTGTTTTTACAAAGTCTGTATCTAGTGACGATTCTGTACTAGTGACACCCGCAGTTTGCTGCTACCATGTCGTCGTACTGTTTCAATATAACGTTTTCTTCGTCGTCGAAGTAGAGGAGGTTGATGGAGTAGAGTTTGTTGGGTACGCAGCATGGCTGACCCACGTCGTCTTGTAACCTATGGGGGGAGACAGAAAGACAAAACATTTAACAAAGGGAGAAAACTTTTGTAACACAATCTGACAGCAATTCTTGCAATAACAATCCGATCCCCTCACTGTGTTCCAGGATCACCCAATTGGGCAAATTTTACATGTCCATGTAATCAGACCAAATGGCAAATGATCTAATGATTGTGAGTCTGCTACTCTATATTGCATTTGAAACAAGAAATCAGAGATTTCAGAAGTATGCAAGCCTCGGCTTCCTGAATTCCCCCAATCCCTAGCCCTTCTGAGACCCTCATGTTCACCCCGGCCATTTCCTGAGTCTGGCCTTCTGACTGGCCTTCTGTCATTCTGCCTGTCAATCTTTCCCACCCACATGCTGTCCACCTACTCTGTCTGGACAAACAGATACTAGTACACAGACTCGCAGCTCAGCCACCCTAAACAATACTTTCGTACCAGGAACATAGCACTGATAACCATTGAGCTAAAATGACTCCCACAACTGACCTTAGCGCGTTCATGATGGACTGGACCGTGGCGTGGTTGGTGGGTTTCTGAGACTGGCCCAAGGGGAACGGACACTTGCCCTTGCAGTGATAGGCGTTGTAGCCCTTAGGGGAGATGATCCATCCTGACCAGCCAATGGCGTCGAAGTCCACGTACAAGTTGCGTCTAGTGCACGGCTCGAATTGTCTGTTCCTGAAACAAACATGGGACCTGGGCATTAGCTTGGAAGTACATGTAGGTAGATTCCGTATTATTACGGATGCTGATTTTGAGGGAAGGGGAAAGATGGATGGATGATATGGATGGATGGATGGATGGATGGATGGATGGATGGATGGATGGGTGGATGGATTGATGGATGGATGGATGGATGGATGGATGGATGGATGGATGGATGGATGGATGGATGGATGGATGGATGGATGGATGGACAGTAATGAATGAAAAAATAAAGAAGCCCCTGTTTAACTCATGGATTGATTGACCACGGGAGCTAACTCACGTTGGATGCCGCTGTGCCGACCTCTCTACTCGCGTTCTGTTGTTTTTCCTGCTCGCTGTTTTCTCCACCGTGTTTGTCCTTTCGTTTCGCCACTGCTGTTGTGTCTCGGGGCTTGGGTCGTAGTAGTTGTTCAAGATTTCCTGGTTTGTCGACGCGCTGTCGTAGTAATCGTAGTCTTCGCCGTTAGTCGGCGCACCTGAGACCAAAAAAATCAGATGTCAGAATTTTTGAAATGGCAACGACTTCTATCGTGGCATATAAGTAATGCGAAGTGTCACAATGCAAAAGCAAAAATATTATAGAAGCTGTCTGTTATGGCTATTTGTGTAAACTCATATAAAACAAGAAATCATAGCAAACATACACACACAAGCAAACACACACGCATTCTACTGATAGTGACTTTGATCCCAATGTTTTTCAGGTAACACGTTCCACGTACTTTCATAGGTTGCCGCTGATGCTGATCTCGATCTGCCGTCGTCACTAAAGAGAACCAGGATTGGCTCCTTACTTCTGTGGTGCTCCTTCCTTTTGGCGAATCTGGAAATAGAAATCATGTGTAAATGACACGTCCAAAATTCCACGGTAATCGTAGCGAAAAGAAGGGGAGCACTAAGTAAAAGCAAAAAGAACATGGATATCAAGAATCTAACGCACCTGATGACACTCTGGTCCAGGCTGCTCCCCGTCAGGGATGCTATCGTGACCAGGAGGCCGAAGTTGGTGTTCTTGTCGGCGACCCAGTCCTGTACAGCCGGCTTGATGTTGAAGACCTCCCAGCCGGAGCCGTGCAGTCCGATCAGACGGGACGACACCAGGCGGTTCCCCTCGACCTGCCAGGCCAGCTGCGGCGCCATGATCTGGTACACGCGCACCTGCGGCAACACAACACGGGTTCTCGTTAGATCTAGAATAGACCAATCCTGACTGTCCATCACAACTAGCAGTTCAACCAATGCTAGCATGGCAACCAATGAGAGAGTGGCTGCATGTCCGTCAAATATTTGCATTTTTTAAAATGTTTTCATTTTTCATTTATACGTTTTGGTGGAGGTAGGTGGGAATATAAGGTCGGTCGATTCACTCCAATATGTAACGGCTTTTGCATCGCTACTCAAAAAAGTCTTCTCTTTACACGGCAAACGGGGTTATACAACTTATCATGCAATCGTTTTCAGTCTGATAACACCTGCACAAACACGGGGCACGACCTCACAAAGGCCGCGGGGAATTAGCTATAAACACTGCACTTTCATGAAACCAAACTCCAAGATTTATTCCCATTATCAAAACCACTTTATATCAGAGTCACTGTGAGGTCTGGAGTAACCCGGCACTTGGAATTCTTGAAAAGACGACCTCACCGACACGTACGGTGGGGTTAAGTACTTCATTATGCCGATAGCTGTGGGCGGAACCATAATATATGATTCCTACATTCTTTTGAACTGGGGTGTGGTGTTTCTGTTCAATACAATATTGTCTTCCTACTAAAGGATAGTTCCCATTCCCTTTCTTGGAAATGGTGGCTTCTTAGCCACTTTGGAAGAATTACGGAAGGTTCTTTGAAAGTCAAAGCTCCCGAAGGTATACCATTGGTCAGATAGAACGACTTGTAACTGAGGCTGTGATATAGGAAGCTTCTTTGCACATTTTCAGTATTGTAGACGGTTCCACGGTGACCATCACGCAGGTAATTCAAGATTTCAACTCACCTCGTAGAAATGCTGCCTCCTCATCATGAACTTGGACGTGAATCTTGGCCTGACCTTGAAAAGGTGCAGTTCGGCGTCCAGGACGTTTTCCGTTGTCGACACGGAAGAGACGTTGAAGAAGAAGAAACTTCTGTGCAGCACATCTGTATTGGAAAGGGTAACAAACCGTCAGTCATTGACATACTTATAGTTTATTTGTATTTAGCAACATTAAATGGCTTTCATGATATGCGTGACCTTCAATCGTCCCCTTCTGGGCAAGTATTAATTATAGAGTCGTGACTGAATTCTGGGGGATACAGTCATTAAAAAATCCACAAGTACACTCGTCATATATACTAGTAGTTCCCCCACGTCGTCATGATGTGGCAGAAATGCCTCTCCCTCACTCCCACCAAAACCACGCTCTGACTATTGAAACAGATGGCATGCACATGGGGACGTAGTGATCTGGATAGCCCCCCATAACTACACTATCAAAAAGTCTACAAATATTCCCCACAGATGCGGTGTTTGTTGACTGGGCTCTTGTCCATTTTCATCTCACGAAATCATTAAGTCGAATGCTCCCCCGTCCTTTTGGCCTTGTCGCAGTGAAGAAGCATGTGTACGCCATGTGTGCCAGTGCGGCCATCTGCAAACCCTCCAGGACCGTGTTTGGTTAGGTGAAGATGTTTACCGACTACCTGACATTTATCAGCCACGAATCTGAAGGCACCTCTTTGTCAGGAGAGAAACCGTTAAATTATGTTGCTGAATAAATTTGGAGTTGGTTTTAAAGCCACGTTTCCATCCTTCTGAAGACTATGGACATGGTTTATTCTACATATCATATTATCTGTTCTACGACATTTTCGTGCACCGTGTGTTCTCTATTGTGCTGGAGTGGTTATGAGGACACGCGGTTCTTTCCCAGTGATGCTATCACCACACCTGGCCCTATAGGGGTTAAAGAACTCTGCCGGAAGCTAATATTCTAGGCTCACCGGCATTGACGCTCAATTGTCCGAGAGTAACATTAGTAATAACTCCAGATTAACTTCTAATCCCCTCCCCTTTTCTCTCCAGATGTGTCTTGTTGCTTTCAAACAAGTCGACCCTTCCCCGGGGGTCAGAGTCCAGAGAAAAAAACGGACTGACGACGTTTTGTCTTCTTGCAAATCACAATGTGCTTCCTTCTCGGAAGTGATAATCGTCCCTTTCTTATCCCATCGACGGAGACAATCGTCCGACATCTTGGAGACAATTGCGACCCATCAATAAATTCACACCTTCCTCTTGTATTCATTTCAAGGCTTGGGTTGAGGAGGCACTTGAGTCTGAATGTGTGAACGTGTATTGGACAAATACACAACGATGGAGAGTCCTCTTCTCGTTGTAACTCAGATGAAAGGAACTTCTATGGTTTCTACCCGTGATAAAGGGAAGAATTCTCGTCAAAAGCAAGTCTCAGAGCCGAAGAAAGAACCATTGTTACCTCAGTTTATACAGAAAAGCGACGACGAGAGGCTCGATCTAAACGCTTACAGACACTTTTTTCGTCTGCAGAGATATTTCAAACCCGGAGATATGTAGGATTTCTTTTTTTTCGGCATTTTAATCCCTGGCTAAATACACTCTGACAGGTCCAGAACTTGCTGACTCTGTCGGCAGCACTCTAGTGTCATCCTTTTGTAGCCACAGATTTATTGGTCAAAGATATGAAGGAAAAAGTCTTTTGTGACCATTGTCTGTCCACCTACCACCGAGAAAACCTTTAAACCGTTGGTGGTCTTCTCTTTGACGAGCCCCAATTTCAAAACGGATCTGGTTTGGGTCCAGAACTAACTCACTATGTGTAGCTACAATATTGACAGCAGATGTGCACACATACATACAGTACCTGCCGGGGTCATATAAAAACTTCAAACAGCCAGCTGACGTAAGAAACATCCTCATGACGCATGTCAGTGAGGAGGTGAGAGATCCTACAGCGCGAATTAATCAAGCCAAGGACCGTATTCAAGTCTCGGTGATAGGAAGTTGTTTTGATTGAAAGTAAACCCTCTTATGTTTGTTTCCAAAGTGTTTTTTTCATACATTTCAAATAACAGACCTTGCAAATTATCATATAGCCTTTTTCCCCTTTCTAGAGAAGAACTACATGTAGTATTCATTGGGGAGTGCTTAAATTATGTTAGTCGTGAGGTCGACAAAAAGCATGTAATCAAACCATTTCCCCGTGACGCGCAAACTTAGCGATATCTTTAATACGTGTGAAATTAGTATGGTCCTTTCTACTCCTAAATGGCCTTTCCTTTTAGAACGCCCGACTGTGATGTAAATGACCGTTTCTTCCTCCAGTGTCGGTACTCTGGAAGGCGGTCGGCCATTTTCCGCTCGATCGAAAACGGCCATTTCTAGCCCAACACCTGTAGATAAAGGCGGACTGGAATCCTGACGTACGTTTACAATACACAGTCCGCCGGACCTAAACCAACGTCATATGGCGGTCAAATAGTACGTCAGTCCCGTCCGTTCCCTCCAAACAACCTACCAAAACTGGAGAACCAACCCAAGTATAATACACATACACAAACATTGATAACCATCTGCCCCCCTAATACACATTCCCTCACTCTAATAGGTATTACATTGTAGGTTTCAGCTGCTGTATCAATCCTCCGTAAGGCTCGTTACTATACACCGTAGGAAGTATCTATACATTGGGTTCTAGGTTGTTCTTGTGGTTAGATGTGTATCATTGGTACAGATAACTCCCTGTCCCGTTCCGAACTAGTTGTTCCGAACACTGAAAAGCTGACGTACCTTTGTCCGGAAAACTCCTGACGACGTTCGCTGAGAGCGGGTTGGGAAATCGCACGATCCCATCCGGGTCGGAAATGGTGTTGTACAGATCCAGCATGTACTGCGGCGGCCTGAAATGTCGCTTGGGCGCCGGCGGTCTCTCAGGTAGTCCGAAAACTTTCTTCAATCTTTCGATTGCCTCGTATTCCATGACGGGCTCGTCTTGGTGCCCACCGCTAGTCGGTCTGGCCGCAGATTGGTCCAAAAGGAATGCACAGGCCACGAGCAGTCCGAATTTCCACATGGCGATGGTCTGAGAGAAAAAAAGTCTTCTTGTTGTCACTGGTGTAGGTAGAAGTCCCGAGCGTGGTCCCGCGGCGTGTTGCTGCTCGCGTGTCCCCGACTGCGTGTGAGGTAACGTGGCGCACAAACCCCGCCTTCTCTCCGGTCACCTTGACAGAAACGTCACTAATTTCAATGGGGATTTCTCGCCTGCATAAAGAGCCTTTGAGGCCGTGATTGGCATATTGACATTGTAAACCTGTGATTCGCCCAATCGGAGATGTTGATTATTTCAATTGCTTTTCAGTAAGACCTGCCAATCTGCCCCGGGTGATTATGGGTAGGTGTCATATTAACACCTTTTTCTAATTAGCTCGTGACAAATAAGAACGTATTGTCTTCTGTACAAAACATTCGTCACAAACCGTCCAGAATGACTCCCACAACTTCGTACTTGCAAGATATTGTAATGCAACCGTGAGGTAATGATTTTTTGTGGAATTTTGTGTATGAATTTTGTACTTTTTTTCCCTCGTACAACAAACTAGAGGAGGTTCTATACACATAACAATACACATTGTTGAATTAATCTAAACAGAAGAGACGAAATACACATGTACCATGTTAGCCGCACGCCATGTGAAGGTTTGGTATGAATTTTGTTCCGTTCAGATAGACTGACTCATACTCAACGGTTGGATTTGAACAAATCTCTTGACAGTTTATAGTTGGCTGCCGGAAGTCATCGGAAATTGTCAGCTTGTTTCGTGCGTTTACCGACCCAGGGGAGGTCTATCGGTCGTAATTGCTGGTCAACAAACACGATTTTGACACAACACAGGATCAAATACTCCAGAAAAACCACCATGGATAGCCATGGTCAAAGATATAGAAATGTTGCGGGGAAAATTTAATATGCTTGTGCGTCGCACTGCGGAGAATATCAACAATACACACACTGTCAAAAAGGGTGTAGTTGTCTTTGTCTTCAGATTATAAAATAAAAGCGAGTATTCGCCTCGATAATTGGAACAGGAAAAGTGTTGGTCAAATATGTTTGCTTTGCTAACGGGAGCCAATCGACCGTGTCATTGCTGCACTGGGGGCCATCACTTCACCATTGTGTGCCAATATATTCGCAGCTAAGCCCTAGTAATCACCAGAATTGTCTTACATGGAAAATGAATTCCTTGGATTAAGTCAAGTGGACGCTTGGGGACCATTCATTTATTTAGAAGGTTATTGGTATGAAAAAGCGCACGACCTCCCAGTCTGATGATTCTGTGGGGGAAACCCGACAAAGTAAAACGACATACGTAGCTGCAATTTTTGGTTTATAATCTGTAGCACGATGTATTAGCACCTGTATTTAGGTCAGATTAAACCTTTTTACAACTTACCAACACGAGAGAACCCGTAGAAAAGGGGACAATTGTAACGCTAGGCTGTTCGCCCCCTTGTGACGTTGTTCTGACGACATCTGTATTGTATTTTTTTGGCGGGAACCGTTATGGGTTTTGCCCGGTACTCGGAACATGACCCTCCAGTCCTCGCTGAATCCCGAGCGCTGCCCGATGTTTGCCGACCCTCTTGGATGCCATGGCGCGGCATTCTCTCCCTCAGGCAACGCGCACAGACTGTTGACATTGTTTCTTACCTGGAGTCCTGCAGGAAACAATGCCAGCACCTGTTCAATCAAACCACCAACTTATTATTTACACGCACGACCCGTATATTTTCCACCTCGACGCAGCCAATCGACGGGCTCAAAGCTGAAGAAATCAGGACCTCCCCATCCTATTGGCGGCCATCCTCCCGTGTGTTGTTGCCCCCGTTGCTATGGTGATCATAAAGTTGGACGATTTTGTCTGACAAAAGTTAACTCTTGCCACTAGAGGAAATCTTTTAGCAGTTTTGTGTGCAAGTGGTGTCGTCAACATTTGTTCAGCCACCCGCCATTGCAAATTATTCTGACATGTGGTCAGAGGGCCCAGGCTAAGCAAACCCCGTAAAGAGTTCCCCCAGAAATAGACGTGCCGAGACACAATACACGGCTCGACCTCCGGGTTCTACCCCATTCAACAAGACTTTACATTCCACCAGAAGAGTGGAAACTGATGAGAATATTCCTCCGTTAAAACCGCACACTGGAATATCTTCCTTGTGACAAGTTTGGGTGCCTATGATCTGGTCAATCTGACAGTCTGTCACTCTATGTTGATCTGTTGCGCTGAATAAACGGGAATAATATTTATCCAATATGTATTCACACTGATAGTACCATTTCAATTTTAAACTCACAAAAACACAACAGGACATCTGTATCTTTCCAGACTCCACAGTTAAAGGTTTGTCTTGGCCGTTATGACGTTTTTTTCTTAGTGGACGGGGGAGGGCGGATTTGTGTGTAGGTCTATCATTGTTTTCACGAAATAAGACTATATACTAGTATCAAATTTACAAAGACTTATATACAATATAGAATTCATCTTAACCGCCACTAGAAAGGAAGATAGAAAACGATGAGTATCGTCTTATCATCGTCTATTTTCCCCATCGCCGTACATTGTTTGTTGATATGAAATAGAAACAAGTTGGAATCCTGTCCACAATGACGACCATGATTGTTTCACCCTGTGATGACGGCACATAAAGACCGGTGTTGAGATAGCGTGAGGAGGAACACCGGTCGTTACCTCCACCTGACTAAACTGCTTTGTCGCACCTTCTCGGGCAGAAAATTACGGGCTTTGTGTTGAATACAGGTAACAATTTCTGCAATTTCGAACTACAATGGCTTTGAGGCCTCTCCTATTGCCACCTGTGCCAGAGGGCCGCCCCTTATAAAGTGCAGTTGTTGTGAGCTGGAGTTTGGACATTCTCCCGCCATTTTAGCGGTTACAGAGCGTTTAGGACGCTGTAACCCGTGTTTGTGTTGTCATGGTAACATCATCGTTGTTTGCTGAAGACAGCGTAAGAAAACATTCCTCTAGCGCTGCCTCGCAATGTCCATGTACATACTACATTCTGTACACACACAGTGTTAGTACTACCGTTGAATTAGAATTTGGCATTAAATAGGATGCACAAGTCTTTATTTTCCCAGGTGTACGGAGGACAATCATTGGTATAACTTAGGATTGAGGAGTTGCAATATTCACTCTATCTCTTCAGCACACGGGAGATCCTCATAACTTACTTTCCATGGCGAACAAAAAAAAAAACAGCGCTTTGGACGGACCTCCACACAGACATCGCAGCTTAGCATTTACCTTTCTGTGCCACTAGATAGTGAAGAAGCAGTAGTATCAAAAACAAAACAACAATTATGATAATGTTAAAAACTACAGTGAGACCCAAACTTTGTGTTTTCTCTTGGCATTTCGCTATCTATCCTTTATAACAGCAGGATACCTCGACTCAAGGAGCTTCAATTGAATCTCCTTTAACTCTGACACGCTAGAGGAAGGAGAAAGCTGGTTGAGGCTGGTTCTGTTTCTGTTCTAGCAAGGACAAGCTTCTATCGCTGAGAAGCCATTGCCCGAGACAAAATTGTCTATCCGATACGCATTTGTTGAGTTAGTCTGGTCACTGGCTTCATTTTCTCCTTCCTTGCGATGTGACTCAGACCTTGTCGTTTATACCCAGAAGACAATGCCCCCCCCCCCCCTTAATACCCGCCAAGAGTTGCATAGAAACAGGACAGAAAAATACATCCCTATACGATACCTTTAACCAATAATGATCAAATTCTATCACAACTTTTTTTTTAACAGGATGATTATGATTTAAAAAAGGGAAAATTTTGGGTGCGACTGGTCAAAAAAACACCCTGACCTAATTATAACCAACAATTGCCCCACTGACAAAGGATAAGGCAAAGTCATTAGTATTCTTTTATGTCTACTGTCCGCCCCTGGCTTTCATGGTTAACTTCGTGTTTGTGTTGTGAAGGTCAGGTAGAAGGTCGGATCTTTTGTGTAGTCTGGGGACAA
Source organism: Branchiostoma floridae x Branchiostoma japonicum (assembly GCA_013266295.2). Classification (NCBI taxonomy): domain Eukaryota; kingdom Metazoa; phylum Chordata; class Leptocardii; order Amphioxiformes; family Branchiostomatidae; genus Branchiostoma; species Branchiostoma floridae x Branchiostoma japonicum. Next base: position 5,294,729 of record CM023837.1, on the reverse strand, counting down.
CTCTGTACCAACGGGCCAAACCCCATGGCGCCAGCGCAGTCGTACGTTCAGTGATGGCTGAAAACTTCACTTCGCTTTTGGCGCTTTTATACGGCAAGGATACTCTCCTAGGAGAGGTTTAGGCTTCGGCGTATTTTTGGCGTGTTTTTAGGCGTTTTTATCGGGCTTTCTTTATTGTACTGGTATCTATTTTTACGCCAGTCCAACCGAATGGCAAAATGGTAACTGCCTGGCAAATGGATACAGCCTGGCCAATTTCATACTTCCTTGCAGCCCCCGAAAGAGATTACGGCAAGGAGGTTAACCTCCTTGATTAGGGATTGAAAAAAACAACAATGTTTGACACATCTCTCTCTAGTTGCTAATGTTAATGGCCAACATCATCAAGTCTGTTCTTGGGCTAGTTTTCGTCTTCTTCTTTTTGACAAACGAAGTTTTCCAAGAGAGGTTGGAATTCCCAGAATACTCTGCCACCACCAACCACAGACACCCTTACATGGGCGCCTCTTGCGGGTTGAAGGCGAAAGACAATCAGTGTCGCTCGGGCTGGACTGTGACAGTGAGGATTCGGTTGGCAATTACTTTCCCCAAGGATATTTCAGGAATCCTATAATGTTCTTGCTTTCCCCCAAAAAATGTCCTTTGTTCGGTCAGTAGGACAAGTAAGGAAATGTGGAGTCGCTGATTCTCCTGTACATAACAATGTGTTCATGATAAGTTATAAAATCGTGGACAGATGAGAGCGGTGACAACGCCGATGATGAATGATAAGCAATTGTGAGACTAAATCATAAAGAACAAAATATTGTAGTATCGTGCCGTCAGACGGTTTGCTGGTTACATTACACATATACATCACTATTGCATGAAAGGGAGTTGTACTTCTGGGCCACAGTAGTATGTGACATTATTAGTAAAATGTTTACTTTTCGGCCACGGTAGTATGTAACATTATCATTAAAAGGTTTACATACTAAATTTTAAACGTTACTGTGTCACCTTGTCGGGCTCTGTGATGGGTCTTTCACATACGCCGAAAACGTAAACAACTTAGACAGCAAAGGGTTTTAGGAAAGACGTGTAAAATGGCCAAACCAAGTCAGGCGCGAACACTTTTTTGTGTCACGAAAGTGGAAGGTTTTTGACAAGTTTGTGTGGATTGCCAGTTAAAACTTCACACCTATGCTCCAGGTGTGCCGCGAATTACAGAGAGGTGAGAAAGTGTTGTGTGAGGATAAACATTTTGGCGATAATTAGAGTATTGTTATGGCAAGGTCTTGTGCAGACAAACCAACAGACCGTAAAACTAGAGGAACAACTTATCGAACAATGTAAACTGTGCACGCGGGCAGTACAGGCAGACCGGAGCAACCCCCTGTTTGCACCGACCATTTTAACCGTATACGGGGCTCTGATTATGTACTAGTACTAGTGTTAGTGCTAGTACATGTACTAGTGTTCTAATTGTATATACCTTGTATATACCGGGTTCTGTTTTTTTTCGCTCGGTCGGTCATCAGATCTCGACGAACAAGCAGGACACGTTAACAAAAAGAAAACTGCACGAAGTTGAAAAAACATGTCTGGCGCGTACACAAACCGTCTTTCGGCGCCAATAAAATTGCACACACACACACACACACACACACACACACACACACACACACACACACACACATACACACACAGTTACGCACACACACACATACACATATACACACACACACAGTTACGCACACACACACATACACACAGTTACGCACAAATTGCGACCACGTGCACTTTTGGTGGCGTCATGATGATCATTTGCTTCTTCAATCCCCCAATCTAATCTTATCCCAATCATAATTACTGTAGGAACACAGATAACATAAATGGAGGGGGTCGCAGAAATGTTGTTGTTACTAATCAAACTAAATCTTAAATAAAACAAGTTATCAAAGCCAGAAGACCAAAATGTATTCAGTGTTAGAGAATATTTACATTTATTGATTAAGACAACATATCTCATATCTAGAATTCAATAAAAACAACTGTTGAAATTAACGTCTTATTGTTCCCCAAGAGAACAATGGCTCGCGGTGAAGATTGGCCTAGTGGTTAGCAAGACAAGGATGGAGTCACAAAGGGCAGACTCTCTGGCGTGGGATAATAATAGTGCAGATAAGCCTTCCAATTATGCGCTGTCATTATCACAATTAGGAAGAAAAAGGCAAATCTCCGTATGTCTAGTTCTCCACAGCTGACTGGCAGGCGCACAGTTCACCAGTCGAACGTTTGTACTTTCTTTATCCCCCAAACTATGAGGTATTTAACAGCAACGGCACCCAAACAATTAGTAGTACCTTCCACGCCAGGTGTTCAAAAACAACTATGGCATAACAACAAGGCCAATATTTACATATAACGGTTCCCTACTTGTCAGAGTTTTGATCAAGCTACAACACATCGGTTTTGCAGGTACAAAATGAAGCAGTCGTCACACACAAAGCGTTAAGCATAGAACATATTTACACACAATAATTTAGACTCAAATCACCGATATCAATATTTTTTACAGAATAAGAGTATACTCGCAAAGATCTACAATGCTAACTCCTTGCGGGCTATAGTATAGGGCAGTGACAGTTTACTCTGTACAAGCACAAGATGTCAAACGTTGGGACTGTTTGTGCTGGATAGTTCTGTTCTAAAGACTAACATTACAAAGTCTTGCACCGTTTGGTAGCCTTCTTACCAGACTTACGAGATGGGCTTCTGAGAGCTTATTATATGCTGTATTCTACAAAAGCAGCATATAGTAATCCTCAGACTCTTTTACAATAAACATGAGCCCAGCGACAGCTGTATAACATGGTGATGAAATCAACATTCAAGGAATCATGAAGTTCACTTCTTGAAGTCTTTTTCCTTGAATCTTACACATTTTCAACTCAATATTCTCTCAGGGCTATGCGGTGGGTTATTTTCTTAAGCTTTTTTTAAGTCCGATCTTGCTACATACATGTATATACGCGCAGTGTGTGGACCTTTACTACTTGCACCCGCAGTCATCTATGGCCAAGATCGATTGTAGCTTCTGGTCTCGCGAGATGAAGCGGTGCTCCGTGAATCTCGTGGCTGCGCAGCGACCCGTCGGCCTGAACAAAGACATCAGGCAGACGGACGGGTCATCCTCTGACCTGGAGACAAAATAAACAGGAAAATTAAAAACTGAGAAATTATCGTCACATTTTGGGGTCATTGGTATTGCCTCTGACTCTTTTCTGGAGTTATTTCCTTTCCTCCCCCCCCCCCCACACCTGTATTTGAAGTATAACAACAGCCCTACGATGGTGGTCCCAATTAGCGCTCCCCGCCCAGCGTTCTCCGGAACAATGGTAGGCAAATGTTTGTGGTAAACAACACTACCGACTAATCACCAAACTGGACTAAAAATAAGACCAGATTCTACCGTTGGGTTTTATTAATACTGACCTCATGACACAGCGGTGATGTCCCTCCATACACGACCCCATACACCTCCCCACGTCTATCTCCTGTGAACAACAATGACAGGAATGGTCATTACAAATGTTCAAATGTCTATAAGGGGATGACAGAACAGTATGAATAAAATACCTTTATTGTGCGTTTATGCTCTTACAAGCTAAATACAAGTCATGGTGATAAAGCAGAAGTAAGATTACAGTGATACATTTGTACTAGAACATGGTATCTTACAACATCTATACAGACTGATGTAAAATACTATGTACAGGTTCAACTTCTTCTCGCTTTTTAATAGGAGCGATTAAAGTAATCTCCACGCAGATGTAAGGATCTGCTTGGAGATTAGGAGCGCTACGCACGATAAGAGCCAAATATAGAGGAAAGTTGTACAGACGCAGAAGTTACTCTGTTATCATTTGTTCTTCTATTTACCTTTTCCCTTTCTTGAAACTCTTGTGTCGTTTCGTTGAAGAACGCCTCGTAGTAAACTTCTCTTTGGCTGGTACGGTAACATTCTCCGGCGCAGGCGCATTCCTTCACCACGTCTATGCACTGGTTCCCTGAATAACAAAAATGTATTTTTTAATTTTCTCTCTCTCTTCTCTCTAACACACACTACCAGTATCAAGGTTATCAATATCACTTTTACTACCGCACTACAAGTTATTACAACATTTACAAATTTACTTTTGGGTTGTCAGTCGTCCCCACCCAGGTGATGTCAACCTACTCTGTCCGGACAAACAGAGACACAAACTCATAGCTCAGCCACCCAAAAACAATACTTCCGTACCCGGAAGTAACGACCAATTTTATGACATGTACTTAATATAATAATCCACACACATATATCTCTATAGACGGTTAAGACATGTTTTAAGACTTCTGTACGTACAAACACAGACAGAAGCATGCCGAAGGTCCTTACCCTTACCGTTAGGTCCGGTGATGGTCACGGTCCCGTTCTTAACAGCCTTGCAACCGCTGTGTCTTTCTGAGGAATAAAAAAATGTCATATGAGAAAGAGTGCGTGGTTGTGGTGCACAACTTCGAGTAGATTTATTTCGCCTTGATATGCATTGCAATATTAGAAGTTTTACTCTCATTTTCGATTGACTATTGATAGTTAACCATCATATTTCGAGATGGAAGGATGCCTACTACTACTACTACTGCAATTGATAGTAAAGATTGAAGCTGAAAGCGAGTAAGAAAGAACACTTTGAATTCCTTCTAAGTCCGACTATCCTGGTCAACTGGACCTCCTCTAGTCGACTAATCTTTTGGGCAGAATATTAATCCCTTTAAGGCCAAATTCTTCGACTCTAAATGAGTCTACACTCTACAGGACTAGGACATCCCTGTATTCATGACGGAATGTTGACGATGTGCCGCTCACCTTCCGAGCAGCGCCCCCTACAGACGCCAATGTCAACTTCAGACTCAAATGGGGTGTCCGCGAAGTAGACTTTTTTCCGAGGGCTCCTCTCACAAGATGGCGGCCTAGGCGCACAGTGGCAATCTTCGATGACCTCTACGTCCACAGGACCGTCCATCAACTGTAGCTGCTGAACGCGCGTTCTGGTTGGCTCACACATCCCGTTTCCTTGACAACCAACATCATCCTCTACTCCTGGATGCGAGGGGCCCGAGGCACCGGTACCTCCAGAAACCTGCACAAACGTAGAGCGATTGGTCAGACATAAGTGACTGATAAATGTTCCTCATTGGTTATGCAAAAGAGGTCATTATTTGCATCATATCAGTTGATCAACTTTTCACTTAAACAACCGGAGCTGTCCAATGAAAGCTGTCTTATCCTAACAAAGAAGCCTCTTCTTAAAGAGGCTATGCAATAAGCTTGAAAATCATTCACACAAAAATTCATGTTCACGTTCACTTAACTTGCAAATGCCGCAAGTGTGAAATTCCCTCCATTTGCCACAATGGAATGGCATTTTGTCATTGATTATGCAAATTGCGTCTTCATTTGCATAATTCATACTTGTTGATGTTCCTCTTGTTCTCAGTTACATATGTCACTACATACGTCAACACTAGAGCTATCTACCAACAAAAAATCGTGACCATAGCATGCCCAGAACACGAGATGACAAAACCGGACGTTCTGCTGCCGTACCGTGGAAAGCCGACAGGGCGCCCAAAATCTAAGAATTTCACAACCTAGAAACACACCAAATATCATGATTCATCTACTACTTCTCAAGTCGTTCTGGTTGGTGAGCGTAAAAATCTGAGCCCACTACAGATTCAGAGGGTTGCAATGAGCACTGTGACCAAGTGACTGATCATAAAAAACATCGTGCTCCTACGAGTCCTCCTGAGTTGTATGTAACAGCAAGGAGGTTTTCCTTTTTGAACCTCCTTGGTAACAGACACTTCAGAGACACGTGAATTACAACAACATAAGACCCATTTTGTAACCTGCTATATTTTTAGATATCCTCGACCAAACCATTGTCAAGTTTTTTTAGAGATAGAATGCGTCCGGCTGCAACTGTCTTTGCTTCTTTTGCACAGAAGCGAGCATTCCAGCGGTTCCCTTCCTGGCTACCATGATAATTCCGGGCGACTATTCCGTCTGATCCTCCGCATCTAAAGATCATCTCCATGGCAACGACAGACGACACTTGGGTCATGGTGCTGCGAGGTTGGGACCAGTCACACAAAAAAACCTCAGACTAGCTTCACTTGCAAATTCACTCCTGTCGTCTACTTATTCAACATTTCCTTAACACTTCTTTTCTTACGGAAACTTTCTGTCACTCCGAAGGATACGGATGATTCAACTTTCACGGACGTTTATTCTCGTCTTTTGGGAAAAGCCGTCGACGTATTGTTCTTATAATCACGCACCATTTTTTCTCAAAACAAAGGAGCGAAGTGGGGCCACCTGGGGAAGGAGTATTGAGGAGTTTTGTAAGGCAGCCATGTGGCGCCAACTGGTGGGATTTGAATGACACATTGCCATCTGTTTGCGTCTGTGTTTATAAAACTGCGTAAACAGCGGGGTTTGAAGGGTGGGGGAATTGGGAAGGCGCTTGTTCAGCATGGCGGGTGATTGTCATAAGTTCCATCCACAATTTGTTTGTTGTAGCTTTAAAGATAAACATAGAAAATTTGTATACCCCCCAGCCTTGCTCAGTTGTAATGTAGGTATTCCACGGAGAAGCGAGTCTTTCTAATGTACACTAGTTGTCACTTTCACGGGCATGTGTCATAGAAAGGACTGTCTTTATCAATACGTTCTAGCGAGGGGTTGTTCATTAAAAAAACGAAATAGTGGCGAAATGATACATACTAGGTTTACTTTTGTATCCATTCAATATAGGTTTTACACACGTTTATGATTGAATGAACAGTCATTGTTTTCGTTTGCTCAAGGATGGTTTGCTATAATTCATATTTCAGTGCATACCTAACTCTTCACGCGACTTTCAACATCTCTTTGTCTATAAAGATGAATTAATGTTTAGTGGGGCGACCTAAACGCGTATAATAGCATAGTTATCTAACACCATATTACATCATGTGATAACTTCATGAGTCAGTGGCGACGGGATCAGGTCACCTAGCTGTCAAGATGGCGCCATGACCCGTCATATCAATCAAAATCAGACACAATCAGACTCAGAGTCATCTTTTATCATTCATTCATTTCATATTCATTTGCATTCCTTCAACTATTTTCTCTCCGTTTGTAGTAAGAATTTCTCCTGGGTTGTTCAGGTAATACATCTTTTCAACCTTCCACATCTCAATTTATTTGTTTAAATTAAATTTGTTTTGGAGCCAAACAGACAACTAATCTTTTCGTGGTGCAAAAATTACGACATTTTGGCGTCGATGATCTTATCAAAAGTGGCCTTGATTGGTGTTTGGCGAACACAACGTAGGACACGCGTGTTTTCATGACAAGGACAAAAGCACATTATGCAGTACAGACAACTACTCGTACAGGGCTTTAAGACCATTCGAGGATATTATAGGACCACAGACCTTTCAAAAAGCAAGACAATATTAGGGAAAAAGTTGCTTACCCGCTGTCTCATTTGGAGTCTGATTCTGTCCAGGGCGCTCAGGGGTCTTGCCGGAGGTTCAAAGTCGTCTGTCGTGGGGGAGCCCGCCTCGTGAGAACTTGTCGCACATTTTCTGGAGCAGTGACCGACGTCCACCACCATTTCTTTGCCAGAAATGTCTGAAGTAAGATGAAGAGAATATACACGATTAAGACCCCGAAGTTCCAACCTTAACTAATAGACAAACGATGTAGTCACACAACTCTTTTTGTACAGGGTATACATGGAGAAGAAAAGAAGTTTGTCCATGTGGGTCTCTCAGCGTGAAGCCGATTCAACTCTCCACAATGGAAAGCAAATAAATGGCTCATAAGACTGGACTTCTCTACTTACCATAGCCAACAGAAACAAGTTTCCTGTGCCGAACGCAGCACTCGTGATTTCCCACAGGCTCCGAGCTGTACAATCTTGAAGGCAAGTTCCCGAACACTTTGAATTTTGCCTTATATCCTGTGGCATGGGGAGGGGGAGAACAAAACATCGTCATTACGTGACACAATAAAAGGTTTTGTCCTCATACACAGCCGAGAAAACGATCATTATTGCGCTTGCGAATCGCTTTTAGTAAAAACTACGCTTCCACTTTATATATAGATATTCTAAACAAAACGCGAATACCTAGAAATTGAGGTTTATGTTAATTTTTCTAATGAAAAGTATCGGTGTGGACCATGAACACTGGCTTTTATCAAAATCGTACGGGGGTAAAAGGAGAAGAAGAGTTACCTTGTGCCGCCGATCCTGGCCTGACCATCAGCAGTAACGCGAAGCAGGAGAGAAATCCCAAGCGAAGTACACTCCTTTCCATGCTGGTTATATGAAGATATTCCAAGTAAGAACCCGCGACCAACGCGTCAGTGCCTGGCTAGCCCTGTACGATCTATGCACAGCGATATCTGGCGAACCCCGCTAGCCTGGAAGGTACGTTATCAGTTAATTATAGGTCCTTTATGGATTCTTGACTGCAGACACTCAGTCTAGACCCTGGTGTGACTGGCAGGCACCCTCCGTGTAGCCGATTACCTCATCAGAGCTCCAAACTGACCTCAGCACAGCACATCCACGCACATGCACTCCCCTGGCCTGAAACGTTGAATGGGGAATAAAATGCAGAGAAAAAATGCACTGACGGCGTCCCTCACAAAGGGACAGGAGGCGTCAAAAGTTTTTGCAACACTTGCCCGTGAAATAGCGACTGTTTACATAGTAGAGCCGATTAGCACACGAGACGGAGATTAGCATGGGGTCACAAATTGCCAAGCGCTCTCGTCGGTAGCGAGTGGGAACGGCATACAGGGAAGTAGCCCGGCGAGCTTGGCGAACTTGTCGCCGATGCCTAGACACCAACACTACTTTCCTCATCTTGGAAAGACGCGAAAGAACTGGTCTGTGATACAGACAACGCTGAAGACTAGGTTGATACCAGCGTTGAACGTTGTACAGAAACTCTGGACAAAATTAGCCTGGTTTCTTTTGCTAATCCGGGTCATTGTTCTCCGGCACCCGGCGTGGCGTGCTTATTTGTTTTAGTAATAAACTGGGCGGCACCCAGGCGCCGGCCTCATCATAAAGGCATCATTCACCTGACCACAAAACTTTCCACACCTCCAAGATATACATCTCGAGAGGCTTTCAACAGTCAAGAATGGACAAGTCAGCAACAACTGTTGTTGCGATGACGTTGTGCAAAACATGGCAGGTTTGAAGAACTCTTTCGTAGTTTTGTTTGTTGATGAAATACGCAAATCGACCTGTTGACCGCTTTTCATTGAGGTCATGAGGGAAGAGGTCAGGGTCAGACAGAATATAACAACATACGGGTTTATACATGATCTTATGCACAGTACATTGGAGGAACTTTGGTTTTTCCAATAGAAACCAGGTCTGCATGCAGGTTACGGTCAAGCCTTTACAGCTCAAACATACTGGTGAGCTCCTGTGTGTGTTCAATGGGTTTGTGTGTGCAAGAAGGTTATATACTAGTACCTCCTTGGTGTGTGTAATAGTGTCGATAATTGTATTTAATTCAGAAAGTTGGACCACATTGTACAAGGTGAACAACGTATGGTTATGAATGTCGCCCGAAGCACAGAAATCAGAATAATGCTCCTGATCTAAAGAATTAGGATCCCAATCTAAAGAGATCAGTGTTAATCTCATCAGCTAAACCATCACATTGTTAGTTTTTGGCGACGCCTCCAGGGCGGAGCCTGAAGGTATTGTTGTACATGTTTCTGATCTGCAAGAATTCAGAACATCAACGTTGCAAGCAGGAATGTACATTCCATTCATGTGCAGTTGACAACCTTTCTCCTTTCTAGCGGTGACATCTTGCGTTTTGGGTGGAAATTGCAGAACTGCTATCCTAGGGATTGACACAAGGAAGGAATTTTACTTTGCAACAAACCTGAAAGTGGATCATCCAGATACCTTGAAGGGTGCTACAAGGAATGGTTTGGTGGAGCGTAATTACATGTATAGTCTTGTAGGGGTTTGCATTTCAACATGACGGAGACAAAAACGATGATGTTGTTCTCATGTCATGCTGTAACACATTGCTTGGAAGCTCAAGCAGGGCAATTTTTTAAAAATACCTCCTTCTCCAATGGAACACCCAAGTATCCCATGATGCCGTACATCTCTTGACTCTCAGTGAGGCAAGTCACTGATGATAGCAGAAGTATGAATTACCAGTACATTTGTATTACTTTCTTCATTTTCTATCTAGACAGATTCTTGTGTGTGATTTCTGACTGATCACATGTACTTCTAGATTACCAAACTTATAACAGAAACATGTTCAGACATGTCATTGGCAATGTAAGGTGGACTCAGTAGGCAAATGACTTGCTTTGATTTTATTTCATGTATTTCGTTCACATTCTTTTTTGCACATCTCCTCATAGATAGTAGATTACCATAGCTAGTAATTGATCTACTGAGGTTATAATGAATTATTGAAAGGTTTGAGCCCACAGAGATCAGCTGCTGTTATTTCTTCAACATGCTTTACAGCCATTGAGCACAGGCCTTTTCACAGATCCCATTGCATGCTGGGAGACACAGGGCACTGTTGGTAGTTCAGAGGGCAAACAACATAATTACCATGACAACATGGACCCGGCTCGACAATGTCACACATACACGTCATGGTAATGATGTTATTTGCCCCTGCACTACCCATAGTGCCTCATGTCTCCCAGCAAGCAAAGTGAGCAGTGAGTAGGTCACTGGACAAACCTTACTAGTATGTCCTTTCTATCATGACTTGATGCACACTTCCATTTCCCATACTTCACAATAGGTAAAATATGGGTTTGCTTATACACGTATGCAACATATCTATCATGTAAGTTAGTAACTACAAAAAAAATCTCCAGGAGGTTCCAAAATGCCAAGAACAAAACACTCTAAGATGCTGATGGCTGGTTTATCTCTTCCACTCTACTTGGTGAATGATATTTCTGTAATATCAACATCTATCTAAAACAATTCTGACACAGTTCTACCTATTTTCATCTTTGCTAGTGAGGTTTGACCGGATGAGGAAATCTTTGTAACAGTTTGTTGGTGTTTCTGCTACTCAGCCGTCCTTCCTGTACAATCCCCTTCAGATCTGCCTCCTTCACTCTCCGCCGTTCTTTCTACATGGAAGATATAACAAGACAAGGTCAGTATCATCAGCTAGGTCTCCTCTATTGTTTGTTTTGCATAACCGGTAAACTGCCTTTAGACATAACACACCAGTTTTGTAAAGTAACTGCAATCATCTACAAAATAGTGTAAGCTGACTTCCTTAACAAATCAGAGATTTCAGACTTCCATGAAGTATTTTGGGTTTTCGTGACAGTCAAGTTCCTCCCATTTCTTATGTCTGACTTTTGACCTCCTGTCATTCTAGAGATGTTTTTGTTTTGTTTTGTTCAGAAATTGTAACATGACAATACAAAGTGTGCACTAGGCAGCAAGTATGCTGATAGCATGCACACCTAACACATGATACTCATTTACACCTGAGTCAAGTGAGGAAAGTTGTGTAAAGTGCCTTTCCCAAGGGCACAAGGTCGGTGGCATATCGGGACTCAAACCCGGGACCTCTTGGTTCCGAGTCGAATACTCTGTCGTTGCGCCCACCAGTCCTGATATTAAGCGTAGCCCTCTCCTGACATGCTAGATCTTTCCAGTTGGCCTTTCTAATCATAGCCGTCCTGTAGATATGATATAACCTTTTCTGGTATTTTTCTAAGACCTTTGAGTTTGACCTAACTTCCTACATCCATGTCCCAGACATGCCTAGCGTGTGAAAGATATGAAAATACATGTACAAGCAAACACACAAACAGACACACAGAAAATAATACCTCCTTACAGGGTGGTAACAACCACAGTAACGCAACCAAAGATTGTATGTTCACCTAACACTCTCCTACTTCACAATGTGAAATCCACGTTTAGATCTGTTTACTCACAGTTGCCTCTTGTGTGCACTTATGGAACGCGGTAATCTCCTTAGCGCATGCTGAATCCTTAAAGTCGTTTGCCTTCCAGCAGGCCATCATAAGGGTCATCTCTGTGAGACAACTGGCAGCTGAGGAGGAGGAAGAGAAAGAAGATCACCTTCAAACCAACATGTTACCTGAGTGTGACAGTGTTTCTTCTTTTTGTGTAGGACAGTCCTTGGATGTATGTTATGATATAAATAGGTTAACACCAATTAACAAACTGTAAATAGTGAAACTTTCATGCTGGTTTTATTTTCACAGTTTTTGTGGTGACCTCTCCACTGGAAATTCTTATCACTGCGAATATGCCTGCCTTGTATGACTACTGTTAAAAAGAAATTTAATGTTACCCTTGATATCTTGTTTATAACCATGGAGTTTATAATAAATATGTGTGTGCAAAATCCAGTTAATGTTTGCTTTATGTAAAAAATGTATGTCTCAGGCGCCACAACAAATTACTAGTATACTTGAGTACACTGAAACTTGAAAGGCACTCACCTCCAAGTCTGTTTTTCTGGAACTTCACTTTATCCTTCAAAATTAGTTCCTTGGGGAGTTTTTTCACAGCTGGAACTTTGTACCGTACCCCGGGGGCTGGGTTGATTATCACTCCAGGCGGAATGCGTGCCATTCTGATGATTTTTCACCCTAAAATGACAATTTTTCACAATTTTCCGTGTTTCAAACACGACCTCATGAGATGGCGACCTTTGACCTTCAATGAAGGTTGTGGTTTTACGGCATATCGCAAACTAGAGAAAATAACATAATATAGTCGACTCCTGTCGCATTATTGCAAAAATGTAAACGTCTGGGTAAAAATATGAATATATATTTGATATCACAACTTATCGAGGCATATTTTTGGTTCGATACGACGTTTCTTACATCCCGGATTTTACGACAGTTATGGTTTACCACCAACGCTTTTGGTCCATGCGTACTGCGCAATTCTCGAATCCGTTGGGCGGCATCCAGGTAGGACTTACCTGGACAGTTGTTGTGGTTGGGTGATTATGTCCTAATAACCGGACAATAGGATAGCGCCTCCGGTCAGGCGGGAGATGTCTGGCGTTTCAAACACTATTAAGGCGAGGATTGTGAGGATTTCAAACACAGGACAAGAAGAGTTTCGCCGGTAAAGAGCGCACATTTGGACGGAGCCGTTTCGTTTTAAAAAGCGTCGGAGGGATAGGATTTCGTCCATGTCTTGAAGAAGGCCCACCAAGCCACTGCGTTTTCCTGGGATGTGCCACTTTTCACCAGGCCGGTAGTTCCATGTCTGAATTATTTCATTATTACCCGGATCCACCACCGCGAACTTGTATATTTTGCATCCTCCTCCGTGAAAGTGAAAAGCCCAGGCGGCAGTGAATGTGCGTGCTCGCCCGTCTGTTACCACGGCCGCAGCGGTCCGACATTGATCGATATCTCAACTCCCTTTCAACTCATCGTCACGATTTTCTCGTTCGTAAACACTTGAGGTATGAATTCACCTGCATACCGACAGACTGGGGATGACTTTGACATTCTGTACGTTTAAGAGCATAGCTAAAAATCTTTGACGACTATTGCAGCATTGTTTTTGATTGATAGAAGTCATAATCGCTTACTTATTAATGATAGGCTGTACCATTGTACTGACTCGGTTATGTTGTAACTGTATAATTGACAACACACAAATGAGATTTGTGTAGCGTATGATATAATGGCACGAGTCTGCTTCCCCTGCCGTGATTGAATTAGGCCGTGGCGGGTAACTTGTCAATATTAAGGGCCGATTTCATCAATATTTCATCCCCGGTCGTCGCCGTTAAATCGATAACGCCATGTTTGGACAAGAAGACGGTAGGGATGAGGACAAGAATCCCAGTATCCGCCTGGATCTGTATAATTTCGACACCCCGGAGGCCGAGGGGAGCAGGTACGTGTTGACGAGCCCGAGGTCTCTCGAGGCGTGTGCTCGAATGGGTATCAAACCGGTTGAGCTTCTGCCCAAGACTCTAGCTGAACTAGAGGACGAGTACCTGCCCCAGGGCATGCCCGTGCGTATCATACACGGCATGTACCAAGAACAGGAGACGGACAGGCTGCGCAAGTTGGAGAAGTGTAGAGAAATACGTAAGCAGGTCATAGCGGAAGAGAAAAAGAACGGAATGAAAAAGAGGACCCCGGTGTCGTCCTCGGCGGCCAAATCTGAAGTGCCAAAAACCGTGCCTGGCAGTCTCACGCGAAGCCGTACGGCGTGGGAGATACGGAGCATGACGTCAGAGAGCACCAGGAGCAGTCAGGAGAGGTCGGATGCGGAGGACGGGACGCCGACCAAGGCCAAGAGAAGAAGCAGGCACCCGCCAAGGTCGCAGTCCGCCACGAGACTCACCCGCAGTACCTCCCTCCGACTCAGTGATCTCCAGAAACTCAGCATTTCTGGTAGCAGACCTTCCTCGGCGTCCAGGCGGCGCGAGTCTAACATCGCTATGAGAAGAACCCTGTCGGGCGCAGACCTACCGGAGCGAGACCGTCGTATTGTAGAGCTCATGGAAGCACGACGACGGCAAGAGGAGGAACACGCAGAGTTCAAAACCATCGCCCAACTAACATGGGAAGAGGAAAGGGAACGGGAAAGGATAAGGCGGGAGATGACAGAGAATGAACGTAAACAGCGAATCGCGTTGGAGAATAGGAGGAAGGAAGAGGAGATGCGGAGGAGGAAAGAGGAGATGAAGCGTGAGGAAGAGGCATTGCGGCAGGACCTGGAGGCGGCTGTAGGAAGTAAGATGCAGTCGTGGACGGAGGGGCACAAAGTTCAAGAGGCCAGGCGACAGCGCCACCTGCAGGAAAAGAAGATGAGGGAACTGCAGCTGAAACGTGAACAAGAACAACGCTTGCGTGAAAAAGAAGCGGAAATGCGAGCTTTCCGAGAAAGCGTCGAGCAACAGCATGTGGCGCGTACCGTGACGGCCGAAGAGACGAGAACGAAACGCAGGCATCTTGAACATCACCGAGTGAGGGTGAAAAACGCCACGGAGGTGGCGTTATACGAGCGGCGGAAAACCGCTATCGACCAGCAACGACAACAAGAGATAGAAAGTCTGCGGGGAGACATAGAGACAAAGTATACCACGATGGAGAAAAATTACCAACAACAGATGTTGCGTAGAGATCTCAGCCTCAAAGCAAAGTCTCTTGAAGAAAAGCAGCAGCTGGAGCGCAGTAGAAGAGCTCGAGAGCAACGAGACCAGGAGATGCAGCAATGGGCTGAGGCCACCGTGGCGGAAAAGGAAGCTGCCTTCCAACGGGCTCATGAAATCTCGTCCGAAACCACTCAGAACAAGGCAGCGCGCGCTGCTGTGATCCGAGCGGAGAAGGAGCGACTTCAAAGGGAAAACCTGGAGCGCGTCATGACGGAAGACACACAGTATCGGGAGGAGGTCACCCAAACCATCGTCAGGAAAGACATGAAGAGCCAGTCCCACCACGAGCAGAAAGAAGCGCACGTGCAGAGATCCCGACAGAAGGCACATCGGTCCGCGTCGTTACGGGATAAGGTGCGAAATGAGTACGGTCGGCGCACCTTCGACAAGATGGCCAAGGAAGCCGAGAGAGTGGCTCGTATGGGAAGTGGTATCTTTACTGGGAACAAAAACGTGTCCACCTTCCAAATTGGTTAGTCTGGACAAATGGTTGTAGCCCCTTAGCAGGCTCTACGAGTCGGGTTTTTTTTCGGGCTTTGTAATATGCTTTTTTTTTCCTGATGGCATATCAATTTTAATTGCACTCGGTTTCTAAGTTGTAGGCCACCTGCGGAGAAAATTATAAGCCCCAAAAATACTGACTCATAGAGCCAGTTTAGAGAGGATGGGGCTCTTATCTGTAAGATTGTAAAAGCCAGCTTCTGTAAACTGCGATCTCAACGTGGACTGTGTTGAAAGGTTGGGCTTCTCACAGAGAAAAGAAGACTGTCGAACAGAATGGCAACTGCACCAGGTCCTGTATTGAGCGTGCACTCGGACTCTTCTACTGCGCTCCAACCGCTGTGCAGCGACTTTGTCACGCTAGTCTCAAGTACTCAAAACCGAGCTGTTTTATCTGGCTCAACATGTGTACTCAGAGAATTAGATCTGAAAAATCACCTGGTGTCGAATGACTTGGTATAATGCACAAGAGGCATACCATGATGCAGTGTCAATATTTAGTCGGTAGCTAGGGCATGTGGTTTGAAGTATTGTATGCAAAAATTACCCAGTGTCAAAATATGGGCAGCATCTTTTCTCCAAGCAGATGTGTTGTAATGACTCTCTTACCACGGCTATTATATTATATGTAGTTGGTACGGTCTTTTCCACAGTGTTGAGCTATATGGAACAATGAGTCCTCAAGAAAAAAAAGCGTAAGTCCGCCTTACATCTGCTTGGAACTAAGGTATGCACCATTGTAAAAATGTTGCTTATGATTACACTTTCTTGCCATCTGCCACGTTTTCAGTTGGGTTTGCTACGGTGTTATGACAGCCAAAATGGAACAACTCTGAAAGCTAGTTCCACACTATGTGTGCCAAACACGTGTACAGATTGATTATGTATGACTAGTATAAGAAGAAAAAACAGATGAACAGACGTTGCATTAGGTCTACTATTGATATGTATATGACGAGGAAACATCACAGGAAAACATACTGTATGTAGTGTCGAAGGAATGATATATGTAAACCATAGCTTCTTGCAAGAGATGATTCTGTCTTCCAGATATTGGATGAAAAGTGTGATAAAGTTCGAGTGTGACCCTACTATTATTCTCCTCCCCTAAGGGGTAGAACAGCGTTGGTTTAGAATGTTGACGACCGTGTGCATGCGTTCAACTCCTGTAATGTTCTAATTGCTATTGAATAATGGATGTATAACTCAGACTGAATGGTGCTCAGAGACCGGAAGGTCGTAAAGTGATGTCAATACATATCATTAACAGATGATGTCAATGTAAAACATATCAATCACATTTGCACACGAGCACCTAGAAGCCTCACCATTGTTGTAAAACACAACGTAACTGTACACCTACCTCTGCTTAGCAAATACGTGTATATAAGCTCACAATTGATTGTCCGAATGCAGTTTGATGTTAATATTTGTTTTTAGTTTTGACAGTTAACAAATTTCTGACGGTTATGTTTTTGTCATCCGTAGAGTTTGATATACAAGGTTGTAAAAGATTTATGTGTCAAAGTTACTGAGAAGAGTTATGTATTTTTATATATAGATAGATAAAAGGTTCGCGTGAGTTCTTCATTATGTTGTTCCCGGTGTTCCATATGTTTGAAGAAGGCGTTTGTTCATAAACTGACTGCGAAGCAATGTTTAGGAATAAAGGTTGTGCTGTGAAGATGCGTCTTTTTGTCAGAGAAAGTACATCTGTTGTGTGCATATATTCAGAAAATGCGAACAAGATTTGATTAGTACTGGACTTTAAAGGAGCACTAACAACACTTATCTAACAAGATAAGTGAGCCCACTCGTTTTGTCAGATCAAGAAGGTTATAGGGAACATCGTACATTTATATATGACGTAAAGCCTGTTATTGGTTTTTGGCCTAATGGCAGAAATGGCGCCCCAGAAGTGGCCCCATTGTGACTCAATTTGACATTATCGGTCTGAGGGGAGTGCCGACGAAAATTGGGTAATCTGGGCGTAGCGAAAGAGCCAGCGGTAATGGAAGACAACGGATGCATGTGGGGTGGAATAGGTTGGTTATAACCTGGAATGGGCTATGGTTTACTGGGCCTGGCCGTTCATATCATAACGGGTGAATATTGGCACGATAGGTCGATTTACCTTGTAGTGGGACATTGTTTGATATACGGTCTCCCATAGCCTCAGCAAAATGTTCCCTTATGTCGAACTAAAAATCATTGTGACATCTAGTTCTCATCGTACAATGAAAGTGAAGGTCAATTGATAACGGAGTGTCTAGCACTTCGTTCGTTTGTCCGTCTAACGTTATACCGCTGCACGCGAGAAACAAGGAAAATGCCAACTCTCATAAATCAAAAGGGCACCTTAAAGATCGCCACAAAAAAGGGGTGTTCGCCAGCACAGAATGCTCAGGATGATCATAGATTGCAACCCAGTGGACATACCGATCACGCTCAGAGTTCGCACTGCTCAATTGTAATGGTTTGCAAGAGATCCTCAAGCCTAATGGAGGGTCACTGCTTGATTTTTTACGAGTAGGCTGCATTATCTCTCACGCGAATCTGGTGTCTACTCTAACTGTTACCGCCAATTTACCCGTTAAGCGTTGCTTATCCTATCCTATAAATGGTGGATCATCCTGTGCCAAAAATTCTGGTACTGACAGGACGATCCTGTCAATAGTGCAAATTTTCTGTTATTGACAGGACGATCCTGTCAATAGTGCGAATTTTCTGTTATTGACAGGACGATCCTGCCAATAGTGCGAATTTTCCCACTATTGGCAGGATCTGGTTTCACGACAGCCGTAAAACGGTCCGGTCTTTAGGCAAAGTAGCGTCCAGTACTGCTGAGGTCTGTATCTGTCTTCAGTCTTGAGAAACAAAGCAGCGCTAGTTGCGTTCCCAACATCGTGTTTTGACATCCCTGTAGTCACAGAGACAACAGGCGATGGGAGACAGACTGAAGGAAATCCGAGAGCGTCAAAGGAAACGTCGGGAACTGCTGGCACAACAGGTAAACATACTGCGCAGTGGCGCCCCCCTCCCCATGTATAATTTCTGCATGTCGTTTATTTATAATATAATAATTTTGCTTCACATAAACCCCCTCAAGACGTAACACACGAGTTGTGTACAGTAGGTACAAGCTGTGTAAGACCGGACTGTAAGGTTTCATCCATTCCAGGCGTGAATGGATCAAACCTAATTAGCACTCGAGCATGTTATTTAAAGACAATAGAAAAGAGTAACTCTTTGCCTAAACCACCTTGCTATAAGTATGGTGGGATGTGTCAAGTGAGGAAACAGGTGTAAAGTGCCTTTTCCAAGTGCACAACAGTGGGACCTGCGAGGGATTCGAACCCAGAACCTTCAGATTCTAAGTCAATCCTAAACCACAAGACCGCTTTGAGTGCTGAGTGTAGTAAGCCTCTCATGTTTTTCCTCAGCTGGGAGCAGCAGATGCAGACAGCCTGGGGCAGGTGCTGAAGAGTAAGGTGGAGCTGGAGGAGCAAGCCAAGGCTGCTCCAGCTGCCAGGGCCGCAGAGGACGCACCTGAAGCCAAGCGTAGGGCCACAGAAGTCAGTGTGGATAAAGAAGAACGGAAGGATGCAGAATGGCAGGGAGATGGGGACGAGGTACACATCATGTCTTTGTGTTGCCCTCTGTTTTTGCTACGTCTGTGTACAGAGGTTTTGTTTTCAGTGTGTTTGTCTTTTGCTTGTGTAGTTATTTGAGTACAGTAGAGTCGCGGGGGAAATGGTGTAGCCGCAGACTGACAGGAAGGTCAAATTTGCGGTCAAAATGGACTCCCTTCAGGCTGGGAGGAAGTGCATGGTATGGTGGAGGAACTCATGAACTCGAGGATTGCATGTGCACGACAATGGAATATGCACAGAATCACCAGACCAGTCTAACTGTTGTGTGTGTCTGCTTTATTTGTTAGGATGAATACTTTGAATTGGTGGAAGAGGTGTACCAAGACTCCAGTACCTTTTTGAAGGTAAGTTTCTTTCTTGGTTACAGGAAGAATCAATTGTACATATATAGAAGACCTACATAATTAGGGCGACACCAATTCTATTTGTTGGTTCTTGGATTTTTTTTTTTTCAGGAAAAAGATGAACCAACAGGGCAGGGAAAATTCTATGGTAGAGAATCATCCTGGTTTCATCCAAAATAAGTAATTCCTGTATTGTGCGTCATGTAACATACTCGTCTTGTGTTTTTAGGGGACTCAAAGTGCCAACCCTCACAATGACTACTGTCAGCATTTTGTGGACACAGGACAGAGACCTCAGAACTTCATCAGAGATGTTGGTAGGGGTTCTTCATTTGTATGCATTGCAATATGCTGGCATTTATTTAGCAGAAGTTGAAATATCTCATGCTAGAGCTGTGTAGAGTAGAGTAGAGTAGAGTAGAGTATACCTGAACCAACTTTAGGTACAGGTACAGGTACTTGGGTCTAGGTACAGACCAAAATCATAGAGATAGCATCATACTAGCATTGCTAAATACATGTTTCTTTGTTTTTGTAATTTTTCAATACATGTGTAATTTGTTTTCAGGATTGGCAGACAGATTTGAAGAGTATCCCAAACTGAAAGAGCTGATTAAGCTGAAAGATGAGCTCATTGCAAAAACAGCATGTCCACCCATGTAAGTGTTACTGTTATTCCTACCTCCCCCACTTTCTGCCTCTCCCACTTTTCCCCACTTTGTCGGCTCTAAGTGCTTCAGAACAAGGCACTTGTCCCCAAACACGGGACCTCCGGCTTACATAATATCATAAGCTATTTACTCATGTTCATGAGTCAAGTGAGGAAAAAGATGTAAAGTGCCTTTTCCAATGGCACAAATTTGGGACCTGCTCGGGATTCGAACACAGAACGTTTAGATTCTAAGTCAACAACCCTAGCCACAAATTGCCCACAATTGCACCTTTCTCCCTTGAACAGATGATAAGATTGTCTGATGTTTGTTTTGTCCAGGTTTCTCCAGTGTGACCTGGAAACGTTTGACATGCGTGAACTGGACTATAAGTTTGATGTCATACTGATAGAACCACCGCTGGAGGAGTATCAAAGGGAAGGAGCTTTATACAGCGGCAAATTCTGGGCCTGGGAAGAGGTAATGTGGTTATATATAACCTGGTATCCAGCTTTTTCAAGCTTTGGTCTGCTTCTCGGATTGCTTCCTTGCCAAAGAGTGTATCATGCAATTGTCCTGAGGAAGGTGATAAGACGGTCACCGAAACGTCGGCTGAATAAAACACTTGGTTGTGTAGAAAGAGTCTCTTTATTCAGTGACTTACCAACCTGATGAAACTATTCACCGAAGTGTATCATGCATTTTTTGTAATTTAGGTACTGGTACAGGTACATGGGTGCATGTACAGGTGTACCTAAACAAGTTTGGCCAATCATCTGTAAGTTAATCATGTAGCCAACTGGCCAAGTGGTGAATTGTTGTCTTTGTATGAGGGTTTACATGTTTTAATCTAAAAACAGTTTTCCACATTTTCAAGTGCAAACTTGTCATCTTTGTGATGCAACTTACCTATCTTTATTGTAAAAAATGGTGTCCAGAAGTGTTTTATTTTTTCAGGTACAGGTACAGCAGATGTTAAGGTTAGACCTGTACTTTGATAATTTTCTCCATCTCACCCAGGTGATGAAGCTGGAGATTGAGGAGGTTGCTGCGCAGCGATCCTTCATCTTCCTGTGGTGTGGGTCTGGGGATGGGCTGGACTGGGGCAGGAAGGTAGGGGGCGCTACTGCACAGTCATGCACAGGTTGTAGGCTCAAAGGCTATTAGATGCTGCAGATTGCACAAGAATGGGAGTCTGAACTATTAATGCTACTACATATAGTATCAAAGGCTAATGCTGGTAAATCTGTTAGAGATGCAATTATGATTCCAGGAAGGTAGGGGGCACTACTGTATAGTCATGTGCGGAGTGTAGGCTCAGTCAAAGGCTAGTATTAGGTGATATAGATATCCACACCAATGGGAGTCTAAACTGTTAATGCTATCCTAGGGAGATGCTGGTAAATCTGTTAGAGATGCAATTATGATTCCTTGCTTTTATAAGGTGAGAAAGTATATACTCATCCTGGAACCATGCATAGCTTTATGGTGCCCTAAGAAAAGTTTAACTGCCTGGTGCTGTCTATGTTTTGTCAGTTGATTTTGACCTTGGTTCCCTCAGTGTTTACGTAAGTGGGGGTTCCGGCGCTGTGAGGACATCTGTTGGATCAAGACGAACATCAACAATCCCGGAGTCAAGAAGAACCTGGAACCCAAGGGGATCTTCCAGAGGACTAAGGTACACACTTCTTTTCTTCTGCTTCTTGTAACGTTAGAAGAGTAGTGGCTCTGTCATCCACATTGGCCCTCTACCCCCAAGCATGTCCAAAAGATACCGGTATTCTAATCGATAAGATTGGTAACCCTATATTAAGTCTTAGTCTATCCCTTGATTGTATTAAATGTGAAGTTACAATACGCTGATTCATGTTTTAAATTGCGTATGTGCAGTGTGATCCAGTTTATTACATATAGACTAGACCTGTTAGTACTGTTTGGTGCAAGTTATTATTTGTCTTCATTCAAGTTACTCATTTGTACCTTTCCTTTATTTCAAAGGAGCATTGCTTGATGGGAATAAAGGGTACGGTTCGCCGTAGCACAGACGGGGACTTCATTCACGCTAATGTGGACATTGATCTCATCATCAAGTAAGTATTCAAACTTACCACATGTACATACTGTAGGCTAATAGTACTGTTGGTTTCTTGGTTGTCCATCATTGGTTTACATCTCTAGAAAAACTGTTTATTGAATATGAAGCCATAAAAGGTGTGTACATGTATTTTCTCATCATACCCAGCGGTACAGCCTAATTGATATGTGAAACAAGACTTCTTCCCAGAATTGTTACCTTTTGCTCGTTTCCAGAATGATCTTGAACCATCTTGTTCTCCGTCCACAGCGAGGAACCAGAACACGGCAGTATTGAGAAACCTGACGAGATCTTCTCCATAATGGAGCACTTCTGTCTGGGGAGGCGCCGACTGCACGTCTTCGGCCGAGACGACACCATCCGACCAGGTCAGCGGATTAACCTTTACAGTCCCTCGTCTGGGGGACCTCAATTTGAAATTGGTAAAGTTTGGTCCCATAAACCCCATTATCTGACATATACCGGCCATATACTATCACTAATAGGTTAAGGTAACGGTCCCGGAGCCTTTTTGAGGCCATAGGGGCAGTGGGTTGTTAATCCACTCTGTCTAGGGAACAGTATTGGAAAGTAGAGCCCATCCCTCTCCTTCCACTGCCTCCCCAACTGAAGTCAGGTACTCATTTTACACCTGGGTGGAGTGAGGAAAGTCGTGTTAAGTACCTTTCCCATTTAGGACACCGCCTAGCCAGGAATGCAAGGAATCAAACCTGTGAGCTCTCGATTTCATGTCGACTGGCCTAGCCACTCGGCCATTCAACACCACATGAAATACCACTTCTTACAACATAACAAAGGACACTCTTTCAGCCTCAAATTAACTGAAATCTTGCTGGTTTGAATGTGGAGTAAAAGACATAATTCGGCAAAGATATGAGTTTGTGGCACTCTAGTTCATCATTTTCACTATTGTCTAAATAACAGTCTATGACTTAAAAAACACCAAGCTACATTTCCAAAAAACTCACAGAAGACTACCAAAGCCCTTTATGCATACATCAGTATTATTAAAGTGAGAAGGTTCCAAAGATGATGGATGTCTGGGAAGTAATGGAAAGCAACTTAAGACTATAGATACACATCTGGTGCCTGTCAGTGAGAGACACAGGCTAATGCTTTTAATGGAAAGTTGATCCTCCTGCCCATGTGGGAAGTAGAAATACTACCTTGGGCATATCCGGAGAATAACTGTGTCATTTATCATCAGAGACAGAGGTTCATGTGTATGTGTGTGTGTGTGTGTGTGTGTGAACAATCAGATGCAAGAGCTCAAAATTCTGTGTGTATAAATGAATACTATAGCATAGTTCTTTATTCACAACCACTTGTTTAATGACTTGTTTGATGACCGTCTGTCATCTTCATCAGGGCAATTATGACTGATGAAGATAACAGACAGTCATCGAAATGTCGGCTCTTGTTAAACAATTGGTTGTGAATAAAGAACATTGCTATTCAATCATTCACCAATCTTTGGTTTGAATTATTCATGCATCTGGGTGTATAATATTACATAAAACAGAATCTGTTCCCACATCTACACATGTACCGAGAAGTGAGTTGACTGTGAATTCTTGGGAAGTTTTTCCATATTGATGGTCTTTACGAGTTGCCATGAAAACTTCAGAGTCAGGTTATGATTGTGTGGCTTGATGGTTAGGGTGTTAACCCTGAACAAAAAGGTCCTGGGATCAAATCCAGTATTTCGAGTGGGGCATGAAGTCTTCAAAGTACATGTATAACACCAAAGAGGCATCTCAATTTCTTAGGCATCTGAAAAAAGTCTTTGTGTTTCCTACTAGTATCTAATCCAGTCCTGTTGCTCTAGAAATATCTCAGGTACTATATATCACCACTGAGAATCAATACCCAATCAACAGTTAGATTGGATCGGACTCTATTGTAGGTTTATGTATGGGGATTGGACAACAAGCACATTTATCCAGTGTGACAGATTGAGATCTAGGCCTGGGGAAAAAGGTTGTGTTTCCAGTTACCTGACCGACTCTAGTAAAAATCTGGCAACACTTTTTCTTGTTGACGGCTGGCAAGGGACATAATATTTTCAATCTGACATTTGAGGGATGAAAAGTTGAAAATGTTGTAGAACCGTTTTTCAACATATTCTTCTCATATCTGTTGCAAAAGAAATAATATAAACCGACTGTGTAGTAAAACATTGTACATCTTTGTTCAGTATTTTAATATACTTTGGATCATACAATGTACATTGTATATCTGTATGATGTATCTGTGGCATATAGCTTTGGGTGTCAGGAAAAAGTGTTGTAGGTTTCAGCCACCCAGTAGCTTGTTGTGTAACTGCAGGGAACCAGAATTTTTTTTGGTCAACTGTTATTGGCTTTCTTGAAGCTAGGTCATTGACTCTCCCGCAGAGTTTCTTATCTGAAGGACTGGTATTGGCAGATAAGAAGGTCATGGGACAAACATTTGGTATCAATCACATTTCCCATTAAATGGAAGCTGTCGCTGGCCTTGGGAAACAATCTTGTTGACTGATCAGTGAGGAAGGACAGGAAAGAGACTCATCGATTTCCAATAGTGGATTATGTGCGAACATGTCACTGTCAATGGCTCTGAGTATGGAGAGGGGCTGTTGGTTATTGTTTTCTGTGGCCTAGGGAAGTTAATGTTGTGTTTCTGATCATGGTTCTGAAAAAAAAGTCATTAGGTAGGGATTCCTTTTTTTTAGATTTAAGCCACAAATTGATCGAACACACTTTTTTTCAAAATAGTAAATGTATCATTACGTGATTGAGGTGTTAAAAAGACTTACCACATGCTGTAATCACCTAAAACTTATGGTTATGTAAATTTATATACGAGAAGCAATGGTTAGCATTTTCTCATATCAAACTACTAGTGTGAATACCTTTAATGTTTCCTTACTGAAGTACTATTTGTTGTATTTCTGTTGCAGGGTGGCTGAGTATCGGCCCAGCTCTCACCAACACCAACTTCTCTGCTGAGACCTACAAGGCTTTCTTCAACAAAGGACCAAACGACTTCCTCACGGGCTGTACGGAGAAGATAGAGGCACTCCGGCCAAAGTCTCCCACTCCGAAAATCAAAGGGGAGGGCAGGGGAGGGAGGGGAGGGGGGCGGGGAGGCTCCAGCAGAGGGGGAGGGGGTAGAGGTGGGTTTGGGGGAAGGGGTGGTTTTGGGGGGAGGGGACGGGGTAGGGGGATGCACAGAGGTGGCTATAATCCCAGATAGGTCTTGGTTACTGGTGAAGGGAAAAGTGAGTTTCCAGATCACAGGTGGTATAAAAACCTTCAGTTACACGTTGGCACAGGGAAAATGGCCCCAATTTCATTGAATGTTGTCCTATATTTAGAAACTATCGACTCTTTCTGAACTTAACAACCATTACATTATATCTGTATAATGTTGGTCTGATGTGACTAAAGCACAGCTATAAAAGATGCTACCATACAACACATAAGTCCTTATATAGATCAACATGTGATGTTAATACTACAAATCAAAAGCTACTGTAGAGTGACAGGAAATAATCAATGGACACATGTAATATTAATCAAAACCTTATTTGCATAAGTAATGAACTACAATAAACAAGACATACACGAAACGCTGAATATTTCCCAGAGGTGTCAGATCTTCAAACTCTGATTATGTAAGCAGCTTTGCGATCTCTTGAAACTTGTGTCTGACGTTCCTTTATTATCAGCACCAACATAAAACCTGTCAGAGAAAGAAAAAGCAACCGACTCCACTAAACTCCACTCCTGGGTTCATCCTCTTAAGTGCAAGTCATCTTGTCGAGATTGCCTGCTTTTAGCACCCCTTGTCACTTAGAGTCAGGAGATAAGGTTATCAACCCTCCCTCCAAGGCCACTCCGTCTCTGAACCAATCTGCTGATGTCCACACAAGTAGAAGTCTGAAACCTTGTCTTCCCTAGGTCAGGGATTTCTTCTACTGCCTTCGTCTTTGAAAGAGGGTCAGCAGCATCCACTTAACAGCACATGCAGATCATGGATATCATAAATCATACATGTCATTTCCTGGGCCTCTTCTGTTTAACTTTCTGTACCTTCGTACCTATTATATATCACCATTACGCTGGTTGATATCCACTGCAGACTCCAGATCTGATGAGCGTTAAAAAAAACAGATGGGAAAAAAGATACCTAAAAGTAGACAGCGCAAACATTGATGCGATAAAACATGGTGCATTTCTATGAGTCGACTTCCGATAACGAAATTTCGCACTTCTAAGCATCTTCAATTAATTCTGCCGTACCGCGGGAGTCAAATCCACAACAAGATTCTTCTGGGGAGTCATTGGTAAACTGTAATGACGATATTCGTGTAGCGTCTGCTGTTGCAATTACGTCGTAAATTATCTACGCGTCGTATTACCGAGTTAGCTGTAAAACGGAGTTGCGCTAACGACGTTACATTAGACGGTTATTTCAAAATGCGCCGACGGTGTGCAGCAATCAAGGAACCGTTAAAATAGAGGGCCATTTCTGGACACGCCAACGATCACCAGTCAATAGCAACTTACAGAGACGAAATGAATATTTGCCGGGTACGTTTTTTACGAGATATATTCATATCCAATAATCGTATATCTGGTGTTATGGATTGTATGATGTGTCACGGTCACGTTTTGCATACTTCTTTTCTAGGAATTACAATAACTTAATTCAAACTATAAAAAGGTAACGCTTATACGTGTATACTGTCTGTTCTTTTTTCTGATAAAAAAAAGTATGATATTACCACGGAATAACAAGGCAAGAAAATGACTCAAGTTTTTGATACTAAGCAAGTACCTTGCCGAGTTGGATTTGTGTAACATTTTCTTTTCATCGTTACTTTTTGATGGTAGCAACTGTCAATATGAAGCTTTTTCAAGCCTTCCTATAGACAGTGCGGCACCGGAAACCACTTTTATTCTGCCGCTGGCTGTTATCTCACAGTCTACACGCAGCTGGACCCGGAAAAGGCAATATCCGCACGGCTAAGGGATTTCAGTTATCGGACGTTTCTGGCCATAAGACCGATTCCAAAGCCCCGCCCACCTCCGTCAAACGTAGAAATGCAAAATAAAGGATTAAAATTCAGCTAGTTGACGGATATGCATTGACTGTGCCATTTTCTCATTGGTTAAACTGATAATTGTGATGGACAGTCAGGATCGGTCTAACCTTGGAATAGGATTATGTTGAAGACATTATATGCGTGTGAAGCTGTAAGAAACGGGCTTTCTGAATCTCTTCTAGCTTTCACCATCTAAAAGCTTAAATAACACGTTTTTCCTAAAATCACAAGTCCCACGTATTATTACAAACGTGTGACTATTGATTAGCCACTGCCTCCAAAATAAGAAGTCAACCCCATCAGTAATTTCCGTAGAAACATCAGATAGATCTATAGACTAGGCATATTTTTTACCTCTTTACGTTATAGTATCTCATCATGAGGGTTCCCTTGCCTTATGAGTTTGCAAGTAAATGAATAAATATTAATTCCATCTTTGCACATGTAAGTCACGTGTGTACAGTTACACAGATGTTATACCTCACCTACATTCTGACAACGGACCGAAAACGTCTATCCTCTTCTCCTCACTTTTATCTCAGAACAATACAGATACAGATGCGGAGGGAATTACATGTGCACAGAAGTAGTGATACCGATCAAGACAACAGCTGGTTCTACAAGATAAGAGAAAATACGGTCCCGACAACAGCAACGATCCAATCTTTCGTGTGGCGATTTGCTTTACTCGGTAATCTCACGTCACGTTACAAAAATCCCGACCCCCCTCCCCAACCAGTCCTGGCCATCGTCCAATATATAACTCAGCTGTAACACCATTAAATCAGCACCTTGGACAGCGTCCAAGTATCATGTGCCATCGATTTATCTCGATAAGATACACATAAAAGCAATTGCATATTTCGGCATCAAATATCTATAACGAGATGATTATTCATGCTGTTATTCTGAACATGTAACGTGCACTACATATTATATGTTTGAGGCATGGAATTTTACATTTTTTGTCTCCTTCTCTGGATAAATTCCAGACGTTGGGTTTTTTATCTGTATGCCGTAGCAGTCGTTTTTTTATTTGCTATTTATATTTGTACACTTTTCCATTAGCTAGCTGGATACTAACCTCAGGCAAATTAGATAGGAGTTTCGATTTCATTCAGAACGGGAAATGGTTTGGAAAGAAAGGGCGGATAGGTGGGTGGATGGTTTGCTGACGGAATAGCAAAACAAACAGATAAGAGGGAGTTGTCCAAGTATTATGATAGGCCGATCCTGAATGTCTATCACAATTATCAGTTTAGCCAATGATAGCATGGCAATTAACAGTTCGACAAATGAGAGAGTGACTGCATATCCGGCAAATAATTGCATTTCTATGTTTTTACTTTGCATTTGTACGTTTTGACGGTTTTGTGATCGGTCTATTCATGGGGCCAAGAAGTATTTCCACGTTCTTTTTTTAAAGCTTTCTATTTTTCTTTCTATTTTTTTTCTATTAGGGTAAAGCTATTTTAGAAGACGACAGATGCAGAGGCGTGAGCACGTTCAACACGTAGCGGGGACTGATCAATAAGGTCATCGGTGCCGGGTGATGTATGGGCCCGTAAGGCAAAATAATGTAACGACCTCCCGCTAAAATGTGAAAGCCAGCGCCTCAGATGGGCCGTAAGCTGCCAAATTTGCGTTAAATTGGACACGGGAAGCGACCGGGGGAGCATGGGAGCACTTGGATTATTACAGCTAGAAGCATAGTTAAGCTTGCGCAAAATCCTTTGTACTCATTTACCTACAGGAATGAAAATAAAAATAGCACGTACGATTAACATGTTACATAAGTCTCATCTCAATGCAGATACACTGGTGAGTCACATTTGAACATAAACAAAAGCAGTCATTACGTATGGAATGAAAACGGGTTGCAGATTATTTTATGAACTCTATAGAGGAATGCCAGATAGCCCCGTCGACTCATATCACGTACTATATATATCACTGGCCGAGGAAGGCCGCGGATTAAATCTACCCTTATCGACCGCTATGTCCAATGCACTGCTCGCCTCGGCTGAAGGCTTCACAATGACGACTGCAGGGCCCCATAGGTTGTATTCATTCCACCTGTTATTCCTCCGGTATGTGGTATCTGTACGTTGTTACTCAGATGTAAAGTAGGAGCTTTGTGGTCTTGCTTTTTGAGGCTGCACACTCTTAGGAGGTTGTCAGTGCGGAGGGGAAAGATGCTGAATTGATGGGATATATTTCCAGCCGCTGTCGGTCATCAAAAATCTACTTTCCATGAAAGGGCGCTCATTCTCAAACCATCTATCGAGAAGTGATCTCGTATCAACGGCCGATCGATAGCCAACCGTCCAGTCACGACTACGGTGGGGATATTTTGGGAATTCGTGAGGCCGGGAGTGCTGGCGGTGCAATATTGGAGAAATAGTTTTCATGGAAGACGCAGGGAATGCAAGCTGCAATGGCGGTGGGGACGGTAGCCTTTGAAGATGTCACTTTCACAACACCCCCCCCCCTCTCGTAAGGTTGGTATAGTCCAAGATCTGTCCTGTATAGGTTGGCAACAGGCAAGAGCCTTCGTTTTTCTGTAAATCAACCTGGCGTTGTCCCGCCAGTCAGCCGCCCTGCCAATTCAAGTGCCGATGTAGACAGCAAGGTTTGGAAGCGAGCCACGGTGGATGCGTTTGACTGAGTTGTTTTCGGGACGGAAATAGACTGAGGGCATACCTGCGAGCAATATATTTTCAACTCAACAAGGGATTTCACATGGAACTCTACAGAGCAAAAATGCTGGCGGCTATATTACGACTTTTCGGGCATCGGCCGTCCATATGGAACGACAGTACGACTCAGAAATTCCACCAGTATTGATATCGTAATCAGAGCGGAGCGAACTCCGAATCCCTGGTGTTCACCGAGAGAGCAAATTTCGGCGTCGTGAAAGTGCAGCCCAGAAGGACGATGCAGACAACGGAAAAAACATCATCTTCACTCGTCATCACTGGTAAGAAGACCCACTTACACTTCTTCCATTTATGTGTTCAGTCAGTGATGTTACTACTTACTATATTAAAATACATGACAGGTGTGCAAGGAATTTGCCTAAAATTGCTGCACTAACCCTTCCTTGATGCTAGGATGGCTATTTAGGGCCCTGTCATGTACGTCATACGATCGTCGTACGATCGCAAACTGAGGGCATTATTAGGATAGTCGTGCATATATCCCGAACAATTCAGCTGCCTTGTGATACGGAAATGGCTGCCTTAGATCAAGCCTTTTCGGTGGTTGGTTCTTGCTTTAAAACACTGCGACATCAACATCGTACGACGACCCGGCGATGAATGTGACAGCCGCATTATAACCAGTAAAACCTGGCAAGCAGCCCCCTAAGCCTTCCACCCGTGGGTGCCAGGGGACACCTGATTGTGATGTACTGCTTTGATATTGCGGAGACATCGGCTGTCTTGTGACTTCTCAATGCGCGGAATCCCATAATGGATGGTAAGCTAGGCGGAGCCTTTTCCTATCGGTTCTTCTGAATCTTCCGTAACGTTATGGTCATGAATACGGCATCAATATTACAGGAATCGTGACTCACTCAAGTCTGAAAAACGTTCTGCAATGATGCTGGGGGGCTGATTCATCCAGCTTGACTTAGTAGATGCTTTAATCACCTTCGTCAAGAAGGCTATGTTTTCGGTACCGTTTGTGTGTGAATGTGCCTGTGTTTCTGTGTGGACTGCATAACTCAAGAATCCGTGGATAAATCTTGATGATATTTGATATGCAAGAAGGTGTTGGTAAAATAAGGGACATGTAAGTTTGATTATAGAACACCTGGCGGCTTCTTGTGGTGCTACAGCAGAACTTCCGGTTTTCACATCTCGTATTCTGGACACTAGTTTCGACTGTCATCAACAGGAGGATGTGCACGTTCTTGACGTCTTTGCCTGTTGTGGCTGTAATTATTCAAACGTCTCATGGGCGGTCACTGTCTCCCATCATTGACTTGATAGGAATACAGGATATCAGGAGGCCATTTTTAGTTTAGCTCGCGCCATTGTGACGAGTGGAACATTAATTAGCTCTAACAACCCCCCAATGCTACTAATACTACTGTTCTATCTAACATGGCCAGGGCGTCTTGTATGTGGTTGAGATTTACCACATTTGTGGAAGGATTGACATAACATGTGACTATCACCTTTTCAAAATGTCAAACCTGAGACCAGACTGTAAGGTTTGAACCACTGACGCCGGACAGGACCTCTTCTCTTTTGTGTGGTGGGTGCTTACCAAATGTGATAAAAAAGACTCGATGTACAGCTGGTCACCAGTCTCTCCCAGGGCTGCAGGCACTGTTCCTTCGGCACTGTAAGCTTCAGTCCCCGCGTGGCTAACAAAGCCCACCCCGGCCCATCATTTTTTTACCTGTCTAAAACAATGCTAAAGGGTCTTTATCAGGGAGGACTGAGGCGATTTTGGGGGGATATCCACTTAAAAATCAGTGTATTCGGTAAAATTGCTAAGTATACACACCTGTGAAAAATCATATTTAAAAAAACCGTATACGTATATACTACAAACACCACGTTGATTGACATCGCTTGTCGTTCTTGAATGTCAAACCTGCTGCCCTGACGTGACTGGCGTACCAAGCACGGCTCGTGTCATCCCGACTGTCAGCTGTACTGCCGTGATTACGGCCCAAGTACCTGTCTGTGGGAGTGAACTCCAATCCTCTTAGCGGGGGCTAAGGGAGGGTGAGCCGAAGATTGGCTGTAAATTGTCGATTCCGCAGCTCCCAAGGTTGCATCAAGCACAGATAAAATCAGCGGAAGCAGGGCTCAAAATACCACCTGCATAGTCAAGCTTATTGCACAACAGTTGTATCAGGTACAGTGTAAGGCAAATCCCAACGCAGAACAAACCAAGATGCACATTTTAGAAAAAAAAATGTCTCAATCGATATCGCTGCTCCTAAGATGCGTGCCGAGATTACTTGAAATTGATTACTAACGTTTGCCCTTCAGGGTTCAAAGGTTGCCTGCGAGTTCCGATGGACCCCCGTTCAATTTTCCGCTTAGTTGGCGTTTTAAAGGGCGCTTTGTCAGACATTGCACACACTTGTCAGCAGGTGTGTATGTGGTGTAAACAGCTAGCAACGATCAAGGATGTACAGGTTGAGGAGTCAATGAGATAAAATCTTTCTCCTATCTTGGCTCTATATCCTACCTGTGATGGACCGAAATGGATTTTAAAACAAGAAATCGAAGACTTCACACCTCCGTGAAGTATTTAGAGTGGTTGTGAATTTCTTGTTTCATTCATTATTGTAAATTTCTCGGTGATTCTGTGCATTTTCAATGCCGCTTACTCCCAGCCTGCGGGGAGACCATTTTGACCTCCTATTCGACCTTACTTCCTCCCAGCCTGCGGGGAGGGGGGCATTTTGACCACCAATTCGACCTTCCTGTCAATCTGCGGTTACACATTGACAACTTCCGCCCTCACTTTCTGCTTCTCTGCTGTATTCAAATATCTACCAACACACAAGCAAACAAACAGACAAACACACCGAAAACAAAACATCCGTACATAGAGGTAAAAAGATATACCTGGATATACAAGCAATAAATCACCGGCCTGCTGGGAAATATTAGATATCTGTTTACGACTGATTTATTTCATTAAAAAGTGCAACCGGGTGTACCTGTGATCTATCATGTGTAGACATCAGAATGTCATTTCAAGGATGACTGATCGATTCTGGAGTCGTGCAAAGAGGCTTTTCAAGGCAGATGTGTCCAAATTAATTGGTACATTCTCCCCCGTAAGGCTTCTGAAAGAAACAGGTCAATGTATTAACCCCAGATCTATCCAATATTGTTTCCAGCCGGTTTTAGTTCTCAATGCAATCTTTCAGAATAACGGTACGTTTATTGCAGCTTCTTTTCCGAAGGCTAATTACATCCAACAAAAAAAGAGAAACAAAAATGAGTAACAGAATAGCATGTCACTACTCCAGTCTGAATGTTGGCTATAAATACTAACTTGTTGGTTTTGACTTGTAATATAAATACAGTAGCAAGAGCCAATCAGCACCAAGGAAAGGCCGGAGAAGATAGCCAATCACCAACACAGATACGAAGTTAATCAGATGTGTGATGAGCATGAGAGGGCTAATCAGCATCGAAGGAAGGTTTGTGCATGAAAATAAGTCAAGGAAAGCCGATCAGCACCAAGGAGAAACAGTGCATGTACTAATAATGCTTTGGGATGTAACTGACGTCCCATCTTGTACTTCTCCTTCTCTATTTCACGCGTTTGAACTCATCTGCTGGAGCAGATCATAGTTTCGTGTATAATGTAGGCAGTTATCATTTGTATAGAATGCATTGCACACTTGAATACGTCTTATACATTGAGGTGGGTCATCACATTACGAGATGTGGGTCTCAAATGTGACGCTATGTTCAGCTTGATGGAGCTTGCAAGGAATTCAAGACCTGCTTATGTATATGATGTCAAAACATTCTTTTGGATGCCAACCGACTATTTTACAAAGACAGAATAGTCTAGATTTGGCAGCATTTTGATGATGGCAAAATGTTGTTTGAAGAGTCAGTATGTTACGATTTTTCCACCGTAAGATCGCTTGGAGATTAGAAAAGTGGGTTGATATATAAATGAATGGATAGGCGATTGATTGATTGATTGATTGATTGATTGATTGATTGATTGATTGATTGATCCATTTTACCAGAAACCAGCAAAATGTTCAAACACAGGTTTTCATTCTCTAGTCCTGGTGCATTGCTTCCAGGCCTGCCATCATAGTTCATACCTTTCGCCTTTAGTCATGACTTTCAAACTTCGGATGACGAACGACGGCTAGAGGCCGCGTCTCCGAAAGAAAAATCGGAGGTGGAATAAAACGAAATGATCGTCTGGCCACAACCCCCGGGGCTGTTTTGAAAGTGAACTGCAGCTGTTTTTGAAAAGATCTATTCTTCACTGTTACGAACGTGCTGCATATCATGGAGATGTATGCGTGCATACTGGCGGAAGTTCCTTCGGGGCTTCCGTGACGTAGTCTGATGCTATTTGTATTCCAACCTCTCGGCATAGTCCATGGCGACCTTGGCAGTAAACGCTTCAACATTTAAATGCTTTTCATATGAGTTCTGGGCGCAGGGCCATTTCAGTTTCCAAACGAGATACCGGACATTTGAAAG
Organism: Branchiostoma floridae x Branchiostoma japonicum; assembly: GCA_013266295.2. Taxonomy (NCBI): domain Eukaryota; kingdom Metazoa; phylum Chordata; class Leptocardii; order Amphioxiformes; family Branchiostomatidae; genus Branchiostoma; species Branchiostoma floridae x Branchiostoma japonicum. Next base: position 5,259,886 of record CM023837.1, on the reverse strand, counting down.
TATTTATTGCTTCTGTGAATTTATTGACACAGCCAAAGATATGGTCTGATATGGTCGTACTGTTATACTGTTAAAGGGTTGGGAGGGTATAAAGATACCATATACTACAATATAACCGCGGGTATCACAAAACCCTTGTTGTTTAACGTCTTGAATACGTGAGTAGACTGTGACTTCTTTGGTCCGATATTAGAGCTCTTCACGCATATTCAAGGTGGTTGATGACAACCACGCCATGGCTGGACTTGGAAAGGGTGTACAAATGTTTCCCAAAGCCTGACACGGCGGGTATAAAAGGCTGATCGATAAAAACGTATTCCACTGTAATAAAGAGCCGCTGCAGGCTGGCAAATTCCCCAGCCGGACTCGCAGATTATACCGCGCGAGGCACCGGATGCGATAGCTCTTCTGGCAACCACGTAATGGGGCACACAAAATCGATTTAGAGCAGGGTCTTGGCTCAGGAGCCCGCCTCTTGGTGTCGTTAAAAGGACTCGTGGACTCTGGTGGGGTTATTACCTCCGTGTGCGGAGGTTTTGTTTCCGGGTGTGTGTTTGTGTTACCCGCCTGTTTCCAGTTATAGATGGTGTTTGAGAGACTTTTATAGGCAACGCAAATCACAACCAGAAGCCCGGAGGTTGAGACGAACTAAGTGTTCTCCTTTAATAGGCACGATATGGAGTTGGTTGGGTAGGTTTGTGTGCAACATGATTCAAGCTGTTGTAAATGGATTTGAACTTGATTTTGACAACTGTTCAACACGATGGAACGAAGTTACAACAAACGCAGGAGCTGTTATCATGTGATAGACGGTTTTCTGTGACAGGACCAACGACGATCTATTGCCGTTTGCTTTAGCTGTACGTTCACAACAACTCGACGTCTGGGAGTTGCGGTTTGACAGGCTAATAGCACTTAAATGCCGTGTTGGTCTGAACGTCAGCATACTGTGGTGTAGTAATGTTTACTTTCCACCAAAGGAATGGTCCATACAGGGCATCCGTTTTTTTAAATCTTACAGTTAGAATGTAAAGAAAGCAGGTTTACGAAAAATGTACGGTAGTTTTTCTAAGTCACTCACATTTCAAATGGTCACTGCTAATACTTTGTCTCAACAACTAGATCAGTAAAATACTGGTCTACCCCTGTATTCTAAAATGGAGCAGCTCGCTTTGCACGGAGGTGGCAAGCTTCAGCAGTCAGAAAAGGGTATATGCTATCTACCAATGATGTGGAATGTGACATGCTCTGTACGTCGTAGGTAAGGTACAGTAGTTCCTTATTGTTGGTGAGGAGCAGGCTTGTGTCATATTGTCCCATTTTGCCCCAAATCACCCACATATTGTGTCATGGTGCCCGGAAATTGTACCAGTTATGCATCATAGACACCCGAGGGATATCTAAGTTAGATATAACCCCTTTCTCTTAATATTTTGTGGCAAATCACAACTTACTGCCCCTCCGGCTATGGGACCTTTACCTTTACTTCCAAAATTGCCCACAAACGCTCCATAAATGTATCTGAATGCACCACCAAATCAAACCGTTAACCTATGTGACACCTTCGCCTACTTGTTATTCATTGTGATGAGGATCAAGTCTTCAGAGGTCAACTACCACACACACAAAAAAAAAACGTTATTTCACTGTCGGATATCTGATCTGCAATTTTGGGCAATAACAGACAGGGGGAGCATTTAATGAGTGCTTTGCCTCGCGGGCTAATGATGAATACTGAGCCACGCTACAGCGTAACAAGATGGCTTCCCAGTTTTTATGAAAATATAAAGAACGGTACTGTTGCAGTACGTTCACTGTCCCCGTTGTGAGCATGGAGTGCTAAGTCTTTGGTATGACTCGCTCGGGGATCGAACCCGCGACCTCCCGCGAGCAAGGCAAGCAAACGTGCACAGTATAATACATTACATGTATCTGTCTGCCAAGGCACCTGGCTATTAAAAATACGTACTTGTTGTCAGTCTGAAGCTCCTATCACTAAGCAAGTCTGGATAGTGATTGTTTCTGAATAATTAACTTACGTGCTGGAGGTGGGAGATAAAATACTCCAACATACAGCCTTCTAAAATGTTGTGTAATTTTGCAATCTTAAATAGCTAGGTAGCTGGATACGTAAACAGTGTTTAAAAATTCCTTTAATTCATCAGGCCCGTGTTTCTTCAACACCGCGCAAACTGTTTACGAAAAGTAGAAACGACGTCCTTGGCATTAGGCTCTGTTTGATGAAAGCAGACGACATCTGTGACCAGTGCCCGAGGCGGCGGTGGGGGAAATGTTTTGTGGAAGTGCGTCATCGGTCGGCCGTAATGGGCATGTTTGTACAAACACTGGGCATATTTGTCTTCACGTTCCTACGTTGAGATTGCTTAGGAACAAATTAAGGACCATAATTCAAGTAATCTATGCCACTTATTGAAAACGCATTGTGTAATACGACTGACGGCGCTGTCAGGAGAGGCTGCGCATATCTAAGCTACACAGGGTCTGTGCGAGTTGTACAACCGGATGCCCTAGTTAGTTGTGGTGTTCTACTGACTCAGGTACAGCTTGCTTTCTCTTTTATTCTTCAGCTCAATGCAGTGTTATCGATAATATGTTGGTTATAGGTATGAATTCCGGTCTTTAGAAGTCTTTTACATGCCAACTTAGTTAGCCTGGAATCCAGACATGTTGCCAGTGCCCACACAAGCCAACTTTTCAGCACAAGGGCCAGCATGCCACCAAGGAAAATTTTCCCAATCCCCTTGAGGGGGGCCCTTTAGCAGGGCTATTACTTATAAAACACCGGGGTGGGCTTAGTTACCTAGGCGAGGATAGAAGCTCACAGTGCCGAGGAAACCAAGCCTGCAGCCCCGGGAGAGACTGGTGACCAGGTTATTTTCTTGCTGGTTTGAGACGGATACCATTTACAACCCTGCTCTAACAATTACAATTATTCCCTAATTGCGAATGGAAAATTGATGGATGTTCCTGACCCTACAGCGTCAGAGAAAGCATGGCCTTGTCGCTAGTCAACGTAGTGATAATGTTTGTCTCATTTCGATGCGTTTAACAGGAGCTTACATTTAGATCGTGATCATGATACAAGCCATTACACATTTTATGATATTTCATCAATGGTTATCATAAAATGTGAGCGTCGTAGGCACAGGAGGCCAACATAGTATAGCGTCTACACGCGATCTTGCCATTTTTCATCAACATATTCATACCATATATCAGTTCCATGGATATAAATGTGTCCCATTATTTGCGCGGTGTTTTATTTTCTCATATGTCAAATTTTGTCATAAGATCTTTCGCTGGATCCTCTGTGATGACAGTAATTGTAGCGCGCTTATGAACCATATAATGACGTGGTCACATACACCACGTCCCCATTGTGGTATCTATTCACAAGGAATGTCCTGCACTATTTATCTATAATACAGTATAACAAACGCATGTCGTGCAGTTTGGTCAATAGCTAACCTAACGCGACTGTTGGTTCTTCCTGTTCCCTATAACAGAAGACGGGATCATGCCTATGGAACGCCGTAGCCGTGTGAAGAGTCTGGAGTCACCGAGCCCAAGGCGGCGGCGACTGGCGGAGGAGGGCCAAGTCAACCTCTGCGTCAAGTACACCATCTTCAGCGTCAACGTCATCTTCTGGATCGTAGGCGGCGCCGTCCTGGCCATCGGCATTTGGGGCATGGTGGAGAAACGGAACCTTTCGTCCGGAGTGGCCAGACTGACCAACGTGGACAACAGCTTCCTGGCCGTGGTCATGGACCCGATGCTGATCTTCGTGGTCGTGGGGCTGCTGATCTTTCTCCTCTCCTTCTGCGCCTGTCTGGGATCCCTGCGGGAAAACACGTGCCTCCTGTCCTTCTTTTCCTACAGCCTGGTCTTCATCTTCGTGGTGGAGATAGCCGGCGGGATCCTGGTGTACGTGTACAAGGACTCGATAGAGCAGGCGCTGGGCAGGGGCTTTAGGACTGCTATCGTGCGCTACATAGAGGACAGCGATCTGCAGTTCATCGTGGATGAAATTCAGATGGGACTGAAGTGCTGCGGGTCGCAGGCGTACACAGACTGGAATGAAAATAGGTAAGGAACAAGAAATCAAAGATTTCACACCTCGCGAAGCATTTAGAGTTGTGAATTTCTTGTTGTATTCATTATTGTGAATTTTTGGTGGAGACGAATGGGATAAAGTTGGCACGTTATTTGACACCTGTCCATTACAAGTCTAAGCCGTCGCTTCCGTCTGTTCAATCTTAAACTCATTGTGATAAATTAGTCTCCTGTCCCTGTGAATGCGCCCATTCTTCCTTGGAAATCTAGTCTATTGATAGCTGGCTTCATTTGTAAAAGAAATTGAGATAAATCATATTTTCTTTTAGGTGTACACGACGTGACATGATAATTCGTCAAGTTTCAGGAGCGCATTGCTATAATTCAGTTTGTGTATGTGTTGGGGGAGGGTCTGCACTATTTCGTTGGTTAGGTGACATGGTGAAACTATTTCAGATGCGTGACGCGCCTTTTTTTCCTGTGAATCTTTATCACTACAACAATTACTGTACATTTTTGCAACCAACTTCGCTTTGCAACAGAATTATTACCAAATACAAACAAGATGAGATTGATCTGAACGTGTCGATTGATCAATGACCCGCCTGCGCCAAACGATCGCCAGTCTGATTTGTTCTGTGGACGCCATTGTTGCTATGGACACATACTCCACCTGGTAGCCACATGCAGTTCTGTACTGCTTCAGTCTTCGCTTCTGTGGGTCCCAGGCTATAGCTGCGTACTCCAGTGACTTTGACCTAACTAGAGATGTGCAAGCTGTTGCCCTTACATTTTATCTTGTCCTCTTATACATGTACTAGGAAATGCGTTTGAGAAATCCCAGTGTGCTGTTGGCCTTGGCCGTTATTGTGTTCATGATGTGAGTGATGTGCTATATTCTGTACCAAGTGTTGACCTCTACCTACATGTGTTTGTTTGTCTATTTCTGTCCGTAGGTACTTCAACTGTTCCTCTCCCAGTGCCCGTGCGTGTGGCGTGCCCCACTCCTGCTGTCTGTCGGCCTCGGCCAGCTACACGCAGGACCAGGTCCTCAACACGCAGTGTGGCTTCAACGCCATCGGCATGAAACTGGACGAGGCCAGGGACAGAATCTACGTGCGGGGCTGCCAGAGAAGCATCGTGGAGTGGATCAACAACAACATGTATCTCATAGGCGGCGTGTTTGTGGGCGCAGTGATTCTCCAGATCATGGCCCTTTGTTTTGCCAGGAAAATGATCAATGATATCGAACTGATCAAGGCGTACTGGTAACGTCCATTGTGTAGAACTGTACGTTTTTATTCGAGTTCTTGTAGGGACAGTGGGACTGCATAACATAGTGGACCTTTTTTTGAGGAAAATGATCAACACTGACGCAGAAATGGATGCCCGTAGTGCATTTATTTGTGATCTCGCGTGTAAGATATGTTATTTACGTGATGGTTCTTCGCAGAAAAGACATCAAAAGTGCAGGCGGGAGGACCAAAAACATGTAGCAATTGACCCTCCCACATTGTGCTACCTGTCCTGTTTAGCATAAGCGGACTTTTGTACTTTGTTTCATTGTCACCATATATTTTACTCTATCACTCATGTAGAAGCTTAGGGGGTCGCCATATTTGATAGTCAATATCTAAGTTTGTATCTATCGGTGATATTCAACTATTTTCATACCCTTGAGTCTATGTATTAAAGTTTGATAAGCAGATGTAAACACATAACGGTCCTTAGATGATATGTCATTGGAACACCTAGCGATCCGAAAAGAAAGTGCATGGAATTATGACTATGTCTCCGCCCGGTTTCAGACAGTTCTTCCTATGCAGTGACTACTATCATGTTTCGTATATAAGAGGAAACCGGTGTTGACCATGTTCTATTGTACAGAGACAGAAATGTGATTCCTATTGCCGAAGATACTCTTGTATTCTGTTGTTATTCGTGCGTAACGAAAGTGCCATGTGTTTGATATTTGTTTCTTCATATCGTGTTTACTTTGTGTTGCTGGAAATTCTCAAGTTTTCTTGATAATCACCTATACTGTGTCATACTACTATGTGTGTGCCATACCAGCGAAATGGCAATGAAGTGGTTGTATATATCGACGGCATGGATTGGTCAGATCTCGTCATGAGATACACGTCATAGCCAACTTGATCAATGAAAACTATCGTTGTAGAAGCCTACAACCTATATTTACAGCCAAAGCCTGTGCTGTTCTCGAGTTTCTCTTGCGAGAAAGATTTTTTTGTAACCAGTAAGTGAAAACCTTCGATGTAAAAAGTGAATATGTACAATACATTGTGTGCATAATGTTTTGAATGTTCAAATAATTAACTATTATAATTACCATTTGTCGGTACGGAAGTATTGTTTTGGGTGGCTGACTTGTGAGTGTTTCATGTCTAAGCATGGAGTTAAAATATAAGATTATATTTTAACTCCATGGTCTAAGTAGCGACGGTTTCATGGTGGGTGGGAGGGGATTTTGACAGTTGATTGATAGGGAGGATCAAGCCTGAAGGTGACCCAGCACGCGCCGGTTGGGATTAAGTGGTCGGTATGTGGAGGAATTCAGAAAGTGGTGTAACACCCGATGAAATCACACCATACAATCCTGTATACAGTTCCAATACATTGACGGAAGTTTGCACTGTGAAGGTCACTACCAAATTTGGGCAAAAGCTGTGTTCTCTCCGTTCACACCCGCCTCCTAGCAACTATATTCAGAATCGCAACCACGGGAACATTTCGCAGTTCGGTCACGTTTCCTCGAGGCCTCCCCTTTATCGTCCGAAGAGTAGTGTCCCCCCGACATTGTGCATTCGGTGTAGAAGGCACAATCATCATGATAAAGGGTTCCCCCTCACCCTTTCCCAGGCTAGGCTTCCGAAAGGTAAACGTTCTTTTATGCGTGTTTAGCGTCTCAGTTCAATCATGCACCCAGATTTCCTGTGGCCAGTTTCTCAGAGAAGACGAAGGGGACTTTTAGCTCCGGGTTGGTTGTGGTTCTACGCTTTCCTTGGACTCTCACGGTTCTCCACGGCACAGTCGGAGAGCTCTGAAGATGTGAGGGAAGGTAGGAGAGAACTTGTTATGACATTCCATCTAAACAATTTTCATGATCCCCAGTAAGGAACTTGGTCTGATATCAGAGTCTGCAGACGACATTTGCCTGACGGACGACACTCTCAGCCGTTGCCCCTAGTTACGTCTATTATGTTTTGTGGGAACGAGAGCTGTGTCATAATACTAGTACCGCCAGCAGGACATAGGGCGGTGATTTGCTGGTGATTTCGGTGCCTGGAGGTCGCCTGAAAACAGCATCTAATTCCGAGAACAACATTCCGAGGCGCCAAATTGTCGGCGCGACATGAGAGCGAGGGTTTTGTGTGAAGCTGAAAGGTTTGAAAAAGGTAATGGCTGTTGACATTGGCTGACGAGCCAGGGTCAACCTGAGCTTGGATCTGCGCCACTTCAAATGGGAAGTTTGCTTTTGTTTCTCGTTAGTATGGGGATCTATATGCAATCATTAAAAACTCATGTAAAAATGGTTTCGTTTCAATATTTATATATATATATGCATTATTTCTAGTACAGCCTACAAAATGTTACATAGTCCACGAAAATGTTGGTATAGCTAAGGGAATTCCGTAAACCAGACCTGTATAAAATTTCGTTGATCTACTAAAGTAATTTATTTGGAATAAGGGTGAAATCTAAGTAGCAGGGGCTGTATTGTTTGGATAGTCCTCTAATGATGATAGATACAGAGTGGTGAGTGGGCTAAACGCACCATGCAAATGGTACAAATAATCCACCCAAAAATCTTCAGTGTCCTTAAACGGTGAAAGATAGTCAAGAAGCGTTAAATATCGCCCTTCAAGTACTGACGAAGGGATCTCAGCAAAATTGTTGTTCCTTATGGTGACACTTATGGTTGATTAGCCGTCTGCATAACGTAGCCGTGAGAGACCCCCACGTAGGGTCACTTAGAAAGCTAACTCACCCAGATAGTTTAAGCAAAAGGTAGGGTCAAGAGCCCCCTCTGTGAAGCCCTGAATAAAACTGTCTTGAGTCCCGTCCTCGTGCCGCTGAGACTTTGTCAGACGGATTTGTTCCGCAGGGGGGACAGTCTTAGCTCCGAGACTAACACGACAACAGGAATAAACTTTGTGGCAGAACAACGAAGTGTGCGTTCACGTTCAAACTCAATCTGTAGAGACGAGTTATTTGTAGCCAAGTTTACCCAAACCGTACTTAATTCACCAACAACGCTGCCTGTCTGAGGACAAGGGACCCCATTGTAATACGATATTTGTTTAGCAAAGACAGAATACTGCTATGTCAACGTTAACAAAACGTTGTGAGAGAAGAATTCGGCTTTGGCTTCTTTCATTATCATAAGATTTCATGCGAACGAGACCTTTGGGAGCTGTCATCGTCGCCATGGCAACGGATGTTAACACGCCAGCCTAATCAATTGTGACCGCAACTTTTTCGTCACGCTACTGTATTGTACAAAAAGAGAACCGAGCAGTCCGTTTAGAATGAAGTCTAAATCATGTGTAATTGAAAGTCTGTTTGCCCACAGATACACAAGTGTTTACTCTGTGTTTTTTCAGAGTCTAGGAGACGTAACCTTCTAGTCTAGAATTCATGGAAAAATCCATGCCATGACAAAGCGGTCGTTTGTTGCGGCAGAGATTTTGTACGGTCTAGGCTAGACTGTTCCCTATCACCAGGAGGCGCCCATTTGTTAGCAGGATTTATGGTGCAAGTCTGTATTTCTAGGTCGCCACGGCCATTGGAGACAATTTTAGCCATCAGCTAGATGATGTATGTCTTGGTGTCTACCAGTAGACGTGATGTTACAAATGTGGCCGCTAGATGGCGTGTTTTAGTTATGATACCGTACAGTAAGTGTCCGTGTCATTTCTATGTGCGCGTTATTCACGGACCCATGAAACCGATAGCATACGTCACCTCCAACGATTTTCAGGTTAACTTCATGACGTATTACCAAGTAGGGCATGGCTAGATTAACACAGGTCTTTCTGTCTTTTATTGAAGTACAGGCATGAAAAAAAATACCACATCTTAGTAGTTAAAACAACAATGATAATAATAATAATTTCAGTAACATCTAAGACAAAGCAGACTTTCTCTGAACACCTGGAACGTGAACTCAGTCATGGGTCAGGCTACTGTAAATCCTTCAATATTCACCGTGGTTTTATTTTCGCGGTTTTTGCCACAAATAGGCGTCCCCCAATGTGTTACAACTGTACTGGAGAATTTTTGTTTCAACCGCGAACTTAAAACACCGCGAAAACCTCATTTTCCCCTTTCCACCGCGAAATTAGGTCCCTGCGAAAATAAATGAATTTACAGTATTACACGGTGTAACCTGTTAACAAAGGTTGTTGTGTGTGAATGTACGGGATACTATGCTGTCAAACTGGTTGGGTGATCTGTTCCGTAGGGAGAGTTGCAACACTACCTCGACCTTCACTGTGCCTTTCAAATAGAAGACACGACACTAAGCCCCCTCCACACGAGAGGTGGAATTAACCAGAATATCACCAGAATAAGGAATTTTGATATATTCCTGACTTAGTTCCTGACTATTCGAAGTGTTTTGGACATGTGGATTTTATTTCAAATATCTGGGTTCATTTCCCTCAAGCGCGATCAGAATGTTTTGAACGCTGTTGGAATGCCGTAAGGGTATTCCAAATGCAGTCATTTGGAAGCAGTGATAATTTTTAAAATGCACTTCAAATATCGATGAATGTACAAACATTTCTCAATCAGATGGTCTGATCGCATTCGAAGTAGACTCGAAATGGCCTCGAATATTTCGAATGCACTCCGAATTTTCAGATTACACCTCGAATAGCTAGGAATACTAGTATTCAGACGGCATTCTGGCTCCTTCCGCCTCTCGTGTGAAGGGGGCTTAGCTTTACAAATGCAGTCACAAGGTATAAAAGCAAGGTCATACTATCGACAATACACTCGTTGCGTGAGACCGACGGCGAAAGATAACTGATTACTTTGTGGAGTTATTTCTCAATGGACTCGGGGGCCAAAACTAGCCTGGAATCCAGTCTTGTTACCTTCGCCAAGAAGGTTATGTTTTTGTGTCCGTGTGTCCGTGTGTGTGTGTGTCTGTGTGTCTGTGTGTCCGTGTGTGTGTGTGTCAACAGCATAACTTGAGAAGGCTTGGATGGATTATCTTCATACTTGGTAGGTGGGTAGGTCTTGATGAGACCTCGAAACGATTAGATTTTGGGCCCCCTGGCGGCTTGTTATGGTACTGCAGCGGAACTTCCGGTTTTGATATCTCATGATCTGGACATGCTAGGGTGTTGATTTTTGGATGGTAGGTAGCTCTTGTAGTCGGGAAGAAGTGACGTAAGTTTGGGCCCCCTAGCGGCTTGGTGTGGAACTGCAGAAGCATTTGTATGAAAATGTTTAAAGTAGGATAACTCAATAACCGTTTGACGGATCATCTTGATATTTGGTATGTAGGTAGCTTAAGTGATGCTTGACATAATTAAATGACAATTATGCAAATTAGGATCTAATTTGCATAATTAATGAGGGAATTCTATAATTCAGCTACCTTCCATGATTGGACTATTATACTTTGTGACATGTGTATTAAGAATGAGAGGAACATCGCCATATATTAATTATGTAAATGAAGACCTAATTTGCATAATTAATGAGAAAATACCATGATTTCATAATGGTTGATGTTGGCAATTTCATACTTGTGCATTTCGAAGTTGACTGGAGGTGAACATCATCCAACATAACTTATTCAAATCAGCACCTCATTTGCATAATTTATGAGGAAATGCTAGAATTACCTTCTTTGTTAAGATAACACTGCCATTGGGAGGAGAATATGATTAACTGATGTAATTCATGCAAATGAGGATCTTTATTTGCATAATTAGGGGGAAATCTATAATTTGCCAGTCATAAAGGGTAATCTCATTTGGCGAAGGTATGAGGTCGCGGAACTCTAGTTAGCTTTAGTACGCTTCCAACGGTCGCTACCTCGGTGGGGACTGGATTCCAGGCTAGGCTAACAATAATATGTACCAGGCTATAAACTGTTCAGACCAAGGAGGTTAAAACATCTATTTTCTAACCTTCTTGTTTAGACGTAGGCCAACAAATTGAACACCTGGTGAAGTGAGGTTTCTGAACTTTTGACACACTCCCCAGTGATAACAGTTGTTTCTTCCACTATGTGCCGATGAATCAGCCATGTTCATAATTGTCCGCCTTGATGCCAGTACTCAGGACTCGGCGGAGCTGCGTGACAATTTGCATAACAATAGAATCACTTTGTACCATCATACCTGTGTAATACAGACAGAGATATAACATAGGTGTGGCTATAAGAAGGCCAGGTAAAGGGCGCGGTGAAGAAAAGCTCTCGGGATTTTTCTACTGTCACCTTTCCTGCGCCGTTGTTTTTTCTTCACATCGTCGGCAAAACGTCAGTTTTTGACCACACAACGGTCCTGTCTACGAGGTCCGGCGTCAAGCCCGGAGCACAGGTACTCTCTTGTATTCTGTCATGCCTTTGTATTGCCTGGGGTAAAATTGATAGTTAATGTGCTGGAGGCCATTGTGGCTGTGTGATCGTTTAGTAGCAACACGACGTTATCAGTAGTTAACGTTACGTTGTAGTAAAGTCGTAGGTCGTCGTACGATTCAAGTAGGTACAATTTTCAAGCAGGCTATATATGATAGAACCAACTACCGACAAGGATCTATACCAGAATCTACATTACATAGCCTTTTCGGTAACAATACAGCTGAAATTTGCACAACACATGTACTACTATCGAAATAATGCCCTTAGTTTCCAATCGTACGAATATTGTACGACGATCGTACGATGAATGTGACGTCTCGATGGCATACGGCGACTTGTCGACAGAACCCAGCTAGACTACCAACCCCTACCTGACACAGTAACCGTGGGAATATTCTCCGCCTTGTAGCTACAGAGTAATTACATACGCAACACTGAAAAAGAGTAATTTATTTTATTGCATTTTTTTATTTTTTTGTATCATTAAAGAAAAAGAGAAGTTACAACAGAAAAAATAGTATAAAATACATATCATGGTATTTTTTTCTGTCGTGACCCCCAACCTTTCGCTATGAAAGGACGATGGCGGAAAGAATAGGGGCCAATTATGTTTTGAATTATTAATAGCATATTTCTCCAACATTCTGTTGCCGCCCTTTATTCGTACTGACTCACGTATTGTTCCATGGTGCCACACGGTGTCACTAGTGCACTAAACAAAAGGTAGGAAATGTAGTTTTGAAGTGAATTTTTCATATGTTTTGGGCAAGGTTCGTTCAGGTGAACGACATTGTAAACAAAACTTGTCGTTTTACACCCTTAGGCGCCATCCTGACACTGTGACTGACCGAGAACACCTTGACAAAGATGGCGGCCTCGAGAGGGCGGACATCGTTTTTTATCATCCAGGTTGTCCTGCTCGCCATTGTGATGTCACAAGAAGTTGACGGTAGGCTAAGTCCACAGAAGACACCTATACAGGACTGCAACATTCCACCTTTTTATGTGGTCATTTTCACAGTCGATCAAAGACGTAATGCTTCGGCCTTGGATGACTGATTTTTTCATATGCTATCTATATACACCTTTCTGCACTCTGTTAATATGTCAATCTTCTGGATATCAATAGATGAAATGCATTTCTATCCACACGTGAAACCTGTCTTGTGTTGATTGATGCCGTTAACGCTACCCCTAGGGAAGAGTGTGTCTATTGTTAGAGGTACAAAGCGCCCGCCTTTGTCTTCGAGAGGACTTAACATATACTCAATGACGTATAAGTATACGGCACAACGTATAACAAAGGTCACTATAGTGTATACGTGTCGTTCTGGTTCTATATAACCCGCAGCCATGCAATATGAAAAATTAAGCCCCGATGGGTGTGACCCCAATATAACTCGAAACAATACATGGGTGTGGGGGTTTATTGTCTTTTTTATTTGCCTCATTGCCCCTTTAAACTACAAGAAATTCCTATGGTATGCGCCAACAGAATAATTTTCCAGGTGAGTTTGGCCTGTTAGAGAAACTACAGTCAAACCCGTACGAGTGACCACCTCTACATAAGGACCACCTGGCCAATGTCATCACTTTTTTTTTGGTCTCTTTGATAATTTTTTCCATTGACACAAAAATTAAGAATCCTGTCTATAGCGACCAACCGTTTATATAGACCAGATTCTATCGATCTCCTGTGTGGTCTTTTTGGACAGTTGAGACTTGTGACTATATTCTGGTTGAGAATCAAACAAAGCAGAATTCGTAGAAAAAAATGGACTGCAAACTGGCTTCTCTATGAGGTTATTAAAGCCTCCACCTTGGCCTTGAATCGAGCGTCGCGGAGCATTGACTGTGAGTCAACATGTATGGAATGCACCGGACAATGGAGTTGGGCCAATATTTAGGTTGGAGAAATCTCTTCTAAACAAACGAAAAAGTCAAGTATCCAATAGATAGAGGCCAGGAAGGACAGACCCCTGGTCCCTATCACCTGCTGAAACTGGAAAGACCAGGTCAGACCCGGGCCCTAGGGGCAGAAGGGACGTCTTGTATCTTTTCCCACGCTGCAGACGACAACATGGCGGGCAGGGGGCTAGCAATGCTAGCAGGAGAGAGTATCCCAAAGTTGACGTTCGTGTTGCTCGTAGTTCTTTTTGTGACGTCAGTGCATTTTGCGCAGGGACAGGGTAAGTGACAATAGGAACTGTAGTGAAATAGGTTAAGATGACGCTATAGAAATAGGTTACACTGTCAGTACTAACGTTAGTTCTGTTATCATGGACTTGCCAGTTGCAGTAACAGCAACTATTGAGAACATATACGTTGCATTCTAAACGCAATCCACACATACTGAGGCAATGTTTGGACAACCCCTATATTTTCTACAGAGATTGTAAGAATCCCGACTTTCTCCTTTTTATGCCATTGAAAAGTAGTCCATAGCGGTTCATTGAAATAACCTCTTTTTGAAATACAACAGAGACTGTGGTTTGTGTAATACTATTCATATCATAACATTGGAACAGAAAAAGAGACGATACGACTTCGGGGTAGTCAAATAACGTCAATGTAGTCTGTGTTACTACCGGTATTTCTAATCTGCCGAAATGTCCTTGAAACATGTTCAACCGGCAGGATACCACAACTCGCACTCAACGCGGCGTTAGTATCCAATCTAGCGTTAATTGCTCACTGAAGGTGCCACCTTAGGACCTGGTCACATTCGTCGTACGATCGTCGTGCGATTGCAAACTGGGAGAATTATTGAGATTGTTGTGCATGTGTCGTACAAAATCAAGCAGCCTTGTAACCGCAAAGGCTGTTAGATCATTGCCAGTCGGCCGTTGGTTCTGTCGCAGCCTGCTTGGAAATCCACGACATCAAAATCGTTCGACGACCTACGACAAATGTGACCGCGCCGTTACCTATTCGCCTGGATGACTTTTGTCATACCGGGACATACTCATAGCTTCTTCTTTTACAGATGTGCGCTTGTGGCGTTACTGTTGTAGTCGAAAATGTCCTTGTCCAAAATATGGACGAGTCCATTTTGTTGGCCGACTTTGCTGGTCTTTAAGCACCTTAAGCTATTAAGTATACCACAATAGCTACAGATCTTTAGATAAAGACCTACGGAAAGACATAAAGAAGGCTATAGTGGATCTTCAAAATGTCATTACTGGTAACGAAGTGATGGTGCATGCTCTGTGTATTTCATACGTCTCTGTAAAGTCCCTGTCACACATTTAGGACCTTCCCACCTACGTAGGCAACCTTGCTGTCCGACTCCCAACCACGGATGACCTTGCTTACGACCAACCACCAGTACTGCCAGAGCTATCGACTGAGGATTGAAGTGTTCAAAATTGTTTTTTTTTTCCTACAACTATCGTACTAAAAACTTTCTGCCACCAAGTACAGTAGAGGCATCCTCGCTAGATAGCTCCAAACAACGCTTACAGTTAAATGTGCAAAGCCTGGAGGCCATGGTCGGCTATGTGTGACAGGCCTAGGAGCTTACTAGTCACAGAAAGAAACGTTTGACAATTCGTCCCGTGGCCGTCGGTCAAAGCACACACGGCTCGCTGAACTAACTTGTATCCAAGGACTTATCCTAGGGAGATTAGGGTGGAGTAGATAGGAGTGTTAACAGTAAATGCCGAACAAAGTGTGGCTGTCATAGCAACTATTGTCGTACTTACGAATGGGTGGGCAATACTGGGTGTGGTACAATATGACATATGACAAAAAGGAGCTGGAGTAGCTGAGCTCTCAAGAATCAAGTTGTGAAATGAAAATATAGAAGTCTGTGCAGTTACATATACAATGGGTGTGTTTGAATGAGATTTTGTTTTTATTTCTGAAGACCACAACACTTTGAGTCATTATCACAATTGTTTATTGTTCAAATAAAATTGGGATTAAGTTACATGTATATGGCGTTTATCTTGTTGCATTTTGTCCCCTTTTACATTCTTGGACTTGATGCAGCACAAAACCGTAAGCTGCTTATGATATTTCTTCCTTCTGACTTATTATTCTATGATATGAATATTTGTGAATTCATGACACCGTGAATATGTCTTCCATGTAACATGTTATGACTACTGTACTACAGAATTGTTTCAGCTACTAATATAAAACTCTGCAAAAACCTCCCTTTTCCTCCTACTGTGAAATAAAACCACAGTGAAAGTTTCCTGACTTACGGTAATAACAAGTAGTAATGTTACTGTTCATGTTGGGATTCCCTGACACCTGTTATTTTTTGTACCACTTGTTCAGAAGCCTGTAACATCCTATCCACCTCCCAACTGGGGCAGTCACCGATTGAGATCATCGAGAGCGTGGATGAAACATCACCACAGGGTATGTGTTAGTGTGTACAGGTTAGGCCAGGTTAGTAATCTTTTGTACAGCATCCTCTACACACTACAAATCTAATGCAAGAGAAAAAAGAAAAGATGGACAAAAAAAATCAAGATGCAAAAATTTTCTGCCCAAAACTCACACCCAACAAGTGTTTTATTCCAGACCTGTATTCAAGAAGTGCAGAATTTTTTAGTAGCCTACATGTAGTATCACCACCTAAAAAAAGGCCATGGGCCACTAAAAAAAAGGCCATGGACCTACCTTTACCAGGTTAACACAGGTGAACTTTTATGCAATTGGCATTTTCTTTATTTCCCCAGGTACTCTGATTGATACACTGACCTTCTCAGCTAGTAGCATCAATGACTTGACCTTGGAGTACATCAACAATGATGCTGGTGACGATGCAACCCTTCTCAACCCCACCAGCACCTCCATTGTGAATGGTAACCTTCAACTTGTGCTGTCCGCAGCTGGGGCAGTCAGGGTGCAGGAAAGAGATGTAAGCATTTTCTTAACTTCGCCAGGAAGGTTATGTTTTCCGGGCCGTGTGTGTGTTATCTCCTCCACAGTTCCGATACGGTACATTCACAAAAACCCAAAACACTTCCTGGCGGTCTGAAATCTCTGACTTTTTTTTTCTGCTTTGTCTGCAGGGCCCTAATGGTGTTCAGCAGTTCTCTCTGACACTAAGGTGCAGGGTAAATAGAAATGGACATGTGGTAAGTTACTAAGTGTAAGGGCAGCACCTGTTAGGCCTCTATGCAATTTGGAGTTGTAACTGTCATAATTCTGCTGGGTACCCTAAGACCGCCATATCGAATGGCATTATTGAGGCCTTTTCAAGAATGTATTGAATCTTCTGATATCTGAAGTGTGCATACCTTGAGGATTACTGATTAATGCATTTAAGTTTTTTTTTTTAAATGAGGCATTCTTAAGGTACCTGGTGGAACTATGACATTTGACATTATTTTTGTGACAGCAATAGTATTAAAGGCTGTTAAAAGGAGTAACTTGGTCAAATATATCAATTGTAGAAAAGAACAAAGTATAAAGTCACTGTGCTAGCTGGCGTGCAGTTCCTACGCAATATCTGCATTAGCAAAAACTGAATAAGGTATACAGAAGAAGAGTAACATTGTAGTTCAACTGTGTATTCTTCCCTTGGTTGTGCTTCTCAGATTTTACATCCAATCAGAGTATCAGTTGCTGATGTGAACGACAATCGTCCTGTGTTTCAACAACCATTTTCTGCTGAAGTATATGAGGTGGGATCATATAAGCCAGTGTACCCGGAGCAGCAACGGTCTGATGGTCATTGAGTATCTGGCACAGTGGTCCTGTTTTCAAACCAGCAGACTGGCCCCCTGCTGTAGTGCTTGCACAACTGTGTGGTCCAAGGGCTACAAAAACAGAGATGGGCACTGCCCTATACATTGAAAGGTGTGGAAAGGATTTTAGCTAAAAGTTAAATATACCATTTTAGATTTCCTTATCCACTGATCACCACTTGTGGTGTTGATTTCATTTTAAGAACCCAGATTGAAGTATTTGTCCCTATGTATTGGTTTATTCTCAGAGCATGGCAGTCAAAGATTGGAGTACTGTGCCTGACTACACTGAGCCAATCAGATCGTTGGTCATTTGGAAATGTTTCTTTCTTAAATGTGAATGTCTTCCCTGGCTATCACTAGGTTTTCCATCCTATCAGAGTGAGTGTCTCTGACATAAATGACAACAGACCTGTCTTCGTCCCCGCCACTCCAGCAGCGACCTCTATCAGTGAGGTATGACTCCTGCAGCAGGAGCTAAGGGCTACACTGGGTAAAATTATACAACATGCAAGGACAGTCTGGGATCTCTTCCATTCACCTTTCCCAATTCCTTTAACATAAAGTTTTCCACTGGACTGGACCGTTGTTTTCAGCCAGACAAGACCATTTTTTCCACCAAACTCTTTTAACTGTATCTTCAATCACTGTGGATCTGATATATATAATAAAACAATATGCAACATAACATAACCTTTGTGCATGTCTTCAAAGTCCCTACAGTACTAGTACTGTACAATTCTATGCCAGTCACAGAGAATTTGTCTGTCCATGTTTTAAACGGAGGTCAACAGGGTACAGAACTTTTCCCTGGTAAACAACTGAAATTACTACCTCTTCAGACTGTTTTCACAACTTACTGAATTTCTTTTTCCTTTTTATCCCCCAGTTTTCTATTGGGACTTGCATGAACTTCTCAGATGTTCTTGCATTCTGTAGGTTTTACCCAGTGGATAGTGGCTTGTAAATGGTTGCAGGCCATGCAGGTGTAGAACTGTAGTTATAATGAGACCCAGAGTGGAACTGCAATGTGAGATCATGCAGGCAAAACCAATGCATTAGTTTGGCTGCTAACAATTTGCATGGCTTTCTTGATGAAATCACACATTTACAAGCTGACAAGTCTGACAAAATGTGTAGCTGCTGCACAGCTTTGTATCTAAACGCTCAAAATAAAAAAAGCTATAACGTTACAGTAGAAGAGACACAGAAGAAATTCTTCTTCTTGCCTGATCATCTCATAAACCTTTTGCTTTGCTCGCTCGGTGCTTATTCAATGTTTATATACTCAAAAGCTCAATGTTCCTTTCATTTGTTGTTTTGCTTATTTGTGTTTTTACTTATTCATTTGACATCAACATTTTGCTGTTCACATCTTTTAGCTGCAAACTGCAATATATGCTGCTTTAATTAGAGTTGTATAAGATAAGTTAAATAACTGCTTTATCTGTTTAGCACTCAGCATATGGGAAAGAGTATGGAAGTTGAGCACACACCTGTAGACTAGCCCCTTGCTGTAGTGCTTCCGCAGCTGTGTGGCCCAAGGGCTATAGATGCAGAGATGGGTGCTGCCATATACACCATATGATGTTGGAGGGACTTTATAACTTTTTAAAACTTAACGGCAAAATGATAAAGGAAATAACAAATAATGAATAATCAGGCATATATTTTTACCTTTGCTATTATTATGATAACACCTGTGGCCTTTTGTAGTTGCAAGCAGTCGGTACGACCGTACTTCGTGCTCAAGCAACCGACTTAGACATTGGTGCCAGCGGCAACGTGCAGTTTTTTGTCCAGAACAACCCCAACGACCCTGTGAGTAATATCAGATTATCTTGTACATCACACATTTGGTCCTGGACTGCCTTTCCCACCTTCCGGACTGACCTCCCCACCTTGGTACTGAACAGCCTTCCAGTACTATGTACTATTCTGTACCCTTCCCACATTGGTACTGAACAGCCTTCCAGTACTATGTACTATTCTGTACCCTTCCCACCTTGGTACTGAATAGCCTTCCACCCCTATGTACTATCCTGTACCCTCCCTAAATTGGTACTGAACAGCCTTCCACCCCTTTGTACTATTGTCTACCCTTTGCACCTTGGTACTGAACAGCCTTCCACCCCTATGTACTATCATGTACCCTCCCTATATTGGTACTGAACAGCCTTCCATCCATATGTACTATGCTGCACCCTCCCCATCTTGGTACTGAACAGCCTCCACCCCTACATGTATGTACTATCCTGTACCCTCCCTACATTGGTACTGAACAGCCTTCCACCCCTATGTACTATTTGGAACCCTCCCTACCTTGGTATTGAACAGCCTTCCACCCCTTTGTTCTATCCTGTACCCTCCCCACCTTGGTACTGAACAGCCTTCCACCCCTATGTACTATCCTGCGCTTTCCCTACCTTGGTGATGAACTGCCTTCCACTCCTATATACTATTCTGTACCCTTCAAACCTTGGTATCAATATTTGACATATTTCAACATGTAACACATTGTGACATGCCAGTCAATACCAATGCTCTGATCTAATACACTACCACGATCGTCTTGTCTCTCCATCCAGCTGGCTGATGACTTCTTTGAGATCCCTCTGCCAGCTCAAGGCTACGTAACACTGAAGACTGCAGTGAACTATGAAGCAGCAGATAACACAGACCACCAGTATCTGTTGATGGTCACTGCTGAGGTTTGTGATTTCACCACATATCTTGTCAATGTCTGTTTATGTTCATTTTTTTAATCACACATTTACAGAATGCAACAAACAGTTACATAATGCAATATAATAAAAAAAACAGAGTGCAAGAGGAAAGAAGAAGGCCAAAAAAATCCTATGCTAAGCACTCCTCCTTCAACATATTAAATGCAACCATGTAGATGTACACAGGGTCGTATGTTGATTATATCCAGTCCTTAAGGAAGAAAATATTCCCAAGGATTTTCAACTAGATTAGTTCCCACATGTAGTGCAGCAGGTTAGGTTAGACCACTGGTTGGAATATACCCAGGTATCATCTTGCCAAGGGGTACATTTTGGTCTGTTACACCTGAGCTTCCTCTGGTTTCAGGACCAGGGAACAACTCAGCTGACGGCGACTCAGACCTTCACCATCAACATCCTGGACGAGGACGACCTCCCCCCGGCCTTTAACCCCTGCGTCAGGCAGAGTTTGTCTGATCCCTGCGCCCCGGTCACCTACACTGGGGAAGTCACCAGTGGCGTTAATGTAAGTACAGAAGAGGATTGTGTTGTACTTGGCCTCGGATCACCATAGGCAGCACTTAACAAGGAATCAAAGCTTTCACACCTCTGTGAAGTATTTAGAGACTATCCTTTTTGTGTTCATTGTAGAGCGGAGCTGTTTCCAATGTGAATCCAGAGCCCGTGAACGCATTTGATCAGGATCGAGACCTTCAACAAGCTGACCAAACAGCCATCAAGTACTCCATTGCTGATGGTGAGGAAGTAATCCATAATTCATATAGTAGTAGAATTTACGGGAATTGGTTATTATAATAAATAAACAGCTTTGGACATTCAATGGCATGTTTGTGTTCTATGACCTTACCAGTTTGATGTGTGCCCTTGCAGGAAGTCCATCTACATATGCAGACAAATTCCAGATCAATGAGAACACGGGAGTGGTTTCTGTACGGCAGACAATCAACCGCGTGGACGCAGCCAGCTTCTTACTCAAGATAAGGGTAGGATTTCTACACTGTAATATGAATTCCTTATAGCAAATTTTTTAAAGAAAACCAAGAACAGTTGTATGAAATATGCAGAGTTTTTGTGAATTTCTTATTTAGCAAAAGTCTTCTTGCAGCTTGTAATGTCTAACTGGCATGATTCACTCAACTATGCAAACTGAGAAGACAGTTGGTGAAATTCCATGCAATTCTGCCAGAGGGCACAATTCCAACTCTATTCACAAAACACAAGGTTTAATCTGTTGAATGTATAAAAACAATCATGATGTTTCGTTTCCTGCTGCAGGCATACCAAGAAGACAACCCATTCCGGCTTGCCACTGCTGACATGACGGTCACAGTCAACCCATCTGGCAACGAACGGCCTGCGTTTGACGAGTCTAACTATGTAGGCTATGTATTTGAGAATGCCCCCACCGGTACCACGGTTAGAAGCTCATCAACTGCACAGACAGCCCTCCAGATCATGTTGTCTGATCCAGATGTCCTGGTAAGGCTGGTGTATCATTGGTCGAAAGACTAATTTAATTTGTTATATGTTTATGTACTGTATCATCAGGCATATTGATTGCCACCTAAGTAGCTTGTATCACTTCGCAATGAAGATAGCAGAATAAACATTTTGAGACAGCTGACATTTTAACACAAGCTAGATGATAACAACTTCCATTCTACATGTATTTTATCATCAGGCATATTGATTGTGACCTAAGTAGCTTGTATCCCACTGCTGCCACCATGTTGTGGTTGGTTGTGCCCTAATGCTTGTTCTTGGTCTTCTTTTAAACTAACGATTGTTTTCTCCCAGGAACAGTACTTTATCACAATATTGAATGACTATTTTTTGTTTTAAGTTATGATGAATTGACTTTGGAGATTGCTTTTGTTATGCATGATATTGTCAACCATAAGCATGCTAACTCCAGACCTCCGAATGTTGTTGGTTTACAGGAGACACAACATACTACTTATTAAACTCAATCACGTTTGAAAGTATTTTCATTAACACATTTGTTACGTTTTCTTTTGTTCATTCTGCATGTCCATATAGACCAGGCACCAGGTAAAACACCAATTTATTCTGTGACAGTTGTATTGTATGAATTTATCCAGCCCCAAGGTATATATGATGACAGGAGGACCCCTCTGTATTTATAACCATCAAATAAAAACACTGAGCGAGCAAAGTGAACAACTTCAAGGTGGTTTTATGAGGTGGCTATAGAAACTAATCAGGTCATATGTCACTGTTTACACAAAGGAAAAGGCAGAACATTAACATCATGATCATATAGCCTATTCAAACATTATCAAATGTTCTTAATATTGTTGTTTTAATGCTTTCAAAAATATGCATAGTAATTTATTGTTAACTGTTGAGTCATTAGAGCAACCTAACAGTTGTGGAACAGGTTTGATTAGAATAGCCAGAAAGTTGTGTTGGCTGGCCAATGATATCACAGCCTTATAATCAAATTATCAACTGGATGCTCCTGATTAGCAGACTCTGTTTGACTACACGATTTGACTCTGTCCAGGATGGCAGTCCTGCTGTGACCGTAGATGTGACAACGCAGCCTGCAGGGAATGACGACAAGTTCATGGTGACCCGGGGAAGCAGCACTCGGGAGTGGTATGTGCTGGCAAATGGAGCCCTGGACGCTGAGACTACAAACCAGTACACGCTTACAGTAAGTCAATCATACTACAATGAGGACACTCTATGTTAGGACACCTCAATGTTCTCAAACCCCTTATGTTTGGATGGCACTATTTCTACGACATACACATGTAGGATTAGGGTTGTCAGAACATAGGAATAATAGGGCTATTGGAACATAGGGGTGTAACCTACTACAATACATTTTGGCTGGAACTGCAGTCCCTGTGTTTTGCTTATTGTCATCATCTTTTTTTCTCTCATTCTTTCCTTATAGATCACAGCACGTGAAACCACTGGAACCAACCCTCAGACCAGCAATCCTTCTGTTGTTACCATCAACGTACAAGATGTCAATGACAACACCCCAGTGTTTAACGGTGGTACTGCAGGCTCTGCCTCCAACCCCCTGACAGGGTCTGTCAGCATTCCTGTGGCAGATGGCACTTCTGTGGCTTTGACTCCGGTAAGGCAGCTCTTTTAGGACAGGCCACAAGTCAGGATTAAGACCAAAATAATCTGACATCTCCACAGCCTGCAAAAATTTGTTGCCTTTGTGTATGGAGGTTTTGTTTTCGGTGTGTTAATTTTCCGGGTATAGAAGTATTGTTTTGGGTGTATGCTTGCCTGGACCGAGTAGGTTGACGGCACATGGGCGGGGGAAGATTGACAGGCAGAATGACAGTAGGTCAAAAGGTTAGACACAGGAAATGGGGAGAACTTGAAGGTCCAGGAATATGGCTGGGAGCCAGCAAAAGTTAGAGGTTAACATGGGGGAATTCAGGAAGCCAAGGATTGCATGAGCGACCCTCCAACCCTGCACAGTTTCTGTCCTAGTCCCGATTAAAGTATGTCATACAGTCTCTTTGGTTGTTCCAATAAATTCACGAAACCCAAAATACTTCTCAGATTTAGTCCAAATGCTCAGATTTCTTGTTTAAGTGTTGGGAATGAAGGGAATTACTCAATGACATACACTGTCTCCCATGTGTTCCAGGGTACACCGCAGTGTTCAGACACAGACACAGGCTCAACCTTCACATACAGAATCGACCGAGTCATCAACGGTGCCACCAACCTGTTCAACATCAACCCCAACACAGGAGACGTAACTGTGGCTTCAGGGGCAGGGCTTGTGGATGGGAGAGTCTACACACTTGTTATTGTGTGCTCTGATGGGCTGAAGTGAGTAAACAATGAGTTAACAACTTTATTGCTTTGGCACTTGTATAAGATATGGCACCTTCTACTTTACAGCAATTCTGAAAGGAACATTATTGCTAATGGTTTGCACAGGTTATTTTAGCTTGCTCTGTAGACAGTGCCGTGTGTAGTCTAGTAGTTAGTAACCCTGACCAAGTGGTCATGAGTTCGAATCCTGGCTGTTTGTGCTCACCTGGCTTGTACTGTAATTACTGTTGCTTGTTACCTTTCTAGTCTGTATTGCTTCAACTGCACACTTAAAACACCATGAAGGCCTCCTTATCCCCTACCTGGAAAAGAAGTCCCAGTGAACTTGAAAGATTGACAGTACCCATGTGTTTCTCCTGCTTGCAGTGAACAACAGGGATATGTAGACATCACAGCGACAGGGACACAGAACAATCAGCCCACCTTCCCACTGACACAGTACACCACCAGGCTTGGGGAGGAGGCACCTGTCAATGGCCCTGTCACTACGGTTACTGTAAGAAGGGCCTATAGTATACCTGATAACAATAATCTATTATTATCATTTTACATTATGTAAGCTTTATACTTACATTGCTGCAATTCTGCAATTGACTTTTTTCCTTTTATGTGTTGATATATGTAAACAGTCCCAGAACATTTGAATTGTTATATTACACCTAATGCAGTAGACTAAGTGTAACTGTTGAAAATCTTTCAGGCAAGTGACCCAGACGGTAATGTCCTGACCTACAGCCTGGGGACCGGGAACACGGACAACGACTTCCAGATCAATCAGAACACGTAACTTGTCTTCAATTTACATTTCTACTTTAAATTGAAGATTTCATACCTGGGTGAAATTTTTTTTTGTAAATTTCTTGTTTTATTCATTACTGTGAATTTCTCAGTGATTCTGTCTATAGATACATTTTCCCCTGGCTCCTGTAAGGTAACAGACATGCATATATGTAGCAGGAATATGAAATAACCTTTTTTTGGACCTTTCTGGGACCCATGAATGAAGCTCATTTTGGTCAACTGTTACTGGCCTAGGAGCAGTATTGGCATGCAGCTTCCAGCAAATCAAATAATTACTGTAACCACTGAAGGTGTAAATTATGTATAATATTTATGACTGTAACCTATTTTCTGTCTGTAGTGGGGAGATCACAGTTCGAAATACTCTGGACTATGAGAGGACTCCATCTTACACTCTTCAAGTCTTGGCTACTGATGTAAGTACAGGGTTCTCCTCACTTTAGATACTTGAATGGTAAAAAAAAATCTTACATCCAACAAGAAGCAAGCCAAATGTACTAGTGTAATATTAGATGTCAATATGCATATAATATGCATGTTTGTAAATGTATGACCTGTGCTTAGCCCAGTGGGGCAAAAATGTATAATAAAATTCTTCATTCATTCAATTTGATATTACATGTATATCTCTCCATTGGAAAACAGAATGGGTCTCCTCCAACCACGGCCACTGCCACAGTCCAGGTGGACCTGACCAATGGAAACGACAACTCCCCGACCTTCACCGCTCCAGCCAATCCCAACCAGCCCATCGAGGTAGCAGAGGGAGGACAGAACGGAGACCCAGTACAATCTGTTCAGGTGGGCAAGCTGTTCACACTAATGCTAATCAGGATGTTACAAATCAGTAGGTTAAAATTCAGGAAATCTTCTAAATACTCTCACTGGTTTTAGATTAAGATATAAAGCCTCATACAATGACACAACAATTTACACCAAAAAAAGACAGTTGGCTAAATGTTTAACTTACCGATGATTGGCCAAACCTGTTAAGTACAGGTACATGTCTAGGCCTGTACATAAACCCCTGTACATAAACCTGTAGCTTAGAGTTTTTTTCGTATAACTGCAAGTCATAAGTTGTGTCATAATCCATGTACAGAATGATGCTTTATTTTTGAACAGGCTACTGACCCAGATGGAGCTGGCTCTGCTGGCATCACCTACAGTCTGCTGAGAGGAGGGGACAAGTCAGTATTTCTGTTCACAACAGTTACTTCACTTTAATGTGTTACTTCTTTTTAAAGAAAACACTGTCGCTCAGCAATTGTCGTCTAGTGGAAAGAGGATCTGACGAACATTACTTCCTTTTCCCTGGACAGGTTTGCCATCAACCCCACCACAGGTCAGATCACGAGGAGGGGACCACTAGACCGTGATGACCAGAGGGAAATCCCCATCACTGTACAGGCACAAGACTCTGGGGGACGCATAGCGTTACTGGATCTTACCATCCAGTGAGTAAGGGGCTGGTCACACTCGTCATGCGATTGTCATACGATCGCAAACTGAGGGCATGTTTGGGACAGTTGTGCCTGAGTCCTGCAAAATTCAGCTGTATTGTAAAAAGCTGTCTTAGATCATTGTCAGTGGTTGGTTCTATGACAGCCAGCTTCAAAATTCTATGGCATCAAAATCGTATGATGACATATGACAAATGTGATTGCACCATTAAGGGGCCCAAACCAAAGTGTTATTAACGGGTTAAAAAGAGAACACTTTTTGTGTCTGAGAAGGAATACCCTAAAATGTGTTTGAAAGTAGCCCTGTGTAAGAAATTCACCATTATAAATGTATGTGTACATGTATGAGATGGTTGATACAGAATATGCTATCTGTCCTTAGTACTGAAATAGAGACTGTTTTGTGGTTTTGGTTTTCTGAAAGCAGCTACAGGACTGGTAAAACCCTTACAATCCATCTCTTGAACTTGAGCTTCTAAGTGTACATAAACTATGCCTATATGGATGTAAATGTAACTTGTTATCCTGTTGACAAACAACAGATTGACTGATGTCAACAACAAGCCACCAGTGTTCCAGGACAATGAGTTTGCTAGACGTCCGTTGAGCCCACCCAATGCTGAGTACATTGTGACAGTAGACGAGAATGAACAAGCCATGGCCATCATTGACCTTGAGGTACAAACCACTCTTGATCAGTCAACTACATGAAATGTTAAGCTACATGGGTATTAAAGTGCTTATGCCACCAGTGACACTGAAATAGAACTCTAATACAATTCAATTCTGCCAATGATATAATGTTTGCTCGTGATGTTTGTTTTTATTTGTTTGCTTCTCAAAAGTACGTTTGTCACGAGCTGTGATTTGGACCATTGTATTTTAGGCTGCCGATCCTGATGTTGGAGCCACTGTGCGGTACACCAGGGATAGTGTCACGCCAAATACTGGAGAGACTCTGTTCACTGTGAATGAGAACACAGGAGTCCTGTCCACTACAGGTGAGGAACTATTTTGACCTCCAATTTGACCATCCTGGCAGTCTGCGGTTACACAGTTTCCCCCCTTGCTTTCACTCTATTGTGTACACGTGTTGTTAGAGTCTGTAACATTATTGGACATGTCTCCCCCAGGACCACTGGACTTTGAAAGTGTTACCCCACCACGCTACACTGTGGTCATCCTTGCAGAGGACACAGCCCAGGCTGCCCCACATCTCAGCACTAGGACATCTACAGCAACTGTCACTGTCAACATTCAGGTGGGCCAATCTCAGTCCTGATTTGATTTGACTTTAGATCACCTCCAGGTGCGAAAGTATTGTTTTGGCTGGCCAAGTAGTGAGCTTGTACCTCTCCTTCTTCTAATAGCTTTGGTTTTAATGATAAGTTTAATTGAACCAATTTCAAATCAAATTTGAAGTCGGTGTTAAAATAGAAGCTGTATCATTATGGTCTCTTTTTGTGCAATATCACATTACTTAGATTTATACTTTAATTGTACCCAGGACAAGAATGACTTCCCACCAACGTTCGAGGGAACTCCATACAGTTTCACAGTCAGAGAGGATGTTGCTATCGGCACGTCTATTGGCCAGCTGTCAGCCACTGATGCAGATAATCCGGTACCATTTTATTCAGTCTTCCTGATTTGTCCACATATCGACAAGCAGGAGTTTTGATGAATGACTGTTTTGTCACAATGTAGACCCATTGCAGGATCATATGTCGGAACTACTAATTCTTGCTGGTTCTGTTCTGTTTAGGACATCCATTCCTCCTAGTAGTATAACAACCAGTTTAGTGGCAGTGAATTTCAACTGCAACTCTCCTTATTTGCTATCTGACTGATGGCAATGAAATGATCTTCAGCAAGAAACTTCATTTGTGTTGGTAGCAGAAATTTATTTTTGGGAATAGATGCACCAGTCCTAACCCAAACATTTACATGTACATGCACAGAAAAATCTGGTGCACAATATATTTAGATAAAGTAGAATGTAAGACTAGTAAAACATAATCATATTACAAACCTTACTACCTCTCTTCAGAACTTGTGTCTGAAATTCTATAGCTGACTCTGAAGTTTAAAAATAAAACTAGTAATACAACTTAGTTACACTGTAGTTACTGTAGTCAGTTATACAATTATTCAATGCTGTATTTACATGGCATGACTTCTCATCCCTATGGTGATATTTCTTTATATCAAAGCGTAACAATTCAGCTGCCGCTATAAATGTGAGTATTAATGGTAGAAAGTAGCACATGGCAATGTACATGTGACAATAGTGTAGAACATATAAAAAACACAGTAACAAGGAAGATATGTCACTAACATACCACATGTGTTTTTTTTCCTCACTTCGAAATCAGTTCTGGGCTGTAAGTACAAATGTGGCCTTCCACAACATATGACTTGTCACAGGAATGTCATGCATGGAATTTTGCATGGCAACTGGCTGATCTTGTGCTTCCTTTGGAGTTACAGAGCACACAAGTCATAATCAGAACTGGTTGACATTGACCAGGGGTGCCTAAGCATATGTACGAATTTTATGAAAAACGCAAAAGGCACTATACAGAAACAAAAAGACGTTCCTGGTGGTGTGTTGGTACTGAACATACCATTCACACAGCTAAAGGGCCTGTCCCTGGTGCTGAACATACCATTCACACAGCTAAAGCACCTGTCCCTGGTGCTGAACATACCATTCACACAGCTAAAGGGCCTGTCCCTGGTGCTGAACATACCATTCACACAGCTTAAGCACCTGTCCCTGGTGCTGAACACACCATTCACACAGCTAAAGGGCCTGTCCTTGGTGCTGAACATATCATTCACACAGCTTAAGCACCTGTCGCTGGTGCTGAACATACCATTCACACAGCATAAAAAGTCTATTTATACATTTTCACACAGTGTTTTGTGCATTTTCACAAAATTTGCTTGGGCACCCCTGTTAACACGCTCAGCTTTTTCTGAAAAAAAGGACAAGAAAATGTATAATGATGTCTGTTGGAAGACATATTGTGGCACGAGTGTTGTCTTCAATGGATATGTGCATGCTTGCACGAAGGCATGTCGGAGAGTGAGGCAAGACTGTAAAGTTAACCTTCTCCATGCTGTAATTGGATGTTTGGTGCATGGATAAGCCCACAACAAGGAGAAGGTTAACCCCACACATTGTGAAACTTGGGCTCACACAAGCATTGCATGGTTTTCGTGTTTAACAAGGCTTTTCACCAGCTCAGAACCATTAAAGTTTGTTGTTCATTCAAGAAAGGTATAATGATAGAAGGCATGCATTTACTTCTGGGTACGGAAATATTGTTTTGGGTGGCTGATCTGCGGGTTTGTGTGTCTGTCCATACAGAGTAGGTTGACAGCATGTGGGTGGGGGAAGGTTGACAGGCAGAATGACAGTAGGTCAAAAGGTCAGACACAGGGAATGTGGTGAACCTGAAGATCACAAAAACCAAAATTACTTCCCGGAAGTCTGAAATATCTGATTTCTTGTTTACTCTGTGAATGATGAAGGGTTGAAATAAAGTTTGTATGGTATCATGTTTTCCTGTAGCAACCCCAGTTCACCTACAGCACATACACGGACGGAGCCGTGCAGAACTCGGATGCTGCAGCAGAGATGTTTGCTGTTGACCCGATGACAGGTGATGTTGTTACCAGGCGAAACCTGGCCAGTGCTTATGCCAACATCAACCAATTCCCGGTAAGATCTCAGAGTTTTTTTACCAATCAGTCACTTTCCATCCTACACTAAGGGTGGTCTTGTGGTCGAAGGATTGTAGTAGCGTTGTTTAAGAGTTGTTGCCATACATAGTGCTATGTGCAATAAAGTTTGTTTATTTGTCCATTTGTTTGTTTGTTTGTCGAATTTTGAATGAGAGCTTCTGTCCTTCTAGTTGTTGGTCCAAGCTAGTGACGAGGGTCCACCAGTGATGACCTCCACTGGCACGGTTACGATCGAAGTCACTGAGCGCGGGTCAGCCAACGCTGTATCCTTCACTCAGAGCCAATACACGTAAGTAATTTTTCAGTACTACTGTAGACTGTGACATACGGTATTTACAGTACTTTTATGTTTGCAATCTTTGCAGTGACCTCTCACAACACTGTAAGTGTAAAAAAAATTATTCCCTCCTACATTGCATTCCTAGTAGTTTCAACATTTACTAAAACTCATGTCAACTTTGATGCATACTTGCTTTACAGAGGAACAGTGGCAGAGAATGCTCAAGCTGGGACCGCTGTGGCTTTCACCAGGGGCATAGACATCTCACCAAGCAGGAGCAATGTGGACTACACAATTGTCTCTTCTCAAACTACTCCTGCAAGTAAGCTTTTTTAATAGAAACCCTGAAAGAAACTATGACTAATGCATTGAGAACAGGCATATTATCAGTGTAGCAACTGTTTGTTATAGAAGGTGTCAACAAGTAATATTCAAATCCTACAGAAACAAGGAATTGAAGATCTCATACCTCTGTGAAATATTTTTTGGGAATTTCTTATTCTATTCATTAACTGTGAATTTCTTGCTGATTCTGTCTCTGCATTTTCCCACTGGCTCCCATAAGGCAACCTCTTGGTCCTTCACATCCTAGCGGGCGATCACTCACATACGATGGGTGTGGCAGTGTGCCGCTAGCCCAGCATTGCTCTTGCAGCGCTTACCACATATTCCACATAAGAAAGCCGTTGTCTGGCACTGTTCGTGTCTGACCGTAAGGCAACAGACATGCATATACAATGTAGCAGGAAATGGAAGACAAGAAATGAGATTAACCTTTTTGGGATCTTTGACCTAACTTCCTCTTTGCATTTCCTAGTCTATGACGATTATCATTATCATGGTAATTTTGTTATTTTTCTCTGCCCAGCCTCTGCAGACACCACAGGTTACTTCAGGATAGTCCGCCCCGCCAACCTGAATGACCCCCTCATACTGGAGACCACTCGAGCGCTGGACTACGAGGAGATCCGACAGTACCTGCTGACCCTACAAGTGGCCCCCTCAGGAACCTCTGGTACCACAGGCCGTAGGAAAAAACGCCAGCTTGCAGGTTCGAGTAGCGTAGGCTAACAGTGCAGTGCTTAGGGATGTCATTGAGAGGACCACCACTTCCCAACATCACTAATTGTCATTAAACACATTGGTCACATTTTGTACAGTATGCTATCACTATCTATTAATAGTATACTTGTACCAAGTTTAAGCATAATCAGCTGAACTAACATGGCACAAAAGAAAAAAATGTTTTTTTATTTAAAAAATGCAATCAAACAGATATATATAAGGAGATTTAAAAAATTTAAAGATATAGGTCTTGGTACTCATTACCAAGCAAACAATGTTGCCAAGCAACAGTTGCCATGTTAAAGGAGATTTCTAAATTCCCCAACCCTAGAAATGTTTATATTGTGTGGAATATTTATGTCAAGTTTTATGCTTTTACCATCATTTGAGCTATTTTTACACCAGTCACCAAGACTAATACAAATTTGGCTGAAAGTTGAGTCCACACCTATATGGTACTGGTATGGTCCCATACCTCCACAGGCCCTAGATAGGACCAAATGACATCCCTAAATTGCTGGTTGCTGCATCATATCATTTCTTAATTGTAGGATAATCCAATTAAGTTTTAACCAACAATCAGACTCACATTCTCATCTCCCATGTGGGGAGTACATGAAACAGCCAGGTGGTTCTCAGGCAAGTTCATGGTCAATTTTCGGTGAAACTAGCCTGAAACCAAATGCAAACCTGGGGCGTAACGCTTGGCAGCTGCTGGCGGCAAAAATAGCAACAGGTGGCTGTGACAAGGTTGTGATACATGTATGCATGAAGTCTACCTTCAAGTTGTAAGGGCATTGCCGTACAATCATTGTGTGATTGCAAATTCTTTGGATTATATTATTAGTCATACACATGTCGTATCAAATTCAACTGTCATTGCCAAAGAGGCTGTCCCTGTCAGCAGTTGCTTCTGTCACAGCCTGCTTGAAAATCATACAACATTAAAATCGTATGACAACTGTTACCTAACTTCAACAAGTAACATGACCTGGTGTTGTCTAAAGTGATTTCTGTAGTAATATTCCTTTTCCGCTTTTCAGACAATACCGCACTGGTTCAGGTGAATGTTCAGGATGTGAATGACAACACTCCAATGTTTGATGCACCTACCTATGTCACAGGTAGGTTTGATTTGTTATGTCTGTCTGTCTGTGAACATCTTAGCTTAAGAAGTTGTGAATGGATCTTTATGATATTTTGTATGTGTTTGTAGCTGTTGGCAAAATGAAGAAATTATCAGATTATGGGCCCATTAGCGCCCTAAGGTACTGCAGCAGGACTTTGATATCTCATGTTCTAGTCATGCTTGTAATGATTATTCAAATGTAGACTGTAATAATATGTAATGATTATTGTTTTTATTCATTGCGTTTTTGTTGCTTGCCTCTGGGCAAGATTCTTCAATAAACCTAATACATGTATCATTATTTATTTTGAACTATTGTCCATCTCTTTGACCAGGTGTGTCAGAGGATGCCAATCTTTTCTCCTCTCTGGTCCAAGTCAGGGTAAGCAAAAATTAGCATTTCAAGTTTTGATATCACATGTTCTAGACATGCTATGATCATGATTTTTCAAATTTAAATAGTTCTTGGGCATGTAAAAAAGTGGCATAGGTTTTGGCCCTCTAGGAGCTTTTTTTTAAAACTCCAGGGGCCGATTTTGTTTCATACTTCGAAGGAGAATAATTCAAGAAGGGGTTTTATACACAAAGTTGTCTCATCAAACATGATACGTGTATTGACCAATGATGCCACAGTCATCACCAACACTACCTGTGTTTCCAGGCTTCGGACCGAGACTCCAGCCCATTTAACAACTTTGTTTACAAAATCAAGAGCCAGCCAAACGGAGAGCTGTCACCTGTTGCCAGGAACTTCACTGTGGACTCTTCCACTGGTACGTCCATATCAGACACACACCAAATATGGGATTCTGTTTTTGAGTTGGAATGAAAAATTCCATCAAACCTTGAGGTGTTATCATAAAAAGAGATTAAGGAAATTTATTGTTTAGTACTGTTTAAAAATGAATATGTCTGGAACTTTGCCAGTCATTTGATAGTAAAGATACCTTCTACTTGCTGAATTCTGCTATATACATGTATTTGGATCCATTGATTAACCCAAAGCAAAGAGAAGGTTTTAATTTGAAGAAAATTTAGAAGCTCTAAAGAAACTATGAGACTGAATACATTTCTGTTGCATTTACAATTTAAGATTGTGACTGAGTACTTTTTTCCCTCACAAGTTGTTTTTCTTGTTGCTGTTGACAGGTGTTGTAAGGAACCTGGTGCCATTCAGGCCAGGTCAAGTAGGGAAGAAGTTTTTCTTCAACGTAGAGGCTGATGAAGCCCCGGCTCAGAGTGGAGGCCAAACCTTCACAGGAGATACCAGTGTCGTGGTCAGTGGATCTGTATCTGTATAGCTGGTATAACCTCTCTTCGGCATAACACACTAGCTTTGCAGGCACACGGTGTGGCAGTGGCTGGTTATATTACACTGAACAACTTGTCACACCTGAAACATTATCCTTGTTTAAAGCTGTCTAATCAAGACTTGGTGGAAGCAAGTTCCACTCTACCATAGTTCTAGGAAACAACTCAGCTCAACTGAACTACTTTAACCTTTGATGTGGAATTTCTGGCTTCCATGGTTGGATGATTTTAAATACTAATGCCTAGTGTTGTTGTTAATGACATGTTATTGTTAACGCAGGTGGTTGTGGTGAATGACGCAAACAGGGCCGTTATGATTGGTAACCTGCCACCTGATGTCTGCTACCGTTGCAAAGACAACATCAAAAGGTACAGTTGTCACTGAAATCTTTTACACACAATAATTTATGCCTGTGTGTGGATGGTGTTTAGAACCAGGGACAGACATGTTACCTGTGTGTGGATGCTGTTCAGCTCCAGGGACAGGTGTGTTTGCTTGTATGTGGATGGTGTTTAGCACCAGGGACAGGTATGTTTGCTTGTATGTGGATGGCATTCAGCACCAGGGACAGGTATATTTCCTTGTATGTGGATGGTGTTCAACACCAAGGACAGGTGTATTTTCTTGCATGTGGAGGGTTTTCAGCACCAGGGAGTTTGCTTGTATGTGGATGGGGTTCAGCACCAGGGACAGGTATGTTTGCTTGTATGTGGGTGGTGTTCAGCACCAGGGACAGGTATGTTTGCTTGTATGTGGGTGGTGTTCAGCACCAGGGACAGGTATGTTTGCTTGTATGTGGGTGGTGTTCAGCACCAGCTATATAAATAGCTTGTAAACACTAGTATTTATAATGAGTAGTAGCTGCTCTGACCAGTACTTTTTACTGCAGGACATTCCAGGATGTGTCTGGGAACTATGTGCTGATTGAGAGGGTAGATGCCAAACAAGAAGGAAACACTCTGGACTATGCCAACTGTGATGTTTACTTCTACATGATCAGGAATGGCACATTTGATGCTTTGACCAGGGAGCAGGCAGTCAGGTCAGCTAAGCTACCAGGGTGTTTTATCCATGGTGATATAATGTTTACAAATGTATACATGTGGGGACACAGATCGTAGTGTACTAGAGAGTAGAATCTTGGCTATGCTAAAATACGTCCTGGAAGTAATCCCTGATTTCTTTTTATTCCTTCAAGTTGGTATTTTTGCTATTCATTTATTAATCAGACATTTTTTAAGGTACTGCTGACAGGACATAGCCATTTATGAGGTACAGTTAGTCCCAGACACTGATTTTAACTTTCTTATTTCGTCTCAGCATCCTGGAAGGGAGCAGGACTCAGGTGGACCAGCTGTGGCGCACCTGTGACGGCGTTCCAAGCGCCGACAGGGCACGGGCCTCCGCAGTCGCCTATCGCGGGGTACAGTACACAGGAAACACCAGTTACAGCGGCATCTCGGATCTACAGGCTGCACTGATCGCCCTGGGAGTACTGCTGTTCCTGCTAGCCTTGCTGGCCCTGCTATGGCTGTGCTGCTGTACCAAGATCAGGTCAGCTGCTGTCTTGTTAGTCTATGTCAAAGATAGTTATGTTTACAGTAGAAGTATGTTGGCTGACTTTTTGTCATGGTTGACTGAGATGTTTGTGTTTATTTCTTGTTGCAGGAAGAGGACAGGCTACCAGATTCCACCACCCTATGAGCCACCACCAGCTCCTGAACCAATTATTTAGTAAGTGCAGCTTAGAACAGGGCAGTTGATGTGGCATATTTTTCTCTGGGTACAGAAGTATTGTTTTGGGTGGCCGAAGTGTGAGTTTGTGTGTCTGTTTGACCACACAGAGTAGGTTGACAGCACGTGGTTGGGGGAAGATTAACAGGCAGGAAATTTACACACTGAACTCTACGTAGCAGATGTCCTAGACACAATCAGTAATGGTGCGTTCACATTCGTTGTAGGTTGTCGTACAATTTTCATGACACAGAATTTTGAAGCACGCAGGCTGGGACAATTGACTGCTGGCAAGAAGACAGCCTTTTTCAATACAAGACAGCTGAATTTTGCTGGTCACATGCATGACTTCCCAAGAATGCCCTCAGTTCGTGATCATACGACAATTGCATAACTTATGTGAATGAGCCCTAAGCACTAGAAAAATCAGTACTTAGAGTACTTCTTTCTGCCTTACAGTGAGCCAGAGAAGAAGGAATACGAGACGCAGGAGGGGATTGCGACCTTTGGCCACGACATGGCCGAACCCGTGACGGATAAGGAGGTCGTGATCACCGGCGAGTACAACAAGGGCTACGAGCACGGGGACGAGGCCCAAGTCAGCACCCTGTCCTTCCCACAAGCCCATGAGGATGTGGGGCCAAAGTAAGTTCAGAAACTCCACATCACTTCCACATGTCAGTTTTCCTCTTGGTTGTCTTGGCCAGTTACAATACTAACTTTATAGATGACATCCTCAAAAGTGTCCTTCATTATGTCACATTTGTGGTGTATTGGTAAGTGCTGCATACTGGTTTAGGTATGCAGCACTACTAATGTATACCTTTAAAGTTTGTGCTCCATGGGAACTCATACGCCTTTTTTGTTCAGGGTTGTTACTTATGCGTCCAACTCATGAGGGCACTGGCATGGTAACCAGTGAGTGGACATTCCTACCCATTCATGGTGTCCCCACACATTAGCCCTACTTATCATCTATCAGCGCATAGTTAGACAGACTAGAAGCACCTAATCAACATGTCTTAGTCTTAGACTAGTAGAGTTTAAGGAATGTCACTTGGTGATGCATGCATTGTTAGGTGTAAAAGGGGAGCTAAACTTAGAATTGAGAAGAATTTTATTATGTAAACCCCACAGTCAAGTTCTCACATCAGTCTATCGTAGTTTAGGGTTCTCCCACCATTTGAAACTTGCACCATTTGTATGTATAGAAGCAACCCAACCGGTTCTGGAACACACATCTTTACTTTCACTGCAGTGAATATTCTGCCTAGAACAGTTTACTGTAGCTGTATAGACCTTTCATGAAAGAGCCCATGATAAATAGTACATGCACCTGCACTGTATCTGCTACAATAACTACACATACTATCAATGAGAGTCTACACAAAACTAGTATTTCACCATAAACAAAATACAGGTGTAAAAGACAACACCAATTTGATTTGTTGGTACTCGGATTTTTGCAAGAAATCAATGAAGCAGGTGATTGCAAAAAAATAGGCCTTGTGTCGATCGTGAACTGATGATATACATTGTATACTGACAGCAGTTGAAATGTCTGTTTCTGTGGTATCCAGTAGGTACTCCATTATGGAGCAGCAGACCACCCAACTGTGACGACTCTGATGACTACGTACAAACAGCAGCAACATCCTAGTGGAACGGCCATACAGGGACCCCCTTTGCACAAGACGGCTGCATCATTGAGCGACCAAGATTGGATGTGACCCCTGATTTTACAAATTGAAAAATGATGCACGATGCAAAAGTATGATTTAAAAGACAACAAAACACACAAAATTGTTCTTTGTCTCCGAGATTCATTGAGTGATCTCTCAAAATTATTTGGTTGCTCAGAAGTTACAGCCTTCAGTGGAAAGGGGTGTAACCACATGACGGACTCAACTTTGAAGTAATGGCAAGATTTCATGTCATGTATGGTTGAAAAGAAAGTTTTATAATATTTGTATTGGCATTTGTATTGAACATCTACTACAATATATTCTGAAAGATTTAATGATAAAAATAGACAGATGCGTGTGTCTGTGGGTGGAGTTAGAATAGCAGTTTTTCACAAAGATATTGCAGTAAGACTTTTCTTGGAAGTTTCCGTCTTTTTAAGCTTTACTAGTTGAAGATAATACAGATTAGAATGGGGCCCAAAGTAGACCATAGTATTGGTAGAGAAGAAGATGTTAGAATACACTGGTGCTGACCTGTGGCCATAAATTGGATTTGTACTTTGGAGTTAGTACATCATTCTACACAGCAAATACTGGAATCTGTTAGTGGATTGAAAGTACAAATTTTCATGATTTTGAAAATTGTGAAAAAAAAGTGAAATTGAAGTTATCCAATCAAAATTATTTAAGATAAAAGTAAACAACTGGGATCAATTTTAAGCTTCTCCCAGCTTCCTAACTCCGTAACCTATGATAGCCAAACAGCAACTTCAACCAATTGGCTACCAATTCTCTATTCAGGTTGTGAGTATGGGCAGCGGGGGAAAGGTTAAAACAGGAAATTTCAATGTTTCTGCTTTTTTCAAATACCATTCTAGTGGAAATTGGGAAAGGTTGTGCTTTCAATTAGGAGACAAAAAGGTAATAAACTTACTACCATATTGTTATTTTTTAAACTTCTGTTTGCTTAGTTTGTCAAATTGAATATCAAAGTTTACTTGGAAGGAAATTATGAATATGTAGAATGATTGTACACAATTAACAGTTGAATTTTGTAATACTTAGTTTTAGGAACCCCTGATTCTAGATTACTTTATGTCCAAAGCAAGGACCTGACATAGGACCTGTGTGTGTGTTGTATTGCTTGTAAAGTTGTGCTCAAAGAACTGCTGTTGAAATTTGTACGTGTTCCCATTTCACAGGAGCGAAATTTCCAATGTACTGATAACTTATTAGGGGAAGATGCACCAGTTTCAGTTGATTGTAATTATGTTTACGTCTTTCACTTAACAAGGTTGCAATGCTTTCATATCTTTTTAAAGACATTTTGATTGGAAATATTTGAAATATTGTTCCCTTCAACAGTTTTGATATGATTAAGATACTTTTAAAAATAATCAATGCTATGGTGGGCCATGCTTAGTATTTTGTTATCTCTTGTAGTCTGTGCACGTGCCATTAAGTCTTGTCTATACACAGCATAGAATTGGGTGGAAATGTTTGCTGCTGTGCAAATTGAATGAGATGATATTATGATGCTTGGTGCACTATGCAGTGATATGGGCCTATGTCATTTGAACCTTCTCCCAACTGTCTTGTCTGTTAGCTATAGGGCCTGATCACATTTGTCATACAATCATCATACAATTGCAAACTATGAGCATTGTTGGGACAGTCTTGCATATATTATACAAAATCCAGCTGTCTTGTTACGGAAAAGGTCTAAGATCCTTGTAGGCAGTTGGTTCTGTCACAGCCTGCTCAAAAATTTAACATCAAAACTGTACGACAAATGTGAACATACCATATAAAGCATTAAATTTTTGTGCATGGAGAAAACAGCTGGGAGAATATCTTTAGTTTTGAGGCAGAATATCGAATAGACAAGTGTTTCAACTCCTTTCATTCTGAGACTTCATTTTCAACTCCTAGGTATCCTCTTCTTTCCACTCTCTTATTCTGATAGTAAATGAAGCTTCGTTAGACATCCAGGTAGGACATTACATACATGTAATACAAAGAAATCACAGCAACTGGATAAATTCACGGAAGAGTCAGACATTTCAGATAGCATCCACTATCTTTTGCACTCACTGATGAAAGATAGTGGATGCCTTCTAAAACATCTGAATTATCCAATTGTTGATTTATTTTGTATTTCTCTTATTTGGGCAGTTTCTCAATCCTCATTACCTCTCTAAGAAACTTGTAAAATCTGCCTACAACTTTTCAGGTGGCATGGTTCTGGTAGATATCCATTTCTAGATAATAAAATGGACGTTGTCTTTACTACCATGTGGATTGTTGTTTGTGATGATTTGGATGATTAAAAGTAATGCATGTCAGCCAAGTTGAGAAGAGTAGCTGCAATGTAGGACACGTTATTCGCTGGTTCACCTCAAGCTAAGGTGTCTCAATTTGCATAATATATCATTATGATCATATGATGATATCATGATACAATGCCATCCCTATCAGACCAAATGAAACAGAAAAATGTCTAAATCTAAATTGCAAGTAAGATTGACAACTTCAAGCATTGTCAGAAACAGAAAAACAACATTGCACATTTCACACAAACTACACAAGGATTAAACACCGTCACATAACCACAGCCACTCCAACAAGTTCGCCATTAAAACACAACTTTATTTTGAGGAGGCAACATAGCTTACAGCTGGAAAAAGGCACACGTAGGGGAAACGTACCATTAACCTCTACGTGTATTGGTACTTAAGGAAAGTAACCAGCACAAAATGGCATGAAATAAAATAATTCCTAGGGACAGGTCTAGAATCTAGACAGCAAAAAGTTTTCCAGTACAGTTATGCTTCTTGTTCATGTGATAAGTCAGTTAAAATGTCAGGGATTGGTTAGGGGGGTCAGAATTTTGGGTAAGGAAAAAAAGGCATGCCTCTAAGAGTAACTTTCTCATTCTTACAAATGGAAAAGAACAATGGAAGATGCTTTTTTTCACAGTACTGTTGACAGACATGTTAAAGTTCGAAGGAGATTAAATTGATGCCACAGTCATCCCTATTTTTAATACACCAGCATTGCTAATTTGACTTCTATTGAAGAAACAGGGCTTTGTACATAGTAGAGTTTTAGGTAGAAACAACAGGTCACAATCCGCCAAAGTTACAAAATGCACACAGAAAACTGGCACTTGTGGGGATCTTGGAGTTTCAAGGTGGAAACAAATTAATCTATACAAACTTCATAGTTCAATACATCAAGAAAACCAAAAATCATTCTACCTTTTTTTCATGTCACATATATCGGACTGGTTTTTCATTCAAGACATACAGTTTTGTTACCATTCAAGTTGGTGTAGCACAGTGTCAAGGTCAAGAACAAGAGGAGGGGAACAGTTCAGTGGCAATGTCACCTTGCATTCTTGACATGTGAGGTCTTTTACTGACCTCTGTATTTCACTCCATACCTAAGGAACTTATCTTCTCAAGTTTTCAGTCACCCAAGAGAAAACCAAACAACACTTGCCTCAGAAAAATGATTAATACAGCAACACTAGTTGTCCTACCATACTTATTTTCCCATTCGTGGAACTAAACACGTTTAGTAAGTACAAAAAAAGTCAGCGTTGCATTATAAGTGTACATATCAAAGTTGTCACCACTTTTCTCACATGCCTCCTTTTGTAATTTCTTATATCTAAGTGGTTAATTATCCCTATATGTGTCCAATTGCTCGTTATCAATAGTCGTTTGCTTAACAATCCTACCGACCTACGTACTACTATAGCAAGCTATTACAACATAAATCCACAAAATCTATACAAAACATGGGTTATCCCACAAAGGTATATCAGTCAACATACTTGTTCAAGCGTTTTGGATTGCAGGTGAAAATTTGAAGGCGTCATTTCCTCACTTGATGTGTGTGTTGATGACTTGGAATGTTCTATTCACACATCCGTGCCTATCATTCAAAGAAAGTGAAGAATTGAACTACTGTTAAGGCGTTCATTACTGTGGGGAGTACAAAACGGGAGTCAAAAAAGCCTGTAAGCTACATATTTATCAACACGCTAATGACATCAGGGAAAGGGCAGCCCCTGATTCGTCGAGGGGGAGGATACACGTCCCTGATTGGTCGGTTGCACCAGGATGCGGGAAACACATCTCTGAGGCCCTGCCATGTCAACCTACAACAGCAGACACTTCGGCTTGCGCTTCCTCTTCTTATTTGCCAGTGCAGCCTTGGTGGCTGTTTCAAAGACCTCTCGCACCCCCTCTTTGGTCTTGGCTGAGCACTCAAGGTATGCAAAGGCCTGAGAAAGAAACAGTAGATGGGAAAAAAATTAACATTATTCATCAACTAAGGACTAAACTCTGAATCTGGCCTTATCAGCAGTTAAATTTCCCAACTGTATAAAATACCAGCTTTGCAGGCATACATGTACAATTGCAGACAGTTATATCATACTAGAGCTGAGTACTTAAAAATAAATTTTAGGTACAGGCCCAGAATGCCAACTTTTTTACCTTACAAAAGCTCCACTATAGAAGGGTCAACCCCTCCCCCTTCTGCACCATCCCCGAGTGGTCACTTCTCTTCCTCGCTGTTACGATTACACTAAAACAAATCATGCCTAGAAATAAACCTGTATAATATGACAACAGGTAAAAGCAGTAACTCACATTGATCATCTCCGCCATATGCCGCCCTTCTTCTGTTTTGACTGGTTCTTGCTTCATTTTGGCCAGCTCACGCTTAGTCGTCTCATCGTTCCTCAGATCCTTCTTGTTACCCACCAAAATGATTGGCACGTTAGGGCAGAAGTGTTTCACCTCTGGTGTCCATTTCTCAGGGATGTTCTCTAAGCTGTAAGGCATGAATAACAAGATTAAAATCTCATTGGTCAAATGGCTAATTGCCATCCTCTCATTGGTTGAACTGCCGACTGCCATCCTCTCATTGGTGGAACTGCTAACTGTGATGGACAGTCAGGATCAGTCTATACCCCAGTGCACGAAATACTTTTTTGAGCCAGGTTGCCCAGTGTCAACCTAGGATGAAAGCTAGGTTGCCCATAAAGATTCCATGTTGCCCCGAATTTAAACTATTCTACATTATGATTAACTTTGTTAGAATGCAATGTGCATTTATACATTTCTGACAGTTATTTCGCCTTACCTGAAGTGATGAGCTCTTCCATGGGAACTTCTCAATGAATAGTTCCCCATGAAAGAAAGGGGCATCCTTACCACAAAATTTAGATAGTGCACTGAGCTACCTGGGTGTAGATATGGTTGCACCAAGCAAAAGATGGTTGCACGGTGCAACTGGGCAACCTAGTATTTCGCACTCTGATACCACACTCATACAAAGTCAACTTCATTTTACATGAAGTTACATCTATGTTCAAATGTAGAAAAATTTTGTGAAAAGTTCTATGCTTCTTCTAAACATAAGCAGTCTATCATGCATAAAAACGCACATTTGTGGCATCATAAATTTGTAGTGAAGAAGTCACAGTGAAAATAAAACCGGTGTTAACATTTCAAGAGTTACGGTACCTGTCTGGGCTGTCAATGGAGAAACACATGAGGATGACATCAGTGTCGGGGTACGATAGCGGACGCAGTCTGTCGTAGTCCTCCTGACCAGCCGTGTCCCATAGCGCCAGCTCCACCTGTAGCGAAGAGAAATGTTCCCTATATATCCAACATGGCCTTTAACATGAACAACTATATATAGTTAAAGACTTGCCTTACTGTCCAGACCACATAACCTTAATTTGAAATTTTGATGCATGGTATATGCATTTGAGCACACATTGATTCACCCACTTTTGATTTCCTGCAAAAATCGGAGAGAAAACAAATCAAATAGGTGTGGCCCTACTGTGACTTCATCAGTCTTATTGTGGGATGATGACTCATCTTGACATTGTGGCCAACAGCACTGTCATAAGTCAATATTGACACCGGCAGAGCCTTGG
This sequence comes from Branchiostoma floridae x Branchiostoma japonicum, assembly GCA_013266295.2. Classification (NCBI taxonomy): domain Eukaryota; kingdom Metazoa; phylum Chordata; class Leptocardii; order Amphioxiformes; family Branchiostomatidae; genus Branchiostoma; species Branchiostoma floridae x Branchiostoma japonicum. Next base: position 5,216,703 of record CM023837.1, on the reverse strand, counting down.
ATGTTTACAAGATGGTCTAAGACTCTAATTTACCAGTATTACTCATGAATTTCATAAGTCAGAGTCAGACACTGAAGTTTATCACATGGTCATTACTGAAGTTTATCACACATCTTTAAAATGACAAAAATCAAGTCTAAGAACAAACCATCACAGCTACAAATGATGTTGGGGAACAAAGACACTGTTCCTCTTTCCTCATATGCATGATTTCAGGAGACAGAATTGGAAATAACTTCTGCATACTGATGCTATTTACTCCTTGGGCATATCATCTGGCAGACAAATACCCGTTTTGCCCAGTTGATCATCTGCTACTTTGTGAAGACTTCTGTTTTCCAAACTTTCTACTCTTACTCCTTGGTAATCATTAATGTTGTCCCTAACTGTGAGTTCCTACTTAGGTAAAATTTAATTATGAAAGCAGAACCAACAAGAAAAGGGGTATGAACAAAAGTCATGCAGTATCAACAGAAACTACATGGACAGACACATTGACCACAACGAATTTCTGTTTTCGTTTGGCTAACACAATAACATAAGCAAACCATCCTGTTATATGATCTTCTTCAAAACTGCACATTTGTTAATTCTTGTGTATAATCATCTTGACAATCCAGTCACTTAAAATGGGTGGAAATCAATTTGTGTTAGCATGTATAATGTATATTTCAGTAATAACAAAAATCCATGACACATAGGAAGTTGAGGGTATGTTAATAGTATGACGCAAGCTGCTTTGGAAAGAAACTTAACTCCTTTTGATCCACTAACCTTTGCCTTTTGATCATCCAACCACAGGGTATGAGTCATACTTGTGTATGTACCTAATTCTAAAGATGTACTACAGAATCGTGGCAATGGTTATGTCTTTGGGAATGAATCCATAACAATTGGTGTAAATTATGTCAGATTTAGTTGTGTTTGTTGTGGATAGGACGGTTGTATTTGTAGCCGGAGTTGTTACGACAGGAGATCGGGTCACAACCGTCCCCTGCCCCAGCACATATGACCTCACACCCGTGGTATGTCATCATGGTACACCCGCCTCTTCACCCCCACCATTCGCCTCACTGCCTCTCCCCACAAACAAAACACGCCACAATCTTACACTAAATATCTGCATCCATAAAGACAGTATCTGGACAAGTCCTGTTGGATTTGATAGCCCCGTAGTTTTAAAACGATGGTTGAAAGTTTGGCGATGTTTTTTTCTGCACAAACCTAGTAGTCAGCACCCCGGAAGGGCGTGGACCTCGCGCTACAGGCAGAATCAGCGAAATTCTTACCACCGCTTTCCAAACAAATAATTTACGGTCAAAAACAAGTCAAATATCTGAATACTGTGGGGATTTTACGTGGCAATTACAGGCAAATTCTTGAGAACAGATTATCTTTGTTGTGATGCAAGGAAATACGACCCTATTATGGATAAATTCAGGGGAACTGGCAAAGCCGGTAAACACACAAGGCGGTAAACCGACCATGCATGCAACTAGGTTAGCTTTTCTCGCCTTTTTATGCATGCACGCCACAAAAGTGAGGCAATCCGAACGAGCCATCTATAGAGCACGACTTTGTGCAACAAACTACAGCAACTATAATCGACGGAGAAAGCAAATAACTTACCAATTTTCCGTCAACTTCGATGTCTGCTACATAGTTTTCGAAGACAGTGGGCACGTAGACCTCCGGAAACTGGTCTTTGCTGAAGACGATTAAAAGGCAGGTTTTACCGCAAGCACCGTCGCCTACAATCACCAGCTTCTTCCGTATTGCCGCCATTGGTTCTAACGGCTGGGTTATGCGATTTTAGCCGAAATCTGTGACCAAATTTCTCTTGGATTTCACCAAAATCCTCTCGAGGAAGAAATTCAGACAAATTACTGTTAGAATTCAAAATGGCGGCACGCAAAGCACACTGGGCAATCCACACCCACCAGCATGCTTTGCGCCTGAGTAGTAGTGGTGGAGCCTTTGAAACAGTTTTCAAAGGAGGCTATGCTTGTGGAAATCGAATGCTGTGAAAATATCTAGAGCAAAATAAAACTACCACAAAAGTAAATTCATTTACAGTATTTAAAAAAAGATGTGCAGAGACCAAAGCATCCAATTTGTGTTGCAGATTTATTAACTTTGAAGCATTTGCCACATAAATAAATCTGACTTCAATCCACTCTTTTGGGAAAAATATTCCTTCATGTATTCAAATGGAAAGTGGCAAATTTGGAAAAGCAATCATGAAATCTTGATGCAAGAGAAGAACACTGTAGCTACATACTAGTACCAGTCAGTGGACATAAACCCACGAAAAGGTCACAATAAGAGTCAAGCTGCATATTAAAAGACAAACATACATGGAGGAGACCAGGTTACACCACATTGGATCAAACTATGTGCTCACAACATATTTAAACTAGGATTGATCACATCATCACTAATCAAAATAATTTTCTTCAACAATCTGTAGCCATTTTCATCATGAAAACATGTAGTAAACACTTCTGTTATAGGTAATATAAAAACGAATCTTTCCACTACCAACATGGCTTCGTCTTATTGAATCATATTCATGTACATACAATGTACCCTCAACATACAAACATTAATTTTCAGATAATTAACAACTTCAGCACAAAATAGTAATAAAAACATTAAAAGCTCACATAAAAACGTCTACCCTGGTGAGAAAGCAAATACATGTACATCACAAATCAAGCCAAAACTAAATGGCTAAAATAGATTTTTCTTTCACATTGTCCTTAATTAAAAGGTCAAGTTGATATAGATGCCAAGGACTTAGTCTACACAGTTACTGCTTTTAATGTCATATTGATGTATTCTGTTAAAAACAATACAAGTATAATTTTCACTGATTTCATTGTATCATTGTGCAAAGTGTTCTGTGAAGAAGTCCCACATTTCAATCTGGAAGCTTGGAAGACACCATTTGCTTACACTATGGAGCATAGTGTAGATACATGTAACATTATTGTGCACATACACTTATGTCATGTAATGTAGTTATCAATCTAAGTGCATATAATATGTTTTTGAGTAATTGCACATAGTTGTGAAAAGGAGATTATACTTTGTACATGCAGCATGCTACATGTATTTCCACACTAACAGGAGAATTTTCTAGCTTTCTTATTGCTGTTTGTTATGGCTGCCATAATATACAATATAAGTCTGACTCTGAGACATGGAGACTTTGTTCTTTGGCTGTTTTAAAATTTCTGATGGGATTCTCCCATAAGGATGTGACTACTATACAAATTACATACTGCTTTGAAACAAGCAGTGATCCTTCCACAATATGAGAAAGATCCATATACAATGTGCATTATAGGAGGTTAGGTCCTACACATATATTGTGTATGTCACATAATATACTCCAACACTGCGTTAAAAATGGCTAAATCATCCATCAATCATTTTCTTGATATTGACTGTTATTTGTATGTTGACCGTTGGCATGTGAGGATTAGATTTCTCACTACATACATTTGTGTCCTGGCCTTAGGGATAAATTTCATAGAAGGAAGACAACAAAATCTCAACTACTGGTAGGATGGAGAGTTTTTGAGAATTAAAAACCTAGGAAAAAAATCTAGGGTTTCCAGTTACCCGACCAACCCTACAAAAAGCCTGCAGACCCTAGCCTTTTAGGGGAGTTCACCAAGCAGCACACCTGGCTAATTGCCAGCAGAATTTGAAGTCACTCGGCTTTGATCTTATGAGCCAAGAAAACTAAAAGTCCATATATCTGTGCAGTGGTAAGAACTAATCCACCCCAGCCCATGTCTTCTGGTGCTTAGCGTCGTCATCATTGTCACTATCATTGTCCTTCGGCCGTTTGATGTTTCCAAACAAGGCGTCATGGCTGAGAGTACGTGAACCCGTGAAAATCGGTCCGCTCCTCTTGGAATGCACGTCCTTTCTGTAGCTACACATTTTATGTTCGGGGAGATGCTCCAAGGTATTGTTGCTACTCGCAGCCTCAACCTAGGGGGCAAGAGAAACAGTCCAATGTCAATATTTGCATCTTTCATCTTTTTTTTCTTCTACAAACTATTTATCCATAAAGACAGATAGGTAGATATGCTCTGCATGCACAAACTCAACAGAGGCAGCAATATAAGTACAAAACCCCTGCAGTTCTGGACAGGCATAGATGCTGGAAACAAGGCTGGATGAAAAGAACATAAAAAGTGTGCAAAACACCAGGCTATGCAAAACTGTACACCTTAACATGTTCACATTTCATTCAGCATTCATCACAACTGACATGCAGCCACTAAGACTTGAAAGGTTTACTTAACATATGGCATTGCACAAGTCACACAGTATCAGTGCGTGCTACACTACATTGCGAGGCAGAGGATTCAGGTAGCTACTTATTTATGAACGTGTAGATGTGTACAGCTATGGTTTATGAACATGTAGACGTGGATAGCTGAGTGCTTTTGGACATGTGTGACTCACGGGATCCATCCATGTTGTGTCTTGCATGTATCATGAATTGATCAAATGGATGTCAGCTCATTTTCAAACACAGCAAACATACAATCACACCCACACATACACCATTGGCTCCAAAAGCATACACCCTTAGTAGAAAACTTTGGTTTTGCCTTGGGCAAGCAAAACTGACAGTCACCTTCTATTCACCACATTTCTAGTATATGACCTTGAGACACCATAAACTATAAAGAACAACCAAGGCTTTCATGATGATAGCTGCATGATAACAGCATTTCTATCATGGAGCTACAAGATGTTTTATGTCTATCAACTCTTCCCTGATCACCTTTGCAGGTAACAAGGCATGTTTCCTGGTTCTTGCACCTTCAACCTGGAAGCAGAATTATAGATTAAGAATAAGGTAGTTGTTAGTATGAGGTCTATCTACTAGTTTGTGTAATCTGAAAATCATCATCTCACACATGCATTGCATGTTGCCCTGGTGAAAACTCACAGAACCATTTAGAGAAACAGAACAGTGAAAAGTGTTAAGTTAAGAAAGGAAGAGAAAAGGAATCAATTCAGAATCAATGAAAACAATTGGTCCTGTTCTGTAAAGTACAAAGATGTATGTGCACACAACCAAAAGTCAGAAGACAATAGATGTTCGGTAAGAGAAAACAACTACCGGTATATAAAACTGTGTCTTTCCCAGAAAATGGCTTCTGTTTTTGTTTACACTGTCTGTGTGGAAATTTCAAAACAAAAACAGGCTGGTACAAGATGATGTTAGTAACATGATAGACTCATATAAATATACTCTTTGTCTTGATTGATGACACTGATATCTTTGGGTTCATTTTAAACTTTCTATATGTGATAATTTTTAATAATTTAACAGCAAAGATAGATCACAGACACATGCTGAATTACATACTTTGTTTCATTGTTGATTGAAGTGAAAGAAAACAGTTATTCTTAAAACATTTTTTTATCTAAGAATTGCTTAAAGAATTCAATAAAAGCATGTTTCATATTCATACGCATTAACATTACCTATGAAACTGGCACAGACAATTGTTAAAAATTTTGAGTGTACATTCAATAACAGAGCTTTAATGTAAAAAAAAAACCTTTGAAAAAAACTCTAAAATATTGATTAATATCTGAATGCAACAGGGGTTGGAATAAAAATTACTGCTGTACCTCGGTAAGCACCTGGTCCAAGTTGACCAGCACCCTGTCAGCGTCCTCAGTAGTGAAGCACATGGGTCCCTTCAGTTTCAGCACGTTCCGATGGGGGCCGTCTGTACTCAAGAGAATGAACCTCTCCTTCATCCTGCAACAATCATAGTCACACTCATGTAAACAAAAATTCAAGGATTTCAGCTCTTTACTAACATCAGGTCAATGAAAGTACTAGACAAGCCCTCCCTGCATTTGCAAGGTTCCAGCAATAGAGACTCACCTGTAAATGATGTGTTGTGCCTCGGCAGTGGCCGGTTCACGGCTGGTCTTGTCTTTGACCAAGTCTACTCCAATGAAGAAGCCAAGGCCCCTGTAAAACAAAATCCACAGATATTTCAACATTGTCTTACATGTAAAAGACGAGGTTTAATGTATCATAAGTCACAACTCCAACTCTCTCTTTATAAATGGTCCCAGGCAAGTTTCATATCACAACTTTTGTGTCCTTTTCTCTTCTTATTGTTATTGGATGTTATTGTCATTGGGTAAGCCAACAACTTTCTTTTTGCATCTATCTTTGTAAGTTAATTACTGGGACAGTTGTTGGTAAGTAATACATTTCAAAGGCCTGCAACTATGGTTACCTGACGTCACCGATGATTTCGTGCTTTTCTCCCAGCTTTCGGAATCCCTCCATCAGATAGTTGCCCACTCGGCTGGCGTTGCCCATCAGGTCCTCCTTGTCAATCACGTCCATCACTGCCAGGCCAATGGCACACGAGACTGGGTTGCCTCCAAACTTGCGAACAGGTAGAGTGGAAACATTTGATTAAATTAGCAGTAATGGCCACCTTCCATTTACACAAGCCTGGGAACACAATTATTACATTCAGGCCAACATATTTGCAGTGGAGTGGTCATCGGGGAAGCAAAACCATGTACTGCAAAGATTTCAAAATTTACAGTACTGACTCACTGTGTTGAAATACTCCATTCCTGTTGCTCCGAAGGCCTCAGCAATTTCCGGTGTTGTGACAACAGCAGACATGGGATGCCCGTTTCCGATAGGTTTTCCCATGGACACAATGTCTGGACAGGCTTCACCATCAATTGCCTGGAATGCCCAGAAATGTGAGCCCACTCTGCCGAAGCCAACTTGTACTTCATCTGCAATACACACCGCTCCAGCCTCTCGCATGTGCCTAGTATTAAGGCAATAAAGACATGTTCAACTCACAACAAATGCATCTACATTGTATCAACAGTTTATATTTTTCTTGTCAATCAGTTACACATTTCAGCATTATTTTCTGAACAATGTACAAAGAACAACACTTTCATTTCTCCATATGGAAACTGTGAATAATAGTTTTAATACTCCTTAAAAAATGTCCTTTGTAACAAGAAAAACATCCAGGTGATTTTTAGAATTTTGCGATTAGATTTTTAGAGGTATGCAATTGTTCAGCCATGCACACAGAATACACTATTTTCCAGAAAGTTATTCTTCACCTTATGGCAGTTGCTAACTGTCCCACTAACCAACCCACTAGTCGCGCATGCAAAAAATCTATTGGAAAATAAACCCTTTCCTGACTTAAGAAAGAACATGGTGTAACATACTTGTACACCTCCCGCAAGTAACCTTGTGGCGGGATGATCTGGCCCCCACAGCTTTGCAGAGACTCCGAAATGAAAGCAGCAATCTGGAGAGAAAAGGCTTGTTGAGAGCAAGTATTTTTAACAGACAGAAAACCAAGATTTCTATAATTCCTTTCTCTTGATAATTCAAACACGAAAAATAACTGTTGTATAACAAAAACCCTGTCATTAGACTATCTCCAGCTACCTTTCTTATGAGCTTACTGAAATAACTCTTGATGTGGTAATCTAATCAAACTATGTTAAAGCTAGGGTAATTTAAAAGGAATCGCCACAGCTACAATTTGTATCTATGTAATTACATTTAGGTTCGAGTCACTTACATAACAAGGTAGTATTATCTAATATATGGTTGCCATGACAGAGATTATAAACAATTTTTATCACCATGACAACCCTGTGAAATAGTAATCAGATACCACAGTTATAGAATTGGATACTGAACTTATAAAAAAAAATCGAAATTTAACAAAAGTTTGCCAAAACAGCTTATCAATGATCAATGGCTTTGAAAGCGGGAGGACAGTAATGAAATAAATGGTGTTATTAAGATATTATGGGATGTACTAATGTCGTTCTGCCACAGTTCCTTACCTTTCTACCCCGTCTACGAGCACCATCGATGACGTGCTTTACCTCCATGGCGTACTTCTTCCCAACCTCAGGTACATTTTCACGGTACAGACCTCTATAGACATCCGGTACAGGTACCTAGAACAGATCCATCATTTCATGTACATGTACATACCTATAACATTCTAAATTTACAGGCCATGCTATTCCTTTGGCAAACAACAAAAGTGGAGAAATCACAATGATGATTTTTAAGACAGTTACATCCCTATGTTCCGACAACTCAACTTATGTTCTGACACCCTAACTCTACCCCTATGTCGAAACTTAGGGATGTCAGAACATAGGGATGTCCCTTTTTGAGACAATATTACGCAACCTTAAAAGCGAAGGCAGCCCATACTCACCAAATGAACAAATGGCTTCTGTCCCTCCCCACCTGTGTGGTTAAACTTGTAAGGACTGATGTCAATAAGGGACGATACATGGCCATGGTATCCACTGCAAGTAAACAAGAAATGAAAGATCTGTGAACAATTGTTGTGAATTTCTTGTTTTGCACGTTACTGTGAATTTCTTGCATGTTTTACTGTCACTTCCTCCCAGCCTCTGCAGAGACCATTTTGACCTCCAATTCGACCTCCATGTCAGTCTGGGGTTACACCATATCCCCCTCACTTCCTGTATCTCTACAGTATTCAAATAAGTACGGACACACAAGCAAACAACAGACAAACACACCAAAGGTAAATATGTAAGTGACACTGTTGAAAACAACACAACACAATACTTACTTGTCCATCACAACAACATCATAGTGTCCTGTGTACGTTCTTGCTAACCTCAGGGCCAAGTCATTTGCCTCTGAGCTGGAAAAAAAAAAGAATTATAACTTTCACTTCAAGGCAATAGAGGACTCTCTGTAAAATAAATGAGAGCACTGGACTACATATATTATAGCTGAATAGTCAGGTATTGTACAATGGACGCAGTGAAAAATGAAATATGTTTCATTTGTAAATGTCCTCATTATGAGGCCAAAACAAACAGGATTTTTGAAACAGTTAATACAATCTCCTGAGGCTTTCTCCATCTACAAAACCTTTAAAAAAAATTTTCTACTAAAATCACAAACCCCACTTATAATTAAAAATGCGGGACAATTCATTAACCACTGTCTCAAAAAAGAAGTCAAACCCCCAGTAATGTACATACATGTAGAAACACTAGCCCATGGCATTTGCAATCAATGCAACAACATAAATACACAAATGACCTACCCAGAGTTGACGAAGTAGCAGACAGACAGTTTGTCTGGGAGTGTAGCAGTGAGGCGCTTGGCATACGTCACCAGGTTGTCATGGAGAAATCTGGAGTTTGTGTTCAACAGGGACATCTGCTCTGTACATGCCTTAACAACTGTGGGGTGGCAGTGGCCCACTGAAAAGAAACATTTGCCAAACAATTTAGATATCTATACAGCAGTGTTTAACATTCTCTCTGCTGCCTAGCCCTATGTTATTCATATAAATGTAGTGACAAAAAGGCTACCCTCAGCAGAGATAAGGTTAAAAATTCTATGCTTCTCCAAGTTGTCTGATCCAAGCCTAAGCCTAGTGTGCCAAGCAAAACAAAGAAGATCTGCTATCACTGACGCACATCTTCCTTACATAGCAACGTAAAACTATTCTGCCAGTCGCCAAAAACAGTTACTCAAGCAACTGGATATGATTTTGGAAACGGTCAGACGTTTCAGGTAGCATCCACTACTTTTCGTCAGTGACACTAAAGGACTGCAGGAGAATTGCTGGTTTATAAGCACAAACCATTGATTGATATGCAAATAAGTGAAGACAATTTTTTGTGAAAGGCCAAAAGGAAACAAAGTCAAGACAATTTTTTTTTTTTAAAGGCCAAAAGGAAACACAAGTTAGACAAGTCGAGACAAGGATAATGCAAATTAGTGAAGAAGCTCCTGTTGTTTCAGAACAGGAGCTTAAGTGTTGTCTGTCCTTGGGGCTGTCTGCCAGTCTTTATAAAAATAGGGCTGTATGTACACGATACATGAAAATAAATCAAAAACTGTCCGTAAATAAATCAATGCCTAAACCTAATTCCTCCATGAATAACCTTCACTTTGTCCCATAAATAACAGTCAAGCATTTTCTCACTGTCTCATTTTCTCATTGTGTCCTCAAGGACAAATTACTAAGTTATTTGTCCTTGTCTATATGACTCAAGAACAAAGAACTTTGTCCTTGAGTATAAGTCAAGCAGAAACAGCAGTGTACTCTTCCGATATCTTGTGGTTCTACATTTGAATTGTGTTATCTGGTGTTTACATTGAATATTCCTGCTATGAAGACTCACACGGTTCAGGATTACATTGTAGACTTCATCATTGATTGCCGTCCAGATATATACATGTATGTAGGAATTTGTAAAGTTTGTAATGTTAAATTGTGCACGTTTTATTGGTTTTAAATGACTGTCAACCTTTGTAAACTTGCAAATTGTATTGTCAACTTGTATCAACTTTTAAAGCATTGTAAATCATAGTCCACTTCAGCCCAAAATGGCTGATATTGTACGATTGTCTTGAATAAACCCTTCATTCAGAGAGAGTAAACCCTGCATTACCATGTGCCACATTGTTGATGCAGTCCAGATACTGCTTCCCCTGTTCGTTGTACATGTACTGTCCCTCCGCACGGACTATCTTGATAGGGTTCTCCTTGAAAAACAGCTTACAGGAAGGTCTGGAAGAATGGCAGGAACAGATAACATGAGAAACAGTGCAAATTTCAATATCAATTTTATTATTAACTCAATAGGCAGGAGAATACAATGTGCAAGACAATGTATAAAACTGAATTGTTGATATTTTTACAAGCATTAACACAAAACTACAGGTCAAATTCTAAAGTCCAATGCATATGTGTGTGTGTGTGTGTGTGTGTGTGTGTGTGCGTGCATGTGTGTGTGTGTGTAACATGATAGATATAACGTTATAACGTTAGATATACAAATGTATATTATATAACGTTACAGATATAGATTAGATATATGTAAGTAACGCTTAGAAGTGCACTCTTATTTGTATCTGCTAGCCTGCTTGTTGCCAATTTTATATTGTTTGGCTTGTACGTAAGACTGTTACAGTGACACCGTAAAAGTTTCACCGAGTGTGGTAAAGGGCCTGGACGGGCGGGCAACACACCCAGCACCGTAGAGATACCGGGGAGCTCACGATGGTATGGTCACCCGGCTATATGGCGGGGTAGAAAGAAAACCAGAGCTCCCCGCAACACCACAACGATAGAAGGATGTTGATACGACATTGCAGACGCTGCACACTGTCCAATCCTTGGCATAACCAAGTCCTTGGCATAACCCCCAATTATTTAGAAATTTGCAGAATTGCGAAATCCACGGCCATGGGTCGGGAACTGGGTCAACAAACCAGTTCACTGTGCTACGTTTGCATGTCTACTTGTGGCGGGCTAAAATTTTAGACTTTTGCAGCTTCAAAAGTACAAACTTTCCCACCATAAAACCATACCTACCAGACAGGGAAACAACATACAGCTGAGCTATCTTATTTTGAGGACTTCGAAAGGAAGGGAGCTAGCGAGACCCCGAATGCGCGGGACACTATAAAATTTTACCGGGACCCTGTAGGGACACTCGAAGCTCCGGTACTCACCCGTAGTGCTTCAGCCGCAGTTGCAGGGTTTCTTCCTTGGGTAGCGACTCCATTACCTCCACTATGCAGTTCAGATAACAGTAAGATATTTCTGCAACGTTTACCAGAATGGCTAACGCAGGCGGTTTGCCCCCGCAGTTCTGGGACGGTTCCGAGGTCACAGTTGTTGTTTGGAAGTGACGTCAGACTATGGGTCGTCACGTGGTGATGGAAGAGTCCACTACTACAAGGGTAAGCTCACACAGAGCACGGATTAGAATTTTGTAAACAGGCATCAAATATCTCATTTAAAACAAGAAAACATAAATTAAAAAAATAGTTGTTTATACTATTATTGGAATTTATTTCTTTTTTTGATCAAAAATAAAAAGCTTATACAATAATGTCACCCATATTCAAATGATCTTATCTAAAGCTACGTGTTCCAGATGTCCCGCGGATGATGCAACGTTACATGAGGCCTGTGCATGGACGAGCCACTGCCCCTGGTGCTGAACCCCCATCCGCTCAACTGTTGGAACCTTGTGGAAGCAACAACGAAGATCCAAGAGAGGCCAAGAGGGCATTGTCATGATAATTAGCTCAGCAAATAAGCAATTCACGGTAAGCGGAAGGTCTTAACTGGGTATCACTTTGGAAACGTTTGGTTCAAACTTTGAGACGTTTGTCACAATAAAAATGGAGATACATTTGTAATGTTACGAAGAAGTTGACAAGATTGCAGAAAGTTGGGAAAGGAACAAAACACTGTCATCACATCGCTATCTTCTACTTAATGAATGTGGCAGGATTTAAATGTTATTTTCCAAGCAAAGGGAAATGGGTAAGTCCTGCTAAAAACTTTTTTTTAAATCTCTGTCCAATAGATAATGGCAATGAGGTTATGGGGGGTGAGATCAGGACAGAACACAGAAAAGGATGAAAAGTGTGCAGGAATACAAAACTTCTTAGGTTTAACACAATTCAGGTTTATTCGTGTTTCAGTGCGGTGTCTTTTGTATAACAATCTTTGCAGAAGACTTATTTTGCCTAAGTTAACGTTACTTCTCATCCAGCAAAAATGATTCAAACACTATTAATGTTTCAAATGTTGATACAATTCCATAGCCAGTTGTCGCCTTCGTCCATATGTGGCGACTACAGCATAGAGCGGTGTCTGTATCACGTGCCGGGCAATGAATTGGGTCAGGTCTTGGCAACGTTATAGTTAACGTTGATGTCGTTTGTCACTCAGTGTGGAACAAGCAGTGTTGCTTTCATTTCCTATCAACTGAGGGACAAACTGAACTAACCGTGAACTAACTTTTGCTTGCAGCCTTCTGTATCGCCCTCATGGTTTCATACAAAAGGCTACAGGCAAAGGATGTCCTCCAAGAGCCGTCGTCGCCGCAGCGAGGCTCAACCAGAAGACCAGAAACAATTCATGGCTTGAAGTGAATACGGCTTCAGTCGCCACACATGGGCATGGCTTTTACTGCTATCTAAAGGCGAGTGTCGGCTATACATATGCAACATTTGGGAGATCAAGGACGTCAGGCTTATCGTGGACAAATCGTACTACATTAGTCTACAGCACTGTTAATCAATGTCATACACGATCATGTGAGATTGTTCTCGCACAGGGCGTGGCTTTGCTAGGCCTGGCCTGGCCCTCCTCAGTCTCACTGCAGACGACGCTTCTCCTTCAGGTAGATGGTTGCCATGGCAATTACCATGATGGAACCACAGGCCACAACACCAACAGCTGCCACCAGGTTTCCATAGGAGTACCTGATCGGTGTTTCTGAAAAATAAAAGAGTTACATGCATGTCAAGTGTTATGCTTTTATGTGATATGTTTCACATGTTTTTGTTGCAAATGAATGTTCTAAGGCTATTTGTGTACAAATCATAATATTGGGTAATATATTCCTCTCTGATTTGACTTACCGTACTCGATAGCTGGCTTGGCTTCCCTCTTGGACCTCTTTACCACGCCAAGGCTGTTCAAAACTTGGTTCTTACAGTTCTGGACTTCCTGTTCCACACAGACCTTGTACTGTTCCCTGTCGTCATAGCAGGTACCTATAGGGGACGGTTAGATGCAGATGTTGCAGGTTTACAAAAATCTCAATCATCAATACTTATTATATTGACATTTATTGATACATGTATTTACCATATTTTGTTGAAGGGTTGACATAACAGGTGACTGTCACCTACAGCATTAACAAAACTGCGTCGAAGTTTCCGGTGCTATAATACTCTCTATTGTTTTGCATATCCAGCCCTTTTCATGTTTAGTTTAGATTGTGATACTTCTATAGTAATGTCATTGATCTCCCTACCGGTACCTTAAGAGAGTATCCCTAGTAGCCTGGATACAAGAGCCATTCATTTCCAGGTGTTGTTCCCTTCTGGGCCGTTAACAATACACGTATCTACGGGGAGGCTTGTTGGGAATCTTGTTATGGTACTTTGGAGGTGAAAGATATTTACTACTGGGGGTAGCATCCATGGTTACCAAAGAGGGTACTAGTCAGTACCTGGTGAAAAGTTATGAATGGTTTTAAATCAATTTTAATATGCAACACAAGGAAAACAACTGCAACATGCCGGGATATGATAGACAGAATGCGTATGCTTTTGAGAAGGCCTCCAGTTGTCAAAAAGTGGTCCCAAACAACTGCAACATGCCGGGATATGATAGACAGAATGCGTATGCTTTTGAGAAGGCCTCCAGTTGTCAAAAAGCGGTCCCAAACGTGCTGACATATGAGGGCCCAAACGTGCTGACATATGAGGGCCCAAACGTGCTGACATATGAGGGCCCAAACGTGCTGACATATGAGGGCCCAAAATGGTTAACTTACCTGATATGATCAGTGGTTCTGACAATGTATCTTTTTTCCTAGGCTTAACTATTGGACGAATGAAAGTTGCCCTATGAATATTTTTGTCAATAACGTATCAAACGACGCTCACCACTGGCAATATCCTCGTCGATCAGTCCGTCGCCATCGTCGTCAAAACCGTTCAGCAGCTCTTCGTCCACACGTCCGTCACAGTCGTTATCCACGCGGTCGTTGGCGACAGGGTTGGTGACGCTGCAGAACACGGCGATCTGAGCCAGCCTCAGGCCGCCCGGGTAGCCGTAAGACTCCGGCTGCGTGTACCCATAGCTGCGGGGAGTGGTTGGAAAGGAGACGTCAAACGTTACTTGTGAAAAAGAAATTAAACACTTCATACCTCCGTGAAGAATTTAGAGCTGTTGTAGATTTCTTGCTTTAATCACTGTTATGGCAAATTTCTCGCTGATTCTGTGCATATCCCACTGCCACTTCCTCCCAGACCATTTTGACCTCCAATTCGAAGGTAACCCAGCACGTGCCGAGTGGAAGTAAATGGGTGCTACGGAAGGAATTCAGAAAATGGTAGACTGTGTACCCGATTAAAGTACGTCATACAATCCCCTCCACAGTTCCAATACAGTCACGAAAACCCCAAAACTGTACTGCAATCGAGCGTCTCACCTGAACAGACCGAAGGTGGCGATGGGAGAAACGTGAACAACTCTGTGGGTGCCTCCGGAGATGGTCAGCAATGCGGCCTCGTAGTTGGTCCCGGGAACGGCATGCCACACAGTGTTGCCAGGCAACACTTGTCCATCCATTCGGAGACCAGCTTTGTCAGCTGCCCTGCGAGCGACAATTGAAATATACAAAATACTAGTACATATGTATACAAATTCATATGATCTTATGCATGCTTTGATCGCTTCGCATAACCGGTAAACCGCCTTTAGACGTAACACACCAGTTTTGAATGGTAGCTACAAGCTGCATAAGTCCAGACTGCAAGGTTTTCTCTATTCACACTGGGATGGACCACTACTCATTTCAATAAGTGTGGTGAGAACTTTAACGTGCTCGACATGTGGCTCTTCTCAAACAGGAGACCTCTGGCTTTACGTCCCAACCGAGAGCATGTCCCTAACCGAAGCTAGGTACTCATATTCACCTGATTCGAGTGAGGAAATAGCTGTAAAGCCTTTCCCAATGGCGCAACAATGGTAGACTATACATAAACAAGAGAGTCACATGCAGAAGTTTACCTGATGACCAGGTTGACGTGGTGAGTGGATTTGATGGGGTCGGCAAGAAGGTCCACGGTGGCGAAGGTGTACTCGGACTCAAACTGGGCCACAGGCGGAATGACCATCATGAACGGGTCGGTTTCTGTGTTGTCGACCTTACCAGTCTTACTGCACAGGGGTTAAAACGGGTGCATTTATACTTGAGTGCGTATACAGTATTTTACAGATGAAGTCAATCTTAAAATGTGTGTGTGATCTGAAGCCGTACCTGTACTGAACCAATAACACAGGCTCGCTGGCAGTCACGTGCCTGTACTCGTTCGATGGGACATCAAACTCCCACCATTCCCCAGCGTTCAGAGTCATCGTGTTCTCATTGGTGACTTGGACCTTGGAAAGACATACAAAAGTTAAGGAGCATCAGATCAGGATTTTTTATGAATATTGAGATATTTGAATTTGAATAAAAGTACTAGTAGTGCCTAGACCTACTGTTGTGAAATCCCTGGCTGCAATCACACGGAAAAAATCGCCGCCGGTATGCTTGGTCAGCGGCACGGTGACGAACTCCTTCCCCCAGGTGTCCACAGGTGGGATCATCTCTACTACGTGGTCTCCCGTTCCGCTCTGCTGATTGCCCACCACGGCGAACAGATTTCCGCTCAGCACGGCCACTGGCTGGGTAGAGGTGATCCTGGAGCCGCTAAGGTCCTCAGTCGCCTGGACCTATTGGCAGGTAAAAAAAACACCAAGAAATCGGTGCACGTGATTTCAGACTTCCGCAAAGTATTTTGGTGTTTCGTGACCTTTAAGTTCACCCGATTTTCCCGTGTCTGACCTTTTGACCGTCTTAGTCTATTAACGAATTCTTGTGTAGTAAAATCATGACTGTCGGAAGTCCACTATGAAAAAGCTGAGAGACCGTTTCAACAGAAGAAAGGTTTCTAAATCTCCGGACAGCCGCGGTTTGACACCGTGAACTAGTGAGTCTTCCACAATCATACAGTCTGTACTCCGAAGAATTTCGAACCGTGTAAGGTTTTATTTTCTGGTGAGTATAAAATAATCCAGTACATCCATCTATCTATCCAAAATTATAATCTGTCGTACCTGGAGTGTTTCAAACCGGTTCAGCTGGACGGTGAAGGATTGTCCTGTGGCGTAGTTTTGCCCGTCGAACGTCACGGCTTGGCTGGGATAGATGGTGACTGTCGTCCCGTCACGGACAGCGGCGACTCCAAACTCTGCAAAAACAAGAAATCGGAGATGTTAAACCTCCGAGAAACTTAGCTACAGTTTTTGTGACCAGTGGACTAGCCCCCTGCTGTAGTGATTGCACAACTGTGTGGCCCAAGGGCTACAGAAACGGAGATGGGCGCCGCCCTATGCACAATGTATATAGGCGCGGGAAGGAATTGTTTTAATCATTATTGTGAATTTCTCTGTATGTTTTCTTGCTGGCATCCGGGCCATCTTCCAGCTGGTTCCCGGCTAGCAGCTTCTGGGTCTCAATTCTCTGGTTATCACATCCTTCCAACTTGACCTTAAGGTTAACCTGCGGTAGCCACTCCTTCCTGTCACTCTATCAGTGCATTCAACTACGGATTGAAGCTACGTTCGTTAGCGAAGTAAAAGTCCATGAAATGAAATCCTACCAGACGGAATGTCCACAAAACCCTCTTCGTTCCAGTTGCGCACGATGGTTGTACAGGGGACGTAGTACTCCATCCCCAGCACGTCGGTGGGGAGGGCCAGGTAGGCGTCAGACGAGGCATGCTCGGCGAACACTCCGTACACCACGATCTCCACATTGGACGTGATGTGGACCGCCTTGTCGCTCTTCTGACTGCCACGGAGCTCACAGGCCACACGGTCCAACTCCACTTGTGTCACCTGTTAAAACAAGAAATCGGAAAAATTGGACTTCCGGAAAGTATTTGGCGTTTTTCCTTTTTTTTGGGGGGGGGGGGATTGTGTAACTAGGACAGAAATTGTTCATTCCTTGGCTTCCCGAATTACTGCTGGCTCCTGGCTAGGTTTGGGGGCCTTCATGTTCACCCCATTTCCTGTGTTTGGCCTTTTGTTTGACCTAGTGTCATTCTGCTTGTCGATCTTCCCCCACCCATGTCCTGTCAACCTACTCTGTCCGAAAAACATACACACTGACGAACCCTAAAACAATACTTCCGAACCTGGATGTAACGAAGCAACGTTCCAGTACTGTCCAATGAACAGCAAATAGTAACCTCTACCAGGCTTTGGGAAGTGGCTGGAAAGAGTAGAAATTGCCTAAATAGACAGGTAACACGCCAGGGGAGTTGGTCCGCCAGAGAGCGCAGTTCGGACGCGGCAAACTGTACTCTCTGGCATGCAGACCAAATCCCCTGGCGTGTTATCTGTCTATTTGGCCAATTTCTACTCTTTCCAGCCGCTTCCAGAAGAAGCCTGGTAGAGGCTACTAATATACCCTAACGGAGTGGACAAGTTACCGAGCCATAGGACGCCGTCACCACGGTGGTGAAGCCGGTAGAAGGCAGTGTGACGGTCACGCTAGCCCCGCCCAAATTCTGGGTGGTGATGAACAGTTTGGGGTTATGCAGTTGCCTCTGGAAGTTTTCCGGAAACGTCAGGATGAACTCAGTGCCCTTGTTGTCTCGGACCGCTGAAGAAAACAATCACAGTTATGGTGGGGTTGTTCCTACATGATAAAACTCAGACTGAATAACGCTCCCTATAGCTAGGGGCCAAGTACGGATGTGCATGATTACAATGCAGGGGAACTAACAACTTTTCCATTTTGCTGAAAAAAAAAATAATGGCGGTAGCTATTGTAGGTCTTGTCTAAAACTGAACTGACAAAGTTGACCGTCGTTCTGTAGAATACTTTCAAGTTCTTTTTAAAAGTGCTTTTGTTTCCCTTTTCTGCCAAACCCATGATCAAAAATAGCAAAATTAACGATCGTTTTCTGGACACAAAATTCAATTAATAGAAAAAGTTTGGAAACTTGATGTTTCATATCTCTGTTGTTACTTTATGAATTGTATAGTATCATTTATCATTGGAAAGTTTGTTTATTTTCCTTTACAATGGGTTGAGCACCCTGTAAATCGCGAAAGAAAAGTGTCCTTGATCGTATGTCCGTTGTTTTTAATGATTAGCATATTATTGTATATTATTGGTAACTAGCTAATGCCTGACCTCCCAATGTACTATTATAACAAATTCCAGTGAAATATGATGCTATACACTTGATTAAGTGATAACGAAGATATGGTTGATCAACATTAAGTTTCCAAGCTTTTTTATGTTGAAAGACTTAGATTTACAAACATTGACGCCACGACACTTTGCTCTGTATGCACGCGACTATGCGGGGGTGAGAAGAGGGGGTCGTGCCTGAGTTCCAGAGTCAGTTGACACCATAGTTACCTGTGCAGAAGATGACCCCACAGATAACCTTACAGCGCAGAAGTGTGTACCGAAGTAAAGTTTGCAAACTTAGTGCGATCTTTGCTCCTCCGTCACGTGTCCGCATTGATCAGGAGAGCCACATTTATAGCTACTGTTCGGTACAAAACTACAACTTTGGTACACACAGGTATAAAATTAGAACTATCACCACATCTTTATTCAACGACCAATACTGCACAACACGTAGATTCATTAACTACAGACAATACTCTAAAACAACATGAATTTAAGCTTGTCAACATAACACAGCAGAGACCAATCAGGATAGTGACTACGGAATGTTTTGGCAAACGAATCTTACTAAAACAAGAAAGTACGCGACAAACCTTCTTCTTTGAACATTTTGAACACAATGGTATATTCTTTTCAGTTTGTTCTGGGCTGGAGAAAGTTTTGAGTTAACGATTTCGTGGTTTTAACCATTGAAAGAGGCTGTTACCTTTTACCGAGTAAGTCTCAGACTAAGTATACAACGGTAAAATGTACGTTTACAGATCTGTTTTCCAATCTTTTCCCAGTGACATAGAATTGTTCGATATCTGTTCGGGAGAGAGGAACGTTTGAAGATGAATTGAGTAGTTCTTACCATAACTGCAGGCGAAAACAGCAGCTAGGGCCAACAGAGGCACAGGGAAGAGTCGCGCCATCTTGGTCTGTACCGGGGACTGATGTTACATATCTGTGGCGCTCAGTTACAGCAACAACGTCACAGGTCAATGTACTATATTCTCAGATAAGCCAAACTCTGTAGTCAAACGCTCATATTTACATTTCATTCACATCTCAGCAACACATTCTTAGGTATCGAAAAGTGGTGAAATGTGGTGACGTATTATAGGAGTGTTTGGGTGTGTGGGTGTGGGTTTGTGTTCTTCATCTCTACATGTGACAGACCGTTCTTAGGGCCGATGCACATGCTTTTGAATTAAGTTAAGCACATGTACTTAGCCATCCGATTACAGTGGGAGATCACATGAAAGTTTCAACTGATGACGCTCGAGTAACTTGTGCATACGTATCTTGGACATGGTATCGCAATGTAAAAATCACTGTGAACCTGTGAACCTTGCCATGAAGTCTAACTATCCTGGCCTAAGTTCACGTCAGGTGTGTGGTTTTGCGGCGTGGTCATCCACATGAGATCAAAGTACGAGCTGCGCCCTTTTCAGTCTGTAACTTGGCAATGATTACACATTTCCGCTAGAGGCTGCGACCGCTGAGCGACCCAAACATTTAGCCGATCACTCAACGCATTTCACAGATATAGAACGGATTTTTTTACGTTTTATACATTTTGTCGTTATCTAAATAATCATACTTTTGTATTGTGCATGATATTCCGATTATAAAGCACAAATTCAATTTTGCACCATCAATGCGGGACGTCATTTCACAAAGCACGCATTGTTGTTCGATCACGTACGTATTAAAGCCAAGGTCGATCCACAGACCCAAAATCGTACAAATCCATTCAAATCACTGACGGCTATCCTGTTTTAAAAACTGAAGACCCAAAACTCCACCACAGCAACAATTCAGTAATTTCGTTTGTTTGTTTGTTTGTTTGTTTGTTTGTTTGTTTGTTTGTTAAAGCATCCTTCATAACCCCGAACTGATTTGACCACTTGTTCAACAGTAACAGATGTACATGGTGCGATCTTATCTGTTGAGTCCATAGCTGTAAGCTGCACCGCAACAGCTAAGAGCATTTCAGTACCACCTTGCACAAGCGACACGATGCGGTTTTCTTCAAGTATGCAGTGAATATACTAACCCGAGAAAACACTAACATGACTAAGACTTTTAGTTACTCCTAGTCCTATGCAAAGGACACAATACAAGAAACAAATCAATTTCTGTCAGCTACTCCTGTATTGGAATAGGATAAAACATTTAGAACGGTCTCAAGAATCATTGGAGTATATTTATATATCCACCCAGTTCTCTCAGATGAGCTATCTCCTAATTCTCCTGTATCAAATTCTCAACTCTGGTCAATTTCTACCGTACCATTCCTTTTGCACCCGCATTCCTGAAAAACCGATCAGACTGAAAACGTTACGTGTTTTCTCACCCAACATCTGCTTGAAGACATCAAAATATCACCTAAACTTCAGCAGCCAATCATGGAAAGTGCAAGTGATATGCAAGCTCCAAATTCCTCTGAACCAATCGGTGTCGACCTTTCGTAATCTGGCAATCCGTTCGACCAATCGCTCAGCAGTAGCTGCTCCAGCCTTACCACCGTTATTAGGAGGTATGACTTTCCATTCTTTTGTATTAATGTTCTTATTTACCATAAACAATACGTTAATGCAACATTTTGTCCCTAAAAGCATATCAATATGTACCAATTATATTTTTGATTATCATTTAATGTGATATAGAATTGATTCAGGAGTGCAGGTGATTACAAAAATGATTTGTACTACGGTCATTCCTGTCCGTAGTAGCAGACGGCTACGGGTTTCACGGCGAAAGCTGATCATTGTTTTTCTGCGAATCTGGCACATTGACTGACCCCCTCCGCACCAGTCAGCTACGATGGTAAGGGATGTCTCCTGCGATATGCCCGTTGTGTATGTAGAACCATTAGCTAAATTTCAGTACTTCTCACTGCACACATCTTTCCCGTAGATGAGGACGGCAGTGGTGTGCGTTTTGTTGGCGGCGCTGGCGGCGACCGACGCCGCGAGCTACTACAAGAGGCATCGGCACCAGCAGGGCTCCAACTATGCGGACTCTGTCGGTCGGGAGCCATGGGACATGCAGCATCAATGGGTACGTTTCCCTTCCAACTCGTTTTAAATTTAGTTGAAGGATTAATTTCATGGTAGTAACCTATTCAAGAAACTTGCGTTACTATCTTTTTATTAACGTTAAATGTTAACATTTCTGAAAGATGACGTGACGTCCCCTTTCAAGTCATTAACTACTTGTACATCAGACGTTGTGATGAGCTTATTATATAATCAAAAGGAATCATGGAATGTGGTATGTTATCGTAGCAATCTGATCTGTTAGCACAAGAAAAGAACCCTTGTTTTAAGATCCATGCCTGATCCTTTAGCTAAGCAATTACAGCCAGACAGCCAGAGATACCAAATTACCAACCCAGCTCCAGCCAGTTTGCTTCTTGGGACAGGTGGGGACAGTCCATTAGATGTTTTTATTTTGAAGGGGAGGTGCGATGTTGTTTCTGTGCAAGATTGGGCTATGTTAATTTAGATTCAAGGGGGATTATCAGAACCTTTGTGGCTTTGCCGAAGCTCAGGTTTATAAAGATAAAGGGAAAACAAAGTGGCAAATGGTCTCATGAAATTTATCACAGGTATGAAAAAGTGTTGGAGCCACCCTTCTATAGGAGAAGAGAGCCTGTGTATTACATATGGTGTTCTATTGCTACATATAGAGGCTCTTTAACTTTTAACTTAAAATTTTGATTAATGTTTTTTTCCATCTGCTCAAATACACGTTACAATTCAATAAAACTCTTGTTAGATAGTACTATCTTTGAATAGTAAATGAAAACTAATTGAAATACATATTAGATGATTTGATCAGCTTTTTTCGAGTAGCTGGTATGCTGTTCACATGATTTTCTTCATTTTTACCTTATTAGAAATACTGTCAAAAGTTTGTGCAGAGCAGTCGGGAAGGTAGCTTGACAGCTCAATATATATGTATATGTACAATGTAGCATCTGCATTTGTATGGCTACCCTTGAGCTTTCAACAATATTGACCTGCCAGGTTACCTACCTAAACAAGTCATGAGCCACCGGCCAAATTGATGGTCAAGGTCTGAATGATAGCTGCAATTTCACACTTACAGAGCCTACCCAACTGAAGATTGATTCAAGCTAGTTTCCTTATTGTTCAGACAAAGGATGGCAGATTGGGATAATAACTGCTGAAATTGGTCCATTCCACACAAACAGTCTGCATGCCCCGACTGTCAGATAGCCTTTCAGTGTGAGAAACCTGCTAACTGTTTTTGCCGGTCGAAGAGGGCAGGGTTAGAGCGCTATTATCAATAAACATGGCTTGTGACTGAACTGCGCATCAGATCATGCTTGGCAATTTTCTACAACAAAAGACAGGGCAACTTGAGCTGGAATAGGGTTTGGGCTATCGACCTCTTCTATGCTGGTGAATAATGTAATAGAGGAGGACCTTGCACAAATGAGACTGGCCAGTGGTAGAGGGAAATACTACCTTTTAAAAAGCAAACTCTAAGCATGAAAATGGAGTGTTTAAGCCATATCATGGTGTAGCCATATCATGATATAAATGTCATTGCTGTTACATTTATATAAAATTCAGCATCTTTCTCTTAATTTATGCCGGTACATGTAGCTACGATGTGGTTTTGACAGAAATTCCCACCTCTTTCATTACTTCCAGGTACAGAGGTATTGTTTTCGGTGTGTGTGTGTGTGTGTGTTTGCTTCTGTATCTGAAGGTATATGAAGGCAGTAGAGTCGCAGGAAGGGAGGGAGAGATTATGTAACTGCAGATTGACAAGAAGTTCAAGTTGGAGGTCAAAATGGTCTCCTGCAGGCTGGGAGGAAGTGAATGGTGCTGTGGAGGGACTCAGGAACTTGAGGATTGCATGTGCACGACAGTGGAATATACACAGGCTCAGCAAGAAATTTACAATACAACCCTAATTACTTTATGGAGGTATGAAATCTTCGATTTCTTGTTTGTAGGAGCTTACAGTCCTGGATTTCGATTGGCTTGTTTTCCCCCGTAACACTGTCAACATGACCACACATTTCCTTGTTGCCAGGATTGACTTCCGTTCCAGACAAGCTTTGGGGATCTTGGCTCAAAACCAGAATTTAGATGAATGTCCCCAAGATGAGGGGGAAATATGAATAGCTGGGTTAATAGGTTTTGAAATGGAGAATAGTTTGAAAGGGCCTGAATGTCACCTAGATGAAAAAGAAGCCACCCTGTGGAAATAAGACTTTTAAAGGAGCTGGAAATTTGTATTGCACGGAGGTTTACGGAGGTTCAAGGTCAAGTCCAGCAGCACATTTGATGTCAAGATGGCTCAGAGGAAGAAAGCTACGACCAAGATTTTCAAAAGGGTGAAAGAATGCAAAATCTAAAGAAAACATCGAGGCCTTGCTTTAGATAAATAAAGGGCCTGTTTTCACAAATGATGAAAGGGTAATTGCGTTGTACAATCCCTACACATACCACAGGACTGTATGTAAAGTAATGGAGGGCAAGTACCAATAAATAGCTCAGTTGTAAGATGAACAGTGACCTTAAATGAATCTGTAAGTAATTTAGCCATCCAGATGTGACTACAGATTGGTTTTAGGTACACAGCTGGGGTATTGTGGGGCATCTTTGTACCTGTACACAGGGTACACCTGTGCTAATAGTATCTGTCATTAAGGTCACCTTTGTCAGCTTAGTGGGAATGTTTAAGGACCCCGAGAGACCAAACAAGTGGACCATGTCCTTGGACCTCCAGATTAGAAGCTGTTTAGATCTGAGGTGAGACTAAGAGGGTCTTTCTCTGAAGACCAAAGCACCAAAAAAAACAAAAAACACTGACAATGTTCACTGCACTGCAGTCTGCTACTATTCCATATTGTACATTACACACTTCTGGTTGTAAATGAGTCTAATATTCCAATGTATTACAATCACAAGAGTGGAACAAATGGAATCCGGGCTTGAAATTCATTTTTAAGAATTGGTGCATTGATGAAGCTAACCTAAATCTTAGATTTTGGGGTGGATAACATGAAATAATTTGTGTCAGCAAAAGCTATGAAATTACAAATTATTATTGCTTGGCTGGCACAAACAGATAGTCTGTACATTCGAGTCAGATTTATAATAAATCAGCACAATTTTTCATTCCCCTACATCCAATTAACCACTCCAGCTTTCATCAATAATGCATATCAGCCCGGTTAGTAACCTTAATGTCGTGCATAAATCTTTTGTTATCATTAAAAGGACTTTTTTGAAAGCAACCTAATATTTGCTGTAATGAATGACATCCAAATACGTATGCCTCCTTGAAAAATCATCTTGTTTGAATTTTGATGGACTTTGGGACTTTTTTAACAAATATCAAAAACCTATAACTATAGATAATATTTTGATCTGTTTTAAGCTTGTTCGCAACTGAGGCCAGGTCAATTTGCTTTGTTGGTTCTTGGGTTTAAAAAGAAAAAGCAGTGCTAAATTGGAAGATCAGCACGAAAACAGTTGGAGGGAAAAGTCTATACCTTGCCCTGTTGGTACACACAGTGCAAAAGTTTTTCTCCCAGCCCTCTGGTTTTGTCTTGACCTCTTGCACTCGGTAGTAATGGTATCCAAGAACTAAGAAAATAAATTGGTATGGCCTAAGCAAGTTCAGATTAGTCAAATTAGCAGTTCATGGTGTCCTCCATTATATGCTGTACCTAATCAATCATAACACAATCATCAGTTATCTTCAGCTTCAGTTGGTAGATACATGTATGAGGATATCCTGTAGGGCTATGCTATCATCCAGTAGACCTTCGGCCTAATGTAGCCTGTTTTTCAGGGTCTGACTCAGTGGGGGTGGGAAAGGGGGCTGCAGTAGAAATTGGGGCATGTTAGCCCTAGAGCCAAGAAGCTGGCGTATGTAGGCCCTGGAAACAGTTTGTTATCCAGGCTAGCTACCTTTCTGCCGACAAAGGTCTCTCTCAATTCAATAAAAGACAGAATGCGTCATGTGTGGCTGTCGTAATGGTTCTCATAAATCAATGAAATGGAATCAGTGACAAGTTACATTTGTGAGTCATCCTGTGGAACAATATACAGTCCTAATGATATCATTTCCTTTGGATGAATGCTATCTTCATCACCATAACTTTCTCAGAAGGCTAATATCTACATTTGCATTCTGCTCTTGACACAGAGAGAGTTTGGGGGAACATGTCTTAACAGGACTTATAAAACTGCCTTGCATGTTACCCACACATAAATATTTGTTGGTTATCATCTTATTTAGCTTTTAAAAGATCTTGTAAAAAAAAAAACTGGACATGGTGATCAATACAAATGATAATGGTAATACAGTAGCTTTCAGATTATAATAGCAAACATGTCTTTAATGAGTCATTATAGTGTTCCTAATCCTGTTGATAACAGTTTTAGGATCTTGATATCGTGCAGTCATTCTCAAACCTGATACATTCTCCTACTTTTCCTGTTAGCGTGGAGAAATAAGAAAATAATCCCTCCACTGGGTAGAAAATAGATAAGGAGGGGAAAATCAATTCTTAAGACAGCTAAGGAAGATTACGCCTTTTCAGTCGCCATGAAAAATTTATCAGGTATGCCAGGCGAGAGAGCGTGGATTGATCTATGGATGGTAGTACATTGATTTCACATAAAACTGTTCGATGGCGTCCTGCCGAGATGAAAGGTTTATCGCAGGTTATGTGATGACGGATGCCTGTCAAGGGCTAGGTCGGGCAGAATGTGGGGAGTCTCACCAGATTTAATGGCTCCC
Organism: Branchiostoma floridae x Branchiostoma japonicum; assembly: GCA_013266295.2. NCBI lineage: Eukaryota > Metazoa > Chordata > Leptocardii > Amphioxiformes > Branchiostomatidae > Branchiostoma > Branchiostoma floridae x Branchiostoma japonicum. Next base: position 5,190,042 of record CM023837.1, on the reverse strand, counting down.
AAAAGAGGGGTCACTTGCAACGGAGTGGAACCCACAACATTGTGGTTTTAAGCAATATGCTTAGGTGCCTATTTACAGTGTGAAGAAAAATGGTTAATTTGTGCAGAAAAACGTTTCATTCTGTTTTTCTCCATGCAATTTACCTCAGGGTGAGAAAAGTCAGGATTTGCTATTTCAGATGATTCCATAAATATTCAAGTGGCCCAATATTATCCATGATCCATTTCATTGACATAAAGAAGCATTGAATCCCAGTAAAAATGGGGTCTCCCTCATGAAAGGAACATTGGGAAACTGTGAATTTGTAATGCATCCCTGGTTATGGAGCGTGTAACAATGATCATGAGACTGGAACGGTTACACCTGTGTGTTCCGACAGTCCTTTGTTCTGGGAACCCTAACCCTATGTTGGAACATTGGGGTGTCGCAACATTGTGGTGTCAGAACATTGGGCTGCCCCTTCTAGTATTGTTAAGGGACTACCATACATATCCTCAAGCACTGAAGAAAGTTGCTCGACTCTCAGGTAGCCATCCATCAAATACAAACCATTACTTCTTAATTACCTCTGGTAGACCTGAACTTTATGATGCCCCAAATGAACCCATCACACTTCACGGATGAGCCTGTGATGTCAGCCTTGTAGGTGATCCTCAAGGTAAACGTGTACGTAGTGCTGACTCATCAACAGATCCGGTAGGAATGGCCTTGTTTACCGATAAGACAGCTGGTGAAGGTCACTCCATTTCCTGCAGCAAGAAAAACTTGTCGAAAACAATTTCATGTGGGGCTGTTCAAATTAACATTTGCAGGCTAGCGTAGATACATCAGATCTCCTAGCTTAAAGGTTTTATACTTTCCATTTCATGAAAAAACTCTTTTATGTTCATGACTAGACTTAATTGTTTTGTATAACTTTGTGCTTCTTACGAACTACTGTCTCATGCCCTCAAAGACACTCAAGGTTCCCCTGAAGATTCATGATGGAGTGATGTCCACATTCCATGCAAACCCCACGCTGTTGCCTTGGGAACTCTACCAACAAACTTGGCAGGGCTCTGGAGAGACAAACAGTTATTGTAGGGAGCCAAGGCCATGGTCTTCAAACAAATGTTTAGGATTTGGAAACTGCTTGAAAAGGATTTCCACCAAACCTTCTGTGGCAGTAAATTATGAAGGCCACCCGTGTGTGTGTTAAGTGTGTTGGAGGGCAATAAACCAGGATGGCCAGAAAAGGCAGTAACATACAGTAAAGTATTCTACTATGCTGGTTGTACAGTGATCCACAGTGTTTGAAAATTGATATTAAGGGCAAAGAAATTTTACCCATTAGGATTTTAAAACAGTGACCAATCTATAACTTGATAAATGTAGATATATAGCACAAATGAATCCTACAGTTTGTAGAAATTTCTCCTGAAGACATTGTCCACGGTGGTCTGTTGCTACAGTATTCTTTCCCATTGCTAGGGGCGTTCGAAAAAGTATCGGGTTACAAGACGCAATTTTTAAGCTAACCGTAAAATATTTGAAAATAAACAAATGGTATGGAAGGGAAAATTTGGTCTAAATAAAATAAACTTATCGCCCTTACATACTTTTGATGTTTGATTTTTACGTTAAATGGCTGATTTTTTATAATTTCGCTACGAAAGTCGATTTTTTTCGCGTTTGCGGAGTGCCATGTTTTTAGGCAAACACTGAGCAAGATTGGCTACATTTATTATCCCAAATACCTAATTTTTATATTTTTCGACGGCTAGGGATAATATAAAAAGCTGTGCCTTAGGAATTTTTTAATTTCTGATTTTAAGTGTAGTTTTTGTCGACAAATAGGTGAAAAAATGGCATTTTTTGACATTTTTCGCACTCAATTACCCATAATTCAACATCGGGGGCATTTTTCAAAAATCCCTAAGACACAAGCCTTGGAAAAACCGTTACAGTCATTTTGAGCCGTCAATGAGGTATGTTGGACTCTCCATGCTTCCAATCTTGCTCGAGGTTTGCACGCATGTCATGCGGCACGGATATGAAGAGGGGGACATTCATGCCAGCGTGTACAAGTATTGCGACATTCAAGGTCACCCACGATCACGGCAGCAACTTCGTTACATGTTACATATCCACTACAAATGACGGCATAGATGGGCTGTCCAGAAAACTGTTTATATTTGTGCAAATGTGAATTTTCTTTCTGTTTGGCGGTACCCGTGTGAAAAAGGGCCTGAACACGCGGGTGACCGCGGGGGACCCCGGATCGAACACCGTTCGGTTCGAATTACGTCATTCGAACATGGTTCGGGTTCTAAAGCAGGTGGGGAGATCGGGGCCCAAATTTTACCACCGTGGTCTATGATGCCTTTCATCACACTATTCAAAGCTCTTGTTTTAGCTATCTCGGATGAATGAAACTTGTTGGTTGCCATCCATATGTTTCAATGGGAATCTCCACCTGCTTGAGGGTAGTGCATTAGCAAACTTCACAAAAGTCTTGGTACTCACAAGGCATTTTGTGAAATTCAGAAACATCCCTATATAATGCATTATTATAACATAGAATTCAACCACTTTAATTTGGAATGAGTATAAATTATTTAAAATCAAAACAGCATGATTATGCCTTATCGAGAAAGGACATGCAGGCCCCATGCAATGGCTGTTTGGAATGCCACAATCACTGTTTTATCATATTGGCTCATTCTTGGAAATTGAAAATGTTGTGGTAAAGGACACTGAAATTTAGTACTGTACAATGTTGACCTTTTATTTCTATTGCATGTAATTTTATGATATAGGACATGCTTTACATTCAAAAATGGTCTTTGAGTTAAGATCTAGATGTCAATATAAATTATGTAGCAATGAAACTGCTTTGTTCCCATACAGTCCAAATATAGCGCCAGTAAATTCAGGTCACTGCTCCCTTCCTAGCTCCCCATATAGTGGGGATAACCCAAAATGTGTTTGAAAAGCAAATTTGTTTTGGACAGATTTTCCCTGCAGGCCTTGACATACATGTATGCTCTGTCTTTTCCTGGGCTGTATCCTAAATAATGGCAGCCAGATGGTTAAGTGCAGTGGCAAACCGTCCATTATTTCTTTCATCTATTTTTAAACAGTGTTGTATGATATCCATAAAGCAAATGTGATATTGGGCCTTCTCCATATCTCTGCAAATTAGAGGAAATTGGAGGAATAAATAGCTATGCAACAGTGAACTTGTGAAATGTGACTTTGGAGAAATATTAGTAGGGAAGAAATGAAACCATTACTTTGCGCTACCCATCATGTACAATGTAACAGTTAACTGCAGAACTGGCAATTTGCCCATTTCAAGTCATCATAGAGAAGTGTGTGTGCAGGCTTCTCATAGCGTAGGGTTGGGTGTGGAAGGCCAACTTTGCACAGCACTAGCCATGGGTGGAGTAGGGAAGACATGGCCATATGAGAATTGGTCTGGCATCCTCCCCCAGAAAATTTTAAAATTCACAACCCCCTGAGACGCTATTTCCTGTGTTTTGAGGGAAAAAAATTTGGAAGTTTTTCCTCTATTGCTTTTTTTTCTATGAGTAGCTTAATTATGCTGGTAGAAATACAGCATAGGGGCCTAAATCACAGTATAGCAGGTCCAAATTGCAACATAGGACTAAGATGCTATTGCTACGTAGAACACTGTGTGTGGATAGAAAATGTATGGCAGGAAATCATGTTGGATTTACCATAACTCCATGGATTTACTAAGGGAATTTTTCTTTCTATTCCCCATGTAATCAGTGTTACATTTGTACTATCAAAATAACAGGAGCATTCAGAATCAATCTTTCTGTAATATTACTCATTAAACTAACGGAAATGCATCTGACTATAACATGTATGCAATTGAAGGGTATGCATGAATACTCATGCATGGAATCAAATTCATGCGAATTTTGTACTATCTACAGAATGGTGATGAATATTACATTGTGTATTATTTACGAAATACAAAATAAACCCAGCAACTTGATAAATTCTCTAAAGAGTCAGATGTTTCAGAGCATCCACTATGATCTTGTATCAGTGACTGAGAAATATTACATTTCATAATTTGTATGTTTATGATCATGATAATAATGTATATATAGGTATTACACTGAGATGTGTTTATGATATCAATTAGTGAAAAATCACAAATAGGGGAATAATGTTTAATGATGAAAATTTGATAACGTCATAGATTATGCTGACCAGGAAATACTTATAAGATCATTACATGAAATTCTGGTTAACTTTCCGGCAGGTGGTATGATATGTCACAAGATTATAGTGGTCAAAACATTTGTACTGATGGCATCCTGTATTCTCATGGTATTATACCCACATGGTTGATTTATTATTTATGACATTACCTACACATCTACCAGCTGGAAAGGGTTTTTTGGAATATGCAAAAAAATTAATATTTTGTTCTAGATCAATATCAATGAAGTGGCAGTAATTACATAAATGCATCTGTGTTCCATGGGGAGTTAGCAAATTGCACTGTTTATGTAGATATTTATGAATAGGAAAATGAACTCTACTGGTATTGGTACTGGTATGCTTTTTATCAATTTGAAAGTTTTAGTACTACAGTGTACTTATGACCAATCAAATGTTCATGATTTATTTAGATTGACATGTTTGAGTAAGTGATGTTTATGTCAACACATTTTTCATTCTATATATATATTAATTTTTTCAACATACATATTCCCTGCAGGGATTTGTACAACACTTACTGTACTGTATACATTAATCATGCTGAATAGTCTTCTTCTGATATAATGCATTTCTTGGAATTTTGCTTTCTTTTATTTCATTTTTAGCACTTCACATATTTCTTTCAAAAAGAAAGGCAGTAGCACCAAATTCTTCTTCTTTCCCTTGAATCCAAAAGAAAATCTATTGAAACGTAATCAAATTTCTATCGCATTGCTATCAATCCATGACAAAAGAACAACATTATTTCTTGAGCCCATTCATCGTATAGATTGGCTCGATGAAATTTTCAGGGAGAGCAATGGCCCAACTAGAATGTCGGGTAATCATTCCCAACCTATTGATTTCCACCTTAAAGTGAGAAACCGGGTACTTTAACATGCATGGAATGGACAATTCCCTCACTCATTGTTGTTAAATCATGATTGTGGGAAGTGTTAGCATTGGTGTACATAAATATTTAATCTACACATTTAACCTTGACATTGCGAATCAGGTTACTCAGAATATGGAACAAAACAGAACCAATTGCAAACATCATCACCTTTATTGAAAATGTAGGTATCAACAGTATCATCTTCCCTTTTCAGTTGATGTGTGTCTTTCAGAAGACACTGTGCAAACTGTATGAAATAATTCACAGGAATTAGCTATTGTACAATTTTAGCAATGGCCATGCAAAAAGTGGCTTTTAATTCTAAGATTTTCCAGAGTGGAGATTATGACTCCAGTCACACATGTTGTGTGATCGTCGTACTATTGCATTAACTGAGGGCATTCATCGATATACATGTAGTCATGCATTGTGTCCTGAAAAATGTGGGTATCTTATTACAGAAGATGCTGTCCTTGTCAGCAGTTGGTCCTGTCACAGCCAGTGCTTGAAAATTCTAAGACATCAAAATCTTACGATGACCTATGATCCCACCATTACACTAAGCTTGTACACAAAGTAAAGTCTTGATGTTTATAGTCTAGAGCTCAATGACATACAAATTGTGGGCCCACTCCCCCCTCCATTGCACATCTGTATTACATGGTGGTTTAATGATAATCCGTGCCTGGGGGATGGTTGGGCCTTTTGGTAACCTGACACGACCTTGGTAATCACCATACATCATATAGAGTTGTCCTCTTGGGGTCCATATTGTTGATGCTTGATGGTTACAGTGTGTATCTGATTTCAGAATTTCATACTGCATTACAAATTTGTCAATCTCTTTAAAATCAATCAAATATGCAATGTATGTCTCTTACAGTTATGTACATGTATATTCATGTAATGCATTATATGTACAATTGAATCATTCTTTTGGAACTTTTGACCTCCACGACGGACATTTTCAGATGTCAAAGGTTTATCATCAGTCAAGAAACATGATCATACCCAGGTAGATTTTTCCATTACAGTGTTTCCTAAACCAAATCTTCCTGGGCTATGTGTTAAGCTTTTATCAGATCCCCAGACTTATGCCAGGCAAAAAGGAAGCATAGCTTAGGGTGATATGCCATCTTCCAAATATTATCAGTCAGATCAGAGAGATTTTCTTTTGGACTTAACAGTTATCATTAGATGTTGTTAGGACATTTTCTTAGCTTATACACTTCAACATGACATGTGTATAGGTAGAATTAGAGCATTAAGAGCTCAATGTTGACAATGGTATTCAACACCTGCCTATGCAAAGGTGATTTAGGAAAAGGTCAGATGTGGGCCCTGATGCAGTGTGTAAGCCACCTCAATATGATGCAGGGGTGACCTGACATTTTGAGAGTATGGCCCGGCTTGTGGGCTGGCATGAGAAGATGCAATTATGGAGTATGTTGGGAGACACCCTGTGGATAGTGGAGTCATAAGATGTCATATAGTCACCCCTCTGTTAGATTTTGACAGTAAGTTTGAAGCAGAAGCAGCATATTGAGCCCAAGGTTTGCCTTCGGTTCCTGTAGGATTTGAATTTTATCATGTGTCAATTGTGTGTATAAAGATGAGTAACAGCAGATATACAATTCATACAGAAAAAGATGAAGGCGTTTGAAATTTGCCCCTCAAAATGCATGAAATAGTGTTTCAGAGGGTTTAAATTTCAAACTTCCAAAGAGAGCATGCCCCAGACCCGGAGGGAGCATGCCCCAAGAGATGAGTAGAAGTGGAATTGAATTTGAAGAGTATGATATATAAACCTAGACAACATTTCTAAACTGTGTGTAAGGAGAGAAAAAACACTATACGACCACCAGTTGCTTTACCCTGACATTGGTGCATTAACATGACAAGGCAGCAGAGATGAAAACAGAAATCTCTTTGTATCCCTTGTTACCATTCACTGACAGCAACCCTTTCTCAGGCCACTGCACTCAATAAACACGCCAACACTCACGGTAAACACCCTGCTTTCCAAAGTCCCTGACACAGCACTTTCACACGAATGTTTCATAAACATGGGGCTCTTTAGGCATTGTGTTCCATCTCAGGTGTGTCTTGTCACACCTGAGAAAGTCAGGTATTAAGTGTCACGGCTATGGGTGAAGAGAAAGGTCAGATCATCCTAGTGGTGCATACCTGTAGATTATTGCTAGACTGGAAGAAAGTAGGTCCGTTCTTGAGAATGCAGGTCCTTCAAGTACCACATTGTAGATGTATCTAAGGGGGTTGAGTACAGGTCCTGAGTAAAGCCTTGACAGCTTTTATATAGCTTGGGTTCTTTATATATTAACTCTTGGTATCGTCTGAGTCAGACTCTGATAAAGTTATCAGTGTGCACAAATGAGGGTGTTTCTAGCCAATAAGTCAGATACACTACTTTTGAACATCTCAGTTACAGACTCTAATAATGATATTATGATAATTGATGTCAATTCTCATAAACCTACCAGGCTAGGTACTACCATTTGAAAAAGGGTGAAACAGATTTACTGAATACAGCATCAGTAATCCCAAAAATTAGGTTATACATCAGTTCGGAACTTCCTTTTGAACGGTATCAACGATAACAAGTGAAGATGTTCCAAAAGAGTTGGCATGGATTTTTTCCTAGCTTGTAGTCGAAGTTCTGTTGTGGATTGGCATTGCTGTCCAAGTCTTACGGAGTGATAGATGGTACATGTAGAGTTCGGTACTAAATCAGCAAATATCTGATGGGCAAGGACATGTAATCCCCTCTGGTGATTGTTTGATCATTCTGAAGACCTGACAGTTTGGTGATGCTCTGGTGATACTAACTGAATAGATAGCGTTATTTTACGTCTGACATGCAGTGATCAAAGACTGCCATCAGCTTGCCTATTTTAGTTTTTATTTGATCTCCATGTGTGACTATGAGACTAGTCTAGTAAGAGTAACTGTGCCTTAGGCCGGATTTACACGGGGCAAAAAATCAATGTCGTACGACATTCGACGCGCGGCGCGACGCGCGGCGCGACGCAGAATGTCGTACGACATTGATTTTCATGCGTGTAAAACCGCGCGCCACCGACGCGCGGCGCCGCGCGTCGTTTTTTCTGTGGCGCATCGAGGAGGTGCCACAAGTGCGTCGCGACACTCAGCGGGGAGTCTGCGTCGCGGCCCAGCAGCGTGTAAACAGCCCTGCGTCGCGCTCAGCCCGTTTCTGCGTTGCAATAGGTCAGGGGTCATATGCAAATTTATCTTTTTCCCGCGTTAGCCTGAACCCACGCCACGCTCGTCTGTTTGTTTCTGTTATTACTTCTAGAATTCTGAGTATCATATCACGTTCTCCTTGTTGTTTCGTCGGATTTTTGTTGCTGATTGTTTCGTAAGCATGGCGGAAGTAAACACATAAAACAGCAGTAACTGGCGCAGTGCGGAAACCCGATGCTTGATCGGCGTGTGGAACTGTGACAGAATTCGCAGCAAAATGGAGACTCACAAAAAGAAGGAGGCATTCGGGAAGATTGCCGAAGCCATGCTGCAAGAAGGATACAACAGGAACGCAAAACAAGTACAGAAGAAGATCAGGGATCTTACTCGCGGCGGTCAGGGTTCACCACATGTGACGCAGCGCGCCGAAGCGCGCCGCAGCCCGCCGCAACCATTTTGCAGTGCGCCGCAGCTGCGGCGCGCAGCGGGAGTTACAGTCAATACGTGTAAAAGCAAAAGTGTCCTAGGCGAGTGACAAACGCCGCGCGTCGAATGTCGTACGACATAGATATTTTGCCCCGTGTAAATCCGGCCTTAGATTCAAGACCTCATCAGACTCAGTACTACCATCAGTGTAACAGACAGCCATAATGGCCTTTGAGGCATCACAAGGGGTATGTTTTGACACCACATACCATAATAGACAAATGTTTGTTTTGCCTGTTAATGAGATCAATTAGGTGATGAATTTATGGCCAGTCCCTGCATCAGTAGACAATCAGAAACCTTATTTAGCTCATTGAATAGAAATAAGTAGGTTAATTAGCAATTAGCAGTGTCATTCTCCTCCCCTGCAATTCCAGCCAAGGAGTCTCCCTAGAGAAATTGATACTTTCCAGAGAGTTGAGAAAAGTTTCTGGCATGTGGAGATACTGTTTATCTTCAAATGTTTGTGTTGGTTTTATATTTGCAGGTTTTTGCGGTGACTTCTACATGAATATGTATTTTGTATTTCTATTGTAGTACAGAACTGTTTCAACTGCGAACTTTGAACACCACAAAAGCCTCCTTTTCCCCCAACTGAAAAATCATGTCCCAGCAAAAATAAATGAATTTACAGTTACTGTAGTGTTTCAATGGCATAGATTCATGTATCTTATATACTAGGTGAGAATAGACATAAGAAGGTGAGAAAAAACTCCCTTCAATGATCATGAGAATGTGATGTTTTTGTGGAAAGGTTACAGTCCATGCATGGCTGACAAGCACGCTGTTTTTGTCCCAGGGTGTTGTCAACAAGTCGTGGACATGCACAAGAATGGGGCAAACATGAAAGGAATCGACATGCTGATCAAATTCCCTCTGGCGTCAGCAGTTTTCCTGTTGACAAAATCCTAGACCAACTAGCAGCTTCATTAGGACTCAGCAGCCATTGAAAAACAATCTTCTATGGACAACTTTCTTAGATAAACATCTTAAAGGCATTTCTGTTAAAGTAATGCTATTGAAGAATCCTTGTCCTTGATGTTGTTGTTATTCCTGTCCCAAATGAAAAACGTACGACTTTAAAAAATGTATTTTTTTTTAAGGCCACACCAATTCAATTTGTTGGTTCTCGGATTCGCCTCTTCATTTTTTTCTGATTTGCAAAAAAAAAAAAAAAAAAATTTTGGTTCTGAATCAACTAAAAAATGCTCATATTTTGCCTCCAACAGTTCAAGAAAGACCTGTTACTCCTAGTTGTTACAGTTATTACATCTACCAATGTACTGGTTTGATTAAAAGTTCAAAATTCATTATTCAAATTTTAACCCAGTCTTTTGTGTTGACTTCATGGCACCAATTCTAGCATTTGGGGCTATAATAGGATGCCCAGGCCTGTTTTTATTTTTATTTTTTTTCGCCCTGTCGCTTCATATTTTTTCTGAAAAAATCCGAGAACCAACAAATTAAATTGGTGTGGCCTAATGAGGGTAAAAAGATGCAAAGAAAAGTTATCAAAGTCTATCGTACCTGATTTTAGAGGTCAAGGAACTTTACTTTAGTACCATGGAGCTATTACAGAAGCTGAGACTACATCTGGCTCAGTTTTGTGTGCTAACTGTCCCACATGTATGCTCAAGGAGTAGAGGCACTTAACCATGTGATTGGCATGTTTACATGTGGTCACATTAAACATAGACATGCAATCAGTTTTGGTGTGTATACTTTTATATAATGTATACCAGTTGATGATGAAAACATAGAAAATATTGTATATTTTCTAATCTGAAAGGTTCGATTTTCAAAGTTTGTCTTGACAAACAAGAACACAGACTTCTGGGAAGTATGCAGTCCTCAGCTTCCTGAATTCCCCCATGTCGACCACCATATTCCTGCTTGCTCCTGGCCAGATTCTGAGGCCTTCATGTTTACCTCATTTCCTCTGTCCTGACTGTTTGACCTCCTGTTAGTCTGCCTGTCAATCACCCATTTGCTGTCAACCTACTCTGTCTGGACATATTAAGATACACAAGCCTGTAGCTCAGCCACCCAAAACAATACTTTTGCACCAAGTAAAGAAGTATGCACTTTATAGAGAGAAACCAGTTTGAGTATCATGATGACCATCAGTATCTCATATTATTAGCCAGGTAGTGTTTTACATCATCCAAACATATTCCTTGAAGGATCCCATACATGTATACTGGATTGCAGGTAGACTTTTTGGGCCATTTTGTTGGGCCACTTTGAAAAGTAGAATGAAGAATGTCATATTACATTGCTTCTGGTGAGATCACTCAATTCTGCAATAAAGAATTTCCTTCCACGTCCATGGGAGGAAGTCTAAACTTTGGGAACAAAGTTCAAGCCAACTCAGAATTGGTTTCTTGGGGTAATGAGCTACATGCCCTTTAAGGAGTCAGGCAAGCTTGAAGTAAACAAGATGGACCAAGGAAAATGGGAGACCTTTCTAGGGCCAATTTTGTCATACATCATCGCTATGACCTCTAAACCCAGATCGGCCTCACATTTCACAGGCAAGTGGCAAACATCAATACTGGGAAGGGGGCACACAGGGGCACATGTGTGGGAAGTCATCACTTCAGTTTGGAAGGGGTCAGTCAGTAATAACTCAGGCAGGGTGGTCCAGTCTTTGGTATGCTGTAAATGCATTTACTTTTGTGGTGGTTTTATTTTGCAGTAGAAGAAAAAATTAGCTTTTCCCAGAATTCTAAATTCGCCATTGATTCATGCCGTTGAATCATTTCTGTAGCACAGGAGTCATGCAAGAGAGACATTTTTGTGGTATCATCAATTCATGGAAACGAAAATAATTGCAGTATCACAGTGGCTGTAGTTTGCAATCATTCTAAACTTAGAAGTAATTTTCAGCCGTAATTTTCATGAAACTTCAAAGATTTAAATAAATAATGCTCGTTTAAATTTGTAGCCCTTGAAAATTTGATGACTTGTTTGGCAGACCTTATAATGGTATAGAGGCAAGCACTTATATTTAGAATAACAAGTTAATATCATTGTGGTAGGGCTTGGGGAAAAGTCTTGCAAAAATACTGGTAAATTATTACATGTGTCAATGTTCAAAAGAGATTACTGTAACCTCTGAATATTTGTGAACAGAAATATGCTAATTCATAAATAATAAATATTAATGATAGTTGATAAGTATGTGCTTTGGGGGAGAGTAGGGATTACACCATCAACCATCTGAGCCATAAATAATTCAATCTGTTTTCCTAATTATCCTGCCAACAGTTGAGAAATTTTGTCAATTTGCAAAATCATGGTTCATTGCCAATTTTTTCCACTTCTTGTAGCTGCGGAATTTTGGCCCAAGTGCATGAGTGACAAGATACTTACTTCTCAAGGTTTTGCTTGTTTTGAAGTTACGGTGACTCCAGAGTCCATATCTAGTTTGATATATGACGTGACTTATGGCTGAGTCCCACAACAATGTCTTGCAAGTCAAAAACCGCAAGAGAACGGGAAGATTCTAAGTCATCAATACGTCAATGTCAAGAGCTGCAGTCTAATTATGGTATGTTTTCCCAAGTGACCAACGATGTATGTTGTAAAGGTTAAGCACTGTAACCACCATAGTAACTGCCAGCTTCAAGCAATACAGACATTTACGGACAAGTTTGGCTCCACAGCCTGCTTTCTCATTACAGTGTATAACGGGTATTTGTATAAATACTTGCGGAGGCCCACTGGATGTATTGGTGATCGGGTAAAATTGCGTGCAGTTTTAACAGAGCGTAATTGAAAGCTCTGTAGGAAATATTGGAAATCAGTGCAGTCTCACGTTCAGTGTCAGATTGCTGTCGGTAGGCAGGAAAAGTGCTGACTGCAAATTACAGTTTTGTATGCGTGTAGAATACCTATTACACTGTACATGTATATAATCAGTCAGCTGACTAGGATAACCCATTTGTCATTACTTCTGGTTGCAGACGTATTGTTTTTTTAAAGTTTATTGTGTAATACCCAATTGAATAACATGATAATCCGCTCCAGAATTCAAATACATTCGTAAAAACCTAAAGCACTTCCTGGAGGTCTCAAGTCTCTGTTTTCTTGTTGGAGGAAATAATATGCCAATAGTGCACTATTAAAGGGGAATTTAAAGTCCTTGTTTCTTGTACTAGGATATATAGTACAAGACAATGGCAGTATAGAACATGTCCATTGACAGGAATTACTGTAGGACAATCTAACCAGAGTGTTGTGCTGTGTTACATCATTGTGTAATACAGTTTTCAATTTTGTGCGAGTTGCATTATTTTAGTTGACCTTGAAAGGCTTGGGAGGTGAAACTGGGCAAAACAGATTGACTATGTAAGTAGGATTTGCCGCTCATCTCATGCCAATGTCACAGGTAGATAGCATTGAATGGATCTGGCTTTACCACAAAATCACCCAATATGATGCAGTTCTGCAGGGAAATCCACCTCATATTATATAGTAAGCTGAGTACTTGTACATGGTAATGGTGTCTGCATCAGTAATGAGTATTACACACTTGTTAGCAAATTCTGCATCATCTGAGGCCGTTAATGGATCAGGGAGTCAAGGGATACCTATTCTCTGTTACAGGAGAGATTTCCTTTATATGTTGAGGTATCAAGCTTCTTTCCTTGTACAATCTAACTCAAAACAAATCACACCAGTAAATGGTCAAGTACTTTTTCAGTGACATGGGTAGTTGGTATTTTCTTTGTATGTTCCATTACTACTTATTATAGAGCCAACAATCTCATACTTTTAAGTTCTAGTAATGAGACAGGTTGAGCAATCTCAATCAATGTCATTATTGTAGTTTTTTTTACCATCACTACCTCCTATGCATTTTTCCACTGGCTTAAAAGGCAAGAGGCATGCAGGAAATTAAAGACAGGAAATGAGATAACCTTTTCTGGGATCTTCCTGGGATCTTTGACCTAACTTTCCGTCAGTGTCCATGACGTGCCTAGCATGTAGAAATAAACAACGGAAACACAAGCAAACACACAGACACCCCAAAAAGAAAACCTCAGTACACAGTGGTAATGAGATACAGTGGGGGCTGCTTTGCCAAAAATAGCCCAGAGCTTGTCTTGCACTTGGTATCTGAATAATTGTGGAGACATGAGTACCAAACACAAGCACAGTGAAAGTGATCTCTAACCAGTTCAGATCACTGAAGCAATAATTTTCCTATGGTTATGACAGGAAAGATGAATAATATGTAGAGGTTCATTGCACTAGGAAAATTCCCCCAGCTCCTAATAAACTGCAATGAACAGGGGACCACAAATTAATGTACAAATTAAGAACTGCAACCCTTTCGTGTATGGTGTGCGTGTTGGGTGAGCGACAACAGCCCGGGATTCAATCTCCCAACCTTTTGGTGCAGAGGCTGGGTCACTAACCACTGGACACTACAGTGCTGTAGAAACCTTTCTCATGATAATGGTTCTCCTAGACTGATCAATAGAGCCCTTTTACCTGATAGCATTTTGTTTTCATTAAGCCTTTGCACGACATGTAATACGTTGTGTGAAGTTGAAGGTCTCAAAAACCCAAAATACATGTACTTCCTGGAAGTCTGAAATCACTGGTTTTCTGTTTCTGCTTAAATGAATTAAAATGTATAATACCATGGTTTAAAGTGATCAACGTAAAATAACCCAAGTCTGCAGCTCAACTACAACTATGATTGTTGATGTAGACATATTGTACAAATGTATTTCAATGACTGAAGTCTTAACTAATTGATTATTCTCATCACGGTTGTGCTCAACTGATTTCCCTCCTAGCTTGCTGCCACCCCCGCAGAAAATCAATATGAACCCTTTTTGTCAGTTTCTTGTCTGCTCCATCTGGGAAATAGATGGCCTTTTCCAGTGACATGGGATAGATTGGCTGTGGGAGGAAGAATTTTGTTGCAATTTCCTTGCCTGACTTGTCCTGTTGAGTAAGTAAGTGCACCTGTTATCCAAGTAGCGATAAAATATTGGCGGTCTCTTGTGCAATGCCCAAGAAAACATAGGCATTGTAATGCCAGCCTGACATGTGTTTCGAAAATGAAAATGAGAGCCTGAAAAACTTTTAAAAATGGAGGTCTTATATGATACTACCGGTATGTGTTGATAATGTCGGTAATTCATATCAATATCACTCCAGCCCTCTGTGTATTCCCCTTTGAAAGTCATCTGCGATGAGCTGTGGGCTCATGAACATATGCCGGCCCTGGGAAATTGCAGCAGCAGACAGATTGTCTCTCAGCACGTAATAGAGATAAATGGTAACATTATAGTGGGCTATCAAATAGTAATGCACTGTCATCCCAGCAGGGGACCTTTTACAAGGAAATGTTCCGCTTTCTTCTCTCTGGAAGCCATGAAACTTTTTCCGGCAATCTAGCTTTTATTTTCGCTGGCATTTTTAGGTGACGTTATTGTTGTAGCAGTACCATTTCATACAACAGTTATACTGTGGGAACAAACTAACTGTGTTACAGCAGTAATTGTGTTATCATTCTGAGACAGACTGGCCGTCTCCTACATTATAGATTATATTCAGCCTCAACGAGACAAAAGGGAAAAGTATTTTTTTTCAAATTATCAGCTTGTATACCAGTTTGATCATTTGCCGCTGGTGGACTGATGTTCATTATGAAATTTTCTTCTCGTCCCCCCTGTCCATTATATCTTCCTACAATACACAACGACAAATTAATGACACATCAATATTTCAGACATGAGGTTGTAGAATCTTTGTTGACAAGCACACATGCTTGAACTCTGTTAGGAAGTACAAGAGGCCTGTCTGCCCCGAGTCATTGCAAGGAAAATCAATGAAAAGGAATTTTGTAGGTGAAACTTGTTTTCTCACTGTATAGCTTAATCAGCACCAAGGACAGTAACAATGAGTTATTGAGTTATTTCATGAACACAGTATAGCGATTTTATAGGCCATGCTGGTACAAGTATTGAATCATTTGGATACAGATATGTATTTATTAGCCTATAAAAACTTGGTGATGCCTTTAACAGACTTTTTTCATGATTTTGCTGCTAATTTTTGTGACGTTTCTATAATGGACACAACACATAATATGCCTTGTAACATTTGAAACTTCACAACCAAGACCTGAAGAGTTTTTATATGTATGTAAAATTCCTTCATGAAAATGGAAATAGTTACACTGACTGGAACATCTGTTTACACTGTATTATTTGTTTAAAAAAACAGCACAGTTCTGTGTTCTGACGATGATACTGTTATCATGTGAACAAGTAGTCAGTTAGACAATGATGGACACACGTCCAAGGCCCTTACAGGTTAGAATGAGGCTGGTCTTATGTGATATTACAGTGTGTGAGGTGTGTTAAAATTTTCATGTGGTATGCAACAGTCTCTCTATTACCCAGTAAAAGATGTATGATTGCAGGTCCAATGCCATAAATCTATAAACTCGTACCTTAGGGACTCCCATGCATGTTCATGTGGAGATATTGCAGAAGTTGTAGGATATGGCTAGCAAGGTTGCAATGCAGTGATACAAGGTCCTATGTAAACTAGTTTCATCAACATAGTTTGGTACATAGGTCATCACTTGGATTGTGATTCCCAATGCAAAGTATTCTGTAGAGGATTTTGTGTTCTAATTGGTTGACAGAGAGGTCAAGAAAGTATCCAGTACTAGTGTCTTTCAATAATCATAGTCACATGGAACAAGTGCACCGTGTTCTGTGATGTTTTATTCAGGATTTATTGGTTAGGAAGTCATTATCTGATAACAATCTGCGAAGCAGTGGTGTGACATAAGGTATCTTTAGGCAGCTTGTCTGCCAGTGCATCCTGGGAATCTTCAGTGTGCAAGTGATTACCAGGTTGTGAGATTGGCAGGTCTCTGCAGGTCAGAGACTGGAGGCATTTGCTTAGATACACTGTTCAGTACCAAGGACAGGGTCCTAATATTGATAGCATTCCATTTGCCTAGAAACATTGTTCAGTACCAAGGACAGGACCCTGATACTGATAACATTGTAATTGCCTGGAAACATTGTTCAGTACCATGGACAGGACCCTGATACTGATAACATTGCATCTGCCTGGAAGATTACCTTGTGGATAATTTTTATCCTATAACTTAAACCATGTCATCTACTAAGGAAAGCTTCTGAAAATTGACTCTGCAACAATGAAGTTGTCAAGGCATGGATGCCTGGATATAGGACGATTGTGCCAGTTTTTGAAGAATTAAGCTATCATGGCATTTCTGGGCCAGACTGCAAAATCAATTGACAGACGATCCATCAAAAGAACAAACGCAATGGTCGATCTAGAAGCCATAACAAGGCTAACTTAAATCAGAGCCAGTTCATAACCTGACCCAATGGGTTTCCAATATTTGCCATGAAGTTTTATCTGCTCAAGTACGTCATTAGGAGGGCATGCACATTAGCTATCATCTAGTAAGAAGCAATATTGCTACAATGATTCATACAAACCTATTCCTGCTATATCTTCTCTCTCCTGTTCTTACAACAAACAAGAGGTCAGAGATTTCATACCTCTGTAAAGTATATAGAGTTGTTAGAGGCTGGAAGGCTGGGAGGAAATGACAGTGGAATATGCACAGAATTACTGAGCAGTTCACCATTATGAATGAAACAAGAAATTCACAACAATTCAAAATACTTGATTTCTTGTTATTTTATTGCTATTTTTCTCAGATGAACACATTATCCAGCAATACGTCTTTGGGGCCAGAAAGACTGTTTCTTAATCAATTACCCCTTCAGAGCAAATCATTATAAACATGAAGGGCACTCAGGGTCCCTGGGGTGCCTGCTGATTTATTAGCTGATCCAGGCCTACTTGGAGTAGATGGCTGGATGCACAATTTGGAAGATTATTTTGATTGAAAAGCTGTTGATGTTATTGCGGGCATGGGTGGGTGATGGAGAAAGCCATCAAAAGTTATTGGTTCAGTACACAAGGTGGGTCATGGTATTTGGAAGATGTGTGCATGTGTACCTCGTAAAAATTTAGGAGTGATGGTAATAAACAAGACTGATGTCCAAATGAAATAGGCTCCAAACAATTCCGTGTTATGAAGGCCTTTTCAAAAATGTCTCGAACACCTCAATATCTGATATGAGCATACTTTTCGATTACTGAAGCTGCATTTTCTAATTTCTTTGAATTTTTTTAGAAATGTGGTGGTGTTATAGGGTACTCGGTGGAGATATGAGTTGATAAACATGTACTATGTAGATGTTGCATACATGTAAGACAAAATACTTTGCTACATGTAATGTGTATGGAAAACAAAACTGCTGCAAATAAAATCCATCCTAGAACTTCAAGACCATATAGAAATGACAGGTTTACACATGAAGCCATGAGTCAGCAGAAGTTGCTAAGTCAGGTAAGGAGTCTAGACTGGGAGGCACTTCAGTGCTGTGAGCGAGATGTCCCCCCATCAAATTACCCAGAGTCTAATGGAAGTTGGCAGTTCTAGAGCACAGAAAGCCAATCAGGATCTTTATAATCATCAGAACACATTATCACGCCTTGTCTATATTACATTGGAAAGTTCTTACAATAATTGCTAATGCCACATAAAAGGTATCCAGAGAGGGCTGGATGTTTAGAACCACTTGTCCAGCTCCAGAGGTAGATCCTGAAATGGCGTTTCTGCTTTTACATGTATAGCCTGAAGCTTCATAGATTTTCTCTGGTGCTAGAAAGAATTGCAATTCCTGTATATCTGTAATGCATGATGTTTCTGCTATATTTGATGCATTCAAGTCTATCATGTTTGTCTGAAAATGTCCAGATATCTGTACAAATCTCTGGTACATTGTATGTTGGTCGTTAACTATGTGTTGATCTTCAACTGATGCATCTCCTACAGTTGTAAGATATATGATGATTGAAGTAGACAACCTGAGGCAAACTGTTCCCCTCCTTGGCCCTTCTATTGTTGAAGAAGCTTCTAGAACTTAGGAGATGTACCCATACACCAGAAACAATAACTCATTCACAGAGATAACTTGGAAGCTCTCTCTATATATATAGAACATTACAAAGTGAAATTACACCAATTTCTGGTCCCAAGGTCTAGCTACAAAGCCTGCAAAATACAGAACATTATCCATGAATGTCACTGATTTCTAACATTAAAGGATGACAGATTGTATCACAGTCTTTAAGATAGGTCAGAGACATCGTTTGCAGAGCCAGTCCTCCACGCAAGAGACTTTCCCATGATGGTATTGAGTTCATTAGGAATGCGCCAGCATGATTAGGTGATAATGGAAAAGTCCTCAATCCTTCACAAAAGCATCATCCTCTTGGAGCCACTGATAATGGCTGACATAAATCAAAGTCACTCTGAGGCTTGTGCTACAGACCCTCCATAGATCTTTTGTTTCGTCCTCCGTCTTTGGTTTATGGAAAGTCTATGGGACATTTCCTGTTTAAAGAGTGTATCATAATGTAGTCAGAAAAAATAGATTGATCTTGTATATTTTTGAGCAAATTGTGGAACCTTCCATAACTATGCTATTATTTTTTATTAGTCTTGCAGTACATATGCATGCAATGTATGGTGCTGATGCTGATTGTTAAAACAAAATTGTTAGTAGCCATTGCGTATTTTGTAATTTTTTGTCTTAATGGTATCTGAAATCTATTACATGTACATGTATAATCAGTCCAATTAGAATGAGCTGAGTCTTAACTGTGCAACTTCTTAATAATAAATTGTAAAGAAATGTCTTAACATCATTTTGGAATATAGTTTCAGTAATATTCATGTTCAAGTCAGCAGGAATGAAATATTCTAAAGCCTTTGAGTACTCCCTCTGCATATAGAGGGATCTCTTGGTCTGGAGTTCACCCAGGGTCTTATACTAAAGTGCAAAGGTGTAAATGTTAATGGGTTTGTTGAACTTTGGTCTTATTGCTTTTTGCCAAGATTAATCAGATGATGGAACATTTTAGTGTTGGGAAACTTTAATTAAAGGAGCACTGGAGTCTGGAGGAAGGTGTTATGTTCCAATAGATAATTCATCAATGAATACACAATCAGTAGACATGTTTCAGAATTGCACTTGTGCCATTTGTGTTTTGTAAAACGTTATCAATATCAGACGCTACCCATGCATTCCCTATATGTATTTCACTTCTCTTCAGGATTGTCCTCTACAGAATTTTTCTACAAGTTTTGCCAGAATCAATGTATGGATGATGTATCAATTTTTTTTCATTTCTACTAACTTTGCAAAAATGTTACATAGCTAATAGTGCAAACAATTTATGATTTTAAAATGTTATTAAAATCTTCTATTTTCTTTCTGTACAGAACACAGATGATGAGGACCTGACCAGAGACACCTGGCAGCCTGAGATCGCTGTGGATGACGCTGATGCAAACTTTGTTCAGGGTAAGGACCCGGTCACATTTTCATACAATTGTCATACATGTAGGATCACAGACTGAGAGCATTCTTGGTATAGTCATGTTTGTGTGCAATACAAAATTCAGCTGTGTTGTTATGGAAAGGCCGCTAGCTGTCTTAGATCCTTGTCAGTGGTTGGTTCTGTCAAAGTCTGCTTGAAAATTCTATGACATGAAAATCTTTCGACAGCCTACAGCAAATGTGACTGCACCATCAAGATGTGGAATTGAACAGTTGTCAGACAAATTTGGGTCATGTCTGCCACAATGCAGATGGTACTCAATTTACAATACAATGCATTCTTGTAAAACTTCACCAATTTTGATATTCTCTCCACACCGTATTTATGCCTTGACATCGGTACACAAGTTGACCTTGCTCTTATGACCATTGCAGAAGTCTCTAACTCTTATCAGTTGTTCCTGACAACTGTATTGGATGCCTCTGCCTGTGCCCACTCCAGTATTTAGATTACAACACCCATTCCTTTGATCATGGTAACATTTCCTGTGGATGAAGATCACATATGACTCTACACATGACATGTACTTGACCCCTCCAGGGCCCTTCATCAGCACAGTATACTGCCTGTAGAGTCGTATGTCAAGCAGAAACGTCATAAAACCCCTGTATGTGAGGGATGGTGTCAAAATTATTTCCTCGTTTTACCTCCCTGAGGGATAAGCAGCAGCCGAAAGCGACATCTGTCTTGTCAGTCCACGCCAAGCACATCGACCGGAGCCCATTAAAACCTCCTCTCACCTTTGCTGTCTATAATGAGGAAGTACCCCCCATGCACCTGCTCACTAATCTATATCACAGAACATCAGGAGGGCCAGTATCAACTGTCATGTTGGATAGGATTTTTGCCATAATAGAAACATTGATTGGACATGATTGTTGCTAGAGACCTTCTTGCTAGGAAAGCTGTTGGTACGAGTCTGTTAAGTTTCTTGTCAATAATGCATTAATTTTGTGTTATGTCTAGTAATTGTGAATTGTTGTTTTCAACATTTTTACTTTTTACCTTGGAGTCTGTGAAAATGGAGGTATCATTTTGGGTGTGTTAGTCTGTGTGTGTGTGTTTGTTTGTTTGTTTGTTTGTTTGCTTGTGTGTTCCTACAGTTGAGTGACAGCACATGGGTGGGGGGAATTACCTAGTGACAGACTACAAAAGGTCAGACACAGGAATTTGTAGTTAGGTTCCAGAAGCTGACCGAGAGCCAGCAGGAAGTTAGCCTGGGAGTCTGTTGGCTGGAGGGCAGTGGGAAATTATGCATATAGAGGTAGACGGAGAAACTCACAATAATAAATAAAACAAGAAGTTCATGAAGGTATGAAATTCTTGCTACAACAGAAAAAGATTTGTTGGGAAATTTGGTGAAAGTTGTATAGATCCTTCAGTCAGGAAATATACAAAAAGTCATAAAAACATGATATTATGAAACATTTAGCAGGCAAAACATGCAGCCATTTAGTTTTGAAGAAAATTTGCATGCTGTCAAGTATTCCTTAAGTATTGAATTCTGCTTTTTGGTAATTGTTTGCTATTACTGTGTACAGCACAGTAAGGCTTCCATACCTGTGTCTGACTACACATTCACTTAGAATACATTTCACGGGTAAATGTGCCCCTTGGATCAGTCAGTGGTTGAGGATAATGTGATGGTAAGCTGCAGCCTACAACTCTTTAACACCTGACGAATTCAGCTGGCATTGGGCCAACTGTTCCTTGCAAAATATTTTTTTACTACCATTTATTCTCAAATATGTCACATTTCATACAAGACTACATCAAAATTTTGCAGTTGCTGAATGCTGATTGGTTTTGTTTGTTTATGATTGAGGGGTTTTGAGGAACAGGCCAGTATGTTATGTAATTAGAGTCTGCTTTTCTACAGAGGACCCATGTCGCTGGGTGAAGTGTGGCCGACATAAAGTCTGTATGCCCAGTTCCGACGGGTCTGTGGAGTGTATCAGCAAGAAGAAGCTGGGCAATGGGTGAGTCATCCCTGTCTCAGTAATAAGCCGGTTCACGGTTTGAACTGTGCAGTAAAATTGCTCAGTATGACACATTGTGGGCAATATGCCAAAGTTGAAGGCCCCTAAAACATAAGCAAAACACATCTGGACATGATATCATGCATTGTCTAGACAAGAAATACAAGTTATGGGCCTTTACCTTTGACCTCACACATGTGCAGTTTAAACTATGAACTGGCTCATAGAAAATTCAATGGTCTGTTATAGTTTTTTGCCAGCACAGCAAAGAGGTCGCGACACAATGAAGACAATCACTGGGCAATAGAAGGCAATTTAAAGATAAAGACAGAGTATTGGGTGCCAAAAAAGGATTTTAGCTCCTGGCAGAATTGCGGGCTGTTGGAGCGGAACAAGACCATATGGCCGGGGGTTCAAGTCAATCAGATAGGACAGGCAGGCTCTTTTGTGTTATGACTCACTTATGTACATGTATTGCTTTGATTGGCTAATATGGTTAGAACAGGGTACAATTTTGCTAGCAAGGTATTAGGGCTAGTCAAATTGTCTTTCAAATTGCTTCTACTACAAGTTATTCCTTAGGATTCAGGCAATGCCTGCCATTAAGGCCCCTTTCCAGTTGATGACCTTTGCTGGGCAAACAAAATTGGATATTTGTGATCCTTGATTTTATAATTGGAATATGATGCACGATCGCATTTGATTTAAAGACAACAAAACACACAAAATGTTCAAAAATTTGTGTTTTTTTCTAGATGAAATTTGTTGAGTGGTTTGTGAAATTTTTGGTTGCTCTTTGGTTGCTCATCAGTTTCAGCCTCAAGTGGAATGGGCCGAGTGTGTAAGTCTCGCACATGAAATGGGATTTGAAGCTACACGTACTTCCACACCAATTATCAGAAATGCCACGAGAGACACGACTGAATATAAGTCAGGTGACACTTGATGGGATTTCGACACACCCTTCATATTAGTCACTCAGGAAATGTTGCAGGATTTCAGACGCGGACTCCATATTAGTCAAACAAATTGATGCGGGATTTAGGAGCTGCTGTCATCTCGGTGCTTTGAAATATAGTGGGATTTTGGAGGATGGCTTGACATGGCAGACAGTAATGATATTGCAAGGGCAATAGCTGAAGGGCAGGAGTAATACGTGATTTGGTTGTCGCCTACAGGAAGAAGTGGTCCAAGTACCAAGAGAAGAAGAAGGACAGGTATTTTATTTGTTTGTTTGTTTCGCATAACTGGTAAACTGCCTTTCACATAACTGGTAAACTGCCTTTCGCATAACTGGTAAACTCACACCGGGATGGACCCTACTCTTTTTGATATTAGTGTGGTGGGTTCTTAAACATGCTCTGGGTATGGCTCTCTTCAAACATGGGAACTCCAGCTTTACATCCCATCCTAGAGGATGTTCCTAACCAAAACTAGATACTCATTTTCAAGTCAGGAAATAGGTGTAAAGTATCTTTCCCAAGGGCAACTTTTTGGGCCTGCTAGGGATGCAAATTTAATTCGAACCCTGAAACTTCAGATTCTAAGTCAACAACCCTAACCACAAGACCACTTTGCCGTCAGGTATGGCTGTATTCCGTGCCCAGTTGTGCGCCCTGAACCGGTCTGTGGCAGTGACGGCGTCACCTACTCCTCAAAGTGTAAGCTGGACTATCAGGTACGTGGCGGGGGCTGTCCCTTGAAATAAAACTTTTATCACTCCCCTCTTGTGATTGTAGAAGAGACAGCTTAAAATAAAATGTATTTCATCTTACACCATATTTGAGGTACAGTATTTACAATTTCGTTATCATGATGGACAAAATGTACTAACATGAATGATTAAATCTCTACTTAAATGTGTCCACAGGCTTGTGTATCTGGCAATGATATCCAAGAGGAGTGCACTGGCAAATGTCCCTGCAAACCTCAGATCCCAGGTACACACAGAAAGTGTGGTATTGTCTCACTGACGTATCGATTTTTTATATTTTTTAGCCCTAATTTGTTAAGGATCACTATTCCGTCATTATATGATTATTGTAGTATATATATATATATATATATAACATGTTTCTATGTCAGGGTAGAGATTACAATCTGCCAGAATAGCCAATTCTGCCAGTAGTGATCCCGATCGAAGTCTCTGTCAACAGAGATTCTGATCAGGATGCTAGGAATGTGTTAGCAGGCTGGCCTGTCGTGTTTAAATCCTAAATTTCAAGTCAATCCATTGATCTACCCTGGCATCTCTATAGATCTCTCTCTTTATTATTATATGATGTAGAACAAAATGTAATGGATTTCGACCCCTTTTAACAGCAGCTGCTGCCGATTTGCAAGTGACAGAATGAATTTCAGTTAAATTCCATGTTAAATGTTGAAATGGTGTCTAATATCTTCTTTTCTCCTGAGTCCTTTTTACATTTTACACCCTTTTCACTTATGTATTGTAAAACGTGTTGTTTTAAAAGTTCTTTCGCTCAACATTTCAACAGTTTGTACATGTGTAAAGATACTATTATGTTTGAGATCTCTAGAGTTCAGGTCACATTTTGCACCTCACCTTCTTATTGTTTCATCACTTTCCGTTGTTACTAATTTTCTTTCTGTATGTCTATATTTCTGTTTTTTTTCCAGATTCGTTTTCTGTCACTAAATCCCGAGATCTGACCATTGACCCCAAAACCCAAGCTAGCTTTATGCCTAACAAAAAGTCGTTCTATAACAAGCACCCTCATAACCTCTTCTCTAAGCAGTCTTACTACCAGCATCTGTCTGCAAAATATGCTCCCGCTAGTTACTATCCTTATGGAGGCAAGTTTGGAAATAACTTTCAGTCAAAATTCAAGTATGGAAGCTACTGGTCAAAACCATTTGTCACCAAAAAAGTAGTGTTAGAGAAGCTGTATAAACCAAAGTATGGAAGTTTCCAGAAAGATATCATTAAGAAGGAAATTTATACAAAAAATCTCCCAAAAGATAAGGTTGTTGATGTGCCAAAGTTTGCCGTAGAAGAAGACAATTCTAAGAATGAAATAAGTTATTATTATAGCAATCCTATGGAGACAAAGAATAACATTCCAAATTCAATTGCACCTGTCCCATCAGATGCTCAACAGCATAGCCATTTCAAAGCAGATGCTCTTAACGAACACAAGAAAAAATCACAGACCACAATGTCCAACAAAATTACTGAAAACTCACAAGTTAGAGAGGATGATGGAAATCAGAGACATGTTGCCAAGAATCCTGCTGACTCATTCAATAATCTTAAAGATAAAAAGTCCAGTGCAATAAAACCAAACTTGTTCATCCCCAAAAAAGACAAGAAATACATCTTACACAAAATGGTGGGAGGAGTAGAAGATGTCAACATCGATGCTTTATCATCTTCCGGGAAAGAAAAAAAAGAGAGTCTAAAGGAGGCAAAGAAAATTACGTTAGAATCAAAGTATCCCAAGGAAAAGATGGTCGGTGGTATTGAGGACATAACCTCTGACACAAACTATGCAGATGTAGAGGGATATAAAATACCATCAGGGGAATCTGATGGTGTAGTTTACGCTTACGTCAAGTTTCCTTCATATCAAACTGATGCCATAGACTTTAGTATAGAGAAGAAAGATTTCAGCACTTTCCCAGTCAGCTATCCAAAGGTGACAACACTCCAGAGGGACAATTTTGTAGGTTTAGACACAAAGACAGAAAAAGGCAGTAAACTTCCTGCTGTAGAAATACGTAAGGAGCTTGTACCAGTAGTAGAGGAGGAGCCTGTAGAGGATGTGATCGTAGGAGGAGAGGAAAACATTGCTGCACCCTCACTAACAGTTCATGCTGCGCCCAACCTCCCCCCTGCAGAGAGGAGCGAGATCATCACACCTGACGAGGTTCAGTTCCAGGCACCTCTGGAGGACCAGATCCCACTGGACCCAGCACAGGAGGGGGATGATGGTGACGATGATGATGATGATGATGATGATGAAGAAGAAGAAGAGGAGGAGGAAGAGGAGCCTGATAACAAAGGTGTGATATCTACATATAAATACTTCAAACATAACCCAATGACACTTGTTGCTTGCGACCAGCATGTTCTTGAAACTACATGTTACAGAACATCAAACTTGTCATATTGTAGCTGTATCAGTTGATCAGGTAAAAGTCTTTCATCTTCCTATTTAGGATACAGTAAAGATGTTCAACTTGATATATACACATTCAGGAGTGGTTGGGAGTGGACAGGTCTGGAATGGGAGTAAGTCAGCAGTGGCCGTGGCATGGTTGGGAGTTAAATTTGTGTATTTTCATATGTCAGTATGGGGAAAACATTTACAGCAATTTAAGTACATGTATATGCTTTCAGTGTACTGAAGGAGTAAGAGATGGTATCAATGAATGGCTAACAGTTTGTATTCAATATTTTTAGTCTGCAACGCTGAGGAACTGGAAGACATGGGCAACTGCCTGCTGGAGTGGTTCAAAGTCCTCAGGAAGAACGACGAGAAGGAAAAGCCTGACAGTAAGTAATCACAACAGACAAGGACTTCTTAGACCCAGGCCCTCAACTCAGTGTTGTATAACTTGTAATGGTTGACTTTGTCAGACAATCCAAATGATGATTTATTTAAAGTTAAAACTTTTCTTCCAACACAAAGAATAGTTCTCACCTAGAGCTTTCGACCAGTCACTCTGGTTTTCTTCAATAGACTGACCCAGTGAGACTTGTCACGTGGCTTCTCTGAAGTGTGACATCAACACTTTTCTGTGTTGGAACAGAAGTTTTAACTTTAAACATGTAACTACCAACACAGATGAACTTTCAGCATGGTAATGGTTATTGCATGGCTGTGTCTCCACAACATTAGCACTGACAATGTTTTGAGCATGAACTCATGTGTACTGTATATTCTCCTCACAGCCACCAAGAACGTACAGATATGCTATGAGCCAGCTGTGGGCTGGATGTTCAGCAAGCTGGACGTAAACTTTGACCTCTTCCTGAGCAAGAAGGAGCTGTCACTCATAGAGTATGATGAGTACGAGCACTGTATCACTCCCTTCATCGACAGGTGCGACCGCATCAAGGACGGCATCCTCTCAGCCAATGAGTGGTGCTCTTGCTTCGAGGAAGCCAGTAAGAAACCTGTTATTTTATCATCAACCTGTAAGAAACCTGTTATCTTATGATTGCTGATTATGATTAGGTCCAGGAGAACTTTTGTGGACAGACAGACTGCCCCTATGGCTTCCAGCTACAGGAGTGAGTGAGTGAGTGAGTGAGTGAGTGAGTGAGTGAGTGAGTGAGTGAGTGAGTGAGTGAGTGAGTGAGTGTGAGTGAGTGAGTGAGTGAGTGAGTGAGTGAGTGAGTGAGTGAGTGAGTGAGTGAGTGAGTGAGTGAGTGAGTGAGTATAATGGTCTCAGACAAGTGTGGAAGAAGAGTAGCCTGGATGCCATCTTTTAGGTACAATAGTAATACATTGGGAAGGTTACATGCATATTAGCATTGTCATGAATTTGCACTGAAGAACTTACCGTGAAAACTGCGAAAATAAAGCCACTGCAGAAGTTTCAAGATTTACATTAGACAGGCAGGACTGTAACAGTTGTTATATTACTTCAATTAGAGCCACCCTGCTTTGCTGAACTGGACAAGGTTCCTGTGGCAGAAGTGAACGGACAACGAAAGTTCTTGCTGGGTAAGAACTAAGATCTTCTTATTTCAAATTCATGAATTTCACTTACTACAGAACAAAGTCCTTTTGGAGTGTCAGTCAAGCTTAATTTTTATTGAAGATCATTTTGCAAAGCAAGAGGTCCTATTGAGAACACAATACATGTATCTGAGTAAGAAAAAGATGTACAGTCAAACCTGCTCAAGCCGGTCACCCAGGGGACCGGAGAAAAGTGGCCGCGTTGGACAGGTGACCTGCTTGAAGAGGGTCGATTCTCCCAACTCACAACATGACTGAGAGTTAATGGTCTCCAATTCGAGGTGTTTCAATGCAATGTCAAATACTGCAGGTATCTTTAGATTTCTGGGGCCTAAACTTCACAGTATCTGGCAAATGAAGAAATGTTTTCAAATTCGACTCATCAAATCGCCACTGTTTGCAAAATTTGAAGAATTATGACCCCGTTGACCGGCCGCCATGGGAAGGGATCGGGTCATGGGCGGACCCAATTCGTGGTGGCCACGGCCGCGTTGGCCAGGTGACCGCCCTGGGCAGGTCGCTTAATGCTTGCGTCAATGGGGAAAATTTTGGGGACCGAGAAAAAGCGGCCGCGATGGCCAGGTGACCTGCTTGAAGAGGTGGCCGCCTAGGAAGGTTTGACTGTACTTGTTATCATTAGATAATTTTTGTATTATGTTTAAGTGTTAAACATGAAAATGAACACTGATCTGCATGATTCCAATGTCTCTTGCCTCTTGAAGGTCATCACCATTGTGTGACTAAAACTTAACTGGTTGGGGGTGACTTTTACTTTGAGCTTGTCTTCAAAAGCCTGAGTGTGTTTTTCACCCCCACAGGTGCCTACATCCCTCGGTGTGCGGAGGACGGTTACTACATGACAGAGCAGTGCAACGGCCCGTACTGTTGGTGTGTGGACAAGCACGGCCACGAACTGGAGGACACACGTACCCGTGGACATGCTGTCTGTGGTAGGTTTTGCTGGTTCTCAGATTTTTTCCTAAATAGAAAAAAACTTGAAAAAAAAACTTGAAAAAAAACTTGAAAAAAAATTCTGGAAAAACATGATGAAAACAAAATTTTATGCCTTGGTTGATTCAGTTTTTTATTGATAGTGAAAGCCCTTGGTAACAGTACGCTCTACAGGCATACATCATGTGTACCTGTCTTCACAGAGTACTGGAATGATGAGGGATTATGAAGTGCTTGTTGCATGCAGCATTACGTAATACTTACAAAGTGCAGGAGGCTAGAGGTCTGAAAAGGTTACCTCGCAAAGAGCACATCTGCCAGAGTGATGAATGTCAGTTCAGCCACATGCAGGTCACGTACAAATGTACATCATGCACTGCTGTGGTCTGAACTACAGTTCTTGGAAATCTCAAGATCCTAATGTCAAAGTGTCAGATGGAAATGTACTTAGTGTCACAACTAGCAATTTGGCCTCACTCAAACTCAATGGAATGATTGCAGCACATGCGTTCCTAATGCACAGGGTGTAATCAATTCATCATTTGTAGAAAGACATTTGAAATGATGCATTGTGCAAGCCAAATTTCATGAAAGTGTAGCACTGAAGGGTCTATGCTTTCATAGATGCACCCAAAGTACAATCAGCTATGAAAATGCTTATATGATCTCTGCCAATCTCAGAGTACTGAATGAAACCAAAGGACACTGATG
Source organism: Branchiostoma floridae x Branchiostoma japonicum (assembly GCA_013266295.2). NCBI lineage: Eukaryota > Metazoa > Chordata > Leptocardii > Amphioxiformes > Branchiostomatidae > Branchiostoma > Branchiostoma floridae x Branchiostoma japonicum. Next base: position 5,160,367 of record CM023837.1, on the reverse strand, counting down.
ACAAGTTGGTCTATGTGTTATGATTAAGCTTTTAATGATTTTATGTGTATATTTCATATTTCAAGTTTAAGCATCTTTTAATGTAATATTAACACTTTTATAATTAATGTAACAAGTTTTAAAACCAATGTAACAATGAGTGCAATTCAGCCTAGTGCTGCCATGTCTATTGAAAAATAGACCATTTGATTTATTTATTGATTTATTGATTCTCAGATGCAATTGGAGCTGATATCCCTCTAGAAAAGAAAGCAGATGATGATGAGGAGGCAGCAGAGGAGGACCAGGTGCCTGAGGAGGAGGAAGAGCCGGAGGAGGAGGAGGATGGCGGTTTTGAGGAAACCACTGATGACGAGGACTATACTGATGCATCTGGAGATGACTATGAAGAGGAGGAAATCGAACCTTAAACACCCTTACTTTACCTTAACAAGCACCAATTCCTTTGGCACATGTATATCTGACCCATGTTTATGCAAATGAAAATAAAATAAGACATCTGCATCATGGTGATGATTAGGTCAGGAAAACGTTGACTGAGGAACAACAAATGGTTAAATCCAAAATGAATACATAATACCAAGTAGTTTCCTGAGTGCCAGGATTCCCTGTAGTCTTCACTAAGTCTTATATTTCCTACTGCTAGGTAAAGGGGTCAGGTCTATGATCATATGTAGAAGCATTTTACAAATTGGGACATTGGCCAGTACCTGTACATACACGATGTACAAGTTGTGGGGATGTGGTGCTGGGTTTGTATAGGAACTACAATTGGAGATGCCAACTTTCAACTACAAGAACTGGAAGACGAAGTCATTTTGTAGAATTGAGCTATAACAGTTGTAGAATTTGATTCCAGAGCACTTGAAAAAAGTTTTTAGTGTCTATGACAATTCTTCAATGAGAGAAAAAGCTTCAGACATAGAAATGCCTGTGTGGTGCTCACCACCTAATTATCATGTACATGTAACATTATAGTTTATCTTTATAAGTAAGCAGGATATGTGAAATATCTATCACTCAAGTCTTGGGAATATGCAACAACTGTGGATTATGTAGATTATCCACAAGCTCCCAGTTCCCACGAATATAGCAAACTGCATTCTAGTAACTAATAGCAGTTAGAATATGATACAATAAGCTGCACTATGAAGAGATGTCTTTCATGCAACAAAGGCTTATATCATAATTATATAGAGGCAATTTGGTGTGGAAGAATGTATGTTTTGTTGTAGTCATCCAGCAAAATGGTTTATTTAAAAGAATTGAGAGTTGAACATAGTTTTAGTCATTTATACATACATACATTGCATAGACTATTGTTGTCTAAGGACTTATTGATAGCTGTTCTGTGGTAGCTGCTACTCTTATGTATGGTATGGTACTGTGTGGTATAATTATCCTGATTGTTGAGAAACTGATGAAGCCAACAGCGCACCTGTCATCATAGACTGTGTCTGTCAGATTACCATATGATTGAGAATGTCGTTCTTCCTTTTGTCATTAACCATTCTTGTGTGGTGGAGTTTTATTCTGTGTTGTTCAATAAAAATTAAGGTGATCACAATGTGACATGACAGTGTGAGTCTTGACAGAGGTACATTATTCTTTACTTTATTTGAATGACAATAACACAATAGAACGTTAAGCACCAGGCATATTGCTGATGTCGTGCACCTCGCATTACAAAACACAATATGCTGCACGAAATGCAAAGCAATAAATACCATCTAAAAACTGGTATTTGGAGACCTTAAACCTCCATGAGACATTTATAGCGTTTGTGAATGTTTGTTTTTTGTTTGTCTCATTGACTAAGGAAATAAGGTTGTAGTTAGCATAATCTATTTTAATTTATGGTTTTCTAAACTCAAATTACATGACTTTTTTATAGGTGGACGTCCTATCCTTTGGCAAGGTTTCATTTCAACATTTTATCATGAATTATGCAAATGACCTCCACATTAACATGAAATATATATATAGTAACTTACACCATTCCTTACACATGTCACAAGTATGAAATTCCCATCATTTACCACTAACGAATCATTTCATTTTCGCAATAATTATCTAAGGTGCATTCTGCGCACGGTTCAAAAGCTTCGTCTAGCGGGTAGAAATATCATTGCAAGCCATTAGTGTATTCGGTTCCTTTTGCTCACGGTATAAAAGCGCCGTTTAACTGTCAAAAATATCATTGCAGTTCAGGTGAGTCGTGAATTCTGCCGCCATCTTTGCAGTGCTGGCCGCCGTGAACCAGTGGCGGTTCAAAAGAGACATCATACAACTAGGTAAGTAGCTAGTTATCACGTCTGTTTCAACAAGTGCTAATTTGCGACATTTCTTTTTAGGGAGAGAGGTGGAGGGCTGTACCGCCGCTCACTGTTGAAACGAACGCCAGCAGCTAGGAAAGGTCTACGCAGGAGGCTAGTTACAGTGCCCCCAGAGTGGCATTGACGTTGAAAACTACTACACGAAGCAAACAAGCAGCGTCACGCTTAGCCGCAAAAAGGGAATTTTCAATTACGAGAGAAAGTTTTAGATCGACAATTGGTTATGCTGTGTTGTATTTGTATATTGTATTATTTGGGTAATCAGGGCATAAAAGTGACCTTTTCCAGCGACCCAGTGAAACAAAGGTCACAGTGTAAGCTTTACTTTGCCCTGATTATCCAAATGATACAAATACAACACAGTATAACCGATTGTCGATCTAAAAATTTGTTTTAATCGATAACTCGCTTCTTTGTATATAGATGAGGGTTCAATGGAGTGTCATTGGTCTATGTAACTTTTGCGTCAGTTTGGGGCACTGTAACGGCATAAATACCGAGTATGCTCAGAGCTTTGGTTGTAGTACTTCAGTCAGCCGTAGGGTGTCTCTTTTGAACCGTGCCGACTATGAGTGGGCAGCTGGAAATGAGTGGGAAAACAGGCTTCAAAAGTTATCCGTAAAAAGTTATCCATGTCATCCATAAAAATTACTTGCTGTGGCCTAATTGAAGTTGTGACGCTAGAATAAAGATACATTTTCTTCTAAAGATTATTGATTTTTGCATACCATAAAAGGTTATGTTTTATTTTTAATTTGTTAACTTTGAAAGGCTTTAGCAAAGTAAATCAATAATCAGATGTACAGTATTATACATTGTAAATGCACAAGGATTTAGAAAAAATCCCCTAATATTAACATTTGCAAGTTTACAAAGTCACAGGAAATTGAGACATTGATTCATAACTTCGTCTCTGAATGGAATACCCTGGAAATCATGCTGGTAGCTGAAAGACAGTACTAGTAAGTAAAAGATTAACTACTGTACTAATTTACAAAATAGAAAATGTCAGTAGTACAGCAATCATTGTACATATACTGAAACATAATACATATTGTACTAATCATGTTTACTGTGCAATAAAATATTCTCATTCTACTAATAGTTAGTGGGAAAGAAACCAAAAAGCATAGAAATTATCATATATATATAATTTGAATATTTATAGCATTTTGGCCACAGGTGTTACAGTCATTCACTTGAATTCAATCCTGCTTGTTTTACCAGCAGCAGCAGTTAAGGTACTCAGAAGTAGACTAGTTTTATAAACTCTCCTCTGCAGACTCATGTGTATTGTCTCTGATGGCCTCCATCCCATCCTCCAGAAAACTCCAGTCTAGTGACTGAAAAGAATAAGAACAGAAGTTGTAAAAATATTGCCATTCTTTTTCTTGTAGTAGTTGCATTGATACTATATTACATATGATAATGATTATATAATGCTACTGTATTTATGCAATATATGGTATATAATAGTACGTAGCAAATAGTAGCAAATAGTACCAAATGTATAGCAGCAAAATTAATATGTGAAAGCTAAATATCTCTCCACAAACCTGTGTGTTAGAGAAGTTGTCAGACTCAAGGTTTATGAAGCTGCTAAACATCTCTGAAAACCTGCGGAGAGAAAATGTTGCTTTTGAGCAAAACAACATCCCTATATACACACACACTGTCCATCACTAAAGAGATGGGCCATAAAGATTGTGCAATACTATTTACCATCCTATAACAAAAGAAAATTATACAATTTGAAAACTTAAGGTAAAATGATCCACCGAGAGACCTGAAGAACCTACATTTGAAACATTCATAAATCATTCCTAAACTTTTCACCTTTCAAATCTAACCATAATTATCCAAATAAATTCAAAAACAGAGACTTTACATAAAGGATAGCCATGATTTCTATGACTTTATCAAGCAAAGTTGGAATGTACTCAGAAGTAGAAATTACCTTCCTCTCACATCCTGGTTCTCATTTTTCGCCATCATGGAGTCCTCACTGAAAAGAATTAAAACATTTCTGTTATAACACAACAAACTAAAAATTTACACCAATGGACTTGATAGTGACTGACTCCAACAAGAGAATGTTTCCTTAACCAAAAAAGTTGAGAGAGCTCACAACACTGTAACAGTTGAAGAATAAATATGAAAAGGGGATATTCACACAAGAATATAGATTGAGGATGGCATTGTAAGAAAATAATGATAAGCACATTCTACCCAATGTCATGAAAGTTGCAGAAAACAACATGCATACTGACTTTACTTTTTACAACTTTTACCGAACTAAAGTGTCCATACATACTAGTACTACTGACCATGTTTTCTCCAGGTAGACAGATGACACACTGCTGGTACTTGAAGACAGGGACCTGTTCTCCATGCCTCCAGGGTTGGTCGGGACAGGGTCAGGAGAGTTACCAGGCACCTTCTGCAACTAAAACATTTTGTTTGTTTATTTGTTTCACATAACTCGTAAACTGCCTTAAGGCATAACACACCATTTGTACGTAACTCCAAGCTGCATAGGACCAGACTGCAAGATTTGAGCCATTAGCATCAGGAAGGACTCTACTCTTTTCAATAACTGCAGTGAAATCTTTAACATGCTAGAGGTGTGGCTCTCCTCAAACACGGGACCTCTGGCTTTACATCCAATTCGCTGAACACCACAACCCCTCACCGACTTACCACAACTTTCAGCAATGTCCATAGGTCCTGTTGCCTCTTCCTCTGGAATGTAGTCAGCTTTTTTCTCGATTCTTCAATGTCCTTAAGAGTCCTTTTCATCTTGGGGAGCAACTCCTTCACTTCTTTTCTCAGCTCTATTAGCTTCCTGAAAAATATTACAAGCAAGAATATGCTCCTTTTACAGGTACCCTTGTAGGACAGTGACAGACAGTCACATTGTCAGACCGTGACAAACTTCTTAGATGAGTGTTTTGACATCAAAGTACTGACTAGCGGGTGAGGTTTCTACATTAACACTTCATATCAATGCAGTTGTCTTATCAATGTAGTTTTATTAAGACATAGTCATCTAGCTCCCTCCCACACACACACTTCATCTTTGACCTCACGCATGTGCAGTTCAGACAGTTATCGTGAACTACATACAGAACCATGACAAAAGTCAAAGATGCTGTTACATTTGGTTCTTTTGACACTGTGCTGTACTGAGTACAACTGTAATTTTAAATGGGTATTTACATGAGATGGGTGTATATGTCCTTGAAAAGGTTGTCTCTCTTGGTGACACAGTTCAGCACAACTCTCACCATCTTCTGGCTGTCTCTGTAATGCATTCTCTCTTCTGTAGGATCAAAATGGACGAAGAAGAGATTAATGTGTATGCTACATGTAAGCAACACAGCATGTCCCAAGGTATAATCATAGTAATCCCAAGAAAGTATGCTTACCATAGAAATCTTTTGATTTACTATTTCAGGGCTAGATTCATTTTGAAGAATAGGTGCACCTAACCTAACAATTTTGGTGCACAGAAAAAAAAATCCATGAACCCAAATTCTATAGCTAACTTCAAGTTCTAAACAAGGAACACAAAGGTTTTCTTATTTTTTTCTGACACTGTCAATAATATGCCATATAATAAGACTGGAGGAATTATAATGTTACTAGCCATGTCTGAAATGGTAGAAATATTGACAAAAATCAGGAGAGTTGGTTCCTCTTACCTCTGGGAGTTTGTCTGAGCTCATTGAAGAGAGTCAAGGCCTGCTTTGCTCTGAAATGATAACACAACAGTTGAATAGTTTAGTGAAAACAACACTGTAAACAGACAAGAATTGAAGACAGGAAATGAGCAACCTTTTCAGGTATCCTATCAGTGTCCTTGACATGTCTAGCATGTGGAGATAACTACAGAGACGCAAGCAAATACACAAACAGGCACACCAAAAACAAAACCTCAGGTAATCAACACGTTGAGACAAACTCATCTGTCCACCTACATGTCGTCTAGCTCTTCTATCTGTCTCCTGCGAGCAAGCGGACTCCTCTGGGGCTGGACCAGTTTAGTCTGCAGCGCTGTACTGGCACTCTCGTGTTTCAGGACCTCCTCTTGCTAAACAATGAACAGATTTATGTGTTTTTAGTAACTTGCCACATCTGGATAAAACATACTTTCAAATTTTGAAAAATTAATCATCTGTATATCTCGTGTTTCAGGACCTCCTCTTGCTAAACAGTGATAAAATTTATGTGTTTTTAGCAACTTGCCACATCTGGATAACACATACTCTTAAATTTTGAAAAATAATTCATCTGTATGAACCTGAGCTGGAAAAAGTTAGAGAATTTCTTTCTGCAACTATTCTTTAACTTGTGATGAAGAGGTTTTTGCACAACTGCAAACCATTCTGATGCAGGAGTCACACTGACTACAGTGTACATTCTATTATGTTCAACGTATTGAACAAAAAACATGCAAAGTGACTATTGTATCATTCTGCAATAATATCACAGTTACAACACCATTATGTAAGACACCTGTATGTAACTATGCACTTTCCAATCTTGAATGTTATTTTCTCCTGAATCCTGGGCTAATTTTCTAGCTCTAAAGTTTGGCCACTTACATGCACCGCAGTGACTGCCTCAACTTCCTTCTGTGTTTCTCTCCAAGACCTGAACATCTTCTCAGAGGCTGTGAGTGAAAATGAAGGTATGCAAACAGTCAGCCATTATGATTGGCAATACTGCAACAGTATAATATTTTAGCAAAACTAAGGATAGTGTAAATTAATAAAGACTTCTAATAGTAGTGTTGAAAGCAAACACTCACTTATTCCTGTTGTAGACTGCTCGGCATATTTCTCCATATCACACTCAAGGCTGCATAAAAAAAATCAACACAGGTGCTTTAGTTCCATAGCTAACAAGTTCTCCATCATCAGACAATGTTTCCAAAGAATTGATCTCCTATTATTATTTTGCACATTAAGTTCATACATGTTTTAAAAAGAGAGAAGAGATCCTGTAGATAGACCCTGTAGATAGAGACGTAGCATAGAAATGTAACACTTGTTCCTTCTTTACATATACTCAAGTTATCGAACTCAGTGCATTTGGCCCATGTAGGGCGTGAATATGCAATAAAGTTCATTGTCCTTGTCATTGTCATTAAGAAAAGATTAATTGGCTGAAACAAGAAACGAAGTCACAGATGGTCACCCCAACTAATTTAACACACTAAGGGCACAGGATCAGTGATGAAGTTAAATAAATGAGCCACTATTAATCTACAGTGTGTCCCAGCCAGTAAGAAAGCATGCTGCCACTTGTCCTGACCTGGCCATGAAGTGTGCTGCCTGTCCCTTGTATGTACAGAAGCTGCTGGAGATTTCCTTCACCAGTTTGGTAAGTGTGTTCTGTAGGCGTAGGAGGTTCAGCCTGGAGTGGGAGAGATCCAAAACCATGATACTGTACATCATTTATTACACTTCAGGCTGTATTTGCACGTATCCTCACAGTGTTTACACAATCTCTCATTGGTCAAATGCTAATTGCCATTCTCTCATTGGTTGAACTGCTGATTGTAATTGACATTCAGGATGATTAGTCTATTCAACCATACTATGCAGCAGTGTGTTGGGTTATAAACAAGTTTGACTTACATGGATGCTCTGCTACCATTGAAAAACTGATTGTAGTTGTCTGCCGTCAGTCTACAGTAGTGGTAGGACAGGCCATAGGATTTTTTCCTTTCCTGAAAAAAAACAAAATGATGAATAAAAGACATGTCTCCTGTTCATTGACTACTTATACAGTATTCCCCAAAAACATGGTTTATCAATACATGTATCATTAATTCACCTTTGGCATTCTTACATAACAGTGTAGCTACACAAATTTGGTACTTAAGAAATGAAAGTTTATATTAGGTCTGATAATATCAATTATATTGAAATTGTTATATCATGAGCAGATCCAAGTCTTTTAGTAAAGATCTACTGACAAAGATTAAAAAACTATTATCCCATTACCTATGTTAGAGAATGCATTAGAACATACTATAACAACTCAACCAACTTACCGGATATGGTTGCAAAGTATGTGGTTCAGCAACTAACATAAAAAAGGTGCAGAAGGTTAGAAGCAATACATGGATTTGCAATATGAGTATCTTGACTGCATTTCATCACAAAATCTGCCTTTTCTTACATATCAGTACACTACTGAACAAGATGAATGTCCTTTTTGTGGGCAATGCTTGTTGTTAACAGCTTTACTTTGTGTACAGATATAGAGTACAAAATTTTATGAAAAGAGAATCTTGTCAACAAGTATGAAATAACAAATAACACTTACTCATCACTTTAACCACATCGGGAAGAGGTTTGACGACCCACTTTGAGTCATCAATGTAGTTCTTATTGAACAAGAACACGATATTGTCATCCTTGCCCTGAAAGACAACATGGTTTCACAAGTTAATTATAAAGATACAAAAGCTCAGTCTCTAGGTGGTTGAATCTTGCATAATTCGTTGAGAAGCCTCAGAATTTAGTGTAGACCATTTCCCCCTTCACTTCCTGTGACTCTACTGTATTCGAAAACTACAGACACACAGGAAGACAGACAAACACACTGAAAACAATGCCTAACCAAGTCTAACCAAATCATGTTAATAGTAAAAGCCCTCCATATGATCAGCCATTTTTTTCAGGAGGGGCAACATAGCCCATTGATCACAGTTAAGGCTTGTAGATGTGTTATACTACTACTGTACAATGTTTCACTCACAGGTTCCTCCCAGCACTGGGAGACCTTGCCGTTGGGATCAGGTGACATGCCTGTGGAGAACATGAGCTCCTGTTGTTCCACAGGCATCTGTGTCTCCAGGGCCAGCCGGATCATCAGGGACTCCACAGTCTCATCCTCCTCCACAGGGTACGAGTACAGCTGGACAGTGTGCATGTCCAGCACATGGACGATCTGGAATGAGTAAAACCTGTTTTAGATTATTGGTATATTGAAAATCTATGCTGCCTTGTCAATTTGATGTCCAGTTTGATTCTATAACAATTCTAGAATTGACATCTTGAATCTGTAATGTTTATACAATGAGGGAAGCCCACAAAAAACATGATGTTTCATGCCTCTCCTGCACATTTCTTTGCTTTGTTATTTACGATGATTATAATATCTTGTGCAAACAAGCAATGAACAAACAAAATTGATAGCAAATGAGAAATGTTGGATCAACAATCCCAAGTCATTGGTAGGCATTCAAAATCATTTTATAGCAATTATGTGTGATGAACATGTACATGTACATAGTTATAAACTATTTTTCAGAGCTCGAAATACCACCTGCACCTACACAGGTAAAACTGAAGCGGTGCACCTAACCTTCACCAGTTCATCATGAAGCCAGCCAACCTTGCTAGGGTCATACATGTATGCAGCCCCAAATACTTTATATTTTTCATAGTAATATGCTTTGATATATAACAGCAGATTACAAGATTCAAAAGGAATCCAATAGTACAAGGGATATCTTCAAAACGCTGTTTTTGGACTGAGAGGTTTAGCAAATGAGTGGTGCGGGTAAAACTATTCTGGCACAGGTGATTTTGAATGTTACCAGCACCAGTGCAGGTATGCAGGGATAAGTATTTTGAGCCCAGACTGTTGTTTTTTTGACCTTGAGGTCTAAGATGGAGTCCAGGAGTTCGAAACATGTTGCTCTGTTGTTGCCACCGCCTCCCCTGCCCTGCGGCTCCCATCTCAGCATCAGCTGGAGCCAGGACTCGAAGCGCTCCACCAAGGGCTGGCACAGGTGGTGAGGGGCAGGGATGTCAGATGCCAGCTTGATTTCACCTAACGTTACAGATTACACCATTAGAGATTATGGTCAGTTGGGAAAGAAAACAAAGTAAGAAAGTGATCTTGAACTGAATAGCTTAAAATCAGAAAAAAAGACAGATGCTATGTACAGTATTTACAGGTTCATCAGAGAAATTTTTTCACATCAGACAGAAAAATGTTCAACAGTGTAGAATAATAATATTATAATGATAATTTTAATTTCAGTCGAAAATTTACTTTAAACAAGGAGGTTAAATTGTGCTCTAAAATAGCTCTGTGTGCTTTAGATTGACTCCCTCCCGCTGAAGTTATAGAACAGTCCTTGAATGAAACTGGGCACCGATGATGCGAAGTGATCGTGGCGCAAATTTGGCCAAAAAAACAGTACTGAGTACAATAGATCATAGTAGGCAGAATCATGGGAGTTGACATTATCACATGGCCTTTCACAGTACTGAAATCATGACTTGGCAAAATTTTAACTCAACAAACCTGTTCTTTCTTCATAAGCCCTGATGTGTGTGTCCTGCTTTCTTCTTTTCACTTCAAGATGCCTGAAAGGGAAAAACAAATAATGAGCTTTCAAGAGCCCTTTTTGAACACAGACGGATAACACAACTCTTCCAAGAGGCTGCTTTATACAAAAGCTTTAAATTCCAACTTTTGAACAGTGAGTGGTCAGAGGTCAAAGTGAAAGTAACCATTGTTCCTAACCATTGGACAGGGTTCCTGTTGGGTAGGAACGGTCTGGAACCTGTGATGCACTCAAACACCAGTGTGCCAAAACTCCAGTAGTCCACTGTTCTTGTGTACCTCTGGCTAGCAAAGAGTTCAGGGGCCTGCAAGACAACATTCAATAATCATTGGAGACAATCATTTGACATGTCTATTTGCTTGCTTTTACATGTATTACCTCCATGTACATAGGTTTTGTTCTCAGTGCCTCTGTTTGTGTGTTTGCTTCTAAGTATAAATGTTAGCATTATACAGCTTTATAATTGAATGTTTATTGCAAATTCATGCCCGAAGTCTTATTGCAAGGACATAGGGCATGATAAAATAACAGTAAACAGTAAAAATGACCATAAATACTACTACTAATGCTACTTTTAACATAGTTATTGTTGGGTTTGATTTCTTTTCTGTGTGCAGTGGAGTATGAAATGCACACAGAGACATATGAATTGGGATACAATGTGTATTCTCTCCATTTCAAACTCACCAAATACTGCAGAGTTCCTACAAAGGAGGAACACACGCTGCCTTGGTCCAGGTCCTTGGCATAGCCCAGGTCGATCAGTTTGTACACCACCTCCCCTCCCTCTTCTTCCTGTAGCACGATGTTCTCTGGTTTCAAGTCCCTGTGGATGATCCTCTTGGAATGGAGGTACTCTACACCAGATGCTAGACAAAAGGATGGTCGTAAAATGAAATATCCCTCTAACATGGCACAAATGGAAGAAAAATTACCACATTCTATTACACCAATGGCTGTCTGTCGAAATATTTGAAATAGACGTTTTTGGATACATTCAGGACTGCGACCCTTTGCAGTTATAAGTATCTATTTTGGGTGAGTGACATGTGCAGCCAGGATTCAAACTCACAACTTCTTGGTTCAGAGTCAGGGTGACTAACCACTGGACTATGCATACTACTACAGCTACTGCACACTACTTCACTACATGCATGTACATGCTAGCCTACTGGTACTTCAATTATACATGCTATGCACTGTACTGTACATTTCAAAACACATAACACATTTTTCTGTTTTCTGTTACAAGAAAGGAAAAGTATAGGCACATCTCAACACGTTTTTGACCTACCAACATGTCTCACCACATTCCTGACATCAATTTCCCTCATCCCACAGTAGTTTTCTGGTCGAGAAAGTACCTGTACGTGAGTAGGGAATGGTTAATTTCTTGTGACACAACTGCAGGAGATGCACCCATAACATGGTGGTTTTGAAAATCAGATATTTATCAGCAAGGGGGAAAAAAGATTCAATTTCAAGATGACAAATTTTTAATCTTATTGTGATACAAAAAGAACAGGTTCTTAGGTTATATTTTAAACACTTGTGTATCAGGAGTGTACAACAGAAATATTTCACAACTAGACTACACACTACTTACATAATGCTCATGCTACATACCTTTCTCAGATCACCCCCTGAGCAAAATTCCATGGCTAAAAAAGGCAGGTGGTCGACACTTGGTTTGAGGGGATCTGGTACGTCCATGGCGTTGACCACGTGGTCGTGCTTTAGCCGTTTCATGATGTCCACCTCCAACTTCCATCTCTCTCTGTTCTTTGGGTTCAACTCCTGCCTGGTCTTCTTTAGGGCTACTGTCTCTGAGGATTCCTGATTTTTTTTTAAACAAGAAATCAAAGATTGCACACCTCTTCCAAAGAGGAATGTACTTCCAAAGGGGATGAAGTACAATTTAGTGTTACATACCGGTACCTACTTAATTTAGTACACAGCAGTAACGTACAATACATGTACAGAGCAACAATGTTCAAGGTTAGCTGTTCCCAACCTGGAAAGTCAAAAGATGATTCTGTATGATGAGTGTTTTTACCTTATGTCTCCACAGTGTGACGGTGCCAAAACCACCACTGCCTAAGACCCTGTCTTGAATCCATCCCCCTATTTCCTGTGGAGGCTGCAGCTGGGGAGGGGTGGGCATCAGCACCGGGGCGGTGAACTGATGCATGGCTGGTGCTGAAAAAAAAATTTTTTCATTTGTTTCTGACTGGAAATGACCGACCAGAATAACTGCAGATTCTGAACACTAGGTTAGGTACCAAAACAGATTCCTTGTAGTTTGTTTATAAATGCAAAACTGGTGAGTTAGGCCTAGTGGCAGTTTACTGTTTGTGCAAAACAAAAACAAAAGAAAGACAAAACCTCCATAGAGTGAGTGAGCCAATTTTCCCTTACCTGCTTGTGCCATCTTCTTGACTGTTGGTCAAGGGTAACAACTGATTTACAATACTTCTGAAATTGAGGCAACAGACACACATCAATTTCAACATTGCCCTAAAAGAAAGGCAACAGACATTTATTCAAAGATGTCAAAAGACAGAACTACTCTTATACTGTAGAATTTATAGTGTATTCTTATAATTATTAACGTTATAGTTACAAGTGGGGATACATTGTAAAACAATGTTCCAGTGCCTTTTGTTAGTCATCAATCAATACAACATGTTATCTGGATGCGATTTCTTCTGCCTAGAGGAGCTCAATAGAATTTTTTTAGCTTCGTGTACAACGTTGTTAGAGTGCTTTGGTAACGAAATTAGTTGCCTTTTGTTAATGGGGAGGGGGGCGCTCAAAACAAACCGATCTCTAGTCCTCCCCTCAGTATGAATGTCCAGTAACAACGACACGACATGTAAAATCCACTTCTTTCTTTCTCAGAAAATGAAGGGAACTTACCTCTGTTTGTTTCGTGCCGACGTTTGGTCGTGGTCGATCAGAGAAGCTAGGTAAGTGAAACGTACGGCAAACCCGGAAGTAAGAGAGAGGACACCTCATTACGTCACGAAACTACGTCATCGTCCAAAAACAGAGCGCGGTAGTGACCGCATCCAAGCATAAAACGACCCAATTTCACTGAAAATCGTGTTTTATAGAAGTGTTGCCGAGGAAAAAAACGTCTGTATTCGTGATAAAAAATATAGATTTTCTTTGCTGCTTAAAATGTTTTAGAAAATGCATATACAGAGATTTAAAGGATTTGTATCATTTGATGCTGTCTCTGCGCTCCGACTAACTGATATCAATGCTGATATCAAGGAGGTTAAAATTGTTAACCTCCTTGCTGATGTAATGATTACTAAGATCTACTCATATTCTCAGCCTGAAACATGTGCTCCACTTCTTCAACTCATGTCTGAAAAACGGATACTTTCCCTCTCGGTTCATTTCATATTCATTGGTAACGCTTTCTAATCAGTTCCGTTGGTAACGTCAACATAATAATTACCCATTGAGTGTTGTGCCACTTCCACGGTGCATATGTTTTCTACCGAAAGAAAAATAAATAAAGAAAAAGACTATCAGAAATGCGGAGGAAACCATGGCCAGATATTGTACTTTATTATATTGACTAATACCGTTAATTGGATAGCTAGACCGCAGGAAGAATGACACGAAAGGAAGCAATTCTATCAGTTTGCAACTTGATCTGTGTCATACCAAGGAGGTTAAACTTAAAGCCACTGTAACCTCCTTGACTGTTCATACTGACTGTTGTCCATATATATCTTTAACCTACGTATGCTCATTTTGATACTTGGTAGGTGACTGCATCCAAGTTCTGGTCATGAATTTTGGTTGGCAGATAGCACTTGTTAATCGTATAGATTGCCTAACGGACAGATAGCAGCATAATAGAGACCGATCCTGACTTTCCACTACAAGAAGATGTGAGCAGGGCTATGGCAGCGGCTAATCTGGGACATTTGATACGTTTTCCGTGCCAGTCATTTCATTTGAAGTTAAGTCCAGGTCACAAGATCGGTTATAGTTCAGGCTAAACAGAGTCATATCAGCATCCCTTGTATTCGCGATGAGGTCACACTCATTTCGGTAACAATGAAAAACATCCAGCTTGCTCGGCAGAACCCCCCGGCGAAATCCTACATGGAACATCCCAGAGATGATCACCATGGAGACGAGAGACGCCAGCATGACCAGAGTTCTGAAGGGAAAGAGTTGTCCCAGGTCCTCACTGTAGTAGGGGTACCTGACGAACGGTGCCATGTTGAGCAGGGGTTCACCGGCGGCTATCCTCAGTATGAGTCCTACTGCGAACCCCGCCAGCGAACCGTACGAGTTGGAGAACCTGCGTTAAAACAAAACAGTTTGTCTTGGAGTCTACTTGAAACACACACACACACACACACACACACACACACACACACACACACACACAAACACACACAAACGCACACATAATCTCTCTCACTCTCTCTCTCTCTCTCTCACTCACTCACTCACTCACTCACTCACTCACTCACTCACTCACTCACTCACTCACTCCCTCTATCTCTCCCTGTCTCTCTTTCCTCATGGGACCTTAATTTATTTCATGCCCTAACCTAGAGATGTCTCTAACTCAGGCCAGGTTCTCATTTTCTACCTGAATGTAGTGAGGAAATTCGTGTCAAGTGCCATTCTCAAGGGCACAACATAAGAGCCTGACAAGGTGGTACCTGCCAAACAGAGGAGAATTATTGAGTCGGAGTCGGACAGTACCTGACAAACAGTACACAGACGACCTGTGGTAGGAGGATGACGTAAACCAGCTCAGACGACAGGTACCACAGCCCGATGATAGTGTGTGACGTCAGGGCCACCAAGGCGGCGCATGCGCCGATGATGACGACGGAAGAACGGACTAGCCACACAACTTCTGTTTCAGAAGCCTAATTGGAATAAAATTGAGCGATATCAAAATCAGTCCTGTCCTTGGTGCTGATTTCGCCTACACATAAGCTGCTCCGTCATGTGTACATTCTGTACAAATCTCATCGAACATGAACGTCACTTCATCATGGATCGTTTAAAATATGGTATTGAATTCGATGTTATTCTCTTTCTACTTCCTCAAAACAATTGAATACATCTTATGTTATAGATACCATCGATAGCCAGATCCTACAGTCCTTCCTACGTCCGTCAAAGCAAATCAGCAAATCGTCATTATATCTAAACCGCGCTACATGACTAGTAATCACCTGGTTCAAAACTATAATGTTGATTGTACTTTATTGAAGAGATGTTTAAGGTATACCTTGGGTCTTAGTATACCCTTGTAGATGTTCCGCCCAAACACACTTGCAGCTCCCAGAATGGAGGAGTCGACAGAAGACATGACCGCAGCAGACACCGTTCCCAACCCCACCACGGACACCGCTGCATTATCGCACAAAGGGAAAAGCAGGTAATTACTGCTGGGTAACAGTGTGTAAACGTGACAATTCTGCTGCAGGATCGACAGTGATTAATAGAGGCCGCTTTTGATCCATATAACCGAAGCTGATTGCTCCCCATAAGCGTCACCAACCATTCATCGATGCTCTTATTTCACAAAAACAGCAAGATTCATTCTAGGGGCAAAATATACCTTACGATCACAGCATACGGTTTATCGTGTGAAAATCCTGAAGATATCGAGTAAAGAAACCTGTCCGAGCTACGTCTCTTTTGGGCAGGAAAAAAACTGCAAATACGAGGTGATGGAGGAATATAACCGTCATCTTTCAAACAGGAGACAGCTGAGTAGAAAATGTAGCCGTGAAACGTGCGTACACTGACCTGGAGGTGTGAGGTACCGGATGACTAAGGGTGCGATCCTGTCTGTATCATTTACAGGAGGGATACCTAGGGCAGTCTGGTTCCAGTCTGTGTCGCAGGCCCAAAAAAAAGAAGCCATCAACTGCTTGTAGGCTATATTATAGGCTATAATATAAGTAGGTATTGCACAATGAGTGTAGAGTGTGATTACTGTACACAATACACCGTGACATTACCAACAAGAATATTCTTACCAGTTGACGCTCCAATAGCGCCGATTAGAACAGGCGGCGCTGCGAGCAGAAGGCACCCGAAGCAGCCGAGGACGGAGAAGAGTCGGGCCTCACGTGCACTGCGCGCCGCCAGGACCCGCTGGACGTACGGCTGGATGGCGGGGGAACCCAGGGCCTGTGGGGGAACAAACCGCGTGTGCCTTGCTAAAGGTTTGTTATAGGTTACAGCAAACAAACGGTTTGAGGGGAATATTACAGGAAACCAGGTTCCCTATAGGGCCCGGTAGGACCGGAGAGCAAGCTGAAGGCATTCTTGGGATAGTCGTGCATGCGTTGTACAAAACTGTCTTGTTACGGAAAAGGCTGTCTTAGATCCTTGTCGGCGTTTGGTTCTGCCACAGTCTGCTTGAAACTTTTTCGACATCAAAATCGTAAGACGGCCTACGACTGCGCCGTTACCATCATCAGCGTCAAGTCGACCCAGACGGCGGCTAGTCGGTTGTCCCACTGCCCCAGCCAGGAGGTGTCCTCGGTGATGCTCGCCACTGCCTGGTGCGTCATGGCGAACGGTATACACAGCCACTAAGGAGGGAGCATACCGATATACATTACAGAGGACCCTCGAAAGGCATCGATTTTTTTTTTTGCATGAGCCTTTTCTATTCATTATTATTTTTCAAATTTCGTTTATTTTAGCTGAGTCTTTAATTTAATTTTGATCTACTTTTAGCGTCCAAGAAACTGTTCTACCAGTGGTCTGTACTTAAAAACGTACTGAATAAAAAGTAACGCATGTTTTCTCACCAAGCCAATGAAGATAAGGATCAATTGAAGGACATCGGTGTAGGCAACTGAGTACAGCCCTCCCAGTAACGTGTACAGTACGGCAACGGACGTGGAGATAATGATGGAGATCCTCAAGTCTACAAGATACACTTAACAAGTTATACACAAGTAACACCATAAACAACATCATCAGAAACAACAGGGGCAGATTTCGGCACAACTTTTGTCTGTTATCCATTTTTGCTTTTATTCCGCAATTTAAATTAAACAATTTTAATTGTTAAAGGGCAAGGTCCCGCCCTTTTCCCTGTGACATAATTATAAGCCATGGCTGGTTCCTATAACCAAAGAATATATCACCGAAATCCCGAATGGGAAACGCGAGCATCATTGACCGGTAATAAACCATGGTCCATATATGACAACCTACCGAGGTACAGAATAACGCTAAGCGTTGTCCCCAGAGCTGCGAGGATCGTACTTGAGTAGAATATCTCTGACAAAACAGACGGGATGTAGAGCAGCACGCACATGAACCTGCCGAACTTCTGTTGGAAGGGGTCGAACAAGGTCGTGAAGCCGGCTGATCGCAGCTTCTTGGCAAAGAAGACGCCGCCTAGAGAGATGATATGGAACTGCAATATAAAGCTCAACTATACTGTATACTAGGATGCGTATTTATGTCACAGTACAGATTGAAATGGGGATTCTACCAGTACAGATTGCAATCGCATCGCAAGGACAGACTAGAATCTATTTCCATTTTATTATCTCCATGAAAAATGGAGATATTGTTTTGGGTCTGTCTGTCTGTGTGTGTGTCTGTGTGTGTGTGTGTGTGTGTTTCCGCCAACTACTAGTGAGCATAACTTAAGAACGCCTTTATGGATGGTGATGATATTTGGTATGTAGGTACGTCTTAGGAAGACAAAGGTCAAGGTCAAATCTGGGCCTCCTGGTGGCTGACCTTGGTACTGCAGCAGAACTTCCGGTTTTTGTATCTTTTGTCCTGAACATGCTATGGTCTTGATTTTTTGGTGGCAGAAAGCTTTTCCTGTCAGGAATAAGTGGTGTGGGTTTTGTCCCCCTAGCAGCTTGTGCTGGAACTGCAGGGTGGGTTTTGAAGAAATCTTTAAGAGCAGATAAGTCCAGAAAGGAGCAACGTATTATCATGATTTTTGGTATGTAGGTGTCTTACACAGAGATGAACATAATGAGATGCAAATTATGCAAATGAGGACTTCATTTGCATAATTAATGAGAAATTCTGTAATTCCAGTGTTTTACATTATAGGACATTCATACATGTAATGTGTATAATCTATCGCAGGTAGAATATCAACAGATACCAATTATGCAAATATGGACCTCATTTGCATAATTAATATGAAAATTCTGTGATTCCTTAGTGGTAAATGATGGGAATTTCATACTTGTGACATGTGTAAGTTAGTTAAAAATTTACAACACCATGCATATATTATGTTAATATACAGGTCATTTGCATAATTTATGATAACATGTTGAAATGAAACATTGCCAAAGGATTGGACTTTCACATCAAATATATGTTATTTGTGTTGAGGAAACCATATTTCATGGAGATATGAGGTCTCCGAATTCTTGTTATAATTGGAGATTGTCCCAGGACAGATCCCGGTTCAAATTTGTCATTGGAGAGACTCTGAATAGGGCTTCCTTGACCTTGTTATTTGACGAAATCTCTGGAACGCCAGTGGTACTATGTAGTATCTTTTACACTGTGAAGACAGATCTTTAGCAGTCTAACACTTTCAGGACTAGAAACAGTGTCCGTGAAATCCTACCTATAAGAAGAGAAAATGCCAGTCCAAACGGCGCTTGTGCCCAGAGAAGACCGGAGCCAGCCGTGTACACTGCCTCGGCTGTTCCGTTGATAAAAGCTCCTCCGACAAACGTTGCTGCAATACAAGGGCACAAGAAGACACCACTCTGAATTTAGAACTCCAACAGCCATAACGTGTTTGAAATTAGGACCAATATTCTCTAAGCTTGAAGACTCTACAGAACGTCATAAAAATTGGCTTAGACGTGCTTTGAATTCCAACATTTGCATTTGTGGACATCATTGGATTGTTATTATAAATGGCCCTGATGACTGACAAAATTGTTTGGTTGTCCAAGGAATTCGAAGATATGGGTTAAACATATCCACAGTTCTGAGGAGGCATCGTTACAATCACTGTCCAAGCCGTTTGTAGGGCGAGAGATGAAGTGAAACGAACATTTTTATCAATCCACTCAAGGATCAAAATCGTTTGTACATGACCACAGTACTACCTTTGTGTATAAATAAAGTACAAAAGACCGAGTCAACGTTGCCCCTCCTCCCTTATCATCACGTTCCAAAGCGTCCTTTCGTTCCATACGTACCTGTCATAGTCAGTGTGCCGATAACTCCGTTAAAGCTCCTCCCAGCCACCATAAAGTCCTCACTCTCCGCCTGTGGTTCTCCCCCTTCGTCTTTCCTCCGCTTCCCCCTCCACCCTGCCCAGACCCCCACCCCCACCATCCCCACATACAGCAGCACCACCACCACCAGCCCTGCCACGTTCACGGCCATGATGTTGACCCTCCGTGCTCACTCTCCGAGTTTGGAAGAAGCATTTGGAGGGGGCGACCTGCCCGTCAACATTGTTCAAACACCACAGGCCATTTGTACGAGGACTTTGCCTTTTTCACGACTGGGCAAAATAAGTTACTGTTCAAACAGTTCACATTATTCTAACTCGGTGGGAATCAATATCAAACTTGGCTTGTAACCGTCCCTTGACCTCATGGAGGTTGTTTTGGTCATGTCTCGTCTGTTCTGGCGCCCCAATATAGATTAATAAGTTACTTATTACTCCTTTGTTCAACAACGTCGCCCATCGTAAATATGCACAATGTTAGTACTAGCGGGGAGAGGAGGGGAGGGGGAATTTTATGCCATGTTTACTTTGGTGCTCTTTTCGTCCTCGTGCTTTTCATTTAATGCTACTAATTTATCAAATAATTTAATAATAATAATTTGGTTATACTTAAAATAATTAAACACGTACTTGTTAGTGTTTTTTTAGAGGAATCCATGTATGTTTTTTAACAAGTTCATGTAACGTTATATGAGCAGGGCAGCACAAGGGTGTAAAACTCTCTCATGTAGTATTAATGTCTTCCGCCAAGAGCCGCTTCAAAGCAGGCTATGTCGTAAACTTTCAAGACTTCCAAGCTTGGAACTCAAGCTTGGCAAGAGCATGTCTCTGTCGAAGGCGTCAGGACAAAACAATTTAGCACTTCCACGGTACCAAACCATGGTAAACACTTTTTACTATCACCGTATCAGATCGTCTGAACTGAGATCTGTGACAGTACCTTTACAGCGAGCACATTTACATAAAGATTATGCGCAGTTCTTCAAAATGTTACGGACACTCAAAGCAAGGAGGAACCTTGCTCAAACACATGATAATTACAAACGCAACCGAAACTCATACGGGAATCGCAACACGTTATGTCCCGAAATTACACACAAAATGTTATCCGTACGGTACTGCGCGAAACCACATAACAGCCCCGTCCATTCATTTGCCTGGCTACATCCTGCTGTGATTGATGTTGTGTAAACCATGTTGACTTTTTGAGTGCAATAAAATATGCGATTTCAAATTTCAAGTGCAAAATAAACGGCGGAAACGTATTGATACCATAGTTTAATTCAAAGCCCTTCTGATCCCTTCACCGAAATTAACATTTTTACCGTGATGCAACACACTGACAGGTTTTCATGGATCGAAGTAAGGTTAGGGTCACGCGAAAATTAAAGTCTCCTATTTAAATATCAGCGGAACCATTGGATTATCCTTAATGAGTTATGGGGCAGTGCCAAAGTTGCGCGACAGGCCGTGTCCCTGTATGTCACTCATTCTCTCCTAGGCCAAAAAAGGGGTGGGTGGGTGTGTGTGTGTGTGAGTAAAAAGGACTGTTTCCTATACCTGTAGAAGCGAGAACCCCTACCCCTACCCCTGTCACGTATGTACAAGGACTGACCCACACCGCGCACCTTGGCGTTACGGATGTCTCCACAGCTGACTACACCAAGGGGTGCTGTGCCCCGCCCTTATATGGTGTTGTGGATGACGTCATTTCGTCAATATCCAATGAGAGCGCAGTATGAATAGTGTTTATGCCAGGTTCGTTCTGATTGGCTGCTGGTGAATCAGGCAAGGCAGCCAGCCACAAATATGAACTGCGCCACACTGTCGCTCTGGGGCTTGTAGTTGTAACGTGGACTTCATATAAGCATATGCATGCGACAAATGCTCCTTAGAATTGGCTTTTTTGTCTGACGGTTGTTTGTAAGGACGCAGAAATAGTCTGAACCTGCTATAAAGCTACGCAGACCTTTCCTTGTACCTCTTCCGGAGTGACCTGAACTTGCCCTCCCTCACTCAGCGATATCAAGTATTACTTCTGAGGTAAGCCAACTATTTGCCGGCTTTGGGCAATTATATTTGTTTCCTTGTTATTACAGAGATATTTAATGCTATGTCTATTTTGTACATTAAGAAAAGCGAAGTTTTTAATGATGTTTTGAAAATCACTCGGCTGTCTTTAACAGCAAGGTTGTACATTTCTTATACTCCACAACCAGTTACCCTTGTCGTCCTTCTTAGCTTAAGAGCCGCTGGTCACATTCGTCGTACAATCGTCGTGCGATCGCAAATTGAGGGTACACTTTGGTACTTCGGATAGCCGAGCATGTGTCGTTCAAAATTTAGCTGGCTTGTTACCAGGTCCTGCTTGTTACCGAAAAGAATGTCTTAGATGATAGATCCTTGTCGGCGGTCACAGGCTGCAGCCCGCTTGAAAATCGCACGACGTCAAAATCGTACGACGACCTACGACGAACGCGTGACCGTGCTGTAAAGTGGGTCTGTAATCATGCCGGATGTCATCATCCACCCCTCTGGCCCCGAGAAACATCACGCTGGTCTGACTCACTACTATATTTTGGCAGGAAGCCAGGAAAAACACATGGCGTGCCAAAAAGCAGAACTTGAGGCCTGGGAAAAACGATGTTCTGTTTCCAGGCAAACCTGACAACCCTAACAATACCAGGGTGATAAATGTGACTTTTATGTGAATTTGTCGGAGCAACTTCAAGAATTGTAAAATGATGTGACTACACATAAACACAAAAAGCGAGAATTTGGGGGAAGTGTGAATGGTAAAATGGGGAGAAACAGACACCCACTGGACGCAAAATGCTGCCATTTTGGCATCTTTATAGAATTTGTGTCCTTGCCCTATTTGCTCACTGACCATTAAACTGTACAAGGACACTATATAATGTCCTATTGTCTCTGCACTCTGATTGACCCCATTTCTGTCAATCAAAAATCCTTCCACTCCAGTTTTCAGATAATTGCGCAAATAATTGCGTACTTGTTGGATCACTTCGGCTGAAATATAAAAACAAAGAGAAGAGAGTCCCTACACGTCGACCTTAAATTTTCAAGGAGCGTAGTCCGAAACACAGCATTAATTTTCCCAGGCCTAATGAAAACGTTCACAAAAGCGACCGGAGTTCCATAATACTACAAACTAGAAAGCACTCGCAGTACTGATGAAAAGAAATCACGTCATCCTTAGTGTGACCTTTCATGACACTTGACACACAGTCACAGTCACATGAGGATGACGTAATTTTTGGGCAAGAGCCCAGATGTTCTACTAAAGTACTAGTAATTGTTCTCCTGCTTCTCTTCTACCTTGCCACAGTATATGCGCAATGGGATATAACCCCATTGTTTATAAGAAAACCTTTCTGTTTGTAATTAACATTTAACTGGAAGTCATGCTTACTTACTCGCATCTACTAGTATGATACAAAATATCGCTTGTTAATATAACAATGACAGTAATAACAAGAGTTCCACGACCTCATACCTTCACCAAATGATGTTAACCCTTCTGGTGGACGAATTGTACATTTTTAGTCATTGATTTCGCAAATAAGAGCCTCATTTGCATGAATCATATCAGTTGATCATATTCTCCACCCAACGACAGTCTTATCTTAAGAAAGAACACTAATCTAACATCTCCTCATAAATTATCCAAATAAGGTCATGACTTTAATAAATTATATGTTAAATGATGTTCACCTTCACTTAACTTCCCAATGCCGCATGTATTAATTTCCCAGCAGTTAAAACTACTATGATGTTATAGAAAATTCCCACTAATTATGCAAATTAGGTGCACATTTACATAATCAATCTAATGATCCCCTCGTTCTCAATTACATTTAATTTCCTCATTAATTATGCAAATTAGATCCTGATTTGCATAATTGTTATTTAGTCATGTCAAGCATCACTTCTGCTACCTACATACCAAAAATCAAGACAATCCGTCGACTGGTTCTTGAGTTAGTCCTCCTTAGAAGATTTTTCAACAAATGATCCTGCAGTTTCAGGACAAGCTGCTAGGGAGGTCAGCTGCGGTACCAAAGAAAGCCACCAGGGGGCCCAAAATCTAATCATTTCTAGCTCTCATCAAGACCTACCCACCTACCAAGTTTCATGACAATCCATCCATAGCTTCTTGAGTTATGGTGTACACAGACAGACAAACGCTACTGAAAACATAACCTTCTTGACGAAGGTAATAAGAACTTGATTGCAAATCCATTGCCGACATGAAATGCACAAATAAAGTGTTCATTGCACGAATGAATACAGAATGTTTGAAAAGTTCTTGGAGGTAATGCTAAATGACATATTCTGCTTCTTGCCAGGCATAATGGAACCAAGGAACGACTTTGAATCCCCTGTTCATGAGGAGGTCACCACAGATCTACAGACCGTTCCCTCTCCCACTGTTCAGGATGGGAAAGCACCTCCTCTTCAGATTGTATGGAAGAATGTTGTAGTCATGAGCCTCCTACACATGGGAGCCATCTACGGACTGTTCTTGCTGCCCTCGGCACACGTCTACACACTGCTGTGGGGTGAGCTAGCAAACAGGAATCTTCTTAAAGGTTTTGCGAAGAAAAAACATAATAATAATTCTGTTTTAGGGCAAAGGTCAGTATTCCACGCAGGCGCAGAGGGCCCAGTTCTAGTCTATAAAGATGGCATACTGAAACCAATGTAAAGAAGTCTTTTTCTTGGGAAATGTTGTTTTTTAGGAGGTGGATGTTATAGGTAAGGGTTGTAGCATTTTTATTTTGTTGAAAAAACAGACTTTGAGTCATGTTTGTGTTGTCTAGTTCACTTAACACATTTTAAAATATATTTTAAAAGAAGATACAGGTTTCCATGCGGTCATCAGCTGTCCAGAGGGGTCAGATTTCACTCTTGGAGGGTCGGACAGGAGGGCCGCCAGGGGGGTCAGATTTCACTCTTGGAGGTTTGGACAGGAGGCCCGCCAGGTTCCAGTGTATAGATTATTCTGATTTTGGAGTTTTGGACACTTTAGAGGTTGGTGTGCCCTGCCAATGTGTGTTTTTCAAGGTCTAAAACTCAGGTATCTGACTTTTGACCACTTTGTTCTGACATAATTCCCATATATTAACATAGGAAAGCCAATTAGTGGGCCGTGCCCGTTATTCTTGGATCAATGTGTGCCGCCATGTTGGTTTGTGATGTCATGGGTCTGCCATCGTGTTGAGATTGCATCACAAATGGCTCATAAGGCATTCATTGCTGAAGATAGTTAGAGACTCTTGCAAAAGATAATCCATGAAACGTAATATAATGCCATCTGAATTCAAACAAATAACACTGAGTTCTGGCAGTTAACAAGTTCATGTTCATGTGCATACAATTTCAATCCTTAACAGTGCTGACATGTTTGTGTTCTGTAGCTGTGTTCTGTTACTGCCTGTCAGCCCTGGGCGTGACGGCAGGCGCACACCGGCTCTGGGCACACCGGTCCTACAAGGCCAGGCTGCCGCTCAGGATATTCCTCGCCATCATCAACTGTATGAGCTTACAGGTACAGACACGACTGAAACAGATAATTGTAGATATTATACCTCCATGAAATGTTTAGATCTTTTTGGTGAATTTCTGGTTTTATTCATCATTGTAAATTTTTGGCTGATCCTGTGTATGCATTTTTCTACTGGCTCCAATAAGGCATCAAGCATGCATTTAGCATTTCCCTGTCTTATAAGAAATTGAAGACAGGAAAAGAGATAACCTTTTCCGTGACCTTTGACCTAACTTCCTGTCAGTGTCCCGGACGTGCCTAGCACAGGCAACATGTACCCATTTTCTATTTTGCAATTCTTTTTATTAGAACGACATTTACGACTGGTCACGTGACCACCGTGTTCATCACAAATACTCGGAGACTCCTGCCGATCCCCACAATGCAAAGCGCGGCTTCTTCTTCGCGCACATTGGTTGGCTGTTGGTTCGGAAGCACCCGGATGTCATCGCCAAGGGGAAACAGATCGACCTGAGCGATGTGCTGAACGACCCTGTCGTGAAAGTACAGCGAAAGTGAGTAACAACTTCACCTGATATGTTTAGTAAAATCAGTTACTTCGGGTTACGGAAGTATTGTTTTGGATGGGTTTATCTGTGGGTTTGTGTGTATGCTTGTCACGGGGTACGGAAGTATTGTTTTGGATGGGTTTATCTGTGGGTTTGTGTGTATGCTTGTCACGGGGTACGGAAGTATTGTTTTGGATGGGTTTATCTGTGGGTTTGTGTGTATGCTTGTCACGGGGTACGGAAGTATTGTTTTGGATGGGTTTATCTGTGGGTTTGTGTGTATGCTTGTCCGGACAAAGTAGATTGACAGCACTTGGATGGGGGATTTCAAATGATGACGTAGAAAAGATTTTAATTTGTTTAAAGTTAAAACTTTTGATCCAACACAAAGGTAATTTCTCACCT
Organism: Branchiostoma floridae x Branchiostoma japonicum; assembly: GCA_013266295.2. Lineage (NCBI taxonomy): Eukaryota > Metazoa > Chordata > Leptocardii > Amphioxiformes > Branchiostomatidae > Branchiostoma > Branchiostoma floridae x Branchiostoma japonicum. The sequence goes on along the minus strand of CM023837.1, from coordinate 5,133,918 downwards.
AGAGCTTTCGACCAGCACCTCTGGTCTTCCTCGGTAGACTGATCCAGTGAGACTGTCACGTGGCTTCATTGAAGTGTCAGTCTACCGAGGAAGACCAAAGGTGCTGGTCGAAAGCTCTAGGTGAGATATTACCTTTGTGTTGGATCAAAAGTTTTAACTTTGAACATGTAACTACCAACACAAATAAACTTTCAGAATAGAAGGTTTTAATTCGTTATTCCGTCCAGACTGTACGTACCTGCAGCCCTGCTGATGTGCTTCATTGTTCCCACCCTGGTGCCGAGACTCTGGGGGGAGAGCCTGGTGAGCGCGTTCATCAGCGCCGTCTTGCGGTACGTCCTGGCACTGAACGCGACGTGGTTCGTGAACAGCGCAGCGCACATGTGGGGCAACAAACCGTACGACAGGTTCATCAACCCTTCGCAAAACTTCCCGGTCGCCCTCCTAGCTATGGGTACGTGTCAACTGATTCTTTCATTCCTGTACCATTTTATACCGTAGTAGGTCTTACAAATATCGCAAAGAAATTGTACATTTGTGACAAGCTCGCAAGCGGTTAAACGGTATATGTTGACTTCCTTAGGTGAGGGCTGGCATAACTACCACCACACCTTCCCTTACGACTATGCCACTGGCGAGCTGGGCTGGAAAGTCAACGCCACAACCGTGTTCATCGACGTCATGGCGTGGCTGGGCCTGGCGTATGATCGCAAGAAAGTCTCCCCGAACACTATCCGTGCCAGGGTGTCCAGGACAGGGGATGGAACATGGAAAAAGTCGGCACAGTCTATGTTCTAGTAGTATGTTTTATTGCATAAGTGCTTCATTACAGTGGGGTTTTCCTCCACAAATCCAATCCTTGAGAGTATCCATGAAACAAGATACAATGTATGACAAAGAGAGTTCTGGATTATACAATCTTGATACTACAATAAATTGCTGTAACATTTTCACCTGTGGCCGTCTAAACAACACATCTATCACTTTTTAAAACGCCATTCTAAAAAGGCCAGATGGCATTCAGAAATACTGTTTCCTTATTATTACTAAGATTGACTAACATTTTCTTATATTGCATTGATAACACAATACATGGTGGCGACACACTCGTTGACTTGTTGTTGACTTGTCCATGAAAACAAAGGACAATACATAGATATAAATATAACAAATTAATAAATAAATAAATCAGTAAGTACATGAAACAATATGATAAGAATATATAAGAACGCAGTATGCAAGGAGATGATTTGAGTGTTAATGCAAGGAGGTCCTTGGTTAATGTAACCAGACCTAGGAAAGTGTGGAGTTATTTACGAAGTTAACCAGACCTAGGAAAGTGTGGAGTTATTTACGAAGTTAGCTTTGGCGTGAGTTTTGAAAATGTTGAAAGATGGACATAGCTTTAATGTTTTGTTTAAGTTATTGGCTGCAAAAATGATGAAATTAGTTTTTTTGACATTTAAAGACAATTTATTTGTTTTGAACCACATATTTACTTTATCTTAAGTTCTTCATTCACGGTGGTTACTAAAGTATTGAGATTCTTGTGAGACATGAATAAGTTTGTGTCGTCTGCAAATAGAAGACTGAATATTTTTTGTAAAACAAGTGGCAAATCATTTATATAAATAAGAAAAAAGTAGGGGTCCTAAAATAGACCCTTGAGGAACGCCACTCCGAAGTAGGTTAGGACGTGATTTGTAGATGCCATTGTTAATATTGTTTTCTATTCGAAAGGTAATCTTTGAGCCAGCTATGATTTGTGCTTTGGAAGCCATACAAGTGTAATTTATCCAGCAAGATGTTGTGATCAACGGTATCGAATGCTTTAGAGAGATCTAAAAATATACCTTCAGTTATTTTATCAATTGAAAGGGGCATATAAGTAGAGAATTTTCTACGGAATCCATATTGATTAGAGTGAAGGATATTATTGGTGTATCGTTGTAGTGAGCGCTGGTCTTGTCACCTATGTACATCCTGAAAAGAATAAACAAAATTAGCATTCATGATGTTTTTGCTTCGTTTGTCAATGGATAAGAAATGCCATGTGTATCATCACTGGGTGTCAGTGATTTCAGTACCTAGCATGTTTACATCAAGTACCTGGAATGACTTGGCATATCAAGGGAAAACGAAGGCGGCATGGCGAGGTCATCCACTTGTTGCTCAACTCGGATGGTGTGTAAGCAGCGCAGTTTTCTCCGGGCGGCTCTTTCCGCTGACACCAATTGCTGTACGTCCCAAATGAAGTACCGTCCACCCACTCATAGACTCCTTTCATGCGATGCAGGCCGATCCAGAAGGGAATGCTGTTGTCCACGTTCATCCACAGGGAGTAGATGAAGGCGTCGGCATCAGCGTCTTTGGGCATGGCAAGGAAGCCGCCGTCTTTGGTACAGATCTCGCGCGCTTCGTAGAAGGTCTTGTCCATGTAGACGACTTTGAAGCAGAATCTTCGCCATTTGGTGTAGTCTTTAGGACAAGACACTGTGAACAGTAAGTCACACGTCGAACGATCATCGAACAATCGCATACTGAAGGCATTTTGGGGATAGTCATGCATGTGTCCTGCAAAACCGTACAACGAGCTACCGCGTCATAAACGATGTAGGGGAAATCATAAATGATATCGCAAAAATGACCATAATTACCGGTAGGGCATGTCTTCACTTCTGTTGGACCAGGCGGCCCCACGTTCCCTGGAGGGCCCATTGGCCCCTTTTCTCCTTGTGGTCCAGGGGGGCCAGGAAACCCAGGGCCAGCTGGCCCCATGGCCCCCTTTTCTCCCGGAGGTCCAGGTGGACCGGTAGACCCGGGGCCAGGTGGCCCCATGGGCCCCTTTTCTCCTGGAGGTCCAGGTGGACCGGTAGACCCAGGGCCAGCTGGTCCCATGGCTCCCTTTTCTCCGGGAGGCCCGACAGAAACAGGGCCAGCTGGCCCCGTGGCCCCCTTTTCCCCGGGAGGCCCACGTGGGCCAGGAGGTCCTGCCACTCTTGCCCTGCCTGAAATCAAAACACATTCAGCACACACACAGTTCTAACACACAGATGTTTCGTTGACAGAAGTACAAAAATGAACTATGTAGCATCAAACATATATATGACGTATCCAATTGTAAATTTGTACAATTAGACAATGCACTAAGAAGAGAACACACCCATATTGGATTACTCTCTAAAGTTTTATTCTGTGAAGTTGGAACAAACTGCTTACCTTCCAGCTCCTGTAAGCGTGCTTGAAGCTTCCCTATCTCTTTGGCGAAAGTAAATCGTACTGTAACAACAAGAAATCTCCCCTCACTTCCCGTGACTTTACAGGCTGTATTCAAATAACTACGGACACACAAGCTTAAGCATACAGACAAACACACAAAACCTCCGTGCATGCAGGTAAGAAGAAACATGATCGAAGATCACAGTCGCTAAACAGTGCACAAAACAACAGGATCTCTCCAGTATCATCATGTCATCATATTTTCAATGATAAATGGGAAGCTGACCTGCAAAATATGTCGACAGTACTGCGATAAACACGACGAGGACAGGGACCAGGATTTGCCAGCACCGACCGAGACAGTCCGTCTTGCTGTCAGTGGTCGCATCGCGGGTTTCTGTTGGAGAGAACAGTAAAGTATCATTGGACATTCTGGAATTAAGTACGAATCATCTACACATGTAACGTTATATGTTATATGTGATATATGTATATGCTGCATATTAAAAGGGGATCGCTACCTCATGCATTTGTATGTTGTTTATGGTTATGAAAGAATTGAAAAAAACATTCCAATCAAACAATAATTATATAAATAAATCGATTCACAAATGAACAAATCTAGTGAAAAGAAAAGCTGACACTAGTTAAGCAAAGTAGCCCTAAATGAATTCTCACCAAAAGGAAAGGTTCGGGAAAATCAAGCAAAACGTTTAATTGGCGCCAGAGGGTATGCATGAGAAAATACACTTAATATGTGTGCAGCAGTTTATTTAGAATCACACTGAGAACCACACAAAGCAAGGCAAAACCATGACGCTGTGACCAACTGTGACTGGAAACGTTTTACCTGCGCTAGCGCTAGAGGCGTACATGGGGTTGGGTATCCCCGGTAGTACACGGGTAGTCGCAGCGGTGGCCGCATGTGCCTTATAATCAGGCTGCTGCCTAGGTGTGGCGCCTGGAGAAAAATTACAGAAATATATCTTAGATTAAACTGTAGAAGGAGCTGAAATGTCTGAAACTTAAAGCTTGCTATCTGTTTTATACAACAGTTTAAAATAACAACATATCACCACCTGTACGGGACTTCTGCTGCCCTCCCGACATGATGCCACTTGTCAGGTTTCTGCACAGCAAAAACACGTCCTGTACCAGGCAAGGCACTTGTTGACTGAAGCAAAGCTCCAGACTCAAAGTAATATGAAGCCTTACATCGCGAAATTACAAACGAAAGATGAAACAAAATAATTTTGGCTGGGCAAGGACATTATATCAGACATATAATGTCCTTGGGCTGGGTAAGAAACATCAGTCATTTCACAGTCGAGACAAATCATATGAATACGTAATCAGTTTGTTTGCTACACAATGAAAGTAAGCAGTAGAGAACAAACAGCCTTTTATGTTGTCGTGTTGAAAAAATGTACTCTTATTGGATACATTTATACATACTTACGTCATATGAAAATACCTTTTCTAGAATGATTCCACATAAGTATATAGTCTCCGACAATCAGCAAGACGACATCGACAACTTTCACGAAATGTATGGTAATTCTATTACCAAAGAATCAAACCTATAATGAATAAGACATCAGCAACAAGAATCCATGCACTGGGCCTTTCTTTTAGAATTTAAATGACTTATTTAGAAATTAAAGAGCAGCTAATTTGCGGCTAAGATAGGCTAGTCTTCACGACAATGGTCAGTTCAAAAGCGCCATCTAACGACCCAGGTTGGTGAGATACCCTAAGTAGTCATATCATACCGCAGCTCTGATTAGTCGTTCCAGGCTCGACATGAAACAAAGGCTTTCATTGGCCAGTTGGCGTTCGATTGTTACGTAACGATAGAATATCAACAAAGCTGGTCACTGGGAAAAGCAGTTACGTCGGTTGGCTTTGTTTACTTGGATAACACAGGTCTAGGTGAGTAGGAAGCTTGTTCGTTTGGTAGTTTATCTTTTTCTAAATTTTCAACTTGGTCGTTGCAACATAACGGAAACAAAGAACCTAGTTTAATTGTCAACATGGGGGGGGGCGTTGATGGCTACTACGTACAACTGTACTTCGCAATAGTACAATGTTGTTTTGTTTGTCTGTCATAGTTCTTAACGTACTGTTGTAGCCTTGATTAGAGAAACAACTGGCAGCACATTTTGAAAGATAACATGGATCGACACACGTAATTCTGGGAGCAATGAAATTGAACAAGTTTCGTCAAAATAATTGACCAACAGTGGCGAAACAGTAAAAACTTTTGCTAACTTCGTAGTCTGCTCCCCATGAAGACCTAGTACATTACAGTGGTCCTCCTCACAGCAGATATCAGGCCAGTTACTAACAAACAAACTATGATAAACGTATGTTTTTTTTTTCCTGTTATTGTTCTGAAACAAGACATCTTCAATATAACTACTAGAAGTCTGTTAACGGTGGTCGACAATGTAGTATGTAAGGATAGTTGCTGCAGTTGATCGTATTTTCTTGTTCAAATGCAATGTTATTTTCGCAAACATTCAGTTATACAAAACTACAGCTTTTTATGTCGTCACAAGGCGGCGTAGTTTTCTCCCCGACGCTACAATGAGTGGAAACGTTGCTAGGCAACCTGGTTGTTGGCAGCGCCGCCATGTCTAACGACACGACGCGACCACAGAGGACTTCTCCGTGAAACATCAACTAAAACATGGGCCTTCACGACAAAAAAGGTTTACATAAAACCGGTATAAACCCACAGCAAGATATGCAGCAAGTTCAAGCACGACAAAGGTAAGATTTCACTTTATTTCGTTTTTTTTTCAATAGGGATCACTCTCAGTCGGAGTCAATCGTGTTGCTACATTGTTACAGTTAGTCCTATCCTGTAACCTGACCCGTGTCTATAGACCTATGTTTGCCACATACAGCTGTAACGTTATGTATCTTGTAACTAAGGACTGTTTTATGTCTAGCTCACTACACAATGTCAATGCAGCATTCGTATTCACTATAAGTTTGTATCAAACTGCGTTGCATTGCGATACCCCCCTCCCCACGTTTGCTAACTACTTCGGTTCACTTTTTATCCACTAAGACAAATTATGACGTCGGCGAAGAATACAATAATCCACACGCTAACATTTCAGAAATGTGTTCACCAAGAAAATTGAGTTTGGGTTTTTTCTGGGCGCCATAAATCAATGTCGTTTAATTTTAGGTCACACGTACTGAACTTGATCTGAGGGCACCATTGTTGCTTGGCAACGGTGTTGTTGACAGCAAGGTGATGAACTCGCTACAATCCGCAGGCGCAGACGCTTTTGAACTAACATGGACATGGGTTTTGTTGCTAAGTCAAAGCCGCTATACTTTTGGGCTGCCTGGTATTCCACAAGTCATCCCTTATTGCAACTTTGGTATAAAACTATTGCATTGTGTCATCGCTGTTTAGTACAATGTAACGTTATAATTTGTTCTAGAGCAAGTGACAAGGTCGAGGTCATCTGAGGTCAATTGCTAAGCAACAAGGCTGTTTACAAACAACCTCGCTTATCAGAAGGAGACTGGCCGTGGTCGGAGGCGTCCACAGAAGAGGCCTGTCCCGACAAAATCAACAACTAAACGGTTTTTAACGGCAAATAGAATATATAACAGCATATAACAATCTTTTTCAGGTCCCACAGCACCGCAAAAAGGTAGGATTGCCGTTCTTGTATGTTTGTCGCGCCCGATGTTGCCTGTTTTTTTAATGTGGTGTATTTGCGGCAGTGCACGTAGCGAAAATGTTCTAAAATAACTAAAAAGACGTGAAATATTCATGGTGTCGGACGCTCAGGCTTGTATCGCGTTACTATGGTTGAATGTTGAATATGTACGACACCCAGGCTGTGCTTTGTTCTTATCTAGAAGTATGTAAATATGTTAGTCTAGCTCAGTTTTAGACGGGTTTCAGATTGTTGAGATGTTATCTCGCTGTACGGAAGGAAGGTAAATTATGAGGTCAAAATGGGGGGAGGAATTATTGAGGTCGAATTGGAGGTCATAATGGTCTCCCCACAGACTGGGTAGAATTATGACAATGGAATTAGCACAGAATCAGCGAAAAATTCACAATTTTGAATACAACAAGAAATTCACAAAAACTGTTAATACTTAGTTGTTGTTTTCCTGACGATGTTAGTCCCCCACCCTACTGCTGGGCACTCAGACAGCACTCCTGAGGCCGTGGCCACGTGGGATCCTTTGTTTACTGGGAAATAAATTTAAAAAAAAGAAGTTTACATTTTACACCAAAACAACACCCACAACTACCCCTGACTATACCCACTTCTCTTCTTCAGAACAAGTTAAATAACTAGTGAAAGTTTAGAAATGTACCGTTGAGATGTAGCCTTAACATAAAGTGCAAATGCACTGAAGGTATTACTAGTGTATTACTAGTACTAGTGATGTTATTTTATGACCCTCTTGTGTATATAAACATGAGGCGTAATAAAAAAAATACATGTAACAGAAGGAAGGAGTATAAAGAGATAGAATGAATATGAAATAGAAACGTTACTTCTTGCAAAGAAATATATATTTTGAACACAATGGTGAATGTAGACAAACATGAGATTCGTGGTAAGAAATTAATATTGTCATGAACACTGAACAATACTTATATGATTATAGATTTGACTTGGTCTGTCCTCCCCTCCCCATTTCACCTTGACCTTCACCCTTTCCCCCACATGCACCAATAGAGCCCCCGCACACACGTTTACCTCCCGGGTATTCTCAAGGTTATCCCATTTAAAACAGAAAGGGGAGGGGGGCGGCATGGGCTTCTCTAAATCTGGACATGTACTTAAAGATTTTGTTTTTAATTGTTTCCCTCTCCAATACGTTTCAGTGGGATAGCCTTATTAGGTAACATAACACACAAGAAGGGTACACATGGGGGACAGGGGGGAGGAGTAGCATTGGAGAGTCTCAGGGAGGCAGCCCCCTGGGGAGACCCCAGAGTCGTAGAAAGTTGAGGGGGTGCGGTGTAGGGTGTTGGACTGGTGTTGGTTTGATGAAAGAATTTCATCAATATTTTCAATGCCTTGTATTTTTCCTGTATTGGTGGAAATTTTGTGCGCCGCTGCACGAAGGACTTCCAATCAAAAATTGGCTAAAGCGATACTCCAACCTAAGATATAAATAGGTAGGAATAATGCTGTATGTTTTCTGCTTCAAACATAAATGTGGCAATGTGCATGAGCAATTGTAGCCAAACCACGTACGTTACATCGTAAGTTGTATAAGCTATCTAACGTTATATATGCGATATGACTGCGCTGGCTTGTCTTTACAGAGGAAATGTTTGTACTTATTCGAGATGGGCATTTAGCATGTTCCGTTTTTTTTTCAAGTTATCTCTGCTTCTCTCTTCTTTCTTCTATTTTCATTTTTGTTGCTTTTCCCTTTTATTATTTTTGTCTTTTTTGCCTGCCTTTTCCCTTTTGCAGTTTTTTTTATATTTTTCCTTTTGTACAATTTTTCCCTTTTGTTGTTTTTCATTTTTTTTCATTTTTGCCTGCCTTTTCCCTTTTGCAGTTTTCTTTTTTCGTTTGTGCAATTTTTCCCTTTTGTTGTTTTTCATTTTTATCATTTTTCCTTTTTTGTTGCTTTTTCCCTTTTGTTGATTTTTCTTTGTTGTTATTTTTTCCTTTTATATTTTTCCTTTTTGCCATTTTTCCATTTTGTTGCTTTCTTTTTTTCTTATTTTTCCCTTTCTCTTTCTTCCTTTTCTTCTTATTTCCTTTTAGCTTTCATTCTTTTAGCTATACAATAATATTGTCTTTCTGTATTGTTTTAGCTTGTTCTTTCAGCTGTTTGATAGCAGGATTCTAATGCTTATTTCATTGTTCCAGGGGTCATATTTGTCTGGTTTGTTTCCATTAGCTTGAATTTGTTCATTTAGTTTCCTCTATATGTTTATCTAGAATACTTCCTTATTTTCCATTTTACTTACTTTCCTGCCATTTTTTTTCAGATTCCAGGTGAATACATATGTGGTGTGTGGGCACCGCTTGTATTCCCCCTCTCAACAGAGATACGCATTTTGGCGGGACGGGGAGGGGGCGACTTGTGGACACAATCTACCAACTTCGGATTCAAAACAAAAGAAATACCATAACCTTACTGGAGGAAGGAATCATTTTGATGTTTTCCTTTAAAATAGCATTCAGCGAACTCAATCATCTGAAATAATAGAACCATTACGTCTGTTGAGAGGAACCTGGCTGTCTGTCTTTCCCATCTGTTGGACGGTGACAGGTCTCGCCTCCACGACTAGGGTGCCGTCTGGGCAACAACAGGACTGAAAAAAAAACTTACATTGTCTTTAAATTCGGTCCTGCTGGCTAAACGAGACCACACAAATGAATTTGTAATAGAAATATTCAGACTACCATGAGGATAGCCAGCAAAATGAATCCTGCTACTACCAAGCACAGGGGCATTTCAGAGGAGACAGCCAATCAGCACCAAGGACAAGGCTATGTGATGGACCTAATAGCCAATTAGCACCACTGACAAGGCTGACTGATGGACTTAATGCCCAATCAGCACCACGGACAAGGCCGTATGATGGACCTGATGGCCAATCAGCACCAAGGACGATGTACCTTATAATGATCATAAATGTTTTATTGTCGCAGTTAACCTACATTGTTGTTCTGAAGCAGAATTGAACTGTAATTTACAACATAAAAATTTTCGACTGTCCATTTACACCGGAGTCTTACAGCCATCCCTTGGAGGTGACAAACAGGTATCTTGGACAGATGGACAGAAACGTGTCTGTTTCGATGACCCAAATACATAACTGCATCAGACAATTCCATCTTGCGAGCTATGGTAGTAAAACAAATTGCAGTTTTTCATAATAACTGCACTACTTTGTTTTCCTTGAAAAAAAAAACATGAATCGATGACGCAGTTTGGCATATTGAAATAACGGACGACAATTTCTGACTAATGACCATTTCTTATCAACGATCTGAGCCAAATACATAAATGCATTAGACAATTACGTTTGAGTCCGTGTGTAGACAACGGCTAGGCCGACGAAATGCACGTAATGAGTTTACTGACCATGACTAAAATACTACACACATTGGCGCCCAAAGCTCATATAGGCCACAACGATATTTTAATCAGATTGATGACTATTTAGCTTGGAGTTGGGTTCAGATCTAGCTTGAGAGTTTAGCCTACTGCCTAAAACACACTTCAAAAATGTTCAAAACACAGTCTAGTAAGGTAGTTTAGTACTGTACTAGTATATCCATGGTGGGTTGGAGATGAGATGTTATACGAGTTCGGAAAGGCGGCCATTTTGTTTGTTTTTGTTATCCTGCTTAGTGACGCTAAAAAAACTGTACGAACCGCAGGCAGACTGTGCACGTGTTGCATACCAATATCACCTAGTGAATTTATCGTAATCTAATTTTCGAACATATACTTTTGATTTAATTTAGATTTATTTGACCTGAAATCCTGTGATGTTGTAAATTCCTTTGTTTGATGTTCGCTTGGGTGTCGCCATCATCAACACACCACATACCAGAACTTCAGGGTTTGCAAGGACTGTGAGCAAAGAGACACAATTTTGTGCTTGTGGATTAAATATTCTATTTTTATATTTTAGATTATGAACGCCAATATGTACAAAGTCTCGAAAATGCTATTTGGGGGGAGGCGAATGCGTAACACAACGTGTGTATGAGTATATGTGCAAACAGCGGCTAAGGAGAAGAGATACACGTGACGTGTTCACCGCCGTACGGCAGGCTCCGTACCGTTAATACCGGGCGGTAGGGCGGGCGGCCGCGGCGTGTGAAGGGGATGTGTGCAAACAGCGGCTAAGGAGAAGAGATACACGTGACGTGTTCACCGCCGTACTGTTAATACCGGGCGCGAGGACGGGCGGCCGCGGCGTGTGAAGGGATGTGTGCAAACAGCAGCCAAGGAGAAGAGATACACGTGACGTGTTCACCGCCGGGCCCGGTAGCAGATCGTGGGGAGCGGACGAAAGCTAAAAACAGGCTCCTAAAAAGGCTGACACTCAGGCTCCGACGGGCTAGACTTGGCCGGCGTTCAGCTTTGCGTAGCGTGACCAGCGTACGTATCAAATTCACCGGCGCACGTATGAAATTGCCGACGGTGGGACACGTTCCACAGGGCCGCCGGTAGCGAGGCAACTTGCGCAGCGTTCCAAATTCACAGGCAGGCGTACGAAACTACCCCCGTAGGCATGCAGGTTCCGTACGCACGGCCTATAATTTCATACGTTCCGGTCTTTCATACGCGTATGAAATTCATACGCTACCTGCACCGCTGTACCGTTAATACCGTACCGGGCGGGAGGGCGGACGGTCGCGGCGTGTGTATGAGTATGTGTGCAAATAGCGGCCAAGGAGAAGAGATACACGTAACGTGTTCACCGCAGTGAGGAAAACCACATGCGTGCAAGGTTAGCGCGGCGCGAGGACAAACACGCGTGCGAACAGAGCACGATGCGAGGAACCACACGCGTACAAAATTACGGCGGCATGAGGAACTACACGCGTGCAAACGTACGTGAAACGAAGAACCTCACGTCGTGCAAACCCTCATATTCGTGTCCCCGTATATACCTGCCAGACAATTCATTTTGTTTGCAAGAAAGTTTTGCATATTAAAGTGACGGACGACACTTCTGACCAATGGACATCTCTGACTAATGAACCAAATACATAACTGCATTGGACGATCACATGTGTGAGTATATGGTAGGAAAGAAAACAACTGCATTGACGCAGTTTTTCGACCAATGAGAATCGAGCATTTACTATAAGATTGATAGTTTCTGTCTGACCCTCTCACTCACCGTGCCACAGGTAGATTCCCTCTCACGCCGCGGTACAGACGATCCCAGAGGTTCACTGACGCAGTGCCCACAAACTCTGACATTCAAACACCGACGCTGTGAGATTCGGGACCAAATTTAGCCCAACGTCTAAACCTTCCAGTTCTCAGGTGAGATGAAGTTACTTATCTTATTGCTTACATTACATCACCAGTTGTCTACAGATGACGATAGATTACTATTACAAAATTATTATAATTTTACAAATAGATGAAAACCGACTACGCAATGGAAAGCTTTATACCATAATTATTTTGACAAGCGGTCCAATGTTTGTAACAAAATAATTAGTTCCCACCGACTAGAGATAGAAAAGGGACGTTATGTAAAGGGAGACTGGGCATGTATTATACTATTGATGCGGTGGGAAAAAGAAAACATTTCATTTGTAAATGCCCTCATTATGAGGCTGAAAGAGACAGTTTTCTTTTTTTTTTCATAATTACCATAATCTCTCCGAGCTTTCTCCGTCTAGAAAACCTTTTAAAAAAAGACATTTCTACCGAAATCACAAAAACCACTAATTGAAAACATGGGACTTCCTCCTTAAAAGTCAAACCCCTCTGATCAGTAAAGTGCGTAGAAACACCAGATAGATCTGTAGACTGGACGTTTCTCACCTCTTCACATACTGTGTGTTACCCTGCAATCAGCCTATAGGCACGAGTTTGCAAAAAAAAAAGTGAATAAACCATTAAATGTTGGCACACTTTTGTCCTGCTATGTCTTAAAGTGGTAGGAGCAATGTAGCCATTTTGTCTATTTGTTTCTTTCCATAGGAAGCGTCTTGTTACAGAGTGCGCTGTCACGACTCAAAATGGCATCTCTGACATCATTTTTACTTTTTACTTTGTTAACCATTACTATTGGAAAAATTGTTGATTACACCGGGCGTAACTTATCACGTGTTCCGATAGATAAGATCAAAGATGCCTTTGCTGTAAGATTATCAGATAACAACATAACCGACCTTGGTTCTTTCAATTCATCCCCATCCATACGATATCTCTACATCGACAACAATAAGGTAAACAACATTTCTAGGCAAACATTTGAAGGGCTAGCTGAATTACTGTATCTTGATCTCAACAAAAATTACATTTCTTCCCTTCGCCCGTTCACCTTTTCTGCCGTTTCGGCGTTGTTGGATCTTTACCTCACTAATAACTTCATTTCTACCATATCAGACAACGCATTTGATGGCTTGGCAAATTTGGAATATCTAGATCTTTCTGCAAACCGTCTTTCTGTCTTTCCAACACAAGCCATCAAGTTAATCCCTAGCAACCACATCCATCTGGTTATGCTTCGAGTCAACAAGATCAGCCGAATATCGACAGATATAAAAACAATGCATCCTTTTACTTCTTACGATTTACAAGGCAACCCTTTGATGTGTTCCGATGAATTAGCAACGCGAGGGAATACGCGTTACCCAGGATACAATATAAGGTTATCCTATTATACAATCATCACAGGACAAAATCCATCTTTCGTTCAAAAAACGACGTTTATCAAAAAACGTCATAAATACTTTGGTGTTCGTCCCCGTATGCTCCACGTAGTTGAAAATAATTATATTAATATAGATCTGCCCTTCGTCAGATCTTTCATGTATGACTATTATTGGGATACTCCAACTGGAAGATACCGAATCAGACCTGGAAGTGGAACGACACAGGTTACTGTTAACAGGTTTCATGTCAGAGACTCTGGTCTATACACTTGTACAGAACACAGAGGCCATATCGAAATTAAGTATGATGTACTACTGTGTATGATTCGGCCACCCAAGGAGGAAGAACAAGACCAGACTGAAATGCCTAACACTACCAACACCTGTCCCTTTTTTACCAACCAGTCTTGTTGTCGGTCACAGGATCGCCACAAGTTCTGTGTTCAGAGCAACTTGACTCTACAAACAAACCATGAACGTGGACATAACGCCTTATCAGTGATTGTACCTGTTAGTGTAGCTGTCAGTCTTATAACGTTATTTCCTATGGCTATACTTTGTTGGAGAAAATACCGTGCTATGCCTAGCCCTCAAGTTCCTCACACCGTTACTGCAACATGGCACGCTGGGGAACAAGCTGCGGCTGTCTGTATCTCTGCTCCCGTGGCCGGTACGGTAGAACGTTCGGCAGAGGTGGAATCCAGCGGGAACCATCCATTTCTCAGACGTTTGCAAGAAAATCAGTCAACCACAGGTACAGCACAACATAGTTCGGACCCTCCTGCAGTGCACACTACACAAGTGCAGATTCATCGTTACCGGGACGATGATGCTGCAGATCATGATGAGGACGACGGTCTATATGAGGATGTGGACGGTCACACTTACGCTTCGGCAGCACCGCCTCCATTACCAGTACTCAGCGATGACAACAACGCAACTGACCATTGTGAGGACGACGCTATGTATGAGAATGTGGATAATCACCACTCTATAGAGCCGTCTTCTACACCTATATTCGGGGACAACCCAGGACTGGAGGCTACAAGTGCCTCGGTAAATACGAATTTACCACAAGCTATTGCTTACTGCTGTACTGAGAATGCCAGCCAAACCGAAACGACCTGCTCTCTTTCGAGAAGTGGCTTGTATTCACAACCTCACAATGTGAATCATAGAACATATCCGGGACAATACAATCTCACAACAACTTATACCTGTGCGGGGGGTGCCAATCAACCCGAAACGAGTTCCTCTCTTTCAAGGAGTAGCTTGTATGGACAGCAGTCAGACCACATAACCCCGGCCCGTGATGTTACCAGAACTGACGACCACACTGCAGAAGCAGTGAACGTCCTGTATGAAAGTATGTAATGTAGAGTGACTACTATATGTACCGTGTAGTCCGTGTTTGAGCTCTAGCACATAAAATAGGCCACCACACTTACTATGCTGTGGCCTACATAGGACATATCCTACATATTGAAAAATGTGGTTGAATAGGCTAGGGCTGTGCCCTCTCAGGCAATAGTCCTTGGCCTAGCCTTGACAAGGATGAAACTACATGTATAATGGAAAGGTTTCTCATAAAATGTAGTGGTTGTCGTCCTTGTGATTATATGTAACTCAAATAAGATTATGCATGTAGATATAACCCCATGATGCTTCATCTGATTACTAAAACCTCAAACGAACACCCAAAAAGGTCACGTGAAAAAAGGCACGTGACTATCTGACTGTTTATCGTCTGCACATGACGTCATCAGCCACTCGTACCATGGCGCCCGCCGAGAGCAGCACCGCTGAGGTGCGTACATCAAAGTACTCCTCCAACGGCGTGCAAGAACAGCCGCACGATCAACCACTGCAGATCGTCTGGAGGAATGTGTTTTTCATGTCTCTCCTGCACATCGGGGCGATCTACGGGCTGTTCCTCCTCCCTCAGGCCCATACATACACAACCGTGTGGGGTAAGTCTGAACATTCACCGTAAGTACTCTTACACATGTATGTTAGAGCTATGTTGTTGCAGCAATGCTTCAAATTTAAACCTTTCATACATTGACTTCTATTAATCAAGCTCAGTCCATCGTGCTCATACACTAAAACTAGTTTGCCAACTTTTTATCTGGACAAGGCGACCCATTCAGTGGCCCAAACTACATGTTCTGTCAAGTTGTTCTTGAGCATATGGACATTGGTAACGTAAGTTACCTAACAGCCCGTCTTCACATAACGTTATTGTAGCTGTAGATGTTGCAACAGCCAACTATATAGACAGTTCAAAAAATTTGATATAGTATTCATGCACAAATTCACTCAGGGATATACAATACAAGGACTTTTACTCCTTCTGGTGTATACTCTTGATGGCATCAATGAGCGTCAAATATTTGAAGCTCCTTGATTGCATTCATGGCAAGTAACCGCAGGCAAGTAACTGTACATCTACCTTCTTACGTAATCTTTAAACAACTTCGACCATATCAGGACAACGCACACATCCGGGTTTCTGTGGTGATATCTGAGTAAAGGAAGTCAAGATCCACACGTGCCCTACAATAGGCTACATGTGTTACAGAAGACAGGATATACTAGTAGTTAGTCTAATTAGAAGGCTCTACGATCCAGTTTTTGGGGGGAGGGGGGGCTTATAATGTGCTTTTTTTCTGAAAGCATATCTGTTCTCGTCTTGTACGCAGCCCCGCAAGAACCAGATCAACTACCGAGATTATAAGTCCCAATGAAGCCCGAATTGAGCCTGCCAAGGAGGCTAGAGTGTAGTGCTATAATTCTTGGAGCTCCAGGCAGACAAAACTTACAAAAAGCGAAAAGATGCCGGAAGCCACTCTTGTTTGTATAGATTCTACAGCTCAGTGCTACTCTTTTCACCACGACTTTTTATCTCCAGCACGACCTGCCCACATAGCGCAGTGGTAGATTGATTCATGTCTGGTTACATGTCAAGTCTTTTATCTGGCTCAACAGAACAACATAAAGGGAACATAAGTTCACCACCAGCCTCTCCACTAAAGGCACCTCAGTAACCGCCACCGACGTGAAAGTACGCGTACACCCTGCACATCAAAGGAAACATACGTACAATGACAAAAAAAGGGAAGCGTTCAAGACAGTGCGTGTTGTTTTCATTCAATTACTTCCGTATATGTACTCCTAGCAAGACAAGAGCTAAAGATTTTTTTTTGTTCTGGCGTCCAGATTCCAGTGCCATGGGACTGCTGTAGCACAGGGAGATGAAAACACCCAACAAGAAAAAAATATCTCTTCAGTTGTGCCGATAAATTCACATAAACTCTAAATACCTCCCGTGGGTTTCTTATTAGAAGTAAAATCTGTAGCAATATAGCTTAGCAGCTATTTCTTTATTTAGCAGTTATAGGTTTCTAACTTTTTGTGTGCGATTTTGGGCCCACAGCGATATTTCTTCACTACTTCAGCGGCGTTCTGGGCATCACGGCGGGGGCACACCGACTGTGGGCACACCGGACCTACAAGGCCAGGTTCCCGCTCAGAGTAGTCATGGCTTTGGCCAACTCTGTAGCATTCCAGGTACAGATATAACACTGTGCTACCGCAGAATTACACGAACTCTCTCAAAACAATACAGCGAAGCAGCGAGTAAGTTTTAAAGCACGTCACTTTGTCAAAGGCAGTGTGACCTCCTTGGGAAAACCATTGCATGGAAAACCGGCGACTTAAGTTTTAAGGAAAAGGTGTTAGTAGACTTCCCGAATCTTTAAGTAGCAACAAGTTATATTTACATTTCCTCCGCAGAATCATATACACGAGTGGTCACGTGACCATCGGTGCCATCACAAGTACTCGGAAACAAATGGCGATCCCCACAATGCCTCGCGCGGCTTCTTCTTCTCCCACTGTGGTTGGCTCCTCGTCAGAAAGCACCCGGATGTCATCGCTAAGGGGAAACTGATCGACCTGAGCGACTTGACGGCTGATCCTGTCGTCAGATTTCAGAAAAGGTACGTACTTGGTTAGGGATGCGATGGATTGTTGAAGAAAAAAGAAACATGCAAAGATTTGCACCGACATGACAATAAAGATAAACGTGACAGAATAAAAGACATAAAACAGAATTAGTGTGAACTATAGACCTGAAACAGAATTAAACCAACGTTTTGCCACTCCATTTATTTATTTATTTATTCATTAAGATTTACCTTTGCATCCTTCTTCCCTTTTCCAATCTCTACTACAAACGTGTACTCCCCACTCCTAAGAATAGAAGTCGTGTGTCATCATTTAAGGCTTGGAAAACACACAAAAAAAGTATCATAATTTCAATATTTGTTGCAGACTAGGGCCAAGGCACACTCGTCGTATGTTCGTCGTTCGATGGCAAACTAAAGACATTAGTGGGATAGTCATGCATGTGTCTTACAAAATTCGGCTGTATTAGTACGAAAAAAGGTTGTCTTAGAGCCTTGTCGGTGGTTATTTCTGTCTCAGCCTGCTTGAAAATTCTACGACATCAAAAATTACGACGACCTACGACGACAGTGACCGCGCCGATAGTGAGTTCAGCACCAAGGACAGGACATGTCCAGTCATGGAAGCACGTCGGCAGAACGTACTGCGCCTGCGCGAAACCCGTAATGTAGTATGCATAGCACTTCGGCAGAACGTCTCATATAAGGTTGAATACGCGTATATAAGGGTGACATCCCGTCTGTAGTTTTCAAATGTTGTGTAGAAAAAGATATGGTCTGCAACAGGCAAAATTCTAATGCAACGTTGACCAAAAATCCAGCAAAAATCCAGGTTTTGCGCAGGCGCATTACGTTCTGCCAACGTGCTAGTCATGGATGATTTTCTTAATCGTTTTTTTTTCAATTTCTTTTTTTCTAAATCTCTCAAAACTTGAATGACATCATTGAAAGAACACTGAAAATTCTACGACTTCAAAATCATACGACGGCCTATATACAACCAATGTGACCACGCCGTAAGTCTTCATCAGTATGCATACCTCTGTTCTTTATTTCTTTCCTTTTCTGTACAGGTACTACTTGCCGTCCGTCCTGCTGCTGTGCTTCACCCTCCCCACGGCTGTCCCGATCCTGGCATGGCAGGAGACCGTGGGGAACGCCTTCTTTATCGCCGTGCTGTCACGTTACGTCTTCACCCTGAACGCCACCTGGCTGGTGAACAGCGCAGCGCACCTGTGGGGAAACCGGCCGTACGACCAGTCCATCCGCCCGGCGGAGAACCGCTTCGTGTCATCTGTGGCTGGGGGTAAGAGTTGTAAGATAAATTAAGCTATCAATGGAGCCAAAGGGTTGAGTGTATCGTGATAAGTGATTGGGAATAACGCATGAAAGTCGCGTGCATGATTAATGAGGAAATGCTATAATTAATCTCCAAGCAGATGTCTGGCGGCAAAAGCGTTACGGTCAGAGCTGGCCATCTAGAGAGTCCTCAGCCCTGGTGGCGATTGGACACTCCTCTGGCCAATGGATACTGTCTTGCCACCGTAGGATCTGCTTGGAGATTAGCTATAATGCCTTTGTTGTAAATGACGGGAGTTTTTGTGTTATCACCACTCCAGGCGAAGGCTGGCACAACTACCACCACACCTTCCCCTTCGACTACGCCACCGGTGAGCTGGGCTGGAGAATCAACCCGACCACCATGTTCATAGACCTGATGGCGTGGACGGGACTGGCGTACGATCTCAGGAGGGCGTCACCGAACGTCGTCAGGGCAAGGGCGTTACGAACAGGGGATGGGACGTGGAGGGAGCATGCGTACTGAATTCTATGACGAGTTTATATCCACTTTATACCTTAACATACACAAATGTGAATAATGTTATTACCTACTGGAGGTATTGTTTTGGGTGTGTTTGTGTTTTTGCTTGCCTGTGTTCATAGGTATGTGAATACAGTAGATTGCGCGGCTCGGACGCTAGCTGGTATCATTCTAACTCATATATGTCTCTGTATGAAATTGAGCAATAGGGTAGGTACTTGTGTAATGTAGTTTCCAGTTCAGTGTCCGGTAACGTCTTTGCACCAGAAGTAAGAACACTTTGTACATCTACCGCAAGATGTCGCTATTACAAAATCCTTACACATTGAGCGTGACTCTCAACTTGCTTACGACGTGTACGTCTGTCGCTAGCGCGACTCGGCATGCACAAAGTCACCAGACAGAGGATATCAGCAGTTCCTGACCCATTAAGAGCGATGTGAAAGGATCCCAGTTGGATTGCATCTAATGATAGTGCTAGAAATGTGAGATCTATAATTCATGGCAGCATCCTTATGGGACACGAGTTAGGCCACACCGACTTAATTTTATGGATGACATCCGCGCACGCATTGATTTTCGCCTGTTCTCCAAAAAAAAAAATCATGTCTTTCGAGGCTTCACGGAACTCCGAAACTCGGCTGGAACTCAGTACAGACTGCCGACTCATAAATGCCGCAAAAGGGCGGCTTATCGTAAAACGAAGGAGGAAGCTGTGAAGGAGGATGAGACCTGAACAAGACTATCTACATCCACCTCCCGCAAATAGAAACTTGTTTGTTTGATGCAGTCACTGTGTCCTATGCTTCAATTCGCAATACCGGCTTTGTATTCCTGCAGCATTTTTTTTTCGCCCTCTCGCATTAGATTTGTGGTCACCAGAGGATGTCATCCATAAGATTAAATCAGTGTGGCCTTACCTGATACACATTCAAACACGCCACCCCGAGGATGAGCCGTAATTTCCCAACCGTCACGTAATGAAGTGAGATCGTGCACATCTAGAGCCTCCCTCTCCCTGACGTGCGTGGGCAAAAATCGCGAGTGTCAGATCAGGGTTGCGTTTGCGGTGGCTTGGGTACCTTGGTTTGAAATAGGCACGTACACGTATACTGCAAGTACTAGAGGACGTGAAAATGCATAAGGACATGTACTTTATTGCATGTTGTAAGAATAGTAAACAAGAAAAATGTAAGGATGTAAAGTAATGGTCTATGTATTGTACTTGTATCACAAGTTTCAGTGATACCGTGAAATGCGAAATAAAAACATAAAAATGCAACTATTTGACGGACATGCAGCCACTCTCTCATTGGTTTAACCGCTAGTAGATTGCTATGGCATCATTGGTTAAACTGCTAACTTTGATGGACAGTCAGGATCGGTCTATAGTGCAGGGCGTGGGCACGACTAGAACAGCTGTTAATGATGGCATCTCCTCGTGTTGGTCTGGCCTGTTAGCTGGATCTGACAGATGAGTTGATGAAAAGACCGTTGTCTAAATATCACGTGCTGTACGTGTAGTACGTGATGGTTCGTCTGTCCCCCGAATTGAGGTTGATAGTAGATTCATCCTACGCATGACAGTTACTTGGATTACTGAGCTCTATATAAATCACGTGTGCTCTTCAAGTCTCATTTATGAACCATTGGGTTTAATGAGAAAATATGAACCTTTTATGACCACATATCTACCCAATGAAACGATATTTATGGCATTTATATCGGCCATGTCGGCAAGGGGCCCTATTGCACGTCAGTGCCTGGCCTATGGCTCTAATGCCCTTACTTCCCTTACCACTCCTGTCAGTAATAAACAAGCCTTCATCTCAAATACTTTTTATATCAAGTAGAATCGACGGACGGGAATGTGCCCTTACACTTTTAGGGTACCACTCGGACTAATACGGGAACAAGAAATTCAATGACACGCGCGTAGGCTGTCACACAGTACTGCCTTTCTACCGACCTAAGGCTCTAATGCCCTTACCACTCCTGTCAGTAATAAACAAGCCTTCATCTCAAATACTTTTTATAAGACTCAACGTTACCTAGTACCTACTTTTCCGTTGGGTAAAATGGTGGCCCTGGGGACAGGTGGGATCTACAAATTATTTGTCTGGTCCTGTCTAGACGACCGAGCACGTACATGATCATCAGGACTGCGTGCGGACAGATCTGCCAACAGTCACGCAGCTATCTGAACTTGTCTCTATGGCTATGTAATGATGAATTACCTTCGCTGAGGTTATCTTTTCGGTTGCGTGTATGTGTACGTGTGTGTGTATGTGTGTGTCTGTCACTGTGTGTATGTGTGTGTGTGTGTGTGTGTGTGTGTGTGTGTGTGTGTGTGTGTGTGTGTGTGTGTGTGTGTGTGTGTGTGTGTGTGTGTGCGTGTGTGTGCGTGTGTGTGTGTGTTATATATACATATAACTTGAGATGGATCTTTAATAAGATATTTGGTCTGTTGGTAAAATAAAGAAATGATCAGATCATGGGGCCCTAGCGGCTTTCCATTGCACTTCAGCAGTACTTCAGATTTTGATGTCTCGTGTTCTTCATGGACATGTTACGATCATGATTTTTTCATTCCTTTTGTAGTACTGGGACAACTCTTAAAACCGGCGAATGATATCCTTAGACAGTGCACATTAGGGAAAAGGGTGGCGCCTCCGTGTTTGTGTATGCTCACTCCGGATCAGTTCGCCGTGTTCTCGGAGTCTTTGGAAACATTTCAATAAAATAAACTTTCCTAGCTCTCACACGCACACCCACACCGTGGGAACCGTGTGGTCTGTTATTTCTGACGACCTGCCATTCTGCCTGTCAATCTTCCCCCACGCACGTGCTGGCAACCTACTCTGTCCGGACAAACTGACACACAAACTCACAGCTCAGCCACCCAAATCAATACTTCCGTACCCAGAAATAATAACGGTTAATCAAGAAACTGGATGGCACCGACAGGCAGGCGAGACGACCCACGACCCACCTGGCGCTGACGTTCCGCACGTGACGCGGGATTAAACCAGTTGGAACCACGGTCCTTAGATGTGAACAAGCTGTTATACCAGTGGAAAGGTTACTGCAGTAATTTGTTGGAGTCAGGCATACCAAGGTGCGATGGAATCGTACTCAACTATACACAGGGTCACGTCACCAAGACTTAGTTGAAAGTTGAAATCCTTCCTACACCTGTCGTTGTATAGGGCAGTGCCCATCTCCGTTTCTGTAGCCCTTGGGCTACGCAGTTATGCAAGCACTACCAAACTATGTAGTGATTGTAACTATAACGTCCTTGACTTCAACCGAGGGACGCATCTGTCAACGCGCTAGCTACAATAACAGTCATCTTGAATAAAAGCCAACGACGAACAGCGTTCAGGGCGTTTTTGAAAAATGTTGTATGGCTCCAAGCGTGAGAGGTTATTGCATCTCGATATAATTTGTGGGGGATTTGCGAAGGTCAAGGGCTTCCCGGCACGTACTCAGCCATCGGCTGATCTATAAACTATAAACCAACCACCACTGATGCATCGACTGCACGCGGTGATATGTCGTGCGTGTGAATGCGTGATGTTCAAGGCCAAGCCAAAATAGCCTCAAATCCTGCCTTGAACGCTATACCACCTTCTTTAGAGTGGAGCGGGTATAGCTTCCACTAAGTCGGCTGGATTTCAGGCTAATTAAAAAGGCCCCACAACTTTTGGCAGGGCCTACACAGGTCAGCTCGGCGGCACTAGGACCAATGCCCCGAGGAAATTTTGTCTCGACCCCTCGCCCAGATCCCCAGTTAGGATAGGCCCTTTAACACTATTGAATTCTTCCAGGCAAAATCACCGAGGAGGGTTTGGTTGGCCAGGCGAGCTTAAAGTGCCGAGGACACCAAGACTGTAGCCCTGGGAGAAACTGGTGCCCAGTGCAGGTTAAGATTCCGTCAGCTTGTTCTCGTCAGCTCAGCACAGCTGACCTTCGGCAGATTTTCGTACTGTGTGCTTCAAGCTTCATGTAGGATTTACTCACAAAGGTTCAAGTTTTGACGATGGACAGATGTTGTGAGTGGATGACAAACGGAATGTCGAATGAGGGGAGAAACTACGAAGGCCGAAAGAAACATTTGGGCGTACATGGAGACTGGAAAAATTTTTTGTCAGAACTAATAGTTCCAAACTTTGGATGACCGCAGGTTAAACACTTCTCCTCATCCTGGCGTGTTTTCTGTTGTGTTTTGCGAATATTCTTACGGGATTAGGGCGTAATCAAGGACTGGAGAACAGCCCCGTGTCTTGTGAACAACAGCGCCCCCTAGTATTCGGCTATGTATGACAGGGGCCGGCTAAGTTACTCCAAACGTTTCTGATATTTTTCAGTACGCAGGTACTACCCCAGTCTCTATGTGTTAACTCCATCGTTAGTAAACAGTTCTACCTTAGTGTGGCATACGCATGACCTTGGGACACACTTACGGACTTTGTCACAGTTTGTGCTCGTGTCCTGTCACATCCTAGCGATGTTTGGAGGGCCCTTGAGATGCTCGTTATGCATAGCAACGCCTTCAACCACGTGGATTCCTGTCGATATTGGGAGTAAACTAGTCATCCGGGCAAACCCTCGCCATCCTGGGCACGTAGACTCTCCTCTGGTGGCGTTAGGGCGGTTTGCGTGATTCAAGGACGCGTTGGAAATGGTGTAAAGGTGGTACATGCTGAAATTGTAATATTTAAGCACCCGTAAATATTACGTAAAGAGTGCGAAATGAGAACCTTTACACATGCTTTATGGGTGCTTAAAGAGCGGAGTTTGTGCAGTGTGACGTCATTTAGTATAGGTACCTCCAGGCAACGGACCACAGACCGTTCTAGCGGGGGCAGTAATTGCACGCACAGGTGGTTAGTTATCGTCCCGATCGACCGGACAGATCGAAGTCCTGTCTCCCCCGTCGATACGGGGCCAACACGGCTCGTGTGTTACACGGCAAATCGATAAGGTAGACTTGGTAATGGGGTAAACGTTTAGCCCCCTTTCCATAGGATGGAGACCGTTGAGCGCCTGAAATAGGACTGTATGACCTATGACTTCACAACCGTTGAATATGACTACGGTATGGTTTGAAATACATCAAAACACACAAAACTTACAAATGCACTTCTTCATCAATGAAGTTCCACCTGCTAACTAGAACTTGTCCAACAAACGACGTGAGCATCTACATAGAAGGTAAATACTTGTAACAGTCAGAATGGCAGTTAGATGAGGTTGGATCTATTTGCATATCCGCCGAATCTAAACAAAAGAACACAAAACAACACAGTATGCGTTCTAAGACCATGTACGTTTTCCCACATGGCTAATTTTTGTTTTAAATACCACTTTAGTCATTTCTACACGTAAACTAACAGGCTACGCACACGCGATATCGCTAGAAGGCAATAACTCTATACGAGCTCTTCCTTCAAAGACAAGATAGCTTTTAATTCGTAGTCACGGTGGCAAAAAACGTTTCAGTTTTCTAGGTCTGAGAACTACGTATTGATACGGACCATGACTTGTTAACTGTGACTATCCAAATTTACTGCGGGCGCGCTGAATTACCTTCAAGTTCAAGTCCAGATTGTGGTCAAACACTGGGGGGTTCGGTGATTTGTTGGACGCGGAGAGGAACGAGACGTTTCCTCCACTGGAGGGTCAATGACCCGTTTGTGTAACTTGCCGCTGGCCTCCAGGCGGCCAAGGTATACTAATTTTCTACAACTTTCCCAGAAACTGTGAGGGTCGAACTCGTGAAACCAAACAATTCTGTATCTATAGCCGCACAGCCGTATCACACCAGCTTCGCAGGCACGCGGTGTGGCAGCAACTGGTTATATTAGACTGAACGACCTGTGCCATAGCCTGGGTGCCAGACTGTTGCCAGGGCCAGTATACAGACTAGCTCCTCGGCTCCAGGGCCAACCTGTCCCCAAAGAAATTTTACCACAGACCCCCTGAGTTAGAGTGAGCAACAGCCGGGCCTGTGCATTGGCCCTGGGAACAGCCTGGCATCCAGGCTAACCTTTGCAACATCTTACAAAGACCACCTTGCCACCTTAGTGTCTACTGTACTTGTACGCAAATTAAGGTTAAATAAAGGTTCAGAAAAAAAAACCCGACGTGAAATCCTACGTTTAATCCTCAGGAATACTTAGTTGGACTATATCGTCTCCTCATCTGACCTGTGTTCATATCGCGATGACCGATGTGCTCCAGCCAAGGAAACTAACTAGCGTCAGCAGCGTGAAAGCACGACGTGCTACTGGGGTAGATAGATGAACTGCAATGATACGCACGGTACTGGTAACATGTTTAGTAACGGGCGGGGAAACTGGCAATAAAAGCGAGCCAGGCTGGGGCATATTTTATCTTTTATTTTTTGGTCACCATTAGTGATGAGAGAGAAGAGCGTGAAGCTGTTATGTCCCCAAGATTTTTAGATCCTGGAAGATCAGGATTGGAAGATGTCATTATTATTATTGAAGCAATTTGGGAAATGAGACCGTAGATTACGTTACATATTAATGATCATTCTGGGCGGCGCGGAGACTACTTTGCACGCACGCAAGTTGATGAAGGAAAACGGTTCAGTCGGAGCTCGTGACGGATTTTGCCGCACTTCGGTCCATCAGGGTGTCCGAGGAAGATCCGCTTATTTGGAGGAATGTCCACTTTCTTCGAGCAATGTAAAAAGGGCTGCGTAGTGAATGTAGAAAGTCGATGAATGTCTAGGCTGCGAGCATAGATACGACCGGACGCTCCATTGTGCACTTTTAGGTCACTCGTATCTGTCATTCGACTATGGGATAGGAAGAATTTGTCAATAAACGCTTAACGATCAATTCTGAATAACAAGTAACGCGACCAATTATGCTTCAGGAATAATTTACCGACAACGCTCATATAATCATGTGCAATCAGCAGAGTGGGTCAGTTACGACTGACGGTGAAGATAGCTGACTGCGCCTCAAGAAAAAAGGCATGCAGACCGTCGTAAAAGTATCGAGCATCTCCCCCGCAGAGCTCCTCCAGCAGAATGGTACGGCCTGTCGGGATTGGTTTGACACAAAACCACGCCAAGCGCCGCGTGGAGTGAGCGCGGGGTCGATCGATTTGATAACACGCGATCACCGCAACGCCTGATGAGCTCCGAGATCACACGGGCCTCGCGTCGTCAGGCCTTCAGGACAAAGGTGGCGGGACCCCGGGCGCGGAGTGAAGTAGCGATCTCGTCAGCTCACCTGATGGAATTACTGAACGACCGGGTAAATGTAGCGTGAGTGTTGGGGGCGAAGATTTCCGATCGCGTGAGAGCCCGAGAGATGCGTGAGGGCTGCCAGCCTTGTCGGACGTGAGCGAACATAATTCGACCAGCCAAAAAATCGACCAGGTGAGTGTACGTAGGTGTAACCACCACGTCTGCATGTTGATGTGCTGTACGTGTGCGCCTGTGTTACATTACTACCGGGTATTCCGATACATGCCCTCGTGATAAATGAATAGGCGGAGAAGGTATAAACGTGCGAGTTTAACCAGGACCAGATGAAAAGTGGCGGTCCGCACGTAGCTTGAACACTAGGCAACCGCGCTGCACTGCTGCTATCAGCCGTACATACATGCTCAGCCGACGTTTGTGGTTTTTGTCACATAGTTGTGGGCGCTGTTGGACCCGCCCCTCGTCGTTGATCAATTAAAGCTGTCGTCAAGCTGTAGACATAGCGGAGTGGGATCAGTTAACCTCGCCCGGTGGGCCATTGGGCACGCGCGCTGCAGAAAGGACGTGTTCCAACGCACTTGGAAGGAGCCAAAGTCCCCGTGACAGGTAGCCTCGATGCCAGACCCATAGCAGGTGAAGTGATACCAATCCCTTCGGCTATACCCTTCGAAGGAAGAAACACTTGTCCCTATCCTGAGTTAGCCAGCGTGCTCTGCGTGGTAAAATTTCCTTGGGAGCATAATGGACCTGGAGCCGAGGAACTGGCTTGAGTAGCCCCTATAAACAGCCTGGCATCGAGACTACGTATACCTTACAGCCCGACAGAGCTGTCGAATGTCGCTGTCTGTGATTGGTAACGTCTGGTGCTGAAGCCTCAGGGTTTTCCTCGGCACTCTGCAGATGCACTACGCGATACACTGCTCTGATGAGGACAACTCTGGTCCAGTAGAACATACCATCTTGGCAGCTTGTCATGGACAGTATAATACATGTACCATGGTAACTTATGAGCAACTGCCTCTGAACCAATACAACAACCATCAGTTTCTTGTGTTTGTGAGTTCTGAAAGAAGGATTGCTTTCTCGTACAGTTGGTTCTACCTCGTGTGGGTTTTAGAATACAGTGTATATTATATCAACTGGAAACCTTTTCGTCATTGCTATGCGTGCAATTAATGGTCAAATGGGCCGTCAAATGGCAGTCGACCCCCTAGAAATTAAGCCTAGGGTCGGTCAGGTAACCACAAACACGTAATTTTTTCCTAGGCCTGAGGTACCTCCAGCTGACTGCATCATAACACAAAACCGTCTGTCAGACAGTGGGCGCGTTTTTGTATGTTGAAGTTTACACAGTGTCACTGAGCGTTTCATGCTTGTTTTGCTTCTTTCATCGCACCAGTGTTGCCCACACAGAGCCGTCTATCAGTGACAAGCCGACCGTAGACTTGAGGGAGACAAGCTGTGTCATAGCCTCGCCTAGCCTGGTATCCAGTCTTGTCAGGGTAGCGGATCTTGGGGAGCGGACCAAAGCTAACAAGACTGGATACCAGGCTAAGCCTCGCCAGCAGGCTCTACGACGGGGACTTCTTCGGCGCATCACTTCTATCTGTACTCGGGGTTCTTTGGTGGCTGTGATACCATGTCTTGTCACTTCAATTCTTGTTATAACGTTTATAGTTGCGCTAAAACGTTTTTCGCTTTCTCGCATTAGATTTGGATGTTGAAGAGGATGTCATCCATACAATTTACTTCTCGTCGCCTTAGCGTGTTTGGACGTAGTTATAACGTGCACTACCGGAAATACAAGAGATATCCCTAATTGTTCGAGTTGCGTGTCCTCTTCTGCACGCAGGGGATTAGAGGGATTGACTATCACTCACAAAGCACCACGTGCTCGACAACAACCATTACGGGATGGCAGCCTCCCGTCAGTGTCAGTTAGGGCCCGGTCACATTCATCTTTAACAGGTCGTCGTACGATTTTGATGTCGTAGAATTTTCAAGCGGGCTGTGACAGAACCAACCGCTGACAATGAACTTGTCCACATGTACTACTGGCGGCAACAAGACCGTTTACATCACTCGTTGTTTCTGTATCACTGCCGTAAATCAAGCACGGGCGTATACTCTTTTTCGTAATGAAAAACAACAATAACATGACAAAATGGAAAACTTGGTCGCGATCACCTCCCTTACAGCTGCAGCAGACAGTCTGTACAAACACGCTTCAGTGATGCGCCGATTTCGATTTTCTGTAATTTATTCCACACACGATTATTAAAGCCCAGACTCGTTCGGCCACGTCTTCCGGAGATTAACAGTTCAAAGCAGCACGATGAGTGCACACGCAGGCGGCGATCCAAGCAGAACGCCAGCACCAGCTGATGCGTTAAGAGCCGGGATTTGCCTCCGGCTCGACAGCCTTGGAAAATGGCCAAATAGACCGGATGAACCCCACTGACGTTCTCTACCAACCAACGAACGGGCGCGTGTACCGAATGCAACAGACCGATCCATAGGCCCGCCCACCCCGAAATGCAAAATAAGAGCGTGAAAATAAAAGTATTTGACGAACATGCAGCAACGCTCTCATTGGTCAAACCGCTAGTTGCCATGCTGTCATTGGTTGAACTGATCATTGTGATTTTGAGACATTTAGTACGTCTTTCTCGTAGTGCATCTTTTGAACTCTTCAATGGAAGCTGACAAGACTGATCCGGATCCTTACATCTGCTTGGAGATTAGATTGATAAGATAAACCGAATTTGTTCTTCACCCTAATCACTCTTTCTGAATGGAAAGCTGTGAAAGCTTAATACAAATACTAGTAGTCATAAACACCTTGTAAAAAGTCTTTTCTTCTTTGCTATAATGATAAGCCATCTCTTTTTATCGCTTAGTGCCTTCTATATATACGAGTACATCAGTCAAACTCAAAGTGCGGATGTAAATGTCAAATCTATATACCAGTTGAATTTATATGAATGAAAATAGAGGGGAAGAAATAGCCTCCTTAGGAGACTTTACGAATCGGGTCTTTTTAAAAAAAAAAGGAGGTGGCGCACAAGAAACCGAGTTCCGAGAATTGATATGCCATTAAAAAAACATCACATTTTAAAGGCTCAGAAAGCTTAAAGCCTGCTAAGGAGTCTAGGCAAAAAGCGGACAATACAGAATGTTCGAGGCTTGGATGGAATATTCTTAGACCTAAAATGTACCGTCCATTTCAGTCCTGGCTTTGTAGGATGGTATTCATTTTGTATTTCAAACCGAAACACTTATGTCGGAGTAACGATCTGTTCACGTGGAGCCGTGCGGGCTGGAGAAAGCTCCACGCGCTAACACGCATATCGACCTCGACCGTAATTAATCCGGGATCGGCAGGGAAAAATCGACCCGTCCCCACGCACTAACACACACGTATTGAATGGGCAAATAAGGGGATAGTTTCGTATCCCTAAGGGACAGCCACACTGCAAACATAAATAATTCAACCGATCGTTTAAGGGACGATCGGCCGTTTTTACCGTAAAATCGGAAATCGAGCGGCATCATCTAAAATACATACCCCTTTACATCGAAGCTACTGTAAAATTTATAACCTCAATGGATGGGCGTTAGACAGCTATATTTTAAGAATATCATTACTTTTACTAATATTTGAAAAAAAGATTATGGTAAATTCAGCTGGTTACGGTCCCATATTTTCCGCTTTATAACAGGTCTATCAGACATGGTCTTTAATTTTTTTCATTGACAAATCCAAGTTCCATGAAATGATTCGAGGACAGTAACGCTTACTTCAACAATGGAAGTGTCAAATGGTGCGATGTAACGTCAGTAATATATCATATCCAGTCGCCATCCGCGTTATGCAGATTCAGAAAATGGCGCGAAAAGACCGGGGCTAGTGTGAGGTCATGTTAGTAGTGCCCGCCCGCCTGGTGCGAAGATTTACTAGCATTAGGGCAGTAATCGATCACCGTGCCGTGGAGGGGCCTTTTGTCGTCTTGTCTGCGTCACGAAACGCGCTGGTTTCCCGTCCACGAGACCCGACCCACGTTCCCAACCACAGCTACGGCTCCACGGGCTCCACTGACGGGAGGAATAGGAGAATCCCGCGGGTACTGGTGAGGGATCCTAAGGTGGAAAGCGCACGGCGACAGCCAATGGTTCCCTCCCCCCAAAGGGACGTGCCATGTCAACTAACTACTTTGCATAACCTCGCTTGTTGTAAGGGCCGTTTTGGTCGACCCGCCGTTGACAACTCGACGTCATCCTCGTAACTTCTGCTTGTACACGGACTACCCTGACACGGTGGGATCACATATAAGTACACAGTTATTCCAGGACTGCTAACAAACCAAACAGGCTGGACTGTCCTTGGGGAGACTTTGTCGGTCGGGACTACAGAAAGTAACCGGCGGTTTGTGAGTGACAGCTAAGGAACCGCGAGACGCCAAAGGACCGTTTATCAATGGACAATATTCGACGTGTAAAGCGGCCACGCGGAACGAAGTCACGGAATATCGGCGATCCAGTAAAGATACAGGAAGACTGTAGAGTGCACGGCAGTTGTAACTCAAGTTTACCAGTTGGACTTTAATAGATTGTGAAGAAGGGACGCCATTTGTTTTGTAGCGGATGTTGTCGTTGGATTTCGAAAAGACACGTGCCCAGTCCCTAAACTTGGAGACCCTCAGAGTCGTGAGTATTACTGTGCAGGGTGTGCGATATGTTTTACCGTGGATTGCCAGCGCGTGCTGTCTTCACAGCTATTGCAATTTGCAACCAGGTCCAATATAATTGACAAGTGCGCGTTAAGCCATAAACAGCAAGTATGTATAAAGAGGGGGGCGTCTGAAATGAACGTGTTAATTCGTCAACAGATTAGAGGGAGGCGCCAGATCGTTTCGGCCTTTCCGGTAGAGGATTTTAATTTTATAGACTCCCTGGTCGTCAAACATTGAATAGATTTATACCATAGAGTTTCAGGCCTACACATTAATGTGCGTGGATCTCAGCGCTCTAACTTGCCTTTGCTACGCCTTTTCATTTGTTGTTAGAAAAAAGCGGACCCGCCTGACCTCATGAATTTCCGCCCGCGCTCGTAAGAGGCTGGCTTGCCGCGGCAAAAGGCGATTAATTTGTAAGGCAAGCCGCAAAATCGAAGCCTCCGCGCCAGCGTTTGGATTACCGGTCCTTACGTATCGACGTGCATCTCGCCTGAATAAATTATATCCCCGGCGTGCTTCGTGTGGGAAAGGCGACCCCGGGTCCGACTCCAGGCTTAATTCACAGATCGATCAGTAACTGCTCATTGTTTTCCTCTGCACGCTTCTATTTGCCAGAGGTCAGAATGCTAGACGTTTTGGCTGAGCGCCAGTGTCTGCGGGCTGGCTGGGTGACTGGGAGTTGATACCAAGGCTTTTGTATCACGTGCGGTCTGTTGGTTATATTCCAGGTCTGCTAAGGTGAAACATGGGCGACATCCATGGCAGGCCAGATGCAGCAGGGACCAGGACAGAAAGTATGGTGGAGTCACTCATCCGCCGTACTCTGCTGGGGGGAACAGGTGAGGAGACTGGCTCCCAGGGGAGTTTGCTGAGAGACCCGCCCCCAGGGAGCGTGGAAAAGGCCATTCACCTTGATAGAGTCATTCTCAATGCAGGTCGAAAGTTCTCTGGGAGTCTGACACCGGGGGAGAGGGAGAACAGTACACGAGCTGCCCCTGAACTTGGGAACGCCAGCCGCAGGATGCAGAAATTTCCCAAGGCTGCGCAGGAAGTGCAGAAAGCCTACCGGAGCAAACCTGCCAGCAAGAAAGCCAGGGATGTAAACAAAGGTGCGATGGAGGTGTGCCCATTACCTACTGACCCTGGTATTTCCCAGTTGGAGGACGGCCAAGTGGCTGCTACTACAGCTGGCAGTGATGCAGTCTCTCCTGGGCAGCAGCCAATAAAACTGGAGATCTCAACAGCCTCTAGTAACAGTACTGGGTCTCCCCAGTCTGAAAGCACAAGGTCTGTCACCAGTCCGCCGAGCGAGGATTCTTCTGCGACCAATCAGAGAAGTGCGGTCAACAGCCCTATCCTGTCTGCCCCCAGGAAGAAGCGGAAGAGGTGTGGGGCATGTGAGCCGTGCACCAGGAAGGAAAACTGTGGAGAGTGCTCCAGCTGCAAGAATAGGAAGACTGGACACCAGATTTGCAAGCTGAGGAAGTGCACAGAACTCAAGAAAAAGGTGAGTTTTGAGTTTGGAAATTCTGCCTGTATCATTACTTTTCATTCTACATGTATCTAAAGAACACATGTCCTTTTTAAAAGACTGCTTTGTCATTTCCTGTCTCACTGAAATGCGTGTGTGAATGGCACTGGCAAATGTGGATTGTGACATGTTTACCCTTGGCACACAAAAGGTGTTGTGGGACAGTAGGACACCAAGGGGTCAGGAGTGCTTACGGCTGGGTCACATTTGTTGTAGGTCATCCTAAGATTTTGAGGTAGGATTTTTCAAGCAGATTGTGACATAAACAAGGATCTAAGACTAAAGATTGGTAACAAGACAGCTTAACTTTGTTCAACATGTGCATGACTGTCCAAGAGGCAAGAATGCCATCAGTTTGTGATTGTATGACGATCGTACGACGAATGTGACCAGGCCTAGGCGCCTGGATGGGCAAAATTGTCAAACATGCCTTATTCATGTACGAGACCACTAAAGAGTTGTTTTGGTTAAAGATAGGAGAAAAATAGAACAGCAGAATAGCAGAAAAAAATTGCATGTTAAACTGGACAAAACTGACACCAACAGTTTCTTCCTAATCCTTCCCATATTGTTCCTTGCCACAGAATCCTTCCTCATCCTGAGAATCATGTTTTGGTAAAGTTCATAAGCATTTTGTCCTGCTGCAATGTTCTCCTGAAGTGCTCATTTGTATGTGTCAACAGCAATACTATGGGACATAGGTCTCACAGTGGATTGTCAGGATAATCCTGTCTCCGCTGTAAGGGTCAAGGTCAGCGTCACACAGGGCAGACCCTACATCTGGGGCATGCAGGGGGGATCATTATTTACACTGGGGAGGGACGAGTTTTTGAAATTGGAATATTTTAGACATCGAGTTGAGAAATATTTTCTGGCATGAAAAGTATAATATCAATTCTTATTACTTATGCCGGGGACCACCACCAAATTAAAAAAAGTGAATTTAAGGAGATCTAATGATGCAGCATTAGTAATCGCTGAGGTATGCAAAAATCTGTATGCTGTTCTTCAGACTCAGAGGGAACCAGCATAAAGGACTGTCCCTGTGATGTAAATCATCTACAAGTAGGTTACTACAAATCTCCCATGAGTGCACGGTTACAATCAAGCCTTCTTGGAGGCAGAATAGATTTCATGGGAATTAGTCATTCAATGAGACGAAAATAAAAGTGGATTATGCTGGTGTGGTACTTTTATAAAAGGCTTTGGTTCCACATGGTAGACTAGTCTCAGGGATAGAGTTCTACTAGAACCAGTTCTGTATTTTTGCCTTATATATATAACCTCAACAGCAGAGGTTAAATGGGTTTGAGCCCCGCCAGGGCATGGGGTTGCAATGATCCTATTGGATGGGGAGGTAAACCTGGCAGTCATTATTTGGGAGAATTTCAGGCATCAAACCTCTGCATGTAAAAGAACCCAACACTCTTATTGAGATGAGTAGGGGCGACTATGTGTGCTTGTCTGAAGAAAATATACTTGTCTACTAGTATTGAAAAAGCTTTATGCATTGCCTCATTTTAAAGGACAGATACTTTACCTTACCTTCTACTTCCCAGGAGCACATATGTATATGCTTTTGTCCTTTTCAAGCAAATAGTCCTTTATGTCTGTTCTAATGTTATACTACACACATGTGAATATACATGTAGCTGTCTTTCATTACCTCAATGAAAATTGGAAGTATTGTTTTTGGCCTGCCTGTTTGTCTGCCTGTCTGCTTGTGTCTCCAAATATTTTTGGTCAGAGTAGGGGTCCTTCTTACTGTAAGTGGATCAAACCTTACAGTCTCTGGTCTTACATTCAGCTTAATTATGTACTATAAAAAAACTTGGTGTGTTATGCCTAAAGGCAGTTTACTGGTTATGCAAAACAAACAAACAAATCTTGCACTCACCAATGAGTCTTCTAGATTGATATCTAAACTGAACTTTATATTAACAAACTTAGATGCTTGTAACAAAACACAATGCTAGAAAATGTCTAGAAGTGTTGAGGATCAGTTCCTCTGCAGTTCCAAATGAAACCATAGGTGGAGTTACTGAGCCTTTGCTTGCTGTGGTGAGACTTGAGTAAAAAAAAGGGTAAGTTGACCATTCAAAATGGTCCCTCCACAGATATTACCCAAAAGTCATGCTGATTCAATTTATTACTTTTGTTGGTTATTCTTTGGCATTGCCTGCTTGAAATTTTACTACTGGTATTTCACTCTTTCTTTTTAATGATTGGCTCAAACCAAAGAATCAACCAATCCCTATCCCCTTATAATTGCAGGGACGGAAAAGATTACCGTACAAAATCGTTTATATCCTTCCATACTATTTTTTTTTTACTGAAAACATAGTAAAATCATTACCATGACAACACAGCATGTATGCACTGTATACAAGTTGTCATGGTTATGGTGTTGTGCTACCCATAATGCCCCACATCTACCAGCATGCAATAGGATCTGTGAAAAGTTCTATAGCAGCTTTAAGTTTTGTTCCCTTTTCCTTGAATAGAGCAGCTATTAGCTTAGTCCCTTAATGAATCTTCCATTAATGAATCCTGGTGTGGCCATTGTGATGGCAGTTGAAAGACTCTTGTGCCCCATTAGTTCTTGTTTTTTGTCCACCGGTGGGGCATGGGGTTTGCCTATGGTGACCTTTTCATCTGCTCGTATTCTGTCTCCATAGCAGTTACAAGCCTGAGGTATAGCACTTCAACTGCCAGCTTTTCTGTTGGTCAGCGAAACGGGCGGACAAGAAGAAACGGGGCAACAAAACATCTGGTCATTAAGGTGGACACATGCAGTGTAAAACTGGAGGTAACCAAGGGTCACACAGGATGTCAAGGAGTCAAGGAAAAAAAGCATTGGACAGTTTGCACTTTGTGTTCTGTGTCATTTTTGGTTTAAGCCAGGTGGTAAATTGTACATTCTATAACCATAACGTCTTATCAGCCAAGCCAGTCAATTGACAGTCAGTTCTTCTCATTATCTTCTTGATATTTATGTCTTTTCATGAGTGAGCATGTACGTCCTATCTATAGTATAGGGAAATATGATTAGCATCTGAGTCTTATCAAGAAGGTCCCAAATTAGTGGTCTATTTTAGGTGTCAAACTGTACCAGGCAATGATAATAGCTCTGCTTTGTATTGCTTGAATTTCTAAAGGCAAATTTATTGAAGAGTTTTTTTTCTGATTTAGGATCACAAACTTTTCTATCGTACTGGAAATCATGGATGAACTTTAGACCTAGTTAACCTGAACATTACTCAGAAAGGTTTGCTCTATCATCATCACACAGATTGTGATGTTTGGGTACAGGCCTTCCTAAGGGATTATGAATAGTAGAATTTGGCTAGCAAAAGTAGGGTCAATAATTGGCTGCAGTGAGGTTAACATTTCCCCTCAGAAGCGCCAGCAAATTAACTCTGTTGTGGCCAAACTTCCCTGGCAAATTATTCTTCCTTTTAATATTTTACTATCTTTCAGCCCATGTTATTAGTCTGGCGGAGACTAAAGTCTGCATACGTTGTTGACTGGGTTGTTTCTCTGCCCAAGGCGCTGTGTAATAGCTCGTTACTCTGCCACTAACCTGTCCCACAAAACAATCCAAACACGTGTCTCCTTGTTAGGGTGGTGTGAAAGTAAGCAAAGTGACTGCACTACGTAGTGTCTGGGAACAAACCACCTCCTGAAATGTGCAGAGTCGTAACCTTGGTGCATGGGCTGGACTATACAAACCCACAAGGCTTACCACCGCAAGCAGTCACTTTGTTTGCGCTCTTAACAACCAACAAGGCATGCCTGACAAACGGAGTGTCTCTGTGATAAGTGGTTGGGGAATATTTCGGCGAGACCTACCTTGACCTTATCTTGACCTCTGACCTTGCACCCCTTCAGCGTTGACAGTGGAATAGTCCCAGACAGGGGTTGCCCTTTGGTCATCCAGCCAACCCAACTGGTACAGGCAGCAAGAGCAACACTAAACACCAGAGCAATCCTGGGGTATCACTGACAACCTTTCTAAACATAGAAACTGGGTGGGTAAGGTAATGGCTGTTACATCTGACCTTTCTAGCATCATGGGACTTTTCAAAAATGAGCTGGGAGGCAGACGTCGACATGTTTCTCCAAGACCTTGAATATCGCTTAGGCCACGGCATGTAAATTTTGTATATGACTTCCATGCATTGATTTTGGTCGGTCTGATTTAGAAAAATAATAATTGTTCCACACTGGCAATGGTCAATGACACTAGTTTGTTAGCCCTGGGTGTAGTTGTAGTAATACTAGGCTATCACACTAGCATCACTTTCTGCACTTCTTGAATACATGAATAATAGACTTGTTAGCTGTGATACCATGTTTTGTCGCTTCAGTTCTTGTTATAGTCTCTATTTTGAAAATTATAAGGCATCTTGTGTTCTTTGCCCATTTTTGTGTGTTCATATAGAGGATGTGATCCGTACAATTTACTTGCCATGGCCTTAATATATATGCCAGCAGTGAAGTAGAGATGCCCTAGATATGATCACTTATACACGTTTACTTAATGATATGGAAAAGGTCAAGAAGTAAACAAAGTACTGAGAATGGAATACTGACTATCCAAGAGAGGCCTTTTAGTGAATGAAAATCCATTCATATAGGCTATGCATATTGTTGTAATGTTTAGTGTTAGTCATAATTGTATATTTACTGAATAAAAATGTTTAACTGCTGGGTTACTACCCACTGAGGTATTTAAGGTATTTTGTAATGTAGTTGATAATTTGGTAATAATTTTGATTTTTCTGCCCAAAATTACTATTAATTTGGAAGTTTTGTCCTATAAGAATTATTTCCCTGATTTGTTTGAATTTAACTCAGATTATATATTTGGCTATTCCTAAACTCCCTTCTAGCCTTTGTAACAACTGTAACCAGCAGAGCCCTATCATGCCAGATACATATCTAGTGTCCCAAATAGTCCCTATAATGTACAGAAAGTATCCCTCAAACAGGGACTTTCTATCTCAAAATCTACCCCTGACAGAATGGTATCATCTTCCTGGATATGCTTTAGGTGATACGGGTCTCCTTACTCCTATAAAAGGAATGTATACAAATGGCAGCCAATCAGGGCGCAGCTCTCTGTTTGGCTATTTGCAGAGGGTATTGGCTGACATAATGGTGGCCTGCACAGTAGAGTGGTGAAAATTAATGGACAGCTGCTGGGGCCATTGTGCCGGAAGATGAGGCCAGAGTGAACTGTAGGTTTTAAATGGTGCATTTCTAGTGCCTTCTAACTGTTCTACAGGATTGAGCATCTTTGTAGGGATGTGGGGCCCTCCTTGGTTCCTTTGGTTTGCTTTAGAAAGGGTCAGAGGGATGTGTTGGGGCCGGCAGTAGCCATCTTGGAAAGGTTGCCCCTAAAGCCCCACCAAGGATTTTCCCATGACACTGGCATGTGGCAGCCTGGAAGTCAGGAGAGGCACTTTTAATTTTGACCTGTGGGTATTGTCTTTATGTTACAGGGAGCAAAATTGTTGGATTCTTTTTTGAATGGTAAAGATGTAACCGAGAATGTTTTGTTTGCTTTGCGTGTGGCAAAAATATTTGCTGTAGAGTGCAATATGGTTCCACAGAGGGTCATCTCGTGCACAGAATGCATTGTGTCCATAATGCTCTCAAATTTTCTGTTTTCCGTCAGTGTTAAATGTCTGTTTTTCTTTTCAGGTTGGGACAACAAGCAGTGGCATGGAGCAGAGGACAAAGAAGGCTCAGACAAAAACGGTATTGTCCTGCTGTATAATTTTGTCCTTTATTCCCAAAGTTTTCCCATTGCTTATGACCGTGCTGGTAATTTATCATGACCCCATAGGCTTCCCCCCCTCTGGATCCACCTACGCCTGTGGTTACACGTAAGCCAGCATTGTTGTTCCCACACATTATATTTGCTACAGATACTGATTAGGAGATGTCAACATTTGCTACATTAATGAAGACTGGCATTACCAGTAGAGAAGCGTCCTATATTGGAACCCACTTCCTCTGAATGGGCCCCAGTGGAGCTTTGTAATTTTGTGGGGCCCTCATACTGAAAACTGAATTGTGTAAAACAATGTCCATGTCCCAGAAACATGTAGAACATTTGAGTTGTTAAGGTTGCTGAAAGATGAAATTAAGCCCTATAGAATGATTGATTGTGAAGAATACATTACTAAGAAAGTATAGCATGATATGTTCTGTACTGTATGAATACAGTATGATATACATGTCAGTCTCAGATATTTTCTTCTGTTGGATGAGTTGTGTCCAATTGTTCACTGTTTATTGATGACTTCCAACATGTCTCATCAATCTTGCAAGCTTGCCTGGTCCTTGTAATTTGAAATCAATGATGCCTTGCAAGCTTCTAGGTAGGATGTATAATGTATACAGATCCAACATATCGTTGTATACAACTTGTCTTGCGGTATTCGTGTACAAGTACGTAAGCCTAATGCTTATGCGTCCAGAACCCTCTTGTTTATTCATGTGGTGCATCCTGAGCTTCTTTTCTTTTTCCCTGTCCATGCGGAGTCCAATTATTTCAAGGTCAGCCTTTCTTTGTGGTCAGTTTGACTTTTTGTGACAAAAGCCTCTTGTCTTTCTAGTGAACAGTCATTTTTCAACACGGTGGTGGACACAATGAGAGCCATTCTAGCCCTGTGCCATTTTTTACCCATTTTAAGGCAGAAGTATTGTTCAGTTTGCTGGATCGTAGTTAACGTTACCATGCTTCCAAGGCAGGGACACACGGTTCACTATGCAACCATTCTAGGTATGTAAACCCGGCACAGAAAGATCAGTAGTGGCCGTGAGAAGGCACATATTATTTTCATGTTCCGGTTTGGGAAGGCTGATAATAGTTGTTGACCTGGAGCAGAGGTAAACTAATCAGACTAGCTTCCTCTTCCTGTGCATTTACATGTGTAATGACCTGGCACTATTCAATTTACCTGAGTGTTTTTTGTCAGACTGAAAAAAAAAAATTGTGCCACCATTTTGTTGGTAGAGTAAATAAATGAAATATTTCCTTCACAAGGCATAGTGTTTATTCTTTCCTAATCATGGAAAATTGTAGTAGGAAAATTGCCCAGGTTATTTTGCGGTCCATAGGTTTGGCTTCCTTGTGTCCAGGCAAGGTTATAGAAATACTCTTTCACTGCTAGAAAAGAAGGACATTGGACATATGGAATAATGATATTTCCACCCAAATATGGAAACATATTGGCTTTTATGGGGACCCTGGGCTACAGAGCCCATGATTGCTGGCATGCAAGCCATATAGCACATGCACTTGCCTATTTGGATGGTGGTTGTTGGAAAAAAAAGCAGTATGGTTACATCCAGGCACTCATACAAGTGCTAATGAAGCCAGGCTCAGGCATTGTTTGTGTTGTGAGGGGCTTGGAAGCCCTGGGGAGGCCATTATTGTCTTGGCTCTAATGTTGTACAAATACTGCAGGCGTGAAAGCCTGTTGTTCAAGGTGATTTCTGTCTGAAAGGCGGTGGTAGTGCCCCTCCTATCTCAGCATCTTTAGTTAACTGCCATAAACCACTGCCAACTGCCCAACTGTGGGTCTTTAGCAGCCAGCTTGATAATGTAAACAGCCCCCTTATGAGGCCCCACCTAATTAATGCAGAGTGTGCCCTTTCAGGGGGAGGCTTTGCTCATCAAACCAGAACATGTTTAAAACCCTGCATGAAGATCACTTCTCAGAAATACATGGCAAGTATTTTACTGGTAGCTTTATCAAACTATATATTGCATAGCTGTGGAAAATTCCAGGGTATTTGTTTTGTACTGTGGGGTTTGTTTGGTGGGGAGGATTCAACAAAAGGACCGGTGAATGTGTATTTTGCCTGAGATGTAGTCCAGCAGGTCCAAGAAAAATGGCCTGAAAAATCCAACCTTTGAAAGCACGAGTCTTGCAAAATGTGCGCTATTCAATGGGCAGATGCCCATAGTTGTCTTTGAGTTATTGTCCCCTTCAGAATACCTGTATTTTAAAGGGAGTGTCCTTTTTTTTAAGCGTGAATTTGGATCCTGAAACATGAGACACACCGGTACAGTGGCACACCCTGGAGGGGGATTTGGTTTTGTTTGAGTTTGATATTTGCACAGCATGTCCAAAACATTGCTTTGTGGGAGTGTTGTGACTTCTGCTTTTACAGGAAGGCCAACACAGGTGAGAGACACTAGAATAACAAACTGGAAGTTTTACATGATGTTTGGGGGGACTACCACACAATCAAGTTTAGGCCAGAACTATCTAGCACCAATTACAAATACAGTAGAGTACATTAAGTACTAACTAAAACATTGGTCTCTAGGATTTGAAATGATATCTACAGTGTACGCATGTAACATTATGGTAAAGTGCCAATCATTTACAACCATATCATTGTGAAATGGTATATACATGTATTAGGATGTGCCTTCGACTATTTTGTGGTAGCTTTCTGGATACTGTCTGTTCTCAGTGTACTGTCTGTGGTATTTTGGTGTAGTAGAGTGTAACCAGATTTGCTCGAGTTACTTTAGCAGTACAAAGCTTGTGGTTTCTGATAAAGGAAGGAAAACACAGCAAGAAGATCTTTGCATTCCTGTTGAAAGAGGTTGAATGAGGATGTTACAGTTGTGTTCACAATGGCTTTAGTAATCTCATATTTCAATGTGCCATGAAAATAATAGAAGTCGTAATCCCATCTAGTTTCAATAATCTATAACTACATAAGGAAGGAAAGGGGAAACAAGTCCTCAACAGCTGTATCACACATGTTGTGTTACAAGTATTTTGTGTTGATAGGGCTTAGGAAATAAGGTAAAACTATCATGTTTCCTTCGATTCCGAAGGATTCTAGTTTGTCACCTGTAGTTTTCTAGTTTGTTAAGTCTTGCTCCAATTGAAAGCTTCGCTCTGAAACATGGCCACAGAAGACAAGAATCCTCAGCCTATGCCACTCGCTATATGGCAACGTGTACCCTAAATCGTTAACTTATGGGTAAGACTGTAAAGCAGTACAGAAGGTAGGATTTCCACGAACTGTTCAATGGAAACTTAGTCCTGTTGTTGCACTCTGTAGCTAGGTGTCCTCCTGATAGCAGTTTGGGCCATACTGCAAACAGTACTGCGCTACGTTGCTGTGGTAAACAATGGCAACCATATGTTAACACGGCGGTCTAAGTTGTGCTGATAAATTTCTGCGGTATCCACTCTTCAATCCCACAAGGTATAAGATTCCAGCCGGCCGCTTCTCTGTATCAAACCATAGGTCGAAAGGCCACCTCACGTGTCTGTTTCCATTGCCGAGTAGCTAACAAAGTGCAAGGGGTTGCTGGCCGAAAGTGACGCCATTATGGCCAATCCTTTTTCCATAGGCAAAGTGCCAGTGTCCTCAAATGACCTCACATGAAGTAGGTCAACTCGGCTGCTCCGACAACATCAACCGAGGGAACAACGAACTACCACGTGTCGTTGTTGTACACGGACCGGCATGTTCCCAGTCCGTGCTTATTCTAACTTTTTTCCAAGCTTACAATGGTGCAAGAATGGACAAAAGATGTAATTGTCAACGGCGAAAGTTTGGCATTTTGTTTATTGCAATCGTGCTTCTATAACGCAAGATATTCTACGTCCA
Organism: Branchiostoma floridae x Branchiostoma japonicum; assembly: GCA_013266295.2. Taxonomy (NCBI): domain Eukaryota; kingdom Metazoa; phylum Chordata; class Leptocardii; order Amphioxiformes; family Branchiostomatidae; genus Branchiostoma; species Branchiostoma floridae x Branchiostoma japonicum. The sequence continues at coordinate 5,091,354 of CM023837.1, read as the reverse complement.
CCGAAATGTCGTTCCTTATATGGGTTGATAGCTGCTCCTTTTTCACTGAGCAAATGGTGGGCTTCCCTTTACCTGAGCAAAATTGTACTGAAATTATAAGATCGAAGAATACATGTAACTTAAGTTGAAACACAGCACATTTTCGTGCGAATCAAGTATGTCATTACCACATTCCTCGCTGCATTGAAGTGATCCTTGACTGGGAATAACTCACAGGCATACTTTGAGTATCAGCTGTATTTCATCATCACAAATTGTTCTGAAAATCTTAGAAACATCCCGAAAGGCCACAATTTAAATTTTTGGTTCTTGGTATTTGCTCACATCACTTTTTTTATCTGAAAGAAGAGATGGATATACCATTCTGGGCACATGTCAGCGCCACAAGGTTGAAGGAAGTCCTTGTCTTCCTAGTTTTTATTTTGTACGGCGTCACATGTGTTTAGATGTGTATAGATACATGTATTTTCCCATAGTAATCATAGTCATGTAATGTGTATGTTCAAAAGCTTGAGGATCCGTGCAAGAAAGCAAATGCATTTTTTGTAAACATCGCAGCATTGTTATGTGTGGCATCCAATGGAAAGTATGCCATGTGAGGATAACATTGACAGCATGTTGCTACTGCTTAATCGCACATAATAACAACCGATGCGCTAATACGACAGCCCCGTTTTCCGTGGGCATCGTGCCAGTGTCCTCAAATGACCCCATGTGAATTTAGTCAACTGAGCGGTTACGACATTATGAACCGTGGCCTCTTTCGCTGAACAATTCTATCCAGTGATATGTCGGTTTTCATATTTGCATGAATCGCACCTTTTCCACCATATCTGCAGATCAAACAATTGTGACATTGTGGAATTGACGTGGCTGTCAATGGCCTGAGTGGTCAGGCTAGCGGACATGGGATCGAGAGGTCACAGGTTTGATTCCTGGTATTCCTGGTTCGACGTTGTGTCCTTGGGTCAAGTTGGGAAAGTAAATACGCTTTCTTGACTCCACCCAGGTCTAAATGGGTATCTGACGGTTGGGGAGGTAAAAAGGTGCAGGTGGTACAAGGAGAAAAGCGATCTCCGCCTTCCAATACCATGCCCTAGACACAGTGTCACAGCCCACTGCCCCTATGGCCTCAAAAAGGGGATGGGATGTTTACCTTTTCTTATGTGGCAACCACCACACCGCCTAATGGAGGCAGTGTTGTGCCAGTTGCTGTGCCTGTGTTGCAGCCAATATTGTGAAAGTCACTTGGAGATAAGCCTGGTATTCATTCCCTCTGTAAGGTCCATCGTATCATTATATGTCTTAGGTGTAAATAGTGTGCCTCCAATAAACGGATAAAAAGATATTGTGAAAACATACCTTCGTTTTTCTGCTTGAAACAACCAAAAGTTCATTTTATGTAGATAAGATTTTATCTCACATATTAACTTTTTTTACAATTCTAAGGTGGAATGAGCACTGTATGCTGAAATGTTTTGAAGCTGTAATCCACGCGAAGACTGGCTTTTTTAAAATACAGTTATACCTGTTCCCCCTCCAGCTGTATTGGAATGACCAGCTCATGACTATGCAGGAGCAGGGGTTGGGTAGGCTGTGTGATCTATTGGTGTGACGTCATGTCTGGGTCATAGGGCAAAGATCCAGCTGGCATTCGACAGGGAAAGACCAAAGTACACGGCATAGGAAGGCTGCAGGTTTGGGACATTTGTAGGTATTGGAGGGTAGCCTCTTCGAGGACTTACACTGCTTAATCAGTTAATGCTTGAAAACATATAATGTGGAAATTAAGAGATATAGTACATTAGCTTGCTGTTCAATGGACCATGGAAACAAACTAATGGATAACCCCAGGGACTGTACTTGAAGTTAGAGGGTACTGGCATCCTCAATCCAGGATGTAAATAGAGAATGTTTGTTTACTGATCTTACGCTGCTGCTGGATCGACATTAAAACTTAAAGTGTAGACTGTTTTTAGGGGAATGAATATCAGTGAGGTTAGCAGTTCAGTTTATCCAGTCTATTGGTATAACTTCACCATAAAGGTTGGCATGTACAGTGCCTGTAATTTGAGCAGCTGATCTGAATATGTGTAGTCTGGAAACAGGAGTTGTTGTGACGAGAGATTACGCAGCAGTGGGGTCAGAACCCTACCCATCTGAATGTGGGTTGGGTATTTCTAGTTGTGATGTTAACACTGGTATGGAGGCAGGACAGATGCCGAAAAGGGAGGAGGCATGCTGATCAGATAAGGGAGAAATGGTCTGCATCTGGAGCCAAGACTGGCAGGACCTGCTGTCAGTCAACTGTTGTAATATTGGTAGCTCGTAGTGGGCGGACATCAGATATTGCCCTGAACACAAGAACATAACCTCCACGTGTCACCTCCAACTTATGGCAGTCCCATGTTCGCCTTATGTCAGCTTGAGTTATAATAATGGTAGCACCCATATGTTTCTTCCCCTTAAGATTTTAGAAGCAAAATTCCAACAGGTTTTGAGTCACAGTTAAGAATTCTTTTTCCTTGAAAATATCCAACACAACAGAAATTAAAATGGATTCCTAGTTTGCATCATGGTATATGAAATGTTGTATGTGAATATGACCTTTTTAAAAAACTTAAAGCCTATATTGAATACTGTAACTACATGTACTATACATTGCATTTGGATGACATGCACACAAAGAAAGCTTGTATAGCACTGGTGGGAAAAGTCTTTAAAAATCCTTTGAAAGATGACCAGTGCTCATGCATGAATGAAAACAGCAAACCATTAACCCAAGCTATAGAACAGTAATTAGACATGACTACAGCCTTTCTTTCTTTCACAAGCCATACAGATTCATGTGACCGCCATCAGAGAGAACCGACCTTCATTGTATTTGTAATTCATGGCCATTGTTCATGTAACTGATAACATTAAACAAACTAAGGACAGAAATAACAGAAGGTAAGCATTTGTTTACTAGTCCATTCAGGCCAGGGGCTGCACTGGGCTCATTTGCATTGATTGACAGCTGGGAAAGAATGGAATCACTCAACCCTGTGACCTTACTAGGCCTTTGGAGACCTCAGCCTGGTGCACATATTATTTTGTCTGCCCGTTTGTCTGGTTGCGTGCAAACCTTTTGGAGAGGGGACTGACTAACTAATGTGTACTGCAATGAATGCAAAACCTTCCTCAGAGGGGACTGACTAACTAATGCCTACTGCAGTGAAAAGGCAAGTAAATTTTTAGCACACTGGTGGACATTTTAATAGGATTCAAGCAACAGTTGTCGTGTGGAATCCTTGGTTACAATCTGTAATCCATGTTGGTTTTGTGTTTCCATCATCTTGAAACCATAGATTCTGTAGATTGTAGCATTGGGGAAGGTGTTTTGAACAATGTTATTCAGAAGCAAGAGATGTTTGTGAGTGTGCTGCTTAGAATGTTGCAGGTGGCCACTGTAAACACCAGCAGTAAACATTGCTGGGCTCTGGAAAATCTTTTCCAGGCTCCACTTCAGATAGCGAGTGTGGTGTGGCAACAGCTGCATTGTTTTACAGATAGTAGGAGTTTGAAGGTAGACATGGCACAAGCATACCCACAGAATGTGAAAGCATTCTGGTTTGCAGAGCTCAGATACTACTCTACTCTACTCTACTCTACTCTAATAAAATGGTGCTGAGTCTGGTGACCCTTCTCAAGTTCTGTAACATTCAGATTATTGTGGACAAAAGCAAGGAAATTGGTTTGGCATCTAATGAAGACCAGTGATCAGTTCTAGCACAAAGTTTATATCTCAGTGAGATGAAGTGAAAAGCTTTATGGACTCCCTCACAGCAGGAATTGTTTTGTTTGGACACATCTTGCACAGAAGTGTGAAAACCTCCAATTGCCCCAATAGAAGTCTTCTGACTCAGTTTACTATACACTCTGCACAGCTTCTTCAAGAGTGTGATCTGCACTCTCCCACTAAGCCATAATGCAGAAAAGACTATCACCATGCTGACATTTCAAGGACATTGTGGTGCAGACTTGCTGATTTATTTGTGTTCTTAGGCCTGTCTGGTTACCAAATGCCCCTGCTATGTACACATTCCCTGGCCAAATCATGGTCCCTGGTTCTGCAGCACTTGTAACTCATGGGCTGGTCAGTTGAATTTATCTAGCATGGCTGTTGCAAATCATAGGATCGAGAGTGGGCTTTTCTTTCACAGGAACAAGTTAGTCGGAAGCAAGGTTCCTTTCTGTCAGCCTAGTGACCTTTAAGACTTTTGCGGTTTGTTTTGCAGACCTGCGAGATTCTTGTGGTTTCTTTAAGTGAGCTCATATTTCAGGTACTGTATAGCTCTGCTTGGGGTTACCTAAGACAGTCCACACAAAGACCCAGAATAGGACCTTTTGCAACTTTCAGATACATTGTACCTTACATTTTGTGATGTTCACTCAATCAGTTTAACACCATTTGTTTACTATGGATATTGGATTGGTCACAATTTTACACAGATCTGAACAAGAAGGCGTGTTTCCCTCCTAAAACTGTCTCCAGAAACCTGTGTGCCATGTATGGGTATTGCCTGAGGCTATTACAACAGTCTTTTTATCTAAGTTAATCATTTTGATGTCCCAAGGTGTCTGCTTTTGTCTATACAGAGTTGTAGAGGAAGCCTTTCTGTGCCATACTGTAATGTAGTTACACTAAATCCATCTGTCTCCAAAACAACCCCTCATTAGCAGCAACAATCTTAAACTTATTATCAAGTTTCCATTCATTGGGGAATTCTATAAATGAGGGTCCTGTTTTTGTGAAAACGTTTAGACTGAAATGGGTGATTGCAGTTCTATCTGAACATGAGAATGACAGTGGAAAGACATTAGGATGATTAGTGTGACCTTTAATTGTGAAAGTAGTGTCTGGTTCTGTCTGTCTGGGTTGCTTAGCTCCAGGGGAAATATGATAGAAGGGACAAGACTTGATCTGTTGCAGACTTTTGCCTCCTTGTTGAGGGTCTGCATGCCTTTTTCCGTGAGGCATAGAGAGCAACTTCAATTCACCATTTATCGTAGCTGACCCGCTCTAACTCAACACTAAAATTTGACAGTAAATTATTCGTGAAGCATAATTGGTCACTTTAATTTGTTGTCCTGATTTCACTATTAAACGTTATTGAAAAATTGTTTGTATTGTGAAGTCGAATGCCAGACCGTGACAAAGTCACAATGCAGCATTCGGTTGTGTCTGGTCGCAGACTAGCTTTGCTAGATGCCCCATAAAAGAAACAATCCAATAAACTTGTTCCAAAAACCTTTTTCAAGAACAAGATAATTTACCGTTAAGCATTACAGACCCTCCTGAATTTATCAAGCATTGCCAGGATCCCCCCATGCAGACCTTCATGGTTGTTCTGTACACAAACCCAGGGGCAGTAATTGTGAGCTGTCCCGGTGAGAGTTGGGCTTGCCCCTATCTCCATTTCTAGATACATATGGTAGTGTGTAAAATTCCCAGGGCTCCAAATACCACAGTACCCACCTGCAGAAAGATTTTTGACATTGCAAATAAATATAAACAACTTGCAATTAGGCAAGCTAAAAGAAGCAAAAAACAGGAATGTAAAGTATCTCGAAGCCTGGTTCCATATTTTGAGTATACTTGGGTAGAACTTTTTTGGTTAATGTGTATTAGTTTTAATTAGGAAGTTGGTAAAGTGCATTGTCCAGGAAATTGGGGTGTGTTGTCATGGTAATAGCAAAGTGTGAAGGACAGTTTGCAGGCTTGTTAACAGGTGCTTACAAACTAAGGGGGCCCCTAGACAGAGTTTCTATTACAGTACCACTAATGAGAAAAATCAGTTTTAGAAAAGTCTGTAAATGGAACCTCATTGGCTATGGTAGCTCTTTTATATAAACCTGTATTTATTTGTCCTTTGTATTGGTATTTTTGTTTCCTGGTGCATGTGTAAAATATCAACAACTTCCAACTTTGCAGGCTAGAAATAGGGGAACAACTTGTCGTTATAAGTTATGTTGCATTCAGTCATCGTGACGTCGTATGTTTTGATTTAAGACAGCCTTGTCCATAACAAGACAGCTGAATTTTGCGTGACAAGTGCACAGCTATACCAAGCGTGCCCTCAGTTTGCAGTCATACAATGAATGTGACTGGTTCCTTATATTTTGCACCTTATATTTTGCAGTACATGTACTGCATGACTACAATATGAGTTATGCCGTGGTGCCATATAGTAGTCTGTACAACAAGCGCATGCTTGAAGCCTGGAACTTGGCCAGACAGAGAGTCAATACACAAGCAGTCACCAGTCCTATAGGCAGACAGAATGCAACCTTAGCCCAGGACAACAAAGTGTTGGTTGTGAGGTCACCTGGCTCTAGTCCAGATTCCTGACAGTCACCAGTGCAGTTACTTTATTGTCATTACATAAGGCATTCAATACCAACCAAGCGGCATGGGGGATTCAGTTACAGGAGGGCCTCTCTTTGGCTAGTTTAAAGCCCAGTCAAAACTGCCCAAGACTACCACTTAGGGGGCCAATAAAACCTGGTTTATGTGGACAGGTGGTCATTATAGACAGGATTCTTAATACTTTTGTTTTACCTTACCTTTTGTCGATGAGGAAAATGATCTAAGGGACCACTAAAGTGTGGTCACACTGGCCAGGTGGTCCTAATGTAGAGGTGGTCACTTGTACAGGTTGCACTTTACATTGTACTGCTGCCCCCAACTTGTACCAGTGGCATCTGCAACAAATGCAAACATAGGAGTATTGTTTTACCTATCTTGGTCAGATTCAGTCCATGCCAGTCTATGACAACAAAGATGTTAATTGGAAATGATGAAGAGGTGTACAAGAATGTATCTAGCTGAAGAATCTCTGTAGGTACTTTTTGGGGAAGGACTTGGTTTCCTGCAAGTTGTCATCTGTTGTTTTGGCTTTTTTAATATTGCTTCAGCTTGACAGTTTAACCTTTAGCACACTGGAGTAGCTGTTTGGCTGCCAATTCTCTATTAGTTACCGGGTTGGACAGCAGGGAGAAGTTTAAAGAAAGGAGATAGTTTGTCAGCTCAGTTTCAATTGGTCGTCCTGACAAGGTGTAATTTCTTTGAAAAAAAGTGCTAAAACTGCTGATGTAGGATGTTACTGCGTGACCTTTTGCCCCCTGACCCTATGGACACAGTGTCCCACTCTAATCAATGAGGTGTTCACATCAAGTGAGACTATTCATGATGGGGCTACAGTCTTGTCTCCCTCCATTAAACCACTTCTGATTAACCATCTCCTACTCCTATCTCATTGACAGAAATAAAATACTGCCAATTCCAGCAGCCGCTTCCTATTGGAAGCAAGGCTGATACATATAAAGTGAGCCTTTAAATTTTGCATACATTAAAGCAGGGTTGCTCTATATAAGCCCCAGTGGATCAGAGCAGAGGCATTAATCACTGTCAGTCTGTGCTTGTGGCTGAGGATTACCCATGAAAGCAGAACAACAGTCGGATTCTAATGCAGGCCCCTGGACTAATTTTGTGGGCGCAGGAGCTGCAAATGTCTGCAGGGCTGGCTATCGATCAGTAATTGAGCTGTGAATCCAGCTGCAAATGCAACCCTGGCTGCAGCAAGGACCTGTAAATCTCACAGCCGGCTCCAGTCTGCATCCCTCTCCCAGGGGTCAACCTTTTGGTAAAAGGATTTTTGCTGTATGCCATGCACACTTGGCCAGATTCCGAAGATATGTTCACCTGGACCATACTGTACTGAAACTTAGAGGTTGGACAACAGCCTGTCAAGACTGTGGCTCTAGAAGGTAATGTTGTAGATGTATGTAACCTTTCCCTGCTGCTTGGCTTGCTGTTAAAAATGGATGAATAGAAATTAGGGACGAGGGTCAATGGTTCAGTGCTGAGCAAAAATGCAGATGAAGGAATGGTGGGCAGGCAGCTGGTTAGATACTCAGTTTTTGCTCATGAAGGGGAAATATGTTCCAGAGAACATGTTCCTAACATTTGTGCATTGCATTCATGTACCTCATATCATACTGTATAACAACAGGTCAGCTAGATAACATTGTAGCACTCAATAGTAGCTACTATTGCAAAGCAAGCTTCCTCCTTTGCAGTATGCAAGTGCTGTTACAGGTATTTTAGAAGGGTTTCACGATCTGCTATGTTGTCTTGTGTTATGCAGAATTTGTTGTGCAATGTCCGACGGTGATCGAAGACACGAGCTTGAATTTGAAATCATCCAAGCTTATCTCTATCATATTTCAAGTATGGGGCATGAACATTTCTTACGGTAGACCCGATCTGTGATCGATTTGCTGGGCCGCCCCGGCTAAAGCTACGGAATGGTTGGTCGTCTCTTATAGACCGCATTGCCGTACGCAAATAAATGGCGTTGCAGCGAGTATGAGTAAGGGGTTTCCCCGTTGATATTAATAAGTAATTGACGTCATTGGCCCTGTGCCATTGGAGGTTTCTACGTTTAACCATGTGGTTTCAGTAACGGGCTTCCTCGTTGTATCATGCTACTTCTCCCGATCCTTTTCTTACAGATCATATTTCTTCTTATGCATTGCTTATATTTTTTTTAGATATTACAATCCTGAATTCCTGTTGATATGGGAATATCATGATTGATACATTTTATCTGTAAAAACGACTTGATCGCAGTTAGCTTCTCCTGCTAGTACTAGTATCATGTTATGGTCATGGTAATGCTGCGGTAGCTGCATTTTGATTTTTTTAAAATAAATTTTTCACAAGGAACACCATTGCATGAAGTTAATTGCAATTCAAATGTACTGGACAGATAGCGGATGCTATATGAAATGTCTGACACTTCAGAGAATTTTGCTGAATTTATTTTGTATTATGTCTGGTTGTCTAACCTTCAGCAATTTACTGGGAACATTGTAACATGACAATTATTTGTCATAACTGAAAGTCTAATTCAGAGTCCACTTTTTCTTAATGTGTCTGTGCTTTGTTGAGATTTAATTTTGTAGTCATTTGATGGTAGGCCAATTTGTACTGTTTCACTTTGAATATTTTGAGATGTGGGCTGCACTTTGCCTTGCATTTACTGATACATGTATAGGCTTACCTGTCGTATGTTAAGAATTCATTACCTTATTATTCACCATATCATATTGAACCTATGCCCTCTGGCTAGCTGAAAATGTCAGCCAGATATATGTATCTGTGGAACTAACGTATATTCAGTGTGGCTATAAAAATCACTTCCATTTTACCACAAAGGGGAAATGTCTTTTTTGATATTATGTGTTCAGGGAACACGAAAAGAGCCCAAGGTTCAGGAAGATATAGATTTTACAGCCATATTGTGGAGTGGAAAAGAGGAACAGATAGCAGACCCTGAAAAAAATGGGCGTGTCCCAGAAAAATCATCAGAGTGTAACATTACTTATGCCAGTATTGATGATGATCTCATAACAAGAGTAATATGCACAGGTCTACTTCATAATTGTACCTCCATGTTAAAGGAAATTGTTTACCGCAGGAAAGAAATATATTTTCCACTGGCATTTGTGTGTGAACAGGATAACTCAAAGGGTCTTTGAGGGCTTTAATGATTTTGTTGGTGGTTAGATTATTGTTACAGTATATCTGTAACAGAGCAAATGAAATTTTGGACACGCTAGCTTTCTTTAACATGAAAATTAAAAGCATGTTCTGAAATGGTAAGGGTTTATAGCTCCAGTGCTTTAGATATCTCCACAAGCTGGAGCTTGCGTAAGACAGACATTGGATCCTGTCGTCCCCCATCACTGCCGAGGATGGACCAATCTCGGATCACATGACCAGCAGGCTCAATTATTGGTTCCTTTGAGGTTGTGTGACATTAAATCAGCATTATCTACCCATGAAAGGCTGGCAGGCCAGGCGACCTGACTAACACAGTAGATTCCAAGCACAAGCAGCTGTTATTTCTCTCTTGCTTTCTTTCCTCCTGAGAGCCACGCCTCACACGTCTGCAGGGCTGAAATTTCTCAGGTACATCCATGGTTTTGTAGTGGTTTTGCTGTACGAAATTTGCATGTGACCCAGATGATGATTATGCCTCTTTGTTCAGGGAAGGTGCTCTACCAGCAGATTAGTGTCATGGAGAAGACATCCTGGGCTTTTGAAATTTAAATTTCAAACATTTACAACTGTGGGAATTAAGTGTACTGGACCGGGTGTATTCCCTCATAGATGTGCTGCCTTAGGAGGCAGTAGTTGCTCAAAAATATGTGTTAAAGCCGTATCGGTGCAGAGGTGAGCTGTGGAGCAGCTCAGGTACCAATTTCTTGTATCGCCAGATTGTTGTTATTTTGTACCACAGAAGAGAAATTGCTGTGGCTGTTAAGAGACTGGAGGACATGTGTTTATCGTAGTCCAACACTTCCACGCGCAAAGTCATACTCAGCCTATGACCTTCGTCGGCTTTTTGGCGCGCTGCTCAAATTCTGTTAGTGAAGCGTTCTTGCGGGTGGCGTTGGGATCGGACACGTGGCGTTCGTAGCCTGAGCACTATCGTAGTAGCGTTGTCGTGTATATCGTTCTTCATTCAAGTTTAGCTGGAATCTTGGGTAAAATCGTAGCAGAGGGAGCTGGTCTGGAGCAGAGGTCTTGGAGCAGTAAATTGCATGCAGACAGACCCCTGTGCATTATTTATGTGAATATAAATGGATTTTCAGCAAAACCCATTGATATCTGCCAAACTAATTCTATATTTTCAGTTTTCTACCTTAACCCAGACTACTAAAGACATTTTTCAAGAGAAATTGGTAAAAAGAATTATTCTACTCATGTTGCTGAAACGTTTAATTGGTGACTGCATGAATAATATGCACTGCAAGGAAATATTGCATCATTTGAGTTATTTTACTGCCTTTGTGTGGCCCTGTCTTTGGGTTCTCATGTGGAAAAGGTGAGGAAGAGAAGAATAGTGATGATTTTTCAACGAATAAGGAATTTTCCATATGCAGCAAGGCACGGAGGTTGTGCTCCGTGAGCTGATAGCAGGGCACATCATTTTTCATACCTGAGGGCTCATTATATATGGGGACATATATCAAAGGAGGGGCTCCACAGGGTAAAACACACTGATTTCTCTTGCAGTTCCTTTCATTTTGAATATGAAAATGTGGGCTAATCTATAGGTCTTTTATCAATATTTCAACAAAAATCTTGTTTTGTTTTCAACAAGATTTAACCTACATAAAATGAATACCCATATTTTTGTATTCCTGAACAAATTACTTTCAATACAAAGCATATGTATCCCTTTCCCTCTACTCTCTTTTTTGGAATGTGATTTTTTCCTTAAAAAGGTTGACCAAAGCTTTCAGTATTTGTTGACAATTGTACTAGATTAATCCTGAATTTTTGTTGAGTCCCTCCTAAATTCCTTTTGGTACAGATTTCCTCCCTGTGGCCCCTTGTCTTGCTTGCAGACACTTAGTAATTGCATGAATTTGACTGTTGCAATAACTGCACTAATAATGTCCCTATCTATGCGTGATCTATATTAATTCTGAGTCAATGTGACATTTGATTTAGAATGATTATGCACATGTGTTTCTCCTCAGTTAGATAAGGCACTAGTATATGAATGTGCTTGACTCATTCAGATCATAAATGTTTAGTTTTAGGAGGACACCTGCTTTAATTCTTCAGGCTAGTTGTGCTGGCACACTGAATATAACATCATTTTTTTCTTTCTCTGAGTAAATTCTAATGAAGGCATGGCATTATTGATATGACAGGTTCATTGTAATGTAATAAAGAACATTTTGCTTGTCAGTTTGTATAAAACAAGTCATACTGTCACAACTGTCCACAGAGCTTGTGCTATGGTTGAAGTAATATGATAAAAGGAAATGGACTCCATATAATAACGTATGCGTACATTGTCTGGCCTCTGTCTGCCATTTATATGCTATTCCCTAGGGTGGGTATAACCTTGTAGCCATGCAGTGGCCACCATAGGAAGGTCTGCATGGGGGATCCTGGCAATGCTTAACGATAAATTCAGGGGGACTACGTAAATTAATTTGTTCTTGTGAAAGGTTTTGAGAACAAGCTCATTGGATTGTTCCTCTGTATTCATGGAGCATCTGGCTAAACTAGTCTGTGACTACAGACACCATCAAACGCTCCGTTCTGAGTTTGGGGCAACCTGGCATTCAACTTCGCGATGCAACCAATTTGTCAGTAATGCTAAACGATGAATTCAGAATAACTACGTAGAATTAAAGTGACCAATTATACTTCGCTAATAATAATTCACAGACAAAGCTTATCGTTGAATTAGAGCGGGTCGGCTACAATTAACGGTGAATTGAAGTAGCTCTATACGCCTTGCGGAAAATGGCATGCAGACCCTCAACATAACAGGGTGGCAGTAGCAGACATATCCCTAATGAGGTTGGGAAGGGCAGACTAGGGTCCACCCCTTTGGCCTGCAGGTGGCATTATACAAGCCACTAATTGAAAGCACAGCAGCATCTGCACATGTAGTTTGCCTTGTATTTGGTTGATATCAGATTGCTATATGAATAAAAATGTACATGTGCAACACTACAGCATGCATTATGCCTCTGGACATTGTTTTATAATTCTGTCCTGGGTTTCCTGTAATCTTTTGCAAGTAGGAATTATGTAGAGATTTGGTGAGGATTACAGCCATAGCCAATATGTATTCTTATTTGGACCAAATCACCATTCAGGGCTCGAAATACTGGGTGCATAATGCACTTTTGTGCACCCAAAATATAGACCTGTACACCTGATTTTTGACTGTGGGTGCACCTAGATATTTGTGTAGGGTTATTGTGCATACATTGTTAAGGTACTATTGTACACTAATATGCAGCATAGTCAGAAAAAAATTAAAACCTTGTTGTATTAAGCTGTAAAGGAAAGCAGTGAGGTTTGTCATTAGGTTTTGCTGACATGCTACTTTATTTCATTTTGTGCACTCAAAATATTTACGGCTCACCTCAATTTTTAGGTAAGGTGCTCCAGTGTACCTATCCCCAAAAAATGGATTTTGAGCCCTGCCATTGATAGCAATTGTCTATTCTGTGCTAAGCACAGTAAGCAGCCATCTGGAAAAGTATAACAGAAAACAGCTGTCTTTTAATACTGATGCATGCTCTCATTAAAAAATATATGCCATATCCGCAGTATTAGGTTCCTTTAATATGCATGTGTAATATGCATATGAAAATGCAATATCATATCGCTGACAATACTTAGGGCCCAGTCACAGTTGTGGTATGGTCATTATTAGATCGCAAACAAAGGGCATTCTTGAGAAAGTCTTGCAAATGTTACATGCATAATCAAGCTGTTTTATTATGGAAAAGCTGTCATAGATCCTTGTCAACAGTTGGTTCTGTCACTGCCTGCTCAAAAATTGAATGACATGAAAATTGTACGGTGTCTACGACAAATGTGACTGTGTCGTTATTGTTACTAGTCTCCTCTATATATGTGAGACTATGAGTAATATATTAAGGATGGCTTGCTCCCTGACAATTATGTGCGTGGGGTGCTTAGGCATTAGTTTCCATCAACAAGATGACAAATCAATAATATTGATCAACTTGTACACATACCCTGCAGAACCTGACCTAATTTCTTAGATTAGGCCTCATTCATCTTTAAGTTATTGCATGCCTTTATCATATCCGTTAAATGCAATTCTAGTTCCTTATATTTTTAAGCTGCCCTTTGTTGTAATGTTGTTGTTTTTTAGGTCCCTTTGATCGTAAAGTGGTACAGGTATTTTTGATTGTTCAATAGGAATGCAGTAGTGTAGGTATGCAGAAAAATGTATGTCAGTTGTAGAAAGAGTCTATGATTTCTGATGTATACTTGTATGGCTTTCTCAATTGTATCAGAAACCCATCCACCGTTTAAGATCTTTAGCTTTCTCTCCGACTCATCTTGCATTTTCCTGTGTCTTCTGCAGGACTGGACAGCTGAGTTACCAGGACAGGGGCTCCCGTCACCTTTCGTGGACCAAATCAAGACAAACCACCTCACACCCCACCACCCAGCCTTCTACCCCAATGGGGAATGCCAGTATGACCAAGAACGACTGCAGAGAAACCAGCCTGCCAAGAAGTTCAAGATGCTAAACCACTCTGTTCCTTCCTCCTTTGAACCCTGCCACAGTCCCAACTATGCAAGAGAGGAGGTGCATGCAGGGGAAAGGAGGATGAGTCACAGTGGATTGGCCGATGTTCGGAGTAACGCACCACAGGAAAGCAGAAATTCGCATGCCCCCAAGTTTATGAGAATGTCAGCTGAAGGTGCATTAGCCCAGAAGGCAGCAGACTTGCACACAGTATCAGCCTCACAATCAGAAATGGATGAAGGAAGGCAACCCAATGCTGTTGAGCAAGCTGCCTCAGGAATTATGCTCCTACATGCATTAACATCTAGAATGTCGGAAAAAGCCCAAAAGGAAGAGTTTCAACAACAACAGGTTCAAAAGCATGATAAACAAGCGGTCTCCCTATCAGCAATGCCATCACAAACAGCAAAAACAACCCTACCTGCTCACGAGACGAGAGACACCCAAAAGGAAGCACCACCCCAGTCTTTTAAAGATGTTCTGGGTCCTCAACAGTATCATGGTAGTCAAAGCCAGTCCTTGAACACAACACTTCCAAATAGAACGCCTGATGCTGGAAGATCCTTCCCTCCATCAGGCTTCTTCCAGGTACAGGAGGTACTTAAAGCTCCACCACCGTTCGAGTGGCCTGGAACATTAGAATCGGCAAAGCCAAGGACAATTTCCAAAGTGCACCCAGACCACGGAGATCCCCTGAATAAGTCTGGAACACCTGGAAGGGTAGAAACATTCGGGATGCCAGGAATGCTCGAAAAACCGAATTCATCCAGAAAAGCAGGAAAGTCAGAAACGCTTGCAAAATCACAACCACTTCCAGCGTCAGAAGCACCTGGAAAATCTGGCGTGCCTGGCACTTCAGATGCACTACTGGAAGCCCACAGAGCACCTGGGTTGTCCAGATTGTTGGAAGCACCTGGTACATGTATGTCGGGATTGCCTATACCACCTGGAACACCTGAAAAGTCAGGAAAAGGTGGAGGAGCATCAGGCATGGCTGGTAGAACTAAGACCCTCGACAACCCACTGATGTCCACCAGACAGCTACAGCAGATGTTCGACAACCTGCCTTACATTCCCCAGTCTGAACCAGGACCATCGCAGCAGCCGCCGACAACCCCACAATCAACACCAACTACACCAAGGGCGTCTCAAGAAACTCCAAGAACACCACAGAGTACTCCTGTAACACCTCAGAGAACCCCTCACAAGACAGCTGGAGCGCACACCTCAAAGTCTGACTGCAAGTTTGAGCTGCCCACATGTAACTGTGTTGGTTAGTAAAACATCTTTCCCTTTAAGTAGTATAAGCTGATCATGACCACAGCTTTCAGAGAATTACCTGACAGTGTATTCAGTGAGATATCAAGATATTTATAAAGATTGTAAGCCCTACCAGTGTGATTGGCCAATTAAGGGGACTTAAAATTGCCACTTTGAGCAGTGTAGTTTAATTTTGCCGTAAAAATTTTTATGCCTCGTGATACAGTAAGTGAGCAAGGATTGCCACTTCCTTCAGGCTGTTTATTTACAAGCTTGTGAGTTGTTTATGGTTAGACATCTTCTTATGGTTGCTGTCTTGTATCCTCTTCCCCTTTTGCAAAACACCCCCGAATTAACAGATCTTCTGCATTTGGAGCAAAACACCTTTATATGAACGTCTTGCGCAATGTTGTTGATGCTGAGCATTATTTTACACTGAGGACTAACATTGACATCATCTTTTTTTTTTGAGAGCTTGTCTGTTTGCACCGTTTTACAGATTTCATAAGTGAGAAAGCTGAGGGCCCATACTACACCCACCTCGGATCAGGGCCCTCAATACAAGCTATCAGGGAGCTAATGGAAAAGAGGTAACAGGATATGACTATTTGTGACCTGTTCACTGTCACCAACTTGTCAAGATAACTGGGCCTTACAACTTATGGCATGGTCACATTCGTCGTAGGTCATCATATGATTTTGATGTCGTAAAATTTTTTAACAGGCTGTGACAAAATCAACTGCCAACAAGGATCTAAGACAGACTTTTCTGTAAGAAATTTTGTACATGCACAGCTTCTCAAGAATGCCTTCAGTTTGGATCACACAATGATTGTATGACAAATGTGACCAGGCCCTTGTGACAACAAAGAAGATTCTTGGGGCCATGTTCACCTGTTTCCATCATCCCACGGGGATGATTGTAACAACCCTTCACAAATGTAGAGCAACAGAAAGCAGGTAAAATGGGCTGACCTCTGCCCTAAGTTAATCCATTTGAGCTGACCGCAGATAAAGCAAATGGATGTGCAGACTGCATTAGTAGCAGGCAGTGCTACCAATCAATATGTGCATTTACAATTACATTAACCTATGCTGTCTTGTCAGAGTCTTAATAAGATGCGTCCTGTCTAAAGTAGCTTTTAGTGTTAGCAGCCCATAAATTTGGTTGAATGCTCATGGATTCAGATGTCTAGATTGGATAAACTAATGCTTATAAGACTCAGAAATGGTTCTTGGTTTTCTCAACTACCAAATTGTAGCGTTCGAATTACAGTTTATCCTGATGATAAGTTTTGTGAATTTAGTTGCAAAAATTGATTGCCATCTTGTAGAACTTACTACAGCGGCTGCCACTCTGTCTAAGTAAAAAAGTTTATAGTGTTAATCAGTGATTTTGATCTTTCCATAGGTTTGGCCAATCAGGAAAAGCACTACGGATAGAAAAGGTAAGCAATTTAGCATGTGTACGTGTTGTAAAAGAATTACTGAGAATGCCACCTTTACTTGCATTAGACTGTTACAAAGCAAGAGGCTTGATGGTTTTCTTTAGAATTTTGTCAGGAATGTATGGGATATGGAGACAAGATTCAAATGAAATCTTTTACTACTAGTATGTGAATTTTTATACTATGCTTGAAGTGGGTATTATATTACTAAGTTCAAGAAAAGCCAGCTAACTTCCTGCCTTCTGCTGTAGATCATCTACACTGGAAAAGAAGGCAAGAGCTCACAGGGATGTCCCATTGCAAAATGGGTGAGTTTATCATATCACAACTTTTCATACTGGTTTTTAATTTTTTAAATTCTACTGTCCCTGTTTACAATAGTTAGATTGAGATCAAACTCAATGCGCCTTTCTGTTCTCTTACTCAGCCTTTGAATAAAGTGAACACCATGTGCCGACATGTGTTATACATTCAGTTGTGTAACTGATATTCAACTTTATGGTACTTCATAGCAATGTTATACAGCAGTCAACTGCAGGATGTTGAAAGCCTTCAAAGATAGGGCCTCCTTGAATAACAATCATACATGTATTGCCTTTCAAATTCAATTTCAATTTCAAATTCTTTTCCTTGACAGTAAACATTCTTAAATCTTCTGTGGTTATCTGTTCTGCAGATTGTAAGAAGAAGTAGTGAGGAGGAAAAGGTGCTGACGCTAGTCCGTCAGCGACCAGGTCACCGCTGTGACAGCAGCTACATCATCATCTGCATTGTTGCATGGGAAGGGATACAGAGAGACAGGGCCGACGAACTGTACGACTATCTTTCTGGCACACTTTCCAAGGCTGGACTGCCGACCACAAGAAGATGTGGGGTTAATGAAAAGTATGTCATCATACAGGACCTTAGTTAGTTGTACTTTAAGTCTAGTGGCTAGAGATTAACTTTGCTTGTCAGGTTTGGGGTCAGTAAGATGCTTCTCAACCAGCTGTGTCCAAGCCTGGTACACAAGGTTTAATGTAATGTAAGTGTGTTTAAGGAAGCATTCAAATTACCAGAATGATAGGATTTTTAGTGAAGTTTCAGGGTCAGAACATTATAATGGCTGGTAACATGTAAGAATTGTAAGAAATGGACCCTGAAGGATAGAAAGGTTGTAAAACAGAAAAAAATTGAATTAAGAAGACAAACTCTTCTCATGACAGTTGACAGAAGAAAGGAAAAGAAGGAAGTAGAAAATTAACTGAAATAAACAGTAATAGCTAATACAAAAGCTTTATTAGGTATCACATACTATCTAACAAGGAAAGGTCCATTTTTCCAAAACAATACTTTTGTACCTTGAATTAATAATGTTGTGCTTATAATGTACATGTACACTTCAAAATTTCAAGGATTATACATGTATTTGATTTCATTTCCAGCAAAACCTGTGCATGTCAAGGAACAAATGAGAACAGCTGTGGTGCATCATTCTCATTTGGCTGTTCCTGGAGTATGTACTACAACGGCTGCAAGTTTGCAAGAAGTAGGGTACCGAAGAAGTTCAAACTGGAAGACGCCTCGGAGGTACGTGAGACTTCCTCTTGTTTCTTTTAGACTGTATTCAGTGCAGGTGTAATGTTACTGTGTGGTATCATGTGTTGGCGATTCTGTGGTCTACTGGTATCTGAAGAACCTCAGTGTGTTTGTGTGTCAACCCTAACACTTTCATTTTGAGGAATTTTTACACTGCCTTCCCATAGTTCCCAAGGGTCTCCACATAACAAGGCTCAAAGCATCTCCAGGTTATGGATATAATGGAGTGTTGGATGAAATGTGCAGGAAGATGATAAATTAGTGAGGATGATAGCTAACTTTCTTAGTGAAATAGCCTCAACTTATCTTAATTACATGACACCAGCTGTTGCAGTAAACTGGGACAACAAAGGCAAAAGAGAAGCTAAAGCACAGCCTAAATATTAAATTTACAAATATACAAATTTGGTCCCAAAATACTACCTCAAACCAGGAAGGAACATGTTCAAGTCAGATTCAAGGACGTCTGCATCTGACAACAAAGGGTGCCCCAAAACTGTTGGCATTCTCCTGATTGAATTGAAATGATGATGACTGAATTATTGGATGCCAATGGATGTATCGCGATATTAACAGACATGCCTCTTGCTTACAGAAGTATCTCAACAAGGAAATGAAAGGAAGAGAGGTAATTATGTGGAACATATACTCACTTCTGAAATAATTCACACCAATGTGAGACCATAGAAATTTAATTCTTTAATTTAGTTTTTACTTCCAGGTATGGAAGTATTGTTTTGGGTGGTTTTGGTGGGAAGATTGACAGGCAGATTGACAGGTGGCCAAAAGGTTAGATACAGGAAATGTCTCTGGCAGGAAGCCAGCAGGTTGACATGGGGGAATTCAGGAAGCCGAGGATGGCATGAGGGACCCTCCAATACTTCACAGAAGTCTGCAATGTCTGATTTCTTGTTCTTCAGGAGGCAATCATTGAGGACCATTTCCAGAGGCTGGCCAGTGAAGTTGGTCCTGTGTATAAGCAGTTGGCTCCGGATGCCTTCAAAAATCAGGTTGGTGACTCCATCACCTTAGGTTTCCTCCAACCAAAAAATTCTGTTAATTCTGTAAACAGTAGCCAATGTGCCTCTAGTTATGGAAATGCCTTTTGAAATATAATGATAGTTTGACACATGACAATGAGATGACAAGGAACTGATGAAAGTTTCATGTTCTGCAGACGGAATATTCAGAAGTGGCCCGTGACTGCAGATTAGGGTTTGGCCCAGAGGACAACAGGCCATTTTCTGGTGTCACAGCCTGCGTTGACTTCTGTGCCCATGCTCATCGTGATCAACACAACATGAACAATGGCAGCACAATTGTAAGTTTACTTTGTTCAATACCGCTATGTCCTGTTAATACAATCCTCTCCTTATAAAATAAAACAACTGCAAAAGTGTCATTTTTTTTACAGTATTTTTTGGGTCCATGTAGTTGGATTAACTTTCTATACCATTTACAGGTGTGCACGCTGACTTGTCCAGAAAATCGGAAACTTGGGCCACCGCCAGAGGATGAACAACTCCACGTCTTGCCCCTTTATAAGATGGCCCCGACTGACGAGTTTGGCAGTGAAGAAGGCCAGGAGGAAAAGATCCGCACTGGTGCTCTAGAAATGCTTACAAGCTACACACACCAGATCCGCATCTCCAACGCAAAGCCTAAGACCCCTAAGAAGGGAAGAAAGCAGAAGGACAACAGTGCATCTTCCAGCAATAATAACAACACTGAGTCCCCAGCAACTGAGAAATCGAAGGAGAAGCTTGTAGAGCCGAAGGTTCCTGAGATCATTCCGCAGCAATCTCAGCATACTGCTTCACCAGCGTTCAACCACAGTATGGAGCAGATGGCAGCAGCAGGGGTGAATGGAGCCATGAGAGATCCTCCAGCAGTAAACAGGAAACTGTTTACTCACAATCAAGCTGGAAACCCCCAGTCGATGGACAAGTCTCGACCCTTTTCTCATCCCATGCACAACGAGCCGTCCTTTCCGATGAAGAAGCCTGCGATGAAAGAGGCAGACCGGATGGCTCAAAGACAACCTCTGCATGGAAATGTGGAGGTTGGCAATCCGTTTGCACGACATGAAGCCGTAAAGAGACCTGCTTCAGCGTCATGTGACGGACCTGCTGCAAAACAGGTGGCTCACCATCATCCACAGGAAGACAACCCCTTCATGAAGGCATGGGCAGAGAACGTGCCTAGAGATGCTGCAGTTCAACAGTCGTCAGGAAATCCCAAAACTGCCAAGGACCCTGGCATTCCCAGTTGGCAAACAGAGATTGGGCTGCGGCCAATTGTGAATAATGGCCTAGGCGGTCTTCAACAACACTGGTTTCCATTCACCCCCTTTCACGCTCAGCATCCATTCCAGTTGATCCAACCAGCAGTCGGACCATTCAACCAAGTGGTGAACCAATCACATTCAGCGCAGACGTGGCAAGACCCGTTTGAGAATGCACGTTTTGAAAAACTGTTTGCAGGTTTGGACATGTTCCAGCGGAGCAGGCCCAATGTTGAGCAAAATGGCATACAGGTGCAGCAGCAACTTACGCCAGATGCATCTCGTGAAGCGACACCTTTATCAGCACCTCATACACCAGCTCCAACACCCCAAAGCTACCAAGGGGCCTTCCAAGCCAATCTACCTCCAACCAATGCAAACAGCAAGGAAACACCATTACAAGGAGATCACCACCAATTTGCACCAGGCAAAGAGTCCGCTCCAAAGCATGTTGCCCCCACCGGTGTTCTCCCGATGGGGTATGGACTACCTACCCCACCTCCACCTCCACCCTACCCACATGGAGACAAAACAAACCAGATTCGTCAGACCAACCCTCCCCCTCCTCCTTCTATGAATGGCCAGGTACACAGCCCCTTCAATTCCCACATTGGCAGTGAAAAGCACATTTCTAGTGTTCAGTTGCCCCGGGTCAATTCACAGGACGTCCAAGCTCAAAGCAGACCCCAAAGTGCGAGACCTCTCAATGGTCCCCATAGTCCCCAAGTTCATCAGCAGTCACATTACCAACTTCCAAGCATTCAGTCAATTTTCCGAGACTCTGGTTTAACTCTGTCCAAAGAGGTAAGGGACCAGGGCATGTTCCAAGAAGGCCTAGCTGGTCGTCGCTTCACAGATATTGCCAAGAACACCTATAGACCCCAGACCCCCACAGAACAAAGGCCACCCTCCAGGAAATCTCATGTCCCTGTACAGCAACCTCTTGCCCCCAATGTTGCTGCCAACCTCGCCATGCCGCTACAGTTCCCGGCAAAGCAGCCCCCTTCAACACTTGATGACCCATATGCTTTCGAACCCCAACAGCCAAGTTCCAACCAACCAGATAGAAATCCGATGCCACTAAATCTGTCTCGATCAAATCCAGTCCAAGTTCAGCCGCCTCGAATCGAAGAGAACGACATCCTTGGCAATGCTGCCTATCCCCCCGCCTTGAACGGCCTAAGATCCCAGCTTCTCCAGAAGCTGAATGCAGCTATGAAGCCAGACAAAGATGGGATAGTTCGAATCAAACAGGAGCCTATGGTGTGTGATACAGATCTCACAGATCACTTACCTCCCCCATATGCCTTACATAGGAGGGAGGATGATGAGGTTTGGTCAGACAGCGAGGTTTGTTTCCAGGACGAGGACATCGGTGGGGTGGCAATTGCTCTGTCCCATGGCTCTGTGCTTATTGAATGTGCAAAGCGTGAGCTCCATGCAACTACAGCCATAAAGAAACCCAACCGTGCCTGTCCGACAAGGATCAGTCTCGTGTTCTATCAGCATAAGAACATGAACTATTCCAGGCACGGCTTTGCAGAGTATGAGCAGAAAATGGCGGCCAAGGCAGCAGAGCAGGAGGAGGCACGAAAACTCGCTGAAGGAGGGCGCAAGGTAGAAAGCAGCGTTGTCAAGGAAACGGTTGCTGAAGAATCCACGAAGAAGGTTGCTGAGAAGACCGGCCCTACAAAACCAGCAATTAATAATGCTCTGACAATGACTACAGACACTGTGGTAACACTCTGGTCAGTAGCAGTTCCTCAAGTAACAGGGCCCTACCAGAAGTGGGTGTGAAAGGTGGCTCCTCTTTCTCTTGCATAGCTGTACAACGAGTCATAGTGCTGCTACTGCTTGTTTCCCACAAAGTGCATGCCTCCCACCTTGACAAGGAAAGGAAGTGGTGCTATGAAGAACTAATACAATCAGCTGCTACACTCAACATTTTGTGGGAAACTCTCGAGTAGCAAGAAGAGGGACAGCTGGAAATCAAATCAGTCTGTGTGTGTCATGAAAACGGCCAGTTTGTTACCTTGCAAAAAGGTATGAAGCAAAGGGACAAAAGATCTATTTTATCATCATGATGCCTACATCTGGCTTAAAACATGCAACACAATGCCCTCTTTGGCACTGCAGATGACTCTTTACCAGATTGCCAATGGCCTTCAAATCCACCACCTACCTCAGAGTGAGTATAGATCACGCTACGAAAGGGATACTAGGAGGTTCCTATCCCACCTACCCAGTTGGGTGAAGTAAGCAAAGACATTACACAGGGTACCTGCTGGTGCATCACATGTGCATTGCTTAACAGACAGTTGTTGTAGCCACTGAAAGAGAGGGTGCTAGCACGAGTGTTAGTGAAAACCTTAACTTCAAATGACAAGAATTTTACGTTTTATCTGAAGATTTCAATATTCTAAAGGATTTCTGTTGTTGAGGAAATAGTCTAGTAGGTCATCTTTGACTTTTTCACTCTCCTAACTGTGCAAGACATGTGCCAGTAGGTACCCTTTGGGATATGTTTTTAACCATTTTCTACATCAGACCCTACTCTTGACTACACAGGTGCTTTCAACAAACAGTTACAACACAGTTTGGTACCCAACAAGGTGGTTGGGTGTAGAGTAGTTAATTTTGGGATATACATACATGTGTTTCTAAATGATCTGTGCTGAATTGGTGACTTTAGTGTTTATTGTACAGGTATTTGTTGTTACAGGGTGCGTTGATATGTGATGAGTGCAGTGGTAAGACTGTACTTGTGAGTGTATAATGACCTGTAGAAAAGTTTTACTGTTTTGTAGTGTTCTTGGTGTATTCCTAGCACACTGGTTTTTGTGCGTTTCATGGGCACACTGGTTTTGTGCATTTTGTCGGCACACTGGTTTTTGTGCTGTTATTAAGATAAACACCATTATAGTGTGTGTTTACAGAATTCAGAAACAAACTGAACTGCTGTTATAGTGGTGCAGTTTTTTACACAATGTTCACAACTGGTGCTGGATATTCTTTATTCTAGTTATAACACTTAAGTCTCTGAATATGTCATTGTTTAAGTGATGTGTACTTAATGTTAATTGCTTGCCTGGTTTCCAGGCATTTTCCTCAATGATGCAGCTACACAATTTCAGGACATACTCAAGTTCTGGTGGTGCTAAAACATACAGTTACATTGTAATAATCTAACAGTTGCAGTTGAGAAGACCATCCTTTTCTCTCCCATGTGTCTTTTCTATATAACCGTGTCGATGTAATATCCAGACCGTTACATGTTAGTCAATTAAGGTTTTACATGTGATTTTACATATTCATTACCAGTACATTCCCACTCGACATATCACAGACACTAGGACCTGCTACATCAAGTCAGATTAACGGTTTAGAATGGAGCATGATCTTGGCAGGACACCTTTTGTTCAAACAATGGAAAGACCATGAATACTTTGAGCTATGCACAAAGTTACTCTTAACAGGTAAAGGTGAGCATGGTGCCGGATATGCTCCATTTCAAATTCCGTCTGGTAATCGCTGTCGTTTTAGGCAGTATGGAAGTAGCGTCAACAACATTCAGGGAACAACTTTCCAGAACGCAATAGCTAAACGTGTATAACAAGATTTTAGAAAGAGAAAAATGAATACAACCCAATTGCTTTTACTTGAATGTGTAACTGTACAAATTGTGCATATGGTCAAAGGGTGTGTACAACTTATAATAATAGTGGATGAATGTAGCTTTTATGATGTGTGTTAAAAATTATGTCAAATGTATGTAGTATTCTAAAATGCATGGTTTGTGTATTTTTTCTACCACTGTGTATGACTGACTTTGGAAAGGAGTAGGAATATGGTGTGGCT
The DNA here is from genome assembly GCA_013266295.2 of Branchiostoma floridae x Branchiostoma japonicum. Lineage (NCBI taxonomy): Eukaryota > Metazoa > Chordata > Leptocardii > Amphioxiformes > Branchiostomatidae > Branchiostoma > Branchiostoma floridae x Branchiostoma japonicum. The sequence goes on along the minus strand of CM023837.1, from coordinate 5,066,767 downwards.
TGTAAATATGTACACAGAGTTGTTACATTGTGATCAAGAGACGAATCAAGCACTGTCTGCAAGAGCTTTCTATTTCTGTTGTGATGTGTTGTGTGCATGTAGCATAAATTGCTACTCAATTTGTTGAATTTTTTCTCAGACATTTCTAGGTATAGGTTGGAAATTTCAACCTATGAAAAATATCAAAATGAGGAAAGAAATGCTGACTGAGGCTTCTCAATACCCTGTTCATCTTTGGGAAGATAAGGAAATTGGAAAATCATAGTTTTGAGAACCATGTCTGAGAAAGAATAATTAAAATTACCTTGTACAGGTGGCTGCAACTTTATGTTTAACCCTTGTAAATGTATACCTGTGCTATGATAGATTATTTGTGTCGTATATCATTAATACAGCTATTGTGTATACGAGTGTTGCTGGATAGAATTGTGCTGCTTTGACTTTTTTTGTTAGTCGGCTATAGTAGAAATCTATACTGCTATATTCAATTGTATTAGCTCTAATGGTGTGAGAAATTTTGCCAAGTTTAGTGGATTTTTGTGTGCTGTGGAGCTTGATAGGAACATAATGGTACCAGGAGTGATGACTGGATCTAGTAGCTGAGATGTGGATGTAATCACCTTGGAAATCCTTGTGGGCATGCTACCCAAACAGATGACCAATTTGTACTAAAGGCAAACGGTTATTTTTGGTGCTTGACTAGGATAATGGTTAACATATTAGCCACGTATGGATCTTGATTCCTCAGGACCACTCGACACATCCATACCTCAACTTTTCTACAGACGTACAATATCCATTTCCACACTCATGGTAGCATGCCCACTTGTGGTTTTCCTTAAGTGTATAAACTAATTTTTGAGTAATTGACTGTGTGTTTAGACTACTATTACTAGTGGTTGCATATCATGACATTCAGCTGTACAATACAGTACACAGGATGACACACATAAAATATACCTGCTTGTGTGGAGGATGCTGCAACAGCTACAACATAGAGAAATGAGAAAAGAATTTGTGTACATCTAGTAGGTAATGTTGAGTGAAAACAGGTTAGTGTAATAGCATAGTTGCAATTCCAGAAGACCATGATTTGTATAATTTCTATCAGGGTACCAGACATGTACAGCTTCTGTCTATATAAGAATTTGTGTGTTTGGGTCATAATGACTTGTACTTTCCTTTTGGTGCTGGTCAATTCTACCATAAAAATGATAGTTGGGATCAGTTCCCTCGGAATTATTGTGTTTATTTGTCATAATTCACATTCTAGAGGTATAAATACTCTTGGAAATTTTAAGTGATGAGCTGCTACTATAGCAGTTATTAATGTACTGTGATGTGTAGTGGGCATTTTTATTAAATCTATTTATTTATTTCCGGAATCAGCTGATTTTGTTGTGTCTATTTTATTTTTGTTTCTTTAGCAAATCAGTTACCGAATATTTGCAATCACCATCTATGGTTTGATATTTTATTGTGGGGAAAAATGGGGGTTTGCATTTGGAGATGCCTCTAGTGACACAGCTTTCCATGCCTCATCTCTTTACTGCTGTACAATGATACTGCCCTAACCTCCTTCGAAAGTGACTGTGACATAGATGTAATACCCCTTGAAGGATGTACTGTACCAGATAGCGTGGCTGTATCATAGGCATCTGAACAACAAAGGAACAACTTTTTGACTGTGATCACACTCCTCAAAGAAAAAGAGGAGGCAACCTAGCCATAAGACTGATGAAAAGGAGCAAAATGCTAGAATACCAAAGATGTCATCAGAGGGGCAATATCATTGAATATATCATGCAGGAATTTTGTAGGAGCTGCCTCAACTACATAACAAACTGCAGAGGAAAGCAAATAATAGATCTTTCAAGATCACATCTGACCCTTAAATGGGCCAGAAATGCATTTTTTCTCCAAAACAAGTATCTGTTAATCATGAACAAAAAACATTTTCATTTCAGTTATGTTCGGCTCAACAAAAGCACAAAACAAGCTCAAAATGACAAACAGAACATTTCGTCATCTAATGGCAACAATAAGTTTAAAAACTTCTCTCTGATCTTTGTCTATTGTAGCTCCCAAGGCAATGTAAACCACAGACATACTGAAGCTTAGTATGTTGTTGAAGTCAGCATGTAACTATTATAAGTCTGTGTCTTACAGCAAGAATACTTACAGGGAAGGCTGTACCTACTACCCACACTACAGATGCACAGTCCATCATGGCTATTCATATATTAAGTAAATCTAAAGGTCTATGGGCCCTTGCATGTAATCTGGCAATGTTTGGGTAATCACGTCCAGTCAAAGAAAGTTACACTAGCTGCTGTTCAGTTAAATCTCCCCCAAAGGACTATATGCATGCTCACTGAAAAGTCATCTATGATAACTGGTGAAACTTTAAGACATCCTCTCCACATTTCGTGCACTAAGAGTCTCAGGGAAAAACGCAGCACTAAACTGTAAGCCAGAAAAACAGCAGAGGTAATGTATTCACAAAAGACCACTGGATAAGGGATAAAAAGATCCTGTTAGTAGTCAACTTTATATGTCGGTTATCTACTGACTACTACCTATTGTACACGTACCTCGCATTGTTTCAACATAAAAAAACCTGCTCCTTTCTGCTGTGACTTTTAAACTTGTATGTGGAACTAGTGTAAAGCTATTACATACATGTATTGTTACGCAGAAAACTCTGTTCTTGTCTTGTGCACACTAGTTTGTTGGTACTTATCTGTATAGTTCCATCACTTATCATCAATAAACAAAAGGAAGACATCACGAGAACTCACTGTTGTGGTTTTTCAAGGTTTACTTGTTGATGTCTGTAATGACGACCTTATTATTCATACAAGTCAAGAAAATGGAGATGACTTGTTAGAATAATACTGCCATGGAGTATGTTAGTATATAATGGGAACTATCATTAGAAGCAAACTGTTGTCTTCCTGTAGAGGAAAAAAAAGTCTAAAATGATTCACTTGATTCTAAGCTATTTGATACAAGGAAGCATTGTGTGCTTTATATGGTATCATTGCACAACTGATTACAATTATAAATAGCTATATCTCACATACAAAATTAAGGCTAGTATGGGGAAGCATTTTTTATAACATCTTAGTTAAGAGCCTAACCTATCACATTCATCATTAGCAATCCTTCGTTTTCTTTGCCAGAATGCAACTTTCAGCATCTAAAATTAATTTACAAACAATTAAACAAAAATAGAAATAATCTTTAATGCTTTGTGCTTGATGTCATGTATATATTAAAATACACCGGAATCCTCATTTATGAAACAGAACAAAGTATGAACAAAATAAAATAATACACCTTTAAAATCAACAAAAAGTGTGTCTCAAAGTCAAACATAAAAATGTATAGATCTATTTCCTCCAAACATTTGTTTTTATTTTAGATTAGTTTGTCAGATAAAATAATCTTGGGGGACAATATAGTAAAGTCTTCATGGCCTCTCCTACTTTCGTTCCTCCATTGTATTGTCTCAACATACACCTACATACCTTAATGCATGTGTGCAGTTTGCATCTTTTCCTGAAAATTTGCTCAGTCCTAGTAGTGGCTTTGTTGACATTTTAAATACACAGACAACATACATACATTTACAAACAGATCATGAAGTGCCTTTATTATGTTTCATCTATACTGATATTTGTTCATGTTCATAATAAATATCTGAAAATGGCATATTTCAGAAAGGGCTACACAATAACAAACAAGTATGAGTAACATTAACTTGAATGTTTAATAGGAACAAACAGTTACAACAAGAGTGAATATAACAAACATAATGTGACAATATGTTATAATAGTGCTTTCAAATTGTTACTTGTGGTCTTAAACTGGTGCTTCAACTAAATGAAGGTTAACCTTTGGCATGCTAATTTCATTTTTGGTCCTTTATCTCTTGCTACTTCAAAGTTGGCAGCAAACTTGGGCAATTTAACAACACAAAAAACTCTCCACAGTATTGGCAACAAATGTAGCTTTAGCATGCTAAAGGTTCTGACACAATAAGACATTGTGATAATCGGGCTAAGGTTTGTCGCCTTAAGAGTTAGTGGTGGTGTGAGACAGACACGTTGAGATACACAGCTTACTGCTTTCTACTGCTGGGGGTGGCGCTAGACAGCTGTACTTATGACTGTCATGTATCTTCTCAGCCGCTTCTTCTCTGCCTCATATCTAGAATGCACAGAATAGGAAACAGCAGTTGGCAAAATCAAATCAGAATACATGAAAAGCCTTCATGACCATATAAATCTCATGTCATATTACACATACATGTGATTGGTAATACCACCACTGTGAAGATGTGATAAAAAGTGACCACAGATATATATACAATTGCTCCTCACTGCAGACATTAACTCACAGAATCACACAGAAACAAAGCATGTTTCTGCATCTTGCTATGGGCTCCCCCTATCTGTGCTGTTCTGAACTACACCAACAAGCCTTTGCCCATACAGGGAAAATACAGGGAAACCTTTGTCCTGCATTACAGTACTACTATTGAGAAGACATCAATGGTAGTTGTTTACATTCTAAATACCTAAGTTGTCCAGTAAACAAAGTCCTACCTTTGTCTGATGTCCTCTATTTCTTTCTCCTCCTGTTCAGTGAACTTTGTCAGGATATTTTCCAGAACAGGAACAGGGAACTTCATGTACTGTCCAACCTAAGAAAGGTCACAACATACCAAAACTCAGAACAGTTACAAACAAGAGTTCCACGACCTCGTATCTCCATGAAACAAAAATTACATATATTTGATATGTGAAAGTCCCATCCTTTGGCAATGTTTCATGTCAACATGTCATCATTAATTATGCAAATGACCTCTACATTAACATAATATATGCATAGTGATGTCAACCTTTAACTAACTTACACATGTCACAACTTTGAAATTACCATCATTTACCACTAAGGAATCATAGAACTTTTACATTAATTATGCAAATTAGGTCTGTATTTGCATAATTGGTATCTGTTGATTTTCCACCTCCCATAGGTTATACACATTACATGTATGAAAGTCCTATTATCTCAAACACTGGAATTACCGAATTTCCACATTTATTATGCAAATTAAGTCTTCATTTGCATAATTTTCATTTCATTATATTTATCTCTGTCTAAGCTACCTACACACCAAAAATGATGAAAATACGTTGTTCCTGTCTGGATTTATCCGCTTTGAAAGATTTCACTGGAAACTTTCCTGCAGTTCCAGAACAAGCTGCTAGGGGGACCAAACCTGTACCACTTATTCCTGACAAGACAAGCTATCTGTCACCAAGAAATCAAGACCATAGCATGTCCAGGACAAAAGATACAAAAACCGGAAGTTCAGCTGCAGTACCAAGTTCAGCCACCAGGAGGCCCATATTTGACCTTGACCTTTGTCTTTCCATGACCTACCAACATACCAAATATCATCACAATCTATAAATGCCTTCATAAGTTATGTTGACCACAAATATGCGGAAACACACACACACAGACACACACACAGACAGACACACAGACACACAGACAGACCCAAAACAATATCTCCATTTTTCATGGAGATAACAACAGTTACAACATGTATATAAAATATAGTTATAAGCAAGGGAATTTTACAACTGCTGTCTTGTTCTGTTTTGTTTCCTGAACTGTTCTTACTATCCCATACCTTAGCTTCAAGACATGAAGCTAGACTAAAGACTGCACTGTAGAGGTGTAGTTTGTAGAGCTGTATACCTGAACAAATTTTAGGTACAGGTACAGGTGTAGATACAGACCTGTATCTGTACAATGTACCTGTACCTAAACAAGTTTGACCAATCATCTGCAAGTTATTAATGTAGCCATTCCTGCATTAGGTACACAGCCCTTGTTGTTTGGTATATACATGTAGCAAATGGTAATCAGTGTACAGTAAAGATTTGCTTTAGAACTAAGTCACCACCTCTAAAGGAATGTCCTCCTCTGCAGACTTCTCCATGATAAATATCTTGGCTACATCTTCACTTGGTCCCAGGAGTACTCTTTCAATAAGGGGAGTGTCTGTGTCCTTCAGCCGACGGAATTCTGTGGAAATGGGAGATGAAAATGGTGTGGCAAAAAATTATTTTCAAAACAATTTGAGAAAACAAAAACAACTATATTTTCTACTTAAGACAGTTTTTTTTACTTACCTCCAGTTGCATGGACAGCATACAGCGCAAAGTCCTCAGAATCATTCTCAACCTGAAAGGCAATTCAAAATCACTTAGATAATTTAAACAAGCCACATAAGAAACATCCTTGAAGGTTTCACTAGCACACATGGCTGTACGAAAGTCTGGTTACATGGTGTGTTTGTGGCAAGTATGGTTAAAATATGTTAAAACTGTTACAAGTACTTACTCTGAACTTGCTGAGGAGCAGTTCAACAACTTGTGGTGTTCTCATCCTACTGTTCAGTCTGACATTGGTCATGCTACCATGGGCAGGTGTAAAAACCGCAGTCTGAGGGACAACAAATAAAGGAAGCAATTATGATTATTATTAATAACATTCCGATCAATTCTGGCACAGGAAGGTACAAGATTTTCATATAAAAGTGACACCAGTGCACCTAGCCTGAAATGCAGCCTTGTTAGCCATAGGTCCGCTCCCAAAACAATTGTGGGGAGCGAATTTTTGGGAGTGGACCTATAGCTGACAAGGCTGGATTTTAGGCTACAGTGCACCTATTCCACTAAATGATTTTCGAGCCTTGTTTACTTTTTCAAATACAGTAGATGACCACTGAGTACAAACCAATTTCCAGCGGTATGTAAATTGTTACAGGCTAGGGTTTTCTTCAGAATCTACAATGTGTACATGCACATCAAAACCAACCCTGCTGTTGTAAATGTGGCCATTTATGGAATATCTTCTCCTCAAGCGGTTCTGCTTGATGTCCCAGAGGTCACTTTTAGGTCGTCCCAGGACTTTGGTGTGTGGCTGTGTGCGTGCAGGCTCACTGGAGTCGCTGGTTAGGCGTGGTCGGGAACTACTGCCAAACAGGAAGCCTGAGTCCAGAGAGCCTGCAGTGGCTGGCGTGTCTCCAGGATCCCAAGATTTTTGAGCTGTAAGATCATAGAAGAAAGACAGCATACATGTACGTTCTTTCATTTATTCAAGTTCCAGCTTTGATTACAAAGCCTCATCATGATTCTTATCATTTCACATGATACAAGATTCGATATTTGTTCTAGGAAGTCTTAATCTGAAGTACACTGGCCAACCACCCAGTTTTGGAGAAAGTTTTAGGTGCACAGAAACAAATTTGGGTGTAGAACTTAAGTGAAAATAGAGTGTCAGCAAAATCTACAAGTTACAAAGTTCACAGCACAGTTGTAATTTTGGGTGCACAAAAGTGCGCATATGCACCCTGTACTTTGAGCCATGCAGTTTTTCACACCTGCTTTGTATGATCTGCTGCGCAGGGGACCACTCCTGGAAAGACCAGGTGCATTAACCCTTTTCTCCACATTGTCCAAGCTGGGCTGTACTCTGGGAAGAGGAGATTTTTGTGGAAAAGACTCATCATCCTTCTTTAGTCTGATGGGTCTTTTCACATCCCAATAGATCTTCAACATCCCTTCTACTGCCAAGTTGTCTCCATCCTGGATCAAGAGAAAAACATCATGATGACAAATAGGGCTGCATACCTGTAACTGTAAACAATTATTTAGGTACAGGTCCGGACCTAGCACGTCGGCAGAACGTACTGCGCCTGCGCGAAACCCGTAATGTATTATGCATAGCACTTTGGCAGAACGTCTCATATAAGTTTGGATTCGCGTATATAAGGTTGACATCCCGTCTGTAGTTTTCAAATGTTGTGTAGAAAAAGATATAGTCTGCAACAGGCAAAATTCTGATGCAACGTTAACCAAAAATCCAGCGAAAATCCAGGTTTTGCGCAGGCGCAGTACGTTCTGCCGACGTGCTTCCGGACCTGAACATCTGGTGTACCTGTGCCTGTATGTGAACAAGACAAAACAATTTTTGTAACACTTAAGATACTTAGGTAAGCTTGATGACCAATTTTTCATCAATGTCAGGGATATCTACCCGTTGACAGTCAATGTCAGAGCTGTAGATACCGTAAGTTTACATATTTTTTAAAGATCATGACAGAGAATGTCCCACCTGACTGTCTACCTGTGTGGACCTGAGCTGTACAGTGCTGCCTTTCTCGGAGTGGTACAAGTTGTAGGTCTTCAGTCTGGACAGCAGTTCCTCCCTAGTAATAGAGCAACATATAGGATGGGATTTTCATCCCAAAACAAAAGGATGAACCTGAAATAATTTACAAGGATGTCCACTATGAAAATACCTGTGCATCAATAAGAGAAACACAAATACACACATGTATATGTAACGTTACAAAGGATGATGATAAAAGTTGAAGTTCAAGTTCTGACACCTTACCTTGGCACTTTGGAGAAGGAACTGCTTACAGTGTCACCCTCCATACCTATCTAACTACAGGGAACAATAAACAGCAGAACTTAAAGAAATCAATGACCGAATGAATGAATGAGTGCAATGTACAAGAAGTACGTAATATAGTGTTACAAAAATTGTATCCCAGCAGCTGTGTTATCTATAGCGGATATGGTTTAACCTTTGGGTCAGGTAGCGCCGTTATGTGGCGAGCTAGTTTAATTCACCATTAATCGTAGCCAGCCCGCTGTGATTCATTGTTGGTAAATTGTTTGTATTTAGCGTAAATGGTCATACACGTTGTTATCCTGAATTCATTGCTAAATATTATTGACTTCACATTGTGTAGTCGAATGCCATATTGACCAAAATAGTACGGAGTGCCCTATTGTGTCGGTGTTCACTGACTAATTTTGACACCCCTTGAACATTATCAAACATTTCAAAGAAATCGTTCTCAGAGCCTTTTGCAAGATGTCCGGTTACCGTGAAGCATTGCCAGCATTCCCCCATGCAGACCCTCCTGTATTTGCAAAAAGTTCTCCGAATTGCAAGTAAAATTTCTGACGACTTCCAATATTGCACTAACACAAAACAAGTATTTTGAGCCCTGAATAAGTCTGTGGACATGTTTGAAAATTATTTTTGCGTGTTAGAAATCTAGGACACCTGTTCGTTGATCATTATCAGTGATATCACTGTTGCTGATATGCTTGTAGCCTTAATACGAATAAATCTGAGCTTAGGAAATGCTAGAGGCAAGACAACAGCTCCATACTTCGTCGCACAGTAACCCTAGGATAGAAGAATGGCGCAAAAAGAAAACACAAATGGCTGCAGGCGAATAATAAATGCCCCCCCCCCAACGGACGATAACATCAGTCAAGACGACACTAAAAACCCATTTGCTATTGAAATATGCAACAAGGGAGCCCCAAAATCCAATAGCACAACGATGGCTTACCTGTTTGATGAGCTACTGAGCTAAATGGGACAACATATCTTCTAATTTTGACGGAACTGACAGAAAAAACTTGTGTTATTTGTCTGCTACGGGAAGTGCTTGTTTACTAATGGCCGTGGAACGTCTTTTTCTGGTTCCGCTAAGAGAAGTAGTCCCCCTAATTTAGCAAGAAAAAAAGTGGGAAAGATGAGAATCTATCTATGATAGAAACTTTGTTACTAATCTATGAAATTGTGGCTTCTTATGACAGTTTGTTTTTCTAGATAAATCATACTTCACGGGGGTCACGTTTAGCTCTTTTGATATCATTCCGCGAAAATGTTGTATTTTGCATTTGGCGCGAAAACTTTGACCTCAAACGTGAAGGCATGGTAATAACTAGTTTAATATATGCAATATATTAAATATGAACAATCAAAATGCTAACGTTAGGTATGTGAAATCATTGAAGGAAATGATAAGAAAATATGCATCACAAAATCGACAAACCAAACAAAAGGCCCACAAAAGACTGAGACACATCATAAAGAGACGTAGGTTAACAAAAATGTGTATTACGATGTTCTTCTCTACCCAAATCTATACACAAGTTGTAGCAAACAGGTAGTCACAATGGTCCATCGTATAGAGTAACATGCAACAAATCCTTTGTTCCACTTCCAGGCAGCTTCCATTCAAACAGGTTGTGCAGCACTGCCTCCTGTCGGAATGGTATGAACTGCAGGGACAACCCCCTCTCTTTCTCCTACAGCCGGTCTTCATCATGCACTGAAGACGGTACATACACTATTAATACACTTAATTAATTAATTAATACACTTAATTAATTAACAGTTATACATTAAGTTTAAATGATGATGATGCTGGCACACACATGTAGATGTACTGAATTCTCAGCAAAAAAGAAGCAAGAGTCAGAATGGAAAAAAACACTTCACTTTATTACAGTTTAACTATTGCTTCACAGCCAGTGTAATGTATAACGTTAACGTTACTGTTGTTCTTACACCAACTCATAAAGAAATGTCTTCACCTTAAATATATCTCCCATACTGAATAAGTCAAGGTCAAAACGTAACAAACTGACAAAATAAGTTGTTTTAAGCCCTGTAGGCAAGATAATGACATATAATCCTTCAGTGGATTGACAAATAATAACTACAGCCATAGATAAAACCAATGGCATCTGAAAGTGCTAACAATATACAATATAAAATGGGTAAATACGAGATATAAATAAAATTGCACATCTAACCTCCCTAACTGACAAAGCCTCAATTTACTAGTTACTGGCACAGTAGTCCTGGCAGTGGACCGAGGCTGATGCCTTGTGGTACACACCTTCCATCTATCACCCATGGCTTTGTCTACTTTGGCAGTGGATATCCAACAAGAAGAGCTGAGCTTGTTACCTATTGCAGTCATTGGTATGCATGGTGTTGTACTACATGTGGGTGGTGACTATTGACACCATAGCAGCTTAGTTCTTGTATCTTGGTCTAGCACATTCAAGATGGTTCCCGTAAAAAAAGGAAAAGGGAGGGGTAGACCTACATTGTACATGTATTTTCATCCAAGAAACTCATCATTTTCCAACTCTCCTCTATCATCCTCCCTTGTTCACATTTCTTTGGCACCCCTTACATACACATAGTCATCATTAGTCTACTTAGGCCTGGACTTTTGAAACAGATAGACCAAGTCTAGACGTGTGCTTATAATGCTGACTTCTAGGCGAAGTTCAAGATGTTACACTAGCATACCTAGTAGTAATGGTGCAGATTTCTGTGAAATTAGATTGAAAAGTTCACTCATATCCTGCACAACACTATGTGGTACTTGAAAACCTGTTTTCAGCCATCAGAAAGCAATGATGTATAACAGTTACATCACCAAGTCACGGACAGTAATTCTTAACATTATAGTCTGCTTGTACAAAAATCAGAAACAAAATGGATAAGATACATCTACATGTAGGTACAACACTATTGCATGTAAGTAAGTGATGGCACAACACCTGAACCCATTAGATACCTTCTTGCTTTACCTGAGCTGAACAACCATGGCATCCTTTTTGTGTACACACAAGAACATTCTCTGTGACTGTATCTTGCTCTAACGTTACTTATAAGGATATTCTATAGAAAACAGTACTATACATCGGATAGAATGGCAAATGTGTTCTTTTGGGGGGACAATACTAATACACCAAGATCACTGTCACAAGATGTAAATACTTACTTTAATATCTATTTGTTCAGTTGTTAATCTAATTACTGTCTATCAAAGCTATTACTGATTACTGACTTGTATGTTCTGTCTCTGATTGGTCCCACCCAATATCATTTCCCAAAGTACTCAGTGGACACACTTGTAGCAGCTATCTATCTCCACTGGTGTCCTAGTCTTCTGTTTTGTACCAGGAGTTTCAACGTGTTGGCACACACTCAGACACATGTATTAAGGCTTCCGGTTCATTTTAGTACGTATTCTGCATTTCACATGCTTCAAGATACCTACACCATAGTTGTCTATTTCTCTGAATATACTTTAGATATGCTCTTGGATATATGGACATCTCTAGTTAATATGATCATCATACAGTTAATACGTCTTTGTTAGGCACTTTCACTGGTGGTGAGAACCCTCTAAGCCCTTTATGAATGACTACCATATATAGAAATGGTAATAACTATATGTGGAGGTGATGCTTATCATATATGGGAATGTCAACTACCATGTATGGAAAAGATACGGTATATTTACATTCGTAAAGTACAATATACAGACATACATAATTCTATGTAATCTGCCATACTAAGGCTATAATGTATGGAAATGGTCTTTGGTGAATTCCACATGGTTTACTACTTTTCATTATTGCAGAAAGCCTGGCTTTAGATATTTTGTTACATTCACCATACATCATTTTAACGGAGACTTACTGCATACTTCACGCATCAGGCTACACCACATCAAGATGAACATGTGATTTTAACTTGCTTCAAATTGCAAGCATGTTTATAGCCGTCAATGGTGGCCACAACTGCTACATGTACTGTTATGGCACCATAGAGGTGTTTCTGTGTATGTGGTGATGACGTCACAATGCTGTTGGTATTACGTTCCTTCGTGCCCCGTTTTTAAGATATAACTGGTACACTGTGATGGTAGAATTTGCTATGGGTGTTGCAAGATACAATGTACATGTAGCTGCTGACATGGCAAGTTCAACATGGCAACTAGGATCTCATGGATACCTCACATACAGCCAGAAAAGTTGGCAAGACATAAAGCTTGTAGCATCTTTGTTCATACATGTATAGCAATGTTTTTGTGATGACAGTAACCTGACCACAATACAGTTGTTCCTTAAGTACATAATGATTGTATTTACAGGTAGGATGAGGTCCAACACTTCTTGCAGCACTGCTTTTTTCCTTTTCCTTAAGCCATAGGGATAGAAGCACTCCGAATTCTAAAAGTCTGCAGCATTGGTGATGTGATGCAGAAGAAGAATTGTAACATCAATTGCAGTCTTACATTCCAATAGTAAATATCTTGAATTCATACTCCTGTGATTCCTTCTTGTTATGGAGGCTCATATGAACTACTTTCCGGGTCTAAAGCGAGACATGTAGGCATCACATGATGCGCAGTAAATGCGTGGGTGCTCAACGTACACTTTCTGACACAGGTGGCACCTGATGTATGTGGGGCGGTGTGGGGAGGGGGGCTGGGACTCATGGGAAGGCGTGGAATGCTGGGAAGATGAGGAACTTGCCCCTCCTATCCCGCCGTTGGTCAGTGGTTCAGGGTTCATGTTCTGGTCCACACCTCGAGCTCTGAACAGCTGTTTCAGCTCGCTGGTCAGCGGATTTTTTATGGGCTGGCGATGGACGGATGTTGTTCCTGGGTAGCGAATCTCGTGCCAGTCAACGTTGGGCGGGATGTCGTAACGAGGCTCGCGAACACCCGGTACCCTTCCCTGTGCATTCTGGGTGTTCCATCCAGGTTTGGAAAATCCCACCTGTTTTTTAGCAATCATCTTTTGAGGTTGTCCAGGCATCCTCTGAGATGCCATCATCTCTCTCTCACGGCTATCATGTCCAGCCGGTTCCTCTGTTGGTTTTTTTCTTGGCATGGTGGAATATTTGGGAGTGTTCCTCTGGAATGATGACTGACAGGTGCTCTCAGATGCAGAATAACTGTGCCTACTCTGCTGCTGCTGCAAAGCCGTCCTCTGCACCTCATTAGATTGCTCTAGAACTCGCATTTCAAACTTCTGGGCCAGAAATTTGACCGGAGACTGAGGCCCCTCACTGTCTGCTTTCTTCCCTTGCACAGCTGTTTCCCTCTGTTTAGTCTGGCTGGTAGGTTGTTTCTGAAGAGGTTGAGGCAGGTTACTATTTACATGGGCAGCATTGTCTGGAGGAGGATGCTGGTGACTTTTGACTAAGCTGACAGGGCGCTGTGGGCTGGTTGCCTGTCGTGCAGTTGCGTCACTTGGGGTTTCATCAATGTCTGTCATCAAAACTTGAGATTTCCGAGTTGTCGATTGAGTTGCAATTTTCCCTTGTGGGCTGATGCTGGCCGGTGGAGAGTGGACCACCTGAGGTTGCACAGGTGCACTCACGGCCGTTTGGATGGATGGTCGCAGATTGGTGGGTATGTCATCATGTGGCTGCTGGTTGGTTGATTCAGAGGGAGGTCTCTTTGCGGCAGCTTCTGGGTGATGCTATGTTAAAAAAGAAAAAGCCACACAATCAATGACCTGCTGAAAACCAGAAAAATCCCACATTCTTCTTGACTTAGGGACACATTCTTAGATTTAGTTGAAAATGTTTTGCAACAAGTCATTTCTTTACCACTGAGCCAACAAAGAGAATGCAATGTCATTGTTTTCTACAGAGCAATTGCATAGCCTGTGTTACACAATCTCTCGCTGTCAGGGCCTCCTAGGGCCTGGGGCCTGACCAGTGGAAGGGCTGCTAGAAGAGTGATGAAGTCAGGCTAAGTGACTGCACAGCAGACAGCAAAAGTACTGTACACACAATTTTCTCAACATTATCACATGCATGTGGCACGGTTGCGCCAGTTCTCAGGTAACTTACAATGGGTGGTGTAGACTGGGGAGGAGTCAGGGGGGCTCCGAACCCTTCATGGACAGGAACGTCAGTGGGTGGGGGTGGTTTTATTTGTTCTACAAAAAGACAGAAACATACATGCAAAGAGGGTTACTGTCAAGGAACCTTGGTATAGCCCAACCAGAAGATTGGGCTAAAAGATTAACTGTTATATACAGGAAGGGTACTTGCACCAGTCCTATAAAACATTGCCTCCTTAAACCAAAAGAAACAGAACACTTTGTACTTTAGAGACATTGTAAGTCAGGGATTATCTGGGACTTTGATTTAAAAAATAAAATGCATATTAATTAGACCACAAGGGACAGAGTATCAGGTGAATACATAATTATATAGTAGCCAAATTGCAATCTGTTCAAAGTGAGCCCTTACATTATGTTTCTTGTACATGTATAAGTTCATCATACTAGTATTTTGTCATCATTTTTTTTCATCCATTTCATGATTACTTAATGCTTTTGCATACATGTCTAGAGATGGCATCAACATTATAAGGTTTGTAAACTTGAGTTCACCATCACAATTTCTGTCTTGGTCTTTTTATTTGAATTAGTAAAAAAAAAACCTCACCATATGCCAGGAGTTCTTGGTGACGCTGATGTAGAACGACCTGGCGTGACTTCAAACTGGCGATGAGGTTCTTGGCGTGCTGCTGGGCGTACAGCTGACGCATCTGCTGCTGGAGGGCGGGGTCGGGCCAGACGGAGCCAGCTGTGCAGACGGGCTGCATGGCCTTCAGGTTTCTCATCTGTCGTTATGGAGACAGTAAGGGTGGTTAGGACACTCCATCCTATCAACCTCTTCAAAACTCAGATTTCAATCAGCCATGATCTGACAAATCACTTGCTAGTTCACCTACCGGTAAACCAGAACGTCTGGCAGAGCAAATCCAACTCCACATGGGGTGGTATCAACCTTTTTTTAAAGTTTTTTTTTCAGATTGAAAACTGTGGCTGTTTGGAAATGAAATATTCTGCACAGTGGATAATCACTTGTGTTTGAAGCTTTAATGGAGGCCGCCATGGTCCAAGGCATGATTCATTTCATTTCCGAACTGCCAGGGTTTTGGATCTGAAAAAAAAACAACTTAAAAAAAGGCTGACACTATCTCACCTGGAATTCATAGCTTTTTCAGATATTGTGCCTTAGCTGAACTGGGAAGTGATTTTTTGGGTCATGACTGATTTGACTCTGAGTTTTGAAGAGGTTGATTGGACAGAGTGTAGGAAGACAAACAGTCTTGCCACTTCAGGCAACACCAAGGGAAAATCTTCTGGAAGAGTCATTTAAAGTTTACAAAAGGACAAAAAGAAGGCAAAAGGCCGTGGCCTTTGTTGGATAGCCACCGCACAAGCTTGAAGAGTCAGTGAAAAAGTTTAACATCAACTCTCATATTTTTGCTGGGTAAACTAAGACTGCCACACTTTGATAAACGGTGAATTCAAAGTGATGTACTATAATGCAGCATCAATAATCCCCGGGACATGCACACTTCAGCCATCCAGGTGTTCGAGGCATTCTCGAGAAGGCCTCAATTTAACACCGTTTTATAATGTGGTGCTCTTATTACACCCGGCAGAATCTTGAGAGTTGACATTACATGGGAACATTCCTTATCAGAGTATTTGAAGTTGAAACTGTTGGACATTCCAAACTATGATAGTTAATCCACACATCAAACAGCTAGGTACCTTACCACCTACACAAACCACACAAGAAGTTTTGCAGAGTTCAAGATTGAAGATTAACGAAGGAAAACCATCATTATAGCAGCTACCCATTAAAGAAAGAAGTTTCCTGGCCTACACACAACCAGGACAGGTTTGCCCAAACGGTTTGACTCAACTGTTGCTGCGTGCCCGCCCAGGCCCGAAGCCCTCCATGGGCCCTATATCCTCATATATCCTGCGCACCAAAGTTGGGAGGTGCTTTCGTCCTCCTGACCAGCATGCAGATCAACAGAAAGAAAAGTTTTGATTACGCTGAAATCAGGTGACCCTACTGGCCCTACATGTACCTAACACTTAATCCGTCATCCAATTTCCAATTCAGGGGGGCAGTCATGAAAATGTAACGATGTAATAAAAATTATATTTAAGCTGGACACAAAAGCAAGGAAACTTGATTGTTTAATTTGCTCTAGACTGTACCAGAGTTGAGTGGCTACATCACAGGACATATCTTGATCAAAAACAAACAAACAAATGAATTAACTAGAGTTCCACGACCTCATACCTTCGCCAAATGAGATTACCCTTTATGACTGTTGAATTATAGATATTCCCCCTAATTATGCAAATAAGATCCTCATTTGCATGAATTGCATCAGTTGATCATATTCTCTTCCCAATGACAGTGTTATCTTAACAAAGAAGGTAATTCCAGCATTTCCTCATAAATTATGCAAATGAGGTGCTGATTTGAATAAGTTATGTTGAATGATGTTCACCTCCAGTCAACTTCGAAATGCGCAAGTATGAAATTGCCAACATCAAACACTATGGAATCATAGTATTTTCTCATTAATTATGCAAATTAGGTCTTCATTTACATAATTAATATATGGCGATGTTCCTCTCATTCTTAATTACACATGTCACAAGGTATGATAGTCCTATCATGGAAGGTAGCTGAATTATAGAATTCCCTTATTAATTATGCAAATTAGATCCTAATTTGCATAATTGTCATTTAATTATGTCAAGCATCACTTAAGCTACCTACATACCAAATATCAAGACGATCCGTTGACCGGTTATTGAGTTATCCTACTTTAAACATTTTCATACAAAGGCTCCTGCAGTTCCATAGCAAGCCGCTAGGGGGCCCAAACTTACGTCACTTCTTGCTGAGCACAAGAGCTACCTACCATCCAAAAATCATCACCCTAGCATGTCCAGATCACGAGATATCAAAACCGGAAGTTCCGCTGCAGTACCATAACAAGCCGCCAGGGGGCCCAAAATCTAATCACTTCGAGGTCTCATCAAGACCTACCCACCTACCAAGTATCAAGATAATCCATCCAAGCCTTCTCAAGTTATGCTGTTGACACACAGACAGACAGACACACAGACAGACACACACACAGACACACGGCCACGAAAACATAACCTTCTTGGCGAAGGTAACAACATGGATAAACCAACCGATAATGCATCAGCCAATATCAACTCAAAGGGTGTTCTCTCACCTGACTCTGATCTGCACTCCCTCCTTCCCCTCCTGGCACCTCAGGTCTGTTCTGTAGACGCTGCAGATGTTGCTGCCGAAGTGCTGCCCACTGCTGCTGTAGTGTGATGGCCTGCTGCTGTTCCTGGGTCATGAACCGCTGCTGTTCCTGGGTCATGAACCGCTGCTGTTCCTGGGCCATGAGTTGCTGCTGTTCCTGGGTCATAAGCTGCTGTTGTTCTGGGGTCATGAGACGCTGCTGTTCCTGGGCCATTAACTGCTGCTGCTCCCAGGCTGCTGCTGCTTGCTGCTGCTCACGTGTCATCACTTGATGCTGTTCTGGTGACACAGCAGTGTTACCATCTCTGTCAGCTGGAATCTTCATATAGAGCTCATTTGGATGTCTACCTTCTGGTCTTGGTACATGTACTCCTCTTGAAGTACTCCCATAATTGCCAGCACCTTGCTCTTTACTAGCATTTCTCAAACTACCAGCACCACTGGTCCTTTTGTCTGTTGATGTCCCTACCATTCCCTCAGCTCCCTCCGGCTGCCTACTGGGCAGTTGTTGACCATACAGTTGTCCTTCCCCATACCTGAGCTGCCCCCTAGCAGTTGAAGCTTGATTTTCACCTGCCTGTCTTCCACCAACTGTTACAAGACCTGGCCTGTCTGTGTCTATTTGAGATTGAAGCAACTGCTCTCTGGTAGCTCCATAAACAGCATAATGAGTTGCACTACTTGGGATATGGTCTCGGTCCCTTCTTCTGGGTTCCCGGCCCCGTCTTTGCTCTGATGCAGCCTGGGCTACAGGCCTGCCACGGCTATGATCAATGGACACATAGATGGGTTGCTCGTTCTGTCTCTGACTCCCAGACGTGTAAATAGGAACATTTGTGGTAAACGCACTCGGTCCGTTGCCTCCCACCTGGACTGCATGCAGAACGTTCTGTCTCTGGCCTGGCCTGGGATGCTCACCTTGGCCTTGGATGCCATCAGGGGGACGTATTTGGATGCTATTGCGCATGACCGGCCCATTGGGTACAACAGGCCGAGGTCTGGGGAGGCCCTGTGGAGGTCTTCTCGACTCGTAGAACTGTTCCGTAGTTTTGGGGCGTGTTCCCTCCACCATGCCGGGGGTCGGTGTCTTTGACCTCCTCTGTGCGTGAGGCATTTGTCTATTCCTCTGAGCCATTTCCCCTGGAGTTGGAGTTTTGGATCTCCTGTTATCCTCTCTAGGTTGCGCCCTGGGAGAGGGTTCTGGGGTTCTGGATCGAGGTCGTACAGGGACGCCCTGATCATCTGCTACCCTGGGTTGCATGGATTCGTGGTGTGAATGTCTTCTTTGGAGATGGCGAAGCTTGGCTCTATGTCTGGGGTCTCTATACTGCATCCCCTGGGGGTCTTTCTGTGAGCTAGGACTCTCCCCGGGCGGTGTTGCACCCTCTGCTGGTGCCCGCTGTCCTCGCACTGCTTGTCCCTTCATAGGAAAAACGACGTAGTTGGAGTTGGTTGTCTCCAGTCTTTGTCTCTCTTCTTTGGAATAAAAATGGTCGGGTGTTTTGGGTCTGCTCCCCCTCCTTGTGTCCTCCATGCTGCGGGTTCTGGTGAGAGGAGAGGGGCTGCTCCTTGTAAACTGTGCGCCTATGTTTCCAGCCGCACCTGGAATGCTTCCACCTGCAGCGCCCCCTGGAGCGGCAGCTGCTGCTGCTGGCACTGCAGTAGCTCTTGGCACCTGCAACAGTGAGAATCCTTATTAAACATACATATTTCTTCGGACAATAGTTCTGTTGGTTTAGTCGGACTTTGAATGAATCATGCTGATTATGATTTTTTTTTGCATCTGTTCAGAATTATGTTGAATGACCCCAACTGAGCATTGGGTTGAAGTGATTTGTTCAAATTCGTACTTTTGAGGTTTTGAATCTGACCCCAGTTGGTAAAGAATGGTACACTGATACTTGCATCATGTACTTCAGCTCCCTGAAGAAGTCCGCAGAAAAAGGTAGGACCACCAAATGAGGACTAAAAGCTACATCGTACTGTGGTTGATTTCCACGTGCCATGCCTGCTGCCCTACTGTTGTCTAGGATGAGAAATTAAACACCCAACAATTAATATGATGATATCAAAACTACATCATGCAAAGATGAAACATGCAAAAGAAGGAAACTTATTCTTTGTAAGACAGGAGGGTAATCTTGCCTGTTGTTACGGCACGGTCACATTTGTTGTATAATTTTGATGTCATAGTATTTTCAAGCAGGCTATGACAGAACTACCGCCAGCAAGGCTCTAAGTCTAATACAGTGCTGCCTTTTTTCATAACAAGTCAGCTGAATTTCGTGTGATACATGCACAACTAACCCTAGAATGCCCTTAGCCTGTGATTGTACAAAAATTGTACAACGAATGTGACAATGGCCTTAAGGCTGAAAGAAATGGTTCAAATGGATACGTTCACTTTAAGGGAATCCTGACCTGCTGCACTCTAGCTGCAGCCATCTGAGCGTGTCTCTGTGCCTGCAGGTTGTTGTTGTAACCTCCGTATCCCTTCTGTAGGTACAGCTCCCGCACTTTCTGCTGCAGCACGTTCTGGCAGCTAGGCCGCTGGTCCTCCAGCTGGATGAGGTCCGGCGGGACTTCGGTTGGGCGGTTGTTGGCTCGGGTGTACATGCTGTCTGGGCTGTTGGTTGGGCTGAGGTTGGTGCTACTGCAGTGGAACATACAGGGCAACACACTTGTTAGAAAAGACACTGAAACCCATGATTAGCCTCACCTGATTGTAACAAGATATTACAGATTTACTTACATTGCATGTTAGCCCTTACTGATTAGTAATTCTCTTTTGAAGTTTGTAGTTGACCTTATGAAAATTGCTGTATTTTTGGTTCCATCAATGAAACTTCTGCTATAACATGGTCACAAGGACTCAAACAATTCAAAATCTTGCTGCTCGGAAGTTAAAAAGGAATTTAAAGACACATTTAGTAATTCAATGTAGATGCTATGGTCAACAAGCGTTTATCGCATCTTCAATATGAGTATTAACTGTTCACACACACACACACACACACATACAAGCTAGCGAGAACTAACCAAGGACTGCCTTCCAGGACTTTGCCCGATAAAACCTAGATTGCCCAGGTTTGGGCCAAAGTCTGGTCAATAAACCTTTCAACATTGAACAGCAAAAAATGGCTGTTTCCAGTACACCCTGACAAACATACATGTACCTTGTTGCTTGTATCTATATTGAATAGGCAGTCACCAAAAACTGGGGATACATCTGGGTCTGATAACAGGTGTTACAACAAAACTAATCCAAACACAGCCATAGGTAGGTATACAATGACATGGAATGCAGGGTTCCTGTAAGATTTATACAACACAGTCTATTTGTTTCTTCTTTAAGTTGCTCCAGATTCAACATCTTTGTAATGGGAAGGGTTTACAGGGAGATGCTGCTGTTTATGAGCCAAGAATGCAGTTCTATATCCAGGGCTTTAGGCTTAAGTTCATAACATTGTACATGTGCATGTCTATATCGCCCTTCTTTCTGGAAGAGTTAAAATGTAAAGAGAGGAAGGGGCAAAGACGAAAATACAGTTGGATGTGGACATGGGGGGAGGGGTGAGAGTGAACTTGCAAACAATATTTTTCTTGTTACATGTAGTATAAAAACTTTTTCTGGAGACTGCAAAATAAGGGTGCTTTTTTAGAATCTTGCTGCCTCATTGGGCAATATGAAGAAAAAACACTTCATGCCTTTTCCTTTAATTCATAATGGCAGAATTTTGAAGTGATTCATTTTGAGAAATAACTATGATGTGGACTTTAATTTGAAGAAGATAACATGGTTAAGCATGCAGTTGCATTTTGTAATTTTGACCAGTAGAAAATGACATACAGTATCAAACTAAAAGACTTAGTGCTTTAGCAGGAAAATAGATTACATACTACTAGTCAAGCCAGATTGTCATTTTCTAAGAATTTCTGTACATTTGTCAACAGTTAAGTCTTGAATATGCCATTGTGTTGCACTTAACCTTCAGCCTGCTAAGGTAGCAGTTTGGCACCAAATTTATATTGCTTATGGAGTCAGGCAGCAGTGAAAAGGTTAAAGGCAGGTAAGAAACTGCTACATCTACAGCGAAGGGAGGACAACCATCACGTCTTACCAAATGCAACTCATGCCTATCCCCAGCAAACTCCTAATCCACAGTGGCAGAGGAAGGGAAAGTACAAGTCAGAAAAGAGAAAGAAAAATCCTGGGAGAGCCACACTTCTTTTCCACGGTTGAAAAGAAATTTGGCTCCCAGGAAGACACATCTCCTTACCTACGGCAGCTCCAGCAGAATAAATGTTACCGGTATGACTGGTACGATAAAATGGATGACTTACCATCTGGCATTACAGGTCATTTTTTGTGTTGGACTTGACATTTTAAAAGCACGATAATTAAAGAAACAAATGTGCTGGTGCTTACTTAGTATCTGATGTGTAAGACTATAATTGCCATTTTGATGAAGTAAGAAAAATACATGACGTTACAAAGTGTACAGATAGACAGATGTGAACGTGAAAGATGCTATTCAGAATACTATAATGCCTGACAAATAAACATAATTATGGTTCTGAGTTGACATCAAAGGAAAGTTGTTTCTTCCGTCAATTTATAAACTCAATTTACAGCATGTAATCTACAAGGACCCATACACCGTTTAAATGTCTGACAATGGAATCTGCAAGGTTTGACACACAAAAAAAGATTGGTCTTCACCTAACTTTCATGCCATAGTCTGAAATATTGCATCCCCAACACATATCTGAGGTTCAAACAACACCTCTGTTACACACCCTTTCCACTAGAGGCCACTGAGCGACCGTTGAGTGACCAAACATTTGAAAGGTCACTAAAAAATTCTATACATAAAGAACAAATCTTTAACTTGATGTTCTGTGTGTTTTGTAATGCCTTTTAAATCATACTAAGTCTTTTTTATATCGTGCATCACATTCCAATTATAAAATCAAGGGTCACACAAATTCAATTTTGGTCGCTCAACGGTCGCCGTTTAGTGGAAAGGGGGCCTTGGTGATGAAGGAGGCAAATGATCTGATGATAAACATTTAATATTAGTACATCTAGAGGTTCTCTTCTTCCAAATTAGTCCTGTAGAAAGACAATCCACATGCCATAGTTGAAATGCTTTCATCTGAATCCATGTAAAAAATACAAATGTAGCTCATGCATCATAACGGGATACTGAAGACTGAGACAAAAGGGATACTGAGATAAGGACATCACTGTGATCATAAGTAAGACTGCCAACTGCAAGCAGAAGTGACTGATAGTGATTAAAGACAGTTTAAACACATACAGCATGCTCAACTTTCTTAATTAACTTTCCTTCAGGCTTTTGTAGGCCAAATTTTCCTTAAAGATGGTTTAGCATTAAATGTTGAGTCTTTTTTTTTTCAGAAGAAAAAAAGGCCAAGGACAACACATTACATACACAAATACATGAGGACATCACATTAAAGACATGCATGGAAAACAGAGTCTGACCATATACCAGTGCAAATATCTTGAATGAACTTCAAACAGAAATTGAGGTGGGGTGATTTGAATCTGCCTCTGGCTGCCATCCATTTTCTGACACAAAGACTGTTAGCCAACGAATGAATGCATAATATATTAGCTACAGAGCAAACTTGTGAAACTTTTCCCTTACTTGACAACATTGTCCAGGCTGTCGTTCCAGTTGGTGCGATGCTCCTCCACCGGAGAGGAGTGTTGTCTGCGGATGAGGAGGCGACGATGCAGGCTGCGAGACCGCATCATGCACGTGTCGTACTTCAGTTTGGCGTACGCCAGGGACTGGGCATTGGATCCTGCCACGTTAACGGCAGTCTGAAGGCGAGCTGGAAATAGTAGACAGTGAGAACTACATAATCTTGCTAACGATAGCCTTTGGGTCACATAGTTTTGTATCAGTAATTAATGTTACTGCAATTAATGTTAGGTTCAGAGGTAGATGTTATTTCTTGAATCAATGTTACAGGTTCTGCAGCTGTGGACAAATTCAAGAGCATGCATCTTGATCTATGTTCCAAACTTTACTTTGGCCACCTTAATGCAATTAAGCATTTTCCTTAAGTCTTTATATTGAAAACAAACACTTAGTAGTAGACACTTACCGATGGCCGTGGTGCAGAGACACAGTGCTGAGGCGAGGTCACCTGCTGCTTCCACATGGCAAGATCTGAGCAGTAGCTGTTCGGCTTCCTGACACAGTCTTATACAGGGGTCACCTGTACATGCACACACACAATCACAAGTTGGTCATGAGTAAGTATTTGGGGTTTTCGTGACCTTCAAGTTCACCCCATTTTCTGTGTATGGCCTTTTGTCTTCTCATTCTGCCTGTCAATCTTCCCCCACCCATGTGCTGTCAACCTACTCTGTCCGTACAAACAGAAACACAAACCCATAGCTCAGCCACCCAAAACAATATAACAAGGTGCAAAATTAACTGTAGAAGCAACATACAGGTTACAAGGACATAATTAACCTACTGTCTTACAACCACACCTTTAAAATTTATTTTCAAACATTTTTGGCAATTCTATTTAGAAACATAAGTTGGACCTACCAACACCTCCTGTACTCTCTGGTCCAAGGTCAATCAGGTCATTGCCACCCTTATGCTTGACCTCTTGTGACCTTAAATAGCCTTGACCTGCAGATGACCCTGCTGCTGACCCCTGACCCTGCTGCTGCGGTGGTAGCGAAAACTCAATTAAGTTGTCCTGATTGTTGCCTTGTGGTGCCATTGTGTAGGACCCTTCAATGCCGGGGGACTCAAAGGACAAGCTACTTGTTGAACTAGCACTATTTCGATCCCCACTGCGGTAACCCGAATCTCGCCAATCGCCAGCCGCATTTGCCCCCTGCATGTCCACTCCTTGCCTGCCAGCTGATACATAACAATAGTTTGGATTGGGCTGAGCTACCCTCTGCTGATCCTCCACACTAGTGAACGACCCTGAACTCTCTTCACTGCTTCTGGAATAGATGGCCTGGTTGCCGACATGCTGTCCGCTTTCCTTCTGGGACCCGTGTCTGTGGAGGGCAAGCCTTTGATACTCCTCCATCTGGGCATTGTATGCCATCTGCTGGTACTCAGAACTGGGCACTGGAGTTCTTCCGTCCATCCTGTCACCCACGTACACAGTCTGTGGTTTGGACTGCACATTGTAGCTTGCAGACGGACTGCTACTGGCAACAGGGCTCTGGTTGTATCCCAGAGGAACACCGGGCTGGCTTGTTTGAGGGATGTGAGCATTTTTCTCACTCACAGATCTACTCGAATCAGGTCCATAACGTTGCGGACTCTCCAGGCCCTGTTGGGTAAGGTACACCAAATCTCCATGGCTGTTTGATGCAGCAATGTTCCCTAAAGACGGTTCACTCGCATGAACAGATAGGTTCTGCTTGAAGGTGGGGAAATTTGGGGCGCTGTTCTTCCTCTGCAGCAAGGCACGACGGTCCTGCGGTCTGTTCGGCGATGTCGTGACAAGCCCCTTCGTGTTCTGTGGACTATGTAGGAGACTCTGTCTGAAGTCCTCCTGTGGTTTCAGCTGTATCAAGTCTTGTGGAGGCCCAGGTGCATAGGGGCTTCCCGTTCTTTGATTGGCCTGTACGCTTACTTGTACATTCTGTTGCGTCTCTGGCTGAAATGTTCCGTAATCAACCTGTGGGATCATTTGAATGTTCTCTGTTCCTTGCCTGTTGTATGGGCTAGACTGTTGTTGCATGGCTGCGGCAGATACAGGCATATACGCTGGCTGACTACTGGTAGGATTGCCAAAGGTATCAACCCCAGCTTGAATAAACTGATGGCCAGAAGAAGAGCTTTGGACATGACTGGGAACACTGGTGCTAGCCTCGGCCCCCTGTGGTTGTCTCCTTGCACTGCTCTGTTGCACAAACAGATCATTATCAAAACTACCCGTTGGTGAAGAAGGTGTACTCTTGCTCTCATTACTATCGTTTCTCTGATATCGTACATAATCAGCTTTTACCCTGTCTTTCCCTTTCTTTGCACTGTCCTTTCTCACGAGCGCGGTTTTCTTACTCACACCGTCCTTTTGTACTGGCCTGGAGTCCGGCTGTATTGGATGTGACGTCTGACCATTCTCCCAGTCACGTTTCCCAGAAATTGGGGATACCGGTCCGTTAATGACGTACTGTCCATGGCTGCTGGAACTGCGGGAACTTCTGGAGCTCTGCGAACTCTGCGACTTCACACTTGCTGTGTCCGAACCCGACTTTCTCCTGGAGCGGGAGTCCTTATGGGAAGAGCCGGAGTGATCCGACTTGCCCAGAGTGTGGGTCGTATACTCGGCCTGGCCGCTGGAGGAGGAAGACTTGTTCTTTTGACGCGTTGGAGAGGCAGCGGGGCTCATCTTTGACAGACCTGAGATTAACAGATTATAACCATTACGGATAAGGCTCTGGGGACTGGGGGTAGATGGTGCAAACTGCCTGGAAGACTTGTGTTGAAATAATTATAAAAATAATAAGAAAAACACACACATCAACAGAAAAAAACAGGAGATGCTGTTTGGCACAAATGGCAGAGGATGGTGTGGAAAGATAAGAAATAGGGTGAGGGGCTGTGCAACCACCTGTTAAGACATGCTTCCAGTCTTTTGGCAATTATGTTTGATAATCAAGGCTATGGTAAGTCCATTGTGATCTGTTTGTAGAATGTGCTACACCCTGTTTAGGGACAATCCCCTAACTCTAGATCTGTGACAGTATAAAGATCCACCACAGACACAGTGTGTTTGAAGGGGCTGTGATGAAATGGCTGTCGTTGTACACTGGTAATCTGATACCTTCATTGTAAGTGCCTTCACTTTTCACTGCTAGCTCTAAAAGCACAATTTTACATCATCAATTGCCATGCACACGTTCTTGGGTAAATCAATTGTCCTGAACCAATATTATGTTGTGTGTTCTAGAAACAGAATGATGTGCACAGGAATTGACAATGTCAAATTGCCACAAGTACGTCCAAATTCAATGTCAAATTGCCACAATGTCAAATTGCCACAAGTACTTCCAAATTCAAAGTTCTCTAGAAAAGTGGAGACATTGTTACAAAAGGTATCAAAAGAATTACATGTAAATGTATAACCAGTATTGTTACAATAGATTTTCCTTCTTTAGATTCCCTTCAAACACATTGCAGTGGACCTTTATTGGTGGTTTTGGAGGTAAGCTGTGCCCCTCACAAGGGCTGTTGTAGATACAGTGTTGCTCACCAATGAAATGCATGCTACAGAAGTCTTCCTGGCTCTTGCTATATCTTTCCACTCACCACTGTGGCCAATCTTCCCAATCTGTTGCACCAGGCAGGGCTTTATCTCAGAGTTTAGTCAGTTTTACCCCTGGGCCAGTTCTTGGCAATACTCACAACGTTTGAAAAGAAGGAAGCATGGCTTTTGAACCATGGAGCATTCAGCAATACGAACAACATATGAACACAATTTCGCTTCCTATATGTCACATTTTAATGTCTCATGTATAACTTGCAGTACATTTGTACAATGTCATGTATACTACAGAGAAATATGCACTAAAGCTGCACAAAAAGTCATTATGACTCCATCTATAAACAAATTACCAACAAACACACTGATGAGTTTATCTTATCAATACAATCTTTTTACAAACCTTTGTACAATTGTTACTTCTAAACAATCATGTACATGTAACTTAATTGTCAGTTAATGTTTTACAATACAAACTTCACAGCTACCATTCTGTACTGTGCAGCATATGTGCTTCATTCGACAAGCCTTTAGTGTTAACTCTATATAAACCACATAAGATATACTCCTGCACACCTCCTAGCAACGTTTGGAGAAATTGCAGTGGTCAACTTGTCAAATACCACAGAACATAGTTATATATACATGTACCTACTATGTATGCTTTGGCTCTGCGTCCTCATTTGTACCATTAGTGATAGTTGTAACATTTTGCATGCCCATGGACAGTTCTGGTTTGCTGCATTTGTCCAATGACATTTATGGTCTTAACATTTGGAGAGTTGTGGGGTTGTATACTTGTAGTAACTGCCAAAGATAGAATTAGAAGCTGGAAATAGGAGACTCCAAATCAATCTGGCATGCTCAAGGTTATTCATTAATAGTCCACCTCATAACACCGGCAGCAAGCCAGACAATATGAGACTGTTAACTGATATCATAATGAATTTCAGGCCCTTTATGTGAATATGAATCACTGACTCTGAGTATGGGAGCACCCACAATAAACGACCTAATCAGGTAAGAACACCATTAACCTTTTGACCTACACTGTAACCAATACAAATTTGAAACTGGCCAAGCTCACAAAAGGGAGTACATCCATATGCATCAAATAAGCTGGTTCACAGTTTCAACTGTTCATGTGCCAGGTGAAAGGTGAAGGTACCTAACTTGTAAACAGTTCTTGTCTAGACCAAGCTTGATACCATGTCCATATGATGATGAGTTTGTTTATGCCTCATGATCAGGGGCTTTCAACCTTGACATAGTACCCACAATTCATCACACTGTGCATGTACAGTTGAAACCGTGAACCAGCTTATTTGGACTGTTCATAACAGAAATCATAACACCAATTTCCCAGTGAGGGAGAATGCAACATTTGTGCAAAACATGGACTCTCAAACTAAGGATAAATGCTTTGATGATGTATGTGAAGAATCAAGGGGATTCAGAAATTTGCATGGACCCTCTGGAACACCATCAAAGTTTAAGAGAGAAAAAAAATCACAAATCCAACAGATGACACAACAATATTGGAAGAGTGTAGAATTTGACAACATCAGGTAAAATACATTTTGGATAGACTTCAAAGAAATCTAGATCAATTCTTACTATACGTAGTACATACATCATTGACAGATAATGGTTATTAAATGTTTGGAGAGTGCGGCATTGGCAAATTCTGTATTTCTGTATCGCCAATTTCTGTGTCTACAGTATGATCCAAAATGTGCTCCATGGACAATTTTGACAATTTTATCAACTTTATCAATTTTAGTTAATATATCTGGCATACAGAGGTAGTTATTCACCAGTATCTGACTTCTTCCCTTTTGAGGATTCCCACACAGCAAGGAAATAGCTTGCATACTGAATCTGTGACCTCTAAAAGGACATTTTCAGCAGCAATACGGCCTGTATCCTGCACAACTTTTTAGGATTGCCTGATGTTCATTGAGTTATTGAGTCCCGCCCAATGCGACTGGGTAGATTTTCAGGTGAAAAATACACTCAATTCTCTGATTTTGACATTCGGTGACCTACTGGTAATCAACAGATGCTGGTGAAGGTCGTTGACAATGCAACACCCAGCATGCTTTTAGTAGAAATTTGATAATATGTACAAGCTCATCTTTATCTTTTATACAAACATTGTAACCTCACTGAAACAATGCAGGTCTCTCTAACACAAGGGGACTACATTCATCTACTATGCATTTGAATCTCATGTACAATGTACATGTATTTCTCTGAGAACTCATGCTAGACAAATAAAATGAGTTAAGAAGCCATGGGGGAGAACTGCTAGTAAATATTACATCAACTCTCAAAATTCTACCAGGTACCCTAAAATATAAGACTGCCATGCTATAAAAATGGAGTTAGGAAGAACGTCTTGAACACCTGGATATCTGAAGTGTGCATGCATTGTACCTTGGGAATTGCTAATAGTGCATTGGCAGATTTCTTAAAATCTAGCATTTACCTGGTGGAATTATGAGAGTTGATGTTGCTAACATTACATCAGTCAAAAAAACATCCATAGTCTACATTCATGTCAAACACACTAAAAAAAAAATTGGACATACATGTACCTCTCACTTCTTTGCATATTGCATAAAATCTACAGTACAGTGTAACTACAGTTCTTGATGGCTAATAGTGGGTCTTCAGTCTTTTACTTAAGCTTGCTGTCTTAAAACAATTGTTGTTGATCAACCAATATGTGATCCCATAGCCCCGCCCACCTCCATCAAAATGTAGAAATAAAAAATTCTCTCATTGGTCCAACCGCTAATTGCCATTCTCTCATTGGTTGAACTGATAATTGTGATGGACAGTCAGGATTGGTCTATTCAACCATCCCCTGCATGGGATAACAGTGTTTGAGATGGTATGTGGTATGTACAGTAGGTAGGAATGGACAGTAACAGATCAAGAGGTGATTAAAGACAGCAAAGAATTATCCTTCACACACACACTATCCTAGAATTCATTTTTGCTAAAGCAAATATATGATTGAATAATTATGTTTTCAACACATTCATTTCTGATATCCTGTAAGCATTGCTATATAATGACCAAAATATTTCTTTGCCAAAATAACTTGGACCTTCCCCTAAGTTGAGCTTACAGCGCAGTCACATTCGTTGTAGGACATCGTACAAGTTTGATGTCGTTGGATTTTCAATTAGGCTGCAATAGAACGAACCACTGACAAGGGTGAAAAACAGCCTTTTTTGTACGACAACTACATGACTATCTCAAGAATGCCCTCATCAGTGTGTGATTGTACGATGATCCTACGACAAAAGTGACCGCGCCCTATGATGAGCTTAGCAAAGCAGGAATGGACAGTTTGTGTAGAGAGCTGGCGGACTGTCTAGAAGGAGATGGACCATCCACCGGAGGGTCTTCTTTCCACTCGAGGCACTGCAGGTAGAAACAGCACACGCCACGAGATGGAGGCAAAGGGAGAGAACACAGAAGATGGCACGGGTGAGGGGGGCAAAGAAACGTATGAAACAAAGTGAATGTTCAAGGTTGAAATGATCCAAAAATGGTATAGCAAGTCAGGTCCCATCGGCCTTGAGTGGAAAATGTTGAGAATTTACCATGAAGGAATAATTTTGGTGTCTTTTCAGCCATTATTGTACCTTCCAATTTTGGAATGCGGTGACAGTTTATGGCTTGGTCACATTTACAGTAGGCCTTCTTATGAATTTGATGCCATATGATGTTCAAGCAGGTTGTGAAAGAACCAACTGCCTTATCCATAACAAGACAGTTGAATTTTGCACAACACATGTACATGAACGACTATCACAGGAATGCATTTACTTTGTGATCATACGACAATCATACAATGAATGTGACCAGGCCCTAAGATGACAGATTTATTGTTTGATTTCGACAGTGAAATTTTGTCCAGTATAACTTGTTCATATAGTCATTTTCTTAATGTGTATAGTTGCCATTTTGAATTGACTTCATTTCCAAAGTTGTTTTTTTCTTCAGAATGTAGTCACTGACACTTAGCATTGCAGCTTGCATTGTTCAAACACACAATAGGTGTTACCAAGCCACTGGGACCTTAAGAACGGAAGAATAAACAGTGATGGATGTTGGGAAAAGAAGAAAAAAAGAAAAAGCAGGACAAGCATAAAACAGCACAACATAACAGGATGCCCTTAACTGCATATAGTTTATTATTCTTGAACAAAAAAACAAGAAGCATGAAAGTGTGACAATGTATGGATCACGTATAACGTTAAAACATGTACACATACTACTCTATTGTACTACTCTATTGTACTACTCTATTGTACTACTCTATTGTCTATTACTGAATGTTAGTATTCTAATCAAGGAAACAACGAAACACACAATGTCATCTTAATTGGTAATGTGTCAGAGTTGGAAATGCTGAAAAGAGAACCATTCAAGTTTAAATTTACAGAGCAAAACTGGGTGCACGAGCTGAAAGCATCATAATTGGTAAGTCTATTTGAGATGAATCCCATGCCAATCTTGGACAGCCATCTAAAGCAGTCATCAGCAAGTCATAGCAATGATTGTAAAGACCGAGGTGTTGTTAAAAGTCATGGCAGTAGTTTGATGATGACTGTACAATAGTTGTAAACCCCACAAGGAGAAAAGTTTGTATGTGGTGTCCATGCCAAATATCAGCAATAACTGAATATCACAAATATTAAAGAATCAGGTGAAATGTCTCTCAACAATTTTGTCAAGTTGGCAGAACAGTATGCAGTGGTTTTAGACTGTTATTTTCATCCTATAAAATAGTCCATGATTTTATATGACTTGGCTTGTAAGTTAGTACAGACATGCAGAGGTGAAGAAATGCAAAAAAGAATTACAATGAATAATGTATAAAACTAATTTACCTCCTGTTTAATATTGCCACAAAAATGTATAATGTTTACAAACAGAACATTACATGGTACATGTTTAATGCAACTCAAAACCCAATTATCATAATGAGAATTTCTCATTTCACTCTGGTGGACAAATTTTCCCAATTCCGATGCATAATAATTCTAATCATAATGTTTTTCATGTCTGAAAATGCTCCGTAACACTATGGTATACAATAAAACAAAGCAGCATTTTTTGGATGGAGAGGAAACAACAAAAGAAAAGCTTTAATACTTCATGCCACAAAATTGTAAAAAAAACTACTGTATTCTGTGGTTACAATGTCTACAATTAATAATCAGCACCTGCACATTTCATTTTCATGGATATGGGTCCGTATACTGTAAATCTTGAAACTTTTGCTGCAGCGATGGGTGATTGTATCTTCATTGTTTTCATGATGGTAACCTCTCCACCACAAATTCAGGATGCCTCAATATTTTCCAAATACGTATGACTACTGTACTACAGGATTGTTTCAGCTGTGAGTTTAAAACACTCTGCAAACCACCCTTTCCCTTCTACCCCGAACGAAAATCGCTGCAAAAGTAAATGAATTTACTGTAATACAGAAGAGTCAACTTCATTTCCAAGTAGGTGCTTTAATCCACATTACATTACCCATCAGCCTCCAGGGATCTCCAACCAAATATTGCACTTTCTGTTCCCTTACAGTAACTGCCTTAGGGTATCATCTTGAGCCTCATATTTCTCCAGTAATCACTTTGAAAAATATTTGTTACTCTCTTATGCTGACGTTACTGTATCACAAGTAAAGCGCTGAAATACAATTAGCAAGTCACAAAGCAGGAAATGACATCCACCACAAGTCATGCACAGTCAGCACGTGTAACAGTGCCATCACATTCGTCGTATGATTTTGGTGTTGCAGGATTTTCAAACAGGCTGGGACAAAACAAACCGCATACAGTAACATAAAAAAGATGAATTTTGAACGAAACTTTCCTGACTATCCCAAGAATGCCCTTGGTTTGCGATCGTATGACAAATGTGACTGGGACCTTGATCATCATGCATCACAACTTAGTATCATAGGAAGATTCACTAGACGTACGTTGTGTGCCCTCCCCGTGGGTATACCCTGGCAGCATGGTTGTCTCCGTCGGCGCTGTCTCTGTGTTGACCGGAGAGCCAAAGTGGTCAGCAAACAGCAGCAGCAGTGGCTGATAGTGGCCCTTCCTGCACTTCTCTACAACATCCTTCCATTTACTTCCAATCTGTGGGGAACGGATTAAATGGATAACGCCGTGTTACGCCTTGCCACGAACCGCATCTGGGCAACCTTTTAAAAGGTTGATAAGGTTTTTGCGTTGCCATTATAAGCCTCGGCATTCAATAATGAGACTTGCTCAGAAGAATGCACAATAAGTCGAGCTTTTGAGGAGGGAAGAGAGGTAATGGAGCAACAATGATGGCGAGGCAACGGTGCGATCAAACGGGGGAATAGCGCAAAAGAGAGGATTTACATCCAAAAATACAAGATGTTCACGGTATTTGATGTTGGATCAACTGTTAATGTAAGAGTTGTACATGTATGTTACTATTGAACAAGTTGTGTCAAAACTGAATCATACAATGTTCGTTCGCTAACTTTGATTCGTTTCAAATTCAAAGTAAATCTTAACTGAACAAGAGACGCCATATGAAAGAGAAACATCACAACCCTTTAAAGTCTTGTCATTACTAAAGGCTTAGTTGGTAATTGTGTCCGACGAAAGAACAGTGGCTGGGAAAAGGGAGGGATTAGGTCTTCTGTTGACTATCCTCTCTGAGCCCTGATTTTCCCTTTCGGAAGTATCACAAGTCTAGACAGGGTTCCTAAACTTAAGTCTCAACAATCATAATTACTCTCAAGAGTCAAACGTTCAACTCTCAAACGTAACATTCACTATGAACTTCTCGCAATATTTAGAAAGGGTATACAAAACTACTTGTCATGAGCATTTACAGTTTAGTATAGGCTGTCTTTACCAATTAAATTTACATGTACAATGACGTTTAAGGTGGCAGGGTAGTTTTGTGGTTAAAGGGTTGTTGACTTTACAGTCTGGTCTTATGCAGCTAGTGTGGTGTACCTAAAGGCGGTTTACCAATTATGTGAAACAGACAAATTCATAGTTTAGCATAGTCTGTCTTCACCAATGAAATTCAAAGATACAGTGACATCTTACCTCCTTCACCGTAGCATCATCGAAGTAGATCCATGTTTTCAAGCGCGTGTGGAAGAAGAACGTGGAGTAGTGTTTGCCGTAGTACGTGACCACCCCAACCAGATGCAGCACCTTCCCCGCCGCCGAATCATCCACCACGGAATGGAAAACCTAAGGGCAAGGAAGCTGTCAGGCTACATTTGAGGAGACAAAGTCTTCGGCTGTGATAACTTGACATCTAAATCTGACCAATTTTCATGCAGCAATGCTAGCACCCATTCGTTCATAAGGACATACAACGTAGGTCAAGCTCTAGAAGAATGAGGGATCAGAGCCCTCAAGCCATAACTTGGACCATCCATCTTTCTCTCCTGTGTTAGGGTGGCCCTTTATTGCTGGGTTCCATTACCCTCTCAATACCTTCCCCGGACTGTGCAGTTCATAACTTGCTGTTTGAAGACAGGAGAAGACGGAGCCGTTCCTTTCAGTGTGACAGATGCGCCAGCCATCACCATCCATACAGAAGCGCGGGAAATGGTCCCATAGGAAAAGGTGTGGCTTTAGAACGTCCGAGGGTCATTATTTACTGGACAAGGTCATGCCCTTGAAGGAGTAAACTTGCCGTTGATGCTCCTCAATAGGCTGCGATGCTGCGACAGTCGCAGCTGCGATGCCACATCTCCTGCTGACAACACATTTCCCAGACATGGCAATGACATATGGTGAATATCTGTTAGGGGGTTATTGCTTGAAATGTGCTTATTGCATTTTGTGGAGTGTAGGCGCAATCAATTCTTGAAGCCTGCCATGTCATAAGGAAAAAAAATGCGCACACAGGCACGCCATCAGCAAAATCAGGGGAGAACACAGCCAACCATGAACAGCCTAAAGCACCGGCCTAAGGTATAATAGCATATTAGAGGGTTGGTGCCTCAGTCAACTGTGCACACTTATAGAACAGATGTGCACTTTATGTGATTTGGACTCTAAGCTATCAAAGCTCGCCTAAATGTAATTCTGAATCTTGGTTCTGCTGCCCTGTACAACTCTGATAAACAAGATTGCAAGAGAACACATCACACACACATACAGGGCTGGCACACTACCAGGTGATAATGATTCAAATTGGACGAGGATGAATTATACAAACAAAAAACATGATTATCATTGTCGAAAAGGAGAGAAAGACAAATCCAGATAAGAAAATACTGTAGTTTAGTGGTATTTTTAGTTTTAATCAAATGTTAAAGGAATGCATTAAGTTAAACATTGATAGTATATGAATGGTCAAAGTTGTGAGGCCCATTTCATGGCCTCATCCCTGAAATGGGCCCCACAACTTTGACCATTCTTGCAGTTCAAGTGTTTCATGGCAGAAACAATAAAAATAGATATCTGTGGATTGAAATGCTGATATTCTCATCTAACATGGTATATCTAATACCATCAAAAACACTGCACATCATGTATGTGACTGTATACAATTTTAACCATTGCTGATATATTCAGAAGCAAGCCTACAAAATTTGAATGCAGAGCACTGTTCCATGGAACTGCCTTTGTATACCAATTCATCCATGTTTCCAATCATCTGCAAACTGAGGTCAATCATTGCCTGCCCATATCTCTTCAAGGTCAGGTTCCAAATCTCTGGTGACCAGGTGACCTACACAGAATTTATATCTCTTGCCCCGACTGAGACAGGAAGAAAATGCCAAATGTCAGTGTATACACTTCACCACTTCACTGATATTGAAGGAGATCCTCTGAGGCACAGTTCTTATTGTGTTCTTCTTTCATTTGATATATACCTGCGGAAAAATTGCTTTGGACCCACATATTGTATTCCGAACCAGATGTAACATCGATGTTAAATGGTGATTGTGAACATTTTTAGTTGAAATATTGATGCTGCGATATGCTGAGTGACTGTTGAGTGACAGAATATTTGAGGAATTGCTCGGCTAGTTTCATTAGACTGTTTTTTCACGTTTTGTGTGTTTAGTTCTCTTTAAATCATACTCAAACATCATGTTCCAAATATAAAATCAAGCGTCACATAAATCTAATCTTATTCGCTCAGCCGTCACTCTTAGACTAGTGGATAGGGGCCTTAATGGTTGCCCATGTGCTGGGCATGGTGGGTAGTATGGGAAACCGAGGACCATTTCCTCATTTTCCTCTGATGTTTGACCAGCTGGAGACTTTGACCCCGCTTCCGGAAGGGAGTCACCTAACTGTGGCTGTGGTTCTCCCCCGACTCATCAGGCAACCACACCATGTGTGACTTGGCAGATTGGCTGCACCTCAAATGAGGCCGGCTGCAACATCAGAATACACAAGACGTCCATCTGCTTATCTCCCCAGAAGCAGAGATGTGTGGGCGTGAAGCGACATGGCATGACTGATCGAGATTTCCTGACATCGTGACGTCACTTTAGATGGCTCAAATGACACATGTTGACAAGTTTTCAGAGAAGCTGAATAGACAGCCAACTCATGTTAAGTCAGTATCTAACATTTATATGCCGAGTTACATATAACTTCAAATCTTTAGTGTAGCACCTCACAGGTACATGTATGCACAGTTTAGATAGGCAGGAATGCATTACACTGGGGGACGTTGCACTGGAGATCTCTTCAGATGCATTTTTTTCAGGGTGGCAGATACATGTGATC
This sequence comes from Branchiostoma floridae x Branchiostoma japonicum, assembly GCA_013266295.2. Classification (NCBI taxonomy): domain Eukaryota; kingdom Metazoa; phylum Chordata; class Leptocardii; order Amphioxiformes; family Branchiostomatidae; genus Branchiostoma; species Branchiostoma floridae x Branchiostoma japonicum. The sequence goes on along the minus strand of CM023837.1, from coordinate 5,029,841 downwards.
TGGCAGAATTATGTAACTTAGTAAACATTACATGTTGTGTCCAGCATTTCACAAAATCAGTGAGAAATTCAAAATCAATAGAAGAAGAAATTCACATAAACTTAAATATTTCACAGAGGAATGAGATCTTCTATTTCTTGCATTGAGACATGTAAACCCTGCGCTGTAAAAGTGCACCGTGGGATACTCACATCTACCAGTCGGATGGTGGTTCCCAGGCAGTTGATGACGTCCATGATGTGCTCCACTGTGGGCTGATCTGTGTCCCACACTAGGCCAAGGCTCACTACATGGGTTTCCAAGAAATACAACCTTAGTATTATAGAAAATGCCTGCTTTTAAACATTCTGTACAACTTAACTAGAATGTGGCCAGATTGAATGATGTTGTGTGACAAAACCTGGACAAAAATCAAGACCATATGAAATTATGTAGATAGTTCGCTTACTAGCAATTTTATTTAATTGTCTGATGTGTGCTCCATCTCCCCGAGAATTGATCACTTTTCCCGTTAACAGCCTTGTTAACATACAGTCACTCTCTCATTGGTCAGACTGTTAATTGCCAGTCTATCATTGGTTGAACTGCTAATTGTGATGGACAGTCAGGATTGGTCTATTACTCACCTATTTCAGGGGAGTTCATCAGCATCCTTCTGATCTGTACCCTCTCTCCGCAATTACTCTAGAAAAGTGAGAAGGAACATGGACATTTTACAAGTGGGCAGCTGTATAAGCACAAAGTATCATTATGACACAAGCTTGAAAGTTCATGTGCGATGGTAGAAGTCATTCTGAAGCAAAGTGGAACTAATTTTCGGCACAAATATTGGACTTATCCTTAACAGAGACAAGGGCGCCATGAACTTTCTGCCACTTATAATCCACGAGTCACATGTTTCATCTGCATACCGTGACACCACAGAAACAGTGGATTGCTATTACATGGCAAAGACTGGAGTTGGACAGTCAGAAATTTGGGTATTACTAAGTACTTTACTCCAAGTACTTTGTGTTGGAAATTACAGTTCCACTTGCTTCAGAATTATGACAGGCGTCTACAGGACCATGCATTTCACAGTAATGTGGACGCCTGGGGAAAGCTGATAATCCACCATGTAGCTCATTACCAAGAAGGTTACTGTTTTTACCAGGGTTGATTTGTTGGCTGCCTAGTTTTCTGCATACGGGTTTGCAGGATCTTTTGTTTGTAAAATGAGCCATGGCCTTAAAAGATTTGTAGTATGTAATATTTCACAGTGGTAACAACCAATCAATTATCTGTTCAAGTACTGGTATCACTTTAATATTCCACAAACAACACACACATGCAGCTAGTACAACAGATACATGGTACTGTACACAACAGTGACTACAAGCATTAGGTTTTGTAGCTATGACTAAGATTTCGTTGTCGTCTATTTTGACTTCTGCATGGGCACAGAAATATTGTTTTGGGTGGCTGAGCTGTAGGTTTGTGTGTCTGTTTCCCAGGATCTAGGAGTAGGTTGACACCAGTTGGTAGGGAAGACTGACACTGACAAGCAGAATGACAGGAGGTCAAACCCTCAGACACAGGAAGGTTATGAAAACCCAAAACACTTCCCAGAAGTCTGAAATTTCTTGTTAAACATGGATTAACATTGAACTTGGAAACAATGACTGAAAAGGCTGACAATGGTTTAATAATGCTTCAAACTTACAGGACAATTTCTGAGGTCACCGACACCGCCTGCATTCTTCAGCAGCTGTCCAAACATCTCAGGGTACGGCTTCTTCGTCTTTTCTAACATCTCCTTTCCCTGGGCTCTATACAGCAAAAAAGGTCATCAAAACTTTTCACTGGGAGAAACATCTACACATACATACACTCTTATGCACAGGCTACAAATACTCAATCAGAAGTACAGATGTACATTGACTGTCAAATCCTGCTTTCCAATGATCAGGGGTTTACTGTCTTGTCTGTGCCTATGTTATTGTATACCTCAACATTCGGTACTTAAAAACTCTTGGTACAGTGTTTAAGGAATATGATCTGTTTTCAAGAGCACTACAATTGATGATGCCACAAACTGGTGATAATTTCTTCATTAAAGGCCTTATTGATGGCAACTAGCATAACAGTAGCTAGATCAGCACCATGGACAGACAAAATGGACCTTTTACTGCGAGGTAAGAAAAAGAACTCACATCATGGCTGTGACTGATACATAGTGGACCATCTGTGTGAATGGCAGAGGTTCCGACGTCGCACCGCAGCCACACATGCACTTTACACAGGAGGGGGAAGGACAAATAAAGTTACTGTTAACGTGATCTCGAACCAGTTTAACTTAAATGAACTCAACGAGCTACTCTTCCACTAGTCGTGACAGAGAAGACAGACACTATGTACAATATAGACAGGTTAATTATACCACAGAGATTTCCTAAGCGTAGCACTTTCTATCAAGTACAATGAACCACGGCTTAACATCCCATCCTAAGGATTGTGACCCTTTCAAGTAGTGCGCATATTCGGTATGCGACACAGCTGGGATTTGAACTCACTTGGACTCCTTGGTCCAGAGGCAGGTTTACTGACTATGCATGCTACCAACTGTAATTCAATCACTGCCATATCGTAATACAATCTGGCTCTCCGGAGATGTAGTAACAGCAAATCAAGTATGGGTAATGGAGCATTACACTGACCAACAGAGCAGGAAGATAGATTGCGGGCGAATACAATGTACATGTATTTCTATAAGGTGACTCGACTTCACAGCCTATTTGGCAGATTGAGCCTAACAGAGACCCTTTCCTGGGATAAAAACTATTCTGGACACAAGCCAGCACTTTTCTTTAACGAAAAATAGGGTGAGCACCGACCTGCTCAACAACAGTCATGGCAAACTTCTGGTGAGAGATGCAGTGTTTGGCATTGCACATGTCCTCTTTGACCTCATTGGCGATGTGGTAGTGGATTCGCAGCAGGATGCTTTCCTGTATAGAGAAGGAAACAATCCATCAGACATAATGGAACATTCAAACTGACCTTCTCGCACCTATTGATGCCACAGAGGTCAAAGGCACAATGGACAAAGTCTCCTTGAAAAAGAGAATGGTTTGTAGTTCAACAGGTTCAAAGTTATATGGATTGAGTGGAATCCCTGTCTTTGACTGGAAGCTAAAAACTGCATTATATAAACTGTATGATGTCTGTCCTCAAAATATGTAGTTCACTAACAGACTACTAGCCATCCATTATAATCCTGAGGCCCTCTTTACCTACAAACATTTCTCAGGTCCTGCATTATGGGTCTTTAACCTTCAACATGCTGAATTGTCTGTTAAACTGTCTAAATTTGGAGTCATGACAAAGGCCTTGCAGGCATGAAGCTGTAGGTAGTTCCTAAGTGGAAGGATAGCAGACTTACTAGCCTGATGACTACATCACACTTCTAGCAGTACTGGTCAGGGCCTTACAAGCTTGATGGCCATGTCAGGAGAAGTCGGAACAAATTAATCCTGTTGATTTATGCATATGCGTGCCATAACATTGACCACTTATTGTCAAACTGAGAACCTTTACCATTATGGTTATGTTGGAGGCTGTGACAGCTGGTTTTCATAGTGACAAAGCATCCTGAGCTCCTATTGGACTGATTTTCATAGTGACAAAGAATCCTGAGCTCCTATTGGACTGATTTTCATAGTGACAAAGAATCCTGAGCTCCTATTGGACTGATTTTCATGGTGACAAAGAATCCTGAGCTCCTATTGGACTGATTTTCATGGTGATAAAGAATCCTGAGCTCCTATTGGTAGTTCTGGGAATGGGAATTGTTCTCTAAAGTTAGCTCTCAGGAAGGAGGCCCAATCTGCCCCTGACAGCGAGAGATTGTGTAACACAAGCTAGCAGACTTACAAAGCATTCAGCGGCATCATCCATAAACCCTAGCTGAAATCTCTGTTGGTCCTCAAAGGTCTCAGCCAGGGCTTTCCGCAGGGCATCAGGTGGGAGGGCTGTCTCATCACTGTACTGGAACTGGGTGAAGATGACCTGTAGTATGTGTAGAATCGTGTAGATAATTCATTAAATATAAATATACAATTACCAATTTTATGATCAGTGCAAATTCAGTCAGTGCAATGGCAGTGCAAGACCACTTATAGGCAATGTCATTCACAAAATCAAGACTACGTTGCCTGCATGTAAAACTTCTAACATGTTGCTGCCTGTGACATAAAATGCTGACCCCAAAACATATGACAACTTGTGATATTTCCAATTCCCCCATTTTACGTTAGTGTCAGGCCAACTTCCTGCCCAGGCCAGACTTTCCTATCAATCTCCCCCGCCACTGGCACAGTTTAGCTAGTTCCAGAACCACCTGTGGGAAATTACAGTCTTAGAGTAGCGTTTGGAGATCACAGAGGCCAAGGATTTGGTCCTGCCATCTGTTTTGGACACGACACAGAGCTGGGAATGGAGCCATTGATCAGACATGCTCACAGAATACATAAACTGCTGGACACTGTAAATGTTTTCCATTCCTAAGTCTTCCACAGGGTTCTATAGCACCATCCCCAATACTGGTCGCTTCACTCCATTGCCATTACCATTAATTTATTGATTTAGGATTAAAAACAAAATCCTGGCTAGAATCCTGCGTTACTGTTGCACACTGTAAATGGTTCTGCTAATACAGTACATCTTCCTTTTTTGCATCAGGCCAGTGGCCTTTCAAACTACTGCTTTGATCATTACTCATCCAGCTTCTTGTCCTGCATTGGACTATACCAATAAGGATTGAATGACCTCCGTAATAGTGTCATCAGGAGAAATTAGCAGTGCAGCAATAAACTGTGCACTGCTTTACAATTGGGTGAATACTCGAAGGAAGCAACAGGCCATGGCTACGGAAAGGGGATCATCTGTGAAGGCCTTATTGGTTCATACCAAGATAGCGGCATGCATAATTTTGATGGCGCCACCAGTGATAAATGTAGAGGATCTGTTCAGGAACTGGAGAAAGAACCAATGTGGGCCTCTAAGTCTATTCTGTCGTACATGGGGACTTATACAAGTGTAGAAAACAGCAGGACTTACTCCATAGGTGTATGTAAGACTGTATTTGGATTCTAATAAAAGGGTATGGTCTCGTCTGCATACTTGAATGAGAATCGCAACATGTCCCTAAGAATGACAAATGTTGTTTTTCATGACATACAAAAATGTGCATAGCCTGGATGAATAGAGGATCCTATTATCTGTGGCCAAAAATCCCCAAGGAACTTAACACTGCAGTGACCACAATAAAAGCATTTTGGTCTGGAGGAACATCTCACATCAATTCATGATTAACCGACGTGTTTACTGGCAGCATCACAAAAAACGAGAATCAGCGCACGTTGTTTAGAAATTGAAAAGGGTCGTCACACTGCAACACATCAGCAACTCAAAGACTGCGTCCCACATGTCACAAAAATATCAAAGATGAATTCCATTTTGTGGTGATTTCTCCTCAGACTCACAGTAAAGAGAAAGATGCTCGAATACAAATTATTACCTCCAAGACACATCCTGGTACACAGACCAATATATTCCACGTACAGAGGTCAATTTCTTTGTACATGTATTTCATTTGAAAAGAGAGACCAAACCATCGATACATGACGATAATGTAAATGCTACAAATATTTCTGGTAACAATCATGATTTACTTTAAATCAAAATCATACAGTTGTTAACAATATTTTTTAGTTCTAAATATAGGATAGATTAGCCTTAAATTATTGTTGACTGCTCCCATAATATATAATGTAACATGAATAATCGTCCAGCAATAAAGTTCATTCATATCATCAATGAATGCTGGCTGTTGATGTGCAATGCTGGTGTCCTAAAACTGTACCCTAACTGTGGCCTCATCGGACCTGCCCAGTGTAACATACAGTCAAGGCAGCAGTCAAATCTTCAGTGAAGCAGAGTCCAGCAGATAAAAGACACAGGAATTATAGCTGTATGGTCGATATACGGTGGCTGTATATCTAACATACAGTTATAATTCCTGTGTTTCTGGTTTTGGAACTAAAAAAAGACAGGCTATTTGTACTCTCTAGCAGCTTACCTGAGACATATGCAAGTTATGTAGAAGTGATCATTTCAAGTCATATACAAATGCATCAGCTGTGTATGCAAATTTGGTAATTGCTATAGTTGCAGATACTAAACTAGTATTGCTTTTGAAGGTATGGGGTCGTAAGATTTTTTTACATTTACTGACTTCTGTGAACCAAAGGGGAAAACCCGGGACAGCCCTATTGTAATGAGCATTTATAGTCCCAAATCCTTCGAGTTTGAGACAAACTTGGATAAAAAGCTTTTAGCTTTATGGCACATCACCGAAGGGCCATGAGACAGACATGTCTGGGTCTAACCACAAGTACTGTAGTCAGTCAGCAGCAAAAATTACCATTCAGCCTTGACTTTGCAGCCTCCTAATGCAAGGCAGTAAAAATGACCAATGCTTACTGACACTAGGTCTATGTATGCTGCCCCTATTGCAATATGGGCACATTCCCATGGAGACAACACCTGTCCGAGTCATAAGTCAATGTCTGTAGGCCTTCTAGGTCATATTTCTTCTCTAGATAAAGGGCGGTTGGTGTTGCTACCTGAATCTCAAGCAGAGAGGCTCATTTCTAATGATGATATATTGTCCCACAGAGCAAGGTAGTAACAAAGAGAATTTATCCTACCTTGTAGCTACAGTATAAATGTTTATGGAATTACAGGTACTCTTACAGTGACATCTCATGAGACATATTGTAAATTTGTTTAATTTCGAATCTATTTATTTTCACTTATGGAAAAGAGTAGGGGTCCACCCCAGTGTGAGTGGATGAAACCTTACAATCTCGTCTTACGCAGCTTGTACTTATTGTACAAAACTGGTGTGTTATGCCTAAAGGTGACTTGCAATGTGAAACAAACACTACAGTAACTCCTTTGTTTTTCCCACAAAGTGGAGTTGGTTGTTTCATGATGGCAACAGTACAATCTCCCCTGCCATTATGGTATGGAGTATTTGATTTACGAGCAATTTTCTGTTCATGACATCTTTATTTCCAGGGATACAACTTGGTTTCCGGCCTCGTAAATGAACTGCCTGAATTACTGTAAACCTTTCTATCATTTAGCATGATGCATGTTCATGTAGGCATGCTTGAAGTGGTTTTGGATTACAAAATGGGGATGATATGGGGATGATCATTAATATCTGACATGGGATAGCCTACCTGTAGACAATGCAACATTAATACTTGGAAACATCCTGTCATCCAGGTATCGTCATGGTTATACAAAAAATTCATACATCTTGAAGCACTGCTCCTGACCAACAATTGAGGCAATGAATCTACCTGTCCATGCTTTTATCTGGCCACCTTACAACGCTTTTAACATGTTTAAACATCAAGACTTAAGCATATATTATCCAGGTACAATGTGCAAGATATAATCGTGTAATGAATCAGAATTACATGAATGATAATGAGTAGCTATAATAGATAATGCGGTGTGATTGGCTCATTTTCAACCAATCAGATCTGGCTAAACTTAATCAGGTCAACACACTTTACAGATGTACCCTTTTTTGCAATAAGGCCACAGCAAGTAAATTTTATGGATGACATCCTCGCGCGCATTGATTTTCGCCTGATTTTAGAAAAAAAAACAAGACATTTTGTGCCATGCGACGGTGGTCAACATGCCAAAAAGGGCAAATATGTCATGAACGTCCATCAGCAAGACAAGGCTCTGATTTATTATTTTATTTTTGCTTTGATACAATGTTGTATTTTATTCATTTTATATGTGATGTTGCTACTGAATCAAAACCATTTGTACAATAATTGAAAATTTTATTTAGTCACTTCTTTTTTCAAAGTTGTTTCAGAGACAAATCGGTGTTGTAACAGTTGGCACAATATAGGTAGAGTATGGCTTCCAGACAGTTCGGTTTATGAGTCACTCTGTCAATGATTGAGCCCTGTGTTCTGCCTGGTAGCCAGTCTCTAAACTCAGAGACCACCAGGGATCCAGCAAACTTGAGGCGCAATTCCTCGTGTTTGATGGCAAGTGTTGACAGTCCAGGGTGTTCCATTACAAATGAATACCCAGTGTAGTATCTACCTTGAAGATGGTACAGCAAGCTCTTTTTTTGTTCTATTTAATAAAGACACATCTGCAAGGACAGGTAATACTGTTGAATACAGCGACAGAAGACCTGTTGGGTATGATATCATGTTTTACCGCCTAAATTCTTGTTCAACGAGGTTTACGATCTCAAAATCTGAAAATGTAGGAATCTTGTTTTTTTTGGCTTGCCTTGTTTTTTTCCCGCCCTCTCGCATTAATTTTGGAGTCTCCGGAGGATGTCATCCATAAAATTTACTTGCTATGGCCTAATTATAAAACCCACCTTTAGTGCACAGAAGATGCAGGAGTTCCCCATGCAGGCATGGCCGGAAAGCTGACGGAAACTGCGCCGGAACACATCCAGGTGCCACAGGACCTATTAGTAAGCAACATAAGTCTTCATGAGTATTCAAGATTCAACTTCTTTAAACATTATCATGGAAGTTCTTTTACATTCGTTATTTATCAGAAACAGTGCAGTACTATACAATGTAGGGACAGATAATAGTACATGATCCAGGTATATATATGGACGTATTGTTTTGGGTGGATGAGTTGCGGGTTTGTGTCTCTGTCTGTTCTCATTGCTTCGGTTGTATGGTGGGTGGGAGGTGATTTTGACAGATAATTGAGAGGTCAAGCCTGAAGGTGACCCAACATGCCCCTTCAGGAACTAGTGTAGCACCTGATTGAATTGCATCATACAATCCACTCCACAGTCCAACATTCATGAAAACCCCTGGAGGTTTCCCCAAACCCCAAACACTTCCTGGAGGTCTGAAATCTCTTGTAATACATCCTTCATCTTTACCAACAGTATCACGCATACACATACAGGTCTGGGCAACGCAATTAAGAGGAGGTCAAGTGGCAAAAGCTTTGAATAGAGCAAAGTACAAGCAAGACAAGAAAGTGATCTTGAACTATCTTAGCTCAAATGAACTCAGGAACAGTTGAGCTACTCTGTCACTGGTCATGACAGAGAAGATGCATGCACACTCAGCCCCTAGCGGGCAGTGTTTTTCCATTATGGTGAGGAGAATAGTGACTAGTACACATTCTTTCTCTATGTGAGTGAGTGACTGAATTATTCCCTGGTTAGAGGGAGTTGTGGCCATAAAAACTATGTGCTGTATGTACAGGTTTATTGTACCAGGGAAATTCCCCTGGGTTAGTACAATGAACAGTGGATCACCACCTAAGGGATATAACCCTTCAGTAGTGAAATGACAGGTAAGCGACAACAGCAAGGATTCAAACTCAAGACCTCTTGGTCCAGAGCCAGGGTCAATAACCACTAGACTACGCACGCAAATTCAGATCCGTGACCAGAATCTAAAATGCTTCTTAACCTGGGCAACTGATGGATTCGTCCAGGCCTGACACAATCATGGACCTTTAACTTACAGATTAAGAACTTGTGACAGCCGGGAATAAAGGGGGCATTTGGCTTAATGAGGTGCCTGACCTATTTCAAGGCAGTCTAAGCTTCCTTATTACATGGAGAGGTACAGATACACCTGCGTTCACATATTAAAGAGTCCAGTAAGTACTTGTGATTGCAAATCTCTGGCTATTATAGCTGTATACCTAATACCTGTACTTGGAAAACTATTTAGGTACAGTTTTGGACCTGAACATCCGGTGTACCTGTAGCTGTACCTGAAGAAACACTAGGGGACACCATTTTTCACACCAAAGACAGGTACTTAAAAGATGGAAAATCTGTTTTCTATTGTGAAATAAAACCGCTGCAAAAGTAAATGACTTTACAGTTACAGTATCGTGTTGAAACCCCGCTCTGTTCACCACATCCACATGTTCTGGACAATACATCCCACTGATGTATTACACATCGTTTCCAACACACCATGAAGGCAGGGGGCTTTCATAGATGGATGTTTGAAATCCCTGCTTCTGGCTGCCGCGAAGAGTAAGCACCAGAGAATTGACTGTTGCCGTCAGAATTATAAACAGTCAATCTCCCTTTACAGTCACCGAGATGCTGTTCCCTTGTATTTCTTCTGCTGATCGGATCCGAAATACAACAATCCTTCATTACAACCATAAAGGTTCAGATAGCACCCCATTTCCACTTGAGGTAGCAACCATTGAGCAACCAAAAATCTGACAGATTGTTTCATGAATTTCATATGTTAAGAACTTTTTTTTTTACATTTTGTGTGTCTTATTATCTTTTAGATCATACTTTTACATCTTGCACCATATTCCAATTATGAAATCAAGGGTCACACAAATCCAATTTTGGTCACTGTACGGTCGCACAGCGATCGCTGTCTGGTGAAAATGGGGCCTAACGGCCAACAGATGTTGAAGCTTGTCATAAAACTTCTGACAAAATAAGGATTTCTGACAGCATGGAATGGCTTCGTAATGTCAAAATCCATAATCCGAGTCTCAGGTCTTACATTAGGGCATGCAATTCTTGGCTCAGGCTATATTCTTGGATTACCCCAAAGCTTTCTCCCAGGACTGGCTATCAGGCAGCCTAATGCTCCTTGTAAAAACAATGCATATCAAGAAGAAGTACATTATATATTCATCAAACATTCATCTTGGAGTGTGAATTGACCTTATTTTTACCTCAAATATTCCATAATGTAGCCAAGCACCAACTATGAATGTAAACTGGGACATTAGTAAGCATGCTGACATTATCTGAGAGCCCGTTAGAATAAGAGAATAAGTGTGTATGATTGTGTACATTTGTGTTTAATATGTACTGTGTATGATTGTATGTGAACATTATATGTGTACAATGTTTGCCAAAGGGATAACATGTAAATCAAATGGAAATATAAATTTCAAATAATGTATTGCTCCAGTAGTTGACAAACAGTGCACAAGGGTGCTGATAGAAAAAGAAGAACCCATACAAGAAGAAACACATACACTTAAAAAAATATACTTGAACTTAACAAACACTCTGATAAACAACCCTTGTAAGTCCATTCCAAAAGGCCTTCACCTTGTGTTCTCTTCATGTTTCCCCCCATCCTCCACAAAAGCCCATCATAATTGCATCTTGCAGTTACCTTAAAACAGTATTATATAATAACTCTACCCTTGTAAAGGCTTTAACTGTGGCTTTCATGAGCCAATTGCACAGCTCCAGCCAACTTTCCTGAGTTTGCTATCACACCACACTTTCAACCTCAGTAATCTCAGTTGATCCACCACTTAGCTTGTCTTACATACATTTTTGTATCTCCCAGGCTGATTGGGCCTCCTTCCTGAGAGCTTGTAGCCATACACCTCTAACTGGAGAGAACCATTCCCATTCCCAGACCTACCAATAAGTCTGCTATGACACAAGACTTTCAACCTCAGTAATCCGACTTGATCCACCACTCAACAAGTACGGCATTCTCCTTCACTCACCAGCCTTGAAACATGACTAAACTTTCATAATTGTACACAGGCTTGTCAGGAACACTTGGCTGGGTCCAGCGTGCGAAATACTAGGTTGCCTAGTTGCACTGTGCAACCATATTTTGCTTGGTGCAACCTATTTCTACACCCAGGTAGCTCAGTGCACTACCTAAATGTTGTGGTAAGGATGCCCCTTTCTTCCATTGGGAACTGTTTATTGACAAGTTCCCATGGAAGAGCTCATCACTTCAGGTAAGGGGAAACAACTCTGTGTCAGAAATGTATAAATGCACATTGCATTCTAACAAAGTTAATCATAATGTAGAAGAGTTTAAATTCGGGGCAACCTGGAATTTTGATGGGCAACCTAGCTTTCATCCTAGGTTGCCACTGGGCAACCTGGCTCAAAAAAGTATTTCGTACACTGGGGTCTGACAGCTGCAAGTAGTAGTAGTAGGGGTGGGCCGGCTTACTCTCTCCTTGCAGCCAAGGGCTGAATTGTGAGGAGCTTACAATGGTGGTGGGGCTTAATCGCAAGGGTCTGGAGCGGCTGCCATTCGGCGCTAACTCAGGTGACCTCAATACGACCCCAAGTGCGGCCATAGGACTGTAGGTTTGAACCACTCACACCGGGAAGGACCCCTACTCTTTTCGATAAGTGCGGTGGGTTCTTTAACGTGCGTGGGGTGTGGCTCTCCCCATACACGGGACCTCCATTTAACGTCCTATCCGAGGGACGTCCCTAGCCGAAGCTAGGTACTCATTTACACCTGAGTGAAGTGAGGAAATTCGTGTAAAGTGCCTTTCCCAAGGGCACAAGATCGGTGACATGGGTGGGGATCGAACCCGGGACCTCTTGGACCCGAGCCGAACGCGCTACCGCTGCGCCACCGACCCCAAGTGATAACACCCTCTTTCCACGAGAGGCTGCGACCACTGAGCAACGTTAGGAATGTTTGAAATCAAGTGAAGAAATATTGTGAAGAAATATGCAGCCTCTTTATATCACTATCAAAGACAAATAAATGTACAATGTAGTACCTGACTTGGCATCACTGAAAGGAGGCTATAGGTGATCATAGTAATGTCACGATTGACCACTCAACAAGGCCTTGGCACACTGACACAGCTGTCCCTGGTGCTGAACAACATTTACACTAACACAGTTGTCCTTAGTGCTGAAGAACATTCACACTAACACAGCTGTCCCTTGTGCTGACCACCATTTGCACTGACAGAGCTGTCCTTGGTGCTGAACAACATTTACACTGACACAGCTGTCCTTGGTGCTGAACAACATTTACACTGACGCAGTTGTCCTTGGTGCTGAAGAACATTCACACTAACACAGCTGCCCCTTGTGCTGACCACCATTTGCACTGACACAGCTGTCCTTGGTGCTGAACAACATTTACAATGTATACTGACACAGCTGTCCCTGGTGCTGAACAACATTTACACTGACACAGTTGTCCTTGGTGCTGACGAACATTCACACTAACACAGCTGTCCCTTGTGCTGACCACCATTTGCACTGACAGAGCTGTCCTTGGTGCTGAACAACATTTACAATGTATACTGACACAGCTGTCCTTGGTGCTGAAGAACATCCATACTGACACAGCTGTCCTTGGTGCTGAAGAACATCCATACTGACACAGCTGTCCTTGGTGCTGAAGAACATCCATACTGACACAGCTGTCCTTGGTGCTGAAGAACATCCATACTGACACAGCTGTCCTTGGTGCTGAAGAACATCCATACTGACACAGCTGTTCCTGGTGTTGAACAACATTTACTCTGATCGGACACAGCTGTCCCTGGTGCTGAATGATAGCACCAATACAGACAAACCATTTCTGATATTAGAAAAATGGAAACTAAACAAAACATAGCTTTGGGGCTGTTAGGATAAAGACTATTTTATGACTTGGTTTACCACTTTATGACATATTGCAAACCCGAGATTCCCAATACAGCGGGCACTTGAACATATCCTGATCACATTTTACAAGGGTCCTTAAAGCCAAAGCTGCGTGATTCTATCAAGACAAGACATCTGGTTGGCTGTGTCATAGTTGTTAAGCTGGACTATTCCCCATTTAATGGTTAAACATTGATGTAAAGTAGTGGTCAGCAGGTAAGTGCTATGTCAAATGTCAAGGTTTGTGACACTGGAGTTATTATGTTCCCTCGCCATAATACTGTAAATTCATTTACTTTTGCAGTGGTTTTATTTGATGATAGGAGGGAAAAGAAGGTTTTCAGGGTGTTTTCAATTTGCGGGTGAAACAATTCTGTACTACAGTTGTGATACATCAGAAATGCGCGTTTGCGGTGTCATGAATTCGCAGCAAAAGCTTAAGGTCACTGCAAAAATAAACCACAGAAACAAATGCTGTTCATTCCTACAATACCTGATGTAATACATTCTGAGTTATGTACATGAGCAAAAACAAGCTTCATCATGCTAGAGAGGATGACAGTGTTATGTGACCAACTTTGGCAGAGGGAATAAATAGCCCCTGCAGACTTAAGTCTGCAAGCTCAGCAAATTTCTGATCAGAGCTCACCCAGTCCTCCAAGCAACGCCCATAAACATTTATCACGAACCCACTATCTCAGACTGACCTCCTGTTCTGTAGGTAATGTACTCATACTGGACCATGCAGCAGCCTCGGGCAGCGTTGTACGCCTTTTTACACCCTTGCCAGTTTCAACGTGCAGATACAGATGGAATATATCTTTATTCAAGCACCTAGACATCAAGAGAACTCCAGAACCCTCCATATTTATTTTGGGGAATACATGTACACATGTAGGTGCACTGGTTCAGGTACACATACAAAAAAATCGGAGTGTACATGCATGTACATCGGGGTACACACTGGGGTAACAAAAAGTTGAATGTCAGTAAAACAGAACTCAATGAACAGTTGAGATACTTTTCCACTGGGTGTGACAGAGAAGATAGGCACTATGTATAGTTAATTTACAGGTTCATTGCACTTGGGAAAGTCTCCTACCTCTTTTCACCAAGTACAATGAACAGTGGACCTAGGGATTGTGACTCTTTCCAGTAGTGTACAACAGTCAGAATTTGAACTCACATCCAGAGGTAGGGTTACTAACCACTATGCACACTACAGTGTACCTTCTACAGGTTTTTATACCCATACATGTATCTACTGAATACTACATTATGCACCAGACCCAGCATTCACGAGACCAGGCTTATTCTAGCTCCTCACCTTTGGCCCTGATGCCACAACAGGGCCGCCAAGGTCAGGGCCATCTACATCAATTATTGATTTTTGTCAGGTGGTTGCAAACTGACGCTGATTGGAGTCGAAAACTTGAATACTTCACTTGATTGCTTTATAAATGTAGATTGGATTTATAATAACAGCCAAGTCAATTGCAGCAACGTTCTTCCATCTCCAAACAAAGGCTTTCAGTTTCTTCTTTGACCCAAGACCAGTTCCTTCTAAGACCCAGTTATCACATCCAAGAGTGTTTGAAAGATAAATAGAGGGTGGCTACAAAGTGAAAAGGCAGCGTACGAAATACTAGGTTGCCCAGTTGCACCGTGCAACCATATTTTGCTTGGTGCAACCAATTTCTACACCCAGGTAGCCCAGCGCACTACCTAAATTTTGTGGTACGGATGCCCCTTTCTTCCATTGGGAACTGTTTATTGAGAAGTTCCCATGGAAGAGCTCATCACTTCAGGTAAAGGGAAACAACTCTGTGTCAGAAATGTATAAATGCACATTGCATTCTAACAAAGTTAATCATAATGTAGAAGAGTTAATATTCGGCGCAACCTGAAATTTTGATGGGCAACCTAGCTTTCATCCTATGTTGCCACTGGGCAACCTGGCTCAAAAAAAGTATTTCGTACACTGAAAGGTAACCAATAGATTTACCATTTACAATGTTGGCTATGCCATTCCTGCGGATAAATTTCAAACCAGATGAGATCATATTATTTAATACTGGTAAGTAAAACCGGCATAATTCACAACTGATGCTTTCCAAGTCAGGTGAAGAATTCGTTCAGAGACAACAGGACAAAAGATACGGAAAACGGAAGTTCTGCTGCAGTGCCAAGAAGGTCGAC
Organism: Branchiostoma floridae x Branchiostoma japonicum; assembly: GCA_013266295.2. Taxonomy (NCBI): domain Eukaryota; kingdom Metazoa; phylum Chordata; class Leptocardii; order Amphioxiformes; family Branchiostomatidae; genus Branchiostoma; species Branchiostoma floridae x Branchiostoma japonicum. The sequence goes on along the minus strand of CM023837.1, from coordinate 5,014,135 downwards.
AGCAGGCCCAAAATTGACCCTGAGCTTCCTTTTCCCAAAACCTACCCACATACCAAATATCATCACAATCTGCCTATAGCTTCTCAAGTTATGCTGACCCTACATCAACCTTATTCCTGTATTCAAGTAGTATAGAAAGTGATGGTAGTGTGGTAGTCTAGTGCCACTACACTACACTCAAGGCTAACTAACGTATATATAAATCTCACTTTTATAACTGTTCTTCATGTTGACCAAAATTTCTTTTTCTTTTTGAAAATCTTGCGAAAATCAATACATGTACGTGTGTGGACGTCACCAATAAAATTGACTTGCCGTGGCCTAGAGTAATGGTTTTATCACAAATATCTCCACACCTGCATCTCTCCTCTGCCAGACAGTCTCATTTTCTGCTTCAAGGCATCAAGAAATTAAATGGCAGCAGTGAAAGTTTGGCGTACTCCCATAGCACCTCGACAAAACCACAAAGCGTTGATCGAAATACCATGACAACAAAAACATACATAATTTGTGCTCACTAAATGAGAGAAAGTTATCTCAAACCAGTTCACCTCAAATGAACTCAATGAACAGTTGAGCTGCTCTTCCACTGGTTGTGACAGAGAAGACAGATGCTATGAACAGTATAATACATGTCAAAGGAAAGAGTTTTTGTGAATTTCTTGAATGTTTAATTCATTATTGCAAATTTCTTGCTGATTCTGTCTAATAGCAATGCATGCATTTTCCCACTGGCTCCCATAAGGCAACAGATAATCATGCATATAACAGTAAACTGAAGACAAGAAAAGAGATAACCTTTTCTGGGCCCTTGGACCTAACTACCTGTCAGTGTCCCCAACATGCCCAGCATGTGGAAATAACTATGGAAGCGTAAGCAAACACACAAACACACCAAAAATAAATGATAGAAAATGAAAGGTAGGGGTAGGCACAAAAAGACTAACAATGAGGCAGGAGAACAGACATCTGTATGACTAAAAGCTGGGGTGGAACGCGTCCATCCCACATGGTCCATGACCAGGAGATGACGTGAAAGATTGGGTGAAACAGCGCCCCGAGGACACAGTTGGCTCAGATGAGAACTTTCAAGGTCTGTGGAAGACACATGGCAGCGGTTCCCCATTATGTGGCTTGAATATAGGATTTGGAACGTTAACTTGACACTGAAGAATGCCTCACCAGATGCCCATTTTTGAGTGGAGAGCTTCGCAGAGGGAACAAGGAATCGAAGATTTCAGACATCTAGGAAGTATTTCATGAAATCACTGGAACAACAAAGGAGATAATTTAATCGGACAGAAACTGTGCAGGGTTGGAGGGTCGCTCATGCAATCATTCACATCCCGAATTCCCCCAATTATATATGTTGACCTCTAATTTCTGCTGGCTTCTGGACAAATTTTAGGACTTTCATGTTCACCCTTTCCTAAGTCTGATTTCTTAAACCTACTGTCTTTTTGCCTGTCAATATTCCCCACCCATGAGCTGTCAAACCACTCTGTCTATACAAACATACACACAAACCCACAGACAACCCAACCAAAACAATACTTCCATACCCATAAGTAACAACCCACATTTTGCACAAAAATATACTGGATATTCTGTTGTGAAAGTATACATGTACATACGCACATAATATATAGAAGACTTAGTGATCAATATATTACAGGAATTACCCGTAACCTTTTCCTTGCCAAGGTAGCCTTTTGGTACCAAATTTGTATTGATTATGAGACTAACGCAGCAGGGATAAGGTCAAGAAAGGATACCTTGACATTATTGATGTGCAACTGAAGTCAAGTGCAAGTTTGAACTTACAAGCTACCCTTTAGAAAGGTGTCAAACTTTGGACAGCAGTTCAATACAAAACCCTCTCCCTACTTGAAATTCTGTGTGTATCTGACAGCAAATCAAGCAATGGTGTCAAATACAATTTCTGACTTGCTGCCTGGTCAATTCCTTGAAGTTTCCAATATTGATGACAATATTTAAACCTGCCAGTGATATATGTTTTCCTTTTGATGACAAGCACAAACATGATAATTTATAGAATTCCTTTTAATTGATGACTGCATGTTTATTAACTAAGACTTTTAGATATTATATTTTTCAATTAGATCCAGCCACACAAATCTACTTTGAATTCAAATTGTTGGTTCTCAGATTTGCCTACAGTACTACTGTTACAGTAACAGTATTTTTTTCTGCTTTACAAAATAACACTTCATTGAATTCTTGCAAAACTCTGAAAACCAAGAAATCAAATTGGTGTGGCTTCAATTTAAAGAGCTAAGCCTGCATCTCTAAGCAAGAGAGTTTATTGACTTGTTCTACCGTCATACAAGTACGGGTGCAGGGCAGCTTTATTGGAAAACATCCCCTTCTCAAAGTCAGGATGCAGATCAACACGTACTTCAGCAGTGATCTGGGATGAAGATTGCTACGGACCAGCTCTGATCAGCCTGTCATGCCGAGATGAAGAGCCAAAGGTGTAAATGTCTGCTCCCTAATCCCACATCTACTCCGCTCTGTCTGCTGCCAAAACCCTTCTCTGGCCACACTGAGTTGATTATATGGATGACATCTGTGCGCACATCAAGTTTCTTCCGTTTGGAAAAAAAAGTTTACATTACTGGAAATGAAGGATGACAGAGGCCGAAAGGAAAAGAAGCAGGTACCAGATTAAGGAAAGCAGGGCTCGAATTACATGTACCAATTCCTTGCACCACCAAGTCTTCCAAAGTCAAAGAAGGTGTAAAAGAACAGAAATAAAGAATTTATTGTTTGATATACCGTGCTCTGTGTGGTCAATCATTTGTTCCACCTTCCTGACCACTCAGATGTCAAAATGAGGGCAACTTTTTTCAGGCCAAACATCAGTTTGGGGCACCCAAAGGATGTCTTCCATATAATCAAATCACTATGTCCAGAAAAAAGACGCTGTATTTGATTTCACGAACTTATGTTTCCGGCAATGTATGCTATCACTGGTTTCTTAGTTCCTACATTGTATACTGATCAATGATAATGTAATATAATGCACAGGACAATCAGGGAAAAACGGTAATTCCAGACGATATAGGAAATGGCCTCTTCCATGAGACCAATGTTAACCCAATCTTACCATGGGATGATGCCAGAATACTTTGCAGTTACTGCACAACAGACGGGTTAATCTATGACATTGAGTTAACTCAAGGACATTATATAGATGTCTAAGGTTGAGTGTAAGAAAATGTATCACAGAAAACCTTCCAATGGATTCATGGCATTTCATGCACCAATCAAAGTTATGTACAATGTACTTTCCTTGAACTATCGTTCATTATTACGTTTTAATCAACTGAACTCTTGTCCAAGACAAAAATAACTCAGACTCATTAAATTTTCGGCTTAGACAGATTGTGTGGCCTCCATTTGGATAACTGATGCCACTAATTAGGACATGTAACGTGCAGTGGGTCAAAGGTAACTATATGTTGCCATAGATCCGTGCGACCCAATTGACAATATTTTAACTTGCATTTATTATATGCCATGAGAGCCAGTAAAGGTGAGTCACGCCTGTTCTCATACCCCATTCACATGTGTGGTGAATTTTAATAAACAAGTAAACAAATAAATAGACTCGTCTGGTAACTCATTTGAAGAGGGGCTTGTATCCAAAGCAACAGTTGACTCCTGACTTCATACTAACAGAATCAAGATGCAGATCTCCTCTGTCAGGGCCCAGGAGAGTCCTATCAGTCACTGTTATTACTTCCTGCATTGTAGTCACACTTGGCTGGCAACACAGTCGCGATTGTGATCTAACCCGAGAGTGTTGTGCCTTTCTGACGGCCTAGCTATCCATCACCTTCGCCAATCAAGGCAGGCACGCGAGATGAACATCTAATTAAGTGTCGTTACATTCCCCAGAGGAATGGGGAAACATAATTGGCAACATGGCGTGCCGTGTATCAACATTCGGGGGCTACTTCGAGGAATTCTGGGAAGGCGGACATGCACGTATGTACAGCGGAACTGGACAACAATTAAGCTGGCAGCAATCGACATTGGCCCAACATACAAACAGTAACAAGAAATCAAAGATGTCAGACCTCTAGGAAGTACTTTGGGTTTTCTTGGTGAATTTATTGGGACAACCTAGGAGATTACATGACGTACATGTACTTTAACTTAATCGGGACTAGGCCAGAAACTGTGCAGGGTCTAAGGGTCACTTAATGCAATACCCAGTTTCCTGAATTCCCCCATATCGACCTCTGATTCCTGCTGTCTTCCTGCCAGATTCTGGGACCTTCAAGTTCATCTCATTTCTTGTGTCGGACCTGACATTCTGCCTGTCAGTCTTCCTCCTGTCAACCTACTCTGTCGGGACAAATATGCTCACAAACCCACAGACAAACCCACCCAAAACAGTACCTCTGGGAAAACGAGAAAGTCCACTTTGTTTGCTGATTGTTGATTAGTCAAAGGATGTTACAAGGACGAGGTTATTATTCACCATTCACATTTCCCATATGTACAGTCAGATGTGGTGACTGGCTTGAAGTTTGTGAATAAATCATTATCAGTTTTCTCCATGCAGGGATGAAGGATTGCACTGCCAAATTCCACCCATCCATTTCAAGATGTATCCTTCCATTGTACCAGGAGCTGAGCGATGGGAATTTTCCACATTACAAGCTGGAGCTCAATCTATCAAAATGTAAAAGCCAGACACACGGGTAAGTTAACCTTAAGCGCACTGAATTCGAAGTGGCCATTTGGCTACCAATTCTCTATTGGTTACGGGGGTAGGCAGCAAGGAGAATGTTTTAAATTAAAACTTACCCTCAGTTCCTGTAAATTATATTCTGTAATAAGTATAAATTGTCACTTAAATCCTTCAAATTGCTTTTATTACAATAAGGGGTACTCCTATAAGCAGTATTTAGCAAATTTGAGTTGGTTCAGTTGCTGGTGTATAACTGTTTGGAATTTCAAATGTGCTTGCCTTCAATGCTGCTGCGAATTGACTGACATTCAGACAACAATATGGGACGACATATATATTCAACACACTATACCACTAGACTAGTACTTTCAGAAGTAACAGCAAATTTTGTCAGTTTAATGAGGTGGTACGAATACACAATACAGAAAGTACATGGTAGGAGGAGTAGGAGATGGCTGGTCCACCACACTGATGTACTCAGTAATATACACACTAAAATGCATAAATCACAGAAGCGGTGGATTGCTCATTCCTTGACAAAGACTGGAGTAGTACAGTCAAAAATTCAAGTCCAATTTTCTTGTGTTGGAAATTACAGTTCAAACTCGCTTCATAATGCATAAATCATATGGCTGGATTGCCCATTTTGCTTTTTTATCACCCAGGACTGAATCTGTGTTCCGGGAAGTATTTTGGGTTTTCGTGACCTTCAAGTTCACAGACCTTCTGGAAGTGTATCTGGTTTACGTGCATGTATTGGTAGTATGGAGGAGATTGAATGATGTAGGCCAATCGGGTAGTACACCACTTCCTGAATTCCTCCATATACCGCCTACTTCCTTCCACCTGGCACGTGCTGGGTCACCTTCAGGCTTAACCACCCTATCAATCAATCGTCAAAATCACCCCCAATGTACCACACTAGTGTACATGACTTGTGTAGGTACATGAACAGACACACAAAGCCACAACTCAGCCACCCAAACCAATACTTCCATTCCCAAAAGTAACAACAAAGGTACAATGTAACTGAGGTACAATGTTGGGGGATAGATGAAGGGTAGGTCATATTCATATCATTCTTATATAATTTACACTCACACTCTTACTCTTACATGACTGTAATACAATAGCTATCATCATAGGTTTTTAAGGCACTAATAATGGGCTGATAATGGACTGTAAAAACAAGTGAAAGATACTGTGCAGCAGGACAAAACTACTAGTATCACGATCATCGTAATAATCGATAAATCACCTACTAATAGCTTCCAGAGAATAAAACCATAATGTTCCGTGCCACCCAAAGGAGATTCAGCGGAAAGCTGATGACCTGATGCCAGAAATAAGAGCAATTCTGTCTCCTCCAGCTACATCAAAGATACCTTAGAGGACAACATATCAGATGTAAACCATCTTGCATTGCGACAGTTTAGTGTGTTATATGACAAACGGGAGATATGGAATCAAACATGACCTCCTGTGGGAGATTCTGGCACAGCTTCTGGCATGTTTGCCTAAATCTTCCTTCTGCACCTTTACACTAGTACTCTTTAATGGAAGGAATCCATCACCTGAGGGGGGGGGGGCACTCTTAACTCCAATCTTCTTCTTAGAAAGTCTGAAGTTGTCGGGATTTCGAGCCGAATCCTGGGATCCATCAAGTGAACGCGTGCTTGCTCCCTGACAGCTCCAAAGTCTTGGGAGATGATGGATCGCTTATTCAGGTTGTGTGTGTGCGCATGTTTAAGCAACAGGGAAGACGTAAAAAGTGAAAGTGGCTTCACTTTTTTTTCGCTTTCTCGGGTAACGTGTACGTGTGCATGTTTAAACAACAGAGGAGATGTTATGCCGTACAAGAGCTAAAATTTATTAAGAAGTCACCTGTTACCGCAAATGCACCCATTGGGGTGAAAATCCTCCACTAATAGGGTACTAAACACAATCTTTTGGGTAGCTACATCTACAGTATGCTGATGCTGCCACACATACAAAATGTGTAAGATCGCAGAGCCGAATTAACTGCAGCACTCAGAATTCATTTTTGGGTATAGTGGGTTAGTCTATAGCTAAAATTTAGGTGCAAAGAAAAAAATTTGGTTACATAAATTAAAAAAAAAGACAAAGTAATATAACACGGTTTGTAATTAGATTTTGCTGAGCCAGACATATTCTACTGTTACCAACATTTGCAATCATATCAAAGAAACCTGCCGCACGCTCAAACCTCAATTCTGTGATATCAGGGATAAGACATCACAGCAAGTTACAAATCATCTGATCTGGCAGCTCGTCAAGCCTTACAGCAAACCCAGACAGCGACTGGAAATTGGAGATTGTTTTATCTACGATGGAACGCTTTATCAATGAACTCTGGAAGAAAAATCAAACCTGTTGAAATTGCTAATTTTGTTCCATAGACACGGGATTAGGTAAGGAAGATCATTCCATTACCATCTGAAGTTGTTGGATCATACATTTATTAAAGAATTTGCATTGCCAGCACGTCCTTGGTAAGAGTTAAGGTGGGCCCATGACTCTGGATGACAATTATACACGCCAGTGAAGATTCATCGGACTGACGTCATAGTGCCAAGCGAAAATTACCCTGTAATTATAAATCAAGCTGCTGAAGCAAGTGCACCTTTGTAAACTGAGATAGCGTAATTCCGTCTTGCTCATAAAGCCAGGCTGTACTGATGAAGAATGTGTTGTCAAATCTGTCTGACATCATGGGGCTAAATGGAATGAAAATGGGAAGAACTTACGAGTGGGTACCGGTTTGGCTGGGACCGGTTTGGACCGGTACAACATGCAAGAAGCGGGTAAAATACCAATTTGAAAGTCGTACAAAGAATTGCACGAGTCATGACTATTACATTACAGTTGTATAGCTCAGACATCCAACAAGCATGCAATCCTTGGTTCCCTGAATTCCCCCATGTCAACCTCTAATTCCTACTGATTCTCCTGTCATTCTGTCTGTCAATCTTTCCCCCACCCATGTGCTGTCAACCTACTGTCTGGACAAGAACACACACAAACCCACAGATAAACCCATCAAAACAATACTCTGTACCTGGAAGTAAAAAGTGCATTCAATTTGGCATTTTTTAACTACTAGAGTAATGCACTTCTCAATATACATGTATACATGTATACAGAAATTGGGCAGCTGTCACACCTAGAAGTACAAAAATGTAACTTTTCTTACGGCCAAGAGGTGATTCATCATTCTACACTGCCTGGCTACAACACAAAGTTACCAACAAAGAAACAGTTGATGGTTCCATATGGCTCACGCAGCTCCCTACAGGCAACTGGTGGGAACCTCCCACACGGTCACGTAACGTGACGCAGTTCTGAAGCCGAGTTCATGATTTCCATAATGCCATACGGCGTACCGTCGGTCTTTACGCTGTGACCTGAGAGACAGCTGATTTATCTCTGTCTCCGTCGCCTTTATAATCTACGGTACAGGAGGTACTGAATGACGCACTTGTCCTCTGGAGAATCCTACACACTTCATTTACCAACGCCCTAGTGATGGGGGCATATTTCATCATCACCTCCTTTCACTGGCGATGGAGAATTTTCAGTAGATGGGGGTGTTAGAAACTTTCTTAAAAGTTTTCCTGCATGGACTTTTCACAAAATGATTACAGTATGCCCTATAATGGAACGATGATTGAGAATTATTACACCATGATTATTCTGATAAGCAGTCCAATGTACATTGTATGTAAGATAAGAACTACATTTTGTAGTGCCCATCCGCTAGAGATAGAAAAGGGAAGTAACAAGGAAGGATGACAAATTAAAGACCTCTCTTCAGTGAACAGAGAAATCTGCTATTTGTAAATTTGCAAAAGTCAGTGTACAGGAATAGCATAATGATCGTGACTAATGATAATTGTACTTGTCTGACAACAAATGTGTATATGACAGATGAACACGCTGTGACCCGCATTTATATAATTATAATAAAATTTAAGATTATTGCAAATGCATGCCCAGAGGTCAATTGCAAGTACATATAACATACTATAGATAATGATAGATCTATAGAGCTGGTATTAACTAGTTCCTACGGTATACTTCTAAAATATATGGTCATCTAGCTAGTTTTACTGGGTTTGACTTCTTCTTCTCAGGCAGTAGAAGAGGAATTTATGCTCTTCTATGATATGTGGGTTATTTGATTTTAAAAGTTGTTTTCTCATGGTCAGGAATAGTGGCAAAGTAAGACTGAAATTTGGACACGTCGGTAAATAAATGGTCAAGGACATTACAATTGGAAAATGATATTCAAGCTTTCATTTCTTCTTTACAATCCACGATTCAGCGATTTTGCAGCGGCAAGCAATTTTGCTGGGCTTTATTCCAGTGAAACACATTTTCCCAGACCAGCTGATGTACATTGGCTGGGGTAAATCTCAGCAATTCCCAGGAAAATTGTCAAATTTATTGCAATATTGCCAGAGTGTTTTCACGGCGTTGCAGGTTAGATGAAATGAAATGCTGTTTATATGCTCCTAGATGGCTTCAAAAGCACGAAAACCTTGTCAATGGTTAATATCATACTGTTTGACTATATCTCAACTGAAACAAGAAATCAAAGAGCTCAGAACTCTAATTGTGAATTTCTTGTTTATTCAATAACATATATTTGTGGATTTCTCGCTGATTTTGTCTATGTACATTGTACTTCCCCACTGGCTCCCACAAGGCAACAGATATGCATATAGCAGGAAATGAAAGACAGGAAATGAGATAACCTTTTCTGGGACCTTTGACCTAACTTCCAGTCAGTGTCCTCAAAATGCCTAGCATGTGAAAACAACTATGGAAACACAAGCAAACACACAAACACAATGAAAGCAAAACCTCTGTTCACGGAGGTAATGAGTTCATCCTTATTTCCACTCACTCACTATCTGGTTGGACCAGGTGAAATGCAGCTAGACTTTCTGTCTCATCTGTAAGCACTGCAGGTCAGTAAACTCTGTTAGCTTCCACAAAAAAATTATAAATCTTCATATACTAGATTTACAATCAGAAGGAAATGCCTGAAATACATTGTACATTTGTATGCAGCCCATTATTTAGGCACAGTTTCATGGTGGCAAGTAGTTCCACTGTGTGGTAGTTTTAGGAAAAAAACAACTTTTTGAGCACCTCAATCCTAGGTTAATAACTCTGGTACTTGAAGACATCAACTATTTATTGTTCTTTTCTGAGCTGGTATAAGGTACTTAGTAGTTGGTTCGCCCATAAGTTCATTTTGTATATCATGAATAGGACATTTTTCTTTTGTCTTTTATGAATGACATCCACTGTAGATATGTTTTCATTTTGGTGACACTAGTGCCACTTTTGTAGTTGTTCATACAGAATCTGTAACCAGACAAGTGAAGAAAGACTGATTATAACTGTAGGACATTTTCACTGCTGCAGATGCAGTACCCAGTAGATGATGATGATCACTAGACTTTCCTCCCCAAATGTCCCTGTTATCCATTTCAGAGAAAGTACATGTACCTTTGTGACAAAAGAAATTGTCATGGCCTGATAGATGGATCTAAGAGATCACTCAATATTGCCTGAGGACAAGGATCAAAATTTTGAACTCTGAGGGCCGATTACATTTGAGCTAGAATTGGTCTGGTACATTACATTGATATGCTACATAAATCTTGTGCCTAATGCATGGCAGTGCATGCAAACTACAGTCCCTCACACAAAAACTTCCTCATATTGGTACATCTTGGTAAAAGTTGCAAGATGGTCACAGGTTGAAATTATGGCAAGGAACTTTACATGTTGGATGCTATCTTTGGCAACAAGATGATTGTAACAAACATTAAGTTAGCATTGACGTTGGACAGGGGAGCCGGGACAGGGTGATTTGCTTGTTTCATTTCAGTTTAAGTCGGGTGAGGGAGAAGGTAAAAATGTATAAAGTGCCTTTCTCGGTGGCACAATACATGAATATTGCCCCAGGGTGTGAGCAGTCCCCAGTACTAATTTGCGGAGGAGACAAAAACCTTCTTATTTGAGTACAAAATATGTATTTCTAAAATACTAACTCCAGGTCCAGCCTAAACATGGCCCAACCTGTGTGCTGAAATGAAGAAGTAGAGGAGAAAAAGTACACAGATGGACAGGGATACACAGACTAGAGAGGAGGGTAGATTACATTTGAGCTAGAATTGGTCTGGTACAGTATACTGATATGCTACATAAATCTTGTGCCTAATGCATGGCAGTGCATGCAAACTACCGTCACACAAAAACTTCCTCATATTGGTACATCTTGTATTCTGTAACAGTTACTGATATCACATCTACATTCAAACATTTCATGTACCCTTGCCAAAGAACCCTTACTGGAGAATTCTTCCATCATGCCTTTACTGATAGAACAAGAAATCAGAGATTTCAGACTTCAGGGAAGTGTTTTGGGTTTTCAGGAATGTATTGGAACTGTAGTGTACTGTATGATCATTTGGAAATACCCATTGAATTACATCATCTGGGACTGTAATAAAATCAGCTGCTGGAACAATTCTGACGCAAGTACATACTAAAATCTTTAATGCTGGGATAATAAAATCAAACTTTTTAATACCCAATTACCTTTTTTTTATCTTAATGGATACCTTAACGGCTTGAACGACCAGACAAGTAACACTTCAAGGCACATAATGTGGTATACTATAGCAGTTGAAAACAATTTATTCCTAAGTAATGTCTAGGAAAATATGCCACTTTATAGCCAACCTTAAGACTCTTAATAGGAAAAACGCAAAAATGATGATTCCCTAATGAATGTCTGATCACGTCAGAGGCCAGTATGGTCAATCCATGCCATTACAAGATCAGTTGGCCCAGTGGACAATCTTGGGGAAGGTGCAAATGTCAACACTCTATCAACGTAACATCCTGCCAGCATACACCTGTGGCATACTGATATACCAGCAACCCAGTGATAAGATCTGCCATGTAACGTTACATGGGAGAGCGCAGATACCGCACTTCACAGACGATACATAATGAAATAATAAATCAAGCAGTATGCACATGTATGTAAAATCGTATGTACATTGTTTAAAATATACCTATTCTGTAAGATTTAGTCTATAGTACGTGTTGGCATTAGTGCAGGTAATTCGGCGTGGAAAAAGATGAGATTATGATGCCATTTTCTGCCAATGTTTCTGCATGGTCTGTTCAAAACTCAGGAGAAAGACTGTTATAGATTAATTTTAAATCCCCTGCTGTCTCCATAGATATAACGTAGCTGCTAATCCTTAGAGTACTAAAACTTTCCATTCGGTGGGGGAATTCGAATGTGGAGAAACTAAATCCGTGTTTATTCCACATCGTATGCTTTTCAACAAACCATGCCCAGAATTTCATGGTGGTACACCCTGGTGCACTGTGATGCACACATGTCCATCATCTGTATCAGTTTTTTTTATCTGTACAGCTAGCATAACTGCCCTTTGGCGTAACACACCAAGGATATATAACATTAAGTATGCTCTTAATTTCCATGTTGGGCCCTGTGCTGTGTGACCTCAACCGTAACGCCAGCCCTAGTTTGTAGTTTAGGTGATTTGATCCGACATCTTTCTAAAACCAAATTTAATCAGACTCATTACCGACTGACTCCCTGTTTGAACTGTGTTTTTACTTAGTAATACATTTATTTTGTAAACAGTATGGACAGTCTGTGTTTCTACAGGACTAGCCAGGATTACATAATAACAAAACAACAAGTCGCTGAAAGCCCTATCTAGTACCAAATTTAATCAAGTCTTGCAATACACCATAGTTGTCATGACAATGTCTAACAAAATCTGAAAATCACTATGACACAAAGCTAATATACTATAGACAAACCACCTATCAGCACCAATTGTACCATCAAATTATTTGTGGTTTAAGATTATAAAAAATAGATGAAATTATTCATGCATCATCCTTTCTTGAAGAAAACAGTTGAAAACCCTGTTATAATCCAAGCATATTGGGAAGAAGAATTTTATATAATAAATTCCTCCATGGCAGTGGGTATCTCATTCATCCTGAAAAGTTTCTGATTGCCAATTCTTGAGTCCCATATTTTCCAGGGCAACCGTTGTGTGGTTTCTATCTATGCATTTTTTGTGCCTTGCATATACCACAGCTAAATCTCCTTTCAATCATGGGCTGCTGCATTTACTTGTATAGACAGCAATATAGACCAGCAGTTACGAATAATGAGGGGGGGCATCGAAAATTAATAAACTTTAAAATTTGTGATTAGGAAAATCAACCAATCAGATTCCATCAAAGTTTAGTACAATATGTTACAAGTCCAACATGCCACATCCATTAAAATTTGATCATCCAAATATTAAACTTCCTGATATGAGTAAAATATAAAAAGGGAGCCGATGTATGCATGTATTACTACCTATCCAAGTGACTTTGTGTCAGTGCCAGAAGGCACTAATCATGAGACCCTGTGTTACTGGCCATTCTTTCCATCCCTATAATGAAAGGGCCTTGAACTGGGCATTGAGAAAAATACAAAGTGACAAGTCGAAATGTAGCTGGGTAGTCAGGAAGCCTCTTTGATTCCCGCAGTAATGAGACTCCCAAATTGACTGCAAGGGCTCAACCTTCCATTTATGCCGGCAGAAGCGTAAAGACAGTTACGCGCCCTCAGAGGATACCGCGTTACTTTTATACTATTTCTCATAAGTTATAAATGGTTGCACTTGTGTCAGAGGTCTAATGAAAGCTTCTGCTGAAGGCGTGCAAAATTATAACTGTACCCCGCTCATTTCGCTGACGCAGTTTGCAGGCGCACAAGCCATTACCGTGGTGGAGTCCAGCAGACACTGGTTGAAGGAGATTTCGTATTGACCGGGCTAACAAGTCCCTGGGGCTAGGCAGTCAATAGAGAGATTGGAACCACATACAACCATGAATATATTATTTATATTTTCCGTTATGTTATATTTCTCTTTTGATATTAGAGATTTCCTTAGGTACTGTCCAATTATCATGCAATACAGCATTTGAATGGAAATATACAAATCTGTATAGTGTGCATGATTAAAGCACCATGGAGACTCTGCAATTCACTTCATGGTATGGTATGTGGAAATAATGAATTAATCAATCAATCTTTGATTAAGACCAATGGTACAAAGAGGAATTTTAATTGTAACTGCTTTTAGTTTCGAGAGAACCGCTACAAATTTGGTTCCATAAGGTAACCATTAAGAATAAGTGCTTATGGATATTGACTTTACTGGCTAGGGGCCTCTTTCCCCATTGGGAAATCTGCAGGAAAAACTTAAGAGCAGCTCTGCTGACCATGATTGATATCAGAAAGAATCTGCTGGTACCATATCTACACGTGACACCTCCGGGTATGTGCTGACTCTGACGGATTAGTTGCACAGCTATCTGTATAAAACCACAGACTGGTCAATAGTAAAGTGTAGATATAGATCGAAACAGTTTTGACACATTTGGGTCAACAATGGATTTAGAAGATAATCATTTCACATTGAAATTTGTATTTGTGTCACGTGTAATTTGTCTGATAAAAAAGAGCCAGATGTGAAGAGTTTAAGAGACAGGGGTTTCACCTTAAACACTAGGCTATTAATGCTTGCATTGGTCAAAGCAGCTCAGGTACGAGAGTCAAGAATCAAGTTTTCAATTCTTTCATTAGTGGACAAGTAGTGAACTACATGTATGTATACAATGTACTCATCCTGTCATCTTTATCTAGTAGTAGATACTATTATAATTCATTAATTACTTATTTATTAGGTGGCAAGGTGGTCTTGTGGTTAGGGTTGTTGACTTAAAATCTAAGGGATCTGGGTTCGAATCCCTGTCAGGCCTCTGTTGTGCCATTGGGAAAGGCACTTTACACCTATTTCCTTACTCGACTCATGAACAGGTGAATATGAGTACCTCGCTTCGGTTAAGTCGGGGGGGGGGGGCGTTTTTGAGCACAGCCTCAGCTGGAACATGTTAAAGAGCCCACCACACATATCAAAAAGAGTAGGGGTCCACCCTGGTGTGACTGGATCAAACCTTATGTTCTGGTCTTACACAGCTAATACATTGTGTATGTGTACTTAAACTGTACAAAGCTGGTGTGTTATGCCAGGGCAGTTTACTGGTTATGCTGAACAAACAAACAAACAGATTTCAAGAGAGGTATATGCTTTCCTGCCTTCTGGACTGTGACATAGAATTTTAAGAACATGACTTCCCAGAGGAAACTAACAATTAAGAATTCAAAGTAAACGACTGAATCATTAGACATGCTGATCTCTCGGCCTTACTGTGCCAGCCAATGATATTGATGAATGTGTACGTCTCCATATACTGGGACAGAACCTATCCTCTACATGTATATCTCCCATCTACCCTTGTAAGGAAGATGTTTCCAATCAATTGAAAATCATGTAGAAGGTTAATCCTAAGGCATTAATTATGCCTAGATGGGGTCTAAGCAGGGCTCGAAATACTATAATTGTGCCAACAAATTTGGAGCTGTGCACCTAAATTTTTACTCGGGGTGCACCGGTGCACCTAGATATTTGTGTAGGCTACGTAGTAGTAGTACGTAAATGTACTATAATTATACACTAGTACACAGCATATTCTTGAAATTTAAGTGTCAGAAAAAATAATCAAACCTTTCTCTTATATTTCTAGTTTAAAGTTTAAGCTATAGCTATAGCTATTGCTGATATTGCACCTTACTTTATGTTGTGCACCCTACCTTTTTTCTCTGCACGTAAATCTTTAGGTAAGTGCACCTGTTTTCAAAAATGAATTTGGAGCCCTTCTAAGGTAATGCAGTGCACGTGCCATACATTTAATCTTCCACTGCGAAAGAGCTCGATTCAAGCCAAAACATAACGGCAAAAATGAGGCCATTGACAGGAGATTGGATCTCGATGATCCATACAGATGAACAAGGACAAGAGAATTAAATGTACCACAAGACTTAATGTCTTGGTTGGAGTGTGTTTTATCACAGTCATGCTACAGAAGAACACTTCTGGCCACAGACAAACATCACAGATTAATTAGGTCACCAGTCATTATCTACTTTCCCGCAATCCATCTTAATGACACGATGTACATGTACCTTTACTTTAGCTTCCGTGTTATTGCCTGTGATGTTGAAACCAATGATAACCTACGTGTCTAGGTGATTCTGTCAATTTTTTTTCCACATCAATGATTTTAATGGCACATTTGCTGGGCAGTATTGCCATTAAAGTCAGCTTTCTCTCTCACTTGGAATGGAGACAAATAAAGAGTGATGGGCCTCTGAGTAGAGAATCTTCAGGTGATGTCAATATCACCTCACTGCCTTACATGTATGACCTACCAAGACCGTTCTACATGTACATGGCTTACCTATTCCTTTGAAATGTCAATAATGGGTACAACGTCAGCAAAGCCATACCAGAAATCAACACTCTACTCCTGACATGACTGAGTGAAAGGATTTACCAACTTGTCGGGCTGTTACATTTTCCAGCGATGCCTTCTTAATTAGTAGGTGCATTGATTAACAGAGAAGAAAAGTTCAATGAAGGCAGACTGCGTGACAAATTGCTTGCTCCAAAGAAACTTCCTGGATAAAGACTTGAAGGGAGAGCTGTACTGGGATCTTAGGTTGATTAATCATGGCAGACAGAATGTCCTGAGTTTAGCCAAATATGGCTGAAGGAATGAGGGACTTGTTCTGTAGTTGGTGTCCAACTATGGAACTCAATTATCTCCAGTGTTCTATCAAAACGTCTTGTGGCACACAGTAACTGCTTTCATATTATTATGAAGCTACCGAAAAGGTAGTGCAAGAACACTGATGTTTGTTCAGCATATGCTACATGTATGTGTAGGAAAGTATGTTAATATTCATTTATAAATAGAATATTCATAAAATGCCTTTTGAAAGCTGACTGCCACTATAGAAACATGTATAGGAATGTATATAAATTGTTATATGTTTAGTCTATTTGTACCTACATTGTATGTTTTATCTTGCTATGGGGCAATATACCTGGAATAATGTTCAAACAGTTTAAGTGAAACAATGCATAGGCTTGTACATCTAAATATATATGTATGTAGGTAAAGGTAGTCCCATAGCCTTGAGGATGTAGGGGCAGTGGGTTGTTAATTTAGTTCATAAGGACATATTGTGTATATTTCACCGAAACAATTAAAGCAAGTTACAGTTCAATTATAGAAGTGTACATTTCTATTGCGCAACTTAACATAAGGAATAGGTCACAGTCCTTCAGATATTCTCATGATAATTACAGGCTACTTATGTCAAATGAAACTCGTACCCAAAAATTATTCAACCATCCAAAAAAATCCATGGTTTCCTGGATAGAAGGTATATTCCTTATGTGATAACCACTTGACATTTCAGAAGCATGGTACAAAGTTCTGCTGTCAGCAACTGTTTAAGCCACAACGGTGGCATTTCAGAAGAAGACGAATAGGGTCATAAGGACTTGCCGACCAAGCAGCTTACATAACGAGATAAATGTTGCCACCACCTGAGCTGCCATTGATCAACGTATTTAGCTGCTTTAGGGCATTGTGCAAGTGTCTGATGCAGGGATACACTACTAATGAATCTAGACCTCTGTAGCCTTTTCCAATCGATTAGCCAATGTCAAATTCAATGACGTACATCGACTGTCAAATCCTGCTTTCTGATGATCAGGGGTTTAGGATCATGACTGCCACTCCTGCTAGCTCAAAGATGGTCAGAGAATAACATCATGTAAAAAAAAATGCAGAAGAAAGACTGATGCCTTGGTTAAAGGTCATTATTTGTATGTCTCTAGAGTTTTGTATTATTTTAATGATGTACTGTTTTATGGGGTTTTTTACCTGAAATAAAGAATGAATGAAAGACTTAATGATCTCATAAATTGTGGCAGTGATCATTAAGACAGATCATATTCCTTACAGACAATTCCAATAGTTTTAAGGACCAAAGGTTGAAATATAAGCATGGACAAGGCTTTGGCATGTATCTTCTGAGTTAATACCTACCTGGCTATGTATGATATCATGTCTGGCAGGCCTAATATGAATGCTTACATGGAAACTGGCACAGCAACACTTTCAGGACCATGGACAGACACGACTACCTTTCCCGAGGAACAGGTAACCTACATGTAGTTTAGCTGAACGCAAACTGAAAGCAAGCAGGGAAAAAAGCTTCATCCATTTGGGAAAGTTACGGGGAAAGGATACATTTTCCTCCAGTATGGAGCAATCTTGTACAGCTGATATCATAGAAAGCTGCTTCCTAAATCTGAGTCATGAGTCTCTGATGCCAAACACTGCTGCAGCATGGTCAGAGCGGTAAACTGAAGGGAAACACCCTGATGTAATTAACAACGTCCCGATACTCAGCTTACCCACTACAGGGCAAAGTATCCGTTCATCATTCCACTTACCTGCAGCAAGCCCTTGGGGTCCATGTCCCCGAACATCTTTTCCAATTTCCTCTGGAGATCCTTTCTCCACCGTGCTGGAGACGGGAGGTGTGATATACACAGCCGCCCTCCACCCTAGTACTGTGCTGAATGCATTATGTGCCGGCAGTATCTGTGCGCGATGACTAGGGGTGGTTCATTCATTCAGGTTTATCAGACAGGCGCGCGAGCCGGCATAATGTGTTCAAGCGCAGCCGGGAAACGGATGTACCGCAAGTTGTCGATACCCGCCCCAACTGCGACAGGCGTACTGCGAGGGACATGTCAGGAATAACCTACAGCAGTCTAATTTGCATAACTGTCAGTTGCAATCTGTCAAACGTCATGCAAATGAGTATTGCTTTACATGTGCCTTGAATCGATCTCAGTATGGTACTACAATATACCAACAGGTCTCCCAATGCATCATGAATTCCAGGACAAACATTATATTATTCTATCATTTTAACATTAATATCATCATTTGAGTCATATTCAGCGACCCATAACCAACTGAGCAGTAACAGTATTGTCTGTGGTGTGCTTGATTCAGTATTCTGCCAGGATGTCGACTGTCCCTTTATCGATTTATCAAAAGTATGGATCCTGACATATATCAATAAATCTGGATGGAATTTCTTCCAATCTAGCGGTAACTGCTTGTTATTGTTATTGGTGGGCCGGCTTACTCTCTCCTTGCAGCCAAGGGCTGAATTGTGAGGAGCTTACAATGGTGGTGGGGCTTAATCGCAAGGGTCTGGAGCGGCTGCCATTCGGCGCTAACTCAGGTGACCTCAATACGACCCCAGGTGCGGCCATAAGACTGTATGGTTTGAACCACTCACACCGGGAAGGACCCCTACTCTTTTCGATAAGTATGGTGGGTTCTTTAACGTGCCCGGGGTGTGGCTCTCCCCAAACACGGGACCTCCATTTAACGTCCTATCCGAGGGACGTCCCTAACCGAAGCTAGGTACTCATTTACACCTGAGTGAAGTGAGGAAAGTCGTGTAAAGTGCCTTTCCCAAGGGCACAAGGTCGGTGACATGGGTGGGGATCGAACCCGGGACCTCTTGGGCCTGAGTCGAACGCGCTACCGCTGCGCCAGACGACCCCACGATCTGCTTAGGGGCGGGTCACATAAGTAGTACGATTGCAAACTGAGGGAATTCTTGGGACAGTCATGCATGTGTCCTACAAAATTCAATTCTTGTAACGAAAAAGGCTGTCTTAGATCCTTTTTGGCGGTTGGTTCTGGGTGTGACCACAGCATTACATCACAGGCCCATCTATTAGTTACCGGTTACCACCAGTTACTACTGGAAGATACCGCAAACATAAATTCCCTCTCTTATCAGCGTTCCCAGAGCTGGAGGAGCCGTGTAATGCATTTATCAGCAAGACGCCCCTTGTACTTTAAGACAGTCATTTAAAGGCAATTAAACATATCGTCACAAAAGTTTTGAGACTAGTGCATCTGGACAGCAGACATTTAATTTAAGGTGTTAAATGCATTTATTTTCAGTCTAATTAAATTAATGAGGAAAGCGTCAGTGTTACACAACTAGGTGGTAAGGATAGAAGTCAAATTACTTAATAACCATACCGCAGAGGAAAGCAGATAATCCAATTAACACTAAACAGAGCAATGAGAAAGGGGATATATACAATTCAATTATAACTCAATTTCAAACTCTCCTGGAGGAATTCCAATACACATTTTAGAACAAGCACCTGCCACTTTATAGCATTCTTAGGAACTGGAAGTGCCCATCATTATCTGATGTATTATTGAATTGTCCCTTCTTGGTCACATTCTTATGAAGGTAAGAATATCCAAGTCAGTAGATAATATTTGTATAATAATACTATTTTTCTTAATTAAGGCACTGTATTTGATTACTTAATATTGAGTTGGGACAAGGCAGCAGCTGCATTTCACAATAATATTTTGATAAACCCTCATGTACCCTCCAAATTTACATACTGTCCCCCTTTGTCACAGAAGTGGAATGATCCTGGTGGATATTGAGGTGATCTTAACATCTTGCAGTTGTGCATGTTTGTGCATAATATTTGTTTTTGCAGTTTTTTAACAAAATTATTTCAGGCTGTTGTAGCAACATAGACGTTTGAAATTGAACTGCATTGTAAAGTGATATTCTTATAGAGATCCAGTTCATTCCAGTACAATATTTATTTGATCCTACATTCTAACAGATCTTAACTATGCACCAAATTATGGCGTCAATTGCAACAAGGAGATACATCTTCATTATCTACCCTAACGAACACATTAATCAGGAATCATACAATGAGTTGTAGATTTCAATTAACTTAAACAACAAGCTGGCAGCCAGGTAAATAGATTTTTAATCGCATGATTTGGATGAGAAATGCAAATGGAATTCACTGGTATTAAAAACATCACTGCCAACATCAGTTCCAGTAAGCATTAAGTGAGCAATAATTCTAATGGAATAAAGGCAACTCAGGGGAGACTTTAGTTTAATAAAGCTGTATATTTCTGGCCTAAAGTTTCAGTGGTTAGTCTTGATGTAGGAGTGATGGATAGGAAAAGCATAGTTAATGTGCTTAGTTTGATTCCCTTGATAACTAGATTTCATCTACCGTGTGCAGTTATGAACATAGGTTTATCTTGGCAAATACACCAGGATCTGAACGCGATACAGCGACTAACCAAGTCAACGCTCACAATTACGTCTACGACATATCACTCATTCCATGCATACTTAATGAGCTGGGTCGTTACATTATCTCCAATTTGCACACTCGAGGTGACGATGAGTTATACGGTTCCGACTTAGAAAAATCGTGTTACTCGTGCGTTTATGTTCGCGGGGGCCCGGCAGGAAGCGACGTAATGCGATGTTGCCACCCCATTAGTAAACATGAGTTATGCTGCTTATGGTAATCCACGCAATTCATCAAGTGGCGACGAGCAGGCTGGAAAATTGATGTCACTGCACAGGGGAACCTTCTATTAACACCAGAATTTGAACACATCTCCTCTCTAAAACATCCTCTACTGTTACTGTACTGCTTCTATATATTTCAGGTAACTGTGTTTCGGGGAAAAATGACGTTAAAACTGGATAAGAAGAAGAAGAAGAAGAACTGTGTGTGGGTGTATCAAATGGCTTGAAAAACTGGGTGCATAACATAATGTGCACTTTTGTACAATTTTTGACTGAGGGCACACTGGTGCACCTAGACATTTGTGTAGGGGGACAGATGTAAAGGTAGTTAACGATTGCACAATAGTGTACATATCCAATCTCAGAAATACTGAAGGTGCAGTTCTCAGTTTGCTTAGTGATATTGTTTACCATATGACTCAGAATAATGGTAGAAAAGGTTATTATAACAATAAACCTACTTAAACCATGAAGCACTTCGTACACAAAGTTGTCCAGCATTATACAATATACAATACATAATTGATAGTCCTACGTTATGTCAATCCTGCCATAAATGTGGTAAATCTCAATAAATAAATCACATATCATGGCATAAATGTACATGGATCTCTTCAAGGACATCCTGGCGTCACAAGAAAGCATCAGTAAAAGGCGTGGTTCCTGAGAACCAGACAAAATTGATAGGCAAAGATGCAATCTCTTTCCCTTCTATGGAAACCACATATCAGCACCGTCCTGTGGATGGACCAAGGGTACACATGCATGTATCATCACCGTAATCACTAGTGGGGCGACAAAAACATCCCCATCTTTGTACAAGGTACTCTCTGCCATGATGACTTTTGGCAATCACTATAAATTTGACTTGCATAAGGACCATGGCAGGCAGACATGGTTTACACTGTCTCCCTTTCCACTATATGCTGCGACCACTGAGCGAAAAAAGATTTGACATATTTGTCAATGAATTTCAAATATACAGAACAAATTATTTAAATATTTTGTGTGTTTTCATGTCTTTTTAATCATTATAGTTTTACCTTTACATCCAATTATGAAATCAAGGGTCACACAAATTCAATATTGGTCGCTGTACAGTTGTGCAGCGATCGCTATGAGAAGGGGGCCTTACCATTGAGTCAATAATACAGCAGCTACTTTTCCATTTATGTTACATAATTATTATGCAAAACGTACAACTGTCACTCGGTGTGTCTGCTATGCATTATTGTGTATATCTGTTGGGTGTGACAACTTGTTAAGGTGACCTGCATCTTTTTTCACCTTCTTATTTTTATACATGTAATTATGTGGTAAACTTAAATCGATAAACTTCCAACTCAGTCAATAATTGAAGGACAGACCAGGAAGAGCTTAAATCAAATTGTGTCCTTACAGAATCACTTTTGTAAAGGCTACAATGTATTGGGTCTAACTTATGCCAAGCTGGCACAAATAGAAAACAATAAATGGAAGATGACAGTCTGTGGTTACACCATTCCCCCTCACTTCACTGCATTCAAATAACTGCGGTAAACAAACAAACCCACCAAAAACAAAGCCTCCGTACACAGAGACAATGAGAATTTTTTTTACTTCTTTTAGAATAACAACGAAACAAACATGACATGCGTCATAAGCTAAAAATTTGAAAATGGTGGCTTTACGTTGGACACAAGTCTGCCTGGCGACTGTTTTGCAGGCAAACCTGCATATCAAAAATAAATACTCCTCAGTCATCAATAGGTCAAACTTGGCTGGACAAATAGTATATGAAACCCCTGGTCATCTCATATTGGACAGTCAGCCTATTGGCTTTCTGTCAGGTTGTCATTATTATCATGGATATATATGACCATGTTTGTTATATATAACAAGCTGTGGAGAATGATAGATCTCATGGGTATGGAAAGCAGTGTATACTTTACGGAGAAAGAGCACGTCCGCAGAATGCACTGCACCTGCGCGAAACACAAATTTTTCACGGTTTTCGTTGGATGTTTGGTCAACGTTGCATCAGAATTTTGTCTGTTGTAGATTATATCTTTTCCGACACAACATTTCAAAACTACAGACGGGATGTCATCCTTAAATACGCAATTACGACCTTAAATATGATGCCTGCCTGGTAAAGATACATGTATCTACTATGACATTAAAGCAATGGAGGTCACTTTAATATGTAAATTTAAGTGCCTACATGTATTTTCAAACTGATGATTTTTGTGACCACAACCATAAAATTGGATTTTAATGCCACAGGTTGTCTTGTTACATGTAAAATGTTACTCCTATCTGGAAAATATGGGGCACAGGATGGACTTTAGGTTAACGAGGTGTTAAAAGCAGCTATGAATAAATTACGACCAGAAGTCCTTGACTTGTTTAATGATCATTAAATGTCAAACCGGAACCATTCTATGGGTGACTGGTCAACATGCCTGGCTCTGGCAAACCACAATGTACTGACTATCACTGCCAATGGGAAAACCAAGCAGATGTAGGGTCCGAATGCATATTTTTTATGCTAATTTTACACTTCTAGTGCTCAGTATTTTTTTTCTCTTTTAAAACAGTGAACAAGAAATCAATGATCTCATACCTTTCTAAAGAAATATCATTGTAAATTTCTTGCTGATTCTGTCTAGTATGTATTTTCCCTATGGCTTACATAAGGCAACAGACATGGGCATGGCAGGAAATTGAAGACAGAAAATGAGATAACCTTTTCTGGGACCTTTGACCTACATGTAACTTCCTGTCAGTTTTCCCAACCTGCCTTTCATGTGGAAATATAATAACTATAATGGAAACACAAGCAAACAGGCACACCAAAAACAAAACCTGCAAAACCTCTGTACACCGAGGTAATATCAAGAAGTCATGGATGCTTTTTACTGTGATTTTTTTTTTTAAGGGATGGATAGTAATACTACTAGAAATGCATTAAGGAATCACTCTGGATTTCAGATGTTTTTAACACTCTTAACCATTGTGAGATAGGGCGAAATCTTGCCATGGCAGTGGCTTACACATCCCAAGTGGTATTCTATCTAGGGACTTGGACGCTTGGCCAGCTTGTACCGTGATCTTGATGAATGGACTGCCAGAGGGCATGAGAGAAGAGGAAAGCAAGGTAGATGACTCACCCGTAAGAGGCATATGGTATTGACAGCCATGAGAAATGGACACGGGAAGAAAAGGCAATACAAGTCTGGAATCATTACATTTACGGCGCGGCGCTAGAGATAGGCAACAGTTTATGATTACAACCAAAGGACGGAAGAGGCACGTCTTGGTGCCCTTGGGCATTAAATCTTAGCACAGCAGAAATCAACCAGAAGGTTTACAGACTGAGTATACAACTACATCTCTGCTGCAGACATGATATGATAAATATTTTCAAAAGTTGCCATACATAATCCTATACAATTCTTGTGCAATAAAGTTATAAAATTCCTACACAGCTGAATGCGAGACTAGTGGTGGTATGGCAGACTTAATCTTATCCTTATCTTATCCAGTTTTAACGTCTTTTTTTCCCCGAAACGGGGGTTAGACGTGCTTGCATCAAGTGCAAGTCTTTTTTGAAGCAGGATTTTTACGGCTGGATGCCCTTCCTAACGCCAACCCAAACCCTAGTAAGGCCAAGGATCCCTCTAACTGAGGGGGGAAATACGTGTTAAGTGAACTTCAGAATCTCCTTATCTTTGTAACACATACAAAATACTGTTTCACATATAACATAACACTTTGGATCAGGGCTCCTTTCCTTCAGGCCCCCTTTTCACTAGATTGCAACTGCTGAGCGACCGTTGAGGAACAAAATTTTATTTGTGTGACACTTCATGCAATATGACTCGCAATGCGAAAGTATGATTTAAAAGACAATAAAACACACAAAACACAAAAAAAATTCTTTATCTGTGAATGGCATATAGTAAATCTCCCATGACCAGCCCTATTAAGATCAGTTATCATTAATCATTATTATCTATTATTATCAATTATTATTGTTTTTATACTTTTGTACTTATTTACATTTATTTTGTGTTTGCCTAACATACATAATTCAGCGACTTGTACCATGTACAAGTGGCTGCAATGTATTTTAGTGGATTTGTATTTATCGAAACAATAAAACCAATCTTAACTTCGTTGAGCGATCTGTCAAAACTTTGTCACTCAGCGGTCGCAGCCTCTGGTGGAAAGAGGGTGTTAGCACCATTTCTGGAGATGTGTAGATAGGCTGGCACATTTCTTCATCCTCCTTCTGTGCGTCATACACCCTGAGAAAGACGTCAGACTGGCTTCAGCAGTGAACCTATTGATTTTATGGGGGCTGAGATATCAAACCTGGCTTGAAATCATTTCCTCTATGTGGAAAGATGTACTATACCTGTATTGAGTTAATTGTAAGATGCTGTAGTTTTTGAGAAACACAGCTGTGGAAGGAATGCCAGCTTCGTCCATTACTCTCTTGACATACAGTGTAAAATATTAAGTGACTGCCCGCTAATGATGGTTTGATCCATGATCCTCTTGTAACAGTTACATGTGGACAGTGAGTTGAAGTACATGTAGATGGACCATAGGGAAAGCACCTCTAACAGTTACAATACTATATAATATATACCGGTATATATTAATACTTAAATCACAGCAACAAACTAACTGATTGTAACAGCTTCAGGTTACTTGCAAGTTTTCATAGAACTAGATAACCAAAATTATTTTGCTTAAAAAATCAATGCTGTAGCACACAATCATACTTTCCTAAACTTTTACTAAATTACAGTAACTGCAGATTTCATTTATGGTTCACGTATGATGTTATACATGCATGTATTTGTCTTGGCAAGCTTAATTAAGACTTTCGTCAGATACTGTATAAATGGCGTATAAGGGATAATCCTCGAATACAAGTATATCCATCTTATCAATTAATATTCCACAGTGACAACTTCTGGAATGGTTCAATTAGCACATCCATCTGGAATATTCCGGTGCAGCATTCCGTCATGGTTAATATGCAGATGGTACCGTATCCCGACACGCATGGTGTCTCTCTGAAATACAGGTTCCATGAAACTCCATACGGAAGATGATACCGTTTAAGGTCACATAAACGCACTACTTAACAGTAACCTCACACCCAAACCCGTCCACCCGTGGCAGTGACCTCTCCACAGTCACGCATTCGATTTTCTATGCTTACCCTACCCGTACTCGATGTGCGCACTCTCGCATACTCGTATGATATATTGTCCCCTATGTAAAAAGTGGCAGGTTATACATATACCCAGTGCATCTGAGCAACATAACGCTTATAATGAAAGCGTTTGTAATTCATAACATTTTACTTTCAGGCCAATTCAGCAAAATTACTTGTTTCTTTTTCCTTCTTCTACATAACGATACAAAAATCTAAGATGAAAAACTGTTAAACCCATGCAGAGGGGAGTACAAGTAAAAAAACATCTCTGATAACAACAAAGTTATTCATACCCTTACCAAGTTCATTATTACACATATTACAATTGAATAATTTTGTTAACTGCATGCTGTATGCCCCCCCTCCCCCTTCCATCATAGTATGTTTCCAGAATATTCTTCTTGGCCCATTTCATTTCTCGGAGAATAAGAAATCAGGTGGAATGGCCCGAGCTGCGCTAACACAGACTGAGGCATTGTTATAATGCATGTGGCGTAGGAGACAGAACCCATTCCACGTTATGACTGATGGTGCAGACACGGTCTATAATGCTAATATATTAAGGTGATCACTTATTACAGATTAGCATTGCAGTCTGCAATGAACTTCAACTTGACATCAGACATCCTTAATATATATATATATATGTTACAGGGGAGACTGGAATCCTGGGCAATCTGGAATTCTCCTAGGGGAGACTGGAATTCTAGTCTGCCCTAGGGGACCTAGCCTGCCTAGTCCACCCCCCACTTTACCCCACTTCGACTCTTCCTCCATCCCCCACTCCCCCCTAGGAGAATCTGGAATTGTCCTAGGAGAGATTAGAATTCCAGTTTTCACTGGGGCAGACTACAATTCCAGATTGCCCTGGATTCCAGTCTTCCCTGTGACATATACATTGTATATAATATAAGACTGGATATTATTCCATATCACACCCAAAAGGTGGTCTTGTGGTTTTAAGGGTACTTCTGGGTTTCGAATCCCTTAACAGGCCCCAAAATGTTGTGCCCAAAGTGCTTTACACCTGGTCTCACTCGACTTGGGTGAAAATGAGTACCTATAGCTTTGGACCTAGGAACAGTAAACCAGAGACCCTGTGTTCGAGGAGAATTGCACCTCAAGCATGTTTACGCAGCTTGTACCTACTGTTACAGTACAAAACTGCTGTGTTACACCTACATGCAGTTTACTGGTTATGCAAAATAAATGATGTAATTCCTATACATGTATATACAGTAACAAAGTACGAAACATAATGTGTAGAGATAGATTCATTCAATACTGATGTCATGCCATGTTGGGCTTATTCTATGATTATAATCATGGTAATGTTAATAATGTCATCCCTGCCCAAGGGCTAATTGCAATCAAAACAGTGGTTTACAACTTGGGTATACATTTGCACATATACATAACAGGGAGACAAATTAAATACCTATATAAGTAAAAGTGACGTATTTCAGGGTTTGAGTTCTTTACAATAACAGGTTAGTATGCACCATTATCATCATAGATAATTTTTTTCCTAGGAAAAATGACGGCACTAGTCTCCATTGACTTTTTTTACAGCATAGTACAGTTACGAGAAAGTAACTTAAATCTTAGTGAAAACTTTGGAAAGAAAAAACTAATTTAAAAGAACTAAAGAAACAGCTAGTTAACAGTTTTTATGACTATAGATTTGGCTGATTTCAAGGCACATAATATTACTAAACCAGGATTGACAATGGAGTGCAGCTTGAACAACTGCATCTATCAAAATGGACACATCAATTTTGTGTTCAATCCTGCATACATCCGCTAACATACAGGCAGAGAAACGAACTATTTCCCATATAACAAATGACTATTTTCCAATATTCACGGTCACGGTTTCCTGATTCACCGCAGGATCAAATTCTCATTGCGCCCGAGATAACCGGCGAATGCTCTGAGGGAAAAATGTGATATTTTGCTTCAATGCGAAATTTGATTTATGCGTGCACCTTCTACTCATGTTCCAGGGATTATGGATTTTGGAACAAACAGGAAGAGCTTTCTAAATCTATGGTCCCTGATCGTACATTAGGCGGCGAGGGAAGTTATGAAAATTAAAACTTGGAGATAAATGAAACAAATTTTTAAAAAATCTAAATAAATGCAATGACTGCTAAAATGTCCTTATACTTACCGTGTACGCTTTTTCGGTGTGTCTGTTTGTTTGCTTGTGTTTCTGCTAGTCACGTCAGGGATACTGGCAGGAAGTTAGGTCAAAGGTCCCAGAAATTTAAAAGGTTGTCTCATTTCTAGGTTTCAATGTCCTGCTATATGCATGTCTGTTGCCTTATATGGGAGCCAGTGGGAAAATGCATATGCATGTATTTAAGATAGTGGGAAAAGACACAGTGTGGGATACATTATCAATGATCAAAAACTATGCACCATACTGGCATACATGAATGTGTCTATGAATATCTAATCATAATCACAATTAGATCAAGTAACTCCTTTTACATCAAGTACATGTAATTCCTTTTACAACCTGATTATCACCACACAGACAATGAGACTTGAAAATCCCTTTGCCCATATAATGTAATCCTGGTATTCTACAGGACTCTAGCTTGGGCAAGAGCCAAATATGATACAATTATTGTGACTTATATACATTCATCATCAAGGATGAAACTGTCAAAACTTGTAATTCTGTTATTGGAACAAAAGAGGTTAATCTTAAAAGTAGCTCTATAATTATGATGTTAAGCTTAGCATGAAAGTACATCTGGGGTAAGTCCCAATTCTTTGTAGTCAGTGTTGGAAGTTAAAGCTTAGTCTTTATTTCATAATGATGTTAAGCTGGTGTGGTCCTGCTCCAAAGTCAAGTATGACACAATAACTGAAAGGAGAATGCCTGGGAGAATGGTAAACCTTTCTGCCAATGATCATACATTGACGTATTTCCATTTAATTCAATACCTCAGTCTGCGTTTCATGTACAGGAACATGAATGGAATTCACAATGAAGGCTTGGTGTACATGTATATCCTTCACTGTGTGCAGGAATAAATCCTCTCAATGCCCTGATGAGGTGGCTAACATGGCACAAATCACACATTCAGGTGGATATCTGCCGACAAATACTGTGGCTAAGCTCCCCCTTTCAGGGGTTGGTCAAGTGATGTATGCACTATCAGTATACACATCTCTACTCACATTCACTTTACATGCCGTGGTTTGACAATCTGAAAAATAGATCTAAACTTGGCAGCTCCTTCTTAACATCCTGTTTACCAGGAATTCCTTGGCACCTAACAGGAAACTCCAATCTTTTAGTAGACATGAGACAGTAATACATATTTTTTACAGTCCTTAAATAGCCATGGGAAAACCACTGTGTCGGTGAATGAGGTTCTTTCAGCTATAGGTACTGGGTAGCTCCAGTACATTACAAGACTACATTATGAAGGATGTGCCCACTGGCATCCCACCAACAGACTCCAGGCTAAGTTCCTTCTGGCTCCCTTCCAGCTGCTTCTGGGGCCCTAACTTCCTGTGTATGGCCTTTTGTGGTCTGTAGTTAGGTAATTCCCCCCACCCACCCACATGCTGTTTGACTGAACTGTGTGGAAACACAAGCAAAAACACACACACACCCATAGCAATACTTTCACAGCAGTATATACTGATAACAATACATGTGGGAGGTACTATGTAAATGTCTTTTTACTATTAAGCTAAAACATAAGCAGCAGTCATGTGATAAGTCCCAATAGTTAGAGTGTTCTGTTTGGCTGGGAAGAAATATAACTGTGACCTTTGACCTGACTTCTTTTTCTAAATACTGCTACCACAAAATCAATTTACATAGACTTACCTCTGATGCAGTATAGCCTATACAGACAAAGATGCACTGCAGTGAAGGGATTACTTTGCATATAAACTGTAGCTGTTTTCAAATGTCAAGGTTTTAATAATGGAATCTTGTGTGAAAAACTAATACTAAAACTTAAATGTCAACACAGATCAATGCGTCACAGCGCTAACGTGAACAAAAGTTCATAATTGCCTTAAGCCGTTTCATTGCAGAAGCAAAAATACTGCAAACGGCGTCCATAGGATTGTTATAAATGCTACCCTGATGAAAAGCAATGCCGTTAACCTTTTAGAAAGAGTTGTAAAATTTTATGTGTGATACTGGCAAGGTTTTGTGTCCACACAATGAAACAACAACCTCTCATTCATAGCATTCCCTCGGTGACCTGTATAGTCAGTAGTCAACTCATATACATGGAAATGTCTACCTGATATACCTGTATGTATCTCCTATGTCATTGCCGTTCTGTAATAGTCAATTAGTTACCACAAATAATGCTGGATTGTTAGCAAATGTTGCATTAAAATCACATCTGTTGCATTTACAATTTCTTGGCAAACCTACCTATTGGCAAACTATTGCAAAGGATATATATACAATTATGGTCTTACCGTTATTTACTTTAATTAATTGAAGCATGATAGACACGACTACTGCTAACTACATTTTGTAGTGAACACTTATTTTACATGCTTCTTAGATGCAAACATATGCTGCTTCCTGTGGAATTTTTGTCATTCTCCGTGCTACCCTTTCTTTATATGGATGAATACTTTTCAGTAGATGTGTGGGCCGCAGACATTTCCAACAAATGTGACTTTTACCTCAACAGCTTGACGACAGTAGTGCGCACGCACGGACAAACATGAATTCTAGGGTTCTGGAACAGCTGTGACACAGCCAACTAAGATTCTCCGACAAGGATTTAATTAATAATTCTGCTCACACCAGATAAATAATCAGCAACAATCAGGGAAATGTGCATGATCAGACCTTGTGATATCATCACATTCTTCGATTCCTGAAGTGACTTGAAAAGGTTGGCACAGTGCCACCTGGCAGAAAGCAATGTATCTGCAGGCAACGGTCCTGGTACATGTGTATGTTGTACAACAAGTTGCATAATCATGGTACATGTAAGGACATGGATAGTAACAGGCTGACATACATGTACATCATAAGATTCCTAGGACTTGAAAGTATTCTCGGAGGCTGACTTTTAGTGCAATAAAAATGATAAAAAACTATTAATCCCATGTCAGAATATTATTTTGTTAAATTCTATTTGTTAAAATTTTGTTATAACCAAATGAAATAATACAATAAATCAGAGATTTCAGACTTCTGGGAAGTGTTTTGGGTTTTTGCTACCTTCAAGTTCACAGACCTCCGGTAAGTGTTTTGGGTTTTCGTGAATGTACTGGAACTGTGGAGGGGATTGTATGATGTAATTTCATCAGGTATTACACCACTTCCTGAACTCCTCCACATACCATCCATCTACTCCTGCCTGCACGAGCTGGGTCACCTTCAGGCATGACCTCCATATCAATCAACTGTCAACATCACCTCCCACCCACCATGCAACCAAAGCTATTAGGACAAGCAGAGACACAAACCTACAACAATATCCCTGTATCTGGAGGTAAGGCCACACCAAGTAATATTTATGGATGACGTCCGCGCGCGCATTGATTTTGGCCTGTTCCCAGAAAAAAAACAAGAAATTCCGCTTCCTGTAACTATGACCAAAGAGTCACGAAAGTGCTGCAAATCGCAAGATAAAGGGAAGATGGGATGAAAGGAAAAAAACAGAACAGGACGACAACTGCTGTTCCACTAATTTATTGCTATTTTCATGACAAATAAAAGACTTGTTGGTTGTTACACTGTGTTCTCTCATTCAATTTGTGTCCTAACATTTGTCGTCCCTTATAATATTTCAAATCTAGGCATCTTGTTTTTTCGGCCCATCCTGTTTTTTTCCGCGCTCTCGCATTAGATTTAGGGTCTTCAGAGGACGTCATCCATAAAAATTACTTGGTGTGGCGTAATAATGAGATGTCTGACCTGCACGGCACTGTTCAGGAAACAGTTGTTTTGTCCGGGGGCGTTCAGCAGTCCCTTGGAGTTGGTGATGGACAGACTGTTCCGCGGTGCGAAAATCCCCGCCATGGACGACATAACAGGCTCCGTCACGTTGTCCTTAAGCCATGACATCATCGCTCATCCTTATAAGATGGACAAAAAGAAGAACAAGACAAAGAGTTTGGTAATCAGTTTTTTTTTACACATATTAAGCAATTCAATCTTTCTTTAAGCAGAATTTCTGAGTCGGAATTTCATTGTTCTGACAAAATGGTCGGTAAGTCAACTAATACGCTTCATTATCCAGGGTAACATTGATACTCGCATTATTTGCAAACTGCCAAGATTTAAAAATCCAAAGAAACTTTTCAATGTTTAGTTTTGAGCTCTCTCATTGTGGTGTCTAGGTGCAGGTGTCAACTTGCATCTCTCTAGAACTGGTGCCAGGTTTAGTGATATTGCTTTTGAGATCTGTACTTCAGCACCAAGGACAGGCACAGTCGCCTCATTTGACCTGATTACATTTGCACAACAAGGAAAAAGCTGCTATCAATCTGGAAATTCCTTCACATTTTAATGCCCATTTATGATCTTCATGCTTTAAACTGTGCATGTGCAGTGTGGTGCATTGTCTGTAATATGTCGAAGTTGAACTTGACATATCAAACAGGTCTGGGCAAGCATGGCCCAGACAAGAACTGTTCACAAGATAGGGGCCTTCACCTTTAACCTTGTGCATGCGCAGTGCACACCATGAAACGGCTTATTTCTCATCCATATGTATGACTGCCTTTATCAGCATGTACCGGTAATGGCTTCGACCCATTTGTTGTATGTCAATACTAGATAATGGTTTGACGCTCAAAAAGACATACTGTCTCACGGCTACGTCTCTGCAGACAATCTTCTACAGCTTTCATCTGGGTTAACGATCCATCACAGGGTTTTACTATCGTTCTATTTCACTGTATGATGTTCCCCACTCCAAGTTTCCCATTACAAGAGGGATGGAACTTTGATCTCGCCATCTATGTGATGGAGGCTTGCTAGCTATTTGCTTTATCAAAATTACACACAGCTGGCACAATCGATGCACACGTATCTGGTCCCTACAGGATTAGATAGTTTATTAACGAACCAAAAAATTCTCATCTGAATGACATTTGTAGGTCGTTGCTGACAATAATAAGTTTGTATGCAAGATGAATTGTAACATATTTCAAGACATGTTGCATGTGTGGTCATCTTTGTATAAAGGAAAACTTCCATTGTCACATACCAATCATAAAAGCCAAAATTTCCAATATTATAGATTGAAATACAAGTTTGATATGGCTTATTCCCACATAGCTAGCTTATAGTTGCATTTTTAACTTGTGTACAGTTTGGTTTTTGGTGTGTCTATTTGTATGTTTGCTTTTGTTTCCATAGTCATTTCCACATTCCAGGCACGTGAAGGACACTGACACGAAGTTAGGTCAAAGGTCCCAGAAAAGGTTATATCATTTCCTGTCTTCAATTTTTTGCTAATATGCATGCCTGTTGCCTTTTGGGGGCCAGTGTGAAAATGCATGGAGAGAATCAGTGAAGAATTCACAATAATGGATACAACAAGATTCTCACAAAAACTGTACATATTTCACAGAGGCACGAAATCTTTGATCTCTTGTTTTGAGTGTTTAGTTCACTTAAGTTTTGAGGTCTCATTCGATTGCATACTTACATGTCTTCTGACAGTTACTCTTTCCCAGTCCAAGTCCTGTAAAGCTGACTTTTATCTGTAGGATTTGGACAGTATCCTGTAATAGACACAACCATTCATGATTAAGTCTCACATTATACTGTAACAGTTCATTTGAAAATAAAATTGAAATTAGATATGAAATAGGACAAAAGTAGAACAGAAATAAATACAATATGTATCATGAAACTCGATAACCCTCATACTATAAACTCCATCAGTTCTTACATTTACAACTGTTTTAAGAAGCGAGAAGAAGCAGAACCTGTACATATGTAGTTTTTACTTTAGATATATTTTAGTCTACCATCGCTACTTACCATGACCTGTACTTAGTTCGCAATGAGCAAAAATGTACAATAAAGGTCTTTCATTCATATAATCTGGTTAAGTTCTTCCCAGACCAAACTAACTACTCAGAAAGATATTCATGTCCCCCCTGTGCGAGAACATACAACTGTAACATCCGTCTTTTTCTATCTCACTAGTTATCTTAATTGAAGTGCAGAAGTTACAACTGGTGATGCCAAACTTTTTGACACTTTAAGTCTTTGCTCCTTCATGCATGGCATAGATTATACTTCAAAGGAAATTCTGTTCAGTGTGCTGATGGTGAGGGCATGATAAATTATCCTGTAGGTACGATCTATATATATCTAAGCTTCAGTACACTCGTGTGGTGTTCCTTCGAGGTATTATTGATGGGGTAATAATATTAAGTTTTGTACCAGAGCTGCAACATCTAAGATAGAGGTGCTGTATCACACATAGA
The DNA here is from genome assembly GCA_013266295.2 of Branchiostoma floridae x Branchiostoma japonicum. Lineage (NCBI taxonomy): Eukaryota > Metazoa > Chordata > Leptocardii > Amphioxiformes > Branchiostomatidae > Branchiostoma > Branchiostoma floridae x Branchiostoma japonicum. Next base: position 4,979,251 of record CM023837.1, on the reverse strand, counting down.
CTTCTGAAGGTGGCAAATGATGAGATGCTGTAACGAACAACCTAACAGAAAATGATGACCATTGTCTGAACAGCAATAGAAAAATATTACATTGCACATTTCTCCAGGATGTGCATTTGCTTCAATGTCTTTCCTGTGAATGGAGAGACGTTAAACCGGATAGTGAGTGAGTGAGTGAGTGAGTGAGTGAGTGAGTGAGTGAGTGAGTGAGTGAGTGAGTGCATGAGTGAGTGAGTGAGTGAGACAATTTGTGTATTAGAAAATCTGTATATTCCATATCATGCTCTTATTTCATTTCCATGTTCTCTGAATTTCAGACCAAATTTTACTAGTACATAGAAAAAACAAAGCTTTCACATTTAAAATCAAAATTCATCACACATACTGAGAAAAATCTCTTCACAGTTCAAGAAAATCCCCTCCAAAATTTAAGTTTTAAGTTTAAATTGATGAGAGGGGTTAAGCCCTTTTCTATTCTGACATGCCGTGAATCTAGATTGTTAAGCACCGGGACATTCTGGCCTTTTCCATGATTAATGTTTATTGGAAGATACTGAGTAATCTAACTTTATCACTCGCCACTATCTGGGTAAACCAACCTTAATATCTATATGGCTCATAAAGTACAGAGACTGGAGGAATTCCTTGGAGTAGGTTTTGAAAGTCTTGTCACGTACTGTAGTGCTAGCCTGACTACATCACGCTTCTAGCAGCCCTCCCACCGGTCAGGCTCCTAGAAGCTTGATGGCAAACATCTCTAAGTCAGGAGAATTGGAAATATCTTAATCCTGTTGATTATGCATATATATATGTTACATATATATATACAGGAGTTACATGTATATACCGGTATATGCTAACATGGACAAATTATTGTCAGACTGAGAACTGTCTGTTACCATGGCGCTGGAGGCTGTGATGATTGTATGACAGGTTTCCATAATGACAGAGAATCCTGAGCTCCTATAGGACTGAACATTTATTTCACAATTTACAGCAGTAGTAAGGCCATAGTCATGACCTTCAATAGGAACACAAAAAAGCAACAGAAAATAATAAATTTAACAATTCTCATCCACAGAAGGTATGTAATAAAAAGTTATCTGTTTTTGGAATGTTCTTGTAGCTCTGCAACTATCTATGCAAAGGCGTCAGGATCTCTACAGGTTTGGCAATCATCCATTCAATTTTCCAGTGAGTGGAGAGTACAAGGTATTGGGAGAGTGTTCATCAGATTCTAATGAAACATAGGTCGATGAAGTATTCAACCCAGTTTTCCCCGGAGGTCGATGAAGTTTTCAGCCCAATTGTCACTGAGGAGATGTCTTGTCTCGACTCCAGTTGTATTAACATGTATCACCTATAGGGCTGTATACCAGGGTGCGTACCAGTACCAGCACAGTACCACAAAAATCATTTAAATTTAGGTACAGGTCCAAAATACTGGACCACCAATCTGTACGTGAACAGACTTACAAAATTGAGGTGTATGTGGATGCATAACATTGGATTTGTGTTCGTTTTGGTTCATTGTCGATTTTGATACCGTAGAATTTTCAAGCAGGCTGTGACAGAACCAACCACTGACAAAGATCTAATACAGCTTTTCCTGTAAGAAGACAGCTGAGTGTTGTAGGACACATGCCCACAATGAATGCCTGTTTGTGATCGCATCACAATCATGGATATATGCTTGTTTGTTTGAGCCTTGTTTATTCAGGATGGACTACATGACCAGGCACTACATCAAAATCTATAGTAAATGTTACCTGTAGAGGATGGGTCTTTTGGGGGAATAAAGGTGGTCAGCTGTAGTCACGATGTTGATATGTCAGTCCATGAAACTAACTAGTACTGGCAGACAGCTGACTTGAACGTGGACAGCCACCGTCTTGTTGCTTCGAAAGGTTGGTCTCATCACCTGCATATGTAATAAATGAAATACAAAACTTTTGAAACCCTATTATTGATCTTTATGTACCAATATTGATTCAAGTAAGACAAATAGTATAAAATAATTCTATCTCCAATTCAGGTAAGCTTAGCCAGGTGAATCCTATCTAGACTGTGGCCAGTTTTTTCAGGAGTTACATGTAGCCCTGGATAGAAGCATAATGAAATACAATCCTTCACATAGATACTAAAACAAGAGATAATTTTAAACCAAACAAATTCTCTTTAGCACAAAGACAGCATATCAGAAGAATGGCTTCTAAGAATAGACTGTATTAACATCAATAATATTTTTTCCTTGTCCATGTCGCTTGTGTTGTAGTCAAAAAATCAATGCAGCACCTGAAACAACTGCAACTGAAACAACTACTCACCTGTTTCTGGCTATCTACCTAGTTTTATCAGTGGTTGTACAAATATATGACAGCAGAAGTCTCTAACATTCAGCGATACAGTTTATGTGCCTTGTAGTACCCAAAGTGTCTTAAAGGTTGGCCTAAGGCACCAACATGTGGAGACCTTTTCATACTGGAAAATGCAGGGGAAAGTTGGTCTTTTGTTCTCTAAGCCCTCTAGTCACTCACCTGTCAGAAATACAGATGGTGATTACAGTGAAACAAAGGGATGAACCAGTGCGTGCAGTGGGGGGGTTTGGGAGAACTTTTTTGACACCTGTTCTTTGTGTGGTGTTCTTTGTGTGGATCTGGGTCTTCTTGATAGAGGTCACTGGGAGGTTAATCTCCAAGCAGATGTTGGGGTGGACAAATGTAGTTGAATATAGCTGCATTGTTTGTGAAATACTACATTTCGCATTCAAAGTCTTTTCCATGTATTTATCTTCATATAAATGTTACGCATAACAGGTGCAGAGATTTTTTTCAAAATAGCAATAGGTAATACATGTACATATTTATATATACTTTTACTGTTATTCATTCATAAAGATACTTCTACAAAGAAACATTCAGAGAAGTCACTCATTCATCACTGACAGAAATCTATTAGATGCTTCTACAACAGCTAGACAAGTACAGTAAGTATTCTTGTATGCAGTGAGCAAGTGGCATTTCATGCAACATTAGCTCCCCCTGGCAGAAAGACCAAAACTGCAGTAGCCTGGTTCCCTGACCAAGAGGCAGCAACGGGTACTGCAAAATCATGCTTCTTGGATATAAAATAACACAAACAGGATAAAGTTCTCACTGTGCATGTGGAATGCACCTATTGTGCTTTTCTGGACCTCAAGGCTGAAGTTTGGAATCCTGACCTTGCCATGGTTTTTCTATATCCAATTTGTGTACGTAAGCTGAAAAGGTTGCAGTTCCAAATACCACATCAGACACATCACAAAACTAAATTAAAATCTATCAGTCATAGGACTCATATCATATATGCTATACATATATTTGTATCTATTTCTTACTTAATCTCCCAACAATCATTGTCTCTAGTTGATACTGTAAATACATTCAAAAAGGGATGACCTTTTCTCTGTACTTAAACTTTGCGGTTGAAATAATTCTGTCATACAGTAGTCCTACGAGGGAAACACATATTCGGGGAGTCATGAATTCACTAGTGCAGAGATGACGGCAGAAATCACGAAAATAAAACCAATGTGAACATTTTGGGATTTACTGTACAGTAAGTGAGACCACAGCAGCAGTTGGAACAAATGGGTAAGTACTTTCCAACTTCTGGGGAACAAGAAACAACATTGCGTACACGTACCTTCAGTGCACTTGAACAGTAGCTGCTGCACAGTGGTTCCTGAACTTTATTAAAACGACATTTAACTACTACAACAGGACCAGAGCAGGTCTGCCAATCCAGACAACTTGGCCCAGACATTCCAGACTAAGAGTTCAAGAATTTCAAAACACAGGCCAGACTGTTTTCAGGCTCATTTCTGCCAGCTGAAACACATCTCTGACAACACAGCACTAGAAACACAGGCTATACACCTATAGAGAGAATCTAACAGGAAAGTTGGGTTTCTGGCATTGATTTTTCTTTGGAGGCAGATCTAGAGAGCGGTCAACAGTGAGCAAATGCCCAAACATTTTCCTAGGATTTTGAACTGTAACAAGTTTCAAGAGCAGCAGCTGAGCAAAATCCTTTCCTAAGAAGATTTTACGCCTCTGTGAAGTAGTCAGTGTTGTTTTGAATTTGTTTTATACGTTGTGAATTTTTTTGCTTTTTTAGTGCAAATGACATGAATTTGCAGTATGCATAAATTTGTATTTCTGGCAGTGATGGGTGTTTGCGGTTGAAACTCAATCAAAACGAGATTAAGTCCACTTAAGTTGTCAACATAGTAGTACCTTATTTGGATTCTTGAACTCCTTGGCTATAATGAAATATTCCCCTCCACACCACATTCCACAAGTATAAGGTCTTTTCCCAGTTACTACAGGATACTACATGTACATTCCATTGGTGGTTGTCAGGGACCCTCCAAGGCTAACAGTCTATTATGTAGGCAGGGTCTCCTATTGTAAACATGGCATGTTGCAAAGGGCCACCAAAATTGGCCCTGGGCTATTCAGACTTTGCTAATGCTGCAGTAATGGGCAACTAAACAGGAAAGCAGATCCCTTCCTTTCTGTCTGGCACTTACAGTATAAAGTAATCATCTCTAGGGCCTCCCCCTTTTTAAAATAAATGAGCTTTCTGGGCTCGAAATAGTACTGGGTGCATATGCACTTTTGTGCATCCAAAATTGGAGCTGTGTACCTAATTTTTGACAGCACTGGTGAACCTATTTGTGTAGGGTTACATACATAAATGTACCACCGGTATTGTACTCTAGCATACAGCATATTCTTGACATTTGTTGTATTACTTGTTTGAAATTTCGAAGTTAGCTACAGAATTTCAGACTCAAAAGTAATAAGTTTTCTTTTGTATCTCATTACCTTCATTGACATACCTTGACCTGTTCGCACTCGGGTGGCCCTACCAGTGGACTGGGCCCCTGCTGTACTGCTTGCACAATGACGTGGCCCAAGGGCTATAGAAATGGAGATGGGCACTGCCCTATACACATAATATTGACCCTGTGTCCCTGCCACACTGTAAAATCTACACAGAGCACAACTAACCACCTAATTCTTAGTAATAGTGATAATACATGTACCTGTGACGGAGGACAGACAACTGCAATATCTTCTTCATTGTCTCAGACAGAACCAATGAATCTGATGACGCTACCTTTTTTTTACCTTCAGGGCACAAACTCTTGGTGACCTCACTTAGTCGTCGGTTGCAAAAAAAATGTCTACTACAGCAAAATTAGTCATGTATATACATCCCCTCAAAACAGCTGGCCCGCTCTAACTCAATGTTTAGTGTTGTCAGTAAATAATTCGCGAAGCGTAATTGGTCGCTTTTTGTTTTCCTGAATTCCCCGATTTGTTATCCTGAATTCGTCATCAACTGTTATTGACAAATCATTTGTATCCCAAGGTTGAACACCAGATTGCCCAAAAGTCACAACAGAGTGTCCGGTTGTGTCGGTATTCACAGACTGGTTTTGCCAGACACCCCATGAATACAGTGGTACAATCCAATGAAATCTTCCCAAAACCTTTCACAAAAATAAGTCAATTTACCTTTACCCATTGCCATTAGTTCTCCTGAATTTACCATTAAGTTTTCCTGTTCAGCATTGCCAGGATCCCCCCATGTGGATCCTACATGTATAAAGACCAGTCCCTACATACTGCAGGTCCATTATCTGTCTATAAATCCTGGATTGTCCCAGTTTCTGACAGGAGACACACTCCAGCACAGCAGGAGGTTATATAGTACTGCTACTGTCAGCAAACAGTCTCCAGAAACAACACAAACAACATGTGGCTGGGACAAGGACATCAGCCTAATGGACACCAGACTGATATATGGCAGGGCTCCATTAAAATCATAAAGTTTTGTCCAAGTTTTCTCTTAGTCTTATGTAACTACTAAGAAAACAACTACAAAAGCTACAAAATGCAACCAGTATTTCTAGCCCTCATATGGAGTATGAAAATCAAGTTTCAAGAAACAATCAGGACCAAGTAGAAAGTTCACAGAAGGTTTTCTTTCAAAACCATCGTCCTTCTTGTTTATTAATTATTGATAATGTGAATTTCTCGCTGATTCTATCTTATCTATGTACTTTCCCACTGGCTTCCCTAAGGCAACAGACATGCATGTAGCAGGAAATGGAAGACAGGAAATAAGATAACCTTTTCTGGGACATTTCTGGGACCTCTATTCCTGACTTGCCTTCTAGCGAGTGGAAATAACTACAGAAACACAAGAAAACACACAAATGGACACACCGAAAACGGAACATCCTCCGTACACACTGTACTACACAGAGGTAACAACTGGACAAGATTCGCCTCCTGTACCACACATTGAATTGAATTAATGCATGGTCCCCTGGACAGAGATACCAGGTAATACAGATTTGCCTCCTGTACCAGACATTAATGCATCATCCCCTGGACAGAGATGACACAGATTTGCCCCCTGTACCAGACATTAATGTATGGTCCCCTGATGATGTGATCTGTACCTGACAGACATGATCCAGACAGGAGAGATTAAAAGCTGTCAGCTCAGGATCAAAGTCTCCTGGTTCTGTGGCAGGTGGAGACAACACAGCCAGGCACCCTGTCAACACTGGGGACTCACTGATAACTACACCAGATTACACTCTCATGTCTGTCTAGCCAAGACTTTAAAATCTATGACAGGAAGGATGAACAAAAAATATTAACAAAGAAGATACACATTCATGATCATCTGTATAATACTCCATGAGGAATATATACTTATAATTTATGATATCAGAACTAACTACATAACAGACGGACTTGTCTGACCACAATAGAACCAGTGTCAAACTTTACTGGGACGAAAGCACACAAAGTACGTGGACATCTGTCACATATACATGTACGTACTAGGTCTTGTGCCTTTGGAACAACGTCGACATTACCTGTGAGGGAAGTCTGCCAAGAAACTCCTTCAAACTACAGACTTCCACCATTGGCTCCCCTGCACAAAGAAAGTACCAACAAACACACGACACAGTCAGTGGTAACCTACTAGACAGTTTCAGAACAAGGACAAAACTTTTTTAGAGAGAGTCCCATTCGGTACATGGTTACATAGTACATGTACATATGTGAAGTTCAAAACTTCAAAATAAACAACTCATTCAATTAACCAACTGTTGACAGTACAAGTCATGTACTGTAAATTCATCTTTATTTTCGTGAGGATTTAATTTCGGAGTAGGAGAGGGTTGGGAAGGAGGTTTTTGCAGTATTTAAAGTTTACTGTCGAAACAATACTGTAGCATGAAAACATGTATTCACGGTGTCATGATTTTCCGGTGGAATGGCACCACTAATGTGAGAACTGCAGAAATAAAACAGCCGCGAACATTTCAAGATTTACAGTATGCGTTGTACCACCTATGCTGTAAAACATAGCATACATTTTTACCAGTGACAACTAGACAGCTGTTTAAAAGGGGTCCATGTGAAGCGTGGTTCCTACCTTTGTCTGCCTGTGAACCGTACATGTGCCGGTATTCTTGGAGAGGAAAACTAGACCAACTCTGCAAACACGCACTTGTAAAGCAAGAAATCATCCAATATTTGTGAACTTGAGGTTCAGAGACAGCGTTCAACAGACAGGCGACACATGTGGGAACACGGTGACATCCTCAACCTTTGGCAGAGCCTTTTCACCAAAGCAGAAAAGAACTGCTCTCCTTGTTTGGACCCTTTTTGTTGTCTGAACAGATCTGTCACACTTGGAGGCAATGACCTTAACCTTCAGAGACTTTTAAAAAGAAGAGGAAGAAAAAAGAAGCTGCAACACAACAATCAAATACGGCAGTACCACAGTATCAATCTGGATACATTGCAAACCTATATGACTGAATATACGTGTGAATATACTTGCTAACAAGACAGCTCACAACCATCATCTTGTCAACACTGCTAATCCTCGCTTCTATTCTAATCTGGATGGCCAGCAGGGTTCCTGTACCAAATACAGGGACTGTTATTTGTCATCCTCGTTACTTGCAATCTTTTTTCTGCGCTCTCGCATTGGATTTGAAGTCTGCAGAGGATGCCATCCATAGAATCTACTTGCTGTGGCCCCATGTATAAATCAATAAAGGTTCCAACTTCCAAGAGATACATTAAAAATGTTACAAACAATTCATACCTTTTCATTTGTATGTTGGTCAATATAAATGGACTCATCCTTACGATGCCCCCTGTCATTTCATAACTTACCTGCAGCCCCAAGGAAATAAGCAAAAACCCTAGAAAATAATTTGTGTCTTACCATCCTAACAAAATTAAACAGAAGACAAACACTGATGGCTGGCATTACCAAACAAGTTAACTTTGAAACAAAACTAGCCGTTTTGGATGATGGCATGTGTCAACACACCTGTCCTTGGGTACACCTGTTCAGTTGAAGATTTCGAGGGCTGACCCAAAAACCACAAAACTGTGCTCTTGTCAACATCAGAGGAATTCTAATCCATACAACCACTCTGCCAGGGTATCAGGGTGGTGTTATCAATTACTGTGTGTGTTCTTCACATCTAAGTTCTATAAATAAACAACTAAGTAAGAAGGGATACAACATAGGTTTGGTCTGCAGTTCCCAGGCATTACCAAGTATCTAATACCAGCTCAGAAAGGAAAAGAAATAATCATGCCTTCAAGTACCAGAGTTATCAACCAAGGAGGCCGGTGGTGTTCAAAAATTCTCTTTTTTTTCCTTCAATTATCGTGTGGAATTTGATGCCACAAAATACCATAGGAGCATCATCACCGATCACTGGATAACTTGGTTCAAGCAATGCTTGACTAGATGTGCAATAGTTCAGTGTAATACAACCAGCTGCCTGGCAAAGCCGGTGCGCTATGCCGAAGGGCAATTATACCGGCTAAACAAAGACAGATACAGTAATCAACAGACTACCTTGACATCAAGGTGCCCAAATCTTATCTGAAATCACCTGTGCAACACCTGGATCATAGGACCCCACCTTAGACAGAGATGAACAAAGACTGTGTACAGTACATAACAGACAGACACGGAAGGGACTTTATATTCATCCTAATAACGACCTGTCTGAGGGGCTTTGTGTTTTCTTTTTGTAGACGACACGCTTGAAGAATCAACAACAACAGAAGCGGCTGCTCAACATTTGCATATAGATGCAACTGGTGTCAACAAAATGGCACACATGCACAGGTTCACTTGGACTAAGATTTATGATTAGACAGTAAAACAACCTGCTGTAACGTTCGTAAAATGTCAGATGCGCAAGCTGAGGGCGGGAAAATGTTATGTTTTCACTTGTGACACTGAACAGAGTTTCATGGAAACACCGGTTTACGTAACGTTCCATGTGTTTTATTTTCATGGAAGTTGATGAATATTTTCACAGGCACGCCTACCAAACGGAAAAAAAAAACAACGATGCGCATATAGCACCCCTGTTGGATAAGGCAACACCATACAACACACCACAGATTGGCGCAAAATCTTGCACATAGGTATTTGTTTACGATCTATTTTGGAAATAATTCATTTGAAATCGCTGAGATCGCAGCATAAAGCCCGCAGGCAAACCCCCATATCGTTTATCACAAATTCCACTGAGAACAAGCCCTCTAAAGATCTACCCGCCCAAGGGTACGCCGGACCCTTGCAGTATTGGAGGAAGAGATGTTACCTGTGAGGTTTTCTTCTCGACTTCTTGCGACAGGGCCCAATGTCATGAGCATCAAGTCGATCATCTCCCAACCCTTGCCGCCATCTTGGAGCAGTGCGTCATAGGGCATCGCAGGTGACGAGGCACCATGGGAGAATGAGGTCATAATCTTGGCTGCAGTTTGAGATAAAGTTGCTAGATGGCACTGCTGTGCTGTGCATTTGGCCATGATAATAATAAGGCCACAGCACGTAAATTTTATGGATGACATCCTCCGCAGACTCCAAGGCGGGCCCAAAAAAAACAAGATTCCTACATTTTCAAATTTAGAGATCATAAACCTTTAAACAAGAATTGTGGCGTCAAAACTTGAAATCACAACCAACAGGTCTTTTATTCCTCTATTCAACAGTATTACCTGTCCTTGTAGATCTCTATGTGTAACGTTATACTGTTTCATCTCGACTAGAACAATGAGCTTGACGTACCATCATGGGCAGCTACCATACTTGGTATTCATATGCGATGTCAACACTTGCCATCAAACGCGAGAAATTGGGCCTCGAGTTTGCTGGATCCCTCATGGTCTTTGGACCAAAAACATTTACGACATATTTGCCCATTTTCGGCATGTTGACCAACGTCGCAGGGCAACAATTTTTTTTTCCAAATCAGACGAAAATCAATGCGCGCGCTGATGTCATCCATAAAAATTACATGCTGTGGCCTTACCTTGATTTAGTTTCTAATTTAGGGTTTCTTGCGGGAAATGCAGAGCAGTGGCTACCCTCAATAATAGTCCTGTTCTTCCCACTTTTCATTATGTCTGTCACAAAAAAGTCGAGTACGACTCTGTCTGTCGCTGTGGGGACAGTCGCTCTCCTCATGAACGTGGTGGTTTTGTCCCGAGTGCTGAAAAACCATCACCTGTCCGAACGCATGTAACGTTACCTGTTCGTGGCAAAACTGGCTACGGCGGACTGTGTGACGGGTTTGTTCTCGGTGGAACAGTCTCGACCATGGACCAGCACGTGATCAAAATGTTAACCGTCTTCATATGTAACGTTACGTGCAGGCAATGGCCTACAGGACAAAACTGTTTTCATATGTATGTGCAGGCAATGACCTACAGAACATCGACCTTTGACCAAGCTAGTCAAAGTCTGGCCGAACCCATTACGTATACAGCTGGTGGCTGCTGGCTTTCTTTCTTCAAAGACATTTGAACCAAGCCACCGAATATTGCGATCAAACACCAACGAGGATACTAGAATACAATAAGATAAATACTTATAAATAACTTAAATTCTAGCTCATACGATAGCGTTCATTTGCTCGTATTATAATCTCAACTTTCAACGCACCCCTCTGTCCACATTGAGTCGGCGGAAGCACAATTTGCTCGTATTATAATCTCCTAACATCAGTCAACAAACCCCTCTGCCCACATTGACTCGCGCGGTGGAAAGACAAAATTAAAGATGGATCCGATCAAGCTGCTTCAAAACATGCTGCTGTTGTTGTGGCTGTTCCAGCTGGCGGCTTCAGCTCACCCACAACCCGGAAGTAACGACGCCGCCAAACCGCACATCATGTTCATTGTGGCGGACGACCTCGGTAAGGACAACATAGTCTCTAAGAGACTCTCTTGGGTTGCTGAAAAATGGCACATTTTATTCAGTCTATTAACGTTAACAGTTATATTTGTGGAAATGGGGAAGTGGGGATTAAAAAACCCCAGCCCCCACATCCCCATACCTATGTATGAAAAAGAAAGAAAAAGCAACCTTTTAGTGTTGCCTTTTCTCACTTGCTGAAATCCCCACCAATTTGTCCTGTGTTTCCAGGCTGGAATGATGTAGGCTGGCACAACCCTGACGTCAAGACACCTGTTCTGGACCAGCTGGCTCACCAAGGCGTCATCCTCAACCAGTCTTACGTCAACTACGTCTGCACGCCGTCAGTATCGTCAGAAACTTGAGATGATTATGAAATCTTTAAGAAAATCAAAGGAAACCTGTGCATGATTGACTGAGACTCTCCACATCCAGTCATGTATAATACCTAACTACCGGTAGTATGTAACAATAGCAGGCTAAAGGGACAGTTATCAGCCAAATATCATTATATTTCTGGACATCACATCTGATACATACATTCTTTTTCTTTCTCTGTCTAAAGACCTTCATGAGGTTTTCTTGGTAAGTTATAATAAAATCTTCTTTAAGATTTTTAAAAAGCAAGAAAATCCTCCCCATAGTAATTAGAGGAGATCAAACATGAAGAGTTGATGTTAATTTATTGCACTTCTGATCCTTCAGGTCTAGGACAGCATTCATGACTGGCTACTTCCCTTACCATGTTGGATCACAGGTATTTGTAGAACGTCGGCAGAACGTACTGCGCCTGCGCGAAACCCGTAATGTATTATGCATAGCACTTCGGCAGAACGTCTCATATAAGGTTGAATTCGCGTATATAATGGTGACATCCCGTCTGTAGTTTTCAAATGTTGTGTAGAAAAAGATATGGTCTGCAACAGGCAAAATTCTGACGCAACGTTGACCAAAAATCCAGCGAAAATCCAGGTTTTGCGCAGGCGCAGTACGTTCTGCCGACGTGCTGGTATTTGTAATACACATTGCAATATCATGAAGGTCCAAGATAATCTTGTATACATACATGTAACCACTGCATGGCTACTTTTTCTTGGTGTATTTGTAACATTGTAACATTGTTTGCTTTTCATTATCAATCTTAGATGCATGTGTTGAAGAAAGTTGAGCATGAAAAAAATAACACAATTATCTTTGTTTCCTGCTCCATCTTTAGCATTTAGTATTCAAACCAGACCAACCCTCAGCCATTCCATCAAACTTCACCTTCCTGCCCCAGAAGCTGAAGGAGTTAGGGTACGCCACTCACATGGTGGGCAAGTAAGTCTACAATTGTCGGCGTTTGGGTAGAATAAATGGGTTGGTGGAAAGAGCAGTCCAGTCCTGAAGGCGGAAAAGGCAGTCCAGTCTGATCGGGGGGGTGGAAAAGTGTTCCGACCTTTTCTATTAAACATTGTACATTGACTATCACATGCCCATAATTTCTTATCCTCTGTGTTAGCTCATTCCTTTATCATTTTTTTAGTCACATGTAAGCTTCTAGCAGCCCTTCCACTGGTCAAGCCCCTAGACAGCAAGAGATTGTGTGTGTTGCACAGACTAGGAATCAGTTATTCCTCTAAATATACTAGACTAGTCTGGAAATTAAAACTCTGTTGTTGTTTTTTTGTTCAGATGGCATCTTGGCTTTTGCAACTGGAAGTTTACCCCAACATACCGTGGGTTTGACTCTTACTACGGCTACTACAGCGGAGCAGAGGACTACTACACTCACTTCCGAGGCATCAAGAGTGGTAAGAATCTGATAAATCCTTCAGTGAACTATCCGCATGCATCAAGTGCTTAAATCAGACGCATGTTGGTTGTAGACATGCCTCTTTATGATTAACAACCAACCCCTACGGCCTCTGGCACTGTCACAAAGTCACTGTCAAAAATTGCAGACTTAATTAGCAATTATGTAAGCTGTTGCAAAATGCAGCTAACACATTGTTCTTGCAACAACTAGAGGGCGGAATTGACCTTCATGACAACAAAGATGTCGTGACAGACCAGAATGGGACGTACAGCGCTGTAAGTATGAAGATTTTGCTCAGCTCACTTGTTTCTTGTCAAACCAAGAAGATTCTCTAAACAGGGTTCAAAATAATATTTTCAGGATAGTCCTGTACAAAGAAAGCTAACGTGCAAAATCACCTGCACCTGACAAAATTTACCTGCACCAATCTGTCAGAAAAACAGATTCTACGAAGCAAACTTTAAAGGTCAAACTCTAAATTGTTTGACATTTCAAAGGAGGTAACAGTCAGTACAGCTCTTCACACTTGACAAGTAAACTTTCTGGAAATGTGATGTCTTGCAATTGTTGTTTTATTCTGCAGAATCTGTTTTCCGAGCGCGCTGTGAACATCATAAATAAACATGACCAAAACATCCCACTGTTCCTGTACCTGCCATTCCAGAATGTACACGCACCACTAGAGGTACACAGGGAATAACAATCCCAATGAAATTGTTGTCTGCTTGATTGAATCTTTAACAAATTAGATTCAATTCATGAGAAGCCTGCAGGCTGCTTTTCCTTGAGATCATGAGGGAGGAGGTAAGGGTCAGACAAGATATAACACGGATATACAGATTTATAGTTTACATGATTGAAGTCCTGATAAATCCATAAACATATTGTGGAATCCTTTAGAATATACATAGTACCGTATTACAAAAGCACAGTTACAAAACTAGAAAGGCAGACATTTGCCGACATCTTATTTCTATCTTTGTTGCCCCCAGGTTCCTAAAAGGTTTGAAGACATGTACGCAAATGTGGAGGACGACAATAGAAGAAAGCTACTCGGTATGGATTAAGATTTCCATGTGATTTTCATCTTAGCTTACAACTTGAGTATGTAATCGCTTCTGTACATGAAAACTCCATGAATTGTATGAATTAATGGTGAGTTCAGAAACTTTCAAACTGATATTGTAAGATTTACAGCAATACTGATGAGCTTTTTTTTACCTACATATCAATACACACACAGTCACCAACACCTGCATAGCTGTTACACACACACACACACACACACACACACACACACCCATAATCACACACTGGGGGGTTTTCTGGGCATGTTTGAAATTATTTAGAAAAGTACACCGAAGATATTTTGATACAAAAAGTAACAATCTGTTTTATGTTTTCCCAGGTATGGTGAGCGCCTTGGATGAGGCTGTCGGTAACGTTACCATGGCGATGCAGAAGACGGGGCTGTGGGACAACACTCTTGTCATCTTCACCACTGATGTAAGGAATCGTCTTGGATTATCAAATGTGGTCTTAAGTTTTTGTAAAGAGTCTGAACCATGCCTTGTAAGTAAAATGTTTGGATGAATGAACAGCATCATTGTAAGAACTTTAAGGTGTGAGTGAGTGAATGATTGAGTGTGCACATGTAGTTTAAGTGTGTGTGTGAGCGAGTGCATGTGTGCATGTGTATATCCGAGTGAAGGAGTGTGTGTGTGTGTGTGTGTGTGTGTGTCAGTGCATGTGCATGTTTGCCTGTGTATGTCTGTGTGTGTGCGTGTGTGTGTGTGTGTGCATGTGTGCGTGCGCGTGTGTGTGTGTGCGTTGGATGTGAGGGAGTGTGTGAGCTACTAAGAATGAATGAGTAGTGGAGGGAATGATATCCCAACCTTGTGTCCTTCAGAATGGTGGCATGATTTTCCAAAGCGGCAACAACTACCCCCTCCGTGGTGGGAAGACCACCCTATGGGAGGGGGGCACCAGAGGTGTGGCCTTCGCACACGGCAAGATGCTGAAGAAAACAGGCTACACCAACAACGAGTGAGTTTGACATAGTAGGACACTTTTAGTTTAACGGTCGACCCACAAGGATCATTAGTGCACAGAGCTATAATATGACGACTGTAGAACCAACAGGTTGATTTGACAGAAATGTAAATAATATAATAACATAAGGACATTAACCAAGTCCAAGTTTATTTGAACCTCCTTGCCAAGACAGATAATTTCCTTGTTACACCCTCCTCAGGATGATCCATGCTGTCGACTGGTTCCCAACGCTCCTGGCAGCCGCAGGTGGAACTGCAGGTAATTAACATAAATTCAGTCCTGCTGGTTTCCTTTTCCTCCTCACAAGGTTAATCTCTGACAGGGGACGTTCCAACAGATATTCAAATACACTGTGGATATAGCTGTGCAAAAAATATTGTCAAGTAGAAAGGCCCAATGAACTTAAAATGACATGAAAACTCACCTGTCTTGTGATGGAAATGGTTCTTGTCGATGGCCGAATGAGTGAGTGGGTGAGTGAGTGAGTGAGTGAGTGAGTGAGTGAGTGAGTGAGTGACTGAGATTTGTTTGAATGTCCTTTCCCATTTCCTCAGATCCAGGCATAGACGGTGTGAGTCAGCTGGACACCATCCTGTCTGGCCAGCCCTCCCTGCGTACGGAGTTTGTCTACAACATCGATGACGTCGCCCCTACAGTCCAAGGTGCCATTAGGTAACAGCTGACAAAACTTCGATTAAAGTTCATTTTGGGATTAAACTTTTTTTTTAAATTTCTACATTTTTGTTTCGTCTGGATGGAGTCGTGGCATTGGTGGTCCTATCACGAAGGTAGATCATGGGAAAGTCTTTAAAAACAGACCCCATGCATCTCTGTTAAGGAAGTTTGCAATTTTGTTCCATATTTTAAATGATACACTGGTCCAATTTCATTTCTTGCTCCTGAGATTGAAAAAAATAAAGCTATATTGGGATGTCAACATGAAAACAAAGTCTGAGGGGAAAGTCTGTACCTGGGTACATAGTACTGTAACAGTTACAATTTCAGGAAGAGTGAGACAGGTGCAATTTTTCATCCCAGCCTTCTGTTGCCATTATGGCTTCTTATGCTAAAATTTAAGGCACGACATTGTTATTGACGTGATTGATAGGGTTGGAGACTACAAGTTGATTGAAGGGTTTGCTGGGATACCAGACGGATGGTACCCACCCCCAAACATGACTGGCGGCCGGCCCGACAACAAGGATCCTATTGTCGGCACCTGGCTATTCAATCTGAAAGGTAGCCTGTGTTACACAATCTCTGTTTGTTGTGTTTTGTTGTTTTTACATAACCAGTAAACTACCTTCAGGTGTAACACAACAGTTTTGTACAGTATGTACAAGCTGCATAAGACCAGACTGTAATTAAGGTTTGATCTGCTCACACTGAGAAGAGTCGATGCTCCCTTTTTTAATAAATGTCAGTGGTGGAATCTTTAAGTGCTTGAGGTGTGGCTCTCCTCAAGTATGAGACACATCCAAGAGGACATCCCTAACCAAAACCAGGTGCTCATTTGAGTCAAGTGAGTAAATAGGTGTAAAGTGCCTTTCCCAAGGGCACAACATTTGGGCCAGCTAGGGATTCCAACTAGAACCTTTTGATTCTAAGTCAACGTTACCCTAACAACAAAACCACCTTGCCACCTTCGTCGTAGAACTTAAGTTTCTGACTGTTCCCTCATCCAGATGACCCCACAGAACACCACAACCTGGCAGACACCATGCCGGACAAGCTGAAGGAGATGAAGGCCAAGCTGGCAGACTACAGGAAGACCCTGGTGCCCGCCATTAACCCAAAGGCTGACCCCAAATCTGACCCCAAAAACTGGGGAGGGGCGTGGTCCCCTGGTTGGTGCTAAGCAACAGGGCGTGGTCCCCCAGGTAGTGCTTAGAGCAACCACTTTGTCTGACTGTAAGGTAATACATGTATATTTCTTTGATATTCTTACCAAAAAAAATTTAATATGAATGTGAATAATTGAGAATATTAGATATAAATATGCTGTTTGTAAAGTTTGTAAAGACACATTTGTCATTGTTGATATTTTTAAGGATGTTATTCATTGATTATGGAATAAAGATTGTTGAAAATACATTTTGCCATATAATTATGTTAAGCATCACCTAAGCTTAGGGTAATGTACTATTCCTGTACTATACTAGACTGTCATCGTTTCTAAGAGTTCTGTGGTGGATATCACCTTGTCCCCATACCTTTGATCCTTGTGTAACCTTTGTGTTGGAATAAAGTTTAGCATTACACTTAAAGAGTTCGTCATGTACATTTCTTTACAACATGGTGTTGGGAAAGATGAAGTCAGGACCCATGATGTCGTTCCCAGTGGCCTTACAGACCCTGGACATGTAGTCTTGATCCCAGTCTCCGAGCCAGCTGGATGACGACGGCTTTGTCCACTTCTCACCAGTTTTCTTGGTTCTGTGCAGTAAACAGAGAGGTATAGTTCAACCGATAACATTATAGTTGTTGGGAAATACCCTGGTTTGAAAACGAAATGGAAAAACAGTGGAATTACGCCAAGCACCATATTAGTACTAGTATTCAGCGGCAGGTGCCTATTACAAAGTTTGGTGTTGAATTCGTTCCTTGCAACAAATGATGACACAGACACACAGACTGACTGACCTGGCAGACAGAAATGTCCCTGCCTGGCTGTCCTCGAGGAACAGCTCCTTCATCTTGTCCGCTTCTTCTTCATGTTCCCCGGGGTTCCACTTCAGCCCGAGCCTCTTCAGCAGCAGACGCAGGGACTTCTCTTTTCCCCTCGCCAAGGCGTTGTAGTGAACCAGGCAATGGAAGAAGTACTCTGGGTGCAGCTTCTGTAACTCCTGAGCGCGCTGCATTGCGCCAGCCCACAAGGCCACCGTGTAGAAGGTACTACTTCCATCAGACTGACCGGTGAATTTTGCGTCATCTCCGAAACATCGGAAGTGTTCGGGTATCTTCGGAGCCCACCTCCACAAGCCGAGCCGTAACAATGCCCGCAAAAGGGAATATACAACATTGCTAGGAAGCCACAACCTTGCCCATGACTCCAGGCACTCCATCCCGTTTCTGTACAGGAAAACGTTTTTCGCAGACGGGAAGGCCCGGTACATCAGGTCGCCCATCAGCAGGACATCAATTTTGAGCTTGTACATGATGACATCCCGGTGACGAGGGTCTGTCATCACAAGGTGATAGTTCAGCAGGGTGACGGCATTCCTTAAGAGCTTCACCATGTCGTCCTCATCTCTGTACGAAAAGTGGGATTCATAGTAGCAACTGCCATGAATGCCAGGTGATGTATGTCTGGTGATGGTTAGCGTTGTTTTTGGCATTTGATGTTTGAGGCAACCATTATATACCTGACATGTATCGCTGTTGTTATTAATTAGGGCAACCATTCCCAGACGTATATACATGTACATGTACCTGTCAGACTTACCTGGGACATAGTCACAGCTAGAGTTAAACACTTAGAGTTAAATACTTAGAGTTAAACACTTAGAGTTAAATACTTAGAGTTAAACACTTAGAGTTAAACACTTAGAGTTAAATATGCAGGGCTAACTCCACAAAAAGTTAGATTTACCAATAGTGGTTAATACACACACAGGACATCTATACTGGCGACGTTTATCGCCTGCACCAACCATTACAAGACTTACTTGGCATTTATCATCGGTAAATCCCACTTTTTATGCAGTGCGTCTGGCACGATGGTCGAGCGCGCGGCAGGGTAGAAATCTTTGTTCTGTCTGGAACGTCTGGACCGGAGCACTGCCATGCTGATGGTGGAAAATGGCGCGGGCTCGTTGGCCGCTTGAGCGACTGAAGTGGCGTCAATTGCTCGAGCAAGAAGGGTGGAACCGCATCTTCCTGTGGGAGAAAAAACTCACTCAATGTTAATTGCTGTATGACTAATCAGGCCGGTTTGCCTGGACATCCATCTCTGATTTTTTTCATTATTATTTATTTAACCAAAGAGATTTAACTCAGGCACTGACTTGCCCATAACACATGAATACTATTTACATACAAAGATAGAGGGAATTCTGGACCTTGTTGAGAGAATGAGTTTAAGTAGAATGAATCAGACCTAGAGGCGGTTGACAAAAGAAAATATAGCACTATTTGCGCAATCTAGCCCTCTCTTCAACCGATTAGATAAATCGATTGAAGAGAGGGCTAGATTTCGTGCGAAGTACCGATGTTGGGATTATACTTTTTTCAAAAACTCGCACCTTGCAGGGACCAAAATATTCCAATCTGTAGCCATACTATCAACCTAATGATTGCGGTAACTTCATTATTACAACATTGTTTTTATTCATTTTTCAAGAACTCTGGAGACAAAAATCGACAGCAGTCTTACCCGTGATATAGACAAATACATTTTGCACATGCGCAACCATGGGACCAATGGCATCTACAACATCTTGGAGATGTGAAAACGGAATAGTAAGGACCTCAGCTGCATTTCTTCTTTGAGCCTGTGGGGAAAGAAAATATGTTGTTTCTTTATTTCTTTACAAGATGACCTGTTAGAGTTCCCGTCGTTCAATTTAAGTATACCTCACACAGAGTCAACAGGCCCCAGGCTACTTGTACACTCCACGAAAGGCCAAAACAACCGGGTTATACGATCAGAGACAGACAGAAACAGATTATTTCAAACAGTTACCACAATTTCCCCATCCTTTCCTCTTTTCAAAGATCACCAAAAGACTACGTTTCTACTAAGATCACAAAACCCACTCATTATGCAAAACGTGGGACTATTCATTATCCACTGCTTTCAAAGAAGAAGCCAAACCTCATAATAGCAAACGTAGTAGTACGATGTAGAAGTATAAGTTTTCCTAGACAGTAGTTGTCTCTTTCCTATTATTGTATTGTACCATATAGTACCTTTGACTTTGTGAAAAGCAATTAGCCTTCGGGCATGACTTTGCAAATAAACGGTTATGAAAATATAAAGCTATGTTACCACTGAATCTATTGTTTCCATGTCTCTTCCCTCTTCTTCAAACAAGTGTATATGAATTCACAGAGGTTTTGTTGTACAATGGTGTCTGAGGATGTCACAATATGTACAAATAGTTCGTCTTTTACTAAGTGTTATAAGTGTTATAAAGATGTAATGCTTGTGCGCACCTCACAAAAGAAGGGGTGATCTTTAAGATCTGTGCCGTCCGCTGGTCTCACCAACACTACCGACTCTTGTTCCCAGTCGATGCTGTACACAGAAAACTCGTTCCCGCGGCTTGTGAAAAACTCCACCGCGTCGTCCACAGGTTCCACGTTTCCCAGCGGCACGAAATCGTCCAGGGAGTTCAGCTCTAACTGAATTTTTCTCTTCTTCGGCTGAACCTTCCTCGTGTAAGGCTGGGCTTGTTTCTCCTAGATTTAAAGAACATACTTCAGAAGCGTTGCGATTTAAGGATGGAAGAAAAATCTATAAGTTTGTGCTCTTCATTTGTAAACTTGTTTTCTTTTCTCTGTTATTAAAGATAAAGGAGTTACGAACCTTCGGCCAAGGTGCCTGAACTTTTCGAGTCGCCACGTAGTAGGCGCCTGCACCAATCCCGACAGCCGCCGCCGCAGTCATTCCCCACATGATGCCTCCAATCCAGATATTCTCACGAGTCCCGTACACTTCTGGTGATCGTCACGAGATCTAGACTTAAAAACTAAACACCTCCATCTTGGAAAAGACAGGAGCTGCTTTATTTGGTATTAAAAAGAAGGGCAAATGACCTATGAATAGTCGGTATGTGTCATTTGTCACTATCTCGCAATTCAAAATCTATTCAGTTGCTTGAGTAACTGTTTTCTTGTTTATCTCGCAATCGTTTGGGTCTGCATATTGAGTAGGAAATCCGAGCGCATTTTCAGAGTTTGTAGTCTGCCTGGTCATATGATCTAGTAGTCTGCCTGGTCATGTGATCTAGTAGTCTGCCTGGTCATATTATCTATATGTTCTTGTTTCCCATTCTGTATGTAGGCCAAAAATTAAAACTAATGATGATTTTCTAGCGCTACTTACTATCAAGCTACCTTCCTCAAAGCCAGAACATACCGAATGACAAGATTGTTGTGGTCAACCCAGGACATTTCCAAATTTCGTTTTCAGGCAATTTAGCATATTTATTAGCGCACCAAAGTCAGCAACGATGTAGAAATTTGGTCCCAAAATACGCTTTGATACTTAATGAGTGCAAACTCTAGCATCAATATGTAAGGTAGACTGCACATAGTCCAGTCCGTACCTGAGAGTTTAGCTGTCCCGTCGTCTTCCTCGAAACACAGAAGTCAAAAGAGATCGTTTGGTGTGCGTTCCAAGAGTTATTCTAGCTGTGTATGCATAAGATGTGGGTGGATCTCTCAGGTGTTACCTACTTTGTTACAGGGGTGGTTATGAATGTTCTGTCATATTTTAGAAATTCCTAAAAATGTTTCTGAATGGAAGTTAACATGCATAATGAATTAATTACCAATCGACTTCCATTCATCAAATAATCAGTGCACAGGACAGTGCTCAGTGTTTCTATAATTCTAAAATGATGAAAATAGATAACACTTTACCTCTTGCAGGGAGCTGTAGCCCAAATCTATCCGAGCTTGAACCATGGACTTCGAACTTTACGTGTATTTGATATTCACGAATATGGAAGTATAGCAGAAAAGTGGCGGCGCCGATTCCGAATAAAAGGAAATTTGTTAGAATCATTCATTTTTGTCAAGTTTTACAGTCATATCAAACCATATGCATAAGGCATATTATACGTAGCTTACGTGTTTGCAGTATTTGTGAGTTCAACACTATAGTCTGGTTTGTTATCGAAATAAAGACGCCATATGGTGCAATACTTCCACCGTGTTATTTTGCGACTAGCTTACTGCTAGATTAGACTTTCAAGGACCGAAGAGGCTGGTCTAAACTCTGTCTCGATGAACTGAAGTCAACTTGAATATTGGTACTCCAGTACTCCATGGTCTGCAGTTTGAATGATAAGCGCAAGATGCCGCTATTATTCTTCTAGAAGCCTCCCCCTGACCATTGGAAAAATTATTTTCAGCAACATGGCAGTGTGACAGATGCTATGTTAGCTGTACTACCGTACTGTATAGAAGGCAGTCGGATTAAAAGTTCGCCTCATTACTTATGTACATTAGGTCTTGATTGTCACAATAGGCATCTCATTATGTTAATTATAAGATACCCACATGCCAAAAACAATAAAAATGCATGAACCGCTATTTGAGTTATTCTCTACCACATCACCAACAAAAGGTCCCCCGCAGTTCAAAAAAGCTGTGAGGGGCCCAAACCTACACCAGTTCCTCCCTTTCCCTAGAGCTATCTACCACTTAAACATCAAGACCATATCTTGTCCATCAGACGAGATGTCAATTCCGAAAGTGCCGCCGCAGTACCTGTTAGTTAGAAAGTTGCTAGGGGGTCCATAACCTAATCATTTCTTCATTTTACCAACACCTGTCCGAGAACCAAATATCAGTACGATCCATCCACGGCTTCTCGAGTTATGCTGCTCACACACACGGACAGACACACCGGGCCCCGAAAACACAACCTTCTTGGCGTTTGACAGAACGGTGTTAGTCGGTCTAGTCGGTGAGGTGACTAACATCAGTAGCACCTGGTTTATCACCAATCTAGGTCACGGACACTAGGAAATCAACAACGGTACAGTTCCCAGTCGTTTTTACACAAACAACGGTAACCCGGTTAATCACGCTTGTACGTGTGACATGTTACACGCGCCGTGGGGCTGTTGAATGACTGAGGCCACCTTTCCACTGGATGGAGACCGTTTAACGTTGAGCGTCACCGTTTTAGGACTTTTAGAGCGACCGAAATCGGATTTGTCTTGTATAATGTCCTTGGTATGACCTATGACTTTACAATTGGAATATGATCCATGATGTAAAAGTATAACTGGAAAGACATCAAAACACACAAAAATTGCAAAATACACTTCAGTTATCATTGCAATTCGGTTGAAATACTGATGAGAGTTTTTATTAGTCATTAGGCCTTACTCCCCCCCCCAACAGTAGTCCAAGTTCAGAATTTTGTAGAATTTTCAAGCAGGCTGTGACTGAACCAACCGCCGACAAGGATCTAAGACACCCTTTTCGGTACCAAGACAGCTTAATTTTCACACAACATGCACGACTAACCCAAGGATGCCCTCGGTTTTCGATCGTGCGGCAACCGTACGACGTGTGTGCCCAGGCCCTAAGGTTTTCATCATAGACCTAATAGATTCTCGTATATAAACATGGCGCATCCCTACCGGTACCCAGTGTTGTGTACCCCCCGGTGTAAAACATCATGTGTGGTCATGTATATCAACAGGTTATCTCACAGCTTCAATGGATCATCTTTGTATGTTTTTTGTATAACCCACCCTAAGCTTTAATGGACCAACTTTCTCAGCCTAGAAATAGCACTGCCAAACTCCTAAACAATTCTGTGTATACAGGGTTTCCGCTTATTGAGTTGACTAAATCAACCGTGTGCTGCGCTGCCCTAAAAAAAAGGTCTAAAAACAAAACCACCGAGTGCCCCCCACAATGAATCAATTTTAAACGTTAGCTCATTTTACTTGAATGTTATCTGCAAGCAAATGTAGGGCCAGAGACAGTGTTTTAGACCCTACACGAACAGCAAGAAGCGAACACTAATAAAAAGACGTTCCAAATGCAGCAAAAACGCGCGTAAAACACTGAGAAAGAAACGTTTTCGTTCAGCAACACGTCGTGGGGGCAGCTTCAATCTGTGGTCGAAGAATTCACATCTGTGGATCTTGATTTATTTTTCTTATCTTACAGAAAACCGCAAACGGATTTCAGTGGCAACGAGGCGGGACCTGTCATCAGACAGGATTGTTTGATTAATGATTAGATTACGTTCGATCGTGCCCCTGCTTGTGATAAGTTGTCATATCTGTTCCACATTCAACCATCGATATATATACAGTATTTCCAAACTTTTGGGGTCAGTTGTATGATTGCAAAAAAATTCTGAGCAATGACACTTCATCAAAACACTCTGTTTGTAGTACTTTGCCTTGACCCGTGGATCCCACAAGCTGATTTATATACACATGATTGGCGTTGAAAGGGGATGATCTGGATTTGTCGAACTAGATAAAGATGCTGTACAGTAAGATGATGCAATGGCTGTCAGTCACATAGCAGGGAGCCTGTGCAAACTAGTCACCAGTCGACTAGTCTCTCCCGGGGCTGCAGGCACAGTGAGCTTGTTTCCTAGGCACAGTGAGCTTCTGTCCCCGTAGGGCCTTTTAGCCCACCTCGGTGATTTTTGCCTGTCTGAATTGAATTAAAGACCTTCCTCACGGGACTGTGGCAAAATTTCCTCGGGGACATGTTGGCCCTTCTGCCGAAGAGCTGGTCTATGTGGGCTCTGTTAACAGTCTGGATTCTAGGTTATCTGTTCACAGTCACTTGTCTCATGATAGATAATCTGTGTGATCTCTTCACATCCCCTGTGCTTTAACGTCTGGATCTTTTGTAGCGCTAACTTGACAAGACAACACATTTCCCTACGTGCCTGCGAAGTTTGAATACTCCAAGGCATTTTGGTGTTGATGTGTACAGTAAATGGTTGGAGTCTTGATAGTGGGCCTGTATGTAGGTTCCCTTTACGCAAACGTTAATTGCTCCAGCATATTCGTTGACTTATCACCGATCCAACTGTTCTCAACTTTTCTTGAACCATGAATTACTGATGAAATGATGTACTTCTTCTCTCTTTCTGTTTCACTGGGAACATGGCACAACGCGATCATGGTGGCCCAGAAGCGAGTGCGAAACGAGGATACATTTAGCCGGTGACAGAAACCAGCCTGAGATAAGATACCGTATCCAGTATGGGGCAACAGTGTAATACGGGGGCAAGTCGGAAGCTTGGCATCGATCGTGAGGGGTGACAGGACTGTTTGTTTAGAATATCAGAGTTCAGTTGAGTGCACAATGATGAAAATTTACCACTGGAAAAAGATGGAAACATTGTGATTGTATGGGTGATGAAGTCTGCACTACCTTTGATTCGAGATCCTAGCTCTCGGAAAGACGGGTTCTCTGCATAAACATTCTATAAACTGTTTATTACTCCGTGAAGGAGGTCAGGACCTCCGGACGGAGTGTTGTAATCGGCTGATTTTTCATGTTCGCAGTCAAAACACTGGGTTCTCTTTGTGTAATCGGCACGCAATTTTATACGCCGTCTGCGGGCATGCCCGTGTTGATGCACGAATGTGTATTTTTGCCGTTGCTGCTTTCGCGATCAATGTAATATTGCAAACGCACCCCTACAATTACGAGGCGAATTGGAATGGTCCAGAAAAACGCGTTGTTTGGAATAGCAGTGGGGGTGGTGGAACTTCATGCAGATACGGGGTGGTTTTTATAAGTGGTTCCAGATGTTTTTGCCCATGGTTAAGAGATGCCAAGTTTTTTGGAAGATGTTCGCAGCCAAAACGCATTCTTCCGTACGTCGCATTTCTGTGTAATTTCGCATGTGGTGTTGCATTATGTCCGGGATGATGCACGTCTTTTTATTTTTACCGTAGCTGTTTTGATATTGGAGTAAATGGTTATTTTCGAAACATCCCCATGTCGTTGAAATGTTGTCGTCCGTTTATGTCACCGGTAGTAAGTCGGGGCGGGGCTGATGGGGACGGATATGTGGGGTGGTCAGAGGTCAACATTAGGAAAAATTTAATGTTAATACCGATGACCGAGTCCAAAAAACTGAAACGTGAAAATCGGATGATTGGACCTGATGTACATTTCTGTAGATTGTACACAGAATACACACATCTTTAGATAATCTGGCCATGGCAGGTATACTAGATTAGCGTACATCTATGTTTATGCGTTCAAAACAAGAAAAGTAATCGTTTCCCGGTATTATTCTCTCGAAACACGGCGCTGAATATAGGAAGAAGTAGCCTGTGTTACGCAATGCTTTCGGCCGGATTGATGTGCAACTGTTACTAATTGCAGGGTCAGTGGGCTTGGCCAGTCGCGGTGTATGGCCAGTCGCGCTAATATGCGAGTAGACAGTCCTGGAGTTAACGTTGACTTGAGCGGTACCCGTTTTTCCGTGTTTGCAGCTAAAACCCACGGTCCCCTTTGTTCAATCGGCATGCAATTTTATACGTCGTCTGCAGGCATGCCAGTGCCAATACCACCTCTCAATCTGCAAATTATAAAATTTCACGGAGAATTGTCGCCTATGGCGTCTTGTTCATGTTTCTGTCATCATTGAAGACCAAAGGTCAAATTGTTTAGCTACAGGTACAGGTTCGGACCTGTACCTAAGACTCTGTAAGCTATCGGTACCTTTACCTGTACCTGATGTTAGGTCTAGGTACGCAGTGACTGGCTTGCATGGATTCCACACTGACCACAGGCTTACCTAGTCTAGCGTATTGGATACTTTCCACCAAAGTTGTTCAGCAAAAAGCCCAAACCAAATAAGGGATCACGAAGGGTAAACGGACTGTAGTTCCCTGTCATCTTTTCAAAACTTTGTTTACGTTTTTCCCCGCTGACTTTTTTTATCCCACGAAAACCCAAAGGCATTTTGTTTCGTGACCCAAATCGTGGTACGACCTTTTCTGTTCTATTTCAGTGGTCCATGGGGACAGCTTTGTGATTCACAGATCTATAGAAGGTGCACGGTATGTTTGACAATCACAAAATAGCATGTGCATATGCACATGCAGGTGAAGAAGAGTAGCAACAATATTATCCTGAGGATGTCCGACACGTATGGTCGAAAACATGAATTTAAAGGTACTAAATGTAGGTATATTTGACCGCCATCTTACAAGTAATATATTAAGTTGAATCACATTATATAACGATATAGTATCATGTTGGAAGGGAAAATGTTTGTTTTCTAGCTCCCCGAATTTGTTACAAACGTTTCCCAGACGGAGAGTAAGAAAGGCGTGACGATTTTGCCTTCCAATTTCTCTTGATTAAAACCATGCAACTCATTGTGATCGCCCTACAAGTTGTAACACAGGTGAGAAACTATAGCATAAGCCACTTAGAGAAGACGCACACGGTCAAGGTCATCACGGATGATACTATGCTGTCCCCAGGCGATCATTCCTACTTCATGCATATTGTATATTTTGCCAACAGGATTTCCAGCTGAAGTATTCTCCATAGATAGGAGGTTCTCACGCTAAGAGCGAGAAGCGGGAGACAGTTGTGACGATTTGCCACACGAACCTAATGTTCCTCAAAGGTTCTACCAAGCATGTTATAACAATATGTACAAAATCCCTGTCGCGTGAAAGCATCTGTCATACATTCTAGGTCTCTGTCTGGTAAACGTTTGTAGCAATTTTAAACCGTGGGGAGCTAGAACATAACGATTTTGTCTTCCAACGTCTGCCTGGAGATTAACCAGTACGGACATATGCCAATGTGTGTATAGTGATGTCTGTTTACAACTTGCGCCTAGCGCACCTCTATTGTGTTTCACCTGTAGGTAGGGTATTGGGTCTAAACGGGGCCGATAAAAACGACGTTAACATTCCAGACATTCCTGCGTGGGTTAGTTCGTATTCACAATCTGTTTTTCTATTGATTGTACGCAAAAAAGTTGGAAACAGCACATAGATTATCATAACACTGCTTATAGGATCTTATAGGGCCCGGTGATATTCGTCGTACGAGCGTCGTACGATCGCAAACTTGGGATAGTCGTGCATATGTCGTACAAAAATGCAGATGTCTTGTTAGCTGTCGTAGATCCTCATCGGCGGTTGGTTCTGTCACAGCCTGCTTGAATTTGAAAACTCTACGGCATCACAATCGTAGGACAGCCTACGCTGAATGTGACCGCGCCGTTATTGTGTGCTTGTACAAATGTACAGAGTCAGTATGGGTGACGATGGCTGGTCAAACGACCGAGCAACACAACAGCCCTAACCCGGACATCCGTGAAACAAAGCCTGGGATTGGTAACTCGATTCCCCGACCTTTGCAGTCGCGGGAGGTAAGGGTGCGGGCGGGCGCTTGATACGATCCGTATAGGGTTGCAATATTCGGATAATAGCAACAAAGTGGGGATAAAATGGGAGGCGCACTGGCGATTAGGTGTGAGAAAAATTGTCCATGTTCAGTCACCTGTTGAATATTGTTTTAACACCTTTGAACAGAACACGTCGCTCCCTTAAGTCACCTTCAAAACCTCCCGGTGACTTCTTAAGCGAGATAGGGGCACACGGTGAAACGGTAACTGATCCTTCGTGTACTAAACGCTTCCTAAAAACGATATTGAAAGAGAAAAATCAATTACGTGTGAAAGGAAAACCAATCTCTATGTACTTTGCTTCATTGACCAACGAGAAAATTTGAAAGGATTATTTCACTGTTTTTACAGTATTTTTAAGCACACATGTGTTATATCAGGGACAAGGAAACCGCAAGTCACTGTTCATATATATCTCTGACGAAAATGCGTTATGAATTTTTAAAAGACCAGATGCACACAGCTGTGTTATTGCATGGGGCAATGTCCCGGTGTCCATGCGTTTTGAAGCAGAAATCACAGAAAGGGCATGACTCTATTCGGGCATACAATAACTCCGAAACCAATCCCTTTTTCATGACCACTTGTTTGTCCACTATGTTGACTCTATTCAGTTTGATCTAGCTTAGTACAGCACCTTTGTCTGCTATGTATGTTTAACTCGTGTATTGTTTAATATCTATACTTTCTTATATTTGTTTGTTAATTAAGCGATACCATAGACAACCTGTACCTAGCCCTTCGAGGCATGAATGTACAATAAAGGTCTTTCATATCTATAAATACCACAGTGTTTGGACTTCCTGAACCAGTTCCTTGTTTTGCTAGTCCGTTTGCTTTGCTTGCCTATGTAGTGTGAAAGGTCAGGAGTTGATAATTTATAGTGAATACCTTTTTGCTACGTCACGGTAGCCTACGTATTGCCCCCGCCGTTATTTTTACAACCACAATTGGTGCCAGGCACTACCACGAGGTACTTGTGACTACTAGTAATCACTGGAGTCGTTACAGAGAGGAGAATGACAATCAGGATGGAAAACACTTCATATAGATGACTCATACATGTAGATACACGCAAGGCTAGTCATATAGAATATAACGGTCAGGTTGTCACCGTGCACTTGTCAAGCTAACCCTTAGCGGCAAAGCTATTCAAGCAAAACTCCACCCATAGGGTGTTTTTTTGCGAGATACTATTGGCCAGCACCCAGCTTGCAGAATGTGTGTGTGTGTGGTGGTGGGGGGGTCAGATGAAAATATGTTAATATTATAATAAAAATCTCTAGTAGAAGACGTTTTGTAATGCCCACGTTATATGAAACACAAATAATACATTAAGTACAATTCTATTAAAGTTAACGTCAAATTTAATCAATCAATCGGAATCAATCGATGAATTAGTTAATCTATATTTGTATGTTTTTGTTGAACTTGGATGTAACCTGGCAACTTAACGTTATATACTCCTCCTTGATTATTCCGGGCGAGTTCACGGTTAACGTTACAAGTCATTGGGATGACTCAAGGCTAATTAATGTGGTTTAAATGCTTCTAAATTTCAATCTAAATAGATTTGTTATCAACTAGTCTGGGCAAAGGGCGTCAACCTCGCCGCCCTTTGATACTTACGTAACTACTCTTTCTTACCAACTCACCTGTTCCGAAAACACCTTTGCGGAAATAGATGCAAAGTCTGCCGTATTATTACTTTTCGTTTGGTTTACATAACATCCATGAAGTATGAATATAGTAAAACGGAAGATACCACTGTTTAACGGTTTGCAATAACGTTATTTTTGACAGGACCGTGATACGCAGGTGTTGTGCTCCCCCATAAGTACCAGTGGACTCGCCCGATAACTGCACCATTACTTCATTGTTTGAGCACGGCGGTCTTGTTTGCAGTTCTATCGATGGGTGAAACGGGACACTGCTGGGAATTTCGTGTAAGGTTCTCTCACTAAACCTTCCAGGGGGCAAGTAAGGTGTTGTTGGAAGTGTTCCTGACAGAATTCGTCCAAGACTGGCCTTGAAGTGGAAGAGGAACACCGCTGTCGTCTACCGAAAAAAAATTGGCACCTCCGACCGACCGACCTGTGCCCACAACTCAAGGTGTGAGGGGGTTTGTTTCCAACGGACCGTCGGAAACTGAATTGCTTTTGACTCTCTAATTAGAGTTGGCGGAGCCACTTCTGGACTTGGAGAGTGCTTTGGGAGAACTGGAAACCAGAAGACGTTGAAGAGGCAGCATAATATCGAGCAGAAAACGGGAAACATATAACGGTACATCGGCGGCCGGCTGTTGACAACACGCCCTGGGGCTGTTTCGCTGTCCCGTACACTGCTGTAGGTACAGGTGGGTAAACTATACCGACGTTTCCGTGTGCTAAATGACGTTACGTACGAGAAACCGGCATAAATGCACGTTTACTAGTCCCTTTCCTCACGCCCTACTTGGCAACAATCCATTAGTAGGATTTAGAGGGGATAAATCGACAACGTGCGGATGCCCCTGCGTGATAAAAGGGACCATTTATCCCGCTGAGGTAGATTTAGATCAATCCTGCCGAACAAAAGAGCCCGATGGCTTACTCAGCCGGGCCACAACATGGCGGACACACGGTTCACAGCTGGTCCACTACTAGAACATTCCAGGGAGGGGCCCTCAACTTTTTCCTTCCAGTTTTTCCTTCCCCAGAATACCGTGTGTGAACCATACCTCACGTTTGGAACAAATGTCATAGTCTGGCAGCCCTCACCTGTAGTAGTTAAGGTGAAACACACCTGTAAAACCTGGCCACACCCTATACAGGTAACATATAGAATATCACAAACAATAGTTACATATTTT
Organism: Branchiostoma floridae x Branchiostoma japonicum; assembly: GCA_013266295.2. NCBI lineage: Eukaryota > Metazoa > Chordata > Leptocardii > Amphioxiformes > Branchiostomatidae > Branchiostoma > Branchiostoma floridae x Branchiostoma japonicum. The sequence goes on along the minus strand of CM023837.1, from coordinate 4,948,117 downwards.
GGGGAGGGGTTGAGAAAAGGGGGGTGGGTAGGAAAATATTTGAAACCTCTGAGAAAAAAAAAGTTAAATTGTTGCAGTTAAGACTAGATTATGTATGGATTGGGAGCGTTCTGGGTCAGTGACATCTGTAACAAGATGGCTTTCACAATCTCTGCACAGCCATAACTACTGGGAAAACACAACCTACTGTGTATTGTAAACATGTACTAAAAGTGCTGTCTGAAGTTATGAAGGTTTAGAGAAGTTTACCGCATGCCTCCTTAACTTCCTTCTAGTCTTGAAGCCATTATACCTATGATGTGTATGTTAAGTGTCAAGGTGGTTGCATATGCAGTTCCCTCCCCCCAGTAAAGTTATTGAGCTTTGGACTTTAGATAGCCTGCTATATAGTTTATGGTCAGTACGTGACCAAAAGAAATCCTGTGGACTGGCCTACTTGTTTTTGATGTCCTTTAAGGGCCCTTAAATGAACACTTGAAATACCTGTGGAACCTCGACAGGTGTGCAAACCGTCTTAAGGACGTCTTTAATCAAGAGGGACATGATTTTTGCTGAGATCTATGTAAGTCGTTCAATGTCTCAATAGACAGTTTACATAGATAAAAAAATGAATGTGTGTTTTGTTTTATCATTTATGTAAAGAGTTTATAACTAATCAATGATCTGGTTAAAAAACACCTAATGAATTCTCATACCCGTTAAATGTTCAATGTATTGCGGAGTCTATATTTTTATGTTAAAATAAATAATGTCTTTCATAATTGTGAATAACTACTGAAGAAATCTGGAATAGGAAGTTTGGTGCATTACTTAGTCTGCAAGTCAACAGAGACAGGGACATAAAAGCGTTGTAAATCAATAAGGAAATGTAGAACACACACAAAAAAAACCACATCCTGACTTTAAACTACCCGGTACCTTTAGTAGTCAACAAACTGTGACAAGGACTAACTTCGTAAAGAAGGTAAAAAATTGAGGTATATGTGGATTCAACAAGGAATTGGGTTGCATCCTGTGTTGCTATATTTGTGCACAGTATTTTGTCACTGCGGCTGTCACTGTACTATAGTCCTTGATCTTTACAGTCTCACATAAAAAGATTTGAAGAAAAGAGAGCTCAGAAAAAAATTATTTTTGAGAGCAACTAAACTCATGCATTCTTGTAGTAAGGATTATGCTGCAAAAATAGCAGGAGCACCCGGATGATGCTTGGCTGTTTAAACCGGATGAAGAATTCAAAATAACAAGGTTGCTTTCTGTGACCAGCAGTGACGTACGAACATGTAGTTGTAGATTAACCACACCTTTTGCAAACAGCAATGGCTGACACATCAATAAGGCCTTTGATAACGTTGTTTTTGAACAGCAACCTGTTGGCTGCTTGTTGAAATTGTCGGTTGATAAGGAAATATATGCTGTTTCTAGTGTCACACAGCAAAAGAAAAGAAGCAGTTCAAACAAAACCGTCTAACGGAAACTTAAATTTGTTAGAGGTATTTTTTCAAACGCTAGCAAGTAGGGACTCAAGAAAGACTTGGCTACCTAAGTTGTTGCATGTTCTTTGATTGAAGATCTTTTTTTCTCCTTCAGGTAGGTTTAAACTTACACAAAGTCATTTACACCTGCAATGTGCTTGTTAGATGATTGGTATAAAATATGTTCACAAAATATGGGTATTTCATAGTTTTGTTTATTTCAACATAAGTTTACCTCATGAAACGAATGGACAAGTACAGACTCTGAGGTAACATATGAAAAGAAGATTATATACGTGCAAATGTTAAAGTTTCAAAAATATGTATTCATATACAGGCACAAATGTAGTCCTTGAAAGATTTGGTTGGACTGCTCTCAATGTTTTCCATGCATAAAATGCAGTTACCACAGATGAGAAATTAAATCATATTCATGCCCATTACACAGAGGCCAGGTTTAATAAAAAGGCAGCAGCTAAAAGCATTACTAATCTGCTTATGTCTACCAAAATAGGTTTGTCTCCTCGTATCTGTAATGCGACCTTGCCTGTAGAGAACTATGAAAGCTTGCGGTGTAATGGGTTGGGAACCTTCATTCATTCCAGTTAATTTAATCAGGAGTAGAAAATCAATTAGTATATGCCTGTCTGTCCTGACAATTTCCATACTTGGTTGAACAGCAGGAGGAAACTTTTGCTTTGGGGGTTAACCTATTTAAAAGTTTCAGGAACTAGAAAATTTCAAGGATAAGTGGGCTAGAGAAAAAAGGAAATAGTGGCATACAGATGATGCAGTTCAGTGATTTCCCTTTTGTATGCTTTTAAGGAATCATAAACATTCCTTATATTCCCTAAATTATAAATGTTACTAGTTATCTGACTGAACCAATGGCACATCAGAGTTCTTAACACAATGTACCTTGGTTGGAGCATATGTATATAGTCTAGACTGTCCAATGTTTTCGAAACATAAGCATGAAACGAGGCAAGTTTTGAGTGGGTCCGTTTCTAGGCAACTCTTGACAATTCTTTCCACAACATTTTCTTCTGTCAGGCATGATGTGGCACCTGCTCTAGATAGCAGGCGGAACACTTGCGACTTATTGAATGATAGCTTGGCAAACCCCACTGATATAACTAAGTGCCGTGGTGCAAAATATGTCACACAAATGCCACTGGTGTTTGAAGTACCTAAAAATGGTAGACATTGTTATGCTTGGGTGTAACATGTTTTCACAGGGGCAGGTGCTTTGTAACATGTTTGGAATGCATGACAAAGTTGACTGTAGACAAAGGAATAACAGAATGAAAATGCAACAAAAAACGGGACAAAATGATATCAGAAAATCTATACACTAGATTGACAGGATGTCGAAGTGTACATTTGATATTAACAACAAAAAATTAATAAAATTACAAACTTAATGCCCATATGTGTATTTTTCTCTAATAATGAAAACATTTTGCTTCTTATACTTCATGGCCAACATAGAAGATGAAAAGGTGAACCTTGTCTTTTTTATCTTTAACATCATGTTTTGTTGATTGATTTTTCATATGTTATTTGTGTACTTTTCTGGTTACTGCACTGAAGTCTGGCCTGATGTTTTGTTGATTGATTTTCGATGTGTTACTTAAGTGTGCTTTTTGGGTCACCGCAATGAAATTTGACTGCTTATCTCCGTCAAAGTTCCTGTGTCAACCATTGATTCTGCCATGTGACTGCCGGTATGGTGACAGGTCAAAAATGACTTTCATGATAAAGGCATTATTTGTGGACATTAAAGTTAAACTTTTTTCCTGAATCAATTTTTGACCTGCCATTTGTGTAGTTTCCCACCTGCCTTGAATGTTCCTTCGAATGTGTTCGGATGGTTTATTCTGAGCAGCATTACTTTTGTGGTGTAACATTTGTTAAACTGTCATGTGAGATATAAACAAGTGACTGTACCTTTCATTTTTTGGACAAATAATTTGTCAGTTATCATCGCCTTAGGTGTTCTTCTTCTTCTTCTTCTTATCCAGTTTTAACGTCATTTTTCCCCGAAACGGGGGTTAGACGTGCTTGCATCAAGTGCAAGTCTTTTTTGAAGCAGGATTTTTTACGGCTGGATGCCCTTCCTAACGCCAACCCAAACCCTAGTAGGGCCCAGGATCCCTCTAACTGAGGGGGGAAATACGTGTTAAGTGCCTTTCCCAAGGGCACAACGTCTGGGTGCATGTCCGGACATGTCTGGGTCCAACCCTGGGGATTGAACCTGGGTCTCCTTGCTTGACAGTCGATTGCTCTACCACTACACCACACAGACGTATAACAGAGGTGTTATAAGTTATAAAAATATGTAGTGTGCTCTGTCAGATTATTAACTGAACTTTTCCATTTTCTTTGTAGAAATTTGTAGAAAGTTTTCTCACTTTTCCCCAAGAGAATTATTTCTCGGGTTTTATATTGTAAACATTTAGTGTTTAGGGTCAGAACATGAGAACATTCTATTTTTCTTTTGAATTTTTCCACTGTAACAATAACTTTACCGTCCCTTATTTAAGGTCTCTTTGTCACAGTGCACGGCATTGTTTTCCATAAACACTTGGTCAATGGAAGAGGTCCTGGCTTTGCCATGGCAATGTTAGTAAATTTGCTGTTGCACTTACCACTCAAGCTGTTGTATAACACAAACCCAGGCCCACTTTTTATCAACCTTGTTCCCAAGAGTCTCTGTTGCTGAGAGATGTCTGTCAAACAATTGCTCGTGTTTCTGACAAGTGTTGATGGCTTAACATGTAGGTTACTCCAGATGGCAACAGAGTTATACTTTATCTGCAACTGTTTGATTATTACATATTAAGCTAAGTTTCTGCACCATAATATTTCTATGATATCTTTATCATAGGAATGGCTATGACCTTAATTCTAAATAATTACACTGACATTTAGCTTCTGAAATCCATAACATATGAAGTGATTAGTGAAATTTTGGACATGGCCAACCATCTTGAAATATCTGCAGTAGTTTTACTTTTTGCAGTTTTTGCGGTGACCTTTTCACCATTGTAAAAGCCTCATTTCCACCCTTACCACAAAAAACGTTAATTTACAAGTAGTTTTTGGAAGTTCCAACATTATCAACAATACAGTGTTCAGCTATTGTTGGAGATGTGTCTGGTACTTTTGTCATAGATTTTCAATAATTGTTGTCAAAACATCTTCTATAGATAACTACAGATGCATTTCAAACAAAAATAAACTTTAATGTTTTGATAGAAAATACATGTAGAATAGGTATATTATTGTATCTTCAGATAAAAACAATATAACAACACGATGAATGATTGATTTTAAATGTTACCTGTAGAACCTTTTGTATTGACTGTCTGAACAAACATGTATATTAGATCTAGTATTTGCTTAGTTCTGTAAGGCTTCGTTTCTGTGGCATTACTAAAACCTGTTGTTTGCTGAGCACTCACATGACATTGTGTTTTAGTACCGCTATACCTAATGTACCATATGGTTTCATACTGAGTAGGAAGCTTGTTGGATTGATTGAATTGTTATTTTTGCATTTCAGAAGTGCAGCAAACACAAAACACCATGTTGTGGAGACAAGCAGTTGTGCTGGGTGTGGTCTGCATTCTTCTTAGAACAGGTGAGTTCATATATTAGACATTTTCTTGGCACTCCTTTTGTGGTCGATGTTTTAGTCAAACTATTTCAAACCGATTTCAAACACAATGGGTGTCTCTTGTCAGGTGCACAGGCCAACCAGCCCCCAATCTTCACAGCAGGAATGGACTACCTTCAAATTCCTGAAGACACAACAGTTGGTAAGTGTTACTAGTATTATATTGGTTGTGTACAATGTACATGACTTTTGTGAAAATGCCTCCATTTTTTAAATTATAATTAAAAAGTTTTTAAGACTAGATTTTGATATATCTTAGTAGAGTTCGCTGGCTTTCTAGTTTGCCACTCTATATACGATGAATCAATGAAAGTAGGATTTTAATGATATAATGAATTGTATAATGAAATGTATGTAATACTTGGATGACTACCTTCCATGACAGGAGCTACAGTGTACACCTTGAGTGCAGATGATGCAGATAGTGATACCCTGACATATGGAGTCTCAGGACAAGTCACAAATAACCTGTTTATAGTTGACTCAGTCTCTGGGGTTGTTACTTTGAAAACACCATTGGACAGAGAGGTAAGATCAGCATGTAATGTTTTAACATAGATTATAGCTCTGATGTTCCATGTTTTAATTGTTCATGGTTTTGTACATCCATTTTGATGAAATGTGACCTTCTTTTGAGACAAACGTACAAACTGATCCGTCAAAAATATAATGTCATTAAAATTCAGCAAGAAGCTGTGTCATCAAAATATTGAACAATGACTTTTGTGTCACCATTATTACCAACAGGCACTTGATTAATATTTTTCTCTGGATTAGGTTTTTAGTGAGCTAAACTGAGTGAGTAATTACAGTGACATTTACCATTGACAATGTGTTGAACTGTGTTACAGCTAACAGATGAATACCAGATTACTGTAACAGTCTCAGATGGAACAAATCCAGTGGTAAGTATTTCTTAGATATGCACTTAAGCTTTAACTGATTGTTTTTTGCCACATGATTCATTTACATTCACTATAAGTATGGAGTACTAAGTCTTATGAAGTGACTCTTCAAGTTACTCTTTCACAACAATATTGCAGCCAAAACATTGTTCATCATGAAATGAAGGGATCATGATCATAGGTGATTGAAAAAGTACATTGTCAATCTTTTTTTGTAGAAACCAAGTCTCATGCTTATTGAAAAAGTGTCATGTATAAATTATTGGAAATGTTTCACTTTCCAAGGTACAACAAACCCCAACCATCTTCATAACTGATGCCAACGACAACAGTCCAGTGTTCCAGGGTATTCCCTACGAAGTAAATGTTGATGAGGTGAGTTGAACTGCAGTCTTAGTCTAGAGCTTTCTGCAGCTATTGATGAAGTGGTATGGTTATAATCATTCAGTGCAAAAAGGAAAAGGTAATTTTGTCATCAGTCAGTGGTAGTGTCCATTATAGAATATTTTGTGTCACAGGAGCATTTTACTTAGCCTGGGTGCCATCCGATATTTGTAACGGCCAGCCCGGAAAAAATCGGGCTGGCCGTTACAAATATCGGATGGCACCCAGGCTACATTTTACTTCAGAAGTTAGTTTGATATTTGCTGATGTGAGATCGGAAAGTAACTTTGGTTTTGTCCATATATTTCTCAGAATGACATTCATGAAACCAGCATATTCAGAGTGAGAGCAACTGATGCAGACCAAGGGATAGGTGGAACTGTGTCCTACTATCTAGAGGTAAGTTGCTGTAATGATAGTATGTTTTGTTCCATGTTAGATTTGGATTGGATCTGATATAATTTTTTTCTGGAAATAAAATGGTTGGGCCATTGAAACAGTTGTGTCTTTGATAAAATCACCAAATTTGTTTCTTTTATACCAGGCTGGAGATGAAACAAAGTTTGAGGTTGACAGACCAACTGGAGTTGTGAACTTAAAGGTAGAGCTAGACTACGAGTCATCATCTGTTTATCAACTCCGAATCAGAGCTCAGGTAAGAGTTTTTCAATATACAATGTTTTGTATACCATGCATGTATGGTTTTGCTTCAGTCTGATATACCCTTTACTGACATGAAATCTGTGTAACCCATGTATGTTTGTACTAATTAATCTCTCATTTTAACTTTCACTATGAAGCTCTATTTTTTTTTTGGCTGACAGTAAGTGCTTACTAGACATAACAAGGAACATTTATACAGGCTATGCAACTTTCAGCCCACTATTAAATAGGATACCTGGAGTTCCAATCACATGTTAAGGCACATGTAGAATGCTATCTATGAAGAGCTTCATTGAAGAGCTTGTTTCTACATGTAGATAATATATTTATCATTCAATTTGCAGGTTGGTTCAAATATCAAAGTCCTAATCAGCCCTATATATATAATATGTCTTCTTGTTTAGGATGGAGGAGGCAGTTACCAGGGAAACACAGTTTATCAGAGCAGCACCACTGTACTGATAGTGAATGTTGTTGATGAGGATGATCAGCCTCCTCTGTTCCTGGGGCAGCCTTTCTCAACACAAGTCAACGAAGACTCTCCAGTGGTGAGATGTTTGTTTGCTCATCAACATATTTACCAAAGCAATAATTCAGGCAAGATGCCAGATATTGAAATATACTCAAAATTATAAGGCTGTTTGACATGTAAGATATTCCAAACAATTATCATTCAGTTAAATTAATAACAATCATAAGAAGAGAAAGGGAGTATAAATTTTGAAGACCTAAGATTATGTTTATTACAAATGCTTGTGCTTGGTCATATTTTGCTACATTGTAGCAGGTTAAATATGTGTTAAATTATTTATCGCTTTTATACCATTGGGAGCCTTCACAACCTTCCTCAAGATGAACTTGTTTTCCTCCAGGGTACATCCATTATAACTATCAATGCCCGAGATGGAGACTATGGCATTAATAATCCAATTGTTTATTCCACTGAAGGGGGTAAGTACAAATGATGATCTTTCTTGGCAAGGCTCCTGCTTACTTACATGTTATACTGTTTCCTGCTTATAGTTACTTCTGAGTAAGGAAGTATTGTTTTGGGTGGTTGAATTGTGGGTTTCTGTCTCTGCTTGTCCTAATAGCTTTGGTTGCATGGAATATAGCATTGAAAAGGATTTAACTGCTGTAATTATTGAAATGTCTATAGCTATAGGTTCATGACAAACTATTGGAAAGCAATGTGCATTGCAATTACACATTAGTACGGTGTAGTTTGCCTGACTCTTGCTTCTAACAAAACTACACCGTCAGCAACTCTATTGTTGCTTCCACTCCAGATGATGGCACCTTCTCCATTGACTCCACCACTGGAGTCATCACACTTGCCAAGATGCTGGACAGAGAGAGCAAGAGGGATGAAGGAGGAGTCTACAGTTTTGATGTGCAGGTAGGGAATATTCTACATGGGTACGGACTTGTGCATTTAAAATCCTTAGGTGAAGTCCCAGTTTCAATGGTTAGCATTTGTGTCTGTTAAACACAGGATGCCTAGGCATGTTTTTTTGGCCCGCCCACTTCATTGATTTCCTGCAAATATCTGAGAACTAAGAAATCATTAATCTGCATAATAACTTTATGTTTATTCAGTGACGTGACATGACATAACCTGAACTTCTCATGTCCTCTCCAGGCCAAAGAAAACAGCAATGCTTCCAGATCAACGAACACCAGCGTACGCATTACCGTGGTTGACGTGAACGACCAGGTCCCAACGTTCTACAACGGCAGCGGAAACTCCCCCCAGGACTACTTCACAGCCACCATTCCTGAGGGCACGTCAGCAGGAATTCCCCTGGGAGGTCTGGACATGAGGGTGGAGGACAATGATGAGGTAAGAATAACTGGTTTGATGACTGCATTGACTTGATATGTTATAGTATTGCATTGTGTCATCTTACTGCTTGCTGTAGTTTATCTGAGACAACCCAGGCTCTTTTAACACAAAGTCTGTAATCCCAATCCTTTACTCACTTGGACACATACACTATCTATTACATCTGTTACAGCTATAGCTGAGTACAAAATTGTCGTATTATTATACGGTGACTGAGCTTGGTTTGTAGTTTTTTAACAAGACAAAAATAATATAGACTTACCTTTCAGCACCAAGGATAGAGTTAGTGACTCTCTGTGTAGCCAAGACAGCATCTGTTGATCCAGCAGTTAGTTTGCTCACGGCAGGGAAGATAATGCAGTCAGTTTTGATATAACAGTGGTGTTCAATGATTTGATGCAAAATATCAGACCTTAGCCCATATTCTTATGTTAGAATATTTATTCTTGTATGGCCTGGAAGGCAGACCAAAACATTTACTTGTGCCTGGCATTTTGCTTCCTCTATTTGTTTGCCCTACGATGTCCTGATGAACAATGACGAAGAGTAGATCATGTTGTGAATCTCCAAATAAGATTTTTTTTGTTGCTTCCTTTCAGGGTGACAATGGAAGGTTCACCCTGACACTTGATGAAGAAGGCAGCAAGTATTTTCAGGTGGTGCCGAGTACTGTTTATGGCCAGGCAGCAGTGAACATCAGAGTCAAGAACTCTGGACTTCTGGACTATGAGACACTGCAATCTGTGCAGTTCAAAGTAGGTCCACTTGCTTTCACAAGTTTGTGCTAAGTATTATTCAAACATTTGTTTAAGAAAGTTTTGGGTGGGGTTTGTATCTCTGTCTGTCCTAATTGCTTCAGTTACATGGTGGGTGGGAGTTGATTTTGACAGATGATTGATAGGAAGGTCATGCCTGAAGGTGACCCAGCATGCATCATGTGGAAGTAAGTGGGCGATATGTGGGGGACTTCAGGAAGTGGTATAATACCCAAATAAATTATACAGTCCCCTCCACAGTTCCAGTACATTCACAAAAATCTAAAACACTGTGAACATGAACTTCAAGGTAGTCTGAAATCTCCAATTTCTTGTTGTGAAAAGACTTCAGAATGCATTAACTAAATTTTTTAACCGTTAATTGAATAACTTGTCTTAAATGCAGTACCTACTTGGTGTAATTTCAGGTCATTGCAAGAGAAGACTCGGCAGCTGAGCATTTCAGCAGCAATGTCACAGTTCTGGTGACATTAGAGGACACCAATGACAACTCTCCAGTGTTCAACCGATCTAAGTACGACGATCTGTCTGTAGCCGAGAACTCTCCAGATGGGACTGTTGTGGGAACAATCATGGTAAGGAACTGTTTTGTCTATCAGTGTTACCAAATGGCTCAAAAGGATTTCATCCCTTAGTCACTCTTGGTTTATGAAATTAGATTTTAAAGTTTATGTTTTGAGTGTCTTGATATATTTTTATTGTTAACACAGGCAACAGATCTGGACTCTGGTGAATTTGCTGAAATTACCTACAGTTTGCAAGGGAGCGGAAGTGAGAAGTGAGTTTGCCCACTTTACATTATGAAACAAGAATATTAGAGTAGAGTAGACTTTTCGTCTCGGTAGGAAGTTCTCTTCCATTGTGAGCCGCTCCTTGTAGCTTCTTACGTTGACGTGGTCATCTTGTGGGGGTTGTCTAGTGCCCGGGGGTTGTACACTACTGGGTGGCTTCTCATGTGTTCGTCCAGTCTGTTTTTAAAGCTGTTCACACTTGGGGCTGTTACCACTTCCTCGGGTAAACTGTTCCACCATGGTACGACCCTATTGCTGTAGAAGAATAGCCTCTTGTTGTTGTTCACTGATCTTCTACTTAGGCGCAGACTGTTCCCTCTTGTTCTTGTTTTTTCTAGTATTTTTGGTAGGCAGCCCTCTGTGTCTAGTTTCCCGTGAATATATTTGTAAGTCATAATCATTGCAGTATGCAATGTGCTTCACTTATATTGCAGTGTGCTTCACTTTTCCACCACTATTCCGATAAAACCTTTAATTGCATAACTTGTACATGGACAGTCTAGAGCCTTACAACACTGTAAAAGACATCATAGCTTTGCGTGAAGATCTGGCTTATATTTTTGTCTTGCATTGGGATTTTGAATTTTGTTTACAGAAAACTGTTTTTTCTTCAAGGTACGGATTCAGAAGTATTATTTTTGGTGGCTAAGTTTGGGTTTGTGTGTCTGTCTGCCCTAATTGCGTGGGTTATATGGTGGGTAGGAGGTGATTTTGACAGATGATTGATAGGAAAGTTAAGCCTGAGGGTGACCCAGCATACGCTGGGAGGGAGTGCAAGAAGAGGTATAATACCTGATAAAATTACATCATACAACGCCCTCCAGAGTTCAAATACATTCACAAAACCAAAAGGTTTGTGAACTTGATGGTCATAAAAGCCCAAAATTGTTTCAAGAAATCTGAAATCTCTGATTTCTTGTTTCTTCAGGTTTGCTGTCAACAACCTAACAGGTGAGATAACAGTTGCCAAGGGCAACGAGCTGGACAGAGAGACCATCCCGCTCTACTTCCTCACCCTGCTGGCGGAGGATGGTGGGGGACGCGCATCCAACGTGCAACTACAGATCACCCTGACAGATGTCAATGACAATGCACCAAGTTTCCAGAGGTCGTCCACCTTCAAAGTTTACATCCAAGAGGATGCTGCTACTTTCGATGAACCTTTACAAGTTCAGGTACGTACATATTTCTTAGGTTACACTTTGCGCCCTCTGACAGCCTGTGTCAAGGAAAGGATTGTATTCATTTGGAGTTTTATGTCATAAACAGGAAATGGGGTCAAAAGGTCAAACACAGGAAATGGGGTGAACTTGATAGTAGATTGACAGTACGTGGGTGGGAGAAGATTGACAGGCGCTAGGCAGAATGACAGGAGTTCAAAAGTTCAGACATAGAAAATTTGCTGAACTTGGTGACAAAAACCCCAAAAAATTCCTGGAAGTCTGGAATTTCTTGTTGTATGTCTTCAATTCAGATATCATTAGTTTTTTCTTATATCGTCCCCATTACATGAGAAAAATGAAGGTCAGTGCTTAGGAAGTAGTTCTAATATTATGTTCTATGACCAACAGGCTGTTGACTATGATGTGGGCACAAACCAAGACATTAAGTACTCCATTATAGATGGAAATGACCAGAACAACTTCACCATCGATGAAGACAGTGGCATCATCAACCTGACACATCCGCTGGACTATGAGGCACTCGGAGGTGAAGATGAGTTCCACCTGGTAGTTCAAGCTATGGATGAAGGACAGCCACCTCTAAACTCCACAACAATTGTTATTGTTGTAGTCGAGGTATGTGTCAACCACCCACTATAGTCAGTGTTAACAGAACGACTTGAGAAACGTTATTGAGAACTCCATTCCACTAGCCTGCAATTGCTGAGCAACCGTACAGTAACCTAAAATTGGATTTGTGTGACCCTTGATTTTGTAATTGGGATACGTTCTGTTTCCAATCACCAGAGACTTACAATATTGTTCCTTTCTTACCCTTCCTATTTATTAGGACATAAACGACAATGAGCCAGTCTTCCAGGAGAGTGTGGTGAATACCACTGTGTCAGAGGATGCTGTGGCAGGTAAGTTCAGAGTAGAAAGATCTTTGCACATTTTTAGCATCACAAGCCTAGAGTGTTCAAAGAAGAACAGAATATGCAGGACTGCAACAAAAAGGGTTATCTTACTATTTTATATAATATACTGTCAGATATAACTAGAAATACTTGTGGGGTGTACCTAAACTGCAGAATTTAAGTCTGTTTTCTAGAACAGCCTTAACAATGTGATACTGTATGTTCTGTTGTATAGAGTGTAATCATATTATACTAGTAGCAATATGTATTATTGTTAGACACTGGATTCAGATAATAGTAATACAAAGAATGACCTGTTTTCCCTTCCTCTTCAGACACTTTGGTGGTAAAGTTAAATGCAACAGACGAGGACAGTGGTTTCAATGGGAGAATAGACTACCGCATTGCATCAGGGTCGAAAGACAAGTTCTACATTACCAACGATGGGGAAATCAAGGTAATACCAACTTAAATGGTAATGGAACGTTGTCTTGTTTTTGCCCATCTTTGTTCATTTGTGAAGAAGATTATCATAATGATAATTGGAGAGCTTGGTATATTTGTAAGCCATGAAACATGGAGTCTTAGGAATCTTTCCAAGGATTTTTAGCCATTACAAAATAGGACCAAAAATTGAATGTATGTACAGACATACAACAAACAGTACTTGTGCCCTTAGCTGTTATCTAGGATGGCTAATGATGATTATTTTCCACCCCTTCAGGTGTCTCCAGGTGGAAGGGTTCCTTTGGATCGGGATCTGTACGGGGACGGTTATACCCTAGTGGTCTCTGCTACGGACCGTGGGAATCCCGATCAGAAGACCGGCACCGCAACTGTCTTTGTCACCATCGAAGACATCAACAACAAGAATCCAGTTTTCAACCCTTCGGAGAAAACGGACTCCTTGCCGGAGTACCCCAACACCACTTACCCGTCCAAACTGGCGGACATGTCCGCTGTGGACTCCGATGTCGACAGTGACCTGGAGTACACGATAACCTCTATCACGGCGCAAGATGAGAACGGGCGAGTTGTGACCGTGGACCCGAACTTGTTCAACATCACCAACACGGGCGAAGTGTGGGTGAATGGAGAACTGGACAGGGAGTTTGCAGAAGACTATGTCCTTAGGCTCGAGGTGAATGACACTGCAGCTCCTTGGCCAATGGAGCAAACCGCAACAGGTAGGTTGAACTTTTGAACTTTGATATGAACATGGCATCATGCCCAGTAACCATAAGAAAAGCATTAATCTATATTGGTAAAACAAGCAACAATTGTGTTATCCATATCAGATTCCTGTCCATGGTACTGAACAATGTTTCCAGGCAAATACAATTATCAGTATCAGGGCCCTGTCCTTGGTACTGAACAATGTTTCTAGGCGAATGCAGTGTTATTAGTATCAGGGTCCTGTATGCAGAAAAAGTATTTCAAGTATTGAAACTGTGTGCACTGTAGCCTAACATTATTTTGTACCTTCTCTTGCCAGCCACCCTGACTATCATCCTCCAGGATGTGAATGACAATGCACCAGAGTTCAGCAGTGATGAGATTGAACAGAACATTCAGGAAGAGCTGCCGGTCGGTCAACTCTTGGCCACCATCACTGCCAACGACCCAGACAAAGGTCCCAATGGTGAAGTGATGTTCAGCTTAACTGGCACCAGCCTCCTGGACATACACCCTTCAACAGGTAATTACACATTTACAGAGGTTTGTTTGCTTGGGTGTTTGTAGTTATTTGACTCAGGGGGGATTGGTGTAACCACAGACTGACTGGTAGGTCAAATTGGAGGCCATGCTAGGCACATGGGCAGATAGACAGGAAGGTCAAAGGTTGCTGAAAGGTCCCCAGATAGGTTATCAAAGATCATTGCATTTTCAGCTTTCAGTTTCCTGCTATATTCATGTCTTTTACCTAATGTGAGCCAGTGGGAAATTACATATACTAAATCAGCAAGAAACTCACAATAATGACTAAAAGAATAAATTCACAGAACTCTAAGAATACTTCATTGAGGTTTGATATCCTTGATCTCTTGTTTGTCAAGGACAAATCAAGGTGAACAGCACCATTGACAGGGAAGACGGCCAGTGGCTTAACTTCACTGTGACAGCGAAAGATGGCGGCAACCCTCCCCGATCAACTGACAAGATTTACCACTGGAGAGTTTCGGATACCAATGACAACGATCCAAAGTTCGAACAGTCGTCATACAGTGGAGAAGTGTCAGAAAATGCAACTGTGGGAACATCTGTGTTGACTGTCACTGCTACAGATTCTGATTTTGGAAGTTTTGGGACTGTACAATACACACTGGTTCCTGTGGATAGCAACTTTACTATTGATTTAAACTCGGTAAGTATTTCCATTAATACTTGGGATATAACTATTGCTGGCAATAATGAACAAATGCAATTACCTGTTATTGGCAAGTTGTAGCATAATGCTAAATTTCTTGCTTCCAGACTGCAAAATACAATATTGACTTCTTTCAACAGCAACTTACCGGTATAACATATACAGTACAGTTGTACTACATTGAAATTGCACTTGCATAAACCATTAGATGTAATGACAAATTTCTTACTTGTTGCAGGGAGCTATTTCAGTGGGAGGAAAGCTGGATCGTGAAATGGAGGAACAGGTTACCCTGACAGTGACAGCAACAGACAACCCCGGAGGGAGTGAAAACAACCAACGGGAGAAATCTGTAGAGGTGTGTGTCTTTCTGTACATTGTTTTGGGTGGCTGAGCTGTGGATTTGTGTGTCTGTTTGTCTGGATAGAGTTGGTTGACAGCATGTGGGTGGGGGAAGATTGACAGGCAGAATGACAGGCAGTCAAAAGGTCAGACACAGGAAATGGGATTTACTTGAAAGTAGGTTAACAGCATGTGGGTGGGGAAGATTGACAGGAAGAATGACAGGAGGCCAAAAGGTAAGACACAGGAAATGGGGGTGAACTTGAAGGCCGTGAAAACCCAAAATACTTCCCGGAAGTCTGAAATGTCTGATTTCTTGTTCATTTTCAGGTGACTATAACGTTGTTGGATGTGAATGATGAAGCTCCGACCTTCTCCCAGAAGTTGTACACTGAGTACATCCAGGAGGATGTGGACGCAGGCACATCCATTATCACTCTCCAGGCAGTGGACAGAGACTCACCTGGTCCCAACAGTGACATAGAATATGCCATTGTGAATGGCAATGCAGGTAAAATTTTCCAGCATCTGTATCTGTATCTGTATCTCATTACAACAGTACAGATGGTTGCAGGGAGAGTGGGTGGATATTTGGTTACAGTTGATGACAGGGAAACCAAGTCTGAATCCGTGGACTGTGTGTAATACCCAACTAAATTACATCATACGATCCCCTCCACAGTTCCAAAACATTCACAAAAACCCAAAACACTTCCCTGAGATCTGAAATCTTTAATTTCTTGTTTCCAGATGGAGTATTCACAATAAATAGAGATACGGGAGCTATGAGAACAGTAAAACCACCAGGTCTGGCTCCCGGACAGGACTTTAACATAACAGTTGAGGCTTCTGACAAAGGCACCCCTACCATGTCCAGCACCACCATTGTTAGGGTCAAGATCCTGGACACCAACGACAATGCACCCATCTTTGTCTACCCGTCAGCCAATGCCACAATAACTGTCCTCGAGGTGAGATGGTTGTTAAATGTGTGTTTTTTTTTTGTGTCTTAAGGATTAGATGTTTTACAATGATTGTATCTTCTATAATACAGGTAACACACAAGAAAGTTATTTACCATATACTCATGTACTCATATTCCTGTGGTATGTGACATTGGTGCTCCTTGCACAGTGATGGTAATCCGTATCTATGAACATCGTCAACATAGCTCATAACTCATTTTTCCCTAGAACAATCGTAGAGTGGAACTCGCTGCCACCAAGTACAGTAGGGGCATCGTCACTAGATAGTTTTAAACAATGTCTAGCTTTAGACGTTCAAAGGTTAGGTGTAACAGGTCGTTCGGTGTAATGTAGCCAGCTGCCGCCGCGCCGCTTGCCTGCGAAGCTGGTGTGTTACGCCGAAGGGCGGTTATACCGGCTATACAGATACAGATACAGATACAGATAGCTATGATAACAGAATGTCCATATTTTGACGTCCGTTCTGACAAATCAACATTGTTTATTTTTCTGTAGAATGAACCTGTGGGTACTTTTGTGGTGAGACTCCGCGCCACAGACGAGGACGAGGCGCAGAACGGGAACGTGACGTACTATTTTGACCCCAGCGATGAATACAACGGAGACCGGGCTAACTTTACCCTGGACCCCATCAGTGGGAACCTGACAACTAAAGTTGTACTGGACAGAGAGGAAAAGGCTCAGTATGTTGTAAGTATGGCTTAGTCATCCCTGTAGCTACAAATGTATGCAATGTTCATAACAGTAGCCTTTTGGTTAATGATGTTGGGTAGTTTATGACATTCTTATTTGAATTTTTTCTGTTTACACCCTACACAGGGCACACCTGTAAAGCAGTGTGGCTAGCACTGTGCACACCTACCCTGTATAAAGAAAACAGAAATAAATAAATAAACCTAACTGGACTCCTTTATTTCTTTTGCAGCTGCATATTGATGCCAAGGATGCAGGCTTCCCCCCTCTGACAGGGAACACAGTGATACGAGTGCAGGTGGGAGATGTGCCTGACACTGACCCTGTGTTTAAACCAGAACTGGACCCTGTGGTAAGTTCCTTCCTTACATCTCAATCATCATTCTCTCCCCCTATAAGACCTTTTCCTTTTGTGTCAGTTTAAAAGTGCCCTTTATTATATTACACAACAACATGACATCTAACTTTCCTTTGATTCCTCTTTTCTAGCCTATCAATTTGAAAAAAAGATTGAGATGTTTCTTTAGTTTGACAGAAAAATCATATATACAAGGCAATGACATTGGACCTGTCCATGGTGCTGAAACACGCTTTCATTCTTTCTTTCTTCCCTTCTTCCTTCCTTCCTTCAGATATTGGGTTCTAGTTCATACAGTTTATCCCTTTCAACTTTATGCTGCCAATCACTAATAAGGTACACACTGCATTTGGAAATGAAATAGAGGTTTAATTCATGGAGTAATGGTTATTAGTCCTTCCCAACTACCTGACCCAAACTTTTCATACATGCACAGCTCTTATCTGTTTTGTATTGCCTCTCAGACAGGTGAAGTTGTCCCTCAGACACTAACAGTTGGTGAGAACCTTGCCCCCGGCACTGAAGTTGGGTCTGTACTGAACGCTGTAGATGCTGATGAGGGAGCTACAATATTCTACTTCATTGTCGGTATGTAATCATAACAGTCGCACTTGTATAGCTTTGACATCTAGGAATTTAGATAACACCTATGAATATGTACCAGCAGTAGTAGTAGTCCACTGTGTTCTGCTTCTGCAGTAGCAGGCATCCTGCAGCAGCAATCAGTCTTTCTTCAACTCTCTCCACTTTGTCCTGTTCTTTGACCAGCAGTAACATACTTTTTTAATGCAAACTGAAGTTGATTATGTGTTTTTTTAATTTACCATGTACAAGTCTATCATCTTTTATACCAGGGTTTCTCTCAATGGATTCACATAGCAAATTCAATTTTTATTTTTCACCACTAAATGGTCTACAGAAATTTTAATTCCAAGATGTTTGTTAAGATCATAAGATATTTGTTTGATTTTCAACAGGAGGAGATCCCAGTGGCTACTTTAACCTAAACAAGGACACAGGAATAATCACTACAACAAGAACATTTGACAGGGAAGCTCAGGCAAGCTACACTCTGGTCGTGAAGGCCAGTAATAATGCAAGCTACAGTGTTCCAGGTTAGTTTTCACTTGATATGTTTTAACAGTTTGACAATACTATAATGGCTAAACATGTCCATACTGTGGACATATGCTTTTGAACTCAACAATAATAGTTATATGTAACATTATATACATGTACATGTATAACATTAATAGCCTTTAGACTTTTTAGTGTGCCATAAAATAAACCTGTTATTTTTTCCCCAGTTGGCAACAGAAGAAGGAAACGGGATATCGCGTATGACCCAACAGATCGCACGTTACAAGAGATCATCATTGAAATTGGAGACCAGAATGACGAAGCTCCCAGGTTCACAAAGAGAGAATATTCCGCAGGTAATGTATCCGTTGGTGTCATCACAACTGTGTGAGCAGGAATCTAGTCAAGACGAACATTTTCTTTGCATTGGACATATGCTTCCATTAGCGAGGTACAGATTCAGTTGATCAACCTAAGACCGCACCAGGAAATAGCCCAGGTGTTACAACTACCATTGTTCTTCATTTACATAGGTATCACAACACAGTTCCAGTTTGGAGATGCTGTAACAGTAGTGACGGTGAGTCATTCAAAAATGGATTTTTACAGCTCATACCTGTCATTATGGTCGATATCTATCAAATAGCATATCATATTTATCATATTTGTGTATACATGTCTCCTTGTACAAATGTATTTACATGGTCCCCAGAAACTTTACAAATCGATGATAGCTGAATTAAGGATTCCCAAATATTCAAATGATTTTTTCGTACTCACTTTAGGCCATTGACCCTGATGCTGGCAACAACAGTGAAGTGACCTACAGCATCACCCGCCAGCAGTACTTTGACAGGGACAGTGAGGGGAACCTCATGAGTACACCAACAGATGCATCCGGAACCTTCAACATCGAGTCTGACACGGGCCAGATTGTGACCGGCAAGGTGTTCAGTAGTGATGAGAAGGGCTACTACACCCTGCAAGTCTCTGCAAGGGATGTCGGGGGCAAGAGTGATAATGCCTCGGTGGAAGTAAGTTTAAAAGTCCTTGTGACACCAATACAACATCACTTGATTACATTCAACCATGACAAGTATTATTCAATGTACATACGTGTACAAATTATACCCTTCTGATGTTATTAGACATCAAACGTCACAATCATAATTCCAGGTATTGATTCCTGTCATTAGGTAAAATCAAATTAAATTCCATCACATTGTGTGACGTCATAGTGAGCCCAGCAGCCAGTTTGGAACCCATTGGCTTGCAAAAACATTCTTTTAAAAAGCAAAAATTATGATATCGATGTAATCACGATAATCATGCACTGTTTGCTTCTCAAAAGTATTTTTTCACAAGCTGCGGTGCCAGGTTCCCAGGCTAGTCCGAGAAATTGTGTTTTGCTTAACACATCTAAAAATCAAATCAAGTATATTATGCCATTGTTTGCCTCATTTTAAATGTTTGTTTCCAACATAGATCTACCTACTGCGTGAGGACCAAAGGGTAAAGATTGTGTTCCAGAGGACCCCTGATGAAGTTAGGGCTTTCAAGGATGAATTTGCTGCGTAAGTACTTTTAGCTGTCAAAGAATACATCTGATTCAGTTTTCAAGTCTTATTGCATAAAAATACAATGTAATATGCTTGTGCAGATGAACAACATTCAAAATGATCGCATTGCAGTGTATGATGGCCTTAATACTGTAAATAATGAAACATTCGCAGTGGTTTTATGTTCACTGTTTTCACTTTGAACTCTCACCACATACTAGTGCCTTGCATTTTTGGTTGTTTCCCCATGAACTTTAAATACTGCAAATTCCTCCTTTCCTTGCCTTTCTTGCTGCAAAATTAATCAATTTTAGTAAACAGTAAGTTAAACGTGTATTTGTGTATTGCAGGCTTCTCTCCAACATCACAGGGGCCATAATCAATGTTGATGACATCCAGTTCCACACAACTGACGACCAACAAACAGATGAGCTGAGGTATAGAAATCTATGTCTCAACTGTATTACACCCCAGTGTTTTCATGTAATTTCAAAGATCAGTACACATCCCATATGCAACAAGCTGGTCAAGACTTGTGCTGCTTGAATGAGACTTGTCAACAGTATATGATATAAAATACAATCCATACAAAATAGAAGCTTTTTACCATGATAGCGGTTCATCACCTACTGAAGCCATTAGCTACATTGTCAGAAAAATAAAGTAATAAATGGTGTGATATGTCATCGCTAACCATTGTGCTAATTTTACAGGACAGACATGTTCATCCATGGAGTTGACAAAGCAACTGGCCTCATCATGGACAAGGAGAAGCTCATAGAGTAAGTAAGAAAGGACAATGGAAAAAAAACTGTCAGATAATGTTTTTAGCAAAGCATTCCATTCCCAGTGTCTGCTTTGATTTAGAGTTCAACCTAAATGTCCAACTGAAGGTACTTGATGTTTGAAGTAATGATGAAAGAATAGTCTATCAAGTGTTATCTTTATGATCAGCAAGTATTTGTTTCCATATACTAATACCCATTGTCCCTACAGGCTAATTGATGCAAACTACGAGTTCTTGGTGCGTCTGTTGCGGGACTATAACGTGGTCGAGTACCAGGTTGCCGTGCAGCCCACAGAGGACGTGACGTACAATAACCTGATCATCACGATTGTTACGCTGGCCGCCATCCTGATCCTCAGTGTCGCTATCATCGCAACTGTCTGTGTCTGCTGGACTAGCAAGTAAGACGTCACTGATATTCATTTTTCAAGGTACCAACTGAACAATAAAGTAATGAAATTGTTTCTGATCAGCTAGGGTGATGAGTTTGCAGAATTCATTTTTACAAAGCACAAAGGTAAAAGTTTTCTACAAACTTTATCAAAGCCAACTGAACACTAATCATAATTGTCCACTGTAATGTCAGTGGTGGTATTTTATGTACTCACTTAAAATGTTAAAGATAGTTACATTACATGGGTCAGCCAGGAAGCCAAGGCTAATGGTGTCTGCCCACAGAGACACAGAAAAGAATTTGACCTGATAATGCTACCCCTGTAGGCTGAGGCGTGAGTTGCGAGCGTCCCAGGCCATGCTGTATAGTACCAAGGACGTCATCCCTGACCTGACAGAGAAGGATGCTCTACAGGTTCCAGGCACCAACCAGTTTGCCATTGATGGGTAAGGAATCCTGTTTTATTAAAGGCCCATGTGGTATGATTTGGGAAAAACAAGTTTGGTGGAGTGTCTCCATTTAAAACAAATTATAAGTCATTTTCAAGTGTTTATTTACAGCTATTTATGTTGAAAAGATCAAAATACAAGTTTGTTACCAGTTTCTTGATGTGATAGACCTATAGCACAATGACTCTAAATTTCTCTCTCTCTAGCTCCAACCCAATGTGGGGAAAGGAGGTCTATGTCAACGAGATTGCAGAAGAGTCAGACAGGTACCATCTTGTTCTAGATTCTTAAGGTTTTGATAGAAGGAGTCTGCAAGCCTTAAGTTTCTTCTTGAATGACTGATCTCCCTTAAGTGTCATCCTGATGTTGTGTGTATCGTTGTAGTTTCTTTTGTCATTTTGCAAACTGTCTGTCAAAAACAAGTATTAAGTGTACCTAATCTTTGAGTGGATGTGAATTTGTTACTGACATTATAAATGTGGTAGAAAACAGATATCTCCATTATCAAGAATATATGCTTCCAACCATCGCAACGAATTAGCATGCAGTAAAAAAATAGTAGCCATGGATGTATGAGCTGAATTAAGATTTAAAACAAAGCCTAAGAAAAGGATTAATATTGAAAGAATGTCTGTGTAAAATGTTCAGACCCAGCCCAAATGTGTCCAAAGAGTCAAGAACTGTATTAATCATGTGTCTTACTAACTAACTAACACTGTTACAGTAGTATTAACCTCCCTGAGAGGCGTGTTTCTGTTCTGAACCCCGCCTTGTCTTGTGTCCCTGCCAGTGATGATTCCCTAGATGACAATGAGGTTGATGTGAAAAGTCCACAGCCACGTCCCGTAGATGACTTTGGTGATGAACAGGTACGTTAGCCCCTCCTGCCCTACCTGTCCTTTGTTTGGTACAGTCCATCATCACATGTTACATCACTGTTTTGTTTCTTGTCTAGTGGGGAATTCTACAAGGACTGCTTTTACTTTTTGAGACTTTTTTGGGATATCTCTTTTAAAGACTGAAAGCTCTTCTTTCATTTCTCAAGAAATTTTTTTTACAGCACGAACTAGTAAGTAAAATGGTCTATTGAAAATCTCTCACACCTGTTTGCTATCTAATTCAATTACTGGTATTGATACGATCAGAACAGGAAGTCATTGTCAATACAGCTGTATCTATCTGTAGTGGCCATTTAATACAGTCAGAGTAGACAGGTGGCCTCTATAGACAGAATTTGTAATGCTTGGGTCAATAGGAAGGGACCATCCAAAAGTGGCTACAATGGCCAAATGGTCCTTATGCAGAGGTGGTCACTAGTACATCTTTGACTGTACTGTGATTGTGAAGGACCTTTGAATAACAGCTACCAACTACATACTGTATGTCTGATATATACATGGACCTTCTTCCCACTGCCTCTACAGGAAATCACGGTTAACCTATACAATGACGAGTATGACAACTACACCAAGTTCCCGCCCGGCTACGCCAACGGAAATTTTATCCTAGACGCGGCGCTAAAAGAGCACGAAGATGCCAAGAAAAACGGCCCCCACAGGAACTTCCGTGACCTAAATTTGGAAACAACAGAAATATAGTCGGCACTCATCACCAGGACTGAGCTACTGTAGATCCTGAAACTTCCGTGGTGGTTTTACTCTCGTGTTGACCTCTCCATCACAAATCTATGACATTGCAATTAACACAGTGGAAAAGAAAACCACCACTAAAGTAAATGAATTTACAGTATATCTAGCTAACTAGCAGATCTAATAAGATCCTCAGACTGCTAAAGATAGGACTGCGTTAGTCAACAATATTTCAACACAGTACTACTAAAAAATCCATGCCTTTAATCACAGTCACCTTAGAGAGATTGTAGAACGACTGTGTAAGATAGATCTGTTGACTAGCTGCATACCTCATGCAGGCCTCTAATGTTACTGTCAGACTGTCATTCAGTCATAAGACTGTCATACCCAGTATGAATGTAAATACATGTAACTTGCTTTCCTCTGTCACCAGTTTCTGTCACAATCACTTATATATTTTGCCAGCATTATAATTTGTCTTCCTGAAATACACATTCTACTCATACGGTTTTCAAAATGATTATGTTCTTGCCAATAGTTAAGGTGACTGCAATTTTCCCTAGTAAAAATTATCAACCACAATCTAATAGCTGATACAGGTGCCTTTGTATTAGGATATCATGATGGTTTCTGTTTTCTTTGTATAAAACACTTCTCAGGAGTTATTTCCCACTTAATCCTCATGTAAGATGTACCAAAATGTCTTGTGATTAGTGACTGTGATGTAGGAATGGTAGGACTATAGTTTCTCGACAGTCTTTTAGAATCATAAGACTGTCTTCCTGCTCAAACAATCAGGCCTCTGCATCTCTCAATATGTTGCAACAAGTTGGTTCACAGTTTGAACTGCACATGAGCAAGGTCAAAGATGAAGGCCCCCAACAGTTCTTGTATAGACCATACTGGACACCATGTCCAGATTGGTTTTGCTTATGTCTCAGAGACCTTCAATTTTGACATTTTACCCACACTGCACATGCACAGTTTAAAATATGAACCAGCTTATTCTTGCAAACTTGATAATCAAGATGACAGTATTAAGGAATCGTGTTTAGATTGTGCCTTAGTGTAATCAATCTGTCATGAAGAAGAGATGTTACAATTTTATAGAAATGTTTATTTTAAATTACCGCAGTATCAGATTAACTTGTTTTAAAGTGTCCTGTAAGTTTTATACAAAATCAAAAACCAAAATCTAGATGAATATAGTAAGAAGTGTATAAACAGGTTATACATCAGTTTTTAATTTGTTTGATCAGGTTGCAAATATTGTATATAGTAGATGGTCAACTTCTCCCCTATATAATGTGCACTTTTGAATCACATAGTGCCTTAATTATTTCTCACTCGGCTGTCTTCCTATAAGTGTCTTTAAAAGTTTTGCTTTGCTGCAATGTAATCAAATTGCACCACTTGCATATATAGAAGTTCAGAGAATTCTGATGACAAGCTGCTGTGACTGTAAGGTTTAGAAAGTTGACAATCTTCCTCCCTGGGCTAGAGTTCTACAAATATCTATCAGTAGACAGTGAAGTAGCTGGGACTGGTGCCCAGCAATGCCTGTTCGATTTTTATGCTCCTTTGTGTTTTAAAATGTATGTTTTATTTGAATGTATATATAATGTAGTTTTACCTTTTGATGGTGTCCTTGAGTTTGTATGAATTTAGTTCTTTGCAAATCAATAAAGCCAATTTTATGCATACCATGCAGGTATGGCTTTTCATTACTAACATATGCCAGCGCCTGCATTGCGCGGATCTTTAAGTTAAGAGAGACACCAGCGGGTCATTGCGGAATTGCAGTATACTTGTATGTGCACTGCGCAATTGCAACATCCAAACACTTGATATTCCCAAGGTTTTTTTAACCTCTTGATATTTCAAGAAACGTGTGGTTCAGACGGAGGCCTTTGGCTATAATCTGAACGAATTAGAATAAACAAAATCATCATAAAAACTGGGCGTTTAAATACTAGTACTAGTATTCATTGTATTACTCAATAAATGTGTAATGTCTCTATCGTGAAAACCATGCATATAATCCAAATTTTCATGGTACAAAAAAGAACAAACTCACGATATCGGCACACAATATTTTAGTCACTAATATATTTTTGTATAATGCAATTTTGCCACCATGCTATGATCCCGAAGGAAATTATTGGAGATTTTCGGGGATTTTTTTCTCTGTAAACATTGCCACAGATGCTGCGAACGGACACTGTATAATCAGACCTCTGACGTGGAGACTTACAACTAAGCTCGGCTTATGCAAATCTAATCAGATTTTGCTCAGCTAAAAATCTATTACTAGTTCCTTGTCGCACGCAGAAGAAAGGGCATGCCGCCTAGATCTAGCAGCGTGCGAAAAGTTCAATGTTGTCTTTTCACCAGTGATACGGCTTTTCTTTGTGTTCTTTACCTCGGCAATTATCAATCAACGAACAAAGAAACAAAAGGCAATAATGCGGCAAATCGCCTAGTTAGCGGCTTTTCCGTGGTGTTTGTTTAATTTGCTTTTGTTAACTACCGACACCGTTTCTAATTATTCATAACACATCCGTGCCCCCCACTAATGCCTATCCTCCGCCCAGAAAGTAATTACTAGTTTAGTACAGCATTCCATGTACCCTATATCAGAACAAGGTACTGTATATCTTTCTTGCAAGAGCACTGATCAAACATAAAACGTTGTGGGGCGCCATATCTCTTCATTCACCGTATTCTATACCTTTCTAACACTTCTGTTCAATACACCAAGTGTCTATCTCTTACTACTATATAACGAGGAATCAATACAGCTATGTAAAAGATGAATTCATAACTTATACAATCATTTTTCTGCGCCAGCTGTAGCAAAAGAGGAACCACTGCATTCTACAATGTTTGTTCTGCTTATATTTCTTTCAGTCCGGTACCCTATTTCTAACCAGACATCTTTGAACCAGCAAACCACGTGCTTGGCTTCACTGTAGATAGCCATTTTATCGTTAAATCAAATCTAGAGATTTGGAATGGTGATAGGATCTGTCTGGATTCTTTGAATAGCAGTAATCTTCCGACTACCGGTACACGGAGAGGAAGCCTATATCTAATTGATAGCATTAACGCTAAACCAACAATGGTGTTATCTAGCTACGTTTATAGCCTACCTATTTGATATTTTTAATTTCCTGTGTGTAGTTCTTCCTAGAATTGCTTTGGTAAACTTCCGTCCTTTTGTGTCAATGTGAACTTCAGCCGAAAAAAGAAGCTTAGAGGGTGGGGTCGAAATAAAAGGTAGTTCAGTTAATTTAGATACTCATTTATCAGGTTACACTTGTCTTCAGACTCATTCTCAGTCACTGATGAAAGATGGCGGATGCTGTCTGAAACGTCTGACTCTTCGGAGAATTTATCCACTTGCTTGATTTACTTTGTATTACGTAATTTACCCAGGTATTTCATCCTATAAAATGTCAACATTTCCCTTTGTATGATTGTAATGTTAATGCCATAGGTGGGAATCTGTGGGGTTTGTTTTGTTTATGACGCATTAGAGTCTGGAACACAAAAGACGATCGGTCCCTCCCTCTGTTCCTTTTGTATTCTGGAGAGTTGGTGTTTGTTGAAGTCGGGTGGGTTCCAATTCACACCAGGTAGAATGATTTATTTGCATGGGAAAACCGGGTGCGTGGAGAACTCGACCTTTTGATAAGCCGTGTAAGACAAGTGGACGGCAAATTTGTTTTCTCCGTTTGCGTCACCGTCTACATGTGTGTGTGCTTTTGATAGAATGCCTCCATTTCCTAAAAACTCTATACAATACGTCAGAAAGAGGTTCATAGATGTAGAAACGGAACAACAGCCGATATGTAGGCGTTTATTTCCAGCTTTGATTATATAAGAATGAAAGACTTTTTTGTACGTTTGTGCTCTTACAAGCTAAGTACAGGTCATGGATAAAGCAGAAGTAAAAATTACAGCAATATCCTACTAAAACTATACATACTAATGTATATAATATAAGAAGCAATGAGGAGGTAAAGAAAGAAAACACACTTAGTTCTGAAGTGAGCTTTGGATACGAAAGTGGTTACAGAAAGATACAATAAGATGATGAGAGTCAATAATGTGACCTAACAAATTTAGTCTGGGTCAACTACGGTTTATTATTACTGGCTACATCCGACTCTTTTGTACCTCCTAGCTTAGTACATATTTGAGATATACGTTTTTTTCCCCCGTGTATTTGCGTCATAGCCGAAACAGGTGAGCGGTTAGAGGGGTGATCCTCTTCAGGTACATTCCCGCTAACTCGCACACACAAAAAAGGGAGTGATCAGAAGGCGCTTAAGAGCAACCCCTTCAAAGGAAGCCGCGAAAATCTTCCTAAGACAATAGAACAGGTATTCACGGCTTGGTTTAGCGAGAAGCGATCGTCACCTATCCTCCTAATTTCCTCCACAATACCCGGCCCGGCGGCGTTTAACTTCGGCGCCCTTTCATGTGCTCTCGGACGGGCTGCCATTGGTCCGCCCTGAAAGGCACCCTTTCAAATTCGCAGTTCACTCGCTCTGGGCAATTATTTATCCCGGGCCAGAAGTGGGAAGTGGAGTATTTGCGAAGCGCCGGTCTGTGAGTCAGTGGTGTGGAATCAGCAGTAGCTAATCGGTAGTTGAGTAGAACAGGCACGATGTTCGCCCGGGTCTTCTGGTCTATGTCGGTCCTAGTGGCCGTTCTGTCCGGGACGGCGGATTCAAATGGGTGGTGAGTGAAGTCAGTCTACAGAAGTTTCCAACTGTTCCTTTTATTTTTTTGATAGAAACTATGAGTCTTACATTGTTGTAGCGCAGAGAAGTTGTGTGAGACTACAGAGGTTTTACTGTGTTGACAGAAAATGACGAATTCTGATCGTCTGATTTCCACAGGACCCTACAGAACAACATCTTGATCACAGGACCCAAGGTAAGATGTGTTATATTACCTCCGCTCTCTTATTGTTAAAAGATCTTGGATTACTTTACGAGCTGACCCATTCCCGAATCGATACAAACATGGAGGGCTTCTCCCTACAAAGTCACATGGAGACCGATAATGGGGTCCCTATTTAGTATGTGTAATCAATTAACTTCTGACGCGTAAACGCAGTGAGTTTTAATCAGTTGAAACATTTCGAAAAGGTCGTGCCTGTAAAAAAGGGGGGACGAGGCGGGCTTGCACCACGTGTAGGCTGCATAGGGAATGTGAAATGTAAGATTCACGCGGAGGGGGGATGGCAAATATTCATACGGCTTCCCAGCCCGTCTGACGTCTGATCCATCATCGGCGGGCGGGCGGAGAGAGGCTTGTTTTAACGAGAGGAGAGCCGCTTGTCGTCCTCTAGCGCGCCGTGACCCGGATCGAGACACGGCCAAGCATCGGGCCCTCTCAGGTGTTAATATCGAATTTAGTGCTTGTTTATAGAATGTATTTCAGCACACCGTGTATGTTTACATGTTCCGCTCTTAGCCAGCTTTATCCGCGGCGGATAGAGCTTCTCTCGGTGGGCTTTTGATAGCCCATCGGACCGGGCTGGTGTGATATCGTTGCGGAGTCACCAGCAAGTCTTTTCAATATGCACGCCGCAAAAGTTAGCAGACAGAGAGTTTGGCGCGCCCAAGGACGTAGTGACCAGGCTAGGCGCGACTGTGTGGACAGGCAGCGGAGTGTGTGATTCCTTCCTCCCGAAGCTTGGTTGATAAGTTATCGGCGCGTAGCAATGTGTGTGCCCATATTGAATTCAGACCATGTTGTTATGTTTTCTTAGCCAAATCCCCCCTCTTTGTACTTACGTTCCGACGAGCCGCTTGCACCAACTTCATGTTCTCGTGGATCGATACAAATAGCTCCATCGCAAAGTAGAAATGTTTCTCCAATTCGGCTTCCTTTGGGGATAAATTTTTAGCTCCCTCCCGACTGTTCATAATAAAAGTTCTAAAATCTTGGTCACTGTCGTCGACGTATTCACTAAGACAACAGCAACAACAATAACAAAGAAAAATAAAAGGCCCAAATCCATTGGCTACTTCAAAATCTTTCCGGACATTGAGATTGTATGTTGGACAGTTAATAGATAGCTTTGCTCAGTGACTGGCACTCATCTCAATTTTACATCGCTCTTCGCTTCTTGGACTTGGCGTTATACTTATTTTCGGGACTACGTTAGAGACACTGACTTTTACATTGCAATGGTTCTAATTTACACGGATGACCCACTTGTTATCAACAACACGGAACATTTGAACAGGGGAAAATGTAATCGCAAAGAAAATAGGTGCAAGTTAAGTTAAATCTGTGTGTTTTCCTGTCTCTATGAAAACCTACAAGTCGGAAGTCATGGTCGCTTGAACCTAAGAGAGTGAGGCAAGCGCCGCGGGTTTTATCGATCCCTTAGTAGACTTTGTCCTTGTTCCTGTAGCCGCCACAGCGAACCTGGACATAATGGTCCTCCAGAAATACTTACAACGCTGTTTCCATAGTGACGTTATTCTGTAACATGGCTCGGCTGGGGGTAAAAACTTGCTCTCTGGTCTGTGAAAAATGCCGTTGTCTTTTTTTCATTGTTTTTTTTTTCGTGTGGCGATTATTGCATATTTTTTCCCACGTCCAAAACACCATTGTTCTGTGCGTCGACGTCAGGTCATTACCATGTGTAAGGTTGCCATTGCATATTGTCAGTCGAACAGCGTGCTTGAGGATGCCGAGGGGTTTATGTAGAAATATGTAAAATTTCAATATCGTATGAAAGATGTAGGGTTAGGGAAAGCAAGGCAAATATGTCAGGTATGAAAACTGCCTCGGGCGAAGACACTATGACGAACTTGCTGGAAGGACACCAACACAAACCGAGGTTGTTGTGAAAACGTACTTCACTGTCTTCTGTGTTCACATCCTGAAGCATCCCGAAAACACAATGGATGTATCATCAAGACACACAATTCGCCGTGCCCTTTTAGTTATTTAAAGCTTGCACGTTTCAACAGAGCACTTTGTGATGTTTTGTTGATATTCTCCACCGGCACTTCGCACTTTTACGTTTGGGCATGACGGCATGGCATGGCTTGTTTAGTAGACATTGTCGATATCAACAGTCCTCCAATTACATTACTACACAGAATAGCGCAATGTTTGAAAACGATGCGGGTAGATTGTATCTTTTCTTTCCGTATTGTTTGGCCCTTTTCAGGTGGCAACACCCCAAACCACTCCTGCTCGACTGGCCACAGTAGTTTTGTGTTTCTTGTTTCTTTTCACCTTTCGCACTTTACACGGAGGCTGCTATCGTGCGTCAACAGAACAAGTGATCACAACTCTAAACCACTCCGAAACACAAGTAGCCTGGCTGGTTTATATTGGGTACAGCGATTGCTAATAAAGCTAAGATCTAATCACTAGAGTTAAGCACGATGCATTAGTGGCTATGTAATCCATGACCCCAGGTACACAAGACAATGCTTCCCTGTGTCGGACCAAGCCTTGTATACAGTAAACCCCTCCGTGTGAATGCCTGCCATTGATAGATCATGGCTACCGGTCGCACTGATATTCTGATGGGGCGAAATAATGGATCTGGTAGCTGCAATATAAACAAACATGCACACGCCACTGGGCCGCTCGGATGGGCAGATATATTCTGTCAGCCTGACGTAATACGAATGGACAGATGTTTGCGCTGCTATTCAGGCCCCAATCTTATCTTTCCGCATCTCTGAAACTCAAGTATTCGTCGATAATCGTTCCGTAGCGATGATACGATAAGGGGAAACGCCACGGAACACTGGCTGGACGCACTTTCGCACCCGCTTTCCCACGGAGACATGTGTGCACCAAAACCCATCCATCAATTATGATTTTGACATTGGCGCGCCCCTGACCGACATCCGGTCCGGACAACATACGGCCGAGCTCGACGGGAGGACATTTTGTTGTAGCACCATTTTGTCACGCCATTAAAAAAAAAACTCCCCAGGCTCAGAGGTTGGCTATCTCTTACCATCGGTAACTTCTTTTGTCTTGAAATGTGACGAACAAATGCTTAACACTTGCAGTAAAACACGTCAACAAATACCACTACTTCATTAGACCATAGACAGAGTGACCTGATACTAATAGTCAGACAAGGATGCGAAGGCGCTTCCACTTAATTTTCCACGCAAGCCTAAAGGTATTTGAATCATCGTAGCTGCTGTCAAATCATTTCAAACGCTACCACCGGACCAAATACTTGCACATGTTGCTATTGGTATTCCTTTTGTCGGGTATCTTCGTCGAGTGTAAATCTCACTTGATAAAATGAAATCGAAGAGCAGATGAGGACAGGGATCATCAGACAGAGAGGACCTCCCTCGTAGTGTCCACAGTGTCAGACGACTAACAGCGCATCGGCATCTGTCTAAAACTTTTTTCAGTGTCGCATATGAAAATGGCGTGACGCAAAACTCGTGCCCCTTTTAGGTTTCAAATGAACGCAAAAAACGATAATTAGTCGCAACTATTTCTTAAACTTTTATGGACCCTCGTCATTTACTTGGCTCAACTGTCATTCATTCTGTAACTCACATTGTATGATCAACTCGACATATTCTCTACTACATTCTATATTCTACTTGAAAAGTCTGCTGTTGGACTTTGAGTTGTTTGGACCTTTTTCTGTCTCCTGTCTAACGATTGCGTTGTAAATTTTGACACCAGTCGTCCTTCCAGGCTTCCCTGACGTACGCGAGCAGCGTGGCGGCCGGCGCACAGACCGCCATGGAGGAGTGCAAGTACCAGTTCTCCTGGGACAGGTGGAACTGTACCGACAACGCCCTGGCCATGTTCAAACCCAACACCCTACCCGGTGAGTACTGAATGAATGTCTTTATTTCAGGTATTCACCCATATAAAACAACAATACAAACATAGAAACACAAACTATACATACAGGATCTTATATACATTTTTTTAAAGAGTTTCTATACTGACAATCAGACCTTAGCAGACATTGTATTATGCTATTGTTGGTGTTGTTTAGCCTATTAGTACTAGTAAAGGAATAGCATAACTTTCTGCGTCTGGCATCAGAAGTGTCAGTAGTTTCGTGAACAAACATAGCACTTGCACTGCACCATCTTGCATTATTATATGCCACCCTACATTTGGCAAGCACTTACTCTCTTCTGTAGAATTTGTTCCTATCGCTACGGGGGTTAGATAGTGTGAATGATTAAGGTCCAAGTCGGATTCGGGAAGGGTTATTTTCAAACTCAGCTCTGAAACTGATTCAAATCCAATGTAAAAAGTCCCAATGTGTACGTAGGGCTCGTGAGAGCCGACAAGCAAGTTCATATGTGCCACTTAAAGATAGCTGAAGAGTAACCAAACTAACGTTCACCAGGCATTATGAACAATAAAAAAAAATTGAATTTCTCTGTTAGCGACGTAGAAAGCACGTTCACATTCTGGGCTACTTGCACTTGATAACGCGTTGTATTTTTGGAAAGTATCCTCATCCCAAAACTTGCTCCTCGTTGAATTAAATACAAGATATTGCCGAAAAAATTACGAACATGAAGTTAAAATAATACATAGGTCGGACATTTGGTGATGCCTTTTAAACTAACACGAGGCTTTCATATATAAAAGTTGTTGGATTTTTTTATCTGTCTTCTTTTTTACCGTATCTTATTTGGTATTACCGTATCCTATTCTACCACCCACAAAGCCCTCCCCCCATGTTACATATGTACAGAAAGTGTTGCGGTTTTAGTTGTGAAGACCCATGTCCTGTTCTAATGACCTACAGGTGATAGGGTCATCCCCCTTCTCTTCCTGAGCAAAACAATGTGAGAATGTGTGCCGGGTGTGGTCGTATCTACGAGTATACTGTTTACGTTCCTATTGACCTGGTCACATACGTACGATCGTCGTACGATCGCAAAATTTGGGTTAGTCATGAACAGTGTATATGGGAGCTACATATAGAAAGTCACAGTACGTTTCATCAGTAGTTATTGTACAAGACAGAACCATAAGATTATTTGTAGATCGTTACAACATCTGGTCGGATAGTGAATATACGGAATGCATATGTATCTCCATGTATTGAAGGAAAGTGCGTCGCTGTGTAGAGCATATCGTGGTCGTGTATTGATATGGAGGCGGGTAGATGTGTTGTCGGATCGTCTGGCTTAGTTTGATACCCTTCCGTGACAAACACCTAAGCCCAGGCAATCCTCCTGCCAAGCTAGTCTCACCTGTGCCCAGGTATTCCGCGGTAGTGACAGGGGAGACCGCTAAGGACATGACGTTGGGTCAGACATGTAGCGTACATTCTAACAGTGTAGTTGTAGTACAAGTCGTATTTTCGGTCTGTCGTGCTTATGTAGAACCGCTATCCCTTGCTCATCTTTGGGACAACGTTGATGCGTCGACAGCACCTGAGCGAGGTAGAACAAAGGCGTTTTTGTGTGCGAGAGACGGTGGTGGCTTAACATTGGGTGTGTACCGTGTCAGGAGGGCTCGGGATTTAAACATGTAAACTTGACTTCCGCAAACTTCCAGAGTGTTAAGTGCCCAATCAGAGGTGTATAGCGTGCCCTCGACAGGAAGCTAGAAGCACAGCCGGGTGACCACATGCGAGGGCTAATGTTCCACCGGGAAACCTTACCTGTTGGTGTACCTGTGCGGGATGGGGCGGAGGTACACAGGTGTTCTGTCAGAACACAACATGCGCCACTCACTGGTCCACCTGACGTCGTTATTGCAGCCACAGGCCAGAGTTCCCCTCCAAATGTGAGCCAAAAAACGGGTAAATTCTCCCCAGAGCCAGTGTTGTGACCAGTTCCCGTATTCACCTTGTGATGGACAGGTTTCCCACTTTGTTTACTGTAACATGACCGGAAAGAGCCCCGGCATTTGATTTCACTGCCT
This sequence comes from Branchiostoma floridae x Branchiostoma japonicum, assembly GCA_013266295.2. NCBI lineage: Eukaryota > Metazoa > Chordata > Leptocardii > Amphioxiformes > Branchiostomatidae > Branchiostoma > Branchiostoma floridae x Branchiostoma japonicum. The sequence goes on along the minus strand of CM023837.1, from coordinate 4,913,975 downwards.
TGTTTTGGTACAAATATCGCGGATAAAGGGATAAAAGTTGGAAATCCCTGACTTCCACTACAGTCACGGTTTGCACAACAATCAACGTTTGTTTTTTGGCCCGTGACTTTTTTCAGTGGCTGGCAGTGCGGGTGTGTTTTGGTGCAAGGGGTCGGTGTGCGCTCAGACGCTTGACTTTGTTGATTTTTGCTCTTTCTCATGCCTTCAAAGGTATCGAGCCATCGCTGTGACCAACACAAGTGCACGGTGCGTTTGGAAACAGGGAGGGGGGAGGTTTGAGTTCCACACCTTTGTGCCCCCTCCCTTAGTAATCCTCACTCAGTATTGATATTGAGGTCACCGAGTCCTTCTTCTTTCGAGCCATGATTGATTTATGTGTCAAGGTAATCTTCCTGGGGGGCTAGGGGCAAAATATCGCAACACAAAACTGTCAACTCTTATGTGATGCATTATCATTGCATACGGCACTAGACAGCCCAATTTTAGGTCACACTGCTAGAATACGCACACGTTTGACTGATAGGGATGACTCACAGATTTGGCGAAAATGACAGTAAAGTAACTACTTGACTGCAGTTAGGTTTTATGATAAATGATATTACAGATCATGTTTGTTTTGAGAAAAAAATGAAAGTTACGTCGTCGTTTTGGGACAGGACTTCAGAAGGGAACGCCGACGAGTCGGTGTCGGTGATGTGGTCCGGCTACATGCGGGACAACGGAAATTACCTGGGCGGCGGGAGATCACCAGGAAAGGGGCGCCTTAATCTGCCATTGGGATCAAAGATACAGTAACTAGGCCACCCAGAAAAAACTTGCCAACCGTAACAACGTTCCCACACGATGGATGACATGGGTCTGTAAGTTCCACCTAGCTCTGAAATAATGACCAGTCGCTGGTCTTTGTCGCCTTGGGAATCGGAGGTGTCTTTGTGATAAGCGAAAGAAGATGGGCAATGTCCTCCGATTGGCGTTTTCATGTTATTATTCAATTTTTGTGCTGTTAATGTACTTTACTGACACAGTGCCTGATCGGCAGTAAAAAAAATAGCGCAATTTCAAGACACTGAAGAAGAAAGATCGCATCATCTACCCTAGACTGCTTGGCAGGATTTTATTCAGGTCTGTGAAACCATATGTGTTCTGCGTCATGAATTTGTATAGTTCCACCACACGCGTTGCACCCCCTGCTCCTTCATATTCATTCCGTTGCAGTTTTGTTGTGTTTTTTAAAAGAAACTGCTCATTAATAAAGAATAACGCGATTGCAAGCCTGAAATGCTACATTTGGTCACATGTACAGCTTGTTGTGTTAGGACACGGTCACATTCGTCGTACGACCGCAAACTGAATGCATTATTGGGATAGTCGTGCATGTGTCCTGCAAAATTCAGCTGTCTAACTCTTGTTACGGGAAAGTCTGTCTTACTGTTAGATCATCGAGCTCGTCGGCGATTGGGTCTGTCACAGCGTAATTGAAAATTCTACGACATTATAAATCGTACGACGGCCAACGACAAATGTGGCCACACCGTAAGCAACAGGGCAAGCTGTTGGACTACGACGAAACCCATATCCTCCAGATACTTTCGGCAAATATGGTACCAGCTGCACGACGAACAGACTCGACAGACAGGATTTAGGCTTCGTGGCCTGTGTCTAAAACTCGCATGTCCGTCCTAACTCTACAAATCCCCACGTCACCTGTTTCCCCATGTGGTAAAAGCTACGGAGATATGAATTTTTATTTCTTCGCGCTTGCTGGTGTAGTTGTTTTTCACCTGGCTTGTCACATTCTCAGTCCCCGAGTCCTCAAACATCCCGGGGAGTTGTTCTCTGTAACAGCTGTCCTACTTTGATTCAAGCCGGTGTCAAATGTGTAAATACGCCTACATCGCCTTTATTATATTTATCAACTACATTCCTTACAGGAGCTTTGACACATTCACACAAGTATTGGGAAACGAGGCCCCTTATACAAGGACGATCGCCACAGCTGCGATGTCATGTTGACTGACTGGGTGGGGTTCGATTCTCTTGTCCGCTCTAATAATACGGGTTTCTTAATTTTCTATTAAACATTAAGTCGAATAACATTCTGGGATTAGACTTAAAGCTTAAGGGCACAGATTGTGGCAATCGTATGTTGTGTTGTTGTTGTACCAATGTCGTAAGTGGTGACATCGTGTTAGTATTTCGAAGACAATCAGGCAAGTGACGTCGACGAAAACACACGTAACGTGTGTAACACATGATGGTGTTTATTTTAGCTGATTTCTATGCAGAGCACGGGATATTATCACTGTAGTGAGATGTATGTACTTCATGCTGTTTTGTTTTTCTGTGGTGGCTACATGTCTGTGCCCCCCCCCCCCCCCATCCATCCATAAACCCTGGCGGTCGGACAGTTTACGTTGCCATCCATCAGCGGCTCTGTCGTCTGACAGGAGAACACAGCGCCGTCCGCCCTGTCCGCGCTCCAGCGCCCCTCAACAACGCAGACAGGGAAGTCACTGACAGCCCGGACAAACACTGCACGTCAAACAACCGCCCACCTGTGCAGAAAATCATTTAACGGGGATTAAATGCTCCTTTACTTTAAAGAAATATAATATTGATCGCCAGGTACGGTGGCAAGATGACTTTCGGCAGGCAGGATGTAAAGGTGGGCTTGCCCCCACACGCCATTGGCTCTGTGCTCCAGATCCGATTCAGTAGCGGGAGGGCACGTATGAAAGCTATTATTTACACCGTGTAGTATGTCAGAAACATAATAATCGTCTACCTATTCACAGGACTAAAACTGACGCCACGCGCTTTTATAATTTTTCACAGGTTTTCAACACCTCTTTAGTTTGTAATCGCGGACTGGAAATATTTATCTGTCTTGGATATGAGTTTTTTGTGGGCTTCTCAATTTTCTTCGAATGGCACAGTGCCCACTGCTTTTTATAAAGGAGCGGGCAGATGAAAACAAGACGACGTCGCAGCGAGTTGGCGAAGATGTCTTGGTTCTTGCCATAACCGTTTCTCTGCATCTTAACTGTCGGGGACGTGTTTTTCTTAGCAGGGGGACTTAGGATTCTACGTAAGCCGCGCCGTTTTAGAGAAGTAAAGCCCACAAAAATGGCAGGGAACAAGGGCAAGAGAAACAAAGTCAAGGACACAATGTCTTTGGTATGTCGGAGAGAAAACTGACCTGAAAAATACGGCGGCTAATTTTCCATGTGGGTGCGTATAGGCAGTGGACACAGCGGTTGCTGCAATGTGGGAATGAATGGCCGTCCGTGAGAAGCTTTGGGTTGCCGGTGCAGCCAGGTGATGAGGGATATGGGGAATGCCCACACACGAGATAAAGCCTCTCCACGCCGCTGTTAGCGCCATGATGAGCGGAACGGGACCTTTTCACCGGTGTGTCAATCACTCGTCGCGTTACCGTGCTCACCGGCGGGCCCTGCTTACAGCCAACCTGCCTACTCTCCAGCTAGGCTTGCTTTGGACGCTTTTTGTCAGCTTCTCTCTGGGTATACTGGTCTAAATACCCGAAGAAAGGCTGGCAAAATAGAAAGCTCAACAAAACGCATAAAAACGTCTAAAACAAGCCGAACCTCTCCTAAAAAACTAATACCTGCCGACATTCCCTGATTTTAACTGAACTATAGGAGCGTATCTACATCCCAGCATCCCTTTACTCGTCAAAATGAGATGCAAGTACTCTAACGTTATTGATGTCGCCACCTTTCCTGAAGTAGGTTGTTGAACCCTTAAAGCGAAAACAAAAGACGTGGTCCAGTGCATTTGGGTCCAAATGTCTAGACATGTTACTTATATAAGAATCTTTCAAAGATGGTCGAACTAATAAGGTGCTAGCCTGATTAAGAGGGGCCCGGTAAAGCCATGGACGGCAGAGTTTGGTGTTACACAGACTATATAAGGTGCGATTGTGGAAAACACAACGGTTATAAATAGTATATTGAAGAGTTGACTACGGGACAGCTGTGTTTGCCGGATATTTTCCTCTGGTCTAGACTAAGCACCGTGGAGTTCAGTGATACAGATAATCGGACTGCCTTACTGCTTGTCTAGTTCTGCCATACAAATCCGAGATGACGGACCCGGCACCCTTCCAACTCAGCTCTGTCCTGTTTGTTTAACTTGTGTTTGTTTATGTATTTGGCATTCTGTAGCAATATCCCTTGTTTTGGTCCTTTAAGAAGGGAGGATGTCAGATGGTAATTACTATGAGACTACCAAGCATATAAACATGCAGAACTTAGACAAACAAAACGGAGGTCCTACACCTAGGCCTACGGCATAGAAGTGCCATTCTCATAACATTTGAAGTGTTAAAACGTTCCCTCGTGATTTCAACACTTTTCAGTAGACAAAGACACACCATATTTTGCAGTTTGCTTGGCCACAGACAGCACTTTCTCTTCTTTAATTCTTCAGTTCTTGTAGAGAGACTGCGTTGACAGTCACATGATATGACGTTGACTTTTCCTTTTGTTTTTCAGCCAATCGGGAGACGTCTTTCGTGCACGCCATTAGCGCCGCCGGTGTGATGTACGTCCTGACCAGGAACTGCAGCAAGGGCGCTTTCGAGCAATGCGGCTGCGACGTGACCAACAACGGGAAAAGTAAGGGCGACTTGTCACCTCAAGATTTCCTGTCCCATTATCTGGCAGTAATATTCACCCCTTTCCCTACTCTCATATTTCCCTGAGAGGCTGGTTACCACAGATTGACCTTAAGGTCAAATTGGTAGGAAATAATGGCTGACAGTAAGTGATGGGCACCATCCACGCAATTCTCTTGCTTAGCGCTCTTTTCACAACAATGTTTCTGTCCTATTAGGCCCAGTGAAAGTACGTCAGAACATCTCCTTGCTTGTGCCAATAAATCCCCCCCCCCCAAAAAAGTCTCAAATGCTTCCCACAGGTTTGAAATCTCCTATGTCTTGTTTTCTCTTAATTTTCAAGCAGATCTTTCGGTGGCTGCAAGACAGTATCAAATTGGCCAGGCAGTATCCATTTGCCAGACAGTTACCATTTGCTATCCGACAGCTGGCATTAAAAAAAGTTACCAGTACAAAAAAGAAAGCCCGATAAAAACGCCTAAAACACGTCAAGCCCAAACCTCTGCTTGGAGAGTAGTTTTCTCTTGTTTGATCATCTCTCTTATGTTATTTGTCTGTGCCCAGCAGAAGCGGAAGGCGGTTGGACGTGGGGCGGCTGTAGCGACGACATCGCCTTCGGGGAGAGGATCTCCAAGATGTACTCAGACGGAGTGGAGAACGGTCAGGACGCCCGGGCTGCTATGAACCTGCACAATAACGACGTCGGCAGGAAGGCAAGTCATCTTTTCTAACTTCTTGTCGTTTTCAAACTGTCCGCCTCTTAGGGCTCGGTCGCGTGCGTCGTACGATTATCGAACGATGGCCTACTGAGGGCATTCTTGGGATAGTCGTGCATGTGTCCTGCAAAATTCAGCTACTTTTGTTACGGAAATGGTTGCCTTGGATACTTGTCGGTGGTTGCTTCTGTTACAGCCTACGTGAAAATTTCCCTGCATAAAAATCCAGGTGCACTGGCTGTAATTATGACAAACGCATTACCTTAAGCCTTCATTACCCAATGTACATAGCTAAAGACCCGGCAGCGTAGTTTTAAATTAACCCTGCGACCTTCGATGCTAGAACTTTGTGTAAGCCGCTTGTATTACGTCTGGAAGATTACATCTTTCCCACGGTAGTGACAGGCCTGTCTGGTCGGCCATCATTCCACACTTCCCCCCGATATGACCTCGTCCTTCCATCGGCGGAGGACGGCGCAACTCATCCGTGACAGCGCTGGTGTTCTCTCCAAATTTCGTCTTAGTTCCAGGGTCTACACAAGCCAACTCCTCGGCTCCAGGGCCAGCATGCCCCCAAGGAAATTTTGGAACCGGAAATTTTACCACAGACACTCTGAGCTGCTTCTTAGTCTGTAGCCTAGTTCCCAGCCTATTCTAGCTCCGGTTTGCCCCTTCGATCGCTTCTCTTGACAAATTCTGGGGAGGAGCGAACCAGGGCTAAAATACGATGGATACCAGCTACATTTGTACTTATATGGTTCATAAAATACAATCTCACTCCTTGAAGCAACGGATTCAGAATTATAAGATAGTCTGTTACCAGATCTTTGGCTAGAAGCGAGTCGATATTAAAGTTTGTGATTTTTCATGCGATTCTAATGAGCGGTGTTCATGTTTTTTCTGCCCATGTAGGCGGTGAGACAGACCATGAAGCGGGTGTGTAAGTGTCATGGCGTGTCTGGCAGCTGCACCACCAAGACCTGCTGGCTCCAGCTCGCTGACTTTCGCGCCATTGGCGTCTTCCTCAAGAAGAAGTACAAGAAGGCGGACAAGGTGGACTACGTGCGTGGCCAGTTGACGGAGAACAACAGCGCCAGCTCTAAGAGAAACACCGGGCTGAAGAAGGACATGGTTTTCCTGGAGGATTCTCCCGACTACTGCAGGGAGAACCTCACGGTGGGCTCGCGGGGAACCCTGGGAAGGGAATGTCTCCGCGGCGGGAAAAACAGGGACAAGTACGAGAAGAAGAGTTGCAAACGCCTGTGTAAAGACTGTGGATACGTTCCGAAAAGGATCACGACTGAAGTTACCAGCAGCTGCAACTGCAAGTTCCACTGGTGTTGTTCCGTCAAGTGCTCGCAGTGCACCAAGACCGTCACCAAATACATTTGCGTCCAGAGGGAAAGCAAAAACCGGAGGAAAAACGTCAGGAAAAAGTCCAAGCAGCGGAGAAGAAACAGGGATAACAACTAGATACACAAATACGATATGAATGAACTTGTTGCTTAGACACGGCTTTTGGCAACGCCTCTGTGGCGCGGCCTTTGCGACAAACCATTAGATGGTAGAGTCGGAATAACCGGAAATGAAACATGTAATCGCAGAAGAAGGCATTTAATTTATACCGGAAACGGAATTTGACGTGGAGCCCACGTTCTTTGACGTGACTGTCTTGACAGGTTCCTAATGATGTACATAATTGTCAAGACTACATGACTGACATTATTTATTTGGTGAGGTTGTACTTGCCCAAAATGAATATTTCTTCTTGTAAATAAATGATAAACTACCTCCTTGCTGATGACTGGTTCTTGTCTCAGGTAGCCTTTGATCTAAATGCTATGGTTATATCTTCTACGAAATGACGGCCATCGTTACCCGTTATGTTCGCAAAATACATATATTTAGAGACAATTTAATATGTAATGGGTAGGATCTAGGTAGTTCATGCCATTTCACATGAATGAAATAGTAATTTTACTTATTGATTATGAAAATTAATAGCCCCGAGCTGTTCATCATAAACCAAGAATCATACAAATCCGTTCAAGTTATCCTGTTTCAAAGTTTCCAACAAAATCACGCCTGTAGTTCCCAGAAAAGTTGCCAGAGCCCAAAGATAACGTCTTATGCCATCAGCTACCTGCCACTCAAAAATCGTGACTATAGATATTAAAAACATCAGATACATGTATCAAAACTGGAAGTTCATCTGCAGTACCACAGAAAGCCGCTAGAAGATGTCTTTTGTTTTGTCGACTCGACACATACTATACACTATACATAAAACTTCTTGAATTAAGTATGCCATTAAAGCGATTAACCACAAACAAAGACGACCTTAAAAAATAAACGGTACCGAAAACATAACTTTATTGTTGAAGGTAACAAACGACAAAATCGCCAGTTCTGTCACCCTGGTAATAGTTCAGGTACTAGCCCCAGTATTACACATTACACAGACTTGTCTCTCTGGCAATCGAGGAAGGTTGGTACACTTCTTGAGTTCAGATCCCGCAGTTAACCACATAGGATGAGAACAATAGATTCGTGCTTTCCGCTCCCCATCGAACAAAGAGGTACACGAAGAACAGGTTAACCCATGCACAAGCCAGTGTTTAGTCGCCCACTGTGCGGATTGTACAGTTTGTTGAGCTCGCCCGATTCTTTAGCCTTTGGCATCCTTCCCGTTTGTCAAATCGCCTGCATTCTCTGCCACTGAAAAGACTATTGCTTCCGGGCAGAAACCTAGCTACCGCACATCTTCTCCATTGTCCGTCCTCGGTGGGAGTCGGGCGGGATGACAACCCGTCACAGGCCACGTCAAGTTTCTTTAGCCGGGGGAACAGGCCTATTTTGCAAACAATTAATGAATAATTATTAAATCCAACCGGTTGGAAGTGCTCATTCATACAGAGTGGCTTTTGTTTTCCACGCGCGGCAATGGGAGCTGTCAGTCAAAGCGTGTTTGTGTGGCAGTGTGTATGGGCTTTCACAGACCACTACAGCTTACCTCCGCTTCTGGGGAGGAGATGTAGGCCTCTTAAAAACAAGATCAAGAATTAATGTAGTTTTTTTGTGAAGCAATAAACTATGTTAACGCAGCTAAGACCCCTTCATGTTATACCAAGGACATTATATATATATATATATATTCCTACATACCTATGTAATGTCCTTCGTTAAACATTCCTCTCTGTACTCTGACATCAGATTTGAGATAGGTAGATAATATAACCCATAAAATATATTTGTTGTGTCCAAAGGCTCTGGTTGTTCTCTTGATAACGCATAATTGTTCCAGTTTCTTTGACATTCTTTAGGCTCCCCAAATTTTATCTGTTTCTGCACATCATTTAATCATTCCATCCACCCTTGTACTGGCTATTAGCTCGCTATACTAGCACGTCGGCAGAACGTACTGTGCCTGTGCGAAACAGTGTTGGCTGTTTGGTCAACGTTGCATCATAATTTTGTCCGTTGCATATCTTTTCCTATACAACATTTGAAAACTATAGACGGGATGTCATTCTTAAATACGTGAACATATGTTCCGCCGAAGTACTATGCACATTTACGTTCCGAGTTTCGCACAGGCGCAGTACATACTGCTGATGTGCTGCTCAGATCGGACAACCTCTAACGCGGGTGAACATGAATTTATTCGCTACTTAGACTTAGTTTGGGACGTCCAAAGTTCCACTCATAGATTGACGATTGATGCGGATGGTAACATTCTGCTGAAAAGTCGAAGCTACTTTACGATACAAACTCCCAAAGACTGTTCCCACGTCAGAGCAGACCTCAATCTCTAGAACACACAAATTCCTGACTTCGCGTGCCCGGTGGTTTTACACGCGCTGAGGGCCCGGAGAATGCTGACTATTTTGTTTGTGACAGGTAAATAGTGCGATCTGTGTCACAAATAAATACCATGGGCACGCAGACAGACAGGCCGGTCGGGTCTAGTTCTGTAAAGAGTGCAGACACACGCAAAGTAAAGGTTATACCGGGGAGGGGCAAACATAGGATTGACAGGACGGTCCACAGACAAGTAACACCTGAAATATTGGTGTTCTACTTTTACTGTAACGACGAGAGGTCGGCTTAAAACGACACATTAATCAACGATGTTGCCAACGATGAGTTCATGCACAGTTCGCCATTGTTTAGAAAGTCACACAAATCATTGTTTTTAAAGTACATAACTATAACCAATATATTTCAAGATTTTACATGTTTTTTTTTACACAGTTGTGACAAACATTAATAGCTAGAACATAAGTGCATTGTTTTACGGCGCCATCACACACAATGATCAAACAACAAACGCAGGTAACGCCAGGGCGACAACTAAGTTGTTTGCAATACTAGTTAAACCTGCAAGATGGCGCCAATGATAAAAGAAATATGTACCTTAGTATTGGTTATCGTACAACAGTTCAATGTTGATACTTTTGGTGTCAAAGGTTTTGTAATTAAGTTGGCCTAAGTGTGTAACATTTCTGACATTTTGTGACAAGTTGCAAAAAATGCGGGAAAATGGATATCAACGACGTATTACAAACTAGAGGCCTGGTGCAGTCTTTTAAAAATGTTCATAGATTTTTGAGCTGAAGTTGCGACATTCTACCCCGGATGTTGGCCAGTGTACGTGGCGGGAGCGTCAGCTGAACGCACGTGACCGGATCCGGACCAATCCCGTCTTCAGCCTCCATCAGCCCGGGGTACAGCGCCAACAGCACCATACGGAATATCTGTAAAGAGCGAGGAAAGGGTAAAAATGTATTAGAAGGAGGTATTTTGGTGTTTGCTTGCACCTCTCTCTCTCTCTCTCTCTCTGTGTGTGTGTGTGTGTGTGTGTGTGTGACTGTGTCTGTGTGTCTGTGTGTGTGTCTGTCTGTGTCTGTCTGTCTGCGTGTGTGTCTGTGTGTGTCTGTGCATGTACATGTACGTGTTTTATTATTTTTTTTACCTAGTACTTGTGGCCAGTTGCATGTGATGATATTTTGCGTCTGGGTAGGTCTTTCCAGGCAAGTGTTTCATGGTTTTCGATTTAAGCAACATGATAATCGCAATCGATCAAGTGAAAACAAAGCGCACAAGCTCGGGTTTCTCTACGCCACGAAACATCACGGTCTTCAAGTTCGCGTAGAATGCTAATGCACTTAAAGTGCGCCGTTCTGTGATATGGCATCGACCGTTCCAAATGGCCACTCTTTAATATGACTTTATACGAGACAGAAATTTAGCTTCACCGCCAAAACGTTTGACAGCGAAACTTCTCGGCAGCGACATATTCTGATACATGTACCCACATTTCTAGCTGAAATTGACATGTATATTCACAAACGTACGAGGTAGCAGAACAGCAGCCACATGCCGAAGCTAACACAGCCGACACACGCCCTGAACAGCCCGCCACAGTCACCACCACGGCCACGGCACCTGCTGCAAATGTAACTCTCTTCATTTCCCTCCGTGGGCTGCGTCATCTCGTCACTGATCCGTGCTTTCTTTGTTTGTTTTTGTCTGTATAGCTTTCTCCTGGTCCTCATATCTCCCTGGCTGACTGGGATGGCGACAAATATTTCTGCCTGTGTTTAGTTCTGTATCATGTAGTTGGGTGACTTTTATTATGACTGAGTGTATTCTGTCGTCATTAAAACAAAGGACAGGTAGAACTTCAGATGTCAAATGTCAACCAATCAGCAGTTGTTAAAGTTGATGCCGTTCTAGAACGAACACAAACCTTCCGCCGTTCGTAGTCATGGAACAACAAGATTCCATACCCCGTGAGGACATTCAGGCAAGGAAACACTCGGGACAATATTTCGTTCAATGCATGACAGCAACGAGCGGTGGGGGAGGGGGAAAAGTTGAAGAAGGGGAAGAGTGGTGGGGGAGGGGGGAAATTGAGGAAGGGGAAGAGTAGGAAGGGGGGTGGCGGAAAGCGTTGACCTAGCTCGTAATGCAATTGGCAAAAACACAAGAAAGACCATGTACAATGAAATTTGTAACTGCAACTTCTTTTCATATCTAGAAAACTTCAGAAACAAGTACATACAAGCAAATCACCAGAACATGGAACGAAAAACAACCATGGAAACACAAATACCTAATAAACACATGGTCAAATTCACAAAATATTTCTGCGAATGAAATAATACCCTTTTCTTTAGATGACAGTGCTCAAGATGGATTCTACAGTGCGCAAATTTACATTAGCTTCTATAGAGCTACTTGAAGACAGATGAAGATGTAGCAATATCTTTGCTTCATACAATGGATGTATCAATTTGCTACTATAAACACTATGCAGATCTACACTGGCCTCCATTGTACTAGGGGTGTAAATGTTACACAGAAAACAGCCAAATCTACATTGCAAAAGTCAGCAAATGAACTGCAAGAAAACATTGTGCTTGACCACCCTGTACTGGGGATCTAAAAATTGTAATAAGTCTAAGTAAATCCGAAGCCACACACCACGCATCTGATAGGAACTTGTGAAGTTTTAGAACAGAACCGAGCAGCACGACAGGCTGGCGTTCACCTTCCGCAGCTCTCCAATAGACAGCTGGACACGGTTGAATCCCGCTAGCTTCTTCTCAAACGCCTGAAATGGAAACATCGACAAAACATGTTGGAAAGGGCATGAATATTCTAGTAACCATAGGCAGTAGGCCGCCGAATTTTTGTTGAAATCGGTCTTCTCCTTATTGTCTTTCCCTATATCTTATATTTTTCCTATATATATATATATATATATATATATATATATATATATATATATATATATATATATATATATATGATGAATTTGATGATATTTTTTAAAATTTATTGTACCGGCCACTTGTTATTAACACCTTACACAACACCTTAGCAATCCCCAAAAGCTCAGTGCACAGTATTAGTTTGAAAGATAGTCTTGATTACCTTGCAGCTCTTTGGAAACTCATCCTCCCTGCAGTGGATAACGGTCCCGTTCACGTGGATACAGTTCAGACCCAGATAATCCGGAACCCAGATAGGTTCGTAGGTGTATTTGCTGTTGGTACGTATAATCTGTAAATAGACCCACATGTTACATACACGTTATGTTACACATACAATGTAATGAATCACGTTTTCTTGTCAAATTAATATCACAAAACAAAACAAGAAATCAGAGATTTCCCCAAATACGTCCGGGTATATATATACTGGGTTTTCGTGAATTTGTTGGAACAACCGAGGAGATTGTAGTATGACGTACTTCAATCGGGACTAGTTAGGGCCAAAGCTATGCAGACTTGTAGAATTTTGTTGAAAAAAACTGTCTTTCAGGCTTGTTTGAGCTGCCCGGTAGAACTCTACAAGTTGTTCTGTTTGGCTGTAGTCTAAGGGGTCATACGTCATGATGAGTTTGTTTTGGCCGGAACACGTATGTTCTGCCGTATAAAATTCAGGGATTTTGGACTAAATGGACAATTTAGGAGTCGGACTACCTTGTCAATGTGTGTTTTTCATGGTCTGAAACTAAAGTAGGTGATTTTGACAGCTTATTTCTTATGTGTTTTAATGCCATGTATCTCAATGGTAACTCGCAATACTGGCCTGTGCCCTATAGTGCCAGTACTATTGCTTACCTGCCAAGCTTCCCGTCTCGCCGAGTTCCCGATGGCCAGAACGCCCGGCGCGGCGCAGCAGACCAGTCCCTTCAGGTGGAACTCTGGCGCCTCCACCGGGATGGAGTACACAGGGTATTCTGGGAAGGTTTCCGCTAGGATCTTCCGACCGGCTTTATTTGACTGTGTCGAGGAACCTACGAAGAATTCTTTTCCTGCCAAAACGGAACAAAGTTAAGTAAATATTGATAAATCTATTGCATGCGCAATCTATTACAAGTTATCACCCGAAGATAATTGCAAATATTATTAATGATATTATCATTAAGGTTACGAACCTGTAAATATGACGTCACCACCTTCCAGCGTTGCTGTCTTATCCTGAATCCTGTTTATTTCCAGACCCAAATCGGTCAACAGCTTTTCGACACAGTCGACCTGAAGGGCAAAACATATGAGGCATGTTTGAAAGTCATTTCATGGAATACAGTGGATTTACGGAATATTTTTCAATGTTTATGAAAGTTAAGTTATTTTAGTTATTTCAACCTCAGCTACCCACGTGTTAAAAATTATTAGAATCCATCAACCCCTTCTCGAGTAATCCCTTTCAGAGTCTCCAACAAAAGCAGGCCCTGCAGTTCCAATGAACATGCTAGAGGGCAAAACCAACCTACGCGGCTTCTTTACGATCCTGAGAGCTGCATACCACTCAAATAGCATGTTTAGAACACGAGATACGAAAACCGGAAGTGCTGCTGCAGGACTACATAAAGCCACTAGGGGACCTACAATCAAACCTAACCTTGTCCTTTGTTGGCCAACACCTACAAACATACAAAGTATGAATGGAAATCTTTCTACATGCAACGTTTTGATTTATATTATGCAGTCTACAAACAAACATATACATACACATGATACACACATATCCACAAACGAACGTTTTGTCGAGTCCCATGAGCACTATAGTAGCTGTCTATATAATTTATGCTCTACCGTGATCTTACGTACCTCTTTCCGGCGTTTTCTGTCTGGGGGCCTGGTCAGCAGAGCTCTGTTGCCGACCACCACACAGGTGTCCTCCACAAACGGACAGTCCGGAGTGGACTCGTCTGCCGGGAGGACGGTCACCTCTAGCCCCAGGTCCCTCAGGGTTTGAGTGTAACGCTCATGCTCTTCTCGAGCTTTGTCGAGGTCTATTGTGTTGTTTGTTCGTCTTTCCTTCCATTGGAAGGCCTCGGATTGGTCCTGTATGGAGTCAGGAATCTGGCGGACGATGGCTCTGGTATACTGTGGCAGGCTGTGGCCTTCCGCCATTGGCTTTGGCTCTGATATTCTACGATAAAAAGGAAGGCCTCACTGTATCATCTATTCTAGTTCTAGTTCAATAGTCCGCAAATTCCCTGTAAGGGACATCACGCAGACGGGTGAGGTGCAACGGTCGGTCTACTTGCGAGATGACAGTCTACACATCTACACAGTCATCGATGTAACTAATGCAAATTAGAAACACACAGTGTAAATACTCCAAAAACATGGGGCCACGAAACTATAGAGTCTTACCCACTGTTCGGACCGACTCAGGTTTTCCGTACCGGGAGAGACTGGTCTTCCTTTTGCTGAAATATCAAAATACATACACAAAATATAGCTATAATAACTACAATGGAAGCGGCTGATTGCAGTACTAGTCTGGTAGTAGTCTGAACTTAATTCAATGTGACAGTGACACATGTTCAAATGATAGACTCTATCGGGATTACGATTAAACTAAACAGTAAGTAACAAATACCTGGGATTCGGAAACAGGACGTGGAAATAGGATGTACTATATTCTAAGCCTGGAACTGGAACTCAAACCAATTTTAACACTTTAAGACTGTAAGACTAGTATTACCAGACGCCGATCACCGGCATTTATCGTCAGCCGTTGGGGGAGTGGTCAGGCCTGGCCAATGACGCATCCGGACTCTGACGCCAGACCGCCTAAAGGCAGTAGTAAAGCTATCTATGATTGGCCTGTTACAATATTTACAGACTACTACAAGACTCACACCATACAGTGGACAACAGCTGTTGATAGTAGACAATTATCGGGAGCTACTCAATAACTAATTATATACCAACATTCAGACAAATCGGTCAAAAGCTGAGTTATATCTGCGACGCACAAACGGGACCCAAAACAAAACCTTCCGGCAGAAGGATTTCATCCTCCCCGGGCACTCGTCTTAGGCCACAGCAAGTAATTTTTATGGATGACATCAGCGCGCGCATTGATTTTCGCCCGGTTTAAGAAAAAAAAAGACATTTTGTTGTCCTCTGTGGGTGGTCAACATGCCGAAAATGGGCGCCAAGTACATGTATGTCGTATTGAAGTTGTGACGCTAGAATAAAGATACATACATTTTCTTCTAAAGATTATCGATTTTTGCTTCCCATAAAAGTTTATGTTTGATCTTTAATTTGTTAACTTTGAAAGGCTTTTGCAAAGTAAATCTTTAAATTTTGTGGTTCAAAACAACAAAAACTTTAAGTTCAATTATATCAAAGTTGTCTAACACGTAAATGAATGAATTTTCCTGAAGTAGGGAGCCGAAAAAAACATCTATATGACCTTTTACCTGAAGACTAATCAGCCATTTTAATCCGACGTAATTGGTAGCCATACCTCCAGATGGCGTTCAGCACCAAGGACAGACATGTTTGCACAGAAACGTGTAGTGCATGGAAATGAGTTACGTATAATCTGTAAATAGACCCACATGTTACATACACGTTATGTTACACATACAATGTAATGAATCACGTTTTCTTGTCAAATTAATATCACAAAACAAAACAAGAAATCAGAGATTTCCCCAAATACGTCCGGGTATATATATACTGGGTTTTCGTGAATTTGTTGGAACAACCGAGGAGATTGTAGTATGACGTACTTCAATCGGGACTAGTTAGGGCCAAAGCTATGCAGACTTGTAGAATTTTGTTGAAAAAAACTGTCTTTCAGGCTTGTTTGAGCTGCCCGGTAGAACTCTACAAGTTGTTCTGTTTGGCTGTAGTCTAAGGGGTCATACGTCATGATGAGTTTGTTTTGGCCGGAACACGTATGTTCTGCCGTATAAAATTCAGGGATTTTGGACTAAATGGACAATTTAGGAGTCGGACTACCTTGTCAATGTGTGTTTTTCATGGTCTGAAACTAAAGTAGGTGATTTTGACAGCTTATTTCTTATGTGTTTTAATGCCATGTATCTCAATGGTAACTCGCAATACTGGCCTGTGCCCTATAGTGCCAGTACTATTGCTTACCTGCCAAGCTTCCCGTCTCGCCGAGTTCCCGATGGCCAGAACGCCCGATTTTTGCTTCCCATAAAAGTTTATGTTTGATCTTTAATTTGTTAACTTTGAAAGGCTTTTGCAAAGTAAATCTTTAAATTTTGTGGTTCAAAACAACAAAAACTTTAAGTTCAATTATATCAAAGTTGTCTAACACGTAAATGAATGAATTTTCCTGAAGTAGGGAGCCGAAAAAAAACATCTATATGACCTTTTACCTGAAGACTAATCAGCCATTTTAATCCGACGTAATTGGTAGCCATACCTCCAGATGGCGTTCAGCACCAAGGACAGACATGTTTGCACAGAAACGTGTAGTGCATGGAAATGAGTTACGCCGCATGATTGCGTTAGCAGATTTCCCATACTATACGCTCTATACCAGTACTTGTTGCCTCAAACGTAGCCAGTGTGCGAGTTTGACATGCACTAATCCGAAATGGTGGAGTGGGCATCACTTTTTTGGAGGGGTTCGATTCTTGGTGATAAAATAATTGTGGCCATCAGGGTAAAAATTAGATCAGCTGCTGTGCACACCTGCAGAACTCTGGTTTTAAATGTATCGATTCTTGTCAAGTGACGTCGTCAGCCCTCACCGGACAGAAGCGCCATCTAGCGGGTGTCTTCAAAACGAAATCACGTACGGTCAGCTTGTTCTTTCAACAACTGTTACAAAACGATTCCAAGAGGAGAACTTGGTACAAGACAAACGGCACATTACAATTAACCAAATGTCTAACTTGAACATTTGGAAGAACAGATCTTACCGCTGTTTCTAAAAACTTTTTAGTATAAAAGTGAGACCTAACGTTACGTTCCCATGTAACATGATCTCGGTCTGTACAATCAGTTGCTACACCTAGGGAGTAGCATGTCTGGGTGATACTGCCAGTCAGTTCACAGTGCATAATGCCCCCACCTGTCTGCCTACGTACACCATGTAACTTTACGATATGTAACGTTACTAACAACTAAGAAATCCCGACAACTTGAATCCGCCAGTGTCTGCTGCCCAGTGCAAACAGCCCAGACTGTCTAATAACTACGTCATCCGTCTAAAGAAGTACGTCATTTGAACGAACCATTCCAACACTTGGTAAAACCAGTTTCATATAAAGTTAGAAAAAGAAAATTGCTATGAACGGGACTTCAACCTTTGTCTACCACGTTTCAGAAAATAATAACCATACACTCTTCAATTGCAAAATTAAGTCATTGACTCATTGCTATGTAGCGTTAGTTGAAGTAAAAGATTGTCACAAAGCTGTTCTCCCCTGTTGGGTAGAATGGTTCGTCCCAGAACACGAGTACGGTAGAGGAGTGTTCTGAGCGATTTGAACCACAACTTTTCCACCATCTGCCAAAACGGAACAAGCAGACCACCTGTACGGTTAGAGAAGATTTCAACTGACCAAAATGGGCCGTATTCCTCTTTTCTCCATCTTCCTGCTATTTCTCGTGGCGAGTGTTTCCTCAAGACCTTATCAACAGGACAGCGAGGTAAGAATCAAAATATGCACTGTAGTATATACTGACGTTTAGAAAATCACTACTTTCGTTGCATTCAAGATTTTATGTTGCATGCAAATGTCAAACTCTGCGACACCTTGAAAAATATGAGCAATTCTTTCGTTAAAATGCCCACATCTGTCGAGAAGCAGATCCGGAAATGCATTCTGAAATAAGGACGGTTTGCGTAGTTACTTGTTCGACATTTTCGGAAGGATAGTGGAAACTTTCGCAAGTACAAAACATCGTTGGCCGTTAAAAGTCAACGAAACTAGAGCCATCTTCTTAATACTAACGGAAACTGGCCAGTCTTGACTTTTCAATTTTTTAGATCGTTATTTCTACGCCAGACTTTTACAACAGGAACGGAGAATAATGAATATGTCTGCCATGTCATTGGAGAAAGGGGGAGGGGGGCACTGTCGTACAAGCCAGAACACAGTTAGTATATTCACAAAACATCCGACCGACATTGCTTCGTTGTTGCAAATTATCAAGCTTGTGTGAGCTAATCAGGATTGGCCTTTCTTCGTTTTGACCTGTATGTGTGTTCAGATTTCCCGTTAAATTCATTCAGCCGCTCGTTTATTATTCCATTCACAAAATCCCATATTGGATACATGCGTGGGTTTCCAAAAAGAGACGTGCGTTTGAGACCTACGAAGGCAGCTCAATAAAGATTTCGCATGCGCCCTAAACAGGCTTCTCATGAACAAAACTTAGCAAGCTGAAAAGTTTTGTGATATCTGATAAGTGTGCGAAGTTTCGTTCCTCTCCGTGTATGAAAAATAATAAGTGTACGAAACTAAATTAATGAACGAATCAAAGCACGTATTCAGGACCCTGATGGCCAGCCTGGATCCAACTCTCTCCGCCACACCTCACTCCACTCTAGTAGCTGTAAAAGAGAAACTGTTGAGACCTCAGAAATGAAAAAAAAGCATGCATGTGACTTATAGAGATTTGTAGTATTAATGTACGTAGAAACACAGACCTATACACTGGACATTTTTTTTACCTTTTTACGTTATGGGTCTGTTCCCTTGCAGTTAGCTTTCGGGTACGAGGTTGCAAAAACAATTATTATCATTATTATACACGTGAAGTTTCAGCTTCCGACAATGACCGAAAGTGTGTCATGCGAATTTATTGAACTGTCCACGTAACTCGGCCTTTATTTTCTTTTCTAACGTTAATCTTGTGATAATTATAACCCGATATCGCCTCTCACACGGCCAGTTTGTTCAATCGGTCTAATACAAATGAATATGCCATTTATATCGAATCCAATGGTATACAACAGGGCTTTAGGCTGCCCCATGCTCTTTTGCAACGTTTGAAATGATATTTGATATGGTATTGTCAGATCACCGACGATGACGTCACCCCCGACTTGTCTGACGACCCGGAGTTGGAGAAGGCTTTCCAAGAAGCAGAGAACGACGAGGAACTAGAATTCTTAGAAAAGGAAGAAGAAAACGGACTTCAAGAAGAGGTTAGACAAATATCAACGCATACACTTACACATCACAGCATTTTGAAGTCCCGATATCCCAACTAAACCTATAAAATCAAGAAATCGAAGATCTCATACCTCCGTGATTCCTTTTTAAATTCTCGTTTTGTTTTTCATCATTGTGAATTTCTCGCTGGTTCTGTTTCTTTCGCCTCACGCTTCTTTCTGGTCTGATATGTTTGTTCAGAAGGCGGTTGCTGACGAGCTGGATGCACACCCGGAAGAGGAGCCCTCCCCAGGTGCACACGAGGCCGACATCATGCTGTCACCTGAACTATTACAGATGCTTGAAGATGAAAACAAAGTAAGCATCGTTACAAAACAGCTTGGTAACACTAAAATCTAAGTCTTTGGTGTTGCTAAAACTTCTCACAGATAAAGCTACACATAGCATACGCTAGCAATGATTAACGTTTTAATGATCAGTGAATTGATAACAAGTAATTACTCAATTGTGTTATCTTATCGTGTGACCTTACCTTAGAATGTTACCTAATATGGAGTTTTAAGGTGTTTGTCTTGTGCAGAACTAGACCTAGTACTAGTTTTACTAGTACTCTATGACCGGAAATGACGTCACTCATAAATCCCTTCCGTGTGCTCTGTAGGACGAATCCAATGATACCGAGGGGGACGAAGATGATGGTTCGGATGAAGATGACACCGAAGATGAGGAAGAAGACGAGGAAGACGAAGACGAGGAGGACGATAATGAAGAAGACACTGAAGATGCGGAGGACGATGATGAAGAAGAAGACGAAGATGATGAGGAAGAAGATGAAGACGAGGAAGACGAAGATGAGGAGGAGGAAGATGAAGATGATGATGAAAACGACATCGATCTTGCGGAGTTCGCTAGGTAGAGATCAGCCGGCTATTTACTCAACTGGTGGTGGTGCTGGTCATGGAGTAATCTTTCATTTCAATCTGCATCAAGACGGAATATTTCAAATAAACTCTCATCAGCCATCTTCATTTGTTTTGTGTTCCGTTTCTTTTCTTTCCACTGCCGACCACCAGACGCTTACCATCCCTCTATAAGGGTACATGTTAGTCCGCTCCACGTGTGGCTGCTATGGACTATCGAGAGTGAAAACCTTTCAGAGCCATGGAGTACTAGGGTTCACGTACCTACCTTGTCCGAAGAGACAGAGAGAAAAGTCTGGTCACATTCGTCGTACGATCGATCGCAAACTGATGTATTCTTGGGATAGTCGTGGACACGTCGTACAAAATTCAGATGTCTTGTTACGGAAAAGGCTGTCGTATATCCGGTTGGTTCTGTCACAACATGCTTCAAAATTCTACGACATCACAATCGTAGGACAGACTACAACGAAAGTGAACATGCCGTAACGGTGGCTGTCCTCAAATCGTATAAAATCCACACATACTAGTAAATGTGGACTGCTTACGATTTCAACTGTGGCAGGCAATGCCATATTATCAGTTCAGAAAAGGTAAAGTTTTCGGCATCACTGCGTCCGTCCATCCTGTCAACAAAACAAGTCACTTTCACAGACGATCATTAGAGTCAAATTATGAGATTACATCCTTTTGAAAATAATTTGTCCTATACGGTGCATGAAAATGCTACACGTACGTAATATGACGGTACGGGACAGTTATGAATATTTACGTCATATCGCGTTCTTGACGGCCCCTCCCCTCGTCACGAGCAGATGTTTCTGTCGAACATTGTTCTATTCGAATCTTCGAAAAGTACTTAGTCTAAGAAGCTGTTTAGAACATGGAGCCACACATTCGTCACGTGGGAGTCACGTGCACAATCACGTGTAAGCCGTTAAACGGAACAACCACTGACAGCATTGTGGTTTAGTTTTGATCGGTCCCAGTGGTAGACGCTGGGGCTACGCATGTGAACGAAATGAACACTATCGGGAAAGACTAGGTGAAAAAGTTATCCTGAAATATTGCAAATGGCTGATGAGAGAATGAAAGACCGCTTGAACTCTTGACCAACACCATCGTCTGTACATGCATATGTAGAGTTTATATATGGCATTTCTTTGTTTCTTATTTTTGTACTACCCAGTTGACAAATGTATTTATTTATTTGTTGGGCTGGTATAAGGTTACATACAGCCAAGGTTACCCAACTAGAGAGTAGCTAAATGTATAAAGGTCCCAGCATGTACTCAGCTACCCCATTGTGTTTTTCAGCATCATTCCCAAGCACAGAGAGAAAAGGATCCGAAAGAAGAGATCCCTGCATGGCGACGAAGGCTCTGGAGCTGCGGTGCCCGTCCCTACTGAAGTTGACGAAACGCCTGCCACAGCAGGATCCATCCAAGATGAACTAGATAAGGAGGAATCAAGTGGAGACTGGAAGAGTTCGGTCTTTGTTACAGCCGGGGCCATCCAGGTGGACACTGGGTCAAGTGGAGACGGGGAAGACGTCGACAAGACCGGCGAGGGACTTGCCACTGTGGAGGCTGCTGGTTTGGAGTCCAGCGGTGATGGCATGAAAGCAGGAGCCATTAAAGGCGACGTGGATTCGAGCGGCGATGGAGAAGATTTCATCCAAGCTTCTGTGGGAGCCATGCAGGCTGAGTCAAGTGGTGACGGGATAGGAGAAAGCGAAACAGGTGCCATCAAAACCGACACAGAGTCAAGTGGCGATGGCGAAGGTTTCGGTAAAGATGGCGGCGCATATCCTACTGCGGGGGCCATTCAAGTCGAACCGGAATCAAGCGGTGATGGCTGGGAGAAAGCAGCTGCAGCTGGGGCCATGAAAGATGACTCGGACTTGAGCGGTGACGGCTTCATCACTCCAGAAACCGGTGCTATGCAAGTTGAACCGGAGTCAAGCGGTGATGGCTTGGAAAAAGCAGCTGCCATGAAAGATGATTCGGACTTGAGCGGTGACGGCTACATAATCAACATCACTCCTGAAACCGGTGCCATGCAAGTTGAGCCGGGTTCAAGCGGCGATGGATCTGAGAAAACCGCTGAAATTGAAGCCATCAAAGAAGATTCCGACTTGAGCGGAGACGGTTTCATCACTCCAAAAGGCGGTGCCATGCAAGCTGAACCGGATTCAAGCGGCGACGGCTTGACGAAAGACGCTGAAACAGGGGCAATAAAAGACGACGTGGAATCTAGTGGTGACGGTTCTATCACTAAAATCACTCCGGAAACCGGTGCCATGCAAGTTGAACCGGACTCAAGCGGGGACGGGTCTGAGGAAACCGCTGCAGTCGGAGCCATGAAAGACGATTCGGACTTTAGCGGTGACGGCTTCATCCCTCCAGAAACCGGTGCTAGGCAAGTTGAACAGGAATCAAGCGGCGATGGTGTGGAGAAAGCCGCTGAAGTTGGGGCCATGAAAGACGATTCAGACTTAAGCGGTGACGGATTTATAATCAACATCACTCCTGAAACCGGTGCCATGCAAGTTGAGACGGATTCAAGCGGGGATGGCTTGGAGAAAACCGCTGAAATTGAAGCCATTAAAGAAGATTCCGACCTGAGCGGTGACGGTTTCATCACTCCAGCAGAAACCGGTGCCATGCAGGTTGAACCTGAATCAAGCGGTGATGGCTTGGCGAAAATTGCTGCAGTCGGAGCCATGAAAGACGATTCGGACATGAGCGGTGACGGCTTTATCCGCCCAGAAACCGGTGCCATGCAAGCTGAGCCGGATTCAAGCGGTGACGGGTCTGAGAAAACCGCTGAAATCGAAGCCATTAAAGAAGATTCCGACTTGAGCGGTGACGGCTTTATCAACCCAGAAATCGGTGCTATGCAAGTTGAACCGGATTCAAGCGGCGATGGCTTGGAAAAAGCAGCTGCCATGAAAGACGATTCGGACTTTAGCGGCGACGGCTACACTAGCAAAATCACTCCTGATGTGGGATCCGTGCAGGTTGACCTCGAGTCTAGTGGCGACGACGAGATGTTAGACGCAGGGAGTGGTGAGCAAGAACCGACAGTGGATGGAGGAGGACATCATCACGATCCCCATCCGGACACTCACATCGACAACACCGACCACGAGACCGAGGGCCTCCATAAGGCCACCGGTCAACCAAATATAGGCGGTCATGGTCACGACGTCCACCAAAAGGAGTTACCTCAGTGACATCGCCGAAACACTTGCCCTACCCAGGGCGTACCATGAAAGCAACGGTCGTCAAGATAACAACGCCCACAACGGCCAAATGAGTCAGGATGACAATCCAAACTCCGTCCAGGTCCAGAAGTAGCAAATATCTGTTGTAGAGCGTTACTAGTAAGACAATTAATTTCTTTCGTCCCTTCAAAAACGTTGCGAGGGATAGAGTATGTTAAGTTTGAAAGTACACAGGAATGCAAAGTCATACTCTCAATGTTGTATTGTCAATGTGAAGTATTGGCAAAGTGTGGCTGAGACGCAAAGTATTAGTGTACATGTAGTGTTGTTTTCAGAAGCTTTTCATGATGTTACTCTTTTTCCGCCATCTATTCGAAGATTGTGTTAGGATGTATGATAGTTTATCTTGATAAGATGATGTAGAACCAACTTTGAAATAGTTTAAGACTAGGTAGTTCAAGGGAAGAAAAAAATGAAGTAGAATCAACACTAAAATAGTTTTAAAAGTAAGACGTTTGAAGAAGTAAAAAAATCAGTCAGCCCGTAGCCACGAATTTCTTGCATGTAACGATATATCTATTCTTCTAAATTTGGTCACAGCAAAGTTACAATCAAAATGAACAAAAAGTAGCAGAGTTTGACCGAATGTTATTCAGATCTCCCCTGCAAAAATGTTTTGTATTAAGTAGTCATTAGTTCATAGAGGTTGTGTCTAGGTGTTCAAGGAATTTAAATAAAAGTTTATTTTTCAGTTCAGATCTGTTGGCTTAAGTCTACATGAGTGAGTGAGTGAGTGAATGACTCTATGGGTAATCTATCAGGTAACATACATTGACATGCGTGATCTATATATACTATATGGACCGCAACGCAAAATCTAACATACTCTACTGGCGTGCACTGTCCATGGTGCTGAACAGGTTTCTCAGCGGTGAAAGACCATTCCTGAAGCCACGCCCCCAACGGCCTATAGCACCTACGTTCGTCAAAATTAGCGGACACGCCCATTGATGATCACGTGGCCAAATCGCACTCTCCCATTGGCCGAATCGATAATTTTGATTGACAGCCAGAAACGACCTATTGAGCGTTGGCCTGAAAGTGGAATCCTTGAATAGATTGAGACGTACTTTTTTTTTAGTATTCTCTCAGTGTTTGGAATAAATAGGGAAATAAAAAAACACTGCATGACTCGTCAGTATCAATAGGATAATAACTGTACCTAAGAAAACGATACCCCTAAAATTATTATCTACTGGGAAATGACACCCATTTAAGTGCAACTGAACTCTTAAACATCTAAGCAGTCGTCAAGTATTATTGTTTCCATACCTATACATGTACTACAGAAAGCACAACACACAGTTTTTGATACTCCATAGCCATATTCACAGCAAGTTTAATCATCCTTTCTATTACAAAAATAACCAAAACCCTATGAAATTATGTCTATTCCACTGTTAGCCTTCCATGTTATATTTCTCTTGTTAAAGCAGATCATCACCACTTTAGCCTGTACATATGTATATCACCCCAGAGGGGCACATATCAGTCTCTTATTACAATCATTATCCAAAAATATCAGATTCTTTGATCATTCACCATTCGTATGCTGTAGCACAACCACCATTCAACCCTTCTCTAACATATCTGTACATTTTGGCCAGCAGGTATAGATAACATTGCATATATGCATGAATATGTCAAATTTCCACACTTTGTGTGTGACTTGTATATCATTTATAACTATTACAATCATACAACAAGACGAAACTAAAGGCGGCCATGTCCTAAATTCTGTACATACCTAACAAGAATGAGACGTATACAAATTTAACTTCAATACTACTTCTATACATCTTATATTGTGCACGCTGTGCAACACAACCAACAACTCAAAGTCATTGCCTTTTGGACATGTACTACTGTAACAAGACTTCTTTTAACACCAAAACCTATTATGGTGTATAACTGTTGGACAATGTGGGGATGCACTTTCTAGAACAATACAGCGACTGTAGACAATTTTCTGCACCTATAAACTCTTTGACCATTTCTGTCCTTTAACTGCTAACCTCGAGCTATTGCTGCCAAGAAGAGTGAACCCATTTAAGCTAAATATTTTTCTAACATGACTACAAGAAACAGCGTTGTGCAACTGGAAACAAGTTTCCATTTGGTCCTGACAAAGACAGATTTTTTTATCTGTGCTATAGTCATTACTTCTTGTTTTAAATGCAGCTGGAATCTATACATCTGTATTTTATAATGATTGCAAACATAACTTACTGCTGAACATTACGAGCAGTAACCCATTTATACCCCACAACATACAAATCACAGTCCTGTAGTAGTAGTAACACTATTGAAAGCCCTCGGTGATCATCACATGCATACCATCCATACTATTATTTCACAACTATTCGTTCGAAATGTTTTGGATGTCACTGACAATTCCGGTAACATCACTTTACAACATCAACTTTCCTCTACTTTCCTCAATAATGGAGAATTTCTTCAACTTTAAGCTGGCGTACAATCCTATTAAAAAAATATGAAGTTATGACCGTTTCTTGGTAATATTTGCATCCCTATACTTTTATCTCTCTAGCTTTATATACACATTTTAGAGACCAGTTCTATCATAAATCATACTTCAGTTGGTGTTCCCGAGAAACCCGACTGAGTTGGACTGTACGCCAGCATACACCCAGCAACACAACAAAACCATATCTAGTAAACATTCTTCAACTCACCTACAGTTAGCAAGGACAGTCTCAAACTATCAACGCATTTTGCTTTATCAACAAGAAATCTGTTTCCAAACACAACATCTTTTTTTAACCTACAATGCTGGCAGTTACCATCCCTATCTAAGAATACAAACCATCGATGATGAAAACAGAACCATTTCCTGCACAAGTCTACATTTTGTACCCTTTGACATGTCTTTTTTGTTTGATTCAAGACAATTAATTCTATGCCATCACTTGGAAAATGAGCATCCAAAATACCACTGCTACAGAACCCAACTCTTCCACATAAAGTACAGTGTACTGTCTTACCATGACCCAACACATGGACTGGATATTTCTGACTTAATGACAGTACACCTAACAGGGCTGAACAATCTAGTCAATAGACTGATCCCAAAGCCCCACCCATCTCCATCAAAAATGCAACATAAAAACACAAATGCTTGACAGACGTGCAGCCGCTCTTTCATTGGCCGAACCACTAATTGCCATTCTCTCATTGGTTGAACTGCTAATTGCGATGGACAGTCTATTCACCTTCTTGTAACCAAACCTGAATCTGACATCAGACAACAAGAGCAGGACAGGACACAACACTGGGAGGGGTAAGCTTTGGCCCCATCAATATCCAGTTCCTGATAGCTAGTGCTAAAGTTATCATAAAGATTTTCCTCTCAAGTCGAGTAATAGCTTTTGTTTATTAATAATGGCAACCAATCGCAATATACAGTTTACAAGTACATTTGGCAATATAGTAGTTATAGGTGTAGCTCAGAAAAACATGCTCTGCAGTGTTGCCGTGGTAAAGACTTGGATATGTTGTGTAGTGCTGCGTTCTCCCATGTAGTAGCGTGGTTGTCGGCCTACATGGTTTTGGAGCCGTCCTTTTTGTTGATGAGAGCTTCGACCAGCTTTAAACTTTGTTTCACAGTCTGTAAGAGATATACAGAAATAATAAATTAAGTTAGTGTGTTTACTGGTGTGTTATGCACTAAGGCTAAATGTTTACCAGTTATGCAAAACAAACAAACAAAAACACACAAATGCTTGCTCACCTTGTAAGCTTTGTACTCCGAAGACATATCTCCCCTGTCCTCTTTTGTGATTTTCCTGAGGATGAATGATTGGGAAAAAAAATTAGCTAGTGGCAGAAAAGCCTATTCCCAGCTAACCTACACAGCAAATAATACATATACATGTATGTGATGTATAGTTATTACAGAAATAGAAACTGAAAAGGTTTGACTGTTTTGGCACAAATTTGTATTCGCTATAGGGTTACATAGCAGGGAGAAGTTCAAAGGGTGACTGTTCTGTTTCTATTTTCAACTTTTAGTAACTTGACATTGACTTTCGACTTGGCAGCAGTTGCATCATATAGCAACAATATTCTGATGACTGCCCCAACTTACCGTCCATTTTGTGTGAAGAAGTCGTCTTCAAACCTCTTCAGCACAGCCCTGAGTCTCTTCTTCTCCAACCTCAGTTTCTTCAGGTGGTCCAACAGTTCTTGTCTGGGGTTAAACATTGATGAGGAATACATCAACATACTCCAAAGTAGCAGATAATACAAACTTGAACCTATACTGTTTGCATCTGATGGTAACTTAGCTGGCTCACTCGGTGGTTTATTCTGTGCTCATACATGAAGGTCACACAAGCAAACAAACAGGCAAACACACTGAAAACAAGGGCTTACAGGCTAGCTTGGTGCAGTGTCTCCGAGGTGAATTCATTCTCGTTGGTTCCCTCCCCATTCTGGTCAGCTTCCTCCTCTTCCTCCTCCTCGCGAGTCTCTTGGAGAAGTCCAAAGTTTTGGGTCACCGTGAAGTCAGTAGTAGTCATGGTGTTACCGATACCATCATCCTGAGGTGGGTCACAGGTCAGACAAAATATGAGTCATTTTCTCTAAGTTCAAAAATTCAGTTTCAAGCAGAAAGAAAATCAACTAGTGAACTTAAAAACATCTTATCAATCAGTTCAGATTATTTATGAATGAAAAGTCACTATTTATGACATAAATATAAAGGACAGTGCCTTACCTTTGGAGGGGTCTGTTGGAATTCCATCATCATACCTTCCTCTATTGTTTCCAAATTTCTAAGGTCCTGCAAGCAAGAAAATGACACATCTACATCACAAAGTACTAGATACTTTGTGAGACAACAAGAAAAAGGATAATACTTAGAGCAAACACAGCTCCAGTAAACTACAAACAAAGACCCACTTTATACACAACTTTTGCAAGTCGACTAAAACTCAAGACGACTTGATCTAGTCGACTTGAGCGAAAATTTCCCCGTGTAAAGAGAAATAATTCAACTCAAGTCGCAATTTAATCAAGACGACTTGAGTCGTACCCAAACGAGACTTAAGTCGGCCACCGGGGTGCCGAGTCTGCTAGCTTTGTGTGTGTAAGCCGGTCAAGTCGACTTGAGCGTCTAAAAAAGCAGGTCAGGGTTCAAGTCGACTTGGGGGGAGGGTGGCACAGCGGGAGTCCCAAGTCGCGACCCCGTGTGTAAACAGAAATTTTTCAAGTCGACTTCGCCGAGTCAACTTAGAAATGGTGTGTGTAAAGCGGGCCAAAACCAGACAGACAAACCCATAAGAGAGATGACTTACCCCGAGAGATGGCGGCTTGGAGAGGAATTTCTTGATCTGTCGGTATCTTTCATACAGAGGACGCACAATGTCTTTCTCAACCTTAGATGTCTACAAGACAGACACAAGAAAAAACAAAAACAACAGTGTCAAACATGGGCCATGAACTGAAAGTAAACATGTTTCAGCTATACAATGTACCTTATCATTATTAGGCTGCATGATCAAGTCTTTTTATATTGCACTGGATTAAATACTACTTGCGCAACTGGAGATACAGTCAGTGTCAGAAATTCAGTAATCTAATACATTTCTACATGAATAAGGTGTGTAAAGAACTGGTTGTGAACCTTTTCAATGCTCACCTCAAAAAAGCTAAAAATGATATCAGTTATAGTGAAATTATACAACGTGGCAAACACATGTATATTTATCACACAGTCACTACAATCTAGTCAAAAAGAGTGCACAAAGGACCCATGCCTTTTCTGCACAGACAACTTACAGGTCTTCCGTGAGTGGACTCAAGGTGCAAGAGCTCTTTCTGCATGGCCACTTTCTCCTCACGAAGCTCATCCATGGTCAATCTCTGTACCAAATGCCAACATGCCTCTCAGTCAGGGCCAGATAGAAGCCAGGTCTGGCCACTTCTTTTGTGCACTAAACCCTACTCTCAACTTCAACTTTACATACAGCATATGCAACAACCCAATACAAGTCAACAGCAGAGAAAGGCCTTTCTCTACATTTTACAAACATCAAACCTGGCTAAGATTGTATATGACAAACACACATCCACTGCTATATGTACAACATTAGAATCATACGAGGGCAATCATAAACGACATCCATTGAAAGTATAGAGAACCCTCTCCTTATTACCGGTAGCTAATTGGTTAGACTGGCTAGACTTGTCCATACATATCTAACAAGTCTCTATTTTGGGTGCATTTGTTGTCTGAGCACAAGAGCCTACCTCTAGCTCTTCTGGTCTGTCTGCATCCTCCCTCTTTTCGGCCAAAATGTGGAGGGCATGGTTCAGGGACCCCCTCAGGGCACTCAGGGGGGAATCTGAGTCCCCAGCACCCCCTCCGAGGGGGTAGTCCAACTTGGTGGGGAGGGTCTTACTCAGAGAGTGTCTCTCCTCTGAAAGACAAACACATCTCATCGGATTACACATGACAAAAAAAATTGGAGAAAAAAGACCTTGTAGCAGAAAACACCAATTGAAAGATGTTAACAAAGAATGAATGTAAGTTTATATATAAGACAAGCCAAATGCCCACCTCTTGCACGGTCCTTGATATCTAGAAAATAAGACACAGAAAAACCAAAATCAGACATCCCGCATCCAGTTAAGAACGTAGCACCGTCTTACTAAGTCACCACAAGTAGCTATGAAAATGGAAGGACATTTGAACTCAAATGAAAATTATGACCCCACAAAAACAGCAGGTCAAAAAAAAAAACAATCTTGAGAGAGTTTGAATTACCTTTCAGGTCTTTCTTAGCCTTTGACAAATCGTTGACTATTTTGCGGATGTCGGTTCGGCCCATCTTGTCAGCATGCGAAGGCTGTAGGGTAGCCACAACCAAACAACATGAGATGATAATAATACAGAATCTCAAATAGAAAACACTTCAGAATTTGAACTTGAGAAAAGAACACTGAGAAATGGGACACAACTTACTCTGTAACCTTTTTCCTCCTCAAACTGTGACTCAAATCTTCGAACTTTCTTTTTTAGACCTGGAAAAAGCAATGGGTAATTAAGTACCTAAACCATTACACCAACATGACATGTACATGTACGTGTATACCTCACCTACAAACAAAACAATTAACCAGAAAGAGATGATAACAGCCTCAATGAAATTATAAGAAAGACAACTTACTGTGAATTTTTTTGGTCAGGTCTCGAATTTCCTTGTCTTCTGTAGTCATACTGTGGAGCATAACATGTCCTGGTTATCTACAAACAAGATCACTGGTGCACAATCATAGACACTATGAATGTCATATCAGAGGACGAGCAATACTGTGGTATGTACAAGGAATGAGTAAGATGCAGAATCATTTTCATCATAACCCAATTTAATCCATCTCCATCCATCTTTTCATCATAATAACTTCACAAAAAAATCCATCCACATGCTTTAGATTTCGTCCCCTCTACACCAACTCAGCAAAAATATCAACTGATAACTGTTCCTTATTTTAGTGGTATGACCCGGCTGGGTTTTCAACCCCCAACCTCCCAAATACAAAGCAACCACTGGTCTAACTTTAGGAAGTAGGAGCTGATTAGGTGTGGAGGGAGGCATACCTGTGCATATGTGACGCTGGGGGAGATGGAGGAATGTCCACATCAGCAGGAGCACTGCAAGAGAAACATAACACAAACATTTACACAACCAGACTATACAGTACCCAGCTAGCATGTGAAACGCAGTGGACCAATCATTCAATAGTGACATCAAAATAATGCACTGTGATGTACATGTAGTTATAGACACACAAAACACAATGGGAACAGAAGTTGCAAGGCAGAAATACACACGACAAAAGTAACAACTGCACACTGCAAGGACATATAGGCTGCGAAACAATATAATCATGGCTTATTATTATGTGTCACTGATATCAATCCTGCACAAAAAAAAGATGATTATGTCTTTCAGTGAGTGGGTAACAAAAATGTTAATTGTTATTATATGATGTTACAACAACAGTCTACACAAAATTGCAGACCACACAATCACAAGGATCCAAGCTATTCCCTCCTGATGATAAAACAATGCTATTCATTTGCTGGGATGAAGAAAATGTGCTTGTTGAGTCAGAAAGCTTTTAACTTCCAGGTACGAAGTATTGTTTTGGGTGGCTGAGCTGTGGGTTTGTGTATTAGTTTGTTCGACAGAGAGGGTTGACAGCACGTGGGTGGGTGGGGGAAGATTGACAGGCAGAATGACAGGTCATAAGGTCAGACATAGGAAATGGGGTGAACTTGAGAGTAGATTTGCAGTGCATGGGTGGGGAAGATTGACAGGCAGGATTACAGGTTAAATGGTCAGACACAGGAAATGGGGTGAACTTGAAGGTCACGAAAACCCAAAATGCTCCTGTAAGTCTGAAATCTCTGACTTCTTGGTGACCAAGTAATTCATACAGGGCATCAACCTTTAACCAACTGATGGTTACTTATGGATGAAATCAAAGAAATTCTTCTTCTTCATTACTGCTTAGCCCCATTGCTGGGATTAACAGCATGGGTTAGTTACACGTGACCCGGTACATATAAACGTAAGGAAAGGAACAGATAATAAAGAACGGAAAATAAAGTCCAGGAGGACAGTAGGGGAAATGTCTTGGAGAAGAACTATGCTCTTGTCTGTCTTTCTGGGTTGATACAATGTACCTCCAAGCTCCAAGAAGACAAAGATAAATGCAGAATGCATCACACAGATGTTTGTACACAGAGAAGAAAATAGACTAGTCTATAATCAAGTATATCTGAAGCTTAAGTTCTCAGTGGTAACATATACTGAGACAGAACCAGATCAAAGCTGCATTGATGTAAACCTTTGGTGATTAGATAGAAACAGTTAAGATTCATTCTGATTGTTAGAAAGAATTTTGGGAAGAACAGTAGAGTGATAGAAGGTTAGACAAATAATGTGTACTAGCTTTAGGGTTATACAAGTGACTTACAAATGTTACTGTTACATGAAAGCTAACTGTACTACAAGATTACAAACTTGAACAGTAAATATTCCACAGTTGATTTTTATCTGCTAATCTAAAATCAACATCATAATGACCATGGCTTATGATGATTGTAGTACAGATTAGAGAATTTAATAACGATATTTGGGTATTAGAATACTGAATTAAATGGGTACTTTAACAGTTATGTAACTAGAAGAGTTGGAAGTTTTGTCCGGTAGTCACCTTTGAAGGAACGGAAGGGGACGTAACACACTTGGAGACAGAGGCGCTTCAAAGTCGGCCTCCATACCATGGTGGATGGGGACACCATGGTGGATGGGGATTGGACTGCTGCTTGTGACAGAAACAACCTACAGTCAGGGTCTACCATGTATCCTACCTCCCAACAACAGTGGTTACCCTGCCAGTCTCCAATGTGTGGTTGCAATGTGAGAGAGATCCAATAGGGAGCACTTGTGACTGTGCACTCCAAGGATGTCCCCTGGTTTGATATGTCACCAATCCAGTATGTTGGTAGATGTGCTGAGAAGTTTACTACCCCCAGACTTCAGAATTTGTCAAATTGTTCCGAAGTGTTTAAATCTAGACTGTAAACCAAGTCCTTGGGATGTTTCAATAGAACATTGTGACTTCCATGGAAGATTGTGCTGCAGAATGCAGTTGGAGGCAGATATAATAAGGGGTGCTAGTGTCATTGCAATTATGGCTAAGTTCTCAACTATGCATTGCCACATGGCACTTACACTTCCCTGAAGTTTTCAAGGTCTTTGTCATGTCAAAAAAGAGTTTTTATATATTACATCTGATACAACTGTCGTGTGACGTAGTCTGATTGGTTGAATAGTAAATTGACTGTTGCGGTAGCTTTTATACGAGACCATTGCTCATCATAGCTCCCTTCCACACAATTTTGCACATTGGTAACCACTGTGTTTTCCTCGCCTTTACTTCTCTTCAGTACCAACATGCTTGTTAGTACTAACATGCTTCTTAATCTTTTTAGAATTACAGATAGGTTAGTATCTGGTTAGTAGTTTAGTTAGAGGCCAGAGCACCTAGCAACATTAGAAGCAGCATATTTCCTTCAGAACAAGGATTACATGACCAGCGCCAAGTCCAAGGTCCTTTTGTAAGATGTTACCATCAACAAGCTCATTCATTTGTATACTTTACTGCTGGAGGGCATATTTGAGGCAGCAAAATCACTGTACTGCAAAAAGGCTAGACTTTAACAGCAAGCATAAAGCAACATACATTGTAGGTCTTTTCATGGATCTCATTGTATGCTGGGAAACATGAGGTACTATGGGTAATGCAAGGAGCAAACAGCATCATTCCCATGACAATGTGTATGCTGTCCATGCTGTCTACGGTCTCTATGTTGTCATGGTTACCGTAATGACTGCGTTTGCCCTGTGCATTACCCACAGTGCCCTGCCTCTCCCAGCAGGCAATGGAATCCGTGAAAATGTCTTTAAGGTGATCATTCACATGACATGTGCTTACCTGTGCCCAGTGCTGTGCTGTCGCTTCTTCAGTTTGGTGGAGCGGGGTGACAAGGTGGCCTCCTCTTCTTCCTTCAGGGAGTGATGCCAGATGCCAGCAGGGATCGGCTCTGAACAGAACACAGGTATAAATATTACAAACGTACTTGATTGTAGTCAAGCAGACAGGGCCTCAACGTGGACCTTATATGAGTTCTGAAAATAACTATGAAGAACAATACTGACATGTTTTAATAGCAAACAGTGTTTTAAGAACAGACATGCATAATATACATGTATGTAGCAGTTGCTGGTAATCGAAGACAGGAATAACCTTTTCTTTTGAGATAACTTTTTCTGGAACCTTTGACCTAACTTCCTTTCATTGTCCCTAGTGTGTCTAGCATGTGAAAATAATTATGAAAACACACAGACACACACAAAAAACACCTCCGTACACGGAGGTAATAGATTTACAGTACACTAATTGCAAGCACATAACAGAGAATCTTCAGCAGCTGCCTACCGTCCCCATCACCATGTTCATGGAGGCTGGCCAGGTCCAAAGGTGGGACGATATTCTACAACAAAAACAGGAAAAAATGTTCAACTACACATGTACAACCAGCACAAGGCAAGGGCAGCAAATACTCTCTCTGGTATCTGGCTCTAGTTCCTCTCCAACATTTCAACCTTTTTACATAATGACAGCTTTCAAGAGCTATCAAAATGCCATTTTCTCTGCCAGCATTACCTGGTCTCTAACTACTGTACTTCATGCCGAGAAACCAGTGCCAAGTACTGGCTCTCCAGCCTCTAATGGCTATATCTTCAACATTATATATGATCATAGCCTATTTGTCTAGGAGCTAAGATGACATTTAAAAGCCCACTTGTAAGTGCACTTCAGACAGAATCAATGAGTCAGTATGTAAAAATTCTGTCTCATTTCCAACAACTTGTGTCTCCTCCAGACCTTTTCTTCCATCGAAAAATATGCTGATTCGTGTAATTCCAGGTCTATCAGCACCTTGGCAAAGTTCCCTGTCAGGATTTAAGGATGCAAATTTCTGCTATTAAAGTAGGACTAAAGTCAGGAAATGGGTGCTATTTTCCAACAGATTTAATATTTATCAATGAATACATCGATGAATCAGCCGACATTTTGCGGAGTACATGAACATCTCCCAGGAAAATATTTTGGTAACCTAACTTTTCTAGGTACGGTACATTCTGGAATAGCTTAAAGGGTACTTGGAGAGTTTGTCACTGCACTGATGCTTCTTTTTGTGCATGACTAGTGGGTACTTTATCATGTACTGTGAAGTAGTATGCATTTTTTACTTCCAAAAATCATCATCTATTGGAGAATAACACCCTCCTCGCGACTTAAATGCTCCTTTAGGCGGCCGCTAGTTTTGAACCGACCTCTATGTCCTCAGGACTGGAGTCCTCATGCTTGGCAGGCTGTACTCTCTTTGGTTGTTCCTCCATCTTGACTTCCTCGATGTCCTCTTCACTTATTCTCTGCACAAACATGTCTTCTTCAGGGTCCTCCCCCCTGGGAAGCAGGAAGACAAACTTTTATTGACAATTGTTTGATAATTGTTTATTGCAAATTTTTCCCAGAGGCTAATTCCAAGTACAAAAAAACAACAATCCTGTAACAAAGAATTAACAAAATTACAGAACTAGAACTAAAAATCTAACTCCTAAACCTACGGGGTTTGACTTCTTTTTTTTTAGAGGCAGAGGAAGATGAAAGATCCCACTTTTTTTGTAATTATGTGGGTTTGCGGATGTTAAGAGAAGGGTAGTTCTCTTTTTGTCTGTAAACGTGTCAAAGATAAGGCAGAATTTGGTGGCTTCATCAAATTTAAAGAGTTCATTTCTCTCGTGGCTAAAGAAAGTGCAGTTGGAAATAAAATACAGTTCATCTTCCACAGTATTCGCTGTACAATATTTGCAGATTCTTTTGCACACCTGTAACTTCTTGTACCGTCCTCTTTCAATTTTTATATCTAGGTAGATATATCATGCAGCAATTAGTGAGCACTTGAGAGAAATAATTGCCGCAGCCAGCATTGCTACCAACGATCCCATTATCTGCAGGAAGGAGGTACTTCAAGCAAAGGAAACGGAGCGCTAATGATCCATGTTACATTCTTCAGCACCAAGAAGTACTTAGGGGGGAAAAATTGCCACCGCTGGCATCACGTGGAAAAAGCCCTACAAATCCAATCATATTCAGGAAGTAGTGCACTTGATTTGATGTTCATTTGCTGTAGCCTATGGCAAACGGGAGTAATCTGCCAAAGACGTGGAATACGGCTCATTAGTACACCACTTTGAGAATCCCTTCGTGCTGAATATGATTGGATTCATACATCTTCTGCCATGCGATGTTGGCTGTCACAATTTTTGTGTACATACTACGTACAAAAGTTGGTCTACCAATATAAACAAATGATATTTTAGCAAACCACTGTGCTATGTGTGTCAGGCTGAATAAAAGTTCTAAACGGGAACTTTGCGGCTCCAGATGTCTTACTGAGGGACGACTGCGTGTGCGAGATGTCGGTTAGCTTGAGGAATGAATCCCGGGGAATGAATCCCCTCGAATTTACACTGTGCTATGTGTAATAAGGGCCATTCAAATGGTCAAATTCAAATAAACGTTATGATAAGTATACTTATAGTCTACACTTACTTTGATTTTCGTGATGGTTTCCTCCTCTTTGGTGCAGAAGCTCTGTTCACTGTTAGCTGAAACAATAATGAAAACAATTCAGTGTTAATTTAAGTTTTAAACAAAAGAAACATTCTCTTGTTGAGGAAAGCTATATTAATCTATCATGAAAAAAATGATCTAGCATGTCGGTTTAAGGTGAAAACATAATGCCTAATTTATAAAAAGATTTTATTGTTAGATGACTGCAAAAATTGTTACTTTCACTTCTACTTTCAAGAGTTTAAGAGCTTCCCTTACATTATAAGAACACTAAGGGACAGAGAAGTAAAACAAACTTACAGAAGATAAGGGCTCACAACTGTCAAGAGTTGGGAAGACATCATCGTTGTCTTCAAAGTCATCTGATTCCACATGTTTCTTCACCTCTAGTGACCTTGGGAGAAGAAGAATATTCTTTCAGTTAGACAAGTTGTCCATTTATCCCATACACATTGGATATCTACTACTTCAAAGCAAGAGAAGTTTCTACTGAGGGCTATTCCATTGAAATTGGAGATTTCTGACAGGGAAGTATTTTGGGTTTTCATGACTTT
This sequence comes from Branchiostoma floridae x Branchiostoma japonicum, assembly GCA_013266295.2. Classification (NCBI taxonomy): domain Eukaryota; kingdom Metazoa; phylum Chordata; class Leptocardii; order Amphioxiformes; family Branchiostomatidae; genus Branchiostoma; species Branchiostoma floridae x Branchiostoma japonicum. The sequence goes on along the minus strand of CM023837.1, from coordinate 4,876,688 downwards.
CAAGTTCACAGACCTCTGGGAAGTCTTTTGGTTTTATGTGCATGTATAATTGGAACTGTGGAGGTAAATGTATGATTGTAATACAATCAGGTGCAACACCACTTCCTGAATTCCTCCACATACCTGGATCACCGTCAGGCTTGAACTCCCTATCAATCAACGGTCAAAATCACCTGCCATCCTCCACACAACCATCGCTACTTGGACAAACAGACACACAAACCCACAACTCAACCACCCAAAACAATACTTCCCAGTCCACCTGTACCTGCGTGGGCTGGGTGTTGGTGCGTCCTCCACCCGAAGCCTGGGACTACTGGTGCTCCGTGGTCTGGGAACTGGCCGTTCCTTGGCGCCACTCAGCGTTGTTGTGTCGTCTTCAGCGTGAGGTATGGTGATTGCCATTGCAACTGGTTCTTCCAATGTCTCCTAGAGAGGGAAAAAGGAAACCACTCTTGAGTAACAAATCTTGTATAAAGCATTTTCACTCACTTTTCATATCAATGAAGCAGGCAGCAGGTGCTGGCCGCCATGTTGGTGACCTTATGTGCCTTATATTTCAACGGTTTATCACTCAAGCATACACAGTATTTTCGTGTTTCATCTACAACTTTTTCTTTTTCTTTCAGCTGTTGACATTCAATCGTGGTTATTTGAGAAAGTCAGAAGCTCTCTAAATGTCTGGGAATGCTTCAGCTATGATTCACTGCACTGCCAATAGGCACAACAACATGGCGGCGGACACAGCGATGACGTCACTTGAAAACCCTCCATTGTAAAAATTCAAAAAGCTGACCCTGGTACCTTTTTTATACGCGATAAACAATGCTCCAAGTACAGTAAAATGTACAGCTCGGTGTCCAATGTTTAAGAAAAAACCCAGAAAGGTCACTGACCTCTTCACAAGGCTCTTGCGTTTCAAAAAGTTCAAAGGCTTGAGAATTTGGTCGTTGTCGTCTCGGACGGGTCGCCGGCCTGTCGTCTCGGACGGGCGCGGAGCTTTGGTCCACGTCAAATATCTTCACCTTCTCCCGGAAGGACAATGTGGCTGATATGTCGTCTTCTTCAGCTGCCTGCAAACTACAGGACAGAAAAACGTGTTAATGTACAAATGTACATGTCAGCGTAGAGACTCCGATCCGGTAAAGATCCCAATTGCAGTCTTTGTCAACAGAGACTCCGATCAGGATGCTGTTTATGTGTTAGAGTGGTTTCCCATTTACAAATCCTGAATTTCACGTCAATACATTGATTTACATGTAAAGGGACATGAATCAAAGTTGACAAGTTCTGACTGTCTTTTAAGCGAATATCTGAAAATTTACAGACTCCAATCGGGCGGTAGAATCGGAGAGTTTCTGTTGACAGAGACTCCGACAGGATCTCTACCGGTACGATTCTACCAGATTGGAGTCTCTACCTTGACATTATATACATAATACATGTCCTGTCCCGAAATCTGGGTCTAACTATTAGTGATAAAAGCATGCTGCTATGTATGGGTTCTTTTTTTGCATGTACACTTAAGTGTACTGTTCTATTTTTGGCATCCTAATGATAAGTATGTCTAATTTCACAAGACTGTATCTCTTTTATGAAGATCTAGAAGTGCAATAATGGAAATCCTGTAGGATTTCCATCAAATTTAAAATACAGCCTTAAGCTGAGAGAGGTTTGGGCTTTGATAAACAAGTCTACTAATTTTAAAAGCACCTACTCCAGTAAAGTCAAAACAAGACTGGCTAAAGCAGAGAAGAAATGTGGTCTATCGCAGATAATGCTGGACTAAAGTTGGAAGATCACACCTTTGGTTTGTAAAGGGATTATCATGTATAAATGTTCCCACCCACTCTCCCTGCCACCGTCTCTGCTGGACAAGCATACACACAGACCCACAGACAACCCACCCCAAACAATACCTCCATACCAGGAGGTAATTAGTACAAAGAAATGTCTCACCTATCTACTTTATCAACTGGGCCCCTAGTGTTACTGTCCTCTTGGATATATTCTTCTGATGACTCGGTATCGTGTCTTCTGTCTTCCTCTAATTTCTTCTGGCGTCTACGCCGCCTAGGAGTTGGCACTGGAGCTGGAGGGTCAAGAGTTGTACAGTTCATACATTCATACAATTTGCATACATACACAATATGAAAAGTTTTTGACGGCATTTCCTAGCAACGAGCTTTCAGCACTGAACAAAAAGCATAATACACCAAGAGATGGTCTGACGTAGTAGGACCGAAACCTTGTTGTGAACAAGCCCCAAGTGGGTGACTTGAGTGGGTGAGCCATCACATGTAACGTGTCCTTCCCTAAGCCTGCTGTCAACTTAATTAAGAATTTACAATACACCAGCTTGCTACTGCGAGATGTACACAGGCTTATTACCGTCTTTAGGAGAATCTAGTGGATCGTTGAGGCTGACGTCCAGTCCCTGGAGAGTGGTGTCCAGTTCCACTGGCGCACTGCCCTCCGAGCTGCTGCTGTTCCCAAACATGTGCTTGGTCACCGTCTCATGGATGGTCTGCTCCACCACCCTGTATAGAACACCGCAGCAGTTATAAACTGGGGCACACAACTGTAGTTTGTATTCTCCTCCAACCATCGTGCATGATGCATTATGTATATGTCAGAAATTTTCTCTGCAATTATGGGAGTAGGCAGTTTTAGAATTTACATGGACGTGATGTATGCTGACTTGATACAAGCACTGCATGGATAGTTCTGTTGGACATGTTCCAACATATGATTATCTGTCAACTAGACCAGACCAGTCTACTCCAGTGTACATACTTGCCAGTCCAACATAATAACTGTATGCCATGTGCAGGCCATTACATATAAAGCAGTATTACCAAAAAAACTTCTTGTATCCAAATTTATCTACAATTATAACACTTTGTTCATGGTATGAACCCGGCCAATGATTCCTTTTGGGATGCCGGCAAAAATATGGTTCTATATATTAGGTTATTAATACTGACATATATAACCATGTTTGGCAACTGCACAAGGAATTGCAAAACATTGCATCATCCCACAATGTAATACCATATGTAAGCAATATCAAACAAGTCAACGCAGTCTGGCATACATAACTTTCTTTATAAACAAATTATACCAGAGAGGTTAGATAGATTTTCTAACACAATGCAATACAATGTACATAAAAGGTCACTTTCATATTTAAAAAAAACAACATATTTCTAAATCTTTTCTCTCCAAGCATAATCCAAAGAAAGGTTTCTAAACCAGCATTCCAAAGTTAAATCAAAGACAGCAGAAATCTAAATCAGAGAAGGCACTTACTCTTGAACAAACGAGCCAACAATGGGTGAATATGTGGTGGCATCACTGAGGGAAAGAAACCATACAGAAGTGCATTGTTAAATTCCCTACAAGTGGCAGATATGCAGTGCTGCAGTCTTATTAAAACACTGTACATGGCAAACGATGTGCCTGAAGGAAAACATATCAAACAGCAGGACCACAACATAAAAGCTGTTACTATGTGTAGTCTCCAAGCAGATGTAGGGTCCGCCTCTGTGTTTTACATGTTTTTGAGGCTTCCCTGTGGTCTGTGTTTTTCTCTCTTTGTACGTCTTTGAGGACATTTATTTATCTTTTCCCAAGGCCAAGACAGAAAAACATGGACCACTAGAAAGATGTATAAAAATCCTTCAAAAACAGGCATAAAACATTGAGCCAAACCCTACATCTGCTTGAAGATTTACTGCATGTGCGTGCATATGTTTGACAACACATATATAACTCCTGCATTTTTGAAATTCTATGACCTATATAAATATTCTATAGCTGTTGAGAAATCTCTAGCTAGGACTTCAAAATTTGATCAAATTTACGAGAGTGTACAGTTCCAAGAAAAATAATGAAAATAACAATCACTATTACATTTTAAACATGCCCTTAGGATTGATAATGACAAAAAATTGGTTTATTAAGTCATCAATCAGATGAGCTAAAATGATTAAACTATGTTTGGCCTTAAGTAACCATAATGCAAATGTCTTCATGAAAATTTTGTTTGAGTATTATGGTTGCTCATCTCTAAAAACATGGCAGCTATATATAGATAAAATCAACGTGGCAATTTTACCTGTAACTGCTAATTTCAACATTTTAAGATTGAGCAATATGAAATATTCAAAATTGCTCTACTAAAATGTACTAACCAGAACACACATAAAATAGCCTAAGATTACACATTGCATTAGAATACCCATTCAATAAAAGCTTGCCTTTTCAGAACAAGATATTTCTCTAAATACATGTATATGGAAGAACCTACCCACCTGTCGTAAACAAATGGAGAGTCGCTCCTGTCATCTTCTATAGAGCTCGTGCTGCAAGACACCAAAATGGGATAAATGAGCGACGGCGGGAATTCAGAGCACAGCTCTTGCTTAATGCTACTTCCCAGCTTCATGGTGATTACTAGGAGCAAATTGTGTGGCTGCGGCAGGGCCCAGTAACCGAGAAAAATGGCTGGAGGCAGTGTCAATTACATCAAGCAGTATTTTTGTGAGGGAAGCATGTGGACATGGCATAACCATGAACTACCTGGCTAACACAAGGGATTTGATTGTTTCACATCACTATCATTTTTTCTGAATTAGAAAAGGGAGCGAAAAAGCTTAACATTCTTGATAACATGTCGATAAAATGTACAGAATGCTGGTCTTAATGTAACAGATTACGACTGATGATGACTTCCTATGATTACTACAATAAATGTTGATGTGAACCACCAAACTACATGAACCTGACCCTTGCATGGGCTTCAGTTCCAAAAGTCTCATGTTTCAGACTAGGAATGAAGGGGGCGGGAGTGTTCTGGGTCAATATGATATCAAAAGAACCAGACTCATCACAAATCAAGGACAAGTCCAATAAACGGTCAACTTTGCCACACATTTCATACCAGATTTGAAATTATAATGTAATACATAAGAGTGATTGCTTCATTGTAATAATACAAGAAATCTGAGGTTTAGACTTTCAGGAAGTATGCAATCCTTGGCTTCCTGAATTCCCCTGTATTGACTATGTCGTCTTTGGCATTGTATTACTTCAGCAGTAGTTGTTGTAACCGTGAACCTGAAACCTTGCAAATGCGTCCTCCCTACTGCAAAATTAAGTCTCATGTAACTTTGTCAACATATATATGTTGCAATAATACTTTATTGAAAAATTAACAACGACATATGTTGAAAAATGTACATTGCAAAAAGCACTACTTTTTTTGCACCCTGGCATCAGAAGTGAGGTTTTTAGAGGATGTAAACCATGACATCAAATTTGCCTTGCCGCACGGTGAATGATGTTGGTTGGAACATGCAAGGTTACCACTTGCGTCAGTGCACCTGGCTGATTTGCTAGGGGTATTAAGTGGATGTGGGAATTCCACAGTTTTTTCCATCTACCCTATGGAATGGTACTATCATTTGCAGATGAATTGTTACCAAGGCCGTGGCTTGAATAATAATATCCTCGAGGTTAAAGTACAACATCTCTGTGGCTGGATGTTTACAAATATCCCTAACCACATCAAAGGGGTCAGTTACACATTAACAGGATGAATTGATGTAGGGATTCAAATTTAAAGATCCCATTTAATATAATACGAATATCATTGCATTTGATCAAAAAATCTAAATCAAATTTGAGCAATGCATAAGACATTTGTAGAACACAGAAGAAATTTTCTGAAGAATAGAAGAAAAGAAAATCAATGTGATGCATACCTTGCCCTGAGATAATCCTTGGTGGTCCCAGAAGCATCTACAATGTTGATCTGTACATTGTGGTTGCTGTCCTCATATTTGGCACTGTTGTAAACTTTTGGCTGGTCTTCACTTGCACCCTGTGAACCAAGGTAACAGCTCATGTTAGACATAATACACATGGGCCTCAGTAATGATTCAAATTTACTCCCCCTTTCTACTACATCCTAGGACCCATGAGCGCCAAAGATCTAACTGATCGCTCAATGAATTTTTTACACTCTGTATGTTTTGTTGTCTTTTAAATAAATACTTTTGCATCTGCATCATATTCCATTCATAAAATCAAGGGTCTCACAAATCCAACTTTGGTCTGTTGCTCTAGTGTTCCATTATAAAGCCCCCGAGGCCCTTGAATTGTAGAGACAGAAGAGTGTCTACCACCTGGCCATTACGGGAAGCCTCCTCCTCTTCAGCCTTCCTTTTAAGGGCCTCTTTGTAAGTGGGGTTGGGCCTAGGGGGAGGGGTCTTCCTTTCCTTCACCTGAGCCACCGACCAAGGGACAGTCGAGCCAAAGAAGGATTAGAAACGCTGATAACGTCCATTTGATTTGCATGTTTGGGAGATCACAAAGCTAAATTGTTTAGCAGAAGCATGACTTAGCAGTATAGCTTTAGAAGGAAAGAAAGAAGTACAGGAAGGTATCTTCTTCAAGTTTAGATTAGTGATAACACAAGAAAGAGAGGAGGTAGATAGCCAGATGCCTAAATCTAGGTATCATTGAGTTTTTCAGTTGTAGAGAAGGCACGGTTAGCATTCAGGCCCCATGTATAATCTATGTTTAGGACAGACTCACTGTAAACTATGCCAAGAGCTACAACTAAGAAATTAATGAGAAGACTGCTACTAAATCAAACGTACCTGGATACACTTTGATGCATAAGGTGAAGTTTCACCCTCCTCCAACAGCAGTTCATCGTAGTCATCTATAAACCTCTTGACTATCTGGTTAGTGATGCCTTGTTCTCTCAGACCGGCCACACCATCAGGGCACCTACATGGGACAGTCCACAATTACAGCTGCCCCAACATGGAATAAAGTCCATTCTATTGGCCACAGTGCCTTTATGACTCAAACATAAAAAAGGAGTCTGCAAAACCTAATTACAAAGCTTACTGTGTCTCTTCAGAACTTGACTCTGAAATTCTATCGCTAACTTCAAAACAAGACTAATACAACAATGGTTTTATTACTTTTACTTAAAAGTCAAGATACACAAATACCAAGGTGTACAAACAGTCAAAAATTAAGTGCATAGCTCCAATTTTGGGTGCACAAAATTTCGAATCCTGGCAATGTATGACCAAATGACAGGTATGTATCTGACCACAATGATATAATAAATACTGTTTGAGAAAAACAAGTCTCTGTCACAAGGTAAAGGTAAACTGACATACTTAAAAAGGTTGGGACCAAACACAATGGCCAGCTGCATGGAGCCCATCTTGTTGGTGTCCTGTTGAGATGAAACCTTGACTAGGAACTGGATCAGGTACTTCAGCAGACAGTAGTGTTCAGATGGCAGCTTATCGATCAGCAGTCTGCCACAAAAAATAACACAAATGTTAGCATGATCGCAATCAGCAGTCGCAATCAACTTGGCAAGTGTTAACCAGTAGAATCTAGCTGACAGGACGGATTCATAAATCGCAACGGCGCGCCTTTGACTTGATCCTAGGAATAAATCAAGCTTTGGTATGAGAAGGTCACACTGCAGTTTAGATGGCCAGAAATGAAAGGTTTTCGATGCTGTTAAGTCATGTGTAAAACTATGTTACTGTCACGTGAGTGTGGTACTACAAGTAGTATGTGAAAGTTGAAGGCCTCTGAGACATAAACATGGCCTGCACATGGCCTCAAACATGGTCTCGACACGACCTTATGCATGTGCAGTTCGAACCGTGAACCAGATTATTTTTTTAGGACATCTTTTGATCTTGGCTGAACTACACCATCTGACACGCTGTTATGACAGAACCCTGTTGTGAATTCGTCAGGTCTACCAAAATAATTACAAAACACCCAAAGGAAATGCTTTCTCTTGACGTCAGAGATGCAAGAACTTCAAAACAGACATCCCTTGTGGAACAAGGTTATCCGGGCAAAAGTATTTAAGTGGTTCAGGCATGTTAGGATTCTAGCCTTGCCCTTTCCGACATGAAGGGATCGACATGGTGACGTCATTCTGTATCCGCCAGACAGGTTATCAGAGCAACACACTATGGCATTGTGTCACATTGATTTAGCACGGTATGTCAGAAAGACAACAAGAAATCAAAGATTTCAGACTTTTGGGAAGTGTATTTGGGGTTTTCGTAAATTCATTGGGACCCTCCTCAAGTTGAAATGACTGAGGATGATTAACCAAAAGCTTGTTGGTAAGCACTTTACTTGTGTACGGATATAGCATTTTAAGTCTTCATAATCTACACATTTGCCATTCATCAAACAGATAAGACGAATCTTTTACCTGAGTTGCCGTCTACACTCCACTGGATCGTTCAGGAAATCTGCAAGACAGAAAAAACGGAAATGATTAGGACATGTGGCAACATTTTCCCTTGTAAACTTTTGTCGGGCAAGGCTACTACGAAGCTGAAGTTGTAAAAAGGAGCACCAAGCAATTCAGCAACAAGTACTGTAACAAATGAAATACACATACCCCACAGGTATATCAACTGTACAGCAGAAGGGCTGTCGTACTCGTACACGTATTGCTAGATATTACTTTTTACATACTGACAGTCCATTCAAACCTCGAGTTCTGAAGAAGCATGTAACAAACAACTAAGCATATATGGGTTTCCCTTATCTTTTGGACATACCACTTTCTTTTAAAGGGGGGAGGAATATGAATATAGTTTAATCTTTCCATGTACATTGCTAGGTGAAGATTTTTGTTTCAGCTTTTTAATGCTGTTATAGACGTAAGATACAGCAAAAGTCTTCAACACCAAGAAAATAGTGATCTAAGATGCAAGAGGCACTAAGTCATTCTTGGTTCATCCCTCAATGAAAATGGTTTATCCCACCTGTTTTGGCAATGACTGATTAAAGATAGATCAGTCAAAGACATCGTATTGACCCTTCCAAGAACTGGTTCAGACTAGTCTGCGCTGTGCTGGTACTAAATATACGGTAAGGTGTAGGAAGGAGGAACTAAGATATTCAATTTCATGACAATCATCATTATAGGAGATATACATTTAGACATTAAAGCAGTGAATGAGTGATGAAAAGGCAGTTGATGGAGTATCTGTGGTACCCAAACAATCAACAATACTAAGGACCACGACTCTATCCAAAGCTACAGGCTCCATGTACTGTGCAACTGATATCAGTTCCACTAACCATTATTATAATGGTAACAGCAAAATGGACACGTCACCATAACATACCACAATACTATCTCTATCCCCATGTGTACAGTACAATACCAGCAGTGGGCTGTGGTGTCTGACGTTGGCATGGCTTCAATACCACAGTGCACTAAAGACAGATACTGTTTCCCACACCAGTAGTAAACCCTTCCCTACCCACTGGCTCATCAAGCAAAAATGCTTCACCATGTCTAAACAGGGAAGTACCTTTTTATAACAGCTGCAACAGGACAGATAAGGGCAAGGCAAACAAACTTTACTTTATGGATGACAACCTTCCAAAAATCTGAGGTAACAGTACAACAAATATCTCTCTCAAAAAAATTGGCCATTTTAGCAATTTCTACATTAATTTTGGGCTTGTTTTTTAAAGGGTTAAGACATACTACCGGTAACCTAATAATATATACATGTATGTCTGCAAGCAACTTCTCAATAAACTGCCAAATTGCAGATTCTTAGTATCCACAGAAAAATGCTGAAATCTATGCATTTTTGGTATCCTTCATAGAATAAACTCTGTGTGTCCATTGAGTGTTAAATGCCATGTTTGACTTCTAGTAACCCCTCAATCTGACTGTCTACAAACACAGTGTTACTAAGGTTCATCATTTCATAAGTACAATTCCTGAGATGTTCAAGCTGATTAGATTAGATTTGGTGTTTACCCCTTCTTGGAACACTGATAAAGAGTTCACAAACACACATGGCCAGCCACACCACCAGTGACCGTCCTAGATATCAACCTCGTTACGTCATAAACTCTACAACACTTAGCAACTCCAGTATTTCCAGTTATTTTACTTCCCACTTTAGATTGGTTATCATAGGCCCAAAATTATGTTTTATGAGCTTGCAAACATAATTCCCATATGATACACAATATTTCAGGCAGTGCCATAAGCGATATATGCCCTTCTACTTCTAGTTCCAACAACAGAGCAATATGATGCGAGAAATGCACATGAATCTTATATAATAGTCCTGAATACCGCAGGTTCCTTAGTCGGACATCAATCAAGATAAGGATGAAGACATGCTTACCACCATCATAGTTCATACTCCACAAGGAGGGGGTCAATAACCTTTGTAAAGCCTACTAAAGAATAACTGTTAGGAAACTGTCAATCTTTGCTTTTAATGCGCATTGGCTTGAGAGTTCAGACTGCAGACATAGAAATATTTAAGTCATCATAAGAAAGATCTTGAAGCATTTTTTGTTTATTGTTTATTTGCACATAAACACAAGTCAACTTGTAAGTTGTAGTAAGAGATAGGAAGAATGTGTCGGAGAAACCAGAAACCCAAAAGGTCTATCTAGGGCCCTTAATGCGATAATTTGACAGAACATTTGAGCTATACTCCTATTAAGTAAAAATAATGAAGCAATCATGCATTAAGAAGATCTCGAAATATCTTATAAAGACATACCAAAGTGGTCCATGGCCACATGGCTGTCCCATCACTATTGATTGCCCTAAATACCGCTGGACATTTGGACATTACTCAGGCTTGATAATCTCAGATAGATTTCCCCATGGCCATTACTGGGAATATCACTATCGGTCAACGACCCAATTGAGCAGTTACTGTAAGTCTTGGAACTTTCGCGGCGGTTTTATTCCTGCAATTTTTGCAGTGACCTCTCCACTATGAATTCATGACACGGCAAACATGTCTCCCTGGTATGACTACAGTACTACAGAATTGTTTCAACTGCGAATTTTAAACACAGCAAAAACCTCCCTTTCAATAAAATCAGCGTGAAAGTAAATGAATTAACAGTATTTTTTCTACGATGCTGGCAGAAAACTAGATCAAGGCCTACGTGTACGTCATTTATCAGCAATGACCAACGACATCACGTTTAGTTCCATGTGTCTGGCTGTGGCTTATCAGTTCGACGCTGACTTAACTTTAAAGTTTAAAGACTACCCTTCTTTCTGTACCAAGATTTACTTAGCTGATTAATACTAGTTATAATAAATCTCATGATATTTCATAGATTGTCCATTGAAAATGACATCCAGAGAATGCACTGTAGCAATCCCCAAAAAAGATATGCACATGTGGACATGCACACACACTAACAGATGCAATATACATGTATGTTATGATATCTGTGCAGAAAAGAGACCAAGTTACTTACCTTTGACTAAATTAGACGTTCCAGCTCAAAGGAAAGGCAGATAGCTCTGCTTTTCTCAAGACTCTTTCTCAGACAAGTGATAAATCATAAGATTCCATCCAAGTCTTCCCTTTTGTAACAACTAGGCTGTACTGAAAGCATGCCTGATTAACACTGTATACTTTAGACTTAAACTACGACTGGCGAGGCCTTGAAGCTTCCGTTAGAGTCCCAAACATGAACTTGTATGGAAGGAAGTTCATGTTTGGTATGGTGTGTGCAGCATGTCACGTATTCCTCGCATGGTTGTCAAAATACACTAAACTCGGAGGCGGTCGTGCGGTCCAGAACGTAACTTCAAAATGTTAGATAAGTTGTGGATGATGGATCCCTTTTCACATCTACCTGTCGTCACTCAAAATAGGACTGCCTAGAAATATCATTTTGTATGGCATGCTCAAATTGGTACTTTTCTGACCTGCCTACATCAGAATCTGATGCTCTAATTACCTTGGGATGTTTCGTTTTTAGTGTGTTTGTCTGTGTGTTTGTTTCTGTTTCCGTTGTTATTTCCACGTATAAGATCTTCCACTTCGAGGATATTATACTTGCATAGGAGCAATAATTTTGAACTGTGTATAAAATGACATTGGCCAATATATTTCACATTCAGAGCCTTCAACAAGGTGGAAATTTTCCATTCAGTAATACTAATAGGCAGTTTTGTAGGTTACCTACGGTGACTGATCCAGCTATGTGAGATTTTAGTATTCAACCCACGATTGCACCCAGCACTCCATTATATGAACAGCATACTAAAATCACCACCATGCATCTTTCAAGAGGGGATGTACAATTAAGGATCGAAAGGGACATACCAAACTACAATGTACATATAGATGCAACTGTTACTTTTGCCCTCGAAATTGTGAGAAATTCTTTCCAGACACTTAATTTTGTATATGCATGACATGCCCTTGGCAAGAACTTAAAATCCCATCATTGAAACCCTGGAAGAAATATGTTGAATCCATGTTGCCTCTCCTGATACATAACATTTTATAGAGACATTTGTCAGGTCTATACCCAATAACAGTATAAGGACATCTGCAAGAGAGACACCTAGCAGAATGTCTGAAAATGACAACAGAAGACAGGACCAGTCCAAGTATAGATATCTGTGCATGCATTGATTTTCGCCTGATTTTGAAACAAGAAATTTCATTCCCCTCCACCAATGGTCAACATGACAAGAAAATAATGAAAATGGGAATATAATTTTTGTGCGGTAATTTTGAGAGTACCACAGAAGTGACACTAGTGAGGTAGCAAGAGTGCAGTTGTAGCAGCAACACCAGTGAAGTAGCCTTGAGTGTAGTTGTAGTGATACTAGGCTATCTTACTAGTGTCACTTTCTGCACTTCTTGAATAGAGGCATGTTGTTGGCTGTGATACCACGTTTTGTTGCTTCAATTCTTGTTACAACATTCATGGTCTCCATTTTGAAAATTAGGCACCTTGTTTTATTTCCCATCTTGTATCATTGTAAAATTGTACAGTGTAATGTTACACCAGAAATAGCTACAAAAGGCAAGGTTACAAACAAAGCTATAGTAGAAGCAAGGCAGTCAGAAAACATTACAATCCTCCACCCTAACATCTGCTTGGAGATTAAAAGTGTAACATGTACAAATCAATCACATAACAGACAACTGGCCTCCACTAGCGATAGCCCGGGGCACACACCATACATTTCACACACATGTAATCAGCTTACATACACATCAACTGTCAATCTCAACTACAGATTTCCTAAAGGCTTCGTCACGCTCATGGCAAGTTACAGCATATACTTGTATGCATGGAGGTAAGGTAGTATAATCAACAACATTTTAATTAGACACAGTTATATTTTGACTGCTGTAGTAACATAGCAACACTGGAGTAACCACATGTCGGGCAAGGATAACAATTCATAAAACAAAAAAACTACAGTTCTTCAAATCAATGAAAAAACACTGTCTCAAGTCAAGATAAAACAATTTGAGCTAGGTAGTGCATGGAAACTATATACCTTAGCCAAATCAGAGCCGCAGCGTACTGTTGTTTTATGTGCAAAATCCCAACGATGCTTTACTCACATTTTACAAGGTTTGCAACTGCGTTCCCCCTTTCCTGTCCTCTAGAGGAAGAAACTGACTTGTACTGCAACATGCGGACCTCCTCCATGCAGATTTTCCCGAGGAAAATAACTCAAAATTTGGGATATCGCTACTGCTATCTCTACATTCCTGACGTACATTCTCTCCCCACAAATCAGATGTGTGGAAACGTGAGGCTCAACGTGAGAACCGCTCCACTGCCAAGGTCAGGTGATACATCAGATGGTGGTTTAAATCATGCACTCCACACAGAATTAATGTGGGGAAGGGGTCAACCACATGAGAAGGTGGGGGGTATCTCCTACTGATACAGTAAAAATGTGTCTCAGGTCACTATTTCCAAATTTCAGGGCTTTAAAGTCTAAGTCATTTTTTTCTGCACCACACAAATTATACCTGCACCACTCTGCCAAAAGGTGGAACAAACTGGAAATTATTAACAGACCATTTCAATTCTTATGTTAGCCTTTGGAGGTGGTGGTGTACAGTAAACAAAAATCCATATGCCTTTGTATACCAAGTACATACAGCTTTGGCAAAGGTCGACATCAGAAATACCTGTACTGCTCCAATTTCACCTAAGCACCGACATGCATATGCAGGTGGTATTCTGAGTCCTGAGTTGAAAGTTCAAAATGTCACCTTCCCTTGTCCAGGGTACATATATTTCTATTAGGTCACAGCAAGTAAATTTTACGGATGACATCCTCTGCAGACTCAAAAATCTAATGCGAGATCACCAAAAAAATAAGATGGGCAAAAAAAATCAAAATGCCAAAATTTTCCCAGTATTTTCTTGTCATGTTGAACAAATTTGTTCTTTAATCCGGTGAAAATCAATGCATGCAGATGTCATCCATATAATTCACTTGCCGTGGCCTTACTTCCCAACCTGACAACTACTCATTATGTCCAGCCCTTCAACAATCACCTACTAGGTGACATTACCATTGCCACTTCTACTAAGTGGATTTTGGGTGTTCCCCATACCACAGTTTAATGTCCCATCACCTTTCACTGATAACCTGACAAGGTCAGGAACAATTGGCCAGCGACAACTGACGTCCACATCATGTGACACTCTGGGTTGTTATGAATATGATCATCAGGTGTTGCTAATGAAAGAAAATAGTTTCTCTTGCTACATAGCTTCAGAGCTAACATTATCTACTACAAGTATTACACAAGTATGCCAGGAGATGGTTTGAGAGAATGGCTGTGTACCTAAATGTAACATCAAAGTGCAGGCACAGGTACAGTAACAAGTATATTGTACAGGTACCAGTGCAGAGTTTTAGGTACAGGTCTGGACCTGTACAAGTTGAAAAAATAATAGTGTGGTCTTTAATGATGACAGTATGATTATTATTCATTTGGACTCTTGGTATCTCATGCAAAGAATCTACTCAAGAGGATATCAAAGCAAAGATATATAGCACTGACGTCATTGTCCATAGTGTTTTTGTCCTATTCCAGTGCTGAATGTTCATCTTTGTGGCAGGAATTGTATAATTTAGCAACAAAATACTGTATACTTTTATTCAGGGACTGTACTGGTACATTGACATTTGGTATTTTGGACCTGTAGCTCAAAGATTTTTCCAGCAGCTCTGGTGAGCACTTGTTCTCTTATCAGGACCACACATGCATGTAACTCCAGCAGACAGCCCCTTCATCAGCGGCACTTCAGCAGAACATATCGTACAAGGTCGTGTTTGCATAGACTTCAGGATGATATCCACAGTCTATAGTTTCCAACTGTTGTGTCTGAACATATATCATATGCAATGGACAAAATTCTGATGCAACATTCACCAAACATCTAACAGAAACCATGATGAATTCTATTGTTGACAACTCCTGTACATACCTGATAACATCATTGCAACTTGCTTACTAGGTACCATGGTAGTTGAGGGTTAAAAGGTGTTGAGTTGGCTTTGCCATGGATAATTGATAAATGGAAACAATTTACCAGCCAGGCTGATCACCCAGAGCCCCATGTATGCACACTACATTCTGGGACAACTTGCTTTCATCAGCTCATTACTGAGCCCTATTCCCACAGGGATGTGTTGAAATCTATAACCAGCCACAGGAATGACATGATGACATGTACCCAGGTCATTGAACCAGTGGGTCAACACAAACATACAGGCAGGCAGCTAATCTACCAGCCAACACAGGCATAGTTAGGGGCCTCATACCTCCATGAAATATTTAGAGCTTTTGTAATTTTTGTTGTTTTATTTTGTCTCATTGTTTATGGAAATAAGGTTACAATTAGTATAATCTATTCTAACTGATGGTCTTCTGTACTGAAATTAGTATGTATGAACATCCTAGCTTTAGGCAAATTCCATTTTAACACTAATTAATATGCATTTCATTATGCTAACAATCACCAAAGGTGCCTACATACCCAAAATCATGAAAATCTGTTGTTCCTCTCTTGACTCATCCTCTATACCATTGCGCATGATCTAAAACTTCCTCACGATCACAGCACATTTGAGAACCAAAGGGCCATACTTACATGTAGGTCACAAACAGATGGACAGCACAACTGAACCACCAAACCACCCGTGGATCTTCGGAACCTAAACAGATCGCCCCCTGGCAATCATTTACTCTGGACATACAACAAATTGCTGGGCGATAAACATTGCCTCGTGCACAGGGAGCACATGTCTGGGGCTCTCTCATCAACACCAACACTAACACACGTTTTATTTCTTTAGCATAATTGGTGTAAATGCATTATGAAAAGAGAATAAAATGCCATGGACAAGGTACATGTTGATTGCTAGACTGGCAAAGCCAGAGTCACACTGTTGACATATTTTGCATCTGAAAATCTACCCTATCACATTAAATGGGGCTGGGTGACCTGCTAACATTAGCCAAGCTCTAAAAATTGCTTAGTGATCTGCAGAACAACTGCCTTATTGCTGTCAAAAATGACCTTTGCAGACCCATTGGGCGAGCTTTTTCCTGCTGTGCGGCGCCGTCTTAAGGTTGATCGCAGGAAACAATTTTAAAGCGATCAACACAGTAGGAAGTAAGGTATAGATTACTACGGGTTCCTCGCTCATTCGCCTGCTATCTGGTTCATCACCTGTTGTCCCCCATCTTGCGAGGGTTAGACGTGCTTGCACTTCTGATCAGATAACTACCATGTGCCAAGGAAACACGTGTCCGATCAAGGAAAAGATAACACCTTTCCTTTCCTGGTGGTGTCTCTCCATGGATGGCAAATTATCCATTGTTTGGTAACACCTTTACACAGCCTAAGGCACAATTGTCATCTTCAACTGAATGCATCGTTATTCCTTTCTCTTAGTCAACATCTACTAACAACAACTATCTAATACTCAACATTGATAGCTGTAGAAGGTACTGCTTACATACCTGTATCTGTACCTGTATCTGTACAGCCCTTTAAATTTGGCACAACACACCAGCTTTGCAGGCACGTGATGAGGCAACATCTGATTATACATGTATTACACTGAACGACCTGTCACACCTAACCTTTGCACACCTAGCTGCAAGCATGGGTTCTGCTCTACGATAATTCTAGGGAAAAAAGAATTAACTTACTGTATGATGCAGAGAAACATTAGTATGGTCCATACCTTCTTGCACGGCCACAAACTGTGCGTGGAGACTCTCAGGGATGACGGCGTCGGGAAGTTCTCTCAGATACTGCTTCAGGAGAGAGGCCACAGAAAACACGTCTCCGAACTCTTCCAGACTTGCGTCGCCTGTTTTGTCGAAACTAGTCTTCATCTTCTCTACCACTTTGGTGTTGCCATTCACACGGAAGATTCCTTCATGTCCAATACCTAGATATACCAACAACGCAGTTTTTTTATTTATTTAACATATCGTTATCTAGGTCATGACAAGTAGACTGACAACTGACGGTACAAAATGTTGTACGATTAGGTCAGAATGCCCTGACATAGTATTAAGGTCATGGCTGGTTTTAGAACTGGAGGTATTTTCAAAATGCTGTAATCCCAAATTCCGTTAAGCTGTTGCATACGCATTGGTGTGGTATCCAATCTTTTTATCATGATAGTATTATGACTCAATTTAGATTGTCTTCAAAAAAGGTTAAAAGGTTTAAACTAGAGTGTAACCAAACAAGTTAAGTATGCTAGTAGACATGGGGTCTACCGACAAGGCTCTACGCTAAATTCAGAAAGGCAGCAATTGTGCATTACGTTAAATTACACAGACTGGCTTTGCTTTACCAGGCACCAGTTACGCTTTACATGCATCGATTATGCTCTATGTTAATTTGGGCAGTCCAGGTAAGAAATACAGAGAATTAAGACATCTGATTACACTCTACACAAAATGGCATGCCGACCATCAGGTACTGCAAGACAGTTGAAGACACCAGATTTGGATCAAAGCAAAATTCTACAGTTGAAAGCAAACTTCAGCAAACATCGGGAAACAATCCTTACCATGCATGGTGATGAAGTCCACCACTTTCTTGACAATAGACGGTATATTGAGCTCTGTAACACGGGGTACTGCTTCTAGAGGCGCTCCGAACAGTTTGGATCCGGGCGAGAGTTTCTTCCTGGACAGAGGTGATGACATGAACTTCTTGACTTTCCCCATTCGTGATTCCACGGGAATGTCCAGAGCCTGCACGTAAAGGAAGACGCAAACGATACTCATGGTGAAAAACGTCAACAGCTCCATCTTGATGGCGAACGTTTAGACACATATCCAGTAACGGTCGCTACATGAGTGAGGCCTTGTGAGGTGATTGTCGTTTTTATAGCCAGGACATCAACAAGGAATTTGGGCCAATGGCCTCTCATGTACATACAGGGCCACTGACCTCGGATTAAGGTGCATCAGAACAGTTCCGGTGAAACCATTTACTTCGGTATACTACTTGAAAGTCGATGGAAGATCACACAACTCAATCTAATCACCTTTTAATCACCACTCTCCTTGCACAAGGCTTCCTAAATTTGGAACTGTAGCTTACATGTAGATCAAGTTATTGTATCACAAAAATGTAAAAGTCTGATGAAGAATGCACCCCTCCTTAAGAAATGGTTGTACCCAGAGGTTATCATGACATCCTATATACCAATTTAAGTGTTGATACAAGGTGCTCTTGTTTCTACCTAAGTTATGGTGCATTGCTAATAAAACTGTCTTAACAAATCAACATGTACAATTAAGATGTTCATCTTTGACGCAAGTTTGTACAAGGAAAATATATTCCTGCAGCCGTACTCTTTGGAAGTTTGAATGCCAAATATTTGCACATGCTTGGTGTGCCTGTAACCTAATTCAGTTCAATTTGTGGCTGACTTCTCACACCACGTGCTTTAAACGCACGTGGTTACTGCTAGCAGAGGGTTGACTTGAGGTCACATTTCTGATGAAGCCATCACGATTAGCTCTGCTATATATGACATCAACAGTCACAGTCATATAGCCTGGGCCTGTTTCACATACGATACGGCCAATGACCCGCCCTGAGGTGCATATGGTGTCATAAGGCATGGTGAGTTCCTATAACCATTGAATAAACCACACAGTGAGCAAAGCAAACCAACCAAGCCTTATGACACCGTATACACCAAAGAAAAGCGACCATTAAATGTTATTTCCTTTCAAAGACTAGATACTGTAAGTATGACAGTGACCCAATTTACACACTCGGGTAAAAACCTGATGTATGAAAACTACATACGCCAAATTTTTCCTGCGTGTAAATCGGCCTGCTTTGATGTACGTCAAGAACGTATGTTCAGATCGTACGTTACCTCGAGGGCTGGCAAACGATCTGAACATACGTCCTTGACTTATGTCAAAGCAGGCCGATTAACATGCAGGAAAAAATGTGACGTACGTAGTTTTCGTACCATAAGGTTTTTGCCCGCGTATAAATCGGGTCAGTATCCAGGGCATAACCTGCTACAGGTCACTACCGTCATTAATAACTGCCATGGGAGTATCAGAGCAATGTAAGATGGAGTATCAATTACAACAGCCATCCTTAGTATTCATGTAGCTTCATTAAATCGTCCCCCTAGCAGCGATGCCAAATTGCCCCTCCCCTAGTGCCTAGATTTAAATACAATTTTGTTGCCATTGCAAAGAGGTCATTCCAAAAACTGCAAACATAATACATGTATAAACCACTGTGAATATTTCACAGAATTTTTCTGTGGGTGTACATTGTTTACTGTAAATTCATTTACTTTCGCGATGGTCCCCCCAAAGTTATAGGGATTTACCATCCTTGGTAAACATATTCTCTGGTGACAACATAGCACTTTCAGCTATATACTGTACTTTTTTTATAAAATGTCAAATACTGTGCACCAATTGGAAAGCTCCTACCCATTTGCTCTCTACAAATCATATTATGCCTTACCGTGTGAACTTTATATTATTTTCCACCACACACAAGGGAATTGTGACAGATTGCCTGGATTTTTAAAAGGAAGGTCAGCTTTGCAAAATAGATGAGATCAAGCTGGCAGGTGAAGTTTCATAAATGCCATTGTTCTCTGATCACTTCACTTTCCCCTTGGGACACACTGTCAAGGTACGCAGCGTGACATCAACTGATGGACTTCAATATATCTTCATTTGCATGGGTAGGGCCAAAGTCAGGGTCTACGGGGGGGGGTTGATTCTGGCAATGCTTAATGAGAAATTTAGGAGGGCCAACAACACTTAATGGTAAATTGGCTTGTTCTAGTGATGGTTTTTGGCAACGATTTCATTGGACTGTTCCATTGTATTCATGGGGTGTCTGGCAAATCCAGTCTGTGAATACAGACACAACGGGACACTCCGTTGTGACTTTTGGGCGATCTGGCATTTGACTTTGTGATACAAATGATTTGTCAATATCGCTTAACAATTAATTGAAGATAACGAGCAACATGCTACATAGAATTAAAGAGACCAATTATGCTTCACAAGCAATTCACCAACATTGCTTAATGGCTTTAACTCCCCATCTGAAAGGACCAATGCAATCCTTTACATCATAATGTCACAGTGTGGTTCTGCATCCACGGCTTTTGATCCAAATATGGCAAAGCAGCAGGGTCACTAACTCAGTGACTGCTTGCGCCACGGGGACACTCTCTACCCTCGACGTGCGTATAATAATCTACCACTCGGATCTCGGCCCCTTGGGTCAGTAAATCAAATTAGAAGTTTGTACGCTAAATCCAGACGGCGTGTTTGAAAGTACTGCCAGCTTAAGCCTGTCCTTCACAACATCATTAAGACTAAAAGTCTACCATTGAGTTACCCATAGGTCTAAATCACAATCCTTGTTTAAAATGACTGTCAGTCGCAGGACAAATAGGTCACATTGGTAAAAGTCATCTACACTCAGAGGTAACATTATGGGCTAAATAACAAGTCAGTCTTTAAGGCTTTCATGACCATGTATATCTTGCCTACCACATACTTGGAACACATGCCAAATACTTATGTTTGAATATGGTCATATGAATGCTATCTGGCATTTTAGCATGGCACAAAATTAGGTGATAATCTTCGCCGTGTCATGAATTTGCGGAGGTCACCACGAAAACCGTGAACGTTTCCGGATTTACAGTAGTCTAAATGAAGGCCATTCACCTGCAACATTGTGGCCAGAATCGACCAGTTCATGCTTCTGTTTTGGCGTAAATAAAATGACATCATGTCTCACTGAATATTATCAGCATCCCACATCAAAGATTGTCACTAGCTTCATACTCAATTACAGAACAATTTTCTTTTTTAAAACAGACAACTTTGTAATGTTAAATGTGTGAGATTACAATCCTTTATCACAACGTTCACCCATAATGTACTAGCAGCAACCTAGACATCAAAAACAGTTTGTGTGATCTAATAGTCATAACTCAAGACATAACATACTTACAACCACAACATGCTTCCAGCCTTTTCTAATCACCTCTCTGGGACTTAACGTCATGAAAACTATGGGGTACAATTACCAGTTTTCGGGGAGACAATCATCAAGAAAAACAAGACTCTTGTTAGGGGAAAACACACCCAAGCAATGCACCTAGGAATTGTACTAGACCATTAATAAATTATGAAGGTAATTTGTCATTCAGTCTGGACCAGTCAAGTTATTGTGTCAGACCAAGGCCAAACCAACATGATCACTTGGTCAATAGACCTGTCCCCTATTATTTGCTCTCGTTTTTATCAGCAACAAAAGTAACGTGATGTTTATCAACTAAACAAACAGGATCCAAATAACAACGTACTGCAAGCAAAACATTGCTCAAAGGATTTTCCCTATATTGTCTGATCAATGAGCATGTTGTTTTGCCATGATGGCCTTGTTTACAATTGTAAACCGTGCTGAAGGAAATAGATTTCTTTTGAATTGCCTCCTAGGATAATGAAAATTCTGTGTCACCCACCACATGTATGGCATTTCCTTTAACTGAAAAATTCAAAGCATCGCAGAGTTGAAATTAAATCTGCAATATTTACATATTTATCACTAGCATGCTACCAATCTCAGCCGCAGTTCCACTGTGTTCTTATGACCAGTTTTGACAAAGCAACAACTGGGTGTATTGAAATAATCATAGGCAAGACCAAGACAATAAAGTCACAGATATCCACTTATTTCTGTCAATATTATGCTCAATTATGTATTTCTCTATTATCCTCCTGCTGTATTTTACTATTTTTCCCGTCCCTCCCCGTTTCCCAAATGTCTCAGTCCATTCCTTACCACTGTCCAACCAAAGTTGAGTCTGGCTCCTCGCCAAGTGAACTCTGACCAATCGGACGATAAAATTCCAAACTAATCTAAACACTAGTTTTCTGAAAAGACAATAACAAGATTGCTTGAACTACACATTGTAGACAAAATAGGTTATTAAATTCCACAGTCTGCAATCATACATTATCATTGATTTACGACTCTAGTACTGCTTCAAGGCAGTCAGTTAAGTACTGGAAATTTTGTAATATTTGCAGTGGTTTTATGCTCCAGTTTTGCGAACTTGAAGACATAGCAAACTTTTGATTTTCACTGTATCATGACATTAAGGTGCAGCAGCCTTAAACAAGAAATCCGATGATTTCAGACTTCCGGGCAGTATTTTGGCTTTCCTTGGCCTTCAATTTCACAGACCTGCGGAAAGTGTTTTGGGTTTTCATGAATGTATTGGAACTGTGGAGGGGATTGCATGATCTAATCTAATTGGGTATTACACCACTTCCTGAATTCCTCCACATGAGGCCCACTTACTTCCGGCTTGACCTTCCTATCAATCATCTGTCAAAATCACCTCCCACCCTCCGCACAACCGTCCCTACATGGACAAAACTGGCACGTACAACTCAGCCACCCAAAAACAATACTTCCATATGATTTACAGTACTCTTCTTCTATACTGTATACACACAGTTCAATGACCTGATATTGCAGGCAGGTCCAGACAAGTGCAGTCTATGAAATAGGTCACACCTGGCTGGAAAAAGCAATCATGGTGGGTAAATCATGGCCTTGGGAGTGGCTTTTCCAATGGGAAATTCATTAGTAACCAGGACCATGTCTTGCTCTGGCAGGCATGGTAGGAGAGGGTAGAAACCCTTTGTAATAGATAACTTGTCAGCATGTCACAGCATTTATCATGTGCATCTGTTAGACAGTACAGATTCTAATCTAAAGGGGACAGTACTGCCTAACAACCAAAATGTGTTGTTACTTTGACTTTTATGGCACAAATCTAGTTGTAGATTGTAAAAACTGTTCTCTTGTGTGTTTAGCCCCAGTCAACACCAATATTGGAAAATCAGTTGACTGGACACATTAAATGGCTATAACATGAAACACTATGGATTGTGACAAAGAAGAATATAGCATCTACTCAATTAAGTTTTTTACATGGTAATTACTAAATGGTGTACTATACTAGGTTTTTACAAACATTCAATCTTGACATCTTCATTCCAAAGAATATCAAAGCAAATAAGTACAGTATACATGTAGTGTTTTCTAGTCATCTTCCTTTCTCCTGTGAAAATCTGTGTTTACAATCCAACTTTGCAAATCTATGCTCCCATAATTGCAATTAAATAACTAAGGCCACACCAATTTAATTTGTTGGTTCTCGGATTCGCCTCTTCATTTTTTTCTGATTTGAAAAAAAAAAAAAAGATTCTGGCTCTGAATCAGCTCAAAAATGCTCACATTTTGTCCCCAACAGTTGAAGAAAGTCCTTTTCCTCCCAGTTGTTACAGTTTTTCCATCTCTCAATGCAGGTTTGATTAAAAGTTCAAAATTCATTGTTTAAATTTTAACCCAGCCTTTTATGTTGACTTCATGGCTCCTATCGTAGCATTTGGGGCTATAATAGGATGCCCAGGCCTGTTTTTATTTTTATTTTTTTCGTCCTGTCGCTTCATATATTTTCTGAAAAAATCCGAGAACCAACAAATTAAATTGGTGTGGCCTTAATATCACAGTAATATTTTCAGACAGACTTACCAGATTGTTGCCATTGTTGTTGGCCATAACGTTGGGACTGTCACTGCTAAATACTGAGGGCATTCCTGGTCAGGAGCGGATAGGAGATGGCCCTTCACTGCAGCACTGTTGCAGCTGGGTATATACAGGGGTGGTGAGGCCTGGAGGAGCTCGGCCTGAAGATGTGTGCTATGGACGGGATGGAAAGGGGGGAGGGGGGGTGGGCAACTTGCCCAGTGCCTAGAAGAGAAGAAGAAGAGACAAGAATACATGGCCGTGAGCTAATATCAATGTTAGTGATCAATGAAGACAAGATGAATGAACGTGCACATGTATGCATCTTCTAGGCCAGACAGATAGCATCAAACACTACTGCAATACCTTAAGGCATACTTGGCACTTTTCTAACATGACTCAGTATTTCTATAGGCTGCAATGTTACATTGACTTGACTATTGAATGACTATGTACTTGAAATTATGTCTGTGCATCAAGCCATTTGCACCTATCAGGTATTACTTATGAGTGACTTTTCTGCCATAACAACTGTAATTGGCACAGATATGTATCACTTCACAGTTGTGTCCTTTTCTGCTTTTTACAAAAAATCACAGGTAACTATGAAATGAATAAATATATTGGAATCCATGTTATTACTAACTTAAGGCAAGAGCATTTCTATGTCTATACATTCTCATTTTGTCTAGTACTAAAGTTGTGTTATCTTAACGATCTGATTTATAAGTTAATGCACCAGGGAAGGGATATTCAGACGTGCCCAATGGTTTGAGCCAGAGCCAGATTGCTTGGCCGTCCTCCAACTCAAATCCTTTGGAAAGGCTCTGATTCTGGCAGGCCTCTTATCTCTATAAATCAACAATGGACACACTGTCGAATATTGTGCCACAGGACCTACTTGATGACATTATTTATTGTGATTGGTATCAAAACATATTGACGACTCAAGCCCTTTCTACATTCCCATGGCATTATGGACACCAATATGCCAATAAATCAATATAATGGTCTGCATTACTCTTGTGAAGAAATAAGTCCCACACTTCTTATCTCAATCATCTCTAGTGGCTGTGGGTATGGTCACAGTCGTCCTACAATATAATCATCGACATGCAAACGCAAAGTATGGGCAATCCTGGGATAGTCATGCATGCGTCGTACGAAATTCATCTGTTTTGTTATCGAGAAGGCAATGTTAGACCCTTGTCTGTAGTTGACTCTGTCACAGCCTGCCTGAAAATCCTACAATATCAAAGTCATACCACAACCTACAACGAATGTGCCCGTGTCCTTTGCCATCACTTCTAGAGGAGGGTGCACATTTTTTTTAATTTCAATATTAATAGTCTTCCCTCTATGCTTCAAACCATTCATCAATTCACATTACAATTCTATATATGTGAATTATACATTATTAATGATATCACTATTTCAAACAATTCAGTCTAGTAATAGAAATATTTATGAAAACACTGGGTACTTTTACGTCTACATCACTGGTTCATTAGTGAATCAAAATCACACAAATATTTGCTCAGGCAAATGACAAAGATCATACAATTATCATTAGATGAAAATTGCAATCAGTGTGCATGTTTGGCTGCCCTGTA
Source organism: Branchiostoma floridae x Branchiostoma japonicum (assembly GCA_013266295.2). Lineage (NCBI taxonomy): Eukaryota > Metazoa > Chordata > Leptocardii > Amphioxiformes > Branchiostomatidae > Branchiostoma > Branchiostoma floridae x Branchiostoma japonicum. The sequence continues at coordinate 4,851,063 of CM023837.1, read as the reverse complement.
ATTTGCATACAATTACAAGGGATAACCACAATCTTTGTGGTAGAGAGCAGCACTAATCAAAGAGACAGTAATTTAATATTTCAAATTGGCACGTACACCATACTCTCCAAGCAGAGGTTGGTGGGGAGGATCGTTACCTTTTTATATGCCCCTCAGTAGTACACCATAGATAGTGAAAACAGAAGATGCTGTGACACTGACAGCAGCTAGCCACATGAAGATCAATAATCATGGTAACAAAAAGGACATTTACTAAAAAAATTATGTTGTACTGTACAGTTTTATTGCATCCTAATTCTTACCACAAAGAACTGGCAGCTCTCAAGTCTTGAGAAGTAAAGTTTTATTACTACAGGATCTGCAACTAACTCAAATTTAATAGAAAGGCTAGACATATATGTTTTTCTTTTGAAGATAGAAAAGAAAGGTTTTGAATGCAAAGCCACGAGTGTCAGCTGGTAGTTTCCACGCACAAGTACACCCACCTTTGTCGTAGTCGTAGCTGCCGGTGTTGTATTCTCCCTTTATGTCGGCCCAGCGAAACTTGACAACCAACCTATGGCTGCTTGATGGATTTGCATGACAGCAGCTTGAAGCGAATCATGGATGGAGTTTTTCTCCGCCAGTAAGGTCGTCCTGGACTAGTGGAACCCGTGACCTCAGGGAGCTAGGCCTTGAGGGTGGGGCAAATGTGGTGATGGTCTGGTAGACAAGGGTGGAGTGGGGTGGGTAGAAAAACATTTTACAACAAAATGTAGGATAACACGATTTAGTGGGAGGTAGGGAAAATCGTCATTGGGCACAAGGCCAGAAAAAATGCAAAATGAATTATAAGTTATAAAATACAATTTAAGGACATCACTGAAGTCTTGTCATCTAATTTTCATTATAACATCAACAGATACATGCAATTATCAATGCACAAGTTCTTGAACAAAGAAACAACTATTCAGGAAATAAACAACTAGATTTATTACAATCTTTTTTTGAATTTTAATAATTGCAAATAATGTAAAATTCAGCTGTGTCATAACATTACAAAATTAACAAATGAAAACACAAATCAATTTTTCTGCAATGAAAAAGGGTACAATTCAACAAGAGTTTAGTGTGATGATTAAATTATTTCATTTGTAAACGTACGTATTATGGTTGTTCTGAAAAATATTATAATTTCTTCACCTTCTGGTGGTGAAAATGATCACATTAAACACCGTTAACTGTTAGTTAAAGTAACGGCAACTCGAACGACTTTATTTGCTTTCATTTGTTGTATCAAGGAATTGTCCTTGACATGTTGATTGTATCCAAATTAGTTACAGGTAACCATAATAACACCCCTCCCCACATGCAAATCAGTCGAGTCGGTCCCGCCACATTTCCCTTCCCTTGGCCCACGAATGACACCCAAAGTCAGGGGTTGCTATACGTCTCAATTACCTCTCAGACAGGCAGATATATAACAGACTATCTCATCTTACAGAAACTGTCGTCTTGGCCGTACAACTGACCAACACGGAACCTATTTGAACGTCCACCCCCAATTTCATGTTGCTACCCGTGGCACAAACAGACGAACGGTTGCCACAGTGTCAGTGAACCCCTTCCTCTTTGAAACCGCTTACAGGCAGACGATTTATGCTGAATCTATATTAAAAGAACTTACCTCCAAAGGCCCTTGGACTTGGTCCAGGCCAGCGGCAGTGGACGTGGTACGAGAAGGAATGTGCTATGACAGGACCAGACAGAACCTTTGGGTGGGAGGGGACCTCTCTAGCGCGTGCTGACCCGCACGCACGTACATGTAAACAATACCTTTTCCCGCCTCAAAATCTCGCCAAGTCACTCCGGAACGCTTTAAATCAAATAACAGTATTCTATGAACCTGGGTTTAAGGGTGTAGGTCAGGTAAACGTCTCACAGACGACGGTTTTTCGGCAAGACTTCTATACGCAAGGATCAGACGATGCTTCGGCATTTGGTGAAGCCTGGTGAAGCCCACTTCTGCGAACAACAAACCTGACATTTGTCAGCCAATCAGAGCCTTGGGTTTTGATCACGTGACACGTGTTTTGTCCCCGCAGCATTTGACCCCCATGACCTTCCTTATTGTTCCCACAAACCCTTGCGGTTCGCACCACCTGTCGTTTCTCATCCAGGATGTGTTTTTGGCGGAATCCTTTTAGATGTTTTAGAATTTTTCTCACGAAAAGATCACAACGCAATCACGCTCCACACCTATATGGGACAATGACACTTGATGACTATCATGGGATAGTGAGGTTACTAGAGGGTAAACAAATCATCGAAGTGCTTCAAGTAAAAGGTGTTTGGGCTTGGAAATTTGATATATTGAAAACATATCAAATATCAACACATCAATAGAGGTTGTTGATCAACGTTAACGTTCTTCATTCTTTGGAGATGACTTTCCTGTTGAGGTCACCATTTTAATGGGAGGTCAATACCCCAGTCTTTTTACGCAAGGTGGGTTGGACAACTCAAGACGCCACCTAACAGGTATGTGTATAATAACAGGTCGCTGGCCGATGCGTGCATAACAAGACATCTGGCTATAAATCACAGGGATTTTTGAGCAAGGTAACAAATTAGAAATCTTGCTAAGCACAGTCGACGTCTTAGACTTTAATTCTTTATCAGTCAGTATTGTCGTGCCCCCTTTACCTAAATTGAAGGGCCACCTCACGGCCTTATCTTTGGATGTACATTGTAAGTTGTTTGTAGATGATACCAAATGAAAGCAACACTACCGTTGTAGTAAACAAAAGCGTTCAAGAAAGGTTTATTGCTTTAATCTCTTTTGTACCAGTAAACGACTTTTTCTTCGTCCAGCCGCTTCCATAGCTCTCTCTCGTTGTCAAAGTTGTGACAAGCGCCTCTCCACGGTCTACTGGCGTTGAACTTGGTCTTGTCATAATAGTGCAGGGTGAACCTACAAAAGAGAGTCACTCTGATTAATCTTCAACAAAATATACATGAAAAATGCTCCAAACATCCTCAAACGGTTTCATTAGGTGGTAAATCACTGGATATTGGAGGTTCACAACCATAAACAATCACCTGCCAACGTTTCGATAGTCCTGCTGTTACCTTCCTCAGGGCAACAATGACTAGTTCTACTCCCTACTGCTAGGTGGCGCTGCAGTGAAAAGAATTGTGACCCGCAAACGTGACTAAGCCAGTATCCCCCCTACTTGTCATGCCGGGAAGGTGACGTTAGCAGAAGGACTACCGAAACCACGGTAATTGTTGTTGGTTGCCAAATAACATTGACACGCTTGCTTCAAAACAGTTCATACACACTAGAACAGACTATATTAACTCATAAAGCGGTCATAAACATAACTGTCGTGTAACGTCCAACGTCAACGTATATTTTTATAAACTAGAACTTTTTTGGTTTTTAGTACTAATGGCTAACATGTTTTTCTCACCGTGGATCGTACCCATACCCGTACAAGCCGACGTAGTCACACAGTTGTATGGCCAGGAAGGCCGTCATGGCACCTGTGGTCGGTCTGAGCCCGGTGGCGTTTAGGAAATTGGCGTAGATGTAGCGCAGGAAATCCGGATGGACGATCTTCACATTGGTAGAGTTCAGGTCGGGCCCCCGAGTGTGCCTGTTTATACATGTATAACGTTCTTGTATCAAAATGAGACAAGGAAACAAAAATTGCTATCATATTCCTACTTTTATTTGTCACTACGTTACAAGGTCTGGCGAATGTTACTTCAAGGTTACGGGTTAGACTGAAACAGGATCTCTTCTCTCTAAACAAACAAAACAAACAAACAAATGTTAAAGAGTCCTATGGCCTACCATTCGCATGTGTTAAGGTTTTTGACTTTACACCCCTTTCCGCCAGGAACAGAGCCTGTTGTGAGCCAGCCGGCCAGGTACATCAGGTCCCATCCCTTGAACGGGACGTACAGCCGCAATGGATTCTGGGAAAATGCATTTTTCAATCAGCAGCGAAGCATTTCGTCTTATCCAATGGACAACATAAATCAAGCTTCCATTTAAGAAGTGCTTAAATAGAATTCAGACAAACATTAGAAAAAGTATCTTAGAACCGTACATGAAATGTTTCCTGTTGTAAAGGAAAGATTTAGGCTACTTTGTTTCGTTTTGAAAAGGCGAAGATCTTGTATGACAACGAGATGACATTTACCGCTTTTGTAACGTGTCTGATTTTCTGTGATTCCGGGTAGAAGACGTAGAAAGAGGTCCTGTTGCCCACATCAGACAAGTACTTGTCCTCCGTATGGGCGTTATTCACTCTGTGTGGAAAATATATGCATAGGAATTTCATTCTCAGCCACTGATGAAAGACAGTGGATCCTATCTGAAACATCTGAATCTATAGATACGTTATGCAGTTGTTTGATTTACACTGTAATTCTGTGTAGGTTATTTGATTCTAAAGCAAATTATGTATTTACCTGAAGACGTAGTCGTGTGCGTCTATCTCCTTGCCTTTTCCCGACCCCTTCATCTGCCCTCCTGACCCCACCACCGCACACCGAACACAATCCTTCCGCCGTCCACTCAACACATCAGGGCTTCTGATAGTATTCAGGATTTGTTCTACCCCTGTGTAACAAACGACATAAGAAAGTTTAGTTTAAGTCGTATATACGACTACAATACAGCAACGAGTAGACCATTTTGTAATGCTAGGTAGAAATAGCTTCATTGTACCGGTGGAATTCTTTCGCACAATGAACCGTGGACTACATCCTAAGGACTGCAACCCTTTCAGTAGCGTGCATGTCGGGTGAGCGACGGCAGTCGGGATTCCAACTCCAGACCTCTTGGTACAGAGTCACTAACCACTGGGCTAAGCAGGCTACCCCGTTAGAAACCAACCGTTCGAAGCGAGTAACCGTTTATGTCCTTGGTGCTGAAATGTTATCGCCAGAGGCCTAACTTTCTGTTTTGTTCTGTTCTGTTCTGTTCTGTAGATATAGATACAATGTACTCAGTCTCACAGCATCATGAGCTGGAAAATCTTCTATTTAAACAAAAAAAACCTACACAGTCCGCTCCGCGTTCGTAGTTTAAATGACGCGTGGGCCGCGTAAGCAAGCCATGCCAAGAATGAAGAATAGATGACAGCCACGTATTGTACTCACATGTTTTGTTTTCCCTGCGGTACCCGAATGGCAGGCCGAATTTTGCGGTCAGATGAGTGTATCTCTCTGTTTCCAAGTCAGTCTTGTCCATGAACAACTTCACGTCTTCTTTAAAACGGCCGTTAAACCAAGATGACGTCATCACTAGGTTCCTGAGACTTGAGGGGCATTCCTGTGCGAGTGGGGGTGTAAGATAAGCACTTGATGAGGAGTTCATACTTATGCATTTTAAACACTAGTCAAGTGGGCGATTTGAACGGATAAGTCCATCGCCAGTTCCTATAGAGTGTTTTCACACTTCCCGTATCAATAAAGCAAGCAGGTGCTGACCGCCATGTTGGCGTCCCTATTTGCATTTCAATGGATCGTATTCTTCTGCTATTTTCTTATTTGAGCTGTAGACATTCAATAGTGCTTATTTGAGAGGGTCAAAACGCATTACCCATGATTGACTGAAATACAATTGTTAAACAGGGACACCAACATGGCGGCGGACACAGCGATGACGTCACTGATTATAAGCTTTATCTTCGTGACTGTAATTCTGTAATACTCACCGACGACTTGTACATGATGTCTCTGGCGAATGGCAGATCGTGAAACCGCCATGTTCTGTCAATCCGTGGCAAAATGTTCCCTAAAGCCCGATCGGAAATGACGTCACCTATGTCCTCGTCGTACTCGGTTCCCTCCCTCAGCACCCTTTCCACCCGAGCCAGCGTGACGTCATAGTTTTCCCCCACCTCAACCCCCTCGTGGATGATGCTAATAACGTCATCTAACTGTCCACCAATCAGAAACTGGGATTCTATCGTCGTATTCAATATCTGTGTGATTCCCTGTAGGACAGTTGCCTCAGTGTCCTCCCTCCGGATGATAATGTGCTGGATGATATTTTCAAGAACCTCGGCAGAAGGGTTGTTCACTGCGAAGTCATCTTGATCGATTAGTTTGATCAGGTGATGAAGATTTTCGAAAACAGTTTGTGTGATGAGAGGGGTGGATCTGTGTACAAGCTGGAGGTTGAAGTACAGCGAATTTCTGGGGAAGAAAAACCATGAGTTTCACACATATGCAAAGTTGATTGTTTTAGCATAAGTAACCAATCAAATAAAACGCCACTAGATACTATCGTCAGACTTGTCAGTATCTGGTTTGATTCGCCATGTCCTACATACCGTATAACTACATAGAACTACATATGCCTCAGGAATCAGACAAAACAGACAACAGTGTCGCAGCGACATTTACCGTAGTGGTGAAGAACTGCAGACAACGAAACCGACCTCTGGGGTCTAAACCTGTCTTTTAGACGAACTAACACCCATTTGTGGATATGTCAGTGCAAATGAACTCGCAGAAAATCTGTTCTCAGCGATATACTATGAAGCTATTGCACATAAAAAAAGGCATCCCTACAACGTCATTGCATGTTTGGGGGATTTTTAGTTTGCTTAGCGCTTGCACTGCCGAGACCTAAACACCCGTAGCATTCAAGATTGCTTGAAGTCTACTTAATTTTAGACCCGCGACTTTCTATGGATACGTAGTACTTGACACTGTGTTCAAAAATACGTACCATTCAATAGATATTGATACTACCCGGGCGCAGGAGACTACTACTCAACACCCACAATAGATATACAGTAATGGTTTCTAAAATTCGACTGCCACTACAGGAACACTTTTTAAAGAAACGTAGACATTTGTTGTGTATTTAGTCTGTGTGTACGTATGTCTGTATTGTGTTGCTATGGGCCAGTGTACCAGAAATAAAAGAAATTCAAATATGCTGTAAATGCCACCTACCTTTCCTGTACCCTGACAGCAGTAGTCAGTTCTTCATATCCTATAAACAACAGCGCCAACACTGCTCCTGCCCAGAGCGCAGTTTTCAGGACTTTGGTTTTTCTGAACGGTCTCATCCCCATGTGGATAGTTGTGTTGCCACGCGGAATGTAAAAATCAACTCGATAGAGCTGAAAAATGTTCGGGACATGTTGACCTCCGACGGCCTCTGGCTTCCATATTGTTTTCGTCTGCAATCATGTGTATGATAATTAAGGATTTCATTTTTTTCTCCCTCAATAGTTCAAAGGTGGAATTATATTTAACACTTTCCATTGAATAAAAAAATATATTTCTTTCATTTTAGTTTAACCAATTTGTTTAAGAAGACATCACTAAAATTCATGAAAATCGTTGATCAAGTGTTCATTAAACCCTTTCACACCCTCTTGCCAGGAGGGTTGCTGCTCTGAGAGAACCGGTCTGTCTACTCTACAGGCAAATTACGATATAACTACTGGCACAAAAAGGTCGTAGTTGAAACAAGAGAACCCGCCGTACTAGCATTTTTAAAAAAATCACATGGTGTATTTTTTCACACGTATGGCTTTTTTTGCGAGATTATCCACTTACACTGGGTACTTTGCCAATCATAGCCGAAACACCAGCTTTGTGGTACATATAACATTACGTTATATTCCCTTTCGTCCAATCAGGGAAGGGAACGCGATTGAGTAAGGGTTCACCTTTTCAACGGATGATAAGATTGAATTTTCTACGGACTAGCGTTTCAGGTATGTTTTACAAAAAACACAAATAGATAAGATAGAAATTGAAAAAAATGAAAAGAATTAATATTTCTTATTCACAAGCTTTCGAAGCACGCTAGTATTACAACTCAAGTTTGAGTTCTGTGTGTGCGCATTTGAATTTTTATTCAATTCAATTCAATCATTGCACAACAATTATAACGGATACAATGCTATGTTTATCGGACCACTTGTCTTCACCTATAGACGATATGTCGTCCCAATTGTGGGTTTAACGAACAAATTAACGAAGCTTCGGACAATGTTTTTTCTAGTAAAATATTCTCTTCTTAGCGGTGTGCAGACAAAGCAATCATAGATATTCTCATAGGACTTCCACTCGCTGTCAGCCTCGTTGATACCAGTTAATGACTCCCTCTTGACTAAGCCTTTTCCACAGTTCTCTCTCGTTGTTGTAGTCGTGACAGGACCCTCTCCACGGCTTGCTGACGTTGAACTTGTTCTTGTCGTAGTAGTGAAGGGTGTAACTGATGAGGAAAGAGAACAAATTAGAAGATGGCCGACCCATGACGTCACAATCAGCAAGGAAATGTGTACGCAGTGTTAAAGCCAGCATTTTGCACACACCCTAAACCCCTACCTCTGCGAAAGCCTTTGCAAACCTTTGCCGAAACCCTTACCAAGCATCTGCCAAAGCATTTACAATATCTGCCAAAGCCTTTGCTTGCAAACCTCGATCTGCTAAAGCCTTCATAAAAATCTGCTAAAGCCTTTACAATCATATGCTAAAGCCTTTACGAACCTATACTAAAGCCTTTACAATCATCTGCTAAAGCCTTTACGAACCTATACTAAAGCCTCTAGAAGCATCTGCCAAAACCCAAGCCTGCTAATAGATGTCAACATTATGAATAACGTGGCTGACTATGACATGGTCCTCACCGTGTATCGTGCCCATCCCTGGACCTGTACCCCACGTATACAGTCAACAGGTGCATGGCGTTAGGAGCGCCGTGGAAGGTAGTATGGATGGAGAAGCCTACATTATACTTTTCACAGACACTGATGACAACTCCAATTGTTTTTTAAAATAATACATACATACTTGTATTCCTCCACTGGAGCAACATGTTGGTACTGTATAGGAGCATACTGTCACTTATAGAACAGATAAGTATAACCATGGTACTAATTGATCTTATTTCGCTTTATTGTGTGGTTCGGGAAATCAAATAACTGCCTACGAAGATGGTTTATCACACTGAAGAGCGGTTGAACAATACAAGTAAAGAATCATAAACGTTATGGTCATTTTATACGATTCTGAATTACATCACATAGTGAATAGAAAATATACGCTAAATTAAGAAAGAGGGCAGAAATAAACAACAAATCGTTATCACAAAGATTTTCCACGGACTCCAAAACGGCAGTCCCGGCAACAAATGGCTTAATTTGCGTCACTTGCAGAAATGATGCGTGCACATGGGACACCGACTGGGTTCTATATGAAATTTCCTCTATAAATTTCCCTTTCCTTGCAAAATTTTCTTTTTTGAACCAAGAAATCATTTTGCAGATTCTTTACGATATTTCTTCGTGATGATAGATGGCAATATATCAATACCAATGCCATGTCATTCTCTTCGATACCAGTAAATAATCTCTTCTTTACTGAGCCGTTTCCACATTTCTCTCTCGTTGCTATAGTCGTGGCAGGTCGTAAAGTTCTGCCAGGGCTTGCTGGCGTTGAACGCGAACTTATCGTAGTAGTGAAGGTTGTAACTGTGGAGTAAATAGACGAATTACTACAGGAGCAAGGGGATGGTTGGTATCTACGAAAGCCCAGAGTGACACTAAGAAAGAAGTGTGCGACACCGTCTGCCAAAGCCATTTCCAAGCCGCTGCTAAAAACTTTCCTAAGCCTCAGCCAAAGCCCTTTTCAAGCCTCTGTTAAAAGCCTTTCTAAGCCGCAGTCAAAGCTTTTCCAAACCTTTGCCAAAGCCTTCCCAAGCGTCTGCTAAAGGCTGTGTAAACCTCTGCCAACTTGAACCCTTTTAGCTGTTTACAACCCTCCTCCAAAGCCGTCCTCAATCTCTGCAAGGGCCTTTTCAAATTGCAAAGCCTCTACTAAGTATATTGGTTCTTTCTACAGGAAGCCATTGCCACCCTTCTTGGCGTTTGATCTTATTGTGCTAATGACTACTAGCGCCATCATTGTCATGCCTTACCGTGTATCGTACCCATAACCGTACAAGCCCACGTAGTCACACAGTTGTATGGCTATGAACGCAGTCATGGCGCCTGTGGTCGGCCTCGCCCCTGTGGCGTTGAGAAAATTGGCGTAGATGTAGCGCATGAAGTCTGGGTGGAGCATTTTTACGTTGGTTGCATTTAGATCTGGCTCTTTGGGTTTCCTGTAATCAAAAATATTTTCTTTTATTCGTCACATACAATAATCCAGACTATTATCTCCAGCAAGTAGAACGTTCATGTGCCAATTACTTTCGTGTTCGGAGGTTTTGTTTTCGGTGTGTTTGTTTGTTTGTTTGTTTGTTTGTTTGTTTGTTTGTTTGTTTGTTTGCTTGCTTGACTGACAGGAAGGTCGATTTGGAGGTCAAAATGGTCTCCCTACAGCCTGGGAGAAAATGCATTGCAAAGGTTATCTCACTTTCTGTCTTCAGTTTCCTGCTCGATCTATTCATGTCTGTTGCCTCATCGAAGCCAGTTGGAAAATACATACACAGAATCAGCTATAATGAACATTCACAACAATTCGAAATACTTCACGGAAATCCTTGATTTCTTGTTTGTGTTGGAATAACGCACACTGGGCAAGAAGGCACAATGCACATGCGGCGAATGTGCTAAAAAAAATCTGAACCCTTACCAGCATCTGGACATGTTTTTGCAGTAAGGCGGTGCGATTTTCCCGTACAGCAGCTTGTTCGCTAGGTAATGCAGATCCCACTTCTTGAAAGGGGCGAACACTCGCACTGGATTCTGGGAAATTGAGAGCAAAACGTTGTTTTGTTTTGATCTATTTTGTGTTATTTTGTTCTAGTTTACTGGACTTCTACTGAGACGCAAATCTGTTTTGTAATTGTTCATGTTTTCATTTGGTTACAATTACTTTTTTTCAACAGGATGAATCCGCAAATTCTACATTTTTTGTTGCCATGTGTTTAACACTTTTTCACACGTGGAAAGGTCAGTAGGAACGGTGGCAGAAGTTTGATATTCTACAGGTTTGATATTCTACCCAGGAGAGAAAGTGAAGAAAAACGTGGACCACTTGAAAGACGCACAAAAGCAGGCATAAAACACGACGCTGGGCCCTATAATAAAAATTATCTGCTTGGAGATGACCCTCACCGCTTTGGCCACGAGTTGAATTTTCTGGGATTCTGGGTAGAAGGTGTAGAAGGACGTCCTGTTGCCGACGTCATCGGAGTACTTCTCTTCTGTGTGGGCGTTATTCACTCTGTACACACAGGAGATAAAGACAAAGCAGTCATCCTCAGCTGAGGTATGCATATTGCATTTTCGTTCAGTTTGTAGTAGTTCAATGCGGCTTCGCTACGACTCGCGTTTTCACTAGCCAAGCACATCGTGTCTTGTCGATAGGCCCGTGTTGGGTCCTTTTTGAAGATTTGTTGGATTTTGTTGCTTGACAATTTGCCCCCTTGGATGACAATTTTGTTGAAATTAGATCGTTAAAGTCTCGCAATTTTAGTTATGTACGGTGGTGCACATGCAGGAAAAAAATAAAGCAGCTTTGAAACAAGATTAACGTAAAGTTTAGTAGGCAAATGCTTACCTGAAGACGTAGTCATGTGCGTCTATCTCCTTGCCTTTTCCCGACCCCTTCATCTGTCCCCCTGTCCCCACCACTGCGCAGCGAATACAGTCTTTCCTCGGCTCGCCAAACACATCCGGGGTCGTGATTGTATTCAAAATCTGCTCAAGAACTGAGAAAGGCACACATGTGTGTTAACACATGGGTAAAGCTGCATCAAAATGTAGAGATGCGAAAGAAACACATACAAATGCAAATATTTGACGTACATGCAGCTACATGGTCGAACTGCTAATTGTGATGGACAGTCAGGATCAATCCAATCCCATCTATCTGGCCACCACGTGAACCTTTTTACCTCCCCAGCCAAAGCCGGGTACCTATTTACACTTGGGTTGGCCTTCCCTGATCTCCAAGCAGATGTAAGGATCAATTAACTCTACCAAATGTCACTAAAACACGCGCAAAACACACGCAAAACACGCGCAAAACAATGAGACTGAGCCGGATCCTTATATCTGCTTGGAGATTACATTGTCCGCTAGCCCAACCACAAGGTTTTGCATTAAAAAAAAATTTTGCCCCGTGTGAGGATCGAACTCACGACCTTCAGATTATGAGACTGACGCGCTGCCTACTGCGCTAACGAGGCAGTTGGGCAATATAGGGTCCAAACAGCCGCACGACTCACATGTTTTATTCTCCTTCTTATAGCCAAACGGCAGCGGGAATCTTTCGCACAGCTTTTTGTAGTTTTCCTCTTCGAGATCGTCCTTGTCTGCGAACACCTTGACGTCATCCCTGAACCTGCCATTAAACCAGGAGGAGGACGCCCTCTTGTGACGCAGACTGGTAGGACACCTCTATTGATGGTGGGACAAGAAAATAGGAACATTATAAAATTTTGATAACTGTCCATGTATATAATGAATATAATCAAATTTCTACACTTTTTAGATCTGAAACACGAATGACACACAAATAAACAAATATTTTACAGTTAAATTACAACACATGCACCGAAACTTCTATAGCGCTTTCAGTCCTCAAAAAAGCCACCTTACCGACGGTTTGCGGTTAGGATCCTTTGCAAACGACAAATCGTGATATCTCCATTTCCTGTCAACCTTTGGCAGGATGTGTCCTAAAGCACGACCGGAAATGACGTCACCAACATCCTCCTCATACTCTGTCCCTTCCCTCAGAACCCTCTCCAGTCTGTCCACTGTGATGTCATAGTTTTCCCCCACCTCCACTCCCTCACTAATCACTTCAATAACTTCATTCAGCGTTACGCCTTCTATGTGCAAGTCGTCGTCTGTAAAATTGAACAGTTTTGCGATTGTCTGCAAAGTATGACTTTCTGGTTCGTCCTTGTTGAGTAAGATCTGTTTGACGATATTTTGAAGGAGTGTGGCGGAGTTGTGATCGTCGGTGAAATGGTCGTGGCTGATGATCCAGGCTATGTGATGGAGGTGGTCGTACGTCGACTCCTCCGATGGTCTGGGTGCGTTTTGGTGGCGCAAATCTAAAATTTCTTGTCTGGATCTGCATGTAGGTAGAAGAACGCGGTAATTGCAACAGATCTAAGACCTAAGATAAGTTGATAGAAATGTATTGTAAATATATACATAGGCATACGTCAATGTTATATCAGGTGTTTGAAATAACCATACAATAGATGCACTCTTCCATTCACTCGCTCACTCATTCACTCTCTCCGAACCTTTTCATGACTGTGCGGCTGTGCCTCTCCATTTCAAGTGAAAGGACCTTTTGGTGTAAATGAGCAACCGTATTTATTATGGCCATTGTCCTGTCGCACTGTATTGGTGTCGTGTCGGATATATTGCTTACCTGGGAAAATAAACTATATAAAAGTCGAAAATGCTGTAGCTATTTCTTTTCCAATATGTTTCCCGCTAAGATATCTAAAATCTTCATGACAAAAATTCGCAAGGAAACAGCCAATGTCATTAAACTGGCACGACATGGTCTCTGGAGGCAGGACACAGCTCTGAAGATGGAGGTGAATATCAATAATTCATGCACTGTAAATGTGCTCTCGGGCTGGCAAGATGGTAAGAAAATGTGGCGTTTATTCACAACAGCGTAAGCTGGACAACATGGTCGACCATGTCAACTGATATGTTTTGGCTAGATTATACTCTTAATGAAAAGCGTACAACAATAAATTACTAAATGTCACAATGAAGCGACGTCTATCACCCTTAGTATGAATTGCAGCTACGTGTCAAGGTCCCTCCCTTTTCGCCAGTGATTGAGTCATCAAAATCTTACTTTGCTAAACTTTCTCTTGTGAAAAATATGTGGAAATCAAGTTTTCCTTCCAGAGCACACAATGTCCCCTAAGATTTTACAGCAACGTATCACCTATGGGTGATACCATTCATTAGTATATTGCTTGAAGGTTCCACTACCAAACATACGTGCGAGTGTGTTTTTGTGTACTTCCTTACCTGATCGGACCACCAGCGATTGTCACCAGTTCATCCCTCAGTGTAATAACCATTGCTGTCGCCAGGAACATGGACAGGAATGCCCCGACCTTCCGGAGATGTCGACCTCGTCTTCTGAGAAATCGTAGCATTTTGAATACAAACTAGTTCATGTTATGAAAATGTCCGAATTTGAATAGCTGAACACCTTTCCTCAGACGTGTGGCTGGCTTCGTGTTGCCTCCAGGGCGCGATTAGACTATCTACCCGGAAGGGTCTGCATGGAGTTTAAGCCGTCTACTGTTTTTGTGTTGTTTTTTTTTTTAAATGACCACGATGTATACGAAAGAAGATGGGGTTGGTATATGTAAAGGTATTTGATTTGATTTGTGATTGTTACCTTTAAGACAAACCCGGCTGAAAGCTCGTGTGAACAGGGATACCAGAATCCCCTAGGTGAGATTTACGGTAAGCGTCGATTAGTTGACCTCGAGAAAACTGGTCTGACCGGTTCTTTGACCTGTGACGATGTTTGGGATTTTGTTGTTGATATTCGTTGTATTTTATATCATATTATATACTTCTCGTAGGCTCCAATTTGTAGAAATAAAATATGTTTATTATATGACTAAAGCATGACGGACTCCACTTGAAAAAGGTACATGATAAAAATATACAGAACTGCGGGTATGGCCCTGTCGTCTTGCCACGTATATGTCACAGTAGAGATGCAAATCCAGTAGAGTTGGCAACTCTACTAGTAGAGATGCCAATTGGCATCTCTACTAGTAGAGATGGGAATCGTATTTATACGATTCTAGCAGGGCTAGTCATATTAGTTACCTAATTCTAGCAGGGCACAGTCAATTGGCATCTCTAATAGTAGAGATGGGAATCGTATTTATACGATTCTAGCAGGGCACAGTCATATTAGTTACCTTAATTCTAGCAGGGCACAGTCATATTAGTTACCTAAAAATGTTTTGGAAAATAGACTGAATATTTTCACACCTCAATCATTACCCAACATCACTCAATAGCTGTTTTACATGCCACTGAAATGTAAAACAGAGACATTTGCATCAGGCCATTATGAGTTAGAGACTCAATGTGCTAAACCGGTTTTTCCAGTTAGTTAGTGACAGGGTATATAAGAGCTAATCAGTCATACCAAGATAGATACTTGTGTGGTGTAACTTGGGTTACAAATGTTAGATGCTGTAGTTGTAGACTGGTGAGGGAAAAACGAATAAAATAATGCTTTGTAAGAATGTTGTCAGTTGTTTCCTTTACTTTAACACTGGTACCGTGGGAATATGTATTCCAATCTGTCCATTCCTCTATTTGTTCACAATGGTCTATGACCTGGTCCAGACGGCTGTGCTAATGGTTGAAATGTGTATTGACAGAAGCACAATTTGATATCAGAAATATGAAGCAATTTAATTAACTAAATTTATAGTAATTGTGAATGTAGGCTTACCTTATAATATGATAAATTTGAAACTTTAGGTGTTCAGTCTATTTTAAAAAAATTGTTCCTTGCTAGAATTGGAGAATATCCTGGTCTAACTCAAAGAATTCCCATTTGTCCTATAAAAGATTAGAATTCCAATGTCTGGTAAGAGAATCTGGAACACTCCTAGTAGATATTGGAGTAAAAACACCAGAATTCCCATCTCAGGTATTTATACTACTGAGATTGGAACTCAGTAGTATAAATACTAGGATTGCCATCTCTACTAGTAGAGTTGGCAACTCTACTAGTAGAGTTGGCAACTCTACTAGTAGAGATGCCAATTGGCATCTCTACTAGTAGAGTTGCCAACTCTACTGGATTTGCATCTCTACTGTGACATATATATGACGTAGTATAATTAGTAAACAGGAAGTCTCAAATGATCGTGATTATCGGAGATTGTACGTATCAACCCCAAGTACACATGTACATGTATCTCCTGAGTCAGGAAAGGGACCGTCTCTAGTGTCGACTGCATTGTAGAATTGTGACATGATCTATCAACAGTCGCTAGAGGTCGCTCTTGACTTTTGTATTTTATCTCCGAGTCGGTCAAACCACCTGTTGAAAATGTGGTACTTATGTCGTAACAAGTACAAGCGTAGCTTTCATACGAGTATGGAAGTATTTTTGTGTGCATTTCTTGTATCATAGTACATTGTATATACATGTATTCTATCCAGTGGCGCCTCCAATATAAGCGTATCGCATTTGTATACTCGTAGACACTTACTACGTAACATACAGCGTTTCAATGGGCTCCATACATATCGCCATGTTTTGGAAGGAGAGACAGCTATGACTAGACAGGTGACAATTAACCACAAGTCGCAGTTTGTTAATGTTCTGTACAGTCCACAGTCAGTTTATTGCCTCAGTTCTCTACACATTAGACATCGATTAATTTGTACATTCGATAAATACAGTTTTGTGAATAGAAACGTCAGTGACGTTGTTTCTGTTAATCTTCATGTAACACGGTTTTAAAAATACGTGCTATACATGTGAAAAAAAGTTGCATTGTTTTGTTCGTCTAATACTAACGTTACGTGATGCGTTTTCGTTCCACAAACGTTGGTGTGTGTGTACTGCATTGTTATTTGCCAGCGGTACATGCGAAATACTCAGGCCTCTAATACGTCGACGCCTAAGTTGAAGAGAGTTCATTAAACTCTTACGAGTCGGGCACGCTCACGAAATACTCCGACAGAGGCAGGCTTTTGGCTGCTAGTGCAGCTTCTTTCTTGGCCTTTTCTATGTGCGGCCTCCGCTTAGCAAGTCTGGCGTTCTTTTTCAAGTGCGGTACGCTTCTCTGTCTTCCGTCCTCAGGGGTGACCGGTAATGTCTTTTGCGGCTTGCTGTTGTTGTTGTTGTTGTTCTCGAGCTCCGCCATTTTTTGCGACTTGACGCGCTGACGGACCTCCATGATCTTTTTGCTCAGGCGAACCGACTCCTCACCGTCCGGACTTAGCTCTCTCTCGCACTGTTCCTTCAGAGCCTTCACCCACTCGTCCCTTTTCAACCTCCCGTCTGTCTCGAAGAAGTAGACATCCGAACCTTCCTCGCTGCACAGTTTGAATGAGTTATCGCCACAAGTGACCACCTCAGTAGTCCCGACTAGCTCAATCCTCGCCCTGGGTCTGTGCCCTGAAGTATCATAACAAACCACGAACGGACTCGAGTCGTTGGTGTACAGACAGACTCTGCACTGATGCGGCTTCTTGTTTTGTCGCCACGGCTCCTTCACCGCTAGTTTTTCGGACAACAGTTTCTTGCTCATCTGAATGCTGGTGAACAGGCCGTGTTGGTCGATGGCAGGACGGTTTCCAGTCAGGCCTCTGAGGTGGAAAAGTTTCTCCAACAGACTCATGGTCAGTCAGTGGTGGTGTGCAAGGAGATTCTCGGAAGGTTTCGAACAGTCCAAATGGAAAGGCAACAACCAGTGACAGCTATTCCAATCGTTGCAGAAGTCTGTCAGAAAAAAACAAAACACGAATAAATACAAATTAATCAAACAGCCAATCCAAGACCCACATATCAACAGATAATGCAACGTAAAAGAAATACAGCAGTGGAAACGAGCTGCCATGAACACACTGTGTACCTGTACTTTGAACCCTTTGGAATAAATTCCTCTCAAATTGCGTAGTTATTATTACTTCAGGCTCTGACGCAGAATGAAATTGCCGTTATATAAGTCTATTTGGAGAGTATTGAAGTCGTCATGCAGGCGCGCCCATCTATGGAGCTAGTGGTCTGTAGAGCTGTAGTGTTGTGCCAGTGTGAAAGGTGGAGGATGGGTGTTCCCACCTCTTACATGACAGGTGTTTTGTGGAGAGGCCTACACGCGGGTGTTTACCCTCACATCTGCCCTAGCTTTGACGTGAGATGTGTTTGGAGTGCGGGGATGAGAGTAAAGGGCGCCGGGGTTTGCTTGTGGACGCGTGACCGTTTGACACATTTGGGTTGCGACAAGTGTTCCAATCGGAGGACGAGAACTTTCCAAGGGACAGACTGACGTCATGGCAGAAAACAGAACGCGTTGGGGAGGGGGGCTGCTGAGGTTGGCTGACGTCTGACCGAACGGGCAATGAGCCAGAGAAGAAAACACAAGAACTTCAAAAACAACGTAAAGATAAGGCTCACCGAGTGCTGAGTCACTACCAGTATGTTGCGCTTTGGGATGGTTTCAACAGAGAGCACAATCTACTGCCTGTGTCTCTTTTTTATCAGTTGCTGCTGAAATATGGCATTTCTCCTGACGTCACACATATGCACGTACACACACATGATCATGAACGCAACAATATCAATACGTTCAATCCTATTGTCCATATCCCAACCCAGAGGGAGTGTCACTGTTACCTGTGACGTCGTTACATTGTTTATCAAACAAACACAGACTATTGTTAATTGTTATGTTGGCTCATTCCTAACCCTTTTATGTACGTAAGTAATATAAAATACCATGAAAGAGGAATTCATAACGATTTCAAATGCACTTTGTATTTATACTGTCGACTTCCTATTACTAGATCCATATCATATCTAATGTAATAAACCAAACGAGCCCCTTTTTATAGTCAAACCACACTGTGACTTTTATGTACAAACCGTCTGCCATAGTTCCTTTCTCGCTTGCCATTGAACCAAACTACCTTTCATCTCTAAACAAACAGTTTCAAACCTGCAAACACAACATTTCCCGTTCTTGTCTTTGTCACAAGGTTTTGTCAATAAAGGCAAACTTATGTGGTTGGGTGGATGCATGGGGAATACAGGTGTGTTATAACTTAAGAAAGCTGAACTACCATTGTAGTGATACCTGAATAGGTTTGTGTAACGGCGGAGAGCTGAGGTGATAGTCACGTCCTGTCAACATGTTTACAGGTGTTTTGTCAGTGTTGCCGCGGACCGCCCGACATGGTAGTTGCTCCCCTTTGAATTCAGAGGGAATTGATGATTTCTGATCCAGTAAGCTTGAAAAGCTCCAACACAAAGCACCACGAACTATTGCAGCCTCCATTGAAAAGTTCTGGAAATACATTCATATTTATTTGACGGACATGCAGCCACTCTCTCATTGGTGGAACCGCTATCGTTGGTTGGATAGTTACGGTCGGTCTGTAGCCCTCACATGTAATGTAACAGTACTCTCTCCGTGTCTATTCAGCCTTGAAGTTGAAACGTACCCAAGGAATGCGGCGTTGAATCACTAGAACCATGGCGGAACCTTTGTGACAACTGATAGCGGATTCACGGGAGTGACTCGTGAGCTAGAGTTATGTTATCTGACTGGGAAGAAATGTTTAATACTGAAGGAATGTGTGTAGGCGTATTCAGGGGACCATGGTCGCGAACTTCTGCACGGTTCCTTGAACTTGGCCCTTGTTGGCAGACTCTAGATGATCAAGCTGCAAGTTACTTTGTCTTCTCTATCCTTACTTCTAATTGCTGGAATGTAAGAAGGGCCCGGTCACATTCGTCGTAGGATTGTCGTACGATCGCAAACTGGGGGCATTCGTGGGTTGGTCCGACCGTCGTACATATGTCTTACAACATCCAGATGTCTTGTTAGGTAGTAATTGTGGAAAAGGCTGTCTTGGACCCTTGTCGGTGGTTAGTTCTTTCACAAGCTACTTGAAAATCCTACCTAGCCACACGACGACCTATGATGAATGTGACCGCGCCGCACCGTAAGAGAATTTTGTTGTTGGAACCCAAGGTTTTAATTTGAATGGATGCAGAGGAATTTGTCAACATACACTGGCAGACGAAAGAGATCAGGGTCAACCAATGACACAAAAACACAAATCGGGTCTTTCGTGAACTGCAAACATATGGAAGGTATTTGTGAGCTTTTTATTTACTAGGTGAGGGGCAAATAAACAAACAAGACGTCCGTTCGCACTTTGCGCTATCTGTGATTTGAGGAGACGATAATCATTGATACAATGCAATTAAAATGTTTACTGTAAACCAAACTCCCCCATATCAAAGGGCAACCGTAGCGGATCGTCAATCAACTCTTATGTAAAACAGGTGGTTGTTATCATCCAGGGATCGCCCAGGTCACTTCAAAATGTTTCCTTAAAAAAATTGGTTGACTTGAATTTGGCTGAGATTCGGTTGTGTCACAGTCACAGCCAAATACAAAAATGTAAAGTTAATACATGATTAGAAAAAGAAGTTACTTTTTGCAGTTATAATTCTGGTCATGCCAATACAAACCAGATTTTATTCCTCTTCTTAACGAACTGATTACGTTTGCACGTCGGATTACTACAAGTACTTAGGTCCCCTGTCAAATATATAAATGCGGTCCTAATCTAAGACGATCTTGACGACACGCAGGTTTGCTAGGATTGGAATGTCCCCTACGTTGGGTGAACCTGGCAGGGGGTGGGGGATAGTTGGCGTGGGAATCACTACCAACTCTGCGCTCTGCTATTCACGGAGGTACAATGGATTGTCAGCCGTATTATGTACCGCTTCTCTCTGAAGCCACCGGAATGTATTGACTGGTGACCTACATTGAACTATTTAATCCGCATCTTCAATAATAGGTTAAAGAATGTGAATAGCTCTTGAGGGCCGGCATTATGTAAAGGTGAACGGGAACTAATCACCTATAAATTAGGCAAGAGATGTGGTTTAATTAAAAAACAGGACGAAGAAAAAACACTTTTCAGTCTATCGTGGATTGGGTGGGCTCGTCGGCACTGTAGGAGAACTCCGCCGCCTAACTCAACTAGACTCTCGGTTAGGAGTTTTACGCGTTTGGATTGAACTCCAACCGCGTAAAAAAACTTTTTAAGGCCAATAAAGCCAAGGTGACTAAAAGCAACAGAACACAGCCATACGTGTTGTATACTCATTCGTTCAAATAAAATGTCAAACGGTATAGAACAGGGGAAAATAAAGAAAGGTGTGCATGTGAACTTTATACTGCGCCTACCTGTGGGGGGAGTGACATAATTTCCCGAATCTTGCAAACAGTCAGAGATGTTTTCCTTGTTTTGCACTCCGTCTTCTCATTGTGCTCTTTCTCATCACTTGTGTTTTGCTACATTCTACCTATAAACTCACTACACGCATATACCAATATAGGCACCTTTGGAGAAATAAGCCATGTGCTCAACAGGAAGAGGAAACAAAATGATGTAGCCGAATATTCTACTCTACTCATAGGACGTCTCGTCTTTAAAAAGGCTTACACTCACCTCTGAAGTTGTCGCAGAGTTTTCTTGGTCGGGTATTGTGACGAGTTGACCATGTACCAGCGAGTACGTGCGTAGCACTGCGTCCCGTTCTTTTGGTACACCGCCCCTGCCTTGTGCCTGGCGCACTTGAGGGGGTGGCAGTCCGTAATGAATCTGTTCTGGTGGGGAAGACTGTTACGTGTTGTTGTTATTTACACGAGGTCGGGTTGCACCCACCCTGGTGTGCACGTGAAGGGAACGTGATCAGTGGTTTGGGCGATACCACTCAGTCCATTTGGGGAGTAGTTTTCACATGTGTATATATTTCATTCCTACCAAACACGTCAAAACACCGATGTCTATTAGCATAAAAGAGAACAAAATTTATCATAAAATTTTCCTCCTTATACAAATATTGTTAGCACTAAGCTCTCTTTATTTTAAAACTGTATGTATCTTGCCCCTCCCTGTTTGCTCAAGGAGGTTTCTCCTTAGAAGGGGCAAAGTGCACTGTGTAGTTGATGCAGCGACATCTTGCGGAGTATAATCGAACTGCAAAATGCGAAGATGACAAGCGTTTGACATGACACTGATCAAAAGGGTCATATATAAGTGATCATAAGGCTTTGAAGTACGGCAGCCACATAAGCGTTTGTAAATGAGTGTCGCACAATGATGGCGTAAGATCCCGTGTTGGTTTATTTACTTAGCGGTTGATTCAGCCCGGGAGATATATGGACTTTGGAGTTCTACATGGTCTTTCCATGAGAAATGATGACAAAGCAACTTAGGTCTCATACACCAATTATGTAGCCTCTACCAGGCTTCGGAAAGCGGCTGGAAAGAGTAGAAATTGGCCAAATAGACAGATATACACGCCAGGGGAGTTGGTCCGGGAGAGAGTACAGTTTGCCCCGTCCGAACAAACTGTAATCTCTCCCGGACCAATCCCCTGGCGTGTATATCTGTCTATTTGGCCAATTTCTACTCTTTCCAGCCGCTTTCCGAAGCCTGGTAGAGGCTACCAATTATGCTGTACGTTTTCAAAGTGTATGATATTGTCAACCACTTCCTGAATTCTTCCACATTACCCCACCTTCTGTCAATCAAGTAACCAAATATCCACCCACTCTCCCTGCAACACTGCACTCTCCCTCAACTTTCACAACAAACTCCCTGCACATGGACTTCATTCTGCAACTGCTTCACATGTGTTGCCACAAGGCCACGTTAATCTGCTTTGATATTGTATTATATTGTATCATATCTCTTTTGAATTGTATTGGTATGTTTCATGTAAATATTGTATATATGTTTATCTGTATGTCTATGGGGGAGACAACGTGAAGAGGTGATTATCACCTGTTTTGTCTCCCCCTCCATCTTGTTATGGTGAAGTCTAATAAAGAAATAAAGAAAGAAAGAAATCGTCTCTAGTGGAGAAACATACACACAAACCCACCCACAAACCCACCCACAACACCCCAGCCAAGTCTATACCCGGAGGTAATAATTACCTACGTATGCGATTAATCAAACAACATACAAACGAAGTCAGAACCATTCTCTCCTTCTTTTAATCCCACAATGTTATTTTGGTACATGCTCAACTGTACCCCACCAGTACACCATTGACAGTTTATTCCCAAGCATATATCAAACACAAACAGACAAATAGAATAAAGTAGCTGAAACAAATTAGTTCAAACAATCCTTACAAAGAACAGAACTGTTTGTGAAATTGAATATATACTTCAGCTTTTGCTATGAAGTTCAACTACACATAGCAGTAGCAGTGTTCGAAATACCCACTAGCACACTAGCGACGCGGCAGACTGTTCTCTCCCCGGCCAAACTCCCCTGGCGTGTATATCTCTCTATTTTGGCCGATTTCTACTCTTTCCAGCCGCTTTCCGAAGCCTGGTAGAGGCTACGCTAGTTGCTCCCTGACTCAGGTAGCGCACCACGCAACCTGAAAATATGTACCGCTGAACTCAAAGGTGCACACTGTGCTACCTGGTTCAAAAAAGTATTTCGAACACTGCAGTAGTAAGCAGTGTACATAGAAATCGTACAAATGTATTCATTCTTCTGTAACAAAAGATTCCTATTTTGTTAAACTGCAAACTCAATTGTAATACATGCAAATATGATACATGTACTAAACTTTAACTAAAGTAAGTGATCGCCACAAAAATTAAGAAAAGCTCTTTGCTTGTGATACAAGACAAAGACATTAACAACAGACACACCTGTTCAATATTCCTCAATTTTTAAGATACAGATTTGCAAAATAGTTTTCCTACTTTGTGAATCATAAATCACCTGAGAATATTTTCAAAACAATTGGCCCGTTAAAGAGAGCAGTGTACAATCTTTGAAGCATTCTTATACATAATATTAAGACTACTTCTTAAACAATCTTGTGAAATTGTTTTCTCAAGAAAAACATCTTCATGCAAATGAAATGCACAGCAACAATCTTCCTTAATAATTGATATCTAGACCTTTGTTAGTATATAAAGTTTTCATGCATTATATAAGGTTTTATATCATACCCGGGCGGCGTAACAGTGCTCCCGGCCGTGTTGTATTCTCCCGTACGACCGGATGTATAAAACGGGCATCCATAGAACATTCAAACGCGCTTCGCTTGCGCCGCTACAAAAATTAGAACATTCGAACGCGTTTCGCCCCAACCGTGTACGCCGCTTTCGAACATTCGAATACAGGATTCGGACGTTGGAATTGATGTTGCTGCAGTTTTTTGGGCCAGCGACACCAAATTTTCGCTCATTTCGCCTTGAAAGACGTGTTTTCTAAGGTGGGTATGATATAAATAGCATACAACACGGTGTATTCCGCATCGCCCTCGGTCTCGGCCCTCCCGCGCGTCGGATCGCCCTCCGGCCTTCGGCCGTCGGGCGATCCGACGCGCGGTCGGGCCGATACCTCGGGCAATACGGAATACACCGTGTTGTATGCTCTATATATCCACCATTAGACAAATCTTACGTCAGGTTTTCAATACGAAGAGCTGTGGTAGAGATATGCACTGTCATGGTTATTATGTGTGTAACACATTTTAAAAATCATAATACGATTTTTAAAAATGATTATGATTATGAAAAGATAGAGAAGCCAAGGGTAGCCAAGCAATAGCAGCTCAAACCAAACTGTACTATTTTTTCACATTTACTCCAATCTTGACTGAATCTGAATGGTGGCACACTACGTCCAATGACACAAAAATCCATGTAGGGTGATTGTAACCAGCACAAAACTCCATATGTCACACACACTGACATGAAATACTTTCTACTTGAAACAAGGATACGGTTAGTAGATGACAGTTAAACTAATTCACCATGTTACTGATATTCTGTCCAATGATCCCAATGTAGTTATTGCTATGAAATCTACAGGCATGGCCTGAGGGCGTGGACTGAGGTCCTGAGGGCATGGCAGCAGGGCGTGGCCACAGCAGGACTATACATCCTTCCTCTTCAGCACCAGAGGTCCCACGTTGTCTCCCGTGTCCTCGTTGTGCTTGGCATGGGAACCGTCACACAGGGGGAACTGGGACATAAAGATATTGAAAAAGCATGAAAAAAAGTCCATGCTCATTAAAAAGAGCCTAACAGCTTCTCCTTCAAAGATACTACTTCGTCAGCCATGTCCCCTTCATGTAGTCAAAGAGATAGGAAGGAAACGTGCAGTGATAAATTTCATCTCACCTTCTTCGACCTCCAGCAGCGGCAGTAGCAGACTTTGTTTCCCAGGTCCTCGATATCCACCATGTTCACGACCTTACTGCTTTCCTTCTGGACACGACTGGAGGACCATTAACATTCAACAAGGATTGTTACAGATACTCGTTCTTTCCGCAAACTGTGAGAGACTGGAATAGTCTACCACAAGCCACCACAGATATAGCAGAACCTAAAAAGTTCAAGGAGGCTGTACTACAACAACTAAGACAGCAATAGCGCAGCGCACTCCCCCTGCACGTGTGGCCCCAACTGAGGGGCGTTGTGCAGTACCCGATCAAGATCAAGATCAAGGACACATTCCAACAGGATAACATTTAGACAGTAGAAGTTGAACAGTCAAAAGCAAGAAGAGAAAACTGGAAAATACATGTAGTTAAAAATTCTATTTATAGAGAGAAATGTTCCATGCCAGCGTGCAAAATACAATGTACTAGGTTGCACGGTTGCACCGTGCAACCATATTTTGCTTGGTGCAACCTATTTCTACACCCAGGTAGCCCAGTGCACTGTTTAAATTTTGTGGTAAGGGTTGCCCCTTTCTTCTATTGGGAACTGTTTATTGAGAAGTTCCCATATGCATGGAAGAGCTGATCACTTCAGGTAAGGGGAAACTAGCTTTCATCCTACGTTGCCACTGGGCAACCTGGCTCAAAAAAGTATTTCGTACACTGCATGCATATATTGTATGAGCACTTTGGATGTATTTTTTCCCCAACAGACCAGTTTATAATAAAACAGACTGGAAACTGGTCTATGTCTTGACGGGTACGGACAGCAAGGAAAAAAGGAAAGTTTCGGGTCTGAAGTATCAGAACTCACAGATTAACCAGCTGGTCCTTCTGATCCTTCTTGTCCAGGTACGGTTTGATGGACATGTACACCGCTGCTGCCACAGTGCCGCTGAACGCAAACAGGTGCAGCCATTGTGCAGCTAATACAGGGCACAACAAAACACTCTAAACATGGGTAATCACAGGTATCAGATGTTATTAGGTACGGACAAGTGTTTTGCATGTTTTTAGGCTTTAACAATAGACCTCTTCCTAGTAGTGGTCTGCATTTTTCTCTCTTCCTCTTCCGCTAGTGGGAGAGAACAAATAGTAAGGAATGGTACACTATTCTAAAGATGTTCAAATACTCCATGTGTAAAACACTGAGAATAAGCAGCATCCTACATCTTCTTGGAGATTACACATTGCAACTATAGTGGACCTATAATACTAATCTTTGCAAAATTCACCAGTAACGTCAAGTGACTTCCGTATTCAAAGATGACAACCCAGAATTTTACTTAACTTGTATTGGTACGAACTAATAATGGCATGAAACAAGAATGGGATGAACCAGTGCATCGGTTATGGTGGAATTTTCGTGTTGAGTGGGAGGGGGGCGTGACCTAATCACTTGTCAGTAAGGACACGGGTCGAAGGTTCATTTTGTAAATTCGTTTACAGCTAGAATACGTAAAACGCAAAGCCTGCGCTTCTAGCTGCATGATACAGACAATCCATCAAGGCTACCTGTTAGGTCCAAGAAGCCGCTGAAGCTGTCCGGGACAGGCACAGAGTTCAAATAATTTGGAACATGCACACGGACTATCTTCGACAAGAACTCCATCTTGGATTTTTTCGCTCGATTATCTAACTCACGTCGCTTCTCGCGAGATTTCATCAAACAGGGAACGAGAGTCGTCACCTGAGAACGAGAACATCAAAGGCACAGGGTAGATCAGGGTATACGAGGAAAAACCGCATATTTAAACTTTTTGGAAAAGCAGCCAAGCTTTGTGAAATCCAAGCTTGTCTAATACTGTGGGCTTAACATAAGGCAATACATCCAATCGAGAAGTGTATTAATTGAAAGATGCACCAAGTTTGGCCAAAATATACCCAGAAACAAATTAAGTCGAAGCAATACACTTGCTTAGAGATATGGGTCAATGGTTGTCATTGTACATGTATTTGCGCATTGACCCGACCGTTCTCCGGAAGTAGCAACACGTACATAAACAGTATGAAGTGTTACCATTGGACTTCGTGCCTCAGCATGAAGTTGAAGAACCACATTGCCTCCAGGCATGATTTAGTCAAGTCTGGTAGCGTCAGTAATTTTCCCGGGCAATATGTTACCTTTTATTGACATAAAGTAAGTTATTGAAGCTACAGACTGAACACAGGACGTTGGTGTTACAGATCTCTACCTCAAGACGTTAGATGAAACCTCCTTGGTACAACAGTTGAGCTGCTAAACTTACGACTCATGATGTCACTTGCTGTGGACGCAAACACGGAGACTTCTCCGCTTGCACCGGCCGAGAACAATGGGTGAGAACTATGTCGGCTTAGTGTACGGTGTATAAGAACGTTACGCAGCGTTTACGTATTGCTACAAATCAAGCTTGATAAGAGTGCTACTCGCTTCATATTAACCTGAAAGGACCAAGTTTGTGTTTACTAGCATTTCCAGGAAAGGGTGTTAGCAGTATGAAACAATAGCACCGAGGTCATTGGACATGCCCCCTTCCGAGGTAGTGGTTAGACCAGTCGTTTGAGCACATGTGGCGTCGACCCGTGATGTGAGCTTTATGTATACGTAGCGTGTCAGATCGTGGATCCTCGACACGCAAAAGGTAGTAGATTCTTGTACCACAGGGTCTCCTGGATTAACTGTATGTTTCCGAGGACAAAGTTTTAATTCAACCGTCCATTTTAAACCCCACGAGATGTTCTACAAATCTACAATTAGCAGGTAGAGCCAGACTTTGTTCTGTTTGTTGTGCAAATGACTTAGTGACCTATTTTCTTTCAGTTTAATATTTAGGAAACTGCATTTAGTCCATTAGGATAAGAATATGCAGTGAAGATTATCGTCAGTAGCTGCGGCAGAATTCTTTGAACCACCTGCGCGAGGTTATGTTACCAGCTTGGCTAACGAACACGAGCTCGAGCTCGAGAGGTCACAGGTTCAAGGCCATTAAGCATTTCTGGCAAGACGTTTTGTCCTTGGGAAAGGCACGTTACACGCCTTTCCCCACTCATGTGTAAAATAGGTACCTGACTCCGGTTGGGGAGGTAAACGACGATGGGAGAAGAGAAATCTTCCAATACCGGGCCCAAAGCACAGTGGACAACCCTCTGCGGCCTAGTCTATATGGGACCTTTGAGTTGTGTGTGAGAGAGCACGCATCTAAATGCACGAGACATTACACAATCCAACCTGGAAAGGCAACCACCTTCACAAGGGAACCGCCTTCACCAACCAACCACCTGCCTGCCTTTTCTTGGTCCCACCTGACTAGCGCTAGCCTCTACCAGGCTTCGGGAAGCCGGCTGGAAAGAGTAGAAAATGGTCAAATGGAAAGGCTAGAGTTCCACGATTTCATACCTTCGCTGAGGGGGCCCAAAATCTCATCATTTCTAGGTCTCATGAAGACACACAAACACACGAACGCCACCGAAAACATAACCTTCTTGGCGAAGGTACTAACAGGCCATAACATGCCAGGGGAGTTGGTCCGCTAAAGAGTACAGTTTGCCGCTCCCGAAATTTTCACAGTCGGCTACACTCATTATAATGTTTACCAACCTAAAACATGGCCTCCCATGTTAGATATGGAACTTTGATATTTGACTTCACTAACGCCTCAGGCTCTGTGAGCAGACAGGTTAGACGTGTACGCGTCGGTGGAGGAACTTTGACAGGTCAATAATTTGCCCCAAGTACGTGAGCAGATGGGTGAGACCCGGCATTCCACCAGACGGCGATCGCGAGCGACCAACATTGGATTTATGTGATCCTTGGATTTATAATTGGAATATGATACACGTCATAAAAAATATGATTTAAAAGACATGAAGACATACGAAACGTTAAAAGATTCGGTCTTTTTTTCGTTGAGCGACCTGTCAGAGGTCGCAGCCTTTAGTAGACAGGATGTGTCAAATGCGTCACTTCAGACAGGAGTGGCTTCATACCAGATCGGCACTCCAAGCTTAGATCTCTGACGTTGTCGGCCATTTTGTCTCACAGGTAAGATATTTGTTATGTGGGTAATTGTCGGCAAAACGAAGGTCAGGTTCGATTATGGACCTCATAGTGGCTGTGTATGGTACTGCAGCGGGACTCCAGGCGCTTGATATCTCGTGTTCTGGACATGCTGTGGTCGTGATCGTTTAATGGTAGATAGCTCTTGGGCTCTTGAAGAAGTTTAGCAGCAACTTCTTCTTCTTTCCCGGTTACTTATAATGTCCACAAAGCCTGACTTACTTGCACTAGCTACTACATCTACCGTCCTCCTACTCACAAGGTTTTAGCTGGTCCCAGTTCGCGCGTTCAGAATAACCGTGGTAAAATCTGTCACACACGCTCGTTTGCGAGGCTAGACGGTGCATTATGGGAAGTACGAAAAAGGTGACTAAAGCAAGAAAAGTCTCCACCAAGTACTCCGCGCTGGCTGAATTATGAGTCAAAACAGGTCTGAATACGGTAGATATTGGCCAGAGGTGCATGGCTGGTCGAGTGATGGACAATTTGACAAGTCGACGTCTACTACTGATAAATGATTACGTTTACATACAATGTTTAGACCGTGCGGGTAAAACTGTTTCCCTGGCCGGTTGACTCCTGACCAATTGCACTGTGTATTTAATGTATTTGGGTCAGTTGGCACTATTGATTCAGTCCGCACGTAACTTTCACGGAGTTAAGTTTTGTAGTGGCTCTCGTATGGATCCTTGTGGTACATCATGATAGGCAGGAGGTCAACCAGAAAACGTGTCTCAACAAACGGGAAAGACAAATTGCTTGAGAACCAGGACAACTACCTTCATGCATGCTTATGTAGGCTTAACGTAAATGTATGTCTGTATCAAATTCCATTTGAAAACCCGCTAAAAAGCATATTTGTTTAACGTCACTAGAGCCCGACAAACAACAAGTTTTT
Organism: Branchiostoma floridae x Branchiostoma japonicum; assembly: GCA_013266295.2. NCBI lineage: Eukaryota > Metazoa > Chordata > Leptocardii > Amphioxiformes > Branchiostomatidae > Branchiostoma > Branchiostoma floridae x Branchiostoma japonicum. The sequence goes on along the minus strand of CM023837.1, from coordinate 4,821,154 downwards.
TTTGTTCAATGACGTTTGATTTCTTGGCTCCACCCACCACGCATTTTGGTAGTGGCAAACGTAGAAAGGTGCATAGAAACATTTGTGCATGAGGAATTTCCAGCCAATACACGTTTACTTTACGATAAAAGCCCATGTGCGAGGCTAACACAAGAGCCCCTAGCGGAGACCCTGTGCTCCGGGTCGCTGGAGCGTTAGGGCCTGTTATTGGTTGATATATGCGCTGTGACGTCACAGAAACGTGGAGGGCATTACTAAGTAACCAAAGCCAAAAGGCAGGGCGCCTTGCAAGTAAGTTTTTTGGGGCAGTCAGTCAAGGAGGCACGCTCGAGAACACGTCCTACTGTGTAAGCGGTAGTTACAGGTAAGTACGGTATATAACAACATCCACAGAATCTATTATGTACCTATAGAAGGACTGAGTATAGAGAATATGCCCTGTGTTGTGTGTGAATGGCAGGAAACAAGGGGGTATTCCGTTTCATGTATAATCTATGTAAATGATTGTACACCGGTAGTATGGGCAAATCTGCTGTCGATCAGCCGATATGGTAGTGGTACATGGCAAGCTGTTGCTTTCCGCAGGCTCTTAGGCTAAACAGTTTACACGAATGCGACTGAATAGCGACAACAATGGCATATGGACTGGAAGAGGATCAACAGTACGGCTAGTGGGGAGCATGTCGACCGTTTTTCAACCGTCCTGGTCGGGGGTACTTGTGTTTTGACTGTTGTGTACGTGAGTACACGTACATCTGCTGGCCTCAAAAAACTATTGCTGCTCTTTTAATAGGTTACAGCAGTGGTCACTCAACCCCGGAGATTCCGTACGATAGAGCGATTCAACTGCACAACAACAGCCATCTTATGTCTCCTTGTTTGTGAGAGAAAGGTCGCGTCCTTTCCGGGGTTTCTCCTAGAATCCTGCTGTGAATCTTGGCCTCGTTCCTACACGGGGGCCAGGGCCAAACTTGGTGTGACCACCATTCAAGGTTTCAAATTCAAATAATGGACCATAGTCAAGCACGCCCTTCCTTTAATCAACAGGTTGTCGTTACCAAAAGCGGACAGGGAACACTAGCACCCCTGTTTGAGCCCATGTTGAAACGTTTACTATGTGCAAATGGAAGTCGTTTGTTGCGGACAAAAGGCCCGCCGACTTTGTTTTCATTACCACCTATTAATACTATAGTGGTAACCGATGCAGAGTCTAGCGTTGAAATTTACCACTAGCTGTTGCTCTAAATTTATGATCTTTATGTGTGTACTTGTAGGAGGAGGCAGCTAGTTTTATTTACGAATCGTCTTAATCTTTTAGGTTATATTTCTGTGTCTTTGTGGTCAGTACTGTATGGGCCTCAGCGATCCTTATCAAGTTGTTCAACTCTTGTGAGCATTTCCGGCCAATGAAAGATAGGAAGAGTTTGCCTGTCTAAAGTTCCGAAGTGGGGATATTTCTTTTGCGATGGGAGGGGAAAACGTGGTCTTAATAGTCTCCACCAGGCTTCTTATGTTGCTGAAAATAGTGATGACTGGCCAAATTGGGTGAATTGGGTGAGCCTGCTAATTTCCTCTGGTAAATTATTCACCCTATTTAGTCACTTCGTATTTTTTTCAGCAACCAATGTAGATAAGAATGAACCCTCGCCAGTCTCTGTTTTGTGAAGTAAAACACGCCCACCGACGCTGGTGTGATAGATTGCAGCAGCAGTGTCTCTGAGCATTACGATCAGAGACCTCCAAGCAGATGTTGGGGGGGGGGCTAAATCGTTACGTTTTCCTAGCTGCCCGTTTGTATCACAAAGCGCCTCCCGCTCCTGTCACAATTGCTAAGGGAAGAAAACGTAACTGCTTGGAAATTAACGCTCAGACCTACAATTGCAAGTTGACGGTTGCTTTGTCTCACGCGCCATTGTTTGAGGTTTTGCTCCGGTGGCTGTTGGCTATATATACTAGTATTGCCGGCGGCGGTAAAAGCACACTGGTCTCACCCAACCAAAGAATTTTTATGCGTAGACAATTTACACAACTTGAAGTTAAACGGCGACTGTCGCCATAGGTCATTTCGTGATAACCTTACGCCAAAACAGCACAAACGACCCTTTTTGTAAGAATGGTTTGCTTTGTCTATTAAAGTATAACCTTAAGTGTTACTTCAAATTTCACAGTAGTTCATTGGAACATATAACGTTATATATATATATATATATTACATGTTTTCCAAACTTTCTAGAATTTTTACATAATCAAACAAGTTGCATCAAAAATTCACAGCTAAAATCTGCCAAAGAGTGACGTCAGTAATCTCCAAGCTGATGTTTGGAGTGAAAGTCGAAACATTTTTTCCTGTTCATTAATAACGTTCTTCTAAATTTAAACATCGACTTTGCCCTTTTACCTTATCCGGCTACTTAGGTAACCGACTGAACTGACTGATAAAGGCAAGGAGTAGTGATGTCATATTTGTAGTTGTGAACAATCGCAAACTACTTACGTTTTGAAGTGTGGCCAACGCGATGTTAAAAGCTGACAAGTTTTGACAACATGTCAAGTAGCAATAGGGCACATTGCACGTATTGTCCTGGGGTTGCCAACCACAATTATGAGAAAGATAAGTCTGAGATAACACTAGATGCTTGACACAAAAGACAGCTGAGAAATACACCCCCATTCCCATACCGCATACGACAATTCCCATTTCGTCACTTACAGCGCGGTCACATTCGTCGTACGATTTTGACCCTGTAGAATTTTCAAGCAGGCTGTGACTGAACCAACCGCCGACAAGGATCTAAGAGTAAGACATCGTTTTATTTCAAGACAGATGAATTTTACAGGACACATGCTCGATTATCCCAAGAATGCCCTCAGTTTTGCAATCGTACGACGATCGTACGACGCATGTGACGGGCCCTAATAACGTTGAATTTCAAAGCACCGATCGACACCAATGCTAAATATCCTACAAGTTTCATCTGTTGCATTTGCGTTTTGATTGACCCATAACTAGAATTTACCCAAACCAATTCCATAACGACGTCTGATTCTGCATATGTAACGACCCGTGGAAGGCCATGTCCGACACCACTGCGCATGGGCGTACCGCACTTTGGCATAACCCCAGAACGGCCTTGCCCGGCTAGTCTCGAACAGGCTCCTTTGGTGGCCTGAATGCCAGTTAATTCCAGGGCCTAAACAGGCCAGCTCCTCAGCTCTAGGGCCAACATGTCCCCAAGGAAATTTTATCACAAATCTTTCTGCATGTCCTCATGTGTCGCTTCATATTCACTGTACGAACAGATAAAAAGACGGACAGACAATCAGACAATATATAAAGCAAAGTGGAGAATACATGTACAAGGCTGTCAACGTTATACCCCCTTTCCACTGAGCCGGCGACCGTTGAGCGACCATCCAGCGACCAAATGTCTCCTCAGCAGTTCAAATGAATTTCACTGATAAAGAAGCGTCTTTCAAATCATACCTTTACATCATGGATCAAGTCATATATCATACACATCCAATTTTGGTCGCTCAACTACAACCAGTGTAAAGGGGGCCTTGGATGAAGAACGCACTAGTGTGACAGGTCAGCTTGTGCCTTGTAGTTATCTAGCTCTTGGTAACAAATTACAAACAGTTTGTTTGCACATGTCAAGCACTACCCGACCACTGAACTTTAAATGACCCACTGTATTATTTCCGATATTAAATATTGCGCTAAAGGAACCTTATTCTTAAAATCTCTATTCGTGTAAAATAAATATATCAAATGTGTTGTTGTTTTTGTTGTTTTGTTGGTGAGGTGAGCTAACATCAGAAGATTTTTCGCTCATAATGTTTACAAGTTGTTCTTAATCTTATGTATTTCCGCCAAGAGATACTGACTTTTGCTGACTGTTTTGAGTGCAGTAAAATTTGCCTCCCCAGGAGACCTTGCAGACTTTGACCCCTACTCACAAGTTCAGCACGTAAAGTTCCATGACGTATAATGTGTTATGTAACCATTGTACACCGCCCCGGTCTATTTACCGTGGGTAAACATGGGCAGGTAATTGTTTACACTGTGCCACAACCACATCCTTTACAAAGGAATATGTCTACAGAGGAATGCATACGGCATACATTACCTTTGAACTTTTACCCGAGGTGTATCTTACTGCAAAAGTCACGGAGGGGGGGGGGGGGGCAGAAAACTTGGCCCCTCCCCTTTTTATTTTTCTATCCCTTCTACTCCTGGTCTTAGTACTAGTTGTACTTCAATAAACAAAATTGTCCACTTTGTGATAGAATACTTTACCGGTGCTTTTAATGTCTGATTGTGACATAATCTGTACATTTCATACCTGGCTTACTGTAGCAGTGTACGACATAATGTTCAATTCTGATGAAATATCTATCGATTCATACATTTTGTTCTCATACCATTCTCTCCGAAATTCGGGATACCTTTATGTATTATAATACTGTCGTTCCGACTCCCTGTGGGCCCTAAGGTGCATTTTGAAGATGATTTACGCACGCGTGTAGAGCTATCCCTCATTTGCGCTGGTCTAGTCTACGGCCCAGTGTCACGTGACACGCGCGAAAACTGCAAGGAGTCGTTCTCCTTTATTTGCCAGAACTGAGAGCGCTCGCTGCTCCTTCACGTGTTGCGTTCCTCTTTTCGCAGATCGCCATCCAACATGGACGGCCCTGCTACCAAGACTTCCAAGGCTGATGAAGCGGCTGACGGGAACCGTCTCGCCGCCCCGTCTGCACCAGAGGATGATCTACCGGAGAGAGAAACCTGGATCGGCAAGCTCGACTTCATCCTGGCGCTGGTGGGCTTCTCCGTGGGCCTCGGGAACGTCTGGCGCTTCCCGTACCTGTGTTACAAAAATGGTGGCGGTAAGTCCGATCAAATCTGTTTCCTTCTCTGTCTAAACCCCATTGCGAATTGTTTGATGAATATCATAGACGCGGTAATAGCTAAGGGAAAAATTCTATGTTTGCTGAATTCATTTGCGATCTTTGGGGGATTCATGAAATGTCAACAGTCATCTGTACGGTGACTGCACAGCGGGGCTCAAAGCTAATAAACGAAAAGCCACATGTTGCAAATTTTTGCAAGGTATAGTGATCACGGGTGCACACATCTCCGATGAAATACTGTGAAGAAAAATATTATGAATAAAGATAGAATTGTCAAAATCACGCTGTTGAAGTAAAATGACGTCGATGCAATTAATGCATTGTATTGGTTAATCGGATACCCCTATCTTTACTTACAATCAACCAATTGAAACTGGCTCAGTTTTGAGAAAACCAGTCAACAAAGGACAAACTGACTTCTGTGAGCTAAACTGGTTCGAGATCACTTTCACTTTCAATTTCACTGTTACTTGGCCTTACTTGGGGCTGGACCACATCTTCAATGATTCAATGTGGTTCAATCCTGGCGTTTGTCTCCCCCGTAGTTCTACAGACTCGTAGCCCACCTGTAGTCTCTAGCACCAGACCTCTCGGCGGTGCGGACTGAAAAATAGGTGTAATAGTAGTTTTCTTAGCCTCCTTCGCAGACTTCTTGGAGAGGCGGCGTTTATTTGGGGGGGAGGGGGTGCCGCTGAGGGAGAGGCGAAAGTCTGCGAAGAAGGCTACAAGAATTAGAACCCGGGTATGCAAGGCTGACCTAGTTCGGATGGAAGGCCGGTGAACTTCATCTTGCCAGGGCTCTGACCTTGGAACGACTTTCTTAGATCTGCAGAACCGGTATCAGTAACCACTCCCTGCGAGGCCACTGCTCTTTTTGAGAGGGAGTCTTTGAACGGAGACCCCTGGCAAGATGAAAAGTTCACAGGCCTTTCATCCGAACTAGGTCAGCCTTGTACACCCGGGTACTCTCCAAGCAGATTTCTTCGGGGGCAAGACAAGACACTATAGCTGGCCAACTATAGTGTCTTGCCCCCGAAGAAATCTGTCTGCTTGGAGATTAGGTCCTTGTTCGTCTAAGTGTCGATGACCCTACAAAACTTCTATTACATACTGGAAATTGGCGTAATACCAGAGAGTGGTCTGTCCCACCGCAACAGCTAGCTAGTCTTGTTCAGCCCAGACAGTTTATTAGTAACGTCCCGTGGGGCGTAGCTAATCACTGTAAAATGTGCAAAACAATTTCACTATATACGACAACTGCCAGTGGACCTTATAGTCTGTGATGAAGAGGCTATAAAATGTTATGTTACTGAAAACATGCTTTGATAGTGACGATGTGTTCAGAAAGGGTTTCCTCTACCGATCAGTCAGCGTTTCCAAAAAGTTTGCCAACGTTTGGCCCCACACCATTCAGTACGGGCCCTCATAAATATTTGAGAAGGGATGTCTTTCTTTCTCGGTGACATTGTGACCTTTCATCTGTCTAAGATTGCGTAAGTACCTCTTTCATTCAAATGAGTTTCAACACAATCGGCGGGAAGAGTACTTTGCTGACTTGATCGTTTCGCATAATTTCTAAGACAGCTGATTTCTTGGTCTTGTTTAATACTGAAGGAAAAATAAACATGTTGGATGTAGCAATTGTTGACTTTTCGTGTCTCTTTCACGTTTAGGAACAGAAGTCGGGACAGTCTTATTTTCTTATCCTTGTAATTCTGACTATACATGTGATAAGTGAACTTAGTATGCTGGCCAAGTCCAGCCCCCCAAGTCGCAAGCTTTGAGTTTTTGATAATACAGTGTTGTCAACGCTTTTGGAGATTTACGTATGTAAAGCTCAACATTTACGTTGAAGCTCAAGTCGTTTCCACGGGTGTAGACAGACTAGACCATTGTTATATTTCAGCCATTATTTGAATCAGGTTCCACTTTAAGAGGTATTACTTGTAGCATGTTGGGAGTCGTCCAACTCCAAGCACAGGAGCTGACTGTGCGTAGGTCCAACATATAGTCTGGTAACCAGTTTCTACGGAGTGTTTTATTGGCCGGGCCCAGCCCTACTGAGCACAGGCCTTCTGATGACAGCCTTCGGGAGCGAGTGAAACCAATCCCGTAAAGCTTCCCCGGCGTACGGTACTGTGCCTGGGCGGGAGGGCAACACTCCCAGCGCCGTAGAGATAGCGGGGAGCTCACGATGGTGTAGTTACCAGTGGAACATCACTCGAGTCGAACAGGGGTCAGTTGTAACCTCCATCTTGGAACCCTGACCCTAACATCTGGAGGGTATAAACAAAAGATCCTCAGTGCTATGTCCCCACGTCTGACAAGCGGTATTTCATACATCGCACTGAATAGATCTTGTCTCAGCCCACATGTGAAAGTAGCTAGCTTTTAACTCCGTGCTTTTGTCAGGTCCCGGTCATGTCAGGGTGACTGCCCCCTGCCTCAAACAACACCGCCAGGGGTCAGCTAGGGGACAAGACTAGTGGACGATCAGAAAGAGTGAGGAAAATTTGGTTTACTCATGGTGCACGGCTCAATTCCTTTTGCAGAAGGTTGTTTTGCAAGTTGCAAATGATCTAAATTTACAACAAAATAAAGGACATTACTGTACGTGGTAAGATCCAATTCCAACCCAAGATCAGATTGATCGTGGTGTCATCGAACACGCCAACAAGTTGTCGAGAGAAAAGTGACGAGGCTAGGATGGGTTTCAGGCTAAGCTATTTGGGATCATTTGGGCTAGGGCACCGAGCGACAACACACGAACGACGAGTTTGTGGACTTGTGAACTGTTCACAACCGTCTCTCCCAATCCAACCAGAATCCACACATATACACCTGTTTATTACAAGCTCTTACTCGACAAACAGTGATAATACAATCTAACAATATACCATAACTAGAACTAAATGCTAAATCCCAAACCTACTGGGTTTGACTTCTTTTTCTTTGAGACAGAGGAAGATGAAAAATCCAAATGTTACCACATTTTCGCTGCATGGAACGCCGTTTTCAACCCTGTATACATGTAGCCTGTGAAACCCAAGCTCCGGGGGGCTCCCTACATAGTCCGCCAGCCGCGGACTAACGAGGGAGCCGACGAAAAGCGAGGTTCAGTCATGTAGTATAACATAGAGATGCGGAGCGGCAGTATGTATTCAGGGCGTGGCAGGGACGTGATTGATGAGACGACCCTCGTTCATCCCCGCTGCTCTCCCCGTAGAGCAAGCGGTAAGCATCATCCATCAAGACTTGTCAGCTACTTGCGCCCTCTGGCTGTCCTGTACTCGTAAACAAGAGACCGCTAGAGTCTCCGGGCTGGTACACATCATGGATTGTAAACGTCTGAAATTGGTATAGTGTCATGAAAAACTCGTTTTTTATCATCAAAATGTCCCCGTACAGAGCAGTTTTCAATATTCGTCATTGTACATTTTCCACATTGCAAAATGTTGGAGCTTCTTTCAGTTGAAAATGTTCCACATTGGGAGTGCATGGTTGATTGATTGATTGATTGAGCAAAATCGTCTCGATTTAGTGGAGTGTTTTTGTTTGAATAGGGACGCACTAAATGGTCCTTAAATCACAGTTCCTCGGTCGATGTTGGTTGTTTCAGTCAGAGATCATTATCATCTTCAACCCCAACATCTTCTCCGGGAGATTAGAACACCTTTCAAGATTAGCACACGCATATCCTGATCCACCCTCTCACGAATCTCATGATTTCAAGAGGATTATCTTTACAAATAAAACGACTCTGCGTGTCAGGACCAATCCTACATAATATATGTATCGTGTCACATCACGTATGGGTAGGATCAGTAAATGAACATTGTATGGGAACACATACATGTAGCGCAGCTATCAAAAACAATCATTTCAAAACACATATTTCAAACCCCAAGTCTTCACCATCACTGCATTTGTCCGATTTCAAACACAAACAGACTAACACCGAATGTTAAGTAACCTGGTGGCAAAGGGAAGCGCTAGTTACCACACTTTACACATTATTCTAATCTGATTGGTTCTTTTCACTGATATCGTTATCATTTGAATTGGACGTTCCACATTGACATTGTTGTGTATACAAATTGGCTCTGTCAACATACGGTCAGAAAAGTTGGAATCTACCGTAGCCCCCCCCCCCCCAAAAAAAACAATTCATCTCCTCTGTACGCATGTAGTCTATTGAATATCCTTGACATTTGTTATCTTGCCAGGAAGCTTCTGATTCATTACAACGATTAGTTCGGCCTGTGGTATAAAGAGATAAAGACGGTATGTGTGTAAATCGTTTAGGCAGCAAAGGGCTTTGACAAATTGGAGTGATTACGAACGGGAAAGTCGCAGGAAATGTGGCATTATATTGAGTAAACGTGGTGACAATTGATTCGTTCTTCAATACCAACGGTACTTGATGAAACTTTCTGGCTCTTTTCATCACGTGTATCAGTTAACGTTTTAAGCATATGAAAAATTGTAACGTTATGTGTAACCTTGGTTAAGCCATAATACTGAAATATATTGTAATATGTATGATGTATTGGTTTTAGTTCAGATGAAGTGTAGCGTTGTTGGTGTCAATTACTTCACAATATACTGGAACAACGAATATGTAGGCAAAACTAGGCATTGTAATCTAAATAAGATAGAGGATGAGGAACACTTTGTATTATAATGTAGTTTATACAACGAAAAGAGAGCTGAGCTTTATAAACTATTACAATGTATGTTTCCCCATTTCATACATCTTAGCAACACAGATAAGTTCATATTTTTAATGGCTTTAGACAAACCTTCAATTATAAAACACATCTGTACTTACATCTACATCGTTACTAAGAAGCGAGAAGAAGCCGAACCATCGTAATTATTAGACTATATGTCCATAGTACATAGAATTAGCGCCTGTACATTGTATATATTATTCATTGCAAACTGTGACGTCTTTCCTGTGACCTGTACTGAACCCAGTGGGTATTTGCGTACAATAAAGGTCTTCATTCATTCATTCAAAATATAATCAGAAAGGCCAGCTGTCAGAAAAGGCCTGAACGTCTTGTTTAAGATCGTACTCGCGTATTTAAGGATGGCATTCCGCCTATGATTTTCAAATGTAGTGTTGGAAGGTATCGTTTGCAACAGGCCAAATGCAGCGTTGACCAAACATCCAACGAAAACCGTGAAAAACCCAGGTTTCGCGCAGGCGCAGTACGTTCTGCCGACGTGCTTCTTTAACCATCCAACATGGCGGACGCTAAATTACGTCATAGTCACGTGGCTGCAAGACACCATATCGAGGTAACAGAAGACAGATGAAAACTTTGTGAACAACATGAATCTAAAAATTTATTAGTTGGATGGCTGAACCGACACTTTTAATTGGAGACGACTTGCTCATGGGAAATAAAGACATCGGAAGAATAATATTGTATAGAAATAACTGGACTAATGTTCGTGATAGCCATCTGAAAATGTGGTTCGAAACGACATAACGCAGCTCAATGCGACTGCACGATAACGCCAGAACGTCTCATAAGAATTCCACCAGAGTGGTGCAAATTGCCGACAGTCGCTGCCAACGCTTGCCGAGGGGAACTCAGGCGCCGAGCATTGGTATTAGCGAAAGGTAGCGATAAAAGATAAGAGCATCACAAGGCCTCAGTGGCCTACGCACCGCCAGAACCTGTAGACATGGTTAACGAAAAGAAATGATGTTAACAGCGTAAGGCAGGGAAGAACATGACGGCATACTTAATTAATGCAAACTTAGAGGAAGAACAAATCGTTGGATAGCCGAGTTAGTTACAGTTATCAGCAGGCTAATCAACTCTACTATATAGTATTTACTTATACGTGAATATCTTCTTCCACAGGAGCCTTTCTCATCCCGTACTTCATCTTCCTGCTGGGAGCAGGCATCCCCACGTTCTTCCTGGAGATCGCCCTGGGCCAGTTCATGAGCCTGGGCGGACTGAAGGCCTGGAACATCTGCCCGCTATTCTCAGGTAAGAACGTGATCTGTGTGTGATAGAGGGTTTCTGTAAACATATAAAGAACCACCGAATCAACTTCTTGCAGTTACTGTGTTAAGTTTCCCAAACTTGAAACTTAAAGTTGAAACTTCATGAAACTAGTCTTCTAACCAAATTACGTATACGATAAGAAAATGATACAGCAAACGATTTTGACTATATGAATTACCCACGGCTCAACATGTGTTATGGGATTAGAATTTACTACTGAGCGAGAACTGTACGGCAAGTTTATTCCTGATGTCCTGAATACTGGCGTCACACTGTCGTCACACTGTTGATCGCCAGAACTGCAAAATCGAAAGAGAGTTAAGCGTATTTTCCGCCTGAAATCTACCCGGCTATCACACTGGACGGGGCTCGGTGTCATGCGAACATCGGCCGATCGCTCAGTGATCGAGAGGACACCTGCCGTAATGCTGTCGAAAATGTCGTCGCAGACTAGACCGAGCTATACCGTCCTCATGTGTCGCTATACTCTGAAGACAAATGGCGCGATAACTTTCTGTAAGCTGAGCAGGATTGTGAGCATTGCAGAGTACTTATACCGACGGGTATACGGCTTTTATTACATCCACCCACTAAGGAGACAAACATCCTCTCGCGCTCGCGCCTGAGATCCTGCGGGGAGAAGTTTGAGCGGCCCGTCTGTCATGCCGAGGTGAGCTCCAGGCTGTTCGGTGTTCCCATCAAGATAAGAGCAGCTCGGAACAGGTGGAAACGTCTGATAACTGCTTGTGATAGAGCAGCGATCATTTCAGAGTCTCTAGATAGTCTGTCATTCGCACCCAAGGCGTGAACAGGGAGGGGAGTCGTTACACCTTGTCCGTCAGTGATGACGCGATGGTACGTCATAGGTAGCAGGTGACAGCTCGTAATGACAGTTACGGATGGCGACAGCAGGGAACAGGCATACATAACCGCTTATTGATGACAATTGTCAGGAAAGTGCGGCGAGAAATACCACCTCGGCATTTTGGCATGATAGGGATAGGATCGCACCAAAAGGCGTAACGTGGCATTTAGGTGACTTTTTCGGATTACCCGTTTTATTGCAGGGGAGGTTTGTCCTTCTGGGTCCTTGTCAAAGCTAAAATTACAAAAGAAGTATCAAAAACTGCAGTTGAACAAAGTCGCAACACGTTGGCCCGTCAGGTACGGGTAGTCAACAGAAATTAAAATGATAAAGGTTATTTCATTTTATTTATCTTATAAGGTTATTTATTATAAGAAACCGTCTTTTACAAACCGCGACCATCTCAATGCAGACGTACATGTATGGCTTTAACTTGTTTTGTTCCGTATATTTATAACGCTTTCTAAATATTTCTATACATGTACATGTGTCAGGTTGTCAGCATGAATGTTCAACTGTGTATGGTAGTGAACATATTACAGAGCTAAAACTTTGTTCCAACACAAACTTTTGCACATCGAATTTTATTCCGACTGCCCTACTGTATTGCTTCTCACTAGCTATCTTTTACTAGTATGTTGTTTTGAATTTGACGTTCGTGTTACTCAGCAAATTTTACAACTTTTTTTTCAAACCTCTGTCGCCCATATGATTTTTGAATTGACATATGACACTGAGAAGACGGATCCTACATCTGCTTGGAGATTAGCCTTGTCCTCCATAGTTTATAAAATGACACGATCACAGCAAGCGCAAATTTTGTGTCTTCTTTAGGAATTGGAATGGCGTCTATGGTGATTGTCAGTTTCCTGAACATGTACTACGTCATGGTGATGGGCTGGGCTCTGCACTACTTCTTTGCCTCCTTCACGTCCGAGCTCCCCTGGGCCACGTGTGGGAACTGGTGGAACACGGACAGGTAAGAGTCGGGCCTCACCAACTAAACTTGGTGCTGGACTTGTCAGAAGCTTACAAACAGGGCAGTTCCCGATCCCACAGAATCGCAGACTGAAAACACAGTCGCATAGCACGTCTACCATGTCTACGAGGTATATTTATTGGCACTTCTGCATTTTATGACCGCCAGGCAAACAGAGAGCACAGAAAAAAAACGTGGCGCCGCAATGATTATGTAACAACAACGGTCGAAGACAGACATTTACCGATATCATCTTTCTGGCCGGCAGACCTAGTTGGTTTTGCTCGTACCTTGCCTGGGGACAAGATGTCTCAACTGTCTCTGCAAAACGATCCATTTTGTCTAGAGACATGAAACTGCGGCTTGAACGTCGTGGATAGATCTACAGTGCATTCAGACCACTTCCCGCAGTACATTTAGATCAGGCGTTCTGATAAACCAAGGCAGACAGGCGAACTACGTAGTGCACTTTTACAGACGCCCTATCATGTCTGTAAAATGATAAATTGATGTTCAAAGCTTTACTATATCTATGAAGAAGATCTATAAAGCTGAAGCGACTGATCAGGAGGAAGCATTAAACTTTTACAAGAAGCATACTTAATGGCTGGAATGAAAGGTTAAAAGAAGTCTGGTTGATGGCATTGGTATGAAAAAAAAATACATATTTTTCTATCCCAAGATGCATTGCGTCAGACGAGGAGATCCGGAAGCCTGAGAACAGCACAATGAATAGCACACTCCTCAACGTTACCATGACAACAGTGGCCCCTAACGCCACCAATGAGAACGCTACCCGGATTGCAGCATCGTTGGAATACTGGAAGTATGTCGTTAAGTTATTGCTGATAGCCTTATCCTAAATTAAGTGTAATGCTCATAGGTTGTCCTTTTGAACTTAGAGTTTAGAGTAAAGCATTGGCACGCCCCCATATGATACTATTAGGATGTTATTTTTTTAACTCACTACATGTCTTTTGTGTTTTGAAGATCTGCTTTTCCTTGTGTTTTGCCAGCAACCGTGTGCTGCAGATTTCGGGCGGACTGGACCAGGCTGGCTCCATGCAGTGGGAGTTGATCCTGTGTCTTGCGCTGGCTTGGATCATCGTGTACTTCTGTATCTTCAAGGGAGTCAAGAGTACTGGCAGGGTAAGGACGCTGATCGAAATTTTTCTACCTCGGTGTATGGATGTTTTGTTTTTGGTGTGTGTGTTTGTTTGTGTGTCCGTAGTTATTTGAATACAGTAGAGTCGCGGGAAGTCAGGGGAAATGGCGTTTTCACAGACGGACAGGAAGGTCGAGTTGGAGGTCAAAATGCAGGCTGGGTGGAAATGGGGTCGAATTGCAGGTCAAAATGACAGCGGAATGTAAAAATCAGCAAGAGCTTCACAGTAATGAACAAAACAAGAAATTCACAAATATACAAGTGTATACAATGTGTAAATTTTTTAGATTTTATTTTAACATATAAGTATGACACACACACACTGGTGCTATACTCAAGCCAATGAACTTACCTTAACAACATTCCTGGCTGACTTGTTTTTCCCAACCCTCCTAGGTTGTTTACTTCACTGCCCTGTTTCCCTACGTGGTGCTCTTCATCCTGCTGGTCCGTGGAGTAACGCTAGAGGGCGCTGGCATTGGACTGGAGTTTTACCTGAAGCCAAACATCACCAGGCTGGGAGACCCAGAGGTATGTGTTTGGGACCATAGCAACAGACAGGAAGATGTGTACAACTTAAACAGACACATAAGGTCAACTTTCATAATTTTCCTGGGCATTGCAAAAAATGTTGTTGTCAAAGCATTTTCAAGAATGTCCTGAACACCTGGATATCAGAAATGTGCATATCTCAGATGCTGCATCTCTTTGAATTAACCATTTCTCTAATGTGGCAGTCTTAGGGTATCTGGCAGGATTATCTCAGAGTGAACCTTGCACATCCTACTTCAGAGCCAAGTTGAATTTTACTTTAATTACAATTTTTTAATCTTTCTTGTAACTGAATCCTATTACATGTATCAAAATCTAGCTTCAGTTTTGACAAGACAGGGCAGATGCAAACTTAGACACTGGGTAGATGCTAATCTGTAATACCTTACCTGTACAGGTGTGGATGGATGCAGGAACCCAGGTCTTCTTTTCCTACTCCATCGGTTTGGGATCTCTCATCGCTCTGGGCAGCTACAACAAGTTCAACAACAACTGCCACAGGTGAAAACATGTTAACTCAGTACTGGTACAATCTGTGATCCGAAAAAAAATGCTACAATCATAGTTTCTTAAACTATGTTATCATTATGTGACTATGGTGAAATAGCACGAAAATATGTGACTTATCTTGAGTATAACGTTATATCAGTAGTGGAGAGAGTGTAGTCTTTGAGTTACCAATGTTTGCTTGAGAACAGGGGGAAAAAGATTTTTTGGAGCATCCGAGTGTGATCATGCATCTCAAGGCATCTTCTAATAACCATTTGCTGCAATGAAACACCATGTGTTGTGTCTTGTGTTGTGTTGTGTTATGTTGTAGCTGTCCATGGTGCTGAACTCACAATCTGCTCAATCCTTGAAACATCCCATGTTTTAAATGGTACACCCCACATTGACATACTAACATGGAATCTTGCAGTCCATCTCTGCTGAATAAAATGGCTTTCAAGGTCTACCCTTTTGCAGTACTGAAGGATATGCACTTTACTAATACATCATCTGAATTTATACTCTGAAACTTATAGATAGGTTTCCAGGTTGTGATGTTTTGTACTTTTTGAATGTTTATTACAAACCTGTCGTCTTTCTACAACTTCTGTAACATTTGCACAGCTTCATGTACTCAGCTCTTTGCACAGTCTGCAACACCGAGGTGAATGTGAAACAGTATTCGTTATTGTTAACGAACACTAACAACAAACTCAACGGTCTTTTGCCTCCTCAGGGATGCCATAGTGTTTGCCTGTGTGAACACAGGCACCAGCCTGCTGTCGGGTATAGTGATATTCAGCGTCCTGGGCCACATGGCCTTGCAGCAGGGCCAGACGGTGGAAGAGGTTGCAGAATCAGGTATAGTATACTGACGTCGTTTCCTGTCCACAGGATGCTGATTGGGCGATGTGACAGTTTAGGTATATCGAAAGCAGAAAAACATCCCAAAATATCTTGCTGCTCCTCTCACTATTTTACTCTACAGGGTGCTTTCTTTTAGCAGCAGTTTGGGGTGTCTTCTACAACCTTCAGTGCTCAATTAACACTTCATCTGAATATTCTTAAACTTCTGAGTCAGAAATTGCAAGTTCACTGCTGTATCTGTAGTTTCCACTGCATTTGCAGCCTGTAGTGTTAAATCCTTCCAAGAGTGTCCGCGTTTATGCAAATTTGACAATCATGATGATGTGGACACACGAGGAACCAATGGATTTTATTGTCTCGCGGAATGCAATCCCGAGAATAACCGTTGGCTGATAAACCTATACACAAATTCCTTTACAGCTAGCTGGTTGGTTGACAAGATTTTATGTCCAAGTTTATATGCTTTGTACTTGCAATAAGCCCTTCCTATTCTTAGTGTATAAGGTTCACACCTGTTTCTCTCTTTCTTGCCACCTGTTCTCAGCAATTCCACCATATTCCAAGACTTAGTGTTCCAGAAATAGCCCGGTGGTTCTAAGAAGATTTTCCGATCCTGCGATATCTGGTGGAATTGCTGAGAACATGCCTAATGTATTCTCAGGGATGCTGTTGTCTTCGCTTGCGTGAACTCTGGCACCAGCATTCTCTCTGGGATCGTCATCTTCAGTTTTCTGGGTAACATGGCTCTCCAGCAGGGAGTGTCTGTTAAAGATGTGGCCGAGTCAGGTAAACTGAGAGACCCTCTTGTCTACTATACTAACAAACTATCCCTGAATTTCATCTAGCTGAGCTTGATCCTACGCATAAATCATTTCACCGCAGGAAGCAAACTATACGGGGAGAGCCCTATGTGTGGATACCCCTATGTTCCGATGCCCCCCCTATGTTGTGACACTCCTACACAGGGGTTGCAGGATCATAGGTTGAGTTGTCGGAACATAGGCCCTCAGGTGTCGGAACATAGGGGTGTAAGTAACTGTACCTACATGCTGTAGTCTATGATATGCAATGCTAAATGTTTTAATAATGTATTTTATTTAGTAAACATGTATACATTATCATGCGGATAATGTTGGACCTGTCCTGAAGTTTTAACCACCCCCATAGACATAGATGACCTAATGTAATGATGAGGATCATGTACAATTGCACGAGAACTGTTACCTTGATTCATTTGACTGAGTAGTACGGCCCTAGTACATGTACGTGTAGAGAAAAAAAGGTTAAAACCAACCAACCAGACTTCATGTTACACACGCTGACTGAATATTCTTTGATACCAGTGACATGATTGGTTCTTACCATGTATGATCCAGGTCCTGGCCTGGTGTTCATCGTGTACCCGAAGGCCGTGACCTTGATGCCACTGTCACCCCTGTGGGCCATCCTCTTCTTCTTCATGGTTCTGCTGCTTGGGCTGGACAGTGAGGTAAGTTTGTTTGTTTGTTTGTTTGTTTGTTTTAACAAACTTAAAACAAAAAAGTTTTTAAAAAAACAAGAAAACGTAAAAGTTAAGTTCCTTCCCACACCTTTCAGTGTACAGGGCAGAGCCAATATCGGTTTCTATAGCCCTTTGGTAGTTATGTAAGCACTACAGTGGGGGGCTATCAAAGTCTTTGGTATGACCTGGCTGTGGTTTGAAAATATGATCCTCTGGATGTAGAGAAAGCTACTCACTAGGCCATTGCACCAAGGCCAAAGTAAGTTTCGCTTTCAGGTTTTTGCAATAAATGTTGAATTTGAATTTACAAGGGATTTTGTTCTCTCAGGTACATTTCTGTACCTGTGTAGGGATTCACACCTGCCTGTCCAGTCCTACAGTTTCCAAGATAATTAGATTCACAGTAAATAACGGTGATGCTGAATACAGCATCAGATGGATTACCTAATCCATGCCTACCGGTAATCTAAACTGTTGATTGGTATTATATCAGTGCTAGCAATGAACAATTTAATACCTTTTTCCCTTGCTAGTTTTGCGGGGTGGAGGAGTTGATTGGTATTATATCAGTGCTAGCAATGAACAATTTACCTTTTTCCTTGCTAGTTTTGCGGGGTGGATGGGTTGATTGGTATTATATCAGTGCTAGCAATGAACAATGTACCTTTTTCCTTGCTAGTTTTGCGGGGTGGAGGGGTTTGTGACGTCGTGCCAGGACATGTACCCTCACATCCTCAGGCGTGGACACAACAGGGAGATTTTCATCGCCGTCGTCTGCTTCGTCAAGTTTCTTATTGGACTCGCTTTCTGTTCCCAGGTAAGCAGATTTTTCTGAAAATGTTTGGTTTGGTTTTTATAAGGATCCCCATTAATAGTGTGTCAATTCACACTATTCTTCCTGGAGTCCTGGTGAGGTACTCATTTACACCTGAGTGAAGTGAGGAAAGTCATGTAAAGTGCCTTTCCCAAGGGCACAAGATCGGTGACATGGGTGGGGATCGAACTCGGGACCTCTTGGCCCTGAGCCGAACGCACTACCGCTGCGCCACACGACCCCATTAAAAATGTAATATGTTGATTAGGGATAGATGATTATAAAGTTTCATGACACATTACACTTTTTCCAAGGCTTCCAAAGAAGCCTAAACTGCTTAGTATTATGCTAAATGGTGTTCAATAACTATGTTCAATATCTTTTCTCCATCTCCCCTCTACTTAGGGTGGGATGTATGTTTTCCAACTGTTTGACAACTACTCCGCCAGTGGCATGACCTTGCTGTGGGTGACCTTCTTCCAGGCCATCTGTATCGGCTGGTTCTACGGGTTTGGCGATCGTGTCGGCTGGAACTTTGGTATGACACCATTTGTTGGGCTGCCAGTATTTCTTGGGTTTCTTGGGAACCCTAATTTAGGGTTTACATATTATTATTATTATTATTATTATTATGATTATTAAAAATCATTGTCTAAATATTGTAATGAGGTCAACACACCTTGATTTATCTTAATATATTGTTGCAGGAGGCACAAAGTTTTATTGGGACATCAAGAGCATGCTCGGTTTTCGCCCCATCCTGTGGATCAAGATCTGCTGGATGGTGGTCACCCCCATCATGACAATGGTGAGTCTGTTCAGGTTTAACCTTTGTGATGTTTGTCTCTGGTTTTAAGCCTTTGGGACTCCCCTATGTTCCAACACCTCTATGTTGTAACGAAAGCAGAAATGCCATGCAATAGTTAGACAATTCCATATCAACCACTGCAGTTTAATAGGTCCTTCTGGTTTGCCTAAATACCAGGGGACGTGCATCCCTTGAGATGACCACTCTGAGTCACCTCCTGTCTTTGGTCTTACTTCTTTTTCCTTTCTTGGAAAGCTCCCTGGTCACTGACCACTTCCTGCAACATCACTCACATCATGCACATAGCAGACCATCACTGTTTGCTGGGACTCTGATAATTAACATAACTTAACAACTGTTAGAGTTGCTAAGCTAACATTATTCTAAAACAGCTGTATAAAATTAAACTGGAACAGAAGAGACTAGCTGTATGTAACAAAAAGAAGAAGCCACATTATTGTAACACTTAGTTACACAAAGAAGAAGCCACTTTATTGTAACACTTCAGTTGTGTTCTTGCAGGGTATCTTCATCTTCTCGCTGGTGAAGTACCAAAGGCCGACATACAACAAGACGTATGTCTACCCTCCGTGGGGCGAGGCGTTGGGCTGGCTCATGGCGCTGGCCTCCATGCTGATGATCCCTGCAGGATTCGTCTACAAGATCCTGACAACAAAAGGGACCTTTTCTGAGGTATGTACCGAGCACATAATCTCCAAGCAGATGTAAGGACCTGCCTCAGTCTCAGTGCTTCACGCCTGTTTTCGCCAATTGTTTTAAAAGTAAAATTCGAGAAAGATAACTGATTCCTGTGTTAAAGTATAAAGTAAACCTGTGAACTTAAAAGTCCTGCATGTTACTGGTAGCCTTACATAAGGACAAGCTTTTGTTCTTGAAGTTGAAAAAATGTATCTTCTTGTGTTTCACCTCTTGTAGTTTATCAAATGATTTTCATCCTTCTATAGAGAATACACACTCTTCTGACTCCCATCTACACAAAGCGGAAAGGAGACAATGGTGAAATGGGAGAAGAGGATGACAATGCCATTGCCATGGTAGATGGAGTGAAAACAGACCATGATAAACAGGGCAACATTCTGTGACCTTGAAAGCTGTTCTTTTCAGTGGTTATTTGCTGACCTATGCCTTCCTTCCAAGAGCACGCTTTTTCTTTCCTGGTTTACTTGCAGACTGTCACAGATTTTAGAACCACCCTAGAAGAACTTACTCAGATTTTTCTGTCTTTCAAATTTGAAAAGGATTTTGAATCTGTCCTTTTTGGCCACGTAATAAGATAATAATCACCTCCTTTTGATGCATACCTTTGATGTTAAGATTTGTGTGTGCTTTTACTACTGTGTATGGCTATCCTGGGATGTAACATTATGTTAACATTGAGTATTTTCAAACTATCTTTTACGGGCCAAACAATCAAAGTTCAAGTCGATAACTCTTAGGCACTCGGGCCACCTCTCAGTGATAATATGTTTTAGTGAGCTAATGCCACATTACCTTACCCTGTCTCATTTGCCTGGGAGATGCAATAAATTAATTGTGTAGCCAGGTCTGTCCTATAAGGCTTTATAATATAAAGCATGATATATAATATACATGATTATGTATATACATGATGTATGTACATGATTTTGACATCAACTTGATTCGCCATAAAAGATTTGATCAACCCATCATGAAATACAATATCGATGTCAGTAGATGGACTGTATTTTTCTGTGGACTCTTCAGAAATGTAAAACTTGATGTTATGACACTAGACTTGCCATAGATGATATGCTGTGATGTAAGAATTTACTGTAGAACTGTTGTTTTTTTTCCAAGAAAATGCCAGAGTGCATCATTCTTTGGCTTTCTTCGTAATGGTTAGAACTTAGAACCTCAGAAGGTTTTACCATTTTGGCTGATGATGGACATAAGTACCCTCTCTAATGTGGTGGTGTGTCAACAGTGCAGTGTGTGACATACATGTATATTGTATAGTTTAATGAAAATTTGCTATACTTTAAGCTAGAGCAAATGTTGCTTGTGGCTGTAACGTTAGGCAGCCTTGCATTTTACAGTGGTGTCCATACGCACAGAAATTATAAATAATGCTTATGGAGCTGAAGTCAAGCTACGCGTACTAAGTTTTATTTACTGTATGCATGGGTATTGCAGTTTCCTTTGCATATGCTTCCTTCTGTGTTTTCTTACAAAAATATTTGGTGCCTGTATGCCATTTATTCTCAAAAACCTCAACCTTACTCTCTTCTCTCCCTTCTTTACTAAACTACCTGCAAGCAGCTTGCCATGTAGTATGTTTTATGCTTGTTTGTGGTTGAACATATGAAACTTGGTCTGCCAAGGGTTTGAAAATGTATGATTATAACCGTTGTAGTAGTGGTAACATCCAGTTGGTGGTTATACAGATAACTTAAGATAATGATTCTAACATTTGAAAAATTGCTGTATTTTGCTGTAAATATATTAACTTACATTAACTTTTGGTGAGTAAATGTAACCGTGTGTAGGATCTATTGTGTTGTTTGGTGTTTCTCTGTGAATAACAGGAACTGATGTTTGTAAACAACTGGTCATATCTAAGTTGACACATCATAGTACACATATTGGTAAACATGTTTACCAATGCTCCAGATTGCAGTGGACGAAATCTAGCTGAAGTTCAGTCGATTCTAAGTATTTTTGTAAGAATCTAAACTATCAGCAGAGTGTGTAATTTTAACCTCATCACTTTAATTTACAGAATGATCTATGTATAATTTGTAGAAAGACTGCCAGGAGTTTCTTCCATTCCACGTTCTCACTCAGTCAAAGTACATTATATAGTACATTCGGTGTGGTGTGATTTTCACAACTTACGTACATTAGTCAAGATTGTGTCATAGTCTTACAATATTACAATGTAGTAGAGTATCTATGTGGTGTGAAGTGACCTTAGTACGTCTTTAATCTTAGAGTGGTGATTTCTGAGCAGTGAATAAAGATGGATAATTAACCCAACAACTGCCTCCTTTTTTTCTTCCCGCTACCGGATTTGAACATTTCTTAGTTTATTCTTGGATATGTTTAATGTAATATTGCCCCCCAAGGGACCATCAACACTTCAAGATTTGAACTCCTTTCGACTTACCTTCTTTTTTCTACGTTTTGACAGAGGTGGGCGGGCTGTGGGATCCTCTGACGCGTATTGCACGACACTGAGTTGTAGCATACGATGTACAAATGTATGGCAAGTACTATTTCTGGCACGTTGTCCCTTCAGTTGTGGAAGGCAAATCAGAGGTTGGAGTCTCGATTCGGGCAAACCACATTCCTCACATCTGGTCCACGTGCCACACGTTCCTTCTAAACCGTGCCCGAGAACGATTCGCCTAAACCACATTCATTGTTGTTTGATGAAAACACACAAGGTGGCGTCTTGCCAATGTTAGAGGTTAGGGGTGAAAGTGCATCATGCCCTAGAAGTCGTCGTGTTTTTTTTATGGATAATCGCTTGCAACCGGCTCAGAGGAGTACGAAGGAGACGCAGGCTACGGGTGGCCCAGGCCTGGGGTGGCCCTTGTAAGAATTCGTTGCCGACGCCGCCACTTGTTATTTGCGGACCCCGAGGTCAATGACCGGGTTGATATGCAAAGTAAACCTGATGAATGCGCATCGGCGCGTACAGACGCAATTCGCGATCCAGTCAAGGCGGTTTGAATCCGCCTCCAGATGTGGATTGGGATCGATGCGCATTCAATGCGATTCGGAGCGTTCAGATGGAGCCACATGAATCCAGAATCCGGCCAAACCACATTGAATGCGCTTTCACCGACCTCGTATGAACGGGGCCTTTGACTGATTGGCCCCGAAGTTTTTACAAAACACCTGTTTCTTGGCCTTGCCCAGTTGACATGTCTCACATATTAAATTTACGCTTGCCTGGCTGTTGGAATGTGTGGCTATCAGTCTTGCACTTGCAGTCGTTCCGACTCGTATCATAGGTTGAAACTTTGAGCCTCCGGATAGACAACATTTCATTCTCCCCCACCTCCCTCCCCCACCGCAACCCGAATTCCCGAAAGGATACGAACTTTGGCTGTTGGTCTCAAGACAGTGTTGACACGTCGAACCTGGTGCCATTGTAGAAAATTTGTAATATATGTTTTTATCTACTCTTATATTTATGTTTTATATGTACGATCTGTGTAACATTAGTACGTACAGGACACCTTTCTGTGCCTGCAAATGTAATGATTGACAGGACAGGTGTTCTCCTCGCCCATTAAAATTACACTGCCGATAGGTCACGTCCGTCATGATTGTAAGTAAATGGATCATGGCCCCCAACCCCTAAGATACATGGGGATAGGGCATGGTGAAGGTGCGATATGGACATTAGACATCCCCTGTGCCGGGGCGAGGACACCTAGGGTCACCTAGCCTGAATACCATCCGATTTGCTACGGTGCTCCTCATATTCGCTGACTTTCAGCCCGGGGATTCTACCACTAAACGATACACTGCTGCTGTCAGAAAGGCAGGGACGTGTTGCTCTGAGCCACTTCCGCGTCGATAACTTCCACATGTTGAGCCATGTATCATGCGGCTTACTGACCAGGGTCATATGATCGAGCTATTAAAAGTTCTTTCAGGGAGAGTCATGGGTCCATCTGTGGTAATGACCGGAGGAGCAGCCAGGAGACAGGAAATTAAAGTTACCCCATCCGGGTACTCCAGTCTGGACCGCATGTCCTGTAGCGTGGATATGCGATATGGTGGTAAGTACGACTTTCTCTCTGAAGTGTCAGTCAACTTCATAGTGGAATTTCAAATTGATGAATGACTAACGCCCACACCCAATCAAGTCTGACCAATCATGTTGGGACCAGAAGGGAGAGAGAAAGCATTCACAGAGCAGAGAGACCTCTGGTTTTGGGAATAACAAGAAAAGGATTGACATTGGGTTGACAGACTGAACTTCTGGGAGTTAGACATTTTTCGGGGTTTTCCCCGGAGGAGGTTCACGGCCGGACCGTGACAGTTCCTGTCCTTGGCTTGAGGACCACCTGCCAGTCTTCGAGGTTATCATGGCTCGGTGGACTCAAAGCCTCTAGACAGGCTCTGAGGAAATCAAACCTCTGTACAGACTTTCGGGGTCATCCGTGAACGCTGTTTATCCGCTCCATTCCTCCGCTTTGCCTTCACAGGTCTTCACAGGCGGAGGAACGGAGCGGATACACAGCGTTCAGGGATCGGGGATGGATTCCAGGCTAAAGCGGCCTGCCCGACGGTTGCTTGGGGTGGGGGTCATTAGTTTAACCCTCGGCAGCCCGTGAGAGCTTGTGTAAACACAGGCTAGCGGGGCTAGAGCTTCCTTTGTGCTGTCTGCCAACCGTCGGTCGTCTTGCAATCATGTATGTACTGTATGTGCTAGAGAGGACTTTACTGAATAAACCATCGGAACGAACTTTTGGGACTGGCTCCTCGCCTTTCCACCAGCACAGCATACATGGCATGGCATAGCAGGGTCAACGGTCCTTGATCTTGGAACTCTGCTCGATCCTCGGACCCAGAGCTCTGCCTCGGACCCGAGAGTTTACGTCTATCCATATAAGGAAGTTCTCGTCGACGGCAGAAAGTGATATCTACCCATATAAGGAAGTTAATTTCTCGTCGACGACAGGAAGTGATTCAGAGCGGACAAAGGGAATCCCCATCACCTATGCAACAGAGGCCCAGGCAGCAGAGGCAGAATTGACTGTAGCATGTGCCGAGAGGGTTGAACGTTGGCTCGGTGGTCGGAGGAGGGGGTCCGGAAAGACTTATTTGAAGAACAGCGTCATATGACGAGTAAGTCATGTTATTCTATGTCATCTATGGCAACTACACGATGTTATTCTCCGTCTATCGGAAGAGTATCATTTGAGAGAGAGAGAGGGAGAGAGAGAGATTAAGAGAGACAAAGTCGGCTATGGGTTTCCTAAAACACCTTGCTACGTATGGATTAACATGGATTTTGGAGATACGAAGTCATAAGAAGTCACCACAAAGGTCACCATTTGAGCAAGTCCCTCCTGCTACTCTCCAAGCAGAGGTTGGTGGGGAAGATCGTTACCTTTGAGATGCCCCGTTCTTTCTGTCGCGCTACTCCAGTTGGTGGGGAGCAGCGACAGAAAAAACGATCTTCCCCACCAACCTCTGCTTGGAGAGTACCTCCTGCGACATCTCGGCAATACAAAACAAAATGTCGGCAGAAGCACTGGCGGTAAATCAAGCCGGGCCTCATGTCTTATATCTGCTTGAAGAAAGCAAAGTGTGAAGATCTAGACTCACAGTGCTGTACGTGTAAACAAGGAGGTAAGTGTAAACGAGAGAGAACATTATTCAGGCTGTATTGTGTCATTCTAGAACCCACTGTTGCCATCTGGGCCCCGATGGTTTTGTATACATGTAATGTGTATATTATGATCACATACTAGTATGGGAAACTACACCGTCCCGAATGCGTTGCAGAAATCCAGTAGGTTTATTTATTTCAGTCGTGTTTATATGTACTTTTATAAACCAGGGTAGCCCAACTCTGTGGTTTCAGACGACAAGAAAACAACACAATTTCTACCCGAATGAATGCAAGCCCATCCGAATCACCGTGAAAACAAACAACCTAGCCGAGATTGCAATTCATGTGAGGGCAAAGCTGACATTCTCGACTCAACATAAACTGTCCTTAGTGACAGATACCATGAGAAAAAGAAAACCGCGTGAGAAACACAACTTTCTGCATGGCACCCCGCGAAGATCACATCATGATCATGTCTAGCGAGAGATATACACGTTCTAATCTCCAAGCAGATCTTTCGGTGGCTTCAAAGACAGTATCAAATTTGCCAGGCTGTCTATCCATTGGCCAGACAATATCCAACATGTCCAAGACGAATCAAATTGTCAAGACAGTGTCATTGGCAGGGCAGTATCCAATGCGACACTCGAACTGGGCCGAAGTTTGGCCTAGCGCCTGCGAAAAAAAAAGATACCAGTACAAAAAAAGAAACTTAGAAAGCCTGATAAAAACGGCTAAACACGCCAAAAATAAGCCAAAACATAAACCTCTGCTTGGAGAGCTTGAAAAAAGAAATTCCCATTCTACCTTTTACTTACGCAAAAAAAAAATGACCGAAAGGTGAATGAAGTTCACAATTGAATAATTATGCACAGCAAGAGGCATTTGGGACTGGTACATCTTAATCAATAGCGTGAGCATGATTGATTATTTTGATACCCATTAAGTTAATAGCGCAGACCCCGAATGACAGGAAATGCTTCCAACCATATTTTTTTCTCCCTGCTTCTTGGAAAGGCATTTTATCTGGCATTTTTTTCTTTTTATTCAGACCACTGTCACTGACGACCTAGCCGTAGTGACGCACAGAGAATGAATGTAACTGATGAAAGAATGCCTCCATTGTGTTCTAATGACTCAAACCACATGTGTCCTGAATCGTGAAATTCAGACCGGGGTGTACTAATGCCCTGTTTGATAACCTCCTTGATAACGACCGATCGCCCCACCCAGTGTCAAGAAAACGTAGAAATCAGGGTAGTAGAAATGCAAAATAAAACATAAAAACGCAGGGTGATAAAAATGCAAATACGTAGCTGCCGGACATGTAACCACTCTCTTATTGATGGAACCGCTAAATATAATTGACACGCTATCATTGGTTGAACCAGGGAGGTTCTGATTGAATCTTCTACTCTAGCCTGAAGCCCAGCAAGCTTGTTACTGTGTAGCTTTGTTCCGCCCGCACGATATGAATCTCCCTGGTTGAAATTAATCTAATGCACAGCCAGAGTTGGCCTATATATAGTCTGTTATTAAAAGAACACAAAGGGTTTCAATACCTACCTCGAGAACATTTTATACAGTACATGTATATACAATGTATTATCAAGGTTAAAAGTATTCCTGTAGAAGATAGACTCTGTAACGTTAAGGTTTGTAACTGTGATAGTGTAGAAGATGAAATCCACCTTGTACTTGATTGTATAATAGTGCAAGGTGATACTAGTAGTTGATTTGCATGAAAGCCATTGCAAAGCCAAATCTTTCTCAAACTAACCTCCTTGCTCAAACACACCCATGATGGTGTGACTATAATGTGATTTGAATTAACATACAATTAACGTGATATAACAAGATTATTGTATATTCTTGCCCCACGGCAAGTAATTCCCCATCTTGTACATGTCCAACCAATCAATATAACATTCTTTGTCCAACCGACAAAAGTTTCGTAAATTTTAATTTATGTTGTTGTGGTAGTTGGAACGCTGTCGTTCAAGGTGTTAGATCTAACACTTGATGTTAAAGCCTAATCTTGTCACCAATCTTCTTATCATCGGGGCGGCAAATAAACTGGCGCCACGACGAAAAAGGTGAAGAAGCAAATCGCCCTTCAAAAAAGATAACAAGCGAGCCGCAAATTTTATAACGTTACATCTGCCTACAGTCTATAGATGAAGACTTCTTCATCGATCTTGAAAACATATACATGTACACGTAAAAGGGTTCCAAGAAGTCTTTTCTTTATGATTCATCACTCCAGACAGGCCTTCCTCCAGGCTATGAAAGACAACCGTGAACTTTTCGCTGAATAACAAAGCGCCGACCAATCAGATGGCACGAACAAGTGCGAACGAGTAACTTATGTTACACGGAAGCTGATTGGCCAGACATAAAGAACAGGCGTCAAAGGTTGTTACAGGGCGGGAAAACCCCTGACATGCAAGTTCCAGGGATCAGACCACAGCAGGAACAAAGGTTCAACTGGTACAGAGCGTGTCGCACACGCGGCTTAGCGTGAACTCTGTCTGTCGTCCGAGCCTTGTGCTGGATGCAGCAAATGGTCCTAAAGGTTCGTAGCATTCAGGTAAGCCGACGCTGTATGTTTGATATCGATTTATGATGTTATTGACGCTCCTTGTGACTTTGGAAACGCCCGTTCGTTCATGGCAGTGTCGGAGGCCCCGATTTGAGTAGGGGCCATGCCGGACTGTCAGCAACAACTTTTTCTGTCAGTCACGCTTCCATTAACGTTTGTAAACATGTCTTCCTAACGTATTTACCCGCCAAGTTCTTCACCACTGCCGCTGAATACGGTATACACCGTCCTTGGATACTCAAGATGAAGGGTTTCCCGGGGAAAGAACTTTGTATATCGTATATTGGAATACTAGTATATCATGGGTCACATGCACGGCGACAAGTTGAGGCGTGGGTCCGGTGTGGCTGGATAACCTCGGGGGAGATGGGCGGGCCCTGACGGGGACGTGCTGTGTTGTTGTGTTTTCAAACTTCGGGAAGGGGTGAAGCTGGAGGTCACCCTGCTTAGCATGGAACGTTATGCCTCCCATAATTTTGTTCTTCCTTAATATTTGCCCCTAGAAATTTCTCACAAGAATTTAGCACAACAAAACACGAGCGGCCCAACTGGAAGAGATCTCTCCCATACCTGGCGTAGACTAGACAGAAAGCTCTCACAGTTTTGAGGGGTCTTATGAGTGTGGTGCTTGCGTGACCGTGTGGGGAAATGGATAGAACAACCACTTTGTACAACCTGGCCACCAGCCTCCAGGGCTTCAGGCGAGCTTCCCGGACAGGAGCAGCTGCAGTGCTGACAGTGGCCGAGGAAGCTCCACTGAAACCGCGAGAGAGACTGGAGTTGTCTGTTCCGTCCGTGGTATCAGATCACCCGGCCGGGCGTGCCACTTGGGCCCGGGTGGCTGACATCCAGGTCGCTCCGCGTAAAGAACATGAAGAAAGGGGATCTCAAACAAGAAATTCACAAGAACTCTTCTTGTATTTCACGTAGGTACTGTACGTTGTGAAACTTTCGTGGCGGTTTAGCACTGATGTTTAGGACTTGAACGATTCAGCTTCAGACTATGGGGTTTAAAACTGCATGCGCCATACGCCAAAAATGCATGCGCCATAATCTCTTGGAGTTGGACCAAGGAGCTCCTTGGTTGGACCAAGGAGGTTAGAAAAGGACCTCCTTGCTTGGACCAAAGGAAGGAAGGAAGGAAGTGGTCACCAAAATAGGTTTAGCACTGATGTTTAGGACTTGAACGATTCAGCTTCAGGCTATGGGGTGTAAAACTGCATGCGCCATAATCTCTTGGAGTTGGACCAAGGAGGTTAGAAAAGGACCTCCTTGCTTGGACCAAAGGAAGGAAGGAAGGAAGTGGTCACCAAAATAGAAAGTGTTTAGTTCGTCAGGAACAAACCTGTTAGATGTTTTGAAATCCTTTAGCAGGGCAGTGTTAAATCTAGCAATTGCAACAACATGCTAGCTATAATAGTAAACATGTCAGCTAATTAACAGTTTATTAGGGATGTTATTTACTATGAGTAGAGTATAGTAGAGTGTGTGGTTTCTTCCTCAGTTACCATCAATCTTCAGTTACCATCAATCAATAACCTCTTCCACAGTTACCATCAATCACTATCATTAAGTGACCTGTGGTTCTGTCGTTAAGTTCATTTTTAGTTTCTTAGCCTATCTTGGGCTATTTAGTACAGAAAATAGATGGTAGTAATGAATGCTACATTCTTGAACTTTAAGTGGGCTTGTTGTCATGGGAAAAGGAGTTGGCAGGTAAACAGCATCCTGTCTAGGCCCGAAATAGACCTGCAAACAACTCCACTGAAAGTGGTGCCACTGAAAGCGGTGTGCATCATTTGATAAGCCAACAGAGAATGTCACTCCCCAGAGGAAACTCTGGAATTGTGAAGTGTGCAGAAGAGTTTTCTAGTTCTTGATATTTCAGTCAATGAGATCAAAAGGTGTCATGAACTCAGTGTAGCGTGCGTAGTCCAGTGGTTAGCGACCCTGCCTCTGGACTAAGAGGTTGGGAGTTCGAGTCCCGGCTGTTGTCGCTCACCCGACATGCACGCTACTGGAGAGGGTCGCAGTCCTTAGGACGGGACGTTAAGCCGTGGTCCACTGTTCATTGTGCTTGTCGAAAAGAGCTAGGGGAATTTCCCCAGTACAATGAACTGTACATAGCGTCTGTCTTCTCTGTTACGACCAGTGTAAGATTAGCTCTTCAGTGAGCTAAAACTGGATCGAGATCACTTTCCTTTCCTTTCCTTTTGCCAATACTCCAAGGTAAGGGAGAACTTCCACAGTTACCATCAATCACTGAAAAAGCTGACATAAGGCACATACCACAGTATAAGAACACAATCTTGCCTTCAGCAACAAGCTCGGGTCCACAGAAGTGTTCTTTGTTGGCAAAGGTCAGGAATGTCCAGCAGAACAAAGGCAACCGGAAAAACAGCCACACGCCCACAGGCCCATGTAAATAAATGTGAAACTTGCTTACCACATCTATTTACATTGGCCTGTATTTATTTGAAAAGTTTTCATTACATTGTATTTCCTGGATAGATTGCTGATGAAATAATCTGACTTTACAAAAGAGATTTGGATGAAGAAAATCGAAAGAAATGTTGATCCTTAGCAATGGAGATATGAGTACAACAGAAAGAAAGGCTGTTATCTTCAATTTTGACCTCAACTTCATGTTATGTGAGGTAAAATTACCCTTGGTTGTGAAGCCATGTGGGATGAGTTCACCTTTTGTGATATCTGGATGATGGACAGTGTAACTGTAACATCATGACTGCTGATAACATGAGTCAGGGTTCAGATGTGTTCCCACACCCTTGTGCAGGGGTCTTCATGAGGGGGATAGGGTACTATGCAATGTGAAGTAATGATTACTAGTATCAATGAATTCAGGATAACAAATAACATGCTACATAGGATTAAAGTGACCAAATAGGCCGACCAACTGACTGCTTATGCGCCCCACCGAAGAAGGCATGCAGACCCTCTTGTGTCTGTCCACCCACACAGTTGATACAGGTTTTCCTAATTAGCTACAGTCAGTGTGAGTAGCAATATAAGCAGGAAGCCAACAGGATGTTGATAACACCGCCTTGGAGTTGAGACAACTGAGGGCATCTAAGCATTCTTTGCGCTGTTATTATATAGTGTTAATTAACTCTACAAACTTGATTACAATAAATTTCAACGTGGAATGACTGTAGGGAATCAGATATCCTGTCAGACATGGCACCTGGACTTTGGTTGGTTTGGTTTTTGTAAGGATCTCCATTAGTTAATAAGTTACTGTGCACAATTAGGCCGTAATCAACAGAGACTTGGGAGACATAAATCACAGCTGCCTTATCAAATTTGACCTGAAATATATTACAATTGATGGAGTAGCAGCGTCCCCACATGCACATGGCATCACACCCCAGGCCATGTTGGCAAACTGTCTACACCACCTCCCCTCCCAGTGCTCCCACCCCAGGCAATGGTGGAAGGATAGAATAAAGTATTTAATAGAGCAAGGAGGTGTCAATCACACTTGAGGCGAACATAGGAACAAAGGAAAGTATTTCTATGCTCTGTCCTCCTGATGTAGAGTAGAGTGGAGTCTCCAGCCAGGTAGAATTCCAGTTTGGGATGTTCTTGCTCTCTCTTATACTTTGAACATCAAAGAACCTGTTCAGACCATGACTTTGAATCTGGCTATATCTGAATGTGCGCTTTATCAGGCTTGTCAGACTGTCTTGGTGGAGAGGTGGGTTTGGCTGGATTTGCACCGGGATAAGGCTGTGTCTGAATGCATTCAGCCCAGGTTTCGAATCCAGCTAGCTCTTGGGGATCATGCCATCATACTTCTGGGTTCAAGGGATCGGCATGACCCATCACCTGTTGCATTCCTTCTATGTTACGTACCTGTCAGAAAAAGAAGTTATACTAACGTACTACTCAATGTTTTTCTTCTGCTAGTACTACTAGTATCCCATATCCCAGAACTAGTCACAGAGTTGGGTATTATTCATATCCAATATATGATTATCCTGCTTCCCTGACACAGGATGCTGGTCTTCCAACATTAGTTAAACTCTTCAGACAGGTTTACTCAGTAATAAAAACAAACTACATGTGTACATACATTTGTTTGGACATATAGTTGTTACTGGGAAAATCTAATTTAGCTTGCACAAAACAACATTTTAAAACCACTTTCATCAAAAGAACATTTTGATAAAATAGAAAAAAAATGTCAATGAGTTACATGTATATGCTCAAAACAAACCTGTCTAAATATCAGATTGGGGGGAAATTTTTGTCTACAGTATCCCCAATGACATTCTGGTTCACAGAAACTAAAGCACAGTAACACACAAGGCTTTTCACATTTTATCTTGCATGATTGGGTTTTATGATGGGAGTGTCAAAAATGCCATAACTCTTTGTAACCTAATTGTGCCAAAGCAGCTGTTCGGTGCAAGGGCATTATATAGGGCTCTGTGTGAGGTCACACCTGCCAGGTCACCTGTCCAGGTGTACGTGACAGAAGTAACTGCAAATAATCTACAGGGTATATTGCATGTGTAGAGCCATTAGAGGTTTGGAGGAAGACTTGCATGTTTCCGGAGGCAGAAGTTGTGAAAGGGGATTCAGGATGTTAGACCATCTGTCGGTTTGCACAGCTGAAAGGTGGGTTGTGGCAAGACAAGGTCAATATCCTTCGTTGTCTATATTCAGATGTGTTGTCACTCTTAGCTCATTTTCTGTGGTTCATGTTAGGCCTGAGAAAATTGACTGACCACACCGCACTTGAGGCAACCAGGGAAAAGAGACAGCATAAAAAGATATACCGGTACCAAAGGCATATCTGACACAATAATGATCTGCTGTAATCAACAAGTGGTTAATCAACATTAGGGGACAAACATCTTTCTCACAGTGACCTTTGCCCCTACAGATGCCATTTTTACCATGTTCATTTGCAATTTGCCCCTACTGCTAATGTGCTGTTTTTCCAGTTCTGTTAGATAACACTGGGCTTGAAATACTTTTTTCTGCATATCTGCACTGGTTGAAAATTACCTGTATCAGGAAAATTTGACCTGCACCGCTCAGAATTTAGTTCTAGTCCTATATAGACTATATAGATTCCATTAGTTCATTTGGAAATTTCCCCAATCCAGGGGGATCAGAACTTAATTCACTGAAATCATTTGTGCATGTGCGCAAAACAGATAATTTTCCCTGAGTCCTTTTTGTTATGTTAATGTTAATCCAGTCACTGATGATGACCTAATGAATTACTTATTACTGGCCAGACACAAGCATCAACATCAGAATGGAGGGGGTGTGATCCATTGTCTGCCAGGTGTTCTGGGTATTGTTTGGGTCTTTATTGAAGGTCAAAGATAATTGTGTCATTTATGATAATTATCTGATCATGCTATTCAATTCTAGACTGTCTACAGCATCTCCAATTACATTCCGCTTCACAGAAACATAATAGAGTCCTCACACTCGGCCTTGACATATAGAGAGATTGAGACAGCATTGTTTTTAGGAGTTGGTTTCTGTGGTGGGAGTGTCAGAATGCCAGAACTCTTTGTCACCTAATTGTGCCTAAACATGCCGACAGCGTTTTCAATGTTCATACTGTGGGTAAACTATTGGTGAATTAGCAGAACTGGGCTTAGAATTTTTTTCTTTCTTGCAACGGTAAGTGATTCTATGTTTATGTTTATATATAAGCATTTAGCAATATACTGTGATAAAAGCAGGATTTGTAGATCACAAAATGTATTTCTTTAAGGTAAGAACTTCTGGTCTATTTATAAGTACATAAAAATAATGTACCACAGTTTTCTATATATATAAACTAATTTTCTTGGGCCTTCCAAAAGTTCACACTGTAAAACTTAGTAAGACCCATCCTGGTCTACCCCCTCAGAGTTTTCTGGGAGTGCTGACATAACAATGAAAGAGAAGAACAATTATTGTAGAATGATTTGCCACACTGACAGCCTGGTAATATTATGCAAACAAGCCCAGACCACTTACACACTGTATGATTACTTGTTGCACGTCAATGAAGTGAGTTATTTTGTTTACTTTGAGCATGGATGGATGGAGCCGCAGCATGGCATAGTTGTCATTTTCTCCATGCCTTAGATTGGGGCATTTTGTTTACATCTTTTGTGCTGCAGCAAATCGTGCTTGAAAACGAGTCCTTGTTGAAAATAGCAGACGTTCCATACTTTCCTTCAGTCATAGTCACCTGTTGTTGTATTTGGAGTCTTTTCAGGGAAATTGTGGTATGGAAGATTTATTATGTCAACTGTCATGTGGTGTTTTCTGTTTATTTAGACAATGTTTGCAAACAGTTTTGTGTTGCATTTCCAGGAAATTAGAAGTGTTAGGCCTTGGGGAGCTTTGTGCTGATGAGATAGGAGCACTGACTGTTTTTTTAATCCATACTGAAGGTGTGATATGGAGGGGTACAGGGTACCACGCTGCCCGCCAGGGGACTACTGCATCCCAAAGGTTAAGAGGAATGGTGCTGATGGTAAGTACATATACAATTTATCCAGAGGTGATTTTACATAACTGGTTATGTCTTAGCATAGCAGCATAGGGAAGCAGGACGACTCGGACCATTACCAACTCGGCCCATCGCAAATCTGGTCAACTCGGCCCACCGCCCTGGTCAACTCAGCCCACCGCCCTGGTCAACTCGGCCCACCGCCCTGGTCAACTCGGCCCAACCATCAAATCTACACAAAATATAGTAAAACACAACAACAATAGTGCGGTCGCTAACTAGGTCTCGAACCTGGCTGTTGACTTGAGGCATATACTTAAATACCAGGTCTTTGCAAAAAATGTTCTGCTTAGATCTGTATATATATTTCTAGATAAAGCCCGCGTTTTTGTCAGACAACTTCGAACTGTTGACTTTGAGGTATTTGACGTCCCAAACCGCCGGCGCTTGGACAATCAACATGATTTTCATACAGACCGCGTTTTTTGTCAGACTTCGAACTGTTGAATCGTTCGGCTATAAAACGAAACGGGTGGCTTATGGAAAAAGTCTAGTCATCCAGTTTACACATGAGACTAGTGAGAGCGACAGCCATGGTAACTTGTGTGTGTTTGTGCCTAAATTTCTATCTCCGGTATTGGGCCGATGGAGTTGATCGGGAAATGACCAAGGGGGTGGGCCGAGTTGACCAGGCAGATGGGCCGAGTTGACTGGGCCGAGTTGGTAATGGTCCGAGTCGTCCGACATTCGCAGCATAGCAGGTAGCCTAGGTTAGCTCTTTCAGGGCTGGATGTTAATTAAACTGGTTCAACTGTTGAGGTAGACAGGAATGATTGTGGGAGAAAGGCTACCAGTATGTGAAAGTGTTAGTGCACTTAATTAGTCTTGTTGGAGTGATTTTTTTCTGAAATGTAAAATGGTAGATTTACATATATTACACCAAGGACTGTAACCTTCTTGATTACACATATACAGAAGACCAAGACAAGGCACATGTTTGTGGTGTGATGAGCTCTCACTGAGGACTTATCACGCCGCCAACACGTACCGTCTTGGTCTTACTGTATTGTTTGAGCCGCAAACTTAAAACACCTCTTTTCCCCTCCTACCACGAAATGTTAAGTCCTCATGATCATCTCTGACAATTATTGCAGGTCCCCTCACTCCAGTGCGGCCAGGGTCCAGAGAGGAGCTGGACATCCTCAAGATCGTCAAGAGGAGCTTCCTAAACGAAAACTTCACCACTCAGTATGTAGTGAAGAAAATCTTGCTGGTGAACAATGTGGAGTTGGAGAAAGGTTCGTTTGTTTTTTGTTTTGTATATTGAACATTTCCACCGTGGTCATCACCATTATGTAAAATTTTCAGGATGGAATTTTTCAGAATGAAAACTTACCACACAGCTGGAAATATATTTCTGGGAATACTTGCACTGGTGCACCTGAACTAAATATTTAGGTTTAAACTTGCATGCCTAGCTTTTATTTTTCTCATGGTTGCAAAAAAAAAATGTTTGCCATAATGGAAAGAGACCCTGTTTATGTGTTGCTGAACACCCATACGTCCTACAGTGCTAAAAAAAAATACAACAGCATCCAGGTGTATTTTGTTTTGCTGTCACGTAAGGCAGGAAATTGCAAGATGAAAGAAATTCCTGAAAGTGAATAACTGAGAATATTGATATCCTGACTACGTGCATCCTGGCATGATCAGAAAACGAATAATTTCTGTTGGCCACATGAAAGGAAATGAAGAATGCCACCTGTATATTTGTTGACACTTTGGAATGCTTCATATGTCACTCAGCGACAGGTCTCCATTTTTGAGTTGCCTTACCTTGAGAACATTTGAAAGGGTGTGCTATAGAAAACTCACTTTCCTTGACATCAATGCTGAGCTTAACTGTGAAGGGAGATCAGGCATTTACTAATTTATTATTTAGAACAAGAAATTGGAGATGTTAGACTTCCTGGGTCTCTCATGCAATCCTCCACTTTCCTGAATTCCTGCTGGCTTCCAGCCAGAGCCATTTCCTGTGTCTGATCTTTTGCCCTCCTGTCATTCTGCCTGTCAGTCTGTAACCTACTTGGTCCGTCTGGACTAGCAGACGCACAAACCCACAGGTCACCCCAAACAATACTTCTGTACCCAGAAGTAGTACATTTGTAAGGTGTATGCTCTTGGTCTGCTCTACACAAAATAATTGAGCTTTTGTTATTGTGTTGTCCAGATTTCAGCTGTAAACGTCAGGAGATGAAAGAACATGGAAGAGACGTGACAGAGAAGTACCTCTTTTCTACATCTGGAGGGACAGAGGCCTTTATAAAGGTAACTATTGGTTATGCAGTCCAATGTTGTAAACTAAACCTTTGTCTCGGTCATTACCAAGATAGGCTAAATGAATGACGTGTTGCACTTTCTAGAGTTTCGGATTCTAAAATTATGTAAGCTAATTCAGAATTAGAATAGGAGAACATCACCCATTCATATATGTATTGTATCCAGTAGAATTACGTGATATCAAAATGTAACTGTTTATTGTTTTAGATGGGTAGAAGCAGACGGAGGGCAAAATGACTACTATGAAGAATATCGGTATATGTTTTAGGTAAGGTTGCAAAGGTGTGATCATGTCTATTTCTTGGGTTAATTATTGGATATCTTTAACTTTTAGGGCAAGACTGTTGTACCATCTCAGGGGAAGAGTGTGCTGGGTGACAGCAGTAAGGGAGTGTACCTGAAGAAGAATGCTGATGTGTGTCTGAGGTGCCAGGTGGCATACCATCGAACAAAAACCAAGCTGTTGATCTACAAGGTAAGGACTGAGAAATGTCATGACAGTTATTTGATCCAAATAACTTCTTGAAAGGTGTTTTCACAACAGTGGATCAGTTTCATTACTTGCTATCTGATGAGAGACAGGCTTCATATTTTTCCTTCCAGTACAGACAAACAAAGAAAATGTAAGCATTTTTAAAGGCATGTCATAAGAACTTTGTCATCCATCACTGCTAATTATGTTCAATTAAGAAAACAAAGAAATGACAGGCTTTGCCCTCCATATCAGGCAGAAACACACACACACACACACACACACACACACACACACACACATAGACAGACAGACAGACACACCAAAAAGAACATTTTCTGTCTTGATGTGAAACGAGATGAAATCTTGCAGGCCATGTTAGGGCGAGTCCTTGCCGTGGCTCCCCACAGCAGGCCGGACCCTGACCCCAACCATGACTGCCACGTGTCCAGGGAACCCCCCAGACTAACCGACAAGGACTGGGATCAGTATAGCAAGACACAGGTAAGAAGACTTAATAATTAATAGGATTCTTATAGGACACAAAGTTTGTTTGTACAAGAAGCAGATTGATAAACCTCTGGGTTGGTCAATGAACTTCCTACATTCCACAGATCGTTGTCAAAACTTCGTCCTTGAGTAAAAAACATTACCTAGCTCGCATATATAACTATATCATTCCAAACCAGTGTCCTGTAAATCCATCTATTTTCAAGGGGAATTAATTTCCCTCTCTGAAGATAAAGCGGTTGAAGCAATTTTGTAGGACAGTAGCAATTCTTAGTTGCAGTGGCGTGCTTTAGCTTGCCACAGTGAAAATTCAACCACCACAAACACTTCCAGGTTTTACAGTATGTCTTGGTCACTACTCCTTGCCAGTCTCCATCCTATTGGTAACTATGATAAATAATAAAGTTTTTCTAAATATAATAAAATTTTGTCTGGAATTAATAGATATAGAGGAATTAGTGAAACACAACAGAGCTAGGGGAAGGTTAGAGGAAGGGAAGGGAAGACCAGAGTTCAACAGACAGTATCTTCTGCCTACCACAAGTCTCTGTTTAAATTCTTTTAACATTGTCTGCATAGCTATTACTTCTGAGTTATAAGATTATCTCCCTTATGTCATCCTCAGTTAATAGATCAGAGCTGTAGGTTACATTTAGGTAGAGCGAAAGGAACTAGGGTATGATGGTAAAGTGGAATTACGACAAACTGTGGAGAAAGTTTTTTTTGTTAGACAGTTGAACATTGAAGTAAAGCAGGTGATTGTGATTCTTTTGTTTACTTCCAGGTGTACTTGTATGAGTATGATGACGAGGGTTTGCCAGTGAGAAGACCACGGCAAGTCCTCCCATATGCCGCAGTTACACTTGAACACACAACTCTTTTGGACAAAAATCCAAGGGTCCATCGAGTTGTTGAGGGGTTCCCCATGTTAGAACCTGTAAGTCCACTCACTTGCCCAAAAAGTACCATTCCATCACCAACATGTTGTGTACCAACACATTCCACATCAGTATCTGTCCAAGAGACTAAAGACAAGAGAAAGGATTGTCTTGCTTCTGTTCAGAAAAGCAAAGACAAAAGGAAGGAGTGTCATACTTCTGTTCAGGAAGGCAAAGACAAGAGAAAGGAGAGTCTTATTTCTGTCAGAGAAAGCTCAACAAAAACAAAGGGCCATTTGTTTGTGAAACCAGACAGGAAGATATTAGACAAGAAGAAGAAGAAACCCAGAAGCACAGCTGCCACCAAAGAGAGAATGCCTATTGCTACACCTGCCAAAGAAGATTGTTGTAAACCAGACGTGGACTCTGCAACAACTGTCAACATCATGGATAGGGTGAAAGACCCAAAGCTGGCCAGGAGGAGAAAACCAGTGGACTTTATGTACAAAGAACACCAAAGTTCAACAGTTGTGTCTCCAAAAGCTTCCTCCTTGGAAAAGAAGGAGAAGAAGTGTAGCAATAGTAATACCAGGCAAAAGGAAGAACTGTTCCTAACACCGCCACGAAATGTTGCTGACTTTAAAATCAGATCAGCAGTGGTGATGCTGGAGAACCTTGATCATCTGTCCATCATCTCTAAGGTTGGCGGAAGAAGAAAAAGCACAAGTTCTGACAGCAGTGGGTTGCCAGAGGAGTTCCTTACCCTGGATGTCTGGACTGGAAGTGGAGATGAAGAAGACAAAAGCACAGATACAAGTCTAGATATAGGTGCTTCTGAAGCCAACCCAATAGAGTCCAGATCAGATGGTGAAGATTCCCAACAATCTGCTGCTGATACTTCTGAAGACAGAGAGCAAGTATCCGAAACACAGACTGAGACAGCCCTTGATGTGCAAGCCCCCGAGCCTATCCAGACAAATGTCGATACTATGGCAGCTGAATCAAACAGCAGTCACTGTGGCGATGTCGGTGCACTCTCTCCTGGCACATCTGAGACTGTAGGATGCACTCCTGAGGACAAGGGGCCATCTGCAGATGAGGAAAGTGAAGAGGACGATGATAGTGTTCTTGACCTCCAGAAAAATCTCCATACTATGGCATCTGAATCAAACAGCTGTCACCGTGGCGATGTCGGTGCACTCTCTCCTTGCACATATGAGACTGTCGGATGCACTGCTGAGGACAAGGGGCCTTCTGTGGATGAGGAAAGTGAAGAAGACAATGATAGTGTTCTTGACCATGGGTTGGATTTCATTGAAGACCTGGGAAGGTCTTTGGACTTAGTAGATATTCACTCGCTCAGTGATGCTGCAGAGCAAGAGATGGATTCCCTTCCCCAACAGGAAGATGGCATGCAGGAGGAGCCCCATCAGCAGGAAGATGACAACTATGATATCTGCAGAAGTCCAACAGAGGAGACTGTCTCAGGTGATATGGACACTGCAGCTGAACAAGATGGCATGGATGACGGTGCAAGAAGTCAGGCTGCCATCAAGGAACAGAAAGACACTGGGAGTTGCAGAGACGATCCCCAGGTTGATACAGAGGAGAGAGATGTGACTTCCAAACAGGAAATGGACCTCACCATACAGGCGGAACAAGATCTCCCTGTTCCCGATTCCCCATTCTTAGACTTTGACATTTTCTCCCTGGACGCAGAACTTCCAGAGCAGCTAGTGGATGAGTTGACTTATCTTGAACAAGGTGAAGAAAATTATGAGCAGCTAGCAGTAGATTGTTCTATACCCTCCACTGGTCTAGATGCCTGTGGAGATCCAGATGGAGGTGAGCTGAAACTTAAGGGAGGAGAGGTGGAAACAGAGGGGAAGGTGGACGGAAGAGATGTGGAACCACAGGTTGCAACTGTGTCAGCAGACTCAAGGCAGCTATCTATGAGTAGAAAAGATGAACTGTCACAGGATGCAGAGTCCTCTGTGGCAGAATCTCCATTAGTCACAGAAGGCAGTGTGGAGAGAGAGGACAGTGAAGAGGAAGAATCCAAAGAGGCAACCCATGCAGCCACAGAATCTCAAGATCAGGACCAGACCAGCAATGAGGAAATGGTTTCCGTAAAGAAGGAACCTGTAGAATCTTTTGACGATTTGAGTGTGTTAAAGCACCCAAACGTTGACTGTGCAGCTGACTGTCATGTTTCTTCTGACCAGGGTACAGACATGATCATAGATGGGTCTAAAGTGGTGGAATGTGATGAGAAAAATGTTATAAAAAGCGACAAAACAATCAGTACAGAATGTATGGAGGAAGGAAGGGAGGAAAAATCAGTTCATACCGAACAGGTGCTCTCCTGTGAGCCAGCTGATAACCTAGTATGTACAAGTAAATCTTCAAGTTCAAGTGATTCTGTGTCAACTGATCAGCATGCTGTGGAGCAGCAAAATGTATCAGTGTCAGAGGGTGTGCCCAAAACTGACAGTGCTCAAGAGACATTGAGCTGTGGTGAGCACAAGAATGAAGAGAAAGTGTCCAATGAAAATGATGCCTGCAACTCTATCAAAACAGATCACAATCTGAACATTGTCAAAAAAGTGCCCTCTGCTGGTGAGAAGGTTGAAACTGAGAACTGTAGGACTCAAAAAGAGAGGAGTGAATTGGCAGAAGAAAAGGAACCAAGCCTTACTACCAGGCTAAGGCAGGTGAGGTGTCCAGAGCTATCTTTGTCGCTCGACACAGTGCAATGTCCTGACGAAATCTTATCAACTGACCAAAGAGAGTCTCATGAGATACAGCCTGAGGAGGTATCCTCATCATCAAAAGATGCAAGGAGGATCAACACAACATCTTCATCATCAAAGGATGAAAGGAAGATCAACATCTTAATTGATCCAAATCAAGTGCCAACTAACAAGATGTTGACCAAAATGGGCTTGAAAAAGCTTGACAGAAAAGTCAGCAAGCAACAATGGAAGGAAAAAAGACAGTCCTTTAAAGCAGCAGCACTTTTACAGAAGCCAGAAACAAAGGCTGTTAAGCAAGCTTCATTCACCAGGGGACAGGTGCACCCGTCTGCTGTAGACCAACAACAGGTGGACAACAGTGTCAGGAGTTGTCCAATAAACATTCAGGATGGAAAAGTTGGTAACAACGAGGTGCCAAGCAGCTGTGACAAACCTGCTTCAAATATTGACAGTGAACTAACACAGGATGCTGAGTTGGAAAGGCAATGGCACAACTGGAAAAGGCAAAACAGAAAGAAGAGCAAAAGATGGAAGGACAGTAAAAAGCTGGAGCGAAAATTGAAGCACCAAGGTAGAAGTGCACACTCATTTACGTGTAAAATCAAGACATGGAAAAACAGATATCCAAACTCACGTATTGGTGATGATAAGTTAAAACCAAGGGAGGACAGGCAGGAAGTGTTGGCCAGAGAAGGAAACAAAATACAGTGCTCCCCACAGAAAGCATTGTATGGAAGAGAAAATCATGGACCCAGTTGTTCAGCAGAAAGGACTGAGCAGGGACAGAAGAGGAAAGCAGATTCCAATGCATCACCTCAGCAAGTAGGAAATAAGTCAAAAAGGCGAAGACATGAGATGAAGTCTACTCGTACCAAAAGGGAAAAAGTAGCTTCAACAAATGTGAAAACTTGTAAAGTGCCTGCAAAGACAGAACTAAGAGTTAAGAAGGACAGCTCTTCTGCTCCTCCACAAAATGCACAGGAGAGCCAAAAAATGACTACAAATCCCAAAGGGAGGTCTTCAGTGTACATGGTACAGAGAAGCAGAAGTTCTGTTGTGTCCAGTGCTCAACCCATGCCCAGAACCCAAACAAGAGTTTTCAGTGGCAAGGTGCCACAAGAACAGAGTGGGGAACTCAAGGCCTACACCACAACTCAACCCACAACAGAAGTCGTTAATGATAAAGTGTCACAGAAAGAGACTGTGCAAGTCAAGGCTGGCACTACTAAACACAAAGCAGAAGTTTCTAATGACAAGGTGTCAGAGTTACAAGAAGGGACTGAGCAAGTCAAGGATAGCAGCATTCATCCAACATCCAGTGCCCAAGCAGAACTCTCCAAAGGCAAGTTGTCTCAAGAAGGGAAGGGGAAGGTCAAGGCTGGTAGCTCTGTAATCCTTGAGCAGCTGTATACAGAGATGGAGGGAAAATTGAAGGATGTCACAACTGCTGCGGAAAGAGAGCGTATCCTCCTGGCCATGAAAGTACTCCAGGAGTCAGGAGGGGCTGAAATCAAGGACGTTTCATCTGCAAGTGGTCCACAGGAGACTTGTGAAACGGAACCATCCAAAGAAGTTGTTGGATTGCAGCAACCGTTGTGTGAAACTGATGCTCAAGGACC
Organism: Branchiostoma floridae x Branchiostoma japonicum; assembly: GCA_013266295.2. Classification (NCBI taxonomy): domain Eukaryota; kingdom Metazoa; phylum Chordata; class Leptocardii; order Amphioxiformes; family Branchiostomatidae; genus Branchiostoma; species Branchiostoma floridae x Branchiostoma japonicum. Next base: position 4,778,158 of record CM023837.1, on the reverse strand, counting down.
ATGTACAATGGAGCCTGCTATTGATCTGAGCAAAGAAGAAGAGACATCAGCTCAAACCAAAGGGTCAGTCCAGACAGATTCTTCTCAGAGTTCTGAAGACCATGACACAACTTTTGAAGCTGCCCATGGATCTCCAAGCAGTGACCTTCATGGAAAAGATTATCGTGACTGTAACCCTGTAGATATGGATATGTCTGCTGAAGACAATGATCTGAGCAAAGAAGAAGAGACATCAACTCAATCTAAGAGGTCGGTCCAGACAGATTCGTCCCAGAGTTCTGAAGACCTTGACACAGCTTTTGCAGAAGCTGCCCATGGATCTCCAAACAGTGAACTTCATGGAAAAGACCATAACCTTGCAGATATGAATACGTCTGTTGAAGACAACATTCGGAAGCCTGGGCAGGATGACTATGACTCAGTGGACATGGACATCTCTTCAGAAAATCAGTCAGAGGAGGTTAGCACCCCAATTATGACAGAAGCTTCAACAAATCCTCACCTACAGGACAACTTCATGTTGGTAGACATGGAAACCAGCACAGAAGAACCGGATTCACCTGGAAACCTTCCAGAGGGTCAAGATGCCCCTTATAGCCCGACTTGGAATGGTTTTTATGATGAAGACTCGTGTGACTTCCGGATAAATGAAACTGCAAGTTTCCTTGCCTTGCTGCCAGGAGTCATAAGAGAATCTGGCACTGATGATCTCCAGTCAATGTCCTCATATATGCCACTGTTGGAGATTCAGGGTGCAGAAACACCATTGCCAGAGGAACAGAGTGTGGACACACCACTGACAGAGACACGGAGTGCAGAGACCCCACTGACAGAAATACAGAGTGTGGAGACGCCGCTGGCAGAAATGGAGGATGCAGAAACACCACTTGCAGAGATACATGGTGTAGAGATGGCACTGGAAGAGATTCAGGGTGAAGAGACACCAATGGTGGAAACCCAGGATGATGATTATCATCACAAGCTGTTACAAATGAAAGTGAAGTCAAGCCCAGATGCTAGCATTCTGTTTCAGCCAATTGGATGCAAGCTTAAAAATGGTCAGTCAGAAAAAGCAGCAGACAGAAAGACTCCCCCAATAGACGAGACGGCATCATTCCTGACACAGCCCCCAGAGTTCCTCAGAGAGTCAATGTCAGTAAAAGCCCTGTTATCTCCACCTACAGACAAAAATGCGTCTGTCCCACAGGCAGCAATGTTGGGTAGAGATGGACCCTTGATGACATTGTCTCTAAAGATACCATCCCCTGGAAGTTCCCCTCCCTCCCTTGCCGAGCCACTTGTGAGTGAAAGCCAACATACAAGTGCAACGGAGAAGAAGGCATTAGACAGTCCTCCTATGTTTCATAAACATAAGCTTCTTCGGCCAAAGGTACTGCCATCTGGGATTGTGTTCGCCAACCCCATTCAAATTCCGCTAGAATGTGCCAGTGGAAATTCCGAAGATCCTCGAACAAAAGCAAAGTCAATCAAGACTTTTGAATTAGAAGTCCCCCCCTGGGAGAGCTACCCTAGTCCAGCAAAGAGGCGGAGACATGAATCTGCACCCAAAACACTTCTAGCTTCAACTCAGATCTTGTCACCCAACACAAGTATTCCCACTTATTCTCCAGTATCTGGTGATACTGGGGATGTGGCATCTACTCCACTACTTGTACAAACAGTTGGGCAACAACTGATAAGGTCTCTGCAGAACTCTTTGAGGAATCATTCAGGTGCACTTCAACAACAACAGCCTCCAGCTGCAGCATCTAAACCAGATTTCCAAAATTATGGGCAAAGGAACGTAACCCCCACTTCAAGCAATGTCTGTAGGGATCCAAGGATCAGGAAGAGACGGCAATCTGAGCCAAACCCCACCGCAAGAGGCAGTAGCAGTGGAGAGGATTCGATAGTGGAAGTGAGGAGACAGATCCTTGCCGATCTCAGAGAACAGGTCAGCAAGCTTAACAAGAGGGGCATGATAGTCGAGACTGATAGTGAAGAAAGGAAACAACCTGATGCTAAAACAACACACCATGGGATTCAGCGAACAGTGTCATTCAGCTCAGTTAGTGAGCTATGTGGAAGAACAGCAGATGAGAATACTGACTTGAAAGTTGACAGCCAGAAGTCCATCCAGTCCAAAGTCCATGATGCAGATAAAGCAAAAGTATCAAAATCACCAGATGGGTTGGCTTTTGGCAACACATGCTACAACATGAACACCAAAGTGCAACAAGTAAATGCTATAACTAAGGATATAGACCAACGTACTGATGCTGAAGAAGGAAAGATAGTCTTTGTGGATGGTGGCAATTCCATACAGAAGATGATGAAAAGAAAGGTAGAACCTGTGAAAGGCAATATCTCTTCCAAGAAGCAAAAGTATGACCATCCAAAGCACTGTGCAGCTGAAACGAAGACTTCATCTCACACACCATCTGGTGACTTGCTATGCAAAGATCTCCCGTCAAAGCCCAGACACTGCAGTTCTCCTAAGCCTTCAAAGCCTTCAGATAAATCACATTCCACTGATATGAAGAGTGTTGTAAAGCAAAGGGAAAAGAAAAGGAAGCAAAGTGACCCTTTGCACCACAAACATTTTCAGAGCAGGCAACACACAGATCCCAAATGTAGTCATGTCAGGAAGAGCACCAATGGCAAAAAGTCCTTTGGTAAGAGAAAGACACAAGAGGGTCAACAAGAGGGATCAGGAATCCTGAAGACATCAGCCAAACTGAAACAGAAGGGGAACCTGAAGAACAAGGTTGTGACAGGCGAAGTCTGCTTGTCAGAAGATGTTGACAGAAGGATTAATCAGCACTCTGATGTTGGGCCCCAAAGTCCTGTTGTTAAAAGCACATGTCAAGCACCTGCAGTGCCTCCTTCACCTCAACTACCTGAGGCCTCTGATGTTGATGTGGATTGCAGAGTAGAATCCACTGATTGTGACTGTCTCAGTGCTGTGAAAGGCAAGTTAAGTTCAATACACACAACTCAAGTAGGCAAGGATTGTAGTCAGAACCCTGAAACATTGGCCCAATCTGGTATGGAAGTGGGAAACTTGCAGGAAATGAAGAGGATATGCAGGCAAGAGGAGCTCAGTAACCAACAGGCAGGAAGGAAGGTACCCACATGCCCTTTGAATAATGAACTTGGCACTGTAGGACAACTTATGCCAACTGGACATAGTGAAGGATCTTCAACTAACAATGACAGTGTCTCTCAAGAAAGCGATATGACGGTTGATGCCCACATGGGCCAGAATGAAGAGCTGAATGACCAACAGGATACGAGTGAAGTGTCGGAGCAAAGCTTAGCCAATCCATCAGACGGTTACCTTGCAAGTGAATTACCAGACTTACCGGTTTTAAACTGCAAAGATGACCCTTTGCTTATTACAAAGGAGAGAGAGGGCAAACGTCTCCATCAAAAAGAGACCCTTAGATACTACCAGCGGAGGCTAGCTGAACGGTGCGACATACTGTCATCAATCTCACATCGTAGTGACTCTAGTACTTTGAAAGACAGTCAGGATTCCTTAAGGGGAGAGATGTTGGAAGCCAAAGTGTGCATCTACAGCATGAGATATTTATATATTTTTCGGAGAGGAAGGAGACGACTTTGCGGATGGCTTTCTAGCCGGGTAAAATCTGTACAGAAAGACATTTTGCTCGTGGAAAAGAGGATGTTGGAGATGAAGGCATCCTCCTCTCCTCAAGAGATAGAGATGATGGAGAGAAAGCTGGACAACCTGTATGAACAAAGAACAGAACAGCTGATGAGTTGGTTCAGAGAAAAGCTGTTTGGGATGGAATCAATGTCTGCACAAGATCTCCAGAACACCCTGGACCATCTCCTCTCTATCCAGCAGAACTGGAAAGAGAAAAACATCAACCAGCTCATGATGATCCATCTCGAGAAAGTCATCAAGAAAGCTAAGATTGCCCTGAAGCTGAAGGAGGAAGACACTGTAAACTTGACACCAGACACGCCGTGTCAGGATGAGACATGTGATCCTGAACAATGTCATTCAATACAGGCCGCAGCTGTCCAAGCTAAAGATGGTGGTGAGATGGTTTCCAGCTGTACTTTGCAAGCTCATGAGGCAGAAGAAGATGAAGTACATCCTTCATCGGGTGTAGGTCACTCCAGGAAAGATACTGGCACCAGTGATTGCACTTTGTCAGATACACCATGTAGAGATGAGAATGAGAATCCACCATCCTTTGAAGACTGTGTCTCCCAGAAGTCACAATTTGCCGTAGATGGACAGAGACCAAGTTGCTGTGCTCCTCCCAGACCTGACTGCTTGAAGATGCCTGAAGATTTCTGCCCTTTGCCTCCTGATGAGGCTCTATCAACGACACCAGGAACACCAGTTCAGGATGAGCCAGAAGAACCAGTCACATGGGATGGGAAATTCTATGCTGTCATCCTGCCTTCCCAACCTGTGAGTGCCAGAGATCACTTGCTTTATTGCAAATTATAACACATCTGTATAAGCTATCTTATAAGTGGTGTTGAGGTATGTGGAGAATAAGACCTAGTAGGAATTAAATGGGTCTCATGGTTCTCCTTGCTGTATTCATTGCATTAGGTGCTCTGGTGTTAAAATGTTCTTAATCTCACATACTGCTTTTTTTGTCAGGAAGCGAAAGAGGACCCAGAGGCTAGTGTTTCGTCCATCCAGAGTGAAAACGACTCGAGTGACAGCACAAGCTCCAAGCCAGGTTGGTCAACTGATCTTATTTCTTTCCTTCACAAATAGGCCATACATGTAGTTCGGATCCCTTTTGGGATCCCTTTTCCTTTTGGGAAACGCAGTGCCAGAGGCAACCGGACACGGCTCACACGCACTGTACGAGTTGTCATGGTAACTATTCTGCTTTTGAATGACACGACAGTGTATATGTTTCAACATTTTAAAAGAAAAAGAAGTGGTATACTGTATTATTGACTGTAATGTTTACAGGGGGTTGTAGTACTGATGAAGAGCCCATTACCTCACCACTAGAAACGGCAGCACAGCAGAAAGAGCAACTTGCTGGTATAAAACCAAAGAGTGCTGCCGCGGATTTCAACACTGCAGTTACCACAGCAACTAAGGACTCAAGTAACTCATCCAAACACACTAAAACAAATGACACAGGGACGAGCGAGAAGTCTTTCAGACAGAGGAGACGTGGGATCCGGGCAGGAAGATGGTCAAAGTGAGTTGGATTTTTATGATCTAACCATAACAATCTACAAGGTAATTGTATAAACGTTTAGATCAATGGATACATTTTAATGACATGTGAAAGGAGATTATTGAGCATCACCATCCTGCCATTCCAGTATTCCAGTTTAAATTTTGAACCTGGTTGCCTGAGTGGAAGCAAGAAAAACTACAGATGAGCCCGACTTCCACACATGGACCTGGTGATTTGAACACTTGACACTCCTCATTGTAGTCCAATTAATGTGCATGCACAAATTTGTTTTGTTTGTATTGGTTATGGGGATAGTCAATTGGGAGAAGGCTAATCTGCAGTAGCTTTTCTGTTTCTAGATTCTTGAGACACTTCATAGTTTGACTAACCATTACCTTTTTTTCTCCAGTGTAGTGGTAGTTGATATATTGTAAATTTTGCATTTCTTCAATCTTGATGTACTTACTTTTAGTAATACCTGCTAGGCATTTGATGTAGTTTGTCTGTAGTGTGTACATATTCTGAGGTTTTATTTTATACTCCTGTCCATTTGTATTGCTTGTAGTGAGCTGGATTTTGTTATCTTTTCAATAGTCATGATTGCAGATTTGTTTCTATTTTGTTCAGTAGAGGAAGAATGGAGGTGCAAAGAAACTACCAAAACAACCAGGGCTGTTTCAACAACAGGCTCAATTGCAATTACAACCAACAAAATGGGGAGACCAGGACATGGGTAAGGGATGGCAGCATGTACAGGTGCATCAACCAAGCTTCAATGGGAAATATTCCATCCCTCTTTGACGTGAGACGCCTAGACAACAACATGCCCTGGTCACGTTGTGTTGACCCAACCATGAATAATACTATGGCAGATAGGATGAACCCTAGACAACATATGAGCCAGTATAACCCACAACAGCAATGGAACATGGGCCAGTCAAACTGTCAACGGTGGTATGACCATCAAAGATATTAAACCATTGACTGTTGGGTGTAGAGACAGATACCTTCCCAACATTAACTACAACTGTAGGAGTTAGACTGTGCAACAGCATTATTTAGTACATACATAGAATACTCAGGCCTTCTGTTGTAGGAAATGTTGCAGGACATCATTAGGGCTGCTGCCTCCTATGGCCTAGTAGACACCACATTCCCTGTGTTATTAATATACTGGAGAGGAAGGCATGGTTCAGTACGGATGCAAATGAAGACCAAGTGGAATAACTGTTGCACAAAGATGTACATAGGCCAAGAGATACCATAACTGTAACAATTGTAAATTTTGTTATGTTGTGCATCCATGTACTGTTTCTTGAATGTTATCATTTTGTTGAAATGTTGGTCACTATTGAAGAGTATAATAATTTGTACCTTAATGTAACTGTAAACATGTAAAGAGATATATTGAAGCCAAGTTGTTGCTGCTTCAATGAATGAGTGTGGTGGGTATCTGCAACCAGCACCAAATATGTAAGTGGAGAGTGTGGCCAGTATGTGAACATATAACATTCCTCATTCACTGTTATTTTGGATGTATCAAAGTGTTTTGATAGGTGGTCATCAGCTTTATTCATTTTAAGTTCATCTACATCTGATGTCTTTGATATATAAAGAAGAGGTTCAGTGTTAGTGGGAGGGATTGTTTTGGTTTATTGATTACATGTAGTTTATGTATATTGTGATCAAACCTGATGTTATAGTGGTTATTGTATGAAACAGTGATTGACGTATGTGTAAGAGGTGGAAAGTTATGCAATAATGAATACTGTTTTCCTTTACTTTTATGCAATGTGACAAAATTGTGCCAGTACAGGAATATTGAGGAAGCCAGTTTTTCCACTTTCATAGAAATTTTGTGTCACAGTGGTGGTTTTGGCCACTGCAAGAGGACACATTTATATATTGTTAGCTTGCAGGACATCAAGTAAAAGTTGTCTATTTTGTTTTACTTTTGTAATGTGCCAGTGCTAGTCTTTGGAACAGAAGGCTGAAACATATGTTCTATTTTGTTTATGTAAAGCCAAGAGAAGTCACTTGGCTGGTATAGATGTAAAAAAAGTTGGAAATTGAAAGTTTTACTTTTTGAATAAAATCCATCAAATGATGTTCATTGTATATGCTATCCTTGTTGTAGTGGAAGTATAACACATCTCATATTTCTCAAACAAAACAGTCATCATTATAATTCAGCCAAATCTTTAATTACAAAATATTTTCGTTGCACTAATGAATACAAATCACCCACAAGAACATGACACAAACCATAGTACAGTACTTTCTTATCTTGCATATACACCTCTATGTATGTAACACAAATCATAGGAAAAAACACCATTGAGAAGTAAGGTCCTTTCCATAGTTGACAACTGCATACACAAGGCTAAACAATTGTTTTATTGCATGTTACTCTGAATATCTTTGAACAGAATTGAACAGACAATGCATAACTGCCATAACCTAAACTTCACCTCCAAAACTGAAAGCTCAAAATCATGTGGAAGAATGTGTCTCTAAGCTAACCCCTCTACACACAAAATAGAGTAACTGGCCACCTACATGTAGCCTGCCAGAATGGGAAGGTTCTGAGCAGATTTTCTGGTCAGTAAAAACTCAGTCATGTTTGGGATCTCATTCTTGCTGCGATAGTGCACCAGTAAGAAGCTGACAAGTTACAGAAACACTGGTGAGGAAACTCTAGTTGACTGAAGAACTTGCAAGGGACTTAAGGCCACACCAATTTAATTTGTTGCTTCTCGGATTCGCCGCTTCATTTTTTTCTGATTTGCAAAAAAAAAAAAAAAAAAAAATCCTGGTTCTGAATCAACTAAAAAATGCTCATATTTTGCCTCCAACAGTTGACGAAAGTCATTTTTTTCCTAATTGTTACAATTGTTACATCTACTAATGCAGTGGTTTGATTAAAAGTTCAAAATTCATTGTTTAAATTATAACCCAGTCTTCTGTGTTGACTTCATGGCACCTATTCTAGCATTTGGGGCTATAATAAGATGCCCAGGCCTGTTTTTATTTATTTTTTTTTTTCGCCCTGTCGCTTCATATTTTTCCTGAAAAAATCCGAGAAGCAACAAATAAAATTGGTGTGGCCTAATTCGATAAAACTATTAACAAAAGTTATTTTCTGGGTTTTTTTTCCCAACGTGATCCTATCTGGTTTATTCCTAGGGTAGATTTTAATCATCCAAGATTACATTTTGATCTTCCTCAACAGAAATGTGTACAAATCATCAAGTTTCTTCTATATAAACACATCTGTATATAAAGACACCATATTTGTAACCATATTTTACCATCTGTACAATACCAATGACACTGCAACCAATCAATCTACATTGATATACAAGACCTTTTGCAATATTCATTGGACATTTATTTGCACACTTATTTGCATATACTCACTTTGCAATCTTTATATAGAAGCAACATCGATTCTTGTACAACAAATCTACATGGCCAGGATTATTCCACAGGCACAGATGTAAGCTAAAATATCACACTAGAAGGAAAGTACATTGGATTCTTTTTTTATAATTTGCACGATTTTGTCAATCCCTGAGTTCTTCATGCTGTTTTCAAGAAAGATGTATGGGATAAAATATAACTGGGGACATCAAGCCACAAATTTGTCACTGAAAACTATGAGCCTAAGGAAAAGCTTGCTAAGATTCTCTCTTACAAGGCCTGTTTGGCAGTACTTTGGTTTTCAATTTCATTTCAAAAAGGGAGACGGATAATGTATTAAACTATAGATGTTTTTTGGTCAGTGATCTTGTTCTGTAATCGAAAAATCACCATTCAAACCTTAAGTTTAACACTGTGCACTGACATCTGGGGCATAGATACTCATAGCTACTTTCAAAGTACTGAATCAGGAAGACTTGACACTTTACACATCAGACCAACAGTTGTACAAACACTCTTGTACAATGCATGATTGCAAGAAAAGATTTCTCATATGTTGCACAATACACCCATACAAATTTGATTCCTTGGTTATCAAATGTTACTAATTTAAAGTAAACACAAGTTCCAGGTACTCCCTAGAGAGTGCCAATACTTAACTGTGATATATCTTTGTCATTGCAAAAACACAATTTTCATGAAAACACTTGTTGAATCTACAAAATGTACATCTGATAGTATTAACCATATTGAAAAACTATCTTACTTTCTAAGAAAAACAAAACCCTCTAACAAACTGATTATCTATCATACATGTAGGTCTATATCATCACCCTAAAGCATGTAAGGAAAGAGCGCCACCAGGGGACTGTAATGAAAACTGCAACAACTACTGCAGACCACTGGAAGCTGCCTGTGTATTTGGAGAAAAATGAAGCAGGTGACATTGATGACTGAGGAATCATACTGGTGTACAAAATTACTGAATGATGTCAAAAATCATTCTCTGTAAGGAAAAATCTTTCAGTCTTCCTTTTTGTCGTGCTCAAAGTCGTCTGCCTGGTTCTGTTGTGGATAGTGGAGCTCGTTGATGATCTTCTCCGCGCATGGTCGCGGGAACCATCCCTTCTCTGGGGGACCTGCAAAAATAACACAGCGGAATCAGAACTTCCAAATCTGGGAAAGCAGAATGGCAGAAAGAGGATGTAAAAGCATTCTTTGTCATATTTTATTGTCAAATAGAATACATAAAAGCAATAAATCTTACCATCCTTTATTCTTGTGACCTTTTCCCCATATAGCCACTTCCTGTTCAAGTGAAATAGAAAAAAAAAACATACAGAGATTGGAGATATAATAAAAAAATTAATGCAGCATCAATAATCAATGGGAATATGCATATTTCAGATAGATATCCAGGTGTTTAAGACATTCTTGAAAAAGCCTTTATGATATTCTGATACATGTATTTTAGATAAACACACCAAAGACAGTTCACCTTACATGTGTTGATCTTTATTAAGTATCAGAACTTCATTATGGAAGTTACCAACACAGATTTGCTTTCCTGCTGATTGAAAAGGCCTTGATAACAGCATTTTCTTTTAACATTGCGGTCTATGGTTGCCCATCAGAATTACGAGAGCTGACATTAAAACACAACAGACCTGTATGCCCTTGTCACCATGACAACGTCCCCTCTCTTGACCTTGATCCTGGGCTCCTCCGTACATGGTATACAGCAGCACACTCGGATGCCTTTAGTGATGGGGAACCACGATCCGCTGTAGTTGTCTACTATTGCAAACTCCACCTGGAAGACAAGGAGGTACATGTGTATTGTTTTGGGTGTGTTTGTCTGTGTGTGTTACTTTCCTTGTGTGTGTGTGTTTGTTTGTTGGAATTAGAATGCAGTAGAGTGGCAGGAGAGTGGCAGGAGGAGATTTTGTAACCACAGATTGACCAAGTTGGCAGTCTAAATGGTCTCCCTGCAAGCTGGGAGGAAGTGAGTCAACCCACACAGTTTCTTGGGGTATACCAACATAGGGCGGGTCCCAACAAGCTCTCAGCCTGCAAGGTTTCTGTCCTAGGTCCATTGAAAGTATGTCAGACCATCTCTTTGGTTGTGTCAATAAAAACTCTAAATACTTCCTGGAGGTTTGAAATTCCTGATTTCTTTTCAGATTTCTTTCTTTCTTGCAAAATTCTGAGAACCAAGAAATCAAACTGGATCTGGCCTAGAAAAATGGAGTGGCCTAGAAAAATGTGATATTCCCTGAACCACGACATCCGTTTAGAAAGTTTACTGACCACAGATCTTCTAATCCAAACCTAACAACCTGGCCACAGGTGCACAATGTGCAGTCAGACAACCTAAGATGAACCCATAGATTGCCAACATGTCTTCCTCCGGTACATGAAAATTTCAGTAGTTCTGGCTACTTTTACGGAGATGAGGCGACAACAGAGTGAACGTTTCTAGCATATGGCAATCTGCCCAAACTACAAATCCATTTAAAGACATCTTTGTTTCCCATGAGGGTTACCTACATTGGACGCCTTCCAAATGGCACCATGCTATCATAGCCATGACTTCCTGACATGGAGGAAAAGTGGTCCCCTGCCACATAACCTACAATGCCTTTGCAAATCATTCATTCATGGAAACACAGGAAATAGATAGACAGTTCAATCAAGAGCAATGGAGGTCATCATGCGAGCGCTTATTGGTCCATGTGGACTATCCATTGTGTAACCTTGTAGAAGTCGTGACTTGCAGTACGAGAAAACATGTTATAGTCACCTTGTCAATCAAGTTGAATCACCTTACAACAGTAACGTTAATCCCACAAGCATACAACCATGAAATCAAAGACCACATCCCTCCCCGAAATACTTAGACTTTTTGTGAATTTCTTGTTTTATTCATTAATGTGAATTTCTTGCTGATAATGTCTATGCCTTTTCCCACTGGCTCCCACAAGGCAACAGACATGCATATAGCAAGAAATTGAAGACAGGAAATGTGATAACCTTTTCTAATACATGTACCTTTGACCTAACTTCTTGTTAGTGCTCAACACATACCTACATGTAGCATGTGTAGTATATGGCAATAATCATGGAAACATAAGCAAACACACAAACAGACACACAAAAAACGTCTCACACAGAAGTAATGGCAGACATAAAGCTCTGTACTTACTGATCTATTTCTTTTGTCTTCTTTTTGTAAGAGCTGCTCCACCTGTTGAAAAGAGAGTCAACATCCATAGACACAATATGTTATCATCCAGTCATTATGTTGGGTTTGATAAATTTAACCTGAGTAACATCAGATGAACTTCTGTGAACAGCCATTCTGTCATCATTTCAAAAATTATGAAAACAGATGTTTTTCCTCACTGACAGGAATTCTTACAAAAATTCACCACCTATCAGCCCAAAATCTGCTGAAAACTGCCGGCGACCTTCACCTGACCTTCATCCTAGCGTGCTGACATTGCCCGTTACAGCGGACATCTGTCCTGAGGTCAGGCATTTACTCAGGTCAAGTTTAACATGATTACAGGGTAGGTGGGCCCCACAGTGGTGTGTGGAATGAATGATAATGTCGGCCTCCAGTCACAAACTATGTGTAAATGTATCAGTCAGGGTTGCGTACGTGTACATACATTTTTTGTACAATAAGCCCATACAAATTTGATTCCTTGCTTATATTTCCGGAACAGGTACTGTGGTTTGGGTACCTGTACCTAATGATCTTGTTAGTTATCCAAGTAGCCAACTGTCTTTTTCATTGGTAAATTGTCTGTATGCAGATTTGTATGTTTTTGTCTCATAACAATAGTGTGAAAATGAGTACCTAGCTTTGGTTAGGGATGTCTTCTCGGATGGGATGTAAAGTCAGAGGTCCCACGTTTGAGGAGAGCCACACATCGAGCACCCACTTATTGAAAAGAGTATAGGGGTCCTTCCTGGTGTAAGTGGATCAAACCTTACAGCCTGGTCTTATGCAGCTTGAACTTACTGTACAGAACTGGTGTGTCATGCCTAAAGGCAGTTTATCATTTATGTGAAACAAACAAATAAACAAAGAAGTAAACTCACAGTTAATGTGTACTGGTCACACCCCTCCACAACAGGCCAGGTGATACCGTCACCCCGTGGATACCCCTGCCATGCGAACACCTCCCAGAAATTTCTCCGCCATCCCAGATGGTACGGGTACACAAACTTGTCTCCTTCTAACCGGGGACGATCTTTGGCCTACAAATTCAAACACTTAGATTATATGAGTAACTTTTGTTATGTACATAATATGGTCAGTAATATGGTCAAATACAGCCCAGACTGCCAAAGATAAACTCTGGTCTATGTGGACAGGTGGCCACTATAGATACTTTAGACAGCATTCTTTGCTTGTGTCAATAGTAAAAATTATCTAAGGGAGCACCAAAAAGTGGTGACATTGTTCCTATGTAGAGGTGGCCACATACAAGTTTGGCTGTACATATATGTCAGAGTAGAGATTGCAATCTTGCCAATTCTACTGGTAGAGATCCTGGTCGGAGTCTGTTTATTTTTTCATTTTCAAGTATACAGTGATGCAGTCATTTTCCAATTGAATTTTATTTCATAAGGGAAACAACTATGCCATTGTTTTCAGGGCCTTGTTAGCATGTTAAGTAGAGATTCATGTCACTAACCTTGTCTAAAATCCAAGTCTCGATTCCCGTCTGGTTTGTAAGTACTATCTTCATCTGTAAACAAAACAGGACAAAGACTTCTTGTGTGATTGTTGGCACAGAAATGACTTGTCTTTATCCTATATTCATGTGAACCAGTTAATTATACTGTAGCATTTAAAATTGTGGAATTGTTGGAGGCATGCCAAAGGTTACACACCAAAAACCAATGAGTACAAGGGGAGGAAAAGAAGCAATGTATACACGAAATGTACATTATGGGCCCTGTAACCATCCCTGACTAGAGACAGAGGGGGCCACAAACTATCTGCTACATTTGACCCACTGCTCACTGAGCCACATGTCTGTAGTCTGCACCAAGTGACATCATAGAAGCAGTGGATTCAATCCTTGGCAAAGACTGATATTGTACAGTAAAACAAACTAGGCCTAGGGTAAGTCCAATTTTTTGTGTTGGCAAAAGATCCTTCTTCATATCAATGAATTCTCCCAACAAGGATGAACTTTCTTTCCAACAGCAAGTGGTATTTGATGAGGTTATGCATCAAGAGGTAACGGTGGCAGTGACGCCCAGTTCAATGTTGGGAACAACACATACCTGTATAGAAAACAGGATACCGACAGCTACTGTCACACCTATGGACAGGCCTGTCGCAAAAAAAAGCATGGCGAAGAAGTACAGGTCCACGTCAATCAGCGGCTCCAAGTCATCATCTTCTACCAGGTAGTAATAGGAAGCACCCTGAGGGGCACAGAGTCACGGTTATAGAGGCCTTTTCTTCACTCTCTGTTTACATGGATGTTTTTTTAATACATGTAGATACAAAGGAGTGTCTGCCTGGGTGGGTACCGTCATAAACTTTCTGAAACTTTTGATCCACAGCTAACAGAGTCACAAAAGTTAAGTGATGCCATAGCAGCGGGTGATTTCTCATTCCAAGATTGATGACTGATACTATTCCGTCAAAAATTTGGTTTCATTTTCCCGTTGTGTTGGAAACTTGCAGTTTAATCCGTTACATGATGTATTCTTAGCCTGAAATCCATCCGTGAAGGCTGTGTATCCACTCCATTCCTCCACTCATGAAGGCAGAGCGGAGGAATGGAGCGGATACACAGCGTTCACGGATGGATTCCAGGCTATCGTATTCTACGGAACTAAGCTAATGACTAGCATTTGGTGAAAATAATGTGTCCGTACCAGGTAGAGGTACCTGTACATGGTACAGCCGTACACCACGGTGGCGTGGAGACAGCCCAGGGGTGCAGACAGCAGGAACAGGATGAAGCGGGTGTGGTTCAGGTGTCCGCAGCAGGTGTTGATCCAGGGACAGTGGTGGTCCATCTTCATCACACACCTGCAGATACACAACAGATTTTTCAACATTATCAGAATCTTCTTATCACCTATGTTGATATTCAAGGAGCAGGGGTCGAAATAGATTTTGGGGCCAACTTGCACTGGTGCAGATGAAAAAAAAAATACTTGCACCAGAAGAAAAATAGTTGCACCCACCAAAAATAAAACGAACACAACCAAAAGTACATGTAGTAACTTTAATAAAAACTTCATGGATTCTGGTTTTGTTCCCTTTCCAGTTCTTTATTGGGATTTCTACAGGTACCTGGTATTAACAGCGGATAAAGCAAACTTGCACCGCGGTGCATACTGGCAAAAAATTTGTTGCACGACACCAAATTTACTTGCACTAAGTTGCACACAGAGGGGTATTTCGACCCCTGAGGAGGCTAACAACTTCCGTGGAAAATGTACCTAACCTAAACCCTTCCATTTAGCATTTATTTTTGCCATCCAAGAACCAACGAGTTACGCATCAAAAATCTAAAACAAAATACTGTAAAGCATGTCTTACCTTTTACATTTCCTACAGTGGTGGGACCGGGGTGACTTGTACCCTTTACACTGCTTACAGTACTGTAGAAACTGGCAGTCTGCCTCCTTTTCCTGTGAATCAGAACATGAGGCCCTGGTAAGAGAAATTTCTGCACTTTCCTTTTGCGAAACACTCACGTAATCAGCCCTGCTGCCCAACCCCTACATGTACAAACATAGCAAGTGAGGTACCACTGTATAAGGTAAGAAGCAAGAATTCCATTGACAGATATCACAAAGGAATTGATAAACGAACATTCAGAGGTATGATCAACTGAAATTAAGTCACTTTTTGTGTGAAGTTAAGATTTAGTCTTACTACATTGATCATGATACATGTAGTAACAAACAAGTTTATAATTTCTCAATATCTATGGAAAGCAATATCATGGCTTTATTCATCATTCTCTAATTTTCTGGTCGTTAAGCACATATTGGTTTTGATCCCAGTGATGATGACAGAATGAGTCAGAAACAATGAATAGGTCATTGGGGAAAGTGTTGATAGATGTTTTCCTGGTCATGTTTGTCAACAGAAGGGACATTTTGTTGACATCAGCATATAAACAGTACAATCATCTACCAAAGACATGATGTCACATGAATCATATCCTGCAGGAAATAAACTGTTGATAATGTCTTAGTTTTGTCATCTTAATAAGGTAATGTAGCCATCCTCAACTGAGGTAAAGCATGATACTTTTTATTTGTATTCTTTTGGGTGACTGAGCTGTGGGTTTGTGTGTCTGTTTGCCTGGACAGCACATGGGTGGGGGAGGATTGACAGGCAGAATGACAGGTCATAGGGTCAGACACAGGAAATGCGGTGAACTTTCTGTTTCCTCACATAGATTTTTGTACTTCCTAGCCTGCTAGAAATTAGCATGTACACCGAATTCACATGATCAGTGGCGTCGGGTGGCGTCGGGTGGCGTCAGGTGGCGTAGTGGTAGAGCGTTCGACTATGAAACGGTGAGACCCTGGTTCGATCCCGAGTTGTACCCGGGACATGTCTGGACATGCGCCCCGACGTGATGCCCTTGGGAAAGGCACTTTACACGACTTTCCTCACTCCACCCAGGTGTGAATGGGTACCTAACTTCGGTTGGGGAAAGTTGTATTGAGGTCACCTGGTGGCGCCGAATGGCAGCCGCACAGACCCTTGCGACAGTTCCACAAAAAGTGGAGCAAATATGTATCATGTGTATTATGTGAACCCTGTATTGTATTGTATATTGTTAACCCTGCATCAATTCAGTGCTGTGAAGGGCTGCGATTGCACGGGTGGTGTTTGACCAATAAACCATTTATTATTATTATTATTATCAGGCTTGAGTTTTCCTTGTGTTTCTGTCATGTTCCACTGGTGCCATGATGATTCATGCAGCAAGCTTAATGAAGTAATCTGGACATTTGTCATACCGTCTCAGGTCACTAGGGGCTACAAAATTAACCTGCTTTAGGGTCCAAGGTAGAACTAGTAAAAGATTGATGATCAAATTCCATAATCCTCTCAACCTAAATATTCGCAATATGAATCATGCTGAATTTGAAACCAGTTTCTATATTCATATACTTAATTCATATTTCATCTGAAACACTTTATTTTTGAAGTGAAATTTATAGAGCATTTGTATTGTGTTAAATTTTCCTAAAACTTAAAAAAACCCATCACATTTACATAACGAATCAAGCAATTGGGTCCTACCGGTTTCCACCCAAGTGGCACGAACCCTGGCCCTAACAGCATGGCATAGAAGAAGTTATACAGAATGGTCAGCTCCCATGCTGTGTACATTATCAGGTGAGCAACTCCTGTATAGAAAGACAGCAAAGAAAAAAAAACAATAGTGGGCATGTTGTTAGATAACAACAGTACAACACATTACAAAATCAACTATATGTAAAAATATACAAAGCAGGTCATAAAATAGTAAAGCATAATCCGGATATTGATATTCAATGAAAGAATATATCGTGTTGAAGCAAGAACTTAGTGCGGTCTTGAAGCAATACCGGAACTACATCCACAAGAAGTTGTCCAGGTACATGGGTCATTGATTGAGGTTCACAGAACATGTTGGCTTGCCAACTTCTTAAATTTGTTTAGAAGAACATACTGTAAATCTTGAAATGCAGTGTACGAAATACTTTTTTGAGCCAGGTTGCCCAGTGGCAACCTAAGATGAAAGTTAGGTTGCCCATCAAAATTCCAGGTTGCCCCAAATTCAAACTCTTCTACATTTCTGACCCAGAGTTGTTTCCCCTTACCTGAAACAAACAGTTCCAAATGGAAGAAAGGGGCATCATTACCACAAAATTTAGGTAGTGCGCTGAGCTACCTGGGTGTAGAAATAGGTTGCACCAAGCAAAATATGGTTGCACGGTGCAACCGGGCAACCTAGTATTTTGCACGCTGAAATGTTCACACCCACCTGCTGCTGTGACCGGCGGCCACCAGATCAGGATACAGCCGACGCCCATCACGTAGCAGTAGACGATGATGAAGAGAGCCACGAGGGGGCCCCAGTGGCACAGTCTCCGCAGGTCTCGCCAGTCAATCCTTGGTGCCATGTTCTGTTCTGATGACGAACACAAACACTTGTCAGATGGCATAGTAATTTGTTATGGACGCAGCTATTGACAGGATGTTCCTGTCAACAGCAACAGCGATTTGTTATAGAGTCAGCCAGAGTATCAGGAAAGCCTTTCATGGATGACTGG
Organism: Branchiostoma floridae x Branchiostoma japonicum; assembly: GCA_013266295.2. Lineage (NCBI taxonomy): Eukaryota > Metazoa > Chordata > Leptocardii > Amphioxiformes > Branchiostomatidae > Branchiostoma > Branchiostoma floridae x Branchiostoma japonicum. The sequence goes on along the minus strand of CM023837.1, from coordinate 4,760,213 downwards.
CCAGGCTGAATATAGATTCAATAGTATTATACTCTATTCAGTATTCTATTAGAAAATACAAAGAACCAATTGAGGTTCAATTTCATATGAATTATTCCTATGATCCACTCTAATCTACTCTACTCTACACTATGTATAATAAGTCCTTCTTGATATAGAGAAGACAAGTTATTTGGTTAGTATAGAATCACGGGACTAGCATTGACCATGGGTATGCAGTATAGGCCATATGGCTGCATGAATAAGGACACACAAAAACACGACAGTGTACCAGTATACTGAAGCAGTCAGATTTGTAGTGGCAAGGAGGGAGGGGCGGTGGTTTTGTGTGTGTGATATATGTGACGATCGGGCCTACCCTTGTGTGTTCCCCACGGCCACTGGGACTCGACGTCAGCCGTCACCGTCTGCGCGTGATCAGTCCTGGTCTGGGGCGGAAACGCCACCTTGAAACAGCAGAATAAAGACAGGAAACTTCAAAAACATCCTCCGCGTTTCGTTTCCTTTCCCAAACAGGTGTGTCTTTGACCTTTGACATGCGACCCGGCCCCGACCGTTAGTCGAAGGATTTCGCTCCGTGATTTGTCCCCGTTTGCGCTTCTGTCCATCTTTTGGTCTAACTTCAACTTTGCTATATTAATCTGAATGTGATATCGTGAAATTGTGTAAAATTATACCGGTTTTGTCCAATCAGGGAGCTCGTCTCTGGCGGATCGGAAAATTAGCTGTCATCGATGTGCGCATGCTCTCTGTGCGAGAATGACAACAAGATGGCGGAAGTGTGAGGAGTGTCCCAGCCCTTTGTCCGAACCGGGGCCTTTTCCTTAGTTTTTGCCCTTTCTCTGTGGGTCAAGAACACCCATAAGCAATCCGCAGAGATGGCGGAACGGGTGGAATGGGTGGAAATCATCGAGCCGAGGACTAAAGAGCACATGTACGCCAATTTGATCACGGGCGAGTGCGTGTGGGATCCTCCGCCCGGCTGCAAAGTGAAGCGAACCAACGACAATCAATGGTGGGAATTGTTCGACCAAAACACCGGAAGGTTTTACTACTACAACGCTACGTCTCAGAGAACTGTGTGGCATCGCCCGCAAAATGCCGACATCATACCGCTGGCCAAACTACAGACTCTTAAACAAAACACAGAAGTGCGCGAAGAGTCGAGTCCGGATGACGATCGGCCCAGGAAAGTCACTTGCGAGATGTCCACCCAAACCTCCCCGGACGATCTGGACGCAGAGAATAGTACCGTGCCGTTGTCGTACGAAGGGAGGTTCGCGAGCTCGCCGAGGTACCGCAGGGGGACGGACTCCCCTTCCACCCGAAGACACGAACGGTCCGAAAGGCAGAGACGGAGCGAGCGACGGAAACATAGCATGCAACAACAGACATCCGCCTCCTCCCCTGAGACGCCTAGGGCGGAGAGGCCCAGAATTAAAACTAACGGGACACACCAGTACAGAGGAAGTGAAGCCTCCCTTGCTGCTAAGAGTGCCATGAGCCCCAGAGTGTCACACAAACCAAAGTTCCCGCAAACGTCAAAACGACAGTATCTCGCCCGACAACAGGCGCAAGCGGAACGGGAAATGCGGGAAGGCCACACTAGTCCATACAGTACCTCAGACGGGAGTGAACACTCCACGCCCTCCAATAGTCACAGTCGACAGGGTAGCAAGTCGTCTCTACAGAACACCTCGTACACGGTAGATGGCAGGATGGTCTCGCGGAAAGCCAGTGTTACATCGCAGCACGGCACGTCGCAGGGTTATCCCATGGAGACATCAGAGGGGTCGCATAGTCGCCAGGGTAGCATGAGGTCGCGTAATCGTGATGACGAACCAACGTACGTCAACACGGAGTTCCTCGCAAGGATTGCAGCTCCCACCGAGCCGTTGACAGACTATCCCAGACAAAAAACGACAGGGCAGCAAGTTTCGCAGGACACACAGTCGTACTCATCTTCGTTCCAAACGGACCAGTACCAGTTTACCACATTTGGGCACAGTAGACAACGTGGTGCAGTGGGAGACGGGCAGGTCATCGCCAGTCCGCGGATGGGCGTGAGTGTGGTAGATAGAGAGCAGCAGTACACGAGCCACAGCAGGCAGGGCAGCGTGTCATCCTCACATCAGCGGGACATACCCGCCAGTCCGACCATGGGACACTCCCACATGCAGGTGTCTGTCACGTCCAGTTTCGCTCCAATACGACAAAGTCCTGGAAGTCCCATCTACTCCCACTACTCGCATGTACCAGGAAGCCCCAGTTTATCACGTAGACATGACAGGGAAACACCTGATAGCCCAATCCTTGTTCGTTCACACCTCTCTGCGCCGGGAAGTCCAAGCTACTCTGACCCTGGTGACCATTTCTCCGCCAGGAAAGATAGTTTTGTTGCCTCCCAACAGTCCTTACATAGCAATGCGAGTAACTCTCTCCGCGATGGGAGTTTCGAATACGAGAGTGATGGAGTTTTCAGTAGTCCTTCCCCCGGGTCAAAGATGATACACGAGAACACGGATCCCAACTCATGGCACGCATCGCTCAGAAGAAAGAAGTCTGATAGCTCAGCGATGACAGCACTAGAGAAGAGTCAGTCTCTTCAGAGTAACATTTCTCCCCCTCCCCCACTCATGCAGTCCCAGTCTGTGGATCTGTCTGTCAAAGACGCCCCAAACTTGTTTCAGCACGACCCTCGCTCCTGCACGGTGCCAGGAATGGCCAGGAGATCGTCCGCCACAGCCATATCACCGCCAGGTGTGTTCAGGAGCAAGCCATCGTCAGAAAGCGACATCGAAAACTTCGCCCAGGAGCACTTGGCCATCCCAAAGAAGGGCATCTTCAAAAAGAAGGTGTCGGTAGCCAGCATGTTGTCCTGGAGCAAAGAACCCATCAAGCAGCCACTCATTGTGACGGAAGACAAGATACTAAAGAAAGAAGCAGTGGAGCTGTTCAAGTTGATACAGGTAAGGTAGTTTTAGATGTTGACAGCCAGTATGATTTATCCTTTCAAGTTAACATGTATATCCTCATCATAAATACATAATAAATACATGCTTGGCAGGCTGGCTGCCGGGTATGTGTATGTCAAGCTGAAGTACGATTGGATGGTTGGTTATCGCGGAAAAACATTCATACCGGTAAATTAAAAATGAAAGCCTATGATTCGATGTTATCTCTCTTTATTGTAGAGCACAGTCCTAGTGACGCATTGCATAGGTAATGCAACTTACGGTAGAATTGAAAATTTATTGGGTCTATTTGTGTTGGTGAAGTGACAAGGTTTACTTTGTGTTTATCTGTTGTCCTAGGGAATACTTGTGGGTAGTAAGTTATTATTGGAGCCCAGTGGGACTTTCCCTGCACCCATGTGTGTGGGCCCCCTCCCCTTATACAGAACCGTGACTGACATGTCCCTTATTTAGACTCTTACTAACACCTGTCTGTGTTTGTTCCCCATTGACAGAATTGTTTATTGGTGTGTTGGGTAAGAAATGTCAAGATACTTGAGTGTAGTGCCCTCTCAGAGCTCAAAATAATGGGTGCATATGCACTTTTGTGTGCCCAAAATTGGAGCTGTGCACCTAATTTTTGACTGTGAGTGCACCAGTGCACATAGATATTTGTAGTTCTAAGTTTATATACCTCAAGGTATTTGTAGTTATTTTACAGCATGTTCTTGACATTTAAGTGTAGGTAGTAGTAATAGTAGTACTAGTATCCAGTCTTTAAGTGTCAGAAAGAATCCTTTGTTGTATTACTTGAAGTTAGTAACTTAGTCATACAATTTCAGGTTCAAGCTCCGAAGAGAGTCTGACTCAGTAAATGTTTGTAAGAGGTTTTGATGACATTTATATGCTGTGCACCCCAAAATATCTCAGTACACCTAAATTTTTTGGTAGGGTGCACCAATGCACCTAGTCCCCCAAAAGAAATTTTGATCCCTGCCTGTGTATTGTGGTACCCTGGCGTGTGGCACCTCCTTACATATCCACATAGGTAAAACAGCACACGTGCAGGGTCACGGTATTGAAACGCGGGGTCGCGGTGTTTAGATTAGCACGAGCAACACGGTAAAGATATTGCTCTCTCTGGGTCACCGACCTATTCACTGAAGCATCCTTGAGAATTTGGTCAGGTATTTCAGTCAAGTCCCAGCTGCCAGTTGGCAAAGTTGCACAGGGTGGAAAAATAGGAGAGAGAACACAGGACATCTGTGACTAGTGCTGCGTACCGGTTCGCTGGACCGGTTCAGGACCGGACCGAATGTTTCGGTTCAAGTCCAAAAAAACCGAAACGTTGAGAACCGGTTTTGGACTTGTTAAAAAAAAAGCACTAACATACATTCCAGTGTTTAAAATACCCGGTCTCGCAGTCTCGCCGCGCAAGTAATTTTTTCTGTGCGAGACTATTATTCCGAAAGCCAGGTTGCCCGGAGCGCAAGTTATTTTTACAGCGGCTGGGTTTACGGCCAGCGGCTTCTGAAATAAACAGTGCCGCGGTCCCGCCTGCTTGATTTCGCCCCGGTCTGCTTGCGGTAACAACGACCCATTTTCCATTGAGAAATGTTCCTTGAGAAGTTTCGTCCGTAGTCAAGTTGCTTTAATGCGCCTATAAACGCAAAAATTCATCCGAAACACGCGGCACTGATCGGCCGGGACGAACGAAAACATTAGCGGCCATCTTAAACCTCGCGAACTCACGTTAGATCTCGCAAAAACACACGAGGAATACGCAACGCCCCTAGCGACATTGGTGAGACTGCAGCCTAGTGCAGGGTTAGATATCGGTAGAGAGCCGATAATGAAACAAATTAAATCTAGCACCGCGTTTCCACCGCCATTTTATCTCTTGAGGCGAAATTAAGTACTTCTTTGCTGTTGTTGCTATAAAAAAATTGTACTATTAAAGCTGAAAAAGATTTTTTCTTAATTTTTAAATTATACACTGTATAATACTAGTAGCTTAATAATATGTGTTTACTACTGAGTATAATAATACAGTATTCATTGACTCATGATTATGAAACACCCATATTAGTAATTAGGTCTATATACATTGCATTTGTAGTTCAGCAGTCAGCTCAAATTAATCCAAGGCTTTAGGTAGGCAAGTTGCTTTGCTTACATCATGCCATGGGTTTAGGTCCGGACTTGCAAGTCCGGACCTGAACCTAAACCTCTGGACTCGAGTCCGGACCTGAACCTGAAAATTGGTTTAGGTATGCAGCACTATCTGTGACTGGTTTGTTTCTCAGTTTGATAAAACATGTAACCACAGCAAGAGAAAGGACAACTCCCTCAGGCATCCATATGTCCAATGCCCTTGTTACATAAATAGCAAGTCCTTTTCCTATTAATGGGCAATGGAATATGTTTCCTGTACATATCGTACTACTGTATTTCTGAGTGCACATGATACATGATAGAAAAGGAGGATTTTTTTTCTCAGAAATTTTTCAAAAATCTACAGGCAGTCCCGGCAGATGTCGATTCTCATTTGTATTTGTGAGGGGATTTATGGGGGTTTTGGGAATGGGTGGTAGTTTCTGAATCTGATGTCACAGTGTAATTGACCAGAACGGCCATCCTCTTGCCCATATATGGAGTCTGCCAGACAGCCACCTGATTCTGAGGTGGAGCCCATTTTGAAGTTTTGAAGGGGGAAAAAAATTTACAAATTCCAAACATTCCAAACTCCCTGTAAGGAAATTTTTATCACCCCAGTAACTCTTCTCTTAATCTTATTAAAAACAAAAAATTGCCAATTTGTTAATTCCAAGATTTTGTACCTGGAATTATCTTCCTAAATTGAAAACGAACAAACACTCCTACTATATTCACATATAGTTTAAACCTTTAGAAGTGTGACCCTTGCCTATCAATTTATTGAATCCACTCATGATGACAGGGGTAACAACTGGGCAAAATTCAAATTCCAGTCTAAACATTTTTTGTAACAGTTGGTCAAATGGACAAACCATCTGTGTCCAACATGTCCCTACACAATTTTCTAAGTTGGCATCTGTATGTTGTAGATATGGGGCTCTGTGTGACAGATGTTATATGTGAAAGTCCCAATGAAATGAACAGTGCAAGGCCTTTTATTAATGAATTGTCAGAGCCAGCTAGTATGAGAAGGCCGGTGAAATATGTCTCATTCATTCTGTAGAATTACATGCCTCCAGGCAGAGCACCTAATTAATGCGCAGATCTGCCAGCATGTTAGCATCATCACCCCATTTCCCTTTTATGACAGAGCTACAACTTAATTGATTACCTCTGTATATTTGCATGATGTTTGCTTGCAAAACAATCAACTGGGAGTATCAATGTGCAAAAAACTGGTAGCAAAAATGAGAAAATTCCTCGTCTAAAAATCCACTCGTCGATGTAGTTTCTGACTCACCTTGATGGTAATAATAGTTACTTTGGCACCAGAGGAATCATTCTTAGGTTGTATTTTGCATAGCCCCAAATGGTGTACGGCGTGACAGACCATTATTTGTCCACTTGGCAATGTGCCCTTGCCGAGCCAATCCAACCAGGATTTCAATTCCACCTCCACCACTGCCGTTCCCCCTGTATTTATGTAATGACTTGGTGATGGATGTGTTCACAGTAAGACCTTCATATGAAGCATGTTAAGTATGCCAGGTTGCCTCTGTTGGCCATGGTAACCAGGCTCCTATGTCCAGGGAACATGTCTCTACAGACCTACACATGGGAACCCTTGTTACTATCCCAAGGATGTCTGCCCAGAGCTCAGCAGTGTTCCCCACTTTGCATATCTGAAGGATGGCCCTATTGTTTGTTGCAGACACCTGCGCTATTTCATTTGACTAAGATGCTATTCTATTAGAATCATTCAATGTCTCGCTCTTAATAACGTACTGTAAATCTTGAAATGTTTGCGTTGTTTTTTTCGTGATGATCTCTTAGTCTTACTACTTACTGCATATCAAGGCACTGCAAATATGTGTATTGTATTTCTACTGTATTACAGAGTTGTTTCATATCAAAGGTTTTAAGTTAACCCAGAAAAGGCACAGGAATACTGGAAATGCATCTCTTTTTCCTTGGACTATAACCATATGGTTCACAAGAAAATGTGTTTTTACATCAACCCTCTCCTTTGTCTACCTAATAGCATTGTTCAGACTAACAATTTCGATCAGACTAATGTTATAGCTGCAAGCTAGCAGCACAGGTCAAGACAAAGATTATTATCTGTCGGAGGTTGGCAGCCATCAATAAATCCTTGATACAACAACGGACGACTGGGTAACGTTGTCGTCATAAAATCCAGGTCGCTCTATTGTCTGCTGTAATAATGCCTTTTCCTTTGAGTACTGGACCGGATCTCAATTTACACAAACCACTGTTTAGACCCTGTTATTAGTACACATACATGTATGCTGTATGCGCTGTGTGTGTGCACTGAATTCTGATTTACATAGCTTATTGATTTTTGCAGGCATGAGTCCTTATAGACAATCCCTATTGATTTGTATGAGAAAGATTACCAAATTTGTGGAAGAATAATTTGTGGAAGTTGTTGTCAACATGCTTTTTGTATCAATAGTATTTTGTATGATTAATGATTACTAGTTAAACTTAAAGTCTAGGTTATAGTGTGAGTCATTTCCTGACAAAAGTATCTTGTGGAAGTGTTTTTTTCCTGGATGTGTTTGATTATGAAGTCCAGAAGGTAACCCATGGAGTATGGGAGGTGTTTATGGACAGGAGCCAGACCAGACAAATTCACTACAGATGTGTGGTCTTTACTGGTCAGTCTGGTACCACACATTTCCCACGTCTTCTGTTTTATGCATTTCCTCGAAAGTCCATCAAAAACCATGTTCAAGGAGTGGTACCACCTTTAATCCGTTATTGTAAATTGATTTATTTTCACTGGGATTTGATTTCACAGAAGGAGGGGAAAGGAGGTTTTCGCAGTGGTTTTATGATGCAGTTCATGGTCAAATGCAAAGCAATAATGTAGCACAGAAACGTATTAATGGCATCATAATTTCATATGCAGTACAGAGGCACCGCGAAAATAAAATAGCCGTTAGGTACACATCCCTAGTTTGTAGTGATGTAAGAATTGAGTTAGAGGTTAGTGGTAGATTTAGAAATTACAGTCTTTAAGACTAAGTCTTGTTTAAAGCAGTTCTAAGTTCCTATCCTGTTTCAGGCAATTTGTAACTGAATTGCTCTACATCTATAATTATGCCTTTTTGTGTGGCCATCCTGTCCCTTCTGTCTGGTTTGATCCCCCATAACAAGATTCCGCTGTCTCTGCGAAGCTCAGACTTTCTTTGATAAATGTATGGCAATGGTTACCTTAAGAATGTCACCTGTGCCTTAAAGCTACTGGTGTGGATCGTCCAGACTGTCAATTAACATACCAACGTCACCTTGTTTCCGGTAAGGTGTTGTTCTCAACTAGCTGAAAGCTCACCAAGAATGTTGTTAGTGTCATCGCAGACTTGTTCAAAGAATAATTAGAACAGAAAATAAAGTTACCCATAGCAATACTGTAAATTTGCTTATTTTCACAGGGACTTAATTTCGAAGTATAGGAAAGGAGGTTTTGGGGGGTGTTTTAAGTTTGAAATTAAAACGTAAAACATGAAAATATTTGAGGAACATGCAGCCACGCTCTCATTGGTCAAACCTTTAACTGCAATTCCCTCATTCGTTGAATTGCTAATTGTGATGGACAGTCAGGGTCTGTCTACATGTATTCCTTTCCTGAAGGCACATGGGGTTGTGGGATCAGACCAGGGATGTAATTATTAGATCCATGTGGTGAAAGGTGTTGCCTCAAGAAACATGAACCTGACCTGGAGGTCATCCTGCTGTGTTCCCCCTGGTTTTAGGGCGATTAGCAGCTGTGAGTTGAGAATAGTGATGTATAGGATAAGATTTTAGCATTAGTGAATATGCAAGTTTTGTGTGTAGCTACAGCTCTATGAACTAATAATTTCACTTCTGACTGACATTTAGAATAACCTTTTTTGTCGTCTTTGAATAGAAGTGTTTGATCTCTTGACAATTGGGTGGCAAGTGGAAATGGTATTTGTGTGGTAATTTCAAAAGGTTAGTCTCAACAAGTATAGGCAAGTGTGTGCCACTGTGGGTCTAGTTTCAACAGTAGATCTGTAGAACATTGGGACATACTGTAAATTCATTTATTTTCTCAAGGACTTATCGTGGTAACAGGGGAAAGAACTCTTTTGCAGTGGTGTCAGTTCGAAGTTGAAGCAATTCTGTAGTACTGTACAATAGAAATGCATATCCGCAGTGTCTTCATTTAGTGGGTTACCACAAAAACTGCAAAAATAAAACCACTGTGAACATAGCAAGATTTACAAATTACAGTGAATCCAAGGTTTGAACTGTTGAAGATGTAATTCGGTACGTGGATGGTTAAACGTTTTATTGCTGTGTTGCTGCAGGGATACATGGGCGACCGCAAGTGTAAGGGTACGTTGGACGAGATCGCCTTGGAGCTGACTACGAAAGGATGGAGCACCGCGGTCGTCCGGGACGAAATCTACATCCAGCTCTGCAAGCAGACGACAGAGAACAAGAAAGCGTAAGTGCAGTCACTGACACTGTTTATTAATAAGTGGGTTCATAGTTCCAAATGTGCATTTTTACTTCCAGGTATGGAAGTATTGTTTTGGGTGGCTGGGCTGTAGGTTTGTGTATCAGGACCAAATCTTCCAGCAAAGAAGGGGCGTCTTACAATGCAAACACACCTGCTCCTGAAATTTGTCTGCATTTGCATAGAATTTCCCGTAGGACCCTCAAGAAGACAACATGGAAACATGGAGAAATATGTTTAAAGTTGCAAATCTTGTATTGAGAGAGAGGAAGAAGATAACAATGTATAGGTTTAGATTGTTTCCATTTTGCGGGCAGTGTTACAATGCAGATTGTTTGGCTGTAAACCGCTGCAGTGAGAGGGGTACACAAAGGGGGCAAACGGAATTAGTGTAGAAACAAGTAGGGCACATTCTGTGTTGTTTGTCAGCCACCCACAAGACAAACAACCTGAAGTGGTGCAGTGTTTGAACAGACCCTGATAGTGATGCTGGTTACAGCATGTGCAGGGACCACGCCCTTCTACAAGACTCAGCATTAGACTTAGAGCTTACATGTCATCAATAAACATATCCTGTCAATCACACTTGGCAGTTCAACCAATGAGAGAATGGCTGTACATTGTAATAATTTGTATGTCTGTCAAATATTTTTATGTTTTTTATTAAATGCATTTCTATGTTTGATGGAGTTGGGCGAGACTATACGATCAGTCTATTCTGGTAATTGCAAACGATTATGTGGGCTGTGTCTGCATAAGATGCACAATATGTAAGGCACACATTAATTTATGATTGCATTTATAGCTTCGTATACTTTGCAAATAGCCTACCATAAATCGTTTAGATTTAATTCTGTAATACAAGGGGAAAGGTGGCATTCATGGCTGAAACCACAGCAAATATTTCACAAATTACAGTACTTTTTTCTGATAGTATACCACATGTTTCATGCTGCCATGTAATATAAAGAAATTTATCCATGATGAAGAAAGAGGTGTGGTAGGTTTTTGCTATGATAAAAAAGGACACTTATTTGATACCAGCTCTATACAAATCAGAGCTGTCGTCCATTGACTTTTGTCCTTTATTTTGCATCCAAAGTTGCATGTACCAAATTAAACATTGGATTAGGTCCAGTTATTGAAACTGCTAGAAATAGGTCCTACTGGACATTGGTGGTATGGGTAAATTGGATTTGTATGTGTTTCGCTCTACTTGCACTGGGGAAAAATTAACCTGGTACAATGTATTGGATTGGTGGAAACGGATACACATCACATTTACATTTTCACCCTCCCCAAATGGCCCAAGTCTATGTGTTATAAAGACTATCACCTGCACATTCAAAGTCTTTGTAATATTGCCCATAGTTATCATATTATCAGACGTACACCTTGCACGATAGCCTGTTCTTGTACATTAGGCATATAAGTTATAACATATTATATTATAAGGGTTCTTTTCCAATACTACAGAAATAGCAACATTTAATGACATGGAGGTCCTATTTCAAAGGGTTGTGTCCTGAATCCTGCCATCTGTTAGGACTTGTTCCTCAACATGAGCAGGAAGAATGAACTGTGTTTTAATGTTTGTCAGTGATTATATGTTACTACATTATAATTATGCCCCTGTCATACCTTAGGGGCAGAAGATACATTGAACAGTTGTAGCTAAATGGCTTTTATCTATGTTTGCCCTCATTGCTAGTTAAGTAATGAGAACTAATGATCTATAATTAGAAGGTCTGTATTTTGTCACTTAGAAATTGTATAATTAAGCTTAGAAGAATGTATTTTCAAAGCTCTATCCTATTGTCATTGGTTCAGGTTTTTTTTTTCTGGGTAGGCATCGATTGTTGATGCACTGAATCCTCCTCTAGTGTTCTGGTCCAATTCATCACTATGTTTCAGTCCTTCCTATTGTTATGATAATGAGCAGCTGCTCTTTGCCGGAACATCCCTTGTCTCAGCCAATCAGAAGTACAGAAATACGTCACATGACCAACAGCTATTGTTGCCGTGTCCTGAAGGCCTCCTCTGCACCTGGCGTGTACAATATTTCATAGCTTTGTTGGTATGTTGTGTTTGTTAGGGGAAGTGGAATTCCTGAATACTGTTGTAAGGTTGGGAAGGGAGGAACAGATGGGAGGGTCACCGACCCACAGTTCAACCGGACATGGACGAGGCAAAGGGTCGCTCATTAAAACAAACCATGTCCTGAGCTTGTGTTGGTATCTATGGGGACGCTATATCCGAGTTGCTGGGGTAACCAAAACCAGTGCGCAAATACTGGATGTCCAAAGCAGCCAAATACATTTCATCTCCAACTTCCAAGTGATGCTTTAAGTTAATAATTAAGGAAGAAGTGAGGTATTTCAAGAAGCCGCCCAAATATGCTTCCAAAAATTTTGAAAAAAAGAAAACCACACTCCCAAAATCACAGAACCCACACATTACGGAAAAAGGGTTCTTCGTATTCCACTGCTTCTAAAGCAGATCCCAACAAGTATAGAATTAATATGCAGAACATTAGCATTTAAAATTAGAGGAACCACATGCCCCACGGTGTCATTATTTTTCATTAATTTTGTCATTTGCCTCCAGACAAAAACCTGCAATAAACTTGTCTTTTATATTCAGGTTTTCCCATATTGTAAAGCTTACTCATGTGACTGATGTAGTACATGTAATGCCATTTGATGCTCCGATATTGTGGACTATGTGGGAATATAATGTGTAACACATGTAATGAAAGCATAGTAAAAAGTCCAACATGCCATCTAATCTGTCTAGATTATGTAGGTACAGGTCAGGGTCTGATAGGCAATGCACTTTACACCTCAAATTTTTCCATATCAAAAACTGTGTGTTAGTACATGTAGGCTGTAGGGCGTTCTTGCAACTGTTTTGGCAGTGATGATGGACGATTTGAAAATTTAATCAGATTGTCCATCTTTCAAATACACCCAGTTTCCCCAGAGATGAATTTTTCAATTAGAGCAATTCACAAGTTGTGCCAAATATCTCGTGAAGTGTCAATGGGTGATCTGAAATGCACCTTGTGAAAATATTTGTATTCCGTATCACTGGTATATTGATGGCAGGTTTGTGATATGAAGGTACTGTATTGATATGGTGAGACTGGGGTGCAATATTGCAGTGGTAGGGCAGTATATGATCAGGGCTCGAAATACCACCTGCATATGCAGGTTAGTGCAGGTAAAATGGGAGCTGTGCAGGTATTTCTGATGTTTACCAGCACCTAACCTGCACTGGGTAATGTACTTGGTTTATATGTACATGTAGGTGTATGTGGATTTTTATTTGCTGCATTCACTGTTACCACCTATGAAGTGTAAAAGAAACAATGGAAATGGTTTCTGAACAGTTTTTAGCTCGATCCATACTTCATAAATCCTGAGTGGTGCAGGTAAAATTTGTCTGGTGCAGGTTATTTTCAATGTTACCTGCACCAGTGCAGGTATGGTATTTTAAGCCCTGATATATGTGTAAAACATACTGAACAGGTTGAGTCATACATGTACATTGATTTGTGGAAGATGTCTAAAAGGAATACTTTTACTCTTTGATATGATCCCTTCTGTCACATAACATTTCATTGATAGGAGCAAAGACAGACAAATTATTGAGGGAATAGATTTTGAAAATGACTACCAATAATATGTAATATTTGAGTAACGAAAATAATAATTAACACAGGAAATTAGAAATGTTGTTGTTGTGACTTACTTTGAAAGACCTTGAAATTATACAATGAAAGTTTTGAAACAAAACTTTGTTCAGCTGCACTTCATGAAGGTCGAGTGGCCAAGCAGCACAAAACAAATCGTGGCATCACAATACTGGTATTCAACAAGTACAATTAATAATGAACTTACATGCACTTAACAGAATGCTTCTGGCATGTTTGTATTCAGATGACAACTCTTGATGGAAAGTCCACCTTATGGATTGGGAGGCTATTAGTGTAGTCTAGAAGAGTTATCGTTCAATCTGACCATGTCTGGGGGGGGGGGGGGCACAGATAGCAGGGACAATCTAATATACATGCTTTTAAGGCTGGAGCTGGGAACCTGGGGGAATCATAGTGTATGGTAGAAGGAAAAATATAGCACAGCCCATAATATATGTACAGAGTCATGTAAATGTGTCTGGGAGTAACCATATTTAAGGTAAGCTACGTAATTATCTGAAGAAAATATTTTATGATAGGTAGAAAAATTGGTAGAATATATTATTGTTAAATTGTATTACAGTCAAAATGAAATAAGTCTGCAATTTCTAACCAGAGCCCATACAGTTATGGTAGGTTTAATGTATGTTATTGGCTAGTGTAGTGGTTTGGCTAGCAGACACGAGATGGACACAGGGTCGAGAGGTCACAGGTTTGATTCCTGGCACTCTGAGTCCTGGCTAGACATTGTGTCATTGGGAAAAGCACTTTACAAGACTTTCTACACTGTACTCAGGTGTAAATGGGTACCTGACCTTAGTTGGGTTAGTAAAAGGCTGTGCAAAGCAAGGAGATCTGCCTCCCAAAACTGTACGCTAGACACAGTGGATTTAAACAACCCTACCCACTGCCCCTGTGGCCTCTAAAAGGCTATGGGAGCTTTACCTTTTGTAAAAAAAAAACTATATACAGCACATCCCTGATATTCTGTAGAGGATGGTTCGTTCCATACATATGAAGAAGAAAAGAAGGTGTCCAAGATACTTGTATTGTAAAAGGTTCTTGTCTGTCGCTGGGAATTTGTGGAAGGCCATGTGGAGAAATGGCAGGCTGACATTTCTTCATGGGGCCAGGGTTAAAGGTCAGAGATAATGCTGTTGGCATGAGTCTGTATTTGACAGTGGTGTCAGTATTTGTCTTGAAACGCATCCTTTACCCAGATGTGGTCCTCCCTCACCCCCAAAGGTAAAGTGATTTGATTTGTCCTCACCTAATTGCAAATGGGAAAAGTTGTGTGTCACACTGAGGTGGGAAGCGGGTTCTAGTCGGGAAGGTGTATATGTAGCCTGATTAAATCGTGCACTTAGCAGTCCTCTAAACGATACTATAAATCACGATTTTGTTCGCGGTACTTTTATATTCGCGGTTTTTGCTATCACTTCTGTACCGTGAACTTATCATTGCCATAAACAAATAATTCGCCGACTTTCTTTTTGCTGCACCTGCAGCCACTGCGAATGTATAGTTCCACGAACATGTCCATTTTTCTCAGACCGCGAACTTTTGCTACCGTGAACATAAAGTGATTTACAGTAGTTCCTCAAGGTAAACACCTATAAGCTGGGGGATTCGGACCGTCCTATAATATGGCAAATGTTATCAACTGATATTCGATTAGTCCGAAGTTTGAGCCTATAGTTGCTAAGAGTTATTATGTCTTGGTTCTGATCAAAACTTCAGTACATATATTTCTGCTTCCAGCCACTGTAATTGTGTAAATTCATTTTATTTTCACAGGGACTTAATTTTGCGGTGGGAGGGAAAATGAGATTTTTTTTGTATTTCAAATCCATGGTTGAAACAATTCTGTAATACAGTAATAATATAATGGAAATACATGTTCGCAATGTCACAATTTTGTGGCAGAGAGGTTAATGCAAAAGTGAAATCATTGCAAACATTTCCAGATTTATACATGTAAGTTATGGCGACTGAGTAGGAGGAACGGGTAACAGTGCACAAGAAAAATATGAGTGCACATCATCATATGAGGAAGGGAGGAGGTATATAGTTTGAACTTGCAAACAGCAATCACATGGCAAGTGATTCCATGCTAGTAACAGTTAGTATGATTGGAACAGGCACTAAGCAATGAAACTAACATTCATGATGTTGCATCCTTGATTCTATAGTCGATTTGATTTGATTTTAGATCCTCGCATATCTTTGTAGCTTAGTGCTATTCAGTGCACTCTCCTGAGCAACACAACTAGATGCATCACTCAAACTATAACATTTGAACATTAACTGCCACAAATGATAGCTAGGTTTTTTAATTATGTCTCCCAGCCAATCAGAACTTGCTAGCAACCACTGACCATTTCTCCTTAATTTGCCCTGTTGTTATAGTAACAGCAGACATTCCTCCGTAAATTTGAAACAAACTGCTTTGCTCCTGTTATTGCTCTCATCTCAGTAGTTGCTAGGCAGCAATTTCTCCCCAGCCTAGTTTAATCGCCATGTTTTTTTCTTTTCTGCTCTCTGTAGTCTGCAGCTCATCTTGAGTCATCGTTTACGGAGGCGTATTTGAACATGTACTTGAGCGACTGTCAGTTACAATTGAAGATGTTGTACAGAGCCAAAAGGAAATCTATTCCCAGCCGTCAGTCAAGTTTGGGTTTTTGGCAAGAGAGTGGGAATAGTCACTTAGGGATGGGCCGAGTTCCCAGATAAGATCATCAAAGGAGAAACCACCACCCTTTTATTGTATTAACTGCCGGAAACGGTTGAAATCATTAGTCTGGTGGAGAGGAGGTGGTATTCTGACCATCAGTGCAGTATCTGTAGATGGTTACAACACAAATCAGTTGCCAACAAGAAATCAGTTATTTCAGATTTCGGCGACATATTGGGGGTTTTCTTGAATTTATTGGAACAACTGAGGAGATTGTATGATGCACTAAAATTGGGACTAGGACAAAAATGTGCAGCGATGGAGAGTCGCTTATGCACCCCTCAGCTTCCTGAATTCCCCCATGTCAACCTCTAAAAAAGGTCTATTTCCTGCAGACTCCCCAGCCAGATTCTGGGACCTTCAAGTTCACCCAATTTCCTATGTCTGACCTTTTGACTTATTCCTCCTGTCAATCTTCATCCCACCCATGTGCAGTAAACTTACTCTGGACAAACATATCCACAAACCCACTGAAAACAATTTTTTAAATGTAGTATGGTTATTTATTTCATGGTGAATCTACATGTAGTTGTGTTTAGTAGATACGCTATGAATGTTAGGTTGAGGATTAGTAAGTATTTCCAAATGCAAATGAACTGTGTCTGAACATTATGATTATGACAAATGTATCAGAATTCTTAAATTTGACCCCACCCCTTTGGTCATGAGACGGTTGATGTTAAATGATTGATAGAAGATGACAGTTAAATGGAGGGTCATCCCCCTTTGACATTAGAGCAAGGAATGATGGGTAATGTAGTATTCTTTTTATAGTAGGGGTCAAGGATAGGACAACTTTGATGTTACCCAAAGATGACAGACTCTGAGTTTTCCTCTTGTGCTTAGAGATAATATCATTTTTATGGTATAGAGTCCAATCAGTTATGTCCTAAATTGATATTTTCCTTTAGAATTATCGTTCTCACATGCCAAGCTGCATAAGTGAAACTAAAAGGCTTTTTCCAAAGTTGGTTTTTGAAGATAACAAATCATTTTCTGAAGAAATATTCCCCATGGTCAGCGCTTTGAAATAATCTGGCATTGATAGATATAGAGCATTTCTGGTTCTTTTGCTGCTTTAAATCCCAAAAGCCTAGAATGTTTCAGTTAAAGGAATGACCATACAATCTGAATAGAAGCTTCAATTTTATCTAGTTAAAGCAGGCAGTCTAACATATTTGTCTGGTATAGAGCTAAGACAGCACATTTCTCTTCCTCGCTTTTACAAATGCATGAGCTTAGGATAGTACCCCATCACGTCAGCAATATTACCTGCTGTATGTCATGACAAATGAGCTGGTCTAGGAGGAAGGCATTCAGATCTGTCAAGCTAAAGAAAGTATCAGGACCTGACTTCAACTGAAATGTACACACAACCCCAGCATAGTATCATTCTTCATCAGAGGCACCCCTGGGCTATTAATATTATATAGCATGATGTTTTCATCTTTGCACTGTTGAATGTTTGGATTTTTACTTTCAGGTACAGACAGAAGTTGTTGAAACAATTCAGTAGTAGTACAGTAGTAATACAGTGGAAACATATTTGCAGTGCCATGATTACGCGGTAAAGAGGTTACTGTGAAAATAAAACCATTGCAAGCATTTCCAAATTTACAGTAGCATGTATGATGTACATGTTGGCCCTGATGCTAACTGGCCTGTACAGGCCCTTGGCAACAGTCTGGATTCCAGGTTAGCCAGGAGTCCTGCTAAGATATGACCCTCCCAGATATGGTATCTCTCTGTTATGCCAGGAAGATGTCAGGAGAGCCTAGATACCAGGCTGTTTCCAGGGCCTACCCAGCCTAGCTCCTTGGCTTCTGGGCCAACAGCCACCCAAGGAAATCTACACCCTCCCCCTGAGTTAGATCTAACTTAGGTCTAACTCAGGGATGCTGTGGTAAAATGTTTGTGGGAATATGTCCCTAGAGCCAAGGAGCTGGCCTGTATAGACACTGGAAATAGGATGGCAGAAAATAGTCTGGCATCCAGGGTAGTATGGCAGAGGTTTCCGGTGTACTGATAGTACAATTGAGAGTCAAAGAACAGATGGGTTATTCACATCTGAACGCCTCGCGCAGCCAGGCTGTAAGTTTGAGAAAAGGCGCTACACCAGTGTAATGTTGTCTAGTTTGTTGATATTATTCAAGCTCTGAAGAGAGGCAGGAACATTAAAATTTGCTAACATGCTTCTTTGTCTTATGTTTTGCAGCCACAATTTTTTTCTGTGCACTAAATTTTAACCTACATGTATTCTCAAAACTGAATTTCGAGCCCTGTAGTACAATGTATATGCCACGGCAAAGAAGGGCTCAAAGACCGAAAGCTGCGGAGATGTTGTAGTACAGATACGATCCCTCCTTGACCCCCCCTCATCAGAACAGGAAGACTGCTGGATGTAGATATCAGCTACAGGTTTGTTCCATGGGCTCTTCTCACTCCAGCCTGTCATATATGATTCAACATTCACAGAGGATTCATTTTTTATCTCTGCTTCTCAGGACTTCAACTGACCTATATATTTAACCTTCCTATTCTTCACTTATCTTGTAAACCATTGAAATTGAATGCATGGGTGAGCCTATGCAGTAAAAGGTTTTTTATGCATATATCGTAAATGACTGCCAAGTACACTTGTCTCTAGCTCTCTAGTGGTATTACCGGTACCATATCTTAAACACACTGTCAATAATATGAATGTACTCGTATAGATTTATGTATAGATTGAAAGATGCAACTATTTCCATTTTTCAGTATGCATCGTCTGCTTTATTTTGTAGTGCAGTTTGCTGTCCTGCTTGTTTCATGTAATGTATATGACAAAAACCAGATTGATAAGAGTTTTAGAATATTGTAATGAATTGATCATAATAATGTCCCTTTGAATCCATTTGTACATTATATTCTAGGTTCTCAGTAATACCATTATAATTTCTAAACATTTGGAACTAAAATATTCAGATTACATCTGTGTGCCAGATCTTTATCATATGATAATGAAACAAAAACAGAATTATCAACAACCACCTGAGATGTCAAACAACAGTCAGTCAGTGCCTTTCATATCGGCCTTTGGTGAGATCTTACAAAGCTTTCTCTCGCCCTGTCACCAATTATTGTACATGGTCCTTTGATATTACACACACACACACCCTATGGTAGCCTAGAAGAACACTCATGTGTGACCGTCTGATTGGCTAGAGTGCTAGCATCCTCCCTTATCATTTCCTCCATGTTTTCCCATGCCTTATATGGTCGTATGCCATATATGGTGGAAGGTGAGGTCTGAATCATTTGTGCCATGTGTAGATAGTTTTATGATATCCTTCCAGAAGTATTAAGCTTCGTATATTAATAAATGCTTTGAAAGTCAATGAAACATACTTCCTTTGAAGAATCCTAAATATTTTGAATATTTTATAATGATAAAGATACAGACTTGTAATATTTTGTTTTGTATAGTATATGTGAACGTCTAATAGTATCAAGAAAGAATAACTACCATGTATACAATGTATGAAGCCAGACACATTGATTAGAAAAATATCTTTATTAGATTCAATCCTAAAAACATAGATTTAGCAAAGATTGAAATAATCAATATGAGACATAACAATATTATTATCGCAGCATATTCTTTACATTCTATGAATAGCTTGCTTTTTTTAGGAAAACCAGAGGTTGTTGTAGGACAAGTGCAACTACACCGTGTCCCAGGAACATGTTGACACTGACAAATGGTCCGACCCTATACCAATATTGTCTCTCCAATTAACAGTTTGGTGCTGACACCTCCTGCCTTTCCCTGCAGCCTAGCTCAGTGCCAGTTAGCCGTAATTGTTTTCAGCCATGCCATTATCATTATCCATTCAGATCGGCTGCATTACTACCAAATTTAATTTTCCCCTACTGAAGGAACCCATTAGAAAGTCAAATTTCCTGGTCATAAAATTTATGCCTGTGTTGGAGGAGATGCTTCCACATTATGTTTTTCCATATATGGCAATTGACCTACAATATACTTAATTGTAAGGCCAAGTCAGTTTAATGTCTTGGTTCTCGGGTTCGCCAGTTAATTTTTTCTGATATGAAAAAATGTAGAAAGAGATTTACCTGTATCATTCTCGTTATGAATCAATACCAAAATGCTCAATATTTGGCACCAAGAAGGTCATAATTATGATTGTCTTTAAAGTTGTTTTAGTTTTTTTCTATTCTGGGCATTTGGTGTAATTTCCTTGGGTGCATGTTGGCCCTGGAGCCCAGGAGCTGGCCTGTGCAAGCCCTGGCAACAGTCTGGTATCCAGGCTATCCTTTCCACTGCCCCCAATGTCCTAACCCTGCCCCCCCCCCAGTCCCCCTGAGAGAACCACTGTCCAGACACACTGAGGCATTCTTCTACATTTCATGGTCCCGATTTCCCAGGAGCAACACAATCACTGCAGCTAAATGGACCCTTCTGTTCATAGCCACACATATCACTGCACCCTTTCATATCAAAAAGGTATGCAGCCAGGGAAAGATTACTATGGCTCATTAAAGACCAAATTCCTTGGAGAAATTAAGTCCTGGGGGGTAAGGTATCCATGGACAAGATAGGACTGATAATACTGATAAGTGTTTTATTAAATCTCGAAATTAAGAGTGGCAAATTTTTATTATGTGTTGGTATTTGATGTTAGCTTATAAGTGACTGACTCTTATATGAATGTGACAGAGAGTATTGGAACTTAGAATTGATTCTCGACTTATTATCTATATGGCACTGTTTGATGATATTGTCTTGACTGGCCAATTGAATATCAGTGTTCACTCAAATAAAGCACACAATCCATTGCTGTAGTTTGAAATCCTGATTCCTTGCATTATAGTTATGGTATGGTTTGCAAGGGACATTTATGACAATGACAATGTTGTACCATAACACCTGGGGTATACACATACGTATGGATATACACGCAGAAAATATATCACTGCTATAAGCGGACTTGATGTTCCTTTACTGCAAATGGGAATTCAAAAATTGTATTATGCTAGCAGTGATATGGACACGCCCTCCACCTTATTTGCATGAAATAGGGCCAGGATGGAATATACGGGCATTGCCACTTCCATTGTAGGGGTGTACAAACTTAAAAATAAACATGCATTCACTTGAAGAAAAGAGCAAAAACAATGTAAAATAACAATGTAAAAAAGTTGGTGGAAAGAAATGAATGGCAACTAAACAAAAACACATCAGCAGTTAATCCAAAAGGAAAATTTGAACCTCTTTTACACCCCTTGGATCTGGTATGGTCAGACCCGAATAGTGTACTTCTTTCTGGGAATGCACTGATGGGGAATGCACTGATGGAAAAGCCATGAAATCACCATGACAGGGAATGGCTCCTGATAGGGGGAGATAGGGACTGTTTTATAGTGTGTCAGACTGATCTTGGGCCTTTCAGATGCCAAGTAGCATGACTGTACAGAGTCAACATTGGTGGAGCCT
This sequence comes from Branchiostoma floridae x Branchiostoma japonicum, assembly GCA_013266295.2. Lineage (NCBI taxonomy): Eukaryota > Metazoa > Chordata > Leptocardii > Amphioxiformes > Branchiostomatidae > Branchiostoma > Branchiostoma floridae x Branchiostoma japonicum. Next base: position 4,738,664 of record CM023837.1, on the reverse strand, counting down.
AGGTTGAAGTTGAGGTTTTGATATGTTTCACATGTCAATGTGCAAGAAAAGTCATGAAATATGGTACCAATGAGGTTTGTTGGAGTAGTTACATTTGTGTATTTCAACCCAAAAGGAGTGAAGAATAGTGTGTTTTTGGCTTGTCTATGTGTGTGGGTGGTATGTATGTGTGTGTGTGTGTTTGTACATACAATTCAGCATTTTATTAAGGCAAAGACTACATCTTTAACTGTTTGTTTAAAAGTCACAATATGATTATTTAAAAAAAACTTGTCAACAGCATCATAGATTTTGATGTGAAAGAAAGAAATTGTTGAACCAGGCATCAATGCAAACAATTTTTAGACATTTTCCCATAGGACCAATTTTTTGTCTACCTTCCTAGAGCAGAAAAACTAGAAATTGATTTCCATCAAGCCAACAGCGACAGTAAATGACTCATCCCTAAATGTCGTGACTACAGATTGTAAGTGCTCTTGTATCCCAGCTAAAAGCTATCTTTCCGTTGCCAATGGTCTGGTATATTGATAGTTGGTTACCTTCAACATCTAATTGTCCTAGTTTTTTTTGCATTGAGGAAATGTACTGTAAATGGGTGCTTGTAGTAATGATCATTGCACAGGGCCAACTCGGTTCTCTTTTATCTTCATTTGGGACAGTCAGCCGTTGAACGCTTGTTGGGTGTTCCGTGATTTGGCGATAAGGCTGGGAAAAGGTCGTTAAGTAGGCGGCCGCAATGCAGCCTTTCTATATAAGGACATGTCCTCGGTTTTTTGAGAGGTTTTTAGTGGGTACTGATTTTCTATTGGTCTAGTATGTCTAGCAGTTAATGCAGGTAGGGATTGTTTCAAAATGACAAAATTAAAACATATCATAAACTGTATAAATGTAGGGTTTGCCACACCCTCATACTAAATTGCATACATTGTTCACATTTTTGAAAAACTATGATTTTATTACCTGTTTTAGGGCCCATCTCATTCATTTGATTGGGGAATTTCATTTGAAAGATTAGGAATCACTGTGTTGAATAATTGATGTGAAGTAAATTGTTGCAAAATGTGAACCATTGCTAGCATGTATGCTATATATTATATACATGTAATATTGAGTTGTAAATGTTGGTTGCGGTGGGAGGGGGGCAGTGTTTCATGTTATATGGACACTACTCGTATCTTATGGTTATGCCGAATGTGCGCTTTGGAAGTGTTACAGCATTTGAAATTAGTTTTCTACAAATTTGGCTGTTGTGAAAAAGGAGTCCAAATTTTCAAATGGTGCCCAATGGGAATAACATCATATCCAACATACACACAAACCCCTGTAACTGCTGCTGAAAGTGAGCATGAAATTGACGACATGCTTTTACTGCAGTTGTAGGGAAAATTTAAGAGGAAGCCTTATGTGTGGGTCATCGATCAAGGTGTGCCCGTATTTCATCCCGCCGGCTTTCCGTACTCAGACGAGATTGGGCCGGATCCACACATCATTACAAGAGTGATGTGGCTAGAATACATAGTATTCCTTCAATAGCATTAGCCTCCGTAGAGTTGGGCTTATAAATGCTTATACATGTGTAATCTGTTTAGTTTCTGACAATGCAAAAGTACCGAGTACAATTAGAAAAAAAAGGATGTTCTAAGCTAAAGAAAGGCTGACTTGTAAAGCCTACTAAGGAGAATACAATATTATCACAATCAGGGGAAAACAGTGTAATTAGGCCAAGTTTTCCGCTACTTCTACTGTCAATTCACCATAGCATGCTCGGTCATGTGTCACATTGCCTTATAAGGAAATATCCTTGGTGATGTCATAAGCTGTTTTTTATTGATTGTGCCATTTGTATGGGTGATGGCGAGGATATTTTTGGTGAAAACATCATGCAGTTGTTTTGCTTTAGTGCAAGTGAATGCTGGTGATTGAATTTACATCATTTATGCCTTTATTGAAAAAAATAACATGTATCTTTTCTTGCTCGATTACTATATGGTTTGGGTTATGATTCAAGTTATTTACGAACAGACAAAATGAAAGCAATATACATGTACAGCTTTCTACAAAGCTAGGGGCTTCTTTGTACTAGTCTTCAGGCAAATCAACTACTGTACTTATTGAAATTTTCGTGTTTCTGTAAGTTTACAAACTCATATCACGAACTTATCCTCTGCCTTCCATTGTGTCACTACTGTCGTTTTCACCGACGAACTAAAAAATACTGCTTGATTTTTATACAGTCCTGCAAAATTTAAGTGAGTTAGGGTTGACAGTACTTTGTTTGGACATTTGAATTCAGATGTTGCAGTTTGCAGTGGCTGTTCCTGTGTGAAAAGCGTTGCGTACCATGTATGAAGGCTTAGTCCGTGCTGGGAGTAAGTGGGCGCTGGGATTTGGCAGCTAACCTTGAGGAAATCCCTCCCCCGGACCTGCTCTCAGCACCAGCGTTTTCTATCAGCGGTGTAAGTCCCCGTATGAGCAGGTCCAATCACTTGCACCATTTACGGATCTTTCGGAAAGCGTGCGTAGGTTTCTCAATTTTCGCCGTGGTACTTGTTAAAGCTACTGAGGTCACGTTTGAGTTTGAGCTGAGCGCTGCTCTATTAGGGCACACCTGGGAATGAGAAGACTTGACTTGAAAACGCAGTAGCTACCAAGCTGTTATATATACTAGTTGCACTTGATTCCGTAATGTTTAAACGTAGCATGATACCATCTCTTCTGACTGGCCATGCTGTTTTCATGGATGTATAATTGTGTTTAGATGTCCTCGTAGCTATAGGCCTCTAAGCCATCTCCAACTGTGCAGAGGCTCAACCGTAACCCAAGGCCTTACACCAACATACACTGGCCCAGTATGATATATCCCTACATCCCTTCACCACCTCAAGCATAAGAAGCACTCTGTGTAGTGTCTCCAAATCCGGGGGTCTTGTAGGATTGCTCTTGACCTGGTAGCAAGTCCGTCTCTATTTCTGAGACCTCGCTTGGGGAAACCTTGATTCATTGGAGTCTCTGTAAGTACCTGCCTTGTAGACATTGTCGGCGACATGCCAGAAATCCTATATTCCTCTCCTGGCAATCAGTGGGGCAGATCTATCTGTCTTCATTTGTCTGCAAGGAAGAACTTGATTCAGTTGTTGATTACCTCCAGGTATGGAGGTATTGTTTTGTGTGTGTTTGTCCAAGTGTGAGACTAACAATAATTGTATTGTAGCCATAGTCAAGTTATGAAAAATGTAGATGTACAGAATATGAAATTACAGTTGTTGTGCAATTGCCATTTTGGTTTCTGTACACTTCTGTTGTTACTGATCCAGCTAGCTATTGACATCAACTGGTCACCTCTCTGTCACATTTAAACCTACCTGTATATGTATATTGCAGTAAGGGATAAAGGCCAGCATTTGCTGCGTTTAAAATTGACAGTGGGCACACAGGTGCAGGTAACATTGAAAATTAATTGCACCAGATGAAGTTTACCTGCACCACTTAGAGGAAACTGTTCAGAAACCATTGCCATTATTTCTTTTACACCTGATTCAAAATGTGGGTGGTACCAGTCAATACACAAATAAAAGTCCACCTCACTCACTCACTCACTGCACGGCTTTACGTCCGTTGTTCCCACCTGCACCTATATAAACCCAGTACATGGACCAGTGCAGGATAGGTGTAGGTAGACATTAGTCTAGTAAGAAATACCTGCACAGCTCCAATAATGTACCTGCACTAATCTGCATATGCAGGTGGTATTTCCAGCCCTGCTCGCAGTGTGATGAACCTCCGTAAACCTTGCAAATATTTTACAACTTACAGTAGCTCAGCCATTGGATTTGACAGTTGGAACCCAGTACCCTGAGGCACACAGGCATGGCTTGTGTCCAAACCATCGCTCTCTCCCCACACAAAGGACAAGTTGTTCCAGCTCCAGCTAGGCAGGAAGTCGGCTACCTTGTGCCTATTGTTTACACAGAACATCTCTGGTGCACATCTGTGTAGACAGAGTGAAAGGTAGCACAGGAGTAGTGATAGAACCACAACAGTCTGTCTGGATGCGAGTTTTCACGTGACATCATTGCTGTGTCAGCCGACATGTTGGCGTCCCTATTGGATGTTCATTGAATCATAGCTGGAGTGTTTTCCGACAATTAAAGTTCTTCTGACCCTCTCAAGTAACCACTGTTGAATGTCTACAGATCAGAAGATCAGAAATCTTGCTGATAAAACACTCAAATGCAGTGTATACTTGAGTTATGATCCATTGAAATGCAAATAGGGACACCAACATGGTGGTCAGCACCTGCCAACCCTCTATACTGGTACCTTGGAAAGGTGGCACTTTTCCATGAAATGTAGATACGCTATTCATTAATAATAATAAATAATTGCTCTCGGTGGCAAATGTGCAGATGTTGGCACATTGGCAACACCAAATCCGTAGTGTGTTTTTGGCACACTTTTACACAGATTAGCCTAAGCGTCACTCCACCGTCAGGGAAAGTCGTGTAAAGTGCCTTTCCCAAGGGCACAACGTCGGGGCATGGTGGGTATCGAACCCGGGACCCATGGGTTCCGAGTCCAACGCTCTAACCATTGCGCCACACCGACGCCACATTCATTAATAATCATCTCTTTATTTTCTGGTTTGTACAGGGAGAGTCTGGAGAAAGGCTGGGAGCTGATGGCTATCTGTCTGACGTTCTTCCCCCCCTCCCCCAAGTTCCACAGTTTCCTGGAGAGTTACGTCACCAAGAACCAGGACCCTATTGCTGACGTCATGGTAAGGCTATAGGGTGTTGTATTTATGAAGCTTTTACCACATTTGTGGAAGGGTTGACATAACAGGTGACTATCACCTCTTCAAGATGTCAAACCGGAGACCAGACTGTAGGTTTGAACCACTCACACCGGGAAGGACCCCTACTCTTTTCGATAAGTGCGGTGGGTTCTTTTACGTGCTCGAGGTGTGGCTCTCCCCAAACACGGGACCTCCATTTTACGTCCTATCCGAGGGACGTCCCTAACCGAAGCTAGGTACTCATTTTCACCTGAGTGAAGTGAGGAAAGTCGTGTAAAGTGCCTTTCCCAAGGGCACAAGATCGGTGACATGGGTGGGGATCGAACCCGGGACCTCTTGGCCCTGAGCCGAACGCGCTACCCCTGCGCCACACGACCCCACTAGAAGTATAAGCCACACCTTGAAGCATGAAATGCAGATTCACATCCTGTACAGTGTGCATCATTTACCGGTATCTTAAAATGGCACATAATATCTTAGATATGATCATGCATTTCATTTTGCATGTTAATTGTAATACCATGCATAAGATAATTTCTGTTATCAGGACTAAATGAACATTTGTACCTGTGTTGAATTGTTTGTGCAGAGACAGAACAGTACTTGTCATTGTTGTGATTGCAGATGTCACATTTTGTTTCATCCCTTTTGACGATAGCTGTAACCTCTGGTAAAGTGTTGATGTTGCCTGTTGGTCTCCGACTAACCTGTGTGAATAACCACTACTCTTTGTCTCCCCCCTTCCTCCCCTCGAGGCAATGACCCAGGTGGTGTCTGTTCTGCCTGTACTGCAGGGGGTCCCGGTCACCAAGTACGCCAAGATCTGCGGCAAGCGTCTGGAGCGCATCTTCAAGTCGGGCGCGCGGCACGGAACCAAGAAGCCCTCCTTCGAGGAGATCAACCAATCCAGGAACACCATCTTCAACCCGTCCATGTTTGGCACGACCCTGGAGGAGATCATGGAGATGCAGAAGGATCGCTTCCCGGACTACACGTTGCCGTGGATACAAACCGTGCTGTCCGAGGAAGTCCTCAGGCTGCAGGGGACGGAGACGGAAGGGATATTCCGCGTCCCGGGAGACATAGACTCCGTGAACGAGCTGAAGCTGATGTGCGACCAGTGGCAGTTACCCGACTGTGACGACCCCCACGTCCCCAGCTCCCTCCTCAAACTGTGGTATCGAGAGCTGGCCGAACCGCTCATTCCACACAAGTTCTACGAGGACTGCGTCGAACACTACGAGGACGTGGAAAAGGTGTTGAACGTTGTGAACTCCCTGCCAGAGATCAACCGCTTGGTACTGTGTTATCTCGTACGCTTCCTTCAGGTCTTCTCAGCCCCGCAGAACGTGACCCAAACGAAAATGGACGCCAGTAACCTGGCCATGGTGATGGCCCCCAACTGTTTGCGCTGCCCCTTGGACGACCCTAAAGTGATCTTCGAGAACACCAGGAAAGAAATGTCATTTCTACGCACACTGCTACAGAACCTGGACACCAGCTTCTTGGAAGGAGTGCAGTGAGGCATGCTGGGAACTGCAAGGGATTATGGGTGAACATTGTCCCCAGTGGATAACATTAATGACGAAGTACCTCGATTGTGAAGATATTTAGAAGCAATTGTAGTGTAATTATAAGTCTGATGGAGGGTTGACCAACAGTAAGGCTGTGACAGAACATGTGGGAGAAACAAATCATGGAAAGGAGAAGGAATGAAGGGATAGACAAAGAGTTATAATCGTGGTGTTACTGTGGGTGGCAGTATCGTGCTGTCAGACATGATGTCAGCCGCTCTGTTACCCACACAGAAGGTGAAGTTCATTGGCATGAATGGATCATGTGACAGAAATGTGGTGAAGAAGAACTGTGTGAAGGAAAGGATCTGTTTCAGGGATTGTTGTACTTCGGACTCATTGTACTTAAAATCTAACTGCTTTGTGCTGTATCGTTTTACAAATGAAATATATTCTTCTATTAAAAGTTTTCATCCGTGAAAAGTTTTCTATCCTCCAAGAAATGAAGCCAAGCTTTATCTGAAATCTCATCCTGTTATGCTGTGTAACATGTTACACTGTCGTAGAAAACACTTTAATGTTGTTAGGATGATTACTCCCCTTGCACAAATTGAAATTGGGTCAAATGATACCACACAATTGTATTAATGGCTTCAAAGGTAGGTATAAATTTCCCTTTAGAAACTGGTACTGGCTGGGGCACACATAGTATAGCAAGGAAGCAAAGTATTATTCGTCACTCGAGAACGTTTTTTCCTTCACACAATTCACCAAACAGATCCTTTGTCTTACCGACAGTTTGAGGCATAGAGTAAGTTGTTGTGGAAGACATGGAATGGCGACATAAAAAGGCACTGATACGGGTTTGAAGGTGGCCGAAGATTTCTTGAAGAGTCCATCTTGTTAGTAGCGTAACAAGGAGGAAAATGAAGACGTTAGTATTTGTACATAAGAGTGTACAGACCAAGATTTCAAGATACGTTAGTGAGGTTTAATATGAAGAGTAGATGTGAGAGCACACTAAGCCGATCTTGTACATAGCAATTCAATGTGCATAGGTATAGTTATATGTAGAGTATGAATGCTTGGTAGACGTAGACTCGCGTTAATGTGTGCACTGGTTGCAGATCCACGAAACTTTGTAGCGACCAAGTCAGCTCATTAAGTAGTTGCATATCTTATAGTGGCATTTAAGTGTAATCATGTCTTAAAGTCAAATTTTTTAAGTAGAACATGTGGTTGTAAAGCCACGGCACATACAAAGGCTACTTTTTCAGCCCTGGGCAAAGACTTAATCATGCGATGCTGATTTAAGACTGCTTCTTGGGGTATGCAGCGAATAATGCAACTGTTTACTTACTAACTAAGCTAGTTGTGAATGTAGTGAGATAGGAACAATGCTCTGCTAGAATTGAATCATTGACGGAAAATTGGAACAACTCTTCTACTTTGAAGGAATGTAAAATTGATTGGAAACATTTGAGGATTTATGTACTAGTGCTAGGAATCAGAATTGTCCAGCTAATTGTGCAAAGGCTACATTTTCAGACAAATTCATGTGTCAACTGTTGTTAAGGTCCTTACCAAGACATCGAGCTGATGATGTTCGTCCATCGTAGTCGATGACGACCCCAACTTCAGTTGTCCTTGTGTGTCCGGGAGTGGCTAATGAGCCCGATTCTAGCCCGGAAACTCCTGCCGCAGACGTCGCACTTGTGGCCGGGTGGTGGCTGCGAAGATGGGTTTTCCTCCCTCGCCTTTTGTGCCTCCCTCTTCCTGACAGCCAGGCTGCTGCGACGGCGCTCAGCATGCTCGGCGCCCTGGTGGACTAGTCTGCGCCACTGGGAACGGTCAGAGGCAGCGTCCTCCCAGTTCATCACCAAGACATCGAGCTATTTAGTTGTTAACTGTACAATACAACACCATGTTCAAATCACTCTTGATACTTAATTCCAATAATGGCCTCCCTGATTTGTTAAATACTTACTCCCCTATAATAGCTATTGCTGCATTGAGTAAGGCAAATGGTGCTTGTTAGAGATGCGGAGAAGGATATTGATGCATTTCAAGACATCTTTCTTAAATGTAGTGTACTTAAGTGGCTTGCAGCGGCTATTCAAGAGTTCCAGAAATGGAGTTTTTGGTCAGATTTAATGTACTACACAATGTCATGTAACCACAAATTAATGCTTTGTAGTACCCAAAGTTAGTGTTGGTTCAAAGCTAACATGATACCAAGTGTACCATTGTGGTAGGTTATGATAAAATCTGTTAGATGTATGCTCCCTACAGTGCCAAAGGCTGCCTGCCTTACACTCCAGCCACGTGCATTTAAGCAAAAAGCTTCTGGACTATGTTGTTTCTGCATTTGGTTTATTAACGCCGACTTATTTGAGAAGTTAGAAGTGTTACAAAGATTATAAAAGTGTGTTGCTCCAGGTTGCCAAAGTGGAAATGTGTCCCCCTCAAGGGAGGTGTTTAATGGTGTTATGTTGCCCCTATGTGTGTGCCATAATGCACTGATGTCTGGACATACAATTAATAATTCAGGGCAATGGGCACATGCATATCTTTAGAAACCGGGACATGTTATAGGCTTTGCTAATTGTAATTATTACAGTTCAGTTTGATGCTTCGTGTCCCCACATGTATGCCAGTGTTGTTGTTTTTTATGTTAACCGCTACATGCTGAAAATGAATGCTGGCACATGAGTGTATGTTATGTCCACATGTAACGTTGTACAGTGTACTTAGGTACAAATTTATATCTTAAAACATATTCTGCTGCAGCAGAGACTTAATGTTGTAATTTGCTGTATTTTTGTTTCATTCTGTTCCAAAGAAGTTTTTTTTTTAAAAACCATATCAAGCAAATGTTGACAAGTTATTTCAATGTTTGCAAATGATAGTTATTATTTTTGTGTATCAGTTTAAAAGCTATGTAGTAAACATGCTTCAGTTGTTTTTGTATACCTCATACAATGGATTTAAAATGAACATTATTGTAAAAGTTTGGCTACTGGTGTTAACGTAACCATGTAGACTGAATGTAGCAAAGTGCTGTAGGTATTCTGTGATTATACAACTACATCAAGTGTAGATTATCAAACTTTTAAGTAAGTATAGCAGCACCATCTATCTGCCAAGTACATGCACTGCAGAAAGTATTCTACATGTACTTCCATTAAGCTAACTGTAGGGATTGCAGCAATGCTTCCATATACAAGAATCTGGACCTGAAAAAGTAAAACTTTTCACTTTTGTTTCTGTCAACACTTTCTTCACCTTACACATTACCACTTTGCTCTGTTTCATTTTTCAAGGCCTGTGATATAAAATTCTACGTTCACCAGTACTAGTTTAAATGATTCTCAGTCAATGTTCGGTACCATTCTGTTTTAGTTAATGCTCGCTCACATACTCACTGTGAACGAGTATAGGGGCGAGCATAATGAAACAGTATGGTACCTAGGCTACTTGTTAGCCTGCTGTACTGTGAAAAGGACATTATTTCTGCTGCAGTACAAATTGACATGGAATGTACCAGTCATAGAGGCAGGGGTAGGGAAATGACGTCTTGAAAATGCCTGTACTTAAATGTTGTCAACATTGTACTTGACTACAGGAATACCACAAAAAGTCCACAATACAATGACGCAGTGAATGCTACTATATATCTTTCTAACATACAGCAACAGATCCACTGTAGTGACCTGTTAAAGTAAGTCTGACTGGCATAGACAAGTCCATGTAGTGCTCTTCTAACAAGCTACTCTAGTATCCTGAAGTACAGCTAGAGAAGGGTAGTAGCAGCATCTATCTGTTCAGGTTGCGTCAGTATGAACTGTGCATGAGTTCCAGACAGGTCTCTGTCTGGTACCTGATTCTGGAGATTTAATAATTTGTCAAGTACTTAACAATAAAGCGTTGAAAAGTGCTCTCATCATTGCATCCGTTTTTGTTTGTTTGTGATGCCTGTTCTTAGTGTTAAAGATAACTTGTTCCTTTTTACAGCACTTCTGCTGTTCTGTATGCTTTGTTTTGTTTTGTTTTGCATGAAAATAGTTTAGGGAAAGCTCACCACTTCTAAAACTGTATAACAAATCTTAGTATTTTGGCGTAAGATAAAAGTTCACACGTTTACAAAAACGTCGAAGAAGACACACACTTTCACAACAATGGTGGATGGATTTGGTGGATGGGTCGACTGAGGTTGCGCAATGTCAAACCGCACGTTATCCAATGCGAAGCCAGGCCGGCCTCGAAATTAACATGAATGTCGGCATGTTGACCACCGTCAGAGGGCAATAATTTTTTTTTCTGAAATCGGGCGAAAATGTGCATGCTGATGTCATCCATAAAAATTATTTGCTGTGGCCTAATAGACCATCGTACCATATCGAGCTAATATAAGGTATACAATCATGTTTATCAATTGTGTTAGTTATCCTGGTCTTTTTCATTCACCAGGATAATTTTTGTCTGGAGATATTTTTTCACACCATCTGATAATATTTTCACTGTTAGGTGTGTCTTGAGGGTAAGCTGTCAGAACCAAACCAGACCTGACTTGATTGGGGCTCAGCAATCCAGTTTACGTGAAGACATGGAGGGAAATGAAGTCATTTTTCACAAGTAGGTCTGTATTCAGCAAAATATTGCTTGTTCTAATGAAAGTCTAACGTTAAGACTAGTGAAGCTTTATTTGTGGATGAACCCTTATACATTGTATGTTATTCTTCTGCTGCACATGCAGACCATGCGATCTTGTTAATCATTTTCTTAAGACATGTGTCAAACATTGCCATAAAAGAATAATTTGAAAGTGGGGAGGTAGGAAGTTGCGAAGGCGCAGCGGGAAAAGTGGGAGCGGCAGAAAGTGGGGAGGTAGCAAGTTGCGAAGCTGCAGCGGGGAAAAGTGGGAGCAGAAGAAAGTGGGGGGGGAGGAAGTTGCGAAGGTGGCGCGGGGAAAAGTGGGAGCAGAATCAAGTGGGGGGGGAGGAAGTTGCGAAGGTGGCGCGGGGAAAAGTGGGAGCAGAAGAAAGTGGGGGGGGAGGAAGTTGCGAAGGTGGCGCGGGGAAAAGTGGGAGCAGAAGAAAGTGGGGGGGGAGGAAGTTGCGAAGGTGGCGCGGGGAAAAGTGGGAGCAGAAGAAAGTGGGGGGGGGAGGAAGTTGCGAAGGTGGCGCGGGGAAAAGTGGGAGCAGAAGAAAGTGGGGGGGAGGAAGTTGCGAAGGTGGCGCAGGGAAAAGTGGGAGCAGAAGAAAGTGGGGGGGGGAGGAAGTTGCGAAGGTGGTGCGGGGAAAAGTGGGAGCAGAATCAAGTAGGGGGGGGAGGAAGTTGCGAAGGTGGCGCGGGGAAAAGTGGGAGCAGAATCAAGTGGGGGGGGGGAGGAAGTTGCGAAGGTGGCGCGGGGAAAAGTGGGAGCAGAAGAAAGTGGGGGGGAGGAAGTTGCGCAGGTGGCGCGGGGAAAAGTGGGAGCAGAATCAAGTGGGGGGGGAGGAAGTTGCGAAGGTGGCGCGGGGAAAAGTGGGAGCAGAATCAAGTGGGGGGGGAGGAAGTTGCGAAGGTGGCGCGGGGAAAAGTGGGAGCAGAAGAAAGTGGGGGGGAGGAAGTTGCGAAGGTGGCGCGGGGAAAAGTGGGAGCAGAAGAAAGTGTGGGGGGGGAGGAAGTTGCGAAGTGGCGCGGGGAAAAGTGGGAGCAGAAGAAAGTGGGGGGGGAGGCCCACTTTCCCCGCGCCACCTTCGCAACTTCCTCCCCCCCCACTTTCTTCTGCTCCCACTTTCCCCGCGCCACCTTCGCAACTTCCTCCCCCCCCACTTGATTCTGCTCCCACTTTTCCCCCCGCCACCCTTCGCAACTTCCTCCCCCCCCCCACTTTCTTCTGCTCCCACTTTTTCCCCCCGCGCCAACCTTCGCAACTTCCCTTCCTCCCCCCCCACTTTCTTCTGCTCCCCACTTTTCCCCCGCCCACCTTCGCAACTTCCTCCCCCCCACTTGATTCTGCTCCCACTTTTCCCCGCGCCCCACCTTCGCACTTCCTTCCTCCCCCCCCTTTCTTCTTCTGCCCCCACTTTTCCCCGCGCCACCTTCGCAACTTCCCCCCCCCCCCACTTTCTTCTGCTCCCACTTTTTCCCCGCGCCACCTTCGTTCGCAACTTCCTCCCCCCCACTTGATTCTGCTCCCACTTTTCCCCGCGCCACCTTCGCAACTTCCTCCCCCCACCTGATTCTGCTCCCACTTTTCCCCCCCCTTTTTTCCCCCTCCCACCTTCTTCAACTTCCCTTCCTCCCCCCCACTTTCTTCTTTCTTCTGCTCCCACTTTTCCCCGCGCCACCTTCGCAACTTCCTCCCCCCCCACTTTCTTTCTGCTCCCACTTTTCCCCGCGCCACCTCGCAACTTCCTCCCCCCCACTTGATTCTGCTCCCACTTTTCCCGCGCCCACCTTCGCAACTTCTCCCCCCCACTTGATTCTGCTCCCACTTTTCCCCGCGCCACTTCGCAACTTCCTCCCCCCCACTTGATTCTGCTCCCACTTTTCCCCGCGCCACCTTCGCAACTTCCTCCCCCCCCACTTGATTCTGCTCCCCACTTTTCCCCGCGCCACCTCGAACTTCCTCCCCCCCCACTTGATTCTTGCTCCCACTTTTCCCCCGCCACCTTCGCAACTTCCTCCCCCCCCACTTCTTCTGCTCCCACTTTTCCCCGCGCCACCTTCGCCAACTTTCCTCCCCCCCACTTGATTCTGCTCCCACTTTTCCCGCGCCACCTTCGGCAACTTCCTCCCCCCCCACTTGATTCTGCTCCCCCACTTTTCCCCGCGCCACTCCATTCGCAACTTACTCCCCCACCACTTTCTTCTGCTCCCCACTTTTCCCCCGCGCACCTTCGCAACTTCCTCCCCCCCCCACTTCTTTCTTGCTCCCACTTTTTCCCCGCTGCCCACCTTCTGCAACTTCCTCCCCCCCCACTCTTTTCTGCTCCCCACTTTTTCCCCGCGCCACCTTTAGCAACTTCCTCCCCCCCCACTTGATTCTGCCTCCCACTTTTCCCCCCGCCACCTTCACAACTTCCTCCCCCCCCCACTTTTCTTCTGCTCCCACTTTTCCCCGCGCCACCTGTCGCAACTTCCTCCCCCCCCGACTTCTTTTGCCTCCCACTTTTCCCCGCGCCACCTTCGCAACTTCCTCCCCCCACTTGATTCTGCTCCCACTTTTCCCCCGCGCCACCTTCGCAACTTCCTCCCCCCCCACTTGATTCTGCTCCCACTTTTCCCCGCGCCACCTTTCGCAACTTCCTCCCCCCCACTTTCTTCTGCTCCACTTTTTCCCCGCGCCACCTTCGCAACTTCCTCCCCCCCACTTTCTTCTGCTCCCACTTTTCCCCGCGCCACCTTCGCAACTTCCTCCCCCCCACTTGATTCTGCTCCCACTTTTCCCCGCGCCACCTTCGCAACTTCCTCCCCCCCCCACTTTCTTCTGCTCCCACTTTTTCCCCGCGCCACCTTCGCAACTTCCTCCCCCCCCACTTTTCTTCTGCTCCCACTTCTCCCCGCGACACCTTCGCAACTTCCTCCCCCCCACTTGATTCTGCTCCACTTTTCCCCGCGCACACCTTCGCAACTTCCTCCCCCCCCACTTTCTTCTGCTCCCACTTTTCCCCGCGCCACCTTCGCAACTTCCTCCCCCCCCACTTTCTTCTGCTCCCACTTTTCCCCGCGCCACCTTCACAACTTCCTCCCCCCCCACTTGATTCTGCTCCCACTTTTCCCCGCGCCACCTTCGCAACTTCCTCCCCTCCACTTGATTCTGCTCCCACTTTTCCCCGCGCCACCTTCGCAACTTCCTCCCCCCCACTTGATTCTGCTCCCACTTTTCCCCGCTGCAGCTTCGCAACTTGCTACCTCCCCACTTTCTGCCGCTCCCACTTTTCCCGCTGCGCCTTCGCAACTTCCTACCTCCCCACTTTCAAATTATTCTTTTATGGCAATGTTTGACACATGTCTTAAGAAAATGATTAACAAGATCGCATGGTCTGCATGTGCAGCAGAAGAATAACATACAATGTATAAGGGTTCATCCACAAATAAAGCTTCACTAGTCTTAACGTTAGACTTTCATTAGAACAAGCAATATTTTGCTGAATACAGACCTACTTGTGAAAAATGACTTCATTTCCCTCCATGTCTTCACGTAAACTGGATTGCTGAGCCCCAATCAAGTCAGGTCTGGTTTGGTTCTGACAGCTTACCCTCAAGACACACCTAACAGTGAAAATATTATCAGATGGTGTGAAAAAATATCTCCAGACAAAAATTATCCTGGTGAATGAAAAAGACCAGGATAACTAACACAATTGATAAACATGATTGTATACCTTATATTAGCTCGATATGGTACGATGGTCTATTAGGCCACAGCAAATAATTTTTATGGATGACATCAGCATGCACATTGATTTTCGCCCGATTTCAGAAAAAAAAATTATTGCCCTCTGACGGTGGTCAACATGCCGAAAATGGGCAAGTATGTTGTAAACGGCAAAACAAGGCTCTGCTCTCATTCATTGCTAAGCTTTTACTGTACTTTGATATAGTGCTGTATTTCATTTACTAGTAAATGCTCTTGTTAAATAGCAAGTGTTGACAGTCTAAAGTGTTTCATTCTAATGTTTTTCGCAGGAAAAGTCACATATTGTACCCATCTTTTTTTTCACAGACAAGGGACACACATACCTTGAGGATACACTCCCAGCACACGTTAGACCAGGAAAGCCATTGGTTACAAAAACAACTGCAAATGTCCTTTTTTTACTTCAAAATTAAACTACAAAACTAGAAACATAACTGCGATATTCAAGAAAACAGTAAAGAAATTTTCAATAAAACAAACCTACCTAAAGCTAGACACTAGCGCGTTGTATTCTAAAAATCACACTAATTTTACACGAATATCAAGTAACGTGTGTTCTCTGTTTGTTGGAAATATTTTTTGACGATATGGTTTGTCTTACCTTGTGAATTTCAGCCCACCCATGACCACGCCGTCGTTCCAATTGGCGCCATTTTCTCGTCTTCTCTAAAAATTTACCAGGTCAGAAAATACGCATTTTCTTCGTCAAAAATCCAAGGAACATAGAGTCCACATAGAAAACATCCCTGAAGATTTGCTCCACACGTTATAATAAACATTTTTCGAACAGGAAGCTGAAATTTTATCAAAAAGGTGACAAACAATTCCTAGTCTTCTCCGCATGGCCAACAGTCTAGACTGAATGGACCCGTACCATGTGTGATTTTTACACAGGTGTGCACAGCAGCTGATCTAATTTTTACCCTGAATCGAACCCCTCCAAAATCCCCTCCACCCCACCATTTCGGACTAGTGCATGTCAAACTCGCACACTGGCTACGTCTGCGGCAACAAGTACTGGTATAGAACGTATAGTAGGGGGAATCTGCTAACGCAATCATGCGGCGTAACTTTATTTCCGTGCACTACACGTTTCTGTGCAAACATGCCTGTCCTTGGTGCTGAACGCCATCTGGAGGTCTGGCTACGAATTACGTGGGATTAAAATGGCTGATTACGCTTCAGGTAAAATTAAAGGTCATATAGATGTTTTTTTACGGCTCCCTACTTCAGGAAAATTAATTCATTTACGTGTTAGACAACTTTGATATAATTGAACTGAAAGTTTTTGTTATTTTGTTATTCACAAAATTTAAAGAATTACTTTGCAAAAACCTTTCAAAGTTAACAAATTAAAGATCAAACATAACCTTTTATGGTATGTAAAATCGATAATCTTTAGAAGAAAATGTATGTTTCTTTATTCTAGCGTTACAACTTCAATTTGTCGAATTTGTCTGAAAGGCTAGAATGGCTTTCTTTCTTAGGATAAGACTGCCATTGGGTACAGAATATGATCAACTGATCAGTCGTAAAGGATAATGTCATTTGGCGAAGGTATGAAATCTTTGAACTCTAGTTATGAAAAGTGCACTGCTTTTTCCTTGATCGATCCGGCTTCGATCTGGATCGAAGCTAATCTATTCAGCTCGATCCGGACAATTTATCCTAGTGGGAAAAGGGCCTTGGTCTCTGTAAATGACTTGAGCCGGGTACAAGGTGAAGATGCGAGTAAGGCAGCTATGTAAACTTAATAGTAGGCACAAAGAAAACGCAGTCATTAAAACACCAGAGAGAACCTTTGTTGTATCCATCCCCGTACATCTGCACAGTTCCTAGCTATATGGGGTAAACTACTCTCAAATGTCCCGATTTGTGCACTTGTACTTCACAACATGTTGGCAGTCAGTCTTTAATTACAAGGTGTTTATCCAGTTTGACTCCAAATGTGTCCCGCAGAACCTTTAGGATGTCGCCGTCACTCTCTAGCCCCGTGGTTGCCATGGTGACACGACTGCCCAAGTATCGTGCGGTGATGAGCTTCCTGCCCATGTAGGTTATGAGACCATCCGCTAGGTGGAGCACGCATAGCGGTCGCACAGAGAATACATGATGAAACCGCTGTGTCGAGTTGCATGCCTCGGAAAAGTCTTGCAGCTCGCGATCGCGTTCTTGTAAAGTAAACTTGTACTTTAAGACCCACTGCCGCGACTCTGTCCTGTCGTTCCTCTGTGTTCCACCGGGTGTCGCTTTACAGCAGTCATTGGCTTCGCTCTTTTTCAGGCGCTGCAGGAACCACATGTCTCCCTCTAATCGAAACCTGCAGGGTGATACAATACGTTATATACGTATTCAAAGTCCTGTAAGTATCAGAACGTTACAAAACGTACAAATTGTTGTTGCAATTATGTACGTACTGGTTGGCGTTGCAAATGATTGAGGCTACGTCTAACGCCCTTTGTTCTACTTCACAGAGAAGTTAGCTGTGCAAAAAACTGCAATGAGTGAATGAACGGTTTGCTTCTTCATTACGATATTTGGTACACTAGTAATATCATGGGTCTTCACCATCCTTACCTGTATGTCCCGGTAACGTCAGTGTGCTCCTGGTCCTCTGCCAAACGGATGGGCGAACGAAACAAACACATGTTTCCCACATCAGCGACCCAATCCTCTCCATTGATGCTCACCACGTTAAGGGAATGCCCCATCTCCGGCCCATATTCCTCCATCAGGGGGCGATAACTCTGCGCCGACACGGTTTTAGAGTTAAAACCGAGCTGCTTCAGTAGCCAGGAGAACAGACCGTTCAGCTCATAACAGATCCCTCCTCGTCTCTTCACCACAATCTTGTTGTAGAGAAGCTGAAGATCAAGTACAATCTCTTCTCCACAGTGAATGCTGCAAACAGAAATATCAGAAAGATCCATAACCATCTCATAACGCCATTCTATCAACAATCCTGTGAAGTATAGGAAAGAGTTCTTATTTCTTCAGAAAGGAAAGTAAAATATTTAGTGCTGCTCGAAAAGAAAACTCGTCACTGAGCAATGTCAGCAAACCTTAGCTCGTTGAGTACAATGGACATCTGTGGCGGTATATTGCTTCAATATTACCAATGTGCTTTTTAACCTGAGATTTTGGGGTTCCATTTTGTTGGCTTTGGTAACTCAGAGACAGAGTGAGCATGACTTTTCATGTGGTGTTTGTTTTTGTTTTTGTTCATCTGACAGGATAGTAACAACAAATTTAGATCGTGTCCTTAACTTTACCTGAGGTTCTCGAAAGGAACGGCCAACATGTGTGCCAGGTGGATGGCGCGAAGGTTTTCCAGAGTAGGGCGGGTGTCGCCATGGTAACGGATCCGTGACAGGTATTGTTTGACGTCCATACCTCACTCAGCTTCAATGTTTTACATCTGTGGAAAGACGTTGCATTAACACTTACTGTTATCGTTTGTTTGCAGGTATATCGCTTGTTTGTGGGTATCGTTTGCTTGTAGGTATCATTGCAGATACGTGTATCATTTGTTTGTGGGCATCGTTCGTTTGTCATTTTCGTTCATTCGTAGCTGGTGTCGTTAGACATACAGACACACAAACAGACACTACCCGCTGTTTTCACAGAGGTAACATTACCTTAATGTTTACGAATGTAAATAGAGACCGTATATAGAATTTTACTTACCGTAGGCTCGCCAAACGTTTTGTAACATTGACACTGTCCCGTAATGAACAAATGAAAGACTAGCGAGCAGTGTTGAGAAAAGAATACTGCAAGTAATTCGTTGCTGAGTGAACGGCTATGCACAAGACTGTGGCAAGAAGTTCGTTGCCTGAATCCTTGGCAAGAAACTAGTGTAATTCAGACACACGTGTACTGTATGGCTCAACTGGTATAACCACCTTTTGACGTCACACACCACTTAGCAAGCTCGGGGCTGTGATACCAAGGACGTTATATAGTGTCAGGGACATTATAAGGACAAATGGTGGCATGGGGCCTTGGGGTGTAGACTAGATTATGAAAGAAAACGACATTGAAAGGCGTGTTATGAGTCGCTGGCTCTTATCTGAATCTGTACTGGTGAACACATGTACAGTACAGAACGAGGAGTTTCTTTTCAATTACAATCCACTGACTTTCCGTTCTCATTTGTTACATTGTTCTGTAAATGCATCTGTGCCGAGCTTTAATACATCGAGGGAATTAAGTATGCTGCAAATCTTCGCTACGTCGCCAGGAACGCTGCATATACGCCTGTACTCTTCAGTCCCACTAAGGAACCCCCTTGTTGAAAGCCAATGACGTTTTTGACAGTTTAGATTGAGGTGTTTTCTTATCAAGCATTTACCCCAAACACACATTCAAGACATCTTATATACCATGTGCTGGCAGTGGCAGGATATCAAACAAACATACAAAGCAATTCAATTTCCGCAAGTTATATTTGTCAGGCATCGCCAAGACCTCGAGTAATTATTGGAAGAACCCGATCCGTTGCACAAGCTATTTATTTGATGTTTTCATGTTTATTTATGATTATTGGATTTCAATACTTCCACAGAATGTAAAGCAAAGCTTAGGATATTCAAGTATGTGGTATGTATTGAAAAATGCAACCTTTTCTTTTTTCCATAATATTAAAGATAGCTTGCAATCGTACGACGATCGAACGACATATGTGACGGGACCCTAAACATTTGCATGCCTTCAATAATTTTTCTCAGGAGAAAAAAAATGAAGCAACATTCACGCTGGTTTATGTCCACAATATGATCTCCAATATATATTCTATGAAAACAGCGCAGCTAGCCCAGCGAGAAGTCTTAAATAAAGGTTATGAAGGATGATATATGGACGCGCTTATGGGAAATTTGGTCGTATAACTTGAAAGTGCGACCTAAGAGGGCACCCCATGGTCTTGATATAAGCTCTCTGGCGCCACGTGTGAAATTTATTGATTACCAGGGACGTGATAAATGTCGCTTATTTCAGGAACACCAAATAAGAATCGAGTATCTACCGCTGGTCGACAGATGACGAGCCTACACCAGTCAGCGCAGAAACATATCAATCTTAATATTTACTTGGGTCAGGCCAAACAGGCGCCGTAAAACACAGGCCACCTTTCAGAAAATCAATCTATAAAAGGTGAACAGAGAGGGACAGAACCAAACATGATGCGATAAGTCAACACTGGTTAAATACTACATGATAACTCTCTACGGTTTGTTGGTGATATTGGTGATATTGCTAATAATGCAACCAATGAGGCCCTTTTTAACCTCCTTCTTAACAAGCTCTCTGGTTGTCAGGGGCTGATTGGGCCTCCTCCCCGAGAGCTCGTGGCCATACATAGTCCAACAGGGGCTCAAGATTACATTCTCCTAGTCTATGTCTATTGAAACAAATCATCGCAGCCTCCAACACTATGGTAACAGACAGGTCTCAGTCTGGCAACAATTAGCATATGTGCATAAATCAACAGGATTAAGACATTCCCAATTCTTCTAAATTTGTTGTCCTGCAGGCTTCTCGGAGCCGTGCCAGTGGAAGGGCTGCTAGAACGTGATGTTGTCAGGCTAGTGCAACAACAGTCTCTACGACTCTGCCACCAGAAGTACTAGCCAGGATTTACTTGTCAAGCCGTTGGCAATAGCAGTAGTAACAATGCCAAAATCCCTTTAGCAGTTGTCTCCAAACGGCGCAGCATTGCCGTTTGATGTCTCTTGGGTCGCTGGATGTTGTCCTTACTTTATTATATCCACTGGCATCTGCACAGCGGGAGATGCATTGCACTGGTAAGAACATTGATGGAAAACAGGCCTGCAGACTGATTGCGATAACTCACGGCCAAGTTCTCAAACTTGACCTGACGTGCACTCGGCTTATGGGGGGGGGGGGGGGGGGAGGACATAGCTTGGAAGGTAGCTGCCCCCTCCCACTCAACATGAACAACAACAAACCACCGAAGATGCAGCGATTCAGCAGGGACCAACTTTCTCATTGATCCTCTAAATCTAATCGCCCATTCTCCGTTAACGTGTGCAATTGCTGTCGCATGATAGTAGCGGGCTACCAAGTTTTTAAAAGAAGCAATAACTGCGTATCTTGTGCTTTCCTGTTATCAGTACATGATAGTAATATACTAAGTTATGTTTTACCGCAACTGTCAGCTGCCTTCGGGTCGTCCAGGCGAAGATTTTGCTAAGAAACACGCTAAAATCACCTGTCGCAACCACTAGTGACGCACAAAACGTCGGGTTCAAACAATGAAAACGTGTGAGTTGACTTAATTTTCAGTCATAATCTACACCTATCCACCAAACTGTCTTGCCACAGGTGGATGAACTTGTCCAGCTGGCGTCCATACTAAATCTGATGCCGTTTTAGTTTTGTCGCAAGATTTTGTCTAACCTACGTTATGGAAAGATAGACGGGTATAATTCGCCCACGAAAAGACATTTCACAATAATTTTCACACTGTCTTATCCGCTAGACTGTGTTTTTTGCGAAACAAATCCATGGCAGGGAGAACAAAACACGAGAATCGGAAAAATGACAACAACAAACAGCGTCAGGCCGTTTGTCAATTTTCAATTCTAACCTACGTTATCATGGTTATTCGGAACTTATTCCATTGAGATTAGAGACAGATACTTACACTTCCATTCATCAGAAAGACGGTCATCAGATATACATTTGCATGTAAATTTTATAGTGTAAGGGCTGACGGCTTGGATTGTATTGATCATCGTAAGCATAATTCTAACCTACGTTATCGTCTAACCTACGTTATCGTCTAACCTACGTTAATTTTTTTCTTCACTGTTATCGAATTTACAGGAAAAGGATTCGATTAACAGCATTTTATCAACTGTAACAATACTGTAGTTGGCCTTGTCTTGTACAGAAGGTTTAATCTCCCTGCTTTAATCTCCAAGCAGATGTATCACGTGAGCTTGTTTTGGCTATTTGGTGATGTCTTTGGTGGTTTGTTACGGAGATTACCATATCTACAGACAAAAAAACTTAATATCTCGAAAAGTATAGGTGGTAGCACCGTACAAAATTAGAAAAAGATAGTCGACAATACTGGTAACAAGTTCAGCACATTTGTTAGGTATTTGGAAGAACTTTATTTTTCACCATTTTCTACCCTCAATTGCACACGTTAACGGAGAATGGGCGTAATAAGGATTCAAAAGTTTTCCGATGCCCTAAAGACTCTGTAGATTCCCTCCGGCCATTGCGGTGTCATCTATCAGTGTCCGGTTCAGTCAGTGTCTTATATAACGTGCTTCAATACGAATTTGTGGGGACATTTTGTAAGGTGCCGCCAAGACGAGGGTCAACATATCAGGCTCTACTATAGTCGTAACATAGTATTTATGGATGGATAATGCAGATGTAGCGAAGATTGACCAATATGTCAAATAAGTCATCATGTGGCTGTACCAAACATTGTAGGCCTCAATTTTTCCAAGTTCAAGGACTTTGTGTATCGAAAATTGATTACAAGATTACATGGCGCAATCTATGCCAGGCCTGAATAGTCTCCCAATCCTCTGGATCTGAAGCTGGAAAAAAGATCCTGGCGGGCTAGTTTTCAATGGTTAACTATCCTTCAAAAGATACGAACTGTGATCAAGAATTCATTCACTTCTTTCTTATTCCCAAGTTTCTTTACGGGAGGATGGAAATTAAATAGCACAGCCATGCGCACCTGCATCTTCCAAACCTCAGGCGAAGTCCCGGGCCAAGAATGTGTTGGCATCATGCATTGCCATCTAGAATCAGTAGGGGATGTTGCAGCTGGATGCTATTACAATAGTAGCAGTACTGAAGAAGTGACTACTCAAAACATCAATAAACAGCAACAGTCAAATTTTCTTTGAGGAGTCAGGCGTGTCTGTGAGGAGTTAGACGTGTCTGTGAGAGCCAGACGTGTCTGTGAGGAGTCAGACGTGTCTGTGAGGAGTTAGACGTGTCTGTGAGAAGTCAGACGTGTCTGTGAGAAGTCAGACGTGTCTGTGAGAAGTCAGACGTGTCTGTGAGAGCCAGACGTGTCTGTGAGGAGTCAGGCGTGTCTGTGAGAGTCAGACGTGTCTGTGAGGAGTCAGACATGTCTGTGAGGAGTCAGGCGTGTCTGTGAGGAGTCAGACGTGTCTGTGAAGAGTCAGACGTGTCTGTGAAGAGTCAGACGTGTCTGTGAGGAGTCAGACGTGTCTGTGAGGAGCCGGACGTGTCTGAGAGGAATCAGACGTGTCTGTGAGGAGTCAGACGTGTCTGTGAAGAGTCAGACCTGTCTGTGAGAAGTCAGGCGTGTCTGTGAAGAGTCAGACGTGTCTGTGAGGAGTCAGACATGTCTGTGAGGAGTAAAACATGACTCTTCTGTACCCCCTTTTCTTGGATTGAACCGCACCTCTATCACGTTTTAGGTGAATGTAAAAGCGCAATGGTGTATCGAGCAGCGAGCAACCGTCACGCCCATGTGCACAAAATCGCACCATGGAATGAACGAGACGCAGTGCCTGAAGATAGCTATAGCACTCTGTAATGAAACTATCACGGAGCATGGTCAAATGGCCTGGTCGTCACACGCGATGGGAGGCACTGTAAAGCTAGGTAGTAGGAGAGGGGAAATAAGTGCAAAATCAACCCGAAACGGTGCTGTAACGCAATGAGAGAGGGCTTAAAGCATGTTGACTGACGGAAGAAGGCCAAGGACACCCGGAGTAGAGAGTAAAGAGACCAAAGCAGACATGAGTAGTATAAAGGGAGGCGCTTGAGTGTACGTTGTTTGGTGGGCCGACACAGTGTCGACATGGCAATTTTGTAATCTACAGATTAACATCATGGCTAAAAGAGATGCTTCTTGACTTGACTTTCAACGGTGCTTCCTCATTGCAGGTGCAAATTAGTAATCAGCTTATATTTCAAGCTAATCAAGATATGGACATACGTACCTGTGCACAGCTTTTCATACAGTGCAAGGAACGGGCGGCGAAGGGTTGTGTTCGATTAAATATAATACCATAAAAAGACTGGCATTGTTACAGTTGTCAAAACACAGACGTTCCTGTAGACAGAAAGATTGCTATGAATATCTAATTCATGAAAAACGTCAACGGTTTACAAAAGCATGCACTCCGTCATTACTTTCCGATTATTGACTGCGTACGTTTCAGGTTGTCAGGGATGTTTACGGCATAAGAAATATTTTATCAATTGTTATTCACAAATGGTACAAGCCATGGTCACCCTTCGGTTTAGAAAACGTGCCATCGACCGAAGGGGCACATCACCGTCGAGGCGGATGGATACAAAAAAGACAGGATCAAGTACAAACAAGTTGGACTCCAAATGAAGACCGTTTCTCGCTTTCGTCAACATTTTCAATATCCACTGAAGAACTTGAAAAGAAAGTAAAGTAAACATTGATCCTTCAAAAACATTTCTCATTTTTATTCACGATACAAAGTGGTGCACGGGACTCCAGTTGTTGACTGTTCTGACCTTGACCTCTGGATTCCCGTATGATAAAGGCTCCATGCCACTCACCGAGATCTACATCACAATGGAAATCCTTAAATCGCAGCCCTGGAGGTTATTGAAGTTGAGCGGTCTTCAGGGAAAGGAAATAAAAAGTAACCGTTTGCCCCGGTATTCGATTTGCGCAATAAACATCCCTCAGTATCAGTGCTGTAGGACTTGGCCAGGAATACTTCTCCAGGCTGCTATCGAACTTCAGTCGAAACGATCTCATGAGAGTAGTGGGGATTGCATCAGAGCGGGTACTTGTGCCAGCGTTGTACGCCAATTCGGCACCGACCCTGTAGCCCCCAAAACAGGCTCCGGGCGGCTGTTTGATATTGATGTTTTATTGTTAGTGCATAATCGTTTGTGATTGCTGCTGTGTTATATGGCCACCCTGTTTTTAATGATTCCCTGGCGGCAAATATTGAGAAAACGACAGAAACCAGAATTCACGGCACCGAGTTAGTCTCTACCAGACTAACTGCGCGGGCTATAATAGGGAGATATTTGCAAGGGGAGTCTGGCCGCCTTGAGGTTGACTGAGGGGGGGAACTAACCCTCCCGCGGACCGACTCTATTGGCCAGCTATTTCCTTCTTTTGCCGAATTCTACGATTTGTACTCCCGTAGGAAGGCCTGGTGGAGGTTAGCACCGAGTTACCTGTAAAGTTCTTAAGCAAAGAAAAATGTATTAAAACGTCGTCCAAATCTTGCTGTGGTAGCTATACCCCCCCCCCCCCCCCTACAAACGTGTTTTCCCAAGCCTTGTTTGTACCGAACGGGTCATTCCAGTTCGGTGCACTTCTCATTTATATACAACCCGAGGGACTATCTGTTGTATTAATTATTCATGAAACAGTCTCGTCTTTATTTGATCAGTTACTCTACAGTATTATATTTCTCTAGTCAAGCGTGCACAAGTCAAACATAGAGAGAAATCTTGACAAAGACTAATATCCTTCAGACGGTCAGACTCCAATCTTAGTGAACACTCAAAATATGTACGTGACGTCTTGTACGTGAATATGTACGTGACTGACGTGACGTCTTATAGTTAAAATCATGACATTTCTTCGTTTTGACGCAAACCGTTGGCACGTGATTCAGTAGACGTAAAAAATGTGACAAATTTATTTCTGTCATAATATTTACGGTCGTTCAAGAGCTGTGGAAACCAAACTTGATTAGATGCAATTTACTTATTCGGTTGTTTCTACTGACCCAGTTTGAGTCAGGTCTCAAAGGATGCCAACTAAAAAGAACCCTTGTCCAACCCAATTTCCTTCAATCATTTGAAGCTCCAGATTTGTAACCCAAGCAGTCTGAATGGTTACGTATAAACTGATTCATGTAATGTTTGTCGTTCACTGTTTTTCTTTCTCATTTTTTGTACTCACAACACATGCAATTCCCCATAATTTTATCTCAAAGAAGACATGTGTGTGTGTGTGTGTGTGTGTGTGTGTGTGTGTGTGTGTGTGTGTGTGTGTGTGTGTGTGTGTGTGTGTATGTTAGTGTGTTTGTGATGGATGTATGGTTGGATGCATGTATCTATGTGTGTTCGTACGTGCGTATACAAAAAGATGACGGAGTGGCACCACTTTACACATATCAATTACTAAACGACAGCAAAACTGTCTCTAACATAATGACACAAGTATAAGTCTATCATTTAACTCTTAAAAACTACATGTCGAAATCTGAGATGCCAATGCACTTTGTCAGCATGTCCCAAAGGATGTATTTGAGCAGATTGAAAAAAATGGGGCCCTACAGTCTTCGTTCTTTTGTTTCGTGGTTTTCCAAAGTTGACGTGACATATTGCAATCCCATTATTCCCTCGTCCCCCCTTCATCGACCGTCTTAATCAATCCGTCGCTCTGCCCGCCAATTTCTCATCTCGTTCCATTAAATTTGTCGTGGAACAATGAAGTGATGAATTTGGTGGCGTCGGAGAGATGTATCGGCAAAATAGTGCGTGATAACCTGTGGATGAGTGATCACGCCGGGTAAATCTATCTGCATTAACACCTGCTCGTCCCATGTAGGTGACAATTCCTGTTGGAGATGTCATAGCTCTGCATAGCGTGTTCCCGTCGTTTTAAATATGACGCTGGCAAGAAGTACGGGTGGGGAGGGGGGTGGGGGTGTCGTCTTGTATCTGAGGTAGCGTCTTCACTTCGTATGTATAGATTCCTGAAGTCTTAAATCTCCGTTTTCTTGTTTTCGAGTTCGTTGCCCGGCAACCATCTTTATATGGTGCTAATCTTTCTTGGAATTTACTGCGCCCCGATAAGCTTATGATTAAGATGTTAAACAACAGAAAAAAGGTACGAATATGAAAGGTGTGAACTTTTGACACCATCCCTGAAACAGCTGATATGAGTCTAATTGTTACACAGAGAGCGGTGTAGTTACCGATGAGATACAGACATGTCATTGATCACTGTCAGTGGGATCTATTTAAGTTGCCGATTTTATCTGCAGTATTACGTATCACACTAGGTCGTTATTGCGTTAACACGTATTTCACTTGGATGTTATTGCAGAGATACACATGTAGTCTCAGTCTTAATTCATACTTGTGGGGGACTATTTATTTGAGATGTGACGTTAACTAAGTTTCTTCACTATGTCCATGTGCAATTTGTTTCTCATGAAAAATGTTCTGTGATACGCTTTGAAGTCGGTGAAACATTCAGATATCTTGATACGAACTCAACAACGATGAATAAAGTGAATGAATCTGACAGTAGATTAGACACGTTGTTCTGTGTCCACTGCCAAGTACGTCATTATTCTGTCTCTGACAATCAGTATGAATTTGCATTAGAAATCACTAAAAGTCTATCAAACGATGTGAGAGCTTTGCCCAACCTTTTGGTGGTGTGTCCGTCTTATTTCACCGCGCAACAGAAATACTAGAAAAGGAAACTTTTGCGACTTTATATACGCTTGAAGGAGCACTCAATTTACGACCCAGGACATTAACATAATATCGACTGTGTTGTAGGTCGTTGGGCAGTTTGATTCTATCCTGTGCAGTTATCGAAAATTCAAACGCAGGAGAAGAATGCATCAATGGAAAGCCGTTGTGCCCGTGCCTGTTGTGAATGTCAATGATTTCAGCACCAAGGACATCGCCAATGCCACGACTGTTCGGGACTCTATCAGCCTCAATGCAAACCATAAACCGGGGGTACTCTCATGTAGTTTGCGGACTATCCTGTATGCCCGCGGGCTCCTACACCATTGATGTCTTTCTGTGATTGATAGCCATGACCGTTACTTCAAAGGAATGTTCTAGGTTGTAAGAAGGTACTTTTATCAGACGTACTGCACGGATGCGTCCTAAGAGGATAATTTACGTGACTTAGGACAGCGTGGGAGCGAAATACGATCAGATTCGGTACGATGTAGCCGGTGTACTCTGTCTTCTGGACATCTTTATTTTCTGTCAGGATAAGGGATTAGGAAAATAAACAAATAGACGTCGCGACAAACATAGGATCAGCAGGAGGTTACTCAAGGAGGTTTAAATCTGATTGAAACCTCCTTGGTTGACTAGTGTTTGATTTCTAGACCACCGTGCTGTGCTACGCCCTTTTGTATCGTAAATAAGAACAGTCGTTTTAATTGCCTTTTTTCAACTAGGGTAACAATGGCTGCTAAGGTATTTATGCGTATGGCGGAAAAATAAACCAATGATCATTCAACCAATCAATGAAATTAGAATTTCTTCAGAAAAAAAGCTCTGTATTACATTTGTAAATTTTACGCCCCAAAATAGGCCATTTGGAAATGATTTAGCTGAAGAAAGTTAGACACTCCATCTTTTCGTCATGTTGGTGGATGAGTATGACCTAAAAAACTTTAAGTACTTTTGTACAAATATGGGGCTGAAACTCCCATGATGCCCCGCGGGCATGCCGCCATATTGGGGGTGTATGGGTGTCACAATGAACAGTAAACGGTTGTGGTGTACACGTGATAACTTGCAGAAGATATATTTTGGCTGAAGGACATCGAGAACGTCTTCGTTGCATATGATTTTTACTACACTAAAAGCCGTAGGGTTGGCAACAGGATATGAGAAAAACGACTAATAAAATGATATGAAGTTGAAGTTCTTCCCACACCTGAAGGTTTATAGGGAGGCGCCTATCTCTGTTTCTTCGGCCCTTGAGCCACAAAGCTGTACAAGCATATACTTCAGACAATACTGTACCGAAAAAGAAAATAGAGGAAACTCAGCAACGAGTAGTGAGAAGTATAAGAATTCATTTCACATTAATCCCTTTACAGACATATGACCTTCATTGTACTACAGTTGTACATTGACATTAAATTATGGCAAGTTTCGGGAACACCTTTTTCAAGAGCCTATCAACCATAGCAAAAATATTTTGCAACAATTCCAAATGGTTGATTTTGGCTTCTTTAATTCTATGTACTAGGAGGAAAAAAAACATTGTCTAAGTAATGTTTATCGTTGTCAATGTAGGTAGAACAAGTGTCAAGAGGTTTAGTCTGCTTTTAGAGTACATTTTTTAGCATCACTGTTGCTCTTTCCCAGTACGACTCCTGCTCTCATTTGTATGCTGACTGGTTTGCTAACGTCATGGCGAAGTTCCGGTGATGAACTATTGTCGGTTCCGACGCTGTCAATTGCCGTCGCCAGGGGACGCCTGTTCCGGTCGGAGGGCGGGCTGTGACGAGGACGACGTACGACGCGCCGTCCGTGAAGAGACAAGAGCCAAATTGACTCCGCACAATGGGAAGCTTGAATGTCGCCATACTTCATTAACCGTTCCGGGACCGCTGGATGTGAAATCCCAGTCTCCCGTGCTGCAATTCGTTTTTTCCTTTCTTTTAAACTCCAGCACGTGAGTCGTTTGACTCAGGCTATCATCTCTGGGCTGTCGAGCGTTAAGGCTCTCTGGAAGGTGGGAAAGATATCAGTACACCCCTGTAATTGGGGTCACCTTCACCGTCGAGAAAGCAAGACACATATATAAAGAGAAAATTCGCCCCTGAATCATCACAATTGCTATTACTTGCGGAAGGCCGGGCCTCCGAAATCGTTGGCCATCCAATCATGGGGGTTGATTATCCAATTACGGGATGGCATAACCCCATTACAGTTTTATTAGAGACGCACCATTACCGTTCCGTTCTGGGAATGGGAACCTTTCCAGTCATGTTAGTCTCCATTATTCTTTACGTCCTTAAATTCTTTCCCACTCCCGTTAAATGTATATAAATCCCCGTCCACGGTTGGAGGGAAGGGGGGGGGTGACACAGTGGTTGTCTGACCCCAGGACGCACTCACGCAGTTCCCGGTAGAGTTGAGACAGACCAGGGCAGGTGTTAGGTAGTCAGGCGCCCTCCCACGACTGTTAATGAGTGCATCTCATCTTGATCCTGACTGATCTCAGAGGTCGCTGGTCACGCCACCAGTCTCGTGCTTCCCGCTTATCTTTACATCCTGGCATTTGATGGATCAATCAGTTCCCGCTGTACATTTCGCAGATGTGACCGTTAGCCGACCTGCAAGTCCGCATCACTCCTGCCTCCAAATGCCAAAGGATTGCATCTTCCCTTAGTCTTAGAGAATATGTAATTCATGCCAAGAACGCAATGTACTTGCAAGTATATATTCTCATCACCATTCATCTGTAGGAACACACAATGAAAAGGCGATAAGAATTATTGTGAAAAAACGATGTGCATCTCTCTTTTTTGTTGTTGTTACTCTTGACCATTCAATTTTTCTTGATTCTCTTGTCCCTATAATTGATCACCAGCTCCCTCATCCCGTTGATCAATCAATTAGTGCGTGAACCAATCAATCTTCACTCCAGTTTAGACATGATCTACCATGCAGGGTCGGAGGGGACACGCTGATTGGTTAGAAACTGGCCAATGGTACGACACATACGATAATGGTATAGTCAGAATCTAGCCAACCACAGGGCATTATGTACTAAATTAAGTGATATAAGTAATTCAAACGAACATGGTTCGATAACATGTCAGTCAAGGTGTGCCAGGAATCCTTACAGTGTAAATCGTACGCTGCCGAAGTTAGTCATAATTGCAAGATCAGCCAGATATACTAGTAGTACACTGTGTGGTACATGTAAGAATGTTTCCGGTGTAGGTTTGGGCCTCCTGGCAGATTGTTTTGGAACTGCAGGGACGTTTTTCGTGCAAACTTTGGAAGTTCTGACATTTTCAGAGTTGTTCGACATGACACATGTAGATGGCTCAGCAAATAACTAGATGAAAGTTATGCAAAGTATAACTTAATTTAGATAATTGATGAGGAAGTTTTATATTTCATTGGTGTTATTGATTGGTAATCATTACATCTGTAACTTTGGTGGATATGGACGTTATGCTAAAGGTCAAGCAGCAACAGATTGTCTCGATGTGGTCCATGCGTCATGAGGGGAAACAGCTGAGGATTTAGGGAGCTGAGATATTCGGCCTGACGGCACACAGACCAGTGTCCGAGGCGTGTAACTGCCTAGACGTACCGCAGACACCCGCAGGGTAGCGATGCGTGTTGATTCATGGCGCATGCCACGGTGTAGTCATACACGATTTGTGACTGTCAACAAGCCATGAAATATCTCCACAACGTGGCGTCATATCAACACGTCGTACCCCATTCCCAACGCGTGGCGGTACATACCAAGAACAGACATCGGCTATGGAACCACTTTTCATCATATGAAATGAATAACCAAACTGGTAACCGAATCATGCTGTTCCCATGACTTTTCAAGATCCTACGTGCTTGTTGTGTTGGTCTCAAGTTTATAAGATTGGCATGTAAGTGCAATTTATGCAACAAAGTTGACAAAAACAACGGAAAAAATCACCGACTTTTCATTCCATCCGCTCGAGCATTTACGACCCATCCTCAAGGAACGTGAATGCTCCCGTCAATCCAGCCCTGCACAGTAAATGTCATAACTGTTAGGTATAAGGCCAAAGCTTTGTTCTTTCCAAGTATTACCACTACTCCGGCTTTGCCATGTAATTCCCATCCACTTACAGCTGATCTCCTGCCTTACCCCTGCACTAAAATCGGGCGCACTTAGGATTTATCTCAACAGGTCGCATCAAGTGCTATTAAACGGACTATACGTACGCCTAGGAGTAGACGATTCAACCCACACCTAACATTAAGCCCCTGTCACTGATACGTCGTACAACTGGTCTATGGCTAAAAACGGGGCTTTACCGAATTTGATGGAGACGGCTACCTGCCAATCGGACACCCACCCACATAAAAAGGAACTCTTGATTGGGTTTTGGTGATTGCTTGAGTCAGCCTTGTCTTTTTACGAACAAGTAATCATACTTAGGTTAGGATTCAGAAAAATCTTCAGAATCGCGACTGATCACACATGCTTGGACAACTGTATGGCCCAAGGGCTTTTGAAACGGAGATGGGCGCCGCCCTATACACCGTGTGGTGAGGGGGATAGCTTTCTTTAACTAGCAGGATGGGTGGGTTTGTGCTCTCCAAATGCTACACCAATAAATTCTCAGTGTGTGACCCTGGCTATCTTCAGCACCATGGCAGGTTTTGGCGAGAATTGTTCCCGTCTAGATATATGGCAGTGAGCTATGATGTTCCTACGGTATATCTACTTGGGGGGGCTTTGGAACTATGCCATGAACCGAAACGTGACCCACAGTATATTCTTGAACATAGTCGTAACTAAAACTTGGCTAGCCCAGTTTGCGAGGTTACGTCGCGACGTGTCTAGGGTGGTTTCATCAGTCCTCCTGGATCCTGTTAACCTGCACGTGTTATAGATACAATCTTATCAGCCCGTGTCACCTTGGAGTCCTCACCTCATTTTCGGGATGACAAAAGTTCAGTCCCAGAGGCCACCTCGGTCGGAGTGGCGGGAGATCTCAGCGGGCACGTCTTTTTTCACTCATCTACGGGTCACGCACATCCTCCACAGTCTGTCAGGATCGTTTCACAAAGGTGGAACACCCTGGACTACGTACGTGATGTCTCAACTGGGTTTCACGTTTCTCCGATCTTTCACTACTCACCAAGCTTGGATGGGAAGATTGTGACCTGATTTGCACCGTTATGTTTGACTAGCCTCTACGAGGCACCGCGGATCGATGGAAAAATAGTAGAAATTGGCCAAAATAAAGGGAATAGTATACCAGGGGAGTGACCCACGGGTTCGGCAAAACGTACTCTCCAGCGGACCAACTCTCCTGGTCCTATATTTGGCCAATTTCTACTCTTTCCAGCCGCCTCCCAAAGCCTGGTGGAGGCTAATTTTTGACGTCACCCGACCTTGCGGTCAAAACTTTGGTGCAAGTCAGAAACCGTCACCATTTCGTCCCTTAAAATCTGCTTAGAGAGTTATTTACGATACTTTGATTGTAACTCAGAACTCCTGTTCATGACAGCTAACCTATCAGTTGGCAGTTGAACCAATGGCAACGGTTGCACAGCAATTAGCGGTTCAAACAATCGGGGTGGCTGTATGTCCGTCAAACATCAAATTGGCTTTGTACCATTCTTCTAAAACAAGTTCGAAAATTTGCAACACATGGTCTGCGTTTCAGAGCTACTTCTTGTGACCTTTAAGATGCCTTGTTTGAACTTGAGGTCACATGTACGTCTTCAAATGGGTCTGGCAGTATGATTTGATCCAGTTCCAGTTGGCAATATTACAACCTGTTGTAACTCCTAATTTTTTTTCCCCTACATCTTACAAATATGGTCATGGATTTGACTTAAGGACTCTTGAACGGAGAACTTTGAACACTTGACAATCTATTTCAACTGGTGACACGGCAACCTTTATTCAATATTGCTTAGACATGCTCCGAATCAACCACAGTTACAGCATATAAAGAAAACTTAAATCAAAATAAGAATAACAAGCAGTTAGCTTATGTAACACACTTTATTATCTACAGTAAGTGCATGTATGTGTGTGAGTGGAAGGGTCTATGATTTCCTTATTACCACAGATTATTTAGAACTGACTGGATTCACACGATCTTTTCAGCAAAATACCAGTCTCTCTAAAAAGGTTGTATCTCACTGTTGCCAATTTCATTCTTCCTTTCAACAAAATTACTATTATGTGCAAAGAGTGTTGTCTCGCATTTAGCAGTCTGGCCGACAAATTGTATTTCATGCTGTGCTGCATTAAACTGCAAAGTGGAAAAGAAACTTTTCAACTGTCGTTTCCTTGCCAAGTTTGGCTGAACGCAATAACAAGAACATATTTTCAAAGGTAGTTATGGCTCCTGGCCAGAAGCAAGGTCTTCTCAGGTAACATTTGCAACACCACCGAACGTCTTTATTACGTTAACACACTATTTGTAAGAATGGCAACTTGCCCATTTTACCAAATATATGTGGTAGTCACTTAACTTTATATCTGTTGCGTTGAGAATTTGGACTCCCTGCTTTGTCTTCTGAAGTGCCCCACTGGTCATGAAGCCGGCGTCACACAAGTCTGGGAGCTCTAGATGACATTTTCAGCAGTAATACAGCAAATGGCCTCACCATCACTGTGGCATTTTTAGAGATCAGCCAATTGCTAGGTGATCGCTCTAATAGACAACCTTTTGGCAAGGAACAAATTCAACCAAAGGTTGTTGACAGTGTGACGCAGGCTTGAAGAACTTCCCAAGCCACAGATGGATGAAATGTTGTTTTCATATGTATGTTGCTACTTTTCTCTGGACTTCCAGCATTTGAATCCTAGTATCACTTCTTTGTGCTAGCTTTCTCTAGACTGATGTTCCAATGTACCTTTTCTACAAATAGTCAACAGTAAGTACCAATGTTCCTCTTGTGGTGTTGCGAGACACATCATTTTGGTGAAAGCAACCCTGAAAGGAGGTCGAGACCACCACATATTTCAAAAATGTTTTATTTCTCCGATGTTCTCCATGATGTAGAAAATTGACTTCCGTGTTAGCACTACGTATGAGGAAAAAAAGTTTACCTAGGGATTTTTTTTTTACTTTTAATAATTAGTGGAAGTTCTTTGGAAAATAGTCCTCGTTAATTAATGAAAGAAATGCTTTTTAAGCTACATGGTAACTTTCTTCTGGAAAAATATATTGCACGTGGCAGACACGAAGCAATATTGGAGTTAGCAGCCGAATTTACAAGTGCAGACAAGACAACCGACATTTACTGCTAGAACAAGATAAAACTTCAACACATTTACACTTTATTTATTCAGTAAGGCGTACCTCTCAGGGCATAAAATACTCAAACAACTTACGACAAGAAATTACCAAAGGGAAAGGAAATGATTGGGTAATATAAAAGGAACGGGCGATCGTGACGTTGAGTCCATGTGGAGTCTTGGTACGTCGAGGATGATTTCTGCACCATCGAGGTGGACACAAATTTTCTCCCAGCAGACTCGTATCAGAAGGAACGTCTGTTGCAAGTTGTAAAGGAATGAGGCATGTCTTTTCTCTCTCCCTCTCCCTCCCTTCTCTTTCACTCCCTCTCTTCTCTCACTCCTGCAGAAGGTACAAACGGACGGTGAAAACGTTTCATATGATTGACGGCTGACTCTGCCGACCAAAGGACATCGCAGCAGTGTGAAGGCATGGGAGGAGTTGTCGGGGGATTGGGCAAGAGTAAGGGTCGAGCTGATGCAATCAAGCAACATTACTGGGAAGGGAGAACCCTTAAATAGGGGTTAACCAAGAAAGAGCCTTTCTTTCAATCAGACATAGTTATATCATACCCTTGGTGGTTACAGATGGAGCCATGGAATTACGAAACCTGGTGGCAGCTGGATATATGATTGAAAGTAAGGCGGAGACAGGAAGGACCAAAAGTGCAGACATGCGTCACCAAGTGCTAGAAGTAGAGATTTCCCCTTTACACAGGTTCTGTTTGGGTGGACAAGAAGGGCTGGAAAGATTCTCTTCCGTAATGATTCTCGTCAGGATTTCATCATCATCAAAACGTAAACAGAAAATTTAGGCTTGGAAGCCTAATCAACATTCAATCAAAAGATCAGATTTTTTCAAGGCAGTTTCTTAAAAAACAGATTTTGTAGGAGTGATGTTAAGTGGCTTATTTGTCAAGAACCTTTCCAAGAAGGGAGGAACACAACCTCAAGACTGCTGCGTTACTGAGGTGGCAGAGACAAGATCAAGGAGCAGCACAATACATCTCACATGGCTATAAGGAAAGGAACAAAAGCACATGCCATTGAACTTCATTATTATCATGATATCCTTGGGAATCCCAAGGCACAGAAAGATACAGTAATATACATAGCAAGCACACACTATAGGTTACAGCTAGAAAAAATACACTTCGTTAGGTTATCAGCACTTTTACAGTTAGAAGTTCCTCTGCATTCCACCTATTACAAAGAAAAATACACCTTTAAATATTAAGAGAAACAAAACCATTTGCCAAAGATATACAATTGTTTACAGCTGCGGCCTTTTATATTTACAAGGAAACAACCTTTACTGGAGAAAACGTTGGAAGCACAAAGCAGTCATACCAATTTCACCTTGGTGAGATTTGAGTGCAAGCCGTGGCGGTCTGGCATCCGCAATTTTGGCACAGCTAAGGATGTTGGGATTGAAACAGATGACAAGTCATGAAAATGCAATGCACCATGGGATACATTGCTTTGTTTGAGACGGAGGGCCATTGTCAAGGCTGTTGTCTAAACTGGTGGTGTTAATATGACGTTGCAGCTTGCATGTGGAAGAACTTTTACTTGACTCACTCTTAGGACTGCAAGTTACTTGGGTGGCTTCACTGGCAAAGACAATTTTACAGCCTTTACTGGGAAAAAAGGTGCTATTTAATGCATTATTTCCATAGACCTACTCCATGCAAGCCATATACTGCAGGCTCTAGAGTGGAAGCTGACACACGCTTTACCCTGAAATGAACTCGACAACAGTGAAGTTTATACACAAGCACGACTACGTGACACAAGGGGAAGCCCATTACCTCCGCAGGAGCCTACGATGCAGACAGGGGACTAGCGAGGGGCGTACGGGTGGTAGGAAGCCACGTGGCCCTTCCTGGCGGGTGCTTTGCCATACTGTTGGCCCCCTGCAACAACATCATGAGAGCACATTGTTGACATAGCATACACATGTCAAAATCTTTCCCACCTTCACCTACTACACTCCGTCACCCGGGAAGGCTTTTCGGCTACAACACCTTGCATGCCAGGCGGTGTTGCTGCTGTTTCGTCGCTGTTACAGTCTACTTTCTACCAGTCTATGGCTACTTCTAGCTCTACTCCTGCTGTTAAACGCCGCTGACAGACTGCTCCATTTGGTTAAGCCACACCCACCACAGCACAATTTAGCTTCACTTCACTTTTTTAACACACACCACACTGGACTAACTTGGACTCACGGCACACACAAATGGAGAAACACAACAAAATTTGTTAGTCTTCAAACAGAACAAACCCTTTAAAAATGAGGACAATTTGGCTAACAGAGAATAGAGTCGATTACAGAGGAACTTCTACCGACTAAAAACACATCAAAAGCACATGAAACAAGTTATGTTCCCCTTTCTGCAACCATCAATGAAAACCCTCAGGGGTAAGTCATTTCTTTAGATTTCTTCTTTCCCTTCTTGAAAACAACATCAAGAATGACATCTTCACATCCTTTTAGCTTTCACTGACGGCTGCATCACTTAGGAGGCTTAACCCCGCCCCATTCCTTTGTACTCACCATATCCGTAGTTTGGTGGATAGTAGTCATAGTAGCTTCCGTAACCGCCTGCGTATCCATACGACTGGCCATAGTTGCCACCTCCGTAGCCGCCATAGCCCTGGCCGTAGGCCTGGTATGGGTACCCATATCCGTAACCACCCTGCTGTTGGCCCCAGTTGTTCCCCCCTAAAAGAAAAAAAAATTACGTCAGATCATGTTCTAATATCTATTTTATTAGAAACATGTAATTTGATATTCGGCTATGAGTATTTTGTGCCTTGTTGACATTTGAAAATTAGTGCAATGTATTGTATTGTAATATTTGCCAATGAATTGAAATATACTACATGTATCATTTTAACAGAAAGAACTTATCGAAACTTATTATTCTCTTCAAAACATCTTATTTCCATCTGTGCAGCCATTGTTTGATGGCATGTTATTTACTTGTTCACTCTGTTCTTTGTTTATATTTCATCCAGAAGTATGGTTATCTCTACACAAGAAAGCTAGATTAATCAGAAAGGTTAAATATGAAAGAAGAAAAGAGAATAATGGAATCTAAGTAATTTACCCTGCGCACCTCTGTAACCATATCCACCGCCTCCTCCCCACTGGTTCTTGGTGTTATCCTGCATGGGGGTGGCTTTCTTCACTTCACACTGCAGAAGACAAGGAAACAACACAGTTTTTGTAACATTCAACACAGTACCTTAGAAACTAAAACAGATGTGTCATTGCTGGCAGTAAGGGCCCAGTCACGATCTCACACAATTGCTATTTCCAAGTGTCCACGTGTCATATGGATTCAGATGTCCTGTTATGAAAAAGGCTGTCTAAGATCCTTGTCAATGGTTGGTTCTGTCTCATCTTAGGATGAGGTATGTGACCGGGCCGTTAGCACGCTCTAGGTAACAGTCATCACGGTCTGACCAAGGACACGCAACCTTCATCTACAGGAGCGTCTGCGATACCAGATATTGTGGCCTCAAATTGTGAATCTTCTCTCGCTGTTTTTCCCCAGCTAGAGACTAAAACTGTGTACACCTCTGAGATACATACACTATTGCTCACATCATTGCTTCTCCTTTCATTCCCTTCAAAATGTTGAAACAAATTTCAAACAAAACTCTAAGAAATTATAGGAGGTTATAACAAAGTCTAAGACCACATCCTTTCAAATGGTTGAATGGCTTCAGTCACCTTGGAGTCATTGTGGAGACAAAAGTTGCCCACGGCATGGCTGACAGTACAGCTCTGTCCACATGTTAGGCAAAGCTGCTACCAGCAAGTCACCTACAAAACTCACCCCCCATTTCCCATAAGCAAGCATTGCGAGCATTACCGTAACTTCGGACATCTCAGTGCCGACCTGGTGTGAGCCCAGGGTGTGCCACTGTGTCTGGGTGATGGTGTCAACGATCTTCTCGGAGTCGAATGTGATGAAGCAGAACCCACGGTACTTCTGGGTGTTCTTGTCCTTGGGGCGGACTAGCTCCTTGATCTGGCGAAACATTCCACAACGTCAGCACATTAGTGATCGCGCAGACGCGACGTGGGGACCGTTTACACGCAATGTAGAGACAAGACAGTTGCATTTCAGATGGGACTTGTACGTGCTCCACTACAATTATTCAGCAATCTCTGGCTGCAGATATGAATTAATGCTGGAATACAATACAGTTTATCAATATAAGCATATATGAAGAATGATAGAGACATATCATACATAGATACAATTATGCTTATTGGATCAGCATGTGCAAGTCTACTTTGCCTACAGTGTGTTATCAAACTGGAAGGAAACCACCAAGGTATTAAAAGGAAGCTACATTCCTTCACCTAATTGAAAACAGATAAAAAACTGATAGAGAAAAATCATAAGAGTTTTTTTGATTTCTGGGAAAGATAAAGTTGGCACACCATGCTGGATGTTACCAGCACCTGGAGTCGGGGTGGCTGGTTCAGGTGCGACTTTTCCTCCCTTCCCTGGGCACCTGATGGAGAGGGGATAACACATCAGCACCTGATGCCCAGCAAGAACCGCCGCTTCTCTAAGGACTCGCTCACGATATTAGACAGCTTGCGGCAACTCATTCAGGACCTCACAAGGGCAGAGCCTGGAGTCAACTGTCTACCTTTCTGTTTCTTGTTCTTTTCTTTGCACCTTTCTATGGTGCCATCTTTGTTGCCAAGGCAAGACCGGTTTAACGTTTTGTTGCCAAGGTTAAACTACGCTAAACTTATTATTATTATCAGAAAATGACTTGGCTGGCACCAATTCACCAAATAGAACAAAAACTGAAGGATTTGCAATGTCCCTCTAGCAACTTTATCTTGTTATCGCTGCATGAAATTGGTGTTAAAAAAATGTTCATCTTTTTGTCGTATTATGAAAGAAGTATGTAGATTCAGTCTTCTATGACAATGGGGAACAAGTGATGATATTATCTATCATCAGGCAGGCATTTGTGCCACTTGTGGGGTCCTATCCTTGTTAGCCAAATGAGCAGCTTCTTGCAAACAAGTCCATACTAACGTTTATAACTTTGTATGTTGCACCGTTTATATTTCACAAGTAACATGTGCTTTCAGATGCAACTCCAAATACAAAGTATTACACACCAACATGCCATGATACTCTTGTGCTGGTGGGTGACCAACTAACAAAACAGCAAACCAAACTGTGAACGCTACAACAGAACTTAACAAAACACTTTTTATAAAACTACAAGCCATTTCTGTTACCAACTGCAGTGGTGTGGGTACTGTGTTCTAACTTTCGATCTCACCTCTCCAAACTTAGAGAAATACGCTTTCAGGTCCTCATCGGGGTAGTCTGGGTTCAGGCCCCCAACAAAGATCTTCTTGATGGGTTCCTTGCCCCCGCGTGCCTTTGCGATCTTCGGATCGATGTTCCTTCCATCCAGCGTATGGACTGGCTTTGCCAGGACCTGGGGAATACAAGGAAATAAATGTTAAGGACAAAACCAAATCAATAACTTTTGTGGCACATCACATCAATATTTATAGCCAAGTTGACTTTCTTGTGTTTCTTTGAGAATTATAAATGTAATTCGACCGTATCTAGAAGCAACAATGTATGACATATCCTGGAGCTGGTGCATTAGTTACACAACCATTCCTTAAACATTTACATGTTCATTCCCCAGCGATCGATAATGATGGATCAGTGTATAGGATTTTCCCAAGCCTACCCTGCCCTGACCTAAACTTGGGCATGGTTAAGTAGAAGGAATCAATTTTGAAAGCAGTGCTTTAAGACTATGTAGAGTACTAGAGGATTGGTTAGGGAATACCTCTAGGGTCTTCTCTATTCGGTCTATCAAGGAGGACAACTCCTCATGCAAACGAAGACAATTTACACAATGAATTTTCCAACCATGCGAGCTTTAGTGCCTTAATCTTTATGCAAAGACTATGACAAAATGTGTAGCTCTAGGGCTTGCCCTAGCCTAGTCTGCCAGGGGTCCCATTGCAAGCTCAGAGACCTGGCAGACTAAACTAAAGAACTTTTTACGGACATACTATGAAGCTTCCCAGTGGAAATTAAACAATGGTCATGGCAATCTACACTGACCACCCAGCCACTATCTGGGGATGTTTGCTCTGACATTGTATTAACAACAAACCCATGGCCATGACACCTTCAGGCAAGGTATCCCCTGTAAATGGGAGCCGTGCATTCGTTCCGCAAGCTCGCTGCTGAATAATATGTGCTCCTCCAGTGAGCACTAGCCTTTCCACCATCTTCTAAGAATTAAAAGGGCCACGGAAAGATCAATACATCAATATTTCTGTAAATCTACCGGTTTCTTGTGATTTCTCTCTGAGACGAGACTTGAGTTGATGAGTAAGAGCCCAAAAGCTCGGGAGAGCGACAGTCAAACTGTGATCAAAGTCCTCCGACCACAACCGCTTATCTTCCAAAAACCCAGAGGAAAAGCTAGGGATGTGTACAGGACAACGCTAGGATTTGAATGAATTACTTTTCCTTTCCAATTTCCCTGCTCATTTTTCCCGGGGCAGGGGTCAAGTCGCTGCAGAGCAGGTCGTTTACACAGTTTATTGAACCATCCTTCAAACAGCTCACACAATTAGTGGGAGGGGTTCCCCTGCATCCAGGTGGAACTCCCAGCTAAACCTCCAGTCAGCTCTTTTTCAACAAAAGATCAAGAGATTTCAGACTTGGGTTTTCATGAATGTGTTAGAACTGTGGAGGAGATTGTATGATGTAATTTCATCAGGTATTATACCACTTCCTGAATTCCTCCACATGCCGCCCACATTATTTTGAGACCTGCATGCTGCAGACCTGGTTCTTGCTGGCTGGCTGGTCCTCAATTCAAACTTATTTATCAACTTCAATCTAGGACAAAACTGGCCTCCGACCAAAACTGCAGGTGTTTCTAATCGTAGCTGTGTAAACATGTAGTCAACTGTCTGGACCCAGAGACACATTTCTTTACCTAATTTGAAAAAGAGAATGATTTGGCACCTCTGGAGCTTTCTTCAGACAGTGTCTGGTCCAAAGTGAACTACTCTCTTCTATTTTGATTACTGTTATTTTGATGGCATTTGAGTGGTTAGGAGCAGATAAGGGATTGAGAGGTGTATCCTTGGGAATGGCACTTTACCACTCAGGTGTAAATGGGCACCTCAGACTTTGCTTGAGAGGAATGGGCTGTGCCTCAAAAAGGCCACGGGACCTTTAACATTTACCTGCTACTCTGTAATGTGAGAGATCCTAGTCCCAAAGTGCTCAACCTATTCCAAGGTAGAGGGGGTGGGGGGGGGCAACAAGCTGGAAAACCTGGCTTGGCCTTGAGTGACAGCAAATCTAACCTGCTTTAACCTAGTGTTACGTCAGAAAACAGTGGTGCAGATAAAGCTTGGAAACCTCCAGCAGCTGTGCTATTAAACTCTCTACAGGTAGCAAAGCCTCAGGCTACCAAATACACATTTATTAATTGATTCAAGACAACTTAAACTTGGTAGTTAACCCACCATTCTATACTATTGACCTCTCGCTTACAAACACCAAGCCGAGCATTGTTGTGGAAGTTTCATACAAGTAGTTGTACAAACAGACACTACTGAACCAGTCAATTTGTACCCCATGTACAGTGGTTTTGTTTTTGGTGTGTCTGTGTTTGCTTCTCTTTCCTTTGTTGTTTCCACATGCTAGGCATGAGGGAGACAATGACAGAAAGTTAGGTCAAAGGTCCCAGAAAAGGCTGTCTCATCTCCTGTCTTCAATTTCCTGCCTGTCTATTGCCTTACTGGAGCCAGGGGAAAAATGCACAGATAGAATCAATGACGAATTCACAATGATAAATAAAACAAATTCACAAAAACTCCAAATATTTCGCGGAGGTATGAGACCTTTGATTTCTTGTTCTGTTTCTGACCGATGTATCACCATACAAAAGGACGCAATAAACCAAAGGAACTGAAAACACAAATTCAACAGGATAAAGCTGGTTTTGAAGGTCCTGCTTACAAAGCTTAGTCTGGGTTACTTTGGCAGATATGGAGAAACCATTTGCAATAATACAAAGGTAATTATTGAATCATAAATCATCCATAAAAAACCCTGATGATTGCCACGGTTACATTTTGTTCAACTTGGCAAGTGTGCGGAAATTTCCATTACTTTCTCCGCAGTCATCGCTACCCGGTCCTTCAAAGCTCTCGACTCCGCAACATTCTCGTATCATCCACTAAAGCCGCGTCTGTACCTCTGGATCATAGTATTTCTGCAAACCACTTTAATGATGGGGTGCGGCAGTGTCTAGATGGCACCCCCAGCATCAGATCGCCGCTGACAAATTGTGACGGCTGACGTCTCCATAATCTCCTCCCATTTAGAAGGTGGTGGTGGAGGCAATTGCGGGGATGTCTGCATGCGTGGAAGCTCGGGCGCAGTCAAATCTGCCGTCTAACTGACGCTGTTGTGATGGATTGCCGGGGATTTGCCTCTGCCAGTAAGAGCTCTCGGCTCTCAAGAATTCTGATCTGAGATTCATAATCCTGGCGGAGAGTGTTACAGAATGGCAGGGAGAATTTTGGAGGGATGAGGGTCCTATCAATCTGCTTCACCTTGGCGATGATGCTGACCTTCAGGGAAGGCGCTCTCTAGGCATGATTCATGAGATTTTCATCTGCTAAGTCGGGCTTAGTTCCACCTCACAACGGTGCTTCTTCCACGCCCAAAGGCCTCCTTGGAAAAAAATACTCGAGAACATTTTGGGTTCAATGCCTTGAGTACATATTATTTATACAAAAGACTACAGAATATGCTACCGTTGTTGTGCTACATTTTGAGTCCTTTTCCCAAGACTCCACAGGATATGATGACAAATCTGCCCTGAATACTTTATTGGACAAATGAGTGTTCCTGTCAACATCTAGGTAATAAATAGTACACAGGGAAGCTTTAGGGTGCTATGATGGAGACGTGGGTAATACTGTTGAACAGATGTGCTTGCTACACTTGGTCAGATTCTTCGCTGACATGGCTATAGCCATGGTGAACATGGACTTGGCAGATGCAAATCACTGTACATCGTAAAATCTTCACGGTGGTTTTACATATAACATGTGCTGTATCTTGCAATACGTTTTAACTGTGAACTTAAAATAATGGGGCCAAAACCATTTTAAATCAAAGCGTATCCTGTGTTTTTGAAATGACACGCCCAGCTGTTGTTGTTACACCTTTAGTCACACCTGTAGTTTTCCCATATTTGGAACAGTGCCTAGCTACTGTATGAACAAGATGGAATGTTGATACAAAACATGGCTGCCAAAAACAGTCCTCCCAAACAGGACTTTCTACCCAGATCAATACCCATGTCCTGTTTCTGAAGTACATGGGCCGTGCACTACCGTCTAGGTCCAAACCAAAGAGAT
This sequence comes from Branchiostoma floridae x Branchiostoma japonicum, assembly GCA_013266295.2. Classification (NCBI taxonomy): domain Eukaryota; kingdom Metazoa; phylum Chordata; class Leptocardii; order Amphioxiformes; family Branchiostomatidae; genus Branchiostoma; species Branchiostoma floridae x Branchiostoma japonicum. Next base: position 4,694,723 of record CM023837.1, on the reverse strand, counting down.
CAACAGCCACCACCACTAATGAAGGCGGGAGGGGGGCACCGAAGTAATCAATGAGAAAATGTAAAAGGCAAATGCCACACGTCGGCTGCTTCGATCTTTCCTTAATAAAGCAGGGATAATGCTGATCCTTTGGTGCGAGATGCAACATGCTCGGACTAGGACAAATCAATATGTAATGATTTTTCTTCCTCTAATCAATGAGTAATGAAGATTTTCTTCATCACCCCTTCGGGGAAAAGTGGACTCTTCCTGCCCCAAATTCACTCCTGATAAGGTAGAAATTATTGCTTTCTTTGCCAACTATCTCTGATTTGTCAACATACAATGTAGGTGTTGATTGGATTTACGTGAAGGCCAAATCAATTTCTCTGCTGGTGGTTGGAGAAACACGTTTTGGAGATATATCCCAATGACAAGCATGTTTCATACAGAAACACATTTTCACCAATTGAATAAACATGACGTAGAATAACTTTGAATTATGAAATCTGTCCTTGTGGGAGAAGAATGTGACAATTTTACGATGACCAAGAATTTAATGCAGGAGTCCCTAATCAGGAAAAGGTAAAATTTATTTTACGACAAGTAGACACTTTGCCAACGATCAATACAGGGCTGTTTTTACGTTCTCACTACTCTCACAGACACAAAATTTTAATTCCACGTTGTCGCAAAATCTCGACAGTCTGATCCCTGGGAAATTCCTACGCGTGACAAACTGTTCATTTTCCCCACCATTTGCCTCCTCCGGTGCAGTAAGTCACATCTAATTTTGTATTTATAACGTGGGCAAAGGCTCCCTGGCTGCACGCAGGTGTTACATGCTTCTTCATGTGTTGCAAACCCTAGGCGGTCGTTACTGGCCTTACCGTGGGATCTAGCTGGGTGCCGGCGCAATGGGTACCATTACGACAGGTCAGCTGGTCCTGGGCAGCACAAATCTTCACGCTGCTAGGAGCAGTTACACTCCCAATGGACCAGTAAAGCTAAATTCCATCAGCGCTGTAAGGTTTGTCAAACAAGCGTTGCTAGTCCAAGGGCTGCCTACTCACATCAACATTAGAAGTCTGCATGCATAATATCTACCCTAGAAAATTCTAGCGTTGAGGATTGGGACTTCCACTACTGGAAGATTTAGACGTTTCACTCAGACAAAATAATCAAGAGTCAATCAAAAGGGACGGGTGCATTAGTGGGCCTGTGTTTGGTAGCATCGCTTTTCTAGAAGTCATTACCACTGGCTTTGTTCAGTTGATTGGTTTGGAGACAGGTCCTGCGGAGTTGAATGTGCAGCGATCTGGCTGTCTCAATCCATTTCGGATCCGTCACAAATCTAATCATTTGGAAGGGGGCGAACCAGGATTCAAGAGCATGTAGTGCAGTTAGGTGGAAACCTGCTAGGAAGGGTGGTGTGTGTGTGTGAAAATGGGTGTTAGGGGGAAAAACGCAAAATAAAATCAAAATGGACAAAAAGACAAAATGGGAACAGAACAAATCTGTAGAAACAATACAACCTACCTTTAATGTTTATCTATTTATTGAGATATTCCATATTTGTGAAAGGCTACATAACTGGTGACTATCATCTTTTCAAGAATTAGAGACTGGACTGTAAGGTAACCACTCACACCAGGATGGTGAAAACTGGAGATATGTCTTGCTTGGTGCATGGATACAACGGTATTACCAAACTACTTCAAAGCGGCTTGAAGGATTTCTCCTAATACCCTTCCAGCTTGTGGCGAGCTCTTCAGAATATAAATTTGATAAAGATGTGACTGATCGAATAACTTGAAACATTTTCCACATACATTACGAGGTGTTACTAACAGAGAGTGGATTAAGACTGTGGATTACTATGACAATGAAAGTATGATTGAATAGTTAATAAGGAAGGCAGAAGTATATGCAGTAATAGAGTGGATTTATTGTAAAATATTGCCTGCAGAACTTTCATAACAGGACAATATAAAGTACAATTACTGCAGCAGGGTGAAAAATGGCTGTTTCATATTAAGTCACCTCATCACATACGAATTCAGGCTATATTGACAAAATATGACCCAGATGTGCCATTTAAAAGAAATAAAAACAGCACTGAGTCAGTAGATAATGTCATCTGTTTTCCATTGAAGCCGTCCTAACTGATCTTTCTGAGTGACATCTGGGTAGTTTTCGGGAGGACTCTCAACTTTATCAGATGGAAAATAACGACTCCCTGACAAAGTCACATGACATTTGACCTAAATATGGGGCAAACTGACTTCAAGTTAGAACAGCTAATTTTTGTTTGTCTTTTTGGACTAGCCCCATGAGGTGTAGTCAAAAATGAAGTGTAGAAGACATGCATGTGAATCCTGATGAAAGAAACTACCACCTTGTGCTTTGTTTATAATCAAATCTGAGATGTAGGTCACTGGATCACGTGACTTGGATGAATGTTGTACGTTCTTAAGTCATCCGGGGGCTATACTCACAAACATTAAGGCAGATTTCTTTTTAAAAAATTCAATGGGAAAATTATTCTGGTTTGAGGGTTGTGTCAGTCAACCTGGGCTAGCTAGATCATATCTATGGGTGATAATAACTGTGTGCCACAGAGATTCACCTATTTCATGGGAAAATTCCCAATCCAAACTGGCCACACTGGATGGACTGCTACAGCACATTTTCGTGCCAAGATCTAACAGATTACTGGGATTGAAATTCAGTCTTGGCACCTTATCTCAACATTTAGGTGCACAGGAAAAATTTTGGGTGCACAACATAGTAAAATGTCAGAAAAAACTTATCATTACAAACCTTTCTTCTGAGCTTCTATTTGAAATTCTACAGTGATACAACAATGGTTTTAGTATTTTTTCATGACACTCAAATTTTCAAGAAAATGCTTTAATGTACAGCAGTACATAACCCTACACAAATACCAAAGTGTACCCACTGGCACTGAAGTGCAAATGCACCCAGTATTTCGATCCCTGGTTCAGTATACCCTGTACTATAGGAGGTGAAGAACATTTGTCTTGTAACAGATCTGATCCCTACATGATTCCTCTTCCCCGATGGCTCCATTTTTCACCCGTGATGAAGAACTTGGGAACTATTACTTACTGCCGCGGCTCTCTGGCCGGTCTCGCCCAAAGCCATCCACATCCATTAGGGCAGCCATGCTGTCCTCGGGCAAAGGATCTCATTTTCATAGCACCCTTGTTAATCCTTTCCCGATAACTATGGCGGGACTGTAGCAATCACAACAACAGCCATCATCCTGATAGGCTTCCCCCCATACATCTTCTGATTTTCAATTTGGAGCGCCCATTAAGGAGACGGAAATAAAACCGGTTTATTCCTTTACAGTGTAAATTGTGATATCATTCCGAGTATTCCGTAAGGAGCTTTGCGCCCGCACACAGGCAATTTCCCTCCATTTGCGCATGCCGGATGAATATAACTCCCAATGAGAGCACTACAAAACTCCCTCCATTAACCTGGAAGAGGGGTGGGTGTAAAGAAGAACTTTTCCGCTTTGCTGTGCCGTTCGGGGGCCCATAAATCATCTGCGCACACCCTCTATACAGATCGCCTCTCTGCGTAACTGCCGTTATTCCTTTCGGCCTGTTTGCCCTTCAAAGCACCCCCTTCATATGTTAACTTTTATTGCGCCCAATACCTCGCCCTGCCGCCACCTTTGCTGTCTTATCATTCATTTTCTGCATATTTGTCAGGGCCCTGTGTCCATGCATCTCAGCAGAGCTCGTATGTTTGGAACAGGTCATTAGGCAAGGAAGGTCGCCATCACCGAGCACACAGCCTGCTAAGAGTCAGCCTTTTGGACCTGATCCTCTGAAGTAAGATGCATTTCCCTGCTGACATCAAAGGGACAAAAAAGCTCTTCCACTGGCTGGATACAACTGAAGATTTATCACAATGGTGGGCGCTATCATAAGTTACTTTCCACGTAGACAGTCTGGCTGTTTTATGTGGAAGATTTGTGTGGTTTGTACTTCTCTCCAAGAGTATTTTTCAACCCTACATTATACCGTAGCCTGGGGGTGTTTCGGCAATCTACACATCTATCTCTGCCTGAACACGTTAGATAACATGCAACAGAGAACACACCAATGAACTCACTGCCACTGTGGCCCTCTATCTACATTCACATCTCACTGGTCTCTTTCTTGGTGAAAGGTAAGCAGGATTTGATGGATTAATTATCAAGGGAAATCAGTCCAGCTTTCATCTTATCTATCCTGACAAATTCACCTGCTGAAATGAACCTTGTTATGGACACAAGAGTGAGAATATTTACAAACTTCCATCCCCGCTGGTTTGGGCGTTGGTTTGGGCAGCCTTTTCTTGAGGGAATGTTTCTTTTGGGCTTGCAAGTTTTTGCCTGGAATTCATCCTGTTCTAGCTTCGGTTTGCTCCAACAATCACTTCATGTAGAATAGTCTGTACCGTGTCCACATTAAAACATTTGGTCCTGACGTCCTGCATTGTTTCAGGAATCGAATATTTCTCAGAAGCATTGTAATGGAGGTCAAACTTCCGAATGCCTGTTCGAACCCTGTTTCTATCCTGTTACTGGGACCATGAGACTCAGAGCCAACCAAAACTCTCACCTACGTTTTAGGCAAACATTCAAATGCGAGTTGTTTCTCTATTAACACAGTGTACGAAATACTTTTTTGAGCCAGGTTGCCCAGTGGCAACCTAGGATGAAAGCTAGGTTGCCCATCAAAATTCCAGGTTGCCCTAAATTTAAACTCTTCTACGTTATGATTAACTTTGTTAGAATGCAACGTGCATTTATACATTTCTGACACATAGTTGTTTCCCCTTCCCTAAAGTGATAAGGTCTTCCATGGGAACTTCTCAATAAACAGTTCCCAATGGAAGAAAGCGGTATCCTTACCACAAAATTTAGGTAATACACTGGGCTACCTGGGTGTAGAAATAGGTTGCACCAAGCAAAATATGGTTGCACGGTGCAACTGGCAGGCTTTTAGCTAGGGGGGCGTCCGGGCGTCATTTGGACGCCCTGTACTGAAAATAGTAGGAAATTGGACGCCCTACTTTTTTGGTAGGACGCCCTAAAGACGCCCTATTTTTTCCGCCCGAATTTTCTTTTTTCTCCGGTAAATTTGCTGAATGTGTTCAAAATTCGCCGAATTCGAGCTTTCAGATATTTTATTCAACAAGAATTCCCCGATCTCCGCAAAATTGCCGAGCCACGCCGTCCTCGCGGGCCTGCAATGACTTCCGCATGCAGCTGGAGTTGAAAGGTCACTCAGGAGAATAGTCACCTGACCTAGTGTATAAGAATATGACTCTCGCAGATTCTCGCGAGATTTCGGGAGATTTGAGTTTTTTGCAACATGGTGGACCGGACCATGAAAACACAAGCGGAGACGTGTAAGCTGAGTTTAATCGGACGTATTTGAGCCTTCTGACCGTCCTTTTCTCAAGTTTTCGTATTTTTTTGAAAAAGTACACTGTTAACAACGACAAGAATACTATTTTTGCGCATGGTTGTGAACTATTTACGTAAAAATAAATTGTTTTGGCCGCGCGCTATCGGCATAATTTTTGCAAAGGGGGCCCGGCGCGGCGCGGCGCACGGCCATAACAAATTTGCCTTTAAAATAGAGAGACAAAATCTTGCCTTAATTCCACAAAATTTGCCTGACAAAATGCAGGAAATAGAGTCTCAGGAGGTTTCAGATTTCAAATTTTCCCGGGGGAGCATGCCCCCGGACCCCCCTAAAAAGCTCACGCCTTCGGCGCTCGCTGCGGGGCTAGCGCCCCGCCCCCCCCCCCAAATATAAAGTGGACGCCCTGTCTCAAAATCCTAGCTAAAAGCCTGGCAACTGGGCAACCTAGTATTTCACACGCTGTAACACAACAATTCTGCGAGGAAGTGATCAAAGGAGCGAACTGAGCTGGAATAGGATGGATACCAGGCTATGCAAATTTAACCAGTGTACATCATTATTTGAACACCCCCCGACACAATCTTAGGTAGCTGGATGGACTCTGAATCGTTCTACACAGCATACCCCTAACCATTCTAATAATGATTGAAGTGTTTTGCTGATGTGTGGCTGCTATGTGTACTTCTACACCTCTTCTTCCATGCCACAGCTAATGCTCAGCCCTAGCCCTGTCCATCTCTAATGGCCATCTCTTTGGCAAAGCTGATAGCCCTTGAACCAAGACTTTGAGCTGCTTTTTGTGCAAAGTCTGCTTAGTAATTGATGACCTTGCAACACTTGACTACTTCTCCATTAGTCTCCTGTCACGTTCAGAACCCTCGACTGTCTCTCAGCACGAGCAACGCCCGCTATCCCTGCATGCAAAGCTGGATGTACTCACGGCAACACTTAAACGATAAATCAGAGATTTCAGACCTCTGGTAAGTGTTTTGGGTATTCGTGAATGTATTGGAACTGTGGAGTGGATTGTATGATCGGGTATTGCACCGCTTCCTGAATTCTTCCATATTCACATGCTGGTTTACCTTCAGGCTTGATCTCTTATCAATCATCTGTCAAAATCATTTCCCACCCACCATGCAACGGAAGCAATTAAGACAGACAAAATCACAACTCAAAACCCAAAACAATACCTACGTACCCAGAAGTAAAAAAAAAGTCAGCAATGGTTAGGTTCCCTGGGCCTTTGGTGCGATCCTACTTGCCAATATTTCTAGTAAATGGAAGACCTACCCTCTATTCTGTTGTGGCGAGATAAATCAGTTTTATTCTGACAACTCTGCAAGGGATGGGTGGCATTTCTTTGTTTATGTCCATCATGTGTGGATGGTAAAGGCATCTTTTTTGTGTAACAGACAATTATTTCCCATTACTTGTCTTTCACATCTAATACCTTTGTACTCCCGCTTTACCAATCTATTCTGATGAGAGCCTTGTGTTGTTACACGTAATTGACGGACTGGTATACCTTGAACATGACAGAAAACCAACAGGGAGACGCCCACCTTTTCCACGCTCTCTGCCTTGGCAAACAGGATGAACCCGAAGCCGCGTGACCTCCCAGTGACAGGGTCGATCTTGATCGTGCAGTCTTCGATATCGCCATACTGTGCAAAGTAGTCTTTCAGGTCCTCTGTTAAAGACAAAATATAAAATATCAGACAATTAGTCAACATGGCAAGGACATAGTATAAGTATAAAAAAAGACTTAATATTAATAGAACTTCTATTCAATACAGCAAATTTCCTACAAGGATAGTCTAATGTCTACATTGCTACCAGCCATTTGACATAAGACTTGAGTTATTGGCAAATGAATTGATCCAATCAAATAGAACTACTTGGTCTAATTGTATTATACACAGATTAAGGTCCAACAGAAACAGTACAAAAGTAGATCATACTTAGATGATAGTTAAACTGTCTTTTAAGTTGATAGTTCAGATTCACTTTACAAATCAATGGATCCTTGGATAATAAATACTACAGCTTCATTCTAACTTTTGGAGTGGCTCAAGACATTATACTGTAAATTGTGAAATATTTGCTGTGGTTTTATGTACACGGTTTTTGCGGTGAGAGCATCACACAGTGAACATGTGGCCCGTCTTATCACTGAACTACTGTATTGTTTCAAACCTCCTTTCCCCTCCTGCGAAATTTAGTCCCCGCTAAGTTAAAAACGATTTACGGTATCTCAAAAGTAATTAATATGGAGGAAGTAAGGCACTTCCTGTCGGACGGGCTTTTCCGTTCCGCGAACTACAGTTCAAGTTAAAGAAGCTGTTGATCACAGCTGCGGCTAATCCTACTAAGGGGAGAAGGTAGCGTAATTGTAACACACGGTAAGCCACCGCGATCTGTCTTCGCTTTAATCACAAGGCAGGACCCTCTCTGAAGGAGGGCCACACTTTCTTCAAGAGGATAACAGTGTCATCTGAGGTACCGGGCCAAAGCAATTGATCCGACTGGAATGAAAACTCCACTGGCCTGATTCCCCTCGTGGCGGACTGTGATTAACAGACAGTATTGATCAGCGCTCAATCTAATCAAGACTGTAGGGAGGACCTTCTTGGTGGGAGCAACAAAGTTACCTGCTCTAATCACGGGTCCACACGGCTCCAATCAATCTCTAAATCCCATTCTCCGATGCAAACCACTAAACCTCTGCCTACCAAACCTGGCTACAAGGAACAGTGCGAAAGCCACAGCACTTGTGACGGTTTGGTTTATGCGGAAACCAAAGTCGGGTTATTTCGTCTAATTTCTTTTTGGATCAGAATGGATAAAATGAACTACTCCGTCTTTTCAACTGGCTTACTCCTGTCTACATTATCTTTAAAACCAGAAAATCTTGTTAACTACATACCACCTCTTTAAGGCTCTTGAATGACCAAAATAGGATTTCTGTGACCCATGACTTTATCACGTTAAAGTATGACCTCAAAGACAGCAAAACATAAATCTTACAAAATACACTTCTTTGACTCGTTTGAACTACTAATGAGATTTGGGTTGCTCAACATTCGTTGCCTCAGTAGTGAGGGGAATAAGCTGGTTCACAGTTTGACTGCACATTCACAATGCAATGTAGTCAAAGTTGAAGGCTCCCGAGTCATATATTGGACATGGATCTAGACAAGAATTGTTTACAAGTGAGGGGCTTCCATCTTTGACCTCATGCATGTGCAGTTCAAACTGTGAACCGACTTATGAGATGACAAAAGTGTGAAGGAAGAAAACAGGTACTCACTCTCTGTTGTCTCCCAGCTCAGGCCGCCCACGAACATTTTCCTGCAGAGATCAGAGGGAATGCTGCGTTAGGAGCAGCGACACCAAGGATAAGACTTCACATGCAACATGCTACAATATCGTAACTGTATGGTTTTATGGGGAAGCGTTGTACCTATGTATTATACATACACAAAAAAAATGCAACAGTTCATCTTCAAGCTTGTCTTGAAACAGTGTTAAACAAGCTTTTTATTTGTTAATATCAATACTAGCAGGGAACAACAGCAAGATCCATACTGTTACAAGTGCTTTGACAGGAAGGGCTTTCAAGATATTTAATTTTCCTAAAATGAAAAAAATACACAATTTTCAAAGCGACATACATGAATAAATTTCCTGGAAAAAAGAGTATGTTACAATTTAATGTTTTAATCCTATCGTGATAGTTACATGAACATACAACATGCATCACCATGCTTTGATCATAACATTGCCGTCATCACAGCCAATAGATAAAGCTTCTGGACACGTTTCAGTGCAGCACTTCATATACCAAAGCACAGTGGGGCTTTCCTCACTAAGTGAGCGGACTCAGTCTGCGAAATGAAAACATCACCACGGGATGATTGCGTGGAGAAGTAAATTTACCAACTATATTGGAAATTCTATAAAAGTTAGATGTGGACGGCTGTAAAAATGTGTGAGGAGGAGATTGGGCATGTTTCCCTGTTTGTAGCCAATGAACCATACACGTCCATCCCAGTATGGCATATTCTTGGCGTAATGTGTCTTCCAACTTTTACCTCCCGCGGGATTGCTTGTGCTCTGGGAGTCAAATAACACAGGTTCTGTTGAGCGAGGACTAGTCTGCTTGTATATCAAAAGAGGTAAAGCGACCAGCCTCAGTCTGAGGACTAATGCAACCCCTCACACCGTGCCCAAGCGGGGCTTGAACCTCCGTATCCACGCCATACACACAAAAATGTTCCTTTTTGTATATGCCATATTTATGTCACCAGTCTAGCCTCTAAATGCACCACCTTGATAGACAGCCCAAGACTCTTGACCCTCCTTTGCCAAGAGGGCTTCACATTAATGAGCTTGACACTCTTGACTGGGTGCTCTTTCAGATGGCTGATTAGGGGCAATAGAAATGGGTCCAGGTGGGGTGTTTTAACTTGAATAATGGCACATTACCCGCTGTACTCAACCTAATTCTTCATCAGAAACGGGGGCACCTCTCGCTTGCAACACAGCTTTTGCTTTTGTAATGACTGTCAAGCAAAATATCTGAAGGACTAGATCTCACTTCTGCAGTCTTACTTGAGGTATCAAGAGATACGAGGGGGCCATTTTCTCTCAGGTGCACATGACGACCACATTAAGATTTCACTCAACCGAAATCCAACACTTCGTAGTAATGGATCACTCGCTTTATCAACTGTTGCTAGCGTGTAAATGTGTCGAGAAAAATTGATGGGGTACGCGTCACTTCAAGAAATATGGCCTCCCTACAACTTCAGCTCATATCTAGGGAGCACTGGATAGCTGGATTTCATGGGTTGTATCGCATAGTCTATAGCCTACATCAGATGATTCCCCCTGTTTGCATTAGCAGAATTTATAACCTTATTTGCACTGTAATCTATGTATGACCTGTAACTAGGAAGAGATTGCCTAGGGTTGAGCTTTTAAGTAATCACAAACTGGGCGGAAATTTATGGCGAAATACTCGTCCGGCCTGTTATGCTATGATGATCATTCAATAGGGGCCGTAACAAATAAACCAGCTTCGCCCTTTGCATCCTAATATCCCCCCATAATACCTATCAATTCTCCGAAAATGGAAGAAAAGCCCCGGAGCAAACATTCCAAGAACTGCCTGGAGATCTCCTTAAGGGTTCCTTATGACAGTCTGATAGTTATAGTGCCTTCAGGTACGGAAAACAAAATCTGGGCTAACGTAATCCCTTCCATGTAATAATAAAAGTACCCTCTGGGAAGAAAACTTTCTTAAATCCTTTCTTCAGTGTGAGCAATTAGATTGTGGACGAGATTGTGTTTGTAGCTAAACCCACCACTTTACACTTGGGTGCCTTCCATAATCTTTTCTTCTCATATATAACCAAATACCTAGTCTTGCCTGTTCTTCAATTTGCAAGTCATAACTAAGATAACGTTTGACGGAAAGCAACACTAGCAGCAGCCAGGATTTCAGCACTGCGGGCAGTACTCGGGTTGACAGTGATCCTTTGTAACAGTACTCCCTCACTCCTGCACACACAATACAAGAAACAGTGCGGACGCGATCGGAAGACAACCCTGCCGTGAGCTGTAATCTACCCTGATTACGTCTTCATGAGAAGTACAGCCTCGCAAGAAACATAACCCTGGCCTCCTGACACCGTGGGGGGTTCTGAACACATCTACATAAGAAGATTAATACGATCTGCTCTCAATCTTTGGCCTTTCCACTAGCCCGACACCTAATCCATAGCCATTACCTAACAAAGACTTCCAGTTCCTTAAAAGCAAGGATGACCTATTGCTCCTGGCAAACCTATTTCTGGAAAATATATCCAGACCAAAGAAGCAAAAATCTTTAGTGCTCACGCATGTAGACATTAAGATGAAATTTGTACCTCGAGCTAAGATTACGCTTGTGGGGGACCACCTGAGTAAGTAATCCTTTAACGAATACTGACATGCTAATACGGCCTGATGCAGGACATTCTAGAAGCTTTCCATAATGGCAGCAAGCATTTGCCCGATCAGACTGTTACATTACAATGGCTGCTTGAATATTTCTCCTTGCAACTGTTTTAATACTTCAGCCATCACTGTATGTCTGTTGGTCTGTGAGACATCAGCAAGCTCAAGTGCATATTGCAAACACTTGGCAGTTACTTAGTGTTACAACATGAGCATGCTAACATACATCAAGGGTCATGGACAGTGCTAGGTTTCGATTAGACCCCAAATGCATGCTACATCACAGAGAACTTTAATTGGTCTCCAAAGTCCAAGTGTCTATTGAGGCCAAGGCCAGTCCAGAAAACCTTTAACATCTCTCTGTGGGTATCTCACCCACCACTCCGAGATGTTCACAACTCTTCTGTCTGGTGCCTTCGCTTAGACTGATCGATGCAGACCACAGTGTTGCCTACACCGAGTAGCAAGGGACCAATTAAATCTTCTAAAACTCCAGCTATCACTTTACATGGCCAGTAACGTTGATTAAAAGCAGCTCTGATTGGTAACTTGAGCTGGCTGTCTTGTTAACAGCGGACAGAAACCGAGTGTGTGGGTAGGACGTTCTGAAACATTACCGTTTGAAAGTAACCAAGGCTACGTCCATGGTCCCCAGGGTACAATAATAATAGCAAATCAAAGCCAACCATTATCGTTACAATCACTGAGAGACAAAGGAACTTCTTCTTTGATAAATGGTGGCTTCCAGGGAACTAAGTCCTTCGTGACAACTTCTTAAGAAATATTAATGCGTCCCTTTGACTCAGGGCTGCAGATTTGTATGCCAGGGCCCTTGGGAACCAGCATTCTTATGACCTTTGGGAATGATTTATGGGTGGACGAGGGGGCCGATAATGGGAACGTGACGCGCTGGAGAACTTTGAAGAAAAACGACACATCTTCTACCGCCAGCAAGGCCACTGATATGCCTCTGTCAACCACCAAGTAGCAAAAATGGCAGCACGCAGGGTCATAGCTTTATCAACAATGGCGGACAGAAGTCATACAGTACATTTATGGTATATATTTGTTGATTGAAGACTAGAGCAAGGACTGTCTTCAAGACAATCTAATTCAAGACATTATCTATTTTGCTTAAAAAGAGTTCAAGCCACCAAGGTTGACAATCTATCTTAAAATTGCATTTGTATTATTGAAAAGATGGAAGCTGCAATGTGTATCTTTTCTGTGGGTTGTACTTCTAGTTGTCTTAACATTTCAGTTTGGTCACGACAACAATATATCTAATAAAAGACACTGTATACACAAACCATATCCTGTACACATACTAAAACTAAAACATGCTACATCCTTCAACATCATGATATGGCAACAAAACGTACCATCTGCATAACTCACCAAGATGTACCACGACATCTGCTTGGTGGAACGATATAGCCGACAGACTTGTCGCTGACAGTCCCATCGCAGTTCCCGCACTACCAACCCAACCGTACTGCCATTTTCCTATTGCGCTCTGGTAAAGGCAAATGGGATCTCACGGTTGGGCAGCATTGTGATTGCCGCCAATATTTCTCCCTTTGCGTTATTGGACGTAACACTGACATGGACAGCAAGTGGTTAATAACAGTTTGTCTTGTCTTAACCATCAGCATGCTATAGCTCACACTGCTTGTTTAACTACAACTGTCAAAAACTTTTGGTTATCAAATTCAAGTTACCATGGTTACTAATTACTTTACTCTCCTCCAAAGATAATTTTTTGTTATTAAGAACCTGTCAGCTGGTAATTGTATTTTTTTCTCAGTTTTTGTACACTTGATTGATGGTTTTAAACAGGACATCTTCAAGTGCTCAAGATGGATTTTTACCTTTTTGTGGGGAGTTCTTGGTCCAAGGAAGTAACTAAATCAAGTTTTTCAAAGGTTTCAGTAACACTGCGAAACATGGGCCAATTAAAACATAGGTAAATATGTAGCAATGGCTGCCTAGTTGTCACACCTGCGTCACAACGACTGCTAGAAGCAATAAAGCCGTCTGTTTGATAAAGCCGTCTATCTGCACGGAAAAATCCCATTGTCACAGCTTTAGCCAAGGGTGAGACATGACAAAACGGCATTATTCACCCTCCCTTCCACACAATTCCTTCCCCAGCTTCTATTTGTCTTGGCATGACCACTAATCTTTCCGCCATGTCTAAACCGGTTTCACTGCCAGCGTGCAAGCCTCGGCATGACAGGGACGTAAACGCCTATAGGCATTGTCATCCATCATACAAGGACTCAAACAGAGAATGCTTTTGCTACATGTACATCTGGCCATTATCGGGAATAAAACAAGCAGTACTTCATACATGATCAAGACTGCTACATGTCTGTTACAGCCTAGAATTTCCTTTGGAGGCATCACTGAAAACGATGTCTGACTTCAAAGGAAAAATAGCAGTATTCTTAAGTCGACTGAAAAGGGGAAACACAATGAGAGTAATAAGGTTTATGAAATCAAACGGCTAAGTCTGGAGGATTTTATGGTATTAGCAATTCTAATTGATAGTGTTATAGCTTTGTCTTCTTATACAGTTTGCTGAAAAGATGAAAAGATATTTATAACATCTCAATGTTTTTTTATCAAGGCTACAGTATTAAAAGTACAAAATATGCCTCTTTTTCCGTTCGTCAGAGATGAATTCTTTTTTCACACATGATCCAGTCAGATGAGTGAGGATGGGACAAGGTGAAGGTGATCCAGTCAATAATTCATATGCCCTCAAATTCACACTTAGCCAACCGTAAAGAAAGCTCTTTCACTAGGAGGTCAAATTCTCCTGTGTTGTCACCTCTTCACCTGAGGAAAAATGGGCTTACATTTTTCATGAGACCTTACCCTCTGTTGTCACTTCTGCATGTCACAGTGCTGGGCCATTACCAGCGGGCTAAATCACTGTATTCCTGTGTGACCCACCGGCTGTTAACATTAGCGCCCTTGGCGGTTGACACTCGGGGAGGACAAGTCGAACTAAACAGGCGTGAAGGCGCAGTGCATCATGGGCTTCCAGCAAGTCAACTGAATCTTAGTACCCTGGTACCATGCCCATGCCCTCTTCTCATATATAACCTATGGCTCCCCGGTTCCTGACAGGTTCTAAGTTTTAGTTTGCCACAGAGTTCAAAACTATTAAAATTTTTGGCTACCGGGTAAGACCATCATCCATCAGTGCTTTCAGTAATCCATCACTCAATGTGACCTTACTTTGTAGAAGTTTTTGAGCACCATTACATTTTTAAATGTGTACGTGTTGGGCCAATCAACAGCAAAAAATAAAGTGCACTTCTGTTGTTTCGCTTTCCTTAGACAAAAGATCTTCCACAGCATTTTTACTCATTATACTAGGCCATCGGACTATTCTGATAATGGACAGTTTCTTCTACGAATAATATATGCCGTCAGTTGAAGAGATGATCTTTATATGCCTTGAAAAATACAACTTTGGCCTGGCAGCTCATCTTCAAATCTTAGCGAGGTTGTTTCATCAGTCATTTGTCAGAATCTTTATTCTACGATCCCTATCTGTAATCTATGCCTTTTCTGATTTTCCGAGCTTGAGGGAAAAGATAGAAATCTCCTAAAACTTCCTTGCGTCAGTACCTGTCAAGTTGGCTATCTTCCCAGTCCCACTGCTGCAGAGAACCAGCAAAAGCATTCAAGTGTGCTTTGATGTTACACAAGCTACACTACTGCCTCTTATCTCATAAAGGTTGAAACCATATCAAGTTCTCTTTGCATATTGGTAACTCTGAAAGCAGCAATAGCTCCCTTGGTATCCAAGTCCTTGCAAACATTAGATGGGATATCTTTCTTAGTTTACATATTTACCCATCCTTTTTGTTCTGTGTAATCATATCTATGTCCCATGACTAAAGAAGACGTCAGATCCTTAAAAAAAAAAAACAGTACTAGATTACATTCAGTTTGAAAAGCTTTCCAACAAAAGCCTCGCAAATTTCCTTTCTGACCTGTGACACAGATAGGGCTCGTAGTCCAAACCGTGTTATCTATAAATTTCCTTGTTGACCAACAGGGTATCGGCCTTCTAATGGAATTACTTCTGGCCCTAGCAGTGGGAACTAATCGTTTTGGCTGGAGCAGACGACTGCGCCGTTTCTTCAGGCGGTACCCGGCGCTGGCTGAGTAATCTGTGCCGAAGGCAGGACATCGGCCAATTTCCATAGTTCATCATGTTCCAGCGAAATTCGGTTCCTGTCTTGAAGCTGGGGGGGAATATCTGCAGCGGTTATCTCTGACTGGCTGTTTTCTCGTGGCCCTCCCCAGGTGTTCAGCTTTGATTACATGTCGGAGGCAATTTGACTTTTCCCCAGCCTAACTAGAACACACACTCACTGCAAATTGGATAATACTGGGGCCTCTGCCGGTTAGGGGATCTTTGAATAAGTCAATGTTATCGCCAACCAGACTTCAAAGTCACAGGCGCCCAGGTGCGTACCTCCATTTTCTGGGGCTAATACACAGAGAATCTGAACAACTGCATTGTTATGTTGTTAACAGTCTCCCCAGGACTTGGGTATATAGATTTTACCATCTCAGCATTGACTGATAATTGTAACGTAGTGGTCCAAGGACGAGATGTTACAACCGTCAATTGTATGCTGTGTTAATCTAGAACTTTTTCGAGGGTGCTCCAAAAATGGTACTTTGCACACATCGTTTGAGCCAAGTTGCTCCATGCTTTTACAGCACTTTTTTTCTGCTGACAGAGCAAATCCTCCTCCATCATTTGTGCTTTGATGGGGAGGGGGGTAAACTCACTATCATTACTCCATCCCAGTGCCATGTCCTGCCCTGCAAGACAGACTACTTGTGACCAAATGGAGACAGGAGCAATTTCCCATCTCTTGAATCATTCATGGCAGGATGGCACTCCGGCAAAGGCAATTTTCAGGGTTTTGAAATCACAAGCACCACAGCAGGAGCCTAACTTTCAATTACCGTGATTGGCAAATGGTGCCCAGGTAGTGGTGGCTTCTTCGTGTGTCTTGTCAGGCACCAGGTGCACATGTCATCCCCCACCGCCTACTAAACTGACTACTCAGTCCACCGCTGTATGCTCCATCAGAAGATTGAAGCATTATCTCCATGTTTTGCTTTTGGTGTCAGTTTGTGCGCTTGCCCATGTTTCCATAGTTATTTTCACATGCTGAGCTAAACAGTCAGGCCAAAGGTCCCAAAAAAGGTTATCTCATTTCCTGTCGTCAATTTCTTGCTATATATGGTACATGTCTGTTGCCTTATGGGAGCCAGTGGTGAAAAAGCATAAACAGAATCAGCAAAAAATTCAGAATACGAATAAAACATGAAATTCTTTATACCTCTAAATATTTCACAGAGGTATGGGATCTTTGATTTCTTGTTTCTTTCTTATGCTGGTACACAGGCCACATAAATTTGATATAACAAATGATGTTCATGTCCTTGGGATGAGTTTGGTTGGATAGGCACGTCTCTCATGCCAAATTTATTTGTCCTTGGCTTGTCCTTCAATATCGTAACTTTGATACTCGACAGGAAATGCGCAATTTCAGCTTCTCCGCCTTTAAGCAATACTTCTACATGTAAATACTTCTACATGTATATAAATAATATCTTTATATGGGGAAAACTTTCATACAAATAATCTCTTCATATTGAAACTTTACGAGCCATGTATACGCCTGCAATTTTCCAATAATTCTTGAAAGATTAATTTTACCCAAAATCATCTCCATGCAATTCCCTATGTAGTACCCCAAGATACAGAATATAGGATATACCTACCATGAGCAGTGATGATCAGGACTCAAGCAAAACACGGTTAAGTCCAGGCTTTCTACCTAAGATAAGTCAGCATTTCTTAGAGACAATATCCTGAGCATCTTTACTGGATCTGTGATCCATAGATATTCATAAAACTTTCATTACAGCACAAGGGTTGCCCACTTATCAACTTTAATTGGTCCGAACTATGGTGGTTCTCCACTATCCATACAACATTACAAGACATTACTTTTGTGACCTGCATAATACATGAGTAAAATTATATGTGGCCTTCTTATCATTCTTAATAGTTATATTTCAGAGCAATTCCCATAAGCTACAACCAAGTCTGCCATTCTTCATCCTGGCTATTTCATTAATATATATTGCCCCGTAAGTGCAACTATGTGATGAAATGAATTCTAAATGAATATGATGATGACAAAGACTAGTTTCATGGTATCAAGAAAGTAAAAATATGAATATTGTTATTTTAAAAAAAGGCAATGAAAAAATGATAGTTGAATGGATAACAACAACCTGTGTCCATTTGGATAATGATGTCTTTGTTCAGGTCATGTGAACAGCCTGCCATGTCATTGGCTGATTCAGACAATCCAGTTAACACTTGTTCTAATGATGTAAAAATTCAAATGATTTCAAATCGTTACAGAAATCAGAGTACGCTTGGGCCAATAACCACACATCTCACCTGCTAAAAAAACAAAGGGACCAAACCATTCCATCCCACTCAATTGTCAACTCCCACACTATCAGTTACATCATATTCAAAAATAAAAAAAACAAGAACAGTGGACCAAAGCAAAAGACCATCTTTCATTGCCATCTGTCTGTGGACGCTTCCCGAGAACATTTCCACAAATGTTCATGGCCCACCCGGGCCCTCAGATTCATGCATCCAATTCCGCGCCAATACTGGTTGGAAATTGAGAACGGAGCGCTGTACCGTTCCCGTCGTGATGAACCCACTGTGGCGGAAAATGTGCACATGCCTGAACTAACAAGTGCCATCACCAACTCTTAACACTTCCATCCCGTACCCAGTACCCGGCCCTATTAAATTATCCGCAAACGACGGGGCCCGAAATTCCCATCCTGGGAGAAACTCGCCATTTTAATAAAAATTACGACTGGAAAGCTGGGATGACCGTAACACTATTTCCAGCAGAAATAAAATTGCTATTACTTGGATATTGCAGTGCTGAAAGATAGTCATCAGGAGCTGGGTGTCAGTCCCAAGGCGTATCGCCCGTAATTTCCCTGTTTCAATATCCGATAGGCACGCTACAGTGATGATGGGTGGGAAGTCGAGCTGGCAACTTCCATTAGGACCCACCAGTCTTCTCGCCTAGCTTTTAGCGTCGGATTATTGGTTTCAGCCCAAAAATACTGTCCGTCCATTTCCACACCCCCATCAAGCTGGATTACTTGGGCCGAGCCGCGCAAGGTCATTATCGGAGGAGGGGGCGGCTACTGAAAATGTGGAATATTTCATACAAAACCGGACTCAATCTTCAAGACCGATGAGCCTCCTTTCTTGCTGATGTTGCTGAAAAATGAATACATTTAGGAGCTCTCATCTCCTTGTCATGTGTATCTCTTACAGTACATTGTGGATCTCTTTATAGATGTCCTCCTTTCTGTGAAGTATGAAATAGATTGTGGATGAGATAGGACTTCACCTCCACTTTGACCTTGGTCTAATGGCCGGAAATCGGGATTTCATGTATGAAGCTTCCTACTATTAGCAGTTTGCCTTGCAGTTATCTTTTCTATCCTTGCCATGCATCAGGGTCTGCCTGTCATTCAACAAGAGCACAGCGCCAAAATGATGATGACAGGGCAGTTTGGATGCTTCCTCCTCTATCTAGGGAATAGAACTGATACTCTCAAACATGGACCAATATTGATGAAAGGGTGGGTGACATACTGCAAAATCTTTTACTAAAAGTTTTAGTTTAGGTTCAAAAAAGCAAATGTTAATGTACCAGTACTGTACGTAAGTATATAACGTTACTTATTTTGTGACTAATAACATGCAGTTCCTTACATAAAGATGAAAATTTAGGGACAAAAACATTGTATGGCCACTGAAATCTTTGATACAAGATCTTCTCCTGAAAGTGCATTCTTTGCATGAGACACCAGAAGTTTTTATCATTACTCTCTCCAGTTGTTCAGATACAGGACCTGTGCCTAATCCTCTGTACCAGTGCCTGATGTTAGGTTCAGATTAGCAGCCCTGCAATGCTGGTTGTAGTAAGACTATTCATAGAAACAAGTATCAATGGAGTAGTACCCTGGACACATGACACTACCATCCATATATATGTTTCTGACCCCTTATGGGTGACCTTCAACATGCTTCTTTATCTGAAACCCCAGTCAGAAACTCAATACAGTGATAACCCAGCTATTTATACAAGTGTTCTATTCTTTTCCCTGAACATCTGCCTTTGCCAAGTGTTACTCTAGTTCGCCACCTGGCAGAGGAATTCAACTCAACTAGCTGTCACATCCTATTAAATCCTCAAGACAAGCAACAACTAACGACATACAATAACAATATGTTCACTGATGTTGTCTGATAAAACAAAACATGAAGTGCTCAGTCAATAACAAAAACAGCCACTGCTACAAACACGGAAAATTCCCACGCAAAACAAATTGTAGCCAACACATTCTGTGCCAATCCCCTTAATCATAATGTCTACCATTAACGTACATAAGAGGCCAAGATACTGAAGTATTAGCAACATTACCAGTAACATTAACATTTACTTCCCAAATGACATTGTTTGACCTTCACCGCCGGCAGTAGCGAGACCACTACAGTTGGCCGTCATTTATCTTCCGGCTCCCTGGCAACTACAACCGATACATTCCGGCCTAATTCCTCGCCCGTATCCCGGTAACACGTGGAATCATCGGCATGCATGTGATATAATGGAGCAGTTCCGATGCACCATATTCCTTTGGACAACAAGAAGGGCACAACACAAATTATAGGAATACCTGTTCCTCCTTTGCAAGGATTAATTTAGAAGTATTCAGATCCACCACTGTTGCCCTTGCCGTACTTTTCTGGGGGTAAAATATTTGATAGTTTTGTGTTTTAAGAGAAAAGTACATTGATGTACTGATGATGAAGTAGCTGTGACGTCTAACAACATGCATGATTGACATGACAAACTGGTTTTCTTTCAGCATGTGGCATTTCTGGCCCCAGGCGTAAAATACATGACTTTTACAGTGACATTTTCATGTCGCGAGATTTTTCTCCAAGCTACCAAGTCAAGCCAACAAACAATGGTCGCTGGGCAGGAAGGTCACATTGAAGAGCAAGAGTCAACAGAGCGAAGCGCAGCATACTCAGTTACAGCAAACATCATAGACAGCAACATATGATACACAAGAGCACAGGGAGGACGACTCTGCGTCTGTAAACACTTCGTTGTAACTGTGTCCTTGTCCATAAAGAGTGTCACACTACACCAGGGGCCATCCCCTAAGCCCGCCAACTGGTATATTTTGATCCCCCGACTTCTAAATACGGCTCAAGAACTTATCGGTCCTGTTCCAAATGTCCAACCCTTAAGAAGCGGTCACTTTCTAACCTTGACTCTGAATGCTTGTGGGATTTCCTCGTGTACTCTTTACACAAGTCAACGTGAGTTACGTGACTCTAGAAGATCCATGCTCGCTAGCTGCCAATAAAATGAGGATTAACTACGTACAGAATACTTTTATTTCTTCTTTGCCAGCTTTTTTTCTTTTCACCACATTACATCTATTTTCATGCGGCCACTGATCCGAATACAAGGTGTGTCCTATTTACACAGCAGTTGCTTTCCCCTTTCTTTGACCTTTTTCTGCGGGTAAAGGTTGTCAGATAAGAGAACTCATAAAGGCTACATTACTGTAGTTATTACTCCTGGTTGAGCACAAATGAAATGTAATAACTGCACGATTCACTCAGCCCGAGAGAGACTCCGGGCTCCTACCAGCAATAACTACACTTAAATTGACACTTTAAGCGGTCAAACACAGGAGCTTCGGATTTAGCTGCATGGAAAATATTAGATGGATATCTTAATAATTCCTGTGATAATTTTTGTCACCTTGGTTAGGTGTGTGGGAGGTTAAGTAATGCTATACAAGTTCCTGAAATCCCCAAAGTGAGCCCAGGAAATGTGATTATGCTATCAATAAAATGAGCAGAAAGACGTGATATTTCAAGACCTAATGAAAACTCCGCTTACTCATGCTATAATATATGTTATCTTGCAAAAAACATTTGTTTAATAGTGATGCACACACTTTTGCTGGTAGGTAAAGTTGTGTGTCTGTTTAGAAACTGCGGTTTAGGATCTTGAAAATCTGCCACTTTGTTATTTTCATAGAGAAAATCTGACAGCTTCCTTCAAGCTGGAATCATGTTAATATTTTGTGTGCAAATGAAAAGATATAATTTCCCTTGGCATACCCTTCAAGTCAAGAAGTCACTCTCAAACCAGACAAAATCCAGACAGTCTGAACTTATAGGTCAACACGTGTTCCTAATAGCAAAGGGTCCTTTTATCTGTCCAACTTTATGGACTACCTCATCTGAAACTTAGAAGTTCAGGTTTCCTGAAAACTCATCAGCAAATAATTTAAAGTCTCTACGGTAAGCTAGAAAGCTGTCAGTAAGCTCAGAGGATTCCCTCTGCTGTGTCTACGTTAAAGCAGCAATGACACCAGTAAAGCTTGATCTATCCCATGTGTATCTTTTAAAAGACAATTTTAGAAAAAATTGAGTTATCAAGAATACTATCTCTGGCAGCTGAGCGTGTTTTAAGTTTCTGCGCCAACTTACAACTACATTAGGCAAACCAGGGGGAAGTCAAGGTCGGATGTGCGAGTGTGTGACTTTGCCACGCATTTGGATGGCCTGAAGGGATAGCAATTTTGATAGATGGCAAAGAAGGTGGGGAAGACTGGAGGCAAGGGTCCATGGGGAATAGAAGTGTGTTGTTTTGTTTTCACCACATGTACTGGGGAGGGAGGACAATTCTATAACCAGCAATATTGCAATTTTGTAATAACTCTTTGGAAGAGTGAGTTACTGCATCGCTCTGGACTAATAAGAAAGTTATGAGTGGGAGGATCA
Source organism: Branchiostoma floridae x Branchiostoma japonicum (assembly GCA_013266295.2). NCBI lineage: Eukaryota > Metazoa > Chordata > Leptocardii > Amphioxiformes > Branchiostomatidae > Branchiostoma > Branchiostoma floridae x Branchiostoma japonicum. The sequence continues at coordinate 4,672,301 of CM023837.1, read as the reverse complement.
AAAGGATAATGTCAATATTTGACAGGGCGTTGCATTAATGCTAGGACAAAAAAAATCATTTTCTGACCTGGCATTTACTGTGGAAGTGTCATCCACCTGTATCGTTTCGCACGAATGCTTTTGCCTAATAATGCGTGCACTGGAGCAGAATTGGCATGTGAGGGAAAATTTCTTCTCTTTTCAATGTATCCATTGGGGAGACCTGGAACTAGGTTAGTCTGAGCAATGGTGCCAACAGTCTGTTGAACAGAACTTTGCCCACTAAACACTGCAGACCGGTTTCGATCGTTAAACAAAGTCCAAACATGTTGATAACTCAGCACAACTGGATCTGCACTTCCATTAGTACCCAGGCCATGTGATAAGGTAAAAAGGGTAGGGAGCAATTTTGTCTGCAACCCTCCAATGTCCCAATCTCACTTGAGTGACACCAGTGATAATACAGTCTATTGCTCAGGCCCTGCTCCTGAAGACACTTGGCTTGACCTCTTTGGCATGTCCCAATTGCTGGGGTTGGGCCGCAAATTACGACATCCGCAGGCCAATGAAACTGGAATATGCAACTTTATTACCGAGCTCCCAATTTTCTTCGAACTGCCTTTGGCTTCATTCGAGCCCTTGGAAGCAACTGTTCGTCACAGACCAAACGGCACAAGGTTGCAGAGGTCAAGTTATGCCCCCTTATCACCCTCCCCAGTCTGTTCTACCTTAATCTTGGCAGTAGGTTACTGCTTTTGCTTGAGTAAAACCCAGCGCACATCTGGACAACATTCTGCTATGCCACGTTGGCACTTTCACAAAGCAGGAACACATTTGTGATGAGACAAACACCATTTAGTCTAACCCAAGCCAGTAGTTCCAGATAAACACCTTTTCAATAACTCCTGGCTACAGGTAGCCTTGTGTACCAAACAATGCGATGTACCTTGCATTTTAACACACAAAGCTTTCCCCCTCGGGCATGCACTGACCTTTCAACGGCCTTGCAAGCATAAACAACTTTGGAAAGAGATCTTCATTCAGCAAATGGGACTGGTCAAAGTAAAGACAACTACTCTTCAAACACTTTGTCAAACAAGATGTTCCATAGACAAGCCCTAAATCTACATCAGTTGTATCATACACATCTACCCTGGTTGCAAATGAGACAGTTGTATAGGCCTTATCGTCATAGGATGCAATTATCTTAATTCATCTATTTAGCCTTTATTCATGTTGAAACAATTAGAAACTTTTGTGCCAGCATTTATAATGGCTACACCAATCAATTTCAGAACCTATGTCTATGTCACTAGTTACTGATCCACAGAATGTATCTGCATTAAAAGTTCTCTTCTTCGCTACTTCTGCTGGTTCCCAAAATTATGTATTTTGTCGGTCGCCTTTCCTCCCACCAATTTCCGCCTCCTTCCAAATTACTGGGGACAGCGTCTCCATAAAATCCTCATTACAAATGAATGGATAGTGATTGACCTTGGTGCTCCCCACAGGTAAAAATATCACCCAAGCCTGTCAACGACCCCCGTAGATAATCCATAGCCGCAGTGCCGTGTCAGAGAATGCATGCAGCTATGTCACCACCAATTTGGCTTAATCTGAAGCTACCTATAGGTGAGCCATAAAAAACCCTCTGGTGTATTGTGCATTAATCAGTGGCAAACTCCAGAAATCAATTCTGGACAGAATGGGGACTGTCACATCACCCTTGAAATTTTCCCTGTCCCAAGGGCTGCTGGAGAAAATGGCCAAGGAGCTTGGAGGGATCAGCATCACTCTACAGGACCAACCTTTCCTAATTCCCATAGAAATGCATTAGTTTCTGACTCCCCAGGCACAGTGGTAAGCCCCTCTGTCTCCAAGGATTCTGCCTGCCATTGGAAAAGCACTTAGGTGTTTGGTTTAGGGAATAGCCACAGAAATGTGGAGCAAATGATGGCAAGTGGTTTAGACTGGAGGGAAAGATAACAGGAAATCAAATGAGATGATGAAATGACTTAGAAACAAAGCGGATGTCTTTAATTTTCTGGCAAAACTGCTAGATAACCTTTGTTATCCCAGGAACCTTCTCAAGGTTATTATGCCAAGTCCACATCCTTTCTTGTTCTGATGAAGGGCATCATTAAAGAAGACCTAGAAGACACCCCCCCAGTCAGTCTTGATTTTATTAATGTGGTCCTTTCTTTCATTATGCCAGCCATTTAATTTTTGCCAACATTCCTCCATAGAGGTAGGTGTGACACAGACAGGAATCATTTCCAGACTTTACCTCCCTACAAAACGACACACCACGTCTACCTTGTATGACAGATGACAGTAATATAGACTAGGAGACAATATAGGGCGGGTAACGGATAAGAAATTGATTAACAATCTGCCTACATTACTGCTGTGATGAGAAATATTAAAGCAATATCTCTGACAGGTGTATAGGAGGGGTATACGTCATGAATCATTAATTAAAACCGGCACGTGTAGGTGCTCCCAGTGGAGGCCAAGTCGCATGCTAATGTAAAGACTATCTGATCACTTCTCTTCCGCTACATATGAAAAGTCATTTCCTGTGTATTGACTCCGGTTTCTCTGGGCGAGGCGGGATGGATTCTCGGTGGAAATCCTCTTTGGAAGCTATCAGCATGTCTTGGATTAAACCAGAAATATGATCTGAGCTGCAATTCTCACGTTATCGCTGCATAGAAAGGTAGAGAACAATCTGCATGCTGTGGCGTAAGAGCTAAGATCACTGTCTGTCAGTGATTGTAGTGCAGGCTTGGTGATATGCAAAATCGACTTGTCTGTCAAATGGAGTACAGAGGTGACAGTAACGCCCCTTCCTAGATCTATCACTGTCAACCTACTGACATTGCCCATCTGGAGCCTGGCCTTTACCTGGTAGTTTTGTTGCCTGTCTCAGCACTTTCCTAAAATCTGATGATTATCTCCGCTCTACATCAGAAACCGTGTTGGATTACATGGGGGGCACAACTCTCACTTTCAAAACACGATCCACACCTCAGCAAAGACAAAAAGTGATCAGATCTACTACAACAGCCTATAACTCTTCAAGCAAATACATAGTCTAGTCATACAAAATATTTCAAGCGTTGGCACTCATCATTTTCACCTTGTCTTTTCTGATCTCCTTTCTGGGGGGACCGTCCCGTAACTAAGGTTTCAAGACAAACCAGTGAGTACAGTGGTCCTAAAAGCAGCCATCTACTCAGTGTGAGTTCCATGGTAACTACTCCCTAAACCTGGAGAAATTGCTACCCAAGACTTCAAGAGGCAGTTCTGAAATCCTTGTGAAGAAGGAAGAGCCATCTGTCTCCTCCTTCTGACAGGAGTGCAGGGTAATCACCCCCATGCTGAAGGACGCCCTCCTTTTAAATAAGGAAAGTCTGGAATGTCTCTCTGGGGCCATGACCTTTCCAATTCCTTCTTTTTTGAGGAGATTTACTGCCACCTGCACCTTGTTTTTTTGTAAGAGTTATAACTACATGTAGCAAGAATATTTTTCTCTAGCACTCCAAACAGGAAGATGTATAATTATATTGCTAGTAAAATTCCCAATATTGCCTGCAAACATTATTGTTTACTATTGTGCAGATTTGTTGCTATTTTATGTTACAGGGTTGAAACAATAGCCTTGGAAAGGAGGTTAAAAACTGAACAAATCTTCAAACTTTATTTGGGAAGCAGTGAAATATGTCTAACTCAAAATCAAATGGTGACCACAAGGCCAGGGATAAACTTTTCCGCTTCACAGGTCAAAGTGGCAGAGAACCCTCAAAGCTTTTTCTATATTATCAACTATTCACTTCACTCCACCACATTTACAAGCCAGCACCAGGGGACACCAGAGGCCTCTCAAACAAATGGCTATCTGTCGTGACAGCCGTGACAGATGGAAGAGATTGAAAATTTATCCACACCAAAGAAATATGAACCGAATATACGGCCGCCGCATCCGCAGGAATATACAGGCGGGGATTCACGCACACTGCCCCGACTGTACCGTGTCTTTGACTCAGTTCATTCCCTCACAAGTGAAGCAGCACAATAGAACTAATCTATCTAGCTCCGCCTGACAACTGGTAATTTTCTCCACAATCGAAGCATGCATACATCATTTGGTGGGCCGGGGCCATGAAAAAATTATTGCCATTGTGGAGGGAAGAAGACACAGTAACACTTTTGCATCAATTCATGGATGGGCCTGGTGGGAGAATGGCTATCACGTTATACCGTAGTGACCACACACTTTATCTCGGGTAATGCCGGGCTGTCGGGCGTAGGGTATCATTGACAGGGTTGAATTGGAGGGTAAACAGGGGAGCGGCTTTGTCAGAATTGTTGTTCAATCAATAGGCAATTGCTTTTCAGATGGGTGGTGATGGCATGCCAGCGAAATTTGATTTTTTTTTCAAATGATTTTCACCACACAGGATATCCATCTATCTTTCCCCTAAAACTATTCCCGTGTTTGAATGTCAATGGGAATGGCACAAAATTTCCATAGCACAGTGAAAATGTCGCTTGATGTAGCCCGTGGAAACGAAAACAATACACGCAAAGTGTCAATATATATCGCCATGACAGGACCTATTTTGTAGACGCTGACTGAAAGACAGAAAAAGTCATCAAAAGGGGGCAGTGTCTGATCACATTAGGAAAGCCACAATTATGTGAAAGATCCAATTATGCTCGACACTGATGCTGCGGCGAATTGGATGGGGGAAATTATGGGCCGTGAAAGGGCTATACGAGCACTACCGTTTTACACAGAAAAGGGAGGGTGATGGGTATAAAATGCCCGTCCTTGGCTCAACGCGACAGGAATTCCAATTTGCACCTGGGGTGGCCATTATGATGCTGGCACAATAAAATTGAAATTTTCACCTTTACACGGTGTTGACTCTGTAATGTTTCACCGGTGGCTAGCCTGGTTTCATGCAGAGGCACACACATATGCCACAATTCATATGTTACACATAATTTACCATCTCATTGAAATAATAAATGCTTGAAGCTTACTATGTGCAGTACAGTAAATAAAACCTATACATACGTACTAAATCAAAACTTTTATGAAAAAGTCTTTCCTTCTAAAAATAACAAAAATTTACCTTGTCAATAAAAGAACTTTCTATCAATCAGGTAATATATCGTGGCACAAGTTATGAAATTAATATTTGGTCATTGATCATCGAGCGGCGCAAGTTTGTAAAAGCCCCAATTTGGCCAAAACACGCTGAGTCACCCCTACTCCATATGAAATGCCCCCATATGAAATTCTGTATATGGGAACCTCTGACGTAGGTTGTTTTGACATTCGAGGACAATTTTATTTATCATGTAATCTAAACCATTTAGTCAACAAAACAAAACTCACACGGCAATATTACAAATTCATCCTTTAAAAATGCATATAAAATGTTGTACTTTTGAAATGTAAATAGCTTGAATACAAAATCGAATACCAACCCCCCCCCTCAAGCTAAACCTTTAGGTAGACTGCATTTCATCATGAGGAAATTGGTTTACCAATGTACCACCCATTCAGGTAGTGGTTTTCCACAGAAAGCCTAGCCTTATGCCCCCCACCCCAGTACTATGGAAACTCATCTTCTCCCAATCCAAGGGGACTACTTCCTCTATCTCCAACCTTAGCTCTGCAATTATAACATATCTCTACCATCTCAACAACAGACCATTTTTGTTTCCAAGATCCTGTTTAGATTCAGAGCTAGAAAGGGAAGTAGTGGTCCTACTACAGGTTGTATTTACCCAGGGGCGGGGTCAACGAAAAGAATCGACAAGTGCTATTATACTTTGTCGCCTCTCAAGGGAATCAACAAGGCTTTCAACTGCCTGGGACAAATTACAGCTCGTATTGCTTCCCTCCTACTTCTTCAAGGAGCTTTTCTAACTGGTGTTAGACCGGCTTGTTGTTTATAGAAAACGGAAATGTTACTTTAAAGCTTGAAAGTCAAGTTAAAGAGGCATGCTAAGTTAGGACCAACAGCGAAGGAAAGCACACAATTTGGCTGAAGTCTCTCGCTCCCCAAATTGATCCCAGATGTCGTGTCTTCAATGGGCTGGGACTTACAGAGGGGGCATTCCACATGACCCCCTCAAAGTCACCCACGTTTGCCCACATCTGCGGCACAAACTTCACTACAAGATGTAAGGGAGACCAAAGTCACATTCTAACCTTTTGAACCTCCACATGGAAAATATGTGCCCATCACCGAGCTTTGCCTTGGAGAGAGTAAACATCGCTAGTGGGCAAAGCAGATGTACGCTCAACAATATCCTCTAATTGCAAATTCTCTAAGAAAGCACCTGTAAAATGCTCCTGGCCAGTGACATATTGATTAGGGAGACATGCTTACAGCCAGATCCTCCTCAATCATATCTGATCTTTGGGCTTATCACTGCATCTGTCAAGGACACTTTGATCCATGCTTTACAACGTGAAGTACTTGAACGTGGCGCCGGCATCCGTCTTCAGATCTTCTCGCACCCATCCTGATAATAACCGTGACAACGGCCTGCATAAAACACTTTTGATTGATCCCCTGCCCATTTCTTATCCCTGTTTGTGAACTTCGTCACACCTTGTGAGGTAATGATGACGCCAGATAACATCGCTCCCGTCCTAATCGAAGATATTTAGCTGGGAAATGGCGTCACATAAATCTGAGCCCTCGCAGCTCCAACATTACCCATGATGCGTGCATTAATGACTCTGGTAGCAGCACATTTTTTGCCACATGTCTGGTTCAAGGCTAGGGGTATATAAAGCAGCTTGCACAGACACACTCTCGAATTTAGGAATCACATGCTATTAACACCAGATGGTCTCCCTGCATATAGCTATCTGAGCATGAATTATGCACTCCGTAATTTATAAGTCTTGCATTTATTCCGCTTTCACACTCTGGCAGCCCATGTGAGGAGCCGTGGTGAATTTGAAACCTTGAAAACTTCAAAACAAGGGAGGGGCCTGGAAGGTAAATTGTTTTGGGGCCATCAACAAATTCCATTCACCACACCCAACTGTAATTTCATACCCAACTGGTTCGTACACGAGACAGCATACAGCATGGAGGGTTGTAACCAGACAGAAACAAGGTTAACACACCATAATGTCAATACCAAAAGTGCTGCCACCTCACACATTTTACAGTCCAATTAATTGATGTACAACTGCAGCAAAATTATGTTGACTTCGAGACAACTTTTAATTTGATTGATGACTTTACCAGGACACCTACACCCTACCCTAGAGGCTCTAGCTGTGAAAATTTGTTGTAGCTCACGTTGTGCTAACCTTTCGCCTAGAAACATTTTGCAAGATGCATATCTGCATCTTGTTTTAACTAGAGCACCGCTTCTCGGCTTCCAGGTATAAATGTGGTGGCTTGACGTGGGTAGGAATACCTCCAGTTCTGTCCATATACTATGGGAATAAACACTGAAACAGTGATAGTCTAGCCTTTGTGCTTTTGACTTGTGGAAAAATACTCAGCTACAAGACCTTTAACCTGTGTGCTCTCGTGACATGGGTAACATTACTTGGGGAAAATCTTACATCTTTCAATTCAAAATCAAGAGCTGTAACACAAAATAATATCCTTCCACACTGCCATTTTCCCAGGCTTGAAGAATGGTCTGTTGCATGCTAATGAGAAAATAAAGCACAAGATTTAGCCTTTGTGGGCTTTTGGTACATTAGATGATAAATAAGTCCTGAAAATCCGCCTGGGAATGAATAACGTTCACTCTAAACAAAGTCTTTCCTCCTACCCAATCAGACACCTGTAGGCATGACAACCATTAAACTGGGTAGATTTATGACACACAAAGGACAGAAAATCCCCAGTGTTTGTGGCCATTTGAGGTAATGAGGTGCCAAGCTAGGAAATAGCTAATAAGTCCTGCAAACAAAGGCACAGTGGTCTTGTGTAAACATCCTGGAGAATATGGACTGTGGGTTTTATACAGACTCAACCAGTACAATAACTTCACTACAGGCACGGCCACTTACGTTGCTTGTTTGGACTTTAACCTGTCTTTATCATGTGATCATAATCAACTTTGTACGCATTTAAAAACGTGTTTTGAATAAGTGGTACTCATTTCACCCAAATTTCAAATAAAAACTCACGAAAATTTTTAACCAATAATTCATGTCTGAATTCATGGATGATAGAGGTACAGTATCTAAACAACACAGTTTGCCCCAGTTTTCAACATGTAACTGTGTGAAAAAGTATCATAGGTATATGTGTGCATCACATACCCCACTGAGCCAATTTGAAAATAGTCACTCCTAATTAGATTTCTCAACTGGTAAGAAAGGTCTGTGGCAAGGCAGAGACAATCAATACAAATCGGAGTACGACCTTTCCAAGTCTACAAATCAAAGAATAGCATCTGCATCCACGCCAATTTTTCTACGAGCGCGAATCTCTTTAATCAAATTTATCGTTATCGACGCTTTTGACAAATGACAAAGCCTTGTTTCTCACGACGATGATCCCTGAAAATGCCAAACATTTTACTCCTCTCAATACCTTGTTACAGAATCTGTGTACTCGGAAGCCAGGAATAAGTAGGGATCCTTCCTGACGGAGTGGTGGTTATTCTCTTCAATATTTTGATAGCGTTGTTAGCGATGGATGGGCCTGCCCAACATGACCCCTCCACATGCCTCGGCATAGTGGGAAAATTTCACATTCCAACAACACCACACACTGGAGAGGATCCACTGGAAGTGTCCACTCTAAACCATGTGGCTGCCTAGGTACCCCACGGACAAACCTTACTTGAGAATGTTCATAAATACAGGGGCCCATGGTGCAATAATCAAAACCACAGGCTGAAGGTGTGAACAATTTATACATGTGACATCTCTCTGGATTTTATCTCATGCTCGCTAGTCTGAAAAGCAATACGGTTGGTGTCTGTCTTCGGTACAACATGATAGTTGTCTGTTCCTCTGCTACTAGAAAAAATACAACACCAACTGACAGTTTGATGATTCCAGTTTCTGTTTTTAGTTAACCACTCCCAATAGATCTTCTTTCAACAGATGCCAACTTTGAAATCCTGATCTCTTTCATGTGTTGGCTGACATGTATTACAAGTCTGTCAGTTTGAAACAAAAAACACCCACAGCCTTGTTTAATATGTGACCCTTCGGAAGTTCCATGTTCGTGTTTTCATGATGTTTATGTTCTTGAATATTGTCATCATTCAGTATACGAAATACTTTTTTGAGCCAGGTTGCCCAGTGGCAACCTAGGATGAAAGCTAGGTTGCCCATCAAAATTCCATGTTGCCCCAAATTTAAACTCTTCTACATTATGATTAACTTTGTTAGAATGCAATGTGCATTTATACATTTCTGACACTGAGTTGTTTCCCCTTACCTGAACTGAAGTGATGAGCTCTTCCATAGGAACTTCTCAATAAACAGTTCCCAATGGAAGAAAGGGGCATCCTTACCACAAAATTTAGGTAGTGCACTGGGCTACCTGGGTGTAAAAAATAGGTTGCACCAAGCAAAATATGGTTGCACGGGGCAACTGGGCAACCTAGTATTTCGCACGCTGCCATTGGACTGGACTTAAAAATTAAAAGCATTGCCTCAACCAAATCCATTATTAATCATCCCCATTCAAAATTGTATTATGTGATGATGGAGACCCTACGCCAACATGTCTCCAAAGGCCAGCCTGGAAGGATTGCTTCTATCAATTTCTTTGTCACTACTGGAAGATGAGCCGTCAGGAGGCCTTCCCACAACTGAACATTATATTAAAATACAGTCGAGTGCTACACGAATATGCCATGTGCTCTGCGCTTGGTGCAAGTGTGGGATTTTACCACCTACTGATGACAACGCTTTACAACACTTGTGGGAAACATTAATTAGAACACTGCTGTCATATAAGCTTACTGGGGGACTTGGCATTTTTTCTCCTAAAGATTGCTTCTCTGCGCGCGTATCCTCAGTAAATGTCAATATTCCACACAGGCACTGCACAGGATGAGTTGGGACATTATCCTAGTATGAATCCACCCCAAAATACCGGCAACTGCACATGACCTGCCATCCACACACAAGGGGTCCTGCGCATATCACATTCACAGCCCCAATCTTTACGCATCACATTTATGACAGCAGTGCTATAAAACTTTCTGTTCAAACTCTTCATGGCACTTGTTCATCTAAAGTTTATTGCCTTGGATAAAATCTATATCTTTCCACAACAGTTATCATACATGTGTAACATTATGCTTCCTTACCCAGGAATTCCATGTGTTGGGAAATACACTGCCTTTCCAGTATATTGCAACGGGTGTCTCCTTGCAATAATTACAATCAGGTGGTCGTCATATGGCATAAAAACATCTTTCCACATGGGTACAGTTACTCTCAGCCTTTTCAGGGGTTACAGGGTCTGAAGTAGCCATATTTTGGAGGACATAATACTGACACATGATTCTCATCTCTTTAGGCTTGCACGAAACATTGGTGTCCTTTTACACAAGGTGGCCGTAACTTTTATCTGTGCGAATCCGTGTCTTAAATTCGTACATTTTAGTGGTTCCAGTTCACATTTACATCCACACAAGTCCCTCATGAAAGTGTGGCTCCTTGCGAGAGCTACCATATGGCTTGCCCCATGATACTGTGGGTAGGAATCACTTTCTTGCTGTCCCCCTCCCCTCTGCAAAAATGGAAATCTTGGCTGGGTGAACGGGGACTCCATTATGGTCACCCCCAAGAGGAGTGCCATGAAATGTCATGTGGAAAAGAAACATTAAGCCTAGATTGCCTCCCTGGAACTTGCCTGACCAAAGGAGATTAATGGCATTCAAAATGAAGGCCACATGGGTCCGACATCCCAGGACTTGGACCAGTCACAGCCAAAATCCCCTCAGTGGGGAATTCCACACTTGATTGTTGGATCTTTCCAGCAAATTGAGAAGAGCTCAAGGTCTGTTTTGCTATGAATACATGGATAAAACGGTGAAGCTGTGGGCTTTAAAAGCTGTGGGGTTGTGGAAGGGATCCCACTAAATTTTTCATGACGAGAGTTTTAAGTCTTCAGTGTGGATGGTTTGGGCAATTTCTCAAGATAAAAAGTGATCCCGAAGTCTTTGTGTCATGAAATGCAAGACGAATTTAATGCCGGTTTACTATTTCCATATGCTGGTTGTCTGGAAACAAAGCAGCAGTTGCCATAAGCACATGGGCTCTCTTCAAACCCTTCACATGCTAATACAGTCCCAATATCTATTACATATCCTGGAAGAACTGACTTCTCAAATGCCACATTTTCGGTGTTCTATTTGTGGCTTTACCGAGAAAATGGCTGGTAAAAAGTTGCCGCTGAAATAGTGGGAGCCAGTTTTATGGTCATGCTGTACAGTTATTGCGGGTCAGGCAATAAGTTCGGCAGTTGGAATGGAGTGCGGACGAGTGCGTGCTGATTGAGTTTGGGCCCGGGTATCGCATCAATAAAAACGTGAAATGCTGATGGTCACGATTCCCCTAGGTCCATACACGGTGACTACCTGGCTAGCGATGTAGTTTTAGAATTTCGTTTCTCCTCGGGGCACATTATACACAGATCACATCCCAATAATGGTTTGTAATTGCAAGCGGCCTCGTGTGCCGAACCTTCCGACACACTGGTGTGTAAATCCCTTGAACAAACCTACGCACGATTTCGCAGGAATTGGTCAACTTCACACCACGATTTTCATGGAGAAATACATGTAAAACTACCGACTTGGACCATGGGCTGCGAGAGAAACATATCTGTGCCCACATAACCGGACTCCACCGGACTTTAATCGGACAATAGAGACAATGGGATACATTTCCACGGGGAAGAATTTCGGGCTTTGTCGAGCAGCGTGGCGTGGCCACGGCATGGCCACACGGCGACTCGTGTTGGCCGCCACAACCTGTGACCACTTGGCTTCTCCATGGTCTTAAAGACCAGAAAAACCCCCACAAAACCGCCGGAAAAATCACATTAGGTCGTGAAATTTTCATGACTACAATTTCAGAAAAGAAAAACTTCGCGTACCGGTCGTCGTCATCATCTTTGGTCGAGTTGATTTTGCTTCCGGGAGGCACATCTTCGCCGGCTACCGGCGCCGCGCTACCGTCTCCCGTCAAGTTGGTCATATCGGTCTCTTGCTGCTCGATGGCAACCGCCTCTGTTGTTGTGGCCATAAGATCTTGGCTCATGTCGTCCAAATTCTGCTGAATTTGCTCGCCGTTCACTTGCTCCGCCATCTTGTGCGATTTACCGCCGAAAAAAGAACACGCCACGCAACCAGCCTACATATGATTAACCTTCATTTGCATACGCCTTTCTATTGGCTGGATGAAATGATATAATCAAATACAAGCGCTTTGATTGGCCGGTTTCTGCATTACGCACTTGGTTTCAGGCATATTTATACAATTTTTATTTGCCATTTACTGAGTCTGAAACCATTTCCCAGGGATCAGAATGGACGGTTATTTGGCTTCGGCACAACGTTCGCCGCGCAATCGAGCGCCACATTCGCGTGGCAAGTGAAAGAAAACGTCTCTGTGGTTCCGTAGCATGAAAAAAGGGCCGACATTTTGGGTGGAGCACTATTGTTTTTCGGTGACAAACATAAACCTCTGTTCCCATTGGGCAATCCCTATCACATGGCGGGAAAGTCGCTCGGTGCCGTTGGCGGCAAAACCATTACTGAAAACATTTCACACGTACTCGTCTTGCAAGGCTCTGACGCAGTGAAAATGGTCACGTCACAGGTAACGGGGAATATGACAAATTGGCCTCCTTCAAACATCCAGAAAGATGCGATCAAGAGGAAGGTAAGATTGGCCATAAATACATATATATTAGCAACAACAACTTAACCAATTCTACTAAACAAATAATGAGGAACCGGCTGTATTTTTTTCACGTCCGTCTTCTTATGCCCTCCCACTTACAAGTCAATTTTAGACGTTGGTTCTCGGATGAAGAAAGATAGTAATACTGTTAGATTACCGGTCATCAGGTTCCTCACTTGCTGCCATATCTACCCTTGGGTCTCTATCCGTTCTAAAGAGGCAAGGGGATGATCAGAGGTAACTTGAACTTGAAATTGCTGCAGGGAAAAATCAGCTCAGTACTCTCGAAACGTGACCCAAGAACAGGAAACGCTGTGCATTATGGGGGATTGACCCAACATTTCGGGGTCAACGACCTCAGTTGCTAGGAGGCATGTATTTAGACAACATCCAAACGCTATAAAGATTAAAATGTATCTGAACGCAAGAACTGGAAAAAAATAGAACACTGTTCAATTAAACGTATGGCAAAATTTACCTAGTTATGTACGGTATACTTTTTGGCAACGAAGTAAACATATTTGATGGATTATTGCCCCGGAAGTACCGAGCCGTTTCGTTACGATCGGAAGTCCAGTTGAGGTCTTGACCCGGCGTTGCCTAGTTACTGAAACACAAATGTGGTCGGGTCGCCATTGAATCCTGTCACAACTTCATATCATACCGAGATTTTGGAAGAAAGGGGTGAGTATAAAGACAATCATCTGTTTTATGACTGCTGTGTTATATTCTTCTAATCTTCTGATTGGTAAAATATTCATATTCAAAGTTTTAACGTGTCAATACCGGATGTGTTGGTCAAGAAGGCGTTACCATAATTTTCTGTCAACTTTGCTGACGCGTTTAGGATCATGACTTTATTTCTAACAGGCAGATATAGCAACGACAACAACATGTTGTAACATAGCATACTGGTGAATCTGTAGATACTATGTATGACGCTAATTGCTAAGTAATGATAGAAATTTTGAAGGACAAATAAATTGTTTGTAGGTTACCTTAAAATATGACCCACCTGTTGTTTGTGGTACTGTTCAGAAAACAGCAAGTTGGCACTACGTTACCTTAGATATATTATGTACTGTATTATATAACTCAACATAATATTTATGTGAACATCGTACAGAACTATTTTATCTTTTCAATTTACATGTAATGTTATGTATCATTGGCAAAGTTACGTTTTACCAACATCTGTTGTTGCTTAGTTCAGTTTGTTTATTTGTTGATACATGAAAGAGTTATGAAGGGACTTTTGTGGTCATGTTTTATGGGTTGTGCTGCTTGTGCAGTAGACCTTGGCCAAAGGAACAAGTGGTATAGTTATGATATGAGAGAGGGCTAGGTTTGCATTCTGAAATATGTATTTCACCATTGTTAGACATTGTTGATTCTTGTCCTCGCCGATTGCTGTCTCATTACTGAAAGATCAATTTTTTTCTATGTGAGGAAAAAGTTGTCCACAGTTTACGCTATACCTGGCAATGACACAAAGAAACCTGTCTTTATTCATAAATAGTTTCATGAGGCCGCTGGTAAATCAATATAATGTTATGAGTTGGGTTCTTCGCTACATGACCAAAGGGGATCTCTGCCAACATTTTGGTGACCTTTCGGGTACCCTCCTCAAAATAGCTTCATTATCTGCTGAGGAAGGTAGATGAAAGGTTACCCAAAACATCAGCCGAGAAAATAACTTTGGTTGTGAAGCTAAGATAAGAACCCAGTATGTAGCGTTCTTTGTTTCTGTTGCCTAGCTGCCTGACTTTCCCATTCTTTTTTCCTGCAGGGTGTAAAGTATTACTTTTCATCAGTGACCTAGACACATACAAAGATGTCTGCCGCTGTCCACTTCCCACTGGGTGCAAACAAACTTGAGGATGAGATCCGCACAGTGGCACAGACCAAGAGAGTGCGAGTGTCTGAATTCTTCAAAGACTTTGACAGGCTCAGATCTGGCTTCATCACAGGTAAACATCTTGCTAAAACATCATAGTATTGTGAATAGCTTTACTGGGTTGGGACGTCATTCTAGAATGAAAATTCTGCTTCTATAACCTCAGATGTCTCACCTGCCAATTTGTTTTGACAACCAACCTGCTGCCTTCTTTTAGGCTGGTAGCAATACAATTCTATCTCCAGTTTGCTCCTCTGATCGCATCCCCATGCCAAGTCTGGCACCAATTGATAGTGAAACCATTGCCATTGGAAAATTTGCATAAGATGTAAGCAAGAGCTCTGATTGGCTCCGAGTTGCACAGTCCTTTTGTTGTTCACATTGGCAGTAAGAATCTTCTAATATGCATATGGCCAAGCCATATTAGAACCACCAAACAATATGACATTCTGCAATACTGGAACAAACTGCACACAGTACAAGAAAAAAATGTGGTGCAAGACCAAGCCATAGTATGTAAAAATGTTTTACATCATTTCAAAGTTTAATATGCATGTACTGATTAATTGAAATACTCAGGAACGATTATAGTGCATATAACCTCCATCAATATTCATACGACAGGTTACATATATCTGCCACTTTGAAATGTTTAAGAGATCTCTAGTGTATCACCTCCAGGTATGCACAGTTTTGATATGCAGGAGTGCATTATACTTGGGAATGTTATATTGGACATCTCTTTAGATGCATTCTTTCAGTGTGGCGGATATATGTGATCTGGTGGAATTTTGTTAGTAGACATTACATGTCATAATTATACTCCATTTGTGTGACAGGGACCTGAGATCTGTAATGCATTCTTGAAGAGAAGAACATTAAAAGATACCTTGATACAATACAATACAGTACGGAATCGAAAAATTAAACATTAAAAGATACTTTGATACAATACAGACAGTATGGAATCGAAAAATTACGTAATGCTGTACTGTAACAATATTTTACTCTATGTGGACCATGAAAATATCAGCTTATTGATCATCGTTGCTGTAGATGCATTTCAAAATTTCACCATCATCAATTGATAAAATCCTTGGGGATTTAGTCATGTCAGAAATAACTGAACTGAACTGAAGAAATAACAGAGACCAAAGTTGTTGTGGAAAAGTTTGCATATAAATATGTGATACCCTTTCAGCTTTTAATACATATATAGTTAATTACTAAAATTCCACAATATACAGGTTTTTGACAGATGAGAAAGAGAGGAGACAGAGGATGTATTTTTACCCCACACCTACTGAGGTGAGGTAGCGGACCGGTGAATAATTCCCCTTTCTGCCGCAGGTGTGCGTGTTTACAGTCCATCTCTGTCATGACTTGCTGCATTATTGAAGGACTGACTCATTTCTGGGAACCTGTTACGTGCTGTAATAGATGGCTACTTTCAATTGTCCATTGTTATTGTATCAGTCCATGCATTTTTCATTGATTGATTTTATAGGCATGATCATGGCATGGCATGATGTGCCTTTATGAAGAAAGACCCATGAGGCCAGGCCATAAAAAAATGAGAGATATGATTGACAAAGTGCCCAATGTATAACTATGTTGCAAAAAATATCTGCCCTGCCTGCCTTGGGCCACACCCCAATTTGCCTCGTTGGTTCTCAGTTTCTCAGGAAAAACAACAACAAAAAACAGGCCAAGGCATCCTTTGATAGCCTCAAATGCTACCATATGAGAAAAAAATTCAACATACTAATTCAAACCATCAATTTTGAACATTTAATCAAATCAATAAATGCATTGATAAATGGAAAGGCCATAACAACTAGGAAGACAATGACTTTCTTCACCTGTCTGTGTTACTGTAATTCCTGATTTTTTCACTGTACTGTTATGTTCACTGTTTTCACTGTCACTTCTGTACCGTGAACTTATCATTACCGTTATCAAATCATTTGTGTTTTGCCCCTTCCCTGCACTTGCCACCACCGTGAAGATAAAGTTCCGTGAACATGTCCATTTTCTTCAGACCGTGAAATTTTGCTACCGTGAACACAAAGTGAATTACAGAATGAGCTTTTTGGGATTGATTCAGAGCCTGAATGGTTAAGTTTCATGTACATGTTTTTTTTTTTTTTTGCAAATCAGAAAAAAGATGAAGTTGTCAAATCCAAGAAACAAGAAATTGATTTGGTGTGGCCTGACATTTCCTACTGTGTTTACAGTCCTGCTGTTAAAGCAAGTTGTTGTGAGATAGGGAGTCCTTGTATCATTGTGTATGTTTGAGCATGCATGCATGAGTCTGCACGTTTGTGCTCTAGACCGATTTATTCTTTTCCCGATAAATCAAGAACCGTACAAAATGATGGTTTTACATTTTGATTGCATCTGACATTATGAAATGTGTCATATTAGATATTCGCCCAAATGTAGCATCAACTCTCATACTTAGTAGTTGAGTATTCATGATTCTGCCGGGTACCTTAAGACTTCCACATTTAGAAGATGGTATCAAGGCTTTCTCAAGAATGTCTTGAACACCTGGATACCTGAAGTGTGCATACCTGGGAGATTACTTATCCCATTAAAAAAAATGGGATGGTCTAATTATAACAATATAAGGGCTTTAGGGTACTTGGAATTCCATCATCGTGGATCCCATAAATTAAGATCAAACAGTTCTAAGTGTTTGTAAGCATGGAGGTAGAAGTGAGTACATGTAGTAAGTGATACACAAACTTTTCAGTCTTTAAACCACCACAGCTCTTCAAGCACTGTTCAGAATGTAATTAAAAAATCACATATTATTGTCTGCTCAGTAAACTCTTAAGTGTAGTTATACACTGCCTTTAAAGATGCAACTGTAAAAACTGCCCTTTGGTGACTGATGCTGTCATGAAGTTTCTGCTTCTATAAGTTTCCAGGTCCTTTGATGGTGCCTGTGATAGTTTCCCTGAGAGCGAAAATGAAATTACATTTCCCATGATTCACCCCAAACTTCTTTGCCACAGTGGTCGGGTAAAAATCATCAGATCAGGCTGCAAAAGGATGGGATAGAGATGCACCTTGTGAGGAGTTGTGATTGGCGCAGAATTGGCACTCGATATTTTTTTGTGCGGCCTTGGGTTGATTAGTAGAATCTGGTTTTGCAGCAGTTTTGAATATTTTACTGGAAGCTGTTGGATCGATTCACATCCGGCTTCTCCAGGCGTGAAGGAGACACTGATGGAAATGTGGTCATCCACCAGAATCCCTGACCTCTGCTTTTTCTTGGCGGAAAAATGGCAGATCAATGTATCGGTCTGCAAGAGTGAGTAGTGTGATGAAAGCACATGATGGACAGCGCATTGCATAATGGCATCCTATTGTGCCGAGAACAATACCATCACCTGACAAAATGACAAACACTGAAAGGATTTTCTTGTTGCACTCCACCCTGTTATGTCATAACCTTTTCGCAGTTCGCTTGCAATTTTCATGAAGAGTTGAGTATAGAGGGGGGTACTTATTAAGATTCAATTAAAATCTCCATAAAATATTTAGCAGCATCTTTCATGTACGAGTGTATAAGGAGCTTGTTGTCATGGCGATCCACACTTGTAATCATCTTTGGTCGGTGTCTTAATGACACACAATTTCCTATTCTTGGACATTTAGGTTTTCATCATCCCACAGTGTAGGGATTTTCATAAGATTGAGAATCCAGTTAGATATAATCCTGCTATAAAATTCTAATCATCTTATGTGATTATTTGGCAAAGGACTGCCACATTGCCCAGCCCCCTTTTTGTTTTTTTTATTGATTTAATTGCTTTCAATTTTCCCAGAATTGCTGATGTCAGGACCCTTGAGGAGGATTTATGATCTAATATGATCCTTCACTAAATGGGAAATCACAATCCCAGCAAACAGGACGGAACATGAGGACCATTTACCGTGGCCTACTTTTCTATGTCATCAACACTATCAAACCTCTTAGGATTTGGGGTATTATCCAACCATTTGGCAATTTTTCCATTGCGAAAATGTCGCCAAATGCATAAGACATTTCCACTTGGCTTCCTCACACAAGGTGCTCTGTCAAGATGATAGTGGAACCGATGTTGTGGTCAAAATGAGCCTTCAGACACCTTTTGTAACTCCTTCTAGAGTCAATCTAGGTGTAAATGATGTAATGTTGCAATATCATGTGGACTGGGATACCGTAAGTCTTCACATTTTCACGTCAGTTTTATGATTGTGGTTTTGGCTGTGATCTTTTCACAACAAAATGATCACTGTGGAAACATTTGACGTGCAGTAATGCCACTGTGCACTTTGAAACGCAGCTTACACCCCCCACCCATACTAGACTTCAAGTTGCTCCTATTGTAGATATGTCTGATTTGTGGTTTTTGGATAACCAACTTTAGTTCAATTTTTTAAGGTGAAATTCAATCCAAAGATGCTGAAATTTTGTTATAATGTAAAGGCCTAAACCAATACAAGATGCTGTAACTAAAGAGGGATGGGTACCTGCCACCAATTAGTTATGGTATTAGTATTCTCTAATCATTTGGGCCCAGGGGATCAAAGTAGCCAGGGTCAAAGTAGCTTCCACTGGAGATTCCATCAAGCTGCTTTTTTCAAAACAGTTTTCTGACAACTTCCAGTTCTGATTTCATGCTGAGTTCTCATTGTATACATGCTCTTAAAAAGTTCTGTGGAGTCTACAATGGAGGCTAGGGAAATCTCACTTTCATATGCTGCCACAGGGCATTACCAATCTTTCACATAGACGTTGCCGGAAAGCTACGCTGTTGTCTTACCCATGGAGAAATGGTGGTTTTGGAAATATCACATTCTATTTGGCTAACTGTACCATGAAATGTACCGCATATAACTGTTTGTTTTAAGGTAGTTTGATATTCGCTAAAAGGACGGTCCCGAAAAAAGCGGAAATACTTCTTTTTGCACCTAAATGTGAACTTCCACTGGTGCTGCCTTGCCTTAAAAAAAGTCAACATGCACAATTTATCAAGCTGCAGTTGCCTTGATTGTCCATTACTAACGACACTCTAGTCCAGAATCACCCAGGTCGGTGCCTGTGTTCTTAGCTCTGCTTCCATGCAATGGGAGGCCAAACGACTGGTAGTGAACCTAGATGATTACAACGAGCTCATTAGCGGCTGATCAGTTATTATTCAGTCAAATTTCATTTGTTTTAATGACGAGAAGCCCTGTGAATTCCCCAGTAGTTACTACTAGTCGTATCAGCAGGAAGGGATTGATGTTGTAATTATGTGGTGCTCTGGATATTAGGAGAGCTTTATGGCCATCCTAGAGTCACCAGAACGTAAAACAATAATCGTTTGTCATCAGTACGGTATGGCTGGTTGGGGCAGAGAGGGCTTTTGTATATACTTGTAGCAGGTGCACAATACAAATTGCCAACCCTGGCGTAGCTCCAACAAGTCTGATATCAAAATGATCCTGGAGGTATGACATAATGTTGCACGGATCTGTGCGGGCCTTTGGGACGGCTGGTCAGCTCGATACGCACATTCTCTGATGCGCAATTTCACCATGATGCCTTGGAAGGGGCAAAGGCCGGGCTCTCTGCTTACAGCTACTGCTTTTCATGTCTGAAAATGTCTCCAAATTCACATCTTTCTTGTCAGTGCTAAATGTGAGTACCGCAGTGAATATTGATGTTAAGCCCTGGAGTAAAGTAGAGCATCACTGTTCTCGTAAATGTGTCTATTGGCTGTAACATCCATGATGTTCAGAGCTAAAGGGCAGGCAAAAAGGCACAGAATGTAACGGCACTGGAGAAATGCTAGAATATATTTCTGCAAAGGAAAGAACATTAGGTTTGGGAAAAATAAGGACAGCTGTGATATCTTTATTGGGAGGGATATAAAAGGGTGAAAAAACACAGATTTTATTCTTTTGCTAACATGAATTCATCAGTCAGGTATTATACTTACATTGATTTGAAATTTTTTTCCATAATTATAACTGTAGATGTTGGCGGAAAAGAATTTTTATTACATTTTTATTATTCATTTACTCATAACACCTCTTCAACAGTACATTCATGCAATACCTGTATGGCTATTTCAATTTCAAAGTCAATGGAATGACAGAAAATCATGCTATTTTTCATTAAATGCATTTTTTCTGAAATTTTAAGCCTTGTTCCCTTTCTCTATGCTCTAAGATTCCTAACTGTGCCTCCTCTGAAGCTCTTTATACTGACTCAGGGATAGCCTATATTAGATAAGCGTTGCTGTCATTGGTAATTTTTCCAAGATACTCTGTTCCATTCCATCCCACCACCTTTATTGTTACCTCCCTTTATCTGCTAATGTTGCTTGGCAACTTGATAAAACCTCTCGCTTTGTCCCTAATCCATGCAGCTAAAGTTCACTTTATCTGTTAGAGTTCCCAAGGGCAGTGTGTCCTTGATAGAATGGAGAACAATGTCAGGTAGTGTTTAAATATTTCAGTGAGGTCGGCCCACCTTTGCCTTATTCGTGACACCATTAAGGTAAACATTACAGGTGAATTAGCACCGCTGGACCCCATCATCTGCTGAGTTTTCTTCCACAGCAATTTAAAGTTACAAGACCCGGCAAAAAGAAATCAGAATAACATTACATTCCACTTTTGCCTTATCCTTAGGCCTCCACCAGGCCTTCCTAAGGGGTTATGGATAGTAGAATTCTGCAAAAATAGGTTGAATAATCGATTAGGAGAGTGAGCTTGTCGTAAGGGTAACATTTCTCCTGAAGTGTAGGGGCAAATGAAACCCTATGGCAACCCCGGCAAATTTATATTTGGGTAAAGTTTACAATTTTTTCAGCCAGTGTTGTTAGTCTGGTGGAAACTAACCTAATCCATTCTCTGCTGTTTTGTAATTTTATTTTCTGTGCATGAGCTATGATATTTACGCAGAAATATGTTAGACCATAATATTAACAAGATATGATGTTGGTTTTGCCATAGGAATTGATATATAAAAATGTTGAATGACAAACAACATGATATGTTGATATTTGAAAACTAATAACTTTAACTTACTACCTTTAAAGGTTAGATCGGGAAAGTCGGATATTTCTTACTTTGCTGAATTTGTCGTTGCTGTATTTCAGACAATAAAGCAACATTATATTTGCCAGCACTGCCTTTATGCAGTATTATAAAGGATATCAATTGAATCTGCTACATATGAGATATACAATCAATTCATCACTACTTGACAGGTCCTGCGAAGAACCTATAATTTATTCTTAATTTGACAGTGGGCAATTGTACAAGATATAGGAGATGGCATGCTTTACTCCCATAGGCACAATTTGATATCTTGGAAAGAGATACACTTCTGAACTTGTGTAGTGTGATATTCATTACATGTGTGTATATATTTCTGAGGTCAGTACTAAATGTCATGGCCAACAGGCGTCCTTTCCAATTCTCTGCCCCTAGAATCCACATGTAAATCCATCTGCTTGCCTCATGATATGTCGGAGTTTGTGTGCAATTTCCCAGGGCCGAAAACTCGATAATGATCAATATTTTGGCTACAGCACTGGCGCATTCCATTCATCATGATTAATCATTTTCCAAACCGTTTTTCCTAAACCGATGTGAATGCCATTGAGGGAGGATCATCTGTTCAGGAATGTTCCAGCAGAGCGACCATCATCTTCGGTTTCTTTTATAGCTCCGTGTGACGCTTACGCACCACTTGTCTGCGGGGATCAATACTTTTCCCTGTGTAAATTTAGGTCCTGTCAGGGACAATATCAGACAAACTTCCGAATTCCGTCTCCCCCTCCTGAACATGGTAATGGAATCAAAGTCAATTTTTGGATGCTTGCTTGTACTTTGTCAGGGACAGAGATTGGTGTAATTAATCATGTCTAATTACGTTGGTCGGTTTCTCCAAATGAGCCTTGACCCTGTATTGCAACGAAATGAATCGAGGAGAAAAACTGGAAATTACCTGACGGCTTACCGATAACTCAGCCACGTGAAGACAATTCATTTCGCCCGGGGCTGGGCGGGATTTATTGCTGTATACGGTATTCTGCAGTTATGGACGAAATGCAATCAGCGTTTACCGGAAGCAACGTGCTTAATCCTGTTTTTTCTATCTGGATTATGTTTACTCAAAACAATATATCACAAAATTATCTGCAACATTGGAATGAACAAAACCTCTATTGATTGTGGAGGCAGTTCATTCATTCATGACAAATACTAATAGTAAGATTCATTACTCACATTTCTTTCCTCTACAAGAACTTGATAGGGAACATTAATTCAATCTTTTATTACTCTTTGATCATGTTTACAAAGTAAAATATACTGTAGACATTTTTTTCTTTTTAAGTGATTAATATAACACTGAACAAGGTGCAGATATGCAATTGCAATCCCGAACTGCAGATGCTAACAGGTTAGGGTTGCATTCATCCGTTCGGATTTGGAAGTAAAGCCAGCAGCCCTTATAGCCAAGTATGGGGAAGCTGCAGGCATTAGCCACATCCATCAAACCTCTCCATGTAATACTCATAGAACCCAACACACTTATGAAGGCTTAGCTGAAAACGTGAACCAATGGCTATGGTTCGCATGTACTTGACACTTGAAAAAGCACCATGCTTCACCTCAGTTGAAGATGACTTTACCCTTGTAACCTACCATGATTGAGTGTCAATTATTCCTGAATTGCTAACATTTGAATGCCTGCCTTCCGCACAATACAGCCTCCCAATTCAAGCGCTGTCTGGACCAGAACCTGGGCATCAAGCTGACCCCACAGGATGAAGTCATGTTGCTGGACAAGTATGACCTGAAGAGGGAGGGCATGGTCAACTACAGGCTCTTCACAGACGCCATTGACCAAGGTTGGTGATCCTTAGGCCACACCAATTTAATTTGTTGGTTCTCGGATTTTTCCAGAAGAAATATGAAGCGACCGGGCGAAAAAAAAATAAAATTAAAAGAAGCCTAGGCATCCTCTGATAGCCCCCAAAGCTACGATAGGAGCCTTGATGTCACCATACCAGGCTGGTTTATAATTCAAACAATGAATTCTAAACTTTTATCAAACCAGTGCTTGATACATGAAAGAAACTGTAAAACAACGCAGACAAGGAGCTTTCTTCAACTGTTTTTGGCAAAATAGGATCATTTTGCAGTTAATTCAAAGCTTGAATCCAATTTAATTTTTATTTGCAAAGCAGAAAAAAATGAAGCGGCGAATCCGAGAACCAACAAATTAAATTGGTGTGGCCTTATATAGGAAAGATTTTTTTCTAAGTCTTCAGAAACATTTTTATTGAAAACATGCAACGGGTATCAACAACAAGACACACACATACACTACAGATCACAAAATATTATGTACATCTTACTTGACAAGACTGTGCCTTGCTTTACATCTTGTGGAAGTAGTGGAAGCTAATAAATTGTATAGAGATATGCAACACAGGTAAAATTTAACTGTCCAGGAAAGCTGCAGATACACCTGTTTATGATAAATTTTAGAAATTTGGAAATTCTGTAGCATTCACGGTGGGTGGACTGCCCACACAATGCTGTGTAGATGCTATCTTAATAATATATAACACAAGGTCATGTCCTGATAAAATGAACAGGATTGCCACGTCTTATCATCGAGATTACAGTATTATCTTACATGGTCAGCCAGCCATGTTTTAAAATCAGCTAATTGAATTACACGCACTAGAGTAATGCAAATCAGAGACAGTGTAATAAAGCTAAGTTAAAAAAACAAACAAGAAAAACACTAGCACCATGGACACGTAATAATACTAAATCAAACATAATCGTTCCTATGGAAATGTAATAATACTGAATCAAACATAATCATGCCTCTGGACCTATCTTCAGGCATTGGCATGAAACTTTTTTGTTGAACCCACAATAGACATGGGGTACTCAAGTTTGAAATATTTTTTTTGAAAGGATGACCAAAGATAGCATTGATGTTGTCTACTCTGTGCAGGCATTCACCAAGGACATAAAATGGAGAGCCCTAATGCTTACAGAAATCCTGGACCTTCCTCACACTACTCCTAACCATCAATCAACACTGTGCCCATACATCTACAAGTATTGTACTCACGTGGTGATGCAATAACAAGCCACGAGAGATGTCATACCTTGTGCACAGATTTAATCCTATCAGCTTTGCTATAGATAGAAGTTCCCAATGGCTCATGCAGCTAAAAGCCCTGCCAAAGGGCTCTCCTTTAAAGTTCCATACACTGCCCTATCATTGAAGCATTTCCTCCGGCGCCACATCATTCATGCTGTTTCTTACACACAACTATCTGTAGTCCGTAAATCCTTGCATTGGACAGGAAATACAACGGAAGAGCCTCTTAAACCTGGCATAGAAATGCCGGCAAAGGAAGATTGATAATATATATGCCTTGGGAGCACTTGGACATTACAGATATTCATTTAACTGATAACCATACAAGTTGGGAAAACATTTGCTGCATCCTTCTGGATGTAGATAAGGAAAGTATATGTTTATCATCTGATTGAAGTATTGTATCCTGTTATGTCCAGTTGAACATAACATATTCGGCTCTATACAAAACCAAGTTCAAAGTCAGCCACATCATCTTTGCTCTTAAGAAACCAGAACTCTGGGCTCAAGACAAGGAAAATGAACAATGGAAGAAGGTAAAAAGAGTAAAGGCAAAAATAATCATATATTTGTTCTGGAGAGTTTGTTATATAAATCCCATCAATTTGACCTATGACTGTGTGACACAACATGAGACATGTCTAGATCTGCACTTAAGTAATTCACTGTGATTCTTTTTGGTCTTGTGTATCAAAAAATGACAACAAAAATCATTAAAAATTAAAGAAAAACTAAGAAATTTCCCAGATAATATTTGCCAGCACTCTTTATTCATGTAGTACCTTAATTATTGTCTCCAAACCTACACGTAGTATTTGCATCCGCCAAAATTGTACCAGTGAGCAACTTTCAAGATGGTTGTCAAGATCATTTCTCAGGGTCATGAATCTTGTGATCATACCAGTTCCTACTTCTGCAATGGATAGTGCACCATTCAATATGATCCCTATCATTCCGAATCCGTTGTCACACTATCTCTCTTACTATTAGTATTTCAAAATGGAAGTAACAGAATCTGATGTAAGTTAGATCAGAGGGAATGTCAACAACTTCACTATGATCTGAGGATGAGCAGCACATTTTTGGAGCAGAGCTATCACGCAAATGTGGGAGAGTCAGACAAAATGTCTCCAGGAAAGCTCATGTTTCCTTACTTTATATTTCAGTTATGCCACGGCTGACCTTGTGCATTATGGTAAACCACATATAGGGAGATTCCTGGACAGGAAATTATCTAATTGATCTCATGGGCATTTTTTTTTTCACTTTTTTTTTTTACAATTACAGTCAGCGACAGTGTGGATTTGGAAAACTTGCATAAGACGTTTTTTTGGAGAGAAGTCATCAAAGGAAAATAATGAAAAGTAGATGGTTTTAATAGCATGATAGTGGTGGCAATCTTTTAAATAGGTTTCTGTACCTTGGCAGAAAATCGAAGTGACACACCCTCCGAGTTATATGAATGTCATCGCAATATCATGTCTACAGCAGGGAAATCCTTCTTCTTGTTAACTACAGCTGGGAAGACGTGTAATTTATATTCTAATTGTTTGCTAATTATGGTGCAATATTAGGGACTATATTGGGATTCATTAGGCTTATGTGGAGGAGAAGGAATTAAACGTAATGAGGATTAATGGACTAATTTGTTTCTTAATTTCAAATCACCTGTTAATTCACAGATAGTGATGCGGTGTAAAAATAACAAGCACATTTGGGATGAAGATTGCAGTAGGAGATATTTATAGTTAATTATAATTGTAGGATACATCATACTCGGTCCTAAATACTTAGGAGGCCTCCAACAAATAATTCTTCTCGTCAATTATCATGGCTGGATTACTTCAATTGCAAATTTTATGGCAGCCATCTGACTTCATTATTGCAATTTTTAGGTGTATGATTAAAACAGCCTGTGGTAGAATTGAAAGAACCTGGTATTTATAGATGATCTTATGTAGAAGTACAAGGTATTAAATAGCATGTAACTTATATTGGAAGCAATGTCAGTCAAATAACATATTTAACATAAATATCAGTGCCTGAACCTCTTGCCCTATTAAACGTATCATGACTGTTTTTTTCAGCCTTCAATCCGAATGACATGACTCCAACTCCAGCAGCGAGGACTGTCACTCCAGTGGAGTTCCTGGGGACTCAGCGTTCCCTGCGGCCGTTGAGCCCAGGCTCTCTACAGCGTGTGAGGGACATTCTGGAGCGAATGCAGCCATTCTACAAGTACCACGGCATCAACCTCAGGACCTCCTATGAGGACTTCGACAGACACCACATTGGGGTGGTTACTGAGAGTCAGGTATGTTCAAATGATGATATGGCCTCACCAATTTATCTCCATGGTTTTCAGACAGTGTGTAGCAAAAATTCAGCTAGAGGTCAAGACTAAAACTGAGAGGAGAACTTCAATCTGACTCCAATTTTCTGTGCAGTTTTACCGTAGCTTCCCCGGACCACCTGACATCACCGACGACGAGAAGTACCTGCTGGCCTGTCGTTACGCTGACCCTGACAGACCAGGCCTGTGTAACTACCTGAACCTGCACCACGACCTGGAGCAGATCGCCGAGGACCTGAGAGATCCAGGCATCAGCCCCCCATCGGATCCTCTACCGACCTATGGGTGGTGGCCTGCAGAGGTAGGGTTGCCACCTTCCTTTTTGTTCTGTTTTCTGTCCGCCTTTCCAGAGCGTTGATCCTAAATAAGTCATTTTGACTGTCACTGTTTTTACTGGATAGTAAATTGAGCGTATCTCCTGTGTGTTTATTTATTTATTTATTTTGTACAAAGGTAGAATAACAATGGGTATTTACATAATACAAAGGCTCAAGCTACTGAACAGCAGGTTCCTCTGATTTGTGATTTCCAAAGGACAGTTTCATAATTTAAAAGAGAAAATGTTACAAGAGGAAGCTGCCAGAAAAATTGATTTTTGCCTCATAACTTAAGTTTTGTATTCATTTTTGTGTTTTAGAATAAGACTTGTGTTAAAGCTCTGAGCAGATGACTTGTATAACTTTGGCTTGTTTTTATTATCATTTTGTATGTTAATACTTTACATATTACATTTAGTTACCTGCTGTTTTGTTTCAACTCTCAGCCACCAGCAGACCCCGTCATTCGTGAACTCTTCGAGAAAATCCGCAAGGCTGTGTACAAGAATGGCATCCGTACCATCGAGTTCTTCCGTGACCACGACAAGCTTCGGAGCGGGATCATCACTGAGAACCAGTTTGTGTGTGGCCTGGCCTTGGCAGTGGGGAAGGAGGCAAACCTGGCTCGCACAGAGATCCAGAAACTTGCGGACTACTACAAGACGGAGGACGGCAGAGTCAGATACAGGGAGTTTTGTGACATCATGGAAAATGGTGAGCTTTTGATTTATTAAACCTTCTTCTTAGCTTAAGTGGCAAGGTGGCCTTGTGGTTACAATTGTTGAAATCTAAAGGTTTTGGGTTCAAATCCCTGGCATGCCCCAATGTTCAGCCCTTGGGAAAGGTACTTTACACCTACAGGTATTTCCTTATTCTGCTCAGGTTTAAACATAACTGACAAATTTGCACATCTGTTTCAATACTCTCCTCATAAAATCAAGAAATGATGCATTTTATTTTCAATCAATCTGCCTTGTAATATACCTAATTTCATCATTGTTGTTTATCACAGATGAAAATAAACTTGTCAGAAATACAATTAAAATGTATGACATCTCTGTCAATATTTACACACAACTTAATCTGAATACATGTATGTGATTACATCTCTTTATTCAATGAAATGTATTTTCAGCCTTCAGCCAGTAAATGATTAATGGTTAGGCAAGATAAGGAACTTAAAACATATGTTATAGGACTGCTGCAGGCTAGCTTCTGTTTGAAATTATAGTACATTTCCTTTCCCTACGAAACATTGTAACTTCTCAACACGAAGATCCTCATAGTAGGTTGTAAAAGATCATCAAATACATCATCCTGTCACCAAGGAACATATCATAGTCTGGGAATTGCTTTCTGGGGAATTAAGACACCAGGGGTGGCAATTTTAATTAGAAATTTTGAAATTCACTGCGATATCTATGACACTTTTGCAGCATGGTGTAGTGCTCTTTGTCATAATTACTTGGGTGCATCATTAAATCGTACTGGTGATGTTCCTACAATTACATCCTCCACATCACAAAATCCTCACAGTGCCAGGAGAGCAATTTGTTCTTGCTAAATGTGATACCGTGCCATTATCTGACTGAATGGTATTCCTGTTTCAGATGTTGTAGTGCTACTCCTCCATTACCTGTACCTCCTGAGGCAAATTGATGTTCTCTTGAAAAAGATGTAGATGAGAACAGAAAAGAGATGTACAGTTTGAGTAGTGTGGGGAAGAAATGATATGAAGGGAAAATGTACTTTGTACATTTAACATTACAGGAAAGGCTACACAACTCTTTCTACACCAGATTCCAATGATTGTGTGCAGGCTAGAAACAGGTTTCCTCTCTTCACATCCAACACCGTGGTTTGTTGTTTCATCGCATGTTTCGTTGCGTGTTGTTCACTATTGTTGGACACTGATAAAATGTGTGCTTTCTTCATCCTGTACAGCATACAACGTACCTGACCTGGAGAAGAAGCCGACTGTGGATCCCGTCCGACCTCCCCGCGGGGCTCTGACTCGGGTAAGGGACTTAACATGTGTGGGGGGTTCAATAAGTTCTCATCCTCACCCAGAAACAAGGGGCACAACTCAAATTTTGGGGTATTGGAGGATGAAGTTATTCACCAAACATCAAGTCATTGTGATCATCGCGTTGCAAGCGACGCCCTTTGGAAAATCAGTAACGTTAGGTGAGAGAGAAGGAAATCATGCTCAATTTGAGCTTTGATCAGAGGTGTGTGGGTCAACTTCGGGGTTCTCCTTGCTCTGCTTAAAGTCACCTACCCACTAGTTCTTTTTGGTTAAGGTGCGAAGGGATTGCTCATCAGACATTTTGACCTTTTTTTTTTAGATTTCATGATAATCGAGGAGCACCAAAGATGACCCACACAGCTCTGATCACAATGATTTGAGTTTTGGTGGACATTTATAAAAGACTTCATCCCCTGCTGGGGGATCATTATAGTCCGTCGTGTAACATAGAACTTTTTCAGAAAAATTTCAGATGTGTAGGTTTAAGCTGTAAAAGGCTAAAAGCATTAATCCAAAGTGCTCTGCTCAGTCCAACAATAATCTGCTCCCTGTTTTAAGTAGTCCTGTCCTGTTACAGGTTGTTTCTTGATGAGAAAGTAGGATTAGGAAGGATTAAGACTAATGGTTTCACCAAGAAGGTTTATCTAGACACTGGGGCCGCAAGGGTCAAATCGATGCCACAAATTGTCTGACACTGACAGAAGGTAACAGAAGGTGAAGGTAACATAACAACCGACTGGCACCCGTCACGTTTCTTGCCTTTTTTTTAAGATGACTCTCCTTCCAAATATGCACTCTTCCAGGCCTTATGTGAAATATTTTTTTTTCAGTACCTCAGACCTTCATTGCACTTAGTTAGGGAAAATAATAGGTCCCAGTATTACATGTAGTACCGAATGCAGCAAGGGCTTGAGTCGGGGCCGCTTGACTGACTATTTTGAGTTCAGATTGGTAAACTAAGTATTGAATTGACATGGCGACATCATAAATATTTGATAAACAGTTCTTCACCATAATGTTGTCATAAATAGCTCTTGTACCAGGATAGTAAAATGAGAAACAGTCTAACTGTGGACTACTGGGTGTGACGGTAGACTGTAAAATTAGGCAAAACTGTCCATTCTGCTGCCACCTTGCCCCTTAGGTTATAGTGGGCTGTGATTTTGCCTAACTATTTTCTCCCTTGCCGAATACAGTCTTTGAACCCACTGACTCAAGAGGAGGAGGACAGGGTACAACAGGTTCTTGAAGAAATGAGGGAAACAGCTCGCAAAAGACGGCTCATGATGTACCCTTACTTCAAGGACTATGATCGGGTAAGCCTCTCAGTGAGGTTTTAGAAGGGATTTTTAATTCCATGTCTTTGCACGATTTCAGCTTCATGTTCTCTCTGCTGGCTTGAACTACTAGTTAACAGGCCATTTTAAGATGATCATTCTTGTATTCAAATTTTAATTATCAAATAGAAATACAATTCTTAGTATTATATAAGTTTCAGATAATCAAGTTGTCTATTGTGCATGCTCTGACCTCTGATCTTCTTACACACAGGGCATTGCATACACGCGTAATGTCACCAAGTCCCAGTTTGGTCGCATCCTGCATTTCTTGAGCCTGAACATCAACCCTCCGGACTTCAAACTGCTGTGTCGGAAATTTGAGGAACCCATCAGTGGGGACGTCAACTACCCTGCCTTTGTACAGGCCGTGGATAAAGGTACAAATAAGACGCCATCTTTACCAAAAGTCAGCAGCATACTGTTTCATAGATGTTGTCCTATTCGGCCGTCGGGCGATCCGACTCGCGGGAGGGCCGAGACCGAGGGCGATGCGGAATACACCGTGTTGTATGCTATTCATATCATACCCACCTTAGAAAACACGTCTTTCAAGGCGAAATGAGCGAAAATTTGGTGTCCCTGAACCAAAAAACTGCAGCAACATCAATTCCAACGTCCGAATCCTGTATTCGAATGTTTGAAAGCGGCGCACACGGTTGGGGCGAAGCGCGTTCGAATCGTTCGAATCGTTCTATGGAAGCTGTTTTATACAACTGTGTTGTACGGGTGGATACAACACGGCCAGGAGCACCATGTCGCTGCCCGGGTATGATATAAAAGAATGCACACCTGCACTAACAAAAATGTTAACCTTCCATGTAGTTTAGGAGAAGAAACAAGAAAAAAACTTGTCTCGTAGCCTGCCCTCCACATAAAACGTTACAGTCATGCCTAAAAATAATCAAGAGATTCTATGGTACTGGGCTAAGTATATGGACTAATGGAGGGTGGGCTATGTTTCTCATTTTTTCGGCCTTCACTGAGAATCTCCTCATTGACTAATACACGTGGCAAGAAATCAGTACCTTATTTTTTAAATCTTTACAGGTTGTGAGCAGCAGTCTAAATGTCTATTTCTCCTTTAACAGAATTCACAGGTTTCACAGTAGACCAGGAGACGCCCAAACCCATGGTCACCCCGGAGCCAGAAATCTCGTCCCTTCCCATCAACACCAGCCACGTCAACCTCGGCGAGGTCATCTCCCGGATCCGCCATCACGCGGTCATCAATCGTATCCGTGTGGCGGAATTCTTCCAGGACTTTGACCCACTGAGGAGTGGTTCGATCACAAAGCCTATCTTCAGGAGGGGCCTCTGTTTGATGGGGTTCCCTGATATGCCGTCCGACCAGTTCGCTGCGTTGGCAGAGCATTATGTTGACCCCAAACAACCTGACAAGGTGGTGTGGACACGCTTCCATGATGAGATTGAATCAGGTGGGTTTTTAGTTGATTTGGTTACTGTTTATCTTATAATGCTTCCTGAAAACTTGAGTCCAATGAGTTCTTTTCATTTCAGGAAAGGTGTATTGATATACAAAATGTACTAGAATTTGCTGTGTGAGGATGACAACAAAAGACTTGGTAATATGTCGTATCTAGCTAGCTCACAATCAGAATATTTGTGTATTGTACATCCTTTCATATAACAACAGACTTTTACTACTTAGACGAAGTGAGAGTGATTCTGAAACATGCTATTCAACTCATTCAATGTATCCTTACTTTTGTCTACATTTCCTGCAGCTTTCACACAGAAGGGCTTAGAGAAGATTCCAACCCACGCAGTCCCTCCCACAGAGGTCTTCCAGATGTCTAAGCCAGGCACCATCCACTGGGACGCCCAGGCACCGGAAGATTGGAAGGGCATCGTGGATGCTGCCATGCATCGCATGAGGGAGAAGGCTGCACAGAGGAGGCTGCTTTCCAAGCCTGTCTTCCAAGACTTTGACAGGTAATGTAAAGTATATTAAAATATGATTATCTCTCTGAATCTAATGGATGATTTGCATACAATGATGAGCCAATCCTTTGAGTTGAGATGACCGCTGGGTTATCCTAATACTGCCACATTGATTTGTTACGTAGGTCTTCTCAAGAAATTTGTCACCTAGCTATCTGAAGTGTGCATACCTTGGGGATTACTGATTAATGTCTCAATTCCTACAGGCACAACTATGGATACGTGACCCTCTCGCAGTTCCGCCAGTGTCTAACTTACCTGAGTCTTGATGCGACTGAGGAAGAGGCAGCTGCCATCGAGGCCAAGTTTTCTGACAAAACTGGCTTCAACTACCTAAGGTATACATCATGTTCTACATAATTATGAAGAATTTCTTGAAATGAGAAGTAAACATCAAGAAATACATCTCATGATAAATTGTTCAAAACTTTATCCCTAAACTATCGATATCCTTTTCCCCAGGTTCCTTGCTGAGCTGCAGCCCAAACCAGCCCAGGAGAAGATGTACGAGAAGCGACTTCAGGAGTTGACGCTGGTGAACCAGCAGAAGCAGCTGCCAGAGATGAACGCAGCCTCCGACCTCGGAGGAGTCATGTTCAAGATCAAGGACAAGGTAGCCAACCTCCTGTACATAAACCACGAGCAAGATGTGCTTGAAGTACTACATGTAATATCAATTCTCATATCTGACAGGTACCCTAAGACCTCCACAGTAAAAAACCTGGATATCTTTTTTTATGTGGCAGTATTAGGGTACATGGTAAAATTATGATAGTTGACATTACTTCCATCACAAAATTTTCTTTAATTTCTCCATTTGACCAAGGAGTTGTAGATGCTCCTTGATTTGACAAGTGATATAAAGAAGAAAAAGCAATTTTGCAACACTAAGTTCCAATGCTGCTTGTGTCTTTTTGAAAGGTGGCAAAGGAGCGTACTCGTGTGTTGGAGTGGATGCGAGACTACGACAAACTGCGTACGGGCCGCATGAAGAAGAACTCCTTCAGACGTGCTTTGGACCTCTGCAAGTTCGAGTTGAAGCCCTCTGAAGTTGCCATATTGGAATGGGAGTAAGTCATCCAAGTTTTGGAAAGTAAAAATCGTAAATGCAACATATGTTGTACTTCTATAATGAAATAGCTAGCAGGACTTCAGAAAAAGTGTTGGAGATTTTCCTTGAAT
Source organism: Branchiostoma floridae x Branchiostoma japonicum (assembly GCA_013266295.2). Taxonomy (NCBI): domain Eukaryota; kingdom Metazoa; phylum Chordata; class Leptocardii; order Amphioxiformes; family Branchiostomatidae; genus Branchiostoma; species Branchiostoma floridae x Branchiostoma japonicum. The sequence goes on along the minus strand of CM023837.1, from coordinate 4,638,113 downwards.
GTCAGGTTTTTGTCAACAACACATTCTGGGAAAATTGCATGAGCAATGAGATCTTATTACTTATCACACTAGACGAATAACTAACTGATTTATTCTTTGTGCTGTAGGTTCCAGTCCCCGGTAGACCCCGACTTTGTGGAGTACCTGAGGTTCTCGGACGAGGTGGAGTCCATTTTCACCATCAAGGAGCTGGAGAAGATGCCCGAGGTGACTCCGCAACAGTTCAAGCCGCCGATGGAGTGGCAGCTGAACGTCCTGTCTGAGGAGAACGAGGCCATGGTCAAGAGCACCATGGAAAGGATTGCAGAGAAGGTAAGAGACTTGTGCTGCCAGTTAGGGAATGCAAAGGCAGAACAGTGAGTAGACCATAATGGAACCAACCAGAATACAAGATGGCCTACACACACACAGTAAGGCCATGTGACCATTTCCACATATTAATATTAAACAATACATTTAATAACAGAAGTGATATTCCAGTAGTAGGCCAGAATGTTGTCTGTTTCTTACCTATGTGTTTACTTTTGACACACACATCAGATTTGATAGTTGATAATGAAGTCAAATGGCTTTTCTGAAAAGCTTTTTATTAATATTGTTAGGCAAAATTGCATGCACATGTACATTGTATACGTTCATTCTCCAACACATAAGGCTTATTATAGTGACAGACTATTATAGTGACGTACTTATATGACAAATTGTACTGGAAGATGAACTACATATTATAAATGCTCTACGTCTGATGATGAATATTCTGTCCCATCTTACAGGTCAAGAAACACCGCATGCAGCTCTTCCCGCCTTTTGAAGACTTCGACCGAGTCAACAATGGCACCGTTTCTCGCTCCCAGTTCAAGAGAGTCCTGACCGAGCTGGAACTGGGAAGTCTCGTCAACCATCGCGAGTACGTCTCCCTGTTCCAAAAGTTCATGGTCCGAGTTGGAGGACGGGAGGACGTGAACTACATTGCGTTCTGCGAAATGGTGTACGCGATTGCTGGATTTGAGTGGAGAAAACCGTAAAATGTCCCATGCGTGTGTGGTGAAGGGAGTTTTGTACACAGTGTTGTCAGGAGAACTAGAACTTCAATGTATCTAAATATTCCAGAAAAATTAAGAAAAAAATGCTGTGTCACCTTGGTCCTTGTGGGCTTTGTAATGTAATTCCCATTTCCAGGTCTATTGTAAAAATTAAAGCTCATTGTCAGTCTCAGATACATGTTACATGATGGTGTCACATTCAACTTCAGGTGTTACCTACTATGGATTCTGTGGGATTGCAGACATGAGATTTGCACATTGCGCTGCTTTATTTATATTTCTACAAACAAAGTAGAAGTGACTAAAACAAATGTGTCAAAAGAGATACCCCGGTATACTGTGAAAAAAAATGCACTATATAAATCTACAGCTGTAGCTTTTGTGCCTTCGTATCTGTTTCCGTCCGTGCCTTTTGCCAATTAAACTTTGACATTCCTTCAACCTTTTCTTCAAATAAACAGGCACTTGATGTGTTTAATGTCATAGATTTTGTACATACGTTTCTGAATTTCTGTAACATTGTGTGAAAATTATATTAAATGTTAGACAAATTAGACTTCTTCCTCCATAAATGATACTGTTCATACAATCTTTGTTATTGCTAAACCTCAAAATACTAGTATTAGTACTAGTAGTGGCTATTATGAGGTTTTGGTTTGATGGCCAATAACTTTTTGTACTAATCTTTTAACTATTAAATGTTTGTGTCAAAAGTTGCACCATTTCATTGAAGACTACCTAACTTGCGTGTTAAGTTTATGCATTTCTTGAAAAGTTGTTGAAAAGGAATTTTTGCCAATGCCACATTCACTTGTTACATAGCACACTACTATGATCAAATTAACAATAAACGGCAATAAAGTTGTTACTCAAAATGAAAAGGCTTTGTCCAGACTGTTGCTTACTGCAAGGCTGTTACTGCAGTTTTCCAGAATCTTCCCCCTCCCCATGAAACTGTTACCTATGTACTGTCTCTGAAGAAGTATGGTACTAGTATCTATTTGTCAATTCCATTGAATGTCCTACACCAACAGCTACTGGTAAGTGAACAGTATAAAGTGTTGCATTTTTAACTCAAGAAAGACTAGAAATGGTTCAAAGCACACGTGAAACACTGAGATGAATCCCACATCTGCTTGGAGATCACATGGGCTCATATCTAGTCTTTATCGGTCTTACGTCGTTCATAGAACTTCATAAACCACAGGAGTCAGACAGGACAAACAACAATGTCACAGCGACATCTATCGTAAAGATGAAGAACTGCAGACAAGGAGATCTATGTTAATCATACTGTTTTCTGACTGCTTTTGAGAGCAATCATGAAACGATTATTAAAGGTCTTGATTCATTCATTAATAACAAAAGGTAGCCCGCCCAAAAGGTCTTCATTCATTCATTAATAACAAAATGTAGCCCGCCAAAAGTCCAGGTGAAAGGTTTTTACCCGAATGAAGCCTGGTTTCGAGGCTATTAGTACCGCCCATTTGGTTTTTGGCGCCTTTTTGATCACATGATAAAATACGGCGCTACCTTTGGTGGAAAGTTACTAGAGGGTCATGAATTCTAAATTTACTGATTTTAAAAAGAACGCGGAGCCGCCCGTGTGTGTGCCGGAGAACTGAAGATGAGAAGAGGCGAGCTGGGTGTACGGAGACGTCTTTCTTTTGAGAAGCAGGTAAGGATTTGCAAACACATCTTCTAAGCTAACTGACTCAATAATTTGGTTACGGCTCCGCTGAAATGCACAGCTATCAGCTGACGGCGTTACACCGGTGTAAACAACTGCTATGTTGCAGTGTGGAAGTTGCTTTTCTTGCTTCTGTTTGCTGTGCCACTCTCCTACAACAACATAATTCTCAGTGTTGACATGCTTTTCTGCTTAGATATGCACATAGATAGACAAATTGGCGTGGAAACGAGAGTTCCGTTACATGTGGTACTGATTTCCAGTAACAAATTATGTTCCGTGCAAAATGGTGGGGGTGTGACATTCCAATTAAATGACCGGAACACAGCTTGAAGCACATATCGTACATGTGCCATACCAGCCTCCTTGGCCACCCTGCACAACTGTTTACTTGACTAGTGTACTGTGTTTGTTTGACCAAGGACACAATGCCTTTAGTTTGTCAAAGTGTCCATATGAAAACGAGTAACTCGTTACGTTTTGAATTTTGTAGTCGCGACTGTCGCATTCTCACGCGAGCTACGGTTCACAAAAAGGTACGCGCCATACTTGTTCCCATGACTTCTCGTCGTTGTTTTACCAACAACAAACTGTGATTTATGTGGTTCCATGCGGCTGTTTTGATGATTCCATGCAATCTCACCAAGGCTAAAACAACATAAAGACAGGGACGGCCATCTTTTCAGAACTATGTGTTGTTCAGTGCTACTGATTCACACCTTTCCAACTAATTGCGAAAAGTAACGTCACAGTGACTCACATTCCAGCATAACAAAACGATACCGTCATCATTATTGTCATGTATGCATGGCCACCTATTATCATTTTACTAGTGGAAAGCAGCCCCACCCAAAGTTTATTTGGATCTCAAGACAGTGCTGCAGAATTCAGTGCCCTAAAAGATTTCCCTCTTCTAAGTTCTTGTGTCATTCTTGGGAAGCATGCAGTTTGGAGATTGAGATGTTTGTTTTGACATGAAAGATTTTCATGTTTTGTTCCCACACCAAGCTCTTATATATTTTGAAAATCCTACTTAGAATACTAAGTAGCCTGGATGCCAGACCCATAGCACACTAGGCCCAAAGTTCTCTTGACAGGGAACTTTGGGCCTAGTGTGCTATGGGTCTGGCATCCAGGCTAAGTTGGCAAAGAAGCTGAGGGTCAGTTGTTACAGTCTGTCACAAGTGGAATGATAAGTGGTTATAGGTTGATTGAGGTTATGTTTTCATAGGAGTGGGTGGCACAGTCCCCACACAGGGACCATTCCCTAGAGACTTCATGTGGTATGAACAGCAGCAGAAAGTGTCAATCAAAATAAAGAGGCCATCAGCAAAATTGATGTGACTTTACCCTTTAGTTAGCCAGGCATCTTTCAAATCAACCTCCTTGTTGTGAAAATTAACACAAGTGCTTTTAGCAAAAGGTGACATTTCAGCTAGAAAAGGGATGTGCATGGATGTCAAATAAATACAGTATGTGTTACCATAAATGTGCTCACAAAAAAAGGATGAATCCTGTCTTGAAATATCAGCCCTATCAATTTATCTTAAATTGATTATTATTGATTGACTGATAATATTCAGTACGTCATACAATCCCTCCGTTGTTCCAATAAATCAAGGAAGTTTTATGCTCCTTGAATAAATTCACCAAAACCGGAAATACTTCCCAGATTTAGTCTGAAGTCTCCAATTTCTTGTTGTGATAAATTGGCTGATTGCAGTTGTATACTCACTTGTAGTCTAGTTTTAAACCCCGGGGGAATCTATATAATATAAGAAGCCTGGGACCAGATGGGGCCCATTTCTAGGCCGATACCAGGTATCGGGAATCCCCGGGTTTAAGCTTAGTACCGTTACTTATATTACTGAAGGATATAGCCTGGATGCCAGACCCATATAGCACACTAGTTATCCTGTGTGCCATGGCACAGTATAGGATAACTAGTACTAGTAGTAGTAGTATGCTATGGGTCTGGCATCCAGGCTATGAAGGATCCCCTTTCTGTAATTGTAGTGCTCAAACCAACTCTATTCCCACAGATATTAGGTATCTTGTTATGGTCTGTTGTGTAACATAGAAGTCTGTGTATGTTCAGTACTGGTACTGGTAGATCATTGTGTTGTAAAGTAGCATGCATAGGACTCAGCATTTACTCTAGCTTGGAATTTGAGTTAGACATAGATTTTTGCCATTTAAGGATAACAGTAAGAATGGACACGTTTTGTCAGCAGTGGCAAAATGACGGCAGATATCGTCCAACCATTTTTTGCTAGAGTACACCATGTCTTAATTGTGTTATTGGCAGACTAGTGTGAGGTAATGCCTAATGATCTGTGATTCTTGTTTCAATTTCAGACTTTCTAAAGATGAAGTCTGCCACTACAGCACAGGAGACACTGAAACAGATATATGCCAACAGGAGCTTGTCCAGTGTGTATAGTATTCCTCGCAAGCAGACTGGGTCAGGTGAGTTGATGCCTTACAAATGTATACAAGACTGTTCGCTTTTTTCTGCATAATGTGCAGTGCCTTGCTTTTTTAGTTGAATGTGATCTTTCCTTTTTTTTGCTGCCCAAGAGAGAAGTGGTTGCCACCCAGCAAGAACAACAAAAACGGCAGTACAAAACTGAAGCTGCAATAATGAAAATTTGTTCTTTGGTCCCAGGATGTTGCTTGGAGGAAGTCAAGGAACATGGCAGAGAGTGGAGGGAGATCACCAAGATCGTTCAACAGTCAGTTGTGGACAAAAACACCATGGCAAGATGGAAGGTTTGACACATTTGGATTGACAGGATTATATTTATATACTCAATTCTATGAGATGGACATTGTATTTACATGTACAAATGTATTTAAAGGTTCAAATGAGAGAACTATTTTCAATTTCATCCTTTGCTGTGGTTTTGTCTGCCAAAACAGTCAAAAGGTAAATGATATCAGCTTGAAAAGATTTTAACCATCCTACTACTATTATTTCTGAAGGGTTTAAAAGTTATCACCCTGTTTCTCCTTTTTTACTCTTAATTGAAGAAAAATTAATTTGAAAAAGGTTTAGTAAAATTTTGATTAAGGAAAAAATTTAATGAAATTTTATTAAATATTGATGGTGTAGGTTGTTGCTTTCAAATTATTTATACTATTCTAACCTGTGGTTCAGATTGACAGAATGCAACTATGTGTCAACACAACACTGGAGGAGCGGTTCATCAAGAAAAGACAGAAAATGAAGGAGGACGGACGAAGTACCAAGGAGCTGATGGAACAACATGCTTTCCATGTGCTGTCCCATGGAAAGGCCAGATATGTAATTGGGCTAATATCTAGTAACAGTTTCTATGATTTGAAATATGTACTGTGTTGTCAGTGTGACTGAAGTACGAGAGTAATACAATCTGTTTGGCTAGTTCTTTATCCATCATCTTTGTTCTTGATCTAATTTGTTGTCTGTACCGTCATTCATTCATTGACTTGCCAGATGGGGTATGTCTGTGTGATCTTGCAGTCCAGTTGTCTGTATTTGCTTTTTGTACAGAAAAATATAAAACACTGCATATGGCATATGTAAATAGAGCATACAACACGGTGTATTCCGTATTGCCCGAGGTATCGGCCCGGCCGCGATCCGACTCGCGGGAGGGCCGAGACCGAGGGTGATGCGGAATACACTGTGTTGTATGCTATTTATATCATACCCACCTTAGAAAACACGTCTTTCAAGGCGAAATGAGCGAAAATTTGGTGTCCCTAAACAAAAAACTGCTACAACATCCATTCTAACGTCCGAATCCTGTATTTGAATTTTCGAAAGCGGCGCACACGGTTGGGGCGAAACGCGTTCGAATCGTTCTATGGAAGCCCGGTTTATACACCCGTGTTGTACGGGTGGATACAACACGGCCGGGAGCACTGTATCGCCGCCCGAGTATGATATAAAGAGAAATACATATTGGATGTGCAATATTATGTACTTAGTATTGGTTGTTACAACTGAGGACAGATAATTGTGGAAATCGTCTTATTACCAGTCGAATACATAACTGAAAGCAGTTTAGAGTAATCATTACTAGTTAGGTTAACAATACCCTGACAAATAGCTTGTTGACAATAACGTTTTCAAACTTGACTTGCAAATGGAAAAACATTCTCTTTTCAGGTGTGCCAGTCTGAGAGTGGATTGGGAGTTTGCCATGGGTCGTCAGTTTTTTTCCAACATTCTTGGAAGGTCAGACATGGGAGTGCACCTCAGGAGGAATGCTGACATCGCACTGAAGGTGGCTGAGAGATGCAACTACACTCAGACTGCCCTGGTGGTTTTCAAGGTTAGTTGCTACAACAGTGTTCGAAATACCCACTAGCACACTAGCAATTGCAACCTGATTTTCTTGTGCGCTAGTTGCTCCCTGACTCAGGTAGCGCACCACGCAACCTGAAAATATGTACCGCTGAACTCAAAGGTGCACACTGTGCTACCTGGTTCAAAAAAGTATTTCGAACACTGTACAAGCTGGTTCATAGTTTGAATTGTTCATGCAGTTTACCAGTTAGGGGCCTTCATGTTTGACCTTGTGCATGTGCATTTCAAACTGTGGACCGGCATATTGATTCTTATACAACAGGATTTTTTTTCTTTGACAAATGTTGAGGAGAAAATTGGCAGGTTAGTGTAGCATTTAGTAAATTGATATCTCAAAAATGTACCTTGAATTGACTATTTGTAAAATTCACACAAAAAGTTTTATTAAATGTCCTTGATCTTTTTCCTTTTGGTCCCCAGATCATTCCAGGAAGGATCAAGTCCATTCCCACAAGCTTCAAACCGATGGCAGATGCCATCGAACCGACACCCAACTTCGACTGCCACGTGTCCAACAGACTGCCGACGACAACGCAGAAAGAAAGTCATCAAATGGCCAACTCTGGTGTAAGTCCTCATTTGGATTGTCCAATATTGCATTCATGTCAGAGCTCAAAATACCACCTGCATATGCAGGTTAGCACAGGCAGAATTGGAGCTGTGCAGGTGTTTCTGCTGTCTACTGCTGGCACCTTAGGCCACACCAAGTAAATTTTATGGATGACGTCCGCGCGCGCATTGATTTTGGCCTGTTCCTACAAAAAAACACAAGAAATTCCGCTTCCTGTAACCATGACCAAAGAGTCACGACAGTGCCGCAAATCGTCAGATTGACGTGAAACCCGTAACGCGAAACAGGACAGGACGACAACTGCTGTTCCACCTGATTCATTGCCGTTTTGATGATGAATGAAAGACTTCTTGCTTGTTACACTGTGTCACCTCATTCAATTTGTGTCCTAACATTTGTCGTCTCTTAGTATATTTGTAATCTAGGCATCTTGTTTTGAGGGCCCTTCTTGTTTTTTTTTAGCCCTCTCGCATTAGATTTAGGGTCTCCAAAGGACGTCATCCATAAAATTTACTTGGTGTGGCCTTACCTATACTGACAATAAAATCAGTTTACCACAGTAGTTATTTTTGGCCAGTAGCGGCTGAACATTGCTTTGAATTCAAAACAGAAGCAACCTGTTGTACAGCAAATTACAAGATACTACCAAGAACATTGTTGTTCGATTCAGTAAAAAGTGAAAGAAATTGAGTAGTACAGGTAAAAGTTATCTCGTGCCGAATGTTACCAGCGGAAGAAAGTATTTTGAGCCCTGTTCATATTGGAACATTATAATTGCTCCTCTTGTAGGTGATGGCCACCATCTCAAAAGAACTCTCGTTTTTATCATGCAGCAGAGATGATAAAACGTCCGTTTGTTCATGATTTCAGATCTATCTGTACGAGTATGACGATTCCTGCCGCCCAAGCAAAGCACCCCGCCAAATTCTTCCCTACGCAGTTGTGAGTTGTACCCTAGTTTCTCCACCAAAAGTATGCGTGACTTCAATTGTCTCTGTTACAGACATAAGTAGTTCAGACACAGATGGGCCAGGTTCAGACATGGACATTGTTGATGACAGTGCTGATGCTGAAGAGGTTGAGGCCAAAAAGGCAGAGTCTTCTAGTACCTCAGTGTCTATTGAGGTTGCAAAAGAAAAGCAATCATCTGAAAGAAGCAAAAAATTGTCAGTTGAAGATATCCAAGGTTGTAATCTTGGCCCAAGCAGTAAATCAGAGACAGGTGTATTCTTGAGACCAGCACCAATCTCGGGTGGGAACAAGATCTCACAGACAAAGAATCACAGAACGGTTCCAACCACCAGCCAGGGAACAAGAAGACACACATTTCTACAGCCAGCAACTTTCCAGTATGGAAATAAGTCACAAACAAGTGATCAAAGCACTGTTTCAGCAAGTGATAGTGCCAGTACCTCATCTCAAAGGTTAAAAAGTATGGCGGCCGGTTTCTTTGCTAAGCTGAAAGATCCTAGGTTTCAACGGGGACTCCGGGGCAATGAGTTGCGAGCCAGTTCCGGCGTGAGAGGGTCGACGAATAAACCAGAACATAAACCTGATATTCCACAAAATGCCCAGGAAGCTAGGTTGAAGGCAAAAACAAAGATGAGACAAGCAGAACACAGCAGATGGCAAGAGATGAAGAAGACAAGTTCAGATGCTTTGAGTGGAGAGACAGCTAGAAGACAGGAAGAGGAGATGCCAGTGGGTTACTGTTCCAAACAAGGTTCGACAAAGTGCAGTACATCTAGCAAATCTCTGACTGTAGACAAAAGTGCCTTAAAACACACAGGAGGTATTAAGAAAAGAAAGCCAAGGACAAGAGGTAGAGGAAAGATGAAAAAGCAACATGTGCTTCTGGCAACTGAAATCAAAATACCTCATGGAATAGGGCAGACTTCAGCTGGCATTCAGAAAGAAAAGAAACCAGAAGAAAAAGTCAAAGAGACCAAGACACACAGTGGACAGAAGATTCAAGATGGCAAGTTAAGTGCCTTTGATGGACAACTAAAACAAACCAGACACACTGATGACAACAAGCAATCTGCAAGTGTAAGCAATCCAGATGAACAACCCGTTGAGGAATTGAACAGAGGAAGTGACACACCTGTGAAAGAACTGTTGTCAGGAAAGGTGAATGATTCAGATTCAGAGCACACAGAAATGTCGAGTGTTCTACAGTCCCTAAACCAGACCCTGGATCTCTTCACTCCATCAACTGTTGCCTTATCATCTTCAGAAATGTCAGATTCTACAAGGGAGGAAACATTGTGTAGAGCACACAAGGTCACTAAGACAGATTTAGACGAAACAGAGGAAAATGTTGCAGCACATGAAGAGGAGAGTAAGTGCCTTGAAGAAGTCATGGACATGCCAGAAAAGAATTCTAGTATGTTTCAGGCAGCTCAAATTGATTGTGAGAGGAACAAAGTGAGTTCAGGAAATATGTCACCTACAGAAATATCGGTGAAGTTGGAAGTTGATTTGGAAGAAGATACATGTAGAATGCAAGGGACAGATGCAAACAATGAGGAGGAAAGCACAGTAGGGTTGCAAGCTTTAGGAAATAAAAACCCTCCAGAAGATTCTTCTTCAAAAAGGACCATGAAACAAGAAGCTGCTGATGCAACAGACCCCACATGTCCAAACTCAGGTGTTAAAGCTGATGTTTCTGAAGAAAACATAATGGAATCTAAGACTTGTGATGAAGAAACGCCTTTTGGCGACAATTCCTCAATGCTTGTAATTGACCAAGTGTTCTCCCTGGCAGGAAATGTCACCAGTCAGGCATTGGCAGAGAAGCAAGAAGAAAAGTACATTCCTGAAGATACAGTCATACAAGCTACTGGTACCCATAATGGTCTGCCTGAGAGTCAGATAGGGGAGCCTCAAGGCCATAACCAAAATAGTTTGCCAGTTTCAGATGCCATAGGTTTAGACAGCAAAGCTGAAAGTTTGGGAAGAAATACAACCAGGCCCTTTGTAAGAACTACTTCTGTTGGAGTAGCCAGGCCTCAGACTGAAGGAACACGTGTATGTGAAAATAGTACTAGCGCCACCTTTGGACAGACAGGTGCTACTGCAGGTGTGAGAGGTGAGCCAGTGTGCCAGACAAGCTGTCAGCCACAGAGTTGTACAACATGGCAGACAAAAGAAGATAATGTGCTGGAGTCATTATTGATGGGAGCACTCAACACCTTGGAACTCGGGGTCCAAAAATTGCAGGCCAACAGTGACTGCCCCCAGCTAGTGGTAGCAGTGAGAACTGCAGCAACTATAGCCATCAGAACCTCCGCCACCCTTCTGGAGTTAGCAGTGCAAGAAGTCCGAGACCACATGTCAAGAAAGACAGACCAGATGCTGGGAGGAACGTTTCAACAACCTCCATTGGATTGTAGGAAGTTGGAATCACTCATCTCAGGAACGATGAACACACTGAAGATGAGGTCAGACAACATGGATGACAGCTGCTCGATGCAATCATCTTTTCGGACAGCTCTTACATTGTTGGAGCTGGCACTTGACATTGTATGGATAAGGAGCCATCCCAGAGGAAACACTGTAGGACAGCCTCAGCTTTATACTTACCCACAATCACAAGGTGACAGCATGTCTAGTGAGGCACACCATCTCATGGAATGTCAAGCAAATGTCGTCAGTAGTCAGTGGGAGGAGTCAGAAAGGCAAGCACAAACTCAGTGGCACAACAATAATGAAGGTGCACAGCAGGCCACGGTTGATCATGAAGTGTTTTCAATGGAAAAGCAAGAGGAACATGGAAGCCGCCATTGGCAGCTGGCAACAGGTGGCACCAGTGATGTCAGGGCAAGAGCAAAGCCTATCACCCCACCACCACTTCCACCACCTCTTCCCACCTTCTTATCATTGCCACCACAGCAGTTGTTCACGGTAAGCTCACCTTCCTTACCCTCACATAACGCAGCAGAGTTAGGTGTGGATCACTGCAGTAATGTGATAGGAACGTCAGGGAAGTTTGGAGACTCAGAGCCAGAGGGTGCAGTGGTTGGAAACAAACAGATGAGTGGAAGTTTGCAGACAAAAACTCTTGACACAGGGAAGCACACCACATCCAAAGTGGAAGGTAGCTGTGAAGACAAAGAAGTAACACAAAGTTTCAGTGTCAATGCACAGAACATGACGGTGGACCATGATGTGAAAAATTGTCTAGAAGTTGATTTAGAGGCTGGTATTGGAGAGAGTTATTCGTGGACTTTGGTAGAAGAAAGTGCCAAGAGCAAAGACAGAACTCCAATGCAGTATGATGAGGCCATGCCAATGGAGAAGGCTAGTACAGAACAAGAAGGTGAACTAACAGATAAAGAAGAGATGAGTTCTCTCAAAATGAAAGCAGCATTCCCTTTTGAAGATACCGGAGCCACGGCAACATCTGAGTTTGCTATAAGCCAGGAAACTGATGACATGAAGCCAATCCTTTGTGATCTTGAGAAGTCAAAGATTCAGGAAGAAATGGAACCCTGTGCTGAAAATTCTTCAACAACATCACCTGGACAGATAGCCAGGGGGATGGAAGATTCTAATGCAAAGCTGACCATACTAAGATTACCTAGAAAGATGAAACGAAAGATGAAACGAAGGATGAGGATGAAAGGCATCATCATCCAAAACCAGCTAGGTGGAAGGCAAGAAAATGATGGAAGCACAGATTCAAAATATGAGCCACCACAGTCACATGTATTGCACAAGGATGTTCCACCATGTCTTCCCACCTTCCCATCATTGCCACCACAGGAGTTGTTCATAATTCCTAGAAGGTCGGTAAGCTCACTTTCCTTAGAGTTAGGTGCAGATCACTGCAGTAACTTGATAGGAACGTCAGGGAAGTGTGGAGACTCAGAGCCAGAGCGTGCAGTGGTCGGAAACAAACAGATGAGTGGAAGTTTGCAGACAAGAACACCTCACACGGGGAAGCACACCACATCCAAAGTGGAAGGTAGCTGTGTCAGTGCACAGAACATGACGGTGGACCACAATGTGAAAAATGATGGAAGCACAGATTCAAAATATGAGCCATCAAAATCACATGCATTGCAGAAGCGTGTTCTCAGTCATCTTGCAGATGATGAGATGGAGCAGTTGGCAGATGATGTACCCACATTCACAAATGACGGTGATCATGAATTTTACTCCATTTGTAATGACTCCAGTTTGAGCTCTGCTCTACTGTCAACATCTGTCAACTCCTTGTCTTCACCTGACAGCTTTCTTTGCAACAAGGAAACAGTTGCTGAAAACACAGCATCCAAAGGTGCCTCCAGGCCCTTTTCGTGCTTTGCCTCCCAGTCAAAAGGAGAGATCACTGATGTAGAAAGCACATGTACCTTTTCAGGAAAACTTGCAGCCAACATCAGCCCAACTCTTGGAAACAAACTAGCCATGGCAGCTGAACTCTCAACAAAATTAAGTTGTCCAAAGATGCTGATAAATGAGCATAGCACAGCATCCCCAGTGAGAGAGAAGACTGCACAAGAATGTGGCAGGCAGAAGGAAAAAGAAGCGTATGAAAGAGCAAGGAAGCGATGGACAAGATTATTCAAATCACTTGTTCATCAGGAAGCAAAGAACAAAACAGAAGTGAAGGCAGAAGAGCAACAAAAGTTACGGCATATTGACAGTTGCTCAGCAACAGTGCAAGACAGTGAACTTGAGACAAAGGCTGAACAGAAAGAGCAAAACACTTCAGGAGACCCAGTAGCAGCTATCTCTCATGAAGCTGGACACAATGTTCTGTGTGGAGCGAATGGGGGGTCAATACCAGCTAGCTGTTGCAAGGATGGTGGCTCCTCTACCTATCTGTGTGAATCTGAACTGTATAAGACATTCGGCATGAAAAGGCCTCAAGACAATGCCCAGGGTGGTGAAGGACAGATGCTGCACAACCAAAACAAACCAGCTAGTTCAGAAAGCGCAGCAGACAGAATCTGCAGTCCATTGTATAATGCCATACAGACGTCACAGGATTCAAAGCTGTACGAGGCTCCATTTGACTTTGACATGGTGCTCTCTTGTGCCAGGTCTTGTCATGCACAGGAGATGTTCCAGTGTATTGCAGACCGGATGAAGAAAGTGTCTGCAGAGATAGAGCATTTCCAACAGGGAATTGCGCATCTCGAGTTGAATAAGCACAGCTTTGATGGAGTCTACCTGCAGAAGGACCAACACAAGCTGCTACTCAGAGCTGGCACCATTCACCTGTCAGAAATCAGCACGGAACTCGAAATGCTACAGGCGACAAAGGCGTACCTTTCTAACATACGGAGGAAAGAAACTGGACTGAAGGAACAGAAAACCCCTCTTAAAGATGTGAGCAGTATTGTGCCTGAAGAGGACTTTGCTCCACCAGAAGAGAGGAAACCTGATACAATCAGGAACATACTGCTGAGACAACTTGACATGAAGAAAGGCCAAGTGAAGGCTTTGCATGAAAGTCTGAGGTCGTATCAGCATATCAATGGGAACAACATTGAGTTTGTCAGGATGCTGCTTAGGTCACAAATTCACAGCCATGGCTGTGATATCGAGCGGCTGGAAGGTGTGCTGAAGGATGAAAAGCCTTCTGTTAAAGTCATTCCTGACAAGGCCAAGATTTCTGAGGTACAGGAGAGGCAAGCCAAGTGCCAGGACCTTCTGAGGACATTGGTCAAGGATAGCTCACCAGATCATGCAAAGATAGAGTGGTGCAAGATGAAGTGTGGTAAATACCACAGTATTCTCCTGTATGAGGGGGACAAGTGCTATCTATGGGAGCACAGAAATCACTCAAAGTCACGGTCATCTGCTGCAGACAAGACAAAGCAACCAGTCAGCAGAGAGATGTCTCCTGCAGAAGCTCAGAACTACTCATCTTTGAAGACCATGAAGAGGCAGTATGATGCAGTAGGAAAGCAACATCAAGGGGAGAATGATCAGTCGAGCAAAAAGAGAAAGACTGTCAAAAAAGGACTTGATCAAGTGACATCTAAGGGTCACAACAACCCCAGTGCTGATGGTACTGCAGTGGAAACCAGTGCTGGTTGTCTCGGTGCATCTCCCCAAGAGAAGCCCACAGAAAAAGGACAGTCAAGCTGTTCACAGGCTCGCACTGACAGACCAGAGCAAAAGAGGCCAAAACTCGTATCAACTGAAAATGACTGTAAGACACAGAAACCCTCGGCTATCAGGGTGCCTAGTCCTTGTTATTTGCTGGAACAGCAACCAAGTGTAACTACGAAAAGCTCAACTGAAAAGGACTACAGGACACAGAAACCATTGGCTACCAGGGTGCCTAGTCCTTGTGACTTGCATCAACAGCAACCCAGGGTAACCATAGAAAGCTCAAAAAGCTTGCGAGTTACTATCTTCAATCCAGCTGCCAATGGACAAGCTGAAGATGCAGTTAGCCATTCACCCAAGGCAGGTCAGGACGGCTCTAGGGAATCCATATTAAGAAGAACAGAATCTGGTAAGTTTCTTCCCTGGATTTATTCAGACTGATAATATCGTATGATACAGTAATATGTACAGTAATATAATATGTTTAGCCTGTTGTGCATAGAATAGATATGGTTGGAGATTCTGCTCTGTAGAAAATGTTAGATGCTTAAATAAATACATTTTGTATGATGGATATGTCTTCAATACTATTGTTTTCATTTTGTGATCTCACACTGACCACATTCTTGTGTATAATTTCCCCCATGTACAAGTCACAGAAGTGTTACTTTATCTATCGTACTTTTCTCGTGTTGAATCCTATGGTGGAGGTTGATTAATGTGTTATTTTTTATACACAAATCAGTGTCATCTCAAGATGTCTCCAAGAAAGAGGCAGAATCTGTGGCAAGTGCAGTTTCAAGCAGCATTGGCACTGTCTGGGATTCCAGTCCCCAAGAGTGGACAACATTCGCTGGCACCAAAGTAAAAGGAATTTGGGGTAGGTATTGTGAATCAAAATGTACCTAGTAAGTAGTAGCAGTAGTGCACTAAATCCTGCATGACTTGAAGACAGTTTTTGATTCTTGTTGTAGTGTGTTGTAAAGCACTAAATAACACAATACTTTTGGGCATTGAAAAGCATAAATTTCTGTTCGCTGTAGAGCCTCTAAGCGGTGTATACATGTAACGCTATTCAAAATTATAACATTTACTTATTTCAAGCTACAGGTAATATTTTTGACAAATTGTAGGTTAAAGTTTAAAAAAGTATTTCAAGACTAAGATCATTACAGGAAATGGCAAGAAAAATATTTCTGACGATGAGTATAAACTTATAAAAAAGGTGGGAACTTAACTCGATGATATCTCCATTGTTACCTTGCCAAGTGTACTGTATCAGTGTACGAAATACTTTTTTGAGCCAGGTTGCCCAGTGGCAACCTAGGATGAAAGCTAGGTTGTCCATCAAAATTCCAGGTTGCCCCGAATTTAAACTCTTCTATATTATGATTAACTTTCTTAGAATGCAACGTGCATTTATACATTTCTGACACAGAGTTGTTTCCCCTTACCTGAAGTGATGAGCTCTTCCATGGGAACTTCTCAATAAACAGTTCCCAATGGAAGAAAGGGGCATCCTTACAACAAAATGTAAGTAGTGTACTGATCTATCTGGGTGTAGAAATAGGTTGCACCAAGCAAAATATGGTTGCACAGCGCAACTGTGCAACCTAGTATTTCGGACGCTGTGTATTATATAGCATTAGGATCATTTATTGCCCTTAGGGTGTGATTAAGTTGTTTTTATATCTTTATATCATATTTGACTCTTTCAGCTAAATATCCTCTTGGCTCGGAAGGTGCTATGAAAGTGAAGACTGCTGATGCCAAGTCCACCCTGACCCACCTCTCAAAAAGAACAGTACCCAGTTCATCTAGACAGGCAACAGCCCCTGGTGTCCACAGTACATCTAGAACAGTGGACAAACGGTCCTTTATACCTCAGTGTCGTAACAAGTATTCAGCAGTTCCCTACACCTATCCTGTACGAAACACACCACCGCGTCAGGTCCAGTACCCCACCAGTCACCTACAGCCAAGAGTGAACTGGTGGTCACAGGGCCCAAATGTTCTTCAGAGACCAATGTTTGTACCACACAATATGTTTGGTTTCCCTAACCGACAGATGTTCCCAAACAGGTGGCAAACTAAGTAGGGTTAATAGCTGGGAACACTACATGTTTGTGTGTTGTTGTAAGGCTCATAGTGCTTAGTATTGTTGGTTTGAAAAATGAAACAGTTGTTTCATAGAAGTCCTTATTTCTTAACACTTGCCACATAGGCATGTATAACTGGTCACTATGATTTTGAAAGGTCAGAAATTAATTTCATAGACTTAATTATAGTAATTAGTAGTTACTGTAGTGATCAGTTTTGTTCCATTTTGTGTTATGTTGAAGTAGATGCTCACATGCAGTTATACATTTAGCATACTAAACACAGTTGAGTTTACACTGTACCACATTAGTTCCAGTTTATTAATGATACAAAGTTTGCAACATCATGGCTTGGTTTGAAAGACAATAGAAGCCAGACATGGTTTTTGCGGCAAGGTGTTAATGTCATCGTCAGAAAAAAAAACTGCAACATGTAACAGGCAGCACTATGCAAATGTGCAAGTAGATTATGTCATATGTAGAATATGAATTTCTGTTTGGATCAGATGAGTAGAGGGAAGAAGTGTACTTAAATGATGTACAATAGTCTATGAGTTGTACTCTGTGAGTTGTACTGTAAGTGTAAAGAAGGATATCCCATAACAGTAAGTAGTTGACTTAAACGTATTCCTGTTACACAAATGTTATATTTTTTCAATACATATATGTATTTATATATTAATAAATTTGTTGGTTGTGTATCAACTACCTTGTTGTTGAGGACATCTTTGGATGCCAACTAGACAAGAACCTGTCCACCCCTCCATTCACCATTCTCTGATCTATCCTTTTAAGTTAAAAGTTAGCCATTTTTAATGGCACACAAGAGAAGTGGAAAACATGGAATATAACTGCAAAATGTGCAGAATGCCAACATAGATGTATATTACATGTACATTGTTACAACAAGGTAAGAAACATTACTATTTAATTGGACAAACCTTGTAATGCCTATATATAGTGGGGTGATATTTAAAATCAAAAGTGAAACCATGGTGAAACAGACCTTATATGAAAATCTAAACCTTAAATTTTGTTCAGGAGTGCTCCCCCCCCCCAGTCAAGTAAAGCTATATGTAATTGAAAGTCAAAGAAGGAAAAGTGTCCAGTTGAAGCAGCACTGTGTATATTGCAAATCTACCTATCCATACATGGCATTGTGAAGCATATCCAGTTGAGCCTCTCTCTCTTTTGCTCTTTCCTGCAACACAGAGTAAAAACAAGCTCCCTTTAAAGATCAGACATTTTACTCTTATGAAGGAAATTGAGTGTAACAGTATATATTATAAGACATTGAGGTTGCACTGGCAACCTGGAATATCCAGAACCTGTTACTCAAAAGAAGTAAAATTGTACTGTTATTTTCAAAACAATAGATAAAAAAGCTCAGCAACAGTAGCTAGTATCTGTCCTATTCTAGCTCTGGTTTGCTCCTCTCGTCACTTCCCTCCAGAATAGTCTGGCACCCATAAGAGAATCGATTTGCATTTAAATATTTACCTAAAATGTAAGAAAGAGCCCTGATTGGTCTAATGAATCAAACAGGCAATCGGAAGTTCATTCACTTTTAGTATCATAGTGATATGCGATATCTAAAATAGTTGATGATGCAATGGCGAAACATTTAAATGGGGCCGTGTGCCAGACTATTTGGCAAGGAAGTGATCAGAGAAGTGAACTGGAATTACAAAAGATGGATACCAGGCTACAGCTAGCCTCTACCAGGCTTCGGGAGGCGGCTGGAAAGAGTAGAAATTGGCCAAAATAGAGAGATAACACGTCGGGAGTTTGGCCGCGAGAGAGAACATTTTGTGCAGCAAAATGTTCTCTCTCGCTACCAAACTCCCCTGACGTGTTATCTCCCTATTTTGGCCAATTTCTACTCTTTCCAGCCGCCTCCCGAAGCCTGGTAGAGGCTAGGCTACAGCAACAGTGAACTCACTTTTTCCTTCCTGGCCTCTTCATACTCTGGGTCATCTGTGGGCAGCTCATGTCGACACACTGGGCAGGAGTTGGTCTGGAATAGACAGGTTTTCATTTCAACTGTAGTCCATGAGATATTCACATGCCTATGTTTCTGTAGTCCTGGTGCTACCATCCTTAGCAATACAACTATTTTGTTTCCAATATTCTACTTGATGTGAAAATCATATTGGAGTTCCTGAATGTAATTAGAATTTGAAGAGTATTTGAGGAATACCTTTGACAGCCAGGGGAGAATACAGGACGGGTGGAACTTGTGTTGACAGGGCATGACCTTTACAAACTCGTATTCATCAAACTCAGCAAGACATACAGGACAGCTGGCACCCTTGGCTGCACAACAGAAATATGAAAAAGCATACATTGAGTCACTTTCCAGACATTTTGCCACTGGCACGTTTTGCAAAAATAAGCATTTTTGAAGACATGAGGACTTGTAGACAAATTCTCAAACTAAAAAAAAAAATAGCTGTACCTGCTTGACTGGGCATGATCTGGACAGCTTTCAATGATTCCACAGCTGCTTTAGATGCAGGTGGTGCCTGGCGTTCCCCAGGTGTTAGGCTGCAGGAATGACAATAACCCAAGGGATTACCTGATAGAAGTTGACCCTGAAGCTCAGCCAAAAGCAAACATGTATTTGTAGCCATGGCATAGCCCAGGCTGCTTTTGTGATACTGATCGACTGATGGCTATGGTGTCTCTTTATTTATACAGTCGGCATAATGTACATGTTCTGTAAATCAATTTAAGCTCTAGGGGACTTAATTTTATAATTTATGGTAGAAGGGAAAAGGTTTGATGTATGAAGTTGCTGTGTTTGAAGTTTGTAGTGGGCACACTGAGAAATCTGTACTGTTCATGGTTCAATGATTTCACGTTGGAGGAGAAAACTGCAAACATTAAATCACTGCGAATATTTCACGACTTACAGTACCTTGTCAGGTCCATCTCAAACTCAGGCCCTTGTTCAAGCAGCATTCTGTAAAAGGGAAAAACATCCATTTATAACAATCGTCACACTGTGTGGGAGCAAGGAGGTTTTTTTTTTTACTAGGACTAAATTTTAATAGGAGTAAAACTCAAGACCAAATTTTACCCCCCCTCCTTTGACATTTTATGAAGGCTGAGGATATTAATAAGCTGTTCCTGTCAATAAGAATTTTGGCACTATTGACAGGATATAGTAAGAATTTTGTATTCATACGTATGTTAAAGAAATGACAGGAAAAAGTACCCACGGCTTAATAACGGTACCTTCGTCCAGGTAGGAACTATAGATATCTAATTCGGGCTTATCCCTTTGACGTCTATACCTAACCCCAGGCTTTCCTCTCCCTCATACTGTACCTTGCCAGTTGTAATAACAAGTTGTTGGCCTGTGAAAACGGGGTGCTGGTTTCCGTGGTGGGCTCACAATCGTGTTCGTCAAAATATGAAGCCATTTCGTTAAAACAATACCCGTCTCCGTCACCAGAAAGTATAAGACTTACTAACACCACAAAAAGCTGAAAAAAAGACGTGGAAAGACGCGAACTGCTCTGTAATGTTAGGAAAGACAGTTTTGTAAAGTCATCTGCCACCACTTCCGGGTTTGTGTCAAAGGTCAATAGAATAGGCCATTCGGTAGTAAGGTATCTCAAGATTTCCAAGAGGTATTCGTATTTTTTCTCTCACAGACAACGAAACAAGTCACTGCTATGGTAGACTTCTAATAGAATATGTGATAGAATTCAAGAGAATATTTTATAGTCCAGTGAAGCAAACATGCAGCCAAAAGCACAGAAATGGTGACCTCACCTCTGTACAGTAGATCCCTTGGTGATGATGATGATCATGATGGCAGATGAGGAGAGAAATATTTCGGCTGCGACTGCAGAAGACGTAAAAACAACTCCAGATGCGGTGAACACCACAGATACGAACGGTAAATACATCAAGAATAGCTCAATCTGGTCGCATGTTAGTTATAAATCGTTGTTTCGGTTGTTGCACAGAAGAAAAGGCGAACAAGTATGATCCCCGCCCCTCCCCCTTTCGACTTCCTACTTCTTGGCAGACACTTTTCTTGTCATTGTCAATAAGACTTTTTCCCACGATTGACAGGATTTCATATCAATAGCAATGGAGTTCATACATTTATCGAAATTTCAGTTTAATCTAGCCGTGGCGACTCTTGATTCCGGGCCTATATATAGCCCTCTTGCTGAGGGCTAACGTTTATAATATAGGCCCGGAATCAAAAGTCGCCACGGCTAAGTTTAATCAAATCTTGTATACTGTAACGTTAGTGTTTTAACGCTTGTAATAGCCTTCGAAGTCGAGAGCACTTGTCACTTTTCTCTGAATATAAATTTGTTTAAACCTGCCAGTGTCACCAAAAGCACCCCAGGATGAGCACCCTCCATCAGTGGACAGCATCAGTACAGCCACCAATAGCTCAGTAGGAGCAGCTACCCTGGACAGTACAGCTGGCACCCAGCCTGAAGAACTCAGGGTACTGTGCAGGGACATGTTTGAGAAGATGACTCTCTACCTGAACGGAGAGCTGACAGGTAATACTGTTAGTGTGAACATGGTGAAGGTTCAGTCTGTGTTCAGGGCTGTAACAACCCCTTCCCTGCAAAGTTTGTGGACATAGACCTCTAACCCAGGGGAATCCGTTAAAAAAAACAACGAACTTTTGAGTTTTTGTGAATTTTTCCATGATCATATTATTTGTACAGATTCTGCATGCGTTTTACCACTCAATGGCTCCCATAAGACCATTTGGCATGCATATAGAAGACAGGAAATGAGATGACCTTGTCTGGGACCTTTGACCTAACTTCCATGCCAATGTCCCGAATGTGCCTAGCATGTGGATTGTGGAAATAACTATGGAAACACAAGCAAACACACAAACAGGCACATCAAAAACAAAACCTTCATACACGAATGTGAATATTTCATGACTTAGAGTAATGCATCCTTTCATTTCCTCCCTTCCCAGTTGTGTGTGATGACTACAAGTTGCTGGAGAGTATGAACAAGGTGTCGGCTGCCAAGTACGCTGAGATGAGGGGCGTGGCAGCTGGAGTCAGCAAGGCCATGATAGACCTCAACGAGAAATGTGAGTCGTACAACATTGTTGTGTTACTGGTTAGGTCCACACCAATTTGCAAATGTTCTGGTATCTACAGCTGAAGGAAGGTTGATTCATATCGAAAACGAATTCAAGATGCCTTACAACATACAACAGTTTGTTTTTCTTTTAATCAATGCACTAAAAGTTGAAAATTCATTGTTTGAAACATTAACTATCCCTGGACACTGGTATGTAGTTCCCGTGTTGGTATGTAGGGCTATCGCAGTATTCCTGCTTCTTGCTTTATTTTTTATTACATTATTTTCAGCAAAAGAACCAAAAGCCAAGAACCAAAAAATCAGATAGGTGATCTCATCATCGTCTATGCTATTGCCATTTAACCATCTCCCTACTTTGGGCTAGTTTAGGGCTAGTTGGCTACATGTATAACTTACAGATAATGATGGCCAAACCTATGTAGGTACTGGTACAAGTCCACGCCAGTACCTAAACCCATGTATGTAAACCCATGTACCTAGAAATGTAAACCCATGTACCTAGATACAAGTGTAAAACCAGTTGATATGTTCCAGATGCCAGCCTGCAGCCATACCTGGACCAGATAGATCAGATTGAGGACAGTGTGGCCAGTCTGGAGCAGGCAGCCTACAGACTGGACGCTTACTCCAAGAGATTAGGTTAGTACAACTCTTCAGTTGTCAGTCTGTCCTTTACATCAACAAAATGACAGTCTGTGTCTTATGAATATTAATAACACGTCCTCTTTTCAACCTGTGTGTGCTTGTGAACATTGTGTTTGGGGGTAATACGGTTTTGTGATACTGCTTGGAAAAATATCTGTGATATACATGTACAAGTGTGAATCAAGTGTGTGTAAGTAGACATAGATTCAACTAGGTCACTTTTGTACTTTGATTTGTCTCTCAGAAGCCAAGTTCAAGCAGCTGGAGAAGAGATGAGAGTTTGCTGACTGCTCTGCTGGTCAGTCCTGGACATCATCATTCCAGTCAACTGGACATTGTATTGAGATAAAGATGAACATTCTTATGTAATAAATTATGTATAAATTATACAAATTGTGAGTAAAAGATGCAGAAGTCTGGTCTTTCTTACTAGTACAGTGAACCTAAATGTGCCGGTACAAAGCTTAAGGTACAGGTCCAGACCTGTGTCTGTGCCAGAACAATTCTAGAAAGTAACCTACATGTGGTCTTCAATGTTAAAAAAAACTGTAAAAAGAATGTGTATTTGAACTTTGGGTATATCATTAAAAGAATCTACTCTCACCAGAGGATCTCAAATCAATGATGGTCTTACCCATACAATGTCTTTTTCCAGTGCTAAATTTTTGGCACTCACCCTGGGATGGGGCAAGCCTATTCAAGACAATCTGGTAATTCCAGATTATCCATATGAAAGTCATTGGCCCTATTAATATTATGTATGAACAAGTGTCTCTGGTACAAAATATAGATGTTCTGACAACCGTTCTGTCATCAGAGCTATTAAAGGCCCCGTTTCCATATGATGGTGGTTGCCTGGATTTGTTTGAACATTCTCCTCTGGCTGTGCACATGTACAGGGTATTAGATACAGGCAGGTTTGGGTATTGCAAATGACGAGGTAAGTATACTCTGTAATATAACCATATTACATTCTTTATATCTTGGTATTTACCAAGTTCGTCAAACAATATCATTGAAAATTGTCTCAGTTACGGAAAGTTGATAGGAGTCTGAAATGTGGGATAATGTTCACTGCAGCATCAACTAATTTGAACATTTAAAGTCTGAAAAACGGAAGATGTACACAGGAGAGAGAATAGTAAAGATTATTCCTTGCTAAAAAAACTTGTTCCTTGTATTCTGATCTGATAAAAAATCATTATGTCATACATGGGTCGCGATAACGTTGGATTCGGGTGTTCCGGCCCGTGTGATACTAGTACCTTTGCCCGTCCGGTGATCCGGCCTGCGGTTGGGCTGGTACCTCAGGTGATACGGGTAGTATTCTATATTTATGTCGTTCTACAGCAACCTGTTAGGGGCAGTTGAACACAGGAGGCATTTCTCACGCCCACCTTACAGTCACGAGCTCCTGTCAGGTCAGGCTTAAAGCTCCTTGCTTAGCCATTCTGGCTCAGAAACTCTGCCGTACATGAGCGACACATACTGGACTTGATTGGTACTGCAGAGTAACTTGCATGCCAAACATTTGATAAGGAATGTGAAGATGTATATCCCCTTTTAGGCCGATTTCTACTATTTATTCAGCCTGCAAAGGAGTCTGGTGGAGGCTAACCTTATATATTAACGAACTACCTAGTTCAGTGACTATCTCTACAGTCGCACTTTTTGCGGACGATTCCAACAAGGATGACTGCTAATCTACAGAAAGATATCACGTCACTGTGTAACTGGAGTGCTGTATGGAGACTATATTTTCTGTGCTACAGGTGTGCGGAAGTCGAGGTGTCTAGTAGTACTCCTCTCTCTCCTCCTCGCATTCCACGGAGTCGACGCCAACCTCCTCGTAATCCTTCTCCAGCGCACGCACGCACGCACACACCACACACACACACACACACACACACACACACAAGAAAAAAAGAAAGAAACACCGCCTTCTCTATGGATCAGAAATGGTGGGAAATTCTCTTTGACTGTTTAAGATTAAGTAATTTGTGTCCCTGCATGGCTATGTACGATCTGATTCAGTTTTCTGATCGCCACCGGATTTTCTGACAGCGCTTTTGCCTACGAGCGCCTACTAAGCCTGCTGTAGAGGCTAACGTCTGTGGTCCATTGGGACCATGACTCTGATTGGACTTAAGTTCTTCTCGCTTTCTGATTGGCCAATTTTTGCATAAAATTATCGTTTTCGCCAAAGATATGCTAATGAGTTGAGCGTGCACGATTCTCGCGGCATGCAGAGTAGGGGGAGACACGAGTGAGCGGCCTGGCGTAAGTAAACACGTATTTTCTGACTAATAGCTTTGTTTTTTTCCAGCATAAACTTGCTCCTTTGTGTAGAGGATGTATGCGTGATTAGACAGGGAGCTGGGTTTTGGGCTTGGTTTTCGTTTACGTTGACAAGAATGCATTCTCATCACATTGATCATGCTTGTGTGGTGGCATGGTGTGTAAATATTTTACAGCAACTCGTGAAACTTGCCGACATTTTGGGCAAGTTACCACAAGTTGTCGTGTGAACTTCTGCACTGTCCAACTTATGTTTCCGCTAATGAAATATTGTAACGTTACAGTCCTAGACTTCTGACTATTACCAAATTAGCTTTAATGCGGTGGATAACTGGCTTGTTAAAACAACCAAACTATGTAGGCGTGGGAAAGAGTCGTACTAGTTAACAGATCATCTGGAAAGAGAAAATGGCGACAATGTGGCACCAATGAGAAAAAATGTTGCAAACCTGAAAAATATAATTTACAGTTTATTGAAGAAGCAAGAAAATTATTCATAGTCTTTTACTGTCAAAAGATGAAGTCACCAGATACTGTAATCAGTTTATGCATTATCTTAATGAAAGGATGTTATGCAAGGAATTTACTTTATATTGTTATGTAAATCACATTTGAGTCCCCCATAGATTTGATGAATTCTGTCTTATTGTGTACTTTATTGTTGATCTTTTGTTGCCTTGCTGACAGTTGTTGCAACAAAATTGAATCTGATAAGAATTTTTCGGTACTGCACAACTCAAGCAAAGAGGACAAAAGTCACAATTTTGCAAAGGTGGTATGGTGAACTAGGCAGTAAATAACTTTATGTAAAAGAACGCAACACACTTATTTAGAAGGGTAATGGTGACTTGGTGTGCTTGGCTGAAAATGCAAGTTGAAGCGAAGCCACATTGTCTAACTAGTAGTAGTAGCTAGATAAAAAACATCATGCTTCACCTCTGAGGCTCAGTTGAGGATAACTGCTTTACCTTTTGCCCTCTCGCTGTCAGGCTGATAAAACGATGGCAGCGTCTAGCCAGGCAGGTAGGCGGTGCGCCCTTCCCATGAAGAAGAGGCAAGCGGCGAGGAAGGTGAAAATGAAAGGTAACATCCTATCTGAAATGATCTGTGCACCGTCCTGTGTGTTGATGGAAACGCTGAAGAAAGCTTGTCATATCATGTTCTTAATAAAGTTTACCTTTCACTTTTTTTCAGGAAGGGATATGCATTGGAAATACATGTAGTTGTCTAAATCTTTAATTGTGAAGAAAAAAAGTAAACAATAATATTCGCCAAAAACAGTTACTCAAGCAACTGGATATGATTTTGGAAAATCATATCCAGTTGCTTGAGTAACTGTTTTTGGCGTATCTTATCACCTGGATGTCTAACCTTCACCGACGTACTTTATAATATTGTATTGCAGTGACTTGGGTAAGGTTTGTAACTAGGTTTTGCTGATATTCTACTTAACTTTACTCCAAATATTTTCATGATTTTTTAGCCCTGATTTTCATCCCTAGTACAGTCTCCCTCACGCATGTGGTGTCCATTTCAGGCGTGACAGATTAGCATTAACTACAGTGCTTTATCATGGACATTTCAACTGTCTCTTTCAACCCTAAATCAACAAAGTCTGGTTTGTATCATTATCCAACACACATACAACTGAAAGATAACTCACTTTCACTAGGAATTTGACCCCCTTTCCCAGGGTGTAGGGTCAAAAGAGGTCAGATAAAGATGAACTTCTAATCAGGTATAGTATCAACACAGATGTGCTTTTCATTCTAGGTGTGGTCAACATGAAGGCATGACAATTGAATTAGCTCCATAAAATTACAAATATGCAGGTCTCACGCCTGACATTAGCTTGCACATGTAATCACAATTCTAAGGTTCTTGGATTCTTCAAAATAGAACCTTGATCAGTTTTCATGTTATCTTCCTGCACTAACTTGAAGATAACATGAAAACTGATCCCACTCCAAGTATGTGTAACAAGATAGTCAAAACTGACCAAAAAGACCACATAGGGGAACAATAAAATCTGTTCTTTGTCAGGATTGTGGACAGGTGGTCACAATAAGACAGAATTCTTACTTTAATACTTTTAATTGCTTGAGTGAATGGGAAAAATTATCTAAGGGACCACCAAGAAGTGATCGCATTGGCCAGGCAGACTTAATGTACAGGTGGTCACTTCTGTATCTGTATCTGTATAGGCGGTATAACCGCCCTTCGGCGTAACACACCAGCTTCGAAGGCACGCGGCGCGGCGGCAGCTGGCTATATTACATTACACCGAACGACCTGTTACACCTAACCTTTGAACTATTGAACACTTGTACATGTTTGACTGTACAGTAAAGTAAGTGGTGAAAAATTCAAGGTGGTTTCGTGTTGACAGTTTTCAACTTATCACACCTCTCTGTCTTGCATCGAGTGTTCCAACTCGGCGGAGCTAGTCTTCAAACATAATTTACGGTGGAAAGCCTTTGGGCAGAGCAACTTTTAGATTTACGACCGTCACGTGGGCAGTGACGGGGCGCGGGAAGCTCATGTGAGTGCATGATGTCATCGGGTCAAAGGTCAGACCCTGGTTGGCCTGAGATGGTGCGATATTCAAACGGATACCGTAGTCGTAAATCATCACGGACTGATGAAATATGAATGAAAACTTGACTTTGGGGTATTTTAGCATAGTATAGTAGGCTTTTCAACATTCTTATTCATATTTCCGTGAACAGCAACTTTTCTCCTTCTGTGAAATGCAGTTTCTGTGAACCTTAATCAATTCCCCCTAGGATTTTGTTTTCATGTTGATCTTACAGTTCAGCATTATTTTTCCAAGATGAGAACCAACCAATATAATTGGTATTGCCAGACATACCAGGATTCAGACAGATAAGTTAACAATATCATACCATCACATATTAATTTGTAAATTTCCCCCTTTAGACCAATCCTTCAGTTTTGTATAGATCATGCAGACTCAAATGTCACTTGTAAGCATCTTGTATTTCTGCATGTTTAGCCTACATGGGGTCATTGACCCTCTTTGAATTTGATACTAATGCCAAGGATTTCTCTTTTGTCTTGGAAGACCCTGTGTACAGTATGATTGTATATGCATCTGCTGTCACAGTACAAATAGAAATTAGATTATGATAGGTGATAATATTACTAAAGTACTACTTTCATATTTAGATATTTTTCTGGTAAAAGATACAATTAAAAGGGTATCTTTTCCATGGTTTTTAAAATTCCATATTTGCTTGTGATACCAATTGTAGTCACCAAATGCAATATAATATAACAACGTACCTCTATCTCAACAATTATATGGTCTATTGTCATACATCTTGCTCATGAAATAATCTTGGTTTGACCTGTCACCCTTACCTTTGTCTGAAATAATGGTAGCCTACCTGTTGCTATGTCTAACACGTACATTGTCCATTCATGAAATCCCCCATGAATAGCCCCTGCTAGCCCCGTCTTTCATGTATGCAATGAATATTTAATTTTTAATATCATGGAGTGGCCACCAGTAAACAGAGAAAGGGTGATGAAGTCCCCCCCATTGTAACGTGCCAGTATCTAGATTAGCCTTATCATGGAGGGGTTGGCAGAGTGCCAACCAATCAGAGCTCACCACATCCCCACGTGGAAGCGAGTCTGCCCAGTAGAACTGGTGGTGCCACACATGAGGTTGTTTTGGTTGGGGAGAGGTGTGTGCGCTGGCAGCTGGGCTCAGGGACTCCGGTTTAAAACTACTGTGGACGGGACACATACCCTTATCAGGTTAGTGTGCACCGACTACCTGTTGATCGCATAGCCATTTTGTATATACATGTATAACACATTTTACCTCCAATCCTTGTGAAGGGTTTTTGTCAAGAAATAAAAACATGTTAATGACAGCAATTGTTAGAAAGGTATGTGGGTCTGTCCTGTATTTGAGGTAAGCTGCGCCAGCTTTTTGAATCAGGAGTGATGCAACAGACAATACATATATATATATATGCATACGATGTTGGAGACATGTTTGCCAAGTCAGTAGGTCTGTGTAAGACTGCTGACTTCTGACATTTCGTCGTGGGGACAGCTGAAGCCTAAGGTCTCATTATTAACGGTTGTAATTTACAAAAGGTGTACACCCCCCTCTGGCACAAAGCCGTTGCATTTTTCAAACAGAGGAAACTTACAATGGTGACGCAACGTTTGATTATACCATGTGACGTTGACTAGTGATGTTGAATAAACTTGAATTTGGCACCCAGGTAGCTTGGAGAGGCTTAGAGTAAGTATTTGCTCTGAAAGTAGTCAGTCAGCGCCATATTGTATGTGACAACGACTTATGCAACTTGCGAATTTTCCCCACCTGGTTGTTTATTAGTAGGTATTGTTTTTATTCATGTAAATAGAGTGTTTACATTAATACCTGCCAGTGGAATTTTGAACAACGGTAAACAACTTCAGATTATACAATATTCAACGGTTCGTGCACTTAATTGTCTGAATTTACAGCATGTCACAGGTGCATACGAAGCATGACAAAGCATTAAATATTTCTTTCAGAGAGGTAGCCACCCTTGTTTATGTTACGAGTTCCCAACAATCCAACATATAGAAATCCTTTTTTTCTCATACCTGCACTGCTACAGGTAACAGAATCACCTGCACCAGACCAGTTTTACCTGTCCCACCTCAGATTTTATGCTGTATAGATCACATTGAAAACTATTACAAAACCATAACTGCCTGTTATTTCTTTTGCATATCATGTTTTGGTTACAGTCAGCGATGCAGCAAACAAAAATCTATATACAACTGTAGACCCAGTACATTGACTCAGGTGCATGTTAGGTTCGGGTAGACATAACTGCACTAACCTGCTTTATGCAGGTGGTATGTTAATCAACATAATGGTTGTTATGATGTCCCTCCTTTTGATGATGCACTCCCAAGCGCAACAAAACAAAATGGAGCCAGGACACGTTTGCATGACAGGACATGAACCCAACATCCTGTAACATCTAATTTACATTTCCCAGATAAATTTAACATAAACGTTAGGGGTAATACACTGCAGTTTATACGTAAACAAAGAGGGTGTTGTGTTTGGCAGCCTGATACCGAAGCAAGTGCAGCCAACAGACTGGAAAGGACTAGATATTGAGTGACCTTGGTTTACAGACAGGTAAGCTCAAAGGGCAGCAAATTCCAAAGAATGAGTAGGGGCTTGGGAAAATACTTGAGGTAAGGCCATAGCAAGTATATCTTATGGTCAACATCCCCGGCAGGGAAAAATAAGATGGGCAAAAAACAAACTAACAAAATGCCTGAATTTTGAAAATAGAGGCCATAAATATTATAACAAGAATTAAATGACAAAACATGGTATCACGGCCAACAAGTCTTGCTTTCCTGTATTGAAAAAGTGCAGAAAGCGATAGTAGTATGGTAGCCTAGTAGCACTACAACTCTACACTCAAGTCTACCACACTGGTGTCACTTGTACAACTACACTCAAGGCTACCACACTGGTGCCACTTTTAAACTACATCCAAGAAGGTTACCACACTAGTGTCACTTCTACAACTATATTCAAGGTTACAAAATGACATACTAGCGTCACTAATACAACTACACTAAAGGCTATCACACAAGTGTCACTTCTACAACTACCAAACAAGTTTCATGCCTACAACTACACTCAAGGCTACCCCACTAGTGTCACTTCTACAACTACACTCAAGGTTACCACACTAGTGTCACTTCTACAACTATACTAAAGGCTCAAAAATTTTCAGAAGGAAACAGTCGCTAATTCAAATTCAAATGGAGGAAAGAAAAAAAATTGGTCCCGAGTATCCCCCTGTCAGTTTAAATGGAATGATCCTAATGTGTCTCACAACTAAGTCATGTGACAGTGACAGTGAGTAAATACAGTTGAGAGCTAATAATTTCACAATTTTATTTTTTGGGACTGGGCACTAGTGCTGCATAACAATGTAACATCAGGTATAGGTACAGATATAGAGGTTTAGGTACAAGTAACAAAGGTAGCAACAGGTAACAAAGTATTAGCTGTTGTCTTCAATAAACCTGGAATGTTTATTGAGACTTCAGGTATCTTATGCAGAGAACTCATGTTTTCGAGACAATCTCAAGTCAAAGATGGGGCTGATTTTATGGCCGATACAATCTTTTCCTAGTACAGCACTGATACATTTTAATGCTCTAATGCTTTTTGCAACCCTTCAGTTGTAGTTAAATGCTAGACTGTGGTATCACTTGCAAAATTTTGTTTTGACATGTGGTTTATCATTCATTTATTTCTCTGAATTACAATATTTTAAAGCCAGTAAACAAGTATTATATGCCTTTGTGCAGCCAAAAATGTTGCATGTCATAGGACACTACATGTATGTTGCAAGAGGGGCATCTGAGGTGACTGTCCACAATAGGTAACTAGGTAAACAATTGTCTGCAGAATTTGACATGAAGCGTTGTCGGGACTTTTCAATGCAGACCCTTGTTAGTGAGAAAGTTGATAATAATTGGTCTGGCACTGTTGCTGCACAATTACCCACCTGTTCACTAGGAGATAACATTCCTCTGCGCTGTGTACTGAGGCTTCAAAGCAGCCTTTTGTCTGCGAACTGTCTGTGTTTTGGCACGTACGGCGGGAGCGGATATTTGCATTGTTACCATATTGTTGGCACAGTGTTTTGCAGAGAGGGGAACCGAGGCAATAACTTGTCGGCAGAGGTCAAAGGTAAACAAAGCCAAAAATTTTTTAAATGGGTCTCCATACTGTCAAAAATACATCATTTCACTTTTTCAGTTAAATTTAGTTAAAATTCTTCCCACACCTTTCAGTGTGTAGGGCAGTGTAGGGCCCTAAAGGTCTACATAGTTGTACAAGCACTACAATAAGGGGGTAGTCCACATGTAGTGACATGTGTTTAACTACCATATTATTCTCATAACTGCTGAGTGCTAAGCAGAATGTACGATTTTTAGACTCTTTAGTACATGTAGGATGACTAGCCTGTGTATACAAGCTCTCAGCCGGGGGGTTAATGACCCCCACCCCAAGATGGGGGGCGGCAACCTAGGGTGGCGGCCGCCAGGAGTGCGGTTTAGTCAGGCTAGTAGGATGACCTGGCCAGGGTTTGAACCCATTTCCTTACTACATTTATTTAGCATATTGAGATGTACCTCTTGCCTTCATAAGTGTTACATATGAAATGTTTTGAACTTTTACAGACTTCCTGTGACACAGGCCATGCCCGTAGCCAGGATTTTGCTTGGGGGGGTTCTTGCTACTGTGCAAGGGACCAACGAGCGCCATAGGCGCGAGGTTCCTAGGGGGTTCCGGGAAATTTTGAAAATTGAACCTTCTGAAATGGCATTTCTTGCATTTCTGAGAGGATTTCAAAGGGAAAATCAGAGACATATAGGACTCCAGTCCCACTGGTGATACAAATCAGTCCACCTATTAAAGAAAAATCTTGGACCTTTAGATAAAAAGTGGACCTTTTTGCTTCTGTGGGGGGAAAAAGTGGACCTTTTTGCTTATGTGGGGGGGGTTCTTCCGAACCCCCCAAACCCCCCCTGGCTACGGGCATGCAGGCTGCTGCTGATGATTAATGTTGTGACCTTTTGTCTGTACAAATGCCGGGTGTTACAGAACCAGTATGGTCACATTCCACCATCACTGATTTCATCATGTTTAACCTTATTCCTGCCACTTGCCTTGTGACCAATACAAAGTTCTGGTGCCAAAAGGTTACATGTACCTCAGCAGGGAGAAGGTTAAATTATAATTAGTTTAGCCATGTTCTTTTGCCTTTTTCCTTCAGCGACTGGGGGTCACCAGATCCAACTGGAGGGACCATGCCGCTAATAGATCAGCCTGGCAAACTCTGAGCATGTCTGTAGCCGCCATGCTTGACGCCTGCGGAAGATTGATTGATTTTGCCACTTGTTTGTATATAGTGATCTATGAAGATGTTAGCCTGGGTGCCATCCTGGTTAATTTACTTCAGACTGCGCTCGCTGTTACGAGAAAACAACTTGACATGCCGTCATGATATCACTTTGCAACCATTCTGTTCAAAACAGTGTTCAATTGTTGCTGGCAGTTGATAGTGTCACCAATTGCAGGGGTCGAAATACCCCTCTGTGTGCAACTTGGTGCAAGTAAATTTGGTGTCGTGCAACTAATTTTTTGCCGGTATGCACCGCGGTGCAAGTTTGCTTTATCCGCTGTTACTACCAGTAGTACCTGTAGAAATACCCAATAAAGAACTTGAAAGGGAACAAAACCAGAATCCATGAAGTTTTTATTAAAGTTACTACATGTACTTTTGGTTGTGTTCGTTTTATTTTTGGTGGGTGCAACTATTTTTCTTCTGGTGCAAGTATTTTTTATTTCATCTGCACCAGTGCAAGTTGGCCCCAAAATCTATTTCGACCCCTGAATTGTTAATTGGTAAAAGTAATTAACCAGTCAGCAGGTTGATTGCCTGGAGGCTAACGCATGTGTACTACATACCCCGGGTAGTAGTACATGCTCTGGAAGTGTTTCTAAGAAGGCAGGTTGCTTTGTTTTTGCTGCAGGCATGATATTATCTGGAAACCACAGTTTCCTGTTTGTGGATATGGGCGGTCTTGTGGGGAAAAAGGTACTCAAAGATTTGGTCAGGAGCATGACAACAAAAGGAAGAGATTTTTTTTCTGCAGGAAATATCAAGTTTTTCAGATGTTACGTTGAATTGAATTTCTTTATTTAAGGTACACTGACAATACAGACATACATACAATGTCATAGACACACAACAATTTGGGATAGGAGTTTTGTGAGTGAGACAACATTTGGATTTATACTATCATCCCAGAAATACCCACACAGTACAATGGGGGGGTCTGTATGGGGGCAATGCTTAATTTTGGAGAGCCAGTAACACTTAATGGTAGATTTAAAAAGATGGCAATGCTAAGTAACAGTAAATTGACATGCAGTCCTATACCCACTGGACTACCTATTGGCAAATCATGTGCTTAAAGCCCCATGTTGCATCCACCTGTAACAACATTCCAGTTTCTGTGATATATATTTTTACAAAGTATTCTTAAATACTTAAATAAATGTTTCAAGTAGATAAATAAACTGGTAAGTGATTGTGTCAAGCTAGTCTGAGTTGAGCCACAGGTTGAAACTTGAAGGGTGGGAGCCAGCTTTGGTTACTCTGAATTTTTTCTCCTACATGTAATAGCTCATACTGATACAGCGGTAGTTGATAAACCAGTTGGTCGCATGGTAGTCTTGTGATTAGGGTGTTTGGCTAAGATTTTAAAGGGTTCGAATCCCTAGTAGGTCTCAGTATTGTGCCCTCGGGCTCAACTTGGTCTGGTCTGCAGCTTGTACAGAAAGCTGTAGGGGCAATGAAGTGAAAAAACAAACAAGCAAACAAACAACAACAAAAGATGTGTTCCAAGAGAACTCGAGATTGCTGTCCCAATGGTAATGAACTGCTGTAGAACGATAAAGGTTGTAAACTTTCATTCTTAATACAAAATTCTTTGCTGAGGCATACCTGTCAATCTGTCTCAGTTGTCTGTTATTGCCTGTAGCAGTAGGGATAACTGGAATGTACCTTATGGTAATTACTTACTAGTAGTAGGGTGTAAGGTCAAGTTGTAAGCAAATGTCGCTCAGCTCGCTGAAAACAACATTCCGCCATTTTAAACTTGCTTTAGATTTTGTAGATCAAATCTTTTGAGTCATATCCATGTTTTGAAATGACCACAATTTACTTGCAAGTCTAGTCTTTACCAGACCTTCCTATGGGGCTGCGGATTATGGAATTTGGCAAAAAAGGGAAATAATTGGCCAGGAGAGTCAGTCCGCGGGAGGGTTCATTTTGGCACGGGCAAATGAACTGTATGGTGGCTAAACTCCCCTGGGCAATTTTTCTCCCTATTTGGCTAAATTTTACTGTTTTTTTACTATTGCAAGCCAACCGCAGTTATTTCATAATTCTTGCTTGTAGCAAACTTTAAATTCTTACTTCATATTTTTTTTCTAAAAAAAAACTGAGAGCCAACAAATCAAATTGGTGTGGCCTTATCGCAAAATATTGACAAGTGGGCTGTTTTTAAATATCAAGTGGCATTTGTGTTGTCAGCAAATTCTTTGCAAGGCTGTACTGTGCTGTGACTTGTACTTTGGTGTGTGCAAGACAATCCATACCTACCTTTGTACTCTAGCTGCATGACCTTTGTATTGTGCATAATACGCATAGTATAATTATGTATAATTGGGCAAGGTACTTGTTTACGTCTTTTGCGTATTCCTTACCCTCTGTTGAACAACCATACACGTAGAACAGCCATACCTGTTGAACGGCCATAACTGTAGAACAGCCATACACATTGAACAGCCATACCTGTTGAACAGCCATTATACCCGTAGAACAGCCATAACTGTTGAATAGCCATAGCTGTTGAACAGAACAGCCATACCTGTTGAACAGCCATACCTGTTGAACAGCCATACACGTAGAACAGCCATAACTGTTGAACAGCCATAACTGTTGAACAGCCATAACTGTAGAACAGCCATAGCTGCTGAACAGCCATAACTGTAGAACAGCCATACCTGTAGAACAGCCATAACTGTAGAACAGCCATAACTGTAGAACAGCCATACCTGTTGAACAGCCATAACTGTAGAACAGCCATAGCTGCTAAACAGCCATAACTGTTGAACAGTGATAACTGTTAGAAGATTGAAGTAAATTGGAATACAATGTGCTCATTTGTTTCTCAAGGCTTTAAAAGCAAACAATAATGCTGCATGTCACCAGATGTTAGGCCAAGGTCCAGTTCAGGTTACTGTGCCAAATGACTGCCACCAGACATGACTGTTCTTGGATCCAAACTATCGCGAAAAAATAAGGCAGACCAGTGGCAATGCATCAGAAAATTTTGGAATTTTGAACTCTCTGAGAGGCTATTACCTGCATTGTGAGAGTCAAATTTAAACTGAAAAGTAAAAAAATACACATCATATACATAATTTTCATGCCACTTGAGTTTTGCTGACTTGATGAGAAAAATTTGTCAGATGCCCCCCTCCCCCCAGTTAAAGGCTGTCCTAAAATGCAGATACTGCAGGAACAAGTCAATAAACCACAGGAACTTCTACTGGTCACAGGTGGCAATGCTGTCTGTCTGTCAGTCATGATTAGCAGTAAACGATCAGAGAATACCAGGTCCTATGTCTCAGCTGCACCTGACTGTGTCTGCCAGTTTGCAGTCAGTGTTAATTGCTTAAATGCTTTGATGGAGGGGTAAATGGGCTTTGGCACTTAAGAAGTTGATACAAGGTATCAGAAGGCACCATTAGGTATTTTGTGATGTAAGCCATGGAATATTTCAGCTGAATAAGCTACTTCTGAATCAGTCTTTTATTTGCCAAGTCAAGAAACCGCTGATATAAGTAAAAGAATACGATTCATTAACAGCTTGAACTGTGCATCCTATAAGCCGGTTCACAGTTTAAACTGCACAAATGTGAGCTCAAAGGTGAAGGGTCCTAACTTGTAAACAGTTCAAGAACGTGTTTGTTACCAGGGGCCTTCAACTTTGACATATTACCCACAATACATCACACTAACCGTGCACAGTTTAAACCTTGACCCTGCTTGTTCCGAAGGAAATTTGATATCTGGTAACATTAATTTGCATGATGTGTACAATTTTGTCCAATATTTTCCGTGTGATTTCACCTTATCCATTTGCTATTTTCCTTTAAAAGTGTCAGTTTAAAGAGGTTTTATTGCTTTCCCAGACGATATGCTCCGGCCGGTGTCCCTGGACAGCCACGAGGCGCAGGAGATTCAGTTTGCCTGCAGGAGAACCTGCTGGGATGAGAAGAACTTTGGATACCAGATTACTGATATACAGCTGGTTGAGAATGATGCCCTCCAGTCAGGTAATACATCATACTGTAAATAATTTTCTATGGGGCCTTAATTTTGCCATAAAAGGGGAAAGTGCGTTGTGTTTGAAACAATAAAGTAGTACAGTCATAAGACAGAGTACATGTTCACGGTGGGTTGACTTTGTGGTGAGAACACGCTGCAAAAAATGCAGTAAAGTTTACATAAAACAACCATAAATATTTCACAATTTACAGTGCCATGACTTGTGTGAGAGAATTCGAAGAAATTGAATAATACCAATTTTTAGGAGTGACATTATGCATTACTTTTCTTGCTGATGATGCAGAGAGATACATTTTATAGTTCTTGTATAATTACACAGAAACCACACTTGAGAAGATACATCAACACAAATTTTATAGCAGTTGCTTGAAAAGTTTAAGTTAAGTAGGTATGTGTTGCAGAAAGAAAGTTTCTACCAAACTTGTAAGGAAACAGCCTGTGATATTTGGTGCCAGGTATCAACATAGTTGCTTTGTGCCATCAAGTTATGTGTCCAACTAGCTGGTGAATAAACCTTTGAGTCCATTGCTGCTACATTGACTCTAGTGCCTAACCAGTACCAGTTTTTGGATTTTTAACTGCCTAGTTTGGTTGCAGACGTGTCACACCCAACAGTAATATCTTAATTGAGATCATGTGCCTTTGCGTTGGTCATGAATAATTTATCATAAGTTATTAATGATTCATGCCAATCAAAGAACTAATGGAATTGCTTGCACGAAGAAATTGCATCAACACAACTTGAAAGGAAAGGTACAAGAATGTAACCGAGGACCAACTGGATTTTATCAGCACTTGACTGCGTAGAAAGGTAGGGAAATGGAAGATAATGGATGAAGAACTGACTTTTAGGAAATATTTCTTTGGAAACGAAGTTATGACTGTTTGGCATTTCCTGATTGACACCATTGGTTGAGCTGTTTGGGCTAGCATGATATAGACATGATGTTAATGGTACACAGGTCACCGCTTTCTGCAAAGGACAGTAAAAAAAAAAGGAAATCGAAGATCTTGTACGTTCCTGTAACAAAATAAAGTACACTGTAAATGTAACACACATTTGAAGTACAAATAGTCTGGTTAGCAGTAGTTTTAGAAAAGACACAGTAACAGCAGTGAGCTTTCTCTCTTTTCAACCTGAATAGGTCTGGAGTCTTGGAATACCATTAGATAAAAGGCAGATGAACTGATTATAATATAAGCACTGTGGTGTTCGGTGCTGAGCTAACAAGACCTCTGTGCCCTCCCAAAACATTTCCAGAGTTCCTCCAAAAGCAGCATGAACTTTCCATCGAAGGGCGCAGTCCCAAGGAGTTGATTGAAGAGTTTGCATTTCTGGATGTTACCGACAAGACGAAGAGGTCTGCTGTATGTACCTCCGGGTTAACTTCAGCTCTGTCAGGCACTTCCAACTCAGCACTGGGTAAGTCATTGCTCAGCAAAGTTATTAATGTAAGTAGCATGGAACACATTTCTATTTTCTGTGCATTATTTCGAATGACTGCATTATAAAAGTGTGTGATGATGACAGTTACCGTGCATATGACATTTCTGTAAGTGCTAAGAAACAGCACATAAACTACCCGTCATGGCATTGGTTTGGAAATGTGACAGGAGGCATAAAGACACATCTTTGTTCTAACAGGTGATCCCAGTCAAGGTGTGACAGTTTGGAGATGTCCGGACCTTTGTATTCAGAAAGAAACTGAAGGTGGACCAAAGAACCATGTTGTTGCAATGTTCAAGGTTTGTATCAACATTGAGCTTTGATATTGATATTTAGAAAGCTCTGATAGAGGTAAATCTTTCGTAGAAGCAAATACAAAACATGACCGTAAGCAAAAACATGTGCAATGTTGAATTTGCTGGATAGTTTTTCAGTTTTTCCTCTTTGTACAGTTTTTACACATCATT
The DNA here is from genome assembly GCA_013266295.2 of Branchiostoma floridae x Branchiostoma japonicum. Lineage (NCBI taxonomy): Eukaryota > Metazoa > Chordata > Leptocardii > Amphioxiformes > Branchiostomatidae > Branchiostoma > Branchiostoma floridae x Branchiostoma japonicum. The sequence continues at coordinate 4,599,311 of CM023837.1, read as the reverse complement.
CCATATCAATTATTTAATTACAAAGCATTCCAAAAAGTAAGAAGACCCAAGGGAAGTTTGATAATTGAGAGGAAAATGAAGTTATCATGATATTTGATTGGCAGAGGAATATGTTTGCACCTTGAAATAGAGGATGCTTCCTTGTTTCGTTGAATGCAGTTAACAACACAGTGGAGAAAAACCCTACTGTTTCTTTGTGGGTTGATGTCCCACAATAGACCAATCTTGACTGTGAATTACAATTAGCAGGTCAACCAATCATACCATGGAAATTATGGGTTCGACCAATGAAAGAGTGGCTGCATGTCTGTCAAATAGTTGCATTTTTATGTCTTACCGGGTATTTTGCATTTTTGTGCTTTGACGTAGCTGGGCAGGGCTATGGGATCAACCTACATGTATAGCAAGGCCAATATCTTATTTCTAGCTCTCCAATGCACAATACAGTATAGCCTGGTCCTGCATTCTTTCCAGCCCCCGAAAGCCCTATTCCCTTGCAGTGTCTGGGACTAAACACAAAGATGTAAATTAGCATTCTATGAAAATGTCATTGTCCAGAGAAGATAATGCTGCTGTTGAAATAAGGAGTGCTGTTGTTTGTCAGTCTGCTGTTTTTACATCACTTCAGGGTGAAGGGTATCAGTATTTGCATGATAAGTATGTCTAGTATGGCTCACCACCCAACAATCAGAGGGAAACAATATAGAAAGGCTGCTATGTAGATTATACAATGAAGTCCATACCCACAGATAATGAGAGGCCGGCCAAGGACAGTTGTTCCACAGAGCAACTTGGGATTGCCACCGAAGCCTGCCCAGCACTTCGACAGTCATGTGCCTTGTGTAGTGTTCTCTGGGGCTGACGACATGACCTCAGCTATGCAGGTGAGACCTAAGCATACTAGAAAATATTAGTTTTGTTTCTGTCTGGTGGTTTTCTGTCTTCTTTGGAAAGAACTTAATTTATTTACTTATTGGCTGGAACACAAATATTGTAAGCCACATACACTACACACTGGAAATACAGTTTTTGATGTTGAAAAGATAATTCAATGAAATCAAAGATATCCCCAAATAAGCAATCTTCTAAATGTTCTCAAACTCAATGTGTGTATTTCAATGACTGATGTCAAAATGGTCAAAATTTCAGGACTCAGGTAAAGTATGTGGTTGTACTCTGTTCAATTTCTTTATAATTATGGTTTTATTTATGTAAGTTTAACTTAGTATGTTATGATTTGTGAAGGAGACTTGTGTGATTCAGGTTAAGCTCATTGGTAATGCTATATAGAATCTCTGATCCATGCCTCTCTATGTAGATGATGTAACCACTTTGGTCTTCTTCATGTGGTAGTCTTAAAACAACTGTGACAATTGTGTTGTTTTTCTCAGATCTACCTGTATGAACTCAATAAGGTTGACCACAAACCCCTGACAAGACCCAGACACTGCTGCCCCTATGCAATCATCTTTTATAAGAACAAGGCAAGTCAGGATGTCACTAGCACTAAGCCAGCAAAAGTTGCAAAGATCAGCAGACCAGTATCATCTGTCACAAAACAGCAGGTAAGATTGGGAAGCTGTTACTGATGTTTTTAGCTTATCCTCAAGCTCACTTTGAATATAACTGCATAGGCTATAGAACAGACTTGTGGAGGTCATTTGCATAAAGAATTAATGATGAAATGTTAAATTAGAATTCTGCCAGAGAATAGGACTTTTACACACACAATATATGTGATTTTGATATAGAAGACGATCAATTGAAATAGACATGCTAATTAAACCTTATTTGCATAATCAATGAGACAAGGTAAATTTACAAACACTCTAAATATTTACTATGAACTTCATTGTTTTGTTTCCTATTAGTTACAATTAGCCTTCAGACAAGAATTATTGTTGATGTGTGTCATTGCATGGTAGGGATGTTTCTGCTGTTTTTACTGACTTTCAAGGCTTTCAGTCAAAGTGACCATAATGTTGTTAGTTACAACAACACTGTAAGAGATGATGGAAAATTTGCTTGTGTATGTGACACAGTAAAAGCATTCCATGTTCCCATTAATGTCATCTACCTAAAGGCCATGAATGTCAGGTGTTATTTAGCTGTAAATGCCACACATACCATGGACAGTGAGTCATGGACGTATCCCTAGTGTTTTCTGTTTTAGCAAGGCAGACATCCGGCATTCACTGAAATGGGACAAGAGATGTGCAGAAAGCAGAAAACTTTCAGATGTGATATGAATCTGCCAGAAACAGGAATAAAAGCAGATATTCCTCTCAAAGTAGTACAGGAATTTCAGATATTCATTTTAATCTAACAGTGTTAGGACTAGAGTGACAATTATTTTGTTTCATGTATTTTACTTGTCTTGGCATGACAATTAGAATTAAGGGACATGGAACTCTTTTATTGTTTGAAATGTTAACTGGCCTTGTATGTTGACTTTCTGACTACTGTGTTGTCAGTTGGGTCTGTCACAGGATGCCTATTTCTTCTTTGTTTTGCCTGTCTGCTCCACTAGTTTCCTGCAAAAATCTGAGAATCATGAAGTTGCATTGGTTTGGCCTGAAGTAAGTAAGTGATTCTAAGATTGACGTAAATTTATAACTCCTTCTATAGCAGCCTGCATCAGGCCGAAGACTGATACCATTTGGAGAGAAGATGGTTACATACTCGATAGCCTGGTCAGGCACACTGACCAATAAGGACAAAGAGCTTGGCAGAGTGGACTTCCTGGCAGGACAGGGCTGCAAGGTGCCAAGTCTGTAAGTATGAGAGCCAGGCCAAGCAAGTATGATAATGTTCTGAAGCAAAGTTGAACTGTAATTTCCTAGGTTCAAGCCCAATGAATGCGTGCATTAACATGAACTGAACATGAACAACAAGCCTTTTGTCAGAAAGTGTAAACACAGACAGGCAAATAGTTTGGAGGTCATCCAACTCAAAGGAAGACATGCAAATCTCCCAGCGGTTCACATTTCTTTTGTTCCCAACATGACTCTTTGACCTTGACAGTCATGCAATTTTGTTGAGAAGAAAGGCACAGATGAAAGGGTAAAGGTAATTGAATCTCCATTGAAGTTGTTTACAAAATACAGTAACTGTTATTGTTTTGGCCACTGCAGCCTTCAAGAGAACTACATTGTACGTAATTGCTTCAAAGAAATTGCAGTCTGACAGGATATTAAACTGTCAACCTCATTGAAGGAGAGCTACGTGCCATGCATATTGAATAGCCTACCTGTATGTTTAAGATTCCACACTAACTGTAGACTGCTAAACTAAATAGAGTCAGCCTTTTAACCTCTTGTCAGAACTAAATGCGTTAAAAGATTATATTGCAGTTCTTATGAGGACCACTATAGTATGCAAAGGCTCAAACCAGTAAGTTCCTTAGGCAGATTAGAAATTGCCAACTCAAAGTACTAAACCAGTGTGGTACACATTGTAGCAGGTTACAAACTTGGCAATACAGGTAGGGAACTGTAGCTGCTACATGTTTTTCTATATTGCAAAATATAAGAGCATTCCATATTACAAAATTTAAGAGCACTGTAAACATGTTACTTTTGTATGTTATTATGAACCGTTTATTACTAGCATTCTCTTTCAATGACAGACTGTGACTGACGAGCGACCAATATAACCTTTTGTGTTTAAGGCATATTAAATATTTTGAGGACAATGTTTATGACGTTCTTAACAGAGGGACAAAAGTGGTGAGGGTGAGCGCCAAGATGGGCCTGCCCAGTCTGAAGGAGGTCCTCCCACCTGAGTGCCTGAAAAATGTGGGGTCAGCCTGGGACAAGAGATGTAAGTGCCTGTCTTGTATGCAGAAAGTTGTAAAAACTTAGTCAACTCCCAGTTAAGAGTGATCATTACACTTATAGTATCATGAAAGCTATAAAGTTTGAAGAGACCTATTGCTTGTCCCATTCCAAGTTTGCAGAATCTGCAGTATATGAATAAGCTGCTGAATGTGTGTGAATGATGTTACTATGATCCAACAGTGAGACATGAGAGCTGGAGGTACAATGTGCTGGTGGTGAGACCCATACAGGAGAGCAGGGACACCATGGCAAGATTCTGTGCCTTTCTCAGGCAGAGTAACTCTGTAAGTCATAGCTTTTGATCCAAGCCACTAACCATGATCTTTTATTATAATAATTTTGGGTATGGAAGCACTGTTTTGGGAGGCTGAGGTTTTGGTTTGTGTCTCTGGTTGTATGGTGGGTGGGAGGTGATTTTGACAGTCAATTGATAGGTCACACCAGAAGCATGCACGGGGGAGTAGATGGATGGTATGTGGAGGAGTTCAGGAAGTGGTGTAATACCTGATTAAATTACATCATACAATCCCCTCCATAGTTACAATACATTCACAAAAACCCCAAACACTTCCCAGAGGTCTGTGAACTTGAAAGTCACGAAAACCAAAAGTGAAGTCTGAAATCTCTGATTTCTTGTTTGTTATGTTGGTCAATATGACTGATCATCACATATGCAAATGTACATACTTACTGTTTCTATTTTATGTAGATTAGTACATTGTGATTCTATTTTTCACCAGGCAACTGTGTCAACCTTACTTGTCGCTGGAGCACCAGCTCCAGTGAAACTCTTCTTGATGCCTTCTTGCAAGTTCACTGAAGACTTAGGTTAGTTCTTTGTTTTCAACTGTAGCTTAGTGACTAAATGTTGTAAGTACCTCTTCCTTTGAGCTACTCCTTTAGACATTAGTTTTGAGTGGTTAACTGTTATTGAGAAGTTAGTATCCTTCTCTCTGATTTTCTTTCATGTTAGAATTCGTTTCTACATGGCAAGATATGTTTGACTGGATGTTTATTTTTCTGCATCTTTTCAACAGGACTTGGCACATCTAGTGATCAGGGAAAGATGTTTGCCATTCTGTCCTACAAAGTCCTCCCACCAAGTTCAACACATTCCAAACTGAAGAACAAGAAAAACAGGTGAGGCAGATTTTCAACTAGAGAAAAGGAAAGGCTCAACAGTGCTGAACAGAGATTCAGTCATTTAAAAAAGAAGAGACAAATTAAAAAAAAAATGAAACAAACTGTATGCTTCTAAGAAATGCTAGTCCGAAGACGATAAGACTTTTAGTTCTTACTTTTAGTTCTTAATTTGAGATATGTGGACATTTGTCTACTATGCTGACTAAAAATATAACTTTTGAAAAGGACTTTTATCAGAGTCTTCTTCAGAAGGCTTATCGTATTAAACCATGTTTAGCCTTACGTAAAAGTATGTTTACTTCCAGCAAGGAGAAGGCGGGAATGCCTCTGACAGAGAAACAGCCCTGCACCCATGACTATATGGACAACGACTTTGTCCAAGATGACTATGATGTCGATGACCAAGTGCCCCCCTCTCTGGTCGACAGCTTCAATACCAATGTCTTTACCACGGTATGGTACAGACCGATTGCCTTGTTTGAATTTTTAGTTGCATTGACTGCAAATTTATGGGGAATTCTTTAAAGGCTTTCTGTGCAAACAGTAGAAATGGAGCACGTCGGCAGGACGTACTGCGCCTGCGCAAAACCTGGGTTTTCGCTGGATTTTTGGTCAACGTTGCATCAGAATTTTGCCTGTTGCAGACCATATCTTTTTCTACACAACATTTGAAAACTACAGACGGGATGTCACCCTTATATACGCGAATTCGACCTTATATGAGACGTTCTGCCGAAGTGCTATGCATAATACATTACGGGTTTTGCGCAGGCGCAGTACGTTCTGCCGACGTGCTTAGAAATGGTTGGATGATCTTTTCCTAATGATATGTTTCCATTGGGGGCAAGAAATTCTGGAGTTAGATCTTCATCTCTTACTGCACTATTTAGGTTTATGATGCTGATCCAAGTGTTGTGTAATGTGCTGATCCTAAAGTAGTCGGATGATGTAACTTTCAGGTCTTCAACTTGGAGAAGTCAGCCCCGAAGCAAATGGATCCAAAGAGTGGGGACAAGCAGGGCAAGGGCAGTGCAATAGCTGAGGTGCCACAAACAGGGTCAAAGGTTAAAGACCCACCTATGCAACAGCCATTTAGAGACATCAGTTCTGGTGTGGTACCTAACACGGAAGGGAGAGGGAGACAGCGAAATGGGGTCTTGGAACAGAGTAACTTTGCAGATGATGCCAGCGTGGGAAGTCGTCGCTCTGCAGAGACAACATCGCAGGTGTTGAACCCTGTAGACAATGCCATCCCAGTGGACCCGCGACTTGCTAGGAGGAGGCAACCGTCAAGTGAATCCAACACGTCCTCTATCGAGAACAGAACCCCACCCATGGAGACTCCGCAGTCGCCAGATTCTATCAGTTTGACCATTCCAGAGAGAGACTTTGTTGAGACAGATCAATCGACTGCAAGCCACATTTCATCTGGCAAACACCTTGATATTACCTCACAAAGTGTACATAAGGACAAAACAGTAGAGCAACCAGAGATCCCACTTGTAAGGAAACCTCCTAGTGCAGTCACCACAAAGAATGATGAAGAAAGTGCACCAACACAGACCCTTGATGAAACTGTTAAAAGGGTTAATGAAGTGAAGAAGACAAGTGCGACGTCCCCAACTCAGGCATTTCTTCCCAAGAAGAGGCCCGTCCGTGGTGTATTTGCTCACTTGAAGAACAAGGGGCCTTCTCATACTGAAACAACAAGTCCTCATCTGGACACTGACTTGGAAATGGTTGACTTGGCAACTACTCAGAGACCCAGAAGATCAGGGATTCCATTTGGTTCTGCCTTAAAGATAACAGTCAAGAATCAAAATGTCTTCAAGGAGAAGAGTAAAGAGTGCAGTGCAGAAACAAAAGTGATCAAAAAGATGAAAACTGATGACAGTCACAGCCATGTAGTTGTAGGTGCCCAAATGGCAGAAACATCGCCCATGAAACAGCCTATGAGAGACAACTATGATAACGTTATGATGGAACTAGACAGTGATACTGCTGAGCCTGAGGGGGAGAAACAGGAAGAGAAAGATGGGAAGGACAAATGTAAAGAGACCCAACTACAAAATGGTACTGCTGAAAAGGACACAAGTAAAACTGACTCACGTAAACATAGCAAAGAAGAGAATGGGGATTATGACAACACCAAGAAGGCAGCATTTGATGCTGTAGGTACAGAGAAGAGAGATACTGAAGAAGCAGGTACGCTCATTGTGCCAACCCACCATCGCTACAACCAGGGAGACTCTTTCTACAGAGCAAATTTGATCCGCAATCCATGGCTAGATGACAATGATGAACTCATGAAGTACAGACATGTTGTCCCAAAAGGAGCAACTAATATAAGTCCTCCAAGAAAGGGTGTTCCGAAGGAACAGAAGGACAACAGCAACCAACAGGAGCAGATTCAGGACCAAGGACAGCATCAGCAAGAAGTGGGAAACAATGGTGTAGAATCAGAAGTAAACCATAGTCATGGACATTCCTCCTTGTCCAGTAGACACAAAACTGCTACAGGCACAAGTGAAAGTCATTCGAAAGAGGCATGCAGTAGCAGTAAAGTACTTAAGCCAGATTGTGTAAAAGCTACACCAAAGGTGGAGGCAGAAGACGTGACAAGAGTTGATATACAAGAAAACACAAAGTCCCAGCCGGTTCCAGATTCTCAACAAACAGCTGCTCAAGAGAAAGATGCCAGACCCAGGGAACAGAGACCCCACAGGAACAGCTCCTCATCAAGCACATTCAGTAGATCTAGGAGCAAGTCTAAAAGTAGGTCAGTGCGCAGGACTCAAAGTAGGTCAAAGAGCCAGCCGAGGGGCAGAAATAGAACAAAAAGTAGGTCTCGTAAGAATCCTAATACTAAGTCAAGGAGTAGATCTCCTCAGAGATCACCTAGAAGAAGAAGAATTCGGTCAAGAAGTAGGCAAAGAGACCGGTCTAGAAGTAAGTCCAAGGATTCACCTCAAGGTAGAAAGTCAGGTGGCAAACCCATTCCAAGAGCAAGGAGGTCGGGTATTTCTGTCCCTACCATTGGACGGAATGTCCTCCCTGGGTTCCACATGAACATTACCAGTCCTCACAGAAGGAAGAGGCCGGAGCGTAGAAAGAGAAGTTCGAGCAGCAGCAGCAGTGACAGCAGTGAGAGACCGAGACAAGCGTATGATCAGTTGGACCGGCGCCGAAGGTCCCGCATCAGGAGGAACAGGACGAAGAGGACCTGTCGAAGTTCTGACCAGAGATTGAGTAGAGACGAGGATTCTTCAAGTTGCAGTCCAGAGAGGAGGTCCAAGAGGAGGAGAGGGTCGCGGAGTAATCGGTCCAGTGAAAGTAACGACCAACAGGAAGTCAGTAAAAGCGATGGATCCCATGGAGGGCAGGGTGGCGAGAAGAAGCATGATACAGAGGGTCAAGGAAAAGCCAGGAAAGCAGCTAGCCCAGTTAATCCAGAGATGAAGCGTACTGAGAAAGATGGCAGAGATTCAAACCAACACGGTGAGGAGAAGGAGCCAATGTCAGAAGAAACGATAGATCTGGTGGAGAGGGTTCTCTTTCTAACCACAGGAAGAAGGGCGAAGTTCGACTATGCAGACAGGATGCACAGGCATCTGTTTCGACTTGGTGTCGAGAGTCTTTACCAAGAAGCCAAGAGACTTGCCACTAACAAAGGACTGGGAGAGGAATGGTTGAAAGAAGAGTTTGCATGTTGGCGTGAACATCAGGAGGAAGGAGTTCAGAATCTCGCCGATGAACACATCTCTACGATGACACGGGGTGCCATAGTCCATGAGATACTAGAACTCAGGAAGGAATTGAACTTGAAGGTAGGCAAGACTCCCAAGTTCATGTTCCAGCACATGAGCAGAAAGGACCTAGTCACAAGCATGGAAAAGTTGAGGACAACGAAACAGGAAATCTTGGCAACATCTGCATGGAACGTCACTAAAGCGAGTTTAAAGATGATGAAGGGAGAGGCCAAAGTTCTAACAACCGATGCTGGATGTGATGAAAATCCTGTGAAAACAGTGCCCCAGAGAAAGGCTGATGGCTTTGTCAAGGTTGCCAAGGACTACACCCACAATAAATGTATGGGATTGCCACTTAATACGGACGAAGAAGAGATGACACAGAAGCAACTGATAAGAGCGAGATGTGATGATCAACACACGGAAGCTTCTCTGAATGTGTTCCCGACTGACCCTAGGTATCACCTTGATGTCCACATGGTCAAGATGCAGAAAAGCAATGAAAGCAGAAGTGAAGCTCCAAAGAAGAAAATACCAATAGTTGAGATGATGGCAACAAGCTTGGAAGACTGTGGACCTGGAACTCTCCAGGACAGAGCTGTGAAATTGGAGGCAGTTGTAGCCAAGGGAAAGAGCCCACAAACACAATATGGTAAGTGGCATACCATGCTTTATTATACTTGAAATTACACAAACATGACGATATGGATGACTTACTCTGGAGACCCAAGTCTTAAGTTGATAATTGTGAAAAAGAATTATGTTTGTTTTGACAGTTTCGGGATATTTGAAACAAAACCATAATCACATGGGGCAAAATAACATCAAGTGTTTAATTCTGTTGATAACTTAGATGTTGAACTTCAATGTCTGTCTCAGTTTGTAATTCCTTTATGTTTGCATGCGTTATTTATTTTGCCATTTAACGACTCGCAATCAAGGCTCTGTAGGTTGTTAGAATGTAGAACAGAAAACCATAACAATGCATCTTAAGATTTTGGATGAAAGTAGTTATGTCTAAGCCAATAAACTAATAAATAGAACTAAACATCTAGACTAAATAACTAATTATTTAAAATAGTAAGGTAGAAGAATATTTCAACATTCCGTTAAAATCAGTAATCCGCTCAAGACTTGTAAAGCAACAGACACTAATATCTCCAGTCATTAACAGTTGACAAAGAATAAGCTTTTTGATACACAGCGCCTCTCTCAGACCAACCTGTACCTCAGCCAAACCAAGCTGAAAGCCTGGTCGAGCCATCTGTGGACAGTTATGAAGTTGCTATGGATACAGAGAAGGCGAATACTGAGAATAACACACATGGGTCCAGAGTCATGAAAATGCTCAGCAGCTTAGTTGAGTACACCACAGACTCAAGTGATGAAAGTATGTATCAGGATATAGATACGCCTGATGAGTCAGACATGACACCGGAGATAACATCAGAAAGCGAAGAAAATTTGAGCCAAGAGGTTCCACAAGAAGTGGAAGCAAAATGCAAGCAACTTTTGAAGCAAGATGTTGAACCCGAAGAAGAATCAAAATGTGAACAAAATTTGGAACAAATTGAAGGGTCTGAAAGTGAGAACACTTTGCAGCAAGAAATTGGAGTAGAACGAGAATCCAGTATTGAAGAAATTTTGAAGCAAGTTGAAACACAATCCAAAAGTGAAGACGTTTTCAACCAAGAAGTTGGAACAGAATCCGAAAGGGAAGAAAATTTGAACCAAGAAATTGAAACAGAAGAAGCCAAAAGTGAAGAAATTTTTGAGCAGAAAACTGAACCAGATACAGAAGCAAGATCTAGAAATGTTTTGGAGCAAGGAATTGTAGCAGAGACAGAATCCAAAGATGAAAACATTTTCCATCCAGAAATCAAAGAAGATGTGAGATCCAAAAGTGTAGAAAATTTGAAGCAAGTAGTCAAAGAAGAATGTAACAGTGAACAAAATTTGAAGCAAGAAGTTGAAACAGAATCGAAAAGTGAAGAAAGTTCAAAACAGCTAAGTCAGACTCAAGTAGAATCGAACAGTGAAGAAGTTCTGTCCGAAGCTAAGGCAAAGCCAGTTGTGCTTAACAGAGAGGCCAAAGATGCTCTTTTGGAACAGAACAAAGACTGGGTAGAAAGGGTACTGGAGCAGGCAACAAGATCACCAGAGAAGGCATTAGGAAGCAAAGAGGACAAAGATGCTCTGTTGAAAAAGAACAAGGAATGGGTGGATAGGGTGTTGGAAAAGGCCAGGAAACCGCCCGAGAGTGACAGTCGTAGAAAAGATAAGGACAGGATGTTCGAACGAAGTAGAGATTGGGTGAAAAGGGATGTGGATAGAGCTGACATGTCAGCAAGCATGACAAGAAGAAGATCGTCAGAACAGATATCAACAGGGAAGGAGGGGGGGCAGGAATCCTTCAGACAGAGACGTGGCAGCAATGAGAAAAAAGAAGGTAAGAATAGAGAGTTTTGCTTTTAATTCAGAAATTTACATATTTGTTTTCACAGTTACCATCAAAGATAATTAGTTGAAGTTGGAACTACTTCAGCCAACTTGATGATTTCTGTGTTGTTGTCAACACATGGCTCATAAAAGTTGTTGCTTATTGGTCTGCAGTCATCAAAACATCACATTTCAGAGAATTAATCCAGTTGATTTATTTATTTTGAATAATACATAATGTTCTACCTGGATATCTAACCTTCATTGACGTGGTTGTCTTGGCGTGGAAAAACAAAGGGGATGATTCTTTGTGACTTACAAGTTAGGTTTGGGGAACGGTAACTGTGTACTTGTATTTCTATCTCATCTTTCCAGCTTGCCTGCTTTTTTGAGCTTCCTTTTTTGCCCTTTCAGACTTTAACTGTGATCATGAGGTACACAAGGGATATGGCCACTCACAAAAACACAGCGAGTCGCAAAAGTACAGCTCGAAATCAGAAAAGTACAACAACTCCACTCCGACGTGGCTTGGTGTCCCAAAAGTTGAGCCAAGAAGTTGTGACAGTAGTAGCATTGAAGATGGGGAAATCGTAGATACAAGTGATACAGACAGTGAAGCAAGTTATGACTCCAGATCAGAGGTACCAGAAAATGGTAAAGGGTGTACGAAAAACAAAGGCCAAGTTGATGACTTTGATGCAGGTGTACAGGATACAGTCAAATCACAAAGCCTGTACAACAGACCATTGACCCCGGCTGACTATGTCAAGCACGTCATTGCAAGCCTGATCTCTGCAGACCACGAAGAAGTAGAGGAATATCTGACAAAAGTGGAGGTTGCCAGGAAGATGGCATCTCCATCACAATGGGAGGAATTAGAACTGGCTCTAACCTGGTATGAGCACGTCCACCATGAACGTCCACCACCAAATACCGATGGGCCAAGTAAAGTATGGGAGCACAGAAGGTCATGGAACAGTGCCTCTAAACATGCCTCTAGAAATTGTTCTGGACTTTGATTCACGAATGTTTCGTAAAGTATTTTGAAGTGATGAAAACAAACATTTAAAATGGCCCTACAGACTTTATGCTGAATGTGATGTCACCATCATTGCCCTAACTTGCAGTTAATTTAGAATAAGGTTAATAGGCAAATGGCAAGAATACAAAGAATGTTCTTGAGTGAAAGAAACAAAAATGGGAATACTGATAGAGGAGCAACAAATTGAGAGATTCTTTTTTAGTAACTTATGTACAAAGGGATGGCAGACTTGCCGACAGTTTCTCCCTAGACAAAACATTTTTTTAACATTGACCTTTTGGTAGGGCCCATTCAGTTGCAGGTTTTAGTTGACGATGCAGGTTATCACGTGACAGATCACGTGGTAAATACAAAGACACAGTCCATACAGCTTGCTTCTCAGAGACTTTTCTACAAATCCACACTGTCTAAAGCATTGTTGATACCCAGAGAGCCACTGAGACCAAGAACTGCCACTCTTTGAACACTGTCCACGTACTTACTTCACAAGGAAGAGGTCTGCTTGGGAATATACGCAACAACTGGAAGATCAAGATGTAACTGTAAAAACACTTGGTGCCTTCTCTTGAGGGAGATGACAGTGGTTATGCTGCTGAAGATGAGACGAGACTGCACTAGATACAACAGTCGTCGCTGCTACAAAGTACAAGGTCGTGTAGATGACATGTTCATCGAACAATCCACCCACCATTCAAACTAGAACTCTTTATTCCTCTCCTTCTCGCGCTTGGTGGGCAAGCTTTCTATGACTTAGCACCCTTCCAGCAGTTGAGAGTTTTAGGCTGGTGGTTGCTGGGATATGTTTGGCTCCTTGCCATTGGCATGACCAAGCCCTCTCAAAGGGCATGGCTGGGAGTAGGCTAAGCAAATCATTAGACATCACTATGGCAGAACTTCATCATTAACATAACATTAACATCATACTAATTACTAATTTAGTTAGAAGTTGAGCAGCATAACAGACTAACCTTGCAGTGGTTGGTTGGTAACAGTTCCCCCACACTGGCTGCATCCATACTTGACAAAGTAACGTTTACTAACATTCTCTTTTGCTTCCATTATACTGTTGACTAAATGCATTTAATATTTTGCAGCTAATGTCTCACAGGTGATGATGTCTGTCTTCTTGTCCCTGTTTTAACTAACCTTGCAAATTTAATGTCAGGAACCATAAATTTGACACTTTTGAGTAAGCTGCCGCCAATTAGAATTCAGCAGAGTAATGAAAAACAGCATTCCAAGATGACTAAAGTGCAGAGTTTGAACAGGTACAGCTGGTAAAGTCATGAAGATTAAACTTTGCAACAACAAGGTCATGAAATTACTAACCAATACATAGGGAGGGGGAGGGGCAGGGTGATCTCCCTGGGATGCCATTTTGAACCCAAAGCTGCAGACTTTTTCTGCTGAAATCTGGATCAGTAAATAAGTAAAGTACGTCAGGAACAGGGTAAACACTGACCATGATGAACCACACTGTTGGCATAATACTGAACAGCCCAGGTTTGATTTAGTGGTGTGCTTGCCTGAAAGTGTCAAATTTATGATTCCTAAGTGTTTGAAGAAAGATGGAAGAAATTGCGTCTGTGGAAATGATGCCAGTTGCCTGTTATTTATTGTGTCTACCTCTGTATGTCAGATCCCTTTGAACAAGGCTTGTGTTTCTACAGCTGTGATGCCAGTTAAACAAGCGTGGAGTGCCCCTCAACCCATTTCACCAACTCCCGGGAAACTAGCCCTGCAGTGCAGTGATATTCCACCAGGTGGCATCAGCCAAGCTACATGTACTGCTGGTTAGTGTCTACATATGCTGCTGGTATTTCCTGTATGACAAAAAACAGTGAAATGGCAAATTGGATATTTTAGAAGATTTTGTGAACAGCTCTTATGAAAAGCAGAGGTTTATTGACTTACCATCAGTGACAACAGGAATTATGGTATTTTGTGTGTGTGTGTGTGTGTGTGCGTGTGTGCACGCGCGCATTGCATGTATGGAATACTGTGAAAATGGCTTGAGTTGTAAATTTCCTGTTTTTCTTCTTCCACTGCTTCTCTTGGGAAAGGACTTCAAGGTTTTCAACACAAGGATTTCTGGTAAGGTGGCCCCCACACTGTTGTCAAGATCACTGAGACATTTGCCTCCTAGTGTCCCAAGGGTCATGTAGAAAAACCCTAAAGTAGTGAAAACAACTAGTGCATGGTCAAGAGCAATCTGGTTGGTGCATGGACAGCCTTTAGTGTAGTACTGTTTTGTTGAGTGTCAAATGTATAGTGACTGTCTCAAACTTAACGACAAACAAGATAATTACAAAACAAACAAAACAAGCTTATTTGAATACAAGTGTTTGTACAGAATTTCCTTTTCCTGTGTCTAAAGCAGAAAGGTCTTCCTGCTTCCTGCAAGGACCATACTGCAGAGATACTGTCAAAGACTATATTCCCAGATTTTCAGAATGTTTTCAATTCAATTGTAGCACTACCTAATTGGCTCCACCCATTAGGTGTGGCCAAAAATGGACCAAAAGAAATCTGGAATGGAAATCTTTATATGATAACAGCTGTAAAATTTGACAAACACTGTTCTTTGGTGTTGACTCTTAGGAGTTGCTGAGGAAAGCCTGAAGCAGGCCCCGGTGCTGGTCAGTCACAGAGAGAAGTGTTTGGACTGCAGTGCACAGCCAGAACAAACTCCAGTCAAGATAGCAGAGCAACATCAGAGCATCGTGGCCATGTCTGGTGGTCAGAACTGTGTCCCTGTGGATCCAAGGTTAAGGTCAGATGTACAGGAGTTTGGTGATGTCACAGGGTCCATGAACAACAGAGACACTTCACAGGGACAGAGTGGTAGTGTTCTGTCCGTGCGAAGGAACCTGTTGGAGAATGAGTTGAGTGACGGAGCTGTGGGTGCAGGCAAGGATCGTGGTGCTGACTTTTTCCCCTGTGACACTACATCAGGAAGTGGTGAGAACAGTCCTGAGGTAGCACAGATGGGGGCACCCAAGGTCGACTGTGGTTTTCCGGGTGGTGTACTCATCCCGACTGAAGAAGAGGGAATCGGCCCCATTTCACCTGCAGGATCAGACCGAGAGCTGTACCAAGAGAAAGACAGAAATCCTCACTGGTCCATCAACACAAAGAGGCAGCCGATGAAGGGTAGCATTAGAAACGAGAAGAGTCAGGCAGCGTGGTATGGCAGCGAAGTAGACTACAACAGTAACTGTATGCAGGAGAAAGTGCCCATGTTTCTGAGAGAACAGGTTGGTCTACACTCTCGTAGTTACCCAGTGCAGGAGCCTGAATGGAGACAGAAGTTTCCATGGCAGGAGCAGAAATATGGTCCTCCCCAGGTCAAGAGTCCAGTCAGGCCAGGCTGGGACTCTAGCATGAAGGCACCTGTATTCCCTAGACCCAGAGAGCATCAGCCTGGCGGTGTGGGCCCAGGCCAGTTCCAAAAGCGTGGACCACCACACGTCCATCCATTACCACGCATGCCTTACCCACGTTTCCAGCACCACTCCCCCGCCCGTCCTCCCCACCCCTCCCCTCCTCGCAGACCACCACCCCACTACCCTCCCCAGCAGACCTCCCCTCATCGACACCCTCTGTCTCCCTACCGTCCCCCACCGTCGTCACCCAGACGTGGCTGTAACCAGACCCCACCGAGGCCACCGATGTCCAGCATCTCACCAAGACCTCACCACGGCCCTCCCCCACACACTGGTGGTTTTGTTTTAGCAGGACAGTACAACAAAGACACAGAAGTCAACAACAACAACAACTACGACAACTACGGAAGTGACTTCCGACAGGACTACAGTGAACAATGCCCCGCTCCACCAAGTTATTCCACCCAAGGTAGAGGCATGGTCCGCGGCTGCCCCAGGGGTGGGGGAAGAGGACAGCCCTTCCCCCACCCAGCCAGGGGGCGTGCATGTCTGAGTGGGTACAACAACCGTGGGGGTTGTCCACAGAGAGGACGGGGTGGGTTCAGAGGAAGAGGTTTCATGGCAGGTGCGGTGCAGGGGAGGGGCAGAGCTCAGCCAGCTTGGTAAATCATTATTTATTTCAGAACTGTTGTCAGTTTTGCTTTTTTGGAAGTACAAAATGTACCCTGAGGTTATGGAGCAAACGGATGGACATTCCAAACTCTTTGTTTGATAAGATACCTTGATTCACTCTTTACTTTAGTGAAGTGAACATTTTCTCAATTTGTACCACAATGTTGCATGTTAGGATGTTTGTTTCTGAAACCTTGTGTTGAACAATGTAGCACAAAAGTAGAAGAGTGCCTTCTTGTTTGTGGTGAACAGAATCTATGATGCCTTCAAGGAAACAATAGTCAAAGAATTTAACCTAAAGAATCGGGAACTTTGCATTTGATCTTAAAACGCTTCGGGAACATTGCAGGAATCGTTATAACGACATCAATCAAGCTTTTTTTAACCTTTAGCCTGCTAAGGTAGCCATTTGGCAACAAATTTGTTACCTGGTTAGACAGCAGGGAGAATGTTAAAAGCTTCTTTTGAGAAGTTGTGGTTGGGAACAATCAATCATGTTTAAGTGCAAAATTTGTGAAAGCAATCGTTCAATCTGGACAGAAGGGTATATGATATTTTAACAGGTATCATGTATTGTGATTAATATCTATTTTTGTACATAAGATCTTTATTATTCCTGTTTTCTATGGTAAAATACATTCCTTTTTTCTATAAGGTATATATTAGACTTGCACTGTTGCAGATAAGAAAAATAATGTATGTTCGAGATTTGTTTAATGTTGAGAAGGATTCTTTTTAGTTCAGGTTTTAGTTCAAGTTTCTTGTTCTAGCAAAAGTTTATCAACAGGACATAAAGTGAGCCAGTGTATTTAATATTTCCTGTTTCGAAGAACTGTGCATCTCAGGATACTACAAAGATCAGAGCAAGACTGTCGTATGATTCCTTAAGATAAACTGGGAGGTAAAGATGAGTCTAGGGTAGGACTTTGGAACATCTCAGACAATGCAATAATAATACATGTAGTTGCAATGGAGAACAACATCTCAACATCTATGCAATAGGCCTCACCAGTTTATCTACTATATGCCATTTATAGAAAGTGAGATGGCTTGAAAGACATAAAAGACAGTAAGCATATGGCCAGTATGTTCATTTGAGTTTGTATTGTTAGTAACAGTTAGTGAGTGCATCAGTCAGTTTAAATCACGATGGTGGTTTTTTGAATGGTATAGTTCAAATCCAGGAGGGAGGAGTTTGTAGAGTTGTGTTTCCAGGTCAACACTTGGTGCATTTTTTTTGTCGTGCAATTTTTTTGTATCTTTTGCACAATTATTATCTAGTATTATGAGACCAAAATTCCCTCCTCCTGTTTTTTCACTCTGAAGTTATTTGTTGAATTTGCACACCACCCTCAGGTTTACACTGACAGTTGCATCATTATTATGGTTATTTGAAAAAAAGTGTTTATCTGTTCTGGTTCTGTTTGAAATTTGAATAAAAGTTTGAATCATGGATACGGTGTGATCATCTGTTCTTTGATAACTTTTGTCACTCTTTATGAAAGTACTCAGACACAGCTACAGAGCGTTCTCATGTGACGTCATTGCTGTGTCCACCGCCATATTGGTGTCTAATTTGCATTTCGGTGGATCATAGCTGGGCTGACCTTACTTCGCCGGGGTACATGGCGACCAAAGGTCAATGCCAGCAAATTTCCTGTCGCCTAATCTGTTACTATGTACAATTCGTCAGATACCTTATACATAACAGGACCATTCAGAGACTAGCCATGATATCTTACGTTGACTCTGTTTCTAGGAAACTCCAACATGTGCGCGTCATTGTAGGCATGGTATCGCGTTAGCTGTAGTGATCTTTGGATGTTTTCCTGTAGCTGCAAACACGTATCATAGCGTTTTACATTTTTCCAAAAGCATGGATCAATTGCATTTTATTATTGAGCATTGTTAACACTCTACCCCATGTATAATCTGTATCTGTATAGCCGGTATAACCGCCCTTCGGTGTAACACACCAGCTTCTGTATCTGTATAGCCGGTATAACCGCCCTTCGGTGTAACACACCAGCTTCGCAGGCACAATAAAGTGAAAAGTAGCAATTAGAGCAAGGTCATCACTTGCCTCTGGTGGTTGTCATAGCAACCGATTACGTCTTGCATTGGTAGGTAAGACGTATTTTTCTATAATTGGATTAATCTGACAAGTTTATCCTTCAATGGAACAAAGGCTGGTAACGTCTGACGTCATATGACGTCGAAAAAAGACGTCCGTGAGCCTACTAGATGTCTGCTACCATGGCAAGAAAAGCCTACCAGCTTTTCCCTCACTTTTAGCTAAACATCATAAACACACTAATACCATGTTTGCCATGGCAACGGTTGCTACGAAACCGAGGCAAAGGGTACGCTGGAAGATACCTTTGTAGCAGACTTTCCGCAGGTTTAAGTACTGGCATGTATGACTTACAGCGCGTAGTCAGGCGCCCACACGGGCAAACAGAACTAAAGGTGTTGTGTCAACACTCCTATCACCGGATCGTCGTCATCATAGGGATTGATTGTTCAGGGCGCACGTCACCGTGGCGGGAGCGGGGGGCGTTACCGCCGGGCTGAGCACAGGTAGGCGCCGAGCACGTCCGGTGTCGACACGGTCAGGAATTATAGCTGATTCTAACCTGTCTAGCTCGCACTCGAGCGCTCTTCAGACCACGTTCTGAGACTGGTCGGCATCCTGAGATACAAACACAGACCGGGCGTTAGGAAGTGTGTTACAGGGACTACAGGTAAGCAACGTAACCGACAAACTGGGAAAGATCCAGCTTCTGCTGTTGTAGCCAGAGGGCGATTGTCACGTGGAGGACTAGAACTGAGCGTGGTTTTGTGATTCCTATCTGCCTATACCACGTCTAAACGTCGGTATCACCAACCACTATCGTGGCCTTACCGTGTAACACCACATCCGTGTGCCGTTACAACGAACCGGAAGGGTGCGTTTGCCAAATCTAGGAAACACCACTTCAAAAGGAAAACTTTCTCCAAACGTTCTCAACACATCCGCCTCAAGCTGCGACGGCAAGCAAGGGGCACTTCAAGGAGACAACCACCACAGGTATCGTATCTTCTATTTCATTCTGTACAGTTCGCTGTGGTTCGTTCTTCAGTACATTACAATACAATAAAGCAGGTTTTTACAAACATCACCGACATGTCTGCACAGTCGCCAGCCACCATTGTTGTACGTCATACCAGGTGTACAGAAGGGGGTCAATGGGTCAAGCAGTGGGGATATTTTTATCGTTCTTTGCACATGTCTCAATGGGTGTGTTTCCAAGTCTACATATCCAGTGTTTGTAGTACTTTGTACAACAGGGCTAAGTATGAGCAGCTTGTTACGGAAAACCCTTACCTTAATTGTGAAAACTTATCGTTAGACGGCAGAACCATTCATGACAATGCGAACCGGAACCACCTTGTACGGGTGATTTATTACACGGAGCTTATTAAAGGTTTTACTGTCTGTTTGGGTTTCCATGTTGGACCGCGATAACGGGCCATGTTATCAGAATAGTCCTTGAATTTTGTCATGAATGACAACTTGGTGGATACACAATACGAAAGTGTACAACAGAAATGTATTCGACTGTACCGAAAAAAGTCTACCAATAGTATATTGCACTTACACAAATATAGATTTTTACGTATATGTATACATTTTGTTGGTAAAAAATTAGCAAAAAAAATGGACCAAACGATAAGGCCTTTCCTTAGTCTACCGGAAGTTTGTGACAGAGCTATTTTCAGCGCTTTCACCGCTTGTTTACTGCACATACGATAGATAAGCAGAATTAAGATGACATGTAAACGGATTCCTAGGTTGCCCATTTCATCCAACATAGAAATACTAGTACCTTGCCAAATACACGGACACTGTTGGTTGGCTTTAAATATCGGGGAGGGGGGGGGAGGCTTTACAGTATATCCAATGGAAAATGCCATGTGTCACATTTTAAAGGTCATGTACCTGACACTTGCCACACCTTGCCTTAATGGCGCTGTCTAAAACAAACTCCGGTCCTCTGAGTTCGCCATGTTTGTAAACTAACAACTCAACAGGAGTGCCAAACTGAGTGTAATGTCCTTTTAATGCTAACTCGGTGGACAAACACGATTATACACACACTAAACACTTCTTTACAACGAGGAAACTACGTAAGAAGAGGGCTATACGTAATGCGTTATGATAAAATGTGTATTTTTCACTCCAAGCCATATTTCTGTCAGCAGGCAATTCATCATTCGCTATAAATGGCTAAAACAATATTTGTATCAAAGCGGTCAAGAGGATAAGATAGGGTATTAACACCTGTACAGACCACGTTAGCCTAGTTTCTGTTCGCAATTTGTAGACTACCCTGTCTTTTCAGAAACCGTTACGATTGCCCCTAAAATGCCATCCTGGACAAAGGGACAAAAAGGCAAATATGTCAGTAAACAGTCGTAACAAAAAAGAACAAATTTAACCTCTAACCCAATTAAACATATGCCTTGTTTCGTTACGTTCTTAATTACCATAATTTCGAATTCCTAACAATATATAATTATGTGTCTTTTACGTTGTAAGTTCTATTTGAAAAGAATACATAACGGACTGCTGTTCTGAAGGCCTAGGACTGCGGGTCAAGGTAACAAGTTTTATCTTTTGCATGACCTACAACACGTCTGAAGTGTTTACCCGGTAGCACGCTCCAGATACGGGACGCCTGTCAGTCAATTTGCTTAGTTTCCCGCCAAAACACACTGCACTGTTCTCGTTTACTTCGACAGAGCTGTCATGGCGCTTCGCAGACTGTGCTGTTGTTGCTGTCCTGAATACAAACCTCCTGATGAGTTTGATGCTCTCGAGATGCGCAGCGTGGAGAGCACTCCTGCAGGTACACCGCGGGGCGACAGGGGGCGCCGCGTTCGAAGATCCTCTTCTATTGAATTCTGGGTACCGGGAGGAAACCGTGTCACGTCAGTACAACCCAGTAAGTGAAAACCGAGGAGGTGATGTAAAATTGAAAAATATGGCACTATTGACTAACAATTATATAAAATACATCGTGCACCTACGGCAAATTTTATTACTTGCAACTAGACTGACTGGTACGTTTCTGCCTCCGACCGCATGGTGGCGCTGTAGTGTGTAGTACCGTTGACCAACCACCTACAAAATGTACATCATTACACGTACTGTCACTCGCTTTAATCGAGTGAGCGAATCTAAAGGTCCTAATGTTTCAGTCTGACTAGGCTTTACTGTACAGCAGCATTTGCCTAGTTAGACATTCTCCTCAAGTTACATTCACCCATATATTATGTCCTTTCTCAGAAACGGAATATCATGACGACGCCATTTCCATAGACAGTAATGGGTCCGGCCTGTCCCTTGAAAACGTGACGTACGAACCTTTCCGAGTAAACCCGATGTTGCCCGAAGTACGCCACAAGCCTGTGACGGTGCAGCCTCTCGGTAAGACCATGTTGATTTGATTATATGGATGACATCCACTGCGAACCCCAAAACTGATGCGAGCGTGCGAATAAAAAAAAATTGGCCAAAAAAGCAAGGTCTTCATTATGAAATCTAAGTGGTCAGGAAGGTGGAACAAATGACTATACACACAGAGTATGGTGTACCGAACAATGGATTTTTAATTTTGTTCTTTCATATCGTCTTCTTGGACTTTGGAATTGACATTGGCATTCTACAACATTAGTTTGATTAGTATCCGTTTTCCGGTTTTTTTTTTGCGAATTACCGTATTTTACGGCACATATTTGCTCATTTCGCAGCTGCTTTGTATGATTTACAGTATGGTGGAAAACGTTTTTCGGCAAACGGACGAAAATAATGCGCGCTCGGATGTCATCCATATAATCAAATCAACATGGCCTAAGTTATATATCGTTATTATGTCCAAGCAGATGTAGGGTTAGGGTTAGGGCTCAGTGTTTTTGAAGATATGATCTGTGCGTCTTTCTACTGGCGTTTTAAACGACGTTTAGTTACTGTTTCTGTAACTGTAGGATGTTGGTGTTTGCGCAGTCTTGACTCATTGTTTAATTCATTTTCACGCTTTAAGCATTCTTTTCCTACTCTTTCACCGTTTTATTGGGGTTAGTAGAGTTCATTTTCGGCCACGCCTCAGGTGCGGAGCCTTTTGTGTAGCGCTGTGATCTAACTAAATATATATATATATATATATATATATTGTCCCAAGGTTCTTTGGACCCGTCGTTGTACGAGACCGTTGAGAAGGACCGGAAGGTTTCCCAGCTGAAAACAGCCCACGTTAGACAGGGGAGTACTGATGACGTCAAGGAAGAAACGTTAGGCACAGTCTGGTCCAAAATACACTATGACGCCATCACAGAAAGGTACTAGGATTAGACTATGATTTCCTGTATACAAATTTGATAGTATTAAGTTTGTTGACAATTATAACATGGGGATACAATGAACACGTTGATAACGCCTTTCAATATTTTGTTCTAGGCTTGTTTTACGTTTGCAGAGAATCAGTGACCTACCGAGAAAAGGAGACAATAAACTGTATGACCCCATGGCCGTCATCTGTCTTTTACCGGACGAAAAACATTGCTTCCGGTCAAAGGTCATCCGAAACACGTGTAATCCCTGCTTCGAGGATGAATTCGCGTTCCCATTGGAGAAGGTTATGGAGCATGCGCGGGACTTGCTGACGTGTGTGCTGCGCATTTCTGTGTATGACCATAACAGGACTCATAGATATAACGTTATTGGACATGCTCTCTTCCCATTGGCCGATCAGGATCTCTCTGGAAGAAACACGGTGAAAGCACCGATCACGAAAAGAAGTAAGGTAAATGACTTCTTCATAGCGCCAATATTCAACCGCCCAGGTAGTTCAAATGGCCCAATAATGAGGTAGTTATCGGGTTTTTCCGTTGGGATAAAGTCCTCCTAAGATAAGAAGCACGTGATTCAAAATGAGCATTGTTAACCATATATCATTGTCAAATCACATCATAATTTGATAGCCCCTAAATGGAAATACTAATCAGGGAAACATTTTAGTCAGTTTTAGTATTTGATCTAGATGTCATATTGTGTGTGGAGAATGGATTTAGCAGCCAAGTAAAGTTGTTTTCGTTCTTTAATTTAGATAACTGGTAACCTTGGAGAGGTACTGCTGTCTCTAGCCTACCTGCCCTCCTTGGACCGACTGTCTGTGGTCGTCAACCGGTGCAGACACCTCAAGATACTCGACAAATCAGTGACTTCAATAGGTACGTCATCTGCAATTTGGATTTTTGCCGTTGTAATCATAAAGGTTGACGGATCTGTATCTACCTAGAGAGATTGGTTGCTAGCGCTCGCTAGTTTATGATCGGGAAATTTATTCAGTCATTGAATGGCACGTTTTTCTCCTACAAACTATATACGTCATTACACAAGTACCAAATTCCACAATGATTTCTTTGACTTTACTTAGTTTTCAGGGGAGGGAGACAAAGAGTCTTTGAACTATTTGTCATCCTGTATTTGGATTTGTGGACTGTCTATGAGCATTGTGTAACTCTCTTTCCTCTGTCACTCCATCATTTAAATCATGAATACTAATCATACATTGCATCCGTCGATAACGGTAATAACTGTCATCACTTTTGAAAGTCAGAGAGAGACTATGATTTACTTACCGCCATTTTGATTTTCTGACAGATACCTACGCCAAGGTGACCTTGATGTGTGGGAATGACAAGGTCAAGAGCAAACGAACAGAGGTGGTGGAGAATACGTCAAAACCCGTTTTCAACCAGTCTCTTTCCTTCGTGGTGCCATATTCTTACTTAGACGACACCAGCTTGGTGATAACTGTCATGCAGAGGACATTTTTGCGTTCTGATGCAGTCATAGGCCGTATGGTGGTCGGTCCGTTTTTCTACGCACAAGGTGAAAGTTTGACTCACTGGGGCAAGATGGTGAAATCACGCGAGGCAAAGAAACAATGGCATCCTCTGTATCTATGATGCAGGACATAGAATGTTAGCGCATTTATGGATCGTTTTTAGTACCTATAACGACAATGCCGTGCCAAAATATTTACAATTGCTGTGTTGTTAAGCTAACTTTGCCACAAAGGAGCACGTTGGCAGAACATAAAACGCCTGCGTGAAACCCGGATTTTATTTGGATGTTTGGTCAACGTTGCATCAGAAGTTCGCCGCTGCAGACGATATCTTTTCCGACACAACATGGCATCAACGATGCTCATGAGTACCTCCATCTATAGCTCGTGACATCATTGATATGGATACCGCAGCCAATTTGTTTCAAAGGACATCAAGTTTATCACAGGAAATTTCCACGAAATCCGGAAAAGTAACTAAATCGACTTACGCGTGCTTCTGACGCATGACTTTACAAGCAGCAGGCCGAAATTCCTTTCAACGAGATTGCAGTAAGAGTGCTCCGTGATGAAAAGTCAGTTTTCCTAAGCGTTTTAAAGGAAGGAGGTTGGAAAAGAGGATGATTGCTGAAATTTCTTGTTATGTTTGTCTCCTTATACGTGCATCATGCGTCAATAGAATTGTACCCGACGTTTTGACAAAGCCTATTATGTATAATTCTACCTGGTTTTATGGACAGGTCACTCAAAAGGACTCTATATGATTTACAAGTTGTGCTTTCATCCAGTAATGTAGACATAAAGTTCTGAAGGTTATTGTTATATTTTTTTTACCGCCAATGCGTCATATTATTCATAAACCTGACTCTGGACTGTCGTTACCGTACATTGTACAATTTTCTACATTTTTTCTGAACACCAAAAAGCACGGACAGGCTACGTCACCATGTGGCAAGGAGCAGTAGAGTTCATTAAACACTGAGGAAGGTAGCCGAAAACATGGGCGGAAGAAATCCCTTGGTTGTGCAGCTACTAACCTGGCAAATGAAAGTTTGAAATATTCACATGTCTGCCCTGGCTGCCATTGCCTTAGATATTTTTTGCAGACATTTACTTTTAGCCTAGTCTGTAGACCACGCAGTTACAGTACTTAAAATATGATTTATGAATACCGCCGGTGGAACCTGACCCAATGTCACTAGGGCCGTGCCAAACCTTAACATCAGACCGTAGTTCAGGAACAGTCGTGACCGTGAAGTTTGTTGGGTCGCAGCAAAGACGTCACACCATGCACTTGGAATGTGTTGGGTACGTTCTAGTATCAAGTTCAAGGTACATGGAGTTCATGGGGTCAAGTTACGCAATCTGGCTGCCTATTCAAGCAATGAGTTTCAATCAACGTTGGTGTACAGTGAGGTCTTAATCTGCATTTCATTCACGCTGTCTACCGTTTTCTAGAAAATTCGAAATTTTCCAGTAGTAACCTGCACACAGGTAACAGTCTACAGAGGTTTCAGAATACTAGTATTTACTTCCAGGTACGGGAGTATTGTTTTGGGTGGCTGAGCTGTTGGTTTGTGCACCTGTTGGTCCGGACAGGATAGGTTGGCAGCACGTGGGTGAGGGAACTATTGACAGGCAGAATGACAAAAGCTCAAAGCCTTCAGAATCTGGCTGGAGAGCCAGCAGGAATTAGAGGCTGACGGGGGCGGGGATTCACGGATGGCATATTTTCAAAGGAATAATTCTAAAACAAAGGAGGCAATTCGAAAAGATAATGATGCGAGGGGAAAATGGATAAGATTAAACGAGATGGGGTTCACACAAGAACCTTTTATTTGAAAGAACCTCAAAAGCACATCAAACGCATATGGAGAAGAACAATCATAAACCATTAATATCAAAATATCATAATAGCTGCAAACAATCCTAGCAATGTATTTTCAGAAAGGCGCATAGTCTTTGATGTTAATATGTGTAGTATACGTAAAACTTTGTCGGTCTCAAAGTCACCAAATTCACACAATGCAAAGCTTCAGTGTCGAAAGCAAACTTTGAATCATGTTACAATTACAGCATGTACAAGGTTTTCGGTTGTTTGGTCTTTGAATTAGCGTCAATTTGTTATACTCCAGTTGTTCGTATTGAACAAGATGAAAAGAATCTGGATTGATTTACTATGAAAAGGTTAACGATCATGTGTACCAAGCATGTGGTCATTTACGAGTATCCATGTCGAAACATACTACGTAGGGCAAATGTACGTGGGCAGTTGTAAAACTTTCAGTGGTTTAATGAGACTTGTTAGCTGTGCATACAGACATAGCAGTAAAGCCGGCTGGGTTTAAATGGAGGGCGTGCTACTAGCTGTCCAAACGTGGTGCAGATTCTTAATTGGACATTACGCAGAAAATGCACCGTGATGAGACAAGACGTCATTGGAAAGACAGGAGGAGGAATGAAAGAGAGTTTAAACAGCCTCCAGTTTAATTCCGGACTTCCAGTTTAATTCCGGACTACTTCCCATATCTCAGCATATCTCATCTAGATGGGCTAATGTCGTTAGCTACAGGTAAAAATGATGTAAGAAATATGTAGCAGCCATCGAGGACCCCTTAGGGGTTAACCCAATTCTGGAACCGGAGCCAGAATTCTGCAGAATTCTGGGAACCTGAGCCAGAATTCTGGGAACTTGAGCCAGAATTCTGGGAACTAGAAAGTGACATCAATTCTGGCTCAAGTTCCCAGAATTCTAAGGGGTCCTCGATAGCTGCTACATATTTCTTACATCATTATCAATTAAACTGGAGGCTGTTTTTAGCAACTGTTTCACCATGATATGATTTTTCTTGCTTGCGATTAATATATTGTTAGAATTATAAAAGTCACGGACAAAGATGTGAAATGATACAAAACATAACTAATAAATTAATAGATAAAAAATTAAGGAGATCCACCTTTTTATACACCCTTCTAAAGCCAATATTACAGGCACTAAACATACGTGATTGTTTACTCAATATGCAGTAAACATTACATTATTAATCAGTCATCATTGTCACAATTACAGCACATAATTTTCAACGTTATATTAAATCAAGTAATTAGCGGCCGTGCATTTATGTTGAATAAACATAATCATCTAAAAATGAAGAAAAACAGAAATGGTGGGGAACCCAGTGCATTCAAACTACATGCTTTTTCCTTTCTATATTCCATGAAATATTTGAAATCATATGTGACTTTTTACGCTCAACCAGCGTAACCTATAACATTAAACCATATCACAATTCGCAGATATCTCTGTGCCACGTGGATGGTACGGTGTCTCAAGGATTGGGGTTAAGAAACCATATACACAGAAAAGCACAGCAACGTCATTGAAGTGCTTCAGTAGTAGTCCGGATATACAACCCCAGCTCCGCAATCGTCTTGGCACCGCCTATTAAATTTCAAACCCGAGCCTTTTACACAACAGGACACAAAGACTATGATATTCCTTCGTCTTTAATGGATTTCCTTTGATGTGTAGGCAGACAGGCTGGCAAATGATCCCTGTCTACTTTCGGCGCTTCTGAAGGCGGTGATTTGCGACGTTATAATGAAGCATCAAACCTCTGTAATTGCGAATCATCTGTTGATCTGCGTACCTTTTAATGAAGGCACGTTCCCTCCAGGCTGTACGGCGGTATAGCATTACTGCGTTTTCAAGTCTTGAAGTGCATTTTCCATCAAATCTCATGGCGTATAAGACGTCATACCTTGATTTTAAGAACACACGACGCACTCGATGTTTTTATCAAAGTTGCATCGAGTTTCAAGGGACATCGTAAATCATCCATGGTAGTCATGACAACAATATCAGGTAATCCGATCAGAACGGCAATAAGGTGATTACCATCGACAGTTAAAGGGCGAAAGCGTGTTGAAACATGTGACAGTAAGCGCTGTGTTCTTGTCCTACAGACAGACATGGTTGAGGCATTACTGCGCCTATCGTTCATGCAGCCACATGACAGACAGACGACTGAATCAGTCAGTCAATTAATTAATTGCAAAATTTCCAACGATATTTAAGCTGCTATACTAACAAAAACAACAACAACAACAAAAACAGACCACTGAGATGAAACGCTTCCGGAAGCTACTTAAGATTCAAGGGATCACATACAGAGATTGACAGAACATATGTATGGACACTAAGTGAAACGTTAAGAAGACTAGAGATGGGTGGAGAAAACTAGTACTGATTGTCAAATCTTCTGTGGTGCCCCAACGGTCAAATAATTAGACCAAGGGGTAGCTCCTATTCTGCTTACATATACCTCCGTAGCCCGAGATTCACTCTACATTTACTACCTATACACCACAGAGATATCTCACGGAATTGTCGACCGTGTCCATCGGTCTTCCTCGGGAATTTGTCCCACTTTCCTGGCGCGCAATGATCTTCGGGATATGCCAAAGGGGGTCAAAGGTCTCCGGAAGTCAATACCGCCCGCCGTCCCGGTTCATCGTGGGCCCGTCAACCCACGCCAATCTTGTTTTGGATATCAGTGAATAGACCCTTTCAGTCTGTACCTTACGAACACATATAAGCTTCCATTCTACCACACAAATGCGTATTATTGTTTTACGCTCATGAATAAGTTTAAACGAAGTCGTAAAAGATCGAGGCATGTGCATAGATGTCCTTGTTTTGTAACAGGTTGTTAGCCGGATTTATTTCCATAGGGAGTGTGGAGTGATGGTACCCTGGCGGTAGATAGATGCCGCAGCACGTCTCATTAGGGAGTGTGATAGTGTTTGTAGCCGGGCGATGAAGGATGAAAATGTCACGTCACTACCTCCATCTCCTGCATAATCTTGTCTCGTTTGTAATACCGGATTATACGAGGAGGGATTCATAAGTCACGACTCCCGGCGGAAGCACCGATGATGAGTCTGACCGGAGGAGAAATGAAAGACACACACATGTAGGAGTACGAGTCTTGGTTAAGACAGGCGCTTAGTAGATATCTGATGGTAATTATGACATAGACGGCTAAAGGCAAGGGAAAGCACTAAAAGCATCCATTCTGAATTGGGACGAAGCATGGTGCTTTTTCAAGTAATGGCTTCGCTACTGCTGGCATTTTCAGCCAGGGTCACTCCTATTCTTCTCGATAAGTGTTTCTTACGTGTTGAGGGTTGACACCTGGGGCTTACGTCTCAAGTCGGCCTCCATATGGGGCCGCCAGCTTGACGTCACCGCCCGAAAAGACTAATGCAGATCCTCAAACTGTGCCCAAGCGGGTTTCGAAACATCTGCTTGGATGAAAACACTGCAATCTGTCCAAGGTAATCAAATTGGGGCTCATATGGTGTGGGCTCATTGTCTGCTGATACGGTACTCGTAATCGCGTTCGGATGCGAACTTCTTTTATTGAAATAGAAAAAACTGACACAACAAGAAATTGGAGATTTCAGACTTTCGGGAACTCTTTGTAATCCTCGGCTTCCTGAATTCCCCCATGTTGCCTGTGATGTCAACTTATTCTGTCCGGACTGGAAGTAATTATGTACAACAACTGTGACATTTTGATACGAAAATAATGCATCTCATCAAGGCAAAGCCTCACGCTAGACAACCATCTGATATCTAAACATGTCTGGAATATTACAGTACCTCCCGCTTGATACCATTTATTCTATAGATTTGGTTACCACCGAGTCGATAAAGCAAATACTGAAAACCTAGAGGCTTTAGATAATTTTTCATACTTTAATTTTGTCCTCTCAATTGAAAGGTTATCCGCTAATGAGGACTACTTACATGCCCCAAAGATGCAAAGCCCTTGATCTGAAAACCTATGACTTCCATCCCCAGTTGGAGAGTCTATGGAAATGAGGAAAAGGAACTAGATCTTGGAGAAACTCTAGCCTAATTCTTCAGTAGTGGCTTCTATATTGATGTCACATTGTAAAACTGCAATAACCCGGGACGAACTCCATCGCGGAGAGAGCCGGTGGATGTGTGACATGGCGCCGGCGATACGGCTGCACCGTTTATGAGCCGTACTGTCTGCTAGCTTCGCGAGAGGATTAAATCTCTCGGGCTTATTTTGAGATAAGACGTTTCTGGCGTTGTTGGGCAGCTTTTACATATGATTGATGGGGTATAAATAAAGAGCCATTTTGTTGACATAGCGAGTATGGTGCATTTGGAGAAGTGCCATATTTAGTAAAGTGCAGATAGATTATTAAATGACGGGTGTTGTGATTGCTGTACCATACGGGAGCTTTTTCCCGGATGGAAGCAGATTTATACACGATTGAACAAAAATGAAATATGCATCGAAAACTAAGTCTCCTGGAGACCTAAATAAGTGGACAGGTCTATATTATATTGGAATCCAAAACAAAAGACGTCAATTATACATGATGTATAAGGGTTAGCAAAAACATTGACCTTATATTACCCATTTGAAGTGTCGTTCATCTGGGTCATGAGTCAAAAATGATCTGTTGAAGTCGACCTTCAGCTGTAATGGACTGGACACGGCCTCGCACGTATTCCATTATTACTTTCGAATATCCCCCCGACCAGCCTACATTTTCCATAAAACGTCCCTATAGACTTTTTCTCATCTAGAAATCCCCTATAAGCCGTCGATCGATGATGATGTGTGTCCAAGCTTACTTAGGGAAAAGATACTTGTCAACGCGTCTTTCTCAATGGAGCTTTCCTAAATCATGGAAATCCTACGACGTTCAACATCTTGGGCAACCCGCAACTTCTTCCCGGGTACCCTAGCCCGAAGCAATATCTTAAAACAGGTACAGGTATTGGTTTGGAAGATATTGCCATTGAGTTATGGTTGTCTCATCCAAATAATGTAAGATTTTGAAGATATTACATGAAGCATATGTGGTATGGAAAGTCCTTATAAACCAGGTCTTTTAGTAACGATAGATCTGGTTGGCCGATATCAACTCTCATAAATAAGACTCCCCAAAGGCTCGTTTAGTTGTCGAGGTTTCTTTGCTATAAAAAACACGAATTGCTGATACTGTTTAATGCTGTTTATTGCTGAACATTTTATCATATGAGATGATAATGTTTTATATATCAACATTGAATCCACAAATTGCTATTGTTGCGCCAACTGTTTTTGGTATTCTCACTGTGCTGACGGTTCAAGTTATAATGTCTAGAAGCATATCATTCTGCAGACTTTCAACACATCCCTTTGCATGTATTTCAACGCATCAGCATTCAAAATGAGTTTGACCATGTACTAAGTGTATGGGTGGCGTCGACATCGCAGTCTCCGTTTGCCGAGAATACAACGGGGCGATTGACGATGTCTGATTGCCCCCATTAGATCTGCCCGCTCAACGTAAGTTGGGGGCGTGAGCAAGAGCGAATGCGATCGCTCAGAAAAGAGTGGGCTTTACGCAGTAGGCTGTAGTCGTCACAGGGGCTGGACCTGTGTGTTGTTTCTTTCTACCGACTGGAGATGGTGTTTTTTGAATTGAAATTGCTTGTATGATTTGTAAATCATTGCCGGCTATAGTAGACATAGGTTTCAGACAAAGAAGAATATTTCAAGATGGAGGAGGAAGTCTCTCCGACAGAATGGTGGCAATCAAGGCCGCCACTCGACCGTAAAAAAGGTAAGACCCTTTCACTGTCTACCTTATTCCCTAAGCTGTCTGATGTTGCTATTTTTAAAAAAAGCATGCAATGCTAAAAAAACTGGAATGCTTAAAAAACTGGATACTCCATGCAAAAACAGCAACATTTCTCCAGTTCTTAATCAGGTACCCAGCCTGGATTTTAACATGTACGTCAATATGTCTTTCTCCAATGTCAACTTCTACACTCCAAATGCTTATTTATTTCTTATCCTGTACAATGTCGTACAATGTGATGGAAAGATGACGCTATTTCACACCGTTCAGTACCGTGGATTGTGTCACTTTACATCGCACAAAAAAGGTAAGGTACTGTACGCACTGCGTCAGCAACTGAATCTACATCCTGTTTTTTCCTAAGATCTCTCTCCTCTGACGCGCCTCCATTTTCCAGCAATTACCTCGATTATTGCCCCCTCAATTCAGATATAAATAGTCTGACATTAACGCACAGTTACGTGTTAGGTAACTCCAGATATGTACGATGTTACATGGCAGAAAAGCAATGAGAGTCAAAGGAATACTTGTGCTTCCCATATTGCTTTTTAAATTTCCTTTCAGTACTTATTTGTTAAGAAAAATGTTGGAAGCTGATGTATCTATATAGCCCTGTGGGCAAAATCATAAGCTCCATATCAAAGCAAAACACCGCTCAACCTGACGGCTGAAGCATCACGCCTGTCTCCATGGCTTTCTTTACGCAATTATAATCAACTCACAGCAATATCCCACCCTGCCAACTTTCCTTTGATGTAAATTGCCCCAAGGTGGGGTTTATTGCAATCAAAAAAACACCACCACCAAAACAGCAACCTGTTGCTATAACCTTGTGTTGCCAGTTGCGATGTTCATGGTCCTTATCAGCAGGACATCCACAATGTCGTCTGATCCAGTTAAATTTTCAAAACATTCAACACAGTGTTGTTGTACTCAAACGATACGCTTATATTAGCGACAACACTGGGCAACATGTACAACACGAGACAAAATCTTCACACAAAAATAATATACATATAAGAATTAGAACTTCCGATGCACAAAAATCGAAGAAACTGATGACGTAAACAAGGGTATCTGTGAAGGGAGTACTGGGAATTGAATTGACATCGATAATAACAACGATAATCGTAAATAAGTGAAATAAATCGTAATCAGTTCTGAAAACGTCAAATTTATATTGGGTTATTAATTGGGTTATACCGACGCTTTAAGTATTTGCACCCAAAGATAAGACAGGTTTCAATCTTTAGTTACTTTCTTGCGTCAACACCCGTAATGATCATGATTATATTCGACAACAGCATTGATCTTATTTTTCCCCATCCAGATGCCTGATCTCTGGGTGAAAAGTTTAACTTTAATTGCTTCTTGACAAGGAAAATGAGAGTCTGTAAGGGAAAATACGAGATGGCGTCTTCTTACTCAGATCTATCCCAGCGCAGATGAACGTCTGTCGCCAGGATGAATGTTAAGCACTACAGATTGCTTGTGCGGACTGCTGGGGTTAGGAAGCTTCATCCGGCAATATTACTTGCTTGATTGAAAGCCTTCCTATCGGAGATAACGAAAAGACTTCAAGGTGATGCATAGGTCGTGGGTGAGCTATAGATGGCTATCTAGACAGTGAAAGCTGTATCCAGCACAAGGGGAGAGCAAAGGAAGCATCATAAAAAAATCTAACGGACGTTAAAGTTGCCACTGTGGTCTCGGTAACGTATCGGATAGATGATAATGGCGTCTGTCCGAATCTACCATTAAAAAACATGGGTCTCTGTGCGGCAGTGTACAAAATCTAATCATTGATGCGCCAAACGATACTATGTATTCCCTCACTATAGCTGATTGAATGTACATAATAAGAGATGATAGATTTTCTAGAATCTTCTAGAGTTTTCTAGAATCTAGAAATGGTAAATTTTCTAGAATCTTCTAGAGGTTTCCAGAATCTAGAATCAAAAGGAAGATTTTCCAGAATCTTCAGTAGCATTGTAGACGGCTGTGCTTGTTAGCTTCTGACCATGTCAGTGCACTGCCCTTTCTTCGTCATGAAGAGAGGAACAGAAAATTCCCAATTATACAAGGAACGTTCTAGAAGAATCTTCTTGAAGGATAAAGCGTGGCAGCTTGCCTTTGTCTGCTAACATGGTAATCATAAGGGAGCACAGAAGATAGACGTAGAATGTCTTAGATAATTGCACTTTGTAGTTTCCCGTATCCCAAAGCTATACCCTTGTCATTCAACGAAAGCTCCGGTCTTTAGGACTACGATTGAATTGTGAGTAATTGTGTCTGTCCAAATTGCATTTGACGTTCTGCTTCACTGACTTTCTTTCACAGAAATCTTATTAGATCGTGCCTGAGAGGCATGATCCTGCCTAATGGCTCTTTCAATACGACGTGCTTTGCTTTAAAGGAATAAGCATCTCAAGCAAGACGTCCAGAAATAAGATGGGGGATGATTCATCTGTAGTACTCGCATCGATTAACTCAGCATATCGCTTCCTAAGCTTTCTTGTAACATATTATTGTGACTTTACAAACAATATTGACAAACCCTACATTTACAACTACTTGTTCAGTTTGTAGATTAAAGAAGCGATGTCTGTTCCCTAGTTTCAAAGCATATTCCTCTCTCGGGTCATTGTTTGAATATGGGTTTTTCGTTTGATTCAAAGCAGGTGATTTTTCAAAGATTATGTCAAATCTCGGAGGATTTTACTTGCTAAGATTAATAAATACACCAGGGAGAAGTTTACGTGCTTGTGTGGATCTCGTGTTGATTAACGATGTGTTGAAGAAGCATGTCCGTAGTAGGTGTGAGAAGTACTCATCACCAAGAACGTGTTGATCTTCTCAAGTGATGATGTTCGCTGGTCAAAATGTGGGGCAAAATGTAGGAATTTCGTAACATGTAATGCTACTTATTACCAGAAACATTGGTTATCCGGTTGGTCTTCAGATAATGTTCGCCGTCAAAATGCCGGACAAGATGTGAAGATTTTGTACCAGCCAATGATACTCATTACCAACGTTTAGCTGGGTCGTCAGATGATGTTCGCTGGTCGAAATATAGGACAAGAAGAGGGGATTTCGTACCATGTAATCATCACCATCAATATGTGTTTTGCATCTACAGCCGTTGAAACGTGCTTCAGTTGCACTGATGTCTTCCTTTATCTTCACTAAGTCTTACATGTAGCGAGCTGTTATAAGAGAATCTAGTCGTCTATAGTTGAGGTCTGCCTTCAGCGTACTGCGCAGGTTATATGCAATAGACTGACTTTGAAACGACCGATATTTCTCTATCTCCTTCATGAGAACGTTTCCGCGTGTCGCTTCCTTGGAGAGTATTTGAGGTGCACTTGCAACCTCTGAAAAACTGTTTTTAACATTTAATTATAGCCGCTCTACTAGACCTGCAAAATGTATCGATTTGGAAAATAAAGTGCAATTCTAGTCTCCTCAAGGCAAATCCCCGAGGGCAAGAGTCTCTCTCTCTCTCTTAAGATAGAAAGCAGATACAGAACCTGTTGATCTGATGATCATATATGGTGATATGGGGGCGGATATATCGCAAATGATGTGTGGACAGATAGATATTATAGCGTGCTAAAAACAATCTTTCAGTTTGACTTGATTACCTATGTTGAGCACATATGTGGGGTGCCATTAGAACCAGCTACTACGCACAGCTATTTATGGCGATATCAGATTCTCACCAATAAAACTCCTCCGCTAGATACTGAGGATGGAGCAGGTTTGAAAAGACTTTGTAGATGTTTTTTTCCCTTGATTGATTGATTTCTTGATTGATGTGTGAAATAAAATACTAGAGCTTACATGTGATGATAGCCCAATATATAACAATGAAGGAGTTCAGCGTCATTGACATAATCACTGTGTTACGTAAAACGTAACATACTAATCATGATTAAAAGCATCCCTTTTTTAGATCTTCGTGCTTATCTCAAGGACTAACAATGATAAATGAATGCCGTCACATACCAAGATATTATGAACTACAGATTGGTATCACTAAATACCTGTTAAATGGCTGTTGACAACACAAGGTTGACAAATATTAATGTTGGGATGTTCTTGTTCCATTCCATGAATTACAAACGCTCGCAGGTTTGGAATAACATGTCATCATCAATGAAGCCATGCTCAGAGATCAGAGCTCCTTTAAAAATTTATTTACGAATAAAACCATCAATGTAAATAAGAGAAGATTATACATTGCAGACATGTTTTTACATCTCTATTCACATTGCCTGACCTATAACGATAATACGTTTATTGCAAAGAGCTCTAATTGCAATCAAAAGAAACAATGATATACAACCTGTGTAAACGTAACAGAAAGAAAAATGAAATACATAGATAAGTAAAAGTGTCATGACAACTACTCTAAATATATTCCTAATAAGTTCTTTTCTGCAGGCAGCGGAAGATGAATTGTACAGCGGTTTGGCAGATAAATTGGTTGTATGACGTTAACAGGAAGACGGTTGATAGAGATGCACCTGGAAAGCTTGAGAAAAAAAACCCCATCAATGGTTGACCGTACAATAGCCTAGCAATTATATTTAGTGATATGCAGTTTGATGTCTTTGTGAATGCAGCTGAACAAGTCGTCCAAGTAGTTTCATTAAGAACAGACATAAATTCAGATGATGGCATTAAGTTATCTTCCTTGCAAATTAGGCGCCATGTTCCTGACTCTAGACCTAACGGTTACGACAGGCTTAGTCATTAAAAGTTATCACTAGTAATTAGAAGTAAGCATCTCGCACTACAATCTGCTTCTCTCTCGTTAATTGGCACTTCTGTTATAATTGAAGAGGCATCACTTAAGCTTGATTTCTGCTTAATTGGTGAGAAATCTAAAGCGTATAGAGAGGTAAATTCTGCATATAATTTCTTCCCATATTATCTGGCAATCTGTCAATCATGATTACCTGACAACCTCTGATTGGATACTGCCCTGTGAAGCCTTCTATATTTGGAAAATGGTGTTACAGTTAAACCAAAACCTACATCACAGCTAACATTTTAGGCAATCCACAGCAACTGAATAAATCGAACCTCGACTTTTCAAGCTATAATTAAAAAAAAGAATCTTACACAGATACATATTTATTCACCGTCAAAACATGCAGTTTTCCATTTTTATGAAGTAGCTGGCGTTTTTGACCAATCGGAAGATGTAAATATAGCTAAGATTACGACCGCTGTCTGAACGTCAATCGGTTCGCTAAACATATCCCTTGATGAGACCTCCCATTTAACTCGGAAGCAAAAGTCGTTTCATGTTTATTTATAATCAAGAAAACAAATAGGCGCCGTGGTCATCACTTCCACGCGGGACGCCTACGTACACACGTGGGTGGTCAAACAGACAGATTTCCATGTTAGGATTTATTGCAATCAGAGGGAAGAGAAAAACATGTCGGCTTACACAATCAACCTCGCTCGAAAACAGGGTGATAACCATTGATGCTCAGACAGAACTCTTACTTCGACGCGTCTTTCTCGTGTTGCTTTTAAAGACAATGACTCAGTAATATATATCATATGCCCCAAACCACTTTTACAGCGATCCCTTCAGTTTTACCAGCGTACTGTGAAATTCTGAACGGGACATTGACAAACTGATGATCGGCGTGTTGCATACGCAAAGAGCCCGCAGGTCAAAAGGTGTAAGAGCCGGCATCCCATAATAGTTACCAGTCATTTAGATTCGTAAAAATCGGCGACAGTGAAGGAGTAGCGGAAAGTGTTGGATTGACCTCTGTACCTCTGCAGCGTGTTGACAGCCATGCGAGGGTAATCATCTAGTGAAGATGATATTTCAGTCAATGGTCCATAGCGAGCGAATATGGAAGTCTTTATTTTATGTCATAAAGGAGCCAAGAATCCAGTGTCTTCAATGGAAAATACTTCATAATGTATATCCTACAAGGATTAAATTATTTAAACAAGGTATTACTGAAAATGACAGATGTCTATTTTGTAACTGTTCTGTAGACTATGTTGAACATTTCTTTTACTATTGTAATATTGTAGAACCCATATGGAGAGAAGTAGAAAAAAGTTATTGTATTAAATATGCGAGTAAATTATCATTATCTGTTAATGACATAATACTTGGTTACAAACCTGATAAGATAAAAAAATTTCATTATATCAACCAATTGATACTACTTGGGAAGTACACAATTTGTAAATACAAATATGGTACCTATAAAGGAGACATTGTGAGATTGTTTGAAAATGAATGTACTCTAAGAAGTTTACTTTAGTAATTGTTTATCTTATTTTCATTGAATAAAGACCATGGTGAGGGACCATGTAAAAGTTTTAAAAAAAAGTGAAGATGATATCTCAGTCAATGGTCCATAGCGAGCGACCAATGCCGGCAGCACGCACATATTGTAATTGGAATTTGATGGCGATGCCATTGGGGCGTGCAAATAGGACTTTGTTTTCAAATGAAATATAGAATTCGAATATAATCCTATCATTATTGAGATAACTATGTTTAAAAGTAAGGAACTATATTAACTATTGTTAACTTAATCGAGAAATGTGTATAATTGACTCCCAGTATTGTGTAAATGGAATAGACCTTTATTGTATTTGTATTATCAGACGGATATTTGATTAGGCTGCCTTCTATATATATATATATATATATATATATTACCGAATAAAACATTAATGTTATTGACGTGACGTGCATATTGATTCATACTGCACGGCGTTCACTTTCAATTCATGATTCTTATGCTATTATGATACAAGTGTTTTCATAACCACTTGTAATGGTCGAGGAATGACTGCGTATACATGTCACTTGGAAATTCATGTCAAAGTATTCATTGGAACGGCAGAGAGAGAGATTGCCATGTAACGCGCCAGCACTTTCTCTATATTTGATACGCAGCGCTAGGATGTCGTTGGTATGCAACGCCAATTATTTCCGCAAGGGTCAGTCGAATGAAAGGGTGGATGGCAGCCGTGTGCGGATAGCTTTTATCTTGCCTTATATAAGACAGGCTGTTTACATCACATAACAACTAGAGATGGAAAGCCGGCCGCTAGGATGTGTCTATAACTGCTAAATTTTCCCCCTGCTATTTAGATCAAATGGAGGTTTTTAACAGCTAGGGCGCGTAGGAAGCTTCAATCGATATGGCGTTTAAAAGTTTATGTTAGGACTCCCTGGGCCCTTGTCTAGAAGTGGAGTTGCCATTTTCATGCCATCTCTTTTAAGGGATAATAGGAAGAAGTTAACAGCCATACTTGAAATGCATGGGATGTATAAATGACTAACTTTCATGGTCTGTAAATGTAATAAAGTATATTGCACTGTTATCTTTATCACGGATCGAAGGTATTTATGTACTTCAGTGTAGTGCACGGTTAGCTTAGGGCAATGCCAATGCTGCACTGTATCAAGATTTGTATCAAGATATTATCATTGCCATTATGATTATTTATTGCATCCCAATTTTACTGTTAGTATGTGACTGTTGTGATTTTGTTGTGTAAAACAGGGCCCCATTGAAAAGAAGTGCAATCACTTAATGGGCCACCCTGTATACAAATGACGGAAAATAAATAAATAAATAAATAAATGAATAAAGATAATTCATAGTGGAAAACTGTGGCTTCAACGGCCGAGTGTTTAGGCTAGCGGACACGGTCCCGAGTTCAAGGTCCCGAGTTCGATTCTTGGCATTCCTGGCTAGGCAAGACACAGTGGATTAATAACCCAAAGCCCCTATCACTTCAGGCTATGGGACCTTCAGCTTTTTATTACCATAACCGTTTAAGATAGTAGCAGGATCAAGCAAAAACTTCCCGTAAATGCATAACTTTCCCTTGAGAAATTCTGATGATATTGAACGCTTATACATGTAGATGGCCCTGGCTATTTTCTCCCTCACATATATAGTCCTGTGGAGTGTCCCTTTAGCTTATGGGCCATCAAACAATGCCTTCTTAATATGGCATGCTTCATGCGTGAACGTTTGATGTTTTATAACGCTTCTGCCTCTGCAGAGGACTATCATACGTAGTGGGCAACTACCAACATTTTGATGACGTAGGTTGTACCCCGTGGCATTATCGTGATCAATTCTAGTTAAGGCCATATGAATTGAATCCTTATAATTGTTGAAGAGCATATCCCCATAACAGTGAATGGAACACTCCACATTTCCGGATCCGTTTCGCCCGGGGAATGTTGGGAAAGTTGTCGCACAATATGGCGTACGTGCATTGCTGAGACCGAGTCAACATTAAGACGACATGTGTACTAAAAGAAATGTGGCAATCCATCATAAACCTGTCATTTGCCGCATTTAGAGAAATGTAATGGCTATTTCATGGTTTCTTTTTATGGGCTATCCTCAGATAACCCTGACTGACAACGCAGCTGCCTGGTAGCCATTGTGATAAACACGTATTCGATATGATGAAAAACACATATTTTTTTACCAGTGTTAAGATATTGATTTTTAAGCATTAGTTTTATGAAGTAACCAATAAAAAAAGGGCCTGCCTTCCTCTTGCTATACAAAGGACTTTTTGCTAGCTTTACGTAAGAGGTTTGCTTATTTGCGAAATGAAAAATTCATGTTTTCTCACGCCCTGCAGAACAGACCAAATAAGGCGTAAAGGTTCCCAAATAGTGTGAACAACGTAAATGTCTCCAGCAGCAGTGTACAGTTAGTGGACGGGCTTGCGGGTCAATGACCCATTTGGTCGCCTGTTTTCTTCTAAGTTTGCGCTAAGCAAAGCGAACAAAAACACATTTCTCTCAAATATCCAATCGCAGATGACCATAGGATACAAAAGAAGCACACGAATATGTATTCAGAGTGCAAAAAATACTGTATGTGAAATGCACATTAAAATACTGCATGTGGAATGCACATTGATGAAAATCAGAAATTTTAGCGTGAAGGAATATACAGAAAAAAATACAGGTACGTATTCCTATGTGAAGTTTCAAGATATTCTCGTAGATTCGTAGATTATGGCCTCTCCCCGTAAAATCAATTGGTACAGTCTGACAAGTAAAAGCAATTATTACTACTGCTGACTTGGCAGGGAACGTCACACATCTGCCGCCAGTGTCAACCAACGTTGTGCGATGAGTATGGATTTTTCCAAAGGTGCGTTCATATCTCTTTCCTTCGAAATTTTCCAGTGAATGGTTAAGTAGTTGTAGATAGCACCTGTTTTCTCTGTCACGACCAGTGGAAAATGAGCTCTTTGGTGAGCCAAGACTGGGTTAAGATCACCTTCCTTTCTTCCGGAGAATGATATAAAGCGAGGGCGTTTTCTCCTAAGAAATTGCGAGTCAAATTCATCATTTTAAATCTTTACAATTTCATCGCTCCCATTTAAGTGTATCTGCTTTGTTTTACGGACGTTTGAAGTTAACCTTATAGACCTTAGATACTCCCACAACTAGTGTTATTAGACGACAAAACAGCTCTCCCCCAGAGCTTTCTGCTTTGGGCTGCTACTTCATGTCAAAATATCAATGAGTATGTTCAAGTGGTCTTAATATAGACTACACTCGCATCAAAATAACAATAGTATTTATAGCATTATATTTGCAATCCACTATGAAACAAGATATCTCATGCTAATCTAACACAATCTATGTGGATTTCGAGTGACCAACTGGTAGCAGTATCTTATCTTATGTTCCATCGATTTTTCTGCATTGTTCATTCCCATTTTTAGTGTTTTGTATATATTTTCTCATGTCTTATGTTGTTTATTTTCTCCAGTGGTGTCGCTAATATACCCGTACGTGTATCTTTTGAGGACGATATTTTACTTAGAAAAGCCTAACATTATAAGGAATACGGCAAACTGGCCAGTGTTTGTGAGATACAATCCATATGATCAAGGTGACAAAACAGCCGGTGTCACAGCTTGTTCTGATCCCTTTGACTCATCCGCCGCTGTTGTGTAATCATGTGCCCTAGCGTGTCTCAACACAACCTACAGGGATGGACCGAAGTCATTGATAGCGACATCAAATGATGATAGTCCTGTTGTTAGTAAATACAAATATCTCGTACATTGTATTTGGAAGTTGGGCCATCAGAAATGAAGTAGTTGTTCTATAGCAAGATATAGGAAGATCAAAATGTAATTGTCAATGAAAAGGAAAATGGGACCCTTATCTTTGAGTACAGACGGAGGACGCCATAGGCATTCTGCATCATTTGATCCAATAGGTCACGTGTTCTCTGTGTATAACCTGACGTCATAGGGGGTGGATTGTTCCTCCTTGACAAATATCGATGCCTCTCAGTCGAAAAAATTTCATTTTGTTGGCAATTTCAGTTAAATCCTACTACATAATTAATATGTTGTTGATTGTACGTGCTTGAAAGGTTAGGCACGTGACATCAAATTGATACATGTGCGGATATTGTTCCGTATGAGAGGCTTTCCGGCAGCTTGTATCACCCACACATGGCAACACCAGCTACAAACACAAAGACCAGCCTTATCTGGAAATAATGGCCTTAATGATTAATGGTACATCTTTGTGCGTCAGATGTTTAATATCCTTTTACTGTTGCTTTTTTTTGCTTAGCTCTGTGAACTGGAACCTGGCTAATCCGTACCGTTGAAAAGATTAGAAATATATCAAAACTCCTTTTATCATTGCCATTGTGCTTCTAATACATCTACGGCTCAAATACACGTTATTTGAAAGCCTTCGTACCTATGTAGGAGAACTATTTTCTCGTAGCGAAACAAAAGATACTTTCGAACGCATAACTGCGTGACTGGATGCGTAAAAGGGCTATCGATCTTTTGAAGGGTAACCATGCAAAATGTCGTACACAGAAAAGAACAAAACAGACGTTATTTGTACAGGGCAAGCCGTAACGTGTTTGACATTAAAACATCATCTGGGTGAGTGATTCTATGAAAGAACGCTCCTACGCTTTTTGAATGGATTTTTGTGTAGTTGTTCGGTATAGTCGGAACTAGTACTACTCGAGGGTACATAAGAGAAAGGGGCAAGTAGGACTGCGTGCTCCAGGGCACTGCACCTGTTGCAGACCTGAGAGAACATCCTGGTTCTGCACGGACCGTGGCGTCACCAGATGATTGACATGTCTCGCCACGCCCACCCGAACGCAACTTTGGGGTTAAACCAGTACAGGGTGTATACACTGTGCTAGCATTCCGTACATTAGGGCACCGGCTCTTTTAATACATCGTGCTTTGGCTTCTTAAAGAAATCGAAAACGCTGTGGATGTCTAAGATCAAGAAGACAGTTTCTCACATGCAAGAACAAGTGTCGGCTAGGAATCGTACGGTCTACCTGGAGAAATGGGTATGTTTGCCTTCATTGTTGTACTGGTAGAAGAAGCAGCCCGTCTGGTGTAAAGGAATGTTTGTTGACAAACTGTGCAGCGGTCTATCTAACTATGCATCGGTGTACATCACACTTTGTCTGAGAGACAAGATAACAGCTGTGACCAACATACTTACATGTTTGACACCATGTGCAATCTGTAGTAGTGTTGTATAACGTAACGCTATAGCGTTTGTATTTGCCGTCTATAAGGTACTGACTATAGACGGCAAATAGTAATGTACGTATAAGGTTCTTTAAAAGCCTCCATTAGTTTCTGTAGCACCTAGAGGTATAGGCTCATATTTCTCCGAGGAATACTGTAAAAGTCAGAGTTTGCTTTCATTCTTACATGGTACACTTTCTCTTGCGTCTTTGCTAATGATTTTTTAGACAGTGACGCCCCCCCCCACGTTGTAAAGAGTGCTGTTCAGTAATTTTAAGTGAGTACTTGTTTTGGAGAACGTCTAAAATGGCGTACGTAGCAAAGAAAGAGACGGTGGTTTCTAGCCTCAGGCCACTGAAGTGACCAGTATCACTCTGGAGACCTTATCAAGTACATGTAAGTAATGCTAATGCAGGGCATTAAAATGTTCCGACAACAAAAGAAGTAGCACCTGGCAAATACACAAATCGTAATTCTTGGAGAGTCATGAGACTGCAATCAGTTGTTTGTAGCCCCCCCCTCCTTATTCTATGCTAGAGAATAAAGAAAATGCTCTTCCCAGTTTAAGCGTGTAAACATGCTGACACGTATCAGCGGCCATGTACACCAGCCCCCAGAGACAATGCAAGGCATGTCTTACACGGTTGAACTGTTTAGATTAGATTACTAGATGCTCGCGGGTTACACGGAAAAGGCACAGAAAAACATCTCTCAAGTTCACGAGATCATGTTTAGACAACATTTGAAGCTATTTCAAATATCTTAGAAGGAAAAAGAAGACAAAGGGAGGATGCCACACTCCGTCAGTTCGACGTCTTGCACAAAAACCACTGATTCGAGTCGTGTAAAGAAGACATGCAAACAACAGGACGAACGCACCACGCACGCAACTACAGCAAAGTCTGCTTCTCCCGAAATGTTCTGTCCATTCTTTTGAGCTTTCGTAACACAGTTCCTAATCCCTTGACTACATTGGTTGTCACGTTAAGGGTAACCCTATTTGAACGGTTTTAAAACATACATGAGGGTTTTAAGAGGTCACACTAAGGATGCGTACCTAGAACTATTTACACAGATGGTATGTGTGGATTGTTACGGCACAAAGCCTCTAATGTAAAATTGAAGAGATAAGGAAGGCCGGTAAATTTCAAACATGAGCCCCCCCCTCCCCTTTCAGGTCATTCACGGGTGTCTTGAATTATGTAAATGTAGGTCATAAAATAGTATCACAAGATTTAACTGGCACAAAATGATAAGCTTCTAAAGTGACAAATTCCCTGTCTTTGATAGTACCAGTTTCTAAAACCACTGACCGTTTACACTTCCAGGTGCACACATGTTATTGCGCAAATAGCTAAAAAGTAGCGGTATGAAAGAGCGGTATGCTTTTTGATCTTCAAAATATAGGGGTGTTTCGATTTCGCAGA
This sequence comes from Branchiostoma floridae x Branchiostoma japonicum, assembly GCA_013266295.2. Classification (NCBI taxonomy): domain Eukaryota; kingdom Metazoa; phylum Chordata; class Leptocardii; order Amphioxiformes; family Branchiostomatidae; genus Branchiostoma; species Branchiostoma floridae x Branchiostoma japonicum. Next base: position 4,554,465 of record CM023837.1, on the reverse strand, counting down.
AGTCGACGGAGCCACTTTTAATTAAAGGGCAGTGAGTAAATTAGCCCGCGGGCAAGGACACATATAAAGATACGAAAGAAGGCGGTATCCAGGGTGTCTAGACGTCTGTTTAGTATCCCTATATCACGATTCACACTTTACCCAACCCCCCCCCCCCCTTTACACATCTTTATCTGTCAGTCACATCATTTCACATTTCTTGAAGTTTATCTACCAAATTCACATAAAGGTCACATCTATACTCCCGGTAGTGTTATCATTTATAACCATTCCTATGTAACTTATGTATTGGAAAATGTAGACGCCGACGCTATGTATTAGCTCTGGAAAATTTAATTTCTTTAATTTAGAGGCCTACAAGTCTGAAATGGTACATGGCACTTGAATTGCTTTCTTTGAATGTATTGCATTGAAGACCAAGAAATATTTTCAAATGGTCATTTCCTTTGAGTATATAAAACACGCACACAGAATAGGTCTACGATGGAAGGTTTTTATTAAAACATCACTCTTTTAAAATAAATGATACAATCTGAAAGCCTTTCACGCAGGAATGTCACCATAAAAGCAGACGATTGTTGTCTGATTGTGTGAACATTTGCAACCGTTCTCAGGATTAAGTGTTTTACTTAGGAAATGCGATAAATTATTAAGATTAATCCATTACTGATAAAGCCTTAGTGAAAATCTCTTGACTGTATTTTAATTAGAGGCTAATATGATATCTTAGGATAACGTTGTTATGTAGTTAGAAGTACATGTAGATATGATACTGTTTGTGAGAGGAAATGGATTCTCAGTAACGTGGGGATATGTAACGTTTCCAAAATTAGAATCGTAGCTTAGGGTATGAAAATGTCATGACACACGCGCAAAATATATTTAGCCGTAGATATTGTGAGTAAGGCTTCAGTCCTATGAGAGCGACTTTTAAGTACTGCACCTGTACGTAGGTGCAACAAACATAAGGGTAATTCTCTTGGCTTGAAGAGGGCAATCTCATTGATTTCTAAGTATCCATTTCGTTCGCAAACGCACGGCATGTGGTGAAATGCACACGCTTCATAATGAGGGGGTGTGGTTTTTTAAAGGTTATATTTCATGTCATGGAAAAGTGCTTGTCATGCACATATGGTTTGTCGGATGTCTCGGTCGACTGGTTTATCTGGTTTACCTCCATGTTAGACCGTCAGCTCTACATTTATCTGCGGTCCTAATGTATGTAGAACGTAAATATATAGTGCGATTTTGTATACACAAGGTAAACGGTCTTTCAGCTGATCAAATTGACTGTGAGTAGGTAACTCATAAATCTAAAAAAAAGTTACATTTTTCAGGAGAAACAAATTGAAACAGTCAAATAAAGTCCTTGAGATGTCATTCATAGCACTGTTGAACTTTCGACCCCGTTTTTTCCCTGAGTGTTAAGTTTTTCTACAGGTCAAGTACTGACATAGTAACGTTGTATTTGAACAGTGAGTTTCTAGGGTTGGTTGTCATGGCAATCAACAAGCTGGTTCTTCTTGTGCGTAATTAGGGTAATTCCATTACATCCATGAGGGGGTGAGAGAAAAGTGGGCGGTGAAACCAATATTGAAATCCAAAGGGTAGAGGCGTGAAAATACAACGAATATATATATACTCTTTGCAATTAGATAACAGGTATTATTACAGCCGTGTGTGTACGGAGGTTTTGTCTTAGGTGTGACTGTTTCTGTTTGTTTGTTTGTTTGTTTGTTTGTGTTTCCGTTGTCATTTCCACATGTTAAGCACGCAGTGAGCGCTGACAGGACGTTCGGTCAAAGATCCCCAAAAGTTCCCTGAAAAGTTATCTCATTTCCTGTCCTCAAATTTCTGCCATGTGGGTGTAAGTTACCTTGTGTTATGGGGGCCAGGGGGAAAATGTATAGACATAATCAGCGAGAAATAAAACAAGAATATTCACAAAAAGGCATGAGATCTTGTTGTTGAAATGGTTTTAATAGGTACAAGTTGAAATGATTTTACTAGAGTCAAGTTGAAATGCGGTGGAGCGTAAATGTTTTCAGTTGAACCTGTCCTGAATATGAAGTAATGTTGTTATCTTACACAATGCTTGGTTCCACATGGCCTATCCGCCCCATGTGTACACCTGCCAAACAGGAGCCGTTGTAGGTTCCGCCTGACATGTCCAAAACAAACAGCTACTGACAACTTAGTTCCGCCAGCGGCAAAATGTCTGACACCTAAGAAATCTCCGTGACCTTGCCGGCCCCCCTCCCCACCCCCTACAAAGCGCAGAACATGTAAAAACGTCTGCAGCTTTAATAGCCGTGACGTGTACACTTCATCGATCTTGCTTCAGTCAATAGAGCTTGTTTGGTCCAAACTCACACATTAAGAGGATCACCACAGCGTAGGTTGCCATGGAGACGGTAAACAAAGATGGCTAGAGAGATTACCGTAAAAGCTCTAATCGTTTACTGTGTACCACTGAACTATTGTTATGAACAGTAGTTATTGTCATGAGGGGAGGGACCGGTCATTCGTCATGCGCAGAAATGGCCCTGTGTACACCCACGATTTAAATATGTACTTATTTTTTAAATAATTTTTTTTCCTGGGCAAATTTTGCTCAGACAGGCCCAGTTTTCTTCTAGGAAGGACAGAAGAATGTATATTTTCAAAATCTGCCCAAAATGTGTGACCTTTGGCATGGTTTGACCTGTGACTGACCTCTAAATACAAGCTCTCTGAATGGACTGAACCACTAGGACAGGGGGTGAAATCCTGGTATCATTTCAATTTTTTGGCTGTAGCTCTTGAAAACGCCGGAGTTGAACTTCTACTTTTTGTATCCAAAGAAACCTGACAAATCCAGCTTTGCAGTGGGAGTAAAGACTTGAGGTTTGAAATAAAGGTAAATGTGTTTTAAAGTGCTTGTTTATAGCAGTTTTCACTATACATTGCATTGGACAATGAATATACTGGTCCCTCCCCATGAAGAAGCAATCTATAGGATGTTCGGACATTTTTGTTGGTATTCGAATTATATTTGGACATAGCATACAAGTGGAAATGAAATCTATACAGTATTCACTATGAACTTTTTTTCTAGTCTTAGTTGTAGGTTTACGAGCTAGGCTTTCTTTTTTGCTTATCATAATCATTTATTTATTTATTCATTTATTCGGCTGAAGACACAGCCAAGGCTGCCCAACTAGCACGGGGCTATTATTAAGGGCTAACCTTGAGGCCAGTCGCTGTAGAAATTGCACCATCGCACACCGGGGCATGCCCCTACTCTTTTTCGAAGGGTGTGGTGGGTTCTTTATCGTGCGTGGGGTGTGGCTCTCCCAAACACGGGACCACCATTTTACGTCCTATCCGAGGGACGTCCCTAACCGAAGCTAGGTACTCATTTACACCTGAGTGAAGTGAGGAAAGTCGTGTTAAGTGCTTTTCCCAAGGGCACAAGATCGGTGACATGGGTGGGGATCGGAGCCCTGAGCCGAACGCGCTACCGCTGCGCCACACGACCCCACACGACCCCACACAATCATAATCATGATCACATATACTATTATCTGACTGTTCATCGATCATTTCTGATCGTTCCTGATTTCTAAAAGCTCAGCTGTACGTCTGCTGTGGACGCTAATCTACTCCAGCGATGGGACAAATACAGTATAGAGGCTTTTCATTTTACGCCATAATAATGGCCCCCGGGAACGGAAGGATTGTTTTGGGTGTGATTGTCTGTGTGTGTGTGTGTGTGTGTGTGTTTGCTTGAGTGTTCCTATGTACTTTGATGCAGTAGGGTGGCAGGCGGAGGGGTTTGTAACCGCAGATTGACCTTAAGGTCAAGTTGGCAGTCTAAATGGTCTCCTCACAGGCTGAGAGGAAGTGGCACACAGTTACTGGCGGTATACCCACTTAGGGCTTGTCACAACAAGCTCTCAGCTTTGACGTAATCAGGAAATGTTGTATTTTAGTGCTATTGGTGTAGATCAAAGGCACTTCAGGGTTATACGTTGATTAAAAGAGAGTTGTTCTGAAACTGAAACTTTATTTGAATAACCATTAGCGGTGGGCCCAACCGGGTCCACCGCTAGTCTTCCTGGCATTCACACACTTACAGCCCTGTATGTGAAATGTGTTCTTCTACCATTCATTTTCAGCGTCCACAGTGACGATCGTGGCCTGCTCTATCACGGGAGCGGTACTTCTGCTGATCCTGGTGTACCTGGTGTACCGGGTCTACAAGAAGCGATGTGCCTACCAGGCACCGTACGAGAAGATCTATGGTCGGGGCGCGGGCGGAAAGGAACACACAACCGTGGACATGGACAGAAAGAACGTGCCACAACTCACGTAAGTTGCATCCACTCCGTCCTAGCAACGTGACATATCTTACGTCAACAGGTAGAGTCATAAATAATCTATATTAAGATAATTACACATGTCCTGCAGGTAGTATTGTTAGCCTGAAGAATTTATAACCACATGTTTAACTTTAAGATAGGAACACATAGCGACAGCATTGTATACGGTAGCCCACTGAAAGAAAACAGTCTTTGTCACTTATATCTTTTATTCCTGTTTTTTCGTGCTCAATTTTTTCTTTCGCTCTTTTTTCATTGCAATACAGAGTGCCGTCGATTGAACACGATTTTTATTGAAGCGCGGCCCCCTCCCCCTTCCTTTATAGTTAGCCTGCGGTCTCGGCTACTATACGAATGAAATAAAAGACACATGTCGTTAAATTCAATGTCCCATAGCTTCTTTATAAGATGTATGTATACTATAATCACAAACACTAGAACGTAACGGGTCATGGAATTCATGACCTTTGCACTCAGCACTCGGCAATAACATATTTTGATGGTCCCCACAGAATCATCACAAAGACCTCTAGCGACATGTTTTTAAAACAGAATACGTACGAAAAGGTGAAAGGTCATACAGCTCGCTCTCAAGAACCGGCTTGGGACGATCATTTGCCTGAAACGACGACGTGCCTAAGTAGAACGGTCACCGTTGGGATCAATTTAGCTATGTAGGTCGTCGGAAGTGCCCTAGTCTAATGGTACGTACTTCATGTTAAGGTTAGGTCAGAAGAGTGATCGGTGTTTGAATTTGTGGAGCACAGTGTTTTTACCACAACTTTCTGGCAGTAGTTGGTGATTTTTTTATAGGAAAAACATGTCCAACTGTCAGCAATGTTGAGAGAATGAACATGGAAGACTGATAATTTGAATATAGCTGGGTCGCAGATTGAGCTATATGAGAGAGGGTTGGGCACTTCTGACTAGTTAGATTTGCACGGACAAGATTGTGAAACATATTTAAAAAAAAATTATTTTATTTGCATATTTTCTGTCTCCCAGGGTTAACTCCAGAAATGTCCAAGCGTTCGTACTGCCAAGCACGCCGCCAAAGAAAACTCGACAGTTCGACCGACCCGTCGTTTCGCCCCGAATGGAGGGGACTTCGGGCGCTCTCGGGGTCCCGATCTATCCCGACAGCGGTTCGGACTCATCGTCACCGCCGTCGAGGAGATCCTCCACGGAAGGTCCTCAAAACAGTACGGACATCAATCACTTACTTTATACATATATTTATTTATGAAGCTTTACCACATTTGTGGAAGGATTGACATAACAGGTGACTATCACCTCTACAAGATGTCAAGCCTGTGACCAGACTGTAATGTTTGATCCACTCACACCGGGAAGGACCCCTACTCTTTTCGATAAGTATGGTGGGTTCTTTAACGTGCGTGGGGTGTGGCTCTCCCCAAACACGGGACCTCCATTTAACGTCCTAGCTAGGTACTCATTTACACCTGAGTGAAGTGAGGAAAGTCGTGTAAAGTGCCTTTCCCAAGGGCACAAGATCGGTGACATGGGTGGGGATCGAACCCGGGACCTCTTGGCCCTGAGCCGAACGCGCTACCGCTGCGCCACCGACCCCATATATATAGATACTATAATGTAGCCCCTGATCAAAGGTTCTGCCCCTTTTGTCCAAAGGAAATTGAAGACGAATTTCACTTTATCATGAAATGCCCTAAATATGATGTTCTACGTAACAAGCTATTCACATCTATCGAATCTAGTACAAGGAATTTCAACAGACTCGATGTTATGGACAGATTTATATATATATTCAAATGCAACAACTCTTACAATGCAAAAATAGGTAAATACATAAAAGACTGTTTTGTTATCAGGAAAAATGCCGAAACTAATGATTAGCCCTATTGAATACTGTATTAGCCCTTGTTATTTAGTAATTAAGATATTAATTTCCTTTCTTTATTTCTGAACTATGTATTTGCCATACATTGTACCGTGTACAACTGTCGTGCAATAAAGTTCTAGTATATATATATAGAGAGAGAGAGAAAGTCTGCAATGATAATGATAGTGTGGTCTGTGCTATGGGTTTGTGTGAGTGTTTTTCCGGACAGAGTAGGTTGATAGCATGTGGATGAGGAGGAGTAGATTGACAGACAGAATGACAAGGGGTCGAAAGGTCAGACACAGGAAACGTGGTGAACGTGAAGGTCTCAGAATCTGGTCGAGAGCAGGAATTAATGGCCGACATGAGGAAATTCAGGAAGCCGAGGATTGCATACTTCTCGGGAGTCTGAAATCTCCGATTTCTTGTTTTATCCAGGTATGTTTTCGCTGGGCGCGATAGACCCTGATCTTTACAAGGCGACTCAGGACGACTCGGAGACGAACTTTCCCGAACACCACCTCGGCAGGGTGTGGTTCGCCCTGGAGTATCAACGCGAGGCTGAGCGCTTATTGGTCAGCCTCATCAAGATCAAGAATCTTCCGAGGTACTATCAACTTTACTAAGGTGGATATGTTAGGCAATAGCAAGTAAATTTTATGGATGGCATCCTCAGCAGACACCAAATCTAATGTAAGATCGCGAAAAAACAAACAAGATGGGAAAAATTCAGATGTAAGCCTTTCATCTGCAAGAGAACATTGTTGCCGTCACGCCTTCTATCGGAAATAACCTGAACTTCACGTATATATCATGTGCATATCATAAAACTTGGATCACCTTTGCTTTTCTCCACCCTAGCCGCACGCCGGGAAGCTCCAACGCCTGCGATCCCTTCGTCAAGATCTTCTTGTTGCCGGACGAGAGGAGATTCGTGCAGTCCAAGTTCAAGAGGAAGACCACGAACCCCAAGTTCGACGAGAGTTTCGTCTTTCAGGTACTTCGATTCAGCCTACAAGTTTTTGTTCCACAATGAAGAATATCAAGTCAGAAAGATTGAATTTTTTCCGGCATTGTCGTTACTAGTATTTTCATTCAGTGAACCCATCTTGTTATTTGCAGTTAGCAGTTAAAATTCTGCAATAAACTATTAATGTAGTCCCCTCTTCTACCGCCAGGTGTCGTACAAGGCCCTACAGACTCGCACTCTGCGACTCACTGTGTATGACGTGGACCGTCACAAGAAGCACAGGACTCTGGGAAACGTGCTGTACCCGTTCAAGGACTTTGACTATGACGACGGACAGAAGATCGTGCTGTGGAAAGACCTGGAGGAAAAGTCCAACATGGTGAGACAGAGACAGAGAGTCACCGTAAACTCGTCACAAACAAGGAGATTTAGCACTCATTATCATATAGCCAGAAATGATTGGTTGACGAATCAGGGGCCCGCATTTCAAATTGATAACGAGGTCATAGTGCCATTGGTCAGCTAACAACCGTGGGTTATGGATTTTATTGACCTCGCTTCGCTCGGTGGTTTATTCGGTCGTTATGGGTACCGAACAGACCTTATGTCGCCATATACATCACATAGTTTACACCTCGGGTCGGGGTCAATGGGTCTTAATTATGCATGTTGAGTTTATCTAAATAATGATACAAAACATTGTATAGAAAATATGTATATTTTGTTGTCTCTCCTTGTCACAGGAAATGTCAGATCTGGGTGAGGTGCAGTTCTCCCTCACCTACAACAATCACCTGGAGCGGCTCACGGTGGTCGTGCTCAGAGCGAGGGGCATCAAGAAACTGCCGGGGACGGCTGCAGTAGGTAGGTCGTTAGGGGGCGTCTTTACTTCACTTCCCATATCCATGAAACTGGAAGTGTGCTGATAGCCTGACTAAATCGCGCTCCTTGCGGCTCGGCTGATTGGGCCAGACAAAAACGTACTCTAAAACGATTCGTTTATCTTCAAAACCTGCAAAATAGTACCGGGTCGGCTTCGGAACTGCTTAATATTACTAATAGAAAAAAGAATCCGGAGCGTTGCTGTTCATGTTACATTAACATACGATGTTTGCAGTGTCATTCGGAATGTTCCAAATTTGTACTTGCAGATACCTGCGCGCGTGTGACCCTAATGAATAGTAATCATGTGCTGAAGACAAAGAAAACCAACGTAGTCACCAACAACAGCGACCCACTGTACAACGAGAGCTTCAACTTCAAGCTAAGCCCCACGCAACTCGATACATCCAGCTTGAGCGTTGCCATACTACAGGTCACTCCAGGAGACGAAGGTTAGTGAAGTGTGTTAACAAATCGCAAGAGGACGCTTCAACATAGAGTACCTACCTGTCCACGAAATGCGAGATGATTTTCGTACATGATTTATCCTTCGATGATTCATGGCAGGTGTACTATACAAAATATTTTCCCGTTAGAATACGGTGATTTGATTATAGAAACGGATGCTTAATCTCATAAGGTATGCCTATATATATAACGTTATATCATTGGATATATCTATATGAGAATCAGTGATAGCTCTTATGTCAAATATGTATGCATTGTTTTTTTGTTATGTAGGATATGAACGCCAAGTTGGACGTGTAGTGGTCGGGCCGTTCATGTACGCCCGAGGGAAGGAGCTAGAACACTGGACAGAGATGGTCAACAACCAGAAGGACATGGTCAAAAGATGGCATGCTCTCACACAGTGACGTCACTCATCTCCAGTTTTCGTGAGAGTAGACGAGAACGTCGGCATTTCTCGCGAGGGTAGACAGAAACGTCGAAACCTCGCGAGATTTTGAGATTCATGCATCTGATATCCTAATTAAGATCCTAAAAACTTAGTGAATGGAGGGAGTATCTCCCGACCAACCAGTGAAGACTTCATAAATGTTTGTGTTGTTGCTGTTTTCATAATGCGAAACATTGAAAGGTTCAGACTAATTTTGCAAAAGTATAAAAAGCAGGCTCTGCCCACGAGGCGTAGCCAAGAAATCCAGCTTTACCTAGATGATAGGCGTGCAGGTGTTGTGAAGAGAGTTCCCTGTGTACAATGCTGTTTGTCAGACGTATGCTCAGAATATTGTTAAGTGGCCACATTCTGTTGTGTATTCGTGGATATGAATCTTTTCGTAAAAAAATATAGACTGCGTAAATATATATATATATTCATTCTAGATATTTAACAGTGAAAATAATCATATCGTCGTTCAAATGTTGTTGCTCAAAAGATGAGCATTCAAGAATTATTGTAGCTGTGGAGCGATGATAGATAGATAGAACAGATAGAATGCCTTATATGATACTAAGAACAAAACGTGATACTCGATACTGTCAGGACTAGCCTGGTTACCAAACGTATTTGTAGCTCCCGGGTCCTACATCCCCTCCGCAAATAGTATTTTTTGCGGAGGGGATGTAGGACCCGGGAGCTACAAATACGTTTGGTAACCAGGCTATGTCAGGACGTCACATCCTATACTTGTGCCTGTGTCGACGATTTCTAGTCTCAACTTAGGAGGAATTTCAAAAGACCTGTTGAAGGGTCTTGCTGTGTGTGTTCAAACCGCTAGTCGGAGCTGCTGTAGGTTACCACGAGATGCAATTAAATGCTGCCTAGCTGGCCAAGTAGATGAACAAATGTGTCAAAGACGTCTTTGATATATACATATTGGAGAGTTATATATGATATACTAGTAATCATCCTGGATGTTTGGTGCACTGGTGCTGATAACGCTATATACACCTATAAACACAGCACATTACCATGCCCAGGGCAGGCTAGGTGCAGGTAGACATCACCAGTACCTGCACAGTTCCAATCTTACGTATCCGCATATACAGATAGTATTTCAAGCCCTTCCCGTATGAAGTATTTTGTAACGTTAGGCGACTCCCGTAATGTTACGTTTTATGGACAGAATTGTTATTTGCCTATTTGTTATATCCAAATAGACATATCCCCTATATCTACTTACCGAGCTAGTTAAATGTTTACTGTGTGTGAAGATGGATTGTAGACCACACCACAAAAGCAAACAGTCAAATGCCAATCATCTCCGTATCTATGATAGCTCTGAGGGCCCATGACACACATGTTCCTTTCTTCATTTATTGCGGCAGGTACTTTCAGTTGATTCTGGCTCTATCCCTATCCCTCTATCCCTATTTAGAGGGACATGGATAGAGGGGATAGGGATAGAGATAATCATGTTTGAGATATATCTGCTATCAATTATGCAGTATAGTAGCCACCGGAGAGGCAGCTACACAGATGGTAGCTTGCCAAGCTCTCTAGTCTAATGGTGATATATTGGCCAGAATTCCTTCGTAGACCAACAACCGTTGACCCGCGAAAAGAATCCCGTGCAAGAAAATTTCAACTGACAGCTGAACTTGTAAAATGTAACAGAGACATAAACTTACATCAGACAAGACGTGATTAGGAGCGACATAAAGTTCAATTGTTCCCTTGGCACTTTGCACGGTCTGTATGAAGTTTTGATTTGTTAAACCTGGCTACATCACGCTTCTGGCAGCCCTCAACACGTGTCGGCCAGGCCTACTTCAAACTTGATGCCCAAGACCTCTCATTCACTGATTCAGGAGAATTTGAAACTGTCTGTTACCATAGTGTTGGAGGCCGTGATCACTAGTTTCCATAGTGATAAAGAACGCTGAACTCCTTTTGGTAGTTCTGGGGATGGGAATGGTGCTCTCGAGTTGTTTGGCCACATGATTTCGTGGAGGAGGCCCAATCCACCCCTGACAGCGAGAGCTTGTGTGACAGTGCTATGATTTCCTACTTTCCGGTACAACACACACATGTGTTGAGTAGCTGACCTTTGTTTCAAGGTAAGCTTGAATGTCTACCTATATTCTATTGTTTGTTTGTTTGAACCTTTATTTATTCATGATAAGCTCACATTCTTGTTTCTTTAGGTAAAGTGACAATACGTTTTTTGCCTTTAAAAGTCTTAAAACATGACGTCAATATTGTTCGGTCTTAACTTCGCCGCACAGAATCAAATAGTACCAGACTAACAAAAATTAGCCCTGGACAAAAATCACATGAAGAGCTGAAGTACACAGATTGTTCGTATCAAATGTCAGTACGCTGAATTTCCTTTATTTCTCTCTGAGGGTTTCACCTTAGGTCATACATGCCAATCCTTTCAACAACTCGGAGCCTGTCCCATGCAATAAAGGGTGAAGGTTGGTTGTGAGGGTTTGGCAAGCTTTCTCCGGACATTAAATGTATTTATTTAGGCAAAGTTCTGTTGTGACTTCAACGTCTGACGCCTAATGGCCCCAAATATTAAAGTCTTGGTAGAACCAGGGTGAAGCTAGCAGACATTTCAACAGCCGATTCGGGGTTGTAAGAAAGCTAGCAGAGAATTTGAAAACTCATACGTACAGTACATTCAAATTGCTGTACCGTTTTTCTTTTCATGGACGTAGACAGACATTATAACAAAACTTAGTATGTCAGGATAAGTCAAAAGGCGCATAGAATGTGTAATGCAATTAATGTAAGACTTAACGATAACTCCTGTATGGAGAGGTCCTACTTGCCGACATTTTACATACACAGTTTAATATAATAACTAAACTGACCTTGGCAGACTGAGTTGAGTGTTACATTTGTAATGGTACCCAGAAAAACGTACGATAAAATTGAGCGACTACATTAGATAAAGTACCCACGTGGATATGAATTGAAAAAGATAAAAGAGACATAACATATGAATTGAAACAAATAAAATAGACATAAATACAGAGTCTGTAAAAAGCATGGGAGTTCATCTATGTTGGAACAAGGTTGAAGGAATCAACCAAAAATTTGGGTTTCAATTTAGTTTAAGTGTTGAAACATTAAGTTCAGCCATTATCTCATTATGACTATAAAAGCTTTGGGTGAGCCCTGTACGCAGTCCCCGTGAGGTTTACACTGACTGATGTACAACTAAAACCGGTACATGCCAAGTTAATCAGAGCCCCTCAGCATGGAGCACCGTCCCCCCTCTGGGAGCCTGTCAGACGAGCAGACATCAGTCAGACATTTTTGGGCCAGGAACATTCACCACATCAGGTTGACTTAACAGATGAAAACCAGTCGGTATGTAGCTACATCGCTGAAGTATTTGAGCATTCCAAAACATCGCAGGGAGTCAAGGGCGTAGCAACGTCATGTCGTGATCTGACATTGCAGCAACTTTTCCCAGTCACGAAAGTAAGCCTAAATCTTTTGGTCTGAGTTTATTTGCGAACTGCTTTCCTGTATTAAAACAACGGTAAGATCAGTTTGACTTTATCTCAGCAACGCCTGATAGAATACAGTGTATTACGACTATCTCGCAAACTATTAAATGTTGAAATGTCGTTTGTACTTCGGAAACAATCGAGTTACATGTATCCACAGCACTTGACCCTTTCCGCCCTCTCAAAGAGGTTAAATTCAGATCAATTAAGTACAAGGCGACGGTGTGTCCCACCTGGCAGTACTCGTATGTTTGCAAGCGGCCATGGTTTTATTTGCTCTCGTCTTGTTTGAATAGGAAACTTCCCCAGTATGTGAACTGTAGCTAAATTTTAACTACAAGTTTATTTTCTGGAGAAATATAGACTGCAGGATCGCGCCGCGCGACAACGCCCACAGAAAACTTCATTCACTGCCGGTGGGTTGCTGGGTTTCCGCTCCTCTCCTTACATAATGGCCTCCTGTCTGGAAAAGGTTGGGAAGAAGAGACTGCTCCTGCTCGTTGGTTTCCTCGTAGTCGTCGCGGCTATCATCGGACTCATCGTCGGCGTAACCTCTAACCAGTCCGGGGGCGCATCGCAAGGAGACTCCGATGGATCCGGAGGGGACAAGGTGACCACGGCCGTGGCTCCTACCGGGACTCAGACCATGTGGCCGCCGGGTAGCCCGTGGCTGACGCTCCGTCTACCTGACTACATCATCCCGGTACACTACAACCTCACCCTCCATCCGGATCTCGTAGCGGATACCTTCACCGGGAAGGTGGCCATGGACCTGAAGATCAGCCAACCGACCAAGTACATCCTTCTACACATCAACGAACTTGTGCTCCAAACTCCGACCGTGCATCAAAAACTGACCGGCGCATCTTACGGGGTCCTCCGAACCTTCGAGTATCTACCGAACCAGTTTTACATCATTGAAATGTCGAGCGAGATTCCCGCGAATAACCAAAACGACGACGGAGACATGTATGTGGTGACGGTGGACTTTAGCGGCAGTCTTGTTGGACACATTGTCGGATTTTACAAGAGCACTTACACCAACTCCCAGGGCGAAACCAGGTACGTACACTTCCATTAATCATATTACCCTGTTTCTAATCAAGCAAAACACATTCAAACGGTTTGCTGGACCCCTGGCGAAACGAAAACTGTGCGGTCTTGCCTTAAAATGACAACTCTAATCTTGTAGACAAGTACCTTTCGTTAACTGAATTGTTATCAAAGTAAATATGGCCTCGATTTCTTCACGATTACAATCTTACAAATTTACTTCCTGTGGCTTGAATATGAAGAATAACTATAAGAAGAACTGTTTTTTTTTAAATCAAATACAGTGTTGCGGCAAATTATTGCATCATATACTCTAAATCGATAGTGTATCAGGCATGTGACTTTTGTGTGTACTTTATACTAGCCCTCATGTTTTTCTTATCAGGTCCCACCCCTTTCTCCTGTTGCGAAATGTTTACAAACACGCTATCCGCTTACGTAAAACGTCAGTGCCTTAGTTACAAATCTTTCTCTAGGTTATCGGTCTCAATGGTTCTTTTCTTTTCCGGCTCAATATCGATCGACAGAACCAAACATTCCTTTCCATACACCTGACAGTTTACAAAGTAGTATACACTTTTCGTAGACTGTTCTCAGGGCTAGTACACAGGCAAGCCCCAGTTAGATCATGCTCAGGCTTGTGGTAAAATTTTCATGGGGACATGTTGGCTCTGGAGCCGAGGAGCTAGACTGTATACTGGCCCTGTCAACAGTCTGGCACCCAGGCTACACTGTTCGGTACAGTTAGTTAGTCCCAACTTTTGAGGGACTCTCTGTGTGTTTAATGTTGACGTGAACCACATGTTGATTTATGGGAGGGGCGGGCACTTTCATTAACAAACATCAAACAACTTTTCTGGTCTTTAAACGTAAAATACAACGTTACGTAATTCAACGTTTTAAACGTTGTAGTTCAAATCAGATTGTTATAAGTTATTCTTGGTCTTGTATCATGTATATTTCTTGAATTTTATGGCAGTTGTTGTGTTAGGAGGTGTTTCCTCTTGAAGTACAGTGTATGTAAACATGCTAGTGAACAGGGCTGCCAATATAGCATTAGAGTGCCATGCAAACATTAATTCTGTTTGGAACACAAAGAACTGTGTGTCACAGAACAATAAAGGACTAATATTTGTAACTGTTCAGTTTTAACAGGTATCTGTGCTAGTCACGGTTCAATTCACCTACATAATAGCGCCAAATGCTGTTCTAATTTGTTACTTACCTATAGCTACACATAACATAATCACTAATTTCCAAGCAGATGTAAGCGTGTTTAGTATCAAAGTATGGGTGCCAATGGGATGATTTCCAAAGATCAAAGTCCAAGACAAATGTAAGACTATTGAAGCATCTTCTCCCTTTTATAACTCAGGTCTTTGGCTACCAGTAAATTCCAGCCCACGGACGCCAGGAGAGCCTTCCCTCACTTCGACGAACCGGCCCTGAAGGCGAATTTTACCGTCATCCTTATCCACGAGCCGGAATACATCGCCATTTCAAACATGCCTATAGACGTGAGTCAACCGTTTGTTACCACAATAAGCAGATCAAGCAATGATAGTATGGCTATTGTTTATTACTTTCGAGAAGAAGGTGTTTTCCGTAGCGTTTGTTTGTTGTTTGTTTGTGCGTGGTTTAGTACGATAACTCAAGAAGCTATGGATGGATTGTCATGAAACTTGGTAAGTGGGTAGGTCTTTATGAGACTTAAAAATGATTAAATTTTGGGCCCCCTGGCGGCTTGTTATGGTACTGCAGCAGAACTTCCGGTTTTGATATCTCGTGATCTGGACATGCTAGGGTCACTTAAAAAATAAAAGCATAAAAATGCAAATACTTGACAGACATGCAGCCACTCGCGCTCATTGGTCGAACCGATAATTGTCATCCTTTTATATTGGTTGAACTGTTGATTGTGATGGACAGCCAGGGTTGGTCTATACGTTGATTAGCCACCAACAGAGATGAGCTATTTATGAGATCTGTTCATATCTTCGTTCCCCTCCCCCCAGGTGGCTTACACCAGAGGTGACGGGCTTGTAGAAACCCATTTCGAGACATCGGTGCCTATGAGCTCCTACCTCGCCTGTTTCATTGTGTGTGACTTCAAGTTCACGGAGAGCATCACACGTGGCGGAACTCCGGTAGGTACTAAATATAGATTTATAAGCATCGTACATATACCGCAAATCATATCTTGTCTATACTAGGTAAAACTTAAGTTAATAAGAAAATATGTTTTATTGCATTATTGCCCGTGTAGATCATTACTAGGCCAAACTTGCATGACATTTATACAAAGTAGAGGCTCTTAGCATTCTATTTATGCATGACATATCGGGGGTATTTTGGAGGAAAGGAACCAAAAACTAGCCAAATAAAAGTAGTACCCCCTGTTGTAAAGGGTCCCGGAAACTCCAGCACTGGGAGTATGGACTGGTCAGAAATTAGTTGATTACTCTCTCTCTCTCTCCCTCTCTCTCTCTCTCTCTCTCTCTCTCTCTCTCCCTCTCTCTCACGCAAAGGAGCAAAGGACATTTTGCGTGAAGTTATGGTCAGTCTGTGTAGCCATGTTCTCTCTGATCCTGAAAACATACTTCTGTAGTTTTCAATAAACCTAAACTGATTGAAAGATTTCATAAAATGTCTTAGATGTGGTAGGACTGAAACTATTTCACTTCCATTCACCGCAGATTCGCGTCTACGCGACCCCAGACCAGGTAAACAACACCGTGTACGCACTAGACATCATGAGGAACATCACCGACTATTTCGAGGAGGTTTTCCAAATCCCCTATCCACTGCCTAAGCTTGGTAAGTTACACTCATTGAATATTTGATTATGGCGTTAGATACGCATAAATATCAGCACATGAAAATATCTAGGCTCAGATAACTACTTGGGAAGTTGATGAAACCAAAATTACTAAATATAACATTTGTTTCATATACGTTTTGACAAAATATTAACACTCATCAAAAGCTGGAACAACCCGTAAAATATTTTGAAAAGTTTGTCGTGATGCAGAACTTGACTTACTTGACTTATGTCGGATGCTACTCTTCCTCTGCTACCCGAACCACCATGGCTGCCCAGAAGCACCTGGCTTATTTACATGAAAACAAGGCCGTTCTCGCGGTATTGTCTCGCGTGGTTCACGACGCCACCTATCGGAATTTTTTTAAACTGCAGGAAATGTAAATTTCTTCAAAATTTCTTCAAAATTTCTTGTTTTCAGACCAGATCGCCATTCCGGACTTTGTGTCCGGCGCCATGGAACACTGGGGCCTCATCACGTACCGCGAGACGAACCTCCTGTACGAGGAGGGAGTTTCCTCAGCCGGGAACAAGCAGCGAGTGGCCAGTGTCGTCTCTCACGAGTTGGCCCATATGGTGCGTTATAACACACGCGAATGAAATAATCGTTTTTCCGGCAAAGATGTGTATCAGTCGTGAAGGAAAACTCGAAACTGAAGTAAATATTTTTTTATGATTTTTAATAGCAGACAGAGAAGGCATGAGAGAGAAGTGATTGCATTTGCGCCACCTAGCGACTGATGAGATTCACACAGAAATTACTATATACATATATGTACATGTATGTTGAGTAGACCGTCTCCAGACACTGTAGCTTTCAATAGACTTGTTTTTGTTTTGTTTTGTTTTGTTTTGTTCAGAAATTGTAACATGACAATACAAAGTGTGCACTAGGCAGCAGGTATGCTGATAGCGTGCACACCTAACACATAATACTCATTTACACCTGAGTCAAGTGAGGAAAGTCGTGTGAAGTGCCTTTCCCAATAGACTTCTGTAGTTTTTTTCTTGCAATTTAGGTTGATGGAAATGCACGTGCATATGCGCAATATGAGGTGGTATAAGACTTATAAGACTTATAAGTGAATGTATTACATACTCTTTTACTGCTTGGAAATGTTGCTATTGATGAAGGCGGTGACATTGCATCTCTTTTTTCCCCGCCGTTTTTCAGTGGTTCGGTAACATTGTCACCATGGAGTGGTGGGACGATCTATGGCTCAACGAAGGTTTCGCCAGTTTTGTGGAGTATCTGGGCGTCAACGAGGCAGAACCCGATTGGCAAATGGTAAGAGGTGAACGAAATGACTGCATTGCCTATTATGAGTCATGACGTAAGGCTCCATCGTGTCATTACAATTGAAACCGCGCGACTCATCCTAGAAAACTTTACGTTCTTCATTTCGTCACCTCGGTCGCTAAGAGCACTTGGCATTGGCGCCACCTTGCGACTTACGTGATTCGCACAGGATTTACTATATTTTGAGACTGTCTCCAGACAACATAGCTTTCAATAGATTTCTGTAGACTTTATTTGCCTTCGTGCTCAGTGATGGGCTACACAAAGACACAAAGGCTATCACATATATCGCACAAAGCTATCTTTTCAATGAATGCTATATCTGTCCGTCTTCCGCAAATGACGCATTTTTTAAATCAACAGCTATGATAATGAAGACAATGACTACCAGCGAAACTGGTATAAGCTCTAGGGTATTTTCCTGTGCAGATAGAAAATTGGCCAGTGGCAGTGTTTTTGTGCGCGTGAATATGTGCTCTTGTGTATGCATGTTTGTGTATGCAGTGTACTAGCACGCGTGTGCGTGTCTATGTGTGTGTTTATGTTATGTGTGTGTATGAAGGTGTATTTTTATGTCTCTCTGTGAGGTGTCTGTGTGAGCTAGTGTGTGTGTGTGTGCGTGCGTGTGTGTGTGTGTGTGTGTGTGTGTGTGTGTGTGCGTGCGTACATGTGTGTGTGTGAGAGAGAGTATTTGTGTGTTTCTATTGGCTGAATATGCTATATTTGCTCACACATCGCGTCACACATCTCATGTACTACAAACCATTACCACGACAGTTTTGATAGTCTGTCAGCGTTTTATTTCTGAAGGTTACACTGATTAGATCATATCCTTTCTTGCCTGTCAGAATAGGGCTTCAATTTGAGAGAAGGTAATCCAATTAGTCTTCGCACCAATCATGGGCCACATAAAGGATGCTGTAAGATCAATTAGTCTTTCTACTTGGTTTCGGACTTTGCCTCTAACTTGCTTGATTAGAAACCTTTCTGACAAGTACCGTTACTAAAAAGTGTGAAAATGACTTCGCGCCTGTATTGAATATGCTAAGACTAGCGCACATGTATATTGCTGGATATGTCGTAAAGGGGGAGGGGGGGTCAAGCTTCTTCTTCAATTTGTAGTTTAAAGTGGTGTTCCTGTAATATAGACTGACTTACAAGCAAGACGCGATGTTTTGACTATAGCTAACTACCTGTAGATCATAATATGCAATGCAATATTCATAAAAGCAAGCACAAACCATTTGATGCTTACACATAGGAAGTAGCATAATTGCACGGATACAGAAACTAGATTTGCATTGTATGATCTGTTTGTATGATTGCAAGAGAAGTTGTAACACATTGTGCTCGACTAGTTCACACAATTTAGTGTTTATGTCAATTATCAAAAACTTGTGAGCCACGTAGGTATATTTCAGTTGTTGTTGGCTGTTCAGGACTTTTCCTGGATGATTGAGCACATCGACTATCTAGTCAAGACAGACATGTGAAGAGCCGTAACATGACATGTCTAGTTAGTCAGATTCATTCCTTGGGTTGCACATCGACCATGCCTCTGTAGCTGAAAAACTGAAAATGGGGCAATAGAATCAACCATTTTTGCTCAAAAGCATGGGTAGACGGAAGATGTTTAAAAAAATTATGACACCTAGTTGATATTGATGAAAGTAGCTACCAGAACTTGCTTGTTCTTCTAAATGTCACTCGTTCTTAGCCAACCACTGTTAAATATCTTTCTCACAAACGAAAGTAAGACCAATCAACATTCCTTTTGTATTTTGATATTAGAGTAAACAACCTCCAGTTTAATTCTGGACTTCCACTTTAATTCCCATATCTCAGCAACCTTATATCTAGATGGGCTAATATCGTAAACTATAGGTAAAAATGATGTAAGAAATACGTAGCAGCCATCGAGGACCCCTTGGGGATTAACCCAATTCTGCAGAATTCTGGGAAGTGGAGCCAAACTTCTAGGAACTGGAGGCGTGGGCTAATCCCCAAGGGGTTCTCAATGGCTGTCACGCATTTCTTACATCATTTTACCTATAGTTTACGATAGTAGCCCATCTAAATATAAGGTTGCTGAGATGTGGGAATTAAACTGGAAGTCCAGAATTAAACTGGAGGCTGTTGGTAGAATAGAAAAGAAAAGAACTGTAGCCCAATCACCTGACTCGGTCAGTGTAAGCAGACTAGGACATTTGCAATCGCTTGGGAGAAATCAGGGCATTGACCTTGCTGGTGGTGGACTATGAAAATATAAGAGTGACAGCGTTTCTTTTTAAGCCAAACGTATTGATGCTACTGGCCTGGCCTTTCACGACATTTCCTGACATTAAAGACCATTACCGATTTCCTAAAATGTATCGTTTTTAAACGTGCCATTTCGTAATGACTTGGGCCTGGCTGTCTCCTAGCCTCCGTAATGGCCGGTAAGTGTTTGTAAGTGACGTATAGAACAGGGAGCAGCCGCGATGGTGGACTTCTGATCCGGTAATCCGCCCTTCAACTATCTGTTCTAACGTTCCATCAAGCCAAAATAGAATTGATTCTACATTAACAGAGGCTTGGGTATGATAACACGTTCTCTCCATGACCACGGTGTATATAATGATGCTATTGACTTTCTAAATCGTTAAGCAACAATGGTTTAATGTGTCCACATTTTGCGTCGACGTTTTGTAGGTAATGCAAAGCTGCATATTTTTTTTCAAACTGAGTTACAGAGTGATGAGTGCTTGCCGTTTCGCTTAGAAATGTTAAAGTTCCGCAGCGTTTTCCGTTCGTCAGCCGCGAGACTTGTGTGACACGCCGTGCCATGTGGTCCCATTACTCACCGCACTTCAGGTGTTTCGGGGCGACCCGGGTGCGTATGGGCGCTGCAGATAGACGCCAACATCATTTTTCATGTTTGATAGAGACGTGCCCGAAGACAGCTCATTGCGCTCTTATGCCTCATTTAATTGGAAAAACGCGCTCAATTACTCGTTATCTACCGGCACATAGTCGCTCGCTGGAACCGCGGGGTACACATCCCTAGAAACCGCTCAATACGATCGACGGGATGTGCCCGGATCAAGGCAAAATTCCCCCCACCGACGCTTTGTTTTGCAAAAGGTTCCACGGGTACATGACTAATGATAGCTGTTACAACTTTCCGCGGTCGTGAAAAAAAAGTTGGTACTATCACCTGCGTCCAAGGACGCTGCAACCATCTAAACACCTTGATGTGCTATGTCAGGACAGTTTCAAAGACTTGTAAAACACTTGATAAATGAAAGACCGGTCGGCATTGTTTCTTTATACTTGCCACGCCAAAGGCAAGACCCGTGAATTATGTGGGGAGGAAGCCGAATTAACGTTAAAAGGAGGTGCGAGGCCTTTTGAATGTAAGCGGGCCTCCCTGACGTCTACACCAATGCTTCGGCGCATTCAGCATGGCCTTTCCGCAGTCAGGAAAGTTTCTTGCGAACGTGGAACGAGGAAGAAGGATTATCAACGCTCCCTCCCATCCTGACACACTTCTTTCCCAAGTTATTTCAAGTAAATCATTAATAGTGGAATTTAGCGTGAGAGAAGCACAACGGAGATATACGTAGAAGCGCTACTCGTATATCTCACAAACTCAATACCGCTCAATTCTTCTTCCTTCTACTAATTAATGTTCGCGATGCAGGTACTGTTAGCCGCTCTCACATTGTCGTAATTCCTCAAGTCTACCCACCCGCCCGTCTACATCAAGGGAAATTAAACTTGAGCCCGTGTTAGAGACTGCAAAATTAATTAAGACGCCGACGGTGGACCCGGTCTCCTGGGGATCCGCCTAAACGCCGAAAACGGCGGAGCAGCGTAAATTAGTAGCGCTAACAAGGAAGCCATAGACAGGGAAATATTGACGGGTGCGTCAAGTACCAACCCTCGTCTTCGCAACATATCTGGCCTATCATTTTTCAGATTCCCGTAATTGAGTCCAATGGGAGGGTATGGAATCGACTCAATGAAGAGTCTTCAGTCATACGGGAAGGCGATTAATCTTAGAAAACTTACAGACGACAGAACTATTCTGGTAGGCATGTTGAACTGGGGATGTTTCGGAAAAGTATGGTTGGAACCTGCGGTTATTATGTTCTGATGAGAATCAAAAATACATTTTTTGTGTCTGGTGGTTACGCATTTTGAAAGAATCGTATAACGACTACCCTTCCATACCAAATAGCCATGGTGTTCATAAGAATGCGTCTTTCACAATCCACAGTGTGTGCTGATCTTATTTCTCATAGCCTTCTTTGTGACTCAATCATGTGTGTGTGTGTGTGTGTGTGTGTGTGTGTGTGTGTGTGTGTGTGTGTGTGTGTGTTAATAGCAAGCGTCTATTTTACTCTACACGCTGCAATGGAAGGGAATCAATGACCTACCGAGCGTTTGTTATGTTTCGTAAAGACAATGCGTGAAGAAGATATCAGCACAACTTTTTATTGATTGAAATTCGGAACCGATATAGATCTAGGAATCATTGTAAGGGGGACCCTATTAACAAAAGCAATATACAATGTATAAGAAACTAGGTCATTTGGCATGGATAGCATCTAAAGTGCCTGGCGCGCCTAGACAGTATATCATTGATAAGCTTTAAAAAATGCTATAATAACAGAGCCGTAAGTTCTTCAGATAAAAAGGACAACATAACGTGGACTCTATTGACAAGCTCGTATATCTAGAACGATTCACTGCTTCCTAAATGCCGCCTTCAACTTTTTTTTAGTTGTTTCCTCTTGAAGAAATATGGCATTCGACTAGTTCATGTCCCAGTTGGCGATTTTATTTTCAGCTAAGGCCTCTTTAGTAGAAACGTTTTTGAGCAGCAATTATAGTGGATCCACAACGTTTTTATCCCCACTTTATCTCTCTTTCTTCCAGCTGGACCAATTTATCGTGCAAGATCTACAGCCGGTATACGGGCTTGATGCCCTGACTACCTCGCATCCCATCATCCTCCCTGTTAACCGTCCTGAAGAGATCACAGAGATTTTCGACTCTATCTCTTACAGCAAGGTCTGTATTATTACTCATAGTCCCTTGTGTTACCTGTAAGATTTTGTTTTTTCAAGCAGATTTGTCGTCACGACCAAGGAATTAATCAACTAACTACACAGAGAAAGTATCTTGTTCAACTGGTTTTCCCCCGCTAATTATTTAGCGGTTTCAACCGGTTTTTAAAAGTCTGGTCTGAACGGGGTTTTAGTTTAGTAGCGTCCGTTATATAAGAAATTTAGTAATGAACACAGGGAATGTCCTGTGTTGCAATTGTTTCTATATGTTACGTCAATGCTCTCACAGCGTTTGCAATCTATTATAATACAATCTACTGTAATACAATATACTCCAGTATGGATCACAACTCCTTTTTTACGCTGGTTTTATTGTTACAATTTCTCTGTAGCTCCATGATTTTATTTCTACTATATAACTCATTTTTGCATTGGCAGACTATTTGCAAAATGGAGTGGACTGGGTTAAACACAGTTCAACTCCAGCTCAATCTATCATCTCTATATTTACTAAACTCTGCCACCTAGAAAACATAACAATTTACTTTCAGCTAACACTGTTTAGCCGACATAGCATATGCCGCGGGACTCGTATCTATGTACGAAGCCATCTTTATCTTTGTTGTCTGGAGAGAACATCGCGATAAATCAAACTGCTTGGTTTAAGGTACTCACGTTTTTAGAAAGGAAGAGGAAGCCTATTGACTTTTCACGGGGCCAGTGTCCTCTATGTACATACACAAAAAGGTTGATCAATGTGTGATGTAGATAGCAGCCCGAGTCAGATATGCGAGGAGAACTCTGACATTTGGTACCTATCGACCAACCCCCTCCGTGACATTTTGGGTCAGGAAGTAGCGGTCTCGGATTCTCCACTCTTTCGGATGGTAAAAACGCCGAGTGACCTCAAACGTAGTATTGTATGGCCTTTCCAATGCTTGTAGACAAGATTCATGGTGCTTTTAGCAAGGTTCCGGAACCCAAAATGGAACACACAACCAACGTATGATAACTGATGGCTGAGACGGGTTGGTGAATGGTTCGGCTGGTGGTACAGTTAGGCAGATTGGGCACTTGATAAATCGTGAAAGCCTCCATGTGAGTTAGTCTGAAATCAAGCAGCAGACTCTGCAGTGAAAAATGGGCGAGTTTTTGAAGATGTTCATTTGTAACCAACACAGCTTGGCAGACATGAATGCTTCGTATCATCTGTTTGGATTTTGTTCGTCACTGGTACGCATCGATAAAGAAGCGAAGTATAACATGTAGAAACATTTACATTAGAGACCTAACATATCAGTCCAAACGAAACCGCGTCTTTTTGCATTTTCAACTTAGAGTTAATATTTCGCACATCATCAACAACTGTTACCAAAGATGCTCTCTCTTTGAGTTCCATATATCTACAACATTTTAGAACATTATGATCCTTCGAGCAATCACCAATATATAGTTAAACATTACCATAAGTCATTTACAATGTGCACACTCCTTTAGCGATAGCATGGCATTTTTCCTTCCCATGTTTATTTACCATAGGAGTTCTTTCTCATTTCTACATGATGCGCGGTGGATTATGACTTATCAAACACGCAGCGTAATTGACTGTATGAATCTTCTGTTTCTCCACAGGGTGCCTCTGTGATCCGTATGCTGCGAAGTTTCCTCGGGGAGACAGACTTCCAAACCGGCATCACAGTACGTCCTACGACTTCTTTTAATTCAACACTGTTGATTAATGGGATTGGCTACAACGACGTTGAATAATAATCTTATTAGAAACTCTACGGGGACAACAGTGCTCGCCGAGTATTAAAGGGGATAAAGAGTCGGTGCTTTATTATATCATGTACGCCATACGTCTGTGAACATTATCAGTTCACCACGTGTAAGCGATGTTAAGATATGAAATATTGATATTTGCACTTCACAAAGTTGCAGTCAGAAAGTTCAGACACATATATCATTGCTGGAAGCTATTCATCATACTTCCATGTGGTGTGTTGTTTAGATTATACATTTACTCCAGGGTTTAAAACGTTTCCGATTTTACCAATATGCTTTGACGTAAACAAATGAATCAGTTTAGAAGGGTTTTCCAGATAGTGACTGAGGTATAGTATGTGTCAAGTTATATGTTATTTATCTTCCTAGTCTTACGAAAATAAGTCCGTAAATCTACTATCGCATCACTATTTTTGTATTTTGCAAAGATCATCAAAGTGCCTCAAAACTTGATTGACAGGTATCCTTATCTTTCGGAGAGATCTAGATTGCTCTATCAACATGAATGTATCTTTGTGACGTTTTTCGCTGGAGTAGAATTCCCAACGCTCACCAATTCCATCCCACATTGCCCTGGACCTCATTCCAACCACCAAGCCAAATGCCAAGGATGGGGTCACGAAGGAATGCAAACGGCCACCTTAGCGAGAACGGAAAATTGCGAGGTCGGAAAAGTTGACTTTTGCTTGATTGAACCTATCAAAGAAGTTAATAGCTAATCCCCGCACTTGTCAACTTCTATCCCTCCCTTACAGCAATATCTGACGGAGTTCTCCTACAGCACTGCCCGAACGGATGACCTGTGGAGCGCACTTGGGGCGGTAAGGTTGTAAAAATCATCTAAAAGCCATCATTGTAGACATTTTCTTACAATCCTCCCGTACTACTCTCCATTTAGTGGCGTGAAAAATTTCCCATGACACCCCGCTGATGAAGCATCATGGGAAATCGACAAATGGTGTGGTTTTGGAAAGGTCAAAATCAAAATGGCGGAATTCTCGAAAGAGTAAGAAAAACTACTCAACTGGTAAATTTCCTCATGTCCAAATGCAAAGTATATACCAGCGAGTATTGACGATGAATAAGTTTGGATCGACTTGTTGAAGAGTCAGTCGATAAATACTTCAAATGAGCTTAGCTATGTTAAATGAAGCGAGAGGAAACCCACCACAGTTTTATTGTTACGGTATCCATATTTAAAGCAAAAGTTGCTGATAATTCATTTGTCACAGAGTCTTTGATGACGAGTTAGTCAGACGATGATAATCAGTTAGGCAAAATGACAGCAGTACAGAGCTTCTCCATCATCACATAGCTACTTAGCTAGTGCCATTCATTTTGTATTTCACCCACAATAGAAAATGAGCCCCTACACAATTCGTGTCCGTACTTTGGGATATAATTAATACTTCCGTTAAATATGCTATCACTCACTGTAATATTTTGTACGTTCTTGTCGGAACCATTCCTATTAATTTGAATGGCTTAGGTGTACGTTTTCTATAGTCTGGCTTACAGTTATACGTCTTCAGGATCTGAAATCTACGTGATCAATCATTTTTAGGCCAGTGGTGAACCGGTCAAGCAGATCATGGACACTTGGACCAAACAGATGGGTTTCCCGGTCGTACACTTCCGCAACACGAGCTCGGGTCTGCTGGTCACTCAGGAACGGTGTCTGGTAGACCGGACAGCTGACACCAGCGACAGCCAATACGACTCACCATACAAGTAAGTTCGGTTAGCCTGTTAGAGCCATTCACTTTAACCATGGTTTATAGTGGAGCTAGTAGACTAGCCCCTGTTCTTGTGTGGCCCAAGTGCTATAGAAACGGAGATAGGCACCGCCTTATACACAGTGTATCCTGAGGGAAGAACTAAATTCTAAGTGGTTCTTTTATACAACACCGAGGAAAGGGGCAAATGCCATGGCCTTCCCAGAAAGCATAGATAACCGTTAGGTAACCGTCAAAATTGATCCTAATTGTGTGCCGCTAAACGCAAATGACGATTTGTTGGAAATATTCAAAGCATTGTTTTAAGCTGACTCTCACAAACTTTGTTCAAAGACATATATGAGCCTCATTCATTCATTCATTCATATATGACGTACACACATGTACATATATATGTTGCAGTTATACGTGGTCCATCCCGCTATCGTTCTACCAACTGGAAACTAAAGACAGCCCATGGAAGCAGGTCATGGATACAAAAGAAGGTACTAGTAACCATATCTGCTTAAAGGTTTGCCATTTCCATCTTTCTAGCATTACATCACATGAATTACGGTAGTTACTTCAAATACCAGGGAAATAGACGGAAATTTCGATACGTCAGAAACAGGCTAAACAATGTACCAATTGTCGTGGCCATTACAAGTTGGTACTGTCCGACCAATGTTTGCAGGCACGTCATTACCACACCTACTTACTACATCTCATGCCATTGGCTGTTGCCGCATTCAATACTAAATGTACTTGATAATCGTACGAAGACACAAAACAAGTCGATGTCCTCTAGCGAGCTTCGCACGCGATCTAACTGAAGGATTGATATATATATTTACCCTGTTATTGTGTTTGTACCGCCACAGTTGTTATAACAAATTGGGAACCAGATTCGGCAAAGAAGTGGATCATCGGGAATGTGAACCGATACGGTTACTACAGGGTGACGTTTGACGATGACGTCTGGGCCGCGGTGACGCAACAACTCCAGGACGATCACCTGGTTAGCAGTCATGTCTTGTTGTGCTAAGAAAACCATGTAGAAGAGTGGTTACGTAAAGTGAATATACTGTTATGCATCACAATTACGAAGGCCCACAGCGACGACTTTCGTCGCCTGTGCGCAGGGATGTTTCATGGCCTACAGAATGCGCTGTCGTCGTTGTGGGCCTTCGTAAACAATAATCTACAGCTTATTCCGAAGATGGGGTGATACTATTTAGTAAAAGCGACCCATCTACGAGATTGCAGCATTGCATTTTTGCTAAAAGCTATATTGGTAATGTTCATGTAATGTTGAGTGCTGAAATGCCATCCCGAGGAGATACTGTTTTTAAGACGTAAATGTACAACCTTATTTCGTCTACAGATGTTTTCGGCCGCTGACCGTTCTGGACTCCTCGACGATGGGTTCGCTCTGGCACGGTAGGTCAAAAGTCATCACTTGAGCGCAAGGATTTTTTTAGCTATACAGAAAAGTAGGTGCATATAAAGGTCTATTATAATCATGCGGCTATTATTAAAGCCAAAATGATTCTGTATATAGAAAACAGTTGATACATGACACGCACACAAAAATGATGTTCCTTTTATTTTGTAGCGGTGGTTATCTGACCTACTCGGTGGCTCTGGATCTGACTAAGTACTTGGACCAGGAGGAGGGGTTCCTACCGTGGGACACCGCAGTCTCGTCCCTGTCTAGTGTCACCAACCTGCTGGAGAATACAGACCAGTTTGATGCCTGGAAGGTGAGATAGACATACACTGACGATCTGCAGAGACGGCGGGCGATATAAACTTCCTGGCACGTTTGACCAATTGTTGACGTTACGTGTTTGTAAGATCACGTGATCTAGGTGATGGTAACTTGAATGGAATTTCCTAGGAAGACTGCAGTATCACTGTCAAAAATTCATGATTTCTTTAATCAACTTTCAAATGTTCGGAATGATTCTGTTTTGATAATTATTTCAACCTCTCTGTTTGGATGTTTGAAACATCTCTAACGATACATAGTTATGATGTGGTCTATTTATATGCCTAGAATTACTGCAGAGGCAAAGTCCGGTCATTGGCAGACACGTTGGGATTTAGGGAAGGAGGGACACATCTTGAACAGTGAGTAGTTCTGATAGTTGTACAAACACAGTACACAAATACACACACACACACAAGCACATACATACACACACACACACACACTACTTGGAAACCTTGCTGAAATCCTTTTTATATACCTGTTGCCTTAGACTTCAACGTTCAAACGTCTTGAGTTTTGCCTTGAGGACTGGCGACACGAATGCCTTGAACAACGCCTCCGCCTTCTTCCAGCGATGGCTACAGGGTGAAAGGTAAATATGAACCCAACGCGTCGACACCGAGTGTGTGTGTTGTATTCTCAATCCTACATCTATTTACATGTATCTACAACTTTACATATTTGTTCAAATCTTACTACCATGTACGCGTGTTGTCAAATTGCCGTACTACTATTTTCCTCAGCGTTCCTTCGGCTTTCCGGTCGCTAGTGTACCGATATGGCATGCAGCAGGATGGAAATGAGGCAGCATGGAACTACATGTGGAACAAGTACAGCACGGAGACACTAGCGCAGGACAAGA
The DNA here is from genome assembly GCA_013266295.2 of Branchiostoma floridae x Branchiostoma japonicum. NCBI lineage: Eukaryota > Metazoa > Chordata > Leptocardii > Amphioxiformes > Branchiostomatidae > Branchiostoma > Branchiostoma floridae x Branchiostoma japonicum. The sequence continues at coordinate 4,525,596 of CM023837.1, read as the reverse complement.
TACGTCTTCTCTACGGGCTGGCATTCGTCCCTGATGGGGCTCTTCTCAGCAGGTTAGAACCATTGAATATTCAAATATTCCTTATGCCAATCAAAGTGCTCCTTCTCATGCGGCTCCGAAACGACTGTTATCTCCTGCTAGAGGACAGTTCAAGACCCACGTATCTTTGTTACATAACAAGCCAAAAATGCTGTGATGATTGTCTTACATGATTGTCTGTTTTCACGTGACATCATCCATGTGTCTGCCGCCATGTTGGTGTCCCTATTTACATTTCGGGGAAAAACGAGCGTTTTCGGATATTTCAGATCACTTGACCCACTATCAATGTGTATACAGCTCAAAGAAGTGAATACCAGAATGGTCCCTGAATATTGTGGATGAAGCACTAAAATGCTTGAGCTACGAAGCATTGAAATGCAAATAGGCTCACCAACATGGCGGTCAGCTCTTGCCTACGTCACTGATATGAAAAGTGAGTAAAATGCACTAACGTTATACTCATGAAAAAAGTATCATTCAGTAAATGCCTACGCGAATTACACTGGTGTGCTAAACTAATAAAGCCTTGTCGTTCCAGGTTGCTTGAGTACAGCATGGACGAGAACTACATCCGGAGTCAGGATTTCTTCTCGGCCGTTACCTACGTCTCCTACACCTCACTGGGCCTGCCCATCGTGTGGGACTGGGTACGGGAGAAGTGGCCAGAGCTGGTCAACAGGTAGCCTGATTAAATAATGCTTCTTGCAGTCCTTCTGCTCACCAGCCCCCAGAAGTTTGATCGATCGCCAACGCATCTAAATCAGGACGACATCCTAATCCTGTCGATTCATACATACATGCATATGCTAGCAGTGGACCATGTCAGACTTTGAATTGTCAGTTGCTATGGGTTTAAAGACTGTTACATTAACATTGGTGGTAACAGGTGTGAAGCGACAAAGCAAGATACCTATAAGAATACAATTCGATCTTTCAAACAAATATACAGATAATCCTGGCTCTCTGTGTTTTGCCTTTCAACTCCTAAGTTGACATTTGATATGAAATCGATATCATAACTTTCTATGTTACAGGTTTGGCTTGGATTCTCGAGCCCTGGGTCGCCTCGTTCCCAGTATCGTCTCGGGTTTCAGTACTGATGCCGAGCTGCAGGAGGTAAGGGAACGAGATTCAGCAACTAAATGTAATGTTACTGTCATAACCACAGTTCTTATTAATAAGTTTGAAAATCAACAATTACTTCAGTGGTATCATAAAAAAACTAGCTATGTAATGGATTAAAGTATAATTTTCCAACACAATGGCAAAATGGAACTTAATCATATTTTGGAATGAGCAGCCATCACTAAATAGAGACGGGGGACGCCATAAGCATTCTGTAACTTTAAATCTACTACTCAACGAGTCACGTGATATATCTGCATAAAATGAAGTCATAGAATCGGAGTATTTCTTCTTCCTTGACAAAGATTGGTAGTATTCAGTCGAAAAGTTTAGTTCGTCTCATAATCACTTCTACCAACACAGAGAAACTTTCGAGCGATTAAAAATTTGGTCCGTTTTGCTTGGTAACAAACTTTCTATTTTCCCGAAGGTGCTGGACTTCTTTGCCCTGTATCCAGAGGCCGGGGCAGGCGCGAGGGGCCGGGAACAAGCATTGGAGAGGATCCGCAGCAACATTGCCTGGCAGAACGCCAACTTAGACCACATTAAAAACTGGCTGCAGAATAACAGTGCTCGCTAAAGCAGGTCCAAAATACATAGGTGGTATCTTTGCGAAATCCGAAGTGCCTTTCAGGAATGTGTCAGGAACTAACTGTATCAACAATGTCATCACAAACTCTTAGATTGCTAGGAAGTCCTTTGGTATTTTGATACGTGGAAACACACAAAATAATTCATTTGTATTCTATGCAATTTTTGACACGTTTCCTATACGCTACAAACAAGCATAGATCGGTGTGAAATGTCACATAAGTAATTCAAATCAATTATCTACTTTTTGTGATGAAGTGACTTTCTTGTAATTAGTTGTAGCTGCAGGGAGTATGAGATGTGCACACCAAAGGCAGATGGTGTGCCTTACCTTTGTACTACTTTTTCTCCGCGACGACTTGTATTTCATGATCAAACAGTACATAAGTGTCAAGAGATGACAACTTTGATTCAGTTTTAGAGAACTATGTTGGATGAACGGCTATCAGTGACATCTAGATGAGTTAGGCGTTGTGAGATATACACCAGCTGTAAAAAGGCTTAGTTAGGGATTAACAGAGATTCATAATATTCACAGAAAGGATGTTAACGTTGTGCTTTCAATGTATAGCTATCAGGGAACTGATTTTCTTGAAAATGTATGCTATGAGCTTAGTGTATCTTCTCAAAGACAGCCGCAATTTCTTGAAGTCGGTGGATCTGTTTGTAAGGCCTATTGCTCCCTTTGCTCTACTATTCATTGAAAGTGCTGACCTCATAAAGAATGAAACCCGAAGTAAAACATTTCGCGAACGCTCCTAAAGGTAGCAGTCTACGGTTGAACTATGTATGATCTACTTTGGGTTGCAACGTTATTCGATCGGACATGGTGCTTTCTGACCTTACCCATCCTAATCACAATGCTATTGCCATCAGCTCTATACCCAGCAATGTAGACAAGAAATCGTTTCTCGTGATTTGTGTTAATTGTTTGAGGAAGAGAGGCTATAAAATTTTACTGGCTGCTAATTATAGTCCTTTATAGACTACGTAACCAGGTCATGGGCCCATATATTTACGCCTGGATCATAACGCGTTCATGCTGTCTACCTCTTCGCCATTACTTCCGGGGAAGGAAATATTGTTTTGCGTGGTTGTGTCGCGGGTTGTGTCTCTGTCCTAATTGCTTCGGTTACAAGATGGGTGGGAGGTGATTTTGACAGATGATTGATAGGAAGGTCAAGCCTAAAGGTGACCTATGACTTTTGATTCCCAGTTTGACCCCTTCACCGACAACGTCATTGTAAACATTTCTGCAGCTGGTGTTTATCTTCGCTGTTATGTGAGCTTTTCAGCTATCTTTAGCACTAGTATTCACGTGATCATTTGGGAGACGTTTTAACAGGTACTCATCAGTAGGGGCAAAAGAAATTTCGATCAAAGTAAACGCCATTATGCTCCTAGCCAATCAGACTGCAGGATTCTATGACCAATACATGAGTGGACAGAAGACCACGGTAACGTTTACATATACATGACAGCCTGGGGTTCGCCGTAGGCCAGATATCCTCATAAAAACAACTATCGCAGAGGGATACGATACAATGCTTCGTTGGGTTACCTCTGGTAGAGTTAAAAACTGTGTAAATGACCTTAGATGAACTGAAGGAGTCTCTCCCTTTGAGGTGATAGGGAAAAACAACACAAAAGTCGTCCGTTTTGTAAGCATGACATCTAATCTTATCCATGGTGACAGGCCATGGGACACCTCGTCACATGTTTTGCCCCAAAAGAAATCAATGCTGCATCTCAGAAATTGCACCCGGCAACCAATTCCTAAAATTGAATCGTAAATTTTGTTGGCCATTTTTCAGGAGCAGCCCTGGGCAGACATGCTTACTGTCTGTGTTTATAGAAGCGTTCCATACTGACCGTCGCTGGTCCTACAGACCACGCTACACGTAGTTTTCCATACTACCCATGGGATCGATAAAATTTCAATTATGTCATTGTTAGTGAAGGACGGGTTGATACCGGAGGATTACCTCGGATTTGTTGAGGTAGCCTTACACACACGTAAAAATTAATCAGAGCCAACTGTCGCGGCTCATTTCTGCTTGAGGTATCAGGCCAATTTATAACGGGACATCAGACGACAGTGGGCTGGTGCTCGTATTTTACATTGATTGTTTCATCGCGTCGGCCAATAAATCGACTGATGTCATTAGGAGATGGAAGTGTGGACGAACTTTGGTAACAGGGGCGGGGTTCCAAAATTGTCCTCATGTTAAACGGGCCTCGTGGAAAATTTTACAAGTTACCAACCATGCATGGGTTTCGGTTGTCTATTATTCCAATGCCTTCGCAAAATGAGTGGGTTAATTTGCAAGCAACATTGGAAGCAGTCTTATTTTCTTTGTCAATGGATATACACAGTTGTTTTCTTTTTGAAAATAAGATAATTACACAAAGAACCGTACGATACAGTTCATAAACAATGTTGATTTGAAAATATCTAACAACAACGCAGGTACTTCGTTAGAGTCCTCATAGTTTGGAGGACCAGGTTTTAAAGATTTGCTTGATAATCTCTTCTCAAGACGGGCACAGGATCCATCTATTGATAGTTGGTGCTACTGTCGGACCAAATCTAGGAACTGGCTTGTACCTCTATTTGTGTCATCCAATCTAATTCCAACAAGTAGTGGCCAATATTCCCTTACAAAAAATCAATTCAATCTCATGAATATAACAAGGCGCAATGCCATGACGTGCACCATCCTTCCATTTTTTTTCTGTATCCGTGATTTTCTAAGAAACTCAGACGAGTCTATACTCCCAGGTCTCCGGATGTTTTAGAATCACTGGTTAATGGCTCCCCGCATGTACCCTTGAGATCGATAAAAACGCAACTATACCAATGTTAGGAAGGAATAAATAGATACTTAAAGGATTATAGTGGATTTGGGGAACTAGCCAGGGACACGAGTAAAAATTAATCAGCAGAGACTGTCGGGTTCAATATAGTCTACATGTTCTCTTTATTGATTATATACACCGGCCGGCTGCTCAGGATATATTACTATAATTAGATAGGCCAATATTCGTGAGCGAAGGCAACATAGAATTTATAAACACGCACTCATCATGTTGTTGTCTATCCTTCATAGATACAGTAAGATAGATACAGTAAGCATATCTAATGAAATTGGGCGTTGTGAAATGATTGAAAAGCCAAATGTGAAGAGGTACTTTAGATGACTCTTTTAGACGTGACAGAGCAATGTGTTTTCCAATTGGTTGAAGCATTGGCAATTGAGAGACGTTACATACATAACATATTCCAATTGTAACAAGTTATTTTTGGGGTGGGGGTGGGGGGTGTAAGTGCTCTTGAAGAGAAGTTGCTATTGCGACCAAGTTTGGAAAGTAATGAAAGGTGAGAAAGAGGACAGGATCTTTTGCGACATTCCATTATCAAGAATTGATTAAAGTTTATCAGTTTTATTTAGTGTATGAAGAAAGAAAACTCCATCACTACTAAACATGGTCACCAGGCTGGTTTGGCACTAACCTTTCACCTTTGACCCGAAATGACCTTCAGTTCTTCCACGCAAGAAAAGTATCAATTTTATGTCAACAGACGTTTTTTGATGCGGTTTCTGAAAAAAATACCAGTAGTCAAAACTTTTGGGGCAGTATTTGGCAAAATAACAGCGGATAGAAATTATAACGACAAAGATAGATTGCCTCGGTTTCGTCACAGGAGCTTCAGCAGTAACTGTCATGGCGGTAAGTACAAACTTCTTTGTCTCCTGTCATCGAAAACTGTCGTTAGACAATCGTACGAACAGATGGATAACTTGTATGAAGTCTAGACTACATGTAATGGTCACTCGACGTACTCCTGTTGATCAAATGCCCCAGCAGTTGCCAGTGGAGTCAATGTTTCTGTAGTGTATATCATAACACTGTGTGATATGGGGGAGGGGGTTTCCAAGTACAGAGGTGTAACTTCAAACCCATGACTCATTTTGGTAACAATCTGAGCTTTTGACCTCCTGTCGTTCTGCCTGTCAACCTTCCCCATTCAAGTGTTGTCAACCTACTCTTTCCGGAGAGACATACCCACAGCTCAGCCACCCGAAACTTTCTAAGAGTTTAGAAGACAATAATCAATATTTCGGTCACCGACCAAGTGTTAAAGCTATGTTTTTTTGAGTTATTCAAAGTTCAAAAAGTCGATAGTTTTTTGCCCTACGAAATGACACAGTGTCTTTTGAAACAGAGATGAACTTTTTTTTTACTTTTCCCAGTCGTCATGCAGTTCTTTTCATTATTCCTTGAAAATATTAACACATCTTTTATTGTCTATCGATTTTGCAGTTTAGCTATACGGTGTCAGTCGGTCAAGTGATAGCAGCGAAAAGGCCAAAGGTTATAACATTATTGTGATGATAAAGTACATGTTTTATTATGTGTCAGTTAGAGTGTCACAAAGCAGCACTTATGGTGCTCTATTATGACCTTTTTCAAGGAAGTTTGAAAATTGCTCAGGATATAAAACGCGTGTAATTGAATTTTAGGTTTCTCCAAACCTTGAACTTCTATACATGTTTTAGGAGTAGTTTCTTAAACTCTAATTGGGACTGTCTTTTTGTCCCTTGTAAGAGTAACTCAAGGCAGAAAACGATTGGCTTACATAGACGCTTTTTTTTTTTTATCTATGTCAGCTCTCACTCAGCATTAGCAGCCGGACTGCCTAGACAGAACGCTGTCAAAGTTGTGCGCTGAGGAAAGAATTTACTTCACATTTGAATCTTTGTCTGTCCCTGATCTTAGCGATCTCCCTTGGAAGACTGTTCCAGAGCCTAACAGTTGTTGGTACAAAAGTTCTCATATGACTGTTGGTATGGGAGACAGGGACCACCAGAGTGTTTTCGTGATGGGATTTTGACTGGCGTGTCACCCGCCAATTTCTAATTATTTCAAGTTTCAAGTATCTAATATCTCTTCAAATAAGATTATTTGGGGTTCTCCGGTGAAACGAGTGTCATTTCGTAAAAGACGCTGTCCCTCGTTGTCAAATGAAAATAACAGGCAACCAACTATAGTAGTTTAATGACCAGGAAGAACAACAGCATGTACGTATGTGTTATGCAACATCAACAAAGACAAGAGTGATGTTCTCTGTTTACTCCAATCCCAAACGACGTACCATCATCCATTGATTTATGTGCGTAACATATGGAAACGATGGGCCCTTCCCTTGTCCTATAAAATTTTATTACATATAGCAATAAACTAAAATTGGTGCTGGCAACGCACGCGATGTGCCAGGCTTCACGTGGCAATGCTGAAGACGCATGGTTCTTCCTGCACATGACATTGCTTGATTTATTGAAGCCCGTACGGTTATAATAGATGACAAAGGCTTGCTTGGCTAACAGTCATCAAATATTCCCTTATGAATGGTGGTAATATCATTAGCCAAAGCGAGCCGCGCCACGGTTACCTTGATTGATCTGGCCGAGTGTCTTAGGCTACGTACCAGATCTAAGGTAATCCTTTTGTATCAACATGTATTTGCCTAACAGCTGCATAATTGAAATCTCAACGATCGTGGGCTTGTACTGAACCAGGGTAAGGAAGGTGAGCCAGGTTAACATTAGGCTCAGGAGACAAAGCCAAAACGGACCAGAAGGGCTTCCAAGAGGAAATGGCTGTGTACAATTTACGATTCAATTTGAAAACGGCTCGCGGGGACCATTTATGAAGTGCGGCACTGATTTCTTTCGGGAGGGGATATTGATCAAAGCTCTGCCCTATTTTCTGTCCGTTGAGATTAGATGGCATTGATTCAAAGGCATATGCACCGGCAGAGTATAAAGGACACTATCTGTTTCTCAGTAAGGCGGGTAAAACGGTTATAATCATAACTTCATGAGCTCCAGTAACTCTGAACGTTTCTGGACACCAGCTTTTGTGATAAGCCGCAACAATGATTACATATCGTTCAATGATTTTGAGGACTGAATATCACATAGAAATACGGTCTCTTACATACGTTTCTAGCATATCTTTCCTTCATTGTTTCCTATCTAATTACATGTATAAGTTTAGATCGTGAGGTATGATACACATGCACATGCACCCGTAGATGCACGGGTCGTGGTCTTGCAAAAATGACTGTTTCTACGACATGAATATCAGAAATGTCTAGAAACAGACTGATTAAGTCATGTTCATGAAGATTATCAACGACTCAATCATTATCTATGAGAAACCTGTAGTAAACTACGAAGAAGAATGCTGATTTCCCCCAAGCAACAGTACCAATGTCCAAACTGGTAATTGTTGTCCATGTTTTACGGTTTCTTTACATGATACTCTATTCACCGTAATTATGATTAATGGCGGATAGAAGTTCCATTGCTGATATTCTCGTCTGTCTTTATTTCATTCTTTGTACTTCAAGGCCACTAACGCTGTGATTCCCAAAGGAGTTGTACTTTTGAATGTCGAATTCTGAATGATCAAGGACGTGGTGTCTTTAGAACAGATGTTAATCCATCACCCCATAGCATCTTTCATGACAGGAACTGTTCAACCGTAGCCGTAATGCAGTTATATCTACTTTATCTACGTTTCTTTTTCCCCAGCTGTCATAAATTCATGTCAAGTGATTGTATGGCGTCAAAACTAAGGGAGGTGGGGTCACATGAAAACAGTATCAGTCATATGAACTGATACTGTTTATCATGTTGACATGCTCTAAATATGTTTCCAACGACAAAGGACATACTCGCTTCGTTCCATTCATTGTATGTGCCAACGGTGACCGAAGCAGCGTACAGATGTATCAGTACATTTGACCTTCACTACTTTAACCTTTAGTATAATTTTGTTTGGTGTAGATATATTGGGCCCTTCATTTTGAAAATCATTCAAATGTACCGGCAATGTTAACTCAAATAAGAATGCTGCGTAGCATAGGGACTGCAACAAATAATCATCCAACATGGTGGTAAATGTGTACTAGGTCAAAAACTCGTTGTCACAATTCTATCACCCACAGAGAAAAAAACCCTTTCAAACCTCTGCCTTTTCCTCCGTCATCAACAATGTAGTGAATTCTTAATGTCAGCCTATAAGTGTAGATATTACGTTGACGTTGTCTTAGGTGTAATATACCTATGCAGTTTATAACGAGAAATCGGAGATTTCAATCCTCCGGCCAATATTTTGTTTCTTTGAACTTCTCTGTTAACGATGTCTATGGATTTTTCCACTGGCACCCGGCCAACAGGCAACTGCGAACTTCCTGTTGACTCTCCGCCTGCTTCTGTGACCCCGTTTCCTGCGTCTGACCTTTTATGGTCTGTAGTGAGGCAATACAACCATCCACGTGTTGTCATTCAGATCCTGAATTCCTGTAAACGACGGACAAACAGACACACCAACCCACAGCTGAGCCACCCAAAACAATACCTCCGTATCCAGAGGTAATATAACAGTCTGATGTATTGGAACACAATGATGTGACACCTCAGCTGAATACGCCTGAAACCGTAACCGTTTGACTGTGTGGAACATAATTTGTGAAGTGTTTTATTGTTGTGGTTATTCGGAGGATTATTCTATCATTACCCGTTAGTAAGAACCAAGTGTTACGAGTACACGACGAGAAAATCAATTCTTGAGGAAATTGGCTCATTGAATTATTGCAACCAACTCTCCAAGGTATTCCAGATACTCTACCCGCATACATGTAAAATCAAGCGCCCCTTTAGCTTATATAATTATTGCATCGCTTCAAGGGGATGATGTGATCTACGAGCTTTTCTTTCTCAAATCATTTAGAACAATTCCTACGCCCAGCATTGGCTCTTCTCTCATTCTCTCTCTCTAATTTTGTCACATATTCTCTCTATCTTTCGATGTTTCTCACTCTATCGATTGGTCGATGATCAAATTGAACATATTAATTGCCAATGCTTCTGGAGCTACTGGAGCTACTTTGAACTGTGGTATGTAAGTTAAACATGATGCGTGAAAAATGATGCATGCGATCCAACTATTGATAATACGATCAAAGACTAACATGAGTTGAAATCGTCTGTGCCGAAAGTGTTTCAAACACCCCCACATACAAAAAAAGTATACTATTTTCAGAATCGATCTCTCTAGCCTGGCTACCCTACGGGCGAATACGTTCAGGCAGTAAAGCTAATCCCAGAAAATCCTCCTGATTTCTCCCTAGGGTAGAATCTAATCCCGTCAATAAAACACCGGAGGCGTCACACCTCGCCAACGGGAGAAGTGTCATCACACTCCAATACGAGTCGTATATTTATGGGAAGCACATTGCCGCTGAGCTAGAAACATAGAAATGAAGATTCATCTGTTTCCGTACGTCGTGCAGTACGCTGCAATTTCTGGCATCTTGTGTTATCACGAAGTCGTGATGGTAGAATTAGCTTCATCAGTGTTATATAGGCTGCTATTAAAATCATAGATGAAGTTCAAAGCTGCGTGTACAGTACTGCAATTACAGCGGAAAAGTTGTCGTTTTGTTGCGTTTTGCATAAAACATTTTTATCGACGTGTAAAGGTTCATTTGGTTGAATATTTTATCATTCCGATATAGCCTGAATACAGATATTTTCGGGTGTTCATTGAGCATTGCCAAGTGTCCAACTGGTCTCAGCCAGTGTGTCCATATGCGGTCATTGGCCTTCTATGCTTCGCCTGTTACAGCGTAACTAGTGGCCCCAACAAGATGGATGATATGTCGTTGTGTTATAGAATATTTTTGAAGAGGAGCTATATTTTTCGAGATGGTAGGCAGTAGTTATCTGCAATCGTAGTCTTACAGCTAAACTAGCTATATAAAGATTAATTGTAAACCTGACATTTAAATGTTCCAAACTTCAAAGAATCTGTAAAAGAACCCGTCAAACGTTAACTTAATATGAAATGAAATAGAAAATAAAACGAAACGAAACACACAAAAATGCACATCCCCGTTTATTGATATTTTGTATCCTCATCTTGCATCTACATTAACTGGGAGGTGGATATCGGACATGTATGATAGATGACTCCCCTAGCCGACGTTGGTGTAAGTGGATCAATTATTATCGCCATAAGATTAACTTATGACGGAAGGAGATTTGATGCCCCGTGTTGCCACAAAGTAGGGGGATTTTCCACGATCACTGATGATTACTGATCTGTGGAAGTGTTAATCTTACTTTAACGATAAGGAACTTGTTCCCCAACCGTCTTATAAGATTTGGTAGATTGTCTCAACATTGGGCACTTCATATCTATTGTATTACATGTACCGTCAGAAAAAAGTGAACATATCACCAAAGAAGCATTAATGTACTTCGTGTAACCCACATGATTGCTCTATCTAAACCACGCCGTACAAATAATCAATTAACTGCATCTAACAATGTCTGTATGAACATTGGACCCCAATTGTTATTATTTTTTTTACAATATGTGAGGTCAATTCTGCCCACGTAATTTCCTACAGTTGGTTGGAGTAAGGCCAAATGTGACAAAAACAATCCAGACGACCCGATTGACACAGTCACGCCTGCTCAAGCAGTGCAGGCTTAGCCAGGCGTCGCGCCATCTATAACCGAATCCAACATTCAGTGAGCACAATTAATATCATTAGAATTCTGCAGCAGGACGTCGGCTAGAATCAGCATGCAGTCGTTAAATCACATTGGTTTTCACAAGGATCCCGGTTTCCTTTCATATAAACCAATTTACTTAAAGTTCTTGGATGAACGAAAACAATATTGGATCTTATTACTGCACTCCGTGGGGCCGTTAAGATGAATCTAGCTCTTATATTTCACCTTGTGAGGACCACGGTTGACTGACTGTACACCATCCCGGTAATCCGGTGTATCATTGGGGATGATCACATCGATTATTCTTATCAAAGTAGATCTGGTTAAAACGGTTACAAAGCAGAACCTACTGGATGGATGTGGCCATAATAGTTCATGACAGAAATTGCATTACCCAAGTTCATTGTTATATATCAAATCCGAATCGTAATATTTTGTCGTGAAGTTCTATTCTCCTCACATTTGATGATGCATGTCTGACTCTGTGTATGTTGTTTCATCGTTAAGATATTGTTTCGATGCATCGTTTTGAGAGCGTGTCCTCATTTGATATTACATAAATCATCAAAAGAATTGAAATTTGTATAATTGATGATTCAGCTAATTTCAGTCCTGAAAGATGTTGATTAGATTAAGTCACAATAAAATGGGCTAGTATCAATAAAGACGACTGAAAATCAATCGTACCAAATGCTGGACATATCGGAGAGGTCGGCAGCAACTGTCTTCAGGCAGTTGTTCGATTTCAATAAGTGTTGCCGCGAAGGTTCATCTATCTTTTTGCTGACGCAAGATACTAATCTTCCTTTGATAAAATAACCCAACATTTCTGTCAACACCTTATATCGAAAGACTCGAACGTTTCCCATGGCCGCTGTGGAGTGCGGGACTTGCCGCAGCCGCTTAACTGGCAGAACGATCATGACAGATCTTCGGGAGAGCCATTCAACCAACCATTCTATTGCGCCAGGTTGAGGTATATCTGCAGACCATATCTCAACAAGCTGAGTGTATTGGGTATTTCATCGGAATACATTGAAATTTATTCAGCAGTGAAAAATCCAATGAACTGGCCAGGATTTGACATGATCTATGGAACCGACCTGATTCTGAAAGAGGTAGTTGTTTCAAGCATCGGGTCGAAGTTTTTGAAAGATGACTATGGCCCTAAGTTGGTTATGGGCAGCTAAGCTTTTCTTCCATAACCCTGTACAACACCATGACCTTCCCGGTAACCCTAGTCCATTCCATAGACAATGCAGTATCATAAATCAATGATAGTGGAGCGAAGAAACAGTTTCGATCGTCCGTCAGTATTGCTGGCGCCGTGATAACATTCTGATAATTCATATTGATACAAACTTGCTTTTATACTCAAACCTGATGAAGATTAAGCCCATATGTTTCTCCGTTCCCCGTATTCTCTTCAACCATTGCTCTGTTTGGAAGTCTGGTTGCACAGTTAGGGAAGAGGAATTTTAAAAGAGTAAAATTGAAATTGTAAATCAACAGTTTCGTTTTGTACAGTTTTGGTGTCTACTGTGCAGCAAAGTAACTATCTATATCTTTTAGCACGCTCTACATTGCCATTGTATGTTGGTAACTCAATAAGTCTTGCCAGTCATAGGGACAAGACTCTTCGATGAATAATGTGGTTCTACTGTCTAACCGCTGAAATAGTCATATCTCTGTCTGGCTCTGCTTTCATGGAAACAAATGTACCAACCCGTTTCATTAACACAGCTCTATATATCCTACCTGTCAGCACATATAATTTTTGGCGCCCGGGTTGACCTTACACCAGCTTTAATTAATTTACCAGTGGGCGATAAGGCTGACATTTCTTCACCCTTGACACTTTGGCTTTCAGACGTGGGAGGAAGTAGCGTACATGAACAATTACGCTCGACCCTACGCTGACTGGCAAACATCCTCACCAACTCAAAGTCACCCCGATACATCTTGTCTTTCTTGTTGCTAAATCATGAACCCTTAATCTTACTTAACCCCTTAACGCCGACTGTAACTCCTTAGCAAGCCTTGGGATCAGGACGCCTAAATATGTGTACGTGGCGGAGGTCAAGAATACAAGTCTATCAAATCCTCAAGTATGACAGAAACTTACCAAATGTGAAAAACTATTACAGAATAATACCACACAGATAGAACATATCTCCAGTGACAGTTTGAGAGTTGGTAGCTGTCATTTCCGCATCGGTGCTTTTTAATCTCTGGTTGAGCTACAGGGCAAGCTAATAAACTTATCATGAAATACCACTCGCACCACAACTTGTTGAAAGCAAGCCATCCGTGTGGCAACGTGATTTCAGAGGGCAGTTATAACTTAAGTTCACATGTTAATACTCGGCTTCTCCGGTGGAGCCGCGCTAAGTCCTGTCTGCGAAGACGGGTTTTGAGGGGATTTTGTCATTTCGTACACGTATGAGTGACTTTGATATGTTTTAAGCGCACAGAAATACATGGATTATATTACTTCTACTGGCGTAACTCATAAAACATGCTGTCAATACAGCCGTCGTGTTTGCTGCCGGGTATAGAACATGACTTGACCTATTCCAGCCGGGTCAACAGTCACAACCAAAGAAACGTCTCGTTTGTATTAAGCCTCTAAACCTGGTCAACATGTGACCTTCGAACAGTTTCATGTTCATAAAAAGGTTTTTCTCACCCTCAAGGTTATTTCCACATCGTTTATTCGACAGTTTAATGAACTGTCGTTTTTTAAATGGCAACAAGTTGTCATGACAGCATGAAATGTCAGTGTACAAAGTTGTTATGACTTTTGTATATTTTTAAAAGCAATATGAGGAAAAGTTATAAACCTTAAGTCGAATCATATACTTCTGCACAAGTAAGGATAATGTCTACCTTAAGCACGTTACCTTATCACTACGATTTGGCCTGCTATAAAATCAGAACTGGGATCGGATGTAACTTGAACTTGAACATGAAATGATACGTGACAAATATGTCTGCCTTGCTCACTTCAGGTTAATGTCAGTGTACACATTTGAATGAAAATATGTTCTTCAACGACACATGGAAGTATGGGAAATAGTATTCAATAGCCAGCAGTGGGTTTGTTGTAGGCAATATAGGTTATCAACCTGAAGGTGCTTCTCTGGTAGGAAACATATCATTTCATTTTCTAACTGGAAATGGCCGTTGTGGGTTATTATGAAAACAGAGTTTGAATGTGGATTTCAAATGGTCTATCTGGTATTTGTTTGTTGGGGGGGGGGGGCTAAAGTGAAACTCGTCTCTCTGTGTAAAATAAGATAACACGTCACATGAAGAGTTTTTGTGGGTGTTCCAAGAAGTGGTCTCGGCAAACACGTGTGCCATGATGTCATGTACGTAGACTTGGCCTTAGACTAACACTAACATTTTACCGGAAACCAGGAAAGCACCTTCCAGTGGTCCGCCAATTGCAGTAATCCGCCAATTAACACAAAGGTCACGGGCCCTTGACCTCCGTGGTCCAAAAATGGCGTCCACACGCCGTTAGCGCTGACATCCTGTCTCGTCTAAGCTTGGCGGCGTGTGTCAACTAGATCTTGATGTTTATGGAAGCTGAGAAGGTTGGGTTTAAGAGACTAACTCTGGCACCTTCCCTGATCTTCTCTGTTATCGGGGCATGTAGGAAGATGCATTGTGTTCATCCAGGCAGAGAAGGTCGCCCACATTGATCTCTCGCGATGCACCGCCCCAGCGGAGTAAGGTCATCCGATAACACCCACCCTTTGTGTGTGCCAAACCCGGGGGGAGACGCTAACTCCATCATCGCACTTTTGGATCTGTGGACCCGCTAAAAGATTACATCCTCCCCCGAGCGTCTATCAACGTCATTTTTCAATTACCGTAAAGCATCAGTCAGTCATATGACCAGAATCTACTCGCGTTAAGTTTTAGCACACAAGTTTGCCTCGTCACCACTTTTAAGTGGGCCAATGAACATTGTTATCGAGTTTCTCATTGTATCAACTTCATCAACATTCCGGAGTTCTGACCTCCATGGCCCGTTGTGGATAAGTGCATCGTTGGTGGCACACATGGTTTAGGCTCTTGGTAGTTGAGCTACAGCCTAACCAAGAGAGTTTCAGCTGCGCTAAAGAGCTTATGTCTTTTTAGTTTAATCAGCTTATGTCTTTCTATATCTATTTCTATATCTGAAAATGGTCTACGGTACAATTGTCGTGAAGTAAAGTTCATCCACGGGTAAGTAGAAGATCATGTAAGATTATAAACGTGTCTAGAAATATAAGTTAAGTGCTGAAGTAACTAACTGCTACTCGTGAACTCGAATAACGTATGTAAGAGACATCCATGTCCCCTAAATGCCCAACTATGTGTTTAGGAGATTATAGTCATATCTGTATTTGTATTTATTAAAAATACACAGACATACAGAAACAATACCCTGATAACCTAGAAGATCTTTGGAAACTGTAAAATATATCGACAGCCAAAGATGTCACTGAAACAACAATCCACAGTAGGACATTTGATGGAAAAGATGTTGTCGGGAGGCAATTAAGCCAATGGGCATTGAAAATCAATAAATGATCTTCTCTTTCCTTGTTTTCCCCAGAAGGAATCCTTCCGTTTGATTATAATGATGATGATCGTCCATCCTGGTAAAATGGGGTCAATGCGTTTTTCCACTTAAAGTTCTTCAAGGAATTGGATGTGTTTTTTGTTCTCTTGTGGATTGTCTACGGCCAGAGAATAGACAGACTCAGCACTCTTAGCCATGAGCGTACAGTCTATCATTCAGTTTGGAAGATATATGTTCATCTTTTGATGATAACAATTTAAAATATGAAACTTTTCAAATACTAGTAAGTAGTAAGTGCTTTATGGAGAAGAAATGACAAAATCTGTACGATCGGTTATTCAGATATATATCGACTATGTGCTAGGAAACAATTTTGCTGTGAACAACAATGTTCTCGTCAAAATGTTTCCTCTCTCAGCACCTTGACATAATGGTAGATTTAGAGAAATCCTTTGATTCACGGTTACACTCATGTAGTTTCCTAGTATGTGGATCCCGAGGAGAAAGAAAGGATGGTGCCCATTTGTAAGTAAATGTTAGTAGTATTTGATTCAATGCTTCCTAAAAGAGAACCCATTTGCGAAATGTATTAGCCAGAATGGGGCCCTTCGGCCTCGTAGAAATCTCTTCCAGTCGCACGGCGCAATATTATCACCGTGTTAATAACACCTGCCCCAGCCGTTACACGGCAATTATGGCTTTACGGTTTGAATGAAATAACCTCCGCGGAATCACTCCGCGCGCGGAAGGTCTTAATTGTTCGGGCGGCAGTCTGGAAAGGGAACTATTTTGCCTCTTATGAACACTTGCAGTGGTCCTTCAGAATGCCGTACACCAGTGAGCGATGAAATATTCAGAGCATAATGTGTAAAAAAAAAGATAAGCAGACCAAGCAAAAAATTATTTTTAAATCTCGTTAAGTTGAAAAATAAACAACACGTAAGTCAATGTAAATGTACTACGAATCACTGCATGCATAATATAAAGTTACATGCAAAGTTCACAGTTATATACAATGTAGTCTCTGCTAGTAGTCTTTGCTACACTTATTGGGTTGCTGGGAAAAGGTATAAATTGGCCAAACAGACTGAATAAGTAGAGGAGTTAGCCAGTTTACCTATGTGTAAAACCTTGTCTAACTCATCTATTTGGCCAATTTGTTCTATTGTTTTAGCATCCAAATGCGGTTGGCAGAGACCACTAGCTATCTCTGACAAGAAGGCACTGACAGAAGAACAGATAAAAGACACGTGCCTTCAAGGAATGATTCAATAGAGGTTGTCTGGGTGGGTGGTCGTGACATGGACCATTGCTGAGCCTACCATAAATATATAGTGTAACCAAGAATGCCGTTATCCTTGGTTGGCGGGCTTTCAGTCAGTAACAATGCGATGATAAATTATATAAATATCGAGTTTTATTATCAACAGATTTAAAGCAAGTGTTACAGTTAGGACTCTCTATATCTATTTTAAACTTGAACACAATTAATTAAGGTCAAGGCCTTTGGTAAAGTTGGAAGGCCACATTTCGTCTCAAAATAAATCCGTGTCCAAATCCAAAACCGGTGCGAGCTCGAAGGTCGGTGATCGGGTTTCACGTTGGCGCCAACGCCCCCTGGGGCCGGTTTACAAACTTCAAGGTCAAGGTCAGTTTTACAAACTTCAAGGTCAAGAGTCATAATTGACCACACAGTTTAGTGACTGCGGAGCATCTGTCTTCTTTCCAATACTAAACAGAGTGCTAAATGATGGTCATGTAAACTCCGCTTGATAATATACACCTACACCGCGAATGTTCAATATTTTGTCTGGCGAGGATTGCAATCAATGCATCACTTCGGGTATATGGAATTGTTTGTCAATAATGTAATGTAATTCCAATCTTATTCAAATTAGTTGGGGCCCAATAAGCATCTACTCCACTTGAAAATCGCCACTTTACAAACGTTGTAGTGAATTATGGTGTTACTAATGTCAAAACATAGTATAGTTTAGTATAGTATAGAATAGTATAGTACAGTATACATGTAGTACAGTATAGCATAGTACAGCAAAATTCTGTGTTCTAGCATAGCAGGCTATATTACATTTACAATATTACTAGTAGTATAGTGATAATATAGTATAGCATAGTATAACATACTTAAAAGTCATGCAGTCATAGTCCCCGCTGCACATAAGGGGCAATGTACTTTATACACAGTCTAAGGCGAGAGCTATGTCATGCACGCACTGTTATATGAACAAGCCAGGAGGAAATAGCAAATTTATTACCCGTTTGGGAAAACTCTGGGAATCCAATATTGTCGTTGTCTATCCGCCGTTTGAACCTTAATAGGTTTACTGCGCAATAAGTGGAACTTTATTACCTGTGCGATGGTTATTCATCGGCTAAGCGATTAATTCTAACCGTAGGGAAGCAGGTTTGTACCTGCTAGTGAGCAATGCAGACATGTTATCACACACATTGTGACTGATAAAATGGTAAATCTTTGACGCTGCATTTTTTTGCTGATATTTGCAGACTAACAAGGAACCCCCTCCTTATTGTCACGAATCCTCTCACAGATTTTATCGTCCCAACCTACCCAATATGACCTTGAGCTACAAAAACAAAAAAGGACGATGAACCTAAAATAAGGACAGACATGATTACATATAACAGTTAATATTTGCTAATATTTGCAGACTATTGAGCAACAAGATACACTCCCTTATTGTTACGAATCCTCTCACCCTTTTTGTCGTCCCAACCTACCCAATCCGAACTTGACCTACAAAAGAAGGACGATGAACCTAAAATAAGGACAGACATGATATGATTTCATATAACAGTTAATTTTGGGTGATATTTGCTGATATTTGCAGACTATATATTGAGCAACAAGACACCCCCCTTGTTGGCACAAAATGTCGTCCTAACCTACCCAATCTGACCTTGACCCACAAAACTAAGGACGATGAACCTCAAGTAAGGACAGACAAGATATTATTTCATATAACAGTAAATTTAATTTACATGCCTATAATAGCACTTCTTGGAGACAGATGTTTTGATCATTTTGATCGGTTAATTCGAAATCGTGGCAATCAAATGTTTATTTTGACTGGTCTTTCCATGATGATTACTTGCAGCTCGTATATTGGGATATTGTTCAAATTTGACAACAACGTACAATGTAGTGATAACTGCATCATACATGGTACAAAATGAAAGATACAGCAAGAAACAACAGCTACGTAGCGATTTGGCACGTTTCTGAGCAAATCAGACTGCGAACCACCAAGTGCACTGCAGTCATTTTTTTTATACATAGATCGTACTCATCTTTATATAGCAACCTTGACCTAGTAGAATGCCATATTTTCCCTTTCATGCTTGTATGGAACAATAGTTGACACCTACAAATGTATATCTTTCTTTGAGGCCTGCATTGGTGGGTCGTATGTCATTCTGTGATGGATACTTAATGTATACATTTATCAGCAGTACATTCGTTTTACCGACCGCCATTTTGACATTTGGAGAGATAACGCTATATATAGCTTCCCTGGTTTTTGGTACTCCGACAATCTCTGTCAATCGTGTTAGGTTATGATAAATTCCTGTCAGAATTTGCCTGTCTAGGACATGTTTTCAAAGAAAAAAAGAAAACTGCAGCGTTTTAAGAATAAGGTATGTATCGGTTAGTCGTAACTGCATCAGTGCAGTGTACAATTATCTGCTTTTGTAGTTTTTGATACAGTGATTTTTGCTAGTGATTCTGTACTGTGAATTAGGCTGCTTAGTTAGTTCCTATATGCATGGATTTCATAGAAATCAAATGTCTTACATATCACAGTATATCACTACATTCCCTATGAATCGTCATATTTGAAGACGGTTGCATATCAATCTCTCCATCATTTCAATCCACATACAGATCATGGTGTGCCATCTATCCAAGCTAACCAATCACAACATCCGTTACACAGACACACGGTCTGGAAACAGAGAAATATACCCCATCGTGATTAATGTGAAATAAATCTTAGTCAAGCATTATGCGACCTTGGGAAGACTTTTGTTTAAACGGGTGGATCAGGGAGGGGCTCAGGCGTCCAGGGCGGCTTGAAAGGAATGATTTATGGTGGGAGGATTGCGAAAACACGAAATGGGATTTGCAACGACTTAAGTTGGATGAGCTTTTGAGTAAAATCGATGAAAAGGGGCTTGGTGAGACATGTGTATTGATACTAACTACCTCGAACGGCAGCTGAACAGTATATAAACCACTGTTAAGTGAGAAATGGAGTAAATTCGACTAGACTGCGGGGATGGTAGCAATAGATTTACCCTTGGGAACTCGATACAGGCTGTTCTCTCTCCCCGGGTGAAGTTCTTTACGTATATCGCAGGGGGCGCTTTTGAACCACATGGGACACGACTAGTCAAATGTAGTTTTGTGCATGGGGGAAACATCATCAATTACCAGGTTCTCAAAGCATTATCACATGGAGTTGTGTACATTCGTCCCATTTGAGGGCTTTTCAAATCTTAAGTCTGAATATGGCTTGTGAAATTTGAGCAGCAGACTTGAATGATACGGACTATACAAATAAGGTCGCGATGCATATGTAAAAAAATAGTTCTTAACAGAGATGATAAAGAATCATTTCTTAAATTCTCAAACTGGTATGCATATGGTCGTAAAAAAAGGTCCGTCACCTTATATTAAGTCAGATATGTGATGTTATATTTACACCACATGTGTTGATGCACTGAACTTGACATCAGAAATTAACACGATTTGTAGCTTGTTAATTACATTAAAAAGTGAGGTATTTCTTTAAACGTCTTCTAAAACATAAATTTGCCATGTATGTAACGCAACAGGGAGTTACGAAACATAGAAAAGCAAGATTTTCCCAAACATATAGTGTAACGCTCTCATGTTCCTCCAGGAAAAGTACACTCATTTTATCAGAAGTCCAGGTGTGTAAACACGCGCAAAGACATATCCATGAATCAAAGGTAAAACCCAAAACCGCGGGCTAGGGAGTTTCTAGTTAACATCAAAAAATGAAAAAAATCATGACTACATATCCATCTATCTCAGGGCGCAATGTTTCCGCGTCCACACAGCTGCACACACCGCACGTCTGAAGCACCGGGGCGGGATTATCTTCGCGACGATACCCGCCACAGGCACAGGACGTCTCCGCTTTTCTTCAGCGTATAATTAGGCCCCTGGGACAGTGTCCACTTTGACAAATGAAAGCCAACGTTGTACGATATGAAAACGCAGACAAAGTCATACCACAATGTTAACCTCTATGTTTCATATACCTTTAAGAGAAAAGAATTTACAGTTATCACATTGTTATTAAAATTTCCTCTCTGGGTACACATTGCCCTCTACAGCAAGTATACTTCAATATTTTACAAGGTATCTAAAGTTTTTCTTCCTTTTGTTGTACGTCGCTTTGAAATAACCTAATATTGATGTTTATGGAGCTCGTACGAGACGTGTCCGTAAGCATTGGCGTCACAATGCACTAGATCTGCCAAGCGAACATGAAGGTTCATTAAGGTGACAAGCATCTTCATTAAGGGGAGGTCATGGGAGTTAATTAAAGACAACAGGGGTACAAAAGAAAATGGCAGAAAGGACATTCCCAACATCGTTTCCTCTAATGTCTTTCTCCAATGAAAGGACGGCTGTTATCTGTGCCAATGTGTGTGGGACGAGGATAGCCACACGCTTCGAAGCGTCTGTTCCATATTCTACCATGTTGATTAAAAAACGGACATCAAAACATAACATAGGCACAAATATATGTATATTTATATGCTATAGAAAGAGGACTTTATTGTTCTCCTTGCTGGCAGTATAGACCTTCTCTAAGTGTAGTCTGCCTGTCTATAACAGAGTGTGAGTGAGTGAAATCCTCTTTAAGTCCACTATCGCACATCCTCGCCTGATGACCCACAGCGGGAGAGATACTGAAGAAATCCGATACCTTAAATACTTTCTCAATTGTCATTTAGAGAAGGTGTAACTTAAGGGCATATTTGTGAGATAGCCGAAGAAATTAAGGTCCCACCATTAGCCCAATACCCTTGTTGTGACCTCCCAAGGAGACTGCATGTAACTAGTGATTTAGGAATAAACATGCCTACTATGTCAGAATCTGGTTGTATTGAGATTTCTACCTGTTTCCTTATTTCGGGGACTCTCACCATAAAGAGAGAGATGCATACACGATGTGAAGGGTCATTAACACCATCTATTGCCGTTTTATCGGCTGCAAACGGTCGTTAAAACTTATCAATTCAGGTATCTAAATGACATTCGCAAAGATCACAGTCCCCACGTGGTCACTACCTGCGGGTAAGATGTAAAAACAGTTCTTTGAGTCTTGATTTAAGATTTAAAAAAAAGATTTATAAGGTATAAAGGAAAGCTAAGATAAGTACTAAAACTAGAACACCTTATTCTGCACTGTAGAAATAAATGTGTACCATAAGTTAACAGCTAAAACCATGTCAGTATTAACTTTACCGAATACGGTTGTTCTGTGTCGATACCTGATTTCTTGAACCGAAGCTTTCCTATCCTTATAGTTCTATTACACCGAAATAAACTTTTTCATGTGGATTGCCTGGGTGACAGTGTAGCTTTGCAGTTGTGCACAATTTGAGATTCACGTTATCAGACTTGATTGTGTGTCAACTTAAACAAAATGTCTTCCTCGACGTCGGCAATATGCGACTTTTTCCTGGGATACAGACATTGAGTGAATCGTCTTTACATAAAAGTACAGCGCACTCAGGCAGCAAAAGATGTTGTAGCTAGCCCAGGAAAATCACATATAATAAAACCGGATTCTTGAGAATATTTCCGTAGGGTTGTGCCCTCCCCCCTCCCCTGACATCTTGGAGAAGTTATTTCAGATATGAAGCTTTAATCCGGCACATATTACAGTTGAGCTTTAGGTCATGCTGAGGAAATAGCCTTTCAACAGCCGTCAATCAGAGCGCTGCTGAACCGCGTGCTTCTCCTCAAGGTGAACATTGAGAGGAGTTTGATTTAGGGGTTCTCCTCCGGTTTCCGTCAACAGCTCGGACGGCATGGTCCTGTCGGATCTGCGCGGATTTACCAAGGACCGTTCTGACGACCACGTAATATAGCGAGGAGCTTGGGATGTGTTAGTAGCTATGGGGAGAACCTTCTTTTAACTGTTATAGATTGTGGAATAAACAAAATGTTTGTCCCGTGTATTATGCATTGCAAACTTACCTGTACAATTTTAATACTCCGTGTTTTATATAGGGGTATATATTAGGTTTTAATGCATATTTGCAAAACTTTACAGTCGTCAGCCATTTATATTGCACTGATATGACATTGTACACAATCGATGTGGTCAACATAATTCGTACTGCAAGGTTGATTCAATAAAAATTTGATGTCGATGTATTATAATGATACTGATTAGTATGAATATAAGGCCATTTGTATTTAATACTGATGATTTTATAACTATCACCTCAACTTTTGACAGAATATGATATGAGAAATGATTTATTGTATACCGTCTGCAAAGCTAAACATGCAAGATTGGATTGAAGTTCCTGTCAGAATCTTCACTATGATGACAAAATTCTGTTCTGATTTAGCATTGGGCAGGGTATCAATCATCGATCGAGGTGACCTGGTTTGGCCCTCTGACAGTACGTGTCTCTCATAGTTGCTTATGCTTGTCTATTCTTGCCTTGAGTGGTCCTTTGGCAATAAACCATTCTAGCCCTCTCGGTAACACAAGACTAAGCAACTGGGCCACCCTCTTAATGTGTGTGGATGCCTGGATTGTTTTAATACAGGAAAGGCTGAGACAGAAATCTGTCACTGTTAGCACTTTAGTACAGACAATAAAAAAAGTTGGAGAAACACATCAGTAGGAAGAGCCATCGACTGTGTTGACCCGGTGAAACTCGAGCATCCCCGTCGGGTTGCCGACCTGGTTCTCTCCCGGTCTTCAAACTTTATCACTCACGGGAGGTCAGGGAGGGCAGATCTTTTGACGGGAAAGGGAAACAAACCTCCCGGTCGGTGTGACGGGAGGAGCCGGCTTGGTTTTCGTCAGGTCCTCACTTAGAGACTGATGTCAGCGGGGCTGGGCATACACAGACACAAACATTAGGCATTCCAGGGGAGTCTGCAGCCTCAAGCGTTTGTGGCGTACATTCCGGCCCGTTTTCATGACGCCTGCATATATATATGTGTATTTCTTCCATCTCATTTCCTGGATATGCCATGGTCATAGGTTTTTTTGGTAGTAGATAGCAAAGAAGAAGAATAATGACATAAAATGACATTTGGGACCCCTAGAATTGTTTTCTAAACTGCAGGACTGTTTTAGTTGGAGACTTTGAAATGGATAACTAAAAAGTTTGAGATTAATGGATTTTTCTTATTACTCACTTTTATTTTGAAACCGCTTATGGTTTCATAATTAACGGATGAATAATTGTGACTTGTATTTGAGTTTCTGATGATTTATAACGTCTACAATGATCCGGCTAGATGGTACAATAGTATAGTTCAATAGGATTTTTCCTAACGTCACCCTTCCTACGTTCTTTATCAATTCTCTTATAGTAAGCTGGCCCTTGTGCTACTTTCTGATATCTAGCATTTACTGTGTACATTCATTTATTTTAGATATAAATGTATTGTTTTCCTTATCTACATAAACTGTTGGTCAAAAGTGTCATGTTAATTAATTGAATTGTTGTTTGCTTCATAGGTTTTTATATTCAGCGTCATCGTTATCAGGTTACATGTGGATGTTATGAATGACGATGGATTCTTTAGAAACCATCGAATAACATTAACGTCACGCCAAACAAGATTACACACGTTCCTCCCGTTATTTATCGAGCAATGTCAAGGCAAATGGAAATAGGGCAACCCCATCTCGTGTTTATTAAAATGAAAATCGGCGTCGGGTTAAAGGTCGCGAAACAAAATGGCGGCTGATGCCCTTTAATTATAAGACACCCTTCGTCTTAATACCGTTTGTGTGGGCCTCGGTTAATTGGATTTTCCCAGCCAGTGGGTCGAGAGTAAAGTCTCGGGCTATCTTACCGCTTATTAGTTCTCCCCATAGCTTATACTTGGTCTTTAAGGGTTTCAGGACTCTAATGAACGTGTATCATGAAGCTTTCTTAGTAGATCAATGCTTCCTTTCTACACAATAAACCCTCATTACACTATTTTTGTCGCATACGAAGATTTTTCATGAGGGATTTCTGGAACTACACTGCATTCTGCCAACTGTTTTGGAGTAGAATTGTGTGAAGCTATGCATGAAACGGCGCGTACTTTCCACTTGCAAAAGGACTTTGTCATCAACTGAAATTAATGATTCTTATGTTATGCGTGTTCACGGGAAAACCATACTCTGTATTCCTTCTTTATCTGTACTTGTGTAGCGCATCCAAACAATATTGTATAAACAAGACCACCCCTCAACGTTAACCGAGACGGGGGCCGATACTGATTACCGGACACCTTTGACCCGTTTCTGACGTCACACTTCCACCTAGTGACGTAGGCTTCGGGTCATTTCAACATGAGAAGGGTCACATTAGAAGACTGACCGAATGCTTGTTCGTAAGCATTTTACATTTGTGTACGGATATAGTGTTTTAAATCTTCATAATGTCATTTACCGTCACAGATTTTAAATCAAATATGAGATTACCTGTTCTTGTCCTTGTATGACCTGCGTCTTTATGAATGGAATACAATTCATGATGAATAAAAAATGATTTGAAAGACAACAAAACAAGTACCTTTTTGTATCAATGAAGTTCACATTAACTGCATGCTCATGAGGTTTTTGGCCGCTAAACGGTTACCGCCTCGGGGGGAATGGGGTACAAGAACGCATTGATTTTCAAAATTGATAGCCAGCAAAGCTTGCTGCTCACTTAGGATTCGCCCTAACACTTTAGTCAGATCAGTCTTGACTCTGGCATGGCGGGAAAATCCTGCCATCTTCTCGCGAGAATTTACTGGTAGATCTTCGTTCACCTTGTCGTTTGGTTTCCAGTCAGCGTCGCCTGCACCATGGCTTAGACCTAAAGTGGCATCTACAGAGTACATCGTCTTGAAATGGAAGTAAAACACTGGGAGGATCAACAGATACCACTTTAGTTTGCCCCTCACCTCAACATCCTTTCCTGAACTCGCCACTGCGATCTGACAGAAACAAAAAAGTGTTTCCTTCACTTTCGTTTATTGTCCGGGTTCAAGCCCCCAAAGGCGGAATAATAAAGCTCCGTCATTTGTCAAAAGAAAGGAGGTCTCGGGGGCCTTGTTAAATGGTGGCAAGGCGCATTTGCGTAAGAGCCTTGGCGGCCACTTTACGACGGGGATAATCCCTTACATGGACATAACCCGCGTGGCGTTTGACGTTTTAGCGATAATTAATGCGTTCCGACAGTGCCTATGTTGTGATCTCTGTACCAAATCTCAGTCTTAGCGTTCACGATTTGCTGCAAATGCCCCGTTGATGACTGGAGCAGAGCGAGTACAGACCGAATCCCCTCTCTCAGCAAATGCAGTTGACGTTAACCTGTGACCTGAGGGGCTCAAGGGGAACATTTCACCCGTTCATTTTCTTTGGTCATCCTTGCAAGAGACGGTTTGATGCCCGGCCTAGAGGCACGAACATATCCTGTCGTTTATTGCCCTTCATTGCTTTTACGCTTGTCCGTGCCCATCTAGTCGAAATGAAAGGTTGCTGGAGTCAAAAAGTGCTGAGAAGACAACCTGCTTTTAGAGATGCAGCGCTATAATGATCAATCATATGTGTACTCTTCTAGCCTTGCAAAATGGACAACCCATGAAAACGCAATAAGAGACAGCTATCTATCGATTAGTTTACGTTTTGCTACCTTAGTATACCCTTCTACACCGTGTCAATTGTAGACGTGATCTTTTCAATTAGTGGGCATTACGCTGATTGTAATGTGACATTTCTTGTGTCAGGGTTATGGAGCCCAGCCCGGGTTTTTTAAAAAGTGATGTCACGATTTTGCATGGACCTCATAACTGCTAAGTGGGTGTTTGGAAATTTACGACAACGGTTTTCTTATAGATTTTCTTTGCGCTCGCCCTGCCACGAGACGAGCTTACGAGCGGGCTCGCTGAAGTGAGTCACATTATCTCCTGGGTTTAGGACGGAATCAAAGAGGATAGCTTTTAAAGCCATTTTGTTGGATAGCATATGGTGACGAGGCCATCACTTTCGATTTCAAGCAAGCGTTACTTCTCTATAGTGAGGGCCGCGGCAAAGAGAACGTGCTACTAGAAGAAAGTTGCGCATCCAGTCACATTCGTCGTACGATTGTCGTACGAACTGAGGGCGTTCTTGGGATAGTCGTGTATGTGTCGTACAAAATTCAACTGTCTTGTTACTGAAAAGTCTGTCTTAGATCCTTGTTGGCTATTGGTTTTCTCACAGCCTGTATGAAAATCAACGGACATCAAAATCGTACGACGACCTACGACGGATGTGACCACGTCGTAACAAGAAAGTTACGTGGATATTTAGCTAAAATTCCTCCTTTTTTTTTACCGTGATCGTTTGCCCTTCGTATGTCGCGAAATCATATTTCAAGTATATTTGCGTTTGTGCGTAAAGGAAAGAGGCTAAACTGCATGTAGTATTAAAAGTATTCTACATGAATACGACTCCTTCACAGACAAGTCACAGGCTCCCTCCCTCACGTTACCATAAACGTCTGTTCAACAAAGTAAAGAGACAGAAGACTTCTTTCTATTCCAGTTTTCTCCCTTCTCCTCCCATCATTACCACCTGGGAAGTACTCGCTATAATGTAGCAGTAATAAGGAAGCGTTAAACTCCTTCAAAGCAAATCCACTGACCGGATAATTGCACGACAGTGGCCGCAAATAGTCTCTCCTACGGCGAGCTCAGCTGTAAATAGTCATTAACTCTGATTGGATCAGAAAGAAGGACGCCTTTGAAAATGGGATTTACGTGCGAGCGGTTCATATCACATTTTTCAGAACCAGTAAAGGCCCACATATCCCCGCTACTTGTCTGCCTAAGACGTCCCGTAAAGCGGTAATTGCTTGTTATTATTTTGACGCCTGCCAGGACCAACACGGGGTCTGACGTTGGTGAGATGTAACTCACAGTTGTAGTCGGTATAACGTTATTGTGAGGATTTGTTACAAACCTAGAACGTTCTGAGCTAAGTCGCCGTAGAGTCCCTAGGCTTTCATTTTGATTGGTGCAGCAAATAGAGATGGAGCGGGCCAAAGGGAGGAGGTGATATACAGACACGGTAAAAAGTAGAAGATCTCCAATGTTATATGGCACCATGGAGTTACTGAATTGCCAATGGCTACGTAATGCTGTAAGCTTGTTTTTGTCCAGTTTGCAGATAGTTCATGTCCTATCATTAATGCTCTGGTCAGCGTAAGATGACATACACTGATACAGGACAGTATTATGTAATTCAAATCCACTTCAATTAAAAGTTATTTTACACACACCCCGGTTGTGACCACAATTGCCAGTAATGCCCATTTGAGCCTTCCATAAGAACATTTTTGTTTCCATACGTCCAAGCTTTATCATTATGGGTGAGCTTATCTGCTGAAGTTTTAACTATTGGATGTAGTCCATCCAAAGAGGAACAAGAACTCGGAGGTTTCAGTCTTCCGGGAAGTATTTGGGTTTTCGTGACCTTCATGTTTACTCCCTTTCCTGTGTCTGACCTTTTGACCTCCTGTCATTCTGCCTGTCAATCTTCCTACCACACAAATGCAGTCCACCTACTCTCAAGTTCACCCCATTTCCCCATGTGTGTGGCCTTTTTATCACCTGTCATTCTTACCCACCAACGTGCTATCAACCTACTCTGTCCAGACAAGCAGACACACAAACCCACATTTCAGCCACCCAAAATACTTCTGTACCAGAAAGTTACTACTCGGTCCTAGGGGACAACACTACATATATGTAGAACCTGACCTTCCCCGCACGTTAAGTGTTATACCACATCTGCGACCCATCACATGCTAAAGCCCGCGTTGTCCCTTACGGTGTTGCGTAAAATGTTAGGTGGACATGCTTTATTCTACCATTAAACACCCGGGTCACCTTCCATCAAGGCCAAGGTTGTGGGCTTAGAGGCCCTTCCGTCCGGGCATGTATATCTTTGCCGGGTCAACTCAAGTTCAAGCGCATCCACGGCACTCCTTGGATCACTGCCAAGTACACGACTCGTACTTAGCAGACAGTTTACATACCGGCTGTTATTTACGACTTGACGAATGGAGTGCTAGTGTTACAGTTGTAACAACGTCCGAGCTAACAGACGCCATTTATTTCTCCCAAACACAACTACCTTGGCACTGTTTACCTGGAAGAACAACATCGGATACATCGTAAGTTTCACAGTGTTTAATCATCGACTAGTTTGTCAGGGTGGTGACTTATTGGCCAAATGGTAATCCCTAGATGTTGTCCCGGATTAAGAAGCATTAAGAGAAACAGTTCATCTCAATCTTCGCGTGCCGGGGATCATGCGGATTAAGGTTACATAATGCTGGGGCAAGGAGTACAAGGAACTTAAACAGATTCTGTCGCTCCCCTGTCAACCCCCTTGTCGTAAATCTGCTAACAACTTTCCAAATTTGTCAGTCCAAGTTGTCCACTCTGTCTGCAGGGCAGGACTTTCACACACAGGGCAGCCGTCTTTGTTGACGAGAGTCTCCTCGTTTGTTGCCTTTTTGTAAGAACAATAAACAATTCTTTTCTTTTTACATTCCACAGTTTGGTATTCACCATCCTTTGTTCTGTACTGTACTTGGTCAATGTGTGATT
This sequence comes from Branchiostoma floridae x Branchiostoma japonicum, assembly GCA_013266295.2. Taxonomy (NCBI): domain Eukaryota; kingdom Metazoa; phylum Chordata; class Leptocardii; order Amphioxiformes; family Branchiostomatidae; genus Branchiostoma; species Branchiostoma floridae x Branchiostoma japonicum. Next base: position 4,495,745 of record CM023837.1, on the reverse strand, counting down.
TGTCGTCCTGTCATAGCTGCCAATGCATGTCGTTTGAAACGCTGAAAGGGTAGCATGTTCTAGTGACAACCTTTGGGTGCCGGCTGTTCAACATTATTGCTTTGACCCGTTGTGTTTCTCTGTGAAGAGTTGTTGTGTCATTCGCTTGGGATGAGGAAGTCAGTGATGATTGCAGTATACCAGTTGCAGGCACTTGTGGATGCAAGTTAAACGTAGTCGTTATGATTTCCCCTCCAACTTGTGGTGCTAGCATGCTCCACCAATTAATGCATCTGACAAAGTACAAATGTGTATGACTAGAGTGTTGATCAAATAAATGTTTCGGTCTGGCCTTTTTACTTCCAGTGATTCTGCCTGTCAATCTTCCATCACTCCCCGTGCTGTCAACCTACTCTGCCAGGGCAAACGGACACACAAATCCACAGCTTAGCCATCCAAAACAATACTTCCATGAATGCGTATGCGTAGTGATATACTCGTACATTTGACTTATGTGCATAGAATTTAGTTTGCAGAATCAACCTGTTGCAAGATGCAACATATATATGGGACGATCAGAGGAGATACTTATATAGTTCTATATGATATCAAATAGGCTATTATTTGAGAGCTTCAAGTAATTCTACATGAAACAGTGGAAGGTTCTTAGTGGGATCTACTGACCTACTGGGGACCAAAACTAGACAAGTGTGAACACTTTGAGCTCCATGTTATGGCCGTCTCATTGCTCTTAAAAGTAGTGTACTAACTCGACCATCAACAGATACATGATGCTGGTAACATCTCCACCCCTGTACCACTGCCTAACCTCCTGATCAAATGGGAAGTCAAAGGGCGAACCCCTCTACTGACGTCCGTCATGGGAATGACCAATGGGATTGAACCTGATGCCCGCCATTTGTCAAGCGGAGATTTCAATTTGTCTGACCGTTAGACCATCAATGAATGGTTCGTACCCTGGGTTTGTCGGATTATTACAGCCTTACTAACTTAGAAATGTGTTTTCTGGTGTCAAACATGTAGAATTTTGTGTACAGTACACGTAATCCAACGTAACGTATTGCTCATAGATATAGCATGCATATATGTATATATATAAAGATAGATAGATAGATATAGATAGATAGATAGATATAGATAGATAGATAGGTAGATAGATAGATAGATGAGACATTCAGTATATATATATATATACAGTAGAGACTGACGGAAGTCCCTTTAAAGCATACAGCAAAAGTTTCTTTACGTCTTCACCAAAGACAACATCGAACCATGTATTTATTTATTTATCTTATTTGTCAGCAGAGAAAACATGAAGCGTTTCCAAACGCCGTAACACCCTGACCCGATTGAGCCTGTTGTTGGACGTCCTGCAAACATCTATCTCGTTATCTCATCATTCTCCAAACTAGGTCACACCTGCCTTTCCATCCGGACCCTGCCGACCTCCGGGGTAACCTCTATCCACGGAGACAAATGTCTTCATTTTCAGCTATCAATATACATTCACCTCATTCGGGCTTCTCGAGTTGGTGGAGCGGCTGGATACAGTATATGCAATATGAATAGGTCTTTGCAGTGCATTCTGCTGTTGATCATGTACATGTATTATTTCTCTGACCATCGAGTGAAAACCCGTTTATTTGTCAATTGTTCATGTATTTCCGACGTTCACATCTCAATGCCCTAACTATCGACGAAGAACATTAGATCATGATAAAAAAACAACATAAATTGCCTTCAGAGTCCGAAGATCTAGAGGGTACAACATAATGAATATTAGCATGTTTGTCAAAGCCATGGCCAATATAATGCTTCGTGATGATTATCCATGTCTTATCCATGTATCAGTAGCCAATATCCTGTGTCCATGTGGCATGACTTGGCCACGTTATTAGCATATATATATATATATATATATATATATGTATATATATATATATATATATATATATATATATATATATATATATATATTTCTTACCTGTCGTTGTTTTTTCATTTCTTGTTCAACATTTTCATCTAATTTGTGACGACCCACTGCTACCTATGCCCATTTATGAAACTTCCCATCGAACATTATTGGAGCAGAGGTCGGTCGCCCGCACGTCCAGTTGACACTAACAATATCTTGTCCTCTGACCCACGAAGGTCATAGGTCATTTTAGCTATTCCTTGCAAGTCCACCATTTTGTTTTCTTGTCAGAAAATACAACAAATAGCGTTTCTTTCCTTCTGGAGAACATGATATCTCACATTACTGTCTGTAACTAAGTTTTAGTTTGTCATGGTTGTCACGTTTGTTAGCGAGACATGAGGGTGACGTGAGTTTGAAAATTAGGTCAAATTAATTTTTCTTTTGTTGTCACGTCTGAGGTCTGTTGCCATACGTCACTTTTCTGTCATGGCCTACCTGTGGTAGATTTCATATCCGGTCAGCTGGAAAAGATTCAATTGTTCAGCAGATTATACTGAAGCGTGTGGATGATGACGGGGATCATCTAAGCCATAAATCAACTGGTCTGGCGGACAATAAATTCTATGGGTGTCGAACACCGCAGGTGACAGCACGGGTGATAAGGAAGACTAACTCTCGTGTACGGTAAACCTAGTAATTAATCAAAATTTATCATCGCTAATCAAAAACTCCAAATTACCTTCCTTCATCTGAAAGGTGAATGAAACATGCCGGTTCCTCATCTAAATTCTTAGCACCCGGATATTTGTGTCCATTGCAAAGCCAAAGGGAATACGGGTATGCGGTTTTGAAGTCAGTTTTTGTCCAATGGTCATTTATGTAAGGCAAAGACAAAAATTAGACATAGCCTTTTGCAGATAGGTCTGATGGAGACAATGCATATGTCCTGCAAAATTCAATTGTTTCTGGAAAGGCTATCTGATATCCATGTCGACGGTTGGTTCTGTCACAGCCTGCTTGAAAATTGTACAGCATCAAAATCGTACGACGACCAACGACGGAAGTGACTGGTCCCTAACTGACCCAATATATAGGAGATGTAAGGGTTATGGCGTTTTCACAGAACATCCCTACTCCAATAAGGCACATTTAAGCTATCTTTTGATGAAATGTGACATGGAAATCAACTGTAAGTTTTTGTTTGATTGATTGATTACCAAACAGCTCAACTGGCGACATGTTTACCCTTCACAGTCTCGTTTGTCTCCTTATTACGACACAGCGTCCCAGATTTCAGCTCTGTGAAACTAGGTTGATGTAAAGACTTTGTGATTACCAATTCCACCTGTGTCTAATAATAGCTTTCCGTTTGTGACGAATTACCGGTGGATAATCAACCTGTGGCTAAGCATAGTTTCACTCTCTAAAGAACACAGACAAAACAGTAATCCAGACCCTTATACCTGTCGTCCGAACGCCCAAATTAAAAGATTTATACTTCTTTGTCACTGTAATAACGTGGACGGGATTTCCCCATCACAGCTGTCAGATTGATAATACCATTCATCCATTTTAATTGGATCTATTAGTACAATAAGGTGGCATCTGATTGTTTTGACTGATATTGTCTGGTCAGTAAGCCGTCTGTGCATCCGTCAGGTACCCAATTGGTGATCAATCATTCTTTTGTACATATTTCAGAAAGGTCAGAAAGGTGGCGATTGTATTGTTGAGAAATTGGACCAAATTGTTTTCTGGGGCACAGAGACAGTGCGAATTAACTTATAATACACAACTACGATGTCATGTTATATGTAGTGGATTGGTAAAGGTAACTGTCTACTCACTCACATAGTGCTGGATTGTTTTACTTGTATTTCTAAGTTATGACGTGCTATGAGACCTACCACAAGTGTTCTACTAATCTCCCTGTATTTGGAGGTGGTTTATTAAGAACAGCGATTTTCCATTTCAACGATTTTCAAAAACGCTACATTTCATTCTTAATGTTCTCAACTTTGATTATGTAGACCTTCGTGAGACAGCGGTATAGGAATGCGTTGGGTATGTTAGTACAGTATTGTAGGTTGTGTCTATGGTGTAAGTCTCAAACATCATTCATTGATAGAGTGAGGTGCACTTGTACAGAACCATCAACTTTTCAAGTATCTGTAAAAACCTGCCTAACTACAAACATCTTTATAGGTACAGCCTTGCGACGATACTTACCAAAATCAGCCCCCTCCATAGCCTTGACTATACATCTTTGTTACCTTTTTAGCCACGGTGGTAGCTGGAGATAGGACTCGTAACATTAACCAAAAGTTGCCTGAACTGTTTCACTAAGTGGGCTGCCATTTGCCTTTACAACTTGTATAACCCTTGACAAATAAAGACCAAGTATGAAGAATTCGCCAGAATGGCAAGCAAGACATCTAAATTAGAGTTCCAAGCCTATCTCTTCAACCAGGCGAGTAATACTTACCATTTGAGTGGGAATACATTGCCAGCGCTGACAATAAGCCATTCAAAGGTCTTCATCATCGAGTTTAATGTTGTAGAAAAATCGTAGTAATGTCCCATTTGCGCCCGTGTTATCTTGCCAAGGCAATGCACACACACCTCGCAGTGGAAGTTGTGTTGTTTGATTTATGGCGAGTTTCAGGGTTAAGTTTAGACTTGGCGTATCGGGCGTGGTGCTGTGAAGTTTGGCAGACAATAACTTTTCCGCCCGGCGTGGATATGTGCTGGTGAGTGGTACGCTGATTGGTGTCAGAAAGAGGTTAGAAGCTTCGGACCTACTGATGACTCACTCCGCCCTTACAAATAGCCTGCCCGTATCGTGATGAAATGTCCATACATAATGACAACGATCTGTTACCATCAGTCAATGTATCTGTCTACTGCAGTTTTCGGTTTGACCGTTAAGTGGGGAGGTATTGGAGACTACCAATGTTACATAATTTGTTTATCGTCCCCAATTACAAGAACATCGCATAGGAAATTGGGAAAACAATTAAAAGCGGTCATATTAATGTGGATTGCTGAACACCTAACAATATCCAGAATATGGTGGAAACAAAAATGATTGCATATACCCCCTTTCCATTGAAGCGGTGATCGTTGAGCAACATGGAGCGACCTAAAGTCTCATTAGTAATATAAATGAACGGCATTGATAAAGAACTGTATTTTGTAGGTTTAGGGCGATTTGTTGTCTTTGAAGCCTATCATGGATTATATTCTATTATTTATAAAGTTATGCGTCGTATAATTCTCATTTTGGTCGCTCAATGGTCTCCATCCAGTAGCAAGGAGAGGGGCTTAAGAGAGCACCAGGTACTATTCCAAAGAACAGAAAATCTAGTTTGGAAAAACACAATTAAAGCTGGGTCAAAGAAGTCAACCCAAAGGGTAACTTAACATATTTCCGGGGCGGAAGTGACCTCTAAATTGTCCAATTTATTCTTCAGAAGCAACGGGTTTGAAAAAAGAGTATGAAAAACATATCACCCTCTGCCCTTTGGTGGCTTGGAAGTAAAGCCAGATAATCCGGTCGTCTGGTAGGCATTTCGCGATAGGTCGGCGGCCGTCGTGTTAGCCATTGATGTTTATACAAGTTGAGAGGGAGGGCTTTGCGGGGACATACCCCTTGGCAAGTCTTGATCCAGCTTGTTAGCGCCACACGCTACGGCGGTGAACAAACAGACCGAAACCTCCTCAGAAGACCCGGTTATAACTTATAGTTCAGAAGTGTGGACTTGACACGAAAGTATGAAGACTATGTTACATGATAGAGAAACCATGCTCTTAAATAATTTACTTCCAAATAGTTTAGATAACAGTTTTTTCTGATATTGTATTCAAAACTTTAGCTCACTGATATTTATGATTATTTTGATATATCAAATAATGTGATGAGGAGACGTTGCGAGACGACTTGGAATATATGACAAACCTTAGGATTGTCCCTCCCGGTGAACTTCGCTGCTCTTTCCACTTCGTCATGTTATTATTAACATCTCAATGCCTCCAGATTAGTCCAGGGATTATGTCGGGTCCTCAACCGTTCCAAGTAACTGCTTCTTGGGCTTGAGATTTGCCAGGAAGGATCGCTAACGAGCAAGCCAACCGCCCCTGCCAATTGTTCATCACAATTTGACCTCGAACTGGGAAGAATAACTCAGTCTTATCGAGTTAATCCTCCAACTCTTGGGACCACCAGTTCTCGCCGGGAGGAAATGAAGTTGTTTTCATTACCAACAGGTGCAGCTGCTTTCAAAGTTTCTCTCTGGGTTTAGAATGTGATCTGGAAAGGTTACAGTTCACGAGACAAGGAAGTTGAATTCTCCGGAAGAACAAATGCCAAGTTTTCATCGATATGTTCGTGTTCCCTCGCACTGTTTACTTAAGGACCAACGGGAGCTCTAAGGTTAAGAAGTGAATGTTAAATATCCGCCCGCAGTGGTCGTACACGGGAACTAACTAACCTCAGAAAATGTACACCACTATTTGAAGAGTTTCGTCGACAACTGGAAAAAATTTCTTTCTATTTTAAACGTTAACAACTTAATTGAAGTCCATATGCTCAAATTCTAATTGTAGTAGTAAAACATTATTGAAAGCAAACAAAATTAACAAGTAAATAGTGACCAAATGCAAAACCATTGTAACATAAAAAAGTAATTAGCAAGCCTTTATCGACTGATTTCTTTAATTTAAGTACTTTTCACCATATTGGCGTATCCATCTTACCATATGCAAACGACAACAATAACACATTGACAACTATATTTGTACGTTTGCTATCAATATCAACCAAATGCATTCTGTGTGCCACAATTTGATTAATTACATTACGTGATATCATCATCATTGGTCCCCACACTATCCCTGGCACAACACAGTCTTCAAATGACGTCATCAGACACAAACATCAGAAGCAATCAATGGCGTCATCAAGTTCATCTTGGCAAGTCTGGAATGGACCGATAACTCATCAGGAAGATTTCCGGATGGTGTTACTGGGGCCCTGTCTGATATATCTGGTCACCTGGATATAACATCAACTCCCATAATTCCGCCAGGTACAGCGCAGCTGTTAAAACAAGAAGTCGGAGGCTTCCAGGAAGTATGCCATCCTTGGCTTCCTGAATTCCCCCATGTCTACCTCTAATTCCTGATGGCTCCCCAGTTAGATTCTGAGACTTTTGACCTCCACACACCCACAGCTCAGCCATCCCTAACAATACTGACATGGATTTCATGCAAAGTCACTGTTGAATCATATCATCATCTGCGAATGACAATATCTTATATTTCATGGTCTCAATCATAAATTAGTATATATTCTTACGAACATTATCAATGTTTTGATAGACAATAAGCTAAAAGAACCAATATCAGAAGGTCACTAACAAATCCTAAGTTGATAACTGCTTTCAGTGTGTACAAGTAAGTCTCGAAGTTGCAGGTCAATGTGAATCCGATAGGTGGCTAAGATATGAGATTAGTTAGATTTGAACTTGACGGTGGGTTCACTGTGCCGCAGGACGGTGACATTGTTTTTCCACGCGTCTAAATTACATGGCCATACATCTTCCATTTAGTCAGAAGACCTGCCCCTGTCGCTAAGGGGCGGTCGTGTGAGGGCATGGAGCTTTGTTGTACACGCTTGGATTGTGTTACTGCCAATACTAACTAGATCATTTCGGCTGAATGCTTGGATATGATAAAGCTATGATATGGTACTTACGTGTATTTTGACCCTAGTTATAACTTTATCATCGATTTAAATTCTGGCGTACACAATGCCATACCTTGGTAAAAGATTTGAGATAAGAAATTCGAATATAATCATACAATACGGGTCATTGTCAAGGGCATTGCCTGATAGGAAACATATCGAAGACATGCTTTGTTTGGGTTGCGCTTGACATTGTAGTTTTCACTTCAAGTTGAAGGGATGAAGGGATTGTCGAATCTTCTGACGTACACATTCGCCACCGTGGTTATTTCAAAGGGGGTAATGTGGTTTGAAGAATTTTGAAATCCGTTTTGGAAGTAAGATCCTAACAGGATGAATCAGTGGCGTGTTTATTCAATGTTTAGACAATCAGACACTAAACTATGGACTTCTCAAGGGAAGAGATGAACAGTTGGTGCGGTATGCGCCTGAGGTTGCCATTTTAAAGGAAAATACCCATTTCTTGCACGTTCACAAATAGTTTATTTTGTGATGTCCTTCATTCTGTTTGTGACGCGACGCAGAATACATACATCCTATGTCATTCACTAGCTGTCAACAAGTTTCAAACTGTTGCTTCCGTACATAGTGTTTACCATGTACCAACAGACTGCTGCCATTTCTGGCAAGTTTTTAACCTCGTTGTTTCTTGTCCCCAAACATGATGTCTTGCTTGACAGCCCATATTCACGCTCGAGGCCATACGCAGCAGCAGACAATGGGGGTAATTTGCATTAGCGGATGGGTCAGTAGAGATGACCCTCAACACAAAGGAGGTCCTCCGGCTACAAAGGCATCCATGAAAATTGGGGAGCAACTGTTCATTGGTGTGTGTACTACAGATACAAACAGAGATAACACGGTGGTCATAGGGGTTTAGTATCATTTTTCAGAGATGGGAACTTTAAATAAGACATTGCCATGGCAAAGTAAAAACATCAACTAAACAAACGCGGTGTGTGTCCTTACTTGTCGACTGTAACAACATATACTACATAGTATCACAGAAAGTGTTTCAATGTTTGTTTACATTTCCTCGCGTTGCTTCCTCCTGTAAGCCAAGTTTGTGTTGGTTCATCAATTTGACACTATGTCATCAGGAAAATCTTTCAAAAGCAAGATCGGATGATTGGATTTGCGACGCCATAGGCCTTGGGCATTTTAACCATTATAACCACCTTTATAGCAATTATCGTTGTTTTTGTTGTGTACTATGAATCGATCATACCTGTCTCCGAGTCTAACAAATGTTGTTAGGAACAAAGCACACTATTTGCTCTAGTGCTTGTTACAAATGGTGTGTCTTCATCAGCTGGCTGCCTGCTAACATCACCTGGCATAAAAAGACGGAGGACAAAATGTGCGACGGAAAGAAGAGAAGTCCTCATCAACAATGACTGATCACCAAATAGTGACATGACGTCATGCTGCGACGAAGAGGGCACTTATTACTCTCATTAATCTGATTATGTATCCCTGTTTTGTCACACTAAGTCCAATGTACAGCTTTAGTCAAGTGTGTGGCATCTGTCAACGTTTGTTAGTTCTGTATCAATGGTGGGGTGCAACACTATTGATGTTTAAATGATCAACGCTTGCATCAACAGTATCAGACACCTTTTTTGTCCCCCCATTAAAGTATATTTGTAAGTTGTCCAGTTTTGACTAACTGTGCATCTGCTGTGATATGCTGCTGGAGATAATTGAAGTATTGTTGTTATTGATCAAGTGGCAAATTATGGTTCATCATTGTTCATCCAAAGGAAAACAGAGTTTTGTTGTTCTCTATATAGCTAGTTTCCCTTTGTGTTGGAAAATTACTGTTCCTTGTTAGAGAATGGATTAGCTATCAACACGTAGGATCCTTCAAGCTAAGATAACAGTTGTTCATGTCCAAAGAGACGTGTATCTGCTTAGCAACATATGTGTATCACTCTTAGATTCGACAATACTACGATTTTCAAACCATTTAAGAAGAATAATCCACATTAACTTAAATAGGCAAAGGCTACGTATGCGTCAAATCTCATGCACCTTTACCACTGACTTTATTGGCCTGAACATACAAACGATTTAACCTAACAAGTTTCAGTTAATAAAGAAAATATCAATCTCAGTGGGATCGTCGGCATATATGTTTGAAACCAGTTGTTGCACAAATCTCTCTCATCACGATATTATGCTTGCAGCATGGTGAGTCAATCCCTGTGACATGACTCCTGCTTCCTACTCCATCCATCACTGTCAAACATACCTTGTGCGCCGGCAGATGTTCGCTACATCCGGGAATCTCAGGTCTGTGTGTGGGGGGGCGACCACATCCGGGAACTTGATCTGTGGGGAGGGGGGCACTACATCCGGGTACTGCAGTAGTTTACAGTATCAGCACAGGAACACTATGACAAGACTACTGTTTTTTTCCATCGGAGATCACTTACCTGCACTAAAAGTTAGTAATCTAAAACCTTGATTGCATGGACTTTGCTCTCCGCCCAAGCTCAGTCATGATGTCGTTGTAAACTTTATCATACGATACTCTCTTCTTTCAGTTTGTCCGTTCCCTTGCTATCACCGCAAATGTAAAGTTGTAATCCGACAATTTCCTCCACGTCGAAGAGAAAAATCCTTATGTTGTACTATTAACCCCAAAACTGTCAACAAAGCTGGTGGAATTAGCCCCAAACGAGGATCATTTCATGCCAATGTGTACGAGTGAACGCTTGCAGATTATCATATCTTAACAAAAACGCTACGAATACAGTCAACGGGGTTCCCTTCGAGTTGGTAACATCTCCTGTGGATCCATTCAGCATGACCCCTGCTTCTTTGAACCCCTTGACTATCAGCTCAGAACGCAACTCCTGCCAATCATGGTCCTGTGGGAGAATGAAAATAAACACTTTGGGTAGTCATCTTCGTACGCAATTATAGATTAACAGTCAGTCTAATTCCTCCTTACCTGCTTTGACATCTCAAACTTAACTTTGTTCCCAAACTAGTCCCATCCCTCCCCCTCCTGTGCCGTACTTTCCAACTCCCGCCGTCGTCAGTAGTCAGTCCGCTAATCCTTTCCTGCTCTCCCCGTCTTGCCAAGTCCTACATCTTGAATGCTAAACAACCACGTTCTGTCCATCATGTTATTGAGAAAATCCACTCAGTTACCTTAATTCGATTCCGATGAGAGAGCCCAGTGGGCCACTTAGGGAACACGGACTCTAATATTTCCCCCCACTCACTTTACCCAATTTTCCAGCCGTTTTCCAGGAAGTCCATCAATCAATGTCAAGGATTCCTCGTTGGATGGGCAGGTGCCCGACGGTACACCGCGAAGTGCAAGTTGTAGTTTTGTGATTGAGTGCTGTACTGGGACCTCTCGCTTGATTGAACGGAGGTCTAACCGGAAATGACATCGTCGGTGACAATGTCTGTACTAAAAGCTCCTCCTGGTGGTTGCATTGCTTGAAAGCAAACGAACTCTCAAAGCAGTTTTGTATACGGTGAAGACAATACTAACCACCTTCTGTATCCAACCTAAAGATATGGAATAAAAGAGTTAAGGCACTGTTCCAGTCTGTCACGTGATAGTGACATTTTAGACGTGTAGAATTTTTAAGCGATCTGCTATACACAATTTCTTGTGTGTTGTCCTTGGATGAGCAAAGTCATCTGGAAAGTGATCTGGCAAGTCCAGCGGCCATGGACACCTTCAACTTTTCCATCAACGCTATTATTGATACGTTTGGCAGCCTACACTTCCACTCACACCCTATAGTCCTGTATACATACTGTTACAGTACAGACCCTCACCTACATGCCCCCTGGTTAAAACAGTTCCCTAATACCAAACACACAGAGTGACTTGCAAAGAACCATTGGACATGCTGGCACGCGCTACATAACCCCTGTACCATTGTTTGTTATTGGGAACCACGACCCTGGCCTTGTTTTCGGTACCTGGTCCAGAGTGATTATTGTTGTTTCTTGTACCAGAGACAGTGGGTATATAGAGCTGGAGGAGTTTTCTGCCTGTTTTGGTAATATAGAGAAGATGTTTTGACGACACGCTGGGTCCGTCGGAGAACTTCCAATTTGTTTTAAGGCACCAAAGCATGAACTGCAGCTGTGTTTGGCCCTCTCTCGGTTTCTGGTGCCAGAATGAGACGAACATGCAATTTAAACAATGTGAGGTAAAGTACAAGCGTCCTCTCAGAAGGCATCTTTGATTGACTTCCATTGGAAAGGCCAAAGGATAATAAGTTCCCAAGTCCGTGTCCATCAATTTTCTTGTTGACTTTAGGAATTTCACGGACGCTGAGTTGGCGCCGAATTTGCGGGAAAATCAAGGCAACGCCTCGGTGAAGAACGTCCGCCTAGTTATTAAAAATCGTTCAAAATTTCCGCTGGGAATTCCCCCCGTCAGATCAGAACCGGCAAGCCTGCAGGTCACGGCATCTGCAAGAAGAGCAATCAAAGAGTATGAAGTAAAAAATAAAGTGAAAAAAATGTTCCGTAAATATTACACCTATGACATTCTCACAACTTACAACGTTACACGAAGGTCAAGAACACGAGTTGTAATGTGTTTCCCCGATCGAGTTTGACTTGCTCTGAAGTTTCTGTAAAAAGGCCAGAAAATGAATTATTCCATGCATGCAGTAATTTTTGCTAGCGAAACAACTAAGTCCAGCAGGAACTGGTATGTTAAGTCAATAGAGCATAACAAATCTATAACTACGATAATACAGAAGGCAAAATTGCATTGTACAACAGAAAACGTATACATCTATTGGCCAAGTGGTGCCTGGGTTGATCAAGGCTTTGCTCTTAGTTTGAAAGTACCGTCCCATTTTCTATGTTCCGTGCCATTGCCTGCAAGACTCACTAACTTTCCCCATACTTAAACATTGCAAGATGACTATTTTTTGAGCCAGGGACAATGAATGGAGTATCTATGTACTAATTGATAAGTGATACGTTATAGCTAACATTGTTCCATTTCATAGTATGACTTTTGTAGTGCTTTGCTTTCTATTCCGTCTTGCAGTAGTTAAGTTATGGTAACTATGATTTTAAAATCTACAGGGTCTCACCCGTCAGTAACGCGCCAGTGACATAGATAACAGAGAACCGACGCGTCCCATGTCATGGACGAGAAAATGTACGGTATCACGTCCAACCTTAACGACGTTCAGCTCAAAAAGGTATTTGTTAATGACGATGACCAAAGCGCCCCACTTAACCACTTGCCGTTCGCGTGTGCGGAAATGGGCGACATGTCGGTAAGTACGCCCTCATTACCGGGTGAAAAGTTGCTGATATGATCGGTGTGGTACAGCATGCCCGTATGACAGAAACCTACACTTGCCGCACGTGGGAAATTTTCGAGGAAATTTTCAAACCACATGCACGAAAAACATCAACGTGATACACACATATCTATTCTGAAAGAAATAAAATTTGTCGCAGTATGGGCCTTGCTCTTGGCGTCATTTTAGCAATTCATAGCGCTCATTACCATTTACCTAAGCTGGAAATTGCTTGTTATCCTAATTAAGATTGCAACTCGTGAGAAAAGCAGCCCTATTACGACATGTACGGTCAATTACGGCGTGCCTATGGAGGATTGAATTTGCCGTAATTGTGTGCTGTGTGTCCACGCGATACATACATTCATCAAAACAATGCTGCTTTGTCGGTGCAACTGTTTATCGTGTTTCTAACCTAATTTGAAGGACGCTTGTTGATTGGTTATAATTATATCAGCAATTAGCATCTACTTTGAAGGGTGGCTGTTGATTGGCTATAATCATATCAGCAATTAGCATCAAGCGGATTTCCATGGTGCTGAAAGACATTCGTCCGTTATCTTTTTATTTCATCTCAGACAAATCCCAGACGCAGCTATTACGCTACCTTAGTCAACACGCACTCTTTTCTCTTCAGATTTCGTTGATTAAGTCTGTTCTTTGTTTTATTCCGAAGGGTTCTGTCGTTAGCATGTACTTCACGTATAACAAGACAACGTGGGGGAGGAATGTATTTCAGGTTCAACGCGCACAACAAATTAGTCGGGAACTGTCGCCGCTAGAACGCGTTACTCTCACCTGTGATGATGGATAAACACTTCGCACATTCTATCGTTCAAAAAACTATTGAAGTTGACACCTTTGATTATATTTAGTGTCTCGAACTAACCTAATTTATTATGCTCCATGGACATATACCAGTGCTGTATCGAACTAAAAACATGCAGACGTCTAGAGATACGAGTACAACGCTACGGACTTTTGGTACAATGCTCACAAACTTGCCCGATTTCTTTTGTACTCATCCTCTAGCAAACCGTGACCCGTGCCACCACCACCCACTTTACACAAACCCCCCATAGTCCCATAAAAGACTGCCAAACATATACAAATACCACATACTAATGCACCGGGTCCTATTCCTTGTTAGTTACATCCAGACTTTAACCAGACGTATCCGCAGTAAGGATGCCTACGAGGCCCATTACTGGCCATTATTATGTACTAATCATCGCCGTGTTACCCAGGGGCTGCTCTAGCCCACTCATTATCATGAAAAATGGCTGTTTTCCCTCTGCCTTCTGCAATGATTGATGACAGTACAGTGCCACCTCCTACTTGGACACCTTTCTACCCAAAGACAGGCTCCCAACACCGGAGCAAGGGGATGGGTGTATCAACGCATTATTCTCAACTATATATCCCACCCTATTACAATAAAACAAAAACATATCCTTATTAATATTAGAATTTAAATAAACCATGCTGATCTTGTCAGGCCTGCGTTTAGAGCAGTACACGCACACACTCCGTTCTTGTTGCATATTGTAACTTTCTTCCAATAGTTTCCCTCTACAAGATGGTTCCGAATCAATAGCTTCCGAGCTTGGAAACCAGCTGCTATTTCTAAATGGATAGATGCGAATAATATGTTGACACGATATACGTTTTGCTAAGTATGATATATTTTCTTTTTAGAAACACCATTCGTTTCTAAAGCACAAAATGTTTTTTTTTTCAAGATGACCTTGTAGAAAATAACGTCCAACATATTCTAATTTGCCCGAATGTCTTTCAAACATCCGTTCAACCATTTAAACGTGCCTGTACTATTAACCCTTTGGCCTGGTCAGATAAAGAATTCATATCACCTGATGTACCATATCTAGACGTGATGCTCTTGGTTCCAAGCGTGTTAAGTATGTGTGAGTTTAAATATTTCAAACCTTCCATTGACCTATATACTCATAACGGATGTCAGCCCGCTACTCTTTTACTTTGATCGATGACGCGGCAACGTCACCCGGGGGCTAGGGTCAAAAATTGCTTGCAAGAGCTCGATTTACATCGATTTAACTCATACTTTAATCCTCTGGATTAAATTTTACGTATGTATACAATATCCACATGTCAGAATGCTCAGTTGCGCTGATACTGATAGCTTGTTGATATAATCTAACATGGATATCATGCATCATTAAAACGGCGTATGTATAAAATTGATTTATCAAAACTGTATCGTCAGCTTTGGCCTGCGGTATAAATAATTAGAGCGTTGGCATTTATTGAACATTTATGCCCGGATAGGTTCAATAAACTAGGTTGGGAGGTGAATATAGCTTCGGTAATGGAGGTCTGACAAGATATGCATAATCAAATCACCTCTTTCTAGGCTTGTCGCCACAAAGTCTGGGCAGGTTGGTACTTGTAACCGCTTCTTCATCTCTCTACCTTTACTCTACCCCGTAGTCATCAAACTTTGAGAATGTCAGCAAACTGTAGTTCGTATTTCCCAGGGGCAAGAGTCTTAGGGAAAGGTCTTCACCTCTTCGTCGGTGATGACCACGTCGGATTCCCCGCGATAGTTGCCATTCGTCATCAGGCTCGTCCATTTGTTACCCCGTGCAACATTTGTCTCTGTCACGGTTCGCTCTCATTTGTCGAGAAAGCCCAGGTCACCTGCATGAGTACATATTGACCTGCATTATTAGCTGGCATCCCCGAGTGGGGTTGGAACATTAAAAGAAATTGTCAATTTACAGGACGATGTGGCATCAGGGACCCATAATACGGTCCAGGCATTCCTCTACAGCACGAACTGGGTCAGCAGGCGGCCTTCCCAATAATTCCTGTTGTTTTATCAATCACAAATAACCACAAATCTTTCATAAAGACCCCTACATCAGCACTAACACCACATAAATAGTTATCACGTACACATCTGACATCAGTAATATATGATATTCACGTATTTTCTGTTCAGAAAACAATGGCAACGTAGCATCGAAACGTTTAATGATATTGTTCAATTCACCATGCTTCACTCTAAAAAATTAACTTTTTAAGAGCGTTACGTTATTGGCATAATACAACATTAGAAATACAAACATGGCTATCTAATTAAACAACTAAAACTATCTACAATTCCCAATAAAAGTATAGATAGACTTCTCAATAAATAAAAATGTCTTCACATCGCATGATTTGTAAACTTTTGTCTTTCAATGCCATCCTCAGCCTTTAAAATTAAAACAAAAAAATGGGTCTCTCATCCTGATACGTCTTGATAGTTTTCTTTTATGGTACATTAAGTCCATTTATCCATGATCAACGATACCATTGTGTGATACATTGCTTGTAACTTTTTATTGAACCTAAATGCCAATGGCATTGCCAATGTAACAATGAATAGTTCTAGAATGAAAGCCTACCTGTGTTGGTATGATACTTACTTTTTGTATAAAAAAACAACGTTTATCCAACACAAGACAATGGCTCGCTAGAGGCGAGCAACCTACATCAGGGCCCATCAACCCACGTTGAACCGGGACGGCGGTAGATATCGACTTCCAGGCACCTTTGACCCACCTCCGATGACATCACCCGTCCCGAAGACCATTGCGCGTCAGGAAAGAGGGTCAAATATCTTGAGAAAGTCAGTCATCATTCTCTTGTGTTATAAATTGTGTATAAAAGTTTAAAGAAATAAGGAGACAACTTTTTCAATAAAAATCCACGTACTAAAATATCTCAGCTCGTTAGCCTCATCAGCTTTTTTCGGGCGATTTTATTGCCCTTGACTTCACGTAGAATATCATCTTACACATCGTCACCTACTTAAAGCTTATTCTTCTAAATTGATTAATTGTCGTTTCGCTTCCCTCGTCTTATCTATCTAGAGTTTCACTGAAGTAGAAAGCCGTTTATTGTGTGGCTCAAGCGAGCCGTACGGTAATGTTATATCCGGTGTATTCAAACCTGACAAGGCGAGCGTGGTTGACAGTTGTAGATGTGACCATGAATGGCAGGATCGACGGAGAGTATGAAATCACGCCCTGCACGCGTCAGCAGCTGCGCGACCTTACCAAACTCGGGAACTCCTGGTATAGAGCGTTTTTACTCACTTTCCATGTCAATGAAACAGGTAGGCGTTGGCCGCCATGTTGCTGTCCTTATTTGTGTTTCTATGAATCGCAAGTCGACCGTTCACAGTTTTTTTTGGTGTTTCAGTGGCAAATTTTTAGTATTCTTCTGGTATTCTCTTCTTTGAGTTGTGGACAGTTTACAATACTTATCTGAGAGGTTCGGATGATCTTCAAATGCCCGAAACTGCTTGAGCTATGTTTCACAGAAATGCAAATAAGGACACCAACATGGCGGCGGACACAGCGATGACGTCACGTGAACACATCAAAAAGTATACCCGAAGCAACCAAGTTGCTCAGTACCCAGTAAAAGCTATTGGTCTGAAGAACATGTATAGAGTATCTAAGACAAATTTGATATTCTGTCTAGTGCACAGCAACTTCACAACATCACGTCTTAGGCCTGGAACAAAACGTTTGTAATTGCATTTTGAAATGTCCAAAGGTTGTAACAGTGGCCAGCGACCCTCAGCAAGGTCACCACAGGTTTAAGTTTTCATAACCTGAGCGCACTCTGCCGCACTGAATTCCATTTCTCTGCCCTTTCCAGTCTGCGGTCAACTGAGAGGCGGGTGAGAAACATTTGCATGGTGCGCAAACTTCGCTCTGATATATTTATCACGCCTAAATGGAAACGTCTGACATTTGACCTTGAAAGAGCTTATGCGAAATTTTCGAGCGGGATGAAAAATAACTCAGGCTTGGTGAACATAACCTTGAGGCTACATGCTCGTTGACACGTTCATATGGTGTTACTTTCACACGTTTGACGGGTGGGGTGGGTAGGATCGCTCGGGAGCAGCCGGCTCTACCCGTGTACTTTCTGACCTCACGGTCAAAGGTCTTCTCCTGAGGTCAGGCCTGAGGAAGGAAGGCTACGATAACAACTGATGCTCTGTCACTCGCACTTGTACTTTCTCACACGGGTATAAATATTCTTACAAGCATCTACTCGGAAACAGTTAATCAGACTAACTTGTCAATTTGCTCCGGCCTTTGAGGGCGAGTGCTTTACGAAGAATGCAAATGGTTATTCCACTCTGCAAAATATGGGAAAATTACGTAGAAAATACATACCTTCAAGGAATTAATTTCTTATAACTTGTTTAACTATTGTACGTATTTACTTATTTTATTCACGTCGGATGCAATAATATCATTCTTATGTATCTAATCATAATTAGTTTGAATGTGCGTATAGTCGACGGGTTCAATGGATCACTTCGCTCACTCGGTGGTTTATTCGATGGTTATAGGTAATGACCAGGCCTTATGACACCATAAACATCTAGGGGCGGGCCGTTAACCATTAACAAATATTTATGTCTCTTTGATTTTTGAGTTAATTTACTAAAAAGTAAGTAGCAAAAATAGAAAGTGGACTTGGACTTGTCATTAAAAAAGGGTTCACTGAGGCTGAGTGTGAACTTCCCGTTGAGAAACACTCTCCGAAGACCCCTCTGCCCATTTATCATTATTCGATCCATCATCTCGACATGCACTGTTGTTCGTGTGATATCACTGGGAGATCAAACCTGCAGCCCAAGTATCCAGCCATTGCAAAACTGTCATTAGTGCCCCCTGCGTTTACTGCTGACTCCACTATACCTCCCGGGCTCATCGATCGGCAAGCTTCGGGTCTCCGTCGGCCATCATCGGCACCTGATCCAGCCACCTCGGCCTTGAAAGGCTTAGCGCCTAATCCGTCCCCTCTGATGTCATATGACGGCTCCTGACTGCTTGGGGGATAGGAGGGGATACTAGAACTGCTGCGGTGGCTTTCGGGGGTTAGATGTAGCTCTTTGAACTTTTGTTTTGGCACACGATGTGCAATACTTGTTGCATCTTTCTACCTGAGGGACAATTTGTGAAAGTCTCTGATGAGTCACCAAAATCAAACATTCATTTTGCTTGCGTGTATATTGGGGATGTATTACTACCCTCGTCATACAATAATCCATTGGACTGATGAAAGAAATTGCATAGGCATGTTCTAAGTGAGCATCCAGAAAGAACAACTGGAAGCTGAGAAGAACGTGTAACGTCAAATAAGTCTCTTAGTAGTCTACAAGATATGTCCTATACTTTCCTATGTACATTTTGCAGGAGATTACCTAAACATCTAACTGTCCAGCGGAATGGTGTTATATGGTGAAAATCCTGGGCTGCAAGTGATGTTGTAATATCCTAAAGTTATGTCTCCGACAATGTATTTATTTGCAAGCAAAGATATGTTGAGTCGACGACCTTCTAGGCAACCGAGTCCCAATTTGGGGGATAGCGTTATTAATCTCCAAGCAGATGCAAGTTTTCTGACGGGTTGATCTTTCTGACAGTCACCTACCCCCCACCCCCTCCCAACAGGACACTTTCAGAAAAGCCAGTCGGCATTTGTCCACGCAAACATCTGCTTGGAGATTAAAAGCTGTTAAGGCCTGGTCACATACGTTGCGTCGTACGATCGAAAACGGGGCATTCTTGGGATAGTTGTGCACATGTCGTACAGCAGTCGTGTTTCGGAGGAAGTTGTGTGAAATTCTTAGCTTGTTGGCTGTTTGTTCTGTCACAGTCTGCTTGAAAATACAACATCAAAATCGTACGACGTCCTACGGCGAATGTGACCGCACCCTAAGAGATGTGTCCATACAACCATTCACCCAGTAACCGTGGAGAATCGGATTTCAAATGTACACCGCGAACTCTACAACCTGCATAGTCCGGCCGGCTTCTATCGCTGTTCCGCTACCTCCGCCGGGTTCCGGACTGCTGTGGGCATTAAGGGATAAAGATCGGCTTGCCAGGTGTTAAAAAGGATCACTTGAAGAGCCCCTTAAAACACCTATTAAGACGACATTTAATCCCTGTACCACGCCTTCCTCATGCAGAGATGTCTATTGCATGTTACTAGGGCGGAAAGGGACACCTATTGAGTTACTGTGTGTTTAGATGTGCACGGATGAAGTCCGTATTGACACAAAAGGGTCTGAGTGGAGCTGGGGAGGGCCTGTCAATAGACGGGCTGTGTGATGGCTTTGTTCGGCATCCTCTCTCCCTGGTACGTATCAAACTAATCCAACCAGCGTGAAGAATGAAGTGGCGAGGGAATTATCACACCTATTCTAGTAGTGGACATTGGGATCTCAGAAGCTGATGGCGGTTTACATGGCGACTTGAACCACGATAAAATGTCTTAAAGTCACATGGTATTACAATAAACGGAGTTTGGTCAAATTTGTCTAATATCATGATAATGAAATAATCCGAATCTGAGACATAAAAGAATGCACATTTCAGGTCCCTGATATTTACTTACTGAATAAACACCCCTGTTGTTTGGGAATTGTACGTTGTGTAGGCTTTAAATCGGATTACTTGAACTGGACTAAGTAAAAACACCTGTCAGCATACCTCCGGGTGTAAGTCTGTGTCTATATTGATACCAAACCTAAATTGTACTTGTCACACTTGTATAATTTTGTGATCTAGTAACGGTAGTTAGACAACACTGGTTGGGTGTGTTTCACTGGTTTTATGCTTTAGCTAACGTAGTATTTGTCTTTCTGTAAAGCTGTAATATAACCGTTATGTAACACCACTGTCCTGTTACAACTCATTTCAGGTGATATTCACTCTTCAAAAAACAGATCTCTAACAGTCAGCTGCTATCTTACTTCCGTTTTACTGTAATAAGTTAAAAAGAACACACAGTCACATATATAATAGATTATATCAAACATTGCTGTACTACTTACATACGTATATGTCTTACCGCAAATCATGGAACCATACATATATTGACACAACACATGAAAAATCTATGATTACGCATTTCATTTAAGGCGTTTGTGGTGGAATCAATGTATATACGATAGGAATATTCACATCGTACATTTCAAATCAGTACAATACAGACATTACAGGTATTGAATGTATGATGTCACATTCAATTTCAGTGGAAAGACATACGGTCAAGAGTTGCTTCAAAATATTATTTCATGGCAAGAAGAAATAGAGAGTTAGTGCTTCATTGGCTGATACGTGATTGGCTGATGCCTTAATGAGGTTTGCATGGCTGATACGAGATTGGCTAATGTATTAATTCGGTTTACAGTGAATAAACATGATTGAATATGACGTCCTAGTATGTGGAGACGACAGCAGGGTCGATTGAGCGGTCTGTGTTCTTCGAGTTGTCTGGTGTGTGTATATGCAGTCAGTAGGGTCTCCACCTCTGTACCTCGACCTGAAATATGGAATTGACTTATAAATTATCACTGCATAACTTTTGATAAGGAATACATAAAGATAATTAACAAGGGAAAGAAAGCATCAACCATTGTTATTTCGGTAACCTGGAGGTCGGACACAGGGAATGGGGTGAACATGAAAGTCCCAGAATCTGGCTGTCAGTCAGCAGGAATTAGAGGTCGACATTGGGGGAATTCAGGAAGCCGAGGACAGCATGAGCGACCTTCCAACCCTGCACAGTTTCTGTTCTAGACTAGTAGTCTTGATTACAGTATGTCATACAATCTCCTCGGTTGTTCCAATACATTCACGAAAACCCAAAATACTTCTTGGAAGTCTGAAATCTTCGATTTCTTTAGATTTAGGGACAGTTGCACTCAAGGTCCTGTCCAAGACTCTAGAGTACCCACTGCCCAGTACAGTCCCTACTAGTAGGACCCATTGTCACCTAGCATTGATTAATCGCTTTTAATAAAGCAGCGTCGGCACGTAGTGGGGCCTCACAAGACCAAATAAGCCTATCGTTATTTGGTTGGGCGCGGTAAGGCAATGGGGTTTCTCTCGTGAGCTCCTCCTAACCACTTGAACATTACAAGGGCTTAACCTACCGCCATGGTTCACTGGCTGTCAATATAGCGGTTAGCCGGTCACTTATCCAGAACATTGTTTCCCAAATCCCCCGCCAACAGAATTTAAGCTTTAGGAATCATTAATTGATTCCAGCGACATGACTTTTGCTGGGGTACTCATTAATCACTTTCACTTTGGAGTCTGACTGCGACCACAGTCACGTCATAGAACTAACATTCGATATATACACAGTGCCATATTTCATTACGCACATTCGCTTATACGTGATCCGTATCCGTAGTTGTTGAATGTTGACCCCGGCTTACGCGAGCGTTTGTTTCGTGAGGAAATAATCCAGACGCCCTCCCAACGCCAGGCACAACCACAGGTTTATCCGGTATACTCCAGACGACATACACCCGTGTAGGCATCATGCCAAAGGTCTTATCACTTACGTTAGCAGAAAATCGTGTTTTCTTTGGGATCAATTGTGGAGCAAAATTGATTTCTGTCTCATTCGTCGTACACAGGTCGTCATACGATTTTGGTACCGTAGAAGTTTCAAGCAGGCTCTGACAGAATCAACCGCCGACAAAGATCCAACACAGCCTTTTCCGTAACAAGACACATGTACGACTATCCCAAGAATGTCCTCATTTTGCGATCGTACAACAGTCGCACGACGTATGTGACCGGGTCCTAACTGCCAACTAATCTGATGCGTCACAAAGACGTTTTTGATCTTCGAAACTTCAGTAGGATACCAAAAACTGATGACATCGCCTCTTTGGTCATACCAGTGATATTACAAAGTTAGGCAAGAAGTAACGATGAGAGGTTCGACCAGAGTGCCTTCTGGCACAATTTTTCAGCATCATTAGCTCCAGTGACACAACAAAACATCAGTTATAGTGACAGCGCGCATAGCAACTACCGCATGCCCTCAAGCAACCAATTGTTTAGAGCAGGTTGAACCAAAGGTTGCATAGACACACCTGAAGACGTTTTACTGTCTTAAATACCTGCTGTAAAAATTCTTCAGATTCTTGCCTTCTCACGTTGTTAGAAGTTTGGACGCATTTCGGTTTATCTCTATTGTTTTGGTTACCATACATTTATGTTAGTACAGTCGAATCTATTCAACTTGGAAACGTTCGCTCAATTAAACCCTCTCAGGCCATTAGGCCTCATAATCTGTATCTGAAATCTTAAGAAGGTTCTTAACATTTTAACGAGTCCAGCAAATTATGTTTTCTTTTTTTAGTTCTTACTAGGACCTGACCTGACAGGGTTGTAATAAATGTCATTTGGTATATAGTTATGTAGTGCCATGGGCAATACCATTTAAAATCACAACGGGGGGGGGGGCTGCATTACCTTTGGCTCCTTTTTAATCTGAATACTGTATCTTCCCTGTACTAAGGCGTTTATGAACTGGCTTCCTTCTTTTATTTTCCAGGCTTTATATAGACCAGGGAATGAACATGTCTACTTCTCGGCACATCAAAGTAACGTAGTACGGCGGTGAAGAGACTTGTTGCTGCCAAAGATTATTGTACTCTTTTACTACCGGGTACGAAAGCATTGTTTGGGCTGTATTTGTCAGTGGGGTCGTGTGCATGCTTGTCCAGATAGAGTAGGTTGACAGCACGTGGGGGCAGGTTGACAGGCAGAATAATATAAGGTCAAAAGGTCAGGCACAGGAAATGGGGGGAGGACTTGAAGGTTCCAGAATCTGGCCGGGATGCAGTAGGAATTAGAGGTCGACATGGGGGAATTCAGGAAGCTGATGACAGCATGACCGACCCTCCAACCTGCACAGTTTTTATCCTAGTCCCGATTAAAGTACGTCATACAATCTCCTCGGTTGCTCCAATAAATAGCTTTCCGTTGTATCTGATACAATTGTTGTGGAATATCATTATCTTACAGAAACATTGGCAATTGGCGATTGAGCTACACTTAGTTGACTTGAGCCACATGCCTCAATGTTCCAGGTCTTTCTGGCGACATGTTTCTTGTTTTAAAAAAACAACAACTTGGTTTTTGATTTGAAAGTCCAAGTTGTCTCCTTGCAACGGTCGTCCTTGGCCGTGATAGTTATAGCGCACCTGTGACGCAAACGCTCGGAGTGATAACCAGAGAAAAGACGAAAACTCACATCTATATTCCAGAGGCGGTCCAGAACCTAATCAGAGGTAATCAACACCCTCCCCCCTCGTGGGGAAGGCAGAAGATCTGAACATACCGTTCTATTTCCCACGAGCCTCATATTTTCCGATAGGGCGAAATGATACCCGTGTATGGTTATTACCCTGGAGGGGATGAAACGTGTGCTTATCATCTTCTGCAAAAACTTTCCTCAAACATGTTTGAACTCTCAGGTTAGGTGAACGGAGA
The DNA here is from genome assembly GCA_013266295.2 of Branchiostoma floridae x Branchiostoma japonicum. Classification (NCBI taxonomy): domain Eukaryota; kingdom Metazoa; phylum Chordata; class Leptocardii; order Amphioxiformes; family Branchiostomatidae; genus Branchiostoma; species Branchiostoma floridae x Branchiostoma japonicum. Next base: position 4,471,412 of record CM023837.1, on the reverse strand, counting down.
TTGGCGTCATGTTTCTCTTCTGTTCACTGTTATCCTTTGCAGTGGTTTACGTTCTAAATAAGGTCTTGTCTAAACAACTGTGCAAAGCAAAAACAATGCTGATTTTGCATTGCTCATATGGCTGTGTACATAAAATAATCATGTGGAGGTACAACTGTTTAGGTGCAGGTACGGACCTCTACCTATACCTGAACACATTTGCTCAATTCGTTTTAAGTTGTACATGTAGCCAGCTGTCGTTTCTAGTAGTAAACTGTCAGCTTTGTATGAGGATTTACAAATTTTACTTAAGTTTTCTTAATTTTCGAGTGTTAAATTGTCAAAATTGTCATCTTTGAGACGGAATACACATGTTTTTGGTCTAAAAAGAATGATATTCGCTAGTGTTTCATTTTGTTCCGGTACAGGTACACTTGACGTTCAGGTCCAAACCTAAACATTACTTTACAGGTACAGTGTACCCATACACAACCCTATGCGTAGTTTTACATACTAGATGAATAGCAGCAGTCTACCATATACATGTATGTGTCCAAATATACGTTCCCTAAAAGTCTTATGTCCTTCCTTACCCCATCTTAAGCTATCAGGATCCGGACTTTGGTTCTGTTATATATCGGAAGCCTCGGGGGACGTCATTTGAAATTGTAGTAAAGCTGCAGCTGAGACGAGCATGTCGCAGGCTCTCCTTTCTACCGAAACGGAACAAACCTGAGAGCGCAAAGAGGGCCGTTTCCTCCATTTTCATTTATCGCGAGTCTTTGATGTCCACAGGCCCTCCCGTAATCCCCAACCATTTGTCAAAGCTACGGGGTCTCAGGGGCACATTTAATGGCGGCGTAGTGTACTTCCCTAATAGCCTCGATGCCTATCCTATCCTGACATGTGCATTAAGGAGCCCCGTGTTTGACGTTGGTGCAGATATTGAGGAATGGGCTTCGTCTTCAGCAGACTTGAATCATCTGCCATTAAAAACTATGGCCGAGGGGGGTTCTCGGGAATGCTTCTACATCTTCTTGTAGAGCTGCCATAAACAATTCGACCATAACTGTACATTACTCTTGTGTGTCCATATTCCTCCTATATTCTAGCCGTTTTTTCCTTTAGTCACTGGCTCATTCATAACGTCTTGGCCTGGACGTCTTGTCACACATTGCTAACAACATACAAAATTCAGAATTGAGAATTCGCATCCCCTTCGACTTATATTTGACAGAAAACGTCAAGCTACTATCCTGTACATATTAAAACGACCAGACAATGATATTTTGAGAAATAAGCAATATCACAATAAGCCTTACCAAAATACGTAAGCAGTTTAATTTACCATCTCGGTGATTTATAAACTTTTCGTTACACTGACCCATTTTCGCGATAAGACATTCACCATTATTGAATATCGACTTTTTTCCTGTGTTACGAGCCATAAAATATTTGCCTGATACGTGTGTCCCACGGGAGGTTAGATACAGGACACAGTAAATGGGACTTTAAAACCGCATCGCCACGCTGAAAATTCTGTATCTGGTTAGATTTGTAAATGATATTTCGAACAATCATTGCCTTCTGTTTTCATAGAGAATTCAGTTTCATGTTATTGAGATAAATTCCATACGCTTTATAGAGTTGGTTTGGCTAATATAGTACATAGTTTGCCTCTCCAAACGCGTACCTGATAATGAATTAGATTTATTCCAGGCTGGAAGGAGTACAGATTTCCCTCTCAGAAACCCCTGAGGAAAGAAAAAATCCCGTTTCTCGTTATAGAACTGAAAATGAGTTCCAATACACCAATTTCGCTCCGTCGGCGCGCTAGAAATTTGGCCCCTTCACGCGCCGTTTCCTCTGCCGAGACTTGACCTTGCAAAGTCCGTTGTATTATAGTCTGGATTTTGTGGAGATACGGGAGAATCGTGTAGTGATCCCCTGTCTTAGTTAACATATGGATGTCCCTGTTCTCAGCCAAAGAACGGTGTGAAGGCTGGGAGAGTAGGCAGTAGTAGACAGGTGTGTTAGGAGGAGGTAGGGAGAACTCACAGTGGTGCAGCGATGCGGCAAATTCGTCCCTAGCTAGAAGCGAGCCCCTGGGAACTTGGCAAATATCACTCAGTAAACAGTGGAGCTGATCAGCCATGCTGGGAGTGTGGCGTAATTTGCAGGAAATCAGGCTTGGAACGCGCTTCAGAACATTCGCATTTACGACCAGGCGTACGTGTGGAGGAAAAGTAAAATCTGTACTGCAGTTTGTGTCTCTGGCCTGGTACTGCTTTTAAAAGTAACTTGTAATTTCAGATGTCCTACTAGAATGACAGTTAAGTTGGCAAGAATACAACCTATAGACAAAGGGGCAGTATAACGACGTATAGAGTATAGACGGCTTGTTTCAATGTAAAGATCTACAAAACCACACGTCCTGTTTAACGTTGTGTATACACATACGTCTGTGTTTCCTGTATCTATGATAGAGGAAATCAAGTTGATGTCCATACTTGTGTTATTATCTAGTTTTGGAGTCTAAGGTTATTAAATTGTAGATTTGGCAACTATATTAAAAAAGGTTTCAGGAAGGATTAAGAAATGTAGTGACTTTTCTTTTCTCTTTGCTCAGATGCAAAGGTCCCATACGTATAGGCGCCGCCTATCACATCAGGTTGGCACGTCCAGTCGTCCGGAAAATGAAAAAGGAAAGAAAAAAAACAGAAAAAAACTGACAGCCATGTAATAGTGCTCAATAGTTCGCTACCTGGTTGCAAGGGCCTATCAATATCTCCACCACCCAGGTGTTGTCGACCTATTTCTCTGTCTGGCCTTTCGAGCTCCTGTCATTCTGTCAATCTTCCCCACCCACGTGCTGCCAACCTAATCGAAGGCCGCACAGACACACAAAAGCACAGCTCAGCCACCCAAAACAGTACTTCCGGGTAAAAATAAAACAACTAGCATGTAACAACCCAGTTGCCACTGCTTCGCACCGTAAACTGTGTTACCCGCATAGTTTAAGCCTAAATATGGAAGATTGAAAGTCGTCTTATGAATTAGATCTTCCACTTGAACGGTTCACTTCCAAGATAGGGGTCTTTAATCAGACCAAGTTTCTCGCCTGATTTTGTAACCGCCTCAGTGACCATAAGAAAGTTCCAAAGAGTGATGCTGTACTGCCGTTGAGCCTGATGATATGAATGTGTAGATGTAGATGCGGACTGTGTTTGTTGGGTTGGTGATATATGATGCTGAGGAGCAAGGTAAAAACTCTGTTACGGCAGCCTTTCATCATCACTCCTGTGGGAAAGAACTTGGCGAATGAGATATACGGCACTTTTATCAAAGCTCGTGGCCAGTCAAAAACCCCGCACAAAAAATCGGAGCCTTCTTTCTTGTAGTTGACGAATGGGCCTATTTGTAGCGGCTGAGAAATGGGGTGAATGTTAGTCATGGAAGTGCAGCATTTGTCATACATAGAAATGCCAATACTCGCCCATTTTCAAGACAGATGTGTGTTTTTTGCTAAAAGTATACGTCTATGATAGTCACCTCTCATACATCAGTCATTATAGTCAAGGATAACTGCGTGCTGGTGTGTGTGGTTGTTGCTGCATGAGTTATTGGGTTGGAGTTTGTGGTAACTTGTTCAAATTGATCTTGCAGTCTCTACCAACCGACTCACAACAATGAGCAGGAGCTATATATACAAGAGTAACGCAATGATATAAACATAAGAAAGACATGCTTTCTGCTTGAACTATTATACAGTAACTTTACTGCACAACAATTATACAGGGTACAAAGTATGGCATCTACTAGTACGTAACTACAGTAACCTAACTAATACACGAGTGGGTGGCTAGGATGGGAATGAGCTTTTACAATGAATTTCTAATGTTTATACAGTCTTTGATATATATATGCCTATGTACACCATATTATAAAACTGGACGATTGGCCCTCAACATTTTATTTACATTTATTGCAATCCGATTTCACACTTTCATGACTTCAAAATGACGATGTTTCTTGACATTCTGTCTGCTTTCATTAACATTCAACCAAACAGGTTAGTTTCCATAATGGCATCAGACGGCAGCCGTTGTGTCGCTCTAATCATGTAGAGTGGAAGGCAATGTCTTCGGCACTAAGGCATGTCCAGGAGACATGAATAACTACAGTGGGAAATGATTAAGTGGAAAGGAATTAGATACATTTTCGTTCTATACCTCAGTGGCTTTGGAATAGTCCTACCCCTGGGCCTTGTATCTAAAAAAAATCCACGTACAGGTACAGTGGTTTAGGGTTCAGACCTGGACCTATATTTGAACAAGTTTTTCCCACTTATCTATGAGTTATACATGTAGCCGACTGTCGTTTTATTGATAAATAGTCATTTTTGTATTTACATATTCTTAATTTCAAATGTTTTCCTGATTTTCCAGTTATAAAATGTCAAAATTGACATCTTTGAGACGGGATATTCCTATACTATATTTAGTCTTAACAAAATGGTGCCCAATAGCGATATTTTGTTTAAGTTTACATGTACTAGGTACACAGTCCTATCCTACACACTGCCTTTGCATCTGTTTCCCACACAGCTCTAACCTATTCAGACTCTGAAAGACCCGCTAATCAGTAGGTTTCAGCAGTCTTCTCAATTGGCCCCTCGGTACACAGATATTGACCTCTCTGATTTGAAGGTCAAGTGTCGACCAAGACTTTACCGGCCCAGCGGACAAGAAAAGCAGCTAGCCTACACGTCACCCCTGTACCAAGGGTCCTGCACCTCAATTCTATCCCGTTGATATGATACAGCGATGTAGAAGCAAAGCCCTTTCTGAATGACTGCGAATTGAAAGAACCCACCTGTACATTTGGACAGGGTGAGGGAGTATCAAGTTGGGGAGGTCTGCGGCCCGCCAGGCATTTTTGCAGCATTCTGGGACGTAATGTTTATTGTACTTATGGCAGAGAGTAACACCAAGTAACTGGTACGGCCAATTCCCAAAAGGAGAACAAGAAAACACACTCATACCAGAGCAGAATTCCACTGTCGTTCAACAGTTCCAATACATCATTTAAGTACAAGATCAAAGTAAGCAAGCCAAACTATAGCTAACCAACGTTTTGGGTGTTTTTTCCACGTTCTTTGAATGTTTATATCAAAAGCAATAGCTGAACTCACTTCTGCATCTTGGGTAATCTTATATAAAATCCATGTTACCAATCGTAAGGTCTGTTCTAATCTATTTCATCTTAGCTAATCTTATGTGCGTATCCCTCAGAGAGGTTGTTTTCTGAGAGGTATCGTTTAAATTACACCGGTGACAGAAAACAGCAACAGTGGTAGCTTATCTACTGTATCAAGCCGTCAAGTTAAACGCCTACTATAGTCATTGCAGGCAGACTGTCTAGGCATTAATGTTGAACAGATGGAGGGTAAGCTTTTGTTAAGGTTTTGTGACAGGTGGGATATCTCCAAGTGATGATTGACACCTGAGACCATCTGGGGCATCTGGTAAGGGGGAAGATACTTGGATAAGATACGGAAGTTTATGAAAGGCAGACATAAGGCAGAGCGTCAAGACGGAAGTTTTCTTTGAGGGTGGTATGTAAAAATCTTGGAGGAGTAAGACAGTCTAACCTCAAAACATGAAATGTTGCAAATTAATGTTTGCAAATTAATTACGCAAAAATAAACAATACAACATGAAGCCTTGGTAGCGAAAACTTCTTAATTGTCAATGAAACAACTTGGCGATATGCCGAATTCAGTTTGTTTGTTTTCTTGTGTTTTCCGTAAATAATTACGTCTAATAGATTAGCCTGTGTGGTCTGTTTGTGTAGGCAATAGATTGAGTTTCTTGAACGTGAAGATCATGGTTATAGTCAATAGAGAAAGACGTTGATTTATCGTTTAAGTCATAATAGGATGATACATGCGCTACACACGCTCAATACACACCTCGACCCAACTGGTAGATACACGGAAACCATTTGACGTTATCACAGCTGTGCAAGTAATCCTTTGTTTCCTCTTTCTCTCAGTTGAAGTTCTCTATCCTCCCAAGAATAACGATTGCTTGCCAAAGCTTAACGTGGACTCACATTCTAATACTCCAAAAAAGTCTTGCTCGGTAAGCAAAGTTCATCTTTCTCATTCAATCGGGGCCAAAGAATGCATCGTCCAGTTCTCATCTTCAGAAAAGGCGTCGGAAATATCCATGGTTTTAAAGGCTAAGGCGTTGGCCTTCTCCCATTCTTTCTGCATCATTTAGAAATACAGGGCAATCTGTTTTTATTAGCTACGCTCAAAAGTTTGCTTCGCCAGAAATACATCGCATAATCGCGCTAGAATTTAAACAAAAAAACACAGTAACGTAGTGAGATTGCCACAGCATCTTTAAACGTTGCTTCTAAGGATCGGTTTTATCGGATGCAAATGAATGCTTAGAAAGAAGTTATTCTGCGTAGTATATACCGGAACATATTGAACGTTTTAGGAGAAGTCAGACAGGGCATAATCTCCGCCGGAAGACATCCTTTCAACACCGGCTGGCTCGGAATCTCCGTCGCCGAGATAATCACAGACTCCGAAATTCTATCGGACACAGATAATGTAAATATATCTGATACCGCCTGGATCTCTGCTGATAGCCAACTGTCAAAGTTCTTAGCTCGAAAGTTCATCAGCGTTAGTAGAATTCATTCTGTAGCAGGATCGAACTGTAATTTCCTAGACAAAGGAAACGTTTTGGACTGAATGGACCAATGGGCAAATGTCTTTGTTAACGAATGCGTACGTAACTCATCCCCGAATAGAGACGGGGGACGCAATAAACTGCCTGCAGCTTTTGACCCGCTGCTCAGAGTCACGTGTTCTATTTGCATAAAGTGACGTTATAGAAATTACTGTTACATCCTTCTAGAAAACCGCAAACATTTCAATATTAGTTTGAGTAAACCCTTTCCCCATTTCCCACTAAACTTTTGTGTTCGAACTATTCTTGCGTGAAAAATCAAAGTAAACATCCTTTCACTTTATTGTGCATATAGCTCACACAATTGTAATGTCTCTATAGACCAATCCCGTACCGTATTATTACTTCAATTATTAACAGTTTATATACGCATGGCTAGTTTATATGATATACGTGACGTGAGTAAGTTGTACGATTTTGTCAGAAAGACGTCAAATTGAGGGAACTTTTGTCTCCGCTTTTTAGATGGTAGGAAATATATCTCATATGGCAAACTTATCATTTACACGCCACTGAGCAGTGTATCTTAGAAGTGACATTCACACTTGTGAAGAAAGTTATGACACTGTTGCGCTCTCTTTTGTATAAGCTTAGATCGCAAATGTCATGACAATGATTGTGAGTTTCTGTTGGAGATTCTCTGAAGATGTTTTACTCTAGTTTTCCCCATCGTAAGCATCAGCTGGTGATTTACAAAGAGAAGCCCCTTCATTATCATCCATAAACATTTCTACCTTATTGTCTTCAAACGGCCGTAAAATAACGAGTGATTACCCCGGTTCATTTCACCTGTCAGACCCAGTTTTGTCAGAATGCACCTTTTCATTGCCGTCCGACCTTCAGCTGAATAGACGCTCACGGTTGTGTGTATTGTGCACATATTCATCACTTCAGATTTTCCAAACCAATTAGCACCTGATTGCACTTTGAATATATTTCCCAATGGTTCCTCCGCATATAGCTGGAAAATGAAACGCTTAATATCCTTGAGTAAGAGGATAATCCAGTCACGCCCCTGTCGGCTTGGAGTATGTTTATTAAAATATGCAATTTGCTTGCTAAACTGCTCGTGGATCATACTCGCCTAATTTGAAGTTATATGCTTCACCGTCAGACCATGTGCATAACATGTACATGTAGATGTCATTGTGGAAAGAACTTCGTAAATACACTCTTTCCGGTGTCCAAATATATACATTTGTCTTCTAAGAAACACCCGTTTGAATAGCAGTTTTAGCCCAGTTGGCAAGGATGCTCTACATTTTCTTATCAGATAGCCCAAAGCTATTTTTGAACTGGAATTATCCTACTAGGTGACAACTGTTAGTGTAGCGCTAAACAAACAGCGATATCTATGACCTAGATGCGTGTGTTTGTCCTGTAAGAATAGCCACTGGAGGCCCAGTAAAGCTACCTCTTTTTACATCTGGAACATTCGAGAGCATCCGTGATCTTGTAGCTAGATCACGTCGTGTAAAATAATAGTAAATGCACTATCTTCACAGAGCATTCAGTACTTGTATTGTCACAGCTTACTAAAGATACATGGACAGAATTACCCCTCTTTTTACCTTTAAGGAAAATGTAGCTCTCCTGTGGAGCATGCCATGGATCATCAAGCGTAGATCTGTCCCTTCAAACGAGGAGGTGATGTGAGGATTTCTCAAGAAACATCACAAGGACCTACAGCATTTCTAGGCGACTTATAAAACGTTTTGTTCTGATTCCTTGGTAAAAATTGAAATTTTTATCTGTAGGTTAGATATCTGCATCATCCATGATTATGTGTGGATAAGTATACATAGACGCCGCATTGACAGAACCAAATACAAACACATTGTCGATATCTGTAGACAAAATCATATCATAAAAGAGAAGAATACTATAATGCAGAGGATCTCAGTGTTCATCCACACGCTATAGATACGTGAGGGTTTTGTTGTACTGATAAATATTTACCTTGGAGACAGTTTATACTCGGTGGAAGGGTCTTCAGAGGGTGATACCCAAGGGATATGTAAGACATATTACATCTTTTGACTGTGGATGGTCCGTATGTCACAAGCCTAGTCACCGCTATAAAGAACTGAAACCTTCCAAAAGACTAAAAAATATTACAATATCAGCAAACATTTCTTGAATATTGTCCGAGGTAATAAATGTACATTCCTATGATTTTAAACCTTGACAACCACACATTTAGTGACAAAGAAACATGACAGCTTACATATTTTCGCTAGTACGGTATTCCCTGGATACCACAACGCAATCATTCAGCTAATTTTTCCACATGGCGTTGAATCTGAAAATCCATTTATTATGCATTTATCGTGCCTCTTGTTTCTACCATCGTGTTCAATTAGCAATTAGATCGATTGCCATCTATGAAAAATCTGCTCTAATCTGGTGCAAATTACCCCTGTTTATTTCATTACCCCAATCAAAACAAGTACAGGGTTCCATTTGTAATCTGAATAAACGGTGTATGCTATCTAGTGATATCCAATACTTAGTACAAGTGTTCTTCGTTCAGAAAAGTATCAATTTTTATAATATGCAAGAGCTGATACTTAAACACTGATACAAAAATACGACCTTTACATAATCCCATTGCCATCATGTCACCACATAATAAAGATAGGTAGCTGTTTAATATCGTTTTGCAAAAATATATATGGTCCAAAATATTGACAGGTGGCATTTACACCTAGTGAAATGTGACTGGCTTACAATTACCAATATGACGTTTGCCTCATAAAATAGAACCAACCGAGTTGTCCTGAAATAACATTAATAATAATAACCCTGATAATGATAATAATAATAACTTTAAGTTTAATAATAGTAGTAATAATAACTTCAAACCCATGCCCAATGGCTAATTGGAAGCAAAACAAACAATGGTATAAAACGTGTGTGTACAGAAAGAAATTGAGAAACATATGATGAAAAATTGAGAAACATACGCCGGCAATCTTTAGTTATTGTGATTAGGATATCTAATCCATTGTTCTTTTCCATCTGTTTCATCAGGATGTATTATCTGAAGTGGAACTGTTAGCATTAATAATCCAGGAGCTACACATTCGTCAGTATACTATTACTACTACTGAACATGGCCCAGCTGACAGTTGGGGAGGGAGGGGGGCGTAACGGATGATCGATAGACTTGATGATTAGGTTAGGTCACATCTGTGCCTGTCAGGAGAGGACCTGAAGGGCGCTCATCAAACCCAACGGACCGACCAAGGCCTTCGCTCTCATGTGGTAAAAGGGCTAATCTGGGACAGATGGCTAAAAGTCATTGCTGTCCGTCCATAAATACATTAACGTCGTAGACCACTCTTGCATTGTAATCATTCGTATGGTCTTGTTTGCATTTGGTTATGACGAGGTTACATTCGTCGTAGGCCGTCGTACGATTCTAGTATCGTAGAATTTTCAAGTACGCCGTGACAGAACCAACCGCCGACAAAGATTTAAGACAACTGAATTTTGTACGACATACGCACGGCTATCCCAAGAATGCCCTCGGTTTTTTCAATCGTATGGCGATCGTACGACGAATGTCACAAGGCCCTAAGTCATAGAATTAGAGGCATCACTAAAAAGTCCGGCCGAATGGCTGAGTCTCCACCAGACTCCTTGAGTTGCTGGAAAAAAAGTTGGCCAAACAGACCGGATGATTAGCCAAAACAGTTAGCCGGTCATAGAGGTACGCGTAGCCGAACTCTTGTTTTTTACCAACCGAAAGTGTGGTAGGACATCACCACCGCCTGGCCTGGGTGGCAGCCAGAGACAGACAGACATGGAGGATCACATGCGGAGGCGCTACGCTCGCTTGAGGATCATGCGGACTTGAGTGAGTGAGAGAAAGTCTGGTAGAGACTATGGAATATCGCGGTCGGTGAAGGACGGACAAACAGTCCACGTCATAAGCATTGATCAAGTCATCAACATTAGCAGTGCCATCATCACCTACATTAACATCCTGACCGTACACCCTTTATCCCTACAAAGTATTCCTAAATCTACGGCAATCTGGGGTGTAGTAAGATTTATGATGGCAATAAAAAATCAACAATGAGCAAAAGGCATCATCATGGCCGGACACAAGGCGAAGTACATGTGATGGTACATGAAGTTGTGTGGCGTTTGACACATGGGTAGCCAATGACCCAAAGGTTTTCCGTTTTACTCCAATTGTAAGAAAAATAGGTTATGCCACCACTTTATGTTAAATCTGTAACTATGAGTCGTCGTCAAAACCTTTTATTTCATATGAAACATTTCCACAGACAGAAATTGGCAGGTATATACTTGATGTGATTAATTTGCTTGCCTTAGAAACCTTGACAACTTGATACGTCGGACCATAGGGCCCCACCCTTATTACTTGGATGGTGTCGCGGGAATGTCTAAATTAGACTCCATTTGACGTCCATCATTTATCAAGCGGTGATTTCAATTTGTACTATGATCTCTGAGTTCAGGGTATGGTCCATAAACTTTCCATTTCCAAGCAGTGGTGTAAGACGCTTGGCTAGCGCCTGACCTGTGTTATTGCCTCTGTCTTCTCCCGCATGTACGTCAAAGGGTGAGAGGAGTAATTGTAGGGCCGAGGATGTCGTCTCAGAGGAGGCAGACTTTATTTTGCGGGGGATGTGTACGTAGGTTAGACTATCGATGAAGAGAGAAAAAGTATCTTCTCAAAACTCCTCCAACGCACTGTATTTGATTACGTTAACGGTTACATTTTAATGGAGCCAGAAGCAACATCTTCCACGGCATTGCCATCTCAATCATCAAACCCCTATTCCAGTTTTTACTTGTGCAACATTTATTTACAACACAAGCTGTAAAGAAAGCATTGCAGATGATGGCATTACAACCAGATGCGGAATATATATAGTAACATGTGAACCTGAGAATATTTCAATAATTGACTTACAGCTTGCTCACATTGTTGCATTTGAGTTTGCACCTTGCTTGTCAGGACTGGTCGATGTGTCATAATTGAAATAAATGGCCATCCTCAGACAGGTGTGAGCTCACTAAACGCCCATGTGGGACCGAAATCGTAGAGGGGAACCTACGCCAGGTGATCCCGTCCGATCCACCTGCAGTCCTCGTCCGTCAGAACAAAATCTTCCTGGTCTTATAAAAAGGAATATCAGAAGGAACATTCGTCATTCAGCGAAAATTGTCCACCTCGCACTCTAACGTCATTTATCTCCAGTATTAAAAACTATCACAGAGGAACACCGCTGCTGTGTTTATCCGTACACAAGGGACTCCATTTGATCGATGTCGGCGTTGATTTATAAAGATTTAGGGTCGTTCGGGAGACCGGTCTGATTGTGCTGTTCCATTCTGATTCCTACGCGGGCCTGGTCATTGACCATGGAGCTCACTGAGGACTTGTAAGGACTGAACCATTCGGGAATGCAACATTTTCTTTTGGCACACTTAGTGTCAAAAGGCCTTGGCTGAAAGGTATCTGGATATCTTGGACACAGAACTATTCAAAGAGATTTCATCTGATGCTAAAGCCTGAAATGTGGATGATACGGATTATGTTCCCTTATGTCATATTTGTCTACATTTTCCAACAACCAGTGCTTCTTTCTATGTCATTGGTTCTGCTTGTAAAAAGGCAACTAATGTACTACAGTAAAACATGTATTACTGCGCTAACTATATGTGCAACTTTCCAACGGTGGTGGCTGGAATTTTGTCGGTGATGTTACTTCTTTCCAACCTTGTACCTGGCACGGTATTAGTATAGGTACAGTTTAATGTGGCTGTGTACTCTTCCGATCAAGTACATGTCAATACAATAAACTAAATCTAACGTATCCTTGTAAGTCTGTGACTATGCAAATGGTACATGGTACAACTGTGTATTGCATGAATGTTGTACTTGTTCGTGAGAATTATTCAGGCAACCATTCATATGGATTTGTGTGTATGCATATGGATGTGTCTTTCTCCTTGGTGCTGACGGGTCATCACTTACAATAGCACACATTCACACACGCACTGAGTCGTTCATAAAACGGATCTGACGACGTTCACACCTCTACTGAGGTTTTCACGGTGGAATCTTCCGCATAACATGACTACTACTTCGTGTTATCACCCGGGCTCAAGCACTCTCCGTCTCATACAGACTGGAACTATTGCCTTCCAAAAACGGCACCCGAGCGGCTTCCGACGCGGAAAGGTCATCTCCTCGCTGACACGTTCCGACTGGAGCTCAATACGATTTCACACGCCTGACGAGCTGTGTTTTCACCAGCACATTAACAACATCTTCAAATTGTCGGCTGAAGCTAATGTAATATTTTCTTTCTTCCGATAGATTGAGCGTACAGCGTTCTTAATGAGCTTAGGCACGAGGCATGGTGATAGAAGTTAACCATTTTATGTTGACTGTTGATGCTGTTGACTTTCCTACTTAACCAACAGGTACCTATCTCGCCGATACTAGCTTCTGCTCAACGTGAAATTATACCCCAGCCCTCTGAAAACAAATGTTTCAATAACATGTTATATATTGATCAATAATTAGTATTGATAGAAATCAATGTAGACTATTTAATGTCACTATGATATCGTGCATTTTGGTACATTGATGTCATGTGATATTAGAAACTTTGCAATTCCATGTCTTTTATCACTGGAAGACTATAACGTTTATCATGTACACATTTTACCGTTTTGACATTGTATTCCAAGATGATCCAATGGCACTAAGAAGGCCAAAGATAAAAACATAAATCATGACTTCTTAATGAAGTCTCCAGGGCCGACTCACTGACGACTTGACAGAAAGTCGTTACTTCCGCGCACGGATACAGTCAAATCGACAAAATACGTCGATATCATTGCAGTGGAGGTCACTCAATTGATGTGTTATAAGATTAATCACACAATTACACAGGTTTTCCTTGGCGTCTAGTCCACTTTTTTTCACAGTTAGGACCCTTGTTAAGTTTGTTTGACAACTAAATCCTTGATTTGACCTCGCTCAGGGTGGCCTTTGCGAACAATCAGGTAGTACTAGGCTTTAAAACTGCTGTAAATACTGGCAGATACCCGCATATCCCCTGCCAAAGCCACGGACTATGTTTTAAAGCTACAAATATGTCCACCGAGCGTTTTTGCAGAGACCCTTACACAAGAAATAAGTTGTTCGATCGATACGGCAGAACAACTGTAAAGTGTTCTTTTTGACAGGTTGTGTGGTGAAATTAATCAGACAAAATCGATGCCTCCTCTTTTCTTGGCAAGCTGTCTCGTCTGAAGCCCAATGGCAGCGTCCCTTGTATTGATTGTAGGAAACTCTACATGAAACACTGCACAGAATAACAGCTTGTGGTCAATCAATTCTGCTGTCCGGCTCCATCTTTCATCCAAGTAAGTGACCATTTAAGTCACCATACGTAAGATTTCAGACACACTCAAAGTCTAGTAACCGTTAAAATATTGTACGGTATGTATACTATCGTCATAAAACAAAATGGCCGAAGATCTTGTATTTTGTTAGGTATGTGTGTTGTGTTTCAAAACATACTTTTACATCATGGATAACATTCAATTTATTAGGTAATAGGTCATACAAATCCAATCTTAGTCACCCAACGATAGCTGAACGGTCTCCATCCAGTGGAAAGAAGGCTTTACTATCGCTACGTGACAGAACACCCTGAAAACTTTTCCACTTTCGGCGGGCGGAAACAGCTCCTCTTACGTTGCCACAAGGGTAGTAATCTTTGATCGGAAAGCCTTTGGAGGAAAAGCTTGGTACAGATTTGCGATAACACGAGGCACATTTTGCGCATTGTTGATGGTTCTTTGGTCACCCGCGTGTCACTAATGGAAACCTTGTCTGATGGGGCGACGTTTTCCCGCGCTTTTGGGTCAGGACTCTTCAGTTCCACAGAGAACCATCTTATCTTGTTGTTTGACAGAAAATAGCGACCTTTTGTATCAAAACATCACTTTTATCACACACTAAGCCAGACATTTGTTGTTGGTGGATCTCCTTATCCACTTTAGGAGGCACTAAAGACGCTGTAGAATATTTTTTCGCTGGTGATTTGGCGGTAAACGCAGCGTGTAGAGCTAAGTACGTTCGACACCGTAGGGGCGACAATTTCTCACCAGAAATGTCCCTTCTTCCTGACATTTTTCATACTAAGGCTTTATCGCATATTGTTCTTCATTGAGGAAGCAACCTATTTCTTGTATAGGTTCAGACATTGCCAGAAAGCAGTAACTAGCATTCTTATTCATATATTTTCTTTAATTGGGTGATTCGGTTCATATATTCAAATGACTAAGGAAAATAAACATGATTGTTATCTCAATTATGTAAGAATTAATATCTAAGACTCTTCTATTATTTATATTGATTGTTATCATTAAAATTACCAAGCAGTAGTTCTTGCCATATGTCGTTGATATATTCTTTGGAGGAAGTTTAACGAACCCTCTCATTGCACATAAATTTTTGACAAAATCCCCAGGTTTATAAATTTATAGGTTTTACCCATATACATATATTCACACATTGTTTGAATTAAAGAAAATACTCCAACAGATCACTATCATAGTACGCCATATGTAGCACCTAATTTCACCATTACCTTTCGAAACGTACCCTTTGAACTCTATCTGTGACCTTTGACATTTCCCGTGACCCCCCGGTGACAGATAATTCCATTCATGTTTCCCAGACAGTGACTGATGCGGAAAAGATTCGATTATGAAGTCTTTTAATTAGTTTCCCGTAGTCGGGCTGAAAATTGGAAAACAAACGACTTTTCTAACATCATTTGACGTCCAGAAATAGCCATCGCTTCTAGTGATCTGATTATTATCATCCATAACTTCGTTTTGCGTATGATAATTGCCTAGCTTTGTCTTAGCGTTTTCCTTTGAAGAGTTGAAGTTTCAACAAGAAACGGAACGCTTTTATCTGAACTTAAATTGACAACCACAGTACTACTGGTAATGTATACATTGCTCTGTATATCAATAGATAATTTTTGTAAAGCCTGCAAAGATAACTTGTACTAGTTGTAGCTATTAACAATAGCATATTTTCATCGTTATCAACCTTTGCATCATTGCATGAATTATTTTCTGTATGCACCATAACACTGAAACACTGGTCACTGAAAATTAGCATGATTTAAAAAATGATTACACGTGCCTTTGGCTTTACCAAGCCTATGCCAGGTCTTTTATACCTTCGGCAAATGTCTTCTATTAATATTTACGTGAACAGTACCAGATACACCAACCATTGTAATCAGAATACAATAGATCTACAATCATCTACAAGAACAGAATCCACACACACCTAACATTTATTCGTAACTTTACAGTATGTTTAGGTCCTTGCCACTTGGCTTTTTCACCATATTCCACTTTACTTTTCTTCGCACGCCCCTCTCGCCATGTTTGTGACAGTTACGTCAATACAAGCTGCCTAATCACGCCAGCCTATCAGCAGCCTTCTTACAACCAGCTGTGGGTGCCAACAAGAGGAGGCTAAGCCAAGAAAAGTCCCGGGAATTTAGCCAGCTAATCACTCAAACTCCCCCCGACACATGTCTCGTCAAGACACACAGCACATTAACAACCATTGATTTATGAGTTTCTAATCCACCAAGAGTTGGGAGAGATTAGTGTCGACTTAGTCTGGACATCTCTGTTGAGCCGCGGTGAATGAAGAGATTCTAGCGCAGACGATAGACGTCGTCTTGTTTTGTAACGATTCATCGCATTGGTGAGGTTTAAAAAAACGTCTGAGAAATAACCCCACAACAGCCATGATTTCACGCGGCTTCCTGACAGTCTACTTACGATTTTAACTCCTTTTCTGTGTTTATTTCCTGAGGATGTGTTTTATTTCCGCAGGAGTATTGCTACTGCCTGAGGGTGTGTGGCGTTTAAAGCTATCTCTAGGCAGATTTAGTAACAGTAATGTGTTTAAAGATTGAAGGATCAACGCATACTGACTGGATAGAAAACCTAAAGATAAAAAGTAAAGTTGGATTAGTGGAAAGAGTTGGATGTTTAAGAGAGGGTTAAGGCGCTCTAATTCTACATAATAACTACAAAGTCTGGGAGGTTAAGATACTGGAGTTTCGGACATGCGCACTTGACTACGCCATCTATTTCAATGTTAGGTGTGAGGAATTTCATCTGTCTCCTCCAAGCAGATGTTGGGAGTGGAAAACTGTGACGTTTTCTGACCTGCCGGATTGTGAAAATTAAGATTTTTACGGTATGAAATTTTCAGGACTATACCATCTGAAAAGTTGAGGGGTGATATGGAAATGTTTATTACATCCCTCACATTTTGTTCCGTTCAATATATCTGTGTATCAATTTTATGTTTCATCCCCTTTCCTCTAGAATAGCAAATCTGGCAGAACTGAATATCATAAGCATTGTTTACGATACACAAATTATCAAAACGTCGGTGTGTACTCTACTTGCTCAATTTTTGAAAACAAATTGTATAATCCTTGTAAACACTTGTGGTCATCAATATTCCCATAATGTGGGTATTCCTCATAAGAAATTATGACTAGACACTAGTAGACAGTCATAATAAAAGTATAGTAAACCATATGCACTACATAAATGCTCACGCCAATGCTAATGACTATACCACACCATACCATAGGTTGTATGTTTCACAGTTTTAGTTGCATGAACTTAACCTTTATGGCTCATTTCCAAATACATTAATCGTACAACCATTGTACAACCGTTAGAAATAGTTGTGAGTAAGACGGGAGAATTTGTTTTAAATAGTGGACGATTTTTAAAAATATTTGGTCAGCTCTCCTGCTAAGCTTGTTTTACTTTCCATGTCGACTCATTTTAATGGATAAAGAGACAATAAACAGAAATGTGGTGTTTGGGGTGTATGTACAAGCTCATGAAACGCACGGAAAAAAGTTTTATCACCTATACGTGCCATGGGAGGTGCTATAATCATAAAACAAGGAAGCAGATCCAGCTTGAACCATCCCTGGATACGTTTGGCGATCCTAAGCTTTGAACAAGTTATTTTGCATAATTCAAAAACTTTTACATGTTACTATCTGAGTATATCTCTGGGCTGATATTTTCGATACAGAACTTGCAACATTCTAATTCAAGATGTGTGCTGAACGGTCTACTGGTCACATTAGCCTTAGAAAAGACGGCACATGTCTTAGCTTTCGCAAGGTAAGGCGTTCGTACAAGATATAGTGGAGCCTTGTGGTGCATCGGGAAGACAGATGCCTATCCTAAGGAGCTATGTCAGTGATTTCGCTGACCGCCATCTTAAATCAAATCCCCGGATGTTGTACACGTTTCAGTTGATGAACACGGAGTGGACATGGAGGCGATAAATGGCCATAACTGATGGCCTTTACGTGCGCTCGGGTCAGATACCTGGCGTCTATTGTAGTAAATGGCCAACTGACTGGACAGGTTACGCCTCTCCACGGACTCCACAGGTCAAAGGTTAACATTCCAAGCTTAGGTCCTAGACGTGACTGCTGGCTGCTACTGTCATACCTGATGTATTTATGGCACTTTTATCGGATGTGTTGAACGCCGTTAGAAACCTTTAGTCGTGTCTAATGGCAAATAGATCCCGTTTTCGTGGAGGGAAGGAGGCAAATTATTCCCTAGGAACCTACGACTGCAGGCGTTATGTTAGTGGAGATTACGTTAATTCATAAAGTAGCCGTTAATGCTATTAGGGAAGTGCAGTTCACGCCGTGTAACCAGGCCCAAGGGAGGCTAACGGCTCCGACAGTATGATGAAGTGTCGGTACCTCGCCCCAGGCCCAACACAACACCAAAACTACCATCGCCGTTTCTTCCTCTTCGAAGAAAGATCAAGAGCAGGCCAAAGAATGTGGAAGCCGTCTTCGATCTGGTTCCATTAAAAATCCAATACCTACACTTTCTACCCTCGAGGTATGAAATCCTTGGAAAGAAACCAGAGCCTTCTTCTAAAGAACAGAGCAACACCGTGGAATCTAGCTGGCTTCAATTCGTAACAGCATCTTTCGGGGGTATTCAAGTTTTAAACACAGCTACAGTTACAAACTTACATTCCCTAAGCACCTGCTGGTTAAGCATATGTTTCAAGACTTAAGGAATATGTAACGAACATTATACAAAGGCTGCTTGTGTCGCCATCGCCTCGGACGACTCATAACTCAACGCCTTCCACTTATCATCCAAGTGCGAGATATGGCCCGTCTCTGCTGAACAAATCGTTGCAAAGATCTTGGAAGTTTTTCTCCCCCGAGGGGGAGGTCCGCATCACTGTGCAACCCTATCCATCACCGCACCCCTGCATCGTAGATATGCGTCTTTTCAACCATCTGTCATTCTCTCACCGGACCAGATACAGTCTCAGCTCCAGCGTTTTACCAGACAAGTTAGTCCTAGCCGAGGGCTAAAGATGCAAAAACAGGGTCAATGTTTTCTCCCAGCCTTCTCTTATCTTATCAGGAACTCTTAAGTTGCGACGTTTTATTGAGCGACACTTCCTTGACTTTTATCTAACGTTGATGTAATCACTGCCGTAGACAATGTTTCCAAGTCGTTACCTGAAGTGTTTGTCCGTTTTATTTCCCGAAATAAAATCTGAAGTTCCTTGAACAGCACTGCAGTTTTTATTGTAAGTTAGCGTACAGCACGGCTAATGACCAGGGGAATGTACTAAATACATCCCTAAACGCTGCAAACGTTGCCATACAGACCATAGCTACTAAATAAGTGGTACTGGTAGGAGATGCGTTTTACTACAGATTAGGTTGACAGTACATGGGTGGGTGAAGGTTGACAGGCAGAATGGCACGAGGTCAAAGGTCTCAGAATCTGACCAATTAGCCAGCAGGAATTAGAGGTAGACATGGGGGAATTCAGGAAGCCGAGAACTGCATACTTCCCGGGAGTTTGAAATCTTCGCATTCTTCTTTTCGGTTTATTTTAGAGTACGACCGCCTGCTTTTATTTACCTTACTTAAGTAACTACTACACGTGTGTCTTTCTGACTCCTGTCAGACAGCAAAATTCCTTCTCCACAAACAAAAAGAAAAGGTGAGCACTTTCTCTTCCACCAGGGACGAACTAGTGAGGTGACGTTCGACCAAAGCTTCCAGAGTACACGTGTGTATGTGGGCTCCAACGTTCAAACCACATTTGTAGTAAGCCTCCTTGACAAAGCGAGTCGGTAGTTGATGGATGACCTGTGAGGACGTAGTTGAAAACTGAGTAAGTGGATAAGTAACTGTAAGTGTTTCGGTCCCCGTGAGACCTGAGTTGCAATTAGCGATGGCAAAGTCAGCAGACGTCGACGAAGACACTCTAAAAAGTGGTCAACTCCTACTTGAAAAAAAAAAAAAAACAGCTTCCCATGCAGTTTGTTTCAGATGATCCCCGAATGTGCTGAATCACAATCATGAGCTAATTTGACGTTGTACATCACGTGATCATTGTGACCTTGCCCAAGAGAGAAGTGGGTCAAGGTTCACACCATGGTTGACAATGATTTATGAGGTCTTCCCTACAAAGTCATGTAGGTCGGATTATACCATGATACACTTGGCTTATGCAGTGTTGACAGGGATTTGAGCTTAGGAAAAAACAACGTTATCGCAGAGACATGACAAGCATCCTTTAGCTAGAGAAGCAGCAAACAACCACAGGGTTTCAGAGCAAAACAAACATAACCTTAAACATTATACAGATATGTCTACGTCCTAGAATGGTGGATGCCATAGCGTGTCTGTTCTAAATGTAGCTTCTATGTCTCCCTGCATGTTCAGAATTTTTATTTATAGTGTAAGGGAGACACTCGGTCGAAGCAGAACACTAGATAGGCCTGGACTTTCCAACTTACTTGTCTACAACTCCATACCCTTTATATAAAATATAGCGGAGACAAGTATCAAAATCCCAGGCTTACTACGATTACAGCTTAATGGGCCAGTCATCCGTTCCAATATCAAAGCGATGCGGAGTGTTGCAAAAGTTAAAGAAGTTCAGACTTCTCGGATCAATTTTCTTTGATACTTTAATGCCGACCTTGATACGTATTCCCATCGGTTTTAGAATATCATACTTTAGTGCCATTATCAGTAATTTGTGCCGCTCGATTAAGTCTTTTCAACGATAGCAAGTTAGTAAAAGGTCAGACCATGGTAGGTCTTAATTCGGGATCTTTTCGCATCGATCAGCAGTTCTCTCTGGCTGTTGTGTTGAGGAGAGCTGGGGAGATAATCCTGAGATAAAGCTGTAGTACAGTTTGTCATGCACGGTGCCGTCATAGGCTGGGCCGCCGTGTATTGTATTGATGCAATTTTAATTGTACAACAAGGAGATGCAATTTACGGCGCGGACACATTCGTCGTACGTCGCCGTACAATGATAATCATAGAACCAAGAAGTCAAGAAAATCATCACCCATGTACAATGTATTATAGTAGCTTTATGTACAGTTTCAGGAGCAATATACAAGTATCCCGTATAAAAACATTTAAATCATTGTTCGTATTAACCGCTGAACATGAGCCTGGTATCCATTCCTATTTTCTCTCCGTTTTAAATACTATTTCCAATGGGTGCTATACTGGATAGGGCACCGGGTACTGGATAGGTTTACTAGAGAAAGTAGGAATGTATACCAGGCTAACTACAAAGCGTTGAAGGCATGCATCACAAAGACACGCTTGTCCGTCAGATGACCTCTCCGACTCTTCCCCATCTCCAGAGTACCCCGCACGATGTCCTATCTCTGACCGTGATCGAGCCAGCCAGGCGCTGATTCGGGCCATACTTAGATGGTTATCGGGCGGGCAGGTCCGGGATGTATGGGACACCGTGCCTCCCGTGTACCCTAAGCCATCACTAACTACTCAGGCATTACACGGGATTAACTAAGCATTGATTCATCCCCCCTGTCACACCAGCCCGGGGTACGTGGCAGGTCGGTTAGGGTTGCCAACCCTACGTTGTTTTGCAAATCTTCGTCAACATGACCTTTAATCCCTCCAGTCCATTAATTAGCATGTTTGAGATGACTTCTGTCTATGTGACTCATCTCTCATTCTGGGGACTAGACCAACAATTGGCATCGGCATCAAGCCCAAGGGACTACACTGGTCCAGAGTAGGCAAATGTTGAGCTACTTTCTGTGCTACGTCCATATGGTTCACAACTTGAAGTTGGGTAGATTATCAACTTGTGTTTAGACGTCAATGCAGTGGTTGTCAGGTCCAATGATGAGTTTGAATCTTGGGACCAAGTTAGATACAACATCCAGCGAGACAATAGCATCACACTGGTCAAGAGTATGCAGATGTTGAGCTATTTTCAATTTTTAACGTCTATATGTTGTTATGTGTAGACGTCTGTCTTGTTACATGTAAGTACAAATGATGAGTTTAAAGTTTAGAACCATAACCTAAACTATGGAACCTAACCGTAGAGGAAAGAACCATATTAGCAGTACAAATAAAATACAGGTAATGTAAAATGTATGTCTTGTATCTATTCTATTTAGATTTTCTTTCATCAAAATCACACGGCTTTTCTTTTAGCATCACGGATATACAGAGACCGTCAAGTCACGAGGAATTGACTTTAAAATCTCTAATTGCTTTTAGTATCATCAACAAGTCCATTACGAATCTATGCTAAAACATAGAGTACAAAGCTACTGATAGAGAGCGAGCGGAATGATGTTTATTGCCAGCATTAAGAAAGATTCAAACGCGTTCGATGATTAGCACTTTCGTCCAGTACCCATTTATCTGGAAAGGCTTTGTTGGAAGATTCAAACGTATCGGTTGGACCACGGCTCTTCAGGTGTATGGAAAATAAAAAGGAGGATGATTTGAGGGACTCAAGGAAGACTTGGGACAATTGATACCCAGGACGAGTTACTTTACATGTCTATCGTCGTGTTTGCACATTGAGATTGTCCAACCTTAATGATCTATTTTATCACCTTCTTCTTCGTACTTTTAATCCTCGCACCGGGTCATTAAATCTGTTCCCAGTCACATGCTCATCTCTGTTATTTGAATAAAGGCTATCTTGGGATCCTTTGCAGCAAAGAGAGCGTGTCTGTTCAAAGAACATTTATTGTTTCATCTGTATGAGGTTGACGATCATTTTCGGAGGCAATGGCCCTTATCGTCCGGACGATCTCTCTATCTCATGTTCGAGTACTTTGTAGAGGCAAGTTTGACAAAGGCAATGACAAATGTTGCGAGGGAAGCTAGATTGTCTTAACGCCAAGAGTATCCTTTTGAGCTGGTTGTGATGCGCCAATGATGTACTGAGATCCCCTCAAGTTGATTAGCAACGATACTTTTTAGCGTGTCTTCAATTCTGGGGCAGTATTAGCCTCTAGAAGGGCCAATCTCACAGAGATAGTGTCAAGGGTGGGCATAATAAACCGCTGGACTGATAGGTTTTTGTAAAGAGCATTACGAAGATCAAGTCGTTGTACAGTTGTGACAAGTTGGACATGTTGTTCTCATGTTACGGTGATTTGTCTTACCGTTTTAAAACTGAGGACTGGTTAGACGTACTTTTTCCAAGAGCGTACAACAGTGAGCAACAGTTGATAAAAATGATAACAGAAATTGATTGTTAATTTGCTTTGGAGATGATACTTAAGCTGATTGGAATCTACCGTAAGATCACTTGTTAGTACCCGATTCTCAAGAAAAATCAAACTGTTCTCTTGGTGAATTTCAGTCAATTGTATTGGTCATTGTTGATGAAAATGTAAAAATGATGAAATAAAAAAAGTTTAACGCATAACTGGCCTGATTAATTTCTTCTTAACAAACCTGATATCTTTTAATATACCGCAGAAGCTCAAAGTTTGCCTATGCTCTACTGCCACATAATTTGCTTTGATGTTTGCCTGTACATAGATACCTTTATTTCTCGTCAATAGTATCAGATATACAGCACGAGAACGATGATCATGATATGGCAGTTTCAATTACTAGGAAGCAACAATTCTAATGATATACTCCACATGACACTGTGTGGTAGTATGGGATGCAACTTTACACTTGTACAGTCTTTCTGGTGATTTCTAACACTTTGGTGGTACTAGTTTCTTATAAACTGCCCTATGTTTACAATGCAGTGGTTCACTTTGGCGTCACATACAGGCAATCAACTACATGTACTAATTCAATTGCCTTGCAAGAGAAATCTCCTGTTGGAAGAATTACTTTTTTAATGGTGCGATGTTCAGTAAAGGAAGAATATAGTCGGGACAAACGTGTATGATAATTATGTTGAATATAAAACGAAAATGTTGTGTTTTGGTGTTTGGTCTCTGAATTCCGTGATTTTATCCATTGAGTGAAGTTCTGGTAAAGAAGACGACAGATATGTAGGCAGTGTGAAAGAATGACAGAAAATGATGCAGCCTACAGCTCCACAGCCTCTGACACCCATATACATTCCCCCCCTCCTTTTCAGTGGCGCAGCAGCGAGCGTTTGGCTGATAGTAATGGTCCTGTCGGCATGTCTTTTCACCAGTATCTTATCGTCTCCACCGCATGTCTTCCGTCTATCGTACCTTCCATCTAGTCCCATGCGCTCAATCACCGCCGTATGTTCGGGATTTCATCCGGCAATAAAAACTGAAGGGGCATTTGTATTCCAGATTAACGATTCTGTCGGGGGTTTGAAGTCCGAAGTTTTGTTTCTGGCCTGTTGGTACCATTGCGTGGGCTGTAGGAAGAGAATATTTGTTTCTCGGACTCCTATGTGTTTTTAAGGGTAGCTGGTGTTTTTTTTAAAGCAAAATAGTCTCAACATTTCATGAAGGTCTACATCAATGTCAATCTTTTCGTTTGGTTGCAAATTTTACGCGCAGTAATTTTTTTTAGAACCTATCGAGTGGGAATTCGGAAGTCATCCAGTCTTTTGATTTTTGAAGCACATTTCAACACTTCATCGTGGCCACATTCGTCGTAGGTCGTCGTACGATGTCGTGGGATTTTCAAGCAGTTTGCGACAGAACCAACCGCCGACAAGGATCTTTATCGTTTGCCGTAACAAGACAGCTGGATTTTGTACGCTACGCTACGACATATGTACGACTGTCCTAAGAAAGCCCTTAGTTTACGATCGTACGAAGATCGTAAGACGAATGTGACCTAACTTACCACCCTTAAAACGACCACTCTTCATCGCCAGCTAGCTACTAAGATACACAAAACTTGTTCTCCGGGAAAAAGATATGCAGTTGTCCTGGATGATTTCTACCCCTGATGTAATCTCTGCCCGTAACCTCGGAAGTTATTGCCCAATAAACACGATAAAACATCACGCTCCCCATTACCTGAGATAAGACAATGCGAAGTGCGTGTGTTTCCCCCGCTTCTTACCCCCAGGTAAGACTAAGTAGTGAGGAATTAACGCGCACCGGAGAGCCGTATCTTGTCGTCCTGTGGATGACGGATGGAAGAGGCAGACACTTATCTCCGCCAGGAAGGTGTGATAATATATAATTACGTATAATGAAGCATGCGATCGCCGCAAGGTAGAAAGTTTATAGTCGACTACATCCATCTATGTCTTCCCTACATTGTGATTTGCGGCGCTCTATGGAGGCCCTGGGTCGACTTGAGGGATACTGTAGCTCAGTTCAAGACCCTGATGCGGACAGACTTATATCAGACGTCAGTTTGTATGTATTACACGGACTGATACAGGTGGTTTTAGTCTCTCATAGTACATCGTTTGGGTACCGGATACGTACATTCGTCGTCGTACGACCGCAAACTGAGGACATTCTTAGGATAGTCGTACATATGTCGTACAAACTAAAGCTATCCGTTTACGGAACATGCTCTCCTTGTTCGGTTCCTGTTTCTGTCGCAGTCTATTTTGAAAGTCTACATCAAAATCGTATGACGAATGTAACATTAACGTTACTGTCTACGATGATACGTTTGGTACGACAGTAGCCCACAATTACGGACTACATCAGTTCTAGCTGTCTCAGAGCTCAGTTAGTTACTTTACGAACAAGCCCTATTCAAAACCACGATGATTCCTCAACGACCTCCCCCTGCATCTGGAAGGCGTTTGAAGAGTTATCTCGACAAAACCACGCGAGTTACCTCTTCACCCCCCATTTGTTTCCACCTTATCGTGGTGCGGAGTACACGATAGTTCCCTGATCCAACCCTCCATTTTCCCCGAGCAGCTGTGAGAATGATGGCCTCGCCAAGCTCCTCTTTCCAACTCCAACCTCGCCCCCATTTACCCCCCGCCCGTTCACAGCCACTAAGAGAACATTTTCTTTAGATTTTGTGTCAACTCCCGGCACGTCCCATGCTTGAATCTGAACTCTGTGTGCCCTCCCTATCCCTCAACCTGTCCGCGCCAGTCTCAGGGGCCTACTTGGTACAACGGACGAGCTCACCTTCCTAATAGCCCTAAAGGCTACTTAATGAATTAGGTAATCTTTGACGTGTGTGGAGTGTGAGGGGTTTATGTTGTCCGGCATGAGAATGGATGTGTTCCGTATCCCGCAGAGCGCTGCTTTATCCGGCATTTAAGCGCAACCTAAGCTTGCCTGGATGTTTAAAAGCGAATAAAACGGCTGTAAATGGTCGGGGATACGGCAGAGTTGGACCCTGTGGCAAGATTCCGGCCTGATGTCTGTGTATTTCAGAGAGGGGCGGAACCGTATTTCACCAATGTCTTTTATCGAGGGATGTTGGCATGATATACGGCTGACCCAGGCTATGGCGGTTATTATGGCCGTTCATCCATTAGACAGACAAGACTGTCCGTCACATGCGATTGGCCCAAGATAGCAGTGATGTCAGGAGATACGCCTGTCAACGGTCCCGACATAGCGGAGAAAATGACATTTGGTCGTTTTACGCCATGTGCAAAATCAGATATGGCCGAAACAGCTGTCACCAGCACTTCCACCATACACGTCAATCATCTGGGGACAACATTTGTCTCTGTCTCGTATCAGGTTTCACCTGACTCCCCTGGGAAGATATAGATCATAAAACCATAACCCTGGTGAGAAACACAAACTCACACATAGCTTGTAATAATAGTTGTACAATGCCACTGGTAACCGTAACATATAGGAATACATTCAAGTAATGCGCTACATGTAGAAATACCTTGTACGGTTACATTCGCTGTCAGCATACTCTGATGACTACGTACTTCAGTGTCGACTCGGCCATACCCTAATGTTTCTGTGTTCTATACCTTCGAATGATCCGGGAATATGATATGTATATCATAGACTGCGGTTGGAGTCATAAATATTATTGTGTTCAATCTCTCCCGCCTGTTCGATTAGCCCTTGCAAATCGTCTCTACAGCCGCTGAATTCCCGGAGACTTAAGGGGGATTGGAGTCTGATCCTACCCGGAATGGCACCAATGGATACGCGATAGTCTCCGGGAATCCGTACAATGCTCTCCATTTGTGTTTTATGATGAGCCCTGTGAAATATCAAACAAAAACTAGAAAAGCCCAGAGTCCATGACGTCTGTAGTGTTTATGGTCAAGATAACCATAAAACTTTTTATGACCCTATAAATTTTGCGAGGCTACTCCACAGAAATAAATGTAATTTCGTTTTTATATACACTTGATGTTTGGACGAGACAACGTTTTTAAAACCTGGGGGACTCTATCGTACATGGTCGTATCAGACATATGCAAAGTCTAGCTTTTGAGGTCATCACATATAAAGTAACATAAAACACACATATTACATGGCATATGTACAGAGAGCCTTGATAGCTTTTCTGTCTAGTTCGGTTGTTTGTTAAAAAATAATGTTTCACACAGAAAATTTCTTCTAGGGACCACAGTTGTATGCATCTTGTCATTTTCAATCATGTTGTTTAGAGCTATTATAAATATATTTCCAAATAGCATTTCAGTGTCTGTACACGTTAATATAATCAATGACATTATATAGGCCTTGATTTCATCATATAGCCTCAGTACACAAAATGTGCACGATTTGTACCTCAACATGCAGAAACGTTACAATTTTTTATTAGGATTGGTATGAATACACATCTAAAACTACAATCAATGGAAATAATAGCGTTTATATTGGTATTCTTAAAGTGTAAATGAGGTTGCCCATAGCTATCTAAATATTTAGATAGGGAAAATTATAACAATTTTAGCAATACCTGGCAATAACTCTAATATCGCGATTAGATTTTGATAGATTAAATGTTAAATAATGCGTGACGATACTACTATTATTTATCAGATATTTAACAAAATCCACAGATAAATTTTATGGTGCTATTCATTGATAAGATCAGAAAAGACTACACAATCATACAACCAGTCGCACATCCACGGGTATATTATACTTTTTCCTTGCTTGTAACGTTTCATAATTCCAGGTTCCTTAACAAACTATGTACATGTGTAGTTTACTTTCAGATTATTCCATAACCTGTATTTTTAGGAAGAAATAAATCAATATCGTCAAACAGAATCAAAACTGAACACCAGTAACGAAACCACACACGTGTTGATCATTTCAGCAGCGCCCTCTAGCGTATAGAGACTACAGGTACATATTGATCACTATGGACTCACAATTGTCACATTCAGTGCAAAATCCATACTTTTCCCGCCATTTAAGAAGCCGTGGAAAGTAGGTAATAGGCTGTAGCTTTGACTAGCATCGTTTACTTCAATTCGTGCATATGGAAACCCGAGGGAAAACTATATGTTTTGCCTAACTAATCAGTCAAGAAATACCAGAACCGTATTGAAAATCGAATCTCGTGACACTTCCATATTGTTATAGGAAAACTTACCTATCAATAAACGATACACTTTTCATTCTTCATGTTATCAGTTAGCAGGGGCTCGCTACTTTACAACTAATCCATAGGCATTACCCCATCATTCATGCTTTCTCTGCACGGCTCCTGTCAGAGATCCCGTTTTAATCTCAAACTGTGCGCACTCGGACGTCTCGTTATGGCGTCGTGGGGTCCTGGAAACCTGCCGCAAAACGGACAGAAGGTCAGCCGCCATGTTGTCGTGGGACGCTATGATTTACTGTGATAACGGCACAGGTAGACGTTAATCAAAAGGTGTTTCTTGCGATTTGACAACTCGTGTAAATCTTCGGCAGAGGCGAAGAGGGCCTTGGAGGAAAGGGAAGGCCCTGTGTGGCGTGTCTGTGAATTGTGACTTCAGTTTGTGCCCATCTTGTAGCGCACCCCCAGAGAACCGTCCATCTCTGGAGCGGACAGGTGTCGCCTCGGTATTCGGCGGTGACAAGTTTCACATGACAACAACAGATCAAATTTCTGGATGTGTCCAAAACCTCGCCGCAAGCTTCAAAGTCAAGAATCGTTATTTCTGTCAGCAGAAAATTCCGTTAGCCTTCTTGTATGGACAAGTCCCTTCAAATCAGCGTGTGCGTTGTATTGGGATGTGCCCTTGCCGTATCCAATCTCTCTTGTACCTTATAAAGCGGAATTCCAGGAACGGGTGAAAGCTATATCCATCAATTTATTTTGGCCGTCTAGAAATCATATTTCATGTATTTGCAAAGGATCATAGGGATATCGCTGGCTGCATAGCTATGCCAGGCATCGCATACTCCGCCAGCCGCAACGGCAAGCCGTCAAAGTCATGAGGAATGCTTTTCTAAACCCACTTCATCCAGGTTCGCTTTACGAATTTATCCACCTTAAGTCGAACCTAATCCTTTCAGAGCTTCTCCAATCATTTCTTCATAAATCACTCCGCTAGTATTCTTTCCGAGGACGTCTGTAACGAAGATGCCAGTTGGCCTACATGACAGCCTCGCTAAGCTTGGACAGCTGTTGGACATCCGCAAACGGCAGTGCGCGCTGAGCTTGCCGGGAAACAACATCCTCCATTTTGTGTTTTGACCGAATTCTAAGTTGGCGGGCTTTTTTCTCCTCAAAACGTATAACACGAGCACTCAAAATATGTTGCTTGTAAGTCAACCAAGTGTAGACAATTTCAGGTGACCCCGCCACGATGGGCGGCCATCTTGGATTAAGCTAAAGTGGTTTCCAACTGCGATAATGAGCGCTGTAAATCCTCACGCGTGTCTTTCACAACACTGACCCCTGTACACTCCACCAGACATCTCCTGACCTAGTCCACTTTGTAGGCTAAGTTTTAATCAAGACTTTCTGGCCCAGCGGAGAGATAAAATGAAGTTGCAGTCACCTTGAACGTTCCCCGGATCTCTCACACTAATTTGTAAATGAACCGTGAGATAGGCTGAGAGAAATGGGACTTATCCTGTTGAGGTACACTAGCTGTCTGAATTCAGAAACTGACGTGTCAGGCGTTTAACGTTTTTTTCCCCTCTTACAAGCCACGCAGACTTGGCTGACCTGCGCTGACTACAATCTTCGCAGCCCTGGAACGACATAACTACCAGATAAATGTGCGAGACCCATCGGCCGGGGACGTCGTCGTTAAGAGTTTCTGACTGAACCTTTCAACCCTGAAATGCTTGCGTGGGGAAACAAAAGAGCTTCCAAACGACCTCTTGGTCTGTTTACATGCCAGTCACGTTTAAACGGACAACCTCTGTGTTGAGTTCTGTCCGCTAGGCCTCTGGCTACGACATAAATCTTTGCTAGAGGTTACTCTGGAAGATACGGAACAAGGAATTGTGTACAAACCCCTTAGGCCTTCAAAATCGCTCATTTCGAACTTGAAACAAATGATACAATCCGGGCCAAGCATAGATGATTGTGTTGGCGTTGTGTATGAAGGGAAGGGGAACTGATGAATGGGTAACTTCAGGGCAAAGCGGCCGCTACTCGCACTACTCGCGCTACTGACGCCATCTTTTTCTCCATCTTTCCATCATCTTCATCTAACCGTCGTCCTTTCCATAGACTGCTCCGGGTCTGTACTCGCTTCTCGGCAGAGAACGTCATCAATCATATCTCTTCAGCCACCGCCTTTTATTTCACCGTGTCAGGTGTTAAAATCATATCAGATGTGTTTTTCTATCTGTTGTGTGGAAGACTATTATATATATATATATATATATATATATATTGACTCTTTCGGTGGCAAAGTTGTGCCACCTTTTACAACATCTATATCTCCTACGCTGCCGGAAAGGCCTTTTGATTGCATCAACATTATTATGAGTGACAAGATTATGAGTGAGAAGTTTCCTTTCTGTCATAAACTTTTGTTTATTTGTTTTGTTATGTTGGTATTGGCATCAGTTTGCTTATGTTTGTTTACCTTAGGGTATGGGGGACGAATTGTGGAAGGCCTGCGCAGAAAGGTACATACACGTTTGATATGACTAACATTACTTTATGTACTTTCTGTGGGTTACTTATTTGCCCTCATCAACAAGTGCCATACAAAACAGCCCCCCCCCCACATTCACACCGCCATCTACTCAACTGATAAACCTTTGATATATCAATTCACATATTGTTAAAGATTGTCTACTAAATATGAAAATCCGTCGATATTGTTTCGTCCATGATAGAAATCTAGTCTACAAATATGTATTTGTTTGAATATGAGTATGAATATGAAAATTGCATCTTAAAAGCATTGAATGACCTTTAAGTATGCAGATAAAATGATGCAGTTACCATTTCATGTCTTTTCGTCCCATTTGTGGTGGGGGCTGGTTTCACTGGTTAGCTGTCACGTCTCTTCTCCTCATTGGCTAGATGTTCACTCCATGTAACCTGCGTCTGTTAAAAGAAAATCAAAACAATAGTTGAAAGGTCATCAAAACATTGTTTTTTTACAACTGAAAAATATTTGGAATCCTCTAGCATGTAGCACGCGTTATGACCTGTGAATGTAAAATTGAGCTCATGATAAGTTTGGGAAAATGCATCATATATAATATGCCTCTTTATTTTGTTGGATTTCGTAATTGAAAAGATCTAAAATTTGCTTTTCGACTTCAGTTTGCGATGGCCGGTACTGTGCCCACTTATGATGTACGTATGGCGAAAATATGACAATATTAAAAATGAAATATGAATTTCTTAATCCGAATCTGTTTAGTAGGTATAACAGTGCTCACACTGCGGGCAATAAAGAGACTTAACGTAATCATACACTCCGCATTATTGGATCTTCTTTATGAAATCAGGCCCTTAAGTGGTCAGTGTGAGTTAAGGACAGAGAGGACATCGACACGTACAAGATAGTGCTGGGCTTTTTGTCGCATATGCTGTGTTGACATATATATTTTCCAAGAAAACATCTTTGTGAATTTGTGCATGATCCCTAAAATCAAACTATTTTTTTTAATGCGTAAATATCAGGCATGGTAGTATCCACGCATAGATAGATTTCTCATTTTTCAATAGGTACCTGTAATAATATTAATTAATATTCCTACCTTGCTTGCTACATGCCTGCATTGTAAGAAGTATGAAATCGTTGGATATCAATTCAAATTTCTGATAAGGATACTAGCAGATCGTTCAACACAAAAACAGCCGTAACTTTGTCAGGATGTACAAATTTGTCGGTTTGGGTTTTGAGCCCGCAAGAATGCACAGACAAACACAGCTAAAAGTTTAGCTTTGAAACGCGGCGATTTTGCACATATTTTCAACACTCTTGTCTCTCTGGGGAAAATCACCCGCCGACATATTACAGTTATCGTAAAAAACCATATAGGCGGCAATTACCGCTACATCCTCCTATGATATGTTGTAAAAAAACAAGCCCAGAAATGCAGCATCATAATTAGAGTTTAGGAGGATTTAGGGCGTGTTATACTGTTGATAATTACGCTCATTTACCGTTTACTTCGTCTTCTAGCTGTCCACAACGATTTCGGGTGCGATGAATCAAGTCGAAGCAAAGTGTCGATATTTGTGAAAATTACTGCATCTAACTGCGGCTGGAGAATATCGCCGAGGACGTTCATTTCCAAGCTAGTGCATCTTTTCATGATAATGCAATTATACAGGACGAAACGTCCTCCCGTTTTCTTATCAGCGTGGTGCAGAGGAGTTGAAACTAGTTTTTGTGCTGCTCTTTAGGAATGTATAAGCGTAAGAATGATAGTTTTCCCCCTACAGACCGGCGGTGCGTAAATAGGACACTTAACTTTCTTGATGTACTACTACACATCGTTTCCGCTTACTTTTCTAAGACTGGTAAGAAGGAATTCTGAAATAGAAATTGTAGACGAGGAATCTCTCTTTCTTTGTCTCTCTCTCTCTCTCTCTCTCTCCCTCTGTCTCAGTCTGTGTATGTCTGTGTCGCTCTTTTTGTCCCTCTCTCTTTCTGTCTTCCCTCTCTCTAGATCTCTCTGTTTATCTTTCCCTCTCCGAGACAACTTAGACTGTCCTCTCAATTCGCAAAACCTTTTTTTTTTTTTTCAGTCAGTCAAATCTTCAAACGCGGTCTTGAGGATTCCTTGTTCTCTCTAAGGCAGACAGCGTCTGTTTCGGAGCCATTAGAGTGTCCCTGAGCATTTTTTCCCGCCAAATTTCTTCTTGAGCTGCGACGAGGGAGTCCGTATCGATCCTGCCTAACGTTCGACGCGGGGTTCGGAGGTAACAAACTACCGACTTAATCTGCTCCGCCGGAGCCACGGGACGCTTGTGTGCAAATTGCAGACGCTGATAGCACGTCCAATCACCAACAGACCCCTTCTGTGAGAAATGGATAATTGGACCTTCCGGATTACGAATACCGTGCTATCTTCTGTTCCCGGTGCGCCGTTGCGCCATCTTCTCTACCGTAAAACGGCCGGTGGGTGGGCTGGATAATTTCGAAGTTACGATTTAGCTCCAAATAAATAACTCCAACCGTCATTACGGTAGAAAAGGGCGTAATCTTGTCCAGTGCACTCGAGAGCAACAAATTGTTCAGAAACGTTTTCGAGAATAAAAAACTACATAACGTCGTCCATCTTAGTGCATCTCAACATTGAGAAGTTTCACTTACTTGTCCCGCGTACTAATCAATGAACAAAAGACGTTGCTTCCGATTAGACAAAAGCCGGTGCCTCTCCTAGCCTTAAGGTAAGATTATAGAAGATTTGAGTAGACAAACGATAGATATTTTTAATTATCATTGCATTAAGCACCTGTGAATGGACAACGGACGCACCTGTCCATCAGAAGAAAATCGCTTAAAGGAACAACTTTTCTTTACGACGGTGAAGTGGAGCTAACTTAAGTCTTGACTTCTTTATGACGTCTAACGCTGATAACTAACGTGGTCTTATATGATGTTTTATTCTTCCAAGATGGTTTGTAGTTTTGAGACCACCAGACCTTAATCTCCTGTCTGGGGTAGTTTACTAATTGGCTAGGGAGAATACTGTATTTTTCCAGAGGAGTTTGTTCGGCGGGTGACTGTGCGACTCGCCGACCAACTCTTCTGGAAAAATATTCCCATAGTATGATACTTTGCTAATTCTATTATTTTTTTCAGATCACAGAAAGGTCGTTTGGACGTTTGCCACGAAGTTTTCGTATCTATGGATACCAAATCAATGCCAGAGTGAAAATTTTGATATGGTATTCTCCGTAGTAATAACTTGTTGAACTGTAATCGATGTTTCTGATAGACGTGTTTGTCTATTCAAGTCCTTGGTCTATTCAAATTTATCTATGAATTCTTATCATCTCAAAATTCTTATTCGGGATTATTTCTTGATAACATCTTGTAAGATTCATGAGTAAATCAGAAGTTCCTTTGTTGGTTTGACAGCGGCAACAAAGTTGATTGATAAGTTAAAATTCTTGAGATTCTAACAACGTGATCACATCTGTGCCCTAAAAAACCACCGAACCAGGAAATGTCCTGCAAATTCCCAAAATGGCTACTCCGTGTCTATGTGTGTGTGTGTAAATTCTACACTCCTGAGAACTTTGTGAGTAGTGAGGTTACAGTTACGACAAGCGGCCATCGGTTGTTTTTCTCCGGTTTGGAAATGTGGCACGTCATTCTACGATCGGTCATGAGATAGTATGATAGTGTAGCAGCCTTTAATTCCGTTAATCTTGCTTGTAAAAACATGTATACTTCCAGCAAGGTTGACATAGTTCTGTAGAAACAAAATGGCGGACATCGCATTCCGCAGGGTGTTGTGGGAAAACAGGTCTTTATGACGTCAGTGACCCGTAACCGGCCCGGATGCTACCCACTTGGCGATGTTTTCACAGTTGAGAAACAAGACCTCAAACATCTTTGTACACACGCTGTGTTGACCCTACACCTTACATACTTCAACAAGTTTACATTTCCGCCATTATAATACCACGTAAATCCTTCGTGTGAAAAGCCTCTTTAGGGGTAACCCAAGGTGGAACCTGCATGGGAACAGTTAGCCTTCAACAGAATCAAACGCAAATCCTATTGAGAAGTAAGTCACAGTGTAAGTAGTCTTCATCTTCATATTGGTTACACCCAATAGTTTCTGACGTGTATTTTCCCTGTCGCCGACATTTGCTAAAAAAAGGAGAAGAAAAAAAAATCACAACAACGGGATTCTTCTGGTTTTGTCCGTAACAGTTTTTTTTATTCAAATCGCTAAGAAAACGTCCCACAGTACTAGTCCACAGCGTATCGCATGTGTCCATCTGCGCTTTGGGGAAGAATGTTCGAGATTTAATGGGATTCTGTGAGTTTTGCTAGTCAATAGCCCGGGATCAAATGGCTCAGGCTAACGTTACTTTTAAAGTACACAGCGGACACCGCATTAGTTTCCCTGTATGAGACGATCATTGAGGGGGAGGGGGGCAGTAGGCCAGGCTTACCTGCAGTAAATCTAATGTAATGCTAACCAGTACATCCTCCTTTTTCAAACGAATAGATTTGGCTTTAGCGTTTGGCTTTCTGTAAATGCTGTACATATGGCATTAATAATCTACATTTGAACATTCTTGTTTATTCCTCTATTTCACTTTGAGACTATTGGGTTCGTTTTTTTTTTACATTTAACATAGGTTGAAGTCTCACAAAATTGTCAGTACACTACCCTGGTAATTTTTTTTGTTTTAGAAATAAACAGCATATTTGACACATATAGTTTACCATGTTTTTCTTTACCTTTTTATCAGTTCTATGCTAAAATTTTATAGCTTGCATCAATTACGAATTTCAAAATATAACCAACACTGATTCTACTATCCATGCGAGCAATTAATGTATGATGTGAAGATCTTTTTTTATACATACAAAGTGATGCAGATTGTTGTGCCCATATGTATACTATATATATGATGCATAACTTCCAAGCATACAGTTTTTTTTATGTCTGCTATGTTATAGGTCTGTTCAATCTGTTGAATGTGTATGTTTTTTGCAAGGCAAGGCATGCATAAGAATGTGTATTGAAAGCTGACCACCATGCGCCCCTGCCAATTAATTATGTAGACAACACTCCACCGCTCTCTGCATAATTGCTTAATCAACGATACCCACAGGATGTGTATTAGAAGCAGAATGTGTATTGTGGTTGGCTCAACATTCCCGATCACTTCAAAGTCATTTTGTGGGAGTACAAATGAACGAAGAATTACAAACAGATGTGTCTGACTTTTAATACAGATTCCATCGCCTGTATATTTTTAGCTTGCCGGAAGCAGTTTTATTAGTCGTAAAATCTTGTGTTCGGTGTAAATTAAGTTGGAAACGTCCCCCTTTATTGTTCTATGTCGCAAATGATTGTTACAATGAACAGGTTTCCAAAACACTTGAGAACCTTTGGACATCTGCGTTTCAGACACAGTAAAATTGTTTTGACGCCTTGATCTGAATTTACGGTATTGTATGGCACAACCTAGTTAGTCTCCCATGTTTAAAAGGAAATTGTATTTTAACTTACTAACACAAATCTTAAATTATACCGTATAATTACAAAATCGTTTTGGAATTGGATTGTTTTGAATTGGATTGGAATGTTTATAAAAAACGAAATATTTTCCCTATCAAATTTGTTACATTGGATATTTATTTTCTTCCTATTAGTTGAGGCATGATAGTTGATATCGTAATGCCGGTGTATTTATCCATGTTCCGAAATCCTGGGTTGTTTTCCTCATGACGTCATAGGACAACAATCGCGAGGATTGGTCAGGGCAGACAGACATAAATGGTTCAGGGCATTATGCGCGAATAATGTCGGAAAATTATGAAGCGTAACTATCATAAACGTCTGTGCGTGAGGCAGTCCAGTGTGTTTAGAATTAAGGAGGTGTCCCAAGATAAACATCTAGATTTACAGTAGTTGCGCAGAACTTCTGCTCGGATTGTAATATACTCACGCTAGTAAAGACGGGTCCCACCGGCAGATGATCCCTGGCCGCCATCTTGCCAATTCTCCGGTCGGTCAGATGGCGGGATGCAGACGATCATGGCGGGCGGTCCATGTCTACATCACCCCCGTGTCAAGAACAAAGCAATCCTCGCCGTCCAAGCCAGAAATTTTCTGTCAGATTTTCTGCGAAAGTAGGCTGGCGTGTTTCCCACGGAAGTAAACATTTCGTTGCTGT
Organism: Branchiostoma floridae x Branchiostoma japonicum; assembly: GCA_013266295.2. Classification (NCBI taxonomy): domain Eukaryota; kingdom Metazoa; phylum Chordata; class Leptocardii; order Amphioxiformes; family Branchiostomatidae; genus Branchiostoma; species Branchiostoma floridae x Branchiostoma japonicum. The sequence goes on along the minus strand of CM023837.1, from coordinate 4,434,052 downwards.
CTTGATTCGGTCTCCATCGGCATCGGTTTCGCATGAAAACAGGGGATTAGGGGGTAATCCATTTCAGATGGCACGTGATCTGGTGACCTTTGACTTTCTGTCGATTTCATGGGGTGTCAGGATCATCATTGTTGTGCAAAAATGGCCAGAATAGGGAGAGAAAACCGTATTTTAGCGATTTTCAGTTTATATAACTAATTGATGTACGCTGTGAGTCTGTGGAGTTTTGATTTTTGCTGCCCAGGGCGTAACTTAGTACCCCAGGAAAATCTAGGGTAAATGTAAGTGTATTTCATTCCAAACTCCATGGAAACACTGGAAATTAGTTGATAGCACAAATATTTCGCTACTCGGTGGTTCATACATATGTGACTCTCTATTTTACCGTGTTATACATATAGCTTTTCAAACTAAGAAATACCATAGCATTATAGGTGTAAAACATTTGTTAATAAAAATTGTAGTTTGAAATTTACAAAAACTCCCATGTTTACATACAACATTAACCAACTTATAATCTATATCGTGAGAGCAATGATTAAGTGTATCTGCAAAGACAAAGCCCTCTGCGTATGATGAGAAGGCGAAGTCGTATTTGAAGAATATGCCTTGTGATGTTCACCGTTATAACATAAAAGACCAACAAGTGTACGTATAGATGGTTGCTATTGATCATCATATATGTAGGTTTGGCATGATGACATATTCATACATTACAACATTGTAGCTATATTTCTTAGTACATTTCTACTGTGTACTATGCTCATAAACCGTGCCAATGGTTTTTATTCAATCATTCTCTCATACCAATGCACTGTGATTGATTGATTGACTGATTGATTGATTGATTGATTGATACATTTTACATACGACTTTGGCGAAACTTACTCTAGATTCTACGTCTAGGAAAAAACGGAAAATTAGTTAGAATACAAACGGGTTCAAAATGAAGTATAACATTTATAGCATATACCACTTGCTGTGTAGTCACGAAATACATGTAACGTATGGCCAGAATTGGGCATACCAAGAGGGCCAAAGAGGAGGGGGGGGACAAAACGTCTACGTAATACTAGCTGGATATATATTCTGAGGACTGTAGAGTGATGCACAGACAGATTTTGTTGGCAATGTGTTGCATACTTTCCACAATTTATTCCATCCCTTTCGCAAAGAGAAACTTTGAGGAAGACAATGTTTCCGACTCCGTTTTCAGCAAACATAAAATGGAAGAAACTATAGCACCATCGTTGTCTAAAACTAAATGTATCCGTCCATCCACACTTTAAGTGCTATTGATACATTTCTGAGAAACTATGTACATACACATCATTTCATTCTTAGCACAACTTGGATGAAACGTGTATATGTTTTTCACCCTGGTGTGAGTTGTGTCTCCGATATCGGCCAGGTGCTGCTCGGTACATGTCATGGTCATATGTTATCGGCGAGAAGAAATGACTTCCCTGTCCAAATATGACGTCTCGGCCCGTGGGACTTCATTACAGACAGGTGATGGATGATTTTTTGCGCCTTGGTTGTGATGCAGAATGACACGATATCAATCATACACACAACTTAACAACGTGGGTGCAGCGTGGCTTGGTCAGCACTCAGGTGAGCAACATGGAGAGCGCACTGGGGTATGGGGAGAGAAGGAAAGAAAAGAAAGGGAAGAGCGGAAGGAGAGAAGAAACAAGCAGGGATGGTGAAAGAATGGAATTATGGGAATGGGTGAGGAGAGAAAACTAGAATTGTACGCAGATGAAAAAGAAAGAAGATGATACATTTCATCAGAAGAAGAGATTGAGGGAGATGGGAAGAGAGAGATGGAGATAGAATGGAATTTGGGAAGGGAGATTCAAAGGTGGGAGTGAGAAAAGAGAGGAGGAGAAGACAAAGAAAGAGGAAAGAGTGAAATACATAACTAATGGCCATCCCAATAAAGTATCAAGTATCAAGTAAGAAGAGAGGAGAGATGGATATAAGAGAATAGGTGTGGGGGGGGGGAGTAAATAATAGTTCAATAGGCTAAGATGGGACGGGGATCCGGGATGATAAGGGATGATAAAGAATATCTACCACTAACTTCATGGCGGGATACAGGCCTAACGTTCAATGGCGGGGAATAGGCCACAAGCTTCACAGTTTTTGTACCTTTCCAAAGGCTTCAAACTAACGAGGCCCATGCAGGATCCCTAACAGCTGGTAGCCATCGCCACACAACAAGTGTGTTGATGTACCTTAACAAGTACATCTCTGTTTACAGCCCAAACCTCGCGTCTTTGACCTTGCCGTGCCGTGACTCGTGTTTGCGTTTCCCCCGTGACCTGTTGTCTGTACCCCGCCCGTCACCACCTCCCTCTGCTCCAGACCTGCTGCGTTTGTGGAAGTCAGAAGGAGAAGATTAACCAGGTCACACACATCACGGCACTCCCATAAGCCTCCCTGTCATCTCATGGCGGTGATGGGGCCAAACTGCGGGATATGTTCAGTCTCGGGCCAAACTGCGGGCTATGTTCACTCCTATGGGAAACAAGCCTCTACAGTACTCGTTAACCTCATGTTATGCTCAGAAACGTTCGTCTCTTAGTTCACCAAGTTTAAATACAACGTAAAACCCAGTAAAGTCTTTGAACTATTGTCGGTATGTTCTTCTCATTCATGTAATTAATAACAATGGAAAAAACGTCTGATAACACTTCAAAATAGCTCTAGCAAATTCCCCTTGACATATTTTACGTTTAATGTTGACACAATTTTGAGATTTTCTAAGTTACATATTTAGTTTTCAAGTTGTCCTAGAATCATTTGTAAGTTGTATCTCCAAACGACAAAAAGTAATCTCAACCGCCGGGCTCATGGGAAGAGGCCATGTGGTGTAACCACCCTGTCCTTGACCATGTCAAGAACCAGCATTGTTGCGCCTTTGTCCGAGGCTATAACCGCACACAATACATCCAAGGTTTTTCATTATTCCATGAATACCATATGTATGTAATCTGGGGTAATGATAATGTCCCACCTACATACCTAATGACGCATACAAGATATATGTGTGACTTTCCGAACCATCGGTTGTTCACTGACAGACCAAAGAACGAGAAGTATCTATTTTATACTTTTTTTTCTCTCTTTTTATTTCGTTTTCCACACTACGGCCATTGGATAAAACAATACTTAGTATTCTACCTCGTTTTGACTATCATTGAAATTATGATGTGGATGTGTTATTGACAATGATATCTATTATTATACAAATATAATCAATGATTCAAAGACTTTGTGATGATACAGAGGGTAAGTCCGTCTGCATGTTTTAATTGTAACATATTTTGTTTGACGTTTGGTAGAAAAAGATGATATGACAGAAGAATGTCACCCTATGGACCGCTGTTTTGTTGGTCTGTGTCACAAGGGACAAGACACAAGCCACTGTAGGATGACCTTTGCGGCTATTATCAATCATGATCTGAAGACCATTTTTCACAAAAACAATGAGGCCTAGCTGGTTCATACATTCACAGATATCATTCAAATGTCACAAAACCTCGCCTTTTTCTTCAAAATGGTACATCAAGAACTTTAATATATCTCTTCAAACCTTTCTAATATTTCATCTAGGCTCTACGACCATCAACTAGTGCGTGCACCTGTCAGTTTCCATTCTTTCTCTCTGGACAGTGTTGCATGTATTTCTAATCGTCCAATTCGACTTTCACGCTTGCTGGCTCGAAAGAGCCATTAGTATCAATTTTCTTTCCAATCCTTTCACCTCGAACCATCATCCTGCGCACCTGCGTTTTGTTCCACTGTTCTCTCCGCTCACCTGAATAATTATTTCACGCTCAATCGCTGGAAGAAGATACCTGTGTCAGCTACAAACGAATGAGAGCGGAAAAGTCGTGTTGTTACGAAGGATCAAAAGTACAGTCTCAGCCTCCGCAGACCCTCTACGAAGCCTCCGCAGAGACTACGTTGAGTAGCCTCTACCAGGCTTCGGGAAGCGGCTGGAAAGAGTAGAAATTGGCCGACTAGACAGATAACATGCCAGGGGAGTTGGTCCGCTAAAGGAGTACAGTTTGTACTACTCATTAGCGGACCAACTCCCTTGTTATGTTATCTGTCTATTTGCCCAATTTCTACTCTTTCAAACCGCTTCCCGAAGCCTGGTAGAGGCTATACTTTGAGGGCGGAAAATGTGTTGTAGAACAAAACTTCGGCTGTCGTGAGTACAATTGTACATCGGGTGAGCAACGCGCAAGAGTCAGCTAGGAGTTGCCCTCCTTCTAATAGACGATCACTTGGGCATCATTCCACGGAGTAATTATTCCCCATCCTATGAACACTGAGAGTGATTTCTCGCGACCTGTATTGTCAGAAACTTACGGAGGAAAATCCACCAGAATTATTCTTTCGTCCTGATTATGACCAACGATTGTTTTTATTGAAAAACGCTTAAAGGGGAATAAAAGTTCTACTTCTGAATCAAGTAGCGATTTGAATGTGGTAAGGTTCGTGGGGAAGAGGGGAGGGGGCGTGTAGCGCAACGGTAGAGTGTTCGACTCGAACCCTGCCATGCCACCGATCTTGTGCCCTTGGGAAAGGCACTTTACACGACTTTCGTCACTTCGCTCAGGTGAAAATGAGTACTGTATTGTCCTCTGTGCCGGTTGAAAAAACTTGAGTGTGCGTCACCACGTCTTGTGATTACTTGTTGGAATTAGAAAGAAATGTTCTGATCAGAATACTGACATCTGTAGTTCACTAGGTTAAAGTAGATATTGAAAAGGTATGTAGGGGTTGAGTGGAAATGCCAAATTCGCTAACGTTAACACTGATAGAGTATCTTTTGAAATTACACAATTGTCAATTCATTTTAGTACAACATTTCCATACAAGTAGTTCATTTATGGTCTTGCAACATTTGCTTCGAAGTGTTTCGTCTATGTGAAACAATGTCCTCAAAGGCTAACAGCCAACATAGGATAATTCTGCCTGTCAATCTTTTCCCACCCACGTGCTGTCAACCTACTTTGTCCGGACAAACAGATACGCAAACCCACAGCTCAGCCACCGAAAGCAATACCTCCGTAGCCGAATGCTAGTATCAATGGCCCGTGGCGGAGCCTGATTTGGAGGCTACATGTCCACCAACCTTTCTAACTTGAGCGGGGGCTGAACTCTCGGTGCGTACCTTTGACACGACAGGCGTCAGACGGACGGGCTAATCAACCAAGAACAGTTAAGACTTTCCCGATTTTTACGACTTGATTTTGTCAGAGGGACACTCGTGGTCACTCAAGTGCCACTGTGTCACTTTACCAGGTGAACGCTTAATGTATCTAATGGCACAACCGTCGCTGGAAGTCCCAAAATGGTGCCACGACCCCTTAAAAGCTGCCCTTAAAGGGCGCCGTGACATCAGCGGAGCACCAACCAGGAGTTCTGAAATATTAGCGAGGGGACCCATTAGTGCCCGGTCAAACATTCGCTGTTTCAGGTGCATTTTTCTTCCTCCGGTAGGTCCCGGTAATCGGCGCGGGGTTCTGGAGTCAATTTTTAGGCTGCACGACTAGGATCAGATAAGACAGGTCCCTCCAGGCTCGCTGGCAATTCACTTTTCCACACATCATGTACAAATGTCATGCGCGTAACGTCCAACTCAGCGAACCTGCACTAAACTTGTTATAGCCTCTGCATGAAAATGAAACGTTGTCTATTAATAGACTTATATTCCAACATATCATCCGCTGCGTTATTTGTCGAGATGTTTTACAAAGTACTGCTGTAAAACTAACATTTTCTTATCATAAATTAGAATGCGACGAATAGCAAGCGTGAAACTCACGTCGATCGCAAAATACTGTTAATTGTTGTTAGAGTTTGGACAGAATCAGCTTCGTACAAGATGTTATTGGTGTGTTAAACAACAACGTACGTATACATTTCAGATTCATTTAAACCTATATTTTGGATTTAATGATATACTTTTATTCAATCATTTATTTATCATTTTACCAGGGGCTACATGTCACCACATTGGTGGTTTTCGAAATACCCTTTTCTAGATGAAATAAGCCCAACTGGCTATATACGTACAGCCGTCGGACACCCACTATATAACACAAATATGGGTTTGGGTTGTGTTTCAAATAGCTTTCAATTTGGCCCTGTTTGAACTTTAAAAAGGTCATAGCTCTCCTTTAAAGCCCACTATACAGGTTGGCGAACTTTCAAAAGGTCAACAATAGTCCACCACACGCTATCAGAAGATGCAGCCAGGCGATATACGATGGGCGCTGACACGGTAACGACGTCTGTCGCAACCTGTCACTTCCCCACTGTCTGTCATGTACACAATACAACTCGCTTTCGGCGTTCTGTGTCATAAACAAAAACTAATGAAGATGTCAGGGTCCCGTACGGATGTTTACCTTAAAGGACAGGTAGATGGATCTGAGTCACCTGGGCGGTCAGTGGTGTGGAACGTACTACATACATGAAATATGTTTGTATCATCGCAGAACGTGGACAGTGTCTAACCTCCAAGCAGATTTTTGGGAGTCCGGTTTGTTTTGTACGTGTGTGTGTGTGTGTGTGTGTGTGTGTGTGTGTGTGTGTGTGTGTGTGTCTGTGTGTGTGTGTGTGTGTGTGTGTGTTGTTGTTGTTGTGTGTGTGTGTGTGTGTGTGTGTGTTTGTGTGTGTGTGTGTATGTGTGCGCGTGTGTATATGTGCGTGCGCGTGTACGTGTGTGTGTAAGTGCGCGTATTTGCCTGTGCCTGCGAGTGTGTCTGTGTGTCCATGTGTGTGCGTGTGTCAAAGGGAGACGTATATAGGAAACGTTGCAAAGAAAAGACGCAAAACAAGTCACGAGCCAACATCTGCTTACGGATTAGCCTTGCCATTTCACTGTTTCCCTCTGTTAGCATTAATGATACCTTGCTTAACGTGCTATATAGTTATCCAAATTAGTTAAGATCAATCGTTCAACTTGCAGTCATGTGTGTTTAGATTGCAATTGTGGCATTTCCATGTCTGGGGGCATATGGAGTCTAGACGGACCTATTACAGTAGTCATAAATAAAGGAACGACATTGTTTCATCCACGGACTTGACTGTGCTCGCTCTACCAGAGAAAAGTGGATTAGTGCAGCTTACCTGTATAACTGTATCATATTACATATGGCGTTATAGCTATTGTGTTCTGATAATGGTTACTGTGTAGGATACACCTGGCGGTTCTGAAAACTAGTCGTTAATAGAAAGATATAGATATAGATAGAATCGTTACATAGTTTGGCTATCTTTCTAGCTTAGCGAGTCACTATATGCCAATTACTGACATTTTTATACTGTCACATATTCATGTCAACATAGTTCTTGTATTCAGGCAGATCCCGAGGCAAGCTGATCGACAAAAATACTATACTGCAATGAAAATACTGAAATGTCCTTTGCATTCGGGATACAGAATTTCACTGGCGTGTCATGAACGTTGATACGTCAAAGTTTCAAAACTCGAACTCCGTGTCCGTTGGGTTTTCGTCTGTTCAAAAGTTGAAAGTTCCTCTCGGAGCTGTCACGACATTACAGATGACTTTGTCTCTGCCGCCCCGCAGGTAAGCAGACTACTGGCTCCGCCTGCAGTCTACCGCCCTACCAGCTCGTCTCAGTCTCACAAATTAATCACGTTTGCATGATGAATCATCTCCTGTCTCATCGTCAGCGTGGTAGGCACACCGTCAAAGATGGCGGCCATTTTCTCCTGAACTGTCCCAGGACGCATTGCGGTCCCGGCTGAGCTCGGATCAATGGGCGTCGATATGGAGGAAAGCGTCGGTGCCTTTGTTCACTAATTAGTTTTGCAAATCTCCGTCAGCGGCTTCTTAAGCCTTTGGCAACGTTAATTACTCCCAATGACTCGTCATGGCTCAGGAGTCATTAATCACTGTCGCAGCTGACCAGGCGCCCACGGCCAAGGTCGATATTGACGACGCTAGAATCCCAGTCTTGACACTTCTCTGAGTAACTTTGCACTAAATCATTTCAAAGCTCAACTGTCTATACGTAAGCCAGAGTATGCCACACCACTTACACAGGACGTATTCGTTTCAATAGTGATGTTAAGAGGGCATTTTAATATAAACTGTTGACAAAGCTTTCTTTCTTTTCCTAGACTATTCTCTCTACCAGTCATCGATCAAGATCATGGCCAAGCTGTCAGAGAGGCTTAGCGACACAATGTCAAGAATGCTGTTCGCTTTCAAAAGTGTTGAAACGAGGAAGCCCTTGGTGGAGTTCAAGAGGCTCTTTAGAACTCAAGAGGTGCAGTTGTTGTTGCAATGTTGGTGTAAGAGCTTGGGATTCGGAAGCCACATAAACTGTGGACTGAGTTAGCGTAGTCCTCGTACCTACACATATAACTGGCAGATTCCCATGACAATCCAAAAAAATCTTACTGAAAGGAATTTTTAAAAGTACAGCTGAACTAAAAATCTCGCATCGATGCCTGAAATTCAAGACCTACTTTTTGTATTTTTAATGAATAGTCATTAACGGAGCAACAAGGAAATTATACGTCACGGCCATAACCATGTGACATTGCAATGTTGTAGAATAGGGTAGAATAGAGACGGGGGAAGCTGCAAACTATCTGCTATATTTCATCCACTGCTCAACGATACATTTGCGATCTGCACGAAGGGACGTACATAGAAGCGGTGGATTTATTCCTTCAAAAACTGGTTTGCTACAGTCGAAAATTTGTGTAAATCCAAATCTTTCTATTGGTAATTGCAGTTTCAACATCCTTCTTTATCATATATAGAATTCTATCAACACTGACGAACTTTCAAGCCATGTCAAAGAACTCAAGGCCCTCTTTTGGAATCAAAGGATACTCGCTATACACCCAGTTTTGTTCTTTTTAAGATTTGCTTGACGATATCGTCGGCCCCAAATCTGTACTCTATCTACTCTCTACACGTTAATCCAGGAAGGACCATTTGAGTGTGTGAAAAGAGATGATAATCTTCACAATCACTTCGACCATTCTTGGGACAATCAATCTAAAGCAAAAGCTGCTTTAGCGTCATCCAAACGGCCTTTAAATTCACAAGACCCTCGTTATATAAATACAGCTCGCTAATGTGCAGTCAATTCGAATAAAGCTTCAAATCCTGAAAAGTGCTTTTGATAACTTTTGTGAATATTTTGAATCACCGTGGGCTGGGTTGTTCGACTCAATATGCGATGGGTAACCATGGGAACGATAAACAACACCCATGGTACACAAGATGTAAAACTGTTCAACTGAAAAACAATTCCTTATTGGATTAAGTTTAAAACTTTCAATAAGTACATGAAGATGTAACTGTCATTTGTACGTAAGGGGGGTGGGTTCTTTCTAAGGACGATTACATTGCTTTCAATGTTTTACATGTATAGTTGTTTCATTATATGTGACAAAAATAGACATGCTCAAAGTTGCGCTACCACCAAGTTATACAACTTACCAATAACTGAACAAAAGCAATACAACATTATACTGGACTGGATTGCAATGTTCATGACAACACAGATTACAACAGTTTCCGCTGAAGGTCGACACAGGACAAGATGCTGATGCTGTCATATCTGGACATCGTACGTTATAAAACATTAAAAATATTATGGGATTAAATCCCCCAAGCTATAAAAAATGTTGACTTGTGCCGTAATCGTTGTGACAATAGATCACTGTCTCCCGTTTATTGTGTAACACTGTAGAAGTTTGAAGGATTGTATATTGGCATCAACATTCTGACTTCAAAAAGCCCTGTTATTGTAGTATCTGTTATTCCAGTCTCTTATCAAATCCTGCAATATGCTGGTACCTGTTACAAGGGTCATCCTACCCTTTGGATAACCGATGGAAAACCGACATATCTTCCGAACAATCGGTAAATTTGGAGACTTTCTGCCCTGGGCGAACGGAAAGAAATCGTTGGGAACTCTGCTGACATGCCCTTTTCTTGTCAGATAGCGTTTGACGGATGGTTTCCCTTTCTAACATCTAAAGTAGTGGACCGATGATTTATACTCACGCATATTTGGCCACAGCATGCCCTAGGGGGGAGGGGGCAGTTTGATACATGGTCCTACCAAACCGTCATATTTCTCAAAAGTATCGTCCTACCACGGCAGCGTGGTATGAAACTTGCGTTGACTGGTGACTTTATAACCTACGAGAGGGAGTATAACAAGATGTTTGAATCATACTCACAGCTTGTGAAGAACATTGTTACGACTTGGTACACGTCCAAGAACAGTTACAACAAAACCTCGCAAATCAACAATCTTTATATCGTTGCGCATCACTCTTTCTAGTAGGGTTGTTTTACTCTTATGATGAATGTAAATGTATACTGTTGTCTCAAATCGAGACTACTTGAGGTATCGCCAAGAGGATCTTCTGTCGTTTTGCAGGGCTCAATACGGAAAGGACGAATTCATCCTCCCAAGACGTCTTAAGATATGTATATGCCAATTACGATTTAACTGAAGACGCCTTAGTGACACTGCTTAGTCGCGGTATATAAGTACGTAGCGATGAAACTGACTAACATGTTATACTTCTTTGGTGCTTTTAGTTATTCAGAACATTTTTAGTATTTTCAGAAATAGCTTTCCAGAAGCATCCCTGGTGTTTTTCCCTGTGCAAAACGTCCCATGAGTAACTTCCCAAGTCATTTTCAAAATGAAGTTTCCAAGAACTGAAGATGACTATATGTATTCCAGCAGGATTCTTGTAGACTTGACCTCGTGAGGGTACTTCAAACCATCTTCCGGCTCCCGAGTTTTACGGATTTTCTCCCTGAGCCGAGCTGATGTTTGACATATGGAGTGATGGATAGGGGGAATCCTGCAAAACATGCCCATTAAAACTATATCCACAGCATAAACCGGTAATAGAGGCGAAATATAAACTAACGAATTCGGATTCTAGCTGTGTTCCCTTGTGGAATCACTCCCTGCGGATTGTAGAAACCTGTCAGTAACTAGAGAACCTGTGCTGCAGAGAGCGCGGTGGGTCTCTTTGATTGCTACGAAAATTGGGCGCAGCAGTATTTACGATTGGTTATTATATCTATAACAGAAGGAAAGTGTAAAGGACGCAGACGTCCACTATATATCTCAATCACGTCCAATTCTGCGTGGTAAACTTCTGAGCTATCGGAGAACTATTCCTCGCTCAACTGTACGAAACTTGTGCTGATATTAAAAAATCGTTGACGTTTGTATTGATAAAACCACCCTGACGGCCCCAATTCACTCCCAGGTCACGTGTGGCTGAGCACTGTGCGGTAACTAAGAAATGAAAGTCGGGGAAACTTCACGGATCAGCCGGCACGAAAGTGACGTCTCGGCTGGAAATGTGAAATGGTGAAGGTTTAAGTTGGAAGTATCTGTCCATCCATCTCTCGTGGTTACAAACTACTTCATGATTGATGTTCTTCTCTTCCACAGGCACGGATGCCATACTTTGTATAATTCAGAAATAAGCTCGGAGACAATTAAAAGGAATACGGCGTTTTCACTTATTTCAATGAAGCGGGCAGGTGGTGGCCGCCATGTTGGTGTCCTTGATTTGCATTTCAGCGGATCGTAGCTCAAGTGTTCACGGCGTTTATGTGTTTTACCATCGGCATTTCTTTACGTATTGTTCTGTTATTCTCTTATTTGAGCTCTACATGCTTGATAAATGTTACTTGAGAGATTCGGAAAATTTCTATATTTTCGAAACGCTTTAGCTACATGTAGTTCTACTGAACTGGAAATAGCTGTGAAAGCCTCCATGTTGGTATCCCCATGACGTCACGTGAAAACGCTCTGTAGAAAAGCATGCACTTCAACAGGTGTATTTATACAAGTTGATAAAGTATCTGAAGCAACTACAGGTAAAACTTTGATACTTGGAGCTGGTTTCTCACACAAGTGCCATCTTTGACCGAGCTATGTAGAAGTTATTGCATGAGTTTAATACGTGATGAGGGTATCGAGTTTCAGTTGCTATGCCGTCAAAATTCTCAACAAGTGCGAATGTTGAACTCAAAGAAGAATCACGGATATGGTCTGGCTGAAAATGGGCACACGTGTAGACTGAGACCCCCAATGGCGCACGAAAGAACGTACAAATCCAGCCATCATTTAGCCCCATAAACGCACATCAAAGGAAATCCCAGCCGAGTTTGCGACAAGCCGATCCTTTGACGAATCTAATCTCCGCCACCTAATCCGCGGGATATCTCCATAAGTTTTCGGATTTGGAGATTACTGTCGTGGTTTGGGGAACACCTACTGGTACGGGACGCCGGGTCGCCTGTTGGCTGATGCCGATAACGTGATTTAGAGTGCGGGCCATTGCCAAAGAAGTGGCGAACACTCAGCACGGAAACGTTTTCCGTAAATGACACTAAAGCGCCAATCCGTCCTGTGGTTAAGGAAGCCTCGGAAAGAAAAGAAAAAAAAGAAACCCAAGCAGCGATAAAACATGGACGCATAATGCAAAAGGACTGACCACGTCCATCTTTCTATCGTCGGGTGAGAGGCTTTCCGCCGGCGGACAGATGCCAGACATCCATCACACAGACGGCCCTGCACCTGCTCAGGCTTTGATGAATGGTGCAGGATACTCCGGCACTGCTCCTACTACATGTATCACATGGGACTGGGAATATACATACCCACCGAGGATTCTTTCTTCTTTCGCCAGGCTGTATTTTCTTCTTCAGAAATCTCCTAAAAATCAGCTTTGATTGCATGTGACCATTCTAAACAGTTCACATGGCCTATCATCTTACTCATATAGGTCTTAATGCGTACCTCAATGGTAAAATTCTTTGAAAATCTGTGTATCCTTCAACGTCTTGGGCTCACGGTGTAGTAAAACGTAAATAACGGCATTCTTCCCTTTTTTGATATGAGAAAAATCTGTGTTTCATTTTACCACACTTTATCTTACTATCTTACAAGTACCGTGGACTATCGCACGTTGGTTTGTGTTATGAAAGTTCAAATTTCGTCATTATGAAATAACGTTTGCCGTTACTACAAGGGCACATGATTATTACTTTCCTAGAGGGGATCATGTATTGCTTTTTTCCAGTCGGGTTGGCCGCCGTGCAAAGATGAGATGTCAGCCATCTTAGATTACATGTCGTTCATCTCACATTATGGATGGAGGCTATGTCGGCAGTGATAACGACTCCGAGGAGATCCCACCTATCTCCCGCGCTGCGCTGGTCAGATTGCTAGACACCCTGCAGGCCAGGCTTGACCCTTTAATTTACAGGTCAAGACGTCTGATCGGCAGTTTACAGCTAAATGGACGGAAGAAGTAACGTCGGAGTCATCTCCACTTTCAAGGTCTGAGACCCCAATTTTGGCTGCAGTACAATTAAACTACAGGGGGGCCATGATAGGGAACTAGCCGCAAACCGACGTGCGAAACTTCGTACCTGTTGCTATCACTCCTGCACAACTGCAAGGAGTCGTACGATCGATCGCAAACTGAGGGCATTCTTGGGATAGTGGTGTATATTGTCGTACAAAATTCAGCTGATTAGATCCTTGTCGGTGGTTGGTCCTGTCACAGCCTACTTGTAAATTCAGCGGCATCACAATCATATGATGTGCTACGACGAATGTGACCACGCTGTAAGATGGACACACAGCAACTAACTAAAACCCTCTCACACACGGGGAATGTTCAGGAAACACACAAGTTCCTCAGCTGGTAGACTCTGTCCTGGACATTTCCGTTTGGACTTCTGACCCTTCTCGTTAATTTTCCCGTGGATGAGACGAAAGCATCCGCCTGTCCCGACCACTCCTCAGTTTTTACTGCATGTTTACATTCCTGGCACGCCTAATGTCCAACTTTGGGACAACCTTTACCACGGTCGTGGTCCCCAAAACTCCTATAAATCTGTACCGAATTTTAACCGGTGTGAAAAATCCCTAACAACAGGGACCAAAGATACACTCGAGAGGTAGTCTATAACTTCAGGAAACTGTAACTACCTAGTATGACACTATAAATACAAATATACAGAGGTGAAAAGTTTAGGTGTCTTTCTTAATCATATTTACGACAATGACCGGACGGGTTCATTTTGAGTCCTATAAGGAAACAAAGAACCAGCTGCATTTTCAGGACCAGATTTTTCCAGTTCGCTACTTGACAACATGTACAGTCACACTGACATCGAGTCACACTGGTGTGACACTTCATTCCCTAGTCTACAAGACACAGCAGATTTGATTGGTCACGGACTGCAGGGTTGTACATAGACGCGATTGTGTACTTCTTTTGGTATTTAGCTCTTGTATTTCTCTGATTGCTGTCGTTGTTAACGCTTGTCATTCAAAAAAAGAAAGCCAAAAAGTAACACAAAGTGTTTGAGATAACGCACCTGGATAGTAGACGACAGATAAAACGAACAATAGATATAAATAGGACAAACTCGTATTGTTAATGATTTGATTGACAGTTTCAATTCTCTGACACATACCCCCAAGGTACATCAAGCAAACACGACAGACAAGGCATCTCCAGCGACATTTTTTAATTCAATTTACAAACGGAAGCTTTGTGTTAGCGTGCAAACACGCGAAAACATACATCATTGGATGTTATTCTAAATCAAATTACACAGTCTGAACCCACCTGTCTAAATCACCACGTCGTGTTTTTGTTGGGCCAACGGGCCGACTGAAAGGTAGAGAAAGAGACATGTCGTGTGGTGTTTAATTCGCGGATACCGAATTAGCTTTGCGACGAGAACGTAATTATACAAATAGACCCACAGCTAACACACATCCTTAATGCCCCGCTAGGCACGAATTGGAATTTTGATCGCCATTATGTCTTCTTTATGACGTTAGAATTGCTATGTTTCACCATTAATTACTCTGGAAGGCTCAGTGCGGGATACCACAAATTTACCTAACTCTACCTTTGTATATGTTCAAACAAAACGCCACAACCTTGTGTGCTGAATAGAACCTGCCGGTAACAATTTACACCTGTGAGCCCTTTGGCACCTCTTTTAACTCTACCCTGATAGGAAACAGTTTAACTAACAGGTTCTCGACTTGCCGGTGTCGCGTCCTTGTCGGTCCCCTTTTTCCAATGACCCCCCTACAACCTGTAAAAGGAAAGGGGTACAAGATCAGACGACATGTTCTTGCCATAAATCACAGCGAACCGTCACGTCCAATCACAGAGCAGAACAACATGACTCAATTATTTGTTGCCGACTTTATTTGCTGACTGAATGAATAAATATTCTTATCAAAGATAGAAAGAAATGACACTGATAGTCATGCGTTCTGCTTACTACATTTAAAGGTTATCTTGTCTGTTGCATGTAGTTTCTTATGTTACTTCTTTATTATTTTTTAGGGTTATAAATTTTATGAATATTGTCATGGTCTCATTGTGCAGACGTATAATGTATTTTGACAGGTGGTCGACATTAAGTCGTGTGCCAAAGCTTTTATCACGTCGTTGTGAATTATTATTACTCCTGTTGTTGTAGTTGTCAGTGGAAATGACTACACAAACAACACGGTCTCAAACACACTGCCAACCACCGTCACGTTCACTGTTATACGGTGTGTCACCTGTAGGTATTGATAGCTAAGTCGGACGACTTGACCGGTGAGTTTTGTCGCAGCGTCTGTCCAAGTCTTCAGTGCGAAGTTAGGTTAAGCTCTCACATCCG
Source organism: Branchiostoma floridae x Branchiostoma japonicum (assembly GCA_013266295.2). NCBI lineage: Eukaryota > Metazoa > Chordata > Leptocardii > Amphioxiformes > Branchiostomatidae > Branchiostoma > Branchiostoma floridae x Branchiostoma japonicum. The sequence goes on along the minus strand of CM023837.1, from coordinate 4,418,279 downwards.
TCTGGGCGGCTTGTTCAGTGTGTGAAGGTGTAACACGTGGGGAGGTTTTGCTTGTACAGGTGGCCGGCCGTGTAAAGGAATGCCAGCGTCGCTACGATTTAGGAGTACAGAGGGGTCCATAGGATTACGATATAAGGATTAATCAACGCATGAGCGTGTATGGCCTCTGACAGTAGATACCTTTGTCTGGCTTATGTATACACTAGCAACCGGCAACTATCTGCCCACTTGGATCCACAGGGTACATTCTGAAGATAGGAAACAAGGGTTCCAAATTACAGTACGTATTTGCCCACAATGCCTGAATGGTATCAATAGCGATCGATGGTTGGCAACTATTGCCTTGTTGTTGTTGAGGGCGATTCGGGGGCCACCACTGTTACTGAACACAACGGATAGTAGCACAGGTGTGGGACGAACAATGCAACGCTGCCGTTTCTTTGTTTTGTTTTTCGGCTTCCATGGGAATAGGAAAGAAAAGTCGACCGCTCTTCCCTTGTTTTCAAGAAGGTGTGAACAAATACAAGAGTCAAATCATGCCTTGTTCGAAAAGGTATTATCTTTACATCAGCTCAGTTAGTGGTAAATGGCACAGAATAAATCATACGTAATTAGCACGATTACGCACAAATTGTCAGAAATTGTCACATCAGCGCCTCTTAGACCTCCGTCAAATGTAGATTTGTAACGGCGCAACCAAATTGGATGAACAAGCCTGGTACGAAATGACATGGTACAAAGGAACGGGCTAGGGTCCACTTACGGTAACTCTGGTATAATAGGTGTAATTTGTAATCTGGCCATAAATTCTGGATAGCAACCGAGCTCTTAGTTTTATTGCTCTTCGAAGCTTCCCTGCCTTTACATATTGTTACCTTTTTGTGATATTTCACATGGCAGACTTGTCATGTTTTCTTCAAGTCTCAATGTTGATATTAACTTTTGCTGTTTTAACGTTTTCTGACAAAATGTTTTCTGGCAAACTCTCTTGAACTGATGAAGTGATGATAATGCAGTGTTTTACCATTAGGATGTTGTTCGGCTTTTAAGACCTTTTACACTTTCCAAGTACACTATTGTAAGTTAGAGTTGAACTATGTAGTTTGTGCTGATCGTGGACATTCGTGGCCACAGTAAAAGTAGTCATGTTTTGCAGAAATTTACATTTTGACAGGCAATACTTGTCCAAAATGGTAAATTAATTCCCTTCTTGATCTTAAGTACGAATGCCATTCAAAATAGTTCATCGAAAGTTTATGCAAAAGGTTAACAAAAAGTTTTAGGACTGCCTTTGCGAACCTGCGTTTCCTACAGTTATAAAGTGACTAAAATTGCTTTTATTTGTACCTTAATAATAATTGTTTTTTGTTGATATTGTTTTTTGTTGGTTTCGTTTTCTGTAGGGTATCCCAACCTTCTATATATATAATTTTCAATTCATACATTTGTAATTGCATTCCGGAATATATTATTTCCCAATGCAGAGGCTTCAGTGAGCCATAGGTGTCCAACTCGGCCAAAATCAGTGCCCAAAAGAATCGGTTTGTTTGGGGTCCTGACACGCTATGACACACAGTGAGACGCCGTTTGTGTTGAGGCGATTGTATTACAATCCTTTTGTGAAAGACGCATGAAGAGATCGCTGCAAAACTAAAACGATCCATCCACGATTGCCTTCAAAACCTGTCATCGTCTTTAAAAGCTATAAACAAGTTTACAAAACCGGGGAATGTAAGGGGAGCTCCTTGTTTTCTATACACGATAAATAGACCGGGAAGGCCGATCACTATCGAGGGATCAACCGAACAAAGTGTCCTGTTTTGTCCCTCTGGATTCTTGGAGACGTATTCTAATGTTGGTAAACATGAGGTTTTTCCTAGTCTCGTTTATCAATGTTAGAAAGAACGATTCACACTGTAAAAATACAGGTGAAAAGAAAAGAAAACAAACAAACCTCCCAGTCGTGAGAACAAGGATAGCATGTCTATCAGGACATTTTTTTTATGTCACTTGTTTTAGTATCTGTCAGTGAAGGGACATTGTAAAAGGGTTTTGTATTTTTTTATCCATGAACACGTGAAAGAAGAAAACACAGGACACAGTCTTGACCTTACATGTACGTCTTGCCTGGCTAAACAGTAAACTGAAGCTGAGAAAGCAATTATGGTTTGATCACAGCCAAGATACATCAGTGCAAATAGTTGTTTCTGTGAAGTTAAAACGTATGCCACTTTCTTGCAAACTGGAGATGCCTAGGTAAACTGCTAATTATAGTATAGTATGCCAACGCCTTCACGGATCACCTATATGGTCATCTTTTCTGCACACACACACTACAGACTAAGTGGGCCAAATCTTTGTGCACACACATACAACACTTTAAAACACATTAGGTCTTCAGAAAGATTAAAACTTATGTGCGAGTCTTTCATGGCAATGAACATGACAGAAAGCTGACTGTGTGCTTTTTGTTCTCTGTTGTCATTTATAAATACAATATGATATTAGTTATAAGAACAAGTAAGGTATGGAATTTACTTTCAAACTTGAAGCTCTCGTGCTATATAAAAGTCGTCATGTTAAATGACTGCAAACGTTTATATTGGATAAGATTTAAAACACATAATTATGTCTTAGGCAAACATGCTCAACTACATAACGTTTTTACAGACTAGTGAGTCCACCGCCATCTTGTTTTCGTCCAAGACAAAATTACATGTTTCGAACTGACAGGTTTAATTATGGGGACAGTGGTTCGGGAAAATTATACCCCAGACATACCTGTAAAACACCTGTTGGGTACAAACGTTTAAAATACCTGAACAAATACCTTGGTATTGTATTTAGGTAATACTACAGAAGGTAATATGTGAGAGAGGGTCTTGCAAATGATAGTAAGGTAACATTAAGTCCTTAAAAACAACCTTAGCGCGTCAGTACGTTTACATCATCTTTGTTCCAATCACTGATTTAGTTTTACCAAAACAAATTGTTGTAAAATGTTAAACTCTTTTACTTAGTATTCCAAGTTTTCACACTGCCAATTTTTTTGGGCAGGTTTATAATAAATTAACTTAAAACAGACTTTACAAATAACATTTCAAAGGCTAACTAAAACGTTATGAAATTTGATGACTTAAGCTCTTATAAAAATGCTAACAATGCCCGGTATTTCCCCTATCTGATACACCCGCATCCTTTTGTAATTTGACGCCAGAATAACTCGGTCTCGGGTCAGCTCCCCCCAGTAAACAACAATTGCCCAAATTCTTGGATGAAGCTTTTTTTATTTACAACAAATTTGTTAACAAAGTGCTTTCCAATCCCTCGATCGTCTATGGCATTTAGATAAAGTGGTTGTGGTTTGCTTAAACATGCAAACTTTCTAGTAGCCATGTTGCAGGAATACTCATACAATTGGAGGATCGGGACAGAATTTTAGAAGAGTTGAAAAATACAACTTCACTTTACATTTGCTATGAACCTACTTTAAAGTTACTTTTGTGATTGATTTCTTTGTTTGTATTGATTGTATGCTATATACTTTCTAAATGAAGAAGCTTCGTTACGTTATTGTCAAATATTTTGTCATTTCCCAAGGGAAACTACGTTTTCCAGTTTTGCCGGTGTCACGCCAAACAACCTCTAGTCACCTTTGACCTCTCGGTCGCCATTACGTGGCCTTGGATTGGCTACCATGGGAAATCATCTTCTTTTTGTGTTTTGACAAACAGTTCTGATTTATTTGCAACATTTTCTGTTTTTTTAAGGATGTTGTAAAATCTGGATTGAACACTGGATATATTGCATATGTTAGTAGGATGTAGATCTAAGTTAGGGGGTTAAAAATTTTAACCTCCTTGATCTGAGATCAGAACAGCCCTCTGGTTATTGTGTTGTGTATTAGATGTGTATTCACGGTGTCTACATCACATTCTGCCTTTTCCCTTGAGAGTCAACAAAGAGAAAATCCGGTTTAGTGGTGTCACCATTTACATAAGTAATTACACAACAATCAGCTCTATAATTATTTATGTGTATTGGAAGACAAGAATGTGTACATGTATTATAAATGCTGTATAATATCAAGTTCTTTTTATGTTTATATTAGTGTTAGTTGTGTAATATCACAATAAATTTCACTACCTTTAGAACGCATCCCTTCCATCGATATCATATTTCAAATAAACATATTTATCAGACTAATGGCGGCATTTTGACAAAGGATGAGAAATACTCATATACACAATGCATATTATCATACATTATGCGATATAATATATCACCAAAAATATGGATAGTGAAGAAAATGTCCTAAAATTACTGTCAATGGACAAGCCATGTAAACTCATTTTGTCTCAAAAATCGTTGACCACCATTTTGTTCAACGCAACAAAATGCTGTCGCCCTGTCTACCAAAAGTTGAGTTGGTAAGTGAATGTAATGGATCTTAACTATACATTCAGTACTACAGTACGCAATTCTACAGCAATATACTCACGATGTAAAGCGTGTGCCCTGCGGATATGGACAGCCGTGCGCCATCTTTGTTGTCTGATTTCTTCACGGCAAGATGGCTTTACCTCAGATAACCGACCATAATTCGTTCAAGAACGCCAATCTTTGTCAAGATTGTTGCGTGAAGTCATGAATATTCGCTATGATCAAATTCACAATGATATAAAAGTAAGACTTCGATGGAATATTGGTCCACGGACGGACCAAACGACAACATCGGAAATCAAGTATAACGAGGAATCTAGTTTCTAACATCACGTGATCTAATGACCTTTGACTTTGCTCAGTTTTGATGTAACCGGTTTGCCATGGCCCGATTCAGGCGGGTTACCGATAGTCTATATCAGACTCCTTGGGATACTGAAAAAATGTTTCGAAAACTGACTAAATAGCAAGACTATATTGCGAAAATGAAACTCCATGGCTGGTTAATTCCTTTGGCAAATTATTCTCCCTATTTGACAGATTTTTACTATTTTTTCAGTAACCAAAGGCGAAAATATATCAATACTGTATATAAATGGACATATTAAAAGACAAGAAAGAAAGAGAGGGGAAGAAAGAAAGGATAAAGAAAGAAAACGTCTGAAAAGAAAAGGAAGAGAGAGAAAGAAAGAAAAAAGAGAAGAAAAGAACATGTGAAACAATGCAGAAAGAAAGAAGAAAGATAACAACGTTTGCAAAGTTTTTATTCACCAACTACTTCAGCGCATATGACGTGGCACGCTCTGATTGGGCTTATGGCATTAACAAGGTCAATCAGATAACTGCCATCTCTGCTGAAATGTAATTTTGTGTGCTTTAAGATGAAAATCTTAATAACATGCCTATCAGGAATGACATCTGTACTGAGGCGACAAAATACGCACTATGATTAAAGATCTCATAACCCGCAATCGGAACTAATATTTCACGCATGTCTGTGTGAAAAACACTTCTGACAAAAAAGACGCCATCGATACCTTAATGAAGACCATAAATACTTTTTAACAATTTCTTGCGAGCAGAAAGAAGTTCCCTGATGTTTTCGTTTCAATTGATTTCAATCAGGGTTTCTTCCATGTCGGTATTTCATCCGAGAATGCAATAGTCGTGGCAAAACCGAATCGTATGTCATCTGCAGGAAAATCTAGCATTCTCGCCCTCGGGACTTCATTAGGGTTGGATGATTAACGGGATTCTGCATCTTTTGTAATAGCAATTGTACCAACGGGGTAAGTCATGGTCGGTTCCAACATCAGTCATGCGCTAATACCGGTACTGGGGACGCCCGTCTGCCATTGTTAAAGCTCAGGGTCACCAAAAGGCAAGACTCCGACCATCCAAAGGGGAAACAGTTAAGTGAAATAGATACAGAATCTAAGCTAGTATGACGACCAGGAAGACAGGTAGAAGTGCAGGCAGTAAAAAAAAGATGAATGTGTGAGAAATAAATAGGATTTAAACACTTGGGAATACTGCCAACCAAGCACAATACATCGAGACGAAAAAAAGTCAAACAGTCTCATTCTGCTTGTTTAAAAAGAACACAGATCAAGATATAAATATCAAGTATTAATCTAAATTTCACGAACATCAGTTACTAAAAGTTGTAGTCGTTTTTTTCGTTATCATGTTGGTGAACTAAAAAACACACTGAACCAAACCTGAAGCACATCATGATCATTGGATAACCTAAGCCACAGCAAGGGATAACCTGGCCAACCCATGTGATAATCTGACCGACCCATGAGATAATCAGACCGACCCAGCTACATGGACGTAGCAGATGCTGCATTCGAGAACAGAAAGTGTTATTAATCAGGACCAAACCTGATCCACACCATGGGATAACCTAACCAACCCATGTGATAACCAGACCGACTCATGGGTTAACTTGACCCACCCATGCGATAATCTGACCGACCCAGCTTTGTGGAGGTAGGATATACTTTACAGACTAGAAATTGTTATAACACACTTAGGACCAAATCTGGCCCACCTATAGGATAACCTAACCAACTCATGGGGTAACCTGGCTCACCCATGGGAAAATCTGACCGACCCAGCTTTTTTTCGGGTCGTGGGGCTCAGAGACAGATTTCTTAGAAAAGTAGTACTGAGCCACAAAGACATATCAAGACGCAACAATATCAGGGTCAAGACCACAGAAGTAGAGGTAGTTCATCATATGGACGATCGAATAGCAACTAGACTCCACATGTCATTTGTCATCATCAACTAGCTCAAAACAAAGGAAAATGAAAATCTATCCTGGTTATCGTCAACTTCGATGCCGAACGATCGCTTCTATAGCTGCGTGCTAATTATGGTTTTAAAAAGAAACGCAAATTGGGATTCTTTTACTTTTTCTAGTATGTGCGTTGTGATATGCTCTTATTGTAATAACGCGCGTCCTGAAATGTTAAAGAACATACGTATTTTACCCGGTGTATTTACATCAGACATCGCTGTTAAAAGTTGATTGAACAACTTATCCAGTTGTAAATTGTTGCACATTTTGTGTGTGTAAAAACTCAACTAATTTACAAAGCGAATTGGAAATCAAACCATATTTGTTCCCTAAAATGTTTTCACAAACCCCTTTCCATACCCTCTTGTGTCCCAACCCCTAAAAGTTTTACGCTTCCTGGAACTTGGGTCAAGTCCAACATGTCCTCCAGCATTACACACTATTACATACACGATACTTTTACATAAAATCGAAATTTATCGTGGCTTCTTAACCTTTTGAGCCCATTCGAACGCCATAGCTCATTCTGTAGAACAGGTTGATACATGATGTTTGGTGTCCTGTCTATACCAAGACTTGTACCTAGCTTGTCTTGTATTAATTTTACAAAGTCACCCCTGTAGGGGAAACAAAAGACCTGTCGGCTGGGTATAATTAACCCTGGCGATGCAGGGCTGATACCTCGGGCGAGAAAATTATTTTCGGCACCTTTGGGTGAGGTAGTTGCCACAGCTTCCTTCCTGGAAGGCAACGTAAGCACACACTCCCACAACATAGTCCATATGTCATTGACACGACTGTTGTTTTAGTGCCGTAATAATAGAGCTGCAATAACATTACATGGCAATGTTATATCATTATCTTATTGTTTTATATGCTCGCATGTAAGATTTCGGCCATGTAAAATTTGTCAATGAAAAAGTTCTTAAATGGTCTTCTACCATACTTTAGGTTGCTGGAAAAAATAGTTGAAACATTGGTTCTTGATCGGATAATTCCTCTGGCAAATCATACAGCATATTCTACTAATTTTTCCAGAAAAGACGTTCTAAAAACCTCGCCGTGGTTGTATTAGTCATCAGGACTTTACTCACGACCTCCCACGTTGAGCTGTGGTCTTTGGCAACCTTGTAGGTGTGACTACCCAACCTTAGAATGTACATCAAACCACACATGTACACCCCCTCTTCTCTGTCATGTCAGTTTACGACGATCTGTCTGACTAACTTCCCTTCTCTACGCCTACTTAAACATTTTCTTAATTAGCAGGTGTGTACCGAAGTGGTTCTGTCGTCCCACAGTCCATGGATAAGATTCTCAAACCACCTGTTGAAGACAGGATGTAAAACTTGTCATATTGGGGGAGGGGAGTGTCGAAATTGGATAGCCCTGCTCAGTTAGCATGGCGTTAAATGTGTACATCGTCAGTACTTCATCTGACTATGATCTGAACCCAAAATTGGAGTGATTTTAAGTCTTCAACAATGGTAGGGGAAACTGCTTAGCATTTACGGGTAGTTACTCGGGATTAAAGGCTTAGGTTCGGCTTACGAGGTGCCAAAAAGCATCAACCTTCAAGCCTCTGCAAATATCCATTAAGAAACCATTAATCAGTCACAAACACCACAAACATGGCGGCTGTCACAGGTGACAGGCATTGTCCGCTGTCAGAGTGGGGAAGTGGCGGGGATAGGATTACTGTGTGGTCACGTTTGCACTGGCTTCACGACTGTATGGGAGTGAATGGAGCTGGCAGTCGGGCGGAGAGCCCACACCGCGGCCTGTCGCCTTGTTCTCACCCTCTTCGCCGCGGTTGAGTAAGAAGTGATCCGGCGGATGGTCAATGAAGTGCTGAAGACTGACCGTGCGCCCCGCCCATCCAACCGTGCCGGGATGAAGTGTCACGAATGACGAGCTGACTTTAGTGTGACTCACATTCAGATGATATAAACTTCTGAAAAGTTTCCATGATAATCTTTTGACGTATTATATCAAACCCCTGTGATAGCGTACACCCTTCGATGTAGAATGCATTGAGATCACATGTCAAACGCACAGACAATCTCCTTGAATCTTTAGTCAGTGAAGTTGCAAAACCTTGGATTGACACAAACTCCATAACTTCAGTCATTGACAGAGAATGTTAATGGTTAAGCATTACGTGTATAGTACAAAAGATCGGTACGTTTAATTATAAATCATAAATATTGTTACTACGCTTGTCAGAATATGGATGAGTCACAGGTACGTTTTCTCATTATTGTGTCATTTCTTTGCAGATCTTTATCCGGTGTTTCAGACGATACGGAAATGTTTAAACTAGTTGGCGCGTCCCGTGGGTTTTAGCCTGGGAACCAGACTGTTGCCAGGTCTTCTACACAGGCCAGCTCCTCGGCTCCAGAGGCTAACTCCATGCCCCGAAGGAAACTTTCAGCCGACAAAAGAATCACCGGGGGAGGGCTAAGTTGGCTAGGCGGGATAGAAGCTTACAGCGTCCGAGGGAACTCGGCTTACAGCCCTTAGGGCGACTGGTGACCAGGCTAGGGGTACACCTGTACGTGATTACCCTTCCTAAGGGCGTGACGTCGGTTTGTTTCAAGTGACCATCCACAGATCGGTCACACGGAGGCCTGATTCTGTCCGCCCTGTGTCCAGTCCGCTTCCGTCCCGTCTGACAGCTGTCGGTAGCCATGGCTGGTTGATCTTATCAAGAAAGGAAACTCACAAAAAAGGCAAAATAAAACGGTTGAACTACATCAGGGTTGTTCAACAAGACACAATCCAGACGATATTAAATCTACACCACTAACTACGTCAAGTCTATGAACTGTGTGGTAATCTAGCATTCTCGTTAAGATGCATCTACTTCAATGTGACTTGTGATTGTAATTGCCACATATCTCAGACTAATTATACACCGAGCAAAGCAATTAGACAATCTGCGATCATATAGTATTTTAGATATTCATAGATCTCAAAATAATTGGGTACAGTGTGATCTATCCTGCAATGATGGTATACAGACGTCGTACAATCACAGTTGTATATCATTGACTTATGCCGTTATTAATAAGTTAAAGGTTATTCCTACCATCTATATATGCTAATTATACACGTCTTGCAAATATATTATTCGCTCTTGCAATAACGATGTTACAAAAGAACATGACTGGAACAGTATCTCCAAAAATTATCTGGACCAAAATCTAGAATGTCTTTGCTCCCATAAAAAAGTTGTAAAATGAATGTGGGTTAATGGTGTTAACGTCATACCGCCCTCCAGTAAAAAGTTGTGGTGTTTGTGGACTCTGTCTCTTCCGTCCTAAAACAGAACATACGGGTTCTTGTTGGAAGATAAAATCTTAGTTGGTTTTCAAAATGGCGTCCGTCGCGATTTAGAAGAGCAATTTCGGACAGAGAGAAACAAAAAGAAAGAAGTCTTTAAAATCGTTGATATGAAACACAGTGTACAAAATCTATATGCATATGATCAGTCTGGTATGAAATACAGATCAAGGAGGAAATCCTGTTTTAACTGGTACTGCGCAAAAACATCAACCAATGATAAGACTGAAAATTTTATCGAAATAACAATGTACCGCTGCCTAAACGTTTGAATTGTTGAAACATGTTGAAACCTTTGCAGCTATACTCATACTATGCATTCATCGCTTAGCAGAAAAAACGTTGAGCAAATCAATTCATTACATACTCTGACATAGTCGAAGAAAAGTTCACAAATTAAGATCCTTGCTCCCAATCTCTTCAATTGTTTAATAAGAAAGTTTACATATCAACATATGTATTGTGTTTGTATATATGACATTTCTAATTGTCTATCAGTGACAGATCATCAATTATGAAGTTGCGAGCTGGGAGTGATATATTGCTTTCTAAAGATGATCCATCAAACCTGTTGGAATTGTGCGGCAGTTTGTCATACCTAGCCTGGGGCAGACGCCGCCGCCGTGTGCAAACGACCATGACTCCATTTTGCTCGCTTGAGATTCGAACCGTCGCACGGATCCGTACTTTATCACATTATTAATCTGCACAGACTTCATTTGGCAATTCGTTACCGATTATGAGCCAGTTATTATATGAGGTAAGAGAGATAGGACTTGAATGCGCGGCTCTTTTATCACGTTTGTTTTCAAACTTTTTTGTTACGTTTTGTTGCTTCACCCCCAAGGGAGTAAAGTATTGTTTTGGGCTTATCTATTTATGTGTTTAGTTGTTTGTTTGTCTGTCTGTCTGTCTGTGTTTCTGTAATGCTCAATACATGTATTCCTAATGTATGTATACACAATGCAGTGTTACCAGCGCTGCTATTTTTTTTCACAAAGTAACTGTATAATATCATGCGTACACACATATGAATTCTGTACTGATTCCGAAATTCAAGTCAAGTTGTCATATTCTTGTGATTTATCATTTTAATAAATCACAATCTGTCTACCCAAGAGGGGTTTTGTTCGGCGGGGCTATGTTTATTAGAGAGTGGGTGTGACAAGACGTTTTTCTGGCTAAGCCACCGCAGCCAAAAGTATCATAGTGACTTAACCCGCGCGCGTGGATCGCTGGGAGTCAACATGGCGGAAGCACCGGCCTCTTTTGTCCGAACATTGTTTCGCAAATCTCAGTCAACACGACTTAAGCTTTTAGCATCATTGATTAATCCTACCGACACGACTTCTGCCCAGGAACTCATCTGTCACTGTCAACTCGGTCCGGCCCTGGTCCGAACCAACATGTAGGCCAAGGTCAGGGCTATCACGTGATGTACACAAACAGATAACTATCATCACCTTACACCGACCGCACATTCGTAGCATACCTGTCTGTGACGGTATCCTTGTTCAGATTTCCATTGCCTGCCACAGTTTCGTTTCAAGTCTACACGTATGGCCCACACACTAAATGTATTTCTAATTTGTTATTCAATTTTGGGAACACCAGGGAACCCGTGGAACACTCTCTGTGGGACTCTGAATCCGTGCGTCTTTTTATCCGCCTGTGCAGTTTGGGAAACCTTCCCTCACAGGCCATCAATCAAGATCAGAGTCTTCCTGTCAAGCGGGCTTATCCACAAATGCACAGAATGTTATTCGTTTACAGAAGTTTGGAAACGCAACAACCCCAATGGACTCTTTACGCTTCTGGGTGTTTCCACATTCCGACTTAGATCAAGCAAACAAGCTGGTGAGGTTTTTGACGAGTTGGTGTTGTTGAAAATGTCGCAACTGTTATTGTTGGATCATCAAAGCAATTTTCTTTTAGCTTTCTTCTGGTTAATGTCAACAAATTCCATTGGAAGTACAGTATGTCCTTCCTTGGTATTCTATAGAAATCCAGAAATAAGCCAACTACATGTACATTCACCGTTTTTCAGCCACTTACAAAAATTACTTCTTAGAGTATTTCATTCCGTTGACCTTCAGACTAATGACGTCACCACCTGTACCCTCACACCCATAAAATGATGACGTCGCCATATCCTTGACTGACCTTAGCAAGTGTGAAAAACCTTCGATTTGTGCTTGTCAATTTCAACGTTGTGCTTTGCAACGTCGATTTGTGCTTGTCAATTTGATAGTTTTGCGTACAAAACTAACGTCTATTCATTAAAAGAGGTGTCAAAAGAACATATCTGCTAGCTGGCCACATTTGGACAATGGTAAAATCACGTCACACAGCTTGATGTCCCTAAGGACGCAGTTTTTCTTGCTCGTTAGGCGTGAACGTTTCTCAGGCCCCAAACAACAGGAGCCGTACCCACCCAAGCAGATCTGTCCGTACAGAAATGGTAGCTGATGATGGGGTAACAACCATTCTTCGCTCAGAAGTGGTGTTGCCTTGACACGGATTCTTTCAATGAGCGCTCTCATAACACGGCACCCTATAGGCTACCTGGCCCATATCACTACAAACACCTTCCATTTACCAATTAATGTGCTCACCGGCGTATGTTGTCATTATAAAAAAAATACTAAAGCCGACAGGTGTGTGAATGAGCATGATTTGATTTGTTGAGACTTGTGAGTTGCCGGGACGCTCTTTGATGTTGGCAGGTCGTCACCAGAAGCTCTTCTGCAAGTGCTGCATCGTGGAGGTCTCCGACAGGTGTGTGTTTTCAACCAACGATGCAATGTAGGTCACAGATAGCAAAACTTCAGGGAGCAGGGAGCTCTCCATCTCCGGTTACACAGTATAGAAGTTAAGTACACACAAGGCCCGTCTGAATGGACACTTGAAAGAATCACAGAACAGCTTGAAGCTGTTCAGCGGTGGAGAACTGTGTTTCATGGCTCTCTGGTCAACTGGGTCACCGGCAGAACAGTACACCGGACAGTTGGACATCGGAAACAAACATGTCAAACTCGGGATTAACAAAGGAGTCAAGTTTGGTACATCTGCAGGGATTATGAGTGTCTGGATCAAACTCTAGGCTTCTTCAGTTCTGCCATTTAGGGAGCAAGTGACCAGATTCCACTGAATGTCTTCTCACTACAGGCAGCCTTATTTTCAACAGGTAAAGAAGATAAAAGAAACAACATGAAACATTACATTTAGAGTAGACAACGCTTTATACAACTATGTTTTATATTCATGGGGAACGTCCTTTCTTTGCCACTGTACACGTGTGCACTATGCATGGTACATCCACAAGCAGCTACATCACATATCCCTGGCTGTGGAGATCCTCGTTCTTAGTTTTGATTGTCGCTTATTCACAGATAATCGGGGTTAAACATTTTTCTATCTCCCGTACCACGGCAACAACAGCGGGTGTGGGCCTGTGATTTATGAAAAGCAATTAGAACTAGCTGAGAGGACGATACATACTAATGTTGATAGATGTTGGCCTTAGGTGACATCTTGACAAAAACCAGAGAGGTCCCCAAATGAGAGCTCCTTTTCGCCTTTGTAATCCCAGTTGGGAAGAGTTTGCCAGTATCTAACTGGTATGAATTACAGACGAGAGAACAAGCAGAATGCTGAGCACACCTTTTGAAGCTGATAACATCTGGCTAGGCGAACCGTATGTGAGTTTTCTCTCGCCGTGGGCTAAGAATTGAAAAACAGCGTGTTAGAAACGCATTGCTGGCTGCATTTTTCGCCCTGATAACGAATGACAAATGACAAAACGCACTCATATCTACAAAGCCGAGGTGTGACGAGTCATACTCAGACCTGGTAACAATTTCCCTCTCGGGATGGTATAAGGGACCCACCACTGAGATACAAAGTCATGATGAAAAACCTGTCTCTTGTTAGAGCAAAATTATACATTTACTGTTTTAGGAGAGAATGTAATATTATCAGTCGTATTGTTAAGTTTAAGCAATAACTCTAACTTAAGGCAATAAAATGACTTTATACGATCTACTCTCCTCTTTGTTTTCTATGTCTTTTGATTTTACCTTTATGTAACATACAAAACTAACTACATGGAAGACCAAGCATCTCTTTAGATCACCTGGTGGCTCTAGTTCATTGCAAAAGAAGCTGGCTGATGCCAACACTCCTCTCCCAAACACCTACCATTACAAATTCTATAGCCCTGGTTGACTTAACCTGCTAGAGTTCCCATATCATCCACCGGCTTGGTTCTGTATATAGAGGATTGTGTTGTGAGCCGGTTTGATGTCTGACTTAAGGAGTGATTGATTGAGCACAATGCACCTGCCCATTATCTCACCTGCGCAAAAAAAGGAGGATGAAGCTACCCGAAGTTCAAGACTGGGATCGTGGGGAAACTGCCAACTAGCGGTCCTTAACATTCACCTCTGGTGGAAGATGCCGCCTCTGGAGGACTCCGGGAAATTGCTTTCCAAATAAGGATTCCGTTTGATCGGATGTGAGCACTAATTGGTGTGATTGCTTTGAATTCGGGCTCACCGACTTTAACCGACACGATGGAATTGCTGTGGAAACGGTGGCTGGACGAAAAAGCGCCCCGTGCATCTAATTACAGCATGGAATTTCCTGAAGGCTTTGAACTTTCATGTTTTTGCAAGACATTGGTTTAGTGCTTTGGATCTAGCAGCACTTATATAAATGACGTCGGCAAGGTCATAAAAAACTTGAGATTCTCAATTAATAAGAGCCAGCTTACTGCATTTATATAGCGTAGTATATGATGTAAAAACGAGGAATATTGTTTGTCATAATTACATCAAATCTTAAGTAGCATGACTGTTAATTTGAATGGAGTGTGCTTCAGCGACTAGACTGTCAGTATAGTTGTACTGAAAGTCAATGCATCTGAGTGCTTATGCAATTTATTTGCAAACTTTAGTGGGATTTCTTACGCTTTTGTGACTAAGGTTCATGAGTTTGTTTTTGTTTGTTGTTCATTTGTGCCTTCATTGAGTAGTTACAACTGTTAACATTGGAAACCAACAAGTAAACAAGGTAAATATATCATTTTCCAACAATTTTTAACAGTAATATAAACAATTTTAATTACAAAAGGGGTGTATTTTCTGGGAAGTTCTGCAGATCTTATTGATAACATAGACAACATACCCTCTACCGTACATAATGTTTTTAACATACAGCTGTAATTATAATAGATGAATGGCATCATTAAACTACAGAAAACAAGTTGTTGTCTCCAGAGGCTATGTACCTCATAAAAGGGATTTATTTGTATACATATTAATCGTTCCAACAAATTTGTTCGTTTGATGCACCGTAAGATACCTATCTTTCAAGAAAACTTCTGAAGAAGTTCTAAGTTGTAGCAACCTAGGACGATTCGATCATCATTTAGGTAGAATTGCCTTTAGTACGTATATAGGTACAATAGCTATATACTTTGGAAATGTATCAGTTGCTTTTTCTCTTTAGCGTCAAAGAGGGACGATCAAACCAACCATTTTATAGTGATCATACAACTGTGAATGTTGACTGTTATATATATATTGGAAACAGAGCACTGCAATGTTACAAAGACCAATTTCAGAATGTTGTTGCTTTTGGTTTCAATAGCTGTATTGCAGACCCGGTACCCCTTCACGTATTATAATGTCATGGATGTTAGCTTTTGCCATTTCACTCAAGAAGAAGCTTGGAACCTTTGGAACCTAGAAAACTGCACATCGATAAAACAGGTTCTAATATAGACCTGCCGTTAGAAACAATTGTGTTGTCATAAGAGTTGTTATATTGTGGAAAACATTTTTAATAACACGGTTTGTTTACACACCATTGAATGAGGAGAGCAAACATATCAAACTCTTTTAATCATGAGTTTAATTATCTTTGACAGCCTTTATTACACGGATTGGGCTGGTCGAACCTCATTCATTTACACCTTTGACCTCCTGAATGTCATATTCCGGGCACGTTTACCGGGACAACGACTTGATGTGCTCGGTATGTGAGTCCACAGACCCCCGTATGCTGCACCGAGTCTGTTCGGTGTCCAAGAACATCGGCAAATGATATGTGAATAACAGTCACTATACACAGTTAGTAGTTACACATACTTAGCAACTGGCATAACACACGTTATTAGTAGTGTGGTTCACTGGGTTGTTTGGCCTTCAAACAGACCCTTTTTATAGAGGCCTCTTGCCTTTTTGACCAGATTTATGTGGACACAGAACCCATAATTACTGGCTCGTAAAGCGATGGGACGTACTTGTATACTATAATAGGTGTGGTGCTTTTTTCAGGTTCGTTTGGCAATGAATGAATAACAACACGGAGTATTACCATTGAGAAATTAAACCCAAGCTACTTGATCCCGTACTAAAAAGAAAAGGGTGTCACCTTGTGTTTCTTGAAATGGTGAAATTGCTAAGTGGAGTAAAAGTTAAATGATATCCTTAAATTAAAGCATATTCTTGACTCCTTAGATAGAATCTGGTCCTGGACATTCTTCCTATTTCAGTGTCGAAACGATATAAAACTGCTTATACTTAGACACTTCAATGTCCTGATTTTAGGTAAAATGTGTCAATTTTCTAAATGTACTGTTGGCATTGTGTATTGTGGATACGCTTGTATTATAAAAATAATAAAATATACAACTGCATTGCATTTTTAAAGATTAGATATTCATGAAAGCCTTCCTCAACAGTGTTTGCGACGTCTTGCCATTAAAGAGCCTTGGGGATTAAAGAGTTAAGAACGTTTGTAAACAGTGAAGAACCTCCCGCTTCCTTCTCTGTCAGAGGTCGGACACTCTGCAGGACTTACCACGGCTAATCACAGCTTACTGTGGGAGCGTGTCCAGCCTGGCTTCATCCGACGGTTGAATCAGCTGTGTTTCAGTCAATACTCCGACGTGATCTCCCATAGCCTGGGAGCCAGGGACTATACAGACCAGCTCTTCGGCTATAGAC
The DNA here is from genome assembly GCA_013266295.2 of Branchiostoma floridae x Branchiostoma japonicum. NCBI lineage: Eukaryota > Metazoa > Chordata > Leptocardii > Amphioxiformes > Branchiostomatidae > Branchiostoma > Branchiostoma floridae x Branchiostoma japonicum. Next base: position 4,401,170 of record CM023837.1, on the reverse strand, counting down.
CTGATATGCCCCCAAGGAAACCTCACCAGGGCTCCCCTAACCTAAATATTGTTTCCTTGGGTGGCATATCAGTCTTGACGCTGAAGAGCTGGTATGTGTAGGCCCTGGTGGTCGCCTGACTTCGAGAATAAACTTGAACTGTATCAAAAGATCAATATCCAATAAAGATATTGTTGTCGACAGTAAGGTGTTGTGTTGTATTATCTATTGGAGAATGTTGACAGTAACAGAGGTTGATGTTGTTACACACATATCTTTGTGTCCATCGGAAGCGACCAGCCAACCTGATAACATCACCGGAAACACGAGGATCACCGTTTGTCATAAAACCCCGATTGCCATCGATAGTTTCCACTGATAACATCGCAAACTTTTGTTCCGAGTTGTTTTATGGGTTCAGGTGCCCTCCGACAACAGCCTTGGATGTCTGGACCGACCAGAAATGACTCAGTTCCTTTGTATGTTGTTCTGATTTAAAAACATTTATGTTCGACCTTCCGTCGCCCCCTTCAATCACCTCCATCTGTGTTCTCTCTCAAGTTACATGTCCATAATTCTCCTCCACTCTACACACCTTTTAATAAACGGGGTAATTACCAAGACAAAGGAGAAACATCTGTAGTATGTAGGGAACTTGGGCCACAGATGGTTAAGGTTTGTATCCCCTTGCCATTTGTCTACTGGAAAACTGGACAACGTGTTCGGAAGAGATCACATGGGACTCGAACCCGCGACATCAAGTCAAGTTTGTCAGGATCAACTTTCAGCCGATGTACACTCAGTTTATTTAGTTTAACCTTCTATTGGCGATAAAACTATTTCTGTTATGCTTTTAACGGACTACTACCAACCAACACAAAACAATAAGTAATTGGGGGAACAAAGTATTTTAATCCAAAGGTTAAGATAACATTCAACTCTGTCTGTTTGATTGTCACATTGTTTCTGTGCTTTGTTCATTTCGCTTCGTCTCAATCATTACGTTTCGACTTCGACCGAAAAAAGTTCGTACTTGATATATATATGTATAATATTGCAGCACCAAGAATTAGACTAGTGAAAGGCAAAAAACAAATTATTCAATCAAATCCCTGAAATATAACAGAAACGATAAAATCTGATCTCATACTAATTCATCTTTTCCTTCGTTTCGTGTCATATCCGCTGACATGGAAAACTCTACAACACATCTTGGCATTGATATAATTACAATGTTTCTGCGGATTTGAAGTATTGCAGGTTGAGATATTGTGTATTTGAGTTTATTTGAGCAGAAGTGAAAGGCGTTTGGCGGCATGGTGGTACCTCGTGCGTGGTTCGTCAGCCTCCCCAGACCCGCTCAGGTAGAAATGACGAACGCCTCTCCAGCGTGGCTCCTGCGCCCTACCAAAAGAAAAATGGGAATCGTCATTAAAACATGTCAGCCGGAGTAAAATGGATCAGACTCAATGTGCGAACATTTGGCGTTTTGACAACCCAAAATTCATTATCGGAAACGAGTGCTACGGGACCGTCAATTCATCTTCCAGCATCGGCGGCACGTAGCTTTTAAAAAGCCGCCGAAGAAAGAATTGCGACTTCTGACATGAGTTGGATAATCGAGCGGTTGAGTGTGGGTTTCTGAGTGTGCATTTGGCCGACAGGAATGTTTTCTAGCCACGGTATTCATGACAAAAGTGACAATTTTACACATGACATATTCTCATACTAATGAGGCCGGGTCTGGTTAATTTCAAGTGGCAATCATGACAAGGTTTCTGCTTTGAAAACCACCGGCTTGTGACGCCGATGAAGGTTACACATACAGGCAGTGAGATACACAAGAAAACAGTTACTCAAGTAACTGGATAGTTTAAAAAAACTACAGATTCCGTTAGTCACTGACGAAAAATAGCGGATGCTACTTGAAACGTCTGACAGTTTTTAAAATCTATCCAGTTGCTTGAGTAACTGTTTTCTTGTACACCGGCAAGTGAGTTCCAATGCTTCAAAGACATTCTAGGACGGACCGTAACCAAAGAAAAAAAACACTTGTTGCAGAGCGAGGCCATTGCTCTTTTGTCATTTACAAATGATCGCGACTTTGCGAACAACGTCGGTACAACACCGTTCACAATATAACATCTATACACGGTGAATACTGGGAGTTAATCCGGGTAGTAAATCTGCCATGGCTCGCTCAGTAATTGGCCGGCTGCGTGTAGAACAGCTAATCCGTAAGGAATTAATGATGTCAATTATTACATCCTTCTCTACCGTCTTATTCAAACGTTCGTGTGGCTTTTACTTATCAACATCACAATTTTATCACGTTTACACCGTACTAAAATATCATCATTGTCCGGGGGATGCATTAGTGTTAGAACAATGCTGCCGCATACCCCACGCACTGCCAAGTGTCCCACATTCTGTTTAGATATGAACGCCGTTATCAAGAATTTTTGGAGGACTTTAACCTGCCTTGTTATTGAATTAACAATAGTACTTCACAAATACCCTTGTCGCTATGGATTAGCGAGGGTGCCACAGGTGTACGCGCTGGTTTTCTCATTTGTTATACCGGGAGCGTGTAGGAACGGTGACAGGGATATTGGCCCAGCGAGCCCGCAAAGCTAGGGCGACCAGGTGCTCCGCTAATTATTCCACCAGGTAACTACTTTCTTGGGACAAAACAAACGCAGCGTAAATAACAACACAACTATCTAACAAAGCAGACTTAAGCCTATAGTCTTCGATTGCCTCTTGTTGTCAGATCTGCACCAAATACGGCTGAGATTTGACGAAACAAATAGCTCAAAAACACGATAAGAAGGTGACCTATTCAAACACCAAACCGAGTAAATACGGATATATCTATACAATTATAAAGGTATCACGAAATAACAATAAATACAACACATCCTGTCAGTGATAAATACGTTACAATCTCATTCTAGTTCTCTGATAGGTTGATGTTTAAGAAAAGAAAGAAAAAGTACTTTAATTACCACATTAGTTTATTAGAGCTGTTTACTCATAATTGCAAGCAAGGTTCTGTTAATGATCTTAGCGGTAGTAATTAATGGATTACGCTATTTGTACTTTATGCATTTTACATGAGTAAACTTTTAAAGTGTGTCTATAATCCTGCACCACTTGAGTGACAAAGAACGCTTGGCAGGCCTTTGTAAGCCGAATATAATTTTGTCAGTTGTGATCAAAGGAAAGCGTAAATAAACCCGAATGGCAGCCGAGAAAAAACACTACATCACGTTAAACATAAAATGTGTGATTTAATCAGGTGTAGGCGGGCAGCAAGCTCGTTTATTGGTTGTTCTGAAATGTACATTAATTACATCAAAGGCCGGAATGGACAGAAATCTTACTGGAATCTACATCCGTATGCAAAAGCATCTCCCACCAACAAAAGGACGGCGTAAATGGACAATTCGTCCTTGGGTGTTACGATATAATGGAGAGCTAGGGAATGGACATTGCAAATTGAAACCCAACATCAAAGAACGCTTCTAATAAATGTGCGATAAAGTAAATTCCATCAGTGAGTTTGAGTCGACCAGCAAATACCTCCAGGTCGACAAATAAAGTATTTCATTTACACTAGCGAAACCTTATGTTCAGGTCTTGTCAACTATTTCATAATGTAGGATTAACCTACAAAGATATAATGACATAGAACAAGTTACTACGCAAGTAAAGTCTGGTATTACATTAATATTGGAACAGGAACTGACATTCTGGGATTTTAGTGACTGATCGGAGTCGCTTTCTCAGTCGAAATGTTTGAAAAACAAATATATTTTCCAATAAACACCACGTCAAATAAGCTGGTAAGACTTATGTGTATAGTTACCGCTTCTGTAAGCTTCTTTATGAGGGAAAACATGAATAAATGAGTTTGTTTCTTAAACATGGTTACACAAAGTTTAACTCGCAACGTGACGCGCCCCCTCCCACCTAAAAACCATTTCCATGTTTCGACAGTTTTTCCCGCCGGTTCGAACACCTGGTGGTTTTCAAAGCACGGCAATTGCTGTTGACTACCGTAACATTTCTCTAAATAAAACACGATCTTTTACCGACAGTAGCATCACACAGATGTTTAGATTATGGTTAGACAAACTTTTTACAAACTTCAGCGTCTATTTCGCTCGCGTGTGCATAGTGTAACCGATGTTAACCTCTCTAACCCGTTAATAGAAAAGCCAGAAGACTGTCTCACAATGACATCTTTTGAGTATGTCCCTTGAAGTTTTTAATCTCGTTAACCGAGCTTGAGTGAGCACGTTTAACAAACAGACCAGGGACAACACAGATAAATCACTAGTCCTGTCACACAGCAGAATCCTGTTCAGTATTTGAGATTTGTCCCAAATATTTAAATACTTCCTCGACAACACCGGTATCTTCATGTTGTCTACAAGGAATCAGCTATTTTTCTAGTTTCTTTTCAATTTGATTGGTGCGATTTTCTAGGTCAGTTTTAAGGCATTCTCAAAAAGAGAGTTACAGTTGGTTTCTGTTGCTGGTGCTATGCCAAACGTCTGGTATGAAGTTGATCTGTTCACTGATCAAGTATACATCTAATCTTCCATTCATTCATTCATTCATTCGTCCATCCATTCATTCGTTTGTTCGTTCATTTGGTGATTGAGTTCTATAAAATGAACTCAATGTAGCACTGTGTGATGTGAAATAAAACATTTTGGATTTCTAGCTAAGAACAATTAATGTACAAAGCTTGGTTAGTCTTCTAGTGTCTTCTCCCTTTGTCCTTTCTATATAAAACCTTTTGAACTTGAACTCTAATGTCCATGATCCTAGAGACCTCTCTACGTCATTATATCCAAACCCCGCTGTTCACCTTTTCTGATATTGAAAGATTTGTTCATGAATTCAATGAAGAATAGGCCATTGCATTGCCGGCATGTCCCGAATCTGTGTTTACGAATGCAGTGCTAATATGCAGCATGTATGCAGAAATCAGTTTCAGGAGCTGAAGACATTTTGCCGAACTTCTAGTAATGGTCGATTTGGCTTACTTACATCATAATTAACAGGCATTGTGTATTCATCATTTTAGAAATTATATATATCCTAACTTAGTTTAAACCATTCGAAAGAATTGGTAGGCATGCAAGAATTCAATGTATTTTTTTTATATTTTCAAAAAGAGAACCGAAATTCGGATTACTTTATATTGTTGTTTCCTGGTACGCTAAAATTGTTTCTAATACGAAGGAGGTTTCAACTAAACCTAGCCTAGAAACAGAGTTGCAGATATGACAGTACCGGCTACCCTAGACTCACGAGCTAATTGCTTGAAAGACCCGCTGTGATAGAATGGCTGTCACCCAGCCTAAGACCCGATTCACACGCTGGCAAAATTCTTGCGTACGAAAATTGCGTACGCACGTGAGCGTACGATCGTTTCTTTTTACACGCTGACAGGGAGAGCCCGGGGACTCCCGCTGCGCCGGGCACACTACCGTGACCCCATATTGACCTGCCGCGATGAGCGTACTTGAGATCGCTCATCTTCTTGATGACCAGTTTTGTAGTTCGGATCTAGCCTCCATTTCTCACACCTCTTGTAGACATCCTTCTTTCTAAACAGTCTCCATTTTGCTTTTGATCCTGTCGTTAATCCATACTCCAATTCGCGCTATTGCGCCCTTCCGACATGCCCAGGCAACAGCAAACAAGCTCATTAAACTCAAAGCAAAGAATCAAAACACAACAGGGAAAGCAAAGCGAAATGAAACGCGGAGAAATGAACAAGTAAACACGGCGTGGCTGGCACAAACGCCGGAAAATAATGGAATTTGTGACAGGAAAGGGGTTGCGTACGATCAGTCGCGTTTACACGGAGGCGGGGAGGCACGCAGACACCCCGCTGGGCGATCCTGGCGATCGTACGCCTGCCCTCGAGGTCGCGTACGCAAATTGCGTACGAAAGTTGCGTACGAAAAGAATGACCGATTCACACGCTGGCAAAATTCTTGCGTACGAAAATTGCGTACGAAAATTGCGTACGAAAATTGCGTACGCAAGAATTTTGCCAGCGTGTGAATCGGGTCTAACTGTGTAACCACTCCACACACAGAGGCGACCAAACAATCTAAATTTTAATGCCTGTATTTAATCACACAAAAAAACAGGCGGATTTCATTAAACGTTGCCATGGTATTGTCTGTCCCCTGATCCTAACTTGGTTAGAAACCAGAATTTTTTCTTGAACTATTTTTTCAGTTTCCTAGCATCGCAGTAACTTCATAATAAGAAGGAATGAATGAGAGCTTGCGTGGTTTGTTCAATAATGTCCTTGGTTTGTTTAGCGGCTACATGTGGAGAAGTTGAATGATCCCGTTGCCACCAAACCCTTGGGACGACAGGGTTCGTTCAAATCTTCTGGATAACTGCCAAAAAAGGACGATTTTAACTGACTCCAACAACTACAGATGTAGTGTGTGGTCAGAGATAGCAACTCACTTAGCTTACACAACTACAAATAGCCTTTGTGTACATCAACGCAAGATACAAACACGAACAAAGTGTAAGGGGAAATCTTATCTCAGATATTTCCAATAGTTCATCAGACAAAGAGCATAATGAGAGATGCTCTCAATAAGCGGAATGCTATCTATTTCTGCACAAAGCGGCGGTGCAGATAGTGTGTAGTATCGGTAACAAAAGACTGTACACCGCCTCTTGTAAAACAACATTGATCAGGTTTTCTGTTGCAAAAACAGCGGCTTCTTTTTGTTTCTAATAGCCCGAAAAAAGTCCTAACACTTAACATGTACCACAAGAGCAAAACGTGCTTGCGTGTACATGTTAACGATCTACTTTGTATAATTAGCTTGCACATATGGTACAGAAACACAAGTATAAACGTGTTTTAAACGTGTTCAAATAGAACTGAGGATTGCAGACAAACTGTAAATGGATACGACCGCTCGATTAGTTGATTCTAGATTTAGTATGAGTTAGAGAAGTATAATTTGCTTACACATGTGGTGTAGGAACACACTCAATGATCTTATAACGTGTTCAAATAGAACTGCGGATTGTAGACAAACTGTGAATGGGTAGGGTTGATCGCGATTAGTTGATTCTAGATTTAGTTTGAACTAACATCTACCCACGGTCAGTGTGTAACTTGTAGTTGTATAATTTGCTTGCACATATGGTGTGGGAACACATTGGTAGATCCTATAACGTGTTCAAATAGAACTGTGGATTGTAGACAAACTGTGAATGGGTACTACGGTTGCTTGCGACTACTGTAGTTGACTCTAGATTTGGTATGAACGCAGGCCGTGACACCAGTCAGAAAGTGGTAGTTTTATTCCTCTGAACTGCTGGTTTTGAGAAAAAATAATTCAGATAAACATTCTCGTTTGGGTACCAGCATACCGTACTGTTTTTAGGTATTAAGTTGGGGACCTAGACGTTCATTACGATTATTTGGTACTTTAGGAGTTGTAGTATGTTTTGATCTTGTACATGTAAACTGTACTAATTGTCGACATTTTCAACATTTTCCACAATGCCATGTTATGCTGTTTAACAGAATGTACGTTTGACATCTACTGAAATAAACTGATGTTGTGCTGTGTTTTAGCTTGTTTTTTTGTTCGTTCTGAATTGGATTCTTTGTGTGGTGCGGAAAGAACTAAAATCCGTCCCTTGCAACATTACCTATTGTTATTCTGGGTATTCTTGAATGGTGCAATATTGTGATTATTTGCAAGAACGATACGTAGATCTAACTAGTAGAAACTGAAAATTCTACAGAAATTTATAAAATGGCAAACACCTCTAGACTAGAGAGCTCTATGACAAGCAAGGGGACACCATATTTTGTGTTTTGTTGTTACACAAAATCGACTTTACCCACTCAAAACTATGCGAATCTTGTATCACAAACTAGAGACTCTCTCCTAAAGATCTTAATGTTAATAATCGATTTTGCAGTCGATTCGATGGTGTTCAAATTCAGTACTAGTTATGTGTGAGTGAGTTCGCCGCCATTTTGTTTGTACAGAGAAACCTGGGAGTCCTCAGACGGACAGATTTAGGTTGACGTCTTGACGAAAACGAACTCTGACATTTGTTAATAACCACCTGGTACAAAAATATCTATTTGAAATACCAGCCCGACTGTAGCCCACAAAATAGACGGTTTGCGTCTGTACCTCGCCAATTTTCTTAAGTGACAGGAAAGGGGCACTGTTTTTGTTCAAAATGTCAAACGAACTCGAGAACAATCATCGAAATTACCGTCCACAAATAAAAGCTGTGGTTGCCAGATTACATACAACCAAAACTTGCAGAAACAGGAACAGTGCACTCAGTTTGAATACATTGATCACTTTTGATTCTGGGAACCTGATTTTTTTGCAGGGTAACAGAAGTAGAAAATTCTATGTTTTTGGCACGTATCTACCGTCGCGCCATTTTGAATTGTACTTATGTAAGCAAAAGGACCTGTCTTCTAATTATCGTTTCAACACTACAGGGCGTTCCGTGGATCTTGGATCAATTTTATCCTGCACCATCTGAAACGAAGTGGGCCTATTGACATGTTTTGTTGGAGTGGAACCCGATTCCGAGACGCGATATACCCCCAACAACCGAGACGTACCGAAAAGTCGGTCACATGTGCGACCCTTCCGCCCAATACACACCCCGAACAATAACACCAGTGTTTTGGCTACAAATCTCTCGAGTTTACTGTGTCAAAACCATCGCCAAACGAAAAGGAAACAAATCTCAAAGATTTGGCTCTCTATGACTTGTATCGAAATGCTAAGATGAGAGAAGAAAACAAAGCTGTTTTGGAGGAATACGTTTGTTACTTTGCAAACACAGTACTACAGTATATGCATAAACGTGTAACTTCTAACAATCCTAAACTATACACTAAAAACTATATCTAAATGCCAGCCATAAACGATAAAGCGTTTCCCTATGTAGAGTATGCCTCAGAGGCTAAATAGAATGAAAAGTACAGCTTGTTTCGTTTGAATGGTGTAGAAAATGTGATAGGGTAAGGCACACCCGAGAAATCAAAATGGCGGCAACCTGACGATATGTACACATTATGTGGATCTAAACTTCTGCTTTGAAATCCATGTTTTGGTGGTACTTTGAACCAAATACATAGTACCTAGAGTATACAGATTCTAATTACTCTATAGTGTTGGGAACCCAAACGAGCTTTATAAAGTTATAAAATGTACAAGTTGTACGTTGTATTATGTCTGTGACAGTGTAATGATCTCCCACTGCGTACACACACAAAATCATCCATAAATGCTTTCTAATATATATGTATGTATGTGTGGCGTTAAAAAACTTTGATAAGACTTAATTGTTGAGTAGGAAAATGGCAGAAATTTATGGAGAATTTAGATTATTTTACAGTTAAGTATGCTTTGGCATGAACAACAATATCACAACCAAAACATTATACATGTTGGTGCTGTTTTCAAACGAAGAAAAGACTAGGTACAGATTTTCACTTAAATTTTACATTTTGGCCTAAGACTAAAATGAATGCAGACAAATTCTGTAATGAAACCCCACAGGTTTCTTTACATAGTCTGTAGATAAGACAGAAAAAATTCCGACACAGAAAATTTGTCTGAAATAATAGAAACATGATCCTTCTCAACCTCTTCATTCCATGTTAACAGTTGATCAGTATCTGGGATAGGAAAATACCTTGTTAAAATGTGTATTGGTAGGGATGTGTATTGCGTGTCGATCTGACATTACCATTCGCTCCTCCCTAATTCTCATAAGACAGAAAATCTGGTTTAGACAACAAGGTGTCAGACGCATAAATACATAATGGTGATTACATCGGTTGTGTATTGGGACATGGGATGTGTATTGGAACGAAACAGATACACATGCGAATCTGGAATGAAATAGGAGCCTGGTTCAATTTAGAAATATGGTACATTTTCAGAAAAATTAATTCGTCTTCTGTTCAAGAAAATCAAAACAAAATGTTAGGAAAATAAGTGCCACTATATTGGCAGCACAAAAAATGGTACTAGACATTTTATGTTAATTACTAGTCTATTTCCCTTTTCTACAGTATTTCAAAGAGTGTATATTTGATCACATTTCCACAGCCATAGCGACAGATTTTCTGACGTTTCTTTCCAGTCGAACTAGAATAATTTTGGCTATTTAAAAGTAAAGTATGTAAGATTGTGAACAGAATATTTTGAATAGATTTTCACAGAGAATTCTTGTTAACAAAACAGGCTGAGTATCTAACAAACGACCAACTGTGACAGAAAGGACTTTTCTATACCTTTCTATCAAATTATAGATGAAGCAAATCACAGTACAAGGTAAGGCTCAAGATCATGTTAGGTGCTGCTCTCAAAGCAAGGAAGTTATTTTTGTCCTTTGTTTTTAAATAGATCGGTTTCACAGCCTACAGTGGTATGTGTATGACACCCTTTCACATAAACATGTATTCTTCTGTTGTTTAGATAAACAGTATAAACCTGCTTTTCTTTTTATTGACGAATCTGTACGAGGTTTGAATGTAGACAAGTATTTCTGGTATCACAACAGCTTTGTTAGAAAGAAATAACGATAAAATACTCACGCCATGATAGCACACAGGGTTGACATCGGCGCCATCTTGTCGTCATTTTGGGTCTAACGGCGAACCGTATTTCTGCTGGCTGTCTACATTTTTACAACGATTCCATACCTACTGACAACACACAAACTGTCAAACACTATTTTACAAGAAATTAAAGGAGAAACAACTGCAAATTTGAGGAAGAGAATAAAGATTTTCGATCCGCCATTTTTGTGACTGCCTCCCGGTCGACTGTCTCACTTGAAAACAGGGGATTAGAAGGTAATCCATTTTCAAATACCACGTGATCTGGATGACCCTTGACCTCACCGTTAGATGTGTAGTTGAACGACAACTTTGCAAACACACTTTTTGTACGTTTGATGCTGATGTTTTATATAACAAACACAGAGCGAAGCCTTTTTAATTGAAAATTTCGAATCCATCGCTCCTATATTCCTGTTTATTATAACGGACACACAGTCACTTAGGCTGCGTGTAAAAATCGTATTCTACCATTATTAAATGATTTGCTGTTTTATTTTTGTTAGCGTAGTTTTTTTAAATTCTACTACAAGTGTTTAGTCTTTTTTTGTTTTTACGACAGTTGTTAACGCTAACGGTATCAAGGACAAAGTGTAGAAAAAACATTGTTTTTTCTGTAAACGCAAAAAAATGACTTGGTGGTCTGCCTACATTGCTTTATAACCAATCATTAGCAATGAAAAAATCCTCCGAGACATATCCTGATTATACAGACTTGACATATATTGATATTTCTGAATAGCGCGGCCCAGAAAACGACGACCCAAATCAAATGACGACAGGATGTCCTACATTTTGCTGAAATTAGCCGCTGATATTGACAGGTGGCCCATGTCTCCGCGTAGTGCAATAAACACGGCTTGACCTTAATTAGTTTCTGTTTCCTGGCTCCGTCATCACGTATTAAAATCATTGGGATCAATGCTGAGTCCCTAGGGGGCCTTGGCAAAACGCTTACTTTTACCAAGAAGGTTATACTTGCTTTTACCAAAGGAAGAAAAGTACATCAATTCTAATATCAAGTTTTTTTTCTTTTAAAACGTTGTGCTGTGTGAGTATTATTTGAGCATATATTTGGAATCTTGATACGTACCTTACAAGTCTTGTAAAAAGAATTGAACATTAAAAAGGTCCCCAAAAGACAATAAAACATGAAAAATGATGAAAGCTCTGTTGAAAAATGAATTTTGGGTGAAAAAAACAAAAGATTGCCTTTTTGATATAGAGCACGAGGTAGTCAACAATTAGATATGTATACAATATTCAATGTAGGTTACAAAATTATATGTTTGTACCAAATTTCAGCAAAATTGCTTCAATAGCACACAGTTTTTGTTTCACTATACGGTTTTTCTAATTTTTCCCCTGGTAATATTTCCATAACCATCTGTCCGTGCGTGAGTTGGTCTGTTTGTCTGTGATTAATATCACCATTCGGTAGTCATTTACTCCACCAGACCCTGCCAGTGTCAGACCCAATGCTTCCAAACTATCGGCTCCAAATGTGGAGGTCAGGGGTCAGACCAAAGGTGGCCACCTTTATTTCCAACTCACGTCATGGGAGCGTCCTAATTAGATTCCATTTGATGTCCGCCCATTCGTCAGCCGTAGATTCAATTTGGCGCGCTGTGATCTTGCTGGGCTGCCATGCGCGGACCATAACTTTGCCACGGTGTTGAAGATTGGAGATAAATGCCTTTGACCTCCCTTCTTTAACTTTCTATTTCTCAGAGGACAAGCGTTCGCGTGGAGAGATTTTTCACTACGCTTGTAGAAAAACTTTCCCGCTGCTGCTATTATTCATTAATCTATTATGTCCATAGACAAAAAGAACTGCAAGTAAATTAACAAGAAAAAATGTCAGCCTACTTTTAAATTTCACAATGAATGTTGTAGTGTCAACATTTTATTCTTTTTCTCCTCTGCTACTCTGTTGTTTTCGTGTTTCTTTTTTCTAATTCTACATAATTTTTCCGATTGCCATCGGGTTTTGGACAACCTAAAGCCTAGCGCCTGCACCTATTTGGCGTTTCAAAGTACACGATCAGAAAACAGTACATAGAAAGCCCAAATGTAGTCTCTGCCAGACACTATGGGTTTCTGGAAAGACAGAGTTCAAATTTGAAACCAATGTCGGACAAATAAATCTGTTATTCAACGACCACCGACCAAGCCCTCTGATAAAACATTCCTCCTATTTTGGCCAATATCTGATTTTTTTTTCAATCCGCCAAGAAGTCTGGTAGAGACTATCATGAGCCACACCGCGAACCCTGCTACAGAGGCTAGAATGCATTTATTTTTGAGACATTTTTATGTTGGAGACCGTATTTCACTCTCCCGTGCATATTTAGTGCAGTATTGATAAATGGTGACCATTTCTGCAGACATCATGTTGCCGGTGTATGACGTCCTTGCCCTAGAGACTTCATTACCTCCCCATGATTAACGTACTATCACCTCTATAAGCCGTGATGTCCGCTACACCAACACTAAATCACGATCCTCAAGACATCCACCAGACAAGCTATCGAAAAACGGCTTAGAAACTACGACTCTTGTAAAATAAAATCTACATGTGTAGCGGTGAAAACTTGATGAATGGTTCTGCATGCAGTTGTTGGAATACATTTGGAGAGTGTGAAAGACCAGTCTTTCTCCGGCAGGTAGTCTTGACTCGCCAGACGAGTTATCTGACAATGTACAGTGCTAAAATTCAAACGAAGGAAACCAAAAGTTCAAAAGATGGACTGTAATGAATTATGATATTATATTATGAGAAATTTAGAAAATTCAAAAATATGTTGTTAATACATATATTCGACATTTACATAAACTGACAAACTGTATTGGGGAAAGAGATCTTATTTTAGAACGTGATAGCTACATTAAAATCTCAGTATTGTGTATACTGTATTGCTAGAGATCAGTACGTATTATTTTTCTATACAGCGTTTTCCTGTATCCAGAAAGAACGGATTGTGTTCCGCTAGTTCAAAAACAGACAACCGGTGTGTTGGACTATAACCTGCATATTTACGTGATGCCAGTGCGTTTTATATCATCCTTAAAAACACATTGCATTTTTCCCCAGCGTAAACATGACCATTTCTAATACGCATTTTTCTTTTTCCCAACTAATGAGATGTAATAAAGATAACATGGTTAAATACAAGGAGATGATGAGAGAGGCACCTGTTGATTCTGATTGACAGGTAAAGAGGACGTTAGATGTGGGACAGACACGGGGAGGATCAGTCCAACGTTGCCTCGCTTTTCCGTCAACGTTTATGGAAGTTGAGCTGCCCGGATTGACCCGGCCGAGCCTTCTAGGTCGCGGTGGACCTTACTTGTCAACCCACTGTCCTTAAATCAACTAAATAGGGATTTCTTCAGTTATTCTAGCATTGTCTGGGGAGCCAGGGGTGTAGAGCCGACACGTGTCAACTTCTGCCGCTGACCTGCTTCGGTCGGAGCCGCGGCATTTTCCACGCTTGACGAGGTGTTTCTAGTCAGGTGTTGTGTTTCTGTGTATTGAACTTGACACGTGGAGGATGTTACACCGTTGTTTATAGTTGGTGAAACGTTGTACGTGAGCTAGAGAACGTTTATCCGCAGTTTTCAACACGCGGGAACTTTTGACATTCCGGGCCGCTTCTGTGTTCAGCTGTCAGGGGTGAGAGAATGTTGGACACGCCAGGAAGTGACCCCGAATCTCTGGAAGTTGTGATTACCGCGGAGAAACCCGAGCGTTCCCGGGGGAAGTCCGTCGGTCTTACGGCGGGAGCCCGGGCAGGGGTATCGGTGGCGGAGGGGTCGCGAGGGAGGCCACGTCGACGTAAAGAAAATAAAGAAATCGTGGACGGAACAGGTGAAGGCGGTGTCGTCTTCCCGCTGAGATCAGACGGCGGAAGATGTTATCGGGTCAGGCGGAGCCGCAAAGACAAAACACAGCCGAACGAACCGCTGATAACCCGCACGCCTTCCCCAATCTCATCACTACCACCGAGAAGCCAGTCCTCGATAAGTGTGATGGGTTCTTTTACCTGCAGAGTTTGGGTGCCCGAAAAATGGGCGCTTTAAGCTCTCATATACAGAACCGCCGGCTTTACGTCCCCAACTGAAAGGACGAATGCATCCCCAAACCTCCATGCCCCAGCGGGGCTCGAACCTCAGCCCTTTGGATTTACGTGTGATATAGCTTAAGGATTGTTAGACAACAACTCGCGTTTAAACGTTTGTTTGTCTTGACTTTGTTAAGAGATTACCCCCACAACGATGTTGAACATTGCACCATAAGTACTAAACCTACATGCTTCTTTATAAGCTTCCTTGCAATCAGATGTTTCGTTTACATGCATGTAAGTTCATCAACCCAAAAAAGACAGATACAACAAATACATTGTATTCAGTAAATGTCATGACAAAAATTTACGTTTAATAAAGAACAACTAGCTAAATTCTATGAAAATTATTACACAAAATTTGTAATTTCATAACTATTGTCCTGAGAACTCTAAATACTGTTAACCTATGGTGAAAATTGACGGCTACATTGGCGGATTCTGTGTCTAGTAGCTAAGATCTAGGCGGACGAAAAGATGATGGATCCTTAACCGGCGTGATTCTAACAATTCATCCAGTATATCAGCGTTTTAACATCCTTTCCCTAGCGTCAAGAAGTCTGTCCTATCATTTTATCGCGTTTCACACAACAATAAGTCATAAAGCGTTGTGCAGGACATCTCCTGGGTGGAGAGAGATATTGCCGAGTACAGTGTCCTTTCGCTATCTCCCTTCCAACCCTCGCACAGGCCCATCTACCACGTTTTACGCTCAATCGCTTGGAAGGAAAATTTATATCGTCGCTGGACGTAACCGACAATTTGAAGATGTTGTTAATGTGCTGGTGAAAACACAGCTCGTCAGGCGTGTGAAATCGTATTGAGCTCCAGTCGGAACGTGTCAGCGAGGAGATGACCTTTCCGCGTCGGAAGCCGCTCGGGTGCCGTTTTTGGAAGGCAATAGTTCCAGTCTGTATGAGACGGAGAGTGCTTGAGCCCGGGTGATAACACGAAGTAGTCATAAAGCCAAACATGGAAACGAATGGACATTTTACGCTGGCTGACTGGACACAAGAGAAAGTTTGGCGCTATAACTTTTCCAGGGCTATTCCACGAACATAAATCACAAGCCACCCGTCAGAACTTTCAGGCATGAAAACCTATTCACAGCTACTAGCAGTCGCCTCGGTGTGACAAGAAGTTACAACTGCCGCTAGTTCTAAACAAATCGTGCAAAGCAAATATGCTCACGTCATATCTACGTCATACGAAAATTTTCTTCAACATTTATCATTTCTGTATTTAAAATTAAAGTCCCTCCCTTCTGGGTGACCTTTATATCCCAAAATAGGGCATCTGTCTTAATGAGTCTCTACAAAAAAACCGTCTATATTGTCTGCCTCCGGCACTAATCATTTAGTCTCCCGGTACTGGCAAAGTCACTGCCACCGGCGGTAGAGCCACCAGATCATCTGGATATGATTAACACTGAGATTTGAACGGTCAACTGATTTCTTGACGCAAGCCAAGTTTACACACAAAAAAGAAATATGTTTCACTGTCAGAAATGGGACGACAGATCCTGTCATTTTCAAATTGTAAGGATAACGTAAACGTTAGATTTTCTCACAAGTTTTTTATATATCATTAGTGTTTTGTTTTCTTTTTAGATATACAGTAGAATGAAAAAAATGGCCCATTTCCAACATATATCCCTTCACGAATTCATACTATATTTATTTGTTTCATCATCTAATGAACAGAAGTTGTCGATGTCGATGAAAATTCTGTGGACATAAACAATACCTTTAGTCAACAATGACTGTTTGCAGTAATATTCTGTGGTGCATGAAGAAGTCCCAAAACTCGTGCACAGATCTCTTGTATATTTTGTAAACTTCCTCCTGATCCATTAGCTAAAGCCTCCATACGCCGGTAGATTCTGATATTCGCGCACCTGACCCTTCCAAAATTTGACAATAACAGTTAAAAACACGAGCGAATCGCCTTCCTTGTCACACTCTGACGTCAAACTGATTATTGGTCCTGTACAAGTCCATTCGGATTAACCGGATGAGGATTGGCTTACAGCGTGTCAAAAAATCATCGGGTCTTTAAATCCAAGACAAATATCAATTAGAAAGTCATTCATCACTGCAGAGCTCATCGCAAACACTCTTCTGACACAGGATCCGTCAGCTATTGTCTGCGACCAAACCGTGGAGGTGCAAACCACTGGGATTACTTACTTGTGAACTGTCGTTTGGAACGGTCTGTGGGGAGGGGGGCATACTGTGCAACTTTACGTGCGTTTGCTTTGAGTCATTTTGGGTCATTTTGTAGTTGAACATTGATTGTACAACAAAGAGATATATATATATAGAGAGAGATGCACTTTATAGACAGATCATTCAAACTATGTTTCCCAACTCAAACTTGTGGTGTACAGTAGTGTATTGTGGTGTAGTGTATTGTGGCGTAGTATATTGTGGTATTACAGTATATAGTCTGCTAAGGTATAGTTGTTATATTATCAAATACTTTGTTGGGTATTTTCTTTTCTTGGTTTTACACTATTACTTACTTCTCCATACATCCCCACAGCTTGTACATACACAATTAAGTCGGCTTTATCTGACATTGAATAATGAGAGAAACACTTTGGTAAGGCCATAGCAAGTAAATTTTATGGATGACATCCTCCGGAGACCCCAAAATTAATGCGAGAGGGCGAAAAAAAAACAAGGCAGGCCAAAAAAAACAAGATTCCTACATTTTCAGATTTTAAAATCGTAAACCTCGTTGAACAAGAATTTAGGCGGTAAAACATGATATCATACCCAACAGGTCTTCTGTCGCTGTATTCAACAGTATTAGCTGTCCTTGCAGATGTGTCTTTATTAAATAGAACAAAAAAAAGAGCTTGCTGTACCATCTTTAAGGAATTGCGCCTCAAGTTTGCTGGATCCCTGGTGGTCTCTGAGTTTAGAGACTGGCTACCAGGCAGAACACAGGGCTCAATCACTGACAGAGTGACTCATAAACCTGTCTGGAAGCCATACTCTACCTATATTGTGCCAACTGTTACAACACAGATTTGTCTCTGAAACAACTTTGAAAAAAGAAGTGACTAAATAAAATTTTCAATTATTGTACAAATGTTTTTGATTCAGTGGCATCATCACATGTAAAATGAATAAAATACAACATTGTATCAAAGTAAAAATAAAAGAATAAATCAGAGCCTTGTCTTGCAGATGGACGTTGATGACATATTTGCCCTTTTTTGGCATGTTGACCACCGTCGCAGGGCAACAAAATTTCTTGTTTTTTTTTCTGAAATCAGGCGAAAATCAATGCGCGCGAGGATGTCATCCATAAAATTTACTTGCTGTGGCCTAACACATGTTTTAAATGTAACATTGACGAATTGCAGGTCTCTCTAAAAGTTTTTTTTTCATCAGATAAGTCGGTGTGCGTCATATATTGCTGTATTACTTATCTCATATCGGTATGACATGATATATGAAGTCATCGGTATGGAAAAAAACCGAGGTGTTGATCTCATTAAACCAAATGGCTCGCAAAGGATTATGGTTACTGCATATAACTGTAAATGATGGAAAATAGGTGCTGAAAACTACGAGGTGTATTTTCTGGAACAACACTAGATTTTCTTTTAATTATTATAGATTTGCAATATATGAACCATTTCCAAAATCTGAACAATTATACATGTACTGATGTAATATGAGGAATGTATGAAGTTTAAAAAAATGTAGTAAAAAGCAAACAACAAACAAAGAGTTAGTGTATATCTCTTTCGATGGAATATCACACTCGCGATATTTAGACATTGGGAACGTAAGATAGCCTGGGTACCATCCGGATTTTGGCTCCCCTACGCTCGGATGGTACTCAGGCTAAACGTAAGAAAGTACATATAGAATAGAAGACGTTATAGCGCTAAGGAGCCTGGAAAAGAGTTTAATGCCTATTGAATCTAGTCTCCAGCTTAAAGGATGAACTTCACAAGTACATAACCATTACGGACTAAGACTTCTTTTGGGACTGAGGCTTTGTGGAATCGAGAAATAGATAAATTTCTGTCTTACAAAAATTCTATAAGACAGTAAAATGCATGTGTCCATATTGCTGTTAAGTTTGCTATTTTTCTGAAAATAAAAAAAAGGTTCTGTTTTTGTGTGTGTTTTCATTTGTTGGAAGTCTATATCAGGTATTATGCAAAGTGAAGAAACATACGAGCTCTGCGTACTTTATCCTAAGAAGATAAAGCACAAATAGATGAAGCAATACCGGAACTTATGGCCTCGACTGTTGTCTATATTGCGATCTCTATACTCGTACTAAAACTCGCTTAATATAGGGCCACAGAGCTTTATCTGATCGTAGATGTTCAAGATGTCAATATTGACTTATGAATTTAGCCGACTGTTCTGATATTTTGCTGGAAACAAGTTCATATCAATCACACATATATCCCTTTGCAGTTTGTCACATTGTCATCTACATGTGGCTCCGGGCGAAACTCTATACGCACCGTGTTCATACATGCATAACTTCATTTTGCTTGGCGTCTGTTAGTAATAATCAATGGCCTTGTCTTATTAATATGAATACATGAATGTACAAGTTTCTTGTACACGCAGTCAATTAGTAGCAAACAATACCTTCAAACTTTTTCTTTGTGTAGTGTATATGGTACAACTTGTAGACCACGTGTGTATTTTATACTCCTTTGCGTAGTTTGACGTTTAACAAGCGAACCGTCAAATTCAATATCTCAGGCTAACCGCAGGTGTTCTGACCGAAGACTCCGCCCTTCTCTAGACAACCTGTCATCGTAGAGTGATTAATCATTTTAATAACACAGTATCGGCGCTGCAGAATGCTTGGTAGGATATGATCAGTGTACATATTAGAGAGTGGGTGTGACAAGACGTTTTTCTGGCTAAGCCACCGCAGCCAAAAGTATCATAGTGACTTAACCCGCGCGCGTGGATCGCTGGGAGTCAACATGGCGGAAGCACCGGCCTCTTTTGTCCGAACATTGTTTCGCAAATCTCAGTCAACACGACTTAAGCTTTTAGCATCATTGATTAATCCTACCGACACGACTTCTGCCCAGGAACTCATCTGTCACTGTCAACTCGGTCGCCCTGGCTTGGTTCGCATCCAAACCCCAAGGTCAAGTACGTCACGTGATAACAGATGTTCAGAAGTAGTATCACATTGCGCCTCACGGACATTCGCACCACTCAAGGCCTCTCCTTAAGTTGGAATTCCTCCAAGTCTTTATCTTACGGCAAACAACGATACATTTTTTCTTCTCTCGTTTTGATCCAGTCAACGACCACCTACTAGAAGTGTTAACTCCAGAATTCAATTTTGGTAACAACGGGGTTCCTCGCCAAATCTCGCGAGGCATAGTTCCGTTATCCACTTGCGCAATTTTCTGCTACTTTCTCTCACAGGTCATCAATCAAGATCAGAGTCGTCTTGTCAGGCGGGCTTACTCACACAATGCACAGAATGTTGTTCGTTTACAGAAGTGTTGAAACGTACTGTGTCCAGTGGGCTCTCCAACCTCTCCACAGTGGGCTAGTGTTGTTATATCTCGCGCCATTGGCAGTGTGTTCGCCAGCTGGGCCCGTAACTTCCCAGCTCCAGCCGGGCCGCTAACTCTCAACAGTCCCCCCGTCAATACTACCCAATATAACGGACTATTACACCGTTCTAACTGGGGAATCAAGCTGGGAACTGACAAAGCTTATAATATCAGGGCGTTTATTTCATTCTTGAGGAGGTCTTAAAAGATCCTGACAGCTTTACAAAGGAGTTATAGGTTATTTTGTGTGCATGTTTCATCCATGCACTTCCATAGCACATATCATTAAGTAGCTTACCTTCTCTGAGTATTCTTTCCATTCAATATGATGAATCTTACCATTTTCACTTATGTTTGACAGTGTACATATATGTGGGCTACCTTACGTGAATTCTCGCGGGTGATCATTGTTTTCTCGCGATAAGCCGTGAACGTGACTTGGAGTAACGAAACCAGCGCTTGATTTTCTAGGTTGGATAGGACAGATATTCTGACGTAAAGTTTACTGCTTCCTAGGAAAATAAAATCAGCAAAAAAATCGTGAAAATGTCTCAGCCAGGAGCTGTATATAAGATAAAAGGCGATCAAGTTTGTTGTCGGTATCCATGGTGACCGTGACATCTGGTTTGAAATGCCACGCCCCAACCGTCCCTTTTTTTCTCACATATCTCATGCATTGAAAATGATAGCTTTCGCCGACTGCTGCCGTGGTTTTCAAACTTTGGAAGGTTCTCCCGTTACGATCTATAGTATCTGATCCAGTGTTTTGATACCTGTTCTCTTTGTGGCGCTTTCGGTTAGAAGCATGTTCGATCTCGGAGTAACATCTGATTTGGGACTCGATAAGCTCGGCCTAGAAAATTGTTTCCGCGCGGTGTAAAGTGGTGTTTGATTGTGTAGTGGTCTGTGGACCCCCTGCGGTGTCACGGGTACACCTGTTGACAGACAGAGCACCAGGTGACTACTACATTAACACAGCCACACATTCACAACCACACATTCAGGCCACCAATCAGTGTGTCATCAGAGACAGCTAGCCCATTATTCGGGTCAACTAGATTCTTTCATGCATACACTTCGAAGAATCCCCTTTCCAATCCATGGATACAATTCTAACATACAGTATATACATGCTCTCCCTTTTACTTTTAGATGGCGACTTCTGTTTACTATATTTGTACAATGAGAGAAATCGTAGGAAAGGTTGACATTTTTTTACGGGGGGAAAGAAAGGAATTTCTTAAGTGGCTGAGCAGACAATAGAAAGTAGTAATTACCCAGTCAGGAAGGTGAGAACAATGCTATTGTTTCGGGAGTAATTAGAGTTAATTGACAAACGTTGCTTGACGGTCGCACCTGTGTGTTGGGATGTGCACATCCCCTCCCTACCCCGGTCCGGCCTTCCCGTTTTTTTCTAAGCCAGGCCCCAGTCTTTACTTCAGTTGGAGAAGGTCGACCTCTCTCTGCACACCACAGAGAGACGAATTACCGCTTATAGGGGCGCAGTTTGTCTTGTAGATACCATCTCGCGCACGGGACGGATATTCGTTCGTTTCGCCCAGGGCGCGGACTAACTAGTCTGCTAGCGACGCCTCCTCTGCACTCGCACAAACACATATCTTGTCCGATAGCGAATGACGAATGGTACTTCTGAGCTACATATTCGTACGTCGGGGGTAAAACCGTAGGTTATATCTGGCGGAACCCTCCACTGTCTAAACCACACTGGGAAGATACCGACCCGTTTCTCAAGTGATTGTGTTTCAAATTCAGTTCCTAGCAAACTCGCCTATTAAAAAAGCCCTGCGTATTATCTCGACATATTGTCACAAAATCCTATATATATAAATGCCCTCTGAATCAGTTACTTGAATCCAGTTTTATATGTAAAGAATTCTGTAAGGACATAAGACTATGAACAAGTCTCAAAGTCTTAAACGCAATAGCGCTTCAGAGACGTATGGCTTTATGAAACTTGATTGCGACCTATATCTTCAACTGCGACCGTAGCCTTGCCATACATTAAAAAAAAACACAATTCAAATTCGAATAAAACCTTCTTGTAATAATGTAAGCGATGTTGGGGTTGTGTGATACGGCTTTGTAGTGTCCGTCTCTGAAAACTACTTCTTATATCTATCAGTTATATTTCAACATTGTGTGCTACAATAATAGCTATTCATACATAAAGTCAATCCTTTCTTGTATGTAACGCAACACGGTGGCTAGTTTATAAGTTAATTGGAACCTTGTTAACTTGTAGAGGTTAACCACAAGCTAACTTTTTTCTCTGGTAGTTAGAAAGTTGAATGGAACGTTCTGTGGGCTCCCGGTGCACCTGCACGTTTTGTAGCGGCGTTCTTCGGGTAATTGATGTCTTCCGAGGCCGACGTTGCGCGGGGGATTACTTCGCCATTAAGGCGCGACCCGAGCTCTGTATCAGAGTTCTACACTCGCTCAGTACTGCACGGTTAATGGCCCACTAATGGCACCCTACACCTTCCAATTTCACCACGCCCACTCGGATCTAGCGTCGTGAATGTTACTGTGGGTTCTCTCCGGAGCTAATGCTCCGCCGAGAGATATCTGGAACGGGCTTTCTTTCTCTTTTTTTTAACGTTTGCGGTCATTCTGTCGGTACATGTATCACCCCAGGTGGCGCCAAAAAAACTCCGCCACTTGTCCAGCCGTGAACAAAGCATGCTGGGTAAAGTAAAAAAAATGGCTGCTCTCGTCCCCACCATGGTAACAAACTATCGTTTGGAATTCGATCTCGTTCGTTTGGCCTGACAGGATTTTCTTCACAGCTGTTATTACTCCACTTTCTGTTGTCTATTTTCTGTCCTGTCTAAAGAGACAGTGTATTCCATACCTCTCTTAAGCCGTTTCTGACAACAATTAAAGACTCGGAATGTAGGAAACAGATAATGGCAAAATGGAAACACGTCGGGATGAGCACAACTTCGTGATGAAGGAATTGCCACGACATTCTTCATATCAAATTTCACGGCATCTCGCGTTGTCCGAATTCTCGTACAGTGCGAGAGTTCCCCCGAGACTAACTCTTATTGGGGAAACTCGCTACCAATCTTCAAATGTTGTACACGAACTAGGTCTCTAGTCACAAATTTCTTGGCTGACGCGTTTCTTCCTGTTGATTTAACCTCGTTGAGTAAGCTACATTATCTATAGCCTTCTGTGGAGACTTTAGCGGCTTGACTTATTAAGCTGTTGTGATACGGTACATATGGTGAACCGGCTGGAGTTTTTGCATTTTCCGTATTATCTTACATGTGAGGCAGCTTGTCTTCCGACGCCTGCACTTCAAATACATCATTTAAAAACACTACTTTGCACAATATTTGATGAACTATCTTGTGGTATGTTTTGAAGGTTAATTTTCGTCTCGAATCAGATCAAGCAAACGCAATCATCGAAGACCTTCCGAAAGCGAATGACATCCATATAATTTTCTTGTTGGCGTTGAGATTGTTTTCTTGTATATCAAAGAATCTAAAAAACACTTGTTCAAACAGAGTAAACCTGGATATATCTTCTACTATTGGAAAATGTTAAGAGAAAAAAAACAACTCGATGGAAAAACTGAGGTAATAGACCACTCTACCAGGCCTTCCTCTAGAGTGGATACAGTCCGCTCTCAAGAGGACTCCAGAAAATTGCTTTCGAATACGAATTCCGGTTGACCAGGCGTGCAGTTAGCCCGTTTGATTGCCCAGAAATCAGTCTCAGCGCTCACTCCTGACGCTGCAGTATTTAGAACTGGTTATTGCTGTCTGCTCGGAAAGGGTAAAGGACGGCGAGGTCTTCTATACGTCTCCATCAGCCAATGGGCAATTCTCCTTCCAACTGTGAGACGTCCGACGCCCGCTGAATTTCGCGCCAATTTTGTGGAAGAACTCTCACAGAACGCTCGGATGGGCATCGGCAGACGAGTTATTAAAAATCTTTCACATTTGAGTTGAGAAGCCCCCTGTTGGCCTGGGTATCCCGTAACAGGTCAGGAGCGGGGCAAATGTTAGAAAGTTGGGTCCGAGCGAGCTAACAAACCGGGAGGGCTTGGTTAGTGACTGGGGAAAGTTTGGAACGGATGGAAAGTTAGAATGAATACGACATCCTGTGGTCGGATAGATTCTCTTATGTCTTGTTGCTTTACTTGGTTGTACTTGTATGGTTGCTTACATGTACTTGGTTGTTTGGTTGCTTTAATACTTGGTGGGTTGCATGCTTTCTTGCTTGTTTCGTTGCATGCTTGGTTGTTTGGTTGGTTGGTTACTTACTTGGCTAGTCAGTGGTTGCTTACTTAGTTAGTTAGTTAGTTAGCTAGTTGGTCGGTTGCTTACTTGGTTGGTTGGTTCCTTATTGGCTTCATTGTTTTACTGGTTTGCTTGTTATTTTACTCCGTCTGGCCATTTTTAATTTCAAACGTTCCTTTGATAGTTGACCTGTTGTTGCATGATTAATGTCCCACCTGTATCAGACGTACAGGTTGATTGCGTGGCTAATCGTTCCCATTTTCTCTGTGATAAATGGAGGTCAAACAAATCAATTGCCACTCCATTACCCCATATATAACGATAGTTGAAGAAGAAATTGTGTCGAGGTAAATATGGACACTTGGAGGTAGTGTAAATGATAGCTGTAGTAACTCCAAGCATTACTCAAAGACCTCAGAGATATCCCTTGTATATTCTAACAGAATTATAGAACTCTTAGGAACATATAGAATACTCACACCGGGCTTTATTTGCGATATTTTGAGCTTTATATCGCCCTTTTTAATGGGTATTGCGAAACATCACAGATGCGCCCTCTATCGCCTTCATGGCAAACATACAAGAAGCAGTGCCGCCCGGATACAGTCACGTCCATTCCTGTCACGCCACGAGATAAAAAACCGAGAATTTCAACTTTCGCACCTACCGCTTAGCGCCCTGACCGCGGTTTTTCATTAAAAAGATTAATTGTCATTCTAATATATGTACGGATGCCAGGGTGGTTATGTGTAGTTAAAGATGGTTCCGCAAAATTGCGCGCCCAACTGTCAGAAAGATCGACTTGAAAATCGATTTTAAGCGGGCATTCCGACAGTTTCACCGTGATCACATGCGCACCGCCTAACAACGGTGTCATCCCGACTTCACACATCCAGCCAACATCGGATTTTAATTCTAATTTCATGGGAAATTTATCACTGTTAAAATTGATGATTTAATTTTCAGATGTGAACAACACTTGGGTTGCTACAAGAGTTAATCTCTTTGAACACCGACAAAGAACATTGATTATGCTTTTGTAAAGACATTGACAAAACTTTGCAAATCCCCCCACACCTTTTTGTATGATCAGGTAATGATGTGTTTATTGCAAAATCCTGCATCATATATAGATCACACCGCTGTGGGACCAGTTTCACACATGTTGTATGTATGCTGTAGGCTCGGTTTGGAGCGCTGTTTGTATAAGGACTGTCGTTTACGGTTGAGGTTCGGTGACAGGTGTCAGAAATTCATCACCAAAACGACAGTCGCAGCCACTGAGCTACATAAATAAATCAGCGGTTCTTAATTTGGCATCACCTCTTCACGTCTAGTGGGGTAACACCGTAACAACACGAACTGTTAGGACGATTCTCCACAAATAAAAGACTGTGCACGTGATACAAACAAAATCCTAGCGTTTCGTTTGAGAGATTTTTTTCTGTAAGAAGTTGATTTGTTGTATTTTAAAAACAGAGATGTATGTATGGGAAAGTTGCCCACAGTACGTCTAACGGAAAATTGGGATTTGCTTATCGGGTCACCCCTACTGATGGAATGTGTGCGGTTGGAGTATCAGTTTTGTTGTGGTAGTTTCTGTTTCTAGTTCTGTGAACTAGGTGACAATGTCGTCGGGCAGACCGCCAACACTTCCAGTCACCAGCAAACGGGAATGAAGGATGTCCCTTCTAACCCTTCTTCATCCAGGGTCGCTTTAAAACATATCCGCCCTAAGTCGAACTTAATCCATTTAGTGCTTTCGGGATAAATTCTCCATCAATCACCTTTTGGCACTTGCCTATTTACGTTTGTAACAGCAGTTGTTATAGGTTAAACCATTCCTTCACGATTTACCCACATAGTAGCGCTTGTTAGTGCAGATAGCATCTGGAGATTATGATCTAAATTTTCATTTTTTATTAAAACAAATTCTGGCAAGTTGAGCCACATGTCGCCATGTTGGAAAGGTTCCATGTCACTGTCATGGCGGCCAGGTCGGCGGCCATGTTGGATTAAGTCAGAAGTGGCAGCCCGCTGAGATAATAACTAGGCTCGTATCTCAGCATGCTTCTCTCCCGAGCTGAACTCTCGACACGCCGGGATGAAACTGTGCTACAATCCGTACAGACACCGCCTGACCTCGCCCGACACACGGGTCAAGTTTTCATCAAGATTTCTCAAACCACTGGACGGAGAAAGTCGGAGTAGGAGTCACAAGATCCGGGAAGGTCTCAACCCCCAATTGTATCTGTACTACGGATCACATGCAGTCAACTAGAGCATACCCCCAACTCCTCATTTAGAGCGTCTCTCAGAAGCACAACTCTAGACAGTTCTCTTAGCTTTTCAATGATCAAACCTGACAGAAAGTTTTTGCTAAAAGCTTTTTGCTGGGCTTCTTGATGAACGGTGGGATTCAGAAGAGGGAAAATGTTTTCCATCCAGATTGGCGCCCTGCGCAGAAAGTTTCCTTTGGCCTTGTGACCCTAACCATGTATTATACTGGACTTTTGTCAGAAAATAACCATCTGTACGGGCTAGAGTGCCGAGAAGGGGCATTCAGGTCACGTTCTAACCGTACCACTCAGAGGTCGTCCCTCGGACGGGAGTGGACGAGGAGCCGTATAAATCTCCCGCCTTTTACGCTAAGTTACATCATGAGAGAAAACAGCACGATTTCTCTCACAGGCTCGTGTGGCGGGAAACTCTGGCGGGAAAACAAGCAGCAAGTTCGTGTGCGTCACCCCTTCCTGCCACCCACCGTCTCAACCCGTATCAGATACTCCCAGGTTAAAACTCCAACCTCAATTTAATTAAAGACCCTCCCTGAATGGTCTTTGAAGTTTGGAGCTGTTTTTTGTTGGTATTTGACAGCGGAGTCAGACATGAGGACTAGTGAGTGAACAGACGGATGTAGGAGCCATCACAGCAGAGTCACGGATGACTAAGTACCCGTCATTCCTTTCCCTCTAGCCGGTTTGTCTACAGAATAAATGTCGTGCACTTGGAAAAAAGGCTCTCGGGCTGTTTACATTAAGCTTCAATAGTGTGTTTTTATGAGGCCGCGTCATAAATCTTGGTTTATAGGGTCAAAACTTCTGTCTGTATCAAAACAGGTGCTCCTGCGGGACTCACGGAGGAAACGGAGATGGTTGGAGAGATATGTTATCAATAGGAGGAATAGTCCCCTTCAAAACGCCAGCCCCTGGCTGCGTCATATTTCATTTCTTTGTCAAGCCCTGAGCTAAAAGAAATAGTAGCAGGAGAAATATGACGGACTCCCTGTCCCCTCCAACCAGATTACATCCCGACTGAAAGGCCCATTTTGCAGCCACGGCGCGGTTTACTTTAATGTAAGCGGTGATAACTTTGGGTAAAACTTCAGATCCGAATCTGCTCCCTGCTGATGTTGCGCTACTGTCAGCCTTAGCTATTTTTTTCTGTTGAGCGATTTGTAGAAGAGGACTTGAAGAGGGCGGGTGTGGACTTAGGAATACAAGGAAACCTGCCATCCACCTTGTGCTCTGAGGATTTCAAGTGCCGCCATTTATTAAAACTAGGATTAGGGATTGAGTAGATTTATAAATAGGGCAGGAATCTACAGATATCGCGGCGGTTAGAGGTCGCAAGCTCTGCAGGCCCTACCCCTGCTAATCACAGCTTAGACCGCAGAGGCCTTTCAATACAGGCGAATCCTCACATCAAATCAGTTGTCTATCACCGTTTGCATCAGCGTTCAAGGTGCTCTTGCTTTTCAGCGCCAAAAGGCTGAATTTTGATAAGAGACATGTGAGAATTCGTTGCGATTTACCCGCTATTTAGACAGAGGAAGCAATTTGTAAGCGTCCCACTAGGCCTCCTTATCTAGGTGGTAAAACTTTAGCGGCTGTCTGAGTGTTATCAGTCTTTTCTGGAATAACGGCGTGACTCAGGGCTTGATACAACTTCTATGGCGTATCCTAAGTTCTCCGGAACGTTGGTCAATTCTTCACCTTTGCAAAGATTTCGTTCGAAAATATTTCAAGTTAAGCCGCGCGGTTGTGTTCCATGGTACGGACGGCTCCACATTGTGTGTTTTGTGACATAAAATGTTTCCGGATGTTGCACAGAACAGAGCTAGATACATCTTTATGTGTCTTGAGCTTAAGAAACGGTTGTAAACTTAAAGTAAGGTTTGTTGAAAACCAGATGTCTTGGACATAAAAGAGTTTCGAGACATTCTTGTAGAAAACACGAACAGGGCTCTTGCAAAATCTCTGAGGCAGCAAATTCTGCTTGCAACTTCAATACCACATGCATTTACTATAATCCCATACAAGCGAGTGTATCAGTCATATAGATTCAAAACTTTCCTTTTCCCTGGGAGCAGTTTTTGTTGCTAATTTTTCGATGTAGTTCTGATACGGCATTTTACCGCGCACTTTAGGATGTGGTTTGTAAGGTAGAGAGGTTTCTTGTAGCCAAAGTGCACATTTCAGTCATCATTCATCCTGTCTTGATCACGACTTTCAGCCCATTTGTCATGCCCGGACTCTCTCACGATCCTCGCTATCTAGGTCACGGAAGACCCAGTGACATTTGTGTCCGCCCACAGGGCTTTTCCCGTTGATCTCTCCCACCGTACCTTCGGTAAAACTCAGGCGGGCTAAACCCCGGCTAAAGCCGCCGCCACACCACTTGTTGCTTCCCTCTCCTTTTATCGTACGAGTAAACGACATCGTAATCACAGGCTCATTCAAATGAAGTTTAGAGGATTTATTTCAAGAGATAAATGTTGACCACAGTTTGGGACAAAGTGGAAGTCGATTATAGCAGCCAGTCGCTTACGAAGGTGTATCTAAAAATACAATTTGCGGCGTGTTGAAAGAAAAGAAAAACAATCTAGTGGGCATACAGAAATTCTATAGATCTACATAAAATAAATACTTAATCAAAATTAACGGTCACAGTATACGTATGAAGAAACTAGATCTGTTTTGCAAAACGACCTGAAAGTATAGCGTCGTGTGGCTCCATTCAAGATATAAACCATTTTTATGATGTTGTACTTTTCAACGCAACTATAACACAATTAAGTTTACAATGTGGACTTACTCGTATAACCTTCTTCGTGATCAAGGCGTTTTAACAAGTTGGACGGAGTCAACCATTCTGGGATAGTCGCCAAGTTGTAGATTGTTTGGGAACTGGATCTCTGGCCACACTTGGCAAGTAGTCAGCTGTGAGACGACCGTAACATCTTTATTAGTGTTTATCTTCATTCTGAAAAACAGGGAAGAACAAAAAATCTATAAGATAATGTTTAAATACTGCCATACGACACAAAAAAGCTAGGTACACAACGAAAAATAAATTCATGGCTAGCCAAAAAAATTAAATCAAATAAAAACACTTTTGGTCTCCGTCATTTTGGGCCTGATTCTTATTTGAAAACCTGTCGAAGTGAAAATAATCAGCTGTATATCAGGGTAGATCGGGAATGTGGAGTTATTGGAGAATAATCTTCCATCCAGGAAGTTCCCAAGGGGGCACCGCGTTACTGTGGGGAAATGACGCTTACTTGACAAGAAAAATATGATTCTTAATCCTGTATGTTTTTATTCTCAAATAAAGATACACAATAGAAGTGCTAATTCTCTTATAAAACTCTCCAGTTGATGACCTGGGTAGAGACAAAATAGCGGTGAAGAGAGATCTGTGACGAATCGACTCCGCAAGACCCGCTTGTAAAAAGATCACATACTACAAGTTAACGGGCGCACGCAACAATGGGGAATCTATTGCAAGGACTTCATTTACTGGAAATAAATCAGTCACGAACGGAGGGTAATTGGTGCTGTGTACACACACTCAGGCATCTCTTCTGATATTGATAATACCAATTATAGTGTTGTGTTGTGTGCTTCGCACCGCTGGATTTGTTCGTGGGGAGTTTGCCTGTCAACTGTAGAATTTTATCATAACATGACTGCGCCAAGTGGCAACCGACACCGGACCAACGCCGCCAGGTTTGCGGGCGGGTAGTGAACTCTGGCCCGCCTGTGGTCCGGAGATCGTTGTTTCTTCCCACATTTCAGGACGGAGTTAAGTTTCTCGGGACTTTAACCTGTTGTGTGGTTAGGCGTGTGCCAGGATCCGTGTTGTGTCGGGCCTGGCCGGGCAGGCGAGGTCGTCAAGTCTGACACCCATCCATCCATCAAACCGGGAACGTGTAGCGCCCTGACAGCGGATAGCTCCGTTGTCCTCACAATCCCACACAACGGGTCCCTATCTGGCTATGCGGATTTGTAATCAGTGTCGTCCGACGCAGAACAAACGCAAGGTACATAACAGCACGGCTATGTCACAAAGCGAGAGCTAAGCCAATGGCCCTCCACATACACCTATTGCTTCTTGTTGTCGCATCTTTCCCCTCACGAGGGTCATTTGAGAAAACACCGGGCGAGAACAGAGATAAGGTCCAAATCGAAATGCCCGCCAGAGGTATTTGCCTCCTTGGTGATCTAAACTGTAGTCGTAAAGTCCTGGTGTGCCAAAGGCGAATTTGGAGAGCTACACACGTAGCAATGCAGGTTGGAGACGGGCGAACAACGCCTCCGGACTGTCTCAACTTTCAGAAACAATTTCCAACCGAATCGATCAAAGAAATGGAGGGGAGTCCGAACTCTCCCGGAAGTAATCGCATCAAACCCTGCACCTTGGAGAATTCGCGCTGGCACTAGATTTACACCAATTATGATCCAATAATCAACTTAGAACTGACAGTAATGTTGGGCGAGAACTTTCGTCTCTTCCTCGTTACGTATGACGGAAGACTGCCTCATGCATGGCGGAGTTCTGTTGTTGGGCTCCGGCCTTATACAGACATTAGAAGTCTCACCGGGGGGCACCCGTAATAAGACAAGAACGCTACATTTCTCAGTGGGGACGAAATCCCCATAAGAAATCAGCTAACCAGCCGTTTTGGTACGGTACAAGAAATGTGCGACACTGGACAACGGTGTGCCGTGTACAGTTCAGAAGAAAATAGGCATAAAATAAATATCAAACTTGCGTAAAAAAAACTAGTCTCTTATGTACATTTCAGGTATTAACGCAATTCATTATCAAAACTGAACAACTTTGTTAATAAAACCGATTTTTCGTTGTAAAATGTACGTAACCATTATGCAATAAACATATCTATTTATCAGTTTGTTTATCAAACGGCTTGGTTATTTACCTTTTCTTGTTGCAGGAAAATAAGCGGAAATAGGGTTGAACTATTTCTCACCTAACTAGAAGATGTAAAGTGTTTTCAATGACTAGTATGTAGGTGTTAGAAAAGTGTGCGTGTGCGGCTGATTCCCGGTGACTGTTGTGTGGAGAGGAGGATATATCGCTCAATGGCAGGAATGGTTACCTTCATTTACATGTTACAAGGTGAACACATTGACTCGATTGTGAGACTGGGAGAATAGACGATTGTGAAACCTTCAAAAGTCCGAGTTTTTCTTGGAAAAACTAGCTAACATTACTGTATTTTGTTCAGAAACAAAACGCACTGAAATGATGTACTGAATAGTACTGAAAAGTGTCAAAATTTCCCCATTTTGCAACTCAATAAGAAAAAAGATCCTAGAAAACCCAAAGAAATATATTCTAAGGAATGTTACATAATTAGTTTTGATTCATTTGTTAAGTCTAAATTGCAGAATGTTAAAATTGTAACTTATTGTGTAAAATTATGCAAATCCATAAACATGCATGCCATGGTAACCATTTGTACTTCCAGCCAAGCTGTGTTTACAATAGCAACAGCAGCCAAGCAAAGCAAGAATTGAAATTTTCATCAACCCATTGTTTCATGATATCTGTGTCCAACGTTTCAGTCTCCAGGCTTTTTGGACCCCGTGCGTGTAGTTTGCCCCGCCAAAATGTGTGAAAAGTAAATATATTCTTCTAATCTATTAACTGTTGGAATAATCTATTAAGACATTTGTCTACAGAAACTGCCGAAACAGGCATGTCGCAATCACTCAAACATGGATAGATGAGTTTGTTTCCCAAACAGAGGGAATCTAGTACTAGTAAAGCACGGCCTGTCCGTCTGCGTGCGCCGCCCGGTACGGGTTTCATTTTCCCGCCAAGCCTTCCCCGTAAACTTGGGGATTGTTGTATCGATCAACTTTTAATGTACGATGTGAGGGGATAAACTCAGCACACGGGTGGCTTAATTCCCAGGTCCATAGCGGGATAACTTGTGTGGCGATTACGCTGAAAGCGAGTACCACAAGTTGCACCAGCGAGTACAAAAAACAAACGAATAAAAAAGAATTGTACGGTAAATAACTTACTGAATGTGGCGTTAGAGTTTTACTTTAGCCTCGCAGCTTTACCGTATCATCCACACACTTTCAACAATAATCTTGTTATCCCGGCCAGAGTAGAACTAACCGTCAGTGATACTCGGACTCATGATAACGTAATTAGTCATTCTGGTCACGTAGACTGACTAACTACCCACTGTGCCTCATCAAGGTTCAAAAACACGAAAACACACATCAGAACGGTCAAGGTTAGAGCAAGAAAACTTCCTTAAACGATATTAAGCGAACAAAAGATAACGTAATAGCTGACAATAATAGCTGTTGCGAAATGGATTCAGTAAATCTATTGTTCCTAGTTTATACCTGTTGACATATATGATTTTCTATATAGATACATATCATAAAGAAATACATGTCTGTAGTCATCGGTAACTTGCAATGCTTTCCAAGATGTACCGTTAGCCAATTTAAACGGCAAAGTCGGCACGAATCAAAGAAACAGTATATAGTGAATCCTTCTTTTGGCGCCAACACTTGTGTTGAACCGATGCGAATCTGCGGCTCCAAATTAGGCACTACTGCGAAGTACTGCCAAGAGTCTTCTCAGGTCAACTCAGCGTGAAGTAGAAATATATATTTTTCCTATCCACGATCAAAAAATAAACAAACGGTAAAAAGACATCAAACCATTTTGATATCTTCTAAATCTCTTCTTGTGTTTTTAACCGTTAAATATATGTATTGATTTTTTTCCCTTGGTGACACAGATAAGCAAAGAAAAAAAAAAAACTATTTTCAACACCTTGGCGACCTTACCTTCTGAGAGACAGATTCTTTAAGATCTCTATCTACACACACACTCTTATGTTTTTGATTGAAACCGTTAGTACTTTTATTTTTAATTGCAATATTTACAGACTTGATAAGGACCTGGGGGACACACGTACAATGATAGAAAGTCATACCCTCCTGTCCAATTTCCCTCGTACAAAGCTAGTCCCAGTTCTATCTGGGACTTGATATTAAGATCGATATGATATTTTGAATGTCCAGTGTCGGTATCGTGTAGTGGGAGGGTCAGTGGCCTTGTCGGCATTTTGATGAGGAAAAGTCATGACCGTTTACGCGTTAGCTAGGTCAGCTGCTAGCAGACGCCCTTCTGTCCCATACCCCTTCATTCACAGATATCGAAAAATCGTTTAAATCAATTCAGATGTGCGTCCGCTTCAGATACAAATAGAGTTAGGTGAGTACGGCATACGTTCTGATGCTAAATCCTACTTACAAGTGTTGAGAAAAATCATAATTAAAACGTGTATAATAAGTAAATACATCCGTGCGAATGAGCGAGATGGATACGTGGTAGAATTAACCTTAACGGGTACAGAGAAACACTTATGTGTTTGTGATCTAAACACAACTAACAAAACGCCTGGAAACCCAAGCTAGGCTACCCTGGTCTTCACACAATTGTGGGTGACAAGGCTAGAAGAGGATATGCTCTCAATACGTGCGAAGAGACCCTTTGCTACACAAAACACTCCGCCTCTAAAGCGTGCACTCACAAAGAGCCGGGGCGCACATGCTGTATTGTCTTATACCATGGTCTCTTATCTTACAGTTTCCGTCTGCTTACATTTCAGTCTCAGAACCGAGAAGGTAGGAGGTAAAAAAATCATTTAATCGTTACAAGCGTCAACAAACCGCTAGCCATCTCTCGTCGCGTTAGCACATGTAAATAACAACGTTTCTGGCATTTTGCGAGCAACGAAATTCCCTTTTTGCGAACGGATAAGTGAATTATTACACAGGGTGGTGTCATGTGTTTGCCCGTTCTTGACTCTGTGATACTGGGATATCGCTGTGTACTGTAGGTAAATTGTTAATGGTACAATTAAGTCCTTGTAGGGTTAGTGTGAGCTAACAGGAGGGTCATGTCAAGGGGAGGCCGCACACATTACCACATGTGCTCGAGAGGGAACGGTTGATGTACATTAGCTCGGCTATGACATGCAGAGCATGCTACAAACGCCACATCTAATTTGTAATGAGACATTCTGCTAACTCCAGTGGGTCTGGGGGGACGGAGCGAGAAAGGGGAGGGTTGTTTTGTAGTATTTTGTACTCGAACGAATCAGACTTGAAACGGACTCGCTACTAGGGCAAAACTATCCACCGGTGCACTCAACGGTAAAAAAATTGCCATTGTCCCTCAAGAGCCCGCCTAATGTGGTCAAGAGGTTCTAGTAACGACAAATGTTTGACTTCCTGAATGACAGAAGAGGGGACCTTCGCCGGTACAAAAGGTTTTAGTGGTGTCAGTGGGGACAAAGGGACGATGGAGAACTGAACAAACGTGACAGTCCGCTAGTACAGGGAACACGCATGTCCATTACACTAATACACACCCCTACTTACCGGCCATGTTTGGGTTCCACGGGGGCAAAATCGCACCACTTAACTCTACACAGGTTTGTAGGTCAAGAGTCTTCCTAAGTGTCTGCAAACTTAAGACAAAAAAAGATCAATTCGAACCCAGAAGTTTTACAACAGATGTTCAGGACCAGGAGAAAACAGTGGCGCAAAAACGACACCTACATGCAGGCCTGTACCCTCCATAACACACACATGCCTTCTCTCACAACTCAGTTTTACCACAAACAAATTAGGCGTTATACAGTAAATAATCAAGATCTTTAACGTGTGATAATTATGCTAGAATTCTTGTATCTACTGTAGCAGAAAAATAATTTGGAGCGCATAATTTTACCACTGTAAACAAAGGTTGAACCGAGGGGTCGTTGGGACAAGTAAACACGCTAGTCCTGAGAAAAATACTCTACATTTCACCAAGCTTTCTGTAGAGTACAACAGGCTTTCGATCATAAACATAGACTCCATGTCTTGTGAAATACACGTTCTTGTAGCCTGTGAACTAAAGGCATGAAAATATCCTCAGCTGAGCGTTAATTTGTTTCAGGCGATTGAATAGGTTTTTTCATGTCGGTTGCGCCCGGCCGCCATTTTTGTTCCGACCCACAGAGCGCGTGACATATCTGAAACTGACAGGGCGAAATGGGATAAAACACGCCGAAATATTACACCATAAACGCTTCCTTATGACCTTTCCGTCTCCTAGACAGCACCGATTATTAAAATCTAGCCAAAAACATGCCAACAATAGCTAGAATGTGTACCTCTCTCGGCCTTATCGCTCCAGAAATACTTGCTTCACACGAACGTAAACAAATACTGTAGGTTTAACGTCACCTTGTTAAAAATCACTGTATTGGAATACGTTCGTGTAAAACACAGCGTCAGGGTCAAACTAGAAGCTTCCTGCGGTGATAATTGTGTCTTACTTGTCATTTGTGCTCGTCTGTTGTCGTTAGATATAGGAATTATTCAACTGGGTGGAAAAAGAGGGTACACATTACAGAGGTATCAAAGTGAACATTCCTACACGGTACACGGCACCAACGAAATCAGAGTCATTAGTTCGCTGGTGTGGAAAGCCTGATATGAGAAAATTGAGGTACCCCTAGTATCATAGCATGATAGGTTGTTTATGATTTGTAAGCCATAATTTCATCGACATTTTAAGCAAGTACAAATGTCGACTAAAATGCACCATAACTACTATGTGTCGGATCTGTATCTGGGTAATGAGAACACATGCGCACCCAAAACTACAGTCAAACCAAGCACAAGAAACTTAGCGAATAAACACGACAAGGTTTCAAAAGAACCACACGTTCATTTTGCATGGTAATTCATGTCTTTGGGCTGAAAATATTTCCCCTAAATACTACAGAACTTGTCTGGAATAAAGGACAGTTTGGAGGTCAGAATGCGAGAAACTACACGGGTGTAACAAAAGGGCAGAAACGACGGCACTTCTAAAGAATTCGTTGCAGGGGCATACAGGAAGTTATACTAAACCACATGAGAAGCTGAAGAGAATTGTATGTATGACTAGTCAGTGGAGACCTCGGTATCTTATCTCGGACAGGAAAGGGTAAAATGAGGCAATACACATCTGTTACTACCGGCCTGCTCGCCAATACACACCCAATACACATGCGGGGTTTGCATAACAATCCACACAAATCAGCCCAATGAACTACCTCGTTTCTTTGTAAAACCCGCGCTAAAATCAACCTTATTTTACAAAAAATGTGTAGCCTGCAAAACAGCCAGTACAAAGAGTTAGATTTGTTGTGAAAACTCCGGAAGGTTAGGACACAAAGTTAGGCAAATAGAAGCGGCCACGGCGCTAGCCGCGTTTTGGCGGTACCCGCCAACCAATACACACCGACATACACCGCTGTCTAGCCTCTAATTTTCACAATAACTAGATAAAAATTCCCCACACCCTACAACTACTTTGTCAATACACTTATGAATAACAGGTGTGAGTTTTGGGGCAGCTTTCGTGCCTTTAAATTCAGGAGAAGTAGAGTTACTATTGGTGAAATGTGAATATTGGAGTACCGGTTCAGTTCGTCCTATTTCTGTGACTGTGACTGAAAATAGGGATACGCGATATTTAGTCAACATTTCCTGACAATGGAGGAGTTTTTCACACCCAAACGTCACAGCACGGCAGTGATAATAGATTCACAGGGTTCTGAAAGTCAAAACGTGGGTCAATCGGTCAGGGATGTTTGGAATTCGTGCCATTTCACTGCCAACTGACCTCAACTTTCGACAGCAGTACTGTGTACGTCTGGTTCTAGTGGAGTCAAAAACTGCAGTTTACACTTCAAAATACGATCAGAACTTTGCAAAATTTTATTCAAAATTAAATTCAGATTACCCTGAATACATATTTTGACGATAAGTCAAGTTGGTGGTTTATTAGAAGAAGAGTTCTAGGATTTTGAGTGATTTTGGAATATTTTGTTCATGGAAGCTTCATATTTGCATTCGCTCCAAACTACCAAAGTCTTTAGTACTATTGTTACTCGTATGAGCTATCTAAAAGGCTAATTTCTGTAAATGTAGGTTTGGGGGAATATAGGCAACATAAAATACTTGAAATAGGGAAGAAATAAGTATGGAATATTTCAATAAATGTTGATTTGACACCTACTAACCTTATTTCTTGGTTTCCAAAATGGCGGCTGCTGCCTTCTCAAACAAACCATCCCGTACTACAAACGGTATATCCTCACATATTCCCCTCACCCTCTCCTACAAAAATTGACAATTATTCCAAGGTTTCTGTCCCATCTTTCCCACCACTAGCACGGAACGGCGGGAATGTGGTCATCCAGACACAGGGCATGTTCCCAGAATGACCAGGCTTTGACAGGATTAACAGAAATGAATTCAACAACTCGATTTCGAACCCTATAAATCTTACTTACTTTTGTGTACAGGTAGACTGGCTGCCGACTGCCGAATCCAACACGCCACGGGGTCTAGGACTTCTCAGCACTTAGAACAACATCCACACACACACAGAATTCATATCAAGAGGATTTGGCGTGCGAAAACAATAAGAAGTTTTCGCACTCAAAACTGTACTAGTCACAACAAGTCGGTGCGGTGCCGCACTACTGTATGGCGGCGGCTGTTACTAAAACCCGTGTTTACTCAGCCCCGGTCTCTGCGATAATAAAGCGAATTGTCGGCGAATAATCATGATAATCGTTTGTCTACCATTCTGGGGGACATTATAACATGAATGGCGGTAGACGGGACTGGATGTGTATTACGTTTTGCGGGCCGGCCGCCTGTGTTTGGACAACCCGTCGCACACCCGTGGAAAAGAGCCGGTTTTAGTAGTCATAACCCTGCCAGACGCATAAATACATATGATCAAGCGGCCTTACCTGAGGATGTGTATTCCCCCTGCTAGGAAAATTAGCTGGCTAACTGGTACTAGAAACAGGGTGCAAATTGAGAGACAAAAACGGAAGAACCACACAGGCGAACTGGGGGTTGTAGGAAGCCTGTCGACGGATGAGTACCGAACTGGAGACAACCTTATCTACCAGACTCGCCATGGTGCGGGCACTTCACTTCAAAATCAAACACTTCAAACCAACAAACCCAGCAAAACTTTTTCTCATCTTTCGTCTCTCGTTTCAAGAAATAGAATAGTCTTACGTTTTCCCATGACCAATTGGTAGGCATCTGGTGGAAGGATCTACGGTGGAAGTGTGGACAGAAATGAAGACAGGCGGGTTCTGGTTAGTGTGTCCAGCAGAGAGGGGGGGCAGATATATAAAAATGGCCGTTATCGGCTGACAACACCAACCTATTATACGTTCAATTGCTTGTACTTTGTCTGTTATGTCTCAACAACACTGTTGTGACAAGAAAACGTTCTGCCCTGAACTAGACAAGCTTTCGGTGGGTCTATGACTAAAAGTAGATACAGTATGGGATTTAAACTCGTTGGGAAAATGGTTGTATGGTCGCCAGTTGAAGCCATACAAGTGTAACAAACATGACAACAACATGGTACTACAAAACCTTACCTTTCTTCAACCGGCCTGCCGTCCGTGAGCCTTAAAAATGTCTGTAAGTCACAGGCCAGACTACGGCTTGTCTTAGGATGTACAGCTAAGCCCAATTTACTCCTTAAATCGTCCCCGCAGAAGAAGTTAAGGACGA
This sequence comes from Branchiostoma floridae x Branchiostoma japonicum, assembly GCA_013266295.2. Lineage (NCBI taxonomy): Eukaryota > Metazoa > Chordata > Leptocardii > Amphioxiformes > Branchiostomatidae > Branchiostoma > Branchiostoma floridae x Branchiostoma japonicum. The sequence goes on along the minus strand of CM023837.1, from coordinate 4,361,604 downwards.
TAATAAAATGCCCGTCTCTAGAACTATCCCGTGCTGAGCGTTAACAATAAATCACACTGAGTTCTGTAATCTCACCAATTCTCTTCCCTACATCCCCGCTTTAAACAGCTAGTTCCCCGCGAATTTGTGGCAAATCTTCGCCTACAAACTTGTCTTAACTCCTAACCATTCCAATAGACATGGGGATAGAACGGGCAAGGGTGGGGGGCAAACGGACTTACCCACAAAACGGCCCAGACGCAACTCTTAAATCTACCTATGATCCTGTAAATACTTCACGCGCCCACTGTATTTTGTAACCGCCGACCCTCCTGAATTCTAATAAATCCATCTATCTAATTTTCGATTTCTGAAGAGAGTGTACGTGTGACCGAACCGTGGTTTGTTTTAGATCACATTTCCAGCGAACAGTTTGTACCCACCAATACACATCTCAGTCCCGCACATACATAAACTGCGAGCAGTTTAGCCAATCGTTTATTTGTTACCAGAAAACTCAGTTATAGACATGGGCTAGCATTAAAAGACTACATGTTTTATTTAATACTTGTATTAGATGAGGATTGTTGACTGGAATGGTGGGGTTTAGACCCGGCTTTAAACCGTTTTTGAAGGGATTTCGGAACCCATTATCGTGAAAAGTGAACCCATGAAATATTGACACCTTCTGTTAAACACATACAATTATCAACAGCAATGGGAGAAAAATTCTGCTCCCGTTTCCAATAAAAGAAAATAAAAAAAGTATTTTGGAAACTAAAACGTATTTCTAGCAAAAAAATCTAAATCTTAAAAGATAGAAAAAGGAAAATTCGGGACATGATGTTGTGACGTAATAATGATAATCAGTAGTGTATAGGACAATAATCATGATCGTGTTAGTCTCGGGGTCCGTACAGTCGAACCCGCTCAAAACATGACAGATTCAGTACAGAAATGGCGGCTCCACAACCCCAGGAATCAGACATTTGTACCACATAATCACCAGCAAATCGTGCTTAATGGTCTCCATGATAGTACGAGACATTTAGAGATGGGAGGCCTAATAGAAACCAATTTGGCGGAATTAAAGCCGTAGAATCTGTTCCCCCCTCGCCTCTAGTTCAAAAGGCGGGAAAATCCCGCCGTCTTTGCAGATTTGAGAGAGTTAAAAGGTTTCATTTGTATGATGGCGGTGTTGGGTACATACCTGGTGCTGCAGACGGTTGTTTCTGGCGTTTGTTCGGCTCCACGGTTCCCTTGTGTTGGCGGCTAGCTCAGGGCTGTGTACAAAGCATACGCTCCAGGACGGGTCACGGAAACAAAATGGCGCCGTCCTCAATGATATGCTATCTAATGGTATAATCTTATTGTCGTCTTTAATTAGCCAGAAAGAATCGAACTTGGCCGACCGGACGACGACACAACTATGGGCGTTTCCGACCTCGACCAATTTTCCTCCGCTCCGTAAAAAGAATATTACTTCCGCTTTTCTGATTTTTTTCTATTGAATAATTTATCAAAACAATTTACAAACTTGTAAAAAAAAATCAGCTTCTGTTGATTCGACATCTGCCAAGGGCTTAGAGATGCTGGGATGTTTATTCAGTCTCGTATACAGGGTGTTTACGTACCAAAACAATAACTAGGGAGAAGTAATCCTCAGAACCCTTGTAACAGTAAACTTGATTTTTTTTTCTTCCTTTTTTTGTGTGTGACGTGATATTTAGTGATTGTTTTGCCCATCGGTTCTTGATTTGCATATGAGATAAGCTCTCTGTAGACACGAGAGGGGTACCACACAATATCATTTACCCACGGCCCAACCAATTGTCTGCCTGATAAAGTAGCTGGCTGTGGATGTGTATTGGGGGATTTGAGACGGGATCCCGCCAGACAGGGGTGGTTCTCGAGGGGTAAACACGGCTCCCTCCCTGTTCTAACTGGAGAGGTTACCGGGGAAAACAAACTTTCTGACCCCGACAATATGGCGGCCGTCCGGTCAGAGAAAAAAAAAAGTCGTCTGATTTTCCTCAGAAATGTCTGACTTTTTTTTCCAGAATTGCTAAAATGATTAAATTTGTATAAGGTTTAGAAATTCTAGAGAAAGAACCCGGATATGAAAATTTCCTGCAGACGTGTAACAGGTTACCCTGAAGGTCAGAAGAGGGGTGGTCGGAAACCCAAGTCGGCTTGGTGGGTTGGTACTTAGAGCGGGGTCACCGACATGATGCCCTTTCGGAAAAGTTTACAAAATGTCAGGTGGCAGGGATTTTTTCTAGAAATGTCGTGACGGCTTCTAGTTGATGATCTCTCATTTCACTAATTGTTGTGTTTTTCTTTCACACGTCCAGTATCTGGATATGTGTATTGAGGATTAACTGTAAATAGTCTTCAATAGTCCCCGTGTCGTAAATCATGTTGTTCTGTAGACAGGCCCCACGCGCACGAGTGGGAAATTGGCGCCCTTCAGACGAACATTTCCACCTCAACGGTACTTCCAAGTGGCGGGGGTTGCATGGTTGTGGCGGCAGGCCCGTGTCCTTGCCTTTGGCCTCACACGCGCGCTGTTTCTCCAGGCGAGGCGACCCTTGCCGCCGGTGTTGAATAGAAGAAGGGGTGATCTTTTCAATCACTGCAGGCGAGAGGTCAACCCCCCGACACGACTTGTAAACCTTGCTGCTGATGTCTGACACAAAGATAAAAATCCGATGAGGCTCTTTACACAACAATCCGGCGGAATTCGTAGCCACTGCGGCCGCCCTACTATTTAGATAACGTTCTGGTCGGCAAACAATACCGAGTAATTATTGTAGCGTAGTTTCAGCCACAGAATAGACGAGGCTATCCAATCCGAGTTTGTGGCAAGACGTTCTATGTACGTTTTTGTTTGCCCTCAAAACCCAAGTATATCCACAAACAGTTGCCGTTTCCGATATTTCTTCCCTCCTCTCAGCTCTAACAGGTGACTCGCTGCCACGACTCGGTATCAGCACAGGCTTGGTTTGTCGCCACGGATTGTTGAAAATTGGCAAGTCACCCATCCCCAAAGTTACTGTTCCTCGCATGCTTGTGTGTGAGCCTGTGTTGTTCCGGGCTTAACCCTACGGTCATTTGTCATGATAGTATGACGAGAAAACAACAAGAGATCACTTCGAAACTGGTTGTAAGGATTAGTGTATAATTATGGAGGCAGGGGTTCGCCTCTTCTAACGAAACAATCAGTGGCAGTGAATGGAGTAGGGGAACAACCGGAGAACAAGTACGGGGCAGGGAGGGGGAGGCTCGGATGGCAGGGACCGGGGAGGGGAGGGAAAACTTTCGGCCATCTTGACTTGGGGAGAACTGTTCATCTAACGTCTAAGATTCCTCCAGTAAACCGCAATAGCCTCACATCTAAACTCGGTCTCTGCCTACTTATCCAAACTCACGTGGTGTATGTGTGTGTAGAGTCAAAAGTCTGCCTAATCCGTCAAAAAAATTAACGATCTTTTAAAGACCGCTGTAGGCATGTACCTACTTCATGCACAGCCTTCTAAAACAAATCTGGGGGTCCTGACGAGCTCATTGTGTGTAGTGTGTGTGTAGAGTGTAGAGTCAGTGACTTTTCCACACGCTCTGTTGGGAGCGTCATTTCCAATTCTGATCACTTGTGCTCTTCTCAGAGGGGGGAGTCTGTCAATGTTGTTGGTGACCTGGTTGGCTTGTTACGGTTGATGCTATCACTATCATACATACATACATACATACATTCATACATACAAACACACCAACTGGGCGGCTACAGGATGCCTACCGTGTCCGTCTCGGACCAGAGAGGGGACAAATCCTGCATATTTGGCTAACTACCTGGCGTTTTGCTCTGTTGACATTTGCAGAGATGTAGCATACTCTATATATCCTCCCTCAGCTCAGCAGTAGGATTACCCTAGTTGGCGGACAGACGAAATGTTCTCAGGAATCATGACAACTTCCACCGTGTGAGACGTTAATAGATAACCTGTACGGGAAGGGTTATTAGGTTGGACATACTGTAGTACTAACTCATGGGGCACACTCTCTCTCTCACACACACAAGCACTCATGAACCCAAGCATAGCAACTGGACAAGCAAGATAGATTTTAAACCCTCTTTTAATGTACAGAGATTCTCTTCGTCCATTGAGTGAGGATGTCTCTCTGCGAAACAAATACGGAACATCTATACACAAGGAGTTTTACTTTCTGTAGGCACAATAGAAGATATACAAGCGACGATTGGATGCACTCTGGAATCAATAAGCATAGAACGACAAGGGGAGAAAAAATAACAACAACATCTACAGAACGTACAGCTCCTCTCAACTACGCAGCGGAAGCGTGGATTGTTGTGCTTTAAATATCGACAGCTGACACCACATAAATAGAATGATCTCTTACAATACGTGTGATAAAATATATAAAATCTAAGAACAACCTACATCTGTTATGTGTTATACTCTATTTTCGATATAAAACATCGATAAAATGTTGAATACTGGAATCGACGAACTCTGAACAGCTGAATACACTTTAGGAATTCTTTTTTTTTTCCGAGCAGGAAAAAAAACCGAGAACAGTTTTCTTAAAACTTTTAAGTGCGTGAAACAAGGAGTGTATCTACTGAACTAATACTTTCTTCTAACTTAGAGATAATTTGTCTTTATTTCATTTCTTTAGCAAACAAATCCCATACGCCAACGTTTAAATAAAGAGTCCATTCTCTTTGCTTTTCTCTGATATTTACATGATTTCTCCACGAAAAATCGGGTCGATTCAGCGGTATAGTCTCAGAGTTTGTAGATAGAGGAGAATGTGTGCAGAGTCTTTTCAGTCTGCGGGAAAATGTCCTACGAACGGTTGATGTAGGGGGTCGGGAAGGACAGTCAGACTGGCCGGTCGACGGCGTACTGGCAGGCGGAGAGGGTTTGTTGACGGACGGGGCTTGGGTAGGAGAAGCTGGACGCGACCGACGTGGAGTGTTGCTTGGCCTTCAGTCGCAGGGCTGCGATACTGGAATTGCACTGCTCACGGTAGGCGTAAGGCTGCCCTGGGGAGGCGTACGGGCACGGCGCCACTGTCGGGTTCTGCAGGCTGCTCAGGGAATTCAAGCCGTTGCCGACGTTCATGCTCGGCACCATGGTGGTGGCGGTGCCGATGGTGGTCGGCGGGGTGAAGCACATGGCCTGAGACGACAGCGGGTTGACGTTGGGCACGCCGCTGGAGTTGAGTCCCCACGGGAACGACTTGGCGGTCAGTGGGCTCGGCACCTTCGCCGCCCAATTGTTGTAAGCCGGCGAGTAGCCGGAGTACAGTCCGTCGTCGAACGGTTGCATCAACCCGTTGAAGTGAGGACCGAAGCCGTTCTTGAATTCCCCCAGCTGATTCCGCTCGCGCTTCCGCCACTTGGCTCGCCGGTTCTTGAACCAGACCTGACAACAATCAGAGAGACAGAAAAAAAGCACGTAAGTCAACATAAACACCACGGAAAGCTTTCCAAACAATCCACCCATCTCGGTGGCAAGAGTACTTCAGCCCCAGGGCGCTGCCAGGACTTCTTCCAATTGTCATTCATCAAAATTTGTCTGAATTTGACACATTTGTTGACGGTAGCCTGTTCTCAAGACCAGGCGCAGAAAGGGATTTGGAGGGATCAGCTCCCGGCTACTGATACGCCGTACGGTCCGACACAGGCACAGGCTACAAACCACACACACTCCACCTAACCACCCGTAAGGCTTTGTTTTAACAGTTGAGAAAAATTATTTTGATCTGTTTTTATGAAACAATCTTAATCACACAATCGAGCGCTTTTTCCCCGTCGATCTCGTACCTGCCACACCCCCGGCAAGTTGTCCCGGACATGTACGCACGCTGAATACGTAATAAAGCTAACTACCATGTCAAAAGCAACCACTCGACTTTTATCAGACGCCGTATATTACCCCATGATCAAGACTACAGTAAAATTTACGGGATAATCTCTGCTTTGAAGTGGGGAATTCCGATCGCCTAGCCAGGGTTTTGAGGCCCGGTGCGGAGGAGACTTGTCGGAGCTGTCCGCCGCCGTCTCTCCGCTCACACACACGATTGATGGGGTCTATTATTCCCGGGTTCATAACACAATTGTTCAGAAAATCTCATTAGCAATATGGCGAGATAAATACTTTGGAGGCCGGGGACACAAACTCCGCATTACGACCACGAGCAATATTTATGACTCCGCGGGGTGACAAAAGGACAGGCGTGTACCCTCGTCAAAACACAACATCCACCCGAGTGAAAATCTGCGCCTTTATATTCGGGCTAAACTTTCCAGCCGCTAATGATTATGTGGCGTGGTTTACGAGCTGCTGCCTATTGAAGTTGTTACATCTCTATGGCGAGTAGAACTAAAGTAAAACAAATTCGACAAATGTTTGGCCTTAACACACCGGCAGGGTGCCTGAGTTACAAACCGCGGGGTCCAGGCCCGGGGACGGTAAACTAGCCCGGAGGAAAGAGACCTGCATGCGCTAGCACTAACACTTCCCTCAGTACATGCACAGGTAGTCTATGTCGACTTTGCTTCTCCTTTTTTTCCAACATAATTTGCAACTCAACCGTGAAGCGACTGTAAAAATTGTTTTAAATCCCCCGTCTAATGAAAACATTAAGCAACAATTGGGAAGAGGTCCGATCACTGATATTTATGAATGGGAGGCGAGTTAGGGCAATTGAATAATTCGAGCAGGGGTCAAAAATTAACAGGGCTAACCGAGTCAGGGCTCTCAATTTTCTGTGATTTTCCCAAATATGATATCAATCTTCCGTGCTCGTCTGCGGTCTACTGGCGATGTGAGGAAAATCTCTGGCTACTGAGCTGGCTGGTTGATCTAGATTGACGAGTAGGGCCTTGAATAAATGACGAGACAACCACACGTCTTCACATAAGATAGCTAACTCTGTTCTACTGTAAATTAGTATAAAACTGGAGAGAAGACTCACCCTAACTCTGGCCTCTGTGAGGTTGGTCCAGGCGGCGATCTCTTCCCGAGTCGCCATGTCGGGGTAGCGATTCCGTGCGAAGGAGGCCTCCAGCTCCTGGAGCTGCTGCGACGTGAAGTGCGTCCTCTGCCGACGCTGCCGCCGTCGCTTCCGCATCTCGTCGTCGTCCTGCGTGACGTCCGTGGACGGCGTGGAGCCGCTGCCGGAGTCCTTCCCGACCGGCGAGCCTGCCGACACCGTGGCTGCTGCAGGGGAGAGAGAGGGGGGCGGCGGTGAGCAGGGCATGGGGACAGGACTGAGCTAACATTCCGACACACGCTCCCCGTCGTACACCAACCCGGGGTGCCACTTCACACGGACGATTCACATCTACTCCTTACGGCGGGACCTGACCCACACATTTGCAACACAATGTCCGAGCAGGGCTCTCTCTGTCCTCTCTCTTCACTAACGTCAAACAATGTCATAACAAGGGAGAAAAGATAGGTTTTGGGTTAGAATGGCGCGCGGGCATGGCAAGTGCACATCCGGAAACATAAATATGACATAACGAAAGTGGGAAGAATAAATATAAACAGGGACCACTGCAAACTTGTAGTTTGTTGAAAAAGGATCAAGAAGTCATTTCAGGCAAGATAATGCGGGAGACCGGTGGGCTTTCTGCCAATGGAAGTCGAGATTTGTTTGGTGGCGATACACATAGATAGCCTCACGGACAGGTACGAACACTTTCTACACCTCCCAACACTCCAGACCCGAGCGCAGCGCCCTGTCGCACACCCGCGCCGCAAAGCTGGTCCATTTTCGGAATACACATCCACGTAAAGCACGGTGGCACAGCGCGCATCTACCGCAAAGGCATTGAGATTTTTCTTCTGTATCGCTCATCAAACTTGTGATCTGTACACTTCTTCATTAAAAACAAAACTACAGACAAAGTATAACTGTTGGCACAACAAAAACAACTACCGTGAAAATTCCCATGATTGAAAGGATCGACACGGGTAATTTGGAGCGGGGTTAGGGGACTCTCGGTACCGGCCCGGCGGATTTTTGCCTAACAACTACACACCCCCACAGCACGGGGAGCAGGTTAGCCGGGACTCGGCGGCACCTTACTCGTGGTCGGGGCCACGCTCGACATGCTCGCGAGCAGACCCAACATCGCACAGGCCCCACAAATTACAGAGCTCGGGCACCGTCGCACGGCGCGTGGAGTAGTAGTAGTAGTAGTAGTAGTAGAGTAGTGGGAGCGGGTCTGTACCTCCGGAGCCGTGTGTGGAGTCCATGCTGCTATCTGTCCCGGCCAGGCTGGTGTGAGCTCCCGATACCGCCGTGCTGTCCAATGCGCTGCCCGTACTTGTGCCACTGTTGTTGATCGGTGGAATCCCGGCCATAGTCAGTTGGCTTCTCCGTGGGCTTACGCTCACAAGCTGCTCTAAGCTCAGCGAGTCGTTCAAGGTGTCCATTCATCAATTATTATGGATTAAGTTTTTAGCTCTGTTAACGATGGGAACGGTGCACTGTGCAGCGATTTCAGGAATGCCAGGTCCTCGCACGGCGTCCGGCACGAGCTGCGGAGTGGCCGATCTGTCGACGAGCGATAAATCAAAAACGACGAAGCGACGGGAACGACATACTCGCACTGCACGATGTCCTCCTTAGATATGTTTGTAATCGGCTTATGGTCGCTTAGCCCGAGATCTATGCGCGGGATGTGCAAGTCCCCTGTCTATTTGAGCATGTATGGTGATGACGTCACGACACCAACCTTCCCATCCCAGGGTGCACCGCGCGCGCCGCCATGAACCAATCACTGCGCGTCCCCAAATCTCTTCCTAATTTGATTTCCCTCTCTCCGACTGGAATGACTGGACAGACAGCGACGCAAAACTACTATTTTGACGCTCTAATTGCGCTGGGAACACAAGTCGAACCCTCAACAAAATTGTCGACAGCGAGAGAACATAAACAAGACTGTTTATACCGGGTTTGGAAACACACCTGTGGTATGTTCAAAATGTCGTCTGCAGATTTGCGGAGTTAGTCAAACTCGCGCAGGTCGGTCCGCGCACGGTCTGGTAACGCCACCATGGCGTCGGAACTGCACCGACAGGCTGTGGGCTGTACCAATCCGCCGCGCTGCCACGCCGCCTAGGTTCAACCGACCACTACAGCACCCAGCAAACTTTTCTTGTTGATTTTTCCTTTTCGCCGTGCTGATTTGTCAGCTCGAGTCTCAAGTACCGACACCTGTCAGTTTTTCTCCTTACTTGGCAGGTGCAACAAACAAGTAAACACTTGTGCTCGGGAAGAAACCCTCCCCTCCCCCAACACGGAATACACAACAACTCCCCAGGACCTAAGCCCTGTCTGAATAGACAACACACCTTCAAGTATGGGGGGATAAACACTTTTTAAGAAGACTGATTAACATTATATTAAAACGAAACGAGCAGGGAGGGGCGTACAATAAGTCCCCCATGGAGAATATTATCTCCCGGCTTTATCATTTCCCCATCAATACACAAACTGGCCTGTCTGATGCGGCAAGAAATCTTCGCGCCGAAATAATTTCCATGTCTACGGTTTTCTTATCTCCGGGTTTACGACAGAAAATTAACGGTGTTTCTCGTCTTTTGAAGCGGGGTTGGGAGGAAAATTCTGTCAGGATATGTTGGGTATGTTGTTAGAACTGTAATAACACCTGTGTGGATGGCCACTGGGCTTACTTAACTCAACAATACTGACCTAACCCTACTTAACAAACCATGATTTCCTTATCTGCCACGTTTCCACCGGACGGGACCCATAAGAGATGCCTGGCCCGAGGGTTCGGGGTGTCAATCATTTCAGTCATAACAAAAGACAGCGGCCGGGATGGGAAATCCTGCCACCAGACGGACCTCGTAAGTTAGAAATAACTGTCTTATTACCTCTAACACGTTTCTTCCTATTACATCACCTACGCAGACAAGGACAAATTAGCGTGGAAACGCGCGGAGAAGTGGTGAGGAAACTACTTCTTGAGCGGAATCAGGATGTACGGTTTTGACTTTGGAGAACCCTGTACCGGCTACGGTCAATACACATGGTAATACACATCTCCCGCCAATACACACCCCGGGCCCATACCGGCTACAGCGGGCGGGGCCACAAACAACTCCAACAAAAGCTAAAGCAAATAGACCAGGGGAAAAAAGCTTCACACCCACTCAATAATGCCGATAAAACCACTGTATTTGCCCAAGAATGAAATCGGCTGGAGAATCTGAAATACTGGTAATTGGGGGGCGATTTGATTGTGTTATGTTGATTTCCTCAAAGGATGAATTAAATGTTTTCAACACTACTCCCAACAACTACTTTCTGCTAGTTTGTTTGTTGTTGCTTCTGTTGTTTTATTTGTACGCTACACAAATCGTCCGGCTAGTTTATAAATCACTTAGTCCAGCTAGTTTATAAATCAAACTTATAAATGGTATGATAGACATTTGAAAAAAAAAGCTTTAAAAAAGCAAGACGAGTCTCGCTATGTGGTCGGTTTGAGTCCGCCACTGTAACAAGTCCTCATAAACGCGTATGGTTATTTTCTAGGATTCCCAATGGTCAGGTCATCGCGGTAATTAGGCTGGGCTGAAATTGATTGGGAGGAGCGGGAGTTTGTTCCGTATCTAACCAAATATCTCACAACATAAGCACGGCGGACAATTAAATTACGGCCTCCAATTTTCCCGACACAAAATCACGTTAGGGTTGAGAGATTAGATTTGCGCTCGTGAAAAGGTCGCCTTCTATTCGCCTATTCTCCTCCAGACGAAATCGCATTTCCCCCAGTTTGTGGTGGAAACCAGGCTGGCGGTTTAGAAAACACACACACACGCAGGGGCTCGGAAACTTGAAACGAATCCTCTTGCACATCTCCCCGTCCCCGGCTTTACAGGTACACCAATTACTAGCTTAAGACCTCCTTCAATTAAGCTGATATGTCTCGTTAGTTGACTTCCGGAGAGGGGAGGGGGCTTGAACCCTGGGTCCTGTCAAAATTAAGAAGCTTGGTGCTATTTAGGGCGCTGGTGAAGATATCTGTGTGGTGCGACAGCTGGGAGAGACTTGTTCGATTACATCTCCTGGTCTTCACAATGTGTTCCACATGGTCCCCTCCCCACCACTAGCCTTTCTCCCGATCAGAGCACATTGGGATCAACCCGTAATCCTTGTGAGAAGCTATCCAGTTTCATTTCCTCATCAATAATAAGCAAGGCACAGAAAAATGACGAGCTTGGTGGTCCCCTTAAGAGAAACATGCCCCGACCAGAATGCAATTGGGAAACAAAGTAAAAAGAAAGCCGCCAGATTGGCGTTTTATTTTTCTTTCTAAACTAGGAAGGCAGGAACTAAAAGGTCAGGCTCCGGGGTTGAAAACGACTCTTGGATGTTTAGAAGAGAATAAACACGGCACTTGGGTTAATACAGAGGAGGCATCTTTATTTGTATACATAGCTGCGAGACTAGGATTAGTCTGTTATTCCTACACGGCCTGAATCAAGCTATGGAAATTCAAACGGGAGGTTTAGGAAAAGTCAACAGTTGGGAACTTCGGTAATGCACACCACAAGGATGGGGCTCCCATGAAATCTGCAAGACGAAAACAAGATGAGTAAGCCAATTTCCGGGCAAATGCTTCAGACGAAATCGACGTGTGAAACTGACAGGTATGTCGTTTGTAGAAACCCGCGGTGACATGCGACAAGAATCGGAGCCGCGCCGCTTGCTGACAGAGAGGCGACGTAATTCGAAGAGTCTGTTCAAATCTGTCGGTAAATAGCCTCCTACACAAGCGAAAACTTCCATTAATCCACGTGAAATCCAGACGATTTTATCCAATTTGAGTTTAATAAGTTTTGTCTGGGGCAGCCGGAGTTTCGCGGTTTATACAGGCCCTCCGAATTACCCCGTGTGTCAAGTCCTGGGCCACGGCAAGCCGCTCCAGCCTCATTACATTCTCCATCACCACAAACGAATTCTATCAAGTCCTTCATCCTAAACGAAACGGATTGGCTATTTTCGTTTCTAAGTGTGATAGCGAACGGGCAAAATCATCGGGCTTTGCCGCAAAGTCGCCAGTAAGTCCGACTAAGGCAGAGATATTATTTATTTTATTTAGTATATCCCCGCGTATATTCGGGGGAGATAGAGAGGCAAGCCACTTGCGGTCTTTGCCAATCTAGATGAATAAGGGCACTAAACCGGACACAAGATTGTTTTTATCTGGCTAGAAAGGTAAAATAGTTTACTTCTGGGTTTGTGGAAAGCCGGCTTCATTTGTGGAGTGACTGACTGGGGTTGTGTTCAAGAGCCTCTGAACAAGGTATTGCATTGTGGAAATGTACAAACAGTGATTGTTAGAAAACCCCCTAACGAGCGCTGGTGAGCCCCGTGAATTACCGAGGACGGGTTAAAGTCTTACCGTGCAGTATTCTCGTGCTGAGAGGCCGGACTGCTGGCTTGTTTGGCCAGGGATTTAGGCGTGCGAAGCCGGGGGATAGCCAACTGGCGGGCCGCTGCAGCTCTCGGGACTACGGAGATGTTTGCTTGCATTACAAACCCATCAGGGCGCCCATTAACCGCTATTTTTCTTGCAAATGGTAACGCTAATGAGAAATAAAGTTGCTCTAATCCGTTTAAAACTATCTGATAGTTGCCGTGTTTGTGAATACGAACTTAACACACCCTCGCTATTCATCTTGACCGGAAAGCTACCAGAAAATCATTTTTCTTCTCTTTTTATCTGTTCACGTCTTTTCTCTTTTCGCTTTTCCTTTCTTCACTCTTTCAGAAAAAGACCGACAAAAGCGGAGTGAGGCTGGAGCAGATGGAGGCAGGCGCGATAGCAGGCCACGGTAAGCCCGCTTCATAAATATTTCTCTCAACTTGACAGTGGGGGCTGAAAACGAAGTGCCTAGTTACTCCCCTGTTCCACTAGGACGGCGCTCTCTCTGCGATCTAAGATTTTTACAGAGCGCTCAACGAATTTCCTAGATTAAGAAACGAATCTTTTTACGCTTTGTGTGTTTTGTTGTTTTTTCAGTCATACTTTTACACTTTACATAATATTCAAATTATGAAATGAAGGGCTACGCAAATTCAATTCAAGTCGCAGCGAGAGCGCCGTCCTAGTGGAACAGGGGGGTTAGCGCCAGCGCGGATGATCAGGCAGTGCGTCTCCATCAATTTTGGGAGAACAGTCGATTTGCGCGGGCCCGATTTTCCCCATCCCATACCCGCATCTCCAGTCGGCCCATCACTCGCCACTCGGCTAGTCTGATGGCGTGAACAGGGATGCGGTTCCTCCCTCCTCCTCTCTCATGCGTGGATGTTCCCGACAGACGAGCAGTGTCCTGAAGTGTGCCTCTCTTTGCGGAGGGATTTAGTCGAGCTCTCTCTCAGTAAGCTTGCTTGGAATGCTCACCGTTTTGAGGGACCGCCTTTTGCCGCCCCGCGCATGAGGGCAGCCCGATCGCCGTGGATTATACACCCGAGCGGCGAGGCCTCGGTAAACAGTTTGACAGGAAGTGCACTTCCACGGTTTACTTCTTCATTCTCGCCCACAAACCCAGAAAAAGTCATGAGTAAACGCTTTGTTTCATCATTGGGGTCGCCTCGCTTGTTTACACTCTTAAGGATGATCTGTGAGGGCGGCCTAAAGCGTGGGGCGGCGGAAAGATTCCCGCCAAACGCCGCCCCACTTCTACAAGATTACACACTCCCAGGTCATCGAGGATTTCACCAGGGCGTGGGGAAAGGTATCGTCCGAAGAATTACAAGTCACGAAAGACAAAGCCGCAAAAAGTGTGCCGCATTGTGTTGGGCACAGACAGGTGAATTCACGCCCCACGTGATTCTAACAAACTGTGAAAACTTCAAGAGACCAACGGCGCGACGATTCCCGCATGGACTAGCTTACATCTCCCGGCCCCCATACCGTCTTACAAAGTATCTCAAAGAAAAACCCGCGGAAGTACTAAGTCTCTGGCGTGTGCTGGCTTCCTTTTTCTAGAAGCGACACAGTCACAGAATAAGGCTTCCAACGTACACCAAGTTGTTTTTGTTGATGTTTTTGTTTTCATACAGCGGTAGATTGATATGGTAGGCATTACACGCTAAAACACCAACGCTACTTGGCAACAAGTTTTTCAAAGTAACTTGAAACATATAGAGGGAAAAAAGATATCACCGCAACTGTCAGAGTAAAGACTAAACAGTTAGGTAACGTCTGCCTACTGACAGTGGAGACTTTGTTTTTAATAAGAAGATTTTTCGGTACGACACAGAGATATCGCACAACGGAAGCATTCCTAGATTCCCTTCAACAAATTATTTTCTCATCATTCAATACTTAAACCAGTTTATTTGAAAAAAAAAACAACTTCAGTGCTAAGTCGAAGAGGGCAAGCCTGCGAAAGTAGCCCCCTTTGTTCAACTTAACGCTAACTGTGACCATGTAAAAAGCGGGCCGGTATCACAGAACCGTATCATACCCTTTAACTGTCATCAAGTAAAATGACGCAGATTTCAGACGACATGAAACTAACGTGAATGTATCGTAATCTTCAATTGGCGATGATGAGGACCACCATGCTACAAACGATCCCAAGCCGACGTGTAAGCACTTAAACATGAGAGGACAGTCCCATTATATTTTACCATATAAGCCCTTCCTAATGTAGCATGGGCTCTGATTGCCCCGTAATTACGTTTGGTAAAAACATCGCCAAAGAATCACATATTTGAAAGGGAGCATCTTTTGAAAAAAAAAACCGTCAGAGATACCAGCTACAGACCCTGGTATATACATGTAGCAAGCGCCCATGTTTCCGTGCGAGTCCAGTCTACACCATGCGTGCACTTGTGATATGACATGTTATATTATTCCGCCACAAGGGACACACTGAAGAATATGACCGCCATCTTTTCCGGAGAAAAATATACCAGCGTTTTTTTTTTACTCCGTACCAGCCGTACTAGTCCGCGATCAAACATAGCACAGGTAGCGTGCCGTCACCGAGTCAGGGCAAACCGGGAGAAATTCTACCGTCCCGGACTAGCCCGGCGGCTCCTAGGTAATCTTCAACCGTACGGAGGCGAGTGTTACGGGCTTGAGTCGGCCTGCGATACGCGAGGATCTTACACCTCAAAGTAAACACGACTTGACATTGAACCAGAGCGCGTGGATACATCAGGGCACGAACATAAACTCTTCATACAAATCCTACTGTCGCTAACGTTATAGTTTCATGAATATGGAGGTAGTTTTAGCAAGGGCAGAGCCTCGACTAAACCGTCAGGGACTGCCCTTAGGGTACCCCCGCAGCCACTAGCTAGGACGTCCGGGTAAAATCCACCCAAGGTCCCCTGTTCATCTCGTAATGCTTCGCACAGTCTGGGGCGAGAGGAGAGGGTGTCTTTGAAAGGTTATAACAAAGTCGTGATATGTCTCAAGGATGTGTGTGTGTGACTGGTATCTTCAAGTATTTATTAAGTCCTCTTCCCTCGGCCGTGTAATGGCGAAGCACTGATATATTATTATTGTATCCCTCATAAAGGGGAAAAACGTGGCCGTAAAAATGCCTCGTCATAAAAGTTGTTAGTGAGCAGGCCGTGTTTTTATGGGAGAACTGTCCTAGCACACGGATTTTACTCACCGGGTATGAATATTGGAACAGCACCGTGTTTGGTTAAAGGTGTGGACTAGCCTTGCCACGTTTTTCTTCAATACTATCTCTCCTAAAGATCTGGAGAAGTGTATAGACCTCCCATATCGGTATACACTCACCACAGGACTGCGGCTGGAAACAAACTAAATAGCCCAAACAATGGGACATATTTCAGCGACTTGGATGACTCAACTGTCGTCATGGATTGTGAAAGGGCGGGTTTAACTGACGATATATTATTTTACAACAGACAGCTGCGCTAGAGAACACCTGCGTAAACCACGGATACACCTGCCGGAAAATATGCACTACATTCTCATAGACTTAGAGATAATACTACCTTATGGCAAGGGGAACGGTTAGTATGTTTTCAATCGCACTAAATAAAATATTAGTTCCAGATGGAACAACATCAACAGCTATCACAAGATTGGGGCAAGAGAGGAAAAATAAAGTAAAATACAATAAAACGAAGACATATATGAAGTATATCTGTACCTGTATCATGAGTATATAAATATATACCGACGTATCAGCTAATATAAGCTACCTTTAGAGGACCGTACGGCATTTAGTGCCCTGTCAACATGCTAAGTGTATATTTAGTACAAGTCGGGGCCATATTCTATGATTAACACCTACTTCAAATACTTTAATACTTGTTGTTCTTTGTACGATTGAGATGTCCGCGAAAACTGAGCCAAGATCTAAGAAAATACCAAATCACATCTCGGAAAAGCCTGCGCCTGGATCAGAAAGTGATATTTTCCGAGTCGTTCATATTCAGTTTTTGCTGTAATAATCGGTAGTCTGGAGTCTCCAAACAAAATCTTCAAAGACTTCTTGGTTCTTCTGATCTTTGGCAAGGTATTACGATTTGGGGCCACCTCTTTGCGAAGTGTATTAAACACATTGAACGTTGTCTAAACCCTAAAGAACTGATCAGAGATGGTCTAGTTTCCAGAAAAAAGAAAAGACATTTGAATCAACCCATACAGAATCGCTTCATGTCTTGGTGTGACATTTGGATATGAAGAAATGTAAGATGATACCGCGGTTTTCGCGGTCAGGTATTGCGTAACTATTGAGGAAGAAACTGCACAAGCTGTTCCAATTTGTTTTTACATTAAGAAAAGCGTGAAAGAGGGGGGGATTTAGCCTGAATTTACCGCTGTAGTGACACCTGCTTATGACGCTAACCGGCTGGCGCACTACTGAATCCCTCTCAACTCCCAATCCAATTCACCAACACAAATGAGCAACGCCATAACTACATTTCAAGCATCCTAGTTTCTATCTAAACCTTTGTCGTGATATACAGGTAGAGATTTACGAGGCCACTCTTAAAATCCACGCAAACTTAGAAAATATTTTTTTCTATTTCGAACAGTGTATAGGTTTCACAAACATCCGTATTTGCGGGAACCAACACTACCGCATATTGGTTAGTTATGCAGACATGTGTCACTGATAGGGCTAATAAACGTCTAACATGTCAATCTTATGCCGTGTAGTTTTCCTATTGTTGCTGTGATATTAAAACATAAGCGAACTGTAGTCTACGCCATTTTATTTTTGGCGAAGCGAAAGGTATTTCATCATGTTTGAAATGTTAACTTGATTAGAAGGCAAATATTATATTCAAACGGGCGACTACGACGTTTTTGCAAAGGGGCACACGCAATTTTAGAACTCTTGACTACATTCATACAATACCGGTAATGACTGTACCATGTGCCCTCATCAGGCTGAATTCTTGTCGAATTACTGTGTCTGTCACTGCGACTATACCCGTCAAATTACCTCCAACACACAAAGTAGACTAGGAAACGTCTAATGTAGAATAGTTTGCTAACATGTTTTATCTGGTGTAATTACAAACACCCATATTATCCATGTGCGAGTGTGGCAACACGCAATGTTGCACTAAAATTACCAACACAATTCGGGCAAGTTAGTTCTTCTATTCAAGGAAATATTTCATAAAACATAAGAAAAAATTAGAAGTCATCTTAGATTGCAACTTGAATATAAAAAGACAAAAAAGGTGACAAAATTTCTCTTTTGGGGGGCCTAGAATTCCACTACATTAAGGGTTCCATTTATATAGTGTTGTTGGACAGTAATTATTTTTACAATACGTTCCATTTCTTGTTACAAATTAAACGTTATGTATACGATCAATGCTTCTTCTACAACTCTAGAATACAGCTACCATTGCTAGAATGTATTATTATCGTATTTTATGATATTAAATATACCATACTATGGAAATGCAACTTTCAATATTGCTGGGTTTGGGACTAAGAGTTCTAAACAGTTGTCCATGTTGTTTTTGTTTTGCTGTCCTTTCGCTGATAGTTTGTTAGTCGATTGCTCCCTATCCCTAAGTATCTCCGTAACACAACTAACACCAACAGATCTAAACACTTAAGTAAATTCATCCTAACCCTTAACATTTTGGCTCAACAAATTAGATGTGATGGATTAAAATTAAGGTGGTCAGTACACATGCGAGCGGGCGAGTAGGTCTTAACCGTCTAAATTTGGGGTTAGTCGAATTTAGATAAACTGAGCCAAAACTGAGCGCTCTTCGCTTCTGTGCAAAATCGGTGATTCGACTATTGACAGCTAGCAGGACATTGAACATATGTAAATACAAACGGTAGATATGAACGTGATATTTCACGGTTGCTGACGCTAGGAGGGGACAATTTAATCACGTTGTCTGATGACAATGTGTTTTGGTACAGTCAGTCTAGACATTCCCGCCAAAAAAACCTTGCAGAGATTTAGAAAAGAGTGATAACACAAAACGGACAAGAACTTGGATTAGATTTAATTTCAGCTGTATAGGTCATGAGGTATGTTTTTGCGATTTTATGAAATCAATTAAAACTATGAGGTTTTGTGGCACTTTCTTTCTACCGTGGCCGCGATACACATCCTCACATCTGTTGAGTCGGATTTATCTCTGGGTGCCATCGCGGGGAATTATTTCATTTCCATTTATATAGTCTCTCCTTTATCTGTTAGATCAAGACTTGATGGGGAAGGCGGGACAGAAATCTTAAAGGCCGCGGCTCGAAGCTTGGCCCACAAGTCTTCTCCAAAACTCCCCTATCATTGAGGGGCTTGAGATTATAACACTGTCAAATGCCGGCCGCGACGCCTCACTAGCCATAATTGACCATAAAACGACAAAATTGGCCCAAAATAACCTGTCAGAAAGACGGATCTCTCTCGCTACTACACGTTAGCCGCTCCACTTCAGTCGCTGATAGGATTTTTGTCTCCCGTGCTCGTGTGTCTTCTTCTGTTGTAGCAGTCCCTCTTCAAAAATCACGGACAAATGACTCCCAAAACGCTTGGATGAGCTGAATAATAGAGCCGCGCTCAGAGCAAACTAGAAAACGTTCAGAAACAAGATGTGTTACTCTAACTGCAGGCATGTTGACATGTTCCGATATCGTCCCGCGCATATTTCACCTGTGTTCCTCGCACCAGCACGAACGGTTTAGTCAGGTGTCAGTCAGGGATCTTTTCTGACAGTTCTGTTCCGTACACAGAATCATTAACATCCATACTTTTACAGCGCGTTACCAAACTGGAGGATTTTCTAGACAAACACACAGAGAACACGCTACGCGGACATAAACAGTACTTTGACCGGCTTTGAAAAAAAGACGAACAAACGTTTCCTTATTAAGTTCTACCCTTTTGAACAAACAGTTTTGAAATTTTACCGTGAATAACTAAAGTATTATGAAATAAAACCATTAGAATTCTATGTAAATATTACAATACCTGAATAAGTATCGTTTCTGAAATTCCCTTCTAAAATTGCTTATGTTATTTATACAAATGTAAATCTTTGCAAATGTATGCAGTTTTGAGAAAGCTTGGAGTATTTCAATATTTTTGAATGTTTAGAAAAGACGATTTTCTATCCCGTGCAGAAAAAAAAACTACATGTTGACCGCCGTTTTTTTTACAACATGTAAACTTCCATTCATCGCAAGAGCCAAATGTCGCACAAGACTAAATAAACAAGACAATAGAGATACAGAAAGTCTAGAAAGCAGAATACACATGTCAAACAAGCGTGGTTACCAGAGAAAACCGGGTCTGACGGGGTTAGCGTACCGCGCACGGCCTACCTTCGGGGCAGTCCTCGCTATCGTCCCCGCCGCCGGCCCCACCAGCGGCCCGCACGGCTCCGTAATTGTTCAAATCCTGAAAATTGTCGGAGAAGTGCGCCATATCTCGCCTAGTGCAAATCCTCTTCAGCTTCTGGAGATCCGGGGATGGTTAGGCCAGATCAACCGCCAGTCGCAGGAACATTTGATCTATGGGTAGTCCCAAAAATCCGATATTCCATCTTCGCACTAAATGGCCCCCGTTAATTTCTATCTATTACACTCTCGCTTCCACTTAAAGGGTGGCGCACTCGATATCGTAAAATAAATGACTTCAATTTTTTGGGGAAACTTCCATCGAAATTTTCTAAATGGACTTGGAAGCGGGTGCGTTTATAAGCCAGGCGTCATACTGATATGGATGGGGGAGCCTAAATAGCAGATATGAAGGTATAAAGGCCTATCAAGTCTTGATGGCCTTAGTCTATGAATTCGCTAACCGCTCACGAGTGTCAAAAGTCAGATAGCTATATACCCCCTTGTCCGCTCTGAAAAATGATGGCCCAGGGTACTCATATGATCTATCGCCGTCAGGATAGAAATTATGATACGTTCAGATAGCCGGCAAGAGAAATTGGAAAGGTGTAATTGCATGCAATCCCTCAAATTCGCGCTCACACTGTGTCCTATATCTGCTCTCAGATTTCAAACCAGCCATTAAAAAAGCCCTGTGTTTTTATTTTCAGTGCTGTAATCTCGGCCGCGGTCTCTAGTTGTATATTTTTTCCTCCTGAATCAAAAAGTCGAGTATTTTGAGGGTTTGGATCGCAGGTGGAGGGAATAGTCCGTACTTGTCTGCGGCTCTATCCCCAAGACGTTAAATTGATGGCGGTCGCGCATAGAGGAGTCAAAGCTCAATTCCTCGACTAAAGCCCCCAGCTCAGATTGGGTGGGGGAAAACGTTAGAAGCTCGATAACACAGCCATAACGTGCGGGCCGGCACCGCTCTATAGACCCAAAGCTTTCCCCTCATGAATAAACATTGGACTCCTGGTCCCGAGCCCATTCCCTACCTGTGCCGGTGAAAAATCTCCCCGTGTGGCGACATTTCCGACCCAAAGTCGCGGCTACCATCAAGTAGCAAGTGACACGAAAACGCAGTTTTAACAAGATTAATGTCGGTACTTGCCTGGAATGGGCAATGGGGGATCTTGTGGGAGAATGCTGGTGTCCCGCATGGCGTCCCGCGCAAGGATCTCGGCTTCGCTCGGCAAGTGGTCCATCTTTCCGGGAGTGGACGAAAAAGGACGACGCGCTTCTAGGAAAAACTGTTTACCTGACTTAAAGCTGGGTGACAATGTTGTGTGGTGATACGGGAGCGGGCGGGTAGGGGGGATTTTCTCTGCCAGATGCAAGAGGGGAAAGGTCAGCGCGGCTGTGTCACAGGTGACGCGGGTTCAGTTCCGGGGTTTTTACCAAATGGGAGGAGACCGGTCTTAACTTGCGTGCGACTGTCTCTCAGGCGCGGTTCGACAGCGGATTGACCCCAGAAGACGGTATGCGCCAATTAGTCCCGCTAAAAGGCATCTTAATTTAACTCAGTCAATGCATTCGTTTGGGTGAAAAGAGACATAATCCCACCATTATATCTCAGTTCCTGAACGGCTGACAAAAAAACCCACACCTCTTGATTACGTCCCGACTTAAGAAGGTGGAAAATAATTTGCCCAAAATCCCGACGCTAAGAGACTGGTGTCACCCCGCAACTTTATTGGGCTTATTCTATCCAGGATCGCTTTAATTTAGTAAGACCGGGATATGACCAAATACGCGGACGTCGAAAGTGATAATGTCAGGAAAGACTCACTCAGCTTTTCTTTCATTGATTTTATTTTACTACTTTTGAACTCCCAGTCGCGAGTGACAAGTTAGAGACTGTGAACTCGTTGGTTTTAGTAAATGATGTTTGGTGGAAAAGACGTTTTACTAAGACTGCGTGCGTGATGTTTTGAACTCGCTGAGTCATTGAAGTTACTACGGCTGCGCGGAAACTAGTACAACAACCAAGATGGCGGCTGCCGCGACAGGTCGGTCCTCCAGACAGACCGTTTTCAACTCTGTGTTCATTATGTCAACAAACACAGCGTGTCCATTTCAAGACGTCATTATCACGCAGCCCGATTTTTGGTCAATTGGGCCCAATTCTAATTTCCGACGCCTTTTGTTGGGAGCATTGTTGTACATCGTGAGCGCTAGCTACGCCGAAGGGTATACCGCGGAGGGTTGGGTGGATTCGATGGAAACCTATTGTTCAACCAACACAAGTGTCCTTAGCAACTTCCTATCCACTCTTTATAATCAAAGATGTTAGATATGCTTGATTCTGTCTCAGGGAGTCCTTTGTCTTTACCACCGCGGGCTATATGAGTTAATGTCATTAACATTTCCGCGTTCATCATGACACTGTGCAGGTATAAGGGTCTTGTAAAAATGAGAGCTTCGTCTGTCCTCAACAAAAGTTCTGAAACTGACAGTTAAAATTACAAAATGAGTTGGAACTGTATATCTTATCCATAATGAAACACACAATGACTTAACAATTAGGTGGCCAAACCTCTTAGAAAAGTTACATCAAGTTATGACATCAAATCATATATATATGCATTATAACATTGGATACTTTTGTTCCTATCCGTGCTTGGACACAACCCCCTTTTCCATGTTTTTGAAAGTTTGGCTTAAAATTTTAAACAATGACTTTAACCTACTTTGTTGAAGTAGTGTTAAGGGGGATACTTAACATTACATATTAGAAAATAATACACAGGTGTGCTCACAGGTGTTAAATGCAAGCACTATCTATGTACATGTCCTTTTCTCTCATTAAAAAGTGTTTTTCTTTAAACGGCACAGAATTAAAGTTATAACTCTAAGTGGTAAATATGATGAGAAAGGTGTGAAACGTGAGACGAGGTGAGACGCAGTCTGGTGGCTTTGTCCTATCTTTTCCTCTGGCGATACAATTATAGGCTTTACCCACTGCCAATCAAACCTACCCCATAGAGGTGGAAACACGAGCGACAAAAATTGCCTCTTTTCATGGGCTTTAATTCTTAATCATTATCTTAATTAGAGAACGAGAACAAATGCGAATCTGGGAATGACTTCCGATCCCTACATTGTCCTAACCGCGCCGTATATTGTGAGTTGATGGGTTGGTTGTAGAGCGGTTGTGCGGTGTTGAGTTCCATGCGCGTGGTGGCTCACATTTCATGTCCACCCGAAATGTACGCGACATGAAATCCACACGACGTCCATTCGGGGACAAATGACGGGATATGATAACCTATAATAGTACCGGTTATTAAGCACACAAATTACAGACCCAGATATGTATAGATATTCCGCTGGCACAGTACATTCCGCGCCACTTTTCTTAAGTCTTTAGCCCTCCCACCAACACTGGCCACACGAGAGGACTTAGGTTGTTGTTTTGGGTGTTGAGTGTAGACATCTTCATTAGTCACCCCCCACCCCTTACCCCCATTCTCTTCATCCCTCCTGGCATCCCTGTGTAACACAATGAGCAAATTGCAGGAGAAATTACAGACAAGTTTGGCAAGGCGTTAGAATGAGCAGAATTCTGTGCATTCCAGAGCAGTCCCTGTGCGGGAGTCGGGTTGTGTTCAGACGGAAGCTTACAGGAGATAAGTGGGGGAAGGTTTGGGCTCGACACACTTTTCCCCTCCTCCTCACAACAGCTGGGGAAAACCTGTCCGTCGTCTGTCAATCATCTCCTCAAACAGATGGACAAACGAGACTCGCACACCTCTCAACTCCAGCCTGCCGACTGGCAAAAACCATCGCAAACACAAGTAGGAGATTCGCACGTCAGTTTCAAACGTCCCAACGCGCCCTTGCCACTTGTTTTTGGTAAAACAATGAATAATTTTGCTCAAACACGGATACGTAAATAAGAAACAACAGAGTGTGAAATTACAGTGTCAGTCTGGGCTGACATGCCGATATTGTTGCCATAACATAGCGACTGGTTTATAGTATGTTGTATTCCCGCATTCTGTCTCACATACTAGTACAAACGTGCATTGTGTTTTTCTCCTTCAGTGACATATTGTTGCCTAATTCGATCTGTTTTTCCCAATTGTTTTAGATTTGATGAAAATGTATACACATTGTATATATGACCAGAATATACCAACGTTCACTTAGAAATATATATGCCGGGGGTTTCTCTTGCATAAAAGAAGGGGTTCATTTTTCTTTGTCCCCGTTTCAAATACCGTCTCCTATCATTAAAAGTCAGCACATATCTTGCTGTGTTTTTACTCTCCAGTGATGCCAAGTGCCCAACATCTGTGTATGTATATCTGTAGGTAATTGTGATGGTCCTGTCAACACCTCTGATACTATAATCGTCTGTTTGTATCTACCGATAGCAGGGGAAGGCTACAGAAATAGCTCCAACACTTTTTGCGCATCAGTAGTACACCTAGGATTTCCCGCCATTTAGATACATGTAGCCAGTGTTGTTGTCGCACTGCGGTGGATCAAAGAAGTAAAAAAACACCTGCCCGGAAAGGTGTCCTCTCGACAGGTGATACAAGAGAGACAAACACGCGCGTGCGAGTCGTGTAACTGGGGTTTAGACCGTAAAGCACACCAAACATGGCTAGAGTGGCCGTTCGGTTAATCTCGGAGACAACTCGCACCGTGTGCAGAGACTTACCGAAGACTTACCACTCGCTTTAGAAAACACGGTCGTCCTAACCATCATTATGTAAACATGGCGCCGCCGCTTCCTCAGCAGACAGCCACCGAATGTTCCCTCTCAAGTGCAGGGATTTGTACACAATTGAGCAGGAGTCGCCTGCTCTACACAAGGGCGCGCGAGTTTATCTCGACATATTTTCAGCCCGCCGTTTGCAGAGATAACGCCCGCTCACAAATCAGGCTATCGCATCTATGCCCCATGCATCATAAGTATGTTTGCGATGCTGCGACGTTTCATCAAAAACTGAATCAGTACAACACGCTTTGTGTTTACAGATTTGTACTTCATAATCACTTCACAACAAACTACATATTTTTGACAAAGGTGTGGTCTTCAATTTGTTGAATTGAAAATGCCATCGCGTAAAATAAAACGTTCTGTAGACACTCTGGTTTTATCGCAGAAACGTTTGAGCCATATGCGCCCTTCTGTTATAGCTCTGTACTAGACTTCGCCGCCATCTTTCTATTGGAGATCTTATCCCCGGCCTCACCGTGTCAAAACGAACATCTGGATTACAATTTGTTTTCGCCATGCTGGAGTAGGTTGATAAATTGTTGTGTGCGTTCAAGTCGCGCAGGCGATACTTCTAACCTAAGCTTACTGTTGATATGCGAGTTTATCGTTAAATACCTGTAAACCTTTCCGCGCTTTCGACAACACTACACATGCCAAAAGAATTAAGCATGGGCCGTTTTCTCCCAGCTCCTGACACTTTTAGTTTGACTTTGGTGAGTTTCCAGTGTGGATTTTGTCGCGTGTGCGTGTGGGTTAAGGCTGGATTATGCGCACAACTAGAACAACATTTCAGTAAAGTACCTTTTTTTCCGTGACTGGATGGCTTTCAACTTGAGCTGTGTAAATATTGGAAGTCGCCTCCAGAATTTCAAGGGTTTTTAACACAGGCTATACTTGACTTAAGAAATCCTTTCAGAAGGGTTGTTTCGTAGAATCTTTGTTATCTAAGAACATAAGACGCCTTCTGACATTGTCTTATCGTTACCAGTGATCAAGCTATAGATGGGATAGGGGTACTTCCCGACTAATGCAGCATGAATATTCGCCCAAATCCCCGAGTCCAACTGACGAAATCGGCAAGGTTATTGTCACATCCCTTTCACAAACAACAGTCCTGAGTCGGGTATTAGGGTACCAAAGCTCAAACGGCTTCAAAATAGTGCAGTCAGCGTGTCAAGTCGGCCACTTTAGCGGGGAGAGGCGAGGGAGTAGCGGGAGAGAGAGCCCGGTAGACGGCCGCACCGTGTTCCGATGCTGCGATAGCGCGCGGGGATGGGCTGGTGTGTGGAAAACTGACTGCCACTGGAAATGGACTCTGTTTCAAGACGAAACGAAGAAGACGCCATCATACGCGTTTGCATCTGAATTGGATTATATTTTTGTGCTTCAAAGAAGAGACAACTTCTGGGTGGAGGTCGGGAGTGTCCGTGCTAGAAGAAAAGGCAACGTTTCTATGAAGAGAAAATAGGCGCCTTCAATGGTGGGTCAGACTGTGTTGATGGGTTTCAGCCGAAAACCAAAAAACTTTGCACCCCCAAAAATTTCAATTTCGGTCTAACATGTATTGTACATCCGGTATTCTGTTCTTAAAATTATACATCAATTTAGATGATATATATAATCCCGGAGTATTGTCAGTTCTTCCAAGTCATTTGTTCGCAATATTTTTATGTCGATATATTGTCAGGGTGTAGTATTATTGTGCATTCTCTTTTGAAACAGTTATTCTATCAAGAATAACAAATTGGTACTACAGTTCCTGTCTGTTGTCACGCTACTACATTTTCTCTGTTGTGTTGTGAAGATTAGGTCTGGAATCGAAAATTATAGTTTAATTTCCTTGCTCGCTAATACCCCCGTTCTACTTGACGGCGCTCTCTCTGCGACCTGAAGTTGGCCAGAGCGCGGAGAGAGCGCCGAAATCCGCGAAAAACCTGCTCAAGTGGAACCTCTCCGGCGACCTTCCTGCGCTCTCTGAGCGACCAAAAACTTAAATGTCAGCAACTTTTATGATCACTCAACGAATTACGGAAATAAGGAACGAATTTATCTCACTTTTTGTATATATATATCATTATCATAAGAAAGTTTTCTGTGTTTTATTGTTTTTTTAAGTCATTCTTATACATCCTGTATCATATTCAAATTATGAAATCAAGGGTGAAAGGCCCCTTTCCACTAGGACGGCGCTCTCTTTGCGACCTGAAATTGGCGCTCCCATGGCGACCATGGCGATCTCTCGGCGATCTCTCCGCGCTCCGGCCAATTTCAGGTCGCAGAGAGAGCGCGATGAGAGCGCCGTCACGAATATGCCGTATTGAATTCAACCAGCAATTCGTAAGAATATTCCACCAACTTAACGCAAAAAATTGCCACGGAGTATAACATAATAGACTCTACATTTATATAACGCAGACTTTCATTCTCCTTTCCCGACCTTTTCCAAGGACAGAATTTTTGTCGGTGATGCATAATACAAGGAGTATGTTTATTTAGTAAATATTTTATGCCATCCCATTTTAGAGGGCTCAACCTCGCATCAGCGCAAGGCAAAAGAAACTGACTACCCTGTCCGCTTGAAAAGAACACCACTCCCTGTCATGGTGAAATGGACACATAACGGCTCGGCTTCACCCTGCTTTCTGAAAAATACATGACTGCACGGTGACAGTGTTTGATTGCTTCCATTCTGCAGCTATAATTGTGTCCATTTTGGACCAAATCCTCAAGTAAATATTCATTGGATCCGTGCAAATAGCGATGAAAGATGTATATGTGCATTCATAATTCAACGGGACTGGGAAGAAATTTGGGCGATCGAAAGTTCACGGAACACGATGCTGAGGAGTAATATACTAGGATGGCACTCTCTCCTTGGTTGGTACAATACATTGAAACTAGAAAATACAATATAACATCGAAAAAAAGGTTTATGTATTTTCAAGGACAAAAACATTTTAAGGGTCATACTGGTTCATATTTTAGTGGTAAACTATATCGTCTTTATTACATAATTTTGTGCTGAAAGTAAATTTGCCAGTCTACTTTCCTAAAACCTCCAGGATTCTTTTAAAAATCAGTGAAAAATTGTAAAAACGGAAAATATTTTTAGTCAAACTTAACATAAATCAAAGAGACTTTTACTTCTTATCTTTACGTTTGCAACTTTGTAGGCTTTTCGCAAGAATACATGGGTATAAAAATGTAGCGAGTTTACCCTCCTTGATGTCATTCTAAAACATTAAACGGCATGAAAATAAGAATATCAAGGTTTTAATGTCAGCATTAGCGATATGGAAATATTGGACAACGGGAAAAGGAACGAAAGTGAGCCGCGTTCATCCGCTTAGTTGCTAAGGCGCCGTGTAGGTGCGTCAGTATGATGCTTGCACTGTCGCGATAAAACGTTTTCAACGGAAATATACTCCACCCAAATCCGCCCGATATGTGGCGGGATTAGACCCATCCACGCACGGTACATTCCCCTCGTCGTTAGGAAAGGACACGCAGAAAAAATTCATCTTTAGCAGCCGTACGCAGGTGCATGGAGCGCTCAGAAATGTTTACCTACGAATTATTTTTCCAGCGAAATCGGCTCCGCCATCTTTTATGTCGGGACGGAAGAACTAGGGTTATTCCCTTGGAAATTGTCCCTAACATATTCTTGTTTAAGTCCGGGTCCCTAGGATTGCTGACATGATTATTCCACAGGGAATTTTAAACAAGAAATGTTACCAAAATACTGGAAAAATCTGACACATTCCGAAACTCCTGTGCATAATGCATATACCTTCCCATAGCATTTTCGTGTGTGCTGCACCTAAACGCAATTGCGGGAATATTCTACACATTACATCGCAAACGACTACATAACTGTATACATGTAATGTGTCGTTTTGCTTTTGTACCTCTAATCCATTAATTTGACCAAATGACGCTTCGACATAATTTCATCTTCAAAAGGACTGGCCAATTACTTTCCAATTGGAACATTAAAAAAGAACGTAATTTAGCTGCGCGGTCCATTATAGATCACTCTCTTGTGTCAGGCCACCCGAGGCACTTTACGACATGAACAAATATGCATTTAGTTTTAACGACCTGACTTCATGTCGAGTATTAGGCAGCATAGAAAATGTGCTATTAGGTGGGGATTAATACACGGGAAATTGAGATCATATGGGGAGCAAGGAAGTTTTTTTTAAAACGAGAAAGTCAACTTTTTGAACACAACAACGAGGTATACATGTATATATCCTTTCATGCAATATTTTGGGAGCATAAACTCAGCATAAAGACTTGAGTATTTTCTAAATACAAAATTAAACCCCGTACTACTCAACGGTGCAAATATTCCACGACAGAAACAAGTATAATAGGATACAAATAGCAGCGACAAAAACGCTTTTTAAAGGCAGCAAATTTGTAACTGCGAATTCCATCTTACATAATAGTTGTAGGGTTCTTGTAAAACTGTAGTAAAAACGAATTATTCCAATACAGTATCTTGTTGAGCCCGCATTATTATGTAAAAGACGTCCAGAAAACTGGCATTTGAAATGTTTACACGGTTTCAAACTGTTAACGCAATTCGATATGGAAGCATAAAATATTCCGTTTCCAACTCAGAAACAACGAGTATAGTTTGGTGTTTTTGAAACACACATGAATTAAGGTTATGTGCGTTTCCTGTCCTTAAGTGTGTTACCTGGGGTAGTTAAGAACGACACACGTAAGTAGAATCTCAATAAAGGTGCTGGTCGGTGGATGAGAGGAGCTAGGCTGCGCACAAACAATGTTGTGGCGTACAAATCTGCCCGACACGGTGCGTCATGTACCGTGCGGGGTGTAACCAAGGATTGCAGAGAGCTTTGCTCTGTTGACAAACTGTGATGGCAGAGCTCCGAGGAAAATAGCACTTTTACCTGACTTATACCGTACATCAGGTGGTGGGCATTATCCAGCGTACATTACCGTGTTTAAAGGAGACTTTGGGAGAAAGCCTTAGGCTAAAAAATCAGCGCCGGACTTCTAGACCCGCTTAACTTCCCCCCTGCCAAAGGCTCGCCGCTTTGGTACCTACCTCCTAGCCTGCTCGTTTGACATTTAAAATCTAACGGATAGAAATCAAACACCCAGACAAACAGACAACTTTTAGGTTGGAAAGATTTGGGTACTTCTTTTGAAAGCAAAGAAGAAAAAGGAGAGGCAATAA
Source organism: Branchiostoma floridae x Branchiostoma japonicum (assembly GCA_013266295.2). Classification (NCBI taxonomy): domain Eukaryota; kingdom Metazoa; phylum Chordata; class Leptocardii; order Amphioxiformes; family Branchiostomatidae; genus Branchiostoma; species Branchiostoma floridae x Branchiostoma japonicum. The sequence continues at coordinate 4,331,739 of CM023837.1, read as the reverse complement.
TAGGATTTTGTGTACATGACAAGGCGCCCTCATATTGTGCTATCTTCTCAGACTTCTGAAAACCGCTATGTATTTGAAGCAAAAATGATTATTCTCGGTTCTTACATCATCTAGGTTTTATTTGTATTTCTTAAGGGCCTTAAGGGCCCTCGTGTATGGTGTTTATAATGCTATATTCGGATAAAGAAGAGATTTATATTTCTTCTAGCTCCTCATGTCGACTTCAGTTAAACCGTATGCAAACATACGTATTTCTAAACATATCTGGATCGCGCTGCAGAACGAAATTTCACAAAAATATTCACCAATCGTGTCGCTTACTTGACAGGTATGTTTGGTTCTGGGAAGATGCACACGGGATGACATTGTGGTATGGGAGGGACCGGTTTTTCCAGTGCCGTACCAATAGAGCGCATATTTTTGCACTGACATAAGTGTACTCAACCATGGTGCGTAACAGTGGCTCTTCTTTTTTTCCCGCTTGTGAAATCTACCTTCATCCCCTGCGTTCTTCCTTTAGGTGTAATCCTCTTCATAACGGAACCAATTCGTCCGCAAAAATACATAAACTACGCCGGTGTTTAACATAGGCATGCGAACGATGAAAGAAAGACCGCCGGAACCGACCAAACTCCATGTCAAATACTCCCTTCTCATATTCTGTGTACCGTAGGACTCGGCGGACGACTCGCTTGGGGAAAATTTAAGCCTCAGCCCGGGCTAAAACCCAAGCCGATTTGGGCGCCATCCTTTTCTGATCAAGTGACGAAGTTAAGGTAGACAGAGGAAGCAGTCATGGGGGTAGAAGTCCCCTTTTTTTCTGAGCGTGAGGAATTCGTGCCGCGATGCTCCCTGAAGCAATACCGTCCTACTCTAGAAACCCCTGCCCTCCCTGACCCGAGCTAGCGGAGAACAACATCCGCGCAATCCGCGTACCACTCAAACATCCAGCGGGAAAAAAAACTCCCGTGCTTTTTACCCTAAAATGTAAATATCAGGGATCTCCCTCTAGAAAGGTGTACTCTCAATTCCGCTGGATGGAAAAAATTGAAAGGGTAATGGAAAATATCTTACCCGTGGGTGATTCGGGTTCCGACTCCATCAGCGAGAATAGATGCAGTGACAGACAGTCGGGGAGAGAGAGTGCGGGTCGCAGTATTTGAATTAGGCTCCTTAAGCCCCCATAAAAGTGGCTGATTTTTTATGTATGTTTCATATGTCGTACTCACAGATAAGGCGATGTTTCCATGCTATCGATGGGCATTATTTTTGAACGCTTGTGACGGCGTTGTGCATTTTTTTCGTTTGCTTTTTCATTAATGGAACCCGAAGTCGCATCTCTTCTAAACCTACCTTAATAAAAGATCTAACTAACCCATTTAAATAAAATTTCAACCTTAAATACATGAATAATATGTGCATGAATGTCTTCCTTATCGAAACAGTTCTGTTAAACTTAAAATCTGACGATGCAAAATTAAAATGATATAACATTTAAACACCTAACTTGTTTTGATAATGTTGTATATATACATATCCATGTCGCGCGCGCCCTTGTGTGTGTACGGATTTGAAGTAGGTAGTTTATAAAACGAATAAAGCATCTAATTTCTGAGTTGAATGTATGCACCATAAGTCCTAGGTGATGTGTATGATACATTCTTCTCGAGTGTGAGTAATACGAGGATCTTTAGAAGAGGGGCGTTTCGGCGGTTTGCAAGCGGAGTTATTCACATTGTAGGACGGATAACACCCCATCATGGCGGATCAACCGACCGGGATATCTCCCCATCTCTTTTCTCTAGGATCCGCCAGGAGAAAGATATCCCTCGGATCAAAATTATAAATCTCTCGGATCAACGTTTTCTCCACAATTACAGTTTGGCGTGTCTATCTCCGTTAGAACTCGATCGATGTGACAGAAAACATTCTGTATTTGTACAGAAACACGTGGATGAGATGGGAGAGAGGGAGACAAATAAATGGGGAAGTCGAGATGGTTTGAAAGCACTTTGACGTGGGAATCACCACGCACACATAGAGGAGAAATGTGATGGATTTCTGAGCTGAGTGCCAAAGGAAATATTTTTTCTGGACGGAATGGCACAAGAAGCGGTGCGAGTGTGAGTGAATGCTTGTGGTGTTTCAAAGAGGTTCTTTGCTTCACGCAAGGGGATTTGGGCTGGGTGGATGTGGAAGTGGTAAGTCTCAGTCACGTTCAGGAAATGACCGGGGACATCAAGTCACGCGAAGACGCGTTAGGACAGGGGCGGACGATGCACAGGGGGAACTCAAGGTGCGCAGGAGTAACGGTGCACATTCTCAAACTCATCATACATTCAGAAAGGTCGGTAAAGTTTGGAGCTCCGGTCTTGAACCTGGATGAGAACGGTCGATGTGCCCGAAACACCCGACTTACGGACCCCGTAATAATCTAAATCCCGCGACATGAAACGAATATCCCCGCAATAGCATTTGGCAGAAAGGACGTAATATCAGATAATATACACGTGCAGTTTCGCAAACCAACGGGATGATCTACTTGGAGGATGCTTGGCCCCCAGGGTCACTCTCATATCCCGTTCCATCGGCGGTAATTCTTGCTGAAATTCGCGGCAAATCTCGGCCCTTTCTCGGGGCACTTGAGCTAGCGAGAAAGGTGACCCCAGAGGGGGAACACTAATGGAGATATTAACAGGGAAACGTGTACTCCAAATTGAATCAGACATGATTTGATTGATGTAATTTTTAAATGGACTGCTCATCTCCGAGGTATGAATAATTTAAGGCGACCCTAAGTGACAGAAATATTGCTCTGAATATTTCAACACCGGGGGAACTAAGTGTTTCGGGTCAGAGAGCGCGCCCTATCCTAAAGTTGGCTCCAAACTTTTTTTGAGAACTGTAGCCAATGTGCTCTCCGTTAAGAAACCGTCGCATATTTTTGCCGCCATCGGCAGTGCCAAGGGGGAACAGGGATTCTCTCCCTGAAGCGAAGGGGTAAAAAGAAAACGATCGATATCTTGACACACTCGCGCAGCTTGTGAGAAATTTTCCCGGCGAAAACTTCATCCATCACGCAAATCCTTCTGTACCCGCTCTAATTGAAATTAACAAGAAATCTGGAGCGAAATTAGCGCGCCGCTTCATGACACAGGAGGCGAAATCGACATTAAGAAAGGAACATCGATCAAGCAGGCTATAATATGCAAATTGACGAGCCGGGATGGGTGGGGATCAACGTGTCCATTTCCTGCGTCCAAACGTCACCCCGAGGAATTGTCGAAAAGGGGGTATTTAGACGAAGTGGTCAATCTAGGCGAAAGGAAGATGTGCTTTTAAGTAACGAGAGAGATAGATGGACGATTTGGAGGCAGGAGGGATCAGGTAGTCCATCTTCCCTGGAATAGAGCCCTGCTTAATCCAGCCTACAGCGGACTGGAAAGAATGGCTCCCGACAACTTAGTGTCACCAGGTCACAAATACCACCTAGATGGGCAGCCGGGAGGACCACACAAAAAACTAGGACATGGAAAGTCCCCCATATGTCCTCAAGATGGCTATCTACCTGTCGTCTTTTGTTCTGAGCTCTTTGATTGACAGAGGAAGATTCTTAAGTTCCATTATGGTCAGCTCCTCGCCTGTCACCCAGCCAGATTCCCCTCCCGCCATTTATTTCTCCCCCCCCCCCCTGAATACAGGCTTTAAGTCCTTATCGACGGTGGTGATTCCAGTCTGTTGCCATCAGTGTTTTTTATCTGGTCTCACAAATTGGGTGGGCCGTAACGTGCATTCATAGTCAGGTGAGATGGCCTGGTGTGATAAAGCCGCCGGTGTAATGGACCCCGCGACCTCCTGCTGCAGAAAGGGGCGCAAGTGGCGCATCTTCCGGGGATGAAGCGGCCTAATCATATATTCCACGTCTATGGTTTAATCATGGACCTTGTTAGCGGGGTCTGTGGACCGTAGAGGACACAGGCAGGACGCCCTTGACAGAAGGGCAACTTGTTTTATGAAATGATTCGGCTGTGATTGTATGTGCGAACTTCTGTCAGAACTCACACCAAATCACGCGAGAGTTCAACCACCCCTTTTCTCAACCTGGACAAGGAAAATGAAACATGATAGTTTTAGAAATTTTAAAAGTCCTTGAAACTTTGAATCTAAAATCGAGCGAATTTTATGATGATAATTGCACGATACAAAAGTTCTCGGTCTGATGAACTATTTTAGTCCCCTCGCAAATATCGATTTCAGAGCTCCCATTATGTCCTCTCGGGCGAGTTTACGACTACTTTGCCGATAAAGTTATGTGTAGCCATTTTCCCTGACACCTTGTCGACCCTGTGTAGCTCAATCAAACGTAGGAGTTTAACTCCTTTCACGAGTTTTACAATCAGGGGTGACCTCCCGTGCCAAGTTTCGCTGATGCAACCTAAACAATTCCTGCCTCCTCACTTAATGACTTGGGCGACTGTGTGATGGTATCGAAGAGAGTTTGGAACTTGAACCGTTGCCGGGTTCAGTGTCAATTAGGCGTTGGAAAGACTGCATAGCAAACCCTGACCTCAACTTCAACAGGGCAAGCGGGATTTTCGACTGTCTAGAGCTGGTTATCGACCTTTGAAAGTTACCGGTGGGGGGCTGGTGGTGTCGTGCCGCCTGGGGGGAGGGGGGTTTACTGAGGCGGATGTGATGTTTAGCTGTTTGACAATGAACTTCTTAAGGTACGGAAGGTGGTGTAGGTGGTGTGAACTTATCTTTGGTACCGGACGGGGGTGGCTTAAGGAACTGTTACCCAAGGACACTGTATCTAGTAGGGGAGAAGGAAGGAGAGAAAGATGACAGAAGTATATATCATAGAGAACTATTCTTGTCACCTGCTGTATTTTTTTCTTGATGTGAGAAGGAACGATATAGCCTGGTCTGGAGCGGCGGAAATTGGTTTGTGACAGATAGGTGGTTGTGGTGCGATGTCGTTTCCACCTGGTAGTGTTAATGTTGTGGGAGTTGAGGAGCTAGAGGCGTCAGGTACTCGCACGAAATGGGCGGCCGCGCGCCGAGGCGACTCCCTCCTCCTACCAGTCTTAATTATAAGAGCTGCGGAGCGATCGAAGCCCGTCCGGACGCTAAACCGATCGACCCGTGAGCTCTCTCTCCTCCCCGCCCTCTCTCCGTTTTGATAGCGCCCACTTTGTACAGCTTGCCCCGACGGCGCCTCGCGTCCCGCCGAAGGCCTGTCAGTAGAGCGAGCGGCGCTCGTCCATCATTCCTTATCAGGGCTTCTTGTGTAAGATAGGAAATTGGACTATAGTCTAACTTGGCATAAGCATCATCACAACCCGAGGATTTTAGGGGCTCCCAAAGTTGATACCGAAAATTATTTTCCGCGCGAGCCTTGGAAAACCCCCCGTCACATCCAAGCTTACAGAAGCCGCCCGACTGAAAGTAAATAAACCTTAGCCCGACTTTATTTCCCGCCTGTTTATATCTTAGCCGTCACTGTTTCAAAGTCGAGCTAAGGCCTGATAGGGGACAATTTAGGCGTATAATACTCCAGCCTTCCACACCCCTAGTCTCTATAAGGTACTACGGCTATTGGGTATATCCAAGTAGCTTAAAATCTGAAGAACTTTCATCCTACTGTATGCATAGTGCGGTTGCCTATAGCTCGATATAGTCTCGGTAGTCTCTTCCTAATTCCAAAGTTCTTTATCGTGAAACTCGCGATCACTGTATCATTACCGTACCCTAATGCCGGGTTTTGCCTCTAATTTGGGGCTTTGTTAATTTTTCCCGCGCCGTTCGTTTTGTGATGAGCTTAGCTCCAAATTCAATCTATCTTTATTTGGCACCTCTTGCCGCTCAGCGCCCGAAATCTCTCCACTCGATTGTTTTCCGAGATTGCCCGGGAAAATTAAAGAAAATCGCTGATGCGGGCTGAAATTGACATATGGCGTAGACCGGGCTTGTCTCTTACCGGAATCTTCCAACTGTCAATTTACGGGCATTCCCATCAAAATGAAATAGATACGCTCGTGTAATATCCGCAATATCCAGCATTTTGCACGCGGTAATCGAAATCGGTAAAACGATACTTCAATTTGGAAAAGCGGCTCATGCATCGTAGAGTAACCCTCCTAAATCTCTTGAATAATACAATCAATTTCGGCAACAAGAAAAGCGGCGCAGTCCAGATATCAAAAGAAAGGAATCGTTGAGAATCAAACGAAGTTCAGAAAATGAGTGGTGGTGAAAGATTCATGTGGACTGATATGAAGGCCCCAGTCAGACGTATTTTCGGCGACGGCACAGCGCTCTTCACCTTCATGTTTGGTTAATGCCGCCAACTTGAGGAGGCAGGACACGTTTGTTGTGCAAAAATGGTAATTTCAACCTAATCCTCTCATTTCGCTGGCTCCTGAAAGGGCTAACGTAGTGCTCTCTAGAGAACGTTATGGCCATAATGGTTTTCTCTTATTTTATGTGCTCATTTGCAAGGTTAGTTATCTTTCTAAAATAGCGCAACCGCATTTATTGGAGTGCGCGGGGGCCGGGCTGAGTCGAGTCGGTGCAGAGGGAAGGTTTGACGCAGGTGCCCTTGTGTTCTTTGAAGCGCCGCGTGGATTTGTGGGTAAATTCTCGCTAGCTTGGTTACCTCTTTGTAATAAACCGTAGCAGCTTTCACGAATGAATATTCCTGCGGACTTCAAACGCGTCCAGATCTTACCTACACCGAGAAGGAAATAAGGCAAGGGGAAAAGACTTTAAATGCGGGTGGTGGCGTGGGTCCTTCTTTGAGCCCGCCGCGCGCCTCGCAATTAAAATGGACGCTTATTGGGTTAAGCGCACAAGAACTCGCTCAAAACCCTGAAATCGAAGTCTTGCTCCCGGCAAAATTTCCTGGTTAGCGCCCAGGAAATGCGTGGAGAAAAGCCGTATCGCTTTGCCGTCTAAGCCCACCTAAGACTTGGCAAGAGCTTTGCTTGATCCTGCGACCTACTCGAAGAAAGACGCCGCGGACGACGTGAAAGAGTCGACATTAGAAGTCCTGTACACCACACACCTGCCCCCCTCCCCACCCCTACCAAACTCCAGATCCGTTACATTTCCAAAGTTCGGTGTGGCCCTGTCCCCATGGCCGTGTGTGGAGCCCCGGAACCTTGTGGTCCTGAGGAGTGTGATTCTCAATGTAAACACAGGGATTGAGAGATGTTACCGCAGTTCGGATGAAAGCAAACGGCCCCCTCTTAATCCTAATACCTCATTCCTAGAAGCTGCTCCGTAAGAGACACTAATATCCCCGTTTGAGAATGCATTAGTCGGAAAGGCCATCCCACCACCATGGTAATGCCAGTAGAGTCGAAAGCGTACGTATAGCGTTAATACATAAAGTATCATGCTAATACCGAAAATCCTTAAAAAGCATGCTAGCGTGAGACCTTCCTCTGTCAGAGAGTCAGAACTTACCAAGCGTCATACCAGCGAGGGGTATTAAGGAAAAACATCTCAACAAAATCCCCGTTATTTTGGTTCCTCTGACACACCGAGTTTCACCGGGGTAACAAAAACACGTCATGTCGCGACTCAAAAGTGTTTTTCCAAAGTCAAAACTCTTTGGCACAAACCGTAATATTTTCCGAGAAAGCACAAGAAGAGTCCGACCGACCGGTTCAAATGTACGTTTTCTTACATAACAATTCAAGTTGGGAGGTTGGAGTTTATATGTATAACGGAAAATATCTGCGATGTACACATACAGAATATCCACAAATATATGAAATATACAATGTTGCATGTCTAAAAAGAAATACTGTAAACTACATCGCTGTTATTATAATAGAACAACCGGTTCCTCAAAGCTTTACTGAATGTATTTTCAAAGAATTTTATCCCCATCACTAAGTAGCTATCATTATTATCATTATTCAATACAAATATTTCCGTGTATACTCTCTCTATATGCTAATGCTATACAAATATTGAGAAACAGATTTGACAATACACAGGGATAATATATAACATATTACACTGTCGGGGGAATATTTTCACATAGTAACGCCGAAGATATGACCACACTACCGCAAATTTCAATTCTCAAAAAGTTTTTAGAAATGAAATATTTTCGTAACAGACGGAAATCACAAGTAATCTGGATTCTTCAAAAATGTAAAATACATGTGTAAAAAATCAGCGTAAAAATCATTAAAACATTCCAATGTTTCCTTCTTGTTTTGAAATCTGTCAATTTTCGCATTTTTCTGTTGCGTTCGATGAGGATGATTTAAAAAAATATTAAGATGATTTCACATAACTTTGATCTTTTCCACACATAAGGCTAGAATTATTTTTAGATTTGAATTCATCGCCAAAAGCAAAAGTTTTTGTAAAAATTACATATGTAACTAAAATTAAAATACTTATGCCTGAGAAATTGAACGATATAATAAAATTGAGTGATCGAGTTACTTGTAAATGTGATAGTCAAAACGAAATTTATCCTTACATTCCTTAGATTGTTGTTGAACTGACTTTCTGTCAAACAACACATGAAAAAAATAATAAACTGTGTACAAGTATATTGTCTATACTTAAAGGCGAAGGGAGGGGCATCGTAACCTCTACCAGGCTTCAGAAGCGGCTGGAAAGAGTAGAAATTGGCCAAATGTAGACAGCTGTACATATAACATGCCAGGGGAGTTGGTCCGCCGAAGGAGTACTGTACTCCTTTAGCTAACCAACTTCCTAGCCTGGCATGTTATCTGTCTATTTGGCCAATTTCTTTTTCCTGCCGCTTCTGAAGTCTGGTAGAGGCTAGGGGCATTGGTGCACTCTAGCACTATCTATACTTACGACATTATGTTAGTGACTGGTTTCATTTTGTTTAGTTATTGATGCATGTTAATTGGCGCCTGTATAACTTAAGTGCAGTGTGATTTTGTCCTTTGTCTATTTTTTTGTCATATATGATATTAGAAAATATATATACAAGCTAGACAGTCAGCCAATGGTCAACTTGTGCATGGTATACTGAGAAATAGCGTAGTATGAAATTAGCTGGTTCGCAACTTTGTTCAACAACAACGAAATAATTGTTATTCAGTGGCAGACACATTCTTTACCGCAACTTAAAACTGCCTTGATTTATTTGACGGAATTCTTTGTAAACGTGGCGAGGGTAATTTGAAAGGGTAGGGGAGCCAGTCAACCGTCAACCACATCCTGACACAACCCTTTATTTCAGCTAATTACACAAGCTCTGAAACTGGCACCCTTTGTTATTGAAATGTAATGGTACGAAAACAATTCGAGATATTCTACACGGTCCCGATTTCTTGTTTACTCGTCAAAATCTACAAGAAAAATGTCTGTTGCCATTCTTTTTAACACGTTTTTGTTATTTGTTTATAATCATCATAATTTACATTATTTCCTAATGCTAGAGATAAATATGTTTCTGTTGCGGCATTCTAAAACTATTTCCACAAAGGTAGGCGGATGAATATTTTCAGCTATGTGTACATTGTATTTTTAATAACTATGACGACGATGTTTACAGAACTATTTGAATGTCAGTAGGCGTAGGGATAATACTGGTAAACAGATACGTGGTCTAACAATAAACCGGACCATCGTTATCAGTGTCCTTTCATTCTCTTATCCTCGGAAGTCTTCAAGAATGTGGACATGTGTGCTGGGACCACCTAGGAACATATCCTCTGTATTTCTCAAAAGTCTTGCAACCTAGCAATCATCTTTACATATTATGATGTATTATTTTGTGTGAAACACGACTAAACAACGTAGGTGTGCTTTCTATGACATAATTTTCTACATTTTTGTTTGTCAAGAATCTGATCATGAGACCTTTATACCACTAGCTTAGCCTTGGGGAACATGGACAAATATTTTAACCTCAAGGCAGACACTATACATGTACCCCCCCTCCCATCTCTTTCAAAGGGTTTGTTTTCAAAAATTCCATACATCATACTTGGAATACACTAAAACTTTTAAATAAGTGGTAAACAACAACTCGAAAATATTGCAAATAACCCCTGCTGGCTACCGTTTGGGCTATCCCTGGTTTAAGTATAGAATGTAGAGAAAGTGAAGAAATTTCAGCTCATTTCTTCCAGCAAATTTGACCCCAAAGAGGCGTAACCAATGTTCCCAACTTGTAAATTTTTCAACTAACTTAAAAACTATTTAATTTTTCAAGAATTAAATTTTATAGAATTTCTTTGTGGGTTAGATTTTTTTATTTAGGTTTGTACATTTCGTCATAATCTTATCACAAACAATGGTGGTTCTATAACTCAAAATAGTCAGACACCGCAACAAAACGTAATCCCCAAGAAATAGCGGAGGTGCTGTCTACCTCACAGGTCAGCGGGGCAATACGGGTTCTTACACTAACCAAAAACCCCCTTTCTTAAGCAACTTAAGATGCGGCTAGTTTAAGCCAGGAAGGCGTGCAATGTAAACCATTATCTCTGTGGTCAGACTTAAGGGACTGCCAAGGCCCTGACCATGCCTCCACCTGTCACTATTTCCTCGTGTCTAAACTTCCCGAGTCTTCTCTCTCTCTCAGAGTTAATCCGTCCGCACAAACGCACAACTCCCAGTCCGCTTCACGGCTTTGATGTCCAGTCTGTGTGGTCTTGTGTTCGTCCAGACTTGATTCAATTTGGTGGGTGAATGCGCTCGGACTTAGGGGGAAAATTCGACTTCTTAACGCCCAACGAAGGAGTGGACAGTCAAAAACAACAGGCGGATTATTGGCAGGATTGGAAGGGAATTAGCTCCGGACAAAGCAACTCACCACCGCACAATAGTGTGAGAAATTAACACTCCGTGGTCTATCAGAAAAGGTGGACTTTTTACTTGCATAGAAAGGATAGGGGTGTGACTTAAAACTGAAGCCTTGCCCATGCGGGTAGGCGGAGGTGTGTATGTGAAGACATGGGGGAGGGCGCGTTTGAAGTACATACTGATATACAACGTGTGGTAACATTAGGATTGTTCGCGCTAAAACATCGCCTCACTGCGCAAAATGACAATACTATGTCAAAATTTCACAAGTCTGTATAACATCACATTCAGACAATAGTATATATACACTTGCAGAGTTGTATTTAAAACGTGTTATATGAAACACCTCGGGCGAACATTCTTGAACGAGACAAACCAGGTGTTTTAGAAAGGTAAGGTCGTCTCACCTGGCTTGATGTCGTCGGTGCGGGGGACGCAGGGGGACTCGGCTCCGCCTTCCAGCGAGGTCGGCCCGAGGGAGTCTTCGTCCGAGGCGCTGGGGGTGATCGGGCGGGCGGTGCCGTCGGGGGTCCCGCCGAGGCCTGCTGCCGCGGCCGTGGTCATGTTGAGCGCTGCGTGGTGCGGCTTCACGTCACTGCCAGACGCCATCCAGTCCTGCGGCTGAGACAGAAACATCTTATGTCAGTTCGAACAGACGAATAATCTTAAACCTGCAGGTAAAACTATACTTATTGACAGTTCCGCTCTGTTAGTGCTTCTGGCCGGATACTAACATCCAAACATATGGAGAAAACATGGGCCGCTTAAGTTAATAACCTGTGTGGCGTAATTCAAGATATTACGAACAATGGGGAGTAGGCGTAGGTTTGATGCTACAGGCAGGAAGAACAAAATAAGTGCGTTTGGTGTGATTTATCGGTGTTGGAATCGTCACGACCGAAGAAAGAGAAAATTGACCCTGTAATTAGACTGATTATCATGAGGGGCGGACAAATTATACTAGACAGGTACACAGTGACAACCACGGAGGTAAAACAGACACGGGGAGGACTGTAGCCTCTGGCGCTGCACTCTTATCAAGTTCTTGGCACCAAAACTGCGTGAAACAAGCAGCCTAAACAAATTTCTCTAAGCTGTCGACAGTTCTGTTAACATGGCCACAACTAGTACTAGTGCCACAATTATACCAAGTAGTGCATGTTCTAAACTATAGTTTGTGTTATGATATTATTTTCTGTAGTTATTAAAGGCCAGACCTGTACAGTAGTTAGTATTGGCAATTTTTACACTTCATTTGAGCCACAAATGCACCAGAAAAGAAGTAGCAATAGAGAAGGCTATTTAGACCATTGGCCAGGTATCCCCTAGTCCAACGCCAACATTCCTATGCGATGTGGTCTCAATTATGTCACAATCCCTCCGCGATACAGTCGCACTCGTTATTGCAATTATACATGTACAAAAGGTCCGATCAGAGAGCTGTTTGTTATCAGTCCAGACCACCAGAACAAGTCCCAAATTGCCTGCACGCACTAGCTTGGGGATACCCTCTTCTTCCTGTCCGGCTTAAAACACAGGGTGTCTGCCGGTAGATCGTCTGACTCGAACCCGTATCGAGTTTTTCAACTAACCCTCACAGTCCCTGCCGCACGGGCGCTTTCTGGCCATGTGGTGGGGGAAGGGAAAGGGAAGAAATTTAAACAAGAGTGCAAAATACCGTGCTTCTGTGGTACACGAAGACAGGGTAGGGTCGGAGAAAAAACACAGAGTCCATCCTCACCAAATCCACACGTCCCGCTTCCAAATATAACGTCACTGACAGAGGGCTACTATAGCAGTACTGTCCAACGTACACGACTTGAATATCCTTGTAACTACTGCAAATTTGTCGTGTACAGTGTTCCTGTAGGCTGCAGACCGCAGGTGTGGGGAATACCAGGCGTAAGTATGGACAACACCACTTGAAACACGCAGAGTAAACGAACTACAAGCACTCGGATCAGCTCTGTTTGGCCAAGAAAAAGGAGCACAGTGTAATATCAATTAGAACCGGGGGCTCGCCCAAATAAGCAGTCTTTATTAACCACTATGCACCTGTAGTAGACAGGGAAAACACCGAGTTAATCCACTCAGAAAGTTACACTGGGCTCCAGAGCCCCTAGATATCCTTACAGGGGAATCCCTATTCAACCTTATTAGATTATGACCAGGGTTTTAACTCGCCGAAATCTGGCGACTTTTCCTTCAGTAACCAGTGTAAAATCTCGGGATTTCACCCTTCTATTTCTTGCCCACGAGGGTCGTATGTACAAGACGAGGCTTTTATACACACATCCCTAGCTTTCCAAACGTTTTACAGAGTGGTAGTCCGGTGTTTAAAAGTATACTATCCACACAAGTCAAGGCAACAGTGGAGGAAAGGCCGGGACTTAGTTGGGGTCTAGGATGCTCGATAAAGGAGCGTATAGTAATTAACTTCCCTTAATCTCTCTGATCCTGCCCTAAGACACCGGTAGGCTAGTCTATCACGAGATTTCTTAAAATACATACATCTGATCTCGGTGGGATTGCGATGGGGCTCATGAAAATATCGAACCAAGCACGTGTTCTTTTGATATCAAAGGGTTTGGCTGGGTCTGTCCACATGTGCGGCCGGCTTGTGGGTCTTTGGACATATCCCTTGTAGTCGGGCACATCAAAACATCGCCATAGCGGAAAATTAAAAAGGTGGCCTTTAATGTGTTCCTACGACTAATTACGGAATTATCCGGAACTGTGTCAACCCCGACGCATGCGCACTGGAGGTGGCAGCAGGTGCATTTGGCGCATGTGCAAAACCACTAAGTGTTTTATGCGTGTTTTGTGGTATCTAGAACGTCTTTTCAGTAATTTACCTTTTTTTACTGGAGGGGAAGAAAGAAAAGTGCGGACCTCTAGAAAAAAAGGGCCCCAAAATACTGACCCAGAACCTACATCTGCTTGAAGATTACAAGTGACTACTCCCGTGTCCAAATTTCAGTATTTGTTTGACCGAGTTGTTTTCACATCTGGTCAGTCGACAGTATTTTGTTTTAAGAATACGGCGGGGTGTTGACTAAAGGACAATAGCGTTTCTGAACAAAAAGAAACTGAATTGCGGGCGAGGTGTATATAGACAGAATAACTAACAGTTACATTTCTTCATTGAATTTGAGAATAAAAACACTCATATTTACTTGCATATTTGATATATTAGCCACAAATTAATGGTTTGGAAATGTTGTGTAATATAGTTGACTGCCTGTTTGCTTATATAAAAAGATTTATAAATAATACTAATATTATACAAACTTAAACCTCACAGACGCTGAACCAAAAAGAGAATCTTCACAAGCTGTATCCATGCTGTATAGTTACTGCTTCGGAAAAATAAGCACATTTGATTTCCAACGCCTTGAAAAAGTAACTGGGCTGAAATCGACTTCCTGACTAACAGGTGCAGTCGCCATTCTGTCGTTCATGACGTCATTTGCAAACGATATGGTATAATTGTAATCAGACTGGTATTCAGGGATCCTGATAGGGTGCTTGTGATAAAACGCTTCTTCATGAAGATACAAATGCTAAGAATATATAGGTCACGGGTTAGGAACATTTCATCTGTGAGGGATTAGATGAGGCTGGTTTTAAAACAGATGTAAAGTTTCGTCTTGTTGGCCTCTTCTGGACGAATCTATTCGAGTCTGTATTGTTGTTGTTGTTGTTGTTGTTGTTGTTGTTTGAAGCCCTTGATCTTGGAAACAGTAGATTTTGGGTCTGGACCCAGGTAGAGATTAATGAATTCTCGTAAGCATATTTTAATGTTGTGAGATAGATGGTAGAGGCAAGGCAGTCATCCTCAATTAAGTGAAACATGATGTTTTTTTCAAATAGCTAGTGGTAGTGCAATATTGCTTCACCACTATACTGCTCGCGTTTTCCGCCAAGCACACCGGGTAACCTCTACACTTCTCGGTAAGTGTGTTGGGTTCTTTCACGTGCAGAGGTTGGACGTCTGAGGCTAGCACATGAAGCCCCTTCCTACACGGCGCCACCGGCTTTATGTCCCCATCCGAAAGGAGTAATGCAGCTTCTAAAACCGTGCCCAAACGGGGTTCGAATGTCAAGATACTCAACCTTGGTAGAGGTTAGCGCACTTTGTCCTATTTTCTTACGTTTCACAGCACTAGTTTTACAACTTAAAAAAAAAACTACAACCTTGACTAAAAACACAAGTACAACTCCCCCAGGTCAGACATGTAACATTGTACCTGTGGCAGTGACCAGGTATACCTGTACAACACCTGTACAACACCACCGACGTTTGAAAAATGAAGATTGATGACATTTTAATCGTCCGCTTGTCCACAACACAACCTACACGTGTCAACCCATGTTTGCTCCTCTAGTTTACAAACAATCAATTAATAAACCAAACTATTAGCATCAACGGTTTTATTACCTTAACAATTGGCATGAAATGTAATTAATAATCTAGCAATATTAATATTTGATATCATTGGTAAATTGTGATTGGTTATATGCTGTTTTTATTTGTTTTTGTTATTTTTTCGTCAAGTTGTGTTTGAGCTAGCCCTGCGGCAAGGGTACGGCTTCTAAAGTTCTGAACGCTATCTACACACAAAGTTCATTCATCATATAGACATTTGGTCCCTTCCAACATAATCCCATCACAAAGGGCAACAATTTGGCGGGAACAATGCCGCTCCGCGGGACGGTTTTGTTGTCAGGTAGCACACCTGCGGTGTCGCCAGACACACGGGTAATGGCTCCGATTGGCCAGGATTTAATTCGATAATTGCGAGAAGTGCGATCGCCGCTAACGTTGATGTTGATTTCATAAAAGTGACATGTCATTATGTAATGGAGCCGACGGCTCGGAAATGACACCTGTGATGCCCAGAAAAAAAACAGTGTATCATATTTTATTTAAGATCAATGTTTGTGTATAGTTTGCCGGCTGATTCCGCGCCAGTGAGTGAATGATACGTTCTGACTGGTGACTGGTTTGGGGAGATAACTTTGCCATTGTGATTGTGAACCGAACAGAACTAACTAACGCTAGCACATCAAATGAATGTGTAGATTGTATTTCTACAATAGGTCCAGTCGTTAAATATGTTTACCCACTGGAAATATCAATTAAAATCTACCTTCTCGCTTACTCTCGATAATAACATTAAACCACCAATTTACTAATTTTCACATAAAAATCGAGGTAAATACAAGAGCAGCTTTGACAAAAACAAAAAAGGAACTTTTGAATGAGCTTTGGTTTGATTATTTCTGGGTAACCTTCACCGAGGTATGCAAGGTCGTTTTTTAAAGGTCAGACCCCTCAATATGTCGAACAGACAGAAAAGAAGTAATGATTTTAGCCATAGCTTAAAAAGCGCAATGCGGGGAAAATCTACAACACACTAGGACCCAATCCAAAGTATATCATCATGGTGAGTTTCTGAGTTTTACCAATGTTAACGTCGTGTGTTTAAGACACCAAAACAACCTTGCCAAGTCGTACCATCAAAGGAAAGGTGAAATATGCGGCACATTCACACTGAAAATCCCAAAATTGAAGTCGGTTTTACGTCCGATCCGAATTATATTGTGCGCAAAATACCCATAATTTCAACAGCCATTACTCTGGTATCCATACGTAAGAAACGGACTACAGAACACCCAGCCACGCTTTCACACAGCATAAAGAACTGGCCGAGAAGATCAAACCAGACAACTATCCTTTATCAGTAGAAATCCCGACAAAATACTTGCCGACAATCATGACTTGGTCCCACACGCCCTTTGTCGTTTTTACCAGACGATATTAATCTTCTCTTACCTTGACACTTCTACTTCGCGACCTACAAGCGTCAAGCAAGATCATAATTGTCTCTTTTATTTTTTTCAGTGTCGTTGTTGTGAAGTATTTACTATATAAAAATCATCCCGAGAACAAATGTTTGATGTATAGTGTGTATGCAAAGTGTCAGACAGTTTCAGATATAATACTGGGCAAAACTCGGTTCTCTTCGTCGGCTGTCATCGTTTCACTTCGGCTCTTCGTATACCGACGGCTCCTTCGGTTTCTACCCTACCCTTCGGACAGGTCATGAAGTGAACAATAACTTCAACAGAACTATTGCACTTTTGTATGCCATCCAGGACTCATGGCAATTAATACATTTTTGTTTCACATCGCTTTTTTGTATGTGCCAGAACAAAGAAAAAAATCTTAATCATAAATGATGTAATGAAAAGTCGTAACGTGTTTCCTATTTCGTCACTGGCCAAAGATAGTTAGTGGATGCTACCTGAAACGTCTGACCGTTTTCGAAATTTATATCAAGTTGCTTGAGTAACTGTTACCTAAATGTTTCCTATTCTTTTGCTGTACACGAAACTTTATAATCACAAGCAGATACAAAGAAAATAATCAGTCTTCCTAAAAATCTCACTACTACTGCGGGTGAATTGCAGTCGTCTATACAATTCTGCAGCATTAGGCAGTAGACATGACGTTCCAACATTGAGGTCTACCGATATGTACCTGGCCTGGGATAAACGACATGTGTTTGGTCGTGTACAGTCAATTTGTGGCTTCCCAGATTTTACCAGTCAAGGAGGGGATTTCAGTAATTGGCTCATCCCTAACCTTTCCAAGTTTAAAGTCATTTCCGCTCCCACAACCTGATTTCAGACTAATATTTATGACAGAGGACAAGAAATCAAATTTTGGGGCAGGGAAATGTTTATAATTATTGAGATCTAGAGAGCAAACAAAAATCACCATACTAGCTTGAGTTCCTGTCCTGTGATCACCCAACACAATGATACCATACACATAAATACCACCAAGTACCTGTGGCTTACCTGTGCTTTAGATAATGACTACCTTACCGCTTACATAGGAGAAGTTAGAATGTTGAAAAATCCAATCATCAAGTCAAGAACAGAAGGAATTTGACAGAGAGATCGCACTCTATTGATTTTGACCGGAAAAATCCCGACCAAAGGCGAGCCGACAATTCACCAATTTTCTTTAAGCATAATACGCGCGGAGAAACCAGTTATTAGTCCGATCGGAACGTTCTGTCTTGGTAAGCCCGCGGAGGTCGTAATTTCTTCTTGGCACGACAGGCAGAGCCCAGGTGATTAGAACGTGTCAAAGGGATGGTTTCTGATTGATTCATTTCGTGTTTGTCGCCTTGTATGGATCGACACATTACACAAACATGTAATCAGCTCAGCCCGAGATGTCACAGGTCCCGCCTGGTGACACCTTCGCTTTCAATACAGGTATTAGGGCACACAATACAGGGGGGCTTTTATTCATGATATCATCGAATTTCTGGCGACACCCGCGCGCCGAGCGCCACGTATGTAAACGGCTTAGAGTTCAAGTGTCAAACCGGGGAGCACAATATGTCTCTGATACGTACATTGTGATTTATAGCGAGTTTTTAGTGACGATTTATGATATATATCAACTGATTTATGACTTTGAAATTTAACATCATCCTTACGGATGAGAAAGTGTAAAAATGAAGTAGGGCTGTTACAGAAAAAAAGAAGATCTATTATCACCAACTTACATACATAGTAAGGACGAAAAAACATATACATAAGGTTGTTCTTTCTCTAAAATGATAAAAAATAAATGTTAAACTACCTTACATGGTTGTGTTTTACGGTGGGGCATATAAACGGGATATTGCACCGATTATAAAGTTGTATAATTGTTCCCCATATTCTGGTAATATAATCCAGAATAGCACTGAACATAATCTTAATGTAGCTGTTCTGTGAACATATTAAACAGCAGGAACCATAGGACAATAACTGTACTATCTTCAAACAAGGTGGTCCTGTGGTAGTAGAATTAAAGTTGTCATGTGCAATAAAAGAACAATGAGCATCACATTCTGGTAAATAAATGTTATCTATTTCTATCCACATTGCAGTTGTCCACACCGATGGTTAGAGTTTTAAATTTACCTCATCGCGATGCCACTTAAGTAACAAGCCCAGTAACATACTGAAAATATCTATTGTAATAATGGCGATTTTTTTTCGGCCATTGTATGATGTACCTGTGACTAAAGAAGAACTGGTGAAATATTTCCATCAATACGCACAGGACGTCTCGCATGTACTCTAAATGCACGACCAGCGTACTCGGGGCCAAAGGGCCTGTTCAGATCATACTGCCCTTTTCCCAATGAAGATGCCCCTAAAGCTGGCCATAACGCGCAATTGATCAAGATATATAGATTCAGCGGGCTTAAAACGCCATGCATCTCCCAGGAAATCCCTTGTAGACCGGAGAGGACACTACCGGGTTTAGAGGGGCTGAGGCGCGCGATCCCTCCGCACACGGCATCTTAACCACCACAAATGAAGAGTAAAGGAGAGTCGAGAAAATACAATTTAGATTTATTCGTGGGGAAATCCTCGCCAGGGCCGGCGATTTCATGGCCTGATGAGTCGTCCGTGTATCTTTATGCTCGGGATGTCTTGACTGATCTGTTTTAATTTGGCTGGCGTTTCCTCGATGGAAGCTCCGGGATTTTTCCGAAGCCATGGCGGCACATCACCGAGCACGGCGTCATGTGCCTACCGAGCCGTGTGCTGTTCATGTTGTACACGAGTAAAATTTAACGTCAAGAAGTCCCCGTATTGTAAGAGTAATAATGATAGATATGATGTTTTGCGTAACAAGCTATCCACATTTCTCGAATCAAGGTCATTAGTTATCACGAGACTCAATGCCACAAACAAATTTGAATATATCTTTAAATACAATAACTCACATATTGCAAAAATAGGTAAATATATAAAAGACTGCCTCGTTATAAGAAAAAATATCGAAACTCATGATTAGTCCCACCCGATTGTAACACTATATCAAAGACTTATACTAGCCCCTGCTGTTTTAGTAATTAGGATTTTAAAGTTTTATTCTATACCGTTTTTTGCTCAATAGTTGTTGCCATACTTTGTACCATGTACAATTGTCGTGCAATTAAGTTCTTCTATATCACCTTCCTGTGATACTAGAATTATGTGTCATTCAGACTACACACTACATTTACACATCTATAGATTATGGTGCTCACATAAAATAATGATAAAAAGAAAATGAAATAGCGTTGGTATAATCAAACACATAATTACTGACGTTAGCAAAATTGCTCATTTTTCCGCGGTGTTTAGTTTTTTGCATCAATTATCTCTAGTTCATCTGTGTAAATAATGTTTTGTTTGATCAATTTAGTCTTTTAATTTTGTATATTGTATAATCCATGCGGCTGGAATATCTCGGTCTCAGTAATATAATTTGTAACTGTCATTATTCTATGAATATTATTCGCAATGTCTAAAAGCTACAATAACCAGACAACGTTATATGTTAGGAAGCTAGCGCCACAAGATGAGCGCTTCATCCAATATTGTCTGGCAGAAATCACGCCGGATATTTTACTGCAATTTTAGAGTTTTGATACCTTAAGACCTTTATCGTGTTCATCATCTATAATAGGTGACCACGCCATATTTTCCCGCCAATTACTGGCAATTACTGGTAGACGCTGAACTATAATTTTAACCATCTCTCCTTGTACCTTGATTTATCCCAAACTGCAATAAGATCGTCAATTAAATATTCGAAACGGAAAGCCGTTAACGGTTACTGAACCATACGAGTGGCATGAATTCTAAAGCAGGGGAGATATGTACGGTTCTATGTCGTTCGCTCCAAGTTTACAAGTTGATTACCATGTTTTTTTTTCTGACTTGTTATGGGTACTTTCTTCTGATGGGGCTCAGCTTAAGCGTCGCGACTTTGTTGTCTCCGCTCCCTTTGTCAAGACCGAACCCTGTCTCAAAAGGGGGCTAAAATATCACGCAAATAAAGTATTCCAACAATGGTATAATTGTGGGGATCATGGGTAGAAACTAATGGCGGGAAAGTGGACGTTAATTGTGCAAATAAACAGGAACAGTCGGCTGACGTGGCTGTAGAATTTAAAGATTACCGCCCAAGTTAGGACGACTCCGGTTGGAGTAATAAGATACGGGGGCTGACGCCCAAGGTAAACTATGACTAAACTATCCCAAAACTTCGGCTGACTCCCTCTCTCCGGCTCACGGCCCTAATTGGCCCATCTGCATGAGAATGTGTCCTCGCTGCAGGTGTTCGTGACGAATAAAGATGTTCCTCGGGAGGAGGTTAAGCCGGGGCCCGAGGACCCGCCGGCGGAGCCCCCGGTCCTTCCGGCACTACTCAAGCAGAAAAGACGATTGCGGAGTGAACCCAAGCAGAAGACCTGTCAAAAGTCGGGGGTACATTTAGGGGTCGTGTGGCCGTGTAATGACCAACACTCATCATTACGTGCAGTGAACTTTCCAAACTTCTGACAGAAAAGTCTGACAAAGAGCAGGTGTGTCCCCGCCTAGTCCGTCACTTCCACCTTGTGCACTTCTTATCTCTGTCCCCATCTCTACCTGTGCTCATCACCGACAATAACCCGTCTTTTGTGCCCGGGCAATGTGCCCTCAGAGGAATCCAGTTGTACGTACACGTTTGATTAAACTCACAGACAAGAAGAGTACGTCTAGTCTTACCCACCTCCACATAAATCACAACACACCCTCATGAACAAAAGAAGTAATAACCGTAAATTAGCCGCTATCTATACGGTATCATATCAAAAACTCACTGAAGTCTAATATTACGATTTAGTTTGTGATACCTCTACACACTGTTCTTTTCTTTTCAAGATGGCGGCCCTTTGGCAGTCTGTCGTCTGATATTTTTTACGTCTGACCTACACTGGCAATTACATGTGTCTTGTCAGTGTCAACTGAGACAAGTACACTTCGGGGGTGACATCTGTTTAAATTCAGGTGACATCAAGGGCAGGTAAGAAGAATCAAATCACCTGAGAGCGGCATGATAAATGTGTCCCTCCAGGTGTGACCATCTTTATCTCTTCCCCCTATCTATCCGCGGCGACACCCTTTCTTATTGAACATGTACTGATAAAAAAAAACGCCTTGAAAAAAAAATGCCGATAGCGCCGTGAGATAACTGATGTACCAAGTTTATCAGGATTTAGATGAGTGGTGGAAAACAAGCTTATCGTGCTTATATCAGACCCGTGGAGGTCTTGATGGATAAGTTCAGAATATGAAGTTAGCACAGAAAGAAAGGGCTCTGAGGTTGTACGGTAAGCTTTGCCTATCCCAAAAGAAACAGAAGGCCAAGGTAAAACAGCGGAGTAAAGCTTTTAGCGTAACTCTACCTAAAGAAGCCCGGAGGCACACTCCCACCTCTCCGTAACAAAGCCGAGCTCGCACCCGTAGGTAGGTGGAGAGATTGCCGGGGAGATTTGAAGTAACTCCTTTGTAAACTGGCAAGTAAGCGAAAATAAGAGTCACCTATTGAAGGACGTCCTCTGGCAATTTGTTGGGTCTCTGCGTTTTCACCACCGATGGAAAGTAATACCCTGGCGTTATGTTTTGCGGTGTGTGCCGCTGTTGTTTTGGGTAATAACTAGTACATGTTAACTGAGTATTGTCTATATTCTTCTATTTTCATACAAGTCAATGTACATAATACAAAAAAATCTGCGAAATGCGCTATCATACTAAACTCTGCATTTACAGTAATTCTGTGTTTATAGTATCATTTGTTTATTGATTGATCGTGAAATCTCAAGTATATGGCAAGTCTGCCCGCAAGATATAATAAATCCAGAGTATAAAACTTCAGGACTTAATTGTTCATCAACACTATCAACACCAGACTGATGAGAAGTTTATTTTAATAGACTATATAAGATTGAAGTTATTAAGATTTACATTCACATTGTTTCTGCGACTTTTCACGCGTCTTCATGAGGATAATATAATTGCACCAATATAGAGTAGAAGAGTTGCACTACTATATGTATAATTTTAGCTAGAACGTTGAACAGTCGTATCCTGCCGAACTGCACATCATGCCATATAGTCAGGATACCAGTTAGCCCAGGGATGATATGATCATGGACCGTGAATTAATTTTGAAAATCGCGATATATAAGTTATGAGTCAATTTTTAGTCGTATCAATGGATTGAATTTGTGCTACTCCTTGTTGTTAATTTTTGGGTTTAAGTTTTCCGTACAGTATAGAGAAGAATATTTTCTTGTGGGACGAAGGAAAAACTTAGCCTTTACCATGCTTCGGGAGGCGGCTGGAAAGAGTAGAAATTGGCCAAATAGACAGATAACACACCAGGGGAGTTGGTCTAGAGTTTACCGCATCATTTCTACTCTTTCCAGCCGCCCAAAGCCTGGTAGAGGCTAGGAAAAACTGAGATATCTACCCAAGGGTGCGCCGTCCAGCGGCCGTACATGAAGGCTGGTACGAGCTGGGGGACGAGATTATACCTCTGCATTCCTAGCTGTCAGACTGACCTGGGAACGAGCTCAGCCGCCGTGCTCTGCAAACGACAATCAGGTGCATGTGTCACGTGACTTGGTTTTCTTAGATTTTCTTTATGTAACCATCATTGTGTTCGTTCAAGAGAAATTCAAGGAGGCCAATGTTTTAATCTAAGCAAGAGCAAGGCGGACAGACTCAGGAATTTTAGCTAGTTTTCTGACCAATGGAAGCAGAAGAAATTGGGAACGAGAAGACTGAAGAGCAAGGAAAGGCATATAGAATATTCAACGTTGTAGTTGTGATGACAGACAACAATGCAACATTTTCCCTAGGATTATTTTTTTTAGAATGTAAGTTTATGTAAGATGGTTTTCAGAGAAATTATGTACCAGTGTGCTGTATTGTTTGAATCGGGTGTGTATGTGTGAACATGAAAGGGAACTGGGAGTATCTCTACGGTCCAACCCTCAACTAACTTACAGAAAAATTAGTTTAACATCTAGCCATTTCATTGGCCCGCGGCTATTTTGTGGTTATTTGGTTGCAAAATTAGAAACCCCGTTCACTTCATATTTGACACCTTTTAGAGGTGGCATAGGGAACAAACAACCTTTCTGTTGACAGGCTTTCATAACACAAACTAAACGGTTTTATTTTCTGCAAAAAGAGAAGTTGTGCCTTTTATTTATTTCTTCCTATTTCGGTACTGCAAAACTGTTTGAGTGGACACCCTAAACCATTTAAGAACGCTTCTTTAATGGTTTTATTCCAAAGTTGCACTTCTGCCAAAAGCAAAACAAGCAGAAGTAAAATAAAAAGACAACATTTTACATGTACTTGCAAAATTGATTCAAGCCCCAGTCATAGAGATCAAAATGTTAATAAAAAAATCTGCTTTCTATAAGTATAAAAAAAAAACTACAGGCATAACATGTATTCTAACACCACCTCAGTAGCTACCCTTTGTTTTGAGATAAACCCGTCTTTATTATTTCTAGACTTGTTTACGACGTAAATTGGAACACCGTTCGGCCGTAAGTCACTCCTACACCCCGGGAGAGAGAGTAGACCGTACTCAATTTTGCGGGGATCAGAGAGTAGATCCTACTTTTCTAGACCTAACCTATCTTTCTGTGTAGCACAGAAGGGTCAAGGAAGCTATCTGATCGCACTCGGAGCTGATTAATTTCACACAAAATCCACAGCCCTCGATTGATTTCCTTGTCTGGGGATCAAGAATGGATTAGTTGGCCGAAGACGCCTCCAGAACATGAAAGGCGATGAACAATCTACACACATGTCCCTACACGATATTGTACAGCCGTTATTTTACGTAATCTTCACCCAGATGTAGCTACAGTTCTTCACTGTGTCTTGTACCATTTCATGTTGATCAGTCAATAAAAAAGATGCAGGTTTCAGCTCAGTGTTACAGGCTTTTACACTTCTTTTTAGTGGACCCCATTTTTGCCTCTTCTTCTCGCCCTAGGAAGAAGTATAGATAGCCTCAAGAACCTACATCTGCTTGGAGATTAATTTTACAGTAGACGTAGTTTTCAAGATGACTAAGTTCAAGAAAACTAGACTGATCATTTTTTCCATAAAAGTGACTGCAGTGACAGTCACTGTGGCTAAGACCTCACTGCTACTGTGGATGCTTTTCTTTTAAACTTACTTCCTAAGTGGTCTATAATCCAAGTGGCTGTGAGCTTTCCAAGAAGCGACCATGTAAACCACAAAAGTACGTAGTGTCTGCAAAGCAGAGGGCAAAGAGTAAGCTTGGGTCGGAAAAATTTAGGGGGTGAATCACTTATGAGGTAAATGTAGTAATGACCGCACATTCCTGTCTGGAGTACCACCTCCCCCCCCCCATATGCCGTTAAAATATTAACTAATTTACATATATCAGTTTGGAAACAAAATAATGTTTCATGACAGATTATTCGACTTATAATGAATATGGAAGTTATCGCCCATAAGCATCTATGGAAGTTGTCCGAACTTATTGGGGTACCGGTGGGGAGGGGGGGGTCGTCTTCTCTATGAATAAAGTTTTATTAATAAAGAATAAAGAATAAACTATCATACAACTAACTAGTACGTCTATGTGCGTTTTCTGCATTTCCAATAAGCGTATGAACGTAAACGCGCAGAAACGAGATCGACAATACGCTGTCCCGAACACTCGTGTGGACATGTCCTTGGTGCTGAACGTGCTTTCAGCTGTGTATCAAGCAATGTTCTACACTGTTTTTCTTTCTGAGTCTCACAATTTGCATACCTTCGTCGCGTGTGGAAACACAAAACAGGCCTGTAAATTGAATTTGCTGTAGATATTCATCACATAATTGGATTATTAAAAGTTAAAAATATATCTGTACGTCGAGAATACTTTTCACACAAATGAGAGGAGAGTCCGGCCAACTCGCGTGACCGGCCTATTCTGTCCTGTAGATATCGTTCCAGCCATCTGTCAATCATAAAGCCACAATGGGGGTTTTGTGTGTATTGTCTCAGCCTGTGTATGGGGACTTTATATTGCGGTTTGTTTTTGTGACTGTTACACAAAGATGTTTCTCTTTCTAACGTTCTGGGCAAGTATAGAACGATTCCTTTTTCTCTGTCTGGAGTAGAAGGTTAACTAACGCCCCCATGCGGCCAGCAATGTTCAACTTCACCTTCTTTCATGTCTCCAGGTGTTCAATGTCTTTACTAAACAAGTACGATCCTTATCATTTTATCCCCGGAGACTTATCCATCCCCTCCAATCTCTAGAAAAAGTAGTTAAACAGGAATAATTTACGACGTATTGTTTTCATAACCCTGTGGTCTGACAGATATATTGACATGTGACCTGTGATGAGCCTTTCTCTTACAAAACGCATAAATATCGTCTGATTTCCTCAGGCATCCTCGAGCACTTCCCGCCAAAATTCATGAACGTAAACAAAGCTTCATCTCATGTTAACTGACGGCTTGTATTGTAGCAACAGCCTGTGTATCGTGTGCGTTGTTGAGTTATTTCCAAATTCGCGTGCTTAGATCAAGCCACGGGATATCATAATGAACTTACATATTACACCTGCCAGCTCCAATAACAATATACAAGATATCATATTTCACTTAAAAATGGAAGGAATTTCTTACTAGAAATCCCTCAAAGCTCGTGCCTTTTTGTTGCATTTGCACTTTAATACCTATGATGAATTGGAACACGAGGTGTAACCTTCTAAGGCACGATATGTCAGAGGTTTTCACTTGTAACTTAGTAAATGTCAACATGATTTTAAACCTCTGGTACGATTAGCGACAGTTTAAAATGAAAATATTGCTAGATATAGCCGGGGAAAAGGCCCATAAAACCAACACGTTCTTGTCTTTAATCATTGTAGAAATGGGGCTGTGGAAAGGGCCGTTTGACCAGGCTACCATAGTCCAAAAAATGCTTATATATGCATTCACACTGTTTGCCAACTGTTGAACTGAAATGTCATGTTGAAAGAAAGGTTGACTTGAAAAGGTGATTTTGATGTGACTGTCATGATGTCTACCAACAATATTTAGATGTTAATATGTTCACAAATATTCGTTATATCAAAATTAGGTACCATCGTTGGGATATTTCAAGACGTTTTCACAGAAGTGTATAGGAATGTGCATCGTGTTGAATATGAATAAGACCTAGGGAGTTGTGCTGTGTATACAATGTGGTAGGTTGTAGGAAAAGGGAAGTCATTGATGAATAAAAGTAAGTATATATTTAGTCTCATATTTTGCTCTCGATGTTTTTTTACCCTACAAAAATGAAAGGCGGGCGGGAAAAAAATTCTCGCGGGCGATTTTGACACATTTGGGTTGTAGCGTAGTTTACTAGCCTGTAACACATAAAAAACTACTTTTCAAGTTCTCATGCCTAAGTTATGTAAGAGCATTTAATCATATATCTAAAAACACTTCATTTTAAATATTTACCACATTTTCCTTCCAAATGAATGAAATCGAAATCCTAAAATGTAAAATCAACTGAAACAAGCCTAAAAAACATCAACAAGGTCATAGATGGACTAACTGAAACGCACAAACTCCAAACTAGCCCCAAATGGTAACTTACGATATCCCGTTTTACCACTCCAAGCGATCAATGATAAAGAATTCTATCTTCATTTGCCGCTCTACTCAAATCAATTTTATGAGCAGGAAGGAATAGAGCATAAGAATAATAAATCAGCCTTCAATATTTCCCTGTAGAGTTTTACTTTCTAAAAAGAGCGTAATCTGTCGTTCTTACCTGTGCGTTGTGGTGTAAGACTAGAGTTGTGAAGTGAGGAGAGCTGGACTCTGGTGTGCTCGCCGCTGTAGCCGCTGGTCACCCGCTGATGACAGTCTATCCCGCCCGGTCGTCAGACGTCTAAAGCCTGCAATGAGCAACCCCAAATAGAACCAGTCAGAAAAACATTGAATTCTTATCCCAGAGCCACGGACGGGATTATGACGGGGTACTCTCCCCTTATACCCGGTATATCCTGATTTCGCGTCACATGTTATGAGAAAGCTAGGCCGGATTTACACGCCATAAGCTAGCCGGCATTCTCCCTCAGCGAAGTTGATTATCTCCCGACGAGACTTTATTATTTAGGCCCGGGATTTCACGATATCAAGGAAGAATATATCTTTGTGATACCCTCCTCTATTTTCCTAAGCTGGGGGACTACGGGGGATCCGAGGCTTGGCTCCGGAGAGACTATGTGAATCACAATAGGCCAAAGTTGCGCCGAAGCCGTTTAGACGGGACCATTTTTCTTCATTACGTACAGACAATCCTGTACATTATGTTTCTACCCAGCTAACACACCCCTAACGGGTGTACCATTCATGTTGTTGTTATATCCTGAACTTCGGGGTCTTTTTTTGTTTGTTCTGTGGACAAACACGACTAAAGTCGCCCGATTATACCGAAAATCTACCCAGACACGCCAGGTCTCTATACCCAACACAGCTAGCAGAACGTGTCGTTATATAACTAAGTATCGAGCGGTGACTACGTAATCTGTATCTACAACAGCTTGTTAACATTTATCACCATCATGCAGGGACAGTAAAGGCGGTTAATCATCGTAAAACCATCAACTTTTCGTATCGGAAAAAGTTCCGATACGAGCGCGGCACGCAGGTGTCAGGAAGCGAGCCGGAATGCTGTGGGATTATCGTGCGATTATTATGATTAACAAATCATTTCGGTTTGGATCGAACGTTAGCAGAAGATGAATTTTACTATGCGATGTGCCTGCGATGGTCTCTATTCGACCTCTATAATAACACGCACAAGAAACAATACCCAATATAATTAATGTAAACATACTGAACTATAGAAAAATTGAGTTGGCCGACGCAACAATATTTTTTTTTCAAATTCTGAAAACACTGCCGTCTCAATGTATTTTTTTTCTATATAAAAATGTAAAAGAAGACGCTCAAACCTTGAGTCGCAAGCCTTAGGAAGTTCAGCCAACTTGAATATAACCTCTCTCCAGGCGAGTTTAAGGAATACTTATATACTTAATGCAAAACTAACACTACTGGATTTCTATCGGAAGAAAAGTCTTTGAAGAAGATAAGGATGGGAAAAGGCCGTCTTCAATATGGCATCACAGTGGGTATTACTGTTCGTGCGAGACAGATACACCTGTCTGACACGTAAGCTATAAGAACAGACGGACTTGTGCTACCTTGGTGCTGAGCTTAAACTAATCTGACCATTTTTGTCTTTTATCTTAACCATCTGTGTTAGTGTTCTGGTATACCTACGTTAAGTATCCCCAGTTGAAGTTGAGTTCTCAACTCAATTCTGTACTCAGATTATTTCCCAAATACCTTCGAAAAGTTGCCTTCCGGGTAGCTTTTTTTAATCAGAGAAACGAACGAAACAACTGACGTCAAAACCGTAACACGTTAGTCAGTGTTTATGGTAGGTAAAACAAGTGACATGCCACCAAAGTCGCAGATGACAAAACATGCACGTTTGAGAAGTAAACAGCCAAGCAGGTGGGTCTGCATTGTTACGACAGGTGTGTGACATTGTCACTATAGTTTTCCATATACTAAAGAACTCCTTCGCAAGTTGTATTCTACACGAAACTGGTGCTATTAATGTGCATGAAGACACACTGTTTAAATTGGCTTTACGTAGAGCTTTGGTTGGAGTTTCGACGAATAACAATTAATGTCTTCGTTTTTCTCGTGCTTTCAGTGCAGGACAGCGAATTCCAGAGCGCGGACGGGCCCCATATTTCACGAGGCCTTGTCTCATACGACTAGGATCTAGTCGCATCAGTGAAGTTTTCCGTGCGTGAAATTTATCCACGCCTACGAGGATACCCGAAGTTCAAGTCAGCTTACGTTGTAGGAGAGAACTATTTCCCGGTAATCCGACTTGGTCCCGTTATTTATTTCGCTAACGGTTGTAGGGAGATGGGCCACGGCGGCTGATGAATGCACCACGTCCAAAAACCAACCAAGGATGGCGGAGAAAGAATGGCGGGCCTTCTGAAAAAGCAAACAAGAAGAATCGGTAGGGACAAGGCGATTTTTCAACAGCTCAGGTGCGCTGTGTGTTTACAAGAAGCCAGGTGCGCGCATCTATTCCAAACGGCATCTTCTGTAATACGGACGATCCTAGGAAAGAAAGCGGCGAGTCTCATCCTTAAATCTTTAAACACGAGCAAGCACAGAGAGTGTCTCATGGATAGAACCAAGAAAATCTAGGAAAATATTTGCCCTAAACCGTCTCTCATTTGTGCTAACACCTGCGGAATCACGAGAGGGAAACAGTTCCCTAGACAATAGAGACACAGGGATTTTAAAGATCACTGATCAAACGATCGAGGCTTCTCTCTCAAAGCTACAGGACTTGGAAGTAGGTACAGGACCCGGCGAGTCGGGTGACTCTCAGATCACGACACAAGCGCTATCAGCTAACTTAACGTTCGAAGCGGAAACTTTTACTTTAGGAGAAGATATGTTGAACTTTAGAGCGAAGTAGGGAGGCGTGATCGGTGCTTTAACAGATAACACCAGGTGTCTTCTCGCTAGTGGAGCACAGACTCTGGCAGACATCTTGGGCTGCTGAAAAAAAAATTCAAATTTTTCCCGCAGCCCATGCAAGGAGTCTGATAGAGGCTACATGAACTGACGCTATCGCAGAAAGGCGACTCACTCTTAGACTACTCATCTGTCTGGTCTTTGCTATAACTTTCTTTTAACATAAAGTTGGCTGAACGCAATAATGGAGGTAAATTGCAATGTTTCTTATTCTTCTTATCGATTTAAAATCACTGGTTTGTTTAGGCGGTAACGTTACAGTCAAATAACCTTCTTATGAAAATAACATTTGCCACGGGTTCACTGTTGAACATTCCCCTGTCGATATCTTTCTTTCCTCATCTATTCCTTCATCATTCTTTCTTTCTCTTCCCGTTGTCTTGTCCGTTGACCTTGACATCTTTCCTCCTCCGAGCACCACAGACAGATCGCTTCCTGACACACACATGACACATCTCTCCAAGTCTTCATCCTTGAACGCTGTCAACACTCTGTAAGCCGCTTTCCCAATTAACCGTGGCCACCATCTCCCAACACCGCAAAAATATCACGTCGTTACTTTGTTTCTCACCGCCGTGGCTCCAGACGACGACAGAGAAGAACAGCGTGCTGCACTATAATAGTCAACGTAGCGGTCAAGTTTAACCAACTAATTGGCTCCCTCCCTACGTTCAAAACCCCTCCTCACAGCGGGAGCTTGATCTATCGTGCTCTGGACTGATTTTAGAAATGCTTGTTAGTGTGTTAATTTGTGGCAGCGGGTTTTAACGTGCTTTATCGTGACATTCACCGCAGCACAGGTGTGCAGTGGGACTGGAAGTGGTGATGGAGGCAGCGGTAAAAGAACCGCCATGATGGGTCGAATCTCGATCCCATGAAAATATGACGTCACCATCTCGTCCCCTGCGTACTATGCGTCTGTAGTAAGTTCTCCCTGGGGGGTGTCTTCGGAATACATACCACAAGGATGAAGACGACTTATTTATGTACAAGCCCACACACGGAGGACAGAAATGACGCCAAAAGGACACATAACACCGCTTGGTTAATTATGTGGTTAAGTTAATTAAGGCAAATAATAATTAACCTGCGGTGAACATTGAAGGGGCGGAAGCTAATTACAATACAGAAAGATGCTCTTTTTGTTTGTGAAAGAAAGGAAGATTAAAATATTATGTTGAATCTCTTCAGAACAACCTGGTATGTTACATCTTAGTGAATACGTACTTTAAAATATCGACCCAACACAACTCTATACTACAATATCACAAGACTGGAAATAATGGCAAAAGAAGTCAAATAATATTTCATTTTTCTATACTAGGACTTGACTTTCGAACAGTTGCGTATACATGTACAAGAATGGCCCATGCATTTCAAGATATTAATTCCAGTAGCAAATTGGATATAGATTCATATATATTCTGTTACTCTTGTTTATTTATCTACACACAAGATAAATTAGCGATGTTTGGAGTAATGGAGAATGTTCATTCCAAACAAAATATCATATAAAAACTTTTCATTTTAGCTATCAACAATTCCCTTGAATATGTCTTTGATATACTTCATTGCGTCACCTCAACTATATTAAATTAAAAGGATTTAGTCTACTTTATTTCACTGCTTGCTTCTTGTCAGTTGTTCTCGTTCTCCATCCCTTTAGACAGTGTTTATAGAGTTTGTGGTAAGACAGCGCTAGCGGAAATAATTGGCGGATCGACCCACGTTTCCGCGGCCCCTATAGCTCCCAACGTGAGGTCATACCGCATACTTTAAGACACTCGTAATGCTGTAATTACACCAAACAATCGTGCGGAAACAATGCCTGATCGTTCAACCCTAGCCCGGAGCCAGGAAACTTCAGGTGAAAGGACTTTGTCCAGGTAAATTCTTCCGCGGGGGAACGTTTGTTGTGAGGCTTGAAATAGCACCTGTATTTGCAGGCTACGGCGCCGCCACAGTCGTCGTAGGTCGTCGTACGATTTTTGATGCCGTAGAATTATCAAGCAACTCTGACAGAACCAAATGCAACTGCCGACAAGGGTCTAAGACAGCCTTTTCCGTAACAAGACAGCTGAATTGCATGCGGGACACGTGCACGAAGTATGTTACTGGGCCCTTCGTGCAGGTAAAATTGCAGGTAAAATTACAGAATCTTCTGATGTCTAGCTACCTGTACCTATCCTGCACTGGTCCTTAATGAAACCAGTCTGCTACAGTAGTTACTTGTGGTCAGTAGCGGCTTTAAAAAGTTACATTGACTTCTCCAGAGAAGCAGCCAGATTACAAAAATACTGCGAGAAACATTTTCAGAACAGTACTAGTGTTGTTTATTTAATGAAAGGTAAAGAAAATGAGCGGTGCAGGTAGAATTTATCTGGTGAAAGCTAGGGTAATGTTACCTGCACCGGGGTAGGTACTAGTATGCAGAAAAAAATATTTCGAGCCCTGGCTTGTCAAAGAGAAAACAGTGAAACATTTGTGTTGAGACACGGGATAACAAACAACAGAGTACGTCGTAATTCGCTCCCTGCACAACTCCGATGGCTGCTGTTGATAACACATTCTCAACATGACAGGGACAGCCGTCTGCGTTACGTTATGATTAAACTATATTACATAATCATACTGATGATATCAAAGCGCTTCGCTGTTATGTGAAATATGAAACATTAAAAGCCTCAGGTAAACGTTATCTGCGATTTCACAATGGTATCATAATGAGTGTGTGTTATGCTTTGTTCTATTGTGTCTTTTTTACGACTATTGACACAGCGTTGTCAATGTTATCAAACTATATATCAGGATACACATGATGGCATTTAGATATGGGATAAGGTGTGTATATAGGGGGTTGGGTGGAGAAAAGACGCGTATAAAAAGCGTCACAAACACGGGTACAACACTGAACCGAACCCTACATCTGTT
Source organism: Branchiostoma floridae x Branchiostoma japonicum (assembly GCA_013266295.2). NCBI lineage: Eukaryota > Metazoa > Chordata > Leptocardii > Amphioxiformes > Branchiostomatidae > Branchiostoma > Branchiostoma floridae x Branchiostoma japonicum. The sequence continues at coordinate 4,298,466 of CM023837.1, read as the reverse complement.
TGTACATTTAGAGCTATTTTATTCAGTACCTTAGAATTGGGGAAAATTTGCAGATTAACGTTATATATTCTTTAATTTTAAAATTCTTCTAAAATGGATATACAGAGTGGTCTAACTATCGTACTTCGTGTATTCAGTTCATACTTAATTTCATTTGTAGGTTTACGAGGCGGCAGATTTTCCGGGCCCTTTTTTTCAAAGATATTTATCTATGAGTTCTAGTTTTGAACCACCTGGTCGCATTACAGATGAAACTGATAAGAACAGCGATACTTCCGTACCTGTGACAATAAACAGGTGACAATAAACAGCCCTCACTATTAACCAAACAAAAGATCTACTATTCGGTTCTAATTCAACGCACTGCCTAGTCTTGGCAATATTTCTTTAATGTTACCATAAAACCAAAGTGACATTATAAAACTCACATAACAGCCAGTTATAATATGCTCTTTTGAATAAACGTGAAGTTTTTATTATTTGCTTGTCATTTTATTTAGCCTTATTTGTAGCATACACGTCAAATGACAACATTGCTAGCCTGCATTGTCTGGGAGCCTACATATAGAAATACAAGGGAACGGGCTTGTAGAAGTCTTTGTACATTGTAATACGTTTTAACAAGGCATTTGAACTTAATAGTTTTACCATCTAAATCTCAAACGTAAGACTTAGTTATTCAAGAACACCCAGCTAGACGTACTGATGTTGATTAATCAGATCAAAAGGCGTTATAAGTTACAACATACCGTTACACCACAGCGCTTTTTTCGCGAAGTTCGCCAAAATGGCGGCTATACCAATTATACGGTCAAAAAAGAAGTACAACATTTCGATGGAAAAATAATGCCAGTCGCTGCAACATGAAATGGTTTTGTGTTCGTTAATTTCTACGTTCTGTGTCTACATTTGGGTAACTTTGAAAGAATTCACACGTACAGAGTTGAACAGTTTAACGAATTTTGACACACCGTTTTCCGACCACAACAAAAGAGTTAAAACTACGTTTCGCTCGGCTGAATAATTGGTTTAACGGGCGCAAACCTTATTGGATTTCTCTTGTCGAAAACCGGAACAAAAACCTTGTTAAGGTAAAACCCTAAAAGCAGATAGGACAATTGAAGCAAACTCAATTTCGATCGTTCTACAGACCCAGTGTATGAGTACGTGCGGTTTAGTGGTCTTTATATTTTAAGGGTTTTACCACAATTTGAAGTAAAGAAGTTGCAAAAAAATCAATAACGTTGGCAATATATGATATGAAAAATCTGAATCAGACATGCTGATCATATAATTACTTTTACATCAAGTACCATGTACCAATTATGAAGCTATGTGTCATATAAATCCAATTTTTGGTCGCTCAACGGCCTCCATTTAGTGCAAAGGGCTCCACCTAAAATGTAAACTCTGTTAACTTGTTGATCTTTACTGCGATTAGCACGATTTCTGAGTTCTGCTGTCCATTATACTTCACAGGTGTACTTGTCAATAATCATCCTGAAGGGATTTACACAAATAAACCTAATTTCCTACCATTCCCAAGGTCAACTACAGAGCATATTGCACAAAAACGTTAATGGTGTAAATACGGTCCCATAGTCGATTTTTGCATTATTGAATACTACAGTCTTCGAATTCGCTATGATCATCATAGAATAATAGAATGGCTAACTGGCATATGGTGTCTATATAAACTAAAGGTAATGCAAAATATTACTTGTAGTGAATATCTATCTAATTTTCTATAAAGATACCAACAAATCTAATTGTCTATAAAAATTCCACCAAAATGTCTTTAACTACGTTTCGCAAAAACACGCGTGAAACACAGGCCGAGCCTGATTCTTACATCTGCGTGAGGATTAGCCATTTACCCGTTCATTATTGTCAGTTCTTTGCAAAAATGAGAGCCCAGTTGTAAACCTGTCGTGGCATGGTGAGTATGGTCCGTTTACATACGCCGTGCGATCGTCGTACGATCGCAAACTGAAGGGCATTCATGGGATAGTCGTGCAAAAATCAGCTGTATTTTCTGAAAAAGCTGTCTTAGTTTCTTGTCGACGGTTGGCTCTGTCTTGTACGACATCAAAATCGTACGACAGCCTACGACGAATGTGACCGCGCCAGAAATGCTATCTCTTTCAATTCAAAACCCCCCAACCCCCCTCTCTCTCAAACACACACACACACACACACCATCCTCATGCATAAACCAACAAGCCCACCTTCCCTCTAAACCCACAACCATTCTGTTATTTCATTACAGGGATAAATACGACCAACAATGACTAATTCTTCTGGATTTTCCTTCGCATTGACGAAGTTAGCCCGGCCTTCTTCCATTGTTTACCGGGATATTGCGCTTTAGTAAACAATCTCCCAACGGTTACCAACACAAACGCGAGGTGTTTTTAGTCTTTCCTTCTAAACTTTTGGACTAAATGTCAATCCTTTCTAAAATCCTGGATGTGCCATGCCCGGTCATTCTTTCACATCCTGAATGTCTTAACTATAAATATGATAAGTGCAATATCAGTAAATGAAGAGTATTTTTCCTGACATGCCATCACGTTGTTAAGGTTTCTAATAGCGTGACTTGTACACCTGCGTTGTTTATCTGTACAGGTTCCCACCCACTCTAGAAGATACACACCATTGAGGTGCGATACAAAGGTAACTCGGGCAGGGTGAATGGAGAGATTACCGCCGGCCCGACGTCAGGAACAAGGAAAATAAACAGTCGGTATAGAGGCAGGTGGGTGTGGTGGAACAGTATCTGTACACCGTGTGAAAATATATACCATACTGACGGACTGTATGAAGTAGCTATGGGGGAGGGGGGCTGGGTCAACACTACCGATGCGGGAACTTGAAATGTCGTGCAAAAACAGGAAATTGAGGGAAACCCTCTGTCATACACGTTCTTCTTTCAAACAATGATGTTTAATCCTTGTTTCAACCCAACAGTTTGCTCTTTTGATTTACGGAACTATCTAGAACGGTATACAAACAAAAAATTCTTATCTAAGTTATACAATAACACCATTAACGTTATATCGACATAATGTGATATTTCTTGCACAACGATTATCAATGATTATGAAGAGATTATCAAAGAAACAAAGACACGAGAAACCTGAGGTAAAAGGAATGTGAAGGATAACACTATTGTTGCCTTGGTAACAGCCACACCCACTTTAGCGCTATTGTGACGTTTACCTATCAGCCGTTATTCTTTAAAAAATGTTGGAAGGAAGGATCGTGGATTTACAACTTTTTTTTCTGTTTTGGGAGTTGTGTATCATATCAGAGAAGTAGTTTTCCCTCCTAAATTCTGCTTGGAAAGTATCCAAAGCGTACTCTCCAAGCTGAGGCCTATTTTTGCCGTGTTTTGGGGCATTTTTATCGGGCTTTCTTATTTGTACAGGTATCTTTTTTTCGCCAGCCAAACGAGTGGCGTATTGGACACTGCCTGGCCAATTTGGTACTGTCTTGCCAATTTGATACTGTCAAGGATCCTTGATACTGTATTGCAGCCACCACAAGATCTGCTTGGAGATTATTCAAAGCGAAAATGCAGAGAATATGGGAGCGACCGGAAGATCTAAGGATTTTCGCGCCTTCTTGTGAAATAAAAAATCGTAAAGTAATGTAAACGTTACCAACGGCATGAAATAGCACGCTTTAGTTGTATAATTGATAAACAGACGTGATATCTATGAAAAATATAGTAGAATTGTTTCAATAATATTTCATCCAGATAAACTCAAAAGGCGTCCAGCAAAACCAACAAAATCCCAAGGAGGTTACTAGTATAAACTTTGAAAATCCAAAGACCGTATTCAAGAAATACATGTAGGTTAATAAGTCTGGTTTATTTTCAGCTTCAGCATGCTGTTTTTCTGAGGTATCGGCTATTCTTTGACAAAACAGAAAGACCAAATCGGCCTTTCATCTTTGTACACAGCTAATTCATACATGCAGTACCATATACTCGTCAAAACACGGTCTATCTGGTAGGTTTTCATGTGAAAATATATGGGCGGGATCAGCAAGAGATCAAAGGCTTTTTTTTAGACATACCCGTGAGTTGCTCTTTGTTTGGGCAAGTCTCGTCTCAACTGAGGTACACACAAACAACAAACAAGAAAATAAAACAGACATACAATTTTGAAAACAAAATGTATTCATTAAACAGTAGTGCATGTGCGGAAAACGTAATCTCCGAGCAGATATTGGGATTGTGGTAGTTTTCTGCAAATTCAGCCACATGTAATTCCTCTGTCAAATTATTACACCCTATATAATAGGCAGATTTTTGTTATTTTTCAGTAACCTAAGTAACCTGGTAGAAACTAACTGGGACCTAACTAGCCTTGGCGTGTGGCTTCTACTTCTTCTGCTAAATGTATTTTAAAGTTCACGAAGAAACTGATGTCCAAACTATACGGTACAAAACTTCTGGTTCTGTCCAAATTTAAAACTGCACAGTTCAATTCTAACGTTCCATTAGGTTCTAGTGGAACAAAGGCCACGTGTGACCCTGTAACAAGTTGTAGCATGTGTCGGTAGATACACTCGCCAAAAGCGAGCCTAACTCTAACTCTCTCTAATCTCCAAGCAGATTCGGTGGGGCAAGGGGACTTTATATTGGCCAGTCCTGTATCCATTGGCCGCCTGTATCCAACGTTCGCCCCACGTGGGGCGAACGTTGGATACAGGCGGCCAATGGATACAGGACTGGCCAATATAAAGTCCCCTTGCCCCACCGAATCTGCTTGGAGATTAAACTCTCTCAGCATTTTTCTCGATACGAAACCACAAATCCCTCGAATTAAACAGTTCCGTAACAGCTGTCAAGAAGAGAAATAGTAGCAAAAGCTGTGCTTTTACCGAAAATCTGCCAGGATTTGAAAATATCGACGAGTTTGAGTAACACGGTGCGACATCTGCTAGACTACGAAGATCCCGTTATGTGGATCTGTTGACGACCCCCCCCCCCAAAAAAAAACATGGCGGCATGCCATTTGATGCTCTGTATCAAACAACAACAAACAACATCAAACTTGCGGAAAACTTTGCTGTAGTAGTCAATTTAGGACCTACCTTGCTACTATCTTCCCTTAGTACCTCCAACAACACTGGTAACGTCTCAGTTAGCTTTTGTGCATCGAATTTTGAACGGAGGCAGAAAAATGACTTGTTCGTGCCGAGAGACCGCGTGGTGAATGAACTGAAGAAAGGCCAGTAGCAAATTTTATTGGGGGTTATTTCCGCGTGCACAGCACACGCAAGGTGTGAAAAATGCAAAACAAGCGCATTCCTTTCTTTCAGAGTTCAACACTTTTATGTTGTTATGTTTTCCTTCTCTCTTCCAAGGAAACCACGGTATATAGGTCAACTAGGAAAAACTTCTTTCACGACAAATCAAACTTGACTCGACTCTTGTTATGACTCAAATATGCATGTAATACAGTATTCATCATCTACCGATCTACAGTTTTTTTCTCATTTAGAGTTCCTCTTTGGGCTGATGTTGGTTTGCAGCTGAGTATCTTTCTAGCTTGTTGACCGTTGACATATACTATTATACTTCAAGTCCAAGTTTCAATACCAAGTCGATATGACCCTTGCACAAATCTATCAGTTAGCTATAGTGCAGTGTAAGAGATTTATTTTTAAATCATACAAATATGAAGCAAGACAGAGTTAGTGCACTTATTGACAACACCGCTGACAGAAAATATAAAATATTTTATCGATCAAAACATTTAAAAATTGTCTCCATTTGACAATACAGAAAGTAAATCATATATTTTTGGGAATACGTACAATGCATTTTGTGCTACAAGACCAAGGTCAAGTTCAACTCATCGCTGACCAACAGAGCAGAGACTAGAAGTGACTTTACACTGCAACTTCCCCCGTATCCTAGCTCCAGCAAGGTCACATAAAAAGTGCACCGTCCGTCCGATCGCTTCTAAGTCTCTAGCAACCCAAGCCCAGTGATGATCTCTGTCTCTAAAAGACATTTTTCTTCTCTGTAGGATAAAACTGAATACGGAGAAAAAAGTGTGGGGATAACCGGGTAGTCCGAAACACGTGCCCGAGGGTTCTATATCCTCAGATCGATGGCGGCCATTCCACTACACGTTACCTTCTTTCTGTACTTTGCGGGATCAAAGAAGGGTTTGAGTTCCTTGATCCGACAATGGCACTACACGGAGTTCTGAACGACAAAAAAGGTCACAGAACCACTTTTGCGTGTCCTTGGCCGGGAGCTAGCTTTCCGCCGGCCGGTTTATGGTCTTACGCCGGGAGAGAGGCGAAGGGAACTCGATCTATGGGACGACACTGACCGGCCCTTTGTCAGTCGGTGTTACTCGGACGGACTCAAGGTTATCAAAGTTGTGGTTCCTGTAAAAGTTTGTAACGTTGGGAAACGCTTTCTTGTTGGTACAACAGAACGGGGGGGGGGGGGGGCAATGTCACTTGCAGTGGCTTATGACAGACAGGAGGAGCAATTCTATTTTTTTGTGTCGAACTCTTCATATGGGTAGCTTCGTTGTGAGAACTCTAACAAACTGTCAATAAATCCATCGTTTCAAATATATATATAAAACTTTCAGTTGGCAAACTTTAAGTCAAGTAGACTTGTTAAACTTGATTACGCTGATCTCTTTTCTTTACGGTTTGGGTGTTCACTAAAAGGCAAAATACTAGAACAGCAGAACACATAGAGAAGACAGAATAAAACAGAACTCGTATGGGACGGGTTGGTTTTCCAGGCTTCCAGGTTACGTACCTTCTATTCTAACTGTTATATAGCCTACGCACAAAAGCATTTCAGCCTAGAATGATGTATATATTGCATAGTAGCAATTAGATGAAACCAACCTACGTACAAAATCCGTATCATGGCAAAGTAGAAGTTGCGATCTCTTGAAAGGCTATCATATACCGGTAGGTATGTTGTCGGAAAGCGACCTCTATTGGCCCTGGAGGAAAAGTGCACCCGAGCCAGGATTACTACATATACGTTCAGCACTTCCCCTTGCCTAACTGATCATTAGGTCTGACAGGGTTAGCAACAATAAATGCCTAACCCATGCCACCTTCTGTCGGTGCACATAGAAACTTACAATACAAACCAAAACATCTCCGTATTGCACACCTATCAGGGACAGCGTGCGCTAATTTTTCGTGACATGATAATGATATTCACACATTATTATTGGAATTTTCGTGTAATAAAAAGGAAAAAGTTGGTACCTAAATGTTCATCGTACAACATACAAAACTATAGGGATTAAAAAAATCTTATCTTACCCAATATGCATAAATGAACATATGCAGAAATAGTACATATTACGACAACAATTAACAACCGCCTAGACGCCGCACCGCACCATAGATAGGGCAAAATGCTACTCGACGTTCTCTTTGTGTTCTTGATGCTATGTAGACTAGACTTGAGGTGGTCAAAACGGGACAGTCAGTCGGTCTCACGAGGACCTCTGGCGACTGAACTGCATCGACTGCAAAGTGAGAACTGGGGGAATTTCTGGACTAAATTAATTTCTGTGTTATTTTATCTGTGACGATCTATGCTTGGCGTTCACATACAAACATAAATAATCTTTTGGTCGTCTATACAACCTTTTGAAATGGTTTCTCGCGCAAACAGTCAAACAAATGCCCTGCGAATTTTAGTTTCTTGGCGCTTTTCTTTTATGATATCACACAAGTTTACGTCAGACTACGCCACTTACATGTCAACAAACCCTCACCTGAAATGTTGACCGATGACACTACATGGGGAAAAGGGTTAACTTGAAGTCGAGTGTCCAACTAAATGTCCAACTACTGCAGTTAGACAAACTATAGAGGCTTTTCACATCCGCCATGTTGGATTACAGTCTGTTGAACATGCCAACCTGCTGCTCAATTTACCCGCCAACACCTGATAGCCGAGATTCTTATGATAATTATTATGACGTCAATGAAAATCCTCTAAACAATTAACAACCAGCCATGATGACACCGCCTCAAAATGTAATGTTGTGTGTGTGTTATGTGCCAATGTGTGACGTAAAGTTCATTTGCACTTGGAAATCTTCTTGACATCATATGTCAAGCTGGTTGTCGATAGCTATAATAAATGCAAAGTTTCATTCACTACCATGTGCCTACCATATCTTTAATAAAAGACCAGTTTGTTACATTTTGAAAGTTTTGCTTTACTAATTGCGGTGTTGGGTCAAAGGTCTCTAAAGTTATAGTTTGTTTGAGGCTTTGTTTATTCATGAAATAATCAAAACGCTGGCCGCTTTTCATTGAGGTCACGAGGGAAGAGGTACTAGGTCGGGGTCAGACCTCAAGTTTTCTCGTCACCTAACCTACTCTCCAAGCAGATGTACAATCCGGCTCAGTGTTTTTCGCGTGTTTTTTCAAGGCTTTTCATCTGTTCTTCTGGTGGTCCGTTGAGGTCCGGGAAGAGAGAAACCCACTAGAAAGACTTATAGATATAACGTTAAATAATAATGCTCACTTGGGACGTTTATAGCATTTTTTTTTTTGCTCAGAGTGCAACAAGATGCCGAATTCTGCAATATCTCGTAAACCAGAGTAAACATTACACAGATCAAATGATATTCAGTACAGAATTCGAATGCATTGCAGTAAAATTGCTTTAATGCGTGACGAACAAATAAAAGTACTAGGTATGTCTTGCCATCTAATCTCCAAGCAGATGTAGTGTTTTACGCGTTTTATTTTAAGACTTCTTATACACCTTCTACAGGTCCGTGTTTTTTTCTCTCTTCCTCTAACCTTACAGTGAAAACGCGGAACATTGGGAAAAAACATATACTTGGAAAATATTTTTCATTTATCTTTTATTTATTTGTTTTTCTTTGTACAAATTTCACCCACCTGCTGTCCCATAATTCACCACGGTGGTCCTGAGCTAAAATGACGTCACGTACCGGCTTCAGCACATGCGCACTCCACGTCACTACTTAGGCCCCATTCAACCTTCTACCATCTAAATTCGGTCTTTTTCCTGGTCTTTCTCAATTGTGTATTAAAATATACAACGATGCCAGAATATATAATATCCTAGACCACTGTTCCGCGTCTTTAAATTGTTCCAGTCTGGGATTTTCGGGCGGAAATTCGCGTTTAAGATCCATCGCCGGAACGAGTTAGCAAGTGGCGGCCATCTTGGATGGGGCACTAAGAGAGATCTTCCCCGGTTTTCGTCTTCGTGGACAGATATTTCAGGTAGTATATTCTTCTGAACACGATTATGGCTTTGTGTGAATGTTTTGTTGTGTGTATGGCGTATCTGGAGTGATGATCACCGTCGTACATTTGACAACGCGGTATTGTCGATGTGGCACTTGGGCCCAGCTAGCTACGTCATGTATGTGGTGGGTTGGGGAGGGGGGCGGTGGCCTACCAAAACGTATCACTTATGTTTTCATACTTCTCTAACTGTACAAACAATCTAATTTTATCTGCTAGGTAACCACAACCTTATGGCTTTTTGTACATTAAGAATTAACGATCATGACGGGGTATATATACAGAAATATGCATGAATTATTGATAAGATTATCATTGTCAACTCGAGCTTATAAAATTTATTTATCAACCAAATCAAAAATTACCGTCCATAACTTGCAAACGATTTTGATGCCATGTGAGCCTAGCTCTCCTGCACTGAGCTGGCTAATGCACTATAAACATCAGAGGCTAACCCTATCCTGTCATGTACTATTATGTTGTCATGTGTGCATGTAGGAACAAGGTAACTGTGATCCTGTTTGGACTATCTTACTAGTATAGCTGGTCTTTGGACTATGACCAGTTAAAGGGCCAGCATGAAATATGTACAGATTCTGAGATTGGTGTCCATATTATTCTAGCTCAGATTCACTCCCCTGCAGAATAGTCTGACACAATTTGACAGCTAAACGGTTGCCATTTAGATATTCTCTTAATAATATGCGCAAGAGCTCAGATTGTTTCCAAGTCACATCATTTCAGGTATCAAATATTTTTCTGAAACTATGAAACAGGGACAAACTTTCAAAGGCCTGTATGAATCTGTTATAGAAGACTGTGCAACTAGGCAGCCAAGCAGAGTTCTCTGATGTATAGTTTACACAAATGCCAGTTGTTTCTGTACTAGCTAATCATGCCTAATGCCAGACTATTTGTCAGGGAAGTGACCAGAAGAGTGAACTGGAGCTAGAGTGGTACTTTGTATGCATGTGTTACGCTGGTGTGTTACCCCAAATAAAAGGGTAGTTATATCAGCTCTACAGGTACAGACACAGTGTATGGATCAGTCTTCTGTGGGTTGAAATTGAAAAGATCTTAAACTTAAAGTTTAGCCTAGGCCAAGGCTTCAAACTTGAGTTAAAATGCACAGCCATTGCTTCACTATACAAGGTCACCAGCTGCTCAGAACTCACAACAAAACAGCCCATTTTTGTCCGAACATAAACAGGACCTATGATTGTTGTTAGGAACAGAATTATTCAGCTGTGGAAAGCTTTGTGCCTGTGAGAGCTGTCACAGATGTCTGTACAAGACTACAAGTGCTTCCATCAAATATGTAAATTACATGTAAAGGTAGCACTGCACATTTTATATGCTAACCTCTGACCTCCGGGCTCTTCCATCAACAAATAGGGACGTGAAACTATGGATTTATTTTACGAGCAAACAGGTTTCAGAATTCTTCATTACTTTTGCCCAAGAAGGTTATGTTTTTGGTGCCCTTTGTAGGTAGGTAGGTGGGTTTGTTTGTGGACAGCATAAACACGAAAAGTTATGAATATATCTTGGTATATGGCTGGGTGTTTGCAATGTGAAGGACACAGTTGAATATGAGTCCCCTAGCAGCTTTGTATGGTACTGCATTAGAACTTCTGGCTTTGATATCTCATGTTCTGGGCATGCTATGGTCATGTCATAAGTAGTATTGTCATCAAATGGTACAATTAGATGATGTTACACAGTGTGTGCTGCTCCAATTTGATTTTACCACCATAATTGCATTACCTATCGTGGAACCCTAAGGGAGGCCAAGGAACTGTTATTACTTACAAGATAAAATTGAATCTACCTTGTGATCTATATCACCACCCTTATTACTTTTCTGTTTTCAACAGGTACAATTATCCCTAACTTGGATGCATAAGCCAAGCTACATTCCAGTAGCCTGGTTACCAAACGTATTTGTAGCTCCCGGGTCCTACATCCCCACTATTTTTTGCGGAGGGGATGTAGGACCCGGGAGCTACAAATACGTTTGGTAACCAGGCTATTACACAGAGCACATTGCATACTGGGAGATTTTAGGCACTATGGGTAACTCTTGCCTTGGTAAACAAGATCATTACCATAACAACATAGACCAAACACAGTGTGCATGCGTCACGTATGCGTTGTCGTGGTAATGATATTGTGCCCCCTAAGCTACCCACAATGCCCTGCTCCCAGCATGCAATGGGATCTGTGAATTTCTCTATGCTGTCAACTTACAATGTGATCAATACTAGAAGGACAGTGTTATCGAGGATACATGTGTTATGTATATCTGCTACATGTATGACAAAGCTATGTGTCCTGTTCCTCTGTAGGTGTCCGCAACAATGCCAGTGCCAAGTAACGGTATCTACATCATCCAGGGGGAGATCTCGGTGCTGGTAACAGCCATCCGTAGGAACTCCAGATGGACTTCACATAGCCATCAGGTATACTTACCTCTCGCAGAAACTTGACTTTTAACCTTCTCCCTGCTGGGGTAGCCTTTATCACTGAATTTGTATTGGTTACAGGTAGGGGTGGGTACCGGTCCAGGTGGACCGGTACGGACCGGAAAAATAGTATCGGTCCGGTCCGGAAAAACCGAAACGTGGTGGACCGGTTTTTTGGACCGAAACAGAAAATATCCAAACTTGTTACTACCGATGATCACTACACACAAGGCCTGCCAGGAAAATGAACATCCAGCATTAAAATAAAAGAAATTTACCTTAGTTTCCGCCTCTCTCATTTTGCAACAATATTTTTTCCATATTTTCTATACCGATAGACATCTAGGAATCAAAAAGGAGAAGTTTACAGGCTGCGTATTGGTTCAAATCGAACCGAAAAATAATAATTTTCACTCGAGCGGCACCACATGCCCACACTGGGACGCACGTAAATTCCACTCGAGATGAGAAATTAGCACCCAACAAAACGGACTGTAAGGTTCCCACTGCTGTATTACTCTTGTTTACTTGTGGTCAACTTTTTTTCTTCGGTTCAATCGCGTAAAATACCAAGGAAAATACAAAGAAACTAAGCGATCGGCACGATCCTGGCGCGGCGCCATTTTGAGAAATTCGGCCGATCCTCGCGGAACCTCGCGAAACCTCGCGAGAGGCTGCAATTCAACCTATCACCGCTAGAGGGCGGATATGCAATCCTGCGATGTGATTGGTTGGAAACTTTAATGTCCTAATTTATTCGGTTCTCTTTGTAAATGATATCAGGTTTTAATAGCAATAGGATCTAGGACTAGAGGAGAAGTTTAAATATGTATTTTGTTATATTTTCTTTAATAAAATGTTCAGTTCTGTTTAGATCTCAATTGTTTAGATCTTTGTAGTGGTCTTAGTAATTCAAATACTAGATTTGCAAAATTATTCTGTACTGATACTACACCGTAAATCATATGCTACTAGTAACTTACTACTGTAAAGAATCAGGTACAGGTACAGGTCCGGACCTGGACCTGATCCTCTGGACCTGGACCTGGACCTGGACCTGAATGAGCTGGACCGGTACCCACCCCTAGTTACAGGGCAATGCAGTAGGGAAAGGGTTAAAAATCATGTCAACACTGGAATTTTACACTTACCTCTCACAGAAACTTTACATTTAACCTTTTCACTGCTGAAGTAGCCTTATGACACACAATTTCAATTGGTTACAAGACAAGGCAGCAGGGAAAAGGTTGAACATCATGTCAATGATGAAATGGAATATCAGACATTTTTCTGGGACTCTAGCATTTGCCAGAAGGATTTTCTTCATCCTAATGTATACAAAATGAATCAAAAATGGTATGCGGATCAATAGAACAAAATCATACAGTAACTTAACTGCTATGAATGTTTTTTTCTTTAGACAACTACTATAACTTATAAGGCTATTTGGAAATTGTAACTACATGGTATAGTATTCCTCAACACAGGCGCACTGATTCTCGTTTCAAATTTGTGACTGTCCTCTTTTACACTTAAATTAAAAGCTCATGGATTCATTTATTTTGAACAGTCAAGGTTTCATTTTAGAGTTCCCAACAGCTTGCAGGATATAATGTTGTCTCTGATTGGCCAATTTTCCTCAGTGACAGAAGACAATTGTATATGGCTTGGAACCTTATACGGACAATATGACAGATGAGAGTTGAACCACGAACTGCTACACAAAGAATGGCTTATTTACAGTAAACAGTTGTTCAAATATAGACGGCAATGTGAGCGTCAGTATGTTCACAGGTTCTTTGTTTTGCTTTTTAAGGTGCAGTTAGCTCTTGAACTGCTAGGTGGTACAGTACAGATTCAGCCATCCAGTTGACTCCAACCACACACAAAATTAAACGCCAAACAAATAGACAATGCAATTACATTTTCTCTATTCTTAAACGCATTCTTAGTTGCATTTTTACGAGATTGAATGTGCAACAATGTTACAAGTACTAGCCCAAAAATTGAGGATGTCAAAATTTCTATAACGTTTAACCCAGAAATACAATTTTCTTACCTTCAATCGAATATGGAAAAATTACATTTGCTTTACAATATCTGGTTGTATTTAAAGCAGCAACCCAAATAAAATTTGACAGTTTAGAATAGAAACAAAGTTAAAAGGATCTTTTTGTATTAATAACTTACTATCAATTTGCCAATTCTGTTCTGTATACTGCATGGATATATGGTGTCTATAAGTATAACTACTAGTACCTACTTACAAGTATTACAAGCATAGATTACAAAGTATGTCTACATGTCACAACTTTTCTCAAATCAGTTTGGCTAGTGTTCAATTTACAAGCAAATCAATCAAAACGTTTCCAAGTTCCGTGACAGATTTGTAGTTGTATTGGTCCTGATAACGATCTCAACTGCAAAATGACTAACTTGGCAGTCAGGAAGGACAATTAGATCGTAAATTATGTCTTAATGGAAAGATGGATGTGAAATTGATTGTGTTTATGTGCATAGCGAATGTCAATCAAAGTTTTAAAATGACTTGACCCTTAGCCCTTGGCATTGGTGGTTTGATACAGCGATGCACATGCATTACTTTGTACACTTAATAAGGTGATGTGTTTTTGATAAACGTAATAAGCTCATCTGTTAGGAAATTAGATTATACAAGTTGTAATACCGTGACAGACACTCGAAATACCTTTTCTGTTATCTAAAATATTGTTAGTATATAAAGGGCAACTGAACTGTAATCTGAAAATACTTTAATATGATGATTTTAGGTGGGTATTTTGAGCTCTGCATGTAAACTAATATACTGTTAAAGATACTGTTACCATCTTTCATGTTGTTAACATGTATGAGCAACTTCTTGTATTAGTGTTTTTAATATGAAGACTTGGGTAAGTTACTGACAGTGGATATTTTCTTGTTTCCAGGATGAAGACCAGGATCCCCTTTTGAGCAATTTTTCTGGGCTGAAAGACGTTCTGAATAATGTTGCAGGTAAACTATATATCTATCTATAAAAATGTAGCTAACTCGAGGTTTAAATAAAGCTTTGCCCAGCAAAATCCATGTCTCTATGTTTAAAGCCAAACCATCGTTAAGGCCTCATCTGTTTGATGTTTACACTGTACTTAGACTGAGATTGTTGACTGACCATTGTTTCACTACCATTTCCCACCTGGTCCCAACAGTAAAGCTATTTGCATCATGATTCAAAGTGCCTTCATTCTAACTTGTCTCAATAAAATGTTGCCTGGTCATCAAAAGCACAAATTACAGTAACCAGCAGGCTGAAATGAAAACTGTGTGATTGTTATACCCTTACAGAAGTGTTTTTATTGGCTATATGATGTACCGTACTTATAACACCCCAATACTTTTGGGTAGATCCCTCGCTTTCACAACTTTCAAGTAACCTTGCCCACTTCAAGTCATGGTACCTCATCTGGTCCCGTATGAAAGTTTGATTCCGGATATGAATATTTCAGATGGACATAATGTACCAAAGTGTTTGTGGTTTAGCAACCCTCTCCCGTACAAAATGTCAGCATGTATTTTTGATAAGGCAATCATCCTGACATAATTGGTGGGTAGCGGCATCACAGTTTTTTTAGGAGGAAAGGGTAACAGAGATACATGTTAGTAAAATCTTTTGAGGGCCATTAAGTCATTAGTGTACACCTGCTGGGCATAGAGATGCACAAAGTGGTCCCGACGTGTTATCTCCATTGATTTGTCAATGTCAGTCCTCTCGGAGGGCTGCAAGGTGACAATCTTTCTGCTCATTTTTATGTCCCCGCCACCCCATTCTGTATTGCCTCATCTATGAAGCTGTGGCCGTGAATATAGATGGCGGGATTTACCCCTGCGCGAATACGGGGAAGCGGGAAGTTAAAAGATGCGTCGGCAGCGCGACTTCCGTCCGGGAACGGTCGCCAGCACGGAACAATGAAGATTAATTTGATGAAGTTAGCGTGGCAATTTTGGTAATTTTGCAGCATTTAAGCGAGAGAGTGGATCAGAATGGATATGAATCAAATCTCTCTGCCCTACTTATGGTTAGGCATGACACAGTCACACAGTCCAGTTTTAAACAGGCAGTCACATAACATAACAGGATGGACAACCGCATCAACAACTAGAAAATTTTTACTTCAATAACTGTGTCCACTGCAATATTGTCCTGATTATGACGTAAAAAGCTATGTTACTGATAATGTTATATGTAACAAACTTTTATAAATACCAAACTTATGTACAAAGCATTTTTTATCCAACACTTTGTAGTATGCCAGGGCTCAAAATACTTTTTTCTGCATACCTGTACTGGTGCAGGAAACATTGACAATTACGTGCACCGTACGTAAGCAAGTTTACCTCAGAATGTAGGAAGTACATGTTGTATGGAACATACTAAAAAAATATTCAGAAACCATTGCCATTATTTCTTTTACACTCAAAAGTGGTAAGAGTCAATGCAGCAAATAAAAATCATTTACTCCTACAAGTACTACGTGCTGAATGTGTACTACATTATGTGCTTCTAAGTGCATTTAAAAGCTTTTTAATCCTTCCAAAAAGCATTTTTCATCCAACACTTTGTAGTATGCCAAACTGGTACTACAGCAAACTATGTGTGCTTGTAAGTCCATTTAAAAGCTTTATAATCCTTCAAAATAGCAACGGAGTATTCTGCAAAACATTTTGCCCTAAGTACTAGTAGTATAGCCTGGCTGCCAGACTCCAGCACGACACGATTTTCCCTTCGGCCGGGGGAAGACACACATCCCGATCCCAGAGTTGGCACCCGGTGAAAAGAAGCGCTTTCTTACTTCTAAGCGCTGGGGTCTGGTACCCAGGCTATAAGTAGTATTATTAACCAATTAGACACTTAAAAGAAAAGCATAACATAAACTGTTGTTGCTTTTATAAACAAACAACAAATGACATAGATGTAAAACTCCAAATCGTACAAAATCCCCTTGCATATACTTCAAAAGAGCAGCTTTGTCATAAAGCCAGAAAATCCCAATTAAAAGTGGGATTGCTTTGAAAATGCATAACGATTAATCCTACATAATACCCTCAAAGTAAACAACCATTAACGTTTATCTACAAACTATAGTTTGGCTGTACAATACAAGTTACAAAAGCAATGTCGTAAAAGTCATAGTAACAATTGATAGACTGGTGCACACGTGGCATGTCCATCTTGTCTATGCCAGGTAAGCATACTAAATAGTGGATAAGCATTAAAAAGTAGGAGATTATCTACTTGGATAAAGATGTACTTACAGTTTCTGATGGCTGGATGTCGGGAGGATTTGATCGGTGGTGTCGGATGGCTTCGCTCTTGGCTCTGTAGAGAGAACACAAACGGGGTGTGTTGTCGACACAAGTGGTCCGTCAAACTGTGCCCAACTGTCTCCTCCACTCTTATACCCCTCCCATACAACACCCCTGATACCTACCTCATCATTTACTCATTAAATAATGTGCCCTAGATGAAATATTTATTAGGATCCATCCCTCCCCCCCCCCCAACCAACTTAGGAAGCTATCAAAGCAATTTGTGTTTGTTACTTAACAATCGCTATGGACGCGGGGGTTAGTAAGCCACTCCTGACTAATAATAGATGAAAATGGAGGATTTACTCCAAGATTGATACTGTATCCACCTTGTTAGCATATTGATGGAATAGGCAAGTATTGCATCAGGAAAGTTCAAGCCGCTTGTAAATCCATTCCGATTTTCGGATACGTTTGGAAAAGGTTTTTTTGAGGGGGGTATGGTACTGTAAGTAGTAGAAAGATGTTTAGAGGGGGTTGATTATATGTTAGAGTACAGGGATGTAAAGAAGGGTCTCATGTGGTTGTCAGGCATGACAAAAGACTTGTGGTGGCTGGATGTAAATGACCTGATACCCCCTGACAGGCCCATAGTAACCACGTGTACAAGTGATTGGTGGTTTTGGGTAGCAGGTTGGGACAGAAGGGCAGGGTGATATAATATCATGTCCTTGAAAAGTCTTGAATATGGCCATACATTTTAAAGAAAGACTTTCTTGCCAAACAAACTGATGAGAAAATGTTCTCTAGTATCAGCTGTCACATTTGCTTGAAAACAATAAACAAGTTCAAATTGCACGTGTTTTTTTCAGTATTTGGTACCTTTGTTAGTATCAAGTATGGCAGGGCTCGAAATACTTGATTTATGTTTTGTTGCAGCCATATATCATTCACAGTGCTGAGCCCAAGTTGTTCATATTTTCCTGTGTATATGGAGGTTATGTTTTAGGTGTGTCTGTATGTGTGTTTGCTTGTTTTTCCTCAATGCTCTCGGCATATCAGGGACACTGACAGGAAGTTAGGTCAATGGTCTCAGAAAGGTACCAGAGAAGGCTATCTCTTTTCCTGTCTTCAATTTCTTGGTACTAGTACATCATGTATGTCTGTTGCATTATGACTATGGGAGACAGTGGGAAGATGCATAGACAGAATCAGTGAGAAATTCACGATGAAGAAATCAAGAAATTCACAAAAAGTCAGCAAGGCATGAAGTCTTTGATTCTTGTTTTTTTTCTGTGATCTTACAAATTTGAGTGCAAGTTGCAGGTTGGTAGTATTTGGAGCCCCGAGTATGTTGATCTCTGACCATAAGGGATCTATCCTCACACCCATGCCACGAGACAGTACAGCACATGTTTTGTCTGTTCCTTTGTGATGACAATGATAAAGTGAGATGATATAAGCTCTCTCCTCAGGGTCATGTTATGTTTTGGAGTAGCACGTGGCAATAACTGGGCATGGAAAACTCGCACGTGAAGCCACGCGAACAAACTTTGTGTTCGGACGGAGTAGTTTTGTTTGAAGAAGTAGTTGACTTTTTTGTTGTGAAACATGCAAATAAGAATCAGTTACATTACTCACAAGCATTCTTGGGTGAGTCTGAATTTCTAGCGTTACCCAAGAAAAAAGACGAAAAGAGACTTTGATTGACCACGAAATTTAAAGTCCAACCAAGTAAATGACCAGAAATTATATCTTTTTGTAGTAACCCAGATAAAAGCTTTAACTTAGTAAAACATAACTTTCTTGGCTATTCTGTACATTTCCAAAGTTATACGTTGCGTATTGCTCTTTGACCATCTAAAGCATGTTCCTTCTTTTGCCCGCTTTCAGAATATACCAACTGTACATGTACATGTGGTGCAGTTTGGGTCAGTGCCCTATGCCTTCAGCATGTGGTCCAATTCTTTAGTGACAAAAGTGATGGATTGAAATAGTATTTCAAGAAACTGAAGCTCTATAAGCAACCCCTCTCCTAAAGGTTACTGTCATGAGTGGGGTAATTAATGTGGTATTTGCTCGTTAATAACCACCATACAGAGAAGAAGTCTTGCATCAAAGGAAATACAGGACAATATTTTGGACTGGGAGAAACTTCGCGAATTGTAGAGACAACTTTCTTTGTTTTCCGTGAAAAATGTTGCTTAAGCCTACGGACTATAGCTACCTGTTATAAAATAGTATTTGTTTCAAAACATTAAAAATGGCTATGGAAAAATTGATCATTTGCACATGCTGTATTCTAGTTCAACTTGTGGGTAGCCCAAGGGTTTTTCTAGTAAACCAGAGCATATTTTTCTAGGTGACTGTCTTCACTCCCCACTGTGTTGAAAATGTCTGATATCCTATCAATGGAAAAGTACAACATGGGAAAAATGAGGTGACTGGTGGTAAACAAAAACAGAGCTATCCTACTCCTGAAAGATAGTTACACCTGTTGATATTTCAAACCTCTCAAATCACATCAGATGCAAAGATGTCTCAACACACACTTTCTGACCTTGATCTATTCTATGAGGGTCTACATGGGGGGATCCTGACAATGCTCATTGATAAATAGGGAGGGTAGCAACAGTTTAACAGTAAATTGACTTTTTCTTGTCATGCTAACCCTAACAATGTAACATACAACTGTAAATCAGCTTACCACGAGCTTGTTCTTGCCCTAACCACCAATTCAGTTGTCAGGAATTGTCATGCTTTTACTACCGGTACTTCTTTTAATTCAATCAAAGATGTGTCATTCTTTGTACAATGTCAGACGGCCATGCTGTTGAAGGGATGGATACAGGGAGGAATCGAACAATCGTTGAAAAGGAAGAGCGTAACGTTATGATTTCTACTCACTTGGTGAAGTCCCCTGTATTGAGAGTGTCAAGACAGATGAGTTACGGATGGAGGCCTGACATGTCAGCCGTATACCCTGCTGCTAGGAGATCAAGAAAATCAACAAAGATCTGCGTGCAACTGTCCCGTCTTATGACTAATATGGCGGGATTTGTCTGCACATTGCCCGCATACTTGTCTGTCAGAAGATCGCGTAGCCAACCTCATTCTATGATATAATTAGCATCATGTAGTCAGGAATTGTACAGATGCATGACTGTCATTGATGATGATGGAAAATAAACCCTACAATCATAGCAACGGAAGCCACGGTGGTATCTAGTATTTTGCTCCGAATGTTTCATATGAAAGGCTGAATTGGTATGGTTATTGATGGCTCATACTGTAAATCATTATATATTCGCGATGTTTTTTATGTTCACGCTTTATGTTCATGATTTGCAAAGTCATCGAATTGCAAACACGTGCTGTGTCTTACATTGCTTTACTGCAATTGTTTCAACACAAACTCAAAACACCTTCTTTTCCCTCCTACTCCAAAATCAAGTCCCGCAAATTTAAAACGTATACAGTAATTGGTACAGACTAGAGAGCCCTTGAAAGGATTGAAGGACAGGGAACAACTGGTGCAACCATTGGCTGAAACCCTATCCAGTCCGCCTGGCGTACAACATGCATATCTGACATACAGAGGGACTAGAGAGAGGTATCCAGTCACATCACTCAAAGGAAATCACCCTGACAGCTGGGCTGTGCATGTATATGGTACCACCAAGTCAGCATACTTACCACTACCCCATACCAAAGTCAATCCCCTTAAACCTTGGGCATTAGGGAGAGTTAGAGAAAATTTGCTGTCTGTTGTCAAAGTCATAAATCAAGATAGACTCAGTGAAAATCCTGTCTTCAAACTGTTCTATAAATTTAAAGTATGTCCTCTAGTTCATTGCAAACTGGGTATCACACTATCAACTAATAATATTGGCTTCTGACATGGTTTCCAAAAACCTGTAAGATTCAAGGTTAGAAGGTGTATGGTAAATTGTGACGTAGTGATTTTATATGTTCATGTTTTATTTTCATGTTTTTCAGTGCACTCTCATTGTGAACTCATCACACAGTGAACACATGCTCTATCTTGCATTGCGTTACTACGTAATACAGTTCCCACCACTTAGCACAACATCTCCTTTCTCCTCCTGCCACAAATCAAGGCCACGTAAACTTAACGATTTACTGTACAGTAGTTGGATGTTGTAATGTGATAAAGTGTGGCCAGTTGGCAAAGTCTTGTCAAAGATTTAGCCAATAAAGATATGTCAATGACCCTGAAGGATTCAGCTATGATTAGATAAGCATTATCAAGTGCTGATACAGACTGTAACATAAGCAGTACTTTTTTAACAATACAGTATATTGAACGCAAGCAATAGTTTTTAAATACTTACTGTACAACAATGGAAAGATAGGAGATAACAGTAAGAAATATTTTCATCGTGTTGTTGCCCCATTGGACAGTGACAATCATTGTCTTTGTTCTAGCAAAATATCATATTTTGTGTGAACTAATGCAATTTTTTGGTAAGTTATTTAACCTACATAATAGGAATGAAGTTCAGGATACTTACAGACACAGTAATTCTAATTAGTTATCAACAGAAGGGAAATAAATCTGTAACAAGCACCAGAATTGCTTTTTAAGTGTGTACTTCACATTTTTCCTACAATTTTTATTACAAAAGGAGTATAAATTTGTCTACCAGTTTCCAATATCATAATTATCAACTCCTACTGAAATTGTTGTATTGATGTAAGGATATCACTTATACAGGTATCACTTGCACCAAAATGGCAAGTTGTGACATCAATGTAGCATGGTATTTGAACTTCACATCAATGATGAAAAGTTACTTTTCATGGCTGCATTTGTGTTTGTACCACTTACTCCTTTTTGAAGTGAGATCAGTATTATGTCATTATTCATACAGACATCTGCTAGTAGTACTATGGAAAGGTGGGATTTACATAATGCAGGTTCCACTGAAGAGGATTTCCTCCCCCCATATCATAGCACGCTTAATGCAAATATTAATCAGTTTTGTAAAGTACCCTGTACTCTCCCATTAACCCTACCCCGTCCCCCGTGGCTCCAAACACCGCTGCGGCCATTTTGTGGATTTTACGAGGCTCGGTTGCGGCCGAATGTGTGGAATACGACATTACGCTCGCCATCCATCACGCCCATAATGCGGGGAGACAGAAGTGGCGCGGCGTGTCACACGCAATCAGAGAGCATGAAAGTTGCATGAGTGTAATTTGTTGGGCACAAGAGGAGAGATCCTTCCCTAATTCTCTGTCAATGGGGATCCCTGGTCATACCACTTGTGCTAAACAGAGTTTTACATGACAGGGGAAATGGTGGGTACTTCAGAGGCTAGGCCAAACTTCCTACTAGTACTAGTAACCCACTGTTAGATACAGTGGTAGGGAATCAAAACTAAAACAACTCACCAGAACCATTTTCTAGAACCTCTGTTCTGAGAAGCTTTCAGAACATTTTATTGAGTCAAGAATGAAAACTGCATCATAGAATTTCTGTTGTCTGGAAAAACATGTGTATGAATTTAAAAAATATCAAATTATAGTCCAAACTATTTCCAAAAATGTTTTTTTTGTAGGTATTTTGAATACTTTGTAACACTTTCTAAGAGACTTTTTTTATGAATCTGACTTTTTTTTATTACATTTTTGAAAATCACTGTACACAAATAGAGCACAGAAAAACAAACATGTAAAAGACATACGTTGCGTATATATACATGTATATGCAACTACAAAATAGCTAGGTAAAACCCTGAAAACAACAAAGAAAGTATAATTCAGTAGATACAGAATCAAAACAAAGACTTTTTGAGTAAGAAGCTTCAACATATTGTTGACACATGCTTAACTTAGCATTCAAGGATTGCAGGCATTTAGGTGTAATCAAGCTATCCCAATGCAAACATTATCCCTGTATGAATCAATGGCTTTAGTGGTATATCATCCTAATTTTACAGATACCTGAACTCTAATCACCAAAACCTTCCGTGATTTATTCCATCTCTGCGTTATCTAGGGAAGGCTTAATGGCACATTATGCAGATTTATTCCAGCAACATGCTAGCAGATTAGGATAATCAAATAGAAGCACATCAAATTTGTATAGAATCACTTAAACTTTAATGGTCCATTTGTAGGTTCCACATGGGTTGGGGCTCAGTTGGTTAAGTTGCTACAGTTCGCCAGCTTTATTGTTTAATAGTATGTTTAGTCTGTTGTAATGTCCCACCAAGAAAGATACAGGAAAAAATTAATCAATATTTCTTCAATAAATGAATGGGTTGGTACAAAATACAATATTCTGACTTCATGTTTAATAGAAATTTAGAACTGACTTTTTTTTGTGTGAGATATTTTCAGTCTAGAAAAAGATAATTTAGATTTTTTGCAGCTAAGCTATACCAGGACTTCATAGCGCTATAAATCCTTAAATGAGATGAATTTAAGTTAAACAGAATCATTTAAAGCAATGCCTATATTTGACATTTTTGAGTACCGTAATAACGGACTGTGTACTCTTCACAATTATATCAACAAGGAACGTGTGGATGAACATATTTCATAGCGCGATATTCAAGCTTTGTTCTGTTGATAGAACAAAGGCAAGTATGAATAATGTACTGCACTGTTTGATACTTGTTATGGTTATTATAACATAGGTGTTGTCCCCTTTGTATCTTTTACTGTTGGGTATCCAAATTTCAAAGGGCTTGCTTATAGTTATCGCCACGCAAAAATGGTCATCGGAGATGGAAGGTATTTTATACACAACAGACTTTTCCATAATTTCTGTTACCCAATCTTCTTTGTTTCACTACTTTACAGGATCAACTTTTGTCCATAGCATGATTATAATATTGGTAATAACATAATATAAAACAAGGAAACAAAACTAATCTCCAAGCAGATGTAGGGTGGGTTTGTTATGCATGTTTTTTAAAGAAATTTTAGATCTGTTTTTTTTACTCTTCCCTTAGCTGTAAAACATTGAGCCAAACCTTACATCTGCTTGGAATGACATTTAGATACTGCATTAAAAAGACAAAAAAATGCATGCGTTATTTTTTTCTGTCAAAAGAAATTATCAGAAAAGTTATTTTCAAAGCACTTCTATCTTTAAAACCATACCAAATATACATCATCAATAATACAAACTATAGCCTTAAAAAAGGTGTGTAATTTTCCCTTTAAGCCCACGAAGCACCAAAACAAACTTAAATGATTATGCTTGTGCGTACGACGGCATAGATCAGGGCCAGAAGATGGATGGATTATTTTATTTGCACAGTTAATTCCATTTTCATATTTGGTCCATAAGTTGTATGGTCCCACCAGGTGGATTTCCATAAACATGTGTGTACTCAACGGTAATGGTACAGCGCACACACCCCAGCACTGGAGTGGGTCGTGTTCAAATTTATGGCCCCCAGAAGTACGGATTGTAAAACGAAGCGTGCAAGCACACATCATTTCCCTCCCCTTCTTCCTGACATAACCGGTTTTGTCACCGTGAAATTTTCCTTGCTCTCTGCGTCATCAATTATTCTGCCCCACAAAAATTGATTCCAACGTTTTGACAACAACTTATGTGTCACACATGTTTCTCCATACAAGTTGTATAAAAAATGCAAACCATGAAATGGCTTGCTTTCTCTGGCTTTGACATAGGTCTAAAGTGAAAGAAGAAAAAGAAAGAAAGACTCATAAAACTGGTAAAAATTTCAGCAGCTTTCTGTAGATGGACATAAAATATTAGATATGAAAAAAATTGACTGTACCAAACACTAAATTTACTTCTAATAGAGTAAAAGTCTAGTTTTTGGGCTGTTGGTTTTGTGGAAGAATGATTGCAAGAACTATTCTGTATCTTTAGCAAAATAAGTAAGATTCTAATCTAACGTTCTTTGATTAAAACTACTTCAGTTGACATTAGGAACAAAAATCAGGATACTCACTTGTGTACCTTTATTTTTTTTAATCTTCAAGCAGATGTAGGGAGGCAAAGAGATAAAAACACAAAACAACAAAGACTTAGAAAGTGCCTTCCCAAAAAACTCTCAGCAAAACCCTACATCTGCTTGAAGATTACACCCCCCTCTCTAGTGTAACATCTGTGGCTATTTTTTATTGCAGGAGTGGGCAGACTGGGGGGTAATGTTGTGTGTGCGTACAGCACTCAGGAGGGTTGGTTTATGAAATAATAATGTCACACACACCAGTGACTTCACCCTCCTGATATATCACCCCAAAGTGCTACCGCAAAATATAGAAATAATCCACACTTTGATTACCATTCCAAAATCATCAATTTCTAACAATGTGCTTTGTAAAATATGGAATATACCATTAGAATGGACCTAGAGGGGAGGGTCGCTGTAGTACTGAAAAAAAGGAATGTTATTCGTATTGTATATTTAATTTTGTAATTGAAAAATAGTGATGGATGTAGGTTTCTGTGTGGCTAACCAGCCATTTGTATTTTTTCTACCATAAAATTTGGGCAGATGTGTCACTGTCAACTTTTGGTGAAAAAAAAGTCTTTGTCCTGAAATTATCACCCATCCCAAACCAGAGTAGGGGGTCCTGGATACAAAAGTCTTCGAGCAGATGTTAGGATAGTAAAAGATTTTCTGGATGCGCTACATACATGTATCAGAAAAAGTGGTTAGCCAGAAAACTATTTTCAAGCCCTGTTTGGTAAGTTTGAATGGAGAAGATCTGATATTGAGGTTAGAAATACTGTAAATACATTTATTTTCACGAGGATTTACTTTAGTAGTAGGAGGGAAAAGGAGGGTTTTGCAGTGTTTTAAGTCGTGGTTCAAACAATTCTGTAGTACAGTAGTAATTCCACAGAAACAAATCAAGCCACCACAAATACTAATTTTTTAAGATTTATTAATTAATTATAAGATATTTTGGTTGAATATTTTACTTGAAAATTCAAATGCGATCTTCCCTGTACACAGACAGTTGCCAATTTGGGATATGACTTAATAAATGTTGGGTGTACTGTTAAACACGTTGTGTGTATTCCACATACATGTATCTCTGCAACGTTAATGAGCTTTTTAATGGGAAAAAAGTAATTAAGATCTGCAGGAAATAGATGTTACCTTGTGAAGATGGCAGCTAAAAGATGGGGGTGATAGGGACATTTTGTATATTAATGTTCTGAGGAGAGATAGCATATTTCTACCTTGTTGATTTATCTAACTGTGCGATACTGTAAGATCATTTGAATTTGCTGCATTTAAATTTCGCGGTAACCAAGTCAAAGTGTTCTAAACCAGAAAATATAGACTCAATACATGGATGAAAGTGAAAGTACATTTTGTATGATTCAGACATGCTTGGGGCAGCAGTTGGCAGAGAAAGTGGGTGGTGACATTCTTAGTTTTTAATTGTGTCTTGAGTTCCCTGCGGATGTAATAAAAGTTTCCTTAACTCTGCATCTTGAGACAGATTACGAGTCACTAGGGAACACATGTCTCCTTACTTATATCAGTGTTGGTCATGCTAGTGACAGTCTGCCAGCTAGTACTGTAGATCATGAAATATTCGCAGTACATGTAGTTCACCGTTTTCTCTGATGGATAACTTGTCAAGTCACAAACATGTGCTGTCTTAACGCTCCGCAAACTCCAAGACATCGCAAACTCGCGATTTTCGTCTTGCCACAAAATTTAGGTGTTAAACTGAATTTACAGTAACATTTCTGGAAGGGTCCTTGTGCAAACTGAGTGCATATATTTTCTTGCTATGAAAATTACACGTAAACGATTGTCTGTCACGAACACACTATAAGATACAGCAAAAGTCCTACCACTAAAGATCTAGCAAGCTATTTCACGCAAAGATTTGGCTGTAAAGTATGAATGGGAACAGATGTACATATGTTTGTAAAAGATCGCCATAACCTTCCACTTTATTACATAGTACATCAATGACAAAATGGTAGTAGGAACCAGCAAACTCGCACGTCTATAAAAGTGGGACTAGACGTATCATTGTAGTTTTCATTTAATACATACAACAAGAATCCTACTCTATTATTACAAATATTAGGCAACAGATATGTAGTTATTAATAGAAATAGGATCAAACTTTGCAGCTCATACCACAGCTTTCCTTTCTAATAGCCAGGGAGTGACCTATGGCTGTAGATTTAAATCACTCCTGCTATTCTGAATGCCTAGCTGAGACCTTAATCCTGTAGAAGTCAGAGTCAGTAAGCTGATCAAGATGGAGTGGGCAGATAATCCCCAGGACACATGTCGCCCTCCTCCCCAGGATTTGTCTTGTAACACCACCCCTTATTGGATAAGCGCTTGGGCGGGCCCTCCTTACCTTAAAGTTTCTGTAGCTGGTGATGTCCAGGCAGTTCAAACCTACGGTACCACGGCTTGAAGGGGAAACCCTGGCGCAGATGGATTAAAGATGTGGTAGATGTGACAACTACTACGGCTTCATACATGGAAAAAGATATGCACACGCCTGCCTGTAACTGATAGTTTCCCCCACACACTCCAGCTATTTGCATATTCTAGAGGGAGGGTCCCTGGCTGTGCATGTGTTGGGTTTAATTGACAACAGAGGGCAGAGCCCGCTGACTAGAACAAATCCCAGATTAACCCCCTATCTTAACTCAGCTTTGGTCCCATCCCTCATTTCAACACCATCTCTCTCCCTTCCCTCCCACCCAAACGGTGAACTTCTGGACCAGACCTGGAGCAGAGTTGAGAGGCGGGAGGGTATCTTGGGGTGATGGCATTTTGGTAGCTCCACCAGGAACAGGTGGAGAGGTTGACATGGGGATCTGATTTCATTGATAGACAGGCAAGGGCTCTGACACTGAAATTTCTGGCCTGCATGTCTCAAAACATCAGAAATCATATCAGGATATGTATCAGAGTGGTACAAGGACTTACATACCTGCCAAGAACTTCAGACCAGTAGTAGTCATAACAGAAGACTCAAAATGAAGCTCTTACAATCCTAGTAATATCTTTGATATGTCCCATGTTTGAATAATTTCATACAAAGCAAAGAATTCAAAAAATAAAAAGAATACAAAACAAAGCAAAGAATTCATTACAGAAAGAAGTAAGTAGGAAAAACAACATGAGAAAAGCAATTAGACCAATCCAAAGAACATTTTCCTCTAAGTCTAACATTTCAAGTCCTTCAGGAATCCTCTTGAAGTGATTTTATGTACCTCAACAGTTTAACTTAAGTTTGCCATTGGCATTCCCCTCCGAAGAGAAGGAGCTCCTACCTGCCATCGGTTACCTGACCTTTGAAAACTAATTAGGACAAGGTGATCATGAAGTAGTTTGTCTCCTTCATCTTTCGTATCAGAAGCTATTCATTTTCAACTGACATGTTTTATCCCTTCCCTCACCCCCAGACCTGAGCGAGATCGAGCCAAATGTGTTCCTGGGACCTTTCTTGGACGTCATACGATCGGAGGATACCACCGGGCCGATAACAGGGCTGGCGCTCTCCTCGGTCAACAAGTTCCTTTCTTATGGACTAGTGGGTAAGGATAGCCACTCGACATGGGGAGGGGGCATTCTCATCATAACTCACGGAGCCATGGTGGTCCAACACTACAACATGTCCTGTCCCAACTGTTTACGAGCTATTATCAACACAAGTTTGATGCCTCTTTTATCAGTATCAAATTTTGTTGTTTCTCTTTGGCTCTGAAGGCCAGCTCAAGCCTGGAATCCGTCCTATTCAAACTCGAATTTGTTCCTCTGAATGCTTCCCTGTCAAATAGTCTGGCACTGGTCAACAAAGAAATTATTGGAATTTAAAGGTTCAAATGAATGCATGCAAGCGCTCTGATTGGCTATGGGTCACATGGTCATCCGTAATGGCATGGTAAAAGGGTTCAAAATGGTATTTGGAAGTTTAAAAAGTAGCATTTGGAAGCAAAATTGTACTTTCGGACTGTTGAACCAACATGTGAGTATGATATCATACAACGTGTGTGTAATTAGTAAAAGGTACTTGATAGCAAAGTTTGACCTCCTACTGAACTGTAATCTTTCAAGTGAACCTTGAACGGCTTTTGAAGAGTAGCAGAGTCTTCAACAAGTCCACATCCCTCTAACACATGGTGTGCTTGTAACTTTTCCTCAGATCCGACCAGCGAGAGCGCGTCGGCGGCCATTGAGAACATGGCGGACGCCGTGACCCATGCACGGTTCGTGGGCACCGATCCCGGCAGTGATGAGGTGGTGTTAATGAAGATTTTACAGGTGAGAGAGAAGCCATAAGGTCTCTGTCCATTTCTTAATCAATACTTACTTTAATGCATAAGACTCTGGAATTGCCTTATAAATAGGAAGGCAATTATAATTACAACAGTACTTAGAGTAATTTTGGTAAGAAATTGAATCAAATTGTATTTCATTATGGTTAACGAACTTGCTGCTAATCACAATGTGGATGAAATTCTATGGATGCAGAGAGCGGAGGTTCAAACCCTGCTGGGGCATGGTGTGAGGGTTACATTGGAATTTCAGATGGTGACATAACGCCTACGGCCCCAGGTATATGAAGGAGCTTCAGGCGTAAGTCTCAGGCATCAAACCTCTACACATAAAAGAACCCAACACACTTATCGAGAAGAGAAGGGGTGACCTGGTGTGGTTTGCTGAAAATTCAAGCAGTAGCGAAGCCACATTGCTCTACTCTACTAGCTACATGAAAAAGCATTATGCTTCACCTCAGTTGAGGATGACTGCTTTAAATTTAACCACGTGAGAAGTGTGAGGGAATTTATATAGGTGGCCAAGCACTATAACCTATATACGTCTGTCACCAAGGGTACTCAAGATCTGTAGTACAGGACTAGCCAGGACAAAAACACAGTATGTTTGTTTTTTGTTGTCCCTGCTCAACGTGTTACATGGACAGATTCTGCTGAAGTTGCAAGTGGTCTGTTGAACTGCCATGTTAGAATAGATTGATGATGCCCTGACTCTGACAAACATGGAACCTACCATCAGCATTCCTGCAGGAGTACATGTATTTAGGGCATTCGTTGTTGAGGGGAAGAACCAAAGTAGTGAGTGCTATTTTCAATGTTAAGTTCAACGATTGACATTGTTTGATTATGCAACTTGGGCATGTTTTGCAGAGGTTTTGAGGCAACATTGGCGACCTTACAAAAATCAGATGCTCCTAGACACAATTGGAGGTATCCACGGCAAAAAAACATCCAAAGATGCCAAAATGTCCTTCTGATGGGCACTCTGCCTACCATAGCCTGTATGTGTATGTTCCTTGTGTTAGAAAAGCCACCTGTTGCCAAGCACTATCTTTTGGAGGGCATAGGCCCCGCTTTCTGCAAACAAAGGGTTTGAATTATGGACCCCAAAACCCAAATCTGCCATAGTGATAGACATGGGAGGACAAGGGCAGTGGCTGGACACCAAAAGTAGTTCAGTACTCCAACTGAAACGGAAATTGTTTCAGTGTTAACATTCTTTTCACGCTTTTTGGTGTATACTGTACGGCAGTGAATATCTCTGTTTCTGTAGCCCTTGGGCCACACAGTTGTGCAAAGGCTACAGCAGAGGACTAGTAAACTGGTGACTGAAATGGAAGGGTTGAATGGAAAGATCCACATCTATATCGACCATCTTAGGAATATATTGTTCATTTCCCTTTCCTTGGCTTGTACATTCTTGCTTAGCTTCAGGCAATCTGTGCTAGAACTGATGTACAAAGTGGTGATGCTAAACATCACCTTTGCAACTTGCTGAATCGTGGGGGAAAGTGTCTTTCAAATATTAGTGATTGCCCTTTTTGGTTTGCCACAAATTTTTTACAGAAGAAATTGCTGAAATATGCTGAAATTTTTTACAGATTTTGTACAGATTTCGTTTTTTATGTAAACGTGGTTTGCACTTTGAGCTCTTGTTGCAGACTCATCTTTACTACTGTATTGTTTCGACCATAGACTTGAAAACACTTTCCACTCCTATCGATTTCCAGTATTACCAACAGCTGTGACAGTCATAAATCTGTCATATCATGTTGTGAACCTTCCCATGTCCTTGTGTCAGGTCCTATATTGTTTGTTTTGTTAGAGATACCGGTATACAATGTAAAACTACATGTATGTGCCTAGCAGTGGTCAAGAAAATTGTTGTACAAATCAGGCTCCTGGTACACATGTTGTTAGAAGTGTACAGATACATGTACATTTAGTCCCTTGTTAGAACTCCACTATAAATAAAGTACATTTGTAAACCACAAGTGCTACATACTGTAGGTCACGGTAAGTGTCAATAGCTAATCCACTCCTAAGCTCTCCCTAATCCTTTCAACACCAAGAAGTGCTTCTCACATGGTTGCCAAGTATGTGTGAAGTGTGCTGATGAAGGATAGGCGGACAAGTGGCACCTAACTGGAGCTGTCAGGCCCTATCTGCCCAGACCTCCTCACCCCAGGACAAGTATGTAAACACAGGCTTTATCCTAATCCCCTGTAATCTGCCAAGGATCAACACACTAATCCAGACTGTTTGATCTCCAGGAAGACCTACAAATTGAGATCTTACCTTTGTCAGAATGATGTGCAGCACAGACTCACTTTCAAGCTAGTACAAGCAGGAGAGATGGCAGAGAGCACGTGTGTTTAGAGCTGGCTCCTTGACTCTGACACTAGTGACTGTGCCATGTGGGCCCTTCCAGATACAAAGATTAATTTGGGGGAGAAACTATGTAGGGTCATTTCCTCCCCCATGGGACAACTGTGAGATCATGTAGCTTACTTTCTCCTTAGGAAGTTCCAGAAATTATTACAGATGATTGAAAAGAAAAAAAATGTGAAATGTACAAAATTAGAAGTGCAATTTCTGATGTTTTATCTCCTTTATTTGGTCTAAAGAGGTCCTGAACTTTTTGCACTTTGGAAGGGGTCACTGCTGAAGCCCCTCCCCCTGATTTTGTGGTAACTCTATCCTCCCAGCTGGCTCATTCCATCTAGCAATTTATCACTCTTCTCTCCCTCCTACAAGACTGGCCTGCAGTGTTCTGTTCTAGCCAACCTCTACTAGACTGTAAGGTCCTGATTTCAATGTTGGCCTCTGCACTATGTTCAGTCCTCAGTTTCAGGAGACTATGTGTGTAGCTCCTTTTACATTTTTTTTCTAAAAGAGTTATTGCAAACTTCAACTACCACAAAAGCCTGTTTTCCCTTCCCATTGCAAAAAAATTAACTTACAATATTCACTCAGCTTGTACATGTAGTTACCAACCAATAAATAGTTACAAGAAATAAATATTAAAGAGATTTCAAACTTCAAGTTCACCCCACTTCCAGTTTCTGACCTTTTGACCCACATGCTGTCTGTCTGGACAAACAGACACACAAACCCACGGCTCAGCCACTCAAACAATACTTCCGTACCTGGAAATAAATAGGAAAAGTGATGTGTAATACTGCAATGTGCTTTACCAGAAATAAGAGTTCACAAGGCCATAACCTCTCCAAGTCTGAACAACATTTGGAGCATCAGAAAAGTCACGTTGTCAGGCTGTATTTCTGATTGATCCCCCTTCTTTGACAGGTTGCCCTCTATTCTATGATAATCTTGAATGAGCTGTTTTCCTTCCCTAGGTCTTGCCAAAGTGGCACCACATGTTTTCCCCATCTCAGCCCACTTTATGAGCCATTAGGAGAAAGGTATTGATTTCATCTGACAAGGGAGAGGCATTCATTTCCTTCCCCCACTGTTTTTGCAATCCCGGGCCTCTCCATCAAATCTATCCAGTGTTTGTTCTTGTTGTGTTCTCACAGGGTTTGGGTGCCATTTGTCTTTCCCAGGGAATATCACTACACACAGGGACAGGGATTGTTTTGGTCATGGAAAATTAGGCAAAACACAATTTTGAAGCCAAGAACTAAATGATTAGCAGACTGAGTAGCCATTTAGCTCCCGATTTTCTATTGCTTTAGCCAAGTTTAGGAGTGTGGCAGCAAAATGGTTCCAGAATAGAAGAGCCCAAATACAAAAATCTGAAATGAATTTTTTTTCAATGAAAGCGATATAAATGTATGCTTGTCGTTGAAATTTTATAAGAATACTGTAAATCTTAAAATTTTTTAAATTTGCACTCATCCGAAATAAACTCAAACTCAACTCATACAGTGTACATGTATGCTTCGATTCTGTCATTGTGTTTATACTTCTTTTAATTTCATTTAAACACAGCAGTTTCAACTGTTAACTATAAGATCTCCAAATTCTTGATTGTCACCCTACCACAAAATTTGTATTTACGGTAGTCTTTTCCATACCTTTTCACCTACTTTTTGTTCACACAGTTCATGGTTTTCATAGGTACGTATCTTGTTTTTCATGACTTGTGAGGTTGGTCCCTTTGCGCTCTATAAAACCAAGTCCTTTAGATAACGTTGGCCCACAAAGACCGCAGGAGTCGACGTTGTTTGCTCAGATTGATGGAAGTGACCTGGACTGGGGGTGAGATGGCCCAGGTGTCTATACTGATGACCATGTTCAAGGTAAAGTAAGGAGAGCTGGCAAAACTAATTCTAAATTGACAAGCATATTCCTTTATGCACTATGCTACATTTGCATATCTCAACATATAAAAGTACATGAATATGAATATGAATACATCAACTTGTTGAGTTTCATTATTAGTATTCCCTAAATTCAACAAAGTTCAGGCCTTCCGTACTAATAAATGTGTACTCTGTTTATATACCTACATCCTACAGAGGCCTTCTAAAAATAAGCCTGTCCTTCCTGCTATTACAGGGGACTATTTCCTCTGTTGGGCTGCCCACAAGCCAGAAATTAGCCCAGGCTGGGAATGCTATCACTCATTGGTTTTGTCAGTGTGGGAATGTTGACTACACATGTTTGTCTTTGGTAGGATTTGCTGGGCTTGTTTCCTATTGGGGGTCAAGTGGTTGTTAGAAAAACACACCCAGTGTGTGGATCTAGGGTGGGAGGGCAAGTCTGTCTGGTGAATGGAGTGTAACAGGTAGTGCCCTTGGGACTTCAGAAGGGACTTGAACAGTCAGCCAAGCCCAAATTACTGTAAATCTTGAAATGTTCAGTCGTTTTATTTTCATGTTTTTCGCAGTGACTGTAAAATCATAACACCTTGACTATGGTTTCTATTGTATTGCTACTATACTAGTACAGAATTGTTTTCACCTTGGAAATAAACTTATTAAGTCCCTGTGAAAATAAATGAATTTACAGTACTCAGCCAGGCCCAACACCTTATAAAAGAAGCGATCAACCTCAGGCTTTTTTGATAGCTAGTAGTGAAATGTGACTGGTATGGCTCACATTTTCAGCCACGCCACTTGGCCACCCTTACTCTTCTCCGTAAGTATATGGGTTCTTTTACGTGCAGAGGTTTGCCACAATAGGCTTGATGTCACCATCCAAAAGGAAGAATGCAACCCCTCACACCATGATGTCCAAGCGGGGCTTGAACTACCTTTCTGGAAAATCTTGGTATTTTAATCAACAATCTTGCTCTATCACCAGTACATTGAACATTAAGGATATAGAAATATCTACCTTGATAAAATACACTGGTACATGTATTACACAAAGTGCTGACCTCGTTGTGTTGACTCGTTTTATGCAGGTATTGAGAACTCTCCTCCTCACACCAGTGGGAGCCTACATGACCAATGAGTCCGTGTGTGAGATCATGCAGTCATGTTTCCGCATCTGCTTCGAGATGAGGCTAAGTGGTAAGTTGACAGTGATATGATATACATGTAGGGCAAAGGCCAGTAAGCTGCACAGGTGCTGAGGGCTTACTTTTAGTCTATAGAGATTACATACATGTACATGTATGTACCTTCCTGCTTGTACATGTAAATGACCTTTGACAACTTCTCCTGACATAATTCCCATGTAAGTACTACCACTGCAAAAAGAGTTGTGAATTTCTTGTTTTATTCATTATTTTGAATTTCTTGCTAATCCTGTCTATGCATATAGCAGGAAATCGAAGACAGGAAATGAGATAACCTTTTCTGGGACCTTAAAGCTAACTTCCTCTAAGTGTCCGACGTCCCTAGCATGTAGAAGTAAATACTGAAACACAAACAAACAAACACACAAACAGAAATACTGAAAACAAAATCCACAAGCAAGCACATTCCCTGGAGTCGATTTCTCATATGGAGTCCTCTGCTGTTCCCTTGATTGGTC
The DNA here is from genome assembly GCA_013266295.2 of Branchiostoma floridae x Branchiostoma japonicum. Classification (NCBI taxonomy): domain Eukaryota; kingdom Metazoa; phylum Chordata; class Leptocardii; order Amphioxiformes; family Branchiostomatidae; genus Branchiostoma; species Branchiostoma floridae x Branchiostoma japonicum. The sequence continues at coordinate 4,263,144 of CM023837.1, read as the reverse complement.
CAAAGTTTGTCCTGGGGTTTTTGTTGTGTTGTCAGTTTGTTATGACAGCAACTGTAGAATGTTCAGTATAGGCAAGTTTTACCAGCAGTCCTGTGGCCACCATTTTCAAACCCTTTGGAATTTTCACTCACAGAGCTTTTGCGGAAATCTGCTGAGCACACTTTGGTGGACATGGTACAACTCCTGTTCTCAAGGTAATTAACTGCTTTCAAATATATAATTGAAATATAACATTGAGAGTTTTTTAGCATACATTTTTGTGTACCACTAGGTTCTCTTTTAGCTCACATCGTTATACTACTGTCCAAATACCTGTTCATCTACCAGTCTATACAGATAAGTCCTATAGCAACAGCTTCTTTCCATGCTTTGCAAAATTATGGGATTTATCTCTCCCTGAAAATTTTCCCCTGTATTGGACTGCATAGAAAAATGTAGTATGAGAAAAGTAATTTTTTTTGTCTTTGTTTCAGGTTACCACAGTTTAAAGATGATGCCAAGGCAGGAATTCTGGCTAACATGAAGAAGGTATACTCCAAAGGGGGCCTGCATGGGGGGGTCCCGACAACGCTCTACGCTAAATTCTGAGAGCCGGCTACGTATTAGGCTGAATTCAAGAAGCCTCCCCCATTACGCTTTACGATAAATTCCGGGTAGCTACAACGCATTACGTGAAATAAAACGGCGAATTACGCTCTACGCAAAATGCACCGATTACGCTCTACGTTGAATTAGAGCGGTCCGTCTACGCTCTACGTTGAATTAAAACGGCCGATTACGCTCTACGGAAAAGGGCATGCGGGCCCCCTCCAAACAGATGACCTTTGAGCTGCATTACTACTGTTCTTTCAATGGGGATCCACAAACTTACATAACTTACAGTACTTCCTTGTCACATAATATTACTATATGTTGGCCCACAAAAACCAGATGCAGGAAATGGGAAGTAAAAGGCTTTCAGAACAACCCATGATATCGTCATAGCCTTTCAAGACTTTTTTCCTTTCTTGGACAATAATCAAGAATTTGCTAACAGTCACAGGGAAGAAATTTATGAATCATAATTTTGTGTCTGAGTCACGTCCCAGGAGGAGAAAGAACAGGTGATTGCCGTGGGGAAGATTCCAGAACCTTAATCACAGACCCTTGTCCTGCCTTGTTTTACATCAGTGAAATTTTCATCTCTTAAGTGTGCTCTTGGGGCCGGCTGCAGCTGTTGAGAGAGATCATACTGTGCCAGTGATTTAGATAGAGTATAGTAGATGTAGATCTAACATGTTGTGCAGCACCTGTGAAGCATTACTGAGACTAACCTGGCACCATTCTGTGGAATTTCCCTGGAAAACTAGATACTTTAAATTGGAAGGGCCAAAATTTCTTCTTTGTAAATAAAATCATAGCTGGTAATGGTTTAATTTGTATTTTCGTGAGAATATACGTTTCCAATGTATTGGCACTGTGCTACAGAATTGTTTTTACTACAAACTTAGAATGCCATAAAAAGCTCCTTTCCCCTTCTACCACGAAAATAAGTCCCCACGAAAATAAAAAAAATGAATTTACAGTAGTCCACATTTACAAACATACCATTAACTTGACTTAGAACTGTACACTCCTATGTCTTGGTGATATATCTTGTGTAATTGGTTTTATTTTTTGCTTTATAGTTGAAAATGAGGGCTGGCGGTGTGGGCGACATCCGAGGAAAACGTGCCAAGCGCTCCCCGCGGCCGCGGCAGAAGAAGCCCGTGGCAGAGAAACCAGTTATGGAAAAGCCCACACCCGTTCCGGAGCTCCCAGCCAGCGAGGAACCCACTCCAACTCCCAGCCCCACACACTCCTCCACCACTCCCACCAACTCTGCTGCCACCACCCCAGGGGACGTCACCCCCACCCCCTCAGTACCCGACAGCGGAGTGGATCTGTCGGTGAGGGAGTCGGGCTCGGACGGCGAGCAGGAGATTCGAGAAAACAGCGAGGGAACGGAGGAAAAGACAGAGGAGACAACAGTGGAAGAAAGATTGAGCGAAAGCACAGAAAGCACTGGTGAAATGAAAGTTAGTATCAACTTTTATGCTTTTTGGATTTTCCAGCAAATACACCTTATTCACGCATTGCGCAATCTTGCACCAAAGCGAGGATTGGAGGGCAAACAAACAAAATGCTGTCCCCGAGATCATTTACATGGATGAGCTTGTATTTGCATATTAATGAACATCATTTGCATATCTGTGACTGGGTGCATACGGCCTCGCGGGCGTGTTTGCCCTCCAATCCTCACTTTGGTGCAAGATTGCGCAATGCATGAATAAGGTGTATTACTAGCATTCTTGCAACTGGAGATAATATATACTATTAGGCTGGCCCCTGAGGCATTGCCAAAAAAAGGTATTAGCAAACCTTAACCTTAATCATATGTATATTGCACTTGCAGAAAGCTGGTAGTGAACTTGATTTGGGCACGGACTCCGAGAAGACCGAGTCGTTACCAGAGAACGCGGAAGACGCAGACTCCGTGAACGAGCAATCCGACACGGCATCCATCCAGGACGTACAGGACTCAGAGTACGTCAATCCACGGGGGGTCCGCTTTACTCCACAACAGACACAGAAAGACGGTAAGGCACACTTTTGGACTGTGTCTCAGATTTTTCTATGTAAAGTTTCATAGTACAGACTGTATCATTAATTTTCTGTATGTTGGATGTTGAAAAACATCTTCATTTTACCAGCTGTTGGATGTTTTAAACCCAGGTCTTCATTTTTCTCAGGTTCTGGTCCGCCCGTCCCCTATGGACTGCCCTGTGTACGAGAGCTGTTTAGATTTCTCATCTCACTTACTAACCCCTATGACAGGTAAGAGCTTCCTCGTTCCAGGTTCTCACAGTAAAAACTTCTTGTATTTTTACAAAATAAACCAGAACGTACATTTAGTAGCCAAGCACAATTTGTTCTACAGATGTTAATGAAAGATATACCAGACTCAAAAATGTAACATTTCCTTATTATATTCAACAATGATAGTATTATAAGTCAATTAACATACACAAATGTGTTTGCTCTATATCCTTTTGTTGATAGTTTTTGCTGCTTGTTTTTTTTCAACAGACACAATACTGATGTGATGATCCACATGGGTCTGTCTCTACTGACGGTGGCGCTGGAGAGCGGAGCGGAACACATCCCGCGCTATAACTCCCTCCTCAGTCTCATCAAGGACGACATGTGCAAAAACCTCTTCTCAGTAAGTTTTCATATTTGTAAAAACCTTGCTAAAAGAATCAAACTTGATAATGGTATGCTGTTTTCTCTGCACGCAACATTTACATGTATGAGAGTTGACCACACACCACTACCAGTGGACTAGCTCCCTGTTGTAGTGCTTGTACAACTGTGTGGCCCAAGGGCTATAGATACAGAAATGGGCACCACCCTATACACTGAAAGATGTGCAAAGCATGAAGTAACTTTTGACTTGTGTTATGTTTCAGCTGCTCCATTCTGAACGGCTGAGCCTGTTCTCGGCCTCCTTACGGGTGTGTTTCCTTCTGTTTGAGTCCATGAGGAGACAACTCAAGTTCCAGCTTGAGGTAAGATGCCTTTTCTTCTGTAAGGACTCATAATGTCAACATAACTCTTCTCTTTTTAGACCAATGCTGATCTACAAATATATATAAAAGAAGCTTAGATATGAAGACTTATGCTGATGGTGACTTTCCATGCTGATTTGTGATTGGTTGGGCTGAGTCATTCTATGATTGGTCAGGATGGGTCAGTTGGTAGATTCCAAGATGGCCGACTCATGAAATCACATGAGTCAGTATGGCAGCACCCATGGATCTAGGGTAAAACAGAACAAGTTTTACAGTTGTAATATTGAAATGTCATCTTTGATCCTTTTTATCTTTTCATGCAGGATTTTGATAATTCCTTTGTATTTTTCCAGATGTATTTGACCAAACTGATGGACATCATAGTGTCGGAGTCGCCAAAGATTCCATATGAAATGAGAGAACTTTCCCTAGAAGCTATAGTACAGGTACTTCTATTGTTTTTTAAAAAGTTGTTTTGGGAAATATGAGTACTATACAATGTAGTTTCTGTTACGGTGACTGTAGATTAAGTTAGTTGCCACGTATATATATAATTATCATCATTTTCGTAACATAAAAGAGCTATATATCATGCATATTGTGTCAAAGTATACACATAATAAATATTATTTCTGTTGACACTCGTAGTACCAACAAATCAAATTGGTATGTCTGAAAGATCTTTGCAGAAAAATCTTCACAGAAATGCTAAACAGTGAACGTACTTACTATTCCTAATGACACATCAGTCTACATGTAACACAATATACCCAGTGATATATGACAATTTGATTGGACGTTTGTTTTTGTCCAGTTGTGGAGAATTCCTGGGCTGGTGACTGAGCTGTACTTGAACTACGACTGTGACCTCTTCTGTAGTAACCTGTTCGAGGACCTCACCAAGCTGCTCTCAAAGGTAGTTATTAATCATTAAACCATTAAAGTAATCAATAGATCAATTGTAAAAATTGTAACTTTAAACACAACACAATCTTTATTGACACAACAAAAGTACAGCGACTTTTGTAAGGTCTATGACTATACATACAAACAAAATGGATAGAAATGAATTAACCTGTATACATACAAGTATTTGAATAAATCAACATGTTGAGTTTGACGTAACACGTATACTACTAGTTCTAAGGTTTAAACATTCTTTGATATATTTACCTATTTGTACTTTAAATGTACTTAAAATGACTCATTACACTTTTACACCATTCCCAGAACGCCTTCCCAGTACATGGTCTGTACTCTACCCACCTGTTGTCGCTGGACGCTCTCCTGACCGTGATAGACGCCATCGCCACGTACTGCGGAGGCAACCGGGTTGTACCGGTCTCCAAGCAGCCTGGCGGGGAGGCTGGGGAATGTAAAGCCGCTGACGGTGCGTATGTCGTACATCCAGTCTAGAATCTAGCAGAAAAGATAAATCCATAGACCGTGTTTAATTTCTGGGATCACCTCAATAACACCTTTTTTTCAATGTGGCTCTACTCTTCATGGAGGACTTTTGAGAGTTAACAATTTAAATCATTGACAAACATAATTAATTTGCAGCTACAGAAAAGGATGGTGCACAAGTTGCTGAAGGTCAGGACGTGAAGAAGAGTGCGGAGATTGTGGCCACGATCCCCAGCACCCTCCCAACGACAGGCTACGCCATGGCGGGCAAGATGGAGGCAGGGAGACAGGATAGGGAAGACAAGGGGGCCGACAACGGTAGGTTTGTCATGACTGTTCTGAGAAATATAAGAAGTTAAAACTACAAAGACAACATATGAGAGCAAACGCAGAATATCTCACTCCCTATCCATCCCTCCCTAAAGGGACTGTTACACATCACCCCTATGCTAAGATGGACCATTCCAAAATTTACCTTGCCCAAAAATTGACTATTCCAAAATCACCCCAGTTCAAAATGGACCCATGCAAGAATGGCATTTTCCAAAGTCACCTCCATGCAAAATAGACCATTTCAAAATTATCTCTGCCAAAAATGGACTTTTCCAATATCACCCAAGTTCAAAATGGAGTTTTCCCAGTTTGACCCCTCATGCAACAATGAACTCTTCAAAATCCATCATTGTAACTTTTGGCAAATATGTATTGACTTGTCATCATGTTTGCATGTGTTAGTGTATGGATGTGCATCATGTAGGGTGTGTTTGGTTGTTTTACAGGAGCCAGTAAAGTAACCAATGGAGCGGCCGGTGTTGCACCTCAGATGAAGTACACAGACACAAGTTCCCTGCCAACGCCTCAGCAACTACAGGAAGTCAAACAGAAGAAAAGGGTAAAAAAAATATTTCCTTCACTAATACAAGTAATAAGAAAACATTGCAATACCCTGGTGGGCAGAATGCTTGCTTTGTATTTGAGAGGTCTGGCTTTCTCTGTTTAATACTCACCACTTGTAAGAAATAATATGCTAGTTGAACATGCTCCACTACCAGTGGATTAGCCCCCTGCTGTTGTGCTTGCACAATTGTGTGGCCCAAGGGTGATTGGCACTACCCTTTACACCAAAAGTTTCAAGGATTTTAACTAACTTTCTTTAAGGAATATTGTACAAACTAGTACTATTCTACCAACAATGGCAGAAGTAATTTTTTTTCCTTTCATTGCAGCTGTTAGAAACAGGTACAGAGCAGTTCAACCAGAAGCCAAAGAATGGAATAGCCTACCTGCAGAAAAACGGCCTGATGTCCACCCCCCTGGACCCAGTGGAAGTGGCCACCTTCTTGCGTGAGAACCCGAGACTAGACAAGAAGATGATCGCAGACTACATCTCAGATAGGAGAAATAAGACCGTGATGGAGACTTATGTAAAGTAAGTCATATTATAACTTTTCTGAGAATCATAAAAGTGCAACTCAAGCACATCTAACTTTCACATGATGGGGAAAAGCTGATGGTGAAACAAGTAGTGAGTGTGAATATATACATGTAGTAGAGCGGATTCATTCCTCAAGCTAACCGACATCTCACACACGCAGTCGTCCCTCAGTAAGACATCTGGAGCCGCATAGTTCCCGTTTAGAACTTTTATTCAGCCAATTCAAATAGTGAGTGTGAATGTGAGTAATTCACATTATGTACTTGTGAATTAAGTCGACAAACAGTTGTATTACATACAGTTTTTTTGCTTTGAACATGCAAGAAAGCAATAAGCAAGGTGACAGCGCCTCTGAGAATCTACATGTATGCCATACATGTGTTTCCATTCGTTGCAGGTCTTTTGACTTTGAGCACACCAGAATAGACGAGGCCCTGCGTATGTACCTGGAGGCCTTCCGACTGCCGGGAGAGGCGCCCGTCATTTCCATGCTGCTGGAGGAATTCTCAGAACACTGGCATGTGAGTAGCTATAGCAGGTCCATCTTTGAGCAACAGTGTAGATGTGGATAGTAAACTGTTATCTAGATAAACAACCAAGACCAATTTGCCTGTGAAGCTTTCAGTAGTCCTTCTGCTACCTTCCTCATGGTGGTAGTTCTACTTCCCACTACTAGGTGGCGCTGCAATGAGAAGAAGTTAGTCCCAGACATGACTAAGCTTGTATCCCCCTCATAACAGTGTAGATATTGCTACTTTCACTGCACAGGATGTACTAGTATGATACATTTGTGTACATGTATAGAATGGTCAGATTTCAGATATACCATTTTGGTTTCAAATTTTTCTCTACTGGAGTTTTACTTTCTTTCTGTCCAACTTGAATTAAATGACAATCATAAGATGTTGGAAGGAATGACTTTGTTGTTGACTGTGCTAAACTGTTTTAGATTAATGGTATCTTCAGCCCTGCAGTTCATCAAGTCATCACTAGGAGTCTCCCCTACGCCATATACATGCATCTTAAGTATGCAGTAGTTGGATTATAAAGATTCAATCATATAAATATACTTTTTTGTGAGATTGAGACAGATTTGTCTCTCCACAGAATTGCAACAACAAGCCCTTTGCCAATGCGGATGCAGCGTTCACCCTGGCCTATGCTGTAATCATGCTGAATGTAGACCAGCACAACCACAATGTCAAGAAACAAAACATCCCTATGACTGTGGAGGTCAGTGAAAATTTTTCTATAAAACGCTTTCATTTTGCATTGTGTATTTTGTTTGGTTAGCCCTTCCGTGGGATAAATTAACACATGAATTCACAAATTATTGCAGTGACATGTGTCATAATATAAGTTAACACAATGTCATGTTTTTGCTATATTTTTGTGGATATACATGTATTACAGCAAGACTGTGGCTAATATACTTCTGTATCTTTTCAATGTAGGAATTCAAGAAAAACTTGCACAATGTTAACGGCCAGAGGGACTTCGACTCAGACATGTTAGACGAAGTTTACACAGCTATAAAGTGAGTTTCAATGTTCAACTTATTGTTCAATTTTAACTTTAAAACATTCTTTGTATCAGTGGTTGTTTTCTTTGTATGTCTGTGTTTCTGCAGTGCAGTTTCTACGTGTTCTGACAGAGGGTGCTTACCATCAGAACAGTGAAATCTTGCCATCTCTGATTGCCTTGTTTGTGTTTTTTTAATACTCAGAAATGATGAGATCGTGATGCCAGATGAACAAAAAGGACAGGTGCGAGAGAACTACCTGTGGAAGATGCTACTGAGGAGAGGGGGGCGACAGGAGGGGAAATTCACACATGCACAGGGTAGGCCAACTGTCAACTACTGTACTGAACTGTCAAAAGGCTAAACAAACTGAATTTGTTATATGTGAAATTTGGGGGCAACAGCTGATAAGTAGCTAAGGAGATACCGAAACATCGGTCATGTAAATGTCCTTCAGATTGTGTCACAACAAACTAATTTTGTTTTGTGTGTAACCTAAAGACTTTCCAGAGGTTTTGTGTAATGCTTGATTTGTGTCCTCCCAGGCGGTGTGTTTGACCTTGACTTGTTCCTACTGAGTTGGGGGCCCAGTGTTGCTGCTCTGTCCTATGTGTTTGACAAGAGTCTGGATGACAGTATCATACAGAAGGCCATCTCTGGCTTTAGGTAAGGTCTTCTCTCTTTATCAGACCTCACTGTAAGGCATCTATAGACCAATCCTGTACAAAACAATTAGCAGTTCAACCAATCATAGCATGGCAATTAAGTGGGGCCGTATGGCGCAACGACAGAGTACTCGACTCGGAACCAAGAGGTCCCGGGTTCGAGTCCTAACATGCCACCGACCTTGTGCCCTTGGGAAAGGCACTTTACACGACTTTCATCACTTGACTCAGGTGTAAATGAGTATTATGTGTTAGGTGTGCACGCTACCAGCATATTTGCTGCCTAGTGCACACTTTGTATTGTCATGTTACAATTTCTGAACAAAAAAAAAAGCATGGCAATTACCTGTTTGACCAATGAGAGAGTGGCTGCATGTCCATCAAATATTTGCATTTTTGTGTTTTAATTTTACATTTCTATGTTTTGATGGAGGTGGGCAGGTCTGTTGTATGATTGTAACGATTCAAAAGTTGATATATTAGTCAATTCTTTACATGATAACTTGAATCAATGTACATGTAAACACATTGCCTGGCAATAATCAGAGAGTACAAATGTGATGTTGTTTTTCCGTCCATGTGTTCCCTACAGAAAATGTGCAATGATAGCTGCCTACTACCAGCTGAGCGATGTCTTTGACAACCTGGTCATCTCACTCTGCAAGTTCACCACGCTCATCAGCGCTTCTGAGGTGAGCCCTGCCATGATTAGGGAACGTTTCAAAACACCCTTTTCCCGCCACCAATAGAGTCTGTTCATACAGTCACACATAACAAACAATGAGAATAATCATTTGTGAAATATTTTCTTCTGAAGTGAACTACAACATGTCATAACATCCTTGTTCTTACCTACAGAGCCCAGAGAACCTACCAGTGGTGTTTGGGAGTAACATTAAGTCACAAATGGCGGCTAAGACCGTGTTCGCTCTGGCCCACCGCCACGGTGACATCCTGCGGGAGGGCTGGAAGAACATTCTGGACTGTATGCTACAACTGTACAGGGCCAAACTCATGCCAAAAGCAATGATAGAGGTTTGTTACTTTCCTTTCCAAAAGAAGCATACTTTTTCTTATGTTTATATCTGCAATTTTGTATAATTCAGTACACTATACAAAGGAGGAATATGATTTTTTGTTTTTCCCGTTGTGTCCAGGTTGAAGATTTTGTGGATCCCTCTGGAAGGATATCACTAATAAGGGAGGAACTCCCATCTGCAAGGTATGTTGAAAGAAGAAAGCTGTCCTGCAGTTCAGCCCCATGTTGCTAGGCAGTGCTAATGAGTGGTATACATACATTTGTAAATGTTGCACAGATTAAATCACCACTTTCTGCAGCTAACTCCTTACTCTCCCAGGATTTATAGATCCATGAAATGTCGTTAATGCATGTTTAACTCTGTAAGAAGTAGCCAATAAAACTCTTTGTTTTGAAGTGAGTCTTAGTATGTGTCCTTCTTATCCAGATTGTTACTGTGTATAGAGAGAACTCAGTTGAATATTCTACAAATTTTCAGTAGTCCTTCTGCTACGTTCTTCAGGCTGCTAGGTGGTGCTGCAGTGAGAGTAATGCAGTCCCAGCCATGACTAAGCTTGTATCCCCCCCTCCTCACGGTTGGTGTTTGTTCTTTGTTCCCACAGAACAGACAACTCCATCTTCAGCTCCCTGTACCAGATCATCATCCTGAACCCTGAACCTCCTGCACAGAGAGCAGCCACAGCTGAGGACCAGCAGGCCACTCAACAGGCTCACAACTGTATAAAGGTACAACCTGTTACACTACAGTCTACAAATGCATGGCCTCTGTACATGTAAGATTTAGGTACAGCTTTGGACCTCAACGTCTGGTGTACCTGAACCTGAACAAAATGAAATGCCAGTGGACACCATTTCTTAGACCAAAGATGGCAATTGGCCACTTAAAAATTACGTAAGTTTGTAAATATTAACTTTTGTCTGTTTGTTTGTTGGTCTGTTAAGAGCATAACTTGAAAATTATTTTTATGGTTCTTGTATGTATGTATGTATGTATGTATGTGTGTGTGTGTGTGTGTGTGTGTATGTGTGTGTGTATGTAGGCCTTGCCTTGAGGGACAAGGGAGTAAAATTAGGAATGAATACAGTCCACTGTTTCAGGTAATGTTGCAGACTTGTAAAGTATATTTGTACAGAAATACAGAGCAGAGCAACTTTTACTGATTATTACTTTCTCCTTAGGAATGTCAGGTGGAACAACTGGTGCAAGAAAGCAAGTTCCTTAGGATGGAGTCTTTACAAGAGTTGCTCAAGGTGAGTTCTTTCTCTTCGAACTATGAAAGTCTGTATCATGGTGAAAATACATGACTGTAATACCATTGAACAGAAGACATTATATATTCAGCACTTAGCTTGTTACTTATGTACACTGATATACATGGAGAAAAGTCAATACTCTATTATGTCCAGAACAGAAGATACGAAATCTGGATGTTCTGCTGCAGTATCAAGGAAAGCCACTAGGAGGCCCACAAATTGACTTTCACCTACCTAAGCAGATATCACATATCATCACAATCCACTCATAGTTTCTTGATGCATTATCACCAATATGGCATGCTATTTTGTACATGTATTTGACAGTGAATGTGTGTACTCCATCCTACCCCCCCCCCCCCCCCAGGCCCTGACATATGCATCCCACGGCCCGGAGACTGCAGCCTCCTTAGGAACCCAGTTTGACGAGGAGGCAGCTGTATTTAACCTGGAACTGCTGCTGAGAATTGTCCTTCAGAACAAGTAAGTTCATGGCTAGCAGACCATCAGAATTGTTTTCTACAATTACTAAATGCGAAACATCTTTCTACCTTAATTCTGGTCTTTGCAGTGTAATGTCAACTCTTTTAAGTCTGTGGGGTATTCTAGGACTGCCACATTAAAAATTAAAGTGTTATAGAGACCTTCTCAAAAACATTTTGACCTGGACATCTCAAGTGTGCATACATTGCAGATTATTGATGCTGTATCTGTAGACTGATCTCTTTAAATTCACTGTTTTTCTAAAGTAGTGGTCTTAGGGTACCTGGCAGAATTAGCACTCAATACCAGAGTTGTTATCAAAGAATGCATAACACTTTTCCCAAAACAGCATTCATCCCCAAACCTCTTGTCTTGTCAAACTTCTCTCTCCCCCAGGGACCGTATCAGTGCGCTGTGGCAGCCTGTACGGGACCACCTGTACAGTCTGATAGCCAACAGCGGGGAGTTCAGCGTCCTGGTGGAGCGCGCCGTGGTCGGGCTGCTGCGTCTCGCCATCCGTCTGCTCAGGAGGGAGGAGATCTCTGACCAGGTGAACAGAACTGTCTGTTAAACCAACATACATAACTTGGATGTTTCATTCAATTTTCTCTATGACAGGCTCCCTTAGGGCAACTTACAGACATGCATATACAATGTAGCAGGAAATTGAATACAGGAAATGAAGTAACATTTTCTAGGACCTTTGACCTAACTTTCAATGTCCATTGTCTAAGACATGTCTAACATGTGGAGTTAACTACAGAAACACACATTCAAACAGTCACACAGAACATGAGGAAATCTTTACATAGCTGCATTTTCCTGCCCCCCTCCCCAGGTGCTATCCTCTCTGCGTGTCCTTCTGACCATGAAGCCGTCAGTCCTGTACAAGGTGTGCCGACAGTTGTCGTACGGACTGCACGAGCTGCTGAAGACGAACGCCGCCAACATCCACCTGGCGCGGGACTGGGACACCCTCTTCACCCTACTGGAGTGCGTCGGAGCCGGGGCCACCCCTCCACCAGTGGTACAGTCCGACGCGCCCGGAGAAACCAACAACGCGATAGCAGAGGAGAGCACTGTGGACTCAGGTAAGGGATTTGGCAGAGTTTGATCATCAGAATCATTGGATATCAACAGTGAAAAAAAAAAATGGAGCAGTACTGTAAATTTGTTGTTGTAGCTTAATGATGAAAGGAGCTTTGTCCTTCATAGATCTGACCTAAGAAAAGATGATAAAACATTGAAGCTGCAGTTGAAATTTCCACATCAGTAAAGGCCACTCCTCACATGTACCCTTCAGGATATGAATCAACCTAAAACTCTCCATATTTGGGCACCAACAGTTGAAGAAAGTTCTTGTGTTCCTAGTTACTAAAGTTATTCATTCATCTATGCTTTGAAAGTTGAAAATACATTGTTGTAGTGGTATGTTGACTTCATGGCTTCTGTGGTAGCATTTGGATCTATCACAGGATGCCTGTTCCTTTTTCATTTTTTTGCTTACCTGCTGTATTGTTTTCCTGGTAAACATCTGAGAGCCAACTTGAAAAGATTAGATTGGTTTGGCCTAAAGTGCTGATTCCACCCCACAGGTGCCCAGTCAGACAGCGAGGTGGCAGTAGAACACGTCCACTCCAGTCTGTCGTCTGATCGCGGCTACACGTCCGACAGCGAGCTCTACGAACCCGCCACCAAACACCACAAGTCCAGCGCTGAGGGGGAGGGGATGAAACAATCCACCAGTACAGGATGGCTGCTGGTTAGTGCACTCTGTTACTCTGTGTTACACAATCTTTCTATGGTCAGGCTGAAACTCAAGAGAACCATTCCCAGAAGTACCAGTAGGATTATTCTTTTACATTTCTAAGGAATTGTCACTGCACTGCTCCCTCTGGCAAAACATACAGAAACTGCAGCTAATCCAAAGCATTACTACATGTCTCTTCTCCAGGTTGGTAAAGATGATGTTGACAGTAACGGCCAGAAGCCTGCCGTCCAGCCCGTGAACCAGTACGTACTGACGATAGCAGAAGAGCTGCGCAACCACGACCCCAAGTCGCTGGCTAAGTGCTGCGAAACCCTGTCCTTCCTGGTGCGAGATGCTGCGCACGTAACGCCGGAGAATTTCGAGTCGTGTGTGCACTGTCTCAGGGTGTTTGTGGAGGCAAGCGTCAGCGGAGGTAGGGAGAATTATTTGCTTTTGTTTTGAAAGCCCAAAAATTGTTTACCTTGGTAAGGAAAAATATCGGAGTAACAGTATAAAAGAAGGCAATCAGAAATAGCCAGCTCCAGACTCTCTGGCAGAACATATAGACACTGCAGTGTGGAAACAGACACACACAGACAAGCCAAAAGTATTATTCCACTTCCTTGGAGGTGAAGCAACAAATGATATACAAATAATGAAAACATCTGAAGTTTTGTTTAGTTTTCATAACTGCAATGATTTTCAACTTGATCATCAGAATTATTGAAATAACAGATATGTATTTTATAGCCAAACCTAAGGAAGAGAAGAAACCAAAGCCTCCCCAGAAGGAAGGGAAGAAGTTCCGCAAGAAGAAAGACCACGGGATGAAGAAGTCCAAGTCGACACCTGCACACCTGTCCCACCTGTCAGACGATGAACAGGACAACGAGGGCCCACCTGGAGGCTACCATGAAGTGTGTCTAAAGGTGAGAAAACACCTGTGTGCCAAGGACAGTCACACACCTGTGTTTTCAAGTCACCAAGTCTTGGAGTAACAATTCCTAAGATATCATCAGACATTCAGTATTGCAATGTTTCCTTCATACATGTACAAAGATAACTGTATGAAAGTATGCCATGTAAACTATACTTATGTAAGAGAATGGCTTCATGAATAATTTGGTGTTACTGCCAAAATGTCACAGTCTGGCATACCACCATATTGTGCTAGTTTGATTTGCTACATATTTTTTTACAGTTGAAGCAAAACATATTGTTTCACATGTACTTGTTGTCTTCAATATTTTTCTTCCAACGAAGATTTTATAACATGTTTGTATCTTCTTCCCTAAGCTGCTGGACCTGATGCACACGCTCCACACACGCGCAGCCGCCATCTTTAGTGCGTGGGCGGAGGAGGAGAAGGCCCGTCGACAGAAGGGTGGTAAGGACGTGAACGGCGTGGAGATAGACGCTGGCACCAGCTCTCTCTGGAACAAGTGCTGGTGCCCGCTTCTGCAAGGTGGGTGCAGTTTGCTCCAATCCTGCTAGATGGCATTGCAAAATATAACTGTAAATCTCGACATTTTCACAGTTGCTTTTATCTTATTTTTGCAGTTTTCGCGGTGCCTCTCCACTATGAAATCAGGACACCATGAATACGTATTTTTGCGCCAAACTATTGTTTTGACTGTGGACTTAAAACGCTGTAGAAACCTCGTTTACACTTTCACCACGAACTTCAATCCTCACAAAGATGAATGAACTTGCGGTAAAAAAACTACTCATAGGTGAAAGAAAAGCCAACAATACCTTGTCGATGGTAGTCCTCTGTGAATTGATTTGAAGATGTCAGTCCTTACCTTGTGGTGTTGTCCGTGAATAGTTTCATCAGGTTGGTAAGTCACTGAATAAAGAGACTCTTTCTACACAACCAAGTGTTTTATTCCATTTTGTATATATCCACTCCTGTACGGTTGGGACCGCATTGTAAATACAGTTCCCTAAACAGTGCATGTGTACTTGTAGATATGTAAATACGTTTGGGAACGCATCTACAGCAGCGACACCTATGCTGCAGTGCAATGTGAACCAGTCAGAATTGCCCTGAAGAAGGTGACAGACGGTCACCGAAACGTCGGTTGAATAAAACACTTGGTTGTGTAGAAAGAGTCTCTTTATTCTTGTGGTGTTGTGTTTCGTGCAGGGATTGCCAGGTTGTGTTGTGACTCCAGACGACAGGTGCGGACATCGGCCATCACCTACCTACAGAGAGCCCTGCTGGTGCACGACCTACAGACCCTGTCTGCTGTGGAGTGGGAATCCTGCTTCAACAAGGTACTGTCACAGGGACACACATACACATTCAAACTGTCAGTTATGTATGGTACAGGGTAGAGCAGAATGGAACACACACACAGAAACACACACAAACTAGATTGTCACTCACAGGTAAGGAAGTATTATATTGGGTGGCTGAGCTGTGGGTTTGTGTGTCTGTCCAGACAGAGTAGGTTGACAGCACAGGGTGGGGGGAAGATTGACAGAATAACAGAAGGTCAGACACAGGAAATGGGGTGAACTTGAGAATAGATTGACAGCACATGGATGGGAATAGAATACAGAGATTGAAAGCACATGAATGACAGAATGATACTAGGTCATATACAGGAAATCCGGTGAAGTTGAAGGTCACAAAAATCCAAAATACTTCTCATAAGTCTGAAATCTCGGATTTCTTGTTGTGTAAGGTGTTCTCACAGACCCCATCTCCACCCTCGTGTGCCCCCAGGTTCTCTTCCCCCTCCTGACTAAACTGTTGGAGAACATCAGCCCGGAGGACACAGTCGGGATGGAGGAGACACGGATGCGTGTGTCGGCCCTGCTGTGTAAGGTGTTCCTACAGCACCTCGGCCCCCTGCTGTCCCTGTCCACCTTCACAGCACTGTGGCTCACCATCCTGGACTTCATGGACAAGTACATGCATGTCGACAACAGCGACCTCTTGGTGAGAGCCTTAGAACTGCAGTCTGTTTCAGTCAGATCCTTCCAGCATTTTATAACAAAGGACAGGTGTCTAGATAAATTTGATATTTGAACAGATGATATATATTTAGAGAGGGAGAGAAAGAGCATTCCCAAAGTGATGTTACAATGTATATTGACACCAACATGTAGACAGCTATTTGCTTGCCTACGTCATTGATATAGAAAGTGAGTGAAAACGCTGTATAAAACATAATACATGTGTCTTGGATCCCTCTACACTTGTAATAGACTGCATACATGTATGATGTTATAAATGTTTCTCTCCATCTGTGTGCAGTTTGAGGCCATCCCTGAGTCGTTGAAGAACATGTTACTGGTGATGGACACTGCCAGTATCTTCAGGGAGGACTCCACTCCCTCAGGGTACACCCAGCTCTGGTGCATCACCTGGGAGAGGATCGAGTGTTTCTTACCCACCCTCAGGCACGACGTCTTTAAGGAACACCATAAGGAGCATAACACAGGTATTGTACATTTGGAAATGTGGTTGTATTTTCGCGGTGCCTTCTTCACAGCAAATTGTCTTTCCATTATGTTACTACTGTACTATAGAAGCTCCTTGCTCCTACTGTGATATAAAGTGCTCCGTGAAAACTAATGAATTTACAGTAACTCCTTGCTGTTTTGTTTGTGTTTGTGACTTTATATAAACTCAAAAAAGGCTCTATTCAGCCATCAGGGCCACTTTTCATAGAGGTCAAGTTGGGAGGAGTGTCAAGGGGCCATGCTATGTATCTGTACAAGAGCCTATTAGCACAACAAACCAGCTTGGCATTCGACAGACAGTTGAACTGAGTCTTGTCTTCCACAGAGAGAAGAGTAGCGTCCCCTCCGCCTCCACCCCCCTCACCCCCCACAGTAGTGGAACAGCCCCAACCCAGCAGCAGTCCAGAGAAACCCCGGTCAGAGACCCCAGTGCAACTTGCAGCCAGCCCTGAACCTACAGCCAAACCTACACAAACTCCCAGTAAAGGTGAGCTATTTTGTCCTATCATGCAATAGGAAGCATGTGTTTGTTATGATTCTGCATGGAACTGTTTTTCTCGCGATCGGTTTTTGGCAGAGCCTACTGTGTACTATTAGATTTGATGTGGTGTATATGATAAATCCTGTCTGCAAGGAAAAAGCACATTCACTTATTGCCTAATTCAGACTACTAACAAGATGGATTTGCTTTGGTTACCATGTGAGCCTATTAGATCTCGAAAAAGTTTAAACGTTATTTCTTGAAATTTTGGTCATTCTGTGTATTTTCTCTCACTAGTTATTCCAGCCCAGGACCTTATGATGCACTTGCCTTCACCATATGCTCTATGAAATGGGTTTATGCATCCATGTTGAGCATGCAGGGGGGAAATGTAGGGTGAGTGCAGTTCCTACCACTTCTGTATGGTGGAGCTGTTTTGGAAGGTCTGATAGAGTCACATGGTATCAAGGGTTTACATAGAACATGGTGATGGTGTCGTCAGGGGTTAAATCTGTATTAAAAGACATCTACTTGTCTATGAGAATTAAAAAAGGATGATCTTGTGTTAATTTCCAGAATCTCCACAATCAGAGACTCCGCCTGCCCAAGAAGAAAACACCCCACCCCTCCCAACCTTCATTCTGCAGCCCCCCCTCCCTGCTGTGTACTCCCCGGGGAAGCCCAACCCCACGGAGGGCCAGCCCCCGGCTGTACCCATCGTACTGAACCCTGAAGTGATCCAGGGAACGCCTATCCCCATGCTGGCTGCTCAAGAGGCACCACCCTCCGTCACAACAACTTCCAACTAAACCTGCTACAGCACCCCTTCCAGCTTTGTACAGAACTGCAGGGCTCCTCAACGGGCACCACCCTCTGTCACAACTTCAAACTGAACCTGCTACAGCATCCCCTACCAACTTTGTACAGAATTGCAGGTTATTTCCAACCAGTCTTGCACAGGCAAAGGTGCTTATAGTGTATGGCTGTGCTAAGAGAATTTCTGTATGCTTAACCTGGGGGTGTACAGGCTATATTACTGACTAGTTGTGTTGAACTGATGCACACATTGCAGTATCTCTTTTAGTACACTTAACTAGGAATAAGTCCCCACATCATTACTATTTCTCTCTGTATGCATATTGGTTGTCTTCGACAATAACATAACGTGATGTATAAACCTTTATTGAATTTTGTGTCAACATTGTTTGATCTCTGGCTATTGTTTTGATGTATATTATGTATTGGCAGGAAGGAAACAGTGTCTCTGGCAGTAGACGTTACTAATGTTTGTTCTGGTGTTGTTAAACTTGTGCCTGACAGAGTTTTGTGAAACCAGCATGTAAGGTGCAATTTTCTCTGTGTTTTTAAAAGGTTTTGTAGGATGTCAAACAAAGTGTGTGTAGATGGATCCCTAAGTTGTTGTTTTACTGAGTTTAGCATTTATGAGTTGGTGTACATTAAGATAAATCAATGTGTTTAACGTGTGGGTAAAGATTACAAAGATTGGCCTTGGCCACTTGTGCAATGAGATAATATATATGAAGTGTTTTTGGCAGCACCTCAAGGGAGGAGCCGTTTTAGCATTTCCCCCAACCTCCATTAACAGATGTGGAAAGTAAATGCACTATAGTCTGGCATGAAGTGCACAAGTTTATACTTTTTCCTTGATATTGTAAAGCAGAGGTTTTCACCCTCTGCAAGTATATGATATGATGTATTATGATGTAACAGAATGCTGCTTGTCCAACTGTATTGTAACAACAGCTGTACATTACACACCAGTAGTTAGGATGTACACAAGGGACAGTATTTGTACTGTTGTTTGATTCATGTGTTATTAAGACCAGTTAGAAATTTTCCAAGAAGATGTACATACGTGTACAGAATATTTATGATTTTTGAAGAGATGCATTTTTTGTCTCCCAACACGATGACAGTACATGTATGTATCCAGGAGCCTCCATGAGTTGGAAGTTGAACTATCCCGTCACTGCATGGAAACTGTTGTATAGATGTCATCAGTGTAATGTTACTACCATGGAAATAAAGAAATGAAACAGATCAAAACTGGCTTGTTCAAATAGTGAATGAACTACTATCGACGTTTATTGAATGCCAAAGATATTCATTTGCAGGATCAAATTGTAATTTAAAAAGCTCAGATGTTTATGGATAGCACAAAGTCATGTACTTGAACTACGACAAATTAGGGAATGTAGATATCTTCATGGTGACGTCAGACAGCGAGACTGGCGGCCCCTGTTGCAGACAGACGTTGTACAGACCAAGACCTTTGCGAACCTCCTGGTAGTACTGATCATGGGTTCTCCAGTACTTCTTCACACCGTTGAGAATCACGCTGGAACAGCTGTTAAACCACCAGCCACCTTTGTGCTTCTCTGCACAATTATAGCGTGCCAAGTCGTGGTCCCTGTCAAATGTTGTGAAAGCCATTCCTGTGACGTTCTTCCCTGTTGAGCGAGTGTTCAGACAGTCGCTTATACCCCTTTGCCTGTTTCCCAGGTGTAAGCGGTAGTGATCACTCTCACCGGCAACTTTGAAGGAGGAGTACAAAGTGTATCCGGAAACCCCTGTGTAGCTTTTGAAGTCTATCTGGAGCGCATACTGTCCCTGGTTCGTCAGAGCGAATATGTTGTCCAACCCAAGCCACAACTCGCCCTCTAGGTCACCGAACCCTCTCTTGTAGTCCTCCCACCCTCGGGTGAAGTTAACCGTGCCTTGTTTGGTTCGCCGTTGGACCACAGTCCAACCTCCCCCCGAAGGCTCCATCTCGCAGAAAGCGGAGAAAGGTTCGGTTGCCCCCCGAGGTTGAATCTGGTACACCCCGCTGGCTGTTTTCCCATCGCTACGAGCGTGGTCACAGTCCCGATACACATCAGGCCGCTCCCTTGTCTGTATCTTGATAGTGACCAAACTTAGAGACACGGGTGGGCCTTGCTGTAAACAAACGTTATAAAGTCCCTCTCCTCTTCCCGTTACTTCACGATACTCATCATGACCACTGTATTCCTTAATAACCCCGTTGAGTATCAGAAGAGAGCAACTTCTATACCACCACCCCCCTTTCAACCTCTCCGCACAACTGTAGCCGGCCTTGTCATTGTCCCTGTCTATGGTACTGAACGCCATCCCATTCAAGTCGGCCCCAGCTCGTTCCATGCACGAGCCGGCTCTTCCTGTAAAACCAGACAACGTCAAGCGGTAGTTCTCATCTTCTCCTGCCACCCTAAAGTTATTGTACTCGTACGATCCTCGTAGACCGTTGAAGGATTGAACTTGTATCTTGACCCTGAAGTCCCCGTCCTTAGTGAGTTGGTGTATCTTGTCATTGCCAAGCCAGTATTCTCGAGAAATGACGCCGAAACCGTTCTTGTAGTCTTCCCAACCCCTCGTGAAGTTCTCTCCCACGGTGTGATTTCTCTGCTGGATGACGGTCCAGGTGGCATCGCCGTCTTGTAAGTCACAGTACACGGGGAAAGGTTCAACCGTGCCCCGCGGACGGATCCAAAACACTGCGCTGCTCCGCTCTCCTGAGCGTTTCACCGCGTCACAGTCTACGTACAATTCGGTATCTGCAAAAATAATTGCGGTGTAATTATGTACAGAAAATGTTCGTTTTCGTTCAAAATCAGATCTCTAGTAACGATCACCTTTTCAAATAGATCAAAACATAATAGATATATTTCAGTTCAAACAATGGCTGTGTGAACCGTGTATGCTATTCCTCACCTTGAGCGTCAGGTTGAAACTGAATCCTCATCTCCGTTGACTTGAGTGAGAAGTGGTAGTCGTTGTTCCAGTACGGCCACTGCCACCACACCAGTCCGTCAGCGTGCCGTGTGTGGGACTCCTGGGGGTACCACTGTCCGTTCAGGTTGGAGGCGTAACACCCATCGTACCACCAACCTACGGGTACCGAGCAAAGTCAGTCTTAAAACATATAGATATTCACCGCCAATCAAAACCCCTTTCACACACAATTCACGGTGTCAATGTGTTATCAATACTGGGGTTTGGGAGACACCATTTGGTAGAAAGCTGATTTAGATTATGTACCGGAAGACTGGATATGTGAAACTGTGTAGCATTGCCGTGCTTTAGACACAGTTTTCGTGGCACTACTTTGGGTGCTGCAGTGCCGCTAGTATCCTACACTAAAATTGTATCTAAAGTAATGTATACCCAGCTCAGCAGTTTTACAGTTTCACGAAGCAGTACACATTCTTGAACAGCTTTCTACTGAATGGTGTCGTCCAAATCCCACCCAGCGTTGGGTGCACCTTAGCACCGTACCGTGCCACAGCTGGGTGAAAGACGTTTGGTAGCTGGGGCTGATATTGATAAACTGGGTATGATATCTAAACTTTACAACTACGCCTTTCAAATCTAAGCTGCATGTATCTGCCATAATTGCATTGAAAATTTGTGGCTTATTGGTAGTTTATGTCCGTACCTCCTTTGTCATTGGCTGCACAATTTGACCAGAAACCATCGTTGTCCCTGTCCTTGGTGCTGAACGGTAGGTTTGCATGGTAACCTAAGGAATCCTTCGCTGTGCCACTGTATCGTCCCAGTCGCAGTCTGTACAGGTCTTTCTCACCCGCCACGTAAAACAAGTCATACTCTGCAAATCCTTCATTTCCTTGGAAATCGACCAAGTCCACACGGAGTTTGTATACACCGCGTTTGGTGAGCGCATGGATCTTCTCGTTCCCAAGCCACTGCTCGTTTCCTGGGCTTCCGAATCCATTTTTGTAGTCGTCCCAAGTGCGGAAGAAATTTTCGGAACCGTCCTTTCTCCGTTGAATCACAGTCCATCCAGCGCCGCCCACCATACGGCAGTAGACCTGTATTATACCGGAGAAACCTGTTGTTAGATTTCTCCCCAGAATAAAACAAGGTATAACATAGGCTTTTCTCTCCCTATAATTTTCATATTATAAGAGGACTGTTTTCATCTAGCTACACACTGAAAAAAGTTAGTGAAGTACTACTCTATATACATGTACAATCGCTTAGTCTAATTTACTAGCTGTTTCTGAATCGTTTCCGAAACAGCTTACCTGGAATGACACACCCGCTTCTGGCTCAATTGTGTAGACGCCATCTTGTTTGTGATAATTGAAAGCATCAGAACAATCTGCAGAGAAAAAAGATCATACATATCAATATGTTAAAAACAGTAAGCCTATATCGCATCAATACACAACATACATAAAATGACAAAAATATAAGGAATGCCGCATAGGAATAAATTTTTCTGGCACGGTGAATATAATACTAGTACCAGACAGTTCACATACCTTTGCACACTTTTCCTCTACATAATTTTGGTACACTCTCTGGAAAGGAACGTAAACCATTATTTAGTTAAAATGTATACAAAAATATCAAAATAAAACAAAATGTCTCTCTGTGTATCCTAGTACCAGCCCATCGTACGCTTCCCAGGATTTCCTTGGTACTGGGAGCCTTGCCCGCCCGCCCAGGTCAATTAGCACACTCCTGGTTATTTTACGGGGGTTTTATTCAGTTATCTAGCTCTCCTATGATCAGAAAGAAAGGTTGTCAAAAAGATCGGCTGTCAAAATGGGCAGCCAATGCATACTGGGGCTGGACGGGTAAAAAAAACTCCAAGGCAGGGCCTGTGGAATGGTTACCAGGCTACTCTCTGTGCGCGTGCAGCATCAACACTCCAACCTACCTCTGTCAGGCAGACCGGATATTTCCAGGTCATACGTGACTTGGTGCCCTGCCCGCCAGGCGTACAGTTTCCGCTCCCGGGGATCGTAGGACAGATGTCGGATGTCACTAGTCACTGTTGGGAACGGTAAGCCGGGGGCACCCTCCTCTCCGGTTGTCGTGTTAAAGGAATAGTCGACCTCTCTCTGCCGAACTTGTCAGAAAAAAGGAAGATTTAAAGGAATGTAAAAAAAAAGCTATGTTTGAGACAGGCTTGACCTCTTGTGAAAAGTCGTGTTGCTGTCATATGATTCAGCGAGTTAAAATGACACAATACCTTATTCTCTCACCATTTACCGTTTCATTAAGTTCGGTTTAAGTCTAGGTCCGTCCAACACCATATGGTGCATAGGGCGGCGCTCATCTCCGTTTTCTTAGCCCTTGGGTCACGCAGCTGTGCAAGCGCAAGCAGGGGACTTTTCCACTGGTAGCACTTCGTTAGCACTGCTTTTTTTTTATTAGTAGTTGGTTAAAGGAATTTGGGACAAAAAAGTCACGAGAAAAAGCAATGGAGAAGCAATATGTACTTACCAACTGTGTACAACACTCCACATATCATGAAAGCATTGGCGGCATTTTGTTTCGTGTACGTCGTATTCCACGTCTGGGTGATAGACAGGTCCTCTGGATTCAGTCGACTCACCACAATACGGCCGCCATTTTGGGGAGTGGCGTATATCACCCACAATCCTTTCTCGTCGACAGCAAAGTCTATATCAGTGAGAGCTTTTCCTTGATAGTGGTACGTGTTTTTACTTCCAGCGTCTGGAAGGACCTTTTCAACTGTAGCTCCTGTCTTCAAGTTCATCTTGAACATCGTGTTGCTGTGATATCTTGTAGAATAGAAGTTGCCGTTGTAGACAGCATGTCCTGTACCACAGGCAGACACTTTGATAGTCTTCTGGAGACGATCGTTCTTGAAGTCGTCTAGGTTTCTGTAAACCAGTATGGATCCTACGTAGTAGTTGTTCATGTAGTAGATGGTGTCTGGGTCGCCTGTAGGATCCTTCATCCATGCTCCTTGGTTAAAGCCAGACGTTTTGTGGTCTATTGGATTCCCCACGCTTTTCAAATCACAGTTCGAGCCTGGATATAAAATAAACATGCAATACAGTCAGTGTCTGAGTGTATATTGTTGCTATTGGCGTCATTCGATATTTACATGCAACGTTCTATGAAGACAATGCAAAGTTAAAAGAAGAATATATGTCAGCCTTAAGCTTGCTGATCATTTAATAATTTATTGCTAATTCCACAGAAAAAGCACTGGCTTTGCAAACGATACTGTTACACTGAGTATCACATATGAAATTGTTTTACTTTGCGCCATCACTGTTTCCGCCGCCATGTTGATGTCATTTCATTGAATAATAACTCAAGTGTTTTCATTGGTCAAGAACTGTCCCTCTCAAATGACCAATATCAACAACTCAAAGACAAAAACACAGAAGAATACTTACAGATAAAACACAAAAATGCTGTGTACGCTTGAGGTACACATCACTGAAAGATCTACCGTATATCTTGCCTAAATCTCACAGAGAGCACCCACCGCCACATTGTCCTGTGCACTCTTCTGGGGCCGATGTTGGAGTAGGCAGAACTTCACCTGCGTCTGGGAAACTGGCCGGACGAATCTTCATTTCTACCTTCTTAAAGGAGTAGAATCTACAACAAAAATAAACAAGATTGCTGATCGTGCAATTTCCAGCTCTGTTCAAATTCTACAGCTGTCTGTTTGTTTAAAACAACAAAAAAGAGACCAAAGTTTAGATGAACCTTTTTTTCATGAAGAAGGTTATACTTTGAAGAGCATTCCTCAAACGGTCCAAAACATTACGACATTCTTTTATTGCGAATAAACTGTACGTTCTCGTAAAGGCATCACCTATCTTTCCATGGCTGCCAAAAGATACCTCCGTGAACCCTCGTTTTTGGCTCTTCTGTGTAGTATCTACCGTTCAAGTTTGATGATCTGTAAATGAATAAATACATCTGTAGATAAATGAATCTGTTTGAAAGAAGGATGCAGAAATTCATAAGTTTTAAAACTATCAATATCAGCTGTGATATGTTAGAGGAAAACAGACTACATGTATTTATCTTATTAGTGGTGGTCTTAGATCAGTGAAGATCTTATCAAAATTTCTAGTTTTAAACAATGATTAGTGCCCATTGCAATTATTTCATTAAATGTATTTGCTTGACATTTACTTTGCAATAAGAAAAAAATATTTGTGCAATGTTACATTGTGATGCTCACCCGCAATTGCTGTACCACCAAGCGCCAATAAACTGCTTGGCGCAGTTTGACCCTGTGTTGGGGTCGTTGTCCCTGTCCTTGGTACTGAACTGCAACCCGTTGTTACTGGCTTTGCGTGAATTCAGCATAGCGTCTCCCGCAGTTCCACTGTACTCTGCCAGGTGAAGTCTGTAGTTGTCATCAGGACCAGAAATTCTAAACTCGCCGTATTCGGCGTACCGCTTTTCCCCATCCCAATCTTCGATATCGATTCGTAACTTGTACGTTGTTTTCCCTCCTACAAGATCGTAGATATTGTCGTTGCCAAGCCAGTACTCCGTATGTGCGACGCCAAACCCCCTTCTGTATTCCTCCCAACCTCTTTCAAGATCAAAGTTTACAGAACCGTCTTGTCGCTTTTGAATTACTGTCCATCCCCCTCCACTTGTCTCCATATCACAGTAAGCCATGACGCCGTCGCCAATAACGTGTACACCGCTGGCCTTCTTTCCTTGACTGTACAGCGTAGCGCAGTCCTTTCCACTTCCCGTTCCGCCAGGTTCTGCTAGACGGCGTAACTTCATGGTCACCTTCTTCAGGGAATGCTGCTTTGGGTAGCCGATCAGTCTGAGGGGAAACCAGAAGATGCCATTTTGCTCCCCCGTGTATTCGCCACTGTCTTTGTAAATCCCGTTCAAGTTGGCCCAGTTGAGACACACTTGACCAAACCACCAGCCCGTTTTCTGTACGCTTGCGCAGTGGGATCCCTGCCTGGCGCCGTGGTCCCTAGACGTGAAGGGCTGGTCTCGATCCAACTTCGTCATGCCATCTCCGATGTTTCCCGAGTGGTTTCCGAGCCGAAGCCTGTAGTCGTCGGCTTCGTTTTCTACTCGGAAGTGTGAATATTCGGCGAAGAAACTTCGCCCTTCGAAGTCCTCCAGATCTATCCGCAGCTTGTATTTAGCTTGGTTGGTAAGGTGGTAGATATTCTCGTTTCCAAGCCAGTATTCACCGGCCACATCGCCAAACCCTTTAAGAGAAAAATTCAAAAGAAACGTGTAACGACGGACACCTTAGCACACTGTTGGATACATTTCTTTGTCTAACATTACAAGAACATCCTTTTCTGTCGATGGAATATCCGTCTAAAGCTATGTTATTACCTTCGCCAAGAAGGTTATGTTTTCAGTAACGTTTGTCCGTGTGTCTGTTTGTTTGTCTGTCTGTGAACAGCATGACTCAGTGAGTAGCTAGAAGCCTAGAACTCTTTTCTGATATGATACGTAATTCCATATGTCAAAAAGCCCAACACACGTATCAAGAACAGTAGGTGACCTGGTGTGCTAGGCTGAAGTCGCATTGTACTACTACTAACGTCGAGATCCCCCATTTGAACACAGTACTTACTAGTATTTGGCATTTCCACAGTACAGTGCCATTCTGAAAGAATGCTTCTTCTTCTGTAAAGACGTGTAGTCTTTCTGTAGTACCTACCGTCCTTGTATTCCTGCCAGTTGCGGAAAAAGTCGACAGAGCCGTCCTGTCTCCGCTGGATGACCGTCCAGGCGCCACCGTCCTCAAACTCACACCAGGCGCTGAAGATATCGTCTGAACCCCGAGGATGGATGGAGTAAACACCGGGGTCCTTTTGTCCCTGGTCGTACCAGTCGGTACAGTCACGGGGAAAGTCCCCTTCTGTGCAACAACAACAATACGAAATAGAAATAATATGAATCCTGTTTTATAATTTCATCATGGTGAATTTCTCGCTGATTCTGTACACATTCCATTGGCGCGCACATGCAATCCTCAAATGAGACCTCCAAGTTGTCCTTCCTGGCAGTCTGTGGTTACATTACTCTATTACCCCTCACTTCCAGTCACTCAACCGTGTGTATTCAAATGACTACGGACACACAAGCAAACCAATAGACAAACACACTGAAACAAGACCTCCGTGCGGAGGTAACAAAAATGACAAAACACTCATACCTGTAAATTGTACTCAAATAAACTATAAAGAGGCTCAGAATAAAAACTGACAAAACCTGATCAACAAAGTAATCAACAAGTAAATTTTGATACTATTGTCAAAATTTATAACAAAATACATTTCTTTACCTTGGGGCGCACATGTCGGCTCGTCCCCATCCCAGACTCCATCCTGACACAGGGTACTCTGTGGCCCCTTAATCTCGTACCCAGGAGCACAGGTAAACCTGGCCCTGTCTCCGGTTTGTCTCCCCGACACTTGTACGGCTCCGTTCGCCGGGGCTTCGACGGGTGGACACAGCATCGCTACAATAGGAAATATTCTTTATAGTCACATGTTCTCGGTATAGCCTAGTCATATCGCGCCCCCTAGCAGCCATTTGAATGATTGTACCAAACAGTAATACAACGCTGATGACCATCCACATCATGAAGCAGTTTGTGATCAAAGCTTAATATCCGCTTAACAATCAATAATATAACAAGTGATTGGAGGCAGTTATTCATTATGCATTCTCTCTCTCTCCAGAACTTGACAACTGTTTTTTCATGGTCTGTTTTTCTCCTATGAATTCGAACAATGTACAAAAGATGGCTTCCGTATGAAAGTTAGGAGAGATTAGATGACATAAAACTACCCAACCTATAAGGAGAAGTTTACCTACCTCTTTTCTCACAAACTGGCTGACTGCCCGCCCACTGTCCGTTGACACACTCCCGCATGTGGGGCCCGGCCAGTTCGTACCCTGCAGAGCAGGTATATGTCGCCAGGGAGCCGTGCGTGCGGGTGTCAAAACGTACGTGGCCGTTCTCAGGACGGTTTGGAACGGGACAGCCTAGTTTTATAAGAAATGTGGTTCATTATCATGATAATCGTTTACACACCTGTGATTACTTATTTTACGACAATTTGTCAATTTGTGGTGGTCTCTTTTGCATGTGAAGACAAACGTACTCTGTTTTTGCCTTACCCTCACATACCATACCACTCGCTCAGTTTGCTTGCTTACCAAACTACTCTAAAGCAAGGAATTGAACTAAAACTATTTTAAAGCTCACTTTCTAAAAACTATCAGAGAAAGAACTGACAAATTCTATAGCGTCTTAATCGTACATTGAATATTGTTACTATAATTAGAAATCATCCTGACATAACATTTTGCTGTTAGAGTTGACCAATGAAATTGTGTATAACAACACTTACCTATGGGTTCACATCTGGGCTCGTTCCCAACCCACTGTCCGTACTGACAAACACGACTTCTCGGCCCCTTCAGCTCGTACCCAGAGTTGCATGAGTACGTGGCCATGTCTCCATGTTGTCGCCTCGCTGTTCGTACGACTCCGTTTCTCGGGGACTCGACAGGTGGGCACTGTAATGCTACATGAAGGCATCGTTGTCTTAGTGTTCTGCTCCAGACTATTTACGTTATCTACTCACCAATGATAGATCCCAAATATGCAAATTAGTAAGAAAAGAAAGAAAAGAAAGTGATCTCGATCCAGTTTTAGCTCACTGAAGAGCTAATCTTCCACTGGTCGTGACAGAGAAGACAGACGCTATGTACAGTATTTACAGGTTCATTGTACCGGGGAAATTCCCCTAGCTCTTTTCGACAAGCACAATGAACAGTGGACCACGGCTTAACGTCCCGTCCTAAGGACTGCGACCCTCTCCAGTAGCGTGCATGTCGGGTGAGCGACAATGCAGAATGCAGAATGCAGTAATGCAGAAACTAAGGTGTCCATTCATGACAATGTCAATAACCAGTTATTGATACACTCTATTCAGTTGTGTAGGTGTTACGATGTTTCTGAAGGAAACAAAAGGAACTGACCTGTGCATCTTGGTGGTTCCTCACTCCATCGTCCACCCAATCCACACACGCGCACAGCGGTTCCGTCTAAACGATACCCGGCGTCGCAGAAGTACCGGGCTTGGGCGGGGGTGGCGCTGCTGTCAATAACCACCCTGCCGTTTGCGATGGCATCGACTCGATGATCGAGGTTTGCGCACCCTGCGTCTTCTTGCTCGTCTTCTGTAAAACATGGTTTGTCATTGCAGAATGTATGGACTTTAACAAACAAATAAACAAACAAACAAACAACCAATCAATCATACAAGGAGATCTAAAAATCTACTCCGGCCATGAACTGTGATGAGGGGGGATACAAGCTTAGTCACGTGTGGGACCACATCTTTCCCACTGCAGCGCCACCCAGCAGTAGAAGGTAGAACCAGTCAGCACTGCCCTCTGGAAGGTTACAGAAGAACTACCGAACGTTGGCTGGTATGTCATTTGGCTATGTTTGGAGAACCTTAATGCCCACTGCACTTCCTATTTCCTATAATATGGCTAAATTCTCAAATATTTTGAGTGAACAAAAGGGCTGTACCTTCCACTACGGTAGCTCGTATCCAGGCGAAAAACTTGTGCAGACGTGTGTACACTCCGAACTTTCCCGCCAACGCACAGCCGTCTCCCCAACTCACCACGCCCAGCAAGTACTCACGGTCTTCGTCATAAACAGTGAAAGGGCCTCCACTGGAACACAGTACACTTATACATCAAAATCCTGGATCTACCAATTCGTAGTTCAAACGAATGTCATTGATAAACAAGTGCAAGTTTTTTTTTTGTGTGTGTGTGTGTATTTTGTTGTCTGTCGAATCATACTTTTACACCAAGGATCATATTCCAATTTTAAAGTCATCGGTCATAAACAACCAATTTTGGTCACAAAACGGTGTCCATGCAGCTGAGTGAATGGGTGTCTTAGGCAGAGATAAGATTCGGTCTCCCCTGTGACCATATTTGGTATTGTCCTTACCTGTCCCCGTCGCACGCGTCCTCTCCTCCCCCGGGCCGACCTGCGCAGAACATGTTCCTGGTGACGTCATATTGTGGGTGGGCCTTCCGGCAACGCCCCTGGGACACCCTGGGAATTAGCACCTACGTACGGTCGTTAATATGTTAAAATAACATTCAAGACTTTTAAAACGGTGTATTTTCGTAACCTCACAACAGATTACAACTTTCTCATTAAAAGGTTTTAAGTAGAATTCTGTTCACACGGACATATGAAATAACAGAAAATAAAATTGTTTTCACAAGTATTGAACTCAAGTCGAATTTTCGAACAGTCCTCAGGTTTTTTTCAGGATAACTGAGGACCCAGTCGCTAAAAACATACCACCTACCGAAAGTGTTACGTCAGCAACGGGTCAAAGGTGGTAGGCAATCTGTGGCGCCCCCCGTCCCTGTTCAACAAAATATGTTTCTTACCTTTTTCAGTACATTAGAGTAAGGTCCTCCCTCCACCACACGACCCCAACCCGACACAGTCCCCGCCGAACCCGGCCGGATGAGGCGTCTAGCTCGGTCCACAGACGGCAAACACACCGGCAGGATGTAATCTGTGTACAGGACTCTCTCTGGAAGACAAGAATTCCAAACAAATATGTTGAAGGGATGAACTTCAAAGCGGCTCAGAGAAAAGCACTTATCTGCATCGATTTTAGTTTTCTGTGAACTGCAAATAGACTGGGCAGTGTCGGCTCAAATCACAGGTTTGGCAAGTCAGCATTGGATTAATTTCCATCACATACATGCTTATACGGATTTATATTGACAGCTGAATCCGATCGGTTCAGTTTAGCAGTGGCACCGTACAAAAGCGCTGCCTACCTGTTAGACGTATAAGTGCAAGATCCGCGTCGTACGTGTCGTGGACGAATCCCTCATACACGATAACCTCCTGGACCGTGTAGGACCGCTCGTTTGCCTCCAGAACCCCGCGCCTAGCCACTTGCTTGCCGAGTCGAACTAGTTCAATGTAGAAAATATGTTTGGAAAGTGTTAGTATTGAAATCCCTTTGGCTTTGCCATTTTAAGGACGTCGATTTAAACTTTACAGGTAAAGCAAGCAATCATGTAACCAAGCAAAAAATCCCATTCTAGACGTCTTGTAAGTTTAGATCAATCAAACCTGTGCAGCTATCGCTGAGACGTTTTTACATATATATGTTGTGTATCATTGTATCTATATATTGTTGATAAGTAAGCAGGTCTACCGATGAAGTCGTCCTTTGTAACCTCCGCCTCTACAATGCAGTGAGCTGCAGTGACGACCCACTGAGAGTTGACCAACGCGCCGCCACAGAAGTGCCTGTTTCTGCTGGGCCTGACGTCCCACAGCATGGCCTGCCACGGGATGGTGCCCGGATCAGCCTCCGTCCCGCCCACAATAAAACCTTCAGGACCCTTTTTGTACACGGGCCGACCGCAGACTATGTGGGAACAAGAAGGGACACTGGAGCTTAGTCACGTTTGTACGCGCTCTGTCGCCAGGCTTTGCAAGAGGTGTCGCGCAGGCATAGCCCTTCGCAGCGCTCTCTCGCCGGGCTTTGGAAGAGGTGTCGCGCAGTGTCGTTGTGGGCCTTCGTACGTTTGGAACAGCATCCTAGCAGCGCCGCCTAGCAGTGGGAAGTAGAACCATTCAGTATTGCCCTGGAGGAAGTAGCAGAAGGACTATCGAAACGTTGGAAGGTAAAAACTCTTGCGTGTGTGCAAAGAACTTACGAACGAGCAGAGATACTGGTTATCGCCTGATAGTCTGGAAATATTGTATATATATATACATATGCTAGAAAAAAGTGCAATGTTGACTACTTACCCAGCTCAGTATCCACGTTCACAGCTAGCCAAGCGTGTGCCTCGGTGGTGTGTTGTCCGTTCCTGACCTGACAGGTGTACCGGCCCGTGTCAGCCACGGTGGCGGAGGTGATGTGCAGGTCCCCCCGATGCTGGAACACCCTCTGTCCGTCCAGGAACATCGAGCTCGCGTCCTTCAGCCATGATGGTTGAAGGTCACCGGCGACCTTACACCTTCGTTAGGAAGGGGAGTGACACCAAATCTTTCAGGCTTTTGCGTGGTAAATTCATTTAAAGATTTCTTTTTGTAGTTCTAATCTATCTTAAAGTTTCTGCTTGTCTCGAAGTACTTAAGTATAGTTTACTGTATTGAGTCAGCCATATAAGCCAACCAAATATATCAATATACATACAATAATACATACAGTTTAAAGGTAGATACAAGATACTGAATATTGTATATCTGTACATGATTATTTCATAAAACGTAATTTTATGTTATTTACCGTCGAAGCGTTTCCGTTGCCTCAACAAAGCACCTCGAAAACGACACAAACAATGCCATTGTCTTACATTTACCCCAACCCTTTTAGAGTACAATCGTAAAATAACACATCTAGTTAAAATATTTTACTAACTACACACAGACGTACCTGAAAACCTGACGTTCGCCGAAGTTGACAGACGCGTTCTGAGGCCGTTCAAGAAATCCGACTGTCTCTTCGTCTGTAATGTTTATTGACAAATGTCATATCAGAACAAATAGAAGAAAACCAGAGAAGATAGCTTTACTCGATATAAACGAAAGATGCTGGAAGTTCAATATCTTGATTGAAATTTTTAGTCGAAGGTTTTGAATCAACTGAAATATTTTGTTGTAAACCTCCAAACTAGATGAACTGACTTTTCAAGCAGAACTAAAATAGGCTTGTTGATTCCCAACAATGGTATTTGCAAAGAAATGCACACATTTGAATGAGTATGATTGTAAAGGAGTAGACGTATTTGTTGATAGTAATTTATGCACGCATATTGTATGGTGTAAGAAAGTTAACGTAGGAGTTTCTCGAGAAAAGAAGGAAGAAAAGAATGGGGAAACGAAATGGCACGTAGATCATGGGTAAAACAGACAATTACAAGGCTTTGCTTACCCAAACCTGTATATTACACAACGGTTTTAACTGACAAACAACTTAGTAATGTCTCTGACCTGATTTCAAAGTGAGCGTGGCGTCAGTCCTGATGACGTCACCATCCAACTCCAGCTGACATGTGTAGGCACCCAGGTTGTCACGTGACACCAGCACCAAAAGGTTCTTATTGGCCAGGAGAAATATTCCAGTCTGGGAAGAAGTAACCCTCTGGCCATCCTAGTCGGACATGCAGGGCGCAAAATCACAGCGTTTGAATCGTTATGTGTGACATAATGTTGCTTTGTTTGGGGGCAATTTGGTACCCTTCCACATGTACAAAATGGGTTTTAGAGCTATTTACAAAACTATAGGAAAATGAAGGCTTGTATTCTACTATTCTACATGTATTAATTGTACCATCCTAATCGATCGATCTATTGATTAGTACAATTGATTGACTAGTAAATTAGCGATAGATGAAGCTATACAGAAAAATATATCTCTTTTTGCACAGTTTTGTTTACCAACAATTACATGTTGACATTTGTTTACCTTATGCCATGTTAAAGTTGGCTGTCCACCGTTGGACTCCGCAGAGCATTCGAAGATGACCGTGTCTTCCAGCTCCGCGGAGATACTGACAGGGCGTTTGGCAAAGGCGAGCGGCTCCTGGCGGCGCACTCGGTAGTGCAGGTCCTCAGAGTCCAAAGGACCGAAGCTGCCAGGATAAACATGACGTCATGTGTGATGAGACCACTAATGCACAAAACTATTGGTATTTCCTGCGTTATAATCAGCCAAGGAAGTTCAAGATAAAGGGGCAAGGATAGGGGAATTCCAACGTTCTACGATTCATGATAGTGACTTCCTAGATCCTCACAGTGTAACTTGAAGGCGTCACAAGAGTTTTACATCATCATGTAGTTGAGCGGCACAATGAGGGTTTTAGTAGTTTTACTTCTCCCAATCGTTATGATGCGTTTTCCACTTGATACAATAATCAGGAGTTTACCTCAAATTTATGCGCAGTAGTTTGCTTTTGTTGATCGATCGTACAATGTCCACATAATACGTTGAAATAATCAATAACAACGTAACTAGGATCACTTAGTCCTTGGACGATGGATTAAAATAGTACGATGAAGCATTTTTTTGGGGGGGGGGGTAACAAGTACACTCGACTGTTATATTGCTGGGCAAGAGCTATATCATAGAACTTGAAAACAGAACTGGCGACCGCTTGCGGCCCAAGTGAATTTTTATGGAAAACAATTGATGTCCACGAAAGGCCATGATAATACATCTGTACACGGGGCTGCTATAAGTCAACATGAAGGGTCAAATCAATTGAAAGAAAGATCAGAGCAAAAATCTCCGAGCTGAGCCCTCTGTGTTGTACAATGTAGCTGTACGTATGAAACGGACAATCCCTTATTACCCTACTCATTAGCTAGAAGTACAAGAAGTTATAACAATGCACGATATTTCACTGTGATTATTAAAGACTGACAAACCAGCATTTATAATCAAGTAGTACATAGTGTTCAGGACAAGTTTACTTACTTCTCTGTCGCACCCCCGGCCGTTGAACCCAGAACAATGAAAACAGCTGCACACAATACCAGTGTGCGCTTCATATTTTAGCTATCTGTTGTCCCTTCCACTGACTTGGAGTGGTGTTACAGCATAGAATAGGAACGACAACTCGCCCTTCCTTTATACGATATGTATAGTTTAAGAGCAGGAAAAAAATCACACTAGTACTGCGCGATATAAACTCTGAAATCAACTGAATCGGATGGACCTCGGACCGGAAGTGAGGAAAAACAAATCACGTCCACGACAGGAAGTGACCGTACGGCGCGGTGGCAGAGGTGAGGGCTGTTGCCGAGGTTCTGGGAAGGCAGCAAGAAGCTGAATGAGTGATGAACTTGGCTCACAAGACTTTTCATTCAACCTCATGCAACCAAGGAGCTCCTTGGTGGAACTTAATCTCCAAGCAGATGTAGGGTCTGTCTCAGTGGTTCATACGTGGTCTCCAAGCAGATGCAGAGTGGGTTTTAGGGGGTCTTTTAGGCGAAGGGCGATAAAAATTGAAAACAAAAATCGCGGACTGCTGGAAAGACGAACAAAAAGTTAAAAGTTGTTGGCAATGTCAGATAAAAGATTGTTTATTCACAACTTTTTGGGAAGGGAGAGGGAATATTGGATAGCGGTGGTGATTTGTGTACTTGATTTCCCTTGTTTTTTTCTTTTCATTAAATATTTGGTAAAGATTTGTCTTTTCGAGAAATTTCTTGTCCCTCAAGTCCTGATGAAGGTGTTATCCTGCCTGACAGGAGACACCAAGAAAACGGTGCGTATACTATTTCATGGGGGGGGGAGGTAAAAACAAGCTGAGTAATTCCATCATATCAGTTTCAGTAAGGAGGTTATAGTGGAGAACCCCTACACTCTAACCTCCTTGGTTTCAGGAATAGCAGGCTCATATTACCATGCAGCACATCAATCAGGACACGGTGAGTATCCGCCTAACATGAATGCATCAGCCCTAATCATCATTTTCTCAGGCGGATTGGGGACAACCAAGAAGCTTTCTCCATGGGACAACCAACCCCGAAGCGGCCTGGTCGATCTAATTACCATACGTAGGAGGCGGTCCTGCAGCATTTGCCTCAAGATATTCTCATATACGTATTTAATAGCCAGGACCAGGCGTTGCCTAGACAAACCGGTCGAGTCTTGAAATATTTTTCTCGTCGAGGCGTACTTCCTTTTCTGTTTTCAGCAGCCTGACGTTTTGGGTGAACGCGGTAGTCGGTCGTGCATATCCCCCCAGTACGCTGGATGCCACAGTCCACGTGGTTGCGCTTAGCTAGAGAGAAGCATGTATCCTGTCATAGTACTCGTGTCCTTCGCCGTAAGTTGGGCGATACAGGACGTTGTCGCGCCCGTGTTGTCGGCCAAGATGTCGTCTGCGTACCGCAGACTTTCTGCAAAGGATAGGGCTGACTGGAACAACAGGTAAATATGTCTTCTTCAGTTCTTGTTTAAAAATCAACAACAAAGTGTGGGGCGTTCGTTGTGTGTATAGACAACAACTGTGACCCATTTTCATGAAATGACAGCTGTATTCCTACAGAAATACGTTTTAATCCAGGTTATTAGCCGTGTGTATTCTGATTGGTTTTGTAACAGCTGTAACGTTCAGCCCTTGATATCCGCCTGTTGTGTAACGAGCGACATGCCTGTTTACATAACCAACCCATGACCTCCCATGACCTAGTTCTGTACAGGACGTCATTCTCAAGCATGTTTAATACATTATCGGGTGGTGTTGATTGAATAGTGCAATAATTATTTTCCGGACCGGGTTTACAGTAGCGAGTCGAGAAGCTTGTACCACCCTAGTTAGTTGACGCTCTTATTTTCTTGTTTTGATGATATTTCAAAACTGTCAAAAATTACATGTAGGGGCGTACGAAAAGTAGTATGTTCCCAAAACATGTGTACACAGATCAATGTCATAATTCACGTCGTAAATACGATATAGTGTAAGGGGATTAATCTTTATTCTTGTTCCTTTGCTCAAAACAGACTCATGTCTTCTTGTGCCTCTGTTGTGTTGGGAGCTCTTGCCGTATATGGATTCCTGAGGGACAGCGGACTAAAACCGGATGTTGTCAGGTAGGCAACGATAGTCCTTATTACTATGGCCACGGGATTCTGGGAAGCTTAGGGGGCAAGCGACATGTTGCCATGACAACTCTTATAGGGCGCATGCGTATTGTGTCGGGTTCGGCCTATGTTGTCTTGACAGTTCATGTTAGCCAGAGTTCTCCGTTTTCCCAGGGATCCAGAATATAGTCTGTTCTCTCACTGTCATAAGTTATGAAATATTAATGATAATCAAAACTGGTACAGATTGGTGCTTAATCTCTCAGCAATGGTTATAAATGCATGGCCTTTTGTGTAGTTTTAAGTTCGTCTATTTATTAAGCCATTAACGTTACGTTAAGTGACATTTAGCGTTTTAGAGAGGTCATTCTGAGCATTCTGAGTGTAAAACGCATTTGTCGATCGAATGGATACAGGAATTAGAGGCTTGTGAGAATGGGGAAGTACATTGATATAACTGAGGAAAGGTGCATGTAAGGATTACCTGAATGTATGATTATACCCTTATTTAGACAAGGAACTTGACAGACAACAACACGCATATTAACAACAACATGGCTGTTTCATGATTAGAAATAACGGGTACATACATACATACTTGCATGCCTTTTGTTCTCATTCACCGGCACGCTCACCACGTTCAACATAGTCGGTAAAAGCGTAATTATTCCTGAAGCATAATTGGTCGCCTTAATTCTATTGGGCCCCTTTGCTAGACATCCCCTGGATACAATGGAACAGCCCAATAAATTTGTTCTCAAAACCTTTCGCGTGTCCTTCGGAAGTTCCCGTTAACCGTTGCTGATTCTCCTAATTACCGTTAATCGTTGTCACGGTCCCCCATGTAGACCCTCATGCATGCTCTGTTTACCTGTGCCATAGACCTTAATAAATTTTACTGACCAGTAATATCAAACATTGAGAAGTCGGAGAAATCCGCTAATTGCATTTCTTTCTGGTACTTTCCATTCAGATACGAGTCGCCGTACATGAAAGTTGCCTGTGCAATAGTGGTGGGGTACGCAGTTGCAGGTGAGCATGCGCACTAGAAATCCACAAAATAAATTCACTGTGTCCTAACAACGTTTATCTGTGATCGTATCTTAGATAAATGCCTAACGCCCACCTGCACTTAATTCCGATTCCGCATGGTGTCATTTCAACAATATTGCCATGATAAAACAATGACTTCTTCTTCTTCTTCACCGCTTAGCAGCGTACTCGCTGAGGCGGGCCGTCATTTTCCTCCATTCTGTTCTATTTCCAGCTGCTCGTTGCACCCCCTCCCAGGTGCAACCCATAGCTGCAAGATCCCGTTCGACTGTCCGTCTCCATGTCTATGACTAAAGTATGTCCTTACCGGTTACTTCACAGATCTGATCATCATCGCGGTGCGCTACCGGTACCTGGCCACGCCTCTCATGGTCCTGCATCACGTGGTCACGGCGGCAACATGCATCCTTTGTGGGTTGGTACGTCATCACTACGTGTGTTGGTTATACTGTTACAACGTCATCAATATTGCGGTTAGCACATGCATATTGCTACTAACAATGCATGTCCGTTATAACGTGCTGTAAGAAGGTCATGAAAGACCAAAAGCCACTATTAAAGACGCCCTTTGTGGTGTGTGGCTAGTTATAAACCTCGGGAAAGAACGTCATTGAAAAATTATTTTTTAAAGTAATAAAACATCAAATGTCTGGTAACGTTATACTATAATCATAATGCTTGGCTAATATAACAGTACACATTGCTCTCCCTTTTTTCTTTCCCCAGATGAGTCCTCTCGCCCACTTCTATGGCAATATGCAACTGTTAGCCGAGTTGTCGAACCCTCTACTACATCTAAGGTGAGCATGTGTGACAACGGCTTGAAAGAGTTGTTTCATTAACTGTATCAAGAAGAGATTTCAGACCTCCGGTAAATATTTAGGGGTTTTGTGAATGTATTGGAAGTGTGGATGGGATTGTACGACGTAATTTAACCGGGTATTACAAACAGTCAACCACTTCCCGAATTGCTCCACGTATCGCCCATTTACTCCCACCCGGCGCGCGCTGGGACACCTTCACGCTTGACCTTCCTGTCAATCATCTGTCAAAGTCACCTCACAGACACAAACGCACCTCTCAGCCGCCCAAAACAATATTTCCGTACCCGGAAGTTACAAACGATTGTACTCTGAATTCACTGGATACTGATATTAGTTTCATGATATTCAGTTATGTATTATATTAGGTTTCTTATTAATTTCTCAAAGTTTGCAGAAAAGGACAAAACTATTCTTCTTTTAACTTCCCAAAACCCACAAATTTTAGAAAAGGTGGGGCATTACGTCTTCCATGGTTTACAAAAGAGAAGTCAAGCCCTTCAGACAAAGCTCTAGATATTTATCTCCTACTTTGTAGTTTAAACGCTTTTGTATTACCTTTGTAGTTTTTTTTTACTCTATTTCACTGTTCTTTTATCTATGATTGTTTGATTGATTGTAACTTGCAATTAGCCTTCGGGCAAGAACTTGCAATAAACTTGTTATATCTTTCTTTTCTGTTAATTTCTTTTCAATCATCATATTAATTTCATGACTATCATTTGTTAATTAAGTTAGGAAGGAGGAGGTCCATGTACAAGCCCTGTAGGCTTCCTACCCCCTCCTGCACATTGTTTTTCTTTTATATAATTTTGTACTTATTCTTTTTTTTTATCATTGTGCAAACAAGCAAACAATCAGGTCGTTCGGTGTAATGTAGCCAGCTGCCGCTGCGCCGCGTGCCTGCGAAGCTGGTGTGTTACGCCGAAGGGCGGTTATACCGGCTATACAGATACAGATACAGAAACAAACTGGGTATTAACTCTCCGTTTCCCTTTGTCATCAGACGCCTGTTGACACTGTCTGGCTGGTCCTACACGTCCCCGCCTCACGTAGTAGCCAGCCTGGCGTTTATGACCATGTTCTTCCTGGTACGGGTGGCGACCATCCCCGTCTGTTGGTACGGTTGGGTCTACCTTCTCATGCCGCAGCCGGAGTACGGCCGAGCCGAGTACGCTACAGCCTGGAGAATCGCCATCGCGCTGGGTATTGTGCTTCACGTCTTGTACTTGTACTGGTTCTACACGATATGCCGAATGGCCAAGCGGTCTGTAGAGTCCTTGTTACGAAAAGAGCCGGTGAAAAATAAGTAAAAATTCAATAGCCTCGTTTGGCGGGGCTTGGGCCGGCCATACCAAGAAAGGCGCGTTAAGAAACTGATGGTAGATCAGCACGGACCAATGCCCGGTTAGCGAGGCTAATGTCATAGTAAGGAGGAATTTGAAAATAAACGGATATATTTTTGTTAATATTTATTATAGTGAAGAACAGACAGTGGAAAACACAATGAGAGGGTGAAGGTGCGATGGGTGAATTTAGTTGATGAATAGTCGTCTTGAAAATAATTTAATCTCGTTGAGTAGAGACGGTGATGATGACAATGAAAAAGCCCGACGTTTTCTCCAGGAAATTTCGTGCGCATGTTCATACTTGTTACTTAATGGATAAACCGTAACGGTATTTTAACAACGAGTGGTGTCTCTCGTGTTGTAGTGTACTGTTGTTGGATGGAAGTGTTGCTGCTAAATATCGTGAACAGGATAGTCTAAGAAAAGTCGTGACTTGGGTTTCGTGACTTTTGTATGTACATGTAGGTCTTGGCTCGAGAAAGATTAAATGAACTGGGAGCCACTTTTGTATGGCTTTCAATTGAATTTGTAGTTTTATGCGTGTATCCGTGTATTTCTCTTTCTCTCTTTCTGTCTACATGCGCTTGTGTGTGTGTGTGCGTGCGTGCGTGTGCGTGCGGTTCTACACGATATGCCGAAAGGCCAAGCGGTCTGTATATAACATTATCATATAGCCGGGTAGCGTTGACCAATCAGAGGTCCCCGTTTGCCATTGTTTATGACACCATAACACACCCACGCAGAGGTTATTAAAATCCGCGAACACCCGAACCAATCAGCGTCGACCTATATTACCGGCGGTAATAAGGTCGACGCTGATTGGTAGCCGACCGGTTCACGTCAGGGAGGCTTCTCGTCGGTAGCTCGAGGCCGTATTTGTGGACAAATTTCGGTATTTGTAGAGGTTTTGTGAATTCAAAAAACACTCTAGAGGAAAATAAAGCCTCGTACGTTATTTTCATGGGTAATATCGCTGTATTGCACGAGTCATTTTTCTCCCGCTTCGCCGAATTTGACAGAATGTCTCGCGGCCGCCACGTGCTTGGTAACGTAAGGGGGTTTTTCCAGTTCGTCCGTACACATACTAGTAGTAGCCAATAAACTTAATTTCTGAGCCGTGGGCTTTGATTCACAAGGAAATCAGGCAATTAGCGTTGTTTACATGATTTTAAAACGCCAGCGGGGCGTCCGATGTTCCACTAATGACAGCGATTCCCTTGTAGCGATGTGCGAAATGGTCATTGTTGACGCGATTATCGCCCATTCACAAGTTTTCACAGACAATGCCGACGGGAAAATAGACGCCACTCAGCCCTGAAATGAGCGAATTTTCACGAATTTTGGCAAAATTATCCGGAAAAACAGGGATGAAACACCATTTGGAAAGCAGTATACCGGCGCTGAGCTAGGAGTATACCGGCGCAGCGCCGTTGTTCCGTCGTCTGGGGAGAACCCTGAATTAGGCTATATGATAATAACGTTAATGCCCCGCCTTATCCTCGGTGTATATGGTGAGATAATCCCTGGTCAGGTGCGATAACCACCGAATAAACCACCTCGTTCGCTACGCTCACTTGGTGGTTTATTCGGTGGTTATCGCACCTGACCAGGGATTATCTCACCATATACACCTCGGGGCGGTGCATTAACCCTTTAATAACAGATGAAAGCTGATCGAAGAATGATGAAACTCCTGTGTGATACTAGGAAAGCTTCGGTTTGATACCTAATACCGAAAGCTTTTTACCCTGATGGCCACAATTATTTTATCACCAGAATCGAACCCCTCCAAAATAGTGATGCCCACCCACCATTTCGGACTAGTGCATGTCAAACTCGCACACTGGCTACATCTGAGGCAACAAGTACTGGTATAGAACGTATAGTAGGGGGAATCTGCTAACGCAGTCATGCGGCGTAACTCATTTCCGTGCACTACACCTTTCTGTGCAGACATGTCTGTCCTTGGTGCTGAACGCCATCTGGAGGTCTGGCTACGAATTACGTCGGATTAAAATGGTTGATTACGCTCCAAGTAAAAGGTCACATAGATGTTTTTTTACGTCTCCCTACTTCAGGAAAATTCATTCACTTACATATTAGACAACTTATATAAAATTGAACTTAAAGTTTTTGTTGTTTTGAACTACAAAATTTAAAGATTTACTTTGCAAAAGCCTTTCAAAGTTAACAAATTAAAGATCAAACATAACCTTTTATGGTATGTAAAAATCGGTAATCTTTAGAAGAAAATGTATGTATCTTTATTCTGGCGTCACAACTTCAATACGACATACATGTATGCGCCCATTTTCGGCATGTTGACCACCCACAGAGGACAACAATGTTTTTTTTTTCTGAAATCGGGCGAAAATCAATGCACGCGCTGATGTCATCTATAAAAATTACTTGCTGTCGCCTAATGGCATTGTTCTCAAGTGAAACGAAAAGGCTTATTTGAAACACCAACCCTGAATATATTGTTCTCTCTTCATTCTTACCAGCAACAAAGAATGTCCAATCTTGTCCTCACTTCTCATGCAGAAAAACATCGATAAAGACAGTCATTTGCTGAGCCCAAATCAGTAATCTGCCCCAAGTTGTACCTTCCACATAAAAAGCAACAAAGTCCTTTCTTGCTTCGATCGATGATCACACAGCTGAAGGCTATCCAAAAACCAATTCCCTACAAATGCGTTCGTGCAATTTTTGAAATAGCGATCGTAGTACTTACACAAATGCCTTCGCCCGACGCGTCGCCAAAAATGTTACTGTACCAGTGAAAACCGAAGGAAAATCAAACAAAGAAAACTCATTGGCCACAAAATTTTGTCTGCCCTTTTAATCTTTGCTGCTAGGTGGCGTGGCAACGTGGCTTTCTGTGGGCATGTGTGATTGCAAATCAGCCTTATCCATCTCATTACATAATGGAAATACAGTTGTACAGTCTTTAAGGTAAAAAGTAATTGATGCAATTTCATACCTTATCAGGTATTTTGCAGTGCACCAAATATCATTAAGGAAAACAAATGATATGTTACACATCTGTCATAAAAGTTGTTTGCAATGATGAGACAACAATAATGTTGACTCTGCACTTGGACTATCTGATTCGCTTGAAGTGTAGTTTACAGAAAGTCTTGTTACATACAGAGATGGTCTACTCTGTAAACTTCTTCATTCCTAAAAGATGTCTATTTGAACATATAAAAACATAAGTTCAAGCACCAACAAGGTATTTTACCAGCAACAATTCCTATGCCTTGTTTGTACCTAAAAAGAGACCAAAAGTATTTCTTAAAATACGTGAAAACAACAATAAAAACAGTCAAATACAGTCTAAAAGTATACCAGAGTGTTGCTTTTGAGTTGCTGTCTAAGGTTTACATAATATATTATATTACAATTTGTTCCAGCTCCTGAGTTTTGAAGAGTTTTTCACATGTAGACATTTTGGAGCTGAGTTTCATCTAATGCTCAAAGCTCAGCTCTACAGTGTCTACCAGTTAGTTCCTATGCCAGCTTTAGATGTAATGCATTAAGCTTTGTGTAGTATAAAGCAGTGCATGTCTACTACTATAAGATCTTCATTTTCCTATATAGTCAGCTCCTCTGTGCTACAGGCCGTTGTACAGATACATATTTTGACAAATTGCATGTAGAATTTCCTTCTACTGTATGT
This sequence comes from Branchiostoma floridae x Branchiostoma japonicum, assembly GCA_013266295.2. Lineage (NCBI taxonomy): Eukaryota > Metazoa > Chordata > Leptocardii > Amphioxiformes > Branchiostomatidae > Branchiostoma > Branchiostoma floridae x Branchiostoma japonicum. Next base: position 4,219,670 of record CM023837.1, on the reverse strand, counting down.
TTGTTACAACTTAAAAAGCGTTAAATAAAATGGCAAGAATTTCAGAATTCATCTTCAGAATCTGTAAATACTGGGTGTAAAACATTATTCAAGTTTAAAATACAAGGCAACAAGAAGTCATAAAAAGCACCACGTTTGGACGTTAGAATCATGATTTCTTTGAATGAAGGATGCACGGGCATCTAATTTAAAACCTTAATTTTCTATGCTTCTAAAATACCCAGGTACTACAGGTAAAATCAGTCACTCGGCAGTCTGGGGTTCCAACAGGGCACTGCTAGTTTGTGGAGGACCTGGGGTTTGTATGGGGGAGGGGGGCTGCTGCTAGTCCTCTGGAGACAGTCCGCATTTCCTACGGAATTCTTGACCTCGTTCATGGATCCACTTATTGGACACTGCGATAGAGGAAAAATCAAATGTGATCAAAATTGTGTTGACCTTATGAGATGATTTGGTTGTATTCATTGTATTCTTACAAATTTAAACATATATTGACAGGGAAAGACACATATGTGCCTTCCCCTGAATTGCATAAGTTTGTTACAACAGTTGTGTTTCACATACCTATGTACATAAAGATTGCAAATGATATTATGAGCTTGATATCAAAGGCAAAACCTGTTCTGTTTTACCCTTATGTCGATGAGCGCTGCCATGTTTTATTGCGAGGTGATGTGTCGGATTTATAGCATCCTTTTTAGTCTGTTTTTTTTCGAAGCTTTCCATTTGAATAAAATCTGTTCCAGTGGTCATAAAGTTGGCAAAAATGTAATCATTCTGAAGGGGAAAAATTGCCACATAACAAACACGACTACATAACTGAAAGTTGAGAAAAGTTGTCCAATGTCCACCTACCCCATTTACTTCCTACCAGCACTGGACAAGCAGCATGTCTGGTCAGCATGTCACCCTCCCCACTCTTAAACAAGTTGTACCAGAACGCACCAGCTCCCTGAAACACAGGTCACTAACATGTTACACACAGTTCTCATCAGGTACACAGCAGCTTGTACATAAATATAACATCATCTTTCCAGATTCAAAATAAAAGGTGTTGCTAATTTCAACGCTCATCATGTTTTCATCTTTATTCAGTGTTAATTTGCTATCACAGACGAACACCTAGAAACAATTTTCAAACCGTCCCTGATTTAAATCCTACATGATTAGCACGCCGGCAGAACGTACTGCACCTGCGCAAAACCTGGATTTTCGCTGGATTTTTGGTCAACGTTGCATCAGAATTTTGCCTGTTGCAGACCATATCTTTTTCTACACAACATTTGAAAACTACAGACGGGATGTCACCCTTATATACGCGAATTCGACCTTATACGAGACGTTCTGCCGAAGTGCTATGCACAAAACATTACGGGTTTCGCGCAGGCGCAGTACGTTCTGCCAACGTGCTTACATGATTTTCCTTGTCTTCCACTACTTCCTACCTTTTCTGGGACTAGTCTGGCACCAACTTGTGGGAAAACAGTTGCCCCTCCAGCTTCAACATCACTCATCTGCAAGGAGGGTAGGACAAAATATTGTTCAGATGTTCCTTTTACAAGTACAAGTAAAAACATGGGTATGCACCAATCAGGGATCTAAAATTAAAAAAAAAAAAAATTGGGTGTGAACCAGTTCAGAAGATTCAAGTCCAGGTCCAGAAAGCCATACTTGAACCTGATGCTGTATAATGATATGCTAATGGTGATCCAAGCTCCTTGGTGAACTTCTGATCCTCTCTTGATATCCAGGGCATTTGTCCAGAGAAAAACGAGTTCAATCAATGTTGCAAAAATTTAGCTGTGTTAGTTAGTAGTGTTTGTTTTGGTTCATGTCTACTTACATGTTGTAGCATTACTTTTTTTTTAGTTTCAAAAAAATGAACTACAAATTGAAATCATCATGGGAGTCACTGTGGAAACTCGTGTGAAACAGAAAAACAGAACAGTTTTGATTGGAACCAAGACATACATTGTAACAACCCATAGCAACCGTAAGCTCCAACTCTGGAGTAATCAAATGCCAGTTTGCCATAGTTCAATTATGGTCACCAGTGCTCGAAATCCTTTTTTTCTGGTACGTGCAAAATTGCACGTTGGCAAAAATTTTGGGTGCAATTTGAAAAATTTACGTGCAAGATTATATTTCGTCGGCGCCGCGCAATAGTTTTCGCACGTCTTGTCATATTTGGTAAATCGGCTACGTAAAGCTTTCGTGTCACATGACTTCACCCGGGGACGAGAGCAGAGCTTGTTCCCAGGATGTTCATTTAGGAAAACAATAATGTCAATATGGCTGCCGTGCGCCCAGCGCGATGCTGACACAGCATGAAACTTCAGAGATACGGAGTGCAAACATGATATATCGGTATTTTCTAGGTGCAAAATTGCACATTCAAAATATTTTTACGTGCAAATCTTGAAAATCGCGTGCATTTTGCACATTGCACCTGGGTATTTCGAGCTCTGTTCACCATATCAGGAGGGCCAATTTCCCGAGCTCACAGGTCCATGTACAATGAATTTGCCATCAAGCACCTAGAGAATCATTTAGAGGGCTGCTAGGGATGTAATCAGGCTACAAGGGACCAAATTAAAAGTACTTTTCTACAAGTGGTACAAGGACAAATGTCTGTTAGTCACATCTTTGAAAGAAACATTAAAAAAACACAAATATTTACGAAGAGAAACAGAGACTAAGCTACAGCTGTGCATGAAATGAAATGTACATGTCCATTATGTTATGCACACAATTTCTAGTTGGTTGTCTTGTTTTGAGTGATTATAGGATTTTTTTTCCTTTTCTCTTACACAGATTGAGACAATACAACACAAAATTAGTACAATTGACAGACAATTTTTTTAAACACCATACCAAATTTTACAGCTCATTTTCAAACTTTTAACACGGTATAACAAAACCTTGTCGGAGTATCTGTCAAAAATTGCAAATCTTTTCGCGTATAAAAAAAACAGGACAATTAGGTGCATGGACGTCACAGCAGGAGGTCGCAACAAGTGTTTAACTGTTGCCGCTTCAAAAACGGGGCAAGAACTCACATAGAACAGCATGGTAGCAATTCTGTTTCCTGTTCCTAGGCTTTTGAACGCATTAACCTCTTCTTTCTACAAGGGGGAGAGAACCACATGCAAACTGTTATCTTACATAACATCACAGCTAGTTTTACATGAACCCAGTGAAACGAATACATGTTTTGCTGGACAGAAGGGATTGTCCTAGGCTGGTATCCATTCTATTCTAGTTCCAGTTTGCTCTGATTGTTTCTCTTACTGAACAGTTTGGCACCCATTAACAGAAAAACAATTGGTATTTGAATATTCGCCTGAAATCTGATTGGCTCAGAGTCATGCAGTCATTATAATGGCATGGTAATGGGCTTTGAGCAAGCATTCGGGAGTTCGATCCCTGTTACACTGCTTCTGAGAAATATTTGATTCCCGGAATAATGCAGGTTGTCAGACTGTTCTGCAGAGAAGTCATCAGAGGAGCGAAACGGAACCGGATAGGGTGGACACAGGCCAAGATTGTCCAGCTGGATTATTCATTTCAATGGGTTCACATAAACACTAACGTGACTTGGACACACAGAAGTCAGATGCAGCCACCAGCACAAGATCAATGTAGCTATCAAAAATAGTTATTCCTTACCAAATATATATCCTGGACAACTTATTGAGTTCTACCTCTGTGATGAGGATTTGAACAGATTCAAACATGAATTTTAAATCATCCTTGCTGGCTGACTACAGTCGTGCTTCTAGTGCCCTTGTAACCACGTCACGTCACTCAAATAAAACTCACATAAAACAGCATTGTAGCAATTCTGTTGCCTTCGCTGGGGTCAAATGCACTCTTCTCCTCTTTCTACGTGATGTTGAGGGGAGGGGGGTTGCAAAAGAAAAGACATGGGGATTGAAATGAGCTTGTTAAACTGTCACATGCAAAATTATACCAAATCAAGGATTGAATTACTGTAGGTACATGTAGGAAAGGTTTACTGTAAAAATGTGGAGGTTTCAGTCATTTAGAATCCTTACGTCAGCGCATCAATGCATCGTAACAGCTTCCAGCAGCCAATTTTTTTTCTGTTAACCATTTTTTAAATACAAGTATATTTGCACACCTACCTTTGACTATCAAAACGGCAGCATTATAACATGCTAGAAAGTGGTCAGCTCTGACTCTGATGATGGTATAACTTTTCTTCTTTTTTGTGTGTGTATTTGTCAAAAGAGTGACAGAAAGACCACGGTAGACTTACTCTTGCGAAATCAAAATGTGGTTCGTAGTGTCCGCCCATTCCGTAGTTCACAACCTGTGCAGGAAGAAACCAGGTAGTTTTAATGCAGCTACATTTTCTATATCTCCAATATAACAAGTGTACAACATAATCATAATACAGTCAATCAAACCTGGCACAGACAACCACCTCCAGTCATAGGCCACATTAAAACCTTCCTGTCCAATTTTACAAGTAAAGACCCTCGAAGGTCTGAGAGCTACATGTATTACTAGTACAAAGTTGTGAGGAAGGAATGCTGTAGTTAATGTTCACCTGTAGCTCTTCTGCTGTCTCCATGGTTAGCCCAGTCACGTCTTCCACTCTCTGGTTCACCCGGCGAATGAACTTGTGTTCCCAGCCCTGCAGCCAAGCACTGCACAACAAACAGTACAGACAGATCCTTTACCACATGTAACAAACTGTAGACATTTCTTTCAAGTCAGCTACACTTCTAGTAACATTAGATCTTTGGTACCACACAGTTTACGTACAACTTGGATCTAACTCAAGATATTAAAGAGAGACCACGGCAATCTCAAGTGTATCAAAATTAGCAAAGCAGCTAATGCATACAGGATGCACAGATTAGTTATTTTTTTAGTCATAAGGCCACAGCAAGTGAATCCTATGGATGACATTCATGCACGCATTAATTTTCTCCTGATTTAAAAAAAAGAAGAAATTTTATTCCCCTTTGGCGATGGTCAAAATGATAAGAAAATACTGAACATGGGAAGGTATCTTGTGTAGTAGCCTAGTAGAAGTGACACTAGTGTGGTAGCCTTGAGTGTAGTTGTAGTGATATTATGCTACCACACTAGTGTTGCTTTCTACACATTGAATACAGGAATAAAACTTTTTGGCTGTGATACAATGTTTTGACAATTCAATTCTTGTTACAACATTTATGGTCTCTATTTTTTCCCCATCTTTTTTCCGCACTGTCGAATGAGATTTGGAGTCTGCAGAAGATTTCATCCATAATGTTTACTTGCTGTGGCCTAACACACACATAAAAAAAATATCATTAAAATTAGCATCAAAGCAAAATAAGTCATAGTATACGTCAGATCATCAACTGATGATGGTGTGATGGTTCCCACTATTAGAACCAGCTCGCCATGTATATTGTCTTTGTATAATAGCTGCTGAAAAGAAACGGCTGTTAGCAATGATGCTTACAGTGAGAGAGAGTGTTGGTAAGAAAGGAAGGGCTGTGTTATAGGGGTGAAAGAAAACACTTTTACCTTCACTTAACATGCATTTTAAATTTCCTGTGTACTAATATCCATTTTACTTCATGAATGTCCAGAAATAGAATTAGTTTGGACAAAATGGTAGTTCCCTGAGTCATAACTTATGTGTGTTTTCTGCTTGCAATCACAATAAGTGTGAATAGTGTAAGTTTTGGGAGGGGAAGGCAGTTTATATCAGCACACAGAACAACTTTTAGTGTTATTTTCCTTTTTTTATTTCCCAGAAAACTGTTAGACCCCAGGTCAGCTATACACATCTTGTGAGTAGTAGATACCACTTTAAGGCCCTGTTCCCATTGGGGTCTGTTAAATTGGATTTAACTCGAATTTTGGTCAAATCTGATTTAAGCTGGTTGGGTTTGGTCAATGTGAATGTCCCCAATTAGTTTTAAATCAGATTCATCTCGAACAATCTCTTGAGAAAGTTTGAAAATAACCCATTTCAAAATCGAGTCGTTCACATTCACAATATCTAACCGGTCTCCACCGGATTTCACCCGAATCCAATCTAAATCTAATTCAGTAAACCCCAATGTCAACAGGGCCCAGGATCCTCCACCAAACATACCAGCTCTAATGGTATGACTCTGGATGTGCGAGGCACTCACCTCTTACTTATTCGGTAGAAAGCAGGTTCATACTCTCCCGTGTTTATATTTCGTGCAGTCGAACGTCTAAGCTAGGGAAGGATACGGGAAGAATCGTTAGTTGGTGATGAAGTGCCAGAAGCCATTACGTTCACATCCCTATACTCACCTCTTACTAATGCGGTAGGATGCGTGTTCTAACTCCCCTGTAACGGAATTTTGGATTGTAGCTCGTCGTAACTGGAGGGGGAGACAGAGGTGAGTAAGATGAGAGTGCAGTGTGCTGGACATCAACGCTGACATGAACAGACGTGCAGCCGTGTTATAACAGCGGTAACAAACTAGGGCTGTGTACATAAACATAACATCAGGTACAGGTACCGTTACAGAGGAACTGAACTTGTACCTGAACAATAAGAAAAATTAACCTGTAAACAGAATTATGGGATTTCTGATTTTGGGATTTCTGAACCTCATGAAAAGAGCCTACTCTCATCAGTCAAGTCAAAGATTTCAATGCACATACAATTTTTTTTTCAGTGCTATGTTTTCATAACTGTGGTAGGAATAACACATTTTTAGTAATAAGATAAATACACTCAGACTTCAGTATATGTCTATAATGTACACTACACTCAGGTACATTGAGATTCCGGTGTATTATAGACCTGTACCTGAAAGATTTTCGTAGTATCGTACCGGTACTCGTACACAGCCCTAACATGTAACATTGTACACCTGTACACATCTGTCAGTTACAGCCACAGGGTGTAGTTCGAACATTAGCAACTAGTTTTGAATTCTCCTAGCCAACAATAACACAAAAACATTACATACACCAACACAGGGATTTCTTATTATATGCCTGCAACCAGCAAAAGCCTTGCGTATGAGATGAAGTTAGCAAATGTAGACTCTAGCATTTAGCTTTAAGACAGCACTGACTTGCAAGAATAGAAAAAAAATTCACTCTTTACCCCCAGTACATGACAGTAATTGTAAATTAATGTATTTAAGATTTCTTAACAGAAATGATTTGAACTACCCTTACATACATGTACATTGTATGATACCTGAAACTTAAACATTTTGTTTCCCTTTTCTTTTTGTGTTTTCAAAAATTTCAAGCAACTTCAGTAAGGGATTATAACAACAACATTAACTGTATTTACACCACAACCAAATGAACCAGTGCTACACAAAATCATGCATGTTAAAGCGACTTAATGCATAAACCAATGTTACCTTTTTTTAGTTCACAACATAAGACATGATTCAACACCCAAATGATTTTAGAACAATTTACTTCCACACTTCTCTCAGAGATAATAAAGCAGTAAAAAATATTAGTCATACATTTATATCATGTCATTTGGCACCTGACCATCCAACATATACAAGGAGATTAATACACAAAACATATTGACACATTATAAAACACAGCGAAGATCAGTGTCAGTTAGTGATGCTTCAAATACAGAATAGTCATGCCTACATGCCAGTTGTGCTGCAAAGTCGGTTGATTGAGCAATAAACCATTTGATTGATTGATTGACTTACCCGTGGCTGGGCCAGTTCCTTGATGATGTCCATTTCCCTGTCCTCCAGGATGTTGTGGAAGATCCACATCTTGGGCCTGTCGAAGATCTGCTCCAGCTTCTGGGGTGCCAGCAGCAGACGTGGGTGGTTGTTGTTGTTGAAGTAGCGACACTTCAAGTGCTTCACCCTGGACGGGGTCTAACAGGAGTGGAATACAACATCAAATATAAAAATAGCCTCAAAAGATAGCCATTAATTGATGGAGAAATTCAGTGCAATGAAACTCTCTCTCTCTCTCTCTCTCTCTCTCTACATAAACTTCCTTGTTTCTTGTCACCACACTTTTAGGATAAAAATGGTCCCCATTTTTCCTCTTACTGTACTGAGCAATCTTTCAGCTTTCAACAAGACCTCTTTTGAGAATAAGAATGAGACCTTGGAAGTTGTTGAAAGATATATTTCATAGTTTTCAAGAAATGCATAGCAAAGTAGTCTTCTTCGTCAGCCAGTCAGTAATGCTACAGTCACATTTCCAAACTGATACCTCACCAGGTAGTTTACAGGCTCTTTTTTATGGGGGTGGGGGCACTTTTAGGCGGGCCCCAAGGGACTCCCACTGGCTGCCGTGCTACTTTTGGCTTGATCTTGAACATACAGAATTCATGACACATTGACAACCATAGACAGCTCAACACAAGACTCATGACTCACAATGTTGAAGTACTCTGGCTGATCTGCTTGACACAGAAGCTCGTAGATTTCTCTCTCTGGGAGGTAGTCTTTCTCCAAGTCACGCTTGTACTCTCCCCGCTCCGCAGAGTCAGTATCATCCTTCTGTGGCGTCACCAGGTTTTGTGTCTTCGCCATCTCTTTCTCAAAGAACTGCATGTTGTTGGCTGCACGAGTGTGCTCAGGATCTGATTTAGAAAAAAAAATGAAAAGCAATTTTAACATACCACAACTAAGTCACAAATTTTCTAACAAAAACTACAACCAGTGGTGTTTTGTTGCTCAGATATGAGCTGAATGCGAGGTAATTTTTATCCATATCTCCGTTGTTACTTGTCGAATGCACTGTATTTCATATTGTTGGAAAGCTTATTATTACCCTTTACAATAATACCATATTTGCTATTATCATACATTCATAAGTAAAGATTATTAAGCACCAGGGTTGCTTATGTGAGTGGGTTTCCAAAAAAGGGGGTGAAATTTCCCTTGGTCTTTTTTATGATTTGCACTGCACTTTCTTATTGCTGGAAAGCTTGTCTACTGCCCTTTAGAATGATACCTCATTTGTTTGTCATACATGTAAATGGAAGAAGCTTTACTTACTGATTTTAAGAAGCTCCTTGGTGGCCTGGTATGCACGTTCAATGTTGTTTTGCTGTAAATAGAGAATGCCTTTAAGTGATTACAACTAAACATAAATGTACTGTGGTAATGCTTTGGATATGTTTGTATTTTTTTAAATGACACACTAAGCAGCTGCACACAAAGTACTTTTGGTTCATGCTCAAAGTAGATAATCTCTTACTGTTATACATAGGTGTGGAATGTGTGCTATGACTGTGCAAAAACTACTAAATGCTACTACTTACTAAATGCAAACATGTAGAGATTACTATACTGTGTCTGTTGTATGTGGAGATTAGCATTAGTGTGTTAACCTTCTCCCTACTACCTAATCCCTTAACCAATACAAATGTGGTGCCAAAAGGCAGTACCTTAGCAGGGAGAATGTAAAAGTAGCAAAGCAGCATAAACGACTCACATTTCCCAGCTTGCCTAGCCATACCTGGTAACTAGCGTAAGCCAGATAATCCAGAATGGTATCTTTGGTGAGGTCGGACGTGGGGTCGGGCTGGAATCTGGCCATGGCCTCCTCCATCCACAGGGCACAGTGGTAGTAGTCCTGCTCCACATACGCCAGCCGTCCCAACTCAAAACAGTCCTCGGACAACAGCTCTGGGCTCTTGGTAAACTCCATATCTGGATGAGTAGCAATAGCTACAAGTTTGGAGTGTACATAAAGGGATATTTTTGTAAAGGCAGCACTCTATTGCTTCACAAAAAAGCAGAATACATCACTTATAAGAGACAGATGCAAATTGTGTCTACAAAAGAAGCTGTCAACACACTTCAACCAAAATCATAGGTCACTTGTTTTTGTAACCTGCGCTGGTGGAGGCAACATGCAAAATTACATCCAAAATTACTTGTGATCAAGAGGACATTAGAAGAATTGCTACCAAAAATATCTTTCAGAGCTTGCAGACTGTGGTATTGGCTAAAGGAAGACATCTTTATATCAGCTATGTCAAGATCTACTTGTTTGGCATACCCATTTCCATGCCCATCTGGCCCATGGCGATGCTCTGTGTGGACAGATCGTACGTGTCCTGAAGTCGCACCAGGGCCTTCCCGGCTCCCATGTAGTCCTCATCTGATGGGAACGACTCCTTGACTTTTGTCATGTTGTACAGGAAATCTGACAAAGAAATAAGACCGATGTAATGTGATACATTGTATAATATGTGCATATTCAAATCTTTTGGCCTTCAGAATCTTGATAATAAGCCATATTGCTTTTGCTATTAAAAAAACTATACTTTAATACTTATTCAAGGAGCTAATTCAATAACACAGTATACCTGAGGGCACCTGAGAGCACCTCACAACATGAAGGAAATGATGGTGGCGTCACCGAGTAAGGTCTCATCATGCTTAGCACCACCTAGCAATTCACAGGAGTACTGCACAAGGTGCTTCTCCTAAACAAGGTAGACGTTGTGACCTACCTTCTGCAGTATCCTCCTGTGTCCAGGCCTCCAGCAGGGGCCAGTCACGAGTGTACCTCTTCACCAGGAGGTAAGCATTGACCGGGTGGTGCAGATGTCTGCTGGGCTCCTCCATTGCCATCTGAGACACTGCCTTGATCCTTGAATGAAAGCTGTCAAAGAAAAGGACACCAAAAAGCATAAAGAACATGTTTAAGTAGCATTAGGGAAAAGTTCTAGATAATATTTCCTGTTTTTGGAACCAAAATACTACAATAGGTATCTTTGAGGCAGCGGTAACACTCTTAGTAGCTATAGTCATGAAAACTTCTTTAAAAAACTTACGTCTTGATTCTGTTCAGCTTGTCCTCTTCCTTCTGTATGTACTGTTCTAGGGAGTCGACCAGGTCCTTTTCCATGTGCACCAGGTACTCCATATCACACAGCGCAGTAAAGACCTCCGCATCCACGGAGGCTTGCTGCCCCAGCAACACCAGTAGGAGACCCACTACTGGCAACACCATCAATGGTCTTGGGACGGACATGGTGCTGGAAATGCCTAAGATAAAACTGAAGAATATAAAAAGAAAGGCTTTTAAAACCAAGCACAAAAAACAGCACCAGGTTCTGCTGATATCAATACGAACTAGAATCCTTCATACAACATGACCAGGGCTGATATCATACGTTTCCTGTCAATTATCCAAGTCTAGCGTATTTGCACTTAGCTCAAACACAATCACCTTTGACTGAATTGGATCACCAGAATTCAGCGGGTCGCCAGAACGTCGAGCATATTTTTAAACCTGAAAATCTATCCTCTCACATGGGATGGGGCTTGGTGACCTGTGAACATTGTCCAATCTCCCAACAGTGCAGTAACTGAGAGCACACCGGCTGTATTGCCGCCAAAAATGTCCCTTTGAGCTAGCACACTCATCAGGTGAGCTATTTTGTAGCCATGTGACGCCGGCTTAAAGAATGGAATAATGGCACTATGCAATCATACTGTAATCCCAGTCCAAAACCCCCCAAAATAGGGTTTTTCTACAGAATAATTATCTCTTCTTGTCTTTCAAAGCAATTTGTAGATAAGCTTTAAAGTTTGACTCCAAGGAAAGGGCTCCATTTGCATTTGAAAAAGGTAAAATGCTTGAGCTTCCAATACCAAGGCAAGAGTCTTGGTATTGGGGGGGGGGGGGGATGTCTCCCTCCTGGACCAATTTGTAAGGCCCTTTCAATGGATTTATCTCTAACACCACCATCAACATTTAAACTTTCTTGGGAGATACCTTTGAATCTGTACACTTACATTTACAAATACTCCAATCAGAGAGAGGACACCAGGTATTACTCTAATGTCTCTGTCTTCCTCCTGTCAAACTTACTACCAATGGTATACATAGTTGGCGAATGACACTACTTGGCATGATCTAGTTAAGGGCAACAGCCTATCACAGCTGAAATTACTGATCTAATCAAGGAGGCCTGCATGTTAGACCCTTAATTTAAGGTTCCAAAGTGACCTTACTGGTGCAGACATAAAACACTGTAGCAAAGTGAGCTGAACTGCTAATGGTGTTGGCCATTTCTAGCATGTGACTTACATTAAGGACAGGAGATAACATGGGTGCACTTTGTCAGGAGCTGGTCCTGCAGTTAAATCTGAACCTTCTCTACAATTGTATTAAAAGGGAATAGTAGTATACATGATGTACTACAACTTGTGAAATATTCAACCTTTTGCTGCAAACTCTTGGCATGTAAAGAGCTTGGGGAATTTCTCCTGTACAATGAACCTGTATATACTGTACATCTCTCTCCTGTCATGACTACTGGTTTGAGATAACTAATCACTGTCGTGACCAGCATTTTTCTACGACTGGTGATCAAACTACCTCAGCAGCAGTGCCCTTGACTAATGGCAGAGTGCCCTTCAAAAGCAGAGATAATCCAGCAACACATATGAAACATGTTTTATGATACTCTTAAAGCTTCTCTTTTCACACTTATTGATGTTATTTATGGCCCTGGCCGACCACAACCATTACCTTTGAATTTATGGGCGTGATCAAAGCATAGCAAGGCTTTAAATATTTACCTGGTCGCCCCGTTACACAGTGCAACCATATCCTTTCTTGGTGCAACTTAATTATGAATTCTAGCATCGTACAAGATCACTTAGAATTGGTCTTAGAAAAAAATCACAACCAACGTTAGCAAAACCCTCAGCCAACCCTAGCCTTTTTTGGGTTGACCACTGGAAAGGGACATAAAATTTTGGGGTGATGAAAATGTTGTAGTTAATAGGTTGCCCACTGGGCAATTGCAACCTGCCTTTGAATAGTATTTTGAGTCTTGCATGAAAATACATTACTATCTATGCCAATTGAATAATTTTCACTAAAATTTCAGTTCTATATAACTTTTGAAGTCATCATTTTTAACAAATGGTTAAACCTAAGACAGTTTTGAATTTGTCATAGAATGGTTAGATATCAGATGCTCATAGGCATGATGTTTCCGCACAGGTCACAAGATCAAAGTGGTGGCAATCTACGGCATGAAGTTTGACCTTGAGGTCAGAAGTGAAGGTCAGAAGTTCACAACTGTGGTGCATTAGCAGACATGTAGACAAAGATAGCTAACCCATCATACTGCTAAGAGTCAGACAACTGATGGTCCTAAGATGGAAGAACAGACTAAATTGCAATAACAAGAAAGAACACCCCAAAAAATATTCCATTTACAAGATGTGTATAGAAGTTAAGTTCTAGATGAGATGGCTTTTCCATTTTTATCCATCCAACATTTTTCTCCTATGATTTAAGACATAATAATTGCTGGACACTGTGTGCGCAGTTCAGCATTTGTCGTTTCAGATGGTGATGTGAATCCAGCGGCCCAGTGGATAGCATAAAGTTCTGGCGTCAAACCTCTGCACCCAAAAGAGCCCAACACAATTATTGAGAAGTGTAACGTAGAGGTGACCTGGTGTGCTTGGCTGAAAACGTGAGCTGTACAGTAGTGAAGCCATTTTGCCATGTTTCACCTCAGTTGGAGATGACAGCTTTACCTTTTACTTTTGGCAAGCCTGTCTAGTTTTTGTGATCCTCTAGACTAGTCCCTTTGCCAGGGCAAGATCTATAATAGGCGTACGGCCAGTGTTGAATTTGGAGCATGTGTGGGCCCACATGTATGCCAACTTAAACTTAAACTTTCAGAAGAGCTCAAAATTCAATTTTGGGAATAAGTGCACTGATAAGAAGTTACAATTTAGATGTATAATTTTGGTTGCACCATATGAAATAATGTTGAATGTCAGTAAAAGTTAAAACCTAATTACAAAACTTATTGTCTCTCTTCACAGCTTCAATCTGAAATTCTGTAACTAACTTAAAATTTTAATCAACAAAATTTTGATACATCATTCATCGAAGGTTTTCTTTATTTTCGACACTAAGATCACTTAGATGTAAAAAATATGCTGTATACTACTATTACTAGTGTACAAGTAGTAATTACCTACATAAACAAACACATATAAGCAAAAATTAATGCATGTATGGATGTCATCCATAAAATTTAGTACGTATTTCCTTGCTGTGGCCTTATCCTGTTTTGACTACCTTTACCATAAAACCCACTGGCACAGTGATATAGCAAATGAAGAAAACCTGTTTTGCAGTCGTATTTGGCACATGTTCAAGTTAAACATGTGGTACTGGGTCAACTCTTGCCATTCATCAGATAACTCTAGTCTTGTGGGCTCTCCAAGTAGATGTTGGGAAAGAAAAGAAAAGTTGCCAGTTGTCCATCCCAACATCTGCTTGCTATAGCTGTTATTTCTTTTATACTTCATGACATAGGTGGTAACAGTGAATGCAGCAAATAAAAATCCACATACCGTACACCTGTATTTGTATATAAACACAGTACATGGACCAGTGCAGGTTTGGTTTGGTTTGGTTTATTTGATCTCCATTAGATTTACATGAAATCTATTCTTCCTGGAGTCGCAAAATTACAATGAACAAATGTACAGAACAGAACAAAAACATGTACATGAAAGTAAAACCAACATAACAAAGGTGTGAGTCTTAATCAAAATATAACATAACGCATACAGCATAACTTAAAACTGAACTTAAAGTGAACGGGGAGAGGTCAGAGGTCAAGGATGATTAACCTGTTACAAAGGTTAGGTGCAGGTACTGAGTAGACATCAGAAATACCTCAGGCACAGCTCCAATTTTACCTGCACTAACCTGCATATGCAGGTGGTATTTCGAACCCTGCCATCTGCAGTTTGGATAACAGAATTGTAACCCCTCACGCCTATCCCAAGCAAGGTTTGAACCTCGCCCTCTGGATCTAAAGCATTCAATTCATATGGCAAAACAGTAGGTCGCTTATCGCACGCACCACGACCTTGACCGAGAGAAAAAGTGATTCAACGTTAAGATGTGAAGTTTCTTAACTATTCACAGGTGTTGACCATAGTTTAAATATTTCCTGGGGTTACTAAATGTCAGTCTGCAGAAACTAGCTCAAGAGCACATGAAAGTTCACTCCCATTGGCCACGACCGTAACAAATTTATCATCCAAGTCTAGAGGAGGATGCCAGCATGAAATGTCAAACCAATTTGCACATTTCTCAAACAAAATAGCAGCTTCTGAGTCAAATGTTATACTCCAAGAAAATTCTCTAATTAGGAAAGTAATCATTCTGAGAAACAACGACTTCAATTGGAATAGCCTATACAAATTCCTTAAGTAGCTGTAAATTCCTTCAAGTTCAAGAGGACTTAATCTCCCCACGGTATCTGTGACCAGACAGTCCTCAAGTCTTGCTGGAAACAGATGCAAGTACACTGTAGTACTAGTAGGGGACCCAGCCAGACTGTCAACAGTCTAGGGTTGTCCTCAATGCCATATAGCTGTTTACTATAGGTCTCACATTAGTCTGATAGGCCCTTGTGCACTAAACAGAAGGCTGTCGGCATTTGGAGAAACAATCTACAAATCTAGAGTCTGACCCCATCTTATCTAGGTACAATACCACTACTGTACATTGCTATTCAGTATTTTGGAACTGAACCTATATGCCTACTAGTACCAGTATCCTATAGTATATCAGTAAACAGACCTGTATTGGATTGCTACCACTTCTGCAAATTGGATTGGTCAGGATGAAAAGGTCACAGGCAGGCTGGCCATGTTAGCTATGGTTCAGGTTACGACCTTGGGGGCTGCAATGGTGGTTGACTGAACTGAAACACAGTTGTACATGATGTTGATAGGCCATCTCTGGCCTTGAACTTGTATGACATTAAACAAGAAGGCCTCAGATTAATAACCGTTGAACTACTGTAAATCGTTAAACTTTTGCGATGTTCGTTATTCCTGCGTTTTTTTATGGTGACCTATCGACTGAGGATTTATGATACTGCGAATGCACCTCCTTTGTATGACTACTGCACTATGGAACTGTTTCAACCACGAATTTAAAACACTGTGAAAACCTCCCTTTCCTCCTACTGCAAAATAAAACCACTACGACAGTTTCAATTCTTTTTTCCATAATGCCCAGTCTCTGATAGTGAACTCTCTGGCTAACTACAGTTATTATGTAAATAATTGTATATGCCCTCTGCAGATATCGATCCATGATGGCCAACATCTATCTGTCCACCTAGGCACAGTGGTGTCATATTAATCACTGGCACTTGACAGGTTTGTGATCTTGTCAGCTTTGATCAAAGAATCAGTCGGCTCACTCAAACGTAAACTTAAAATTGTCCTCTTATCGTAGATCAACCATGCACTAATATACCTTCATTCAAATGTCATAAAAGATCTTCCTGTTTTATCTCCAAGCAGATCTTGGGGTGGAAGATCGTAACATTTCCCGATGGCTAGGTTTTGTGATAGTGGAGTAGTGATTGTCAGAACAACCCCACCAGTCAGAAACACTACAATTTACTGCCAAACATCTGCTTGTGGTTTATTCCTGTTGGCTTCAGACCATTTTCTAAGTTGCTTTGCCTAAATAGATCTTCAAGTACTGCCACTAAAAGCACTATTCTGAAGGTCATATTATCACAGTACCACTTAAAAGTATACCTATAATCAATGTCAATGACTGTGTTTCTATTATTTATTAAACCAAAATCTGGCTTTGTGATCATACTGATATGATTAAGGTGAGCCCAGTTGTGCCAACTTATCAATAATTCAACGCAAAAGTATCTATGATTAAATCCATTTAATCAAATATGAGTGCTGCAATAGTTCCCATAGGGACCAGACTCATTTTCTCCGGCCTTATGATTTGGCTATCCTACCATTATATACTGTAAATCTTAAAATATTCGTGGTGGTTTTATTTTTGTGGTGACCTCTCCATCCCACCGCAAATACACCTTTCTAATGTACTACTACGGCAGGGTTTTTTCTAAACCAGGGAATAAGGGAGCTGCTCCCTCATGTAACCAGCCAGCTCCCTCTTGTCAATTTTCAGATTGAACCCGCAACCCTAAGTTTACTTGTACACAACATTAAGTCTTTCTCAAAATGATCTTTTTCCAGTGAAAATTTAAAAACAAAACATCAGAACAATTCATTCTAGCATTACAAACTGTGTTACTCTTGTAAAAATTTGCATCGCTCCCTTGCCAAGCTATTGATCTGCTCCCTCATCCAAATTTTTTCTAGAAAAACCCTTGCTACGGTACTACAGAATTGTTTCAACCAAGAACTTAAAACACCATGAAGACCTCCTTTTCCTTCTACTGCAAAATTAAGTATCTGCAAAAATAAACAAATTCACAGTAATTGGGGGGTTACATTGCGTGCTGTTTTCTGACAAAAACCAGTTCTCTGTGTCAAGATCATATACATGTCGTATACATCAGGAAAGCTGATACTATGACAAAGAAAATTTGTCCATAAAAACCACATGTAAGTAGTATCTCAATTACATCCACGCTTGCCTACAATATGCTACATACACCACATGCTTACCATCATGTCTTTCTACAAAGAAAAAGGCATACAATCTTTCTACACAAGGAAAACAGAGCAAATAAACATCTGTTAAATACATGTACATGTACATGTACTAACAAAGGAACGGGTTGATCTGTTGTGACAAAAGCAGATTTCATGCTTGACTTGTTTTTGATATCTTCCTTCTGATCAGTATGTCAGAAATGGGCTTGAAGTACATGTATCTTATCCACGTGTAGTCCCTAATTTGCAGGGATCCATCCAAAAGGACTAATGCAATCCCTCACACCAAGCAGGGCTCAAACCACAGAGCCTCTGGAGAATTTGACCCACAGTTGTTCTGAATCCCTTTAATCAAGGAGGTTCAAAATGTTATTTTACCTCCATGCTTTAATTAAGGATTTATAGTCCTTGTCCTACAACATTAAACCCTCAGTCCTGTGCTTGACACAGAAGACATCCCTTATAAGCACAAGGAAAAGGCATATGGTGTTGGTAAGCAGATCTACATTTACTTCGCCCTGACTGCTTTATGGGTTGAACTGCCTACAAAAGTACAAGGGGCACACAGTCTGGTATCTATGCCATCACTTCCCTATTGAATAGTCTGCCAAAGTTCCCAATAAAACATTTTGATAAGGGGTCATTAATTATTGCACGTATCAAATACCTTTTAGAAGCAGAACTTGTAACTGTGATTGAACTTCTGAATGCCTGTTCAACCCGTTACCATGCTGTTACAGAGGGCCGTGCCATGCGAAGCCTATCAGAGCGCTTTTTCATGATACAACAAAAAGACTGAAAAGGTTTCTTCGGTTCTTCCATTACAATCCTTGTGTTTTCAGCATTAGCATTAAAATACACTCTTCACAGCTCACAGAGCCTTGCTAGGTTGTTACACACACAGAAAGTCTTATGAATTAGGAATGAGTCAGGAGCAAATCAGAGGGGGGTGGGGTGAAAGTAAATTTCTTTTTTCTCAAAATCAAATTGACAATAGGAATAATTTTTCACTGTCATTTCCATATCAATCCTGTAAACTTATGGACTTCATCATCGCTTCATATTCCTCCTTGTACATTTTTTGTCACTTTCTCACAACACAATGACACCCTTATCTTTGATCCTAGCATATTTGTTCCATGCTGTGATTTCCATGTTCAAACAAGGACTAAAACAAACAAACTTACGCTGTTATTTGATACCAATTCGATTGCAACATTTGCTGGCCACTAGAAGTTATAGCCATGAACTTGCTGGAAGGCAAGTGTCTACCTTCGACGTGGCCTGCTGTGAAAAGTGCCCCGGTACATCAATCTGTCAAATTATGCAGACCAGATGCGGAGGAGATCGGGAGAGTAACTCGACTCCTCCTTGGGTCTACGTGACTTGGTCCACCCACTACGTGCGGGTGTACGGTCTCAAAATGGCGTCTTCCAAGACGTACCGGAAGATCTCAAGAAGTTGAGAAGACCCTGCCGTGATGGGGTCTAGACAGGAGAGTTTGTTGGTGGGCATTGTTCCACCACTTCCGTGTGCGTCTCGCCCCCGCCGGGGTCTGGTGTCCCCGAGAATTCCTGTCGAGATTTTCTAAGAGTTTTTGTTGGAGGGTTCCCAAAATTTTAACGGTCTTGGACACGTAGCTTAGGACGATTATCTAGAAAACTAGACTGTTCCAAGCTCCCGAAAGAAAATCGGAGAACGGTCCAAGTAAATATAGTCTAGGCTAAGCCCAGATACAAGGTCAACAGTGAGAGACCGCCTGCCAACGTGTAAAGTGACAGCCTTGAAGTTGAGATTCAGTGTCGTCTGCTGTTGACGTCCCGACTGGTAGAGAACGAAATCGTGCTAAGATTCGGCCATGCGTCGGCACAGAATACCACGCATATGTGTCTATGGCACCTATGCAAGCATTAAAAGAGTTATCAAGGCAAGGAGATAGTTGCATGAAGGGAAAATGTTAGAAAATACTTTCACCTACCTCAAGTTGGCGTCTAGCCTCCTCTCGTCCGAAAGTTCTGGTGGAGTAACGAAATCTCGCGTGAGGATTGAGAATGTTCGAGATTTTATAGCATGATGGGAAATAAAGAATTGACCAATAGGACAGCAGTTGACATTATGGCGGTAAAGTTAGCCAATGAAAACAGTTGTTTTGTTAGACGTGCTTAGATTTCAAAGAAGATGGCGGGCGTTCTGCAGGCGGCCAAGAATTCTATCACGTTAAAAGGATCCGCAGAAATCGTGGCAGAGTTTTTCTGTGAGTAACAATAGCCAGAAGTATACAAGAAACCACCATAGAATGTGCTGGCATCGTTATTTCAAACGTCAATTCCAGGTTTTTCTGTAAAACGTCGGTGAAAATACCCACACCGAGCTCTGTTGGGGGAGGGTCAGCTGCTTTTATCATGTAACACCCTTTAGTTTAGTTTTCTCTTGCAGTACTTTCCTTTTGCATTGACGTACTTTCTGACGCACTTCCGCGGTGTCAGAAAGGACGAAATGATTAGAGATCACTTCAACTGAGACAGAAAAAGCTGACAGAAATAATAAGCAATGAAGAGTAATTTTCTAAGAACACACACCCGCCATATATCAAAAGATTTTTAACAAAGCTTCTCATCCAAGTTATTATTCTTGTTCATTTCCACTGAACCGTCATTAAGTCATGACCTTTCTACTGTTCCAGTCCAAATCTAATGCTACTCTGTAGTACCAAAATCATAAAAGGGCCCTAATATTATTAATAAAAATAGAATTATAATGCACATAGGCTTGTAATCAATCCAGTTGGTGTAATAAACGTTTGAAATTAAATATTCTCTTAAAAGCTGAAGCTGGTGTGTTACGCCGAAGGGCGGTTATACCGGCTATACAGATACAGATAAAAAAGGCAATCCAGACAGACAATCATCTTTAATTATGGTAGAAGGTTTAATTTTCCAACTTTTCAATTTTGAAATGTTTTACAGTATCTTATTCTATTGACATGCTGTTTCAATTAATAATGTTGTTTTGTTTTGTGATGTTTGTTTGGATTTAGCTTATGGTATAAACTCCATCCTGTACCAACGTGGCATCTACCCGCCAGAGACGTTCAGTCGTGTGCAGAAGTACGGCCTGACGTTACTGGTCACAACAGACAACGAGCTGAAGACATACCTAAACAATGTCCTGATGCAGCTGAAAGGTTTGTCATAGCTGCAGATATTATTCAGTTATATGTAATTATGCAAAGAATGATTTTCTGCAAGCAATATGGTGTTGTATCATATTTATTTATTTATTTATTTATCTTAAAGACGTATGGGTGGTCTCTTCAACCCCAAGGGGCTGATTTCCATGAGAGCCCATTACAAAATGACATATAAACAAATAAGATACAAAAAGTAATATAACATAATCATATGCAAAATACTGTAAATTTATTGGCTTATTAATATTTGAAATACATTGAATTGTTACATTTTTGCATGTAAGTTCGTATTTTTCATCACACCACAATGTTCTGTCTTCGATTGTACAACTACTGTTGTTTGAACGGCAAACTCAAAAATGCTGCAAAATCTGGACTTTTGCCATACCACAAAATTTAAGTGCTTCACTCTTCAAGTTAAAAGTCCTTGAAAATCCCCAAATCAAAAAGCCTTGGAGTAAGTTTGCCAATCAAGAGTTGGCATCAGGGAGACACAAGGCTGTCAGCTGACAAATGATAGATGCTTTACAGGGTGCTTCTTTACCCTCAAGACTTGTTAGATAAGATGAAAGAGCCCTTGATCAAGTAGATAATGATGGTGGAAGGTATCTAAGGGAATAACAAGTACCTCTGCATGGTGATTAAGATACAGAGAACTGCAAAACAGAATACACAAAGAGGAGAAAACTAGGTTAACTACTACGGTAGCAAACTGTGAATGTGAAGTGTGGGATTTTAGAAAATACAAAAATATATTGACTTTGTTTTTTACCTACTTCAGACTGGCTACTGGACAAGACTGTAGAGAAGTTGGTTGTCGTGGTAACAAGCATCGACACACAAGAGGTCCTGGAGAGATGGCAGTTTGACATTGAGTGTGACAAAACAATGGCAGAAGATAGGTGACTACATCCATACTGATGAACAAAGTAGTCTAACTTATTTAGGGCTTGGTATGCACATTGGACAAATATTGAATGTATTCTTCCTTTTCCCTGGTGCAATGAACATTTCTAGGAAAGTTGACAAAAAGCCTTTTGTACATAAAGTATTCCTCCAACCTTCATGACCTTTCGTTTAACCCCCACAAAATCGTTTCCGCTTGCGATATTACTGTCACTTTACAGTGTCGTATGCACAGTAATTTTTTCTGGTTGTACCCATCCCATACTACTGAATATAAAATTGCTACAGTGATATTACATTCATGACTTGTGACTGCAGTAGAAAATAAGTGACTACGGAAGTGAAAAGTTGAAAGTAGGAAAGCCTTGTGATTATGAGCAGCCTTGGTACGTAAGTCTTTACGTCATAGCAATTTCATGTCACAGAATGTTATTTTAGGGCCCATAGTCGATGGCATAACCTTGTCATTAGTCATAATGGCAGCTAAAGGTCAGCAAATTGATAGTGGTGTTTCTGAAAGTTTTACTACGAGTTATGATTATTCCCGACCTTCATCTGCCCTTGGCAAACAAGATGGGAGTAACTACCTTATGACAGCCATGTAAGAATTCTGTGGGTGCAGTCATCCAGTAGTACCACAAACTCCAGGCTAATTCAGTAGTCTGTGTAACACAAACTCTCACAGTCCAGGGCTCTGTGGAGCCCTTCACTGCAAAAAGCATTGGAAGTGTGATTTAGTCTGTTGCTCTATATTTTCTGTCCAGTAAACCTAGGGAGAAACCACTGAAGGAAATCAACGATGAGATCAAGGCGGTGATACGACAGATCACAGCGTCGGTGACATTCCTACCCCTGCTGGAGGAGAACTGTGAGTGATAGAAACTGAACACTAAAAGTTTGGAAACTCGATTTTGGTTGTTACTTTGAAAAGCTAATTTATTACCCATTACAATGGTGCCACATTTGCTGTGATCATAGTACATTCATGGGTCGAGCATATGGGCCGCTTATGTGAGTGGGTTACAAAAGAAAAGTGCTGAAATTTCGTGCCAATATTGAGCACTGTTGGAAGAGAAATTTGAGAAGTTTTTTGTGCTCTCTTACTGCTTTGTAGCTTACTGTAAAATCAGTTATTTTTACTGGTACTTGATTTTGCAGTAGGTGGGAAAGTAGGTTTTTGCTGTGTTTTACGTTAACTTTGCAGTTGCAACAGTTCTGTAGTACAGTAGTAATACATTGGAAACACTATTAGTTACAGTGTAATGATTTCGAGATAGAGAGGTCCCCACAAAAATAAAACTACTGCGAACGTTTCAA
This sequence comes from Branchiostoma floridae x Branchiostoma japonicum, assembly GCA_013266295.2. Classification (NCBI taxonomy): domain Eukaryota; kingdom Metazoa; phylum Chordata; class Leptocardii; order Amphioxiformes; family Branchiostomatidae; genus Branchiostoma; species Branchiostoma floridae x Branchiostoma japonicum. The sequence goes on along the minus strand of CM023837.1, from coordinate 4,196,777 downwards.
GATGTAAAGTGTATAATCTGTCTTCCTCTCCTTCCCAGGTTCCTTTGACTTGCTGATCTACACAGACAAAGACCTGCAGGTCCCGGAGGCCTGGGAGGAGTCTGGACCTCACTTCATCGCCAAGTCAGAGGAGGTGCGACTCCGATCCTTCAGTACCTCCATTCACAAGGTGGACGCCATGGTCTGCTACAAGAACGCTGACTGAACACGGCTCTATCTCTCCACATCGGCTGTATTGTACCTTGTAATATATGGGGAGGGAGGGGGGTGGAGTAGCCTGGCATCATCCTATACTAGCTCTGTCGATGAAAGTTAGACATCCAGGTAATGAGATACACAAGGAAAGATACACCAGCAAACGAGAGCACAAGTAAATTGTTACTGAAGCAACTGGATAGATTTTGAAAACTGTCACTGAAGAAAAGTAGTGGATGCTGCTTGAAATCTGGCAGTTTTCAAAATCTATCCAGTTGCATGAGAAACAATTTGCATTTAGATACAATTGACCTAAGATATAAGCTCTGATTGGCACAGTCCTTTGTTATGGGGTTCAAATATGCATTCGGAGGTTCGATCCCCGTTACACCGCTTCCAAACAATATTTGATACTCAAAATGATTCATGCTGTAAAGGCTTGAAGTTGAAACTTACTGCAACAGCTTAAACAGCTATCCCCCTTTCTAATGTAAGCATATTTTAAGATTGCAGTATCTTTAGGATTGATTATACATGAGAAGATATTTAACCTTATTCCTGCTAGCAGAAGTCGGCAGGTAGAAGATCACCTATCAGCTGATAACAGAACTGCAGCTAATAGTAGAACTTGTCAGCTGTTACTAGTATATTCCAGATCTAGCATAACAGTTATGGTGACTGAGAAAGATATTGCTAGATTTGCTATGAAATAGGATAACATGGGTACTGTGGGATGGTTGCTGTCGTGTATTTATGCATCCATACCACACTTTGATGCCACCTAGCAACTGACTACTAAACTGCAATATGCATAGCCCAGCAATAAATTTGACCAATGTATGGTGATACAGCCATGACCAATGTGGGTTTTCTAAGTTCTTGTGACTGAAGCATCATTTTACGAAGACTGTACACTTGTAGTATTATATCTGTACCTCAAAAGCTATTTTGTAGTTTCCATCAGAATAAACTTTTGTAAGATACTACTGTTGCTTAGTTTTCCATTCCTCCATCTATACCTTTTCTAATATGACCATTCTGTTTTCAATGCTATATTAACTATAAGGAAAATTCCTACTATGATCCATGTGAAAGGTAGCTGCTTGTCATGAATTGTCCCCAAATGAATACTTATTTTTCAGTTCATATTGTAGGGATGCAAATATAAACTTTTTCGTTTTGGAGGCAAATAACTCAATGCAAAATTCAGTATGGAGGCAAAGTGGGCAATATACGATTTTTCCCCAACCCCAAAATATATATTTTAGACTCTTTAGTCCTAATATTCCAATCAAGTGACCTGAAATTATGCATGGGAGTGCCTTTTGTATTTGTACAGGGGTATTGACTATTGTACATAGGTCTTCATTCAAAAGTTTGTCATACACCACTAGGGCGCTCTACTCTTGCTATATTTCCTTACACATACAAATTTCGCTATTTTTGTGTTGCAAAAACTGAAGCAGGTACAGAGTTAGAAATAAATCATTGCAGTTTTTGTTCACCAATCCGGTATCAGGAAATGCAAAGTGAGTCGTTTTAATGAAGACCTTCGAGTCCTACAACAATACACACGGTCTACTGCTCCGATATAGGGCCAAGGGGTCAAACGCTACTTGTCTTTTTCTCTGAAAGGAAAATGGCGGCCGTTTTACGCTCCGCCACGGAACTAAGAACGCATGATGGCGCGCTCTTGTTGCGCCGACTGAAAGAAACAAAAAGGAAGATACAACATTGTTGTTGCAACAAAAAACGGCAGGTGGCGCTCAATGAAGCAGCAAAATAACAGGAATCACAGACTCCCGCTGGATATTTAGTAAACACGAACATTCTTTTCAAAAATTCTTGGCCTCACATGGAGAATGTGAATTCATAGAAACTCCGGGTCAAGCACCGGGGCTGTTTGAGTGAGTCACAAAAAGGTTCTAAGGCCACAGCAAGTAATTTTTATTTATTTTTTTATTAATTTTAGCCTGATTAAAAAAAGAAGAAATTTTATATTAACAAGAATATTAAATTTATTGTTTGTTATACCATGTCCTGCATGCTCAATTTCCTTATAACCTTTGTGATCACCTGGATTCATCTTGGCTTTTTTACGTATTTCTTTTTTTTTTCTTGTTCTCGTACGCTCGCGTTAAATTTGGGGTGTCAAGAGGCATCCTCCCATTGGCAGGGCCACCAAACTCATTCTTCGTCACTGGTGAAGAATGAGTTTGGTGGCCCTGCCAATGGGAGGATGTCAAGAGGCTGTCATTCACAGAATCAAGTCAGTGTGGCCTAACATGTGTATACTGATGGGCACTATATTTCCCAGAAAGTGGGTGATACGTAATAACAGATATCACCCTGATACTTATCAGTGCATTTCTGTCACGTGTCTCTTCTTATTTGATCGTTATCTTGTCTTTTGCTTTAATGCTACTTAAGTCACCTGTCGCTTCATAATCCCATGTGAAAAAAGGAAGACCAGTTTTCCCAAAGTCACTAGCTGGATCCAGAGACAAGGTCATTCCATCTTTTGTTCAAGCTGTTCCGCGTAGCTTTTGCTGATTCTTTGTCTAGTACATGTCAGTGAGATGTATTTTGGGACAGGGCGGTTCTTTTGAACTCTCGCTGATTTAAACAAAAGCAAAAGACAAAAACAAGTGACTGTTATAGAAAATAACTGTCGGAAACGCGCTTTGAAAATCAAAATTTGTTAATACCATCCTATTGTGCATTGGAAGTTCACTTCCAGAAATGGCTTTGATAACGTTTAATAATTAGGGACGGATCATCTATGATTCGTTGCCTGGACATAAAAAGAGGTGTCCGTTAAATTAAGCTGAAGTACATTAAAGGTTGGCTCCCAGCGTATATTGTTTTGAAGTTTACTGAAGTGAATGAAATGTTCTTTGAATGGCTAAGTGGGGATCTGAATGGCATCTGCTTACCACAGGTACATTCAGGTCTATGACCTGAGGTGACATGCTGGCCTAATCTGACCTCATTTCACCTACCAGCCAGTAGTAGAACTTGTTGTTTTATTAACGTGCACGTGGGAAAGTCAATATTTTATTTCAGGGACATGTTTCTTTCTTCTATATTAATTGGCCTTGTACGAAAGTTATTTCTAAGCTGATGTTTTGTAGAAATATCACAAAATATCAAGTCAGTGCATAACAAAACAATGTTTGGGAAGCGAAACGTTGATCACTGAAAGAAATGGCGCAAGCAAATACTCTTCCTGTCATTCGCTCCCATATGTTGTCCTATTTAATTATGCATTGTAATTAACTTATCTGTGTCCACATTTTAACAAGTTGCGATTTATGGCTACAATTAGTATTTATGTTTTAAATGTCATAATTAGAAGCAGCGCTGTTTATTTTTATCAATAATCTGGTTGTAAATTATAAGCCTTGGATCTGTGTGTTGTTGTTGTTACCTCCGTGTAGGCAGGTTTTGTTTTCGGTGTGTTTGTCTGTGTGTTTGCTTGTGTTTCCACGGTGTCCACATGGGACGCTGAGAGGAAGTCAGCTCAAAGGTCGACCCAGAAAAGGTTATCTCATTTCCTATCTTCAATTTTCTGCTATATCTATGTCTGTTGCCTTATGGAAACCGGCAGTGGGACAGAATCATAGAGAAATTCTCAATAGTTAATAAAACAAGAAATTCAAAAAAATTCTAAAATCTTGCTGTTGTTGTTTTACAATGAACAAGTCTTCCTTCAATATTGTACCGGTGGCTAATGGACACTCCTCTGGCCAATGGATACTGTCTTGCCACCGTAGGATCTGCTCGGAGATTATCAATATAGTACAACGCAATTGATGAAGTAACAACGGAGATATGATGAACTAAAATGAAGTTTTCAAACTCTTTGTGTTTTAAGTGTATATATTTTCCGCAACTTGCACCGACCTGACGGAAATAAAATCTTCCACCTGTAGCTGTGTTGACTGATTGAAGCCTGCAGGTCACGTGCCGACCCGCATGGTGACGCACCGAAGCCCGCAGGACGTTTGGAACATCCAATTAACATTGCAGTTCAATCTTGACTCCGGAACAATAGCTCTTATCGGATTCTGGTCACTACTCTATACGTTCCCACGGTATATCATATGTCAACCCTACCATTGTGTGCGTTTAGTCTCTATAATTAATATATATGAAGTCATCGTGCGAAACTGCGCCAACAGTGTCCGTGGAGTTCACAGAACACTGAATGAAACACTTTTGTTTGCGGAATTATATACCGTTTTCAACGTACGTTATTTACTTGCGGTTTGCGGTGTGTCTGAAGGATACCTTTTGGCATTACCTGACGTGAAAAGCAAGAAATTGAAGATAGAATCTCCGTGAATTAGTTTTAGAGTTTTGTGAATTTCTTGTTTTATTCATCCTTCTGTATTTCTCGCTAGTTCTGGCTATATGCATGTTCCCACTGGTTCCCATAAGGCAACAGACATGCTTATGTCAGGAAATCGAAGACAGGAAATGAGATAACCTTTTCTGAGACCATTGACCTAAGTTTCTATCTTTTAGGGAGCTACATGTAGTATGGGAGTCTTGGTATACACATAGGATGGCACCTAGGCTAAGGTTTCAATTCATTAACCCGGAGAATCTGTACACCAACGTTACTACCTTTTCATGTCCTTTGTTTTCCCTGCTTTCACTCCTCATCACCGCATCTTGTTTGAACGCTTTATCCAAAACACGTCTGTACAGAGGCAAACATATGTAAAGGCAATTTCCTGGAAATCTGCGCAAGTGTAATTGCTATGACAAAACGCCGTTGGTGACCTATATGCAATTATCAAATTAAAAAGCGACATTGATTATTGCGGTGCACAAATCCAACGTCTATCGTGTACAATAGATAATGACCGTATGTTGACATAACCTCTGTGTTATCTGATAGCGGCTGTTCTTTACTGGGACACTGCGTAGTCATGTTTTCCCACACCGTCCTTACTCATATGTCACTGTTTAAGCACGCGGTCACATTCGTCCTACAATTTTTTTTGTCCCATGATTTTTTTCAGTGAGGTCATATATATATATAAAGCTACGACAAAACCGGCTGTTCACAGGGATATGTGGCAACATTGTATTTTCTGTCCCAAGACAGCTGAAATTTTGCACGATACATTCACAACCATCCCAGGACTCAATTTACTGTCGTAAGCCTATCGCACGATGAATGTGACCACGATTTTGTTTTGTCGTAGGATTTTCATCGCGGCTATATGGCAGTTTTTTTCCGACAAAATACAGCTGAATAGATGGAAAGGTACGACAGCCTGAGCATCCGCGACTGTTCCTTGAATGCTGTCGTAAACTTATCGTGCAACAAATATGACCCTGACCTTATATTGTCGTGGTAAAACCTATCATCCCATGTCAACGAACTCGGAGACGACTTCAAAGGCTTTTCTGAGTGTAGCCGATTTCATATCTGTACAGCCATTTTTGTCGTACCTTTTTTGCGAGGCTAAGACAGTACAGTCGCAGAGAGGACGTGCGACAATCAAACTATCGGAGAATTGTCGTGGGCGCGACAATCGTAGGATCACCACTAGCTATCGCTATGAAAATGCATTTGCTTGGCTGGGGTTGGCTACGGAGGCTATCTACAACTTTACCATGCAGTTGTTAAACTTAATCGCATGGCGGCGCTCCTCTCTCTATCATAACCACTCGTAGAACCTCCGAACCCAAGCATGCAGTGGGTTTTCCATGTAGATAAAAGGCTGCACAAGAGCTCTCCGGGACATGACTGGTGCCACGGGCCGCTAACACGCGTGACCACGTCCTTATTGTTCGCACTGTTGCAAGAGGCCGGGGCCTTGGCCCACTGCATATCCATTAAACACTGTTCCAGACAATTGAACACTTCTTGAGAATTACCAATTCAAAACACGCAATTCCAAGAGGCTGTGAGGGTGACCGTTATGTTTTACCTATATCTGACACTTCTTGTTTGATACTCATTTCTAGAAAACGTTTGTTTTCAAGTATAAGACTACTAAAACAACCGACAGAAAAGAATCGAAAAGTGATGTTATTAAAGGATTTTTTTTCATAAATCCATATTTTCTTCTTTCTAAAAGACATGGTCGAAAAATGTGCATATCTGAAAATATATTTGCTCGGCTATATTCGGAGCCTTTATTTTTGTAATTAATTACACTACTAATAGCGTGTAAGCTTAGCATTAGCTGCCTAATATAACTCGAGTGTACTTGTATATTCGCCGGCTGTAAAAAGCAAATACTTAACGGGATAGCACGCTGTCCTAATGCTACAAGCATAATTGATTCCGTTCTAATTCATCATTGGATGAGCGATCGAACTTGAGCCACGGTTGGATATTCAGTTTTGTTGTATCGGTTTTTGTATCATTTTTTAGAATTACATGTATAATGATTTTTCTTTCTAAAATCACTTGTAAAACCAAGGACGCTATACCTTGGTAAAACTAAAGGCGTAGGGCAGAAAGTTTCATTGTGTGTAGTCTGTGTTTTGATGTGAATCAGGACTAATACTATTCTAAAACATGGAAATTCTGAGAAAAGAAGAAAACATCCATTTGGTCCCGTCCATTGGGCGAAAATTGGCTGTTTTGTGTACTAAATTCTACAAGAGAAGCTGTCCACAGAATTTGAATATAATAAGACGAGCCTGCTGGGTGAATGAAAAGGCGGGTTTCCGCTATTGTTGTCCTGCTTTTTGTCATCGTAAGTAGGGCGGAAATTATCACCGACTCAAAGAAGTGTCCCCGAGGAATACGGTTTTTGTAGCTCCCGAAAAAGGTACATACTGTACATACTAGACTCGGTTGCATTGTGATGTTTTTCTCAACTACTAGTATGCGCAGTTTTCTGATACGGTGCGGTCACATTCGTCGTAGGTCGTGGTACGATTTTGATACCGTAGAATTTTCAAGCAGGCTGTGACAGAACCAACCGTCTACAAGGATGGAAGACAGCCTTTTCAGCAACAGGACAGCTGAATTTCATGCAGGACACATGCACGACTGTCTCAAGAATACCTTCAGTTTGAGATTGTACGACGATCGTACGACTTATAAGTTATATGACCGGAAGAAAATCTTCGGAAAGGAAGAAACTAGGAGTCGAAAAAAATAACGAATGTACTATTTTTTTACCCTTTGCGAGATTAATTTGTACAGGCTTACATTGTTATTGGTTTGGGGAAAATTTAATTCATAGAGAACAAGCACTGCTAGCAATTGTAGAGAAAAGTCAAAATTTCAAATCGCGATCATCCGTTACTAACGGCCGTGATTTTATTTTTACACAAAGCATATTTACCAATTGTCAAACAAACTTCCAGAACGGACGTCGCTTAAACAGTTGTTTGCAAATGGCCTGGCGTCAACTGTTGAATAAACAAGACTGACGTAAAAGCACTCAGGCCATGTGCCTGTATCTGTCGTACGACAATCGCGTTCCCTCTCACGCGACGGTTGTGTGTTTTCTTCACACATCGCTAGGTCTGGAGATGAAATAACGCTGCATAAGAAAACACTGCAACTCCCTAAGGACATCAATATACAAGTTCTGAGAGACAGCAATTCTCATTGGTCACTATGGTGATGAGATTAAAGCTCTGAAACTCGCCATTTTGCTTTTGTGATTCCGGGTGTCATCAGAGAGAGGGGAGGTAAGTGGGGATAAATTTTATGGCGGGCCGTTTGTCTCTCCCAGGCACGCGCTTGGGGGCCGGCCGCTGACCCTTGAAATAACGGACGGGCGCCGCCGGATTGTACATAGACAAACAAAGCAGACAAGGGCTGAGCACAAACTTTAGAAACAAGATCAATCATCCCAGAGACGCTACACTTCACAAACTTTCAAGAAAAGCAGCTAGTGTCTGCATGAAATAAACACAAAACATTCCACCGAGACGGTTAGGAGTGATATGTTTTGGTATGATTTTTATTTCAAACTTTCATATTAACAGGCCGTCCAGATACCTTCCTGTATATAAGGTATTATAACATGTGAACTCAAAACATAACAACTTCTTGTTTTCAAGTCGAAATCTGTGCTTTCTGGTGTCGCTCAAATAAATGTCGTTTGAAAATGACGTAATGTACCGTGATACCACAACAAAGACTTTCACGGCTAAAAGTGGAAAATGTACAAAATAAAACGATGTGAACCTCGGGTCACCAGTTCACTCGGGTCAATTCAAAACGATTTATTACCCCCAATAAAATAATCAAGAAAATCCCCGCATTGCTTAGACTTAATGAGGTATTGCTTGGATGGCCTCCTCAAGTAGCTGTGAATGACCTCCCCCCACACCCCCAACAACGAGAACATTAGATGTACCCTGCCCCCAACACAACTTGAATGACCTCACACCTAACCGCCAAATGCCCCCAAATTGACCCGTGAGGAAAGTCCATATAGTTCGTGTGGTTTGGGGGAACAGAACGTGTTTGAGATTAGAAACACAAAGAGTTTATCATTGCTGCTGTGGTGACTCTAGAAGGGACATGAGAAATCAAACTGTAGAAACATGTTTTGTGTTACATTTTTGTTGAATGTTACAAACTAGAAAATTTTCAAGGGATGCGTTGCAGTAAACGAGACGGGAAACAATGACTTCTAGCTACGAGGGAAAATTAGATATTTTCTTTGTTTTTTCAAAAGTCTATATATAGTTTCAAGTGCACGTTATTTTGCATAGCTACAGCATTTTGTGATAGAAATTTTACAGTCACAAACTTTTTAGGACCAGTGCTGTATGCTCTAGTGATTTTCACAATGCTGACCGAAAACGGCGTAAAAATCTAAATGTCACATGTTCTTTTGTTGTTCTTGTTGATATGGCCAATATCTGAAGATTTCTTGCGCCTGATAAGGTGCATAGTGTGCTCTCTTTTTTCAACCCGTTTCGAAATGAAGTCTGGGATATTTGTTGATTGAGTTTTTGTGGTATTCTTTGCGATATTACTATACAGGATCTCCAGTCATGCACTCGATGACCAAAGACCAATGGATGTTTGTTGGGTTTGTCTGTCGGTTGACCCGTCCAACCTTGTACTTGAATGACCACACCGGCGGCGGATTTTCCGGTTCATTCCGTCTGCAGGTGCTGACAACCGATGTCCGGACGGCTTGTATGATCCGGACATACCAGGCTACCCGGCATGCTGAGCGGGCTGAATGTCTCCAACCAGTGGGCCGCCGTCACACCGCGTTTGGGCTTTGTCGTGCGGAGAAAGAGCCGCAGAGGGGGAGCTGGTTGGTCGGCGGGCGGGAGTGGGCCCGGCAGGGACCATGCTGGGGGCCGCCGCCCGAGACACGAGAACTTCATTCAGCTATACCATTATTGACCTTCGTAATAACACCTTCGGGACGACTGCGTTTTACCTACCAGTGAACTTTGAAAAGTTTCTATTCTGACATTTTACGTCGTAACTGTTTGTTTTAATTACTTCAAACGTATAATCAGAGAACAGTTGAATAAAAACACAGCGACAAAATGTCGAAAGGTTGTACAGTAAGTTGTTAAATATTCGCTTGACCGGAGTTTCATCTACAGTGCTCATTCTCATTCTTACTGGAAAGTGTATTAGTTTCGCTTCGTTTCGCCACAGAATACACATCGTCTAAAAATCCACCCTTTTCCCTCAGAAAAGTTTTCATTGAGACGCCATCTTGTTTCAGACGACCTAGACGCAGAAGAATATAGGCAAATTCTGCCGCATAATAAGCGTGAAAACCACGGATGGAGGCGAAAAGTGGATTAATTGTGCTCAGAAAGGAAGCCATATAAATTGAACCAGCGAGGTGACTTTAATTTGTGCCCTTTCTTCCTCTAGTTGGGTGACAATGAATGGTGGCAGCCCTTGGAGGTCCTCCATTATTATTCCACCGCAATTGTTCTCGGGCGGACAATAGGAATGGGGCTGATTTATGGCTCCATACTTGGAGCTTTTTTAGGGTTTCCAGTTTTGCAAAACAATGTAAGTTCATTTTCAGCGCTTTTAGTTGTCGCTCTTTCAGCCATACAGGCGTGAAAAACATCCGTACTGGTTTGTGAAAATTGGTGTTTTTTCTCATGATACCCTCCCATAACAATAGTTCCCAACCCGGACAAGGAAAAAAAAATCTGACAGATATTTTGCTATGAATTTGCTACTCTTTTGTACAAGCACTAGCGATAACCAACGTCGTCAACGGACATAAAATCGTCCGAATTCCAATTCAAACCTACAATTTCTTGTACAACCAGAACATACAGTACAGAACATAATACATGGCAAACACATGAAGCGAGCATTTACTCTAGCGCTCGTTCACTTATAATCTTGTTAGTTTACTTCTATCAAAGCGTGCGTCATACAGTACTAGCATAGTATTTGAACAAATGTGATTTCGGATACGAATGTACAAAAATCTACGGAACAAACTTGCAATTGATTTTGAAAGATTTCAGTGATTGGTTTCTGAAAATAAAGATGCTCACTACATATAGACCATGTTTCTAAAAACGTGGTCTTTGTTTAGACAAATTTTGCGTTTTTTGGTAAATTCCTAGGGTTAGGACATTTTAACTCGTTTTGTGTGTGTGTGTGCATGTGTGTCACTCAGTGCTGTTCATAAACAGACTCTCTAAAATGTGTGAATAAAACTATGTAGATCACAAAACAGGTGGTTGTATATAGAAAGAGAAAAAAGAAACACGTTTTCGAACGATGGTGACGATTTTCACACCCAGTGTCTAGCCCTCCCCCCTATTCTCTGCTGGCAGGTTTATGCCTGGGTGAGATCATACACACAGCGGTGCGTGGCAGCTGGGCAGGGGATAGTCTTGACCAAGCGTGACCACTGTTGTTGGTCATTTCAGCACCCCTGTATTTATCCACAAACTTTGTTTCAACATACAGGCGATCTTCCAATTTGAAATTCAAAACGTTTCTTTAATTCTGCGTATCAGTGAGCTTAATATTTGTGCGAAGTTTGGCGCCGAAGGTAGTAGGGCAAGGAGGAAAGGTAGCACGTTGTTTGCGGAAGTGTTTCGGACATTGACCGAATGGTCGCGGTGACAAATATGCGACTTCCGTCACGACACGCGCGCGGGTTGCCTCCCGGCACGTGCCCTAAGACAACAGTAGAGAAGGCCTCAGACCATTGGCTGGTATCCAGACCTATTTTCTCTTCGGTTCTCTCTATTTTCATGAGTACTGCATGGGGCTGCTCCGAAGAGATATAGGAATGGGTACCAGGCTCAGACCACAGGCCATCTATCTAAGATTTCTCCCACGTTTCCGTTATTTTCATGGTCTGAACAAGCTTATTTTCTTTACTGGATGTTTTCTGTCGTTTATAGCTTAAGTCTATCGCGGATTCTAATACAATAGTAAAACAACGGAGCTGACTTTTCTGTCGGGCTGTTTACTTCTCTTTTTTTCTTAGATCGCCTTGTTTTAAGGATATCACAAGTCTTAATTTAAGTTTTACGTGCAAGCAAGGAACCTCCTTGGTGTAAGCTGCTCTGTCTCAGTGGACATTTCGCGGTGGTACGATCATTGTTCTACTTGAGAGAAGAACGAGTCATTACAGGTTGTTGAACACCCGTGCTATACCTGACCACGTTATGTGTATTGACACTACACATCGCGGGGTACGGTACCGGTCTGCTGTGTCGAGTAGCAGGGACCACACAAAGAACTACCACTCAAGTCGTCTACCTTTCCTGTTAGACTACTAGTGACGCTAACTATAGGTAAAGTTAACACCACAGACAAAGATATAACGTTCATTAAAAATCATATTTTATTCTGGAGTTTTCTCGCCAGATAGATTTTTACATGGAAAGACATGGTAACAAAGCGAGCTAGCTCGCCAGATCTAGACAACATTATTGGTCGCTTGTAGCTATCTCCTATATACTATCATGATGCGGTCATTGGTAAGAAATAGATTTTTTTCACAAAGGATCTTACGAAAGCTATAGGGGGATACAGTATTATTTACAGAGTATATTTCGAGAATTCGCTTACACTATCTCCCTGAAAATCTTACCAAAATACATTCTCGTTACAAAAATTCATACAATTTGTCTTATCTCATTCAATTTACAAAGAATTCATTCTAAAAACAGCATTTTGTGATGGCTATCGTAGTTCTAGTTGTAGGAACGTTTTAGTTTGAATCGAATTTGAGAGCGGTAGGTACAATCTTGTCTGGCATCTATGTATGGGAAATTACCTTGATCACTGAGGCATGGGCGCCCTTTGTGAAGAACGTTACTGTGGAATGACGGTTTGCTATAGTTAAGAGAGTTCTTTTCTCTACCATAATGCCTTTATGGTGAAGGGTACATGTACGAGTCGGTTTCGGAGAGTTCAGAACACAATGAGCCGTTCGGGGTCGTGCTAGGGTCACTGAGCGGGGCTGAGATCCATTGTCCGTCGGGCCTCCAGGACGGCCCACCCGCCCAGCCAATGTTCATGTTCTCGAGACCGCCGCTCGGCGCGAAGAGGTTCGGCATCGCTTGGATCTGTGCGGACGGGTCTCCGCCGGCGTCCGCTACCTTCAGCATTTCGGACAGGGCCCAGATGTAGTTGTGCGCGAAGCGAAGGGTCTCGATTTTCGTCAGTTTCGTGTCGTCGGGAAACGTCGGTAGGACTTCGCGGAGCTGGTCCAGCGCGCCGTTCAGGTTGTGCATGCGGTTTCTCTCGCGATCGTTGGCCTTGCGACGGCGCTGTTTCTTCACCTGAACCACCGCTTCCTGGCTTTTGGGTTTCTGACGCGACTTGTGGGACCGTTTGCGCTTGGTGCCCGTCGTCTTCTCTGCTTTGTTGTTGTTGTCGGTCTTGCGGGCGGGGGCCGCCCTCGGTTGACGGCCTGTTTTCTTCTCCGAGTCCGCGTCCATGGCGTCCTCGGGCTGGTACTCAGGAGTGCTCGGCAGGCAGTCGGTGTACCGGACCTCGGCCAGGCTCGGGGAGGGGGAGAGCGTCGGCGGGCTGGGCGAGTGGAAGTCCGCGGAGCAGTAGGAGTAGGGCGAGCCGGGGTGGGTCTCCATGTCGTCTCCCCGGCGGGGAAGAGGGGATAGGGCGCCGTCCGCCATCTTTGCTTGGTACGGTTATCAGAAAAAGTCGTCTGCAGAGAGAGGAAGGAAGAAAAATACGTCAGAATATGTGTGGACAGGAGAACAAACAAGGAAATAGTCCACCAGCTGCTCAAAAGGCGGAAACGAGTAGTCCGTGTACTCCAGGTTATAATTGCACTTCACTGACTTGTTGAAACAAAGAATATTCTGTACTCACTCTGCATTACAGCCAAATACAAACACGCAAAATACTGCATTGCATCTAAGTACATTTCTATAACAAATTGTTACTAATGATATCAATGATAAATATTTTGAAAGGTAAATTGTCTTCTGAGTACAAATTTAGATACACACAACAAGCATGCATTACGACCAAACCACCCACGTAATTGCATAACTCTTTCACCACCAGTAAAGTAGCTAAAAACTATTTGCTGTACTAAAAGATGCCGGATGCTTACCGAGCCGAGAGTGAAGCCTTATCGTTGGTGGAGGTTCTTTCACCGGAAAAACGTTGGCGTAACAGAGTGGTTTTGCTTCCGTGGTCTGAAGTGCTGTGGGCACGCGCTGACTGTCAGTCGGGAGCCGCCGGTGTGTCCTGTAGTCTCCGCCGCGCGTGTGTGTCTCGAGCCGAGCCCCAGCGCTGTTTATATACCCGTCCCCGACAATGCCACTCGCCTAACAAAGAATTAAACTTTGACCATCCTCCCCCCTATTATCAGATCACGCTAAGTGATCGTGTATACATATGAATAAGGGTGAACGCTTCCACAGGACTGCCCCCTTGTCAACAATACCCCCGCGCGACTAGGGTCTCCTCTCGACCAATGAGAGGGCTGAAGTTTTGTTCTTGGCGCGGTTACCCGGTGAAATCTCCTTCAAGCAGAAGCTATTAGTGCATTAATGATCCCAGCGTGAGCGGCTATTACTCTGTCCTTTGTCACCCTTGGGATGAAAAGACCACCAGTCCTAATCTGGACGGAGTATTCGTGTGCCCGAATTTTCCGCCCCACGTGTGCGTGCCGTCTCTCTCACCCCGTCCTTTAAACCATCCCTCAAAATCAAACCTCAAGTCAGGACCAGAACTTCCTCCCATGTCTTTTCAAAATCTTTTTTCCGGTTGAATAAATAGTTTTTTTTTCTGTACTCCTTGACCTTCGCGCTAGGGAGCAGGCAGTACTCAACGATCCCAGTGTTTAAAGTCTAGAAGTGGCTGACACTATATATGTGTCAAAGTGGGGCTATTTTCGTCGCCTAGTCGACTGCAGGCAACATTCCTCGGTTTCATTTTAATTTTTCGACGATGTTTTTTGGTAAGACATTAAACAAGAGAATAGCGAGGAGAGTGGGGAGTGTGTAGGGAGGGGAGGTGGCCGGTTGGCTCGCGCCTGTCTGCGGTGGCACGCGCCAGGGGAGCGGCAAAGTCCCCGTCGTACTCCCGTGCCAAAAGGCTGCAGGTGATCTGTGTACACAGCCCAGTGCGCATGCGTGCTAGGAATAAAAGCGCGTAGTTCAAAAGTTTGAGAAAGTTGGCGGGTGGGCGGACCACTCGCGGCGGTCGGCGGGCGGGCGCTCCTGCTCCGTTCCGCTGCCGTAACTCAGGTTAGCGCCTACGGCGGGTGAATTTTCCCTGCTCGCTGTTTCTAGCTTGTGTAATTGCACTTGAAAGCAGGCCTGGAAAGGGCACACTTCCCAAACAAACCGACAACAAAGCCGACAAGGCCGGGCGCCTAATAATCCACCCATCCACCTGGTCTTTGCCATTTACAGAACCAATAATAAACACCATCCTTTTCATGTCTATTAAATTCTGAGCTTAATTAGAGGTACTTTACCTATATTAATCATTTATCGAGCGCTCTTGTGGCGTCAAGTCCGTTCCACCTGTCGCTTGGGATGGGGAGCGGGCTTTGTTCGTCGAGCGCGTGGCTCCAAAGAAAATCGCTATTGAATGATAATTTTGACCGGGTTTCTACGGCAACCTCCACCACTTGTTTGCCGTACCGAGGCGAGGAAAGTAGGGCTATTGATAAAATCTACGGCTGCGGCTTTTTCCCGCTCTCACCCAGGCCGGCTGGGCGTCGCAACCCGTTGATCGTATCGTCCTACAGCGCCAAAAAATAGCTAGAAGTTTACTCTGTTGCATGGAAATCGACGCCTAAGTGTGTTCAAGTGGTTTGTACTAACTTTTTCTGTTTGCTTTTGGCACTTCTAGGCTACATCTGGCTTCGCCTAGAACTACAAGCACGAGGTCTGTGCTATTGTCTGCGTCGGTCGCTCACAAAAACAATGGTGCGACCAAAATTGAGGTCCGCTTCAAGTTGGGCGCGTGTTGCCCACATTGTCCTGTCGTATAATATGCGCTGGAGAGAACAATAATGACTTTGTGTTCTGCATACAAGTATATTTTGCAAAATAGGGGATAATATGGGCTTTGAAATCACATACACGCCATATGCCATTGCTTTCGCAATCTTTGCTTTTTGATGTCTATCGCTTGGTGGCCGTCACCAAAACGAGCGTCGGCTGCCTTGCCCTATACCTACGGCAAATACACGCCGCACTTTTATCGCAAAGTTGTGATGTTGTTTGGAACCACACTAAGTGGGTAGATATCCTTGAAGAGCGTTATTCATCTAGCTATCACCTGGTCCTGATAGCAGAAAGCGGTCCGGAGCAATTGAGGCATTGAGATTGGCGGCAATTGTGTGGAGAGACGCGGGCGCTCTGTTGTTCGAGGCGGCTGGCCCCAAACGCGTGCCAGTCGCCGCCTCTTGACAGTTCCGACGCGAATAGACCGGTGGTCGCGCTGCCCTTCAGGTGGCTGTATTGTCCTCCTTTGTTCTTTAGCCTGCACTTGGTGTTTGGAAAAGGCCAATAGACCAGCGTGGTACGCCTTGAATCAAAGCGGCGCGCTAACAAGAGGGCCTGGGCGGGCGGGCGCAGCACGACCACCCGGCCGTCACCTGCTCGGTGATGTCAGACGTGCCAAAACCACTGTTCGTATTCATTTATCCGCCGCTGCGACTCTAGTGTGATGGAAATGTGGGCTCAACAACAACAGGCGATGAGATGAAATAACGGGGCGTGCTTTTCATTCCCACTCATCAAGACCCGACCCTCAACAACATCATAACAATAATTCCACATACCCTACACCGACGACTCAAGTTCACACACACAAAACACTCCGCATCGCCACCCTACCAAGACTCGCCGCCCTTAAGCTCCTAGCCATGTAATTGTTTCACCTTTTATTCTGCTATTCAGCCCTCCTCTTGACAACAAAGAAAAACACAATCCCACCTCTTTATAAAAACTCGCTGGGCGTTTAGTCTAGGCTGAGGGCCACGAGGGTTTCCCGTCGTCGACCTGCCCAGCCTCCTGCCCGCTAAATATCGTGCACACTTCTCTCTACCACACTGACTTCTGGAAAGTCTTGTACTGTCTTAAGCATGCATTATGAAGATGTGCGGCTATGTACTGTCATTTTGAATCACAGAAGTATGTGGCTGTCTCTCTAAACTACCGGTTGGACGTAAGGGAGGTACAGAGGGCCCCAAGAGGTAGTTATAGCGATTCGGCATGGACTATTAATTAGACGATCTGATTTCGACGAATTGAGGAACTCCAGCTGCATGCAAAAATCCCATTCATTCTTCGGAATTCAAGGAGGGGATTTGCCGGGTACGTTGCCTGGTTACACCCCTTTCATATCAAAGTAGCGACACCTTCATTTATACTGTCCTGAACTACAACATTTCATCGACATTACCAGGAAGCTGGTATAAAGGAAGTGAATGGATCAGTGATTTGACGTGAATGCTCTGCGTTCTTCCCAGCAAGTACTAAGCGACTGAATAGGGTACCAAGGACAGGTCATTCTATGCTGCCTGGAAAAAAACACAGTCGTTTAAGAACTAGTTGTTATGGTCTGTCCTGTTGAATCAAGATAAGTATACACCTGCCTGGGCGTGGTTTAAATGACTGGTATCGACAGGATATATATCTCCTAAGTCAACTGGCTTCATCGTAAACTCCTTGACGTAACACCTTTATCTCTACTTATCCATCCACCATCATCACAAGACAGTGTCGTAGCAAGAGGGAACGTAAAGCCCTGTGGTCTTTTGTCTGCGGTTTCTGTACAAACGTAAATACACTAATGAAACCAAGGGTCTGGCGATTTTGTAGAGTCTTGCCCAAACGTAATTTTACTGAAAGTCTCTTATCTCTTAAATGTTATATAATTTCTTACTTTACCTGCATGTAGAATAATTATCAGTAGACATAGGTTGGCAATGTGCCAGTGGCAGAGAGAGGGATGGAGGGAGAGACAGATAGAAAAAAGAAGCAGATGAGACTTGATGTTGCAAACCTAAAGAAGAAGAAAATGAGTGTAAGATACATCATGTATCTGCTACGGCGAGGAAAATTAACCATCAAGTTGTTTCTATATATAGTACACTTCACTTTATAAATCGTGACCGGGTTATCACTGCCTTGGTCTATGTATAAGGCAAACTTTCTGTAAGTTTGACTAAAAATTTGGAAAGAAGCTACTGACTCATTACATATTTTTATATATTCTATCATTCAAGGTATGCTCCATATAATTTTACGTATTTAAAAATACGTAAAATTATATGGAGCATACCTTGAATGATAGAATATTGAAGAACGGGGAAAAGACTATAGTCTCTTAATTTGATAAACACGGTATCCAAAGACGGCCTATTGATGATTCCAAGTGCATTGAAAGTATTCCCAAACAAAACTGACCCAAGTCGTCTGTCCCAGGCCCTTTCCACATAACCTGCCGTGCGTATTTTCCTTTGAAATGTCGAGAATGTGTCGTTTTGTTGTCCCTTTCTACTCTTAAATCGCAGCCGCCGTTCGGTCAGCCGGCTGGGTCTTGGTCCAGTATTCTTCAATCACGTGGCACATTGTCCTCTATGTGAGAAAGGCTTGAAAGGCATGAATGGAGGACCTCCCGTCCGCCCAACCCCGGCCTCACGACCCTTGTACTGTAGGAAGACGTGGTATTATAACCGTTCACGGGCTGAGGGCCCGAGATGACCCTTTCAGACGTACGGATGAACAGCCACCCCTACGGGTTGTCACCCTGGGGTGGGCGGCAGGGGCAGCCTGCGGCGCGGGGTGAGGACCTTTGGTCTGTACGGCAGGTGCGGGGGCCGTGCTCGTGGTGGCCACTCGGAGGAAAGGCTACAAGGTCAAGCATTATATAATGAGGCGCGGGGAACTCAATGAAAGGGAAGACTCTGAAGGAAGTGTATAGCTTGAAAGGTGGGCGAGGAAATTGGTCATGTCACCCGGCAGGGTGCGGCCAACAGGATTAAATCTTCCAGACTGACAATACAGCAAAGTGTCAACACGTGCCTTTCTTATTTTTGCCTTGGGGGATTCATTTCTCCTCTTTTCTTTCTTCTCTCCCTACCTCAGTCTCCCACATCTTATCTTTCCCTCCTCTTTTAATTTCAAACTTCATCTATTTGATACATTCTTATGTTCTTCATCCTTTTAGTATTGTTCATACTTTTCGCTTCGCTTCGAAATTTGTCGTTGTTTTTGTCGCCATCTCGTCGAATCAGTCACAGTGACAGGCAGGCACATCAATTCTATCTCCTGACGTTCCCCAAAGACGGAAGGTGTCATCACGTGTCCAGCTTTGTCATGAGACTCAATGAGAACAATACATGCCGAATAGACATCACTCAATGTCCACTGACGTGGTCAGTAGGTGATAAATTGTCCGTGACTGTCGACTGACCGTTCCCATGACCAGACGATTTACGAAACGCGTGATTTAAAAAAAATAACTGTGAAGATTTCCTTCAAAGGGCCACATTTAAGACTAGTAAAAACTCTATATTCTAGATATATACAGACACAAAAATGCTTCTAGTTTCCAAATAGGTATTCAATGTCAACAACATACGACACTTTTCCCTTAACCATCACATTTATTAAATTAGTAACTTTTAAGAGCGTTCAGAAGTTCTCAAAATAGGAAAGGAAAAATGCCATGCAAAGATGGCGTGTGTTTTCGCGTGCACGCTACTTCAGTGTCAACATCCAGCTTGTGGGTTTGACCGTTACCCTTGGAAGCATATTGTCCTCCATCATGTGCATGTCGCCGCCCTGTACAAGGACACATCGTACGGTAGCGTTCCGCGGACTTCGCTTCCACCTGTCACATTCTGTCTGTATCACCGTGTGTTTTTGTGTGCGTGTGTGTATGGCTTTGGTTGGATATTTGGGTTGCGCCTGCCCTGAATACACAATGAGCTGGGGACGCTAAGGCACAGTTGGTGTACAGGCACTGTTTGGTGACAATGTTCGGCTACCAGAGGACCAATGTCATCCAATATGACCTTGCACCCGCATTTACGGTAGCGTCGACCAAACAACTTCCCGCGTGTCTAAATTATCGTCTGCGGACATGAAAGGAACGGTGTTTGCAAGGTCCTCAGAAATTGGGCATCTTCTTGTCAGCTTTTCACACAAGGTTGGCCGGGGCTGCGCGGCTTTTGAGGCGGTGAAGAATGCGCTGGGTGTCGTGAGGTCAAGACGTGTGTGCCGAGCAATGGGTTTTGTTCGCTACGGGTGTCATTGTTTGCCCGCGCCATTGTGCTCTTGTCAGACAATTATTTGAAACTTTCCAGGAAAAATACTCCAGGATAGCGCTATAGAAACGGCTGCTTTCTAAACTCTAATCACGTAGCGGTGAAAATTTTGCGCGTTGGGGAAGACACTGTTGCGTTTGACGGTAAAGACGAAGACGTACACAGTGGCTAGCTAAATCTACACAAAAATACAGTAGGAGCACAATTGACAAACGACATAGCGTCTCACGTGTCAGATACATGTATCTTTGCAACTCTGCTCCAAATCTCTCCTTTTGTTCCGTGTAAAAACTATTAAGAGACCGCTGATCCGATTGGTGAATACAAAGAGCACGCGGTTAATCGTTCCGCGTGCTTTTAGCTGTGGCCAACTTCTTTCCGTTGTATATGTTTGCCTCCCAACTCAAGTGGCCTGTGTGGAGGGAACGCTTTTGTCCCCATCTATCAAGCCCTCCATTAGAAAGCATTAAAGGACAGGGGCCACGTTTCCCCTACCAGAGAAGTGTTTGGTCGACTCGCGTGGAGTCCCCTAGACTCTTCCATCTCTGTCACAGCATGGGTAAACACGCGTTTCCATAAGAAAAAGAGCATCCACTCATTGAACTATCACGTAAAAGCACGACAAACAAAAAAAGATCCATCGCTCTCCAACGAAAGCAAGAAGTGACGCTCATCATCAAACGACGCTTATAAATATACCACACTTACGTTGGGAATGTATGTCTATTGTATGTCATTGTAAAGCATGACATTTCCTACACAGTGGTGTCTCAATACATTTCGGCTGGCTAACGGTACATTATATGGATATTTTTGGTCAGTTTTTGCAGCATGGCGTGCTATTTTCTTACCAAAAGGAGGAACCACAAGACGGAACCCTTAAGGGATATACAAAGACAAAACATTTAACTCCTTAATTGGTAAGAAAACAGAGAAGACGTCGCGCGGTCTACCTGAAGTGTGTCAATTAGCCGTGCATATGTACAGGGTACATTACGCTACATTACAAGATAAGAACGCACAAACTCGGTTTGCCTTGCTGTCTCTTCAAGTAGTTAAATCTTGATAGCGATGGCGATAAGCGGATTGTGCCACTCAAGTTGTGTTCTATAGTCAAATAGATTCGGCGCGACGAAGGTACTGAATAGGAATGGATGGAAGATTTAGAATTGATTAGGACGAGCTAGAATAGGATTGGGGTAAATTTTTGGTGAATCTCATTCTCTTTCTGTTCCTCTGCGTCTTTCTATCTATCTCTGTCACTTTATCTCCCCCTCTCTTTCTTTCTCTCTCTCCTATTTCTCTGTCTCTCCCTCTCTCCTCTTTCTCTCTGTCTCCCACTCTCTCCTCTTTCTCTGTATCTGTATCTGTGTAGCCGGTATAACCGCCCTTCGACGTAACACACCAGCTTCTCTCTTTCTTTCTCTCCCTCCCTCTCACTCTCTTGCCTTCTCTCCTTTTAGCTACTGAGCGTGGGTAAGTTGTTTGACTGAGGCCTCAGAGATCAAGGGTCAGACAACTTTGTCAGTCGGCATGATGTATTTAGATGTATGGGGCCGTGTCGTAACAGGTGGCGGAACTGTAGTGTCGACGTTGTTCAAATAGTCCAGCATCACCGCAAGGGCTTTGAAGTCTGCAATGCCGACAACACTGAATTCTCGCTTGTACAAAGCGTTCAAAAATGAAGTCAACTCAGATTGTATCTTCTACCACTGACCAGAGTCAAAAATCAAGACATGGACGTCTTTTTTCTGACGAGATACTCGTATCAGACGACTTCATGGCGTTATCTGTGTAACTCTGGGGACTAGCTTCTCGTTCACAGGAAGTTATGACACCTGCTAAAGAAAGACCAATAAAAGATTCTCCCGTGCGCTTTAACATTTTTTTCTCCAGTAATATTTTGTAGAAGTCAGTGCCTATTTGGCGGGCTACATTTATACTAGATCATTGTTACTAATACAGTCAGCTCAGCGGTGAAGAAATTACCAACACACGATATTATCCCTCAGGTGTTAGCACTTTTAACAACCACAGACAGAAGTTTTACTACATGTGGATTTGACATGCCCCATTTCTTTTTATGTCCTGATTTAACTGTATTTGAATGAGACAATTAGAGATTTAGAGTATAAGCGATTGATCACAATTATCAGTCCGCCATTTTATACAGCTTCTGTCTGAAGAGACATTTTGAGTATTTGAAAAAAAAAAAAGAGAAAATTCTCTGCCCTCAAAACCGCTTACTTGAAACGATGCCCCTGTCCCGGGAAAAGGAGGACCGTGCAAGTGAGTGAGCGACTGAAAAATAAACAGATAAAAATCTCTTTGCTTCATAGGTCGACTTCTTTACTTTGGGTACTAGTACAACATAATATTAGATACAGTAATGACTTTGTTTGGTGTTTATAACAGTGAGCATGGCCATGTTTGGACCGTAGGATATCGTATCAGCAAACTATCCAAGTTCGGCCGCCATTTTGTTGAGCTAGTGACGTCAGTACAAGGCTGTTGTCACCAACAATGGGACAAAACCGTAACAACTTGTCCGCGGTATTTGGACACATACTCACTTGTCTTCCAATTTATCTGTCACTTAAAGCTTCCAAGGCCTCATATACTGTCAAGGTGTGGACAACACTGATAACAATGTGGATAGTTTGTGAAATTTTCACCTGTCCAGCGCAGGTGTGTTGTGGTTATTTTAACCCCGAGACCTCTAATCAGTCCAAATTTACTGGGCGTGTTCGCCAGAACGGGTCATGTTTAAGTATACAAGCAAAACAAGGAGATTCTAAGGGGTTTGTCTGTTTTGTCTGAAACGTCAGGTATAGATTGATGATAATTGTAAGGTCTGGGTTGCGTATCCAAAGTTGGCACCCTGGGTTATTCCATTGAGAAGCTTGGATAGCCTAGATGGGTACTAGTTTTTCACAACATAACAAAGTGTAAAGGCAAATATGTTTTATATACATAACAGTTCTCAGCGGTGTTGTTCCTGTCAATGTCTGTCTACACGTGTCACGGGTATTCAATTACAGTACAATTTGAGTGATCATTTTGAAAATGTTAGCTATGTAAGCCAGACATACCAGTTTTGCTATGCTATTGTACCAGACATTTAAGAATGTTTCTCACATCTATTCCATGGTTTATCCTTTACATACAGACCAAGTTGCTTTAATGACGACAATGGAGATAAAAGGAAGACAGGAAGACTGCTTTACATGTTAGCAGTCAGATCTAAGCCCCGTGTTTGTGGGAGCTTCAGGAGTAAACCTTGGCAATTGGGCATCAAACTTCTACATGGGCATCCTTTCGGTTGGGACGGATAAAAGTCATTATCATTTGCTAATAAAAGTCATTATCATATCATATCATAAAGCTGGAAGTCCCGTGTTTTAGGAAAGCCACAACTCGAGCTCGAGAAAGAACCCACCACACTTTTATAAGAATGGTCCCGGTGTAAATAGATGTGCTTGGCTGAAAACGCGAGATGTGGCGAGGCCTCATTGCACTAATAGCTATCAAAAAGGCGTCATGATCCTTCTCAGTTTGAGATTGACATTTACCCTACTCCCCAGTCGCCTCAGGCATAAAGTCTCACAAGTGTGCGTCGCTGTCAAACGTTAAAAAAGACATGACTAATGTTCTTATGCCACAGGCCTTTGTTGATCTAGCGTGCTCAGATTCCTATCTGTCACACAGACGCGAGCAGATATTTAGATAGTGAGTGATAGACATCAAGACAGAAGGCTTTGTCACAGCTCACGGAGACTTGTTAACATCACAATTACTGTCAACATCACAGTACAGAAGAATCTCAGGTGGTAGTAGGCAGTCGTGCTTTGTATGGAAACCTTAAGATGCTTGACACACCAGTTTTGTACGATAGGTACAAGTTGAGTAAGACCTGTCTGTTAAGTTTGATCCAATCACACTGGTACGGACCTGTGCTTACATTGGTAAGTGTGGTGGTTTTTTTAAAACATATTCTCCTCAAACACGGGACCTCCGGCTTTACGTCCTATCTGAGAGGACGTCCCTAACCAAAGTTTGGTGTTCATTTTCACCTGAGGCGAGTGAGGGAACATTTGGACCTTCCTGGGATTCGAACCCAGACCCTCTAGATCCTAAGTCAACCACCCTGAACATTGGGACCTGCCAGGGATTCGAACCCAGAAGTCAACAACTCTAACCACCATGCCACAACGATGACAAAAAGAAGGTCAAACAGCTACTGCATGTCATTTGATGGTATTTCATAGAGGAAGTGCAAATAGCCATATCATGCATGTATTCTGTGCACACTTGATAGTACATGATCGAAACAAAACTTGTTGGAAAAGAGGAATGACACTGTAAAATGAACAAGAGAAAGAAAGTATTTCAAAAAGTCCAGTTGCTCGTTTGGCGTTGTATACAAATATTGTACAAATATTAGTTAGGCACAAATATTGTATATCCCTACAACAAAGGGAAATGTGTCCACCCACCTAAAACTGAAACTGCATTTATTCCACGGTGAGAAAATTACCCAAGTTCATGATAGCTATGATTTATGAAACAAAATTGCACATTGAAGATACGGAATCGCCTAGGAAAATTACTGTTCGCCATTGGATTCCGTAATCCTGGCTTAAGAGACAATGCGAACGAAACAACACCGTGTCATTAACTAGTGCTGACAATATCAGGTGAGGGATTTAGTGGAGATGGGAATATGGAAGAAAAGTCATTAAATTCCACTTGACGAGAAACAGACGTCCCAATACAGATGGTATAATGACTATCATATATCAACAAAAACGCGGCTCGACAGTAGAATGACATTAAAGCCATTTTATGGTGGGAAATTGTATGAAGAATTAGAAAGTTTTCCACGACTATTAGAAGCACGTGGGTATTAGAATACACTACAACAATGTCTGACATGAAATTCAGTAACGGGAGGACAGACGTTGTCATTGATAAATATTAGCATGTTGTTATTCCCAACAATGATTTTGTTTCCTTATAATGGTGAATAACGTCCAAGAATGTTTCTCAAACATTACTTGTTAGATTCCCTGTTAATCTATTAATAAAAGCACGCATTTTTACGTGAGACATCATACCCCCTGTACACGGAGGTGGCGACCGGTGAGCAACCAAAATTCTCATTGAAAGTTCGAATTCAAACAAATTTCAGTGGTTTTGTGTGTTTTGTTGTCTTTCGAATCATATTTTTCACCATGGTTCAAGCCACAAGTCCTACAAATCCAATTTTGGTCGCTCTACGGTCTCCAACCGGCGAAAAGGCCTTACAGGTTGTTCACCGTGTTCCCATGTCATCAGATAAAATTCTGACGAAAAACAGACCCCCCCACGCCCTTGGCCTTCGTACGTCGTACCTGCCAATCATCCCCAATCATTCCAACTACATTAGACACACATAATGGAGTCAAATTGGACGGAAATACAAATAAACATATAGTTTACGTTAATGATGCATGTTTTCAGGAAATTACATGACTAAGAAAGAAAAGCGTCTAAAAGCAAAGTTACCAAGAACCGAAGGGGTGTGGGGTGTGTGATGTGCAATATGTGACCGCGTAATTCTTTTCAGACAATTACTCAAAATTTGTTTTGTTTTCATTTCATATTTGCTCTCTGTGTCGTGCAAGAAATTTTAAAGCTTCTAACGCAATATTCAATTCCATGCGTTGTGTTGTTTTTGAGCCAACTTATAACTTCGCAATCATAAAATTTTAAAACGTTGTCTTTACCAGTTGCACGTGTACTCAACGAATGTGGTATCTCCTATTTCCATTTTAAGCATGAACCACATTTTTTCTGGGCACCTTTACTGAATACAAGCTATACATCATTGATTTATATACCAATAGAAATACTGTATGTAAATTATACACATGTCGATTGTTCATTGCCCTGCAGGGGGTTTGATAAATTATATTCGAACATAGTCATTTTGTTTGATAGTACTGTGTAGTGAATTCGCTTCACTTTGAATTACCCCCAAGCGGTCTGACAACAAATTAGGTTTTATCTATTTATTACAAACTAGAAACTTAAACACTCCTATCCTCGTATGGTATTTGCGAAAAATTAAAGCAAGTTATTTTCAAACGTTCTGCTAACTTAATGCTCTATAAGGCCTTCCTATACTTCAAAGTACCGCGAAAATGTATTCAGCGAAATGCTATAAACGTTGTCACAATACCTCCTTCACTGAACAATATAACGTTGCCTCGCACAAAAAACGTGCTATTTTCAATGGCAATTCACCACCTGCTCGACCATTGATATAACGGTACTCCGGTCTTGTTCCTCGTTTCCCCGTCCAATGAAATTAATTTTCCACGGCTTGAATAGCCCATGTCGTGTTTAATAAGAAAGGACAGAATATCTATTGCCTGGTCGCTTGACCTCCTGTCCACTGGTACAGAAATCTCCTGAGGGACGCGGTTGTATCACTTCATTCGGACGTGTCTTCATTTGACGCTACTGTTCACAATACGTACTGAGGCTGCTCAATAACAATTTGCCCTGAACCACTTTGTAGGAGGCGGAAATTGCACATGCATATTTACTTTCTAAACCCTCGACAGTTTCTCTTTTACAGCTGCTAGGGCAGAGCGAGATATGATAGTTAAGCCAGTGGATTTCAGAGTGGTCGTCAGGGCCCTGAATACGGGTGTGTTTCTCAAATATTTATGTAGACGTTTTTCTTAATTGATAATAATATAAACTAAGAGGAACGTTAAAGAAATGTGGAAACTTATCAGTCCTTTGATACCTAATAACTGTGCCAAGTGTAGTTCCTCTAGTTTATCAGGCTATCCCCTGATGATAAATTTACGTTAACTATGTTCTGACTTACCCAAAAGAGTTACTGAACAAATAGAGCTAGTGACTTAAGTTGTGCTAAGCTTAGGCAGTGTAATCTGGAATGCAGTAACCTTGCTTAGCCAGGTTTTAGTTCAATACTGTATTAAATCCCCCCTATCAAGTGCTCGGAAGTAGGGTCTTTACTCAAGGCCCAGTCACTTACGTCACACGACATGTTTACGACAGCTAATTGAGGACATGCGCAGCACGACAGATTTACGAAAACAAATTGGGGGCATTCTTGCGACATTCGTGGATGTGTCGTACAAACATTCAACTGTCTTGTGACAGAAAAGGGCTGTCGTTGGGCCTCGGCGGCTGATTCTCTCATAGCCTCTATGATAAATGTGTTCGCCATGTGCCGAGACCGAAGGCATTCCTGTCTTTTACATTGTTTTTAAAAGGGGTAGTAAAGATTAACTAGTATTAACTGTTATCCTTTACGGTATACGTTAACTTCAGCATTTGTTCTAAAGCGCTGTGTTATAACTCAACTGTTTTTGAAGAGAATAGATGCCCTTCGGTTATTTTTGGCGCCGAAAGCGTGCTGGCGTCGTGTTTACGATTATTGTTTGCTGTGGGTTCACCTCGAGTGTTTGTACACAGCGGCATTTGACCAACAGCAGCCTGGCGCTATCCATCTGTCGAGCCTGATGCCATATTTGTGAAATCCGTCCCTGTAAGCTTCTATGTTTACTTTTCTTACAAAAAAGAAACAATCAACTGACGCGTGCCGTTGTGTGGTATTTCCACAATCAGATAATACCAGTTCTCTTCTGCGAATCTAAGTTTCTAGAAGAAGCTGTCCGAACTTAAGGTAAAGTTCGCGCGAAAGTTCACGTTAATAGGTGTGGTCGCATGCGTTATTTTTTCAATGAGATCGAGACTGACAGAACCGACCATCGACTAGAATTTACAACACCGGAATATAACAACCTTTTCTGTGACAAGACAGAAGAATTTTGTAAAACACATCCACGACTGTCCTAAGAACGTCCTCAATGCCATTTTGTGTCGCAGACCTGCCGTATCGTACGTCGAATGTGACTGGGTCCCAGAGCAACAAGAAACAACTTTTCGTTTTACAACTATTTGCTGACAAGCGGTAACATCGTGTGTCCGGCATTTATGGCTTCTCTTATCTTGCCCCCAAATCAACGTGTAATCTCACTGCCAGTAATGTAAGCAATTTACATACTTTCTATTTAGCCTTGGTCTCAACGTTTTACTTGATCCTTGAAAATTAATCCCGTTTGTTTTTACGTTGGAGCATGTATAATCCGTAGTCTTGTTTTATTATTTCACACATCCCAGGTCTGATACATTGCAATCAACATGCTACTTGTATTTTGTATGATGAAGTTGGAGTTTATGACCTCATTATAGAAAAGAAGGACTGGATTTTAAAAGTTTCTTTTCTGAACAATGATTGTGACTTCAGGTTTTTCAACAAAAAGACGTCGTCCGGCAACTCAGTTAACCTCAACAGAAAAAAGTTTGAAAAATGACGGTTGAGAAGTTATATACCCGTCATGCAACGTGGTGGTGTGGCTAGCCTCAGGCGTCAAACCTCTGCACGTAAAAGAACCCAGCACACTTATCGAGAAGAGTAGGGGTGACTTGATGTGCTTGGCCTGTAGCGAAAACCCCACATTGCACTACTATTATTATTTGAAAAAAAAATCATCATGCTTCACCTCAATTAAGGATGACTGTTTTACCCTCTACTTTATGGACTACCCTCGGCGCTAGTTGAAGTTTTGGGGACAGATGTAGCCTCCACCAGGCCTTCCTACGGGGGTACAAATCGTAGAATTCGGCAAAAGAAGGGAATAGCTGGCCAATAGAGTCGGTCTGCGGGAGGGTTAGTTTCCCCCCTCCGAAGCGCGGCCAGTCAACCTCAAGGCGGTCAGACTCCCCTAGCAAATATATCCCTATTATAGCCCGCGCAGTTTAATAGTCTGGTAGAGACTAGGACAGATGCGCGCCCTGGTAGTGGCAGGAATGATTGCGTGTATCACAGCATGTTTCACAAATTAAACAGTGATGTAGTAAACATGGACAGGTCAATAAACGGGACAGAACTCCCAGGACGTCCTGATGGACCCATGTCCCAGTGTGCGGTGGAACTATCGATGGTGATAGAAAATGAAAGCCTGTCGGAAATGAGTAAATTATTGACCATATCACAGTGTGGCTTCCGACAAGGAAAGGGTAAGTGGCAGTTCGGTCCTCTCGTTTTCGGTGTTCTGTGTACCATTTCCGACAGTAAAGATGAAAGTTCATTCCCGGCGGTATAATTATGCGAATCAGTAATGTATAAAATTATGGGCTGGTTGAATAAAGGTTCTCGTGCCTTGGGCAGCGGCCCCCAGCATGGTCCCTGCCGGGCCCACTCCCGCCCGCCGACCAACCAGCTCCCCCTCTGCGGCTCTTTCTCCGCACGACAAAGCCCAAACGCGGTGTGACGGCGGCCCACTGGCTGGAGACATTCAGCCCGCTCAGCATGCCGGGTAGCCTGGTATGTCCGGATCATACAAGCCGTCCGGACATCGGTGTCAGCACCTGCAGACGGAATGAACCGGAAAATCCGCCAGTGTTCCACGGTACTTGGAAATACATATCTCTAAGATGTTCACGTGCTGTCGACGACTAATAAGAATCATCTTTCAACTTTCAAGACCAAAAAAATCAACGTAACCATTTCTTGGCTAGGCCCTAGGGACGAGAAATAAATAAACTTAGTGTCACTTAGTGCCCTGGTTAAATAAATAAACTTGAAACTCTGTAGCTTGACACATTTCTCTTTCGCTGCCATTTACTTTCCCTCCATTACCCTCTACCTCTTCTTTCTCGCTCTCTTTCTTTGTCTTTCCCCTCTCTTTCCTGTCTAATAGTGACTACTGACAGTCTATTAGGAGTTTATTAGGTGAGTCAATTTAGCAGGAAGGTGCCAACGCATTGTTCTTTATGTCCTTTACGCGGAGTCATGCAACACTTAGATATTTTATCATGATCATCTCTGATTCAGTTCCTTACTGCTCATTAGAGCCGTTTGTCTGAGATCTGAGGAGTCACAATGGATTTTCCCCAAGGAGTAGGGTCTTAGTGTTTTGGCACGACAAGAATGCTGTAAAAACTGAGGGTGTCCGTTGGGGCATTATGATGCAAGGCAAAGAACATCACTGCGCTATCTGGCCCTCTTTTGGTGTAAAATAACATGACAAAACCAGTTGGGACTCGTAAAACCCCAAAACGCCCAAAAATGGTTTGAAGAGACATTATCATTGCCTGTTTGCATTTTCATTTGCAAACGTTAATAAAATAACAAAAAGAAGAATGCAACCCTCTACCAGACGTATTAGGTAGCTGGAAAATAGTAAAAATTGACCATAATTTGCCAGAGGAGTTAGCCAGACAAAAAAAAAGTACATTTGGCAACTCTTGATTCTACTGCTTTTGTCAGCAACCTAAGGAGCCTGGTACAGACTACAACATAACAAT
Organism: Branchiostoma floridae x Branchiostoma japonicum; assembly: GCA_013266295.2. Lineage (NCBI taxonomy): Eukaryota > Metazoa > Chordata > Leptocardii > Amphioxiformes > Branchiostomatidae > Branchiostoma > Branchiostoma floridae x Branchiostoma japonicum. Next base: position 4,166,451 of record CM023837.1, on the reverse strand, counting down.
GTGAAGACACGCTGCCTGGTATTCCTAAGATCTTAATTGTTGGTGTAATCCTTGGACTCGTTCTTAATGTGTACTTAAGACCACCTAGCGACACGCCGGCACGTGCTGCGATGACACCACAGATAGTAAACACACGTGCCCGGCAACAGGCGAGCCCAGCCCTCCCACCGGACACGGGCTCCGTCCACTGAGAGATACGTGTGGCTTTCTTATGCAGCGTTAGACGGACAATAAACGATCCAAACAATGCAAAAATACAGTGACGCACGGAGATAGATGAAAGATTGAGCAGAATAGAGTGACAAACGTTTTTTGGTCACCAGTCACTGAATATCATAACGCCGTTACCATAACTTGCGTAGTTGCACTAACGTAAAATGTACTTAATTTGTTGTCGCCATTGCATTTGTACAGGCACTATAATGATAATTTCCAAGCAGATATTGAAAGGCGAAATCGCACTGACTTGTTCTAGCTCTCCGTTTCAATTTTGGGGCCTATGGAATCTTCAAATCTTTCATGGTCCAACATTGTTTTACGTAATTGTTGATTTTCAATTAGATTGTGCTAATTGAAATGTAATTACGGTAAGAGTGGATATAAGTGTCCCGCGAGACAGTTTGTTCTCCAGTAGAGTGTGAGTCATCTGTAACCGTCATGTCAAGTTTCATTCATAACGAAGAATAAACGTCCATGTTCACTGGTATCCATGGAAACCACACAAATTCTGCAATTTCAATTTTCACAAAAAAATAATGATAATTCATTTTTCGCATTTGGGTTAACGTAATCACATTAATCACGTTTGAGAAGATGTCTTATCTTAAGTCTAAATGATCAAATTAAGGCTACTTAGTTAAAGCCTTATTCCTTCCAAGTCATTTGCTAACCATCCTAGCCAAAATTCATCATGGTTTTATTCAACACTGACGTTATTGTTCCAGACAGTTATATTTCAAATCTTTTTAAAAACCAATTTCAAGAGACATAGTTGCCAAATACTTGGATTATACAATATATGATGATACAATATATGCAGTTTCGCCATGTATGCTTTATATAATGATATATACATATACCTTGCAATTACCATGTTAAAATCATTGTATTTACTTTTGGATATCTGTAGATAAAAAAGTCCCCATACTTTTGTTGGGTGAAGTTCAATTACATAAGACGAAAATTCAACATTGTTACTCTCACACGGTGCCAACAAAAATACAGTAGACTACACAACATTTCCGCTTTTTGAACAAACTATCTTCTTTTAGCTCATGGCTTAACACACTTATGATTGTTGCTTCAAAAGCGGCAGAAAACACACACAGATAGGGCCATTTAGTAATGGAGGGAGCAGAGGATTAAACATTGTTTCGTAGCGGACGCACCTGCCAACAACGCGCAATTTGATCGAGACAACAAGATAGCAACAGAAAAAACACTAGCAAAGAAAGATTACGCCGAGACCAGGGGATTTCAGTAAGCTGGCAGGATTATAACAAGAACAAATGTTCGTGCTGCCTCTCCGCTAAATAGGATCAAGTTATTTCAAGCGTCGAGTCACATGAAAGAGCCAGAATATGCTAGAAAATAGCAGGGATTTATGGTGATCGTCAGTAGTAGAGGACGTCGCCAGAGCGTCATTTCCAGCATTGTTACCACAAGTTACAGAGCATTCGGCTTGTGTTTAACGCAGTGATAAAGAAATCCTCGACAGGTGCACACACCTACGATCAGGTATCTACTCCTCTCCCAGGGAGGTTTGTAGGATTTGTGTTTTTTTTGTTGCCATTTGACAAAGACAGGTTTGAGCCGCAGTTGTCCGGATCATAGTCACAATAGTCGGTATACAAAAGCGCAAAGGCGAGGTTGGGATAATTACTTAAAAGTAAAACACCACTGTGTGCGTTTTGTGAAGTAGGTTTAAAGCACCGGATCTGGCTACCATGCTGATTTATTTGATGTTTTCTTCCAGAATCATCGCAACATCAGGCCTTTACTATAACAGTATGCTCTTAGGCCATGCGTATATATGGGCAAAAAGTGAATTGACATCCATCTGCCCTTAAAATAAGATAGTACTAATTATCTTGTCTTTAAACCTAGGTACATGTATGTGTGTCGGTTTTGTACTTGGCACTTGCTAGTATCCAAAAAGGTGTAATCGATATGTACAATGCAGCTGAACGATCTTCTCTTACCATGCCAAGAAAGAGAACTATCTACTGGGCATGTAGTGAGAACTACAGTATAACTAATTTCAACATTATGTTCATCTCAGCGCGCAACCAGTGCACCATGACGCTATTTAATAAGTTTGCTGCACACCTCTTAGAATTTTGTGTGGAAATATGGTGTACCTTAAGCTTCCTCAGCTCTGATGCAATGCTGCCCAGAAGAGACCTCTAGCATCAAAGAGTGGTACTCCATTTTGTGTAGGCGAACTTGTCTTCAGGACCTACTCCACACTCATCGCTCTTAAAAAGAATTAAGATGGACACAACAGTGTCCAGATAGATGAAAGATAGAGATAAACGACTTCCTCTCCAAGTCTTTATCATTGTTAAACCGTCACACACACGGTGTCTTTCTTTAGAATTAAGATTGATAGCGCATCACAACGTGTATGAATTGACCAATGACGAAGCAAGTTTGGTAATTCAATTGTCATTGTGGCCTTTCTCCCAAAGCGTTCTTGCAATCTATTGTATCGTTTGGTGTCTTCAAAAAAAGGGGGGCTTTCAATGATGTACCTGTGACGAAGTACCAGAACATTTGTCAACGGTTGTGTATTGAACTGTGGTTGACCTTTTGGCCTTCAGCTAAATACAAACACATTAGATCTCAGTAGATGTCCAGATGAAGTCAGGATGTCTCTGTTACATGTATGATGGTAAAAGTTAACGTTATCCTCAACTGAGGTGATGCATGATAATTTTGCTTGAAGCTAATAGTCCAATGCAGCTTTGCTACTCGTGTTTTCGGCCAAGCGCACCAGGTCACCCCTACTCTTCTCAATAAGTGTGTTGGGTTCTTTTACATCTAGAGGTTTGACACCAGAGGCTAATGCCTCAAGCTCCCACATACATGGGTCCCTTGGGCCTTGGATTTATGTGCCCAACCTAAAGGACTAATCTTTAACACTACAATCTCTGACACATGATGGGAGGGTGCAACATCTAGCAAGAGACAATGGAAAACAGGGGTGCCTTTTGAATGAAAGGTTTACAATGTATATTTTGTAAGCTTTAGATATTAATTAATAAGGATACTTATTGCAGTTTCGAGCCATGATGATGTTCCATTAACACGAACTGTCATCATACATCACTTATAAAGACTGTTGCCATATGTGACTTAAATCTGCTGTACCTTAAGCCCCCATGCCTTTAAAGTCTGCACTTGACACAGTTCGAAACATTCAGGTCCATTCAAGACCATGCATATCGCATATAACTATTGATTTCATAACATTACAGTCACTACCTACTTGCTTGCATACACGTTACAAAATATGAAATTGTAACTTTCTCGGTTCTGATGGCTTCCAGCATAAGAGACCCCATTCTCCCACGGCAGAGCCATCCCGTGGCAAATAAGTTAGCCTTCGGAATCCCGAAGGCTATTTGCCGCGGGATGGCTCTGCCATGGGAGAATGAAGAGACCCCTGGTATCACAGACTGGTACTGCAACCATGCCAATGTTTCAGTACACTACTTATTCACAAAGTCACCTGCTAAGATTTATGATCATTTCTAAACAAAGAAATACTGTCCCTTGAGAAACACTTTACAAAACACCTTACAGTTTTCTATGCTGACATAAAATTGTCACTTTCTCGGCTCTGATACAATCTAACACAGAAGAGACCCCTGCCATTACAGACTTCAACCATGCCAATGCTCCAGAAGACTACTAGTACTTTCTCACATTGTCACATCTGCAGCAATAAAAAAAAAAAAAATCACTTAACCCTTAGAGCCCCTTTACAAGGCTGTGCTGGCATAAAATTGTAACTTTCTCAGCTCTGATACACTCTAACATAGAAGAGACCCCTAGTATCACAGAGTGGTACTTCAAGTGTAGCAAAGACACACTTCACAGCTCATCATGACCAGCATCATATGCTGCCCACCAATCAGAGAGTGCCTTGACCTGTCCCCAGTCCACCAGCGCCCACCAGTCCTCGATGTGGTCAGGCCGTTTGTTCTGGTGCTTCAAGTAGTAGGCGTGTTCCCAGATGTCAATCACCAGGATTGGGCGGAGTCTAGCACTGATTGGAGAGTCCTGATTGGCTGTTGTGTGGATGATGAGACTCTGTTCTCTGGGATTGCGTGACAGCCACACATAACCTATCCAAAGAGGGACAGAAAAAAATGTAATTCCTTCCACAATCACTGATTCCTTGACATCTTCGCTCAATCCTTGACATTCCTTTCACAATCACAAATTCCTTGATCATTCCTTGACAAATACTAGAGTTGGACAGTTGAAAATTCTGGGATATTCAATTTTTCATGTTGGAAATTACAGTTCAACTTTGCTTTAAGAGAGAAAATTCATGTCAACAGATGAAAGGACCCTAATAAAAATAAAGAAAAAATGGTGATGTACTAAAAAAAAATAAGGTTGGCTGCGGAATCTGTACATTTGTATATGGTTATGCATTCTTATGTCTACTTTCTAATATATTCCACATATTGACCCACCTGAACCAAATAAAGTCTTAGCAGTATTTGTGAACTGTTCTTGGAAGTTACTGAAGTTGTGGAAGTTTGCGATGATCTCGGTGGCCAGGGTGGCTTCAGGGAGTCTGGGGGGTTCACTCTCACCCCGGGGGGACATGGTGGCCCAGTAGATGGCATGGTTCACAAACCTGGGACACACAGCTGGACTTAATGTTACAGTAATATGTTAAATAAAGGAGGTTAAAAATGTAGAAACAGTAGATTTTAAACCTCCTTGGTTAAATAGCTCTGTGAATAACTTCATCAGGTTGCATGGTGTGTTATTTGAAAGTTACTACTTGATGAACTAACTTCTGCAGAGACAGGAAGGATACAGACAGTCAAATTGTGTCTGCATCTGTTTTGAATCTTCACATAATACTATCATACATATATTTCACACCCTATACCATAGGGAGAGAAGTATACTGTGTTTTTTCTTCTTCTCTCATCTTCTTTTCCTCGGGCTAGCACCTGCCATTTCAATCAAAAGGATTTAACTCTTTTAATTTTGGGGCCAAATGACCTGAAAGTTGGTACAGAAGTAGAATGGGCAAATACATCCTGAAATATTTTTGATACAGGAGTTTTCCAATCCCCCAAAAAACATATAATTTGACCCAAATAATTTGGGATGGGGGTGCTTTTGGTTTATGTGCAGGCTTTCATTCCACATTTCTAGTTTTGAATTTGTTGTTACTGATCTCAGTGAGTAGGAGTCAAAGTAAGAGCAGCTAGCACACCAGGATGACATTTTGCATATACCCCTGCCACTCTGCACAGCTGTAAGCTGTTGAAAACCTAACTTCAGGTTCAGACAGGTCATCACCATCCCGCCTCTTCCACATGTGGCAATTTGCCAGGATTAAACTCCTACACAGGTTAACCTACCAACTATGTTATACCATTAGGCTTTAAGGGTGTTTTCAAAGAAAAAAGAAAAGGCTGATTGAGACAAAACTATTTGACTGATTTTGCGTACCCTCCTCCGTTGTTCCTGATGGCAGTTCTGTGTTTGTCTGGGACCTGGTCCAGGTTCTCTAGAATGTGGAGGATGGAGTGGGACTGGAGACCCACCCCTGGTCCTACCTGCAGACAAAGAACAGTTGGTACATTCCACATAGCGTCTGGGTCTATATATGTACTAGACAAGTACTGTAGTTGCTCAATCACACTTCCAGTTTGGCTGTACAATTTACAGCCAGTAATTTAAATCAGTCATGAAAACCACTGATATTGTTCAGTAGTGATGATTACATATGGTACTATTGGTATGCTGTGCATATTCAGGGCTAGGCTACCATACATTTGATATAATCAATCAATTTCAATACTTTTACCAGGTGTTTTATATATCATAACAGTAAACTGTATATTCTCGTCATATTTTTATCTCACACAAGACATCTTCAGCAAAAAAGTCCACTGTGTTTAGTACAGACGAGAACAGGTAAGTCACTGAGTGACCTTTAATAAGTAAAGTGGAAAAGTTGGTCGCTAAGTTACAACAGCTGTCTAAACATGATTAGATTCAGAAACAGCAGGACCAATCTAACCCCACTGAGATAGTCTAAACAAGTTATCAAGGAGCAACATGAAACTAAGGATTTAACAAACACAGTAGTAAGCATACTGTAAATGGATTGCAAGTGGGATTATACTGCTGAAAGCATTACCAGCTATAAAAATGGATAAGAGATAGCAGACTTCACCCCTCAAGCACCCTCTGGTAGAGCATACATAAACTGCACACACACTCACACACATACACATACAAATACACACACACACACATTCATATACACACACACACACACACACACACACACACACACATTCATATACACACACACACACACACACACACACACACACACACACACACACACACACACACACACACACACCACACACACACACACACACACACACACACACACACACACACGCACGCAGTAACATACATACAAACACATACACATTGTGACCAATATTTTTCTAACAACCTAAAGAGTCTGGTAGAGAGACTATTTACCTCGTCCCTCCACGCCTTGAGTGCAGCGTTCATCTTCCTGGTGTAGCCGGCGTGGTGCCCGAGATGGTGGACCCGTGCAGTCTTCTCGTCGATATACGGCTCCAGCGCGTCGTACTCGTACGGCAGCGGCGGCACAGGGTACTCATCCGCGAACAGCTGGATCCCCTTGTACGGTACGTCCACTGACAGAGCTATGTGGACGGACAGAACGACAAAAATTACCCGCAACATTTCGACTTTGTGCTAGCTTTATATTTTGCTGGAGCATGCACCTGTAGGTCAGAGGTCACTAGATTATGCCAATACGTTTCAGGGGAGTGAAAACAATGACTTTTTCAAGTAAACAAACACATAAGACCGCTAAACCCAACGATAAGAAAGACTTAATAATTACTGATAGGTATAATATACTCTAACTATATAATTTGCTAATTGTCAATCTATTCAAGAACAATTACGATGTGTGTAAAAAATTTTCAAAGAACCCCTTGCTGCTAAGTCGGAACGTCCATTGGGACACCTGTTGTTCATAGTCATACTCAAGAGACCACGGGGGGCGGGGCAGAAAAAATATCCAAACGTCGGGACTGGGAATGTGGTGTTGATCAGTGTGCATGTCAGATTATAGTTCTGACTAAACGGAGGCCATTATTCTACACCTCATTGGGCTAAAAAGAAGAGTTTACAAATAATCCTGTATGTGAATTTGGCTTCTTTTCTCCAACACGTATGTGATAATATAAGCTTTGAATCTTCAGTCAAATGATTTCGGCTGCTCACGTATCAGTTCAAAGGATCATTGTCGCGACATCGTTGTGCGAGCTGTCTGGGCTAAGTGGGACAATATGAGAGTACGGTAAAAGCTGTTGGCATTGAAGCTGCATTGTGCTATGGAGTCAGAAGAGGGCGCTGCGTATAGCGTCATACCGGTCAAGTACTTGTTTCCCAATGTGCACTTGTATGCCTTTGCCATACATACGAAATGCCTTACTTTCATCTGGACAGGGCAATGTGTCGTCACAGCATTTCCACTCCTGGTGCGACACCTGGCGGTACGCAGTGGTATACACAGGGATGATATTGAACCTGTGTAGACGATAGATATATAGTATGAAATGTTGCCTATAAATCGCCAACTAACAAAAGAAGCAACAATCTTAAGTCTTATAAAGACATTGTTCATACAATACAGGATATATATCAGATATATATGCACGAGAACTGTACAAAATGAGAATCATGCATGTGCCCTGCAAAGAATACTGACTATGAATTCAGGCTGTGATTGCGATTAGCAGTGATGTTTTGTATTTAGCTGTCACATCTAGTTGGACTTACTCGCAGCAGAACCTGTTCCATGTGCAGTGCCTGCGACACTCAACCCGCGAGCCGGACCGCCGTCTGTACGGTATCACCTCCTGGACCTCCATGGCACACCACTTCGGCTGCCTGCTGAAATAGATCTGTATCTGTATCTGTATAGACGGTATAACCGCCCTTCGGCGTAACACACCAGCTTCGCAGGCACGCGGCGCGGCGGTACGGCTGGCTACATTACACCGAACGAGCTGTTGCTGCTAACAGATAAAAGGAAATAAAATCATAACTGAACCAGACTGAAAACGTCCAGATATGTTAGAGTAACTTTTCGTGTCACTGAATTTGATGATAACTCGCTTCCATTCAGGCAAGGGGCATGGCAGCTTCAATTCTCAACTCCGGATCCATGATAGCTTGTTGGGCAACCGTGGCTCTAACAAGGAGGTTCCTATTAAACCTGCTTGGCTGTAGTATATGTAGTATATGAGCCAAACAAATAAATTAATAATATTTAATAAATCCTATTTTTTTCCAAAAGGTGGACCACTTTAGCTTCGGCAACTCAAACAAATGTGCTGCGCAACAAAACTTGGCAAGCTTTCTGAATTGTGATAATAGTGACATTCCTCTCAGCAGATATAAATAAGTCGGACAAATGTCAACTCTGTCACTATTATCACAATTAAGAAAGCTTGCCAAATTTTGTTGCGCAGCACATTTTATATGAAATGTATGTCAGCTGCAGTCGGAAAAGTCATTCGTTGTCTCTATACTTACAAAAATATGAACGGCTACCAATATACAGCTCAAATGCTTTCTCAGTTGTGCTAAAAGATTGTCACTAATTGGCTGAAATGTCAGAAAAGGCTATCCTTACTTATGCTCTAAATTCATAACTCCTTACCTTGGAGAAGGCGTTTCTTGAGCAGACGCATTACATAAGATCGTCACCACAAAAATGATGGTACAGAACACTCGCTGAACCGCCATGATGGTAAGAAGCTAAACCTTAGACTCCCAAATCCGACTGAGAAGCACAACGCTAACAGTCTCGAAGAGCTCTTGAAAACGCTGAGTTGGCCAAACTCTATTTGTGTAACCCGTATTTTGTGCTTATGTAACGTGTTTTTCGCATTCCAGCTACTCTGCAAGAGGTACGATAGTCTGACCCTGGTACCATAAATCCGACATCGCCATGTCGTCGGTGTTGTTGAAGTTTTGCAGAGCTGAGAGAAGTGTGACAAGTGGCTCTGTGGATGAGACGCACCATCTGGCATGGCTCACCACTGCTTCTTAGCAAAATGTGTGGAGTTGGCAAATATAGAAAGAGTGTCGTATGTCTGTGAATGCTATTCTATCAAAATTGTATAATTGTAATCAGCACCGTCAAGGTAATAACGCTATGAAATATACGGTACAGGTAATTAATAATTGCACTCAAAATTTTCTGTTGCCAAACTGTCTCTTGATCTTCTTGCTCAGCCTCTGGTTTTCTATATCTTCTCTAAGTAACTCCCATGGTGAGCCAGACTATTACAAGCCATTCAAAGAGATGTTTCCAGTTTGATTCCACACTACTTCCAATAAATAGTAGTAGATTTGACAAAAGTCGTGGCATCAATATCGTTCTCGTTTGTCCCTTTCAATTCCCGTTTAAATCGCTAGATGGCTCCCATATTGCTGGCAGCACGCGCACTTCTGCACATTCTTACCATGGAGGTAGAAAAAAGACAAGTTCTTGCTACACAGCCAAGCATTTCCAGACGACGCTTTCCGACTTTTTACCCCGATGTTTTGATTCGTCTAAAAGATTTACTTAATTTATGTCAGGAATATAATAAGCCTTAGTGCAAAACGTTACTGTTGATCATTAGGTGCTTTAGGTCTGTTTGGAGAGCTTGCGCTCAAATCAAAAGAGCGAATCATATGTTTTACGTAGCTCATGTGTTAAGCATGTACATCTAGTTATAACTTCAGTTATTTCCTGAATAAAGTATAATTCTAAGAAAAAAGATATCACCGCATTCCAACACTGTGAGTCAATGTGTGTTAAGACACCCGTAGCTACATATCAATGAAAAAGAACAATACATCACATGCAGTGCACGCACCTGTCTTCCTATGATTAATGATAATTGACGTCAGTCGACGTCAGACAACTCACGTGGCCGGGAAATTTTATTTTTATTTTTTTATTCCAACATGTAATGACAAGACATGGTGACGGCACACTCAAGTTTTTTCAACTTATTTTAATGCCGCCACCAACTGACAGAGGACAGTACAAATATACACCTGTGTGAGGTGAGGAAAGTCGTGTAAAGTGCCTTTCCCAAGGGCACAAGATCGGGGGCATGGCAGGGTTCGAACCCGGGACCTCTTGGTTCCGAGTCGAACACGGTACCGTTTACGCCACACGACCCCACATAAATGGGAAATTAGACCACCACGTTAGCTTCCATATCAGGCTCAGCATCTGTCTTCTTCCTTCTTCTTATGAGCTGTTTTCTGACTGTATGCCAGTTTTCTGATTGCTACCGCGGGTTCTGATAGACTATATAGGTAAAACTCAAGAACACAGCAGCAAGCAGAAAACTAGTATACATACAATCAGAAAACAGCACGTGAAAAGAAAAAAAAGCTGCTGACAGAGCCTGATTTCGAGGTTACACCTGAACAGATAGTTGCACTCTCATTTTTGCGTGTGTCGGGCCGTTTACAGAGCATGCGCCCAAGCAATTTCAGAAGAACTTGCATGTTCTGCGTCACATCTAAAAACTCTTTGGAATTGCTAGCAATTTTGTCCTCTATCTAAACATCTAGCTGATCTAAGAGTTGCACTGAAGTCTCATTACCACTGAAAATGATCGATGCTAAACTGCGATTTGTACACGATTCACTTCAAGTGGAAATATCCTTGATGATATTAGGTATGGACGAACCACGCCCTGTAAATGGCTGGAAAACATCACGGTGCAGTTTAAGAATTGAATGGCAGGTTTAATGGACGTCAGAATGCACTCTACAAGTAGAGTCCAAACGGAATTTATTATGAGTATGACGGAGATGAAATTGTGGGTTTGCGCTATATAGATTGTTGGCTAAGAAATGTCATTCAGTGTCGTCTCATGCCTCTTTAATTTTCACCTGAAAATCTAGAAATGGACGGACCAGCTAGTCCTGAGTGGGCCCGGCGCCCAAGGTCAGGCACGATTCTTCGGTATGTCGTATATGTGGACGACCAGCGGTTGAAAAACATATAGTTCCATCTACACTGTGCAATACGACTCTACAATAATAGACCGAAACACTGAAACAGTAAAACGTCTTTTACGTATGTAATATTGTAAAACAAAATTGTGTTTTTTTCTTACTTGTAAATCTATGAATATGATGTTACTACCGGATGGTTTTATGGTTTTGCTCAATGTATATCTATCTTGCATTTTGTAATGAGGACGTAATTCGGGCTGCTCAGTAGGCCGGCGAGTTCCTTTCTTAACGTCTCTTCAAAACACAATACACTGTATTTCCGGATGAAACATGAGTATGGTCCCTGGTTCTTGCCTATAGGCAATACGTTTATACATGTATAAGCATTGTAGTAAAGCTTCGTTGAATACATTCATGATCATCTCCGACCTATAGCGCACAGGCTCTGGTCGTCAGTACAAACCAGTTATGCATGTCGCGTTGTCTTACTTGAGTCCGCTGATTTTCAGTCTGTACTACTTCATGCATTGACTTACGGTACCCATACTTTGGTATACTGGTACATGCAGTATCGCCATTTTGCCCTGCAACTTGTTTACGTTTGGGTTTAAAGAATTTCATGTGAAACAGCAGGGCACGTGCACAGGGTCCATTTTTGTACTACATTTATAAGTTTTACACATAACAACATCATGAGAACTGCATGTCAGAACCAGGAGTTGTATATGCTTCATTTTTTTACAGACATTCGGGAAACATTTATCTCTTGTCGAGTGATATAGACATCAATTACAGTCTCGTGTCTGACAGTAATTATGACTGACGACATGAGAACCTCCATGCCGGACTTAGCTCAACATTCGCACGTCATATTCTGAACTATTAGTGCATGATTTATCAAAATATTGTGCGTGATAGCGTTATAAACCTTCTTTAATTTTTGGACAAGAGGAAATGGTATGGTGAAGTGATAGGAGCATATCTTCATGGAGATAACTGAAGATTATTATGTTGAATCCAGTTTGATAATGGCTATACGCAGACAATTATAAGTTAATACTATAACAAAGCACCAGGAGACAGAATTCTATGGAGGACAACGAAGGTTTAGAAAGGAAGACTTGAAACTAAACAATTTAATTGTTTTTTTCCTTGGTTGAAGTGTCGATATCGCATTACAATATACGTGGTTTTCGATATAGTCTTCATTTGTGCCAATCAAGTAAGGTAGATCAATGAAATATTTTCCAACACTTATTTCATTCTCCTTAGCGAAAGAAAAAATTAGAAAACTCGCTATTAAACTGCCCTACATGCAACAGAAGAAACTCAAATTGATCGCCATTGTAAAGCCCTTTGCTGATCAAACTATGAATTCTCCACAAAGGAGGAACTTTTGTACTTGTGGTGACGTCATGAATAAGTAATGAGACCGAGGCAACTTCTGTGTGAGTCGAAATTTTTCAGTCTTGGGGGACAGACACACAACTTCGGCCCTCTTGGGTTCCGTTGAGACTTTTGGCCCAGCGTTTTGGGACTTACGATCACCATAGGGTCCTCTAGGACCGGAAAAAACGTCTTTTTAAGTTGGTAGTCGATGGTTGATCGCCGTGAGGATAGGCGCACGTCGTTAGCTTCACGGGAAGAAATGGAGCTTGGGCAGCGTCCTGGCAGTGCCGCCCGCTCAGGGGCATGGGACAACCGCGGGTACGACGGGTCTCGGCCGACGTCTCCAGCTAGACTGGACGCCTCGGCATACGCTCGAGACTCGTACGGATCACCAGCGGCTATTCCATCGGAGATGGAGAGCGAGATGTACGTCCACGGCGGCACGGTACGGGCAGTGCAACCGGCAGGGCCCGAGCAGCAGACCGGGTGTTGGAACAAGTTCAAGCGTTTCATCCGAGGTACATTTGTACACCTTTACTTGAAAAAAGCTAGTTGTACTGTAGTTACCTCTAATATTACAGTGTATCTTACATGTTAACGTACACAACAGGAATTTGACATTTTAATGAGGTAAGGAACGCATACTTGCCAAGATAGTGAACACAAAAGGATAAACACGGAAATTTTATCGCCTTCGTGGTGAAGTTGTTTCGACGAAAAGACATGACATGTTACCAACATGTTGTGTCGCCGCCCAAACTTCCTAAACTCGTACTATTAGTCGAAACAGATCGCTATTATGCACCTAAACGTATCTCTAAAGAGTCTTTCTGGTTTGATTTCTTTAAAAATGTTGAAATGTTGAATGTGTGCAGCTGTTTTCAAGTTTTCACCGGCGAAGAAGGTCGATCTGAAGCGTTCTTAGCCGTAGTGTGAAGTAGACGGTAAGGTGTCGTGAAACACGAGTTACATTTTCCAGAAAAAAAACATTGTTAAAAGTTCTTTTTAGAGCTACATATACACCGATGTCATGAGGAAGCTGACGCAGTTGTTTGTGGAACAGGTGGCCCAAGCTTCCACGATTTTCCAAGAAAACTTAATGGTGTAGAACTATAAACATATATCCGAGAAGTCGTGACACCGGCCGCCATCTTGTTTTCCTTTTTTAGCCTGAATATTTTTGGAGAGGTTTGTTTACACCTGTGTGGGACCTTCTTGAACAAGGCCTGCGAAAACGCCAACAACTGAAATATTCATATTGTGTCTCTCTCATTTCCATCTTCGTGTGTTTTGTTGTGATAAGGGGACGGCATTTTGCCACAGATCTTACCAACAAATGAACAAATTATGGTGCTTTCAAGGTTTAATAAAAAATGTTTGCAAGGAAATACAGATAGGAACAGCCAGAAGATGTCTATATTTTTATTTGTGCAGCCATGTACCAAACCTGTAAGAAATAAAGTTATACAGGAATAGCTGTGAATTCAAATAGGTTTTGAGGATTCAGAGATGAAACTGGAAGGTGACTGTCATGGTTTCCATGACAACTGCATCCAACTAGCAAAGGGCATAGGTCATATACAACTTGATAGGGAAAAAGGCCTGGAAAATTTATCATCTACTCTAATCAACAATGTACATAACAAGTTGTTTTAAAAATAATGGAAGCCATGAGAGCAAATTTCAAATTTGGGCTTGTAATAATTGTTGTAGAAAGATGGTTACATTCAGTATGACCATCTTGGCTTCAACTGTACAGCAATTTTTTTGTAAAATTGCCTTCTGAATAATTGATACCATCTGGGAACATCAATTTATTTGATGGCATGCCTTCAATAGTTGTCCCGCTACACTCCCAAGATTGCCATGTGATTATAATCCACTCACACAATAAGAGCAACATAACGTGCAAAATGGCACGAAGATTTACGCGCCCGAAACCGATAAATTATTCATACAAGGCATTGTACTGAAAAGAACAGCATCTTCATATTGTGTTCAGTTCTGTTTCATGTATGATTTATGGCAGATGAGTCCTATATCTGGTTTTCTGAAACTTGATAGGGCCTACTGAGGTACCCACATACCACCCCTAATATTACACAGATGTTTTGAAGACTATCCTGAAGGATTTATGCACATAAATGGCATTCCGGAACAGTCTGTCCAACTGCAATAACTCATGGAATGCTGGTAATGCATTAAAGAAGATGGGGTATAATTATATTGCTTTTCTCAGTATGGGTTTTACTATGGATTTCTATTGTTCAAAGTTGCTTAATAATTCATGGGCGTTTTGTGCAATGAGATGTTTTGGTAACAAAACGCCTATTCTCATTTCGCATGCCTTTTTGGTTATTGGCTGTGTTCAAACTGGCCAAAACCAAATCTAACCAGAACTGTACATCGTTTGACTGATTTTTAGATCATCTTAAAAGAAAATCATACTTGTTATTTTTTGTATTGTTACACAACGACTGAAAAAAGTAATCCAAAATTGAATTGAAGCAATACTACCTACATTGTACATGTTTATCACTGTAAAATTGACAGTGACAATATGAATATGGCTATATGTTGTCTCAGTTCTTTTGTAAACAAAGAAACAGGTGCTGCACTCTCATAATTTTGGCATGTGCCCTCTTAAATGTGGCACAAATTCTGCTATAACTGAAAAAATCAGATTGACCTTGCCAGGCCAGGCTGTACAAAATGTCTTTCCATAGAAATAATAATTTTCCCTCTCAGGAGGCATTAAAAAAGTCAAACATCAAACAACAAGTTCTTAAGCTGAGAAAATTATGCTTTGATTTCATTTTGTTTGATCATTTGGGATAGACATTAGAACCATACCTGGATGTCAGATGTGAAAAAGAAAGAAGACATTTTGTCTGTATTTTTATTGTTATACGGTTAAAATAAAGGCCTTAATAAAGGCCTTTTTAGATGTTTAAAAGCACATGTACAATGTACTAGTAGCCATCCAGATTAGACCTTACCACTGGTTGTATAATCCTTATTGTATCCAGGTGGTCTCATTGGAGAAGTTGCCAAGCATGGATAATATCTTGACAATGCCTGGAGGCATTGCTTATCTGTGTTTCCATGACAACCTAGGCAAACATGTTGATTTGGAGTTGAAAAGTAGGTTTGCGCTGGCCTCATTACCCCCTGTGATTAACACCTGAGCTGTCACTCGTAAAATTAAGTACCCCCAGCCTCATTTTCTGGTATGCTAGGACAAAAGATAACGATCTTCCCATTGTATTTTATTGACCTTTTTGGTGTAATATTATTATACAAAATGACATTTTTTTCAAGAAAAATAAAAATGTGGTCAGTACAAGATAGCAGAGTGAATGGGGGATGGTGGTAGTACAGTTTTAATAAAGTTTGATGTGAAAATGGGCCATTCTAATCTGAGGCTACCTGAGGGTGAAAATTATGGTCAGACAAGTCACAGGTGATAACTGCTACTACTAAAGGTACTAGTGTACACTAGTACATGTATACACCATGTTCTTGATATTTAAGTGTCAGAAAATAATAAAAGCTGTGTTGTACATGCATTACTTGTATAAAATTTTGTTCCTATAGAATTTCATATTTCTGAAATTCTGGAGAGAGGGGGGAAGGTTTGCAATGAGGCATTCTACTTTATCCTGTGTTGTACACCCAAAGATTTTTCTGTGCACCTAAATATTTAGGATAGATGCGGTGCATCTTTTCCCTAAAACGAATTGTGAGCTCTGTAACGTCTCTATACATCCAGAGATTCTAACGGTATGATGGGAAATGTTAACTGTGTTCGCAGGTATGTGGGCTACCAGGCAGACGGAGGAATTCCATGGCGACAAGGAGCAATATGTGAAAACAACGCTGCGGGAACTTTTCACCTATATCATCTTTATCGTCATCTTATGCATCCGTAAGTATTTCCCCCAGGAACTGACCATACTAACCTCCGTCTGTCTTCCCTTCTTTTCCCTCCCTCAGCTATTTGGGCTACGCGGTTAGCCGATGACGTTGAGCCGGGGACGGATGAATATATCAAAATCACTCTGCGGGAACTTTGGACCTATCTTGTCTTCATATCCATTCTGTCTCTCAGTGAGTACTTGGTGCTTCTCAGCGTGGCAAACAAAGTCCAATTTCCAGAAAATCTGAGATATGCTTTGGTATCAACTCATCCAATCACGTTAAATCTTTATTTGTTGGAATCGTTTTGTCAACGGTCACTCGCAACACACCAAAGCATAGTTCAGGACAACTTGACCTGGTGTAGTTTGAATTTCTAACAACCAGGTAGCCAGGTATATTTTGAATGCCCCCTGTGGCGTGAAGTTTAAAACTTGGTTGATCGCTCGCCCATGGGAAACTAAAACTCCGTCCCTAGAGGGGTGAGGCCTTCTGCCAACGGAAGTTTCCGTGCCGTGGCGAAAGTCGCCATGGTGCTTCCTTGCGTCATCAGACGCAAAACAAGAGAAGAGATTCAGTCTATTGCACTGGAAAGCGGACAACATGCCACACATCCTCCCTCTGCACCAAAGAGAAGAATATACCTCCACCTATATCGCATGGTTCTCTAACTTCTGTTCTTTCATTTCCCTTGAATACATTTTTGTTCCTACATGTACATCACCTTTCTCTTTAGGTATTCCAGGTGTGTATGTGAATGGCATGTAGGAGATGTGTACAGTATTTTTCGCTATGGTCCCTTTGGGATACAAGTTTGTTTCCCCCTGGGACACGACTCACTACCTCTCTGACGCAAGTCACTCCATCTCTGTTACAGGTGTCACACACGACTTGGTCTATTGTCACTCACCCACTTTGTGTAGCTGTCTGTGTTGCGTGCAAGGAACTCCTGTCCCCCATTCTTACGCATGCACGTATGATACACTTATACTTAAGTTATAGATCACTGTTGATGTCTCGTATTGTTCCTATTTTGGCGCATATCAAGGATTGTTTTGAGCGTAGGATTTAAGATATTTTGTCAATACGCAACCCTGAGTTTGTGCGGTAAAACGTAAATAGACCGGGACTGAAAGGGTTCTGCAGTAGAACTAGAAGTCAACTTGTTCCTTGTACACACATAACCTTTCTTTCTGCCCGTGTACCTATCAAAGAATGTACCTTACAAAACTGACTTAATTTTTTCTGGTACAGGTAAGTTTTCCTATTATAGTATTATCACATTTATCTTTGTTGATGGGTTACTTTTGGTTCCTAAGCCACTATACAAGTGCCTAATCAGTGTACACTTGATTTAAAATAAAAACACCGTACGATTTATGTTGTTTATAGTTGGTAGTAAGCAGATTTACTTCTTTTTCTTGTTTTCCAACTCTACTTTAAAAAAGAAAAAAAAAAGATTAAGACTTAGTTCATTATGTGCTACACACTTACAAATGTACACAAGATATGTAGCGAGTTATCTTGGCTAAAACTACACAAATTTACATAAAACCAGTTTGTTACCATCTTGCATGTGTAATTTCAATGTAATATGCTAAATATATGAATTGATGTATGAAATAACGAATATAGAATGATTAACAGTATTTGTATAGCGATTCCAGAAATAGCTGATAATAGCTAGATGATTAGTCCAGTGGGAGCCCATTTGTTGGAAAAGCTGACAATGTACACGACAGGTTGTGCTGGGACCGCCATACCTGAACATATAAGGCCAGACTACTGGAAATAGAGCCCACTGTTTTTGTTACGACTGCGGATTGATGAGAACCACAACTGTGTGTTCCACCCTGAGGTGGTGTGATTGAATTTGAAATCTTTTTTGGAAAATCACAAGAAAGAAGTCTTTACTGTGTTTTAGTGTTAAACTTTCCAGTCAGGTTAGAAACAAAATTGACCTAAAAATAACGTACAGTACCAGTATGTAGGTATAGGTACCTGGACCTGGACCATTTGACAAAATAACCTGCAGTCTTCTATGGTGAAAGAAAAAAGAAGAACGGTTAACAGAATGTTTAGTTGGACTTCAGAAATCTTATCAGCAAAGAATACAGTCATGCTCACAAGAGAACCTCAAACCAAAGATCGTGCTGATTTCAACCCTCGTAATATGTTTTCGTCTTTTTTACAGTGCTAAATTTTCATCTTCGTCAGAAGTTCGTGGTAGAAATAACACGTTTTCATAACTAAATAACTATGTACTGAGTCAAGGGTAAGTCTACTCAGGTACAGTACCGGCCCATTAATGTTCTGGTATTCTGCACCTGTACCTTAATGATTTTCGTGGAATTGTGTATTAAGGTACACGGTACCAGTATCAGTACACAGTCCTACCAAACAGTGATTCGAGATTTTGACAGTAGATTATCACTAGATAAGTGAAAACTACTCTTTGACGGAAAGCATATTGCAGTAATAATATGTACTGGCTTCTTTTGTCTGCCTATGGGGTGGCCAGCTACGCATAAAGATGTTTAGATAAGGACAGGCCATCTGGCCCCCTACTCTGGAAAGTCAGGAAACTTAATCATAGGCTTTGTTTGATTTCGGGTCTCCATGGCAAGTTGTGAATAGGAGAGCTGCATCAGGTTTTAACCAAGGGCATGGGAATGGCACTCAAGTTTTTGTCATCTTGCTTGAGTACACAAGCAATTGACCAACATGTCAGGGGATTGTGAAAGAACCAGAAGTGTTTTAAACTTGTAGTCTTTGTTCGTGAGCTGTGATGTGGAAACACAGTTTCTGTAAAATTGACATTTGTGTAGTCCAGCAAATTGTTATCCAATGGTAGCGTTTATAGAAACACTTGTATTTCTTGGGCAAACCAAGGAATACAACGCAATCTTGTAGTTAGGGTTGTTGACTTAATACAAAAGCGAAAAGGCTTCAATGCTGTGCCCTTAGGAAAGGCCTTTAACACCTATTTCTTCACTCGATTCAGCAACTGCCGTATAGTGGAAAAGGGGCCTTTTTGAGTTCCCAAACACCTATAATTACCACAAAGAATTTTGGCAGACTTTTATATGCCTTCCACATGCAATACCTCTGGACCAGCTAGAAGGACATTCTCATACCACATAATATTGTACTACTGCAGGCCAAAGTTCCAGCATATATACAGCAACGGCAGCCAACGGCATCTGTAATAGCTAGGGAATGTTTGAATTAAATATACGGTAGGCCTCTTTCCAGCTCTAGATTTTTGTCAGTCCTCTTAGTAAAATCGCCGAAGTTCTGTGCAGAGCGCCAAGGGGGGAAGGAATCTTAGGAAGTCTGAGGGCATTTTCACACATATTCACCCCGTTCATACCAGACTTATATTTAGCGGTTTCAACCGGTTTTTCAAAAACCGGTTTTTATTTAACCTGGTGTGAACGCAAATTAACCGGTTTTTTAGGGGTTTAAATCCGATTTTCAAAAACCACCTCGGGAGGTGGTTTTTCAGGGGTTTTTGAAGGGTTTTTCCACCGAAAAACCTGGTCTGAACGCTAAGGGTTTATTAAACCGGTTTTTGCGTATTTCTTCTATTAAAGGACGCACTTTTTTGACATTTCAACTCTTAAGTAGGGGCTTCGGGTCAAAGCCAAAGTTATGAGACACCGAATTGCGATGAACGCTGGCCCGACAAAAATTTACAAACATTTTAGTGTGCAGAAGCCAGAACGCCGGGCCGTCCCGCTTGCGACAAGAATTCCTGAGGAAGCATACGGCTGAAACGCCGGTACAACGTGCGGGTCCACAAATATTTTGATCAAAAACATAATCGCTGGGATCTGAAATGTTACAGGATTTTCTTTAGCGGGAGTTTTATTTCTTGTTTTGATCGGTAAAACTACGTGAATTCAAACCCACGCTGCCGGCTCGGCACGTAAACTTCCGGGTTGATTTGGGCGTCAAAATTACGCAAAAGACTCCATAAATCCGCAAAGAAATATATATTTTCCCCAAAGATTCTTTGAATTGTACATTTCTTCACTAGAAAATCGTTCTGTGTTCGCGGAAACAACATTTTGGCGCGTATTTTTAAACAAAGAAAATTTTGTTTACACGCGCGTCGTCTCGCTTGTGACTTGCCGCCGACAGCGCCGGCTGAAATCATCAACCAATCGGAGGCGCGTATCGCGGTCACGTTATGCAATATTTGCATATGACCTCATATGACCTCGGAGGCCGGCACGTCAGTCGGCGGTGCGTCGCACATTGTGGTGTAAATTCAGCGCCGTATTTCAGGAAATAAATGCCGGGACACGAACGATTATTTTTGAAAATGTATTTTACAAGTTCATCTTTGGATAGCCTAGTAGAAATCAAACCGTTCGATGTCTGCAGTGCCGCAGCAAGATCAAGAATCTGAAGACTGCATACAAGAAGGCCAAGGACAAGCTTTACATTAAACTGCAGTGGCTGATTAACTGGATATTCGCCGGACAGGGTTTTTGAAAAACCGGTTTTATACATTTTTGTAAGTCTGGTGTGAACGCTAGGGGTTTTAGCCGGGTTTTCCCCCGCTAATTATTTAGCGGTTTCAACCGGTTTTTAAAAGTCTGGTATGAACAGGGTCAAAGTTTTAAAATTCTTAACCCTCTGAAACACGTATCTGTCAAGATATCAAGCTGTGCACAGCAACTGTTTATAGAAATTAAGTTTTCTGTGAAAGAGAATGTAAACTTATATCCTTTATACTCGGAAAGGAAATGCGTAATCGGAGGGAGTGGTAGACTACTAGTGAAAAGAACCATTTTATGCAACATCGCCCATATGGAACAGTGCAGGGTGACTCATGCATTCAGATGAAATGCTGGTACTGCAGGATCCAACATTCTTCTACCAAAAAGCTTCAACCAATGTCTACCCATTTCTGCTATCTTTTACTGTGGTATACGTCTACAACTATACTAAGGATGAGAAAATCAGTGGATAAAATGGTAGTGAGTGAAAGTTGGCTGCTACATGTCGTCTTCTCTGTTACACTAATTGCACAAGGGGCATGCAGCAGTGTAAGAAAGAAGTAGTGCATGTCGGAGCTCAGTATAACATTGCTCAGAAGTATTAGCCAGGAGACAGTCTATTGGCAGACGTGTTTTTTCGGTGGAATTGGAGAATGATAATCCTGTGCTGAAACAGAGTGAAAGAGAATTCTGATACCGTATTTTTTAGCCCAGTATCCATTCCTAATTTCCTTTTTTCTCCGAAAGTTTAGCAAACAAAAAATGGGTGCATATGCTTGTGGAAGTTCCAATGGAAGTAGTGTTCACCACATCCTTGGTATCTTATCTATTATTAACGAAACAAGGTAACAACACCTGAATTTTTCATGAGCCGTGTTCGAAGAAGACAATTTCAGAAACGATCTCGTGCGTAGGGATAATGCACAGAAAAAGACGTGCGTATGCCAGAAACCCTTTTTAACAAATGACGGTTGCGCAACAAAAGTCTGGTGCGTCATAACATGAAAATTTCATACCTATTAGGTCATCTTTGTATATTATGAAGTACTCTAGCACTACTTGGATGGATCAATTTTGGGTACCACCTCTTGAAAGAGTCAGGAAATTACAGTAAAATCCTTAGTATTTTTTTTATGGTAAAGTTTTTTTTTTTTTAATGTGTAGCAATAAAATGCATGAAAAGTACTAGAAATCTTTTATTTCCTGTTGCACAAGTTGTATTTTGCTTGGGAAATTCTTTTCAAAGGAAAGAAATACATTATATATCTGGAAGGAAATGTATGTATTACTCTGAGGTAGTTAAGTTTTAATGTTTTTCATGTTTACCGCCGGTAGTCCAACTCCAAGATCTGCCAATCATAGATGACAGTGAGATTATGTGGAAATTTTATCATCTGGTTATTGTGCAAAACTTGTCAAGATTTGTTTCACATTTTCTAAATGCAAAGATATTGAATGGGTCTTTATTTGTGCTTTTTTTGTGAAAATTTCAGTGGGTGATGCAACCAAATAGCTTTTCAAGGTCGACGCAGCTAGGAGGTCTTTGACGATCAGAGTTCCTATTCTCCCCACTGTCACCACACCTTACCAACCAAATGAGCAATTGAGACCTTCTAGAACTCCTCAGGTGTTCAGGGAATGTCACAAAAGTTCTTACCGATTCAAACTGTGCCTGATTTCAGACAGATAGTTCCTCCACAAATTAAGAACTACTATGAAGAAGCAAGTACCAGTAGTTGAAAGATTTAGTGATGTTTCCTTACTTATGCCAGTTTGCAAAACAAAAACATAAATGTTTGAAGAGTTAAATTTTGATCTGTGTAAGAATGCGAGTGTTGACACTGATGTTAGTGTGTTGCTATGCAAGATGATAGATTTAGTCCCCAGAGAAATATTCTGAGCCTATTTCATTCTCATTGTTCCTTGCACAAAGGACTGTTGAATATTTTATGAAGAGATATGAGCTCTTTGGTGCCAGAAACGACAGTTGACATTAAGTTGCTCAAGTGGTGATCCTTGTTGTAATGACAAGCAACACAAGAGTCCAAATTATAGCTGTGAAAGTTTCCAAACCTTATATAAAAGACTCTAGAAATAGCAGAATTTGTATGTTCCCTCAATACATTTTAAAGGTCTTATTAAAATATGCCATTTATTGCTTTTCCCTTCCAGGTCAAGCATAAAGATGTTAGTTTGCAGTACTGGTATATTTTCTTTCACCTAGGGGGCGCTGCTGTATAGTCAGTTGTTTGGCCTCTTAGAAATTTAGCTGACTGTGGCCACTTGTAGCTAGTTTTTGAAAAACACAGAAGAAATAGACCAGCACAAGTGTACAAAATCATCTTTGCTGCCTAAAAATTGACATTTTCCAGTTAAAAGTCTGGATACGAAATAAATCGTGAATTTAAGACTTAAAACATTAAATGCATTGTTTTGATTAGCACTTGCAGTGACATACATACTGACTTACTGCCCTTAATGCCAGTCCCAGCATGCAGAGCAGCAGCACTTGCACATGGACTTGCAATAAAGTTATTTTGGCGATGCCTCTGGGGTAGGGCCTTTATTCTTCTTCTTCTCATTATTTAATCCTTGCTGCCATGGTTGTCCTCTTCCAGTGACGTTTGGCATGATGGGTTCGACCATGTACTACTTCACCAAGGTGATGGAGGACCTGTTCCTGGACTCCAGCCTGTGCTGCGGCAGCGGGAGCAACAACTACCGCGGGATGACCTCCATGGCTGACTGGTGGAAGGTCGGTGTCTCCTCCAAATCTGCGGTTTTCTTCTCTTTTCTTTTCTTCCTATTTTTCTTAAGGGGTATTATTTGTTTTGATGCAATATATGATGTGGCCTACTGCAATTTCTGATAAGTTGTAAGTGGCTATCACAATTGTATTTGATAGGAAAACTCGAAAGTTCAAATTTATGTTCATAATATAAAGATTTTCTGACCCTCTCAAATAAACTTACATGTCTATTGCTTTAGATCTATCGAAATGCAAAATAGGGACACCGACATGGCAGTCAGCTGCCTGGTTCATAATGGTACGATAGTTGAAATATAACATGGCTTGTCTATGTTCAGTTCTCGCGTGGCCCCCTGCTGGACGGTCTGTACTGGACCAAGTGGTACAACGACAACAATGCCACCGGCTCCTACATCTACTATGAGAACAAGATGCTGGGAGTGCCGCGCATCCGACAAATAAAGGTATTTAAAGATGCTACGACTTTTTAAACTGAGCTCATCTAAGCACATGATTTGTTTGGAATCCATGATTTGTAAGGACATAGGAACATATAGAAGAAAAAGTGGGATCAGAATTGCTCAACCATTACCCTCCGGTGTAACTCACCAGCTTGGCAGGCGTCAGCTGGCCATTGTAACTTAATATAGAGGGAGTTCATTTTAACTTTGTGGTCGAAGCAATTCTGTAGTACAGTGGGAATGCATACTGGGTATTTGCATTGTCATAGTAGAGGTCAACTTGTACAGCAATTCAAGAAAGTAGCCTATTCTACTCTTCATATAACTCTGCCATTTGATTTTAAAGCTATCTACCGTAAGTTAACGATATTTTAGAGCAGTGTGTTTGTAACATGTCTTGCACCAAACCCCAGGTGAGGAATGATTCGTGCGCCGTCCACGAGGACTTCAAGAACGACATTCTGGAATGCTTTGATTCCTACTCGGAGGCAGTGGAGGAGAAAGACCCGTTCGGACTAGGTCTGAAAGGCGACAACACCACTGCAACCTGGGACGCGTAAGTTCCTTTGGTGACATTGTTTATGAATAGCTTTATTAGGTAGTTAAGTCTTTTGATGGTTAAGTTCTTCTAGCATGTCCTGCAAATCAAGGGCGTGCAGCCTCGAATTGAGACCAAAAAAGAATGTTCCTCTTTAACCCTCACACCTGTCTGTCACCACACAGGTGGTTCTACAAGACCTCGAAAGAACTGGACGGCTCCGGGCACCAGGGGAAACTGGCGAGCTACGCGGGCAACGGCTTTGTCCAGGACCTGAACCTGACCCGGCCCACCAGCGAAGCCAAGATCATTGAGCTGTACAACAACCTGTGGACAGATCGTGGGACCAGGGTGGTCTTCATCGACTTCACTGTCTACAATGCCAACATCAACCTGTTCTGTGTCATCAGGTGTGTATAGTCAAGTTTACGCTGCGTAGGGGAGTTTTGCAGCAGTTGAATATTGGGTCATAAAAAAAAACAGTTCGCTGTATCTTTGAGTTCGTGGCTGAATCAATTGGAGGAAGGCAAGACAGGAGTTTGTAGTGTGATGAGTGTATGGTGAGAGATTACTGTGAAAATCATGAACTTAAAAACACAATGAAATTGTGACAGTTTAGAGTGCAGACTACAATTGTTTTCATCTTGGGTTTGTTTCATGTTTATTGTTGTTTATTGTTAAAGGTTGACTGCTGAGTTCCCGCCAACTGGCGGACTCATCCCGTCGTTCAACTTCCGCACGGTCAAGCTGCTGCGGTACGTGACGAACTACGACTTCTTCATCATGGCGTGCGAGGGCCTGTACGTCCTGTTCATCATCTACTACATCATCGAGGAGGCCCTGGAGATCAAGCGTCACAGGCTGGGGTACTTCAAGAGTTTCTCGAACATCTTGGATATTACTGTCATCATGGTGAGTACATTAGCCTGATTACATCACGCTTCCAGCAGCCCTCCAGCTGGTTAGGCCTCTAGGAGCTTGATGGCCAACACTTCTAAGTCAGGAGAATAGGGAACATGTTAATCCTGTTGATCTATGCATATTTGCTAACATGGACCAATAGTTGTCGGACTGAGAACTGTCTGTTATCATAGTGTTGGAGGCTGTGATAACTGGTTTCCATAGTGACAGAGAATCATGAGCTCCTATTGGACTGATTTTCGTGGTGATGAAGGGTTCTGAGCTCCCATTGGTAGTTATGGGAATGGTTCTCTTGAGATAGAGGTGTATGGCCACAAGCTCTCAGCAGGAGGCCCTATCAGCCCCTGACAGTGAGAAATTATGTACCACAGGTGTAAGTATGTGTGGGGACAAACATAGCTAAAATACATGTTCTGTACTTGTTTGATCAATCAGGAAATCCCCCTTCCCCCACATTTTCATGAGCATCCAATCAAAATTTTTGTTGCACTATCATACATGTTCTGACATTGTTTTTCTTTTGTTTCTCCAGCTGTCATTGGCTGCCATTGCCTTTAACGTCTACCGGACACTGAAGGTTGAGGAGCTGTTGGACCAGCTCTTGGAAAGTCCGGAGACGTACGCTGACTTCGAGTTCCTGGCCTGGGCCCAGGGTATCTACAACGACATGGTGGCTATCACCGTGTTCTTTGCTTGGATCAAGGTACGGAAACTTAGTGTACTGTACATTCATGAAAAGTCTGCACTACTAAAATTTCTCCATCATTAGAAACAATAGAAAAATTATAAAGTTTACAGTAGTATATTTTGAAAAGTTCTGTAGATCAAACAGTCACCAAGTAGCCTTTGCTGTAATGCTTGCACAACTGTGTGGCCCAAGGGCTATTGAAATGGAGATAAGCATGTCCCTATACACTGAAAGGGATGGGAATGATTGTAACTTTTAACTGTAATTCCATTCAAAATTGACACTGTCAGTGGACTTGTTAATAAAGAATGGTCATGAGAATGAAAAAGTGTCTGTTCTTGTTTCCTATAGGTATTCAAGTACATCAGCTTCAACAAGACGATGACACAGCTGTCCTCCACCCTTGCCCGCTGTGCTAAGGACATCGCCGGTTTCCTGGTCATGTTCTTCATCATCTTCTTCGCCTACGCCCAGCTGGGCTACCTGGTGTTCGGCACCCAGGTCAAGGACTTCAGCACCTTTCCAGATGCCATGTAAGTATACAGTAGGAGTTCAGTGTTTTTCAGCTTCCAGCACTATTTCTCATGTATTTGTTGATTTCATTTGTAGTCAAGTTTGGATCATTGTTTGTCAAGTCCCCAATTTGTTCAGTTTAGCACAACTTAAGACACAACGAAAACCTACTTTCCCTCGTACCGATAAATTATTTCCCAGTGGAAAATAAATGAAGTTACAGTAACTCCGTTTTTGTAATTGATTTCCAGCTTCACCCTGTTCCGTATCATCCTGGGTGACTTTGACTTCAACGCTCTGGAGGAAGCTAACCGTGTCCTCGGTCCCATGTTCTTCATCACATACATCTTGTTGGTTTTCTTCGTCCTATTGGTGAGTCCTTGTCAAACCCAAATTTTTTTAATTTTTTAAATTTACTTCAGTTTTCACCTCAAAACAAGGCTCGTGAGAGCCACTTGCATGTTTTGGGTTACTGTGAGGACTGCGTGGTCAGATATTTGTTCACCCTAGATTTAAACTGTCGGAGGTCGTACCTAGTGTGGAAACATTCACGGGGAAGCTTGTTCCACAGTAAAGTGGTTCTGGGGAAGAAACTGTCGGCATGGAATTTTCTCTTGAGTGATGGAGTATTGAGGAAGAAAGGGTGAAATTCCACTACTGCAAGGTGGTGGGTGCTGTTTCGTGTTTACTGAATTGACTTGCAACCATGAACCTTGTGAAATGTGGTGCTGTATACATGATAAAGTCTGTTTATTGTTTATGTTCATTAGAATATGTTCTTGGCGATCATCAATGACACTTACTCCGAAGTGAAAGAAGAGATCGCCCAACAGAAGAGCGAGTTCGAGATTGGGGACTACTTTAAGAAGGTAAGTCTGGTGGCTACTCATGAGATGGGTTTTCTTGTCTCTTCATGAAAATGATATTTTCATTTCATTTCTTGTCTCTTCATGAAAATGATATTTTCATTTCATAAAGAGAGATATTCAAGGAGTAAAACCAACTTTCTGTCAGTTATGATCAAAGTATGGATTGAAATCATTTTCCTGACCACTGGAACAATGGAATATTATTATTAATCTGAGCGGCTAACATAACATTAGCTATACAATCATACATAAGTGCCCCAGTAGTTACCATCAATATTCCAGAGAGGCCGATACCTTCTAATAACAAGTCCTTGCCTCATCATAGGGATACAACAAGATGTTGTCGAAGCTGCAGTTCAAGAGGGACAAGATAGTGGACATCCAGAAGGCGTTGGCGGCGGCCGACGTCAACCGTGACAAGCAGGTCGACTTCGAGGAGTGGCGCCAGGACCTGAAAGCGTGAGTCCTTGTAATTTTACGTTTTCACATGACAACATCGCTTTCTATGGGGTGAATGTAATATTTGGCACT
Organism: Branchiostoma floridae x Branchiostoma japonicum; assembly: GCA_013266295.2. NCBI lineage: Eukaryota > Metazoa > Chordata > Leptocardii > Amphioxiformes > Branchiostomatidae > Branchiostoma > Branchiostoma floridae x Branchiostoma japonicum. The sequence continues at coordinate 4,138,068 of CM023837.1, read as the reverse complement.
TGGTAGTGTCCATGTAGCACAAAATTTGAATGTGTACCACTGTCTTGTGAAGTGTTCTGAACCTAATAGTCTGTAAGCATGTTCCTTTTTTTTCTTTCCTTAGGCGTGGCCATGCTGATGCTGAGATTGAGGCTGTCTTCGCCAAGTATGACATCGATGGCGATCGCGTGCTGGACGCTGAGGAGCAGATGAAAATGCAGGCCGACCTGGAGGGCCAGAAGGTTAGCACAAAAAATGTCACTCACACTTGGCACTGCTTGTATCTCCCAGTTCTACTGTAAATCTTGAAATAGTCACAGTGGTTTATCAAATTGCAAATGTGTTTTTGTGCTACAGTATTGTTTAGACTGCAAACTGTAAAAACCTCCTTTCCACTCCTGTGAAGTAAAATCCCCCTGAAAGTAAATGAACAGGGGGATTTTGTTAATGAATGTACAGTATTTGTTTTGATGTTCTGTTGTTAACGATGTCTCTCCATGTGTCATTCCATCTGTAGCAAGAGCTGAGTGAGGAGATTGAGGACGTGGAAAAGGCGCGGGAGAACGCGGCTGCTCACAGCAAGAGCCGCGCTAGCTTCCACGACATGACCAGTGGCGATGAAGACGACGACCGCCCAGGGCACGGTGTGTCGTTTGAGGAGTTCACCGTGTAAGTACTGTAAATATTCGCAACTTGGTTTTTGTTCGCGTGACCTCTCCACTGCAAAGTCGTCACTGCAAACACTCTGGGTGCCTACTGTAAACTTTAAACACAGCAAACGCATCCTCTTATCCCCTCCCACAAAATTAAGTCCCTGAACCATAATGAACTTACAGTATATACATGTAGGTAATACTATGTAACCCATAGTATGCACATTTAATGTAACTTTAGGTACATCTTTTTTTTTTGAGCACATGATACAGGAGTCCAAGAAATTACTCCTTTCTAAGTAGAGAAATTAAAACTGCCATGTAAAAAGCTAATGTATCACAATTTTCTCTGTTTTCCCGCGGACAGCCTGAGCCGTCGCGTGGATCGTATGGAGCACTCCATCGGCAGTATTGTGTCCAAGATCGATGCCGTTCTGGTCAAGCTGGAAGCCATGGAACGTGCTAAGCTGAAGCGTCGTGAGACCATGGGCAAGCTCTTGGATAGCATCACTGAGGTAAGGGGAAAGGTTCTGTAATATAGGGATTTCCACAAAGTGTAATTCAGAAGTGAAAAGAATGTCATAAACTTTGTGAGTGTCAGCCTTAAAGCTAGTTGTTGTAGTAGTATTTTATTTTTATTTCTTTATCAAATCTTCAGACCACTGGGTGGCCACTTTGAACAAGATGATTTTTTAGGAGGTCCAGCCTGCACAACAGACCATAACCAATGTAAACTTACAAAGTTCTTTTCTATTTGTGAGTTAACTTCTAAAAAATGTATATTTAATCTGTACCTGTAGGATGAACGTGCCGGTCGCACCGAAGACGACCTGAAGCGCGAGCAGATGGAGCGTCTGGTCCGAGAGGAGCTGGAACGCTGGGACTCCGAGGCCTCCATCTCCAACGCCAGCGGACGCGGAAACTCTCCCGCCAGCGCCGGGCGCCCCCGCTCTCGTGGATCACGACCACCCTCTGCTGTAAGTTCACTTATATTATGACTGTTAGGTATGAATAGATAGCTACATGTATATCCATCCTATTCTAGCTCCTCTGATTGCAACATTTAAATGTTTTGCCCTTTTGATTTCATTGGGTATCAAAGATTTCTTAGAAGCAGAGTAAGGGGGTCAGACTTCTTAATGTCTGTTTTAACTCTGTTATCATGCCATTACAGAGGACCACAGCTCTCCCTTATATTTTCTGACCATTCCAATGACAGACTACAATAGCAGGGAAGCTATCAGAAGAGCAAACCTGTACTAGAATAGGGTGGATACCTGGCTAATGAATAGACACACAATCATGTGTGATGTTGGATATGCTTTTTTCTCTGATGGTGATTAACATGTTTTTTCACCATTTTCTAGGACCATGGCCCAAGTGGAAGCAGTGCTTAAAAGGTTTCCACCAAGACGTTGAGATTGTACAATTCCACAAGAGGCCTTAGAGAACCCACTGGATGTATATATTGTATGTGGTCTGAACAAAAGAGGGTTGAGAGACCGGAGAAGTTTGATGCAATCATGAAGAAAAAAATGTTTCTGCATGTGTTATGAGTATTACGGACTAATAAGTTCCCTACATATCCATCTATTCTTCAAGTGTGTTAACACTTAAGGTGAGATTTGGCACATATAGTGATGAGTTTAAACCTACAATATGCTTCTCATTATTTTCAATAATCAGGAAAGTAACAAACCTCATTATAGTACAGTATAGTACTAAGAAGAAACCACTTTTGTCCTCTGTATAGAACTACATGTAAACCGGAGAATTATGTGTTGTTATACTTGTGCGGTGTTATACATAGACATATTTATATTAAATATATATTCCTAAATAGTCTAGATGACATCTATTTTCAAAGTATTTTAGAGGAGCGATGTGGAAACATGTATGTGGATGTTGTCCATGTGAGTTACTGTCTATTACTGTTCTTTACACTTCAGTGGATTCTTCACTGTCTAAAATCTTTGATACTCCCTTCATCTTTAGATCCCTTTGCATAGGGCTTAACCAAGATTCCCACTTTGTTACAATGCAGTCAGAAATGCTGTTCCAAGGTAAGGCTTACTATGGTATGATAGATTTGGCTTTGGACTTTAAAAAAAATGTGTATAGGGCATGCTTCCCTTCCTGATAAAGTAAATGCAAAACCTTGGAAAATATACATTGCAAAAACAAATTGGATGAAAATATTAAACAAACTGCCCAAATAAGAAAAAATGGAAATATTTTTGCCCATTTATGAAGATCTATGAATGTCTATCATGAAAATGACTAGTTGACATATATGTCGTGCCTTTGAAGTTGGTTATGGGACCAAGAACATTATTCCTTTCACTGTGTTCCAAACTTCTCATCTATCAGTGTCATGTGTGATATTACATAAAACATATCAACAATCTTCAAAAGAAGAGCATAAGAGACAGTGTGTTATCATGTCATTTTACCGGATGTTTATTGTGATGGGATGGTGTAGTATATAAAGATGTAACTGTCATGGTTAGCATTACACCACTTAAAGTTAACTGGTGAAGAGTTTTGTCCAATGTAAAATGCCAGTCCTACCTTGTGGAAACATCCCACGTTTTGACGACTAATTATGTTAAAAATCGTTCAGGATATTTTGGTAAACATTAACTCACTGTCACATGTACATTTGGACAAAGCTCAACTCACCAGATTGTATATATTTCCTAAATGTAGCAAAGCAGATATGAACACTTGCCTTGTGACCGATTTTATTTTTTGGCCACGTCAAAAATGAAAAAAAAAGTTAACGGAACTGTCATAAAGGATCTTACAGGATTTGTGCATGTATACATTTAAAACTTTTTTGTTGATAAACACAGATATTAATGTAAAAAAAGCATGACTTTCATTACATCAGTATTTGTAGTCTCTTAAACTCTGGTAACTCTTAAAGTATTATGGGTGATTGCTACACTATACTTCATAATCATAACAGTTTAAGGACCCTTAGGAAACTGAAGTTACCTGGATATGTGCCTTGTGTAATATTGAAAAGTGCCTGTTGGGAAGGGTCCCACACATGCAAATTACTGAATAAATGCTTCTGCTATCACTTCACAAGGTGTGTTTCATGTGTTTTTTTTAAATGTTTGGTTTTCATATTTCTAAATAGCAGCTAAAAGAAAATCCATGTTCGAAGTTCCAAATATGACAATAATTGTTTGTTACAAACTTTTGAACGAATCAAGATTAATTCACAACTTTTTTTAGGTGGTAAATTAGTGAGAGACTGGTAAACTCATTCCTTACCAACAGAATCCAGTAAGTAAAAGACGAGAAAATAAAGGCAAACAATGCTAACCCCAAAGATGATTTTATTTAAGAAAAACAAACCCCTCAACAACCCTGTGAATGGACTTGCTTTAAGAAAATTAAAAGTAGTAACTTTTGCTTAATCTTGTAAACAGATTAAGCTTTGATTGAACCAATCCTTAATTACAATATCCAATGTAAAATAAATAATCCTTAAAAGTTTTTAAAAATCTACCAGCAATGAAGGACATAGATTTACACAAAAATCAACTACTAACACCTCATCTGTTGCATAGATACAATAAATACATTGCACAGATAGAAAATAAACTACCACTGCATATCGCAAAGAACACAACTGAAAATGTGCACCATACAAAACACACTATGATTAAAGCAAATTCCTAGTGATTGCAATTCTTTACTGCTAACACCATATCACCCTAATGTATGGACTTAATTTACTGCATGTACTATATTTTGGCTGGTAGCCAAAAACTTCTCCAAACTCAACTTACGCTCTATAAAAATGTGATAATGACCACCTTAGGAAGGAATTTCCTTAATTATTCACCATACCAAATGGAATTTACAATGTACCTGTATCATGTTTTGGATTGTAGCAATGTCATGTTATCTTTACCACAATCATAGTTTATAACAGAACATAATGAAAGGTGGTTGCAGACATCCTAAAAATTTGGCCACTCATTTTGTGAACAAGTAACCACAAATGGCTTCGGTCCTATGAGAGTTTGTAATGAGTCGACCACTTTTTCAATAAGCATGATTATGATGGCTATCTGCTATAATGGTAAGTACAAACAACGGCATCTTGTTAAGTGTTAATTGATATAGAAATGTTAAATGCAAACTAAGATTTAGAAGTTAACCTACAATGACAACCTGTGATTGTCATGGTCTCAGCTAAGAGTTATTCTACTGAAAAGTTGCGGTGGTAAAGGAGAGAATTGAAAATGGAAGGGAGGGCTGGAAAATACAGTCAAAAGTGTTTCAAAGTGCCAGGAAATTTAACACATTCACACTGAAATTGGAATTGCCATGGCCACTTTGTGACATTTTAAGCTAGGTTGGTAACCTGGTATCCATCCTACTCTAGCTCCTGTTTGCTCCTCTGATCAATTTCCTGCAGAATAGTCTGGTCAGTCCCCATCCGAACCTTTGGCCCTTACATCATTATTTCGGGTATCAAAATGTTTTCTACAAGCAGTCTGATGGATCAAACCTATAGTTACAAACCCTGTTATGTCATAACAGAGGACCTTGAGCCAATCAGAGCTCTTGTGGATATTTTAGGAGAACATTTAGATGCCAATCGTTCCTTTCGTAACAGTTGCCAAACTGGCAGGGAAGCAATCAGAAGAGCATACTCGAGCTGAAATAGAACAGATACTAGGCTACTGGCTTGTACGTCCTTATTAGTCCCAGGCAGAGCCAGTCATCTGAGTGTAGCCGGCAGAGCGCGGGCCCGACCCTGACACAGAGTGCAGAGAGCGCTTGGTTGGTGACACAGGTTCGTACCGTGTCTCGTAGCGGGTCGTGGTGGTTTCCACGCGCCTGGTTGGCGAGGCAGGCGGTAAGTCCACACTGTACTTGGCACTATCTGGCACTGCTGCCTGGTGGACTGGTACTCTAGATCATAGAGGTGAGTAGGTGAGTATGTGAGTGAACATGATGGCGCGTGAGATTTCTACTAGAGCATTATTATCATGGTTATGGTGATGATGAGGAATGCATACATGTATATGAAGCGTGTAAGCTCTACTTGTTGCTACAAGTAACATCTGATTCAACTCTCATAATTCCACTGGGTACCCAAAGACGGCCACATTTAAATAAAAATAGTGTTATCGAGGCCTTCTAAAGAATATCTTAAACACCTGAAGTAGTTTACTGATCTCTTTTAATTCATTGTTTTAATGTGGCAATCTTGGGTACCCATGCAGAGAAATATTATGAGAGTTGACATTGCATATTATAGTTTTTAGAATCAGTGAATTTCTTCCAGACTGGAGTAAAGCAAGGGGGAGGTTAGTAGTAACTGTTATTGCTGAAAGTTAGGAATGTTGTTAGTAATATGTTATGATTAGTAATGGCATTTTTTTTCAAAAACACTGATGATGCTCTCCCAATTTTTCATACTTGTTTATGTCTCTTTAGAATGAGCTTCCACATCACTGCTAATGAATGGAAAATGTTTCTTCTTTCATGTAAACTATCGTTATGTAAAAAAGATTCATGTTGCAGTCATGCAGGTACAGCTTCTATGATTTACTGTGCTTTTTTAATTATTTATTAAACTTCTCTGTCAAACATGGCGTCCATCATGATTGCAGACATCATTGAACTTTCTTATTTTTTCAAGGATTGCTCAACTGACCTTCCAGTACCAGAATGCGATGGATAAAGCATTTTTACATGAGATTTGCCATAACGTATCCAACTTTGTGATTGTCCAAAGCACTGGTCAACAGGTGAGGACATTTTTTATTGTGACAATGTTCAGAGCAGTGGAAGGAGGGTGGAAGTTGGGTTGGGTCAGTCACCAGCAGCAGTATAAGCATATTGTCAGGAGTGGGACGGATATGCCTCGAAAGTATTAGGTTCGCCACCCTTTTCGAAGTAATACTTTTCCACGTAGATATCTGGGACAGGCCTGGATCTGTAAAAGGCATGCATGGGGTAAAAGAAAAGCAGTGACTTAGGAGCCTTAATTCCTTCGAGTATAACATAAGATTTAGGAAAAGGCAGTCTAAAAGATCATCTACAAAATATCTTCATTGTAGAAAGTGAAGGAATCTTACATGTAATTACAATCTGTGTATCACTACAAAAAACATTTTTGATAAAAAAAACAAGTTCTGCACTGAATAGTATAGCAGTTATTGTTAACAATAGAGCATTTTCATGTAACATCATAGCTGTGTCTACTGCCATGCTGTTGTCACTATTTGCATTCAAGTGAGTCATAGCTCAAACACTTTTGGGCATTTAAAGATCGTCTGACCCAGTCTCAAATCATCAAGTTTGAGAGAAAATTCTTGTGGATAAAGGGAGAGGAGGTTTTATTGGAAAGACACAAAAAAAGGAAAAGAATGTTAGTTACCCTGCCAGCGGCTGCATCTCGTAGCCCTGCTGAGGTCCCTGCTGCATGACTGAGTAGTTAGGCTGCGCACCATACTCCACATTCTTGGGCACCTTAGTCGCCTTGTAGTACTCAGCCTCATATGTCTCCTTCTTCTTCCTCTTGAAGAAGCCACACTAAGAGAATAACACACAAAATTCCATTCATCCCTTCTTGACTTATCCTGTTTCAAAGTCTGCAACTAAAATGCCCCTGCAGTTCCAGGGAAAGGTACTAGAGAGCCCAAACTTATGTCACTATTACATGACATAATCTACCACTCATGATGTAATGGTTTGAGTGTTTGGTCCTGTTCAATCAAGAGGTGACCAGAGTGTGTTCAAATTCCTGACAGGCCCTGATGTTCTGCCCTTGGGAAGGGCATTCTTAATATGAACTTCAGAAAAAGGGCATTTGTAACCCCAGCTTCTCCTTTTGGGTGAGTTAGTGCACCGTGAGTGAGCTTGTCTCAATCATGATGTTTCTGACTTCGGGAAAAGAGCTGCTGTTCCAGTTCTATTCATGTAATCCATAACCTTGAAGTGGCCTTTGGTCTAAATGGTGAGTATTTAGTTATACATCATGATAATAAAGAAACATCTCTTCACCTTCCACAGACACAGAGCCAGCAGCAGAAGCAGCAGAAGTGCAGCCAAGACAGCCAGCAGGATGATCCACCAGGGGATGCCAGACACAGTCTTAGTCTCTAACTTCTGCAGGACGGCCAAAGTCTCCACCTGTAGGGAAAGAAGGTTCATATGTTAATTAGATTTAGAAATATCAATTGACTGCAAGGAAACTAGCTAACAGTAACATTTTAAAATGCAGTAACTGACAGTCAAAGATCAGTAAAGAGGATTCTTATGGGGGGCTATTTAATTTGCTTGTCAGCAATATTTGGAGGAGTTAAGTAAAAGTTGAACTGTAGAAAATTCACTGAAGTGTTATTGTCAGTAATTATTCTCTCTATTTGGTAATGTCATAAAAGTGCTTGTGTTCCATACCTCTTGTGTGATAACGTTACTGTCCTGCCTTCGTTTGCGTGAACTGCCAGATTCAATGGTGACCTGTCCGGAGGACTTGATGCTCACCATTCCTGGCTGGTTGTATTCCTATGGTGGAGTGAAAATGTGAAATCAGTTACAGTTAAAAGTAACAGTTACTGTAACAGGCATTTGGAAGTTTTCAGCAAGGAAAGGAAAAGAGGAGCAAACTGGAGCTGAAATACTATGTAACAAGGCTAAGAGCTGTCTGATTTGGTATCTAAAAGTCCTACCATGATCAAGGTGTTATTCCACAGCCTGGCCTTGATGGTGATTTTGATGTCCTGTCTGATGTTGGTAAAGGTGCAGCGGATCGTCTCACACTTGGCCATGTCCTCAGGCATACCAGAGCAGTGCTGTAGGGAGGAACACATGCAGATATAAGGTAACATTCAGTGCTTGAAATTGTTAACAATGTAACACCCATCATCGAGCATTGCTAGAGAAGCAAGGTCGACATTATACTATCATAGTATTATATAATACATAAACGGATATTGTGAAAACCCTCTCAAGCTCAATGGAGGGAGGGAGCTTAAGGAAAGATGGCAGTGGTGAATTACCAGATTTGACAGTTTCTCTCCCTTTTTCAGGGTCCTGGATTCTTCAGCTTTAGGCTCATCAGCGTCCCTCCTCTCCCTTGTTCGTATCCCGTTCCCAAAGTCTGTGATGTTCACGTAGTCGCGATCTCTGTCCAGGACGTCCCCAACACCTGCACCCTCCTGACAGAGGTAGGGAACAGAACAGAGGTTAGTGTTTGTATTTATCAATATCCATCAAACTACTCTCTTGTCAGCGCTGCTGCTTGTATGATATACATGTAATGTGCAATAGCGAGCAGTACCTCCAGTCTATCAGCCTTCAATCTGTCCCTCTGGAGGCCTGTAAGCTGTCAGCCAATCAGACACTCCAATGTAGGTGACATGTACTGAGCACTGATAATACTGATGGTCTCATTGTGTATCATTTCACTTACTTGCACCCATTAGTGAACAGTGTTAGGTTTGTCACTACTCATCATGTATATGTGGCACCAAGTTGACTTTACCTTGATCTTGAGAGGATTGCTGAGGATGGGTGGACGATAACACATGTCACCTTCAGACTCTCCAGTCAACTGTGATTGAGAACATAACAGATTGTCAAAAAAACAAGAAATATCAAATGTTCAACAGACAGGCATTTAAAACATTATAGCTACGTAGGACCATCTGTACACAAGACATTTCTGTCAAGAATCCCAAGTCAATGTAGGAGAATTTGTCTTTTAAAAATTAAAGTGATAATTGTTTTTGTAGTAGGCATCCTTTCATCTCAATAAATGATTGCTAATGATGAGCAAAAGGCAAGAGACAATTGAATGAAAAACATTATAACTGTCCACTACAGCAAATGTATAATGTTTTTCATGATATGTGGTGACGATTAATGTTCATAATCTGTTGACAAATCGTACCGTGATATCCATGATGTACAGCAGCCATTTGCCGCGGGTATGGAGGGATGGGTCGTTCGGGGTTTCGTACGGCCAGTTGATGACGACCTCTGCACGAGGAGTCACTCCTTCTCCTGTGTTCTTCAGCTGTTGAAAACACCATGTGTCAATCACCACAGACAGTAAGCCATAATATCACACAAATTTCCCACAAATGTTAGTTTAACAAATCTTTGGAAGCTTAGCATTGAATGGAAGATATTGGTGTGTATATCATACTATTTTTATTGAAATTGAATACTAGCAGATATAGGACTGCTACTGTTTTCTGGGAGAATGCAGCTTAGATAGATGGAGTGTTGGTGAAAAGTTGTCGGTAAAGTTTATAAAAGACCTGACTTCAATATCTGAGTCTCCATTAGAAGTTGCCAGGTGATCTACATGTAATGCCTAATGAATATCTATTAGATCACCAATGTCATGCAAATTGCATGCAGAAAATAGATGTCAGAATAACAATGTAACTATTAATGGTACTACCTGCGTCAAATTACAAGACAGTTAATGTTACCGTATAAACGTGGTACACTGCTGGTCCAATATTTGCCTCGAATTCCATGGCACTCTCCCCGACCAGCTTCTTGGGTTCCTGATAAAAAACTTCTCTTGGCATTGAAGACCTAAGGAAAAGTCGGTCAGAAAAGTCAGTCACTTGGATTCCTTTTAGAATTACCGCAGAAAGTTTTAGGAACTACGTTTAGGAAGTATGTTCTATGTCAGTCTGTAATTGAGTACGATGTTGTTATTTTGTCACTTGCAATTAGCCTTTGGTTATGAATTGTATAAAGATTATCATATTGCAGAAAGTTAGAAAATCATTTTGTACAGACTACAAAGTTCTTGATAAGTTGTTAAGAATTTGCATATCAAGTATTCTTACTTACCCTGCAAGCGTCAGCTTTGACTCAGCAAGAACACTAAATGACAGCACCTTGTTTGGCATATCTCCTGCATTCAAACTGGTCCTGAAAAGTATGAACAATATGAAATATAAATTATCTTCCAAACAAAGACATTAGTGACAAAGTTAGTTAAAATCTCAAACCTGTATATGACTGTCTCTTGTCACGTGATAATCAACACCAAGTCACGTGACAAGAGAACTCCGAGTCGAAACCTGACTTCACTGGGCTGATGAAGAGACAGAGTTGCGTCTCGAAAGCTCCCCAGAGCAATAAAATTCGTTGTGTGTATGGTTAAATATTTTGTCAAGTTAGTTAAAATCATTCCCACGGCTTTTGGTATGTAATATATGGGTAGTACCCATCTCCATTTCAGAATCTATAGCTCTTGGACTACCAGGGAGCTTTTGCATCCACTGGTAGTGGAGTGTGTTCAACTCCCATACATTTTCTGGTAAGTGCTGACCAGAGAAAGCAGTACGCACCATTTTCAAGTCTTTGGTATGACCCAGCTTGAACTCCCAACCTTCCGAATGGAAAGCAGACACTCTACCCCATAGGCCATTTTGGTATGTTAATATGTGTACAGGTAAAGTAATGAAGTATTACTTACGTGTTTAGTTCAAACTCTATCATCATAGAGTCCGTCAGGAAGCGACTGTTGATACTGAACTGCAGTTCTACATCTTGCTGTAAATTCAAAGAAATTTACATATAATGGTTAAGACAATGTGAAGGGATTGACTTGTTGAAGTTGAGTTGGGAGAAATATGTTCTTGCCTCTGAAGTTTGTCAGAGAGGTTAACATTAGTCTGTTGATAGACAGTGCAAGATTTATAATAGTTGCAGCTAAACAGTGCAAGATTTATAATAATACATGTAAGTACATGTTGACAACATGTACTTACTGCCAATAATAGAATGATGAGTCTATATACAAAGTAGTCGCAATGAAATGATGAAGAAACTAGCACAAACACAAACATTATAAATGTACCTGTCTCCGTAGTGGGTTTCCCAGGCTGCATTCAAGTACAGACTGGTTGAGAGCGTTCGGTTGACACGATACGTCCCCACCGTCTGAAGACAGAACCTTGTTGTAGATGAGCCCCAGCGAATGTGCCATGAGTAGCCTGGTGCTGTATGCTGGCTCACCATTATTGGAGGTTCTGACTCTCACATCGACTGTCCTTTGATCTTGGGTCACTCGCAGCACTGGATTCCTGTTAGATCATTCATTGGTTAAGTGAGTTCTCCATGCAAAGAGCCACACTACCACAAGAGCTACATGTATCGGCCATGACCATAGCATGACCATAGCATGACCATAGCATGTCCAGGACATGAGATACTTCTTCTTCTTCTTATCCATTTTTAACGTCATTTTTCCCCGAAACGAGGGTTAGACGTGCTTGCATCAAGTGCAAGTCTTTTTTTTTTGAAGCAGGATTTTTTTACGGCTGGATGCCCTTCCTAACGCCAACCCAAACCCTAGTAGGGCCCAGGATCCCTCTAACTGAGGGGGGAAATACGTGTTAAGTGCCTTTCCCAAGGGCACAACGTCTGGGTGCATGTCCAGACATGTCTGGGTCCAACCCTGGGGATTGAACCTGGGTCTCCTTGCTTGACAGTCGGATGCTCTACCACTACACCACACAGACGCCACTAAAAGATACAAAACCAGAAGTCGTGCAGCAGTAACATTGATCTTGATGCTTGTTTCTAGTCATTTCTAGCCATACTAAAGGAAATAAGCCTGATTAACATCCAAAGTGATAGTTAAAATTTTGTGTCAGATGTCATTGTCCTTTAGCAGTGAAATAACTTTAAATCATAATTAAAGAAAACTAAGTCTTACTCTTGTGGAAGGTTTGCAAAAGCGACATCCATGCTCAGATCGCAGTTGCAGACTTGGTCAGTGCCACAACCTCGCTTGTAGAACTCGATCTGGGGTAAAGAAAAAAATCCAGGCAATGGGACACATTTCAAATTGAGCTCAATATAATAGAATACAATTCAATTCACGCAGGACGAATGGAACAAATGTTTAAATTGACATGGAGACCAGACTATTCTACATGGAAGCGATCGTTGGAGCAAACTGACACCAGAATTGGATGGGTTCCAGTCTAGTGTATTCTTACCTCCACTGACGACATTAGTTTTTCCATCCTCATGCCATCCTCCAGTGTTGAGGCGAGACTAAGGCTTGGGTAGTTATTCAGTGGGGGGAGGCTTCTGCCGCTAGTTGACAAGGCTGGTGGGTCTTGTTCAATCCAGTACTTCAAGGCAACCTTGACAGGTGTTACCAAGTCCCTCTCGTCTTTCTGTTAATGAATGTATTATGTGTTACAGCCGAAAGCATATGACTGTACAATCTTTGAAAAGAAGGGATAATAATACAGATTTGAGCTGTTGACTTCCCCTTAGTGCTTATGAGCGACGTTAACTGCCTAGCGCTCCACACTAGAAGTATGGAAGTTGACATACACACTACCACTAGGACTAACCCATGCTGTTACAGTAGTGCTTGCACAGATGTGTGGCCCAAGGGCTATAGAAATGGTGATTGGTGCTGCCCTATACAACTTATGGGAAGGACTTAAACTTTTTTCAAAAATTGTTGTAGAAATGCCAAGTTTAACTGCAAAGAAGGACCTGGTGTGTTTAACCAAAGGGTTACAAGTTATACCATTTAATAGATAGAATTATAGATACCAAAAAAAAGTAATAAATAAGAGAACAGCGGTTTATAAAATCTAACCTTTAGGAAGAGTCGATAAGTCTTCTCCTTTCCTACACTGCCGGGTGCCACACTTCTCATGGTTTGGGTTCTCTTGTTCCTTTTGTTGTCAAAGAACACCCGGGGATTTCTAGCGTCGACATCAGCTTCAAGTTCATACCTGATATCTGTAATCATCACCAATATGAAGAAAAATTAGTATGGCAAATTGGGCTACAACACCAGAAGACAATGCACGATATCCTATATTGTACAAATACATGTAGATGCGGTGCTATACAAACAATAGATTAATAATAAGAATGATACTCGTGTTGTCACAAAGAAAACAAAGTCTTATTCTTTCCAAGATTGAGCCCATACGTACTGTTATCCATCAATTAAACTTGTCATTTTGTTTTGGCACTACGAAATGGGACGTTTGCTCATATACATACATACAGACAGTGTACTTACCAATTTCGTTAGGGCCAAATGGACGATTTTGGACGTCGTCGTACTGGAAAGACACCTTCAGGTCGACACTGCATAAAGAAATTTTGTAAAGATGTTGAAATCTCTTTAATAAAAACATCAGAACTGAAAAGTATAATTTCGACCTTTATATGGTTTACTTATACACAGAAATTTTACTAAATCCTCTTGGTCTGTTGAGTGCTATTTTGTATGACAAAAATACGAAGGTTTAAGATGGAAGGCAATTACACTGTATTTGGTGAAAATTACGAAGGAAAAAAACGAAATGTGGTGTACTATGGTGTCTCACCAGGCGTAAACTTCAGCTGGGTTGTTTTGATCCAGTGGACAGTCCACCTGATCTGGTTTGATCTTGAAAGGATTCAAATCACCCTGCCTCCGTACCATGACCAGAGGCTGTTCGTTGGGGCTTAACGGTTTCAGATCGACAACTGGTCGAGCCCTGCAATACAAATCAAGACATGTAACATCATAAAAAAAGAGATATATGTAGCTGCCAAGTCTAAAAAAAATTTACAACTCAACAATGTTTAAACTGTACTTAAGTCAGACAGTCTACAGTCGAATTTCACTTTGAAAGCATTGAAAACATTTTGTAGCTAAATCGAACACGAACACTATTCACGTTTTTTTGGGGGGCAATAAACAACATGTTTGGTCTTCGAGAATATGAGAACATGTATTTACCTGAACAACATGGCCGTTCCTTCGCCATCGCCCACCAGTAGGTCGGGGTAGTCGTTCCCGTCCATGTCCAGTCCCCCGGACAGCGCTATGCCGAGGTTACGCACTGGGGAGCTCAGTTTGGAACTCCTGATGACCTGGGCAGCGCTCTGGACGATTCCGGTACTGCTCCCCAGGAAGATGTAGACGGCACCTTTGCCGCTCTCTTGGTAAGGCGCTCCTACAGCCAGGTCTGTAAGAATTGAAGGTACATATTATTACCTTCGCCAACAAGGTTTATTGTCGGCGTCCTTTGTGGTTGAAAGCATAACTTCACAAGCTGTGGATGGATCTGTATGTGAATAGGTTTCGGCAAAATGACAAGTAAGATTATGGGCCGCTTAGCGGCTTTTTTGGTATTGTAGCATAACTTCCTGTTTTGGTTTTGACATTCTGGTGAGCTTCTTTTCACAATGACAAAAAGGGGATGATACTCCTAAAATCATCAAAAACTATAAACACACCTTGGTAGCCATCTCCGTTCATGTCACCCATCCTTGCTAGAGACGCTCCAAAGAAAGTATCGCCCTTCGCCTCTCCCTTGAGTTTGATAGGTTGAACCGTATCCAAGCGTCCCTGGCCCTGTGCAAGGGGATGACAAACTCAATGACAAAGAATTGTATTGGGCATTCAGTGCAAATTTCAGGTGTTCTTGAATAAACTCTGATAATCATCCCTTCAAGAACTAACCTAGAATCCAGACTGTTGCCAGGGTCTACACAGGCCAGCTCGTTGGCACTAGGGTCCCCGAAGTAACTTTGTCTCAAATTACTAAAATTTCATTTGTATGACCTATGACTCCATAAATTGAATACAAACTTGCAAAATAAACTTTCTAATCACTTGCAAAATAAACTTTCTAATCATTGAAATTCATTTGAACTAGTGAATGATGAGATTTTGGGTCGTTCATCAACGGTCGCCGCCTCAGTGGAAAGACAGTGTAAAAGTACTCACATCAGCAGGGTTGATGTAGATGTACACAGTACCTCCCTTTTCATCCTCACCGATGTACTGTCGTGCGCCGACGGCAAGATCATCGTACCTGATATACAAATAAGAACAAACATATTACCTGCTTACTTGCGGGACAGGAATGGGCAATGATTCAACGTTATACTGTAAATCTGGAAATATTCGCGTTCGTTTTATTTCCAAGTTTCGCAGTGAAATCTGGAAATGTTCGCAGTCATTTTATTTTCGAGTTTCGCAGTGAATTTGTTCTCATAAGACTTTGGACTGACTAGTCGACTGTGGATGCACTTGCCTTAAAAAACGGAATATTTGGAATGATTATCAAGCAATATACCAGATAGCAGTGATAAACATGCCGGTTTTCCTTCTCTAGAGCAATTTTACAAAATTGGATTGACTCTTTAGCAGCAATATGTTGCAGGTGTAATGGTATTACTCTGCAATTTTGTTGGAAATATGCGAAACCCACCCGTCATTGTTTAAGTCTATAGCTAAGACGCTGCCGCCGAAGTCAGACTTGTACTGTTCCCCCTGAAGAATGAATGCAGGAAACAGCATGTTGTCGGAGTTCTGTGTATCCTCCGGGATGGACTTATAGAAGAAGGCCACTCCTCCAATGCTCTGGTTGTATCCCGGTGCGCCTCCGATGTAGTCAAACCCATAGTCGATACTATCGCTCTGGAAGTCTCGGAATTTTCCACATGCCACTGACGTACCTGTGGGTGGGTAAATGACAATAACAGATTTGTAATTTTGTATCTATTGAACATGTTATGGTACATTACACGGGTATAACCAAGTGTAGCATAAGTAAACAAACCAAAGCTTTACAATGAGATACGAAACCCAGTAAATGTGTGGATTCGAATTTAAAACCCTGACCCTTAGATGGCCACGGGTTGCTGAAAAGCCCGACTGAGCTTGCCCGGAGCTCGTATATTCTTCATTTGCATTGATAACTTGAAAAATGAAACAGCTAAAGCGACGGCAAATTTCCCGTTCGCGAGAATTGTGATGTACTCAAAACAATTTCCATGTGACCAGCACATTTAGATAAAAGACTGTTTACAAGTTGGGAGCCTTTAAACTTTTACCTTGCGTAGACCGCAATGCACATGCGCCCTCGAAACTGTGAGGTAGTCTATTGGTAAATGGCCAGCACTTGGTTTTACTCACCCAACATTGCCCCTTTGTCTATACCAAGAGGTGCCAGGTTGTTCTTGCCAGCACCTCCCTTTTTGGCAAACTTCGATTGATCCAGTGGGTTTTGGGATCCAGACGTCGAGTATACTGTGCCTGAAAAAAATTGGTAAGTTCAATGTACAACATTTATAACAATTTTATTCCATTTGTATTGAACCTATTAAATCTCATGAGGAAACAAGGTAGACAGATTTCAATGAACTTGGGAATGAATAAATGTACTATTCGTACCTTGAACTAGAAATAGTTTTTTTTTGTATATTGATTAATACTCCAAACATATGTAGTTTACTTTGATTGTAATGCGAATGTTGAAGTATTAAATTTTGAATGTAGAAGTTCAAGTTATATTTTTCTTACCAGTCCAGCTGTAGACTCCTAGGTTTCCGGTTACAATATCCACGTCATATCCGGTCTCTGAAAACGTAAACTCCCCCAGGTTCTACAAATTAAAGAATATTTATATTTAGAACTTAATCATACGTAAGGTGACGTTACTGTTCCATAGAATCGTTTGTTGCATGTGGAAATGTAACGGACCATATGGTTTGGTTGGTGTCAATCACCCATACAATCCAAAGAAATTTTAGAAAATAAGCAATTCAAATGAGCGTCTAGCAGATTCTTTCTGAAGCATTCCATTTTACATTCTATATCAATGCTTCTTCTGCCTCTTTGTTTTATAGATACTAGAATTAATTAGTTGACGTACCTCATTGGGTATCCAATGGGGACTGAATACCACTGATGTTCCTGCCTGTGCGAATCCGTATTCATCTGGGTTAAAACTGCCGGTGTCTCCGAATGGGCTGTTTGGAAAAAAAAGGGAAACAACATCTGCCGTTGGCCAGAAGAAACAAGATCTGTTGTATAGACAAGTTTGCAAATTGCTGTAGGATTTCATGTTCCTTATTGTGTACATGTACTTCATACTAGTTATCATTGTCGTTTTAGGTCAATATACGGAGTACGTAAGTCAATATATGGAATACGGAGTAAAAAGATTTCTAGGTTTGCTTAGTCACAGATTGTCACCCTGACGCTAACAAGCCAACACCTACGTCCGGTCTTCAATATCCCCTTGAAAGTTATTCTCCAAGAAGAAACACCGTCCAATAGGGGCCTCTTTCCTGGTGTCTCCAGAGCCTTCAACTTTCTTGTACTGGTGGCCACAGATCTGAAGATGGCAGACACAAGGTTGTTTGAGATTAGCACGTAAATCCTATAGCATCTATCACGTAAGCTATGACTGTGTGTCATGCTGGATAGTTAAACCTGGTTGCCAGCAGGTATGTGTTATACCAACCACGTGCAACAGTTTACTCATGCATTATAGTTCTGACAGGTTCAAACAATCAGCATGGCCGCTTATAATGGCCTCACATCACATCACATCAGCCAATCAGATACTCCCTCTCCTGATGTTGGAGGGAGAGGCACCAGCCTCTTGACAGTAAGCGGCTACGTGATTTGCTGATAATTTTCCTCCAACAACAGTGCACGGAGTATCTGATTAGCGCAGCGAAAATGACGGATTGCAGGCGTTCTGGTTTGAGAGGATGAATAGCAACGACTCCAGCAACATTCGTTGATTGATGTTGTGCAATGCAATATACCAAGAAGGCAAATAACGACTTCCTACCGCTACTTTTCCCGCGTCTCCACTCAGGACATCAGCTGCAATGGCTCCACCCATGAACTGCTTGTCTTTATTCTCCAAGGCACGATTAGGAGCTTTGGTTGGACACAAGACATATCGCTCATCAGTCTTTTTATATATTCAACGGCAACGTATTAGGATTAGGTTCTATGTATACTCATTTGTCCAGATCATTGTCAACATTAGCTTGACCGTAAATGTGAATTAATATGGTTAATGTTTTCTAACAATAGGTAAGCAAAATAAGATCAATATTGACATCAATACAATGGACGATTAGAATATATGGAGAATGCACAATATGCAACTAAACAATCAAAGGAAACAATATAAAACCTGTGTGAAAAAAAAACTACAAATAATATGTCTCACATTCAATAGGACAAACATGAACACCCAAGAACATTATATTGAACATATGCTAGTCCATATGCACTACATGGGAAAAATGAGTACTTACCAGTGTTGTCAAAGTTTAGCTCTGTACAGTCGTCCTTTTGCGAGGTGACAGGGCATCTGTACACAGTGCCTGGTCGATCCACTCCAGGTAGGTACTGACTATTGGCCTTCGGTGCACCAACCAGCAATCTATGCGATACGGAGAAAGCAGGAAACCACAATATTTACTTAAATTTGCATACTGAAGCCACTAGAAACATGTTGTGTCATCTTCCAAGTATTGATATTAGGCATCTACAAAATGACGCTAATCTCTTAGTTGAACAGCCAACCGTTACAATGTTGTAACCTCCATTGTATACTTAACCCAATCTTCAAGCAGATGTTAAGAGGCAAAATCAGTACGTTTTTCTAGCTACCCATTTCCGTTACAAACCACTGTAATTTTGTTCAATTCAAGATTCAAGTATAGCCAATCTGGCTACCATTCAATTACATTGGTTTTGCCTTGATACGTTGTAGGTTCGCTTGATTGTATCGTCACCGTTTCGCTGTTTGACCCTTTTGAAAAGGTCGTCCCAAATCACCTTGTTGGACTGGTTTTCAGAAGCAACATGGATTCTTCGTACATGCCACCCTCAAGCGAGAATACACACAAATCCCAACACATCTGGATATAAATTAGGGCTATATTCATACATTGTGCCAATATACGCGTCTACATAAAAGTTGCGTATCTAGTAGGACTGAAAAATATCCGATACAGTGTTTTTGTACCGTTATGGGGCAGATCGTGTATATAGAGGCCTCCAGAGGCCCATGTCTTTTCATAAATACACATAATGTATTATATCTCATTGGTAGAACCAAGCTGAAAAGTTGTGGAATGAAATGCAAGAAATTTCAGTTAGCCAGCGCTAAGATTTTGCCGAATTAGTTAACGCTATGGCTACACCAAGCTGTATGGATTATAAGATAATTGACTTTCTTTGATAAAGATTATAATTCATTTAACTAGTTGCTGTATTTCGGAGAAATATGCAAAGAATACACATTTATGTTTCAATGTTATGTCAAGAATCTCTCATAATCTCTACATATTCAAAACAGTTGGTCTGCCCTATCTAAGAACAGTTTCAACGTAATGATGTGTGTCTTTAATGCATTATACCCTGGAGGTACCAAACTGTACATATTACACTGAACAATTTGCCCGTATAGATGATATCAATACCTGATCACCAGACACAAAGTTCAATTTGTTTATCTAACTTTCATTATATAATGCTGCCTCTTGTGGTAGAATAGATGTATCATTTTACGAGATAACAACACAGTACTCCTTCTATTGACCAGGTGGTTTTCAGTGTGACAAAACTCACTCACAAAGCACTATTCGCCCTGGAGTTATGTTACGCCTCCCGTTTATTTACCCATCTGCCCTGATCATATGGTCCTTACGGCTCAATTAATCTTTCCATAACAAGACGTTTAAGATATTAGTTCACATATAACTTACATGTTTATATGAGCTACAATTTATCAGGTATAATCAAACCTAGCTACAAGATAAAATGAAGTAACTTCGTTGACACGAATATGAGAGGTATACTAAAAGTGTCCCATACAGGTAGAACGCCAAGCCCATAGGTGTTTTTCAGTTCAACTAGACAACAAAGATGAATCTTACAGATACACCATGCTTTGTTTATGATATTCGAATATTCATGATGGTCGTTTTCGCTCAGTGGTATTACAGCTGTGTCTCGCTAGTTTGATATTGTTTGTTCTCTAGAATGGAGTTGAAGAGACTCAGGGACCTGTTTCTCTTAGCACTAGTCTCCAAGCAGATGTAAAGATCCGGTTCATTCTCCTTGTTTTTGTAGCATATAGGACTCTGTTCTAGAATTGCAATGTGGTTAGCTATCTCCTATGAGTAAGAGTACTTAGAAAACAGGGGTAAAACGCTAGAGAATTAGCTTAATCCTTACATCTGCTTGGCTTTATGTATTTCTTGCCTGGCGGGAAAATACATTTTGTACGCGATTGGCGCGTCCCATATGGCGGTTTTCAATGATCATTATGTAGGTCAGCATATCTTATGTGGTTGCAAAATTTTGAGGTGTCACCTGTGACTAAAAAGCATGACTAAAATTGATATCCGGTCGTCAAATATCTAACGTTAACAGGTACTTTTTTAATGGCAATGCTTAAGCCTCGACAATATGAGCAACAGAAAAAGCATTATATTTCATAAGCCAAAAAGTCGACCTGAACATTAAAGTATCAATTTCTACTCAAAAAGGATGGATACTTTGATCTAAATTCTAATCTAACGGCACATGTGGACGGGAAATGTCTTGGTACGATTTGCGTTATGTCTATTTCGGTACCTTAAGTTGACATCTGCTGCAAAACATGGAAACAATCACACAAAGAACATAATGCCATAGTGCGTAGCCTAACAAACAAAGAGAGTAGACTTTATGAATAATTTAGCTCACTACCTAAGTTGTTTGGCATTTCCGCCCAAAAGAACGGATCAGTATTTAACACATACAGACACAACAAATGTGTCGACCATAACAGGCAAACGTCTAAGGCTCTCCAACTTGAGTTAAGAAACCCACCCCCACCCTAAATTATGTGTACTCCTTCGAGAATAATATGGCCGCGGCACTGGTATCTTTGTCCTAGTGAAAAAAAAGTCTAACAGTAACCAAGTTGAACAGATCCTAGACGTTGGACCCAGACAGGGATAATCACAGTTCCTGTCTGTTCGTATTGGATTAGCACGGATTAGTCGTATTTTAGAGAGAGACGCCCTGACTGGATAAGAAGTTTGCAAACTTTCAAGACGGCTGATTCTATTTGCTTGGCAAGGTGAAGATGATACAACCATAACTTTCACTCGCATGCATAATTTCAAAGAATCGTGCGAACTCATTGCAGGCTAATTCGAACGCGTGCAAAGAATCCTTACTATGATTCTGTTTGTACAGTAGTTACTGTTAATGTATGCATTCTTATCGGGATATTTGCAGAACAGACTTTACAAAACAGAAGTAAGCGTAGACCTACGACCCATACGGGCACTAGAGGGCACAAGTCAGTCGAGTGAGGTGGTTTATGATACAAAGAGTACAGGTAACTCACACATGCTCATCGTCGTCCTGAATGTAGTGCTGCGCCACCGAATACCCAAACTCAGTGTCTGCCGGCATCGTCTTTATGACGGGGTCTCTGGTGTCCAAGTTGAAGGAAGAAACGGCCACCAAGAGTCCAAGAAAGAAAACAGACGGTAGCGCCCAGAGAGGCGCCATGTTGGAACCTAGACAAGCTAAAGTGGCCTAGTGTGGGGATGTAGAAAGAATGCACTGGGTGCCCGGGGCACTGGAGGTGGGTTCTGGCCTATGACACCTGGTGCATAACTAATGAAGTTCCCGTAGCCGCCTTTCAGGTTTTCGCCTTGCTTCTAACGTAGGCGACGCTATTACACCGAGATGTGGGTCTGCATGTATGCCCAGAGGGGGTCGCGTCAGCAATTAGTGCCAGAGTGACAAGCGGCAGGACCAAATCACATCGCCAGGTTACGTCATGCCCTTAACAGGCCTAACACCTGCGACAGGTAACACACAGCAGAGAATTAAGACTGTGTCACTTTCTCTACTTGAAGAAATCATAGCAAAGGGTATGTTGTTTATATCAACCGAGTTCACTCAAATCCTACCATTTTTCTTCATGAAAGCTTTACCATAATTCATAGGACAAAGAGCTTATAAAGAAACGTTTATCTATTTCTTAACTTGTTTGTTATCTTTTCAACTTCCTTGCTTCGTGACAAGAACCACACGAAAAGTTACCACCGCCTACTGCTGACAAAAGGACGCTGACTAACGCCGTTTACGCCTTGGGCAGGTTCCGAATACCTTTTGTTTAAGTTTGACACAATTATCCTATATCGCTGCATTTCAAAACAAAAAGGCAACAAACTGAACGAAAACAGTTTTAACCATTCCCTGTGGTGTTTTAAGTCGTTTTATGTGACTGGGTTTCTGAAGTTTAACCATGTGAATATAACGAGGTTTTGTTGAGCACAGTTTGAAGTTTAAGGGAGGAGATGCGTTGGTTGATTGGCACGAAAAGGACAGGAAACCGGACCCAGGGGCGGGAACAACAGTCATTATCTGACGGGAAATATGATTACTCATGGAATGTCGCTGCAAACAGCGTCCTGGGAAAAACCTTGACATTGCATTCACACCTTGATATATGTAAATGAGTTCCGTATTGTCTATAGATAACCTCTCAATTCAAGACGCATTGACCTTACACAGTAACGTTTATGATCATATACACAGTGCGTATATGATTTCCGTATTGTCTGCTAGTAGATACTATCAAGACGGCGTCTTTAGAAACATTTGCCGTACAGAGTTCATATAACTTCCGCATTGTCTGTAGATACACTCTCAATACGATACGAATACTAGTAATAGAAGAGAAAATTGATCTTTTGCTGTGATCTTTATTGTAATAAAAGCATATCTGTACTGCACATAACAATAAAGAAACCATCTCAGTTGGATATGTACACTAAGTAGTTTTTGCAACATACGACTTTCAACTCAACTGTCAGTAGAAATAGTCCCATTATTATCCATTATGTGCAATGCTGAACAATTGAAATTAAAACAATTGGAGTGAACAAAACCTAAATTTGTTACATTCTTGTAGAGATAACTGATAAGAATAACAGAACATCCTTAAGATTCTTTAACAAAGATATACAACTTTTCTATTTCAACATCTAGGAGATATATCATTGATGTCTATTGCAGTACAGTACTACAAGAGTTTTCAAATGGAACAAATGCAGCAGACATACACAATAGAATTTTTCACAGATCACTTTGCATGCTGGGAGACGCAGGGCACTATGGGTAGTGCGGGGGGCAAACAAAATCATTACCATTTACCATGACAACATAGACTGGATTGAACACAGTATGCATACACCACATATGGTAATTATATGGTGTTCACTCCTTGTGTTACCCATAGTGCCTTGCATCTCCCAACATGCAATGGGATAAGTGAAAACGTTTATAAACCGACTCCTATGAGACTTTTAACGTAGTTAACTCCGGATTTTTACTGGACTGTGTCAAGAGAAACATCATGCCGACTTTACTCCTTATACATATATCTATATCATGTGTACATGCTATATCTTCTGTCTATTTACAAGGGTATTGCATGAGAGAAGACATTCCATATATTAAGGGGATTCAAAACACCTTCTAGTATTTAGCTTCTTACCATCTTACAGTACAAGACATTCCATTCACACTCATATCTAATACAATAGAACATATGGTGAAACCAGAAAATGGGGCAAATTGAGACTGCAGCATCAAGCATCTCTATCCATGTGTCGCATATCTCTTCATGTGCATCATAAGACATACTTTCACTCGTAACAATACATACACAATTTTATAGTTTCAAAACTGCTGGTTCTTACGTTTTGGTAACTTACTACAATGTAATAGACTAGAAGACATTTCAATACATTGATAAAAAGAAGGCTCTGCACCTAAGGCATTGTCCCTCCCCAAAAAAACACAGAATGCCCATGTGAGAAGCGTGCATCTAGACGTTAACCCTATACAATGACACTGAAGCATCAGTACACTCTTCATAATGCCAATGCATTGACATAGGTTTGGAATGGTTTTGAAGCTCCAGTGCATTATGCTTTAAGTTACACCAATACATGCTATCTAGATTTAAAAAATAACATACTACATTGTGCTCTTATATAGACCTTACATGTGTAAATATACAGCTTTGGTGACTTGTGAATATATACATATACATCTCTAATACACAGTTAAGTCAATCTACTTTGGAGTGCATTTGTAACATGAAGATTTCTAGGTTTGAAGAAACTGAGTGGACAAATTTTACAGTGCCTTCATCAAACATAGCCATCCAAAGTTAGGGGGGAAATTTTGATATATACATAGTAGTGTCAAGTACAGATGGTATCCTTGTCAAGACCTGACCAATTTCTTTACATACAAAGAAGTTGTTTCTTAAACTTGGAGACCAATTTTCCACCATCAACTCACAAGTAAGAAACATTGCTGAAATGCATCACTTTCAATTCCTTGGATTTAAATCCTTTGTCAATAAATATTCAGTTTAATCAAAACTTAAATTCAGAGTACAAAAAGGTTTGGTATAACTGCTATAAAAAATAAGAACAGAGAATCTGTATAATTTATTACCATGGGGATGGGAATTTGAACTCTTTAGAATCTTTCAAAAGATTCCCACAAAAACTACCTAACCTTTCCTAGTACAACAACTTTTACTCCGAAACTATTCATAAACACCTTTAATAGAATAGGCTGAGTGATATGTTGGCAAAGTTACTCTCCTAGTAACAGTGTCATAGTGGTTTATCTAAAACACATACTCCCGCGTAGCTGCGCCCTGTCGCCATGCACGTGGTAAGCATGGTCCATGTGTCCGTGCGGGGGTTGTAGCACTCTACCGACGCCAGATTGGACGATCCGTCGTCGCCCCCTACCACGTAAAGAAGGCCATTTACAGCACACACACCTGGTCAAAGAGAGACGGCATCAAATAGGTTAACTTTCAAATTACTAACATCAACTACAGTGTACTAACAATCAAAATGATTTGCCTGTTAACATTTTAGAAGACCTTCTGCTTCCTTCCTCAGAGCAATCATGTCCAGTTCTACTTCCCGCTGCTAGGTGGTGCTGCAGTGAGAAGAATGCTATCCCAAACGCGACTAAACCTGTATCCCCCTCATCATGGTTCATGACCTGAGTTGAATTAGTCACGTTTCGGACTGCACTCTTCTTACCTGCGCACCAACTAGCAGTGGGAAGTAGAAACAGACATTAGTACTGGACAGATATAAGATACTGAATGGGATAAACAAAAAATACAAGTATGTACCTGCATTTCTTCTGCAGAGACTCATGTCTCCCACCTGGCTCCAGCAGTTTGTCTCTGGGTTGTAGACTTCCACACTTTTTCGAACTAGAGGCCCGTCATGTCCACCAACAGCATACAAGAGACCATCCACCACACCCACACCTAGGGTATACCACATGTAACAGTCTAAAACTGGAATATCTTCAAATAAATGTGAAAGCCTAAGAAACTGGCTTCAACAAAAGAGCGATAAGAATATGTAGAAAAAATTGCTCAATCAAATAACAGTATCAATAGTTAGATTTTGAATATCACCTTGCTGTGGGAAATGTAGCATTTGCTCACTATCAGCTATCAGAAAAGCATTATGCATTGTCTGAAATGTTATGCTTTGAGTTTGACTTGATTTACCTTAAGTTTATCTTTAAGAAAGACTGGCTTTCAATTCACAGTTTCTGTGACTCTTCAAGTATTTCTAGTGGTTTTAATTTTTTTATTATTCACAGTTTTCACTTCAACCTCTTCTGAAAATTTCTCATCCCAAACTTAAATGCACTGACAGAATATTATGTAGAACTCACATATATCACATATCAGTGAACTTACCTGCTCCACTTCTTCTTGTGCTCATGTCAGCTACAGGTTTCCACTCATTCAAGGCAGGGTTGTAACATTCCACCGAGCTTAGACATTGTCTGGACGATCCGTCATACCCTCCTACTGCATACAGCAAACCTGAGGCAAACAGTGCACACAACTGTCATACCTTTGTTTGTTTGTTTGTTTGTTGGCATAACTGGTAAACCATCCTAAGGCATAGCATGCCAGTTTTGTACAGTAAGTACAAGCTGAGTAAGATCAAACTCCACTTACAGTGGGAAGGACCCCTACTCTTAATAATAATGAGTCTTACTCTTATTGATAATGTGGTGGGTTCTTTAACATGCTGAATATGTGGCTCTTTTTAAACACAGAACCTCCGCTTTATGTCCCATCCGAGAGGATGACTCTAACTAAAGCTAAGTACTCATTTTCACCTGAGTCAAGTGGTGAAATAGGTGTAAATTGCCTTTCCCATGGAATTGGAACCCAGAATTAGATTCTGAGTCAACAACCCTAACTACAAGGTGGTTCACTAGTTAGTTATGGAAACAAACAAAATCTGCAATAATCAAAATGACAGCGATCTGTACAATTAACTGAGAAACTCACCATTGACCACTCCCACCCCTACACTGCTTCTTCTGGTACTCATGCAGGCAATGGGCCTCCACTCATTGGTCCTCTGGTCAAAATACTCTGCTGTGTTCAACCCTAGAGAAACAAACAATACACATTTAACCACGATCTTACAAACAAACAAATATTACAACAACTGCAATCACTTTAAACCTCATTTTACTATTATAGTATAAGTTTACCACAAAAAAGAGGATTTTAAAGGCCCCATAGACACCAAGAAAACTTGCCTGATGATCCATCAAACCCTCCCACAGCGTAGATGTACTCGTTCAGTACGGCAGTCCCGAGGGTACTGCGTCTTGCCTCCATGCTCTGTACAGATGACCAGATGTCCTTGCTTGGGTCGTACACGTCAACGGTCCGGACTCGTAACGATCCGTTAAAGCCTCCGACAGCATATATTAGTCCGTTCATAACTACCACCCCTGGATGCACATAAAGGGGAGAAACAATTGTCAACTGATCGTATTTTCATTCACTAAATAAATCATCACAATTCTTTATATCATTATTATTAAACAAAGTCAATATCTATGGCAAAAATATGGGGAACATGACTGTATGTGTAAATGAGTTAAATATACTGTCTTACATATTGATATCATAGTGCATCTGTTATATGTCTGCCTCAATGTGAAATACTGTAAGTTCATATAAGTATGCAGCACTTAAAATTTTGCAGGACTGAAAATCAAGAGTTTGAATTCACAGTTAACACAACCATAGTAACTACACAAATGCAAGACAGACTCACTGTGTGACAGAGTGATCTACAACATGTAATAAACGCAGTGAAAATTTCAAAATTTACAATAACAACTTTAGGCAAGCTTTTGAAGATGAAACATCTGAAACAAACATTGGCAAGTGGCATGATGCACCGCTCTTTTAATGTTTAGTACATGTATACACCGAAGTAGCTGTTTGGCTGCAAGTTCTCTTCGTTCCGGGGTTCTGAAGCATTGTATGTGGATGTATCTACCTGCTCGACATCTTCTTGTAGTCATCTCTGCTACCTGGTACCAACGCTCCTCTTTAAAATCGAAGCACTCCACACTCCGGATAGCTTTGGGTGCCTGTCCCCCAACTACAAACATCACCTGTAATCATGGCAGGAGGATCACATCAGATCAAACTAAAAACAGTGCAGATGAGATGAACAAATTAATGACACTTTTATGTGGCAACTGCAAAGCCTACCAATTTTAAAAATATTGTATTTCAAAACTAGGCACTCTTTTTCACCCAAGTGAGAAAATTTCTGTATATTGCCTTTCCCATGGGCCTAACATAGGAACCTACTAGAGATTCGAACTCAGAAACTTTAGAGTCTAAGTCAACAACCCTAACCACATGGCCAAAGTTTGACAGTTTGACAAGACCAAGCCACACTGACCTTTGGAAGTCCTATAGGTGTTCTTGGCCTTGTTCTGGGTGTTTTTAGCAGAGATCTCTGTTCACTAGCCAATAAATGATACTTCATTGCTTCGATTAGGTAATCTTTGCACGCGTTGTTACATTTGACGAGAGGCTCTTCTTCAACACGGGATACCAGAAACTCTCGGGACATGAGCGGGAGGCGGACGTGTTCCATAAGACGCGGCATGAAGTCCTGTCGGTCGTTAATGTTGTGTGATACCCACGCCACCACCGCTTCAAATACCTTCGTTGAAAGGACATATGTAAGTCCAAATGACAACAATAAAGATGTACAATACTTGCTTCTTCAGAATCTATACTTGATTAAAATCATAAACTCATGTAAGGATATGTTTTATGGACGGCTAGAAATGAAATAAGGAGAAAGACAGAAATGAATATATTTACAGTACCTTTTCCTCTGAGGGAACTGTTAGCCGGTCACTGGCGATCAGATTGCACACCGCATTGATGCTCAGGTTCAGAAACTCCTCCCCTACACATGGAAATAGCAGAAAACCATTTTCACAATTACGGGTGGAACATAGTGACGTAAATGCTATCCCTCTGCACAATTCCTAACTTTCAGCCCGCTAGGATAGCCATTTGGCACCACATTTGTATTGATTATGGGTTAAGGCAGCAAGGAGAGGGTTAAAGCAAATGATAAATTGCATTATTTTCACAGTCTGGATTTGAAATGTAAGACTTGATGGGGACAAGTAGAAAAAACAATGCCCATGCCTCTGAGGTGTTGCCAAAAATTACCTTGCACAACTTCAGCAAAGTGTTGTTCTATATAGGTGTGAGCGTAGTTGTGTAGGTCTGCACAGGAATGGAGGTCGGCGAAGGCGCGGATCCCCAGACAGTTGGTGGGATGGAGCTGGGATTGGAGGAAATCGCAGCACGCATCTCGGACATCCGTCAACTGGAGAAGGTTTGCCGCGGGGAGTAGCGCCTGTCAAGTACAAGGACAAAGGTACAGTAAGTCTTGTGATACAAAAGTTCTGTTACAAATCTTTAAAAATGTGGTTTTCCAAAAGGCTAAAATCTATGTGCTATGTTCTAGTAGATGCTGTCCACTCCTATATCCCATATGTTAGTCCTACCAGTAAAATGAACGTGTACATACTGTTGTATATTATCTTCTATCTTTCCTGTGAAACTTATTTGAGATCATTTTCAAAACATCTATGAACTGTAACAATACTAGTCTAGATGTACAATCCAGTGTTGTACACACACCTGCACATTTTCTTCTGTAACCTGGATTACTGAAGAGTAGACATAATCCACCAACAGGACCAGAGCTTTCCCATCCACTTCCTGCATGGTGACTCTCTCCGCGTGCGCCTCCGATAGCTCTCCCGTGAACATGGCGTGGAAGTACGAGCTACACGAGGCCAGGACCAGACGGTGCGCCGGCACCTCTACGCCGTCTGCCTCCAGGATCACGTCGCATAACTGGTTTTGTCTGGAATAAAGGACCGTACAAACGTCATGGACATGTCCCTGAAGTAATGATGTACAAGCTATCTAGGCATCAGAAGTGTTAGATTGTTATATATTTTTCCATCACATCTATTTAAAAAATGTATCAAACGTGGTACAAAAAGAATTAAGGTTTTACAAGTGAATATACCAACAAGATTTCATCTCAAAGTGTAATTCTCCACAAGCTTGCTTTACAACTACATTCCATCTGAGAGGATGACCCTAACCAAAGCTAGGTACTCATTTTCACCTGAATTGAGTGAGGAAATTGCCTTTCCCTTTGGCAAAACACTGGGCTCCACTAGGGATTTGAACCCAGAACTTTTAGATCCTAGTCAAGAATCCCTAACCACAACCTTGACACCACAGAATTTTCCCAGACTTCTATAACTTTATTCCTTTTACAATTGGTTTAAAAAGTGCTCACATACTTTCTGAGATGGTTCATGACTTCAAAAGCCTTCTGTGTGTGGCTGTGGTTCCGGTAGGCTGGGAAATCACTCATCACGCTGGCTGGAGACTCCATGATGATGTGGCTACTGTATGACTGGGAGAAAAGGTCATATACATAATTTGTACCATGTACATGTAGCGTTACCACGTTTCTCTATTTAGTATTTCAGGTGATAACAATCCATATGCACGTACGTGCCCAGGACATGGACCAGTACAGGCTAGGTGTAGGTAGACATAACAAATACCAGCACAAGTCCGATTTTACCTGCACAATTACGGGTGATTTTCGAGCCAAGAATCATATCTTATTAACGTTATGACATTTTTGATCAGCTGTGAGATTTAAACCACCTTGGCGATACGCATCACAGAATTTTAAAAGAAGCATATCGACGACATGGTCATTTCCTTAGCATTCTTTTTAGAGTAGTCTATATGGTTCAACTTTATTCACATATGTAGTTTTAGGAACTAATCCAAAATCTCGTAAACATCAAAACAAAGATCCTTCATATGAACCCTGAATGCTGGTTTGACACGAAACGTAAGTAAAACCCTGGACAGTAACCTTCTTCCCAAATATTTCCTCTTTAACAAAGTAGCTCGATGTTCAAAATATCTTAAAGATACTCACATATGCTCTGAAACGCCTCTATTTCACGAAAATATCGAATATTTTAGTCCTTTTGCTGGTTTTCTCCCGTCACCATTTCGATAGAACCTAGTGCGCATGCGTTTATTTTGGGTTAAAGGTCACAGCACTTTATAGTCATTTTGACGGCCAAAAAAGTAATAAAAATCAAATACACGGGTCAATTGTACCAATGATTGTTGATGTATTTTGTGAATGAAGTAAAAAGGGTTATAATTGGGTGTTTTTATTAGCGACCTTTGGTCTAAGCATATGTGTGTGTGTAAACAAACATGTTCCCAAAGTAGGCGTTCCCTACAAAGGTGAGAAGTGAACACCTGAGTTGAGCCATGGTAGGTGTTAAACTTGTTCTTCTCTTTCTCCTAGCTGTCCTAGGTTTATCTCACGAGGAGGGAGTAGATCTGAATGGCGAATGGACCGTAGAGAATCATTTTCAAAGCATCAAGGTTCGTGGTACGGTGCCAGGATGTGTTCACACAGATCTTATGGCCGCGGGAAAGATAGGGGACCCGTACTATCGCTTCAACGACTTAGATTACCGATGGATCGCCAAGGAAAACTGGACTTACACTCGTGAATTTGACGTACCGGAAGGAATGTTGGACTTTAATGAGTTGGTGCTGCTCTGTGAGGGATTTGATACCGTCGCGACGATTTTTGTCAACGAGAAGCTGGTCGGACGATCTGACAACATGTTTAAGAGGTACTGTCTGTTAAACTGTACTTGGTGTTGAATTAACGGTGCAATTATTGTTTAACCTACATAGCTACAGCGTTTATTTCAAATTAACTCGAATGGCGAAATTATTTTCCTGCTTTTCAGTGAGGAACTGTAAAAGAATCGATTATTTTTTTCCTCAAGTTTTGCTTCTGATGGTCAAAGTCAGATATATTGGTGTACTATTCACCAATTTTTTTTTAACAACCGAGTCAACTTGTGGCTGATATTCACATGTATCATGATAACATCGTGTAGAATGTATCTTTCATCTCTGTCTCCCCCCTCTCTCTAGCTCTCTCTCTCTCCCTCTCTCTCTCTCTCCCTCTCAGTGTCTCTCCCTCCAAGTAAACAGAATTTATTACAAAAAGTGCTCGCCTTCACATAAAATCCATCACATGATATCACAATGTAAACCGTACTTTGGTCACAAAGCAGGGTCAAATTTACTAGATGACATTTGATACCAGTTTTTGAAGGGTGCGCGCTGGCGTACTTTAGACTTAAACATGGTGTTGGTGCGCCTCTAGATCTGTTGGCGAATAAGGTCACAGCGCCCTCTATCGTTTCACTAACGAGCTACATGGAACTGCCTGTGACGCGTAAATCAAGCATTAAAGCAGATGGGCTTTTTCTATAACGTTATAGTATTACAGATTTTGTGTAGCAGAAGCCTATCCTGTTTTACCTTTGGATCATGGGCGCTGCCATGTTCATTTTTTGACGTCATGGGTCTGCCATTTTAGAACCAACAGCTGACCTATATCGACCAATCGGAGAATGGCTTGGCCCAACAAATCACTAGGGGGTTATTTGCCTGCTGCCCGATGTCACACTTAACTTTCTTCCAATTATTGCATTATCCAGGTACATGTTCGACCTCAAGTCTGTGCTCAAGTCGGGTTTGAACACCATTTCCGTCAACTTCACATCTGCTATAACGTACGCCTCGATGAAAAACGCAAGTCACTCTCAGTACATGGTGCCACCAGACTGTCCCCCTGCTGTACAGAAGGGAGAATGTCATCCCAACTTTATAAGGAAGGAACAGTGTTCCTTTAGCTGGGACTGGGGACCAGCATTCGCCACACAGGTACACTGTTTGAATGGGACCCTATATTTCTTTCATCATTAACGTTATCAGTTGTCTGAAAATTTAGACAGAAATTGTTTTGGAAGACTTTCTAAATTCTTATGCTTGCAATGGTATTTTGTAAACATTTTTCTTAACAATTTCGAGCCATTTCGATACACATGCCCTACCTGTAAAGAAGTTAAGGCCAGCCAACAACAATATTGTATCAATACTCTTACAGTATACGTAGACACCTTGTTCTGTGTTCTGTCTTATAATATACGTTAGTATTTGGTCACTTGTAATTAGTCTTTGGGCATGAATTTGCATGAAAGATTATCAGAATTATCATTATGATTTCATTAGGGTATCTGGAAGAACATCAGTGTCCAGGGTTACGACAGTTCCGTCATCAGAGATGTCTTGATCACAACGAGGAAAGGAGACGGCCGCTCTGTCTCTTGGCAAGTTGACGTCAATGTCTTCATGGACGTCGCCCGAACAACCACCGGTACCCCTCTCATTGGACTGATCAACGCACAGCTAGACGGGTTCCAAACTACTGTCAACAAGACCGTTACGCTATCTGCTCCAAAGGATAGTGTAACGCTTACGATGAACATCAGTTCAGACATCAGCGTTGGGAAGTGGTGGCCTGTAGGGTATGGCAGACAGATGCTTTACAACTTGACGGTGTCTTTCGTCAACAAAGGTTTGTTTATTACCATTGGCGAGATGATTATGCTTGTGGTTTAACAGCACAGCCCAAGAAGCCATATTGATGGATTTCTATGGTGTTATGTGTATACATTTTGTAGGTGTCGACAAAACAATGAACAAGTTTATCTGCCTCCTAGAACCTAGCGCCTTTGTATGGCACTGCAGGGGAACGTCCTGTTTTAGTATCTCATGTTCTGAACATTCTATTTATGTAGCAGGTAGCTCATGGGCTTGGGAATAAGTGGTGTAGGTTTTGACCCCCAGTTCATGGAACTGCTGGCAAGCTTTACCACGCAGAAATCTTAAAACTAATTTCAGATCATTGTTTGTAGAATTCGGAGAAGGACCGAGTAAAACTGTGAGGTTCGGTTTCCGTACGGTGGAACTTGTGCAAGAGGAAATACCAGGCTCCCCGGGTCTCAGTTTCTACTTCAAAATCAACGACGTGCCAATATTCATGAAGGGCTCAAACTGGATTCCAGCTGACGCTTTCAAAGTTAGTGCTGTTCGTCTTCATTCATTATTGTTCAAAAATTAAAGTTTTCCGTTATGTTGCATTTTATCTGCAAAATAATAAAAATTCTATACATTTGTTGGCTTAATTGGCGATGTTGTGTTGATGACAGATCATTAAACTATTTTGTATGGCAATCCTTTGTACTAGATATTGTCAACGAAGTCGTGCACTTATGTTCGTTTTTATTTGAGCAGTCATAAGAATGTTTTTTTTAATTTTTCGAATCTTTCTTTCTCTAATTCAGAATCGCATCACCACAGAGTATACCAGAAACCTGCTACAGTCTGCCGTTGATGCCAACATGAACACCCTGCGAGTGTGGGGCGGAGGGATATACGAACACGAGGATGTGTACGACATCGCTGATGAACTTGGCATCATGATATGGCAGGACTTCATGTTCGCTTGCGCCATGTACCCTACAGATGACGAATTCCTTGGCAACGTACGCGAAGAGATACAACAACAGGTTTTCCGAATCGGTAACCATCCTTCCGTCATAGCCTGGAGTGGCAACAACGAAAACGAAGCAGCCCTTGCCACAAACTGGTATGGCACCGACAACTCCTCTTCGCTCAATTACACCTTTCGTGCAGACTACGTGAAATTGTACATTGATGTCATCAAGGCAGAGGTCACGTCTCTGGACCAATCACGTCCTTTCATCAGTTCAAGTCCGTCCAATGGGAAAGAGACTGAGATGGAGCATTGGGTGGCATACAATCCTTACGATAATCACTACGGGGATGTTCATTATTACAACTATCCGGCTGACTGCTGGGATTGGACCAAGTTTCCTAAGACACGATTCGCTTCTGAGTATGGCTTCCAATCATGGCCCTCCTTTCATACATTGAAGAAGGCCTCAAAGGAAGAGGACTGGACATTGAACAGCGCCTTCAACATTCACAGGCAACACCATGGGGATGGCAATGCTCAGATGATGAACCAAGCAAAGTTTCATTTTGCCTTACCAACCGGCGGTGATCCGTTACAACAATACAAGGACTTCATTTACCTGTCGCAGGTATTGATGATAGTTTACACCTCTAAACCAAGCTACTACTACCCGAAAAAGAATACACGATGTGGCTTTCCTCACCATACGCGCAGTTGGCGCGCACGTGGTTTGTATAACGATACTCACAGTAGTTGAACGTGCTGTCTGAGGCAAAAGATATAGTAAAGTCTAACAGCTCGAGACGGTAAAACTTTGAAAATTCTGATATCGTATGCTCCACATAACGTCTTACGTCACACCACACTTATCAAGAAGAAAGTAGATAGTAATTGATCTACGTTACACCACACTTATAAAGACGAAAGTAGATAGTAAGAAAATAAAGAAGACATTGTGCTCTTTTAATTCGCAGGTCGCACAAGCCATGTGCATCAAGACGGAAAGCGAGTTCTACCGGAGAAGCCGAAGCGAAATTGTGAATGGAATGGGCCACACCATGGGGGCTCTGTACTGGCAACTCAATGACATATGGCAGGGGCCAACCTGGTCATCATTGGAATATGGTGCGTCAATAGATTCATTTGATTAATGTGTTGGCAAGTATAGATGTTGGTGCTCTAGATGCATATATCATAATTGTACCGTTTTATTTGATGCATTACAAGCTGAACGCAGTTGCAACAAGCACTCAAAACAGAGGAAAATGGAGCAACTTAGAGGGAGGATTTATTTACATTGCTGTCCCTGGTGCTGAATTGCATTCTGACTGACACTGCTGCCCCTGGTGTTGAACAGCATTCACACTGACACTGACACTGCTGTCCCTGGTACTGAACAGCATTCACACTGCCACTGACACAGCTGTCACTGGTGCTTAAGTATTCATTATTGCACTACTCTTTTTTTACCAACCAGGAGGGAGGTGGAAAATGCTCCACTACTACGCTGCCAAGTTCTTTGCCCCGGTCATGACTGTCATCTTCGAGGACAAAGAACAGCTGAAGGTGTATGTCGTGTCAGACCTGGCCATCAAACAAAACCAAGTGACCTTACAGGTACTTTAAAAGAATTTCTTTTATCCCCGGTAGAATACTTGTGTAATATAACGTGAAATAGCCTGAGTCAGAAATTACAAAACCCATTTACTTGATGCTGGATGTTTGCAGTTCTTATTTTATTTGTGCAAAACTTGCAGAGTAGAATGTGCGAATACCAATTGCTCTCTCAGGTAGTGTGTCATTGTTTCATCATTACTTTTATCTATGTTTTTCAGGTGCAACTCTGGGCGTGGTCAAGCTTTACGCCTCTCCAAAACTGGACCGCAACCTTTGACATGGAAGCAAGCTCCGCAAAGATGGTCTTTAACGAGGCTACCGCTCAGCTCCTCAAGAGTGGAAAATGTGCCGCACGAGAGAACTGTTACTTCACCAGCACTGTATACCTAAACAAGACTCGGTTATTCGGCCCAGTCAATGCGCATTTTCTGACGCCTTTTCAGTCAGCAAACGGGCTAAAGAAGGCTGAGATAACAGTTTCTAACGTCACAATTCTCCCTGGCCCATCCAAGGCAAGAGCTGCCACTACCTTGCAGCTGGAGTTGAAGACCACGGCGACGGCACCGTTTGTTTGGCTGGATGCCGGAGACGTGGAGGGAAGGTTCTCAGATAACGGTTTCCTAATGAACGTGGAGAGGCTCACTCTTGAGTTTTATGCACGCAATAGCGTAACAGTTGCGATGTTTCAGAACGAAGTGACTGTGCAGTCGCTAATGGACATTTACAGAAATAGTGTGTAAGGGCTACTATGAGGCTAGTCATCAATACAATGTTGCTTTACTGGCCAATAATCATTGTTTACTTGTTGAGGGTTTTTAGATTAAATCGTGTCTAATCTGCTCTGAATTTGAAGATTTGTGCTCTTGGTGTAAAATGTTTTCTAGGTGTAAAATTATGATTATTTTTTTTGCCTGCGTCCAAAAATAAACCAAAATTGTTGTATTGTCTTAGCTACGAAGGCCAACAACAACAACATTTTATCGTTTCGGCAAACCATTTTGGCGAAATTAGTGTTTTCCTGGTTTTGCACCGTAAAGGCAAAATGTTGGTCTTGTAACTACATGTGGCCAATAGCACATGCACCAGTACCAGTAATGTTGACACCTCCACGGATAGTTTCATAAATTTTACTTGTAGACTAGATATTAGAGATTATGCTGGGCACGTGCACAGTAGATATAACATAAAGACAAAGGCATACAGATGTGAGTAGTGCACATTACACATGTTTATTTGCCTCACCAACGCATAAGCATTCAAACTAAGATATAGAGTGTTGGGAGATGAACATTACTCTCTGAATGTCTGAAGTTCTGTAATTCTGTAACACTACAGAAGAGAAAGCTGTTAGCTGTTACGGGCTAAATGTTGAACCTGGTGCGGAAACAAACTTGTACTGAAATACAATAGGCTTTCCTTACACGTTTAGTGGACGTCGTTAGCGGATATCTTATGGCGAAGTACTAAGACTGGAGACTAAAATGAAACTTGACGAGTTGAATGACAATTCTCAATGTTTAACAGTAGCTCTTCACTAATTATAAGCCACGTAACATGCATGGTTTACTTCATAAGGTGTTGTATCAAGGATAATAAAGGCAATACAATGATTGATCCTACTCAGCGGTCACTACATAGGACTTGCGTCCGTCCGAAATTCTCTAGTGATGCATGATGGTTTGCTGACCTCCCCTTTTATGGTAGTAGCCACAGCTGTGTAGACAATGATAATAAAATAATTAATTAGTAGGTGATATATGGAAGGGCATAGGAAACTTCGAGTTTATTAACAGGGGAAGAAACTATGAAGCCGTTTTACACTTGCTCTGTTAAAAAGCTTGCTGTAGCTAGTTTCATGCAACTGTTTGTCACCTTAAAAGTTACCACAAAATACTTTGTTTTCTCCCAAAAGAAAGACATGACACCTTTGCTCAGTTTGATAGGGAGGGTAGGGAAACGTGCAATGAACAACCCATGGTAAAGAACAAACTGAGAAACAAGGTAGATCTAATGATATGCCCGCGTTACTTCCCGCCACTGAGGAGTATAAAACACATTGTGACCTGTCAAAAGCTGTTGACCTCGGTCCTGTATCAGGGATTTCCTCTGAGCTTGGCGAGGAGCAGGCTTTCGTAGTTTTCATCCGCCTTCTTCAGCTGGAAAGCATCTGCAAAACAATATTGGATACCTTTTGCCGTGAATCCATTTGCCTTGCATATAAAATAACATTGAAGGGTTCAAGTATCTTCTATGATACGACGATGCTTGTTTCCTGTGTCGTTAAGTTCAGTCTGACATGTAGTGTTTTTGTACCTGCTGCAACATCTCGAGGGTAGCGTTTTTCTACTCCGAGGAGGCACTCGATACGTCCATTGCATCCTTTGCCGTTTCCATGGCCTTGGGCAGCGGCATCGTCCAAGACAATGGTCATCAACACCAACAGCAGGAGCAGGCTTTTCTGGTATCCCCTCATTCTTTCGTCTCTGAATGCCTGACAAGACTCCCTGGTTATCACTAGCTCCACAAGATGTGGCTATAAACATGTAGACGTGGAACCTGGCGCAAATCTTTTATTTGTTTGCTATGCTTTGATGTGCCTACGCATCCGGGATCCGGGAGAAGTTCCTGTTTTCAAAGTACAGTAGGATCCGCATATCTGTTTATCCCATTTGTCAGCGAATTTTATACAATTTCAATATGACACATAGTGATCAGAACATTTTAACAGTGAAGAATGATTCATCAGAAGACGTCAGTAAGTCTGGCAATGTCCATGGCATCTATAACAGACTTCCAAGTTAATGCGGCACAGGGGTTGTGTAAGGACACTGTCCTCTAAGACAATATGTCCTTGGAAGTTACTGAGGCCTTCCATTGTTGAAAGTCTGCTCTATATTGAATCAGGAGTTTCTGCTCACTGTCCATCCATCCATCCATCCATCCATCCATCCATCCATCCATCCATCCATCCATCCATCCATCCATCCATCCATCCATCCATCCATCCATCCATCCATCCATCCATCCATCCATCCATCCATCCATCCATCCATCCATCCATCCATCCATCCATCCATCCATCCATCCATCCATCCATCCATCCATCCATCCATCCATCCATCCATCCATCCAGTAGGAATTTACCACTATTACATTGTGGCGTTTTCTCATGAATCGTTTAAATAAGGAAAGAAAACCAGGCTGTCAAAAAAACAAACAAAAACGTTTAATACTGTAACATTCTTTCACCCTAACATCTGCTTGAAGGTCTACCATGACCTCTGACCTGTCATATGACAACAAACATGGCGCAGACGGGTAGCATGTTCGCTGCCACAGCGGCTAAAATAAGCTTACTTTTCCTCATTCTTCCCAACCTTTCGTACCAAGACATCGGTACGATAGACTTGAATGGTGTATGGTTAGCTAGCAATGGTGCTGGTGACATTAACGTGAACGGTACGGTACCAGGGTGCATCCATACCGATCTGATGACCGCGGGAAAAATCGGAGACCCGTATTTCCGTTTTAACGATGTCGAATACAGGTGGGTCGCCAAGGAAAACTGGAGCTACTCTCGCCAGTTTAGCGTCGCAGAACAGCTGCTGAAACACACGGAGGTCGTGCTGGTCTGTGAGGGTCTGGATACCGTGGCTACAATCACTGTCAACGGGCACAACGTCGGCCAATCAAATAACATGTTCAGAAGGTACGTAGTACCTAGCCGTGGCGACTCTTGATTCCGGGCCTATATTATAGCCCTCATAATATAGGCCCGGAATCAAGAGTCGCCACGGCTACGTAGTACCAAGCCATGATGTCTGCAGCTTGCCTATAGGTTAATGTATAATGATATCATGTTTCGTATCCTTTGTTTTCTAGAGCAAAACTTCAATAGTCCTTGACTCGAGGTATAGACTTGTAAAGCATGCCAAAAGTAGAGCACCAAGTTTTCACATAAATTAATAATCAATTTTTATTATCTTGAAAGTTCATCTGTGTTGGTAGAAGACATTATGAACAAGTTTAAACTGTAATTTCCAACACAAGGAATTGGACATAAAATTGGACATAAAATCAATTTTTATGTTTTCTAGATGATACTAAATACCAGGAAATTAAGTTTCATTTAAGTGACTTCAGTGTAATTATGCTTCTTTCGATAATGTGTGAAAACTGCATGTCTCTTTCAGTCCTAGAAATGTTTTATATCAAGACAGGTGTGCAGGTTATACCTGTGCTATTGTCTAGACAGGTGTGTTAGCTCTAGCTCAAACCAATAACAAGCCTTTGCCCTACAGCAAATAGTAATTTGTTGACATTTTACACATATGCAAATATGTAGGGGTTATTGGCCTGCAATAGACATTGGGGCCATTGGCCTGCTCTTAGGGTTGGTGACCTATTTTGGGGTACATAGGCCTTTTCTTATCTCGTATTCCCACTTTAATACATGTTTAGTCATAGCTTACAATACTTTTGGTTGGATGTTTTTTTGCATCATTACTATGATGGATTTCCAAAATGTTGTTATATACAGTTAGATATTTAATTCAGATATCACCATAGCAATTGAGCAGATAGCTTGAATGTGGGACAAGCAAATATTTGACATGGTATCTAAAATCACATGATAATGACACCTTTGGCCTGGACTGTAATTAGGGTAGTTTGCTTAACTTAAAGTGAGTAAACTGGTTTATTGCCAAATGGCTGATGCATCACTGTAAGTGTGACAAATATACTGTAGTGTCATGCATGACAGGAAGTGTGAAGATCATATGACTAGCTGACCTAGTATCTTAAAATACCATCACTGTACAACAGCCCTGGGCTCGATTACTGTAAATTCACTTACATTTGTACTATACATTGACTGCACTCAAATTTTCACTAGTCATGCACACTGAGGTTTGTTTTCTGTTTATCTGTGTGGCCGTGTGTTGCTTGTGTTTCCTTAATAATTAGTTATTTCCACATGCTAAATATGTCAGAACACTGACAGGTAGTTAGGTCAAAGGTCCCAGAAAAGGTTATCTCATTTCTTGTCTTCAATTTCCTGCTATATGCAGGTCTGTTGCCTTGTGGGAGACAGTGGGAAAATACAGAGACAGACTGACTTATCGAGAAATTTGCAATAATGAATGAAACAAAAACTTTAAAAAATGTTTCAAAGATGCACGGTTTCTTCTTTCCCTTTTTTTGCTTTAGGTACACATTTGACATCAAGTCTGTGCTCCAGGCTGGGGTGAACACCATCCAAGTTACTTTCCAGTCGGCCATCAAGTATGCAGCTGTGAAGAACATGAGTCATGCTGAGTACATGGTGCCACCAGACTGTCCCCCTGCTGTACAGAAGGGAGAATGTCATCCCAACTTTATAAGGAAGGAACAGTGTTCCTTTAGCTGGGACTGGGGACCAGCATTCGCCACACAGGTATGGAATACCGTGTTCCCATTTTAACCTTCTCCCTGCTGCCTAACATGGTAACCAATATAAATTTGGTGCCAAATGGCTACATGCAGGGCTAGAAGTACCACCTGCAGGCTAAGTTAGTGCCTGACATTGGAGTTACATTGTGCAGGTATTTCTGATGTCAACCTGCACCTAACCTACTGTGGACTTCTGTTTTCTGTTTGTTACCACTCAGAAAGAAAGAATAGAAATAGTTTTTTTAACAGTTTTTAAACAGTTTCAAAAT
Organism: Branchiostoma floridae x Branchiostoma japonicum; assembly: GCA_013266295.2. Taxonomy (NCBI): domain Eukaryota; kingdom Metazoa; phylum Chordata; class Leptocardii; order Amphioxiformes; family Branchiostomatidae; genus Branchiostoma; species Branchiostoma floridae x Branchiostoma japonicum. The sequence goes on along the minus strand of CM023837.1, from coordinate 4,096,394 downwards.
TCATAAAATCTACTTTTCCAACAGGTAAAGTTTGTTAAAAGTATTGAAACATGATAGCAACTGGAAATACATGGCATGATTTCAGGTGTCTTTGACTACGTAGCTATCATAATGTAGGTATCACATTCTAACATGTATTATAATTCCTTCTTCAGGGAATCTGGAAGAACATCAGCATACAGGCATATGACAGTGCAGTGATCAGAGATGTACATGTCACACCAAAGAAAGGCGATGGGAAGACAACACTCTGGCTGATCGAAGTCACAGTTTACATGGACGTCGCGAAAGCAGCAAAAGCACCTGTGACTGGTCTAGTCAGTGCACAGCTACAGGGTTTCCCAACCCTGTTTGTCAAAGACAATGTCAAGTTGAAGTCTCCAAATGACCATCTCACTCTAACGTTGAATGTGAGCTCACAATTTAAAGTAGAAAGCTGGTGGCCAGCAGGGTATGGTAAACAGATGTTATACAAAGTGGGAGTGACCTTTGTGAGTACAGGTAAGAACTGTAATGTGTGTAAATCTAAGAGAAAAATGGTTTGATAATAGACTTTATTTAAAGGATATTACTTAGCTATCACTGATCATATTTGTTGTTTTACCCTCGAGTGAGTGTTGTTCTTGACATACTAGTATGTGTCTGTGTGTTTGTGAACTATGTGAAGGGATGAAGTCTGCCATCTCTGATTGCCTTGTTGTTTTCTTGTTGAAAGTATTCAAGTGAAAGCTCACCTTAATTATAAACTGCTGACTGTACAATTTAGGACTTCATTATGAATGTATGATTGAAAAAGCATGATGCATACAATCTTTTATAGTGTGACTTCAGTGAATTACAGGGAAACTTCATCTTTAATGTACATTTTCCCCCAGGAACTGGTGAAGTTTCAGCAAAGTTAGTGAAGCTTGGACTGCGCACTGTCGAACTTATCCAAGAGCCCATCAAAGGATCCTCTGGTCTAAGTTTCTACTTCAAGATCAACGATGTACCAATCTTCTTGAAAGGATCCAACTGGATCCCTGCAGATGCCTTCAAGGTTTGAGTTCCTCTGTCTCTAGTTTCCTTCCTCATGACCGTTATGACTTGGTATTATATGCTTTGCCATATGGGTCAAATTTGGTGGACCCAGAGGACAGAGTTTTGAACCCTGCTTGGGCATGGTTGGAAGGGGTTGCATTTGTTCTTTCAGATGTAGATGTAAAGCCAGCAGCCCTGTGTATGGCAAATCTCCTCACGTAAAAGAACCAAACACATTAAATTTTATAGAAAAGAGTAGGGTTGATCTGGTGTGCTTGGCTGAAAACTTGAGCCATAGTAAAGCCACATTGCATTTAACCACTTAGCTACTTGAAAAAGCATCATGGCTTCACCTCAATTGAGGATGACTTTACTAGCCTGGTTGGTCACTTCTCTCATTTATGATACATGTATATATATATGTGTAAAGAAATATATTTCCAAGCAAGTAGTTTCTTTATTCAAATAACAAGGTTAACCTTATAACAGCTTCATTTTTCCTATCACTGATTTTTTTACAGAATCGCATCACCACAGAGTATACCAGAAACCTGTTACAGTCTGCCGTTGATGCCAACATGAACACCCTGCGAGTGTGGGGCGGAGGGATATACGAGCACGAGGATGTGTACGACATCGCTGATGAACTTGGCATCATGATATGGCAGGACTTCATGTTCGCTTGTGCCATGTACCCTACAGACGACGACTTTCTTGACAATGTACGTGAAGAGATACAACAACAGGTTTTACAAATCGGTAACCATCCTTCCGTCATAGCTTGGAGTGGCAACAACGAAAACGAAGCTGCCCTTGCAGCAAACTGGTATGGCACCGACAACACGACACAACTTCATGCACTCTATCGCGAAGACTACGTGAAGATGTACGTTAATGTTACCATGGCAACGGTGTGGTCCCTCGACAAATCACGTCCCAACATCACTTCAAGTCCGTCCAATGGCAAAGAGACAGAAAAGGAAAACTGGGTTGCTAAAAATCCTTACGATAGTCACTATGGTGATGTCCACTACTACAACTACAAAGACGACTGCTGGGATTGGACGAAGTTTCCAAAGACTAGGTTTGCTTCAGAATATGGCTTCCAATCGTGGCCTTCGTATAGTACGCTGAAGAAGGTGTCGACTGCGGATGACTGGACACTTGACAGTGACTTTAATGACCACAGACAACACCACCAAGATGGCAACACTCAGATGTTGGACCAGGCAAAGTTTCATTTTGCTTTGCCGTCCGGAGATGACCCAGTACAACGGTATGAGGACAACATTTACTTGTCACAGGTACAGGAAGAATCATCCTTGTTTATTCTGCACTTTTACCTCTAATTTATTAGTTGTATAGACACAGGAGCTCAGGGTAGATTTATATTAAGAAGAAATAATCTTTTGATGGTGCATTTTATAATTCAAAATGATGTGGGGCATTATGTTGTTTGCACAAGTAGGTAGGAAGGTTGGAGTCATATTTGTACTGACTATGTCTGTTCATTTTGCAGGTTGTCCAAGCTATGTGCATCAAGACTCAGACAGAATTCTACCGCAGGAGTAGGAGTGAGATCATCAATGGTGAGGGTCACACCATGGGCGCTCTGTACTGGCAACTCAACGACATATGGCAGGGGCCAACCTGGTCATCATTGGAATATGGTAAGTGAAGAGAAAGTTATCGGTTGCTAAACCCTTAGGTACCATCGGAGACATAACCCTTTTGCTAACAATCAGATACTGCTGTCCCTAGCACTGAACAGCATTCACACTGACACTGTTACTCTTGATACTGAACAGCATCCACACTGACACTGCTGACCTGGTGCTGAACAGCATTCACACTGACACTGCTGTTCTGGTGCTGAACAGCATTCACAGTGACACTGATATTCTTGATACTGAATAGCATTCATACTGATAGTGCTGTCCCTGGTGCTGAATAGCATTCTGTCACTGGTGCTAAAGTCTACATATTTGCACTGCTGAATGCAACATTTTTTACCAACCAGGAGGGAGGTGGAAAATGCTCCACTACTACGCTGCTAAGTTCTTTGCCCCAGTCATGACTGTCATCTTCGAGGACAAAGACCAGCTGAAGGTGTATGTTGTGTCAGACTTGACCACCAAACTAAGCCAAATTACCTTGCAGGTAAGTCCGAGCCTCAAATAAGAATTATAAACAAATAGGGTTAGTCCTACAGTTACTTGGAGGGGTTGGTATCGGTTCAGTTTCATTTTTTCTAACACTCAGACACAGTGTGACAATTACGTGGTCTAAAGTATACCTGTTACAACTTACAATGCAGGGTTGGAATGATCCACAATTTAATGTTTTGGTCATATCTTTGCATAATAAGCCAGATCTACCTTATCACCATGTCTAGCGATAGTTACAGAGTTGTGATCGATGTTGTTCTGCTGTATGGCCCAGTTGTTTGCAATGCTGCTTTTTTTTGGTCCAGAGTGCCAGACTAGTTCTACACAAAATGTGTTGGTCATCTTTTGACCATAGATAAACACTTGAAATGTGATAGATGACAAACATACTAAAAGAAGTTGTTTTGAATGGAATTCTTTGGCAAAATTTTGTTCAGGACAATAGTTCAGTTTTGGCACCGAAATCTTACAATAGGGGCCTTTCAGTGTACATCCAATACATGCTTTCTTTTTTTTACAATCACACAGGTCCAAGTCTGGACATGGTCCAGCTTCAAGCCTCTCAAATCATGGACCAAGACCTTCGACAAGGAAGGCAACTCAGCCAACATGGTCTTCAACGAGACCACCGCACAGTTCTTGAAAGAGGCCACGTGCACCAAACGTGAGGCGTGCTTCATAACGTCTGTCCTGTTGGACTCCAAGGAGAAGCCATACGGTCCCACAAACAGTTATTACCTTACGCCTTTGAAGACCGCAATAGGACTTGCAAAGGTTAACATCACAGTCAGTAAGATCACATTGCTACCAGAAGCACCTAAAGCAGGGGCTGCTCCCGCTTTACAGGTAGACCTGAAGACAACAGGGCCAGCACCGTTTGTTTGGCTGGATTCTGGAGATGTAGAGGGGAGGTTTTCAGACAATGGCTTCTTGATGAATGTAGACACACTGAGCGTTCAGTTTTATCCACTTCATAGTGTGAAAGCACAAGATTTTGAGAAGGAAGTGAAGGTGCAGTCACTAATGGATATTTACAGAAAATGAAGTTACATGTCATATTATCATCATGATGATACAGGTATTAGAATCATTTGTATTATTTTGTAGCTTTTGTTCATGTCTGTACAAGAATACTTGTAACAGAAAAGATGTCCAGATTATTTTTCACCTTCTGAAGGCTGTGGTCTTCTAAAACTGTTTGATTATTAGAGTTAAGTTCACTCTATTGTTTTTCCCATACATCTGTTATTTTCAAACTAGAAGTACTTTTTTTGCAAGTCAACAATTATTGTAGTAGGTCAACTAGTTTGCTGCTCCATTATGTATTAGACAAGACTGGTTGATAGGAAAACAAACAGACAAAGAAACAACGTATTTAAGCTCTCAACTTGCCAGTGAAGGAATCATCATCAGTTAAGGAAAGATTAGAGCTTACTCAAATAAGAGGACAATAGTAAAACATAGGATAATTTTGTGACTTCTTTCATGCACTACCATAATTGTAAAACAAACCAGAGATTTGAGACTTCCGGGAAGTATTTTGGGATTTTATGACAGTCACTCCATTTCCTGTTTCTGACCTTTTGACCTGTAGCCATTCTGCCTGTCAATCTTCCCCCACCCACATGCTGTCAACCTACTCAAGTTCACCCCACTTCCTGTGTCTGACTCTTGAGTTTCCATTCTGCCTGTCAATCTTCCCCCACTCATGTGATGTCAACCTACACAAACCTACAGATCAGCCACCCAAAACAATATTTCCTTCCCAGGGAGTAACAAAACTCTGTAACAGCTGCCAAGTAAATACTGGTAAGTGCTCCTTGGTGACAGGCAAGTGTGCAGGTAGCATATTTAAGAGTGTGAAGAACAGACAAGACTCTAGTGCCTGTCATGCAGCTGCATAACATAGATGTCCACTGTCACCTTTTTATTGTTAGAGCATTTAGATTCAGAATCTATACAATTGCTAAGTGTGCATTGAAGGCAAATATTATATGCATTTTGCTATGTGTTAGGTGCCAATGAAAGTTTAACTGCTATAAGATAATCAAAATTATCTTAAAGTTTGTTATTGCTGCTACTGATTTGTTTCTTGAAGGGGTAGGAAATATATTTGATTTTGCTTTCAGCTAAAGTATGCTCACTGAGTTTTATACATAGAAAGAATTGTATCACTCCTGCTTACTAACCAGAGTGGGTGTTAAACTGTGTGCCAAGTGTTGGTTGAAATCTGGTCCATGTATGTTGCCAATACATTTCAACATATATGTCGAAGAAAAGACAAAAACAATTCAATGATGTTACTTTTTGTATAACATATCTTTTGGTGAACTACTGTATCTAGCCTATGCTAGATAAATATAGCCTATGCATTGTTCTGGAAAACGCACAATAAACAAGTGAAACTTGCAACACCTTTTAGAATGGTGATTATGTTGGTGAAACTTTAGCTCTGGAGTTAATACTACATCACACAAACGTCATGGAAAACATGGCCTTATTGACAAAATCAACCATAATGATAAGTGATTGGTATCAATTAAGACTAAAAGCTTTCAGGCCACCCTAAAACTTCTGGTGCTGTAATATGCGAAAGTTAAGTTCTTACCCTTCCAACTCCATGGGTAACTATGTGAAAGTTATTTATTTAATTGTACATCGTCGACGAAAATACCCTTATGTGGAAAAAAGCCAGCATTGAGACTGCAGAGCCTAGGAGAAAAATCCTTCATTCATTAACAGTGACACAGAAATCCGTACCTTGATGAAACCTAAAGCTCAATTCAGAACAGTTATCCACATGTAATAGGAATGGGGACCAATTTTACATTTGTATTCCTTCATAGCTATCGGACTACGCTTGTGTCGTATTAGGTTAAAGCACGACAAAGTTAATTTCCCTCGGGTTTGTAAGTAAGATCCAGAACCAATTGTATTTAGCAAATGGCAACTGCTCTGTCATGGTCCCCTACTTCCCCTACTTTAGCGGCTATATTGGATTAGAAGTTGACAGCCATGTGGCTATGTTATCCATCGATGCTTCGTTTCACTTAATTAATCTCGTGCAGTATTGCTAGTGCAGGACTGATTCCAGTAATTAGATAATCCCTATGCTTTGTATCCGTTACATTTCAAATGTAGATAAATTATCGGATCGACAGCGGGTCGATAGGTACATACGTTAAGCTGGTACAAAATAGCTTTTGTGTGTAGTCAACTGTTCGCAACAATCGTAACGACAAAGTCCGATTGGTTAAAAACAAATTGAAAACTGGTAGCCAACTTTCGCTCAGAGAGCTCTAGAGGGCTTTTGTCGGGTGGAGTTTCAATGCTTATAAACTTCTGTTGCCCGTTTTTCTGTTATTACAGCAAAGATGGTGCGTTATGTAGTTATAGGTGACTGGTGCATTGATGTACATTTGGTACATAGGGGGTCCCTTTGAGTATGCATAAGCCAAGAGCACAGCAAACGCTAGAGAAACTTATACGAGTACATCTTGAATAGAACTCATTTATATCCCGCATATTGGTCTGGCAATACATATAGACTACAAACTGTTGCAAGCATAAGGAAATATTACTACTTTATATCGATTAACAAAAGTACGTAAATAAGACATATTATATATCTACATTTTGGCAGGTTCATGTTCCCTTCAATAGAGGTGTGTATCTGGACGGACAGTCCAAGTTCTGTAAACTTGGATACCAATAATCGTAACTGCGTAAAGAACTTGGCCAGTGTAACCGGTTATGTCAGGTCGTTGACGTCTGAAAGTTGAGGTCAGCTGGCATGGCTTATTAATGTCGTTAGGGGGCGCTGCTTGTACGGCATGTCACTTTCCTGATTTTAAATTCCAAGCTGCCACAGCTGTTACGTCGCTGTGGTTGGTACTATGTTGCGTGGCGCGAAATAGTTAGCTACGCCGATCCCACTTAGAGGCATTTGCGAGTTTAGAGTCGCCGTGATGTTATGGTTTGCGTCCGCAGGCGGTTAATACTATCATAGAACCCACCCAGGCATCCCTCATTTTATAGTCAAGGAAGCGTCGGAATATCGAAAAATACTATCACTGAAATGAAGTCACAAGCTGCTTGAATGAACATCATGAACATCAGATAGTGTCGATTTGGCTTTGATTTTGCGTCTTCGACATATTTTAATGGCTTTTCTCAAACTACGTCCAGAGTTTTATACAAAGCACATACACTATGCACCTGTCCATGGTACTGAAATGGTATTTTAAGACTAACAAAGTATTTGCCACGCTCCCATGCTATACAGTTTAGCTAATTGAGAAAACTGCCTCACGATGGTACGGGAATATAGCTTGGGACAGATTAAACTGATGCAAAGATTGGGAATAATAAAGAGTTACGTACCAATTTGCTTGCACACAAATGTATGAATCTGTATCAGAGTTGCAATCGATGGGTTGAAGAATATGTATCAGCAATGGGAATTTTAACTGGTACAGAAAAGTTGTGAGATTTATAGCTTACAAGTAAGCCTCCCCAAACAAGCGTCTTTCGGGGAGATAAGCCTATTATCTGGAAAGAAAAATGTTGACTGTTTTGAGTTATTGATTGCTTTTCTAAAGTCACCAATAGTGCTCTGCCTTCCCGAAGTGCTACCTAGGCATGGATGTAGATTAAGAATTGATATGTGTATAGTGTAGAAAGGCGTGTAAAAAATGAAGCTTTCACGCTAAGGGAACGTTAAATGTTGATTCTCACAGACAACAGACACGATTTACCCTAGCTGCTTGTTTAACAGTCGACCAAAGCGAGAGATTATGAGGAATGAGTGATTGTACTGTCACCGCAGCACTTGTAAACTTCCCGTATCTGATTGAGGATCCAATTACCAGCTAGAAATGTTCTGTAGTTCCCGGGGATTCTTGAGCGGGCCCGCCATGCGCTATCGTCTCCAGGAATTCATTCATCAGCGGTCACCTAATAACTCGTCTCCTGTGAGCCTCGTAAATTGCACGGCACAGGTGCCACATGTGAACCGAGGATTTACTCTCACTTTGTTCACCAGCATTCCAAAAATGAAGATGGGGTATCAAGAGATTTAGTGTAGTCCTCCTCGGAACGAAGGCTGTCCTGTACAGTAATGTAGTCATTATATTTTTGTAAATCCCCACTATGCATGTAATTATACTAGATTGGAATGGTGTCCTTGAACGAATGCGTTGTGACATAGGTAGTCAAGGGCGAACTAGAAATAGCTCCATGCATGTTTTTTTTTACTTCCAGGTACAGAAGTATTGTTTTGAATGGCTGAGTCGTGGGTTCGTGTCTCTATCAGTCCTAATTACTTCCATTGTCTGGTGGGTGGGATGCGATTTTGACAGTTGATTGATAGGGTGGTCACGCCTGATGGTGACCTAGTACGCGGCGGGTGGCGTATGTGGAGGAATTCAGGAAGTGGTGTAATACCCGATTGAATTACATCATACATCCCCTTCACAGTTCCAATATATTCTACCTACCTACCTACCCAGTCCCTTGACCCCCTGGTCGTTGGGGGGACAAGGTAGACTTGAGGATGGAAAGCTGTTTCCAATACATTCACGATAATCCAAAACACTTCCCGAAGGTCTGTGAACTTGATCATGAAAAGTCGACATACTTCCTGCAAGCCTGAAATAGCCGATTTCTTTTTAATATATTTGTGACAGATGATTGGGCCGTTCCAACAACTTTCAAAGCACTGAATTTAATATCACCACAGTATCTGATCACACCAGGCTTTCTGTGAGAGCGTTGTTCGGCTGGCGTTTGCACTGGAAGATTTACGAATTCGCTGAGGACTGTGGTACACTATAAGTGGGAATGGGGAAGGGGTTTGACTGCAGCCATTAATAACATTGTTATCGTTCTGTTCCAATTGCTAACCATGTACAATGACAGAGTAGAGCATGCAGCTACGGCATTCTTAAAAGAGTTAGCATAGTCACGGCACCTACTACTTAGCCGCATCTTTTATAAATATGGTTTGGCGACATAAGTTCATCAAATGTGTTCTTGACAATACGGAAAATAAAAAGAAAACAAGTACATCTTTGTGCACATTTTCGTCAGGATGCGTGTTTATCCTGTTAAAACATAGCACAGATAGCATCAGTTTTTTCTACATACAAGTGCATTGTTTTGGGTGGGGGCAGCTTGTAATCTACGTTTATACCTGATTACAAATACAATACATATTTCCTTTGATAATGTCATACCCAGCTGGGGTCCTGTTCCTTTCCTGATTAGCTCACTTCCTCCTACAGGAAGCGGGTCGTACTTCCTCCTTTGATATTCATGCCTAATACCTGTATGATGTACGTAGAAGGGACCCATCTGTTCCGTTACTTATAACCAATTATCTCCCGGAGGAAGAGACCTTGATTGTTTGCAGCTCCTGCAAGGTGTTGTCCTCGACCTTTGACACGGACTTCTAGCTGATTATGCCGTGTTCTAAATCATCTTTCCGGGTGGGGCCGTGTAGGTTTGGAAGTCATCCAGAAAATCCACGGGATATGATCACCTCCGGGTCTCATAGCTCATATCAAGTGGAGAAGTCATGTCGGTCAAAGTTTTGTTATCATCTTTGTATTAACCGTTCACCTTGCCGGTAATGGTGATCCAGCAGGGAGTATGATATCACCCACATGTTGCTGTGAAGGTCTTACAAGTGCTTTGAGTATTTTGCTGAAGTAATAATGTATGTTATGGCGCGGTCACATTCGTCACGTCGTATGATTTTCAAGCAGGCTGTGACAGAACCAACATTCGCGACAAAAACCTAAGACAGCCTTTCAGTAGCATGACAGTTGACTTTTGTACGACATATGCACGACTGTCCCAAGAATGCCCTCAGTTTGCTATCTATCGTACGTCAATCGTACGATTTGTAAACTAAATAGGAGAAGACACCGAAAGAGCAATGTATTCGTCCGCATTGACATACTGGAGAAAAGCAGGCTTTTGAAATTCACGATGAGTGCGACCCTACGTACGTCACATTTCCAACCCTGGTTATCTAAAATCTAGGGCAAGAGAAAACTGGTTATATCACCATCATTGCTATGTGATAGATGCTACCTCACCCATGCAAAGCATGCTCTAGACCTGTCTCAGTTTACTACACAACCACACTAACAGCCGTTGTAGTTGATATGATTGTTTACTGCCAATACATAACTGCAGGTTGTTACCACTCCACGTGATTGTGTCTAACAAATAGCGGAGGACACAATGTCATAAAACCAAGCATTCTACCATCAATTGTCCAGACAAATATTGGACTTTTAAAGAACATTATCGTCTCTGCTTGGACGTTGACCAAACGAGGTTACTTCTAAACCAATCGATAAGCAGCCGTGGACGTGAAGAGCTCAGCCCTATCAGCGTCCATCAGCTCCAATACGTTGGAGAGAGCTCCGCTGCAAAAGGTCAAGAAAGTTCAGCTATATGTCAACTCTACCCACAAAGTAAAAAGCGATAGTTGGCTATTGCAGAAACTTTTTCTCTGAGGTACAATACCGTATCAACGCCGTTTGTAGCTTGCATGCTCAAATGCAATAGTATTGATGTAATAATGCAATCTTTTGTCTCCAACACCCCGTGGGTGCCATATATACAAGAGTTGGAAAATGCGTTATAGTTATAATGTTTCTCACTTGATCAACAGGGGGGCCAGTTGTGCTGGATTGTGTATGTGTGCGTGAATAGGTATTTATTGAAAAAGTCCAGAATAGAGTTGAATGGACGCTTTCTAAAATGGCCAGTATTGTACGTACCTATTCCCGCCGAGACCGGCCTGAATTGTTTCAAAAAGATTGAACATCGACATCAGGAGGTAGGTAAGGGTCCGGGCACATTTGTCGTGCGATAGTTGTACGACAGCTAAATGAGGGCATTCTTGGGACGGTCGTGAGTGTGTCGTACAAATTTTAACTGTTTGTGACAGAAAAGATCGTCGTAAAGCTCTGATAGCCTTTCTGAAAATCTTAGGACGAAAGTGACCGCGCATGGCTCTTTTAAACGAGGTACCCTGAGTGAGATCAATCTTTTGGCTGACATCCAAGAGCAGGATGGGCATTTAATGAAAGGCAGGAAATGAAGAAGCATATCTTCAACTAAGAAGAAGAGAAATTGCTGCAGCTTTCCAGGGATCAGCTGTACTGAACAACCTAAGAATGTTTCAATTAGCAATTAGTGCAGAGAAGCATGTCGAAATAATGACCGTGTATTTCAGTTATTGTAATTGGTCACCAATGACCGAATAAGAGTGACTATAACACTGGATGTTAATTGTAATATTATGGAAAGTGTCCAACTTCTCCCATCAATGTACTTAGTTTCCAAAGTACTCCAACAAAAATGCTTACACAGTGGCAAAATTTGTCTTATTCACAACGTAGTTGTTGTATTGTTCTCAGACATGTCTCTGCATATCAGTGTAACGTACACTCACTGCTTGATTCTTTATGGAGGCTCTACTTTGCGGCCAATAGGCTATACGATATAGCTATCTGCAAGCTAAAATTTACTTACGTGCAAATGGATTTTGTAGTACTGTGATTAAGGTGCCATCAATTTGAAAGCATTGCGGTCAGCTAGTGTGCGCTATTATGTCCAAAAAAGACCTTGCAGTCGATATAAACAGACAAGGGCGCGGCCTCTTTTCTTATTCTTTTTATATAGTGCCGTTTACTTAGTCCGTTGGTTTGCAAACTTTTTGTCGTTTCAAATTTTTACTATCTACGATCAATGGTATATGCATGGCTTTCACAAATATTACGACGATGGGTGGTTTATGTCCAGCTATTATATTCTTGCAGCCGATATTCGGTTTCATGCCCATCGTTTCTAAAAGTCTCTTTCGCCTCCCCCGTTGACTTTCAAATTTCTTTCCCAAGTCGTTTCCCCTGTAATAGGGTGTGTTCACGATCTCCTCGAATATCACGACGCTGGGTGGCACATGACCTAATCGTGGAAACCTTCAAAAGTTGGAAGGAAATATTGATCAAACGTGAAATAATCCTCGTGCGGCCTGATCGTGCGACGTCCTATCGGGATGGTGCTGATGAAAGTACCCGACACCCCATCATAGAATGATGGATGACACATTCTGGAAGGGACGCGGAAAACGCAGGCAAGCGAAATTGCTTGCTGCCGACAAGCGGAAAGGTTGGAGAGATTATTTTTGACGTAAATTACGCTGAGCCATGGGAATATGGACGAGAAGATTTTGTGTCAAACACATGACATTGTGGAGTGGATCACACCAGAACGAAAAACTTATAGTCTGCATCTGTTTGGAGCATTGATTTTGATATTTGCAAAATAACTGGCATTTGATAACGGTAATCATTTACAAAACATATCTATTATTTCTCTCTGTTCATTTAACTCAGGCACGCACTGGCCCATATTTACATATATAATGTACAAAAGCAACATTCAGGATATTCACATACAATCACAGAAAATGTTAAAGAAAAACATGCTAACTTCATTTTCCTTCTTAAGATAGCTTGCATACTGATGAGCTTACCACTCAAATGATCTATGTTTGGGATATACTCGTGTGTAAAGGAGTATAGTTTTGGTAACTGCTCTGAAATTAATTTCTCTCGAAACGTGATCAACATACAAAAAAATGGGCGTTTCTGTTCTTTGTAAATCAGAAAAAAATCATGTGACTAACGATTGCAGTGATCGTGTGTAATGTACTCTCCAAGCTACATGTAGTTGACTGGATCAAATTGTTTCAGTTAGGTATAGGAAACAGTCCCGTTCAAAATGCATCAGATACATGGCGATTAACGCAACCACCCAACGGAATAGGATGACGGCAACGCAGAATGATCTTCGAGGTCGTGCCATGTAAATTCACATTCTGTCTTCAGGCGGAGGTGACCAGGTTTCTGGCGTGTGTGTAAAGGTAATTCAGATTTCCCCTTTTCCAGATTGTCTGACCTTCATTTAAGTATATGCAATTGGGACACACCCCAAGAGTCGATATTACTGGCGTGCATTCCCTCTTTTTTTGACATTCATGACCTACGTGGTTGCAAATGGGTCAAGGATAGTTCACTCGTGACTCCGTATTACGTAGATAGAACGAATTAGAGTAAAACATGCTTCGGAATCAAATAAAGCATACAGAGCAAACATAGGTCACAGCTGTGCAAGATAGAAGGTCTAGCTCGTATAAAAGATTACATTGACATTTGGTAAGATAGGGTGACATTTTGTAACGAACAAGACCGTGAACTCTGACCGTAGTAATAGCGATTTTTATGATGCTAACAGTCAGGAGCAAATGGCAATCAATGAGAACTGATTAGAAAAGTTTGCTAGCGTGAAATGAACGTTCTTGTACCAGCGTTAACGGTTGGTCGAAGTGTTCTGCAATATAACCTTTCGACCAACCGGAACAGCTGAAAAAATGATCTTTCAGCCAACTTGAATTGACAAAGTTCAGTATACCATGGTTTGTTTCCAGTGTGTTTTTGACAGTGTTTTTGAAAAATCATGTACTCCCGTACGGGCAGTTAAGAGCAGGCACCATAAACAGTCGCCAAAATGTCAAATATGGATCATCTTGAGCATTAGGAACACTAAAACCCTTAAATTGCATCACCGTAAACCATGGGCTTTCCATGAGTAAAGTCGGCCGAGTGGAGGGCTTTTGGGAACCGAATTTCGCTAGATTCATTGCCACACTAATGAAATGGAAATGGGCCGTTAGTAAGATGAATAATTGAAGGACAGAAAAGGTCCTTGCTGGAATGTTGGGGTAATTTATTATAAAGGTGCTGTTTTAGGTGATGGTCTAGCAGCATAGAATACCTGCCTACCTACTTGCGCTGCGTGATCACAGGTAGAATGACTATTCCATTACGTTTGCATTCCAAAAGATAAGTGCCACCTCTTTCAGGTAGTGGAAAAACTTGTGTATTTGATTAGGTACTCTTACCATGGCTATTCACAAACACAGTAACACTCCAGTACGTTCAACATAACTTAACCTTATGCCATTGCCAACTCTATTCCCGTGAGAGGGCCATTATCAGACAATTCCGTCAATAACCCAAATGCCATCTCTTCTTATTAGATTCTAGTGTAAATTAAGCAATTGGGCCAGCATTATTTGGCTTTAATAGTACACATAATATCCACTACATTTTTCATATCCGGTGTATCCGAATGTTGGGTTATTGCCATGTCCAGATTGCTGACTAAACCATCATCATACCTACCTTGTTTGTAACTCATGTGCGCCTCCTCATACTATGTTTGAATGCCAATTGAGTACGTTATGCAACATTATTTGTAAGTCAGTTTACACTGAAACGCATTTCATAATCTAACACATGCTTGAACATGCGAAGCCCACACAGTCACAGATATTACTAAGAAACATATGGATGCATATTCTCTCAAATAGTTTCATCCTATTGGTATCTAGATTCTCAGCTACACATCCTAAGGTTCCCTGGCAGGCTCCAGTGTTGTGCCATTAAGAAAGACATTTTTTTACATATTTCCTCAAATCGAGTACCTAACCTCGGATGGGGACGTCCTCCCGTACTGGATGTAAAGCTGGTGGTTGAGGAGAGACACACATCGAGCACGTTAAAGAACATGGGTATGAGCGGGTCAAACCTTACAGTCTGGTCTTTGCTTCTTTGGTTGTGCTAGTAGTATGTACTGAGTTCTTAGCTACACAACTACAGGGAATTTATCTGGCATATAGTAGTTCCATTAAGCCCTGAGAAGGAAATGTAGCTGAAAAGTTACCGAAACGTCAGCAGATAAAATCCCTTTAGACTTTCAGATTCTACGTCATCAACACTAACCACGAGACCACCTTGCCTCCCAACTATCATATTTATTCCGCCGGACCAGGTCCATCTTCAACAGTCCATGTCTTCCATTATTGTTTCACTATACTGTAACTTTCTTTATAGATTGAACGTCTGCAACCCTTGGAGAGTGACTTTGTGAAGTTCCATTTGCATTTATACTGTTTACCCCCTAGAGCTAACTGTAGTGGATTGATCACTGCTTCCTGCGGCGCAGTGAGATATGTAATGGGCCATGTAATGTTGGCAAATCGTTACAATGTCAGCTAGACAATTATCCGTTCTGCCATCAGCCACTAACACATATCGATTGCTTCGCACAAGTGAAGGCAAGGGTAATCCCCTACAGGATATCCATGGATTAACAACAGGCACTTGCCTAAATGGTTTCTAACTAATAAAGTTTTACATTATTCTTTTAGCGCCGTTTTGGCTGTGTGTATTCTTACATTGGCAACAACCCTAATAATCAGCTATATAAAAAGTCGTGAAGGCAATTTGCAAGGTTAATTCTGCAAGGACATCCATGAATCAAAAACAGGCATTATCCTGAATGATTTCTAACTGGTCAAACTTTTATACAGTATTCTTTTGGCACCATTTCCGACCGTGGGGGTGTACTGTTAGCAAGCCCTAACTGTTAAAAAGTAAACGGCCATTTGAATCAATAGTCCAGTAAGGTAGGTTTTCATATGCAAGAAATAAAAAAACTAAAAGGCTGAACAAGAAACAAACAAAGTTAGCTGTGAAACCATTTTGAAATTTTTGACTGTGAATTTTGTCAGGTAGGTGTATGGAATCTATTAAGAAATTGATAATTGTTCAAATCCATCAAATAGTGTTACATATGTGTGTCACAAAATGCGTCAGTCTAGACGTCTGTCTGATTCCTTCAGGCCCCATGATTTGATAGAACGTATCTAAATATCATTTCGTAATGGGAAGATACGATTAGACATAATGTAATTTAGAGAGGACTGTCCGCTACTGATGTTTTCAAAAAATTATTTTAGTAAAATGTCTACCAGCAACAAGTAGGAACCCTATAGGCTCAAAATTGCAATCTTTGCTTTATGTTTATGGCTTGTGTTATCTGTACGTCCCAGTAGGTCTAAGTATCTTCAAATTAGCACTTCCTCAGTTTGAATATTGCTCAAGTTTAATAAGATAGTCATGTGTGTATTGTTAATGTAGCTTGAAGGAACAGCTATTTTTCATGGACGATACAGTTTATGAAAGCAGAAAGCATTATCGTAATTATAATTTTTGACTTCAATAAGACTGTCATATGCGTATTATTGATGTAGCTGGAACTAACTGCTATTTTTCACGGAAGATACAGTTTATGAAAGCAGAAAGCATTGGCAGTCGTAATATTTCCCAATCGCTCAACTGTCACTTGAATCTAATATTTAGAGGTACCAGTTGGGTTGTAAATGTAGTAGGGCTGATAATGGCCTTCTTACGGGAATACAGTACAGTTGGCAATGACCTAACGTTTAAATGTACTGGGATGTTGCTATCTTCGAAAGTCAAGGTAAGAGTACAGACTCATTAATCACGTGAGTGGTTTCCCTCCCTCGATGACTTTATATAACGGCTGTACGTTAATCAACACTGCACAACAACAAAAAACTTCTTCAGGGACTGTTGATATAGAAAAAAATTGTAAGAGCAAAAATTTGTAGGGAAAGAACTAAGAGATACTTTCACGTCATGGACAATATTTAATTCAGAAAGTCATACAATTCAACGGTCTTCATCTAGTGAAAAAGGTGGCCTTTTTGGGTTCATGCGAGGTCACAAACTTGTTCGTTCCCCCTAACGACTGAATGGTCTATAACATGTTAGATACTTTGGCAATCAGTTAAGCCTGATCTTTACGACTTGGGCTAATTAGAACTTAATTAGAATTACAACCTGTAACGATATCCGTTATTCTCCTTGGTGAAACATTTAAGTGAGGAAAATGTAATTAGTTTTGAAGGTGACAGTTCAGACAAGAAAACGTTTCTCGTCAACCATAACAAAGAAAATATGCAATAGCATTAAACACTAGCCCAACATCTATCACTGTGCTTAGCATTTGAACCCTCGCATATTAGAATATAGCTTATGCATTACACCTTGCTACTGGTTTGTGGCAAGAAAGGATATAATCACATAACGCTTCAGTCCAGCGCGCGTGGCATATACACGCAGGCAGATATTGGATTCTAAGGCCATGAATGCATCAAATCAGCAACAGAGTGCCAACGGCCTCCTGGGTAAATTGCAACCTTGAACTTAATATCGAAATCCATTATGGTAGATACCAGCCTGTTATGCGCATGTGTTAGGTGAAATACTTTAAAACCATAAACCTTTACTCTAACACGCATGATGGCGAGCACCCCGCTGGGAAAGCATTGAATGGATCCCTGGGCATCTTAAATTACCTACAGAGCACCCGCAGCCAGCCAGGCAGGTAGTTGGAGACTGTGGACGTGATTTTGTGCTGATTATTCAGTTCTTTTCATTCTAAGTTCAAACCGTTTTTGTTTATGGCTAGCTTATTGTTAGTGTCCGTTTCTTATGTACTGCTCCGTATTTACAATACATGTCAGTAGATCTACATGGTCAAATATGGCCATTCTATTCATTGAGATAAATTATGGTGTAGAAAAGGACACCCATGTGTATAGTGTATTACGCATATCGTAATATTTGGGACACTACGTCCACCACGTTTCAAATGACGTGTTGTTGAGCAAAGAAACATAAGGACCTTATTTTCCTAATCAATGAGAAACCTTTATAATTTGTGGAACTTTTGTTTGTTCATGAAATACTCAAGTCGGCCAGCTGGTCATTTTTCTTTGAGGTTATGAAAGAAAGAATGCTCTGAAAGCCACGCGAAAACGTCGACCAGCATTAAAGTCTACTGTACTGCAGACGTGTAGATTATGATACTTTGCTCTCCACTCTCAGTTAAGCTACAAAGCCACGAAAGTCCACGTGATCACACCTTACATGTCTAGCCCAATCAGAACGGCCAATATAAGTAACGCCTATAGTAATCGTTTCGTCGATTCGGAGGTTTGCGACTTGACGCTGGTGGTGTTTGGCAGCTAGCACAAAAGGTAGGCACGGTTGTATTGTATTGTCTTTTTTGTTAAATGGTGAATACTACCTTTTTCTCTACATATTTGACCCATTGGGCTAAGTACAGGTCAACCGAACAAATGCATTGTTTTTGATATATATTCAAGCACATATCAGTATAGTAATTTATTACGTGGGTTCAACTTCTTCTCGCTTCTTTGTAGAGATAGTAATATAAAACAGAAAAGGTTTTGCTACAGCAGATTCATCTACATGAATAAGAAATATGACGTTGTCACTATTGCTTGTAAGTATATGAAGTAGGGAAATAATATACTAGTAGTTGGTATCTGGTTACTACTTTTCCCTCTTTGTCACACAATGTAAATTTTACTAATATATGAATTATTGGTAATATCTTTTGTGACGCAATTATTTCTTGCAACCTTCATAAATATATAATTCAAGACTAAGCTACTGATTTACTTAGTCGTAATCCACAATTAAAGGGTTGACATTCTTATATTACGATAGACCTTTGTATGATTCTTCGACCATCCAAGTGATAAATTGGTCAGGACATTACAGAGACTTTCCTGGTCTTTCACGTTAACTCCAATAGCAGTGTATTCTTAGCTCATACACCCCTGTCACAGAGGCGGCGACCGTCAAGCGACAATCGAGCAAAAACGCTCTTTAGTACGTAGTTAAAACGAATTTCATTGATGGAAAAGTGTATTTTGTAAGTTTGTGTGTTTTGAGTTCTTCTACATCATGGATGACATTCCAATTCTAAAGTAGTAGGTTATACACATTCAACTTTGATCGCTAAATGGTCTCCATCCGGCCAGTGAAAAAGATGACATTGAGTGAAGGGCTGGGCATCGTAATGCAGCAGATGTTTTGGTTAATACCAGCTTTGGTACTCGAGGGTTTTTTAGCCCCTGCTGCTGTTTCTGATAAACCTTAATGTATCCATTGTATTTAGGTCTTTAGTAACCCAACACCTTACTTTGTTTGATATGTGGGCGGATTTGTGCTTGATACGTATACTGCACTGTAATATGACTCGCATACTTACCGGAGAGTTTCATGATGTGACGCCAGTTACTTTATGATATGCAGGTGGCTTGTTACATTCATTGTCTGGTTGGCTGAAGTTTCTTCGAGTTCCTTTTGTTGCCATCTGGTTTGGTGTAAGTAGGCTATTGTAGTCTGCCAGGAGCCGTTGGATGGACTGCAAATAGACAATAAATAGGTTGGCGGTCTTGTCTCCGTCTGCCATGGGGTGGGACGTAAAAAGCGCACAGTTTGACTGGGTCATCCTCGGGCATACGGAGTACGGGCCCCAGGAGAGCACGCCGGCAGAACGTACTGCACCTGCGCGAAACCCGTAATGTATTGTGCATAGTACTTTGGCAGAACGTCTCATATAAGGTTGTATCAGAGCATATAAGGTTGACAGCCTGTCTGTAGTTTTCAGATGTTGTATAGGAAAAGATATCGTCTGCAACAGGTAAAATTTTGATGCAACGTTGACCAAACATCCAACGAAAAACGTGAAAAATCTGCGCAGTACGTTCTGCCGACGTGCTCCCCAGGAGACCCAACTGCTCCAATCGCACATTATCTACCAACGACTTTGTTGTCGTCATTTCATAGATGCTGTTGTTGGTCACAAGGTCTAGCTTTAAATATTCATCATGAAGCGGTGGCAAAAGCGTTGGTTCTTTATACATTGTTCTGTTACTGGAAGAATAAAATTCAATCTTTTTAAAATGTCACAATTCAATTGACCGCTTCGCTCCCCTCTCTCTCTCTCTCTTGTCTCAAAACTGCAATTACTACGTATTACAATCAGTTGCCATGCCAAAAATCATCATAATGTGAACACAATGTTAATGGCTTGAATGTTTGCAATTGCAATATAAATGTACAAACTGACCAAATCAGATTACCAATGTGTTGCTTGCAATCCTTCTCATTTCTAGGAAACGGTCTGGACTGTCCCCATGTGTGAGATATAAAATTAGATCTAATTTCCGTCGTCCGAGTTCTGTGGTCAACCAATTAAACGGAGGAGTAGTATAACAAACCGAAGGCCTTCTGTCATTGGTTGGAGCCGACTAATGTTATCATCTGCCTCGAACGCCTGTTATGGGACCGAGAGGACACTACAGCGCAGGTTAAATTGCTTCTTCTATGCGTCATGTTTTGTAACATATGTGAAAAATGTTTGTAACACCGGTGGAAAGTCAAATAGAGCAGGCTGAAATGTCAAACCAAACTGCAAATAGTTAATCATATTTCACTCCATACCGTATTAGAGAGAAATATATAGTTTTATGTCATGTTTTTTCTTCCCCCTTTGTTCATTTTTGGGCCAAATGACCTAAAATTTGGCATATGGGTAGAGTGGACAAAGATTGATATTGAACAGTCCATTTTTGCATGAGTATGGAGATGGTGTGAAATATGCTGCGTTTGCTCGTAAATGTAGCCTTTCTAATATTGATGATGGGTTAATGATTATAAAACCTACAAATTAGTTTCCTGGACGTAAAAAAACTTCATGCTCCTTGTGCCATGCCCCTGTTCATCTATGAACGCCACCTTTCAATGAGTCACTCAATGACATGTTTTTTTTTAAAATGAACGTAAACATACACATATGTATAGTCTACATTGTTTTTACATTGTCTTTATATGATAGGAATATGCTTGTTTGGCCAACTGCGTCACCAGAAAGCGTTACTGCTCCATCGGGTTAGAGGTACTGCCATAGATTTAATTTCCACCTCCCACTCTCCGTGGTCAGACAATCAAAGGAACATTAGACAGAGAACTCTCTCGGTGCTAGGAGCCAGGGGCGGAGCTGTTCTTTATCTGTATCGCTTGGTACACGATATCTACTTGACGTGTGTACAAGAACTGTTCCCGGTTGATAACGAAAACAAGGTAATTTTATAGTTTGAGCTATTGGATAAACGTAGGAATTGATATCAGAGGTTGACATCTCAAAATATTAGGTAGTGACATGAATTGTAACAAGATAGTGTCATGTAGACGCTAGTGTTTGCAATATTGAAGCTGTCTCTACGTACGGGTTGCTCCCGTATGGGTGTACAGAAGCTGCAAGAGGTCTTCGGGCGATTTTAGGATTTGTCCGTAAGTGAGTTTTGCTTGATTTGTTGGTGTGAGTCCCTTGGGGGCAGATCCAATGGAGTGGCTTGCTAATTCACCTGTCCTTGATATTTTATGCTGTTATAGGGCAGGGATTTAATATTGTACGTTTGTGTTCAGGCCATATATCCCCTTTTAACGTTTTGAAGATCAGAAACTTCAAAGTTAAACGTAGAAGCGCCTGGGGTACAGTTTTATGGCGGTGTTTCAACTAAGAGTGTTGTTCTAGATTGTAGTACCTTACAATCATGAGTCCTAAAGCTACATATTATAATACCTTTATATAAGTGGACGCTAGTCACCTTCGTTTCCAAGAAGGCATTTACTCTGAACGAACACTCAACTGACTCATCTGGAAGGCAGCATGTAGTCGAGAGCTTCTTTGATAGTGCAAACTGCGTGGAAACACATCCCGCGTACTAGAATACATTGTTTAATGCAAGGCGCGACCGATTTGAAGATGCTTGCAAACATTCAGTCTCGCTGGTATTGTATCTGAGTGAGTACAGGTCGACTCTGACTCTATGGACCACCGGATGATGATCATGATCTTTATCGGAAATATTTCAGCCCCACAAGTTAGGACTGCATGAATATTACATTGCGAATATATAACGTATTGGCATCTCGTTAAAGAACGTCTGAAGCATGATTAACCGGGGCAATCTTTACCCATTTAGAGGACACAATGTGTCACGTTTTATTACTTTTCTAGACGATGGTAACAATCAATTTTTATCACACATCGCCTCCGCGTCTACTTCAATATAACGTATCTATTGATTTTTTTCTGAGAGATCTGTGTATGATCATCATCTATTTTCTGCCGTAACATACGGCAATGGAAGGAAACTGATATTAAACGGTGATGTTTTACAGATGTATTCCATAATCCTTAGTCAAAGGGCCATCCTCTACCGTCTGTTATGCTTGAGAAAGCGTCATAGGATTTTAAGATGGATGGTTTTGGATTTCTCTAACACGTTCCTGAAGTTTATTAGGAAAAAAGACCAAGTTAATCGTTGTTAAATTACTTATTTGCCCGGTTAGGTTTGACTCTTATTCTTGCCGAATCACGATCGTCCCTAAGCATCAGACTATCGATTAAAGTTATTGTGTAGCCGCAACTCTTAAGGTTTATATTGTAAGGAAAAAGACTTAACTTGAATGTAATATCGTAATATCAAGAAACGTTTATAGCTTTAAAATACTAAACGCGTATACCACAGGAATGAAAGACGTGGCTACCATGATTTGGATATTTCTAAGTGTTCACTTGGGGCCTAATATTCTCCAAGGCTATCTTGAAGCACATTCTGTCGGAGTAGACATGGCGTCCGGACTCACATAGTTTACTGTTATCTGTGCAGATCCTCACTTTAACGACCGTCTCAATTTTCCTGTCTCGGTTTTGTGAGATGAATCTCTATAAAAGCTTAAAGTTGGACGTACTTGCTGCCACTGGAGAGGTGCTCATGTTCAAACGAAGACATGAATTCTGTCCTATATTACAAAGTCTATTCGACAAAGACGCCACATAAGGGTTGCAATGTCCATGAAGACGTTCAAGCGGTCTTCAAATTGCTTCCTGATTCGATAACCTGCCTACGCACGTCATAGATGTTGGAAAATTGCTGCCGTTCACAAAAATAAAGCATCAAATAAGAAGAGAAAGTTACTTGATGAAAGTTGCATTGCAAGTTGGTGATTTATACAGGTACAATGGCATTTGACTTTTCTTATGGGATCTACTTTTTGCATTTTGCAAATAAAGTATGTATACTTGGACACAAAGCTAGATCATGGTTAATTTCTAAGGGTCCAGCTTTGAAAATTGTTGACTGATGCGAGCTTTTGATAAACATAATTGTAAGCACTATTTAGATTCCCCAAACCATACGTTAAAGTTCTTTAGAGTAATTAGATTACTTTTGATGGAGTACTCCTCAAAGGACGTACGTAAGATATAAATCTGATTAAAGACGTTTATATCATATTAGTGACATGTTGCCTCAGTGGCCTTGTCCTGCATAAATCTATTCATTGATAGTTGCTGAATAAGTTGACTCAATGGACCAGACCAATGCTTTGTGCTATAACGCATGTAGCGAAACGAAAGAGAAACCCCAAAGGAATGAAAACAACAACCATGCATGAGATTTCAATAATATAATTGGTTTGATATACAATTCCATGTGGAAGTCAGATTACGTATTGCTTCAGCATCTCCATGGACAGAAACTCACACAACCTTCTCTGGCAAGATATCGTGCCAGAAAATGAATTTTTGTCCACAGAAATGGTTTGACAGATTTTTGTTTTCTTGCTATCCCTGTCAAACATGGGATACGTTGGACAATAGAATGCTCAGAAAATTAGTGATAAACGGTTATATATTTGTCTTACACAGTTATTTTTACAACAAACTAAACGTTCTTGTGGAAATCACTATTTGCTTTGCTTTGGTGAATCCATCTAAGAGACGTTGAACATCGCCAAACTGTGTGGCACGATAGACAAATAAAAGATTGTAAAATCTCCGGGAAAGCCCCAAACCATGCCCTCTCTTGGGTTTCAGCCAAAGGTAATTACATCGTAAACGCTGGTACAGAAGTAAGAAGTCGTGATACGGGCAGGAAAACAGCTATATAGCCAGGGACTGATGGGATAGAAATAGGGAACCGGGGTCAATCACCCTGCTTCTAGATGCTACTGTTAGATGTCACGTATGAACAGACGGTGTTATGAAAGAGACGTCCGTACAGCTGCAGTGATTTGGCAACACTGTGGGTAGACCCGTATCAAAGCTTAGCTAACTATATGTTTTAGACAGACGTTTGTGAGCCATGACCTTTGAAAGAACTTTGGAGATGATGTTTATGCCCTTGCTTGAAGCCAGTTGACCTTCCTGAAGGTTAATCAGATAACAAGTGGAAAGCTGGAGACACTACGACCCGTCTAAGGGATACACTGTCCATACCAGTGTACTCTGTACTCAACGTCTACTCTGACATTTACACGGTGGCAACAAGAACACAATGTACAAGGGAAAACCAAACCATGTAGATGGTGGTGATATCATGACTACTTGGTGGCGATATCATGACTACTTGGTGGCGATATCATGACTACTTGGTGGCGATATCATGACTATTTGGTGGCGATATCATTACTACCTGATAGTTGAGGTAGTTTCACCGATAACTGCAGAGAAACCTAAGGCAAAGATTCATTTTTAGAAAATTATCGACTCTTTCGTCTTTCCTCGTATATAGATTACAATAATTTACTATCGAATGTGCTTTAATGGGCCAGTAGATATTACAGATTGCTAGTAAGCTGAAATATTACTTGCAGATCAAGTTACAGAAGGTGCTTGAAACATTAGTCATGGTTGATATTTAAAGGCTACTCTTACAAGATAGACGTTCTCATGAGTGAAACGGAACCCACATCTAGACATTCCAGTCTTAGCTTTTCGAGAATATTAGACAACGCCTAATCTTAGAAGAGAATTGTTTTGCATTGCATCACAAGCCTGTGTAGATTTAATGTTTTCCTGAAATGTATTTCATTCCTACGTGATTTCTTTTTGAAACCTATCTTCATAGATTTGACATGTCTGTATTTTGTTGAGCATGAATTGTAGGATATCTGCATCATGATTTAAAACCTTCTGATACGACATCTGTCAAATTGGCTGCGAGGAAGAGAGAACTAGACAAGGTTTATTTTTTAGGCAATTAAGATTCACAGATCTCCAAGCTATATCAGTCGTAATATGATAGTAACGTAATTGGGAATAATCCTGGATGGTCTGCATATGGGAATAACCAAATCAATTAACTACAGTATCTTAGTCACCGTCTTGCAGGAACTCAAAAAGCCCAGCCGAACATGTTAAACAGAATGTAATATCCAGTAAATGAGATATGCCAAAGGGCTTTAGCTAACTGCGAATGAGAGATACCCTCTTTCAACATGGCGGGTCACTATATAAGACCTTTGAATGATAGCCTTCAGCATTCTTGCTCCAAATTACGCAGAACTAGCCTCATAAATATGCGGTAAACAGAATTAGTAAAACGGGATGGAGCAATAACCTGCAAGGCATGAATTTAGATTGAAAAGCATTTCCTGATACCCGTTAGCCTAATCTTGTTGTACTGTGCAATTAGGCTGGGATCTTGTTATCCCCGGTAAGAAGGAGTTAAATTCAGATATTTATGGCGGAAAGTTTTGTTGCTGTGACATCCCATATTTCTTATGGTGGTGAGGATATTGTAAATTTGTGAAATATTTAAGATGATATAGAATCATAAAAATAATTTGCTGCGTAATGAAATGAAGAGTACAGGCATTTGAAATGATATTCAAATCTTTTGACATGCACTTATATGAGTAGGATTTTTGAACGTGTCCAATAATATTTCGAGCGGCGTTTGTGTTTGGAATTTGCCATCTTGCAGCCGTGCCTTTCCCAAGGGCACAACATCAGGGGATGTCAGGGGATTTTGAACTCGTTCTAAACCAAACATCTAACCATTACACCACACGATGCCACCTGTATGACCTATGACTTATTACTAAATTAGAAGTTGATTATTATTTACGATGTAAAAGTATGCTTTGAAAAACAAATCACATAAAACATACAAAGTGATTTAAAAAAAAAAACTTCTGATATGATTTTTTTTGCCGCCTCAGCGCAAAGGGTGTATTACTCCATAATTTGGCGTGTTTGGTCGTAAGTAATTGCAGAACATCAAGTAAAAAGAGCAGTACCTCTATGGACAGGTTAACGAACCACATTATTGCTACAGCACGTCCGAATACAGAGTTTTACTTGTTGAAAGTGAAGCTAAATGCCCATTGGGAGATCCTTGTTTCTGCCGTGAATATGATGATGTTCGTCAGTCACGTTTGGTTCGTATAGCTGTAGAAATGAGGCCGACGATATGGCGATAGTGTAATGGCCAGGTCAAGTCACCTTTGATGACCGACACATCCATGAAATAAAATTGATCTCTTATCTATCTTTTTTAAATTTCTTTTTTATTTTACAAACAAAAAGAAAAACTAACGACACCCATATTACTGCGCGTGCCTCGTGCTTCGGTTGCTTGCCAAGAGGAGCCGCAGCATCTGGCAATCATCATTATTATTATGGCTAATTTAATTCCGTGTGCCAAAGTTTGCTAACTGATTTCATGGTTTGTTTTATCGCATTTAACAGGTAATGTCTATGTAATTATAAGAAGCATTTGCATGTAATTTCTTGGTTGCTTGGTGGAATGATTATTAACAAAAGCAAAACATAATTGGGCTATTTATATTACCAAATTAGAAGCAAAACCAATGTAAATCTGGGCAAGCCTAGCTACTAGTAGTACATTTGGACCCTTCGGGCCAGGCATGTCTAGTATGGTCTGTTGATATGCACGACATTTTATTCAATCAGCCTATCTAAATGCACGCGAACTAAGGTTGGCAAACTCATTCATCACTAGACTTAGATGCATGGACAGCAACAGCAAAACATAGCCGCGTATCGACTACATGCATCGATCCAACGTAAAAATCACGATATCCTTCAATTATATTTTTGGCACTTTAATATGCAGCTGGTCGCTTTTTAATCCAATGCAAAGGAAGGTATATCAATCAATCTTTGCTTTGCCATATGATAGATAGACCTACCAGAAAATCCGACCTTTGGAAGTGGACTTGCAAAGTTCCTTCGATCAATACGTGCCTACCTCATCTATCATCAAGAAGCCCTCCTGATGTGCCAAGGGCAATTGAAGTTACAATCTCTCATCGTTCCATAAGGAGCCTAAATCATTAAGTATTTGTATAGGCGGAGCTCGGAAAGGTACTTTCAGTGCTGGGAATGGGATCAAAGGTTCTGAACTCTAACATACGCTTCCCATTAGAAAGTATTTTATCGGGCTAGCAGGTGTTGATGCTGTCCTTGACCTATAAAAGTCAGTTATTGACCCGTTGTCATCACCACGCATAGTGCACAGTTCGTCAATGTCGACACGCTCAGCAATTCTGAAATATTGCATGCAGTCCATTTATAAGTGGGTTTGATTATTCTGGTATGCTGCTGATTCAGATTGTTTGGGCTAGGGTTAGTCTACTTGGTATATCATTAAAGTTGTTGAAGAGCATGTATTAACTTCAAATGTTTAGCCAATCTTTTGCTTAACGTCTAAAAGTTGTAAAAGGTAATCTATGGCTTATATTGAAAGTCTTATCAGTAGGTATTTTTAGGCAATCGTATTCTGCCAAATGTAATTAGGTGTAGGAAGCAAAGCTCTATAATCAGGCATTTTTAATCTCTTAATCCCTGATTACAATGACGAGAGTGGTTCCGCACATACATCTGGCGTCAGATGAACAGTTTTAACCTTGTAAAGATTTCACTTGCTAATAGTATGAAGAAACAATTCTACATTTAACTGGTATTGATTTGATATTAATTCAATTTGTAAATATTAAGTAGATGCGATGGCAGCTCAATAAAGATTTCTTCTGACTCATTTTTCGTTATTGTAGGAAGCTGAAATATCATAAATAAACTCACACCATAATTTTTCACTCTGAACTCTAAACAGTTTAGATTCTACTAGCGCTCAGATCAACACCGGTATCTATGCTAAATAAAGTGCGATTTACCAAAACAAAAGATAGTGTTTGCTAATACTGCCACCGCCTAAAGGAACCATTAGCAGACTTACCTGGCATTTATCACCATGGTAAAATCCCGCATTTCGTGCAGTGAATAAAAAGTTGATGACCAGTCCGCTCCTAGATGATCCTGGTAATTGCGTTGTATTTAACCTGCTGGTTCCATCATCACACATTTCTCTATCTCATAAGCACCTGTAAAAGGGAAATTGTTTGAAGCCCAAAATGGAAGTAGCCATGTGACCTTTAGAGGTATTATTGTTATGAATTTCAGCTGTCTAAGTGGCTAGAAATGGGTCAGAATAAATCTTTATTGAACCTCCACCTGAAACCCTAATCTCTGATTACCAGAATGAAAGTTGCCATGTACTGAGCGTTGATAGATGAATATTTGCATATCCTTTGCTCACGTTTATCTTCATTCAGTAAATGCAGCAGGTACTAATATTCATAAAGTAGGTGCTTGAAAAGAAATAAGAAAAAAAGGAAGAAAGAAAGGAAGAAAGAGAGAAGTATGATATTCTTTCTCGCAATGTTCTTTGCAATTTGATTATTTAAATCTGTAAAAAAACGTTGCACTGTTGTTAATTGGTACTCAAACTGAACTTCATATACTTAATCAAAAGATTGCAGGCTCACTTTTAATGGCATGTCTCATTTCTATGCCATGTCACGTCATAAAATCTTTGATACATTGTAATTCCTTAATAATGCCTTCTTTGTTGATAAGGGTTCACGATGGGGGCGTAATAAGTAAGAAGATTCCACCAAACGTGGTTAATTGCCATGAAACACGGTGTTCGTCATGGTCCAAGGTTGTAATCAAGTATGCATTACTTTTTAATAAATCTGATAATTAATGTCAAGGCTGTCATGCACAGTCCCTAATGGATGTTACACCCAAATTGAAAAATGATAATGTTGTGTCGCTGGGAATATATATCATACATATCAAGACAGCATGTTGGCCTAGGGGGTAAAAGGGCATGAGTACTACCTGAGAGTCATACAGACACTACATGTAGCAGCCTGGACTCACAATTACATAGCACATAATCATATAGGAAAATGCAGCGTAAATACATGTGGAAAAATCGGTTTGGCAGAAACATCAGAGATTGAGGCCGCGCCCTCCCACCGTGAGTTGATAAACAGGTGATATTTTTCGCAAGTCTAAAAAACATTTAGTCTAAAAAAAGATAATCAAATTTCGTCCTACAAAAACTATATATCATTATCTTACAAAAATAAACATGGATAGTTTGTTTAGATTGAGGATTCTACAGATCAAAAACCAGTTCACACCACCAAGAAACATGGCTGCCATTATCTTGACCTCTGACCTCTCTCCTAGTTTGGAACTAAGTATCTTATCCACCTTTACAGTCATTGCACCCGGGAAGATGGCTTGTCCCAATGTGTTACATTTCCAGACACTAGTTTTATCCTTCATTCCGTTAAGACTCTCCTATGAATTGATACTTAACGCTTGTAAATCCCCTGGTACGATTGTGCTTTGATGATGATCACTACCAAGGGATGTTATTAGACTCTGGCTTGTTAGGTACTCTACCATTAGTCATACCATTAGTCATACACAGTAAGTGATAAAAGCTTTTTTGTGTAAGACATAAACGTTTAATTGACTGTGACGAATCAACACGTTCATGGTACTTTTTCATGAAATAGTACATGTATAATGAGGCCGCTGTTACGTTGTAACTAATGTCATTACGTGATAGTTTATCCAAGTTAGGTGGTAATAAGAACAACATCCCATTACTTTGTTGCGGAATCATCCATTTCGTGCTTCATTGTTAACATGTTTCTTTTATTGTATGGCTATTCTTCTGCTTTATAATCGAAATAACCGTACCATAATTTGATTGTTTTTTGTTTAATCTTTGCTCTCACAAATACTTCATATTGAACAAAGAAACATGTAACAGTTTTCCCTGATACACAACAACAACCGATGACACAGACATGACACATTTTGAAAATATACGGTATCTGGTCTTTGATCTAAGAGGGCGTGGTACTGAATAAACAGATTACTGCTATGCGCAAAGTGATTAATATGTGGCGCCTGGAGACATCAGAAATTCATCTCTAGTTCATTATATGTACTATACCGCTAACGCAGTTAGTATATGAAGATGCATAGCATATAGGAAGACAAGAAATGTTTATCATAATTATTTGATAATTTCAGACATCAAGACACTTTACTGGTGAATGCATGAACGACGTCGTAAAACCCTCTGTAAAGAGAAAGAATAGTGATCGATAAAGTTACATATAGTTTAAAGCACCTATCCTGAGTCAACATATTTCCGATAAGTGTATATCATAACTTAGCCAGTGACTGCTTTGCTGTAAGTAACTAGAGCATTTGAGTCCCATAACTCCAAGGATAATTTACAAGGAAACGGTTGTAAAATCCCACATGTTCCTTTGAATAAGAGCTTTTTCGTTCACGGGTCAGGACTTTAAGTTTTACTATAGCTATTAAGCCAGTTTTTACTACCGGTTTTCAATTACAGTAGGATTATGTCAAGTAGCAGCCCGAATCTTTAATCCATTTGCAGAAATTTAAGTTTGCCATATTCTGGTTAAGTTTGACCTGTGTGCTGCTTACAGTGGAACGTGGTCCGAAGTATTGGTTGCCGTAACCATAATTGTGATTCATCAGCAAAGCTTATGGCAACGGATGGTGGACAAACAAGAAAACGTTTGCCTAAACGTTTATTGTATCTTCTCTCACCACACGCATGGTACAGGAAGGAAAATACATCTGTTTGCTTTGAGAAAATAATCCTTGTTTTCATGCAGATTTGGTGGAGAGAGTTGATGCATTCTCACTGATCTGAGCTGTATCCTTGCGTGGGAGTGCTCCACGATCTGGTTTGGTGAGTGCTTCCATTAGTACGGTCTCTTATTACGTCGTATGTAGTGTAATAATGCAGATAACAACGAAGGGAGTAGAATTGTAATTAAAACCATATTGAAGACACGCATTCAGGTGGAAATGATTTGTGAAAAACATGCTTTTGTGCGTTCTGTCTACTTCTGAACATTCTTTCTTATCACAAAACCTCGAAAACATTCACCTGTCTGACGTTTCCGTGACTCTTCACCTGCTACTTGCGATCCATTCAGGCCTGATGTAGCTGAGGAGTTATCAAAACGTTGTTCAGGTAAATGTGTTTAACCCCGTGTTATAAGAACACTAGTACTATATTCCTATTGTTCATAGTTAGCTATAAAAATAACTATGTTTCAACTGCATAACATGTTACCAATGAATCGTAATGTATATCATTGTATTTCTGCCCGGTATATGTCATATAGCCGGTTGCCGTTAGCTTTACAAGCCGTTGAGTACTGTGTGTTCTCTCTTGCAGAAACCATCACAACACAAATTCCTGTCAACGTGTTCACGTTCAGGATCAGGTAGATCTGCGGTGGTCCCGTTCATCAAGCAACTACAGGTTGCAAGGACAGGAAGAAACTCATCAATTTTCCTTACACCAGTGCCTCGAGAAATTCTAATAGAGACGGCGTCATAAATTATTGAACGACACAAAATATTCGTGTCCCATAGCTCTTCTTGTAAAAGTTATTCATGTACCACAGCTTTCTAAGTTATGTTATCTACGTCCAACACCTGCAAAAAGCCGGAACAGCCCAAGTAGTGGATTGATGGAGTACACTTCGAATGTGTTTATTTTAGTGGTAAAAGTCAAGAGTAACACTGCTTTTAAAAAGCTATTAGATTTACAAACATTCTGGCAGGTGGATGTTGGCTTTGAAAGATGAGTCGTGACCACTTCTGAGAGACTGTTTGCTTTTAAAAGCAAGGCCCGTCCTTTGTTGGGAGAAAATCAATGAGAAGAATATTCAAAAGCCTTCGTCGTATTTTGCATATTTTGTCACGTTGTATATCAAGGCCTGCAAATTCGTAACCCTCCAGAGAATTCAATCCAGACTCACAGAAAGATATTAGCATAAAATCGCTACTCATTACAACATCACTATTAGTGCTGTTTTCATGGGCAGATCTTGAAAGCACCGAATCGCGTGAAATCGTTTCTTAACTTCAGTCACATCACCATTGAAGAATCTAAAGTTGAATGATGGCCACGTCGGAAAACAATACAACTCCTGCAGGGAATGCGACCAATTTTGAAATTCCAGGCACCATTCTAAAACAGAGTGTCCCAGTCATTGTCATTTTGGTCATATCATACTTCGTAGTCTTCTTATTATGCGTGGTAGGCAACAGTTTGGTTTGCTTTGTTGTGGCGAAAATTCCTCGGATGCGAACAGTGACAAATTACTTCATCCTAAACCTGGCTGCAAGCGACATCTTGGTAGCCATCTTCTGTATGCCGTTCACACTTGTGGACAACATCATAATCGGTGGGTGTCATTCTTTATCACAGTTTTGCGTTGTGTGTCATGTGGTTATGTCTTCTTAATATGCTTGTTGTTCATTATTACTAAGAGTGAACTATTTTAAGCAGTAGATTGGAAGTTCATCTGTGTTGGTAGAAATCATTCTGAAGCTACGTTAAAATGTAATTTCCAACAAAATGGGAAAAATTGGACATCAGTGCCTTACAACCATCCCAGACTTTCTGCAACTTATGATCCATGTGAAGTGGTGAATTGTCCCTTCCTTGCGGTCATAGACTGAAGCTGTTAAGTCCAATTGTACAATTTTGTTGGAAAATACAGTTCAACTTGGCTTTAGGAGGATTATTTATTCATTTAATCTACTTAAAAAAATTAACATACGAGTTCTGCTCACACGATAGGATGGCCCTTCGGCAATGTGATGTGTAAGCTGACGGCAGCGGTACAGGTCGTGTCTGTCCTGGCCTCGGTCTTCACGCTCGTGGCAATCGCGGTAGACAGGTGCGACCCTATCATTTTCATATTTATTGGATTTCACCTGCCTTGTCTTTCGTTGCTTTGAAGATACAGTAACCATCGCCTAAGAGCCCCAAAGCGCCACGATGTACAGTTTTGATCAAAGTTGCTACAAATATCCTAACTGCTACAATATGAGAACGTTTGTGATTGAAGTGCGGCCACCTGTACCTACGTATCTATATCTATATGTGTTATAGATTACTCATGAAATGAAGAACATATTCATCTGATTCTCTGTAATGATATACCACTTCGTGAATATTTCAACGACACTGCGTATTTTAATTGAAGACCCGAACATTTGCTGTCTGATCCCGATTCCTATATATGTGAATTCTAGCTTCAAGTAAGTTTGGTTTGTATTCTGGTAGGTTGAGCGTCTCCCTCCTGTAAAAGTATTGTCAAGAGATGAAACTGAATTCCAGTGTTGTCGTACGTGATGTTCATACATGTACTTCAATAACATATTCAAGCCATTATTTTCAATCAATTGTAATCTTGACAATGGAAAAGGAACTGTATTCACAGAACACTAAATACAATATTCCATTGGTACAATAGTTTTGAAGGCATGATGAGGATACACACGCCAGTGATGATGAAAAATGGATGTAGTCATCTAACTTGAAAAGGCAACAACTTATCGCGATACTACTCAAGAAAATTGTGTTTGGCTGGTAATGACAGCCCTGAAGCGCATTTGCTGACGGGCAACTGACATAAAAACCCTTAACCACTCCCAAAATGGATTAAGTTACTCACGCAATTCTTTTATGATGGATGTCAAAAGGTATTATGCTATAAAATGCATCTCTTTAGGAAATGATTAAGCTAAAAGCGGTCAAAACCCTATAGCTCGCACTTTGTCATGCTGCAACTCAATCACGATAAAAGCTTTATAGCGAGTCTGTTTTATTACCTTCGCCAAGAAGGTTATGTTTTCGTGGCCGTGTGTCCGTGTGTGTGTGTGTGTGTGTGTCAACAGCATAACTTAAGAAGGCTTGGATGGATTATCTTGATACTTGGTGGGTGGGTAGGTCTTGATGAGACCTCGAAACGATTAGATTTTGGGCCCCCTGGCGGCTTGTTATGGTACTGCAGCGGAACTTCCGGTTTTGATATCTCATGATCTGGACATGCTAGGGTGATGATTTTTGGATGGTAGGTAGCTCTTGTGCTCGGGAAGAAGTGACGTAAGTTTGGGCCCCCTAGCGGCTTGCTGTGGAACTGCAGAAGCATTTGTATGAAAATGTTTAAAGTAGGATAACTCAATAACCGTTCGACGGATCGTCTTGATATTTGGTGTGTAGGTAGCTTAAATGATGCTTGACATAATTAAATGACAATTATGCAAATAAGAATCTAATTTGCATAATTAATAAGGAAATTCTATAATTCAGCTACCTTCCATGATAGCACTATTATACCTCGTGACATGTGTTATTAAGAATGAGAGGAACATCGCCATATATTAATTATGTAAATCAAGACCTAATTTGCATAATTAATGAGAACATACTTTAATTCCATAGTGGTTGATGTTGGCAATTTCATGTACTTACGCATTTCGAAGTTGACTGGAGGTGAACATCATTTAACATAACTTATTCAAATCAGCACCTCATTTGCATAATTTATGAGGAAATGCTAGAATTACCTTCTTTGTTAAGATAACACTGTCATTGGGAGGAGAATATGATCAACTGATGTAATTCATGCAAATGAGGATCTTATTTGCATAATTAGGGGAAAAATCTTTAATTCGTCTGTCATAAAGGGTAACCTCATTTGGCGGCGAAGGTATGAGATCGTGGAACTCTAGTATAGTCATGAAATGGCCATTACGTTGAGGCGAAGGAATCGTTTTCAAAGCAGTGGTTATGACAGATATACCATAAAGATACCATTTGACTGTAGTTCGATACATTTCACAGATCCAATATATTTGATCTCTGACCTTCTTTTATAGATCACAATATCGAGAATAGATGCCTTATAAGCTTAGTCGATCAAACGGGGACTAAATCGGTATGGACTGGGTAAATAAAAAAAGTTATGTTTTAACAAAATTTAACTGATAAAGTTTAGTTTATGATACAGATTTTAAAGGTACAATTTGACAATGTTTTTTATTTAGGGAAGTGATCTTTATCATTTTAAGATTATAAAAGGCTTTTATTTGGCAAGCTTCTATAATAAGTATGCTTTATATCTAGTCTGTATCCTCAATCTACTAAGGCAATATGTTGCTGTAAAGGATAGAAAAAGGAAATTAATTTATTTCATGTCATGATATACTACAAGTGTGAGGTCTCTAAGAGCGGCTCCCCACGTGCCCAACAAGAGGATTTTCTCAAGAATGATGCTGATGTAGCTTTTTATTACACCATCTTGTTTTGTATTGCAAATGATTGTACGAGTACGGAAAAGGATATATGTTTTTAACAATTTCTTCTGGCAGGTACTATGCCATTGTGCACCCAACCACGCACACGTTCACAGGCAAAGTTACACTATACGTCACCGCTGGAGTCTGGATGCTATCTCTCCTTCTCATGATTCCACAGGTAAACCGGTAAAGATACATTCATTCTGTGCACTCCGGATGGCTTTGAATCAATATTTTTCTTTTCAATCATCGCCCTTTTTGATCCTCTTCAAGGAGCCCACAATATTAAACTTAATGTAAAAGCGTGCAAGTCAGTAAACGCTAAATCATGCAAACGTGATTGTTGCATGGTCGATTCAATATTTCACAGAAGATTTGCAAAATGCCTTAACGGAAATCGATGATGCTGATTCTTACCTTATGTCTTCAATACGAAAGTATGGATTTAGATGATATCGAGGGAAATCACTGTTAGCCCTTAGCAGTATTTTGCATTTGGCAGTTGCCAGTGGGTTAACTCTACGTCTGGTGGCAGTAGAGAACTTGGGACGCTTTAATCCTTTTCTCCAATGATAGAAATACCGTTAAAAATAAACATTGTAGTTTAATCAGTGACGTATACAGGGACGTTATAGGATTGTTTGTACCATGATACTTTGCACGTGAAATCTATATGGTATGATAGCACACTAAGAAAAAGTACAAATGTACATTTACAAGACAGTAATGCTTTAGCTAAATTCAAAATTAAACTTCAGTCGTAATGTCACATTTTCGCATGCTTTCATGCTACATGACGCTACATGCATGTACCATACAGGTGCTGCTGATTCGAGAAAACTCATGGGTGGAGAATGGCCAAGTCATCCTGACTCTTTGCCAGGAAACGTCAGCCTTCTGGCGCAAGATCTACACCACGGTTCTGTTCGTCTGCTGCTTCATCATCCCCCTGACGATCATCATGTACCTGTACGCCCAGATAGGATTGGCAGTCTGGTTCAAACCCACGCCTGGAGGAGACAAGGCAACCGAAGAGGCCAAAGCCGTTTCTCTGCAGAGAAAAATGAAGGTTATTAAGATGCTGCTCACGGTCGTGGTGCTCTTCGCGCTGTCGTGGCTTCCGATCCAT
This sequence comes from Branchiostoma floridae x Branchiostoma japonicum, assembly GCA_013266295.2. NCBI lineage: Eukaryota > Metazoa > Chordata > Leptocardii > Amphioxiformes > Branchiostomatidae > Branchiostoma > Branchiostoma floridae x Branchiostoma japonicum. The sequence continues at coordinate 4,059,911 of CM023837.1, read as the reverse complement.
GTCATCACCATGATCAACGATTACGGATCACTGTCGCCTGATCAGCAAGACATCCTCTGGATCTACGTGTATCCAGCATGTCATTGGCTGATCTATTTCAACAGTGCCATCAACCCGATCATCTACGGCTTTTTCAATCAGAACTTTCGAGCAGCCTTCCGGACTCTGATGATGATGAAGGGATTAAATGTGTCTGCTTTCCAGAGTAGAATGGTGAGCCAGGGAACCATTATCAGGCGCTCAACTCGCAAAAGGCCTTTGAAATCAACGGTGAAAGCCAGTGATGAAGTCCCACCGGCAGCTGTCTGACTTACCTGCCTTAGAACTATGACGCCTGCTTGAGCTTTTTGGGCATACTTTGCCTTTTATCTGTAACCGTAAGAGGCAGTGTATGTGAATATGAAACTTTGAAGTTTACAGCCGTACATGTGAGTAGACGGAAGAATGTTTGGACAGAATTTCCACCTCTAATGGCCCAGGAGACTATCGTTTTATGTAACGTCTCTCATTTATCAAAGCTGTAGAAATGTGAAGAGAGTTGTAAACAGTGAATACTTACATATTAGGATGACTTGATGTGGATAAAACTGCACATTGATTCAAATACATAATTTTTTGATAGTTAAATTGACGCATTTCAAGTGAAGAAAACTCGTCAATGTTGTACTTGCATAGTAGTTCCTTTGTTATTTATATGTAAATACATGATATTGCCAATATGTATTTTCTGGATATATACCTTTGTATTTACTTTATAGATGTATACCTTTTTCTTTGTAGTGCTCAATCCAATATGTAAAAACACGTAAAAAGAACTATAATCAAATACGTCGAAAACGCATGAAAGGAAAATCACCATAATCGCTAAGTTAATAGCTGTCTTATGATTCACAGTGAGAGGCGATTAGGGCAACGGTAAATAAACATGCACTCTATAAAAATAATTATTACCATGATGTAACTGTAACAATAACCACATTCTTAAGACAGGAAACTATGTTTTGGAATAGATCTACTGAAATGTACACACGTGAATGCACATACCGAAATGTGCTAGAATAAAACTGTACATATCGATATATATATACATACATGTATTTACATGAATATGGCACAATGTGTCAGAGTTCTAAACAGCCTCGCTACCCCAACCTCTTGTTGCAATGTTGCCCTGTGATAATGTCTCACCAATACGCTTAATATGTTACCAATGTATATATTTCGATGTAATATTGTAATTGAGGTCATTCGTGTGATAAGATATGTGTTCCATGAATATCAACTAGTGCTGTTTATGATGATTTATCTCAAATAAGTTAACTCAAGTTTATGAGTTATGTTTTTTGAGTCTGTAACACAGTTTTCGTGATGTATTAAAATTTACCAGAATTACCAATGGTATCTGATTTGTCTTCAGTGGTGTCTTCTGGTAGTAATTTGCACTCCCTTCATGAGTTGTGTGCTGTTGCAATCCATGTGATAATAATGACTTTTACATACTGGGACAACAACAGGAATTTTCACATCATTGCATTACCCTACTCTGTAGCACCTGAGTGTATGATTATTCAAGGAAACAAGCCCATGTGATAGTGTCATTTAATGTCTTTCAGACCCGAAAGGTGTTCCTTTACTTTACGCAATTAGCATCGAATTTCATACGGCAATCAGCATTTATAACCGTTCCCAAGAGAATATAGAAGGTTTGCAATTGTATTCGCCTCAAGTAATGAGACATCATGAATATAATGAATCAGCGTTTCTTGGAGAGACGACAACGTAAGAATAGTCAATTGTAAAGTTGAGAGAAAATTGTATCAGGCCTGCAGGCTGATGTTAATCCCATAACACTCAATCTTCCCACCGAGACTGATAATAATGACTATCAGATAGCTAAGATTGCTTGAGTGGCTGCCCCGTGTGCATAGAGCAGAAGTGGTTAGTCGGTAGCAGAAACTTGATAACATTGTAAAGTGCAGCATATAAGTTCATATTGAGATGTATTCGCGTTAACGATTTTGATAAGCATCAGGCTCTAAGGACGAACAGGAAATGTGGGCGAAAAAAAGCAGCTTGATAAAACGAAAGACAATAGGCTAGACACTGTTTCGTAATTCGTAAGAGTAATCAAGGAGGTAATCCACATCAGGGCACACCAACCATCACAAAACTAAGAAGGCGGGCGGTATAAACTTCTTGGCACTTTTGACCAATTACTGACGTCGCGTGTCCCTGGGATAACTACAGTTGAAAATTTAATACGCGATTGTTTTTTTTTGTTTTGGAACAAAGTTTTAAATCTGTGCTAAGAAATACAATTCGCTGCTTTTTGAAGAGGATATAAACTTCATTGTACAACAGTTGTACAAGGTACAAACATGGCGAGTTTTAGCAATAAGATGATATCCTTATGTAAAGTACAAGGATAAAGATCCAGACAATCAATGGTAGATATAGGTAATAGATAGCCATCATGGATGTCTTCGAAGTCATTTTCACTTCCTTATCCGTTTGGTCGTTCAGGCGTTCTCTAACAGTCGTTTGGCGGTCATGGTTATTCCCGTTGATATCGTCAGATAAGACAAGTTCGATATGCGGGAGGCGGTTCCCCACGCACCGCTGAGCAACTAACGGAGGTACCGGCAATTTTTTACACGACGGCGGGGTTTATCTCAGCCTATCGACAGGTACAGGCTCGGTAAATCCTTTTCAGTCGTTGAGACATTGATTTCAAGACAAAGTTGACTATTAAACTAAGCCCCTGGGCTTTAGAATAAGCACATTGTGGGTAATTTTGGCTTACGGATGCATTCGAAAACGAAAAGTTCAATTTTGCCACTTCAAACAACGTGTGCCATAATGGGTGTGGGGGCAATACTACCTGTAGAGTGTGCTGTTGGGGCTGCCGAATACTATAAGTATAGAGCAAAACTTTGACCCAACACAAAAAAACGACCAAACGCTGTCTTGCTAAAAATTCGTGACTATTCACCTAGATCACGTGACCTAATGAAGACTTGGCGTCATCAATTGGCCAAAAGTTTCAAGAAGTCTATACCGCCCGTCATCTCTGTTGAGTAATGGTAGGTATGTCCTGATGTATATGGCCTATAATGAATTTTCTATTCCCTGGCCTGGACATGTATTATGAGTACTAGAACACGTCTTTTTACGCGAAAAAAGAATCATGAACTTCATGTGCTGGCATGATGTTGCAAGATATTCTATTATAATACCTGAATTGAATATACTTATGTGTGAAAAGTGGCCAATCATATCCTGTTTGCTTCAGAATTTTCATGTGAAGCCAAAGATATGAAGGATCAAAATATCATGACGGACTCGTAACAAATTGAGAACTTCAAGACGGAGATGGATTGGAATTACATTAACGTAAGCACTTTTGCAGCACTTCAAATACGCATTGAACTGTGTGTGAATCATTTCAATTCCTAGCAGTTTTCTAGATCGATATCATACAAGGTCATCTTTGATACAGCCTTCCTACGATGGGTGAGTGACCTTAGTTAGCTAAGGGGTACAGTTCGTGACTTGAAAGGAATATTGAGGGAGTAGATAGAATACGACTGGATCAAAAGATGCGCAGATAAATCATTGGTTTATCTGCACATCAACTTTTCCACATGAAGTACCGTATAGTAATCGTATTTACTATATTGCACAGGGGTGATAATTTGCTATGAATCGACGCTGATTATAAAACATTAAAAATAAGCATATTTTAGAATTCTGGCAACAGGGAAGAGTAAAATAGTTCAATGATGTTCGTAGCACCTTTTATTTTTAACTAAGATACTGGTGTTCGCCATCTGAAAACAGCATCTCAAGTAAAGTGTGTACAGAATTTGATCGTAGAGCTGGCAACAATTTTCGGAGAGAGCACATTGAAGATGATAGCTGATGGCATGCACCAGCCATTCTATTTTGATTAATACTCTTTCTTCCACTTTGGTGGCAAGCTGTTTTCCCTATTCCTGACATCTACGACGTCACGACACCTTTTAAATTTACACGTACCTTTCATCTTCTGGCTTTCCATGTACCATTCACATAATCGTACTCGGATGGAATAAAAGGTCTGGCCTTGAAAGTGTGTGAAGAACTTACATTCGACGTCAAGACATTGTCAACATGCACTTACGTTCTTTTTTAAAATATCGAGCGGTTGTTGACAACAGAGGAAAAACTGCTGCATTGCTAGTGTCAGCAAGGTCATTGCAGATCGAATCCCTCAAGAATACATCGCTGACAACCAGAAGGTACTAGATAATAAAGACTGATTGGGTGCAATGGGAGCATGGAAGTCGAGTACCAATATTGAAGTCCTCTGGGGTTCATAGTAGGTTGGTATTGACAATCGCCTTTACGACTTTTGTCAAAGTTACAAGGTTGCAAAAATAATTATCCTGAACATTGATGAACAAACAGAGACGGGGTCGGGGTGGACGGTATAGACTTCAAACCGACCTTTGACCTGGTGCTCATGTCACAGTTCCGGAAAGTGACGTGTACTGAGTGACCGGTTCATTTGTTACCCTGAAGAAGACCAGGCGGATGGTCGAAAATTTGGTGAGTCGTAAATGTTGTGTTGGAATAAAGTTAGATAATTTTTTATGATGCAAGATACCAACACAAATGAACTTTCAAACTAACATTGATGACACTTTTTGTATTGCACAGCCCTGCGAAAGTAGTCAGATGATGTTATGTTGTACATTAGGATCACTATAAAACTCAATCAAACCAAACCAAGTAGATTGGTCACCTATTTTAGAATGGTGAAGGGATTATATATACACTTTAGAGCTCATCATTAGGAACTTTATTGTCATCTAAAATTAATGGAGGATGAAGTCATGGCAGTGTGATATCTCCGGTTTTAGAAGTGCCCCTAAAGTAGATTACCCATGAAATGCACAGCGTTGAATGCTCCGCTGCACTGCAGGTACCATGGTCATCAGCGGGGGCGCTTCAGTATCATGGTTTCGCCGGCAGTCTACGCACCATTAACGTTTACGACATGAGAAAGTACTTGTTGCTTACTAATCTCAGGAATTGGAATGAAATAGTGGTAACATTTTACCGCTTCAAAAACTAAAGAACGACAACGAAAGGCAGGCATATATGGACCAAAACTTTTTACAATATACTATTAGCAATATTGTCATTGAACATATTGATGCCATGAAACAATTGCAAATATACAACAACATTGCCGTGTTGTATTGTGAGAATAGCTGATATCCAAACACCCACAGGTAATAAACATATCAAGGCGGGATGTTTGAAACAGCTGGCCGTTCATTACCCCGCACCATATGTCCAGTAAATTGCGAGATGAATTTCTAGAGAAGTCAAATACCCCTAATCCTCCTTTCCATCATCACCTATCGATTTAAGACTTTTATGTACTTCCTAATCCAGCATGGCAGTGATAAGTACCCATGACTATTCTATCGGGGGTCTGATTCACCGCTTTTCTTCCTGGGCTATCGAACGTCAAGGTTGCATCACGTATGGTAAAGGTGAGTGATTGAAATTATCGAGTGATGCTTTTGCAAAAGAATTGAACTCGTGACTTTTGTAGAAAGGCTAAGATTTCCCTATTTTGAAATTATTATTTTGTAACGCACTTGTCGAGAAGAGTTGGGTGACCCGGTGTGCTTGGCCACTGCAGGTTCATACATTCTCTCACGTCATTCAATCACCAGTCTTTTCTATAAGATGATGAAGCGGCAATATTGACTAAAGAAAGGCTAAGATTTTCCTATTTTGAAATTATGGTTTTACAACTCACTTGTCGAGAAGAGTAGGGGTGACCTGGTGTGCTTGGTCATTGCAGGTTCATACATTCTCTCACGTCATTCAATCACCAGTCTTTTCTATAAGATGATGAAGCGGCAATATTGATTAAAGAAAGGCTAAGATTTTCCTATTTTGAAATTATGGTTTTACAACACACTTGTTGAGAAGAGTAGGGGTTACCCCTGGCCACTGCAGGTTCATATTTTCTCTCATGTCACTCAATCACCAATCTTTTCTATCAGATGATGAAGCGGCAATATTGGTTGAAGAAATGACGATAGCAATAGAGTTTCGAAGATTACTTTATTGTGCATACGTGCTCAATACACAGTGCGAAAACAGTGAAGCGAAACGTATCGGACATGTTTTACATTCACGGTGTCGATGCAATGCTGAAAAACAATAGAGATAAGGAAAGTAGCTGAAATGATGATAGACAATTGAGCAGATGGTCAGAACATGCCCGAATGAAATGCTCAAATTTGGCGATTAAGATTAAGTGTGACTTTAAGATAAATCTTTCATGGATCAACGTATACTAACATAGACTAATAGACTGACGAAACTGGTAGATAGTTCCTTTGATCAAATCACAGAAGCGCCACTATTTCTTGCGTCTACATCCTTTCTTCACAGGAATACACTAAGATACCCACACAGAGTCTGCACATACATATATACATTCATGACACATTCTCCAATATCGATTGTGATATACTGATATATAGCATAACACACCTGGCACATTTTGCTACATTGTTGTAATGTGATACGACACAGAGATCTAAGATCAACCGTGGATGCGATACGAATACGGTTCCCACTTTCAAAAACACTTAGAATACCCATAGGTTTTAATGCAACTGCCTTAACCGTACTGGATAGGAGGTTTACTTTCAATCTTCAAGAGTGTACTTTATGTCGTGGTACTAGTATCTGTTGTCCGAATCACCAATATATATTAGTGGAGCATGAGAAGACAGACCTTACATATCTTTAGTTAGTACAAGAAAATCTATATTTACAAAAATTGAATCATGACGAAATCCTGATTATTCCTAGCTGTATCACAGTATCAACATAAGGAAGGACATTTGTGCAATTATGTCGTATTGAGCATATCTTTTGATGACACTATCGACAAAACACTATGGCTTTGTGGAGTTGCTACTATCACCCAAATCAAGTCAATCTGAAATTCAAAATGAAAGATTACATCAATTTGGTCACAGCTTAAACATTGTACACCTGTTAGTCAGTACACTGTCAAATGTACTAGAGATTCACTCTACATAAACTACTTGTGTTTTTCTCGATCATGTTCAGTGCGGTTTTACATATGATTGTTCTGTACAACAGAAGACACAAACTACTTCATGCTCCAACTTTGAAGGCACATCTATCTTACACTTTGTACATTATTCTTTTGTAATTATGCATACCTACCATACTATTCATCCACATATAACAGTCTTTAGGTAGGACACGAAACAGTGGTGTATCTACGGTCTTGCTGCTCAAGTGTTCTCAATGTAGAGGTTTCTTGTATACGTATTATCTTAGTTATAGTAATCTCTCATAGACATGGTTAGACATATGTAGCTTATATAAACTAATCCAAAATTACACTTACTATCTTTGTAGAGATTAGTTTTGACATCTAATTTCCCAATTGTCATTATAATTCTATTTGGCTACATATCACTTGGTTATACACAGTAAATGATATACCCTACTACTAGAATGTCTTCATACTTTGTACAGTATATTATAGATGTCGAATGTAGCATTAACAGCAAATATGTATACCATACAGTATCCATAGATACCGATTCATGGGAGGCGTATTTTGCTATTTAAAATCATAGTATGAGGTTTTCTTCATTCTATGATCCAATGCTTCTTTCCTTTTGCAATATGTTTTTCAGAAATCGTATTTCATATCAGATTCATGTCCCCAAAAGACAGATTTTCATAGGTCATCAATGGTGCTCAAACGTATGATTTAGGGCCTTATACACGCAGTTGAATTGTCTTTGATCACCTTTCATTGAACCGCACAAAAATGTAATTACATATTCAAAAGAACATATACATAAAGTACGGTTCAATCTTATTTATCCATTGTACCATGTGACTACTCTCTCCGCTCACTTTTAAGAACTTCTTGTTTTTCCAGGCTTGACTTTATCCGATTATCATTTGCAGTTATGAGCTGTTGTTTGCTCAAAACAGTCTCTTAAATTTGAATAACATCTCTAGACTATTTATGATTCTCATCATGATTCAACCACCCGGTATTGGATAATATAATACAAGGCTACAGAAAAGCATTTTGTGTGCTCATCCATGGTCCGTGGTACATGTCATCTCACAGTCGTTTGCTAAAAGAAAAAAAGTGTCAACAAATTTATGAAAACCATCATACATGGTTGTGTAACTATCATACATGGTTGTATTGTTACTCTAACCAGTAATGATTTAGTTGACATCGGGAAGACTTTTGATCTGAGTGTCGACCATTGGACTCCGTGGTATCGGAGAGGCTACCGGGCGTGGGCTTCGTGAAGCAGAACGGGGGTTCGGGCTTCTGGAATGCCTGGTGGCATGGGCTCCGTTGGCGATGCTCATGTCTTGCAAAGCACCAACTCCTCGCCGAGTCAGCAGCAGGGTCTTGAAGGCTACCCGGAAATTCTGGTTGAAGTATCCGTAGATGATTGGATTAACCGAGCTGTTGAAGTAGATCAGCCAATGGGCAACGGGGTAGATGTAGACCCAGACGATGTCCTGTCGTCCTTCTGACAGGGTAGCGTAGTCGTTGATCATGGTGATGACGTGTATGGGCAACCAGGAGATGGTAAACAGGATCACTACTGTTAGCAACATCTTGATAACTCTGATCTTCTTGCTCATGGCGAGAGATTTGGCTTCCTTACTTGCCTTGTCACCGCCCGGGGTAGGCTTTATCCAGACGCTGTAGCCAATGCGTACGTACAGGTACATGATGACCATGAGGGGGCAGATGTAGCATAGGCCCAGCAGTACGGTTGTGTAAACCTTGCGCCAGTAGGGATACGGCTCCTCGCAAATATGAAGGTAAATGACGTCTCCCTCGCGGGGCCAACGTCCGTCTTGGATTAGAAGGACCTGGTGGGAGAGACGTATGCTGATGATAATGATTTGTGAACATGTTATACTAATCTGTGGGATACATTATCTAATAACTGCCAATGAAAGTTTGAATCCTTCAATGTGACAAGGTAAGAAGCATATCTGTGTCATCATTTTGTATGCAAAACGGAAACATGAGGTTATATGCAAGTTACAATTTAAAATTGAATCTTGTCTTCTGTTGGTCTCATACCTGGGGTATTGCCACAATGATAGCCAGGATCCAAACGCCAGCAATCACGTACATGGTACGTCTGATGGTGAATTTCGGTTCGGTTGGGTAGATAATGGCGTAGTATCTGCAAGAAAAAGAAAACAAATCGCCGTTTACGGACATACAGGTTAGCATGGGGCTTTTGTGGTATCTGGCAGTGTATTGTGGACTCGCCACTCGCTGACTTCTCTCGATAATTAGTAAGTGTGTTGGGTTGTTTTAAGTGCAGATGTTTGACGTCTGACATTTAAATACAGGGTCGCCGGCTGTACGTTCCAAAAGGACTAATGCAACCCCTCACTCCATGCCCAAGCGGGGTTTGAACCTCTGCCCTCTAACACGTATGTCACCGGGTACCCCCCCCCATTAAAAACCTATGACGTTATAATTTTGTAGGAGGGCCTAACTTCTCTTAAACGTTTCCATTTACAGCTAAACGCTCCAGAAGTTAATGCAGTACCATCTGAGTCTTTTCCCACGTAATGGCCAAAATGGATGTCAAATTTCCAAGGCAATTGGAGTGAAAGCAAATAACATCGTCGGTAATGGCTCAATGATGTGACAGTAGTACTTTCAGCGTAATGGCAAGTCGGGAAGTACGCTGATTGACTGAACAGGAGAAGACTATGGACTTAACCAGAGGGAATTACTGTACGTGTATATCATGAATGTACACCCATTTAATGATTGAAGCATATGTGGTGTGCCAGAGTCTAGGGATCATTGCCAAACGTAAAGATCAATATGCAAGAAACTTGTTTGCATGCGATGAGGCCATTTAACAGATATTCATCAGCATATTGTCTTAATCTACTGAACATAATTTTGCTACAGCTATGCCTTCCACAACCTATCATTTTAAGGACTATCAACAATATTCGAGGCACATTATGTCTCTATTTCAAATCTTAAGCCTCCTCCACTCATTAACAATGCTCACCTGTCTAACGCAATGGCGACGAGTGTGAAGACAGAGGCAGTCACGGATACAATTTGAACTGCAGGAGTCAGCTTACACATCACGTTCCCGAACGGCCATCCTGTAACAACAACAACAACCACAACTATGTCACAGTTACTGTACTAACAATTTACAACTGATTAGTCAGTATGTAACAGAACATGCGGTATAGACGCGGGGCGTCTACAATGTTGAACTGTCCAGTCGAAATTTGGGGTTCGAATGCCATTTTCCCGTTGTACAAGAAATTATACTTTAATCCTGATTCAATATACTACATGTATCATGTGTTATTAAATAATCTACATGCGAAGAGACTGCACGAGGGAATGTCTGTTATTTTCTTCAACCAAGGTATTGGAAACAGTACCGATACATACAACAGGTTTCACAAGTCATCATAAGGTAAACCAAGTTCAAGTACTCACCTCTAATGATATTGTCCACCAAGGTGAACGGCATACAGAAGACAGCCACCAAGAGGTCGCTGACGGACAGGTTCAAGATGAAGAAGTTGGTGACGTTTCGCATGCGGGGAATCTTGAGAACCACGAAGCAGACCAGCACGTTCCCGACCACACACATGGCAAATACGACGAAGTACGAAAACACGAACACAGCTATGATCGGCACAGTTTGCTTCAAGACAGGATTACCAAAGTCAAACATAGTCACATTAAATGAATCGTTCGCCGCCTGCATATTGATAGTCGAGTGACTGGCCCCCTTTTCTCAAAGTTAAAGAGTTATGATTTTAGTGAAAATAGTCTGTGTTACAATCTTCACTGTAGAGGCTCTTCAGCTATTCTCGATACTTGGCTCCAACAGACAGCGAGACGCCAAAGACTCCACAATGATCTGCGAAAAAAAGATAAAGGTATTAGGAAAGCTTCTTTTGAATCCCCTCACATCTGCACTGCAGCAGGCACAACTTAAGTGCCATTTGAAAATGACATTCTGCCGACGGTTATCCTGTAATGTGTTTCAAACTTGGGCCTTATCTTGCCGAACAAGGACGAGCTGCAAAAATGAAGTATACAATAGCGAGTAGTTCTTGGCAGTTTCATCCTTTACATGGCGCGGGAGCCTGAGTAACGGCCTGCCTCGCTACAAAAGCTGAAGTGACGACGGTTGCTGGAAGCTAATGGCTACATGAAAGATGCTGCTGCTTGGAAGTTAGATATTCCCCAGATTCATTAGTTGTGACAATGCATAATCAGTACACAAAATATATTTCTAAGAAGTAGTCCATTCATCCTTCTGCCATTGGGCAAACGTATAGGCAAACCATATTACAATTTGCTACTAACTACATTTTATGAGTTTTAAAAAAATACATGAGTTTAACACATATTTTGCCACCTTATTTAAGCTGTTATGACGATTGTAGCTAAATGATTAAAGCCAAATGTCGAGAGTAATATATAGTCTTGGTTTAAAAAAATGTAGTTATAGTTGGGTAAAGCAGGGGTATTTGCATGAGAGCTGAATATGAACCTATAGAGAGTGACGGAAGCCAGACTTATGGGTTGATCTGCGGTTGGTGAGTTAATCCTACCAGTGGACAATGATTGCCACACCATTACTCATCAACTTTATCGGGGGCTCCGGAAAAACCAATCTCAATATGCTACAACACACGATTGGATTGGAATGTAAACCTTGGCCTGTACCTAACCCCATCCTCATGTTGAGGGTCAGGACCATGCAAGCTGTCAGTAAACAATAGGGGTGTAAACAACCGCCTAGTGTTTCCATGGATTAACACATGCCATACCCCGTACTGTTCCCTAACATTTCAATCCTTTTTAGCAGTCTATACACGACCCATATGGTAGGTCACGAGCTTGAACATTAGGGGTTGAAAGAAATAAAGTTTCGCATGCTCTGCGGATCTTTATGGCAAATGACCAACGCTGAGGGCTATTCAACAGCGCAAAGATGATAAGGCTGTTCAGGAAGTTGAGCTCAAAATAGAAAGCCAGCCCTCTGGACTAAGTACTGTTGCTGGCATAAATTGTAGCATGGTTGATCTGCAAATGATGTGGAAGAGGTTCGATCAAAATTTACTACGGGTGGAAAGTCAACGGACGCAACGATCGTGACAGAAATGCCAAATGAGATCCTCTTACTTTACCCAGTATGTTACAGGCGACAACCTGACCGTTATGATCTACTATTCAGAATATCATAGTTAATGTTACATACCATTCGGATAGTCGACGGTATGTAACGACGGCTTGCTCTGGACATACGTACGGACGACTGTGGACGACTTGCAAAAGCTACAGAAAATCCTTTTTATATATCCTATATAGATTGTCTTAGCAACATCTTCCTGCACGAACTCGGAAGTGGTATTATTAGATACATCAGACAAAGTATAATGCATAGCAGCAGTGTGACTGTAGTACCCATGGAGACCAATTTGCCTAATGGTTGAATAAGTCGTCAGAAATGTTCTCCTAGCTTCAACAATTCATGTAATCATCTGTGATATCAGGGCAATGTTGAACCGATTGTTCTAACTATGGCGTCGCGTGTATGCTACACAGATCATTTGGTAGGGAAAAGAAACATATGGCAGAAAGCGAGGGGTATCTCAGAACAATAACCGATAATGGTTTATTTCCTGATATATTACAGAACCCGTTGAATTCATTGCCCTGACAACCTGTTTGGAGAAGCTACCTTAGAATGGGCTTCAGAATTAGATTATTGAGTCATTCTCATCACGAGTTAGCAACTCTGGCTCAGTTTATTGAAACAAACGCTTTGAATTCCTTTGTATCGTTGTTTCATTCAGTTGTCTCCAATATGTGGAGATGGTAGACTTGTACTTACTTGTTTTGTTTATTTTGCGGTGACGTTGATATAAGTTATTTACGCCGATGATTTGAGTATGCTCAACATTGCATTTCTTTTGTTGTACGAAATTCAGTACAAGAAAACCCAAAACGGAAATGACAGCCAAGCAGTTTTTGGCATCTTCAGATACAATTGAAACCAGTGGGAATATCAAAAATGCATTTACATAGTCTTCAATCACCGCTCTTGTCAAACGTTTGGTTGCTTTATACATGATACACGCCGATGGATGTTATTTTTAAACTGTTTTTTCTTAAACATACCTGTAAGGAATATTCTTCCAAGAAAAAGATAACAAGCCCTCTGCATGCGTGTTATATTAGGCACATGGGGATAGTGAATCCGCACATTGAGATTTACCCACAGCGCTTTTCGCACCCCGGCTAGCCCATTAAGCGTTCGTCGATGTTCTTTAGACAAGTAATGGTTACAGACCCTCTTGACCTCCATAAACGTTTTTAACGCTTTACATGGACAGTAAGATAACAGCAAGTCAAAAGATTATTTGCCTAATGGTTTTCCAAGGTACAGGAGACTGCGTAAAACATCGTGTTTATGGTTGTAGATACAGTACAATGATTATTGTTTTATCGATTGCTTACTAAAAAAAGAGCTTGCTTTGGCAATAACAGTTCCATTGCCGTGAATTGCCTCGTCCTAGCTCCTCCTAGCATTATGTACAGAATACATCAACTTTTACAGCTACCACCCGTATTCTAGTCTAAATTCTTCAACTGGTAACATAATTAACACACATGGCTTTAGAGTTTAAAGTAAGTGTAAAAGATTTGAAGGGAATATCGTCTAGAAGGGAGTTGGAAAGTTGGCATTGAACAATGAAATAGGACCCTTTTACAAGTTCATTCTTAATTTCAAAGAAATATGAATAAGAATAAACATGGCTGTAAAAGACGCCAAATGATAGATGACAACACGCAGAAAGTCTATCAGACTGAGTTTTAAAGTCCATTATGGTTTGCAGAAAATGGGTCCATGTTTTACTGCAGCTGTAATCTGCATCTCTTTCGCACTCCTGCCATGCCCACCGACTCATCTACCAAAAGAAAGATAAGATAAGAAACCCTAATGGCGACAAAGTTCTGCTTAGCAGTAGGAATAAACATCCATCAAAACCGTTCTTTGAGTTTATGAACACAGAGAGGCATCTACAGAAAGAGTAACTAGTCAGGCAACCGTGGTCTTTCACCGCTTCAAGGATGTTTCGATCTGGTAAGAGATGGAAATTGACCCAAGCGTTTGGAGATGCAATGTCAATGGCAGGAGTGGGCACCCGTCAACGCTGTTCTTCTATTAGTGACCAACAGGCATCTGCAGATATAGTACAGTATAGGTGTCTTTAATTGGTTGGTACCAATGGCAGGAATGAACACCTATCCAAGCCGTTTTATTTACGACGGGTTGGAGAACAAGAAGCATCTACAGAGACCCAGTAGAGTTACTGGTGAGCTAACACCGCTTCAAGGATGTTTTTGATCTGGTAAGAGCTAGAATTTAATCCAAACTGTTTAGAAGAAAAACAGAAATGGAAGTAACTTGCAGACATTGTGTAGACACCCCCAAAAGTAGTTAACCGGAAAAACGTCATTCATATACAATATCTGTGTTGGAAAGAAACCATTGTAGTTTATATTAATCACCACACCAGGGACCTTTACATACAACATGGAACCCTCGAGGGCGTATTCCTAATAAATTTTTTTGGGTGATAAACTGACATCTGTTTTAATAACCATAGAGTGATGAAAGAAAAACCAACGTCATTGATAATCAGGATCCTGACATCATTTATTACAACGTTACGTGGTACGTAAAGCTCTGTAAGTCGAGGGGATATACAATAAAGTTAGCTATATTGGGTGAAAGGTTTGACAAATGTTCTTGACAAAGTATGTCTTAAAGGGCAATCCCTTTCTGTGTACAACATCGATCGTTTCAAGCACATTGACTTCAAGGTCTGAACCTTTGCCCGTTGTTTTCCATAGGGAACGGAGTTACTACAAATCAAACAAGATGCGCGCTGACCTATGAGCTGGACTCAGACAAGCAATGAATAAAAGCTGATTGGTTTTGTATCTTTCTAATTTCAAAAGCCACTTCAACGGCAACAACAGAACCATTGAGGAAAACAATCTGAAATAACGGTAAAGATCTAGGATTACAACCACGTGTTTGTACTTTACTAAATCAATAACGTTTAAGAGCCGACGTCACCAAACCATTAGGAAGCTGTGGAGGCGAACGTTTTCTGCCAATCGAGGTGTATAAAACGAAAGATTAGGCGACCAAAGGAATTAAGTTGAATTTGCATAATGCGAAGCGACAGCTTAAAAAGCTTGTGAAACGAGTGTGATGTAGTTACGCCTTCACGAAATGTCAATGTTGGATAGGCAAATGTAGCATATTAACCTTTCTTAAGTCATACCCTGCATTGGTGTGGCTATTTCTTGTTTCATGGACGTTGTTCTGAGCTAGGTACAACCTAATTTGGCAATTACAATTGCTGTATAGGCACATTACTATCGCATTTCGCGGCCGGGTATAGAATTATTACCATTAAAGTAATAAAACATTTCATTTTTATTGCCAAACTATTCAGCACACACATCTTGCTGACAGTAAAAGAAGTTAAAATGACATACAATACAGCTGCATTTATGTATGTTTCTATAACAGTTTCTATTAGAAGTACCGTTTTGATATCTTCCAACCCATCTGGTTCAACTGTCAAATGTCTTGAATGGCAAACGCATACGATAAGAAATGTAATATCTCGTATACCAACCAAGTACAATATTCGTGAAAAGCCCTCAGGCTTTTAATATTGATGTTTTTTTCATATTACTAATGAAACTGTCACTATAATTGCAAATCCCTTAAGTACCACAAGACGAAGGCAACGCAAGTAATAATGGCAGTGAAAAGTTGTTTATTAATTCAAAATTTTTGATCTTCTAATGATGTTTGACTTACGTTCACTAGAGTATCCTATCTGACGTTTGTCAATCACATAAGTTCATAACAACTATCAAAATCGTCAGCAGGGTATTTCAGAATAACAAGAAAACTCTGTAACACTTTATCACCCATGAAGTGACGAATGACATATTTGCTGCATGGAGATTGTGTCGTGCGTCAGGGCTACAAACTCGATGCAATCAGTGTTTTAGTTCCAAATAAATAAATAAAGATAGATGAAATCCTTTGCATCTCGCATTTATGACACAGTTAAATCCTCATACTGCCGATTGACGACCAGATATCTTGCTCAAATATATAAAATATACTTGTATTATTCCGTAAAACAGCAATTTATGAATGGAATTACATTAAAGAGGGCTATATAAAAGAAACATTTAAAAGCAAACTTTCCCACCGCCAAATGAGATCGTGCCTACATCTGCGCGATTTTAAAAGAGATAATGCTTTCTGAGACGATACCCCCCAGGACCAATCAGAAATAGTGATGTGGCAATAAGAATTCCATGTGTCAATCATCGCACAATTTTCCATTACTAATGTCATACCGGACTATCAGTCACGCAAATAATCAGCGATAACTACGCACATTGTTCATACATAGAGATGGGGACATGAGATAGGAGGGAACCCATGGGGATATCGTCATGCACGATGCACAGATGTCAAGGTAGCTGTGGGAATTGTTACTAGATATGCCGCAGCGGCCGGATACAACACGTCGTTTCAACGCTTTTGAACTTGAAATTAACACTGTGTAGTCCTATCTTTAGCTTTCCCTTTAACATTTCGCCCATTCTTCGTTAACGTGTGCAATTGCTGTCGCATGATAGTAGCGGGCCACCAAGTTTTTAAAAGAAGCAATAACTGCGTATCTTGTGCTTTCCTGTTATCAGTACATGATAGTAATATACTAAGTTATGTTTTACCGCAACTGTCAGCTGCCTTCGGGTCGTCCAGGCGAAGATTTTGCTAAGAAACACGCTAAAATCACCTGTCGCAACCACTAGTAACGCACAAAACGTCGGGTTCAAACAATGAAAACGTGTGAGTTGACTTAATTTTCAGTCATAATCTACACCTATCCACCAAACTGTCTTGCCACAGGTGGATGAACTTGTCCAGCTGGCGGCCATACTAAATCTGATGCCGTTTTAGTTTTGTCGCAAGGTTTTGTCTAACCTACGTTATGGAAAGATAGACGGGTATAATTCGCCCACGAAAAGACATTTCACAATAATTTTCACACTGTCTTATCCGCTAGACTGTGTTTTTTGCGAAACAAATCCATGGCAGGGAGAACAAAACACGAGTATCGGAAAATGACAACAACAAACAGCGTCAGGCCGTTTGTCAATTTTCAATTCTAACCTACGTTATCATGGTTATTGCTTACTTATTCCATTGAGATTAGAGACAGATACTTACACTTCCATTCATCAGAAAGAGGGTCATCAGATATACATTTGCATGTAAATTTTATAGTGTAAGGGCTGACGGCTTGGATTGTATTGATCATCATAAGCACAATTCTAACCTACGTTATCGTCTAACCTACGTTATCATTTTTTTCTTCACTGTGTTATCGAATTTACAGGAAAAGGATACGATGCAAAGTTCGATTAACAGCATTTTATCAACTGTAACAATACTGTAGTTGGCCTTGTTTTGCTAGAAAATCATAGTACAGAAGGTTTACTCTCCCTGCTTTAATCTCCAAGCAGATGTAGCACGTGAGCTTGTTTTGGCTATTTGGTGGTGTCTTTGGTGGTTTGTTACGGAGATTACCATATCTACAGACAAAAAACTTAATATCTCAAAAAGGATAGGTGGTAGCACCGTACAAAATTGGCAAAAGATAGTCGACAATACTGGTAACAAGTTCAGCACATTTGTTAGGTATTTGGAAGAACTTTATTTTTCACCATTTTCTACCCCCAATTGCACACGTTAACGGAGAATGGGCGATTTAATGTCTAATGTTTTTCCTTTGGCCTCGGTTTGTTTACAAAAATCAAAGAACATTTACCCACAGATACGTCATGGTAATACGTCTAAAAACTGATTTGGAAAATGGTGTCTGATCCATAACATCATAAGATGACATAAATAATTTGCCAACGCGATCACAAATGAGCGATGAGATATGATTACAGTTCTTTTATGATAACGACGGCGTCATGTTCGTGTGCCATTGACGCACCTGTCTGACGCATTCGCACTATAATCGGCTTTTATCAAAGTCTGCATCGGCATGATAGTTTTGAAAGTCTTAAGTCAATAATCCTACGGGGGAACGAAGTGCAGTTAGATAAGGCTCGTTTGACCCCTCGTTCCAGGAAATGTCAATAGGATAGGAAGCAGTCGTCTTTTCCAAGAAGTGCCCTTAAACCTGACTGACTATCAGACGTGGCACCGACGAAGACACAGATTGTTTTGAAATCTAGTAACCACACATATACATAACCGTAATGCCGGATCCAATTTACGGCATGCTTCAGTCTGTGTGGTGGATAGTGGGGCTGTTAGAAACGAATCATTGAGGCGTTTATATATCTGCATTAATATACGCAATGATAAAGCCATAAGAACAATACACAATCAGTTATAAAAACAAAAAACAATTATCTCAAGGCTTTCCATGTTTCTTACTTTCCCCTGCACGTAGTTTTGAATGTTATTGAAATATATCTTTGTCTGGTGCAGTGCACTTTGCTCACAAGTAATCAAAAACGTATTTGAAACCTGGTTACAAAAGAATATTCTGAAGTACCAATCACGAAATTAGATTATTTATAGCTTCGATTCACTATATATGCGAGAAATAATTTTGCCACAGATTTTCTGGATTAGTCATGGTGCTGAACCATTGTCCTTTCTATGACGTATTGTCTCAAACCTAAACCTAAATCGAAACCAAATCCTTCCCAAATCTCATTAGTACTCGTAACTACGTACTTATTACCGGTGATTAAGGAAAGGGATCACAATTTAGACGCTGAGCCGCCTGAACAATGTTCTTACCATACATTTAAAGATAACACGGGCCACCTTAATTATATCATTTAACTAATCACGTATTTTTCAATGGGATGTCAAAACTAATTTCCTTTAGTTGCTTCTCGACCTGGGTATTTTCAAATTAAGTACAAAGTCTGAGATTCTAAGAGCTATCAGACGGCAATTGGTTTTCCAGATGCAATTTAGAAGGTCTGTGTGCTGCCATAACATCAGTTGACTAAGGAAACTTCCAAACTGGGTGGAGTTGCAAAATAATCGCTAAAAAGACTAACGCCATACATGTATGTAGTTTTTATTACTCCGTGAAGGAGGTCAGGACCTCCGGACGGAGTGTTGTAATCGGCTGATTTTTCATGTTCGCAGTCAAAACACTGGGTTCTCTTTGTGTAATCGGCACGCAATTTTATACGCCGTCTGCGGGCATGCCCGTGTTGATGCACGAATGTGTATTTTTGCCGTTGCTGCTTTCGCGGTCAATGTAATATTGCAAACGCACCCCTACAATTACGAGGCGAATTGGAATGGTCCAGAAAAACGCGTTGTTTGGAATAGCAGTGGGGGGGTGGAACTTCATGCAGATACGGGGTGGTTTTTATAAGTGGTTCCAGATGTTTTTGCCCATGGTTAAGAGATGCCAAGTTTTTTGGAAGATGTTCGCAGCCAAAACGCATTCTTCCGTACGTCGCATTTCTGTGTAATTTCGCATGTGGTGTTGCATTATGTCCGGGACGATGCACGTCTTTTTATTTTTACCGTAGCTGTTTTGATATTGGAGTAAATGGTTATTTTCGAAACATCCCCATGTCGTTGAAATGTTGTCGTCCGTTTATGTCACCGGTAGTAAGTCGGGGCGGGGCTGATGGGGACGGATATGTGGGGTGGTCAGAGGTCAACATTAGGAAAAATTTAATGTTAATACCGATGACCGAGTCCAAAAAACTGAAACGTGAAAATCGGATGATTGGACCTGATGTACATTTCTGTAGATTGTACACAGAATACACACATCTTTAGATAATCTGGCCATGGCAGGTATACTAGATTAGCGTACATCTATGTTTATGCGTTCAAAACAAGAAAAGTAATCGTTTCCCGGTATTATTCTCTCGAAACACGGCGCTGAATATAGGAAGAAGTAGCCTGTGTTACGCAATGCTTTCGGCCGGATTGATGTGCAACTGTTACTAATTGCAGGGTCTGGGCTTGGCCAGTCGCGGTGTATGGCCAGTCGCGCTAATATGCGAGTGTTCCCTGTAGACAGTCCTGGAGTTAACGTTGACTTGAGCGGTACCCGTTTTTCCGTGTTTGCAGCTAAAACCCACGGTCCCCTTTGTTCAATCGGCATGCAATTTTATACGTCGTCTGCAGGCATGCCAGTGCCAATACCACCTCTCAATCTGCAAATTATAAAATTTCACGGAGAATTGTCGCCTATGGCGTCTTGTTTCGTTTTGTGGCCGAATATACTATGAACATTACTAGAATGTACATGTAACCGAGGCGTTCATATTCGGGTTAAGATCAAAATCGTCTCTATTGCAGTTTAGATTGGGCATGTATGGCTCTCCGCACGTCATAGACTAATTGCTTCGTTCTGCAAAGTCTCCTGTGAAGTTGGAATGGGACCTACACGAGTTGGACTTGCACCAAACAATTTGGACTGTAGCCACCGTATTTCGATTTTGGTGTTAGCAATACACATCATCATCCATGCACTACTCTTCCCGAAATTCAAAACACAAGAAAATGCCTCTAAACATTAACAATGCATTTGATATTTTTCATTATTGATATTCAACAAAAACGTCTGATATGAAGCAATGCAGAAAGTATCCAGAATGTTCAATAGTATGTTAGTTTTATGCATAGAAAGAGATTTACACTGTATATAAGTGCCAGACCTGGCCAATATGGACCACCTTTTATTCATCCCAACTGGCTCTGTAAATGGCATATACGTTCCCATCGAGAACACAATATATCCCAGGCGGCCAGAAGATTGGAAGCAATTTGCTGACACCAATATAAGATGTTATATAGTGTAACTCTTAACCTCGGGAAGGTGCAGTTTCTCCAATCATGTTGCCCTCAAACACGGTTGATTTTGACCCCTTTTACGAGAATGTATTGTATGATACAAAATGAGTCATTACTGACCTAGATGTGGTGCCAACTTGTGGATGTAAAGCACGTTTGCCTAGCAATTTGTACAACAATTTGGCTGTAACATTGCTATGACTAAGTTCCGGTTATATTCTGCGGAATTACAGGGATAAATTAATGCCTTCCCTTTTACGATAACAATCTTCTAGAAAAAGTTGTTTCAGCGAACAAAATATAGGCCCCATGGGATGAAAAAGCTAAAGCAATAGCAATTTTCTTTTAATGATTGTGTTTCCAAAATAAAAGCCTGTAAAATGAAATTACATCGTCAAAGGAAAGCAATGGGCAGCAGAAGAGAGCCAACCGATTAAAAACAGTCTTTTAACATGCAGTGCACTCACCAGATTACATGGACTTAAATTTGATCTTACTCCAAAGGATTTATGTAACGCTACACTTCAAGTCGTGTTTGATCACAGTTGACCTATTTTTTCAAGGGCAAGGCGGTTAAACTTTATTCAGTGGTTATTGCCTTATATTGTATGATTACACGTTTTTACCATCAGTCAGAGTGTTGCCTGGAATTACCGGATGCGGTATTGACGTCAATCATTTTACTGCAACGCAGAGTGGTTCTTAACATCAAACGGTCTGAATTCTAGGTTAAAGGTTTGCTTGCGTGGACTTTGCAGATTGCCTCTCACGGTATGGTCATATATTTATTGACTCAGGCTGTCCGAGGGTTGGAATAAAAGGATGGGCCAAGGAATACGGGAGGTACCAATCTGGCTTGAAGATCAGAAAACAACATTGAATTTTAACCCGTGCTCTTACAGAGTAAAAGGACTCAGGCGTTAGGCGTGCGCTTGTTTATTCTCAACCGAATACAAAAGGTGGACGTTGTTTGATACAGAATATTGGACGTAGAATTGAACATACTAGTAGACTGTAAATCTTTGGATGATAAAAGAGATGAGGGTGGGAATATCGACGTATTCTGTTTTTTTTTTATAGAAAACGTGATACAAACCTAACAGAATTCTCCAGGTACGAGGCATGTCACGTATCAAAGATGTTGTCGCCAGGCATTCACTCGATATTATTGATGCACACAGACAGGAGGTTTTAACGAGTTCACAGTGTCGGCCCATAAGAACATCTATCCACTTACATCAGACACATTTACCCTTTTGATTCAATGTAAGGGTAATATTGGTTCGATTGATATAGGATGGTCATTTCCTTCTGCCTTCATCAATTTCTCCACTTTTTCACTTTGTACCAATCTTTGGTCACGGCGTTTAGGCGCAAGCCTGCGTTATTGATGACCTTGCTGGCTATTTTGGTCTTTTCTATTGTTCATGTCTCAGACTGAGTCTTTCTCATTGATGATTCACAGAAATAGATGAATGAGTTACAATGGATAACCTTATAGAGCGACGGGCAGGCGCCAGGACTCCTAGCATGATACCATTGCTGCATTCAAACTTTGTGTGCACAAATGGCACGGAAATAACAGAGGTATGAGATAATGGCCCTTGACTTACTTCTTGTGGAAAAAGTAGCCAGCAGAACGTCCCCATGGTTTTTGTGTCTAGTAAGATATCACTTTAGCCTGATATCTAGTTATGGTATGAATGTATCCAAAGTGCAGTGCCCAAAGAGATGCCCTGCGTCATACGTGACCATGGAGGGTTGCTAAAATCTTTACCGATGTGTGGCGATAGAATTGACATGAACTAGGTGTCTTTCCATAATGTTGCTCTATAACAGGCCTCGTACAGGTCCATTTTTCTTATTGTATTGCTGACTCAACGACTCGTTTTCCTACAGACTTTCCGTGTAGTTTTTGCACAAAAGACGAATTTCTGCAGCAATCGTTGCGTTATTCATCTACAAAATTATACTGACTGGTCGTTTTTCACATTGCTAACGTTGACTTACAACTTGCGCGCAGTGTAATTTCCGCGGCCAATACATGTGACACAATGAAGTCCATATATTCATTTCTCTATATGTAGCAAATTGTGTATTTACCTCAAAATTAAAGACCAATTTCTGTAGCAAAAGTTGTGCCATAATCAAAATTTATCTATCTATTTTCTGACTGGTCATTTGTCACCTTGTTAATGTCGGCTCACAACTTTCACGCAGAGTCATGTCCCTGGCCAATACAGACGCAATGAAGTGCATCTACAAGGCCTAAGATTGCCCATTATCTGTAGCGTCTACTCCGAGCTCCCAGATACTCAGCTATTTACAAGGCTACAGCCAGGGATCTACTGCGACCTCCTTGGCTAAAGGTCAACCCTTCCGTGTACCTCATATGCTGCGATGGCGTGGCCGTAGACCATCCTGGTAATTCAAGGTTGCAATGTCAGGCAGCTGGATTGATTATCACGAAATCGCCATCGAGTCTTGCAAAGTTTCCAGCTTTCACTTAATTATAAGCTTTCTGGCATGAAAGCATTCACAGAGATTACAGTGTTAAAGGCTTCGTAATGAGGGGGTTCATGTTCAGAAGGTCCGCAGTGTGTACTAATCAGCTAGTTCGAAGGTGCAGCGGGTTCATTGGAGTTTGTGGAGGCGTCATGTCTCAGTGGGTGTTGTTCCATGCTGTACGTGCCAACGGGAAGAAAGTAAACAGGAAAATAGCTAATACTTCACTATTAATCCATTTAAATTCAACCAATGCATAGGTAGCGTAAACAGGATGTGCAAAATCGCTAAGCCGATTAAGAGATCAGCAAATGTTTTGACATGATACTGGACAGAGAGAACTCCCTCTGCGCACACCAATATTCCACAAGCACAAAGTTGCTTTCTTGGTTGAAATTCCCCCCTTACTTCACTGTTTGTTGTCTTTAAATCTACGCGCTTTCAATTTGTTACTGACTCTCACTAACTTCAACAACCTACGAGAAATAAACATGGGAAAAGAAACTTAGCAATGGGACAGCACACCCATTTAGATAATTTTCGTCGTCTTTGGCTCTAAATGAAAGGTCTGTGTTTGATGATAACAGTACCTCATATAATCCCTGTCTTACACTCTGATACCCTGATCAGCGTTATTGGCTAAGTTTGAAACTTACAATCAGTCTTGCACTCGTCGATTTATGGAACAATAACAACGTATGTTTTTACAAAGTACATTTCGCATATAAACGGAATATACATTGTCAATGAGCCTTTATCTTGTCGTTTGCTTGTCACTAATGAACAAGCAGTACAATGGTGTTGTAGACACCAACAGCTTGTAATGTACGACAGTCGACAACGACGAGGTACATTTAATCAATAACCTACAAAGCATGAGCGCCTCATGACATTTGTTTTGCCGGTAGTTCCCTATGAAGAACCTTTAATACTACATAGGCTGTACCAATGTAATTTCTCTGGCAAAGTTCCATACTCCAGCAATGCTGGTAAGATACATCTAGTGCGGATATGCAGTATTGCTAGATTCCAATAAAAAAATCTCCTGTAGCGTTGCCTCGAAGATTGCAATACCACTGTTATAGTGACGGCAAATGCTGATTTACACTACTAATGGCTGCTAGCGCTAGCCCTTGTAATATGGGTGATATAAATTAGAGAGAATTGGTAAAGTGTGATGTTAGGAAAAATACAAGCAATGCCATGGAGGACACATCAGTTGCTCCCACTCTAAATCTTCCGCCCAAATAATCATGTTACGAAGATATTGTGGAGAATATTTTGTGGATACAAAACATTAAAATGATATAGATTTACATAGGTCTTGCCTGTTTAGTGCCTAGTAAATTCGTGAATGCATTAAAAAAAATCCTGCCTGTATTAAATGATTCTCTTCTGAAAGAAGCGCCCCACGCCACACAAAGTGACAAACAGCGAAAACAACCAGTGATTTACATTCAACAAGCCTTTGATTACATTGCCTCACACTTCATCACCTAGTTTATTAGTTTCTCGTCTACTTTAATTTTACAGCAAACCTGCTTAACCATGGCATTCTATTGGGGATGGCATTCATTCGCGCTTCCCACGCGCTTGTAACGGTAAGATATCACCCGCGACAATATCTTTAGGGGAGAATATCTTGCTGCTTCCCAAACCGTAAGCCTCTCAGTAGGTGGATCTTTGTAAATTCCCCACATAATCATGATGTTTTTATAGTATTTTCTTCCTTCGTACACCTTAATGATCTTATCGTATGCCGGAGCTCCTATTTATGAAAAGGTTATGCCGACAGCGCTTTTGGAGTCAAAGGTCTAAACAACTACGGAATACGAATATGAACTGTACATCCATAAAGCCGCGGTGTCACACAGTGGGGAAAATAGGGCACTTGACGAGTCTGTAAGCCCTACAGGACATTTTCGGCAGTTGGTGTCTTCTCTCCGCACGTTTTTTAGGGATCAGCAGATATTCGCAGATCACCGAACTCTATGGGATAGGGTAGGCTTTTAGGCAAAAAAATACGCTCTACTCTCTGGCGATTTTGAAGTTCGGTGACCTTCTGGCGATCAACAAATTAGGCCGAAGGTCGTTGATGGTGTGGCACAGGCTTAACCTCCCTAACTTCACGGTTCAAGATTTCAGAAAAGTATGTACGCAAAAGGTGACTCAAAGCAAACAAAAAAAACAAGAAAGATCGTGAATTATTGTACAAACAATAACGAGGGAATACAACTATATCTCCAGCTTACATCCATCTAAATGTTGAAGGAAAGGGTAGCTTAAAGATGCTTACTGCAGGACTTGGCGACAACACTGAAAACATTCTGCATGGCAAAATGTTGATGTTATTGGCATTCATATTAATTACAGACACATTTTAGCATACTCATATCACATTTCCTACAATTACACAGACAAGGAGCGTAAAAACAGCTGGGGCCATGGTCCCCTCATTTTCTAACCGTATCACAAAATACATGCTAGCCGGAGGTAAACAAACTGGCCTTTTTTTTACACATTCTTATCATGCATTGCATTATCGCTTCAAGACTAATGTTATACAATGCCATAGAGTCGATTCAACTTACTGTGTAAAGGAGATAACCAGAATATTGACTTCGAAAGCATCATGTACATATTACACCGACAACCTTTAAGATCCTTCAACGCAGCAAAATAAGATCCCGTTACTCACACATAGCTGAAAGGATTGCCAACTCCTGTCATCCAGCTGGTCATGTCGAAAACCTGCCAGTTCAACTCGTCCCCTCGGATTCCTCTAAGCCATAATGTAAACCTAGGCGCTGACATTTACCTAACATTTGCATGCCAGGAAAAGAGATAAAAGAGACACGCAAACTTCTCTCTCGGGGCCATCGAACTCGAGCTGGCAAACATTCATCTTTCGGAAATGTCGGACAACGCCCTGCCAACCTTGAACCGTTATATGACTGATATGAATTATGCTTACGTCATTTCAAAGTTGTTGACTTCCCTCCAAAATTAAAATCGCTATCAGTCCATGTTTTCACAGTTTGACGTTAAAAAAACAACGCGGAGGAATTGCTGTTCATAAGCGTTTAAGCACATTTTATTCCATATAAGTAGACAGCAGATGGCATTTTTGCGTTTTGGCAAGGAACTCTACTGTACAGATGGGCACTAAACTAGCCATAGTCACTTATTTTCTTGTCATCTGTCAAAAGCCTCTTGATTCAAATGGAGAGCATGAAGACTAAAATCGTAATTATTATTAAATCAGAATGAAATATGATGAAATAACCATTCATCCGTGAATGAATAAGGATAATCTTGGGTTATCCTGTTTGAAGGTCACAATCCACATGCAGTTCCAAAGGAAGCTGTTAGGAGGCCCAAACTAAGGCCACTTCTTCTGCTGCAGTACCAACGGATGCCGCCAGGGGTCTTAAAATCTAATCGCTTTTTGGTCAAGACCTAACCACATACCATCATATATCATAACAATCCACCCATACACTCTTTAGTTATGCTGTTCTATCACAAATCACAAAATCACAAAACCACAAACGCTGCCGTAAAATAATATCTTCACAAGACAAGGAAGGCTGACTAGAAATGCTAGTCCTTGACATTGCTTTGGAAGTCCATAAACACGTTAGAGCATCGCTTATCTTGTATCTTGAATGTGAACTTCCTTCCTAATCGTACACGTATACCGCTTCTGACGTGAAAGCCTACTTAAAAGGGTCCCTCTACACCGATAATTCTAGATTACATGTCATTCTGAGCTCCCGGTTTCCTAACAAACTCCACTTTATCACACCATGCAGCGAAGCAGTAATGAGGAAATCAAGGCCGTCCCACAAAATGAAAGCTCGAACTGTGAGAAATAGGTAGAGTCAAAGGTGAAGCACGCTAATCCGTGCACTATCCTAATCCCCTGCGTTAAACCTAATGCCAGACTACCGACGAGGCAGGGTTAATCCTGTCAACTTCAAGGAAATAACTGCCACGTAGTTATAAATTGGAAAGGGCAAGTTCAAAACAACTTTAGGGAAAGTGTACCATTAAAGACGTATTCATCTCTTTAAATCTCTTTATATCCTTGCCATAAAAAGGCACCCGTACTGACCCCAATAAAAACATGCAATACAGGAAATCAGACCTTGCAATCGAACGTGGACTTAAAAGATATTTGCCATAAATTCAATCCCGGGAGGCAAATTGACCTGATTCAAAAGCCAAATTTCCTGTTTCGGCTTTCTGAAAGTGAAACGATAGAGACTCTGGGTTTCTTTAGGAATAATGTAGCTTTAGATCTAGTTTACACAAGGGCGGAATATCCATTTTTTGTCTGAAACAACTTTACCAATGACTATTCACTATAGTTGCTATGGAGTATTATACAAGCAGGAACAGCAATGTTATACCATCATACTTATTCATAGCCCTTGCCACGACTGTATTAGATAAAATTGCCTCAAGTATACATAAAACCTGCACTTGAAAAAGGCAATAAACATTTATGACGTACTTAAGTTCAACCATATCTTACTATCTGACTTAGAATTGCCTCGTTAAAACTGTATGTTGGGCAGAAGTGTCTGCCCACGTTATCAATTACCACACTTCTGTACCCACATGTGTGTGTAATAAGATATCCAATGTCATATCAGATATCAAAACCGGATGTTCTATGGCAGTATAAAATAGAAAACCACTCGGGGACCCGTGAAAAAACCTGTTGTCCCTTTTACTGACACCTACGCACGTATCGAATATCATACTGATACATTACCAGCTGTCCATTAAGGATTTCTCTAACCGACGCTCTAGCGCACAGAGCCGACTATTTTAACCCTGTTTTTAACCGAACTCGTGATACCATTAATTTTTGTATAAAAAGTATACGTTTAAATCAAATATGATCCATCACTATGTTTCCTTGCAATGCAAGTATACTTTGTTGATACATAAAAACACAGGACATTTCAAGAAGAAAAGATCCACGTTTTCTGGCACCTGTGTCGTACCCTTACCTTTAATCTCTGGGGTCTTTGGGGCACCTTGCATTTGTTCACAACTTTCTTTCCCTTATAGCTCCTTTTTTGCTGCTCGTATGACCGTTGCTATGCTCTAACATTGTCCTCCCTTGTTTTGTTTTGCGGTCCCATCTTACGGCTACTTTGTACCGTCCCTTGTAACATTCTCCTGTTGTCCATGCTACATGACAAAAACATCTTGAGATCTTCCTGTGGTCCAATCGCTTGTATAACTCTCTTGCGATTTTTGTCAAGATGCCAACAACGTTCCTGTAACATCTTGATTAAATTGCCTCTATGCTCAGAGGTTAATGGGGGTACATACAAACTTGCCAATAGTGCTCTTGAACTCCAAAGGCCCCTATTAGGATTTCAAGAGTCATGCTGTACGCAGAGCATATCTTTGTTACTAAGGAGACTTTGCTGTTTTTTCTTTACGTTGAAACAAACCCTCGTTATAAAGTGTCACATAATATGGAATATAGTTCAAGTTCAAAATGACTAAGATATGAGTTCCCCCCAGTTGAGTTTTCATCATATATCTGTACATGTCTTGTTATTTGCAATTAGCCTGCGGGAAGAACTTTCCAATAAAGTTATTATTATATGCTTTCGTTTAGCAACATTGGAGTACCATGTTCTTTGGCTACATAAAAACTGTAATATTACGCTCTAAAGTCGTTTGAAGGTTTCAGTGAGTCATCACAGGCATTTAAGGTCCGGTTGCGGTTGAAATTCATGAACTAGTTTTCATACAATAGATATCTATAGCGACTGAAGCTAAGGACTATCTATTGCTTTCAACATGTTCAAAATGTTAAAATTTCAACTCCAGTGAGTCAGTTCTTTTATTTCTTCATGATTAGGTTTTAAGAAAACTGTAACGTGTTTACTTTTTGATGTCCGTTGAGTCATCTCAAACATTGGTTCTTTCCGGGACAATTTCCATCTAACCCAAAATCTAAACAAAGATCACTCACTACAGGGCCTCTTAACGATGTATATGGGAAACGTAATTTTCTCTCCCTCTTTCTATTTAATGGTCTTCCGGACAGTAGTTATGTATGTTTGAACAAGCGTTGTTAGAATCTAGGTCGTAAAAGTACTGGGAGATTTATAACAACCTGCCGTCCACATAGTGCTGTTTTACTAACTCCTATCACGGAACGCCTAGCAGCTAAAATAATCCGAAAATCACATTATAAAGCCGTTATGGGACTTACTTCATATGAAGCTAAGTACACCTCTCCTAGATGCGGATATCTCGGACAAAAAACGGCGGTAATCATACCAACACTGGCTGCAATGGGCGGCGTGTCTGTTGTTATCGCGTCGGCATGCATGGGTTTATACAGGCGCAGATGGATTTTGTTTGTACCGAGAAAAGAAAAGCTTACTGAGTTCTCTAGCCTTTTGGCAAACAGGTCTAGGAAAGACGCCTTGTTCGTACAGCGTGTGCTCGGCTTTAGTTTAGTTAAGCATCTGGCACTGACGACGTTTGCTTTAACGTAATGCATGCTTCTCATGGGGTTCGTAGGTAAATAAAGTCTGGCTTCCTCCTTTGTCCGCGCTGCTGGATAAAGTAAAGAATCTGTAGGGGCCAAGACTGGCGTCCACAGGGCCCATGCCAAGGCTGGAGGCCTTTTCAGACGGTTAAGATTATGTTGGCGCCATTGAATAGTTGAGCACCTTTCTTTCCATGCAAAGTTTGTATGGATGAGTGGAGGCTCTAACGCCATGCATCCTGATATGCTCTCATATGCATGCAACACGGAAAATCAGAGATACTAGTCTGAAGAAACTAGCCTTGGTGCCTCCCTTAGTACGCTCTCTAGGTCGATTCCCTGCCAAAAGCGACCGAGAAAGCTTACTAAAGCTAAAAAGGCACGAAAGCGATAACTCTTGCAAGATTATATTTCTAGGCCAATGTTAAGGTATAGACCTGTGGAAAGAAATCTACTCCCTACACAAGCAGTGAGAATTACATGTATCAAAACAGCCCGATTCGAGTGAAAAATGGACCAAGCTTACCTTACTTTCTTTGTTGTTCGCCTTGCATACCTAGAAGACCGTCGGAAAGAATGTTAAAGCACTGTCCCCTAAACCTAGGCTAAAGCTAGGACACGCAGAGTCAAGTCGAGAGTCAACACTTGAAGCTGCCTCTTCGGCTCTTCTTGTCGAAGTCAAATTGGCAGCCAAGTACACGAGACGTAGTGAATGTGGCCTACGTCGGAAAAGGCTCCGCCCCAAAATGACGAATGGACGCCTACATATGTGCTTACTGAACTGCAAGTCTTCCCCGTGCCGGCTGACGTCAACACCACCTAGAGTAAGTATATGTTTTGCACCGCCAGCGTCCAAGGTTTGCATACCAAATCATTTCCCGGTCCGCTGATGTTTTGACTAACGGTCTTAGTCGTGGAGTGAGATCTCCAGGTTTAAGTCTGGGTTCCCTTTGAGCAACACAGGGTGCACTTTCTGGCGCACGACTCTGAATTTGATGTAAACAAGGACTAAAATAAAATCTAAAAGTACAAATGTGTTCGACTGATTCATAGATATATAAGAGAAGGGAATATGCTACCCAATTGGGAGGTGAATGCTCATCTGTCTGTGTTACAAAGAAAACACTTAATGTTGATTAATGTATGCCAATTGTACTATTCCAATTAAACATGTCGATATTTAGGCTCATATTTCAATATACATTGAGGATGATTATCAGCTTAATCCGTACAGGCGTATTCAATTGCTCTTGGGATATGAGCATACTTTCGTGATGTTCTGATATATGTTCAAACATTGTTTTTACAATTAGAAGAGTTTGAATTGAAAGACACGCACGCTTAGCTTTACATGAAGTACAGCGATAATACGAGGTCATAAATTCCTGTATGATTTATGTATAGGTGAAATGATTTACCTTGCATTAAAATTGGCATACCTGTAGAACAACAAGCGAGCGCTTTTTAAATCAAGATTTATTGATTTTATGACCGTGCAGAAATTGATCATGTAGTGCTGCAGGTGGAGCGTATCAAGAAATAAATCAATGGCATCCAAGTTCAAAATAATGTACTAGGCTGTTAACCCTACTCAGACTGGGGGGTGGGGGTGGAGGTGGCGCTGCTCCCTGTTACTCCTAAAGTATGTTGTGTATGGCTACCAAATGTACAGAAGATAGTGTACATGCAAAATATACAGCAATGTTCAACTTGGAGACGTTTTTCTTTAATTCTTCTTCATATGGCGTCATTGTATTGCCTGAAACCGACATAAAAGGGCATTCCTGCAACAATTAAAGGTATATAGTTTTACAAAACTTTAATATTCTGTCAAGACTTCTGTTTCTATATTCAACAGCAATGACGTCAATGTAAAACTTAAATGATTATTCTAATATCTATAGATATAAAATTTCATTCAAGTCTTTTTGTAAATGTTACAGAAACGACTACTACATCAACATATTGTTGACTATATTAATACTTTAGTATTTGTAGCACATTTCACAAAAGAACTTACATGGACATTAATGGAAATGTAGTTATGTATTCACAGAGCTTCTCTCCCTCACAGTCAGTGCCATAATGGACAGATAACCGCTACTTTTTACATCAGTTACATTTCGTCAAGCTTTCAATACTGCTCCCCTAGCAAGCCCCAAAGCCCCGAAAGAAGGAAACTATATATCTGTAGTGACGTGAAACGTGATGCTATTGCCTAAGGGAGTGTTGGGGAGGTTTTATGTTTCAGTGCGTGAAAATCTTTACGACAGAGGGTGTCCTGAATTAATGATTTTTTTAATGGGACACCGCATGAAAGTTAGAATCAATTATGTAAGGTAGAGTGGCGTTTTCTGGGTGT
This sequence comes from Branchiostoma floridae x Branchiostoma japonicum, assembly GCA_013266295.2. Classification (NCBI taxonomy): domain Eukaryota; kingdom Metazoa; phylum Chordata; class Leptocardii; order Amphioxiformes; family Branchiostomatidae; genus Branchiostoma; species Branchiostoma floridae x Branchiostoma japonicum. The sequence goes on along the minus strand of CM023837.1, from coordinate 4,027,417 downwards.
AGTTACAACAGATATCGTACGGCTCTGACGAATTAATGTTTTCGTGCAATGTTACTTGATTAACCGTGAAATATTTTCCAATCATTTATCATTGCACGTCATATTCACGAATTCTGGGATTTTAAAAAAATGGGCACCTATTTCATATTCTTATGCTGGGTTGGCTGAGAGTTTTTTTGGAGTACTGTCACGAGGCGTAAAGCTGACTGCCTCTGCAAGAGGAAATGTCATCCAAACTCATATCTGACGCTGTAGATGACGTACTATCTGACAGTGGGAAAGCCGAAGGAAGGGCGTAGGGAACGCCAGTATATGGCTCAGTGGTTTTCAGTGAGCTTTTCGTGACTAAATAAGGCTGGGGATTTATCTATCATGTCCAGAGTCATGTACATAAGGATGACGAACTGAACATTTTCACGGAGCCAACAACCTATGTCATAAAAATGGTGGCTGCTAACCAGCGAGGGATGGTAGCTCGTCCACAACTTTCTCTTTTAGCGTCCTTCAGGGAGGTCAGAGTGTAATTTTGCCAAGCCTAAGAGGTAGTAGGGTATCTCAGGATCATCTGAAGCTAAAAATTATTGTCATGTCTTCAAAATAAGTCGAGCGTAGCTGTGGAATGGCGTCATTGCACATGGAATGTATCCGATTTGAAAGCAAAATCGCCACATTTAATGACATGGCGATGGGTTTGGCTTCAGATGATTTTGAGATCCTCTACCACATATTAGGCTAGGTTAGATTACACAATAAAGGGCACTAGGAGGGGAAATTGGCCGACCTGGGCGATACTTATCGCCATTTTGATGACGTAGGCTGCGCGTGCTTCGAAAGACGACCTGGTGACTATCCCCTCGTGACGATCACCAATGAACCATCCCTGTCAAACATCGTGTAATGAGAGGAAATAGTTGAAATTGTGGGCCTTTCAACGGAAATTCGTCAGATTCGGGGTATCAAATTTCCCGATGTATGCAATTAAAGAAGTCTGAACGACCGGTGCTGTAACTCCGTGGAATTTCCCCTAATTAGAACCCAAGGCCAGCCAAAAAAGCCCGCCTGGAAATACTAACATTGCAATCAAGGACGAACTCCAAGGTTTAACAAGGTACGAGGTCGTGTCAGCAGCCTGTATCTCGTTACTATCAGCAGAGCTCTCTTGTGACTCTATCTCCCTTACATAACCAACACAGGTGTTGTTGTCTTCTCTCTTGATTCTTGCGTCTCTTCGTTGTATGATCGCCTGACCGCTGCTGGGACCCTGTTGTATCCACAGCCGTGCTTGACTCCCCTGTCACACATTCATGAATTTGGCCTCCCGAACGCTAGAAGAACTTGATACTTGAAAGAGCAAGAGTGCGACCAAGCACAAGGTGGAGAAACATTTTTGTCAAAAACCTGGGCCACACATGGCCAAGACTGGTACAAGACAGAACGAGGTGGAATGTGAGGCAGAAGTCCTCCTTGGAGAAAACAACGCACTAGAATTATAATGATTATGTTCCATCTAAAGACTAGCTGTCTCGGGGCGATATGAGAATTCTGCATTTCCCCCAACATTTCTAGTCCACCCAATTATTCGCATGAGTCTCAAACGTGTCTGTGACTTTAGACATGGCCTATAAATGGCTGCTACCACAGGCTGACATGATGTTAACGATCCGAGTCATAAGTTTTTCCTGATCGAATTTATGACATACCCCTGATGTACAGCTACAGTGTACCGCACAGTAAGTCAATACCGTCACGCATCATTAACTGGATATTAAAAGTTGATGAGTTATCGTTGTGTGATGTAGCGGTCGAAACTTGTGGGTGCTTAATCAACACATGGCTATAAATCCAATACCCACACCGGCGATGAAACAAATTGATGATACATATGAGTTCGTCACGTTAAGTCGTTTATAGTATGAAAAGTAATGTAAGGCGTCAGAGACAAAATACGTATGACGTTCTTGAGTTATTGCACTGGTAGTTACGGCTGAAGTGATAGAACTCTCAAGGCACACACTTACGCACACGTGCAGTTGTGAGGACTCGAAGGCAAAGCAAATGGGCCCGCCAAAAATAGACAAAGATTGGCTGGCAAGCACATCCTTTTAAGTAGAGGATGTTTCGCCAATTTTCCTCCAGGCTTCCTAGGCTCTAAAAATTGTCTTCTTGTATGCTTGTGACGTCAGTCAAGGGCGCTCTAGAGTACATTGGCATTTGTAGCTCCCCAAACTTATCAGTAGAGAAAAGAAGGGGTTATTTCTGTACAGAACAAATCAGTTCGTCCTACGACAGGTTGCTGAAGTCCCCTGTCCGCCATACTGCGTGCGCGGTCAAAGTCAACGCACCATCAACACTGCACCACGGAGAATCGCAAGGATGTCTGTGGAAAATGAATATGTTTCACTCCACTGAATGCGTAGAATATAAATATAAATTGGAGAAAATATTCCCATTTGGGCGCTCATACTGTTTCTAGCAGTTTGTGATTGGAAGGTCAGTGAACTGCGGTGGTAGAGCTATGCCCTCTGTTGCCTGCGCCGTGCGGATGTGGTATACGTGAATGTTTTCATTCAGGGGAGCATAGCCTTGGCTCTGAATAATGTCCGCCAAGCTTGCCAGGCGATGGAATACAGGCGAGTACTGACAGACGAAAGAGCGCACAGGACCCATCTTGAAGTGTCGTATGTCAGGATGGAGCATCTGGAAACCACAGCTTTGCAGCTGGTATCTTTACTGTTGGACATGAATAACTACGTCCTGTGCATGTTTAACACTACCACGTTTTTACTCCCCTTGTTTTCTGTCCTCAGTGTCATCGTTTGAATAGAACATTTGCTTTTTCTGATCAATTCTCTTTTACGGTGGTTAAAAAATTGTCACCTGTGTTTCAGAATTTTGGTCAATAAAGGCCCGGTTCGTCGTACGATCGTCGCAAAAGAAGGGCACTCTTGGGATGGTCGTACATCTGTCTTACAAAATTCGTATGTCTTAAAAGGCTTAGTTAGATCCTTTCGGCGGTTGGTTCTGTCACAGCATACTTAAAATTTGAAGACATCAAATTTGTGCGACGGTGTATGTCGTTACTTTTACATCTCATCTCTTACTTTAAACCTAACAAAAAGACAACGAACACTGGATGAAATAAGGCCTTTGACACAAGTCACTCCCTATTTATTCCGCATGGTACACGTACTGATTTGGGGTCAACGCAGGTCATTGCCCTTCGTCAAAAGGTTAAAGCTCTACCACGCCTACGTCCTTGGACTTGGCACCGGGCTTTATTTTCTTAAGATTTCCATTAGCCTAGGCCCCATATATTATCCTTGAGTGGGGTGGAACTCTTCCTTTGCCCATGAACTTTCAGAGGTTAAGCCTTTATGTAAATAAGACATCTCCCTAGCTGCGTTTTCTATTGAGCTAGATCCCATTATAGGACTTGTCAGACTTTAAGAGATCGTTTACGCACGTTATTTTATAAACCCGGCCTTTCTAGAAAAGCATCTGAAACGCAGTGTGGGGAGTAATGTTTCAAACAAACAATTATCGTTGACGTACATGATGACCGTTGTGTAAAAAATTATATCAAGATACTAGCTAAAAAGACGTCCGTGTCATCAGAGTGTGTACGTGAATCTATCGTCAATAATCCATAGTTTGAACTTGAACAGAGGAAATCTTATTAAATGGAAGGTGGTTGGCTTAGTGAAAAAATTGCATAGTTTATGATGTGCTACATACTGTCAAGAGATGTCGTTTGTGTGCCTTCAGCGGTTCAAAAGCACCACCTAGCACTTCAAACGTGAACCAACATATTTCCACAAGACAAGCTTTTGCAAAGTAGTCCGACGGTCAATGGACCTTTCCTGGCTGTCCATCACAATTTTCCGTTCAACCAATGATAACATGGCAATTAGCGGTTCGACCAATGAGAGAGTGGCTGCATGTCGGTGCAATATTTGGTTTGACCGAGGTAGGCGAGACTATAGGAAAGGTCCATTAACTCTGCCAACTGGAAAGTATGGTCGCTTGTATGCGCATGGTTAATTGGTGTCACCACCACACATATCATTATATGTAGCTTTCTGAGTCAATACAAAGTCTTCTCTAGTTTTTGACTAACAAAACTGATAGGAATGAAACAAATAATTCTGAACACCCCTAGTTTAGACATGAAATCACCCAGTCTCATCATCGTCATCATGGCGGTAAGTTTTCACCCAACATTAAAAGTCTCGCCTCATTTAACCCAACTTTCTGCTCTCACAGACAAAACACATTTTGTTCCTGACAGAACATCAGTTTATAAGGTAACTCTCTAGTGTTTGAATGCCTCATTTATGTAATATCAGCACCTAGCTGTGTTAAATTGGTGTGTGTGTCTGTAGGGGTGGGGTGGGGGGTCGTACGATAATGTGATGGCATCGACACATTTGTTTCATGTGAAGATATTAATACTTTCCTTTTACGTGGTGTCATCGATATTTCTTTAGTATGATGGCATTGGAATTTTTATGTGAAGGCATTGACATTTTTTCATGTGATGACAGTGATATTTTTCATGTGATGACATTGACATTTCTTGTCATGTGATTGCATTGATATTTCTTTTTATGTGATGTCATTGATTTTATTTTCATGTGAGTTTATATTGATATTTTCATTTCATGTGATTGCATGTTGATACTTTCATTCATATGAAAGAAAGTATCCACAAGCCTTCTAAATGTTATTTGCTGACATTGTTAGCTAATTACATTTAGAAGCAGTAAATGTAATTTCTTTAAATATATATATATATTTCATTTGATTGCATATTGATACTTTCATTCATATGAAAGAAAGTATCGATAAGCTAGGCCACAAGCCTTCTAAATGTTATTTGCTGACATTGTAGCTAATCACATTTAGAAGCAATAAATATATAATCACATTTAGAAGCAATATATATCTATATATAAGAATACCATACTCTCTCGCAAGGAGGCACTTGTGACCGGTGACAAAAGATGTTGAATACAGCACTACAATGTTCTCCGCCCTTTCGTTATTCACTATAATGTCTGGCCATTGACGCCACCAAGCGAGTGCTAGTGAAAACGCAATGCAGAACCCACTGGGCTATCGGCTATCCTGGGACCAATGTATTCTTCCTACTGAGTACTGTACACACCAAGTACTTTGGCCTAGCCTGCATCACATTTGTTTCTCAGGCTGGGTGCTATCCTATTTATATACCCTGACTCCCATACTCGTTCCCACCCAGGCTAGTATTTTCTATGCTATGGTTGAGAGTTAGTACAGTACTGGGTATAAAAATTCGTCCGAGGTTGAGTCCATGTAGGGAATTGTCTACTTTTGAATGAAGTGCCGGCAAGCTTGGCGGAATTAAATATTCAAGTGACCCGTCTGGCCTTCTAGTACCACGATTCCTTTTGTACAACCACACGAATCTAGCCTGGGTGCCAGACCCTGGCGTTTCATGAGCGATAGATTTGGGGGGGGGGGGGAAGAAATGTCCGCTACCAGAAGTATACGCCCAGGCCCTAATATCTATCACGCCAGCAGAGATAATTAGGGCCAGGGTGCGAAATCGGGTTAGCGGGGAGTATGGTTTCCCCTGGCCGAAGAGCTTATCACTGACTCGCGGTAGGGTCTGGCACCCAGGCTAACACGAATCTTACTTGACTCCCACCGTGACCAGACCGTGATTAGTAGTTCACGAACTTTTGCCGAAGCCTTCCGACCTCGACACGACAATGCACATCCATAGACGAATGCAGTACAACTCCCTGCCTCGATAAAATTATTTTCCTATGTTTCATCCTGTAACCTTGAAACCCATGAAAAATGTGTTTTCATGAGATCATTTAGTACAATTTTGGCCCTTACACTGGGTTATAGACTTCAAAGCACGGACTTCAAAGCCCGTGATTTCACAAATCAGGTACCGATTTCTTCAGGTCGGTTAGATACATGTATGTACATGCAAGCTCATGACGGCAAATGTTGCTGATGTTCACGTTTACATGCATTGCTGACCCCAATTAACTTGATAGGTCTTCCCAGCTCGTATGTCATGCGATGAGCAAAGTTATGCCAGTACAGCGATGCCACTAACTACTAGTGTGTATGTTATAAGAACTTCAATCATTTGGTATTTGTGACCCTGGCCTTTATACCCCTCAATAGAAATCACAGGTAAGATGGACTAACCTAACCAATGTTCTATTTTATTGTACACACCAGACATTTTGGTGTTGGTCTTTTCTATGCTATGGTCGAGTATTAGTGGTATAAAATGCATTCGAGGTTGGGACCATGTAGGGAATTGTTTATAGGAATTTGGCTGTACTTTTGAATGAAGTATTGGCGGAATTAGATATTCAAGTGACTCGTTTAACCTACTAGTGCTACGATTCTTTTTGTACGCCAGCATGGATCGTACTTGACTCCTTCCAGACCATGATGAGTAGCTCACGAACTTTTACCGAACCCTTCCGACCTCCACACGACATATGCACAACCACAGACGAGTGCAGTCCATGCCAACTCCCTGTGGCTATAACATTACTTTCCTATGTTTCATCCTGTAACCTTTAACGAAAAATGTGTATTCATGAGAATCTAAAGAAGTAAACCTTTGGTCCTAACACGGGGTTATGGACTTGAAAGCCTGTAATTTCACAAAGCAGGTGCTGTTTTCTTTAGCTTCAAGGCCAGAAATACTATTTTCCAGATGGTATGACCAGTTAACAAGGAAGGTTCATGTTTTGACGTATGCTGTTGATAATTACGGAGCTTTGGCTGAGTGATCGGGTCAAAGAGGTGGACGTGATAGGCTAAATCGGCCATTAGTTGAAGTTCTGTTGTCAACTATTAACGCCTTCATCCGGTGAGGTTTTAAATTGCTATTTCTTAGCATAACAGTTGGCCTCCCATGAGAGACGACTTGTAACGTAAATAAAAGGCTAGCCTCCAGGCAGATCTTTGGAGCAAAATCATGATTTCTGACTGGTCCAAGATGTGATCACACGGCCCTAAGTGGGACAACTGTACACATGTTTGCAGATCTGGGGCCCAGCCAGAAGCCATCACAATTTTGCCTCCAAAGATCTGTTTGGAAACTAATCAAAGCTGAAAAAGTTTGATTCAAGTTAGCAAACAGGGCCATTAGTCTTCTTGAAAATAAATGAATCCTGGCGGCAGCTGCTGAGGCTGCTCTAATGTTCCCTTAGCGCCTTTATCCAGCGTATTGCTCAGGGGGATTGTGATGCTTTTTTGGAAGATCAAATTATTTAGCCCGCACCGTTAAACGTATCTATTTCAGCACGTTTAAGTACCGTGTTGACAACTTGCTTTTGTTTACATGTACACCAGCGGGGCTAGACATACTATCAGATAACGTTACCTACTAGTGCGTATAGTTACAACCTCACACGCATTGTTTGCCCTAAAGGGAAGTCATCAACGTTTTGGATGATGTGAATTGCAAAGAAGTTATTGGAGTACACTCTTAAGAAAGTCAGCAATTGAAGCCCCCCTATAATTATGTGGATTGCAAAGTAAGTCACCCAAATACGCATCAGTAATCCGCACGAAACCGGTGATAGGGCGAGAACATGGATAACGCTAGATCCAAATGGTTAGACATGCCGGGAGACTTCTTAACAAGGCGATGGACTAGAATGTCAACTAAGATTCCTCCTTTCATCAATCAATTTCAAGGTCTGGAGCATATCAAAGCCAAGGAAAGATCCTTTGAAGCTGCAGTTATTTGTATCTTTCTTTAGTGAGCCGGATATCACCGTCGTGTTTCGTTTGTAGATACTCTTACACATCACATCGAATATGATAAAGGTTTGCCCCTAGATAGCTATCTTTTATACTGCTGTTTATTGTCAAGTTTATGGACGGATTCACTAAACACCCCCATTAAACTCATTTTACTGACCACCCGATTACAGGTACGGTACTTGTAGTGTTCGCACAGCTTGGGGGTTGAACAACACCATTCGTTTCAAGAATGTGTACCAGAGACCTGGCCATGTGAGGCTGTTTCATGTATGTGTAGGGTGTACTTAAGGCACAATTTTCGTCTTGTCTACGGTGGCATGGTGCTCAAAATGACGGCTGTTGGGTGGTACGTGTGGCACACGTCATTTTTTAATTCAAAGTATTGTCTACGCACATTCTTGACCACATTTCTACTAAATAGCCTTGCCCAAATCCCTCACACTACCCAGCATTGCTAACACCTCGGTACTGTGATTTCCGGATGAAAAGGTTTCAATGGGGATGCTGAAGATTATGAATAGTAATGTATGATTTCAGGGTTGAAGATAGGCATTACTCTAAGAGAAAGGTAATTGAATTTTGGACCTCCACAGCAGCTTCTTTTCAAACAGAGTCGTTTGGGTAAAGATTGATTGAATGAAGTAAACAGCATCTTCTTTTCAATTTTACAGATTACAAATCCATAGATTCTGAAATGATATGATAATGAAAATCTTGCCCGGAGGCTAATTGTATATAACAGGATATCTAATACAGCGCGGGACATGCATCACTTTACAGGCGACTAACATCTTTTTTTTTTCAAACTTCAGGCCACATGATAACTGCGCCATACACTCTCTGTATACACGCTTTCCGATTCTATATTTTGCCTCATAACTTTTGCAAAGCTTTTAAGTCTCAAATCCCCGACAAAGACAGTTGCTAGGTTTAACTAGTTCCAAAGGTAAAGCAGTGTCCCGTAGGGAGAAACCATTGACGGTAAGGTTTTTAGGAATAAACAATATTCTCACTTGATAAAATGCCAAATTCAGACTTCCTTCGTGTAACAAAGCCTTAAGAGACTCCCTTGACACTGATAACATGTAAACTGTATCAAAGTATTATCGTTAAACGCTCCAAAATGATTGGTCTTCTCGGGTGTAATATAGTTTTAAAAGTTCATAGTTTGCCAGTCTAATAGAATACTGACGGATAGGTCAGGCTTAAAATATTGGGTGCATCATTTGTGCACCCAAAATTGTGTGTGGGAGCATCGGTGCATCTTGATATATATTTGTGTAGTAGTACTATTAGATACTAGTTTAAATTAGGCTATACTTAGGTTATAATTTTAAGTTGACTATAGAATTTCAGATCCAATTTCTAGAGGGCGGCAGTTAGGTGTGCATTGCGATTTGCTGACATTCTACTTTATTTTATGTTGTTTCACCCTATATTGTTTCTGTGCTCGGAAATTTTGAGATTAGGTGCACCAGTGTATGCAACTTTTTTTTTTTATTCATCAAAGCATGAAAAGATAACAAGGACAGTGTGACGCTGCACTCAAGTTTGTAACTTATATCAACAGCGCCACACAACAAAAAAGTACAATTGATGACTTCATGAATTCCTTTACCGACTCTGTCATCAGTGCGCGTTTTCCGCGCCCCGATGCCATCGTCGTAACAGATGACTTCAATGCTAAACACAATGAGTGGTGGCACCAGGACCCAATAAACTATGCTGGAGCAAAACTTTACCAAACTTGTAAATTTCTTAACTTTGAACAAATAGTGAGGGAACCCACATGCGATTTATCGCAGTCTCCATCTTTAATCGACTTGATTTTGCAATTTGGGAAGCGTTACCAACAGGAGAGAGGTACCCTTTTGTATGCTGAACACTTTTTGTCTTCTGTCAATGACCTAGAATAACCTGAAAGCAAACAGAAGTAGGAAGTTGGTAGATAATAACCCCATGGTGTTGTCAGCCTTATCTTAAGTACTATTCCATGCCTCATAAGCTGCTGCGCTATATATATACAAATGGATCGGTTGCTTTGGCCGAGGCATGCTTGAAAAGTTTTACAACAAATTTGCTAGTGAGATTAAGAAGAACCATACATAGTAGCTCGTAACTAGAAGAGTACTGCAACTATTCCCAAATTGAATCTCGAGCACTGGGATGGGTTAGCTGAGATGAGTTTGCCAGCATCACTAATCTACAGATTAGACTAAGACATAATTTCATGTACATAAAAGCATTTATATGCTAGCAGCGGGACCCACAACGATGAAACAAACAACTTAGTTATAGTGCAACTGCGAAAATACGTGTTGTTACTGTGCTATCGTAAATTTTCATCTGCTCTTCTAGTTACGGGCTACTATGTATGATTCTTCTTCATCTCACTAGCAAATTGTTGTAAAACTTTCCAAGGCCTCGGCCTATAAGCAACCGATCAATCTGTAGCGCAGCAGTTTATGAGGCACAGAATAGTACTTAAGATAAGGCTGACAACACCATGGGGTTATTATCTACCAACTTCCTACTTCTGTTTGCTTTCAGGTTATTCTAGGTCATTGTCAGAAGACAAAAAGTGTTCAGCATACAAAATGGTACCTCTCTCCTGTTAGTAACGCTACAATTTCGCATATTCCTGTTGCTGGTAGACATTAAACTTTTGTAACTATCTAACAAGTGTTAAGATACATTACAATAAATTTAATATCCAACGTACATGTGATATATTGTTTCCTTATAGTTAAGTTTTGTTGTGTGGACAAGGAATGTAGATATGTTGGGGACACAGTATACTTTGCGATGTTTTCTTGAATGATTTTCAGTCAAGCAAAGACAGAATCGATTAAACAAGGATATATGGTAATATTCACAGCAGTGGTGATTTGTATACGACATATCCACGATTGCACAAAGAATGGCCCCAATTTCCCGTCGTAAACCTACCATACGGGGAATATAATCGGGCCAGCACGAAATGAGATATACCAATCAATCATTGACAATGCCTAGTTTGCAAGAAGCACCATGCTTGACATTATTATTTTCTTTTTCCACATCACGTCCGTCCCGTTATCTCTGACTGGGTATTGTTTTTGTTATGCTGCTGAAGAATTGATACAGAGCCCATCATATAAATGCCACAGGGAGTTTTTGCCTTGGACTCATGCAGCTACGCATATGGTATTATTATGGTATCTTGGGCACCATACCATCACCCGTGACATTGATTCAAGCATTTTGCCACGGGCAGATGAGTTGAATGACCTTTTGATAAACACCAGGAAGGTAACCTATCCACCTTTAGACCTTGCCGTAGTGTATATGTATGCAGCGTAGATACCGAGAACCTTTATTATCCCCGCAAGGTAAAAGGCTGTTTGGATGACAGATGATCGCACCTTTAATCTTATCACGAATGTAAAGCTACTCTCTAACTCGCGGTTATACATGTACACCGTGTAGCGGGTGGGTGGAGGGGGAGTAACATCCGGTGGTTGAACCTTCTTCTTCTTCTTCGGTTGAACCAACCAATTTGTAAATTGTTTTGAGAGGAAAGGCAATTTTCTTGCATGAGATCTCATTTGCAGTACTAGTTTTAGATGGGATACATTTTCATTAAGATCTTAAGTTATCCGTTGGACCACGCGGCTACCGGTAGTCAGGAATAATTAAAACGACCCATTAGGACCCATCTCTGCCTAGATGAAAAGGATGCGGATCTTCAAAGACTTTTAATATGTCTACGGAATTTCCTGTTGTATCCGTTGAATCGCGCTTTACTTCAATGCAAACTTGGGTTGCATACGGGTCTGCAGGTAATCAGGATCGTACAGTTACACAACCGACGGAAACTGATGTAATCATTTTCTGCAAGTGATACAAAAAAGTTTCCGATGTGCTTTCTGTCAATCGTTGTTGAGGCTGTCATTGCCTACTGCGATATTGGACATTCAATGATGTTGCCGGGATTTATTCTTGACTAATGTAAAGCATGCGTAATATGGTGACTAAAAGAATCCCTTCTAAATTTCTTATCAATTATTTTACACCAAATAGGCACCTTGTTTCACGTTAATGCCTTTTACCTTTCTGGAGACTTAGCAACGGCAATAGAAGCCTACCTTTCTGAATTTTCATCTTTAAAGTCCTTAATTTCTGCTGTCATACAGGATGCAGCTTAAGTGCATCATGTTCGTCAGTAATGTCTATAGAAGTCCTTCTAGCTTAAACAGGTAGGCCTTTTCTGTTACTCGCGTGTGCGTCACACTATACACGGACATTTTACAAAGTGTGCATAAGAACAACAACTATGCAGAAACATAGTTTAGCTTGTTTAGGTAGACTGTATAATATGTAAGGTTTCAAGTGCAAGTGTAAGAGCGCTAGTTTGGTAGCTTTGGCTTCGCATTGTGGCAATGGTATGGGTATTGCAGGACCCCTGCTATTGTTTGAACCTCCAACCTTCCTATCAAATGCAAGACGAACACTGTACCCCCTAGGTCTGAACTGTTTGTTGACCTGTAAGTATGTAACTAGGAGCACCCTCACTAGAGTAGCTTGAACACCGCCTGAAGTTAGATGTGCAAAGATTAGTTGTGACAGGCTAGGTCGATTGACCAGCCAGCTGCCCCCGCAGGGCGAAATCGCTGGTGATTTGTTCCCCTCCCCTCTCCAAGACACATTCGCCACCTCGTCACAGTCTAGCGATTTTGCCCTCTCCCCCTCCAAATCAATCTCTCTCTCTCTCTCTCTCTCTCTCTCTCTCTCTCTCTCTCTCTCTCAATAATAGATGACACCGGTGTGTTACGCGGAAGGGTGGTTATACCCAGTCTGGCTTTACAATACAAAGGCAATGAAGAAGGAACACAAGAACAGTGATTCGTAACAAGAAGTCCTTGATTTTTTTTACTCGTACGATTTATTGAATATTTAAACACAGATAAGTCTCCGCATATGTTGTATATATATATGTATATAAGTATCGTGAACCAGGTATGACTAACACATACAATGACATCGTCAATCATTGTTAACTTCATTCACGAATATCCCAGACACCAAAATAGTTACACAGTTCACTGTTACCACGGCATTTCTTTCCAGCTATATCGATATTGCGAAGGTAAAGACTGTACACATAACTATATGCAGTAAGTTGACATTTCCTTTTCCATTTTTCATGAGCTATAACTTGAAGATAGCCTTTCTATAGACCTAGTTGGTCTTTGATTCCATATGGTGTCGATTATGACACAGTACATAGCTCTTCAAGAATATAGGTGATAACGTAAACGGCTTACATTCGGAAATCAGTGTGTGAGATAAATAGAAGCATACAGGTCCCAGGTTTGGGTGTATTGTAAATGAAAGTGGGTATAGGTAATTTTGATATGCTACTGTTGTTGTGAAACACAGAAGACCAGAATACATGTTCTCCGCATCATTGGTAAAGATGGTAAAAATGTGTTTCTCTTACAATTACTGCGTTTATGTCTGTAACTTTAGACTATCACTCTGATTGCCGTTAGCTACAGTACTAATCTATCTTCATGTCCCGTCTTATCCACAATGAACAGTCGTTTCATCAAACCTAATCACTCACTGGCCGTTTACATCTTGTCACATAGGCATACATAACTTATGACTTTAACTTAACGATGCCACTTATAACTTTAATAATGCCATACATAGAAACACTACGAAATTTATACATTGTCATTTTACAATATGCAACGTGGCTAAACAATAACACTTATTTTCATTCCTGCAATTCTTCTTTTACTGCATTTAGATACAAGACATTCCTTACGCACCAATAAAGCATTACTAAATCTTTTCTTCCCATGGTAAATGAGACACATAACTTTAATTCTTGAATTATTTTCATGTTTTATATAGACACATACAACAAAACTATTACTCATATAATCTTGGATTACAGTTATTAGAGATACAGACTTTGACTATTAATCCAACAAAAATATATTACAATAATAATAGGAATAATCAAGTAGACCAAGTTGTTACTTTCAAGATGTTTTTCGTTGTCACTAAAACCTATCAGTATTATTATTACATAATAGCTTGCACATTGTCGTCGGCTATGTGGGCACAAAGAACATGATCCTGCAAAAAGGAACTACACCTTATTAATAAGCTAATGTCAAGATTATGCTAGAGTCTTTGACACTAGAAGATAACGAATGATTTTTACAGTCTTTTACAGTTTTGTATATTACTTTTTATTAATCAAGAATGTCGACTTCTTCGCATGATAATGTTTTCGGATGGTTCATTGGATATAACGTTAGCTTGTAATCAGTAATGTTGATCAAGGTATAATTAGTAATTAACATTCACTCTGCTGATTAAACCTTTTGGCGCAAAATTCGCATTGAAGAAAGTTAAAGCATATATACGGATCAACAGTGGTGAAGATTTTTCATCTTGCATGTAGTACGGCATTCTGTGTGTGGTTAACTTGTACACAAAACGAACACTTGGTCCACGTGAAATCTGCAGGTCATCTTTGTTTTTTAATTATGTTATTACCAATTTTCAATATTCCATTGAATAATTACATCATATGATACCAAGAATGCCCTTCAGATTGAAAGGCTTGACTTTTGTCTACTGTCTGCATCGCCGCTCACACTGATATTTGAAAAATCGCATCTCATCTCATGTGAAATTACACCAGGGGCAATATGACCTAAACGGGTTAACCACCTTCTTTGGCGGCCAACCAGAAAATTGATGGCTCTGCCGCCTCTGCGTACCCGGCGTCTAGTATGATTTATTGTGCACTGATGATTTTCAACTTAGGAGCGTGTGATCTGTTTCCACCTCTTCTTACATGTATACAGTCCTCTACTTCCACATAATAAATAAATAAATAAATAAATAATGTGATACTCCACGTGCGATTGTTACGTTTTTAACGTTAAAGACTTCTTTCACAGAGGTAGCGGTGGTCTTTCTACAATCATGTTAGTACCTTCTGGAATATCTCTGACCTTTTTTTTCCAGGAATTGTTATAGTCATTTTACATTCCGGCCAACTAATCTAATAGTATGTATCACATCTTTCCAAACTTCTCAAAAAACTTTAAATTTATTATTACTTGCCTATAATCCATTGAACCATTGGCACTTCGTTTCTGCAAAGACTACTATTTTACAAGCCTATCTAGGCTTTTGTCTCCTTGATGTTGTTTTTTCCAACTTGCTTAAGAATCACTAAAACGTTTAGTTTCATATGTTTATATATAGTGTTGCAGAGGCAAAAGATAGATTGCTCTGCCATCCGTACACTCTATGTACAAGACGTAGTTCAAAATACACTATTTACACTTTTTAAAATGATTATCCGTCACAAATAGTGAGGCAGTTTCGGTCCAGCTTTAAGTTATATTCCCTTTATACATAGTTCCAAATATGTAATGCCAACTCTCACAATTCTGCCGGCTACCCAAGACCGACAGAGGAAAAAACAAGAATGCAGAGGTTTCATACATCTGTGAAATGCTAGTATTAGATTCTTTGTAAATTTCCTGATCCATTCATTGTTGTGAAATTTTCTGTCTACGTCTTTAATATGCATGTTCCCACTGGCATCCGGCCAACAGACTCGCCACAGACCTTATGGGATCATTAGTTAGGGAATCACACAACCACGTGCTGTCACTCAACTGTACGGACACACAAGCAAACATACACACACACACAAGCAAACACACCACAGACGATACCTCACGGAGGTAAAAATAGTGAAGTTCAATATATCTACTAATGCAGCATCAGTAACCGTCGAGTTATGTACACTTTAGATGTCCAGATGTTCAACACATATTATTGAGAAGGCCTGGATAACACCGTTTGGTAAAATATCGCGATCTTAGGGTACTAGGCGGAATTATGAGAGTTGCCGATATATTCTTACAGAAAAAGATAACTACACACTGCTGACAGTCTGTTCTATGGCAGTAGTGTTGTTTAGCCGGTCGTCCTGCTGTACCTTGTACAGTACGCGCGGTGGCGTGTCCTTATATGTATTCCTCTTCTTCGGATTCTTCTTGGTGACTTTCTGCTTCAGGTAGAAGTATGCGAGCCGCGCTCTCACCCGAGGTGTGCGCCGTTCGGAGATATCCTTTAAGTCCGGAGGTGGCCTGGAATACACATAAAATACCACTCTGTTACCAACTATTCCATCTTTATTGTGTCATTAAGTCTACACACATCCTTAGAGACACTGTGATATGTCGTCTACAACTGACCATGTCACCCTCCACTACCAAATAATTTCAAATTGATGTTGGGACAGGGCATGACCAATGCTCTTAACTATACGTAGTGGATGAAAACCTAAGTTAAATAATGTACTAGGGGTAAGGTGATGTGGCACTAATATCTCCGAAATGAAGGAACCACCATAAATGCGGATTGGGGTCATGGAATTACCGGCACAGGAGACGACGCAGTGAAGCATGGCAGTAATTTGTATATATATCAACCTCTCGGGTGATTCTTAGACGAGTTTACCTCGATTTCCGTGTTAAATTTGTGCCACATACCCGTAAATTAGATTTTTTACGAATTGCTGGTATCTAATGATGTGACCTTCAATTTGCTAATACAACTTTAATTTGACCTAATGTTGTAAGAACTAGTCGTAATGTGTTACCTTTATCATTTCTTAGCAGTCGCAGTGAAGTTACAATACTGTTGAATAAAACTAGCATCCCATTTGTCAGGTATCTCCTGCGCTGATGACAACCGGATTTAAATTTAACGATCGCGGCAATGTGGCGCCTTCGGGTGTAAAGGAAGCGGGCTGATTTCAACAGGGATTATCAGAAAGGATTTGAAACTAATCTCAATCGACCTCTTGCTCTGACATGTAACCTGGGTATGTATTAGAAACGACTTCAAGGTTGGAGGATAATGTCCTAAATCGTCAATTCTAAGCCTGACTCGTGCCAGTAAAGAGTAGGGATCGGACGGAGTACAATGCTCACCAAGACGAAGTTCTTCCTATCCCAACATTCCTTTCACCGGCCTCCGATGTTGTGGAGTGGTCAGAAGATGGAGTAGGGGCGGCGAGGATGGCACCTCCTGCGCATGTGCGGAGCTCGAGGTCTTCGGGACGGTGTAGTCTGCAACCATTCATGGTCTGTATAGCCACGGATCTTTAAAGAAGATAACAACGGATTAGCAACACACTTTGGATTTCAAATACTATGGCCTATGGTTGGCAGACGTAGTTTATTTGCACCTACATGTTTTCAGTGATGTAGAAGAAAAACTGCATTTACCTTTTTCTCTTTTACTTGGTAAGTGATGTGTGTTGAAAAACAAAACATTAAGAATACCCAATACTACAGGCATTCTAATCAGAATACAAATGGCAGTGATGTTTATTAGTTCTTAGAATCTATGTACGTCTGTTGATGAACAAACATTAGCATTACTTCTTCAAACCACTATTTAGCTTCATTTCTATTAATACTGTATTGAAGGGGAAGATATAATTCTGTAAATATGTAAGAAATTGTGAAACAGTCCTTTTGGTAAACGTTTTATCAATACAAAACCCTACTGTTAGACAGCTATTGTAAGTATCCATGTAGTCGTAACAAAAGAAACGTAAAGAGCGTTAGTATACCTCCCAAATCCAGATCCAACTGCACTGGAGCGGCTCAGCGTGTAGCGAAGTCCGTTTCTCTCAGAAATGTTGATGGTTGTCTGCTTGTCCCTGGTCAGACCAGCTTCTTTCTTCTTCGGCGGGCAGCCGAACAACCGCATCAAGTCACTCTACATGTATTAGAAGTAACGTTTGGATTTAATGTATCTTGTATCTATTTATCTATATCATTCTTCACACATCATTAGCAGCAGTCCCTAGAGTTCAGAATTCTGGCAGGATACGCTGAGAGAGACCATAACGTCACGTTGAAATCTCTTATTGCAGCAGTCTCACTGCTAGTAGGTAGTCTGTTTCATAGTTCTGTAGTACATGTAGTTAGCAAAAGTTCTTGTGGGTGGTAGTATGCATATGAGGGATAGTGGACTGTCTAGCATTCGGGTGTTCTTTGGAAGTACCAAAAACTGAATTATTTATAGAACAGTGAGCAAGACATGACTATTAAATCTACTTTTAAAATTAACTAAAGGTACATGTATATTGACTGACTTTATCAATGTAGTTGAAAGTATCAGGGATTGTTCACATAGGAAGGCGTAATTGGTATATGATTACATGGGAAACAAGGAGATCAAAGATGATAGCAATATCAATAAGAATCGTGAGCGTGCATTTGGCTAACACAAAGATGATATTGCTCCTGCCGATATTGGTTCAGTCCCGTCGCCGTGGATGTCTATATGTGGCGACACTGTCACAGTACTGAAGCTGACATTACAAATTACAGCAGTAAAATATGATCCATGTTCAGGGCGAATGCTTGAGATATATTAGTTTTTGCCTTAAATGGCCTTGTCTGACATTTAACGCTTCGTTACAAATTGCATTAGATGGTTTTACTATGTGTTTCGAAACGAGAGTGGCGCCATTTCGTTAGGTTTTATGTTTCTTATCATGGTCAGTAAAAACAGACCATTGTTACGCTGGTAAGCCACCACTGAAATGCTACTTCTTGTAAAATTTCGTCTATTACTGAGGTGTTTCACGGTTTCAGATGGGTCACAGGCAGGTTTATGGGTGAATAATAAATACTGGGCCAGAAAAAAAAATCCAGAGAAAGTTCTAAGATATATATCTAAACCTTGGTGGCATGAAAAGCGACAGAAGTTCGTTTTAGTTCCCATCAGTACATCTCAGTGGTTGTACAACATTAATCTAATAGTATGCAGACGTTATGGTCAGCACACAGCGCTAGCACCACACAATACGGCCTATATGCTGCTATGCCTTAAAAAGTAAACCATTCGTTCTTTCATTCATGGAGAAACTCACTCTGAACTTGTCATTCATGAAGCTGTAGACGATGGGGTTCATGAAGCTGTTGGACATGGCGAGCCAGTGGGCGCAGAAGAACAGCACCAATGCCATGTCATTGTTGCCAACGAACAGATCAGCCTTGAAGTCCACGATCAGGGTGATGAGGTGGATGGGGAGCCAGCATATGGCAAACATCAGCACCACTATGCAAAGCATCTTTACTGTCTGAAAAAAAGATGACAATGTTTGTTGAATAATGTTCTTAAGGTTTTGGACCGCATCATCATTATAAACATTTACTATCATGACTCTGTAAGAATATTGGGCGGCGAACAAGACTATTTCCTGAGAGGGGTGAAAGAGGCTATCTACTTCAAGGCCCATCACCCATAACTTAACGCGACGGGTGCCGACATTGTCTACCAGATACCTTTGACCCAGTGTTGACGTCATACTTCAATGAAGCCACGTGACAGTTTCACTGGGTCAGTCTACTGAGGAAGGCCATAGTTGCTGGTCGAAAGGTCTAGGTAAGAAATTACCTTTTGTGTTGGATAAAAAGTTTTAAATTTGAACATTATAAATTGTATAAAGTGTTCTGCATCTGCAGCCGTTGTAACATGCTGCACCTGTATCCATGCGTCTTTCTTCATTTCCATTGCAATTAGGCTCTTATTCCTTCCAATCTTCTTTGAGTTGGAAAATAATACGTTTTTCTCCTCTACCTATTCACTTACTTCAGCCCAGTTATAATAATGTCTAGACATGGTAACATCCTAGGAGTGCACTGTGCAGCAACTGTTATACCTCAATCAAACCAACCGACCATTACCTTTCCGCACCTCTCAAAAGCTGTTGTGACACACTGATATCAAGTATTTTTCTTGTGAGAGACTTGCTACAAGTCCGCCAACATCTGTCAATCGTCGTTTTAAATCAACACGTACACATTATACCGCACCTCTGTCACTGCGGTATGCCCTGACAAGGGGGTGTTGAAAAATGTAAACCTGACTGCAAGATCATACGGAAACCACACAAAGGTAACTACAAATGCGTGTATCCTGTTTCTGGTCATCGGTCATCTAGTGACGGGAGAGACGGCATGGGCCTGTAATGTCCCAATTTGTCCAAACACACCGCCTCCACGCTTGTCGATTAACCTTTGTGGGTTCTTTAACGTGTCTATCCTCATTACACCACCGCACTTTGGGCAATTCTGAAAGATTCAATACGACATTAAAGTTGTTATATTCCTGAGAGTTTGGAGAGAGTTGCAAGCTACCCCTTTCTTTGCTTAGCACTCAGCTATTATGAGAAAGAGTATGGCAGTCAAACACACACCACTACCAGTGGATTAGTCGCTGCTCTAGCGCTGGTACTGTATGGCCTGGTGGTTTAGAATGGGAAATGGGTACTGTCGGTATGTCTGATACGTCGAAAGGCGTCGGAACGATTATAACATCATTTCACACTTCATGCTTCACCACCACATTGGCCAGCGACATTCATTGATGGTATCAATGACATTTGATCCAGACAAATGATTCTTTCCTTGTGAATGCACGGTTACACATGAATCACTATACCAGGAAACATTTTCTTCATGAGTAAACTTACGTAAGTTGACTGGCCGCTGGGATCATGTTTTATCTGTGACCTTGGACTACATGAATCATGTTGCTGTAGACGCACTTTTGCATGCAGAAATATTTCGACCGCGCGACTGGTTTGAATGATTTGTAATCGCAGTACCCCAATGCATCTAAATTTACTTCGCGTCAGGCGAAGTAGACAAATCTTGCTATTCGCTCGAGGTCTCAAAGTTTTATAAATGACAACGAGCCTCATAGATACGTGCACAGTTTAAATGAAACATGGCACCCCCTTTGTAGAAACATACTTGTATATCGCACGATTTTGAAATATAATTTCAATATTAACATATAGGCCTCAAATGCTAAAATGGTTAAGTGAACCCCGAAGTATATTTCTAAACTTCCTAACAAAAGCATACATACATTAAAGGTACATTTATGCATCGACAACCAATGACACGGTGACATTTTATTTCAAGCATGTGGCAAACACTATTACCCATCTCACCATGTGTTGAAGAAATTGTGTAATCTCCCTCCCTCCCCAAAATTATCTACATGTAATTGATATCGTAAAACTTTTACATCACCCTCCCGTTTGATTTAATTTTTATTGCTAACAGGTGGCCAACATTATTTGTCAACCCAACAGGTGTTAAAAAGGATGGAGTTGCCCCCCACACTGTGTATGTGATTTGCAGCGTAAACCCGTATTCACGTTCGACATTTCCATATCCCGTTTTTCTAAGTTGGGGTCTTCAAATACCTCACGGTATTAGAAATAGGGCTAAACTACAGCTCATATAGGCTTTACGAATAAAAATTGCTTCCAACAATAGAACTATCTTATATTTGATCACTATAAGCTCCTTATTTGCCAATGGCGTCAGCCCGAGTAAAGCTCAGTAACAAAATATTGGACTTGCCATTGATTTTGAGATTTCTTTTGAAACCTGAAACCTTGGGTATGGATCATAACATGATCAATG
This sequence comes from Branchiostoma floridae x Branchiostoma japonicum, assembly GCA_013266295.2. Taxonomy (NCBI): domain Eukaryota; kingdom Metazoa; phylum Chordata; class Leptocardii; order Amphioxiformes; family Branchiostomatidae; genus Branchiostoma; species Branchiostoma floridae x Branchiostoma japonicum. Next base: position 4,006,073 of record CM023837.1, on the reverse strand, counting down.
TAATTTACGGTATGAAGTGTGGGCATTCTGGAGGCGACGGATGTATGCATAGCGTGTTGGTTCTTCAGGGACGTTTTGATCTCCAACTTAACTCCCGTAAACAGGTCCCAGTTTGGGTTCAAATCTATTGTTACAGCAAGGGCCATATTCCGGTCCATACACCAAACGACTCTAGAGATAGTACGTGCCATTTCGGTTACGGGGACGCATGCGTAAAGGGAGGCTGCAGGCACGATCGAAGCGACGTTAGAAAAGACGTAAGAAACTTTTCAACACCTATGTGCTATGAAATGCTTAGCTTTCTTGACTTTACTGAAGTAGTATCATAATGTTGTTTCTATGCACTTGAAACCATTTTATGTGGGAGAATAGTTTACGAGTCGACACTAAAACGCAAGGACACAATTTAAACACTGTAAAAGAGTTACAGACTTGCAACACTTTTAGGTATAACTTAAGTTCCTTAACCTATCGATTTGCAACTACATATTATTATTATTAAACCATTCTTTACTTTTGAGATTAGAGGAAGGAAAAGATCGACTATCTCAACCTTCAAAGTGTCAACCCACAGGGTATGTGAAATATGTAGTTGGCGATCTGCCATAAAACCTCTACATCCGAACTGATGAAAGCACTTGCCAGGAGGGGGGAACAGACTATAAACCGAATAGTGTGAATGGCTTGCCTAATACTGTGCAAGAAGTTCAGTAATTATTTGAAATGTATTTTAAAATCACCATGCAAGTGTGTATGGTTTTGATAATGGTAATCTACTCCACGTTGATGATAATTTACCCCAATATGTACCATTTGACACGAAAGTTGTGTGCGTAATAACAGGTAGTTATGTTTTCGTGCATTCATACGAAACAAATCATGGGTTTTCATACTCTCCAAGCAGAGGTTGTTGGGGGAAATTGTGACCTTATCATGAGAAGGTTACAATTTTCCCCAACAACCTCAGTTTGGAGAGTAGTTTTTCAGAGACTTTGGGCGAAAACAACTTTAATAAATCAATTTTAGGACATAAATTGCTTCGGTTGCTGGTTTGCGTGTATCAATTGCAAATTATAATCATCAGCATCCAATTACATTTGTGTAGATAACGTTGCATGGCAGTCAGCTAAGGTGAAGGGCAGTCAGCTAACTTAAGGTAAAGGGCAGTCAGCTGAGGTGAAGCATTGTGTTTCTTCGAGTAGCTAGTAGTAGTGCAATGGGCTAGCGTTTTCAACCAAATGCAAAGCACACGGGGTCATCCCTACTTTTCTTGATAAGTGCGCCAGTTTCTTTTACGTGCAAATGTACCTGATGCTAATACCTGAAACCCATCCACACACGGGGCCACAATGTGAATAGATTCCATGAAGGCAAAACCGCTGAGAAACTGTTAATCTTACAAATATTTAAAAGTTCTCAAAGATCCGCAAAGTCTTTTAATTATCTCAATGACCGAAAATGTTTGGTCGCATCAGTTGCGCATCAGTCGCCATCCGGTGAAAACGGTGCCGAACGGAGCACATACATGTACCAGCCTTACGGCATCTAATTTCATGAGCATCCAAACTAATTTAGATAACGAGACGAAAGCAATGCAGTTAAGTCAGTAGGAGTCAATCGAAAGACAAGAGGCAGGAGCTGTGCTCGTACCACTGATCACAGCACTATTTCATAAGTAATAGTCATTTATATCCTCAAACACATCAATCAATGAATTACAAGTATGTCGCCAATCCACAATTACATGAGCCACTGTGCAAATTAAAGTTCTAGCTCATAATTTACAGAGCAGTTCCTATGACCTGAACACATGACAGTATGGAGAGTTATATAAACCTTCGGCTTGATAAGGTTGAGTGTGCATTTTACGAAGTCATTGGTTTCAATATAGCAAAACTTTCTCCTTTCCAACACATACATCGCACTTAGGCACACCCTTGCGATTTTGGTGTTAATGAGTTCCACCCATCGTTGTAAGGCATCGTTTCAAAAGACAGAAGGCCCACAAGGCCAGTACAGTTGTATCTAATAAATGGTACATTTCAATGTCAATGTTTCCCGTGGGAGGATAAGACAGAACCCTCTCTTTTCCAATATATAAATCTTAGTTCCACTCTTGCAATTTTGCTGTTATTGAGTACCACCTACCCGGATTATAAGGTGTCGTTTTAAAAGATAAAAGGCCTCCATAGCCTGTCTAGTAATTTATCACCAATTCAGTTGTATCTAATAAAGGGAACATTTCCATGTCGGTGTTCCCCTTGAGAGGATATGGGTTTATTTCCAGAAGACAATAAAACTTCAGTTTGAAAATACAAGAATCGAAATATTTCTAGAAGATATTGAAACTTTTATTGGTTGTCAAATAGTTTTAGTTTCAAGAACAACAAGACTGGCAATGAAAACATACATTGCCATGGCGACGATGGTTGCTGTTAGGGTTATTGTTTGCATGGCACTGCGGCCCTGCCATCATTTCATGATTTTGAGGAAGACTTGGTACCTATACAGATACATTGCACTCCCCCCCTGAGTGTATAATGAACAAGCCCCGGGGTCACAGAAAGTAGGGCATCCAGCTGGGGCAGCACTGAGAGGTCTTCTGTGGGACTCCCAAAGGTGTCCGGGAATGTGGGCATAGATGTAGGTCACATGCCTGTAGACATTCCATTCCTGTGGACAAAATGCCTGTACAATTCCTAGAATTCTTGCGAATCACACACAATACTGTACCATTTGGCTCCTCCCTGAGACGTCGCCAAAAATGTTAGTGAGGTAGTGATGACATAACCATAAAAACACAAGATTCCTAGAAGAGGAAAATTGGCAATTATCTGTAATAATTCGTGTGAAATTGATGAATTCGATTGACTGCTGGCACAGAAACTACAAAGGCGGATGTCTCCATTTCCATACAGCTCATTATACATTGCCCTCCTTCTTGGAAACATTACCTCATGCAGGTCTAAGTCTCAAAACAAAACGTGATGGTACTTTTGATTGATGGTGGAACTAGCCTGCATTATCATTATCAAAACTTTTTTGTGATATCTCATGCGAAGTATGGCTGTAATTGCCACCCAGGTTTCATGTTTGCCTTTTAGGATGATTACAAAATCACGGCTACGGCGGATCCTGGGCTCAAGAGGGAGAAAGCCAGATTTGCTAAAGCAGCTTGAGACCTTTAAAACTGGTGTTATTAAACTTTTCAGGCTGGCGACAATTGATACTTAGTGTGCTTTCCCTTGAAAGGATCCTTCTTTCATCCCTAGTTATGATTGTATGTTTATCACAGTGGAGCGCCGAACCGAGAAAATGATTCATCTCTCAATCACCTACACTTGGCCGTAGTGCCTACAAAGTCTTTGAGTCTGAACTTTTGTTCTGCAATCTACATGTATACTCGTTAAAAGTTGCCTTTCGGTGGTTTCGTAAAGATAAGTATTTTACCAGATCCTTTGACTGAAGATCATTACATAGCCTTTTTCGTTATTATTCATTAATCGACCAAAACAATATTGCTGCATTTTTCTTTCGCAATTGATCATGTCATGTGTTGATTGTATTTGGCATCTTATCTGTACAAGAAAAGATTCGTTGCTCTATAGAGCTCCAATGGTTTGGACTTCATTGGTCGGTTAAAGTATGAGTGGCTGTTATGTTATGCATGTTTGCTTTCCTATACTTATAGTGCAGCTGAGTTCATACTGGTGGTTCAGTGTTGATATTAATTATTCATCTCAGCACTTGATGCCATCAACAAGAAAGTCGCCATGAAAAGTTTCCCGACGGAACCGTCTGTAGCAATCACCTTATTTGACTTCATAAAATTAGCTATGATCAACGCAATTATATGCTCTCATTTGCAGTACGCTGGCACATGCGTCAAAGAGTCATTTAAAAGTCGAAACCCCATCTTAAAATGATGCCACATGTATGTAGAGAGCATATCGCTATCCTTTGGGATTGGTAGACATTTAATTCATAGATTTATCTCTTAATTTCCGTATGCTGTACGCCCCTGTGGAGTTCCTAATACAAAATTCGGAGTCACGCTGTCGGGATGGTTCGAGATCAATAAGTGCGTTATTAGACGTTTTAGGGGCGTCAGTGACTTCAAAACTTCTTAATTCCTTTTTTTTGCTAACATAGTGGTGAAGGAACTACGTGGGAGGCGTGTTTAATGATGTGTACAAGTGCACTGGCTGAATAAGACCTCCTTGCACTGAGGTGGAGACCTTTGAGTGTTCAATAATGCAATTTAACTGCAACCTGTGGGTTCTAAGGGATGGACCTGTTGTGGAAAATTTGATATCTTTGCTACCTATCTCCAGGTACGCGCGTGTGTTTGGAGAAATCATCCATCATTGGTAACTTTCTGAACTCTTTCCTGATTTAAAAAAAAAAAGTACTCTTTGTTATGAGTGATGGTTACGCGCATCGTACTGAGATGGTTGCACCATTACAAGCCTGTGTAGAATGATGGTGTTCTCTGAAGATACGGATCTAGACTAAAGTTAGTCGCTTGGTTAGCCATGTTGCAAATCGGTTCTGGCTTTCCTGTCATGGTGGCCAACCCAGACAATTACGGGTCATAACTTGCACTATAGCTGCATCGATTGTTGGAAGAGTTCCAGGAACATTTGCAGACTCACCATTTTACCGGGGCTGAGAATGATGCTTTTCCCCTGCACACAACAGGTCTGATGAGGTGATCACACGCATTTGTAAAACAGTCACATGTTGAAAGACCTTAGCAGACAAATATAGACCGATGCAATTGGTCCAGGGCTTACGGAAAATCACAGAAAACAAGGACGCCTTGAAATGACAAAGGAAGACGCCCGTAATGATGATAATTATATTTCAGCATCTTTTGCCCTAGAAAAGAAAATCTGTCTTTTAACAAGGTCCTCTACTGAAAGAGAATGTTAATAACATCATAAAGCTGCAGGTGTATGTAGGCTGCTGCTGCTTTAAACATTGTTTCCTACGTAGTAATGAGACAAAAGCGTAGACAATTGCAAGCACCTGTCCGACTTCTGTTAATCCTTGACGCGTTTACGTCTGCACATATTCTATACACGTAACTACATGTTTTCATCACCAGCTAATGTTGTCTGTCTAACATTATCAATGGTGGATGTCTTGACGGTGGTAGTAAGTGAATAAATCTTTTGTAAAGCAGTGTTTAAGAAACGTGACATGAGTTTCGAAATGGCACTGTTGAACAGAATAATGCTGGTGAATTTGCCCGGCAATGTTATGTTCTCTTGTCTTTAGAACTGGCTTTTACCGAGGCACTGGGATGGGGCTAGAGAATTTGCAACATTGCCGGGTTTAGTACTGGTCCTTTTAGTATAGAAGACCTTTATTGTACATAGTATATTACGTACCCAATGGTTCAAGTACAGGTCACAGCAAAGGAATAGCTTGTATAGCTAGCACTACCACTATAGCCTATTAAGTAAATTCGACTCCTCCTCGCTTCTCTGTGATGTTGCAAGGATATGTTTTATCATATCAGAAGAAACAACTGTCAATTTTGATGAATGTCAAGATGGAAAGTTTGGTTAGTACATCATTGTGTGACAAGTCACAGAGTGAGTGAATGACTGTAGATGGATTCCTACTCTGCTGAGGCTGAACCTTTGCTTAGTCGATAAAAGTCAAGTTTGTCTACGTATATATCCATTTGGATTGGAAAAGGCCATAACGTACGCCATTACCTCTTCACATGATGCTCTATTGCCGATTTCCCCCATCCTAAGTGGGCCAGGTCTAGTTTGGGCAAGGATATTTCAAAATGTGGTATTTCCAATGGGCCAACATTGCAGACATTAAATTTCTGTAATTGTTACAGATTGTCCTGTTTCAGTTGGCTTTCCTCCAAATGAAGAGTAACAAGAGACTTGACTCTTGGTTTATAAGAGTTTATATACAGCTCAGGTTACACTCTAGGGAGTTTTGAGCAAAACTGAAGCAGCAATATTTCTAATACCCCAGGTGATATAGCCTTAAGCCAAAGTCTGGGTACGTACAGTAAATGGGGTTGAGCGCAAACCAATGCGGGGGCCGAAAGCACACTCTCATGGCGTTTGGAATACTACCACTCGATCAGCGGTTGAATAGTTATATGATATCAGACTTGGTGTACTTCAAGGAGATATCCTTCCTTGGGAAGGTATTGTTTTCGGATTTGTTTATTTTAGGGTATATGGCATATGGCTAGTCGTTGGGGTCCAGATGATTCGTTTTTGTTTCATTTCAGTAGATCTATTTTGAGGTATTGATTCAATAAAATGATTCAACACCCCCGTACTGTATGTGGTGTGGTATCGTCTATCATCAACAGCTGTTGTCCACTGTAGGAGTTAATCCGTTTGGAACTAATGGGCTATAGCACACTACTTTCAGGAAGGGTTTTTTAAAGCCGGTATTGTGTGTTATAATTGTGATATCAACCATCTTTTAAGTTATGTAGCGTTACTGTAACATTGCTGTTAATGTGATGTCTGGAGTGGTCAGCAGTCGTTGTGAACATTATGCATCATACACTTCCCGGAGGTTTGGTTCATCTATGGGTGTGAAACCCCCCTTTCCACCAGATGCAGATTTGTATGACCTATGATTTTATACAACATGGTCCATGATGTAAAAGTATAATCTGAAAGACAAAAAAATGGTCGCTCAAAGGTCGCTTCCTCGGTGGAAAGTGAGGGTTAACAATTCTACATTGATCCTCTACTTCCAAAGAAAACCGCGATGCCTGAGCTTTCTCCTAGAGGTTTTCAGACTAACATCTATCATCATTTAGCACTAGGATTGAGACAACCAATTGCAAAGAAAACAGTAGTGATTCACCGTGTTTGTAAACAACAAAAACTAACCAATAACGGCATTTGGAAAATGGACCAGACTATTCAGCGCAGCAAGCTATTTGTAACACTCTCGAGTAGCGACCCTGAGGAGCCACCTGGGCAGAAAAACAAGAATAAAATATGACTTAAGCTTCTACATGTATCCCACAGGGTGATCGGAGTCACGTAATTCCTTTATCAGCGGAAAGTATAATGAAGAGATGCTTGTCTTTATTTTGCACTACAAAGCTTTTTCCAGGACTCACGAGAGTAAGATTGATTCGCCAAGCAATGGCACTGCTGGCTTAGCAAGTTATGAAGATGTCCAAAAGGATTTGCTCCATATCCATACACCAGTATATCTATTGGATTTATGTCATAATTGCGTAGGAGTGAAAGAAGTTCAAGGCAACGTCTCGTGCAAAAGTAATATTTAAGTAGACCCAGTTTTTTTCCATTAAAAGTACATGAATAAACCAAAAACCTTTAACCTTGCTGCTTGGTACGTCCGGTAATGTCTGCAACGGGTACCATTACCAGACTTACTTGGAATTTATCGCCATTGTTGAATCTCACTTTTCGTGCAGTGAAGGTTGGTTCAAAGAGCTGTAAGTCATTCATCTGAGTATACCTACATGTACATCTTTGTTCTGTCAATTTGGCTGGGCTGGTTTCTCTTTTCCAATGACTTGCACGAAAATAAGCCCCTTAATGCATGCGCATATGCTGATCTTGATTAGATGTCATTTTTAGTACTAGCTTAATGTTGTTTTTGCCATTTCCTGCTTTATTCAAAGTAGGTAAAGAGGCTTGTCACTTGTAAAGGTCTACACCCTACAGCCGTGTATTGACGGAGATAACATTTCCCCCGCAGAGGGCAAAATGTCTGACAGGTCCACAGTCTACAGAGAGACAGATAGAGATAACATTTCCTCCGCCCGCAGGTTTTAGGATTGTACGGGTGTCCTGTAGGGATTTCCTATCACAGTCACGAGGAAAACCAGCATAGCAGGCTCGAAAGAATGAAAAAATCCATGAATAGATAATCAAGGAGCGATATTCGGGACCTGTAGGTGGTAAACCTCTACCATACAAACACCCCATCTGATTTCCAACGCAACTTACCCACATTTCCGGCTGAACAGCACCAGCTCATATCACTACACGCTTTGTAACTACCTCTTGAATATAGATGGCCATAAACATTCTGCAACCTTTTTGTGTTGGAAATGGATTGCGTCCCCCGTAATGAAATTATAGTTTAATCATGTTTACATGTTCTGGAATGAATTTTATCAACACAGGTCATAACTTTAACATTTCTTATATTCAATCTACAATAGTTTACGACGGTTCTTTTACGCGCACGTTTCCTTATTTACATGCAAAGAGTAGCTGATAGCAATAAGGGTGGATGAGCTGTAAAATCTGAATGGAAAGCCAATGACGAAGCATCTACTGGAAGAATGTTGACTTCATTTGCCCTGTATATTCAGGTACCACTAGATAGGTCACCAGAGGGACCCTGGCTTAGAGGTATTTGCGCAGGGCTAACGAAGGGTAATGGGGGTTTATTCAAATTTGACACGCGAGCTGTAAGCTCTACTGACTTTTATATTTGAGCTGACTCCTGATGAATCCAGTCAATGGCTTTACGTTTATCTTTAAAAAAAAAAACATTTCAGTGTTTTTTTTCTTAAAATGTCACAATACATTTAGGATGATACTTCACAGGGCTCTCGCGATAACAGTCTTACTTTACAGTCTTATGTCATTAGACTTTACAACGACTCACTTTCCGGGCCTTGAATCCACATCATAACCTGTATGACTCGACCCGATGCAACATTGTGCATATTTTATTTTAATAATTTTGTATGTGCCTTTGTATATACTTTGATTATAGATGTTAATGTATTGTTTCTTGGTGTTTTAATGTGACAACTGTACCCAATTCAGGGGGTGGCAGTTGTGCTCCCCCCTGCCAATGTACACTTGGAGGAATGCAAATAAAGATATATTACAATTATCTTACAAATTGTAACATAAGACTGTAAATCTTGGGTATTTGTTGTAATATAAGACCGTAAATCTTGCGTAAAGTAGAAAAGAAAAATATTGCTTCAAGTTTTGAAGATGATAAGTTTCAGGTAGATATTTAAGAAAAAATCTTCCTTCGTCATCAGCAGTCACATACTTGTCAGCATCATGCACAGACTGCCACACAGACTGTTTAATTGGCTTCGTGATCCCATGTTATATAAATATTCACTCGCCTAATTGGCAGTGCTCTCCAAAGGATCCTAAATGGCACATGTACAGACAACTGCCATTATAGGCACATATAATGAAAATGTAGCTTGGATGAAAGACGATTATATGCCTTTCATGTTGAGCTGCTGAGATGAAAAACGCTTTTTTTCGGATTAAAATGTCATACATTACAATCAGCCATAGTACATAGTGCAATATCTCTCGATTTCCTGGATAAAAGAATTGTTTGATCCTCTCATGCCAACTGAAGATTATGGTGCTTCCTTAATTAACTCAGGACTCAAAAAGGTTGGAATCTTATGAGTAAACTGCGTACTATCAGTCCCTATTGCGGTAAAATGGGCTGAATAACAGTATAGCTAAGTATTATTTTCTTCGTAGCCGATCAAGAAAAAAGATACCATGCACTGTAGCAGTGCGGTCAGCTCTAAGCGGCTGTCTCATTAATAGTTAATAATGAATAAGGCTTTACGTAAGGTGGTCTGTTCAATTAATCTACAAGATCTACTATATGCCCATATTATATATTGCTATCACGGTTAAGCTTGTGCAGAGATTACCCTGCAATATGTAACTTAGCATAGTCCTGTCCAGGTGAGTCTCATACAGCCATTGGTGTACTTTTTGAAGTTTACTTTGAAATAGCAAATACCTCGGTGAGTTGAAGCTGCAATCTATGGTATATTGTCAAATCAACATCCCAGAGTCAGAGAAAGACAGCATTCCCTAGGCTTGTAGTGCGTGAGTGAGTGTAGTTTATTACTGTGTTGGTCTGTCTTGATGCTAGCATTCTCTACCATGTAAATTTGACACAATGTTGATGTATATGTTTAAATTCTTGGAATACGTTGTCTTGACGTATGTTTCTTCCGTACTTGCGCCGTGTTTTAAAAGATGATATGCCAAAATCGTACAAAAAACGGGTATTTATTTTGAAGAAGATTCCTAACTATGGCTCATATAATTGCAGAGCTAAGGGCTGAAAATATTGAGGAACACCGATGCTATATGCTCATAGCTTGTCTCACCAAACCGTATCATAATGGTTGTTTCGATAATAATAATAATAATAACGTTTTATGAGGATATCAATAACTAGATATCAATAACTAATACCCCTCTTGTGCTGTCGTAAATGTCTACAACACATATGTCAGTTTTGTTTCGGGGTATTATGATCATGGTGTTTAAATGTGATCATCACGCACGAATACCAGTATTAATATAAATGTGTGTGATTTTGCTAAACCCATGGGGTTACTGGAGAGGCTTTCAATGTTTAGCTACTCGTGGCTGACAGATTATGTGCACTTATTTAGTGGTTATAAATGGGAAAAAGTAATACACTACGGATTTTAGACGGCTGGTCGACCGGTCTTACATGTTAATAACAGCACAATACTAGCATATCCGGGTGAAATTGGCTAAAACCATGGGAGAGTTTCTAACGCACATCTATTCGTAGTTCAGACCAAAGCTCCAAAACAGTCTCATGCATTAAGCCCTGTCTATTCAGAAAAGTGCTTTTTTTGGCTGTGGTATTTGTCAATCATTTGCAAAGGCAAAATAAAAACTTGTTTTATACACTATTTACGGCCAAACCTATCAGAAAATAACATGAACTAAAATGAATTTAACGGAACTGAAGTAAAATAAGATAAAAATGAATTAAGAATGAAATAAAATAATCAGCACATGGGCTAGTCCACCAAATTATTTTGAATATCATTTTCTGTTTCTGTTCGTGAAGAACAGCTGGGCCTCTCATGCCTCTTTAAATAATTCTGTACTCTATAGATATTCTTTTCCTATGTTTCAATGTATGATTGCACGGTATTCATTTTGATAAGGCTATGAATGCATTCAGTCGATAGAAATGCAATACATGCTTTGAGTACTATGAGTACAATACAAATGCCACTCGTACCGAATTATTCTGTTCATTGGTGCCGCTGAATGCGATTAGAGTTGCATTACACAACCTATATCAGCACTTAGTGCTCTTACCCAAACAGTCATACTATGACTGTGTGGTCGGTAATTCGATAGGAATCTGGTGAATCTTAAAGAAGAAACTGGGTTTAAAAGCAATGTGTGTTTTTTAGCGTAATTCCAACGGTGTGATATATTTTCTCTGCAAGCTGATTGTTGTGCAAATGTGAATTCAAAGCATTACATAACAATGATAATACATTTCTTTGCAAAATCTCGCCCGGATGCTAATTGAAAGTAAATGGAAAAAAATAATGCATGAAAACAAAGTCTATTCATGCCGCGAGGCTACTCTAGTTCCAAATACAAATATTATCGATATCTAAATTTGTTGTTTTTTACTTTTATTTTGAAGCCTCACTGTAATGCGTGGGTCATAATGTAATATAACGTTAAAGGTATATAAGCAATGAGGTAATTCATATGCAAGATCGCGGACTAACTACGTCAAATGACTAATCTACACAAACAGCCTCTTGGACAAAAAAACACAAATTAACAAAGGAAATCCGTACAACATCCACCCTTGCGTAGATACCTTACCGACAGCACACTTTTATTTCTTTACGGAAACGCCAATAAAATCGCCCCATGCACCTATCCATCGATCAGCATACCTTTCCGTTATTTGACGCTATCATCGACCCTATTGTAGTAAATTGCATTCCCTGTGGTCATAGTTGGAATAATTGAAAGCTACCTATTAACGGGGGATTATTTTAATGGTGACTGATGTACCCTTAATGGTCATGACATTAACTACTAACCTTAAAGCCCCATATGGCTCTCCCATTTACTTAACGATATCGTGGTCATGGCATGACAATCAGCGCCGGGATATACGACGTTAAGACTATACATTGACGTGGTTGCATCCTCCAACCTTAAAGATTTCGTCCTATCTAAAACTTAACTAAATCTTATCCCAAATCTTTTAGACCATTAACCGTCAATACTGGACTGCAAAATTAAGAATATGGGTATTTTTTAAATTTTCGTAATGGTTTTATTGAAAAACCGACCAAAGTTTTTTTCCCGTATATTTATGTTAGTAAGGCTTCTAATGTTTTAGATTTACGAACATGTCAAATAGCACTGTGATATTGGTCTATCAATTTAGAGAAAAATTAAGTGCCCTTATTCCTACATTAATATGTGCTAACGGATATATACCATTTGCTGTGATAAATTATATTCATCCCCTTTTTTTCGCCAACTAGATTTTTACTCTCTTTTTTTAGCCTCTTGTAAAATCCGTAACTTGTCAACATTGCAAGCAAGTGTATAAGATGGTCGGTCTGAGTGGTTGCGGATTTACACCCGTTTCGTGACCACAAGTATTTCATAATGTCAAGAAACCTGTCAACAACGCTATCGTCTGAACCCCTGGTCTTTTACCAAACAGTTAGTAAAGTATCTATCAACGTATTTACAGACGCTAGCGACTAGTTGAAAGCAATACGCCGTGCCTGTGCATCGATCGTACTTTTCCGCAAGTTGGAGATTACATGTTAACATGGCTTACCGGGGGAGTATTTGGCGGGATTTGGGGCAGCTTCATCGCAAATACCTAGTAGGCTGGATATCTACATCAACGCTACTGATGGAAAAAGGAGCCAAGATAAGAAACTAAATGAACCAAACCAAAGACCAGTATAGTAATTTGGAAACAAGATCTGCTCAATATTTCAGGATCTGTAGGTCACCTTAGAAAGACTTGTAAGTCAACTCCTACGCTCTCCAGAAAGAAAGTGCACACTTCAAAAACTGGCAACGTAAAGATATTATTGAAAAAGACCTCATGCTTCTTTCCCCCATCCGGAGTCCAAAGAAAATGACATAAGCAAAATTGTTTCTCATTAGATCAGGAAAACCACTTTAAGTCTTGTGGTCAAACCTGTGGCAACCGCCTACATTGGGTTTACTTTAATGCAGCGTCGGCATTGCCAAGTGTAGACTATCCCAATTCAAGCGCTATATGCAATTAGGCCCCCTTTCTGCACTGGATGGAGACCGTTAAGCGACCGTTGACCATCAAAAGTAGATTTGTATGATCTATGGCTTCATAAATTGAATATAATCCATTATGTAACAATATGATTCGGCTGGCAGTAAAAGATACGAAAGTACGGTCACCGCTTCAGTGCAAAGGTGGTGCCAATACTTTACACTACTACACAAAACGAACAGCACCACATAGATCAACAACTACCTGGAAAACTAGAGGTGAACATTGAAACACATATTTAACTGACATTTTTTGGGTTCAATCAGTAATAAGACTGATTAGGAAAGGTGTTTCATAAGATCTATGTATTGTGCCTCCATTTTTCTGTTATCTTGCATTTTTAGAAATTTTTCTATGTACATCTTCTCTTTTAATGACTGTGTAGTTCTACATTCACACAACACGCACTACAGCACCCACCCACCCCACCGCAATCCTGGTTCTTTCCCTATGGTTACTCACCATGTAATAACAGGCTTTTGTTCAAAGAGCATTGCCATTGGTAACGCCGGAAAACAATCTTTATATAACACCTAAGCCAACACGGTCTGAAATTTTAAAGGTCGGGGCTGTATTTTCTCCTTAACGACGGAAAGCTACTGCGGTACCACACTGATACAAGTTGAAGGTCTTCTTTAATTGCCAATAGACAAATACCCCCAGTATACGCGCCACGTCCCAGCTATTAAAAATGGCTACGAGTCGTGAAAAGGGAATTGCCACGAGTGCGTCAGTCAAGTCTCAGGGGTGTCTGCCAAAAACCACCGAGGAGCCAAAAGTTTCATTTCGGAACGTTAACCGGCCGCCAGTTGTCGTCGCAATGTTGATTGAATACAGTTTCAGTGCAATCATTGCAGCCGCCATATGAGACCATTTAGATTATGAATAACCCGTCGGGGGACGGCTTCTGAAAAAGATTTCGGGGAGCGCGCAAGTTATGGCGACCATTAACAAAAGTTTGGCTGTAGGTATAAAAGACGTAAGAAAGTACTCAAAGTATTCCACGACTCACCGCATAGAATACACACGACGCATTACATGTAAAACAGGAAAAGGAAATCGAGAGTGACCGGAGCTTCTACCAAATAGAGATGGATAAAGAATCATTTATGGTGCCGTCAGTGAAAAATGTGCACAGACTTAATGTGCAGGCTTATTAGCTTGCCCGTGCCGCAATTTTTATCATGCACCAGTAGATGCGTCCACTCATACGAGTCAGGGAGGCGCTCAACTATACGATTCAAGTTTTGAAGTCATCTTTTGTACTCTTCACCTTTAATACTACGAGCCCCCTGACAACAGCGATAAGGCAAGACCGACGTAGAACAAAACTAAGGCTGTCGGTGAAACGTAATGATATTTATCAGCTTCTTTTGCGAAAACAGTTGAAATATAGCTTTCTTGCACACCTACATTACATCGTAGCCGTCTGTAACTCACCAGTGGTAGTTTTCACCGGCTGGATCATGTGATAACTTGGATGGAGTGATGAACTATAACCTTTAAGTTCTGATGCTGGCAAAAATGTATCATAGCTCCATAGTTTTTCAAAGTAATGGTTGCCAGATTTGTCATTTGTTTTCACTATCAGAATGGGATTTTTATGTGTAGACTGAGGCGTATTGCAAGAGTAGCAAGGGTGGAGGTGGGGGCATCGACCATTTCTGCGAACTATCTTTTTTCGCCGCGTGATTGAACGTTCGTCCAAACTTGTAAAGTATTTTGGTACTGATTGTGTTTTTTAGATTCGCCTGCTTTCGCACAAGATCTAGATCTCCCACGAAAACGACTCTAAATATGCATTGTCATGACTCTAACCCCATTTCTGAACAGTGGCGAAAATAGTGGCTATGCCAGGCACAACATATTGTACATAACTATCAATCAATCAATCAATCAATCAATTTAAGAGAAGAAAAGAGAAATTTCAAGACTTAACCTTTTTCTTGGCTCGCTCGTGCTGCTGGTCCCATCGCCGGTTGGAGTTGCCCGGGGCCCGCCTCCCCCACATCTTCAGACCGATGCCGATGTAAGCCCCGCAGAGTAGGATGAGTGGGATGACGTAGGTCACGCCGAGGATTGACACAGTGTACACCAAGTGCCACTTGTTACTCGGCCAGAGCTCGTCGCATCTGGCGTAGACCAGACCGTCCCAGAAGAACGGATAGGATCTGGACACGACCAGCTGCACGGATGCCAGAGCCGTGGACACGATCCAAATCACCACCACCACCATCTTAGCCCGGGAGCGGGTCACCCGTATCTTCAGCGGATGAACTACTGCGTAGTATCTGTCTATCCCTATAGCCAGCAGGATGTAGATGCTGACCGATACGGACAGGACCTGCGTGAACCTGACCAAAGGGCACATCGTCTCTCCGAACAGCCAGTCTTGTAGCATGACCTCTGTGAAGGTGAACGGAATGCAGAAAAGCGCCATCGTCAAGTCCGCGATGGCCAGGTTCACCAGGAATATGTTCAGCTCTGTCCATTTCTGTGAGCCAAAAGTCAGTACAATAACTACGCAAGCGTTCCCTACCAGGGACAGGAATGTGGCAAATCCGTAGACGAGAATGAGGGCGATTTGAGCGTTTGAGGATAAGGTCAGAGACTCGAAATTGAAGAGGCGGCGAAAGACGTGCTCCGAGTTGTTATATAAGTACGTGGAAATGTTTTGAGACGTGTTGTAGTCGTAATTTGCGTCTAACGGTGGCACGATGTCTTCCCCCAGGGACATTAAGAAACTTTCAAAATCAAAGTCGTCCATGATGAACGTCAGAGGCAGCTACCACCACCACACCATCCTTCCGAACCTGCAAAATAAAATGTCACAAGCACAGGTTTTTAGCTTGACTGAAAAACCCTAGCCGTTGGTTTGATCGCAATGGTGTTTTCTGTTATCAAGATAACGCGAAAGAACAACAGTCCGTTTTAAATGTTTGCTTTGCCACGTTTCCGTGTCAGCAGCCATGTCGACAGACAAGTGTGAAAGCAAAACATCTGAGTCCCAAAGTCAAAACCTTGTTTCCACACCTACGTGACACCCAATACAACTTGTCATGCAGTCTTCTGACACTGGAACTAAAGCTACGCACAGTGTCGACATCGATGCCATAACTTTGCGGCTACAATTGCTTACATTCAAAACCTTGCCCCCAATTAGCACTGCCACAATACGTACAATTTCCAGCCTTCTTTATCTAAAAACAATCTACTGGTCGGTATTTGTTGAAATAGGATGGCGCCATAAGCTTATCTAAGTTCAAGATCCATCCTGGTCTTTGTTTCTTTTATTTATTTATGTCTTACTTCACTACCAATAATACAGTCATGTTATTCTTGGTTCAGTAAGTAAAGAATATAGACTCTCTTTCAACTCAAGAAACTTACTCTTACAAGACACACGACAGCTGTAATGGGTATTGAGAAAAGAATGCTAGCTAATATTGCCAAAGACTAATGATAAACCCTCCTCATAGAAAAGCAGACTGACCTTTAGAATGCCGAGGATTCTTCCAACCACCTCTCGTCGCTTTGACTCACGCCGGAGCACAGTTAATTGAAAGGTCTTCCGTCTTCCCCGACGGCACCATATGTCTGCTGTTTGCACACGAGGGTCTGTTCACTGTATAGGGTAAAACAGGACGTCGTAGTCTTGAAAACTTTCACTTCCAATGCTGTTCTGATACTGAATAGAGTAGATCTAGATTTGGTTAGCGTCGCTCAACAGTTATGCAGACGTAAATGATTAGTGGCGTTAGCTACAGGATCGGCTTTCTCGGTAACGGAAACAGCAGACTTTCCAGTTCAATATATCTTCTACCGACTGAAAAGCTAACACGTTGCTCGTTCCTTCCCAACACTGATACACACGTAGATTGTTAGAATGATAGATGTTCATGCGTCAATACATGTAATGGTCTGACCGGTACAGGACATGTGAGACTCATACATCTCATAGGCACAGCTTTTGGTTAATACCCCATCTCACCCACACATATGTTTTTACACTCTATAGTTACGACGGCATTAGTCAAAAGAATGAAACAAAATAAATTACCTGCGCTGCATAAAACCCGTGCGTCCCTCCAGGCAAGAATGACAGGATAATACAGCGGCTTCCAACTTGGTAAGGGGCCAATGTGAAGCCTGTATTATATATACACACGCATGTACCGTTGGGACCGCCTTCTAAGATCTCGCGTGGTTTTAAAACGAGATATCAAGTGGAGAACGTGCGACAACTGGCCATGACGTCACAGAAATCCAACCTTGCTCTTCTTGCTAGCCAATGGGGAAAGTTTGCGTGCCACATAAGGAGTAAGAATCACATTTCGTATGCAAGAGACCAGACCAAGTGAAGCACCCGGTGTCTTGGCAGTCGGAAGCGCCAATCACTGGCGTCCTCGCGAAGCCTGGTAGACATCAAATAAAAGAGGACTGCAGGTAAGGAATGTGATAAGCCAGTGCGAAACGTGTACGGCGTGTTTGACTCCGGGACAGAGCACTGCTTCGCGTCTCTTTCCGAATCACTGAGAACAGATAAACAGGTCACAGAAAACATGGCGGGGCCTTGTCTCCAAGCAGATGTAAGGATCCAGTTCAGCCTCCGTGTTTTATTTGTGTTTTTGTACTGGTTTCTAGAAATGTGCCTCTTAATCTCTTCACCGGGAGCCCCAAGAAAGCGTACACTAAAATAGAGAGACGTAGAATGGCAGAAAAGGCCGCGAAAAAAAAAGACTGGGAAAAAATAAAGTAATTGGACTGGACTGGCTAGAAAGGACAAACTACCAAACTTAAAAATTATATGTGAATGTTGGAAGATTGCCAACAACGAAAATATAAACATGTAAACATAAACAGTATTTCTTTTTTACAAAACATAAAATCCCTTCCTATATACAAACATTTAATACGCTTAGACAAGGAATCCATAGTAAACTGTTTTTGTTGAGATACATTGCACATTGTACTTTGTAGAGTACCCTTTTCTTCAAGCTACGCGCTACATTTAACTGGTGAATTTATTATAAACTACATTTAAAGACTGGCAAGGGTGTATGTCTCTTATTCACATTCAGTACGTGAAGACGATTACACCCGGTACCCGCCTATCTGATCTGAGTATAGAGGTATTAGCGACTGTATGTGTTGAAACATAATTCACCAGTACAACTATACATAAAATTAATACCATAGCTCGAAGCGCCTATAAAAAAAAGCAAATCGCATTCGTGCATAATACACGCGTCGTCGGCATATCTCTATAAATAAATGCTTTATCAAGTACCACGATTAATTATATGGCTTTAACGGCGCTGTAGCTATGTTTACACTGCCTATCACTGATCCCTAAGCAGATCTTCCGGTGGTAAAATCGTAACCCACGGCCACGGAAATACACTTCTTTATCAATGAAATTAATTGGTCAAAGAGTATTGGTCGCTCAATGGTCGCTCAATGGTCACTGCCTCAGTGGAAAGGGGTATACAGACATAGAAAGCCACGTCGTCTGTCATGGTATAGTTAGGATTAGTATGCCTGAAACATTTATGGAAATTAACCCCAACTAACGTACGAGCAATGAAAATTCCTTAGACAGAAACCTTTGCTCTCTCCCGAATTAACAATGGGAGCCCATTAATGCGAGCAACGGTTCCATCTCAATCCAATGGGTACTCTATATGGCTTACAGAATGCAATTAAGTATACTTGTTGGACAGGCGTTGTGTGAAGCTATACATGGGTATATGAAAGAGTATAATAAACAGGATATGAAAAAAATCACCCTTCTCCCAGCATTCTTTATCATTAGTAACGAATCTAGCCCGCGGCGCGGAAAATTGAATCCAACGGCTGCAAAGAATAAATTAAAAGCTTAGAATAGGCAACATTTTTCTTTTCAGCACTTCAATAGATTTCATTTTACGCCAGCTTACGGCCCCGTTTTGAATCATTTGTTCTGGATATAACAGCATGAGGAAAGAATGTACTGGTAGTGAACGTGTTCTGGTGAAGTAAAGATGATCCTTCAATAAAACGGATGATAATTGATGATATCGTTGTTTGCGTGATGGCGGATATCTATGTTATAGCACCTAGCTTGAAGTGTGTGTGTGTGGGGGGGGGGGGCAATAGGCGTTTTTCAGGCCCTATGATGAGTTGGCATGATATCGGGAGGCGGAGCCAATCCCTCTCCTTCCATTACGTGTACTTTATTTTTACCCCCCTAACTGACGTGAGGTACCTATTTACACCTGGATGGAGTAAGAAAGGCCATGTAAAGTACCTTTCTCAAGGACAGAACATCTAGCCAGATGTCGAACCCGTGACCTCTCAGTCCCGTGTCCGCTAGCTTAACCACAAGGTCATTGACGTGTGTGTGGGTGTGTGTGGGAGGTATGAATCCTCCATCCTATGTCTCAAACACTACATTAAAGGTATAAAAAGATATAAGTTAAAATGAAAATGTATATATCGGCGGTCGGCTTTGTCACAGATTGCTTGGAAAATCTACATCAAAATTATACGGCGACCTACGACGAATGTGACCGCATCGGAAGAGTTGTTAACCGTGTGATGTACCGGGGATTTTCGCAGACTGACTTTACCACAACGCTAACGGAAACAACCTAGGAGCAATGATTGACACGGGGTCATTGATCTCATTTCTGAATGGCAATTTCATGATTTTATATTGGGGTTGTTCTACCGAGCGTTACTAATTGCCAAATTTGGGTCCATTGCTACGTCCCTTATCGTGACGTCACTCACATAACTGTCTCATCAGCGAGTCCAACTGTCTAGAGAAAGTTCGTGATTAGTTCAGTTAGTCCAAGTCCCACCCACACGTGTCGGTGTTTGGTGCGGTGCCTTTCTCCGCTTCTATGGGCCACACAGTTGTGTAAGCACTACAGCAGGGAACTTGTCAATTGTATTGGTGCGTCTTCAACTACCGTACTCTTTCTCATAAGTGCTACATTGTAAGGGTAGAATAAACAGTATGTAGTGTCCATGGCTTTTCAAATGAAACAAAAATATTAATGTTCCAAGGGCGTCCCTCGCAGGAAAATGACGACACTAATGCAAACATTTAGTGAACATTAAGAGAAAGCTTTATAGTTTCTACTTATACCTCGAAATGTGAGTAATACCCCTTTCTTTCCGGTAACCCCCTTTCTGAACGCCCCCCCCAGCAAAAAAACGAACATTCTACTCGATGGAAATTTCAACGGTTTGTCGTAAAAATACATGTATTGTTAGTTTTATCCAGTCATATTTGATGGCTCAGTGTTATTGTTGAACAAGCTAACGTAACATTTTTCCTTCTTGGCGTTTTCTATAGACGGCAAGCAACGAACAAAAGTAATCAGTTTAGGCAACGTGCTACGATAGGCAGTGGCAGAAAGTCTCGAAGCATTTCAAAATTGGAAACCTGTATGCAGTTAAACCAAAGACGTTTTACCAAATTGAGGTCAGTAGACAAGAACTGTGGCTTGCCCCAAGGTCATAATGGTCTAATTATTTAATACGAATCACGGAAACGTTACGTTATAACCACCAAGATGAATCGAGCGACATAAGAGAGACACAGAGCAAAGCGATCAATAATGAGATTTTCGGTCGCTTAACGTTTGACACCTCAGTAGAAAATGGGGGTTGAACTTATTTTTGAACGTATCATGGACGACGAAACATTAGCCATCTACACGCCTCTGAAATGGTTAGGAGTATAGACTGGCTCTGATGAACAGAAACCAATTATAACGTTGCAAAGATAACGAACAAATAGGAGCCTGCCAATTTCCTTTCTTTTCTTAAACGTGCCTTCGACTTCCTCTTCTACAAACTTGAAACACGTTTTTTTTAGACAAGGAACCAATGGCAGCATGCCAGTTTGTTTGCAGTACCTTTGGCACCATTGAGACTACAAAGATATCAATGACATCGAATAGCCTCTAGCCATGCACATTTTTTGTAACTGCATAGCGGAATAGCCGTTGTAGAAGCGTCGAGAAGGAATATTAGGTGCTAAGCTACAAGGCAGTGATAAGGTTGTTACGGACGTGCTGTTGCATAGCGTGCCTGTGCAGCGTGCATGCGGGACGTAATTATAAGCATGCATGAGTTGGTGGCAACGGGCCTACTCACTTCTTCATTAGCTCGCTCCGTCAAGTTCGCACGAGGCCATTTCTTTACTTTGCCTCTCCAAGCCTTCCTGTCAGCAACCAGGGTATATTTCTGCCCATGTTTGTATCACCTATAAATTGGCTGATGTAGTTCTTCGACGGCTTCTCCTTCTATGGGTGGGTTTCCACAATATTAACTGATGAATGATCTTGCTTTTGCTTCTCCAGCAGTAGATTGTACTGTTCGAAGA
Organism: Branchiostoma floridae x Branchiostoma japonicum; assembly: GCA_013266295.2. Lineage (NCBI taxonomy): Eukaryota > Metazoa > Chordata > Leptocardii > Amphioxiformes > Branchiostomatidae > Branchiostoma > Branchiostoma floridae x Branchiostoma japonicum. The sequence continues at coordinate 3,984,559 of CM023837.1, read as the reverse complement.
ACAGCTTTAATAACATTGTGGGCTTTACAGAGGAGAATTCGTGCAAGGACAGTATATTGGATATGCATTTATGCATTTAACAGTCCTATATTCATCTGTATCGTGTATTAGAATACTTATGTGAAATATAGTTAGGAATACGAAATAAACTCATAGTAGCCACAGTAACATGAATGTTGTAATAAAGCTTTGCCGATTTACACTCTAAGTCAATCTTGAGGTCTATATAGCTAATCGTAGTAAGAAACCATAGCGTCATTTCTTACATTGGCATGATCACAGCGAGCCGATATTTTGCTGTTTTGCAACAAAATAAGATAGCATGCCGATTATACATAAAGGATGAGAATTATGATCAAGTAAAACTCATTCTCTGTATTCTACTTTATCCTTCAAAATACGAAAATGGAGGGAAAAACAGTTTCTTCATGTAAGTCAATTGGGAAAAACACCTATTGTGTGACCGGCACCATGTTGCTTTTCTTAATTGCACACACGTTTCTCCACGTTTCTCCACTGTCAATGGAGAGAAAACAGTTTCTTAATGTAAGTCAGTTGGAGAAAAACACCTATTGTGTGACTGACACCATGTTGCTTTCCTAATTGAGTGCATCATCCTTAAGCAGGAAGTCGATGTCAATCATAGTCATCTTCCAGCTGGTACATCAGAAAAACATCAACCAGGCAAAGCCTCCCTACTGTTTTATCATTTCCGCCATCTCTAGCAAGTAGGTTCACAACATCATTTACATTTGCATACATCTTTACAGTTTTCAAAAAAGGTATATAACTCCACTGCGAAGTTTGAGCCAAGCAGGGAACGCAACCTAAAAATTCAGTTGGCAATACGACGCAGTTGAAATGACAAAACTCACTGGGGTCTAGATTCTGAGTTGTGTTAGTTGTCATGGCCGGGCAATGACCTTTTCGCCAACAGCGAAACTTAACTTTATAAGGTCGTTGACTTCTAAAGTAGGATTTTCTTTATCTTGCCTAACACCTGAATTACTACCCGAAGAAGCATTAACAAAATATCCCCACACGGAATGTCAGTTTCTTTGCAGTACCTTTGACACCATGGAGACTACAAAGATATCAATGACGTCGAATAGCCTCTAGCCATGCACATTTCTTGTAACTGCATAACGGAATAGCCGTTGTAGAAGCGTCGAGAAGGAATATTAGGTGCTAAGCTACAAGGCAGTGATAAGGTTGTTACGGACGTGCTGTTGCATAGCGTGCCTGTGCTTGTCATTAAAACTGGCACGTACGAGTTAGTCCTGTCTGATCATGACTAATCAAATTAAAACAATCATTCGATGGCCTGTCTCTGGCCCCATTGGATATGCCACGTTAGTTTTACTTCACTTCGTTATAACCTCTGGCAGTTCTTGTGTCAAGGGGCATGTGGATGATGTAAATGGGGTAAATAGTTCGAAAGATTTTGTGTTAGCCGTAACAATCATGTTCTTCTTTAATCTTTGCATTTAATAAGCTCAGTTCGAAATGCTGCCTACTATGAGGAAACTTGTGCCAACGTGTCGTGTTGAAATTATATCATATGTCAGCTTACTTTTTGATGTCTTACTTGTTATTATCACAGTAGAGTTAAAAAAAGTTTCCTTCATACAAATGTATTTTGAATGTGAATTTCGTTTCTACTACATGTATCATGGTCTGAAGTTCTAGAAATTCTCCATACACACCCTCTATCACTCACACATATCCACACCCACCCACCCACACACAGTCAGCAGATACATGTATAGAAGGACTGAGATTTGATTAAAAATACATTACAGTATTCCATATATTCTTTGACCTTGATGAACAAGTGCTTTCATTTGAAAGAGAGAGCCGAGTTACACAAGTCTGGTTACATAAATCCATTCACTGCTTTCACAACGTTGGCCTTCGGGCCATCTTCTCCATTCCTCAGACACCGTGCCTTTAGTGTAATCACCAATTGGATCCTTAGATGCCTCGCTACCACAATTAACCAACTTCCTTTCCATTAGCACAATCACCAATAAGAATCTTAGTTCACTGATGTAATTATCCTCGGTTGTTAGACATGGCCACAGAACCATACTTAGGGATGCATGGTAGACACTCATGGCACCCATTCTCAATCTATCCTAATATTTCAGTACCATGATTGTTAAAGTTTTATTTAACCTTTTCACCATGCTCGTCGCCCTTATCGCAAAAAAAAAACCAGATATCATTCTTAACATTTGAATCCTTATCCTTGTCCACAAAATACGATATCTTGCTGTGTAACTGAGTAAGACATATATGGGTTCGCTTGTAATGTTGCTCACAACCAGCTTGGCTATGGCCATTTTTTTATGAATATATATTTTGTGAAACTTCAAGGCCATGTGCCCATTCATCCTACAACGAGTTTAATGAGCAACTATTTTCAGTGGTACAGATAGACGCGTTGGGCAAATGCTGGCCTATAATTCAAGGCCATCCTTGTCTTTCCTTAGGTCCTAAAGTAAAGCGTGTCCAATGTTATGTTCACAAAAAGCTCATTGCTAATCTAAGTTTAATAACTTAAGATTAAACCTAATTAAAGAAGCAATTTGCTGGGATCTATGTACAAATCTTTCCATATCAACCAGTAATATCTACTCAATTGTCTCCAGCAATGCCAGCTTATACAAAATAAATTATTAAATGTCTCTCGGAAAAAATGCATATATTAAAAAAGCGGATGTCCTGTATCTACCCTTCATCTTAAATATGCACATGTTCGGTTGTGCAAAGATAATGTACGTGCAACCATGTATGTGTACTACGTGCTACGCTAAGTACCACCACAAGTCAAGCAGAACAACATGCATGGTGATTATACCGATAACCTTTGCCTCCCATACATATGGAAATCTAAAAACGTCAGATCAACGCAAATATCGAATCTTCCCATTCTTATTGTGTGGAATACATTGAAGACAAAGCAGATTGTACCTTTATCAAAGTATTTTATATGACCCGCCGGAGTTTGAACCTCCCGGATGTAAAGCAAGCGCTCTACCCACTATAGGCTATTGCGCTGTCCGGTCTTTCAGATGGCTGTCAGGATATGATGTTTTCCCTCTTTTATTTCTATTCTACCTTCAATGTCAGCTTGATTCTCTACACCAAATGGAATACCATACTTAGTGGACATACCCATAATAGCATACATTTTCACTGACTTTCTTCCTATCACCCTCTATGTGCCATTATAGAGCATTGGTACCGAAAAATTACAGTTATAAACCGTGAAGTGTTCGAAAAACTTCGGTAGAAACATGTTTTATTACAACTTAAACTTTACAACTGGGAATTAATTGAACGACATTGCACAGCTGAGGAAAATGTCATTTTGCCTACCGGTAAGTACTGTCCCACAATTCAACTGCATTGCACTGTATCATATTTAACGATATTGGCATTAAACACACACAAAGAGCACTACCATAACACAGCACAGAGTCAGCCTTTGTGATGGGACTTGTACTAAAGTGCTGGCGCCTAATGTGAGCTGAGATTAAAGGACAAAACCTACTTTCATCTTTCTTTCATTATACCATGTAACGTATGATCTTGATAAGCTCACCATGAAACGTCGTGGATTGCCGTTTTCTCGTAGGAAAATCCATTTATCTTTTCACAATTATGGGGCATGGTTCACATAGATAAAGGATGTTAGAGCTATGTTAGTGTAGAAAAGAATATAATAAGGCACCTAAAAGGAGAAAAAAGAGAAAAGATTATGTTGATATATGCCAATCCAATTAAGCCGTAATATATTCTTCTTCTCCTCCTCCTCCTCTTCCTCCCCCTTCTTCTTCTTTTATTTCTTCTGTCGGCTGCTACCGGCACGCGACTGTGAGTTTTTTCCAGTCTATTCTGTTACTGGCAATTTGCAAGGTCGGCAATCTGCTGTGGTAGAAGGTAGTTGTTGCGTGCAGTCTCCGAGGAGCTGTATGGTAAATATGTGGTTTGTTGGCGACCTCGTCTGAGCCTACCATGGGGAGGAACGTAAAGTGCATAGAGCCGTGATATATTAGATACTATTAACTCTTCTCAAACATGTGAATATGTGAGCATGCTTTGTCTTTCAATAGAATTGCCATGAATGAAAAAAAAGGAATCATAAAGATAAAAAGAGGCTGAATATCACCTGGGCACGTAGATAAAGTATACATGCTCTATACTATTTATCATGAATATTATACAAATCATTAAGCCAAACGATGTGTTAAGTAGTAATATATCACATAACTTTACCTCAAACATTCAATTATGAGTATTTTTCATATAGATAAAGGATATATGTTTTGTCTGTAAATACAATTTACCATGAATACAGTAAGAATCATAAAGCCAAAATTATGTTGATTATTGCTTGTGCCAATTTGTAAAATATCGCACAGTGTTTCCTCAACATGAAATCACGAGTATGTTTCATGTAGATAAAGGTTGTATGCTTTGTACAATTTCAATGAATTGAACCCAAAAATGTACTCCCTAAGCCAAGTAGTAAATAAGTATATCGGATAACCTTTATAAAACATGACATTTTATGCGTGTGCGGTATACAGATAAAGGACACATGCTTTGTTAATACAATCTAAAAGAGTAAAAATCATAAACCCCCAAAATCATGTTTTGTTACCTCATGAGCTCAAACATGACTTATGAGTATGTTTCTCATTATTAAGGATGTTGCTTTTGTCTGTCAATACAATTTACTATGAATGGAATAAAAACATCAAGCCAAAAATAAATTAAATTCTGCTGGTAAAAAACTTGGAATTACTTGTGATTTGGGAAATATGATCGACCAAAGTTGAATATTCCAAACTTTTGTGCGAAGTTTATATCGAAGAGTACACGAATACAAGGCATTATGGGTCTGTTTTACATATATAAAGAAGTTTAATTCTGGATGGCTGGGCAATTGCTTATACTATGATTTCAATGAACAGATTTATAGTGCGGTTTTGGTCTGCTAAATTGGTAGTATCAACGTTAAAAGCAAGCGCACAAAATCGATAGTTTTCCTAGAATGTCGTCACTATATTGCAAACATCAAGTCAGAAAAAAGAGGTGGAAATCAATGAGTAAGGCTTGACGTTCCATTTGGGGTTTCCAGCTGCAGTGGCTAAGGTCGATGCCCGGTAGATTCTTTCAGAACTGAAATACATAAAAGCCACCATCATAACTGTGCAAATTGTTCAGTTTCCTACTAGTTACCCGGACCCAGTGACTGACCTATATTCTTCGCCACTAGTAGAACTACATTTGTGGTTCACAAGGCCTTAGTGTCCGATGGATTGTTCCAGGACAGAAGTACACAAAATTCACCGTAAAAGCCATGCAAAGTGTTGAGTTTCCGACTAGTTACTTTGAAACTGCATGTATTTTTACACTGGGTTTAAAAGTTAAGTGTGTGGTTGTAACTATACACGCGCGTTCGTAAAGGTCATTGTCCGGTATACGTTAACTTCCAGAACAAATAGACATTAATGACTTCTGGCTTGTTTGACATTTTGCTCTGAAAATAGTTAACTTCATGCTTGACATAAGGTCTTGATCAAATTAAGCGTGCATTAGCCAATTTATTGCTCAATTCAAATCCATTGGTCATGGTTGAACCGGTTGGAGAGAAGGCAAAATAAAAAAATCTATTCTGTTATAATGAACTTTTATCTTGTGTAGCCAATTACTGATCAGTTTAAAACCAGTCGCCATGGTTAAATAACCAGGTTGATGTGAGTTCGATTGAAAAATGCTGCATGTCCTCCCGAGCAAATGTCAGCCTTCCTAGTGTTAAGCATTGACTTTGTACCATCTAGGGCTTACCTATGTTGATACTTGGTCAATAGAGAAGGTCCACTGCCACGAAGGTCCAAAAATGAAGGTAACAAGAAATAAAGAAAAAAGAAGGAAAATAAGAAATTAAAAAAGATAAGAAAATGATTAAACATAAGAAATGAAAAATTTTCGAAAAATTTTCGAAGCTTTTTAGAAAAATCTTAAATAAAGATGAAAAATTTAGGCTCGAAATTTTGCTAATGCCAGCAACTGCCATTCGCACCTTCATACTATAAGTGTCTTGAAATGTGAATATATAATATAATTCCCAATCCCAATTGATATATCCCCTATGTTATGAGAACCTGGCTTACATCTAGACGAGCGAGTTAAGAGAGCTATGATGGTGAATTTCGATGGGGAAAGCTATACGGTGTAAATCATTCATGATTGTTGCTGAATCTTAGAGATTATGAATCCTCACATACCTGGGTATGGTTACATTGCATCATTTTAATCCGAAATAAATGAATTATTCAAAGCAGTTGCTACAACTTCTCCTAGCTTTTCCCATGTCAAAATCCTGTATATTTTAGGGTCATGTTTTGTCTGTCAAGTCGGACTATGGTTTTAAGAAGTTTATGCATGTGTAGACCAGTGTGTCTCGGGTTCTGTGAAGACTAGATTGACTTACTGAAGAATTTATTCGGTTTCCAATTTTTTTCTGTCACGTCGTGCCAAGAAAAGAACTTCCGTCCATTTAGTCTGCCGTATCATGTTATGCAAAATATATTTCTGTATATCAGGGTCCAGTAGGGCCTGTATTGGTGCTTTGTCAGTGTAGAACATACTTGCCCTTTATACTTGCCCATTTCGACGTCCGTACCTAGATAAATATAGTAGAGTGCTGAAGGCGGCCCCTATGACGCCAGACGACGACCTCCGTAACAAATAGGCTTTATTCCAGCACAGACAGAGAGTGACTCAGGTGCCAAATCGTGTTACACTCTCCATCACTTTCACGTCGACCATTCAAGATGCCTTACGAGTCGAAGAAGTTTCCGATGAGCACTTTGCGTTACTATTTGCAGCTTTAAAAAGTTCGACGCAGGGATAGCCATTGCTTTGGAAACGTGCCACAATATCATTTAGACATACTGGATCATTTGGACATTTCTAAACAAATCATCCTTATCCTACTTACTCTCGTCTTGGTAAACTGCCTGAAAAATAATGGAGTCGGGCACCTTTGTTCTTTTGTGGGGTTTAGAGCTAAAACACTTAAGATGCATGGTCGATACATACATGTATACTGGGCTCTTAGCTTCACAGGCAAAGGGATTCTATCTGCCGACGTCTTAGCAACCTTTTAGCTGTAGGCTTGATGACTTCTTGCCGTAGTGTTTTCAATGTGAAGTGGTGACAATGATGTGGTTTCAGACGTGCCAAATGTGACATTACCTCACCCCCTCCTCCGCTCAACGGTCTCCTTCAAGTGGAAAAAAAGCCTTATTTCTTCGATTCATATAAGAGGGTCATCATTACTCAAGCCCCGTAGAAGGTAACCAAAACCTCGGTAGATAAAATCACTTTAGTTAGGAAGTTTAAGAACCCCTCAGTCGTCCATATTGATTTGTGAAGCTGATGGAACAATGTGAGGCTTTAAGAGGTTCGTTTGGCCCCACCCGGTGGATGTCCTGACGCGACCCTGAGCTTTTTAAGCTCATGTCACACATAGCCGAATATGGCCTCCCGAACACTGCCGAACACCGACACCCCCCTCCCCAACCACGGTCAGGAGTAGTTCGGGAGCAAAGTCGGCTTGGCTGGCTGGTGTTTACTGTTCACCAAACCTTTTTCATATCTTATCTAATTGTCGCCGATTCAAGAAAGGACACATACAAATATCCTGTCAACATGATATAGATATGCTGTTTTCTAATTATCCAAATGGGGGCCATTACCGGCCATACATATATATGGCAGTTTCATCTCATTTTACAATCAGTAACACCAGCAAAGCGCCCTGATTGCGTGCCATCCCCATGTAAATTGAAACGGTTCGTCTTTGTCGACGTTAATTCTATTCGTATAGGTGCGCGGGCTAAGATGTCATGCCAAGCCGTTTACACAATACTTCTGGATATACTGTTGGCATAAAATTAGGAGACCATATCAAAGAAATTTCAACATGGTAATGTTGAGTCGAATTTGACTATGAGTAACAAATTAATGTAATCAGTCGAGATACACGTTTCTAATTGAACATTTCCCATACAGTTATTCCTTTCCAACACTATATATATGTATACCTAAAAATACTGTTATGTTATCATCATTTTGACAGGTTTCCCCTTTTAGACAAGATTCACCCCAAATCCTCTTCATTAGGATATCCCTGTTAGCGCGTTTTCCACTATCACTATTCTGACCCAAGTTTCCCAATTGATCTATTATGCAACAATCAAAGAAAGTAATCTAGATATCACTGTACTTTACCGTAATTATAATATCACACATTTGTCATGTTACTGTCAATACGATTTTAAACAGTTGCGCCTAATGAAATTACCTGATTGCGAGATATATCTAATTATCAGGTAAGGTTCTGTACTTTGGAGTCTGTGAGCTTTTGTCTATCGATCGGTGAATCACAGTCGAACGCCGTTAGTCAATGAGAGAGGATATTACCCCGTCCTTGAAGATTAATTCAGCGTCCCATGGTGGGTATTAAGACAGTCCAGATGAGGAGCTTTTCTGCTTCATTGCTATGCTTGGCAGAAGCTTCTTTAGCCCTTCTCCTGATTGAGGCCAGGCCGGTCGGTTTAGGTCATTGCAAAATCAGCCATTGCCCAGTGCCAAAGCATTCTAATAGCCTGTGCTCACCGTTATGGCACCCACGTCTCTTCCAAGTTTCGTACATTGATCATCATGTTTTTCAATTTTTATGTTCAGTTTTTTTTTCCAAACAAATTAAGGATTTAAAATGAATTTCAATTCTTGATAGCGGTTATTCAACAGGATGTTAGAAAACATCCAGAAAATGAAACTTTCATTGATCGACCGAAAACCTTCCACAATCAAACCTGTATTAGAGACGACCTCTGCAAGAGGACAACCTGCTCATTGTGGCTACTGTTTGGTCATCCCTAGGATTATTCTTCCGGTTACCCAAGCGTTAAGAATTCTATAGTGACCACCTGTCTACTGTGACAATTTTCTCCAAATCCCTAGAGTGGTCACTCATCCTTCATGCATAAAAAACCTTTTGGCATCGTTCCTATCCTGTAGAGTAGTTCATCTCCAACCAAAGGACACCCGCTGCGGCCTCTTCTGCTATCTTGATATACAGGAAATTTGCTAGTCTTAAGAAACCAGTCTTAAGAGAGATTAGGGTGGCAAAGTGGATCCGTTGCCCAATGCGTCATTAGGCCACACTGTCTTAATTTTATGGATGACATCCTCTGAAGACCCCCAAAACTAGTGCGCGCGGGCGAAGAAAAAATTACGGCCAAAAAAATGCTGCTTGACCAAAGGAATACAAAGTCGGGATTGTAAATTTGCGGTAGTACATATCGACTTTTATGACAAGCCGGCACATGCTGTCCTTTTGCGGCATTTATGAGTCGGCACTGTGCTGAGTTCTGGAGTTCCGTGGAGCCTCGGTAGCCTGAGTGCCATCCTCCGTAGTTACCACCGGCTTCCTGTTGCCGCTAGCTACCATGGGCTATGGAGGATGGCGCCCAGACCAAATAGAGCCTCGGAGGAGGTTGATTTTTTTTGCGAACAGGCGAAAATCAATGCGCGCGCGGATGCCATCCATGAAATTAAATCAGTGTGTCCTTACATGTACACACGATGGAGACAATCTTGATTCACACAAACTCATTCAATTACTTGATTAAAGGAAGGAAGCGCTCAAAGACAGGGTGTTTCGGCAGTAATATAATTTGCGTTGTACAACAGCAAATGGGATCCCATTGTAAAAGGACTTTCTGTCGGGGCAATTATGACAGTTCCAAATGGTTCCAAAATGTACTGGTCTGAGTCAAAGTCGTAAAAGCAGTGTAGAAGCGTATCTAACAAGGAGATCTGAGCTTTGTGATTAAAGGCGCCAAACTCATCGGGCGCTTCCGGTGTTTGAAGTATTGACGTAAATTGGACGTTGGAAACGTCGGGAGCAGTTGTTACAAAGAATATCACCACCTCGAGTGCACGGATGTGTAGGTTTTTTTTCCTGTTATGTATGGGAGCTCAAGTGAATAACAGGAAAGAAAACCTACTCATCCATACATCCGAGGATGACACGACAGCTACAGTATGCTTGAGAAATCAAAAGCAATGGGCTTGAAGGAAAGTTACTTACAGGAAACATTACTTCCATACTTTGTTCCAAAACTAATTTGTCATACATGTACACATGAAGCTACTGACGTAACCAATATTCAAGGATTGCAACTCAGTGTCTGTGATTTTCTTTGCCTTTCGAGTTGAGGTGATCGAAGGAAAAATAGAAAGGTAAACATTCATTTTTTGATATCCTGTCAACAACCAAGGTGTAACACATCAGTTTTGAACAAGCTATTGAAGACGGTGAAGACTGTGACAATATATGTTTGATGCACTCACCTTGAGAAGGACCGCTACTCTTATCGATAAGCGTGTTGGGGTCTTTAATGCGTCTCTCCTCTCAAACAAGGGACCTTCGGCTTTACCAGCTGTCCGAGATGATGTCCCTAACCGACGCTAGGTACTAATTTTCACCTAAATTAAGTGGAGTGACGGGTTAGGGTTAACTTAAAGGTCTTGTGGATTCCTCTTTGAAGAGTTTGTACTTCTTTACATATGACTGATAAGGTGCAGATTGACAATAACTTATGACTGTAAGAGAATGATAGAGGCTTTAGGCCCGGCCCGAACCAGAACATTACAAATGGACAACACGATCCAGCAGGAATATACTTCACATGCACCGGACGAAAGTAACGAAATGCAACAGTCTGTCCTTCAACACCTGTAAAAATGTTCCCTCAGGCATGTCAGACCTTTGCGATGTGAGGTGAGGAAGGTCGTGATAAGGTGAGTCACCCAGACAGTCCGGTGCTATAGCGTCGTGTGTAGAGTGTTCACTTTGCATTCGGAAGGTCGCGGGTTCAAACCTCGGTCGCGTCATACCAAAGGCTTTTAAAGTAGTACATACAGTAGTCATACTGCTTGCTCTACTCAGCACTTATGAAAACGTATGGTAATTGAGCACTCATACCTATACACCAGAAGGTGTGGGAAGGGTATTTACGTAACCTCGGGCCTACGGGACCTAATGACAGTTCTGCATTCAACTTTCACCATTCAAAAAAGAGTAGGGGCATGCCCCGGTGTGCGATGGTACAAACTAACAGTTTCGGAGTTGGTGATTCACTACACATCACCCGGGCATCGTGATTTTATATCTTTCATTTGTACACATGCAATGGGCCTTAATATCACCCCAATATAGCTGCTTAGATGTTTTTTTTTTTAATTTTCTATGCGATAATATTTAGAACTCTGTCATGTACAGCTTTGGAAAAGCAGAGTTGAAGTTTCCCTTCTTTTGAAAAGTCCCTAACTCTTCGATATTGGTGAGATAGAACATAGCTAAACGTCATAGATACCTAACTCTGAATACATGATCTGTACTGGTCTGCAACGACACCATGCAGGTTCGTTGGGCACCTGCAGCTTTATATGACTTTGCAAAGTAGATAGAATTTTCAAACAGCATTCTGCCAAAGGATAGGACCTTTACACAACATGTGATTTTTTTAGAAGGAGAGACCTCCACTCAATATAGATTTGATGTTAATTTGGGCCTTACTTGCATGATTAATTACGACATTTTTACAAAACGTCGTTTGAAAGATGTTTGAGGTCTTCGAAATCTTGTTATTTATAGTTCGAACCCTTACGTAAATTACACCTCCACGAAAAAGCAAAGATATACGAGACAATTTATCCAGCTTTCAGATGCATTCTGCATCGTTTGTCGTTCACAAGATCAGGTTTCTTTAGAAATGTAACTTTCGTGCCTGACAGCGAAGTCTATAGACGCATAATGACATTGTTGCTATCAGATAAAGATGTAATAAAATCATCCCACCTATTTCATGTATAATAGTTTTATCTAAAGTACTCTCCCAAAAAGTTGCATCTTCACTCGATTACGTAAGTCAGATCCATAATCCAGTGATTTCTATTCAAGTTTAGCCTATAGAAGACGTTGTTTTGTACTCCCTATCTCGAATACACGGCACTGCCAGAGGCACTGTGTATGTGGCCATGTTCTGTTCGCGTCGTTTTGCGCGTGGGTGTAAAAAAATGAATCCTTTGTAGAAGCAGCTGTTACACGTTGGAAGACGACAGGGGGAAAACAGTTAGCTAATTTCATTACTACAAAGGAAAAGAATCCATCATGTGTTTTGTTTGTTTCATAAATCTTGGAAGATTTGAACGTATTTTATTCTTTACACACTAGTTCTTACTTGAAGTAGATGTAGTTCAGTTGATCTAAGACTGTTTGTCGGGGGTGTAACGTTTCACTTAAATAGGACTGGTGAAGGAGAGAACGATTCTCTAGTTGCAGTTCGTGAAAAGAGAATATTCTAGTAACAAGTATGATTTTACGAATTTATTTTCTCCCGTAAAATACATGGCAGTCATCATACAATGTAATGTTGAAGGTTTTTAGGTCTGAATAGTGCTAGTTTTCTTTAAATGTTTTAGCGTTTAAGTTGTAACGATCTCGAGGTTCTCTGCTTGGAACATTACTGATGTAGCGCTGCTTCTGCTGTTGACATATCACAAAGTTACGACATGTGCACATGATATATCTAATGTATTTTTCATAATAACCGTAGCCTGGTGAGGACATGTTGTTTTTGTTGAGAGCGGCATTTCTTTCATGTACTCGTGAATAATTCATAGCCACAGTACGATATTCTCATAATGTGGCTCATTGTAACATGCTGTTTTTGCACTGTCATTGTTGTTCTATTAGTGTTTCATCTGTGTAAGTTTTTATGTCAGCACATACAAGGCTTTTGATTTATTCACATGGAAAGTTAGATGAAGGTACTTTTAATCAACTGTTTCTTTTGAATTGTATCAAAAACATATGCCTATTGACAGTCTTTCAGCCATTTATGTTGCTTGTCTAGAATGTTCGAATAATGTAGTCAAGGCGAATTTCATTGGTAAAGAAGTGTATTTTGTAAGTTTGTTGTTTTCAATAATTTGTTTTTAACTTTTACACCATTGATCATATATTTGTTTTTTTTTACAAAGTTATAGGTAATACATATCCGATTTTTGTCACTCAACGTTCTCCATCCATTGGAAAGAATTCTTTACTGTCTCTCTATGTGATTATTTCCTTTACAATCATTGATTGAGGGCATTTCTGTTGTGGTCAGTCGTAAAGCATATAGAAGGGCGTCATATTTCAAGAGTGAATAGTGCCGGTCCATGATCTTGAAATGTGTTTTTGTGAGCACCATTAAACACCACTACCGGTGGCCTTACACAAATATGCCGGACGCCCTAGGGACATGAAGGAAAAGGACGTGTGTGCTATCAGAGAGGAAATAACATTTGCATGCAAAATTCATATGTCTACCGTTTTTGTGTGGCTGCATAACTTGTCTCGAAACACCAATACCACGATTTTGGACACCCATACCGACCAGTACTGCTAATAATCTGTTCCGTAATTTCTCTATAAAAGAAAGGATATCAGACAGCCTGTGTTACTAGTTCGAATATATCTTATACGGCAGTTTTTCCGGGGGCCGTCATGTACATCATATATCGATCAGATGAAAGAGTATTCAGTAAAATGTTTTCTACTTTCACATAGACGCAAATTATGAGTCTATTTCTTGTCTTTTGGTCTAACTGTGAACTTAGTTTGAAATCAAAATAAAATTGAAGGAAAATGTAAAACTCTTTAATCCATGCAATCAGGTTAATTCATCAGCACTAAATATTTTTTTTTCTAATTAGACATCATGAAAAGGTGATAGTCACGTGCATATTTCAATACTTCCATAAATATGGTAAATAGGTAGATGAATAATCTGCTGAAGATAACTGCTACATATAGTGGTTGATTAAAATTATTCCCATATCTTTCAGTGTATAGGGCGGTGCCCATCACCGTTTCTATAGACCTTGGGACACAAAGCTATGCAAACACTACATGTACAGCAGAGGGCTATTCCACTGGTTTGGTGCGTGTTCAGCTATCATACTCTTTCTCATTGGCGCTGAGTATTAAGCAGGGCAAGTAGTGTACACCATTTTAAAAGCCTTGGGTATAACCCGGCCGGCTTGAATCGGTGCTCTTCCAAATACAAAGCGCTTTCGTCTAATACATGTATGTCTGATCTAAATTGACTGAATACTAAACAGTTACTACAGCTATAGATGGAATCCTACCATTTTAAATGCAGCTATACAGTCAGACTCACCATTCAGAACTCAATCCTCTTATACGAGGAGACGTAAATGATTCTAACACGCACAAAGTAAATACAACATATAAAGTAAATACACGTGTCTGCAGGATTTAGGGTGCAAAAGCAAAACTGAAAATATTCTGGACGACAACATCTTTATACTTTTTTTTTACATTTCTTCAGAGACTTCTTTTGGTACATTAACGTCGTTATTGTGTATTACTTGCATTTACAAGGAGTGCAAAAAGACTTGAGCTGGGTGTAAATAATGATCACAGCCTTTCTATCATTTTCTCCAACTTCTACAACACTATACAATCCAATGCAATGGCGCTACATAGTACTCACTCACCTACATATCCGTTATGCAATGCAATTCAACTCACCACGTAAAGAAATGACGAGAAAATTGACTTAAAACACCGTCCTAATTTTACATTTAGTACCTTTCACAGTTTTCCGGTCACGGATATTCTTGTACAGGAAATAGGCAAAGCCAAGTGCTGACGCCACCAATACAGCTATGCAGCTAGCGGCTTTATGTGGACCGTCATTTTCAAACAGAGAGGCGTCAGCATTGGGTAATAGCAACACATAGCTACTGGTTCCCTCACTTTTATTGACGACATTCGGCTTTTCACTGTTTAGGACGAGACTTGTGTTTAAGTCCTTTTCATGGCTATCGGTGTAATTCATGACTGGGATAGCTGTGGCGTAGATATCGCGATCAGGATCTTCACTGTTCGTGTGGTTCGGGTCCAATGTCTTAGTTACATCACAAAGGGTTTCCTCGTCTAGAGTGATGAGCTTCTTGCCTTGTTGACCACTGGGGCTTGCACAGGTCAAGTTATACGGACTCTTTACGTACTTTTCCTGGCGAAGCCACTTTACGAAAGGGATCAACTCGCAGTCACAGCGCCACGGGTTTTGTCCGACTGAAACTTCAATAAGCATTAGAGTCTGTAGCTTGGGAGGGACAGAGGATGTTTGAATCTTGTTACGGTCGAACTTGACTTCGAGGATCATCTTCAAGATTTGAAGCGTTTGCCACGGGATGTCTTCCAAACAGTTGTCACTGAAGTACACTTTATTCAGGTTAGCTGAGACTCCAGTGAAAGCTGTAGACGATACATTCGATATTGAATTGTTCTGTAGATATAGGAACTTTAGTTTCGGTAGTAGTCCGAAGAAGTCGTCGCCGATTCGTGTCAGCCTATTTCCTCTGAGGTCAATGGTACGAATCTTCAACAACTTGCTGAACGCTTGTCTCTCTACCTCTCTAATCTTGTTGTAGGAAAGGTTTAGGGACGTGGTGAATGGCGCGTTTAGAAATGACGAGTTAGTGATGACCTCTAGTTCGTTGCTGTAAAGCAATATGCTATACACACTAGCTGGGAAATCGGTTGGGACGTAGGTTAGACCTAGGGAGTTACAGAATGCGGTGCCCGATGTTGGGCGGCAGCGGGTGCAAACGTCAGCACAGGAAGTTGCTTGGGCGGTCTTTGCGTCAGACAGCAACGACAGGAAAAACACACAGCTGAACACAGCAGCACGAACCATCGTCATTTGTGTGTAAACAGAGACTTCAGTCGTAACAAATGTTTGATCAGTCCGTCTACGTCTTGCCTTTCTTATCCCTTACCTCCGAAAGGACGTTCTGATGACCTTCCCTCGTGCTGGAACTACCGACTACAATTCTGCAACTTGGTGCACAGGAATTGTTTTAACAACACAGCTTGGCGGAGAGAACTAACAACTATGATAATGTTATCGGTCCGACTGGTGTTGCTACCAGAAGAGACGTATTATGTATCAGGAACTATAACATGGATATTCATTTGATAATTTGTCGCAGAATGTGCACGACACAGGCTAAAGATTAAAAACACACCCAGGAAATACCTCAAGCAGGGTTGGTATTTGATGTGGTAAACAATGTTTTTGGCCTTGTTTTTCTAGTGGTGAAACAAATTTCCTTGCTTTTGGACTACACTACACTTCCCAACACTCATGTCTTACAATACATATTTGATTCAACTGATGAGAGCTTATACCCGATCTAAAAATAACCCCCTTAATCCTTATTAAAAATATTCAAATAAAATGTCTGAATGAAGAAATTATGATTTAACAGTTACCATGGTAATGGCAGTATTAGCCCATCAAATAATATGAATGGTAACTTTCTCATAATGTTACAAAAACACGGGAAACTTCAGCCTGGAGGCATTTCAATTGCACGCTGACTTCAGCTTGTTGGAAGTATAGCATGCAGACCAATCTCTGACCGTGTGTTGAATAATGCAAAACACGCACGGTTCTTTGTATTGTGCTAGTATGCTGTTCTGCTTTTGCCTTAAAGTTTGTTACTTAACACACACTTTCAATGCTATTAAGAAAAAAATATACGTTCTGTATCAAAATGTATGAAATATAAGTTTTAATGTATGAACAAGCTGGTTTGCAAGTGGCCTAAGAAAGCAATTGTATGCAACGCCCTCTCTGACAACTGCTCAATACTGCGTCAAATAACATATCTCTTTGTACATATTTCAAAGATTGTTTGGTTAGGGTTGGGGGGGGGGGGGGTTCCCCAAAGACGCCAAAGTCTGAGAAGCTAATCAGTGTACCTTCCACCTGACATGTGTGCTGATGACAAGACTAAATATAGGTAAGTCCATGGTAATTAGTAAGGCCATCAAGGATTACATTGAAATGACCTTCCATTTACTACTTTAAAAGCCTTAGTCCATTTGGTGATAATAATCATACAGGCGTATACCCCCTTTCCACTGAGGCGGTGATCTAGAATTAGTAGTTCAAGACAATTTCATTGATAAAGAAATGTATTTTGCAAGTTGAGTGGTGTTTTGTTGTCTTTCAAGTCATTCTTTTATGTCTGTATCTGTATAGCCGGTATAATCACCCTTCGGTGTAACACAGATCATATTCAATTCATAAAGTCACAAGTCATATAAATCCAAATTTCGGTCTGAATCCAACAAAATTGGGGCCTTATACGAAACAAATGAAAAAGAAAGACTTTCAATATCGTGCGACATTGTATGTCAAGGACATATTACCTATAGCTATCTGTGACCCTACTGTGGTGCGTGTTTGCTCTATACGTATTGTGGGTGGTCTATTCTAATGTTTCCTTCGGCGACATTTCCTTCAATGTATTTCAAATCCTTGCGCACGTGTGTATACTGTTGCGTGCGTGTAGGCACTTCCGCTGTGCGTCAGTAGACTTTCTAGCATCCATGTCATTCTTCACACAGCACTGGCAATAGTCTCTAGACACCATGACGCTGGCTGTCCACGATGTGGAAGACATTAATTGACTTCACTTTTCAATTTCTGCTCATCTGTAAATGCGACAGTTTCATTAGCTGGCTTGCTCAAAAGGTCTACAGTTTTGAGTAAAACGTTCTTCTGTGAGTGGCAGTATGGAATACAAGCCCGTGACGTTTATTGTGACAAACCACGGTTGGAATGCTCATCTCATCTGTACCTTAAAGTCTTAATCATTTGAGCGTTGGGGCACCACAGATGATCTAACAACCAGTTTTCTCCATCCTGCTCGGTTTTCTCTTCCTCTTAACGTTTCACTCAGTGTTATGCTGGTTCATTCTCTTATATTATGCTACCACTTTTTTTATTATAGCAGCTAAATACAAGACAAGAATCCATGACTGTACAAAACGAGATAAGAATTCACAGGACACCATGAATGATGAAACCAACCGTTTTCTCAAACACAGATGTTTAATATGCCAAAATACCGCAATAACCAGAACACCGAGTAATATTAGCTACTTATATATTCTGCCCTTTGCTACATCGTAATGCAGCGCTAGAACAGTCTTGCTCCGCTATCCAAATAATCGCGTTAAGCACTTTGTTTCATCTTTTCTCTCGATGTCAATCGTGAAATAAATTCCTTACACTTGAATGATACAGACAAATCCTCATTCCTGGCGCACTTAACTATAGATAAACCCTGTATAACAAAATCCACCAGTTCTTACATTTCCATCATCATACAAACATACCAAGGAATACCAAAGAACGAGAAGAATCCGAATTCGCATATTAGATTTCATGTATACATGTGTCTATACACTTATCTTATTTGTAATCCATTCTTAGTCCATTTGGGCAAACATATACAATGAAGGTCGTAAACAAAGATATTACAATTGATATGTAACATATACATCTTCTGCGTACATATTGTTGCCATTACTGGAGCAAAAATGCACATACATCATAGTCTTGAATATAATGAAATAGAGCCAAAAGCACTCCTATGCATTTTTGCCGACGCCTCAAGGGCGGAGGCCTTTTTGTCTACAATATAAATTACAGTACACCACACTGTCACGCAACATAAGTACGGTATATCACAATAGCGCAGTGCGAATTTTAACTTGAAAAAATGCACATACATCATAATCTTGGATATAATGAAATAGAGCTAGCAAAAAGCACGACTATGCATTTTTGACGACACCTCAGTGGCGGAGGTCTTTTTTGTATGCAATAGCAATTACAGTACACCACACCGTACAAGCAGCCTAAGTACATTGTACGGTACATCACAATTCGGCAGTGTCAATTCTAGTATCTGTTCCAGGTCATTGTCATCAATTAACAAAAGCTGTACTTGTACCTGTACCGGCTATCATAATAAAATTTTCACAGTCATAATATTCTGCAAAAACAGAAAACAAATAAATGAAAATCCACATAGTGAAACATATCAATTCACTAATCAACATTATCCTTGCTGGTGGTGGTGTACCCTTGGAATTACATATACATGTATACCGTTGCACAATCAAATGAAATAAAATTATAAAAATAAATTAATGCTAATGAAAAGCTTTAAAGTGCATCCAAATATGTAGCGTAATATATGTAACCCACATGTAACGCTCACAAAATGTGCTACAATGATATTTACTAGTTTATCGACTAAATCGACTTGTTGGTTAATGTCGATGATATATGCACACCGCTGACAAACACTGTAGTAAATGGTGTAACAGAGGCCTTCCTATCGGACCTTCAAGTGTCACATGAAAGCATGATCAATGTCAACTATACGTTCTGCGTGGATAAAATATACTTTCTGAACTGTAGACAAGTAAACGAACATATTCTGATTTTATATAGGTTTCGTTGTTTGCCCGTCTTTTTTTCGCGACGGCTAATGACATCATGTTAATAAAGTCTAGGTAAGGAAATGGATATTATAGTAACAGTATAGTAAGGGGCAAAGGCTTAGTCACGTTTTTAGACCGTATTCCTCTCACTGCATGCTACCTAGCAATGGGAAGTAGAATCAGTCCTTAGGAAGGTAGCAGAAGGACTACCCTTTGATCATAATTAAAACCCTTTGATCGTGCAGCGATGGCAACTGCATTGTCGAGTATCAATAAAGACCGGAATGTAAGAGACGAGGGCTTTTTGAAGGAAACTTTTAGTTGTTCTGACAAATCATGTAATCAAGAGGTTGAGCTAAGAACGCGTAGGCGTTTCTGCACATGTTACTTATAAGGTTTAAAAACGTCTGCTATGAAAACTGTAGAGTTAGAGACGGGTTTTAAGACAAAACAAGGTACATTTTAGCAAGCATCACTGCGTCAATTAGTCCGGACACGGGACGTTTCCAACAGTGGGAAACTTGGGACACTTCGCGTGTCCCATTGTGTACACGGGTACCTTGGACACGTCGGAATAGGACACCCGTGGAAACTCATGTACACGGCTTGGACACGTCAGGTTTCACCAACGTGTCCAAGCTTGGAAACTTGTGGAAATCTCGCTTTTCGTGCAGTGCAGGAATACTTCGTGACTCTGATATTCTCTTTATGACGCGTTCGCGTCAACGCGTTAGACATGCCCAAAGGACAATGAAATTATGCTACGTTTCTTTTTTTTAGCGATATGGTGATTTCTCCTATTGAAAGCTATGGCTTAACAAGTTGTTGTGTATAGATTTTGTTTTGCGATCAATCATCCATTTGACCACGACACCCCTTCAGAAAATTAACAACAACACGTTACAGAGTGTATCTGTTCCGTATCTACTCACTATGGCTGCTATAAACAATAATAGATTTACATAATTTCCTCCGATATTACATACGAGTTTTTTTCTGATACGTACATGACATTTACAACAAATTACAAGCCATGTTATTTCTTTTTTGTAAAATCACGGAATATCTGTATAGCGGTTTTATGAAGATAATTCACAATTCACCGGATTGTTCTAGAAGGACAAGGTATTGAGAGTGGCTGTCTCAGAATACCCATCGAACCTGTTTATTTGTATAACGACTTTCTATGGCACTGCAACTGAACGTCCGGTTTTTATTCTGATCATGAACATGATCATGATTGTTCAGTGATAGATAACTCTTGAAATTAGAATAAAGTACAAATCTAAGTCCCCTGGTATTATTTTGGGGAGCTGCAGTGGCTTTTTTGTTAAGTATTTTGGAACAGGATAACTCCGAAATGTGAAAAAAAGATTATTTTGTGCTTCGTATGCCAATCACATTATTTTCTTCTGCGTCCATTAGTAACTGTCAGTTTTAATTACCTTCAGTAATAAATTGTTTAAAGAAGACGTTAAAGGTTCACAACTGTTGACTATACATTATATTCTTTTAAGTCCTAAAGAACTAGTCAGATTGATTTCCACAACAGTAACGTCCAAATTCTATCAGTTATAATCAACACTGATCAATTCCTGCATTTAGATAATTCAAATAATAAAAATCAATTATTAGTTTATCTGCCTGACAAATTTCTAGCGTCTTTAATCATACACATATGTAGTATCAAGGAGCTCCTTGGTAGTATTCAATATTTTCACCTTAAGATTAGGAAACCGCACTATCCATTTCAGTCAGTGTGAACAACAGGTTTCACGTTGTAGTTTCAACTTTTTCTATACTGTATAGATACATGGTGTCTCTAGATATGTACAATAATAATATATATACAGGCTTGGGGATCGTGGACTTTGATCTAGACCACATTGCATCGCCACTGCACATGCGCACTCTCAACTGTGAGGTTGCTTATACGTAACCTCGTGTATCTTTGTCTTCTCCCTTCCATGTCATTTTGATAGCTCGTTCTAAAGGATTCTAAAAACCCTTAAGCTTCCGTACGTCTATACAACTTTGACCACTTTCTTTAGAACAATTACAAGAAATGTCACTCAAAGAAGATCCCTTATCTATACATTCTTTGTATAGAAATTTAAATAAGTCAGTTAAATGCGAAGTATTATAATACGCCGTAGATTTCACAGTGCTGCCTTTCTGGTGTAGCAACTTTTTTCAAAACACAGACGACAATGCAACTCCACTCAAATGTGGATAATTACTCATTATTGAGCGCTATGTCAATGCAATATTTCTGGAACCGTTCCTCTAAATTAATATTCATGCACTATCACCAACGTTGTACATTCTGGTTACTTCATATCCAAAATATCTATATCCACCTGACAGTGTACGCGTTCCTTGTGATTTGAAATAAGAAGCTTGTTAGTATTTACAAATGATTTATCACAATGATTCGTAGCTTAGTTTTCTTCATGCCCATACCTGTCACTTTCCTATGAAAATAGGCCAGTGGAATAGAATATGTATATTTTGGTCCCCTTAGTTAAGATTAAGCTCCTAATTAATTGGCACAGATGTGAAGTTAAGTATGGTATATACAACTTACAGCCTAGAAATAAAATCCATATCGTATAAAGATTAGAAGGGAAGTACACACGTTTTCTTGACTTTTCTCTTGTGTCATCTTCCTCTATTCCATAAAGAATAACCTTGATGACATTTTTCTATTTACAACTTTATACATTGGGTTGGCCAAGTCCTTCGGGGAGGACGTTAAGTAGGTATTGGGTTGTTGCCAAACTCCTGCACGCCAAAGAAACAATATATTACTTCGCCAAAGGATATTACAGGATCTCCTGCCACCCGATGACTAATGACCAAAGAGCCAACTCATGCTCTTACCAACTTTAACTTAGATGAAAGACAAGTTTGATATGTACCTTTTTCGCTTGTACACCGTGAATGTTTTATGCATACAATCAACCGTGCACGGCGGAAAAAAATATACCATCTTCGTCTGTTAATAATTGCACACTCATTCTATTCTCATTAAAATGAATGTGAAGAAAAGGTCTGTCTTTCTTCAAACTCAGTATCACACTTCATTACAGCTGGCTAGCACTCTGACGTTGGGTACCTCATACTCCATTGTTTGACTTGTCCAGGCTGTTCAGTACATTGTGTATGTAGAACTCACATATTGTCTTCTTGCTCAGGCTGTTTCAAAACGCAGCTGCTTGTTGTCGTCGACGGCGTCAAGGATTGTTTCCAAAACTGGGCTGTGAAGATGAAAATTCTCATGTTAGAAACACACCTACCTACTTGATAATGGTATATCCAGACCCAGCAACCTTCGTTGAACCGGGACGGGGGCCGCCACCAACTACATACCTTACTTCTGGAAGGTGACATGTTCCGAGCAATTGCGTCCCCAGTTATCCTAAAGAGGACTGGTCAATTTTTTTACTCCAATATTTGTGTTGGAGAGTAGTTTGTCAATGGCTGTACTAAGTTGCTATTGTTCTCATCAAAAGTGCATAGGGTTCATTTTCTGTTCCACGGTAGTTGAGAATAGACTACAAATTGTTTGTTTTTGCTTTTTAAAATTTCGAGGAAGATGTAGTAAGCTGTATAGTTTTGAGAACTGAGAATCTAGAATCTAGACACGGAATACGTGAAGAAATAACTGATCAGGTTACGTCTGATATGCTGAGATCATACATCCAACATTGCACGTCCGGACGTCCGCTGGAAGGTTTGAAGATTGCAAGGCTTTGTGAATTTGTAGTACTACTATTGTGAACTCTATAAAGCAAACAAACCAGTAAGACGTGATGCGAAAAAATATCAGTGCGCAAAAGAAACGTAACAGAGCTTTTACGCTTGTTACGATTTCACCTAAGACCCGGGTGTCACTTTGGTCACACGCAACTCTCTCATCATAGATCATAAAATATGTCAGGTGCTATAGAGCATAAGGAATGTCAGTCACTAAAATGTTACGAGGGCCAGCGTATCTGACCCTTGTTAACGAGGGCCAGTGTATCTGACCCTTGTGAAGCTTAGCAGGTCTGTAATAGGCTTTGCAAGTGTATGTGTCTCCATAAACACCGTTAAGGTCAATAGATTTTGAATCTTAAGATATTCTAAGTATAAAGTTTGCTTCTGCCTGCTGCGCTGGCTAACTTATTAGACATTGTAGACGTGAATAAATAGCGTGAACTGATGAGGTTACTTTGATATGCGGAGATCATACAACCAACATTTTCTACGTGCATCTTTTACAGCAGCTCTGAACAAAAAGATTTTAAAAACTTCTGACGAATCGTAGTGCTGTGAAAAAAAGAAATGTTGTTACCGTCCGCCAAATTGCTGGAAACCCTTTACTATTGTGGGACGGTGATATGGAATCACATATAGTTTCGTAGACGGTCTCGGAGGAAAACCTTTCTTGTGAGGCAGTGAATTACTTGGCTGTAGGTTATCCACAATAAGGAACGGTCTATGTTAGAAGGAGGTTTTCGGAGGTCATTCACCCCTTATTTCTTTAATATTTTAGTTTCAACGTCTATTTCAAAACATCCATTTGTTGCACATGCGCCGTCGCAACTGTGATGTTGCTTATGCCCTACCTTGTGTATCTTCGGCTTCTCCCTTCCATGTCATTGAAGAACGTCAGTGGGGACTGGGGACCCCCAGCCTGCGGTTCCGGTGTTTGGGACATGCTGCCGTTGGTGTCTGGTTGTTCCTTCAGTTCCACCATCTCTATGTTGCCCATCCTCTTGCGGCGCTGTTGGATAGCGGGGCGCTGACGGATTCCCTGACAGGCCACCATTTGCCGAAGCAGGTGGCATAGCTCAACCTGTGTGCCAAGATACCCATTAGATCATCGAAAAAATTCAACCATATTTATATCAGAACAAAGAAATGGCTTCACCGAGCCTATCGTCTTCTTCTGGATACCTGAGGATCTGATTGCTCCGGAAACATGACCTTCCGGAATAGTGATATGAGCAACAGGTGAAAGGTCGTTGGTAGTTAGTAGCGGTCCCCGTCCCGGCTTAATGAAGGTAGCTGCGCTCTTTTCGAACTACAAATGGCGGACAAGATGGCCGTGCCACGGGGTGACCTCTCGCAGGGGTCATGACCTATGAGGTCAACTCAACACAACAAACAAATATATATATATATATATATATATATATATATATAGTGGCGTCGCATGCTACTCACCCGGAATCGGTCGTTCATGAAGCTGTAGACAATCGGGTTCATGAAGCTATGCGACATGGCAAGCCAGTGGGCACTGTATAGGGAGATGTCAAAAGCAATTAAGCTTCTATACAAAAGTATGCACGAGAAACTCAAATCGGCTTGCATGCAACTTTTCATTGCCGTCATAAGAGAGGAGGAGGAGCTAAAATAATTGCGTTTATTTTTGAAAAGGTAACGTGTGTTACGTGTTTGGGCCACGTTACAACGAGCAATTGTGCATGGCAGAAATATGAAAGACATGGGGTTAATATGATTCTCTGATTCCTCGGTTGTACAGAAGTCGTTACAGTGCATTTTGATTTTGTGACAGACATGGGCAGCTGCGGTGGTTAACGAAATTTCGTTGATGTGCTTGGCGCCGGTATGTTAAGCACAATGTGAAATTTACTGTTTGATAACAAATGTGGCAAAACACGCTTCTATCATGTACGATTTTAATAAGTCATTTCTTGGATTGATTAAAGGACATTGGATAAAAATGAAATGAATGGAAAACTTTTAGAGCTTGAGCTGTATTTGTCTGTTGTTATTGGCAAACTGCTAGTATGTAAAGAAAAACATGTCATATGACAAAGTATAAATCCATTATCCAATAATGGGCCTTCGAAGTCCTTGATGTACATGCCCATGTCAACTTTCTTGATTATAGTTCTAAAAATTTTCGTTTTGGCCACTTTGAAACTGATGTCAGGTCAGGGACTGATCACTGCATAATAAGAAGGTCTACAGACCGCCAAACAATAGGCCATTTTTTTTAAATCTGAAACTATACACTCTTCACTGTCTCATACATCTAAGGTTTCACCTACATCATTTCCAAGAGAATCTACAAGGCTAGGAGAATGTGTAATTGTGACCTTTGCCTTAAAGGAAGACTTTTCATCTCACCAGAAGAAGAAGATGTATGATCGGACTGGGTTGTCGTACAAGAACTTGGGGTGCAGGTCCAGGATGAAGCGGAAGACGTGCAGTGGCAGCCATGACACCACGAACATGCTGACCACAGTGCACAGCATCTTGATGATCTATAGAAGACACAAATTCAAAACTTTTTGTTACATCAAGCAAAAACCTTATCTAATGGTATCAATGGAGTCAAGGTTGTAGTTTTATTCGTGTATTTTTTAAACGGTTAGCTGCAGGCTTTCTGCCATATGTAAATGAGCTCTATCAACATTGTAAAGCTAAAACAAATAATATATCTCTGTAGATCGGACGTAAACATAAGACTATCTCACAGCTCCGAGTGTGTATGTCAAAATTCAAGATCCCTTCACTAGCAAGGTGTCTTGAACTTTGACCTACCCATAATCCACCAGTTCTACATGCGCACTGTGAGACGGCTAGCTGCTAAAACGTTGATAATAACCTTAAGATAAAAACGCAGTGAGGTTTGTTACCTTCTTCCGCTGGCGTGCTTGGTTGTTGTCGTCAACCCGGCCGACGTCAGCCGGTTGTTTCCCCCAGAGCTCTGTGCCGATCCGGACGTACGTGCCGCACAGGATGACCACGGGGAGGGCGTAGGACACGATCATGTAGGCGATGGTGTAGCCAAACTCGTACTTGTCCGACCAGATCTCCTCGCAGCGGTTGCCGTAGCTGTAGACGACCTGCCGGGAGATGGCCAGCTGCGGGATAGCCAGGCCTGACGACACCACCCAGATCAACACCACGATCAGCCGGGATTTGGTTTTGGTCACCCGTACCATCAACGGGTGAACCACGCCGTAGTAACGATCCACTCCGATCGTCACGAGAGTGAAGATACTCACCAGCACGCTTGTTTGCTGTGAGAATCTCATCAAAGGACACATCACATCCCCCCAAATCCACCCCTGCAGCATGACTTCGGTAAAACTGAACGGCATGCAGAATACTGCCATGGTAATATCTGCGAACGCTAAGTTTATGAGATACACATTTAGGTCAGTCCGTTTGAGAGCATCTCTGGTTAGAACTAGTACTACCATAGAGTTCCCTACCAGAGACAGAAACGTGGCGGCTCCGTAAAAAATAATCAGGGCGGACTGGGATGCGACGGAGAGTGTAGATGCTGTTCCGACCAATGATCTATTTTTGAAATCTGACTCGTTTGTGGAGAGCCACGGGACCGAAAAATTAAATTCAGTCATATTTCCATCCTGTCTACAATCGGTATCATTCATCTTTTACTGTTTGCGCACCTGCTGCACATCTATATTTAGAAATTACTGATAGACTCCTCTTCTGCCATTGTCAACGCCGTTGGTGTGGTGACAGGAATCTGTAATATGACAAAAATGATTAATGATGACAATTCGGTGCTTAACTTCGACACACCGATCGTTCATATTATGCAAAGTCTTGTTCGCGTACATAAGACCTAGAAAAAAATGATGTGCTTCCGATCACAGTTCTGAAAAAAATATGGTCGGTAGGTAAGGATTGTGTATAGTTTCCAAATGTTTCGTCAGACACAGTATGCAATGGGCATACAATTCTAATGCAACATTGACCATACATCCAACAGAAACCCTGGTGAGTTCTATTGTAGCTACAAGACAACAACTACAACTTCTTGACTAATCATTCAACAAGCCTCATTATGATTTGTTTGAATTTGTTATCAAAACGTTTTTATCACTCTAGCTGCCAATCAATTATGGTATACATCGTTATTGATGACGTCACTGGGCTTATACGACTCAATAATATTTCTCCAATGAAATTGATATATATAATCTTTTTTTCAAAATATTGTCGTCTGTTTCATGTAAACATCTAACAGCCCTCTAAACATATGTTTCCCAAACCCCTAAACATCAATTGAAGAACAACACTGACGCCAGACTATCATCAATTACTGCTATGATTAGTCACAAGTAGCGCTTAACAGCTTCAACACCTGCGTTAGTTATTAACTATGTACACAAAATGGATGTGTGAGGACCATAATTACCTTTCTTGAGAGCACACCAGTGGGAACTCAATAGGCGGGCCAGCTTGTTAAAACTGCCCTGAGGAGATGACATCTGCTTGTTTCATCATCTCGTGCCACGCTCGCCACTAGTGTACGTCAAACAAGAACCCTGCTGTATCCAGTACCGTGCTTTATTCAGACTCATGCTCACACACGGTTCTGGATAGCTTACGCATCATTGATTGAATCTGTTTAGAATAGATACCCTTTTTTCAATCCCCATTTTAAGGTGCTTTGTTGAAGGCCTCACCCACTCATCCTTGCTTGCTCCAGGGAGCGTAGCGCCTCGCCAAGTTGTCTTCCAGTTCTGTCCTGCGCCCTCTGCCAGGCTGTGGCAAGGTCTAGGCCCACCGTACTCAGGTCTGCATTCAGCTGGTCTTTCTATCTGCGTCTGTCTGTAGGTGGTCTGGTCCAGCCTGCCGGTGTAGCTTCCTTCAGGAGGCTGGCAGCTTCCAGGGGTGGGGTCCTCCTAGCTAGTTGAAGAGGACAACGCACGGAAATTACTAGCAGAAGGCTTTCAATATACACCACATGACGTCTTATAGAATGGGAATTGTAACGAGTTTTCTTTTTTAGTTTGCAATTTGGTGAGCAGGCTGTTGCATGAATCAAGCGCCTTTCAACATTTAAATTAATGCGGGCACAACTTTGGCACATGCTTAACAATACATTTAAATCTAATGTGCAGAGAATCATTGTCGTTCCAAATAATCGAGATCTAGGAGAGGAACACATTCGAATAATATTTTGTCTCTAATTCCCACAAATATGGAGGTCAAATAAAAAAAATACTTACACGTTATACCGACAAAGGCGTCCGTTGATGACTAGGGACTGTCTGTAATATTCTTTATCAATATTATACCCATATTATCCCATCGACATGACATTTGCGAGGATTTTTGGTTTGCAAACGAAGTTGCTAAGCAAGAAATTTGCACATCTTAGTTGATATTAGAAAAGGTCACTTCCAAAACATATCATCAACTGCTAAAGACAGTAACTTGATACAGTTATGCGTATCACTACTGTAGTGCAGATCTTAATTGCTTCATTATAATGTGGCCTGCGGTTGGATTTACAATATAAGTTGAGTAGAATTAATTTATATCCTCTCGAGCCGCACATTGGGCTATCAGCTTTCTCCACTCCAGGCGATTTAGTTGTAATTAAGTTATGTCTCGCAACACATAGCAGATTTATAGAGGTACTTGCACCCTTCAATATCAATTTCTTATATGTCTACCCGAAGTTGAATTAAAAAACAATATGCCTATAGTATGTTTCGTTATTATTCAGTCTACGGCGCTGCACTTCAGGCAATTAAGATCACATTTCTCGCTGTTCCTTTAACGTTTTTTTCTCAAATAAAGAATATAACTTTTTTTTGCTTAAATGACAGCTGTAGACACATGAGGGAAGTTAATTTTCTTGTACTTTGTAACATTAGAACGACAACGAGCCTTTAGGCTCTTTCTGGATGCTAACTGTAGTACGGTTTTCACCTGGCTCCTTGAGGAAAACGATGCCATGATGTGTTTAGTAGTGGACCAAGGATAAGCAAAATTAGCTTTATGAATCAACAACTGCTACTTGATGGAACTTGCCATTACAAATGTGTATTTAATTTAATGTGTATTTAAACGCAGTACGCAGCTTGTTGTACATTGCATTGTTGAACATTCTTGATGCCAATGCAAAACAATGTAGTAACAAAACAAAAAAATATTGTGTTTGAGTCATTTTTTTTATGTTTTGATTTTTTTCCATGAGCCTAAATCACGTTTATCTGACTTAAGTGGTTGTCTCTTGTGCTGTATTTCCTGGCCTTCGCAATACCAACCAAGGAAAACGTCCCGAACTAGAAAACAACAAATAAAACTACAAAGCAACGGAACGGACAATATAAACTCATCAGATACGATAACACCGTAACACTTGTAACTCCACACCTAGTTGCAAAACCCAAACATTCCAAATATAATAAAGGGTTCAAGGTGACAATAAAGAAAACGCAAAGTGATTTTTGCGTGCGTCGCTTAATTCAAAATGATGGATACGATTATAAAAATTGGGGCGGCTGAGCTCGAAAAAAATACAATGCGTAGGTGGGTATCTAGGACATCACATGTTGTTTTGTGTGCTGTCCTCTGGCCTAAATGCGCATAATTAGAGGCCAAATACTTGATATCAATCGTTGCCGTCCTTTCTCTAAATACATGCGTTGCAACAGCTTGTACGCTTCTCCTTTCAACTAGATCTGATTGATGTCGGATATCGCGTGTACAAGACAGACAGTTCAATCACAAGGATGTACGTCTTAAGATTTAGGAAAAACCCTCTTGTGTCCGATTCGATTACCAGCAAAGGCTCTAACTCAAGGGCCCATTCTAGTGAAATAAGAACAGTGTAAAGATTTTGATTGGCACTGATGGCTATTGAAAAATACGTACATGTCATCTATTGATGTTATCCCACGCAACAGTGTCCCATACGTCATTCTTTAGAGACACACTAACGGGTGTGGCATCTATTGATATAAGACATGTAATATTAAGAAGGCGAGTGCCGCCCAAATGTTTTCCACATTTGCACCATTTAACGTGCATTACGTACATATTAGGAGGCATGTGGTATGGTTTAGCAAGTAGTAAGAAGTAAACAAGATATTGATGTTTATAGGGAATAACTGGGCTAGCATATATCGTCACACAGGTTGACCATATAGACTCCTTTTTGCCCAACCTTCAGTACGTTTAGAATATGCTAAGGGGAATTTTGTAACTCTTACGGCCTTATACCTTACACAATTTTTTTTCATTCTTTGGCCAGTTTCTACTATCTTTACAGCAACATCAGCAACAGTAATCAACATTAGGCTACTGGATACTAGTCCAAACTTGTATGTCATGTTTTGATAACTGAAGTCTTATATGTTATGCCAGTTTTAACCATGTATACATACAAATAATGTACCATGCAAGAAGTGCTTATCCACTTTCGCATAAAATTACATATTATTCCGTCATATCATATAGATGGTGTGAACATTCGAGTCAAATATACGGTTAAGGAGCAGAATATTCTATATCGAATTATGCCTTTCCCTTCAATGTTTCCTGTTGGGAATGGTACTTAGAGACTAAAGGAACCATGATGCCGGAAATGCTGACCTAGGGATTTGTCATTTCTGATTCGCCTGCTACTTTCCAGACGGATAGCAGCCGTTTAACCTCGATCGATGCACCGCTTGTATACTTGGTAATTTTCTCAGCAAGCCAAGCTTACAAGGTCTGCTAACAGCCTAAAGTGTGTCGCAAAAGCCTTGGCCAGTGGAAAATTTCCTAAGTAAGCGCATGGGGCCCCGTAGCGTGAGTTGACATCTGATTATACATCCCTTTTACCCTAATTGGATGGTGGTCCAGCGAAATCAAACAAGAGGAGTGTAAACTATGTCGACAGACTGCATGCTGTCACCACACATTGCTTTAACTAGAATCTAAGTAGAATGTTGAAATAATGTATTCACAAAATCAGGTCGTGAGTATCGAAGAAGGAAATTGTACATAGATTGTTTTTTTATCCATTTGTAAAGGAAATGCTTGTAATTCTTCCTCCATGTTGGGAAATATTTCACGCACATGGGTCAAATGTGTATAATTTTAGGAATGTAAAAAAGCTGCTATGGTTCACTGTTCTTCGTCCCTACATATGGCACACTATTCTTACAACGTTTTTCAAGAGTTTACTGAAATCATTATTCTAAAGCCATGGATTATGTTGTCTCCAACCTATCTTTTGACAACCGATTGTTTGGTCAAATCTCAACACTTTATCCAGTAGAAATGACTGCAATTGGAATTTTATATCACACTTTCGGGCATTTTTTGGGGTCATATTCTCTCGGTTTGTCCATTTTTAGTCTAATAAGCGTTTTGTTACAACTTGTATGACTACAGTTGCGTAGCTTCATCAAGCCAGCAGATGTCAAAACATGAATGTTGGACAAGTTATACTTAGATAGGTAATTCACGTCCTAGCCTTGAGTGTTATTCCAATACGGGTAGAGCCGCATATCTTAGTGCCACCAAGCATCATCAGTGAGAAGGGCATCCGCTTTGCATTTTCATCAGTCAATGCCCTCTGAGTGCGAATCTGCGCCCGCACAATGAGCTCTTACCCTTCTGCAAACGACTTCCTTCCTAACGATCGTGGTCATGGACACTCCACGACCCTACAACAAATGTTGGACGCAAATGTTACCTGAGGGACGTAGATAAGTACACCAATCTGTACCCTAGGTACAGTACAGCCAGCTTGTGTATTGGCGTTATCAGAATGGAAGTATTGTTTACAGTCCATTGGAGCTTTCTAGAGGTCATATTTAATTGCTACCTAATATGATATGGATATAGATAATCACATTCTACAATTCAAATGCCTTTTATATAGACAAACTACTGAAAAGTTCCATATACTGTTAAATATCGTGGTTCAAAATCTGAGTGCCGAGTCTTGCTTGTGGACAGTCCAAAACTTATATATTTTTTAATATTAAATCTCTCATACTACGCTAATATGACAAATTTGCTTGATGGAAAATTGGTTATTCACTGATGCAATCACACCACAAGAACTGGTCGAATTCTATACCTTAGCTTGCGGCTATCTTTCAACAGGTATATATCAAAGGAGTCGACAATATATTTATTCTGCAGACTCTACAGGTGTCTGCTTTTCAATTACAGTCTAGTGGAAAACAGCATTTCATTAACATCATGACGCTATAATCATAATGGCAAAACTTACCTTTAATCCTAAGGTGTTTGCTGGGGAGCAGAATTGAAGCCACGGACGTCTATCTGCAGAATGAGGACGGGTCCCTCTCTCTCTCTGGTAATATGTTGCCTTGAACACGTGACGCATATGTACATGTGGGGGCGGTTGCAATTGAATTGACAATAACACAGATTACGCTACCGTGTGTATTTAGAAGTCCGCCCAATCACAGAACCTAACTTGTTTATCCGCTCCTTTATTCTGTTGTAATACAACAAATTTTGCCATGAAAGCATATTTAATGAGATTCAGCCTTTGTATGCGTAACATCATTTTTTCCGTAAGAATGTATGGCAGCACCCGCTTTATTTTGCCTTTACAATGGATGTTTTGAGTTAATAGCATATTGTAATCGTGAATAGCTTCATTAGGTTGGCTCATCCATAATTATACCCTCATTTATTGCAGAGATTATTTCTTCTCCTACCTTTCTCATGGCAATAATAACTGGTTCTACTTTCCCTAGTAAACAGCGCGTCTGGTTTTGCAAAAAGAAAACTGTATCATTCAGTACATTCAGTCTCTGGGTAATAGGTAATTACTTCAAATAGACGGTGACAATCCTCGTATACTCTCTTTATCTGATTCTAATTAAGCCCTAGGTGGTAATGTCGTTGTTTAAATGAAGTGTACATGAAATATAATTTAGTGGAGTTATGGGCTCACGTTGTTGCATGATAGTAGGGTGTTAAGACGTGAGGTAATGAATATTCAAGAGATACTTCAATACAGAGCAATTATTCACTCAGCAACTGCAACGTGCCTCGTGCAGCCTGGGGTAATTGTTTCTTTTCATGCAAC
Organism: Branchiostoma floridae x Branchiostoma japonicum; assembly: GCA_013266295.2. Classification (NCBI taxonomy): domain Eukaryota; kingdom Metazoa; phylum Chordata; class Leptocardii; order Amphioxiformes; family Branchiostomatidae; genus Branchiostoma; species Branchiostoma floridae x Branchiostoma japonicum. Next base: position 3,951,224 of record CM023837.1, on the reverse strand, counting down.
ATTTGAAAGTCGTAATCAGATTTTTTGACGTTCATCAAATGATATTCATTTGGTAGCTAGCCGAGTTTCTTCTGTTCTTATTTTGGACAACATTTTATGTACATCAATGCATGTATGTATGTATGAATTTGTCCGAATGTATGGAAGATATTATCCACATGACATTTCCTCTGTAATTTTCATATTTCTTAAGACACGATAATACTTGACATTTTCATGTATTTATGTTTAACTTTATAATGAATAAGTCCCTAATCACATTTTCGAAAGCTAATCAGGCCATTTGACAACATTTTCTATCCATTGTATCATCATGACAAGCATAATCAAATTAAATTTTGCAATATCGTGTCATTACATGTAATCAAGATGACTAAACATTATCTGCTTCTCAAAAGATCTGTTCTTTTGCGAAGCACGGTGCGATATTCCTAACTGGTTGCTAGAATCACCAAGCTGTCAATGGAGTCATAATAGAAAACTTAGAGTCTGAAGAATTTATTTGTGATAGTGTAATGCTTAGTAGGGCATATATTAGGTGCAAACGTGTATGTGTATGCTAATTACGGGTAAGGAAGTATTGTTTTGGATGGTTGAGCTGTGGGTTTGTGAGTCTGTTTGTCCAGACAGCGTAGGTTGACAGCACATGGGTGAGGAAAGATTTACAGCAGGCAGAGTGACAGGTGGTCACAAGGTCAGACACAGGAAATGGCTCTGATCGGGCAGCAGACAGGAGTTAGAGGTCGACCCAGGAGGCCAATGCTTGCATAAGAGACCATCCAATTCTTCACGGAAGTCTGAATTCTCCAATTCCTTGTTGAATAATGCTATCATTGCTGTTGAATATAATCAGAAAATGATAGTGTCCTACAATTTATAAAATGCTCAAGAAGTGGATCTCCACAATCACAGCATCGTAAATTTTCGTCTGTTACCAATACATGGCTATCATGCACTTTGATTTCACAAGCAATGTGTCGCCAATGTGCATACATGTTTACAGAATACAGTCCTCTTTACCCCTAAGTTGAATGCTGGAGCAACTTCTTGTAACAAGAGTGCCGGGTCAATTTCATGTTAAATGCATGTCCTTTGCCGTTGTGAGCTTTTTGTTATAAACCGAACACAGGTAAAGAGGGTTGACTTATGTCAGCGTCGCCATCAAACAATGAAAAATTAATCGAACTGAAATACATTGATACATATGCTGACAAATTACTGTATGAAACTTCAGCAACGATTATGAGAAATAGTTTGCTTTTTGTGAGTGATAATCTTAACTCCCCCTCCCTCAGATAGTACTGGTAGAACGCCTGTAAACGGATTTAAATCAGAAGATTCATGAAGGTGTAAAAATTCCAGTTGGGGTGATTTGACGATTCGCATCCGCACCTGCGGCTACAAGCTTAACTATCAGTTATATAGTCGACGACTGAACACAGCTGTTGTTCAAGCCGCAGGTGCCAATGCGAAGGCGTGAAAGATGAGAACAGGCATATCGGGGAACATGACGATTACTTATAGGACTTACCGTACAGACTTTCAAAATCTGGAATAGTTACATCTTCGTATCACCGAGTCTCTTTTTTTCCAATAACTTGGAATGAAAGACTTTGCAAAACAATTTGCTGAAGTGATCTTAAATCATCAGTTGGTGAAATGACTGAAGGGATTAAATAGCTTCGAGTATAGTAATACCATGAAAAATGTTATAAAACAATAAAAGGCGATAAATGTGCATCCTGACCGATATGTCGCCCAGTTGAGCTCTTAATTTACAAGTTAGGGGGTACGGTGATCCTTCGCCTGCGCCTGATACAGTGATGGAACAGTGTATTTATTCACTTACTGAGATAAGAGTTGTGATTCCCCGCTGCTATGTGCAACTATGACAAACAACACCACCACAATCGAAACAGGATCGAATACATGATTTGTACAACGTGTCCAATACATTGCGAGGGCGTTTAAATTTCAATTATTAAAAAATAGCTGTCTTTCAGAAATTCAAGCCAATTTTGCTATTCTTCATTATATGGGGATAGCACTATGACATCTCCATGGTGAAACTCAATATTATGCTAGTTTTTTTAAAAAGATATTATTATGTAGGACGTCATATTTGATAGAGCAATATCCGCACATGCTGTGTTTACTAATGATGTCCATGTGGGCCTTGTCTACCTAGGAGGTCCAGCGGATGTGGACCGTGGACAGACGTTGCAATCACAGCAGGTAGACATCATATATAGCACATCAAGACTCCATAATACCTTATTAGTCAATCAGGGCATCAACGTGATTCAGTGTGTTATTAATAAAATGCGAACTGACCACTAATATATATATTGTACATTTCACATTTTATTTCTTGCAACACTAGTATAATTCAATAATGGGCTCACATTGCATTTTTTTCACCAAATTAAAACCATTGTGACATCAAATCTTGTTTGATTCTATATGAATATATAAAGCGTAGTTCAATAAAGGTTTCGTATGACCCATTTCTGGTAATTGTAGGAAGCTAAAACTGTACATGCATATACATATCCCTATAGGTTACGTACTACTAGACTAATTTGCCATAAACTAATAGGGACGAAACTTGGCACACTTATTAGGTATTAATATATAATTGCAACTCCAGTCTTCTACAATAGAAGTGGGTCAAGGGGAATATTCATTGAAGTAACCTTGTGGATGTTTACGTAAAAGTTAAATTCAGACAACTAGCACTTGGAATTAAAGTAGCCATAGATCAGATATTTTCATTGCTTTTATTTATCAAGTATATGTTTATTATTGCTTGGAATTGGCCACCTGGCAATATTTTGCAATAAACTGGTAAAGTCATCTACCGTTGAGGCACCACTGATCTGAATGACCTTAACTATAATTATTGATAGTTTAAAAGCATTTTATTGATAAAGAAGCGTATTTTGTGAGTTTTGTATCTGTGTCTTTCAAATCACAATTTTTCAATTACAAAGTAGTAGGTTATACACATCTGATTTTAGGTCACTCAATGGTCTCCATCCGGTGTAAATGGGGCCTAAACAGGCAGAGACATCGTTAATCCCTCTCAATAAGTGCAGTATCTCTTGGGAAAGGTAAGTAGAGGACATTGATCAGAAACAACCGACAGAAAGTTTGATGAAAGATAGATAGATTAAAATCTCAATTAAAATATGATCTAGACAGATGGACGCTGTATAGAAAAATCAGCTTAAGTGGAAAGGGACCCATGTCTGGAAGTAGTACAGACAACAAAAGTCTGCGGGTCAGATAACTCACAGTGATCCACTTAAGACTGGATGTCGAGACGTCCCATTCCCATTAACTTCCCACTTCTACTTAACATGGACGTACTTAAAGGTATGCAGTCATTTTAAAGTGAAAGCATCACAAAACCTTGTTAGATTTGCAACGGACATGCTCTCTAGCTATCTGTAGGAAAAAAACCTTTTAAGCTTTCTGCAGTCGAACGATACAGCAAAGGCAATAAGGGGTTTTGATTTTCGAGCGTTTTCAAGAAAACAAGAACAATGACTTTCGGAACAAATCTGAGACAATGTGACCTGCTTGTAACCTGACCGCCTACGTACATACATCGACTGGGCCCTTGCAAGAAAATCAGAATCATACGAGGGCGGCCCTAGGGAATGCTACCTAAAAGTCAAAGATCAAAATATTACGTGCATTGTTCCTTGTGCCTGCATAATTCGTCTACTTGGTAAGAGGTAGCGGGGATTTTGCGGGGGCAAGAACCGGTACGAACTTGCGTAAACCTTGTCGTTATTCCTACCATTATCACAGCATGCAATTGTAGCTTGAATGTATTTTAAGCAGATAATTTGTTATTGTTAACCTGCAAGTTTTGATGTAATCTCGGGTCATACCAGAACGTTTAGAACACTACATTTTCTCTACTTAGCACTCAGCACTTACGAGAAAGAGTTTGAAAGTTAAATGAACACATACCACTTAATACAGACTAGCCCCCAGCTGCTGTACATGTGGTGCATGTACAATGGTGTGGCCCAAGTTCTATGGAAATGGAGATGAGGTAGGATCTTAACTTTTGATGAACGTTGCAACACAAGTCATGACCAAATCTTTATGCTGGAATGAGTGATATTCTTGGCAATGTGGTGCGAAGCCAGAGAGAGAGATGATGAAGGCACAACCATTTAAAAAGATCTGTCTGAGGAAGCAAAACAGACAGGCCTAGGGTTCTCAAGATCTACAAATCTCAACAATCTTACTGAGACGAGATTTAGAAATGTACAACGTGCGTGAGTTTCGATTTGAAGAAAAAACAGACGGTCTCTAAATGATTATTCATTAACCATTTAAGATATGTCTGATGATGTAAAACAACAGGATTCTCATATCAGAAGAATCCTACTAAGACGTTATATTAAACCGTTTAATCATGACCTCATTTGCTGTATGTGAAGAAGGAAAGAAGCAGGCTATGACTATTATTAATGACTATGATTAATAATTTATACTTCTTTACTTGTATTAACACTTTGTCTAGACAGATCCTATCTATACCTGACCAATTTAGAGAAGCTTCCCCATATTTTATTATGTATTTTCTGTTGGTGTAAGCATGCCAAATCGGCAATTTGGCGATTCTGCAAATTTTAATGCCTTAATGCTGTACAGGGGGCTAGTCTATGCACAGCGGTGCCCAAGGGCTTTAGATGAAGGTTGCAACACAAGTCATGCCCAAATCTTTATGCTGGAATGAGAGATGATTGATATTATTGTAGACGTCTATTATCTATCTATTTCATCTTGTCACAATTGGGTAGCCCCTTCATCTTATAAAAAAATCCAAGAGGGCCCAGTATCCACAGAACAAAACAGGTTATATTTAGTGTGGGGAGAACATTTAGTAGTACAAAAATCCTCTGCATCAAAAGAAAATCCTTGTACGTAAGTCAATGTCTTCCCAAGATAAAAAAAAACTTCATCTGGATGTCAGAAGTCAATAAGTTACATAAGGCATGCATTTCAAGGCTACTTTTAATTGCCTTTTAAAGATTGATGCATGCCTTATGTCAGCAGGTAGTGGTTATTTGGCTGTTGGTCGTTCCGAAATGCAGTATACTGTTTGGCATTGGCTCGCCATGTGGTCCCCCAAATCACTGTTCAACAAAAGATATCCTGCGGAGAGGACGCACACTCATTGAATACAGAATGAATACCTATAATCAGGGAGCGAAAGATTGGATGTCACAAATTGAGTATAGAAGAAGCAAGGTTCCAGAAAATTTCTGTTTGCTATTTTATTCACATCTTGTAAAGGATGAATATCATTGAAGGTTCTAAATATGATTAAATGCGTAATGCCGTTTTCGACTGATGTGCCTCCACTCCAGTCGTGTCCAGACCCGGGCGCCAAGTCAAAGCACTGAGTCCAAATCGCGATAATGAAACTTTACATGTTTGAATGTTACATGATTTGTTTTTCACACGTCTTTTCCCTGCAATTACTGTCCCTTCACCCGTAGTTGTTATAACAACTTAGATGGCCTTTTTTTCAGTATGCCCATTTTTCAGTCCACTTCACTCTGTCTACTTCTATTACATGTACTGAGTGGTCAAATGTGCAGGAACAGTCACAGGCTATTTCATATAAATGTATTTGAAGTCACAAAATAGGGCATGCCAAAGACTGGACAAACTCTTAGTCCAAAACTTAGAGCGATTATTTATTAGCCTGGAGCACAGACTGTTGCAAGGACCCACATAGGCCAGCTCTTCGGCATAAGGTCTAGCATACCCGCCTCAGCCCCCTTGGTATACGTAGGCGTTTAGGTAACATTCTCCTAGGGCTGTTAGACTGGCAAAATCACCGGGTGGTTTAGTTGGCCAGGCGGGGATAGAAGCCAACAGTGCCGAGGAAACCAAGCCTGCAGACCTGGTGACCAGGTTATTATTTGTCGATGCTGACAAGCAACTTAACTGTCGAATCGTCGGGGCTATCCTGAATCCTGTTTCCTTTAAAGGTATTCCTCGGTTTGATTTTACCTACGTTGCCGCGTCGTTTTCTACGAATGGTCCTACGACAGACTAAGGTGTGATAATGGAGCTCAGCTGATTGCAGAGCAGTCCAGTGTCATGTAGATGCGAGCTGTTTGTTATGACTTTTCCTTGACTAATGTCCAATAGACTAAGACAGACAGACAGTTATGAAAAGAATAATAAAGTATATTCTAGTACGGAAATGACAGCAAGAACAATGTGATCTATGAAGATCCAGCTTCCTACCCTAACCGGATAAGGTTCAGGCAGAATCTTCGATTAAAAAGTCATCGTAGACAGTTGATGTACGAGGACATGAACAACCACGAATTGCAGCAGCAGCCTCAAAGACTACCTAACTCTATGTTACCCCTGCCAACCTGGGAGAGACCCCTACCGAAGATATTGATAAGGACAGCAAGTAACATGCTTACCTTTCAACAGTCTATGCAATGTATGACGTCAAAGGCTCGATCGTTAATATTAAAGGCAATGCTAGTAAAAAGAGCTGTGTTTCACATCAGATCCCTTATTTACACCACCTTTGTCCATCCACGTGACCTCTGTGAGATTTCACTTCCAGATCACGTGACGACACTTCAGAGCTGAAGAAAGATGGCGGATGCCAATTGGAAGCTTCTCAAACTGAATCTTTTTTATCGTGAATAATAGTGTAATCCTCTAAAACTACGACATATACTTAACAATCAGGTCAGAGATGTCTATTCCAGATTCCAGGGTGATATTCCTCAGTGGAATATGGTTTCCCCAGTTAGGTTCTTGTGTGCTCGTACTTAATTACAATTGCACCTAACATCTAAAAAAGAAAAGGCCCCTCTTACGCATATCATCAATGTTTGAAAATATTACATGTATACAATTTCATGTTTCCAATACTATAAAACATATGATCGTAACCCAAACAATAGACAGAAAAAGTCAATAATAACCCAATCAACAGACACGTTTGCAGAGAAACAACTTTATTCCATTGATCCAGATAGATATTGTCTTTACTCTTGATGCTTGACAAATTCTGTCATCAATGAGATCACAGGCATGAGCTACAATCAGAGTCACTATTAAACGTGACATAAAACGCCCTCTACCATCCAAGACCAGAATTACAAACAGGCAACCTGTCAGGCCTGAAAGGCAATCATCAAATGGTTGAAAATACATATTAATCAATCAACCAATCAATTTACCAATCAATCAGCCAGTTTAACTTAAGTACTTTGTTCAAATCAATAGGCTACATATACAGGCTTTAACTCTTTAGCTTGTTTTTACTGTAATGTACAAATTGCAGCATTTCGAAGTACCCTTAGTGCTTTTATGTTTAAATCTAGGTACAGACTGTAGCGAAAGCCAAGAATTCATCTTTAGTAAACTGTACAAAAAATGTATCTAGTCTTGAGTAGTTCTATAGAAAACCTTCCACTTTTTCACACTACACACACTACTAATTAACTGCACATGTACATACATCCTTACATGTACTGTTCAAGTATATTTCACGATACAAATCATATAACATAAAACAATTTTAGTGACAATACATAATGATTTCATCTTAGTTCAACATTGGACGCCCTCCAAAACCAAATGTAATTGCAACATCAGGTGGTGAAAGACAACATATTTGTTCCGAGTATACTGATTGACTGCTGCTTACTTTTGAAATCCACGATTCAGATCAATGTAAATATTTAGAACATTTTAGTCCATAGATTCTGTCATAATACAGACATGCTCGATGATTCATAGCACTTCTTCTGGCCTCAAAAATTTCACCTTATATAATTTCTATTTACACAATACACAATTTGTAAGCTTGAATTAAAATTCATTTCTGGTACTTTATCCTTACGTGACGTATTTATACATTGTTAATTTTTTTTTTATGTATCAGCAAATTGCACTGAATTTTCATTCACAAAATACTAAGTTGATAATGATAATATTTACATTTTGTCAATCAGTAAACATGTTATGAATACATGGTGTTTCACTGCATCCAATTTAATCCAATATATCAAATGTCTTGTAATTTTCTGTGTTAGCATTTCTGATAAAAGCGGAAACATTTCGCATTTGCTTGCAAATGCTGATTTTCTATTCTACCATAATGGTAAATAATTTCTCTAGAAAATAGTGATCAGTGTATTTTTGCCAACAACTTCTTGGCTTAAAATGAACATTTTTTTTAGCATATCATTGGTATTGGCTGAATACAACACAACAATGATAGTCAAAGACAAACATTTATATTACCTTCTATATTTGTTACATATATGTCTGGGCCCTTTTAGGCGATATTTTTCTCCTATAAACTTCGAACTGTAAATCTAGACTTAAAAACACCACACTGCAATGGTGTTGAATGTATTCCAACGAGTTTACGTTGTGGATGGATAGAAATCAAAGCCTCAATGCGAGGTTGGCTTGAAGTCAAATGGCAATGTTAGATTGTTATTTCCAGGTTTTGGGCCCATAATTGTGCAATGAGACCCTTACGTCCAAAACGAATTGAAAGAAATTTGGTGTTTCACGGAAGCCAAAGCTCTAGCTCCATCTCCAACAAAACGATTCCAGAACAGTCTGATTGTCCATATGACCTATCTGTTAAACAAGCAGCACCAGTGATTGTATAGTGCAGTACACATAGGCATAGAACGTTGTGACCTGTACATATAATAGACGGACCTGTAGGTTTTAGGAATTACTTTCTTTTAATTGCGTTCAATGTGTTTAAGCATTATACTGTTTAAGTGTACTTTTTAATTTGTCATGTAAAACACGCAATTCAGCCATTGGCTGCCATGTGTTTTGTGGAACCTTTCATTCATTCATTCAATCTTGTATCGGCTTAAAAAAATAAGCCAAGGCTCCTCCCTCTTTAAACTGCCGTCTCATACTGAAGTTCCACAGGCTCCTCCGTCCTGATGGACAGAAACCTCATGGCTAAGCACGGGTTGTGTACCATGGCCGGATGTTCCACCAGATGACCCATCGCCTTCACGGTCGGCCTGGGGGATTTGGAGTACCCAACCGACAGCAGGGCTAAAATAGAAAAGAAGGAACATTTGAGCACTTAATGTAGGTTATATGATCTTAAACGCTGACACATGGTACTGCAAGTTTGTTTTCAGTTCTACACTTTGCCGATTGTTCAGCAACTCAGTGAAATTTTCAAAGGCACAGACTCAAACACGACAAGCCAGATGTTGACTTACCTTTTTTCACTTTCTTCAGCGGATTGTTCGTCTGATGTTGTCTGGCGCTTGTTGGTGAACCTAATCCTGGTCCCTCGGGTAATGGTGACGTTGTTCCCGGACCAGTGGATGGTGACGTTCCGCCCAAATCCGGAGTTAGAGCTCGTCTTCGTCGACGAGGTGCGAAGCCAGCGAGCCCGCGAGAGATGACGGAGGCACAACCATTTAAGATCTGTCTGAGGAAGCGAAACAACAGGGTTCTCAAGATGACATCTACAAATCGCAAGGATTTCTTACTGAGACGAAATTTAGAAATGTATAATGTACAATGTGTGTGCTTGCTTGATTTGAAGAAGCAAGAAAGACTGTCTATAAATGATCGTGTCTGACGCAAAGGGATTGGGGATTACGAATGCTACATAAAAACGTGCTAAATTCAATGCACCCACCCTGAAGGAGTCGTTCAGGAAGCCATAGATGATGGGGTTGACGAAGCTGTGGGACATGGCCAGCCAATGGGAGCAGAAGAAGAACACCATCGCCGTCTGACGGCTGCCGAGGATGACGTCAGGACAGAAGTCCATCACGAGGCTGAAGATGTGGATGGGCAGCCAGCACACAGCGAACAAGCTGACCAAGATTATAATCATTTTCACCTGATGGAAAAACAAAACATCCAGAATTACAGCTTTACATCAGCGCCCACCAACTCATGTTTAGCAGTTGCGGCAGCATGTATTTACTTTCGGTCACCTTTGACCCACTTCTGACGTCACACATCCCAAAGATCAGTGCGCGTCAGGAAAATGTGTCAAACTCTAATGAAGACCTATGGATCGTACCTTATACATGTAGACATGCTTATATCATTACATGATAGATAGAAATAGACAGACATGATAGATACATGCCAACATTGCGAGCATTTGCACACATCTAAAACTTTTTATTTAAAAATTACTTGATTACATACATACATGCTAGAGCTTAGCCGTCTCTTACTAGGGTATTTGTACATACTACTTACCTTTCGCTTGCAGCGTTCGTGCTTTCGCTCACTGATGTCCTCTAGGCTGTATATGGATGATGGTGAATGTCTGCCCCAGAGCTTGACGCCGATCTTGTAGTACGTGACGGCCAGGATGGACAGCGGGAGCACGTACGTCACACAGGTGAGCACGATGGTGTAACCGATGCGGTAGTTTTGTTCGGGCCACAGGATCTCTTCACATCTCGGGTACACCGTCCCACCACTTTCTACCTAGTACGTAATGAAACATATTTGATCCAGTGTGAGTAGGACAACCTTTAGAGCCACTGGCACACATTCACGAATTTGGCCTCCCGAACACTAGCCGAACGCCCCCCAACCACGGTTAGTTGTAGGTAGGTGCAAAATTGGCTGGGTCGGCTGGTGTTCGGCGAATTCGGCTACTTTTCGGCGCCAGCCGAATGTATAAAAAACATTCGGGGGTTGGTCGGGAGGTTCGACCATGGTTAGCTGGTATATTCGGCTGTAAGTCATCAGAACACGGCTCAACCATTTGCGAGGATCAGTCAGCAGTGCTAGTGTTGGGGGCGTGTTCGGGGGGTCAAATTTGTCTAAACTTTAACTCAATTTCGTTTCGATTCGTATAGAAAGGTACGTAAGCGTGGCCTAAATCTGGTCAGACTGCTCCCGAACGTCAGCCGAACCTGGTCGGCTGGTGTTCGGAAACAAATTCGGGGAAAGGTAGTGAATGTGACCGAGGCTTTACAGTCCGACCTTACCCGGCTTGTACGTAAGCCGTTTTATTTTTAATGACGGTTTACTGATTATGCGAAACAAACTAAATGTTTAGTTGGGTCTACAACGGCCCACCCAGATATCAATCAAATTTCAGAATGGCAGTCAGAGCCCGATGGCTATCAGACATCAGCGCGTAATCGAAAGAAAATGTCCGGTTGGGTCTGGGATGGAAACTGGTTGTTAATTGCTACCAAGCCAGACAAGGTTATATATGTATCATAAAATACAGAAGTTATATAACACAACATGCTGGCTTTCCACGCGCCCCATACGTCAGGAAAATAAACTACAGCTACACGCGACACCGTCATGACAAACACGGAAGGAAATAGGAAAGAAAAGTAAGTCAAAATGCACACAGTGATATGGAAGATTATTACCTGTTGAATGCCACACGCCATCCGGCAAGAGAGGTAGTGAAGCGTGGTACATGTAACTAGATCTAAATGACGGATGTTTTTGAATACAGGAACTCAAATGTGATGAAATGACATATTTTTATACAGCAGCGAAGAACAGCCTTTTTGGTATATGTCTTTTTCTGGCAGAAATTTTGTCTGTAGCACTTCCAGGACAGTCATGCTCTATAAATATTTGGCACATGGTATAAGAAGGTCGTACAATCGCTGTCTTATCAATTGGCAGCACTTACCTCAGAAATTAGCGTCTACCCCTACAAAAAAGAAACCCGAATGTCATACACTGTGAACATGTGTTTTTCATGAACAAATATTGCTCAGAAATGTAAGCACTACGCAGCAACTTTCAAAGTATTTACCTGATACACATAGGGTTCTTAGCTACACAACCAAAAGGATTTAATCTGCCTACGTTTTGGCAGCCTTTCAGTTGTCTTCCCATTGCTTAATAATCTCTCTCCTTCTGTATCTGAATCTGTTTGACAAAAAAACATGCATTTTGCTGGTTTGGTAATCAAATGATGCATCAGATGGGGTTTCTTTAACTGGTTGCTGCAAAGTAACATTAATCGTTTCCATGTCGATACTGCAACACTTAACATGATTAGCTGCTGTCCCTGACATGTATCACATGTCTATAGTGAGTGAAATTACTTACCTGATACTCCCGGCAGACTGCAAGCTGCACCGCGGCCAGTGCGAACGACATGATCCAAATGATTGCCACCACTTGTTTGGCCCGGGATTTGCTCATCCGCATCCTTAGTGGGTACACGACAGCCTGGTACCGGTCCACTCCGATCGCTACAAGAGTAAAGATGCTGACAGACACGGACAGGACTTGGAAGAATCGAACCAGTGGACACATGACGCTTCCGAACAGCCACTGTTGTAGCATCACGTCCGTGAATGTGAACGGCATGCAGAAAACCGCCATCACCAAGTCCGCCACAGCTAGATTGATGAGGAAGGTCCTTAGCTTAGTCCCCTTGCTCAAGTTCTTAGCCATGACCATGACGACCAGTATGTTTCCGATTAAAGACAGAAGAATGGCCACGGAGTACACCACAACAATGGCGATTTGGGATCTGGTAGATAGCACGTACTCAGCAATGTCGAAGTATTGGTGGTAGAGCTTCTCTAGTAGAGAACTGTTCAGCTTCTCTAGTAGAGAACTGTTCTGCAATTCCTCCAAGCGGACATCCATGTTGTTGCTTTCTCTAGCTCACTGTCTCCAAGTCAATAGTGTTCGCATGTCTCGACATCTTCCTGGAATGACAGAAGAAGGTTAGGTGTACATGTAGCTTTCCCCTTGGTTTCATTCGCAGAGTGAAGGCTCCTTTAAAAGCGTTAGCCGTATGGCTTAAACTAATCAATGCAAATACGTCGGCGCTAACCATTGTAGGTAAAGAGTGTTCCCATGTCTCATTTTCCTGGAACTGGCAGAAAAGGGTTTTGTGTAGCTTTTATGTCGGGTTCTTTCCAGACTGAGCGATCCTTCCTTTGAGAGACGTTAGCCGCGTTGGCTTGAACTAATCAATTCAAGTACCTCTATGGTAACATAACGCGGGCTTCACGGTGCATATAACACGCCCAGCTAATACCCTTCCTCCGGTAATCTTTGAAGCCTCTCGTGTTGAATAAGCTTTACATGTCAGTTCTGTACATATACATGTATGATAGCGATCTAATGTATGTAACGGAGCAAACCGATACGTCTCGGACAGATCATAATCCGTATAACACATGCTTGTGATTTCAAGATGTACGTCAATGCAAGAATTGACATTTCGCTTCAGTGGAGCGAGAACCTATTTTAACCAATTTCATAAGCCGCAAGAAGCAAGAGATTGGATCACACCAAGCACATTTTGAAAAAATGGACTAACTAACTGAATATCTAGATAATTCTATAAATCTCTTAGTCTCTTTCTTTCTACATGCAGCCTATCGAATGAGTCATCGCTTATAGTTTATGTGAGACAAGTGCAACATGTTACCTGATTTGTGCCGTCCAGGACGTATTCTCCACAGCTCTGAATCTCTGTTTTGGCACGGTACCTTTCTTGCACTTTATCCTTACACAGCACCCGCTGTGTCCCCAGCGACTGCTAGCTTTTCGGCTTGTCAACGCTTCATCAAAAGCCAAAGTAGGCAGCGGAAACCATTCCTTCTGCTCGCAGTCTCGAACTGGAACTAGACTTTTCTCTAACTGGAACTAGACATTTCTTTCAAAGATACATGCCTTTCTCTTCACGCAAACTCCAGGGTTACATTTGTTCTGAATGTTTAGAAAGACGAACAATCTTCTTTCTCCTCCCTCTGCAAAGCTTGTGGTGGTTGTGGTTTTCTCCTTCTGGGTCTTCACGAAAAGTGAACGGGTAAGCCACGCCTACTAACCAACGTCAACCAATCAGAAAGAAGGTGACTTGATGAATGACAGCTACCTTTACGCTATGTATAGGCCCCTTTCAAAATGCAAACTCGTAGACATCAGCGCGTCGAGTATGTTTTTTTTAACCAAAATTGATGCCCATGTCCATGGACGTTACTATCTCGGTTTTCCAGACTCATTTTCTAACGTACTCACGTCTGCTGCTAGCCGACATGGTAAGAGGAACATCCTGCAGAAAAAGGAAAACATGGAGTCGCGTCTACAAGGCGGCATGTAAATCTTACACAAGAAATGCCTCAACACATTAACAGTGTTATTTGAGTGCAAGTACCATGAAAAAATGCAGAACTATCAAGCACATCCAGACCTTTCAAACCTAGAAAAATACTATATATCATGAAAAACAACGCGAGTACATTCTTTTACAGGAAAAATCTTATCTGAAAAGCAATGTATGCAGGTTCCATGTGGATATGTTTGCACCAAACCTGCAAACCTATATTGCTGTACAGATAACTAAAGATAACCACTTGCTGCAAAGGAAAGTACATCCATTGTTTTCCATGATGTACATGCGTTACTGCAGTTATAGCCTTTTTAATTTCCGATAAGGTGTTAATTAATATAAGGAATTAATCAACGACCAAAAATGTTATTGGTAGTTTTAAACATTTTAATTGAAGTGAATTTTGTTGTCTATCAATTTGTACTGTTTCACCATACATCATAATCCCATTGTAAAATTGCAGGTCATACAAATTTGATTTTAGTGTCTCAATGGTTGCTCAATGCAATGACCTCCACACAGGCTTAAGGGACCTAAAACACTAAATCACGTTTGTAGGGTTCTTTTTTTATTGTCTTCAACTTTGCAATCATCTCCCTTCTGCTACAAGGCCCAGAGTACGTTGGCAAACATATCACGAATCAGCCCAACGTGGAATTTTCCTGAACACGAGAATTACCGGTGGGCTTACACGCTATTTGCTGTCTTCGATGGGATCCCATAGCGTAATTCCAAAGGAAATGTGATCGTGACAGGCATGCATTTTTCAGCATAATCTTAACGTCTAGATATCAAATTGTGTGGGCACAAGGTTGTTAAAATAAATAGCTTCTCTGTTAGGTCAGACAAATTCACTTTGGTGCCAATAATTGCAGATGTATAGCACAATTTCATTCGCTTTAATCTCAGCTATAACATACAAATCTCGTCTCAAAGGTTATTCACCTTACTTAAAGTTTCATTCTCGTATTCCCAAAGTTGATAACAAATAATGCAATTATATTACAAAATAATATAAAAAAATAATGCAAGACAGTTACTTAGTAGACACCGCTGTTACTGCCAATCGGGTACTGGCATGTTGTAGCATATTCTCCAGGTTACTAGCATATGATATAAAATGTCCACACTATAGTATGTACGTAGTACTTTCATCGCTCATGGATTGAAACTTATCTAAGAAGAAAGTTTTGTTCATTCAAGGGTCGCTCAACGGTTACCGCCACAGTGGAAAGTTATATATATGTAAAGAACACCTAATGGCATCGAGAATACAGTCGAAAGAGCGTGTAAAATACATTTACTAAGGTTCTTTTCTCTACACCGCCATAAGATGTGTACCATGGCCTGCTCCATAAGTGTTAAATGAACATTAAGTCCCTTATCTTTTGAACACAGAGGGTATAGGATTTGGTAGGTGGCACCCCTAGCGGTTCCATGTATCTTTTGATGTGATGTAACAGGCTTTGTCTATGGTGATAAGAATAAATCAATGCAATTCGGAGAAATGTACATAAACAATAACAGACTCGAGGATAGATTCGCCAGGTACAATTGGTGCTGTACTTAACACATGCATGTCTTTTTCACCACTGGAGTTATGATGTGGGGTTGGTTATGTCGTGCGGGTGACAGCTGTGGGCTATTTGGAATGCATACCGGTGAGGACGTATGTCACATCCTGTCTAGATGGTATGTGGGTAGAATGTATCTTGCACACACAAATCATTTTAAAACTTAAACCTGGTGAGGCTATATATATATATATATATATATATATATATATCGAGTTATAGAAGAACAAAGAACAACTTCACGCAGTTCAGCTGTAGGACTTCTAGGTTTAAGAATAGTGTTTTAACTTTTTTTGTCGACTTGAGAGCGAAAGGTGCAGAGAGAAAAGGGAGAAGGTATTGATAGCGTGTGCTTAAAGGCGGTCAATTGCATCCATATCCACCACTAATTGTAGCTTTCAATGCATAGTGCTGAATTTGCAATGCATGCCATGATGCCAGTTTGCGGATAGTTGAAGGGGAATTCGGGGCAAATAAGGTGAACCTTCACATGTTGGATTACAGGGTGTGGGAGAGGATAGTACTTCAGTGAATTGATGTTTACGAACCCCTTACCAGACCTGTACGGTCACGCACATCTCAGTAAGTGTGTGTTGGACGCAACCCTTACCTACTGTAGATATTCTCTAAGTATGTATGTCAAAGCTATGTATGTAAGCTTCTAAAGTTGCGTTATATAAATCATAACTACTGCTTCTAGAGTTCAAAGAAAAACTTTCTCGTTCTTGCATACAGTCGGACTACATTAGTGCCCTTTCCGGGGATCCCAATCATACTCCTGAGACCTTATACATGTTATGGAAAAGCACTTTGTCCTTGTCATCTACAGTGAACGAGATTGAATCAGTATTTCTCATGTAGCCGCTAAACACTCTATACAATGTCATATAGAATGTATGAATTCTATTCCAAGACAGCATATTAGGGCAATGGCTTTCAAGAATGGACTGTATTGATAGCAATATGTTCTAAATGTTTTAGTATCTATATGTAAAGGGCCATCATCACGCTTTATAATGTTCTTTCAGTTTTTTTAGAGGAGTACCTATCTAGATCTGAGATCCAGACTTTCCCCCTGGTAAACTTATAAAAAAACATGGCGGAAACGTCGCAGTCCAGCGCGCTTGCGCAGATTGACACGGCCACCACGCGCAGCACATCGGAAGAACCTACTGCGCCTGCTCAAGACCACGGTTTCTGTTGGATGTTTGGTCAACGTTGCATCAGAATTTTGTCCGTTGCATCAGATATCTTTTCCGACACAACATGTGAAAACTATAGACGGGATGTCATGAACAGGACCTTAAACG
The DNA here is from genome assembly GCA_013266295.2 of Branchiostoma floridae x Branchiostoma japonicum. Classification (NCBI taxonomy): domain Eukaryota; kingdom Metazoa; phylum Chordata; class Leptocardii; order Amphioxiformes; family Branchiostomatidae; genus Branchiostoma; species Branchiostoma floridae x Branchiostoma japonicum. The sequence continues at coordinate 3,934,191 of CM023837.1, read as the reverse complement.
ATACATTCATTCTGTAGAAGTGCTATGCACGTTACGTTCCGGATTCCGCGCAGGTGGAGTATGTTCTGTCACGCGCAAATTTACACAATAAACTGGAACTGTCAGCATAATCGCTGTGACAGTCAGTGCTTACTGTTCATTGTATGAAAGAGTCTTTCAGAATCCAAGTTCCTGGAAAAAAATCTGGTAATGACATCATTTCCATTTGCTGTTTCCTGTGAGCTTAACCCTGAATGAACAAGCCTTGAACTCTAACGCGATAATCCATAGCCTCACTGCACTTCAATGGTATCAAAATAATCACATCATGATCTTGTGAATACGATCTTGGCCCAGCGGTGACCCAGAAAATCGAAACTACTCCCATGTGGCGTTACTAATGTACCCTTTATTGATTGCTATAGTTTTGTGCACGTGGGAAAGGGTTTAGGATTGGCTTTGCTCTCAACTTAGTTATCAGGTTCATATAGCTGATTATTTTACGCATTGCCACATGTTCGATTCAAAAGTAAGTTAGATTTAACAGCGTGTAGTAGCTTTCTGTAACATTATAGCATGTTACACATGGCATGTCACTATATTACATATAGTGTAAGCGGCTATGTATACATTATGTGACATACCATGTGTAACATGATATTATGTTACTTACAACAATATATATGTATTACTTACACAGTTGTGTAAGCACTACAGCGGGGGGCTTCACCGGTAGTGGTGTGTGTTGAAGTCCTGGGAGAAAACAGTATGTATCAAGTGTTTGGCATGACTCAACCGGGGGTTGAACCCACGACCAACCGAATACAAAGCGAACACTATACTTACTAGGTTACTGCATGTCTGAGTGCATATCTTATGAAACGGGCATTAAGGTATTAGGCACTACACTTAGTCGTTCTCAATGACAGTAGACCTTTGCTCCTTAAATGACTTAAGTGGTTCTTACGTAGGAGTAAAAGTCACAGAGTGAAGAACTGAGACCTGCACTTTACCCTCCTACCTTCTTCTCGGAAATGATAAAGCTAAAGCAAAGTTTGTCAGCATTCCCTGAGAAACGCCTACGTTCTGCCACCGTTCGTAACTCTAACTTTACGGACCGATTTAACCGGATTCAAGCTGAACTACTACACTTTTGTTTTGCCTACTTTATACTTAAATGTATTCGAACTATAGTTCGAGCAGACTGATTCGTATAATCTTGCTGAAGGTCTGATTAGTATAATCTTACTGTTTGAAATTTTTTTCTCTTACAGAGAAGCCTACATACTGTCAAGTTCTGTAACTTCAGTTAACTCAAACTTTATAGACAGATTCGACCTGACACATTTGAACCACTACTTTTGTTTCGCCTACTCTATACTTTAAATATTTTAGTAGAGGTACCAACAGACTGGATCATATTCTTTCTGTTTGAAATCTTCTTGCAGCACTCCATTTTAACATTTACATGAAAACTTTATTGCACGACAATTGTACACGGTACAAAGTATGGCAACAACTATATATTGGACGAAGTACAGAAAAGTATAGAATAAAACCTAATATAGTGTAACAATCGAGTGTGGCTAATCATGTTACAATGTCCAGTATTTACCAACCCACTGTTAATTTTCTTGCAAAGATTCGCATTGGACACATTGTTAGGTTGTAATTTTTTTTAAAGACAGTGTCAATCAGTTCTTAATTCTACATTGCGTCCCATTTTGGTGGTCTGACGACAAAAACGTATTCCTGATACCAGATATTGGAATAGGCAACATGGCATCATTGATTGGGTCATTTGCATTCGTAAATATAGAGATAAAGGTAAAGGTCCCATAGCATTTTTAATGCCGTAGGGTTAGTGGGTTGTTAACCCTTTGAGTCTAGGGAATGGTATATTGGAAAACGAAGCCTTTCCCTTTTATTTTATTTATAAAGTCAGGTACCCATTTACACCGGTTTGTAAGAAAAGTAGTGCCTTTCCCAAGATCTTAAGAACACAACGTCTAACCATCAATTGCAGGGGTCAAACTCTTGACCTATCGATCTAATATCCACAACCTAATCACTGAGCCATCGACACCACTTATACCACTGTGAAAGGTCGCATACCGTATTGAATTGTTATTACATAGTATTTCATGGTAATATACATGCATCTACAGCCACTACGACACTATGAATGATGGAAACATGGCCTTTAGACCATCAACAGGGCCCCACATCGACCTAGTGGTCTGTTATTGACAATCGCATAGAACGTATGGGCGTCGCCATGCAAGATTTCTACGTTGATTGCAGATGAATGTTCTACTGAATGTTAAACTGTGTGCAAAGGCAGCTGCAGACAATAGTTTCTGACTGAAAGACATGACTATGTTTGTGTTCATCGTGCTCAGTTGATAAACCTGTCTGGTGGAGTCTAGACTGATAGAAAACCACATCCATATCGGCCATGCTATTGGTTATGGTGTTGTATGGGGGGTGGGAACGTTACTGAGGCCCATTTTGCACTGGATAGAGCAACCGAGACTGGATTTGTATGACCTATAACTTAATAAAGGGGAATTTGATCCATGATGTAAACGTCTGATTACAATGAAGTATAAGAAACACACAAACTTGAAAAATACACTTCTTTTTCAATGAATTTGAAATTTTTAGCTTGTAACTACAAGTATTAATAACATCTTTAATCCCTAAACAGTCGGTATCTCAGTGGAAAGGTGGTGTAACGTATCTTTTAAAAGGTTCCATGGGTTAGAATGCCTTCCTCGACTGCCCCATATTTCGTAACTCCAAAGCCAGATTCTGGAACATTCGTTATTCAAGACCAAAACTTTGTATCACAGTAAATCGTTGCAATGTTGTCGCTCGATTTGTGGTTCAATGATATCGAATATGATCAAATACATACATTGAACCGCATTGGCACTTAACATGGTAGTCAGTAAGCTGGCAAACAGCCAATGCTGTTATTTGAATTGGTTACAAATTTTCGCTGAGGTGTACAATAGATTAAATCTAAAGTATTTCAATCTATATAAGTATGATATACACGTATGAGATACCATACCGCATAATTATTTATTGAATTACAGATAGATCCTCTTTGATGACCTGTGGTCGCATTGCCGCTTTATAGAGTAATTTAAACCCAAGTCACGTATAACAAAGAATACACCCTCAGAATATGTGAAGATCTCATGCATTGTGACGCCTTTCAAATCCCTGCCCTATGCAGTTTTACAGAACTTTAAATTTGTTGTTATTGGTGGGCCGGCTTACTCTCTCCTTGCAGCCAAGGGCTGAATTGTGAGGAGCTTACAATGGTGGTGGGGCTTAATCGCAAGGGTCTGGAGCGGCTGCCATTCGGCGCTAACTCAGGTGACCTCAATACGACCCCAGGTGCGGCCATAAGACTGTAAGGTTTGAACCACTCACACCGGGAAGGACCCCTACTCTTGACAGACAGCCAATATAGTGAGCAGTCCACAATTTGAAGAGTGAGAAGCAAGACAGATTATCTCAAAAGTATCAGTTGATTACTTTTCTTTGAGCTTTTTGTTTGTGAAAAATGCCGCTTTCGGGCGAAGCGTTGTAATCTCTGAGCGATATAGTTCTAGAGTGGGTTGGAGTTGTTTGACAGAGTGTGAAACTCCCTTGTTTAGTGTTTATCTTTGACGATGTATGAAGCTAACAAGGAGGCCCTTGACTGGTTGCGATTCTAGCACGTCAAGATATGATGATCATGATGAGCTTTGACAATTCATGACTCAACACAGCGGGTAGAAACATACGTGCTGCGGAGGGCTAACGAAGCTATTATAGTTGAGAAATGACCTGTGGTTATGCGAGTTCTGAGAAAATTGAAATGGCTTCGTGGTAATACTTGACGGGAAACACATTTCGTAGTAACCATACGCTTCCAGCACCTGTTGAATTACTGACAGAGAAAGTCCTTATGACTATCAATGGTGACAAATGCATTGGTGTCTTTGCTTTTAGATCAACAGCCTCAAACGACAGATATTTCTTTTTTATACGATTGCAGATGAAGGTACAGAAATACGGTTACCAACGTTACATGCAATGATAGACGTGTATCTGCCAACAAAGACTACACCAGTGTTCTTCATTGAAAATGGGGCGGTACATCACACAGACATCGATGGTTTGCGGCGTCTGGTCATGAAGATATTCCTTACTCATAAAAAGATGTTGAGCAATGACGTTCTTATTAACCTATGTGTCATAATTCCCATATGACGCTGAAAAAGTTAAAGTATATGCTTGAGCAGATAAAGATCCTCATCTCTATATTATACCTACCTAGGAGTTGAATTATGGGCCGGCACTCGAGGTACGCCTGGGAGTACCCATCTCTATTCTTAGCCCCGAGAACATATGAGTCTACATATAACTGCACCGACGGTAATAACATGTATGTATGAGTGATAGTCGAGGTGAGAGTGGATTTTCGTGGTCACGAACCTAAATGTTCTCAAAATATATTACCTGCTGTTGAAGACTTCAAGCTTTGCATATGTTTTGCGATGAAGTAACGTCTACAGAAAATCACCTATATAAAACGAGACTTTTAGAGGAGGAATATTTTACCACAAAATGGAAAGAGAAAAAACTGGCGTTTTTTTCCTATGTTAGACTAATATATTTTAAAGCAAGGAGAAGAAACAGTCAGAATACATCGGCATGGTTCAACAACCGTATTAGAAGGCCTGTGGGTGTTCCCTGACGACAGGTTTTTGGTCACCTTAGAATGAAGACAACCAAAAAGAAATGCTTCAATAACCTTATGATTAAGTCTGTGTGTTCCCAAAGTACATTATGTAACATCAATTGCTTTTAACATTTTGACAGTAGAGCCCAACGTCAGGATAAGCTGTGCGCTAGAGACCATTAATGTCCATTCTGAAAATGTAAAAGTTCACCTACCTAGACCTAGTTTACCACCCATCATAAATCTTCAAGTCTTCAAGGCTTGGAGGAAATTCTGCTGACACAAGTTTCTTCTGGGAATGACATTAGTTTAGTTTAATTATTGCAACAAAAATTTTATCTAAGGTTCTTCATCTTAAACAACGGATGTTTTTTTAAAACGTTGCGCAGCTCAAAATTTCAAGAACCAGAAGTCAGTTATATGGATGAAAATTGTTTGCTGTCCAATAGTCTATAAACCAGGCCGTCAAACCCATGGCTTCGGACCCCCTAAAGACAAACGTCTCGTCGTGCTCTTTTGATACTACTTTAAAGGAATGTCAAATGCACAGTGCACTCTAGAGAATTATCAGATCTCTTCAAGTAGTGAGTAAGAGCTTGACGCCGACACGACTTCTAACAACTCTGCCGTTGGTGACCTCCCAAAAACAAGACCTCCAGATCCAAAGACAGGGGAAGAACACAACCGCTCAACAACATCCTAAGTGTCTCAAAACACAGACACAGAGTCGCCTAGATAATAATGAAAGCTAACATATTGGCCTTTGAACTTGACCTTTATGTGATAGTACTTTATACATAAAGGCCCAACGATAGTCGGTTCATAAAGTTGGGGAGGGGGGATATAGCTGCAGGAATGCTGGGAACTTTTGCCCATTACTGTGACCATGTGATGATGAAGAATGTCACGCGTCCATACGGTGGCAGTAGAAATGGGTCATTCGGCCTGATGAAGGCTGGAGTGACAGTAAGAAATTTGGTATTTTCACGCTTTTGTGTTAAACCAAATTTGATTTTCCTGGTTTCCTATATGATACGCCATAACATGAAATTCATACGATCTTGCAAAAATGCATTCTATTAATTTATATTTTCTTTCCTCACTTCACCCAAACGACATGGATGCCTAACTTAACTTAGATTGAGGAGGCAAAAAGGTGCACGTGGTGTAAGGAGAAGGATGGGTGACGCATAGCAAATACCTTGCCTAAGACACTGTAGATTTACAATGCACTGCCTCTGGCCCTACAGCTCCAAAAAGACCTTTGCAGTCCGTGCCCCTAGTGTATGCTACACTCACTCAAACTGACAAGGACTTGCACCCTGTGTACTTGAGAAAACCAGACTGCCCCAGAAAGCAAAGTTCATGCATTTTGAACTTTAGAAGCGAACATGATAAATTTCCCAGACTAGAATACCATGACACCGCTAGTTAAGATAAATTGCTATCTGCCTGGAGTTGGCCCTAAGCTATTACCCACGCCTGTACACAAGACATTACGTAAGGCGCGTGGGATCCGTTGACAAATGAGTCACATATACGGATATCTTCGAAGCAACATTGCTATATCAATCTTATTCGTCGTCCTGACATGCACTCGCTCTCTAGGGTGACTTCTTATAACTGTAGACCTGTCGACAGACTGCTTAAACAAACCCTTCTTCATCCAGACGACAGATCCATTAACTCCACTTCTGCAGGTAATCGATGTACATGTAAGTGCATCACCAACACTGTCGATGCAGTAAAATGTAATAAAGATATTTACAATTATAACAGTTTGAAAGGACACATAAGTTGGGAGGATGTTGTTATTTTTCAATAGTTAATTTGTCTATGAGTACATTATCAGCCGAATTTTTGCAGAAGTATTTGCAGAGATTTATTACTTCAGCGTGAATATTTTCAGTAGAAATGCTCCTTTAAACAACTTCCCGCTGCATCGTTGTTCTGCAGAGTAGTCAGCACCAACTGAAGGAAAGGTCCAACAGAAAAATGTTCGCTTAGCGGTGAATCTGATTTACAGGAAGTGGTGATTTCACGCGTACCTGCGGCCACCAAATGCTCTCTGTACTGGAAGGCCCGGTGACACTTAACGTGAAATGTCCCAAATCCCAAGATCGAGATAAAGCGTGATTTTAAAAAAGGCCGCTGATTGGTCTTCAGTGTTACATCTCCTGATGCGTTAAAAGCACGATGTATTTCAAAACTGCAATAAAGATCTATTAAGGAAAGCTGAGTTACGCACTGGGAATGGTAGAGATTTATTCCTGCGAAGGGCTACTATGTTTTTATCTTTTGGGGAAAGAAGCAGTACTAGCAAAGAAAGCCACGCTTATGCCCATACAAACAGCTGTCACGGTGCACCCATGTAATGGAGACAAACACAGCACAGCTGTGTAGCATGAAATCTTACTATTCTTTATTCACGAATAAGTTTTATTGTTTAAAGGACGTTGAATGTAATATTTCGCTAAAGGCTTCATCAGGTTTGTAAGTTATTTGGGGTAAATTGTTAAAAACACACTTTTCTCACCGTTTCATCTAGTCAGCTATCTTTGCCGTAATGAACTCCACTACCTCTTGCTGCTAGGTAGCGTGGCGACAAGAAGGCAGTCCCACATGTACTCCCAAACTGTTTTACTACATGTAGATGTGAGCACAAAGTTTCAAACGTGTGGACGTTTCTTAATCATTTGAAGGAAATTCAGGTATTCACCAGTTAGTAAAGATTGGCGATCTATTAGTCAAAATATAATCTTTAAGGTTACCCCTTTTGCTTGTACAAATTTTCAGAGGACGATAAAGTAGTTACCCACTATGTGCATATTCTATCCATGACCGTCAGTCGCCAGACTTTCCATCAAGTCCAATACCTATAATTCACCTCGCTTTTATGTATTCTGCGTTGCCATGAATTACAACTTTCCACAAAGTGTTCCTCTGGCGCTTGCATTAATTCCAACAACACCGTACTTGGCTACGCCTCTTTGCCTGCCGGCATTCTCATGAATTTTAACTTTTACCAATTACCTCTTGTACGTTTTGATAGCACTACTTTGTCAAAAGGCTGTTAAAATCTACGGATATATGAGAAGCTTAGGGTCTTAGCTATTAACACCGTTCTAGAGGGTTTTTTAACAGTTCCTCCTGTACCTTGTCATAAGACTAGTTAAGTCCATGGATATACCAGAAGCTATTAACTCCGCGCTAGAAGTTTCTTTTAAAATACATGCGCAATGAGCGAGACAAAAGATGAAGATCAACGGAAGTTGTTTGACAGCTTGATGTAGGTGTTGTTGTTTTTTGTTGTTGAGAGTACATTACATTGTATACTTTACCTAAAACATCCACCTAACGATACGCATATGATTCCAATTGCACCTTCTAAAAAGGCATATACGAGGGTTGTTCAAAAAGTTCTCGGCCTCTCCCAAAAAACGTCATGGCAGAATGATTATTCTTACATTATTTTTCAACATAGTCCCCTCTAACTCCAATGCACTTGGTCCAGTGATGTTCCAGCTTTGCTAACCCTGGTGGGGAAAGGTTGCATCTGGGGCCCTTAAATAGGCCTCAACCGCATAGATGACGCCATCATCACCATCAAAACGTTGAACACGTAAGTGGGTCTTTAGTTTAGGAAACAGGTAGAAGTCCAACGGTGCTAGGTCAGGTGAATGGGAAGGGTGGGATAAGACTTTAAAGCCACATTCGTTTGCTGCTGCAACTGACACCTGTGCTGTGTGGACAGGTGCATTGTCAGCACGCCAGATCGGAGCTTTCCTCTCTTTTTCTCTTTGATTGTTGCGCTCAATTGTCGCAATTCTGATGCATAGTACTCCCCATTGGTGGTTTGACCCCTTTGCAGGTAGTCAATCATGATTACTCCCTCACTGTCCACCAGAACATAGAGGCCGAAACCTTGTCAACGGGTGACACTCGCTTGAACTTCTTGGGAGACTGAGAACCGATCTGCATCTATTGTTTGCTCTGTTGTTTTGATTTAGGGTGAAAGTGGTGAACCCATGTCTCATCTTGGGTGACAATTCTTCTGAGGAAATCGCCTTGATTAGACTGAATTCGTTCCTTGAAATGTCCAACCTGTTTAAAATCTGATGTGCAGACAACATTCTATGCACCCACATTGCAGGCACCTTGCTCATCCCCAAGATGTCCGACAAAACATTGTGAACTGAGCCATAACTCAGCCCAAAGACTCTGCTACATGTCGAACAGACTCAAGTCTGTCATTCACTACCATGCGATGGATGGCCTCAACTTGATTGTCCGTGGTGGCTGATTTGGGGCATCCTGGCCTTTGTTCATCTTTCATGCTCTCCTTGCCGCCCTTGACATTGACAACCCACTTCTTTAGCATTGAATAAGAAGGGGAGTCATCAACAAGTGCATTGATCATATCTTCATGGATTTCCTTGGGAAACATCCTTTTTTATCGATATACTTAATCAGAGCACGAGCTTCTGTTGCGGCCATTTTGTAATTTTGCCCGCACCTGCTGATTTTCACGGAGCGTCACGTGCTAATCAATGAATATCAAAATTTGTATTTTTGTGGGCAGTGACCTAAGACGTCATAGTATACAGCTATACCCCAGAATGGGAGTTTCACCTCTTTTTTCCAGGTGAGGCCGAGAACTTTTTGAACAACCCTCGTACCTCTCCAGTCAGCCAGATGCAGTCAAGTAACATATTTCTAGCCAGGCAGTATATTTCATGTCTAGACTGTTTGTGAGCTAGCGCTGGTATCTTATTGCCAGGTAAGTCCGTAAAGCTGGCCTGATACATCATGATAATCTACGTAGTTTCAAATGGATGAGGTAACGCTCTGACAAGAAGATTTGTCAGAAGAACGTTGTCTAGACAGGGGTGTTTGTCTCCTATCTTAAGAGCCCTGTTACGACTTGTAAACGTAGTTTGAGTACAGAACTTGACGAGTACACACATCTCAAGCTTATATTGCTCTAACGTCTAGGACTTTTGAAAAACATAAAAGGGGCATTTTCCAACAAAAGCCGAGTAATGGCCTTTTCTTGTGTTACCTTTGATTTCAGGATGGCAGGGAAACGAATGTATTTTCAAAGAACGGAAAAGGAGAGGAGATCGTTACCTTATGCCATTAAAAGGCACCCACTTTTTGACAACTGACGTTTAGAAGAATTGGGCTATCAGACGGGGATGCCACTCAAAGGAAGTTGAATATCTCATCCTGCAACCTCTTCTTGGAGAGTAGGCATATATTTTCGTTACTGTCTGGAACAGCTGGTCCGTTTAAATCGGTCGCATGTGTCACTCAATACAGAAGCATCGAATTCTAAGTACGTCGAGCCCATTCTTCAATGAAATAATCTCAATCTTAAATGATTAGATAACATGTACAGGAACATGACTATTGACAAAGAATAGTTTCGTGTTTCATAAACTTGCAAACACACGCCTTGAGCAAAAATGGTGCAATAACAATTGCTCCGTATGCTAAGGTCACATTTCCAAACCGGGGCCCGGCCGGGCTGTTTCGATTAACGAAAAATCAACAATTTATATCAAGAATATACGCAAATAGTTCCCATTATTGATTTTTTTCAACGTTTTTGTGCTTTTTGTTCCACAAGACTGCCCGGACGGGTCCCGGTTTGTAAATGTGACCTCAGCATTATATACGCTGTCCTTCACTGTAAGTAACTAGAGGACAAGAGACGTTCGCTGAGACTACATTCACGTTCAATGTCAAAGAGTTAAGTCGACTTGGCCAATTAGTTGTCGTTTTACATAGTTCTACCTCTAATGCACCTCGTGGGTGACACTTAAATGATAGTCTACTTGCTCGGTAAAAGCTCACCTTTCAATACGTTCCCTTTAACCTCGCCTTTCAAGTCTCTGGACGGCTGCCAGTATGTAACTATTTGCTATGATGATGAATGGGCATTCTCCTCTTCGCATATGCCTTTGAGATACAAAGATGGATCTAGAAGTTCGTGTCCTTAGAAATCAACCAATCATTTAATCAACCAACCAATCAAAAGGCGGTATAGTTTTAATTCCTATGGACAGTAATAGAAGGCTTAATAGATTATAGGTTTGTTGATTGATTGATTGGTTGTTTAACGACCCTCCTATCTCAAAAGCTTTAGATGTAGAGGTAAATGAATGCCCATTCATCACCATAGGTAGAGCAGTATCATCACACTGGCAATCTTCCAGACACTAGATAGAGGAGGCGTGGGTGTTGAAAGGTATTGAAAGTAAAGTTTTTACCCATGCAAGTAGACTATCCATTAAGTGTTGCCCACGAGGTACATTGAAGGAAGGATTCTGCAAACTAAAACTGATTGACCTAGTCGTCTAAAGTAGCTACGGGAACCACCTCTTTAACATGATGACCATTGAAATTGAAGTCAGGGATCATCTTGTCGTCTAGTTATTTTTCTAAAAGCACGTCGCCCACAATTAAATGACCCCCAAAGATTTGAGTTTTGTTGGGCATTGATGGAAGGCTTTACAGTTTATATTTACGCCATGAAATTTCAGTTATACATTTTATTTCGGGATAAGTTTTTGAACTGTCTGAAGGACCCTCGGATTTACATTCTGTGTGATTTAGTGACACGGTAGTATATGTGTGAATAAATCAAAGCCATGGTTGACGAAATGGCGCGCTATTGTCAACAATAATTTTGGTAAAACCTTTATGATGATGAAGACATTGATCATTTAAACAAAGCCCAAGCATCGTATGTTCTGAAATTTTTTGAATTGCTGTACAATACTTGTAAATTATAAGACGGTCTAGCTTTGTCCAATTTGCCAAGAAGGCCATGCTTTCAAATTAGAGAACAATCTGCATAGTTTGGTGATGTGAAAAAAATGTCGGAGAAGATGTTGAGTCGCAGATTTTTTTTCGTATTATGTTGTGTTGTGAGTTCACCTTCACCTTGTTCTCAGCTTGAAGGTCGGGACTATGGCAGCTTTCAGCACATCATTATCATCATCGGTCGACCGTATTGGTCGGGGTTACCGCTCCGGGGTTACGGGGTTACGGGGTGATATACCCTTTCGTTGGCTGATACAAGACGGGGTGGGCCTCCGTCCGGGTGAATTACCATGTAAATCACCATGTGGCTGTTACCAGACAGAAGTTCGCCAGGCCTCTGCCCGGGTGATTTGAAGTGAATCACCAACTCCAGACAGTAGGATTTGCACCATCGCACACCGGGGCATGCCTCTACTCTTTTCCAAAAGGGGTGTGGCTAACCCCAAACACGGGACCTCCATATAACGTCCTATTAGAGGCCTAGGGACGTCCCTAACCAAAGCTAGGTACTCATTTTCACCTGAGGGAAGTGAGGAAAGTTGTGTAAAGTGCCTTTCCCTTGGGCACAACATCGGGGCATGTGGGAGGATTCAAACCTAGGACCTATGGGCTCTGGGCCAAACACATTACGCCACATGGGTCCTGAACTACATGTAGCTTCCTGCATTCATTTCATACACCCCAGTTGTCAGACTGAGTGCAGAATAGCTCTTGGTTAAGTCGAGTAATGAGACAGATTGGGTATTCAATCTCAGACAAGGTTTTTTTCCTTAAGTTGTTTGGATGTCTACGTTCAGACAAAGGTTACGGGATTATCATATCTAAATTGGCCCTATTGAAATTGACGCACTGGAGAGTGAGCTCCAACTTAAGTCAGAATATAAAAGTGTCAGTGACTCAGACTGTCTGCCAAACATCCTTGGCAATTTGAAATGTTAATAATAAGTTTATTGCAAGTTCTTGCCCGAAGGCTAATCGCAAGTTACAATCAATCAATCATAGATAAAAGAACAATGAAATAGAGTAAAAAAAAAGACAAAGGTAAATACAAAAGCGTTTAAACTACAAAGTAGGAAATAAATATCTAAAGCTATGTCTGAAGGGCTTGACTTCTCTTTTGTAAACCATGGAAGACGTAATGCCCCACCTTTTCTAAAATTTGTGGGTTTTGGGAAGTTAAAAGAAGAATAGTTTTGTCCTTGTCTGCAAACTTTGAGAAATTGGGATAAATTTTAGTGGTTTGGATAGATAACTCATTTCGTGCGTTGTCGCAAAATGAACAGTTAGCGATAAAGTGTATTTCGTCTTCCACGGTGTTTGCACAGCAATATTTACACATTCTTTCACATACAGGTAATTTTGAGTCCTACCCTTTTTAACTTATTTATTAATGAAGTTGCCAGTGTTATGGCAATGGGGATATCAGATCATGGTTAAGTCGCGATCGTCTGAGTAGGTGTTCAGTCCCACTGACGCACTGGAAAGTGAGCTCCAACTTAAGTCAGTATATAAGATTGTCAGTGACTCAGACTGTCTGCAAAACATCCTTGGCAATTTGAAATGTTAATGAAGTTGCCAGTGTTATGGCAATGGTGATAAGCTCATGGTGGTTAAGTCGTCTGAATAGTTTTTTCAGTCCCAGACTGAATATGTTTTTCTTAGGTACGTTGTCTAGATGTCAGACAAATGTTACAGGGTGATCATGTTTTAAATTAACCCCCATTGACGCTCTTAAAAGTATAGACTGGCGCTCTCTAAGGACGTAATAACCTACAGAACTCAGCGGCAGCAAACGTTATAATGAACACGCCATTCATGGCAATTGAACTGACAATATGTGTATAGGTTTGCCCTCAATTAGGAGCATTGGTGGCCTTATGGTTAGGCTAAAGCATGGGATCGAGATGTTACTGGTTTAACTACTGTCTAGACGTTGTGTTCCTGGGAAAAGCACTTAGTTCGACTTTCTTCAAAAATTCACTCCACCCAGGTAAACTTTTAAGTGACCTGAGTTGAGGTATCTAAAAGTATATATTGGGAGAAGAGGATGGGCTCCGCCTTCCAATATCATGTAGACAGCTATAGGGACCAAATTATGTGTTATCGGAACTTCTCTAGCTTCCCACTAAATGTAGTTACCCCATTCCTATACTAAGCATCTGAAGTTGAGACGATTCTATATTTAATACTAACGACATCGCAGTAACAGGCTATGAATATACTTTTCGAAGCTGTTTTTCTGATCGTTTGACTCCTCTATCAAGTGTTGAGTGCGCCAGTGCATTTAATATATCTTAAGATCATTACGCTCTTGCGTTTAATAATTAAAGTAATTATATACACAGTAATTACATGCCATTACGTTTGCAAAGCATCTGTACATAATCAGAATGCAGCTGTTCAAGGGGCTCTCTGATAAGACGTTTATTTGAGCAATTAGACCGATATATTAGACGTAAAGGTCTTATTATCACAAATATTCTACCCTACTACATTTTTACTGTCGCTGTAATGAAAAAAAACAACATGCATTTGTGGTTCAATCCCTTAAGGTATTGAACCATTGCCGCAAAGTTTGCTCATGATAGTAAATACATAGGATTAGGTGGTGATAAAATATATGATACTTAAGCTTGTTTTAGACAGGATCGCTTTTAATGAAGAAACTGCCGTAAATCACCAGCTATATATAATGATATCATCGTTTCTTCGTTATGCTGCGCAACACTGTGGCCTGTGGTACTGATTACATGTCTAAACCTTTTAATGTTATCTCTATCCGGGGTCGATCTGCGTGAGACAATAAGCAACATTTGTAACGTCATAAAATGGATGTTCCTAACTGGGGCTATAGATATAACGTTAGTTCACACAGTTTACGTTGTGCTACGGTAACGTCGTCGTGCGATTTTGGATCTTGTTATCTTTTCGGTAACAAGACAGTTGAATTTTGTACGGCACCTGCACGAATATCCTAAGAATGTCCTCAAGTTAGAATGCGACCAGTCTCTGACAATCAATCACTACGCAAATTGTAGCGATCTGGCGGTGATCGCATGTCACCGAGAGCCTTTCAATGTGATAGGGTAGATTTGCAAGAGAAAAATACACTCGAACCTCTATTGAAATTCGTGGACCTTTTGTTAATAGTGTGACGCCGGATTGAACATATTTTAGCGCCCCGGAGAGCTGTACTTAACTCACAGGGGCGTCATAACCGGGAAAAGACAGTAACTTTTATGTGTTAGGGCACTGTGACTGTCAAAAGGATGACACGCGTCTCATCGTAGCCTTTTAATTTTCCGGTTGAAGGCAGAAAGAATAAGCTAGATATTGAGCTGCGTGTGTGTATCTGTATAACTCAACCGGAATAACCGTCTTTCATGACCGTATCGTGCCATGAAAGATTTGAATTGGGAAGCAAGCGGGGGCGGCATGAAATTTGACATTCGTAAATCCCGAGACAATCAGAGACAGCACTGCAAGCGTAGTGTGAAGTAAAAATACCCGGCTGCTGAGCCGAGGGCTAGTGTCTACGCATGGAAAATAAATCTAACTTCCAACTTTGTTTGATACAATCCGATGAACAGGCCTCCCAGTAGACAATGACTGTACGAGTTACATACCACGATAAAGAAGAAGAAAACCCCAGAAGAACCATTCAGAAACGGCCACGGCTGCAACTTTCAATGTTATCAACTAGGAATCAAGGTCTGAATATTCAGTTTTTTTGTATTTTGTACATCATATATATATATATATATATATATATATATATATATATATATATATATATATACACACACATATATATGGGCATTTTTTTGTCTCTTTTGTTGGCTTTCGTTGTAGACTTGCTTTCATTTTGCTGGCACTGACATCCGTTTGACATTTTTTGTGAAAATCTTGTGCTATATGTACAATGCAGAGACGCTACTCAATAAGCACCAAGCCTTATCTTTGAGACAAATGGTTGCAGCATTGTTGATGAATCGTTCAAGACCACGAAGCACCGTCTGGTGTGTCTACGATAGGTATTCCCTCAGGAAGGGATACCACCTGGGCGGAAGTAACTAAAGACACTATAAATCTTGAAGAGTATGGTGTGCTATTTTACAGTGGAGTACTCAGCAACCTATCTTTGTGAGTGAAGCAAGTCATTCGTCACCACAGCTAGTTCAATGCACTGTACTGAACATACATGTAATTACTACGTTACATATGATACAAGTATAAAGTTACTATTTAACATAAAAATGTTCTTCTTGATTATACAAATGAAGTCCCTATTTGTATAATCATATTTTGATTGTACAAATCTTCAACTTCATGCCAAAAATCACAATCATCTACTGGCTTTCAAAGTCTCTGGCAAAATGGCCCCTGCAGTTTCCTAAAAGCTGCTAGAGTGCCCAAACCTATACCACGAACGTCTACCCTTCTTTGAGAACAACATTGTCGGGAACAAATAACGATATGCTAGCCAACAATAATGATTATAGTTCAGGAGACGTCGACAGCAATAGCAGATTATTTAATCTATCCGTGAGGCTAATAATCATTGGTTCAGTACGTTTTGCTAACGACGACTTCTACGCCATTCCACTAACCATTACATGCCAATAACGTTTCCTGCGGTTATCGGTTCTGCCAAGTACAGATGACATTTTCCATTAACTTCACACTTTCTCCATTACCAATTGTCATCTCGCGCCCTGAAGTATCGTGAGAAGACATGAATATCTCGTGGAACTGTAACGATCTGGCAACGTTATTTCCTGAGGCTTTAGGAGCCCTGCGTAATCGTTAAATGGCTTAAATTGAACTACTGTTGGCGCCAGATGTGTACTTGGATGTAAAGCCTGCAAAGTTTATTTCATTTGTCTAATACGACGGTATCTGTGCCGTTTTCTGGATTGATTCGGCATACAAACATGACTGTTCTTTACTTTTCACTTATTCAATTTATCTTTCAACTGATTTTTATTTTATCTATTTATCTATTTATTTATTCACTTTATCTGTTGCATTTATTTTATTCTTTTGTTCTATTTATTTGTTCTATTCATTAATTTTTTTCCCTTTCTTACTTTCTTGGCATAGCAGCTGTTCTTGGATAAATGAATGAGCTTTCCTTTATGGATATATTTCACCACCGTGAGATCAATAGATTTTTGAACCGTCTTGATGAGTTTTACATCTTTTCAAGCCTGAAATGATTTGGTTCGATATTTGCAGGTTATCTGAGACAAGGAAGCACTCTTATATATGCATTTCCACAATTGTTTGGTAATAGTATTGTAAGACGAAATCAATGCTTCGGCCGCTACAGGCTCAGACGAGCAATACACATACAATGAACAGCTACCCGAACGTTATATAATGTTGAAAGGCTTACATAACACTGCAAGAAAAGTTAAATTTACCAATACTAGTAAATAGCAGCAAAGTTGGGTAATGTTCACGTTGTAAAGTCCGGTACTCTTTATAGAGTAAGCATTACCCGACCTGACTGGCATTTACTACCATTGGTAAATCCGACTTTTCGTGCAGTGTAAGTTTATAGCACACAACATTGATACTGTCGATACATTTCGTGAAAATATACATATTTTTCAATACAGTTACAATTATACTTGACAGGGTCTTTTATAACATGACAACAAACACATTTTACTTTAAACAAGATGTAAAAGCTTGGTTTACAAACCATGTACGACCTCTGAAGCAGAATGCAGTTCGGTTGTAATCAGTCGATACTGAAACTTTACAATGATGCTGCAGACTGCACGGCAGGCAACACGTATGTATATTTCCTGAATATCGTTGCGGCACATTAGCACTGACGTACAGTTGTGAAGTAAAGAAAACCCACACTTTTCCAAAGGCCTAGGGATTAAGAAAGATTACCGTGATGACGCACATGTTGACAGGAAAGGGCAAACCTTCACAACTAGCCGTAGAGTATGCATGTACGTATGTATGATGTGAAGCGACGGACATGCACATTATCGGATGTGTGCTTAGAACCCATTACCGGTATCGGTGGAAGGATAGGATGGTGGCTCACGTTAAGATACTAATGGCTGAACCCGCGGGCTAACTACACCGCTCCAGCCCTGCTTGGGACGAAAATACATCGGCTCATGGTCATGTGTTACTGTCGTACTATGCAGTGCGTAGAGCACTAGACTAATATGAATCCATCAATTTCTTTATGCCTGACACGACAAAAGATTTATTTGACAGAGAGAGCGGATAGAGAGAAAGAGGGGGAGCTTTAAGAGTGTGGGGCAGAGAGAGAGAGAGAGAGAGAGAGAGAGAGAGAGAGAGAGAGAGAGAGAGAGAGAGAGAGAGAGAGAGATAGAGAACTTTGAGGGGTGACATAAAAGGAGAAAGATTTGTGGAACCCGAAACCCTCCCCAGCTTCAACCCACACCTTAATAGAGCTAGACTGTTATTCCGTTGGGTAGTTTGAATTATCAGATTATTAGATATGGTTGACACCTCTATGAAAGAAATACGTTAGAAGAAGTCTGCACTAGTAGAGATTAAATATATACTTCTGTAAGATCCGGCTTGTGGGCCATATCGAGATGCTTCCTATTGAGATTTAAGTACTTGATAAGGTACTTTACGGATAGACTAATACGGATAGACTAATATCACTAAAAATCCTGATATATACCGCCCTGGTCCTGTGCGATAACGTACTAGCTTTACCTCTAAGTCACGTTTTGCGTCCCAAGGTTATTTCGTATTTTAAAGCTAGCAGTTTTTATGACCGGTTGAGCTTCTATGTTACCCTGTGATAACTCACTGACATCGTCTTGACCTGATCTTTGGTATGCCCGACGGCAGGCTTTAAAGTAATAACTTTTTTGAAGTGTTGCATAAAACCTGGAAACATGAATAATGTAAATGTGCTTAACAACAATGGGAACACTTTGAAAAGAGGGATACTGTAGTACTTGTCGTGAAAAAAATGCTACACGACTCCAGGTAGAGAGTATCTCAGCCCGAGGAATTAGGTCTTGAATACCAATCACTGTTACTTATACATCGAGGGCTACAGAAAGGTTGTCATTTCGACGTTTGCCTGAACATTAGTATGCAGTTTTAAGTGTCCTTTGGCCATGCACTGTATAACATTGTATTCGTTTTCTCCACTTGCATCGTAAAAATGCCCATTACGTGACAAGAAATTGACCCTTCTCTGGACATTAGTATGTAGTAACGTTCTGGGGTGCTCGGGAGCAATGCATGTATCACCTTTTACTTGTTGGGTCGTAAAAACACTCGTTACAGAAGCATCTCACTGCCAATTTTGAACCGAGAACCTCAATGGCGAGAGGACCTTTTGACCACGTACTCCTTTGTACTGCATACGGAGTTTATCCTCTAGCTACTGCTAGAAGATGATACTATCACGCGATGATGAATAGCTACATCTATATGACCTCTCGACTGATCCCGTGTCCGCTAGCTTTACCATTAGCCCATTGGCGCCACTTTCAACTGTAGGTGGGTCTACAATAAGTCTGAAATAATAGGTCATCAGTCACTGACCACAGAAACTCGCGGTTCGGCAAACTGCCTGGCGCCTTTGAGCACATGTTGACAGTGTAAGGTCACTTCTCCAAATGAGTGTCATTTACGATCCTTAGGGCGGCTACAGTAGGTAAGTTGAAAATCCTGTCAGTGTATTTTTATGTTGGAAGTAATCCTTGGATGTCTACAACGCAATTAGTTGTCATGGCCATTTTATTTTAACGTGAATTCAACACACTGAGAACTACTACGATGAAGTTCATTTTTTTTTGTCTAGAAGATAAACCCGGCCAACTTTAGCTAGGTATTGAACAGTTAGCAGTGTCTTCGGGTAGCGGAAGTAAATGTACTGAAATGGACACCATGTGTTGCAGTATAGCGTAGCCAGTCATTTGTAAAATTTTACGTCAGTGACAAATACATGTAGTGTTAATTATTTACGATATGAAATCGTAATATGTTCCAACGTTATATCAAACGATGCAGTCAGCAAAACGTTCCTGTCTTCTCTCCCGAGTATCTAGCCTGCGTGCCTTCTTATTTGTTTGTCTGAATTCCCATACTCGCTCCCTAAAAGTCGGAGCGTGTCTGGGAACAAACAAATAGGATGGCACCCAGGCTACCAAACATCTGCTTGTAGATGTGAAATCAGACTGGGGCTTTTTGTGGGTCCCCGTGCGGAGGTCAAACAGTACTGCAAGAAACCCGGAAGTTATCAAGGCAATATCATACCCATGTACCCTTACCCCATACAAGGAAACCCTCCAGCAAGCTTTAGAGTTTACTTGAGCCCCGAACTTTCTCATTTGGGACAGGATGGAGAGACTACATGTGACTATCGACGAGTCCACCATAGGGGGACGGAGGGTGTTTGTATTTGGAGATGTACATGGCTGCTATGATGAACTGGGTAAAGGTTTTTACAAATCACTTTGAATTCCTATGCATAGATCTTTCTTACAATTTCTAGGGTTACTAATACACGAAATTAGAAATTCATGAGTTCAAGACAACTTCAAATTTAATATGTAACGTAATCAGTAATTCCCACACCTTTCTGTGTATAGGGCAGTGCACATCTATGTCTCTAAGCCCTTGGGACACACAGTTGTATATATTATATTAAAGCACTACTGAACATTGGGCGCATCCATAGAATAGTGGTATAGTTTACTTTATATAGTACATTGTGTATATTGTATTTTTCTTTCTCTAGAAAGAGGTAGGTTGATATACCTCCTGATCCATATCCTCTCTTCATATCTTTGTCAAATGCAAATTATTTAAAGGATCATAAAGTATGTCTATCCTGATAGCTTAATCTATATTTTAGATAGTAAGTCATGAGCAAAAGCAATGGGTTAATATAAATGTATTAATTGTTGTCAAGCTATTTTTTCAGCTTTTATAGTTATGTCACAGATGTCACATATTTTGTTGTGTTCCAGTTGGCCTGCTTGGCAGAGCTGAGGAAACTGCACCAGGGAACGTCCTGTACATTTCTGTCGGCGATCTCATCAACCGTGGACCAATGAGTGCCCAGGTGGTCTCCCTCGTAAGAAACCGCGGCATCCTTGCCGTTCGAGGCAACCATGAGGAGAACTTACTCGCGAGCCTGACGTCAGGGAAAAAATTTCAGCTTGCCCAGGAACTGACAAAAGAAGACATAAAGTTCCTCCAGAACTTGCCATATACCATCACTATTCCTTCACTAAATGCTATCATTGTACATGCAGGCCTCATTCCAGCAGTCCCACTAGCCAAGCAGGATCCTTATGCCCTAACCTGTATGAGAAATGTGGTGAAAAGACAGCACGATGGATACAGGCCTTACAGTGAGACAGATAAGGGTGAACCATGGGCTTCGGTTTGGCCTGGACCTGAACATGTCTACTATGGGCATGATGCAAGGAGGGGGAGGGATGGAATACAGAAACATGAATATGCCACAGGGTTGGACACAAGATGTGTCAAGGGAGGACAGTTGACTGGGGTTTTCTTGGATGGAGCAAAGGAGGTGCTAAGTGTGCCAGCTAAGATGACTTACTTTAATGGGTGAATGTTTTACAATATTGCCCTGAAACTGGTTTTTATAGCACTATATGTCGATTATGACTTATAATATGAATTTATCATTATCAACTAATGAGTAGGGACAATTCTATGCTTTCCTTCTTGTCATTTAGAAGAAAGAACAATCATGGACCTTACTTTGTTATAATTGTCAAGAACTATATATTGTGTCAAAACCTATGTCATGATCACTTCAATCAACAAACTTTTTTATTGCTTCAATAAAACTCAAGTTTCCCAGTAATGTGATAAGTGACTTGTTGATTGTGTTTTTCCATTTTCTTTTGTTTCAGGTAAGTCTCTATTGTAGATTTAAAGTACTCTCTATTTTTATTCTCCTAAATTTAGTAGCGTTTATTTAATACATCCCAGGACAGGTAGTAAACATAGCCTTCAGAAGTTAGCACCCCTATGATAACTAGTGGTTCAGTCCAACTTGACATGACGTAATGCATGCGCACCGTTGACAGATTTGTCCAGTGAACTGCGCAGATATGGCGGACGGTGAAGGCTGAATCTGCAGGTAAATCTTCAAAAATCACACCTCCTCTCAATTTTACACCGCTCTCTTTGGAAAATGTTGCAATGAATAATCACTTTAAAGTGTTGAGAGTACATAAAGATACAAAAACGGGAAGAATCTTAGGTAAACTGAGCTCTGATGCGTAATACAAAACCGGGAGTTTTACGTGGCGATTCGCCGGTTCTGCAGACGACTCTAGCTAACAAATCGGTTGCTTCTTTCCTCCCCCCAAATTACTAATCCACATGGTTCCTAAAGCTGTTTAACAATACTCATATGGTTGAATACATCTGTTAGAAGCACTGACACGTGATGCCAACTCAACAGTCCACATGGCATGACCGGACGCGAGGCAGCCAAGTGCTCCAAACGCCGGAAATATTTCCTCCTCCCATCTTAATTCTCAAGAAAATATTGCTCCAAACTAGCATGGTTATCATATATCAGACGGTTTTGTTGTGTCCTAACCGTGCTAAAGGTGGCCTCGTAAAGTTTTTGTCAGGGATTCAACTTATTTCTGACTTAGAGAATCGGTTATGTTGTTATTAAAAATGTATTCGTGTGTTTGAAGGATAGGGGTGGGAGGGGCTTACTTACTTACTTACACATGCCGTCATAATCTAATCTCCAAGCAGATGTTGCGGTAGAAGATTATAACATTTTCTGACTGGCAGGCATTTCTAAAAACCATTCTCCTCAAGCAGACATTGGGGGTGGACGTGAATGTTAACCACTTACTAGTATTGGAGGGAGAAAATGATCCACCCAACATCTGCTTGAAGTTAAGATTAGGGATAATCCACACACCCTGACAGATAACAGTCAGCTGCCACCCTCCACACAGCTGTTGATAACGATATTTGTTGAGACGATTTTTCTCTCAAACAACATTAGAAACAAACGATAAACACTTCATCATACAACTTACAAGAGTGAGTCAAGACATTAACAAGTGCCCAAGTACATTCATGATCCAAGTCAGTGCATTCGATCAACCAAACACACTTGTTGAGAAGAGTAGGGGTGCACCCTGGTATGCTTGCCTAAATTAAAAAGAATGCAAGCAGTTATTGCACAAACAGCCTTTGAAAAATCATAATAAGTAAATCTTTTAAATGATTCATATTAAAACTTCTTTATACCTGAAGTAATATCATAATAATTCTTCCTCAAACCAGAAGTGTTCCTCAATGGAAAAAGTAAAACAGTACCATGAGAGTGTTTGTATCAATTACTAGTAGTATTGCATCTGATTGTAAATGTTGTAAGGCCCAGTTTCTTTCCTATGATCATGCTACATTTAAAATCAAATACATGTATTATCATGAGGCATTTGGCACAATCATTTACTAAATTAACACAGAAAAGGACAAGTATTATTAGAATCTAGACTTTCAAGTTTATTCTTATTAGATCATATTCAATTTTGAGTGGAGTGAATTTGAAGAAATAGAGCATATCATTGAGAGCCTTATATTTGGTATTCCAACTGGCATGTGCAACATGCTGTTTGTTTAGGTTTTGACCTTTGATCAGTTTAGGCAATATAGCCTGATTCTCCCAGGTTCAGTCAGTCAGCATATATACTGCAGCTGATGTGCATACACCCTATGCTATGTAGAACATACTGAATTCACATGATTCCTTCATACACAGTATGTCATGCCACAATTCATGTCTTTTCCATTTAACAACAAACTATATAGCCTTCTTTCAAAATACAGTAGTGACTCTTGAAACCCAGAATGTAACATTAAAGGCTCCAACAAACAAACAAACAAACAAACAAACAAACAAACAAACAGATGAACAAACAGACTGGCAAATACGTCATGAATATCTTAAGCTTCATGCCCTGTTTGCAATCTAACCAAATCTATCTGTTGCCTTACTCAGTAACTTTGCTTCCTACTTTAGTGCTGCCTCTTTGCTCCTTTTCCCTGGTCATGTTCCTCTTCTAATCTTACCTTTCCATATTGTGACGTTTCATTTATCCAGCAATTCCAATTTTCTGAAGCACAGGAGGAGCTTGACTGTGGATGGGATAATGCACGTGTCAGCACACACATGGTTTCATGGGGCTTTTGGACTTACTCAGAAATATGAGCGGAAAGGAAGACGGGTCAGCCAAGAGGAGTTTTTCTTCAAGAATTCCGTCCTTCTCCAAGAGGAGACAGCAGCAGCAACAACAACAGCCACAGGCCGGAGTGGAAGAGCCTCTTTTGGGTGGGTACATGTCATGTTATTATTGTTCTAGAAGTACGTGTACATGTCGTTACCTTGATCAACAAGTTTATCTTTGGCTGGCCATCTGGATAACATATAGCCTGGGTGCCATCCGATATTTGTAACGGCCAGCCCGAAAAAAATTCGGGCTGGCCGTTACAAATATCGGATGGCACCCAGGCTAGATAACATAGTGGATTTGTGGACAGTAAAACACGAGAAGTTGAGGAGGAATCTTTATGATGTTGTATTTGGTATGAGGGTATGTGTCAGCAAAATGAAGGACAGGATTGATGATTTTTATGCTCTCTGGAGGCTTTCTATCATACTGCAACACAACTTTTGTATCTATATCAACATAAAAACAACATATAAAGGTATTCAAGGCTGTCATGTGTTAGAACAAAATTGTAAATGTTATTGATGTAGTGGAAAAATGTCACATTTCATATGTGAAATGTTACTGTTATGTTCATAAAGCCTGCAGAACATGAGATTTAATGTATCTCTGTGTTTGTAAGTCATTGTGTGAAAAATAAATTCAGAAGTTATCACCAGGTTTCTTAACAATGCTAATGTGATCGCTAAGTTACATATACATGTACAAGTGAGAATGTTTAACACATCATATCTTTTCCCTGTCCATTTATTTCTATAGGGGATACCAGTAAGACAGATAGTCCCAAGCAGCATTCATCAAGAGGTGCCCCGTACAAGCGCAATTTTGGGTTTGGCTTTAGGAAGAGACCACAAAATCTAAAGGAAAAAAACAACCCCACTGAGATGGTCCAACAGTTGGAAGCAACCATTGCCAAGTCTGGGGGTGCAATGACAAAAGACAGTCCAGAAAACAGATCATTAGACATAAAAAATCAACAGAGTGTAACTACACAAATTGCAAGACAAGATGCTGTGGACAGAACACCCAATACTAATAGAACAAGGTGGGGCATAAAAAAATCTCAGCCAGTTGTGACTGATCGCAACAGTAATTTCGCCTTACCTGCGACTCCCGAGGTCAATCGCTCTATCCGCAACATGCCGAAGTCGAAGTCCGAGGAAAGCATCAAATCTACCTCGTCCCAGGAGAGGGCAAAAAGTGGGAGAAGTAGACTTCCGAAATCGCACACGATGAATCCCACCAGACCTAGCCAATCACAGTCAGCTTCCGGGACGGGGTCTGCGAGGGTAGTCAAACCTGTGGCGAGGCCGCAAAACCTTGTACGCCCCGGTACGGCGCAGTCCACTACGGACACGCCAGGAAGTCGCGTGCGTACTCAGTCAAATGCTAGCACTGCATCAAATGTCAGCTCTGCTAGTTCAACTAGAACACCAAAGAGAACATCTCAGGAAACTACACCGAAGGAGGGTGGACAGAAAACAGATGGAAGAGGGTCAGCAGCCAGTAAAAGTGTTGGTAAAAGTGTCGGTGGACAGAGTAGGGGAGGTACTGAAGGTAGTGTAGCAGACTCGAAACCGTCTACGCCAGCCAGGCAGGAAGCCAAAAGGGACACACGAGAAAAGGGGACTCCTGGAAGGACTCACTACAGGCAGGAACAGTCAGCCAAAAGCCCCAAGAGTCCTGGAGTAGTAAGTAGTTCTAGACTCAAGCCTGAGTCTCCCCTTACAGCGACTGTGCGTAGAGACAGTCTCGACCTTCAAAACGAGTCAGCGTCATCTGACCTTGAGTCGGATGACCTCATGTTAGACATGGATTCGTCGCATGATGAGAGTTTTGATCAGTGCGATGAAAGGCCGCGGCATCACAGGCGGTGGCACAGTCCACGACGGAATGCAAGAACACCTACTGACGCGGATGGGAGAGAAGACAGTGACACTTTGGAAGAGCTAGATACCAGCCATGCACAAAAAAGGTGAGACAGTACAGTCATGCACAAGTACTAGTAGTGACACTTGAATGGGTTTTTCTAAAAGTGGTAGTTCTTGAAGCAAAACAAATCCATTTTTTACTGAGGTATTTGGTTTTAAAAATGATGAAGATTTAGAATGATTTATGTAAAGACATCTAGCATTATAGTCTGCAACCTTCTTTATTTTTGTGTTGATCCTTTGATCTCCAAGCCCGAGGACTCGACAACAAAGGGTTAAGGAACAGGGATGTTCTGAGCAAAAGTAAAGACTTCTTCTCTTTTGGCATGTTATGTTGATGCTTTCAAATCTTTCCTTTGGTGTATGCATATGTTTCATGCAGAAAGAGAATCTTGGTGAAATAATGACATTTGAAACTAAGATTTGTTAGAGTAGCCACTGTATTAGTTGCTATAAACAAACTTCAAAAAGTGTATAATAATCATGTAACGATCGTGTAACAAAGATCTGATAATCAGCCTGCAATTATGTTGTAGATACATGTATATCAGAAAGTAATAAATGTCAGCATGGAAAGCAATTATGATAGACTATATCATGAATGTCAATTTGAATCAAGCAGTGCTTTGATTTTGCTATCATTGATTGCATGTACAGTGAACTAATCAGATTGAGTTGTTCATGCACATGTATCTTCGGGAGTACAGCTAAATGAAGGAATGAGCATCAATTTCTGCCAAAAAGGTCTTCTAGTGAAGTTCTATTCTCTATTTGATTGCTGCAATACTCTACTTATAATACATATAAGAGTCGATTAATTATATACATGTAGTTAAACCAGACATAACTCATAAATGGCATACATGATGTAAAACTGTGCTGTAATTTCATTGTTTCTCAGTCAAGTTGGTCAAGACAAAAATGCTACTCCCGAGACTCAGCGACGAAGAAATAGAAGAAGGTCAGAACAGAGGAGGAGAAAAATTTGAACTGTATATGTCACTGGTAGAATGGCTGTATATCTTAACACATCTCTGAGCCTTTTTGATATAATAATATTAAGGCTTTAGGCATGACTTTCAAGTCTGTATCCCCTTGTCATTACTTAACTAACATTTTCTCCACAGCACTGATAAAAAGGCCTGCTTAAACACTTCAAAGCTGTTTTCGTAATTCAGCAACTGACCCTGAGCTGTCCTGGCCCTTTGTCTACTTAAACGCTTGATGAATATCAGCACTGCTGACTTGGGAGACTGTTTTGCACTCACATTATACTTGTAGCCCAAGCTGACTCTGCATGCTAAAAATGTCATGGTGTAATCTTCATGTAAATCCATGTTAGATATGTGTAACTTTACATTCACTGATACTGTTGTGCAGATATAGAAGGAGACAGTACGGAAGGACTCGGGCCCAGACCACCCCCTCAGAAAGCCCACACAGAGACAGGCCCCGTTCTCAGTCCACTCCAATGAAACCGCCCAGGCAGATGACAGCCAGCTTTGACGAGGAAGAAGGAGTCACCATCGACACTTCGTCTTATAGATACCTTCTTCAAGACATGACAGGCATGAAGACGTGTCTACTGAAGCTGAAGAGAATTCTCCAAGAGGTATGCAAGTCTCTTAAACTTCACTTCAGGCAGCAGACGCTTTCAGATGCTGGAAAAACCTAATATCACATGCACACAGGTTAAGACACATGAATGCACTGAAAGTTTTCAAAATATACTTCTTAGATTAGAAATCCTTGCACTACTGCCAACATCAGCAGCCAAGTTGAGTTACAACTTGAAAGAAAATCCTTTGAAAAGAATGTGCCTCAAGTGTACATCTAAAGAGTTTGCATGATTGATAATGACAAAACCTTCTGTACTAATCTCTAAGTTGTTAGGCTCCAACAAATGGGATTTGGCTGATATTGTAGCTGTCAATCTTTCCTGACATTTCTACAGAACTAGATAGCTTCTGCTCTTTACGCATGCATAAGAGTAACTCTATATTACGTCCATGAAAGCCCTGTGGCAGTTGTACATGTACATGTATGTGACACTTTGACATGTAGTATCAAGGATAAAAAGGCTATACCTATATATAAAGTTGATATCAAAGCCAAAAATTCGCACACTAGATATTTCTTTTGCCCTTTGCTACGTACATGTGTGATGCTAATTCCCTCTAGTGTAAAGGCATCTCTTTGATAAGGCCTTTTTAGCCAACTGAAAGGGATGAAAGAAATATATGATTATGGCCTAGCTTTAGAGTAGACAATTCCGGGTTTGATACCCATACTTATATATTAGGTTGACATTTTACTGTAGTATTGGGAACTTGATAGGTACCCTTGATTCATACTCAATTTCCTATATTGCACATAAGAGACATTGAAAGATTTAGAGTCTAGACTAGACATGCCTTGCATTTTGAATTCACACCAGCCATTTCATCCATTGCCTCAATTTGAGGGCTAAGTTACTCCTACTTAAACAAAAAAAAGTGTATTTACAAACTTGTAACCATCCCGCTTAAAAGCTGGAACTCTCTAATAACAAATGTTGTAAATTTTGGCTACTTACCATAACCTTACATATTTCCAATTAATTGAACAGCATATAGTTCCTGAATTGAAATTAAGGTATACAAATTTGGTAGCTGTTTATACATGTGGAGTTTGACACTTAGTCTTGTATTTCAGCATAATGGTCATTACATTTGTACATGTAGATGTGTCAAATGTCCTTTTAAGTTTATTCCCATTATCAAAGTATTACATCTATTTAAAAAGTTCATTGTTGTGTTTTATTAAAGAAAACTAAAGTTTTTTTGTACTAACATCAGAACTTTTTTTCTGACAGGTGGAAACATCCTCACCATTTGAGCAGACTCCAGCTGGAAAGGTAGGACAGATGACTGATTGGGTACTTGTTATGATGAAACTAAAAGTTACATAGTAAACTTTGTGTTTCTTGTTCACTATCCTTTTGGCCTAGGTGACTTTGATTCAAATCAAGGATAGTCCTTGTTCAGATAAAAGAACTCCACTACTGAATTTTGAGATGTTCAGCATATAAAAGCATTTCAGGCACGCACTGTTTAGAGGAGAAGTGTTGACTTTGAAGTTCTTCTTTTTCTTGTCACTCAGGGATTTGCAGACAAGAATCAATTGATGTCGGCAATGTTAGATGGAGCTGTGGGAGAGGTAGAAGGAAAGGACATGAAAAAGGTTTGTGTTCTTTCAAAAAGACGTCTTTGGTTTTTAGTTGCCTTGAGAACATCTACATGTATAGTAGCTTTTAGGTGTGTTTTAAGGTTGATGGGGATGGTGTTCTGCTACATGAAAATGCTGGCAGCTGAACTTTTGAAAAAAAGCAGAAAGATGCCAGCCTTAAACAATGTGATGAAGACTTTTTTTGTGTAGTGACCTGAAACATTTCTTTTCAGCTTAATACACATTCAAGTAGTATGTACTTTTAGAGCAATGTGAAAGTTTCACATTTTTCTCGCTGTTTTACTGTTATTGTACATAACAACCACAAGTACTAAATTAAAGATATTTTTTGCTTTTGGTCCAGGAGAATGAAGACCTGAGAAAGGAGCTTGGTCAGTTGAGACAACAGCTGACTGAGAAGGATCGTACCATTTCTCTACTCCAGACGCAAATGGTAAGTTTCACATCACAGCATCTTGGTTTCAAAAAGCTGCCGGCTTTGTATTTCTAATAATTGAAAGTATCGAGTCAAATCACAAAACTGATCTTTTGTTGTTGTTTTTCTGCAGGAAAAGTACATCGATGCGAGAGACGGCCATGTCGCTAAAAGTGGAAAATCAGTCGCAACACAGACAGAACCACAATCAAAGGTACCTGTATCTAGTTTGTAGCTACCTGTAGTAGTATGTAGCAATGCTAATGCAGGAGCCATGACCATAAAAGAATTATGATAGCATCTTTGATCTCTTTCTTGTTGAATATTGAAGGAATATATAGTGGTTTTCATATCAAACATTTCGCTATTAAGATTTTATAATCATTTACAATAGTTGTGAAAATTTAAAAAAAGGCTTGCAAAGAGCATGCATATATATATAAAACCCAAAACCACATAAAACCATGACAGGTTGGGCATGAATGTCCAATAAAAAATGCAGTTGTTATTAATATTAATACAGTAATCAGTAATTGCCAGTCTTGACTTTGACTGCAAGAACTGTTGATAAGAAAATCAACAAAATAATGACTCTTCTTCATTTTTACATTTTATACTGAAGTTCATATACATGTAGGTTCCTTTATTGTTTCTTAGAAATAAGGCAATCCTTCTGTTTCTAAATCATGTTTCTTTTTACTTGTTGTGTAACATTACTGTTCTATTTCCATGCTTGTATTTCTCCCTAACAGGTCTGTATAGAGTCTGAGCAGAAGAGCTTAATACATTGTACATGTTGCTGCTCTTCACAATCTTCTGTCTGCATACTGTCTCCTTTTACTTCCTCTTCTTCCATTAACGTGCACAGTGTACGAAATACTTTTTTGAGCCAGGTTGCTCAGTGGCAACCTAGGATGAAAGCTAGGTTGCCCATCAAAATTCCAGGTTGCCCCAAATTTTAACTCTTCTACATTATGATTAACTTTGTTAGAATGCAATGCGAATTTATACGTTTCTGACACAGAGTTGTTTCCCCTTACCTGAAGTGATGAACTCTTCCATGGGAACTTCTCAATAAACAGTTCCCAATGGAAGAAAGGGTCATCCTTACCACAAAATTTAGGTAGTGCACTGAGCTACCTGGGTGTAGAAATTGGTTGCACCAAGCAAAATATGGTTGCACGGTGCAACTGGGCAACCTAGTATTTCGTACGCTGGTGCAGATCATGCATCATCATCATCCCTTCTAAGAAATGTGCCTCTCTCCACAGCGTTTCCCTTGGAGTAGACCATCCCCGTTAAGCAGATCTCAATCCATGCGAGAACCCAGCCGTGAGTTCTCTTGCAATACTAACCGTTCATTAGGTGCACTCTTTGGTTGCAAGGTTTTTTTTCTCGTTTCTTTTTCCCTCTCTTTTTTTTCTCCCAACAGAGATTTTTACACACGAGATTCTGCTGTCTCAGTGAATTGTCCTAAATGTGCATGCATGGCTTTTGTCTTCAATCTGTGCTTAACATTTTGTGATTGACATCATTTTTGTTCTGTTCTTTTTCATTCTTTCAGTGTCTGAAATTTCTGTTTAATACGCTAGTTTACTTGTAAGAGTAAAATCCAACTTCCAAGCAATATATGTATAAGGTACATGTACAATGTACATGTATATGTGTACAAGGCACACATGTGTACCCCACCCACTCACATTGGTTACTGGTTATAAATTTACTTGTAATGAATAAAATGCTCTGAATCTCTTCATCAATTCATTTCTAACTTGGGATCAAATTGATACTGCTTGTTCTACTTACTTTTGCCCTTTGTTTGTGGTTTTGACTCAATGCCTTACTTTATTCTAAACTAATGTAACTGTGTCTTGATATTAAGTTGAAATTTGGAAGTGTCCTAATAAGTTACTTCCTTAATGTGTCATTTAGTATTTCCTAATTCTATACCCAGTTTCAATTGGTAAAGGTAAAAAAAAATTCCGACAACATTCTCTGTCTAAGTTCAGATGCAAGGTTACACTGTGATGATAGCAGTGTGATCAAAGTCATTTATTAATGTTCCTGATGATTACTAATAGGCTTGTTTGATAGAAATGATATGTTTCTTCAGTACCTGCTGTGCATTTTCCATTCACATGCAAAGCAAACACTCTACCCACTAAGCTATTGCACTGGTTGGAAAGGATGCCTCCGTGCGCTAAATTTGTATGGATCACAGAAGAAGTCAGAACGGGCATCTTAACTACTACAATTTATAAAATACAATGATCAGTACGGAAAAGTATACCAAAATTTGTGTAACATTACAATCATTATATTGCATAATCTGAGGTAGATTTTATTGTTAGTCATGGCTTGGTAGGTATTACATTACCTTATGATGGAAGTCAATGTATAAACATTTGTTTCACAAGTCATGTCATTACGTATCACATAATCAAAGTTGACCTTAGGTTAATGATTACATAAGAGCACAATTGACCTTAGAGTAATTATTGATTTGTTTTTTGTCAGTTTAATTGGACTGAAATACACACTCAGGTTCAATTAGGACCCCTTCCAATCTGGGGCAATGAGTTCTAAGAACTAGCTAATGATGTATGGAGAATTTTTCATAGACCTTGACCTTTAATTTCTCATGGACCTGGAAGTTACATCTTGTATCACGTCATCTAAAAGCTTGTTGTTTGAAGAAGAACATATACATCACTTAGTTAAATGGCTCGTGTATTTAAAAGTTTTGTATCTTCATATTGCTTTACATAAACCTGCCATGCTTGTTGTTTGTTTTTTAAGTTGAATGTGGCTGTTTGAATCCTTTGTGAGTGGATTTTTCTTTGGCCCTTTAAGCTGTTACACCAGGGAGAAAAAGGAGGTATAGGAGGCAAAAGAACGGCCAAAAGTTGGAATCCGATACCCAGGGTAGGGACATGTGATTGGGAATGCAGCATGCCCCATACTCTTTCACATTCCAACAAAGTGTAAACTTGCTCATAGATTTCTAATGCTTGTCTAGATTTGCAAGCCAGTGGTTGGTATAACAGGATTATACTGAATCTGAAATGAAAAATGTGTGAACTCCCTTCCTTTCCTTTCAGATCAATATGTGCAAATCCAAAAAGATGTGGCTGTCAAAGCATGCATCCTTACATACATGTACTAGTATACAATGCCATGTAAAAGAATGCATCCTGACATATCATACATCTTTCCTGTGTGTGAATCTAAACCTATTAAGGTTTGAAATTCCTTCCATCACAGCTTCTCTTCTGTTGTAGACCTGTCACAATGATGCTGGTTTCCTTTGCAGCCTATGCTGTAGGTGTTTGTAGGAATACATCATACATGTACATTTGTACATAGTGTTGGGTGTAGTTTAACCCATTCAAGACCAATGTAGCAAAGACTAAAACCTGAAGGTACATACATTGTAAAATGAAAGGTAAGCATAAACATACATAAATCTCAGCCATGTTAACAAATATTTGATAAACCTCTTTACTATCTAATGAACATTTGAAATACCTATTACCCTTAGGAACGCAGTCGAACCAGACTGTTCTCTCTGCCCAACGAAGATCCGAAAGAAGATCGGCCCAGAAGTCTCAGGTATTTGAACCCTTCAAAAATATTTATTACCTCTCAGTTTTCTGACTCCAAATCATTATGTTCCTATGATAGAAATGCGCTTTGTTTTATTTTGTAGGTTCTGGAAATGATTTTTTCATATTCACTACAATATTGATACATAGTCCATATATTATAATAGTTATTCTTATTGCAGGTTATTTTGGACCCTATTGAGGAGTTATATGAGTGAGGACCATATTTATTTGATATGGTGACGGTTGATCGATGTTTGGGTTTTTTATGTATCGGTACTAACTTCTGAAAAAATGTTGCATCTACAATATATTTGGAATCACATAATGTATGGTAACACAATGTACAATTTATGTGCTACAAACATGTTATAATAGACTTTTTTCAAATATTTGATTTTCCTTTCTAGTGTAAGACTTGCTTGTGTTTGGGTCATAAGGTAAAATCTTGGTGAAAATAAGTACAGTGAAGTACTTCTAGACTTTATCATGATCTATGATGTAAATATTCTATTTCTTTATAGCCTAAACCTTCTGGTGTCTGATGAAGGGGAAGAAGACAGGGGAGACATTCATCATTCATCATCAAGTCAACAGCATCTAAGTGATACAGAGCAGACGGTGGATATTCTTTCAGTTCAGCATTCAGATGTAAGCACCCACGACACAGCAGGATCACAGGACAAGGCCACTGATGACATGGACAAGCATGAGGCACAGGCTGATGAAAAACATGACTTTCAGTCCCTTACTGCTGAAGATTATAACAAAATCAGTGAAAGTATTGCCCCACAGCCAGCCCATATTGAAAATGATTTTAGCATTAAGGTTAAAGATGTAACAGTATTTGGAAATCAGGTACCATTAGGAAGTACAGGTGACAATTCTGTGGCAATGTTGTCTCTCCATGGTGCTGAAGTGACAGCCGTTGAGCCAGTGACAACCCATGATGATAAAATGCAGATGGCAAAGGAAGATATGATGTCACGTGAAGATCAAGAAAGACAAGAAGCCCGCAATACAACAGAGAGCACCAAGGACAGCTGTATCTCCCCTGTCCTCGGTGCTGAAGACACAGATGATACTGCAGCAAAAGAAGATGAAGTCCTTTCTCCAAGGGACACCAAAGAGATGGAAAGAAACAAGCCTCAGAAGCATCAGCAACAGTGTGAGTATACAACTAGTACCACAGACACCAGCACAGAACAGTCTGTCCCTGGCTCAAGTGCTGAAGCTTTGACCAGTTCTGAGCTTGAAGTCCTGCCTCAGTCTCCAATGCAAGAGATTGAAGACGCCACTCCTCTCAATACAACCTTCTCCATTGAGAAAGATGATGATTCGACATGTGAAGGTCTAACAGCTCCAGATGTTGCTCAGAAAATTACTCAGGTAGAAGGGAAAGTAAAGGGAGGTGCACAGAAGATCACTGCATGCACAGAAGCCCCAAGTGAATCAGAAAAGAAGAAAAACAAGAAACCAGTGGCAGCAACTTCCAGAGGCATGCGTCCACCACTGCAAGGGCAAAGGCAAGAAAATGTCCTTCCAGAAGGTGGTGAATCGTCCCAGCAGAAGAATGGTGGTGTAGACCAAGGGTTGGAGACAATAAGAGAGAGGAGCTTGAGCTTCGCAGGATTCAGGAGACCAGCTTCACAACACGGCAGTGTGTCATATGCAGATGTCCTCACTACAGGCACACCAGGAGGTGCACAACCCCTCAGAGAGAGGTCACAAAGTTTTGCTGCATTGAAAGGAATGCAAGGGCGAAGGGGCATCCCTATGTACCAGAAGGGTAAGGAGAGGGCAACGGCGGAAGGCGTTATGGGAAGAAGTCAAAGTTACCATGGCCTCCAGGAACAAGGGAGAAGCGGAATTCCCTCCATGAAGAAAAGCACATCCGTAGATGTGAATACTGATGGGGCTTTAGCAAAAGGAAAGAGTCAGAGCTTGGCAGCATTGAAGTTCAAGGGGCAGAGAGAAAGCAGAATGCCTCTACCTTCACAGGGTAGAGGTGGGCAAAGGTTCACAGGTCAGGCAAGGGAATCCAGCATCCCAGAGATGAGGGGGCGAAGTTTCACCTTCCCAAAGTACAAGAATACTAAGGAGATTACAGAGAAACAGAGCAAAAAGGAAGCACAACACCCATCAGCACAAGCAGCAGGAACCATTTGCCAGTCAGGTGATGCAGCTCCCTCTGCTCCAAGAGGAGGAACTGCAGCGCGCGAGTCCAAATTGCCCGCGGGCACAGAACAGAATGCTCCTACACCAAAAGGAAGAAGCATGGGCCGAATTCCTGTGTTTGGGAAATGGTACAAACGGTAGATGATCTGGATGTTTGTAACTGTAGACATTTTTGTCCTCTAACAGCTGTAGAGTACTCAGTAGATGTTGGGGTAATAAAATTGGTTTATTGCAAAGCTAATAAATACAGTTTCATGCATGCATGCATGTAAATGTATAAATTGTTACTGTTGTTTTGTAAGTAGACCATTGATTCCACTAACTGGATTCTACAGTTTTGCTTCAATCCCATGCCTCTGGATTATTGTATAAGCCTAAATCCAGTTAGATTTATATTGTTGCCAATTAAACCAAATAAATGAGAAAATCATGTGAAAACAACAGGATCAGTGACAGGGAATTTTATGGAAGAAGTTATGTAATTGCTGGTAGGATGTCAGTTAAGTATATAGTATTAGGAAGTGTGGTATAATGTCTTACAAATGATCCTTTCTGTGATCTGGTGTACTTTTGGGTACTACTGTACACAATTATAACGATGGTGAAAGTCAGACGTTTAATATGTCCCTTGTACTTTGAGTATGAGGTAACTTGATTACATTTTAACATGTGGAAAATTAAATTTTATGCACCGAGAATATTTAAAACAACCTTTGCAACCTAAAATTGCAACATAAAAAAGAATGTTGAGGCATATTTAAATATCTACTGGTAATTATGAAATGTAGCAAGCTTAACGTTATATAAAGAGTAGCTTGATAAATTTGCTGCATGTGCAATAACTACAATCATTATGTAACACTTGTTGTGCTTTACATGAGTGCTTATTGCAGTAATCTATTGAGTCAGGTAATTGTGGTGTAGGATAGATGTGCTTATATTGTATATGAAATATGTTGCATGTCAAAAATCTCAAAAAATACTCTGTTCTATAAGGTATTTGGTTTCACGTTGACTGAACACATAGTAGGTCATATTCATTACTTTTAGGTCACACCAATTTAATCATAAGCTGTTAGTTGAGAAGAGGCACAAATTTTTTCATGTTAAAGAACCCACCACAATTATCTGTAGCTTTTGCCTTAAGTCATATTCCCACATGTTGACATATTGTGTATATTATTATTATTATTATAGTGTTATAAATTGACATCAGGGCTAGTTAAACCAGATAAATTATGTTTATTTTTGGATAGTAACAGAAAGCTTCTCTAATTATGACAGGTGAAATGTAATATGAATTATTTACTCTTAAATGTGCAGTGTGGAAAAGACAGATGCTGCATGCTCTTAACTGTATGTTGTAACAAATATAAACTGTAAGGTGTTTGATGATATATATATAGAATGTTGCACTATTTATGGTACAAATAAGGCTAATTATGCAAGCAAAGGATGGTCTATTCAACTTTTGTTCCGAATTCAGTTGCCAAATTTAGAATATGCAAAGCTACATGTATGTGAAACAGTCAACACCATTATTGGGTGAAAGAGAATTCTGTGGCTTTTTAAAATACTTTTTAAAGGTACTACATGTAAGATATTCAGGCATTGTTCAAAGCCAATTTTCTAATACTTTCTAGGCATTAGAAAATTGAATCAACCACATTGCATTGCATGATATTCAAGGAGTAAATGCTAGTATGCAATGTTGTTGTATTATACACAGGTTTTCCAGCCGCATTCGGCTATCACATATTTTTGGGTACCACCAAAAATTAGGAAACCTTGGTGCACGTTGTTTCTGTGCTGTTTGCAAATTTAAAAGTATGACATAATTTTAATGAGCTGAAAAGTGACTTAATATAATCAACATAAATATTTCATTACCCAAAATATTTTCAGGTTTGCTGGAAAAATCCTACATTAAGTACCTTTCAGGTAGAAAAATCCTATTGTCGTTACGTAAGAGTTCCCTATATGCGATGAGCTTGTAATTTTAGGTTACTGACATAATGATGTGGCAGTATAGCTTTAGTATCATTAAAGAAAGTTATATGCCTTTAAGTCATTAATATTTGCATAGACTAAAATCAGCTTGCGTCAATGCAGATTATTCAAATGACTGTGTACACTGCTAACAGGTGAATTAAAAAGTTACTATGTTGTCCAAAAGGGTTAATGATGATAGCATCACATTTAACATTATTTTGTACAAAAAAATATGTTGCTAAAAAGTCTCAAAGAAAATTCTATTTAACTCTGCTTCTAGATGTTGCAAGGATTTTACTATCGCCAGTGTTTTAGTGTACAATCATGTGTTATGATTCGTTTAATGTGGAAATACTGGTTTGAATGGAAACATATGCAATTTTATTGTTCATTTTAAAAATAGCCCATCATTATGTAGTTGTGTAGCTGTCCTACCCAAATGTGAGGGAGCCATGCATATTACTGAGATACAACCACAGTTGTTCTAACTCGCTGGAAATGAAAAAAAAGACCTTTTGCTGTGGGCTCGCAGATTTTTCATTGTAAGAATTAAAAATTTTGCAGTGAAATCAATTTTTTAAAAAAGCTTTGGAAAATAAATGTATTGTTTCCAACATCTGTGGTAGTTTCACTATAGAAGTAAAATGTGCACCTGTAAGGCATAGAACTGCATAGTTTCTGCAAACAGCAAGAATTACATTGTAATTCCATACCAAACGGAAAGTGAGGTAGTAGTCTTTTAATCTGTATTCCTCGACTGTGACTTTCTTTGCTTGGGAATTAAATGCGTCTTTTTTGTAGATTCACTGGATGGTGTTCAGCACCAAGGACTGGTCTGTCAAAGTTTGATTGATAATACAGGGGATTTTGGGAATTCTACAAGTCATAGAAAAACACGTCCAAATTCTGTAACATAGTACAGCTGGCATGCATTATGTTGTGCCATGTGCTGTGAATGTGTACCTGACATGTACTACTGCTCTGAGTACTTCTGAATAAAAGACTTAATTTAACGGAGAAGCGTCTGCCAAGCTGTTCACTGATGCTGAAAATGAGACTTGACATTTCTTCACTTGACTTGATGTAGTTGCGCTTACAGCTACTAACGAAGCACTAATTGCTTAATGCCCGAACGAGCATTAGTGTAATTTATATGAACAGCTCTGTATGGCTGGAAAACTAAAGGTATCTTTGAAGA
Source organism: Branchiostoma floridae x Branchiostoma japonicum (assembly GCA_013266295.2). Taxonomy (NCBI): domain Eukaryota; kingdom Metazoa; phylum Chordata; class Leptocardii; order Amphioxiformes; family Branchiostomatidae; genus Branchiostoma; species Branchiostoma floridae x Branchiostoma japonicum. The sequence continues at coordinate 3,895,818 of CM023837.1, read as the reverse complement.
CAAAAGTAGCTTCTTAAAGCTTTGATATTTCTTTGATTTTACAGAATGAAAGTCTAAGTAAGCCTTGTCTAATACTTTGATACCATAAATTCGTTTACTATCTAAGTGTACATCATATAACATAATTATATAAAGCTTAGGAAAAAGCAACAGAATGTCTACAACTATATATACATGTGTATATGTGTGGAATGTAGTAAAGTTATGAGGTTACCTCTTCATTTGCTTGTGCACAATTATAGACTGTGCTCTCAAATCTTTGATTCTAAGCACTCTTAATATTGCCTTAACTTATTATGATAGAAAGGACTGCAGTTACATTTAGCAGCAACTCGAGTAAATGCAACACATTGTTAATCTTTTGGGGAGTAGGATTTACATTATATGGTTATTAAGGTTATAAATTAGTTGGATTCGCAGTTACAGCATGTAGCTTTGAATAGAAGCCTCATCAAGAGTCTGACACTGACTGATACAAATTTGAAAGGCACTTCAGCTCTATCTCATTTCATGTTGTATCACTTGCCAAACAGGCCGCCAGACTTGGATTTTTTACTAGCAGTACTCTTGTATCCCTTTTTGCTGCTGTCCAGCCAAGAGGGTAGCTTCCTTTTAGTTCCCTGTGAGTCTGCCGGCTGGGATGGGGAGTGTGTACACTGGGAGGTGCTGGGAAAGCTACTGCTGGCTCGGGGACTCGCAGCATACTGAGACAGGAACTGGGAAGGCTGTACATTTGACTGGAAATAACATGAAATGGAGTAAGTCTATTTAATTCAGCACCAAGGACAGGGATAGATTTTGAAAAACAACAACAACATGGAATCAATATCATTTACCACAAGGGACAGAGGTGCCTTGGAAACAATGTTGTATGACTCTCTATTAGAGATGACATGTACTGGAAACAACATAGTATGAATGTAATTCAGCACCAGGGAAAGATGCTGCAATTTGAACTACTGTCTATATATGACCTTCCAAAAGTTGTAATATAACAATAATATACAAAGTAATAGACTATACACATCAAAGGGGTGTCATGTTGCAAGCAAACATAGACCTTTTCATGGATCCCATTGCATGCTGGGAGAGCACAGAGATTGCTAACTGTGGGTAGCACAGTTAGCAATCATAACCATGAAAACAGAGATTAGACCAGACACAGTACAATAATTATTATTAAGCTGTATGTGCACTCATGGTACTGATGTTATTTGCCGCCTGAGATACCCATAGTGCCCTGTGTCTCCCAGCATGCAACGATATCTAAAATGTCTATGAAGACAAAATTTCAAGTACCAAGTTGACATCTGTGCCGGTGTCCTCTGGCACTGCCATCCCAAACTGAAGCTGCAGGCTGGCAATGACCATCTTGATGTGACCATAGTCTATATGGTTTGGCAGGACTTCTTTGATGGCTGACAGACGGCTAATATCTGGTGATGGCATAAGGAAAATTTCAGCATTAATGGTAACCTACTATTCAAAGGTAAAAAAGGGGGCAATATATCCTTTTCAATGCCGTAAAGGCAGGGTTGTTAATCTGCTGTGTTTTGGGCATGGTATTAGAAGGTAGAGCCCATCTCTCTCCTTCTACAATGTGCACCCTTGTACTTCCCCAAGCAAAGTCTAGTACCTATTTACACCTAGGCAAAGTGAAGAAAGTCCTGTAAATCACACAACATACAGCCAGGAACTGAAGCCAAGACCTTTAAATCCCATGTCCACTAGCCTAACCGCAAGGCCATTGACTCCAAAAAGGGTATAACAACCTCCAAAATCTTTCAAAGTCTTCAGACTGGACAGTCATTCATTCAGGCTGAAAATCACAAAGTTAGCAAGGCTTAGAAATACCCTACCTTCTTTTGACCTTTTCCTAAAGACTCCTTTACTAGATGGATATTGAATAGTTCACTTCAAGAGTTATAACCATGACATCCTCTTGACACCCTCAATAACAGTTATGTAAGCAGTACAAAGGCAAGAAACATCAGTAAGTGGCTACTGACGTCACCGCAGTGACAAAAACAGGAAGGATGCCCTACTCCAATTATCTACGGATGGCAAGATGATTACATGTGATTATTATCTATAATTGCTTTTACTGGGGCTAACACGGTGAGTGATTGTGAATGCAGCCTCTCCATACAGCTGTCAGCGCTTATATATTCTCTTCAAAGCCTTGCGTTGTCATGCAATTCGGCCCCTTATTACTCCAGACCTTAAATCGGTTGTGGGTTGGGAGCAGTTGGCCCAGTATTAGGCCATGCCTCTATCTTTCCTTTTACTGGCATTGAGCCATTTAACTAGCGTGGTAGGTTGTTGGGAAAATCCTTTTTGAGAATGATTGGCATGTTTTGTAACACATGAATTACGTAAATGGCCATTACATAACATTAAATAATTCATATATATATATCAAGTGGCGTGACTAAAGGTCTGTGACTAATACTGTTATATTTGTGTTATGCAATATTGGCTAAAGGCCAATTTTTGTGAAGTTATGTAAAAGGTACACTAAAGTAAAGTTCATGTATTGAGGCTTTGTCTAGAAGTATGGTATTAGAAGTTAGAGCCCAATCTTCTTCTTCAACTGCCTTTTACCTCCCCAGCCTAAGTTAGGTAGTACCCATTTACAATGGACCTGGGTGGCGTGAGGAATGGTACATGTAGGTAAAGTCTAGCCAGGACAACACCTAGCCAGGAATAAATTCAGTGACCTCTTGATCCTTTATCAGCTAGCCTAGCCACTTGGCTATCTGTCTGTCAAACAAAATTGCAGTAAAAGGTATGGTAATGTACTGGAGCCCTGTTCTGATGGAACTCAGATCTGACAAGAGCAGAATCCACATTTCAAACATTCATTATACTGACTTGCATATTTTTGACCCATTCCAAAAGGTCTCTGAAATAGTAATTGAAGGCAAATAGGCATCGACAGTTACGTTCTCATGAATTATTTATTCTAAGCATTTAAATATCAAGTCATGAACTTCATGCTTATAACGGTCAAGATTTGACATCTCTTTTTGACAGGTAGTTTTGATAAAAGCCATGCCTTGCCAATTTTCACAGTACTCTCCTACCCAAAATAACACTTAAGGGTTTTCCAATAACTGTTTACCATAAACCCTTCAACTTCATCATTTCAAAAACCCTAGACATGATTGCCCTTCATGCTTGCAAGGTCATTTCCAAAGCAAGGACACTTGTATATCAATTCATGGACATGTGCAAAAAATAGCACTTAGCCATATGAACTGCAAAGGCTGTAAAGAGACAACATCATACAAGGAAGTGATTTTTAAGACCAGATTTAATAAAAGTTAATGTTTTTTTATTGTCATTGTAGAGATAACAGTTTGAAAACATATGTGGTAACAAAAAACAATGATCAAAAGCATTAGTTTAAAGTTTAAAGTTTAGAAATGAAATGGCTAAAACCAAAACTAAGAACGTATGCTCTGATCAAAAATACTTTTGCCCAAGAAAAGTATGTCACCCTCCCTCTTTCAAGATCCCAGAGATCTTTGTGTGCACAGCTAAGAGCCGGGATTCTCCCACTTAATATTGAAACAGGACGATATTCTGCTACTCCTGAAGGGGATAGATTATGCTCACAGTGTGATTTAGGTGAAATAGAAAATGAGCTTCACTTCATATTTTATTGCCCTTTCTATGACAATCTTCGCCAAACACTATTTGAGAAAATGTACATAAAAGAACCCAATATCATCTGGGAAAGAGACGAAACAAAACTAAACTGGTTATTTAATGAGTGTGTTTTCGAAATTTCATCATATATTTATCAAGCTTGGAAAAAGCGTAAAACCTTCATTTATTCATAAATTTTCCCTTTGTTTTCTCTTTCCCGGATTAGTTCATATATCTAAGTTCATTTTACTTTATGTTCTTCTGAGTTGCATTTATGCATTCTTGAGTTGACACTTTTTGATTCTTATGTACCAATTATGTTATGTTCAAAGTTTGTATTGAGTTCAATTTTGTTTTTTAAGCTCAACTTTGTATTAAGTTCTTTAAGTTTATTTGTTGTTTCCAGTCTGACCTTCAGACTCGGACATGGATTTATGTTTATGTTTATATGACTTCTGTACCTTTGTTTATGTTTATGCTTATGTTCTGGTGTCTTATAAGCCTATATGGGCTGGGCGACAAAAGTCGCAAGACACGTAAATAAAAATTCATTCAAAATTCATTCATTCATTCATTCATTCATTCATTCATTCATTCATTCATTCATGCACTAAAGCACTGCATGAACAGCATACATGTCAAAACAAATAGACGTTGACAGTTATCATGTTTCACCTTATTCGTAACCTTATGGTAATCCACGACCCCTTTTGCCCCTTTTGACACACCCTCCTAACCTGAACAATTTCTCAAAGTCACTCCAATCAACTTATATAAGCCCCGTAGGTCGATTATTCACACAACTGTACAAGTCCTTTGACAGCTACCTTGGCCTTCATAGTCTATTCACGACCATTGCCAACTTGCTGCAAATTTCCAGGTATTAGCCATCGATGAGATGTTACTTCTGGCAGTGATTGGCAGTGATTTCAAGAGGTTTGGATCAAAAACAACCTTGAGATCAATAAAGCCTGCATAATGTTCAGTGTCCATGCACTGTTACTGGTTACACATCATTAGTGTTGGGGAGATTGCATTCTGCTTGGTTAGTGGCACTAAACCAAAATTAAGTGAAAACGAATTCGAATAAGATGCATGTATCTGCTGTGTTCAACTTGGAGAAGGAATAAAAACTTACCAGGAGGGCAATACCTGGATCATTGAACCCTAAATCCTTTCAACTTCCTGTCAACCAATTCTTTACAGGAGGTCTGGAGAGGTCAATGCAAGTACTCCTGGACCAGTACTCAAGGAAAATGGGCCAAAGTCGGGAAACTCCATTCAGAGAAACCCACAACATACACACAAGCATGCATGCAGGCAGGGTGCACACACACACACACACACACACACACACACACACACACACACACACACACACACACACATGGACAGAGTGAGAGAGAAAAGCCTAAAACAATAGCTTCATTGGGGTGAAGTGACTTGGAAGCATTATATTATGTGTATCATCTAAAATCTAACATTTGCACACCATCTACTGGTCCTGCTAAGAACTGCAGACATGTAAGCACACCACATTTTCCACTTTTAAAACTTTCAAAAATAAAACTGTACTGGCAACAGCCTGGAGGTGTGATAACTTTTTTACATCTTGATGCACACTTGTTAATGAACCTTCTTAAAATAAAAGAACAAGATTTACACACTAGACTACAGAAAAAAATGCAGTGCTTACCTGAGTTGATAGGTGGCTTCCTTATGGCTTTTGTAATCTCATCCATCATCTGTGATGTTACTCCAGCTGTATGTAAAAAAAAAAGAAGTTGTACAACCAAGGTGCCTTTTTAAATTACATGTTAAAATAGGAGGTCCCATAGCCTTTTTGAGGCTGAAAGAGTAGTATGTTTTTAATCTTTTGATATGGTATTGAATGGTTGTGAATGAGTATTTCCTCTCCTTTTACCATCTTTTACCTTCCCAACTGAAGGATTGTACATAACCCAAAGGTGACATTTATTTTGTCAGATGTACCACTGGAGAGACAACAAATCACACACCTTTCTCTATGTTGACTGGATAACCTGCAGAGATGGCTGTAGCCAGATGGCCTAACACTGTGGTAGCCTTGAGGTTTCTCTCTCGTGCAATCCCATCCTGAAAATTTACAATAATAAAGGAAGCTAAACATATAGTATTAGCTTCTTCATCAAGGTGGCTATTGAATGTTGTTGATAATGATAACAATAATAATAAATGGTTTATTACAAAAAAGTATCTCACGTGCAGCCAAATGTATTTAGTCTTTTACAATTTGATCTATAATTGGCACCATGCGTTTTCAAGTAGATGAAATAACATGAAAATGCAACTATAGCCAAAGCATATCACATTTTTACAAACTTACAAGTCCCAGGTTATCATTGTGGAACATAGTGTAGGAGGTCTGTACTGTCTCAGTCAGGGGCTGGCAGTTCTTGTTGGTGGCCATAGTCAAAAGATCAGCCTAGAAGAACCATGTACACAGTATGATGCATTAGTCCACAGGTTTGCAGCATAACACTATCAAACTAAATGCATTGTTTTCCTAATAAATGACACAGTGCTTTAGAAAATCAAATTCAATGAAGTATAGAAAATGTATGACTATGTATAACTTGGCTGCTTAAGAATAAATAATCACTATGAACTCACCAACTCTTAAGTACAAAACAGGTGTGTAACACAATTTGGCATGTTGATCAAGATAAGATACTAGAAGTTCCTCTAACCTGTGTGTTTTGTGAGGGAAAGTTGTCTGTGTTCAGCTCACTGTGTTGTCCACAGAAGACCTGGATGGCTGGGAGCATCTTTGGTCCGACCCTCTGAGCACACACGTCAGATATCCCATCCATGTTCAGGAGGCTGGCCATGGACTTCGGTCTGTCAATTAAAAATTCATAATCATATCAACTTCTTTCAGTCCAAATTATGTATCATATTCAAAAACTTATACTTTGACATATTGCCCTGTCCTTGGTGCTGAATGTACATTAATGTAGATTATCCATCTAGTGATTTTACACTGGTCCTGTCCCTGGTGCTGAATGTACATTCACACTGATAATTCCCCTAGTGACTGGACACTGGCCCTGTCCCTGGTGCTGAATGTACATTCATGTAGATTATCCATCTAGTGATTTTACACTGGTCCTATCCCTGGTGCTGAATGTACATGCACACTGATTATTCCCCTAGTTACTGGACACTGGCCCTGTCCCTGGTGCTGAATGTACATGCACACTGATTATTCCCCTAGTGACTGGACACTGGCCCTGTCCCTGAATGTACATGCACACTGATTATTCCCCTAGTGACTGGACACTGGTCCTGTCCCTGAATGTACATGCACATTGATAATTCCCCTAGTGACTGGACACTGGTCCTGTCCCTGGTGCTGAATGTACATGCACATTGATAATTCCCCTAGTGACTGGACACTGGCCCTGTCCCTGGTGCTGAATGTACATTCACACTGATTATTTCCCTAGTGACTTGACACTGGTCCTGTCCCTGGTGCTGAATGTACATTCACACTGATTATTTCCCTAGTGACTTGACACTGGTCCTGTCCCTGGTGCTGAATGTACATTCACACTGATTATTTCCCTAGTGACTTGACACTAGTCCTGTTCCTGGTGCTGAATGTACATTCACACTGATTATTCCCCTAGTGACTTCACACTGATCCTGTCCGTGGTGCTAAACTTACATGTAGCTGTTTTTGTTCCTCATGTCTAGTTAATATATAATAGGTATTTGGAGAATACCTGATCTTGGCCATGTCAGCCAATATCTTGTTGCTAGCCACATAGAAGGGAGGGGCATCCATATCGTGGGCTATCTCATTTCTCACTTGCATCAGCTTCCCATAGAGCTCACCCTGTCAAGTAGTAACATAGCATGTGTTTTCAATATCTCTAAAACCATAGGTAGAAATAGGACCATAGTGAAAAGGTATAACGAAAAGTACCAGTCATTATCTTATTTGGTTGAATGACCCAACAAGATTATTTAAGTTTTCAGAACTGAACTACATTGTAAAATCTCAGCTAGTACAGTAAAGAAACTTTTGGTACCATGTTATGTACCTGTCCCTTTAAAATTGCTTCAAAAGAAAACCACAATATTTGATTGCAACAAGAGAAAAAATGACACATAGGTCTACATTACTGTAAATTACTTCATTTTCGCAGTGTTTTAAGTCCGCAGTTGAAACAATTCTGAATTACAGCTACATGTACTATAGTGTAATACCATGGGAACACGTAGTCGCAGTTTCATGATGTTGTGGTGGAGAATAACGAAAACAAAACCACTTCAAACATTTCAAAATTGACAGTATCTGCATCATTGTGAAGAAAACAAACAAACAGACCTGTAGCTTCTCTTCTTGTGGAGACCGTGTCTTCTGTGCTGGAGGGGTGCCCGAGATGTTGACCCAGCCTGGGACAGAGCTGGCTACCCAGGAACTGGTCTGAACTGTGGGCAGGATACGCCGGACTGGGACAGAACTGGAGAGAATAGTGCAGTCACATCTCAACAACCCTTCCACAGAAAAACTAAATGTTGGAGGTTTTCATTCACATGTATAAGGAACATCCACTGGAAAAATTTCAATATTCTTCAGATAAATTAGGAAAAAAAACAAGCTGAAATACTATGTTGTATGAAATTAAACATGTTAGTTAACTAAAGATATTAGCAAATGATAAACTAAATGTGATATAAGTACCTTGCAGAAGATGGAGTTGAGGGGGCTCTTGCTGTGCTGTATGGCTTTGCTGAAGTGAATGGTAAAGATCGACTGTCCTTTTCATATGACAACAGCTCCTGTTACAAAAAATAGACAATAAAGAATTTAAAAAACACCAAAGAATTTTAAAACTTATCTTCTATTGCTACAACTTTACGGCTTACATGAATAGGACTGGAACAGTATCTTTTTCCCTGAGACAAGCTTGACTGAAGGAGAATGAGGACTAATTGGCCCAATAGGAGAAGCAAAGGTTACAAAGACTGCTCAAGAACCTTTTCTACCCCATTTAGACCAGAATTATTTGATTCACTCACATCAAGATGGACTACTACTCTTATCGATAAATGAAATTGTATTATTTGATATACCAGTGAGAGTATGTGTGAAACTCTACCTTGTTGGGTGTGATCTTGAACTCCACTGCCTTGCCGTCGGACATGAGAGCTTTGTTGAGCCAGTTGCGCCCTTTGGTTGACAACACTGTCAGCATCACTGAGAACTTCCCAAAGCCCCTGCCCGTCCCTCCTGCCTTGGTTTCAGTCAACATGTCTTCCTGCTTCAACACACGAGCTGGCAAGACAATATATTTCTTATCATATCTGTTTGTACACATCAAACCTTTACAACACAACACAACTATATGATCCTGTAAAGAAAAGAAAAAACTTAATTTTAACTTCATAAAGTTAGTAAAAACTGTTTGTTTTATTGTAAACTGTTCAGTACACATGTAGATGTACAGTGTTGTGTAACACTGATGCCAATACAAATTTTGGTACTACATGTGTTTAGTAAAAGATGCTACAGTCCTCATACAATTGACTTACCAAACGCTCTCCACCATTTTTCTGAGCGATGCCTACAAAAAGACAGAGAAGTGTAAATTTAAATAACATCTAACATATCATCATTAGACTATACAATGTAAATCTATCATCATTCTCATTTATAAAAGCATATTTTAAACAATTCTGAAATACATCATTCTAATAATTTGATTGTCATATCTTTGTGGAAAACTCTTTATCAAACTTATTACCTGCCACTGCCATATATCTTCAGTTTGTAAAACCTGTCTTGCAGCTTCTGATTGGTCTGGAAGAAAAAAAACATTTAAATTAGCTCAGTAAACAAATTAAAATAAAAGATAATTCAAATATCAAAATTTTGATTCTAAAGCATCATTTCTTTGGTTTTGACCTATAACTTAAAAATATGCCACAGATATCACAATAAATAATGAATAAGGCAAATTTGCTACAAGGAGTAGATCATACATGTACTTACAGAGCCTACAAGAAGCATAACAGGGACTCCAATGCCGAAACTTTCTCCTGTCGCCTAACAAGGGAAAAAAAAATATTACACAACTTTCTTGTGTATGTTTCATTTTATTCCTAACCAGGGCATTGCTGGGCCATCAGAAGTTTCAAATACTTCCATAGATTTCTTTTGTTCCATACCTTAACAGCATTGAGCATTAACTGTGCCTCCTTGCTGTAGTCCAACTGGCTGTCCTGGTTCATTTGAGCAGTGGTCAGTACACGAGTGGACAGTCCAGCTCTATTGGCTGCTCTTAGTCTGTAAAATGAGAGATACAAGAAACCTTAATGATTTTAAATGTAAGGATCATATGACATTGGAATAAAATGTAACACTAGTACTGTACAGCACATTTGAGTAAAAAATATCATACAGCCATGTTAAAAACAAATTAATTTTCAGGCAGAGACTATAAAATATGATTGATGACATACTTCTCAGCACAGTTGTCACAGCACTGTGCTGTCCCGCTCACACTGCTCTTGCAGTTCTTGTCAAAATGGGACAGGATCATTCTGTGGAACAGTACAAATTAAGTAACACAATGACACAGTTAACATTCAACATCTTTTACTTCTTCAAACAACGTCTCGGACGTGAAAAAAGACAAATGTGCCAATATGTGGTAAACTATGCTGTCCATAGTCTTTTCCTCATGATTTTTTGCTACAATTTGTAGAACCTGAAGATCTTCTAAATCATGTGACAGTTATCAGGCTGTGAATATGTAACAGTATTGATATCAACTCTCAGAATGTTTTCAGGGTCCCAAAAAATGCCAAAATTATAAAAACTGTGTTATCGAGGCCTTATCAAAAATGTCTTGAACACCTGGATATGATGTGAGTACATCTGTTTGAATTCATATTTCTTCTTAATGTGGAGGTCTTTGGGTACCTGGCAGAATTATGGGTCCCAGAGTTAACTGTGGAAAACAACAATTTTTATTGACTTCAGTACAGTGTGGTAAACAGACAGAAGCATGTCCTGTGTTTTCATATGGACGTACAATGTATTATGCTTTGTAAGATTCCCCCACCTTCTCCTGCACTTTGTAGTGGCCAGGTATTTCTCCATCTTACTGATCATCTGAGCCTTGTGTTGTCGGAATCTTTCATTCTGGATGTCATTCAGGAAATATCTGTGACAAAAAAGCTTAGTGTTGACAAAAACATGATCATAGTACATTATACAGTTAGCATTGCTAATGGGAGCTTATGATGTCTTTATAAGACATCATCTATGTGTCTGCCTCCATTTACATTTCAGTGAATTTTAGCTAGCTCAAGCCTATTCAGTTAAAAATCTTCTGACACTTTCAAAGAGGAAAGACCATGATATCAAAGAAGAGAATACCTACAATACATATTATTATCATGCTGATGAAACATAAAAATACAGTGTAAACTTGACCGACAATCCATGGAAATGCAAATAGGGACACCAATATGACAGTCAGCGCCTGTCTGCTTCACTTACGTGAAAAATGAAAGCTTTCTTAGTCTTCCCAGGCTAGTTCTTGGTTACCTAACCTGTTAGTGATGAAGTCTTTAGGACTGTAGAAGACATGACAGGAACTGTTCATCCCGTCTCTCCCCGCCCTCCCAATCTCCTGGTAGTACGACTCGATGTCCTTTGGTGCCCCATAGTGGATGATCCTTCTCACATCGTGCTTGTCAATGCCCATTCCAAATGCCACCGTAGCCACTATGCACTGAAACAGGGTTTAAAGAATGTTATGATTTTTACTTTCAGGTACGGAAGTATTGTTTCAGATGGATAAGCTGTGACTTTGTGTATCTGTTTGAACAGACAACGTACAGGTTGACAGTTGGTGGGCAGGGAAGATTGACAGGCAGAATGACAACTCAAAAGGTCATACTCAGATAATGAACGAGGTCAACCATGGTTTTTCTCTGGTAAATGTTACCTGTAGTTCATCTCTGATGAACCTATGGTGGACTTCCTTTCTTTTGTCATTGGAGAGGCCGGCATGGTAGATCTCACATTTCACACCCATACCTACATGTATACAAAAATACAATTAACCATTCAGCACATTCACTTATACATGTACATTGTAGGGCAATATTATTCCTAAATGAGGTCATACACACTCAAGTATATGTATGTATTTTATGATTAGAAACATGTAATTTCTATCACAAAGTTTAAAATTCAGCAATGAAAAAGAAGAAAAAAACTGAATAGGCATTGAAATCAGCCTACCCTTGAGAGACTGTCCAACATTTTCTGTTTCCTTCCTAGTTGGACAGTACACGATAGTTGGACCATCAAACTCATAGTAAAACCTGTAAGGTAAAAAACAGCAATATCTGTATCTGTATAACTGGTATAACCACCCTTTGGGGTAACACACCAGCAATACATGTATGTCTACTGTGACACTTATATGGCACTTTGTATAATACTAAATATATTTACAGTGGTATACATGCATGAGTGTAAGATGTACATGTATATCAGTGTAAGATGTATATCAACTGTATGTATATCAACTGTAAAAGTAACTGTAGCTGCATATAGTTTCTAGAAAACAGTTATTATAAGTACCTCCTTGATGTTTCTCTCATAAGGCTCTTCAGGTCATGTTGTGTGTTAGTCTTGCTGAACACTTCAAGAAATAGATTCTGCCTGTGGAAGAAAGTGTTTTCCTTTATATCGCATGTTGGATAGAAATCATAAAGTTAACATGATGATGAATGTGAACAACTAAAATATGATGCCATCGTCTGTATCTGTATCAGTATAGCCGGTATAACCGCCCTTCGGCGTAACACAGGCTTCACAGGCACGCGGTGCGGCGGCAGCTGGCTACATTACACCGAACGACCTGTTACACCTAGCCTTTAAACGTCTAACTCTAGACATTGTTTAAACCTATCTAGTGACGATGCCCCTACTGTACTTGGTGGCAGCGAGTTCCACTCTACCACAGTTCTTGGAAAAAATTAGTTTTTGAACACCTCAATCCTTGGAATAGTTTTACCTGTCAAAACTTGTCATGATGATCTGAGGGTTCCTCAGTCTCAATGATTGACAGATGTCATTCTTCACCTCGGGTGTGGCAGTGGCTGTGACTGCCATAATAGGCACCTATATATATGTGAAACAAATCAGTAGTTTCCCATTTATTCCTTCACTTGTTCGTGGTATAGTTAACCTGTGATGACATAGTGTGCTTGCCTTGCATGTGGGAGGTCACTGGTTTGATTCCCAGCCAAGTCATACGGTCCCCAAAAACATAAAAATACATACTGCTTTCTTTGCTTACATGTAACACTCAATACTTATGGGAGTATGGTAGTTGAACATGTTGTGAACCATAGTGAACTAGCCCCTTGCTGTAGGGCTAGCAGTAGCACAACTGTGTGGCCTATATGCTGTGGGAATGACTTATATTGAAAGTTCATGCCCTAGGGCTAATTGCAGGTAACAAAGACATGGGAACAATGAAAGAACGTACAAAGCGTTGTAAAAGCAGCCTTATTAATTAGCAGCCTGTCAATTCACATACAATACACACGATTTTCCATGGGAGCACTACATGAAAAAGTAATCACAATCAATCATTTTGTATCTTATCAACTCCCTGTGCCTGCTGCAATAGACTGAATGTCTCACTTTAGGTAGCATGTCCCTGATCCTCCCCAGTGTTCTGTAGGACGACCTGAAGTCATGGCCCCACTGGGAAACACAATGGGCTTCATCTATGGCAATCAGGGTGATGCCTGCAAGGAAAAAAAGGTGTCTTTGCCATTGTACAAAACAACTACAGATTCTGCCAAAACTGCAGTACAATTATTATAGTAAAAACAAAGGATTTAAGCAGCAGGACAATGTAATGGCAGGAACTAAAATCATAATATTAGATTTAAAAAATATTTTCGTACCAATTTTCTTGTCCAGGTCCTTGAGTACACTCTCCCCTGCCCCGCAAGCAGCATATTCAGGAGTGATGTACACAACACGGTATTCTCCTCTACACAAAATTCACAAGGAAACCTTCAGAAGGGTTTGTACATTCAGAAAACAACAAGCTGTCACTTAAAAATGTACTGAAACACTATAATATGATCATTATGGTATAAATTCAATGCATTTTACATTGTAAGCCACGTTGCAGGTACTGGCCTCAAGATACCAAATTATTGGAATGGGAGTTACTGTAGGAAAACTTCCAAATTTACATGTGCATAGCTTGGCAACTGGCACCTGCTTAAGGAAGAACTCCAATAGTCAATCGATAAGCTACATGTACATATGTTTATATCATACCCGGGCGGCGATACAGTGCTCCCGGCCGTGTTGTATTCTCCTGTACGACCGGGTGTATAAACTGGGCTTCCATAGAACGATTCGAACGCGTTTCGCCCCAACCGTGTGCGCTGCTTTCAAAAATTCGAATACAGGATTCGGACGTTGGAATGGATGTTTTAGCAGTTTTTTTGTTTAGGGACACCAAATTTTCGCTCATTTCGCCTTGAAAGACGTGTTTTCTAAGGTGGGTATGATATAAATAGCATACAACACGGTGTATTCCGCATCACCCTCGGTCTCGGCCCTCCTGCGAGTCGGATCGCCCTTCGGCCTTCGGGCGATCCGACTCGTGGTCGGGCCGTTACCTTGGGCAATACGGAATACACCGTGTTGTATGCTCTATATACAACACAGCTTTAATAATGTGTTTTCAATCTCAGCTCACAACAGACTATGGAGTATTTACCTCATCAGACTCCTCATGACATCTGCTGTGTTCTTCTGGGCAGACCCCAGGAAACATGCAGGGATGTTAGCTACCCTGCAAAACAACCAAGCCAAGTCAATCAATCATGAATGAATGAATGAATGAATGAATGACTGGTTTATTTGATCAACATGATCCTTAAAAAGTACATCGCAGCCAGGTAAAGTGGCTGAATTGCATACTTTTCACATCAATAGATATGGCTATTTACAAATTGACATTTGGTACAAATCATGTTCCTTTTCATATATGTAAGTCCGATGGCAAATGCTATAATTATATTGTGTGAAGTCTAAGGAAATGAATACACAAGATGCACGGATCAGTTTATTCACTTTTGACCTAATTGTTTAAAAACACATTACAGTGCATGACTGTATACTTTGCTTTTCCAACTGAGATTTTATGCTCACATCATTACCTAGTCCTATGAGGCATGAATGTATATAAGGTCTTTCATCATCATAAGATTTTATTCTGGGTACTAAACTTATTATAACCACAAGAAACCCAGTTCATGATCAAATTAGTGACATACTTTAGCCCCAGGACTTGATCCTCCATGAGAGAGATAAGGGGAGAGATGACCACAGTGGTGCCACCAGTGTACACAGATGGGAACTGGTAACACAGGCTCTTTCCATAGCCTGGGTGATAGAGGGAGGAATGACCAGTGACAATCTACAAATCAATCAAGACTACACCTAAAAGTATATTTTCCACTTAAAATTAAGAAAAACATTCTCACTTTATTTCTTATCAATTAAAACAAATTGCTTATTATATTTTAGCACACAATATTCACCCGTTGCCATGATACAGCAATTGTCTCTTCTTTCCTTCAGTATAGAGCGGACAATTTTCCATTGCATTCTGAAATTTAAAAACAAACATAATCATACAAATAAAACATAATCATACAAATAATCAAACTACAAGTAAACCAACTGCTAGGACTATTTGATACTGTATTACACAGTTAACGCCACATTACAACAAGAACATCCCAACAAACTTATCAAAAATCATTGTCAAATAATAACTTAGTATGATCTTTACTTAGTGGGCTGCTACAAATAACATTAAAACAGGTACAAAAATGTACTTCTACATTTGTACTTACGGTCTGAAGTGAGCATGGCCAAAGTATTTCTTCAGTGCATCAATTGTGTCTTTGTCTGGTGGTGGGATGGAGGGATCTGTAGAAACAAAATTGGAAAGAAGTACATGTTACAGTTAAATATTGAGACATCAAGGAAAGATTTGTGGTAAAATTTAAGTGAAATCTACAACAGGGTAGGTGTAAGCAGTGTGGGGAGGGGGGGTGATGTAACATCCAGCCCAGCTCCAGTGTCCCAAGTGCCTCCATTTGGGCCTCCAAGGCATCTGATATGAAACCAGCATAATATCAGAGTTTTGGAGATTTCTATCCTCAGCTGCTACACATCCTCAGTCCAGAAAAAGTTGTTGACCTCCACTTTAGAAACAATGCTAAACCACTTAAGTGAGTTAATTGTTGCCATCCTGAAGGAGTCGTTGACCCCTTCCTATAGGAGTCAAGCTACATGTAGGGAACCAGGATGTACAGATTTTTAAGTGGAGCTGTGTGGGGAAATACGTGGCCCAGGTTTCTTTGCACATTGGACATTGGACAAGCAGGATCAACTCCTGACACATTACCCAACCTGACCAGTCCAGTAGAGATGGACCTTTGGCTGTCCCTGACATGGCTGTTCCGTGTACTGCTCATCCTCCCTGTTTCTGCCGTAAATGATGACAACCCTGATGTAAACAATGAAGATGTAAACAACTCTGATGGAAACAACGGTGATGTGATAAACAACTCTGACATAACCAGCCCCAGGGTGACCCGGCATGACCCAGCAGTCTGTAGGGAGTTGGGCTTCAGCAGTACACTACTCTGCAGCACCTGTGAGAAGCTGCAGCTGTTTGGCCTCTCACAGCTGCAGCAGGACTGCAGACTGTGTTGCCAGGAGGAGGATGAGTTGGTTTCCCCTGGCGGTTTCCGAGCGGTACTGCAGCTGTGTTTCCAGTGAAAGCTGAAACATCTCCCGGAGCTCAGAGCCTTCCTCCGCGGCCCAGCAGCAGACCTGCCCGGGCTGGAGATCCGGGATGTTCGGGGCGCCGACGCCACGATCTTCTTGCTGGATGTCAGCGGGAACGTGTACCGGGAGTATCCCATCAGCCATTGGACCACAGAGGACATCGAGACCTTCCTATGGGACATTCTTGCCTAGATTTGTATAACATCTATAATCTGAACAAAATAAGTAAAGTAGTCAGCTACGAGTACAGGCAGTCATGTTCTAACCTTGTATAGTTGCTTTCTGTGAGGTTGTGTTGAATGGACTTAACAGTTTTCTAGCAGAGACCTTGAGTACAGCTTATCTGGATGACTTTCCTGTCTGACCCATGGATGACGATAGTGCAGAAAACCTGGCCTCGGGGCTGCTCTGTCTGATGGGTACACACACTGGGCCTCTGGACAGATTCATTGAGTTTCATCTTCTCTGCTATAGACAGATGTTCCTTTGTCATTTCCCAGGATACTTTATTATAGAAAAATATGTTCTCCTTTCCAGCCATAACCTTTAGTGTGATGATCGATGAAACCAGGAGCCAGTAGTCCTTATGTGGCTGTATGATGTACAAATGTACTTAACTGACCCTTACACTCGCATCATTATTGGGTGGATTTATGTATTGTCAACACTGTGGAAGTGCCAATATAGATACTGTAGAGGACAGCATGTTTGTTAAGATGATGTAGCTACCTGTTACTCAGAATAGCCCTTAAGTAAGAAATCCATTTCACATGTAAGTAACAGGCATGGTTGTCTATTAGTAAGCATTTGTCATTGTGTTAGCTTCATACAGAATCATAAGAATCATGCAATTTTATGCAGATATAATACAAAGTTTAACAATATACATGTATGTATAGAAAGCAATATTTACTGAGAGAAGGCTAAATTCTATTCTTACCATGCTCGTCTTCCTCTTCAAGGTCCTCTATGTCTGTTTCATCCTCATCACCATCATCAACAGTGATGACACCATCCCCTCCTCCAGTACACATGGCATCTATCTCCTGTCACATAACCAGGAAGTAATGATAATCAGTTTATCATCTTAGCCAATGATGTACCAGACAGTTAAAGAGAAAGTAATTTTTTGTCATTTTTATATAATGAGAAACATATTTGTGTGGGATGATCAGGAATGACGTAGTTTAGTTGATTAGGAAGCAAACCTCCAAGGCCTGGGTGTCAAAATCATCACCAAAGTCATCATCAAAGTCATCCTCCAGCTCCGTGAATGAAGTTGTGATGGCCTCTGCTTCAGCTTTCTCTTCAGGTGTCAGCATAAACTGTGAGGATATGACACAGGTAAGGTAAAGCAGTCATCCTCAACTGAGGTTTTCAAGATGCTTTTTCATGTAGCTAGTAGTGCAGTGTGGTTTTGCTAGGGCTCACATTTTCAGTCAAACAGACAGGGCCACCCCTACTCTCCTCAATAAGTGTGTTGGGTTCTTTTACAAATAAACGCTTGACACCTGAAACCAACATTTATAGCAGGGTATAGCTGCCACATATGCAAGGCTGACGGCTTTATGTCCCCATCTGAAATAACGAATGCTATCCCTCACAATTGTGCCCAAGTGGGGTTTGACCCTGTCTCTGACTCACTTATTTAGTATGTACGATACATGTATGACTGATACATCCTTTACAGATCATATTCGTTCATTTAAAAAATTCATTTTTCACTTCAACATATGCATGACACATAAGTAAGTGACACACAAAGGACTGTTCATGTTATACCTCATCTTCTTGATTTTGTAGCCGTTCTAGAAACAAATCTTGATCCTGGAAAGAGACAGAAACAAGCACGAGTCAAAGACTGATGATAAAGCTTTTTGTGTACTAATATTCAAGTTCACTATTAACCAATTTACACCCGGTTGGGATGAGGAAAATCAAGTTAATAATTGCCTTTTCCAAGGACACAACATTTAGCCAGGACCTCTCGGTCCTGTGTCTGCTAGCCTGAACACTCAGTCATAGACAACACAACAGGTATCTAGCAAGAACCACAACATTCACCTCTAAGTCGTCTTCATCCATGGTCATGTGCAGAGCATGTCTAGGCCGACTTGGTACATTCGCTACCGGCGACTTTGATTTGATCTTGTCACTGTCTCCTCCCTTGACGTCCCCATTGGTCGATCCACCCTCCGACAACAGTCTGTACACCCCAGCTAGAGCTGTTGTGGCCTCATCTAACAGTTTCTCACATGTTACGCCTTTTCCTTTCGGTATGGTGGCTCCACTAGATAGCAGGTTTTGAATAGCAACTGTCTGTTCGTGCACATGTTCAAGTTTGTCCATGTTGTGTTGATGGTCACAGTTATGTTGTGTAGAATATCCTGTAGAAGTATAGCAGTGTTACTGTAATCTTTAAGTTCATGTCAAGAGCTACTATTAGGCTAATATAAAAGTCTACCACAAGCCACCACAGATATAGCAGAACCTAAAAAGTTCAAGGAGGCTGTACTACAACATCTGAGACAGCAATAGCGCAGCGCACTCCCCCTGCACGTGTGGCCCCAACTGAGGGGCGTTGTGCAGTACTCTATCAAGAACAAGATCAAGACCTATAATCAAGGTAACGTTATTGCATATTTAATTTGCATCATAATTTTAAAAAAATTGCAGGAAAAAATTATGACAACTTACAAAACTTCCACATGTATTGACTCAATTAGTATACCGATTAGATATTTTTAAACATTTAAAGTGAGACAGGCGACAAGAAATAGTGAAAGTTGCAACAACCGCCCCCCCCCCTCTCCCCGGGCCCAAACTAAACTTGTACTTCCCGGCCAACCAGCTGCCTGAACAAATTGACATCTGCTATAAATGATTGATAGCACTGACCTCAACCCATCAGTCATATTTCCGCAGTCATTAATCTCTGGCAGTGATATTATTTTCCCGAAATTTTGTAAAGACATTTCCCGCCATGTAGCTTCAACCTGGGCCTCGGCGGAAAATATGAGCTGCCTAAGCTATTTAATGTTCAGTGCCTTTAAATTCTGATTCAATAGCTTTTGATTTATCTAAAGATGTTGAATACAGTACATGTTTGTCTCTTTATTGGTGGGATTAATTTAGAATTCGCAATAACTATGATCAGTTATTAGATAATGATTTTCGTAATATCTAAACAGGGATGAGAAATACTACGTTAGACAGCCATCAAAATAGTAATCTCAATATCAGACTTTTTGCTGGGACTTCGAAGGTTCACTAAATCCGTACTCACGTAAAGTTTTTCGATTTGATATATATCGAGTTTTATTTATTTCAATGACTTTTGTTTCTGCTTTATAAACCGGTATAATTCAGAAAACTTAACGTTATATACGATCAGAAAAAGGAGCATAATCATAAACATTGAAGTCTGCTACCGAGACTACTGACGAAAGCTTACAGTGCACACATCAACATGGCTGGTGCGGAGGGTTGGTCGTCAGCTCAACTCCGACAGTATTCCTTCCCGTTAGAGACAATTCCCCGTCTCTCCTGCACGGATCCTGAAGCTGACAGACTCATCAGCGAAGAGGTATGATGTTAGCATAGACTCAAGACTCAATTTTGTGCCGAAGTATTCGATCTTCTCGAGGCTTCTGTCTGTACGTTGCAGAAACCGGAAGTAAAATGCATTGTACTTTACAGTGTAATATTATACATGTTTGTTGACGTTTTGTGTATTTTGCTGCGTATAAGGTAATGTTATCTCTTCGTGTCACGACTCTTGCATGTTTATCTCTGTTTGTGATAGCGGCCGGCATAGTCTTCCCCCGTTTTGTCACGTTGCCAGGCTGTTTTTACTGTACTTCAAAACGTGCCTTCAACGTTATAACCTTTATAACGTTCAAAACATTGTAAGATGTACCTCGATATTTCATGTCTTAGGACGTAAGATGTTAAAAGAAACTTCCGAGAAAGCTCTGCCAAACGCATGATCCTATTTGAAGCCTTAAGAAGTGATTTTCCCCTTACAAATTCCCAAAGGATACACCCCTACTGCTGTAATGTTTTGTCCCAGAAAGTGTGCCAGGGCTGGTATGTATAACTAGGAAGGTTACGTCCACAGTGTCACGTACGCCATACAGATTGGAACCTACTTATGAGTGACAAAAATTCTTGGTTTATCATATAAATTATATTTGTAATCAACTTAAAGGTTTAATTAAGGAGGGTAGGGCATGGACAATTGTACAGGTCTCAGTTTTAGAGTACTTAAAATCTCAAGTTCTATAGCCTTAAGTAGTTTGGATTTTTAACAAGTAAGATAACTATATACAAGTTACACGTAGACATCGTCTTTCCATCATAAATAGCCTGGTTAATATTTATAAGGCATTTTATGGTAGCAGAATCACTGTGTTGTTGGTCTGACAACAACGTAACAGTAACGTTCTTCTTCTTTTTATGATAGACGTTTTTTGCCTCCACCTTTAACGACCAGTTGCTTTTGTCATAGACTAAATCTTTGACTTTTTTGTCAAAGGCAATTTTTTCCCTTTTTTTTTGGTACTTTATTACATGCCATTTTATGTCTGTTTGCAATTGTGATTATACTTTAATAATCCTCAGGTACCTGAAGTGGCGCACGTAGACAGCATCTCTCCATGAATAAAGAGCCTGGTTAATATTTATCAGACATGTATTGGTTCAGTGTCTGCAACCGTTACGGATTTGTTGTAATAACTTCTTTCTCTTTTTATTCTGTTAATAAGGAAAGATGATCTTTTCTTCTTGGCATTACCGAATTAAAAAAAAAAGATTATTTAGTACTTTAAATCATTTTTGGCAACACACTGCACCATATTTGTAGTCAAGGTCATTGCTATGCCTGCAACCGTCATTATAATTTTCCTCAGGTAGCACGTAGGCAACGTCTCTCCACAGCCTTAGTTAATATTTATTGAATATACATTTTTCGCTTTCTGCCTAGGAGTTTTAATCAATAATAGCTTTTCCTTTCTGAACATGTACAATGTAGTTTTTAAACGGTAGCCGTCAATACAACAAATTGCATGGATTTGTCCTGTTATCAGTATGAAAATGGGGTCAATATGTAACTTATTACACATATATTAAGCCCAGACTGTAAGCACAGTACACAAAGGCCTTAAGTGTGTAGGTGTGTGTGTGCGTTTTCTGCAATTGTAACATGATAACAATCCTTTTTGTTTGAAAACACATTACCCCAAAACACTGTCCCCTGAAAGGTTTTGTTCGTTTTAAATTTGCATAAGTCTGAATATCATAATTTCTGTTGCAATCTTGAAAATAATTCTTCAAATTGTAGGTTGCAAGTGGATATTTTGTCATTCCACCAGGTACCCTTGGCCTGCCACATTAAAAGAATTGTGAATTTAAAGAGATCTGTTTATAAATGCAATACCAATAGTGGTAACTCCTCAGCTATAACGTTACATGTTTCAGATATCATAAGGCATTCAATACATTCAATACATTCAAGGCCTTATTTCTATGTGACAGACAAGGTAGCCAGTAGAATTATGAGAATTGACTTTAATTTTTGCATTATCAAAGTAATATCCTTAACATTTTTTTTTCCAGAAACCTGTAGTACTGACGGACACCCACCTCATAGACAGTGCTCTAAAATGGGACCTAGATTACCTCCAGGCAAATTTGGGAGGCGGTTTGTGCTCGGTGTACGAGTCGGACAATCACAAATTTATGTACTTTGACGAGAAAAAGGCAAAGGAGAGAAAATACTACACCCCCTGTACCAGAAGAATGGAAATCCCATTTGAAGAGTTTGTCAGACAGCTGGAAAGCTCTGGAGAAACAGAAGGGAAAAGGTAATAAAAAGGCACTTATTTTCATTGTGTTAAAAAAAAACTTATTGGTGGTATATGTATTCATATTTAATGTTGTGTGTTTGACATTTGTGAAAATTTTTTTCTAAAAATTGCACTTGCAAATGTGGATAGTGGTGTTCCTCTTTGACAAGCAAAGTTGATTTAGGCCTCACCAATTTGTTTTCTTAGTTCAAAAGATACTCAAAACAGGGCTCCAGACTAACTTTTTGACTTAGGAGCACTGTGCTCCTAACCCAAAACTTTTGGGCGCACCAGCAAAAATCTAGGCGCACCACCAGAAAAAATAATCCTATTGACATAATTTGCAGGACTTTTCACGAAATGTTGAATACTGTGTTCAGGGTACTACACTGCCCGCAAAGGTAAAATAATACTTGCTGCGATTTGCATGTATAGAGAAATGTAACCTTTTATTTACTTTATCAAACCAAAAAGGTCAAACCTCCTTGATTAAACATGAGAAAATTGTGTGAAATAGAGATACCAAGAAGATACCTTAATTATAAAGCTGCCGAAAAATATTACTCTTATTTCCCAAATAAATTAAACATACCCTCCGGAATAAAAGTACCCCCCAGAAAAACTTCAAAATCTAATAAACATACCCCCCCCCCCCCAAATAAATGTACCCCCCAGAACAACGTTCATTTCAAAATGCTCTTACAGGCCATTGAGGTGTATGTCACTTGCAGTCTAATCTATATCTGCTGGACCTAAACCCATGTCATACATTTTACATGCAATTTGAAGAACACATGCAAAATTACTATATATTATTACAGAGTCAGTAGTAAACAACATTTAATGTTATACAGTTGTAACATTTATACAGTTGTATAAAATTTCAAAAAAATATTTTTTTCAGCCTGGTACAATTTTTATATAGCAATAGCAAAGAAGTAATTAATTTTGGCCAAGAGATAAAATAGCGTCGGAAACGCGGTGCTAGATTTAATTTCTTTCATTATCGGCTCTCTACCGATGTCGGTAACCCTGCAGTTATCACTGATGTCGCTAGAGGACGTTGCAGTGAGATCGCAAAAATCCAAGATGGCCGCTGTTGTTTTCATTCGTCTCGGCGCCGGCGGCTCGGCCGATCACTTCGCGCGCGTTTTGGATGAAATTTTGCGTTTATAGGCGCATTAAAACAAGTTGACTACGGATGGAACTTCTCTATGAACATTTCTTGATGGAAAATGGGTCATTGTTACCACAAAATTTGTAGCTTTACCTGGGTTTGTAAGCCCTTATTTTGAAAAATGATTTACCGTAACTTGATTTTTTCTAGGAGCACTGTGCGCCTGTGATTTCAAATCTAGTCGCATTCTCTAAATTCTGGGCGCATATGCGCCTAAAACAGGCGCAGTCACGAGCGCTGCAAAAGTAAAAATTGAATTATAGAAAAGGTCAAGATAATAATAGTCAAACCTGTACATGTGGCCACCTCTACATAAGGACCACCTGGCCAATGTAACCACTTTTTGGTAGTCCCTTACTAATTTTTCCCATTGACACAAGTATTAAGAATCTTGCCTATATCCCCAGGGTATATCTGCAGCAGACTCTGAATGATACAGTTGGGAAGAACATCGTGGTGGACTTCCTCCAGTTCAACTGGGACTGGATCAACAAACAGCAGCAGAAACAGAACTGGGGGCTCCTCACCTCCAACCTCTTACTGATTGGCATGGCAGGTAGGCATGGCCAACCAATCCAGAGTCTCCTTACATGCTGTTAGGTTGGTGAGAGATAATAGTGCTGCTTCTTGCACCTAAAAACATAGTCTGAGTACATAACACCTGCTGCAGGGTATAAGAGATAGCATTCATCCTCAACTGAAGGGATGCATGATGCTTTTCAATGTAGCTGGTAGTAGTGCAATACAGTTTTGCTTCAGCTCATTTGTAGTCCAACTACCCCACTTGTTTCACTTCTGCAACAGTTTAATTACACTCATGACTACCTCACTAATGATGCACTAAAACATACACTCAAGGCTACCAAGACTGTACTACTTCACTTCATTGCAAGTTAATGTCATTAGCATCTTTGAGAAAGAGTATGGGAATCTGGTCAAACACACAACACTACCAGCGGGCTAGCCCCCTGCTGTAGTGATTGACAACTGTGTGGCCCAAGGGCTACAGAAATGGAGATGGGCACCACCCCTATGCTTCGCATCGAGTGGAACGGGGACCTTTCCTTCATTAGCTGGCATTGATATATAATATATGATCTTTATATTTTTTTCCAGGCAATGTTACACCAGTGCACTATGATGAACAACAGAACTTCTTTGCACAAGTAAAGGGATACAAGCGATGCATCCTGTTTGCACCTGAACAGATTGAATGCTTGTATCCCTACCCAGTGCACCACCCATGTGACAGACAAAGCCAGGTATGCACTATTGTCTTTCATTCATTCATTCATTCTTTGTCATCTTTTGGCAGTAGATAAACACCTGAAATATGAATGAATGACAAAAATAATGTTTAAAACTTGTTTCAAATGGAAAAACATTTAGCAAAATTCTAGAGAATATTTTCAATTGCAGTGCCAAAACCATGTAATAGTGGCCTTTAATTTTCTTCTCTCAAGCTGTTCAAAGCATGTCTTGAGGTCAATGAACTTGCAATTGCGTCCACTGGCAGAATTGTTCTATTCTAGAGTGCACAGCAAACCAAACTATGTGCGCGCCAAACCCCAGCACTCAGAAAATTTGGCGATACATTGCAGATACCGGTACCTAATAATACCAACCGCATGCAAGCATGCATATCATAATTTACTATCATGACTGATTGTGTTGTTGACTTTTGTTGTTTTTGTATGTCATCCAGGTTGACTTTGATAAACCAGACTACAACAGATTTCCGAAGTTCAGGTATGCGACGGGCGTGGAAGCCGTGGTAGGACCAGGAGATGTGCTGTACATTCCTATGTACTGGTGAGAAACAGACCCAGTGTAACAGGCCTGGACATACCCCTGGTTAGAATGTACCCGGGTCTGTTCTGGTCATGGGTATAATCTGGCTTGTTACACCGACTCATTATTAACTTTTAGCAAGTTAATGTTAGGACCAAACAATTCAATTTCTTGGTTGTTGAATTTGTGGCTTAATTTTTTCTAATTTAAAAGAAAAAATAATAAATGTGTTTTGTTTTTCCTATTATAAGGTGGCACCACATTGAGTCCTTGCTAGAAGGAGGGCATACCACATCTGTCAATTTCTGGTACAAGGTAAGGCTGAACTATTTTGAGTTTGCCAACTGTTTCAACATCCCTATGAATATCATTACATGAGCAGTCAAGAAAAGTTTCAACAGTAATGCAATACTGAAATCATCGATGCCATAACAGTTATTGTAATGTGACTGTCAGTGTTGAATCTTATACAGTATTGTCAGTTACTGTATTGAATCAGTACTGTACAGCAATATTTTATAGTTCTTGGTTTGTTCATGGTGTCCACAGTCTTTTGTCATTGTTGTCCTATCTTGCTATGAGAGTTGATGACAGTTGATACACTGCTGAAATGTCTGCATCCTTATTTACTGTTTAATTTTTAACCCTTGTCCTACCAGGCTGGTCCCACACCCAGAAACATTGTTTATCCTCTGAAACCTGTGCAGAAGATGGCCATCATGAGAAACATTGAGAAAATGCTGGCTGAAGCTCTAGGAGATTACAGAGAAGTAAAATCACTTTTCTTACAGATTTATAACTTTAACTGAACAAGGTGTCTTAGTTGTGGTTGGTGCTCTCTGAAACAATTATGCATTGAATTTTTGATTTTGTTTTCAATAAATTCATAAATTTCCAATTTTTATTTCTCAGGTTGGGCCCTTGCTAAATACCATGATCCAAGGTCGATACACTCTGATGGACATGACAGAGGTCAACGGTAACAAGGTCTTGTACACTGACTGAACCCAGATGTCCCTTCAACTGTCTGTATGATAGAGGGAAAATGTGTAAAAATTATGCTGCTAAGCAATAAATTTACATTGTAAATGTAAATGGTCTGGTGGGGTAAAATGCTGTTTTAAATTTTTTACAGGTTTTGTGATGGCAAAATCTTGTTCTGTTTAACCCTAAAGGCCCGTATTTAAAAACAAATTGTGTATGGCAATATCATTGCATTTATTTACTAAGTATGATAATTAAATTGAATATCTTTTAAGACAGAAACTGCAAGCATCAATTGGTAAGTTCAACCCAGTATATTAACAAGAAGAAAAATGTTTTTATCATTTTATTTTGCTGTAGAGATATTAAAAGTGAAACTTGTGTACAGAATAAGGTGTTTGTCAAGATTTATTGAATGGTCAAACTTTAATATATGACTGTATTTTTTAGGTTTTTTTTCTATTTTAGTATTACTGCAGATCATTAGAGATAAGTCTAGTATGTTGTTTTGTAGACCTCAGGTTTAATTTTTTTTAATGTCAATCTTGTTGTTTGCCTTTTAAAGGCTTCAATTGAACCCACCTTTAGCCATGGAACTTGCTTCATGTGCATCTTGCTTCATTTAGGATTATATCCAGTATGTGTTAGTAGAAAATTGTGGAAAAAAATGTAGCATACCACAATATAACTGTTACATAATGTACTTACAGTGCATGTTCAACAAATGTGTGCTTGCAAGAATACTCCCTCTTAGAGGGAAAGAAAATGAATTAAGTATGCAAAGTTTTTTTTTACAAATGTTCATTTGTACTTTGTACCAAGCATTTAACTTAGATATGCTCAAAGCAGGATAGCAACTCCACTGTTAATAGCCATGTTCAAAAATAGCTGAAGTTGGTTGCACAAAGTGTGTTATACTACTGAAACATACATTTATTTTTACTGTTTGGACAATTGATTTGATATTTCAAGGAATTGTGAAATTCTTCTTGTTTTTGTAGTTTGGGAGCCAATGCTAAAAAGAGATTTAAATTTGATTGCCTTGATGTACCCATATGCCTCTGCATCAAACAGTGATGTTACATTCAATGGAGGTACATGTAGTATTCAGATAGAAAAACAAAATCCCCAGAAACCTGCCATTATATATACAGTAGTAGTGTGTGTGAAAGAAAACAACAAGCAAATTGAAATTGTGTCATATATGCATGTACATACATGATCATGCTTCCAACATATCAATGTTGCTAACAGCATATTACAAAGTTAACGTTTTTTAAATGTTGAAGCAGAATTTAATTTCCAGCAAAATGATGTAGTTACAGATCCTCATTTCCATACATGAAGTATGTTCTTTCATATGAGATGTAAAATGTAAATTATCAAGACATTACAAGAAGTAAAAATGATCGAAAAGTCATTTGGGCATTGGAACATTTCAGCAATGTGAAACAAAATATGCGTATAAGTTCAAGCGTATATCACATATTAAGCAATAAATTTTTACCTCAATATTTATATTTACAAATGGGTATTAATTCATAAATGTGTTGTTAATATGTAGTAACTTTTGTTTGTACACTAATTGTTTTTTGGTGAAAAAATATTCATTGCCAATTTTTCAAGGGATTTATGGGTTGATATTGATTATTGTCTACGTTTCTGCAGAACCATTTAGTATGCTGTAGAGAAAAACACAGAACACCTTTATTTTGAATGAAACATTTTGTCATTGATGAAAGTACATGCAGGTACATAAAAGTATTATTATACAAAATAAATCAAACACCTGAATTGAAGACTTCCTTACATTCATAATCTTTCACATATTTGCATACAGTCTGAGATCAATGACGATTGCCCTAGTTTTGTTTAACATTCTTACCTGTGTCTCTCTATTGACTTTTACAATGACTTGCAATGCTAAAGGATTTTCAAGATACGACTCTTGCACAATTTATATTCAGTCATAGCAAAATTAATTAAAGTTCATGCATAAATATTTCATTCACCATAAGTACTTACACCCCAACTCTTATACACACCATACACACACACACACATATATATATATATTAAATAACATAAAAAGTTTAATTATTTACAGAAAACAAAAATCCACTGCATAAAATACATACAAACTTGTAACATTGCAATATGCAATTGCTAAACCACCAGATGTACAGCTTTGCAGCGGAGGCATATACATGTAGCATATGTCAGCCTCCATAAATAAATATTACTTCAAGTTTACTATACATGACGGTAGTTCTGGATAACAATGACAATGGAGAAAGAAAACCAAGCATGCACATTATTACAGAATGATCTGGATATTGTTGGCATATATAAGACATAACATGCATAACATTACATGCATAACATTACATGCATTCTCGCCGCAAAACGCCACCTACATTGGCGATAAATAGCGGCGAGATGCAGACCTCCAGTCAAAAGCTCTGAGGAAGGTGTCTGATAGACATCGAAACGTAAGCAGGTGAGAATTTACTGGTTGTGTAAGAAGAAAATTCTATACCCTATATATCTTCCAACCTGATGAAACTACTTACGGAAATTACATGCTTCTTTATTACACAAGGCACTGCTCTATATACATGTAGTATTTTTAATTATCACAAAGCCAGGCTGTGTGAACCAATCATCATCATCATCTGGTTGTGGTTATGAACCAATCATTAGCCTCCATTCCTATTGATTATACAGCCATAACTTCATAATCATCTGTTAATGCAGAAGAAAACTGTGCATCAATGATCGGCCAATAATGTACTCCCAATTAGGGATTATCATGTAATTTCAACTTACATGATAATCATATCAGTGTCAGTTTGAATTGGCTAAAGTATATGATTATACATTTGTAGCACATAACACCTGGGCCGTGACCTACCGTATAACCACCTTACAAAACAGGGTAAGGGAGGGTTATACAAATGTAGGTCACTGGCCAGGCTGTCACACCTCAGGGCAGGTCATTAACCCTTGAGTATTAGCTATGCTGATAGCCATTAAATCTTAATAATAGCCTAAGAAAGTTCTTGGAACTACACATTAACTGCAGAGACTATTAAACATGCAGGCAGACTTCAAATCACAAGTCAACTCATATCATGAATTCTTCACACTTTTAGGTCTTCGTACATGTAGTCTGATCACTTCCCTTCAGCAAATTTATGGTAGAGGAGACATGAAGGGTTAAACATTTTAAACACTTGCTGTACCATTTGAACACGTCACTGATTTTCTCTTACCTTAAGCTAAGGGTGACATTTTTTGTTGTAGCACTCGACACAATGTGACAGTTATTATCATAAAGTGGCCATCATTTGCAATAGCTTTAAAGTTACATGACTTTCTTAAACTACTTATTAACACATTTTGTTTGTTACATTGTAAAACATTTACAGCAAACAGTTATATACAATTATGATGCCGATAACACGCAAGTTGCACATTCAATCTGTTGTCTATAGCTCAGCAGACACTCACAAACCCACACTTTGTCTTGCAGTTTGGCATGCACAGATGGATTCCAACACCTGGTATCATATGCCGAACACATTGCCTTCTCCCTGGAGGTTCCCTCGTAGCGTGAGAAGTGCGCCAGTCACCCGCTGATCCAACGTGTACTTAAATATCTGGTAGAATGTGCCCTACAGAAATAAAGTAATACGTCTTTGCAAAAGTCTTACCAGAAGTCTATTTGCAAGTACTTTTAGAAAACATGATAAATGAAGACAATGCCTTGTGACTATTCTCATGTCATGCTAATTTTTTGGAGGAGAAAAGTAGAAGCAGAAAGACCCACCGTGAGTTTAAGTTAGTTTAAGTGGAGTGTAGCTAAAAATAAATAGAACACAATACCAGTAGGAAATGTTTGTATATCTCCTATGGAAAACAAGGAGCAACTTACAAAGAAGAAGTAGCTTCTTCTCTGAGTGAACATCTTCCACGTCAAACGTGTTCTGTCGTTTCCCTCGTCTTTGAAGGTCATGACAATCCGAGGCTGGTGGGCAAAGAAGTCCGACTCAAAAGCCAGCTTCTGGTTTTCAACATATGCTACAATCTGGAACAAACAAACTTTAAGGTGATTGTAGGTCACATTGGTAAAGTTAGTTCCTCATACATGGACAGTATATTAGATTGTTCAGATTGCAGTTACACTGTGGAGATAATATTTGCATATATTAGACTCATTTACATAAATGGGAAGTTTACATTACCTGAGGAATGAAAGTGCAGGCAACATTATAGGCCAAGACTTTACCAACAGTTCAAGTCAATATTGCTGTTACAGCATTACATCTATTTCACATAGATGCATTCAAGTTAAATACATTGAAGTAATATTTTGCAAAACCTTCTCATCCAACCAAAATATATACCAGGTGCTTTGGCTAGCTGGTTGGGCTTAATACCAATAGCTTAATTTCTTCTAATTGTTTTTCCATGAGAGCTGTCATATTGATCTCAATCAAGGAAGTGGCCATTGTATCTGAACCAATTATCTGATATCTACCTGACTGGTTGCTCCACTATTGTTCTCTTATCACATTTACCCTGTGCATTAATGATTTTATTTTGTAAGGCTAGCCCTTTGTAATACTATTACCCATTGGCTACAGTAGGCAGCCCTGGTAATTGTATGTCAGGTTCTGTACAATCATACACATTGTAACAACACAGTTTTAGTTGCAATCTAAAATATACACTATTGTTTTAAACATCTTAAAGCAGATGTTCTCTCAATAAAAACTGTGAATAAAACATTGATTGAGTTACTGTTTACCTTAAAGTTTTCGTTCAGCTCCCCAATGATAGGAACCCAGTAGGCTCCTATAAACCTCTTTCCTGGCTTCATGTTGGAATGTTCCACTTCCTGCATCCACACAAGCCCTGGGTACCACTGAAAACATTTGCAACATGATTGTGAGCTTTAAGACTTAGTGAGCTGGAGTGAACAGACTTTTATGTGATAAATGTGATAAGAGTTTTATGTGATAAATATATCACAGAAATACCTAACAATAAGTGAAACATAAGGTGGTGTACCTAAAAAGATTCAGGTATAGGTACAGGTTTGTAAATTATACATGTAGGCAGCTGCTAATTTTGGTGGTAAATTGTCATCTTTGTGTGAGGATTTACAATTATTCTAATATCATGTTAACTTAATTTTCAGTGAACAGTAAACTGACAATATGTACTGTTTTATATGGTATACCATTTGAACCTTGAACCATTTGAAGGACCAAATTACACTGTAAAGGTTCTTGCTTTGTTCACTTGTACCATTGAATTCAAAACTGTGTAGATATGATACGTAAGGATTTCAGTAAAACAGTTTCACAATTCAAAAACGTCAACAAAAATATACTGTCATGCTTGGTCACACACTACATCCCCCCATGAGTATTGGGTATTTTGATTGCTACTACTGTACAAAATGTATGTTAGGTATTTACAGTGTTTAAATATTAATGTCCTTTTTGTGATTGTTGCATCTATTATGCATAATTACATGTATGCCATACACAATAAAGATAAATGTATTATTTTATTCTTCATATTCAAACATCTATACCAATATACACTAAACATCTTTACTAGTACAAGTATGTCTATGCATCATACAGGTTTCAATTGAAGGCTGTGTACCTGTGCACTGTACCTGTACTTGAAAAAACTAAAACACTAGTGGACCGTTTTTCTTTTAGAACAGAGATATATGCAAATCCCCTCTCTAACAGGAGAATTTCTACCATTTAATGCTATTACAGTGTAACAATTATCACTATCAAATAACGATGAATTGCTACAAACAATAGCAACTACATGGATACAGACTTACAGATGGATACGTCCTGAGATTGGCCACATAGCCGAAGACTTCTGACCGGTTCTTCTTGATGACCACATCTTTGGTGACCACTAATGGGTCATTGCTCAGTTCTATCTGTGCAAAAATTGCCGCAATGGTGGACACTATAGCCACAGCAATCAGTTTTCCCATCATCCTGTTGGTGTGACCTTCTGTGATCCTGAGTTATTTGTAGAATTCCTAAGAATAGGATTTTGTTTCTTAATTTCCACTATCACTAGTATCAGTGCCCAAGGAGTTACAACATGATCATCTGATGTGCAGTCCTGTTAGAGAGAGAATAAAAAAATTGTCAAGAAATGAGGTTTGCAAATGCAACGAGACTAGGCAGTATTTGTATATGTGTTGCTAAGTTACAATTATCATGGCTGGAAATACTTTTGTTTGTCTGCAAATTATACTAGTATGTGATTCGTAATACCAAGGCATCTATAAATTTGATCAACAGAACTTTCGTGTATATTACTATATTACTAGTATATTACTATACTATATAGAAGTACATTCATTATATGCTCAATATATCTGAAGCAAGGAGGTTAAAAAAGGGAGTACATGTACATCCAAATGTCTTTTTTATTTATAATTCATGTTGTTGGTTGTTGCCAATGTCATATTTTCCATTGTTGTTTTTCCTGTATCCTTACAATTGAAAAATTCAACAACATATCAAACACCAGTATACTTGGGGGTCGCTGTATTTACAGTATACAGAGTGAAGATAAATCCACATACCAATTTGATATGAAACATACGTGAGAACAACTACAGATGTAACCGTTACACGTTCACCACAGGCCGGTGCAATAAAATTTTTCAAGAGAAGCATTTCCAAAGGTAACTAAACGACCGGGAAACTCTACCGAATAGCCAACAAAGCTGGTTTCTTGAACTGAACTATTCGTGATGTACTATGCTTCCCAATATCTAAATTATGCATTTTGAGTAAACTGGTCGATCGTTGAACAAAGACCTTGCAAAAAAAAAAAAAATGCGACGGAAACTCGTTAAAATGCATCGCATAACCTACAACAAAAACACGACAATTGGTTCCTCGGCAACTTGCAAAAAGTCTATCAAAAACTCACTTTTGTTCTGCATCCCATTTTTATATTTTGGAGGGTAAAGTAGAGTAAAGGACGCAGAAAAACGAATAATTGCCGGTCCACTTACCTCACCTGCGAGCGACTTCCGCCATTTTGTGGAGGTCAAGGGTTATAGAAATGTACGAGGATATAGCCACTAATTTTACATAAGCCGATTCGTAACATTCAGCAAAGACAGCTTTATATAATAACATCAAAGAATAAGAAACGTTTTGGGTAGTCGGGTGTAAAATTAATATCACCAAGAATATACGTTGCGCATACATGTACAAGGAAAATGTTGTAACGAAAATGATTTTCTTGTGCTTTTATTGAAGAATTAACGTTAAATCTTTAGTACCTTATTTCAATCCTCGGATTCGGTTTTACAATGCACCTGTTCAACACATACATTCAGTCTTGTACGCAGCATCACTTTTATCTATTGTAAATATCGATCCGAAATAATTATTTTCCACGATTACTTTTCCCAAAGCTGATATTTTGTTCGAGTCTTCTCTGTAACGACGAAAGTACATTTTGTAAAATCAAGTAATAACAGTGACACCGTCCACCAACCAGAATAACAATTCATTAAATCCATTGTCTGTATACGTAGACGTTAATCAAAGATATGCGATGGAATTATAATTAGAAACCTTATTACACATGCCTAAAGTCGAGCTTTGTCCAGTCGTCACATACATGCAGGGTCAGTTCAAGATATACAAATTAACGTATACTAAGTATCTAGATAAATATAGATCGATGTTTATCACCCTGTCTTCATGTTACATATATTTGCAATAAACCACCGGGCACGTGTTTACCATAATCCTGTTCATGAAGAACTGTCTGACTTTATAATTTATTGAACGCTCAAACAAAGACACGAATATGTAAAGGACCTTACTACGGGATCCTAAGGGTTATCCGAGGGCTTAGACCAAGGTAACCTCCTTGCTTAGACTGAGTACTACAAACACAAGTTTTTAGACCATCCGTCCAAACTGTTCCTACTAATAAGTGATGTGTGTGCTGCGAAGGGCTTGAGAGAAAACCTGTGTAAATACCACACACTGAGTTCGTGAGTAGTTTAGGCTATAAGGGATATAAGTGTTTGGTTGAAAACACAGACAACACAAAGAAGTATGCGTCAAAGACATTGTCTGTTCGGTTTGTTTCACTGTCATTTATTAGTAAATAATGGCGTTTCGATAACAAAAATATGTTGTGAAGTCGAATGAAAACATTGACCGCAAACAGATTTATTTCGTCAAATACTCGCGGGTGAAGTTGTGATCTCTCTGTAAACAAAGCCCGTGGACCAATCACTGTGGAGGTAAAGTGACCCTACTGGTCCTACCTGTCGGTCTCACCTTTCCTGAGTACAATAGGGCCTCAGAGAAGTGTAAACAACTCGGCCTGAGGCGACCAATTAGCAACTCTAAAGCCGCGTGGTCGGTTACTAAGGAGACCAGAGTTGTTTGACAACGGGGACACGAGACTGGGACCGGAACAACAAAAAACTCTGTAGTAAGTTCTCGATTCAAGATGGCCCAGGCAGGTGTTTCTCGCCCTGCATCACAAATGAGCATAGGCTCGGCTCGCGTCGGGCTTACTCTCCCGGAGATTCAGCACCCGATCTCTCGACTTGGCGACCCCGATAAAATCTCTGTCCGCGGCGTCTCCAGGCAAGGCGGCCGCGGGGAGTTCGAAGATGCGGCGCCGCAGAGGCCCTTAGCTTCCGAGAAAGACTACACCGCTCACCGGGTCCGTACCGCCGATAAAACCCACCGCGCTAAGAAGGAAGCCCTCCCGCCTATGAAGTATGAGTCCATACCTGAAGGAGTCGAAGTGGTCGAAGCCACGGACCCCAACAAAGCTCGTCTACCTGTGTTCGGTGAGTCAAAAACTTTCACGTACTTTTCTCAGGGCACTTCTAAATACTGCTTCAAGTGACTGACCCCACAACAGGTGTTTGAACCCACTTTTCATTCAAACTAAAGTCCACCTTTTTGTCAAGTTGAAGCCTTTCCTTCTTGTGAGACTAATAGCCCGGTGTGAATGTTTATGATCAGGATCTTTAGCACCCATTTTTTCTAAGATACGAACACCTATTGAAGTGAAATAAGCTTAGTGTCAATTGTCACAACTAATTATGTATATACTTTACGTAAAATCGCCTTATCTATGCCCTTGAAGCCACTTCATTCCACCGAGTTGAATTTATCGCACCTTCAAGAACTTTTGTTCGCCTGAATTACGATTCTTATAATCGGTTTATACCCCAATACCCTCCCTACAACATAATGAATCAAGGGTTGAGGACAGGCTATTTGCCGAAGCGTAAACAAATCACCCCAGCTAGTAAACAAATCTTTCTTTCGTATAGACACGTACTATCAGTAAAAATAGCAGTGTTTCCAAGATATTTATCCTGTACTAATTTGTATTCCACATCCGTGAACAATCGATCTAATTAAAAAGACTTTTATTACTCTGCTGAGGTCTGGGAGGGATTTTTATAGGCCACACATGTACACACCCGCGGCCATGTTGTCTTAGATACCATAAACATGCCGTCATTTGCTCCCACCGATTCTTCTGCACCTGTCGCTATTCAAAACTTTTCTTCATCGCAAATCTCCCGACCGACAATTTAGACTCGTTACACACAATTCAGTGGCAATTACGGTGTGACTTATGAGTGGAGACCTTAAAAGCATGTCGCAATCAACAGGTTGCCATAACGTTGAGAGCTTGATATACAATCCAAATGGCGGACTTGAGTGCTGAAAGTGCACTTACACCTGGTCTTATGTACACTGTTATCACACAGCAACCAGTAACCGGAAGGTTTACTATGTCGTTTTGAATAGAGGAGAGAATACGGGATTCGTTTAGTACCATGTCTTTACCATTTTAGTTAAACCACACTATGTTAAACGCAAACCATTTTGTTTATTTTAGGTGCTTAGTAATCATGTTACCTTCCCTACGCCCTTTAGCCCCATAACTTTACAAAACGTACGTGTGTACATGCGGCTAACAGATAAGAGACGCCATGATCGTGACCGGACATGAATGTTCTGCTTAGGACGTGTACTGATTTTAGATCACTGGGTTCCAGAACTGTCGGTGGGAGGAAACCGGACACGCTTGGTCACACTTTCTCCATTCAATCTCAGACGCGTTGAAAGCTCTTGAATGGAGGCACGGTTGCTGTGTCACCTAGAAACTCTCCTCTTTAAGCACCTTTCCTCATGCGGCGCTGCGCTTGCAGTCATTCGATAGAGCAAACAGAAAACATCGCATACTTTTAGACTTAACTAGTTTATATTTCTCCCTGACTGACTCAGTGTTATCGTACGAAGCCTACAATACGATTCGTGTTTCAACACTCAAAATATTTGGTCGTCTTTTGTGACTGTTTACTTTATTACAATGCAAGTCAAGTAGAACGTTAGTCTCATTTAATCTGCTAAATCGTCGAAGGCCATAAATATCATACAACTTGGTAAGACCGACGGATCATTTTGACAAGTTTGTAGACGATGGGAAGCTATTCATTTGATAAAATTCATATTAGATTATGAACCAAATCCACTCTAAATTGGAATATCTTATACCTTTAAATTTTGGATCAGATACATACAATGTTATCACGAATTAAGAGTGACCATCTATACGTGGTATCGTCTACGTGGTTTTCTGTATTACATTCTGGCATGACTCAACACTATCTTAGGGAAAGACATGCTGTTTTCA
Organism: Branchiostoma floridae x Branchiostoma japonicum; assembly: GCA_013266295.2. Classification (NCBI taxonomy): domain Eukaryota; kingdom Metazoa; phylum Chordata; class Leptocardii; order Amphioxiformes; family Branchiostomatidae; genus Branchiostoma; species Branchiostoma floridae x Branchiostoma japonicum. The sequence goes on along the minus strand of CM023837.1, from coordinate 3,858,692 downwards.
CAATGACGTCCGCACCAATATACACATGGATACTGTACATAGTTTGAACAAACCTGACCGCCTGAACAAACATCTCCTTCCTAATTCCGTACCTCTCGGGCTGCACATATTCAATGAGACTCTCTCTTAAACACTTCAATACGGGCTAGACGTTTAGTTTGCGCGGGGCCAAAAATGGCAGACACAATTTCAAGACAAAAGAATCGCGTGACTAGTACGTCGGTAGACACAGAATCACTTACTTTCTTATAACAAAACAGGGCTTCAATCCGAATCAACAGCATATTGTCATCATATTTTCTATCTTAGCATGGGTTTAATTAGTTTGTAAAACGTTAAATGGGCCATGAGACACGTTTGATGTATCTACAAAAGAACATCGATGCGTTGTCAGAAATGTTGTTGATGAAATTCTTATACGATTGTACTTTGGGTGAAATTGTGTACACATGGGGTTAGTAGTGAAATGCCTCTCTTTGATGAGCCTGTATAGAGACAGTGTCACCTTATATTGTACTGGCAACCCTGTGTGCCATTGTTAATAGTTTGAATAAAGGACCAGAATGAGCATATCTTAACGTGTGACCTGGTTCTTGTCAAATCATAGACGAACTGACATGATTATTGGGGTGGTTCTATTTACTATAGGGGAAGCGTTTAGACTTGAAATGTTTTTATATTAAGAGAAATATCTTATATACTGAAATAACAGCAAGTGTTAATAAATACAATAAACAAACGTGCTCTTTAGAAAGGAAACCCGACAGGAAAAATACACAACATTTCACAAGACAGGAACAAAAACCTTCCTGTTGTTGACTGCAGCATCAAAAGCATTTTTAAACCTCATGAACAAACTCTTAAACTGTATGCTCCTTTTTCCATGTCCAGGTTCCCGGGCAGACATGGCTAGCCGTGCGGAGAGCCGTGCGAGTGTGGTGAGCCATGGCAGTGCCAGGAGCGGTGCGCTGTCCCGTCCTTCCACAAGACTCCGTCTGGAGATAGACGAGGTTTGACAAACACAAACTCATATTTTCTAAAGAATAATACTTACATATGGGGGCCACATGGCCATCAACACTATCTTTCTTGTGTGTAATATTTGTAATATTTTCGTCTGGCACTTTTAGATGCTTGTCACTCACAACGTTGTCACTCAATAGACTAGCTAGGTAGCGGTAATCTTTAAAGGTATACTAATAAGTTTCCCTAAGCAAGATTACTAAAGTTAAAGCTAAGCTTTCGTAATGTACACGCTTAAAAAGACAATAGTTGTAGTTTCCTAAGGACTGCCATTACCTGGGAGATGATATCACATGAAACCACTCTGTAATACATTCCTAGAAACAAGCTTTTCGCATAGATTGATAATAGAGTAACAGGCTTATATTATGATTGTTTATATTTGCTCAGTTGGAAATGCTATTGCGGGAGAAAATGAAGGCTGGCTTCTACACAATGAGGCAGGCTTTCAAAGCGAACGATCCTGAAGGGAAAGGGATAGTCTCCAAGGAGGCGCTGCTGCACATTCTGACGTCATTCCTGGGTCGTCCAATCACTACTAAGCAACTGAATCATCTACTTGCAAGGTAGTTAATGCAATTATGATTGTTGGTTATGCTATTTAGTTCACATTCTTCACACAGTGGAAATTATAGTCTTCATATGAAAATATATGACTAAAGAGCAAGGTAAAACGTAATTGCAGCATTCAAAAACAAAGCTGTGAACAAATATACTAGAAGTTGCTATAGCTATATCCCGTTTATTGTTTACACTGTTAGATGTTTGAATGGTTACTTTTGATATCTTTAATTATCTTTGTTTATTATTTTCTTATTTCTAGGTTGGGCCTTGCCAACAAGAGCGTGATCAAGTTTGACGAGTTCTATTCAGTGTTCCGAGAATCTGTGTCCTCTGAGTACCCACGGTGGCTCGACCCTGTCCAACGTCACTTCCAGGACAAAATCACCATGTCTTCCACTGCAGTCCACACCCAACTCAAGGAGAAAGCCAAAATGAAGTACGTAGAGTAAAAATAACACAACCCTGTGTTACCATGACTTGGCTAAACGTTGTGCATTTGAAAGGAGTCGGTACCAACAGATATATAGTTTTGTTCCCGTCATTGTGAAAGACTAATAATCGGTTTATGTCACAGGTTCTTGGACCTTGGTGACCTGATTCCACAGAGCAATCCGGGCGGTTCACTCCGTATCCTTCCGCCAGAGTTCCGTAACATCCTGCAGAGAATGGGCTTCTTCCTGGAGGACGACGAGTTCGGCAAGCTGTGGAAAAAGTACGTTCTTGTCTTTTTCTTCATGAATTATAATTGCAAAATGATATCACTTCTCAAAATGGACGGAAGAAGTGTTACAGATTTTTGACACCCTATATAGCTAGCGACTTTTTCTGGAATTGCATGGGCCTTTCTTGGTGTTCCTTTTATAAGTAACAACAAATTTTGAAAATGTAATTATTCACCCTTTTCGTCTTTTTCTCTCAAGGTATGATCCGGACGATCTTGGCGTCATCAAAGGTGATTACCTGATGAAGAAACTCGGCATCACCTTCAGAGAGAGCACCGCGAGTACAAAGAGGTCCCCTCGGGAGGAGACCGATGTGAGCCTGCCGCCCACCCCTGCACCAGCCCCTGTTCCCGCGATCCAACCGTCCAAAAGTCCCGTCCCCGCAGAAGAAAAGGCTGCTACACCACGTAAGTGTGTAGTTAAGTTTTTGGCGACGCCTTTGGGGTGGAGTGATTGTGTAGTAATTTATTGTTGTCCAACAAAGGGAACGACCGTGTCCATCGTTCGTCATCATGAATTTGACCCATGGGGTCATCAGGATTATAGGTCAAAGGTTTCAGGAAGTCAATACCTACCACCGTCTCAGCTTTATTTGCACAGACACAGATAGCCAGATATTATAGTGTGACGTGTTATTTACCTTCATCACTTTTTTCAATAGCACCGTCCACAAGAAGGTCCATCACGAAAGCAGACGTCGAGCGGAAGACCTCACTTGACATTGAGAACTGGCTGAAGAACAAGTTCAGAGAAGGCTTCAAGAACATGAAGACTGAATTCGCCAAGTACGATCCTAAGAAAGAAGGAAAGGTAATACGGTTTACACTAGATTTGAAGAAATATGTTGCAAACATAACGGTTTGAGAAATGGCCAGCCTCCTTGCGGCTTGCTCTGGATTGCATAGGCCATTTAGTTAGGGAATTGGGAAGATGATAACTCATAGATTTACACTATATGCTGCTTTCTACCAGGGCTATCCTTTATATTATTAGACGACTTTCATCTCCAGCTGTTGGCATGATTCTAGTTTCTTAATTTCATGTTATCTCCATTCTGAAACCATCTTCAGGTGAGTCGAGAAGACTTCAGCAAAGTTCTGGCGAAGTTTGGACTGCAGCTGAAGGAAGATGCACAGTTGGACCAGTTCTTCGCACGTGTCGGGCTCGGACCGAGCGACGCTCTGTCCTACAAGTACTTCTTACAGCGTTACCAGGACCGCAGTGAGGCAGGCATGCCTCATCAGATTCTGTCGGACGAGAAACACAGGTTAGTGGAACAACTTAGCTTTGACGAATCCCGATTCCTAGTCTAATCTGCCTTCTGCCTTCTAATCAACACTGTCTTCAGGTAGACAATTTATAACCACATTCTGAAACAGTTGACACTGATAGACTCAACTAGAAAATCAGTATCACCTAGAAAGTTCACGGCATAGATATAAAAAGGCTCCGCCCATGGGGCATCCCGAAAATTTTACTAAACAGTGCACACCTCTCTTTTTTATGGCAGATTCAACCGAAGCGAGGGGGCTGGTAGCGTGGCGGCCTACTCAACAGCCACCGGTGCAGAGGCCAAGCTGATGAACATGTTCCAGTCTGAGTTCTTGGCGCTACTTGGAACATTCCAGTAAGTAACATTTTGATATTGTGATTATCAGGCTTTGTTCATTACATTTTTCTGTACTTAGTTCTTTTATTCATAGATTGGTCGATGATATTTAGTATGTATGTGGAACAAAGGACGCGTTTGAATAAGGCCCTCCTGTAGGCTCTATGGTACTGCAGTGGAAGCCCGATTTTAGTATCTTATGGTCACGGTTTATAACTAACTCCTAAAGTTGGGAATGAGAGTTGGTTTAAGCCCCTGGCAGCATTTCTTTGAACTTCAGCCTTGTTTTTGTTGGAAACTGTTTTTGAAAATGATAGATCGATGATGACACGTTCTTGCTCATTCACAGTAAAATCGACAAGCGAGGAACTGATCTGATCACACAGCAAGAATTCCGAGCGGCGATTGAGAGTCGATTTGGCATCGAGGTGTCAGATCAGGACTTCGAGACCCTACTGGACAGGGTTCCACTCAACAACGATGGTCTGGTCAAATATCCCGAGTTCATGGCGCAGTTTGACACCAGGTTTGTAAAATATTGCTTCCGCATGACTGTGTTTTTGTGTATATTACCTGAAAAAAAAAACAGTTGTCATGGCATTTTCAACTGTGTCCTGTTTAGTAATTTTTGCATGGTCTAAACCGTATATTTCAAAATATAAAGTGTTTTAAGTACATCACAAGTGACATATCAGTAGTCAACACGCACGCATAATATGACATTTGTTTCTATTCTACAGAGGGGCGGCACCAAGCCTATTCGACACAAAGTCCACAAAAACAGGGATCATCAAGAAGAAGCCAAAAGAAGAAAAGAAGCCCAAGCTGCCAGACCCGATAGAGATTGAGTACGAAAAGGGAAGAACCGCTGAACAGCTCTTTGTGGTTATCAAGAAGCTGATTACTGAACGGTTTCACGACGTGGAAGAGGCTTTCTACGAGTTGGACGAGAACAACACCAAACGTCTGACCCAGGACATGATGTACGATCTGGTCAATAGGTAAGTCATGTTTCATTTGAACGCTCAATTTAGAGAGTTACGTTATAAATAAGGATGGAAAGTCTTGTAGAATTTCAAGAGGAGATAGGATGAAAGTTAATCTGAAACCATTAACCTGGAATTTTCAACACAAGAAAACTTGCTTCATAAGATGGGTTTGTGTTTACGATAGAGGTCTAACACCATGTTCTTATGGCTACAGATTCAACCTCCATCCCAAAATCACACGGGGCGAGGTGCGGCGGCTGTGGGACACTTTCATCACAAACGTGGACAAGACGCTCGACTATCTCCAGTTCGTCCGCCATTTTGGCTACTCGGCCAAGTCTGCGTCCTTCCCCAACGCTAAGATCTCCCCTCCCAAACGTGGCGACAACGACTGCATGATCCGCTCCAGGAAACTGAACTGCGCCGCTGACATGCTGGAAGACAACCTGCGGGCAAAGGTTAGTTGATTATCATTATGAAATATGTTGTCCTTAAATGCAGAAGCTGAAATGTATGCCACGACGAGAACGTGAAAATGACATACGTACAACACTAAAGGCAGTGAAGTGTTGTCTATGAATGGTCTCTTTGTCCCTGTGTGCCTATCTCTCTCTGTGTATGTGTGTTTTCACGATTCCCAATGTAGACAATGTAATGTTTACTGACTATAAAACATCCTCAATGGTGCTATTTTTCTGTTGAAGTAAATATGCCCCAGATTAGCATGGGTAAAGGGGTGAAATCTGCGTTCTTTGTCAACTGTACCTCTCTCTATACCTATCATCACCTCTACAATCTGTTGCCAGGTTGACTACATGTGGGACGAACTGCGGAAGGAGTTTCTGGAGATGGATGTGTACCACACCGGGTTTGTGACCCGTGAGGAGTTCCACGATGTTCTGACTGAACTGTGCGTACAGCTGTCTGAGTACGAGAAACACGTGCTGGCCGACAAGTTCGCTACCAGGGGAGACGGAAGGTAAGCTTGTTATCTGTTAGAAAAATATGTCTGAGCAGCCTTTGTAAAATATCTTCCTCTCCTGTTTGGTCAGTGAGTCCTTACTCTCAGCGAGTTGGACTTGTCTCAGATGCAACATATTTTGTCAATGTATCATTCTAGTTCGGAAAATTTTCTGTCATTTTACATGGTTTTCAGAAAGCTTAATCATTCTCTCTCGTTTTTAGGAGTTGAAAAGAAAGCATTGTATACATGAATTGTTTTAATTAATCATATTGTGAGCAGCCACTCCTACGTGTTTTTCATTTTCTATGATGCAGCCTTTTATTTAGTTTATGCATTGCATAATGATGTTGAATTGTCTCTATTGTACAGAGTGTCGTACATTGAGTTCCTGAAGCCGTTTGCCCTGAGGAAGACAACCTTCAGACACGGCAACAACATGCTGAACCTGCTGCAGCATCCACAGGCAGAACTGCCCATGAAAGACGTGGTGGACGATCCAAACAAGGGGCTGGGAGGAATCACAGCTAGGCTACGGCAAAAGGTATCATAAACTTTTAACTTGACAGCTTCTATCCCTTGTTGTGAGAAAGATGGTCTTAGAATAAAGAGACTCTTTCTACACAACCAAGTGTTTTATTCAGCCGACGTTTCGGTGACCGTCTGCAGTGCAATGTGAACCAGTCAGAATTGCCCTGAGGAAGGTGACAGACAGTCACCGAAACGTCGGCTGAATAAAACACTTGGTTGTGTAGAAAGAGTCTCTTTATTCAGTGACTTACCAACCTGATGAAACTATTCATGGAAGATGGTCTTTGTACATGAAAAAGTAGCTCAAACAAGATGTCAGGTTAATGACGTCACAGAACAATATAGTGGCGCCCATGCCCGTAGGTTTAATAGAATAGGATTGTCATTACGGATTTGCGATACCAATTTTCTAATGTTGTGCCTACATTGTCAATCATATGTTCTATTTTTCTACTGCAAAGTTTTAGTCTACGCTTAACTTCCCGTATTTTAAGCAAAAACTGACTGTTTTCTTCCATCAACAGCTGGCGGGAGATTGGAAGTACCTTCGCCGCGCGTTTAAGAAGCTGGACAGCGACAACACCGGCTACCTGTCCCTGCCCGAGTTCCGCTCCGTCCTGCGGCTCAGCAACCTCATTCTGGACGAGGACGAAGTCTACCACGTCATGTCCAAGTTTGACGAAAACATGGAGGGAAAGATCCCCTACAACAGGTTCCTTGAAGATACGTTGAGAAAGAAGCTAGACTCGCCGAGAAAATCGGTGTCACCTAGGAAGTCCACGGCATAGATAGAAAAAGAGCTCGCCCCTAAGGCGTCACCAAAAATCAAAAATCCTGGAATACGAGAAAAAACGTAAGCAATTCTATCTCATAAGTTATCCCGTAGAAATGATTAGGTTTTGTACCATTACAAGAATGAGATTGATATTTGAATTATAAACTGTTTCTTCTTCATTATTCTGTCCATCTGCCATAGTTCTGTTTAGAAGACTTAAAAGTAAACTATCATGTAAAGAGTTTTAACTGTGATATTTTGATACAGAATTTAAAGGGTTAAATTATTTCTTTATATAACTATATATCTCTTTCTAATCTCACAAGGCATCATGTGGAATGTGACTTCTCCCTCGCTTTTGTACAGTCTTTATCCAATTTGTCTGGTTACTATATAATACTTCAATAGCGTTTCTATGCATTTCTAAATGTAACAATGTGACTTCTTGGATCTAGAAACTTGCCATGGACTTTCTTCAATACTCGTGATGCTTGTCCTTTTTCGTCTACTGTTCAATTTGTCGGAACGGAAGTTCAGAATGTTATTTTTTGAGATAATCTAACGATCGTGTACACTATCAAGATTACTGAGTTGAAAGTTTTAATTTCTCGTTACTACCGTTATAACGTACGTTCTAGATTTTATATGCATTGTTATATTGCTTCGTAGATATGCTGTTAGGATTAAGCTGCTGAGGTATGGTGGTTTGTGTAATAGCAAGAAGGTGAATGAAGCTGTACGACATTGAAGCATTTAGTTGTTTTTACTTAAATAGAACACGACATTTTCGTCTGAATGAGTCTTCGAGTGACACTGTATACTCCGTCCTATCCATCCATGAGGCATAAATGCTGCTATTAGTACTGAACAGAACCAACAAGCCTTTTTGTGGTGAGGGAAGATTGTGAAATAAATGACACTGTGTATGCACGATATCTTCAGAAGTGTTTTTATTCAACCGTTTTCTAAATAGGATGTGTATTTTACCAGACTTAGTGTCATTATAATTTTAATACATGGTTATATTGAGCAGTTAAGATATTTCACAGGCATATAGCATCTAGGCCTTTCGATGGTTAGTTCTGTCTTGACTGGTTGTGTTGAAAACTGTTACTGACAACGAAACAATGCTTTATTGCCTTCGCCAGAAGGGTATGTTTTCGGTTTGGCCATGGTGGGGTGGCTGTGGTGTCTTCAGTACCGGTACCGGTTCAACTTTAACATGTAGTGCGTGTTCCATATGAATACCAGGACGAGCGGTAGATAAAGTGCATTGTGAATACCGCTCTCCTAGTCCTGAGAGACAGGGAAAATTCCCGCAGCTCCACCGAACTCTGGCATTATCATAACCGTTGACGTTTCTGCCAACCTGTAAGAATCCGCTAGGGGTCGCTCCAGACAGTGCAGCTTTGTACCGCAGGTAGTCCATGAGATGGTAGTGCCCAATGACGTCACGTCTACTAACGCCACCTGTATCAATACTTCGGAGGTAGTTGTGAACGTTCTGCATGCAGTCGCCATACCCCATGTGATAGAAAGCATGGAGTGTGGTCCAATGTTGGGCACCTTTAATATATGAAAAAAAAATAGTATACTACAATGCCATCAAGCCCATCTAACAGTAATAATTGACAAACGTGGTTTCAAGAAAAAAAACTTACCGCAAAAATGTCTGGCCCTTAGATGTTCCTCTTGGACAGACCGAATATAGTCAACAGTCATTTCCAGAATCTCAGCCTTTTCCAGTTTTCCACAAGCCTAGAGACAGAAATTTGACCAATAAGATACTCATACGTATATTGAAACTGCTCTCGAAAAGTAAACTAAGCTTCTTGCGACGAAAATATCTTTGGAACAGAACATGTGTTCGCCATATGCTAATTCAGATTAGGAGACAATAAACTTGATTAAACACTTGTAAAACGACTTCGCTACCACTCAGTATTTGTTAATAATTACAATCATTAAAGTACGTCGATATCAACACAAGCAAACAGAGTGATGATGGGTGCAAAATTCCGTGCCATGATATTTCAAACACAGTGTAAAGTCACAAAGTAAATGTACTACTGTTTTCTCGATTTTCTATCCGATTTCTAGCCGTGTCGGGTGATTACGGTACCGCTGTGTAATTTTCTATGCATGTTTGAAATAAAAAAATAGCCGACCTGTCTGGCGTGGGCCATGGGGACGGACTGACTCAGTTCGACAAGACAACGGTTGATTCTGTCGCGCCGCCGTTTTTCGATAACTTTATGAGATGTCGGAGTCTGTCAAAGAAAACAAAGAAAGCCAAGTCAACATAAAAATTAAGATACAGTGAACAAATGAATGTTTTATTGTAAATATCTGCGTAACTGGGCTAAAAAAAACTAAATACAGGTTAGAATAAGAAGCGTGTACAAATTTGTATATACAGGCCGGTGTGAGTACTATAAGTAATTGTTAAACATCAACAAGGACAATAACTATTAGAATACTTGATGAAAAATCAGACGAAGTATTGGAGCCAGAAATATAAGTTACACAAATTTGTATGCACCACACTGGACTACTATTATTACACACGGTGCGCTACATAGCATGGCCATTTTTATCATAACAACTTTTGTATCAAAACAAAATAAATGCCTAAAACCAATAAAATCAACTGAAATTATATTTCTGTACCTTTCTTTGTCGTCTTCTTGAGCTCATTGCTGATAAGAAAGTGGACAAGGAGGATGTATAAGATCCCTGCTACGTCAGTGTTTCCGTACGTAAAATGATATATTCGAACGTCTGAAAAGGATTATAGACAGTAATTCTTCGCTGTAATCGATCGAACATAATCCTCCCGTGCTATCAAGGATGTAAAGCGACAGATGAACACGAGTTGATAGGCGGGCGTCGGAGTTAATCTAGCGGTAAACAGCTGATGAAAAACGTAATACAGGATGGATGTCACAGCTTGCGTCTGCAAATTAGACTGAGGGTCGGTCTAAGGCCCGATTTACAGAGGAGGGGGTATCTGTCCTACGACGGTTGATGCGCGCCGCGTGTCGTACGACATCGCTTTTGTGCGTGTAAAACGGCCCCCGCGACGCGCGGGACTTCTTGAATTTAAGGATACTGTTGCAGTACTAATACTGTTGCATATTAATATTAAAAAAAACTGTGTCAAGTCAGGCCATCCCTCGTTAGAAAAAAAAATTTAAACAGGTTGTCTACAGGACCTAAGTGGTCCCATATATCTCTATGTGGCCATTTCAAAAACTCAAGTAGCCCCATGTGGGCGAGAACACGTCACAACGAATAACGGGACATGACTACCAGTCTTGTGATGTTATCAACCTCACGACATAAGTACCCAACCTGGCCGCAGTCCAGGTGCAGCAAGGTCGTATCCTGGCTGTAACACTCATCAAAAAGTTACATTTTAACTTTCCGTTTACGAGGCGCACTTTAGACTCAAAAACAGGTTTTTCGCAGGACTCTACCTGTTGCTTAATTATGTGTTATTTTATGATTCTATAACGTTATCTTTTTCCTGAAAGTTGCCAGAACCCCGGTAGCATTAAGAAAATTTATATACAGTCAGAAAGAAAAGCACATGATAAGCAATAAAGACCACCTACGAAGCCTGATTTGGTGACTAGTATACTCCCGCGGTGGTGGATACACACAGTTCCGAATTTCGCATGTAAACAAACCGTGGTTGGTGACTAGTGCGTGGGTTCCGTTGTTGACAAAGTTTTATGTTATGTTGGGTAACGCCTTGTTTCAGAGAGACTATTAACTAGACGTTTCATATAACGCATTCTGTGATTCTAAAGTTGACATCTCTCAGCATGCACAATACAAGGATGTCGGGAAGTATGAATTCGCGTTTGGTGTTCGCAGTGGCGGTGTTGTTTTGCTCAGGTAGGCCATGTGTTACTGTTACTTCCCCCTACGTTGCTTGTTCTAGATTCACCTTCAGTTAGGCGACAGGTGTTAACGGTAATATCTTTTCTTCTTCTTCCTTAAGTTTATAAAGTCATTTCTATATGAAAATAGATCGGCCATTCTGTCTTTATAGTACGTAACTTTACATTGGAATATTTATCGTGTCCGATCAAGCGTATACGTAAAAAGGCAGTTACGTAATCATGAAAACAGTGCTACTGTATTAATAAAGCAATGGCCGCCAGTACTGAAGAGAAGAGTTTTGACATTGACTACAAACTTTGAATGTTTCATTCTTATTTTCAGCAGCAAGCAAACGACCGACTATATCTTATTATAGTACAGTAAAACAGTAATCTATTCATGAATTAGCAAATTTGTAGATGAATACAATGTCGAGTTTGCTTGCGTCGTAGGTCCAGTTGATTTGTATGTTTATAAGCGTGTCCAAACCTTTTCCCTTGTTTTATCAGTGAAGTGTATTGTTTATAAGCGAAGAAAGATTTGAAAAATCGATAGTTTATACTGAAGTCAGGAACAAGAAAACAGGAACCAACTGAAGTGTCGAAACAATGTTTACATTAAAACACGCGCCTTTAATGTTAACCCAACCTTCTTGTTACCAAAACAGGTACTGCCATTGAAGGATGTTTCTATGAAAACACACTTCTTAGTTGAATGCGTAACGTTTTAGCCAACTATTAAACAATCTACAAGGGCCATTGTTGCAAAGTATTTTGCAGTCTATTTTCCATATACGCGTCAAATGCACATCACAATCCAGATATCCAATGTGCTATTGTTTCAATGACCCTGTGTAAGTGATAGAAATAAATTCACAGGTAACCGTTAGAGGAATGAAATAAACTAGACCCAACTAAAGTGCCTTCGAAAAAAGGAACCACTTTGAAAGAAGTAGAGGAACGTGAATTGTTTATGGGCTGTACTTAGTGGAAGCGTCTCGTGAGGCAAGTCAGCTGACAGCACTCCCTGTATATCACCGTAGGGTGATGATATAGGTTATATAACTGTTAGCTTAGGTGCAGCCATGCCATATAAAGGTTCGTTGTTTGACTGTGCCCCCACTTAACATTGCGACACAGAGTTCACACTAGGAGGTCAACGTGCTTAACGTTAAAAGCATGTGCCATCACTTTGTTTGCGCACGCCTATAATCATTTTGCCTGTTACTTGTGAGAAGTGGTTTTAGCGTATTTTTGAAAAAAAATTAACGTCTTCAACAACAACGTATCATGCATATGGTTACTGTGAATCTGAATATAGGCGTTAGTTTAAAACCTGTTTTGTTTATTTCTTTTCTATATTGTCAATTTGTATAATTAGTGGACGCACAGACTACTTCGAGTGCGCCCCCTGCTACGACAACGAGCACTGCTGTATCGTCTTCTACGTCGATGGTTGGCCCAGCAACCGTTCCCATGGCGACAAGTGACGCGCCATCCACAGCAGATGGAGGTACAACTTCGCAAGTCTCCACGCCTTTGATTACAACGATCTCTATGGTTACATCGGTTGGAGTATCACCTTCAACAATTGTGGAAAGCGCAACTGCCCACAGTACCACTTCCACGAACATGATGGGCACTTCCACCGCACCCAGCACTCCCCACCGTCACACTTCTGCAGGCAGTGACACTACTGTTCTGACAGGAGGCGCTACCGCACAGAGCACGACGTCGGCCACCCTTGATTTCGAGAACTCTCTCCAAGTTGCCACGAAAGTCGAACAGGTTAGCCAGATTTCTTCACCTCTACCTCTCTTCTGTAACAGTTCTTATAGACCGTCAGTTAATAATCTACTTTACGAGTGTTTCAAAATTCAAAAGATTTTTCTAACAAGAACTTCAGTGGCCTACTTGAATTTATGAACTTGCACCTGCAAAAATGCACTATTATATGATTGAATAGGCACTAATAAACGACTATCATCTGTTTATTGGCCAATTTACTTTAGTGGGACGAGGTGGAATTTGCTCTGTTCGGAGCAATTGTGACGTACGGCACCAACCGGTACTGCAATCAAGGGGGCGCTTCCTGCTTCGGTCTCGGTAGCGTCAAAATCACGTAAGCGACCTAATGAGTGGAACCATTATGTTTTGTTTTGTATCCGATTAATTATCTAATATACAACACTTTTATTTCAATATTTACAACAATCAAGTAACATTAATAGTAGATTTGGAGGAAGTGTGAAATTAACGATATGCATTAAAGATGTACAAGCATGGCATTATTGTTTTCAGAAGAAGACGCTACGCACACGTAAAAGAGAATGACTATTCAAATAAACATTCACTGTAAACTTAACTGGATAGTACAGTTCTTTGTTGCAGAATCAAAAGGGTTTACCTACCGGCGCCAACGTTTCAGTAGTCCTAAGCCTTCTGCTGCCACTCAGCAGATATACATGTAATCATTATTGCCCCAAGGAAGGTAGTAGAATATCTACCGAAACATTGGTCAGTAAATCTCCTTAGTTGTGGAACAAAGAGCTGCATCATCCATGTATGTACCATCCTGATGGAACTATTCTCGGGTGGGATTAGCAAATTGTTTCAAATAAGTACAAGTATTTGTTAGCTTATGAATTTTGTTCGAAGCGGCGCTAATATAAGTTTGACGAACTTGACTACACCGCCATCCTGTCTGTATTACTTTATTTTTGTTTTAATAAAAAAGTACAAGGTGGCTGACAGACAATTGGAAAGAGATAATACTATGGCAAAATGATGATGATGAGCAAAATAGAGAAGCCATTGCTTTTCAGGCTAAACGGCAGTTGATAACATTCTTGTAAAATATCAAATTCTTAAAAAAAATGTTGCTCATTCTTTAGGACGGAAAGTTAAGCCATAGTCCACTGCTCATTGTACATGTAGAAAAGTGCTGGGAGAATTTTATCGGGACAATGTCGGTACTGTGCATATCGGCTGTCTTTCCCGTCTGTCACAACCAATATGGAATATTAGCTCTTCAGTGAGCTAAACTGGTTTACGATTTTTTCTATTTCCGATTGTACATGTTATGGAAATGTTCAAGATCTTTACATAAGTAAGTTTGATCTTAATCCTCTTTAAGGCCAGAAGACGTGATGATCATAGGAACGCCCGTTACAAGCCGCGGCACCACCACCTTTCACTTCTTCATCCGCCGACCGGTCACTTCACCAGGCGCGGTGATTGTACCACTACACCTGGACGATCTTACGGCGATCATAACAGAAATCAGCAATAGGCTAGTTGGCGCTTTAGCAGACCCGGACTTGACCATCACGTATGTTCTACTTGTGTTTTGACCCAGTTGAAAATCAATTCATATAAACGGCCACTTATAGCATAGCATAGATACATAGCATGCGTCTTACATGCCATACAAATGGTGTAGGTGGGTTGGCGGAAAAACCTATCCGGTCATATATGAGGGCGGGAAAAACGGCCCAACAGAGGGAAAATCTTTTCTGCGTATGATTGCACCCTCTGTCAGAAAGCTTTAGAACGGAATACAATTCAAGAAGTTCAATGCTGCGATACGACATCACAGAACGCGTCATGCTAAACATGCTATTTTCCAACATGTACAGTTCTTTCAGTCCTTCAGTTTTATTACTTATCATGGTTCATGATCAGTTTTTATAACATCACCTCACCTCTTCTCCACCATCATGCAGATCGTCTGCCAATATGGACCCAATCGTCACCCCCTCCTATACCGCCACCCGCCCGCCTGATGAGGGGTTCGAGCCCTGGATGATAGCTTTTGTCGTTACCATGGCTGTGATTGTGCTTCTCTGTGTGGCCATGTTTATCTACAGCAAAATCAAAGCAAGGTAGGTTAAAATTTTATCTATAAGCCATCTTACTATTCGGAGTGTGGATGTGCCGATGTGATGCATTGCGGTTCAGGGCTCTTGAACATTGACCACAATGCATACCGACTACGCATTTATACATGTAAGCACTCGAAACTGAATGTGAGGTCTATTGAAAGGTTTGACATTGCAGTTAATGGAGTACTATGGAGTGTGGGTCTCTTTAGGCAGTGCAAGGAGAAATGATTCTAAATCACCTTGAAATTCGAACCTCTATAGACAACTTAAGTCTGACCAAGTAGTCCTTTCAGCATTATCTACTTCTAGATTTGAAATACCGAAATTGCAATAAGTTGGAAAATTATGCCGAAGACTGCAGCCAAAAAGGCTCCACTCCTGAGGAATTGCCAAAAACTAAGAATGACCGATGAAATTTGCCTTCCTAACAGGAGAAACAAACAGATGGCAGACTTTGAGATGGAAAGAAATGGCGGCGGTGGCGTGGAAAATCTGTCGTTGTGAAGATCGAGCATTTGGACGCTTTAGTTAGTTAACCACCCATGTTATCACGTTGTGTTATGTGCGAGGACTTTTAAGAATATTGCTACAAAATGTGAATTTTAGTTCAGCAAAGATGAATATTTCAACAATGATCTCAACGTTTATAAAACTTTATGGTGTATATACAGAAGTAATAACTCAAAATGAGACTCCAAGCAAGATCCGTTCCATATATGAGCGTCACAATATGTTAATGCGATAGAACATGTATGATGTATGAAATCTGGATTATATTGTAGAATTTTCTAATTGATATAAATATATGAATTGAAAGCAACACTGTATTCCATCAACCAAAATGAAACTCCAAGCAAGATTCAATTTATCTATTGGTGTAAAACCTGTTAATTTGATAGAATACTGTAGACACATGCAGTAGTATACACTGCTGAATTGTATTCTAGAATTATTCAATTCATATAGCTATGCGCTGAAAACGTTCATCAATCAAAATAAAATCGCTAGAGGTACTCGCACCCAAACCTATTGATTTGAGAACATGTGTACTGCCTGATATCATGAACATTATTCTATTATGGTGTGTTTCTATTCTTGAATGGTTCGCGCTCCGATGTGAAGACTTCATTAGCGTCATGTTTTCACGACAACTAAATCTTAGCGACAAGATAAGGATGCGGGGTATCATCTTTAATCCTTTTTGCTATTGCCTGATAGAGGAGTAAGAATAGAATATTGAATTTGTAGTCTTGTAGCGAAACCCTGTCACAATCAACAAATTTGGGATTGTAATAAATACCTGTTGCAATGCCAGAGCTCATTGAAGAGAGTTACTTGTACTATCTTTCACGTTTTAGACTCTTTCAGCTTGCTCTAGGCACATCGAACTAAGTCATAAAGATGATAACTGATGGACACTTAGATTATATCAGGCAAATGTAATATCGCAAAGTTGAAAGTAAATTTCACAGCTAGAAGTTCAGGCACGTGGACACACACACGAGCATAGCTTATATAAAGGAAAGGGTTTACTCTAAGTAGAAGATGTCTTGGCACAGCGGTATACTTATGCAGAAGGATTCTCTTATCATACCTATTGCCGCTCCTGGGTACAGCCTAGTGTGTAGGGGTAAGCTTAAAAGGTTATAGGTGACCGTTCTACATAAGGCTCATGTAGAGTGATTTGTCGCTTGAGGGTAATATCTTCACGCAAATCTGCTTTTTCCCGCATCGAAGGCGCCGTTTTGTCAGCACAGACCATTAAAGTATCTACAGGAATGAGAACAACCCTATAGTTCTCGTCAGATATAACCAATGAAAGATGAAGATTGGGAGTGAAGGGAGGGGAAGGGTGGCCTCCTTGGGGTTAAATGAATCAGTAGAAGCTGGATAGATAGGATGGAATATTGCCCGGAAGGGTGAGAAGAGAAAGTTTGGTGCCTGTTAACTTAGTCAATATATTTTGCTCAATTGCTAGTACTCTTTCAGCCCCGCAAGTCGTGCAATTAGTAAGCAATGGGACTAAGTTTATGAGAAGACGTTTTGTTACATTTAGCCCGTGTTTCTGGGATTTCGCTAGCCTGGGTACCATCCTCCGTAGTTTTTGCCGCTCCCAAAGGTCGCTAGCCACACCTTTGGGAGCGGCAAAAACTACGGAGGATGGTACCCGGGCTAGGATTTCGCTGCTAGGAAACATCATTTATGATGCCATCTTATGTAC
The DNA here is from genome assembly GCA_013266295.2 of Branchiostoma floridae x Branchiostoma japonicum. Lineage (NCBI taxonomy): Eukaryota > Metazoa > Chordata > Leptocardii > Amphioxiformes > Branchiostomatidae > Branchiostoma > Branchiostoma floridae x Branchiostoma japonicum. The sequence continues at coordinate 3,841,523 of CM023837.1, read as the reverse complement.
AAGTTCGATACAGAGATAAACACCGTCCTGAAGTTTGGCTACATATCTATACCTTGGTGATTAATGTCAAAGGATTGTTACAATATTGCCAAAATATATGAGGCGTGAATGACATAAACGTTACTGAAAAACCATAAGGTCAGGGTTAACGGCAATAAGAATGTGATATCGTCAGATGTGAACGGATAAGAGAGATACGATCAGCAGATGACCTTCGGTTAACCTTCAGAAACGAAACCTTTCGGAACAGGTCAGGATCTACAAATGCTAATTGAAAATCGATGGATAAGCCCAGTCTAACGCTCTCAGGTAGAAAAATGTATCCACTTTTCGGAGTAAAGCTCCATCGAGAAACTTCACTTCCAAGAAACCCACTCGATTTTCTACTTAAACGCATGTGAAGTAAAGGTCAAGTACGGCTACAAAACCTAGTAGCTAGTAAAGGTCAATTCACTTACACTAAAGCTCACATTTAAGTAGGTGTTGTTCAAACTACTTTTAAAACATTGTAAATTCCAAACAAGGTAGCTCGGATTCGAGTTTAATGGTTATCCTATCCTCTGTTAACGTTCTACAAATATGTAAAGTGTAGAGATTCGAGGTAAATGGTATAGAGCAGGTGCAGGAAGTACCAGTTGTTTGTTATTCTCTTTAAAGATTGGTGATGAACAAAGTTGAAATGCGTCTCGAATTCATGAAAGGTCAATGCGTTAAGCAACCAAAGGTACATGCATGATCTGAAGCTGGACTGAAATTTCCTACTTTAAGTTGCTATATTTATCTATTTATTTATTTATTTCATCTTAAACAACACCTAGGTGGCCCCTTCAACATTATTTGTTGATTTCCAAGAGAGCCCAGGGAAGTATAACATAACATAACATAACATAAGTTAAACATAACATAACATAACATAACATAACATAACATAACATAACATAACATAACATAACTTGACATAACATAACATAACATAACATAAGTTAAACATAACATAACATAACATAAGTTAAACATACCATAACATAAGTTAAACATAACATAACATAACATAACATAACAAATAGATGTAAACTGAAATGAATATAGCTGAAAATTAAACTCAAATAAATAATACAGCATATATATATATATATATATATATATATATATATATATATATATATATATATATATATATATAAGGATAACGATCACATGGTGTAAGCTTATGGTAAGTAAAGATAAAGTGAGTGATAGTGTTGGACAAAATACTTATTATCCATTATTTTGATTCTTATCTGTATACTTGCGATAGATCTACTTTGGACAAAACGACATTGATTGGTCAATGTAAGAGGTCGATGTACAGTCCTGCCTGGGGTAACCAATGACCACCTTATTATGAGCTGGATTGAAGTTTCCCTGTCATAATTGATATATTGGTTAAGTTTGAACCATTGTACTTAAGTTAGGCCATCGATCACTCTGTGTAGACTTATTGTTAGAGTAAAGTGAGTTGGACAACCATTCTTATAGATTTATATCAATATCCTATAATCTGGACAAAACGACATTAACTGATGTAATTTGAAGACGAGAAGGCGAATCTATTTTGCATGAAATGATATCATCTACTCACTCATCGCCTTGGAAAGTCTTGCGGTACGAAGATGCGTACAATGTCATTTTAGTTCACGAAGAAGTAAGTTTGCCGCCAAAATGTGAGTAAGATGAGCAGTTATGGTTTGGGCAAAGAAGATACAAATACCTTGGGAAAACTTTACATATGCAACACTAGTACTGATTCATTCTGTTTCATGTTAAGGTTTGCAACTATTCACCTCGCCTTACGTCAGTTAAAAGTTGTAGATGACATTACTAAAACGATGTATGACTGACTAGTCGACTATGACCAATACATACAAATCCCTTCCGAATGAACATAGAGTGCAAGCTGGTGTTGCCCAGAAGGTACGTATTGACGGACTAATTCAATTATAGGACTGCCTAGGGATGGTCTAATAATGATGACTGTCGACAGAAGAGCATGCAAACAACCTTGCCTTGCGGGCAGCAACCATTTATATTCAGGACCAGTGTGGCCAAGCACTGAATCAGCAAGATGTATAGTGATGAAAAAGGCTCTGTGGGAAAGACCAGTGTTGAGTTGAGCCCATTATTTACAACTGTTGGCAAAGTGGTACATAGAGAAGAACATTAAACTCCCCAGGTAGTGATTCTTCAAGAAGTTAACATCAAGCCCGTTGTCAACTACGTACAGAATTTTTGCATATCAGCCATTTTCCATGAAATATAGAATAAATATGTCGTTTTTTAGAATCCAAGAGCTTTTTAAAACTTTTGCTATACAGTCTTTACGTTTCTCAAGGTATACATTAACGTTATATGACGGTAGTGGTGTGGGGGGGTCTTTGTGTTAAACATGAAAGATACAGAAAACACAAATGGTTTGTAAGTCTTTGGATGTCTATTCGTCACGTAGATGTCTATGGTGCCCAGAGGCTATTGAATGATTATTTTAACGACTTATCAGTTTGCCTTTAAAAGATGAGATAGTGGCACAGCAAACTCTTCTCTTCATTGCTTATGCAATTGATGTAGTATCTTGCCAAGATCCAGCACCTTCCCGCATGGCCTATAACTCAGCTTCTTCTTGTACCCTCACACCTACGCACCTTTGGGCACAGACTGACGCTAATGCCACGCGAGTCTTATCCTAATACATTTTAGCTAGCCATAACTCTAAGTGCCATGTGATAAAAGGTTTATCAATCACTGTGATAAATGGCCGGGGGACAGATATAATGAGCACGTCGGCAGAACGTACTGCGTCTGCGCGAAACCCGTAATGTATTATGCAGGCGCAGTACGTTCTGCCGACGTGCTGATATAATGCCAGCCGTTGGTTTACTGCTGTTAGGGGCTCTTATTTACTGCAAGGCCCTGTACAGAATAGGTGATGACCTATGTCTCCAGATGATCCAGCGTGCTTGACTCAGAAGACCATGGCCTTCAGGGATATCCGAAAACTTTGGGACGTTGTGACACTTGTATCGTTCGGAGCATAGATATACTTATAATTAGTGAATAGGCACATATGAAGATAAACAGAAGTATTCTTAAGGTAATACGTCTTCGAAACGCATGCAATACCTGAGTTCCTCATCAAAAGTTTTACAACCATTTCATTTGGATCTATCTGAGTAAAATCTGATGCATCTCCGACCTGTTTTTTTGTGCCAGCTCACGCACAATTTTGCCAGGTCGTGCTCTTGATTTGGATTGGATTTCATTGGGATTATGACAGTACAATACACGTGCCCTTGCGGGAGAACATGTCAAAATGGCGCTCGTAATTGGAAATTCGTCTATTGTGAGCACTTACCCCCGGTAATCAGAAGGACGGAGAAAAGTAAAGTAATTGGCATGCAACACAGCACGCCTTTTGCGACAATAACAAGTCTTTGACATCTGAGCTGATTATATACAGGAAAAGATTTGAAGAAACCCCACTAAAAACCTTCATACGATCTCAATGGTAGAAATCTATGTAAGCTACCAAAATATGTTCTATAAGTTTCTATGTTTTTCATAAGCTTCCTGTAACCATCGTAATATAGTTGTTTCACAGTGTTTAATGTGATATATTAGTGAATAAATGTGTTTATACTTCACTAGTCTTTCAGTAATCACATACTTATTAAACATTACAAACACTTAACCTTATCGTGTTGAGCCTAAGTTAACAGCTGGTGCATTAATATTTCAAGCATTTTCACCTGCCCTACTTGTTCTACCATTTTATCACTAATCTAAATCTGTAGTTTTGGTCTGGTTTTTCTTGTTGACGACTGTCTATGAGTATAGTCTGGTCTACATCCAATACTTGTTTGAAGGATATGCGTCAATTCAGACTGAATAATGTATTGTTACATTATCACCGTTTTACTGGGGACTGAAGCTGATGAATATGTCTCGTGTGCATATATGACGTCAATCGAAGTGATTACGTTATTCGTTATCTCTGCATGTTAAAAAGGTGTCAGTTAATGCCACAGACGGCGCCAAACACGCAGTACCCCAATCTTCTTGCAATCAGTGCTGCGATTGGCTTATTAGTAGGTCGTCGAACCGTACGTCGGAACATAAAAGTTTAATGACTCCTTGTTCTCTGCTAAATCATTAGCAACTTATTGAATCATCGTTAACAAAGAGAGAAATATTTTTAGGGGGGCAATATCTCTTTCTTGGTTTTACTATTAGAATGCCTACGAACAGAAGCAAAGCAGTACTATTTAATGTGATTACAAAGACCATAAAGAACGCCGACGACTGCAAGTCATATATATTCTGCAAGCATCCTAAACTACTGCTTTTAAATAAAGCTGCATTATGCTATGTATATAGACGAGTGACTGATAGTTCCCAACATATTCATTCGTAAACTTCGTTTGAAGCTTAATAGTGATTGATGTGCTTTACGCATTTTGTTAAGCTTGACAATCTTTGATAGATCACACCGTATGTCTTCCAAGCCACATGTTGACATGTTGATGAAACGCTATATGGTAATCTTCTTGAGGTGGCTATCCCGTAAGTTCTTCTACTGGTCCCCACGGCGCAGCAGCGTCTAATGATAAACCATGGTACCGGCACGCTCATTAAACGACACTGCTAGAGCGAACAACACTGAGTCAATACGCTTCATGTCAATCTGCGTCACAGCAGGAAAAGAGTGCAAGCATATAATAAATACGATTCTCAGCCAAGTGATGGGTTGTTGCATTTGATCAATCAGCTGCCTCGTATGATGACAGGATTCTGACATGTGCATGGCGTGAGTTTTACTGCTGGTTCTGCAATGGTTCATTTTTATTAATGCGGATAGGTACTTGCCACCAAGGAACTGCATGTAGTGGGGAAAGTTTTCTTGTTTTAAAACTCTCATGTAAAGAAAGATGCCAGGTCAGCAGAATACGTATTCGCAAACCAGAGTTAGAATGCCTTGATTCATCTTATCTGTTCAAATTCTTATAAAAACAATTAATTATTTTCAGTTGCTGAAAATATTAAACAAGACCAACTGAATTGAAATGACTATGCTCTAAGTCATTTAGACCATGGGCAGGGCTTGTTTAATAGGAGATTACTTGTGGGCGGAGCAACACTATCTCCAATAAACTCGCCCTGCCCCTGGTCTATTACATGAAAATGAATTATCATGGTAGGATTCTACCTTTATCCAAGTAGCAGTACCGAATTGTGTTAACTAACTAATACTAATTATAGACAGAAGTAAGTCACAGTTGTTGGTATAATATAGACGGCATTCCTCTTTCAGGACTTTCGGGTCAGTCTGTCCTCAGCTAACATACAAGACGCTGATAGTCCCTTTGCTACCGTGTGCGTGGAAATAAAGTTAAATCGATCGGTCTAAAGGGACTCTTTCCTTCGTTAAAAGTACGTTCAAAGTTATAAGGTTATTCATTATCCTGACATGTGTAAGAGATGTCAGTTGACGCCACAGGAGGCGCCAGACACGCCAAACTCCAATTCTGCAGCAATCAGTGCTGCGATCGGCTTGTTAGTAGGCTGTTGCACCATGCTGCGTAACGTATACGTATACCATGCAACTGAAATGTAGTTTGCAGCATCCAATGATTATACATAAGAAGGGTAACTAATCCTGTTTTACATTCTGATTACCTGTACTAGAATCAATTGCATTTCCTTAGCGTGAAAAGCTTTCTATGCAGTAAAAACTGCATTATACTTTAAAGGGCCTGGGGGCAGACTTGGTGACTACGTTGGATTAACTATTCCACCCACTTGAATGTGAAACATGATTACTCTGCTCAATTTTACCGTTTGAAGGATTATAAAAGATCAGTTGAGCCTATCGAGAGGTACGATATATAGACGTGTAAAAAAACCCAAACATATCTTGGTTGAAAATCTGATCCAAACGGACAAAAGTGTCTAGAAGAATGAATTACATACGAGGAGACTGTCGGAGAAGACATACAAAGTTTAGTTAACTTACTCAAACTCAGTGAAGGAAATGGCAAGTATGAGAAAGTCACATTTTGGTCAACATTAGAACTTTGGACAACATATTTGAGCAGAAATATGCTCAATAATGCTACTACACATCTGTTAACATATAATTGCCGTACTGTGATGGACTGGCCCAAGATCTTCAAGAATGGCACATTAGACTGAGAGCGAGACGAAGGAACGCTAGAGCAGACCACTCTGTCACCTGAGGAGACCTCAACAAATACATGTTCATGTAAAACTTAAGTACTGTGGCAGATGTTTAGGTCCACCATGCACCAGCTCTAACATCTTCCTACATCTATCATGTTAATTAGGATTTACACACCATTGCCTATCATTCATATATATATATATATATATATATATATTAGGAACGTTGGTACCAGGGTAAACCATATGGGAGCACTATATAACAATTTAGCCTCCAACAACATCTCACTACTACTGCATCAGTGTCAGCCCGATGTGCTAAAACATCCCCATAGCTCCCCGCAGTACGCTGACGATGTCATGTCATCAATTTGCTGCAGCTGATTAGGCTACGCTCTGCTATAGCGTAAGGGTAAAGTCAATACAGTTGAAAGACGCATTTGTGTTAAAGAGGCAACGATGAAAGAAGACTTTACACCTAATTTTTTATTTCCTTATGAAGAAATTATGATGTTTTCATTAGTCATAGTTACATTTCTGAGTACTGATTCTCGGATTCTTTTTAATATGCGAACAATTATTTTCGTCGTTTTTTCGTGCGTTTTCGTCTTTGCACATTAAAAGTAGCTCGTCGTATTTTCTCTCTGAAATCGTACAGTGGTTGGAAGTACAAATATGAAGTCGTTTCTCCAGAATGAACAATTATTCCGCAAAATTGTATTTGAAGTTTTAAAGAGGGTATGAAACTTCATTGATCAAATGGGTATCTTTATCAGGCCATTTTATGCTTGATGCATTAACTACATTAGGCAGTGTTTTACCGTTAGCAAAATATCTGGCACTACATAATTCACTGCACATTGTGCAGACGGGTATGTGCACATATCTTGTGCTGTCGTCCCCGGCTGCTATGCAGATTGCCTAATTAGCTGCGAGCGTCTACGCTACCTCAAAAGAACTTCTCCATACGTGTCTTGCATGTAAAACCAGTAGTTTGGACTTCCATGTAACTCATATGCGAGACACAACCTGGAACGAACTCTAAATTTCTTAGGGAAAGCTGCATGGTTCTGTTATAAGTGCACGCCAATCAGCATTACGTTGAGTTTGAACGTTCGACCAACGGAAATCGAACCTTTGACCTTGTCATCCCTACTGGAATTGCAAATCCACCAGACCACAACACGCTGCCAGTTTCAATAATATCATACGGATATATGAAGGATTCACGTGTCATAGAAACTTGGAACATGGGTCAATACGTCTAGCATGGTTCATAAGCGCGAATAACTTTAGGCCGACTTCATTTATGACTACTATATCATATTCACTCATAACTCAGAAATAGTCTGGCACATATGTTAAATCTGTAATGTTTCCTTCAAGTTGAGTCACTTGTTAAGACTTAGATAACTCTATTCATCGAGCAAAAAATCACGGAAATTATAAGTTATAACCCACTTATAGAAAAAAGAAAACTTTAAGATAGAAGGCGAGTAGATAACTACAACAATTAAATTATGAATCATGCATGCAAACATGGAAAGAAATACTATGGTTGCTGGAATAAAGGACAGTAAGAATTGGAGAGACAAATACCAGAACTATTAAAATACTAATTAGCAGGTGACGTAAAAAAAGACATCAGGCACTAAAAGTTGCTGTTTTTGGAGTTAAGGTATAATTAGGCTAATCTTACAAACATGACATGACAGGTTTATGAGTTTCCTTATGTTAATCATACAAACACGACATCACAGTTTAATCATTATTGATATTATCAATTTTGATTTAAAGTCGACATTTTATGAATTAAGTCACCAGATGGTGTCTTGATTGCATATGATGTATCAGCTGAGAGTTAAGCATCGTTAGTAACGTGCAATATGGAATCCGTCTCTACTGAAATCACTGCCAAAAATCGATAGAAGACTGACATATGATCATATCTGTGTCGTTATCTAGATGAAGCGCGATAATCAGGCTATTAATAAAATGTTGCTTAAGGAAATAAAATGAGTTCTTGGTTTCAGTCTTATTTTAATAGCTTGTACTGATAATTTTTAGGTATAAAGTTACATTTTCATACCAGTATCTACGTCAAAAACACAGACATATATGTGTTATATGATGTTATTGCTGTTCACCCCTGTTAAAATGCAGTGGTATAATCCTCTGTGCGTCTAGGGGTTTTATATTACGCACGGGAGAATTCTGCTTCACACCACAACTCGGCTCCAAGGTGTGAAACAGCGGCTGCTGTACAGGGTGCTGAAAGTTCTGCTGCTGTGACTCTGCATGATCCCCAAGTTGAACAGGCAGAAAGGTATATTTTAAGCGGCAGTTATGTGAAGTTATAAGAAAAAAATACAACTCCTCTTGCAAAATCATCATAATTTTTTTACTCATTTTGAGTTCGCACATGTTGAACGTATTGTTTATTTGTTTGAGCATTTGCTTATTACGCATATATATCACGATTTCTCTCATAGGGCTCAGGCTAAGGTACGCAAGACGGAGCAAGCCAGCAAACCGGTAAACCGTTCCTTACCTTCATGCAATTATTTATATACCTGACGTAAAAATTCATATGTATTATTGACATGCAATGTATTATGCACGAAGAATAAATACAATGCCGTACAAGAGAACGGTTCATGATATTGCAATGTTATATTTTCATTTCAAGCTCTGAAGCGCGCGAATGCTTCAAATAAGTCGACGACGAAAGTATCTTCTATTTGCAAACGATGAGATATTTCATCGAGTTCTTCGAAGCTTTACGTAGTGTTTATGATCGCAAGCATTTCAAAATGTACTTTTCAGTATGTATCATTTAATTCGCAATTCGTCGTTTGCATTTTGCACGTTGACGCCCCAAGATTATCTGGCAATAAATTACACAACCTTTTTTCTTGTAACCTGGTATCCAGTTAAATCGTGATTGGGGCAGGGTCTCTAGAGGCCGGTAGTAGTGTTACGCCTGCGATAGGAGTTTGGCTGTGAAAGGAGTTTGGCCCCAACACGAGCGTTGGGGCCAATTAATTTCCCGTGAAAATCCTACCAGGGAGCCTTGCTGTGCGTTGTGGCGGGCGGGGTAAAGTTTCAGCGGGCCCGAAGAAAATCTGCCCCAATCGCGTTAGACTGGATACCAGGTTATTTTTATTGCAGCATGATGGAGAGAGAAGATAAACCATTGCTTTAGGATAGCTAGTGATTAAATAAACGTTTTATGTGAAACTTTCTGAGAATTGTCTTATTAGAGTTTTGCATGCAACGATCTTTAATGCCTGCATTCCGGTGAGTATCATAACAGGCAAGGCCACCAGGGAGCCTAATATCTAATCATTTCTAGGTCTCATCAAGACCAACCCACCTACCAAGTTTTATGACAATCCATTTATAGCTTCTTGAGTTTTTGTGTGTATTAAACCACACACATACATACACACATTTATGTGTGTATGTATGATGGTAATATTAGGAAATCTTCACCATAACATCGTTGTGTATGTTTAAAAAAAGCATCGATGTTGGAAAAAATCTCATAGTGAAAGGCGGCATCTCTCTTCTATCTATCTACCTACCTACAATCTTCTATCTACCTATATATAGCTACCTACTATCTTCTATCTACCTACTTGAGAGCAAACGCGTTAAGCTGTAAAAATCACCAGGTGCGCAATAACGTTTGCAGAGATAAAGTTGGTTGGAGGCAAAAGTATGAGATTTATGTTTGATATACTGATGACATTTAAGACAATCTGACATATATAAAGATCAAGCATAAAGCATATGGTATAATATATAATATCACCAGTGGAACCAATATTCCTGTTGTAAATGTCCAGCAGAAGACATAAAACACTGCGTGATCTGTAATGTTCTGTCTGCAATGCCTACATTATTCTTTTGCGTTGCTATTTAACGTAATCTATCAGTGTATCACAAATGATATTAGGCATTGTCTGTCCAATGCGATAAGGTTACATGTATTTTGTTCATTGTTTCTCAAATGCGGCCTCTCTAAGGACCCCGTCACATTCGTCATACGAACGTCGTGCGATCGTAAAGCTCAGGGCATTATCTGGATAGCAATGCATGTTTCGTATATAAGCCAGCTGTCCTGTTACAGAAAAGGCTGCCGTATATCCTTGTCCGTGGTTGGTTCCGTCATAGCCTGCTTCAGAATTCTACGATGGCAACGTGGAAATCATACGACGGTCTACAAAGATTGTGACCACGCCATAACATAACACACAGGCAGAGCCCGAGTTTGACAACAGTATAAAGGTGACTTAAAACCCTCGGTGTTGGCCTTTACTCTATGTATCGATCATTGTCTTTATCTCAATCGCTCAACATTTCGCTTTAAATCATTAAACCGGTATAAAAAGAGTTTAATGCTTCGATTGCTCATATTTTGGACACGTCCCATCCTTCATACTGCAGTAACCCATTACGGAACTTGTCACTTTTACTGCTTTGATGACCCATAGGACCCAGACTCTATCATTTCATTCTGAATCTTTCATATCGCGATACGTAAACTATAGCCTGCACTATGATGCACATCATACGCTCAAAGAGAGCTTGTTTCCAAATACTTTTAAGAACGACTTGAATACATTTACCGCATTCATTTGGACATTTGAGACTTCGGAAATTTTCGCAAACTTTATTACTAGCTTCGCACTGGTTCGTCTCGCTCCAAATTTGTGTTCATCTTGATGCCAATTTATGTGCACCCAAGGGTAATCAACTTTTATACAAGTCTAACTCAAGACATATATTGCTGTAGATTTCTAGAAGTGTAATCAATCATGTCATTATTTGCCAAGTACTAGACACGGATTCATTTAACAAAACATCACTCGACAATAATGTATATCTTTTTAAGACACCTAAATATATATATGCCCAACAGGGTGGCATTTCAATTGATTGTCTGAGGCACATTATATGAATTATTGGCAAAAATATAAGTAAAAGATATGGCAATACACCTCGTATTGCGCTTCACCTCTATCGCATATGAAGACTACAAATAATATATCATATTCACGGGTCATTTGTGTTGTTCGTACATCGTCTATCTTCGTGACTGCTCAATGAAAGAGATATTCCCAAATAAAAGCCTTTTGCCAAGTAGTAAACACAAATTCAAGAGCATCCATCGTGATATGAGATTCGAGCAACATTACATTGTCATATCAGGTAGGTAGTTGTTTCAATTCGATCCAGTTATTTGATATAAGCTATTTAAGCTATATAAGCTATTTAATTGAATCGCTTTTAAGAGATTGCAGCAATGATGCTTGAATTATTCAGTTAAGATGAACCGAAGGATGACGAGGAAATCGAAACGGCAATTCATCATTGAAGATATAAAATGCGAGATCCATACCGGTCAATAAGAAGCTGTTGAAGTCTTCATGCTTCAAAGTTCTTATGGTTTGTCCATACCAGAGTGTACGTTTAGTTCTCAAGGTCGGGTTGAACACACATTTACTGTTTGAAAGATGATCGATATAGATACAAGAACAGAATTGGATCAAAGCAAACTCCAAAAGCTTTCGGTTTCATCATTATAAAGTCATCATAAAAATCCACTTTCATCCTCTAACCGCGCGAGAAGGGATATATGAATACCTTGATATTTGATGTATACCTTCAAGTTGATAAATGAAAGTGACACCTACGCTTGCCTGTTTGCTTCGTTGATTGAGACTCAGCGTAAGCTCGCTTAAGCCATGGATTTTAAATTTCTAGGGGGGTGATAAACGCGATACATACAAGGATTTATGTATAACAATGCATGAATCGTGGAAAGGGATTCATGATAGATATCTATGGAAAGTATCCTCTCCATCCTTCAGTGGATCCTTTACATAGATTCTATCCAAGAATCCTAGTGAATCCTACCCTACAGCCACGTGACACGCTGACCGCAAGTAGTAAGCCATACTGAATCTCAGGCTGCACGTATGCTAAATGGTCGAAATTGGGACCAAACAAGTCTTACGCACAGCACAAAAAGTGGGATTTACCCATGGTGATAAATGCCAGGTAAGTCTAATAATAGTTGCCTGAAACACCAAATTCCAAAAGCAACCATTACCAGACTTACCTGATAACGGTTGGATGAAAATCAAATGTCAAGGCGCCCCATCAGACGCAACAGAGTGTGCTAGACAAGAGACGTTAAACAAGACATACCCAACATCTGCTTGGAAAAAAACCCTATTAGCGCACACCGGGATTAATGACCTGTTCCACAAGTCCATTAAGATAGGGGTGTTTTCTAAAATATTAATTACCTATATATGAAAACTACGACGGTGTAAGAAAAACAACGTGCATCATCACGCACATACAAGCAGACGACATGCTAATGCAGCAAAGGGATGGTGAGCCACAGGTGCAAATGCACGGACACAACTGATTACAATACTCACAGAGCAAAAAGTTTGTTCTTTGGTTCTATGGTTCTAATAATTTTCATCTGAGACGTGCTGATTTGGAGGAGACGTGCTGATTTTTCCAAAATCTCCCCATTGACGCAGGTTGCTTTTGGGCTCAAATATTCTTTTCCCTTTGTTTCCTTTTGAAATTGATTCACTTACTCATCACAGAAAACGTAGGTACAAGGTAGACTTTTATGAGCAACTTCTAAACTTTTGGCAGCTAGCCGACCATTTAGCGTTTCCCCTAAGTTGCAGCAGCAACGCATGATTAACTTGACAATCAGTCATTGCTAGCACTTAGGTTTACGTGCTGCTACTCACCACCCGTTTCGAGAAGACAATTTACATGTTTTTGTAACGTACTGAGTCTATAGATGTGCTGGTCTTGCCCAGTATTGGTCATATGGTGAGTTTTCCATGATAAAAAAAGTGGATTGTAGGTACCCTAATGTATTGCAGCACCGTCGCATCATGTAAAACCAGCAGGGAAAAAAATTGACAAATTCATTGCTAATGAATTTTTTTCTTAAAAACGCTTTGACATTGCATCGTAGGCCTCACAACCCTAGCTTAAAGTTTACTTTGCCCTGTCTTAAGGTACTTTACTTTAGAAACGCATGATATGTCGTAACAAGTTTTCAAGATGACTTAGAGAAGCCTTTTAAAGTCACCCTTGCCACAGTCTATAAGGTATTAGTCGTTACTGGTGCGTAGTGAAAATGCATTTGGAGTTCTTCCAAGACGGCAGACTTTCTAAAACAGGATATTCGTTCTTTTTATCAGATAACCTCAAGAGGATGCCAGAATGACCTTGTAGCCGTAAGGGTACTTACTAGAAAAAGGTCTGGTCTGAACACAATTTAAAGTTTTCAACTGACTAACGGGAAAATATGGCATGGCGTAGCTTTTTATGTAACCACTACTAATGCACTACTGTTCTGGTGAAATGTCTTTAAGCCTCTTTGCAGTGTAAGAAAAGACTGAAACTTTTGATGCCATATCTCTTGGCCGTTTGCACTCTGTACATCACTGCACATCTTATAAGTAAAAAAGAGAAATGCATTAATGGTAGAACGAGTATCATCAAATTCTCTTGGCCCAAAGCGCAGAGGTTCCAACCCCGACAGGCATAAATGTTTAGGGTTGTACTCGTTCTTTCTGATGCGGCGTAATGCCGATGACCCAGTGTATGGGTGATCTTCAGTCGCTAGCCTTAATTAGGCGCCAAAACTCTGCACGTAAAAGAACCCAACACACTTATAGAGAACATATGAAGCGCCCCGGTGTGATTGGCTGAAAACGCGGGCCAAGGCGAAGTCACATTGCATGAATAGCTATGGAAAAAGCACCCTGCTTCATCTTCAGTCTGAGATCAGCCGTCTTCAACTTCATAATGTTAATTTAATGATTGACGCCAAAGTACCACCAACCATAGATTAGATGCACACAATCAACAAGATGATGGCAGTAGCTATGACCTCGGTGATTGCTCAATGAACATTTGGCACTGGAATCGGTCTAGGCCTTGTTCTCATTGAAATAATAATGATTAAGTACTATTCAAAACGTATAAGAACTATTTTAGTGATGCTTTGGCAACCTCTCAACCATGTGTAATTCTTTCAATGTATCAGTAAGGCACGTGGTACTCTTCATGCCCATTGGAAGCAACCCTGTATGGGTTTAGCCTGACCTTTGGCTCAACTCCCCCTTGAAGATACTTGGACAGTCTCCATCGAAAGCTCTTATGCCGCCAGAAAGTTTACACCATAAATAGCATGCCATCAGCTAGTCGGAAGCATTCATCACAAAGAGAAAGCTTTTATGTATCTTCCGTTTGCCCGGCTTACAATGACATAGTTGATCCCCTTGATGATGAAAGGATTATTCGATAGAACACATAGAAAGCTCAAAGAAATCTCTAGCTTGGAACAGCGCTTTCATCTATACATTAGTGAAAAGAAAAAATAACGAGGTGACCGACAACAAGGAATACGCTCGTATCATAGTTTGAAAAAGAAAACAATCCTCCTTTGAATTCCTCCTCATTTTTGTGCGCACGATTAATAAAGGAACAACCAGAGTCAACAGCTCGCAGAGAGAAGCATAAAAGCAAAGGCAGATGAAGAAATAGGCTGATACCATAGCTGAATGGACTCCGAAGCAAAATTTATGGATGCTCATAACAGCATCAGACGTAAGGTGATGCATTGAAGCACTGAAGGAACTAGTGAGTGTAAGGACAAGGCGCCAACACGACCATTCCTGCTACGCGGTAAGCATATAAAAGCAAGTAGCTAGTACCTAATGACGTATATCACAATGACAATGTGCTGGTATGCGATAAACAGATTGCAGCTATTCATCTTGGCAATGAACAGGTACCAGCATCAATCGTATTCAAACGTTTTCCTGTGCTACTTGACTTACCATGATAGATAGAACAGCTTGTGTACTTGAGCGATGTGGTCATCAATTTAGACGCTTTCCTTTGTTATAAAGTTGGAAAACAGCAAACCTTAGAGTTACCTTTGAATATTTTCAGTCGTTAATGTATGTTTATATTATGTGCAGGAATTGAGAGATATTGGTCTTGACCGTTCTTCAAGTCGCTGACGTGGCGATTCGTAACTTGAAATATAGCTGCTGACATTCAAAATAGGGATAGAACACGAGAAAGAAAACAGAGTCAAAGTTGCTCTATCTCACATACATGGGTATTTAAAGCCGGGAAGAGGCTGATTGTCTCGTAATACGAAAAGGGCGATGACTGCTAGGACACTGTTCCTTCTGTCTATAGCCATCTGTCTCACAAGACAGATTCATTTCCACAGATCGTTTTTTCACTGATTCGTGCGTCACCGTATGCATCCTGTGGCGAACTTGATTTTTCCTCAGGACCATCAGTGGTAATCTGATTACTTCAAAACCCAACATCGTCACAGTAAATTTACCCACCTGTCTTCAATGTGATCACGGCAATCTGAAGTTGACGCCTCAGACTTTAATTGAATAAAGCAAAGTTTGACTAATCTCATAGCAGTGGTAGGAGGGCTTTCATGAACTTATTATTTAAACTGTGCTGGATAAACCTCCTTTTCCCAATTTTCAAAGACCATCTAAAAGTTCACAAACACAAGAGACACAAACCACTATTCCTCTTTTCATCATTGATAAACCTTTACCAGAAAGCTTTTAGGAGACATGATGTTCCCATCTGAACTCACGTTAAAAGGAGCATATTTTAAGAGTCTGTTCAATTACCGTAGCTTGCATTTTCAAGGGCAAAGGGTCGTTACCAGAGGGGTTAATGACGGTGATACTATGAGGAAGATATTTTGATCAAAGTCCCATTTGGCCCATCTTTGTACCTGAAAGACATGCTTCGTAGCGAGCGAGCTAAGCTGAAGCTGTTAGATTGGACAGCCCGGTCAGTTGGGGGCCATTCAGTAGACAGGTACCTCCCGGGCTAATACTAATACGTAGTAAAAATGCGGTATTCCTGCATGTTATGAAGCGTTAACTCTCATACGTATAGCGGGTACTGTGAGACCATTACATTTTAAAAAAACTTATATATAGCCTTCTCAAGAATTTCTTGCACATTGTTGATGTATTTAGTATATATCTTTAAATCAACAGTTTTTATGAAAGTATGAGAGTTATTAGACTAGACAATTTCTTATATATCAACACTGCATATTCCCAATTTCATTCTAAAGCAATTTTATTGATAAAATCTAAAACTCTACATATCCCTATTACTATATAGTCTACAACCAATATGAACGCACTGTAGTGTGGTCATGTAATAAGAAATGCCATACCTTAGGCACAGACGAAAGTGAAAAATTACCATGTTCTCTTGCGTGCGAATGGTAAAGTTCTTGCGTCCAAAATCGATAACTTGTGGCGTCAAACTGGGAACATTCAAAGTAGCCACGGGCAACAAGATAAACTTCAAACCTCATTTCCTCTGGAATTCCAAGGACAGGTAGATTACATGGGTAAAATTGACCTTTACCTATAATTGCATGTTATCACACTAATTAAGCTGTTGAGAAGTAGAATACATCACTACTTAACCACTACGAGCAACGTTTCAATCATCTCCTTCAATTGTGGGCTGGGCATTGGCACATTCATAGTCCGTTGTAATCTACCAGCAAAGCCTGGCAAAGCAATCTTAATACAATCAAAACTGTGGACGCAGTATAGAAGCGTTAACATTACAACTTCCCTTTTTATATCTCGCAGAATATAAATTTTGAGCACACAGGGGAGAGATACCAACGTCAATGATACTAATCAATTTAAAATGGATAAATGATTTTTGTTCAATTATGTGTTGTATAGCTGTTACCATGTGAATGTGGTATAAATGAATGATATATGTATATATATTGATATTTTACGAGTATATATAAATCATAAATACTCAAATATCATACAATTGTATAAATTTATGATATAAAAATGTGTAGATATCTAGATATTTCAATAAAATTTTCAATGATCCCACCAAACCCATAACAAAATGTGTAAACTTAAAGAACACGCAACCCTGCTCTATCGCCAGTGTGTGTGTGTAATCAGGTCTAGCATTACAGCAGGGATAAGTGCACATTAAGTGTACTTAGGATGTAGCTTGCATATCCCAATTCCAGTCGGAAGTTTCCCTCTAGCCGCTAGCTAACACTAATCATCGACCCGAGGGACCATCTATGACGTCAGTGATATTTTGCCAGGTACAACCAACCCTTACAAACGAGGCCCAGACGGCCTTCTCGTTGGTAACACTTTGTCAAGTATACTAGTAATTTGAACAGCGAGGAGAACAATGTTTACTACAAATCACATTTGCCATATGAAAAAGATCTCGTCATTGATTGTACATTGTAAATACTTACCCTTTATTCTTTCCATTCATGGCAAAATCCAGTTGACATCTCCATTGGAAAGACATACTAGTACTGGTTAATCGATATGCTGAAGATGGATGCGCACAATACCAAGTGTAGACTAGAATCACAAAATAGTGGAGCTCGCTGGGCAACACGCTTAAAACTCCCCAAGATAATGATAAATCTGCTACAGACCATGGCAAATGCGGTATTTACTGAGATATTGAATGCAATCTGGCAAAAGGGATAAAAGGGCAAGGCTCATTATTTGCCAACATGCCAAACAAGATCAGAGATGGAGTGAGGAGATCGTTCGCAGTATAGTCGACGTGAAAAGGCAGCCATTCAAATGATAGTGCAAAGAATAGTGCATGGGAAGAATGATTGAAGGCCACAGAAGACGATATCAACAGACGAATTAGATAAAGCACTGATAAAAGGAAAATATGGATAGTTAGACCTGGAAGCTCGTCAAAGAAAGATGGCTAGACTTGAGCTCATGCAGAAAAAGACAGGTCGATTTCCGGTGTCTTTCTTTTTAAACTGCAACGTAACACTGATTGATGTCAAACACCCAAACAAACGGTTGACACTCAATTTTCCGGTAACCAGATATCTAAACCTTCATTGTAAGCACTGTTTGTTAAGCTCAGACCTTACAACAATGTTATATTGACAAATGAGAACAGTATATTAGATGACTATGTTGGATTTCAATGGATGGCTTCAGGATTAGAACAACCTATGCAGGGCACCATACATGATTATCTATCAGCACATCGTAATCAATCTGTCTGACCTTTAGGCCCTGAACATAATACACGTGACCCAAGATGCTAACGACTCGGGTAAAGCACGAGGCACCCCAAATCAACTAGTGAATGTCATGGCAAGAGTATACAAATATCTTGAGTAAGGCGTATACAAAGGCAACGTTGCGAAAGTGATATCACCGGATGATGAGGGCAAGAACACACCCAACCTAGGTACAGGAGAGCTTCACCGTAAATCTGTTTGTCCACGCTTATATCTCTTTGTTTTTGGGTCTACACCGAGAGTCGCTATATATTGAAGAAATGTAAAGGCACGCTAAGGAAACAAGCAAGATCTAAGCTAGAAGTATCTAGTGACCGGCCTTGACTTCACTTATAACTTGTTCATACAATCGAAGGAACCCACAAGTTGTAAACATCGGTGAAGGAAGCTGCCACACGATCAATGAAATGGTAACCAAGCATATGTCTTTTAACAACAGGAGGCGGCTTTACGATCAAAGGTAGCGTGTACTTGATGAAGTGGAAGCTTTTCTGAGTCCTGACTGATTTGCATTTCAAAAGAAATCAGTACTCACTACCAGCTGCTCTGAGAGCTTGTATCAGACTTTGAAAGCTATGCAAGTCACGACTACCCAGAACTAGAAGAGAGACCGTCTCTTTCAACTGTCGAGGTAGCCCAGCTCAGGAAGCTAGCTTGGATTATGAAAGAGAGGCAATCAGATGAGAGCCTCACATAGATGAATCCAGTATCCACTGGAGTCAACATTATCTATAAAGGGTTGAAAACAGGGTTACAGCTTACTAAAGCTGTATAATCTTGCAAAACGTGTTTGAGCTGTAGTTGAGTACTAAAGACGGAACTTTTGAAAACCCATCTTTGAACTTGCAAAAAGGACGGTTCAGCATTTATGCAAAAAAACCCCAACTGTTCCTACAGTAAAATTGATACTGAGCAGCAAACTAAGGACACCCTTACATGCTGTAGTGTATTTCATGGCGACATTACGTTACCAACTTTTCTCCTTCAAGTACTGCTATTTCCTCCCCAAAAAATGAATAGTCTGACACCACTGCTTAGAACATTGAGCATCGGGGAATGTTTAATTGCCATAATGACCTATTACCCACTGTATAACAGTGCTACCTAATCCATAACCTTGAAAATGTACTGCCTTAAGTGCAATCACACTCAGTCAGTGGATAGCACAGTAGGTGACTAATTGTTCACTCCGTTTGATCTCGTCAGTTCAATGGCGCTTTCTACGTAGGTAATATTGGACCCCTAGGAACTATAAACTAACACATTAGTAAATGTTTTCATCCTCCAGTGGGCACGGAGCTACTCCAGTAAATTTACGTTTTCTTATGAAATTTGTGGATGAATAAATTCTTTGCTGGTTCTATAATCCTTACCTCAACCCTATGTACAGCACTGTGTTCCCAAGGAAGTGAACTGTAGTGTCTTTTTCTATTTGAAGTAAATAAAATAATGATAATAATAATAATAGCAATAATACGAAAGATAAAATGGAACTGACGACTGCTATTTGTCTTTCTCTAGACCTTTTTCCGTCGGGTGGAGACCGTCGAGCTTAGATTTGTATTATAAATATGATTCATGATATAAAAGTATACTATAATTCTATAGACAGACTTATATGAAATAAAACTTTTCCTGTGAGGTGTATCTCCAGCACGCAGACAGCTCAACGGGCGTCAGCAGGCATGTTGAATTGAAACTAGTCTTAGCCAGTAGACAAGGCTCCTGTTTCTGTTACCCGGATAGGGAAAGATCCTTTATTAAGTACTAAATGATTCCATGAGAAACCTGGCTGATACAGAGATGGCTGTATGTGAGATTAATCCAATTAGATGCTAACATTCAAAATACCATCACTAATTCCATCCATGATATATGCTGGCATGTAGAAGGATCCATAGAAGAGCTACAACACTGAATTTGCCAGTCAGCTGCTTCAGTCACTTCTGATCTTATACCGAAGACAGAAACGACGTCTTTTGTGGCGCCATATGGTTTTGACAAATAAAGCACTTTTGCGACGACAAGGATCACACGCTACCTACCACCTAAGCCCGAAGGTTTCAACCTTTCAAAAATAATTGGAGTTCATTTGAAGAGTTCTTCATACATTGAAGGCGTATGACAAACTTCCGTGAATAATTGGCTACTGCATAAAGGTACAAGAAAAGCCTAAGGATACACTTCTGTCTGAAGTGGGGTGGCAGTGAACATTCGTGAAACGTGGTATGAATGTTATAAATATTCTTAAGAAAGTTTTGCAGTAAACTCGTGTAAGGCAGCCTTGTGACATTCAATTTGAGGAAGTAATTTTTCAACGCTGGTGTCCCGAGTAGAGCCCTGACATTTATGTCACGCAATATTGTCCAAACGTGATGACTATCTCACAACTGCCTCAAGGAAACGTGAGTTTGATACGTCTTGTGCGGTGGCTCTTTATTTTGACTGACTGAACTGTTAAAATAAGCCCGTACCTTTTAACCCAGTATTTGTACAGCTAGTTGTGGCTGGTAATATATACCTTTGCTTATAAGAAGGTCGCATCCGTTACTTTCCGCATCACTGCATTACGTGAAACCCTGTCAAAAAGGAATCCGCTGGCAGAAGACCTATTGTATGGTCTCATTACTGTTGCATGAAAATTGGATGTAGCTTGTTAGTGGTTTACGTCAAACTAAATGCCAATGTTCAAGTTTCAAAGCACAATGGTGGAAAAAACGAAATGGTTGCCGAGTAGCAGCACCAATGCTGAATTTCACTTATACCCCCAAAGCTCGGTCGACATGTCATTTTAGGTTTACGTCTCTTCAAAAGTGAGAAGGATCCTTCATTATAATGGTTGCTAGACACCCACATCAAAAATGCTTATCGTGCAAATCACCATCAAATCACTGTAATTACAAATATGATATTAGATATGGAAGTATAACGTCTTAGACCTCCCTCCTCCCCGCCAGTAAATACATTGCCAAGGCAGTGCTGTGTTTCTAAATGGGATTCATTCATCCGGATTTAATTTCAATCGCTATAGCAGTGCTCTTAATTGGATTTTACTGGGAAAATGAGACTTATAATCTCATCAAATAGTCTGATAAAAATTGGATGTTCGTGTACCTGACGTGGTATTAACACGATGCAGATTATGGTTGAGAAAGAGGTACATTGATACCTGTTCCTGCTGCCATGAAGATTTCAGCAATATCAATCAATGTGTAAATTCTATGTGCTTTCGTTCTGTAAAGGCTTAAGGACCTAGGCTTCATCATCTTTCGACCTTGTTTGGAATAAGCCAACACAAGTTTTGTTCCACACCATTCTGGTTCACTTTGCGTTGTCCAAGCTCTCAAATGTAATAGCTAAGTCTGTAGTAAAAGTGTAAGCAAAAGTAATAAAAGATTTTGCCTTTCATAGAAGAACATGTGTGATAGTTCCTTTAAATTTTACTTCTTTATGGGTTCTTTATACATCTGGAGTTTTTTTATCACTACTGTTTGTATTTACTGTCTTTCTAAATTAATTCTGTTTTATCAAAACACCAAAGCGTAACAATAATGCAACTTAGGGACAATATTCTCAGTAAAATTGCGCAGTCAAAGTTACTCGCTTATACGCTTCAACATATAACCATAAAGACCATTCACGGAATAAAATTCTGGTGTTTGCAGTGTTAACGTTTACTGAGACCTTTTTTCGTGAGGTTAAGTCTTTATCAGTATATTTGCCTAAGCTCATACATAGAACCAGTAGGAAACACAGTTTGAATCATTTCCTTCATTGACATTACACAAAGTGCCTGAATGAAACATTTTTCCTAGAGTGCGTTCGCCTCCGGGGCCGTGCTTACATAATGATGTGCTTATATAATGCTTATTCTTGTTGTATAATGCACCTGCTTATATAAAGATTATTCTTACATAATGCACCAAGTGGGATTTTACGAACTCAAGAACAAACGCAAAGATTCTAATGTATTCTCCAAGTCAACATCACCCCATATGCTGCTTTAGATGGTCTTAAATTTTTACCATAACAGAGATCCAGTCGAATCCAAGAGACCCCACCTTGCGCTGGTAACCTTTTATCTTATACTAGTATGAAACATTAGCAGCTTTAAGTTTATAAATAATGGACAGAATATTTGAAAATACTAACATATGTTTACTGCTCAGCAAAGGTCGCACGTCATTTCTTGTTATGTGATATACATGTTACGTGATTCAAATGGCAGCAATGTTATCTGAGCTGCTAAAAGGATTTATTTGTATTTTGGCTCCTAGCCATATTAATTTTCATTTAAGTGCTTTTAGATTTCTCAGAAAATCTTCATATTTATTAAGTTCTTGAAGCTGTTAGTTATTTACCACGCGAGAGCACACGTCTGTCTGTAAAGTAATTGACATGTGTATCTTGAAAAAAATTCTTTGCCGAGCCGGTATTGCTTGTCAAGGCACAGAAAATGAAATATGCGTTTATTTCATGCAGGCGTGCAAATCTGATATAAAATATCATACAGCATTGTTTATGCTTTTAGTCTGAACTTGGTACCAATATTTCTACATAGCTTGAAACAACTTTCATTGCCAAGGCCACTATTGCCTGTCACTGCAAAGGACGTGAAAGATGGGTTTATTTAAAGCAAGGGTGCCAATCTATTAAAACATCGTAACATTGTTTATGTTGGTACTTGAATTACTTGGTGCCAATTGTTTTGTGCATAATATGCGTAGGAAAGATCTGATCGTAATTCTTACATTGCTGTTCTTATACCTTAAACTTCAAATCACCTAACGTTTGAAGTATGCTGGCTTTGAGGCCTCCCAGGTGCGAAAGGCAAGTGAATGTGTTTCTTGTGCCATATAACTTTTTAAACATATTTGTATGTCATTCTTAATTGGGATTCTACATTATCAATTAAATCAGTTGTGCCTCTTGTTAACACACTTTTTTGAGACCTTATGGGTACGTAAAGAAAACTTTCAATTTTTCTTTCCAAAACAAACGGATGATTATTACCATATCATTTATTACTTGACAAGAACTAACTTAGAACTCACTCGAAAGAAGAGGTTAAAATGTACGTTGCCTACGTAAGTGAAGAATGGTAATGGTAACGAAAATAAGATGGGAAAAAGGTACCTCTTTAGGTTAAATCGATTTAATCAAGCCCCGTACTCACCAGACGCATTACTGTGATTGAGTTGTAATGGGACTTTACTGACTTGACAATTTGTCTGACCGAAGTCATTAGGATAACATTTACACAGGAACTGAAACTGAAGCTTAAGATATCTATCTTAGCAATATTTTGTACATCTGTCAATACTTTGCATGAAATGCATGTGGTTTTTTTCAGACCATCAAAGAGATATTATTTGCGTATGTAAGGCAAGTTTTCATAGAATTAGTCTTGCCATTACAACAAGATATCGTCAAGACATGTGTAATTCTTTCAATAGAAATTTTGTGTATGATTTATCAGACTTAAGTAGCAGTTTTGCCAGATCCCAATAGTTTTGTCGCATTTTTTTATTCTTTATTCCACTTAGTTGGCTGTAAAAACCATATAAAGAATGCATACCATAAAATTCCTCGCTCTATATAATGGGTTACGAACATCAATTATTTGACACTTATGCCTCTTAAAAGTGCTTTCACTTCAGGCATACTTATATGATACTCCAGGTGGGACTAAACGCATATACTTCTCATCGATCTTCACTGCAGTTTTCCTATTGAAATTCTGTAAACTGCTTTACTGAATTAAGGACCAATATGGCAGTGTAGACATTTGTTAATTAAGGAAACACAATGGTTTCATTCACTCAATTACCCCTACAGGCGTCTTGAGATTGAGATCAAGACGTGAAACGTCAATCCGTGTTTGTCAGGAACCTGCCTGTATTATCTACATGTCATCGAGCCTTCACTTTAATTTTCTGGAACAGTCGTGATATCTACACCTTACGCATGACAGTGAAAAATCAGACAGTGTCGATGACGTCAATCGTAAGAATTGAAATTTGTCCGGGATGTGACTGAAATACATTATTTAATGGTGGACGTAGCTGTGTGCCATGCATACTGATGAGACTGGACAAATAGTAAAGAAGCAGCCAGTCAACTTCATCGGTGATCTAATATAACGTTACTTACAAGATGTGTTACTGTACAAAATTGTACTTTTGATATTAAGTTAACATCTTCCTTTGTGATCCTACACCGTAGCATCTGTTTTGACTTACGTATTCGAATATTCGTCACAAAATTAAACATCGCATGAAGACATTTTCAAACACCTCAGAACCGTTGTAATGAATAATGGAAAGTATATTACAAATAAACTTTGTTAGACATTATTTTAACTTTTTTTACAAGAATGAAATACATTCTGACCATCCTATGTAGACGTTCCTGTTGTAACATCACAATGATGACCAATAAAAATTCTGTGGTTGAGTCCGTTATGCACTTCCACGTTCATTGCAGATGTTCAAATACTACCATCGTTGCATGCAGTCATCAACATTTACCAGGAAGAACATAAAAATGCATCATTATGGCTATAAATAATAATAATAGCCACATAACCGGAGCAACATCGGGCCAAACTTACGTGACTATGATCACGTAATGGTTTGGAAGTTTGCTTCTTAGCAGTGGTTTCTTTATTTCATGCGAAAGGTTTTGCATCAAGGGCAAACTCAAAGAAATAGTTAAATTTCAAGTAGTTAGCAAACACAGCAAATGTGTCAAAACAAGCTTTAGTAGTTCAATCCTAGTCAACACAATCTAAAACGATCAACTCCAAAGTTGTTATGAACACATTCTACTGGTTAATCACAATTTTCGCGGCTGCCGCAAAACATGGAATAAAATACGAATAACATCATTACGTCTTGGAAAGTATTAACGATTAGACTGGTGTAATTCTAAAACGTGAAATGTGAATTTAGGACACGGTCTAATCATGCGATAGTTTTGTAATTGCCTAGCAACAAATTAAAGCTAGTGATGAGTACGTAAGTATCTTAAAGATTAAACAGAAGGTAAAATACCGAAGAACTTTCCTCCTTTCCCACTAAATATAGTTTTCTATTATTTGTCTGAATCGACGAGTGATTCACGGCATGATCACTACACTGACGACCAAGCAGCCGAAGTCCGACGACAATTTGGGGCCACAAGTAATCGTTGGCGCCGACAATATCGCTTTGGAGTCTAAAACCTTAAAGGCCAAACCTCAATCACCCGATATATCATCCCAAAAACGTAGCACATTGCCACGTTTAAGTGAGAAGGAACCTTTTGAGGCACATTAGTATACAGATTGAGCCAGCTGCCTACACATTTTTACACGTCTGTTACGTAATAATGCTTTCCTAATACTCCAGAATGATAAGAAATAAAATCTCACCAGCGGCAGATAATTGAGAACGTTTGATGATCTCCCTGGATAATTACTGAAGTTATTACTGAACCAAAATGCAATAACTTCTATAAAGCCTATTAACTATAAAGAGCTTCAACTGAGCTCTACGTGAAAGCCATTTACGTCATATGAACTTACATATAAATATATATATGTATAGGTAGTCATGGCATTGGAGTTGGGAATACTTCCATAGACGTGACAAAACTAGATTCCAATACAAGCAAAAATGTAAGGGCCATAGTAAGCTAGCAGTGACACTGGCAAAAATGTAAGGGCCACAATTAGCTAGCAGTGACACCAGGCATCTACCTTGTGGACATTCTGTTTAGATTAAATTTGTTCCTTGTCAGACTTCAAAGAGGCAGTTTGAGTAAGCTTCTTCAACACTACTGTGTACGTTTTGATGAATCTGTCCCAGAGCACCGCACCACACAGTCTGCTTTCAGTGGTAGTGAATTAGAAACATAATCTTCAAAGTCAGTCCTGAGGACAAGATGACGAATCTAGAATGTCAACGGCTTGGGGGTGCGTCTGTTTTTCTGATATCAAAGGCAACTTGCTTGCGCACCAAAGCTGCCTGCAACAGCAGGAGATCCTCCACTACATCTTTAGCTATAGGCTAGTATTCTACCAACATACTAATTGTCTACCTTGCACAAGCTCCCGGGTTGCTTTAAAGTGGCAAAGAGAGAAATGTCGCCTAGAAACACTACACTGTAAAACAGTGAGAATGGCCAACTGTATCTTTTCATCGATACTTGACACTTGACCAAACGTAGTTCTTTTTTCATTAACTTGTGATGGGACACGTTGGAAATCGCCACACTACAGGGACTGCCTCCAGGGGTAGTGAATTAGATCCGTGAAGGTGTGATCTGCAAAGTCAGTCCTCAGGACAAGATGGTAGCTATAGAATGCCAATGACCTGCTGTGCATCTGTGTTTCTAATATCAAAGGCACCTTGCTTGCGTGCGAAAGCCGTCAGCAACAGCGAGCTCCTCTATTCATCTTTACCTCTGGGCTAGTACAGTGCCTAGTACATATTAATTGTATACCTTGCACAAGCCATTGTGTTGCTTTAAAGTTACAATGAAAAATATCATCTGCTAGAAACACCGAGAAACAAAGGAAAATGGCTTATGCTAGAAACACTTTGAAAGCAACAGAGCTCACCTACACTTTTCTAACTTTCCTACCTACAATGTGTCGTTGATAGTTTTGTAAAAGGTAAATAACTTTGGAAACGTTGTGGTGAACTTTAAAATGTAGAATGACCAAAGTCAGAATTACCAGAAATGTACGAAAGTTGCACGAAGATCCACCAAACCCCTTAAAGTAGTACTTGAGGTTAAACATTACACATCTGTTAAACATGACACATTATTGAATATCATATCGCTTTTAAGATATCGATAGCCTGCTGCCATAGCCTAACAGTAATCAACGTAAATAACACTGTCTTGTATTTCTGATTCTGCCCATAGTGATTTGATTTAACATTACAATTTAGTGAAGGGAAACCCTTGGTGTTATCAACTCTGGATGCAAGTGTTGGCAGTGACAAATGTTGTAAGATAACGTGCCTGCGTCTGACATGGTTTCAATAAATGATTGAAGTTAGACATGCAAGGTATATACATGTATCTCGACATAATATCTCGACATAATATATATGGGTTCCTTCATGCTCTGGGAGGCTGATCCGTTGTGCCGAAGGGTAACTTTAGCTGTCCACTGATACAGACACTTTCCGAATGCAGTTGTTTGTTTATCTGATGAACATGACAGTGTTGGTACACCACCCCACCCACCAAAAATGAAGGCGATTATTCATTCTTAAGGCTGTTGACAGGGATAGGGGTACTGTGGCGAAGCGCTAAATCCACTCTCTGACACCTGTGAATAACTTAAGGAAACTTTGTTGTCATGAAATCGTGCGTTGTTTTCACTTCCTTTCAGGTCGCTACAAACTCGCGCCCAAGGCAGTGTGCCAAATTTCTAGGGCTGAGCTTTGTTTTGTGCCCCTGCTGGATCTTACAAGCTACTTTTCTCGGATTCTCCTTTCATGTCAGTCAGGTAGTAGGTATAAGGTCTGCAGGGTAAGGGTAATGGGTATTTGCCGCATGGCAGGCGAGAGAACGAGTTGATCCCAGTCCATTGCGCATGTGTCAAATGCCTGAGAGACAAAGGTCAAGAACTCTCCTCTGAGATCTTTTGAACGGACCAGTTCAGCTTGGAAAGCTATCAAAAATCGGCAATCATGATTACACAATCTTGTAACACAGGTCAAAGATCAACTTTTTTCCTAAGGCAATATAGGTTGACGTTGCTGTATCAGCACGGATTACAGCAAAAAGGGCGGAAGGTTTTGATCTCTACCTTGTAGAAAATTAACTAACTGGTAACGATGTGTTCTTGCCAAGCAGAGTTTGAGAAGGATTGAATGTCAGCAAGGCATTCAGTTTACAGCAGTGTACACAGCAAATAATATTTCAGGGCAAAGGATTTACCCTCAAGACTGTAGTCTTCAGGGTAAATCCTTTCCTGGCATTATCAGCATGTGGCTTGTGGTAACTGAGCTTAGAAAGGTAAAACGTGGCACCCAAAGATCCCTCAAAGGACTTTACAGTGTGTTTAAAGCAAAGTACTGGTGGTTTCTTTGGCTTAATCTTATATAATGTTGTAAAATACACATCATCTAGTCGAATTATGGTGAACATGCTTGTGTGTATTACGTGATACGCACCTTAACGCATGTTTAAGTTCACGAACAGCAATTTCAACTATCATCTTCATACAGGAAAGTGTCCCATTTAAGAAAAAGCATTATGTTCTAAATCCTCCTGATATTGCCTCAACTTTACAAACGCACTAGGATAGCTGTAAAAGTCAACTAAAAGCTCTATAAAAGTACTTTCTTTCCTCACAGCCCCTGTTTTTCCAAGAATGTCGTAAAAGTTAAAGATTTCCGAAATCCTCGTCAGTATTGTTGTAAAAGTTCTAAATTGGATGATAAAACCCTACAAGCTAAAAACACATGTCATAAAATGAGCACAGTACAGCCTAAATATCCACGCGACTGAGGCTGATAAATCACACAGGACTCCCTTGGGATTTTTAGAGGTTACGGCCAATTTAATTCTGCATTTGCCTCGAGGCCGTAATCAGAAAAACGTCGTCACACATGAAGTTCTTTTCAGATGTCAGTGTGGCAAAATGTTAAAACATTCCGTGGGGAAAAGAGGCTTATTAGGCCTTTTCCCACTGGATGGAGACCGTAGAGCGAGAAAAATTATATCTGTATGACCTATAATTGTACTATGTTCTATGATATAAAAGTATTGTTTGAGAGACACCAAAACACACAAAACTTACAAAATATACTTTTTAAAATGAAATTAGTTTGAAATACTAATGGGGATTCGCCGCCTCTGTGGAAATACGGCAACATTATTCAGGAAATAGGACCGCACCAATCAGGAAACGCCAATCAAAGCTACGACATGGCCGTAAATGTTATAGGCGATCTGTTGATATCATCAAAGAAAATGATTGGACATTTGGTGATGAGGGTAAACTGAAGTTTCGTTATGACATTGGCAATTCGCAAGCAACCTGAAATAAGGGTTTGATTTCTCTACTATATTAAATAAGATGAGAATGTACTCTCTATATATTCAGATACATGGTGAGTTCCTATGGATTTCTTATTTAATTTCAAATTGCAATTTTTTTTATCAAGATCACATTTTCTATATTTTGTTTTTGTTTTAGAAAGGGGTACTACGGACATATACACGTTTAGTTTCACATTCTCCCTGCTGCCTAACCCCTTAACCTGTAGAAAATTAGTAGCCAGACGACTAGTTCTAGTTCTGTTTGCTGAAGGTTAAAATTGTCACACTTTAATTTTGTGGTTGAAACCTAGATACAGAGCTTAGCACCGCGCATGAGAAAGTACAATTCTTGGAAGAGACACAAAGAAGGCATTTGGAGCCTTTAGTATGACTTACGAAAATTTCTGGTATGATTCGGTCATTTTAACCACGGACACTAAGCCATTGCAGCTGCTTCTTGGCGATAACCTGAGCAGAAAAGCTAGTCATTTGTAAAGTAAAATACAAGGCTTAACCTTCAAAATTACAATTTACCTCACGTTTAAAATGTATGTGACGTATAATCTCATAGCTATTCATGTACCTGAAATCTTACTGCTGATGCAAAATGTTGGGCATGCCTACTTACATATTTTGATAGAAGGAACATTTTTTCTAGCTCTACAATCACTTAACGTCGTATTACAATTGATGACGTTGACCACACAGGCATGCCATTCATACAGATAAGAGTCAAATCTCAAAATATAACAATTTTTACGTCTATATTATATGCTTTGCCCCCACGAAAAAGAATGGTAGCTCCTCGGTATTGTATAATTAATTTATGTTTTGGGATCAGATCTCATACGGCGTAAAGGACTTGGGGTGCCGACACCTGGGTCCAGACGTTTCTACAAGCTGAATATCGTTTGTACGGTTGAGGTGATCTAAAAGTCGATACGGACTCTGAGTACGAATTGCAGTCATACCGTGAGTACAAAATATGAAATGTATAGAGTTTTCTAGATTAACCATTTTTATATTTCTATACTACAGTCATGTGGGTAGAACGTTTGAGAGACATTTTTCGTTAGAAATGTTTAAAACAAGATATAGCTTTTGTAATAAATGTTCACTTTTATGGGACACACTTATTCGTAGGACAATTGCATGTAAATGCTGCGGAATCGAGCGAAATATCCTCTCCTTTTAATTTGCCGGACAACAAAGCCGAGATCATACGAGCGCATTGGCCGATGCATAATCTCCAACAGCAGATTATATAGAATCTTAATCTTTAATATAAGGGTAAACTTGGAAAATTGGCTATCATTAATTAGCATTATTGGGGAATATTAGGAACAACGTTAATTATATCTATTTTTGCTCTGTCAAAAGGATAAATCCCAGTTATTGAAAAAGGCAAAGCAATAAGCTAAAAGTACACGTCAGCAATACGCTCAGAAGATACATATACAGCAAGCACCTCAAAAGGCTCCACCGCTGATTAGTCTGGTTTGGACACATTACTCATGGGTAACTAAATCTAGCACGGTATGGAGAATACAGTCCATTGTCGCACTATTGCCATGAGGAAGATAGTTAAAGCCCCTGTCACACATTCACGAATATGGCCTCCTGAACACAAACCGAACGCCCGCAACCTTGCTTTGGAGTAGGTCGGCGTATAGTCGGCTGTGTCGGCTGGTGTTGAGCGAATTTGTCTACTATTCGGCTGCGCCAGCCGAATGTTTCAAAATGTTCAAATCATTCGGGGGGGTTGGTCAGGAGGTTCGACCATGGTTGGCTGGTATTCGGCTGTAAGTCATCAGAACACCAGCCAACCATTCGGGAGTAAGTCAACAGTGTTTGGGGCGTGTTCGGGGGTTAATTAATTTCACTCAAATTTAACTCAAATTCGTTGGCAAAATTCTCCTATATGGTGAAGAGCAAAACATAACTTTTATGCTGTATTAAAGTTCAAGGTAACTGGTTTGTAAAAGAGCTTACCCCTAAGGGCGTGCAGCGTGCTGCCGCCACACACTACACTTTGATCATACTCAAACAAGTCTGCAATGTGACTAAAGCCCACTGGTGTTGAAGATTAAATAGGACTTCGTGCCATTGACTTTAAACATCCGTAGTTCTGCTCAATCGAGTCCATAGCAACAGACTGAATCGTGACTCCTGTTACTTTCAATGTCAAGGATCAAAAGATGGTGACTTATGCATTACTTTCTCGTATTTCTGAAGTCTACAGCGCATTGCCCTGCCCTGTGTTTATTTTGCATCCTCATACATCATACTTTTAACTTGTCCATTTATTTACCTTCCATCTTGAAATATGCTTGATGGTAGCACTCTCGTGATATATATTGTTGTGGGCCGCGTTTTGTGTGACTTTGCAATTGTGAATCCGATTGTAGCAAAGAAATCCCGGCTACAGTTCGTGTATATAAACGCCATGCGATATGGTCGATTTAATTTAATATGTAAAGAAATTACCTCCCGAAAACAAACATTGTCTTAATGTCTTGTGTGGCTTACATCTTTCTATCAGCTCTAGTAATTTTGATCGCTCTATTAACCTGAGTAGAGTGTAGTAAGCAAAGTCAATTACGATGCATCCATTCAAAAATCGTTACAGTTGTATGTCATTTTTACGGTCAAGACAGCCATCCAGGAAACTATTAATTTCCATGGAACGATCTTAGTCGTAACAGCTTAGGTGTATGGCAGACAACATGTAGGTGGGTAGGCGGTATATGCGCTGTAGACTCTTGCATATGTAAATAGATTGCAGATTAGACTGGAAAGAAAAAAATGTGTGAGTGGGGTGAAAGGTTTCTTGACTTTTGTATTGATCCAATAACTGAAACAGTTTCCTCCAAGCCGGGAACAAATAAGTACTAAATCAACATTTAGTACAGCTTATCGGTTGATGAAATGAACAGTATATAGTGCTGTGTGGTTTATCATATCAAAATGGTTAAGACGTATATATATATATATTGGAACCAAGCACCTTCACACATAGAAGACATCATAGAAGTAGTGGATTCATTCCTTGACAAAATCGCCCAGTCCACACTCGGCGGGTCCATTCTTTGTATTCAAAATTGTAGTTTGTCATAACTGTACACATCTATGAACGTACTGTATTTTATAGGAGTATGTCGAAATTATGTACATTTTCATAGGATATATCTCACGATATTTGACTATAATGATTCCAATTTAGACCAAAAAGACGTGGTCTATATTTGATAACGCACACAGATTCCAATATCTTGTTCATGGTCTTCATAGAGACATGTTGTAAGCTTGCTGTTAACTGCAGTAAGCTAAATACTTATTCACGCTTTAGAAGATAGCGTAGTGTGATTGGTCTGTTAAAATTCCATTTGGCAAGTAGCCTGTCACATAGAGCTTTTGATAACATTCCATGATCTGTATTGGTCCTCGAGTATCTCAGCTCTTCCCTCACCTTTATGATTACCTCTCTATATCGGGTCATTTGGAGAGATTTATACAGCAGTAAAAATAGCTGAACTCAGGCTTTGGGCAGGAAATTGGTTCTCGTTATCAGCTTGGCAGGGAGTATTCGTGGGGCTTTAAGTCATGCAAATGAGGCCGACCCATTTTGCACTCCCTTGTATGTAAGTCGCCTCATCCACGGACTAAGAGTGATTTGCGCGTGGATAAGGGCGCCGAGCGGCGTTCTCTTCTTCCTCACCGCAACTCGTATCGTGGCCTTCGCGGCTCTTGTAGTCACTACAGTGCTTCTTCTGGTCTAGGGCGATCTAGATTGCTGTTGTTGATAGTTTGATTTCTTCTTCATATGTAGATGTAGAGAACGCAGCAGCAGGGAAGAGAGGCTGACTGAGAACCTACTCAAGTGTCCTACAGTAGAAGCAAACGTGACCGAACTGTGAGAGACTGGCAGAGCAAGCAAGCAAAACAGCCCGTTTCCCGACATTGGCGTTCAACGGCGTTGGTCAAAATAGATTTGAAGGCAAAAATGGCCAATCACACATCGGACACAGACATGTTCGATGAAGACAACGGCACCGACATCTTCCTCACCCCGATACCCTTGTACAAGCACGACACCCCGGTCACCATAGTCTTCATCATCTCCTATCTCATCATCTTCCTGATGTGCATCGTCGGCAACGTCGGCGTCTGCACCGTGTTGGTGAAGAACTCGAAGATGAGAACAGTCACCAACCTCTTCATCCTCAACCTGGCCGTCAGCGACCTGTTGGTAGCCGTCTTCTGTATGCCGTTTACTCTGGTGGACAACCTGATACACGGTGAGCTTTTCATTTGCCTTACTTACATTACTGCGGCTTCTGACCTAGTCGGGGACTTACCGTATATTGCATGTAGTATTTGCTTCTGACAACACAATTTTTGACAAAAAATCCAAGCCTATAATATAGGTTGCTACTTTCACATAACTCTCATGATCATATTCCTGCCGGGTACTCTAAGACCGCCACATTAGGAGAATGGTGTTTTCGAGGCCTTCTTATGAATTTTTGAACATTTGGATATCTGCAGACTACATACCTTGGGGATTACTTCTGTTCATCTTTTGAATTTCCTTTTTTTTCTAATGTGGCGGTCTTAGGGTACACGGTAGAATTATCAAAGTTAACGTTACATTAAACCAGTCAACCTAAAATATCACCGTCTGTATGAAGGACACATTCTCAGGAATTGTCCGTCAAACGCAAAATGTGAGAACCTATGATGAATACCATATGCACATATCAATTTTAACACGAAAGCGTTGCAGTAATGTAGTATTCTAGACCGCTTATTGCAAAAGATACCACTTGCATGTTTCGAACAGTGAATTGTTGTTAATATGTAAAATCAAGCATTATGTACATGTGAGGCCTTACAACATCTGGTAGGGTGTTTTAACTTACAGATGATATATGTGAAAGACTTTTGAAAATGTTTAGAATTCTGACATGATTTAAGTCTTGTAGCCAGAACATGTAGCGAACAACAGCTGTTCCTCTGGTGTTTTGTGGTTCTATTTTACACAAATCATACATTACGGCATAGGTAAAAGCACTGTCTAAGCCCATTGATAGATAAAAGAAAATCTAGGGTATCGCGAACAAGGCATTCACCACATTCTATGTGCCTTACTTGCCTTTCTATCACATCTAGCTACTTAACTTGATTACGATTGATCATTATCATTATCATGCACGATCTATTTTAACACCAGTTACCTTGTAGATATATTGTCAGTGGGCCTTTTTCCATTGATTGCTCTATTGGTCTGAAACATTACCGCAAGCCTTGAGAGTATGAATCCTGCTCAACCCCATTACAAGAAGTTCAGTTAGACCATAGTTCAACCTTAGACCTTACATCAACATCGACAGTTTCCAGCCATCGACATCTGTTATCTGTACTCTAGTAGCATACGTCTTTTCCTCGTATTTTGGCTAATAGTACGGACCTTGACAGTCATATGCGGTAGAATGTAAAAACAGGATGTAGTTATCTGAAAGCGCCCCAAATGCGCTCGAAATTTGTTTTGGCTGCTACTCTGAGCTCTGTAGACGTCATCGCACGACACGACACCTCACGACTTCTGTGCACCCTAATTAAAGCAATGGTTGAGGGCGCTACATAACGCCACAGGTTATCATATGGT
Source organism: Branchiostoma floridae x Branchiostoma japonicum (assembly GCA_013266295.2). Taxonomy (NCBI): domain Eukaryota; kingdom Metazoa; phylum Chordata; class Leptocardii; order Amphioxiformes; family Branchiostomatidae; genus Branchiostoma; species Branchiostoma floridae x Branchiostoma japonicum. The sequence goes on along the minus strand of CM023837.1, from coordinate 3,806,406 downwards.
ACTGAAGGGATACGAATTACCGTGTCAATCAAAATAATGAAACGCAGAAATGACAGAAAATTATGTATCAGCCGGGTACAGCTGCTAGTTGGGCATCTTCAGAGTAAAACCAATGAATGAATAAATAACTAATTAGACAGATAGATAAGTTTAATAAAAGGATTACGGTCAGTTCTACTGTCTTGCTCGGTCTTCCTCAGAAATCCGTCTATAACCGGATCCGGAAGGAAAAGCATAACTTAAGCATAAACTATGATCAATGTAATTTAATACCTGAACATCTTTGCATATAGATGGAAAACTATATACTATATGATGAAATTACAGATCCTCATATTTTATTTTGTCTGGATAACAAGTAATTTTGTCCTTGCTTCCCTTATAATGTAACCCACACCTTCATCTATAAATTGAAGGAATATATTCGTTATGACTCCCACACAGAAATAATCTTTTATCTTGTCTGGATGACAAGTAATTTTGCTGGCCGGACAAGCCTCAGTAGTCCTTCCTCCCCTATACTTTACCCTTCACCTTCATCTATAAATCAAAGGACCCTATTCGTTATGATTCTCACGCAAAAATAATCTTTTATTTCGTCTGGATGACAAGTACTTTTGCTGGCCGGACAAGCCTCAGTAGTTCTTGCTCCCCCTATACTTTACCATTCACCTTCAGCTATAAATTGATATGGCATATATGGTATATGACTTTCACAAATAATGATATTTTATTTTTTCTGGACATGCCTTTGTGAGCCTTCCTTCATATTTAACCCTTACCTTATACTATAGATTACAAAACCATATAATACCATAAAGCGTCGGTAGTATACTCATAACCGTACAAATCATATTTTACATTGTCCAGATGCCAAGTAATTTGCTGGACAGGCTTCGACGATCTCTCTATCACCTTTACCTTAACTCCCAGCTTCAGCTATAAGATATTCTAAAATTCATATACTAATATAACATTGACATTATACTCTTAACTCTCACCAATCATTTCCTTTCAGTTTGTCTAGATTATTGTAAAAACCATATACCTTTGACGTTAACACTATACTCATATCTTTTTCAAACTACTGGCTTTACATTTTCAGTTTTGGCTGGATCCTGGATGACAAATAGTTTTGCCAGACAGGCCTTTGTTCATATCATATTAAGAGTCATATGACGTTAGTAGTATAGAGAAACCAATATCTCTTAAAACGCATCATCTTTTATTTCGTCTGGACGAAAAGTAATTTTTCTGGACAGGCTTCGATGATCTTTCCTTGGCCTTTTTGGTAACCCGCCCCACGAATACTCCCTGCCTAGCTGATAACGGCCTAGACCTTTATGGTAACCCGCACCTTCAACTACTCCCTAGTCTGATATACTCTGCGGAGTGGCTAGCAACAGTCTGATATAGAAATCATTATGTAGTTGTGTGTCGCTATTTTCCACACCAGCACTAAAGTGAGACTACCATGCTTATTAAGTTCTGCATGCCTAACCAGACTCTCTCTGGAATTGGCATTTGGTAACTAGGTACAGTATAAGGCCGGCCCTCGAGGTCTGTGTACTAAACTGGTATATTTGTGGCACGATTTTAAGCCCCTGTCTGTACTTCTCTGCGGACTGGACAAAATGAAAAGATATTGGCAAGGCCGGGAGAATGTTATGCAAGAGAGCAGAAGACTGCATAACAGCTAGTATGGTGGGGACAAGCTAGATCAACCCATTAACAATTAAAAGAGTACTTCTTTGAGTAACGCTGTTCATCAGGGAATCAAGAGTGAGAAAACTTCAAAGATTAACATCCAAGCGGCAAGCGTAATGAAGCAAGCACCGAAGAGTCATCGATGTGTAAAAGGAGTCTTCGTCATGGTTATTTGTTAGATGGTTATGCAATGTGTATCGATTCGTCGGTCCGTGAGACCATTTTCTATGCAGTCTAGAAGAAGAAGATGATTGGAAAAAAGTGAATAAACAGCGAGACGCCAGCAGTATAGCTCGCTCGAACCAGTTTTGAAAACTGATAAAACGACCTTGTTCACTGATGACAACTAAGTACGCTTACCTAAACGCAGAGTTGTATAAATGCTTGTAAAAGTGTTCTTCCATCTGATTGCCCACTCACTTTAAACCCACGGAAAAGCTACAAAATTATACAAGTTAGAATTTTGCAACAACTGTAGTTCCATAAACTTAACGACTGCCTAAGCTTCAGTATAACCACTGATTGACGTTCGTCTTCGTAAAGAGGGTTTCAGCCTCTTCTTCGTTAGAACTGATTGACTTCAGACTTTTTACAGTAATTTGTACGTTGTAGACGGTCTACACAGCCCCAGACTTAACAAAGACTTACAAGTTATAAACGGTCCCCTTCGGAGCTCATTGCTCAGTCCGAAGCCGCTTATATGTTATGTAGTAACTGATCACAGACGATCCCTGTCCGGGCAAGACATTTAAGTGTAATGTCATGGGGAACGAAGCTAGCATGCATGTGGACTAGAGATTTGCAAACTTTCTTAAGGGTAATAGATTCTCTACCCATTCGGGAATACGTCCGTTTGTTAGTGATGAGAATGACCTTGAATCTGGCTGACCGCTGCCCACCGGATAATAAATAGGCAATACATCATCGCATCTACGCTGTCAGGTCTTCCACGTACTTTTTACGAGTCTATTATACGTTGCAATATATTTACGTTTGAAGTGTTGTAGTTTGAATAATTGTTAGCGCTTTTTTTATGAACCTGTTGACGAGCTAGGGACAAGTGTAGATCTAAAAATACCACTAACGACGACATTAGTGTGATGATGTGGAAATCCTGGTCCAACGATGAAGGGTAATATAAGCAGTCTTGCCTATACACTTCCATCAACCAACTCGCCAAGACTTAAGGACCAAAGCGTCGCGAATTTTCTTCAAAACCCACATCCCATGACGCATTTCATCACCTCTTGGCGACGCCACTCGGAAATCAATTCTACCCGAACCTTCAGGGAACCATTTCCAATCAGGCAAAATATATGACGTAGAACAGCCTAGGAAGTTTGACTCAAGCCATTGGTTTTATAAGACCATAGGCATGATATAAGGCAGTGATTTGTCTTACATACAAGGAAATTGGATTGAGCTAGAAATCAATAAGGCTATAGTTGCGCAAAACTGATGCCATGCGGGTTTCTATGCAAGGTAGTCTAGTCCTTCTCGATGGGCCTGGCCTTTAGATGGGTTCATGTTTACGCTCTTGAGCATTTATATACGATCAGTATCAAATCGTGCGGTTAAGTACTGGATTGTGCCTCTATCACTGCCTCCATATGGCTACTTATACTCTACTTTAGAATTTGACTATTTACATGTATACGTGACTTATTTCTTTACTCGTCCTTCAAACCTCCATTGGTTTAGCCTACGTCTTGCCAAGAGCAAACCTGATGGAAAATATAACTTCAGATGATGAATGTATTTCTGTCCCATTACATTTGGGAAATAAACTTAATTCTGTTATCAACAACTGACAGGAAATATGACACTTGGACATCTTGTGAAGGTTTGATAAAGCTGCTGTCAAAAAGGCCAATTTACGGCTAAAAGGGTCATAGGCCATTCCATTAACCTTCTGTTGTTCCCGTACTTAGAAAATTGCTCCTATTTGTCCCTCACCCCATATAACCTTATCTTATCTCACTGTGTCTTACCCTAACTCACCTTACCTGCCCCTTTCCTGAATATGTGACAGTGAAATATCCTGATTACGTGACAGTGCAATAGCCTAGCGGCCATGGGTAGATTGGGTCTTTTTACTTCAAGAACGGCGCATACTGCTTTCTCTGCTTTTGAGAAGGATTATGGAAAACGAACACAAATAAACAACTACCGATAAAGTAGCCCCGTGTCGTAGTACTTGAACAACTGTGTGGCCTGAGGGCTATAGAATGGTGTGGGAAGTGTTGTAATTATTATATTTTCATGGATAATACAAAGCTTCAATAGGGAGTAGTGAGCATCTGAAAAAAAACGATCTCAAGTTGTGTTACACTTTAGAAAATAGCCACCTCTCTCCTGATGTCTGCAGTTGTAACGGAACTCTTTGAAAAATGGTAGGAAGAATGTCTTTGCATTTGCTAAAACCAGAATCTTTAGCTTTCTAGTTTCACATGGCAATTATTCAACCAAGAATCTCGAAGGGAAAGATATAACGGTCTAAGATTGAGTTGAGGCGGCTTAATGGAAGTCGGCCTCGCTACTCAATCTAATTTGGCATGCTGCACTTAGGATTCATTTCTCTGCCTACCTATGCAAGGACTTGCAAGGAACAGCAAAGGGAGGAAGACAGAGGGGAAGGCAACGGAAAAGCTAGGAGGATAACATCAGAGAATGGACCGGCACCACGCTAAGTGAAAACGTAGAACAGGAAATCGAGAAGGGTGGAGAAACCTGTTTGTCGGATTCTGTGTTGCCCCAACGGTGAAATAATCAGATTAAGGGATATACACATTGAGAGCCCGTAACTTTAATGGACTCTAAAATGGAATCATATATCAATGTACGGACGTCTTTTATTCACCTTACATAACCCATTCCTTGTGATTTAATACGACTTCTTTAGTCTAATCTTTCCTCCATTGTATGTATCTTGCTGTCGACATAATCATGTGTTTAGATAGGTAGGTTGTGCCTGTTGTCTAAAGGTAACACAGATAACTACGGCAAAAAACGACGAGACCACAGTGATAGATATATGCATCTGTATCAACGGTAGCTAGCGAGCGGTAGGCACAACACATTAATCGTGGTCTAGCTACTGACATTACAGAAACCGACCTCGCTTCTTTGACGTTAGTGAAAAATCAATTGACGCACTTTTCATCAAAGTTGTGAAAAAAAGACCTCCCGGCTATCCCTCACAATACGTTTGTACCTCCTTTAGATCATTTCAACTAAGTGAGGATTAAGTGAATTCTAGTATAAAGGTCAGGAAGTACGTCAATTCATTTCCTGCTCACGTCATGATCACCTAAGGTGTCGGGACTAGAAGATATATGTACATGTATAGAAAGGGTGCACCACTTAGCAAGCCGAGAAGCAGCTAGGGATCTAAAAAGCCCATAAATCTCTTAACAGATGACCCGTCGTCACTTTTCACATTTCAAAATATATGTGTGTTAGGGCAAAAACTCTTCAAAATTCTAGAATCTGGAAGGTAACGTGTATGGGCCAAAGGCAGACGTTGAAAGTGTAGCAAAGTATACACAGTTTGCTGAGTTCAGTAAAGAAAGTTAACTTTGTGCATTTCTGCTAGTTACAAAGAAGTGGCTTAGTGTAACAAGTAGTCTGTGGCCATGGCGTCCTTCGTCTTAATTTAGTCCAGGATGGTGAGCAAGTGATATTTATTGCTTCTTTTACTTCCCTTCCAAAGACAATCTGTTTTGTGATCAAAATTGTTACTTCGTCCAGTGAGATGGAATGATCAGGATCCTGCAACAATCCCTGAGCATTTTGGTATAACAGCCATGGCAAAGGTATATCAACAGGACGATTACATACCCAAGTAACGGCCATGCACACACTGCCAAGAATATTCGATTCCATCGTGCAATAAGAGCGAATTTCACTGTGAATAGTCACAACATAAAAGCCAGGCAATAGGAGCCCGGTTCGACGCCAGTGAAATCTGTTTTCATTGATTACGTTATCAGCACTTTCGTGCTTCAATTTCAAGAAAATAACTAAATACATTACGAAGATAACTTGATATTTTACCGCTGTTAAAGAACTAAAGAGATGTACTTCTGGCTTCCCCAAGGCAATTAAAGATGCATTTCACAAGGACAATTCAAAAGGTGAGTGTAGACTCCTCCACCATTTGCCCGATTTAACGAAGTCACGATGCACACGAAAACACATCATTATGCCCCCAGTGGTTTGTCGACATGTCCTTTTTTGGTAATGGTCTGGTCTAAAATCAAGTCACTTGGAACGTTATTGGCTTAGAATATAAAGTATTTAGGAATCCCTTTCTACAAGTAACCTTTTTGGCAAAGTCACGATGGGCACGTAAATGCATCGTCAGGTCTCTACAGTGGTTTGTTCTTTATAGATGATAGTCTGGTCTAAATTGAGTCACTGGAATGTTATAGGTCTAGGATATAAGATATTTAGAAATCCCTTTCTACAAGTAACTTTTGCCCGATTTAACAAAGTCACGATGGACACGTAAACACTTTACCAAGTCTCTTCAGTGGTTTCTACCATTTTAAATAATGGTCTGTTATTGGAATATTACTGGCGTAGGCTTTAAAGCATATAAAAGTTAGGAGTCACCTTCTACAAGTAACTTTTTATCGACTTTGCAAAGTCACGATCTGCATGTTAATACATAATCAAGTCACTCCAGCTTTCTCTTTAAATAATGTGCCAGTTTGGACTGAGTTACTTGAAATATCATTGTCTTAGGATATTCAGAAATCTCTTTCTAGTTACCTAACTTCCGAAAGGCGAAAGAAGCTGAGGCTTCGAATGTGACTTCTGGTTTTGATGTGACATCGCTGTACTGCCAAACAGATGTGATAACTTCAGTATCAGATCTGACATAAGATACGAAATAGGAAGTACCACTGCAGTACCTAAGGAAGTCGCAAGGAGTTTAAAAACAAACTCAATCTTAATCTTTGTCTTTCGAAGACTTACCCATATACCAAACTTCGTCACAATACATTTATATCTTTTGAGTTATGCTGGCCAAAGTATGCAGAGACATAAGACACTGATGCACACGGGCAGACACACACACACACACACACACATTGAACAAAATAACACACACACACACTGAAGACTGAAGAAAATAACACACACACACACACACACACACACACACACACACACACACACACACACACACAAACAAACAATACCTTCTCCATGTTGCAGATTAAATATTCCATGTATGCGCAGAATAGAGTAATCCATTATTTTGCAGCTTTCCTAATGTGGTCTTGTCAACTTATAACGAGCGTTATATGTGACTCAACAGGCTATTTGGCACCAAATGACTAGTGCTATTTCTGCATCATTATTACATGGCATCACATTATATGATGCATAAAATGTACTCCCATCACTACACTTCATTTGGAGTCAGTTTTATCATGTTGGGCCCATGACAAATGAGCTCTCTATAAACATACGCTCTTCTGATCGTAACAATATTATGATTTCCTCTAGCTATTTGGGATGATTTTCTCCGTTGAAAGATAAAAAATTATTACTCGGCCGTTTATGTATTGCTGATACCCTTTTTAATATACTAAGCACGAACAAAAGTTACTAAATATACTTTGCAATAGCCAATGGATTACATAGGAGACTTCTCTTGATAATTTTATCTTTGAAAATCACCTAAAATCACTGAAAAAATTGACAAAACAAGGCTATGTACTCTAGAATGCAACAATATGATAGTTGTTCCATTTTATGACTTTTTATCTAAACTTAAAAGTCTGAAACAGCAAAAAGTTTTTAAATCCCTTGGGAATCAGCTGATTTGCATATTTTCACGCGCAGATTTTTCGTGCGCACAAAATCCCAACCTCAGAGCCGATAAGAGCCTTGTTTCAAAGAGACCCAATTTTTGCTTTCCCTCGACCCTAGTAGTTAAATCCCTCCTCCCACCTCAGTATTACTCCTTGCCACTTGCAGTGAATTGTTATTGGGTTCAACCTCTCTCTTGGAAATGCCAATAACTTGTACAAATCCTAGCGGATACAACACGTCTAAGACCTCCTTTGATCACAAGTATGGTTAAATGCGTAGATGTCGACTTCGCTTTACGGAAATCTCGGTAGTGAACTCCAATGATGTCACGGGACCAAATATCGACAGCACTGCAGTTGACCGCAAGCTAAGGGATTTAAAAGCAACTTAGTGTTTCTTTGAAAATGACACGTGGTGAATTTTGCACTCCGACTCAATTTAAACGATGGTTAGGGTGCATTTCTACTACTTTCTGGTCTTGAGATTTTTACTAATATATGAAACCTGATCTGACCTGAAAATTGCAACTTTAGGAATATTTCACAGTATCTTCCTTCCGATAATTGTACAGTTTACTCTGATTATCTTTATTTATCAATAGATTATTTAATATTAATAACATCTTATTGTACTGTCAATTCTATCCAGACGAAAATCTGATGCAAAATATTTAGGACTGAACTTACATTTTACGATCAATATTCCTTCTAAATAGGTTGAAAGATAATTAACAGTTGTGCATGCGTGGGTATAAGCTGTGCATTGTATAAAATATAAAGCTGTGCAATGTATAAAAGCTATGTCTGTAAAACGCCATTATTGTAGGAGCAAATGTGGAGGTTAAAGGCGGATTTCCGGACAATTACTTCCACACTCTAAAATCAATAACTGACTTCATCGCGATATTTGCAGAGGTTGGCGTATCGACAAAATGTGTAGAGACATTTAAAGATCAAAAAAGCATATATCAAATGTCAAAACAAATTAACCAACATGCGCATCAATTATAAGTTAGTTCGAATTCTATCAGAGGTGACTGTAATTTCAGTGTAGATTTATCTTCAATACAGAAAAAGTAATGCGTTTATAGCGGTTAAAATATTAGCCTATTGTAAAAACATCATGGGAATGGAAATTATATAATTGCAAAGAACCCAAAAGTAATTGGTGCTGCTCCAGCTGTCCTGTTACAAAATGAAACCCAACACCACAGGGTGTCTGCTACATCACCAGTTACCATGGTGACAGATGTCTGGTCCAGGTCATTGGCTTTATTTGTTTGAAGAAGAAGAGGAAGAAGAAGAAACAGAGCAAAAACAATATGTTTTCCTTCTGCGAAGGTAAACATAAATATTGGAACGTTTGGCTCTGTGCTTTATAAACAATAGGTTCGTCCTACCTTTTTGTGCATTAAACCGTTCATCTTTGCGCTGTATGTTGTTTTTGCAGGTAACCCATTTGGTGACGTCATCTGCAAAATGCAGCCATTGGTGCAGGGCATCTCAGTGGGCGCCTCCATCTTCTCACTCACGGCTATAGCTGTGGACAGGTGCTGTATCATAGTGGGGAGGGGGGCAGGTTGGACACAGTAGAACAATAGTCAGCTACGTTGAAAATAAAGTAAAAAAATGGGCAAATTAAGAATCATAGAATCTCATCCGTGAATATCAACACAAAACAATGCAACGACAAGGACATTGTGGCGCTGTACTCAAGTTTAAAACTTGTATTAACAGCGCCACAAGACAAAAATACAATTAACATATGAATACAATAAGTTGACATAACAGTGCTCCGAAGTCACATCACCCCAAAACATGAAATAATGCTAATGCTAACCACGTGAATTACATGTCCGTGAATATTTGAGATTATAACAACTCACCGCACACAGTAGCTCGCTATGTACGTCCAAAACGTCAAGGTTTGAGATTTTGTAAACAGCGTAACACTACGACAAGATTTCAGCTTTCAAGAGTGGCGCCATTTTGATGTGATGACGTTGGATAAGGGATTGTCCACTATATAGTGGGGGTTTCCATAGACCACGGGGAAAATGGGGAAAAATCTAATTTTTCTTTGATCAAATCTGAAATTTTTCACTCTGTCTGCACTGTTTTATCCATCCAAGATGGGCTCACAAGTATTGTTATATGAAGTCTAATGAACATCTACATGCTTTGGGAAGATCACAAAAATTGTGTAGTTTGATTATCTCAAATTTGAAAGAGAAATAACACGAACGAAAAACGGATGTCGTTTCACCGTGTTTATGGGTCCACCATCAATATATGCACCGTACGGAAAATATTGCATTGTGGGAAGAGAGCGTTTTCACTTGGCGGTGACGTCATCGCTGTGTCTGCCGCCATGTTAGTGTCTCTATTTATATTCCACTGAATCGTATCTCAAACAGTCTTGGACTTCTGAAAGTCTTCTGACCCTCTTTAATAACCACCAGCCTAAAGAAGAGAATACTAGAAGAATAGTCAAATTCAACCCGGTAAAACACACACACAAAAAAAAACGCTATGCACGATGGTACTACGATCCATTGAAATGGGAATGGACACCGACATGGCGGTCAGCCCCTAGTACGTGCCCCCTTCATTGATGCGGAAAGTGAGTGAAAACTCTTTGATATGGCAGTTGCCAACTTTTACACATCCAAGTCTTTGAAATTCCACCTACACTACTCAGGTTCCAGGTCATCATCAATCCGCGAGAGCCGAAGATGTCGAAGTGTCGGTCTCTACAGATCATCACTGCCATCTGGGTGTTCAGCGCGCTCATCATGTGGCCACAGGCCCTGGTCACCGAGAACAAGGAAGAGGTCCTACCCGGCTACCAGAACCAGACCATGCACTTCTGTGATGAGCAATGGCCGTCCGTTGAGTACAACCAAGTACGTTGGGTTTTTTTACAAAGTAGATTATACATGGCCCAAATGCATCACGGCGAAACCGGTCGTGACAGGCTGAATAAAAGTTCTAAACAGGAACTATGCGGCTCCAGATGACTTACTGAGTGACGACTGTCGTGTTCGAGATATCGGTTAGCTTGGGGAATGAATCCACTATAATATATAACGTTAGAGAAGTTGTTTCTCGTTTACCTTCAAGTTGAAAGATTAGTAACGAGGTTCATCGCTCAAAATGAAAGCTTTACCGTATTTCCTGAAGATTTCTTGCCTTAGAACATCTTTTTTCTATGAAGCAGCTGTCAGAATCCGTAACTTTCTACCCCAAACGTGCGTCATACATTTCATCAAACGAAAAGTAATGAGTCCCAGTGCGGCTAACAGATTGGTCCCGAGACGGCTAACTACGTGCATTAGTGCCCGCCAGGAGCAAGCACAAAAGTAACGTTTTGAGGTTTTTCTCTTTCTTTTATAGCTAGCTAATCCGAATTCATGAATCTGTTACAGTCTCAGCCGAAGAAGTTCGCATAGCCGTTTTGATGCCATAAAGGAAGTGTTTTTTAAAATCCACTTTGGGTCTGGTATCAGAAGGTGGAGCCCATCCCTGTCCTTACACCACCTTTTACCGCCCAACCAACTTCGGGCATCGGGGTACCCATTTACACCTGGGTGGGGTGAGGAAAGTCATGTAAAAAAGGTGACTTTTCAAGGGTAAAACGTTTAGTCAGGACCGTCAAGAATCGAACCCATGACCTCTCGATGCCGTTTTTCCTAGACCTGACGACACAAGCCTTACGGAATGCCAAAATGTTCTTGTTGTACATAGGCCTACACACTCATGCTGTTCATCGTCATCTACATCGGCCCCCTGCTGCTTAACGTGTACCTGTACATCCGCATCTCCCTCCGCATCTGGTATAAACCGAGCCCCGCCATGGCCGCCAGCCGATCATCCAAAATGTCTAACCTGTCACAGGTAATGGTCTACGTCTCGAACTTTATCACATTGCTGTTTCATTTTTTTTTCAACAAACTACTGCTCAGTTAATGTTACCCCAATACGAACTCTGTATCGTCATCAGTTCACACGTTCAGAATAATATAGCCGTTAACTACAGTGGTCGGACTTTCGTATTCCAGGTATCCAAGAAGAGAGTTCGTGTGATCAAAATGTTGATCACCGTGCTGGTCCTGTTCGCTGTGTGCTGGCTCCCCATCCACGCCTGCCTCCTCATCGACTCCTTCAAGCGCCACAAGATGACCACTTGGCAACGCAGCTTTCTCTACGCCTACATGTTCCCGATAGCGCACTGGCTTCTCTACTTCAACAGCTCAATCAACCCCATCGTCTATGGCTACTTCAACACCAACTTCAGACGCAGTTTCGAAGGGCTGTGCGGCGCGGCGTCACCTCTTGAAGACAGCGGTGGTACCAGTGGGAAGGAACTGAGAGGAAACGGCCGACCGGCAAGCGGGCGTACGTACAAGGTGAAAATAGAGCTAGCGTCCACTGGTAACGGCCTGACACGGTCACTACGCAGTTTCCAGCGTGACAGTCGGCGCAGAAAGTTTTCTCCCCCGAGCAATATGGAGGGTATTACCGGTAGCAACGGGGCTATCGAGGAGAGATCGCCGGAGAATGAAATCGTAAGCATGGCAGAGACAAGGATGTAACGCGATGACGAGAAAGTAACGCGTGTGACGCAGAAGCCCTAAACCCTAACCAACCTACAGAACAATCAGAACAATATATGGCCCTGCAATATCATTCCAACATTTATATCAGCAGTAAATGTTTTAGAGGCGTATAAAATATAAAACCCTTTGAGATGAGGAAACTCTTCAATCTTACACGGAAGTAAAGAAAATGGATATAAAAATAATATTGAGTAGCACTGTGTTTAACTATTTGTATGTATGACGGCAATCAAGGGCCATGATAATCATTATAATGACAAACTGTTGTTGGATTTAAAACTGTCAGAAATTTCCTGAAGACAGAACTACAATATAATTGACAGTCCAAATCTATATGCAGTGACTATATACCTACTGATAGTAGAAATTGTAAACAGAACGATGTACTAGCTGCAGTTGCCAAGCACCTACTTGAATTATCTGGAAGTTCTTCTTAATTGTGATTCAGTAAACCAGTGAATGTAATACTTATGTGCAATGTAAATATGCATTCATCATAAGCGGCAGAATTAATAGACTAAGTATAATCTGCAGATGTCCTTGTGTGACGAAAATCGTAAACACCCACATTTTTGTCTAGATGTCTGCTTAGAAATGATCAGTGTATAATTTCTTATCGACAAGCTTGTGACTTATGTTTAAGTGACGTATGTTGAATAATAGTCATTGCACCAAAGTCCTACTTCAGTCTGAAAAGTTATATTTGTGGTGGTTGAGTGTGACCAAAGTTTTTTCCAGGATCAACAAAATATAAATTAAGTCACTCAATGTCTTGAAATAACCATTGTTTAACTGTTATCTTTGTGAAAAAATGTATAAAAAAATGTCTCATAAATAGTAATAATGTTGTATATCACAAAATGAATCAAACAGCTGGATAATGTTTCCAAGTGGCAATAGTGGCTTGGGAATGAATCGGACTATAAAAATGATGTTAGTTGTTATCCGTGTTATTTGGATATTAATTGTAATAGTAAAAGGAATAATTGATTGTAGATGAAATAGTATAATCAGTAGTTTATCAGTTCTAAAGTCACAATCGGTATGGTTTCTTCATCTTTTACTTGTGTTATGAAAATCTGTTGACATACAATGTATTACGTATTGTACATTGACGGTTATGATGCTGTTGTAATTTAACAATGCGTGAAAACAAATTAGTAACGTTACTGTTAAGTTGTATCATATAACCCGACTTTGATGGTTTGTGTAACTATCAATCAAAAATGTAGTTCAGCACTATGGTTTCCAACGGTGCTTTCAGAATGTCCATAATGTTCTCACAGATACGGACTAAATAAACAAAATGTGATGTGTGTACATGTTTGCTAATGATTATTTATTCAAGTTTGTAAGAAACATTGCTGCATTTCTTCCAAAACCATTGGCAACGGATTGCAAGGCTATTACCACCATGTATAATGTTTGAAAGCAGTAAAATTTCTGGTCAAAATATCATCAAGTTTCTTCACAGACACGGTCTAATCCCGAAAAGTGGCACAGTCGTTAGAGCTAAAAGCACACGCGATTTGCATTTCAAAGACCATGCCATCACGTTTTATTGTCAGTTCCACTCAAAAGCTTCTACCTGTGCGGAAATTGTAAAGATCAGAGCATCATACGAAGGGACAGCAGGAATACGTTAGCGACAATTTCTCCCATGATGTTTCTCTTTGATTCCCCCCTTGCATTATTATTACATTTTACGCATGATTAAGGGAGCGGAGATGCTTGAAGCGATCGCTCCTCGCAGATGATGTTTATCCTTTGATCTTCCCTTATTCAAACGGGCATCGCACTGGTTTCCCACCTGCTACCCGGAATCACGGTCGACACTGCTTGAAGCTAAATAAAGATATAAATAAAAGACATATGCCCCGTTCCAATACGCTTTGCAGAAGTACTTCAGTTTCAAAGCATTCAACCACTAGATCCATTGGACTAATTTAAAAAGAAAGGTATGACACACAACCGTCTATTTATACAATTTCTGAAACTGGTTGCCCAACACCGACAACACAGCAGTGCCCTTTTTATGACTGTTATACTGAGGTACATGTAATATCGTGATGCTTGCAAAACCACAAACTATAGTTACAATCTTGCAGAGATTCCAGTTAAGCCCTGAATATGACTGACACTTTATTGTAATGCTTCCAGATAATGCTGTTCCTTGAATTGCAAAATAAAATTTCGACCTTATCTCAAATGTGCCGTCTCGAAAACGCCATTGAAGCACAAAGTCACATCAAAGGGTGTTGGGAACTGTGGGTGAAACGACTGCTATAAACGGATTGAGTGGGCGTATACACTTCGTTAACGTTACTTCCAGACGTGTTCCAGAAAAGTAAGAGAAGCAGTTAACATCGGGACCCTACAATCATCCCTGGATAGAGACTGAGGACACCACGGACTATCTTCTACATTTGAGCCACTGCTCCCAGAATAACGTGTCTGCAATCTGCATAAAGTGATGTCATAGAAGAGGTTGATTCATTCCCTGGCAAAGGCTGTACAAGTTGGCATCTTCATAAAAAAAAGACACGAAGATTAACGTTAGAGTGTATAACATATTGTACCTGCCTGTCGCGACATGTAAGAGATTGGTACGCACATTGCGTATCTGCAAAGTTAGTCTAGACACACAATTTATAACTGCAAGTACGTCAAACATTGTTTATCTCTTAAATATATGGCATTAACATATCAATATCAGAATACATTGACTTCAGGAGAATTCACATTAAATGTTGATCTTCTATATCGTTCTATAAATTTATTTAATTTAGCTGATAGCTCGATATCCATTTCACATGTATATTCATTCAACTAATTATTCCACAACACGGAATTACAGACGCAGATAATCCACCCAGTATGGAACCAAACTGCATTTATATGGCTTAGATTAACAATGCGGGAATCACATTAACTCAAGAACCCCATAAACATAAAAGAAGTAAGCCCAAGGATTAAAATCACCGCGTGCGAGCCATATTTGATTCACAGTTTTGAATTATGTGAAAGTAAACACAGAAAGTTTTCTACATTCGACCTCTGCTATAACCTTGAGTGTAGTAAAGTTTAGAAACGGCTTACTGATGGAGTCAAAGCAATCAGTTGGTCACAAGGCCAAAAAGAAGCACAGCACGTTGCAAAGCTTACTCTAAATGTAATATTAGCCAATGAAAATCAGGACTAACCTTCCTCCTACTGCCGCTAAGCTGTACAAGAGAAATCAGTAAAATCTCCAGACACATGTACAAATCGCATGCTGATCACCAAAGACGTTCAGGCAAAGGGAGAAGATTTAACGGAAGGAGGCCACTACTATGATTGATCTTGGACTCAGACTTCATTCATCAGGCGATGCGTTGGACTACATTCATCAGGCGATGCTGCTGACTCGAATTTCAAACGTTGGAAATCATTTTTGCCATGGTCCGGAGCTGTGGGATCGTCATAGAGCTTATGGTAATCGAAGGAGTTTTAGCGAAAGAGAGCCAGCATGATCATGGAGTCAGACATGAGGCATCGGTCGATGTATTGAACTACGCTCAGTTGACTTGAATTTCAAATGTCAAAATTCAACGTGTTTGATTCGATTTGTAGTTACTAATGCTCAACAGGCTCAAACCTCGGACCTGAATAGCGGAAAGGTGATGCTATGGCTCTAAGGTTAACCAGGAATTCAAAATGTTTTCAGGACCTACATAGGCCAGGTCTCAGTCGGCAACAGGGCAAACATACTAGTTAGCCAGGTGAAGATAACCAGAGTCAGAATTGCCCTGAGGAAGGTGACAGACGGTCACCGATACGTCGGCTGAATAAAACACTTGGTTGTGTAGAAAGAGTCTCTTCATTCAGTGACTTACCAACCTGATGAAACTATTTGAAACTATTCATAGGTGAAGATAACTTTTTACGGTGCTGGGAAACCCAGCCCGC
Source organism: Branchiostoma floridae x Branchiostoma japonicum (assembly GCA_013266295.2). Taxonomy (NCBI): domain Eukaryota; kingdom Metazoa; phylum Chordata; class Leptocardii; order Amphioxiformes; family Branchiostomatidae; genus Branchiostoma; species Branchiostoma floridae x Branchiostoma japonicum. Next base: position 3,790,304 of record CM023837.1, on the reverse strand, counting down.
AGCCCTTGGAGACACTGCTAAACGGGTTACGCTATCGTGGGCGTTTGTTTCGGTAATCTTAAACCACTCACAAAACAATTTATCACCGTCATTAGTTCTGCGCAACTTTCAGATATCAGGTATATGATACACGTTCTATGCTAGCAATAAAACTAACCTGCTAGCAGGACATCATTCAAGACACCAACTCAAGAAATTCTACTGATCTTAGAAGTCATAACAAAGGTTCTAACAAATACTTTTATCCTATCAAAGCCTGATAGTCCTTTATGACTGTCTAAAAGTCAGGTAAGTAATGGTACGACGCGTCGACGAGGATTCTTGTGTTTTACATTTAATCAGGAAAATACGTCTTAGGCCACAAATGTCATCTCAAGTCCGCTGATGAATATTAACCTACCGGCAACTAAAGCTAACAGTCATAATTCTTTACTCGTTTATTGCATGGTTTGCATTAAGGGATCTCCTTGACATTGTAGTATAATAATCCAGTATAGGTATCAGCGACATCAAAGTGTTCTTCTTGCATGAGTTAGCACAGATAGCGAAAAAATAATGTATGACCATGGGTAGATCACACTCGTCAAACCACAACTACGATGGTTATTAGTAGAAGAGCTCAGGAGATACTGACAGTCCTATTTGTTTCCCTTGTATATATTGAGCATGCCATACAATGGTAATGTTGAGAGAGCGTAATTAGTCATGTCTTTCATTTGACGTTTTACAAGGATGTAGTGGTTATGTTATGACATCTTTTCTGGGGCTGATGCGTTTACGTGGACAGATAAATACGTACCAATAACACGCTGAAATTGTTCACTTTTATAAGAATACTATCATTTAAGCGTAGGCAATGTCATCATATTCATTAATAGTAAAATATGATAAGACATCTAAGCCGACTCAATTCCTATATAGCACTGCATACGACAATGATTTATGTAAAATGTAGCGTACACCTTTAATTAATTGATTTAATATAGTGAGTAGATTAGTAAGGATTTTAAGTATTATAATTCTGTCAGAAACTTCAGAAATAGAGCAAAGAAGCTTAATGGTTTAAATTTATTGGCACAAAGAATTAAAACAGCTCATTTTTCTTTTATGTCAAAGGAAAGCAACAATGTTATAAGCACTGTCTACGTAAGAGTTGTGCAAACGGAAAACCTTCTTTACAAACTTATCCGTAGTTTTTTGAATCCTCATATGACCCAGCTGCCGTGATCTATTAGGATAATACGATTGCCCACAAGCTGGCTTCCCTCGATAACACCACATAATGCAAATTACTTTATAAAGAAGAACGTACGACGTTTTGATAAATATGTTGCCATCTATTGACGGCAGTAGCCATTCTTTTTTTATCTGTTAGGAAGTGAAACACATCGTACTTTGTATAGTGGATTGCAAATATTGACCAGTTCAAGAAGAATAATGTGTAGGAAAAGCAAGGGATCAATTCTTCGCATTCACTTTGATCCTGCACTAAGTGAGATAAGATAGAATGGCTGTATCGTATTTCCTGTCTCCAAGAAAAGTACATTGCATTGAACTTGGAAAACACTTTGTCCATGAATCTTCTGGTTTGGTTCGATACTAAGCACGCTAAGGCTGTTGAGTGGCGTTGTCATGCATCTGACTACAGTAGTGGCGGAATCTATAATGATCGCCATTTATAGTCACCGTTTCAATGTTTTGAAGATCGATGACCTTAGACTTCTGAAAGTCGCTAAAACAAGACAGCATTTCAAAGTATAGATATTCGTACTTTCCTCAGACAGTAAGAGACTGGAACTCACTTCCACAAGACATTACGGAAATTACTGAACATACCAAGTTTAAGGAAGCAGTACTCCGGCGCCTGAAGAAGCAATAACAACGCATTGCACTCCGCTCCTGAGCGCTTTACTCCAACTAAGGGGTGTTGCTCAGTACCCAATCAAGAGCAAGAAGAAGAACAAGAATACGTACATTCTATGATATAAGAGCAACATACACTATGGATCAGTCCACTGTACAGAACTGCTATCCTCAATGAGCATTTACAATTGCTAAAGAAGAAAGAAACCAACACACTTGTTATCTAAATACATGTACTTTCTTCTGATGATATACCACCCAAGAAGCACTTACCCAGAACGCAAGGTGCTACTGGCGATCCGTTTGACCGATGAACTGTTTGTATTAACAGAAGAATCAGTGGCAAAGTAAACTGTCAATCATCTTTCTAATCAAAATCACGATCTAAATTACTTCACTTTCTTCACTAGCACACTTTGATCTGATTAGCGTAGCGGACCAATGGTCAACATTCTTTCCCAAACCAATCAACCTTTCTCTTTATTGACCCCCAACTCATGTTACTTTTATACATGGAGATCGCGGCAGAGGCGCCGACTAGACGAGCACTAAAAGTAATGAAAGTCTCCAGCACTCCAACATCTTTACTATTGGTAATACAGGTAGATGCTTCTTGAATATACATGGTCGCAAGTACCTAATGGCTTGGAGATAACATCGAAATGGACGACCTATGCATGTAAACCTCAGATAGGGTGTTTCTGTTTTGTAATCCTTCGTCGTCGTTTGGAATCTGGTATGGTCTTGCCTTTAATTCGTCGTGAGAAGCAAGTTCGGCACCGTGAGCACTCATGTCATTCAGATTGTGGGATAAAGTGCTAGGGAATGCATAAAACATGTTCAAGGGCTGCTGGGTTTTATCATTGACGTGCAGACCCGCTCGTTTCCCCCCGCCTGCCCTGGTGACCGTGGCGCAAATATCCTCAGGGCAATATGAAGGACTTGTCACCAACTCAAGAATGACAATAAAACAGCTACTTTCTACGGAGGAGAGAGCGTTCTGTGATAAATGAGGTGGTATTCTGTGCGTGAAGACCATTTTGATTCGGGAATTACACTTGCCTTGGCAATTCGTCTCTTCTTACCCGGGGCGTCAGAACTATTTCACGTCGGTACGTCGTAATTTTCTCCCGCAAAAAGATTTTTTAATACCAACAAAAGCGTTACTGTGACTCCTGTACAGGAAGAAGTCATTTTACGCCTAGGGATATCATAACATAAACAGGAATGTTATATGTTACAATAATCGTAAATATGGTCGTAAGAACCAAACAGTTTAGTGAAAACACTTAAGATCGAAGAGGAAGCGGTGGCAGTTTGACTTTTTATGTATTGAATCCCCATGCAATAAAGTTACTAAAAGCATTCACTTACACATGTTTATGTTTGTACACGTTATTGAGTACATGTACTAGAGTTTATGAATTATGAACACTTTTAGAGTTATTCTCCAATACGGATTTACCCATGGCCTTGAAATATGGGTTCCTTGCAACAATATAAACGCTTTGGTTGAATTGTCAAGAATCAAATTATCAGTCATACGAATTCATATTCCGCGTTCCAACGTCCTTTTGAGTTGAAACACACAAACATAGGTTTTTATGTTCACTAATCTGTCGCAGCCTTGAAACTTGGCGTGTAAGTTTGATATATATTGGGCATTTACTTTATTATGTATGAGAATTGGAAATTACACTCGCCGTGTTCGCAGTGCCCTTGACACGGCACAACCAAGGGGCCATATAAACTATGTGATGGAACACCAAGGATTATAACAGTACATTTCCTCTAAGGCAGCGAGTATTGATTGACCAAAACTCTAGTAGTTCAAACGAATTTCTTTGCTAAAAAATGTATTTCAAATGGATCATATTCGATTTCTAAAGCTATACTTGAAAGTACGAATCCAATTCCGGTCGCTTAAAGGTCTCTATACAGTCAAAATGGGCCTCACCTTAACAAAATTGGTTGGAGGAGACGTTGGATTGGAAGATTGTGATCAGGAATCTATCACGAGGGATATGGAGAGGTGGATAACTATCTTGAGGGCATCATTATTTTCACCTAAGAATGGGATAAAGCTAACTGAACATATCACAGAATATCAATATAAAATCTTCTACCGGCCATTGCCCCTGCAGAACTCTCTGTATAAAAAAAGACATACAGTTCTTCTATACTTCAAAAGTCAGGACCTCCCTTTGATATTCATATGATTGCGGTCGTGCTGCCGCGATAATACGGTGCAGGTGTGCTGCTGCTTTGAAAGTAAATTCTGTTATACAGCACGGACACAATAATCACAGCACGAACCGGCTAGGCCGTGAGGATGCATAATTGTATTGAAGTTACCGCTACTTCAAAGGTAGCTTTGATATGTTATTTTCTTCGGTGTGCGTGTGTGTGTGCGTGTGCGTGTGTGCGTGCGTGTGTGTGTGTGCGTGCGCGTGTGTGCGTGCATATCCGGCTTCTTCATTTTAGTTTGATTTATAATCATCTTTCCTTCCTTCATGTTTTTTTAAACTCTCATAGAGATCTAGAAGTCCCTCTTGTTTCTTTGAAGATATTTTTTTTATTTCCGCCAGCCAGGCGTCAGTTGATGCTAAGGTCGTTTCCGTTAGAATCGATTTTTTTCCTTACCAGTCAGCAGAGTACCTGGACAGTCTGTTTTTTGGTGCTGTAACATTCACTGTAGGTCGTCGTACGATTTTGATGTCGTAGGATTTGCCGTGATAGCACCAGACGCCTTTTTCCATAACAAAACTCCTGAATTTTGCACGACTATCCCAAGAATGCCCTCAGTTTACGATCGTACGACGATCGTACGACGTATGTATAGCTCTCTTACTTGTCAGGACTCTGACGTACAACACTGAGGTGTTAGGCGTCAGCTGTTCACTTCAACTTCTGGTCGTCTCTGACATTCATAACTTCTTGCGGAAGGTAGTTCTAAAACTTCCCCGTGGCAGAGGTCGTTTGTTGAAGGTGAAGGCCTACAGATAGTGGGTTCCCCGCCCACGCGAAGATCAAGATGTAGGCTGTCGTTTTTTGAGGAAAAATGATCGAAGGACCCATACACCCAAGGGATGAAAACTAACAATGACCTACGCTAGTGCAACTTTTTGAGAAGAAGTAATTACAATGACCTTTAAATGTCTCGTTAACTATTATACTTTGCAATTTATTTTGAATAATGAAGATAGAATGATTCATTTCTGAAAGAAAACAGTACCTTGGGATTTCGTTAGAGAAACGTTAGGATGCTCATGGCATGACTAAAAGTAAGCTAATGATGTTTACCGAGACACAAAAGCTCATTTCTCGGCAATAAATTGTATACAAATTATTGTTTATGTGATTTTTCATTCCAAATACTCCCTATGGATTGTCTTTAATATGCCAAACTCCTAATGCAAATTCTATTCTTTAGCTGCTCATTTTGCCAGAAGTCATTCTATTAATTTTCCAAGTCAGCTGTCTTGAAAATTGCTCATTTAAGTTTACAAGAGCAGAAGCTCTAATTGTTTTTCCAAACTATTAGTTTTTTTTTAGTTGTCCTGTAAATCACTTCTCAAAGTTTACTTGTCATCATATCATATCATCCAAGCGCTCGTAACGTAGGTAAGTAGCAAGTATCGCTATTGTTTTCTTCGTAGTATGTAGTATGTGTGCAATTCCTTTTTTTAACAACTACTTGGTTTTACTCGCGTCAGTATCATTATAACATAGAATCTATAAAGAACACTTGGTAAAGCTACTGAAGTCTTTAAAAAAAGTCTCATTTATTTGTGCACACGCTTGAACGGGAAACCATGAACTTAGGTCTTAACTAAAGGTCAGCGCTGTTGACCAATTATAAAAAGTATCACAGAGTGCCAAATCAATTCAATATGTTTAAGGGCAATTCATATACATGGCGCCACTTTGTAATTTGTCTGGTTTTCACTGTGGATGACTCTGCAAAAGGATTGGCATCATTTCATATCATCCACGCACTCGTAAAGTAGGTTTCCGTTGGTACCTTATAGCAAACCCACGCCATATGATTTCCAACCTTTTACGGTAAATTGTGAGAATTACCAGGAAAGTTCAACTGCCCAAGGCCTTATTATACTGTGTTATGGTTCTGCTTTTAAGTTTTACTTCAGTTGTAGTTGTAAAAAAAGTTGCAAGATGGCCCGGTATATCTTAAGTAGTCCATCTCAGTTGAAATGGTGCAAGTAAGGTCTGCCATTGTGCCGTTAAAGTAAAGGACGGGTGCCGTTGTAGTTATTGGATAGCGCGCTATATCTTTAAAATCATCTACAGCAAAACAGGTATGGGTCACACGAAATCTACAGCTTAGCCCATGAAACTTTGTCTATTCTGATAGCCGGCCTTTTCAGTAAACGCGCCTCGCTAGACCGTGGTTGTCCCGTGACAATGACCAATCGTACGATGCATAGTGACTACACTGGAAAACAGTAACTGTTAGTGGCGCTGCTCACATTGTCATTGCAATGGTCTGTCCGGAAGCGCCCTCTAGCGGTTTGAAAGTGAAGTCAACCGTTTGAGTGGTATTCGCAATGTCGAGTTTTTTTCTGACAAGGCGTGTGTCAATAGTTGCCAACAAGTGCAGAGAAAGCGAATATGTGTCCTTAAAACGTTGAAATCCTATAAATATATAAAAAATGCAGTTAACTGACAAAATAACTTGCAGAAACCTCACAAGGTACCGCGGGTTACAGATCGAATGAGAGCATTGCACCGCACATCCAAGTCGCTAGATGATGCTACTGATATGTGTTGTAATCCTTGGCTACGTCCCTTTCCTTTCCTTTTCTTTCCTTGCTGCCGGAAATTGCAGAAGTAGCCAACGCTTGAAGTCAATGTACATACCTAGGTCTTAGGTACTAGACGTATCAAAAATAATATTCAAGAAACACATTTGCAAGACATAGTCTAGGCACCGGACTGGAATTGCAGGATAGAAGAAAATTGCCACGTGTGTCGAACATGGTTAGTTATCTGCAGTACGTACAGGATCACGCTTATTTATAATTCTCAGGCAATATAAGCTCCCTACTACTATAACCCTAATGTATGTATCCATCAATCTATTAGTAACAAAGGCTGGTCATGATTGGGGTGAGGTATTCTCTCCACGTGTTACAGGAGATGTTCGGACACGTTTGTTCTTCCCTCGGGTTTCTTCTGTCTTTGGTCTCCTTTCTTTGCAGAGCGCAGGGTGTGCATGTCACAATATTTGTCAACCCCATATCTCTGCTTCTTATGTCAATCACTCTGTGTGTCGGAAGAGATCGGCGTTATGATTGTATATGCCATTTTGTAAAAATCTAGGAGTATGTTTAGAAGCAGTATTCAAATACATTAGCAAAACTATATGTTCTATTTCTCACTGCGGTATTTTAGATGTGTAAGGGTTAAGCAGGTGTTTGTTCCTTTTCTTAAAGCTACAGTATCTCTTCTGTTTTCTTTTATTTCTAATTTGCTTGTAGAACTGAAGTTGCCTCTAGCCATGCTGTTTTCCTCTTCTTCCAACTCGCCTTTAGAGTGACCTAATTGAGAAAGAATGGTTGAGGCTGTCCTGCCCGGTTTATCTGTGTCTGATCTCCACCCAGCGCCAGTCGGTACCCTGCACCACCATGCCCGTCTAATGCTATCAGCGCGAGCTCACCCTACCCATCATGAATGCGGATAAGAGCCCAATTTACTGAAAAGACAAGGATTTCCACCATTTTTCCACAATCCCCTGTCTAATCCGTCTGAAAATCCGATGCACTTAAGTTATTTTCCTTTCCATCTAGAAGTTTGGTGGTCACCAAAGATAAGCGTTATCTTAGAAAGTCCCCCCCCCCCAAAAAAAAGAAGTGAGAATGAAAATCGTTCCTTTAGTTTGTTACAATACTTGTGTTCTTTTGAAATCCAGCGTGTGAAATTCACACGTAGCCGTGCATAACGCCATATCAACTCGGGTTATACCGAAAAAAAGCAAGCCTCACTTTGTAAGCTCAACCCACCCGTCTAAGGCAATAACAACCGCGATGCCTCTAAAATAACATTTCTCAAAAGGAAGCGTCGAGTGATTGCGTCCTCTAATTCAATCCACCGCCCATTCTCTGTGCCAGCTAAGTGTGGTGTACTCATACACTTAGATAACCGGACCGTAGGCATCTTTTGAACGGAACCACAACAATAGAAGGGCAGAACCTCAGGAAGAAAGGCGATAAGATTGACAATATGAGCCTCCGAGAGGATGGTGTATCAGCTAGGAGGGTAGGGCAGGGCTTAGAGGATTCTACAAAAACAAAGATGGGGGATTATATGGGCATTAAACGGGGAGAAATTCGGATTAGGTGGTGCTTGATGTCGCCTGAGTTTGTTTTATCGCATTCATAATGGAAATGTGAGATGTGAGAGCTCTACATGGCAGGGTTTGGACACAAGAGGGCCGGAGTTAAGAGACATTTTTACTCCATCATGAGAGGGTATTTTGATACAACTCAAGGGGTTCCTGGTGTCCTCTAGCCACTTTTCAGGAGAATGTGATTTTGTGTTTAAGTGGTGCATTCTTCTTTCTTAATGCATTCCACGGTTCGTTGTTCAAAATACCCTTTTTCGAAAGCACGTACGTCTTTTTGAAACGGTCCTGGTTATAAGGTGGTTACAGCTGCTACTCAGGTATATTTGGAAAACGTCTGAATGACGTGATTAACAACATATAAGAACTAATTTCTATGTGGATTTTTTTCTCTCACTTATATCTAAAGCCAATAGAATAGTGACGAATGGTGGCATACCAATGGGGTCCAATACAAATATCTTAGAATGTTGACAATGTACATGTATCATTCAGAATCGGACTTAACGAAAGATAGATGCCTGTCATTTCGATTCTCTTGGCTACTTAAAAAGGAATTTCCATTAGCAAAATTCCACCGATTTGAAGGAATTAGAAGGAGGGAATCCCTTGTTGTGACCTGTCTTGTTCCCATGGTTAACAGTTCCTGAAATAAAGGTTGCGATTATTGTGGGATATTACTACAGGCGTGGTCACAGTTTAGATCAAATAACGACGTTCTAACCCCCAAACAATTTGGCCACACTACACGAGAAATCAGCCATAGACAAACAAATGAACGACACTCGTATACTAAAGAGCAAAGACTAGAAATCGTGACCAAACATACTATCCCTACACCAAATTGAGAGCATCCATAAGAAGAAAATGTACTCTCCTGAAATCTAAAAGGTATCATTTCACCACTAGTGAATCGAGGAAAAAAGAAAACACATCTATTTTGACATTTAACTATGGTCACGCATAGAGCTCAACAAGAAAATAAAAAGAGGTGTGGTTAGGGGAGGGGCAATATTGTTTGTCAGTCGGTTTGACAAATATTTGGATGGACAAACAAACATTCCAAGAATTTGGCTGGAATTGTTTGGAGGCGGGTAGGGGTGGAGTCGGGTGTATCTCTCCTTGTTTGGAATTAACAAAGGAATTAGCTTTAGTCCAACTGGACTATTCCAGTTACCACTAGTGTCGAGTTTGAGTCTATTGAGAACCACAATTAGCTTAACAATTTTCATAGTGGCCATTTTTCCTGTGAACCTTATTGGACAAAAAAAACTACACGACATATTGCACTAAACTACATAATAAATTATACAGAATATACATGTACTGAAATTCACAAAAAAAAGTGATAAAAAGATAAGTATTTACGAGGTCCATATACCAATATACCATCTTAATGTTTCAGATTTTGTAAACAACTAAAGTTGAATTTAATGACTAAAACGCAATGTGTGCACCTTGTCATTAATATGAATAAAAATAAAACATATCGCATCGTATTGTCACAGACATATTTGTGCTGTAGACGACTAAGCCTTTATGGCTGATTGGCTTTATTATTACAACAAATAATTGAAATCACTCGATTAGATTAAGTATGGCGATGATTTATATCATGATATAGTGTGATAAGATAATCAATCAATCAATCTATTATTATTACTATGAATTACCGTCATATATGATTTTGACATACTGATTAGTAGTAAACAAATAAGTTTAGGCGTCTACAAAAACACTCCCCGGCCAACTTCTAATATGCGACAACGAAAGTATTGTTTTAGCAAAGTACAAGAAAAAGAAGCCAGACATTTTCGGGGTATGCTTTAGCTAGTAGCCGTGGATTTTTGATGACGACGACAACGTTTAACTTACATTATACCGAACTTGAGTGACAGAAAAAATAAAGTAGGAACCGTTATTTGATTGAAGGAGAATATGAACAGAACATCAGGTAGCGTCCGGCCTCAGATATGACTTCCCTGTCTCGGTAGTGGTTTTCACAGTCCACTGACGTTTTGACTGACAGCGAACACAATTCCGGTGATTCCCAGGCGACATTCCCATTACAACATTACCGAGGGGCCGGTCCCAGAGCGTCAGATATCTGTCAGACGGCCTGAGCTAGCTGTGGGCGCCTGAAGTCGACACCTAGCAGCCTTTGTATCTCTTCCCCGGCGTCGTGTTTGACAAAAGCAGACAAAATGGTGCCTGACCCAGATGGTCCACCGTTCGCAGAGGCCTTCAAAACCCCTTTAGATCTCTATCATCTGTGCCAATACAAACAGACAACCCTTAACGAAGTGGTAGGGAAGACGCGGCTATTTTGTCTTGGAAGACACTGGTCTCTTCGCACCGACCTTCTAAAACGCGGGAGATCCTTATCGTATGGCGAAGGTCAACACAGGTCGGCAGGAAAGACGGAAGAATTGGGTTCGCTGGACGCCGTGTATTTGTGTCGCCTGTCGCTGAAAGAGGCTAGTGGTCTAAGGCTTGTTTCTCTGCCGCCAATTCCACACAGATGTTAGTGATCTTCAAGTTCAACCCGTCCGTTATGTCGTTGAACTTTCCTTTGATCTAATTACTAGTACTCAGAGATGCCCTACATCCTTTGGAAAATAACGAAAGATTATTGTAAGGGAGTAACGCAGATTTCGACAAGAATTCTGTTCTTTTTTATTTTGTTTTCAAAAGCGTAGCAAAGTCTTTTTTTTCTTTACTTAAGCTGAGGGTGCGATATTGAATCTCATGCCAGCTGTTGAACAATACCTACAAAGTTTTTTTATAACCTGGGAGGCGCCCTAGCCCTGGGTTTAGCTAATTGTATTGGGCGATAATACACAATGAGAAAAACATCTGATATCATATAGAAATATGCAGGATAGGCACATCTAATCTACTTTGCATTCCAGCAGTTTAAAAGTAGTAGAAAACGTGGCATCCAACATAGGCCATGCTGGTATTTTTCAGATATGTAGCCGACTTCTATATACGTTTGACCTGGCCGTCCTTTATGTCTTGTTTCATTAACGTCTCTGCGGTTTCTTCTGTTTCAGGTCGATTTTTATCTTCAGTAGCCCGCGGCTAACGGCGGTTCTGACATCTCTGATTGGCAGTTGGCCGACCTTTGTGACCTCTGGTGACATGACCCCGGACATCATTTCAGCTTAGCCGGCTCGCCGCTGGCTGGGAGGCAGAAGGGCAATTATAGACTACCGTCCTGTGTGTTCTAATCCTTCAACTGTTCTACACTACCACACCGTCCTGTGTGTTCTAATCCTTCAACTGTTCTGTACTACTACATCATCCTGTGTGTTCTAATCCTTCAACTGTTCTACACTACCACACCGTCCTGTGTGTTCTAATCCTTCAACTGTTCTGTACTACTACATCATCCTGTGTGTTCTAATCCTTCAACTGTTCTACACTACCACACCGTCCTGTGTGTTCTAATCCTTCAACTGTTCTACACTACCACACCGTCCTGTGTGTTCTAATCCTTCAACTGTTCTATACCACCACACCGTCCTGTGTGTTCTAATCCTTCAACTGTTCTACACTACCACACCGTCTTGTGTGTTCTAATCCTTCAACTGTTCTACACTACCGCACCGTCTTGTGTGTTCTAATCCTTCAACTGTTCTGTACTACCACACCGTCCTGTGTGTTCTAATCCTTCAACTGTTCTACACTACCACACCGTCTTGTGTGTTCTAATCCTTCAACTGTTCTACAGTACCACACCGTCCTGTGTGTTCTAATCCTTCAACTGTTCTACACTACCACACCGTCCTGTGTGTTCTAATCCTTCAACTGTTCTACACTACCACACCGTCCTGTGTGTTCTAATCCTTCAACTGTTCTACACTACCACACCGTCCTGTGTGTTCTAATCCTTCAACTGTTCTACACTACTACACCGTCCTGTGTGTTCTAATCCTTCAACTGTTCTACACTACCACACCGTCCTGTGTGTTCTAATCCTTCAACTGTTCTACACTACTACACCGTCCTGTGTGTTCTAATCCTTCAACTGTTCTACACTACTACACCGTCCTGTGTGTTCTAATCCTTCAACTGTTCTACACTACCACACCGTCCTGTGTGTTCTAATCCTTCAACTGTTCTACACTACCACACCGTCCTGTGTGTTCTAATCCTTCAACTGTTCTACACTACACCGTCTTGTGTGTTCTAATCCTTCAAATGTTCTATACTACTACACCGTCCTGTGTGTCCTAATCCTTCAACTGTTCTACACTACCACACCGTCCTGTGTGTTCTAATCCTTCAACTGTTCTACACTACCACACCGTCTTGTGTGTTCTAATCCTTCAACTGTTCTATACTACCACACCGTCCTGTGTGTTCTAATCCTTCAACTGTTCTACACTACCACACCGTCCTGTGTGTTCTAATCCTTCAACTGTTCTACACTACTACACCGTCCTGTGTGTTCTAATCCTTCAACTGTTCTACACTACCACACCGTCTTGTGTGTTCTAATCCTTCAACTGTTCTACACTACCACACCGTCTTGTGTGTTCTAATCCTTCAACTGTTCTATACTACCACACCGTCCTGTGTGTTCTAATCCTTCAACTGTTCTACACTACCACACCGTCCTGTGTGTTCTAATCCTTCAACTGTTCTACACTACCACACCGTCTTGTGTGTTCTAATCCTTCAACTGTTCCACACTACCACACCGTCTTGTGTGTTCTAATCCTTCAACTGTTCTACACTACCACGCCGTCTTGTGTGTTCTAATCCTTCAACTGTTCTATACTACTACACCGTCTTGTGTGTTCTAATCCTTCAACTGTTCTATACTACTACACCGTCTTGTGTGTTCTAATCCTTCAACTGTTCTATACTACCACACCGTCTTGTGTGTTCTAATCCTTCAACTGTTCTATACTACGTACTACATCATCCTGTGTGTTCTAAGCCTTCAGCTGTTCTATACTACACAATCTACCACACCATGATAACACATACACTTGTTAATACGCTTCTCTTTATTCAATATTTCTGTAAACATAAAGGGTACATGTAAAGTACTCCTCGGTAAATGAACGTGTTCTCAAAAGCGCCACCTTACGAGCAGCCATTAAACAGACAGAATGGAGGAAAACCGGGATGGTGGTTGTAGGAACCCTAATCGTCTGTGCGTGCAGTACTAGCGCTGGAAGACCTACAGCAATTACGATGCAATGGTTGAAATACCTTTCAGTGAAAATAAAGCATATCCTTATCACGTTTCGCCATATCTTTGAATAAAACTTGGGGATATTTATATCTATATAATAGTTGGTGGGCTATCTCTGTTGGTAAAATTTTCATGTCCACTCAGGGTCAGGCGAAGAGAACAGTTTATTTTGAGACCAGCTAAGCCGGCGTTTCACGCCCATCCAACGGAACTACACGAACCACCCTGGGCTCTGACCGCGGGATTTCTCGGGATTTCACGGGATGATAGTGATAAACCGCGAGAAAACCCTCCCAAATCAGAACTACACACACAATCTTCATCCGCGCCATTCTTGTAGCCAGCCCGGACTCTGTCACCGATCCCTGTGTCAATAAACAGCACCGCTTGGTAAGGACGGACACGGGTTCGATTCCCGCCGTGTGTATTTTTCCCATCATCTTCCCTCATACACACCCTGATCTTCAAAACACATTGAGTGGTACCACAGATAAAGTTTCAAAGTATGCCGAGTATATGTTTGTGTTAGAGTGTTTCTAGCAGATTCCTGGCATTTCGCTACAGGAAAGAGACGTTCTGATACGATACTGTACTGTCCTGTAACAATCGCACATGTCCCCAACAGTTTGGGAGCCAAACTTTGCACAATGACTACATTTGCGGTGAAGTGACATATACTAGAATACTATGCACTGTTACAAGAGTCTATACTATGTACTTGTGTGTATATGTGAAGAAGAGAGAGAGAGAAAGAGACTGAGAGAGAGATGTGTAGTGTGATATCACAATCGCCGTTTCCTGAAGGAATAATAAAAACGAGGATGTTTTGACTAGAATCTAGAAACAGATCCAACTATCTACTTGCAACAGTATCGCTAGACCGGAGGCAGAGATAGCGGAAATTACAAGGGATTTTACACATACCGGGGCGAAACATTTGAGAATTTCTTACTACTAGAAATACAGGAACTTTAAAACAAAAATAACAAACGCCGAGCGGTTCAAGTTTGTATAATGTTTCTCGATAAGTTCTTGATTTACAAAACAACAACATTGGATGTTGATGAGAGCAATATTGAAAGTGCCTTATTAATGATATCCTAATTCAGTTTTCAGTAAAAAAAACTGCAGGCAAAAAGGTCGATCATTTTTTTCTTTACCTTTGAAATGTTTACATCGTTTCATTAATTCGATGCAATGATTTATACATTACAAAGGCGAAGTATGTGCCTACGGTATGGCACACTACCCGTATACACACTGTGTTATCTATTACAAACAAACTTATCGTTAACAATCACCCTTCCCAATTCTCACAGAAAACCCGATTCGTGCATGCCAAGGCGAGTAGCTTTGGCTTGAAGCAACGACGACATTTGGTAAAGATTTTGCTTATCTAAGAAAAAAAAATTCAATTTCTTCACACCACTCATATGTTTGCCAGTCACCCATGTATATGTCATTCCTATATGTATGCGTACATCCAGTACTCCTCTGAGATTCCCTCCACTATCGCTAGCAAGGCAAATACTACCGACAATGCGCCCATCTCTTCTATTGTGGTGTGTATAAGTAATTAGGTCAGTTTGTGACAGAGAGACAGACTTGTAGACATTCTATCCGTGCCTGGCCCAGCCTACCTTTCCACCAACCCCCCTGAAAGCCCCCCGGATCCCCATCGCTTACCCCCTGGCCTCTGCTAAAGTGTGTGTTCTCAATGTTGCTTGGGGATTACAACTCACGGGTGACGGTTGTATATCGGTTCAAAGACCCCGTGTTGTTTTGGGGTCGCTTAGAGCCAAGCGTGTTTTTGTGTGATCATTTCGATGTGTTGAAAAGGGGGCTAGTGTAGGGGCACGGCTGTGGTGTGTTAGTCCCAAAGACAAGATCGCTTTCACGGATGATACTTCCACAATATATATATATACTTTCGGTAACATCATCTAAAAAAATCTCATATTCCTAAAACAGATTGAAAGGACTGTTCTACTCAAAACTTCAACCCTCAAGTTTGGGACTAAATCTACTAGCACCCTTCAGTGTTTATAATAAAGAGGTTTCTTGTCTTTCTATATAGACGTGGACACCTTTTCTGACAGCTTACGCATGGCCCCTGTCAAGCTGTGTCGGTAGACCCCTTAGAAACCGTGTACTATAAACAAACCACGACTAGCTTCACTCTAGCTTCTTCCGCGGGTCTGAAACTACAACACCGACAAGTTGGCCCCTGAAAATTACTACCGAAGGTCAAAGTTCGTCCCAAGAGAACACCCGAAGCCCTCGCGGAAACCTTGACTCTCCGACTGTATCATTTTTATCAGGCTCCCCCAATTAAGCTTAGATAAACTCTCAACAAGCCTTGCTAACGAGTTGGGCGTTGCTAAAGGCGATTAAATTCGCATCCATCTTCGTCACACCTGTCTAAATAGGACGTGTCGGGTTTCCGCGCCCTGTGCACACACAAAACCGCGCAGTGTCCCGTCTGGAGAAACACTGAACAGCCACGACACCTGAGCCGAGCTTTATCTGTTCTGTCGTCTGACACGGAGACCTCGGGTTCAGTCACACTGCAGCTTCGCTATAGTTTGGCTTTCAAACATAACCCCGTGTTCGTCTGACATTTCATCGGCCCCCGTGCGAACTGTAAGACAGGCAGCCATGTTGGCTTGCAAATGGCATAGCCTTTTTCAGGGATTAGCCGCGGATTAACTGTCCTTCACTCGTGATGGTTTTCAAACACTCTAATCTCGGATCAAATGGCTTTTTTTTTGGTAGAACACCCTGGGACGGTGTTGGCGTAAGAAAATGCAGGGGTGTGATTTTCGGGAGGTGGCTCACAGCGGGGTTCAAATATTGTGTCTTGGCGAGGCGTAACATCGCACCACGAGGACTTTACAAAACGTGCTAAAGCGACAGGATTAGCGCCTTTTTGATACAATCAACACGTTTTCTGGGTAAATTACGAACCCAGCGGTGGTTAATTAGGGGAGGGGAAGTTTGCTTTCACAGCTCGGTACGAACTGCTGGGACGATAATAAACCGTCATCACGGCTGGCAGCAGAAGTCCGGACTAGAAAAAAAACACTGTTTTATTTGCATTTTTAAATTTCTATTTCAGTGTATTTGCTTCTGATAAAACTATTACCTTTTTAACAAAAACGTCAAATTTAACACTTGCATGCTAAATCAGGCAACGTATGTTTCTCTTTCTGTAGTAATCAACGCTCCTTTCCACAAGACGTTTTGTACAAGGAACATGGCCGCTACAGGGTTACAGCACAGAGCTAGGTTGAAGCCCGAAGCTTAAGTCGTAGCTTCCTACTCGTATCACCAAGGAAATTGTGTGATCGGCGTTATATGATCTTCAAAGCCTGGCGTTTTCAAAATAAGGCATATTCTAGGGGTTCACACAAGCCTCCTGTTACCGGGAAAATCCCCCCAATGAGCAGCTCGCAATCCTTCAAAAGGAGCGCGCAACCCGCCTGCAAAATCTGAGGGGAGTGGTTTAGAAGATCAAGGGCGCTCGTCCCGGTAAGCCCCCAAACATCGGTACATGTTTCACATTAAAGCTTTCTTTCAACTCCTCGTCCTGATGTTATCCTTTACAAACCTTGATTTGTTGTTGTGAATTCTGTTGGACTCGACCTTTCAAGTCGCCAGCTGACCTTCGCCAGACGGGATCGCTCAGGACGTCTTTCTGTCATGTTGTTTGGAGAGGAGAAGCCCAAGGTCTGGCCGTGTCAAGCCACCGTTATTAATTTCACCGTCGTAAACATTACGGAATGATTATTGAATAAGGAGAGGGGACTTTGCGGGGATTACCTATGCCTGTGCGGCTAAAGTAGCCGGATTTAGCGAGGTCTCTATTTCCAGAAATTGGTTTTGACATAGTACAGGAGTTACCGCTTCAGTGGAAAGAACAGTTTCCCATGCCCTCTTGCCTCTGCGGTAAATTCCCTCAAACCAAGACCAGACTTTCTGCGCGTAATAAACGGTTTGAAACTTTAGAAGCCCAGCAAGAGTAAACGAAATGGAAAGGTTTTTATGATCTTTGGAACACACCTGGTGCATTTAATGTAGACACCTGCGCACCCACTAGCAGCAACATACAGTTAACGCTAGAGTACAACACAACGACAAAACTGTCGGGATAGGGGGCGCCCTTGTCAAATCTCGCCCAGAAAGAGACAGTTTACCAATGAAAACATGCATACGCTCATGTCTGAACAAGATGCATCCATAGTTCATGAACTGTTTCATCAGCTTGGTAAATCTACATATACTGGGTTATTAGCTACACATCAAAAGGGGTTTTATCTGCCGACCTTTTGGTCACCTTTAATTTTTAAAGCCCTTTGGAAGGTACTAAGTAGCTGAAAGGTTACTGAAACGTGGGCAGACAGAATATCTTTCGTTTTGTGACTAAGAAGCCTATATAAAATGGATCCAGGGTTACCCGGAAAACAGGTCAAAGATCTGATATGTATACATCTTGTAAAATTGAAGAAAAAAAAAAACTTAACTGAAATTAAAGTATCCAACCAATATTGTAAGCGTCTGTACATATCTATTTCTTGCAAGCTTGAGATGGCAAAAGGTAAGACGTGTTTAAGCCCCTGTCACACATTCAGAACCTTGCCCCGACCACCAGCCGACCAAAGTTGGCTGACGTTCGGGAGCTGTCTGGCCAGATTTAGGCCACGCCTACCCCATACGAATTGAATTTGAGTTAAATTTGAGTAAAATTTCACTGCCAACTACTCCCAAACCTACTTCCGAACACTCGCCAACCAGCAGTCAACCTTTGCTCAACTTCCCGTCCACACCTAGCCTGGGTGCCATCCGATTTTGTAACGGCCAGCCCGAAAAAAATGATTTTTTTCGGGCTGGCCGTTACAAAATCGGATGGCACCCAGGCTAGTCCACACCCAAATGTTCTAAACATTTTGAAACATTCGGCTGGCGCAGCCGAAGAGTAGCCGACCTGGCCTAACACCACCCAACCTTGCTCCGGACCTACTCCTAACCATGGTTGGGGGGAGGTCGGCTGGTGTTCGGGAGGATGTGAGACAGGGGCTTGTTGTTCTGAGTGGGTCGGGCCCCATACTGTGGGATCGGTAGAGCGTTGCACAAAAGCAATCACGTGTGAGAATACAGCGGGAAATTACATTATATGTACAATAATAAACAGGTTCACCGTGTCGCGAGCCTTAACTAAGGTGCACGCTCTTACACACCACTGGATAAAGGCTTTTACTTTCGGAAAAAGTATAGATATATGTATATATATATATATATATATATATATATATATATATATATATAAAAGTATAAATGTAAGTTAGGGACTAAGAAAGTGTTTTGAAATAATCACTTTTAGTCATAAGTATATAAGAGATAAATATGACCGTTTCTACATGGCTTACCTATATGAGATTTAGTGTATATCTCTTTGATAAAATGTTAGTTTATTATCATACACAGAACAAGCGAGCAGACAATGGAATTTATCCTACGTGTTTAAATTACACACCTTGTGTATTCTATGATCTTTATAGAAACATCACAATTCGGTGTCTTTGTAAGAAATGTCTTGTACATATGTACACGGACTTAAATAGCTGCTATTCTAAAACATTTTTTCCCCATATTTAAAGTCAATTTTGTGAACGATACCAAGTCCCTGGTAACTTTAACTTTGAGAGCAACTAAAGCCCTAGGTCACATACATTGTACGATGCACTTACGATATATGATTTCCAGCGATGGTCGGGCGTCGTATATATATATATATATATATATTTCAGAAGAAATGGTTGCAATAATTTAAAAACTAAACTATTGCACACGTTTTTTCTCAAACGATGTATGTGACCGTGGGTAAAGCGTAGCCATTTACTTAGGTGGCCTGTTACTTCATTTTGTTTGATCGGTGTGGCAAAATCATCGGCCTGTTGCGTAATTCAATTGTTCCGCACAATTTATAAGTGTAGGATTATTGTAATAGCTTGCCAGTGTGCATTAACGGACGCAGCCACCAAACGTAACGAAAAACATCAACAATACGGCTTAAGATAAATCTGTAGCCGCAATCACTTTAGTATAGAAATGTTTAAAAGTGTCGTCGTAATCTATTAACTGCAGATGTTAGTATTAGAGAAATGATAAGTTGTTCGTTTAGTAAGTCTTATACATTAGAAAATGTATCTGTATAGCCGGTATTACCGCCCTTCTACGTAAGACACCATCTTCGCAGGCACACGGCGCGGCGGCAGCTGGTTATAGACAGGCACAATTAACAAACAGCTATAGTTAATGCGGTATCACTTCCAGATATTGGGCTGGATTTACTCTGCTAAAAGTATATGAAGAAACAACGAAGTTATTTTGTCTATGAGGTGGGTTTTTTTTGTGAAGTAAATAAAACAAGGAACCGGTGCAATGGCCAAGTGGGTAGAGTGCTCGCCTTGCATTCGGTAGGTCGTGAGTTCGATCCCCGGCCGGGTCATACCAAAGACTTTAAAAATGGTACATACTGCTTTCTCTGCTTAGCACTCAGCATTTGGGAAAGAGTATGGGAGTTGAACACACACCACTACCAGTGGACTAGCCCCCTGCTGTAGTGATTGCACAACTGTGTGGCCCAAGGGCTACAGAAACGGAGATGGGCGCCGCCCTATGCACCATATAGAGGTGCGGGAAGGAACTTTGACTTTTTTTTTTGAAATAAAACAAGCGGACTGGTCAACAATGTCATTCCGGTTTTGAGGAGGGGTAAAATCGTTGAGAACATCTATTCTTGAGAGCTGCTCTACGCGAACCGAGTTTCATCCGAATTATGGCGAGGATTTCGGCAGCTCAATCCGATCTGACTCTGTCCACTGGCCCATTCACGCCTGATAAAACGATTACTTACGCTCACTTTCGACAAGCAGCATTATATCCGCGCGGCCCTACCCTAATGTTCGGCTCCAGGACTTGAGCACGGGGGCTGGTCAAATAATCTTCTTTACGGATATTAAATTATTAACTGCTGTCGGAGTAAAAATAATGGAGGGATAAGTCAGGTGGATGCATGTGCATGGTAGATTACTCGGCCTTAAGGGCAGGGGATTTGGTCTTATGTCCTTAATGTGCACGAAAGCGAGCTAATAAACCAACCTTGGCGGGAACAGGCGACTTTGATCTGTAAAGAGGATTATGTGTGCTGCTGCTTGATCTTTTTTTCTCCAATTTTGCGTAAAATTGCAAAATCCTTCTCCATGCTGTAACTATTCACTGGCAGGTAGAAAAAGATGTGTGATTTCATACTATGTTTTAAAATTTTGTATTAAATTATCTAACAGAATGTTGTGTGCATGTTACATTTTACTACAGACAGTTGCACCAACAAAACTCCAAGGGGAGCTTAAATAGGCATTCGGAACGTCCAACAACAATTACAAAGATCCACTCCCAGACATAACAATGTTTCGCGGCATGCATAGATTAAAAAAAGTCAGCAGACCCATATGCTCCACATGTAAAGTCAAAGTACATTAGACTGGGCAGTTAAACCACGCAAGGCTTCATGTTTCGTTTTTAATGCACTCACTCGGTAAAAAATTATTTCCAACTCAAGATAATCCGGAAAACACCGGCGGTAACTCGATATATATTAACTCACGCGGTGCGTTTTTGACAGACATGAATATGCAGTGATCTGTAGTGGTTAATGTTCTACCATATGCCACGTCGGTTTGGACTGACAACTTTAGTGCAGGCAAAGCGTTTAGAGAGATTATCCTGCGTGTATGTCGCCCTGTGTGGCGGCGGAATACATAGTCACCTGTAAGCCGTATTAGATCCACACGGTTGAACCCTTTTTTCTCACCAAGGCAAGGAGAGCCAACCCGGTAGCAGTACAACATCCCCATATTTCCATAGAACGGAAATACTTTAGACATTACAGAGTTTTCAGAAAAAAAAGCACGGACGAATATTACTGTGCTTTTTTGGCCTTCACTCTCAGAGCGTTGGTAATTTTTGCCGCCTATGCTTGACGTCATTTTCAACGTGGCGGGTAATCTCCCATAATTCTGTGCTGTCAGCAGACCTCCACCTTTTTATCTTCAACCGGGATTTTGAAGGTGAGTGGTAGAATTAGAAGTGTTGACGACTCGCTAATATCATACCATACCATACAAGACAGACTTTGTATTGCGGTAGCAACGTTCTTCTTTTTTTTCACCGCTCAACGTTTCAGTTGTAGTTATTTTGCTACCCTCCTCGGGTTAGTACTCAGTGCTTCTACTTCCGTTCCTTGGCAGGTAGAAAATATTCAGTTGTAAGTAAAGAATTACTTAAATCCTATGTTTTACCAACCTGATGAAACTACTCATAAAGGTAAACTGTAGTCTGTAATGTATATGGGGCTGTGTATCTGCTTGTGCTAATAGCATCAATGGTAAACACGATAGAGTAAGAAATACGGTATCTAAAAAGAAATACGGTCGGAAGAAAGGAGCCACTGTTTCTTTGGCTCAATTTAAACATTATAAAACGCTAAAAGTGTGCCTTACGTTGTATGTTTGTTACTTGACGGTCGACATGACAACATTCGATTACGATGGAAACACAGCAGGGCTTCGTGGCAATGTACAAAATAAAAACAAGCTCAAAATGGTCTCTTTATGTTAAGTGCAGCGCTAAAACTGGATGTTAATATATCAATACTACAACAGAACAGGAACAGTTGAACTGTGGGTTGGATTTAGTGCCGAATGATATTTCTATGTGGCACAAGTAGGCTGTACAAACAAACCTACTATGCCCTTAATGTTCGATATAACCGTGTTATAAATGTGTTATACAGTACCGTGTGTATTCAAGTCACGTTAATGTCTATAACTCACGTTAATGTCTGACTTACTATCATTCTTTTACCAGTAAATGTCTGAAACAGGTGTTTTGAAATTGGTCTGCCAGGCATGCTTGCATTTTCAACGTACCGCCGGTTTCTATGATACAGTATTTAAACATAGTTTCTTTATAATGCAAAAGAAGTTATTTTCAATATCCGTCTCGCTTAAACGTGAGGATTTTGCGCGAGATCAATTTAGCCGACATGAAACGAATTTTGCGTGAGTTTTCGTACATCCGTCTTTATGAACGTGGTATTCTAAACTAAACCTTTGCTGAATGGTTTGTCCTTCCAACTAGGTGTAGGTTATTTGTTTGTTGTTGTTTTTTTGTAAAAGATAAATGCGTTGAAATTTTGCTACAGTAAGAGTTAAGCTATCGTATTCTTTAATCGCCCATTCTCCGTTAACGTGTGCAATTGGGGGTAGAAAATGGTGAAAAATAAAGTTCTTCCAAATACCTAACAAATGTGCTGAACTTGTTACCAGTATTGTCGACTATCTTTTGCTAATTTTGTACGGTGCTACCACCTATACTTTTCGAGATATTAAGTTTTTTGTCTGTAGATATGGTAATCTCCGTAACAAACCACCAAAGACATCACCAAATAGCCAAAACAAGCTCACGTGATACATCTGCTTGGAGATTAAAGCAGGGAGAGTAAACCTTCTGTACAAGACAAGGCCAACTACAGTATTGTTACAGTTGATAAAATGCTTTTAATCGAATCCTTTTCCTGTAAATTCGATAACAGTGAAGAAAAAAAATTAACGTAGGTTAGACGATAACGTAGGTTAGACGATAACGTAGGTTAGAATTATGCTTACGATGATCAATACAATCCAAGCCGTCAGCCCTTACACTATAAAATTTACATGCAAATGTATATCTGATGACCGTCTTTCTGATGAATGGAAGTGTAAGTATCTGTCTCTAATCTCAATGGAATAAGTTCCGAATAACCATGATAACGTAGGTTAGAATTGAAAATTGACAAACGGCCTGACGCTGTTTGTTGTTGTCATTTTTCCGATTCTCGTGTTTTGTTCTCCCTGCCATGGATTTGTTTCGCAAAAAACACAGTCTAGCGGATAAGACAGTGTGAAAATTATTGTGAAATGTCTTTTCGTGGGCCAATTATACCCGTCTATCTTTCCATAACGTAGGTTAGACAAAATCTTGCGACAAAACTAAAACGGCATCAGATTTAGTATGGACGCCAGCTGGACAAGTTCATCCACCTGTGGCAAGACAGTTTGGTGGATAGGTGTAGATTATGACTGAAAATTAAGTCAACTCACACGTTTTCATTGTTTGAACCCGACGTTTTGTGCGTCACTAGTGGTTGCGACAGGTGATTTTAGCGTGTTTCTTAGCAAAATCTTCGCCTGGACGACCCGAAGGCAGCTGACAGTTGCGGTAAAACATAACTTAGTATATTACTATCATGTACTGATAACAGGAAAGCACAAGATACGCAGTTATTGCTTCTTTTAAAAACTTGGTAGCCCGCTACTATCATGCGACAGCAATTGCACACGTTAACGAAGAATGGGCGTAATATCACAAACCATAGTAGGGGAGGGGGGCTTTGCAATGCAATTCCTTTTCCGTGGATGCATTTGCATGTTCGTCGTCTCAAAAGTCTTTATATACATGTTTTGCTATCAAATGGTAATCTAATAAATAGAAATCAGCATGTTCAAATGTCAATAATTTTTCCCGATATATAGTGTTTAGGCTAGCTTTTATCCATGATCAGTTGTTTTCCAGTTAAAACCCCACATGGGGGGAAATTTTCATCATTCTTGAATCTTATTTTGAAGCTAAAGTAGCACTTTTCTCCCTCAAATTTTGCACGTATTTTTGCTGTAAAACTCAACCTACGACCAGTCGGTTTAGTCGACAGTACACCGTCAGTGCTACATGTACATGGGTTCACAAGCGTAGCCAGAGAAATGTCTGTAAACAAAAGTTCGTGAAACACTGCAGATATCATAGCTGATAACGTCAATCATCTTTGTTCGGCGTCTACTCATGCCCAAACCGTTCCCGTATACAAAACAATCTTCAGATTATTAATAACTGCGCATATGTCTGCTAAATACAACATCAAACTGCTCGTTCTTCCGAAAAATGGGTTCCCGCCTTTGTCGGCAAAGACTCAAAATATCAGCCTTTGACTTAGATGGATCTTTTATTGTACCTGACCGACGCTAGTCCGATATCTTTATAACACATACACGCGCATAAAGCTTATCTGCTATTGCTATCTCTGCTCCATACAACAATGCGAGCGGTGCTTTAGTTCTAATCTGTGACATTATTTATGCTTAGGTCTGCCAGGTCTTGTTTAGTGGTAAAGTCTACTTGGAACTGTTGTAAAAGCTTGAACCGGATTTGTACACCTTTTGGGCTCCATATTGTCAAGCTTTCCAATTTCTCAGTACTTCATACACTAGTTGTAATGTACACGTAGACACACTTTCTTGTGTTATACTTACCACGTATGTTCATGTACTAAGTTGATCTTGCAGCTTTATACGCACAATTTGAAGTTAAGTGAAATGTATTCTATTTTTAATAGCAATGCCAGATTGAAATCTCTATTCATCTTTTCAAAATGTATGTATAAAAAAGACTAAGCTCAACCTCTAAGTTGTGCGATGTCAAATATAGTGTCGATATACAATATACACAGCAGAAATAGGAAGGAGAGGAATGACACAACTGTATACAGAAGTTGGAGTAAAATTTACGACAGTATGCAACATAACGCAAATATCGAGGTCAGAAAGCGTCAACAAAGCAAGACCTGACAACACACTATACATGTATATCCTGGCGATCCATCCATAGCTTCTCGAGTTATGATGTTTTCAAGATCAATCGCAAACATATAAAACACTACAAAAACATAACCTTCTTAACGTGAAGGTAATAAATAACAGATTCCTATTCTATTTGGAACAACCCATATCTGTGACTGCCATCATGAAGCTTCCACTGCACAAAATCGAAATATTCAGATAGAAATCAAAATATTTCGGTCTAACATTTTGCCTATTTCTGTCGTATCATCAAGGATATATGAGTGACCTGGGATGACATGTCCGTGTGTCATTCTAGGACAATCAAAAATGTCCTGATAAAAAGGTTGGGGTTTGAAATCTTTGGCTGTAAGCATAATAAAAACGTCAGATGCAATTTTGAAAGAGATGCAACAAGGATAGAAATTCGTCCGTGTGTTTTATTTGGTTCATGCTTTAATACACAACAAGTTCAGAATAAGTCCAGCATACATGCAATATTTGGAAATTCTGTTACTGTAAAATGACTCTCTGGCATTGCAGTTTCTGACAGAAATGGTATGATCATATATAATAGCCATGTGTTTGTTTTTTCCCACAAGTATAGGTCTTGGACACTGACAAATAAATTAACAATTTTCCAATGACTGTTTTTCTGGTTTACAAGTACATGTGTACAAAATAAAGTCACAGGAACAGTCATTCATACTATCTGACCGTTCACAATATTTGGAAACACAAACTTAATATGTCTATTAGACGTAAAGAGACATTATAGAATAATTAATCTTCGTGCACCTGTTCAAAGTGTGTGACAGCGGACAAAAGTTACGTAAACCATGGCATACACTTTTAGGCCGGATTCCATGTTGAACTATATCTATTGCTTATTATTTTCTAATGGAATGATTTTATGAATTGATCCTGTAAATGCCGTATATATTCAGTTCCTGATACACACGATTGTTACTGGATGTCTATGTGACAAAATGCTCTTCAGAGTAATTTGGGCCTGGAAAATATGTGTTCTGAAAGCTATATTGTGGCCGCAATAGGAACGACATGACCAAAAATTTTTTACCTAGTTTGTGTAACATATAATCGTTGTAATCTGATGATATTGTGCGAAAACTTTTCTTTATAATTAAAGAACAAAGGCATTCTATCCTTTTGTACCGTATTCAATAATGATAGGGAAACGCCTGGGCTTAAAATTTCCACGGGGCAGTGTTTCCTGTGAGCGGTGGGACTCAAGGTTTCGGCACAGATTCGGGGACACAGAAATTTGTTAATTCAAAACGATTGTTTTGAAGTCCTTGAGGGGCGACTGAACAAACTGCTCCTGTGTTCAACACTGTCAATTACGACCAACTTAGAGCAGTCTGTAGGGGGCTTGAAGGGGAACTGTCAAAACAAGTCAGGATTTTTTTAGGTACGAAGTAGCAGCGCGAGTCTTTAGTTTTGGGAGTTCGTCACTATAAATAGTTATAAACGTGGGACTACTCATTAGCCACTGCCTACAAAGAAGAAGTCAAATCCTCCAAACGGACAATAGAGTCCACAAATGACAAAATATAAATACGTTAAGTATAGAAACACTTCTTGTACATCAATAGATAACTAAATGTGCTAGAACCGTGTAGTTAATTGCTTAAAAAAAATCAAAATTTAAATATCAGTTAAATCTCAAAAATTTTGTTTCAAGCAAGCTTTCTTCTAAATTGCAGTTGTATGCGTGATTAGAATTTAGTTTACAATCGAGAATCAGAAAGGAATAAACACTCGTATGAATATGTAAACGATATTCCATAACTAGACGTAAAACGTAGCAAAAAGACAAGCATACACCAACAAACAAACAAACAAGCAAACAAACAAACAAGCAAGCAAAAAAGAAATCCTACAGAAAAGATGCCCATTTTTCCGTCCACCAAGCCTACTCAGACTCATACCATCACCCTCACGAACCATTTCTTTTTGTCACGGAATTAAAGTGAAATGAATTTTCTCGCAAAATCTCCATAGACCTCTGTAAAATCATCAATTCGAACTGTTAGTCACACTTAATGCCAATGCTTACCTATCATATAATTTGCAGTCCTTTCTTTCTAAGAACTCTACTGCTGCATAATGCTTTCGCTTCTTGGTACCTATTTGTACCTCTGACTTTTCGTAATCCGCTCTTGGTTTTCAATCTTAAAGGTTAAATCGGTTTGGATAGGTAGGGGCTGTTACCGCGGGTATATGTTTCCACGCAATTATAGTAGAGACACACATGACAATGTGTATTATATGTATATGGATATGTATTTTTTGCCATGAAAAACCAAATGATAACTTTTAAACTTTATTAAAGGTTTTACGTTTCTTCTGCATTTTTTCAGTCTATCGGTGTGTTGAGTAACAGACGAACACGCTTAAGATTATATAACATGAATAATTTCAACTTTTAAGTCTAATGGAAGAACAATTAAGACCGACAAGCCATATGGAAGGTCCGCTTAACAGATTTACTGTAACTCTAGTAGTAAATTGACCTTTAGATTCTAAAAACAGGTGCGTGAATTCCTGATGTACTTAAATAAGAAAAATGATCTCAGTTTAGATGTGCTTTGTGGGGGATATAGGTTTTACATTTATTATAGACTCAGCTTCGCAAATGGTAATGATGAATATGTCGCCTCTCTTTAAAAAGAATAAACCAGTCTTGTGCATCTATAGTGTTTTTGCTTACATGTCTCTGGCACACTTTTGCTGTGCCTTGCCTATAAACACAGGGAGATATCTTTCAGATGGCAAATAAAATGGAAGGAAGGAAAATACTTTCAACAGTTACGTTAATGTCAAACATCTTATTTCTTGACGTCCATTATTCCGAGTAGTGGGGCTATCCCTTCGTAATAGTCACCTGCTAGTTGGGTAACTCTGGCTGTCTGCCTTTCACAGCCGAATCAATAAACAGATAAACAAATAAATAGAATTAAAACTTTAAAGTCGAAATGTTCTTTGTATACTAGTATACTAAAATACAATTAGAAAGTCTAGAAAAAGCAAGTTATGATATTTTGCATGTAATGAATGGCTGCATCTCCAATGCAATGTGATTTATTCTCGTATATCGGGCAAACTTTAATTAAGTTTCTGTACTGTAAGCGATAATTTTGACAGCAAGTGCATATTCCTTTGATAGTTAAATTTTGTCTGTTTGCCTTCATAATTGCCATTGGGAGAAACCACGGTAGTTGTAACGCGTCAAGCCTGGATTTGTCGGTGACTACTGCTAACAGTTCATGTGTGAAAATGTCCGTCCCTGTCCTTCTGTGTCGCACAGAACAAGGCCGGGCACACGGCGCACACAGATAGTTGCTAAGGTACCAGACATTCCCTGGTGCCACCGGCAGAGATAACGTAGAATGACAGTCCCTCAAAAAAAAACTGGGGGATGCTTTTGTCTGCCTCTTAGATTTAGCCAGACAATTATGCATTGTCCACATCCTCTCTATACAAGAATCCGGCTGACTTTATAGCAAATACACAGTCGACCGACTGTAACCTACGTTCTAAAGTAAACTGTTTCACCTAGCTTGCTTTCTTCGTGTAGCAGCTGGTAGAGACGAAGAAGCTTACTCTTTTTTTTGCAATAATTGCGGGTAATTATGACAAGGACGGAAGGTCTCTGAGACAATTTTGAGTGAAACATGATATCTGACCATACCCCTGTTGATTGACGTAATTGCAGACGATGAGCTGACTGAGATATTTTCCACGTATGATTTCTGAGATAAGGATTACTTCAGGGTCACCTACCACACTGTGTTGTCCCTCAACCTGCTGTCAACATGTCACTGAGAGGACCATTGTAATGCTTGTCTGGCCGTTTTTGTACCTAACCATTCTGATCATTTATAGATCGCGTGTTGAGTGTCAAATGGGTTATTTTATAAAGAAATTCCGAGTTTCAGATGTTTCGAATTCTGATATATGAGAAGTGTGTTTGGTACGCCTATGGCAATTTTTTCTAGCCTCTGAAATGATCAGATAGTCACATTTGTCGTACATTTTTTGTCGTGGGATTTTAGCGAAGCTATGACAGAGCTGATCGCATACAATGACATATGACAACATTTTCTGTCAGGAGTCAGCCGAATTTTGTACGACACATAGAGGACTGTACAAGGAATGTATTCAATTTGCTGTCATAACGTTGTCATACAACGGATTCATGTAGCAGGCTCTGATACTACACTACAGCTTTTTACAGTTTGTCGCTTCTACCCCCTTCCGACTAGAACGGCGACCGTTGAGCGACTGCTGAGTGACCTAAAATTGGCTAGAGTGTTTAGTGACCGCTCAAGGATTGTCAAGGTCGCTCTGTTGTCTCCCAGGGACTGGTCAATGATAGCTACAACTGTATGGTCGCACCGAAACTTTTTTCGTATGACGACATAGATCTACAGATGTTACACAATTAGCCAAATTAAACTTTAGAGTCAGTTTCTTTCCCCCATTTTCTGGGAAATGTGGTACTAATTGTAATGAAGTTTTTTTTTGTCGACCAACATGCAGCTCCTAGCAACCTAAACGTTTTGTAGTTTGTTCTATGCAATTGAATGATTTGTCCTTGAGATGTAGTAGACGGTATTATACTATATTGCATGTTTTAGCATGTCTTTTCCTTTTCTTAAGGGAGACAAATATTGCTTTCGTTTGTTTGTATGTTTGTATGTATGTATGTATGTATGTATGTATGTATGTATGTATGTATGTTTGTGTGTCTGTCTGCGTGTTGTCTTGGGATAAATAAGATATATGTTATTTTTTTGCGTTTATGTTGACAGCCTGCAGTAGTTTATTAGGGTTCCATTCGGGTATATAGTGCTTTATGAATATAGTTGTACCATTTGTTCTTCTGATTTTTTTCAGGCATCAATTCTTTTGAATATTACCAAGTTGGTGAAAAATGCATTGTATTTTCATATTTTAACACGTGAACATATTGCATTATTGTTTAATATAGAATGATATGTGTCTTGATACCACGTAAGCCAGTGGAAAACATATCTCCATTAAAGCAACAAGTGGTTGTAATACTTGCGCTATCTCATCATAACTATATCTGCAATACATGTATAGAATATGCTTGCTCTGAGATTGCATACAGACACGTGGAACATTTTAATTCAATAATTAAGGAAAAGACAAAACCAATACAGATTCATAACGGTTGATCTATTCCATTATACCGATATGTTGTTGCGTGGTGAACTAATCTCTTTATTTGGAACATTTTGATTCGCACACACAAATCACACCCTTTGAGAGCGTAGATTCTGTCGGTGGGGCTTCTATGTCGGAATGTCGGACAAGGTTACCCAGGTTGTCTCTGTGTGAACTCTAAAACCCCGCGTAGATCAAACTTCGCGCGCCTGACTTCTCACAAAGACTCGGTAGTTTCCCAGACAGTAAATCTAGCCTTGTACCGAGTATCGTTTCGCTCTCAGGTCTTCTTGCATGAAGCAGAGTTCTCGGCTCACTTGGTGCGAAGCGCTCCACACATGTTTGTTGTAAACTAACCGGCTGAAAGGAAATGTGCCCTGGAGAAACCTCCAAACGGGACACCGGCCCGCCTCCCGTCTCGTTCTGACGGATTCCAGACGGCTGCGCTGATCACAGAGAACTGAGGTGCGGAAAACTCCACAAGCCCGAGATGTAAATCACTCTACAACAAGCAACACACAACAGTTTTAAACACAGCTCCCCGCAAGTCTGTGCAGGAACTTATTTATAGTATAGTTTTCACCACAAATGATCTCCTGACGTTACGTTCAAGATGATCCCTCAGTCAGTTAAATTTCAAGGCCTCTCTTTGTGCTGCGTGGCCACATGTTTGTTTGTGTTTTGTCCCGTTCCCTTTCTAGCAGCCCCAGATTGAATCGGTTCGGTGGTGTTGTGTGCAGGCTGTGTTTTGGTCAGACCTCTGGCGACCCTGGCTCTGACCTTTTGGTCGCTTGCCAGTAAATGTTCCTAGCGTCTGCGCTGAAACCTTTCTCGTGTTGCCACATTCTGGGGGGATTTAAGCAGTATTTGTTGACGCTAAAACTCGAGCTAATCTACCTCCCAGGCCTGCAAGGTTGGTTTGGGCATCACCAGATCCCCCGCCCTCCCCCTTACCTGAACCCGACACCTTCTAACCCGCGCGGCGGCTCCCGAGCTTTATGGCTCTTGATGATAGACGGGATAGGCTGAGGTATTTTCTTAGTCACTTCTAAATCAGCGCGAATCTAAGAGGTGGTCTGTCCACACAGCTCACATTTACAAACAGGCTACAATGACATTGACCTTTCCCGTTGTTCACGCCATTTGTACACCGTGAATGGCGGCCCGTCCGCGCGCGCTTTTCTTAAGGTACAACCGGATCATTTTCACCGGTAGGAGAGGGTGGGGGGTCAGGGCAGGCACCCCGTGGTCAGGGGCTTGTGCACGTCTTCGCATGGGCCGACAGACACCGTATCTGGGCAAAGATCCGTAAATCTACCCGGCATAACAGACACCCAAGGTCACAGCCTTCTCACGATAAGTTTTGTGACAGAAAATTGGCAGCTCCGTAACAGTAGATTACACTAGTCTCGGCCGAGCTGGCATTACAGGCGGCCCACTGTGTGTCATGAAAGTGACACCCTTCAGACCTGCCCTTTTTTCTTCTACTTCATTAGACCAGGCGTCTGACCTTTGCTTTGGGAGACATTAGAAACCAGCTCGGAAGCTTTTAACATTTAGCACGGGCATAATTTAGGCGATTTGAGCGTTAATTGAATCGCTTAACTGGGGGCCCTCTATGGGGTAAATTCTGCCACCGCACCACAATGTGGCTAATTTTTGACGACTGTAACATAACATAGCGAGCTGCACCTGTCGCCTCTAAGGAGAATAAGCATTTGATCCGCGGTTTTAGCCATTGAATCCTGTCAGCGTAGCGGCCTTACGCCATCCTGGCACGGAGGAGGCCCTCTCGCCACTACACAACTTACCGTCCGCCATCTTGTACGGAGTAACAAAAGTTGACCCAGCCGGCCGAGAGCTCGGCACGCTCCTGTCACACACCCTCACCCCCAAGGACTGTTAAAGGATCTGTTTATCCAAAGCATACTCCTATGAAAGCCTTACAAGCCATGTACACAATTTAGTGGTCATAGTCGATTTGTACAAGCATTCAACGGTCGTAATTAAGTTTCCTAGACTCATTAATCAAGTTGTCAACGGGGTCCACATGGTCAGCCCCTGAGTGATAGAAAGTGTGTCAGCGCGGATGTTCCCATACCATAGGTCGGCACCGTGACGCCCCACAGAATGAATATCCCCCCGCTACTGGAGTCTGTCAAACATCCATTAATAACCTGGACTTTCAACACTGTCCCAATCTGGCACTAAATCACACAGCGCTGCCACATTGAATGTGGATTAGGTCAAAACCATTACTGATAGAGGAGGGGGAGTGATGCCTGTAGTTAGCGATGTTGGGCCGGATTAAGTAGACGTATGAGTAAACTCCTGTCAGGACGGCCATTAATCATTCTGGCGCTAGAGGCTGCTGAACTACAACTGGGGACACGACAACCGAGTAACCTAGTGTACAATACCGTTATATAGGAGAACGCAGTTTTGTATTACAGCTCCAGAACCCAAAGACAACAAACTTAAGGTAAGACAACATGTCCAAATTTTATACGTAGAAAGTAGAAAGGTAAAAAAAAATAATAATGCATATACATAAGACTCTATTTTCTCAAGCACTGGAGTTATTGAATTTTCTCTAAGTGTGTTTGCAATCAACCTGTGTGTTAAACTTGTTTTAGCAGTGACAGTCGGTTGACGGTTTGCAGGGAAAGCATTTTGAAGTTTTCCAGAAGGAGAAGAGAAGTTTTGGCGGCACGGTTCGGCCATGCCGCTCCAAGTCCACCACCACCACGCGGGCCCGGCCCCCGTGCGCCATGATTGATCAGCTGAGGTCACTGTGTTAAACGCCTGTTGAAATGTTTGAATGCAGACATCGGTAAACCCTTGTTGATGGTCATTAATCAAAGCACTGTCACTGGCGGCCTGAGCACATGGTCGGTAGCAAGCGTGGAACACAAGTGCCGGCGATTTGGGTCACCAGCGACCAACTGTTCACAAAGCTACACTTTAACATGGCACAACTAGCCATAACACTTCAATCCTTCAGCTTTCCTTTTGTGATCAGAGTGTAAAGTTGATGAAACACAGAGGTTTAAAAACCTTTAACCTGTGCTGGATGTTATAAATCAAGAGGCAGTGGCAGTCTGACACAAGCCTCGGGTGTGAGTGATTGGCTACGCGTGGCTGAGTGGTTTAGACACAGGGTGTGTTGGCAGGGGACAGACTTAAACTGTCGTAAATCACTCAATCTTCTCCTGTGAGCCTCTGAAGGAAAAGATAAACTCTGAAGTTGGTCAGAATATTTCGAAAATAGCTCACTGTTTCTAGATAGAGTCGAAAAATGTTGTCATGTGTGTGTTCTATGAAGCAATGTTTGGCTTACGTTTTGCAGACGACATTGTTATTCCGTGTGGCGGTTCATGTTTGCACGTTTCTTTGAAATCCATACGCTGTCATGTCTATCTTTATCAATATGGCCATCGGGCCTCAGGGGTGGTTCAAGTACATTCTTATGGACAAGTTCACCCCACATGACTCTAATGAAACAAAATGGGAGGTCTAGCCTATCCATGACGCAAGCCCTCAGGAATTGTGGTGCGTTGGAAACATGGTAGTTGGCCACATGTGGCCTGTCAGTCATACCTTCCCCGGTTGAACATAAGTTACCACAGGAAAGATACAAATCAGCGCTATAAGCAGACAGTCGCACAACAGAGTATTACAACATGGTCCCAGAGTTTCCAACACATATGCTGTAAAACGTTTGTAGCCGGGCCGCTTTTGAACAAATTCCAGCTGTGTTAGCCATAACTATACACAAGGTCACTTGGCCCAGCAAGGCGCCCAGTTGGTAAACCACTCAATAGGTTTTAAACAAGGACAGATTTTTCTGAAGCATTTCTATATCTTGGCTGGGATCCTGGATATGCTTCTTCGTCACATTTGTTGTACGATCATCATACGAACTAAGGGCATCTTTGGGACAATCGTGCATGTGTCGTTTAAAATTTAGCTGTGTTCTTACGGAAAATGCTGTCTTAGATCTTTGCTGGTGGTTGGTTCTGTCACAGCCTGCTTGAATTTATTAAAATCGTACGGCGGCCAATAGCGACAAACTGTGGCCGCGCCGTAAAAAATACATATGTCTACTACTGCAGTGGTACCCCGGTGGTCGCCTGGTCATACAGTACATACTGTACACTCAACTATGCCACCATATGGGTTGGCAAGCTAGGCTTTTTTTACGGGTTTAACAAACCCTTACGGACTAGTAGCCCTCGCTTCAATACCACAAACGGAGAGGCTTTCTTAGAACACAGCAACACCTGTTGACACATTTGGGACTAGTCTTGGGGATGACCTTGCAGTAGCAGGGCGTAACAAGTATGTTTCCGCTACTTGGTGATGAAAGTTCCCACCTTCTAAAAGCCCAAGTCTCAATTGTTGCTAATACACGGCTGTGTTGACCTGTAGAGGATGGGTGTAAATGGGTTTCTCAACGGTACCCCCCCCCCCCTAAAAAAAATCGGTTATGTAAGTCCCGAGTACGTGTTGGCGACCATTCCAGAATGAAACCTTGTCTGAAAACAAAATCGCAAGTTGGGGGTCCCTATGGCATACCTTCCTGAACGTTATCAGAAGATGAAATATCAAAACCGTATAGAAAAAAAAAGCAGGAAGGGTATAAGAATTAGAGGCTGGTTCCTCACGATTTCTTCATTCGTGGTGGAAAATGTGGTTGTGTGTCAACAAAAAGTGATTCTACAACACCAAATCCCCGCTAAACCCGATCTTGGCGGCGATTCGGCATCTTAGTTTGGTCTATACCATTCGAATCTTGTTAGTCTCGCAGCGTGGTGCGCCAAGAAACAGTTACCACCCGGGAATGTTTCCCCATGACCCACTCCAACTGTCTGAAATTAAAACGTTTGTTTCAGATTATCTCCCTGTCCGCTGTGGTATAGAGGTCGATCGTAATCCGCTGTAGAACGTGTTGAAATCTTGAGAAACCAGAGACTGGCTTCACATGTGGGTCCCCTCACTCTAAAGCTGCATTTTTTTCTCATTTTATCCATTTCTTATCAAAATATCAGACCATAAATCACGTTAAAAAGCAGGTAGAACACCCACGGTTTTATATACCTGGCACAAAAACGTCAAAAGTAATTTTGAACTATGAAACTATTAACAAAATGGGGGAGGGGGGTATAGTTCTTGTAGTAGAAACACACGAACATAACCGAATAAAAGGGACAATAAAGGTCATTTTTAGCTGTTAGAAATATGTATTTGTTCACGCTATGCAAATTGCGTTGCTATCGACGCTATCTTACTTTGAAATTGTGCAAGGTTCACTTACAAAATAGCTTTTACGTGTAGGTGGTTTTATTTTGTATCCATTATTCTAAAAAAAAACCTATGTGGACTGTCTATCCAGACGTCATCTCTTACGTATACTTTTCTCAATAGTGTTAATATCTAGATTTCGTCTTTCCTGCTATCGTATTTGGTCTACACAGCTGTTATACCTTAGCGTGAACTAGATTGAAAGTGACATGGGTGGATCTCTATATCAAAACACCAAGGAGCTGTAAAAAAAAACTATATTTCTTTTTCTCATATCCACAAAGGAATCTACAAGATAACGCTTGTAGAGTAACAAAAATTGCACGTTTTAACAAGTACTCAAAGAACCCGTCCATGTACACAATACGTTAGACAGGGTATTTAGGTTTAGCAAAATTACTGTGTAGATATATTGATTTTACAATCGATAAGGTGTACTTAATAGTCCATCAACAGTGTGTTTTTATTGGACGTTTGGGCCAGTAGATTCGTTTCTCTTGCATTAAAGCTATAGCCTTGAATTGTATTATTCTATCAAGCCACTGATGTTAAAGAACTTCCGCGCACAGTTAACTAAATAAAACATCCATTTATCAACTTCAAAACGTCCTGCCGACTGCTAAAAATAGCGGAATGGGATCATTCCATGTGAAAGACACTTCTGAAAGTATATTTGGCAGTACAGCCGACCTTTTGGGCTGTCCTAAATTGAAAAAGACTGAGTACATCCTGGGGGTTCCCAAACCTCTGCCAAAATCTCCCCACTAGTCAATATGTTACCAATCTCGCTAGCACCTCGGTGAGAGAGAAACAAGAACTGCTTAATCCGACCGGCCACAAAAGACCGAAATTCCGTCTGTCATCGAGCTAAGCCTTCAGACCTTGTGCTTCATATATCGTGCGAAATAAAAGACGAATATAGGCGCCATACGGTAGGGAGACATTTGTGTACGTGCTTGGATTAGTATACAACAGTGATGAAGGTCATTACACTGAATTGAAAAAAAAAAGTCTAATGCAAACTTTTTTCTACATTACAACACATACATATGAAGATGTTGTTTGTTACCTTAGATCGATAGATATGTATTTTTTGTGTTTTAAACGTTTCTGTCCTTGCTTTTGTCTCCATTTATACCTGGCATATTTTTCTATTTCATAAAAAGTTTCAGTAATATCAACAGGTTGGCTCTACGAAAGGTTTGTAAAGATAGTAGCATCTTAAGAGATGTGTTTTCATTCTTAGAGTGAAGCCGAAGAGAAATGTGAGCTTAAGGTGTTGAAGAAAGTGCGAAGAAAGACCCGTTAAGTCTCTCCTTAACGCTTTCTAAGGCTGGTCTAAGTAAATCATAAGTCGTCCCATGGGCCTCCACACCGACCGCCGCCTTTGTGAAGTTTTAAGTCGGCGGGATCAAAACTCAGGACGGAAAAGACCGTGGTTATTCTAGCAGAAGGAGAAAGAATTACAATATTCCCTCTGGGAGAAGCGGTGTTACTGTTACACTGAGATCCTTCAATGCTGGGATCCATCTGTAGAAGACTAGAGGAGCTTGGCTGTTTTGACTATGATGACAGCTAACAGCATCAAGATGAGACTGTCACAACTTAGCTTAACACACCACTGCCCCTTGTACAGAAAAACATCCAGAACCCGGTTTGCCGTAAACTCTACTCACTTGTACACGGGTAAAGAGCTCATGATAATTCATAGAGACCTCAGAATCCACAAAAACACACAAAATCCAATCCCTGAAGGAGATTTTGCCACCTGTATATTTTTGTATTTAGATGAAGCGAACCGCAGTGTAATATAGCGAGCGACCACTGACACAACTGGTCAACCCAGGTTCGATATTATAAAACGTCGCCCAAAGCATTTCCCGTGTGTATCAGTTCTTCTCGCGGTGTTTTCTTTGTCTCTTCGGGACGGTAGAATCTGATATCATGCGGTGTGAGGGCGGCCGGGAGCCCGGGCCGAATTCTTTCCGCTCGACAGGTCGGGGGGAGGGACGAGGTGCGATGACCCCTGGCCGCGTTGAGCCGGATTTCAGATACCGTGGGGTCAAGCAAACGTCGTGTCCAATACAGTCTCCGTCCCGCCTTTATTGTTTTGTCTTTGTAGACCAACCACAGGATCGTATATACAGATATTTATATGACCTTGACTTTCAAACCTTGCATGCACCGCGATATTTCTCGGAAGCGGAAAGGGGGAGGGGGGCGTCGTTGTGGCTATGCCCTTTTTTTTGAGAGTCCGGTTCAAGTCGTAACTTAAGAAAAGGAAATCGGCAAGCGTCAAGGATACGTGTATTTCTCCCCCACAAGTCCCATTTCAACTTAATACCCATTAAACAGGACTCGTAACGCTGTTTATGCCTGAAGTTCGGATGGCAAGACAGTCGCTGTGGGCGTAATACTGCTTTAACCGGTATGGACACACTCAGTCAGTCAGTCAGTCACACACACACATACACACATACATACACATACACACAAAGATCGACGCATTTTCCGTGTTCCGGGTTTTCCCTGTCACGATATTCTACATCAGATCCCACGTATCCAGGCAAGTTGAGCCGCGTTAAGCGACTTACGTAAAGATGAAAAGCTTCTTCTGCGTTCTGTGAAAGGGGTCTTTTCTCCAGACCCGAAGTCAGACCATTGACCTATCAGTATTTGGCCGGGATGAAATTTCAGTCATGCCTATTCATGCGTGGAGTGATTGACAGATAGTGGGACTCTGCTATGCATCGGGCAGTGCCTAAGTCAACGCCTGCCTCGTTATCCCTTAGCCCCCCAATTAAAAGTAGCTTAATCATTCTGACAGCTGCAATCACCAGAAGGAGGTAATTTCATTACAAAGCCCCACCCCTCCAATCGTATGATTGGCGCGTAAGTCCCCAAAATCTGGCAGCGCAAACCCTAAACAACGTCTAATGTACACAGCCCGGCCGGACGGTATGACCCAAGCCGCCCGGCAAGCGACGTGACGTGTGGTGCCAAAACGTACGTGCGAACCAACCAGCACCATCGTAACATCCCCCCGACCACACCAGCGGACTTGCCCAGACGAACCGTCGGCTTATCGCCCAGTCCACCCCCGACGTCGTTTGTCAGGCACCACGGTGTTTTCGCCGATGCCGGTAGGTCTTCACTTCCCTCAGGAATATTCTCAGCAATCAGCTACAACATATATGTCAGCATATCAGAGGTTTATCATGAATCCATACGAAGTAAAAACACCAAGTATACAGCTACTGTGGACCGGTGTTCCTATTTAAAGCACGGTTAATTTTTACGAGGATATTTTGTAGAGGCACACATGTCTGGTTTCTGGAGACCGGGCTACTAGAGGCCAAGGGTAGGGCCGAGCTATCAGTCGCCACATCCCCATAAATGTAAATATCTGTCGTGTCAGTGTAGGTTAAAGGTTTTAAACGCTGAAAACTGTGACTAGAACCTTGATTGACACCATTTCTCATAATTAAGACGAGAAAATATGGCGCCTGGTTCGTTGTGTGGTAGTTACTTCCTGTCTTTAGGGCCCAAAACGTTCCCAGGATAGGTAGCTCTCGACATTCGTCAATCACAGAGCCAGGCTATACGGTAAGGACTATCTAAAAGCACGCTAACTTGTAGACATTCTGGTTAAACTCCAAGAGATTAAAAACTCTGGACAAATACCGACACTGTCCTGGATATCCTAGCGTGTATATAAACGTCACGGTCATTCAAAAATACCCATGTGGGTTTACACAAACTACACGTACAGCACAGAATAGTGATATACGTTGAAAAGAAAATACCATATCAAATATGTATAAAATGTATTTTATTGGAACCTAAGATGAGAATTCTCCACTAGATAGAATATGGCATTGTGCTTTTCGGATTTGCCAGCAATTCTGTATTTTCATATTCTATTTTCAATATAACGAACTAAACAATACCTATAATTAAGTGTTTAAGCAAAACAATATGGATTTTACGGAAAGGAGCTAAGATAAGGGTTCAAACTCACGACATATAGAGTTAATTTTATCAAATTATGTGTAAGCTATGCAGGGCCCAGTTACTAAGGTAAAAGGATGGGCTCTTTTTGATTTCTTCTTGTACAGTAGTCTAACTATGGAGAGAATAAAAATAGTTCTGAATTAACATTTTATCTCCCCGCAATCTTCTAGTGGTGCATTACTAGTTTTCGAACTTTTCCCTCTAAGATTCAAAACGCTTTGATGTGGTGCAATTGGGTTAGACTACTCTGTCATTTACACTAGTTATTTTCTGACAATAATGTATACATAGACGCTATACTTCAGATGAAACTTCTGCAGTCAGAAATATACTAAAATATCCTAGTTGTATAGTTTGATTAGAGTACTAACATTCAACAAAACAGTACACTCTTCTTCAATTAATATTTAGCGTTAGGAAAAGTAACTGCAAAAATGTCTCCAAAATAAAACTGATAGCAGTATGTCTAGTTTGCCCTCAATGACAATATATGTAAAAAGCATACGGTATAAACTTTACTTCTATACAATTAGTATTATTTTGAGTATGATATGTCATAGTTTTGCATACTGATAACAATGATTCATGTGATAGTTCATAAATGAATGTTGAGGTGTATAAAATCTATAATACCAAAAACTAACTCCACTCTGGCACATGAAGTCTGTTTTAGTAATTCTAGTCCAAAGCTACTACATCCTTCAGTGTATGCTATGTCGACTACTACGGTATGCCTTACCCCATCTTTCTTCACTCTACTCTTCAGACTTACTCACAATACACCTTCTGATGTTTCACGTACTAAGCACTATCTCGGACGTTAAACAGAGTAAATTTCTGCATTGTGGGTCATTTATAAGCTGAGTCAAGAAGACACTCTCTCTCACACACACACACCGAGTTGGATCCGTAAAACAAATACAAATAATGAGGAGGCCAGGATGTTGTTATCCTCTCGTTTCAGATTCTACCACAACATACAATATCCTGCTGCCGAAAAGTGACACTTCCGTGGCTGTATGTACACTCATGTGTGTTACAGTTAGACTCTGTGTTGGGGAAGCCACCTGGCACAAAAAGGGTGGAAGAGCTACTCTTAATTTGCGCACACCGGCTAAGTAACTGGCAAGTTTGGTGCAGTGGTCAGTCTATAACCGAAAAACTCTAAGTCAACAGAATCTACAGAACAGTCGAATAGTAAATCTATAAAAAAAGAAGATATAATTCCAAAGGATGTAAGCTTTAACGTGACATGTATGTACATTTGTGCTACTTGCCTGTAGACGTTGGTGATGTATTCTGTTTGCGGTACATCTTTGTAAAGTTTTGGTAAAATGGCTAAGAAAAGGAACAGTCTGGCCACTATGGCACAAGCTCAGTTAGGGTAATCAAATTACACAAAAAGTACGTCTGGATTTCTTTCTAAATGTTGAATTTGACTGCGAACATGTTTTCAGTACGGTATATTGCTTCCAGACGTTTGATATATCCTATTGAGTGTTGAATAAGTGTTGATATGTGGCTTAAGTGTATGCTTTAGTGTGTGTGCATTGGTTCTGAGCGCTGTAGGAAACGTGGTGGGGGGAGGCCGCGTTTTGTAGGGATTGACCCGCACTGTGTCAAAGGTTAAACCCGAAACTAGATACCCCCTTATTTCAGACTAGCGGCAGTGCAACTTAAGGAAACGAGCCGATTTACTTACTTATTTCTGTAAGCTCATGGAAGTTTTGGACATTACATCCAATTGGGCGGTGTTATACGGTACAGGAATACAGAGCAGTACGGATTTGGGGTCCTTGGTACACCCGCATAGCGTTCATTAGCTCGGTAAGCAACACACGTGAATTTTCAGTATTGCCATATAATTAAGTCTTATCTTTAAGCATTTGTTTTAGTTATGTTACTGTATATAGAACAATCCACCATCTTCTGCCCATTTATACATATCATGCACATCATTGAATACGCAGTGCAAAAGTTAATCTGATAGTATAGCTCCAAAACTACTGACATTAATTTTTCTCACTTTGTCATATTTTATAGCACATGTTTATGAATGCCAACCTATATCTTTGCAAGGAATTTCTTACACTAGGAGAGGCAAAATTAGCTCTTTTAAGGGTTACTAAACATGTTGATTTATTCAATCAGACGCAAAGAATAATCGACTGACTACATAATGCCTGATAAACATCTCAGTTTAAAACAACGACGGTAGCGCCGCGGGTAGTTTCCCCACTGCAGCATAACTGATATCCGAGAAATCAAATCCTTTAAATTGCTGTTTTTGCTTATAGATTCTTAACATAAGTAACGACACATTCCCAAAATGGTAGCTTAGTCGCCAAGGCTACGGGAAAATCCGAGGAGAGAACCCAAGCCGACGGTTAGAATTCTGCGCGAGGGCTAGGCGAGCTACCGAGTTTCTGAGATCGCTATTGTACCCGTGTATCTGGAGTCCATAAACAAGGAAGGTAGGAACACCACAAAAAACTACAGGAAGTATTTAACTACCCAGACGGTGGGCCCAGATCTTAGAACACACAGGGATAATTGGGTTTTGTCTTTGTTGGCAGGATTATAGGTAAAACCCTGAACAGTTTTTAATTGCAGGTATAGCTTGAAGGTGTAAGTGCCACGGTGTGCGGGAATTTGGTGAACGCCACTCGCCTTTCTTCATTCCCAGTCTTGCCCAGGGCTTTTCAAAACAAAACAAGAAGACAACTTGTAATTATGACTGATACACTGTATCAGGTAGGACAGATCTTTGTGTCCAGTGTAGTTTGGGAAGGCGTGCGTTCGTAAGGAGATAGCTGTTGCGAGGTTTCAACAAGGGAGACCCGCGCAAGCCAGGCGGCAGTCTGGGCGCATTATGC
Source organism: Branchiostoma floridae x Branchiostoma japonicum (assembly GCA_013266295.2). NCBI lineage: Eukaryota > Metazoa > Chordata > Leptocardii > Amphioxiformes > Branchiostomatidae > Branchiostoma > Branchiostoma floridae x Branchiostoma japonicum. The sequence goes on along the minus strand of CM023837.1, from coordinate 3,747,743 downwards.
GGGGCGCCTGCTCTAGGCGTACCCGATAGGAGACACGGGTTTATCCCAGCCTCATTCACTTCATTATTCGTGGCTGGCACAATAATTGATTAGAATGTGAAAGGACCCCAAATCCCTCCGAATCAATTTGGGTAATTGTCGGCCATTTGGTACGGACGTTTAGGCTCGTCAAACCTCCTATACTGTCGCCTACCCGTCCGCCCTCCCCATTGTTTTTAGGATACCATAGATTAGTGAACAGTACTTAAACCCTCGCTTATCGCAAAGAGGAGAAGACAGTTGGCTCGTGGTTTTGAATAGAAAGTATCCACTGTGAAATTCTCATGGAGAATCCCTGATTATACAGGTACTGATTCAGGCAGAAATTAGCGAGGATTTTATTTCCACCCCCCACTAGGGGAGAGAAACTGTGATAAGACTTGAGAAGGAAACACACACGCACACACAGTGAGCGAAACACAAGGCACAGTAATACCGGCCGCACTGTTTTACAACAATGAGTTGTTTTGGGAATTCTGATAGAAGTTGTAAGGATGTCTTCATTGAATCCTGTTAGTAGTTAAATCACTTCCACGTTGAGAAAACATGTGGGTGTTTTGCGGGATATAAACGTACAATTTTGTCACACTGCTGCCTCACACTCTACCAACCGCTAGCGCCGCTTCAAACTTTGCATAGGGCTTGCTTTAACTCTTCTCACCAGGGGAAGTGGCAAATATTTACCTAAGCATCATTAAAGGCGTGAAAAAGCTTGCTAGGAGCAAATTCTTGTCCCAACATGTTTACCGTATGACCAGAAATTAGATTATTTTGCCCCGTTCTGTCCGCAAATTGGGAAAAGAAACACAATCTGGTGGAAGGTATCGCCGTGGGATTCCGATCCAAGATGGCGGAGCCCAAAAAAATCCCCTAAACAATCCTTACAGCCGGGAAACGACTAAATCCTTCCCTTCATGGGAGGATAAACAAAGAAAGAAACATCACAAGCGTCCGTGATTAGAGTACTGTGAGATTTTCTAACTAATATCAAACAACTGTGGTTTAAATCGTAGCTACTGCCTATTTGTAAACTGGACAAGATTGTAACATAACTGTCACAACTCGTTGTAGAACACATGTACATGGCTAGATACTCCCAAATTCTGAAGAAGAAAAAAGAAAACAACAAATATACACCATATCTGACCAAATTTTGTCGTAAAAATCAAAATCGTTAAAGCGGAAAGAACATAGATTACATCTACTTGAATGCATCTTGTGAATTGTGCTATCTAAGTGTGGTGTTACCTGTCTTTTTGCTCGGCTGTACCGACCCGCAAAACTTGATTAGTTCAAGGCGCCATTGTTTTTATATACCTGTCTTTTTTCATTAAAGCGGGTGACAATAGATCGTCGGTACGCTGACAGATTATAACACAAGTCCTAGGTGACCTGTTATATGTCATAACTTGTAGACAATAGTTAGATATCAAACCATACATTAAATATGGCGACTCGCAAAGATAAAACACATAAATACAAAAGGCTACCTTGATTCTTGGACAGATAGAAACGCATTTTCCTTTTGCAATGTATTGTAAGATATAATCAACATTATCTTGCAGGTGTTATGAAATGCATTTGTGAATTATATTACACAAGGTGTCCATAAATAATAACGTCTCATGAGTCATATGATATGTTAACCATACAAAGGCAACGTCGTAATACTAAGGCTAAAATGGTAAAAACAAAAGGCAAGAAAAAAAAAACATTTGAAAGTTTCCTATAGAAAGCCATGTTGTCTTGATTATGGGGTTGAAGCTAGGTAGTAAACAGAAGATAGATAGATAGATAGGCGAAAATAGATTTAGCAAGTAGTCTACCACCGCAGGGCAGCACACTTCACTTCTTAGCCGTTATAGATGTACAAGAGACAGTATAAAACAATGTACTAGTAACTTATATTACCGTGGTGTTTATAGTTGTAAAAAGTGACAACACGAGTACAGAACAATGTATATCATAACTATTCAGTTTAAGCTTTGATGCACATGTGTCAAAATTGTAACTGTACTGCGCAACAGATATTTTCAACGTCAACAGAAGTATTTCTAAAGTTGTGTCATATGTCGAAGCATATTTCTTATGCTTGTCCTGTGAAAAGACATTGATATTAACGCTTTACGTACATGTATTTAAGACATGTTGAGACACTAGTTTACTTTTGATAAGTGTATTATTGGCAACCGTTCTATGATGATAGCCATATTTCGCGGCTGCTCAAATGTAGCCCGGAAAACAGTTTTAACGTTACGACACTGTGTTAGATATAAACATATACAGACAACAGAAGCGATGGACACAAAACATTGCAACTTGCTTTTTTTATTATCTTTTAATAAAGAAAATAAACCTCGCTAAATTCATCATGCGCAGCCCTTTGATCTTTGACTGTTTACATAATAGAATTTTGTAACGAAAACACTGACTTCAAAGCTAGAGCAGACAAAAAAATCATGGATGAAAGCATACAATATGTTTCTTTTTACAAAATCTTCATATTTATCGGAATGCAAAAATAGTTCATCTCCGCCTATGCGCACATTTTCATTTTTCATGTCGACAGGTAAGCATATGAAAACAAAATACCGGAGACTTTTCCATAGAGGGAACTACACTCGAAAAATGCAGTGACAATACAGCTGAGGGGCTATAACTTTTCGCATCTGTGTACAAAACAACACAGGATTCAGAATTACTACTACCGTTCTTAAACCCTGTAAATAAAAAAAAAAACAGATCCAACATAAAATCTGCAAAAATATGCTCATCTGTGTACAACAATCCTTAAGAGATAATTTTGAACTATTGACGCTTTGCTAGGTGGTCAAACTATCCGAGCAAAAAAAATCCTGACCTCAAAAATGGTAATCTGCTGTTCAGAGGTCTTTGACAACAATAGCGTCCGCCAAAAATGTTCGAATATGACATCTGTTTGTCTTTGTGCTATGGGAATATCATATGCACCGTATTGTTATATTGGTTCTTATATGATGTTTAGAATACACCTTTGCTGTTTAAAATATTTCAAATGTATCTACAACAGTATAGAGTTTTTTCTATAGCTTTTAGTAATCCATATATACAGAAAAAAATCCAACGTAAAATGCTTTGCTGCTTTCTCGCTTTAAATATATCATCAATCTGCGTCACATATTGACATGAGTATTCATAGCAAATTAATTTGTCCCGTGTTACATATGATGAACGTCGTAAAGCACAATTCATTAGCTTTTATGAATAATTTAGTAGCAGAAGTTACAGACAAAACATTTGAGTGTTCAAGTACGTTCGTGCTTTCATGACACCTTACAGATAACAATCAACCAACTACAATATATTTCTGTCTGCATAATTTAGCAGCCTATATCTTGGCATTGCAAAGATAATGTCATTTATAAACTCATCATAAAAGATAATATTTTGAATGTCAATGCAAAGTTCTTAGTACTAGGTGCTATATCATGTTTGGTTTCTTCTCCTAGTATCTCAATCAGAATGGGGCGTTTAATTTTCTTACTCAAGAAACAGTCGTTTTGTATTTTAATACGCCAATTCTTTCACCTGAAATACCTACTAAATGCAAAGATTTGGTGAATATTCCTGCAAATGTTAAGATTGTAAATATGGAGCTGTGTGAAGAATATGAATTTTGACACTTCTCAGTACGTAATTTCAGTGCGTGGCAAAGTTGCCCTCCTTATATAAGGGTAGGGTTTGAAACAATAGTATGTTTTGCTAGCGCGTCGATAATTAAAACAAGTGTACAAACACAACACGACCTTGGTACAACGTTACTGAGTGTGCCGCCTAGGCTTTATTGAAGAGGACTTCCGCGTGTATACTGAGAAATCCGACTTTGTGTTGTGTGTTTGGAGAGGTGGAAGGTTCTGTTGTGCGGTTAAGGTCTCGTGCGAGGGACCACAGCAAAGCGATATCGTGGTCAGCAAACACAGACTGGTCAAACACTGGACACCCAGGCCTGACTTTGCCTAAGGTGACCAAACCCTTGTTCTTTTTTAGACGTTCTAACAAAACCGAACGTTTCAGGAGGTTCTAGGCCAGCGGGTATAGTTTACACACGGAGAGAGAAGAGTCATTTAAACACTTCCGACCTGTCAAGTTGTGACAGAATCGAGACCCCGGTTAGTGGACATTGGACGGTGTGTTGACCAAAGCAAAAGACAACAACAAAAATGGCGGAAAAGGCGAGGGGGATCGGGTGTACGTACTGACCAGTCGTGCTCGCTGACCACTCCACTTTGCGAGTCTCCCTCGCGGGTCGATCGGCTTGCGTGGCCGGCCGAGGGTCGTTAATACACCTGTTGTAACTGCCGTTACTCCTCGTCTGTGGTCGTAACTTTTCAGGACCTGCCTGTAACTCTCTCCCACTGATCACACACGGAAACCTTCCTAATTAATCCTGCCCTATGGAAGGGGGAATCGAATCTTGGCGAGGTATGCATAAGGAATTGTTGTTGTGGAGGCGGCAGGGGCTGGAGCTACGCCCGGGGGATCCGGTTACTTCTCCCGGCTGAGGAGGCCCCATTTGGACGGTACGGGCCCCACGGCTCGGGTATCGGACTTCTATTAAAGGTGGTTGTGCTGAGTCTAGAGAAAAGCTACTCCACCGTTTGAACAGAAGAGGCTTTTCCGGCAGACTTTATCTCTCTGTAGACTGATAAGGCCCAGACAACTTAAAATCAAGGAATCTTCTTTAAGAAGATTGTGGCGTTTCTGGTTAAAACTGACCAGTAGCCATTTAACCCGCCAAGAGTTCGACCTCACGGGGATTGGTATCTAACAAAAGATCTTTGCAAGATAGCAAGCTGTCAAAATAAGGCCGAGATTTTCCATTTTTATTCAAGCACGCCTTGGTAAATAACGACGCTCTGTAGACTGAAGACCGAAGCACTTCTTTCAATATGATTTTCAAAAGCTGCAGTGTGTACCGATGTCGCCTATAGACCACACGCACGGAAAAAAGGGACACAGGCTTTAAACCGCACGGAGAATTTACTTCCAACCAAATGCTAACATAGTGAATAAAGCTGGATTGGAAAGCCTATAGTGTTTTGTACAGTTTAGGACGGTTAGCTGACACGCTTTGGTTAAAGTAGACCGTACGGGGATAACTTTAGCAAACGTTCTAGTCGCACCTGTTGGTCGTGTGGTGTACAGAACGGTAGTTTTAGTAGAGCGTGTTTTGGACAGGCGAATACTCCTTATCGTCTGTATCAGCCCAAAGTAATCAAACTGACTTCAACAACCCTCTCTGCAACACTTCATCTTCGTGAAGAGATCAAAAATAACTCCAGAAAGTAGACAATTCGTCTGCTAAAAATGCTTAGACAAGAGGAGTTTAGAGATCTTGAGTGGTGGAACAAGAGTTTGTGTGCACGCGCGTCCTTCGGACACTGTACGGTCTTCAATTCACATCTCTTTACCCCGAATGACAGATGCAAACTGTGCGAGAGTATGTCATCATAATGTCACCAGTAATCATAATTCCTGTGGGTCCTTCCTAATGAATGTTTCTATCCGAATATCTGTCAATACTTGTTTCTGAGCCCGTAGCTGGAAACGCAAGCTCCCCGGAAAACACGCACGAAATCCCGACTATATCTGTGTGCGCCGTACGGTGATCCCGCCAATTACTATTTGGAAACAACGTGTTTAGCGTGGTTTCTAAGGGAGGGACAAAAAACTGACAGACACCCAAAAAAAATGTCGAACATTTTGATAAGAACATCTACGTCTGCTAAAAGCTGTCGGCCGTTAGGAAAAGAAAAACCTTCCCAATCTTCCGCGGATTTTGTCGGTGTAAGTCCTCGGATCAGGCTGGCGGCATGCGCCGTGTTTCCACGGGCTAATTACGCAGAAAAAGGCAATTCGAACCTGATAATTACCCAGGTTTGGCTCCAGATCTATAGAACCGAAGTACCCAAGCAGTGATAAGTATCGTGATATCATAAGCACCAACCTATGGGAGAGATTAAACATAGACGACAAACTACAGTCGCCTTGTCTGCAGACAAAATCGTGGGGAGGGGCAACTACGGTTTAACTTCTCTCTAATGTAGTAGGGTCTCTTTCCGTGGCACGGCTAATCTTGGGGATTTTAGCTGCTTATCATTTACATCAACTCACTAAAACTGTACGGATATTTCTAACACCACTTTTGTACAAGGCCCGGCATGGTACGGGCATATCTAGTCCCCAGGCAATGGTGGTATATACCTTTTTCATGCAACACACTTACCGCACCGTATATTATCAGACACTGAAAACAGTTTTGCACCAAGAGGATATTGCATAAAAACTCCGAACTTTTCTTCATGTAGACGTTAGTTAAGATTCAACGGCCGACAAATCGTTATTTTCCAAACAGACGACCTATTCTATTTTACTATCACATGCCTGTACGAAGCCGAATTACGACATACACAAACTAGCATAATTACAAATACTTGGCTGTTGGTCACTTCAATACATGTACCATGCAAATCTGAATCATTTTAAATGTACAAAACTATATTCAACATTTACATATCTAAGTAAGGAATTTACAATTATGTATACATTGTACTTTCCTCGTGTATAACATTCTTCAGTATCGGAATTTCAGTAACCATCGAATATTTGTTTTATTCTAAAGATGCATTTCAGCATTGAAAAAAAAAGCTCTGTGGCTTAAGTTAAAAAAAAGAAGATATTTATGTAACCTACTTTAAAAAGTTGTAGAAGCAAAGAACTAATCATTTTTTGGGGGGTCAAATTTGTCACTTTTTCTAGGTTAGAAAATGTACTTTGATCGTGCTTTGGGAATGTATTTCACAGCAAATTTGTAGAGAAAAATGCCTCAAACTTACACTACATATAGACCATTGACAGGTAAAATGTGTATTATTTTATAATAGAGAAATGTATCAACGTGAGATTAACTAGCTGGCCGATTTTTCACCACTTGACAGCCATGTTTACACTTTTTAAGCGCAGAAGTTGACATGAGTGTCACATACGGATCAAATTGGGGCAGAAACAAAATTGAAAATGATATTTAGATCTTTGCAACAGCTGAATACTAAAATATGGATGTTGGTCATATAACAAAATGAAAAGTCTTTGAAACACATGATGTTAAAAGACATGTTTTCAATGAGTTAGATAAAATCAAGGCAGACGAAAACGTTTATTGATACAAGTACTATCTTCGTCCTTGTTCTGTCCTTTTTTTCTACTCAACGTGTCAGTCTGTGCTGTTGTAATCGCTGTATTTTATCGTACACATCGTCATGTTTTTCAAAGACACCAGAAAGTAGAAGAATTACAACTAATATCAGGAGATCTAGAAAAAAAGATCGGGTCTGGCTGACATTTCAAAAGTACTTAGCACGCGGCCATATTTGTTTTGAAGCCGACTGCCGACACAATCATGCATTTTATACCAACAGGCAAACTTTTAAAAATTTTTCTGATCAGCTTTTAAGATATAATTCTGTCTCTCATGTGAAAATAATTGGTAAAATATGAGATAATTAACTTTTTATTTGAAAATGTGGCCGTGATAAACTATAGTTTACTCAGTAAACCAAACAGCTATGAAACATCAATCGTTTGGTAAGGTTTGAAACTATTTTTGAAATCACTTCAGTTTTAAAAACGATTGAAACATCTTATGCTCGTTATAGTAATGGGCATATGAATGGTTAGTTCCCTACGAGTTAGTCACTTGCGGTAGACGTATTTAATTGCTCCTAAACATGTGCTCTTCTGACATTGACGACAGCTCTAGGCTATTTCAGGGCTACATTTTGTACACCGTCCCTCGTTAAACCGCCCCGTTTTCTCGCAAAGCGCCGATGTTCTAAATTTCCCTAACGATGTTGTTCAGGGTCTGGTTCAAACTGTCTCCCCTCGTAAGCTAAAAGAGACAGCCCCACTTCTGAAGATCTCTTACGCAAATGTTTTAAAATTCCTGAGGTCTAGTTTTATTTGTTTTCCATTGCGGCTTGAGACGAAGTTTATGGGGGAGAGAGAGAAAGGTCCTACTGCGCAGGCTCATACTATTTGTCCGGGTCACGTTTTTGCGGCACAAGATGGCGGCTATCTTTTTTTGAGATCGAACAGTTAAACTTTTATAACGCGCGCTAGGGTTGCTGGGAGCCTTATTCAAAGGTAATACATTACATTTGCTACAACATAGAGACTATAATTTTTCTCTGGCATTATCAATTCATTATACATAGACATATTCCAATCCCACGTGGTTTCCCCATATATGTCCCGTCTCCTAAAAATCTAGACAATTCTATAAATGTTCTTTGACAGCCCTGAAATATTTCAACAATTGCAAACTACCCCATGGAATAGGGACAACAAGTATAGCTGAAAATCCATCTGGAAGTGTGACGATTAAAACGGATCACAGCTGTCGTCCAACAATATGACAACAGTTCAGCCAAAATTAAGCCACTTTCCACGGGACAATCCGTAAACAATACACTGATGGCTTGTTCGATATCTACCAAAAGATACGTCTGTCTACTGATATAATAACTTGATGTCTGGCATATGTATTTCTGACTTCTATACGTGTTGTCTTGTCGGCTGGACCGTAGCGTGGCGTCTCCATGTTTCAGAGATACGTATCAAGTTTCCCGCCGAATAAAACACACAACGCCGCATTCTCAAGAAGTACTGTGAAGATATGGCCTCAAATCCTCACACCAATTTTTATGTTTCACCACATCCAAGAATATTAGAAACCCAAGGCGCGGTGGTATTTCAAGGTTAAGAGCGAGGCGACGAGAAGGGCTAGGGCGGATGTTTGGCTGTCTGGATCCCTTTTTACGATTTGCTTGCTCATCTCGTAAACTTTTCTCGGATGAAGTCTGCAGCTGTCTTTCAGGACATGTTTTCGCTAACATTTTTCACTCAAAGTCTTTATGTCGTTATAGATAATTCTTAGCCCCAGGAGTAAAATCTTGCGGGTTTGGGAGATTTGGAATAGTCAACACCTTTTATTCCCGTTTAGTATTGCTGTGTACTCTGGCCAAACTAACGCTATGTCTTTACCTGAACCTCTGCGTGAAACTATTGCATAGGGATCAGGATACGGCAAGATGTGAGAGCGAATGACGCTCGTCTTATTTTGTGTGTGTGTGTTTCCGGAAAAAAATTAACAAACAGGCATTCAATCGTATGGTTTGTGATTTAAAATTGTCATGTACAATTGTTTTCGAGGTGCATGCGTGAAGTTTCACAGAAGTACGTTGCCTATTGATGAGCCCATGTATTACACAGATATGTACCTTACAGGTTGTGAAACATACCGTTGCGCATTATGTTGGAAAGCTCATACTGCCTAAATCTAACCACGAAGATGGTTTATAAGTATACTTTATACGGCATAAGCACGTTGACATAAATACTACGTACTTTTAATGAAACTGCTTTAAAAACAACACTATATGGTGGCACGGACTAACTGCATCTTATAAATTGCCTTCCTGGTCTAGCATTAGCTTTATAGACGTCCAGTACAACGTACGTATACTTTTTTGATGACCCCCCTCCCCCCGAAAAAGTGATATATAGGATATATTTTTTGTCTGTTATTCAGAGCCTGCAACATACACTTTGCAAGAAATGTTTTTTCAGCAAATATAAATATGGTACACAACAAATCTACGCCTATAACCCTAAAATCTAAGGGTAACTTAAAAAGGCAGTGCATTACACTGTAGTTTGGAGCATATATGCATATGCAATATCAACGTATGCAATGGTCCTATATTTTTGTTTATTATTGGAAGAAAAGCAAACTTTTAGCGGGTTGCTTTTGATAAATCGCTCCCAGGTGTTCCCATGTACAGGTAGGTTTTATGTCAACTTGTCTTTGAAGCAGAGCTTTACAGCACTTTGATAATTTCTTCGATGTTTTTTTTATTACAAGTTGATACTTTTAAGTACGACAGTAACATTAAAGTCTTCAAACGTGGTCTGCAAACTTAGTCCTTATTCAATGTTGGTTCTTTGGCGCACAAATTACTTTGTAACTGAAAAGACCTCGCTTCGTTGTACTTTTTTGTCCTTACCAGTGAAAATTGAGATCACTGTCGTTAAGGTAATTCTCTTTTTTGTAATACATTCAGGACTAAATTAACCAGGTTTACATCCCTAAACAGACGCTAGGTTTGAAAATGAGTTTCTACTTTGCCAAAAGAGGGTCAAATATTTCTAGCATTCTAAGGTTTACAATCAGATGTCTAGAGCTACCTCTAACTCATTACCTCCTGTAATTCAATCGACTTATTTGATTTCAACCTTTTGTATATCTTATTAACTCTGATCCCCTTTATACTTGGTCCGTACCGTGGTTGCTGTCAGACTTCGTGTTTTTTCTTCCGTTTCTGGTTTGTATCCCATGCGACAACTTTCGTCCGAAGGTGTCAGAAAGTATGTGTGCGCCTAACCTAAAGCACACAACCCGTATAATGGAGCCCAAAAGACTAGAGTTAGGAAATTGGGCATGTTTGGCGGATTTTCACTAGGATTTGGGGGGCGACTTTTGACTGCACTCCGGAAGGGCAGATCAGGTCAGGTTAAAGTTCTCCCTGCTCTCCCAACCAGACGAGGGTCGGATTTGCTTTAATTTCTACTAAAACGACTAATTTTCTCCGGTAAACAACGTTTTGTTCGCCAATTACGACTCGGCTTCTCTACCGGTTAGGGGAAACTCTTTGATCTTTAGAACTCGATCTCTTTGCGCTTGAATATGGAGCGAGATTTCTATCGGCGAGACTAATTACTTGCGTAGTTGGCACCACAGGCCAGTTCGATTGGTACTTTCCCCGTCTTGTTACCTGAAAGAAAAGTCATTATGCCGAAGTAATGAAGAAGTGTGAAAATTGAATAAGAACATTTTGTGTCAGTTGGCGGAAAATTAGAAACCGTTAGTTGCTTTTTGGCAAAGCTTAATGAATACACAAACGGTGAAGAAAGATCGAGACTCATATTATAGATGAAGCTCAGCAAGTTGTACCGACGCAACTTTAAGCAAAATTTGGTTCAAAGTTTGCGTAACAGATTCATGCAAAATTTTGCTAAGTAAGACATTGCTAAAACGAAAGTGGCTGGGAATAACTTGTCTATTATTTTCAGCAACTTGACATAAGTTTTAGAGAAATTTGTTTGCTAGTAATGTTTAAACCAATGTTTAAGATTACTAACAAAAGAGCCACAGAAAAAGGCAACAAAATGTCGCAGTAGACTCTAGGCACTGATAGGAATACACATTTAGACTGACTTCTAGCACCCATTCTATTGGATATCTCTCAAAGAAACATGCCGGGATAAGTGTTTCAAAGAGAAAAACAAACAGAACTTACAGTTACTTATCTATTATACCAAAATAGCACTATTGTGAAGTAAACGATACTTAAAGACAAGACGAAATTTGACCCTATACTTCCGTGTAGTCTACATTTTTATAGCTAAAAGATTATACTGTGGCGTCCAAGTTGTCGTTTGTCCACATGGACAAAATAGTCAAAGTAAAATTCTATCGTCCATTTACATATACAGCAAAACGATAAGTTTGAAATATAGACGAAACGAGTATTATTGTATTGTGATTATTATTAGGCCTTAATGTACTGTTCAACTTCAAAGCAGATTAATATCTCCTAATTATAATGAATTTCACAGAAAACATTCTCCATTCTTTAAGCGGCAAGTTAAAAGTACTATAAACAGATATGTCTTTCATTTGGTACCTCGTTCGTATTTGATTTGGAAACGGCGTTGTTTATGATAGAATACAGCACGCCTTTGCTCTGTTTATAAATTATGGTTGCTTTGGCTTATCAGCACAACCGCTGTCAATTGAAATAGATATCTGGGTTAAGCTTGAAAGCTGGGGTTTGAAAAATGTAAACATTCTTTAACGGCTTCGGTAGTAGTTTTCACCGTTTGCGTTGGCTTTAGATTTTGTTGAAAGCATTTTTTCCACTCGGGACTGCAGCCGATGAGCGAAACAATTTGGCGAATCACTGGTAATAAATTAAGAACTTAAAAAAACATTCTGTGTGCTTTGTTGTCTTGCATCATATTATAATTATAAAATCAAGAGTCATACATTTTCAATTTTTGTCGGTCAACGGTCGCTCAGCGATCGCTTTCTAGCGGAAAGAGGACTTAAATTTTCTAACCTATTCCTAGTACAGTGTCCTAGTGTTTTTTCTATCTATTAGAGTATAGTCCTTCTGTTATAGAAGCTAGGATGCGCATTTTCTAAACATGGTTTAGATCGATAAATAGTTCTTATACTTTATTTGTTAATGCTTTTCTAAAGGTTTTTAACTATAGAGACAGAGCAAGCCATGATCTCGTTCCTACCGATCTACTTCTGTTGTTGCCATCTTAAAGACCATTGTGTGCTTCGCATCTTTTCTAAGATGACTAGATCGGGTTTCGCCTTAGAATAGGACCCCTTCCTTCTTGCGATGCTGTTGCAGCTACAAAATAGCCTGAGAAAGAACCAGTCTGTTTTGTAACCCCCCTGTTCCACTAGGACGGCGCTCTCGCTGCGACTTGAATTGAATTTGCGTAGCCCTTCATTTCATAATTTGAATATTATGTAAAGTGTAAAAGTATGACTGAAAAAACAACAAAACACACAAAGCGTAAAAAGATTCGTTTCTTAATCTATGAAATTCGTTGAGCGCTCTGTAAAAATCTTAGATCGCAGCGAGAGCGCCGTCCTAGTGGAACAGGGGGGTAACTGAGCTTCAAGCCTTGATATGAGGCGTTTTTGTGGCGTTGTTTCAATGTGCCGTGTGTCCGACATGAGATAGTAGAAGGCTTTGATTCAATTAACCCGACCAAACCATTGATTGGACGACCATTTGGCAAGATTGAGAAGGGACGTACGGAGTACATTACTGTTCAATCGGCACGTAGATAGTTGATTAAGTTATCGAGCGATAAAGAAGTATAGATTGCAGATACTGGCTGCTATACTATAGTAGGATGGTCATGTACCAGACGTATCTCTTCATATACACTTCGAGATAAACAAAATTCGAATTACGTATCTTTTTTATGATCTCATAATACCGTCTGACAAAGGAAGTTTGTAAAAGCACCTTATGTTAAGTTTGTCGTTTTGCATGATTTTTCGTGGTTCATAGTTCAACTTTCAAAGCTACAATACAACATTTATACATTTTCTGTCTTTCACTGAAAGATACTGAAGAAACCGATTCATGTCATACTTCTCATATTTATCAAAGCACTGTTAAGTGTTTATTTGTGTAATACTGTGAAATCTTACCGCGGTATATATACTGGACATACTGGTATAACTAGAACAAAACTAGAGCTAGCATAGTTCTTTAAGTATAATATAAACTAAGCAAAATTAAGCAAAAAATTGAATAACACCGTATAAAGACAGACGCGTTCATGAACTGTTTATCGAATGTACAGCTAACGTCAAACGAACCACAGTTAGTTTTTTTTAGTAATAAATGTTAAAAACATTTTTTGAGTATTCAAAACAGTTGTTTGTGTGAATGGCGATGCTTCAGGTTTGGTTTTAGATAAGAAAGATGCCTGGAGCTGTTTTACCGCAAAGTTTGCGATAAGATTGGCGCACGGTGTCGCTATATCAGGGCGCCACGCAGGGCGCTTCTATACCAGGGGAAGGGACCGGGAACCGGGGCTGATCCCTCTCTCGGGCGGGCACGACATCAAAACCCACCCGAAGAGGCACCCCGCAACACTTCGGTAAATAAGTACTACCGCATGGCACCATATGCCGTCAAACCAAGGGTGTCACATAAGTCGCAGAGCACAGAACGAGCTCTAATCAACAGCGTTCTCTCAGACGATGAAGGGTTAAAATTTGCCCACACAAAATCAACCTATCCCGACCCCCTTGCAAGAAAGATACTCGAAAGATTATAGACTTCAGTTTCAATGCAATATGAGTACGGTGTTCTTGGATGTAAAATTTGGACGCTCTGTATTAGTACTTAACGTTAGGGCACACTAATGCTACTTTACTCTTTGAAGTCGGGTATTATTATTAAGAACAGAACGTCCGGAAACAATTTACAACATCGGGAAAATATATCAGCAAAGACTTCATAGGACCGACGAATGGAAAAAAAATCAAAGTAGTTTTTTTTTCGGTGGATAATATTAGATTACGCGTATCGGACTATTATAACAGCCAACGGGTTTGATACAATGTATTGAATGAATGTTATCAAGTTTTGGACACCTGATTTTCTCGGAGTAACTTCTTATGGAATGAATATCTATGAACTTTTTTTCTACAGAATAAGTAAATTACTGAGGATATTAAATGTATAAAAGCTAATGAAAGAGATGATTGGAAATTGATTAGTGCACAATTAACTGTTCCAGGCGCCAGTCTCATTTCACAAAGCAATGAATACATTATACACAGAATTACCTGTAGTATGTAGCATGTATTAATGTATATGTGTGTCGTACTTTCCATTTATCTTAAACTGTAAACACATGGGATATAAAGGAACTAGAAACAAGGTTCAAAATAACTGAGATTTTTTTTTCATGTCAAAAGGAAAAATAACCAAATATAGATATGGGTTGTAAACTTCGTATGAAAATCCAAAATTGCAACACATTGCGAATTACTCAACAATGTATAAAGGCAGGTGCTGCTATATTTGAGATGCTTATCATTAAAATCATACAAACAGTAAGTCTTTGTAGACGGAAAGATGACAGTTATCATAAAATCAGCTTAATAACCAAAATTGGTAGCAGATCACAGGCAGGCTTTATTAACGTAGGGCTGATATTTACAACGTATCATCAGAACAAAATCTTGTAACATAAAATTGCAATTTTCAGGCAAACAGAACCAACCGCCGGCGACAAGGATCTGAGAAAGCCTTTTCTGTAACAAGACAGCTGAATTTTGCAGGACACATGCACGACAATTCCAAGAATGCCCTCAGTTTGCGATCGTACGACAATCGTACGACGTATTTGATCTAGGCCTAAAGAATAAACGACTAGCGAATGACGTATGTAGATGGATAATATATCTGACCTTTTTTTCTTTGTGTTTTTGTAGGTATTGTTGGTGGGAAAACTGAGATATCGAATCGTTTGTTTACTGTAGTGACCTTTGGTGAGTAGAAGGAACAGGATCTGTACCTCTGCACGGTCAGTCCGCCGCAAGGGGCCGCTCAGACCGCACGCTTGGGGCTAGCCGGGACACACCAGCGGCTACCGCAGCGGCGATACTACCGCTGAAGTATACGGACCGGTAAGTCACCCATTCCTACAGTTTCTCATTACACATATTTGTACATATGTAGCTTAAAGACAATGCATGGATGCTATATATGTAGAAATTTACTGAACATTACATCTTTCAACGATTGTAGACGGGGTATTAGCGCTTGGCGCGCATTTTGTGCTTTTGCGAGTTTTTTTTCGAATTATCTGTTGAGAAAGTATGACTCCGTTTCTGCATTCCATCATTATTATGACACATAGATATGTTTCTGTTATGGGTAGTCTCGGCAAAGTTCTTTACCCTCTTGTTAAGTATTCAGTCAAACGTTTTCATGTATTCTTACTCGCCTATACCACGACATTTGCGCATAATGTTACTGACATTCTTTTTTGTACTCGTACTTGATGCATAACGCTAAAATGATACAACCAAAGTAACTTTTTTAACGTGGCGTTCATGTGCCTATTACATAGCCACTATGTCGGTATGATATGCTATTATGCGGTGCGCATATGCCCGGTGCTACCGGTATATACGTATACGTGTCAACTGTCACGTACACATACCTCTCAAAATATCCGGAAATCTTAGAAAACAGATTATATCAAGACAATTGTAAAAGTACCAGTTGACATAAGAAAAGTGGAAGTGCATATGAATAGAAACATGTCTATAGGTACACAGCTTTAAAGATCGACTGCGTTAAGAGTGTCGTCAAGTTACTCTTTTGCGGTTTAGGAAGTGCATGTGTTTGACGTGTCAACCATGTACTTTATATGCTGCTTGACAGTTCAAATGATTTCTTAACACAATACTTTACTCGTTACATATTTCCTTACACACATATATGTACTTGTTCGTTTCTGACACGAATGATATATATATATTTTTGGTTCCCACGCATATTGAATTGACGTCTAATGCGATGTCTAATCTTCCCTATGTCTTATAATCTGTTATGGCACGAAAAAAGGTCCCGTAGGAACTTTTCTAGTCAACATTTTTCTAGAAAAAATCGTATCGTGTTGGATATATTGAAGGTGATAAAGCGTGAGCTATTTTTGGTTGATTTTAGTCAACATCCCGAGGTATAGGAAGGTGAAGGTCTCAGTCACATTTGACACACGATAGAGATGTTTTAAGATGGCAAATTGAGGGCTTTCTTGGGACATTTGTGGCTGTGTCGCACAAAATTTAGCTGTCTTGCAACGGAAAAATGTAGCCGTAGTTCCTTGTCGGCGATACGTTCTGTCATAGCTACTACGACCACAAAATCGTAGGACGAACCGCGGTAGAGTAACGCTGCCGTCAGATCCGCGCACAAGGGCCCTGACAACCATAAACACATTTCTGCCGCCGATAGTTGGCGGGTACAAACAAAACGTAAGGCGGGAACAACAGACACGGGTTGGAGTCCCTCACCCTTACCACTCCGTGTAAGTGATCACCTCTCCATTCTATGGGCCGTTCTCTGTCATTGACGTAGCTCCCTCTTGGAAGTTCCGCGCCGATTCCAAGAAGACAGAGTTGGCGAGGGCTAAACAAATTCGCGCTCTGACTCAAGTTCAGCAAGTTTTTTGTGCCAAAAGTATATGGTTGGTCACCTAAGTAGAAAAACCGACCTCGTTCAATCTTAGTTAAGCTCTGATACCGTAACTTCATAGTTAAAATACATCGTTAAAATCTGTTTGGGAGCGACCAGTAGGTTTTCTGAAGTTTGATCAATACTGTGTAGTTGAGAAGGAGTTGTTGCGAGGACTACGTATGCTACCTGCCGAACCTGAGCCTTAAACAGCTACAATGCCGGTGAGTGAATGCCATTTGCAACTGAATGACGGTTATAGCGATAACACTGCACGGAACTGCTGTGTACTACTAGAACATTCACACCCTTCTCCAGCATGTAAATACAAAGTCGAGTCCTGGTCCACGGTTATGCTTTTGTTTTAGACAGATGCCTCTGTGTTCTATCAAGATAGTCTTATGACAGGTGTGACAGGATAATTTATCCGCCTTAGGCTCGTTTTAGAACAAAAAAACAAGCCTACATTGTCCGAAACAATAGGCTCTTATTCAGAATACTTGTACGGTACGGCAGAGTTGTTGCACCAAAAAGGGTCGAACATTCTGCTGTCACATTGTTGTATGGAGTAGTATATTTTTTTCTCCGTCTCTATTACGATTACGGATTGAGAAGGGAAACCTGCTTTAATTAAAGTGGCTTCCCGCTAATTTCATTTGAGAGCTGACGGCCGAGGTTTAGTAGCTTTTTTGATACCAGGCCGGTTATTTGTGTAAATGTTTTGTCTAGCAGGACGTATGTGTGGATTAATTACATCAAACATAACACATTCATCTCAACAGTCGACTATGATCAATTTTGTGATTGCTGACCGACAGTTCTCTGCTTTTATCACCAACATATACTAATATATATGCATATGTACATACCGCCTGGCGATTCTGTTGATATTATATGCTTTTGTCTGCCCGTAAATATTAGAAAAAAAGTCCAGACTGGTTTACCACTAGCCATGGAAGTGAAGTAGCTAGAAAAGCTTTCAAGTCATCGCTGCGAGCTGAGATGGCCTGTAAAAGGGCAAAATGTCTGAGGGGAAAAGCCTAACACAGGAATGTTTTATATAACAGTTGTGATGAAAGTTGGGAAGGGAGAAATTGATATGTTAAAAGGCCGATTAACGTTAATGCTAAATGGTAGCATGGTCTAATATAAGACTTGCACATCCAGACAAGGTATACTTGTCGCCTTATGGTTGTGTATGATGATCTAAGGCCGAAGCTAAATATTCTAACTATATGACAGATATATGAAAGTTACAAATCACAGACTATGACTAGATATACATGTAGCTATAAGTGCTCGTGTACAGAAATAGACCAAATTCAAGAGAAAAATCAAATCCGAAGAGAGTTTGCACCGCATGCAAATTCACATGTAGAAGAAATCTGAAAACCGCAGTTTTTTAGCAATAGTTCAAACGAATTGCATTGATAAAGAAGTGTATTTCTGTGCGTTATGTTATGTTGTCTTTCAAATCATGCTTTTACATCATGAGCCATATGTCATAAAATCCTATTTCGGTCGTTAAGCGGTCGCTCAACGATCTCCATCCATGGCCTAACACCCACGTTGTTTGCGCCAGGCTTGCCGGTAGCCTAGCCCCCCTGTCGTCAGTTATTTTCTCGTCAATTCTACACTGCAGTGCTAAGGACGTCTGTGTCTGGCAGGGCGGGGTCCGGGGTGGGTCTGCCCCTCTTATCCACCGGTACAAACAGATTTAAAACTTCTCCAAAACGCGATCAGTGACACATTAAGGGTCTGATGATCACGTCCCAAAATTGCTGACAGTTTTTTTTCTTAAGAGTTTGACTCCGGCGCTTGTTTCAATGTATTGGGGAGAATAAAAGGATCCGTTATAATATTCATATTCACCTAAGGAGTTAAATCTTTAAGCTATGTCTAAAAGAATGAGCATTCGCGTAGTTGAAAAGAAGTAAACATGAAAGTTAATGGGAAAATATTGTACTTAAATAAAGTATTTTTACACACTTCATATGCGTATTTCTTAAGAGGGTGAAAGAGGTGAAGACCTTATCGGGAAGAGCTTTGTAGAACAACAAGACGCACCATCTATGTCTAGAAGAACCTAACGATGTCTTGCGCACACAGATACGCGAAATAGTCGCGCGCGATTTTCCCCCCAACCCCGCCTGGCGCCGTCGTAATGGAGTCGTCCCGGAGACAGCAGACTTTACTTTGTAACCCCTCTGGATAAAACCGGCGGTGTAACCAACAGGATGCCCCGCATTTCTCTCCAACCCGGCAAACGAGCTGGTCTTTTCAAATTTACAGATGACACGATTGTGATCTGATATAAGACTTTGCGAGAGGGATAACCGCTGGTGAGAACTTAATGACTGAAACCTTATCAAGACGAAACTCTACACTAATTAGCGAGCTTTAGTACCGAAAACAACATTCTTCACAAAGCCTGAGTCCTGTGGAAGGTTTAATATAGTTAGCGAATAATCTGCGAGGGACGTCGGCAATCCCTCTCCGGTGGGTAGGAGAGAGACGGCTAAGTGCTCCATGTAAATACTCATCCCACATGGGCACCGCCCACATGCCTGAATTATACCTACACTTTCATATCACTCTTCTAATCATGGCGACCTGATATCGGGAAGGGGGAAAGAAACAAGCTAGACTAATTTACGGATCAACTGCGTGCAATTTCCTCCACCACGCCGGTTATTAAGGAGCGCGGGACGATTGCGAGACAGTCAGGGTTCTTAAGGTGTAGCAGGAGGGTTGTGTTTTAAGAGAGTCTGAGTTTACCGAAGTTTTATCGAGTCTAGGACCATGACAACACCCGGGAAGACTACTGGTACAGTGATGCCTCTATACGCCCTGCACAACAAATATGGAATGTTTCCTTATTTCCCTCGCTTCACTTCGGTAGGTCTGCTTATTTCTACATTTTAGATTTGCGTCTCTTTTTGCTAAGGGCGCTTTCAAAAGCCTGACAACTTCATCAGTTAAGAGCTAGTTTGTGCGGACTGTTGTAATTGTACGAGTCAAAACCACTGGCTACTTTTAGTTAACTGTATATTTATTTTTGCGACGGCATTTTTTCATTCAAGGATTTGTATAAATAACGTGTGCACATTTTTTAATGCTTTCCGCAGATATTACGTAAGGTTACTAACAGACCAAGTCTAAGTAGGCGCTGTAGAGATAGACTATTTTGAATTCAAGTCTTTCAAAAACACATTTTGTATTTTTAGTGGTAGGAAGAAATCAGTCAAATTATTTCTAAAGATTTCAACTTCCTTAGTTAATTTTGACGTTGTTTGGTTAATTTTCGCGGTCTTTAGACTGTGAACTACAGAACAACTGGTAGAAATGTAAGTTGTGTTGTTCGGTGCATTTATTATACTTTTTATATATTGCAAAAAAATGTAAGAACGCTGCATCAATTCAACAAATGGTGGCTACTCCGCATGGTATACACAAACAACGTGCTATGGTTAATCATGTACTATTTTGGAAACATAATACGGTTTAAGATGTCTCCATCACTTGGTACTTAGTAGGAACGCGCACGCTGCAAACCAAACCGGACCTGGAGCGAAACTCAGTTTAGGACAAACCGCTTTACTTGTTGCTTTGATTTTCGTGTATTTCATGACATTATGAACAAGCCAATTATCTTTTTTTGTGGCGTTATTACTGATTTTGCATGATCATTTTTGATGTCATCAGAGGAGTCAAGGTAAGGATTGTCAACGTTTTCGTCCTCATTTTAAACAAGAAAGCAAAGAGAGGTCGATGATTTTTTTAAAACATTAAATGAGTTTGTAGTTGTTCATTATTTCAATCGGCATGGCTATTTTCTTGCCATACTCCTTAGTAACACGAGGATACAAAAAATTACAAGGCCGACACTTAAGGCTTTTCTTGTGGGAGAAACTGGTGTAGATTTAAAGGTGGTGAAGTATTTCATTTAGAAGCCGGCGCGCTTGTAATTGTGACATTTTCTGCAGTATCCAGTTAGTTGTTTTGCAAACAACACTTATTCGTATACCGAAATACCGGTGCTACTATGCACGTTATAATCAATCATAATTGAAGTGATAGACATATCGGAATTTTGCTGTTTACCTAAATTATACTGTGATCAAAATTTGCGGACATGAAAGATATATACAACATGCTGGAAAAATATTTTGAGGCGAGAACTTGCGTGATTTTGGCGCTTCAAGGCAACGCAACTTTTCGTAGAAATATTACGTTACCGCCGAATATGTGAATACAGCAAGCTCGTTTACTACGATGACGTTTTACGTATACAGTTTTGCCAAGCGCCGTCATTCCATGCGCTGGGATAAAATTTAGCGGAGTGTTTTGCAATTTTAAGTTTTTGTTTCTGAGATCTCGATTTTCTGATAAAGCGATCAACCGTTGTTTAAAACACCAGACTGGCGCACAGTCGGCGGTAGAAAAGGTAAAAAAGGAGAGTCTGATGAGATAATACTTTACAGACTGATGGGTACATATACAAAAGGACCCGTGGGGAACAGAGTAAGTTACTCAAACGACTGTTTATATCAACATCGCGCTGGGGTCTGGAGTTGTGATGTTCGGTACTCCGCCCATTCAGTTAACCATTCTGAGTCCATGACAGACCTGTAGACCCCGTACATTCAACACATGTCACAGGGAACTATCACAGTGACTATACAGTTAAAGAAAGACATGGGAAACGTTGATTTTTTTTAGGTCATATGTTTTGGGATAGGGCGTGTTTGGGGAAAGCGTTCACCCAAACGGCTGACTTTGTTTATCCTTGAACGTGACAGAAAGCACGGTTTCTCGTTCAAGTATATACGGAATTCAACATTAGATCGACGTTTCGTTACAAGAATCTTTCTAACACGAAGTATGGGAGGGATTTGAAACTGTAAAACGTGGGTTTGTCGGTGTTCAGTTTCGTTACCATCTACCGCAGGCGAGGTCGGAGCTTCTTTTTCAAATCAAGGTATGGTAGATATCTAATTTTCGTACCAGTCATTTGATTTAAAGCCTTTTATATGGAATTCTTGGCGGAAAAATAACAAAAATTAAGAGCTAGATTTTGACAAAGTTCACTGAAGTATGCTATCATAACACAGAAATCATAGCAAAAAAAGGACACAAAAATTCACCTACATTTGACTAATACCGCTTCTTGTACCAATCGAGATTTAAGAAAATTAAGTATATATGAACAGTACGCCATCAAACTTAGATAAGAATTTGTTCAGTGTATTTAACTGTAACGTTTCGGCTAGGTTTGTGTGAGATTTAAAGAAGTACAGCGAGGAAACCTGAGAGATCGCCGTGAGTGTGACACCGTGTGCGCGCACTCAGCACACCCATTACACTCGTGTGTGGGTGGGCGGTCAACGGGAGGAAACAATAGCGCCCCTTCATTAGTCGGTCACTATACCCACTTCTTAAAACTACACTTAAGGGCGATACTATTGTCTTTTACCTGGGCACACAAAGAGAGGGACGGAAATTCTGCAGTTATCTAAACACGCTTGTGTTTAGGAGACGGCGAAGGTCAAGACCTGGTGGGCGAAAAATCACGATCAAACTCGCGATATGACAAACGGCAACAACCGAGATTCAGAGACGTTTTTACCGGGATTTTGCTGTTGTTGTACCCAAAAATGCTTCATTGCAACTTGAAATATCTGTAGCATATTATCCGTGATACTATTCTTTTCACTGTTATTATTTGCAAGTAAGGTATTACATTTCATGTATGTAGAAAAACACGACGGATTTTTTATATCTTTTATGTTCTGGATGATTAGTTTTTGTCTAAAACTGTCTTTCTATCGGGCTGGGCAAAATGATAAATTTGTGATCGCTTGGATTTTTTCACACTGTAACTTAATTTCATTATCCAAAATAATCGTGCAAGTTAACAAAATCTTGAACAACATCCGTACGGGGGAAAACCAAAGTAAAAGGGTAAAAAGGTAAAAACCAGATACCTAAGCTAGTTCAATCTTTTCGAAGGACCACTACTGAAATATGCAGTATCTAAAGATGCTACAAGAAAAAGGGAAATACATGTAAATAGTCATAATAGCTGTTTACAGAAGAATATTGTACATATCATATGATTATGCATTATATGCAAGAATGGGAAACGAATCTTAGTCTGTTCGGGAATGATAGTACCCTCGTTGTTTAAGATGGCGGTTTAATACAACTCAATAGTATAGCGTAGGGCAGCATTGTAGTTATACATGATATACTAAACCTAAATGTGACAATGTTGTTCTTTTTACAATTGTAATTTTGCGGTACATATATGGGGTTGAAATCGTGTTAACTATCCTTTTTTGTGTAAACGATACGTTTCAGCTTGAAAAAAAGTATTCTTGTTTTATCGATTACAAACATGCAAAGTTACATTTGAAAAACGATAGTTTTGTCTTATATTTCGTTCTTGATACGATACATAACAGTGCATGCGTATACAGACTCGGAAGAAAATTGCAAAGCAGAATCATTGTTGCTCCTCCCCCAAAATTAGCCAATCAAAACAACTTTACCGTATGATTGAATTTCCGACATCGATCGTGTGAATCATATAAGAGAGGGACATTCTGATACGTGAGAGTTTCCCGCCATACGGATTACACTATAAAACCGGACTGGCCTGACTGTCGTTAGGCGTATCAGGTCAGAACGCGAATCGGACATGCAAATACTTTAGTCTGTTCTCTGGTCAGACGGCATTTTGGAGGGGTCAGAAACGGCCACTGGACAGTCTAGACTGACCACAGCACGACTCCGTCTGTCCCGACTTCGTTGTACGGTATGTGGCGGTTTTTAACTTACTTTGAAATCGTTCTATGTAGATGCCGCGAAAAATTAGGCGCTGTGGAATTTGTTGAAAACTTTGTCCATTGTTGGAAACCAAAATATTTCCTGATATTTTTATTTACTAGTAATTGTTTTGGTGTACGAATTAGCAATGTCACGTGTTAGGAGCTTGTTTAATACTTGAAGCGTCTTGGCTATACTACTGGTACTACTGTTCTGTGTCACTTAGTTCGTAGTCTTGAAATGTCCAATTAAGAACAGTATCGAAATTTGCAAGATTCCCTCTATCTGAAAGGTCGTTATTATTAAAGAATTGTGGACTGTATGCCGTGCATTTTTCAATTCCACTCAAGTTAGCAGGTAACGTGAAGGATCACTATGTATTGTAGATTCTTTATATCCACCCACATGTTTTGTCGCCTCAAGTCGGTAAGCATATTTAAAATTTGACGTAGTAGAAATATGACTAATTTTAGTAGCAAGTTATTCTAATTTGCAGATTGGCGATTATGAATTTAGTTTTTTTTATCCATAAGTTGTCGTAACTGAAAGTCATCGTGTATTTGGCTGTGAAATTCTGTTTTTTTTTTTAAATTTTCTGCCCGTTTATAAATTCTGTCAGCTTTATGCCAACGTCCGAACGTACCAAAAACTTCATGTCCGCTTGTATGTTTCCCCATACACGATACATACATAATCAAAGTGACTTAAAAACAATAGTTCGATAGCACAAAATCAACTAAATATCAAAGAGATATGAACTAGAATATCAAGCCTTAGAATCTAAAAAAGACAAATAGACGTCGTTTTTGATAGTCCCGCATGCTTCCTTGTGTCTATATTGCGTCGATACCACAAACTAAAAGCATAATTCCTCATATTTCTGTAGACTGGTCATTTTTTTCGGCCAAGGTCAGAAAAGTTCCGCCGAGTCTGGAGATGGTCGTCAGTCGTCCTTGATTCATGACAGACAAGACTGTTCAGATAACCGTAGATGAGACGGCCTTGATTTTTTTACACATCTCATCTTCCTTAAACAGACCAATCAGCGATATCTAATGCTAGTGATGAGTCATGGATAAACACCGGTCATTATCAGAGGTTGTTATACCGACCTGTGGCCGTGTGGCTGTCTGCGCCTATATAGCTAGTGCACTGTATGTGCAAAAGCTGAGCGTATAATCCGTTTTTTGTGTGTGACATAACGTCCGTATGTTGTTGTATAATATTGTAGAATAATGTCAGTTTCCCGTGCTTCTGCTGTAAGGTGACGTGTTTTACGGTATTTTACTTCACTATAACGTCCACTTAGGCCCCTGTCACACATAGCCGAATATGGCCTCCCGAACACTGCCGAACTTCCCCCAACCATGGTTAGAAGTAGGTCGGGAGCAAGATCGACTGGGTCGGCTGGTTTTTGGCAAGGTTGGCTACTGTTCGGCTTCGCCAGCCGAATGTTTCAAAACGTTTTAAACATTTGGGTGTGGACGGGAGGTTCAGCCGTGATTGGCTGGTGGTTGGTGTTCGAGAGTAGGTCGGGGCGTGGTTGGCAGTCAAATTTGACTCAAATTTAACTCAAATTGGACTCGATTCGTACAGAAAGGTAGACTTAATCTTGTCTTAATCTGGTCAGACTGCTCCCGAACACCAGCCAACCTTGGTCGGCTGATTGTCGGGTGAAGGTTCTGAATGTGTGGCAGGGGCTTTATCGTGCTGTCTGTAGCTGAGTTTCACACCAAATTTACTAATGGGGGCCACAGACACAAACGTCTTACGTACGTCGAGTGCATTTTTGGCTTTGTCGTGTATGTGTCGTACGAAATTCAACTGTCCTGTGACGAACATGTATGTCTCAGATCCTTATCAGTGATTGATTTTAGCACAACACGCTAAAATATGCCTCATCAAAATTGTACAGCGACATATGAACAATGCGACCTCGCCATAACTTGTTATCTTTTTTTTCTGGGAACTGAAATGTTATGTAAAACAGGGGGTTCTCTATATATAGCTATTGACATACCCGGCAGATGCTGAGGTGCTTTAGGCTGGAATAATCTGCAGTGTCACAATAGCTGAGATCCTATAATTGTCGGACCCGGGATAAAGGGACGTGTCTCAAGCGCTTAAAGTCTCCGAACGTGGCAGATGAAACTGCTTTATTGAGTCGTCAGGTGGTATAATGACAGCTCGGCGTTGTCACGGCACTGGACTTGTAATAACGGGTAAATACTAGCCTTATCCCGACATAAAAACAGGGATTGTCAGTCACTGTACTTGCTGTGGGTCGACCTCGGCACTGATTGTCTGTAAGTCTCATCTTTAGCTTGTCTCGGATCAAGAAGAATAATACTAAATGTCAGTCCAGTCGGGAACCTTTTGTTGTGGCTGGTGGGATAAGCAAGAGTCTGAAGACTCCGGGTTTTCTCTAGTGTAGAAGCTCGTCGCCTTGGGGTTAGCTGGTCTAATTTGCGCCTACATGTGAAAGAATCGCTAAGAAGGAAAAGTGGAAGAGTCTGAAGGCTAGATTTTGAGGACTGCTCACAAATGAAGACAGGACATGATGTGTTAGCTTCCAACCGTTTTGGGTGTCCACTTGGACGGGATGTTCTTTGTGTGCATACGTGTGCGTGTGCATTTCTAGGTGATGTGCCCTTCTACATATCCGGATTGTCATCGTCCTTGTCCACCAATAGATAGTCAGAGTTGACCCTGTGTGTGGCTCTTTGACCTTCCAAAGTCTCCCCTCTGTCCAATTCTACTTGCTGAACAAAATGGCGTGAAGCTTACAAAGCAACAGCCGAATCAGCATACTCTAACAATAGCGAAAAGAATAGACTCTCACCGATGTGCGTTCGGCATTGTTAGGAAGACTTCATTTCAAAGACTCAAACAAGTGTACAGGTTTTAGATACATTGCAAGCGGCGGTATTTTGAAGCTTAGAGTATCAACCACGCAGTGAATGTACAGATACTTTCGGTAAGATGACAACCGTATCACATCACACCCGTGCTAGGTTTTGTGTTGACTTCAGCGTTAATACTCGTGTAGAGAAGCACTCTTTTCATAGACAGTTGAAACAAAACAGCATATCTCTGATTGAATTACTCCTCATTTGCATGTTGTTATACCAAAGTTCTGGACGGCGCTTAGCCAGATTTCCTCAAGTTGTTTCTTTCGGCCGCGGATTCCTTGAAAGATAGAAATATAATCTACCAGATGAGCTGGAGCGATTCGCTGGGAAGCGAACAGAAATTCCTTTATAAATCGCCACAGATTCCTCTGAAATGTAAATAATCTCTCCCCAAATCCAAATAAAGACGACATATACAAACATCTAAATGACTGTGAATGGATATAGCAGCAAACAGTCTCACTATATTTCTTATAAATTGAGTATTGTCGATGGCAATGTATTATTAATACTATGATAAAAGTGAACTCTAATTGAATAAAATATCTGCAAGTAATGAATATAGCAGCAAATAATTGTAATACTTTTCGTTCAAGTTTTAAAAGTATTGTCGATAGCAATATACCACTAATATTCTTTTCATGATTAAAGAATTGAACTCTATTTGAATAACCACCTAAGCTATAAGCTATTAGGGCATTGCAAACTGGGCACGACGTTTTACAAGATTTCAATGCAAGAACTTTGTATTTTTCTACACTAAATTTCCCATGGCCATTAACTTCACCAGGCGCCCTGTCTGACACTAGCGATAAACACTTTATATCGACACAGCAAAGTCAACAGCCAGTAGCCAAGTTCAGCGCCCTCTTTAAATCAGTAGAAAATGTGTGTTTGCTCATGACATATATGGTAACACACGAGACGGTGGGGATTAAGTAACGTACTAGGAAAGTCGGACAAAAAGATCTAAACGTTGTTGTGTGAGAATGTATTACAAGTACGAATTGGAGAATTCTTGATTTCATTCTAGTTACCTGCTACTAACAATACATACGCCCTTACCACTTTTGAATTTCCTTTTATTTCAGCTAGATCTACTGATCATCATTTATGTTTTAATGATATTTGTCTATCTAGAAATATTCATCGCAAAAACTATTCATAGCTGAAATGGCATCGATGATGTCTTGAATACCTGTTATTGATATTTCTTATATTTCTTAGTTAGAAATGTAAGTTGTAAAGTTATCACGTTCAAGTGTCCAACCGACGCCCAATATATAAGTTCTAGTACATGTACTTCATAATTACTTTGTTCGACAACAATTGTATAAGATACATGTACATCGTATGGCAACTTCTACATTATTTTGTTTTAGAACAATTTTAGGAGACTAAATTGCCCTATAAGAGACCATGTAGTATGGCATTTGACGTTATAGTTTTATCAGTCTTTAGTGGACTTTCTAACACTTTCTTATGTTTGTTTACAATGCATGGATGTCAGTATATACAGATATATGAATGTGTACTATATAATTTTTCCTGATGTGTCTTGCTCTCGCACATGCGCAGACGGACGTGGCAGCCATGCAGCACTACAACATGAACGGTTACAACATGCAGACGCTGAGCGCCATGTACAACCTTCACGCGCAGGCGCAGCAGGCTCATCCCGAATACGGCCCCAGTGTGCATGCGCTAACGTTGGCGGAGAGGCTAGCAGGTACTCCAGTCCCTAGTACGTCACTACTCCTTGTTTATGACGTAGTTTTCATGTTGATTTCTATGTCAACTTGTGTTTTGATTAAGGCCTCTTTCCACTGAGGCACTGCTGCGATAGTTCAGCGAACAAAAATCTCATTGGTAGTTCAAACGAATTTGTACGCTTCTGTGTGTTTTGTTGTCTTTTGAATTATAATTTTTCATCATGGATCTTATTCAATTTATGAAGCCATAAGTCATACAAATCCAGTTTTGGTCGCTTAAAGGTCTGCAATTACTCTCCTTCTACTGGAAAGGGTTCTAAACTGAATGAAAACAACAACAACAGAAACAATTTTAGTTCTAAAAGTTACCATTTTTGTTAAACTGTAATTTCAGTCACAAGTCAAAAGAGTTTTTCATCCTCATTCCTAATGTGTCTTTTCCTGAAAAATATGCAAACTTTATACTTTTATAAAGCTGGTAGAGAAATAACTACAATACGAAAATAAAGCACATTATTATATAACACCTTGTATAGCTAAGAATGAATAATATTATAGAATCATTCTGTACAAGGACTATGACTATTGACTGTATCTGACATAAGATATTTGCTATACTTAAGGGAAATGCTCAACATTCTATTTCTATTGCAATATTATCATCATTTATAATTAAAGGCCATCATAGTTGGTACCAGCACATGTTAAAGCTGTCACATCTAAATCCCCAATCCCTCACCGATAAAAACAGAAGATTAGACTGTTTTTAATTCTTCAGATCAGATTTTTGATAAGTTCTGTCTGCATGGGTTGTGATATAACGCAGACAGTCCACCTGTATGACTGTGGGTTTTGTTATGAGTCTGTGATGTGTGGAACCGCCCTTCCTCATATATCCCCAGGTCTGCACTGTGTGTGGCCTTATGACACGGTATACCCTCCAATATACGCTATAGCATTTTCGTCAACACAGTCCGGGCGATTACACCTAACCAACCAAGTGTCACTCTCTGAGAACTAAACCGAATTTTCACCTCCCAAATCCTCAGACACTACAAATGAAACACGACTCTCCAAATAAAGTATTAAGCGCATTTGGCTCTATTGGCCCCCGTGGTTTTATGTACTTTTTTTTCTGTCCAAATCACTGTGGGAAAGAGGCTAGAGTACAGGACAGGGGATGATGCTGACTTAGTCGTGAGCACAGCACTGGAAAGTTTACTAACATTACACAGGGGGTCAGGTGTCAAATTAGGGCGTCTAGAAAAGGAACAGAAATGACTGTCGAATTCCGAAGTCTGACCAGAGGTTATCGGAGAGAGAAATTTTGGGCAGCGGGTACGGTACAAAGTGTCCCGGCGGCGCTGGCGGTAAGTGGTCCCGTGAAAACCCAGAGGTTGTACGTTCGGTTCCCGGACTTGGACACTTCTAGAAGGAACTGCATTCAGATCTACCTACGGAGAAGACGTTAAGCCATTAGTGTATTAGGGAACCTGACAGGCTTCAGACCTGCACGTGAACGAACCCAACACACTTATCGAGAAGACTAGGGATGGCCCGGTGTGCTTTTTGGGGGCATTACGGGCTCACGCTTTCCCTCCCCCGTCAAACGATGACTAGTTTCCCTGACTTATTACCTCCCGGACATGTGTGTCTTACAGGGTTGAGAGAATTTAGCTTCTAAAAGAGGTCAGGGTCATTTGCTGTTATCATTTTTTCATCTCATTCATAAGTGCACGAAACCAGCACTGGCAGTTACGGTTTTATACTTTTCATACTTTCATGTTTTTGTTTTCAATCATCAAGTGATATATACATTGTGATGAGAGTTTAACATACATGTACCTAGCAAGTGACCGCACCAAATAAAGAGAGTAAAAACCTTAAATATATAATTATAAAGCAAAATAATTTGATTTAAAACCATATCTACGATTGGATTTTTGACATATTCTACCTGGTCTTTTTTGTTCGTCTTTTGTTACGCAATGGTACAGGGCAAATGATTGGACGGGGACATATAATTGTTACAGCACGTATGATTGAACGGGACCTGCAATGTAATCACGAAATGTGTGATTAAACGAATGTGGCAAGAATTGATATTGTGACACCCAATCCTCCATGTTGACAATAGATAATTTGCAGTAATCAAAGATGAATGACAGTTTGTTTCAGATAATATCAAGGCAATCAGAAATGCGAAATTGCTTTCAAATTATTGCATGGTTATCTATTAATTTCAGAGGTATAATTGGTCTGGGGGGAGATTTGTCTGGTGATTTCGTAACTGGCACGTGGCGAATTGCTTTGACTTGCAAAAGAACACGTGAAACAAAATACTTATATAATAGACCGATCGAAATAGACTTCGTAATGTATATCGTTACAAAATACAAATAGAAAAAAATCATTGTGGGGATGTCTTGTAGAAAAAATATATTCTGCAGAAAACCTCACCTTTACGTATTACGTTAGTCGTTCCGGTGGTAGTGCATTTGTCTATGATTAGAAAATAGAAAGACTGGCGATGCACTAGCTATAAAATTAATCTTTACTTTGGTAGCGTAAATTCTAATCAAATAACATATTAGTCGTTTTAATACGAGTTACATGTAATTGTAAGGTATTTATACAGGGCAGCTGAGGAAAATTTCAGCCAGAAAAGTATGATTTCTTGTCTCTAAACCGCAGAAGAAACATGAGGTTGTTTTGGAGTTTGACCTGGCGGGCGCGGGGCGAGCTGGGAGCCGTGCTGCAGAGAACGTGCACAAGAGCCCCAGATTGCACTTGCGCAGTGTTAATCTCCACCACTCCAGTGTAATCTGAAAGGTGTTGTCGGCCCTTCAGCTGTAAATCCGACATTCACCATTGACTCTGTTGCCAACCACTTGAAAATGTGTTGTTCTTTGTTTTTGTTCTCGCATAGCTCGGCTTTTCACACCCTCCGAGCACCATTGTTCCGAGTAGTCATTTTCCCCATCTTGCCGATGACCCTTGTTACACCACTCTGTTCAAAACACCAGCAAACAGCAACCGGCGGCCTTTTATACAGTTTAATCCCAGGTAAAGGGACGCTTTGCGCTAGCTTTGGCTTCCTCTGTTTTTCTTTACACCCCATGTCTGCGTAATTAGCCCGGAGTTGAGGTGTTAGACAAATAGGCGGGGGGACTGCACAAAGCTGGGCCCAAGTCAACCAGCGCGCTCAATCCGTACCTCAAACATCGTAGCACAGGTGATTCCGTGTGGTTTTTACACCTAGCGATATGCAGGTGCCCTGCCGACAATGGTCTGATTGATCTACGCCTCCTTACCGCGACAGATCGAGAGGGGATTACGGAGTATAAGAGCTTTTACACGTTTGTCGAGCTGCGAGAATACACCTCACGCCCTCTCTCAAGCACCCACGCCGGCCTGATCTAAGAGCCCTACCACTCTCCCGGACAATTCAGCTGGTGAGGGTGCAAGCCTGCCCAACGCGCTCTATTTACACGCCACGAGGGTTTGAGAGGGATCAGTCCAAGCTGCAAGGGTATTTAGACCGGAGCGGAGTTGGAAATCCATGGGAAAGTTCTACCGAGAACAGCGGCTTAACTGTACTTCAGCCCGCTGTTTAAGCAGAGACAATCAGTTAATCGGGACTCCATGCTTGAAGCAGAGAGGAGACGATGCCACCATTGTTAGCGGTGTTGACGGGGGATTGGCAGGGTTTGACTACCTAGAGACGATTACATGATTTGGAGTGGTCAGATTACGCCGAGTTTAACGTAAGGTAACCGGACGGTGTCTCATGTCCTCACAAATCGACAAAAACAACCGATTAGGCAAAAAACTATTACCAACAATGCTCTACTTTTATTCGTCTTTTGCATATGGCAAGATATCGCAAGTCATGGCTTTATGTCTCGCAAGGGATGAAGAGGATAATGTAAAAATGAAGATATCGCAATGCTATATGGATATGTTATATAGCGGCATAAGTGCTAAAAGATATTTTTGAACTTCAACAAAGCTCTTTCCTTGCTTTACATTCAATGCCAAATAATACCTGACAGTCGAAATTTCCTTTCATTCAAAATTAAAAACTGTAATACGTGTGAAGAAAAGACTTATGATACAATGAAGGAAAATATGTAACACAGCATTTATTGTTCTTAACTTCAACTCTTGGTGGTAAATCTGCATCCTAAAATTCTATCTATCTTTTATCTATTAATACCCATCACAACGCAAGTAAAGAATCAATCATATATGATGGAGTGATGTTAAAATAGCTTTTTAAAAAGACTTGATATTTTGGGGATATTTTCACAAACAAAGAAAAGCTTTATAGTTTTAATAACTGCCCGATCATTCTTTTATCATAGCGACATAACCACCAACTGTGAAGAGATATAATCTTGTTACTATAACCCCAAACGTGAACTATGCAGGTTTGATGTAACCAGTACAAACACAACAGAGTGCTCTCATCTCTTTGATGTCTGTTATACTGTTATGATTCGTCAACAAATCTTGTATTGTTATGATAATACAAGACAGTCGGCAGATATAATCTTTTATGTTCATGTTTCTTTTCATATGTATGATATGATAGTCAGCAATGAAATATAAATCACTCTAAATCAATAAAAACAGTAAATTATCTGTCTCTAAGTTCTATCATTTATATGCTGTAGAAACGTTGTCGGTATATTACAGATGGTGCATACATTTTTAAAAGGTACCCTTACATGCATACATACGGACGTATACGTTGTAGATATTAATAGAAAGTGTATTCGCATTCTCATAGCGTAGCTTTAATATAAATTGCTATTAAGTTTAACTGAAATAAATGGGCGTTTACTACAGAAGCACGACTTTAAGTATCAAATGCTAGCCTTGCAAGTAGTACTGCATGTAGATAGCGCATGGAACATCGTGAATAAGATGTAGACAGCTGATTCTCGTGTGTTTACCATGTTTAAATGTTGTGTTTATGTAGATATTATCCTGGAGGCACGGTACGGAGCCCAGCACAGAAAACAGCGGCGCAGCAGGACCGCCTTCACATCACAACAACTGGCAGCCCTGGAGAAATGCTTCCAGAAGACCCATTACCCGGATGTAGTCATGAGAGAGAGGCTGGCGATGTGCACCAACCTGCCCGAGTCTAGAGTACAGGTTCGTTCTTCTAATAGTAGTACATAATCGCTTTTTTTCGTTAGGTAGCGTCTTAATTTCTGGCACAGTTATGAATATTGTTTTTGACTCTTGTAGCTTCATATGGGACACTTATCATCTTTCTTTACACACGTTTTTTTTTGGCTACATTTACAACAAACTACAGGTGTATATGTGACTGTTAAAGGCTATTTTGATTTGTTGCAAAAATAAAGCATGTCTGATGTAGTACTTAGTGAACTTGGCAGGAACCACAATATTCATTAATGCAAAATCGTAACATGAATAACAATTTTCGTTTCGTATTGGCAGGTCTGGTTCAAAAACAGACGAGCAAAATGGCGGAAACGTCAGAAAATGCAGCAGCAGCAACACCAGAAAGATGGAGATTCCAAGAAGGAAGACGAAGACAAGGATGGCAGCGAAGAAGCCAAAGCCGAGGAGACGTCATCAACCGTTGTTTCAAACGATTCCGAGAAACCATCATCGTTAGACGTCACACCTTCGTCAACACTAGAACCCATGCCGGGAGACGACGGAAATGACGTCACAGCCGGAAGTGACGGTTCTGAGTCGGATGGAGGTGAAGATGGCGCCTGCGCATCTGCCATTGACGATGCCATGCACCAAAGAGAAGAGGCGTCTGCTACAACACCATCGTCAGAGACGAGCGAGCCAATGAACAAGAAGAGAAGGGGCTCTGCTTCCAGTATGCCGAGCACTAGTGCAGGTACAACATTTTTCAAAATATCTAAAGAAATCCTCATGTATGGATTTTTATAAGTCACATTTTGCCAGTAATCGTTAACTCAGTGATTATGTGGATTATGTTTAGCTGAAGTAGTTTGTGGCGTCCTCCGTCCCCATTCAGGTAGCTAATTAATAGCATAAAAGTAAACTTCTGTTCTGTCTTTCTTGTCCAGGTCCTGAGATCTCCCGAACGATGAGTTTCCTGACGCCCGGGTACAACTCTGCCTACTCCAACTCTCCCCTCAGTCTGCTACAACTCCAACAGCAGTTCCAACAACACACCATGAACATCAACAACCTGAACAACCACATGTACCACCACCAGACTCACATGCAGGTCAGGGAAGGACGTTGTAGACGTTGTAGAGTGGAGCTTTAGTTGTGTAGTTGTAGTTGTCTTTTTTAATTGGGGTTGTATAGTTGCAGTTGTAGTCGTGGCCTTAGTTGTGGTTGTGTAGTTGTAGTTGTGGTTGTGTAGTTGTAGTTGTAGCTGTGTCTTTAGTTGTGGCTGCAGCTGTAGCTGAAGTTATAATTGTAGATAAAGTTGTAGTTGCAGCATCATCAATACATCTCATCATGATCAATACGTCACATCATCTTAACTGGTATTTTTGTTATTCAGGTTCCGGGGCCATATGTTGGCATCGACCATCTTCAGCATCAGCAGCCGTCTTTTCACGCGGCCCCGCAACCAGCCTGGTCCAGACCGCCCGTTCTACCTCCTTCAGTGCCTCCACCACCAGCAGTCAGCAAGGATATGCAAATCAACAGCATCGAGAGTCTGCGCATGCGTGCCAGGCAACACGCAGCAGCATTAGGGATCCATTATTCTGACATATGATATCCCGTTGTGTGACGTCATTCATGACCGTTATTCTAAAACTTCTGAAGCCTTAATCTTGCCAAAGCTTCTTTATACTTATATGCCCCGATATCTACCAGATTTTCTGTCTTTAAGTATAAATTTTCCGGTATTTTAAGTTGTAAGATGCAGCCAAATATTGGGCACTGTTGACATTTGAGAACTCACAAATTATGACCTACCTCTACCCTCTGAGTGGTCAGTGTTAATTAACCAGTGAAAAGTTTTATTTAAACGGCACAATGTCAACAATAATGATTACCATGAAGCCTATTTCTCTTTCAAGAGATGATTTTATCTATCTTCATCTTTTACTGTTTTCAGCTAAAGAGAAAAAAGTTGCATCGGTATTGAAAGTGTTTGAGACGTACATATTTATAAGAATCATTTGGAGGCCGGGACGGAAAAAAGTATTGCAGATTTGACGTTAACTTATATGACAAAAGTGTTTGTATCTTGTTTTTTTTTCTCTTCTTTTTCTTGTGCGTATGTGTGAGTACGTGTACAGATCATAGCACAGCAATCTCGTAAGTTCTCGCGTGACTTCGTGAGACGTAGGTTCCAGAATAGTGAAATGATACAATAGATGGAGTCGACAATACTATATGAAAGCGCTAGCCTTAACGGAACACAGGGTAACAGTTTTGTATGTAAAAAGAATATATATATATTATATATTTGTTGCAAGCTTAATGTAACGCACTGTACAGTTGTGTTGGCAACACTTTGAAATGTGTAGGAAATTTTGTTGACTTTTGCGTAATGATTGCTGCATCGTGTAGAATTGATTACTGAGGACCCAAAGATGATTCCAATTTTATAGGAAATGAAAGCTCTCATAAAGATAACTGTAAAATTCCCACGTTTTGTATAAGTTTTTCCTCTAGCAGACTCATAAGGCCAAAGATTTGCACACGGTAGCATTTTAGCGTTATTGTACAACAAACACATCTTTACTTTAAATTTGTTCCTACAAGTCGAAGATATCTCGTCGTGGTGCCAACATCCGTAAGCGAAAGCGCTCCTAGCGGTTTTGTATTGATATGCATCATGCGCTAAATACATTCCCTGTGTCATAGACATCGACCATGAGTTATACATTGTATTAAACAAGACAATGTGGGAGCTGTGGCAAAACGTGTTGTGATAAATACACTGTTCTTTTCAATGTCTCTAAAATGTCATGTCTTTGGTATCTAATACAGACATCCCATTCGTAGTTGGGTGAACATATGGTCTTTCGTTCATAGCTTGCATTCTGAGGATCATATATGATATTTCATAAAAGCACGAAGTTATATACATATTTAACAAATATCAGATGGTTAAATTTGCATTTAAAATGCACATCAAAGCAAGTAAACCTTTCCAATGGACATAATTGTCAGCAAGTTAGCAAAAAGACACATTGAAAGCGTGCATATATACTCAAGAATTTGATTTCAAGACAAAAACTCTTCTTTCTAAGGAGAACTTCAAAAGGACAAAGAACAAAAATTAGCTGTTGTGCTTCTACAAACAATGTTTCAATTTTCGACCAGAATTGTGAACGCTCCAGTTTCACAGGGAAGTACTTAAAATATACCGGATACAGTTATACACAATCTTTACTAAAAAAATGTTATCCTCTCTAGAATACCCCCTTCAAATTGAAAAAATGCAAATACATCCCTTGAAAATAATCCCACGTTGATTAGAAAAGAAATTGAATACTTAAGCTTCCCCTGATGTCGACATGCCACATAATAGACAGGAATTTGTAATTTGAGGATATTTCATTCTGTGTTATATTTGGATGCTTTGTACAAAATGCCTTTGCTACATATAGATTGGAAATAGTTGCTATTGAAGAGTGCACTTGTAAGAACTGCTATTATTATGTTCTGTGAGTCAATGTAGATGCCTAGCGCTGTACTGTGCACAATTGTATATTTTCTATAGCGGTTACAGCGTTTTTTGGAGGAACAAGACCTGTTCGTTTGACACTCACGTATGAACTGTGAATAAAAGAGGCACTACTGTCCTTTATATTGAAGTCGTGTGTTTGTACGTCTTTGTCATGATAAGGTATATAGTAGTAAAGTTCCTTTAATAATCATTAGATTAGTATTTGAATTGCTCTTTTAAATAAAAGGTTTTGTCATAAAAGGGACAAAATAGACTATATGGGTTTCAGAACAATGTAATTTACATAATCTGCCTTAGATTTAATTCATTTCTCAGTTATGTAAAAGACGAAAGTCACATTTAAAAGAAGGAAGAACGAATGGTCTAAACAATACCGTTATTTTTCTACTATCTTTGACAGAGGTAATTTCAAAGATAGTAGCATCGAAATATTTCTATATGCACCGTATTTACATGTTTTAGATTAGTCATGGCATGACAGTACGAACTAAATTATTATGTAAAAACTCGGTCAGAGCGTACCAGTTCTGATTGCATAAAAACACTGTCAAATTGGCAAATTTCGGAAATGTAGACATGAGCTTAGTTAATACATGGAGTTAAAAGGAAGAGGAGAGACGACGCACTTAACGCCCCGCTGTGCCCCTTTGTTTCCCCCCGCCGCGATCTTCCTTTTATAACTCCATGGTTAATATAGGCTTGCAGAAGGGTTTTGGGCATTACCTAACAACTCTGAACCGGCAAGCTTACAAGAAACTTAGTATATGAGGATAAGAAAAATTAGTTTTCTTTAAAAGGGTCAGAGGTGAATAGAAATGTTCATACAGATCTGTAAATTAATACAACTTTATTTGCTGACAATCTATCTAACTTCTCATACATGTCTGTACTAAATGTGAATAGAATTTTGGTTACTCAAAAGCGCCGACTAGTAGTTCAAAATATTATTACATGAAGATGCACAGCAGGGCCCTGCAGATATGACATTGGTCGCTAGTCGTCGCCATTGCTACACTGGGTCCATCCGTGATTTTGACTGCCTGTGTACTTTGGGCTTTGGCGATACAGATGGTAGGCATTTAACTTAACTAACTCTGAAGACAGCCATTACTATGGTTTCAAAACAACTCGCACGACAGTCCTTTTTACGTCATACATCTGACGTCATATGACCCTCACCTGTTGATACCAGCCACACCATACGTGCACGGTGTCACCATGTACAAACTTAACGTCAATGATAAACCACACCCGCATGTGCTTCATTGTGAGTCAAAACAAGTAGATTTCTCTACAAACAGGACGGAATTTATTTAGACGTGTTTAACTTGCTGAACCGTGGCAGGGGATAAGTCAACGAATGGATGGATAGCGCTAGATCCTGTATTTACTACCAAAACATCTCATCAATTCACAACAAACGATTGACATGTAAGCAAATGACAGAGGCCACGACGGCCTGAGTTTACTTTGTGATTAAAGACAAGCGTTTTTATCAAATTGGTCGATTACGTCCAATTACTCACTCATCCCTTTAGATGACTGTAGACCACAACGTACTAGGAGGAGAATTGATTTGATTCTAAATTTTAGATAAACAAGCTTATATGTGACATATGATATTTTATAGTTGGTATCCTCATTTCATTATCATGTTATACAAACTACGTAGAAAACACAAATACTTGTATTGAACAAAACGGCACGTACGCGTTTGCCTCTCTAAACGTTTACTCCACAGTGTTAAAGATACGGTCAACCAATTGGAAGCGAAGACGTTTGCCTTTAAACAAATGGCAGATCAACTTAAGTTTTCTAAGTAAACACCGAATCGCCCTTGGTGATTGTTACACTTGATTTAACCCTTTGTCGAACGTTACAAGCGGCCGTATCGTATGACTGGGTTTGAAAATTGGTCGTTGTATCTGCTTGGTGATCGCTACAGCCTAGGGCTAGAGGATATATATAAAGACAGTGCTAATACCCACGCCCACAAGTGACGACCTGAGGTCACCAAAATGGCGAGAGAAGACCACATCAATCCTTCGGAGAGGTCCCTAGCTTACAGCGACGCCATTTTCGCCATAGTGGCCACCATCATGGTAAGATGATTATTAGT
The DNA here is from genome assembly GCA_013266295.2 of Branchiostoma floridae x Branchiostoma japonicum. Taxonomy (NCBI): domain Eukaryota; kingdom Metazoa; phylum Chordata; class Leptocardii; order Amphioxiformes; family Branchiostomatidae; genus Branchiostoma; species Branchiostoma floridae x Branchiostoma japonicum. Next base: position 3,708,552 of record CM023837.1, on the reverse strand, counting down.
CTAGACATCATCCTTGTTAGGCTTGTGCCCACTCCTCGTTTCACAAGCTGTAGACTTTAGGCCCTGAATGGGATAATATCCAGGCATAAAATGTATCTCCGTTAACTGTTCTACTGTGGCGCTGATGTACACCGTTGTGTTTTATTATTGACTTTGGGGTGGGGTGGGGGCTACAACGGTTGCCTCCGCATAGGGACAACATAGATACATAGGGACAACATAGATATGTCAGGGAAGAGATATATAGGAGTCTCTGTCGACAGACATCACGATCGGAATTCTAGGAATGTGTTATTAAGGTGGTCTCCAGTTTATAAATCCTGAATTTAAAAGGCAATCCATTGATCTAAAGTGACACGAATCTACGTTCTGGCTGTCGCATAAGCGAATATTCAAATGCACAGATAAATTTCCTGACTCAGATCGCAACATCTACCGATTGTAGAATTGCCGATTGTACTGTACTTTCGACAGCGATTGTAATCTCTACCCTGGCATTAACATTTCTGTATGTGTTTACATTCGTATGTCTACGTACGTATTTATAAGCACTACTATTTTGTTTCTCCGTACCCCTAATATGAAATTGTATGTCACCTTTCAAGACTTCTAATTCAACAAAAATCAACAGTGTTTAATGTAGGTCTCTTAGTAGTGCACAGATTGTCAATATTGTTCTCTATATAGTCCATGTTGGTGTAGTCGACAGTTCGCATGCATGCGTCACGAATATACACCGTACCCACTGAGAATTAGACAGCTTATTTATCTTCCTTCAGTCAATGACCCTTTGAGGTCATGTCCTTTCTCTAGTTCTAACTTAAGGTTCCGAGAGCACAAAAAAATGACTGACTTATTATTCTATGAAAAGCGACAGTAAAAGGCTTATAACATGACTGTTTCGTAAATCATTCATACTAGCGTGAGGCTTTTATGTTTATAAGGCAGCTAATCTACCTTACAGTCAATGACTCATTTCGACCATGACCTTTCTCTACTTTAAATTCAAATCCCTATCAAGAAAACAGAACACAGATTTTGACTGACTTATGATTTAATAGAAAGTGACAGTAAAACGTTCAAAATATGACTATTTCGTGAATCATTAATAATTGCGTGCGGCATTTTGATAAGTAGGTCATTAACCTGCGTGTGTTGCGATCGTTAAATATTGTAGGGTATTTACGTGGGTTTAACACGAAAGATCAGTAGTTGATTAATTCATGAGGGATGTGGTGATGAGTGAAAACGACTACATCTAAGGCCATGTTGATTTGATTATATGGATGACATCCGCGCGCGCATCAATTTTCCTTCGTTTCCAAAAAAAAAAAGTTTTCGACCATACTGGAAATCGTACAAAGCAGCTGCAAAATGAGCAAATATATGCCGTAAATAGAAAAAAAAATATTGGAAAACTATACTAATATCGTAGAATACTAAAATCTATTCCAAAGGAAGAAGAAAATGTGAAGAAATGAAAATGAAGAGTCTTTTATTCGCCATACCATAATCTGTGTGTTTAGCCATTTGTTCAACCTTCATGACCACGTAGATTTCATAATGAAGGCAATTTGTTTTTGCCAAACTTTTTTTTTTATTCGCACGCTCGCATCAGTTTTGGGGTACCCAGAGGATGTCATCCATATAATCAAATCAACATGGCCTAACTGCTTTTCACATGTCGTTACAGATCCTACCATTGTCCGGCCAGGCTGTACAAGGGGTTGCTGGAAGCAAGGTAGTGTAAAACTACATGTACCAGCAGACTTTTATCTGGAATAGGAAATTGAAGATTTCATCCCTCGAGTCGTGAAATACTTTGTGAAGATTTTATGAATTTCTTGTTTTATTCATTATTTTACTTTCCTCGCTGATTTTGTCTATGCATTTTCCCCTGGCTCTCATCATGCAACAGACATGCATGTAGCTGAAAATTGAATGCAGGAAATGAGATAACCTTTTCTGGGACATTTCTGGGACCTTTGACCTAACTTTCTGTCAGTGTCCCCAACGTATCTGTATCTGTATAGCCGGTATAACCGCCCTTCGGCGTAACACACCAGCTTCGTAACACACCACAACGTGCCCAGTATGTGAAAATAACTACGGAAACACAAGCAGGCATACAAACAAACTCATCGGAAACAAAGCCTCCGCACACGAAGGTAAAGAGGAGGAGGCGATCTCTTCTTTCACCTAAATGTAACGGTTTTGCTTTCTCGTATGTTCCTTAACCACCAGAGTGTATTCATGATCATCCTTGACGGTTAATGGGCCTAGATTTGATTAAGGCTGAGCGTAAATAATTCATTTCGTAGATGAAGTGTCTTGGAACTGAAAATTAAATTCCCTGAGAGTACTGCCCCAGATTGTTGAAATGATAGCATAGCATCAGTAAAAAAAAAAAGAATTTACGACTCTCAGTGGCAAATGTGCAGATGTTGGCACATTGGCGACACCAAATCCGTAGTGTGCTTTTGGCACACTTTCAGACAGATTAGCCTAAGAGGCTCGGTGGGCGTCACTCCACCGTCAGGGAAAGTCGTGTAAAGTGCCTTTCCCAAGGGCACAACATCGGGGCATGGTGGGTATCGAACCCGGGACCCATGGGTTCCGAGTCCAACGCTCTAACCATTGCGCCACACCGACGCCACTGCATCAGTAAGCTGTAGTAAAACTGGCGGCACCCTGCCGACGACCTTCGGCCGACTATGCTAATGGCTTGAAGGTCCCCGAATTTCAAGAGACTCGAGCATATGCTTTACCTGAAAAAGATACCAATCTCTGTACATGTACCATCACCACAGAAATATTACAGATCTATGAACAAATCTATAACAAGTGACCAAATTGGCCAGGGAAAACTTGGAGAAAGTTGGAAAAAATACCAGACTTTGTTTTTTTTTGTTTACAGGACCTACTGGCCGGTTTACTTCAGATCTGGTTCAAACTGTTGATGTACGCGCTGGCGTTCGTTCTGGTGAGCTCTACCTGGGACACACACACCAGGTCAGGCCGATAGTTCCCAATATCAAATTTATTTATTTATTTATTTATGAAGATTGACCACATTTGTGGAAGGATTGACATAACAGGTGACCTCTACAAGATGTCAAACCTGTGACCAGACTGTAATGTTTGATCCACTCACACCGGGAAGGACCCCTACTCTTTTCGATAAGTATGGTGGGTTCTTTAACGTGCGTGGGGTGTGGCTCTCCCCAAACACGGGACCTCCATTTAACGTCCTATCCGAGGGACGTCCCTAACCGAAGCTAGGTACTCATTTACACCTGAGTGAAGTGAGGAAAGTCGTGTAAAGTGCCTTCTTCACCTTTTTTGTGCTTTGTTGTCTTTTGTACCCTGTTTCAGTGTTCTTTTGTTCATGCTATTTGCAACTAGCCTTCGGGCAAGAATTTGCAATAAAATTATTTATATCATACTTTTCGTTCCTTAAGACTGCCGGGCGGGGCCCCGGTTTGGAAATGTGACCTCAGCATAAAGGTGTAACGTTATCCCGCTATCACTGTTCCTTCTCCATTCAGACCTTCCTTCCAGGTTTACAATTGGAAAGAATGTTTTTGTCTAGGTTTTCATCGTTGCATTAGGATTATAGACAAAAGGTTCATGTTATAATAATATTTTAACTGTGCTTTTAAGTATCTTTTGATGTAACTGTACTTTTAAGTATGCTTTAAAAAGCGTGTGTGTCTATTGTCCATCTTAGGGTGTTTCGGCACATTGAGAAAGTCAACGAAACGATCGTCCTTCTAAACCTGGTAGGTATAAAGTTAGATTCGCTCATTAGAGTGCCTTCGATTTGTCTTACGGGTATTGACAAACACCCATCCCCATTACTTTATGATTTCTCAGTGTACCGTTCATTTCTACAGGGAGTTTTAATGGTTGTGACGTTCCTACCATTTGCCGTGAGTACCATCCATCATTCTATTTCTTATCTTTATTTGTGTACGAATTCAAGTTTACAGCGTCAGGCTAAAGGTATCAAAATGATCATCACAGATTTGACCAGTATATACCCTTTGCATGCCTATTTTACCCATTGCGTACCCATCTCCCAGTTTGGCCATTACCCATCACTATGCGTAACACAGTTATGGTTCTTTAAACTTCTCCTTTATCTATAGTTCCTGATGATTGCTGAATACCCACGAGAACCAGTCGCCATCTCCATATTTTGTGGCTGCATTGCTGTCGTCGGAGTTTTCATGGTATGTTTTTTTAGTATATTTCACTAAAATCTAAAGGAAATTTTCCTTCAACATCTTTATGACCTTTGCTAACAGAGCAATGTCTAAAATGCAGTTTTATAGATGGTGCATTTCTATGTGTTTCTAACTATCATCTAGATATTTAGCTATCTACTTTTGTTTGTTTGTACAGGCTGCTATTGTTTGGCAGGTATACAGCAGAAGCAACCTCCTCAACGAAGAAGAGACTGGATCAGGTCATCTGGTATGTCCAATGTTGTTGGGAAAGTCCAAAAACAAAGATTTAGGCATTTTAACATGACTTGTACTTTACCCCCCCCCCCTCCATCTACAACACCCTCGTCAAGTGACCTTCAACATCTAGGTCACGTGACTACCCTTTCATGGCCTGATGAAAAATGGCGGATGTCGTCTGAAAGCTACTCTAGCTGAACTGTTTTGTCGTGTGTAATAGCTCAATACTTATTATAGAACTTTATTGCACGACAGTTGTACACGGTACAATGTATGGCAAATACATAGTTCAGAAATAAAGAAAGGAAATTAATGTCTTAATTACTAAATAACAAGGGCTAATACAGTATTCAATAGGGCTAATCATTAGTTTCGGCATTTTTCCTAATAACAAAACAGTCTTTTATGTATTTACCTATTTTTGCATTGTAAGAGTTGTTGCATTTGAATATATATATATAAATCTGTCCATAACATCGAGTCTTTCATATACTGTGACTTGATTTTCCCCAGTTAATATTGGTGTGTTGGGTTTATGTGTGGTACTTGTAACTCCTTGGATGTGTATGGATGGTTACCTTGTTCATTATCATGCCATATGTTTTTTAGACTTCTAAAAGACGCCGGGCTTTGCTGATGGTGATGATCAAACCTATCATAGCCGTGATAGCAGCCCTGGTCAGCATAGGCTCCATTGAAACCGTAAGCACAATATTTTAAAAGCAAACTACGGTATCAAATCTAAACAAGTAGGAGATACAAGGTGTTGTTGTTAATACTAATAAATGCGAAGCACTTATCGTATTTTATCAAAAATTGTAGTACATGTATATGTCTATTCAACTTTCTTTGAGTGCAATATCTGATCACATTCACTTAGTAATCAATTTACCAGTTCAGCTTTGAGTTTTTTTTTAAATATATCTTTCTGTCTGCCTCCATATATAGGCATGGGCTTTTCTCATTCTGATGATGTTAGAACCAGGTCTTCGTCAGATTGGAGAGGCAGTCTATCACTGTGTCAGAGGTTTGGAATCTTACCTTGCCATTGTTTAATGCACATCCCCATAGATTTTAAAAACATGCATTACTAAATACTTCGTTAAACATTCAAGTAAGTTGTAAATGGGCAATTTAGTTATGTTTATTAGTAAACATAAGGACGACGTGGCACTCACAATGGCAGTGATATGTCATGTAACATTCATATTTTTCCTCAAAGGAAAGAAGAAACATGGCCTGAAGTTGATGAATCCATCTCGCTTGGTGTACGAAACAGCAGAAACTTCCAGACTATCTTGTAAGTAATAAAGTCCAAGAATTACTTTAAGAGAATAAAACATTAGTATTGCTTTTATTTGGATTTGCTAGAGATTTTTTCTACATAATTGATAACTAAAGCACACAAATAACAGTATAGATTTCTTTTTCAGGTTTCTGTGACGGGGTTTATTCCATAGTTGCCACCCTCATCATTCTGGACATATGGTATGAATAGAAGTGTCAATCATCAACTTTTCATTCTTACGCCACAGCTTATAAAACTGTGAGATATTTTATTGTGGAATGTTTATTTATTTATGTTTGTGTAGCGTGAACAATGTTCCGACCGCTGCGCATGTGCAGATGCACGGAAGTGTGGTAAAGGCTCTTTCCCGTGATGCACCAGTGTTCCTGTCGTATGTCGGAACCTTCGTGACTGTTTGTGAGTATTATGGGATACACTGTGCAAACTATCGTTCCATAACCTACCTACTGTTGTTGTGACACTGTGTCTATAAACATTTTTTTAATTCATTTATCATTTCTCTCTAAAAACAGGTCTTCTCTGGTACCTACATCATACCATGTTCCGTGTAAGTACATGTACATCAAATTTTTATTTTCATTGCGCAGTGTCACATTTACATATCAATATTCAGCACAGTTCATATCATTACGCGTAAAATGTATTTTCAATAATTGTTTTTAATTTTACCAACATTCTAACTTTTTCAGCATGTCCGTGCCCAGAACTCCATAGTCTTGACTTGTAATAAGATGGTAAGGCGTTTTACTATTTCATCAATGGAACAAGATAAGTGCTATGGTTAGACATTAGCGTGTTAGGCTTCCTCGCTATAAGAAGGACTTGATCTAAATCTAGTTAATGACTGTCATGAAACATCAGACTGGTACTGCCATACAGCCATTTGAATACAGTAAAGATGAAAGCTGCAATGATTAAACTTCTATCGAAAGTAATAACGAAAAAAAATGCAATAAACTAATGATATATAAGAGGACTACATACTATTTGCCCAAACTATTATTGCGTTAACTACTATACCGCATGATCATTTGTTTGTTTGTTTGTTTGTTTGTTTATTTGTTTGTAGGCACTCCTGTTTGCTGGGTACCTGCCAATTGTGTTCAAGTTGACAGGGCAGTTTGGAAAAGAGGTCCATTTTTACATTCTGTGAAACCTTTCTAAATGTTGGTGTTTCTGTTTTAAATAGAATGCAACGACAAAACCACACGGAAATGGCATTGACATTTAACGTTACCACCCTGCTATTGTAATGACAAACGCCTTGGTGAATGTTTATCACTTTACAATACTTATAGCATATCATCGCAGGCATGTAGAATATCAAAATGTTCGCCATACCTTATTTACTGATGGCGCTGTGTTTGTACTTGCAGGTTGGCACAGGTAACTCGTCACTAGCCGTGCAGGTAAACAGTGCCGTTGTGTTCCTGGCTAGTGTGTGGCTGCTGGCCATGTGGATTGCGGCCTGTTGTAAAAAGTGAGTTAACAGTTGCACATTGTCTTATCAATAACAACAAGAAATCAAAGATTTCAGACTTTCGGAGATTTCGTATTGCGTGGTCCCTCATGCAATCATCGGTTTCCCGAATTTCTCCGCGTCGACCTTTGTTTTGAAAGCAGGCCCATGTCAACAGTCTAAACAATTGATTCTATCTTAAACGTATGTAGGTCTGAGCTTCTCCATCCTTCAGCCCACAAGACCATATCCAACATATTCATGATCGCGCACCTGTCCCTATACCCTGTTATAAGGTAAGTTACGTCACTTGTACATGTATGGGTTGCTAATGAATGAATGATTGAATGCATAAATGAATGAATTTGGAAAAAATGAATGAATGTTTTCTTATGACAGCAATAGGATGGACACAATCACAATGATGATTTCAAAATTTAAGGTCTGTGTTGAGGATAAGAAATATGATATTTCATTAAGAATAAAGAAATATGATATTTGTTTTGTTTTTCTTTCACAGCTTGGTGATCTTCTGCCTGTGCTTCTTTTTCCCCATAAACTCTGATGTGATCAACTGGGTATGGAACAGATATCTACAGACTTATTATTACCTATTATATAATAGCAAACCCATGACTAACATAAAGTGTAGTGTGTTTTTACCGTGTATTAAACAATATGGACTTTCGGTATTCTCTGTATTCCTGTTATTATGGCCCCCTTTGAACTAGACGATCGTTAAGCGACTGTTGAGTGACTAAAATTGGATTTGTTTCATCATCGATTTATAATTGGAAAATGATGCACGTTATAAAATATGATGCAAAAAACAACAAGTCATACGAAACGTAAGAATGTTATTTCTTTATCCATGACATTTGTTGAGAGACCTGTCAGATATTTGGTCGGTCAGTGGTCCCTCAGCGGTCACAGCCTCTAGTAAAAAGTGGGTGTAGCGTTTTATTTACAAACATCTTCTGTCGAACGTTTTATGGTGATGTTGACCTCATTCCATTCTTCAACAGGTTCAGATCAGCATGATTGCTGTTTTCGTCCTCTTGAAGCTGATACGTAACTTAGTTCAGGTATTATATAATATTTAATATTTAATGTATAATATATATTGTGTTAAAAAACAACAACCGACTCTTGGAGACAGGCATACTTTCGGGAAAAACCTAAGTGGGGGTTTCGGGTAAACCCTAATTGGGGCTTTCGGGAAAGCGCACTATATATATAGTATATTAATGCCAATATTAAAAGAAAACCGGTGAAATAGTAAACACTCTTTTAGTCTCGTCGACATAAAAATCTTAGATACGAAAAATATTGAATCTAACGTTGTTGTCTTTCTCTGTTGATCAGTTCGTTAGATAGTATTAATGTAGACAATTTCATTCTTCTGATGACGTTTGTTTTAACCATTCCAGAACCGTTTGGAAAGGGGCGAGGCAAAGATAGCTAAGGACAAGGACCAACAACTGTCCGAGATCCAGACCAGTACGGGCAGTTTTCGCGCAATGAAAGAAGGAACAGCCATGACATCACTGTGAAAACAACTCCGACGGGCCTTTTTTTATAAACATGCGGAACATATAGTGTGTTCACGATACTAGATTGGCACAGCACAAATATCTCCAAATTCTTCTATGTGACGATATAGGGAATTCTTAATGATTTTTTTTAAACATTGTGTTTTTTTAACACACAATCAAGAGTTATTTGCATGACAACGTTTCGTTAACTCTTCTGCTGCCTTTCTTATGGCAACATGGACTTGTTCTACTTCTCATTACTGCTAGGTGGCGCTGCAATATTACGTACCACTGCACCACATTGGACCAAGGAGGTCTATTTGAATCTCCTTGATTGGACCACGATTGGACGCAAAGCCAATGAAGTTAAAAGACATGCTTTTGCAAGACTGTAACCGTGCACAGAGATATGTTTTCAATCAAGTAATTCTTCTGCGTGGATACGCACTAGAAAGTAAATTGGTCTCTTTACCTTCGCCAAGAAGGTTATGTTTTCGTACGCGTTCGTGTGTGTGTGTGTGTGTGTGTGTGTGTGTGTTTGTGTGTGTGTGTGTGTGTGTGTGTGTGTCTGTCTGTCTCTCTCTCTCTGTCCGTCTGTCTGTCTGTCTGTCTGTCTGTCTGTCTGTCTGTCTGTAAACACGATTACTCGAGATTTCATGACAACCCAAGACTCAACCCTAATCATAAGCAACATTTTCACATTGGATGAAACAAAAAACCTGACGGTAGGAAAACTGCGTACGTCGACTTTTTCCTGAGTGTAAATCGGCCTGCTTTGTCGTACTCCAAGAACGTACATCCAGATCGTATGCAAGCCCTCGAGGTAACATACGATCTGAACGATCTAACTTGAAGGTACTCTGTGGTAAAATGACCTCGGTAAAATTACCCTGGGGACTTGTTGGCCCTGGAGACGAGTACTAGGTGTATTTGCTCCTCCCACCTAATTGTCTAATTATGCTGTACTCACACCACTCCACATTGGACCAATCACAATCATTGATTCACCGTGACTTAAACAGTCTAATTACGCCGTACTGGCATCGGGTGGTACGGTGATATCTGGGCAACCATAAATCTCAGATCTGTCGAAGTTAATATGTCGCGCTTGTCAGTCATGAGGGTCTAACAGACAGATATTGCGTCGAATGCGTGTGAATGACCCGGTCAAATCGAACGACTGCTTTCAATTCACACCTTACATGGTTGACAGTAAAGAAATATGTAAAATAGAAGAACTCGGCTAATAATAACAGCTTTGTAACAGGAAATATGACATTTTAACTTTTTTGCCTTGTCTCGCACACACCGTGGGCGTACTGTTTTAAGTCTGAATATAATACATGTACGTAAACGCCCATCTCACATGTACAACAAAAGAAGTGGCATGAGACACTATCAACAGAAAAGTGGCTCACACCACCACGTGCACATTTGACCAATCACAATCGTTGATTACATTGACGTTTACGCCAATCTAATAATAGTAAGGTACATATAGCTGAAAACCAGTTTCTCTAATAATAGTATGGTATATATATTCAAGCACTCAGTTCTCTGTAAAGTTGGAGAGGCGACACCGAGCTAACATAAGCCGACTTCGCTTCGCCGACAACACTGAACATACCTGTCAGTACCTGTCTTTATTTATTTTTATATTCCATTGCACCTTAGATATCATGTAACTAATACGTTCTTAGTCTATTATATATCAGAAATTTCGGTATCTTTTTACCGCAGAAAATCACGAAAATGATAACTTCTGTAGACGATAACTTTGTCAGATTCGGAACTTTTTGAGGTGGCTGGTCAAGAATTCTTGCTGTGTCCGCTCATTTAGAAGTCGGACGTTTCTCGCCCAGGCTGTATTGTACTTTTTTCAAAAAGTTGTACCGTGACTAAGGCCACCTCGGTTGTGTTTTTTTAGAAGTTTTAGCTTATTTGTCACACCGCACCTGTGTGAAAGATTGCATGTTTCCCCCTCCCCACCGCTTGTGATACCCCCCTCCCCCACCCCGTTCGAGCTAGACGTCGAGATTTCTTGTCAATGCCACGGTCAAAAGTTGGAGCAGCGTAGAATCTATTCTATTCAAGAGTAGAGTAGAAATGACTCTCCCGACGTTGATTTGTAAAGCTTTACATTCAGCAGGCGCACACGGATTTTAAAGACTAATAGGCAACATTGCCTGCCAACTGCCAACTCCTTGCTGACTAGTACCTGTTCCAACCCTAGTCTTGAAAAAGGCTGGAGGCGATGGTTGGCTCATTTGTGACGCACACACTTTTACCCAGTTGGGCCACACAAACGTATGTTGTGACTGCAGTGATAAATGCCAACTCTGGTGGGAGAAGCTGATTTAAAACGAACCAAATTCAACGTTTACGAGTTATGATCGACAGAGTAGTGTGGACCTACAGATCATTAGTCTATTGTTTGACATTTATTGTTGAGTGTCGCTCATGAAAGATGTGAATTTAGTGCAGGATATAGACGCGTTCAGCTGATATGTATGAAGCCGTGTACATGTTCGTGCTGCCAAAGTTGCAGCGTTCTTGCTTTGCTTGACAGGACAGAGACAAAAACACACCGAACCTGTCCGCAGGCTGATTTTCCTTCCAACTCGTTTGGTGTCATGACGCCATTGTTGGCAGACAGACCGCCACTGTTATCAATTTGCGTTCTGCATGTGTACAAGGAGACAAATTCATACGATCAGAATACTCAACTTGTCTCAAGAAGAGACTATTACAAGTAAGATACTTCACCATCCACTATCTGTTTTGTGTTGTCGAGACGGTTATTTTTTTTTAATATCGTGATCATAACTTCGATGTCTAAGGTACAAACGAAGGTGAAAAGATGTGTTGTATTTGAGACAGCGTGCGGTATTTTTTTGCCATTTAGTTTTTTTAGACAAAAGCCGAATGTTGTCATACTGGAGTCATGTTGGGACAACTGTGTACACGCGCGTTAGTAGGGGTCACACACGGATCTCATCAAGGTCAACCGAAAGTTGTTGGACAAGTCTCGACGCCTGTTTAAAAACACCATATTTTTAGCTCTCGATTTAACCGCAGTGCATTACTAATCATTTTCGGAACCTGCTCAACAGCGCCACCTTCCGAGACAAAAGTGTGGGGTAGAATAGGAAGCTGTATTTTTTGGCGACGTCTCAGAGAGGAGCCTAATGGTACAGTATTGTGTGCAATTCGCAAGAATTCTAGGAATTGAAGGTATGAGGTCGTGGAACTCTTGTTACCATTGAAACTAGGACCTATAGTGTATAGTTAGATAGCCACTCGCTTTTCTAACAAATTATACCTAACCTATATGACTTTGGCAATCTTCTCAATTTCTTTGTTCTCATTTCTGCTGTTTATCGTGCTGTGAGACTCAGGCCATTCAATAATTCATACATGTAAATTCTTCTCGCTGCTAGCAACTTTGTATCTGGCCGCACCCTTTGTTCGCTTATTGACACCGAAGTGCCAATTAACCCCACTGTCGGCGGGACGTATTGGTATGGAAATTTTGTTGTGACTGACAACAAAATTTCCATACCAACCCTGTGGAGCCATTAGCCCTGTACGTTGGCGTCCGACCAGCATTTCTCTTCACTGTCATTTTGGTTTACCCATGGAGTCCATGGTTTACCGACACCCTGTTGTCGTATAAATGTCCCAAACCCCCTCTATCCCAACTCGTAAACATTCTGCTGTTCCTGTGGCTCACAATTCTAGTTCAATGAGCCCTTCAATCGCGCCTTTCACTGGTCCACGCCCAGTCTGAAACCGACGCCGGCGTCTATCTCAGGCTATAGGTAACTATGACTTTATATCCTTAGTTAACTCCAACCGTATCAAAGTCAGTTTTGTGTATATATTTGTTTTGTGCTGTGTTGTGTTGTGTTGTGTTGTGCTGTGTTGTGTTGTGTTGTGTTGTATAATTTGAGATAGCAGAATCAAAGTCACATCAACCGTAATTCGTACCTCGGCTTGGTCTTTACTTGGCGTGAGAGAACAATAGACCTAAATCCTACCAAACAAGACCTTCTAATTTACGCCAAACACGAACTAGAGAGTACCTCCGTCTCTTTACCACCGAAACAGGGACCCATAGCCTACCATAGTAGCCACTCGCAATTCTAGCAAATGTACCTGACCTATGGCGTGACGGTGTGGCTACTCTCACTGACCATTCATTGTGTAATATCTGACTATCGCCATATCTTACTGTTGTAAACGTCTTTAATTGACAATCTTTCAGGGAGGTAAAAAAGGGGTGGTTCTGCTAGTATTCAATATTTGAATTAGGCTGTACAGAACCGCCTTGTCCAAATGTAGCATCTATTCACACAAGAATTCAAATAAAAAGTTCTAAATTGACATACATTCCTGTTGCTTGTTTTGGGGGGGGAAATCTGCAGGTCTATTGAATTGTAAAATAGCAGCTTACGTCAGAAGATATACATGTATTTATTTTGTCTGATTTGTTTGTACTCTTGTACAATTAGGTTGTACAGAACCGCCTTGTCCAAATATAGCATCTATTCACACAAGAATTCAAATAAAAAGTTCTAAATTGACATACACTCCTGTTGCTTGTTTTGGGGGGAGGGAATCTGCAGGTCTATTGAATTGTAAAATAGTAGCTTACGTCAGAAGATATACATGTATTTATTTTGTCTGATTTGTTTGTACTCTTCAAACGGCCAATCAGAAGTCGTTGCTCAAAAACGTCTGTCCTTTGCACAAGGAGGTCCATCTCATGATCACGATATCATCCAAACGGTATGGTCCAAAGGTGAACTAGTGTCAGGGCACACCAGGTACAATCAAGACAAGTGTTTTGACTGTCTACACCAGCAGTGGAGCCTGACACCTTTCCGGTGCCGTACGAGAGACTACTAGTACAAGAGAATAGGACAGCGGAGACAACACCATGGCTAGGGAACCACACCACGTCGCACCGGCGGAGCGCTCTCAGGCCTACGCCGACGCCATTTTTGCCATCGTCGCCACCATCATGGTAAGTAAGATAGTTGTTGAAGAACGCGGTAGCAGTTTTTGTATAGCATCTCTGATTATAAAAGCTCGTTAAGAAAAGGAAAGAGAAGACTGAAAACTAGGCAATTCATTTTGATACTTGTTTTCGTGTGTTTCTTTTCTAAATGTTTGCTGTTTTTTGCACAGACATTACCGTTACTGTGATAGATGACAAGATTTTGTCAATGTCTATAGAGCTGACTCGTATGGCGAATCTTTATTTTCATATCCGAATTAAGTGGAATTAGTTCTCATAGTAATAGAATACAGCCAGTGTGCTTTTTTGTGTGTATCAGTAATACCGGTACCACACATTCTTGTTGGACCAAAGTGACGAAGGCAATATTTTTGTTTCATTGCTTAGTCACAGAGAATTGCTACTACAGGTAGCTGTATTTGTTGACTACGGATGACCCGGTCACCGTTCACTCCCACGGCCGCAGGCTGGGTCTCCTCGGCACTGTGAGCTTCTGTCCCCGCCTGTCCAACTGAACCACCTCGGTGACTTTGCCGGCATTGATTTGTCGCTAAGAGTTTTCCGCAGTAGGGCTGAGTCAAACTTTTGTCGGGATATAATATATGGGCCATGATGCCCAAGAGCTGTTCTATGTATGCCCTGGCAAACGTCTGGATTCTAGGGTAGACAATGGGTAGACGACGGAAAGAATATGAAGAAAGCAAACCAAGATCCTCATGGGAGATGTCTCAACATTTTTGATCCGCCCAATCAGATGTAAATTTGCGCGTCCTGAACAATCGAGAAGTCGTGAAAGATCAAACGTCTCATGCAATATTAATCATCTTAACAGATAGCGTGATAAGAAAGTATATTAATAAGAAGTCGAATCGTCTTGGGAATGGCCTTACGATGTCGGATAGCGGTCCTATGGGTACTTCACTTATCAGCCACTTATGTGAATAGAGATTAAACTTGTTAGATAATTTGTCACTCAAGACACAGTAGAAAATAGACAAGGGCTTGCGATGGTCAAAGAAATGGAGGCAGGTGTACCCTGACTAATATCCCTAATGAGATACTAGCAGCCCGACCAACCAATGGGCTACAGAAGCTTAAGCTAGATGTCAGACGCCGGGCCCAAACAGTGAGAAATTGTTTATTACAATCCAAGTCTATTTTTAACCTCCTCGGTGTAACACAGGTTAGGGAGGGGTGTACCATCCTGTGAAACATTAATGTCAGAATAAACATGTCGTTTGTTTACCTTGTCTTCAGCTGTTTGACATGCCACTGTTGTGTGGGAAATTATACAAGCCCTGGGTTTATGGTTTCAGGCAAGAAGTATTTGTGTGGGGGCTAGGCACTTCAGGGACACTGATAAGAAGTTAGTTCAAAGGTCCCAGAAACGGTTATCTCATTTCCTGTCTTCAGTTACCTGCTGTATGTATATCTGTTGTCGCATGGGAGCCAGTAGAAAAATGCGTAAACAGATCTGAATAAGCGTGAAGTTTGCAGTTATGAATAAAAGAAAAACTCACAAAACCTTGACATTATGTCTGGTTTACAATTTCAAAGAATTCTTACTCTCATCTTCACAGATCGTTCCCCTGTCGGGAGAAGCTGTTGCGCAAGTCGCCGAAAATCGGGTAGAACTCATACATCCGTATCCTCATACATCTAGAATTTACTCTCCTAGAATATGCCTTGTATCCACCCATATCTAGAATTTACTCTCCTAAACTATATTCGTATCCTCCGATATCTAGAGTGTACTCTCCTAAACTATGTCGGTATCCTCCCATTTCTAGAGTTTACACTTCGTAACCATGCATGTATCCTCACATATCTGGAACTTAGTAATACTTTAATAAACTATGCCGTATCCTTCTATATCTAGAGTTTACTCTCCCGAACTATTAATACCCGTATCCTCCCATATCTTAAGTTTATCAGACAAATCCTTCTCACTGCCTATGATACAATTTTGATGTTTGGTTACTTTACAGAACCTCCTGGCCGGTCTAGGAGGAATCTGGTTCAAACTGGTGATCTACGCCATATCGTTTGGTCTGGTCTCCTCTACATGGGACATGCACGCCTGGTAAGGCTGTAAGGTAACTTTTTCCTCTGGGTGGAGACTTTCGAACGACCAAAATTAGTTTTTGTATACTAGTAACCTATGACTTTGAAAGTTGAATATGATTCGTCATGTAGAAGTATAGTTTGAAAGACTACAAAACACACAGACACTGCAAAATACACTTCATCCATAATCAATTATATCCATTTGGAATGCGAAGGGAATTTTTGGTCGCTCAATATAGGCTCAACGGTCGCCGCCTCAGTGGAAAGTTAGTTATCGTTTGCATTTGTTATCTTAAACTACCCTGTGTACTCAGTCAATAGACTAGACA
The DNA here is from genome assembly GCA_013266295.2 of Branchiostoma floridae x Branchiostoma japonicum. NCBI lineage: Eukaryota > Metazoa > Chordata > Leptocardii > Amphioxiformes > Branchiostomatidae > Branchiostoma > Branchiostoma floridae x Branchiostoma japonicum. The sequence continues at coordinate 3,692,361 of CM023837.1, read as the reverse complement.
AACAAGAAAACAAAGCAAAACAAGTCTTTACGTTGTCTAGGTACTAGATTTTTCATTAAGTCTACTAGGTACTAAATATGAACTATTTTTGTCCGTTCTACAGGGTTTTCCGGATGATAGAAAAAGTCAATGAGACCATTGTGCTTCTAAACCTGGTGAGCCCACATCTACTTGTATATAATAAACAATATAGATACACAATTCATCAATTAATCAAACACTACTTTTACACATTTTCTACGCTACTTTTTCAATATCTTATTCTTTACGTCAGTGTTCCTTAAACAGCTGCTGCTTACAGGTTATACTAGTTTAAGGTTATCTAAGCTTTGATTGATATCAATAAGACTTGTATACAAATTCTTACATTTTATATCTAATGCGATATAATGCGAGTTCCTCTAATTGAAGATGATGACATACTAGTATCTGGGCCTAAAGATTACCAACTAGATATTCAGTACGTGAAATGTATTGGTACCTTTATAGCTCATTTGGTCTTTATTTATCTATTTTGTTTGTAGGGTGTTCTAATGGTGGCGACCTTTCTGCCATATGCAGTAAGTAATCTCTATATTTATATTGTTATATTGCTTGATATTATTATAATGTTGATGCGTACAAAAATGCGTAAATGTAGGCTCGACAACAAAATAAATACGACGACATATCTACAACTACGATGTCATGTATTACCACAATTATTCAAATAAGGACGTGTCGGAACACCCGTGCAATACATTAGATTTAAGTAAATATCAGAACAATAATGTTGACGTCTATTTTGATTTTGATAAAAACATGTAAGTCATCGGCATGTTTTGAGTTTGTTTTTTTCAAAAACAAAATATGACATTTTTATGTGTTACACATACCTCTTAAAATGCTAGGCCTGTTGAATATGTATAACGCTCTCATCAGTTAATCCACGGACTGTCTTCTCTCCTAGTTCCTGATGTTTGCTGAGCATCCCAGAGAGCAACTGGCTGTGTTGTTATTCTCTGGCTGTATTATACTTCAAGGCCTTTTCATGGTAAATATTATGAACTTGTAGCAAATCTTTCCATATTTTCTGACAACTTTTGCTCCTAATACACTTGTTGGGCTTCCATTACCTTTAGATTATCGATTATATGTTACAAATACAATTTTGTGGGGACTAACACACATAAAATAGTAGAAATGGCAACTTTGTGGAACATATTTATTAATATGAACCGAAGAAACTGCGTTGAAATAGCAATGGTGCCCAAATAGTGTACAATTACTGAATGTACTGTCCTAGGCATTTACAAAGTATAATTTAAAAAAGTGATTTTCATATTTTTATATTTTCAGCTGGCAATCTTGTGGCATGCATATTCCAGGCCCAACCTGCTGAACAAAGAGTTGGTCCAGCAAGGGAAAGAGGAAATGGTGAGTTCAAGCTAAGAAAAAGTAGTCAATATTTTAAAACATGTGCCTTTGAAGAGGTAGCGTATGGAAAGTAGTTTTTTTGGGGGGGGGGGCAGAAAATGTAGTTTTATACATGTGGCATGCAGCCAACACATTTAATATTAGTATGTATGCAATGTGTCTTATTCGATTATTTGAAATTGTTTCTATCCTGTTCTTTGATATTCATTTGTCATGTCCAGAAATTTCAACGTACCCGAGCTACCATCAAGTTGTTGATCAGACCGATTATTGTCATCATCGCCATTCCTGTCAGTTATGGATCTATCGAAGTCGTAAGTGTATATGAACTATAACTTGTTACCGAGTAGTCAAAACAGGCTTACCTTTTAGCTTATATTTTTTTATAGAATTCTAATTTCTTTGGAAAACAAATGGTTATAGTGATAGTTGTCTTAGTTAAAGTGAAATGCAATCGATAAGTACTTTATCGAAAAAAAGTACAGGGATTTCGCAAGGTCTTGTATAATTTTGGATACACAGGAAGTAAAAAGTGATTTTAACATTGCAACGATTTGGCTAAATTAACATATATGCTTTGACTACCATTCACACTACAGTTTCTAAGAGCTAAACAATCGCATAAAGAGAACGATGTTATTACATATAATTTCATATCAATATGTCAAGTTATATTTCTCAACGTTTTACGTAACAGTACTCAGATAATTTCGGGTTACTCTCAATATCTTTCAGGCATGGGCGATTCTTGTTCTGATGGTACTGAAACCGGTTATTTTCATAGCTGTGGACGCAGTTATGCAATGTGCCAGAGGTAAGTCATTTATTTCCACCGTTTCACGGATGTTTTGTTTTCGTCCTCTACCATGATGAATGAAATTAAGCAAAGTGAGTCTATTTGACCGTACTACGTTCTATACTACTGACAAAATGTAGTAGTAAGACTGCTTGTTGACGTTAAATCCCTGACACTTAGAGTGCGTTCAGTTTGATAGAATTTTTCATACACCAAGCGATAAAGACTAAATATGACACAGCGAGTACATTCCTGACGGTAAATACGTGATGTATTTTATGTCTTCTGTTTTCACAAAGGTAACGTCGAAGCCGGCACCAAACTTCTGAAGCTGTCCCGTCTCTATTCGGAGACGTCGGATATAGTCAGGACGAATGGTGAATAGCAACTTATGTTCTGACAGATTCTTTTCGAAATTCACGCTATTCACGCTAATTATACACTGATGACACCCACTTGTGATATCTACAATATACAAACTGCATCGCATATCTAAAGCTTCATGACCGCGGGTTATTGTGAGTTAAAATCGTTTCATTAGTGCCAATGGCAGTGTAGGATATTGTACCAAGGATAGTGTAGTCAGCACCAAGGACAGCGTAGTCAGTACCAAAGACAGTGTAGTCAGTATCATATAGAGAGTGCAGTCAGTACCGAGGATAGTGCATTCAGTACCAAGGGCAGTTTAGCCAGTGCCATATAGACAGTGTTGGGGTGTCAATGACTATAACTTGAAAACAGTTTCTTTTTCGCTTTACTTCATAATCTACTTCTTTAGTCGGTTCATAACGTTTCGAATTCTGCACAAACTACCTTACTGAAACGCCCCTTAATGCTCGTCTTGATTTGTTTAAGCCTACAGTGACGGTGTGTACGCCATCGTGGCCACCCTCATCATCTTGGACATTTGGTACGTACCAAAACAGGTTGTCAATATATTATACAATAGAACAACTTTTATCTAAACAGGTTACACTTGATATAATTCGCATTTCCCGACAAAAAAGATTTTCACACTTTACAGTTATGGTATAACTTCTGCTATCTTGCATTTTTCTTAAGCTACAGTGACAAAACGATGTTTTATGCCATGCAGAAATATTTTCATGTTCCTAAAGTTGTTCTTTTTTCTTTGTCTTTCAGTGTGAACAACGTTCCGACCACTGGGCTGATAGATATCCATGGCACTTTGGCAGAGGCTCTTTCCCGTGATGCAAATGTCTTCATGTCGTATTGTGGAACCTACGTGACAATTTGTAAGTACTATCTGATAACAGCAGCATGTTTCTAAGTTAACTAGATCTAGTGTAGTCAATACTACGAATAGTGTATTCAGTAAGAAGGACGGTGCAAGTAGTGCCATATAGACAGTACCAAAGGCAAGGATAATGTAGTCAGTAACGAGTCAGTACCATTTAGATAGTGCATTCAGTACCAAGGGTAAAGCCATATAGGCAGTGTAGTCAGTACTACGGACAATGTAGCAGTACCAAAGACAAAGATAAAGTAGTCAGTACCAAGGGCAATATACTAGTAGTCAGTACCATTTGGAGAGTGAATTCAGTACCAAGGACAGAGCCATATAGACAGTGCATTCAGTACTAAGGGGTGTTCATAACATTTGCTTTTTGGTCTTGTTTGATAAGATTGTCCATTGATACCCTATATCTATTTCCCAGGTCTCCTGTGGTACCTGCATCACTCGATATTCTACGTAAGGATGCATCCATGATGATGCTTCTTTGTCTCTTTTAGTAGTTGCTTGCTGTGCATACCCTTAGAATTTATTACTTTCGTACCACAATTACTATTGTGATAGCTGTTTCAATACTTAAACGTGAATTTTCTATCCCACAATCCACAGCACGTACAAGCTCAAAACTCACTGCTGCTGACCTTCAACAAACTGGTGAGCTAGTGTAGTTAAAATGTTTATTCAATGATCATGTTTTTCATGTTTTTTTTTTAAAGTAACAAAGTAGAAATATATGTATGCATCTGTTGCGTACTTTCTACTTTATGTGTAATGGATAGTTGTGATTTTTCTTGACAGGCACTAATGTTTGCTGGATATCTCCCAATCGTGTTCAAGTTAACGGGAGAGTTTGGGGGACACTTGGTGAGTATACTACAGAAAATGTTCGTAAAACAGTATAAAGAATTTAATCAACCAATGTAAATTGCCGTCTCTAGCTGTTAACAGTAGAAAGAACTTAATCAAGCAATGAAAATTGCCGTCTCTAACTTTTAACATAACGGGATATCTCTGATTGGCTGTTTCCACATCGTTTATGCCAGGTGCATAACGACAATTCCTCGGTAGCCGTACAGCTGAACAGCGGAACGGTGTTCCTGGCTAGCATCTGGCTACTGGCCATATGGATCACGGCTTGGTGTAAGAAGTAAGTACTCTGTCGGTATTTTTGGCAACGCGTCAGGGGTGGGGGCATTTTCACAGCATTACGATCGCCTGGAAAATATAGGTGAGATTGATGCAGAAGCCATTATTTCTATATCATTTAAAATACTTCTATTATGTCTCAGTAGTACAAGGGATTTTCATTCTTGTGACTTGAGTTGAGGCTACTAGTATATCATCATACATAGATTATGAAGCTTAGGGTCGCTCTAGAGGCGTTCTTTAAAGGGGCCGTCACATTGTGCGAAAATCGATCGTGAAACGTGTTCTTAACATTAACGACTAGTCGCCCAATTTTTGAGGTCATAGATGTATTCCCAAGCGATTGCCCGAGCCTCTCTCCATGTGACGGGGACGGTTTTTAAGCCAAAAATACGCGCGATCCTCGGTCGATCTAAAATAGGGCGACCTTTGGTCGATCAACAAATACGACCGAAGCTCGTTGACAATGTGACGCAGGCATTGGTGCATTTATCTGTTTTAGACTGACTGAAATTTTTTTTATTCAGTGCTGACTGTTTTTTTTGTTTTTTTTTTGTGACTGACTGTTAATTATTGGGTAGGTTGAGGATATTTATAGACTATAAACGAAATCAGAGCAAAAGGCGTAAAACAAACACATAAGAAAACTGATGTCTTTTTTTCTTACATTTAATTACGTTTTCTGTAGGTCCGAGCTGCTGCGACCCTCTGGTCACGACGTACATGACTGTGTTTTCATGTTCTTGAACCTGCTGATCTATCCCATTGTCAGGTAACTTTACTGCTTTCTAATTGCTATACATGCACATGTACATGTATACAAGAAATCTAATGTCTCCATGACATATCTAGTTGTTTCTTTTTAAATACAGAGTACTTTTTGAATTTCTCGTTTTATTCATTATTGTGAATTTCTCGCTGCAACAGACATTCACATAGCAGGTAGTTTTAGTTTCCCAACGTGCCAAACACATGAACATAATTACGGAAGTACAAGCATAAACACCGACACACCAACGACAAAACCTCCGAAAGCTAATGTAATAATGTAATTGGTCCCTAAAAGTGTCGATACGTTTTGTTTTGCAGTTTGGTGTTTTTCTGCGTCTGTTTCGCCGTTCCTGTTCCCTCTGCAGTGCTCAATGGGGTAAGATTCATTGTACAAATGCTATATATCTTTAACAACAACATTGCTTTGTTGTACTTTACATTTAGACGAAGTTAATGATCAGCTGAAAAGGTGAATATTAGTGAGGAGGCATTATAAAATGATACACATAGTATGTAAACTATATTGTATGTTGTGCATACTCCGTGTATTTGTTTTCTTTTAATATTAAAAAAAACACTTAAAACTTGTTCTCTTTGCAGGTACAAATTGGCTTGATCGCGGTATTCATATTTCTGAAGCTTCTTCGTAACTGGACCCAGGTAAAGTCTCTTCTATTCAATAGAACTTTCAAAATTATCAAACTTACATTAGATCTGTTCCCAATCTACCATTTTGTCAAACACCTTTCTTTCATTACCTGCTTTTTTATTGGACATGAAAAAAACAGTAATATTTAAAAAGAAAAAGAAAACACAGATCGTATCACGTACTAAAGAAATTAACAGAAGATGAACAAATTGTTTCTACAGAGATGCGTGAGGACAGAGGAACCGAACGAATCTCCAGAAACCGGTGAAGAACTCGCCCACGTCCAGACAGAGCCAGAGGGGCCTAAGAAAGGGGATGTAGAGGGGTACGACAACCCCGTCGAAATCGATTCCACTTCTTTGTAAACCCCCTATATGGGCCTTTTGCTGTTTGTTAAGTGCTGTTGCTCTATATATTCATTGTAGACATAGTATGTGTTCAGCGGAACAACTTTTGAATTAGACTGCACCATGTGCACCGTAAAATCGGCGTCACACAATAGAAAAATAGCTCGCTCAACGAGTCTGCAAGCTCTAAAATGACATTTTTGCCAACAATACGACCGGTCTCCTCTCGCTGACTGCACAATTTTAGGGCTCGGTGGGTGTTCTCAGGTCACCGAGCCCCCTTCAAAGCGATATGGTAGATTTTCGGGGGAAAATTACGTTCGATTCAGCGATCTTTTTGTGATCATCAAATTCGGCCAAATGTCGTTAACGTTGACAGTGTGACACAGACTTCTTTGACAGTGTGTGAAATCGCTTGGTCAAATTGTGTAATTATGCAATATGCAGTTTTGCAACAATATGCCCTTATGTGTACTATCTAAATTGAATGTAGATGTTGATGTACTGTCTCTTTTTCCATGTCATATTAGGAATAACTTTAAGTCACTTTATCAACAAGAAGCTGATTAAAACATAAAGCGAATAAAGTTAGCTTTGTACATAATATGGGCATTTTCTAATATTTTTTAATAGAATATCCACATATATAGAAATTTATTAATTCTGGCTTGCCAGACGTTTTTGGTATATTTCTTCATAATGCAGATCATGTTATATATGACTCAATACATCAGACATACACTTTAATCTATTCTCTGACACACGCACTAGTCATATCTGTTGAGATATTCAAAGTTAGCACTAGCATTCAGGTAAGGGTGCGCCAAAGGTCAGAGTTCAGTTGTGTTAGCGATTTAGTCTTGTTAGACAGGTTAGTTTCGCTCAAAAAATCACTGACCCATAATTATAGCCCATTTTGAGCTTGCCAACTCTGGAGGCGCTTTTGCCAAATCCTAAGGTCAGCCCGAACTTTTGATAGAGCCGGTTTTGGTTGTCTGTCGGGAAGGACGACAACATGGCGCGGGACCAGCATGTCAGCTCGTCCGAGAGACTGCTGTCGTACAGCGATGCCGTCTTCTCTATCATCACCACCATCATGGTGAGACGTGTTTTCATTGGTCTGTCAGTTAACAGGTTTATGAAACTGACGGAAAATTTACCTGGTGTCATTCTTTACGATACCTTAAGTATACTATACAATTACATGCATCCATTAAAGTCATGAATTGAGGTCAAACATAAGGTGGTCCCTTCAGTTTTGTCATATATGAAATTGCCTGAGTTGTAATTGGTGTAAATGAAGCAATAGTGACCTTCATTGTACATTTTGCCGCATCGATCTAAATGCATTCCCTAAAAAGAGGGCGTATAAATACAATGTAAACAAGCTAATAAGTGCTGTACTAAATCTAGTTTGTGGATTCGGTTTCTTCTCTCGTCTTTGTAATGTTGCAAAATGTAAGAACAGAAAGGTTTTCTGATCGAGAACACTTAATTTGCTGCACATACGTAGTTGCCATATACAGGCTGTTACTGATTTACATGTAATATGGCAAAAATTAGTGGTGTTTCCTTCCAAACCAGTCAACAACACACGAACCTATGAGCACACCCAAGGCCAAGCCCTGTAGAAAAATGTCCCGTGTGCTTACTCGTGCAGCAATGATTGCAGCGAGGGTCACAACCCGCCGTACGTGCAACTGCGTTAATCTCCAAGCGGATCTTTCGGTGGCTGCAAAGACAGTATCCATTTCCCAGACTGTATACATGTAATCTCCAAGCAGATCTTTCGGTGGCGGTAAACGTTATCCATTTCCCAGAGGGTGGCAAATGGTCACTATCTACTGGTAAATGGGTACTGTCTTTGCAGCCACCGAAAGATCTGCTTGGGGATTACAACTGCGTTCTGTATACGTGCGAAAACGTGGGCAAATTTTGTGAACGGTAAGTGGTGAGTATTGCCTCCGTTCGGAATCCTACAGAATCCAACGGATTTGGGAGCACGCAGACACGCCGTAGCACTTTACGTCCATGCAGAACTTTAATTCTCTGCGTTCGGGCTGCGGATTCACTCCCCCCGTACGAGCCAGTGCAGGCGACGTGCGTTTTCAGAAAAAAACGTGGCGGACTTGGCCTCCCAAAAAATCGTACGGACAAAAAACACGTACGGCGGGTTGTGACCATCGCTTAGGGGAGTCTTTCCCTTTTTCATGGCAGTCTACTACCTTTAATCATATTTGAAGAATAGAAATAGCAAAGCAGCCGTTTCCAGATTTAAGCGAAGAGATTAAGGCCCTTTTCATAGGTTGTAGTTTCATGCGGGCCTCACAACGGCTCGCGAACTTTCAGCCCTACTCTTCACGATAATTGTGAACTTTTGATAATTAGATATGTACGAATATGGATACGCAGATCACTACATGTTTTGAACCAATGTTTCTACACAGATCGTACCACTGGGCGGAGAAACGGTCGAGGAGATAAATAGTAGCGAGGTATTTCCTAGTTTAAAAAAATCATTTTTATTGATTCCAGATTGTTTAAGATTATTAGATATCTTGATGTAGCAGGGCCTAGGGTATTGTTTTGCACAACCGATCAGGTGAATAGAATGGCCACCTTATTATGAATGAAAAACCATCCAAGCAGAATGACAATTAAACAAAACAAAAACATAGAAGTCATTTACCATTCAAACTAACTCTGAAGTATGTTAAAAGCTAAGAGAAAGTACATATATACAAAAGGTTAATGCGTTTCTTGTGTACAATTACGTTGTGCAGTGACTAAGAGTAATTTGTGGTTAGCCTTTTCACCTACAGTGGTTTACCCAGGTGTTTTCTTCGCCATTTAGGATATGCTCTACTTCACAAATACCTTTCAGTTATTGTCGTAAAGCGTTAAATTGTTGTCTAGACTAGGTCGTTGTCCTCGTACCAGACTGTACATTTTCGCTGTTCATAGTCTACACTTTTTTGGCTTCAGGGAAACATGTGAAAAAATATGGACATTTAAGTCATGGATTGTAATATTCAAACAAGTGAAAATGCTTATGAAAACACTGTAACAAGACTGCAACAAATATGTTACATTTTCGCACAATTGCTGTTGTTTGAAATGAACTGACAGCCTCCGGATATGTTGTAAATTGAACGTCTAAAGCTAACAATAGTGTATGAATCAGTGCTTTAGCGTAGGTTACTCGAGGTTAAAGCAGAAATAATATGCTAACACAACCGGTTGCCCACACAAAAGCCTTTTGTCATCAAAAATATATCCACAAGATGAATACACATTTTTCAGACACTACAGATTACACACTTGTTAACTGCATTTGTCCTGTCAAAATAACCTAAAAGCACGAAATAATTTATGTTTTCCATGTTTGTTTACTATTCTGCCTAAGTGACACTTATGTATTGTATGGCTATAAAGGATATTAATATATCTATTTACTAGAACTATGTTGAAAATGTACTATATAGGACTTGTTGGAGGGCGTGAAATCCATCTGGTTCAAGATCCTTGTGTACGCCACCACGTTTGTGATAGTGGCGTCGACATGGAGTACCCACAAGACGTAAGCATACGTATTTATTAATTCAGTTATTATTATTTTAACGTAAGGCTTCTGTCGTGTCGTGTTGTTCAAAGTTCAACACAATTTTCAACTCCACGTGCTGTGGCATATTTAACACGTACTATCACTTTTAGTTTAATTGAGTTTTTTGCTGCTGTAAAATTACGATGGTAGATTGATATACTACTTCGTCATGTTCCTGTCGTCTTACAGGTTGTTCGGATACATCGAAAAAGTCAACGAGTCAATCATACTTCTGAATTTGGTAATTAATCTTTATCATTAAATGTGGTTAGCTTTTTTTATCATCGGACAGCTTGTTGAACTAACTAGGAAATCTCTAATATCAACATTTATTTGCGACCAATTGCAATATCGAAGGTTTCTATTGATGAATGTGGTGGGATAATACTTGGTGCCGTTTGTGTTGATTTCTAAACATAGCGATAATACAATATATAGATTAAAAATTGAATGATAAGAAAAGCCTTTGCTAAAATGCACAATGTTCCTCAATGCTTTTAACGTCTTTTGTGTGATACTTTCAGGGAGTTTTGATGGCGTCGACTTTTCTCCCATTTTCGGTATGCTTATCCCTTTTTCCTGTGTATTATCCCATTATTATCCTGTCGTCAAGTCATCTTAGCTATGTATTGTATTCTGTTTCATACTGAATATAAATTGTAATCCTTGATATTAGCCTGTTTGGTTGTAAATGAGACTTAATCAAAGTGCGCCGCCCAACTTGCTTGCTTTGTGTAACATTTAAATGAGCTTGGCTAAAATAATAGAAATGTTTTTTTCTTGATTTTTTTTCTAGTTCTTGATGTTTGCGGAGCATCCCCGGGAGCCGCTTGCAGTAGTGTTGTTCTGTGCCAGCATCGCTCTAGCCGGAGCGCTTATGGTAATTACCATATAATCAGGTTGAAAGGGCCAATTATAAACCTCCATTCCTATTATTCATACAACTATACGTCATAATCATGGGTTAGTGAAGAAGAAAGCCGTGCATCAATGATCGGCCAATAATTCACATTTGTAGGAACGATTAAATGTCAACGTTTTAACAATGTCAATGTCAGTTTGGATTGGCTATATGGTAATAGTGTTAACGACCCGAAAATGTGTCTACGGGGGCATAGCACCTAGACAGTATCCAATAACTCCCAAAGCATATGCCACCACGTTCACTCCACTCAATTTTATATTCAGGTGGTTGTTTTAGATCACTGGCCTGGTGTTATGTCACCATAAACACTTCGTGCGGGTCATTAACCTTCAATCAGACTCCCATTACTCTAGTGCATGCAAAGAAACTCCAGTAGTATGCTCCTAAAATGTTTTTTCTTTACCTAGGGTAGCTTTCATTATTTTTAATCATAAAACGATATTACTACATCCATGCAGGCAGGGATAGCATGGCAAGCCTACAGTAGGCCAAATCTGCTCGAAGAAGACGAGGCAAGATATGGCGAAACGGTGAGTACCGCTCCAAAACAAACATAACTGTTACGTTAATGTCTTATTTTCATTACTTAGTATTTCGAAGAAAATGGTTGACATCCCAAAGGGAAACAGAAGATCATTAACCATAGAGGCTGCATTAGATACTGTCAAATTTCCATAAACTTGCTATCATTTCTTACAGTAGAACAGCTGATTACATACTGAAAAATTTCATACTGTCCACTCATCATTGTATTGGATCAATGGTATAAACTATTCGGAATGTATTGGACTAACACAAATGAGCTGATTTCAGATATCTGTCTGATTTTAGCTACTAGTATTCTATTTTGTTTCAGACATTCAAACGATGTCGGACCATGTTGATGGTATTGGGAAAGCCAGTTATTGCAGTGGTTGCTGGCGGGGTTGGCTGGATCGCAATTGAGGCCGTGAGACTATTTCATACATTAGTTCTTGTAACATCCACATTTATTGAATATTCTATTAAATTAAGTTTACGTTAGATCACTTTTGAAATAGGTTTGTATGACTGATTTAAGCAATTGAATAAGGGGAATCTCTCTTTCTACAAAATATTTTCGTCAAACATCAAGCTAATTGATTAATGACAAAAGTTAAAACTCTTTATTGATTAAAAGAAAAGTGAGAAAGTATGTATAAAATATTGTCTTGTATATCTTATTTAAAACATCGGACAAAATTTGAACTAAATCTATGGTTTCAATATACTATTGCAGATCTTAGAAAAGAGTAAGTAAAATTCTCGACAAAAGTTAATGTTATTTTTCTTCCGAATGTTTCACGTTGTTTCTTTTCATGTTTCAAGGCCTGGGCCTTTTTGGTGATGCTTCTATTGGAGCCACTACTGCGCCAGGTCATCATATCAATCTACTACTTCGGAAAAGGTTTGGTGCTGCATCACGATATATTATATAAAATGAGACCTATATGTCCATCAAGACTATTGCTTCTTTCGTCAAATGTTTCGTTTGTCAGATGCAAGTAACAACAACAACAAAAACAAAGAATCCTTGCTGGTATGTCTTCCTCTAATGATTATTCCCAATTGGTAATTGCCAAGGTGAACACAAACAATGATTCAATCTCTAGATCTCTCCCTCTTTCTGTCCCTTTCTCTGTCTCTCCCTCTCTTTATTATCACTATTATAAAACGTTTCGCTCAGGTACTGATTTAAACATATAATTTCGTTCCTTGAAGGAAACGGAGACGCTGGATGTAAAGTCCTCTTGCCTTCACGCCTTTTACTGGAAAGGTCTGACACCCTCAGAACCAAGGGTGAGTCAAAGGTTCTGTCTTACAGTCAATCCAGGCTCAACAAATTACATTTTCTAAAAGGTGGGCTGATTTTTATGTGCAGTTTTTACATTAGTTGATTTCTGGTGATGGAAAGGACACTAATTAATTTTGTTGTTGTTGTTGTTGTTTTAAATCTTCAGTCTACAGTGACGGCGTCTATGCAATCATTGCCACACTAATTATCTTGGACATATGGTAAATACTGACAACATGTTAACATATTCATCCTCATGTTTCCACATTTTTATTCATTTTCATCAGCTAAATGATTGCTCCATCTCGAGACGGAACCAAACATTTTGACTGACTCCTTTACACAGCCAGTCGTATCTTAATCATACATTTTTGCAATTCATAAAGCAAGGTAAAGATTAAACATTGGTCATACTCATAACCAGTGTGGAGAACGTCCCATCCAAGGAAGAAGACATTGCGAAGCATGGTGACCTCATCTCAGCCCTAAAACACGACCAGCACGTGTTCATGTCGTATGCCGGAACATTCATCACCATATGTGAGTGAGCCATCATTTACTTTTAATGATAGGTGGAATGATTATAAGATAAAGATAGACATTTGTTGTTGCTGCTTGGTGTAATTTCATTGCTCAACAGTTTCATATGATATAACGCATGGTAACATGTAATTATAGGACTATAACGTACAGGAGAAAACTATATATATATATTTATGTAGTTGATGGAATGTTTATGTTTTATGTTTTTTATGCAAGGATTATCGTTTAAATGAATAGCTTATGCATATGTCAATTCATGAAGATTCTGTTATCATAGGTATGCTGTGGTATCTCCACCACTCCATTTTCTACGTAAGTTTGATTTCACCACGTTGTGTAGAATTCAGACGATATTCAATTTTAGGACTGGGAAACAACAATTAAGCAACCTTGGTGTAGGTTGACTGTCTTTTAAACATTGAATAAACATACTACTATACGTACATAATATACCAAATACTGTATCAAGCAATTTTAATTTTTTTCTTCATGTCACAGCGCATCTTCGCAGAAAACCCCCTTCTTCAGTTCTTCAACAAGTTGGTCAGTAAAATCTGGATTAACATTTTCATCTGACTTAACAGCATCTTATACATTTAATATATATATATATATATATCATATCTCGCTTTTAGATTGTATAAAAGAAGATAACAACTCCAAACCTTTTTTTATCATCTGTAGGCTCTCATGTTTGCTGGACTACTTCCGATTGTCTTCAAGATTACCGGAGAATTTGGGAAAGAGGTATGTTACATTTATATGTACTTATTCACCAATCTCTGTGGCAAAGAAGCTAAGACCGTGACTAAATTTAAATTGTCTCTATTGCTTTTCAATAACCCTTAAAATGAAAGAAAAATTGACCATTCCATAAGAATTCAATGGTACTGTGTAACAAAAGTCTTCGTAAAATTGTGCACAAGTACGCTTCCTTCGGCATTTACGGTAAACCATTGTAATTGTCAATGGATTTAAAAAAATTAATGTAAAATGCCTTTTATGTGCGTGATTCAAAACTGGCAAGTAAATGCAATGAAACTTAACTACAATGATGACTACAGTTCCCATCCCTGCCTATCTTGTCCACAGGTGACAGCTGGTGACGCAGCACTAGCTGTACAGCTGAACGCCTGCACGGTGCTGTTCTCTAGCATCTGGCACCTGGTCATGTGGATCATCATCATGAAAAACCAGTAAGTTTCACGTTATACTAAGAGTTGGCAATGATAGGTCATGTACCATATCTTAAAACTCTATAGTTATCACTGTGTTTACCTTTAAAAACAGAAAAACTTCTAGAAATGATTTGAATAAAACAAGTTGTCGAGCTACGTTTTAATGCCATGCACCTTTGCATATGTTTCACCGAAGGTCGAAGCTGCTCCACCGTTTCATTGATGTGGACAAAGACAAATACATGAACACGTTCATGGTGATTAGGTTGTGCGTGTATCCAGTCATCAGGTAGGCATCTTTGTGTTGAAAAATATAAAATATGGCTTCTGTTACAGGAAACTTTGCCTGGAAAGACGCTTCCTAGAGTGCTCATGAATGACAATGTTCTTTCACATATCTCTGACCTATATGATTTCTTTGAATAAAGAGACTCTTTCTACACTTCACTCTACACATGCACTCTACACATGTACATGTACACATGTAGATATGTAAATACGTTTGGGAACGCATCTATAGCAGCGACACCTATGCTGCAGTGCAATGTGAACCAGTCAGAATTGCCCTGAGGAAGGTGACAGACGATCACCAAAACGTCGGCTGAATAAAACACTTGGTTGTGTAGAAAGAGTCTCTTTATTCAGTGACTTACCACCCTGATGAAACAATTCACGTATATGATTTCTTTGCTCTGAATAATCTACACCGAAAGTAGCGGTTTGTTGTAATGCATTGTAATGAACGTGATAACTCTATATAGCTGTGTGTAGTAGATTAGATATAGGATTGATTATCTTTACATTTCCTTTTTCTTGTCTAGTCTTCTGTTGTTCCTCCTGTGTTTCGTACCAAATTGGCAATTCGACTCAGAGGTTATAAATTGGGTATGTATTTATTTGTACCATCATTTGTAATCTATCATTCTGTAATATGGTACTCATGCTCATGTTGGGGAACATTGTGATGTATTGTCGCGTTAATGGTTTCGTCACATTGTAATAAGGGAAATCTTTATTCATTAATTCTTTACTTTAAGAAAATTACGTTCGATGACGTTTTACAACATTGTAATTTACTATCACAGGTGCAAATTTCTACTCCAGTCGTGTTCATCATCATCAAGATTATCCGGAATTGTGTGCAGGTAAGTCTAGTATGTGTGGTGGTAGTGAGATTTACCTAGCCTTCACTTCTCGTAAGAGTCGCAAGGGGGCATTGCATGTAACTGTAACACCGGCTGGCCATCAAGTACATTGAATAGCCAAGGATGGCCAACGATTTAGTACGTAATACTGGCCTATAGTTTTTTCATTACGTTGTATCACGACCTTTACTCAGAAAATAATAAATGTCACTGATATTGATGTAAATAACTTATTTTAGAGGGGAGAGGACCGAAAACGGCCCTCAGATGAAGAAAGAAATCCGGAGACGTCTCATCTCGCCGCGGATACATACCACCTTAAGGAGAACAACATAGATCACGACAACCACACCACTGCTGTGTGAACTTGCTATCCTCCTTTGGCGGTGCAGTTATAAAGCGAAGGAGATGCCAGATGAAAGATACAGAGTATATATATTTGCAATATGGTGGAAGTGGGCATTGGGGGAATTGGTTATATCAACTCATGTTAAGTTTTATTTTTAAGATTGTATATTTCTGTTATTTCTTGTGCATGGGTGACTTATTTATAATTATTTATTTGTGAGACAAACACAGGCACAGAAACACTATAACGAGCGATCGCCATGACGTCACGACCGGCGAGTGTAGGGAAAAAGCGGATGATGGTTGGCTGATTTGCCTACCAGTAATTTGCATATGTTTTCAAATGATTTGCATGTATATGATATAAACAAAAACAGCGATCGCCTTGATTGGCAGATAAGCAAAAAAGCGCTTCCTGAATTCAAAGAAACACGGCATATATATATATACCCTATAATATATACTGCAGCATACTATTATTATCAGATAAAGAGTCTGGGTAGAACGTATACCCTAAATGTATCTTTATAATGTCTTTATACTGTTGTCTTGCTATTATTGTATAGCTGATAGGTTGTTAACGTTTATAGTTCGATTTATTACTTGCATATAACCTAGGATTTAGCGTTAGTTTTGTTTTCTATTATTGCCATATTCATTATGGCTCTCACCGACACCATATCATTCTTTGGATGTAATTGATAAAAAAATGGTTACTCACGACTCAGTTCAGCTTGTAGAGAAGCTTTCAAATGATCCGCCATCTTTTCTTTATCTCTGAAAGGTAGTCATGTGACCGGTCTGACAGTTAGGTCACACAGGTCACATGACTATGTGGGTGTGATTAAATTATTGTTATGGTAATAAGTAGCCTGTTGCATTGCTTTGTTGTAGATATTTGGACTGTAACTTTATTAAAAGGGTGTGTTTTTTTCAACTTGTGTCGGTACCTTACACTTGTCTCTTTGATTTCGAAAACACACTAATTCTTTTTTTATCTCTGCCAAAATTCTAGTGCGAAAGCATGATTATATGTACTACGTAAAATGTACTGTAATACAGAGGAAAACATATGCATGTCCTTTAGAATAACGTTACTGCTACGATACGTCTATCGAGAAAGCAAAATGCAAGACTTGGAACGTTGCGAAGTGAAAATTCTAAATTAAATGTTTGTTCGCATCGCCAGTAAACCTAATCTGACCAAACCCACCAGCTTCAAACACTAAGTACAGGCTACAAAAGACCGAGCTTTCTTTAGAAAGTTGCTTCCTAAACTTCTAGATTTAGAATATACAGGTGTTATTTTGTGACCTCAGACCATATCAAAACGTCACCGTATTGTGTTTTACGCCACTTCTTTTCTTCGCACATACTGCGCGGTTTTGCGATGTCTGCTAGATGTACAAAGTATCTGTTCGTCTTGTCGCCTGCGGTGAATTTCAGAGCGGATATTTTCCTGCCATGGACGGTTATTTCGGCGTCGTACCAGACGACCTGGCGCGGTTCCTCCAGCACAAGCGTCATCACCCTCTGAAGCAGCCGCTGGTCGTCCCGGGGAAGCCATGGGTTCTCGTGAATAACCTCTGCTACCTTACCGATGTTTATACACATCTTACAATGGATCACTTGGCACTGAAAGTAGAATAGGAAGATACATTAGTCGGAGGCAAAGTATATTTTAGATAGAAGGCAGCTGTAAAATACGGTTACGAGTTATCCTGCTTCAAAGTTTCCAACAAAAAGGCTCATTGCAGTTCTAAAAAAGGGCGCTAGGTGGCTCAGACCAATACATTGTTTAACGAGACTAACCACTAAATCATGGCCATAGCATGCTCGGGTTATGAAATAAAAATACTCCAGGCTCTGCTGCATCACCTTAGAAAGCCACTAGGGGGTAAATTATCGAATGCGTCCTATGTTTTGCTCCCATTTACCCACATTCCATGTATGAATAAGTTCCATTGACAACTTCTTGAGTTTTGCTGTTCACATGCACATACAGATACACGCAGACCCAAAAACAAAACCAGACAGGCGAAAGTAGCAAGCCTTTTGTTTGTGTCAATTTGGAATAAAGCTCACAGCTTTGGTACTTGGAAGCTAAGTTTGCAGTCCAATATCTAAGAGGAAAGAGACTCTAACCAGTGCTGCACTTGGAACAGCCTGGAGTATAAAGTGGACTTTATGACATGACTGTGCATGTTTTTTTGCAGCGAAAACATGCCGCGAACAAAGGCCTCCGAATACCGATCGTGCTCAGCAAACAGACACTTAACGCGTGCCAAACAGTGGGAGGAAAACTAAGAATAATATCGACTTCGTTTGGTAACAGTCGTGACAGATACACAGTTAGAAATAATACATGAAATATCCCGGGCCGGTCATATTCGTCGTAGTTCGTCGTACGATTTTGATGTCTTTGAATTTTCAAACAGGCAGTGACAGAACCAACCGCCGAAAAAGACATAAAACAACGTTAACCTCTTCTGTAAAAATACAGTTGCATTTTGTGCGACGTATGCACGACTACCCCAAGGACACGATCGTACGACAAATGTGACCATGCCCTAACAGACCCCGTTGGATAACCTATCTAGTTTCTCCATAGTACTTCAAGGAATTCACATGTATATTCAATATTAGTACAACTTACAAGTGCATGTTCTGTACTTGGCTCCCAGCACTTTACTTCCTTGTCGGTGGGCGGTTCCTCTAGACTAGTAGGTTGGCCTAAGTCGGTTGACTCTGCTACGCTAGAGATAGCGGACCCAGGCCTATGATATAACCTCCCAATGAACCACTGTTTTTCCTGTTCGATCCGCCTGGTCACCTGTGCTTGTAGATGAGCCGCTCTGGCTTCTGCCCAAACCGTGAGGTGTTTCCTGTCGAGAAGGCTGATTTCCTTGCCATGTTTAGCCGTCAGTTTTCTGCGATTCTCCCGAACGAACGAGGCGAAGCCGGACCTGACCTCGTCGGCGACTGCTACCACAGAAGTGGCGGCGTGCGTCCCGTGTAGGCTTTTACAATCCATGCATATCAAACACTCGCAGACCTCACAGTATAACTTGAGCCGTACGTTGTGCAACGGGCATCGGTGTAAAACTTCTTCCAAGTGAGGATACACTGTCTTCAAGGCTTCGCGGAAGTGATAGTACGTCTTCTTACCCTTCGTGGCGACAATGTCCAATAGTGTTCGTGCCTTTTCTTGATGCGTCGCCTTTCCCCGTATTTCTTCTTGCTCCTCTTCTGTGATATCGCTGTGTTGGTACAGGTTGTCCAGTATGGGGTCAGTTGAACGGATATCTCTGATTAGTAACTGCCTGTTGAGCTTCAGTAGGTTCCGTGGGTCGCCTGTGTCCATGTCCGCCATATTTTGCTATTCTGTAAAATCCAGGCAAGGACGTCCATGCAGTTAAGGGTGCAACTGTACAAACGAGAGGGACTCAATGAGAATACGTGGCTACTAGTGAACTTAGTACAAAGGTTACTAATTGATTACGTACAAAGGGAGCCTCACCATGGCCCAGTGTGTATTTATTTAGGCACGTCTCATTTCAAATGAAAGCGACCTTTAAATACTGAGCTCTTGAGGACATTTTCTGCATATAGACGATGCTGTAATATACTTGAAAACTCATATTTATCACTATTGGAACACAGGAGGTATGCACTTACCTTAGAATGATACAATCGATCGGCCATTCACTTTTTGTTGGCACGCCGGAGGGGGTGTTGCGTGGTAACAGAGTCCATATATGTGCCTTGGGTTGAATAGGTCACCGCAGTTGGATTGCAATATTTACCTGAAAATACGCCTCGTTTCCTGCTGAAATATTAGCATCTTTTGGACCAAGAAATGCGAAAGAACGACTAATAGTGACAAGGCGGTTTGTGGTTAGGCTTGCAGACTTAGTTAAAAGGTTCTGGGTTCCAATCCATAGCAAGTCTCAAAGTTGTGCCCTAATAAAGCCACCAGGAAGTCCATATCGAACTGAATCTTTGTTTTGCCAACACATTATCCACATACAAACCTCGAAAAGATCCATTCACAACTTCTCGAGTTACGTTGTTCACAAACGACACACATTCAAGCACACCCACAGAGACAAACACGCCCAAAACAATACTTCCATACCTGTCTTTATTTGTCCTTCTTAAATATAGTTCCAAATACATTAAATATTAGATCATTATAGTCCAAAACACAGTATACAACAAGATATTCATAAAAAATATAAGATACATTATAGCTTTGACCAGCTGTAAATATCTCTTAAAATCAGACACAAATTAAACATCTTTGGACAGTTTTTGCTACATTTGTACCATTCACTGATTTGTATTGCCATATCATTAGCATTGCTGTCATAATCCTCTTGTAGATTTGTCAGTATTATTCATTTACTGCATAGATGATCAATGGTATCGACTGCATAGGTGTTCATTGATATATTTCATCAAGTATTCAATGTTAATAATTTAGAAAGAAGACTATAATTATTTCTGTAATACTGCTGTAGATAGTGTTTAAATTTATATATTTCTGCCCTTTTCTTGTTACACAACAAATATACAAACAATAGCACACTAAGGTCCCAAAACCTTCAGACATGTATATACAACTATCTTGACATTTTACATAATATATATGTGGGCCTGAGAAGTAAATGTAGACATGTGTATTGTAGCCCAGCAACAAATCTTCACTGAAGTTTCTACATTATTTAAATGGCATCTTTGTGGGTTATGATGGCCTATTTTTCTTCTCAAAAAAGTCGAACAAACCAGAAATTGTGGATGACTTATGGTTACCTGTTTATGAAATGCTTTATGATAGGGTTAGCATCATTAACACTTTCTTGCTGTTGTTTTGGATGCAAATTCAGAACATTAATGCGTATAGTACCAGATAGAAACAATGTAAGATACTGTAGCAAGCTTTAGCTTGAGCTTAAATCACAATATAAACAAACTTATTAAGAAAACTTGAACAAAGTATGTCTTCATTGAATATGGGTAAAACTTAAATAGCATCCTTTAGATAAAATGTAACTTATCACCAAAGTTTCATGCTTTGCCAGGAATATGTTAGAATAATACATTATTTGAACAAGTAGAAAATATTAATTACTATATCAGTAATACCCTGTCAGTTGTAGAAAAATTGTTACATTTTCTGCCAAGAACACATCCGATTATTACTTGCATAATAAGTAGTGCAATGGCTCAAGTTTCCTGAATCTTTGGTTCAACATTGCCATAATTATAATAGCTATACTTATAGCCTTGTATCAGTCTTTTCTAGCTGGGTTTAGTTCCTCTGATCGCTTCCCTGCAGAATAGTCTGGCACCCACAAGTAGAGAAATGATTGATTTGAATATTGTCCTAAAATGTAAGCAAGACTTCAGATTGGCCCCGAGTCACATGGTCCTTGCAATGGTATGGTTGCAGGCAGACATTCAGAAATTTGACTTTCGTTGCACTGCTTCTGATTCCAAAAAAATTGCTGAAATAAGGCCAGGGGCCAGAGTATTCTGTATGTAAGCAATCTTTGGAGCAAACTAGTGCCAGAATACAATAGATTCCAGGTGATTTATAACCAGTATCTACATCATCGGAATGTATTGCTTCCAGAAGGCTACATGTTAATGAGGATATGAAAACAACAACAACAAAGAAACAACTTTCCTTTGCAAATATACACAAGCAAACAACTCAGTGAATGTTATCACATTATGAGGTCTACAGTTTTTCCTGCATAGAGTTGTATAAAGTTGAAACAAAGTCATAATTCTTTTTAATTGATTGCAAATTCTCATTCACTTCGACAGATTAAAAAATCCCTTTTTTCTGTCAACAGGTATTGAAAGACATCTTAAAACTTAAGCTTTCTACAAGTTTATACAAGTTTAGTTTCAACACAGATCAATTTCCATTTGAAGAAAGTGTGGTGTCTACTTGAGTTTCTTGATCCTTCTCAGCTGGATGTAACAGAGGATGAGACAGATAATCATGATGCCCCACAGTCCCAGCATGTTACTCCACTGTCCAAACAGACTGTAGTCGATTTCCTGTACATCCATGTATGTGTTACCAGATACACTGAAAGAGAAGAGCGTACAATGGTTAGTACATGTAGAAACTAAATAGCCTACAACATGCCTCTATATGAGGATAACTCTTTGCATGAAAAATAAATACCTGGTAGCTACATGTATTACACAATCATGTATATTGTAAATACCCTGCAAATTTCCCCAAAATAAAATTACAAGATGTCTAACATTTCAGAATTCTGGGAAGTGTTTTGGGTTTCCGTGACCTAATTACCCCATTTCCTGCATCTCACCCATGTGCTGTCAACCTAACTCTGTCCATACAAACAGACACACATACCCACAGCTCAGCCACCCAAAGCAATCCGCAACACACATTCTTGTAGTTAAAGTTATTTCAATGCTTAAGTCAAGGCATGTCTAGTATATTAAGTATTCTACATGATTGTATATTGTGCTTACCATACAGCACCTACTACGTTGGGCTCCCCTACAGGGGTGGCCGTACTGGTGACGTTACTGGCATCACAGAACAGACGGTCACGGAACTCTGGGATGGTCAGGCCCTGTAAAACAATATAACACATCAAGACTGTTTAAAATAATTCAATCAAGTTTGCAGCACTTGAGTCAAAAACCGCTGGTTCAGGACCAAGGACAGATCATGCTCAACATTCTAGACTGTTATAAACATAACCAATAGTCCAGAAGTATTTAAAGATTCACACTCCACTTTAAATTTATGTCAAGATATTTGTGAGAAATGCAAGAATAAAGAAAAACATAGATAAAAGAAGGTTTAAAATCACATTTCTTATATAAGAGTTGGGGAAAGCCTCAGTTTCTGCTGAGTATGTTCAGAAAGGGGAGTATTTCCTGCTGTCATTTCTGTGAGAGGTACAGTAACTGTTGAAAAGCAAATGATGTGTACAATGTACGTACATTCAGACAGTATCTGACAATGCTGAAGTACTTCAGCCAGTTGATCCAGGGTCCTACAGAACCTAGGTTGATCAGGAAACCTCCCATCAGCTGAGGAAACATAGTAGAGAATTCGTCAAACATACATTCAAAACAACTGGCACATTCTTATCTTCATTAATAAGTGGTCACAGTCATTGACATTACCACACTTATCGATAAGAGTCTGGATCCGTTCCGATAAGAGTGGTTTAAATTACAGTCTGGACTTTTGCAGCTTGTACTTAACATTGGACAGGTGTGATGTGCCTAACGGTGATTTACATGCACCTGCCGTGCAAAATAAACAAATATTAAACAAAGCCCTTTAGCTTACCAGCATGAAGATGAATGCCAGAGTGATGAAGATTTGTGCGACTTGGAAGATGGGTGTGGTGGCACTGATGGCAAAGGCAATGCTTGATGCTGCCATGGTGGTGCTGAACAACGTCAGGAGGAAGAAGAAGAAGGCACCGGCCTCTGGTCGTAACCCTGTAGAGATCCACAATGATTAATACAACAGTCTTGGTATTGGTCAGAATCATAAAAGACTTAGAACTTTTGCAAAGCAGTTAAATTAGCATGCACCAAATGATAATCTTCTTTAGAGATATCGGAAGAATACATGTATAATGGTAGTGATGCTAATTATAGATACATGTATATATTTCCCGAGATGACAAAATATGTCAACATGGGGGCCTTTATGGTTTTGTAAATGGCAGATGAGATGTTTAAATCAAAAATATTCAGCTTTGTTCCACTGTAAATTGTATTTGTAGTAAAGAATTAGGGGAGTGTCCTCCGGTATAATGAACCTGTATAAACTGTACCTATTGTCTATCTTTCTTCTTACGACATGTTGAAGATTAACTCTTTAGTCAGGTTCAAGAAAGCTTTCATGATCATGATGTGACAATATGGCAAAAGTATTTTTCTAAGCAACTTGTCCATACCGATCATCCAGTATGCGATGACGCCAAAGACAGTTACAGGGATGAGTCGCATGGGGACGACATCACAGAAGATCTTGGCGAAGAAGTAGGTAGAGACCCGGTAGTACCCACTAGCTGACTCATGGCTGTAGGAAATTAAAAACAAAATCAAACATTCAGTGATCAATTAGGCACTTTTAATCACTATTAATGTTTGTTATACATTAGGACATAATTGATGTGTCGGAAACATTTAGGAAACCAATCAGGCATTTTTTGCCAACGGGTTATTGAACCAAAATTTTGTTTTGAGAGAACGTTTGTGGGATACCAAGAACTCTTGTGGGATACCCAGATTTATGGTATACCCAAATCTTGTAGGATTATCATCATGCCAAGAACTCTTGCAGGATACCAAAATATTGTAAGATACCTGGAACTTAGAAAAGAGTGAACAATTTTAGTCATCAACAACATTGCTAGCAAAAAAATAATAGCAGAAACTTGAGAATAAAAATGAATGCACCAAAAGTTTAAAATAAAGAAAAAAAGGCGGCTCTTCCAAAAATTTGAAAAAAAATGTTACAATGAAAAATAAAACTCGTGCCAGAAAAAAAAAGAAAAGAAAAAAAAGCTTACATAAAAATTGGCCTTTCATTAGCAAAAATGGCCACAGCTGACGTACTGCCAAACATCATATTTGTTGCCAAAAAAAAGAACACACCACTCCTGTAGGAAAACAAACAAACAAAAAAGAAGTAAGTTTGTTAAAAACTTACACAAAGATTTGCCTTTCTCTGGCAAAAAGGTCCACAGCAGACAAACTGCCAAACATCATATTGGTGGCCAGGAAAAAGAACACACCAGATCTACATGGACAGAAAAACATGTTAAATTCTGTGCAAAGAACTACTAGTATGAAAAGGGTGCCAGTGTCACAGAAATGAAAAGAAACCTCCAGTGGGTGTTGCTGGGAGACAGAAGAAAAATGCCCAGACTATGCTTGATGCACAAAATGACGAATAAACTGGTGGACGTACCAACTACTTAGTACTAATACCTAATAACAGCTCAGAAAGGAATAAGAAATAGTCATGCCTTCAAATACCAGAGTTATCAACCAAGGATTGAAGGGTCAAAAACTCAAATTATCCTGGCTAGAACTATTGTAGAGTGGAACTCACTGCCACCAAGTACAGCTGGGGCATCATCACTAGATAGCTTTAAACAACGCCTGCAGTTAGATGTGCAGAGGTTGGGTGTGACAGGTTATTCAGTGTAACATAGCTAGCTGCCACCACGCCATGGCCAAAAATGAAGGCATTGGGAGGTGACCATTACATACATGTATACTACATAACAGCTAATGTTGCTCAACTAAAAAGAATAATGGCACAAGCAAGCATGGTAGACAACAAAGGCAAGATGTAGATGTACATTACAAAACTTGTAATTACTTAAAATGTAGGACTAGCCCAGGTGTAAAAGAAAAATTACAGAAACTGAAACTTTATGGGTAGCGCAGTACCTTAATTAACGTGTTAATGGTAGCAAAGCCGCATGGCTCTATAAGATACTTCAAAAATTATCCTGCTTCACCCCAGTTGGGGATGACTGCTTTACCTTTTACTGCAGGGGGTACCATTATCGATCACAGTGCTGTACTAACCTGTTCTGCACACCAGTGGAAGCACTGTCGTCTATTTGAAGGTAGATAATGCCGATGATCAAAGCAAAGATGATGTTTAACATGACCTAGAACAGAAACGATATATGTTTAACAATTAGAGTATGATTTTCACACAAAATTCAAATTGAGCAAACATTTAAAGACACCTAGCAGTAAATGTGGTGAACAAGGAAATACATTGTCAAGTGGAAACTTGTGAATACAAAATGTGGGTTTCTCAAGTTTTGTAAATAAGTCAATAATAACTACTCCAGTCATGATGATGGGGGATACAAGTATATTCAATTCGACCAATTTGGGACTACAGTCCTCCAAGTGGGAAGTAGAAGTTACATGTACTTACCAAAATGTTAGCAAGTTAATTGTTTAATGGACATTGTTGTGCAGTGAGTATCATGACTTAATTATAATCCTAGAAAAAAACTGGACAAACCTGGGCAATTGATGCTTGTGGGTTGCGGACTAAGTTCTTCACTGTCCTCTTGATAACAACTTTGCACTGAAAAGGTCAAACAAACATATGTGAGTTTATTGGTAAAGCCTTTAAGTTTAAGTTATTTAAATAAAAATTGGGTTATTATAACAAATATTTTCTGTTTATTTGTATTCTAAGAACTGCCTCAAAAGTGATTAATTTGACAGGAAAGAATTTTAGGAAACATGTTGTGATAGATCGGAATATCAGGGAGAAGCATTTTCTAACACACAGCAGCACCCTCTAGCAGAACACACATAAACTGCAGGCAGCACATAACATACCTGGTGGAAGAAACTAGTTCTGTAGCTGACTTCCTGTTTGGTGTACTTGGTTCCCAGGGAGTCCTGTTTTTCTACCAAAGGTTCTAGCTGAGCCATGGTGTCCTGGTAGAACCTGGACTTTGTGTACTGTTGGTTTAACAAGGTGCTGTTGTTTGGGCTGTTGGTGCTCTCCTTCTTGTTGTTGCCATTCAGTACTTCCACAGATAGTTCTAGTAGAAAAAGTATACTGTATTAAATTTAACAAAAAATCAGTCTGCCCTTTGGGCAGGTAAAATCAATTGGGTGTATTGTTTCATACAGAGTAACACAGTATATATAACATACGTGGAATGTTGGAAAAGAAGTTTCCACTCATTTTTCTTTTACCTTCCATTTTTTCCTCCTTGTCTATGCTGTGCATGACAGCTGCCACAGCCGTGGAGTCACCATTGATCACATCCAGGAAGAAGTCAGCTGGGTTGTTGTGAAGTTCACATTCATGGCCTGGATACAAATGAACAAAACAATAGCAATTTGGTCACAGGATTAAAAGGCAGAAGCAAGATAAAGATTAATGGTCAACCCAAAGTGTACTACATGTATTAGATACAAATGTATGTAAAGGCCAAATTTAGCAACTTCTGTCCAGATGATATGCATTTTGACCAAGTCTGCCACTCATTTGTTGTTAGGACCTGAGTGTAGCAAGCCAGACTATCAGTGTACGAAATACTTTTTTGAGCCAGGTTGCCCAGTGGCAACCTAGGATGAAAGCTAGGTTGCCCATCAAAATTACAGGTTGCCACAAATTTAAACTCTTCTACATTATGATTAACTTTCTTTAATTGTTAGAATGCAATGTGCATTTATACATTTTGTTGTTCCCCCTTACCTGAAGTGATGAGCTGTTCCAGGGAAACTTCTCAATAAACAGTTCCCAATGGAAGAAAGGGGCACCCTTATCACAAAATTTAGGTAGTGAACTGAGCTACCTGGGTATAGAAATAGGTTGCACCAAGCAAAATATGGTTGCACATCGCAACTGGGCAACCTAGTATTTCGCACGCTGACTATACCCCTGGCCAGAATATACCCGGCGGGGTACATTCTACCCAGTTGCATGTCTGGCCTGCAACACTGGGACTTTGTTTCCCTCTAAAGGTCACATATAAGACTCACCAATAGACTGGAAGTAATCCAAGGCCTGGCCAGCTGCACCATGGTACACAACCTCACCATTGGCAAGCAGCATGAGGGAATCAAAGAGGCGGAAGATGGAAAACCGGGGCTGGTGAATGGAAAAGATGATTGTCTTGCCTCTCTGTGCAAGCCTGAAAAACAATTTAATGAATGAATGAAGACCTTTATTGTACAAACATACCCACTGGGTTAGGTACAAAGGCATAACTTGAATACACATATATATACAACAAGATCGATCTAGCACTAGCACTACAGTCTGTTACATAATTTCGACTTCTCCTCGCTTCTCTCCTCGCTTCTCTGTGATGTTGAAAAGATAAGAACATACAAGTTTAAGGATCGGGGGTTTGTCTAAGTTCATTAAAAATGTGAATTTATCTGTATTACTTAGGTGTGTAAAGTGGGGAAACATCAATGTTATCTGTCTATAAAGTTCAATTCTCGCACAATATATATGATTATTGATTCAAGATGCCCTCTCAAAGTAGTGTCTGCTTCCCTAACCACTAGGCCACTGTTGTCACGAACTAACTTTTTAATGTAGTGAAATTGAATACTACATTCCAAACCCACCTTTGTAGCAGCATCATGACTACGTTTGCCGTGCTTGCATCCAGGCCTGTGGTTGGTTCGTCCAGGAAGAGGACAGGTGGAGCTGTGATCAGTTCCATCCCGATGTTGGTCCGTTTACGCTCTCCGCCGGACACGCCGCGGATCATTTCTGTTCCCACCTACAGCGAGAATTATCAAAATTGCAAATACCGGTATAAAATTTGCATATTGCTTAGGGACTATGCAAATAGTAACGTCTATTCTCATAATTCTGCAGGTTCCGTAAGACCAACGCATAAATAGAAATGATGAATTTGAAGAGATCCACACAAATGCAGCATCTGTAATCTCAGAAGTATGAACACTTCAGGCATCCCAGCATCCAAGACATTCTTCAGAAAGCGTAAACATCTGAACAAGATGACCTCTCAATACCGTGTCTGGTATTCTAGCCAGGTTATTTAAATATGGCAGTCTTAGGGTACCCGACAGAACTACTAGTAGGAGAGCTGACATTCAAATGAAAGATTTAGACTGAATCAGAAAATAGCACCTACATTTTAAAGGTAAGACTGAGTCTCTGGACAACATTTTAGATCAAATCCTTTTACATAAATAGGATCTTGAAGTTTACAATGTACCTTGGTCTCTGCACACTGCGTGAGCCCCAACTCTACCAACACCTGACGGACTCTCTCTTTCTTCTCTTTGTGTTTGATAGATGTGGGTAAACGGAGGGCGGCGGAGAACTCCAAGTTTTCACGCACTGTCAGGGTGCCCATGATGATGTCGTCCTGAAAAAAAGTGGTATATGGTTAATACTGGTAAAAAAACTTGAATGCCGAATGCACACAAAAGCCTCAAAACTGGTAATATTATCATAATAAGTTACTAGTAGTCTGCCATGCTTTTAAAATGACAACTTTCAAACTGACAGTGTTTTGCACATTATTGCAGAAAAGTGTCTTAAAAATTACTGAGTAAGCTTAAAACTGTGGTATAGCTTTGAAGATAAAACGTTATTAGAGTTCAGTGAAATCTTTGAAAGTTTTTAAAAAAATGCTTAAAGTTAGGGTGCAAATCACACACACACAGATTCTCTTCAAAATTATTATAGTAAAACTGTCAATCATTTGAAAATGTAATTATCAAACTCACCTGTACCACATACCCTGTCATACACTTGAAGTTGTTAGGGAGGGGTCCTCCATCAGCAAGGACCAGACCTGACAGGCCTTCAGGCTCTTTTCTTGCAGCCAGAATATCAAGTAACCTGAAACAGGTATTTTTTCCAACATTGACTATTACTAATTAAAACTGTGGATGATTAAATT
Source organism: Branchiostoma floridae x Branchiostoma japonicum (assembly GCA_013266295.2). NCBI lineage: Eukaryota > Metazoa > Chordata > Leptocardii > Amphioxiformes > Branchiostomatidae > Branchiostoma > Branchiostoma floridae x Branchiostoma japonicum. The sequence goes on along the minus strand of CM023837.1, from coordinate 3,662,953 downwards.
ATAATTCATATACATGCATGAACCTTTAGGCCACATCAATTTAATCTGGCTCTTTAGTTCTAAGACTTCATAAATAAAATAAAACTAATGCTGAACAAGAAACATCAAAAGAAAGTCTAGATTCTGTACCCAAGTGGTTCAAACATTTTCAGGGAGTAAATATAGTCAGAGTCAAGTTTAGCCTCTATTTCTATATTGTCCTTTTCCAATTTTTTTCCCAAGAACCAGGAATTTCTGTCATTGTGATTGTGATAATTTAGATCAGGATAATAAATAAACATGATTCTATGGCATTACACCTATCGACAAACCAAATGTCATCACAATCCAGGAATCACAACTACCTCAAACCCTTGTTCACACACATGTGTGGACACAAACTCACTGAAAACATTACCTTCACTTCAAGGAGGTAACAATCAAAGACAGAGATGGTAATTATAAGTCAGTGGATTACACAGTCCATTGTCTAGTGACATGTAGGTAAGCTTGATTGGTGCCAGGAGACTTACGTTGTTTTTCCTCCCCCTGTTGGCCCCATGATGGCATTCATACCTGGTTTAAAGACGCCACTGTAATATAAACAGTTACACAGTAAGTATAAACATCACCAAAAGGTAACTAAGTTCACGAAATGTAAACATAACCTTTTTAACTTGAATTAAAGGTTAAAAAAGGCTAAACATGTCAAATTTCCAAAGTATCGGTGGCTATCATACAATTTATTCATGAATAATGTTAGTTTTATCAGTTTGGTAAATTACTGGTTAACAAAGTTCTTTTTGTCAAGTTTCAAAGGCAGGTGGTGCAGATGGTTTACCGAGATATCAGAGGGTGTAAAAAATGTGTTTCCTATCATATTTACTAGTAGGGTACTTCTAAGTTATGTTGTCAACTCTATATGTTACATTGTAGGTATTGTTTACTCTAAGCAAAGTTGTTTGATAAATGGCATACAGCTTAACTTAATACTCGTACTACTAATTAGTACTTAAGGCTTTAGGCAAGGGTGAACCAAAACCTTCATACAAGATAATGTAAACATTATATCATGACTGTTTATCGGACTTTATCCTAAATATATCCTGACTAAATCGCGCTCCTGGCTGCCAGTCTGCCCGACGGTTGCCGTCATTAACCCCCCAACCTGAAGAGCTTGTGTAAACACAGGCTAACACATACATCATTTATGTATTTTTTAGGTGTGGTGTCCTTCAAGGAACAGTAAAAGGAAGGAGCAAGGAAAAGGAACACAGAACTGAGAGAGATAGAGGCATTAATTAGACACTCCATCATCATCCCCAATGACCCGGACATTGTGCATAACAGCCCTGACATTGAGTACCAGTCTATGTAACCTTGTACCTTGGTCCCTTAAATATTAACATATACAAGCTTTGTTTGTATAATTATGTACCTTGTACCTTGGTCACGTGAAATTTACTACATACTTTTTGGTGTGTATGTGCCTTAATTCCCAAAGGACACAAGACTTGGACCAGCTTATTAGTATGCTGATTTGAACCCCAGGAAGTTATTTTAACAATTCAACATGTTGAACACCCACCAAAAAAAACAAAAACATGGCCACCATGTCACCAAGTTGCCAAATGTACTAAATCAATTTAAAGCTTTCTGTTTTAATTTCAATTGGCAAAATATATTTTGGACATCATCATAGTTAAATCTTTAAACATTAGCATCCCTTGATGAGTCTGTCCTGGGGGGAAAAAGGAATGCAATTCATTGTTTTGCTAGCATGTCATGAGGCATGACATGTGCCTGCTATACATAGTGACCTACATATGCATGATCCATCTTCATTGGCTATATTTATAATCATATGGAAATGTTACATTTTCCTACTTCTAAATCCTACTGTATTCTATTTCTTTATACTATTAAGTTTTATATTAATATTTGTCATACAAAAAAAGTAAACAGATGTTTATGTTTTAGTTTGATCACATTATGTGGGTCAACTGGATTTATAATTAACTTTATAACGTTCTATTTAAAACGTAACTTATTACTGGTAAAACGCAAATTTTCAAGAGTTTCTTACATTAAACAGTAGGCAGGCTAAAGTCTTTAGTAAAGACACCTTTAAAACCACGGAATTATACGGGCCTGTAGACAATTAAAAAAGTATCTGTATGCCAACAATCAAAATAAGATTAGATCAAGATACTTTGTTGCATTTAGGGCCTTAGTTGTCTGAGATTGTTCCCATCCATTAGGGGAATGAAAGTTATTGAAACGATGTGAATTTGCCCATCTGTTACTAATTATCAAGCCAAATTATGGTTTCGTACTTACTTGATATTTTGTAGAATCTGTTTCTTTACGGCCTTGGCACAAGCTCTAGTCTTTACATCGACCCCGTAGCCGACACCGTGACATGTGAGCATCACTCCTCGGTCACGCCTCTTCCCTGAGCCCGAGCGACTCAGCCATGTGGGGCTGGTGCTGGGCGGCACGTCCCCGTTGTTCTCCGGGCCGCCGTTGGTCTCTTTCGGAGTCACTTGCGCCATACTTTCCTTCATTGACAACAGGACTATGCCGTTTTCCTCTGCCATATCGCGTTAATAAATCGTAAGGGTCAACAAAGAAACACTACCTGTCCACCCTTAGAAGTGGAGACCTAAAACAATAGTCTCACCTGTTTCGGACAAAAGCTAACCCAGGATTCGGTGTCAGCTGATTCGGGGAGGACTCATTAGCCAATGAGAGGCAAGTATGCTTTGTATAGTTCGCTCTGATTGGCTTCTGGTTTTATGTAAGTTTGTAGCTTGTGTTACGCAATGCGTGTTATGGAATCTTGCATAACTGTTATAACCTCGTGTTACAACCATGGTCCTATTGAAAATTGCGCAATGAATATCTAAAATATTACACAATCTTACGTAACTTTAACCGTCCAGACAGACCAGAAGAAGAGCAGATGCATCTCACTGCAGATGTAGTAGAAGAGGAAGAGAGAAAAACACGGCAAGAAAGACGCATGAAGAGCCTAGCAAACATGCGTAAAGGAGTCTGCATGAGTGAAACCCTGCATGAGTGATTCCTTCGAGATTGAGTAACCAGTTAGAGTAACCTGATACCTATGCGTGGTTGGCTGGTGTCCGCACGGACAGTCTACTAGTATCATGTCCGGACGGTCAAATAGACTGGGTGCCAGACCCCAGCGTTTAAAATCAAGGAGGTTAAATACAAGTATTGTAATATCCTTGTTTATATATTAGAATGAAGAAAATGCTTCTTTTTACTGATCCCGTCACTGCTCAACCCAACACACCCCGATTTCGGAGTTGGTACCCTTCTTTGCGACAGATTCAGATTAAATCCCGGTGCCAAAACCCTGGGAAGTGGGATTGGGGCGTATAGAGCACTGGCCGAACGGTCACTCAGTATTATGTCGCGGGGGATCTGGCCTGATCCAGACTAGACATTCGACCACAACTGACCACAGCAGAGGTGGTCAGCTGTGTGCGTCCGGACTAGCCTGTGTTTACAAACATGTAACTTTCGCTTGTGTCTACCTCCCCGAGAACTGGTGTGTACCAGACGGAATAGCGGGAGTACTAGTATTTGCTTTTCTAGTAGAACTTTAATATAATGTCTACGGCGGCTCGGCGCTCTCACTACCGAGCCGCCAAGTGAGTACTCTCCAAGCAGAGGTTTGGGTTTGGGGCTTATTTTTGGCGTGTTTTTAGGCTTTTTTATCGGGCTTTCTTTTTTCACTGAAATTTTGTTTCCACTCAACCCAACTGAGTGGAAACAAAATTTCAGTGAAAAAAGAAAGCCCGATAAAAAAGCCTAAAAACACGCCAAAAATAAGCCCAAAACCCAAACCTCTACTACTTGGAGAGTACTAAGTGAGGGCCTGCGGGCGCTTTTCCGTTAGGCGTTATGCGCTATTTTAATTCACCGCTATGTAGCCGGCCCGCTCTAATTCAACGTTAAGCGTTGTCGGTAACGTTATATTTTCGTGAAGCGTTATTGTTCGTTGTAATTCAACGTAGTGCGTTATTTGTCCCCCTAAATTGAGTAATTCTTTGTTAGGCCACAGCAATTAATTTTTATGGATGACATCAGCGCGCATTGATTTTCGCCTGATTTCAGAAAAAAACAAAAACAAGAAATTTTGTTGCAATGCGACGGTGGTCAACATGCCAAATAAGGGCGTTAACTAAAACGTGTATGGGTAACTTTTTAACTTTAATATTGCAAAGTCTTGCCCAAAGCCATTGCAAAATAACCACAACCAAGGATCATTATCAAAACTTTTCAAAACGCCCCTTGGTACAATAAGATAATGACAATGTCAGACATGTAGCTTAATAGTTAAGTGTGATTTGACATGATAATTCTATAGGTCTAAACTTGTTGGGTTTGACAATTATTATTCCCAATATCTCCCCCTGATTAGCAGTGGGATAGTCCAGATAACCTGTGACCCGGAAGTAATTAGCAACATTTCCACTTCGGCGTTCTGAGCGCACTTTGCATTTCAGCGATCTTGATTTGCAACTTTTACTGCAGTTTTACCGCTCCTTATGCAATATGGATCTTCCAAAGCCACCTGAAGGTTCGTAAGAACAGCTTTGTGGTTTTTCTGTCTTTTTATAACTCCTTGGACGATTTTTAGAACCAAGTTTTACGAAGATAATCTGTGGGGAGGGGGGCAACGTGCGGCAACCAACAAAATTATTATCATAAAATTATCTGTTTGGTGTATGTTAGATTCTTTGGCTTATGTACGTTTCGTGCGATATAAACTGGGTATTTTCTTGAAATAGATACCTAATAGCTTTCCAAAAGCTCTGAATCGGCTCAAACTTGCCCTTTTGTCGTAGCAAAGACACTTTTTTTTCAACTCATCGCCAACTGAAGTTGTTATATGTGTTTCCATAGATCCTGAGCTGCGAAACATCATCGACAAACTCGCCAACTTTGTGGCCAGAAATGGACCCGAGTTTGAGAAGATGACCAAACAGAAACAGAAAGACAACCCCAAGTTCAAGTTCCTGTTTGGCGGAGAGTTCTACAACTACTATCAGTACAAGGTCACCACAGAGCAGCAAAGTAAGTAGTGCAAGCGTCTGTTTAAACTCTAATAATGTCTTTGACAAATGACAGTTACATGTATACAACTAGAAACTGTGTAAAAGAAAAGGATTGAGAGTTTCTTTGCTTTGTATACTGTATATTAGTAATTATGTTATTACTAGTATGGTATTTTATATCATACCCGAGCGGCGATACAGTGCTCCCGGCCGGGTGTATAAACCCATGGAGTTTATAACTCCATGATAAACCGGGCTTCCATAGAACGATTCGAACGCGTTTCGCCCCAACTGTGTGCGCCGCTTTCAAAAATGGAATGGATGTTGTACTTGTAGCAGTTTTTTTGTTTAGGGACACCAAATTTTCGCTCATTTTGCCTTGAAAGACGTGTTTTCTAAGGTGGGTATGATATAAATAGCATACAACACGGTGTATTCCGTATTGCCCGAGGTATCGGCCCGACCACAAGTGAAAAGGATTGAGAGTTTCTTTGCTTTGTATACTGTATATTAGTAATTATGTTATTACTAGTATGGTATTGTATAGAATGATAATCATAAAATATAGTGTAAATTAGTGGCATTGATAGCTTGTGGTTAGGCTACTGGACATGGGATGAGATTGGGCTCAGTTCCAGGCATTCCAGAATGTGGGTTACTGTAGCACGTCGGCAGAACGTACTGCGCCTGCGCAAAACCTGGATTTTCGCTCGATTTTTGGTCAACGTTGCATCAGAATTTTGCCTTTTGCAGACCATATCTTTTTCTACACAACATTTGAAAACTACAGACGGGATGTCACCCTTATATATGCGAATTCGACCTTATATGAGACGTTCTGCCGAAGTACTATGCATAATACATTAGGGAAGATCGACAGACAGAATGACAAAAGGTCAGACACAGGAAATGTGGTGAACTTCAGGGAAGGTTGTCAGCACATGGGTAGGAGAAGATGGACAGGCAGAATCACACAAGGTCAAAAAGTGAGACGCAGGAAATGTGGTGAACTTGAGAGTATTTTGACAGCACATGGGGAAGGGAAGATAGGCAGAATCACACAAATTCAAAAGGTCAGACACAGGAAATTTTGTAGGTTGCTAAAACCCAAAATGCTTCCAAAAGTCTGAAATCTCCAATGTCTTGTTTTGTTTTGGTTCAGTCTTGAACCAACAGAAACAGAAGCTGGCCCAGCAGCAGGCCATTATCCAGGAGGCAGTTACCCAGCAGGCCATCCAGTCTGCACCCTGGCAGTCTGCACAGCCTCCACAGATCCCACCACAGGGACCGCCACAGATCCCCCCGCATATACAGGACCAGATCAACCAGTCCAACTCGAACCTCATGAAACAACACCAGGTCCTCATGGCTCAACAACAGGTACTCACTCACTCACTCACTCACTCACTCACTCACTCACTCACTCACTCACTCACTCACTCACTCACTCACTCACTCACTCACACTCACTCACTCACTCACTCACTTTCACTCTCACACTCACTCACTCACTCTCACTTACACTCACTCACTCTCACTCACTCACTCACACTCACTCACTCACTCACTCACTCACTTTCACTCTCACACTCACTCACACTCTCACTTACTCACTCTCACTCACTCACTCACTTACACTCACTCACTCACTCACTCACTTTCACTCACTCACTCACACTCACTCACTCTCACTTACACTCACTCTCACTCACTCACTCACACTCACTCACACTCACTCACTCGCACACTCACTCACTCACACTCACACTCACTCACACTCACTCACTCACTCACTCTCACACTCACTCACTCACTCACTAACTCACTCACTCAGCCACTCACAACAATTAAATCATGAAATCAAAAGTTAAAAAATGTGTCACAACAGAAATTGTGTCAAGGTTACATTGTCATTAAAATATAATACTAGTATCCATGTACAAAATACAATTTGAATATAATCTATAACTCATTTCCTGACAGGAACAAATTGACACAGCCATTCAGCAGGCTCGGGAGGTGTCGATTCAGAACCTGGCCAAACAGGTGGAACTGGACCTGTCCGAGTTTGACAAGGTCGTCCAGCCTATCATTGAACAGTGCACCAAGGATGCTATCTCAGTAAGTCATGTGGAAGCTTATATGTTTGTTTATTCCAATGTAGTACTGTAGTATCTTGTCTTTGATTATACTGCTGCAGGGGTCCTTGACACGGGTGGGCAGCAGTGGGCTAGTCCTCACACCACGTTTCCAAAGTCTCTTAATTCTTTTTTTTTTTAATTTTTCAAAACTACATGTATTCATTCCCTTATTTCTAATAATTTGTCATTTAGTCAGTATTATTTCACATATGTGAAGCATATTGAGCTCAGGTAACTTTATAGAAAGAAATATGCATAGAGTAACAGTTTTTAAAAAATTATGAATTGTATTTTAACAGTTGCCTATTGGTCCCTACATTTCAGGCAGGCAAGGGTTGGATCTTCAATGCGTCCAAGTCTGCGGATCACTGCAAGTGTATATCCCAGTACCTGTTGTGTCGTATCCTGGGGAAAAGTGCCTCATTCGAGCTGAAGCTTCATCTCATCTACCTGATCAACGATGTGTTACATCACTGGTACGAACTTTTAGTGCTCTCACAGTGTTTTCAGTTGGTATTTTGAATTTTTTTGTTTTTCAAGGACGTATCTACAATAAAAGTTGTTTTCTCTTACTTGACAGTGTCAGAAAGCAAGCAGAAGACCTGAAACAGGTAATGTCATGACAGAATTGTGATTATGATATTTTAAAGTGGTTTTGTAGACTGCTGAAACAAGTTGTTTTGAAAATATCATATCTGGCATGGCTGGCATTTATCTGTGCATTATGGTATCTATGGATTCAAAGTTCACTTAAAAGTGCCCCCTAGTGTATTTATGTAGCACTGCAGCATTGTGCACTAGTGGGCTGAAAGAGTATCTATCAGTCAGGCAAAGTATTAAAGTGTTAAACATATGTTTTCTGTCCTTTCTCCTCAAACAGAGCTTGCAGTCTGTAGTCGTCCCAATTTTCAGTTCAGCACAGATTGGTGCAGAAGAAGATAAACAACAGAAACTCACTAAGGTAAGATTTTTAAAAATCCAACATTTCAGTGGTAAAATAACTAAAAGTTGCTTTGCTCATGCTTGTGCTTTTACCTGGTAAGGCCACACCAATTTAATTTGTTGCTTCTCAGATTTAAAAAAAAAATACTTAACTGTGAAAGCGTGATGAAAACAAAGCATGAGGACCAATTTATATTTTAGTGCACCCAGTTTTATGGAGTGAATAAAGTCATATATAATTGTATTTCTCCCTGCTCTCTGCTTTTTTAATTGCTGGCTTAGTATATTTTCATCTTAGAAATGTCTATCATCCAAGAAAATAAATTAGCGTGGCCTAAGTAAGAGATCCATAAACAAACATCTCTATCTCCACAGCTCCTTGCTCTTTGGGAGAAGAACAACTATTTTGAGACATCCATTATTGAGGTAAGGTTTCAACACATTGTCAGAAACACCCTGTAACACTGAGACAAAGATTCAAGACATCAAATATTAGTAAAAGGGAAGTAGAAATATGTCAACAAGATTTTGTGTAATAGTAATGTGTTTCCTTTAAAATTGATATGCCATAAGGTGTTTATGATATTAAGAATCATCATGTTTATTTAGCCAACTTATGTATGATGTGTTTTTTTCAGTTGGTGTCAAGTACTTGTTTCAAGCTACGTTGTAACTCTGTTTTGTGGCATTATCTCTTATTGTTATTTGTTTTGTTTACAGCAACTGAAGAACCCAACAACAGCACTGGCCCAGTTTCATGTAAGTTCTCAAATAGTTGTTTATTAACTACTTAAAGAGGTATTTTGTAGGCTATATTTACAAATGTATGTGGGCTTTTCATAGTAGTAAATGTGCAACAGATTTTGTTTGACGATACAGTTAAAGATTTTGAGATGAGGAAATGCTATAAAATTTTCAAAGTATGAGTAGCATTCGTGTCTCGGCCTAGAGACAAAGAAACTGAAGTTGATATTCAGTTGTTTTTGGTTTCAGACTAATGAGATGCAGCATCATGCAGCTGTAGTGCAACAGGTGCAGACCATCATCCAGCAGCAGTTCCAGCAGCTGCAGAACCAGCACGAGGAGTTTGTGCGCCACCTGACACAGCAGGCAACCATGCCGCCGCATGGACCCGGGCCTGGTATGGGATCGGACCTTGTTTTCTCTCACACCCTCTCTATCTTTCCCTCCCTCCTTTTCTTACATTCCCACTCACTCTTCAGAATAACATACTGTAAGTGTTGAAATATTCACGGTGGCTTTATTTTCACAATTTTCGTAGTGCCTCTACTTCAAAATTATGACACCATGAACAACATTGTGTTTTTGTGCTGCATTATTGTTTCAACTGCAAACTTAAAACTCCTACTACAAAATTAAATCCACGTAAAAATAAATGAATTTACAGTACTTAGCAAAAGATGTTAACAGCAACATTCTGCATGTACAATAGATGGTTTATTGTTTTTCAACATAATGACACAATTTACAGTGTATGTGAAAGAAAATCAATGATTTTCACCTGTAGCTCCAGGTACAACCACAGCAGGTGCAACATCTGGATTCCCCACACCCCATCAGGTGTCAGCTCCCTACACTGAGACCAGCCAGGGACAGATGCCACCACATTCAGGTGTTCATTTCTTTGCTACACTTTTCATTTCATTCTATCTACAAAGGTATTTACTAATGATTTCAATATTAGAAATTCTAGTCTGCCAGCTCTTTTGCTGACCAAACAGGTAATATATAGTAATTGTAACAATACGATATTTTGAAGACACAACTAGAGCAAAATATGTTACTTTGTTTGGTCAACTAAGCTGAAAAAACAACAACAAAGGGGGTTAAGATTTTCAAAACTGATTTTTCTGGAAGCTTCTCAATGGTGCATAAAGAACTACTAGACTAGTATATTATTTTTTCTTGAGCAGGGAATTTCCCAACTTCAGAGGGCCAGATGATGCCTAACCCCCCCACCTACCAGAATGTCCCACACATGGGCCAGCCCTACCACCCTCCTCCACAGCAGTTTGACTACCAACATGGTAGGTATTGTACATTATTGGTACATACTGCTTTCTCTGCTTAATACTCAGCACTGATGAAAAAGGGTGTGCTAGTTAAACACACACTACTACCAGGAGACTAGCACCTTGCTGTAGTGTGTGCTTTCACATCTGTGTGGCCTAAGGGCTATAGAAACAGAGGTGGGCACTGCCCTATACACTGGTGTGGGGAGGATTTTAACTTTAATTCTCATTAATTCTCATCCTCGTTAGTAGACATTACAATGCATAGTCCTCAAAACTTTGACTGCAAAGTTTTAGCATTTATGTATACATTTAACTAGCCAATGTAGTACATTGTACAGTTGCAGTATGTATTAAATGTTCCTCTGTCGTTGCAGGTCAACAGTATCCCCCCAACTTCCCCCCTCCCCGTGCCCCACACATCCAAGACTACAACCATGGACACCCCCTTCCACCCCCTCCAGACTTCAGTAAACCCCCTCCAGGGTTCCCCAACTTCCCACCCCCTATCCCTCCCCCCGGACCAGGGGGTCCAGGTGGCCCTGCGGCCCCCCCTAACATCCCCCCTCCTAACCTGCCTGTGATGAGACATGATGACGCTCACCTCATGCCGTCTGTTCCGTATTATGAACTCCCGGCTGGACTCATGGCACCACTGGTCAAGGTAGATTTCTCTTCTTCCAACAAAACAAGCTCTTTTGACAATCACTTCTACAATGTAGCTGTCCCTAACATGTAAAAATACACCGAAGGCTTGGAAACATTTGATTTTGGTTCATCATCAAAATTTTATTTATTACCATTTATTTGCAATATTTGTTATACCAGGGTAATGGCTTGACCCATAAATGTACAATCATGGCAAATGGGGTGTTATTGTAAAGGGTAATATACACATGTACAAGCTTTCTAGTTCAGTATAATGGAACTGATCAAGCTACAAAGGCGATACCATTAACTTTTTGCCAGGTGCTGGTAGTACATATACATTTTTAACTAAGCAGTCTCGAAAAGCCTTACATGTACTAAACTATAGATTTGATTATTGTCTTCTTTTCCTCTTCCTGGATATATCTCTAGTTGGAAGATACAGAATACAGACCTCTGGATCCAGAAGATATCCGTTTGCCCCCTCCCATGCCGCCAAGTGACCGACTTCTAGCAGCCGTGGAGGCTTTCTACAGCCCACCATCCCATGATAGACCTCGTAACAGGTGAACTTACTGTTAAAATCAGGCTCAGTAAAAACACTTTATTTTCAGAATTTCTCATTTCTTTTCTGTGCTACATGCAGACATGACTTTGCTAAGGCCACACCAATTTAATTTGTTGCTTCTCGGATTTGCCTCTTCATTTTTTTCTGATTTGCCAAAAAAAAAAAAATTCTGGTTCTGAATCAACTCAAAAATGCACATATTTTGCCTCCAACAGCCATTTTCTTATTAATTGTTACAGTTGTTACATCTACCAACGCAGTGGTTTGATTAAAAGTTCAAAATTCATTGTTTAAATTTTAACCCAGTCTTTTGTGTTGACTTCATGGCACCTATTCTACATGTAGTATTTGGGGCTATAATAGGATGGCCAGGCCTGTTTTTATTTTTATTTTTTTTTCGCCCTGTCGCTTCATATTTTTTCTGAAAAAATCCGAGAAGCAACAAATAAAATTGGTGTGGCCTAAAGGCATTTAAAATATTTACGAAAATAGTTTCATCAGGTTGGTAGAACATAGGATATTACGCCAGCTAGATGAGAGACATTACTGGTTGTGAAAAAGAAAATCCTAATATCCGGTATTCAAAATAAGTTGTACCAACTATGTCTACTTACATAATTCTGCAAGGTCATGTATACATTTATGTCATACCCGGGCGGCGATACAGTGCTCCTGGCCGTGTTGTGACCTGTATGACCGGGTGTATAAACCGGGCTTCCATAGAACGATTCGGACGCGTTTCGCCCAAACCGTGTGCGCCGCTTTCGAAAATTCAAATACAGGATTCGGACGTTGGAATTAATGTTGTTGCAGTTTTTTTGTTTAGGGACACCAAGTTTTCGCTCATTTCGCATTGAAAAACGTGTTTTCTAGGGTGTATTCCGCATCGCCCTTGGTCTCGGCCCTCCCGCGAGTAGGATCGCCATCCGGCCTTCGGGCGATGCGACTCGCGGTCGGGCCGATACCTCGGGCAATACGGAATACACCGTGTTGTATTCTCTATGTATATGCCACCCAGAAAAAAATGTGTCTATAGTATATGTAACATCCCCAAGTATAATGCTGCACCAAAGATCTCTCAAACACAATGTTTATGAAAGTAGCAGATTTATGTAACATGGCAAATAAATGTGTATGTATTGAGGATAACGAACAAGAAGGTTGTGTTGGATCATGTATGATAATATACAATCATATACTAGTAGTTCGAACAAGCATCACAATGACTTGAATATACTGTATTTTTTTCTAGTGAGGGTTGGGAACACAATGGACTGTACGAGTTCTTCAAGGCCAAGAGAAGGTATTCACAAATGAAGATGAAAGAAAAAATGCGACCAAGGAGGTAAGAATACTGTGTGTCTTTGCCTACATGTAGGCCAGAGTAATTAAAGCATGCGCAGTTTTGTTCAAAATTGAAAAGTTCTAAATTTCTGTATTATTATTATACTGCACAAGATATTCTGATTATATCTTGTACTTTAAAACTAAAATCTTTCAGGAATCTAAAAATAATATTCTGTTGTAGATCAAGATCAAGGTCTAGAGGAAGAAGGCACCGATCTCGCTCAAGATCCAGAGGAAGATCCTACTCAAGATCTCGCTCAAGATCTCGCTCCAGGTCCAGGGATAGATCGTACTCCAGATCCAGATCTCGAAGGTAACCCTCACATAAAAAAATGTACTGGATCACGGTTTTAAATACAAATGTAGGGTATAGAATTTCCCTTTTGGTTCATACATCATGATGTATACCAGTTTTGTAGATTAAAAGTCGTTGCAACAGTTACCTTTTTTTTGCTTAAATCTGATTGCTGTCGTTTTGTTTTCTCGTACCAGCTACTCCAGGTCCAGATCACGTTCAAGGTCACCAAGTCCTCGCAGAAAGAGGTAAGTTGAGTACAACATGTGATATTAAGCTCAGTTACATGTGGGTTCATGTACATTATATTTATAAGCTCTATGTCAGGCATGTTGTTATGCAACTTGTGAATTGTCTGTACACATAAACACATTACTTGTATATTAGAGGGTTTTGAATTGGGTGTGGTCCTGTAGTTGGAAATCCTGCTTTTGTAGTAGGTTTACCATCCATATTAAGTACAGACACCATTTTCTGAATAACTTGTACTGGTGTTGTCCCGAAAGAGGTTTGCACTCCTTGGGACAGAATGTTGTAAGCCATGGTGCCCTGAACTTATATGTAATAATGCATGCAGGGAAATAAAAAGTGTACGTCAAAATGCGAACGATCAAGACCCTATTTCCAGGACATTTGTTTTAAAGAAGTCTAAATGAAGCCTTGAGGCTTGAAGGATTTGATACACACACAAACGTATAGTCCTTACGTCATCTGGAAATATGCCCTTCCATAGACCTTTTCATAAATCGCATTGCATGCTGGGAGATGCAAGGCACTATGGGTGACTTGGGCTAACAAAATCATTACCATGACAACATAGATTGATGCATACATGATGCATCTCATAAGTGTTGCCATGGTATGTGTTTCCTGCACTTACCCATATTGCCCTATATATGTCTCATGTGTGCCATGGGATCTGTGAAAAGGCCTGTATACCCTTTGGTTAAAACAGCCCTTTGTACTAAAATGGCTAATAGACTTCCCGCTACTCTCAACAGGGCAGGGTCCCACTCCCCACTCCCTTATCAGCGTACCTCCCGCTCAAGATCAAGGTCGCATTCAAGGAGTCCTTCTCCAGCCAGCTTGTAAGACTGTACACTCCTTAATGTCATATGCATGCAATGTACTGTTTTCAGTGGTCATATGCATTGCTTATGTTGAATAGTTGAGACTACAGCACCAATAGGTAGAGCACCAGAAAATGCAGATGCTAAGAATAGTCAAACCTGGCTGTAGTGACCACTCAAGGGACTTTCGGAGAGTGGTCAGAGTAGACAGGTCACCACTATAGATTTTTTTTAATTGCTCACATCAAAAACAACTTGCAATTTTGCAGGCTGAAAACAATTCAGGCTTTGTATTATGAATCATGATTTAGCAGTGCACAGTAATTCAAATGTAAAGTAAGTCAGACTTCAGTCTTATAAGAAATTTATTATAAAACTGTAGGCATCTTAAGGCTGAGAAACTATACATACTGCAAGAAGAGCAACTTGGACATTTGCAAAAAGTTTTTACCGATTTGTAGAAAAAATATCTACAGCATGCAGTTTTGCAGGATGTTATTTGCATCTACATGTATATTGAAAATAACACCTGGGGCCAGGTTGTTGTGTGTGAGACACGAGACTGTTGTGACAACAGGTTGATGGTTTTTTGTGTACCTACAGCTCCATGCCGTTCTATGAATCAGCCACCATGGACACCAAGATAAGCTCCGCCAACAAAGGACACCAACTGCTGACAAAAATGGGTAAATGTTCTGTTTGTTTTCTTCACATAACAGTGAACCACCTTACAGCACAACAAACTGTGTAAGATCAGACTAATAGGTTTGATGCACTCACACCAGGAAGGACCTCTACTCTTTTTTGAAGTGTGGTCTACCAGAGGTTCTTTAATATACTCGAGGTGTGGCTCTCTTCAACTACAGGTCCTTTGGCTATATGTCTCAGTGTTCGAAATACTTTTTTGAACCAGGTAGCACAGTGTGCACCTTTGAGTTCAGCGGTACATATTTTCAGGTTGCGAGGTGCGCTACCTGAGTCAGGGAGAAACTAGTGCACAAGAAAATCAGGTAGCAATTGCTAGTGTGCATTTCGAACACTGTGTCTCATCCAAGATGAAGCTAGGTAATCATTTTCAGTTGAGTGAGGAAATAGGTGCCTGTCCCAACGGCACAACATCGAGACCTGCTAGGGATTCGAACCCTGCACCTTTAGATTCTAAGTCAACAATCCTAACCACAAGGTTCTGTGTTACAGGATGGTCGGGAGCTGGCCTGGGTGCTACAGAACAGGGCATCCAGGAACCCATCCGAGGTGGTGACGTCCGCGACAGGACAGACATGTTCAAAGGGGTGGGGGTGACGGTCAACGACCCCTTTGAGAACTTCCGCAAGAGCAAGAGCCAGTCATTTGTGGAGAGGATGAAGGCCAGAGGGGAAGGAGGGGGGTAAGTCTTGTTACATGTACCTCCAGGTATTGTTTTGGATGTCTTGTCCAGCAGAGGCAGTTACAGGGAGACTGGGTGGATATTTGGCTGATTGACAGGGAGGTTAAGCCTGAAACTGACCCAACATGCGCCGGGTGGGAGTACATTTGTATGTGGGCAGTGCATGGAGGAATTCAGTACTGTGTATAATACCCAATCAAATTATGTCATACAATCATCTCGAGTTCCAATGCATTCATGTAAACCCAAAAAACTTCGAGGGCTGAAATCTCTGATTTCTTATCATCATTGTATCCATAAACTATTATAATAGGTCCATTCTAGCCTAATTCACCATATCAGTCTTCCCAGTAGGTGAATATTGTAAATTTTGTACTTACTTGCTTATTAGTACAAACCCTCATCAATGTCATTATTTTTTATTTTATTCACATAGATTACCGAGCATTCGTGCTTATATAGCCCTCTGCTCAACAAGAAACATACAAAATACAGAGTAAAACAAATACAAAATATACAATGAACATAAAATGAAAGAGGCTGGCGCACATAAACATAAAGTAAATAATGTTAATCTGATGAATTAAATCTTCTAGACTGGGAAATGAACTTGAAAACAATGTCGAAAATACAGCAATTAGTAGAGTAGGGGAGGGAAGGGCTACCGGTAAGAAGTAATGTACATAATGTGTTGTCGTTTGAATTGTGTAGGCCAAGGGGGAATATGTTGTCAAGGTGTAGACCGGATATGGATGAAAACATTAGAGTCCTTGCAGTATTGTAAAGTGAGCAGTGCAACAGATAGTGTTCCCGTGTCTCGTTAGGATAACCACATTTGCACTCAGGACTAGTGATACAGTGGTGCATGAACAGGTGGGAGTTCAGTGGGAGTTCAATGTCATTCTCACTGCAACTGGCATTGCTTACATGATACCCTTTTCTGTTGCAGGACCTGATGTCCTTCCAGATTCTGCTTCTGATGTGCTCCAGATACTATTCCAGTTTAGTTGTTGGTTACATTGTCTATTTCATAGTTCATTACATTGTACTAGTAAGTCATGTTGTAGTTCTTCAAAAGATGTTTTCCCCTAATATACAAGTAGTTGAAGCAAATAAAGACAACCTACAGGGTTCATGTTGAAAACAGTTTCTTCTGAGCTGAACTTTTGTCATTTGTCAAAAATTAAGACACTACCAGATGTAGAGACACATGAAACAATTTAGTACTGTTTAGGTCCTTCATTTATTACACTACATGGAAGCAAATTTGCAGTATTACAGGAACAAGTCATGACCAGGGAATGAAATTAAGAGTCTCATTCCACAATGTGCCAGTTTTACAATTAAAGCATACACAATTGACTCTACAAAATTCTGCAGGCCAGTTTAGTGTACAATGTTACTTCAAATGATAAAGAACATCTCTTTTTCTTCCTGTTACTCCTTGATTCAGTTTTGAACTCTTTCCTCAACTTGTTATGTTTAATATTTCACGTCACCATTTTCTTATTACTCCGCCAGAGTACAATGATGAAGCCCCAAGTTGCCACAATGTTTCCATTGTCAATGTCAATGTTTAATTAAAAGGACTCTAAATAACTCTGTACAGGATCTAAGATAATAAAGAATTGAAATCTTGATGTATCTATGACATAAGGTTAATTCTATGCTCATTAAGGTATTTCACAAAGACAAGAGATTCTGCATGGAATTAAGTATTATTTTTTACCATGTATTTTTTTTTAGTGTGAGCAAAAATGACAAGGAATGTCAATTAACAATGACACTGGGTAATCTACTGTGGTACTAATGCTCTTGAAAAGTCACTACAGGCATCCCTGCATATCACACATATCTGTGGAAAAGAAAGAAGCCAAGGTTTCAGTCAAAACAGTATCAAATACATGAAATAAAAAGGTACAAAACCAATGACAAAAACAAGTCTACAATGATATTCTGGCTAAATTTACTACCAAAGTTTCCTTATAGACTGTTTACATGTCATTCCCCAGATTAGTATTGTTGTTGCTTGTTTTCAAAATTAAAAACGAATGAAACACGGAAGTGTATTTAAAAGCAGGCAATGACCTATACTAGGGGGTAGAGTGTTTTTAAGGTCTAGGTTAAAACCCAGAAGAAATTGTTACCTTAATTTGTGGGTAGGGACAGGAGGGTGTTTTGTCCTGGTGGAAGGTACGCGACGTTGCGAGATCGGGATAACTGTAGGGCGATGTCTTCCGCCGCCTCCAGCCTACGCAGTTCGATCAGACCGTCACCAGCCTGAGCAAACTCCTTCGCCAAAAGCGAAGCAGCTTTGGAGTCGCCTTCCGCAATGATGATGGCAGCAAGCTTCTGTTGCTCAGCCTAAAAAAAAATGTTAAGACTTTTTTTATACTACAGGTACTAAAAGTGAAGTCCTACATTTTTTCTCACAAAACTGAGAAATGTGATATAGTGTACTAGGTTTTCTTCTCTAAATGTAGAGACTCAAATGTTGGCATCTTAGTAGTAGTATCCAGTCCAGTCTTCTAAAAGAAAAACAAAATGTTCAATATGTAGCTTTTTCTGACCTGTACAACTGTACTTGAGTAGCTTATAAGTATCATAAGTGGAATAAGTCACCAAGTAAGCCACCCTGGTTAAAGAAAACAGAACTAGATAAATGAGTGCCAAGAGTAAGTTCCTTCTTTCTTTAAAAAAAAAATCTAATTTTTCCATGTTAAAAGCCCACCTGCCAGAAAGAAGAATATGAAATTATTTAAATTTTCACATCGGTTAGATATCCATGCAGGTACATGTAGAACACTGATAAGGATAGTGGTTGCTATCTGACATGTCTGACTCTGAATGTAATTTATCCAGTTGCTTGAAATATAAAAATTGCATTAAACTTTTTTTGACTACTTCCTTCCATCACAATTTGGATCCATCCTTCCCAAACCGTGGGTGTAAGAGAACAACACATGATACCCGGTAACAGGTAACAGGTACATGTACGTCAGCAAATCTGCCAGTCCACAATTGACAGGGCACCCTGTGCAGGGGAGTCCACCAAATTATGTCTTTCAAGTAAAAATAGCTGCAGAAAATTTGCATTTCTCAAATCAAGCACCTCCCCACCCCCAAAAAATGCCAGGACTTTGTAACCTGAAATGATATTTTGTTACTGTCGTAACTGCTGACAAGTGTTAGATGATGCAATTAGATTTCAAAGATGTAATTGGGCAATTGTATGGCAGCCATAATGATTTTTTTGGTGAAGTGTTCACCGCACATTTCTTCAATTTGTAAGCATTTTCCCCCCAAAATGAAACAATTCGGGGGGGGGGGGGGGGGGGGGACTCTTTTCAAGGTGGTAAAAAGATGTATGCCAGGATGCCTGTCTAGCAGAAATGCTGAGAGGTACACTAGTATACTGATATGTCACAAACCTTTTCAACTACAAATCTAGCCTTCTCTGCGTCCTGTTGGGCAACCTGCTTCTGCTCAACAGCCAGGGAGAACTTTTGGCCAAACGTCAAATGGGTCTAATATGACGAGAGGAAAACGTGAAATATTACACCTACAGCGTGAGTACGGACACAACCTTACCTTTTCTACGACAAACCGCGCCTTTTCGGCCTCCTGCTGCGCCACCTGTTTCTGTTCAACTGCGGAGGTAAACTCTCGGCCAAAGGTCAGATGGGTCTGATGGCAAAACACTCCGTTAGCATACAAAAATGTACAATGCAGGGCATAGCAATATTACTTGTTTTTTATATATATGTACAAGACTTGAGTACATTTGTACTTCAAATCTAGAAACAGAAAAGCATAAATTTATCAATCCGTTTCATTGTTTCCTACCTTCCCTTCTCTGACGGTGGAGTGACGCCCACCGAGCCTCTTCGGCTAATCTGTCTAAATGTGTGCCAAAAACACACTGCGGATTTGGTGTGCCAATGGGCCAACATCTGCACATTTGCCACCAAGAACCGTTAAATTTTTATTTCTAATTTTTTAATTTTTCATTGTTCTTGAATAGCAATAAAGTCAGCACCCTACATAGCATTGTACATGGCAATATATGACATTAATAACAAATTATCTTTACAAAGTACAAACATTTTGAAAGCTGGGTTACACATCAAAAATTTCATTTCAAGATACCATCACAAAATTTCTTGTACAGTAGTAATCATCTCACGAACATTAATTGAGTGTCAACATTTTTGTGGTGTTCTTTAACAACTTACAAGTGAAATGTCGTCCAGGATAAGTCCAAACTGTGCTGCCCTCTCCATGAGGTCCTCTGATACTTTCTGGGACACCAACTCTCGCTGGGTGATCAACTCACTGGCATCAAACTGGGCCTGGAAAACAAAGGGAAATGTACATCACCATATAAAATGTAGCTTGTTATATATCAGTGCAATAGCCCAGTGAGTAGTGTGACTAGTGTCATACCAAAGACTTCAAAACATGTACATAATGTTTTCTCTGCTTAGCTCTCAGGACTGTGACAAAGAGTTTGGAAGTTGAACACTGGACTACATGTAGCTCCCTGCTGTAGTGCTTGCACAACTGTGTGGCCTAAGGGCTATGGAAACAGATGGGCAGTTGGGCACCGCCCTATACACTGAGAGGTGTGGGAAAGATTTTTACTTTTATTAGTTTTAACTACCTAATAATAAAAGAAGCATGTACAGAGGCATGGAAGCTCGACATGGAATGGGACGTCCAATAGAGCATGGTAAACTCTGGTGTTCATCTCCCTGCAGGTAATGAGAAAATGGCTACTGATCAGCCATCCCTAATTGCAATCTGCAGGGGCATTACTGTAAATTGTGAAATATTTGTGATGATGACTATTCTGAGCAATCAGGTTACCTGAAGAAGGACAGATCAAGATAAAGAACAACTACTGAACTAGTAAAACATTGGGAGAGTCCAATCCTTGTGTTGGAAAATATTGTTTTTCTAGAAGACTCTGCAGCGTGCAAAATACTAGGTTGCCCAGTTGTGTTGCACAACTATATTTTGCTTGGTGCAACCTATTTCTACACCCAGGTAGCCCAGTGCACTACCTACATGTAAATGTTGTGGTAAGGATGCCCCTTTCTTCCATTAGGAATACATGTACTTCCACTGTTTATTGAGAAGTTTCCTGAATCCATGGAAGAGCTCAGTTCAAGTAAGGGGAAACAACTCTTTGTCAGAAATGTATAAATGCACATTGCAATCTAACAAAGTTAACCATAACCAGTAGAAGAGTTTAAATTACAGGCAACCTAGCTTTCATCCTAGGTTGCCACTGGGCAACCTGGCTCAAAAAAGTACTTTGTGCACTTCTCTGGTATTGTTGTTGTACTTACGACTACAGCCTTCAGGACTTCATTAGTGATGGAAGGTAGCACTCTCTCGTCGTAGTCTGTACCCAGGCTCATGTACAACTTGGGCAGGGACGCTGCCACGGGGCGGAACAGGATTCGCAGGGTGATGTTCACATTCTGGAGATCTGTAGAAAACAAAACAGTCCACATGTTCTGAATAAGCAAGAAAGGTAATGGTTATAAGAGTGTTTGGTCCAGAATTCATAATCAAAAGGCCGATGGTTTCAATGCCAACAGGCCCCAATGTTATGCGCTTGGGGCCTGCTTCTCCTTTCAAGTCATTTCACTCTTAATGAGTCAGGCTTGTCTTAATCCTGATATTTCTGACTTGAAGAAGGGAGACGCTGGTCCAGTATTATTCCTGTAACCTGCATTACGTGGCCTTCAGGTCTTGTCAAATGGTGATTTATGATCCTGAGGAAAGAGCAATCAAGAATAGCGGTAAAATACCTTACTAGTAATTGCACATAATCATTTTGTTGTATTCCTTCGGAATGGTATTTTGTTCATTAAATGTACTAACAGCAAACTTGAGACTAGCCTGGTAACCAGACCGCCGTGAGCTCAGCGCTATCTCTTCGCCGCTGAGAGCGTTTGGGGCCGCCAACCAGGCCTCAATTACCGCGCTTCTGGGGGGGGGGGGGGTAAATTTCTACGCTCACAATAGAAGACTGAGCATAATACAGGAAGTCAGCGGATACAGGAAACCAGCTGGAGATAGGTCCGTGGCGTAACTCGCCTGCGCCGGGGCCGAAAAATTACCGCCAAGCCGACCAAAGGTTTGGTACCCAGGCTAACTTGAGACATACAAATGTCGTACCCTTGCTTCCTGTGATGACAGGGACGTTGCGAGGTCTGGCCCTGCAGTCGAAGATGATCGGTCTCTGTACCCAGGGGATGAGGAAGTGTGTCCCCTCTCCGCTCACAGTTTCCTTCACTCCAGCAAAACGGTCAAAGATGACCGCCCGGTGACCAGCATCAACTGTATAATGTAACACAGTGCTTAGGATATTGCAATCGAGTCTTGGAAATGGTATTTTAAATGGATAAATTATGTAAATTTTTGGATAACACATCAAAAAGGACATCTATGCCAGTCATAAAATCTGATTATTTTGCACTGAATTCTTTAAATTTCTCTCAAAACACTGCCCAGGCACATATAAAAATTTGTTTAACCTTGACTGTTGCACAAATTATGGAGGTACATGCAACAGTGATGTGGTATGATGCAAGGAAAACCATGCCCCCCTCCCCAGACAAAAAATGTTCACATAATGGTCATTGTAACGACTAGAACGGTTATCTACGTGTGTAAAAGGTGTAGAGATTGTGAAAGTAGTGTGTTCTCACCGTTGTACAATGCCGTGTTGACCACTCCGCCGACAACAGCGATACCAAAGCCGATCCGACCGATCGTGTTGAATAATCTCGAAGCTGCGGCAGACATGTCGG
Organism: Branchiostoma floridae x Branchiostoma japonicum; assembly: GCA_013266295.2. NCBI lineage: Eukaryota > Metazoa > Chordata > Leptocardii > Amphioxiformes > Branchiostomatidae > Branchiostoma > Branchiostoma floridae x Branchiostoma japonicum. The sequence goes on along the minus strand of CM023837.1, from coordinate 3,640,626 downwards.
TATGGTGTGCGCTCTGACCTCTCTGCAATTTCTCCCGACTTTAGTCCCTTTTCACACTTCTGACAACCACGGCAGCGTTGCAATAACACCTCAAGAAGTCACTGAAGTGCCACACGCCAAAAAATGTGCCCCAAATTCCACTTATTATGCACTTTTGTCCACACAAGTCTCCTTCACATGCGACACACGAGGTAAATGACCTTTCACGCTGCAAAGTATCCTGGGATAGCACTTGGGATAGAGGAAAACTAGCTTCTGATTCGGGAGAACAAAATACGGCATCGTGATTATCTCCAAGCAGATGTAGGGTGACGTATGACGTTGTATATTGTTCATAAGCATTGTTTTGTGGCATTCTGTGCGCCTTTCCTGGTGGTCCGCGTTTTTATCTTCATAAGAGGCGGAAATATAACAATACGGACTAAATAGACGCTCGACCCCTCACCAGACCTCTACAAAAGTCAAGTCTGGTAAGAATAAAGCAATTACTAAAATGCACATGTATAATGTATGTTGACGTTAAAGAATTGTTTTAACCCAGGGTACTTAGCTACCAATGATTGGAAACTTGAAAGCTTCTAGAGACATCGAAAGGGGTCTTACTACATTTTTGTACCTGACTGAAACATCTACGTTACGTGCAGACCATAAAACTAATACATTCCGCAATTAAACCGTAATCGGTTTAATTGCGCAACGATATCACTTATAATACGTATACACTGTAAGTCTAAGTTCTTTGTGTTTCCAATTTAACCCCTAAAACTGACTATGATATGCACTTCTATATTTCTGTTGCTTCTTTTATATACAGTTTCAAAACAAGAATTCTACTTTCATTAAGCTATATAAGTTGTATCTAACAAGTTTTACAACTAATTAGATATATATCCCCAAACTTCAACTCTGTTCAACTTCAATTCTATTATAAGCTGGTCATAAACTGCCAATTTCCTGTCAAAATTTTACCCTTCCCATGATTAGGCGGATGTTGTTGCTTTTTTTACTGGTCTACTTATTACATTTCCACAACTTTTTGCATGCAATCTTCAAATCCCTCCCAACAAACGCATAAACAAACGGGTTAAGAACATTGTTCAAATAAACAACGTTGTACAGGTTCATTAAAGTTTTAAACAAGGTTCTAGGCTGTTCATCGTACGGCACAAAATAGGCAAATATTGTAATTACCCCGTGCGGTAGCCAGGTCAGAAAAAATATCAGAGTTACCAACATGAATATCTTAGCCATGCGGTTCCCTTGTCTCTTCCATTTTGCCTGTATTCTTGATTCTGCTGTACTCCTTGTTCCTCGACTATTGGTCCCTTGTTCGTCGTTTAAAGTACTACTTTCCCTGGACGCTAGTTCAATTTTACTGGAATAAATGTTGGTATCGGACCTTCTTTCATATTTGCTTGCGGATGTAGGTTTGTGCCTGGTGTCTGGTGACTTCGGTGATGAGTCCTGTGATGACAAGGCTTGGATTGGCTGATCACCCGAACCGCTGGCCAATCCGCGATCGTCTTGATTTGAACTGTCAACTGTCGAGGTTTCGTAGCCAGACGTTGAAGGGGTATCTGATCTGTATCTGTAGCGTCCTTCCTCTGGCACGGCGAGCTCGGACATAGAGACAGCGGCAAGCGACTGGGCGTTGTCACAGAGTTTGTTCCCCCTCTTTTTTCTTCTAGAGATTCGGAGAAGGTTTCCAAGCCGACTTTTATCCCACATAGTTTGTGAAGAAGAAGATGCGGTTATTTTGATGACAGGTCGTTTTTTAGCTCTGCCGACGATGCTACGAAAGGTCAGCACGTATAATACAGTAATCACCAAAGAGGCCGCTAAGGTGACGCCTATCAACAAATAAGAGTACGTAGAAATGACGGCATCATTCCCATCCTGGAAACTACAAACATAAACATTGGATCCAATATCAGCTCTATGTGCTAGTTGATACACCGTTAGAAGGGGGCAACAGACCAGGGCAGAAGCCACAGCTCCTACCGACACCACTACTTTAGATCTAGGAATGGTAGTAGCAAAAGCGACAGGCCTATGCACTGCTAAGTAGCGCTCGACGGCAATGCTAAGCAGCAGCACCACAGAATACACTGACAGAGTGTGAGTTAGGAACGGAGTTAAGCGGCAGAGAAAGTCGCTTGGATAGGCGTACTGCAGCGCCGATGCGGTGATGTCCAAAGGGATGAGTAAAGCACAGGTCAGCAAGTCCACGGCAGCTAGAGCCAGGATATAGACGCTTGCTGACGTTTTCTTCTTCTGAACGTAAACTACCGCAACAGCGATGTTTCCAACAGTCCCGACGCACGCGAATATAGGCAGAAATATGAGAGAAGGCAGGTAGATCTGTGATTGTTGCTGGTTGAACCACGAGGCGGGGTCTTGGCACACGACACAGTCGGCTGTGCTGTTGGATTGCTCGTCGGATGTCGTGTTTTCAGAAGACATTCTCTTACGGTAAAGTTGTTACGTATTGAAGATTCGAGTATTTCTTGGTTTTGACATTCAAATGAATAAAATTATGATTGGCTGGTTTGTTGAAGAAGTAGACTAGGTCTTTGTTTGGATTTGTCCAATGTTAACTTCCTGCTCCTTCAATGGCTTTTACAAACTTCAACTAATCCCAAGACACTGAACTTAAAGATAGATCGATCAGCCTTAACAATGGCTAATACTAGGTCGTGACAGAGGTGATTGGAGTCAGTCAAAGGAGTGGTACTTCTTCCTGGAGTGAATTTACCTTGAAATGATGACGAACAATCTCCACTTCAACAAGCCGCTTTCAAAGATACGTGTGCAGGAAGGTTGTTGATACTGGAGCTATCACTGCAGTACTGAAGATTACTAGCAAGCCGGTCCCTACACAGACACACTGTTCAATGTTAGCTGCTCCCTCCTAGATAGTTGAAAGCCGGTGTCGCAACGGTGGTTCTTAGTTAGGCTCACACGCGGTCACAGACGTCGGACGACCGTTACGTTTGAAATTCAGGAAGGCTATGACAGAACCGACAGAAATGATCTATACAGCTGGAAGTTGTACGACACAACCACGAATATAACAAGACGGATGTTACCGGGCCGTCACACAGAATGATTTATATACCTACTTCAGGGAGGGGGTTGCTAAGAGTCAAGAACCAGGAATTTTCCATGACTATCAGGATAAAAGGAAATCTGCGACATTTACCTGACCACATAAGCATGCTAATGGTCTTTTTATGCCCCTAATTGGCAAGAAAATAAGAATATGCCCTCTTCTGTATTACGATGATTATCATTATGTTTGTTTCTTAATGATCGTTCTTAAGGGCACTGGCATTTGCACATCTGCTAGGTATTTGCTTTAGCTGTATACTAAACGTTATATAGCGCATCAATGGGCCACTTGGTAAACAGACGTAAGGGGCCTTTAATGTGTAGATGAAAAATAAAATACTTATCCGAAATTTGCCCAAAAATGTATATCCCGGAAGAAAGAAAATTACATTAATGTGCTGTTGATGCCACAGTTACGTAACCAAGTGCTAGGAGAATTTTGAGACCATCTGACGACATGAAAGTCTTTGCAAATGTTTTTTTAGTGACTATAGACCATATTTCTGCTCCAAAATCAGACACCGCTCATGACTCAGCAAAAGCGAAGGAAATGCTTGATTTAGCTGGAAATATGCTCTTTAAACATCAAATTATAAGTAGTTTTACGTTATTACGAACAGAACATAATGCTACATGTAATAATGATCGAGTCTTATAATTACAAGGAAGCATTTTCAGCAAAAACTGAGCACTCGCCTTTTACTGGTGTCAGGTCTCAAGATGCACTATGGCACCTTTGACAAGTTTGAATCACAAATACTCCAACGTATCACACAAGAAACCGAGGACAAAATCTAGCGGAAAAGTAGATATTGAAATTGACCAGTAATCTTCTGGAAATATCTTGTTGTTGTACATGTTTGGTATGTGCTTCTTGTCGTGCTGTAGTTGAATTTTTGTATATTCACCACTTGCCTAGACTGATCGACATGATCTGAAATTGTAAGTGTGGCAGTGACAAAAACAATTTATTATGCTTTGTGTTGTAAATGTAGTCATTTCAGCCGTTTTCAGAAGTTGGGGGGGTATTGAAACAGTATATATACATGTAAGTGCCTGATCACATTCGTCTCGTCGTATGATCCACGTACGATAAAAAAAATGAGAGCGTTGATCTTGAGATAGTCGTGAATTTGTCGTCCAAAAGTCAGCTGTCTTTATAGAAGAGGATGTCTTACATCGATGTGGGCTGTTGGTTCTGTCATACATGTGGCCTATTTGCAAATTCTACATCAAAATCGCACGACGGCCTTGTACGAATCAATGGGACCAAGCCGCCTTAAGATAAATTCAGATGACATTAGGTACTGCTATTTTTGCTCGTCGAGTCGGGACTGGATAATTTGCGCACCTGCTGCCACCCGGTCCCCGGGCGCCGCACGCCCCCTCACACGCGCCCGCCGGCAGCTGCATCCGCCCGCCGAAGACGTCAGAAGGAAGAGCCGGCGGCGGCAGTGGCGAGTAGCAGAGCCAGTCGAATGTGTATTTTGCCGCAGGCCTATGCACGTGCGTTTTTATAATACACGTTGGTCCTTCCATATAGACCATGGGCCACCTGTCTACTAAATGAAAACCTCTGGAAAACCAAATTGGATTTCTATCACATATGACTTATACTGATTGAATACTAGTATGATCCATAATGTAAGGCTAAGAGTGTGGATTGAAAGACATCGGGGCACACACACACACCTTACCAAATACAGTTCTTTAACCGTTCTCAAAATCTGTCCAGCTGTTTGAGTAACTGTTACCTTCGTACACTTCTTTATGAAATGAATTCGAAATATGTTTGAACTATTTCTGACGGTTTTGGTCGGCCAATAGTCGAGCAATCGTCGCTGCTTCAGTGCAATCGTGTTCCCAAATTGACGGGTTATTGTTTTGTTTCGACGATTTAGGTAACAGTCGAAAATATTCAAATTCGGAAAACGTCCAACGAATTCAAACTTCCCACTGGTTTCAGAGATATGATGGACATTCAAAAGATCAGTGTTTCTTCTTAGATTTTAAACAACTCGTTAGATCAAATTACTTTGAAGGCAAAAGAGGTTGTTTTCAAAAGGAAAGAAACGTTTGATATGTCCTTGATGAAAAATGAAAGCCACGACCTTACGTCAGTTAGCAGATGTTGCTGAAGCCTTTTTGTTATTAAAGTTGCTTTTTAATCCTTACGATAAGTGGGGGTCATGACGTGAGCTCGATTGATGTGATTTGATCAAAAGCATCTACGAGCGATGTGGTATAGAAATAACTAGTTATTAGCATAGGTCACTGGTAACTGCAGAAGTAGACATCTTCGATTCGTGTAAGGTGAGTGAAAATAAATTATATGTGTTATTCATACTTATCACGATTACGTGTCGTTTCGGCAAAAGAAGACGACAAAATCCCATAAGAAATATCTCTCATGCTCAAGATGGTGAATCTGCCATTGCAGTTGATATTTTCAGCTGAGTGAGTTTTTCCAAGATTATTATACTACAATTTTCATTCGTAGTACTGATATATTGTACAACCACTGGTAGAAATATTCACCACTGCAGAGTAGTTTCAAACTTGAAAAACATCCCCTCGAGCTTTGTCTGTGATTCATGTCTCGATGTCAGCGTTATGTCTCAGAGCATCTCGGTGTAAGACAGGGTTAACAAGGTTAGATTTCTAAAAGGTAAGGTAGGTGTAATGTGGGCGTGCAATCTAGATCTGTCTTCTACTCAAGTCTGTTAATGAAGTATAGTGAATTGGATTATAGAAAATGAATGCAAAGAAGCAATTTGAATGACGGATCTTTTCGTTTTCCACTAGAGTCATGGTAGAGGTTTGAAAACTTCGTTTAATTATGCGATAGATGAATGAGGTTGATACCATGGCACCGTTATATATGCATTTAATTTAAAGAAAGGATAAAACTATGTAAAATTTGCATAGTTGCACAACTTGAATATCTCATTCCAAAACGATACTCGTATATATGTTCAGTTACCGTCAGATTGCCTATTATTTATCAAAATATGAGCCGGCTATACTGGTACCCTCTGATTATCATTTCAAAACATTATTAATTATCAACAGGATAGCTATATATGCATATTCAACTTTCTTCATATGTTGAGACTGTCATTCTACTATATGCATGTATATACTTATGAAAAAGAGCACGTCACTCAGGCATTAAAGAAGTGTGGTTACCCCGATTGGGTCATCAGGAAGGCCAGTACACCCAAACCCTTACCGGTAGACAGCACCACAAAGACTCAGGCCTCTTCTTCAAAACCCAGTAGAGGACTAGTAGTCTTACCATATTCCAAGGGCACCTCAGAGGCCCTTCGGAGGATCTTCAAGTACGGCTTTAATTAATAAGACCTGCTTCAGACCCACTCGCACACTTAAGAATATCCTGGTAGCACCGAAAGACAAAACTCCATAGGAAAACAGGTGTGGAGTAGTGTACCACATCAAGTGCCAAGGTCAAACCAGGAAGGGTCCGTGCAAAGAGACATACATAGGTGAGACAGAACGTGCATTAAAAACAAGATTCTTGGAACACCAACGCCCTAGTTCTGTAAATTCAGAAGTCTCGCAACATATCCATATTGAATCGCCGGGGCACTCAGTACCTTTAGAAGGGGTTAAAATACTTGATTCTGAATCGGACTTCTTTGCAAGAGGAGTGAAGGAGGCGGTCTACATTTCTACGTAATGCCTTAGCTAAGTCGACGACGCATTAAATGTTTTTAAATTGTGGAGATTTGAAATCAAGACCGTCACTGACTGTGAAAAATAAGGCTTAAATGAAATTTTAAAACTTATCCTGCAATTCGGTATACCATACATGTAAATTTTATATCTGTCATGTACAATGTTAACGTATTAATACTAGTCCTTTTCTTTTATCATGAATTGTACGTCTGTAATAGAATCAGCAATTCAGCCATGTGGCTGCCAGTGATTTTAAATTTGAATAAAAACCATTCATTCATTCATTCATTCATTCATTCATTCATTCATTCATTCATTCATTCATTCATTCATTCATTCATTCATTCATTCATTCATTCATTCATTCATTCATTCATTCATTCATTCATTCATTCATTCATTCATTCATTCATTCATTCATTCATTCATTCATTCATTCATTCATTCATTCATTCATTACATAAGAGCTCACAGACCTACCCTGAACAGAGACGGGGGGAGACACAAGTTATCTGGTACGTATGACCCGCTACTACGGTCACGTGTCTCTGACGTCACGTTTCAAGAGTAGACACGTCCATTCCGTAAACAAGGTTGATGGAGTCAACCGAAAATTTGGGGTAAGTCCCAATGTTCTTTGTAGTGTTGGCAGTTAAAGTTTAGTTTCCATTTCATACATATGAACAAGGTAGCCTTGACGGAAATTAGTCAATACATCCGTTGCTGAAAAATAGACTGCTAAGGATTTAATAGATGACGTACTATCCTGAATTTTCTAATAGATTTTCAGAAAATATGACGTTGGTGCACAATAATCAACTTATCTAAAAATATGCATATTTCAAGCGCACTGACTGGGAAGAGAACACAGCCCTTAAAAGGCTGGCATGAGAATGTACAAATCAACGTTCACTTTCTTTCTGTCTGTCAGTGCCAACTTTTGCCAACATGTTAAATCTGAGTGTATAAAACAGGCTGTAACCAGTAACAATATCGTTAAGCTGAGACATAAATCATCACAAAACCACATCCGAATATGAATGTTCATTGCATAATGTAAAATTCCCCTTTCAGCCAACTATACACCACTGTCAATAGAGTTGTACGCAAGTCTACGTGTGACTATTTGTGCAACCAGACGATACTATGGTCAGTCTTCCGGAGACATGGATTTTAACAAAGACACCGACATCACATAAGTCACTGGCGTCGCAAGGATTTTTTTCCAAGGAAAGAAAAAATCCAGTCAACCCCTATCAACCATACTTTAATAAACCGAGAAATTAAAATGCTCCATCCACGGATGTTAGGAGAGAACGAGGGCGAAGTGCAATTTCTTGGAGATGTCAATTGCCGCCTCTGACGCAGAGTGGATATGCGCATGAATGATACTCCCAAGCTAATCACATTGTCCGTTTATCGTGTAGCTTATAATTCAATGATGGTAGGCTAATGAAAATTGACAGCTATATCTATAGCTATACGTCGTAGGTGGAATTGATTTAACGACAGCCTTAATATAGGAAAAGGACGAAGACCCTGTACGTTAGACTAATTTTTGCCATAGCTTCTGGAAAGGTTGCTGCAAGAAGACCTTCCACGATAAAGCTTATTTCACGAAACCTCGCCTTTCAGCTGGAAACTGAGAAAAAAGGTATTGATATTTTTCTGTATTACAAAGTTTCGTATGTTCGAAATGAAATACCGTAAAACAGGACGTTATAAGAAATTGTTTTTCATTCATTTTCATCGCATGAATCTGGTTTAATACCATTGTTTTATCTTCTAGTTGGAAGAGGCCTGTTTTCATGACTGAATTGTTTTAATTTACAATATAAGATTAGTTTTGATCTAGGAGAGAGATTCATCGTACTATTAGTTTGTAATTCATTTGGCTTGGTGACAAAAAATGAAGAAAACAATAAGCAGTTTAATTCATGATGCAAGGGACGCGCCGTTTATTGAGAAGAGAATGACTTGTAAGAACATGTTAGACTACCTTTTAAGAGAAATCTTTCCTCATCTTTCCCTTGAAATCTTGACTTTGATCACAAGCACGATAGATTAGTACGACTTAATGAATGATCTGGGTGTTGGACGCTAGCGACACCCCCTCCTTGGTTTTGACATCGCTAGCATTTTTAAATCTAAAACTACAAATTTACTAACATTTTCCTGGCAAACATCTGTGCTCCAAATGAGTTTCATTCGTAATATTATGTTTCATTTTGCATCTAGCTTACAAAGACGACGTTGTTGAAACAAATCAGCGATTAAGTACGTTGTATCTATCAGTAAATGGTGTTTTAAATTGCCTTCAATTCTACTAAAAGTGCCCGTCCACTTTACGAATTCTTGTCAGTATAATCCTTCCCGTTTATCCCTTTGATTAAAACCCTCACTCCCGACCAGCAGTTCAAAGGGATCTGGATTATATCTATTCCTCTTAACCCTTCAGCGCGGATTATGACGATAACGCCCATCATCTATCTATTGGCTACAAATAAACTGTAGTCGCCGTACTGATCACATTTGACTACCTACTCACTGTAGTCGAGTCCAGAGCAAGACTGAGAGGACAACTCCCGTGTGAGGAGCTTCAGTGATCGAGTCTTCGCCATCGCAGATATACCGTGCTGCATCACACTGTTCAAGGTACGAATCTAGACTCTTTTTAAACTACTATTTTCATGTGATCTCAAAGAAGCAACACAGTGCAAGCAGTCAGTACTGTTTGTTAGTTGTTGTTTTTTCTGTGTCTTTGGTTCAACTGTATATTAGTCATTTGGTGACAGACGGTTTTGTCCGAGCTCATATATCTCACCCAGGTTTCATTTTGTTTATGTAAACCATAATTTAGCCTTGGCTTGATGAATTTTAGTTACAAATGATAGTCAGTATTGTAAAGGTCCACAGGATAGTTACATGTAGAAGAAGGATATCAAGAAAAAGATTTGCCACAGGGCAATTCGTTCTTCAAATGGAGGGATCGAGGAGCCAGGGCCTAGGGGCAAAGACGAACTTTGAATAAAATGCTACCATAATTATTCATACCTTTCATATCAAGGACTAAAATGATATGCTCGTCTGGTCAACTTAGTCGACTATTGTTCAATTCGGCACAGTCAGATTGATTTAAATCTACCTATAACCTAATAGGAACAGCCATTGAAAGATTCTCCGAAGCCACGGACACGGTCTAAACGTTATTATGCAGAAGAGAGATCACCAGCTATTAGAATAAGTGATTTTTTAGGCTCGTCGTAGTAGGCATCCTTCCATCTCGAAAAATGATGGTAGCACTCTATGTCTGGTGTTGTGGCTCGACATATCAATAAAATCCATGACTTTGTAGTTGCCACCAGTTGCACGTTGAATTATTCTATACCTTGTACATCTGCTACATCTCCGTAGACCAAGAATGTAGAAGTTGCTGTTAAGGAAAACGAAGATTTTTCATGCCCATAACCTTTTTTGTGTGTGTTAAGTCCGTTGTTCGATTGACTTTGGCCATGGTTTGATTACTAGAGCTACAGTGGTCGTGTCAGTACTGAAATTTGCTTCTTGGGACGGCCAAAAACTTGGCCCTGCCGTCCCAATGAGCCGAACTTCATGACATGACATGAAAATACATTTCAGTTGAAAATGAAATTTTTCTTCCGAAAATGCGTAAATTATAACATTCATTTTTACGGTACAATGTTTTGAGTTCTAATTGTACTAATTTCAACTTGCACTGGAGAAAAAAAAACTTACTCATATTGACTACCATTGACTGCCTTAGATGCCATTTTATCCCTTGTGATTTTATGTTTTGCCACAGATTGTAAACTGTGCACCAATGCTTTCATGGGCCATGGCTGCCATTGTACAGCGTCGATAATAATAAACCATCCATTCATTCAACCCAGGTTGACACCAATAGCCTTGAGCATAATAAGACAACTGAATCATATACAGGCTCTATGCTTATTTCGATGAGCTTCATAACTGTGTTATGGCATAATTCTAGCTGGCATAAATCATATTTAATAGCCTAACAAAATTTTGCAACGGCTTCAAATCATAGTGCTTAAGGCATATCATAGTAGCATATGCTATATTGAAGTCAAAACGTTTTGAGCTATGTATCAAGGATGCAATCATACATAAAAGAAATTATCATCAAACAATGAAGTCTCTTTTTCGTTACCGATTATAATCCATTTTCTTTCTACCTTTCGAGTGTTCATTTCTTTCATTTCTTATGATCAGTATCTACACCCTTTTTGTGCTTTAGCCTGTCTTGTTCTGTCCTTTCTGTCATTTCAATCACTCTACTGACCTGATATGAACCATGCGCATTGTGTAACGACTGTTGCAGGTGACACCATGGGCATATTCGCACTTCTGGTGCTCACATTGGTAGTGTCACAGTCACAAGCGACACCTAGCGTTTCAGACTGGAAGAGAAGTCTGTTCCAACTCGTCTCTCCTGAAGAAAGTGATGGATCCGACGAAGTTCCCAGTCACCAAAGATTCACGCTACTACCGGAGAGCGGCGAATACGAAGAGCAGCGAGTCGACAGGAAGAGCCGTGCGGCAGCAGCCTCCCTGTTCCGGCCGCCAAACCGCTTCGGACGCTCGCCGGCCATGTGGTTGGATTCCCCCAACAGATTCGGCCGGTCGGCACGCTTTTCGGTACCCTTCGACATTCCGCGGAGATTCGGAAGGGGTTATTCGTTAGATTCCGACGTTCCGAGGCGTTTCGGCAGAGCAGGCAACGAAGAAGAAGAAGCATCGAAGAAAAATTGGTCGATGTTGAGCTTCCAGCGGCCTTTCCGTTTTGGAAGGGCCAGCGCCACTACCCGTGGGTAAGACTACCACATCTTAGACACTAAACTCTTAGTCTACAAGAACCATTTTTGGCAACAAAGATATATTGTTGAAAGATGTTGCCTAGTTAACCATTGTTTTGGTTACTTAAGAAAATGGTCAGCATTATATGTTGTCAAATTCTGCAGCAGGATTTTACTGTAATCTCCGATATACAGAAGAGACAATGGGTAGCTTAGACAATGCATATAGTTCTACCTTCGAAGGCTACAGAATTCTGTACGGCTCATACACACAGCAATTATAGCTGCAGAGCTTTGCTATGATAACTGTCTCAGAGATAAAGGAAAGGAGACAAGAATAGTAAAAACCAGGAAGGTGAAAAACTGTTAAAAGTTTATAAACACATTGTATTTTGGAAACATATGCTGGTAAATAAATTGTACCTGACATTACCTACATGGTCACTGTTTTTATTTTGGCGGAAATTACTGTTATCTCCGTGAGGGAATGTATTGGTTTCAGTGTGCCTCTGTGTGTGTTTGCTTGCTTGTGTTTCACTGCCGAATGATAATCTGTGCCCCAACACCTTCATCTAGCTCCTGAAATGGACAAAGAAAAAACAAACAAACAATATAACCATCCAGTCTTAAATGCTTAGCACATGAACTGGAATTGAAACGGAAGTCTTATTCAATTATTCAACTTCTATACTTTCGTTATGAACCGTTACAGCCAAATAAAAATATTAGCCCTCCCAAAAAGGGCACGAAAAAGCTATCACTTGCCTGTGCAGTCTGGACCATCACACAGAAGGGACAGAAGAAAGTCAGCAAACAGTCGTTTAAGAAGGTCCCCTACAATTCAGCGGGCAAAGGACAAAAGAAAGATGTGTTATCATACATAATGTTAATTGAGGTAGGTATGATCCTGCGGAATTACTAATGAATTTATAAACCACACACACACACGCTGATGCCAACACTTATACTAATACTAACACTAACAATATTATAATACTAACACTAGCACACATTACTAACCTCTATAGAGTAGATATGTCGAGCTTCCTCCCTTGTCCTGGCTACAATGAAGACAGTGGGGATAACGAACAGAGAGAGGAACCCGCACATGCAGCAGCTGCCTAGACCAACCTAAACAGGAACGCAAAATTAAAACAGGTCTCACGAAAACTACTACATATTGATAGGTACTGTCTGAATATTTTGTAAGCATTATATTCTTATATTTTGATTTGTTAAGTGTGTACATGAGTATCATATTCTAATTGATCACAATTTGAAGCTACAGTTAATAAAAAGTCGCACTTTTTAATGATGATCTTTATTTGCATATTCTTGCCCACACAGTATACGATTACTGAACGAAGACTAAAGGTAAATGTTTTGTAGGAGATTAAAAAGTGCAGATTGCATTACTAGAAAACAAGTCGTGTGTGAAAAACGCTAGGGATGGACCGAATCCTTGCATCAGCTTGGAGTAGAGCCTTTACCTTTTCAGCGTTCTGTCCGGCCAAGACACACGGAAGGAAGTACCCGATGATACAGATGCCACAGTTATCAAAACACCCCAAAAGGCCATGTTTGAAGTCCGCCATCTTGTTTTTTCTCGACTAATGTAAACATGAACGTAGTCTAAGTATTTGCTGACTTGATGTTTTGCTGTACTTGAAATATAGGTTGAAACAATTATTCTACTTTTTTGGTCTTCCTCTCTCTTAACTTGCATTGTAGAAAATCAATCCACATGTCTGAACATTCTTGCAGAATTGTTTAAAAGAAATGTTAACAAAATCAATCGTCATTTTAGGCAATGATAATTAAGAGTTTTTCCTTGCCAAGCAAAAACTACAGGTTCAAGTGCAAATACACACATATCTAAATCAATTCTTTATGCTATGGCCTGACCTAAATGTCTAACATGACACGAAATGGTTTATACGTCAGAAATTACATGTCCTTGTTGATGTTTAGTCATGCTGACACTAGTAAGTATAGCATAGTCTTGGGACACAACTGGGGCTAAAAGCGTAGTGAAACTTAAACAATATGGAGATGACAACAAGTTGTGTCCCTGCCCTTTGTATGGCCGTGGCACTAACCTGATGTATGTTAGTTTCTTCTGTTCACCACCAGCAACTCACGTTCAAGAGTGAACGAGGACGTATGGAAGTCTTGTGACTTGACGAAGAGGTCAATGTACGACCCAAGTAAACAAAAGAGAGGTCAGAGCAGCGGGCGTGTCTAATATCAATTCAAAGCCTCAGTATTACTTCTCCGGACGCTTTATTTTCCACCAGTCTAATTATATATATATAAATGTTATTTTCTATCAGTTTGCATCTGCAACGACACAGAAATATCTGAAAGCGGTTGCAGAACAAGAACTTGTGAAATGGGAAGTGATGTTAGGAATGGAGAAGTTAGCATTTTTTTGCTGTTTAACCCAATCGGCACATGACTGGTGACGTGTTTATGAATTATTAACGTCTGGGCAAGGTCGCTGGTGAACTCACTAAGCTCACATAATTGGAAGGTATAAACGTTCTATTTGTTAATTTTTTCTAATCACCTGATCTTTTTAATGATTCAGAAAATATACCCAGTGGCTTTCGCTGCATGTATCTTTGAAACCAAACGATAAGATATGATTGTACTATGTTGAGAAAACAGCCTCTTCTATTTATGGCCAATATAAACTGTTGACTGTGGATGATATGTTTGTAAGAGCACACCTTACCTACAAGACAAAATAACCCTATTAAAATTTTTAACTCCTTACACTGAGCCCCCGGTTACGGCGTGCACGACACAGTGCAGAGGTATTCTCAACACTGGCCGTGATTGGGTAAAAATTTGTTAGAAAGTTGTTCAAGAATGTATTCCAGAGTGCTGTTTATGTGTACTGGTGAGACTGTGCAGCATTTGCTGAATGTAGTACCTGAGACAGGATTATCCTGTACTGCAGCACCCAAAATGGCGAGTGTTGAGTGATTACCCGCGTAGTTGACATTAAAAAAAAAGCTCCTGCCACACATTCAGAACCTTCCCGCAAATACCAGCCGACCAAGGTTGATTTTCATCTTCATCTCTATATGGTTGCATAGCTATGATATGATAATGTATAACACTGCATTAGATTTAGGTCAAACACAGGTTGTCCGTTGTCAAGTGGTTTATTCAGCATATCCAGGTTATCACCAATACGATCAGTAAACATCACACAAAGGCCCTTAAAAGTTTCAATTATTTAGGGATCTTGTATAGCATGGTCTTACTTCAGGCTAGACCATTTCGATGAGGCGCTATAGAACCTCCTTGCTGTAACAAGCTTGAAGGACTGACATTCTGAACAGAAGGAAACCTTGAAGTCACCAATTATCGCTGCCAAAATGTCATTAGCTTTTAGTAAGATAATCCGTCGTCACGTTAAGTTGTTGAAGCCAAATAACAAAACGTATACGCTTTGCATTGTAAATGTCATGATTTTGAAGATTAAAGACAAATGTGCTTTGGCATTACGCTATCAGATTTCTTGATTACCAGTAGAATTCTACGTAAGCGGTAAAAAACAACAACAACACAATTCTTGACTTTGCAAACTAGAAAAACAAGATACCACAATTTTTCAACGCTAGTTGCACACATTCACAGTAACAAGCAAAGCTGAAGTGAAGGTCAGGTGCAGAGGTCACCATTGACTCTATGTGGCCCGGATGTAGTCCACTACTCTCTCGCAATGGATTGTGGGCTGCCTTCGGTCAATTCCAGTTCCTAAATAATAAATGCATGATTAAAGACAAATGAACTTGATAATGTCGGTATCTTTTACCTTTAAGTTAGTACTTTGACTTCAAATTTCTGACTTTACAAGTTGGTGTGATAGATGTACATGTGTTAAACAAACAAACAAACAAACAAACAAAAAACAAACAAACAAACAAACAAACAGACAAGCAAACAAACCTGTGCCGTCTGGACGACCACACAGAAGGGGCAGATCAAGGTCATCAGTAGGTCACCACAGAGAGAACCCTGGGAAGGTTTGAGAAAGAGAATAGGTTAAATATGCATACAGTACACAAAGTAAATGTTTTATCAAGACTAGCGGATTTCTAGCAAATTTTACTAAACAGCCCTAAAAAAGAAGAAATGCGCTGCAATGTAGCTACGTATTTTTCTGCTCGTGAACTGATACGTATTGAAGGAGCCATCTTTGTGAAATGTACAAACATGAAGATAACATGAAATATTGCATAAGACAAGTGAAGTCCTGGATTGCGCGTTCAGGATATGCATTTAACAAGTCTCTGTTACGATGGAAGGCCCTGAGTGGGCTCTTATTTTAATCTGTTTAAGCTAATACCTCCTACTCCCACCCCCACCCCCATCATAGACTCTGATCCCTACAAACTGAACAAAGCATCTTTTCATAAAACCAGACTTACGTCTATGCCCCTTAACCCACGTGTCTCCTCTCTAGTCTTCGCCACCACATACCAGCCGACACAGCCCAGCATGGACATGAGCCCGCAGTACAGGCATGATCCCATGCCAGCCTGAAAATAAGTAAAATCCGGTTAGGGCTCCTTTCCACTGGAAGGAGACCGTTAAGCAACAAAAACAGGATTTTTATGATCTGAGGACACACAAGAAACACTGTGACACTTCTTTATCAAATAAATTCGTTGGAAGTACTTTTTGGTCGCTCAATCGTGGCTGCCTCAGTGGAAATGGAGTATTCCAGGACTGTTTGCAGGACGGTTACATCCAAAACATTATTACCAAAAACAACAACAACAAAAAAATCGGGAAACACACAAAAACACACACAAATAACAAAGCAAACTGACAAAAAAATAACTGCGTTACGATATTCATACATTGCTTCTTGATTAACTATTAGTCCTGTATACATAAAAATGTCTATTTGCTGCAAGGAACAATATGTTTGCCTAGTCCCCTAATCGTTACTTATTGATTTGAGCAAATATGTGCTTTGCCAACTCGGCATATCAAGCCACACCTATCATAAATAATTGTAAGAGAATTTGTCACCATACTTTACATATAAAAGCTTGACGAGAAACGTTTTGGTGACATTACAATTTCAATACCATGGTATAATCGCTTCAATGTTTCAATGTTGTACCAAGGAAAAATAGAAACGATCACATAACTGACCGTTCAACAAGCTTGGACACGTCATTTTTCTTCAGTTAAAAATCTTCAGTAAACGCAAGTAAGGTAAATTGGTTGGTTCCTTCTTTACACGAATACGTGGGGGAAAATCTCTAAATCACTTGTGGCAGGTGTTTTTCACATTTGCGAATATTCTACGTAACGGAACATTTAACCGTATAATACATGAGAATACGACGGGAAACGTTGAAAAATTGCTTAGCAAACCATGCGCCTCTGGAACATATGTAAAACACAGCATGAAGGAAAACGACTTAACCGACCTTCTCTGCATTTCGTCCGGCTGTTACGCATGGCAGAAAGTACGAAATGATGCAGACTCCAAAGTTATTGAAGCAGCCACAAATTCCGTAGGTCCAGTCACCCATTTTCACCTTCTAGCTTTTTCCTTCCGTCTTCTCCAATTGAGGAACTTCCACGCAACTGACGCGTCATTTGTTGGGGTCAACCAAAAGGCCGTTGGTTGCTATTGAAACAACCAAACATAAAACGATTTGTTGCTATTGAAATAGTGAGTACGTGAAAGATAGCGCAAAACCCTCAAACCTCACGCCAACAAGTAACTAGATGGCGAGATAAAAATTGAATAAGACAAAAGCCTCCGTGGGCGTAGATATGTTAATAAGT
Source organism: Branchiostoma floridae x Branchiostoma japonicum (assembly GCA_013266295.2). NCBI lineage: Eukaryota > Metazoa > Chordata > Leptocardii > Amphioxiformes > Branchiostomatidae > Branchiostoma > Branchiostoma floridae x Branchiostoma japonicum. The sequence goes on along the minus strand of CM023837.1, from coordinate 3,623,152 downwards.
GATGAATGTGGAGGAGTAAGTGACAACAGGATATTGGGCGTGTCATATCGATAGATGAAATACCTAGATTAAATTTGTAACAAACACCAAGTCACGCACTTGCACGTAACTTAGCTCAACAGTAGTGTCATAGTTACGAATAATAAGTGATGAATGTGGAGGAGTAAGTGACTACAGGATATTGGGCGTGTCATATCGATAAATAAAAGACCTAGATTAAATTTGTTATAAACACCAAGTCACGCACTTTTGTAACTTAGCTCAACAGTAGTGTCATAGTTACACATTAACTTGGCATTCATTAGACATTTTCTCTTTGTGTAAGTATAATATCAATCTTTAAAAAATTATCGGGATAGTCTCAGGAAAGTATAATTTAGCAAAATGTAGGATGCGTAGGCATGGCGACCACTAATAATGACTGTGCAGGCCATGAAAAATAATTTGAGAATGTAGGAGAGACATGGCTTGTAGTGGGTTCCGGGTCTGCCAGTGCCAGGGTCTAGTATTTGAGAGAAAGTATCTGTAAGACAGGCGGCATCTATGATATAGTAGCGGGTCTGTGTCTTGACATCTTCACTTGCCCCCAAAAGGAGTACTCATCCAAGATTGGAACACCCTTATTACACATGTACAACTATACGTGTATACCGTGGCAAAATATCTGGCAGTACTTACTGGACAAATGCTGTATGGGTCGATCTTTATACAACGCTGATTTGGTCATCGGGTTCTTTGACCTTTGGGGTCATCAGGTTTTATGACCTTTAACCTTTACTCACTTGACGCGGCGGGAAACTTGAAGGGGTGAGTCTACCGTTTTTGTCTCTGTGTACGTGTGGTATTAAATGTTTTGTTTTCTATAAATCTACCGTTATAAATGCCAGTGTACGAAATACTTTTTGAGCCAGGTTGCCCAGTGGCAACCTAGGATAAAAGCTTGGTTGCCCATCAAAATTCCAGGTTGCCCCAAACTTAAACTCTTCTACATTTATGATTAACTTGAATGCAATGTTAGAATGCAATGTGCATTTATACATTTCTGACACTGAGTTGTTTCCCCTTACCTGAAGGGATGAGCTCTTTCATGGGAACTTCTCAATAAATAGCTCCCAAAGGAAGAAAGGGGCATCCTCACCACAAAATTTAGGTAGTGCACTGAGCTCCCTGGATGTAGAAATAGGTTGCACCCAGCAAAATATGGTTGCACAGTGCCACTGGGCAACCTAGTATTTCGCACGCTGATTACCAAACATTGTTGATGAAGGTGTGAGCGATTAGATCACTGTTCTCCAGTGGTCACAAAATACTTCACGATTTTCCCAACTGAACCGTAGTGAGAGTTGGGGGAGGGGGGCAGTTCGAACCCTTTTCTATCTTGGACACTTCTTAGTACTTGTTTTTATGCTACCTATAGCTTTACTATGCTAGCATAGACTGCCGAACTGCCGATGTTGCAAGAGACTCACAATATTGGGTATTCAATTTTTCAAAGGTGAGTATTAGCTGCGGTCAACGGCTTATGTTGAGATTGTATTTAAATGATACAAAATATCTATTTGTATACATCCCATCCCGCAACTGTCGGACGGGCCGGCCGCTAGGAGCGCGATTTAGTCAGTGCAATACTGAAGCCCCACCTAGCGAGAATATCGGGTGCATTGTACTAATGAGCAAGGACTAGGATAGTTGCAGTACTGCCAAAAATCGATAGAGGTCTCATTTTACATGTACATATTTTCAACTCATCTTTGCTATGTTACCTACCACCTCGTTCCGCAACTTTAAAACATAGCGTGGTTTCTGGGCTTCTTGCTGTGATTTATTCTTTGCTTTGTTCCTTTTTATTTGCCATCTATGGTACTAACTGTTGTAAGATTGCACTGTGATGCGCTGTAAACATTACAAACTTACCATTTTCACGCCCGGGTAACTTGACGGATTTGACTCTTACCATTTCCGTTTGCACATTCTACGTGCACATCTCCATGCATTGACGCAACTAGCCGCTCCTAATGGGCCAATTGATGTATGCTCAACGCAGAGAGCCATTAAGCCGAGAAGCATTTAGTCTCCGTGATAAACCCTCGTGTCATGGCACTAGAGGAAACGTATGCCTCTTCCACTGCCATCAAAAATGCGACTTGAGATGAGACTTGATGCCTATCACACCGTTCTTGTCGAGACGTTCCTAGCGGTTTTGCAACATCACTTATCACGGACTTACCAAGAAAGTGCTGTGAATCACGAGTTGTGAATCACGGGCTTACCTCAGTCTATCTCTGGGGAACGTGTGTTTTTCCTGCATGTTAAAGGAATGGTCATATTTACAACGGTAAGATGTTGTATTGAGCAGGTCTCAAACCTGATTTAGAAAGGCATTTGTCAATGTTAGCTTTTAAGATAGTAGCGCCCACGGTGTGTAAATGCTATTCATTGATCAAAGTCCATCTTTATAAGGTGAAAGAGGCGAATGGACCAGGTGTGGATATGCGCGCTGGCATCCAGTGTGAAAAAATTAAACATAAACATTAAATGTTACTTGAAATCTCCATGATATTATGTTGCGCACACATGCCTGTGACACTATTGTGCATTTGTGCTGCATCTTTCTCAGGTAGACTGCGTAAGGAGTACAATTTAGCAGTCTTCAAGCGTCGACTGTCAAGGAAGAACAACAGGCTTTCCCGTCTTAGATATATGACTTCTTGCCTTAAGCCTCGTAATCCTTACAGTGTGGCTTGGTAGGTTGTCTAGGGACATCACTACATGAAATCCGATATTTAATAATGCATTAAAGCATCCGTAAAGGTTCCTTATTTGCACTCGAGTGCAAATAAGGAACCTTTACGGACGCTTTAATGCATTATTAAATATCGGATTTCATGTAGTGCATGTAGTACGCAAGACAAATATGGCTGCCTACAGTAACAAAAGAGGAAAAAAACTGAAGTAATGTACACATTTAACATTTTCTAACTGCCCGTAACTGACGTTTTTAACACTCATTATTATTTGCTTTTGATTTTGATGTAGCCAACCCTTTTAATATTTCATAATGAACCAGGATGCAATGGGAAATTAAAGCTTTCATTCAGCGTTTGTCTAAATTAGCATCTTTCTCTGCAAATAGTCCCAAATTTTTCAAGTTTTGATCAATAGAAATAAAATATCCACTGTATATAAAACGACCAAGTGAAGAAAATTCACCCCCTATCCCCAGGAACTATATGGACACATTTGATCTCCATCGGGTACTCGAGAAGTGTGTTCTGTTATCGGAAGATCTTCAGTGGGTCCATACTGTAGATAACGCATGCGCGATGGCAGCGTAGGTCAGCAATGTCAAAGGTACTAAATGGGATCACATGGCCTCTGCGATGCACATAGTATTAAGAACATTACTGAGCCCAGTGTTAAAATGGAAGGGACACTAAAAAATATGTCAACCACATCCTGTTCCTGTTGGATGATTTATTAGGTTCTTAGGCCCAATTAGAACGCTTTTTAGGTGCTACAGCAAAGGGACCCCAGTCTCCTCCCTATTGCAAACGCTGAGGGTAAGCTGACTCCTTAGTCATACAGGCTGCGTTATTTACGATCCTCCCCTGTTGTCAACCATTAAAGAACATGTGATTGCTTCTATGTTTTGCTGTCTAAATGCAGTATATTTATCAATAAACGTAGTAGCCAGACACACTAAGGTGAAATTCTGTGCCAATGAAACATATTTTTCATGTAAAATATTTCTAGACGTTTACAGCTACCTTTCATATGTTGCGATTTCGAATTGAAGTGTTCTGGATATATGCACTTGTCAAGGAAAACATCTGGGATTCGGAGACACCGGCAATTGATTTTCGTTCTTTAAACCAAAAGAAATGTTAATCTGTCGAGGTTTACATATGCTAAAATATATGTTTTAAAATGATATCTCTTATTCCTAACTCAAAGAGCCGCGTCCCGGCACGATTTTTATACACAGCATGTTACGCTCAACATGGTCAAGAGGAGGACGTAGTTACATCGGCATTGATAGCTGCATGATGCGGCGTCTCTGCTGGAGGCTAAAAGCATAAAAAGGTGAATCACAGCTTTTCACTGCGGGATGGAAGCCATGGGGGTTGTGATTCACACAGGCATAGCGAGTTGTGGCTTTCTTCTTCCTCCCCCAGTACAAATTATCGGTGATTAATAAAGAAAAATAGGTCAACTTGACAAAGCAGTCAGGTTTCCACGCTGTGTCTGTATGTGTCTCTCTCTCTGCATTGTTGTCTCTCAGCCTTACTCACAAACTCCCTTGTCTCACCCTGACACTGTCATTGTCTCGCTTTCACAATATGTCTCTCTCTATGTCACCCTAACACTATGTGTCTCTTTGTCTCGCTCTCATTCTCATGCTATGTCCTTGTTTCACCCTCACACTAAGTGTGTCTCAGTCTCACACTGTGTCTCATTCTCTTGCACTCTGTTCGTCTCATTCGCTCTCCGTCTTCCTTTCCCCCTACATATCAGGAAAAAAATGTACACGACCATACAAACTTTTACTTTCTTATACACTGATTTATGAAACAGCAATGGTGGAAGTGATACAAACGGCCCAGAGACCTACATTTGTAGTACATATGACAAAGGCCGCCTGGCTTCAGCAAACGAGAATAACACAATATATTATTGAACACACACACGCGTATGAAAGATGCTCTGTACAATGTGTACCCTTTCCTTCCTACCCTTTGAAGTACATTTTACATATATACACTCAGCTCCAGCAAAGGCATGAAGAGCTCTAGGTCAGAAATTACTTCGTAAGATAAATGTGCGCCTTAGAAGGATCACACAGTTGTCCTTATCATTGGTACTTACATGGGTATGGCATGAACATATCCCGAGGTTGTTCTTATAGCTACCACTCAATCTTTGTCACAAGAAATAGAAGCTCTACAGCAAAAACCTTGTCAATGGTGAACATCTATATTTCTTCTACTTCGTTTTTTTTTTACAATGCGCCAGCGCTACAAAAGTGCTGAAGCAGAGAGGTGAAGCAACATACATACACTGCTTCCGGGCTACAATATTTAGTGTTTTCAGAAGAAATGCTAGCTGTCATTTCTTTCAATGCCTTTATTTTTTGTCCATCGGACGCCCTAACATTGTTGACATTGTAAGGCATCCTGTACACCGATATTCCCATGACCAGCAATATAGAACTGGCGTGTCTAAAAACCTGTTTTTTTATTGATCCAAGTCCTCTTAATCCTCCGTGCATGAAACGCAAACAGGAAGCTTTTCATACAGAGCCGAGTATAGAGCCAACTTTGGAATGAAAGACACGTCCGTATCCTCATCCTTTCCAAAAGGGCATGCATTTACTAAGTCCTGTGGGACCCATCCGGGCAGAAAGGGATTTGATAACAGCTACAATGCAGTTCAAGTGATATAGCAGACGTTAGACTGGATCAGAAAATGTCCAAATGGCAGCCTATGCGGCCCGATGTCTGATCCCTTTGTGAAATTACTCCGTAACCAACGTGGCAATCTTAATGTAACGAAAAGCCCACCGAGAGATTTGTTTCGCTGCTCAGCCAGGCATCGGATTTGTCTTGATATGAAAGTTCCGGCTGCGTACTCTAGGATTGCAGCAATAATCCCTGGCGACATGCTATGCACAAATTTGGTAAGGCCATGGAAATATACGTGACAGCTTATTGCTTTTTACCGCATTGGATCAGACGAATATTTACCGTATCATGGAACAAGCAAGATAAAAGTCTTCATAATTTCGAATTAACATCCTTCACGTAGTACGGTTGTATAACACATTGACATGTTTACAGCCTAGCCATATCAGTGAAAAACATACAGTGACTTGAATAATTGAATCTGAGCTGAGTAATACAAATCAATATGAATTACAAAGTATGTCATTTTGTAATGATGATCATTTTCAAACTTCTCATGTAGTAGTTGTTTAAACTTTTGAACTTTTTCTGACTCTGAGTTAACTTGAACTGCGTTACTATATAAACATTTGGACAAGCAACGAAGTACAGGTCGAACACAACGAGCAAACTAGTTCACGCAACAATGTTCAAGATATGTATCATATAAATCTTGACAACACTCCTTATAAAACAAAAATACAGCTTGAAGTTGCTTTACCTTACTTGACAAAGTACCAGGCTAGCCCTAGGCGCTAGTAATCTAAGCATAAATGTTCATTTTGCATCGTGAGTATTGATATTTTTAGAGTCCAAAGGATCAGTTTTACCAATTAAAGCTGAAATATCTCGTTGGCCATCTTTTGGTACGCTCATCTGTTGTAGCAGTGGTTTTTCATTGTATTACAGCTTGTCTACCAAAGCATATCCGAGGATTTCACTACGTATATTATCGGTTTACCGGCAGAATATACATGCTGAAGTTTTGTGCATTTTACGTACTATTAGTTCAAGCTACTGCCGTTATTAATAAAACCCCTTTGTAGAGTTGTGAATAGAGATACGTGACAGGTTTTCCTAAAACACGGTATCATAATTACAATCTACAGACAGCTACAGTTTTAGCTGCTACAATAACGAAGGTATACAGCTGTGATGAACTGTAAAATGGTACATTTGACAACAAATTGGCAGTACTTTGGCGGTCATACAGAGAGCACATTATAGTTCTGATATACACTTCTTACAATTTGCAGCACCTGCATTGTTTTACATATTACCCAATGGCGGTTACTGTATTTTTTTTTCAGTCTGGAGTTACTTATAGTCTATACCACACTCCTTGAGTTGCAGGAGCAATCATTATAGTAGGAACGGGCCAAATAGGTTGAATAATATGCCAAAGGAGTTAGCTGGCCATTGAGTGACACAATGTGTTCTTGCCTGATTTGGTTTACTTGATTATTTTCTTCCTTTTGAGCGAACTGTGTTCACAAGATTTCAAACAAACCACTCCAAGGCTGTACATAGTGATTTATAGCATAACTGACCTTAGCTGCTCAGATAGTTTACAAGCTTTGGTTCTTAACGACTCCCTACTGACTCCTGGGTTGCCTGTGTGTAACTCTATGACCGGCTAACTCCTCTAGCGAATTCTTCAGCCTATTTAGCCAATAATCTAAACGAACTCGAGCAACCCAGGAAGTCCGGTACAGACTACGTTACTTATGTATTGACTTCAGTTGTCTTATTACTACCAGTAGTAGTGCAATGTCGAAAGCTTGTTGATGGACCTAAAGATGTTCCAATAATCTACCTCGTTAACGTCTTCTGTATACCACATCTGGGAAATCTCTTTCTTGTCCTTTCATATATACACACTCATGAAAAAGATGGTGTCAGAAAGTGGGATTGGGATTGCACAAAGGGATATTACATACATACTTCCACATGAAAATCACCGGAGGATTTCTACACACTGTTGCCGACGTGAGTCCATATCTTCCTTTTGCCGTTGCTCGATGTCGAGTCGTTCGGAATGTGTTTGATCTCAATTCTTTCTACTTCTTCCAAAACGATCTTGTCGTTCTTCTGAAAGAAAAAAAGATACATTAAGCACTTTGGTGCATAGCCATTTTCAGTATATCTTACCAACAATACTTTAATTGTTCAAACTAGTTTTCCGTATAACTAGGAGATAGGAAATAAAGCAATCAAAAACATCTGAACAAGGAAGCTAGAATTGTGAAGAGATGTTTTGTCTTTTTGTTGGCTAAAATCTAATAGGGGATGTCAGAAATGGTAAACTTACGGGTTTAGGTCGTTTTAGTTTCCCCTCACCCCGTAGTAGCCACCAGATGATCTCTATGAGGACGATGACGATGGAAATGCCGACTCCCAGAGCTAGTACATAGAACACCCCTGCCACACTGTTCAGCCCCAACTCGCTGGCCTTACTCTTCTGAGAAGAGGACTCGGCAGGGCAGTTTGCGTTCTCTGTCGGCCACCACTTCCCCTTTAGCTCGTCCATCTTACCAGACTCCTGCATTTTCAGTATGCTAGACAACAACAAGAGAAAGGAACCGTACTGAGATAGGAAACAAAAGTAGATTATTTTGCTTCAATGAAGACTTTGCGAATGCCTGAAGCCGACATAAAATGTTATGCTTGTAGCGTTTAGAAAATATTTGTCACAATAGTAACGGGGTACGTGGATTGGTGTAACCATCATCAGCAGGAGCTGTTCGCTATTTTGATAACAAATCCCTTCGTCTTGTAATATGAAGTTGAGGGCATGTTTCATAATCACATGATCATGTTTCCTGATACTACTTTAGGCCCCACTTTGCCGTGGGTTGGTGTAGTGTATATATTCGGTAATACTTTGCGGCTAATGAAGATTAAATCAAGTAGTTGGGATATGATTTACCTGATAGATAACTGATCTCTTAAGCTCATGCCTTCTTGTAGCGCAATCCCGTACCCTTTCATATTGAATGGTCTTCCTATGGTGGTATAGTCACAGTTAGTCAGCTTCAGATAGTCCAAGGAAGGGTTTTCCCAAATAAAGGCATAGTCCTCCGATAAGACCTTAGCATACCCATCTTCAACTGTGTTTGCGAATGTGTTGGAGTTGTTCATGAAATCCCACATCCGTTCGTACACGCCTATCTTAGAGGTCTTGAAGAATGTGTATAGACTACTGTCCTCTACTGTCCCGTAGGGCATGGATGTTTGGGCAGCGAGGTCATCGACTGATCGGACCGGGGTGTCCATCCGTGTCACCGTGAGGAAAGCCGCGAGGTTAGCGGTGTAGGTGGAGATCATTATGAGGGTGAAGAACCACCAGAAACCGCTCAACATGCGGCCTGACGATGCACGGGGGTTAGATTCACCACCTAATAAACAAAAGTGTGTATATTTAGATGGTAAGAGGTATAGATTCCGTAGCTATTTTAAGGCCGTGGTTTGTGCCTTTGGCATGGAATTAAAAGGCGGAGTCTATCCCTCTCCTTCCATCAGCTTTTAACTCCCAAACCAAAGTCAGGTACCCATTTACACTATATTAGAGGAATTTAAGTGCTCTTTCGTAGGACAAGACGCCTAGCCCGAGTGCCAGAAATCGAACTCGACACCTCTCGATCCCGTTTCCACTTAAAAAAAACTCGGCTATCTGCATCACAAAAATATTATATAAACCATAGATAACCGTCATTAATTCTAAACCATATCCCATCATCAAAAAACCTATACCGCTTCAGATGAAGTATAAAGATACTGCTGTACGATTTCCTATATTTTCCACAGAAATTACATTAAATCTATGTTATAACGTCAGTGTGGAATATAAGGCGTCTAATCGTCTGCAAGAATAATCTTTGAAAATGCATTAGCCAGTTAACTTTATTGATAATCAAATAGACAATCAACTTAAATCACTGTATTAATTCACAAAAATTTATTGCAGGCATCTTACAAATATTATCAAAATTTACAGTAATTGATATTAGGCAAGTACGACTAATTTACGATTTTATAATTATACATGGCAGGAATTCGATAAAAATAAGTAATAAGATAGTTTTACTGCCTCCCTTTGACTGAAACACAGCCATATAGATATTTCAATGTGGTGTCTTCTACGTACCTTGTTGAACTAGAGACCCATACGCAAACCACACGCTGTTCGACAGGTTGAAGGCGTCTGCATCCGGCTCGTCCGTCCCAAAAGAGCTGTAGGGGCTGATCCTGTTCAGGATGTACAGGATAAAACCTACTATCAGGATGGACCCAAGGATGCACGCCCATACTTGGAAGTTGAATGGCTCCAGGAAGGCAAAAACGTTGTATTTCTGAAAGAAAAAGACACCAAAAATCATTTGAGAAGTACTAGGTGAATTATAACACCATACTGTACTCATCGATGAAAGGTGGCATTGCAGTGCGAGTTAGAATACAAAAGTTAAAGTAGGTACAGCATACAAGTTAGGAAACACAACTGTGAATCTTGTAATGTTTTGTCATTGACCTTCAATCTCAACAGAAATGAATAAATATGACAGTCTTGTACGATAACGTACCATTAATAATCTGTTGTACTTGTTGTTTTATATCTAGTCATGTCGAATATGAATGAAGGTCAAAGGATGTGGAGCTTCTGGTATAATGTGATCTACTTACCTGTTCTGGCTTCCTGAGGAGAATCGTAGCTCCGTAGTCCATATACGGCTTGGTGAAGTCCACGACGTCCTCTCGCTCTGATGTTATTGTTAGGGCAGACACGGCAATGTGTGCTCTCTGTGGGAGAAAAATAGTTGTTTACTTTGTGTAAAGATTGCCATTCGCATTGAAAAAAATATGTTTCGGGGCCATACTCAGAATTGTAATTCTAAATATATTATATATGGAATCACATTTCCAAGCTATACTACTCATAATGATTCATTATCGAAGTGTTGTTACCTTTTGTACAAGCTGTCCCACCATCCCGTTCCATTCTCCGTCTTCCTTTTTGGCTCCGTACTTCTGGTCTGGCGTTTCGAAAATGGTGTAGCTGGTATATTAAGAAAATAATTATCACCTTTATCATATTTACGAGGGGTTCCTCCGTTTGAGTGAAGACACCCTGGAGTGATGGTGATGATTCATCAAGATGTAACAGACATACACATCTATCTTATTGTGGTCTGCTGGGTCGTGTGTATGGCGTATACATGTAGTGCAGTTTTCATCTTGCTCCATTGTGACAGAACCATTAAAATGTGTACCGTACATAAATAGGCGGAGATGCCATATACCTTTTTCTGAACATGCATCAAAAGGATACACATAACTTCATATATTGAAAAGGACTTCCATCCTTCGAACCGTAGTTGAAGATGTAATTAAAGACTACGACAAAGGTAGTTGGAAAGTTTAACGTTGCCTCCTTTTAACAACAACTCACTAAAATGCCATTTGCAAACTCAAGGGTGTCGTAAAATTGGTGGCCTTCACCTGAACTTTAACTGCGTCTTCAGTTCGTTGAGCACATCGATGAGAAAACCCCTAAAGGCCGGTGGCCCATCCTCAGTGATGTCCTTGAATATGAAAGGTTTCTCCTGCAGAAATGAAAAATAACAATAATTCCACAGGTCACGTCTAAACCCATTTTCACCTTGCGTTTAGTAGACCTTTTTGCCCTACAGCGGTTCCATTTCAAGTATAGAATGGTGTGAAATTAATGTAACATTGTTTTGAATAGAACATAAGAAACATAAAAATTTTAATACCGCCTTATGTTCCTGTGATAATTATGCTTATATAACGGACCAATAAAGAAAAACATTAGTTAGTTACAGGTCTAGATAACAAACCAGAAAGAAAGGGACATCACATTTTAACGTTAACGTCAAATGAAACCAAAGAAATCAAACTCCCTGGGGAAATTAGTCTGCCTGAAAATATTTCTTCAGGGAAATTACTTTGGAATTAGCGTGGTGGTAGATACGTGCTATTTTGTAAAGCAGTGCTTTGACCGCAGTGGAATTATTGTCCACTTTTCAGTTAGAATTGAATTGGTAATTTCCACTTGTTTGATTTTCTAATAGCCATTGCAAATGAAAGTCTGAAGTAACGTTGTAGGGTGTATTTAGTGATTGAGACAGAAAATTAGTTTTATTGTTTTTTTAGTTACGCCAATATTGTTCACCATGAAATCAGAGTTTGCATGTTTTGATGCTAATTAGAGAATCTTTATCGTCGTTAAACATCCACCCTGGCCTTTCTGGTTTATAATCTTATAAGGTAGCCACATGACTACCATTTATTATGGTTTAATTTTGTTTACATGGTGTATATACGTAGCAAAATAAGAACTTAGAAGTACAAAACTAGTGAAAAGCAACGTTATAACACGTTATATCAATATATTGGAATTAATATAGTTATTTAATCAATTAATCAATACAGTGATTTAATTATTATTTAATTAAATCACTGAAATCGCACTCATCATAATTCTACCAACACACCATGGCACATAAGAATGATAAATATATTTGAATATGGTAAGTATTTTCTGTACTTTAAGAATAATAACGTGGCCCACCGCAAGAGTTACCACAGTAAGAGTGGTGTTTTCAAAGCTGTGTATCTCCCTGGTAAATGCCGGCTCTGTCAGGTTCAGGCCTCCCTGTACGTTCCAGGTCCCGATCTATCATAAAGATTTACGGACAAAAGGACAAGTTAGTCTAGCTCGTAACCATACGTCTCAATAACAAGCCGTATTTACGGTTAACAATTGCCAGTAGATCACACTTTCTTGGTGAATGTTGCAGACAGGTCGATACGTCTGGTGTGTGTGCAATTGGTATGTGGAAACAAATGTAGAGTGTGGCGATCGATCGGACAAGTTGTTAGAGGGAAGCGTTTTTGAATTGCTACTTCGGACACGGTTTTCTGAGTTTCATTGATTCTGGTACCGGCTAGACAGGATCTCTTCTATTCACTATTCTTTCAACTTGTGATACCCCAAAGGAAAAAAAAAGGAGTTGTATCAGCCTCACCTTTGGAGAAACAGCGATTTTGTTTTATTGCGTTATATAGTATGACAGATATCGTTGAAAGGTGCATTGTATTTTTACATAGAAAATTACGAAGTGGCTGTGAATTTGTGGCATAGAAACCAATCTTATTTATTGTATATGGTATAACCTAGCAAGATTTATTGGGGTTGTGCCTGTTTTCTTCGCCAGGTGGATTAATGCGATAGCAATCGCGTGGTTGGAACCAGTTGTAGAACGATATCAGTGGCAGCCATGCTAACTAGTCTCGTTCATCAACGTCGTTCACAAGACATAATGTCATTGGAGGGCACGACCCTTAAAGCCTGTAACGAATGTGAGGGACTATGTGTAGTGGGGTGTATTATGTACCAACCGATTCGATTCTACAATCGATATGTCAGAGGGAAGTTATTCTTTCCCCCGAGAACAAGATAAAAATGGAATTTGTTTGCTCCTGAAAGAACTTAAAAGTTTCTAGTCACCCTGGAGCTGACGCCCCATGAGTCAATTTCAAATATTCCAGTGTTGTTCCATAACAGCTATTTAGTAATACTCTCCCGTGTACTCAAATGAGTTGGTGAAGCGGGTAACCATGCATCATAATGTTGTATAATGTATATGCTATCAGGATGAATAACGTTAAATTTCCACCATAATTCTAGAATTGTCGAAGGGAGCCCCTCTGTGCACTAGAATTGTTTTTGTAATCACGCGCACTTAGGTACAATTAAGGCACAATACACAACAAATACTCACCGCCCAAAATTTAGTAATGTTTTCGTCATTGGTTGTCAAACTTAGAATCTCCATTTCGGCATTGTCGTTGTATCCTTCGCTGTTGAAGTGTAATGGTCCGTTTAGGCCTGACATGTTGTTCTAATACAGATATTGAATATGAGAAAAGTGCTGTGGATTAGATTTTAAGCGTGTAATATTTATAAATGACAAAAATATTTTCACCCCTGCAAATTATTACTGCGACCATTATAATTAATAAAAACTCACTTCACTTTTGAAATTACTCTTTCCTAAATGTATTTAAAAAGAAATGTGCAAATAAACAACATGTAACCTCTTTGAGCTATAGATATCTGAAACAATTGCTTATATTAAATAGACACTCTCAATGTAAAGATTAAAGATTTTCTAATGGTGGGTACTATATTGACATTGATGTTTTAATTACCATCGACCGTTTTATGAAAAAAGAAGATGTAACAGCCGACTGAAAATATCAAATTAATTTGCAGTTGTACAGTTGTTTGACTGCTAGGTGTAACTTTTGCCTGCTTCCATTGGGCCCCGAAGTCAAATCTGCAGTCATGAAATCATACATACGATAAATACAGAAGTCTTGCTCTAGGTGTTCGTCTTTCTTAACTCCTGTCTAGACAAAATGACTCCACTATTCATTTTCATCTACCGTGGGGATGCGATAATGATCTTTATTTTGGTATGTTGGAATTAGAATGTATTAGTTTTGTGGGCAATGATAAAATGATATGAAGATTTGGCAGAAACCTCAGAATATTTCGTTATCTTCACCTACCTTGCGCAAGGAGCCAAGGAGATTTTTCCCACCCAACCACGGGGTTGGCTTGTGACAGATCAATGGGGTTGCAGCTGTCCAGTTCCTCTCTTTGATGAGGATGTCAAAGGTCCTGGCCAGAGCCCAAACTGCATCGTAGCTGTATGCAGCAGATAGCTGAAGGAGAAGGATTAGGTAAACGATGTATCATCACAGAGCATAAGAAGTTTATCATCATTAATACACAAAATATATTCGATCTTTTGACATTAGAGGACATTCTAGAATGCTTTCTACCGTAGTGACGCTCACACACAGACTCTCTCACACACAAACGCACACATTTATGGGCGTTGTCGTTTGAAAATAGCACCATCGAGTAAAGGCCCTGCAATGCCTGATAAAACTGCTTTGGTTTTACTTTAGACTTTATATTTCAATATTGTACTAGGCCGCGTCGCATTAAAAGCTTTCGTAGACTCCCAGGCATAGTCCTCTGAGCTATGGTGATCAAAGTAATAAAGCTGGGATATCAGGCTCATTGATGACCTCCTATATCTCTTTTATGCTCCATAAACATGGGAGCGACCTTTGCACTTATCAAAACTTATCTTTATAGAAAGCGCCTAGGCAATTCCCACTGACACCATAAAAGTTTTTATTGCCACATTTTTATAAATATGTCATATTTTTAAGTGAGGGTCAGGTATTTAGTGGTAAAGTGGAGGACCTGTTCAATTTAGAGGATTAAAGGAATTGAATTGTTTAGCCGGGGCAAAAAAAACTCATAGTCTTATATAATTTTCTTGTTAGAATGCATTCGTTTCTTTTACAGGTCTTTATTATCACAAAAACTCACACCTATTACGAAAAGTCCTGGAAAAAAAGCATAAATTTCTTCATTGCTGTATTTGCATCGAAACATATGAATCAATCTACCTGCCTCATATCGTTCGTCGTTAACACATTGTTTTAAATATGCCGAATAATTTAATGTCACAAATAACCAATACATGAATTACAGGGAACCAATTAAAGAAACTAAGAGTGCACGTGTTTAGAACTTTCTTCTATTTCTCAAATACATTTTCTGACCCCTCTGGAAAGGCTATTGCATTACTGGCAGTTTAAGGTCACTTTGGTCATATCATATAAATCAAATAAAGACATTATGTCCTCTAGAGTATGGCGAAATGTATTTAGTTGAAGTAAATCGTTATTGAATGACATGAATGGATAGTAGCTGTCTAAATAAAAGCACACCTGGGAGAAGGCAGTACAGTAACTGTTTATTCTCTTTTAACTGATGCCTTCTACAGAAGTAATGAACACTGCTGTGTTTATTTCTTTGAATAACTACATCAGATCATTTACAAGTAAAGATTTGAGCAATGTATGATATAACCACTACCAATGCTGACGTTTTGACCGTTTTGAATTCATCACTGGGAGTTAAATCTGTTCCCCAAACAGAAGATTACGTTATTGTCACAGCCACCCAATATTCCTGGCATGGTATTTCAAGCGAGATTGATTACTTCTGGGAATTGGCCTTTCGCCTATTTTGAGTTTCCAATTTGAAGAACAAGTGCACGAGCTTGACACTGTGACCGATTGCACCCGTTCCCCGGGTAGTTGATTGCAATTCATCAAGTCTGACCTGTTTTAGTCCATCAGAGATATCTACTTGAAAGCTCGGTGGCACAATTTCGGGTCTCCATAGTCTAGTTTCTATCATGATCAAAGTTCATCTGATGTTGCCACCATTACAGTCTGATTCCTAGGGTGCACTTTGCGCCTTAATCAGCTATGTTTCTCAACACCAAGCTACATACAAATGAGAATATTCCATCTGTAAAAGACTTATAAGGGATATGGCTCTCGCACGAGACCACATTCTTTTTTTTTATCAAGCTTTGATAGTCGACCGGCTAAATGGATTCGACCTCATTTTTTTAAGAAACTGTTGTATCGGCTGTTATCTTAGCAATATATGGCGTGTCACATCAAAAGGAGAAACCAGACGGACCTATAATTACTTTTGTTCAGCATTGACGCACTGAACAAAACTATAGCAACAGAATCCAGATCCATTTTTAGATAATAGCGACTGCAAAGGTTGTTCCCTTCCTTCTATCATTACTGGGCCTTTGTGAGTGTAGATAGAGTACCTTTGATGGAACAATTTTGTGAATATTGCCTCCTCTGCTTTACGATGAGATAGTGAACAAGCTATCTCGGATTAAGGCCATATGTGGGACTGTACTATCAGTTTGTCATATTCTGCACTCCTTAAGATAAAATAAATTGACGGATAAACCAACAGCAATTGCTTTGCCAGAATAACCCCCAATAAACCTTTTCAGGATACACAAGTAATATAATAGAGATTTAACTCAAACGGATTATCCATTGTTGATCACCACCCACCTCAATCAGCGTTTTATAGATTACTTACTGTAACAACGGTAATAAATCACAGCAAGGTATTAAAACGTGATGTCGTAAACCAGTTCCAACGCTAATCGCATGTAAATTGATTTTCCGACAGCCATAATCATTATCGTAGGTGTAGTAAAAATATCCGGCGTCTCGACCTATAGGGATGTACATCAACGAAAGGAAGATGCCAACGATATTACATTACTCTCAAAACAAATCAGGCATCAATAAAGAGGACTGTATTAGAAGTCATGCTGCATTCTATTGTATTAGGGAGGCAATTTTCTACCAAAATTGGGACCTTCATTGAGTGAGATGGAAAATGCACTCAGTTGAAGCACTGTTTATTAGGATAGCAGATAGCCTACTCCGAGGGGATTGAAAATGCAAAAAAAAAAGTTTTGAGATGAAGAACCCTGCGAACAAAGTGCATCACTGCGACACTTTGATAAATGCGTTATTCTACTCTTATTCCAAACACGACCACTGCTTATGATATCATGTACTCTCTTCAAGGTGACCGTACGAAGAAATGCTTTAGTACAGATGATCTTAAGACAGAAAAAAGCAAAGAAGGTTAACAGAAATATTACTTGATATTGCCATTCTACTGCAGGGATGAAAAAACAAAGTAAAACAAAATGGCGTAGTCGTCTTGGGAATACGTATCAAGACAAACAGTCGTGCTATTTCAACAGAAAACCTACGTCAGACATCGAGCTAGTATTGAATTTAGGCCATCGTCTGTCAAAAAGTAAAATGATGGTACGTGAGTAAACTGACACTTTCCGAGAAGCAACTTCATCTGAATCAAAATTAGTTTACGCCTTCGCCTACATGTAGGAACAGGTCGATGTGTGCATCAACGACCTCTGATAAAAGGTCATTGATACTCTAAGTGTGGCTGAGGTGTCATGATAGGTCATGTAAATCATGTAAACAGTAGATGGATGAACGTGCACATTTGGATATTTAGAATCTGTCATTGAGATATTTGTGTACACAATCCTATAGAATCAAAAACTGCGCGCAGAAAAAACAAATTTTACATTTTAAAGATACTACATCCTTGACGATTCGAACAAAAAATGAGAATCTATGTATACTCATAATCATTGTTGAGACATTTTACAATCATTTAAGTTTTAACAAAAGTAAAAGATTATTTTAATAGTACTGACTATAAAAGTACTGACACAATGCTTTCTGTCCTGTTTTGTATAATTCTACAATTATTATGATATTAATATAATAATATCTTACAAAAAATCTTTGATATGCTCTAATTTTGTAATGTACTTTGCTGAATGTTACTGTATGCAATATGCATGTTTGTTCAAAATATATATACAATGCACATATTCAGGTATTCATGTGTCATTTTATCACTGACGTCTAAGGTCCCTTTGGTATGAAAAGGTTGTTTTCGACAGAACCTTTTGCATCTAAAATATGCTTACAGAAAGTTCAACAGGACGATCTTTGCCATATAAAAGTAGAAGCTCATACACATTAAATGAGAAACAATGAACTTTAGGTTGTTTCGTGTCGCCTCACTACAATTTCGTTTTATCACAAACCGATACGGGTTTTGCAAAACGTTCAAAGTTGACTCTTAACGTCTTGCCATATACAGTAACTATACCTTTGTTAGACTTGAAATAAATATAAAAATGTAAGCGACACTTCAGTTCAGGTAGTTCATACTGACATTTTACAAGATGGTCTTTCTTCCAAGCCACGTTATTAGACAGTGTACATGACGTACGTAAGGTAAAGGTAAAGGTCGCATAGCCCTTTTGAAGCTGTAGGGGTTGTAGGTTGTTAATCCAATCTGTTATTGGCATGGTATTGGAAGGCAAAGCTTATCGATATCGTTCAACCACCTACACCTTTCTTTATATGATCAGTCCAAAGTCAGGTACCCATTTACCCTGGCTATGGCGAGTTGTGTAAAATACCTTTGCTCCATAACACAACGTCTATTCAGAAACGCCAGGGATGAAACTCATCACCGCTGGATCCAGTGCCTTACCGTGAAACCATCGACGCCACTTAAAAATGACGTACGCATCTGTAGCTGTTATATAATGTTACCGATATATGTAGACAACTCTGAATGGTGCAAAATAACTAGATGACTTACCGGGAAGTCCTGTAACGTTGGGAGGATAAAGTTGAGAGAGTATCCAGGATGCATTTTCTGAAGGTGCGCCAGGAAATCATTTAAGTGGTGACTGACTGTTGGTATTCTCTTCCTGATACCAGTGATCATGCCAGTGGTGATATTGATACTGTCCAAATGTCGATCACTTATATCCTACAGGGGGGGGGGGCGAATGGAAGATGCATGGTTGATGCGCTTATTCAGCTAGGTATTGGATTTTGCGACGCCATTTGAAGCAAAAACGTTTTGATGCCCATTGGCTCTCTAATAATAGTGTAAAGGTATAAGCTTATTTATTGACAACTAGGTATTTGATTTTACGCATGGATTTTTAACGCAAAGAAGTAACATGAATTACATGCGAATTCAAATTAAGTTTAAAGTTGCAACATTGCTGTTTTATGAAACAATTCGTTGACAGCAAAAATTGACGACTAGTGAGTAGTTGTGCAGTGAGCTAGCTTTTATTATAGGATACCGATTAGCTGTGCTCGTAAAAGAAATGATGGGCAATTCTTCTTCATCTAACCGTGCTTAGTAGCCCTTTGCTATCAGCTATAACTAGTGCATCATATTGAACTCAATGTCTGATGTTCTGCTTAATATTCGACATTACCTGGATCACATACTTTTACGTTACAGGGAAATATTACATTGGAATATATAGCAGCTCTAATAAAATGCATAATTGATATAATTATTGATGTTCAAGGGCTTACCTCATTTGCAATCACCCAGAGATACTGGTTTCCGACCATGTGCATCTCGTTTGCCTGTATAAAAATGACAAAATATATGTTAGATAACAATATTGAACTTCACTCCCTTGTACCCCCACTCCGAACATTCTCTGCAAGAACACGCTTTGCCACCTCAACAGCAGAAAATCACCCTTTCTTCCTCAATACTCCATCACTCAAGAGAAAATTCCATGCCGACAGTTTCTTTCCCAGAACCACTTTATTGTGGAACAAGCTTCCCCGTGAATGTTTCCCCACTAGGTACGACCTCCAACGGTTTAAATCTAGGGTGAACAAACATCTGACCACGCAGTCCTCATTCTAACCCAAAACATGCAAGTGGCTCTCACGAGCCTTGTTTTGAGGTGAATACCGAAGTAAATAAAAAAATAAAAAAATGTGACTAAGGTCAGCTAAGTATTATCAGGTACATCATATCAATGTAGGTGGGTTATACCTGGTAATCAAACCCTGTTATCTTTATTGATACACGATCTTGTTGGTTGATCTACTCTATTTGTATAACCTCTTAAATTTCTAGATTTTAGATTCTTGCCAACGCAAAATTCGGTACGCCATACTGCGATATATTGCTCAGGTATCTTTTTATAGCATAATGAAAATTTTAAAAATTTGTTCACTGCAGGACATGAGTATTAATTGTAGCCGTAACCCATAATGAACAAACAGGTACTGGGAACGTATATCGTAAATAATCCGAAGCTTGCACTAAAGGAGACTTAGATGCCATTAGTTGTTTCTTATTACAACTTTCTTACGTAATATAGGTCTCGCGAGACTAGGCCACTCCGTGAACAAGTTGGACTGTCAGCCAACGAAAATTTGGAGGTAAGCAATTTACCTTTCAAAATTACAGTCACTGTTCGAAGAATTTATGTTGACTTAAAAGTACGTGACTGATGAATCTCTTCAACGGTAATATAGGTAGTTATACAATCCAATAACCCGTAGTTTGATCGTAGGACTCATAAACAAATTCAAATGTTCCGCATATGTGCCTGTTAGTTAATAAAACGGGATAAATATGCACATAAATGTAAACACCAATGCTTAAGAGATGCAGGGCTATACTTGAAAATAAAGTGTTTTCGCATCACGTCAGTGTATAGTAACTGCTGACTGGTTAAACCTTTATTATGGCCTTTACGTTACTTGGCTCACGTCTGGGAAAATACGACTGCCTGCGTTTTACCGTCTACGTTTATTATTTCAATAAACACTCAAGGCGAATTGTAACGTAAGTTACAGGCAAATCCTACGACTACCAGCAAGCAGTTCTGGCATTTTGAAAGGCTGGCTGCAGCTGATATTCCAACGCAAATTTTCACCTACTGATATAGTTTTGAAATGTGAAAATGGGGGTGGGATTTGTGAAGACAGTTAGCTCAAAACTAATAGAATGTCGGAACCTGGATTGAACAGTCATTCTTGTTGGCAGATTAAACAAGGCTTGTGGAAGTCAATGCTTTACATTCCTTTATATCTATTTAGAGATTTGATAGAGGTTATCTTACAACGACGTTTTGCATTTAATAACTTAAATCTAGAATAATGAAAGGTAAAAAGAAAATGTAATAAACTTCGTACCTGATACAAAACTTCAACTGTTGTTTCCGGGGAACATAATACCACTACGTTGTTGTATCTGAAATTCCTTTCATCGATGGACCTCAGCTTCTTCCGGAAATATTTGCTGTTCAGTTCATCTCTCGAAGATACTCTCAGTATCAGCATGTCCCATGAGTGACTCGTTCCCTCAATGATTAACGTCTGCAATCTTTCAAAAGCTAAAAGACACAATAAAGTCATAATTGATTACTTAACATAAACAAGCTTTAACCAATATCTACTTGTAAAAATGTGATATAAGGGGAAAAACTCCTCCTCATATATGTTACAATTTTTGCTATGTAAAAGTTCCCCATTATTTTGTCTAAGAGTATTTCCTTTATCTTTATCCCCGAGTTATAGTCCTTCTTTCTACGTACGGTATGAACCAGACACATAGCTATTTGGTGATCTTGCAGGAACTTACCACATATCTATAATATTACACGATTAGCCACCTAAGCATAGCCTTAAAGAACTGTGAAAGAAGTGAAGGGCAGTACACCGTGCTAATTTATGTGGTACAGGTAAAATGTTCGATTACCTTCTGGTCACAAACATGAAGTTTTGCAACTGCTAAAAGTTATGTGTATAAAGAAGATGGTGACTCACCGTACGATTCGTCGTATATCAAAACTATACTTCTCCAATGTTGCTGTTTTATTAATGTTAGTAACGCCTGGTCAAGCTGTGATTGTCTGGGTCTCATGCTCAAACTGTAGCCTTTCGGTTCGAGGACATTGCAGTTACATGAAGGTCTTGGGATGAAGAGGTGCGGAAGAGTCATGGTATTCGTCATGGACTGGAGTACGGTATTTGTTGATTGGCTGGTGATACTGACAAGTGCGGCAATCTGACTGGTCATCAAGGAGCACACTGTGGATAGAAACAACAGGGGTATCTTAACTTAATTACTTCAATGTAGACTATAGAACGATTTTTTGATTGGTTATATTCTGTAAGTTATGGTGACAAGTGCTTGAAGGGGACGTAATCATCGAGAAAAACTGTGGACAGAAACAGCAGGGAAATGTTGACTTTATTGTGTCCACGTGGACTAAAGGCTTTGCTACACCAGACTCTGGAGATTATCCTTTTATCTTTTTGTTACACTTTGTATCAAACTGAACTTATCGTTATTAGATCTCTTTGCAAACGCCACTTCCATATGCATATGCAGCAAATGCACTGAATGTTCCTCAGCAAGTTGTCTTCTAATGTATCGGCAGTTAAGTATTTTCATAAGAACACTCACTGAGTCGACATAAAGGATGATACGACTCATGTAACCCAAGTAAACGTTTTACCTTTTGAAGAAATTCTATAACCCTTTTTTGTCACATGTCCCTGTCTGTATCTGTATCTGTATAGCCGGTATAACCGCCCTTCGGCGTAACACACCATGTTATCCCATGCGTAGATGATTTGAATATTGATCATTTTCTGGCGGAAAACAAAGTAGGGTATATAGTAGAGAATGTGTCTTTCATTATAGTTCATGACTTTTATATTATATATAAGTACATATTGTGCATCAGATATATATACCACTAATTACATTTATATCATAAAGTTTGTTTTAAAACAAGAGTTACGGCGGTGTTCTAAAGTATACTTGATCATTGCAGTAGTTTTTATGCAGATGCTTGATGAATAACACTGTCGTCTACTGAATCGCTATATCAGACCCAAGATTTATTGTTTTAATTTCCAGCTATGGCCATCTCTGCGGAAGTGTAGGTACGCTACTCTTTATCAACGTTCCACCGTCTAATACATAATTCAAAATCCGCAATTATCGCCCAAATGAGGAATCGGGTGCGATTTTATTCGGAAGCAATCGTATTAATGTAAAACGTAGCTATCTCAAAGAAAAATGCGTTGCTACAGCTTTGTGAGATAAGTGATATCCTCACACATTTTCTGGCTCCCTTTGTAAGAAAATACATTTTATCATTTTAACTAATTGTTAGTAGATGCTATTTTTTTCACCGTATCCATGCAGTTGTTCATTAGTTCAGCACCCCTCAGATAGTTTATGTCCCAGACATCAGAAGTTGCTACTGCAAAGACACATCCACTGAATAGCTTGACTCAGCCAGCAAAACGCATTAGCAATTTAATCTGCTTAAGGGGAGAGCATGCATGGTACCAGGGGATCATTTTAAATGCACGTCCATGAAACTTTTAGTGTACCTTTGATAAGACGCAGATGGTTGAAAGAACATCAGGCAATCGCTTATGACCTCTCGACGTGCTGCAGGTTTTTGCAGCGTATTTGTGAGCGACTCACTAATGTTGCCATGGCATCACGGGGGTTTCTACGTAGCGTTGTTGTGTTTGACTTACTAATGTTGTAATAACCTCACGATGTGCAGAATTTTGTAGCGTTTTATTTGGTGTTGCTGTCATACACGCCTTGGTAAGATGATCCCAATCGTTTGGCCATTTGTCATCGACTGACGGGAGAGAAGGCATGGCCCTGTAATGTCCCCCAAAATTTGGCCAGTCATGCATTAAAGGCATTGCTAAGCAAAATCTAGATAGAATTCAAATAATAATTTGCTCTACAAATTTTGCATACCGTGTTACAATTGCATTACATTAGCTTCCAGAGGCAGTGGACAATATGGATAATGTGCGTATTCACTCTCCAAGTCTTTATAGGCAGGAAAAAGAAATAGAGAAATTCTGTTCTAAACTGCTTAGACAGCCGCCTTTATAATATTATATACACGCATATATATGCAATGTTTCAGATGCTATGTGTACCTTTTTAGCTTTTCGCATCTACATGTATTTCACATTAGAAGGTTCACATTATTGATAAGATGGCAGCCTCAGGCAGCAATCTTCAAATGGAGAACAGTTAATATCTAAAGTAACGCCTATGGTATGCCCAATCCTCAAGCCTTTCTCTGTCATAATTTGTCCCAACAGTACTGTTTGTTTAAATCACCCAGTGGGGAACAAGTCACTGGATACATAACGCTTTCGAAGTAATATCTTTCAAAATCTTGCACAAAATGACATTTGGCCCGAATAAATCATCAGTGTCTGGTTAATCATTTAGGCATGTGGTTATAAATACGTATAAATATTGAAATCATTAACCGATATCAATATTATCCACAAACCTGTGTCTCTAAAACTACATCTGTATCCAGTTCATTATGTGAAGCAGAGGATGTTACAACTTAAAATGAAATGATCCATTAAACCCAGATGGAATGATATATGAAACTTTTCATAGGAATCTTGTGCTTTGGATGGCTCCATATTATTGAAAGAGTTTGGCTCAAGCCTCATTGTCCAATATTATGAAACACCTCCATCTTGTTGGCATTAGAGGATACCTTCTAGTTGTCAAGGGCATATTACTCAGTAAGGAAACGACGAAATGGTTGTTTCCGGGACAAAGCTAACTGAGTTGTATTCAAGACATTCCCAAAAACTAATTACCTATATAGGATATGGTGAGTAAAACGGTATTTTAATGACATACTCTAGCTCAGCGAGCGTTTGGCTCATAGGACTTAATCGTGGATGTTTAGCATATATAGTATCTTTATCCTAACGATGTTGCAAGTGTAAAATAAGAAATTCTAAAAAAGGTACAGTATCTAACTCCTGCAAACGCAAGTGTTTAATATTAATGGTACTCGTTGAAGAAATCGTCAAGATAAAGTTATCTATATCTTTATAGAATTGTTATTTTTAGTTATGTTGTCCTGTTACTCCTCTTGAACGCTGTCCTACTTTGTTAAGTGGAATCTGCAAACTGCTACCCAGTAACGTCAATAATGTACACCAAGGACGAATCAATGTCATGGAGGACAAAATCATCCCTTTTTATAGGCTGTATGTCAGCTGTCATATCCTTTATTATATTGCTCGTAATTTCTTCTTTACTCTAGGTAGATTTCACTAGAAATCGCTCGTTGCCAGTAAATCATATAAAATCGGCTGAAAGAAGAATTCTTGATGTTTGCCAAAATCAATGCTTACGACATTCTCACTAGAAAGGTCATTTCGGGTGGATTTACCTACAGTTTTGTCTTTACCTACAAGGAATTTTTCCCAATTGTGCGGTCACGTTTTGCTAGAAGCCGGCATCTAATACAATTTGCAGCAGTTACGAATAGCAGCAGAAGACCAAAGAAAATGGTGAATTGCATGGTAGGGTTTACAACACGTTGAAAGCTTTCAATGTCGAAAGTTCACCTAGACCTTTAATGTGGTGATTCCTAGTATGAAAATGTTGTAGTTTGATGTATTTGTGCGTCACTGCCTGATCCAAAAGCTTCAAAATCAAAGACGCTGACGTTTTCTTGCATTTAAACACATTCTTTTAGCTGACGAAAAATATCAGTTTGCCTTCCTTGACCTTGTAGATTGCCATTGCTCTGTATTTTTCTATTCATATGACGCATTTCTCAACTTCATTTGGTCTGTAATTTTAACTGCGTCAACGAAGTAATCTTCGTAACCACCATTGCTCTGTGCACCATTCATTTATTTATTTCACTTCAAAGTTTTTTTTTAAAAGAAATCTGCTAGGAGCCGGCAACAGAGACTATGTGTCTACTAGTTAATATATATGATAGTTACCCGGTTTAATATGTTAGAACTACAAAAAGGATGAAGTTGTTTACTCAAGCATGATATTGCGCTACTTCGACAAATAACTGCCTTTTGCACTTCTGACAAGCTCATGTTATGGCGTGACCCCCAACTGCTGAAAAAAAAGACGGACGCTGCAATGAATTCATCAAACCTGGGCCTTTAGTCTGGGTTGCACAGTTGAATGCCTGAGTTGCTTGAGAACACCATTGACCACCTCAAGGGTAATACCAATATGGGCATTAACTTCACGTCTACCATAATTGCCTTCCCCTCGAGGTTTCATTATATGGTGTTTGACCGCTAGATTTTGACGTCATAATCTATGTTATGGCTTTAAAGTTGGCTTCTCGGTCAGGATTGATATTCAGAAGAAGGTCTTCTCACGGCTAGCTCTGCCCAGGGTTAATGCAGCGGAGTAATTGGGTTGGCTTAGAGAAATGGCGCCAAACCTCCCGGAGAACTATCCACGCACAGGGACCAGACGCCCCCCGTTACGGTTCAATAAGTAAAAGAGACACAACCTTGAGAAGGCATTTCAAGTCGTTTAACCAGGGCCATTTCTGTGCACTCTAAGGAAAATATCCTTGAATTGAGACATGATCAAAATTCCATCAAAATGGAAATGATCTTCCTCTTCAATTTCCTCAAAATCTTTAAAGACCATCAGCACGTATCCTTTCATTAGATTTGCAATGCAAGGCTGGAATTGAGGACACATATCGATCACGTAGGTAGACGGGTAACATTTGTTTTAGTTATTTCTCTGTGGAACTGTAATAAATTCCTAAATCTCCAAGCTTCTGTCAACAACAAATAAGAGACCTAGAGCTATCAAAGTCTTAAGAGATAAATCCAATTTCAACAACGGGGCGGGCATAAGAACATGGTACTTTTGAGTTTTTAGGTCCCACAATATTGACATAGGTATAGTTAGGAAGCAAGGCAATCAATGAAGTTAGTGTGATAAGTCCTTAAACTTCCTCTTAGAGCCAGCGTCCGTATTTTACAACATTACCTATATATATACCGCTGTAATGAGCTGGTCTCACAAGGTAATAACACTACGTCACTTACCTTTGATGGTCGCTAGAAATGGGTTGGACCTGTCCATAACTTCCTTTTTGTAAAGAAGTTTCACCCCAGGGAGGATGCTGCTGTTTCTATTTATCTGGTCTACTGCGTACTTGAACGCTGTTTCTTCAGTAGTAGTAGGCTCTTCGAAAAATGCACCTGAAAAAATGTATGAAAACACAGTCATTTGGATCTGAGTAAACAAAGTAAACTATACGTTAAAAAGAGAATATAGAAATGTCGCTAGGAGGATCAAATTTGATTGTCATGGAAAATTCCAATACTAAGTCAGACGACGTGTTCTGATTTCTTTTGCGATGTATATACAATTACACAACAGGATTTTGGAATTAAATTTATGCATCAAGCATGTACAACTTTTTTGTTGTTTTTGACTGGCCGCAACCTTCGGCAATGTGCCAATTTGTGCTTAATGCATTCATACTCAACTAGAGGTCAACGATCTCATGCCTTCGTCAAAGGATGTTATCGTTATATAACTTAAGAAGGTAGAAGTGATATATTAGTCCCCCTAAATATGGAAGTTGGATTGTGAAAACTACCCCTGCCGATGCAGTCTGCAATCGTGCACTGGGCAAGGGAAAAAACATCTGTGCAGGAAATGTAAGGCAACACCGCCTGCAGCTACATGGACTGCTTAATGAATATCCCCTCTGGGACTTTCTCCCTCTGGGACAGCCTGTTGCCCATGTGTCACAATGAAGGTAGAGTATCATGGAAGGTAACTGAATTATAGAATTGCTTCATTTATTATGCAAATTAGATCATAATTTGCATAATTGTCATCTAATTATGTCAAGCATCACTTAAGCTACCTACACATCAAATATCAGGATGATCCGTCGACCGGTTATTGAGTTATCCTACTTTGAACATTTTCATACAAATGCTCCTGCAGTTCCAGAGCAAGCCGCTAGGGGGCCCAAACTTATGTCACTTCTTCCCGAGCACAAGAGCTACCTACCATCCAAAAATCATGACCCTAGCTCGTCCAGATCACCATATTTCAAAACCGGAAGTACCGCTGCAGTACCATAACGAGCCGCCAGGGGGCCCATATTCCTATCACTTCTAGACCTCATCAAGACCTACCCACCTACCAAATATGAAGACAATCCATTTAAGCCTTCTCGAGTTATACTGTTGACAGACTCACGCACACACGAACGCCCATGAAAACATACCCTTCTTGACGAAGGCAAATAGGGATGGCCTGCAGCCGTATCGTAATCTTTAGATAGGTGAAACTATAGCTTTGAATCATAACAAGCAGCAGTGGGAGGGTTTTGGCAAGGTTGGTTGACCTACAGGGCATGATAATTCACAGACCGAATACAAAGCAACGACAGGGGCATGTTTTGAAATGATGGTCAATGTTAAAACGCCCCGAACTTTTAACGAAAATAGATTTAAAATATTTAATGATCGATTCTAACTAACCCTATGTTGTGACAGATAATTACACAAACATAACCTGCCAAAATATACATTCATCTGTTAAAATGCTTTGTCAGTCCTAATTTGGACTTGGAGTTACTTACACCTAGCTTAGATCACCCCCTTTTCCCCGTTGTTTACCACATTTACATATCATACCCTCGACGTAAATCGATTTAGCACCTCGCAGAGTCAAGGGGATAAAAAGTTTCACTTAAAGTATCAAGGAAATGCTTACTGTTCTCCATAAAGCCCACTTATATATGTTTTTGTCACCGGACAGAGTTTCATTTTCATCTGTTGTAAAAGCGGAGAGCCATAGAGGTGGATTGCCAAATATCGATCGATCCCATCCAACAGAAGCAGTAAAAGAAAAACATCCCTAATTCTTTTCCATTTCTTGTCCTCCCCAATTGATTTGGCTGACATTGGCTCTTGTTTAACGATTAGAAAAGATGTAGAGACGTGCCGGTAGTGAGTGATTGGAGATTTAGAGTGTATGTGAATAAAACAATTTGTTATATTAATCTTAAAGGTAGGGCTATTCGTTGACGATGATTAAAACAAAGGTAACAATGAAGCCGTTATTTATATATATATATATATATATATATATATATATATATATATATATATATATATATATTCGAGTATGCCCCCCACAAGAATTACATTGTAATCGTTTAGAGAAAATTGCTTATTTTAATATAATGAAGTAGTTTTGTAAAAAGCCATAATGTCCTTGCAATAAGCGCTGAGCGGCAATTGTCATTTTCTTTAGATACATGTACAGGGAACGTAGAAACAAGCACTCTATTGATGTTTGTTTTTATTTTGTTGCTTCTCTATATGTTGTCAAACAGAACGATGATATCATATTTATTCTTTAGGTTGTCCTTGCCCTTTCTCGACTCCGGGAAGAAATACGCCGATTGGTATTGACAGACTAGTTAGTGTATCATACTTTGTTAGAAGAGTGATCAAACCTAGCAGAAATGAGCAGTAAAAAGCTGCATAGATAAAATAAGAATAATGTTTGCTTTTATTGGTGGTAAAAGGGAAAATTCACCTCTGTGTCATCATCTTTGGCCTTGGTAGACAAAAATTCCGGGGCCGCTTCCAGGAACTGTATTAGGTTTATGATCTTGGTCGATAGAAGCAATTTCCACTTGCGCTGTAAGTAGTTGGAATGCCTTTTTTGACCCCATTTGAGTTTGTGATAATGGTTTCTTCTCCAAAAAAGGACATTCATCGTCTGGACTTGCTGAAAGGGAACCGTCAGTTTTCCTTTTTCTATTTCATATTTTTCAACACACTCTGATTTCTGGATCGATATGGACATGAACGCTTGAGGAATTTTACAGCTTTCTGATATATTTTTATGTTCCTTTTACTACAAAGTTGATGACAACAATTTTAGGGGTCAAAGCTGCAACTACACGATAACATATTTTTTCCAATGTTTAAGCACTCGACGTTGGGACGATATTTACTAATTGGACATATCAGTCATTGTTTGAAGTCCCCCATGACTCAAACGGAACAGCATTTTCACCGATGTTTGTGAGATATTGTACGGCGCACTCATGTGCTACGATTAGTGGGCGCTATATTGCAGCAAACAATACGTAATTGTCTAAATTAACAAACAAAGAAACAAACTACACTCGAACTATTATTTGCTTCTTCTTGTAAATGTTAAAATGTACTCACCAGAGACAGAGTAGCCATCGTCATTATATACTATCAAACTAACAATAGAATACATAGATTTGCTATACTGATAACTTTATTCATGCGAAATTGGAATAGCTACAGCCCATGTAAAAAAGCGTAATATCCTTGTGAAGATCACATTGCCATTCTGGCATTCGCTAGATATTACATACATTTATGTAGATTCTTGTATCCTCCTCGTATGAAAAATGTGGTTATTATGCGCACGTTCCTCAAAACATGGAATTTATCCTGTAAAGTTTGTCAATAAATTTTTCATACAGTTTTTAGAAATTTGTATTTATGTAACACCGTTGCTTAGAACTGCCAAGGCCTAATAGTGAAGTATATCTTAAAATGGAGCTACCCGAGTCCAAATATAGCTCGCAGCGTGCCATTAAGAGATCTTCGCAGCTGTTAACACAGAAGCACTATTCTTCCCTTCCGATGTCGACAAGACTTCCAACAGACTACTTTTTCATGTCAGCAGTAGAGCATTTTGTTATAGGTCAAGTAAATATTACAAGACGATTTGTGGGTGACCGTACACTAGTAGAATTTCTCAACACATAGATGCTACATCTAATTAACTGTGTGCTGGGGAACTTCGATATTGAAAGTTACCTGAATTAAATCACAGTTCTTTCCATAGACTACAAACTAAGACAAATGGCAGTTTGCCAGTTATACGCTAAGTTTAATACTATACCAGTGACTGCCTCATTTTCACGTTTATGAGGGTAAAAGAAATTTAGCTATAGGAAACTAACTACTCTCATTTCCTACGAGCTGTTGATATATACCATCGCAGTAACGTTAATTAGGCCAGTGTCTGCATACTAACCCTGCAAACGTTATCACTACCGCAGCCATTTTCAACGCTAATTATAAGAGCAACCAGACTTAAAGTAGATCTTAATAAAAATCTACCCGATCCTGTGTGTTTATGCACACACCATATAAACTTTACAACGTCCTATCTGCATTCGGAGGCATTTGATCACTATTGCGTCTAACTTACCAAAGGTTGCCAAACACATTAATCTATTGGAGTAACTTTTTTTAAACCTCGAATGAGCCTTTAAACGTAGTGTAATATCACGGACCTTATTGGCAGATCAATCAATACTAAGGGGGATTAAACTGTAATTACTGAGGGAAATATTTAGGAAGTAATTACAGAGTGTTAATATATATAGTTATTACTGAAAGATAATGACATCGAGTTGTACGTCATTGCTGCGTACCGTGAATATTTCATTCCTGTATAAAATATAGAGATAATGCATATATCAACTCAACGCAGATGTCGATAGCAGCAGGACACGTGGTAAAGTAATTTTCCCATGCCTGAAGGTGATTATGAAGTGCATCACGTCTTATGAATTATAAATATAGTAATATCAAACTGCGTATTTTATCCCAGACTGACAATGCATTGGTTAATGTCTATAGATAAGCGTAAATATTGTTGTGATATATAGAATAAAACAGCAGCTTGACGTCATAAATATTAGCCTTGACGCACGTAGATATTTTCAAATAACATTTATTCAAAATATGTCAAGAAAATAAGTAGACAAGACAAAGAAGCGACGAAGTAGAGACGAACTTGTATCCACGCCACCATTTGTACATCATGAATGGAATAGTACAAAACAAACAAATATTAGAAAAAAAAGAAGAACAGGAGGGAAATAAAATAGCTAAACTGTTTCGTTGGTTGGCATTATGTTTGATGCTGATTGCCTGGTGAGCTTCTAGACGATGGTCATACAATCTTTGCAGGTCAGGTGTAGTCCAGCTCTTGACTTTTACAAAGGAATGAAAAGCTGTCTGTGTATCATGAAATGTTCACAAGTGTATTGTGCATCTCGCTCGCAGACATAGTTGATCTATGGCATAGTGTTGCATCCTGAGTGATGAATAAAGTAAACGGCTATTACATCCATCCCGTGGGCGGAACTGCATCACGTTAACGCCAGAAAGATCTTAGCCTGTATTTCAAACCTATGCTTCCCGGTAATCGTGCCAGCCGCCCACCGCGCCCTGCTGCCTGCGTAATATGCAGGTAGTGCTGAGAGAAGTGTGTAAGCTGGCCCCGGGGATCGCAGGATGAGATTGTGAACATGTGGGGATGGAATTGCTAATGAAGATGTTTCACGCAGAATGATAAAAACTTCGCAAGAGCAGCATTGAAGCAGACATCGGCAAGTAATCTGGAATTAAGGAATCAAGAGCCAAAACTTCGTGAACAGAATGTATACATTTGGTTTTGGTGGCTTTGAAATTGGTGTCATGTCTGCATGTTAGATAATTAGAATATCGTTTTGATATACGCTATGACATAAAGAGAATCTGATGATATAAAACGGGGAAATTGGAATCTGTGTGGAGGATTTCTTAATAATCAAATAAATCCTTTACTTGGGGTTTCTCTGAGCTCGGCTCAACTTTCAGCCATAGTAACGGCCTCATTTATTGTGACATGACTAGGATATGTACCATATTTGGTTCATAAATGATAGCCTTGCTTCTCTATCGTAATCACAGGATCTTCATGCAATTGGGATGGATAAAGATACCGCTTGTTTGAAACGGAAGCGTGATCCTAACCACAATTGGTGATTCCATGTCACAAAAAGCATTTACTCAGCATCATCCAGAAAAAGGATACAGTGATCCTAATCATTTTGATTGAGATGAAGATAATCAAATGCTGCCCAATGTTATTTAACTGTACCGAAACGCATCAACTTAGGTAAGATAACATTCTCTTTAACTTAAACACAATCTGTATGTGTCTGTATGTCATGTAGTTATAACCGCAACACAAGACCTGTAGGATAAGACTTGTACTGTGTTATCTGCTTGTGGAATTTTGATTGGGCCAAAACGCAATAGAGCAGAAGTCAAAACGCAATGTACTAAAGTATACGGTTTTGAGAGAGTCCAGTGAAGTCCAGTAAAGTACCAGACGTCCCTTGCATACTTATAGATAGTTCCGACCGTCTGCATGTACATTTCTTCTAATCACTGCTAGCGATTGCTCTCTTGGGGCTGTGTGGACACATTTTCAAGTCTCTACACGCGTGAGTGCCTTGCGTACTTAGATTATGAGATTTCTTTACTTATCCTGCTGGACTGTTTTCAACACCTGTCATGCACATGTATCGTATTAACCGTGCTCGATGCTGTTTCCGTTGGACGGATATCTTCTGAATAAAATTTGCAAGGGACACTAATCTATTCTTCACTGTGATTATGTATTTCTTTGCGGTGACCTTCACTTAAGTCTTTAAAGACAAAAAGAGTGATCACAATTGGGAAGCATGACTACAACCCTGCAATAATATAGATAGATATACTGCCTTATTCACATACGCAGCTTGAAAAAAGCAATGAGATTTCGTTTGTATTGAAATTGGATCTAGAAATAGTCAGTAACATACGACGAAAAACTACACAGCACAGAAAAAGTAGCGCCAGGGGCTATTAACGTTAGGCATACCGTCTGGAAACATGCCCATGGTGGTAAGATCCAATTTCCTGGGAAGTAGACCAGAACATATGGACACCGCATCGCGGAAAAATTATATCAAGAGCAGTGTGCAAGTCGAAAGCAGAACCGTAAGTCACAAAAAACTCTTACAGAAGATGCAAAATAGTTGAATGTTGAATGCGATGAAGAATTTCGAAAACGGTAAAAGGAAATAACCCATTCAAACACTATTGGGAATGTCACTAAATGCATAGCATGACATGTTGAACCTTTTTTTTAGGTTAATGGAACAGTTACCATGCATTAGAAATGTTTATGCGACGGGGAATAGTTTTGTTAAAGGTCTGATGCTATGTTACGAAAAGAGCACTTACGAACGACATAGGTAGCTATCAGAGAAAGATATTTCTAACTACAAAATACAAGCAAAGATAGCAACATGTTAATTTTTATGTCAAGGTTCCCCAACATGCGGGAATATCCATGGTTTCACATCTAAAGCATGAGATAGCTAGCTAACACGTCTTTATTTTGAAAAGGGCCTAGCAAAGTGTTCAAAATGTTGTGTTCAAGAAGTACAAGTTGTTTCTACAGATGATCAACAATTCGAACGTAAATTGTTAATTTTTTAGGAAACAATTGATTACCAATTGATTTATGAAAGAAAAATGGTCAAGGTCAAACACTAATTGTGATCGGATAGGACGAATGCTATTGATCAATCATTATGCATTTAGAAAAGAAATGCAAATTGTATTTTTATGTAAGTATTTATTACTGTTTTAAATATGTCACAGTGTCAGTATAATTGCATTTAATATGAAATAGCTTCTGTAGCTATAAGCAAGTGTTTCATTGAAGCAAGGTTATAACTAAAACCATACTTTCAAATGTTTGGTGCTTTTGTGGGTTTCCAAACGGGATCATTGTGGGGCGTCTCCTTGGCATTGACCTTTCCAAACAATGTTATCTCTTTTTTGCCTTCAGGGTTCCTCAGTTTCAGTTGCTTCAGTTACTTAAAAAAAGGTTGCTGGCGCTCACTCCTAAGTTATTTGCATGAGCCTGGGGCAATTTTACTACTTCTCTCTACTTGTTTTGAGGAATGATATAACTACATGCAATAGATAGTTACTCATTAGACCCATATAAGCACCAGGAGAAAACATGCATTGACTTGACAACTAAACAATTACCCTGTACCATGCATGCCATTGCATTTCTCCTAGTCTTCGATGAGCAACCCGAAACATGGAATACATCAAAAGGATTATCGACTGCGTAGTCTAAGCCGTTAATCCTCTGTTGTCACTCCTTTTGCAGAGAATCTACTTATGGCTGAACTTTCTACCCAGACAACCCAAAAGGGGTTTTAGCTAGTCCTTATCATTCTACTTCAGGCCGCAGTCGACATGCACGGAAAGAAAGCTAGACCTGGCTGAAAAATATATCTTGCAGGCGCAGTACTTTGCTAGCCCCCTCAACAGGCTCTACGTTTTGGGCCTTTATGTAATGTCATATCAGTCCGTGGTACGTTACTAAGTTTTATGTGGGCCGCCTGTGTACAAGGAACCGAGTACCGAGAACTGGTATGCCATTAAAAAGCACATTGTAAGCCCCCCCCCCAGCCCCCGAAAAGAAAGGCTACTAGTAGTATATTGTCATCTTTTAAAGTTTGTATGCTGCTGAATTATGAAGAAAGCTAGTTTAGGGAAGGTGTCAGGTTGATATATGGTAGTGTATTCTGGCCTACATCTGGCTGGGTCGTAATGTTACCCGTTGTGTGCCTGCTGTGCAGGAAACTGCCATTCATCTTATGTATACGCTTATCAAAACTTGGTCATGAGGAGCAGCCCTTTCCAGGTCGCAGACAATAAGAAAATGGAATTCTTATCACATTTCCCAAGGGAAAAGGTGATATTTAATGTCACCTATCAGGCATGTATCAATGCTTTTCTGTTATTATAGCGCGGCTGTGACGTTGTATGGAAATTGAAAAACGGTAATATGGCAGCTTGCATATTATATGCTAATATCAGTTATGATGAGGATGTATTATGGAAATCTTAGTTTGTAATTCTTTAACGTGTTGAAGTGAATTGTGGCATTTCAACATTTAAAGCCTTCTTCGGGGAATCTTGTCTTATCGTGAGCAGAATCTGAAAACATGACAGCTGCCTGGTCTACATGGATTCATCATCGATGACTGTGTCTTGAATCAAGAATTAGAGCTTAAGACCAATAAAGAATACGAATGTGATGCATTTCAGAACGACTTTAGAATGGGATATCTCTGTACAATTGCGTTGGACTAAGGAGAAAGACCCGCACATTGTCATCGAGTTCCTGTTGAGGTATTGCGTTGACTACGGTCTTCGTTACAAGGCTATGGTATTTCATTTGACTGCCATAAACTATGATATTCTGCTTCAACAAACAGACTGTGATATCATCAAAATACATAAGCATGTCATGTTCAATTTCCAGACTATGTTAGTAGTGTCCTGGTGCTATTTTTCACTTCAACTGATAAAAGGGGTGAACTGTTTTCCCTAGTGCGTAGATGGCTGTCAAGGACAGCAAGCAAAAGTCTTAGATAACAACAAACTGAAATGCCTGAAATTATTGCAGCAAAAATAGAAATGAAGCAAGAAAAGTTTCAGATGACGACACATTAAAATGCCTGGAATTATTGTAACAAAAATGGAAATGAAATAAAGTCCAGTAAAGAGGTTAAGCATCATTAAATACATCATCAAGGCTTACTTGTTTTAGGAAATCTTGTGAGACAACCCAATGGAATTATCTTTAAAGAAATCACAACATCAGGCGTTCCCATTAGCTTTTTCAGGTTTAAAACGATTACCTTACCACTACGAGAACACCTTATTAATGGCTTACAGGGCAGTTAGGTAGAAATCTCAAACGATTTAAATTGATGGATGACACTCATTTGAATATAAAATCCGACCAAATGGCAAGAAACCTTAAAGAATGAAAACTGCACCTGTGCTGAGAGGAATTCCGCGACTGTGTGAGTGCATGGATGAATGATCGGTTGTTGTTTTTTACTGGGGAAAGTGCTCCCGAAGAATTGATGACACATCTTCTCCTCATACGAGTTTGTGACGTACATATTTAAAAAAAATAGCACCGCTCGCAAAAAACGCAATTCGGACGAATCAATTCTATATGGGTTCCAATTTCGCACTGCTGCTTTTTTTTACAATTAAGTCAGGCCCAAAGGATTACCAATTTTCTCCCAGCTTATAGCAACTGACTCAAAATGAGAGCAGTGTATAATTGCTGTCTTGAGGTTAAAACATCTACGTGTACTGAATCACGTAAACTATGTAAGTGTTTTTGTTGTTGCAATTTTTGGGGCTCCAAAGAGGTCTGAAAATGTTGACGAATGCAAGGTAACAATTCGGGAAGGTCAGACGTTTTGTGTTTTGTTTAAATTGCACATACCCACGGTACACCTACAGTAAATAATGTATGCATTACGTGCAATGAAGTTTTGTATTTGTTTACTCTGGATATTCTGCTATATAACTATATTGATAACCGTCTTTTAATGCAAAAAAAACAGCTTACCAAGAGCCCTAAATGTACCCCGAGAAAATCCCACCTTCTGTTACCCTTTTTCTTCAGAGATCAAAAACTCCCCATCTCAGTCATCTGTCTTACTGACACATTACGGAAACCAATTTTGTCGAGATAAAAGAAGATGTCCATACTATTCATCTTGCCTCTTCGAGAAGCTGGAGTCCCTAATGTACCCTACGACATTTGTGAATAAACATGTGTATCATACAGATGTTCGGATGGTTTACACATTTTTGTTACATTTAATGTGCTAGATCGAGAATTGCTAAGGAGGGCAGTAGTATCCCCTTTAGCTGTTGTGAATATTTACTTACTAAAATTTGAATGGCACTTAGCATGTTCATTGAAGTATGAAATGAAAAGGTAACGAACCATACCAATAGTAATATGTCAAAACAGAAGATTATATAATTGCCTGAAGATAGTGACGATATTTAACTAATTACGTGTCAGCTTTGCATTGCTTTCAAAGCGATGCTATCATAATCTTTATTTATCATATATATTACCTAAAATATATATTCCTTTTCAATGAAACTACTAATCCAGCAATAATTGCGGTAGCTATCTATATATTATGCATGTAAATTGTGCCACCGATAGGTTCAAATTAATGATACATACAAGTCAATATAACCTTAATTAGCGATGACATCTTTCTTCTTGACAGTGCTTTAATGAATGTCAAACAACGCGTTGAGTGGTACTAAGCCCTAATATGTTAAAGGTGAATTAAACCTCGTAAATGCTGACTCGTAAATGCTATGTCTAACCAATTACTGTGATATGTATATAATTACACATACATGAATAATAGTTAAAGGGCATAACTGTCAGATGTTCTTAAGCTTGTATATATGTATATATGTATACATACAGAAAGGGGGAGAGAGCATCTGTTCTTTACAGGTTGTTGGAAACTACCATCAATATCACCAGCATGTTTTAATTAATGTAGTATAAATATTCTAATTAACTCCCTACTTTAACAAAATACAAAAGACTATGTTATTTTTTGGTGTTTGGAATGTGGTTGCGGAGGACCTGTCATATCAATAACTTATAGCTTCGAGTTCCATACATTCTGTAGTACTTGGCTGATTCATTTTTAATGGCTTTGG
This sequence comes from Branchiostoma floridae x Branchiostoma japonicum, assembly GCA_013266295.2. Lineage (NCBI taxonomy): Eukaryota > Metazoa > Chordata > Leptocardii > Amphioxiformes > Branchiostomatidae > Branchiostoma > Branchiostoma floridae x Branchiostoma japonicum. The sequence continues at coordinate 3,585,059 of CM023837.1, read as the reverse complement.
TGACCTCCATCCCCACCTTATTGATATTTGTGGGTTCACCCTGACACCCGCACATGCATCATCGTCTTCTTAATCTATATTGATGTGGAGTAATTTCCTACAAGTTCTTGCAATCAGGACTGGCATTACACCATATTGAATAACGAAGCTTGATATTGACGTTCTCATGCTTGCAGTTTTCAGTCAAGTGTAGGATTAGATTCATTTTATTGTTTTCTTCTAGAGCTAAAGGTATATATTTGGCTATATATACACACTCTTAAACTTACTTAATCAAATATATTTGAATCAGCAGCATGGTTATTTACTTATTAAAGATTGCACATTACCCAGAGGAATAAATAATCGAAATTGGCACAAAAGGCATAACAGGACGATTCTTCTTGCACCATGCTAATAGGTCTTCGACGCCAAAGGGTTATTATTGGCAAGCGCTGTGATCCATCCTATGACAAATCGCTCTAATTTGGTAAAGCGGCTCTTTTCTTATGAAAAGTAATTTCGTCGACCACTTTCGTGACTATCAATGCCGTCACTTTTTGTAGGACTTGAGGTCTAAGACAATACCATAGGAAACTGCGTTTCTGTAGTAGCTCTTCGTGCGTCCCTCCCATACATACATACATGTGTAAGTCAACCATGGCTTGATGGATGTATCGATTGCACTCCTTAGGGCGTCTCGAAGGTGACAACCTGCTCCTTCTGTAGTCCCTGGGAGATTTACTTGTGTGTGTCTGCCCTCGACACTTCATGGCCCCGGGTGCCTTCTCTCTATTATTGATTGCATTCTCATCTGACGCGACCTTTTAAAATTCTCTAAGGTTAACAAAGCTCATAAGATCAGCCAGGTTGAAGACGTACTGTTGCCAAGACAGTAACTGCAACATTTGCCAAATTAACTTCCTACGCCGGTGCCATACTAAAGGCAGGTACCATATTACAGCCCACAGGACGCTGTATGCAGTCGTCAAGATAAATGTCCCGATCCCCAAAGCTATTCGAGTGATGGGCCAGAGAGAAACTGGTGGACGGATGTAGACGGCCCTTCAGTGGCGGAACAAACGAGTCACTGAGGCAATTTCGGCCGGTGATTACTAGCGTATGAAACGTGTCCGTCATGTTGTTAAGCTGTAATTACAGGGGGTCCAGTTTCCCAAGGACTTCATTCATTGTGCGTATACGGGAGTTGACAATGGTACGCACGACCAGGCAGCATCAATACCTAATTTCCCAGCCGTTGGTAGGATCACCGGATAGATGTACCAGGCGGGGCAGGTGTACAGCTGTGACACAACTCTGAGGGAGGGTGCCAATCGAACACCCGCCATGTCCCTAACTGCTCTTAGATATGGCTGACACAGCACAAAACCACCTTAAAAATCTTCATGATGCATTAATTTTTCTAGTTGGTTGTATTTAAATAATGGATTAACTACAACAAACCATCAGCAACATCGTGAAAATACAAGTTATTGTTACTTCCTTTTCCACTCTTTCTTTGTAGGGCTAATCTTTCACGGCACTATACTCCGCCATGCCTATCTTCAGCTCACCCCTCATACATACGTACACTTTGGGTCTACCGGATATTTAGACCCAACAATTCTCTGGACACCTTAGGCGCTACTTTTGCGTCTTTTTTGTCCACTGTAAACAAATTAGGATACCAATCCACGCCGTAGAGGTAATTTCGAGAAATAGTGTAAACATTAATCATTCTAGAAACATACATGTATGTACGTATGATAGTCGAAAAAAAAAAGAATGGATGCTGCGGGAATTGCGTTCTCCTATGCGGTATATACTGTGATTACTAGAGTGCCGATATGTCGATACAATAGTGCAGTTTTACGACGCTTTCCTGCCACAGCCTTGACCCGAGTTCGGCTCTTAGCTTTAGCTGGAAGGATTTTATCCCCGAGTGACGAGATAAAAGCCCCTGGCAATCCACACCCGAAGAGAACTCAATTGTCGTAGTTGTGACGGAAGTATTGTTTTGGGTGGCTGTGCTGATGGTTTGTGTCCAGATCTAGTAGATTGACAGGACGTGGGTGGGGAGAAAGTTGACAGGCAGAATGAGAGGAGGTCAACAGGTCTAACTCAGGAAATCATTAATGGGGTCTTATAATCTGGCCGGGAGCCAGTGCTCGACTTGGGGGAATTCAGGAAGCCGAGGATCGCATACTTCTCTGATTTCGTTAGAATTGAACAAAATGATAACTGTACATGTATGGTGTGAGATATTGTGTTATAGTACCTCAGCTGATCGCTTTTTTCGTATGAAAGGATATTTTACGTCGCCTACGGTCATAACGGTTAACAACGCCTCTATCATAATTGTCTTCATAAAAAAGTATACGATGAATTTCCCCGGAGTCATCGCAACGTCCTTGTATAATAGGTTAAGTAATCCCATTGACTTAGTAAGATTAGTTGTATTGATATTATATTGGATCAATGGATCAACAAAGGGATTATCTAGGATTAGAGCGCACTTGTGTTGTATTAGCACGGCTGTGGTTCAAGGCTACCCTCGCTGGTTGCTTCAGATAAAGATTAATCCAAATCCTCATCTTTCTTACTTGGACCGTATTTTTAAGACACATTTTGAACATCAGAAGCTGAGGTTTACAACACAGAAACAAGAAGATGTCCATAGGTTGAGCTGTTATAATATCATTATGTACTACAAAGCAAAGTGCTGAATACAGAGCAACGAGTACAGCCGCACATACAGATATGATTTCCTGTATAAAACAAGATTAATCATTTTTGAACAGAATCAAAGAAGATTCTAAATGGTTATAAACAGAATTTCTTGAAGCCACATGTTTAAGCCCCATTTCACGCGTTTCGGGAATCTGAATTATGAATGAGCAGTGATGTCATTATAAGGCGCAGGAGGTGCTGTTTTGACTTTTGCAGCACCTAGCCTTTGGTCCTTTGTTTTCCCAATCCGTGACAATGTAATTAGGAACTCGTAGACCTCAATATACGCATTCTTTTCTGTGCTCTCATGGGGTATGTATGACGTTTGATTGGATATTCCTTTATGTAAGAACTGCTCTGATATTCTTCGCCGCATTGTCCTCAAGCAGTGGAACTAAAGGATTCAGTATCATATTTACGTACTCGTCCTGTGAAGGAACGTTTTGCTATGCTTTATACATAAAATGATTTACGTAACTAATCAGTGTTAAATATACTCAGCTGCTATATATCATCATTACATATCAATTTTAACCACTGATGAGGTCCTTCTAAATTGCTGTAAACGTGTTTGTTACCAGTAAAAGTTCATTCAAGGCTGTCAAAAACTTTCTGTAGTCATGATATAGTTAAATTATTTAAGCCGAAGTGTCAAACTTCTTAGACGTAGATAAAGAATGTGTGAAGACTGGGTGATCCTAAATTGCCAGCGCAGCCTAGCAGCTTGTAAATATGAACAGTAATTAAAAGAGACATGTCACCGCCTTTACGTACACAAGATTTGTGGTGCATCTCAGGAAATAATCCGACACGTATGCAGATTTTTAAGAAACGTAATTGGGTACATTCATTTTCAATAGGTCTCAAAGGATTTGCTCATCTATCTGTGGGATGGAGTAATAAAATATCATTTTGACGTCTGTATTGAACCATTTGTGATTTTGGTGTTATGTGTCCCTAGGGTTAGATTTGATTAATAATCAATGGTTTGATCTCGTAATCCAGCATGCCATGTCATCAGTTCGTGGGTGGGCATTTTTGTTCGTAGACTTTCTTTTATGAGTCTACTGATAGATGACTTTTGCGACAACAGAAATATATATTCTATATTAGACAGGCCAAAAGGGGAAAAGTCATTCTGGTCCAAAATTCGTATATCAACCGCTTCACACTTGGGAAGGTAGTCTAATCGAGACGGGGGACAGTCACATTAATAATTCATAGCTAGGCTTCTAGTACGTTCTTTACGTGACAAAATCGTAAAATTTCTATAGGAATCCAAAAAAATGTAATATGCCAGGTTTATTACTGAAAATTGCAGAATTGACATAACATACAATGAGAATATTGCAAAACATGCTGATTATCTAAATCTATATAAAAACTATATCTTTTGTCACCATTAAGTTTTCATTTCGACAAGCCCAAACTGCTCGATAGTAATGATTATATTCTATAAGGTACTGTTAAGTAACACTGATGTGGATTGCTCGCCTTAGCGATTAAAAGTGTTATATAAAACTGCAGCTATAGGGTTTTTTGCACTGTCATTGTTGGTGCTCCCATAAATACTCATAGAGTAGATGACGTGGTCACATAAAGTTGTAGGATTTTCTAAGAAGTAATAACCTACATCATTCTGCATACGGTTAAGTCTTGTCTAGCCTGGGAAAACTTTGGTTGTGCTGATAAATCGGTCACACGGTCAAACATAATTGATCTTGCTCATAGGTCAATACACAATTAGACTCGCTTGCGCCCGAGGATCAAGCTTTGGATACACTAGCGTATTACTAGGAATTTCTTATATGCAAAACAAATGTGCTGTGGGCGATATCAAGTATAGTGATTCTTTTGGGGTAGCATACGGTGATATTTATTTATGACTATTGAACTGACCCCAGTGTTATAGAAATTATGGACTACGCAGTGGATTATCATATTTTGCTGCAATAAAATCTTGGTGTACACTGAAGAAACATTAATGCTAGAGACAAGCTCGACTCACTGACCCGATATAGAAGAAGCAGAGTTTGTAAACTTTGAGGCTGCTCGAGAAAATTTCCTACCCTATTTAGACTAGAATGGTTTTGGTTCTTATACACTTCGAAGGACACCTACTTTTTCGATACGTGAGGAGGGTTCCTTAACGTCCTCAATGTGTGATTTTCTGCAATCACCGGGCTTCTATTTGACGTGCTATCCCAGAGATAGTTCCTAACTGACGCAGGGTACTATTGGCACCTGAAGTGCCTTTCCCAAATGTTCAAACCCAGAACCTCTTGTTTCCTGAGGAAGCACTCTAACCATTACACCACGCGACGCCATAGAACACCACACACGACGCCAAACCACCATTAGCAGACACGTTGTTTGATCTAATAATATATCTTAATTTCTTTTAAAGTTAACTTTTATTTTAAACTAAACTGTAACATGTCGAAGCCATTTCGCAACTAAGTTGGAAGTCATTCCTAAATATAGAATAATGTCGGTGTGGACTTTCAACATTCGAACTGCAGAGGATTTGAATACTTCGCCAGTGGATTACGTCCTTAGGATTCACAAAGGTCAGTGTGCAATATCTTTCGCTGATATATTGGTCAATAGGTCAAGATCACTCCATTGATTCTTCTGGAGTCCAATAGACTCAAGGCCATAAGCTCCAAACGGGGGCTACAGTACATTGTGGTGAGTCATCCCAAGCAAAAAAAAAAGTGTATTGTGTGGTGTAACTGATCATTGTGTATTTCACATGATACCTTAAAACCGATAACTATAAAAATAAATATTGACATTTAAGGTATCCTTTTCATGATCTGGAAGATAAACTAAAATGAATGTTAACACCATGTATCAATTTCTAAGCGCAACTGTAAAAGGGTTCACTTGATATTCCAACGATACTTTTGTGATCGTTACATTATGTACTTTAGCTGCGTTTCGAGGTATGTTACTTCAACCGGTATTTCAAGGTATAAAGCCACATGTGTATTGTCTAGGTATAGAGCATCTACTGTGATATGACTAGAAAACCTCTCTGGTTTTCTTCATAATTCTCTCAAATATGTTCTCGGAAGATAGTCGAGAATATAGCGACATTATGAAGTTGTTCTGTATTGCAAGTTTATCTATCAGTTTATCAGTACCTGGCGATATTAGAAATTTAAATAAAGCTTCCCACTGCGTCTGCCTTTGCATTCATCTCTGGGGTATAAAGGAACCTGAGATAATTTACGTGCGAGATTACGGCAGTACGGACTACTATAAATCATTTCGGCGCCCGTAGGCACATTCTTTTTATACGAGCACAGAAAGACTGTCAAGACAAACCGGCGATATGTTAATAGCCTCCCGAGTCCTTCGTTGGAGAATTTTCACCCGTCAGCATTCCGACGCGTATCACCGTTCGAAACATCGTGGTTATGAGACATAAATAAATAAATGCATTAAATCTATTAAAAGCGGATTATTTTGTGCTTTGCAATTTTCTCTTTCAGCCTGATATACCAATAACCTGTAATAAAAAAAAATCCCTGGCAATCTTTTGTTGTAAAATTTCTTCTTACCATCAACAGATATTAATGCAATTACATTATTGATCTTTTGTTACTGTTTTGTTTCTGTTCATACCTATCGTTGATATATTGGCTTTGCTGTATACCCGAGGATGCCTAATGTTTACTGGAGAAAAAATACACCCAGGCCTTAAAAGGTCAATGGTATACTGTAAAGAGACGAAAGCCCGAGGTGGTTTGAAATGAAACGCCTTGGATGTCAAAGCAAAGATCGCGACTATGACTCTGACTGTGACGAACATGTAATACAAACAAGTGCCTGGAGGTAATGTGTCACTCTCTTTACCTTGTGACATTTCACGTAGGCAGCCGCAATATCAAGTCTAATCATAAGGAAAGGGCTGCGTTTGGTCATGTTGCAATGTCTCTCTAGCTGCCCCAAAGCGAACTCTTGTCGATTTTTTCTGTCTACAGGACCCGTATGGACTAACATCTTTCTTGCGCATCCAAAACTCTGTTCAATCTATGCCATGTAATGCTTAATTCAATGAACCGTAACCGAGTAAAGGTCATTATGCTCACCTATCGTTACTTTGTCTGGGTATCCGTGTGTAGCTTGCAGTAGTATGCCTGTAAAGGCTAAGACAAACAGGGTCGCCGGCAGCCCGTGGGTCTTCATCATTGCTTCTTGGTGCGTCTGGATGCACTGGAGTTAACAATTCTTTCTAGACCGGCGGGTCCTCGCAATTTCCATCCGTCAGACTTATAGAGGCTATCGTTTGAGAGGCAGGGATCTTGATACCACCATGTCTGCAGCATTCAAGGAGACCTCTGTCGCTGCTGAGAAGACATTGCCATATCTTCAGTTTTCGGTGGTCACCCGGGCTCAGTGGCGCTGCCGCGCTTCCTTTAGCATACGGAATCCCCAGTTCCTCGCATTGAAGATGCTTTTCTGTTGCTAATTATGACTGATAATGTCTAATTCTCAAGGCGTAAGGTTCTAAGTGGCGAAGAAGAACAAGATTCTCGTGGAATCGATGGCTCTGCCTACCTTTTCACGCGGGTATAAATATAATGCAGAATGCAAGCTCTTCGAGGATTTCAACTTTCCTTCGCTGACTTTGACATCAATATCTTGGTTCACGGTAGTTTCGTCCTCGCTCCAACGCTACAGTGCAGTAGCGCACGGGGTTTCAAATTGCAGTAACGGCGACGAAGCGTTGAATTTTCCTCCTAGCAGTCTCTTTCGCTGGTCCACTGAGGTCCCCTTTGGGAGACCAAAATCACATAAACCAGAGGAGTTGCCAGCTGCTGATGGTGGAGCTAAAATGGTGCTGTCAGCTTAAGCCAGAGAAAAACATCACTCAAAGTCAGTTGTCGGACATTTTGCTTTGTCTTGGGAGCTCGTGCAACACACTTCCGCGCGTGGCTTTGCGATCTAAAGGATCTCGTCATTTTCCTTGTCGGCGCATGCGGCGTTGCTCACTTAATGCAATGAATATCCAAATGATTCGATTGTGCATTGCGAATGAGGGACAGTCGTGAGATTTCCCTTACCGTCATAGTTTTTAAACGACTTTAATACGGATATCCCTTTCCGGGAGAGTTTATATACAGGCCGTGTTTTTATTCGTTGGCATGACGTGATCGCTTTACAAATCATTGTCACGCTGTAACGAAAGTTGTCAGAAGAGGAAACGTTACAGACGCTTGGGTCGTTCCAGGACTCATCTTTATGCTAAATCGATTCAGGCGGTAATGATAGCCTAGAGAGCTGGAACGCATCAATAAAGGAACGTGACGTCACGGGCGACTTGTGAAGTTTTGCTGGTGCTATTCAATAAAGAAATCGGTTAACAATTCTCTTACGTGTTATACAACCATGTACATAACACATTATGCAAAATTAATAAAATGAATCGATAATGTCTTAAGGCTTTGTAAATAGATCGAAAACTTTATCCTGGTGTTCAGTTCATTTTTATTTTTCTATGATGTTCAATGTGTTTATTTTTAGATAGACTAAGATAGTATTTGTCTTTCAATACAATATGACTTTTAGCAGGTTTATTTGTCGCCAGTTTGTGTGGGTGAAGGATCATCCGATGATGTCTTAGACATTTTTCGTGTGTTGTTGAACCAGAATATTCTACATGAAGAATGATATAACCCAGTAGAGCTTAAATAATGGTTGCACAGTAGACAAACATCACCGCCTTATCAGAGCACTTTTGGAGCAGACTCTGAGCAGCAGCAAGCAGAGATGAGTCTGCGATATCCTCAACCACTGCTCTATGATAAATCCAGCGGAAAGGCAAAGGTGCCTGCAATACTCATTAGCTGTGCGGAATAGGACAGCACCAGACATCACGTTTTAATTCCAATTACCTGTAGGGGCCAGTTTGAGTATAATGAGGTAGGTCGTCACATGGGAATAAGGCAATACCACAGCATTTAAAGGTAGGTTTTGATAAGCATGATATATTGCTACGCTCTATGAAACCGACAAAGCAATGTAAATAAAATGCATTATGCAATAAACTAAACATAAAAGGCGTTTTACATTTCCTGATACAAATGATTCCACTGGAAATGGCATAGTCCTACTGCTGTCCGCGTAAACTGCTATCAACAATAATATTTACAGTATAAACTTGTTTTTTTTCAGATTTCTTTTGAAACGATAATATTCTAATTTTTAAGCTGTTTCTAGTATTGGATACTTTCAACGATTGATGGCTTTTCTTAACAAACCACGTGATTGTGAAACAGTGGCTTAATGTAAGCTGTGATTTACATGCATCAGCAAGGCTGACAATTACTGGTATTCATTTGTTCGCCATTTGACAGAGGGGGCGAATCCATAAAATCGAAACATTGAGCGCACCCATGCTTAACCAATCAATTTCAAGATGTGTACGTCTAATGCCCTTAAACAAATCACGTGCGAACAAACTTTCAATAGTCAATCAAATTATTCTAATTAGAGCGTCTATAAAAGCCGATATTGGGAGCATACCTTATTAGAATAGAATCATTAGATTGTGGAATTGTTTTAAAGTTTGACCTTCGTTTGAAGGAGAAATAAATTAACGCGTTCGCCTTATAATCTGCAGATTCTAAGGACGGGAATCGGTAAATGATTTAGCTTCGGCTCCGATCCATTTGTAACTCGGTATACTAGCATCATGAAATGAGATTTAAAGATAAATGCGGCATTAAATGTGGAATCCTAAGACGGCGGTTTGACACAAAAATCAATGAAGGACAATCACGGATGGTTTGTTTGGAATAATTGGATTCTGCTGCTTCCCTTCTCTTCCTTTATGTATTGAAGCTGGTGGAGATATCCCTATCATTAAGGGGCCACAGTGACGTACGCTAACGTTTTCTCACAGATGCTTATATAATAAAGAAAGATCAAAGAAGATCCCAGAGAGATGGGAGGTCTTATACGAATCATGTGTTTGTTCTAGATATGCATCGCATTGCGCCCTTAATTTGTACCGTGACAACTTTAAGATGAGTTACCAATATGGTGTAAGGGGCACCGCCTTATCGCAAAGGGACCTTAATTTGTATCCGGCCTGATTACAAGGTGGAGGAGTTAATGGGGGTTTAGGATGGCAGAGAAACTAGTTCTCTCAAAGATGACATTTTTGCGAGTCTAATCATTATAAACTTCTTATTTTTTCTTTAAGGCTGTTAAAGCATTGGTCTCAAAGTTGGGCAAAAACGAAAAGAAACCCTAGGTTAGTTTTAAGCTTCACCCAGTTAGTCCTGTACTAACCATTACCATCGTTCATACAAAGAAAGTGCGAATTAATTTTATGCTATACTATTTCCAATCATCATGTGGTCAGTTTGTTACTTTTTTTAATCACACGGCACAATAAAATTCGTTTGTTATAGAGAAGTAATGCAGATAGCATTTTTTAAGGTTGTGCAATTACTGTCAATATAGCAAGGTACTGATTCCTCGTTTTATATACGATCCTGCCAGATGGCTTCTTCTGGATGGCTGCATGCTGTGTGACAAGAATACAGCTTCAGGACAACTGACATTTCGTGTTGGAGGACGGAAATAGGGAGTATAATGATAAAATACTGGCATATATTCCTTTGAATGAACTAGAAAGATACAGAATCATCTTCAAACTGCTTCTAAATATCACAATTTTTCGTATTCTGCATATTCAACCATGCCAATTTACGTTCAGACCTTTGTTCTCCTGATGAGAAATATCGTTAGTATTTGTCTCATTAAATAGCATCTATTTCAATACTAATCGTAAATCGTATACACTTGTAAATAATCGGTCGTACTATTATTAGTATTTTCACCAGTGTCTGTTTCAAGTAATACTCACCTATATAGCTAATGTTGGAAATATTTTTGAGCTGGCGTAGCACAGACTTTAGCTGCAGCAACGTTGCACGATCGCACATATGCATATCGCATTTTCCCACTAAGGGATTACTTTATGGCGACATTTATGTGTAAAATATACGATGACCCCCTTCTCAGGGATTACCTTGATGACAAAATTATAAGTTTTGGAATCCTTTGCCAGAAGGGTCTGAGTTATGAATAGTTTTTATCGAATGGTGGGGGTCATTTTTCAACCGTTCATTGATTACATTTTTGGAACTTTCTCCAATGGTGTTCTAGAAAATAAACATTCTATACGTCATATTTGATAATTTGCGCTTGTTATATACTGATACCACATATCTTATTGGGAAAAATGGACACAAAATCAGGAAATTACATATCTACATATTGGCACTTCCTTATAAAATATTTCATTTAGTCATCTGGTATTTCCTAACAGAATGCCACATGACTAATGGAATGGATGTACATACTTAAATTACTTTCTTAACAACTAAAAGTACAGGGATCCCATTTGGATTATTATATTCGAGGTGTCCTATTTCAAAGCAGCTCAGCAATACCCAACCCTTTGAAACGTGGAGTCATAAATTGTAAATGCGCAACTGATACCAAGACTTTCTGGAAACATCTCTAACATATTACCAGGCATAGAACATCTTCGTTGTGTTATCTATAAAACTGTCCTTAATGTTTCCCCTCGGGGCTATGAAACAGTTATTACGATAACCGATATGATTGAGGGTGATTGCGTTTAGGTCTTAGGATATATACTACGGTAACGACACTCCATATCTCTATGTTACGATCAATACAAACCGAGAAAACATTCTAACTGGCGGTTGGGAGATGTAGCTGGCTACGTAAACGCACTTAATCATGCCTTGTGCAATAATAATATCAATATATAATAAAGACCCAGATAGCAAAAATGATAGTCAAGCCATCTTTGTGGTAAATCCCTACGCGGTGTTTGATGGATCCTTGGAGTTTAATTGCAAACTTTAATTGTTAGATTTAGGCGCTATGCGCAGTTTCGACTTACTGGATATCAATCTATAAACCACTTTTAGAAGTTCAAGTACAAAATTGATTGCTGTTTTAGACTATTTGCCTTGGGATTGCAGTTGTAATACATCGAAGCTCAAGTACATGTGCGTAGGTAGTTTAAAAGTGAATGCAAAGGAAATTAATCATACAGTACTTCGAAGAAAAAGTATTTACTTGCAAAGCCACTATTAGGAATGTATACTGCTACCGGTCAGTTGGAAGAAGACCATTACCCGCTGAGCCATTACACTTTAGTCGGTCACTCCACTCCGTGACTCGAGTAATATATTGTAATGACCCTGTCCTAGACTAAAACGACTTAAAACACCTTTGTTAGTTTTGGAGGTCATACATATCGTACACTTTACAGCAGGAAATAAGAGTCAATGTTTATGGCAACAAATGCTGAAAAGATCCTGCCACTTCTCTGGTTCGTAGTGATACCAGCTGGCCTCAGACAAGTGCCTGATCGTAAATTATGTCCCATAACGGAATGGCCTCTAAGCTATTTCATTTTATTTGGTCAGTGATGTCCCATATATGTCCATTATAAATTATATATATATATATATATATAATAATGCGGATTAAATGGGCAAGGACAGCAAAGATCGTTTTAAAAAGATGGACGAAATATTATTAAGCAGCTATTCAACGCTGATGCTACATAACCAATGTGAGAAACCTATATTCATTCTGTTATAGAAAACTCCATTTTAGATAAGAAAGCCATGCCTGTCCAGATATAAGTTTATTGCTTCCGTCCATTAAGTTGTCTGGGGCTATTAAGATGCAATCATACTAATGACAAAACTATAATCTTTATGGCCATTAATGCCGCAAATGCGGTCGGATTTATGTCATTATTGCATGTCTTATACGTAATTTTTTCAGACATTTAATGACAAATGATAAAGATACCTTAAACCGTCCTTCGTCGCCAGTATAATCCAGCAGACACATTATGACTTGCAATTTGTCACGCCTACGATTGATTCCGTTCCTTTGTTAGCAAAATGCTTGCTTGTCATAAATACCATTTCCAACAAGTAGCAAAATGAACCATTTGCAGGCATTATACGGTCTTTCTGAATTGATAGTGATAAGTTCAATAATATCGTAAATGAAAAATAAAATTCAAGCGGAGAAAAAGGAACATAATGCAAGATCTGCTTGTAATGATGCCAATTTAAGAAGAAACCGCAAAGTTGCTAATTTCCTCTTTGCTGTTTATCAAGGAATTGTTGCTAGCTCTGCAATTCTTTCTCCATTTACGGCTGCCAGGTACAATATGTAAAACGTGTTATCATGGCTTCCCGCAATGTCATGGTTGTCCAACAGCGTTATGTAGCGAGGCAGAAGTAATGAATGAAGACGGGAATTGTTTAGGCGCGCTGTGAATTAGGAGGGGCAGAAATTGCACTTATCATAGACGGTGGCGTGAAACATGAATTGCACGTAGGTTTCCAATTGTACGTATCTTATCCCAAACAAAAACAACGGGGTACTCAGTATCTATAAATCTGCCAGTGACTACTTAAGCAATGCATCATTGTATAATAGAAAATGCAAACGTCTTTTTGTCAAATGTAACACTGACTTCAAGCGTATTGTGTACTGGAACAACGATTTTATAATATATCCGCATTACGTAATATAAAAAAAATTAACGTTGCATTCTATATCTAAATCTACCTGTGGCTGCCTGTGAAAATGCAAATTGTCTTTTGTTAATGTAACGGTGGCTATCAATTGATGGTGATTTATTTTTTTCTGGATTGATGTGGACTGTAGCCGCAACACTATTCATCAACAGGCTTTAATGCGAGGTCAGGGCTGCATGCTTTAAATCGTATCGTCGTTTGCACATTATCGAGATGATTTGTTGCTGATACAGAGGCCACCGTCACACACAATAAGAACACACAGCCCTTACATGCCCATTCAATTGACATGCTCAGTCGTGCATCGCATTCAGTGATCATCTTAGCGTCCCGGGTATAAAAGTTAGGGAGTCTTGAAATATATTCTCTGAAGACTGTCATAAACGTGGTAAAAATATCACAAGGAGATATTAAGATTCTTGGTTTACCATCCGCCCCTACCTTTGGGAAAATGTGTCTCATGCATGTTTAAAGAAAAATGAAGTATTTAGAACGAAGACATGTAACTAGCTTTATCTCATATATACTATTCGTAACGTATTAGAATAAAAGTTCCTCTGTTGCTACAATAAGCCGGTCCACACTTTTAACAGCGCGTGCGTGAGGTCAAAGTTAAAGGCCTTTAAATTGTAAATACAAACTTCACTCCCGTGTAATACATTAGTATAGACATAATGTCATAACGTCAGCTCTCTACATATTTGGCGTCCAAAAAATTATTTTTAACATAAATAAAAACAATTTTTTTAATCATTAAACTCAATAGCTGTGTATGATTTGTATACTGAAGTGAATCTTACGTTAATATTTTAGGTTCCAATCTATAACTTCTGGGAGTATAATTCAACGAAGAAAGAAAGAAAACAAAGGTTTTCTCGTTTTTTTAAATCTGTAATTCACCTTTAAGTTTTTTAATGATTTCTACGAGAATATTAATTCGAATTAAAATGTCTAAAGAAGTCGACCATACTTAATACATATAGCTCAAACGTTAACATAAAATCAAGAAGGTAAGAAATGCCGTCTGAAGCACCGTACTAATGACGCCGCCTAGTGACAGTACTAGTTCTGCAAATGCCAACTTTCCTAGCAATTCCGTTTTCTGACTACTCGAACAACCATAGGACACATATAGATACAATACAAGGGTCTACATATCACACTTTAAATTTATTGCGTTTTACACGTGACATATACATTAATATATCCATAAGCGATATTAACATGACAGTCTGACACGTATTTTGTCAAATGGAAGATATGTCATCTACTCAATTCAAAGGTACAACCAATGCCTGATCTACCCATGCTCCCCTACGTATAACTTATACATAATAACCTATACATCTGTCTACGAAACTGTACAAGGAAACCCTATATTCTAGAACATAGCTTTACATACTCCACCAAACAACATAATGCCTTAATGCATAAATGATCGATAGGATCGCAACATGAAAGCTTAATTATGTCTCTTTTTTTCTCTAACGGAAATATTACAGGCGTTAAATATATTCTAAAATTTCACTGACAATGAATACCTTACAATACAAACAAATTGTGAAATATGACATATTAATTGCAATGTAGCAGATTTCTCTGCTTGAATCTTGAAGAATGATCGCAATCTACCTAAAATGCCAAAGATTATACAAACTGACGATTTGCACACAACCCACTTAGTAAAACCTATGTGGTGAATAACAAGGGCAACAACAGACATTCAAAATTTTAAATCAACGTTCTTAGCATTTTTGCCATTTCAATCAATTAATTAATCGATCCGTCAATAAATCAATCAATCAATACGAATAACTAATTTAAAATCAATACGAATAACTGTAAAATAAATTAATGCAATAACATCTTACATTGGTTTTGTATACCATCGATGGTATCAACTAATATATAAGCAACACCCAATGGAACTACATACACGTTCGTGGCAAACTTGCTCTTTTTTGCTTAATTAATATCGCCCATTACGACTCTACTACATTTGAATAATGTGATTTTTGTCCACATCTTGTACTCTCTGGTTTGCTACATCAATAAACAAGATAACATAACCATGGACAATGTTTTTACAAATTCACAGCAGTTCCATTTGTTATATTACATAACATAACGTAGTTTTAATAGCTGTTTATGATATCAATCTACACAAAACCTTCTCTTTTCGCAATCCTCAATGTCTCAACGACCAATAATATACTGGTGCTTGCTTTTCGTGCTTAAAAAAAGTGCTTCATAAATAAACCAATTACATGAGAACTGTTACCTTCTTTCTATGATACATTCTAAAGAGTACGTTAGGTTTACATACGGTTTAGACAAACCTTTTAAACTGGTTTAATAGACTTTTACTCAAATTTTACGTACGACTAACAATATGGATAATTCAACCCAATGTATGGCAGGTACACTTTCTGTTTATTAATATTAGTTCAGAGAACACGGTATACAACATACTTGCATACATCTCGACAGTAAGCTTAATGTAGGTATAGAAAACTTTCCGCCATAGTCGTCCGACCATAAACATGTCTCTAGTATTTACTTTTCGTACTATCAATAAAATTACACTTTTTTCCATCTGGAGATTACTAGCAATAAGCTAGTTAAGGGTGTCAACTACGCATGCGCGAGGTCAAAGATGACCCCTGACTTTTATACAGTTCTTGTCTAGAACATGCTTCTTGCAATGTCTAGGTGTGTTTTGATTATGTCTCATTGGCGTTCCTTTAAAATATTACCCACAATACAGCACGCTGCGTATGCGCAGTTTGAACCCTGAACTCTATTGTAAACGGTGCCTTTATTGTAAAAGGTGATTATAAAGTACATCTGCTGGAACGCATTTCAGACAATTTGGTGTCAATTACAGAGCACGTCTATTTAGGACCTAACTAAAACCGTCGCCCGATTTTGTCGACTGTGTGAAAGAATGCTCCAAATAACCTGTATCTTTATATGTATGTCCGGTACAACCGCCCTTCGGCGTAACACACCAGAATGAGTGAGTTTGATTACCATGAGCATTGCACTGACACAGAATATCAAAGCAGTCAAGCATCTTATTATCGATTCCGCCAATCATGACTCTGTTTTCCTTTGAAATTTTTGAAATTTTGCAGCCTTTTTAGCGAACAAAATCACAAAACCGTTTCATCGTGGGCCTCTGAGAGCATGAGGGAGGCTTTGCCAAGATTGATTGACAAGTCGCTGGCTTTCCTATATGTTTCAACGGGAGGTTCTTCTGCCATTGCCTGAAAGCGCACAGAGAGCATGTCATACGACCCTTCAGTCTCGTTCTCTGAGTCAGTGTCAACCTCAGTGATACCTTCGTCGAAAGCGGGGTTGTCATACTCGTGTTTTTCGGAGGACTGACGGGCCATCTTCTTCGTCGTGTCGTCGCTGTATAGCTCTTTGGGCTGGATAAGTGTTGCCGGTTCCTCAGAGGCGAAGTGATCCTTCGTCGTGTTGAAAGACCGACTGCGATGCGTATCTCCAACCACCTGAAAAAAGACGGTAAATATTTTTTCTCATTCGAACTATACAGGCTAAAAACTTGATTCAAATGTACCTAACTTCATTACGAAGTGGTTTTCGCTGGCGACAAAATTTGTCCTTATAGGCTTCTGTCATCACAGTATGGGCTGTATTCTTCAGAAATGGTTCCTATTGCTTGACATACTTAGGGAATCACTGTATTTGGACGCAAGCATTTGGCGCCAGAAATGATCAAATAAACAGCAGTATACTACAAAATAATAATATGATATTTCACTTGAGCAGAAAATGCGGTTGATAAAGATGCCGGATTTAGAACTCGTGAAAGCATAGCTCGGCGCCCGCTGGGTGTTCCACCGGGCCCCGCCCGAAAGCGATTCGGTTTGGACAATTACTATTTTTAGGCAAATATAGTGCTAGGTAATACCTTTTTACGTTGGCTGTCCTGACTACGATCATAGCCGCTCTCCGTCCGTCTCACGTTCACTGTAGTGGCCACTCCTCTTGGCTTCGGAGGCGGCTCATCAGCCATGGCGGCCATGTGACGTTCGATTGGAGCTGCTATCGGCTGGCTTGGGAGGGGGGTCGGTATCTTTCCTGGAATAGCGGCGCTCTCTAAGGTGGCTGAGGACCCCAGTTCTGCAACCTGGATAAAATAAATAAAAATTTTCAGAAAGCAGCCGTGAAGATACTTTTTTCTTTCGCTGATGTTTTGTAATAGATAAAGAAAAGATTTATATCTTACCAACTTTATCAACATAATCACATTAACATAGAGTATATATATTATTAGATTAGGTAGATTAGGTAGAACGCTTATTTAGATTTGCTTTATAATTAAAATACATTTCTAGTGGACTTCAAGCAAAGACGACCAAAGAACATTTTCAACAGTGTTGAGTCAGACAAGTTTATATATATACAGAGAGAGAGGGGGAAGGGAGGGAGGGAGAGAAAGAGGGAGAGGGCCCCCTTGGAAATCAGTTGTTTATCAACTGAAGGGGCGACCCTCAAGATTAATAAATAAATAAAAGAGGGAGGGAGGGAGAGAGAGAGAGAGTGCATTTTATAATTGTGCTTCATTAAGTCATTTTTATCCAGTGATATAGTGATATAATATAGCATTAGCAGGTCACAGTCTACACCTAGAGATGTCTCCATCTAGGTAAAGAATAAACTGTGTAATGTATAGAGGTTTAATTTCTCCCATTGCGTGAGCACTGATATTACCTTTGGAACAGGGCTTGCCGATGAGCCATGCGCAGTCTGTGGTGACGAAATCACCTCAGCTTTAGTGGTCACTTTCCCAGATGGCCGCACTTCGATCTGAGCAGAAACAGTAGGTACGCTTGCTCCCTCTTGCGGAGCGGCATCAGCTGCACCTCCACCGGCCTTCTCCATTCTTTTATCCACTTCTACCTTGGTTTTTAAAAAACAAGAATTTTAAAGCATACTGTTAATCATTTTAGTGGTTTGGTAGCTAACTTTAATAACCCCTATCCTAGCTAGTAGACACAAATAAGCCCAAGAATGGCCAAAATACATCGCGACTGCAGTCGGAACTATGGTATGGCTGATAAGTCACGTACCTTAACCATCATCGTGTCCTGACGGGATACCCCGCTGCTATCGTCCACCGACACACTGGATCCGGAGTCCACGCTTGCCTGAGGATCATGCTGAGGAGTTATGATATACATTAAATAAAATATAGGTATACGCTTGCCAAAATGTACCAAATGGCATAAATATGTCATAATAAAAGAAATCAATACATACATTTTCTGTCAGTTATTATCATTTTAGAAGCAACTGTTAGGCTCTAATAACCAGGGCCCAAGTTCAAAAATTGAAGTTCAAAATGATTCTTACAGCTGGAGCAGTGGTTTGGGTCATGCTCATAGAGGCTGATGCGGAGCTTTGTCCTCGGGTCTTGGTCTTGGTCTTGGTCTCCTCCTCACTCGCAGGCAGACAGCCTGATAGGCATGGGATGTGCTTCTTCACTGCCTCACGGAACTTCGGGTGAGTGATGGCGTACACTGTAAGGAAAATATGCACCATGATAACATGTACAGGAACACTCGTTTCTCTTTTGAATTCGGCGAAGTTGGTTTTAATATTTGCATTTGAGTGGGTCGAAGCTCTAGCGTACAGGGCACTGTTTTGTGTTTCGAGTGTAACGTGACCTCTCTAGACCTCAAAATCTAAAGCTTACCAATAGGGTTGTACACGGCAGACGACTTGGCAAACATGGCAGGAATGGACTGCAAATATGGCGTCACCAGGTCCTGGTATCCCAGCGTTCCTAGCGCAGACACTACGGCGTATGGAGTCCATGCCGACATGAACAGGCTGATGACGATGAAAGCGATCTTGGCGGTCTTGATCTCATTCTTTCGCTGCCGCTCTTGTTGAGCCTTTGTTAAAGTGCAAAATGTGTGATATTATTCAAAATTGATCTCGGTATAATATTATTATAAAGCTTTTATTATAATCTTGTACATTACAGTGTCTTGTACCGGCTGTATCATATATTATTGTTTATTTCAATGTAAGTGAAGTACAGTTTGAGATCCTAGCACACAATGGAATGAAATGAAGTGGATCTTTAAGTATTCAATTTGAAAACTATAAGATAACACTACAAAAAAGACATAATCCAGTATGCTCATAATTATTTATCCCCGTCTTTTTCATCGCTTCGAAGTCCTCCTCATCATCTACATCATCCTACCACATCATCAACATCAACACCTTAGAAGCATCAACGTCAACATTTTTCACTGTCTCTTGTCTTTTGCTAGATTTTGCACCCGGTCCTATTCACGTCCCATCAATTTTATTCTTCAGGTACCTTATTCTTTACATCCTCATGAGCCATTTCCTTGACGGCCTTGCCGAACTGCTTGTCTCCAGACTTGACTGTGGCGAAGATGTTGTAATAGCAGTAGATCATGACACCCCCGGGGATGAAGTACATGGTGAAGAAGATGATGTAGGTGAAGATGTGGTAGCTCAGCTTCGGTGTCATGTAGTCGAAAGTGCAGCTTGTTCCTGCATCATGAACGCAGTATACTAGTTAGGGTTGTTGATTTATGGAACGTAAGGATTAAGGACAGGTCCAAATAGATTGTTCTTGCCATTTAACACAAATTTACTCACAAGACTTAGGAAAAATTGAGTATCGAAGTCCTTACAGATGCGACGTATTGTCGAAAGTCCCATATTTGAACAGAGCCACGTCTGGAGGACATGAAAGATCCCACCACACTTATCAATAAGATTAGGGGTCCTTCCCGATGTGAGTGGGTCAAACCTATAACTTTGGTCTTACGTTGCTTGTACTTAATGTACACACCTGGTGTGTAACGAATATAGGTTGTTTATACATTTACAGTGTTTAGAGGCAATATGGATTACCGATCTCTTACCAAATCCTTCCGACACGTAGGCGCTCCATCCAAACAGGGGAGGAAGAGCCCACACAAGGGACCATATCCACAACAGGAGAATGGCAAACATCACCTTCAAAAGAGCAATGTTTGTTAGGCTATAATAATTATTTTAAACAGCAATTGAAGCTCCTAATTTTTACATTGCATGCCTTATTATATCAAAAGACGTTGCATCAACTCATATGTTCATCTTGTTATAGAAATAGTACAACAGTTACAGTAGATTATTAAAAGTATAACGTACATCAATTATATTTAAATTTATTATTGTCTGAATGTTAGCTCGTGATGGAAAGATCCCAAGGAAGAGTGATAATGATACCATTGCATACTGATTCCAAACACAATCATTTGAACATACAGAGTTTATAAAACCTTTTCTCATAACGTGTATGGTACGTGTATGTACGCATGTTAACTAACCCGTTGCTTGGTAACAATCCGCATGACCAGAAAAGGCTTGGTGATGACGAGGTACCGATCCATAGAGATGGCCATAAGCGTGTTGATTGACAGACATCCGAACAACCCTCCAGCAAAACCGTACAACTCACAAGCTTTAATCATAAAGGCAAGAATGTTAAAACCATTTAATGGCTGGCAAGCTAACCGTAATAAATATTATATTTGGTGCTCAAGCTGTATTGACTAAGCGTGTTGCTGTTGTACATAGCGATTCTTTATACAGATGAAAATGACATTCTAAAGACAACATAACGAGAATAGACATTATCTATTTTTAGTGTCAACAATAAGCAAAATGGAAGGTAATGTGTCAAAGATAAGGTAGAATGTGTTATGGAGTATTTTGATGACAATGACACTGCATTACAGAACAAGACAGAAACTAGAAAATGATTTACATGTAAACAGTGACGATTTGAAAAGGTAGAACTGATATACCTCCATAAGAGCTATACAAGTCTCGACCTAGTCTCGTGTTCTCGCGAGACTAGGTCACTTCGTGATCAAGGCGTACATTTGACGTCGAAAATTTGTTGGTTCTACCTTTTTAAATCGTCACTGTTTGAGGAATATCCTACTAACCTTGTAAACTAAGGTTAACATTATTACATTAACTGTAGCAGAACCCACCGAAGTCACTGAGAAGCCAGCGTTGAAAAGCCGAATTAACGGCAAAGATAGGCATGTTTGTGAGGTTCATTAGAAAGTCGCTGAGAGCTAAGTTGATGATGAAGAAGTTAGCAGGAGTCCGTAAGCCTTTAGATCTGACAGAGAGAGGAGGCAGAGGAGGAAAGAGAAAGCAAGTGAAGAAGAGGTGCAGCGAAGCGACAGAGAACATGGCCAATTCAGACTTACATTTACCTACCTGCATCTGGCAACAACCACCTATTAGCCATGGAGTTCACGGCAAATATGGGCATTTCAAACGTACTCATGCAAAAGTCACTGATTGCCAAATTGGTCGTTAAGGCAGCTGATGCGTTCCTCATTGACAAGTTCCAGCTCCAAGTCCTGGAACGAAGTGCATATTTGGCGGTTAATACATCAATGAAATCAAGAAATGTTGATAAGTACATAAGTGTAAATAAGAAGTACATATAACTGTATATAACCATATATAAACATAAATATATAAAATATATGCTCATGAGAAAGAGGCTGAGAGCTAAGTTGATGATAAAGAAGTTAGTCGGAGTCCGTGAGCCTTTACATCTGGCAGGGATAGGAGGCAGAGGAGGAGAGAGAAAGATAGCAAGTCAAGAAGAGGTGATATCTATGTATGCAGCATGAAAGTTCATCTGTGTTGTTACAAGTCATTAAGAAATGGAAACCAAACTTTAACTTCCAACACTACAAAGAATATATATATATATACATGGCCAGTTCAGGTGGTTGCTGGCAGATGCAGGTAGGTAAATGTAAGTCTGAATTGGCCATATACATACACACACATATATATATATATATATATATATATATATATATATATATATATATATATATATATATATATATATATACATGTTTGTAGGAATTTAAAAAGGATTTGAAATGGTTATATACCTTTTCAAATCCTACTTATATATATCTTATATCTATAAACATAGAGATATAGATTTAGATTTGATAGATTAGATATCTATATCTACTTCTATCTATCTATCTATCTATCTATATACATTTGGATAAAAAGGGATAATACATTAATGAAGCCACATATGTGATTCTGGGAAAACGCGATGTGAACAAAGAACAGTACGTCTACCTACTTGATGAAGGAGTATACCACGACAGCATTTCCGAACATCCCGCAACACCCGATGCAGAACACGGCTGTTCCCACGATGTAGTGAGCTAGCGGCGGTATGTCCCACACCACTCCGCCGGAGTCCGTCCCGTTACAGACGCTACCGTTACCGGTACAGCCTGGTGTCGGCGTTACCTCCATACCGTCACCCTCTCCTGATAGTAGTTTAAGTGCCACTTCCCCAACCTGATTGCCTACCTAAGAATATCAATGTCAATTCATATATAGGGATTTACATACTCAAAGAACCCAAAGCGAGAAGGTTTGAGGCTTCAAAGTAGGGTGGTGCACAAACAAGGTACAAAAATGGAATATGTTTGGGTTCAGGGTACAATCTACAGGATTTCCTAGTGCGTAAACACAAGTTCCAAAGTGGAAATCAGCCTTTTCGTGCAGTGTTGTGACGTACAGCGCGCCGATTGTGACTAGGGCCTTACCTCCGAGAACCATTCTGTCAATGCCGTTGGGAACACAGCATTCTCCTCCTCTACTTCGGTAGAGTTGATTGGAGGTTGAAACGACGGGATCTCAGTCATCTTTCTTTCATCTAGCCTGCAAGGATGTTGGATCTCTTCTTACTTCAATTCTCTTTAATCATGAACATGTTTATCTCGTATGTAGCAGTGGTTCTTCAGTGAAAAACTAACCAGGTGCATTGAAGAGGCAAAGGTAAATTTACTTGTCCATTGCGGATCCTTTCGTCTTCCACTACTTTAAAAAGAAAACAAAAACAAGTTCGATTTAGATATAATATTACATGTAGAATGAAAAATGAAGTTTGAAATTTAAAAAAAGGAGTAGCCTCAAGTCGTAGAATGCTGTTGTTTTCAGTAACTGAATGAGTAGCAAATCTAGCAACCATTAACGAAATGAAGTAAGAAAACTGATGATTCAATAGTGCAGCGGCTTGTTTTCTCGTTTACTATAATCTAAGATCATTTGAATCATTTAAAAAAAGTCTTTTTATTATATTTTATTTATCACATATCATTACTCTGCGTAAAACATAAATATGATAGTTCTAGTCCTGGGGCTTTCATCGTGTATTATTATCTTAATTTTTCTACTTTTTTTTATGCAATTATAGATTCATTCTGTATACGCAACCGGGTTCCTGATTTTTGTCATTAACCAGATACATTTAAGAGCCATAAACAACTGTGTTCACCCAGGTGACCTCCAACAACAATAATGTTTTACGTACAGAAAGCTTTTCACGTACGTATTTTACATTAGAAGAACTAATGGATAACCCATTGTCATTCCTTACAAATGATATCTACAACAGAACCCCCTGTGGACCCATTACGATTTTGGAAATACGTGTATCATTTGTTAGCTGCATAGTGAAACTGGGAGGGGAAAATCGTTCGAGCAGACCTTTGCTAATGTCCCCAAAAGACCTTATTAGTGTACAGCATGGAGAGATCCACTCTTTCACTTAACAGGTTATTCAAATCACTCATGGGGTATTTAGGAGTCCCTGCGCAGAATGTACTACGGGTCAAAATGCATCAGAAGACTCCCCAAATGATGATTAGAACAAGCAAATTGATTGCCGTAACTGAACCTTGGAAGCCTCACCAAAAAGTTTGCTTACGAGTTGCTATAGAAATATATGGAGACATAAGAACCAAGAATTGATTGTCGGAACTAGGTATTCTTAACTTTACTTTATTCGCCATGACATACCAACAAAGCAAAACAAAAATCACTAATTCAATACGTCCTTTGTTATCCTGTTTCAAAGTTTAAGACATCAAAACGCCTTCAGGACGAAGAAAAGTTGCTAGGCAACCCAAACTAACACCATTTTGGCCCATACGCTACATGTACGTAGCACTCAATAACTGTTACCATAAGAACGTGTTCCAAAGATGAGATACGGCAATCGATGATCTCTATGAAGTGCCGTATAAAAATCCTGGAGACACAGAATGGAATCTGTTATCTATTTTATCGGCACTTGCCAGCACACCAAATATCAAAACATTTCATCGTGATATTAATAGCCATGCTAGTCTGATGTTAGGTTATGCTGTTAATCCACGAGCAAACACAATCACTACCGAGAACGTAACGATGTCGTCAAAGGACATGATGGCATTGTCCATTGGCATTTTATAGAACAAGATCCATTTTCAAAATATCATAACTCAAATGCTATAGATATCCCCGCACAATAAACTTTGAACCATTTTGTACTTCAAAGCAATACGATTTAAACCATAAGCGTAGGACATTAAGTGAGACTTCCCTGCTAAATGCAGCAACGTAAGAACAAATGTAAGGCAATGTAATGACAAATGTACCTCTTCCCTCATCGGCAGCAGTCAAACAGATACACGTCTTCAGTGTTTTTACAGCTCACAAGTCTCGTACCCCGTTTCTGTACTCACGTTCACACTAAACGTGTCATTACTGAGTAAGTGAGCCCTTATGTATGAGGGAGGCTTTACACATCTTTCAATTAGTCTGTTTTCCATTTGCTAAAGTGGTGCTTATGTAAAAGAGCTTTGATCAATTTCTCTTCAACAAGCTGCAAATAGCGCTGTTAGTGCCTTCGTCAAATTTGCTTTCAAACCGACTCGGTAAAAGGATTCTTGAGTATGGAGGATGACCTAGCAAAATGACTCAGGTACTTTCACCACATGTATTGTACGCTTTTGAGTTTTACATAAAACGACCATGTATACGTGACCCGCCATATCAAAACGCGAAACCTTGCTAAAACATCAATACATGGCAGCAGAGTTGTAACAAACGATAACATCGTTAGTTGTTAGCATTTAGATCCAATTTGCAACAGATGTGGGGTAAATGAAATGCATTTATTAAGGAAACTGACCAGCGACAATGGATGTAACTAGCATTAATGTCAGAAAGATGTCCCATGGGTTTTTTGAGGGGGGGTCCGGCTAATTCACAGCCATAAACTTACTCATAGCGAAAGTAAAAGGTCCTCAATCATTCTGAACACTTATGTTACTTTTTGAAGTTATGAAGTTTTAGTGTTTTGAGAAAATGCACGAGCAAGCAGTGATTACAAACAAATGAATGAAAAAACGGCTTTCTAACGCTTGCGAAAGTATTCGAGCCGTTTGACAGTCTCAAAAGGTTAAATTTCTCATGATGAAAGTCCCGAAAGGCTATCGCCACGTCGAAAGCCACAGAGTTGTACATGTGTTAATGTATTGCAACCTTTTACGTGCACTCTGCCTCTGCCCTTCCCAGCCCCACTTTACCTAATGAACATGTAATGGATCACTTTACGTGGCAGCTGCGCGTTAATTTCGCCACGAAATTAAGGTAGATAGTTATAAGTGGGTAACGCGACCAGCAGCACGGTTCTGCAGGGATTTTATCTGATTTGACTTGAGTCAAGCTCAACGTTTTATCAGCCACTTGGTAACCTCCTTTAAAGCCAGAACGCTAGATGTATATGGTTACTTGAGTTTTTAAGTGATCCTTAAGCTAACTGAATTGATTTCAACACTTCACATGAAGTCAAACATTAATGGCTTTTTAAGATATATATAGAAATGGAGGTCAATCGGGGACTAGCTAAATGTTCCACCTGCCTTACATGTGTCTTAAAATTCTATTTTCTTCATAGGACTGTTATTGAAATTAGAACTTTTGGTTATATATTTAATGCAATGATTGAAATACCGTTTGCGGAACACTTTTTGTTTCAGGTTTTGGGATAAAAAAATGTCGGCAATTTTTCCAATTTCATTTGCTCCTCGGAGCAATTTATCGTAGAGATAATATATAACATTTTGTGCATGTTCGATATCTGTATCTGTATCTGTACAGATACCGACGGATTGAGTACACCCGACGCATTAGACATATCAGTGGCTCGCAATTACCAAATACTTGAGACACAGGCAATGAGCCTCGTAAAATACACGTAAAAGTAGAGTTGACAAAAAGTAGGAAAGAAATCAGATTCACATATGTTTGGCGTAATTTTGATTGAAAGCCTAAAATCGCTTTACTATAAGACACACGTTATATAGAAGTAACCGACGGTAAAACGAACGGCACTGAGGCTATAATTATGTTTTGCTAAAGACGTTCTTAATTTTGACATTATTCATTATTGCATGGAACAATTTTGACGTTGATAATACTTACACGAAACAATGGTCATTGCATATATACAGCATATGATATCAATTATGTAACCTAACCAAGGGAATCATCAACCTTCAAATTTTATTACACATATAACATGTAAATAGAACATAAAAAGTATCTTGTATTAAACTAACTAATGCATGCTACAAAAAAGGACAAGAATATCGTATTCAAATTTCTGTACGCTTGTATTTGAGAAATGCTCCACAAGATTATTTATTACGTAAATATACTTTTTTAGTTATGCGGAAAGAAGAATAAAAGAAATTGAAAAGGTACTCACACAGACGCACGCCGTCAACCTTCTCGTCTGGCCCACGGTCCCGCTAGGCACACATGCACGGTGCCTCCCTCTGAGGAACCTTCTCCGAACTACGGCGTTGGGCGGAAATTCACGGCGCTAACTTGGCCTTATATACTCTCGGGCAAACGGAATGAAATAGAGCGAGTCACATCAACGCGCAATGATGTTCTATATTTAGATGTTGGGATTATCGCTTTTGTTGTTAACCTTTTGGCACCAAACTAAGCAAAGAATATACTTTCACGTCATCTAACGTTTGGCAAATTCAAATTTTCGCTTGAATTGATCTGGGATCCTGTGCAAATGTAAGTGAAGTCAAGCTAAGCAAACATATTTGATCATTCCGCGATTAAATTGATTTGGCCCATTCTCAAACTCAAATACATTAATGCCGTTTCTTCTTTTTTTGTTTCATGCCACTCAAATCAAAGTGACCTTTCCTATTACTTAGCTTAGCAATAGCCATTTGCACCACTAATGAAAAGCATTATTTTTGTTAAATACAGTCTAGTTAATGGCCGCAGTGTTGCCAGTCCGAAATGGCTTTTTCCAATTTTGGAAACCGGTATGAATAAAGGTCAGTTGGAGCGAAGGCCGTCAAAATACAATTAGTAATCTGAACAGAATTTTGAAAAGTATAATTGACCAATTTGTGCATTTTGTGAAACATATTTTAACGTATTTTTATATGCCCCGTTGCCACGTACATATAACATTATGACCTCTATATGCCCCTACGCAAATGATAATAATACTTACACGTTGAAAAGATAGAAGAGGTGTCTGATTGTAACATTATTACTTTCAATCATGATTAAAGTAATGCAAATGTTTTGATGACCGTGTAATTTTTCTGCATTACACGTATCTATCAAAACAGTACTTAGATTTTAAAAATCTCTTGATTTGCGTTTGTATTTATTTAAACCGGATTATGAATGGTGATAAAACAATATTGACGTTAGTGTTGCGACACCTAGAAACCCTATTTCACATGCAAGGTTCTCAGAGAAATGCCCTTGTTTCCTGTTTGGCATCATTTTGTTCAGCGCAACCTACGCAACAGGGCATGGCATAAATCTGCAGCTTAAAGCAATTTCAATAGGCGGCGTTTATATTGCAAAGCACTAGAATTGTGTTATGCAATATGTCTGTTCAATAAAGAACTATCATAATGGAAATTTATAGTAAGGAAATGTCTGCGACTTTAACTCTGCGATTCTGTCATATTCTCCAACTGTTGGCAAAATTTCAAGTTGGTATGCTGAGGACCCCTCGGTGTCTAATATTTGATCCAGTGATCATCGTTCGGCAACTTTCGTAGATGTTCGGCATTCGGTGGTTTTTCGTAGATACTCGGTATTACTCGGCGCTCCGGGGAAGGTTCAACGTCTCGAGTTGTCGGACGGCATCTCAGAGGTCAAAGGGGACACTCTTGTGATGATGTGTCACAATTGAAGGCCTATTTGGGTCTAATTAGTAACCATGGCCCCGTGACGGACGGGATCCAGGGTTTTTAACTCGGATTTTTCTCACGGTATGAGCTGAAGTGTGAAGACGATTGGAACATCCAAGCAAAGGTGTGACTCTTAGACTATCAACTCTTCACAATTTTCGCACGATCATAGAATATGTCGTTACATATACATGTACCCGTGCACATTTTCAAAGCGGCAATGGCGGGTAGACTAATCTATAATTAGGTTTTCCTTACTTAACTTATATCATAGATCTGTTTGTATATATTCATTTCACTTCTCATGATATATATTTGCACTGTTAATACGCATATCATGTCCCAAGTAACATTCATACGTATATCATATAAAAGTTGTGTTAAGAAGTCATTGACCCGAAAAACGAAGGTCACATCCCTTTGTGTTTAGGTTGTTTTCACACAGATGCAAGGCATTTGCACATAAGAGTACCTTCTTCAACGTATACAGTAAATAACAACAAATAGATCATGTACAAGTCGCTATCGATAAGCTATTTAGTAACGCAGTGCTATGAATCACGGCTCTGAATGCATGATGAGATAGATCGGATGAATAGCGCTTTTGTTAAAGTAGCGTTAATAATTCAGAATCGCATTGTGTCGGATTTGTTTGACCCTCCCGGATGCCTACAGTAGGGCGTGTAACAGGGGTTTGTTCAGTAACTATCTTGGACAGAGGTACATATGACTGTGCAAATGGATTATTGTATGAAGGTTTCCAGAGGTACAAAGATCCGCAAAAGAGGTTTACGTGTAGCTTTATCCCTTGTATATATAGCCTTACTTTCTTTCTTTTTCTTTATGGGAAAAGCCCCCCTCCATTTCTTTGATAGATTCCAAGAGTGTGGTTGATTTATCAATTGTTTACTTAGTTATTTGTGTTTTCCCAACAAGAGTGGTTGCATCTTCTCGTATTTGTGTTTCTATAATCAGATACTACAAGGCAAATAGTTCCATACTATATTTCAAAAACAAAAACTAGCTATACCACTCATTCACTAACATCCCCCCTCGTTTCTGTATTTTAGACCCATGTCGAAGAAAACGGTCAAGGTTAACATATCAATATGAAAAATAGAGTATTTTGAACTGATGGTGCCTACAAACATAGCCTATTGTTTGCCTACGTCAAACATGTGACTGTTCTCCTTCCTATTAGATGTGTCGCCATTTTGAACACCTGGTCAGAGATTTAACTTCACCTACAACGTGACTTGCAATTCAAACAAAAATGGGAGGGGCAGAATCTTTGGCAACTATTATCGTCTCCATCGGAGTGTGTACGGTACAGGTGTGTATAGGTAAGTACACGATACACTGGATAATTAGTTATACTTTATCACATTGTGATCCTGATATATTTTGTTTTGAATGGTTAAGATGCTCAATGCTAACAATAACATTTATTAATCACGTCTATCATAGAAAGTAATTGACATCAAACTACACTGTAATTTCTGACGTAAGTGCAAGTTTCGTGGAATATATCACTATCACTCCTAGAGAATGTGTATAAAAGTTTTAAGTGTTTTATATTTGTCTTGGACCGTCATTTGTACAGTTGAATCTCTCTCTTCATCAACTACGGGGAATTTTGGAAGCCAGTACACAACGATTCCAACGCTAGCCACCCCCCAAACCCGTCCCGTGTTTTTGCGTGAGCCCTACTTTGGAGTTGTTACCGAAAACGCTGACGTGGTAAGTGCATTGGTCATGGCCGCCTGTAACTCTTCTTTGTATTTGTATTGTATAGCCAGTATAACTACCATTTCAGTTTCACAGGAACTCGGAAAGTTAGTGAGTTTTAAATGTTAAACCGAACGACCTGCCACAGCTAACTCCAAGCGTTGTGATCTAGAGCTAGTGCATGTTATGATGCCCATGTATTGCATACTACATCAGTATAGGATGAGACTATGTATAGATACGTGTACAGTCTTTGGTGGAATTTCTAACACGTAGGTTTTATTTATAACTCTCTCTATACTCATCACACAGGGCACAACAGTGCTACAGGTGACAGCCTCAGACGGTCTTCATAGTGACTCCAGCAGTATCCAGTACTCCATCGTACCCCAAAGTAAGCGCACATGTAAAGAATAGAAAACTGGGAACACAACAAATGTTAACATACTGCGATATATAAATACAAATTTCTACAGTTACTGCACCAATATATGTATTTATTGCTAATATATGATATTACAGATCAACAGACTTTCTTCAAAATAAATGGGACAACTGGTGTGATAACAACATCATCTGCCATAGATAGAGAGGCTGGCCTCAACGATAAATCAGCACCGAAGGTTTTAAATATTACCATCCAGGTAAGAAATCCTTTCATAAAACTCATCCTCGTAAGCTCGAAAAGATATACGTTTTGCTATCACGCTTTTCAAAAAAGCCAAATTAACTATCAATATCAGTTCTTTTTTAACAACATGAAGTTTCTCTCTCCATGTCAAACAGGCAGAAGACATCATGATAAACAGCAGCTCGGGTGCGTTTGTGGAGACAACAATTCAGATGACAGTCCTTGACGTTAACGACAACCGACCAACGTTTAACAGACAGTCCTACAGCGCCAGTATCTCCGAACGCGCAGCTGTATACACTCCCGTTACCGGTCTGCAAATGACGGTTTCGGACGCAGACCAGGTAAAGCATAGGGCACAGCTACGTCATCAAATGGCGGCGTCTGCCGCCATCTTTGTTTTACCCCGAGTAAAGCTAAAGGCATTCATAGATTTCAAATGTTTTAACAGACAATACGGTCTTATAAATTGTAAATAAAAGGCATGGACCTTTCGACTGACAACACATCACCGGACATAGCTTGGCATGTTACCTAATCCATAATAAACTCTTCATATCAAAAGAGTCGTCAATTTGTAAACCTTAACATGTACAATCGTTAACTATATATAGAAAATAGAAAAGAGACTCCGAGTGAGTTGTAATGATTTTGAATGAAGAGCATTATACATGTATCCCTTGCTATGACGAATAGCAAATATGTCGTTATCAAAACTGTAAATACAGGCTTCTGACCTTATTCTTCTTTTGAATGATATAGCCTATTTACCTACCTACTCCCTCGAACTTAACTGGCCATGGGGAGGGGGGGATCAATATAGACATATATGCGTCAACATCTCTTATACAAGTTGATGTATCTTGTTAATGTATGCCTAGGGTACGAACAGTGAGTTCAGGCTGAGACTGTTGGGAGATGACGCCTCAGTGTTTGACGTGGAGCCCAAGTCAGTGCTGGGAGGCGCGGCGACAGTCAGCATCTTTGTCGTGGACCCGCCTGCACTGGACTACGAAACTCTGGAGAAATCTGAAAAAATCCTCCGTTTTCTGGTTAGTAACTACTGATTATGGTGATAACACACAGCTGTGATTTGAATCACTTACTGTGCGTAATAACTCTAGTCTTGTTTGATAAAATAAGGTGTCTCACAGCCAATATTAGTCACTGTAAGATACATGTACAGCATTTTTACCATTCCCAGATTGCTATGCACCAGGCGTAGTAATGCAATGCTAAATATATGTGTTTCCAATACCATGCAGCGTAATTAGTCTTGTCCTGATGTTCTGCTTAAGTCATGATTTTATTTCCTATTAGGTCCAGGCAACTGAGTCAAGAACGACCCCGGCGTACACGGCAGTCACCGAAGTAACCGTCCACGTACAAGATGTGCCCGTACGTTTTGTCTAATATTGCTGAACATTTTGTTACCTGTCCATTTCTTTAGTTTCCTTTGCAAGACTTATGGTTGAAATTCATGTTCTTTAATGTCTGTAGGAAGACAACACGTTTGTTATGAAGGTCCTAGAAAATGCCAGAACGGCGGCTGTGGTTGGAACAGTAAGACGACCTGGAGACAACTATATATTCTTTTATATAGTTGGTGAGTTGTACATGTAGGAATGCTGTTAAATTGTAATGCAAAAACATGACATGCCGTGAAATTTTACTTTATGCTTTATGGCTTTGATTTCTATATTTATCTCTTTAAAAGAACGTACTGTTGACTTTCTGCTGGCAGATACATGTAAATGTTGACGTCGGAATCGAAGGAAGTGGTGTAGGTTTCAGCCTCTAGTAGCTCGTTTCTATGTTGTATTTACATATCGAGAATAAATCATACTCCTCCTTGTGTAACCTTACGGTTCGCTTTATTTATTTCATCTCAGGAGGCACTAATGACAACACATTTAGTCTGGATAAACGTACGGGTGAGATTAGCATCGCCAATTCACTGGACAGGGAACAAAGGACATCCTACACACTGGTAGTGAAGAGAACCCGGAGTGCTGACTACGTAGTACCAAATGTCAACATTCCCTTCAACGAAGACGACGAAAGCCTGTTAAAGGTCGTAGTCGAGGTTGAAGACGTCAACGACAATTCTCCTTATTTTGCTGAAACCGTCAAGTATCTGGGTACGTGGACAATCTTTTCTGTTTTACTTTCTTCAAGTTTGACTGATCATGACATTCCTTGGAATACATTTACCTACCTTTGAACAATACCCATTTGCATGAATTTTGATATGTAAAAAATTCCCTTTTTTTCTTTACTGAAAGTAAATTATGGCAAGGAGACTTCTTCCTTTTCTTTTTACTGTATACAGTGGTTGAAGTCGATTCGCCTTACCAGACATCAATTGCAAAGTTGAAGGTAAGACGTAAGGGTATATATTACACACGAAAATAAGCTTTGTATTCTAACATAACGTTTGCATTGTGCCATGCATTCCTATAATAATCTTCGTCGATCCTACTGCATGCTGGGAAATGCGATGCATTCTGGGTAGCTTTGGACGAAGAAGAAAACAGTTCCATCACAGCATAAACTGGTTCGGATACAGTATGTAAGCACTGCATGGTTTTGTTTGCAAACTTGCATTCTGAGCTCCCAAAAGTACCCTGTGTTTCCAGCATGCAATATGATCTGTGAAAAAAAAGTCTTATCTAAAAATATCATCTTCGCAGGCGTCAGACGCAGATGGTGAAGCAAACGGGGTTGTCCAGTACAGCATAGACAGCATCCTGTTTCGTCGGAGGTCGAACAACAACCAACCAGTGGCGAACATGTTCGTAGCAGGTGCATTTCTCGTCGGTTCCGAAGGTGGCGTTGTTACAACGGCAACGCTGTTTGCAAGTTATCTTGACGGCCATTTTGAAGTTGTAGTAAGAGCTAGGGATGGCGGTGGGCTGTTTGACACAATGCAGATGAATGTGAGTAAATTAAAGATTTTACAACATTTTATATAACACTTTTGTTACAATTAATTATGCATTAGAATTTAGTGCTTCTTTTATTTGTGCTATACAAACCATTGTTTACGGTAATGCTTAAATTGTATATTGATGTACAGAAGTTGTAAAAATACATATTTTTTCCTTTCAGATTTACGTCGTCAAAAGAGATCAATTAGTGACCCTTAAGGTATTGTCAAGTCACCAACCGTACGTGCCATCATGTGTCGGGTAGGTGTTCACCAGAAACGTTGCATTGCCCTGACTTGTTGCTTTGATTTTTTTCAATATAAACAATATAATTTTTAATATAAACAAGAAATAATGCACAGGAAAGGAGCTTTAGAATACTGACTCAACATTCAGATAAGTTAACTATACAAACCACTGGAAAGAACGTAATACATGTAGTCACTGTTTTTCATCCTTGATTAATAATGTTTCATGTTCTTTGATTCCAATAGAGATGTTTTCAATGCATCGAATGCAGTGATACAGGTCATCGGTATGAGACCGGACCCCCCAGACAGAGTGAAGCTGGATACGTACGTGGTGAAAATCGACGAAAACATTATCTGCGATTCTCAATGCGCATTTAGGTTAGTGTAAGCTTACATACAAACCCGTTTACACACCCAAAATTACAAGGCGTTTGTGGGCATCATTTCAGGAACGTATTGTAAATATTTTCCTGTTGCTGAACTATATAAACACAAGATGCAATATGTAATGCGGTGCCGTATGGAGTATCTGATTAGTATATGTTAAATATATATCATGGAAGCACCTAATGGACTTTTAACCATCCGACTTGTATTTTGTCTCACGATAAGTAATACCCTGCTTCAATCAACCTTCTTGTACTTTTCAGCCTTCTTAACAACAGTCAGTTACAACCAGGATGCAGTGATTTAGCTGTTGTGAAGGTAACGAATACTAGCCATTTTATGAAGGTTTGATTAATGTTGTTTTAACGTATAGCATAGCCATTGTATTGGTTATATTAAGACATATCATCAATATTTGTATTATGTCAATATGTTGTAACGGGGTAGCAGATCGAGACCGTGCAAATACGTCTGTAGGTGGATAGGAGGCACAACAGACAAGAAATAATGGAGAATCATGATGAAGATCCGCCTTTAGTTAGTACAGACTGCTATATGACTACGATGATAATGCATTTTTAATAATGCCATTTTCTGTATTTTGTTACTACTAGGTATCTTCAGAATCCACCTCCTGGACTGACCTGACCGTTGGCCTGCCCATCTTGATCATATCTCTTGTGGGAGCTGTACTGTTCACCGCTACCTTCACTTCACTTATCATCGTGTGCTGTAGGTACAGAAAAAATCCACCGAAACGTTACCGCACGTCTTCTCTAGCAGCGCCACCTAGAAACATCCCTACTGCCGAGCGACTGAGGAGCGTTGAGATACGAGGATCGACCATCAGAAGGACATGGGGGTCCCGAAGTAGACGTGGCAAAAATAGACCAAGGATCTTTCCTCCAGGTATGTATACTCTTCACTAGTTATTGCCGGGTACGGAAGTATTGCTTTGGGTGGCTGAGTTGTGGATTTGCGTCTCGGTTTGTCTTAGTAGCTTCGGTTGCATGGTGGACGGGAGGGAATTTCGACATTTGATTGACAGGAAGGCCATGCATGAAGGTGACCTAGCAGGCACAGGGTGGGAGTACGTGGAAGAATATACTAATAGGAAGTGGTGTTACACATTTATACCCGACATCTTTAAAATAGTCTGGTAATGATGTTTAAAGCTTTTACAAGTGAATTAATGTTTTTCAGACTCAGAAAACGGTGAAGGACCATTAGAGTTCAAAGTACTATCAAAGGAAGATCACTACGAGGAGCCTCTATTCTCAGGAGTGGATGAAGACATCGCCTGCTCTGTCAACGATGTACTCATAGAACGGAAATGGCTGAAACTTGGAGCGGTCTTCGCAAAAGGTAAATACAATCGGTAATACGTGATTTATGGTATAGCTCCCAGTAGGTAGCCATCTTGACGTTGCCCCTAGCAACACTGATCTCGTACAACTCACTGTACGTCTTATGCCTCGTTCCCAGTATCTTAAATGCTACAATATTGCGTTCTGAAACAGCGTAACTTGTCAATTATGTCATTCATAATACATGTACATTTGTAGTAATTTTGCAAAAATGTATCATCTATCTACCAGGAAATTTCGGTCAAGTGCTGAAAGGAACACTTAAAACACAAGTTGAAGTAGCCGTGAAGACATTACAAGGTAAGTAAATAACCGATTATGTTTCGAATGTGCATGAGCAATCATCATATACCCTGTGGCTATTACAAGCCTCCATTCTTATTGGTTATGCAGCCATAACGTCATAAGCGTGAGTTAATGAAGGCGAAAGCCGTGCATTGATGAACGGCTAATAATGCACACTTTTAGGAACGATGGAATTTCCACATGTTAGCAAATTGTCATGTCTGTGTAAGTCGGTGGTTTAATCGGTTGTTATGGGTTACTTACCAGGCGTTATTCCACCTTAAACACCGAGGGGTCATTAACCATTAATTAATTAAGAAAAGATGCGTAAGCTTTTCGGTACGGTTTTTCGATCTCGTCATTATCACACTCAGGTAACAGACAGAATCTGAACACGTTTCTGAGAGAAGGCATCATGATGAGACAGTTTAACCACAGAAACGTGCTGGGACTTGTGGGCATCTGTCTACATCCGGGAGAGCCACCCATGATCATCATTCCTTACATGAAAAACGGAGATCTTCTAAACTTCATAAGGGATTCAGGCAAGGTAGATAGCTCTCGCGTTATAACATTTCCACCTATCTTTTTTTCTGTAATTACAAGTAAAAAACCTACTAGCTACAGAATGCATTATTGTACATCGTTATCTTCCAAACTTCTATCAAATTAAATTAGTTAATCAGTCATCAAGATGTTATATTTCTCACGCCATTCAAATTTAAATTTCTTCATCTATAGGACATTACAACAAAGGATCTGATTGACTTCGGACAGCAGATAGCCGAAGGCATGTCGTACCTCGGCGGCATGAAGTATGTGCATCGGGATCTCGCGGCCAGAAACTGCATGTGGGTTTTCATCATCATACTTTCCAAGTTTTGTGTTCAGCATTTTTATGACTCTATCTATAAGTTGCCAATGTTAAAAGGTTTTTATAGTCACTGTGTTATTAGCTTGGTAGCAGTTCTCTTTTTTATGCGTTTACAACAAATCATAATACAAGCTACAATCTATCATTACCTAAAACAACGCATCACACATATGCAGTATTCTCTCTTGGGTAAACAGCAATCTACATAACATTTCTACAACATTCTTTTAACCACAATCTAGGATTGATGAGTACAGGATTGTGAAAATCGGTGACTTCGGCTTGTCCAGAGATATCTACGAACATGACTACTACACCAGCCGTGAGGGTGGGCCAGCACTGCCTGTCAAATGGATGGCAATCGAGAGCCTCACACACAATGTCTTTAATACTAAAACTGACGTGGTAAGCATCTCTCTCTCTCTCTCTCTCTCTTTCTCTCTTTCTCTTTCTCGCTTTCTCTCTCTTTCTTGTGTCTGTATAGTAACTGAAAATTCACAAAATATTCGTTTCATCTAGTTTTTATTATTACTTTTGAAATTGAACATTTTTGAAACATTAACATGAAAAAAAATCACGAAACAACTCAACGTATGCGGCTTTTTTATATTAAGGATTGTTTTTGTTTTCTCTTCCTGTAACCCAGTGGTCGTTTGGTGTGTTGCTATGGGAACTGATGACGCGCGGGGTCCCTCCGTACCCGGATGTAGACATCTACGACATGGCAGACTACCTCCTGAGTGATCGGCGCCTGCGCAGACCGGAGGAGTGCCCAACGCGAGTGTATGTTGCGTTTTTCCCAATATCATACATATATATTATGATATGCGTAATACATTATATTCATGTCTTCGGTCTTCTATACTATAATTTATACCAATTTATAAATGGGTTGCATTTAACTGTATATGTATATAACATTCCCATACTAAATAGTCTCCTTTAGAGTACCCTAGTCTCCGAAAATTGCAGGAAATCACTTTGATTTTGACCTAATTCTCAATTTACAGCTATAAGACCATGCTGGCCTGTTGGAACAAGGATCCGAACAAACGACCCAGCTTTAAACATCTCGCCAGGCTTCTGGAACAAATCAAAGTATCAGCCGCAGTGGACAAATACGTGGACATACTCAACAACATGCCAGAGGCTAAATGCTAGAATCTGCCAAAATCCGTTTCTGATGGCAACGAAACAGATAGGTCGACGATGAGCTATTTTTAAACTAGATTTTAGCCTTTAACATTGGCAGGAAAATAATCTCCGTTGTACCATGCAAAAAGAGTTGTACTTGCTTTTAAATGAATAGAAAATGTTGCACCGAAATGTACATACAAAATATGTTTACTTTATATCAAAATTCTAAATAAAGCTGGATATGTATTTTTGAATGTAATTCTAGATTAGAATTATGGTGGCATCCTATATTGGCACTGCATGCTACCAGTGTGCTAGGCACAA
Source organism: Branchiostoma floridae x Branchiostoma japonicum (assembly GCA_013266295.2). Classification (NCBI taxonomy): domain Eukaryota; kingdom Metazoa; phylum Chordata; class Leptocardii; order Amphioxiformes; family Branchiostomatidae; genus Branchiostoma; species Branchiostoma floridae x Branchiostoma japonicum. The sequence goes on along the minus strand of CM023837.1, from coordinate 3,546,662 downwards.
GTGATCCCAAAATTAAAAACGTTGCATTTTCACTATTGTTTGTGTTTGAATACTGTAGCTTCAGCAAGACGAATGTCTCTAAGCTTAGATTGTCAAAGTTTGCTTGTGTACAGAAACTTAACAGTTGTTCTTCTTTATGCCATTGTGAAGTATGAAAGTATAGAAATACGTATATACCACCTAGCAGGTCGATGACGAATTGCCCAAAGATATGCGTTCGCGTGAAGGTATTCCCAGTGGTACGACCAGCTTTACGTTGAAATGCTTACGTATTCATATTTGCCATTTGTTGCCTAAATATGCATTTCCTAAAGGGAAGGAGAAAGACTAGCGATCGTCACGGCCTATACATAGTTATAACAATTACATTTGGTTTCACTGAGAAAAATCGGAACCATTATAAAGGCACAGTACCTTTTCCCTTATTGTAATGAGAACCAATAGTCACACGCCCAACAAAAGACATTCACCACACCTGTAGGTGTTATCATTTGATGAACAGCAGGTGTCAAAACCATTTTATTGACAAACTAAGAAGTGGAATTTTCAATTTTAAAGTTGTTACTTGCGTTCAGGTGTATTTCTATAACTTGTCAGAAATATTATAAATGTAGAGATTTTAATGAATGAATCCTTTCCCTGGCAATGGAGAGACTACTGACCATGCATAGTTTGATAACATCTATAGCCACCAAATGGACTATATACCTGCTCTTATTTCTATAATTTCTGAACAAGATGGCACATTTTAGGTCCAAGCTAGGGATTAGAAGGACCCACTAATGCTACATTCGTGATATTATCGAATCCAATATGCAGCCCCTCCAAATCCTTGGCTTTACACGCAACACTAGGCTAAAGGCCGCTTTTAAATTATTCAGTGTGCCATATAGTCACCTGCATGACTATATTGTGTACATTATTATACAAATTGCATCGAAAAATGCTGACAAATATTTTCAGAAGCTAACAGAAAAAAAAAGTTACTTTTTTTCGCTTTTACATTTACCATGCCAAGGATACAGCAAGGCATGACAGAAAAATGTCACAAAAAGTATGAATTGGTAAGGGTATAGTCTTGTATAAGTCTTCCTATCGGCCCTTTTAAAGCAAGCGACATTATTTGACAACTCACTGTAATATACACAAGCAAATGTGCACGAAATTCCAAACGTATGAGTCTGCGTCGGCATGAATATTTAATACGCACCCTCGCCCGTCCTATTCATTTCCTCCCAGTCTCCTAAAGTACCCCATTGTGCCAACTGTCGGGCGGGTATTATTTGGATATAATAGGCGCTTCTATCTAAAGGCTCAGCCCGAGTTCTTTGTCCTCCGACGTACTGTATACCCTCTTTGTTTTGGAACTCCAAATAAAACTGACTACTTACACAGACCCACTCTGTAAACCGTTTCGACATCAGATTTGTATGAAAGTTCTTTAGTAGCTTAAACGTTGGAAAGAAAAATACAATTGCCATGTAAAGTTTTAGTTTCATTTGTAAAGGTGGGTATATATTATCAAAGTTACGGTTGGTCGTTTGGAGGCCACCCTAAGGGTGTGGTGAAAAACCACTGTGCCATTCCACCAAGCTTTGTAGAGGACGGCTGAAGCATTACCTCCTTCTTAACTTCACCCCACAGGTAGGTTTACTCAAGTATTTCTATGTTTATGTGAAGCCCCTTTCGCTGTCAAGACGGCAGATCATCATTATGTACTTTTTGGCCTAGTAGGTTAGTATGGGGTCGTGAGAATGATACAGTCAGCGATACATATTCATCATGGAAGTACGTTCTTTTGGTCACTGTGTACACAGTACTCGCGTCTTCAAACATAACGGATACGTTACAGTTTGTATCCATTTTAACAGTAAACACTTGTGGATATTTCTTCATCGTTGTTTTGTGGATAGGGTCTGATTGTGACAAATAAGGTGACGGGTATTGCAACAGATTATGTACAACTATGTAACAGTATTCCTCGTTAAACGTTTATATTGCTGTATTGCACTACGATATTGCATCTCTAAATGAACATATCATTAATTGTTCCTTACACGTTTTGTATTGATGACATTTTTGGGTTGATTGAAAAAAAAGACACTTTTTTGACACTTGACAGGAACAGATGATGGGTATCGGACAACACCTTCAAGTAGTAAAACATGTGAACAAACATCTACGGCCCACGTAATTTCATACGGACGTGACATTTCAATAATCTATTTGAGAATATCTTCTAAATGTTCAAAAAATGTTGTAATTATGATCAATTATAAAAACAGTTGCCCTTGAAGAGCGGTAGACTTTTTCTTGCGTAATCTAGCTAGCAGCTAACGGTATTCCTACATCATCTTGTTGTGAACCTCTAATAAGCCCCTTTAATCCTAAGCCTTAAACTTACCAAGCCTGAGACTTTGACATTACTCCTAACAAAACTGTTTTCATCCGCGTGTCGAAAGGCAAAGAGGCCGACTTGTGAAAACACGATGACACTTTGACCTGAGCGCAAGAAAATGTGAAGACAGAATGTGTAAAACCCAGTCTTGTCACGTCCCCCAGCTGTTTTCTAACGGAGAAGTGGGTCTTTTTTAGCAGTCGCCAGTTTTGTAAATGTTACGGATATTTTAGAAATGGTACCATATTGTTTGTGTAGGTCATAGTGTGATGCCACCACGCTGTAACAAAAGGGTCTCACGCTTTTCTACGGTTCCTTACTGGCTGGGTTTTTCTTTCAAAGCAATGATGACAAAAGGGACTAAATTAAATCCCCACTGCGCTGGACATGTAAATCAAGCATTCCCGACAGAGCGCTGACAAGGGTCTGAATAGACTGGAATGATATACGGACTTCTCTGTGGGTGTGAAGTAGTTCTTAATGCCAAAAACTGTTATTTGGCTTTCTTATATGATTTACGCGATTCATATCCAAGGAGTAACTCATCCAAAATGACATATTTTTCGTAGACAGTAAGAATGCTATATGAGGACATAGACTTAATGCTACTTGCAAAAATTGAAAGGTATTAGAATAAATGTAATTCATACTATTCTATTTAAAAATGTTGCCATCCCAGTGTATTCAACGTGTCATAATATCAGGGTATAAGTTGAAACATCTGTGCATTCCATAACATTAGGTCACCTGTTCGTATCCTAACACTTGCGTGAGAGTAAAACCGATACTCTTTCTGGTTGCTTCGTTCCAATTTGTAACCACCATTAATAAATTATCAAGTACAAGAAAAGGCAATATAGTCAAAACACAGTAAAATATACTCGATGTTTGTATATTGAGGGTGGTTCTCCAGTTCATTATTTATTAAGAGGACACCCATTTTACAGACAAGTGAGTATTAAACCACGCCCACGTATCGTTTCAATGTACCTTGGGTACAACGAAAAGCATAACATCACAATGTATATGTAGATGTATGTCCATATGTAAATATCATTCAGATACTTATATAGCGACCTTGCTATGCTTGCATGTAAATATACGTATGCGAATATGTAGCATGATATGTCATAAGTTATTAAGCAAGATTTTTATCAACAGGCTATAGCTCATAGCTGCGGCCATGGTGGGAGAGAAATGTATTCTTCTCCTGCTAGCCGGCATAGGCATCACAAGTAAGTATTCAATATTACAAAATATGCTAATTTCAAATTATCGTGAAATGTTGACACAGACAGTAAATATCTTTGTCTCTTCTTTACCTCTATTACTTCGTACAATGCAGGGGTAAAATTACTATCAATAATAACAGTATTTCTATTTTTTTCAGTGGCTGTCAATGCACCTGTTTTTGTCAACATAGGTGACCTGAACAACATGCTAGTTTCCGAGAACACACCTGTTGGTAAGAAAATACCCTTGATATTCATACCTGCAATTTATTGTCCATTATGTACGTTAATAGGTATGTTGGAATAGTCAAAGTTGGATTCATTGTGTTTAAAATTTAATACATGACGGTTTGTTACTGTGTTATTCATCTCTAGTTGCAACTTCTGGTGCTTACAAAAACGTAATGTATGAGTCATGTATAACAAGTGTTTAGGAATTTGGTGTTTAATACATGCATATTTTCTATTGTGACGTACATTTATATCTATAAGGTGTTATATTTTCTAGTCAGTAGTACATACACGTCTTCTGGTATAAAATACAATGGCACTTCCACTATATTTTTTATTCGTATTCATGTAGTCCTTCTACACCCTCTGAAACCAATACTTTTATCTTGTTTGTTTGATTGTATGATTGTTTGTTTTAGGTGCGTCCATTTTCCAGATCCGTGCGTTGGATACTGACGGTAACGCTCTAGACTTCTCCATCAGCGGTGATGCATTCCGTATCGTACCAGCCGGAGTCAACGCACAAGGAGAGACTCTGGGGGATCTGGAAGTAGCAAAGATACTGGACCGTGAGGTCGGTTTATGGCTTCAATAATCTGCCACTGGCCTTCATGTAAATTACAAATATGGTGCATTTTTGTATATATATCTGTAAGACTTACGAAGGTCAGTGTATACCCTACGCTATTGAGGTCTACGCACAACAACTTCAAACTGAGGTTGCAAACTGTAGATGCTAGCGTCAAACCTTACGCTATAGTATATATATATATGGTTGCTTTTTTTACTGCGTCTTATATTGTATAATGCAAGGGTTTGGCTTCTCCAATCTACCAAAAGATTGTATTAGCTGTACATTCTGTACTATGATGATAATTTGTACTCATGACGATGTTAGATATAAATATTATATTATGCCTTTTATCTTCTATATCCAGACAAATCCAGTGGTCAGGTTTGACGTGTCTATAACGGATGGCCTCGGCGGGCACACGGTGTGGAATTTTACAGTTTCTGTCTTTATATATTAAAAGCGATATTGAAAGCAAACACTTTACTATTGTTTTACATTGGTTTCTTCAAAAATTGTTTTGTATATATATATAACTGTCAATATTATGTACAAATATATGTATGATTTGTGTTATGATAAATTGCATTAACATTCTAATTGATATATATATACGTCGTTTCAATTTCATGTTGTTCCTTACTTCCAGATCACGCATTCTGATATTCTCATCAATGTTATTGACTACAATGACAACTCGCCTCAATTCCAAGGGACGCCATATGAAGCTACATTAAGTGAGGTAAGATTTGTTCTCTTTTTTTATCCATGAAAACAGGTCGAACCCACAACATATTTTTGGTTTTACAATGTGTTCAGATGAAAGTAACTATACCTATTGTGATTGATAAAAAATGCATTGAATGTTTTTCAATTTTTTTGTATCTACAGACTGCAGCAATCGGTACCTCCATCATTACTGTGAGAGCAACTGACATAGACAGTGGACAAAATGGCGCTGTTAACTACCAACTGACTTCGGTATGTGCTACCATTCTGTGAAAGTTTACGCTATGCAATTGCGCAACAGAACAATGTCAAGAAAAAGAAACTTCTTCGCTGTCAACTTAATTAAAGCTATGTCTAATTTTTCTTTTGAAATCTAGCACACCGACTCATTTGAGATTGGCCAGGTGGATGGAATACTAAGGCTGAGGGATAGGACGGCTATCGAATCTGAAATACAGACCGCGTATGCAGTCACCGTCCAGGCAGTGGTAAGTTTTGACCATTTTCTGACATTTTAAATTAGTTGATCTCGTTAGAAATGTGGATACTAAATCAATGTATTGAATTGTATGAAAATACTTTTAAATACTGGAGCAACACAGTTATAGTTCTGTTGTGTAGATTTAACTTGTCTTTTTGATATCATAATTAAAGTAAAGACGTCGTAGCATGTAAGGTGAAACGATTTTAACGGTATCGGCGCTAGATCTAGAAACAGGTCATATAGACTAAAGTCACTAGATGCAAAGTGCATAAAAGCAACATTATTGACTCAGAGGTGAAATCTTATTGCAAATATTGACAACTTAAAACTGTCACTACTATTTTTAGGATGGTGGCAGTCAGCCTCTAGCAACGTCTGTGGACGTGTTTGTACAAATCATAGACGAACAGAACAGGAGTCCTGTCTGGCTCAATGAACCCTACGAGGTATCCATCACTGAAGGCACGTCACAAAGTCTACAGGCAAGTCCTCTCGAAAGTAATTCCAAACAACCTTTACAATTTTTTGTAATTCCAAACAACCTTTACAACTGTATTGCAATAATTGCAATATTTGAACTGTTATTTTGCATTGATACTTAAACTTTATCTTTCACCAGGGTGCAATTGTTTTCACTGTTCAAGCCGAAGATGGAGACCGATCAAAGGAAAACGGAATTCGATATGAGCTTGTGAATGGAGGTATGCTGCTGTATTGTACTAAATATGTGGACTTTATTGCTTTAAAAAATCTAACATTTCTGGTTGGCCTTACTTTATGCTAAAGCACTAAAATGATTGAAAAGTCAGGAGTACTGACAGGTTTGAAAAGAAATAGTCTAAACTGATGATGTTGTACGTTGCAGATCCTTTCGACTATTTCGACATCCAGTCAGATACTGGGAGGATAACGCTAAGGAAGAACCTCGACAGGGAAGCAGAGAACATCTTTCGAGTTGAATCTCCTGGATTATTCCTTCTAAGGATCCGGGTAAGTGTAACATCGTGCTTATGTTCATATACGGACCCCAATTGCCTGCATTGTGCATTTAATAGCAGATGATGTTACAATTACATGCCTTACTACTATGTTTGGAAAACTGTTAGGAAGTTGGTTTTACTAGATATGATATGTTACAATGACAAAAATTCAACAACATTAACACTGCCATATTAGCATCCACTGTTGAGTAACAGCATCTAAAAGAGTTTGTATACATATAATACGGTAGTGACTGCTGTTCGTCCATTGTCTTTAGTCTGACGTATGCAGACGTTATAGGTCAATCATGCGTTTTGTCATTTATTATCTAGGCAATCGAAGTGAGAACTGACCGTACGGACACGAACCCCCTGCAATTCTCCGAGGTCAACGTTGCCGTTCTTGTGATTGACGCTAACGACAACCTGCCAAGGTTCTACGATCAAACCTACGATAACGAGGTTGCCGAGAGAACAGTGGAGATCACCGAACACCCTGAACTCTACACACCATTGCCGCGTCTAAGGCTCACGGTATCGGATAGGGACGCAGTAAGTTCAAGCCACCCCTTTTCTGAAAATTATATACAAAGACTTTTTATTCTATTCAACTGAATGTAACTGAATTAGTTCTGCATAGTCTTTATAATGTTGAAGACTGCTATACTAACCTTTAGAATCAGAAGTGACCATATATTTACGTGTTTACAGACACCCAACAACCTTTTCAACCTGACGCTCTTAGATGACCCAAATACAATATTTGACATTGAGCCGAAGAACGTTGTCGGAGGACAGGCCATTGTCAACATTCTGGTCATGGACCCATCCATGGTAGACTTCGAAACAACGGCCCCAAGTCATCAAATTCCCATAAGGGTAAGATTTGTTTATCTTAAATTTGTTTACAGTGCCATCATTAAGAATAACAAAGGAAATCAACCAAAAACAATGTAATTAAATCCTAAAATTAAAGATGAGAGAGATAAGGAAATACTAATGTAACTTCTTCTTACCAGGTTCAAGCAACCGAACATCTTACCAACGGAGGATCTCCAAGACGGTCCGCCGTGACAGTCAGGGTCAACATTAAGGATGCTCCGGTAACTCTAACACTTGTTCAAGCATTGCTATCCCTAAGAATGGATAAAGGGTAGTTTAAGTTACAGAGTCTGTAGGCAAAAGGATACACGTCACATCTTGTTAATAAAAATACGGTATACATGTATAGTGATGTGCAATATCTATGCATCCATATAATAGCAATAGGAGTTTTCAAGATGTGAAAGCAATATTGATTATATGTTAATTTTCCTGATAGTCACTTTGTGTGTTTTTTTTCAGGAAACTGAAGGTCGTGTATTCAACCTAGATGTGACAGAAAACGCACCAGTTGGGACGAACGTGGGTACAGCCAAAAGGGCCAGTGAAAGCGGTATATTCTACTGTCTTGTTGGTATGTATACCTTATCTATACTTGTATGTCAAATGTGGATATGGTTATATATTATCAATTCCTGCCCTAGATACATTTGTAAGACTAGAGACTCGAGTTTTTCGCTTCAACTCTAATTGGTGAACATATATATATATTTGTTCCCTTTCTGTCGTTTAGGAGGCAACACCAATGGAACCTTTGCTGTAGATAAAACTACCGGCGTGGTGACTGTGAACCGGCTACCACTGGATCGGGAACTACAGGCCGTGTATGACTTGGTCATCCAGAAGTTATCGTCGGTATGTGGATGTTCATATTACTGCCACCTGATCAGTGAAATATAAAAATCATTTTCAGTGACATTTTGATCAGACATGTTCTGAGATGATATATTTGACATACAAGACCAGGTTAACAATCTACGTTTCAGAACACGGCTTGTCCTACTGGACCTACAGCATACGACCCAAATGACAACACCCTGAGCAAGGCACTCATCACCATAAATGACCAGAATGACAACGCTCCCCGGTTTTCAACCAAAGTCTATTACGCAGGTGAGACCACTTCAAAGGAAACCGTTTATTGTATTCATCTTCATCATCAAGTTTCACTTTTTTTGTTTTCACATGTACATCCTCATAAAACAAGTTCTGTTGTGGTCCCTAGGTGTGCCAGCGTCGTCCAACTTTAATACACCAGTGACGCGTGTTCAGGTATGATTGAGTAAAATTCCACCTTTATTACACATAATACAAATTTAAGTTACAAACATTGACATATTTTAGGGCCGATAGTAATAATGACAAACGTACATTTACACCAATACTGTAGGCCACGGATCAAGATGATGGGACCAACAGCGACATCACCTACAGCATCACCTCTGTACTCTTCACCGCCAACAGGGATGACATAACTGGTTCTCCAAGTTCACAGGTAATACATTTTTATATATTCCACTGGTTAGCTACAAGCATTGTGTCCGGTGACGGGACGAAAATATTTTGTTTGTTCTTAGATGGCATCATACACAATATGGACTTCCACGTGTCATTTGGTCTACCATTTACGTATTGTATTGGGTGAGCAAATGGTCAGAAAATACTGCTTTTCCAGTATGTTAGTCAATGGATTTTTACAGTCATAAGTCTAAAAAAGTGTGTATTTTCTTCTGCCGTTGTATTTCTATACGGTTAGGTAGATGACGCGTTCCAAGTGGACTCACAAACAGGACAGATCCTGACCAACAGATTGTATGACGACTACCAGAATGGGTACTTCACTGTTAACGTCAGGGCAGAGGATGGGGGAGGCAGGTTTGACGACACTGAAGTTAGGGTAACTATCTTATACTGCAGCTTTTGAAGTAGTTTATTGTTTGCTTCCTTTTTTAATTAAAAAGTATAATGTATAAGAGGCTGTGGTATTAATCTCTATGCAAAAGTTGGTAACTGTTGCATGATATGATGTATAGCTTTTTGTAAAGTATATAATTATATGGCTAAAGCAAAGTGTCTCTTTTGTATAGATACATACCATACCTCAACGCTTTGGACTTAGTACAGTGCTAAATGCACCTCCAGAAAGCGTGAGACCGAACATACAAGAATGTTTACAGTAAGTCGTCAACAATTTTTATCAATAATACATTAATTTTATACGTAAACACTTTTTTTGGAAAAGACACATTGTTTATTGATAAGAGAGGCTGATCAAATGTAGTAGATATGCAAGCCAACTATGTTTATGTAATGATGCATATCTATGAAAAGAAATCAGTGATGTTGTTTTGTAAAGTCTTGTTATTTGTTTCAGGCGACTGGAAGATCAAATAGTGGATTACAGGGTCATCTACGAGGGACTGCAGTACAACACAGACAGCCAGGGAAACATAAACAGGCAACAGTGAGTAACACATTTATTACAGTATCACACGCACATGTCTCATAAACATTTTACAGACCTAGAAAGGGCGCGGTTCTTGTTCTTCCAGGCCAGTAACTTGCTTAATGAAGTGTGATTACACCTTTTGTTAGAATACCCATAGCAGGGATCGTGTGATTCCCGGGTCATGTCTTTCAATGAATCACTCGCGCTCGAGGAATAATTTATTACATATACATATATATTGGGCAGAAATGTATTAAATTATGTTTTAAGCACATGTAAGTCAGCATCATGATAGATGCTCTTAAAAAACTGACATGGTACTGTATTCATGCTATGAATGGGTACTGTTTTAGGTCTATTGATACAGAAAAGTAACTTGGGATGAAACCTATGGACATTTCTTGACAGATTAGAATGATAATTGTAATAGTGAAGACAATGATGGTAAATCTAGTTAGACAAGGGAAGACAAGAACTAACAGTTGACTACCAAACAGGTCTCAAGTACTGTACTATCTCATTGACAAGACCACTGACTTGGTTCTCACCGATACTGAAGGACTAAGGTATGTAAAATGACAAAGTCAGAATAATCCACAGTTTTCATTTTGTGTGAATTCACTTCAATGTATTGGTGTTAGAGGACGCTTAGACAATAGCATTGCTTTTCTGATATATAGTATTCCCGTCACATTATTGGACCTTGTTGCTTCATGAAATACAGAGGCCACACAGTTTCCAGGTTAAAGAAACACAATCATTATGTCATGTCAATGTAATTTGTCACTATTGTAGGGTTATTGAGGGTGTGGATCGAGATAGGCTGCTGGCGGACTGTCAAATTGTTGGTGCAAGGGTGAGTTATATTTGATCATGACAATCGTTATATAGACATGATTATAATAATTACCATGATGAAAGAAAAAAAGAAAAAAAATTTGTTTGCACTAAGAAATCAATTTTTACCAACTCATAACGTCTTCACGTTCTTCTCTTTGTGTAGTCTGCCCAAGTGAAGAGTGACTACGCCGGCTTCAGTAACTGGGAGGCCTTCCTGATCGCCCTGGCCGCGCTCCTGCTCCTCGGTCTCCTACTCCTGCTCTGTCTGCTCTGTTACTGCCGATATTGGTACGTCAAACAACGTTGTTATGTCATTTTTTGATGGCAGTTCACGGCTTCAACTGCGCCTGCGCAGCGTGATGCATTGTGGGTAATATGTCAAAGTTGAAGGCCGTTGAGATTTAAACAAAACATGTCCGGGTATGGTATCAAGCATGGTGGAGACAAGACCTGTTTGTTGTAAATTTGTCTTTAAAAAAGAGCCGAACCGTTCATATGTTTTCTGTTCTTCGTGTGATGTGACAGAATGATTAACATTACGTTATCTGTAAGTTTTGCAGTGTAGCATTGATTGATTATTTGTGTGTTGTCGATTGTGTCTAATATTCTATTTGTTTGATTCCTTGATATTTCACAGGTACAAGAAGAAGATGCAAAGTGAGTAGAAAATGGGAATTTTGATTTACACGTAAATTCCTCTGATATTAAAGCTTGTTACAAATCTGTTGCATATAAGATGATATATTATATATATTGCGTTAGTTAAAATTCGAAATGCACACGATTTAAGGTACTGTATTGTGTTTCAGGCAAGCTATTGGTGGAACCAATCCCCGAGCCTGCACCGTGAGTAATACCAATGTTAAAGATAAGAAGTACATTCTAGTTTGCAAAGCGTTAGTAATGTCAACATCAATGCAGGAGAGTTTTCTTGGAATGACTTGTACTGCAGTGACCTCTAGCGCGCATTCATTCTTTGCTCTTCGAACAACGGTGAACAAATGTGACACTGCGTAGCCAATGATAATGCATGCATGTAATTTAGTCAAACATTTCTCAAGTAATGTGAAATATACCCACACAATATATTGCTACTAAGTACATTATCCTACACACTATCAATACGATGGTGATCATTTACATTTGATATCCATTTAACGACATATCTATTTTTCATACTCAGAGAGATCAACATGAATCCAGTCTTCACAGACAAGTAAGTACAGTTATTTTATTGTATTACATGTCTGTTCTGTCCGTGTGTTAGAGAAATATTCTAAAAATGTCATACAAGTTGTATTACTCTATCTAATATACGGCAAATTGTACTACAATTATATAATATATGAGGTAGTCTTGCTTCCCCTATTATTCTTGTTAACAAATATGATATTTTCATCTATTTTGTAGGGAAGAGGAGACACAGCTCGCTATCATGGACTTCGGCAGCGACTACAAGGCGAGACCCAACGTCTACGAGCCGACGGTCGCCCCCATCCCGATAAAGCGCCCTCTTCCGGCCATGGACTATGGTGAATACGTCACCACACAGGAGACACGTCGGGATGACGGCTACTTCAACCCTGCCTTCACTACTACTGAGGTGAGATAAACACAGCATAAAGTCAACTTTTATAATTTCGGTATCCTAAGACTACCATGTGAAAAACGGTGTATAATGTACTCTCCAAGCAGAGTTTGGAAGGAATGATTGTAACTACTTCTAATTTGCCCCCACATCAAGAGGACAGTGTCAAAATATATATTCTAGTGACATGTTGACTTATGGACGTATTTTTTTTATAATATTATCTGGATACAGACCCATTCAAAGCGTGCACCGTCCCCGGAGGAACCCTCTCACACTACCGTGTTCACCAGTGATGCCCGCGGGACCTCCGGTTACACTACCGGTGCAGATGATGGAGAGGTTGTGTCCACCACGGTACGTGCTTCTAAGCCAATGGGCAGGGGTGCTGTCTGCCATTACACTTCTGTAACTACCCGTTTTGACCTAAAGCAAAAGAAAGCAAATCTAGAAGCAACGGTGATGGTATTCCATAATATCATCGTTAGACATGTTAAATATCACATTGTGTTTTCAGGCCAGATAACCTAGCCTCTACCGGGCTTCGGGAAGCGGCTGGAAAGAGCGGCAAACTATTATTTTAGCGGACCAACTTCCCTGGCATATTATCTGTCTATTAGGCCAATTTCTACTCTTTCCATCCGCTTCTCAAAGCCTGGTAGAGGCTACAGATAATCTACGTCTGGTATATGTTTTGAGGATATAAAAGACAACACAATGTTTTCGTGACACGTCGACAATGCTACTGTCATTAGCCTTATTCCCATAGGCATTTGTAATTGTCCCATATTCATTCAGTCTACAGTCGGTATATGTATTCTGCTAATAGCTAATGCCCCTGGCAAAACACAGGGTTTTCTATGATATAAAAATATACATAGATATAGTGCCATATGAATTCATGAAAGCAGAAGCAAACGACACCGACAACATATTACCCTTTTAGCAAAGGTAAAACACAGATTACCCCATTGTGTGTCAGGTCTAATGTGAATTTCTCTGACCTCTCAGGTTTTCACCAGCCAGCCGGACCCTGACGATCACCGTCTGATCCCGCCCGTGTATGACAGGACCTACTACGAGCACGAGGATCAGGGAAACAGCAGGCTTTGAAAGGGAAACACGAAAATACCAGCAGAGACGGCCATCTTCATCACGGCTCACGACTTAGCGTTTCTTTAGAATATTTAGAATACGGTGACTATTTTCATTAAACTCAAGCAGTCTTTCAATATATAGGCTTTGAATATATAATTTCATTTCCCGTGTTTGTAATCGATTTCAAATAAATGCATGAAAATGTAGCAACCAAGGTGAATGTGAATTGAATTTGTAAACGTTTACAGACGTTTTTGTATTTTGTATCCAAAAATGTAAATAAGTACAGATCAAGATGATGTACCAACAAGTTCAGTCAACGTTGGCCAAAGATCGTAGACTAAGCGATCTTATGAAAAGCGATTAACCAGCAAAATATAGACTAGTATGGAGGTGGATATTTATCCTTTCTGTTACTTTTAAATAGATAACTTATAACTTCTTAGAACACATCTACAGTTTGACAATAAATAAATAATAATTGAAGCAAAGTACAAGATAAAATACATTACATAGTAGCTAATTATTTGCTTATACCATTTTGATGATGTTAAATGTATTGTTTAGATAGATATAAGGAAACAATAACGACATTGTTTTTTCTTTGTTCTAAATGTTGATGAGTTGTAAACTGTTTTGCTGCTGATGTTTGTGCACGTTTCTTTGCTTGTTAATGCACTATTTACTGTAATATGCATCACACATTATCATAATAAAATCATTGGCAAAATCATTTGATACCCGGTTCTGCATTTTATTATTTTTTTTGCACCACAAATGGAGTAATTGATAGAAATTTTATACAGTAACTAGACCTTCAGTCGAAGTCTGAAATGTACATTAATGTTGTTATTTCAGCGATGCTAAAAGTTACGATTTCTGTAACATTGTAGCTTCATGTCTATAGAACGATCTGGTCCTACAGCAAGTAGATAACGCTGCTCTTTTGTTGATTTTATCAACCTTTCGTGTCCTTTTTATAGACCTTTATTCCTTGTAATATTAGGTCATTATAGTATTACTAAAATCTATGCTATGGTTTCGATACAAATTACTAAATAACAGGACTACAAATGTTGCCTTAAAATGTTAATGGAGAAAAGAGGGTGTAACCTATATGCAGTGAAAGGTTGAAAAGGACATACGCCTATATTCAGTTTATGAAGTCTACCACCAAGTCACAGAGGGAATCGGTACAACGCCCTAGTAACAGACTAGCGGTTTTCAGTGTTGGCTAGGGACGTTTGCACTGGCGTGATTACAAAGAAAACAGCAGGTAAATACCGCTATCTTAGGCGAGGAAAGGTTAAATGCCAGGTGTTCATGTTCCCACAGACAGATAGAGTCCTCCCATTGTGTCAAACATCTGTTAGTTTATTTGGGTGGTTTTGTGTCAACCGTCCAACCGGTTTTTTTAATCCGACAATCTACCGTAAATCTACTTTGTTTTTGATAAGTAAATTGATCCTGTTTTCCGACCAACATAAACAGAAATGTAAAAACGAAACGCTTAACGGCTTAAGCAATTGGTTGGTAAAACGGTCTATGCATTGCAGGTGCTAATGTATCGCAGGGTGCTCATTGAGACGTTTTACGGTTGCATTATTACAGGAATTACGGTGTCTCTTTTGAGGGACGTAACTTGGGTGTGGTGAAACAAGTATTAGTGCCATTTTGTGTATCGTTCAGTCAGGGTGTCGAAGTGTATTTTCTGCTGTATTCTTTCCAAGAGGTAAGACTTGTCTACGATTCTTTTACTGTGAAACTGAGGAGTTTTACTAAAAACGACATGCATGTTAACACCGACTTTTGTATCCATATACTATGGGGAGAGACCGTGGGAATAGGCCGACTGTTATTGGCCTGGGGGATCTGTGCTCCTAATTGTTTTGTCTGTTGTTTTACTATCTTAGCATGAACGTACCTTAGCTATATCGAATATCTGCATTATCCATATGACTATGTATCCACATTGAAGTGTGTACAGTATTTTTTTGGCCAAATACTCCGTTACTCAGTCTACTTCCAATGGTTAGAAGTTTCCCGAATGTAAAATTTATTTTAGTAGACAGGTTTATTGCATGTTTATGTACTAGAAAGGAAAAACGGTGTGTATGTAGCTTAATACATTCTTGTTTTGTTTGATATTCTCTTGCTGATATGTTTCTAGCGTACAATCTTAGTAGTAAGGGTGGGAGGGGGGCACGTCCTTGAACACCTTGTCATTGTGGTATACACTTGAATAGACTGTGCCAGATAATTTGCCTGAGGATATGTTTTCTGATCATTTTGTGATCGGCATTTACAAAAAGAACATATAACATATCCAAAAGCTTGTCTTGCCGTCACATTGTTATTGTTTTTGTTGTTAGGTATAAAGACTATTGTTAAAAGATTGCAATATTAGGCGAGAGGCATTTTGGGCGGCACCTACAAATACACAAATAAAATAGAATAGACCCTATTCAAGGTTTACCTCACGTCGAAATAATGCGTTTACCTTCTTTCATAATGGCTGCTAGTATCAGTGTGCTTTCAGGCATATGCATTGTTAGAGACATATACTTTAGTGCCAAGGTAACATTATATACTGTCTATCAGAAACATACTATTTAGTTTTCTGACATTGTTTAGAAGAAAGCTTGTTTGTCGGTTTAGTTCCTTGCTAACATAGTACTGCATTAGATAAATCCATTTTAAGCAGTTGGAAAGCAGCTCATTCCCACAAATGCTGCAAAAGTATTATGTGAGAATGTTGTGTTAAACGAAGGTCAGTCATGTTGCGACGACCCTGTCCCTTCTGTCCTTATTTTCGCGTTAACACACGCCTGATTACATTTCACACCTGACTGAATTCTATTCTTTCAATTAGACGTAAATAAGTGGTAACACTGTTTGAATATTACAACTTCATATCCTACAACTAAGAATATTGTCGACCATATTAATGTTTGCAGAAAATACACCATGTGCAACGATAAGATAGGCCATCATCACCACCAAGGACTGTTCAATTGTCTGAATAACAAGTAGTTTTATAAAATACACATTTTACAGATATGTCTAGTGCATCGTGCATATGCATTTCTTGTCGCTATATCTGAGGTGACAGGCATGGCAATGGAAAATTCCATCTTTTGCAGACCCCTATTTACATTTATGTTGCACTCTTCAGCTAATGCTTCTTTTGGTACCTGCTGGCACGGCTTTGGGCGTGCCGGATTCTTGTGCGCTGACTGTTACCGTAACCACACTTTAAGTATAAGTCTCTTTGTATGCAACAGTTAAAAGTCAGGCCTAATTGAAGAATAGTTTTCGACAAATAAAGAATAAATTCTATAGAATATAATTTAACTTCATAACCAGTGAAAATGATAAGTAAATCACATTTTTGTACATCGAAAAACTGGTTGTTTAAAAAAGTCATTTTACAGTGTATTGTGTGATGTTTCGGGTGATTACTTCGGATAATAGCTCTTCTCTTGGGGCAACCAATATACTTGAAAGAGCTTAGAATGTCAACTCTGCGACACGTAGATATAAAATACATTGAATGCTGTCTAGTTAGTTTGCAATGTTACAGAGCTTATTCAATTAAAACCCATACGGCACGGTTTCAAATGTTATTTGCATATTGGTGACATCACAATTGCATTATATAGTGTAACCTGGGCTAAAAAGCCTATTTAGAAACATCTTTTTTATGCGGATATATACAAGTTTGGACGTCTGTTTCCCTGTTAATCACCAATAGAACTTACAGAGAGTTTTTGATTTCTGACGTATAGATGCAGTCATGACGACAGGACGTTGGTTTCTTGTGCTGGTCACCTGCGTAGGTGTAACAGGTAAGTTGTTATGTATATTTGAAAGGTATTCAATAGATTACCTTGATGGTAAAAATTTGTATGGTGAGAGTAGCACATTGATAAGAAGTAAGAAATACACAGGATACGTAAAATAAAATATGGACTATGTACTTGCGTTTTATGTTTGAAACCCTTTGAAATTAAAACTCAAATTTGATCTTCATGAATAGATATGCTCCCTGTAGACATTGATACATGCGTTTAATCATTATTTTGTAGTGAGTGTCCAGCCTCCTGAGTTCCTGAACGTTGAAACACAACTTAACGGCAAACAGATATCAGAAAATACTCCAGTTGGTAAGTTGTCATTTTGTGATTTCAGTCTCATATTTTTTCATAGCTGTGTTGTGGTTATTATGTCACTGATAGTTCATGTAATATCTTATTATCAATGTTATCAACATATAGGCAGCAACGTACGGATGCTGCATTCACCAACTCATCATGTTTATCTATAATTTGCAATATATAAATCTAACAAATTATCTTACACAAATATAGAACATGGCAAATGTGACATGATTAATTGGCAAATATTCTAAAAGACTCTGAATAAATTTCATTATGTTTTTCCATAAATTCTATCAATATAACGGAAAATCCATATTGTATTTCCGTTATTTTCAATCCTTTCTTCTTGAAACTCAATCATATTTCAGGTACATCAATTTTCCAAGTCCGCGCTAGCGATCCAGACGGAAATCCTTTGAATTTCTTCATCACCGGCGACACCTTCACCATAACCGATGCAGGCCGAAATGCCCAACAGGAAAGTCTTGGAGACATCAGTGTGGCCAAAATTTTGGATCGTGAGGTTAGTAATGTGATGATTTTACATGTGTAAGAACACTGAGTAATATATAGTAATCAAAAGGATAACTCAAAAGTCTTGGGTACTAAATTCTATCTAATCTACATCTAAATGTAATAGTTATCATGTTTGCCAAGAAGGTCATGATTTCAGGTTTAAGCTACAAAGCGATCTTGTTATCAAAGTGTGCATTATTTTGGTTCAGTGAGAGGTCTTCGTGATATTTACATATGTATACTGATATGTCTTTTTTAGACAAACCCCATTGTCACTTTTGCACTGACTATACGTGACGGAATTGGAGGACATGAGGTATGTTTGATATATATATATATATTATCGATAAACCTAAATTCGCAAGTACAGAGATATGAGATATTGGGTTGAGAAAAATTTAACTCTCGTTAAGACAAGAAACTGTCAATAAAGAAAACTATGATGATTTGCTAATGTTTTATTGGACTCCATACTTTTGGTTGTTGTTTGTTCACAGTTACTAAAGCAAAGTAAATCTATATACTGTTGTAGAGAAGCACCATTAACCTCTTCATTGGAGAGGCAGGAGTCATATAGAGATTATTATATATAAATGGATATACTTGACATATTCTGTTTCAAATTAAGATCACCTACAACGATATTCACGTCAACATCGTTGATTACAATGACAACTCGCCACAGTTTCAAAACACGCCATACGAGACTAATGTCAGCGAGGTGGGTACCTCTCGTCGTATTTGATTTTTTTGTACCTCATCTACCAATCAATATTCTTGTTGCTTTTTCCACTATATGAACCATTACACAGTTAAGGAATCCAGGTTACCTGTTATCAAACACTGTTAAGTATCAACTCATACCTTCCCTAGCCATTTGCAATGGTGTTGGGGGAACTTCTGTCATATAATTGCATTTATTTCATATCATGACAGACTGCCGCAATTGGGACGTCCATCTTTCAAGTTTCAGCAACTGACATAGACAGTGGAGCCAACGGTGCCATCAACTTTCACCTAACTTCGGTGAGTTTTATTTTGGTGTTCCTATACTAGTTGTTGTAAGTACAGTCACTGTGATGGTTTGAACGAAGATGATGATAAGTTGAATCAGTTTACCAATCAGGTGTTGGCATCTACCAATAAGATGTGGATATGCACCAATCAGATGTTAAGTAGCACGCCGGCAGAACGTACTGCGCCTGCGCAAAACCTGGATTTTCGCTGGATTTTTGGTCAACGTTGCATCAGAATTTTGCCTGTTGCAGACCATGTCTTTTTCTAAACAACATTTGAAAACTACAGACGGGATGTCACCCTTATATACGCGAATTCGACCTTATATGAGACGTTCTGCCAAAGTGCTATGCACAATACATTACGGGTTTCGCGCAGGCGCAGTACGTTCTGCCGACGTGCTATGTTAAGTGTTCTGGCCACTACACTTCTCTGACGCTGGGGACTCTCTGACAGCCCAAGAAACCCGGCAGCCAGAAAATGTTATTATCTTCTATCTCAACATACACGTAGAGATAAGATCTCCGCACGTATGTCTCAGCATCACAATCAATAGTGTGCTGCCTTCAGTGCACTCATCAAGGCGTGTTACTGAGTGCACCCAAAATATACCCACTTCTTTCCTTAGAACACGAACTCTTTTGAGATCGATTCGGTGAGTGGATGGATTACCCTGAAGGACAAGACGGACATTGAATCGGAGACTGAAACAGCGTATGCTGTCACCGTGCAAGCAACTGTAAGGAAAACTTCAACAACCTTTTTTTGGCATATTTTCTTTGTTCAATATGTATACAGATGCAAAGTAATACTGGTGAAAATAACGTTACACATGTCTCCAATACACATTACTTGCAAAGTCTGCGTTGCAAACTATCATGGAGATGATACGCAATGAACAGAAGATCACAAAGAAAATGTAAAAGTTGTCGTTGCTTCCAGGATGGCGGAAATCCATCCTTGTCAACATCCGTGGACGTGTTTGTGGCAGTCGATGATGTACAGAACAGGCCCCCTGTCTGGCTTGATGAGCCTTATGACGTGTCCATCAAGGAAGGAGATTCCAACAGTCGACAGGTTAGTCAGCCGTTCTTATCAATAAACTACAACTGTGAAAGTAGACACCCCCTTCTATTATGTGTGATGGAAGACCTACATGTAATTCCATGTCATTATTTTACATCACCATGCTATATGTTACACACCATAATGCATGTGTTGCTTTCTATCAATTTGTAAGGTATTTATATGACTTGAAAATCTGTTGCCCACAATGTTTCAACCTTAAATCTTTTGGGTAGGATCTTTAGACAATTTTGTCTAATTCTTTTTGTTTTTTTTAACTTTTCCCTCAGGGAGCAACCGTTCTCACTCTTCGGGGTAGAGACGGGGACAGGTCACAAACAAATACAGTCCGTTACGAGCTTGTTGGAGGAGGTATGTCACTGAGTTTGCTAGATACGAAACGCACTTTTTCTTGGTGAGATAGCACATATATTAATGTAAGAATCTATATTGTTACATCGTAACATGTTATTGAAAGGTGTAATCAATACCTATAAAGCTGTAAGCATATATCGACATTTTTCAGATCCCTCTAACTATTTCAACATCGGCACCACCAATGGAAGGCTGACGCTAAACAGAGACCTGGACAGGGAGGCGCCCAACATATTTTCCATCACCACACCCGGAGTCTTCCTTCTGCGAGTAAAGGTGCTAATGTTCATGCTAATGTTAAAAGTGTGTCATGTAATGTAGCTTATTACAACCGCTTCCTATCCTTGGTCTTGTAAACAAGTGGTATAGATTTGTGCCCTCTGGTAGCTTCTTTGGTATTTATTGTGAGTTTTTGTAGTTGTAGATTTTAGAAGATAATAACCCATAAAATAACCCATATTTTGATGTGACAAATTGTACCCAATTCGGGGGGAGGCAGTCGTGTTCCCCCTGTTGATGTACATTTTGAATAATGCAATAAAGATTACATATGTCACAAAAGGGTTGAGGGATTGTTAGTTCAAAGTGCACTTAGAAATTCCAGATTTCATGCTTATGACAATAATTGCGCATGGCTATCATTATACAGGGAACTGAGTACAAACCCGATGGAACGGTTTCAAACCCGGAGCAATCCAGCGAAGCCACCGTGGTGATTCGTGTAACGGACGCCAACGACAACCTACCCGAGTTCAACCAACAAAGTTACAATGTAGAAATCACCGAGAACCCAGCCGTGGACACACCACTTCCTCGCCTAAGGATGACAGTATCTGACAAGGACTCAGTAAGCCCAATAATTTTTCCGCAATGGTTTTCTAGATACGTATTGTGTTAGACAAATGGTTGCCTTTGGTTTCTGTTTGATATTCATTGTTGGTGATATCTGAATATTGCTTTTAACATTTAAATCTGAATATTGCTTTAAAATATTTCATTTGTAGTATTACTGTATGAGTTTATAACCATTACCCTTCTTTGTTTTTTTAACAGCTGCCCAACAACCTGTTTAACCTGAGTGTCATCAACGACCCAAACAATGTCTTTGACATCGAACCCAAAACTGTACTGGGAGGACAAGCCATCGTCAACCTGCTGGTCAACGATCCATCCAAGCTGGATTTCGAGACAACGCCGAATCATCAGATTGCAATTAGAGTAAAGTATTTATCAACGTATCCTTCTATCAAAATATATTAATCCATCTTACTGGTTCTATCTAGGTATATATCTATACATCTATCAATCTATTCATCTACCTAAAAGGATATGTTATGCAATAATTTACACGTGCAAGGAAAAATAGATATAATGCATCATAATGTCAATTGGTAACACTCCACATTCATTTATTAGGTTCAGGCAACCGAGTTTCTACCTGATGGCGGAACCCCTCAGCAGAATTCTGTACCTGTAGTCATCAACATTAAAGACGCTCAAGTATGTTTACAAATATCAGTCTAAAGCTTGTATTTTTTTTCTTAAATCTTATAACCAAAGTGAAACAATATCCTCAACACTCTGATATGAACGTCGTAAAGGGAGCACGTAACAACTATCATAGTCCCATCGTTTATTTCTTCATTTGCCTTCAACGATCACAAGGGATTGTTTATCAATTATACCATATCACGCAAAAAACAAGACGGTATTTGCTCAATCTTAAATGATGCATGTGTTGCTTAATTCTTGTTAGGAGAGTAACAACCGAATCTTTAACATGGATGTGACGGAGAACTCCTCCCCTGGGACGAACGTGGGAACGGTGAGAAGGGACGGTGAAACAGGTGTAGACTACTGTATTGTAGGTATGTTCAAAACTACGTACATCAAATATGTATTTGTTAACTTTTTTTTCTAAGACTTGATGCTTTTTGACTGAATAGAGCGAATCGATTAAGATGCATGCAACTGCCTAGCAGGTATAACCAACAGCTACATACGGTAGGGACTATGTACACAATGTGATACACGTGAAAGAAAATTATATTGTATGGCAATGTAGAGTAGACAGTAAACAATTCTGTACTAACTGTATTAAATGTATATGGAAAGACTTGATTTTCATCGTACAGCTAAACCTGCATAATTTTTTTAAATTAAGTACTCCCTGGCTATTGTGGTCTTTTTGGGTGGTTCTCTACATTATCTTTTGCGTTGACCCTGTCTACAATGGCCTTTTTATATACCAATTCCTTTCGGTGGTCACTATGGACAGGTTTGATTGTGTATACATATACATATTGTGTATACATATACATATACATAAACACATGCAGGAAAGACCTAGAAACAAGTGAATCACTCTTGCATAAAGATTGCTGTAGTGTACAGGATATAACATGTATTCTTATATGTACTTTATGTCAATCCAGGTGGCAACACAAACAACACGTTTGCCGTAGACAAGTCCACTGGCCTGGTGACTGTAGTAGAGCAGCCGGATAGGGAGATAAAGGCACTATACGAGATTGTCATCAAGAAAGTGCCAACGGTAACACACATTCATATTGTCAAAATAATCCTATATGATCAAAATCTGCAAAACATTATCAATCTTTGGTTAGAAGATGCCAACATTAGAACAAGGTAAACCATATCGTGATAATGATTACTAAGTACTCAAGAATTGATTGAAATTTCAGGGTTCAAATTGTCCCGCGGGTCCGATTGCATACGACACTAGTGATGCTACCCTGAGCAAGGCTCTCATCACTATAAATGACATGAACGACAACAATCCAACATTTCCTACAAAGGTTTACTACGCAGGTAAAATATATATACAGACATCAATTTCCAAATAGCATGGTTACGCAGTGCACAGTATGCTATCATTTAAATGCCTTTGAAGCTTCCTACATGTGTTTTTATGTTTCCTGTGTATATCTATATGACAAGTTAATTGTCTGTTTGTTAGGAATACCAGCTGATATGACGTTCGACAGACCTATAACTCAGGTCCAGGTAAGAAGATGTATTCATTTTCTTTTAATTTCATACAGTCAAATTTAAGGAAAGCAAGACAAAAAGTCGAATCTTAGAATTAGGCATCTGTACTTTTTTTAGCTCTTTACCTTTACATCACTGTCTAAGTTCAACAGTAATGTAAATGATTAAAATAAGGTTATGTGTTTGTGATTTATTTGTCAAACTATACCGCAATGATACATTCCTCCTCTTCTACAGGCCTTAGACGCCGATGCAGGAGTTAACAGTGACGTCACGTACAGCATCACGTCAGCTGAGTTCATTGCCAACAGGAATGATATAACGGGTGAACAGAGTAGACCAGTAAGTTTAAATCCATGAGTATCCTGTCATTTTAAATTTGCTGAGCATAGAATCTTCAGTATATGTTTTAATCACTCCTTATGGTTTAGTTTTTGAACAAGTAACATATCGAAAAGTATAGATGTAATGCTATCATGTATCTTTATCGTCGTCATTTTTTCCCTATAGGCCTGGACCTATGTTATAACAATGATATTTGAGAAAGAAACAAATGCTGTGCATGTGAGAACCCTAACTATGTCTGCTAACCATTTTCTTCCCTTTTTCCACAGGCTCCAAACGCATTTCGGGTCGACCCCAAAACTGGGCAACTCCGAACCAGCCAGCTCTTCACTGACTATCAGAATGGCTACTTCACAGCAAATGTTCGAGCTACGGACGGCGCTGGGAGAACCGACGATACGGAAGTCAGGGTAAGCTTCATGATTATCATGGCTTGAGTCATTTTCTGGTACGTGTTGTTGAAGATGTTTATCATAAATAGTGTTTGTATTTATTGGTTCTGGGAGTTTTTGCATTGGAAGTCTTTAACAACATGACTATATTCTGTCTACTGCCACTGTAGTTATGAACTTTTGTTACAGGCATACACGTTACCTGCACAGTACGGACTGAGCACAGTGTTTGACACTAGCCCAGACACACTAAAGCCACCTAAGATACAGGAATGCCTAAGGTAGGAAAAATATTGCTGTTTTGAAAATACTTCCCAAAATATCGAAATTTTAAATCTGGTGATGAACTGATAGTGCAAAAGAGATAATCATTATGTAAATGGATAACTGTTGAAATGATAGCTGTTGTTCTGATTCCAGGCGCCTAGAGGAGCGAACAGGACGGAAGGTGGTATACCAGGGGCTGCAATATGGCACGAACAGCCAGGGAAACGTCAACAAACAACAGTGAGTTCAAGTGCTGATTTAGACATGCCTTATATAAACGGTTATGCAGTATGAAAGACAGGAATCATTGTCGCAATACAATAACTTTTGAAGTTTGTTAATCTCTCCTATTACCCATTATTTTTGCAATTCATCATCGATCACATTCATCAAACAACAAGAATTTTAATTGTCAAATTTACCTAGGATATGTCATGAAGCTCAGAATTTTGCTTTCTAATTATCATGTATAATCATATTCTATCTGAATTCTGAATCAACAACAATCGAGCAAGTATGCTATGACCGTTTTTGTAAAATCACATGATGAGCATTACCTAATGCAATTTATCGTTTCTTTACCTTTTAAATATTTTCCAGGTCTCAAGTGCGTTACTATCTTATTGATGAGACCACAAATATGGTACTGACTGCCACAGAGGGGAAAAAGTAGGTGGCACTATACTACAAAATAAATAGTCAATTACTGTAATGTATCTACTGACATTTGAAAATTTCACAGTTGAAGGTTTGCAGGTGAAATATTTTTAAGGCAGGTTAAAAGCAAACATTGCGACGATAGGAATGTCAAAAAAACGTGTCTTTTTTCATAGAATCGTTGATGGGGTGGACTGGAACACGCTTCGACCAGAGTGCCCACCCCCAGCTGGAACACGTGTACGTGTGTCTGCAATAACTGTTGTGAAGTTGATTTACATATCAGTGTCATTTACTAGTCAATGACAGTTCAACCATATTTTATATATATATATACATGTATATAGGTATAATTATACATAAGTATAAGGAACTGTTAACTTGTTCTGCCAGTTCATTCTAGTAACGCTGATGAGGAGTGATGCAAATGTCACTCGAATCGTCTGAAAGTGATCCCCGTATTTCATCCAGTAGGAAAGTTCGAGTTGCCAATAAGTATCGTTTACCTACATGTCTAACCACCAAAATCGTGTTGTGTGATAAGTATAGTCTTTAAATCTTATTTTCTTGGTGACTTATGTTGGTTGTGTTATATTCAGAGTGCCCAAGTCGGCAGTGATTATGAGGGATTCAGTAATTGGGAGGCCTTTCTGATCGCCCTGGCCGCCCTACTACTCTTAGCCCTCCTTCTTCTGCTGTGTCTCCTCTGTTACTGCAGACACTGGTGAGTCATCTGGCGTGGAAGCCGTTATGTGCTCATCTCACAATTAGATTCTTCGACACAATCAAAACATACCATTGCTTGCACTTTTTGTCATTGATGGATGTTTGTAGCAATGCTGGGATAGTCTTTTGATGATACATCTTTTTTGTTTCTTAGGTACAAGAAGAAGATGCAGAGTGAGTACTACTTCGAATCTGCATGGGCAATTTCACTATGTACATCTTGATTTGAGTATAGAAATAAAGTATCCTAGGTAATCTAATATGATCTACTTGCTTTACAGGTAAGTTGTTGGTGGAACCAGTTCCAGAGCCCGCGCCGTAAGTGTAAAACGTTTGCCGTATTATAAAACAACGTTTTTTCTTGCATTTCTTAAATCTCCTGTAATAAATATCACTAATTTTCAACAATTATACCTACCTTATCTAATAATCTTGATGTCTTGTATTCTGTATCTTACATTACGATCTTGAGGTAGCTATCTTGAATGTATACCCTGTACAATTCTCTCGTCCTTTTCTTTCTTTTCTTACTCTATAGAGAAGACAACTTCAATCCAGTTTTCACAGAAAAGCAGTGAGTACTAAAAATTTTGTTTCATTCATTCATACCATGCAATTTACGTTATGTAAATAATCTTACTGGTTCGAAAAACCAAAACTTCCATATATTATTATATTGATACAAGTTTACTTGATTTGATGTTCGTTCTTCTTTAAAATTTCTATAACGCATATACTAATGTCTCGAAACGGTATATTTTTCAGAGAACTAGAAACGCAGCTTGCTATAATGGACTTTGGGCACGATCCCCCCAAAGCAGACCTCAATGGACATGGGGTAACCTTCGCGTCCACGACCAAAACACCACAAGCCATCGGCTACCATGAGTACATCAGTACACGGATTCCGCCTCAAGAAGTAGGCCACCATAACCCTGCCTTCACCATGGAGGTAACTTATTTTTCATTTTCTTTAGACAGCAGTCCTTGGGATATTCCAGTGAAGACTACACCGCCCCCGCTTGCCCATCCTTTGAAAAGGATCTTACACCCGATAACGTTATACAAAGCCTTTTCTATGTACATGTACATAGAAAATCCGCCTTTTAAAAATCAACCTCTTACACATGCACATCAATGCATCACATAGTACGTGTTTCTGATACGTAATTAGATGAAGCTTCACTAGCTTGTGTGATGTTCTTTCATCTTCAAAAAGACGCCCGTCTTTAAAGCTTAAGCTTGTTACCTTGTTACCACATCTTACAAGGCGGCATCTCTTTGTACATCTCCCATGATAATCCTTCTCATGACCTTTGACGTTTTCTAACCATGGTTAGCAGCATTCCACTGAAGATGAGCCAGTCCACACCACGGTCTTCACCCGTGACCCCCGAGGGACCTCTACCGGCTACACTACCGGAGCCTCCGACGGAGAGGTTGTCTCTACTACGGTGGGTAAACTACCAAACAAATGTCCAAATCCACTCCTTTTTACCCAATGTAGACTAAGTATTGGCAGCTTCGACAACTTTGATTTCTACTTCTGTTTACACTATTACACTGATTATTTTTGGCCTAATGAAGACTAACGACATTAACACGTTGTATTCATCTTTTTGTCCTGTAGGTCTTCGCCAAGCAGCCGGAGACGGACCACACCAGGATAAACCATCCTGTGTATGACGGAACCTACTACGAGCACGAGCAAAGCAGTCGCATTTAGATGAATGACATAAGACCAATGTTCATGACTGTTGTTGTTACATTATTTTCGAAGGATTAGCTGCTAAATAGAAAATGAATGTAGTGAGGTTTGATATTGTCAAGGACAGGGCCGTTTGTTAATGCCAGTAAGACCTAGTTTCGGTTCCTGCATTAATTTGCAATTACAGGAACTATATTGTGATTTTAAAAATTCCTAGGTCAAATTATGCATAATTAGTAAAAGAAGTATATTCTTTTCAATATAGATATCCATCCTATCATGTTGCTGTAGACGAATAGCTTTTTAAATGCAGAGTGTTTCCAAATATGGTCAGGTTTACTTGTAGTAAATAAATATAAGCCATAGCCAGCTTGTGGTCAAACATTGCATTGCTGTATTAGTGCATTTAAGCATAGTGTTAAGTGCAAATTATAAATGATTATATACAATGATTAAAGATTTTTAGCAGCGATTTTTATGCACTTCAAATCAAACTAGAGCGATAAATTACATGTGCCGCACTCTCCTTGTTCATCGTAAAAGCGGATTGGTTTTGTAAAGCGTGAAATGCTAGATTAATTACTAAGAATAATTTGATAATGTTTATGGATTTTTATGGCAATAGAAGCTTTCTCTTTCAGCAATCCTGCCTTTGATGTCTTTTTGGTGAAATAGTTTTGCGTTGCTAAAGCGTTCACTCATATAAAATGTTCTTGGCCGGTAATGTTTTCCAATGTATGGTTAAAATGAAAAGCCAAATGATTATTATTTTTAGATATCACATCTCGCTCCTTTGCGAAATTTCGTTAAATGTAATTATTGCAGTAGCAGTACGTCTTCATGCATAAGATATAAACTACGCCCCCTTTGCCACTAATGTTCGAATAACACAATCATAACACACGTATTTAGACTATCATATTATTTGGCCAATATTAAGCTCCTCGGAAAGTGACGGTGTTAGGACCAGTGTTCCTAAATCCATTATTTCCATTTCCAACACACACACACACACACACACACACACACACACACACACACACACACACACACACACACACACACACACACACATAACTATGAGGTTTTCGGTAGATATGTTTATTTTAGTAACTTCTGGTACATTTACTGCAACAGATATTACGGTACAAAACAAATATATTTCCTTTTGTAAGTAATATTTAGAACAACACATATCACATGTTCGACCTGTACATTAAGCGTACTTTACTGAATAACAAATACATACACCACATGTATTAACAACAATAATGTGGTCAGACTGGTGTACAAAATCAATTATTTCTTATACTTTGTAGGCAGCGTACTAATATCAAAGCTGATTGGCTTAACTATTGCCATGCATTAACCCAAGTGACTGGTCTGTAATGTATTCCTATGCTGTGACGATGTGCAACAATTTCTAACAAACTACACACACACTATAATTGTGGAAATTTATCAGTTTTGAAATTGAAATTATGAATTTATGATGAAACCCAGAGAAATGTTTTAAGCAAGTTGTATTCTGCGAGTTATACCAATTGACAAATTATGATTGATTTAGAGTTTGCAATGTACTTTCAATGTCGTTGAGAAGTTTTAAGAAACGATGCCATACAATGTTATACAGCAAGTCATACTGATACATAATTTCAATATTTTAAGACGACTCCGTCTACCTTACAGGTTAGTACAGAGAACAGGCTACAAAGTTGCAACAGACGCGCATTCGTTTTTGATTAAAGATAAGAGATATCTTCAAGAGAGAACATACCTCAGGGAGTCTTAGACCATAAACGGAATTACTGCTACAGAAGATATGAAAGGTCAACAGGCACTTATACTTCTATTGATGTAGCACTTTCTGTTAAGATAAAAGTAATTTGGACATGGGCAGCTCACTCTTGCAAAAGGTGTAAAGATGTTGATACTAAACTCTGACACCCATAGTCTAAATTATCATATACTTGACCATGTCACAACAGAAAGAATTATTTAATATTTTAATATTGAAAAAGTAAAACCGAAGCTGCCAGCTCTTTACTTATGCAACCGACACAGTCAGAATCTTGACAACTCTCAACATATGCTATATATATTTCTGTGCAAACAAAACGACACCGAAGAAACATTCGTATGATACAATGTTAGAATACGTATACCAGAAAATTTTTATTAGGCATATTGATCTTTTGTTTGCACATCTAGTGCGGTGTTTTTTTCTTGCTTGATAAACAGTCATATGTTTGTTTCAACAAGTACAAGGCCGCTGTACAATGACATGTCATATAAAGGTACATTGTCTACGTCCATAAAGTCACAACGTCATTGACTCTACACTTAAAATTAGGATTTGGCGACTTTGCCAAGAATGAAAGAAATACAAAGTTTCTTCCCTTTCGTTTTGAAGAAAAAAGTAACACTCCTTGCTTGGAGTAATATTTGAGAACTTCTGAGCAGATTTTCAGCACATCCCTTAATTTGTCAAAAATTGAAATTTGTAAAATGATGAAAGTATAGAATGTAATTTTAATTTTCAAAACCAATATAATGTAGTGTAATTAAGAAGAACAGAAAATATCATAGACTTTTCTCTTACATGTGCTTTTCTACCACAAATAACAAATATGGAAAATCATTGTCATTACCGTAACCTAAGTTTCTTTGCTTTTGAGGCAAAGGAATCGGCAAAGTGGGCAGAACCAGCGCGGAGGTCTCTCTGAACGGGACTGCTTTCTCTCTATATCTATTGACATAGCCCGTTCCTTTGACTTATCTTGCAACTGCTTGATCCGTAGCTCCAGATGCTTCTGTATCGCGTCTCCAAGTGTTTCTGCGTCGAGTTGAGCCCCATAGATTCCCCACGTCATTCCTGTCTCATCGAAAACTACATCTTCGACGATCGAATTTCTTCTTGGATCTTGGGATTCCTTTGGCACTTCAAGGTTCGGTCCGACAACAACTTTGGGAAACAAATGGGAAACTTTGCTTTCAGAGCTCTCCGTATTTCCATCAACGGTTGATTTGTTGACTGGGGATACTGTCGACTTTTCCTTGACCTTCGATGATAATGATGATGACATTGCCTCCTCTATCATGTCATGAACTTTTTCATTACGTTCTGTCAGCAACATATCTGCATCAAGCCTGCCACTTTTGAGGTGATGGATCCCATCTGAACTTGTTTTAACAAGATTGTCTTTAACTCTTTCACAACGTTCGTCTGGCAAGGTTCCAACAGCACTTGATACAGAAGCATGCCGTGAGGTCGAGGATTTGCCGCTACTTGTGGACGTGTTTCGTGACGACCTCCCGCTTTTGCCACTATCTCGTTTGGAGGGCTTCTTCATCCAGCGTTCAAACTTTCTGTCTGTATCTTCACGAATTTCTTTCATCGTAGGAGATCGTTCATTTGACACTTCGAAAGGATCCTCCAATTCCACTGACGTGTCAGTTGATAGTCTATTTCGAAAAGAGCGCATTGATCCTCTAGATGGTCCGCTCTCTTGTTTTTCAGGTTCTGTCTGACAGTGTGAGGTGTGCCTGTCCTTAGTTTGAGATCTTTGCCCTCCCAGCAAGGACTCGTAAGC
This sequence comes from Branchiostoma floridae x Branchiostoma japonicum, assembly GCA_013266295.2. Taxonomy (NCBI): domain Eukaryota; kingdom Metazoa; phylum Chordata; class Leptocardii; order Amphioxiformes; family Branchiostomatidae; genus Branchiostoma; species Branchiostoma floridae x Branchiostoma japonicum. The sequence goes on along the minus strand of CM023837.1, from coordinate 3,515,347 downwards.
CTTATCATACTCAGAAACGTCACTTTTCTGACGTTTGCTTCGGAATTCCTTCATCTTTTCTTGCGATGGCACCTCTTCATCTTTTCTATAACCATGCAAGTCCTTCTCATCGCTACTTAATGGTACCTCTTTAACCATCTCAGTTGTCTTTGAATGGAAAGATCCATCGGTCAAATCCATCCCTACCGCTTTGTCATGCCTGATATTAATGTTTGAAATGCCAACCGATGCCTCTGTGCCGGAGGCTTTCTGATAATGTACAGCTGCTTCGCGTTTTAAGCCACCTTCTTTGAAAGATGGTTGGCAAGCACACGCCTTTGGTGGCGAAACTGAAGATGACATATTACCAGATCTGTTAAGGCTGCCCGTGCTGGTCGCCTTTTCATTTCTCGTCAGTGGCTGCATGAAATCTGCAATGTTACACTCAACAGCCTTTTCTATCATGTGTTGTGTCCTTCTTGCCTCTGTTGTATCTGTGCTAAGAGAGGGTTTGTCATTTCCTTTGGTCAGGGAGTCATTCGCCATGTTTACAGCAGCTACTTCAGGATTCTTCATGGCACTAGGCAACAGGTCTATGTACGATATGTTTCTATCAACATTCAAGAAGTTTCCGTCGCTGTTGAAGCGAGAGATGACATTAACTTTAGTGGAACAGTCTGTAAATACAGGCTGGCGTTCTGACGATGCTTTGAACAGTGTTATCATCCAGTCAGAATTTGCCCGAGTGATTGTTCTGGTTTCTGGCGTAGTTGAAGTGCTCTCCGTGTTCGATGCAGCTGGCGTCACCCAGGTAGAATGAGCATCCACCCAGTGGTCGAATCTTCCCCGTGGCAAAACAATTTGCTCCGTAGCTGGAAGGCGAATGGGTGGAGATTCCATGCTTTGTTGATTTCTAGATGTGCCTCTCATCAGTCCGATTTCCTTTCTAGCTAAATAGAATGCACAAAATATCGGTATTAAGACATTGCTGACTAATATATACCTTTCCACAAATGCTTGAAAAGTTGATACAGATGATAAAACTTGCATAGCTACACAATAAATACGAGCACTAGTAAATTGTCACATAGAATTGCATTAATGCCATATAAGATTCGGCGCTCTTGGTGTATATCAAGTGACTGGGACACATTGTCCTACATATGTGTTGCAGCTTGGTAATTAGAATTTATTTCTGACGCATTCGGGTCAACTAAACCTTGATGTCCTTGATAAAGCATTGGGGTAGAAAATAGACGTACTTTTATTTGGTCACATGTGGTCAATCTAGGTCGACATCAATAATGGCCCTAGGATACTGCCAAGTAGTGCTTCTGAGAATCTGATCGAATGAAATATAATCTAATTTACTCAACATATTGGCTGCGGTCGGAGACGGATTATGTACCTGTTGCATATGCGTATGACCTTTTAGAAGTAGAAACCAATTAATCTTACGTCTGCACATATGTTTGTTTCCTGCATCGTAGCCATTCATATATAATTCCTGTTATGCCAACTGAGACACAATTTACTTCAAATACATATTTCTAAAAGATCAGAATTATTTTTAAGGCTCAAAATATACGACCAAAGCTACCTACAAAGTGGCCATTTTTTACGGTCTTAGAATCAAACTATTGATAACTGAGGTCAACAGCAATTAAGATTCCAGTGCCTCTAGATACATATGCGGAACGACTCGATCCTTCTGTGACCTATGGACTCTGAGCTAGCTGCTCTGTCTTTAAAAGCCCCCATGAGAGTCATAGAATGCATGCGCAAGGGTCATGTGTTTCAATCTCTGAATGCATGTTAAACAATTTTCCTTTAGCCACCTCTGGGAGATATGTTATCGATTAACCCACGAACTAACTGTTTGATCGATATTTTTCACCTGCCTTGACCCCTTTTCATAGACACGACGAGTATTGAGCGACTGAATCCTATTATTAGTTAAATTGAATATCATTGATGAAGAAGTGTATGGTAAGTTTTGTTTGTTTTGTTGTCTTTTACATTGTAGGTCTTCTTCAATTTATCAAGTTATACGATCGACGGTCGCTTGAAGGTGTCCATTCAGTGCAAAGAGCGCCACATGACAAAATACAATATAATGAGATTTCTACAGCCTCAGAAATATTTATTGCAATTTGTACAAACTTTTTGACCTTCTTTTAGCATTGTATATGGTGTAATATTTTAGATGGTTATTTTGACTACTGGACATATCATAGCTGTATCATATTTATGAGACACTATGATACCATCTCATCATCCTATCTCGACGAGCAAGTTGCTCAGACGTTCTGAATGCTTTTATCTCTCCCGATCCTCTATAGCTCCAGGTAGGTCTTAATACTATATTAATATCATCTAAGGATAAGCAAAATCAGGCGGCTCTTAGCTTCCTTTGTTCTGGAGCTTCAAAGTGGTCATATTTATTTCTTTGCGTAGAGTTAAGAGGAAATCTTGAACTCATAAAGGATGAATGATGTAAAATAGATTCCGTGATGAAGAACAGCGTGCAAAGCAAGAAAAGCTTTCATGTTCCCATTGAGCAGGAGCTCGACCAAAGATAAGTATTACTAAGTAAAATTCAAGATGACAAAAACAAAGAGCATCTAGAGTATTAAAGATCATGATGAAGTATTATCGGCATTGATACCATAACTATAGCACAGTAATGATATATGATAGAGTCTCCAAGCATGTTCAACATAATTGATCGTCCAAGAAAAATTGCTTAGCTAACGTTACATACCATTAGACTTTATGTAATTCAAGTCATGCCTTCGCAGCAGGGGTTACGAATGAGGTTTCGCCGTGTAGTTTTCCCGTCAGTCAAGGGGATTTTGCATTAGTGATTCCCTGCAATTTCTCAACAGTCTTATATCGCGCTATCTCTATGCGGACTTCATGTTCATTCTAAATGTACATGTAGCTGAAAGCATTTGTCTAATACTCGGGTGAAGCAATCCAATACTAGGCCCACACGAGGCAAAACTATGATACGCTTTATAAAGCTTTTACAGTTATATCATAAAGTGGTTTGAATGTTTGGAAACAGTCAACCGTTATTAACTGTCAAATGCCGCCACCTCGTAATAAAATATACGAACTGGGAGGCTGTCCATTTTATTCCGGAATTAAAATGTTCATTCATAGTTCTTGTCGAATTCAAATCTACTCAAAGTATAATGTTTTGTTGGTAAAAAAAACATGAGAGAAAATCATAATATTCGAGGGAAGCGAGACTATAAACAAAATGGTAAAATGGCTTTGCCCGGGCAAATTCTATTTTATGGTTTACTGATTTCAATTCCATTCCTTATTCCGCTCCGTTTGAAGCAAGGTCAAAATAACAAAGTAAAATAGCTGCGCTGTTGTTTTCCATTAAACTCAACATGATCGAACTGAGTGCTTATTATGTTCTACAGGCGAATATGTAAGTACGAACGCAGTGTACTGTAAAAAATGACATCCGTTAAAATGTAGGCTGACACTATCGATACAAAATGTCAGGAAGCAATCAATTAGAAGGCTTAAATGTGCCAACATTATTGTCGTTACATTTCAATACGCTCGCAATAGAATGGTAATAACCCACGCACAATAATAACACGGTATACATGTCTCCAGTTTTATTGATACTGAGGTTGATACAAAAATGTATTTAACCTGAAATAATACAAGTGACCACCAAGTGGCCATGACTTGCTAAAACACAAACATAGCTTTTTTTAGTTTTAGTTTAGTAAATATGTAGGCAATGTTGGATTCTATGTGAATAGTAGTGAATTCAGAATTGCACAATATACCCTTGCACTTAAAGTACTGAAGTACTCAGAGAAAGCAATGAGAATAAAAAAGGGAATTAAAAAATCCATCAAAGACTTACATGATTTGCACTAATTCAAACTCTGGTTTTAAACAGAGCCTAATTTCCTAATCAAACTCCATTGCCAGAATACCAAACTTTTAAGGAAAAATAAAGGAAATAATACAAGTGACCACCAAGTGGCCATGACTTGCTAAAAATGACCAAATATGTAGCTAATGGTACGGTCAAATCATTGGGGAGACCCCAGCCGTACCAGTTGACACAAAAACAAATGTATTAAGATAACAAAGCCACTGGAAGGCTAAGGTCAAGTTCAAATAGTACGAAGGGTATTTTCAAAAGGTCAAACGGATGCGTTCAAGGGCATGAATGGTTCGTTACTTCGATTGAAGTTCACAAGATCGTTAACATCAGCCATTCTCATGTCATTCAACTCTGAATACGAAACATATACTGGAGAATGCACGACAAAAGATATTTATAACATCATGTTCACAGATGGTTTGGAAAGACAAAAATTAAATATGTCGCTAACCTGTCAAAAAGTGAAGACTTGGCTATGGTATACTTTTCACGCCGTTTGCTTGAAGGTCACAGCATATCATTGGCTCGATACTGGATAAAATCTCGCCACCAAAGTAATAGATTTACTGAATTTTACTTGTCAGTTCAGGTGTTACGAGACATTGTTCCATTGGTAATGATCATATTAAAGGTTATGTGTTCTTTTGACGTTTAGTACATTTAGTAAGAAGTCCATATGTTTTCGGGGCTATTTTTGAGGTTTAGCATAACCCAAGGAGCTGTGGATGGATCTTGACAAGTTTTGTTATTTTGGTAGCAAAACGAGATTACTAGTATATTGTATGCTGTAGATCATAGCAAAGGTCAAACGGATTGAACATTTTTAAACAGGCTAACAGCAATCTAGAATCTTTGTCCAAAACATTTTCTATAATGCTGTAGTCCAAAATTAACAACAAACGCCGTGCGGTTAAAAAAAGGATGCAGCTCGGTTTCTCCTCCATATGTTTAATACAATGTTTACAAGTTAGAGGCCATTGATGTTGGTATGCCATGCCCATCGCCATGCACCACCCACGCTATTTCACTCCTGTTTATAAAATAAATGAAGCAGCCAATAGAATATACTGCCGTGTAAATGTACACTCACTAAGAAAGATGGAAAATTGATGAACGTTCGACAGGTTCATCCCTGAGGACCGTTACTGTGGCTCTTTAGATATGGGTTCAATTACAACAAACCACGACGCAGGGTAGAGCTTAGCACGGCTAAGCCTGTACTCGATCACCTTGGCTAGCAGTACGTTATCATATGCACACATCGTAGACTAAGGAGTGTTTGCATTGCGTGGTTTGAAATCTTTTGCCCAGTAAACTGTATTAACTTTGTCGTTTTTTCAATGAGTTTACTACCTAAATCTTGCCTTGACTGTGTAAGAAGTGTTGTTATCGAACAACTCTTAGAAACATAGCTTTGTTTAACATTTTCATCAACACAAACATAGCTTTTTTTAGTTTTAGTTTAGTAAATATGTAGGCAATGTTGGATTCTATGTGAATAGTAGTGAATTCAGAATTGCACAATCAACCCTTGCACTTAAAAAACTGAAAAATCTGGTCTAGCCATAACATAGCAATGCCGACAAACACCCGTCTATTACGTTCCCTCGTTCTGTCAATATTTCTGTATGGTGCTGATTCATGGACACTGAATGTAGACATGGTAAAAAGAATCAACGCTCTGGAGATGAAATGCTACAGGAGGTTGCTGTGTATCCCCTGGACATCACACACTACAGACACTCCGAGACTTTAAGCATTGTATCATCACCCTTGCTGGACCACTGCCCAGCTTCATGCCCATGGTGAAAAAGAAGAAGCTGTGGTGGTTCGGGCACGTATCCAGAGCGAAAGAAACTCTGCCACATACAATTCTACAAGAAAAGGCAGAGGGTGTGCAGAAAGAAAGCGACCGAGGATTTTTTTGTAACGTTCAGACAACTCACAACACATCAATAGGCACTCAAAGCCAACTATTGTCTCTGTATTAGAAACTAATAAACCCTGTGTTCTCTGTGGCAGCATTGCGTCATTTTTAGGTTTCCAGAGAGACCGCACTGGAAGGAGACATAATTCCATTAGGTTGAGTTACGGTCTCATTGGAACTTATTGGGCGTCAAGCAGACCAATTCATTATGGTATCGATGTGACATATGCCGCAAATGTCGCAGGATGAATAGGTTTAATCCATATATATTTTCTATATCTATTTATGTGGTCAATATGGTCAAGTCTGTAACCTCGTAGGAAATTCTGCTGTATCTTCATACAAGATATATTTTCGATATTTTCGATGCTGTTGGTAAATATTCCAAGATATGAAGTACCAGATTGTGATTTTACCATTCCAACTATTGCATTGTTTACAGGTAGTATGTTGTTGCTTAATACATTTGTTTATTTATATTACGTAAATTTTGGTCAGGCTTCTATTATACTTGTTTTGGTATGTTTACTACCGCTGTTTATATATTTAATGTGTAAATCAACAAGTAACAATAAACGTTCTATTTTTAAAAGTGATTTTAACAAAACGTCTGTTTCTCTACAAGATTTTGCTTTTTAAAAGACTAGTAATGGGGTAACAGCCTATATCCATGCCTTTTATACACCAGCTTCTCAGGCACGCGGCGTGGTGGCAGTTAGTTGGTATATCTTCACACCTTACAGTTGTAAGATTAGAACAAGATTCGGCTTTAAGTAAGGGCTTGTGTTCACTTGATAAAAAAAAATTAACTGTGTCGTCTGTGGCACAACTTGACGTCATGGGTAAATCTTTGGGGCATTATGAATTAATCATTCCATAGAACAGATTAATCATGTCACAGACGTTTCAATACCTCATTAGTCTTAAAATTAAAAATCTAATAAAAGAAGTCAAGCGTGATATTAGAATATGTAAATAGAAAATGATTTTATTTGGTTCTGTATCGATTAGTTGGAAAGTCCATTGAAATTTTAATATTATTTCTGATAGTTTTCATTTTGCATTATCTGAAGAATGTTTGATATGAACAATGTTTAGTCTATTGCTATGTTTCTCTTTCATTTCTTGTTGTCATAATACAAATATCAATAGAATAATATCTAATTTTCATTTCCACTGTGGGCAGTAATTATTGTTTTTGCATATGACAAGATATTCCTGGGGCTTCTAATCTCGGGAAAACATATTTTGATTGTCTTGACATGATTATTCATCAATTGAACTTTCAAAACTTTTATACACGGTACCTTCACCGTGGTAATAATGTGTTCAAGGTAATTTTTAAGGATTGTTTCGAAGTAACCATTGGCAGTGCATTCTTTTAGGGATAAAAAAAAACTCACCTCTTTCCGCATGCTTCTCACGGCATTCATTTGTATGCATTTTCACAAAAGCTTCCTAAACATAAAATGGATGATATCTAGTTGGGTGTCATTCATATGGCCTGAACATGCCTACATGAAAAGGACAAATGCTTCAAGTCATTTCATATCTACAGTGGATTAGTTCGGCAATTTGCATGGGAGGATTTAAAAGTTACGTGAGTTAGAGCTATATATCAGAGTGTCTAGTTGAGTGGTGCAATGCACGCAACGCGTGGGTAGAAACGTGAATTATTACAGAGATAAAACGCATGAAATGTTATATAGATAAAAACACAATCCTTTTAGGACACGGACTATGTAACAATAGGCTTAATGTACATGTATTTTGAGCTAAATTGTTTTACAAGATATAACAGCCAATGCAGTTTAACCATCTATCGGAAAAGAAATTCGAAAACATCAGCAATATTTCTCTGAAATAATGGATCAAATGATTCGTACATATATTACATATAACAAGGCATATAGAGATCGAGGGTACAATGTTAAGCAAAGGCAATGAACATATATAGACTGGAAAGAATTTTAGGAAGGTATCTCGGCATTACGAGGTGGTGGCAGTATGTCCCTTGATAACAGTACAGAATAAAGAAAAAAAGTTGAAGAAATGATTTAATCACCTTTTCAAGAAACCTCTCCTTGTTAATAAAATGACATTTCAAAACCTTCAAAAATGTTGGCGAACTAATAAAGTTATGCTTATGTACACAATCATATACCAGGTTTTGCACCTTTGGGTCAAGTAGATCACTCCACCAGGACCCTTTGATCAAAGTACCACAGTTCACATTCAAAACCCCGAAGATTTTAGCATGCCCTATTAGCGCAGGTTCTGTGCATGACCTGAATCTTGACAACTAGTCTTGCCGCTATGATAAATTGCATAAATGCTGGAACATTATTCTACGTGGCACCATCGTTGAATACCTTACAAATACATCAAAACATACAAGGCTACGATGTGCAGTAATTGCTTTTAATTTTGCTGGTCATAAACAATAAAGGCCCGGATGGTTGTCAATGGTTCCATTGTGACAGGGAAAGGAAGGACACTACCCTATTCTATAGAAAGAGAATGCATTATTGCATATTTAATGATAAGGGCAACACAATAAAATACAGGTCAGCTTTGTTGATAATATCAGAATTCCAAGCATAATTTATGGTGAAAAATGGTGACATATTGTTTTGGCATAATATACGAGAACATATGCATGGTTACATTTACATTACAAAAATAGGCAAGCTGGCCAAAATGGGTTTTTAGAAATAATATCTGACTTATTTCTCCTAACCGGGTGAATCTGTCTAGTCACTATTACAAATGTCGTTTGTTTTTGAAGAGCCGTTCCCATATTTTTGTACCTGACCATATGGCCTAATGCTCGTAGTCGGTAAGAGAACACTGAAGGGTTAATGTAGCTTCTCGTCAAATACGATATACTGCCAACTCTCCCTCACGCAAACAGTATTTATTACCTACGTAATCGAGTGGGTGATAATCTGAGTAAATGTGTTAGCTAGACACAAGGGACAAGCGATCGATATAGTGGTATATTCCAACACAGTGTCGTGTCATGTGTGTTTAGTCACTGTATCAATAAGCCTACACACCAGGCCAAAGTTTAATTATGCACTACACTCTCTTGGCATCTTTCCTGGCTTTGGTAGACTTCCATCTATCAAGACAACCTTGTCGCTTTAGGCTTCGACAGATAGCTTTTTAAGGCAGCCACGGGATGCATTTTGGTATGATTTGCATGTAATTAGGTCATCTTAGATAAAGATAACTTTTGTCTGATACAGGGACAATTTGTTACATTGTAATCTTAGATATTGCTGACGCACAGTTGTTAGATTGAAGGAACGAATAGCTATGTGTGATTAGATACATAAGTCCATATACTCCATTGACCCATACAGGCAGCTGCACGGTGTACATTATGTGGTATCGCCGTCTAAGTAATATGACCTGACAGATGTCGTACGGGAAACTATAGATATGACTCAATGATGCAGAAGAGATAACATGTTATATGGCAGCAAATTAAAATGCATGCACCGAAACAAGGTGTGGGAGGATTTTTTTTTTCAAAATACCTCTGAGTCGCTATTTATTCATGAATCATGATCAAACATTCTGCCGTCTTTACAAGCTGAACGTGTGTAAAGAATGAAAATAAAGTAGAAATATATCATCAACTCACCATAACGCTAGCTCTACCAAATTGTTCATACCATACACTGCTTCCCATAATCATATCTTACCAGTAACTGAAGCCTCACCACACTTCCCAATGTATTAAAAAATAAAACATCCATTCACACAATGTTCCGTCGAGGTAGGCATTTTTTAATTACAATATTGTTACATTTTATACAGATAATATTTTGATCATTTCATAGACTAACACATAGTCGGTAGCCATTCAGACAATACATTTTATAATATATACATATGCGCTTGAGCTTACCGTTGTGGGTGTGCTCTGTCTTTGCCGGGTTGGTTGGAACTGGCCTGTCGGCGTCAAATGCAGCTAAACCGCTGTTGTTGAGCCCCTCGCACCCTGGACACGTCCTAAGCTACACGCTTGTGTGTAGAACTGCTGAACCGCCAGCTTGGCTTTATAGCTGAGATCCCGTACACAGTAACACGTCCCCCTTCCATCAGTCTGTATTTGTGTGTTTCCACATATACGGAGAGCTCTAGCATGAAACGCATCAGACTGAAAACAAGTCCTAAAGCTTCGTGGTCACCATGCCTGACCGCATGCATGTGTGGCTAATATCCCTCACACCCACTGTATTTTTGCCCGGCGCCGTCACATCTGATAGAGTAGCTAGCTGCGGCGGCGACGTCTGACGGCGTAGTGTTTACGTGGACCAAGCTATCTGTTCCTAGAATGCATAATTAGGAGTGTTTTCAATGCCGTATAAACGGGTAGGCACCAATCATGGGCGAAGTAAAAATGTAGTCAGCTTAGTCACGTGCAATTTATTTTGCTGAGCTTACTAAGTCATCGCTGAGTCTATAAGCACTATATCTTATATAGCGTCGCTCAAATCACCCATGCATTGAGAGAACAAGCCACCTGGTGCATATTGATAAGATACGGTATAACACAACCTCAACGATGCAGCAATTTATTACATATCTAAGCAGCGTCTGAAATGCAGTTGAAAAACAAAACTTGTTTCTTTGCTTTGGAAAATTATGCTTTACTTGCGTTTTCTATGGGATGATTTATTTTCAAACTCAAAGAGTGAGCATGGCGATGTACCACTCTTTTGACCTTCATTTACGCCGCAAATGAGCTCTAACAACCATATAATTGAAAACACGTTTATGGGTTGACCTATACACGGTACAAATGCCATCAAAGGACATCGCAGCCGTGAAATTGTTTCACGTGGGTTTATTTCTGGACAAATAAATCATTGAGACCTCGCACTTAGAGGGCACAATCTCCGCTAATGGCGCGTACTGCCCTGTAAAGAATGTAAAATGTTTGCCATCTCCGAATTCAGAGGTAGCTGTAGGTTGGAGAAAGCTGCTAGGAGGCTCGAAAGTTGACCTTTTCCGTAGGCCAAGGACGTAAAATTCTGTTTACAACATTTGAATCATTGTTTAAATAAATGAAAATAATGAACAGACATTTAGCTTTAAAGCAAAAGCGCCTACTAGTAATAAATACGTGGCATGATGACGATAATGATAAAGATATGCTTATGGCAAGTAAAGTTTTAAAAATGAAATACATAAAATTGCAAATCTTAAAGACATATAGTTGCAAATTTTACATTCTGTCTGTATATACGTACCGTGTAATAGAATGGCTCTTACATAAAATGTACGGTCCAAATGCCATTTGTATGATTCCAAGTCATAATCTTTGTAATTTAGGTCCAGCCACATTATGCACATTGTAAACGACATTGCGCAGGTATGACCGATATATATTGCACGGCCGAACGACATGAGTCCTTTTCATTTACCATATAGTCAAATCACCACATCGAGCTGTTGGTTCTTCAAGTCATCATCCAACCGTGACCGCAAATGTAGATATCAACATCTCCGCTCCCACCATGTAATAGTAATCGTTACTCTGAGCGCAATGTCAAAAATACTATATTAGGAAGAATGATCCTGAAACTTCGGAATGAGATTGCAGCGCAGACGTCTACATGAAATCATCCGGCATTTCCATTAGCTATCTCATCTTTTTCTTTGCTCCTAAGGTTATCACCAAATGTGCTTTGCAGAGACGGAATTGAAATATCGGATTCATGGCCGACGATTCAAATGTCAACCAGCCATTTCTTCCCTTTTTATGATTTTCCGAAAGCCATACAATATTTCAGCGGAGTCATAAAATGGCGTCTGAAGGCATTACTCAGCGTTAAATTGAACTTTTCCCGGAACAAGAATGTTATTTAATCTAAGAGTTATTGGCTTGTCTGGTACCGCCACAATGTCTCAAGCTAGATGACCTAGAAAAACATTACAATTAATGCAACGCTCTACGGATTTTCTACTGCATTTCACCCAATGACACAGTGGTTAGATAGGCTGCCAGGGTTGTATTTTCCGATTTTTTTGGCTCAGAATATAGCTCATTATTCATTTCTTAATGATAAATAGTAATTTGCTTTAAAAAGGGGTTAATTTTTTTAGAGGCCGTAGGAGCAGTGGGTTGTTAATCCATAGCGTTTTGAGCACATCGACTTTTTCCCACTTTACCTACCCAACCGAAGTCAGGTACCCATATAATGTACACCTGTAAGTCGTGTAAATTGTCTTTCCCAAGGACACAATGTCTAGCCAGGACTGTCAGGAATTGAACCAGTAACCTCTCGATCTCTCGCCCGCTAGTCTGATCGCTAGGTCATAGATACCACTAGATAGTGATTAATATCTACCAAATATTTTAGCTCTCCATATATACATTTTTGTGTACATCTACAATGGTAAGTTAATAAAATAGTGAGTTATGATAGAAAAAAGGGTCTATTTGCCAAATAAACCAAATACAAACCGTATCAGAAATTTAAAATCCCAACTAGGGACGAAGCGTAAACGACCAGCCTCAAAACTTTGTTGATGATATCTGGATTAACCTTGGGAGAAATCGAATATAGCTCCCAGACAATTTGTAAAAGTAAAAGCGATAACATGGCGCCTGGCTCTTCTATTGCCTTCTGAATTACAAACTATATATGCTTAAGCTATGTATACCATTAAAGAAGACTCTGAAATCATTTATTGATTAGTCATAGCTTAGAATGAAGACAATGGCATTCTTTAGTGGTGTAAAAGGCACGTCTAGTACTATTTCACGTCATGATATATCGCAGTATCATGTCTTGCGCCCTGAAAATAAAATAAAAAAAATTATGTTCGTCCAGATTCTACATGTCTCTTAATGATCTGCAAGAAAGTGTACGTGGTAAAACTGAGGGTCATACAATTGCTGCTTTATGTACTTTATGTGTAGCTCTTTTGCTTTATTGTCGTGAATTTCAAGTATGCTTTAACGCAGTAAAACAAATCACCCGGCAATCTTAATGTCTTCTACCGGATGTCCCTGGTATATATATTTCCTGACACATAGTCCTCTATAATGTACGGCAAAGAGGCATTTAATCCCTGTCTGGCGCTCAAATCACCCACTAACAGACCTGCAGCATATAAAATGACTGTGGCATCATCAATCCCCAATATGTTTGCACTGCAGTACAGAATTTTATTACACGATAGAGGCACATGGTACAATGTATGGCAACAACTATTGCACATAGTACAAAAAAGGTATAGAGTAAAACATTCTAATTACTAAAACAACAAGGGCTACGGATTTATTTGTTTCTACTATTATTATCTACCTGGATGTCTAATCTTCATAAACGTAACAAGGGCTACCGTAATATAAGATCGAGTGAGTTTCGGTATTTTTTCTAGTAACAAAGCAGTCATTTATTTACCTATTTTTGCATTGTTGAAGAACGCTGAAGTCTCCATGGTTACGTTTTGCTGGACTGTTAGCTGAACTCATAGCTTATAAACTAAGGCACCCCTGCTGCTTTCTTAATGGTTAGATTCGCTTTTAAAAATGCTCTCTGAGCTATCGTTAACCCATATGCTTTGAGCTGCTGTTGGGACTGTACCTTCTTTACGACAAAATTGGATATAAAATCTTTACATTATTGAAGATTTTTCGAATAATAGCGAAGGCAGTCTTTTTTCAAGATGACGAGGCAACACTCAAAAATTTAACTTCCCTGGCTCACAGAAAGTAAGGGAGGCGTTATTTAACTGTTCTAATGATAACAGACAGCCCGTGTAAAGCAGTTCTAATGAATTCGTATCGACATACAGCTGGTCTTGCTCATCATACAGGATACAGTAATAGTGATTACTGACAGATGGCCAGCAGCAACGGACGGACGTTCTCAAGCAGATGTGTATATTCCACACTCTCTCTGATCCATTTTATAAATCTTACCAAATCTTTTTAGCTCTCCATAGTGTTGAAACTGACCTGTGCAAACTTTAAATGAATTAACTCTCGGTCAGAGAACGACCGATGGAGCAATCAGGTAGAATATACAGTCTCTTCACGTACACGAGCACCGCGGCGAGCGAGCCTTTTAGATCGCTTCTGACATCTAGCTCGAAGCTAAATTGACATCCAAACACCATACGGGTCGGTGCGTCTTGGGATGAAAGCAGTCGCAATAGCAGTGCAGCAAATTCCTGGAAAATACATTATGAAATGAATTATATCCAAGCTATACTTCAGAACGCTAAAAGCGTCCGAAACATACAATGGTAAGTCTATTATGTTTTGGAATTGAATTTTCTCGTGTCTCTGGGCTTAGTACAAAGTACCATGCACATCTATTCATTTTCTACAACCTTTTTGTTCAGATGGTTTTAGGGTCCAATGTGTGATTTTCGCAGTCCGTTGATCAAACTGAAATATATATCTACAGCTAGCTGCAGAGACGATAGACACCTTTGAATAAAGAAATGTAGCATATTATAAAGTTGTATTTGCGTTTATTTTAATATACAAGTAATGTAAAGTTTTTTTTCCAAATGTAGTGGACTAACAATGCATCCCATAATAAAATCAGGTAATATATTTTCATGATTATCATACAAAGATTGGACATAGTGTATTGTGTTTAGGTAGAGAGAGAGAGGGGGGAGAGAGAGAGTGTGTGTCTGAAACGTAATTGTAATACAGTGATAATATCTGTGTAATAAAAATAATCTACGTTTATGGCTGATTTTACACACTGCAAGAACGCATTTTCCCAAGTTTTAAGTCTTACCTGTCTCTTTTTGGTTCCGAGTAGAGTACGCATCTAACATTACCTTGCTACTGTGATGGATAATAAAGTTCAGTGCACAAAATCCATCCCTACAAAAACTGTAACCAATGCCAAGTCCACATGTTGTGAAAGAACATCAACGCCATTCCCACTTTTTCTGACGTCAAAGTTGACCTTACAATTCAACGTAGCTAACGACAATCATGCGAACTTGACACACGAATAAGCTCTTTATGTACAACATTTGTATAGTATCAGACATATCGCCGTATCTGACTGCTTGCAGGTGAACATGTGCGTCACCACCAACGTGTGGGACAGGATAATGCTATTATACGCACGTCAGTGTATGACACTATGTTCGCTTTTTAACGCACACTCCGCATTCTGGGATGCATCCAGCGGCTTTAAATGGTTTTTCTGTTGTCGTAACCAATAAAGGTTATATTCTAAAAGCATTTCCTTACTGTAATGGCAGTCAACCGTGATTTCTTCCGGAGATTTATGGCTATATGACCCCGGAAGGACGTAAGTTGTATATAACATAATCCATCTGACAGTCCCTTATATGTAGTAATTGCAAATTTGACAGGAAGATTAAGTTTAAAGGTAATTATGCAAACAAATATCGTAAAATATTTAAAAAAAGACTACATGATTTGTTTCTACTTTCATAAACGACCACTACTGGCCGAAGCAATACCATGCCACTTCTCTACCAATGATTACATTGTAAAAAGTAATAATGGTTTTTGGAATTTATGACTCCAATCTGCACCCAAAATCAACTGTTCCTAAACAGTGTGTTAACACAAAGTTTCATCTCAGAGTCTTTTGTTCAGGAGTTCATTGATTGTGTACACGTACGGCAGTAATGGCCCATGTGTCGCCACTCGTACTTCTTGAACTGCAGACTGTATTGATTTTTAGATACAAAAGAAAGCTCTTCTGTGACATCTGCCGATACTGAATGTTACTAGATCCCCACACTGTGGTAAGAAATTTATGTCCTGCCTAATACTATGTTCAATGAAAGCAAACTCTCTCGTCGCCATGAGCACAGTGGCAGCAATCGTTTTGAAAACTCTTAACCCTAAACAGTACACCTGGGGTCCGCGCGGACCCCAGCACTATATATTCTATAATATTTTTTTTGTTTCTTAAGATTTTTTTCTGAAATTTCTGGTAATTGTCACCCACAAAGTTGTGCCTCAACACAGTGCAGAAAATTCCGTTTCCCCCATTTTTTAAAAATTTTGTATCTGATTTTCTTTTGGGGTCCGCGCGGACCCCAGCCGTCTCTCGATCGTAATAGATACACTGGCGTTCTTATACTTTACTTTTTTTCTTATACTTTACTTTTTTTTCAGGCTTTTATGATAAGTGACACATGCCTTCTAACATTAATAACATTTTATGTAATTTAATGTGATTTTTATTAATAATTTATGCTAATTTGATGACGTCATTGGTCAAAACCAAGATCCAAGATGGCGGATAATTAAATATGTATGACATCATTGTATGACGTCACTGGTGTTGCTAAGGGCAACATAAGCTTTAGCAGACCTTATCATTTTATCATAAACACTTTTTGTTAAAGTTGCGTTGTATACCATTAAGTTTTAAGAGAATAACCTATTTATAACGGTTTTAGCCATTAAAATAATATGAATGACGTCATAATGACGTCATACTAAGTCATAACGACATCAAAATTGTTGCATTGATTAATTTTCACTAGTACACCATCTTCTGAAAATTTGGTGGCCATACGATATACCGTTCCCGAGTTCTGAGGGGGGCAATAAGCCCCCTCCCCCAGTCCCACGAACCTCAAAAACTTAAAAAACGGGTATTTCTTGATTCCTTCTTTTCTTCACCAAAAAATTGGAAAAGGTAAAAATGTATGACTTTTGTACGTAATGTGGACTCAGAGGTTCACACATCGATTCAGCAAAACAATTGAGCTGGTAGCATACTAATAATTTCTAAAAATTAGCAAAAAACTGTTTGGGGTCCGTGCGGACCCCAGGTGTACAGATTAATCAGTCCGGGAAGGTGTACTGTTGAGGGTTAAATGAGTCTTGGTATTAAACAATAACGCAGATATTTCTCCAGCTGTTCGCTAGATCTTTAAATCCATTGATAACGAAAACATATGCCCCTCTGTTACGTTTTGGTAGACTATAAACTTTTAAATAGGTAGACGGTTACGCCTCTTGCGTCAGGGGCCATGTGAATGTACTCTCCCTAGTATTATCCAGTAATGACGTCCGCATGGATGTGGCGTAGACGGATTACAGAGGTATTCCCCTTGTGACGCAATTGCTGACCTTAAACTAACGCAAGTCCCCTCCAGAAGGGCGCTACGTGCAGTTTAGTAGGTTGAACGTACGCAAGAAACACGGCTAAGAGCAAAGAGGGCAAAGCTGCATGTAATACATTGATCATCAAGTATAATCTTTAGCTATCATATTATCACTGAACTGCCACGTATGACTGGTACAGCAGATGAAAATGTTGTGGGTTGCATCACTGGCATCGATGACTTTAATGCGTACAACAGTTCGAGTTGAAGTAGTAACTTTGAAATTCTCAATAGTCTGACTACAATTGTAATTGCAGTACTGCAAAACCATAAGTAAAAGGAGCTACCTATTAGTAAATAATTCATTATTTGCTGTGACGATGTACAAATTCTTTAAAGAGTCAGCCGTTTCTGACAGCGCTAGCTCTATATATCTTCTATTCTCCGTCACCAATAAAAGATCATGAGAAAATTCTATCTGAAACGTCTGAATCTTTAGAGAATTTATCAAGTTGCTTGATTTATTTTGTATTATGTAATGTTCAATTTTGATGTCTAGTCTCCATCAACGTATACTATTGTTTGCACTGTCAGAGTTATATAACCACGCGGTTTCTTAGTATGAGGGAGGACTTGTAAATTGGTAGGGTTGAGGAGCCATTGGACTTGAAAACATCAGATGAAATTCTCTTCACTGTATCCTTTGAGGCTACGTACCAGACGGGAACATTTCCCAAGCGAGACACAAAGTTATGGAATGCGTGACCAGAAATCATCACCTATGTTTGGGGCAATCAACTATGGATAAGAAACATTCTAAAAGCTCAGTGGTATGATCTTACACGTTCTTACCAAATTGGAACAGGTTCGATTTACCTTAAAAGTAGGAATAAAATGTCAATCTACATTTTGTGGGCAACTGTAGGAAGAATATTGTTTTGATGTACGTTAAAACTGATTTGTACATACTGTTTGTTTTGTTTTGTTTTGTTTTGTCTCACGAGAGATGGGAATGCCTACCTAATAGTTTGTTTTTTCCACTTACCCGGCGACTATTGAGGGACCATTGAGGGACCACAAAACTCATTAGAAGTTCAAACGAATATAATTAATAAAGAAA
This sequence comes from Branchiostoma floridae x Branchiostoma japonicum, assembly GCA_013266295.2. NCBI lineage: Eukaryota > Metazoa > Chordata > Leptocardii > Amphioxiformes > Branchiostomatidae > Branchiostoma > Branchiostoma floridae x Branchiostoma japonicum. The sequence goes on along the minus strand of CM023837.1, from coordinate 3,497,296 downwards.
TGTATTGCGTAAGTTCTGTGTGTTTTGTTTTCTTTCAAATCCTACTATCACGCCATGAATCGTATTCAATTTCTAATTTCATAGATCATATAAATTTAATTTTTGGCGCTAGTTCAACGGTTTCCATCTAGTGGAAAGGGGTCCTTGCAGAATTGACGTACCGTCAGCATTACTATTGTGATGGAATGGTAATCATTTTGATGGTTAGGCTCAGTAGTGTAATTTCTCCTAGCTATAGCTTTTACTTCTCAACCAGGGGTTCACCGATAGTCTCATTAAAACACGCTAGGTGGGATGGAATCTACTGTGCACCTGCGTACTAGTTACGGCTTTCTTGATATGATTTGTCTTTTATATAGGTGTAATATGTCAAAATTATCGTTGATAAAATGCTTTGGCGGTGATGATGATGGTGAAATATTCAACGCTCAGCAGTGACAAATCCAGGAGAACGTTCGGTCTGTCATAAGCGTCCTCCTAGCGCACATTATCCAGGAAATAAGTTAACGTGATTTGTGATATACCCTTTGGGGTGTAGGATTACCCGAATCCATCAGGAGGAAAGGGAGACGCTATATTCTGTGGGTTCAATCAGGGTGAAAGGATGTAATAGATGTTTCTGGTCGACCACAAAGCTGTTTTTCACTGTTCGCGGCGGTCTGAGGTGCTGCCTTTTTATTTATCCCTCTATTCGTCACTCTGGATTTCCCTAATTAAAAATAGCGAATGATAAAGGCATGTACTCTTCAAATCTTGCAAAACGTTAGTGCGAAATACGCTTTGATTAAACTTCATGGTTTTCTTATCAACGTCTGTAAAGACGGTAAACATGTTTCTTGTCGTGGTTTTTCATTAATCACCTAAACACACGCTAGTATGCTACATTTCCAGCGGGACTGTAGATAACACAAAACCCCGTACAGCCGGCTATAAACTCGTGCATACGCCCGCCCACAGAAACGCATTAGAGAAAACAAATTGGGTAGTTGTGCGACTGCTTTTAGAGATAGCCGCATGGAGGCCTATCAAGCTTGAAATGACAAAGTCTCAGAGGGCATCTCAGTTTGAAGGTCGGGCCATTTTTCTTGTCTAAAAGCGGAGTACAGATATAACGAGGCTGGGAAAGTTTCGTGGCCAACGTCCCTGTAGTACACAAGATGCCCTTTTGTTACGACACAAATTTTGATGTCGATATATATCTAGATTTCTATATCACTTTAAGACAGTATATATGCTACAGCATACTATATCCCTCATTTACATCAGTCCTAGCCTGCTAGCTACACATGCAAAACTACAGTGCAGTTATAGACCAAGTGTGTTGTGTGTAGCCCTTTTTGCCCACTCACTCTTAGCTTTGAAGATCATACATGGAGCGCAGTTAGTGTTATAAAGAATTTGTTATAAACTGCGTTAAAAAATACACATCCGTGTAAACGTTAAGGGGGGGGCATGGTTTCCACTACTGGTATATTCTGTTTAAAATCTGATTTGAAAGACAGCTTAGGCCAAACAGTTAATTTGATGAGCATTCACTGATAAGATTGGGTGTTTAATTTTCTTTACCTGACTTCTGATGTTTGGCAAGCACAATATTCGATACAGCTATATATACGTCATCTGTGAATAACAGAAAATATACACAACTGCCTTGGGCATTTTTTATTCCACTCACGACTGCCTCATCCCTAGCTTTTTCGAGACCGTTCTTTATAAGTGTAGCTCCTCTACTCATCATACTTACCGGGTTCACCGCATGTTTACCTGACACGACTGCCACTGTGTGGGCGTTTTGCGTGGGCGACGTGTATGCAAGCGACTGGCGGCAATCATGGTTGAAGCTTTGTGAACTAATAGCACCTCCGGACTTTCCGCAAGCCACGGGATTTGGGAAGTAAATGCAACGGCGTATCTTTACAAGAAGGTTGCGTTTTCGGCTGTGCCATGGTGGAGTAGCTGTGGTCTGGATGTGCGTATGTTTGTGGGTGTACAACATAACTCGAGAAACTGTAGATAGTTGCGCATGATATTTAGTGGACGGGTAGGGGCTGCAAAGAGGAAGGTCAGGTTCGATAATGGGCCTCCTAGCTGGTACCTACTGTACTGCAGCAGAGGTTCAAAGCTTGAGGTCAAATTTTTTTGGGTTCCAGGTTCATGATTTTTAAGTAGTTCTTGGAGCAAATTAACAAGTGGTGTAAGCTTGGTCCCCCTAGCAGCTTGTTCTGGAACTGCAGTGGCGTGTGTTTAGTAAAAGAGAATTACTCAAGAATTGGTTGACTGATCGTCATGATTAATGCTATGTAGGTAGCTTAAGTGATGCATGACATCATTATGATTATTATGCAAATAATGATCTAATTTGCATAAATATTGAGGAAATTCTGTGAATCCACTGCATTCCATGATATCATTTATACTTGTGCCATATGCAATCAAGAACGAGAGGAATGTCGCCAGATATCAATTATGTAAATCAATATCTAATTTGCATAATTCATGAGAAAATGCTATAATTTCATAATGGTAACTGCCAGGAAATTCATACTTGCGGCATTTGGAAGTTAAGTGAAGGTGAACATCATTAAACATTGTTTCGTGTTTGAATTTAAAGGTCATTATACAAAGAAGCCATATTTGTACCATGTAACATTATGTACACAATTTATAACATATTCTGCCAAATGCTTCTATATGGCAGCTTGTTCTGCATGTGAAGGCCAGTCAAACCAGACAGCTTGCAAATTGCATCTTAATTAGTCTCATTACCCAGACATCAAAGCCATTCACAGGAAGACGACCTTTCAGCATGAGCAGTGGAGCATGTGTCATCAGTCCACTTACACACTAATGCATTCTGGCAGGAGCTGCCCTTGTGGTAATGTTAATGTATGGTGCATCAGGTGCCTGTGAAACTGACATTTAAAGAAAAAAGGCACCATATACACCTCAAAAAGGGCAAGGACATATAAACTACTGAACAGAATCTGGTGAACAAGGCAAGATTTATGTTGTTATTACATCAGCAATGCTGACTGGGCTATCATGTATTCCCTTGTTACAAGCATTAAATGTCATTCATGCATGCGCGCTTAGAGTCTGATCCATCTAGAGGTAGATGTGCAAATGTTAGGTGTGAGCAACCAGCTGCCGCCACGCCGTGTGCCTGCACAGCTGGTGTGCTATGCCAAAGGGTGGTTATACCAGCTATAGAGATCAAGATACAGATGCTTTCTAGCAGAGTGGCCTTCTTGTAGGCGAATGTAATTAAGATCCACATCATTTTCTGTACGTACATTGACAACATATTTCATTTCAGCAAAAGTCATTAACTTTTGTTTTCTCTTGCATCAGAGCACAAATGGCCTTGGTTCAGCAAAAATATTTTCAGACATCTTTAAGTTAGTTTCTCTACTCATAATGCAAACTACATACACAAACTCAGCTTGATTAAAAAAAAAGAAATGGAGAAACTCATGGCATTTTCTTCTAACTTGGATGTATACTAGATGAAAGGTAAAACCATTACCAATCACCCTTGAAATCAAATATACCCTGTACATGTACTGGTCATCTTATCACTGAATATAAACGTTACCAAAAAAATCATTCTCTTTAGAACTTTCAAATTTTCTTGTAAAATGATGACAAAGTAGGTCAGACTGCTATTAGTTTGAAGGAGGGGGAGGGGGTGGTGGAGGGGGTGGGAAAGGAAACTGCATTGGTGGGAACATCTCTTGGGGTGGGGGGCCTGAGTAGTGGTGAGGATGAAATGAAGGTCGCCCCCCTCCCCCTTGTCCATCCCTAATTGGTGGTGGTGGTGGTGGAGGTGGTGGTGGGAAAGGTAGCCTCATGTTTGGAGGCGGAGGATTCACATGGAGTGCAGGAGGTGGTCCGTAATTCAGAGGCCGCACATTCATCCCTCCCATAGCATGGGGATGCTGATTCCAACCAAAAGGTGGAGGATGAAATGGGGGAGGGGGGCCTGGAGGTGGGCCTTGGAATTGGGGTGGGTCAAAGGGTGGGGGGTATCGTGGAACATCATAGTCATGCTGGGGCCGTCTGGACCACTGTTCCTGGTTGCCGTGGGGACCGTGCCATCCGCCCCTCCAACCACTTGGTCCAGGGCCTGTGACAACAAAGAAATTCAGATGATTGTTATCATGAGATTCAAGAAGAGGTACAGTATATATGAAATGGTATTGTACACATATATGTTAATATAGGCTCCAGGACCTCTAGATGTTAAAAATGTAGACATTTTTTTTTTTGGAGCAACAAATCCTCAAACAACAACCTGCAGCTTGCAAGTGACACAATTGGTCTTGGAAGACCTCTGAGATGGTCCTAAGTCTTGTTTTCTCAGCAAATATAGAAGTGTGTATTACTAAATTCTTAACTGTCTCATCCATCTCAATCATTGATTTTCATTAAAATATAAAATAGTGAAACTATACACTCAAAATTCTAGCAGGCTAAATATATTAGTAGTCTGTGCCAAAGATCCTCCAGGCTTGCTTTCTACTCTTTACCTTTGAAATGTGCAATGATAAGAAATATGACCCCTGAAGGACACACAGAACGTGTACATTAAAGGCTCTGTCCAGCTCTGGAGAGTGCATTAGCAAGTCTTAGATATTATAAGATAGACCCCAGAAATGCAATTAAGATCATGGTATATAGATTGTATGGTAGCTGAGTGTGTATAACCTTGGTATTATACAGATGTGTGGAGCACAATGTGCCTTTGAACAGATTATAGGTCCTGCTGGGTTGAGTGATTCAATGAATATTATGGTGTACAGCATTGTAAGCTTGGCAGTACCCTGACCCTGATCTCCATGGAAGCAGATCTTTTGGTGGCTGCAAGACAGTATCAAATTGGCAAGACAGTATTTTGAAAGCACATATTCTGACAAAATATCTGGCACTATACCAACTTGGTGACACTGAGCCCATATAGGTTTCACCACTCAAAGTTTTGCAAGTTTTGGAATCGATAACATTTGGTGAAAGGAATAATCTGTTCTCTCTGGTCAATGACTTTGCTGACCCCACCCCTAAAGATTTTTAGAAAATTGATAAAGACATACTGTAACAGTACATAGATTTATTTCATGAAAGACATATGGAACAACCATATTAGACTACATGTACAATACATGTTTAACCTCCTCCTTGCTTTCATATAAAATCTTCATTTTTGTGTGGAATGAGGATTACACGATGGAGAGGCCGCTGCCAAAATTGCAAATATTTCAGGATGTACAGTATTTCCCTGCTAGACTTAGTTTTCCTTATCTCCCTGCAAAATTGACACTTGAAAAATGGTGCAGAAATCCTCTTTGTGGCCTTTGCCAGCAGATAACAGCATTAGAACTTGAAGCTATGAGTTAGGACAGGGACAATCTCAAAATAATTCCTGTTCCTACATGATAGATTGATCATTTTTGGGGACAGTTTTAAATATCATCACTCAATGGTAATGTTCACTGCTATAGAAAGGAGGTCTGCAGATCACAATACAGCCATATATTTATAATTTCATAAACATTGAAATTCAATATAAAATCCACACGCTTGTGGAAGTAATATGGCAATGGTAAACCAACAGATGTTGCAGCTAAATTAGTTTTTGCCATAAATTTTTGTCTGTAAAATTAGATTCTACATTTATGGAGGGATTCTAATTATTTTTCTCTATCAATCATATATTTTATCACAGAAGCATATTAAATATTATGTTCTTGAAGAAATGATACGAAGGTCGGACAGTGTAATACCAGATTGCAGATGAATGTAAGATTCATGTATATGTGGTGCAGTATGTGACATTAGACTTAATTGGTATACATTACCTATTTTCACCATGTATAATTACAAATACATATGCAGGTGCAGGATTCTAACCTGGTCATTTGAATGCAGTGTACATGTATCTCATCTATTTAGAGAAAATTGGACTTTCTTTGAGACTACAATGGTTTTAGATGGATGGTAAACATTCTGTAAGATCAGTTTATTATTATTGCTAAGTTCTATGTTATCATTCTGGAGTAGACGCAGTTAGATATAGATTAGATTTTTTTTAAAGCTTTAATGAAATTTGCTGATAGTGGCCAATCAGTACCAAGAAAAGGGCAGTGGATTGCCAATCAGCACTAAGGAGAGGCCTTAGAATGGCCAATCAGCACCAAGGAAAGGACTGAGAATAGCCAATCAGAACAAAAGAAATATGTAGTACCATTTAAAACACCTAAAAATTCTTTTAAGCAGCAAGCATAATGCTGTCGCTGATATAATGGTGATTTTGACACTGATTTTTAGTATTTTCTTTGCCATTACAAAACATCTAGTACTCAAGTAGGGCCAATTGCAAGTACAGAAATACAGATCTTGGAGTATTATATTTCCACAAAGTTCTACATTCAAAATAACACATTCAAAATCATTACACAAATGGAAATCTATAGTGAAAATTAAGCATTATCAGGCAATTGCAAGCAATAGTGAGCACATTGTGAAAGGGAAAATACATGTACTTGACTGATGCATTTTTACTGTGACAAATTCTATCCTCTACTACTAGTAGTTGGCAACCAGCAGTTCAACTAAACTTGGATAAAAAATGGGCAGCACTACTAGATGAAAAATTGGATTTATCTGCACCAGATAGATAAGGCAGCAACGTGGACTTTGATGTTACACTATAAAGATGTTATCAGGGGAAAATGCATGAGACAGTGGACTGATAGGACATTTGAAGGTGACACTAAAGACAGGACAGAGCCAGTAAAAAATGCAGCCATTCTGATTGAACAATTTTTTACGCTGCGAAAGACACCATTACTACTTTCTGGGCGGCACAACATATTTCAAGTTGAGAATGTGAGCTATTGTGATGTCTTTGTTTTGAATGAATGAATGAATGAATGAATAGCCTTTATTTACACTGGAATGCCCTGTCGGCCTTAGCCGCTCTTCCCAGAGGTAACATTAACATAAAACAATAGTTTCAAAACCATTTCATTTGTCAGAGGAAAACTTAAGGTGAACTTGAAGTTAAACTTCAGAATTTGAATTAGGAAAAGCCAAATGGTCCTCCTTCATTTCACATACAGCACAAATTGGACACTTGACAAAGGACGCTTGCTTAACATTTTTTTTCCAATCAGGTTTCTTTAGGGACATAGCAAATTCTGGAGTAGTCAGAATTTTGGCAACCATACCAACATGCAGATATCTTGATTATGTTTTAAAACATACCTTGATAATGCTGACTTGGGGGATGACCACCATCAGTTCTTGGGAACTCAGGATCTCTGGAGACAAGGTAAAAGGTTTTGCAAAAATTTAGCCTGGTTACCAAACCTACTTTAGATCCCGAGCCCTACATCCTCTCCTTGGGAGCTCAAATAAGTTTGGTAACCAGGCTAGAAAAAATTTGCTTGGAGATCAACCAAAAATACATGAATCTGCATGCATTTCAAAATTACATGTTTGATAATCAAGTAACTTCTAGTGTAGTTCATTTATTCTATACACTCAGATAAATAAGTCATTTTCTAAAATAAATACATGCTCTTAATATAACTGATAAAAGGTTATGTATTATTTTGCAAATATTCCTAATCTTCAACATGTCATTTATTCATCCATAACAAAGCAAAACTGTGCTATGGGCTTATTTAGTACTAACAATAATTGAACATAGAGCAAGGTGTGTAATGAATCTAACCTTTAAACATTATTCAGAAAATGCACTGAATGCCATGCATTTAAACAACAGAAAGGCTTGCAATTACAACTGGAAAAACAACATGACTTGTCATGTATAGTTTGTGTAGGCAGGCTGACTGATTTATGTATATGACAGTACATGCACATGTAGTTTATAATAATTGTGAAACATGAATTAAAGTTTGTGATCAGTTATATTACTGGCCATGAAAACACAGCTAAATAGTGTAGGATTCTATGAATACCTCTGAACATCAGCCTTAAAAATACACTTGCAAGCTTAAATCAAAAGCCTAGCATATGGGACTGATGCATTTTTTCTCAAATTAGTTAGCAGGGAAACAAAGTTCAAGGATAAGGACTATTTCATTGGCAGGACTAAAATAATTATTCTTTGCCTACACGTATACCTACATAGATATAGATAACATTCAAAATTGACCTATAGGGCAACATACTAAACATTCTGCTTTGCAGAGGAACATAACAACCAACCAGTAATTCAGATCACATTATAATACATGCTTTATAATATAGATATATAATCAGGTCAACCTGAAATTACCTGGGTAGGATATATAAAACATAATTTGATTTTACCAACTGACATAAATACAGAGACATCACTGTGACTTTTAGGCCCATGCAGTTTTGGTGATGAGACATAAAAAGGTGTCTAGCAAGATTACCTTTTACACAAAGGCCACGTTTCATTTAGCATCTATAAAATGGTACAATTTATCCTAATTGCCTCTTATTACAGGGAGCGAGTGTGACATGCATTTGCTAAATGGTTTCTCTGAAACCTATTACAATGGAACGGAGACATAAAATACAGGGTTTGTGTTCTGTAGAGCCATTCTTTATGATAGCAATTTGAAGCAAACCTGGAGCAATCTCGAAGGCATGTATTCTGTTTATTGAAAATGTGGCTTTCAGAATTGGTGCAATGTCATGTAAATGTAATAGAACATGATTTAATGAAAGGAGAACCAAAAGTTACATTCAATTCGTAATTTGTGTAACAGCATTTGTACATGTGTAGCCATGATTTAACTAATAAATGATCTGTCCCTGGTCCTGAACGCCATTCACACACACACACACACACACACACACACACTCACACACACACATGACCTGTCCCTGGTGCTGAACAGCATCCACCCAAACATGACCTGTCCTTGGTGCTGAACACCATCCACATAAACATTACCTGTCCTTGGTGCAGAACACCATCCACACACATGCATGACCTGTCCTTGGTGCTGAACACCATCCCCCTGGTACCGAACACCATCCACACAAACATCATACTTCATAATTGCTTATAATGGCCTGGACCCTCTTAAGTGCCTTGGGACTAATGTACACTCTTATTAAGGGCTTTGAAGAGCTACATTTAAGGGCTGTGTGCAGAGGGGTTCAATCATGTTAAGTACAACAGTGCTAAGTGCATGCTATGGACTACATTGCAATGTCACCTTGAAACAAGCATTTATATAGGATACAGCACAAACATTACTGGTAAGTTTAACCAATGCACAGCAGTTTACTTAAAATGTACATGACTGATCATAGTCTACATAGCCCTTACACATGCTGTGAATGTCATTCAATTTAGATGTGCTTTTTGTAGTTACATGATGTACTTGAATCTGAACACACTATTCGGACAGTCTTACCTTTTAAATGCTTTTCTTGGTTTTGGTTTCTTTCCCTTGGCCTCCCTCATGCTTTTCTTAGCCATTTTTTCTTGTTCATCATCACTGTAGTCCAGAAACTTGATAAAATGAGGAAGAAAAAACAGTTTTGTAAATGTTTAACACAAGTCATATTTTACCCATGGAATGGAATACTAGTAATTCCTTAAGAATAAATATACTGTGAAGGTACATAATGATTGTAGTGTCAGGCTGGGCAGTTTTTAAGTCAACTTAAGAGAGTTGTTACTAGAAAAGTGTAGATATTAATAGTTCACACAATAGACATGATAAAAGAGCCACCTTGTGACATGCCCTGGCACTGCACAATCATAGCTCTGTAGCTAACATAATTTTGCACACTGTGATTGATGAATTTTTAAATGACATAAAATTAAAAAAAAGAAACTATCATTTTGCTTCTGCTACTTTGATATTTCCACAAAATTGATACTTCACTGCATTTGTGCTTAAAGGGAAATATCGTTGGGTTGTCAAAACATATTAAATTGAAGCAACAATGTTTACAAAATGTAATCATTTGGCTTAAATTATAAGATGTGATGACCTACCTCAGCTGGTGGTTCTTGGTCATTCTTCCAAGACGCATCTGACCCTTTCTGCCTTAAGATGAAGAAACAAAGCTTATTACAGGATGATCATTGACTAAAAAGACTCTTTTTATGCAACCAACAAGTGTTTTATTCAGTCAAAGTTTCCGTGACCATCTGTCACCTTCCTCAGGGCAATTCTGACTGGTTCACATTGCACAGCACAGGTGTCCTTGCTTATAGATGCATTCCCAAAATGCAAAGTATTTACATGTATACACAGTTACAGGGAACGGTATCCACATTGCGGTCCTAAATGTACATTTGTAAAGAGCCTTTTTATTCAGTGACTTACCAAAGTGAAGAAACTACATGTATTCACGGATGATCATTGTTATTCATTTGCATTCTACATATTAAAAGTTCTTTACAACAAACCAAAACATTTCCTTTAAAGCCTATTTTCATAAGGAACTTTTGAGGTTTTTACATAAACAAAATGTAGGATAAGGCCACACCAATTTAATTTGTTGGTTCTCGGATTTTTTTAGAAAAAATATGAAGCGACCGGGCGAAAAAAAAATAAAAATAAAAACAGGCCTAGGCATCCTCTGATAGCCCCAAAAGCTACGATAGCAGCCTTGACGTCCCCATTCCAAGCTGCTTTATAATTCAAACAATGAATTCTGAATTTTTGATCAAACCAGAGCATTGATACATGAAAAAACTATAAAACAAGGCAGACGAGGAGCTTTCTTCAACTGTTTTGGGCAAAATCGGAGCATTTTGCAGTTGATTCAAAGCCTGAATCCAATTTTATTTTTATTTGCAAATCGGAAAAAAATGAAGCGGCGAATCCGAGAACCAACAAATTAAATTGGTGTGGCCTAAAGTAGGACTTACTTGATGAGATTGTGTGTGAAGACATACACAGTGAAGTCTTGCACCTCAGGAGCAAAGAATATCTCATGTTGTAGGCTTAAACCTACCGCCTCTATTTTCTTTGCAGAGCTGAACTGTATGGAGTAGCATGGCTGGATAACAGGTCCAAATGTGTCGGTCACCTGTATGAGAAGTATATGCTTAAGTTGTTTCAGATTTTAAAGGTTACCTATAGAACATCCCATATAGAGAATATACCCTTTTGGAGGCCATTGGGATGGTTTCTAGTGCATAGTATTGGTATTTACCTCCCAATTACATTTACATTTGGGTGGAGTGAAGAAAGTTGTTTCTTTTCAGAACGACACAACATCTAGCCAGGAATTGAACCAGTGCTCTCTTGATCCTGTGTCTGCTAAACCACTTGTCTGTCAATGCCACATGCATGCTTTAAATCAAAGACAGCGTAGTATATAGCCGTGTGCCTGCAAAGCTGGACCAGGTGTGTTACGCTGAAGGGCGGTTATACCGGCTATACATGTACAGATACAGATATACATTGTATATAAACCCTATAACAAAGTGAAGTTTAAAAATTAAGAATTCTAAACTCACCAACCCAATGGACTGCCTATCACTGTTAAATAGCAGTGTCTCTGAATCCAGTGCCGGTGTGTTGGGATAGGACTGCACCACAACTGCAGGGATGGACAGCACTCAATGTTAGCAAAACAGGTCAAACTTGCAGATTAATGCTTCAGGCATCCAGCCACATGGTTTTGTTTTTTCAATAGTGCAATGCAACTGTACTATAGACTAAGCTATGGCTAATTCAGGGGTAAACAATTGCAACATGTGCAACAACAACAACATGTATGCAATGCATGCATAATGTGCTCAGTCCGGTCTAGGTTGTCATGGTAATGGTATTGTTTGCCCTCTACGTTACGTAGAGTTCTCCATTATGCAAAGGAATGAAATGGATTATGGCTCGCATGTTTAGTTGAGCACACTGGGTCACCATTAGCATTACTTTTCATAGGAAAGCAATATCAGCCAAAACAGACTGTTTTAGATTTTCTTTTTTTCCACAAACAATAAAAGAGTCGAATAAGCTGCCGGAACACTTAGTACAAGCCCAGACAGTAGAGGCCTTCAAGGCCGGGCTCCCGGCCGTGCAGCCATAGTCCGTCGCAACCCCCCCCCCCTCTCAGTGATACCCCAGTAGGGGTTTTTCGAGAGTACCGAAGATGAAGATGAAGATGAAGAAAGTCCAGTTGTTAACTACATACCTAGCTGTCCAATGATACTGCTTATCTTCCCAATGGCCTTAACCTGTACATCGTCTGGGAGGATGATGTCTGGGAAGTCTTCAACAGGAACATCCTGTGTTACCTGCCAATGTAGAATTTATATGACACAGTGAAAGTTATCTTGAACAAGTGCAAGTTTAGCTCAGTTTAACAAAATATGCACACCATTTATGCGCAAGGTAAGACCCGGTTACGTGACAAATAGTTCTGGTGTTAAATTAGTAACGGGAGCAGCATTGGCATAATGTCTGGATAAAGTATTTTTTTTAATATATATTTTTCAAAAGTCACAATGAACTGTATCCAGCAAACCATTGTAAGAACAAACCTGAGTTACAACTTCTTCCTTGGCCTGTGAGGGCTGGTCCTGTTTGGGTTTGTCGTTCTTCTCTTCCTCTTCTTCTTCTGAATCACTGCTGTCTGATGACGACTCACTAAAACAAAGCAAACAAACAGAGGGAGTTGTTTCAAAATGATATATCATGTGAAAAACTGACTTAAAAATGAATATCAAAGTCAAAGAAATCATGTCATATTCAAAGGATGGCAGGGCTTGAAATAACCATACACAATCTGCCATTTGTGGAAAAGTTATAAACATTGCAGGAAAAAACCACTTGCATTGTTAACTTAAAATTTTGCAAGAACACACACTCAGTATTATCAATCACATATTACAGAAAAGAGAAGTATTTCTACAAATTCTAGCCCTGTATGTGCTAAATGCATTGTTATAGAGATGGTGTTATTTAATGTATGATTCACCTTTCATCAGATGACGTGCTCTCACTTTCAGACGGTTCCTGAACATTGTCCCCACCTCCAGGGCTTTCTCTTTTGCAGGGCCCGTCTTGCTGCAACTCTACAGCTCCTTTCGAATCTATGACATCTGGCTTTGTTACAGGAAGAACTTGAGTAGCATCGATATCAGCATTGTCTGTTTCCATATTCTCAATCTCCATTTTGTCTGTGGACAACTCTTGCTGTGTGTTAATTCGGGTTTCTAGTTTGATCAAACTAAAATCATCTGCTTTTGTCTGTGTCATTTCTTGGGTGACAGTTGTGTGATCTTTTTCTTCTAGTTCTACATCATTTGAATGTTCACTGTCTGTGGTAACTGATGGCTGACTTGTCACACTGTGAACATCTTTTCTTTCTACATCAGTACCTTCCTCTATACTTGGATGGGATGCAGTTCTTTCTTCAGTTTCCATGACAACATCTTTATCAACAAAAGATGATTGGTATTTGCTGACTTCCTGGCTTTTGGTTTCAACTAGGGAAGGAGAAACATCACTTTCTTGGACAGTGTTATCTGTTTCAATAGAAACAGAGTCTTTGTCTGTACTCTCTGGACATTCCTGTTCTGATCGGTCACTGTTTTTGGAATTCTCATCGTATTCTGACATTTTGTGTGCACGGAGAGATCTTTTTTTTAAACTCCAACTTCCAAGTTCATCTGTACCAGAAGTTAGTACTAATACGTTCATTCAACGAACCTCCCATCTCCTACTGCAGAACCAGTTCGAAAGGGGAGTCTGGAAATGAAAAAAAAGAAGTTTTGATTAAACCTCCATGATTAAACCGACAGTTTATTATCTAAAATAGACTCAGAAAACAAAATATAGTATTGACATTACCAATGAGTAAGTTAAATCTATGATGGTACTTCAACACAAAATGACCCGGTGTAGACGCTGTGTTGTCATATTGTTATGCATTTCTACATCTACTGAAATCAAATCATATCGTGATCGTGAAAAAAAAAACGAGTAAACAGCAAACATGTGCGTTCATGCGACTTGTAATAATTTTCAGAGATCATGAAATAACAGTCACCAACATGTTTTTGTTTCCGGACAGCGAATAAAAACATAATCTTTCAATCAATTTGAATCCCATAATACTTACAGAGGCTTTGGCGCTCTCCTAAAAACAAAATTAAAGTCATAATCGAGCAAAACTTGAGAGAAACTGCACAAATCACCTCGTGTTTCCCACCACCAGGAAGGTCAAAGGTTGAAAGACTATTACCATGAGATCTGGGGAGGGGAATTATTTTACAGATTACCAATATGACGAAAAAAACAAGTTATAATGCACCTATTACATTAAATAGCATTTAAATAAGTTTTCGTTATAATCTATGAATTAATAGTAATCGTTAAATATTTACTTTTAAATAAAATTTAATATTACTAAGAAAATCTCCCCTATTTGTAAGAGTGATGATGCCCAAAATGTGACCTGCGCACTGAGAGGCGTTAAATGCTAAGCACACGGTGACGTGCTTTTGGAAAGGTCGTAGTTTTGCCGTCATCTTTTGTAGTTTTTGCTGCTAATTTTCGCCATGGACAGAGGTCAATCGCCTCCCTCGTCACCCTTCAACTTCTACGGTGCCCAGGACCCGTCCATGAACGTACCACGTGAGTATTTATGTGTTTTTGTAGTCTTTGATTGTCTGGAAAACGACATGTGTTACGTCATATCGAGACTCCATCGTCGGTTTCGGCTTTTGCACGTTTTCCGTTTTCTCGACACAAAAAAATTCTATCAAATTTCACCAACAAATGTGGTGTAGCTTTAGAACACTTTGATTTTTGAAAATAATTCTTGTATAAAATCAGATCATGCCTGAAAGCACATTATTTTCTCCCCAAAAGGTCATGTTTCCTTGCGTACCATGCCCCCCTCCCACGCGTTCTGCCATATTTTGCGTCATGCCCCCATGTGGTAATCGCTGTTACATAGTGGCATGCCACTTTAGATCCTTACAAGGTGAATGTATTCTGCTTTCTTCATTTCCTAATGTAGGAAAACGAAAATACGATAAAATTTGGAAAACGCTCTCGAAGAAGAAGCGATTTGTGTCTGTTAGTACTTTTCAATAAAGAAAATTTTGTAGGTATGCTATACACAATTTGTATATTTGGCGACAGCACATCATCAGCATCATCATCATCATCATGGGTACCCCCCCGATAACCCCGCGAGGGGTACAGTTGGGGGGGAAGAGGCTCCGGCTAAGGCGAGCAGTAGTCATTAAGGGTCACCCGGGTGGCCCTGCGCTGGACGGCCTCCACCGCCTGTATCCCTTTGATGGTGTACGGGTCCCAGACGGTGGCATTTTATTCCAAGTGAGGCTGTACCAGCGCCTGTAGCAAGTGGCCTTGACCCTGGATGGACAATGGGTCAAGTTGCGCCGAATGACCCCTAGAACTCTACCAGCTTAAAGTGAGCCTTTACTAGTGACGTGGTTGATGACTGACCAATGACTGAAACTCTTTTCTCTCTTGCAGTGACGTCTTCAGGTTCATCATTTTCACCATACCTCAACATCGACCCATCATACTTGAATCAGGTTAGCTTTGGACATTTTGTCTACCATAGCAGTGGGGATAGAATTTGGCAACTTGTTCTACCCATTTGTCATGGAAAACCATCAAATGTTATAATATGGATAAACACCAATTAGTCTACGTAAGAAATAGAGTTTTGCCATTTTATTATTCAGAAAGTAATGAATTCAAGTTGACACCTGGTTCTTCCTTTGCTCCAGGGAGGATCAGAATTCATTTTTCCAACAGAGAAAAGAACGCGGGGCAGATTTGAACTGGCTTTCTCACAGATCGGCAGTTCTGTGGCAGCAGGTAAGGAATCTCATTCTTTCATTTTGTTGTACTATTTCCTTAGAGTGATAACTTTTAATTCATAGTCATAGTTAGTTTTAGTTCTCCTTCACAAGCATGTCATTAAGATATGATTAAAATATATTCTTCTATGTCATTTACAAGCATATTGTGAATGTTGAAGAATAATGTTTAAAAAAACTTTTGTTTTTTTCTGTTCCAACACAGGAGCAATCTATGGAGGAGTCAATGGTCTAAGACTAGGGTTGAGCGAGACAGCAGAGCTAGCATGGAGCAAACCTAAATATGTCCAGTAAGTATGGCCTGATGCAGTCTTTGGTGCCAGTTTCTTTCCCGAATTGCTGCATGTTTACATGTACAATGAATCTGTAAATACAGTTAGTGGCACTCATGTCAATTGAAGGGAGTACCCTAAGATTCATAAGTAAATGAAATAAATGTTTAAACATTTTGCTATCCCATTTCTGTTTTATCATTGTTGAAAGCAAGATTTAATACCACATATTTGTTGCACTTTGTTTGCATTTAGAAAGGCATTGTTATCTTTTATCAGTACTGTAGGGAGTGAATAACATTTTACCGTGTTTTCCCTACATTCTAGGCTGCTGAACTTGACATTGAAGAGAGGTGCAGCAACAGCAAACACACTTGGCGTCATAGGTATGTTTCTCCTTGACATTTAGCTGAAGTAGCTGTTTGGTCACCAATTCTCTATTTGTGATAAGAATCTGATGATTATAATCATGCTTTTTTCTCTCTTTTTCCCCTCAGCCCTATTCTACAGTGCATTTGGGGTACTGTACTCATCTTCCTTGTTCTTTGACGTGGACGATGAGAGATCAACACTTTTGGCAGGAACATCTACAGGACTCCTCTTTAAATCCACAGGTGAGACTAGAAAATAACTTACAGTAGGGATTCACTGAAGTGCAAGTTTCCACAGTCTAGACCACTGGTTGATGTATGTACCATTAAGTATTTATGACCTATGGAGCATTGACTGTATGTATATCATAGTAAATCCTTAATGTTATGAATTCATCCCAAAATATATAGAAAATCATGACTTCTACATATCTATAGGTTGATGGGCTGGATTTGTGTAAGTTGTAAACTTCTATTTGGGTCTAGCATAAGGTACTGCTTGTATATAGTGTTCATGTATGCATGTAACTATGTTGAATTTTATGTTTTTTTCTTTTTTGTTTTTCTACACAGCTGGCCTGAAGGGCATGGCGAGAGGGGGAGGGATTGGGTTCGGGCTGGCAGCACTCTGGTGTGTGTGGCAAAACAGAGACAGAGTCAAGTCTTCTCTCGGCGTGAACCAAACCTTGTAAAACTCCAGACATTTTAAAACACATCTCCGTTGTTTCCTTCTTCCTTTTCCTCCACAGTTCCTCCCAAAGACACATTAAAATGATTACCCTTTCAGGAAGATGTCCTGGTAAAGATATGTACTAATAAAGTCAGTGAAGAAAACTTGAGTGTGAGACAAGAGCAGTTGGAAATGTGTGTTTAACACAAGATAATTGTATGGGGCATTTCTTTTACATGGCAATCTTTTGGAGAAGTAAAGCACATTGTATAGTCTTGTGGGAAACATGAATACAGAACAGCTGACCATGCACATGTAGCATTCTGGCTTTTTTTTCCTTGAATGAATCAATCTGTTCAAAATGTAGATTTTTGACCATCATTTTGTTAGAACTCCTAGTTTAATCGTACTTACTTGAGTTTAATAGTCTCTAAGTAATTTTTGTTGCTGTATGTACGTCACATATGCTTAGGATGCAAGAGTTGATGTATGGCTACAGATGTACAGAGACAAAGTGAAGGAGTTCATAAGGTTTGAATCATATGAGGAAAAATGGAATTAAAAGCAAAAGTAACTTGGAACCAAAACAGACATACTGGTAGTTCAAAACCACATTGATTACATACATTTGAACAGCATCTAATTCTATTGTTGTATAGTATGTATACGTTTCTTAAATGGATGTTTATTTCAATGTTGTACTCATATTATATTAAGCAAATGAAAATTTACAATGCAGAACTGCATAAAATATCATTTGTTTATTTCAGTTATTGTATAGACTTACTGTGGTAGGTAGTAGCTCTTTTTAATTTCTCAAAGCACATAAGCAAAGACGTATTACCAACTGGTAGGAAGACACTGAATCGCCAAGAAATAGAAATATACTCTGTAATATTGCGAACAACTTTGACAAAATAATTATACAGTATTATAGTTGTTTATGGCAAAACCCCACAAATAAAGCTTCTTATACGTGTACCTAGATTTGTTCATCATTGCGTTAGTCAGGCCACAATCCAAATGAGAACACATGACAGAAGAGTTTTGTATCATCCTTTATATAAGTTTCAAGAAGCATCGTATTGGTATTCTAAACCTTTCAGTAGTTTTACGTAAACCTGCTAGATGTCGCCCTTGTGCATGACAACAATGGTTAAAGGTCATACACCTGACCAATCAGCATAAGGCAGGTCAGAGGTCAAACTTCTGCCCAATCAGCACAAGCCAGGTCAGAGCTTTCCGGGTAACTTGAAATCCTCAAAGCAGGAAGTGGCGTGTATCTCTACAAACATCGTCTTTTGAACAAGATAGGGCTTGATAAGGCCGTTTTTAACATTCCTCAAACATGCGTAAGCTTCTGTTCCTCATATTTCTGGTTTCTGTGCCCGAAATATGGTGTAAGAAGAAGAAGAAGACGTTTGATAGTGGTGGCAAAATACCCAAGGACTATGCAGACGCGGAAGGCTTGAAAGACGGACTGGACAGACTGATGCAGGGGCTCGAGTCGCTGGACAACCTTTTCGGAGTGGTGGAAGAAGCGAGCGATCTGGAATGTGGATATGTCTGTAAAAACGGTAGGTTTATGTTTAAATGTGTGATATGATGATCTGCTACAATCACATCTATAATATGAAGGAGAATTCAAATTATACCTGGTTTATAGTCTAGCTGACAAGGAAGCAAACAGCCGTAAGATTTATCTACTAATCTCAATACGCTAGATACGCTTATATATATCCATGTATTACTGCATCTGTTTACCATATTGTCTTCTCTTAAAGTTCTCTTAGAGAGTTTCTAAGATTTTGAGAGTCATTATCAAGTGATAAAAGGTAACATAAAGATCTTGAGCTGACAAGTTATGGTTCTAATTGTAATGAATATGTGCACATGATAACGTATTGCTATTGTTTCTCATTATTAAAGGGAAGAAACCCAGAAAAAACCCTCACCATAAGCCTTCGTCTAATGGATGTGGCTCCTTTGGATTCCAGGTAAGAGTCTTGAAAATATGTTGTGTTACTTATAGACACACCTAATCACAAAGACATAATAATCCCAATGTGCATTCTACAGCAATATGGGCAGTAGTGTTGATGCCTGGATTATGCTATAGACCAGTGCCTATATACAATTCTAATAGTTTGTTAATTACTTTCATAATGCCATGTCTGTTCACAAATTGCTGTGTAGTAGTCTGTACCAGAAAAACCAGACTTGACAACTTGCAGGTAATGAAAAAAAAATATGCTAGTATATATAAGTCCTGACTTGTGTATTGCTCTGTTATAGATGGACACAGATCTCCGCCAGATGACGCAGTGCTGTAACAAACACGACATTTGCTATGACACCTGTGGTAAGAAACGTGAGGACTGTGACAACAAGTTTAAGACCTGCCTGGACGAAATGTGCGAGGAACTCAAAATAACTCTCTCAAAAGATCAATATGAAGGTGAGTAGGGGAAAAAATTTTGAGTTTATGTGGTGGCAAGGTGGTTAGGTTTGTTGACTTAAAATGTGAAGGTTCTGGGTTTAAATCTTTAGCAGGCCCACTGCTGTGCCCTTGGGAAATACACTTTATGCCTATTTCTGAATTAGTAACATGCCTAGCATGTGAAAATAACAATGGAAAAATAAGCAAGCACAAAAACAGACCCACTGTAAACAAAACCTATGTCCACAGAGGTCAATGGACTGTGTACATTTGTATCAAGGTAAAATGTTATATGCCTTACATTGTTGTTCTATAAGTAAGGCATTGTTTTAAGAGTTTATTACATAGATGTCCTTGTATGTACTTTTTTTTGCCTGTTTGCAGGGTGCCAAATGACTTCTCAGCTAATGTATGCAGGCACCATGGGCCTGGGTTGCAAGTCTTTCAAGGATTCCCAGAAGAGGGCCTGCATATGTGATGAGGACAACGATTGGCTAGAAAAAACAATCAAGACCAGCAAAACATCTGGTGACCTTTGACTTTACCAGACCTTCTTTTTGACTTTTTTAAAAGTTTGCAGAAATGAGTGAGTAAGTGAGTGAGTGTGTGTGTGTGTGTGTGTGTGTGTGTGTTGTGTAGGTGTACATAATCCTTAAATGGTGATCAATTTCAAGAACTTCTAATAGTTCGAGCAAATTGATAATTTCCCTGAAGATTTTATAATTACACTTGTCTAAACACCAAGACTACTTTTGGGTAATTAGGACTAGAAATTGAATTGCAGTTTTGAAAAGAGATTGTCTTAGGCCACACCAATTTTATTTGTTGCTTCTCAGATTTTTTCAGAAAAAATATGAAGCGACAGGGCGAAAAAAAAATAAAAACAGGCCGGGGCATCCTATTATAGCCCCAAATGCTAGAATAGGTGCCATGAAGTCAACACAAAAGACTGGGTTAAAATTTAAACAATGAATTTTCACTTTTAATCAAACCACTGCATTGGTAGATGTAACAACTGTAACAATTAGGAAGAAAATGACTTTCTTCAACTGTTGGAGGCAAAATATGAGCATTTTTTAGTTGATTTAGAACCAGAATTTTTTTTTTTTGCAAATCAGAAAAAAATGCAGAGGCGAATCCGAGAAGCAACAAATTAAATTGGTGTGGCCTTATCATTGCCTTCAATGATCAAATGCTTAACATTAAGATTTGTGTAAAACATTTCCATGCAAAGTAAAGCCTGGAGAGCTTGGAGACTGTGTAAAACTAGAACAGGTGGTTTCTACAAGTTAGCCTCAGGCAAGGTAACCTTTAGTGTCAGCTTTCTTGCAGTGCAACATGCCAATCCTCCTGTGTTTTGAGGATTTCAGGCCAGATATGACAACCCTGATCTATTTTACCTAGATGTGTATTTTGAATGTTCCTTTTTAACTCAAGTCAAAGGAACATTCATTTGTGAAGATGTTACATTTTTATCATTGAAAGGTTTTTCCCATGTCTTATGATATATCTTATATATTTTCTGAGACAGCATATTGTTAAACTGCGAAGCTTTCAAACCCTCCTTGTATATTTAGTAGGTTATTTTTTTTTATATGACAGTTCTGCAGAACCTTTAACTATAATCATAAATCACAGCTGAAATTGTTTGCACAATCACTTTGAAGGTGAGGGGTAACATATCATGTAAGCATAAGTGTTACAGTATTTTGTAGGTGTAAGGAACTACATGTACTAAGAGTTCTCTGTTGTAGACATAAAAAAACTAAATCAGTCTTTGGACTTTTGCATCAGTATTTCTTTTATTTTCACCATCATAGACAATGTGCTTGAAGTGATATAGACAGTGTCATAAAGCAATGTTTAGTCAGATAGCTGCAACTGTAGGATAATGTAGACTTTCTTTTTATTAGTTGCACTATGTATTTAACTATGGTGTTGAGTTGAGTCAGCAGTATTGAAAAAACAGATTAAGAACAGAAATTAGATCCAAATAGCTCTCGCCAGTACATTAACTACATTCTAGTCTGTCTTTATTATAATAAAAATACACAATGCACTGAGTTAGTATCCCACATAATTCTTTTCATTAGTTCTCATGCATTTCAGCCAATGGTGTAAAAGGTATTAGATATTACAGAGTTGTATGAAAACTCTATATTATTTTGTTAGTAATAATTTATGGTACATCATCCTTGTAGGTTCTATTCGTCTTACAATCATTAAAAGTAGTTTCCCTCTTTTTTCAATTTCATTTTTGTTTTGCTAACAGTGAACCTAAGGCACAACTATGAAGCTAAATGGAACTGAAAATGTCTCAATTTTTCATAAGATAATGTGGCATTTTACCATATTATGATTGAGATTACCTTGCACCCTAGTTTACTTTCCTATTTTTTTCCTCCAGCTATATTTTTTAAATAAATGCTGCAAAAATTAAAAACCACCAATATCAGAACAACAGCACAGGTATAATATAACAGTGTATAAATGTGACATTAATGTGAATTTGATGGAAAAATTGAACGTAAGATAATGTGACTACAGTAAAAATTGGAAACTTGTTATTCTAAAATTTGTCAAAAATGTAACATCATATAAACACAGAATTGTGAAATTAGTTGAAAAATTGGAGTGGAATGATTTTTGATTGACAGAAAAGGGGCGTTGATTGTCCCAGACAGAGTGCCACGGTTTAATGGACAGTGAGCAAATAGGGCAAGGACAGGTATATAAAGATGCCTACGTGGGTGTCTGTTCAGACTACTGTACCCATTTCACGATTAACATTTCCCCAGAAGTCTCCTTTTCACATGTTTTTATCTGAAGTCACATCATTTCACATTTCTTGAAGATGCTCCGCCAAATTCACATAAAGATCACATTTAAACCCCTGGTAGTGTCAGTGGGCACATATTTTTTTTAATCTCCAAGCAGATGTTGGAAGGCAAGATCATTGCTTGGAGATCTGGTCTCACACTAGAGCGTACCAGCGTGCATCACCAGTGCCGATCATGGCGGACAGGCTGTGACGTGTGCCCGGACCTAAGAACACCTTCCCCAGCGTATCTCGCTCTCCTGTCTTCTGCTGACACACAGACACCTTCAGACCAACCTGGAGATTTGAAACAAGTATATATATCAGTTAAAATAATGCTTAGGCTTGTTAAACGTTATACATGTTACTACAATCAAACCTGTCTATAAAGACCACTCAAGGGACTTCAACAATTTGGTCTTTATAGACAGGTGGTCTTTATAGAGGGGAGCCTATCAGGACCGAGATCAATAAGTGAGAAAAACTTTCAGTTTCCATCAAGATGTTCTTTATTTACTGATTGTATGTACACATATATGAAGTCTAAACATGTACATATAAAAATCATCAGGTTGTGGTCATTTCTTTACAGTTAAAACACAGCATAACAATGTACATGTATTGTCAAACTGTCATGTGTGTTCCAAAGTGATCATGCTTAGCAGCTAATCATAGCAGCTAATCAATCGTAGTTAACAAGGTTGTGTGTTAGCATTGTTATTCCAGCAGATGATTTTAATGCGTTTAAAGAAAAAGCTGGGGTAAAGAAGAGGTTAACCTGGTGCCTGGCCTGTCAGTCAGCCCAACGTTTTCAGTAAACCCACTTTTGATAAAAATTCTTTAGAGCAAAAATTTTTAGGAGGGATTATAAATAAAAGTGTTGAACCTTTGCTCTATGTATCCATATCCCGCATATAAAGTTGCAACTTTGTATTTTTGTTTTTCTTTCAATTATAACAGAGCCAAAACTCAGTTATGTGAAATATAAAAATGTTACAGTACTTACAGCGTCTACTCCATACTTTTCGACGTCGAAGTTGAAGATTTGTTTGTAGACAGGGCTGGTTGTCCCAGACTTCACCACAGAGCGTTTGGTCTTGATGACTTTGTTGTCTACGAATAGAGCCACTCGAACATACAGTTGAACTGAGAGAAGAAATAAAATGTGGTGGTTAGCTCAATCAGGTGCAATTTGATTCTTATGATTATGTTTATGACAATATTACAAATATACACACCAAACGGATAGGTTATGTGCTATTGTTCAATGGATTTCTCTGGGAGTTATTTTTTCCACGTTTTGATTATTCACTTTAGCCTCAATAAATGATATGGAAATATATTCATTTAAAGCTTTGAGTTTCTGAGGTTTACAGAATTGACAGTGATAACTAGTAGTATCTACATTTATTTGAATAGTATAGCTGTCTAAATTCTCCTTAGGTAGCCAATTGGATGATAAACTGATTAAACAGTTAAACCATTTCATAGAATATAGACAGCTTCTATAATACCAAATGCCCTTAGGGTGTGGCAGTCATATAGCTAATGTTGTGCCTATCTTTAGTACCGGGGTCTCACCTTCTAAATGGTTATACAATGGTACATATGGTAGCTGACCTTGAGCTAGTGTTTTGCCTGGGCATTTACTTGAATCTGTTTTACATAACAAATCTAATGAACTGAGCATATAGTCAAGTCATTACTCAATAAAAAAAAACACAGCTATAGATTTGGACTTACAGTGATGAGGCATATGAAAAAAATAGGCCTCTCATTTTGTTTGATCAGAGAAGCCACATATCTTGATCATACTTATTATTTGTTTTTAGTTTTTTTTTTTATTTATTTATTTATCTTGAAAACATATGGGTAGTCTCTTCAGCCCCAAGGGACTGATTTCCAAGAGAGCCCATGATAACATAAATCAATTATAAACATAAATCATAAACATTAAACATTAAAGGTTATGAAAAGAAAATGTGGTGAGTAAACAAATCGAACAATAAGCACAAATATTACCAACCATCCACATGAGTACCTTCTGACAAAAATATACTATGGAGTTTTTGCCGTGTCTATTCTTATCAGGACAAATTCTATCATTTATTTACATAACAAAACACGTATGTAATTTTTTCAAGAACTTACTGTCCTTCCTGGACAGGATGGCGTCAATTCCTGGAACTGCGACGTTCTTGGCTTCCAGGACAGTGACGGACAGGACGTCAGTCTTGGCCAGGAAACTGAAGCTCAGCTGAATGTCACCCTTGTTTTCCAGGACGTCCTGATCAGTCTGTAATAATTATAAACAACAATTCATTGTCTTGTCAGCCTACCTTACGTCCAAATACACTGCAGGACAACGTTTAAAATCAATTTAGATCAAGTGCAGCAGAAAACCCTTATCATGGTCAAGGAACGTTACTTGCTACTTTATACAATTCAGCAGTAATATAAACAACTATCTGTGTAAGCAGGGCATGGGAGACAAATCTTCCTCCTCTTGTCATTTCTTTCTTTTTTTCGTCGTACAAATATGAGCACATATAGATTTTGTGACATATTGACAACTTGAAGGCTGATGGCAGTGATGCGTAATTTTGCCTAAAGGCCGATGCGTTGGTTTCAACAAACTTTTAGGCAATTTTCCCCAAGTCCTCACCTTGTAATTGTATCCTTCCATTTACTGACTGATTTGTGGTAGGTTTTTTACATCTTCTATCCGACTTTTCATCAGATATATTTTCAATTAATCGATGTGAAAAAAAATCACCGCCCTCCCTCCAGGCAACCAATCAAAACGAGCTTCAAATGGCTTTAAGTATGATGTTTTCGATGTTATGGTTATAATATAACATCACGTTTTAACAATAAGTGATACAAAACAACACTATCTTTGAAAAAAAAACTTATGCCCGTTGTGCATGAATATATGATCGTTAGATATTGATAAGAAAAACATTTGCAGATCGATCATCAAAGGTATTCCCAAATTGTCTAGTAATTGCACCTGTCTACAAAGGCATTTAGCACTAGTTGTCTAAAACTCAAATAGAACTTTTCAATCTGTGTTTGACATCATCAGCTCTTCATTTTATGACTTACAAAAATTAATCTCATACGAACGATTTGATGCAAGTTCCCATTTGCTTAAGTGAAAGATAATATTTTTGGATTGAAAGTTTGATGGTATTTAAGATAATTCAAACAAACTGACCTGTGTAAGATGTCTTGCTGTTAGGTCTTCTGATACTCCCTCATCGTTGTCATCTTCCTTGGCAAAGGAAGAAATGTCCCGCCCTTCGAAAGGATACAGGACTGTCCCCATCAATTTATTTTTGGAGAACTTTCCTCCCATGTTCATGATGTCAAACCGCAGTGTCCTAGACGGTAGGTCGGCCTCCTTGATGGGGAAGAGGAAGATTTCGTTGAACTCCGGGTTGGTTGTGTGCTTCTGCACTTTGGTGAGGTAGCGTGTTTTCATGTCGGGGAGTAAAACCACCGAAACGTACGGGTTCTTGCATCTTGTCGGCAGACCTGTAGCTTTTTGTATGGTCACCACAAGTTCTTCTTTTGCTTTTCTGTACACCAGCTTGAAGCCCAGGTTTCCTGAGAAGGCCATTGAGTCTTGAGTGGTGGTCTCGGAGACGGAGTCTCCCGCTTCGCTCCCAGAGTCGTCCATGCCGAGGAGGTGTTTCTCTAGCTCTACGGGGCCTTGTTTAGTCGGGAGGAGGGCAGGGGGGCTGACGTAGTTTTTCGTCGGGGGTTGGACCTGGACAGGATCCGCAACAACGATCGCTGGTTTAAGGGGTGGAGGTTGGCGCTGTAAGGATGCTGAAGAAAGCTGTAAAGACAAGAACAGATGTCGTTAGCTCAGTGCATCACATGAATATCATATTGAGGAAAAATTATGGTCTTTTGTAACTCAGGTCGCCAAAGAAAGGGCATACGTATACATGTACGTCACTGCACAGTTACACTAACTTGCTGGGCGTAGTTTTTACCCGACAATAGAAACTAAATCATGAATCTGAATTGAAAGCGTTTGAAAACTATGTAATGCATATAATAAGGTTGATAACTAATAAAAATTGTTCGGAGAAGAAAAGGAAAACTTTTTCAACGGTCTTCTTGGTCTCAAAATGGCTACATGCAAACTGTTTTTGTTGTGTCAAACTCACAACTCTATTGAAATCCCTTAAAGCTTTGTACAAGAACCCAATACGCCATTAAGAACAACTTTCTACTTACAGATAACAAAAATCGGCTCGAAAGTGATAAGTTTTCCGTGTAAACAGCAAATTTCGACGATTGTACGACAGGTGTAAGGGAAGTGCCCTCACCGTTCCCAAAATTGGTCACAAATGGAACACAGGCACCTAGTGCAGCCGGTTTTGTTAGTCGTGACGGAATGCGCTCAGGGCCCCGGCCCTTTCTTGAAGCGTATTGTCTAACCCCTTGCTTGTCATGCACTGACACCCACGTAATAAATTACAAAACTCTTAAGATATAACGTAAGATAGAACCTTTGTGCAACTAGAAAAAAAGCTCTGCCAAACAGGTTCTATAAATCAAATTCATGATGTTGCTATTGGAAGGCTGAAAACTTTGATAACAATACTCAGCTTTCAAACAATATTTGTTCCACTTGTTTGGTCCCGTGGGAAAAAGTTGATCCTTCAGTAAATGATATATAGGCATGATGGGTAATTATTGTCCAAAATGCTCGGCGAGATAGATATCTTTGTTGTTGTTAACAGAGCAAGAAATTTATATTTGTATTGGCCATGTTCAGTGCCGTAATCTGTTTTTTTTATATCCAATAAGTAGGTTTCTTGTTTCGTAACACTTCAACAATCAAGAATTCCAATTTGCATGACCTATATTTACGGTAGTAATTAGCATATTTTACAGAGGCCTTTCGATATGGTTTGTGCCGTCACTGTTGGAATTATGAGTGTGCAGAGTACATATTATGCAAAGAACCCCAACATTGACCTACATGTGCATTTGTGGGGTCGTCAGTTGATCGCCACCCGGCGTCGGGAATTTCGGCCAATTATAAGCAATATTCCCTCGGGGTGGGGGGAGGGGGCAACAGTGCATGATGGGACACCACCTCCCACCTCCATTGTATAACTAATGCACGTGCTCTCACATGGATTAGCCTTCTTTACAAACATAATGTACCTGAATATATAATAGTTTGCATATTCTCAACAAAACTCCTAATATTTTGTTTAGGTTTTGCAATAGTGTAGCTATAGTAAAATCCTATTCCGTTTTGCCATTGTCTGCTGATGATCTAGTCATTTACCACAAGAATACATCATTATGTTTCTTTGTGTAAGAATCTTGCTGACTCCCAGTATTTTTCATGCTTTTTTGCAACATTTAAACTCTTTCTAGTACTATACTTTTTGATGACTAACTCCTTTCTAGCAATGTAAAAAAAAGTTCTGCATGTTGCAAAAACAGGCAAAAAGCACGGAGAATAAGCTGGATACTTATATCTGCTTGGAGATGAATTTCTGAAATGTACACCAGACCTTTCGAGGAGTCACTGAATCCCAGTCGTCGTAATGAAACTGTTTGGCTTCTTCGTCCTCCTGTCTGTTATCTAGCAGTTTCTCCTTGAAGTTGACTGCCTTCTTCTTCCGGAATTGCGTCACACACCACCACACACAGAAGCCGAGAAGCACCTGGCCCACAACGGCGCACACCACCACGATCAGCACTATCACCCATGTTTCCATGACTGGGTTAGGACGACTCTCCTACCATTCTCAACACATGCAATCTGAAACAAACAACAAAAAGTATAACAATTGGAAGTTCTGCTGCAATACCATAGGCAGTCTCTAGGGACACTATGGTTGAAGATATCCGTTTTTTTTAAAACCTACCTCAATAACAAATGTCCTATATATCTATCCACAGCTTCTTGAGTTGGCTGTCCACAAAAAGCAACATAGGTAACAAACGCACCTAAAAACTCTGTACTTCCCAAGACGAACCGATTGAGTTGTCTTCATTTTTTGGTCCAATCATCATGAATAGGAAAAGTGGGAGGTGCAAACATTAAACGTCATCACTAGACAATTGACATTCATTTTACCCGTGCTTTTATATGAATTACAATATTGTTTAAATGGTTGACCCGTCTCATTTCTTCATGATGTTTTATTTGTGTGCCCAAATTACAAACACACACACACGTGCATATGCATATCTTATTGTGGCCATTATATTGAAGTCATACAAGTACCCCAACCCTCCCTACTGCAATATGCTAACATACCGTAAGCAAATATCTGCATACCGGAACACAACCATTCATAGGGTAAACATCAGACTATAGGCCTGTTTAAAAGATGGTCTTCCTGCACTGTCTATGATGGACACTATTTACATTATTCTTCTAACTCTTTAGACTCTTGCTTTTATATAGACTCAGGAGTACGACTAGAGTTTTTGCATTGATATAGTTCTTGTCTTTTAAAAGCTAGTTGGTTGCTATAGCTTTGAAAGCTTAGGATTTAAAAGAAACAGTCAAACTGCTTAACCTCTGTAACATTATACAATCCATATAAGTAGTGGGCACTATTATCATTATATTGATTTTGTTTACCGTAAAAAGAATGGAACTTGTCTTAAATTGGACACGCCTTTGGGTCAAGGACCAATAAAATCTAAAGACTGAATCTCACCTCGTTGTTAATCGTATTGCATCCATCCTTCACCTGTAGTATCATCAAAAAGGTAGAACGACTATATAATTGATGCCAGCATCATCATAGTTTTTATGAAATATTAGCCATATGTTTTCGTCTGTGATTGCCAGAAAAAAATGGCGGCTGTTTGACCTTTCCGACCCGGCACGCACCCTAGTACAACCTGTTCGACTGCTTCGTGCCTACGGTGCGGATAAATGTGAATAATTACACGGGAAAGGCCAGTGATAAAAAGGCGCGAAAACTTGCAGAAGGGGTTAGGAGTCTTATTTTGCCTTGACCTGAATAGTACTTGTGTAAAACAGACAATTCTAACTTGAACTCAATACTTTTGGTGCTTGTGCGAGATGTGAAAAGTAAAGTGCCCCCCTCCCCCTAAAAGTTCAACTAAATCAAGTCCGTGTCACTTATTCATTCCAAGCCAGTAGTACCATAAGAAATTATAATTTCAAGCCCTAACTGTGAATGAAACGTAAAGAAAAAGTTGTCATTTTAGAGACGGTTTGATCATTTTTTTATCGCAGTCTTTTGAGCTATCTATCTTTATTCACATGGTGTATTTAATCTATAAAAAATACTATATCTAGGCACTGTACTGCTCTGCGCAACTAAGATGCGTAGGAAGAATGACTTTACCGTATTGGTTATATACATACGAGGGTCCTGGTGAAGCAATATAAACCACTTGTAATTGGTATATTCAGCTGTAGTTGGTGGTAAACAAGTAAACAACGGGCCATTTTCCCAGTAAACCTAATTAGATAAATTAACAATGCATGTGGTCCAAATAGTACATCATACTCCTATTTTGTTCTCAAACAGGCAATTCATGTGTAACTTTACGAGCTTTACTTAACAAAACATGGTGTGTTCGAAACCTCTATGAAACGAAAGAAAG
Organism: Branchiostoma floridae x Branchiostoma japonicum; assembly: GCA_013266295.2. Classification (NCBI taxonomy): domain Eukaryota; kingdom Metazoa; phylum Chordata; class Leptocardii; order Amphioxiformes; family Branchiostomatidae; genus Branchiostoma; species Branchiostoma floridae x Branchiostoma japonicum. Next base: position 3,467,252 of record CM023837.1, on the reverse strand, counting down.
GCTTGAAGATTATTTTGCAACAGATGTGGAAATTCAGAGAAAATCCGGTAAACCCTACGGCCATTCAAGTATATAGACAACTGACTCTTCACTTGAATTATTCAAGAAAACTCCAGTTAATTATTTTATTCTGCTAGATCGACTGGTACAAAACAGTCTGCTATCAAACCTCTCTATGTACATAAAGAGTGTAAAGAAGATAAAGATTGTAAAGGAAACTCCATTTAACAAAACAGTTGAAAACTAATGGCACGACTGTTAAAGGCGTGGTCACATTCGTCGTAGGTCGTCGTACGATTTTGATGCCGCAGGATTTTCAATTCAACTAGATTGTCACAGAACCAACCACCGAAAAGGATCTAAGACAAACTTTTCCGTAACAAGACATTTTGCAGGACATATGCATGGCAATCTCAAGAAAGTATTTCGTTTGCCATCGTACAAAGATCGTATGACGAATGTGGCCGGCCTTTTAATTGACAAGCATCCTAACATGTTAACGTCTTCTACATACTAAAACGTTTTTTTTAACAAACTTGTTAAGCCTTAGTAACGTAGTCAAGTTTAAACTATTCAAAACCTTCAAAATGTTATCCTACCTTCACACACCGTGCAGCAATACCACCTGCTATTGTTAGTACTTCAATCCTTGTATTATTTCCATCGGAATGTGGAAATTCCGGTAGAGCAATTAAAGGGAAATTGATGTTATTTGAGAAGGCGCGGCTTGAGCTAATGATTGCTTATTGCTATGATGACTTCTGATAGTTGTGTTTAGAAGGGATATTTCGTGTGTTAGTGTATTTTTGTGTGCATGTGTGTGTGTGTGTGTATTTTTGTATGAATGTGTATATATGTATTTTTGTATGTGTGTGTGTGTGTGTGTTTGTGTTTGCGTAACAGAATTAAGAAGTTAAAAGAGCCGTAAATGCCATAAAATTCTTTATTGCAACCGATGCTTTGTTTCAAATAAACCACAACTCGAGAGACAGACAATAGGTAATTACACTTAAAATCCTTTACATTTTATCATGAATTTTCACCCAAATAACTTATCAATAATTAGTCTCGAATTCCCTGTTGGAAGTTTATGCAGCATCCAAATGATCTCAACCACATTCAACACTAGCAGTAGCAGCATATCTCGTATTACATAAACCTCATAAAACTGTAATAGATATTGCAACTTTCTACAGCATACAGAAGTAAAACGAACCCAAAAACTTACAATCTATAGATTCAATCAACATTCTTGTTATATTTTTATTTACTACATTCTTGTAGACTCGGCGTGTTTTGAATGTGAATCTAAAAAGCAAATGCTGAGAAGTAATTTTAGACTAGACTTCTTAACTTAATTTTTTGTTGTTGTTGTTTAAATATCCAATGCAACACAGTATAAGCTGGCTGGGTTTTGCCTAATTCATGTAAACATAAACATAGACCATAGACCTTTTCAAGGATCCCAATGCATGCACGATATACGTGGGCTCAGGCTAAAGCTCAAGTAAAATCATTAACATGACAACATAGACTGAACCGGTCTACACCACATACACATCTGCTATCTTAGATATGCTGCTTGGCCCTGAGCTATCCATAGTGCCCCGCTTCTCCCAGCATGCAGTGGGATTTGTGACTAGCTTTATGTAAAATGTTTGTCTATTCCAGACGATACCATGTTGGCTCGGGGGTGTCAGGCGAATGCAGATGTTCCGACAGTGCACCACATGGGTATCCTATGACCAGTCTACCCAAGGTGTCCTGAAGAAACAGTTCCTTCTTTTTCACAGTGAACTTGAGTCCAACCTGTGGGAGGGGGAGGGGTATCAGATTAAAGAAAACACTATCTAAACATAATGAAAACAATGCAATGTAACGTGACTAAAGTAAAACTTGAAAAAGCGTTATAGCCTAATTTGTCGAAAACGTTAAATCATGTTGGCACATTGGAGCGGAATGATTTTTGATTGACAGAAAAGGCGGCTTTAATTGTGACTGTCCCAGACTGAGTGCCAAGGTTTAATGGCAGTGAGCAATAAGGACAAGGTCATATATATATGTATATATATATATATATATAAGATACGAAAATTGCGGCGTTTATTGCCCAGGGTGTCTGCTCATTATCCCCATTTCACGATTCAGACTTCCCAAAATTCTCCCTTTGACATATTTTATCTGTAGTCACATCACACGTTTCTTGAAGTTGATCCGCCAAATTCATACAAAGGGCACATTTATACCCCTGGTAGAGAACGGTTTTAAAGATTACTATGTGTTGTGTAGAGAGAGCTTTATCAAAAGGTTCCATACCTCAGAAAGATCATACTTGGAGACGTCGAACGTAAACGTTTCCTTGAACTTGGGGTTGGCGGTGCCAACCTTCTGAGAAGTCTTGAAAGACTTTACTTTCCTGCCTTCTTCTGTGATCCCAACCTTCACGAAAAGTGCAGCTGGTGGAAAACGATTTGGTGTTACTTACGAGGATAACGGTATGCATTTAGTTACTATAATAGTCTACTTTAGACAGAAACGCTATTATATTATTGGAAACTCAAAAGGTTATAAAATGCAGTATCAATAATATGCATGATAGAATCATTGTTCTCTTGATTTCGCAGTTTTTTGTACTTTGGGGACTTTTTTATGTGAAAAAGAATGCGCAGTATAATGATAATAACGTTTTAACTCAACAATTGTATACGGTACAGCTTCTAGTAGACTTTTAAGGCTTCCACCTATGCACTTAGCAAGAAATGTATTTCCATACGATCACCGTACCTTTGCTTGAAGCCTGTTGTTTCTTCTTTCTCCCCGGCATGAAGACCGGATCGGACAGGTCTCTCTCCGGGTCGACATTGTTGACCTCCTCCACTACCACCGTCAGCAGGCGGGAGTTCGGTCTGTGCATGAGGCTCAGCAGCATCTCTCCCCTGTCTGCCTGTAGTACATCCTCCTCTGACGCTTTTACCTGGGGGTAAGAGTCATGCTTAGAGGATTTTTGTCTCGAAATAAGATGTCGTAACTCAAAGATACATTGGTTGCAACACGCCATATACATCAGGGATTTACAACCACACGTTGATAGAGACGGGGGACGCCACTTATGATGAACTGCTTACGGAGTCATGTGTTATATCTGCATGAAGTGACTTTACAATAAATTTTGCCTATTTCTTGTTATAGAGTAGTGCTACGTCCAATTTCTTATTTGTTATGCCTATGTTGAAAATTCTAGTTCAATAATTCTTCAGAATGGATACCAAGTCATATATCAAGCTATCTACCAAGCCATAGTTTACTAAAATAAAAGAAACATCACTATCACTACCTTGATACGAGGATCCATCTTCACAATGTTCATCCAGAATTCCTGTAGAACCGTCCAGTCGTTCCCAGCTAGAGGAAATGTCACGTGCCCTATCTCCTGTCTACGCTTCCTCTTCCCTCCAGCGTCCATGACGTGGAACTTCAGCGTCAGTGTCCGGATGTCCTCTCCGTCAATGTCAAATGTAAACAGTTCGTCAAAGTCCGGATGAAGGTCATCTAGGATAATCTTTGACTGTTTCCGTCTGCCTATGTCTGGTAAGAGCTTCACGATGACGTAAGGATCCCGAAGTTCTTTACTTGTTCGTGGAGTTAGACGTTCGGCTTTGATAAGATAGACCTCTAGCTGTTTATCCTCTACCTTGTGTAGTACTGTAAATGCGAGCTGTCCGAGATCAAAGTACTTAGATTGCAGGCTGGCTTGCCTTGATATTTTACGGAACAATGATGGCGCACTCATGCTTCTCGAGTCGGTCCTTTTTGGAGGGTTTCGTCTTGTGTTCGGATCGCTTGTTATGGATTCGTTATCAGTCGTGGCGTAGCCACTTCCCAACAGGGCTTCGTTTTGTATGTCGTGCTCTTCAATGTCTGGACTAGACCCGTTCAGGACCACCATTTGTTCCCTCAGCTTCCCTTGCTTCCTTCTCCTGCACATCTTATAGATGTAGTAAGCTGTGATGGCCACAATGTTCACCACCAGTGTGAGGAGTATGAGAGAGACAATTACTACCGACAGGCTGATCCCCGTGTTTTCCTTCTTGCCGAGTAACACGGCAGTTGAGTTAGTTGCAAGCTCATAATTGGTTTCATGAACGCTGTTTAAATTTTCACGAAACGAGGCTTCACCTTTGTTTACCATTATGGGAGACACGGACCCTTGTCGGCAGTTGCAATCACGTATCCTGTATAAAATTTAAAGTTCATTCCCCGAAGTAAAATGTTTTTGATTAGCACGATGTACATTATATGATTGAACTTTTGAACTGAAGTTTTGTACTTGCAGTCGCCATGTTTATTGAACCGCACAAGCGAATTGAAGTGTTAAATCATGGGTGTAACAGAATCACAGTGCAGACAACGTGGCTTTTACACACAGTCGCACACCCCTATATATCATCACCTGCGAAAGAAAGATGAGAAACAGAGAACGTAAATAAAATATTATATAGTATAATAACATAATATAAATTCATACGAAACAAGTGCAATTTTTTAACCAGTGATGATATCTCAATTTTTTTCTAAATCTCAAATAATGTTGGCGCTCTCCAAAACTTACAAAGTGGGTTTTGTTATTTTATCACGCCACATGTTGCATCTTTATCATTAAAAGCAAAACATCTGTTCAGCTAACGTTTAAAGATAATCCGCAGATTATTGATTGTGTCGTACGTGATAAAATAACAATAACAAGAATGAAAAAAACAGTACAGCCGGTGCAGCTATCGCAAAAAGGTGTACATTAGGTTTTAAAATTCTATACAAATTATGCCATAATCCCTTGCAATCACTGTGCTAAGCCTATTAGTATGTATCTATCAGCTATCATTTGTTGAATTTGGGTAAAATTTTCCTTTGTATCAAGAACAGATTAAGAACATGGGGAAAATTGGATAGGTTATGTATGATATGTTGAAGCTTAAGAAATGACAACTCATAACTAACCATACTGTCAGTCCATTGGCACCTTACACATGTATATTATGTAGAGTGAAAACATTGTTCTTTTATTCTGACTGTTGCATGAAGTTTTTTTCCAATTAGAGATTATGAATAAAATTTGTTTATTTGCCTGAGCAATGCAAGCAAAAATTAACATGTACTATGAAACCATAATCAAGCACTAATTTTTTATTCTAATTCAGACTAAAAGTGACTATATGGCGTCTGAATGTAAATGTACGTCATATTCATTCAAAATCTAGGACTCTACATGCAAAACTGGCTTAATTATTTGTTTTATTTTGTTCCCTGGAGGAAAAGTAGTCTATTATCGCGTTATAAATTAGCCTTCTGTTGCTAAGATAGAATGTTTTCACAATGTTAAAAATTCGTGTATATTTAAAATGTCAAATTCTAGTACATGTACATGCTAAGGAGAGCTAGCTTCAGCCGTACCTACCTTTAGTTTGCAGCTAAAATCTTTTTCAAGATGGCGACAGCATGGGCACGTTTATATGTCCACCCCTCCCCCTCCCCAAGAAGAAATGCAACAGAGCAAAAATGATACACATATGTTGTCTGTCGGCTTTTGCTTGGGGGTATGTTCTGCATAATCTCAGTCCAACTGGGTCAGAGGGCATTTTAGACGAGCGGTCGAACAGGTTGTTGTTATGGGTCAATAAGTATAGGGTGGGTGATAATAGCTGGGATCACGTGGTCGTTTGCAAGGCGGTTTCTCTTGAAATTTAAATGGTCACAACTCTGGACAACTTTAAGATACACGCTTGTCTCTAAATTGTTGATGTCTCCCTTCGGCTGAACAGAAGAGACATAACAGACCTTCTACCCTGACTCTAATTATTCCTCCTCCAGCAATGTTGCCTAGCAGCTTTTGTTTTGGAGTGTGTTCTGCACAATCTCATTCCAACTGGATCAGAGGGAATTTCAAACGAGCTTGTCTTTAAATTGGTGATGTTTTCCGTCGACTGCATAGAAGAGACATAACAGACCTTCTACTCTAAAGCTTATTATTCTTCCTCTATTTGATTAACTTCAGAACCGTCCCTTGTCTCCCCTGTTGGTGAATTTTAGTTTAGTCTACACTGGCCATGGAGCGGTCACTTTCCCACCTAACCGCCTACCCCCCCCCCCCCAATGGCCACTAATCCAAGAACATCTACATTTTGTGCATGAGATACTTTCTATGTTACAACATTCATATCCCACTTCGCATTTCTATCAGTGAATTATAAATATGCTATGTGAATATGGAATGTAAATGAACAAACAACATTCATAAGTCACGTAATTTTATTGCCTGATGACATAATCTTAAGCTTCATTTATTTACAAACGTTGAATCTACGGATTACCACAATTTCATTATGTTTTCACAAGTTCTATCAGTGATGTACGTTATTTTAACTAATGTGTCCTGACCTGTATCCTGTGTTTGGGTCCTTTGTTAAACCCATACATAGTTTTTAAGGCTTACTCTTTGATACAATCTGTTTCCAAATAAGTCGGCGATAGGGATATGACAGCCTACGATTGAATCCGTAAATTGTTTATGTGATGGAACAAAGTTGGCATTTCAAATGCTTTTTTTTATTTCTTTTTTTTTTAAATATATTGACAGATCTATAATTACAGATGAAAGCTAATGCATGACGTTCTTTTCCATCAGGGCATTACTAAAATTGCACCTAAATCTTCCCTAGAATAAGGAAGTATAACATTGTCTTTGCTGTGCGATCATGTGTTCTGATTAGTCCAGTGGGTACCACAGTGGAAGACCTGAAGAGTTCTCTAGGATTTCTGTAATGTTCCGTCCCACGTGTGACCCTAGTGTGACCTTTCCTAACATCTCAGTGTGCAGTTCCAACCTCTGGCAGACAGAGATGAGTAGACCAACCTGAAACAAACAGAAAAATGACATTTATTCGTTATTAGTTTTTCTTCATGGTGTGTAGAATACTCTAGTACTTTAGAATAGTTTCAAAAAACTATTATACTAGTTTCTTAGAATTGTGAAGTAGATATTGCCAAATGTCATACAACAGCCAGTCATCTTCCTAAAAAAAACTTACCTGGTTGACTCCCCAGAGTGACACGTCAAATGTGAAGTTCTCCTTGAAGACGGGGTCGAAGCTGCCTCTCTGGGTGGTGGTCCGATGTGACCTCAGGACTTGGTTCCCCCTCACCAGGGACACTCGTCCGTTCAGAAGCACTATACGATAAAAAAAGAAACAAAAACAAATGAGAGGAAAATCTATAACAGAGCAGTGTTGTAGCTGGTTTTTAGACGAATTAACAAAGGATATGACGCACAAGATCTAAGTTTAATTTATAACAAACCTGTGATAGGGAATTGGGAATTTTAGAAGGATCGCATTCCATGCGATGTGATAAATGAAAAATACTCGTGCTACAAATCTAAATATTATGTGCTTCTCAAGTTGCCTATACACATTTTTGTGAATCATTGCTTGCTAGCATGCCACACTTTACCACGTCTGTTAATAGTGTAGATGTTTGGGGCACGTGAAATATGTTGCAAAGTTTTACGTACCGTCTTTCTGTGCGACGGCACCGCAGCTCGGTGGAAGGTGTAAGAACAAGGCTGGGTTGGCGTTCCGTGCCTGTACCAGCTCCACGTCCAGCATCTGTTTATCGGAGTCGTACTTCAGACAAACAAGGACTTCACTCTTCTCTTCTTCAGACGCACGCTGGACGTAAAGATAGATATCATTGAAATAACATTAAATGGGAAGATCTGGATTCAAGTGATCTAAAAGTTGATTGAAAAATACGCTAAAGATTGAAAAATGCATAGAAAAAGGAATAAGACAAGATTTTGTCATCTTTTGATCAGGAAAAGACATTTCTTTTGCATTGAAGTGAACTGTTGTATTGAAAAGAACAACGGCTAGATACCGATAGTTTTATTATGGTAACTACACATGTTTGATTCAAAGTATTTATTTAACACCAGATTTTATATCATGCACATTTAGACAAGACATACATGTAGCTTCTTTCAAATCCATTACGGTCATTTTCCCTCTCTTGAACTTGAAGTTGTTTATGGACTTATTAACTATACAAAAATCACAGAATAAGCATCAGACATGTCAATTTGATTACCTTCTCACATGGATGTAGGTCGTCCCATATCTCGCCCAAAGGTAGCTTCCCCACACTACCAAAAATGCCAATCTTGTTTTTCTTCAGAAAAGAATAATTTTCTTCCGCTGAGAAAATTATTCTTCACACAAGAAAAAAATCTTGTCCATGAGACAAGAATTTCAAGAAACTGCATTTTAGCATATTTTTCTTGTGGTAAGATTTCTTTTCTTATATAATTTTCTTGCCTCGTTCAAGAATATTTTTCTTGGAGCAAGCTTTACTTTCTCACAGTTATTAAACTTTCTTCTCAAGATATTTTTTCTTCAGGCAAGATTTTTTTCTGTAGATCAGAAAGGTTCTTCTAGCAAGAAAACCCCTTCTGTCCTCAAGAATAGATTTCTTCTACCCAGAATACGTATCTTGTGTTAAGATTAAGATTCTTGCCATAGGGAAACCTAGAATCAGTTTCTTGAAAGGTTCCAAATTTGGCAAAAACCCTTCTGTTCTCAAGAATAAATTTCTTCTACCCAGAATACATAATCTTGTACTAAGATTAAGTTTCTAAGAAAGCCTAGAAGCAGTTTCTTGAAGGTTCTTGTAGCAGGTAAACCCTTCTGTCTTCAAGAAGAGATTTCTTGTACCAAGAAAACGTATCTTGCACTAAGATTCAGGATCTTGCATGGGAATTTCTTTCTCCTCTCAAGACTGACATTCTTACTCCAAGAACATTTTACTTGCATCAAGAAATAGTTTCTATTTCAAAATTCTTTCCTTCCTTAAAACATAGTCTTCTTACATCAAGAAAATGTTTCTTGCACTAAGACTCATGTTCTTGAACAAGAATTCCTAGTGTGAGAAATATAAAACAGAAAATAATGTTGTATACCAAATTCTTGTTAGGATTAACAATTATTTTGACAAACCACATGACAGTATAGTAACGTTTATTACCACATTTGTTACGTATAGGATATAGATCTACATGTGTAATAAGACCATTAAAAACATTCTTTGAATGGAAACAGTTCAGTATACAGTGATCTTTCAAACTATTATACAATCATTAAGTAACTAACAAGTCATATGATTATAGAATGCAGATATCACATTTCGATATCAGCAAACCCTGCAGTTTTGGCATTCATTATAGCATTTGCACGGTCACAATCTTTGGACACCTGAAAAGAAAGGAAAGACCTTTGTTAGGATCGATGCACTGAAGGCAAAAAAGTCAAAAGAGGATGTGTATGTTAAATTGATTACTTTAAAGGTAAACAATTAAAAATTATAATGCAGTAGTACACTGTACTATACAATTTACCTGAGATATGATTTTGTAATCAAAATCAGTGGTATTGTAACAAAATTTGGCTTTGAAAACAGTAGACCACCATGTAGCATTGCAGAATGGTGGGGAGGGGGGCACACTTACCTTCTTTTATATATCTGTCTGGTTCCATGCTTTTTCTGTTGCAAAGTTGGTTTGTTCTGCAAGCTGACCAGGATCACCATTGCCTCGGATGTACATTAGGTCCTTTTCACCTTGATTTTGACTTGGAGTCTGACATAAGTCATTACTGACACAAAGAGAAGTGACCAGCACTGCCACATCTGACTTCTGTTCAAAACTCCCTAATAACTGCATTCTGGGATTTGAATCAACCAATCAGGGATTCAGAAAAGGTCACATGACAAATCAGTATTCAGCCTAGAAAGTTAAGAAAAAAGTTCTTACATTATCTTAATATAAGAATAATCTTTCTTAAACTTGCTGGACAAAGAAAACAAGAACATTTAAGAATTTAAAGTAAAGTATATACATCTTAAGCCTTATTAAATTCTTGTCTTTTCTTAAATGTTGCTAAGAATGGTCTTTCTTAAACTTTCTAGGAAAGAAAATCAAGAATGTTTAAGAATATAATACTAGCCATTTCTTAAGCCTAATCAAAGATTTTATATCTTAACTTTCTTGTTTTTTCTTATCAGTGTTTGTCAAGAAAGATAAGAACTAAATTCTTGTATTTTCTTAAATGTTGCTAAGAAAGACAAGAATGGCCTTTCTTAAACTTTCTAGGGCAGAAAATCAAGAATGTTTAAGAATATAATACTAGCCATTTCTTAAGCCTAGTCAAAGATTTTATATCTTAACTTTTTTTTTTCTTATCAGTGTTTGTCAAGAAAGATAAGAACTAAATTCTTGTATTTTCTTAAATGTTGCTAAGAAAAAACAAGAATGGTCTTTCTTAAGCTTTCTAGTCAAGAAAAACAAGAAACTTTAAGAAAGAAATACTAAGCAGTGCTTTATTCTAATCATAGATTTAGATATCTTAAATTTCTTGCTTTTCTAATCAGTGTTTGCCAAGAAAGACAAGAACTAAATTCTTGTATTTTCTTAGACATTGCTAAGAAAAACAAGAATGGCCTTTCTCAATCTTTCTAGGTAACATTAACAAGAAAGTGTTTGCCATACGCAAGAAAAAAAACTTAAATCTGACCACTTTGATGTCAGGTAAGAAAGAAATCTTACATGAAGATTGTATAAGAAAGTCTGAGGAAATGTTAAGATTAAAAGAATTCTAATCTTGTAACTAAGAATCTTCCTTAGAAATATTGTCTTAACTGAAGAAATTTTAAGATTAAAAGAATTCTAATCTTGTAACTAAGAATCTTCCTTAGAAATATTGTCTTAACTGAAGAAATTTTAAGATTAAAAGAATTCTAATCTAGTAAGTTAGAATCTTCTCTAGAAATATTTCTTTAGTGAAGAAAAATCAAGATTTAAAGAAGCCTATACAAGAAAAATAATCTTCACTCAAGAAAAATGAGAAAATTGTTCTTGGTGCAAGAAAGTAGGTATAAACATTCTTTCTTTTTTTTCTTATTATTCTCCCCCAAAGAAAAATTTTCTTCCCGCAAGAAAATAAGAAAAACAAGAAAAAGCATTTTTGGTAGTGCAGAAATAGGTCTCGGAATGGGTACGTCACTTGGCCAATCACTGTTGGCTTGGAATAGACGTCTAGGCGGACAACGTTCAGTTTCAACGTCACATCCCTCAGCTCACTCACGGGAACCGGAAATGACGTCTTCTCTGAAAACTGAGGATTGAACGTGTTTCTTTGCACCTTTGTTCTAAAGCGCCGCCCGTCTTTCTGGAGGCGTACTACACTGACGTAAGTTCCAGCGGCTTCCTTCTGGTCACCCGTAGAAGGGGGTAGGTTCTTTGTTCCTATGATTGTTACATACAGTTTTTCTTCTAGTCTGTTGTAGTCAAGACTGAAGCCAAGTTTGCCCATGACTCTGGGATAATCGTCTAAAAACGTATCAACGGCGGTGTGTTTGTAAATCCTAGGGGTTAATCCAAGCGGTGTTCCGTGCTCTGCATCGACTGGAAATCGAATATTTGGCTGTACAGCAACTTCTTGTACGATGGCTTTGGGGTCGTTTTTTTCCAGATCAATGACGTCATTACCGTCCCAATGTTCTCCCAGCATGCTTTGCCCGAAGGGAGAGGATGCCCTGGGAACGTTATATGTTGTCTCCATGACTCCTTCCGATTTTGAAGAATTCTTGCGTCCGATGTAGTTTTGCACGGCATTGAGAGGAACTTTTAAAGACAGCCCCCATATCTGTGATTTCGAGATCCACTGATGTACCTTCGACTTCTCTTCCTTTCCGTTCCATTGTGACTTCTTCTCCACGTGTAAATGGCTGACAGGAGGGACCTTTTCCTCTCGACCAGGTTGTCTCCATTCGTCACAATGACATCGTATGAGACAGATAACAATTATCACGATGATCAGTAACATAATGATCCCCATCATCCCCAGTATAGCGCTTGCGGATGCTGCGATGGCCATGGTCATCTCAGACTTCAGAATGACTTGGCTGTCAACAAATGTTGATTTCTTTGGTCTTGGCTTTAATTGTTTGTTGATAAGTCGACAACAGTACACTGTCAACAAGAAGGAAAAAAAATGTTTAAAATTTACAATGAAATGTAATCGTATTATAGGTAACATATTTGTCTGTATATTTTGTTGTCTGATAATGGCATCTAGAAGGGGTGTTTAATGATTTTATGGCCTCTTTCTTGTAAAGCATGTTCAAATAAATAGATCAACAAACATGTAGCTACTCAGTGTTATGTAAGAAAATGAATAAACTATCTGGCCCACGTATCAACACAAGGGAATTGCAAACTATTCCCAAAAACCTTGCCCCCCCCTCCCAAAAAAACACAGTAGCGCCTTCAATATTATTCCTCGTTAGACAAATAGATAGGCTACCACGAAGGCAGTTGAAGAAATCTTAGACAACGTCGATGGATGTTAGACATACGGGAAGAACATAACCTAAATACTGAAGCACCCCTCCCTCACACCCACACACATTGTGAATTCGGAACAGGCAATTCCATTCTTGATGAAAACACATAACATTATTGAGTATTTTGATGGTCAGGAAGGAAAGAAAGTCTGCTTCAAAATTGGCTTCTAACACCTGTCAATGATATACAGACCAATTACTACGAATTCATAAACACCCTATTGTTGTCTTGAACAAAGTTTTATCAAAACAGTTGTTATAACATCACGAATTTTTTCTTTAAAACGATAAAATAAAATACTGTACATGAAGAATTTACCTGTCAGTGATCTTTGCTGTCTTGTTTCTTGGAATGTCGAAAGAAATTGAGCAATAATTCTGAGAAGCTACCAGTGAGAGAGGGTACTACAGAATAACTCACGCTGCAAGACAACAATGTCTACCAAATCAAAATGGAACAAACCAAAAGTTGTACGGGGGGTGAGGCGTACACGATGCATTTCTTTAATTTTCAATTTATTCAGTATTAGATTTTTATCTTCCATACAAATGTTGACATCATTATTTTTGGATGCTATTTATGTAAAAGAAAATCCAAGTACTTCATTTAACTTACTAGTGTGCTTTCTACATTATTAGAACTGGAATCTGCCATTATCCCCAATTTCAAAATGGCTGACTGTAAGATTTAATCAATTAACCTGTTCGGCGGGTTTTGACACCCCGCGCGACCCTGTTGCTAGAATCCCTCTGCAGACAACACGGGGCATTAATACTTGTCTAACGTTCTGAATCAATTTGACAATGCGTTAAATGATTTTTGGGTTCAAAAGGAATAAAAATTGAATTCTTCAAAGATTTACGGAAGAATACAACAACACATAGAACGATAATTTTTGTTCTTAAGTCAATTATGTTACCGTATTGCTAAAGCAATAAGAAAAGCCCATTAGGGTTAAGTACTTAAGGAGGACGGGTCAGTTTTTGATTGGTCAGCAAAATGTGTCTTACTTCGCTTCCGGCATCGTAACGACGTTTAAAACTGACAAACAATGGTTCGGCTGAAGACTACATTTTGACACTCTAAGTCTTTCAGAAAAAAAAACAAAAAAAAGAAAATGTCTGTTTTTCTCCAAACCGATGGTTTCTTCACCATAAAACGTTGAGTGTTCAATGTGTTGAAGGTCATTACGATTTAGTCAGCACACAGCTGTTATCTTTTGTCAGTAATAAAGAAGCTGGTGACGTTATATAACGTCGTTAATGAAAGGAAGCTCGGGGATGTGCCTTTTCATGCCACGACTTTTACATTCCTTATAAGGACTGTATATAGGGGACTGTAGTAAATTTAGGAATGAATTTTTAGAGATTTAGATCTTAACAATACTTATATACCATTGAGAATAGGAAAATGAACAAAATATTACTTCATACATGACAAATATTCACGGACACTTTCAACAATATTGTTTTTTATATTTTAATAGCAACATACACGATTTACATAGCAACATTTAAGAGAAGAATATAACACTAAGAAGACATATCTATTACACCGCGTTATCTCTTATACCGTGAATGAGGAGGGGCAGTGGTGTTTGTTTTGATAGTTATACATAACAATGTCGCTAGGTGGCATCCCGTCAAAGTGTCAAAATAGTCTGCGTCGTCGTTTGCTGGTATTGGCCCCGTGATCTGAAGTTTAAATGTTCAGCTTTCCAAAATGATGGTTCTGTCAGTAAGGATATATGACATGCGTAGTTGTTGAACTGCTACCGGGATTGTTGCTTGAAACTTGAGTTCGTAACTGCTACTTTCTCGCTCCAACATTAGCACCAGTCATTTTTCCAGTAAAGTAGGTTTTAAAAGGTTTGTCTATTTAGCTAGCATATGAAATACTAGGTCTTCTTTGCTTAGCACATCCTTGTGTACACCTCTACAACTTTCGCACATATTTTTCCCAGAAAAAATGAATAATAAATAAATAGGACTAAAGTATCTTCATGCAGATATAACTATAAGGGGCATCTTTTTTCACTGTTGCTACCGATTGTTTTTCCCCATTTGGCCCCTTAACATGTAATATGAGACGACTATATTTTGTGATTTGATGATGTTACTCTATGGCTTTTGCTTTATGTAGGAGTGGGTATCGCCTTCACTAAGAACTAAAAGTATACCCAAGTACAATATCTTAAGTACTAGATACTTACGTCTGCCATAGGAGACTCATAAAGTCTTTAACTTCTGTACACACTGAAAGACATTCATAGTGAATAATCCATATTGCCATATAGAGTCACAGGTAGAACTAGATCGCACATAAAATGTTTATGCAGCATTTGTCACTCTTTCACGATCACAACATTAAAAACGTGACACAATTTTTCTTTTGTATATACCGTGCTGACTAACAATAGATATGCAATAGGCTGTTTCTAGTACTGACTCTGCAGTAGAAGTTTTGATTACATGCACGTTTGCGCATATCTAATGTAAGATACAAACAGTTGCATATTTACGAATGAAATGTTTTTTTTTATCTCATATAGCAGTTCCCGTTAAAACAAATAATGATGCCATAATCCAAACACGTATTCTAATGAGCCTGAGTATCGTAAAATGTGATTTTTCCTGCAATCTACTACATTTTCTTTTAACATTATGGATATCTTACATGATATACACAATCTATTTTCCTTTAATGGTATATAGTAAACTAGTTGTCACTCGCTACATACTTGATACTTCATTGAAAGTTCAACAATATTCCACTGACAAATCCTACAACCAATCGACATTAATGCATTCAGGTATATTCCTTTACAAGATATCAGTAATCTATTATTATTCAAAATGCCCCGGTATGCATTTTTCTAAATGGAAAACAAGGCTTTTGTTGGGATGACTTGCAATCGTACTAAGATGGCAGATTCGTTTGTAGTTCCCTTTATAGATACGTTATAAGTTCTTTCTTTTTCATATCATCTATCTATATAGCGTAGACAGCTAGATATACATATTACACAATAAATATGCATAGATTTACATATAAACATCCCTCTGGCCCCATTCATAATAGAACCTATATTCTTTTTTCTAACTCCGTTACACTTACAGCTGTACTTTCACAATTTTCACACGCACCGTAGAGATATTATTGCCCGTAATCACTTATTCTTGACGACAGCTGACTAGACAGCGTAACTCACTGCATGGAGGTCTACTTTCCCGTGAGGAAAAAAAAAACTGTAACAGGGGCATTACGTATGGGGTTTTCCTTCATTTTTGTATCATGTACATTGACTAAATCACATGTATGGGGGTCGCTTGTACGGCATCGAGCGGCACGATACACAACATAGAAAAACGATTAAGTTTATGTTTGCATCTTGCATTTCTTTCTTTCTGCAACTTCTGTGCAAATGTATTTTAAAATAAGATTGAGAATCTTCACCACTTTTTTCATCATAACATTAATAACTTTCTGTATGCCCTAATATGGCCCAAGACCCCAAAACTCACGTACATATCTATCTATTAGTGTGGCAAATGTTTACACAATCAATATTACGCTGAATATCATAGTCACACAAACCCAGTGGTGTACACAGAATAACTTAATCACGTTTGCGCCATTGCCCCGTCTGCCATTGGTCCATTGGTCGTGTCGTCATCATCTCTGCTCTTCTGCTTCCTGATTGAATTATTTTCTCTGGCCATTGCGCAAGGGAACATGGGAAGGCCCAACTGATGGCCATCGATTCCGTTCGCCATCTTGGAATCGCCATTGATGTCGACCTTTCTGAGATCCATGACTGGGGAGGGAGGATGGTTGACCTATGTTTTGTTGACACAAGAATGAGGAAAATGAGATGAAAAATCAAATGCATGTTTAAATCAGCTGTGAAGAATTGGCCGATAAAAAGTTTCTAACATCTTCTGGTAATCAGGTCAACACGCAATATCTATTATATTCATCATATTTCATTAAAAAAAGCCATTCAACAGCTCCTGGGTATAACAGCAAATCTTGGGAACGTTTACGGGGAAACATTGCACACATATATAGAAAAAGAATTGCATTCTTGAGGGGACCTTGAACTCTGACCTTTGTCCACAATGCATCACGAGTTCACTCGGAAATGGCTTATTAGAAGGAAACTGACCTTGAGACACAGATGTTGCATATCATCTAGGGCCTGTCGGAGGGCGCTCGTAAACATTTCAGAATTGGATTCTACACAGTCTTTAAATGACGACAAACAAAAGAGGATGTAGTCGTCATGTGGGTTGTAGCAGGCGCCGTACCCGTTGTTCACTACAGGCCCGTAGCACATAAAGGCGTCCATTGTTGTTGGAACCTGTGCAAAAGGATGGAGCAAAATATTCTATATATCATCATGACCTATAAAATATTTCATTATCACACATGTATTTGATGTGGAATAATGTTTTTATGTTAATAATAGTGGTTATGTGTGTAATAGCAGAAGAACTTTCCAGATTATACACACATTTAGTCCTTCTAAGCCAAGGGAAACTTTACTGTAACAACTTTTCTTCCAAAAATGCTACAGACCTAACAGTATATTACAAATATTCCAAACCCAGCAAATATTTTCACCTAAAAAGCTGAATCAAAATAACCACCTGTAGATAACTGTAACCGATAACCAAGTGTATGCACATGACCAACAGAAGTTGATATGGGAAACAGGTGCATTTACTATCATAAGGAAAAATTCCAAATTTTACATGTAATATCAACATAACTGTGGCGAAGAGTTTCAACAAAATAGGAAACATACTAGCAATCTAAGAATATACTTGCAGTAATTGGTAGTTTGTCTTTTTCTTTGCCATGAGCCCCTCCCTGGTTCCAACGGACGTTGAAGTTTGCCGATAGTTTTTATAGAAAATCAATGTTATTGATTCAGTACCTGACTTGTGGACAGCACGAACTTGTTAGTGAGATCAAACGACCCGTCTGTAAAGATGTCTGGCATAGGCATGTCCATCATGGCCGCCATTTCCTTCAACCCCAGCAGATGGCAATCCATACCCTGACCTTTGAGTGCCTGTAAATTAGCATCCAATTACCATTCAATATTTTCATTAAAAGCTTTGCCATATTTCTCTCATCTTTAGCCTAGGATATTGACATAGAGTACTTCAGCTGGTTACATTAACAAGTAAGTATGTTTCTCAAATGATCGATACCTCATTTCAATACGAAGTATTTTTGTGTGAATTCTACTATTATACTAGCTTATAATAACAAAAAAAGGGAATATGCAACCGCCAAAAAACGTTCCACTGACCTGCAAAGTGAAGTTTCGCTGGGATTTTAACGCCTTTTTAAACAGCTCCATTCTATCATAATCCTGAAATATAAAGATATAAAATAAATGTTTCTCACCATTCAGCTAGAAAGTGCACTAAACTAGAAGGGTAAACACAACGAACAGTATCCTTCGTTACATTAATTGAAATATTGATCTTATCCAGTAAGAAATGACGTTCACTGAGAATAGAGAGGGTCTTAATGGGCTAGCCTTGTAAAGCACTACCCACTATACAGTATACATGTGAAATATAGCCACTATCATTAATAGTAATCTATTAGATCCTTACCTCTTCAGTATCAGAACACATGGCCCGCACCCAGTTGTCCGCCTCTATAGACGCGGCACGAATGTTGTCCACCCGTCCGAGCTGGAACCTCCGTGTAGAGGCGCTCTCGTACGTGGACACCAGACGTCTATGCAGCCTGGGGGAAAAGGGGGGTTGTTGAAAGCGTTACTTACAATTTAATTGATATACAAATTTCAGTTTTCATTTTGTGATTAGAAGCTGTAGGCTACCCATGTTGGGTAAGCTCCATTAAAAAGATACTTCAAGTTAAGATAATGTCCTACAACTCATTTGTACTGTAGAACATGCTAACCTCAAATCTAACAACATTTGAAAATCAGAAAGAATATTGTTCCACCATACTCTCTACACAAGAAAATGTGGCTTACTTGAAGTAAGTGAGCTGCAATGCCAACTGTACGAAACCGTCAGGACTCATGTTCTGAGACTTAGGGAAACTCTTTCCGAACCTAGTGTACCGCATGATGTGAAGGTCCATGTTCGCGATGGACCTACAGAACAAAACCAATATATAAAATGTGATATCAACAAATAGTACAATGGGGCCTTTTTAACACACCTCCTTACTCTATGAAAAACAAAGATGACGGGAAATGCAATGAAAGGAAATAATTCCCAGAAAAAAACCTTTTTATGCAACCTTATGTTTCATGCCAAACTTCGTGGCCACGTCAGCTTGACGAAGTACTCAGTTACTGTCCTTGGTACTGAACTCCATGTACGCTTCTACTAGATTAACCATAGCTATTTCCACTTCATCATCGTTGGAATCTTTTCAAGATCCGTGTTATTGTAAACAATAGATTGAAAATTACCTGTCCACGCTTTCTCTGGACATCTTAAGATACTCAAAGACTTCTGGTGACAGCTTCCACCTGAGTCGGCGTGGGTACGGCAGCTCACAGATGGACTGGGCACGCAGCATCTTCTTGGACCCGTATTTCTGACTAAAGACAAAACAATTCAACATCGCTCTGTAGAAGGTTGAGTTGTGTATAAAATGAACATAGAAATAACCTTTCCCACTGACTTTTGGTATGAACAATCACCTGTAAATGGTAACCTTGTCAACACATAAAGAAGACCAAAGCATAAGTCGTAAATTTGCTAAGTCAATTCTTTGATCATTCTGGTAACATGAAATCTACCATCTCGTTATTCTTAAAATGTTTCTCATAAGTAGAGGCAGTACTAACGGGACAGATTTAAAATGTGAAGACGAACATGTTTTTACCTCGAATGGCAAGCGTAAAGAACATGCCCTTACCTCAAGTGGGAAGCAATAGGAGTATATATAATATTGCCTCAAGTTGCAAGCGTGAGGAACATGTATTTTTGTTCTAACCTCGAATGGCAAGCGTGAGGAACACGTTCGAATTTCAAGTGACAAGCTTTAGGAACGCCTTCTAACCTCGAATGGCAAGCGTGAGGGATAGCCGGGTTGTCTCGCTGGCAGACATCGTTCCAAGGATTAACACGTCTGACAGAGCAGCAATGGAGCAAGATAGAGGAGGGGGGTTGTTTACCATAGGTAAATGAGCATCAAGATGACAACATACAGCATAGCATGATGGGTCAACAGCGTGCAAGAGGGAGATGTGTGGGTTGCGCGCGGACTACTGCATATGCCTAAGAGAAGCATGCAACAGAGTGTTCACTGACAACGGCAGATGTCACAAGATGTAATAGGGTTAAACTGTGCAGGAGCAGTGATCAGTGTTCTGATTAGAGTGTAGCAAGCTTGTGCATTTTTATTCATTTCTGTGGATATTTTCCCACTGTTATGAAAAGAAAACAGCCAACAATGTTTTTTCTAATGCCTAGTGCGATTTTCTTCATTTATAACCGTGATATGTTCCTATACATGATACATCTCTGAAGCTATATAGAGATCTTTTCTCGATATTGATGACTTACATGTAGTTAAGAAGATGCTCTACAAGCTGCACGACAGCAACTCCCTCTGACGGCGAGTGCTCGTACACCAGCCCGCAGGCTCCGTCGTCTGCAACGATGAACTAGAAAAAAAATTTAACAACTTCAACATACCAGAACATTTACAAACAACCAAACTCTACGTAACATGAAGGGATATATATATGATCCATGGAATATGGCGATTATTAAACACAACGTCAACATAGTTTTGCCATTTAACACCATAATAAGGGTCCAAATATGTAAAAATATGTAAAATGCTCCTTAGGGAAGACATGATATGTTTGAGTATGTGTCAAATGAAACATCTGATGTCTAGAACATGGCACAGAACACTTTGGTATGACGCGACTGCTTGACTTCATCACTGTTAAAGTGAGCACATCGGCAGAACGTACTGCGCGAAACTCGTAATTCATAGCACTTCAATAAAACGTCTCGTTTAAGGTCGTATTTTCATATTTAAAATGACATCCCGTCTATAGTTTTCAAATGTTGTGTCGAAAACGATATCGTCTGCAACGGGCAAAGTTCTGATAGAACGCTGATTAAACATCGAACGAAAACCGTGAAAAATCCGGGCTTCGCGCAGGCGCAGTACGTTCTGCTGATGTGCTGCTAAAATCTATATTCAGCACATGACCACCCGCTTTGAATCTTTTAGCAACCAGATGTGACATATTCTCTACACCCACACGCCTTCGGGCAGGCTTTCTGACCTGCATCGTTTTGTCGAACCACCTGTTGGCCGTGTTTGAGTACGACCCGTCCCCGTGCAGCATCTGGCGGGCCAAAGGCACATCGTTCTTCTCCGGACATGTCGTGTCATCACCCCCACTGGCCCCGTCCTGGGAACGAGACGCTGTTTACTACATGCAAGTTCTACATCCGGGTACCGCTAAGTGACGACATTTCCGTTGGTAGCCATCTTGGCGTCATCCGGGAACTTCAATAAGTTTCCCAGATCACCGCATAGGTAAACATTTGACTCAGTGGTGTATACTTTCCATTCACCATCATACTCTTCCAAAAAGCATCTGTGGCTGACGACAAAGAGCCTTGGACGGTCATGAATGTATGTTAGATGTGCACTTGAACATTCAGAATGGTGATTAAACGTCTACTATACTAGTAATTTCAAATCTAGACATATAAAAACCTAAGATAAAACATGAAGATACAGTTCTATGCGTTTTTAGTGACGGTTAGACATGAAAAGGCTAGTAATTGAAAATGACTGATTAATTTGTTTACTTTATACTATGATATAAGATAAAAGGAAATAACACCGTGAAAGGCCCTTTCCCCTCAACCACATCACATGGTGCATTCCTCACCTGCATGGTCTTGTCAAACCACCTGTTTGGAGTGTTGCTATGGGAACCGTTACCATGGAGCATCTGGCAGGCCAGGGTCAGGTCAGTCTTGTCACAACACACACCCTCGTCCAGACACAGGACAAAGATGCACCGCTCTATCATGTCCAGAGAGTCCCGGTTTGTTGAATCTTTGAGCAAAGAAAATATAGCTTGAAGTATTATTTTAATATTAAACTCTATATATTAGCATATGTTTTTAAATAAGTTCCTATACTAGTAGCGAAAAATGTTCTTTATCTATCACAAAAATGCTATACAATAATTGTATACCATACGAATGCAAATCCACGCGAAGGCCATTGTGTCAAACCTCCTCACTCAGGGGACTGACACGGTCATCATACTCGTATATCTTGTATATCTGTATATGAATCTGTATCTGTGCATGAATATGTATCTGTACATGACTCTGTATCTGATTACAAATAAAGATCTCGAGTGATTGCCATACGAATGCAAACGTACCTTCCATGAGTTTTATTCTAGCCTTTGCCCACTCTGTCCTGTCCCCTGCAGTTAGTAGTCCGACAGGTTCGCACCTGTCCCCGGCAGTAGCGGCTTGCATAATTCGCTTTAACTGGTTGAAAAGGTCGGCTTCACTCAGACGTTTGAAGTTGATGATAACATCGAGCACGAAGAACTGGGCATGGAGGGGAAGGGGAGTAAAATATATCAGAGAAAACTCTTTCTGTTGTCTAAAAATTGTGTTATCCCAACTGCACGGAATGGGATGTGACTTGTCTTTACTGAGCTTTATTAACTTAAGATAATCTTTGCAAATGACTTCATGTTATTCCCAGAAAAATCCCTGGATAACTTTTCCCACAGAAAAATGTCGATTGACTGTCGTATTGTGCAATGTCATGGTAACCAGGCTATAATAGGTCAAAGGTTAAAGTTCGGTTTTCCCCGCCATTTTATGAAATTCCGTCATGTGCATCTACCCATTCCCGAAAAGAGATGCAGTTTCCAATGGGTCCAGCCGGGATACCTGCTAACCCAAGCTTAGTGTCATCATCGATAAATGAAATGTAGGTCAGGAACGGCCATGTCGCAGTTGGACAGGTTTGTCACCGATCGTTTGCTGATGCATTTTGGCTGTTTGGGTCGTGAGTTAGAGAAATGGGGGTGGGGGGTGCAGGGTGTATCAGCAGTTGCCTGAGATTTAAGTGTTTTACTTTGTGATTTACATGTGGATGCTTCCTTAGCCTGCAGATTTTCAGTTTTTTTCCAAAGGTAGGTATGGCGTGCTGAAGTTTTTAACTATCTTGAAGTAGGACGTATTTTTATCATTTACCGTCACTCAGTCTCTCACCAATGTTCTCGGTCAAACCCCAAGTCTTGTCGTGTCGCAAAGTCTTGATGTATCACATTGTGTCCCAATATGTTAGATTATCCTTCAAGCTACTTTGATCGATGCTATTCATGCTACGGTAAATCTATAAGGAAGACCTTTTGACAGAAAAAAATGGAATCAATACACTCCCTCTCCAGGCATCAAATGACAATAGGCAATACATGACGTGTATTTAGACTATCGTATTACGATTTAGAATTATTAAGCCATGACAACTTCTTTGTCATCTGTCGTACCTGATTTTTGCATACGACAATGATGTGCTCTGGTTCAGGCATGACGCTACTGTCCGGGGAGACTAGCATGTCCTTGGTTAACCCCGGCACTCTGTATGACGAGAACAGTCTATAGTACTGCTCCATACAGAGGGGTTGTCCCGCCAACTGGCCCCGGGCGTAGTCGATGGGTAGGGCTCGGCTAGAGGGGAGACAGAAAAATCACATTCCTTATGCATAGTATATTACTTAACTTGTTCCCGAGCCTAATGCTGTGCCTTCTTTTCTACATGTATTTTCTAAAAGTATATTTGGAACAATATGTAATTGATAACCAACGCACTTATACGTATATACAATGATTTCCCTTATATTAGCATGGAGATTAACATTCATCTGTGTGCTGGTAGAAGATAGTCCCGTAGCTGTTTTTAAGGCCGTAGACACACTGTGTCGAAGGACACGGCATTGGGACGGTAGGGGGGGGGGGGGCATCCCTCTCTCTCCACCGCCCTTTACCTCCCCAACCAGTCAGGTACCACTTTTACATATGGGGGAAGAGAGCTAGCTGGGACGGGGGCCGCTACCAACTACCAGCCACCTTTGACCCATCGCTCACGTCACGCTTCCTGACGGTGACAAGTACAGGGCAATCGGGTTCTCTGCTATCCGGAAGAAGACCAGAGGACTGGTGGAAAATTCGGTGGGTTTTATTTTTGTGTTGGGAAATAGTAAACAGTACTCACGCGTCCAATATGACTTTATAATCCATGATGCCCGATATCAATCTTGCGGCAAACCTAAAAGACAAGAAAACATAATATTTCTAAAGAATGTTAAATACCACAACAGTATAAATTGGGTCTGGATGACAACTTAATACTATAGTATAAAGCGTCTTTGTACGGACCACAGCACATTTTACAAAATTTACCAGATCATTTTTAGAAGAGTAATCTGTCCAATTTGTTCTGTATTGTCATCCCGTGTCACAGGGTTTCTCCTACAGTGTAAAAATCGGTGGAAAATCTTGCATATGTTTATTGCATGATTTATATATTGTGTATCTCCAGACAAACCTGAGTTGGTCGGAAGGTTCGTTGAAGTTTTGCTTGGGGAACACCATGCCCGGGCTGGAGTTGATCACCAACGGCAGTCTAGCGGTCAGGTACATGTCATCCAACCACCAGTCATACACCTTAAATGGTAAGCAAAATAATGTCTGTCTTTACGGTACAGCCTTTTCAATTCAACTTGCAGACCCAACAGAAAAGGATTCCTACCTGCAGTTTTAACATTTTCGCCAGAGAACGTCTTGGTTCCATGATGTGTACTGATATATGTACAAGGCTAGCTAAAGTATTATAGAGTATGACGTCTTGATCACAATCTTAGAGGGTGTGTTTATCATATTCTATTACGTTTACATTACAATAGAGAACAATAAACAGAACAATTCCATTTTAGTTTGATACTATTGTCCCCCCCCCCAGTCACACTTTCTCACCCAACAGCTGAATGTTGTGAGAGGTTATATAAATATTCCTTTTCTTTTACTTCGATCTTTGAAAAGATGTACATTTAAAGGAAAGAAAAAAATCTAAGATTTTGGTTTGGGTAGCAGGTTGTACTAGGATTAATTCCAATCCGAAAGAGTAGAAGCTGGCAACTCTCCAAACCTACGAGCCGTCTTTTTCCTTTACCGCTGAGAGGTTTGACCTTTCCCTAACCCTCACTTGCAATATCCCTGCAATATCTCTCGTAATGGGAAAGATACAACCTTTCGTAGACACCGACACTGCAATTATGAGAGGCGAAATTATTTCGTCTCCTCTCGAAAGTCGATGAGTCTTTTATTTTTATAACACTGTGGGGTGTTTTAGCTTTAGTACCTCAAGGTTAGCAATAATTGCGTTCGTGACCCGAACAAAACATCAATAGATTCAAACTAATCTCAGAACATAACACCTGATGCTACTTTAGGAAAAAAATATTCTTAAAATACTATCATGAAAGTTCATCTGTGTTGGTAATTATATGTTTAAAGTTAAAACTTTTGATCCAACACAAAAAGGTAGTTTCTCACCTAGAGCTTTCGACCAGCACCTCTGGTCTTCCTAGGTATTCTTAAAATATATCATAAAATAAGTGAAATGGTTGGTCCTTATTTTTTTCACTATTGATTTCAGGGTACCATGCTCTTTATGTAACCTCACGAATGTTCTTCCAACAGAATAAATGGCTGCCTTCAGATTATGTCTCTTATGAAACACCTGGTAACTAAATCTAAGCCCTTTACGATCTATTTAATGATAAAAAAACCAATGTTGCTCTCGTAGCAATGCACAAACGCCATATGAAACAGATTTATGAAAATAACGCGCACATGTTCACCGCTATTTGTGTCTAAATGGGTCGTGATAAAATGCAGAAGTTTGCTTCTACTTCGTTAAGTTATGCCAACCAACAAATCATTTAACGCTGGATTCAGTTGTTACATAATAATAGCTTTGATAAAGTATGGATCTAGAGCAACCTATAAGTTCATCTGCATGTATTTCCTTTCAATATGCTACGTAACAACCAAGTGTGAAGTGAGTGATCATGAATATGTTAGTATTAGTCTGGTAGTTTAAACTTAAACCTTAATACTATAGTTTGAACTTAAACTTGTTTCTTTTTGTTTTTGTCTCCTTGTAATAGAATATTTTAACACCTGATATAATTTAGACACTCGTATTTGATATCTCTGCTTAACATGTTAAGAGGTCTTTCATTCACATTCATGTTTGGGTTTCCAGTTGACCTCCATGGTCCATTTAGGATGATATATTACTTCAGCCGAGGCGATGTCATGGTATTGAAATATATCTCGAAACCAAATTGTCATCTTTGATTTGACTCCTCATTCGTTGTTGCGTTCCTAGAATAAACTTTCGCCGTTGCTCTTTGCTGTAAAGGTCTGAGTACAGATTTTCTTTATGCTATATTTATGAGTACTGAAATTCAATGTATTTTCCTTATGGCTCATCGGTATCTTCCCAAGGAATATTTTTGGTCTTGAGTGTTTATTACACGTTTTGTGTACGAAGATTTGCATTGCTTTAAGACTACGTTTACTCGACATAATGTAGGGTTTAGCAATGATTGTAAATGCCAGATAAGTCTGAGCATTGTTTTAGGCGATAGATGTTGCCAGTATGTATAGATGCCCTGTGTATACTAACCGCAAATCCTGCTTGCTGTGGAGTGAGCTCTGTATATCTAACCCCAGTTGTTAGTAATTTTGTCTTAGACAGGTCTGACAAGTACGTCTGGGAATGATAGACTGAACAATAGTGATACATGTCGGGTAATTCTGATAATTATAGCCTGAAACATAAAATGACAAATGTAACATTGCCAGACTTACCTAACATGTATCGTCATTGGTAACTTCCACTTTTTGTGCAGCGTCTAAATGACTAGACTAAGTGTACTTAACATACTATCTATGGGAGAAAACATTAATAACTTGTAACTAACTGATAACAGTTTTAATACTTTATGACAAATGGCAATACTCACCCAGTTGACTTTTGTCTGAGAATATTCTAGCAATTTCATGTGTAGCATATCTCCTACTCCTCCCGGTGTGCCGAACTCTTCGACCTTTCTTTTCGTCTGTTCGTATTCATCGTCTGATACCAGTGGGCGGACAACCTTTAGATAGCCTTCTAACGTCTGCTGGAGGGGAGGGACTGGAAGCTTTGGGAGCGCCTGGAAGAAATTTTCCAGTTATTTTGAGGATCTAACTTTTATATCTTTGGTTTTCGACAAAATTCTGTGTAAATTCAAATACAGACAGCCATAGAAATTAACCATACGTAGCACAGCAATAGAACACAAAATAGTACTTAGAAGTTAAAAAGGCAAAAGAAAGCAAAACTTCAACTTAACTTAGTCCTTATCAGACTTAATAATAAGGGGTAATAGTTAGGCAAGAGCTCCCCAGCTATTGTCAACTTGAATGATTATCGACTTCATGTAGAAGCTAATAAGACTCTTTTAAACCAGATAGAATGAAGATCTTTACTATTATTCGATAAACTCATTTTGACAAAACATAGAATTTGTAGATTAACACTTCAAGTTTTGTGTTTTCTTTGCAGTTGACCAGCGTATATATAGCATGTACATAGGCAACTTTCTTTCTATCCCTTCAATAAAAACGTAGACTCAAGATAGGTGGCGTTTATATCAAATTCTGCTTAATTAAAAAAAAATGTATTTCATTACTAAGTCAGTAGCAGACTAACCCGTCAAACCAACCCACATTTCATTAATAAGTCAGCCATTGATCTAAAATCAGATAGATTGATGTATGAGTCCAGGAACGCTTGCCCTCTATTGTCATGCACGGCCACAACCGGGGTAGTGAAGTCCACAGGAGAACTCCCTAGAGAAATCTCCTAATATTTGCGGTGGGATGAGATCGAACGCCCGTAATAAAGGGGACCGTGGTTCCACCGCTTCTCGTGATGATTTAATCACTCCCAGCCGATGATTGAAACTGAAAGATGAGGTCGGCGCTTTTCACCCTGCGTCGTCCCCACGGAGTGACCGCTAGGACAATTCATAACTTTGAAAAAAAAAATACAATAAACAAAAGAGAGGCGAAGCAAAAAACTATCTTCTTGTACATTCAGTAACGCCTGTTGTAGTCATCATTTCTTGTGAATGTTTAATCTCGAATGTCAAAGTATGGGTTTCATTTATCTTGCTTCGGTCTAAGTATTTGAAATTTTACGTTTATAAATGATTTAGCCTGAAGCCCCCTTTTTTGCAGACCGTCTCTGTCCTATTTGTGTCCGACGTGATTGACGTCTGTGTACTTCGATAAAACATAACACATCTATCTAACTTGTGTTTTGAAATATAAATTAATGCTAACGTCATTGTTTTGTAATCGATTGTGACTTTGCTATCCTTGTATGAAAGCAAACACCTGCTTCTCTTACTTTTCTAATTGGCTGTATCTGTTTGCTTGCTTGTTTGTCTCGTTATTTACAGGTGGAGAACATTAACATGGCAGGTATCAAATAACGAGTAATATATCAAGAAAGTTTACAATTAAAGAACTAGTATAGAAAAAAGGTTTCAAATGGTCATATCTCGTATTACAACATTTACAAATGTTCATAATAAGTAATGGTTTCTTAAATAAAGAAAATCATGCACGTCGAAAGGATTATCGAAGTGGCTCTTCTTTTCTTCGACGCATTTATACCCAAAATGTTAGTTCCTTGGGGTGTCTTCCAAAGAAACACATGCAGCCCTTTTAAATTTTGATGTACACATCCCGTGTATAGAAAATCGAAGCTGTGTAATCGCGCAGGGGGAAACAGAGCCCTGCCTACTTTATGAAGTGTATTTCGGCGTTAAAGTAATCAAAGTAATCCCTCTCCGTGTCGCTTTTTGGCGACACAGGACATTTCAATTCACTACCGAGACGTCGGCCAAAGCTCTGATAAATCGGCATATACCGCCTAGGGACGAATATCATCTGACGGCGCTGTCAATCAAAACCAAGTTATTGAGCAGGGAAAAGGAAGGTGGGGTAATAACCTTGAAAAGTAGGTTAGCTATGAATCTGCACAAAATATATTTCGGCGGACAGTGTTTTAGTACTCTAGGCTGCGCGTAAATAATACGTTTGACGTTAGGAAATTAAAGCGGCCGTACGTATATGTATATCCCCTAGCTAGCAAGAAATCACATCATTCAGTCACGTTGAAGTGATATTTCCTAAAGATGACAAATGCTGATATTGCAGTTCAAAACAAGAATATTTCTCGCGGAATGTGTATTAAGGAAATGGAATGAAGAAAGTCTGCTGGAAGGATTCTGGATCAAAAAAGGCTACAGAGAGCTGCCAAAGGCGGCAATAAAGAAGCACTAATAACTCCAGAAGTCACTATGTTGTGCTTTGAGGGGTTGCATTGGTCCCTCTGGATGTAGACTTAAAGCGATAGTCCCAGGTGTCAAACCTCTGAACGTTAGAGTAGCGGGTGACCTGGTGTGCTTGGCTGAGCATGCTAGCCACAGAGAAGCAACATTGCGCTACTATTAGCTACTATATGTCTAAAGAAATCGTAAATGGTGGTTTTATTACTTCTGAATCAGTTGAGATTGCCTTTTTACCCTTTTACATGGTAAATATGTATTAGTCATTATATGATACAGTTAGAACTCCTACCAGTGTGGTTGGACATGGCACCATGTCCGCGCTTCCCTGCCTCTTCATCCTTGTCATGTTGACGTCCGGCATTTGGGACATCGATCAGCCTAGAGACGCGCCCTAAGACACGGCTATCTCAACCTGAAACAGCAAAACAAAAGAACAGTTACCCTTTTCAACTGATATGCGTTGTAGCTTTGTGTACATCGATATTTTGTATTAAAAACAGAAACACAACGTTATCTGTACATGATCAAAGTTTAAACTCACGATCTATTAAAAAAAAGAAGTTTTAGTTAAATTGTACATCTTACTCCTATATATACAGACAATATAAACATTCTATGATGATTCTAGATCTTGGTTGGCCGACTGTGAGAGAGAGATTCTTGATAAGCACTTTGGTCATGTTCTTTAAGATCCTCACGAGTCACGAACCACAAAATATTTACAACTCCCTTTTGCCTGTTCATGCATCTCACAGTCATAATACCAGATCTTCCGCACATAA
The DNA here is from genome assembly GCA_013266295.2 of Branchiostoma floridae x Branchiostoma japonicum. Taxonomy (NCBI): domain Eukaryota; kingdom Metazoa; phylum Chordata; class Leptocardii; order Amphioxiformes; family Branchiostomatidae; genus Branchiostoma; species Branchiostoma floridae x Branchiostoma japonicum. The sequence goes on along the minus strand of CM023837.1, from coordinate 3,437,527 downwards.
CTTTAGATTACCAATACCCAAGTCCAATAGCAGAAAACGCTCATTCCTGTACCGTGCAGTCGTGCTCTGGAACGATCTACCATCTGACGTTAAGACACTGTGCGATGTTATCAGTTTTAAGAAAGCCGTTTCAAACAGTAGTAGTGTCACCTGATCCTTGACCCTTGCTCGCTATTTTTAAATTGTTAATATCTATGTGTATTTATTGTTAATGTGGTGTACATGTATGTATGTATGTATTTTTAAATGTTTCTACTATGTTGTAATTATGTACTTATGTAATTGTTTGAGCCTTGGAAGATTAGCCCTTCGGGGCTAAAAGGTTTCGAAATAAATGAAATGAAATGATAAAAAAGAAGTTTTAGTTAAATTGTACATCTTACTCCTATATATACAGACAATATAAACATTCTATGATGATAAACATTCATCAAAACGAAATACTAACAAGGGCCGAATAACACCGTTTTTAGGCCTACGATAATCGCCTGGGAATTTGTTTGATGAGTTTTTCTTAGAGTCAAATGAAAGGTTGCCACTTGCTGATAGTTTAATCTACCGTAGATGGGCTTTCACAATCTCCAAGCCGAGGTCAGTGGGAGAGATTGATTGTTACCTTCTTCAGATTGTCCCGCTTTTAGGGCTGGAGGGTACTGTTATCAGAAAGATGTTTAATTATGTGAAATGTCAATACCCCCTCCCCCCCCACAAACTCTGCTTAGATAGTAAAGCATTGTGCTAATTTATATGTATGGTATTGTCAAGACTGGGGATTCAATCATGCATATGTAGTCTGTATCTTTGTTATACTTAGGCCTCCTCCCCCGTGACTTCAATGAAAACTGGCATGCAGGCCGATTCTAGCTTCCTTGAATGAATAAAGGTAAAAACAAAGAATCATTATATCAATTAAAAAGGCATGTTAAGCGAAAGTATGACAAGTACGAAAAATATGTACTGAAGATATTGCACCTACCATTTACCAGCCCTTAATCTATACTCTTTATTATTTCCGCACATTTTATAATTACACATAAAGCGATAGGTATTCGTTGTGTCGGAATCTTCTCAAAAAATTCACAGGCGCGATAACTAATCAATTACCTTTCTAAATTCACCTATGCATATCACATTTTTGGAGTGCTGATGGAAGAAATATGCTTTGGGCCGACATGTCCCAAACCAGCTTGAGTAGGAGTGCCTTTTTGTGTGTCAGGACGCTACAACAATGTGTTTATATTCCCAGAAGGAATCAACACATGTCAAAAGCAATTTATATCCTCTGTGCTTTTGATACCTAATCAAAAAGCGATGTAACGTCAGCAATGTTTTGACCTAAAAAGCACAAAGGTTAGACTAAAACTGTCAATAGAATCGCATCAGCATTTTGTTTAGCAAAAAGTCTGTCTACAATCCTTTTGTTTGGACGTCCCCTCAATCATCAAAGAGTGTTAGGTATCAGTTCCAATTCTATGACAATTGAATACCACACTGTGCAGGAGCATTCAAGCGCTTATGAAGACAATTTTGTCTTGCTGATAAGGTATAATAGATAGCATTTTTGCTTGTTCAATATTTCAGTACCATTAAAATACATTTTAGCCTGCATATATTGTGTCCGACTAACACACACGTACGTTGATGTAAAATGCATTAAACGACACTTTGTAGTGGCAGATAGATATCCCAATCTACTTAGATTTAAGTAGAGAAATATATCACTGAAAGACAAACTATGAATAGGACATTTCACTGTGTACAAGCTGTTCGTCTGTTAACATGGACAACATGTACAGTCATGTAAGAAGTTGCTACCGTGATGTAAAAAAAAAAAAAAAGAAAAATTTCTTTGCGAAGTATGAAACGATGCAACCTAGCATGTACTAATGGCGCCGCCAGGGCAAAGACGCTAAGAAACAAGCAACCGCTTCCATGCAATTGTTCTTAAACTCGCCCTGGATGCCATTTCAAGGAAAATATCAAACAATCTTACCTGTACTGCAAAAGCTATGATGATCTACAGGATTGAAGTACTGATACTCTCTACGATATGACGTTGCCAATTGGCAAATGACGGAAAGTCACCGATGAATGGTAGACCTAACCTTTATAACCCATTTACCTCATTGAAACTGGTTTCGTGACTGTGGCTCAACTGGTCTGGTCCAGTTTTCCCTTGACGGCATGCGCAGCCCCATGACGTACCCATACGGCCTCCTCTAATTTAATTACCCTCTCCATAGTATTTCATTCACAAATGGGTTTTACCGAAGTGACCTATGTAAGGTCTGAAAGACGAATGCCGCTAAGGACCAATCTTAATACTGTATGTTATCTCAATGGTGAAGCAAAGGTGTAGGTACACGATTTTGTAATCAGGGTCAACTATTAAAGTACATCTAACCCCATTTCAGCATTCAAGCCAAGCGGTCATAATTAGGCATGACGCAGGACAGAAATGATTGAAGGATAATGCTACGATCTATCAAAGTCACCACACCAACTCAAACTTGGATTGCCCTGCCATTTTCATCATAATAGTTAGGTAAATTTGCAACATGCAATATTGTTCTAAAGTAAAGGAAAACATGTACTCACTCCCTTCATGAAGAATTTTCGACGATGAATGAAATGTCTTTGAGTTTGCAGCTAGTTGCAGCTAGTCTTTTAATTGCTTTCGTCCTGTAGAAGAAAAAGCAACCAATATAACGTTAAAACATCGTATACTTCATAGAATAATAAACGTATCTAGCATGAAAGGGTATTTAATTTGGCATCTGAACAACGTTCGCTATAAAGTTATCACAAAAAGATGTGTGCGCTTCGGTGTTGTGAGCCACATGTACTTGAGATACACGCCATTTTATTACACCAGCACACACGTCATACCCCTACGTCGGCCTCTGATTGGGCATGGCTATGCATTAGTTATGTCAATTACTAACGTCACAATCAATTAGCCCACAACTTCAGTGATAGGTCAGCAGAAGAGTATTCACTGCTTGATAGTTTTTTTCAAGCCTTCAATAACCAACGCCATGCATTATAAATCATCTAATTTTACATTGAAAGAGACTTGGGCATACGAAAATGCATTTTAACAATGAAGAGGTGAAATGTAACTGGAGCAAATGCGTACAGCTAATTATAAGCTTATTCTACCAGATGTACTAGACATCAGAATTCTGCTGATAATGATTACTATCTTATACAGTATTGGTCTACTGTAGATGTTAGTAAATTTTTTTAAAATAAAATATCTATTAATTAGAAAGTTTGAAACATAGTTTTTGCTAGTTTAATAATTTAGCTGTATCAATGTTTTATCACTGTAAATGGGATCCATTGCAAGGACACCTGTGGTCCGATGTTTTGAGGTTTGGTCGACAGGAATGGATATTGAAAATCATTTTTTAATTGTAATTCAAAATGAAGGTAATTACCAGCCATGTAATTCCCTCGGGCGGAAATATAACATTGGCATCAATCTTATTTCCTTCTTTTGGGTTTGATTTGTATGGTGCATATCCTATGTACTTGGGTGTTAACGATTTAGAAACTGGTAATAGAAGAAGGAAAGCATTCGACAATGACACCATTTTTAGTGTATTTTACCTGTTGAAGATATATTTTTAACACATGGCTATCATCTGCACTTAAAAAGAAATACAATACTAGTTATATTGATGAATTTTGCAAAGATGTTGTTTGCATTTGTCCATACATTCAACAGTGTTTTTTGTTGCAAATACTGGCGAAACAGGCCTTTTGGGCGTTGGTGTTTCCATGTCTTTTCTAGTCAGCAAGAGCCCCGTGAATACTTTTAACCCTATTAACTTAACCTTCCATTCATAAAATTGACATCATGAGTTATGGTTCAGAGCGATTCAATCTAGCATGATCATAACCATTTAGCAATTGTTTTCCAGAAGACCAATATGTAATTGAAGACATGCAGAGATTAAAACGGTATTTCATACGGAAAGGTTGAACCGTCCTTCCAGAAATGTCGTGCATTAAAGGGGCTGTGATTCTTAAGGCATCATGACGTTACCATGGCAATTGCCCCTACGGATGTTCCCCTAGGGAAATATAGTGTAATAATGAGCTGCCCACCGCGCAAGCATAGTCATGATTAACGGGATTCGGGTCGCTTTTAATCAATGGACTTGACTTGCCCCTTTTGATTAGACTGTCAAGACAGATGATGAAAGGTACTTAATGACGTTTGCATTGAAGTCAGGCACTCCTTTGGGAGACATATACATAGAGGCTAAAGGAGTTTTGTGCTATTCCATAAGTATACCGTTAAGTACAATACTGCTAAAGTGTGCGTTTGCAAAAGAAACCGTCAATATTTCAGAGTACTAATGGTGAAATCGATGCGTGTGGTATGTCCGAATATCACGAAAAGCATTTTATACAGTTTTCAGAAAGGATTAAGGATATGATAACTTGGGATATGATAACCATGGGAATCTTAATACTCGTAGCTTTTGCATTGAATTGTATACAAGATTTTCATGTAATTGTACTAATAATGAACTTATATAGCAAAAACATTAAAAAAACATTTGGTTATAAGACATAACCATGATATGCCTTTAAATTCAACGGACTTCTTATCCTTTCTGCGTCTAAAATGATATCTTTATGGTGTTTTCAGTGATTGGAATTTATTTCAGGCATTTACTCAACATAAGATCCAAAGAACCCCTCGGTCATCATACACGCTAAAGGCAATCAGACATTCTGACCCCTATATAGTTTGCTTGGTCACGGATACATTCTAGAAATATCGACAATCGAAAACGTATCGCTATTGCTATTTCCGTACCTCCCACGGATCATCTAACTTTTAAAGATTTCGTCTCCTGCTATTCTAAATTCGTTATGTAACTAGCGTATATGAATAAAAATGTCCGTGAACATTGTAAAAGATTGATCGTGAAGGTACATTTTGAGGTATGTGTATCCGTTGCGATAATGTCAGATACCCTTTAGACGTTTGTTTAGATAGAAACATAAACAAACAAGCATACAACGCAAATATGTGGTTGAATTGTTGTGAATCATTTAGCGCTATAGAGAAATAACGATTACTTTAAAAAATTCTTGGAATTTGATGCTTTATGGTGTATTGTTAGAATCCACATTCCTATGAGCAATCAAATTATGCCCAAGTAACCTAGATCCAACAAGACACCTTCCCATAACTGATTTCGCTTGTCTTATCTTACGGATGACACAAACAAGCAAGCTAGGAATAAGATAAGATTTAATGATCCATCAAAATCAGCTGTGTATATTTTACGAACAAGCAGCGTCACCACGTCATACAGTGCTATCTATAAGAAATATCCAGTTATACTTAAGTCAGACAATAGAACACGTCATATATGATTAATCGTACCACGGTTAAAGCTGATAACCTACTTCACGTCAATAACCTACATCTATAGATTCTTTACCATGACATCGTTAGGAACAGTTCTTCATACAACATGTAGACTAAACACTTGCTTTGCTTAGTTAAGTTTACAAATTCATTTAGACAAATATTTTACATGGTTTAGACTTCCATATTATATCTAACACGTCTTTGCGTTAAGACTGCAAAGCAAATCTTTTTTTAGAGCAAATCTCCTGTGCTATTTGTATATTTTCTTGATTAACTTATTTCTATGTTAAAATGATAAAACCATCCAACAACACCACTTTCACGTTCCTATACATTTGTGAAACTATTAAGTCATTGCTTCTTCATCAAGTTTGAAAAGGAGTAATAAATCGGCTCACTAATATTGAAAGACGTCCATTACAAACACATGACCTACATTTTACAATGTGGCGTTATAAACAACATTTAATTTAGAGATGCTCCAAAGGTTGTTTGTTAATCATTCACCATAGAACCTTTTAAAACCGACAAAATGACTCGTGATACAGGATTCTTTATCTTACAATCATTCCATATGAATTTAAATACATGTATTTCCAGCAATGTTTATCGCAGCATAAAAGAACCAAGTGAATTCCATCCAGTTAATTTATAACTTACACATCTTGTCTAACCCTAGAGATAAACCCAAATGTTTGATGTCAATCAATTGCAAATATCTTCATTGTTGGTATCATGGCACACCTAGGTGCATATGGTAACGTTAAGTTCGGAATGAGCTGAATGTATGATTTTAGTTTAGTTCTTGATAGGTGACGGTGTCAGTGCCTGCTATATTTGCTTGCCGGTAGGAAAATACGTTAGGTCTTGAGGCCAACTTTAAATTAGTGCTTAAAGGTGAGTTATCAGGTTCATTGGAATAATCTGTGATAAGTTTCAGTTATTTTGTTCTAACAGTTGGCTTAACACATAAGCAACTATCTGTGGTTTTAAGTGGTTGTACTAATTGTTTCATATGTATTTGTTATAAGGATAACATATCAGATTAGCAGAGTCATTACTACTGTTAATATTCGTCGTCCCAAGAGTCTTGCGCGAAGCTGCCTTGAAGCTTCTTGATCCTCTCGTCTTCAACTCGGGGAGCGGCTTCCACTTGGTTTTGTGCTTCTGGTGGAATTTCCATGGGCTCTTTTCCCTCGTTGGCCTGTTGGAGATACGTTTTGTACGACCCAGTCACTGGTGGGTCATCCAAGAGCACGCTGTGTTCCTGGAAGTCCGGTTTGATGGTGTAGATGTTCTTCAGGAAGAGAAGAACAGGTGCGTACAGGATGTTGACTAACCCGATACCGATGTTGAGCTGGAGGAAACCGAGGTCGTGCATGATCTTGCCGGCGAGCATTGGCCCCATCGCGTAGGCTATGGAGTAGGAAATGTCCGCGATGGCGTAGATGGAACCATACACGGACGTGTGGCGGATGTCAACGATGTAGCCGAGGGTTGGGAGCATGGCGGTGCTCACAAGGGCTTCTCCAAAGCAGATTCCGGCCATCGGGAGGATGAGGACAGCGAAGCTGGTGGCCTCTGGTACAATGAAGGTGCTGAGGCCCTGCACTACCAGCCCGATCAGAGCTAACAGCCACTGGTAGTGCCAGTACTTTCCTGCCAACCAGACGGTGAGACACACACCGACGATGTACGGGATGAAGCACGGTAACCAGACGATGCCCATTTCCCACTCTGTAGAGCGCATGGTTTCTTTCATCCATATGGCGATTGTTGGCTCGAGGAAGGCCAGGGACACGTTGCACATCACGAGGGCGCCTCCTGCAATTGCGATGTAAGGGTCGATGAGAAGTTTCCACATTGGGGAGCCGACTAGCGTGTTTTCTTTACCCGATTCTCTGTCAGGACGGGTAACAAAGAGAAGGAGAATGCCGTCTACAAGACAAATGAAAGAAAGAGTCAGGAAAGGAACTCGCTTTCCCGCGTACTGGTACAAAATCCCGCCGAAAGGGGGCGCTACTAGACAACCGAAGGATATGAAGGCTAGCGCTATTCCTAGTGCTTTGCTCCGTTCGCCTTCTTCTGTGAAGCGATCTGCGATCATGGCCAACCCAGCTGAATCAGCGAAGGCGGAACCGACACCCTGGAGACTACGAGCGATGAACAAAACGGTGTAGCTGCTGCCGAAAGCAAAGACAGCTGTGGAGATGAACATGACAGAGATGCCTATCACCATTGGCTTCTCGTATCCTGTCCTATCAATTAGTGTTCCGGAGAGGGGGTTGACAATTAGTTGGACTATAGCCTTGGATGCGAAAAGAAACCCAATGTTAATGTCCTCGTTTTCGTACCCCACTGTGGTGGTGTTCCAATAGGTTTTATTGTCTGTGCCGTTCCAAGCTGTCTTCTCTTCTATCGGTTCAAACGCACCTATGGAGTGTAGATAGTCCGGTATGATGGGCACGATGACCATGTACAACATGTTATCTAGGAGGAGAGCAATACACACGATCACCAGAACCAGTTTTCGCTGAGACTTGGGGTCTTGAATTTTTTCCATGAATCGCTCCCGGAGCCCTTGTAGGGATGGTGCTTCGAATCCCAACACGGTCATGTTGTTGATGCTGTTGTAGTGTCCTGGTAGGTAGAAAAAGAAGGTTGTTCCTGGTCTTTCTGGTCTTCTTGGCCCTCTCTTCCGTCGCTCTCTCTCTCTCGCTCGGTTTCAGTCTCGATGGAGTGCTGGAGGGCGAAACAGAGACACGAGTCACTGGGGTTGCCTTGAAATCCTTGCCTTATTATTAGTACATCACATATAGTATCATATCCAAAGTTCCGTGAGTCAATAGGTCGTGCAATATATCCAGTGATGTGTGAGCAACAAAAGCCACTGGTCCAAACAAATCCCTGGATGAGTAACTCCTCTTCCAGCGCGTCCGTCCGAAAAGGAAATTGTCTGGTGCCTCCCTGTGACGGTCTCTGCTCAGAAAACTAATGAATATTTTTAATTACAATGTTAGCCAGTATCCCCTCCCTCGGGTATCCCGGGCCTCGCATTAATAGGGATGGCCTAATACTAAGCGGTGTCAATGAGGATGAAGAAAAATAGTCCCTACATCATTTAACCGGCAATCGCAATTCAGCATCTGATGCCATGCATCTTAATGCATGATTCATTCAAGGCAATTTTCAATCTATCTTTCGCTTTTTAAAAGCAAGACAGAAACAGAGAAGTCCCCCTGCCGCAAATGAACGGCTGCATATAAAACGTAGCAGCGTGTCAGTAGAATGTTCGAGAAAAAAAGGATGCATTTGATCATCTAAATTGCCACATTACAGTATAAATTTGACAAAGTTTATCTATACATAATCTCCAACATGAAATAGAAAACAACCCCACAAAACACACACTCAAGTCCAATTTATTTGTATCGTTAACTTGAAATAAATTTGAATATATTGATTTAGATATATTTTACAGCTTGTAGAATTAAAACAGAAAATATGATTAAGTGTTATATCTTAGAGAAAAGGGACACTAGGCCCATATCTTTGAAATAGATTACTTAAATGCATAAACACTCCAATTTTCGTATTTGGCGTGTTGTAAGATATAGCCAGGTAAAACGAATGTCATGTCCCACTAAGTGGCCAGGCTCTTTAGAAACATTTAATTCTATCACGAGACGCAATGTCAGTCTTCAATTTGTGGTTCCCCTTCAAATTTCCGGTCGCCACGACTTTCAGCCATTTTAAGGTAATGAGTTCTGACACCATTAGTGTAATGAGGCAAGGCCTGTTAATCGTACGGGGCGCGTTTCCACATGCTCCCCTAATCAATCATTCCCCCAAACAAGGGCACGCACAGGGGTTACAGTGAATGTCACAAGGGAAAAAAGACTGTTAAAACCTTTGAAAGTCCGATAGATTAAAGATGTCATATTGTCAACTAGTTTTCTGATATATGTTATTTTTGTTTGTACTCTATGTAGTTATGCTGTTTTTTATTTATTTTTTGGATTAGATTCCATGATCCAGTCCGATGACATAACTTGTAAATCCAATGTCTGTAAAAATGTAGGGTGGCACCGTTTTTTGATAAATATATACCTTTTGCCTAGGTGCTGATCTAGTGATGAAACACAATGACACTTTCTTATTCTATATTTTCACATCAATATCTATGCCTGGTTAGGATTGACGTCTGTTTATCATAGTTGTATACTTGGCGTAATACGAATCAAGCAACCGTATGGATTCTATGTAGTTATCCAGTTGCTCGATTCATTTTGTATTGCGTCATATTTTACCTGGATGTCTTACATTTAACGACATGATGGTTACACCAAAACGCAAACAGCACATATTCTAGGACCATTTGGTAGCTGTCAACGAAGGACATTTGTTTGACGTATACATTACGTGTAGGCGTGGCCGGAATTATAAAACAACAACATTATCAGAAAAATATCGCCCAATCTTTGATGACGGTATTTTGTTTGACAGATAGTAAATGATCCTTTCTCCAATCTGTCCACTAAACTACAGATTGTCGTAAATCCTGACTTATAACATGCATTGATGTCGTAAATCTTCTGACCCCAGTTTACGGCAAAGTATTGATGCTGTCAATTTATACGCTTGAATAACAAATACGTTGACGTGTAGAAAGGTGGTTTTATTAAAAAGTTGCAAGAGTTGTACATATATTTTAGTTATTTTCAATGTTCAGCTAACTGATAACTTCAGCGAGAAAACGACCTTGTTTGCCATGCAGCAATTTATACTACCAATGTCGGTATCTTCCTTTACCTACATTTAACCCATACAATTTTCGTTTCTCCTTCACGGAGATATCAGTTATCGTGTAACAAAATAAGTAATTGATGACCATTTTCGATCCAAAGCGACAGGGCGGTAATGAAATAATTCATAAATATCGGCGTCTCCTCCACAAACTCGCGTTCCATTCAATTTGTATCGAAAAGATCCATCATTTTCTGGCAAACTACTCAATTTGTCCTATTTGTGGCGTAGCATTGTGCGTCATCCATCCATGGTGATTTTCATTTTCTGCTTATTTAGGTTCAGTTGTAACTCCTGAAATCACATTAGAGATGATTCGGGCCCGACTGGCGTCTTGATTAAGAAACCTATGTCTGCAATACAACTGGGATAAGGACGTCTTTTTCCCTTAAAGTTATTATCATTGATAACGGATAGGTAGCGATTTCATGTTATAAGTAGGTTTATAGCACGAAAACTTTGCCGTTAACTTTGAAGTGTTCTCTTTTTTTAAATGCTGACAATAGGAAAGTGCACATTCCTTTATCTTTGTTTCATGGAGCTTTTTATATGGACGTCATCTATCGCAATTAGATTGTGTAATTCAGCTTATATTTTTGAGTAACATTAAGAGTAAAATATCCTTTATGTATTTAGGATTTGAGTATAAAGAGAAGTTTTCGTCATGCAGTATTTCAAATCATGAGATCTTCGTCTGTTTGTTGGTATTCAAGCAAGATCCGCTTTCAAAATTCTAAAATGTAGCTCTCAACGCAGCTCGGCAGATAAGACGTCTTCAAGAAGTTATGCCACCCCAACGCCAAGGAAATGCAAGATCTGCGGCCATATGGGTTTTTAATGTTATCGATATTTCTTTGGCTTATGGAATGTAGTCCGTGTAGTTTCCTTTCAAAATCCAAGAAGTACTTAGAAGACATACAACCACCTCAAAGGAATATTTGGTCTATGATAGATGGGGAGTATATTATGGTTTGGCGAGTGCATATTACAGGGCTTTGGTTTGCATCATATATATCCTCTATTAAATGACACGGGTTGATATTACATGTAGAGGACTTGTAGGATACATGTGTAATGATGACTATGGATTTTGGGGAAGATGTTTTAAAAGATAGCTTTGTATAAGAAGTAAGATTTATTGAGTATACGGACCCGTAATAATGGTTGATGGATATTACTTTATAACATGAAATCCTCTTCAAGACATCAGACCGTTTGTATTTTCGAATATGGTAAATGTGGGTTCGTATGTCTTTCAAAGCAACCAGTCACTCCTACAGTATGTTTTGCAAAAGCCATTAAAGCCGATTTCAACAGAGAATATCCTGAACTGAACTAAACTGAACTTGGTGATCTTTCAAGAAAAAATGATAGCAATGAAATACACAAACGTACATCACTGGATTTTATTATGCCGGAGGTATGTGCAAATTGCTAGTGTGGGTTCTTTACATTATGAGGCACAAGATTCCAATGGCATCCTGAACGTGAACACTATAAAAAGATACTAAAAGCGAACCTAGAGTTACTGTAAGTGTTACGTTTGTAGCTGCTTAAAGGCAACCCTATGTGATTCCTTACATACATTGCATGTAAGGTAACATGAAATATAACATCTGTGCACTGCTTTGCAGTTCTTAAGACACTATTACGGTCGGGGGTCGATCAAAATAACCATACACTAAAACAGAGCTACTGTTTTTTTTTTATAACCCAATCTGGCGTATTGCTTTATCTCAATCTTTTTGTGCTTTTTTAGAAATGTTTTCACAAAATGTATAACATAACTATAAGCAACGATGCATTAATAATTACTCTACAAAACTATTACTTCTAAGACTACCGGGCGTTTATGTTATATACTTCATCATTCACCTCATTGTTGGGCACGTCTATTGCTTTGCTGAACCTCCTCATGATTTCCCAGCGGATACAGTCCTGAGGCAGGGCCGACCAAGGCATGGGAATCTTATCAAAACTCAGCAAGATCCAACAACAGAATTGTAATTTGCTCCTACTTTCATAACATGCTAACACTTACAACAAGACAAATACTAAAATTTTACATCACTACAAAGAAGTATGATCTATACATGAAAGGAAGAAGTAATCAATATGTTGTTTGCGAAAAACACAAACACAGAAAATAGAATCTATTTAACATAAGGGATTATCTTTGGACTTGAATAAAAACAACAAAATTACCTAAAGGTCACAACAACAAGAGATACGAATACGAAAAGAGTATTACCTTTAGATAGTTGTCTTTAACTTGGTAATCAGATATTTCAATTGCAGTAAGGACTATAGATAAAAAAAGACAACGTATTGTTTGTTTACTTTTTTTCAAATTTAGTTTGACAGATTGGTTTTACTTTATAGAAATACTGTAGTTTATTTTAGGTGCCTCCTGATTGACAACAGTTACTGCTGGTAACATATCACTGAATCAAGACCGCACGTAGGATTAACATCAATCTTACCGGGATATTCGCAGGAAATGTGTGGTCACGGTTCAAGCGTTTGAGACAGGAAACTTATATCATTCCACGGGGATTGTACTAGTGAGAACAATCTGATGGAGTAGGTGTTTATGACTAAAAGAGGTATTTATATGCAACATCACATCCAGCGGCGGAGCTGAAGTAGTAACATTAATCACGTCAAGCTACTTCACCATTCATCACGTGTTACCCTATCCATCTGACATTGCCTCTAGAAACATAGGAACAAATAAAACTGGAAATACTCAAGAAAGAAGGCGTATGGCAGTGACAGATAACGCTAACAACTACCTCCATCTATCTTTAGATAACTTTATTTAAAGAGTTTAAAACGTCCAAACAGTTCCCAGTACTAAAACCCATTCTAAATCAAATGAAAATGCCCATGGTCGTTGAGCACAGTTTCTACCGTATAATCACAGTAGCAGCAACTATAGACTTGGGATCTAAAAGTATTGGGGAGACGTTTTCCGTGGCTTAGTTGGGTTCCAAGTCTCGACAAACGGATTATGCGTAATCCGTTGCGTCCGTCTCCCGGCGTATTTCGTAATGGAACCTATTCCCACATGCCTCTTAGCTACACTGCACAGCGTTTGGGTGATATCCTGCTGGGTTTTCTCATAACTTTATCCATAAAAGTGATATATTCGTAGTTAATATTGCCTCACCTCACGGATACTGCCAGCCATATATTACCCATAACGCTATATGTTTATGTTATTTTTTATGTATATACGTACGTTATAAATTTCGATCTAACTGCACTGTGTGAATTTATAACGTGTTTCCTTAATGCACGTGTGCATCATATATAAGAAGGGGTTCTACATTCTACTACACCCTATCACGTCTTTTTCATTTTAGGTTAAGATGGCCACGCCCACTTTCCAGTCCCATGTTTTACATTCTTTTATTCAAATGTATTAAAACAAGGTCAGTACCCTTTACATTGAAACACTGAGACAATTCACCTCTTTGCATTGCTTAACTTTTCGAATGCTATATCTTCAGTAAACCATATGAAATATACGTATATTCAATGTTCAAAAGATGCTACAAATCTTCGTGCATGACTTAGGTTACATTTCATAGTAGTTGTAACGTTCATCTTATCCGTTTAATTTGCAAAAGACACAGTAGAGACCATTCGGGCTGCTTTTTGCAATCTTAAAGACTTCTTGGCTATTACAACGCTCTTGTTTAGGATATGTTTACTCAATGGCCGATTGTTGTGGTTTTAAGTCGACTTACAGCTTCAGGAAGTGTTGGTGTAATTATAAACACCACAGTAGCATAAAAATATTTTGTGATCTAGATCGCACGCATCGCATAATTTCCAGAGTTCGCCGATAATATTTTAGATTAATATGTGTGTGCCATGAAAAAATTGAACATGAACAATACAATGAAATGAACAACATCACTTTTTCTTATCAAGTATTGCTATTTTTGGTTTGACTCTACGCGGCTTCAAAATGTCTCTGCGGTATATACTGTTAAGCTACGAAAATGCATATACAACACTATTACACCTGAAGATTGTATGTACGCTCGACCTACATAGTTTGGAGTATGCATATGCCGGCGGAATTTTTGAGGCTAGTTTGACAAGACATATGTACCAAATGCCATAGCTCTTTTCCCTAAGGATGCCACCAAAGCGTCCCTCGAGAGTAAGCAAATATGACGATGATATTTTCCAATCTGTTAACCGTGTGGAGCTATTTTGACATCACAATCTAAATCTAATTACTTTGAGCTAACCGGGATCTGGGAAGACGAAAACCAGACGGTTCGCGCCGACCTTTGAATAAGTGGGAAAATGGCAGAGGGCAGGAATAGCCTCCGAGGAACCCTGCAAACTATGCGTCTAAAAATCATATGCTAGAAGAAATAGGTAATTCTAAAGCTGACGCCATTAGCCTTATTTTATCTTAGCATATTGCTACTGCTCAATGATATTTAGCGAGTCGTAAGATTGATGTGTAAAATGTTACAGCATGAAAATTGTGATCAGCTTAATGGATCATTTATGCATTCTATTCTGAATATCAAGCAAGGTTTTCAACTAATTGCAATTTTCCACAAACATTACGAATGTTATTGTTAAAAATCTATGTTAACATTCCGATCCAGGACTCCCTTACTTAGACTGGGTGTTGAGCGTTTGGCGGTTTCTAAGAATACCTCCATGCATGCAAATTGAATGCTAAAAAAGTTTGCAAGTCCTCCGCTTTATTCTTATTTTTTCTTATTTTTTTGTACGTCAGCTGCTATAATAAGACATGCTATATTTTCCTTATATAAAAACTCTTAAACAATCTAGTATATTCAAAGCATTGTTGTGTAACGCAGTAACCCAAAATTTCGAAACAATTGCACAAACTAATCCATTCTTCCTTGTCTATGGTTTGCTTCTAGTAAGTAGTTTTTTTCCTAGCTCATAATTCCTTGGGCACACTATATAAATACTATGTAAAGGTTACTTCGTTAAGGTATATGGTTTCCTTAAAATGGCCAGCGTATTTACTACAACGTGTTGCCATAAACCTAGTATACAACAACAGCAATAACAAAAAAGAGATGTACATACCTAACGTGTATACGGAATACAACAGGAAGGAAGAAGAAGCGTGTCGGCTTGCTCGCAAGTTTTCGAAATGCTATTTGCGTCCCACAGACACCAGTTAACCGGTCCTCCTCCCAATATCCAATCTACCAAGGCTCGTCATCTTCTGGGCCTTCTAGCAATGAGGCTGTTGACGTCATAGATGGAACGTGCCATTACTTGTTATGGGGGGCAAGCTCAAACGTAACGCTATAGCCGGCCATACCGCTGAGGACATGTATCTATCTAGTATATAAAGTAGGGAGTTTTTCCGTTAGACAACAAGTGCAGACTTCAACTTAGGACCTCGAGATGTGCTAGTGTTGTTGTTGTTATTGTTATGATCTGATAAAATGTAGTGTTTTCATCACGTCGTGCCGTGTTGAAAATACTGGCGGTGATATTTACGACGTAAGAGTAGTGCACTAGAACTTCTTTTTGGCATGTTAACTATTTCAGCACGAACTTGCAAATAAGGCTTTATCTTTCCATGCAGTCATTGATATTGAAGATGTATTCAACGAATATCAACTATCTACCTTGTAAGTACCATTGGTAACTCTTTAGCTCTTAGTTAAGTTCCTTCAAGCAAGAAATCGCGTTAATGATGTCTCTAAACTGTATATTTCCTTTGTATTATTTTTTAAACCAACATACCGCAATAGCTACATTGTATATTATAATTTGATATAATTAAACATATCTGCCTCCCAATAACAAAGCAAACTATTTACAATCATGAACTAAGGGCAGGTTTGGAAAGTTTTACTATTTTTAAAATATATTATACCATCAGGACCTCTACAGGAAGTTATGAGTAATGTAAATTTTAATCAAGTTTTTTTCAAACATGACTACAGACAGCAAAATATGTCGCTTAAGACCTTTGCTATTATCATCTAGTGACACGTTTGCAAGTGTTATTCGTTTCTTAACATATCATACCATCAATGACTTTAGCTTTGGTCATTTCTGTCTGACCATTGCCATCTGACTTTTAACCTATTCAAGACGTACATAACTACGTCATGACCAATATGCCTTCAGTCCAAATTGTAATGGAGACCACATCAATATTGATATCTCATTAATGTAACAGGTTCCACCACATGGGTAACGTAAATACTGCTCCAGTTAGGTGGGCGTTCTTTAAAACTTTCATGGCGTAAAATTATTACCATTGTTTCTTTGGTTCCACTTCCATTTGATTTTTCTCTCAAAGGGAAAACGGCTGTGCTTGCATCACGAATGACTCGTTTTGAGAAATGCAATAAGACATGAGACACGAAAAAATGAAAATGATGTTTCAAGGAGAAATTGAGAGAAGAATGTGAATGACGGCATGTGAGAATTGTGATTGAGGAAAAGAGTGTACAATACGTGCATCAAATGACACAAACGGAGACAAGATTATAATGTTATTGGAAAGAAGTTAAAATTGTAGAACTTGAGTCATGACGCAACGTAAAATCAGAAAACATGATGATAGAAAATAAGGAAAAATAAATACATGTAACTTGTGTAAACTGTACCACAGCGGCATACAATAAAAAAAGAGAACATAATGAGGGATAAATAAAAGCTAGACCGTGTAAGATGTAAAGAAAGAATCATCTGAAGGTTAAAATGACCCCCCTCCCCCACGTGATGAGAGTTTGCCAATATGTCCCGGACGTCCTCTCCTTCACTGTTCCCAAACAGCTTCAGCCCCGGAAATCAATGGCTATTGTAAAATTTTCATTAGTGTGGAGGACGGATGGGGCGATGGGCGGGTGACCTACGGGATAAACGACCGCTTTTCACTTGATGAAATTAAGACATCCTTCTCTTTATGGGCACATGCTGGTTATTTGTATGGTTGACGTAACCCCAAATCCAAAAAGAAATGTAATTAATTGTACTTTTCTTCCCTTCTTGTTTGGAACCCTTTTAATCCTTTCATTCTATCTTTCAAAGTCAAGGATTATTTTACTTTACGTTTAACTTAGAAAAAATTAACAGCAGAACAACATTTCGTTTTGCATAGAAAACAAAAAATAAGGGCCACAGTACATTCGTCGTACGATCGTCGTACGATCCCAAGCTTAAAGGAGGTATTAGTCTGGTATTCTTTAATGTGTCATACACAGTTCCACTAATACGTCTTGTTACGGCAAAAAAGGCTGTCTTGGATCATTGATTGCGGTCGCTTCTGTCGCAGCCTGCTTGACACTACTACGACACCAAAATCGTACGACGACACGAATATGACCTCGTCGTACCTGACGACCACCTCTAGTCGTATAACAGCGCGTACTGGGAAACCCGGTATAATGGCAGCTCTTAGTTCGAGCCAAATTCGCTGCCCTGGCTTGAAAGTGATAAATATTTTACTGTCACCTCTACCTACTTGCGGTATTTATGACTTAAAAGGCTCAGGTGCCACCAGATTGAAAATTTGATCTATTATTGAATGGAAAGTCGCAATTAAAACTGAAAGCCCCCGTTAGGCGCTATGATTGGCAGAAACGAATGGCCTCCCGGATAGAATTAGAACGAAAATAAGTTTGGCTTTCCTGATCATCGTTACATTTCCTTGTATAAGTGGATTAACTTATGTCACATTGAATAACGCTTACATAATGTTACAGGTTGCTACGTGGTGTAACTTTGATTTCCAAATGAGTTATATGTGTCTTTTCCTTTTCTAAATTGGTGCTGCGTAAAGTAGATTAAGAGAATTAAGTACTATAATGGTATGTCATAAAAGTAGTAGATATGAAAGAGTAAAAAAGGCCAGAGTTTGTACGGTTTTACAATGGAGTTTTTAAATCATCAAAATTTGGTAGGAGTTTCTAATGTACTGTAACATTTATCAAAACTTTGTTTTTTTCTATTTCCTTCCTTCCTTCTTTCTTTTCGTTTTTCTTTTTTCACTTGTTCTTGTGGTATCTATCCAACATTGGAACTATTTTATACGCACTTACTAACAAGTTATAATACATATCCATTTAAAACATTTAAAGAAAAAGTGTCAGCATAAATTGATTGATTACTGCTTTATTTCAAACCATCCACAATTCCAATGGAAAGGGTTAGCTTTCTGGGTGATTATCGTTTACCTTTATGATATCTATATTATTATGATAATAGTCATGCTGATTTACATCAAATGACGATAGAGAAATGGCAAAAATAGGTGGTTTCTCTACAGTCACCTCTGGTACACTCAAACAGGCCCGCAAGATCGATAGGAAGGTACAATTTTACAGATTATATTCATAAACGTAGCGAACAGATATCCTTAAATAAAAACCAAATTATCCCTTAAGACATAAAAGTCGGCGCGGCAGCCCAGGCACATTGGAATGAATCACAGGCCGGTATTGATTACTTTTTCGTATGTTAATTTAATTAAGTGGACTCCGAGAGTAGCAGAAATATTAAAGTGAGGGAGTCTAGGGATTCGGGGGTAACGGTCAGATTAATTACGTCTGCTTCCGGAAATGAGAATATCCGAGTGATTCAAAGAACTGGGGGCGGGATAGATCTTAATACACTTGGGCATATTTGGGATTAAGGGGAGGGAGGCTACATTGTTTAGCATAAAGTCGCAAATGAACGTACCTTTGACATGTATAATTATTTTAAAGATCCTGCTGACTAACGGACAAACAACAATATACTGCTATATTGTTTCATTCAGATTTCTTCTTTTACGGGAAATTGTGAATTAGGGAAGGCTTACAGCCAAAGCTAACGACGTTATTACAGATCTATTTAGTTTGATATGCCCAAGGGTATATTTATGTAGCTTACATGGTACCGGTTGTATTGGGCTCATTATGGGACGTGGCAGAGGATAACTGCACGTCAGCGTCGGGTTGAAAGGTGATCCATCCTTATTTAAATGCCAGTGTTTGTGATCGCTGCTGCAGCGTATTGTTAGAAAATACTATTAAAGAAAATGCAAAAAACTAACGGCGCTAGAAGTAGTCCTAAATTGCGAAAATCTTTCACAAAAAAATTATCTGTCTGCTGTTTGTTATTGAAGAAACCCAGTACACTAGATTTGCTGTTTTTCGTTTTCAATTTAATTTCATATTATGCTACTAAAGTAAAAGTGAAAGAGTCGTCAATGACAGCATGCCCGGAATATACCGGGTCTATTTTGGCCAGTGGTATATTATAGCCTGCTACACTGGATGACATTCAGATTTACCTAATCTACCAGGTCAATTTACACACTACGATTCTACAGATCACTCCGGTCAACGGTGTTGGTAACAAAATGTTTATGGAACGTTTTAAAGCTAGCTATATTATTTGGTAATAAAATATATAGAGCGACAAGCAGCGGACTCTTTTCTTATTGGAACGGTTTCAGTTTTTTTAAGTTACACTTTTTTAATATCGCTAACTAATAAGTTATTTTCAAACGAATACCAACATCTCGTATGGATGCATTGGTTTGTCTT
The DNA here is from genome assembly GCA_013266295.2 of Branchiostoma floridae x Branchiostoma japonicum. Classification (NCBI taxonomy): domain Eukaryota; kingdom Metazoa; phylum Chordata; class Leptocardii; order Amphioxiformes; family Branchiostomatidae; genus Branchiostoma; species Branchiostoma floridae x Branchiostoma japonicum. The sequence goes on along the minus strand of CM023837.1, from coordinate 3,417,751 downwards.
GAAGCTCATTCGATTGACATGTAATTTATTGTTTCTGTTATGCTTATTATCATTTTTGTAATTTTCTTGAACATTATTTAGTATTATATCATTTTTGTATTGATACACATTTCTATTATGACATTGTTTAGTATTGATTCCATTTGTTGAGTTTTAGCTTTTAATACATTTGTATTTATAGTATATGTTAAAAAATTCAAGCTAATTAGACTAAATGTATATTTTAAAATATAGCTGTCACTCATATTCAGACTTATATACAATTGGATACATCACAAAGTAACAATACATAGTCAAGAGTCAAACGCAGAAAGTATATCCATCTTCCTTTATCTATCCTTCAGACCCCCAAACACCAAGAATAAACATACTCCTTACTTTTCTTTATGTTCCCTAACTGATCTTATTATCAAATCATAACACTAGTGCCAAAACCAGTAAATAAGGAAATAAGTGCCAACCTCATCATCACAATCTACCTCATATCTGATATGTAGCGTAAAAAAGAGAAAATAAAACTTACCTCAACAAGCAGTTACCAACTTTCCTTCGGTGAAGGGCCAAAAGCGATGGTCTCTCAAACTCTCCGTCCTTTATGAAATCAGAGGACTAAAGCGTGGGCGGGTTCACGTGGGTCTGACTGACCTACAGTGACACAAATTGGACGATCAGGACATGGGTGTGGCACTTGGAAATACATTTTAAGGCTTTTATTTAGTTATGTTCTTCAAGTGACATTTTCATTACGTTACTTTTTATCCGAGCATTTTTTCTACTACATGATCGATAAAGAGATGGTTACTTTTTAGGTCGATTAGTTAGTCATCCAGATATCTTTTTTTTCATTTAAGGTTTAGTTATTCATCAATTCCTATAGTAATTTATGTTTTTCTTTTTAAACCAAACATGGTTGCTTCATTTGTTGGTTTACTATTAGTTACCAATGGTTGGTCACCAAGCTTTTTTTATATTTGTTTAAGGAGAACTTGACAATTCATTGGCTCGTATAATCAATGTTTGTTAACTCCTATGGCTGCTTTTTGTATCTTTGGTTTTCTTCTATTCTATCCATGTTATATTGATTAATAAAGGTTATACTGAAATTATAGTTTGCTCCCAAGAAGGTGCCATCAGAAAAATGTCTGTACCGTTTATGTTCTTCCAGTCAATTATATGTGCCTCTTATTTGTTTGATCGCAAATTAAGTCTCCGTGTAATTTTTGTAATTGGAAGTTTTGCCCAGAGGATCTAATTTCATGTCAGTTGCATTCAATTAGATAATGTGTCATAGAAGAAATGTCCATGTTAGGAAGGAAAACAAGAGGATCTAATATCATGTCAGTTGCATTCAATTACATAATGTATCATAGAAGAAATGTCCATACTAGGAAGGAAAATGTCAATTACATAATGTATCATAGAAGAAATGTTCATGTTAGGAGGAGAAATGTAAATGATAGTATCGAAATGCTAGTGTTGTCAAGAGACTACCTGTTTATACTGGTTCCTGTTTTTTTTTTATAGTTGAATCAGCGTTTCTTTTTGCAATGTTCTGGAAGTAAGATGTTATTAGGATATTTTTAGGATATTTGCAATATAATTGAGGTAAATACGCGTCCGATACTTTATTAACAGTACACGAAGCATACAGTCACCTGTAATGGCTTACTTTGATAATGGATATGAATAATATCTAAAAGCATGTTGGGTCTTAAGTTATGCTTGTTCCTAACATGTATATACAATATATTATAATATGATGTAATATGATAGATAAATAAATCAAATGTATTTTTGGGTATATATTTGGATGTATAAATACACGTTCAAGAAAAATCAATATTCAAAGATTATAGGTATCCCTCCTGCAACGTCCTTCTTAAACAGATATTGTTATTTGAGCTTGCCATAAAGTCAATGACGTAGAATAAGACAGCATGGGTTGTCAAACTTACTTAGAATGGCAATTTACAATATGAACAAACATCTCATCAGCATAAACCCACCTTACTTTATCGGAACTAAAACGTACTTTGCACTGAGTGAGAAGGTCACTTTGCCTTTGCTTCGATTTGAAAGTTATGACTGATTATTTATTGCACATCGCCCTTAATTCTGCTCTTAATCAACATGTCCGGAGCTCGATCAATCCTTCTTTTGCGGGTCCATTCCGCTGATTGAATGAAACGACGTCCGGTGACGTAGCTAGAGGACACTGTGTCAGACATGTTGAGGTTACTTACAAAGTTACGGCGTCCTCTGGTGGTGTATGAGTCTGGTGTGTGGTACTGAGTTAACTTGACAGCAGCATTACATAAAACTACTGATCTAAAAGGCATTGGCAGAAGTTTGAACGCTCTTACTGTACCTTAGTTTTTAAACTGTTATTGGGTATTACATTGGAAGTTTTTGGTGTCCTTTAGTGGTACAGCAGTATGGCGTGAGGTACTGAATATATATATATATGAAAAAAACAGTAGCCGCGGACAGTCAGACGGCCCCCCTCCAAAGTATAAGTAGTAAAATATTGATGTCTTAAATTGTAATGTCAGAGAGTACAGTGATGAAGAAATGACAAAGAGGTTAAAGTCATGAGTCGAGTGAAGGAAGCAGTAATAGAGCTGTCGAATCTAATTACTTTCAACATAATGAGTATTGAAGTCTGCATATTACAAATTACGACATATCAAAGAAGGTGGGTTGAAAGTTCTTTAGATAATGTCCCTTGAGTTTGATTTCATCAATAACTATAGCAGCATCGAATGTCACTGCACTTTGCGAGGGTATTATATGGATTAACTCCTAAGCTATCTTATTATATTTTAAGACTGGGATTTTCAGCTTCGTCTTTTTTGCTATGCTTAAATTAGCTTTATGGACACCACAATTTGATGGTTTATGTCTTATCATCAGTCAGTCTATTATTATTCTATCTGGGTCGCTGATGGTACATGACTAACAAACAAACTACCTGTATCATCTTTAGACAAATTGATTCTGAGTCACTATGAGCACGTCAAGATTTTGTATTGTTTTGATTTGCATTATCCATTTATCCCTAACTATTTCTTCATTCTCTTTTGACAAGTATACTATGTTTGTACAGTAACAATCATAGTTAAGCACATAAACAACAGCTTTATACAACATTGACCGATTACCCTTTTCTATTTAGAAAAAAATGTGGTTCGGTCAGAAAAAAAACCTTCCCTATTGCATACTTGAAAGCGCCTGATTCATGTAAAGGCACTTTAACCCTCTGGCTACGCCCGAGATGGAAGAGGGATGCTCTTTGGTTGATAAATCTATTAATAAAACACAGAAATACCTAGCGGGAGAATTCCATAGTCGTCATTATATATAACATGATGCTTTCAGTCTGACTGCCTCTAGTTTACCCACCTATATATGTATATGTAGGGCAATTTTCTGCCATTGTTTACTTTAACTGTAAATGACTGTGTTTGACTAGTGCGTTGCTGCAATCATTGTTTTGGTGCCAGTCTAATCCAGTCTGGGGCATTCTCTGCACGTGTTCGTAACAGGTACCGTGTTTTTGAAAGTTGTGCTTGTGGCAATAAGAAGTTTGATTATGTTGCGTCCAGGTATCACTACCACCTTTAAGTGTTAGTTAACACGCACACCAACAATCGCTGGCTTGGAACAGTATTGAACTGTAATTTCACCCGGCACAATAGAAAAATGGGACGCACGCAAACTTTCGTCTTTGTCAAGGAATGGACAATTCAGCGCTTTTATGACGTCCCTTTAGAGATAAAACAGGGGATCAGAAGTCGCAGAAAGTTTATAGCACCCCCGTCTGTATCTGGACATTTGGCTACATCGCATTTTTTTGCATTCTGTTACAAAAACACAGTTAAAAACTGTTACATGCTGAATGTTACCAACAGATCATAGACCAGCAAACAATATTTTTATTACTGATCCTGACCTCCAAAAATATCAAGACGGTTTGATGTGCTAACTTTATCCAGAACATAGTCACATGGCTTCTATGTTAATCTACACGTGTGTGCACACCCCCGTGCATTATGCAAACTATCAAATGACATCGGTATAAATGACACAGTAGTAAAATTATGTTAGAGAAGGACATCTTTAGCTTGATGTTCTGTTTTATTACCTCGTACATAGGTACATAGCGTCTTAAAGTAATTGCCAATCCCCTTTGTTTATCCATGCCTGTCCAGACAAATCGAACAACCGGATCATCAATAAAACAAAATAGTCTCTTTGCGGCTTTCTTCACGTCTCATAAAAAGGGAAATGGGCTCACGGTAGCTAATTGGGTTAGGAATTGATGAACAGAGACATCCCATTATCCCAGCACAGAGGTGTGACCCTTGACATGGTGTCCACATTAGATGACATTAGTAGAACATCATGAGTATGCCCATGTTTGTAATTATCACGAGAGCAAACGTGAACTTATCAGAACACCAATGACCTTTAGGAGATGTGTATGTATGATGGTGGTGGTGGTGGTGGTTGCGGTGTGTGTGGGGTGGTGCTTCAACGTTTATATAAGAACTAAGCTATCTAAAGAAGCCTCAAAAATACATCCTAACTACACTTATCTTAAAATCACAGTATCCACACAATAGAAAAACCATTTCCCCTAATTCCCAAAAAAGTCAAATGCAGCAAATTTACAATCCTAATTTTTTACTTGCAATTAGCCTCCAGGAAAGATGCTATACACAATAAACGTATCATAACTATCCAATTATGTGTTAAGATAATGTGGCCCTACGTGCAAAAAAAGGGCATGTCCCAGGATGCCAAGTACAGATTAATTCCTGAGTCCTTATGAAATCCCCCAGCATCATATCATGGTCAGCAAACCATCATTTATAGGCAGACGTTAGAAAGATCATAAACCACAGGGTCAGGCAGGTCAACGTCAACTCGTCACCTCCAGAAGTACTGGTGACGCCGTGCAGGTTCCCCGGCTGCCCTGCCCTTGCCCCCGTCACGTTTAGGGGCTACCGCGAGGCATCAGCTTATCATCTATGCTAGCTGATGATATTTATAGTGGGTACGGGTAGGCCCCGGCCGAGTACCTATGTAAAACAACTTTACGCCTTGAGGACTGTGACAATGGGTGGTTGGGTAAGGGAGTGATGCCCCAACTGAGGCGGCGACCGTTGGGCAACCATTGAGAAACCCAAGTAGTTAAAATAAATCCCATCGATGAAGAAGATTATTTTGTCAGTATTGTGAGCTCTGTTGTCTTTCAAGTCAGACTTTTAAATCAATAATCATATTCAATTTATAAAGGCATAGTTCATCCATCCTATGGAAAGGTGGTCCAAGAGGCTAGGTGGATAGATAAAAAAATTATAATTATTGCAATGAACTGAGAAGTAAGAAACATAAGACAAAATATGAAATATGGTTTGCGTCAAAATTTGAACTTCTACTGTTAATTTTTCTTATGCTGGATAGTGATGACGATTGGTATGAAATAGTAACATATGGTTTATAGAAAGATAATACAGTAAAAACTTCACAGAAACGTTGAGAGCTTGTTGTTGTTTCGTAATTCACAGGACAAAAAGCTCTATTTTTTCCAAATCCATCCTTGATTTAATAATCGAATATCTCTACATTATTCTTCTCTGGTGCGACAGTCTATTTTGACTCCATGTTGAATTGAATGAGGTAAAACTATCACCTATATCGACTTTCTCCCAGAAAGCCTATTAAATCGCGGTCCCGAGGAACCGTTTCACTCCTGACAGATATAAACTTCCCGCTTGCTCTCACACGTTCCCAAACCGACCGTGAGCCAGCGGCCTTAGATGAATATGTCGCCTGTAATCCTGGGAACATGCATGGTCACGTACCCAGGGTAATGAAGTTGTGCCGCCGATCCAATATGGAGGCAGCCTCGCTAAACGCATCACGGCGTAAGAAATTGAGCGCGGGGCCAAGCAATATGAAACAGCAGTAATAATGTAAGGAAACGGGGTAGTACCTGATGGAACCATGGCGCGAACACATATCATTCACACACAGATAGCATATCAAAGAAAGACAGCATATGATTTTAAATTTTATGGTAAACATTCTATTTTAGACATAAATGTGTTCTTCTGTCAATATGATAAGTTGGTGGTTAGTATCTGATGTAGAGAACTATTTCTCACAAAAAATTCTGTTTAAACGGTGACTTTTGTTGCAAGAAAGAAAAAAATTACTTTCTGGAAATATTGTTACCCACTTTTAAACGAAGCGTCGCTGTATGTACCAGTGTGTGTTCAAGCTGTCCGTGTTTTATTTTTACATTCGCTTGACTGCAAATGTAACCACTCGTTAGTAAAGCTGCTCTGACATTTGTCCACAGTAAACAAGTAAATAGCACACGGGCGCAAGGCATGGAGTGTTTTCCAAGGGAAGGGCTGCTCAAACTGGATGTAACACTTCGCTGCACGTGGCTGCCGTCATAGGTTAGAGTAAATGCCAAGATACCGAGTGCGCACATGCGTAACAAGTACGTAATTCTGAAGGAACACCGGACCACACCGCACCGCTGGGCGCGGTCACGTCATTTATACGACCGTCATACAATCACAAGCTTAGGGCATTCTATGGATAGTCGTGCATATGTAGTACAGCATTCAGCTGTCTTGTAACAGAAGCTTTGTCTTAGATCCTTGTTGCCGGTTGGTTTTGTCACATTCTGGCCAAATATTCTACGATATGAAAGTCGTACGACGGCCCACTACGAATGTGACCGCGCTGTATGTAAACGATGGAAACTCGACAATTAAAAGAAATTAAATGATCAAGCAGAAAAATACAATGCAGGTTTTACTGAGCAACCTGTGTTGTACATATACTACTAGTGTTTACGCATTTTGTCTACTTTCAACAGCATTGCAAACAACGCATAAATAAATCAGGACAACGTTTGGGAATCTAACAGCTGATCACTGACAAAACGTTCGCAAACCGTCTGGCATAGAAAGTGCTATAAAAGGTTTTTCGGGAGGGGGTTGGCGTTATAAAAATGTCAAATTTGAACTGGCTTCTTGTTAATTAAAGCAACTTCTGAGCCAAGTTTACCACAATTAAAGCTAAAGAAAGACTTTGATCATGTAACTGACGTTTCGGAAACTTGACCGTGTTTTCAGGAAATGGAGGAGAATACACAATGGATCGCACGTAGTTCTATATGCAAACAATCGAGAAAGAAATTATTGCTGTACAAAAATTTGATGAATTCAAGGGAAATAAGACTTAAAATCAATAGATTAGTTGTATTAGTGATGGAACAAAGCAACTCTTAGATATATGTACACATTGAGTTATACTTTAAGATTCTATCTGATTAGGTAGCACTGGACACAGAACCTGACAAAGAAGATTAAAATCATGAGTGTTGTTGTTGAACCTAATCAGTGAGGGTTAGGGCTAAGGATATATTCTGGCATAGGCCATATGCAGTAGTTTACTAGTCAAACGTTATTGCATATCTAGTACCCCCAGAGTCTTCACAAGATAAAGGGAAATACAAGACAACGTATACAAGATATCTTATACAAGATGCCGTATACAAGGTACCGTATACAATATTCATTAGTCACGCTACTAAAAGACTAAAAGCTTGTTGTATCACGTACAAAATAAGCAGTATCTAAAATATAGATAAGAGTACCATTAGGCTACAAAAACAGAACACCAAACCTTTTTCTTCCTTAGTCTGTTGATAGATTGTCCTGACGTTAAGAAGAGCGTCAATGTGTTATGGAGAATCACGTTCTTATAAAGGTTGTCCGCTGGACGTCACCGTTGAACCTTTAGATAAAAGTTAAGATCTAGCTACTGGTAGGTGCAGTAATATCAAACAGTCGTCCTCCAGGAAATTTGAAATCGTTCGCAGTTCGAAACTTCCCAACCGTAAGAAGGGACGCTCTGTGAACAAGTGTTCGCTTCAACATGCATGGTCTGGGTTTCTATAAAATTGGGCGTGACTTAAACGGAACCGGAACGGGAAATGTGCAAACGATTTTCTTTGTTGCAAACCTACCAAACCGTTTAAAGTCAATACTTTACGTACGTCCCTCTAAAAGTAAAACAATTGAGTCTAGCCCCTGTAGTAAGTGTCTATATGTGTCACATTCTGTCATAAGTAACCATATTTATGGTAGCCGTCTTTGTCGGTAACATATTTGCTAATAGAATATTCTAGACGGACCAAGACGATTGTACATATTTGGTGTAAGTATTTAATCAGCTGCGTTTTCTTACCACGAACAGCAAAAGAACTTCCGAATACGCACGTAAAACCATTTGTGAATGTCTAAAGATTTTGCCTGGGCATGAGACGAAGAGAGTCATTTTTGTAACCACACCCTAATAATAATGATAATCAGCTTGGAGCTAGATAAATACTTTATATGTAAAGCAAAATAAAACCTTTCGGCATTTCGGCTTAACCTACTAAAGATATGTGGTCTAATTTTGTTCACTATTAGCCCCCTGATAGATTTTCCTTTTTGGTTAGAATGAACAAAACTGTAAAAGAAAAGATAGACAATTTGTGAGAAATGAAGGATAGAAAGAATATTGACCTATTGACGTCAAATGGTGACGAAGCCTTTGTCAATATACACTGTGTTACGTCAAGTGTAGACTACATAAAAAGACAGTAGGATAGCAAGCTGCTTAAAATAGTGCCCCTTTTGTATAAAATATTGATGGCCGAAGTAGAAAGATAAAGGCCCAGGTATTGGGATAGTTGTTTTATCTTAATGTGTACCAGCTAGAAAAGGAAGTCTTGTTGGAATTAGATACACGTTGTGACGTCAAACCCGCCTCACCTATAAAAAGATTAAAACTTTGTGTAAGAACTGTGACGCACTTCCGTTTAAGTTATAACTATCTGGTTAAAACTTCTATATGCCATAACTTACCCTCAATGATAAGCGACCAGCAGGGCGATTTGTGCATTTCATGACTAAAAATGTTCAAACTGAAAAAACTTCTTGGAAATTTACTCAGTAAAATACCAAAACCTTCAGATGTGCTTTGCATCAGATCACAGTGAAGATTTATTCATGTCAATATACATTCAAAACAATTTTTGATACAGCCACTTTCATAACGAATAGCGTTATCAGGACGTAGTCAATATCTAGATACACTCTCAATCAACCAAGAACAACTTTTGGTGTAAGCAGTCAACGTTGAAAAGGACTGCAATGACTTTCGAAGTGACATCTAGGTGCGATTGAAATATTAATGAACAATATTCAACAATGAAATGAAATTATTGACTGGCCCTGTTTTTTTTTCTAATGCATCTGTGATCTAGGACCACACTCAATATGCTTTATACGTTACCTTCAAACATGTGTTTCCTGTAGTAAGATAATCATGCAAGTTGCGTCAAAGGTATATATGACCAAATGTCTGAAGCGTGTGTCAGCTTTGATTCATAACTTTCATTCTGTTGTAAGACTTTAAAGACAACTGTTTTGCAAAAAAGAAGCAGTACAGGATATCTATAGAAGACTGCTTCTTTTAGTTGTATTACCACCTAATTCTAACCTAATTCTTCCTGATAATCTGCCTCGCCTCAATACTATTTTTCCTTGAAGAAAATTCCTAAAACCAGGACGCCCTCCTGTACCATAAGGTACTTTAATGCACAGTTCTCTGGGTCTATAAGTATTGAATACAAAATGTGTTCTAGTTTCACACGTGTTGTCATTATCATTTAGCAATTAACACCGCATGCAGTCTATTCTGTGTGTTCAACTCTCTGTTAACTCATTGTGAGAATAGAGTTACGGTATTGAATTGCACTAAAGGACAACAACATAATGGTGAGAAATTGCCACTTGAGAACATTAGAAGCAGTGGAAATGATTCCAGGGCATCGTCTTTGGAGTAAGTTGCCCGTGAAAGATTCCATTCACTGCGTTTTCTCAATTTTCTCTGCGGCCCTTCTTTCTAGGTCAGTTTGCAAATGGAATTTCTCATGTCATAACTGTGGAATCTTCAATCTTGCGTATCCTTAGCTTGAATTGACTTTTAGCACTTTCCTTTATATCAATCCTCACTCCTTTGTTTACTGGTGCGGTTGCGGTGCGTTTGTTGGCAGCAAGCAAAACGCAAACAACGTTAATCTATTTGAGTTCGATCTTTTTGTTGGTATAGGACGATACGATTACCTACTACACTGATGTATCAGTTCTTTTTTCACAGCACGAAGTATTTCCTATTGCACAATGCCAAATGTAGAGGATTAATTCGTGAAAAGTTCTCCAAAATTTCCGCATAGAAACGTGTGATTCGACATCCAATGAACATCCATTGCCACGTGACTAAGCAATAAATAGGTTAATATTGTAGTGTAAATGTAATTGATTATTTTTTTCTGAATGGTTTATTAACATAAACAGTTTCTAGGACCATCATGGACCATATTAGAAAATGCCAAATCCTCGTTTTAAGTTATTTTATAGACCACGAACCAAAAAAGGTTTCCAATACAAGCAAACATTTAACTTAATAGCACCAATACATACAGCATATTCTCCACAAGTAAACAAGAGCACGTACTCCCTGCTATGTGCAAAGCCCGTACACCGTTAGCAAAAGTTCATCTCAAACGCATCAGCGACAAAACTCGTAAAAATCGTGAAAAATGACAAACGCCGCTGCCCGAAGCTAACACACCCGGTACCACTATACTTCATTTTTATAAAAGGTACAGTAACATACGACACCTAATACTTCCACGTACACCGATAACTTTTCGCCACAAGTGTATGACAAGGACAGATTGAAGATGATAGGAAAACTGACAATGATAAAGAGGATGTGCTCAGCCGCTGCAGAAGATGATTGTGGCCGCATATCGACATCTTCGCTCTGCGTTTTGACTCAAGTTAGAAGTGTCAAAACACATTGATCCTAGAGTGTCCCCTGGTTCTCATATCTTTATATGTAATCAAGGAAACCATTTATTCTTACTTCTAGCATATCTATATGTTTTTATGAAAGATAACGAAGCAACGGTAAGAATACGGAGGGGGAGCTGGATAAATGATGCTGATGTATTGTATATAGTGGAATAGATAGTGGAATATCTCGGAAATCCTTCTGTCATACATGATTGATGGGAAACCAAAGAACCACATATGGTTTTCTTGAAGAAGTCAGTGGCAATGAATCATAGCACAGGTAGGTACATACATTTTCTTGAACATATCTCAAACCGCGATAAGATTTAAGTATATCTGACCGAATGTAGCTTAATACTTGAAAGTCCTCAACATGAACATGGTTTCTAGTTTCTAGTAGCGTAAGGTAAGCATTGGCTGGAAGACTCCAGAATTGTCGGAGCTATCTCTGTCATTGTCGTACAGACGTAGTTTAGACAGAAACTTAATAAATCACGCTTCTAGCTACATAGCAACCCACCCAATGGGCAGGACTTTAACCTGATGCGGGGATGGGCTCAAATAGAGCTTTGGACGTACAGTGGGAGTTCGTACAACACAGACTATAAATTACTGGCGGCGACATCCAATCTTAAAAAACACTAATAGATGCATCCGTGACTAACGATGAACTTTGCACTGGTTTGAAGCACATTCAAGACATTTCAAACGAGCTTTCATACCAAGTACCTAAAGCATAAAATATATGTTATAAATTAACACTCAATTGACAAGGCAGCCCACGAATATAAATGTGTTGATGTACCATTATCAAGCTGTTCTCAACAATATAACACCCAAAAGTACTCCCAGACTGCGAGGTAATACAGAACTTTTACGATTGGTAGAAAACAGACGTATAAACTCACATCCCGAGTTGTAGTATCCTATAAAATCCATGCCATTACGTGGGAATCCGAAGGAAACTAGATTATTGCTGCACGGCTCCAGTGAACATGATATTGACCTTATCCTTGCACTTGCCTCCTAAAGGTGGCAGTTCCTTGATGCAAGGATGAAGCAAAGTCACGAAGCGTCATATATCATCGTAAACAGATTGATCCTGGGTGTAGTTAAACCTTAGCTGAAGACTAAATGCTCGCCTTTTTACAGCATAGTGAAACGCACTGTTGGAGCGGTTGTGGTCATTCCAGGGAAAGAGTTGGACAGCTAGATGAATTCTGACGCTCGGAAAGCTCGTTGATATTGGGGAGTGGTCTAGGTGTCTTTAACATGTCTTTAACATGATGCACAAGGTAGTTTGCATATATTTAAAAGTCATATCTGAAATTTAAAAACGACATATCCATTTAAACCTTTTCATTTAATTGACTCACATGAGTCCACCCATAGGTGTATTCAGTAAGTCCACTGTTTTATCGACATTCAATGGCAGCGGAAACTTTTTTAATACATTGGGGATCACTCGTGACGTATTTGATTGATGTATGTCGTCCTTATTTGAAAACAAATCATATTCCATGAAAATAAAATAGATACTTCTAGATATGGCATTGATATGGCGGTATACTGTCTGATGTACATGGGGTAAAACATTTCAGATATTGAGAATAATTTTATTTGATTTTAACTCATCTTTATTTGGCACAGAACAACATGAAAAACGACATATTCAAACACTAGGACAAGTTGAAGGGTTAAAACACCTGGGTCGGCCCCTAGACCAGATCAACAGAAATCCGTGGGGCGCAAGGTGAAAAGAAAAACAAAGTGCTGTGCATCAGCCTTGAGGAACACTGTAGCACTTTTAAGATGCAAGGAAGATGGACAGAGCTACTTGAAGCCGAAATAACTGACTTAAGATGGAAATGCTCCCTGTACAATGACCCGCGAGGTGTCTTTGAGTTCGCGGTGAACGGGGTGACGAACTGGCTCCCAACACGGGACAACTTAGTCCGCTGGGGAAAGCTCCTTATACTAAGTTACCTCTGTGTCAAGGCCAGCAGTCACTCCGTCATGTCCTGAATGCCTGTTCACTGGCACTGACGGCCAGATACACTTGGCGCCACAATAGTGTACTAAAGTATCTGGTAACCACCCTGCAGCGTTGGCATTCCACACTGGAGACGCTGGTTAAAATAAGATGTGACCCGAGTCCTGAAGTACTTCAGGGCGGGACACACATGGCACTTACATAGTCGCTTTAGTGCTACGGTGGTTACTATAGAGGTGGGTAGCAGGGAGTGGGCAACAGTGACGATGTTAGAAAGGTCATACCACTGTGCCCTGTACGTTAGAAAGGAAAGTGAGGTGAGAAAGTTAAGGCGCAGACTAGGACACTGTGGGTGCTCTTTACACATCTTACGGGGTATATGTACATGTATATTGCGCAAGGAACACGACTGTGTGGGCTGTTTTCCAGCCGATAACTTACAAATATATTAAAGTGCAATAGTAATAAGCTACAGAGGCAACGTGAAACGTTGATGGGCAGATGTAGACAGGTAGAAATTTTAAGTCTATAAACCCTAAAAGAACATTGTCAGTACAATATGTAACGCTTTCTGATCTCACATAAAGATATTTTCTGTAGCTTTGATCTCGCCTATCATGGCGTTCTGTTGTGAGATTCTCGCTCAAGTGGATGATCCAATCTAACATTGGCGCGCATCAGGTCTGATAGAACAGTGTCAGCCTAATGCAAACCAATCAATGATAGCAATGGAATCATCTAAAAGCTAGTTTGCTGCAGGAGAGAAGCAATTGCCTGAGAGTAAAAGGAAGTGCAAAGTACGTAGATACATAACGGTCGACCGAGTTACCTTAATCGAACAGAGAGGCTCCAGGGCCACCTGACCTGGTTTTTCTGTACAATGATTCCGTTGGTCTACATCAAGTCGTAATTGGAATGTTTCAGTTTGATTGAAGTAAACATTACGTTCACGTTCCATCAGGCAGCACTGGATAAAAACATTGTCACAAGAACCACGATGGTCTTTTGTTTTACAAGAAAAGCTACTAGTATACCCAGATTTCATACATGCTATTTTCACATCTAGTTTTGAAAAGATGACAATGTTAATACAGCGCTGTATATAATTACCAATAGGAAATTAGACTGTGACACATTGGGAAGGTGTTTGAATAATCTATCCAACATATGCGATGTATTAAAAGCCGCAATAAACATGTTGCCATGCAATCAACGTTGAGCTGCCCAAGTGACTTTATATATATTTGAAATAATTATAAAACTACGTGGATGTGTGTGATTTTCACATCTTTAGTCCTTAACATATAATGCTTGACCTTTTTGAACATTTTCAGAACAATTTTTCTTCTAAGTTTCTGTCTATGTAAGATCGATACCTTGCCCTTTTCTAACTTATGTAGCGGCCTTTGACACAAGAACATTGATGCCTTTGTAACCGGGGGAAGTAATATGCCAACCCGTTATCTTTTAATGGTTATCGTACTAGCCTAAAGGCTGAGATTCTTCAAAGCCCGCACATTGTGCCTTCAACTCATCCATTACTGGGTTGCTGATGTCACTGAACCTGACCGTGGTATCAGGTTACATATTGACAATTCTTTGTTAGATAATCTCGTGTCGGTACTTATGAATTTTCGCATGGATTTCATATAAAATCTTTCATTTTTGCCATTTTAAAGGACACTATATTATATACAGATATATATGTTTTGTACATGTACTATGGCGTCGTTACTGTAGCGCTCCTTGCGATGTAGAGATGTTAATGCAGGTCATAGACCCTCACTGACCTAGGTAGATTATTCAATGAGGAGATCGGGATGTAGTTCTGGCCGGCAATCTGTTTTTTATTTCATTAACAATCTAAAAATATTCCTAAGTACACTATGTATATGTTTTATAGGAACTTTGCATCTGTACTCCAGAAAAGTATTCAATTAGAAAAGCGACGGGGTGGTAATGTATAAACTTAAAACTAGCAAGAAACCGTGCAGAATTTGGACATCTTAGATGGAAGGTCCAAGCTATCTTTACCTCTTTACCTAGGTTGAACTAGTCTTAGTACCAGAGCAGAAACATGGGCTATTACTATACTGCATTACTTCTCCAAAATTGACTAGATCGAACTCGTGAAGGACACAGAGTATTAAGTGGACAGAACACGCAATCCTACTGTCAATCTATGGGAATCTTTCACTGCTATCACAAAACCCCACTAACAGACGAGCTAGATTTGTAGGCCATTGACGTCAAGGAGCAATGAAGTAATCTCAATATGTTCTCCTTTAGAGGCCATGGGGCGGAAGGTTTACGTCAGAAACCTTACTTACTTTTACGGACACTTTGACTTGTGACAATAGATTGAGATTGAGGCCTACGACAGAGATATGCAAAACCGTCAGTGTAGTTGTATTCGCTAATTCCCAATGCAATAGTGGTTTACTGAACTGATGCATAAAAAACTGACCTAGGAAAGTTTATCATATCTACACTACACAAAATTCACCCACTTTCTATTGTTTCCCTTTAGGATCTGCATAAGCTACATAAGTCCTTATTCGCAAAATTCCTTATGAACACATGATTAAAAACGTTTATCGTCGTAATATGACCTACGATTATAGTCTGAAAAACAGGTGACTTATAAGTTAATTTTGACTAAGAAAGTCGCAGTTTATACCAAACTGAACCGGAAATACCACCTCATGTTCGATCTGATCAAGTATACTACACGGAGACATGGCTATTTCCTCTGGACTCCTGATAAAACCCATGCGTCTGGCAGGAAAATGTCATCATATACCATCAGTAATTGCCACGTTTGATCGACATTTCCGCGGTACATTTGGGGGAAACACATTTACACCGTGGTTGATGTTTATCTGTACGTTAAGTATGGCTGGACAGAATATTGGATTTTCCAGTCTTCGATTTACATTGTAACAACTTCTTTCCTTTCTTATCGCATTTATTAATATGTATCATTTGTCTTGTGCTACCTAGAAGTTAGTTCTTATGGCAAGTAATCTTTATGACACTGAAGACATACGCTATCAATCTTAAGGGAATTTAGATATCTTCCACCGCTATAATATGCTTTGATAGATAACGCAGTGGTAAAGTTCGATCCTGTAGCTCTTCGTGAAGATTGGGGTCACGATTTCCAATAGTCTCCACACGTATAAGCAAAACTGCTGGTATACTAAACCTAAATCTACCGCAGCGCTACGGTTTATCTAATTTGATATTGAGTTTGTCAAGGATATAGGTATGTTTTCGTAGTTGTAGAGAACTGTCTCATTAAAAAGAGTTAATATTCTTAAATTGGGCAGATATAGTCTATAGGAGACTTGTACCTAAGTCGGCCTGAAATACTCGGGCGGTTCTTCTGTTGTCTGGTTGTTTGCTTGCACTGTTGGAAGAAGTTTGTATCTATTTATATTGATGAATTGAAATATCATTAGCTGTTTTGACATGAGTATGTCTGGAGCTCGCATCTACTTTATTGCAATTGATGAAATTTTAGGTTTTGAATCTTAACATTTATTGCAAAAATAAGCAATATAAATGTAAAAGCACATATCATTTTCTATGATATGCACAAATGAATCACATATGTTCACCATAATAGATCGAATTTTTTTTATGGTTCCATACCGTAATTGACAAAGACTACATGTAACTGTTGGGAAAGATCCTTCAATCCATTTCGGAAAAAAAACTTTAAACCGAGTGATAAGTTGAACTTCCAGGGTTTATATCGACAATATTTAGGAAACAGATTTGAGATTATTTAGATATGTCACTGATATGGCTTACACAATAATATGATTTACATTTAGAACTAAGCTATGAAAGTTGCTGATTGTGATGGATTATTGACAGAACAATGATTTAAACAATAGATAAAATGTATTTAAGAGGAAAAAGTTTTCTATGGAGATATAGCACTGACCCCCATCATACGTTTATACCAAACAGATAAATGGGGAATGACGCAAATGGCCCGTAGCTGTTATTCCCCCGCCTTCTTCCGCTACAATTCCACACCCGATCGAACTCCCGAGCAAAAAGGGCACACACACTTGCGAGGGCGTTTTTTTCCAATATCGCAGAGTCGACACCAGGGAATGTGATTGATAATTTTTCATTTCCCCAAATACTCTGGCATGAAATGGACGACATGCTACTCACGTGTGCATGACCGACCTGTACACACGCGCAATTAAGCAGGGAGGAAGAGACATATTAAACCGTCATGGTCCTGCTCCTGGTAGGAGATCGGCCTGGTGCTCCGGTGGCAGGACGGGGAAAATGAAAAGAGATCTGAAATAGATTATTAAAGTCGGCGTAAAGTACCGCTTAGCGAAAATTGGAAGTGTGCCATGTTACGATGACGCCATGACATCTAAATTTACGTTAAACGTTCTGTATGGCAAATTTACGTAATTATAGCTTAAAGCCTTCTCAAAATAAACATGTATGTTCATCATGTCCCATAGGGCATTCTCAATTATCAACTCAGCTTATGAAAGAGAAATATTTAGGCTATCAAAAATTAAATAACAATATATGGTACAGCAACGTGACATAGGCGTTGTTTGGGACGCAGTACCTTTTATGAATTCATGCTGTTGATGCATATGATAAAACAGTATTTCCTTGTCTACTGTACGTACATCACGGTAACAGTTTTGAAAACTACGAGGAAAGTAATCATGCACGATTAATGGCATCAAAGTAAATCCTTTCTTTCTAATTGTAGTTGAACGAACGTGTTTATTTAAATCCTTTGCGTCAAGACCGTTTACTTCCATTTACATTGATATTTACGTCTCGTGACTCGAATCAATGAGGCGTGGGGGAAAACGTTGAAGTGAACGTGATGAGGACGCCTTTCGTAATCTGCCAAAAAGGAAACGATACTGTTTGACATTTCAATTTATTTTGGGGTTTTGTGACTCTAAAAACATAATTATAGATAACAATTAGCTACTGATGGGAATACAAATAAGCAAATGGGCAAGAGCAGTTCAAGGTGGTTCAATTAAGAAGCTTTTAGAGTTTGAGTACCGGTATACTATATGCATTCCATATGTCTTTATTGCAACTTACATCGATTCCTATCTAACAGTGAGGGGCGAAATTGCTTTATCTAACGTCTATTCCAGGTATGTTACATTTTTGTAAGTTAGCATGTTTTTTCTCTATTATTCTTATTTGAATATTTTACTTTATTTAGAACAAGGCCAGTTTTCAGTTAAAGATATAAAAAGATGAACGCAGAAATATTGTTGATTTCTGTAATATAATGTCCTTTCTTAAACTTAAGATAATGTCATCATCTCTCATCAGCAATCTACAACCTGCCAGATTGTCAGATATGTTGTGGTATCCCTTCGACAGCCACGCTTTAGTTAACATCTTCCGTCTACCGTAACCTAATCCAGTTGCAAAAGAACGCTCTTAATCGTAATACGATCTAAAGACGAATAATCTCTCTCGCAGAAGAGGGGTTGTCCTTCCTAAAGTAAGACATATCAATTATAATGACCGATCGGTAGAAGGAAGATTAGACCATAGCTCAGAGAGCGGAGAAGATTAGATTTTGCCTGCTGCCAGAAAAATCAATGATCCAAACATCTTTCCACCAACAATATCGGATGACCCTTGGCACCTGCTGGACGGACAGGTAAATCCGTAAGCTCCAGTTGATCCGGTTTTAATTTTGTCTGCAGGCGTAGAACATTACTGTGGAGTGTATTGAAAACGGAGGAAATCTGTCAGTGACTAACCCATATCTTCTTATGTCTCAACTGTAGAAATGACGTATGATGGCGTCTTCTGGGTCTTTCGTTGCATCTATCATTGGCACAAGGTGTAGATCTTTGACCAAAAAAGCATAGCGTATAACGTCTCTCATTGCTCATCACCGTTAAAGTCAAAACTGCATAGACAAAGCCGTGCATATGGTGTTTTTAATTTCTCCACGTTTATACTTGTCTTTTTTTATGAATCTTTGGTGTGAAACATTACCATCTTTTGAAAATTCCATACATGGCCGGGAGATTTGGCTTGAAGCTATTATATAAGATGGCAATATGAGGACGGAATGTTGTTTTTGCGGTAGCAATTCCAAAGTGTTTTGAAGGATCTGGAAAGTTTTTTTTCCTAAGATATATTTCTATTGCTTGGTTCCAGACTTAACAGTGTTGGGCCGTTTAATTTTGACATGGCAAAGCTTTCAAATATTTAAATTAAGTATTAGGAAGGACTACCAAGCTACTTAGACCTGTGTATCAAGTGTATTCGCATCCATTCTTGCAAAAGACATATGTAGCAAATTATGGCAAATAGCTGCAATAATGTTTATAGCTTGCAGAAGTAGAAACTGTAAATCATTCAGTGCAATATAGGTACGGTTTGATACCGTTAGGAAATTACACGTAATGCTAATACTGTGCTTGATTCTACATCATACTCAACGTCATTGGAAACATAAACGTTACAAAGAGATGCGACATACAAAATAAAATCTATAATGATGTCTCCAATTTGCAGAGTGTTCACTGCATAAGTAAGTCATCTTTGCAATTTTTCAGACAATCTAATATCCTCGTAGGTACTTTTTGGAGGATGCTATTGATGTATTGACTTGTTGGTGCTACTTGTCAAGCATTTGATGAATGATTGGCCGCAATGCAATATTAACGTGGTTTAATTTATCAGCTTTGAGGGATCACTTTTGACACTTGCGTATCTGCCCACGCTGCGACGGCAATAAGTCAACATGGTAGACAATCAAATAAACTGACAGAATCACTGGAGACCGACTAATTGTAATACGAAAAATAGATATACATGTTTTCATTTATTTCAACAATACAGTTTTCCTGCTCGTTTGTCTGCGTAACGTTCAAGACCTTTTATATCGTTTTAAATATGAATGATTTATACATGTAACAATCATTGTTTAGAAGGATTTTTGGAAGACATAATAACTTGATTAACCACATAAAAGCGGTTTCAACAAACCGCATGTAAACAGGGTTTCATTGATTCTAATCACTCATGCTTTACATGTAGCTATTTCAAATGCTAGCAAATTTGATTTTGCTCGTTAAGAAAATAGAATATTATAGAGAAGCATGTAAGCCTTGTAAAAGTTGCACATATCTCTGGTGTCTATCCGTATCTTAATTTAAAGCTTAACCGCATTACAAATCTATTAAACAGTCGTTTCACGCAAAATGCAAACCAGCCGAGCATGCAATCGGATCTAAAGAACTTGTTTTTGCTATTTCTTAATCGTAGTCGGAGGAAACAGTAATTAATTAATTTTAGCAATTATCTGTAGCCGAATTATAAAAAAACAGAGCTCATATATGTCATCATAGTGCTTAAAACTTATGCATCTATTTTGTTTTTACGGATTTGTACACGGCGTTTAAGTAGATGGTGTAAAACCGTTACCAACCTGCCGTGATTCCCTGTCTCCACACTGACGTCGGTCACTTCGTCGGAGTGCGGCTGAACAGTAGCAAACGATCCAGAATTTCTAGCAGGGAAAAGTAGTCAGAAGATGAGATGGTATAGCAATCCCGATTCACCCTTCTTCACGGATTGCAGCACCAATAACCTCTGTAACAGTCTCCCTCCTCCTCCTCTAACCGTTAGCCAATCAGAAGGCGTGACTTTGTTGCATTTTGGATTCTATCAACGTTATTCTTGGAGGAGGGGGTGCCGGCTTTGGTTACTGATTTGGCATGGGTTCAGAAGACAATGGGAATGTTAGATCAGTTTACTACTAAAGTAATTTTTCTACATTTTTACTGATTGCAATGCATATAGACTACAGTATCCTTGGTAAGACATACAGGTGTCCACACGTCCCAGTTTTATTAGGTCAACCAAATATCTTTTATTGCAAAAAAAGTTACGCCTTTTTCATTTCAAGACCAATCTATGACCAAATTCGGTATTGGTTTTGTGGGTGATGCAGTACTTTCCTGATTCAGAAAACTAGATTTAAGACGTGTATTTTGATTAATTTCTTTTCTATTCTATTCTATTCTATTCTATTCATTGTAAATTAGAAGATGCATGAGGAGATTGCTAGTAAATACTTCCTTACCATGAAATTTAAACTATTAGTGTATGCCGTGTTTTCAAATTTAAATTTTTAAGCCCCAATACGCTAATTATGAATAGCTTTGGGAAATGCATGACAGAGTCATGAAAACCTTTGATGTCCCAATAGTTTTGTTTTGCAATTAGTGTGTGGTCCTTTGAGCCTTCTAAACTCTTACTACGGTTGGTTAGTGACCTGACCCAATCCGCCTTTCCCATGCATCAACCTAATTTATCTTTAAGCCACTCGGGAATTAGGACAAAAACGTAATCTCTTCAAAAACACATTTTGCCCTGTCCTGCAAAAGAACATTAGAATGCGTCGCCTTAAGTAAAAATGTATGCAAAGCTAGAACCATTACAGAAGCGAAGACAAAAACCTAAGAGATAACATGTAATGGAAAAGATATAATATTCCGATGGTAGCTGGAAAGTATGTGTAGTCTGGTTGCTGTAGATTCTATACCTGTCCCGTGAGGAAAGTTAGCTGTGAGGAATGGAATTGAGGTTTCCGACAGTAATTGAATTGTTTATTCCGCAGCTTTCTGGGGTCATGAGGGCGGCGCGTTAGGCCTTATAGGCTCTTAATATTGATGATCCGGGATGCGGTAGGTCTCCACTAAATGTTCCCCCAAGTTATTGCAACATCAGAAGACATAAATTAACGTCAAAGAACACAGCTCTACGCTGCAAGGTTTATGTTTAAGTGCTAAATAGTGCTAGGACCAGGGAATTCTGTTCAGGCAGAACACAGAAATACCTTCTGGTCCTATCTGTACTGCAGATATATCGTTGGTACAATTCTTTTGGGGGGATGGATTAAAGTACTGGCTAGATGTACTTTTGCTTGCTGTACCGAACGACCCAGTGGCCATTCATTACATATTGCGGCCTGTCAGTATTACACCTGGGATTTGTCAGATTATGTAATTATGACAGTGGTACAGTCATTAATTCTTTTTTGTGTTCCATAGCAACGATGATTATGATGATTCTGGAATTCTGGTGATACCATAGGGACCTGGACGGATGTTTTTTTTAGATATTGTTTTCATGTTAAATATAAAACTGTCCATCGCTTCTATGCCAACTGTTCTTGATCTTGCAGAAGGCCCATTGCAGGCCTAGGGTTTTGGTGTTTTGCTCGCAATTATCTTCAATGGCCTTTCTAAGCCAGCCTAGAGTATCCTGTGGATGGTACCTTTTGGCCATGTATTTTTTCTCCTACCGTGACCTCTATCGTGGACAAGTCAAGAAACGAGCTTAAGCTATGGATTTCAATATCTGCCCTTGGCTCTACCTGTGCTTGTAGTACATGATTACTTGCTCTAGGAGGGATGGATGTTGCCTTGCGTTAGCGCATTATAGCAGATGGGGACAGCTTGTTATGGCTTGAGCCTGTTAGGTTTTTTTCGTCACTGTCATCTGTCCAACAGATAGTGCGTCCATGGTTGTATCTCCATTGTAATAAAACAAGACTTGGAAGATACATCTTAAAACAACATATTGCGTATTTGTATAAACGTATACTCTCAAATCTCACTGAATCCTGTAAAACCTCGCCTACCCTTGTGAAGTCTTACATAATCTTGTAAATTGTGTGATACGTTGAGAACTGGACCTGTATCTTTCACCAAAAAATACCTGCAGGCTATGTAGTTGTCACAAGAAGGATCACGATAACGGGAAGAGAACACACCAATTCAAGGCCAAGACTAAGCTACGGCTGTATTCATAAGCATACTGAAACATGTAGGGTATGTCAGCTGTCGCAAGGGGGATCTCGTACATGGGCATTATAGACTGCACTTCAACACAAACACTGTACTTAAAACCCCAAACACTGTAACATTAGTATTTTTTTCAACTCTATCCTTGTGATGATGTACATTTGTCTATAATGTTATATTGTCTGTGCGGTTTGTTTTTATGTCTGTTGACACCATAACCCGAGAAGCTGTGGATAAATCTGTCTAATTGTTGGTATGTGGGTACATGGAGGTGTAAAATGAAGGGCAGGATTGATTATACACCCTCTTATGTCTTTCTATGGTACTGCAGCAGATGTTTATTGTATCTCGTATCTGAAGACGCTGCCGGCAATAATAATTCTACTTATCGACAGACCGCAATGTATTACTTAATCGTACTTTTTTCCTCTTTTGTTTTTGTGATAACAGATGATATCAGTTACGTGGTTTGACAACACTTATGCATTACCTCATCTATTGAGTCAAAAAACAGCTTGTGCTTAAATCGATTCCTAGGAATTACCAAAACTTAGGGCGAATGTTGTATAGCAACTGTAAAGCTTTTATCATGTTTCTTGTCACGGAAACAAGGTGGGAAAGTAGGCAACTGAAACTAGGTCAATTTGACATGACATTATGTATTGACATTTTCCATATAATGCCAAGGTTGTCCAGAGACGTTTATGTGGACAAGCAGCCTTAACAACAAGAAAGAAAAGTCATTGTTAGCCCCCGGAAAACTTGAGCTTGCACAATTGTTGAAATATTAATGTACGTGACGATATATTATCTAATTTAGATACAGTTTTGTTTAATGTTTTTATTCCTATGACATTCGAAATGTGGGAAAATACAGTGGGAAAATGCACAGAATTTTGGCACGGAACCTATTGTGTGTCTTTTCTAGAAAATATGATTGGGTCTTGGTCACTACGTCATAAAAACTAAGGTTTCAGATCGTCAATAATGTGATCTGCAAAATCGATGCCTTTTTTGTTTTACACTTTGTGCTAGGAATAGTCAGAAAACATGCGGTGATAAAGACAAAAGATTAAGACCGCTTTACTATCGACCAGAAGCATGTCACTCAATGAGAAAGTCCGCAAATGTTGTTTGTTATCAACACGTGTTTTTAGTAATAAAAGAAGACGACCTACTTAGTCACATCTGGCCCTTTAAATCAAAGAAATCCGATATTTTGTTTACAGTTTTATCATATCTGTTAAACTGGAATGCATTCGCGTGTACAACAACACATACTACTGTACTAGCGAAGATGTTGGAGTCAAGTTGGTTCACGATTCGTGGGATAACTATATCCTGCATGCTTCTTTCGATAGCTCTTGGTAAGTTAAGTTTACATTTGCCATCCGTTATAAATTAATGTCATAGATATTGGTTTAGAAAATTTTAGGTGAATTGATTTTTTTAGGAAGAAATAGCAATGGGTTTAGACTCCAATAATTGGGTATTAGGAACGATCTAGATTAAATCGGCAATTGTCGTATTCATTAAGTGCTACATGCGGAGTTGATTTACCCCGATTCTCTTCCCTAACTATATGGGATAATGTTTTAATATGAAATAAATGTACATGCTCAAATATGATATCTTTTTTATATTTTCGTCCCTCATGTTTTGCTAACATGCTTTCTTGCTTGGTGCTGGTATCATGGAAACCATCGCCCACTTTAGATTTTCGTGAAAGTAAAGTCCACCTTGTACCTTGTAAAACATTTGTACCCATAGACAAAACTGGGCAACAATTCAGACTTACGGCAAATCGCAATTAAAGAACTTTTGTGTCTGAGCGTAATGTAACGTCACCTACTAATACCATTTTCTTCAACTTAACTTTTTTACCCATTCCTTACAGTTGACGCCGAATGGTTGGAAGTATTTTCTACCGTGAAAGGAACGGGACAGACTGTTTACGATGCCTGGAGTGCTGGTCCTGACGTCCAGGTCCTCCACAACAGATGCCCAGTTGTAGAGCATTGGGGATCTCTGAATATTCAACAAGTAAGTTATTTATTGTCTCTTTTTTTAGGTTTGCTGTTTTGCTAGATGTATACATAGTACATGAACTCTATCAGGGTGAAACGTCAGTCAAAATATCAATTTACAGATCACGTTAAATGTCCCTCAATATGATTTCTGCTATACGATCATATTAAAGTACAATGTTAATGTCTCTCCTTTAAAAGGACTTAAGATCTTTTTAAATTAAACTAACATGTAACAATGCCTACATTATAAATATAGGGTAGTACATAAGAAACTGCGATAAGTGTTCCACTGTACATAATATTTTTTTAAGTTTTTTAAAAGAGTTGCTTAGTTTCCAACAATGTTGTTAAGTAATATGAATCGTAATACTTTATATTTTATACAATGTATAAAATTATTATTATCATAATAAAATTAATGTAATTACTAACAAAATGAAATTGTGATAAGCAGGCTTGTTTATGTGGAGTCCATATTGCTATATTGCAATTCTGCTATAGTGCTTTATATATATATATACCAGAATCGTTGCTCATACTAGGTATCCATTCGAGAATCTCAAGATAAAAAATCGTCCATTGAACAATTTGTGCAGGTCAAAGTCGTGTTGGAGTCTTCCGGGGGAAATGTCGAGCTGATCTTCGATGGGCAAAACACCGACAAGTTTACCTGGTTTACCAAGTCTCGGCTGGTCTCGTCACCGTGGAACGACCTTGACACTGAACCTCAAAACTTCTTCTCGGTGGAAGGAGAGGCCTCAGCCAAAAGGTAAAGCCTGAGCAACAGAATTATTAGAGTTGACGTTAGTTATTAGCAGAACTATTTCCTAGCTGTGAATCTATACATCCCCTGACAAGTTATTTATTCCATTTCTTCTTCTTCTTCTTTTATCAGCGATTGGCACTGAGGCGGGCCGTCATTGTCTTCCACAGTCTTTTTATTTGTTACTGCCCCCTCCCATCCGCAAGCAATCTCTGCAAGGTCCCACTCGACCGTTCTCCTCCAGGTCATTGCTTGGCCTCCTCTTCTTCTTTTCCCTGCTGGGCACCAGTTTATTCCATTTGGCCAAATTTTATCTCTCTTGTTGTTCAAAGCAAAGACGTCTAATAGAGACCAGCTCATGGTTGCGCTATCCACGAGTTGGTTGTTCGTCATTGCAGGTCGTTCTACATCAACCGCAACTATGGAGGTTGTCCCTCCGACGCAGGGTGGCTTATGGTGGCCGACGAAGGTCCTGACGGAATCTGTACATGGGAGCAAACCTCTGAAGATCAGCTGCCGCTCATCCTGTATTCTCAACTAGATACAAACACCAACTTTGCCAGCGGTACGCCCACTGATTTTTTAACAATTCTCCCCAATCTATCATAATTCCCAATGGAAGGATCTTTAGGGCTATTGTTTTATTTGGGATTTTGCGTTTTTAAAAATTTATGACGTCGCTTGTGAAGATATTATCAATCTATCACCATTTACGCCACTGTGTCCCCAAGGGCTAAAGAAACAGAGATTTACGTAGCACTATGCAAAGTATGGTGTTGGAAAGACTTTTAACTTTTGTAATTTTAATTTTGTCAATGTAATGTATATGTATACCAAATGCTTTTGAATTTTAAAGAAATTAAACATAATCTTTGTCTATTTTTAATATTATATATATTATTTTTTATACTTTATTCAGGGACGAATGTTGGAACAGCCGATCGCATGGTCATCTACATCGAGGCACAAGGCAACGTTCTGTGCTCATGCAATGCAGGCCAAACTTTAAGCGAAGATGGCACCTCTTGTGATGGTGCTTGTCATTCTCTCTTTGTGATTTAAGCCACTTTGCAAATATCAATCAATCATTCGCGTGCTTCAGGCATATGAACCACTGAATTTTCTTCTGCTCGATTTGCGAAATGATGTCAACACTGCATAGTTAACCAAGATACAGCAAATAAGACATCTGACTCTGCCTTTTTTTCCAGTTATTGCGGAATGTTCGACTTCTGCTGATTCTTCGCAGTTTAACACCGACACTTTCACGTAAGGCACAAGCCAAAATGCTTTACTCGATCTATAAAGCCCATTTATCATTTCAACATTATTTTGAAATTCATATATTTTGTATTAACATTCTCACTGAAATGATTTATCAAGATACTGAAGTTCATTCTCATGACTTCGCAGCGTCATTTGCCCTTCTGGTTGCCCTGGTAACAACGGAGACACAGTCTGGGGAACCTACATCTATACCGACGTAAGCGCTGCCTGGTGTCTGTCCACGATTCAAATACTGCACATGTAATGAGTGAATACAGTCTGTTCTACTTCCCCATACTAGGTGGCGCTTCAATAAGAAGAACGTTGTCCCAAACGTGACTAAAGCTTTGGTCCCAATTGCACCGGTGCCCGTCGGGGATGTAGTCCCGGTCGGTCCCGGCCGGGCTCAGGAATCTAAGGGGCACCGGCTGTCGTGGTCACAGTTAAAAGTTTCCTTCAGTGGCATTTTGTTAAAATTTTGTCACCCTCATTGGTCGGTCTCCGGCAGGTACCTGGCAGATGATCTGACGATGTCTTGGAGTGACCTACGTAATACATAGTTCACGCCTTTGTTGTAATCACCTGATCTGTGACGTCACACATTTGACCCATTCTTACAATGTACACACCTTTATTTTGACATTTTTGTGCATCTGGTCTGTGACGTAACAAATCAGTGTCCCGGTGAACTGCCGCCAACCGGAGGGGTACCTCTCGGTGTTCTCACGGTTAGGTCACGGCATCTTTTTGTCAGCGGGGCCCGGGTGGAATTTAAGTCAGAACTAAATTCTTCTCGGGTCCCCGCCGGGCCCAAAACTTAGCCCGGTAGCCGCAGGGTGTCCCGCGGGGCCACGTAGGGGGCACGCCCGAAAGTGCCAAAAACAGCCCGGGAACTACCCGGCAGGGCCCCTTTTTCCAATTGGGACCAAATCATAATTTGTACCCCCCCCCCATCACATGCTTGAGGGTAGATTTGATTTTCTTATCCATAAAGCCTCCTTTATTCAACGTATCTGTTATCTCTGTATATATGACCATGTGCTTCTCTATAACAGATAATAAGATTAAGGAGATTGGTCACTAATGCTACTCTTTGACAGGATTCGAGCATTTGCCGTGCTGCTATCCATGACGGTAGGATTACAGGCACTGGTGGACAGGTGACTGTCTACAAGTGGCCTGGGCAGGATTCCTACCTGTCAACTAGTCAGAACAGCATTAGTACAAATAGGTAAGTGACAGAAAACAATCTAGGATAACACGGTTCTACATTGTATAACCAGAAGGATTCACCCGCCGACGCTTTCTTTGGTACTGCGTCTGCTACCTTTTCCCGGTTACTAGTTGGACAAATATGTAGGCAAACGCGCGGTCCTAAATGTATCCGCTTCATCACATTTAATGTTCTACAAGTAAAAATAGCTATGATTATACAAGAAAACAGACACACTGAAGACACTCTGTACACAGGGGTAAAAATGACCTACGTTAAAAAGACACACTTGTCATGAATGTATTGTTCCATAATGAGATATTGTTGTCATGTTCTCTAAAGCCATACATATCATTTTACTTCTTTCAGTTACGGAAGCTGGCCTAGATCGTTTGCCTTCGCACCCGGTAATTCTATATTTCTGAGTCGGATTGAAGTAGATGTTTGAGTTTATCATACGGAATGGCAGTCTCATATTATGTAGGATAAAAAACGGTGGTATTTCAAACATCTACCAAACATCAATTCTGGTTCAGATTTTAGGCCAAATAAGCCCGAAATGTGTCGTCTTTAGAGAGTTTGGATCACCGAAAAGAGTATCCAGTTGAATACACCATACTATTGGTAACTATGAACTCTACGTACACACGTATTTCTAGTTGATGACGTCTCAATCATTAGACTGGTCTACGCCTAGGATTCTTCGTCCTATATGTACTGTATACAAAGTTTTCTACCTTTGAATGTGTAGATTTTTTGTTTTTTCTAAATGATGTTTATGTAACGTTGTTTTCCCCAAAAGTTACTCAGAACTGGCGCGACGATCTCCGCTGTGGAGACGGTTACACTACAGGAGACGGAAGTACGGCTGAGTGTGACCCTGACGGCGTAAGCCCATGCTGCTCTCCGGATAACTGGTGCGGGAACACTGCAGATCACTGTGACTGTGTGGATTGTGTCAACTACAGTAATACAGGTCTGTAATCAATGATGTATGAATGTGTGTGTGTGTGTGTGTGTGTGTGTGTGTGTGTGTGTGTGTGTGCGTGCGTGTGTGTGTGTGTGTGTGTGTGTGCCTCTGTGTGTGTGTGTGTTCTGTGTGTGCGTGTGTGTATGTGTGTGTGTGTGTGTGTGTGTACGATTGCTCATGTGTATTATTTGCCGAATTAGCAAGAAACCTTCTAAAATGTCAATCGCAACGATTATAATATTTTTGGCAAATGTATGAGGTTCTTAGAACTCATGTTGAAGTGTGTCTAACAGACGTGAAGACGATAAAGCCCAACGAGGCAACTCGGTCTCGTGTTATTTAAGAACAAAACGACTAAAGATGATTTTGTGGAGGAATATGGTCTATTATCTACATGATCACAGTGGACGAATGCCAGGTAGAGCCCAGCTTGCGAGAGGACTGTGGCTGGCCAGGGATTTCTGAAGATGAATGTCGTCAGCGAGGGTGCTGCTATGATCATTCAATTCCAAACACAATATCTTGCTTTAACAAGATAGGTATGCCATACTCCTAGTCTTGATTTGGCTGTATTTTTCTAATATTCCTATCCCACATAGGTATGATCTTATTTTCTTATCCCGATTATTTTTTGTTTGTGCATGCATGCACGCGCCTGCCGATGTGTACACAAAGTCCAGCAATGCTAAGCTGAAAGCTATTCTGTAATATATAATGACCCAATTTTTTACCCAAAAAAAGTTGACAGTGGTGGCGAATACAGCAGTCTGGGTTGCTGGAAAGACGACAGAGATCGCGCCATCTCTATGCTCGAGGGAACGGATCCACGCCTAGATGGGCCCTACAAGGATCGCGAAAATCCTATCGAAAAGTGTTACCAGGTGGCACTTTCCAACAATTTCCCAGTGTTCTCTGTCCAAAATGGCGGACAGTGCTTCGGTTCTGCGGACGGACTGAACACTTTCTACAAGTATGGACCGTCCACCAACTGCGAAGCCGACGGCGAAGGCGGTTCATGGGCGAACGAGGTCTACAAGATTAAACGTATGGCTTCTGGTCGTAAGATCGAAGACATAGCTTTAAAAATCACGTTTACTGACAATGTACTAATATAATAATGTCCTAATGCTAAAAAAACAATATTTTAGATTATTCATTTAGATCGTTTTATTTTCACCCTCAAAGTGTAAAAGGATAAACATGCTTTCTAAAGCTTGTAAAAAATGATTCTACAAAATATTTGTCAAATTACGCTGAACGCATCCCTAGTTCAAAGAACATATAATACTGAGCAAAATCCTTTGGTAATCTGCAAGTTATTGTAAAAACTACTTTTTTCTTGATTTTGTTACTATTGTTACTTGATTCAAAGGCAGGAGTTGTTTTTTTAACACCACCACCCCATCACATTTTTACTACACAGCAAGTGGCGGCCCTGAGTACACTAGCCTAGACTGCTGGACGGACAGTGCTGACCGTGCCGTACCAACTCTAGAGGGGACAGATCCACGCTTAGATGGAGACTACTTTACACGCATTAACCCCATTGAAAAGTGTTACATGGTAGCACGTTCTCGTGGCTTTACCGTGTTTGCCGTTCAAAATGGCGGCTGGTGTGCCGGATCTGCGGATGGGCACAATACGTATGACCGTTATGGGTCTTCTTCAGCTTGTGAGGCAGACGGCGAGGGAGGGCCCTGGGCCAATAATGTCTACCAGATCACAGGTCAGGTCTCGGTATTTCGCTTAGACGTCAGAATGATAATGGCTAATCTTATCATAATTTTTCAACTATGTAATATACTCATATTTAATTCTCGATTTTACTTTCTTCTTGCTGCTTTTGCTGCTTGTGACGGATTATTTGACTGCGATATAAAGCTATAACATGAACGATGAGATTTGATTACATGCTTACCGTGAGATTTTATTTAACAATGTTAGATGAATCATTGTATAAATATGTAAATGAATGAGATACTTCTTAATTTGTAATCCACAAGCCACTGTTTAAATGAAAACGGTAAAATCTTTAATAAGTTTAAGGTATGTTTAAAGCAATATTAGGATTTCAAATATTTAAGAAAGTAAGACTGACTTTGACTGACCACAGCGCTGCTACTTCTTCTTGCAAAAACGGCTTTCCAGCACAGTCCCCTGTAGTAGCCCCACGCAGCTATTAGAAACGCTTCGACTGACTAGCTAGAGCGCTGCACATTTTCAGGCGACGGATAAAAGCTTCACCTTGCGCATGCAGTCTACTTGCAAATCTGTACTTTGCTACTGGATCGTATGTCATCTATATAGTTACTCTTTCACTGGCCACTTCTCGCAGTTTTTTCTCATTCGCCTTCCTCTACGCCTTCTTTTATCTCGTTTCTTTCTTTCTTGACCTCTCTTTTTTTGCTTTTGGACTTGGTCACACTGTGACAGATAAAAATGAGTGATAGCTTCGGGGTGTATGTGTGTGTCCAGCCCCATTGCTTTCATGAAATCTGTCTGGTGACTGACTTCTGTTCCCACTTTGCTATGGCATCGTCATCACCTACTTTAACATGTTTAACATTAACATTAACATTACTATTTTGGATCTGTGTGGCTACTTGGCTACTTGAACGTTTGCATATTTTCTTGCTTTCTGTTGGCCACTCTTCCCGCAAACCTGAGCCGAGAGGAAGACTGATATGGCGCATGTGTTGCACAATTTCCTGGCCGTATGGACTTCTGGTCGTGTTGGTAGTAACGTCCTTTTTTGCTCAGCTCTCCACCTGCCGTTACTGTTACTGGAGCGCTGTCCATCTTCGTCAGTTGGCTTCCTTAATTATTTAATGTTAAGCCCTGTTCAAGGTCTTGCAAATTGAGGTTGTGCTGCAGGGACGCCACCTCAGCAAATCCCAGATCTTACAGCCATGTCCCCGGTGTTCTTCATAGTCCAGTGATTTACCCAGGTAGAAGGAGAGAAAAATACGACAATAGTCAGACTCTTCACACTCGCTATCGTGTCTTCACCGCAGAGTTACTTGACTGGTGCCCAGCTTGCTGTACCTGGTTGTGGGAACAATGGATTTTAAAAGGACGAGATCATTCGGCAATCCTTATCTTCTCAACAAGTTCTACAATGGCTCTTTGTCAAAGGTCTCTAATGCCTTGACCAATTTCGAGCCCGAGGTTTAATGTTACACTGCAAGGAATACAATAAAAACATCTGCCACATCAAGAATGAAATGTAGAAAAAGACGCTATTCTTCACAACGATATAAAACAGGCAGTTTGTAAAGTATGCACAGAGATGTGATAGACCAAACTGAAGTTCCTAACTTGCTGATATTATGTAAATTAGCCCAGGAACTGAATGGCCTTTGAAAACGATGTATGGCGCGTCAGACTTCGCGGGACACTGAGACATGACTTGACAGCAACAAGAACTTGTTAGTAGACCAGTTCAACATATTTTGTTCTTTTTCTTCTTCTTATTATTATTATCATTATTATTATTATTATTATCCAAAGACCCCCTCGCAGATCCAACTGAAACTTGTCAGGAAGGGATTGGGGCATCTTACCGAGGGATAGTAGCTGTGACCACATCAGGCAGGACGTGCCAAGCCTGGGACAGTCAGACACCGCATGAACACAGCAGGACGGCTGCTAACTATCCGTCATCCGGACTGGACGGGAACTACTGCCGGAATCCGGACGGAGAGTCTGGGGTTTGGTGCTACACCACGGATCCGAACGAGAGATGGGAACTGTGTGACGTTCCTGTTTGTGGTAAATTATTAATTCGATTTAGCTTTACTGGATGTTTTTCATTAAAATCTTAATTTAATTAAGTTGTTCTTGTGTTATAGTATATAATTTGTTTAAAGGCTGTTATACAGACAACTGCCCGTTATCAAGTCTTTTCCTGTAGTTTTTTTTAAAGAATCGTAGTTGTGTCCATTTTTAATGCATTGTTTCTAAAATTTAAATTAAAATATTTGTTTTCTTTGTTAGAGTCAACATCTAGTCTACAGTCAACAAGTCTTCCAGACTTCTATTTGGAAATAGCTCTTTTTGTTGACCCGAGCCTGATTCAAGAGTTAGGGGGAATCGCTGGGGCTGCAGAGTGGTCTAAAGTCATCATGATCGGGGTAGGTATGACAGCTTTGCATCTTTTGTAAAATGTTTAGCGGCGCTTCTGTCCTGCATTTTTTCTCGTTGCATTTAATTTGTTTAAATAAAGACACTTTTTTGGGTACAAACAACACATGTCTCTTCTGACTCTATACCTCTAAAAGGTTCAGCGAAAATTTGACTCTGGCTCACTTGGGAAGATTGTGAACCTGCGGTTCGTCAAGTTCAACCAAGCCGTAAGTATGTTAATTTGTTGCATAGTACCTATACACGGGGAGGTATGAAGGAATATATCATTTTACTAATAGATAGATCACTCAACTTGATATAATTCTGTTCATTACGTAACATGGTTTTAAATGTATCGCATTAACTGATTGTATTTTAAGGACAACTTGGAGATGCGGAGTGACTCTTCTCCCATGCTGAATTCGTTTTGTCTCTGGCAAGAATCTCAGCCAGACAACTTGATGTGGGATGTAGCCGTGCTTGTTGTGAAGTAAGTTCTTATACATCAGTATCACAGACGTGGTAGTGTGAAACAAATGGAATCGTGATTTTATTAGTTTTTCTTATAAATCGGCAGCAGCAATGATGGTTGTAAACAAATGTGTAGAATCTACATGTTTTACGTCTATAGTTACTTCAGTAATATAAAGACGACCGGTCGAGTGCGAATAACTTCAATAATTGAACCTATGTTTATTCGAACGGCCGTCTGTATATGCTGCACTATATATACCCAAGCTTATTAGCGGGTCTACAACGGTTATAGACCAGTTACAGGTGCATCTAGTCTAGTTAACAATGTGTCAGTGGCCATGCCTGTCACATATGTAACCATGTTATTATTTTTTTTCAGTCGGGATTTAACTTCCGCAAACTTCGGCAGTGGTGTTCTTGGTAAGTGCAATTAACTGTTTGAAAATCGTACAGCTAACTTTTAAAGAGTAAGTAGATCCAACGCTTCACGGTTCAAAATCTCAAAGGTCTCAAAATCCACATTCAGTCGAATACTACTAGCTTAATTCATAAAAAAAAACAACATTTCTCAGGACTAATCTAAATGTCTCATTTTTTAAAGGAAGGGCAATCCAGGGCGGCGTTTGCACTGGGGATGACACCGATAAATGCGCTATAGTGGAATATCGAGGATACCAAACGATCGACACTATTGTTCATGAGATAGGGCACAAGTGAGTAGTTGGTATGGCATATTGATAAGAAGTGAACGTTACGAATGTTACATACTTTGAAAGATAGCAACGCTGAACATGGATCGTGCTGAGATGTAATTCGGGATTTAACTGCAGTTTTCGACACAAATAATTTCTAACTTTCGGGTGAACAGCATCTACGTTGTTCGTGACGTCAGTTTATGCAAATAGAACACGTGACTAGGTGAGAATTGAATGAAGATATCAAAGCCCCCCGGCCCTCCCATCTTTTCACTTAAATCATCTACTTGTGTTATCTTCTTTTTAGTATTGGAATGGATCACGATGGAGATGGCAATGACTGTGTTGATGGGAAGGACATCATGAGCACATTTGACTACGGCGGCAAGACAACGTTCTCCAGCTGCAGTGCGCACAGCTTCAACAATTTTCTCAAGTAAGTTTCGTCTTGAGTTAAACAGCATTTACAGCAAAAATTTAGGTAACGATTACGCCTTACCAATCGTCACACCTAGTATGACATTACCCCTCCTCCACACCGTCACCATGTGGTAAATGGGGACGATATCATATCCGTCTCTACTGTACTTATGTAGCCCCTGGTCCTCACAATTAGCACATAGCAAAGGGTTAGTCTACTGATAGTAGTGTATGTTCAACACTCATAATATTTCCCATAAGTGTTGCGTTAGTACTACGCAGAGAAGCAGTATGTACCATTTTTGAAAGTCTTCATCCTTTACAGGAAGACAGTGACCAATTGCCTTAACGATGAGGCAGACAGTTTGGTATACACGATTCCAAGTGACACTCAACCAGGTGAACTGGTTTCGTGGGATGAACAGTGTGAAAAAGCACTGGGTACGGGTTGGCATGGAAGTGACAAGGGATGGAGAAGTCGGGTGGGAACAGATATGGACAGGCTAAGAGACTATGTAAGTACTACATTATACAATATGTAAACAATTTTAGCGCAATGTCATCGCTGCTTGCACCGCCATTTTGGTGTCCCTATTTAAATGTCAATTAATGGTATCTCAAGCTTTGTCGGACAGTCAAAGATCTTCGGGTCTTTTCTAGTAACCACTTTAAGCTCAAAGAAGAGAATACTTGGTGGCCAGCAATACAATTAGCACTATTCCATTTCTGTCTCTTTGTTTTTCTGTGAATTTAGGAAGATCGGTGCTCCAAAATCTTGTGTACCGATGGAAGCGGCAACGAGAAGAGTATCACACCAGTGGAAGGTACCATCTGCGGGACAGACATGGTTCGTACAAGAGTTGTTTGAATGATTGATTGATTGATTGATTGATTGATTGATTGATTGATTGATTGATTCTTTGTATTGAACTTGCCTTGAACACCTAACAGAAAATACTGTCCTAGTCTATATTAGGCTTTGAAACAAAACAAAAAACAAAACAAAAAATGATATAGTAAATATTGCAGAAAAAAGTAGTATTAGGACCCTTGTGAACCCTATGTACAATTGTGTTTAAAGTGGTGCCGTGCTGGAGAGTGCATTGGTGATGACCTGGACTCGGCTGAGCCGGCTCAAGACGGGGGGTGGTCTGCCTGGAATCTGTGGTCAGGCTGCACCAAAACATGCGGGCTGTTCGGCGTTAAGTGGCGCTATCGAGAGTGTAACAATCCTGAGTATGTTTCTTGGTTAACATTTACTCTATAAGGAGAACTAATGATATATCTTTGTGTGTATACAGTATACAAATGCACTCAGACAAAGCTCTTCAAGCTCTATGTATTAGAATGGAGACTATATAATCACTGCAGACGTATTGCTAATATCTACTACACTACCAAAAATGCCAATCTTGTTTTTCTTCAGAGAAGAATAATTTTCTTCCACTGAGAAAAATATTCTTCACACAAGAAAAAAATCTTGTCCATGAGACAAGAATTTCAAGAAACTGCATTTTAGCATATTTTTCTTGTGGTAAGATTTCTTTTCTTATGTAATTTTCTTGCCTCATTCAAGAATATTTTTCTTGGAGCAAGCTTTACTTTCTCACAGTTATTAAACTTTCTTCTCAAGATATTTTTTCTTCAGGCAAGATTTTTTTCTGTAGATCAGAAAGGTTCTAGCAAGAAAACCCCTTCTGTCCTCAAGAATAGATTTCTTCTGCCCAGAATACGTATCTTGTGTTAAGATTAAGATTCTTGCCATAGGGAAACCTAGAATCAGTTTCTTGAAAGGTTCCAAATTTGGCAAAAACCCTTCTGTTCTCAAGAATAAATTTCTTCTACCCAGAATACATAATCTTGTACTAAGATGAAGTTTCTTCTAGCAGGAAAGCCTAGAAGCAGTTTCTTGAAGGTTCTTCTAGCAAGAAAACTCCTTCTGTCCTCAAGAATAGATTTCTTCTACCAAGAATACGTATCTTGTGTTAAGATTAAGATTCTTGCCATAGGGAAACCTAGAATCAGTTTCTTGAAAGGTTCCAAATTTGGCAAAAACCCTTCTGTTC
Source organism: Branchiostoma floridae x Branchiostoma japonicum (assembly GCA_013266295.2). NCBI lineage: Eukaryota > Metazoa > Chordata > Leptocardii > Amphioxiformes > Branchiostomatidae > Branchiostoma > Branchiostoma floridae x Branchiostoma japonicum. Next base: position 3,380,936 of record CM023837.1, on the reverse strand, counting down.
TCAATAATAAATTTCTTCTACCCAGAATACATAATCTTGTACTAAGATTAAGTTTCTTCTAGCAGGAAAGCCTAGAAGCAGTTTCTTGAAGGTTCTTGTAGCAGGTAAACCCTTCTGTCTTCAAGAAGAGATTTCTTGTACCAAGAAAACGTATCTTGCACTAAGATTCAGGATCTTGCATGGGAATTTCTTTCTCTTCTCAAGACTGACATTCTTACTCCAAGAACATTTTACTTGCATCAAGAAATAGTTTCTATTTCAAAATTCTTTCCTTCCTTAAAACATAGTCTTCTTACATCAAGAAAATGTTTCTTGCACTAAGATTCATGTTCTTGAACAAGAATGCCTAGTGTGAGAAATATAAAACAGAAAATAATGTTGTATACCAAATTCTTGTTAGGATTAACAATTATTTTGACAAACCAAATGACAGTATAGTAACGTTTATTACCACATTCGTTACGTATAGGATATAGATCTACATGTGTAATAAGACCATTAAAACATTCTTTGAATGGAAACAGTTCAGTATACAGTAATCTTTCAAACTATTATACAATCATTAAGTAACTAACAAGTCATATGATTATAGAATGCAGATATCACATTTCGATATCAGCAAACCCTGCAGTTTTGGCATTCATTATAGCATTGGCACGGTCACAATCTTTGGACACCTGAAAAGAAAGGAAAGACCTTTGTTACGATCGATGCACTGAAGGCAAAAAAGTCAAAAGAGGATGTGTATGTTAATTGATTACTTTAAAGGTAAACAATTAAAAATTAATAATGCAGTAGTACACTGTACTATACAATTTACCTGAGATATGATTTTGTAATCAAAATCAGTGGTATTGTAACAAAATTTGGCTTTGAAAACAGTGGACCACCATGTAGCATTGCAGAATGGTGGGGAGGGGGGCACACTTACCTTCTTTTATATCTGTCTGGTTCCATGCTTTTTCTGTTGCAAAGTTGGTTTGTTCTGCAAGCTGACCAGGATCACCATTGCCTCGGATGTACATTAGGTCCTTTTCACCTTGATTTTGACTTGGAGTCTGACATAAGTCATTACTGACACAAAGAGAAGTGACCAGCACTGCCACATCTGACTTCTGTTCAAAACTCCCTAGTAACTGCATTCTGGGATTTGAATCAACCAATCAGGGATTCAGAAAAGGTCACATGACAAATCAGTATTCAGCCTAGAAAGTTAAGAAAAAAGTTCTTACATCATCTTAATATAAGAATAATCTTTCTTAAACTTGCTGGACAAAGAAAACAAGAACATTTAAGAATTTAAAGTAAAGTATATACATATTAAGCCTAATTAAATTCTTGTCTTTTCTTAAATGTTGCTAAGAATGGTCTTTCTTAAACTTTCTAGGAAAGAAAATCAATAATGTTTAAGAATATAATACTAGCCATTTCTTAAGCCTAATCAAAGATTTTATATCTTAACTTTCTTGTTTTTTCTTATCAGTGTTTGTCAAGAAAGATAAGAACTTAATTCTTGTACTTTCTTAAATGTTGCTAAGAAAAACAAGAATGGCCTTTCTTACACTTTCTAGGGCAGAAAATCAAGAATGTTTAAGAATATAATACTAGCCATTTCTTAAGCCTAGTCAAAGATTTTACATCTTAACTTTCTTGTTTTTTCTTATCAGTGTTTGTCAAGAAAGATAAGAACTAAATTCTTGTATTTTCTTAAATGTTGCTAAGAAAAAACAAGAATGGTCTTTCTTAAGCTTTCTAGTCAAGAAAAACAAGAAACTTTAAGAAAGAAATACTAAGCAGTGCTTTATTCTAATCATAGATTTAGATATCTTAAATTTCTTGCTTTTCTAATCAGTGTTTGCCAAGAAAGACAAGAACGAAATTCTTGTATTTTCTTAGACATTGCTAAGAAAAACAAGAATGGCCTTTCTCAATCTTTCTAGGTAACATTAACAAGAAAGTGTTTACCATACGCAAGAAAAAAAAACTTAAATCTGACCACTTTGATGTCAGGTAAGAAAGAAATCTTACATGAAGATTGTATAAGAAAGTCTGAGGAAATGTTAAGATTAAAAGAATTCTAATCTTGTAACTAAGAATCTTCCCTAGAAATATTGTCTTTACTGAAGAAATTTTAAGATTAAAAGAATTCTAATCTAGTAAGTTAGAATCTTCTCTAGAAATATTTCTTTACTGAAGAAAAATCAAGATTTAAAGAAGCCTATACAAGAAAAATAATCTTCACTCAAGAAAAATGAGAAAATTGTTCTTGGTGCAAGAAAGTATGTATAAACATTCTTTCTTTTTTTTTCTTTTTTTTCTTATTATTCTCCCCCAAAGAAAAATTTTCTTCCCACAAGAAAATAAGAACAACAAGAAAAAGCATTTTTGGTAGTGTATTCAATACATATAAAATAACATCATAAGTACGCACTGGGATCATAAATAGTGGGACATGATCATCAGCCGACATAAACTAACCCAAAATCGCCGATATTTAGTAGTGTTGTACTTTTCAATGAAATACATATTATAGAGACAGCCATTTGGCGAACATAGCTAGATCACTACAAACAGGCAATGTTTAGTTTATTGCGCTTGTTCGAAGCTTTACTTTCGTTTATATTTCACACAGACCAGTATACGGCGGTGCCTATTGTGTTGGTGACAGTACTGAGTTTGGAGTATGCGAGTTACAGGCAAGGAAATCAATTAATTAATATATATTTGAATTAGTTGGTTTGTATTAGTCGGCAATTCTTAAACTGACAAGTGGCTAATAATGTATATCTTACGCAGTTTTCCATTTGAATATAAAATGTAACAGGTTTGGGATATGTAACATTTTTCTAGTTTTCATTGTTTCCGTTCTTATGTAGTCTTGCATCAATGCAACCAAATTCCACGATGATCGCGCAGACCAGTGTGCTGCTCACAACACCAATGAAACGTTTGTCCCGTACCTCAGCGTCCCTCGTAAGTGTGTCCTCTGTTTGCATTGTTATACCATCAAAATTTTACTACGTGTATACTGCTTTTCAATATACACAGTCCAAATAACATTTTCAATTGCTTGTATACGTAGCTGTAGGTTATCATACATAGCTTTGTATTCATGATTTATATGTATGAACAATATAGGTTTTAACTTTCCCATCTGAAAATTGTACAAATTATTTTCCTGCTTCTTTAGAGCATTTTTTTTTCTTTCCTTTTGAATTCTAGCTCGTCTCTACTGCAAACTGACCTGTATGTCAGAACAAAACAACGACTGGATAGACATGGGTAATGTCGAGGACGGTTCCCTCTGTCACGAGTTTGACAACGACATCTGCATTGATGGTGTTTGTCGGGTAATTTTTTTTGTCAAATTAACAATTCACACTAGATATTACAATGTACCCAATAATGTCAAACATGGGTATTCTGAGTTTTGGATAGGATAGGATAGTTTACGTTCTTGTTCTCAATTAACAATACATAGAATAAAAACTCAAGAAGATTAATTTTGTTGCTTCTGCTTTAAGTCCGTGGGCTGTGACGGCGTCTTCGACTCCAACACAACCTATGATAAATGTGGCGTGTGCGGGGGAGACGGGGGGTCCTGCGTTATGCTGAATGGAAGGAAAACGTTCGAGTCAAATATCGGTAACACTTTCTTTTTTCTTGCAATCAATTCAGTCCGTTTGCAGATCCCACCGAATTATTAGAATGTTCTTTCAATCATCCTGTAACTGGGACTAAGACAGCATGTACATACACTTTACTGCTATGCGGAAAAAAGTATAAATAAAAAAGATTGTAAATCAGCCACAGCTAGTTGCCCTTTTTTTATGTATTCGTACGAGTTACAAAATAACATATATGAATTTATAATTTCTTGGCAGGATTTCACGACATTGTGACTGTCCCAGAAGGCGCTAAGTTTGTGCGGGTTAAGGAGCTGTACCCAGGCAAACATGACGAGCCGTACTGGAACAGTTATCTGTGTAAGTAGCTTTCGGTATCATAAACGCGTCTTCGTGTTACAAAAACATTTATCTATCATCAGTAATGTACATACTAGCTCAAAGTATCGATCGTAGTGGTAAATAATAGATTTCACCGAACTCGACTGCTGCTTCCGTCTCAACAACAACCAAAAAAATCAACAAGACGCCATAGGCGACAATTCTCCGTGAAATTTTATAATTTGCAGATTGAGAGGTGGTATTGGCACTGGCATGCCTGCAGACGACGTATAAAATTGCATGCCGATTGAACAAAGGGGACCGTGGGTTTTAGCTGCGAACACGGAAAAAACGGGTACCGCTCAAGTCAACGTTAACTGCTTAACAAAACAACATGATTACAACAGCAACGGTTAGCACAGTTGCACACGGAAAACACCGTCCCACATAACCGCTACGGTAAAAACAAAGACACGTACACAAAGTCAACTGCGCAACTGGCGGTCAGTCTAAAACCACGTCAACAATTTTAACACTTGCCGCTCAAGTCAACTGCTTAACCCCCCTGTTCCACTAGGACGGCGCTCTCGCTGCGACTTGAATTGAATTTGCGTAGCCCTTCATTTCATAATTTGAATATTATGTAAAGTGTAAAAGTATGACTGAAAAAACAACAAAACACACAAAGCGTAAAAAGATTCGTTTTTTAATCTATGACATTCGTTGAGCGCTCTGTAAAAATCGTAGATCGCAGAGAGAGCGCCGTCCTAGTGGAACGGGGGTGTTACAAAACAACATGATCACCACAGCAATGTTAGCACAGTTGCACACGGAAACAACACATATCTTGGCGCATTCTCCGCGCTCCGACCAATTTCAGGTCGCTATATTATAAGCTATAAATAGTACAGTGTGTGAGCTCTACCGAACAACTATGATATTAACATCTTGCCAGACAATAGACCTGACCTTAGGTGCAAACCATAAGTCACAATCCCAACAGATACTCACAAACGAATATACACAACAACCACCTAATATCTGCTTAGAGAACCTCGCCTACCACATATCTACTTAACCTACGGCCTATTCCACAGGATTATAAAAATAGGGGTGATTTTGAAATATCAAATTTACCTCGATATAAAAACCGCTACGGTGAAAACAAAGACACGTGCATCAACACGGACATAACGGCACACCACATGCCAAAATTCATAGAAATACAACGTACACAAACATGACTTTTACGTGCGAACACATTTCACAATTCCGGCCATCCATAAACCATTACGGTCCGCATCTGGTCTGCATTAAAAACCGCCCCGCGCATCTGCATTAAGCATGCTCGACCCCCCCGCTATTCAAAACAACGGGTTTTTCGCGGGCGGTCCCATTTGCCCCTAAATGTAGGGGTGCTTTTTAAATATTATCTTGACCGCGAAAACACCTACGGTAAATATTGATATACGTGCATCATCACTGGCATGCCTGCAGACGACGTATAAAATTACATGCCGATTGAACAAGGGGAACCGTGAGTTTTAGCTGCGAACACGAAAAACCGGCTGACCCGAATACTCCTGCAGGAGGTATGCCTCCTTCACGGAGTAATAAAGAGAAATGAATCGACATTATACTAATGACGCAAAATATTGATGTTAGAAATGTGAACGTGAATAATTGCTCCATGTTTCCTTCGTGAAACAATGGCGTGACGTCCATATGTTGCAGCTGTTGCCACGCAGAATGACACGTGTATCATCAGCTGTTCAATGGACTCATCACAGCTGGAAAGCGGCTACGCCGAAGCAGCGGGAACCACCTTCCGATACTGGCAAAAGTATGACACACAAAGATATCCTCTTTGACAACCAACAAGTTCACACAGATAGAATAACGATCCATAAGTATATTTCTGAAGTCTAAATATCAATGTGTATACGTGTTGGTGGTAACGATTTCCAATGGTATCCGTTTCGCATAATACATGTACATGTAGTTATTAATTATATAACTTATAGAAACTACATATCTCATTTTTCGGTAAAATTATGGTGGATATAGGACTAAAGTATACAGTACGCTGTTTCCTCTTCAACTTACCGTTTCTTATAAATATTGTGACAGGTTGATTATAGACACCCCCCTTACCTTTGATGCTGAGTACCACGGGGCAGGAAGTGTCTTCACCTACGGCCGTTTCCTCAGTATCACCGAGGAAGTCTTTACATATGGTCCCATAAAGGAACCTGTCAACTTCCGGGTAAGTTATCTTTCGTAGCTTTTGGTATTCTGACGGTATTGAATAGGTAAGAGCAAAGTATTTCCACAATAAAGCCACAATGGCTCTCTTTGCTTCTTTTTGTTGTCTATCAAAATTTTGATATATTTTTGTACATGATCCTATAACATTTTTTACAATTTCTAGGCTACTTTTCAAGCATCATTATTACAATAAACATTATGAAGCGGCACGAGACTGGTTGGAGAGTTGGAGCGGCAAGCTATGATGATTACATTAAACAATACCTCAACGTTGCTAGAGCCTAATTTCAAGATAACATTTAAGTTGACGGCTTAACAGCTGGTATTCATTCAACTGAATAGAGGGCTACGTACTAACATATTATTAAAACTCATAAATATTTTGTATACTATATTTGTGTTTATTTTCAGTACATTTCAGTGTCTGACCTGAATGTGACATACGAAGTAGCTTACGAGTATTCCATGCCGACCTACACCTTTCACCAAATTCTTGGTCCGTGCAGCAAGACGTGTGGATACGGTAAGCATTATCAATGTAACATGAATTTTTCATATACATTTTACATAATACTTTATATGCTCATATATGAACTGCGTATTTTTTTTCACAGAAAGGCTATTTTTTTGGCTTATGCGATGAATGGAAAAAAAATAATAAACAATCTATAAGTGATCATAGGATTTGAAAATTTAAATACACTAACTGACGTACATGTCCCAAAAGAAAGACGGGCAATGTATTATTCTGTTATATTCACTATAAGGTATCCGTGAGGTGGTGAACATAAGTTGCTACCATAACGGACGTAACGAGATAGTGGACGACTACTTCTGTGAAGACAATGGACAGGAGCGCCCCAGTAGCGACCCCATCTCCTGCTTCAACTTGCTGGTGGAGTCCTGTAAAGCAAGGTAAAGTTTTTCTGTAAATAGTTTCATCGGGTTGGTAAATCTCTGGTTTCAAAACAACTGAATGTTTTAACTTGTTGTCACTTCAGTAAACCTGGTACTGGCGGGTTCTAGAGATGATACGAATTCAGTCGCTCAGTCATTCAGTTTGGGTCCGAATCCCTTCCACTGCAGTGACACCTAGCTGCGCAGTACGAAGTAAAACCAGTCAGTATTGTCAAAATAAATACAGCAAACGGTCGAATTTTCAAACACTGATTGACAGGTGAAAAACTGTGGTTGTGTAAAGTAAGAAGAAAAAAAACTGATCGTATTTTTAAACATGTAGAATGTCGTTTGAGATCTAGCATTTCAATATCTTAGACCAGTATGTTCTCTTGCGATATGAAAGATAGTTCTTGATAAAAAAAATGCAACGCTTCAGCTATTTGCGAATCACTGTCTTGTATCTTTTGTGTAGATGGCAGGTAAGCGAGTGGTCGGATTGCTCCCGTACATGTGCTGGCGGCATACAGAACAGGAACGTCACGTGTATGAAGGCCAGTGACGACGCCTCTGGTATTGAAGAACAGGTCCCTTTGTACGAATGCATGGAGTCAGAATATCCGGCCGCCACTAAGCTATGCAACACCGGATACTGCGAAGGCTACTGGGATGCAGGGGCTTGGGGATCGGTAAGTTTCGATGAGAACACGTTTGCATTCCACTGACTAAGGGGTTTAAAATGTCATCAAAATGGCGTGGGGTAGCCAATCAACGAGTGAAGGAGTGACACAATAGGCTTCTATGGTCCGTTAGGAAGGTCCACGTTTCACCAAACCTAGCTTACAAGATAGTAAAGTATTTAAGAATCCCCTAAAGCAAAAATATCGCGTTTGCTACCTTTCTGAGGGCAATACGAACTGGTTTTGTGCAGTGCGAAGAATGCGGTTCCAAACGTGACTAAGCCTGTACCCACCCCCATCCCATCCAAGGTTTATTCTCTTAACATAGTGTATTTTCTTTTTTAATCTTCCACAGTGTAGTACCACATGCGGGCCAGGGAAGCGGCATCGTTCCGTCAGGTGTATGGCTGTGGGCATACACCATATCCCTATACAAGTCGACCCTTCCCTGTGCGATGCCGACTTTAAGCCGAGTGAATATGTCGACTGCTGGGAAGCTGGAATGGAACCAGTGTGCCCCCTCTACTACTGGCGATTGGAACTGTCCGCCTGCAGTGTTACATGCGGAATAGGTTCATTTATTCAATTTACTTAGTTTCTGTGTCGTTGTTTTCGCTTTCCTATTGCAGAATTCATTGTCATGGTAAAAAAAAAGACTTAAAACCTTTCTCGAAATCGTTTCAAACTGGCTACTATGAATGAATTTATTCAAAGAAGTTGTGATTCACAAGGATAGATGCATGCATAATTTAAAAATAAAAGCATTAAAAAACGTACAAAAACGCCCCCAATTTCTTCGCAAATGTTACATGTATGCAACTACGATTCCACTTACAGGAGTTCAGTCGGCGCAACTAAAGTGTGCAGCTTCGGACACCCACACCACGGTGGATATCAGCTACTGCCAGGCCTACAGCCAACCTCCTGACGAGCCGTCTGCACGGGAATGTAACAAGGGCGATTGTTCCACGGCTGGTAGGAAAACATTTCAATTTCAATTTCAATTTTATTAAAACAGTCAACATAGCAGGGGTACGTAGTACTCCTGAATTGTGTGGACTTTACATAATTGCAGGGAACGCACATGGCAATTACATACAGACGTGGTACATAAAACACAAGGACACTAGGTCTGCATTTGGCTATTGTCCAATCTAATTGTGCAGTGGAGGAACGAGTTGAACAGTCTGTTTGTCCGTGCCTTGGGCACTGTGATTCCCCCAGTTACATAGTTACATTCCTACGTTCCTCGGGGCTATGGTGACTGGTTCTACTTCCCATTACTAGGTGGCGCTGCAGTGAGAATGAAGAATGCGGTCCCAAACGTGACTAAAGCCCCTGTCACACATTCACGAATTTGGCCTCCCGAACGCTAGTCGAACGCCCGCCAACCATGGTTCCGAGTGAGTCGGCTGGCGTTCGGCTGGGTTGGCTAGCGTTCGGCTGGGTTGGCTACGGTTCGGCTGCGCCAGCCGAATGTTTCAAAATGTTTAAAACATTCGTGAGTCGTTCGGGAGGTTCGATCATATCTGACTGGTTTTCGACCGTAAGTCAGCAAAACACCAGCCAGTCATCCGGGAGTAAGTCAGCAGTGTTCAGGGTGTGTTCAGGGATCAAATTTGACTCCAGTTGAACCCAAGTTCGTTTCGATTCATATAGAAAGGTAAGCGTGGCCTAAATCTGGTCAGAGTGCTCACGAATACCAGCCGACCTATTCGGCTGGTGTTCGGCTGGCGTTCGGGGACGAAGGTCGTGAATGTGTGACAGGGGCTTAAGCTTGTAGCACCCATCATTCTGGTTTATGACTGCTGTTACTTTTCTGATCTATTTGTTGTCTTCTCTGTACGTCTATTATTACCTTTTCTCAAATTTGACACGGGAGTTGGAAATCACTTTCCGTTACAGGTAGCAGCGACAACACTGACGTGGAGTACCAACTGTCCAACGCTACCATGGTGATGTGCAGCCATTTTGACGAGGCTACCCGCCATGCCCTGTGTGACGGCCAGGCCCGCTTTCTACACCTCCTCCAGACTGCCGACCAAGTCTATCACTTCACAGCATGCCCTAGTAAGTCGTAGCTGACGGCTCTTGACATTTATATTGCATAATAATCATACTTTTTTTCCCCATTTTGCTCGTGTGGGTAAATGCCAGAGCGAACGCATGGCTGTTAAAAGTTCCTGCCGAACATACATATTAAATTAACTTAACATTCAACATCATCTTATTGTCATTAGCTATCTAAATCATAGACATCTATCATTTTGACTGTTCATTGAAACACCGTATCTGAATAAGGTACGATAAAATCATTTCTACCCGTATTTCAGATTCCGTAAGCCTGTTCTTGCTGGTCGACCAGAGCATGGTACCTTCCGATCCTGCTGAGCTGCTCCTTGAAACATCCGACGTCTACAAGTTCTACAAAGCCAAAGCTGATGTTGTGGTATTCTATTTTCTACTTTATAATTTCCTTCTCTGTACTGTCTATGGTGTTAAGGCGATATTTGAATCTAGTTGAATCCGAGTAGTATTGAGGAAGACTTAGTTTTTATCATGAATGTATTTCTGCAAGAATGTAGTCAGTTGGCATAAACAGCTGTAAAATGTTGTAATAAAAAAATAAAAAAAATAATAAATTTTACGGCTCTCAGTGGCAAATGTGCAGATGTTGACACATTGGCAACACCAAATCCGTAGTGTGTTTTTGGCACACTTTTAGACAGCTTAGCCTAAGAGGCTCGGTGGGCGTCACTCCACCGTCAGGGAAAGTCGTGTAAAGTGCCTTTCCCAAGGGCACAACGTCGGGGCATGCTGGGTATCGAACCCGGGACCCATGGGTTCCGAGTCCAACGCTCTAACCATTGCGCCACGCCGACGCCAAATGTTGTAATCGTAACTTTTATGACTCTAACTTCAAGTTACATAAAAGGGAACATTTTATACGTTAACATTATAATTACTAGCTATGGCATATACTCCTGAATGATCAGTTTCCGACCAAATGACATTTCTATATCTACAGCTAGACGAAGTGTTCCACTGTGGGCATGAGATGGACGTTGTGAATACGGAGGTCACAGAAATCGGGTAGGATGGGTTCTTTTTGAAACTATATGTTAACATCAAAACTAGCAAATATCATTTCGTTTTTCAATACAAAACTGCATTGCCTTCACACTAATCTGTGTTGCAATTGTTTGTTTTTTTAATTCATTGTTTTTGTGTTACAAAATCTTCCTTCACAATTCTCGTTTTCTCCACCTCAAAACGAGAGTGTTAAAAAATGTTAATCAGTCTGTCCATCAAACATTTTTTCAGCGAGGTGGACTCAGCCGGACCACAAGACGTCGACTTGACCGGAGATTACTACCGGTTTGACTACCACAACACGTTGGTGTATAGTCAGCACTAAAGCAACGGAATATGATCAGATATAGATAGTAAGGCTCGCTGGTCGAAACACAGCTAGAGCAAGTAAAAATACTTTCTTGTTTCACAGTTAAATGCCTAGGCCATTTGTGACCGTTTTGGTTTGTCTTTGCTTTCAAACGTATGAAGGTACAGAGAAGCAGTTTTCAATGTTCATTAGGAATTATCAAATACCTCCCAAAATCTCAGGGAATTTGTGTAATGGGTGTTTGGTCACAACGCCTGTCTATTGACTTATGAATAAAACTTCAAAGTAGAATATTGTCTCTGTCACTGTGTATTTTAGGGTCTCTCTCTCTCTTTCTTTCTTTCCCTTTCTCTCTCTGCATATGTATGTTTGCCTGTTTGTGTGTGTGTGTGTGTGTGTGTGTGTGTGTGTGTGTGTGTGTGTGTGTGTGTGTGTGTGTGTGTGTGTGTGTGAAAGTGTTTGTGAATTTTGAATGAAAACCCTTCTAAATCAACTGTTATCAATTTATTTTCCTCAGACCATAATCAATCATTATCCACTGCGCTTTCAACACAAATACAGTATGTGGGTGTACGTAAGAAGCAGATGCCGAGAGAACAATAGCGCGACTTCTATGACTGATAGTTATATTTTTCAGGCACCCAATCTTCCCAAAAATCAATCTTGTATGATTTTGCACGTACTCTCTAATACAACCCCCATCCCATCTTCTACGTAACTTGGAATTGTAGGAACACAAAAGAAAAGGTAGAAAAATCTACATAGAAAATCGCAACAATGAAAGTAGCTGCCTCTGATCAAGAGTTCTTCAGGTGACTGAACAAAACCAGCCAACCCTATAGAAATGTCAACAGGAATCGTATGCTTTTGGTGACATAAAGGATGACATCAGCTCCATCTGGCGATGACGCTTCATTATCAGCACTATACCTGCACAAGGACAACATGGAAAGTGAGCAAAATACAAGCTTGAATATTTTCACAGAAAAAACTTCATTTTATCGATAATGGCAGTATATCACAGACTTAAATATTATTGTTTCTATTGCAAGTTGATTTTAAGGAAAATTACATCCAGATAGATGAATTTGCCGATTAAATTTAAAAAAAAAGCATTCCAACTCTCATCAAAATACAAAAGCTTAACACATAGATGATTTCACGACAAGCGCCGTATCCGACCTGGTAGGTAGAAAATGCGTCCAGCCACTTGGTGTCAGGTGGATGCATCGTGTCCCCCACACCGCCCCCATCCTTCCACCCCTGTGTTCCTGTACTGTTGTAAAACGTGCCGCGCTGCAGAGGGTTGGCGACAAACTGATAAAAAAAAGGAGGAACACATGTCAATGAACTTTTTTTCTAACTAATTTTGCCTCTACTCAATGTATTGAAATAAACTTAAAAATTAGACTGGAATCGGATGAGGCGTATACTTAAATCAAACGAGAGAAAACTTTTCTTACACGTACGTTATCGCCTGTCATGTGCAAGGTGTCCTGTTGTCCGTTCCCTTCCACGTTCCACAGCATCCCTATGGGAACTCTCGGTGTGGAGGGGACCTGGACATTGTGGTACTCCACCGGGCTCGGAGCACGCAAGCTGGGGGCTCGGTTAGTGGCCCTCACCACCGGTCTTACAGCAAACAACGCCTTAGCATTCACAGCTCCCATAGCCACTACTGTACAAAGGGAAAGTATCATGAGTAATGTATGCCCAAAATAGCGCTCCCATTCAACTAGATGCAAATTTCAGAAGGGGAATCCCCTGACGTAATGTACAGATATGGCGTCCTTGTTTTTCACCAAGGCTAAACTAATTGCCATTGCAAATAATTAGCTAGGAAACACACATGCGATCAGCCTGAACAACAGTAGAAAGTTTACCAGCAGCTGTTGAGAAAACATGTTAGATTTACGGCAAGACACAAAAGTTTCGCGGCGTTTTTAAATATTTGCGAAGCCTGTTTTGGTAGCTGCGACACAACATTGATTGCGCAACAGGTATTTCACTGAGATTTCACTTTACAGCAGCGAGTATCCCCCCTTCTTTACGTATACATTTCAGTAACAGATACACACATAATTGTATGAATATATGCAACACATGTATTTGTATACTATGTATAAAGCGACTTCAATGGGGGTAGTGTCCGTGGCCATGCGAACGTTACGTTTCCGGAATACCTGTGTTTACACCGTTTCTGTTAGACCGCCCCTGCTAATGAATTATAGCCTCCAGCTACCAATTGAAGAGACTTTCGTGTCTTTGTAAACGTTTTGCTGGCAGGCCTACTTTACTAATCAAAGTACTTACGGCAAAAACTGCAAGATATGTTTTGTCAAGACGTCGAGGTTCAACATGCGACCTTCTTCGCATCCACAGCCAAAATACTACTACCCGAAAAGCTGGAAGTCCCCGTGACTTAAATAAAAGGGGAACTCCATTGGGCCGGCGCCATTGTTTAATTCTGGCATGAGTCCAAAATGTAGGTGTTGATCAATAGCGTGAAAACAAATTAGTATTCAGTCAAGACGTGTAGCTAACAGCCCAGGTACGGTAAAGACTGCGCATGACTCATTGGCCCAATTGTTAGGTGTTGACTAATGGTGTTAAACCAAATTAGTAGTCAGTCATAGGGCTAACAAAATACTATTTGACAGATTGCACACGAAAGGTGTGCCATTATTGGTGCATTACGTTTTACGACCGCTAGGTTGACTCTTCTGACAGTTACCTTTATCAGTGTGAACAGATTTGGGAGTACAACATAACGTCTCACTGCGTGACGGCGTAAAACGGCAACTTGTGACGGCTTAACGTCACTTGACGGAACATCAAGCAACATAGCAGCGTGTAGGGCAGGTTTTTACTACGCTCGTGTGGTAAGTACTACACTATGTTGCTTATACTTCCTGTACGATACGTTGTCCCTTCCAGTGCGTTTACACAAGTAAACAGTGGATCAAACCACATGTTTACACATGAAATTTCTGTGATCACTGCCAGCCTTTATAGTATAAGACTCAGGGACATCGGGTGGGTGTACGTTATATATAGTTTTTTTTATTACGCAGCTACTTTAACACAGTGATCACATGATGTTACGTTGTTGAAATATGACCTTCTAACGCCATTTTCCCCACCCACTTCAAAACAAGTGTGACAAAGATACCTTACACTGATAAACCAGTCGTCGAAGAGACAAGCTAGCAAAACGTGGACGGAAAATGTATAAACTATTCTACAGGTTATGGTTAATGATCACGTCTACTGACATACTAGATCTCTACAATGTTATAGTGCTCGAGTTGTTTTTCTGATTAATCTGTATGTTTTTAAACGAGTGTTGAAAAGGACAGATGTTATCAAAGCATTTATCACGTCTGAAACCTGCTAGGGTGCATTTTTCCTGCAGGTATAGGTGAATAGGTTACAGACAAAAACACCCTTTCAAAGCAAGTCGTCCGTGTCATTTGTACATATACCCTAGAAGATCTGAATTCAGGACAAAAAAGTTTTCTGTTGATCTTGCAAACAAGCTGCACCGCCATGTGACGGTGTTAATGAAACCTGAGAACAGTGCGCCATTTTGGTACTGACAAGGAAAACAAAGCAGGTAAAACAGTGTGCTGTAGCCTCTAGACCAGGCTGAGAGGTAAAGGGTTTGGGGAACTAGTTTTTTCCACTAAATGAATTGTGACCCTAAGGCATACTTTGACGATTATGACATAACTGTAGATTGAGGGGGGTGGGGTATCGCACAACAGTTTTAGCGGTGACATGTTTTGCATATAATCAAATAGACTTTTGTGTACATTAAAAAATTTTGAAAATATGAAACAGTGTGAATCGGTGTCATAGTTAGATATCCGTCGTATGAAAAAATACAAGACATCGAAGACACCAATCCTACGGGAAGTTCATGGTATGACTGCCTAGCAGTTGATTTGTGGAACTTGTTACAGAACAAGAGTCTACAGCCACCATGACCGAAAAGATGGATATGGCCCCGCCTCCATACCCGGGCCAGCCAGGACCCGAAATGCCGGGACAACCTGTGGGGGTATACCAGCCACAGCCGGGGCAACCTGCTGCAGGATACGAGCAACCACCGGGGCAACCTATGGTATATGAACTTGTCATCATTAATAGAAAACTACTGTCACTAGAGCGACAATTTTGAAATTTTACAGATCCCGTTGCACTGTTCGGAGTAACGCTTCTTTTCTTCGTGTGTATGTTCGTGTGTGTGCGTGTGTGTGTGTGTGTGTGTGTGTGTGTGTGTGTGTGTGTGTGTGTGTGTGTGTGTGTGTGTGTGTGTGTGTGATAGGGACAGGCGTTGTATTTGCTGGTACTCCAATAACAGTAGGGTATATGTCTTTCAGTTTCAGCAGGGGATGGGACCACCAATGCCACCAGGAGCTATTGTCGGTAAGGCATCTTACCAAAAACATTGGTATGATATAAGCTTCCTTCCAATAACGCGAAATAAAAGCTACATACTATTCTAAATATACAAACTACTCTCCTTTGCCAATGTAAACAATTTGGAAGTTGTCAGTTGAAAATAGAATTACAAGAAAATGGGGTTGTCAGATTTTTTTCATTCAATAGTGTCCAAGGAAACGTTTGATATAGTTTTCTGACAAATAACAGGCATACAAGTTTCCGTAATGTTCCTGAATTTGACACAAATAAAGATGACACCTTTTGGATTAAAGATTTGGTTTCTTTGCTTCCGCATGTTTTAACACAAAATGCCATGTTAAAACTGTATTAGATCTCAGTGTTTATATGGTAAAGCGGTATTTATCATGCAAATATGTTTCTATACGTAGTCCGCCAGGTTCCTGTGATACCACCTGACCATCCTACACGCAGTAAGGACCCAGTGAGGATGACTTGTCCAACCTGTGGGCAAAATATCGAGACCACCGTCACGCGAGAGATCGGGCTCTTCACGTGGCTGGCTGTGGGGTTTATCTTCCTGATCGGGTGAGTGGTCGTACATCTGTGCGGTCACATTTGTCGTAGGTTGTCGTACAATTTTAGTTGCGTAAACTTTTTTTTGAAACCATATTCAGACTTTTGAGCCCCCCCTGTAATTCCTAAACTCCTTATCCCTTGAAAACATTTTTAGGATAGTGTACCAGTAAAATTAAATAATTAGTAATAACTTTGGTGTCATTATGACATATTTGACGTCATTATGACGTCATCTATGTAATCCGTTGGGCTTGAAAGGGTCTAGAAAGGCTATTCTTGTAAAACTCAAAGGAATGCAACAAAACTTTAACAAAAGTTTGTATGAATAGAATATCAAGGTCTGTTAAGACTTATGTTGCCCATGGAAACAACACAGGCGTCAAAATGATATCATTTGTTATTTCTACAGGTTTGGGTTCCCTCTGCTGTGGCTGGGGTGCTGCTTCATCCCCATGTGTATCCCCAGCTGTAAGGACACCAAGCACACCTGCCCTAACTGTAACACACACCTGGGCACCTATCAGATCGCCAAGTAAACACCTGAAACATCTTAAGATCACCGAATATCATATTTTGCTCGTTTGAAGTGATATGATATGATACTCTGTACTTTGTATGAAATGTAATGGTCTTCATGTTACTGAGATATAACAGAAAACTTGATTTCCAACTTATTATTACACTGTGTACTATATGTGTACTAAATGTATTACGACAAATACTTTCGTCAAATGATACATCATATTTAAGTTCATAAGATAATACTATTGTGTCATTACACAATCATCTAGTGGAAACAACAAGTGGTTACTTTTCACTCTGTTGTTTCACTGAATGCTTTGTTAGTATGTCCTGCTTTGTGATTTGACAATAAACCTAATATATTCTTGAACAGTTGGGCTGTGATATTGTGTACCAGGCTCAAAACAATTAGGAAATTTTATGAAAAATGTATTACTCTTAAAATTGCACAGGCAGAGAGAGAGAGAGTAAATACTTTTTTTGCAGTTAGGATGTTAGATTCTTCTATGTTACTACGGACACAATCTATTGACAAATACCAAAAAAACATGTCAATCACTTTGCTTATATCGTAGGATGCACTCTAAGACGTTCTTGTTGCTTCCCTTAGTCAACCCTGTAGTTATAATATTATGTTGGTGTCTTGAAAAAAAAAGTCAACCGTATCGTGTGACACTTTGCGTGAACCGTGAATAGGTCACTAAGTTACGGCCGTAAACACTGTCATTCGAGAGAACTGGTCCGTACCATTCCCCTGGGAGTGATAGCAGACAGGTGGTCCCGACTCGAAGGTAAGACTGTCGCTGTTGTTCCTACAAAGCTAAGCACTAATCCTAGTACCTGACAACAGGTAATCTTTACCCTAAGGACGTCTGGACTCACAGAAAATGAGGCATTATTCTGAAATCTTAAACTACATTTAACTCAGGGTACTTTAATGTCGACAACAAGCAAGCTGTCAAACAATGTTGAATGGATGCCACTGTAGTCGCTGCAATATTGGTATAAAAGGAGGGATTGCGAATGGGTACCCTGTCATAGTAGTGGACGCATGTATACAACCTGTCTACGGCAAACGACCGTTCGAACGAAGTTGCAAGGCACACAACTGGAAAAACAACCCCATTGTTTTGTATATACAGCCTTATTTTTGAGATAAAAGAAAGGCAGTGACAAATATATTGATTGAGTAGACTCCAATTTCATTCAAGGTTGATTTTTTTTCTAAAACATTAGCGCCAAATTTGTGTATGGACGTTTAGCTATTGTCGAACACACGGTGACGACTTGTCACGAGGTATGTAATAGGAGAAGACGACGACATTGTCTTATGTTGACAGCGATCTGGCATGGGGCCAAGGGGAGGGGGAAGGGGCAAACAATCTGACACTCAAATAAAATCTACAAGACAGGCCGCAGTCAACAACATTATCCTTTTCATTTTACAGAGCTTACAAGCAGAAATGGCGGACGAAAAGGGTGAACTACGAGAGAGACACCAGGCTGCTCTGCCTGGCCAGCCTGATGTACGTACAAATTACCAAACACGTCTTTTTCGTCTATTATTTGTTACAGAGTATTTGTATACTGATCTTTCTAAAAGGGTCTAAACTTGTAAATGCAGCTATACATTTAGCTTTACTAGCTTGTTGACAATGTAAACTTACTTTAGGCCTGTCTGTACAACGTTAGTATTACTTTTAGTACGGTACAGTACATTAGGTTGTGTTATGAATTCTTCTCAAATATTTTTATTTTAGCCTGGACCCGGGCAGCAGGCCGTACCAGCCGGGAATGCAACGTATAATGTTACTGGTATGTCAGGGCACAACTTTACTTCTCTATAGGCGTCTATGGTTTTAGAAAAACACAGTCAACAATGTGAACATTCTAATAGATCATTGTGCAAGAAAATATATCTTTAGGGACTTACAAGTGTTGGTAACTTACCTTCTGGTGTAACAGTACCTTTATTGCACAATACGTGCATAAGATACTACGTATGACAACTTCTTCTGTTACTAAACAATATCTCTAAGAAACTGATGTAACCTTTTACGAGACAGAATTTTATGATAATATATATAACATTTGTTCCATTATTCATTAACTGACGTAAATTCTGGTATTGAAGACGACAGGCATGTTATATGGTGCATGGGCTCTTATTGACCAAGTGGCCAAAAAGTCTAAGACAAACATTCAAGATCTATAAAAAAAGCATTGCTTTTTGTTATTATTTTTAGCACTGCAGCCCGCTGGGGTCCCTGCGACTATCCCCCACCCCCCTGAACGCAGCAGAGTGTCTGTGAGGGTGAAATGTCCGTCCTGTCAGCATGATGTCAACACGGTCACAGAGACAAAGGTCGGCAAGTATGCCTGGCTGGTGGCAGGGGGCGTATTTCTGCTGGGGTGAGTGGTAGAAAATTGACCATGGATAGTGTTACGTTTTCTATGGCATGTAACGTGGTGGCATTTAGACATGAGGACACACCAACCATTACTCAACAGAGACGGCGGACGGTATGGACTTATATGGCCAGCTCTTCACGTCACGTGATCTACTTGTTTGGTCACTTGATTTGAAAGAAGAACTGATATGTTTGAATTCTTAGACAGCACAACTATAACAAACGTAGGTCTATAAGTCAGAGATAGTGGGGTCAAGTTGGTTATTAACTTAGTCATATCGATATTTTTCATACACTGTTTAGGTTGTCGTTCCCAGTGTTTTGGCTGGGGTGCTGCATCCCATGCTGTATCTCCAACTTCAAGGACACCAAGCACACCTGTCCGAACTGCAAGGCGCACGTGGCCACCTACAAGATTGCCAAATAAGGAGCTGAAGAAAGTCTCACATCACCGAACGGACCTGAAGAACGTCATCTGCATTTTTAATTTGATATTACACCCGCTGAACATCATTTGAATCAAGTGATGCTTTGCTCTAAAATTGTGTATAGATTTGGGCACTTGTGCTCACAAGCCTGTCGCGAAGCTTTTTTGTGAGTGACATAACTTCTCGATGATGCTCTTTGGTAGGTACAAGGGAATAGCGCAGTTTGGTTAAGTCAAACTGCTCTATCCTTTGTACGCCAATGTATTGCGTGGCCAGTCCACTCAGTTAGTCACGTCTATACTATAGGTTATGCTAAGCTTCATTATGTCTGAGATTTTTTTATACTTACACAACCGTTGTCTCTTTTATTGTAGCAAGGATTTGTAGTAAGGCGATCAATTTTAAGTTATTTTTTTACTTCTGTTGAAGAAGCACCAAAAACAAGAAATGCGTGTTGTGTGGAAAGGAGTAGAATTGTATCTAAATCCTTGTATTTTGGAATATCCGAAGAATATGTCACAATGAAATCTATCTAAGAGATTGCTAACTACATATTAGTTGTACAGGCTGGATACGGATAATGTGTTTGTCATTAATATCGAATTAAAAATCAGGCTATTTTCTGCCTGTAGAATTGTGTGAACTTGATGTTTGCAGTAGAAGCAAGGTTAAACTATGATTTTTGCATGGAAACATTAATCCAAGGTTGTTCTTGTGTGTCGACTGAACGTTTATTTCCACATCCTAGTTTTGATGGGTATTTATTTATTTATAACGTCACTTGTAGGTAGTTGAGTACCGCCATCTAAAGCTCCCCCTATATATGGAAACGACATGAATGCATACGGACTAAATGACAGACAAAACGAAAAGTGACCAAACGAAAAATTAAAGCTGTAAGGATAAAACGACCGCACATTTTTATCAATAAAAAAAAGAGTAAAACACCCCCTTCTTTGGAATGTAGTCTTCCAGCAGCGGTAATCACTTGGGTGCGGATCATGCATATTTATTTTTAAATGAGGTGACAGTCTGCGATGTCGACAACTCGTCCACTGTAAACACTTCTTACCGTCTGGATTTCACCTCCTGTGTCAACAGCTTTCTACCCAACCGTCTCAAAACAGATTTAGGGATACCCAGAGGTGTACACAATCCTGACTTTGGTGTAGTACTTAGCGCAGTTTGAGGTAAGTGTGTTTAGCAACTAGTAATCACTACCAACACTATCATGGTAGCTCTTTCTCATGTTTCTCTCTACTACCGAGCGTGACCACAATTCTCAGAGATTTAAGACATGTTGCATATGAGTCTATTCGCGGCTTCCGCAACAAGTATATAGTTCCTGGCGTCTGCAATTTTTCTTGTGATCGTCAAGACTTAAAATATTGGTCGACAGCGATAACTGGGGTACTGCAGCACAACCGGGATTCCTGAAATTCTGTGACCCAACTGAACAAAACGTACAGAATTCGCCGGCAATACTTAAGTTCTATGTTCAGTCCTGTAGCAGCTTAGTGTTATATGCGAAAGGTGTCATGTCTATACTGTGACAAACAACGCAATATGTAGATCTATACGTACAAAAATATCGTTGTGTCATAATTCGACCGCTAGGTTACTTAGAAGGAGGGTGGGGGGCGTTCCATGTCAATGCCTTTGTGTGAAGCCAGCCATGTGTGCCGACTGCGTATTTTACCAAAACATTGGAATATCAAACTTGTTCACTACGAAATGATTGTGTATGATTTAGATAAAACCCAGTCAAACAAAGTCCATGAAGTGAAGTATTCATAATGGATATAACTGGATTAAAGTGCCACAGAGCTTAAGATATAAAAATCTCAGGAGACTACACCATATTCAATATTGTGTTGACATAATACTCGTACACAAAAGCATGTGGCCATGGTTAGGTAGCCTCGGGCACAGACTTTTTAGTTACGTATCAAAGACTTCGCCGTGAATACATGACAACAATGTAGGTTACGGAGCCCTTCTTGTTAGGCCTTCTAATTCCGTCCTTGTAAGTTCTATCTTTAGCTTTCTCAATGCGTACCAAGACTAATCTGCAGATGTAAGGATCCGACACAGTTACAATGTTTTACTCATAATAATGCAACATTGATAAATATTTCTAATAGTCTACTTTTTAGGAGGAGTTGTGGGATTAAATTGTGCATGAGATATACAAAGATTCGTAATCATATCATGGTAATTATCATATCTTTTAACTATTGGAAGCTTAAATTTAAAGCTTTCATGTTAAAAGATATGACATACAATGTGTTCCTGAATCTAATGCCTTGCTGTACGGTACTACGTAAAGCCTAAAATTTGCTGTACGTTATGTGGTTTCGACCTTTTTGACCAAACTGTGCACTGAGAATGCAGAGAAATGTTTGGTTGTATCGTATCTAATTACCATGGATACTTTTTTCAGTCATGGACACGAAACAGGATCCCCCGCCGCCCGCTTATCCGTCACAACAGCAAGCTCCTGTTCAACAAGGACAACCTGGTACTTACCCCGCCCAGCAACCAGGCACCTACCCCGCCCAGCAACCAGGCACTTACCCCGCCCAGCAACCAGGCACCTACCCCGCCCAGCAACCAGGCACTTACCCCGCCCCGCAACCGGCGCAGCCTGGAGTTTACGCACCTCAGCCTCAACAATCTGGCGTATGTACTACAGCTAAAAGAAAGAGAGAGAGAGAGAGAGAGAGAGAGAGAGAGAGAGAGAGAGAGAGAGAGAGAGGGGGGAGAGAGGGGAGAGAGAAAAAGATAAAGGAAGCAAACAGAGGGTAGTAAGATGGAAAGAAGAGGGAAGAACTAATCAAAGAAGAATTAAAGGTATTTCGATGAGAAGTGATAGAAAGAAAAGTGCGGAGAGAAGAGAGAATAAAGAGTAAAAGAATAAAAGAACGCCATTTAATGTTGTGAACGGTGAAGTGACATGAAGACCTACTTTTACAGTACGCTCAGCAGCCACCGGGGACCTTCGTGTCGCAGGGCCCAGGACAACCGCCAATGCCGCCCGGAACTGCTGTCTACGGTGGGTTTGGGTCCAAAAAATAGCTTGAAATAAATTTCAAAGTCGTTTGCGAAATTCTAGAGGACTCCCCTAAAAACGTATTGAGACTAGGTCACTCCGTGATCAAGATGTACAGTGGACATCGAAAATTTGGAGGTACGTAAAGTTTACCTTTCAAAACAGTCACTGATCGAAGAATGTTCTATGAACTGCTTATATGACGTGACTTATGAATCTCTTCAACGTATTGAGAGAAATATTTATGTACAAATGTGATTCGTATTTCTACTTTGCTAGTTTCCCAGCCGGGAGTCGTGGTGGTGGGCGTTGATCAGCCGACTCGCAGTAACCAGCCGGTCAGGATGACGTGCCCAACCTGCCAGCAGAACATCCAAACAACGGTCGAGTATGAGATCGGGCTTTTGTCGTGGCTCATGGTCGGGGGCGTTTGTCTCTTCGGGTAAGTCGTAAGGTTATTCTTTAGTACCTTTTAGCATTGTAGTGACATTTTTTTTTTGCCTCCAATGACGAATGTTTTGTTTGTAGTGTATCGTGTGTTTGCTTAGGTCGTTCCGTAGTTATTTTCACATGCTAAACACTGACAGGAAGTTAGGTCAGAGGTCACAAAGGTCATTTCATTTCCTGTCTTCCATTTCCTGCTTTATACTTGTCTGTGGTCTTATGGGAGCCAACTGGAAACTGCACTGCAGAATCGGCGGGAAATTAATTCACAAGAATGAATAAAATAAGAAATTTACAAAACGTTTTTAGAGGTATGAGATCATTACTTGCCAATATCCGACAGTACTAATAGTTTTATGTCGTTGATTTTCAAGGTTTGCGATCCCGTTGGTGTGGCTGGGATGCTGCTTCATCCCTCTGTGCATCAAAGACTTTAAGAATGCCAAACACACCTGTCCTAACTGTAACACTCACCTGGGTACCTACAAAAGGGCATAGTGAACACTTTACTGCCAGTTTTTATGTTTATGATGTGAGGAACATTCTTACTAATTATTGGCCGTGAGATGCTGATAACTAAAGAATAGGGACCACACTCTTAAGGTTATAATGAAATCAGAACTTGTTCATGGAAAGCTATACTTTTTACTACGATGATTTAATCTACTTTTTATAGAAGTGTTTTAAGTTAAAGGAGACATCTTTTAATAGAGCGTTGATTGGTGGTGATGAAAATATAGAAATTAGGATACGCAGTTTTGCTGGTGAATATTATCACTTGGGGAAGATCACAATCATGATTAGTTTTAACTTGGACAAAAATATATATTTTATATATGACAATATGCAGATCATAGGTTACATAGGTTAAGTGCAGTTTTCTTTTTGTTGCCTTCTAAAGGTACGTCTCAGTTAGATAACGCGAAGCCCGATCCACGGCTCGTAACTGTGAAAAAATAAACGTACCGTACAGAAAGGGCCTCTAGCGAGATTTTGTAAAACGTACATGCCTTACCCTGCGCATTTCTTGTTAATTTGATGAAGAATAATAATACACTATACATGTACAGGGTTTGTTTGACGGGTTGATTGTGATGCATTTGTTCACATTAAAGCAATACGGATGCACGTACTATCAATAAAGGTATGTGTGCGTCTTAGCTTTTTATCTTGCTGAATTAAAAATATGTGAAACGAATCCGTGCGATTTTGATGCTGTTTTGTTTTCTTTAGTGATATCCATCTTCCTCCTATAAGCTTAAGTTTCATACCTTCATATTTAGGGTGATTGTTCACGAGTTCACAAACGCGTCTCTTGTCCTGAGTTATTCACAGCGCTCGTCAACTGTAAATATACTGTTACGTGGCGACACCTAGCGGTTTGGCGTGTGGTGATTTTCATACAACGGATGCCAATTTCTGCATGGTACATGCACACTGTAGATTAAAACAAATGCAATAATGATGACTTTGCCTTTCTTAGTATTGTGAGGTATTTCCTGATATGTACCAATTAGCAAATAACATGTAGAATTCAACAAATAACATGATGTATTTAGCAAATGTTTCATAAAAACCGTCAAACATCAAACTGTTTTCGAACAAACCGCTAGATGTCGCCACCGTGCAGTCTACAAGTGCAATAGTTCATAGAGAAGGCAGCTACTACCAACTTGCAAGTTCTGCAAGTTGTGTGCAGTGAAGGGAAGCCACCCCCTAACCCGATCTTCCCAATGAACTGTTACCTTGTTACCTAACCGCTGGTATTGCCTTTCTTTAGAACGTTTACTTCTCTTGAGTAATGATGCCCTTTTGCTCTTTATCGATTTTTTCCCACTGATAAATCGTCCTCTTTATAACTTAGAAAGTAAAGGTCCGGACGTCCTCTTTAATGATGAAACGGCCCAATAAGGGAAAGTGGTGTATCTGTCGTTGACATATGGGGGACTCTGTGCGTTAGCGTTCTTTTTTTATCACACAGTTTTCTCGCTTCTCACCAATCAAAATCTACAGTTTCCTCGTTTTCATTAATATATACAGTATAGAAACGGGAAGCACTTAATCTTTTTATGCTTATAAATTTTAATTCCATAAAATTCAGCCAGCTTTACTGTTCAGTTGTATATCTGTTATCGGTCATTTAAACCATACACCATCCGTTAACAATGTGTGTAGGTTAGCTTACGTACGTTCTGTTGTTACGCAACCTTTAATGCACTTTAAGATATGGTATGGAGAGGTAGGGCCATACTTAAACATTCAAGACAAAACAATAACCTAAAGCCGGTACAAATGTAAATTCAACAATACAGTACAATTAAATGGGCAAATACAAATATGATCCCGCTATTCTATCCACTAGTTTTTGAAGTTGAAAATATCTAATTTTAGTTAAAGGGGGGCAAAACTAAATTTTTTTTAGTCCACTGCAGTATAATAAATATACCACAAAGTACAATTCTTACTTGTTTTACATTAGTCCATGACAGATTAGCGTTGTTACACCATTTCAAACTCGCACCTTTAATCTAATTTAATCACTGAGGTCTCACGTCCTTTGACCCTTGTGACGTCAGGCCGCAGGATACTTAGTGCTGTGAGATGCGTGGTGGCTGCGGCCTGACGTCACAAGGGTCAAAGGACGTGAGACCTCAGTGATTGAATTAGATTAAAGGTGCGAGTTTGAAATGGTGTAACAACGCTAATCTGTCATGGACTAATGTAAAACAAATAAGAATTCTACTTTGTGGTATATTTATTATACTGCAGTGGACTAAAAAAAAATTAGTTTTGCCCCCCTTTAATTAACTAGATTTGTAAGCTCATTCAATTTTTTCTTGTAACAAGATCAAACAGTGACATACCAGTGATATAGTTGTGAATTATTTTGCATACACGAGGAGTAAGATTGCTAGCTTGATTAAAACGTCTTGAACATTTTTAATGTGTGGTGTGTGTTAAGTTTATCAGCAACAAAAGTACTACGTCGATTGGGAACCGTATTTTTTCCAATTTCCTATTCCAATCCTTCCTTCCAGTTTTCTTTTATTGGATTCATAGCTTGCGTGAGTATTCATATTCCTTTCTTAGATACGGGATTCCCCTTGTCAGCTTTTTCGCCTGAGTTTTATGATTATAACGGTGATACCGCAGCATATTCCATTTGTCAGGGTTCCGGTCTGACAGCATCAACCTCTGGTAACCTTGTTGTATTATTACTTGGGAGTGTGTATCCCATATCTTTTCTGTGCGGACGTGGGGTTGAAATATTCATGATATATTTGCCTAGCCTTCTGTTTGTTTGCCTGATATACTAGCTATCACATTGCCATATATAAATACAAAATAACGATAGCGACACTCGGTTAATCAGCACTGCATTGCTTTTAATCAACGTCCTTCAACAGTACAGGTTACATTCACGAAGTCATTTTCTTATACATCAATACAGCAAACAGACATGTAGAGTTATCATTTTCTTCACGTGATCACAACGTTAAGGTGACAAAAATGTTATATTAATGGTTTAATTACGTTTTGACTATGGAGGCCAGAAGTTTCCATTGTGTTTACTCTTTTAAATACCAGCTACAAGGAAGTCTTTGTGTTAAATGTAATCATCTTTTTTTACGATAAGCAATTGAGACTATTACCATATCACTTTTACAAGACGACCCTATAAGGGACATTATAATAAATTTCAAATCACTTTTACATAGTAAGCACCTATTAGGACAACGTGACAGTTTTAGTCCACTTTTACATACAAACCATTTAAATGACACTGTCCATTTGAACCCATTCAAACCCGCATGGTACTATGTGGTCACTCATTCTGTCCGTCAAACGCACTCAAAACTTAGCCTGCGTGACACAGTCTAGCTGATTAGGGCCCTCCGGGGGGTTATGTGGCTGCTAACCTCTAATCCAGACTGATTTACAAATTTTTAAATAAGAAGTACCAAGGAGATAAGGATTCTTTATCACTGTGAATATCAGTCCAGGAGAACTCATGATTTTCTGTCACAATGGAAACCAGCCATAACAGCCTCCAACCCCATGACAATGGACAGTACGTAGTCTAACAATAGTTGGCCCATGTTAGTGGCTATGAATATATTGACAGGATTAATATGTTTCTAGATCTGACTTAAGTTGGCTTTCAAGCTTCTGTGTGCCTTAAGAGTGGGAGGGCTGCTAGAAGCGTGATTTAGTCAGGCCAACCCGTAACTATTCTTCATAACGACAAAACGATACACAGTTTCTCAGCTGATTTACAACTGAGGAGTCGGCAGACTCCTTCTTCCGACGCCATGACCTCCCGACAACGTCCGCCGCAAAGTAGACGAAAACTCCGTAAATCCCCTGCGATAGTTCCTGTTGAAGTAGCCATATATCACCGGGTTGATGGAGCTTTGCAAGTACGAAAACCAGTGCGCAATCGGAAAGACGTAGTAATAGATTATGCTTTTTTGTTCGAACGAAGGATTGCCGAGGTCGGTGATGAGCATCACGGTATGGATAGGGAGCCAGGTTACTGCAAAGCAGACTACAACGACAAGGAGCATCTTGATGGTTCGGAATTTTCGTCGGCTTGCATTGTTTCTTTCTCCTCCTCCGGGTACAGGGCGACACCAGACTTTAAACCCAACACGGAGGTATAAATACCCGATGATACAAAGCGGTAACATATACAACATAACGAAGAGTAACACTGTATAGATCTCTCGTTTTAAGTAGTTTGGCCATTTCTCGACACAGAGCGTGTACGTGCTGTTATCGTCTTTAGACTCCCATGGTTGGGTATCCATGACAACTACCTGTGGAATGGCAAAGATTATAGCCAAAGCCCAGACAATGGCGATGACCACGCCGTTATGTTCAGACGTGAACTTGGGTTCGTTGGGATGGATAACCGCGTAGAACCTGAAAGAAGCATGGGGAAAATTGTAGTAAAACACCAACAACAAAAATACAACATTTGCTTCCTAGATCCTGGTTATATTCAATCACACACTAAATGTAATTGATAAACAGGACCAGCTATATCGGAATTCATTCATTGAACAGGGACGGGGGCTACTACCAACTACCGTTGACCGGTTGCTAAATTCACACTTCAAGAAGGCAACGTTTTCTAAGGAATCGGGTCATCAGCTGTCCGGAAGGACTGGTTGAAAATTCATTTAGTCAAATCTTTTTGTTACAAAAACGTTTCATTTTTTTTTTAATAATCATATGATCTATTATTTATGTACTGATCCCAAAGTGCACTTTACACCGGGGTTGATGAAACGGAAGATAGGCAGCGTATGTACCATCATCACAGTAAAGTACTGTAAATCGTCGTCCGTCTTCTTGATGGAGAGGACATCATTGGTCATTTGCCATCTTCAAAGTCAGATTTAAACCACGAAATACTGTTAAATGGATCTGAACAGTCCTACACGCAGCCTTTTCTAACGATGCATTGATCCATTGGGTAAACAATTTTAAAACCTAATGGAACTCAAGTGTATTGCTTTTATGTACACCCGGCTTGGATAGCACTTTTAGAAGCTAATGAAACTCTAGTGTATTGACGTTATGTTTACCGGCTTGGAAATCAAGAAGAATAATTACTACAAGGTGCATCCTTTCCTTTTAGAGAGAGCATTAGCTCTCTTGGTCTTTCCCAGTTGCGTGTCATCCATTGTGACACGTTCATCATCGTTGGTTTGGTTGATAATCCTCAGACCCCCAGACAGATTTCTTCCCAAACGTCCCATTCCACAAATGAATCAGCCTTTTGTTTTGAACAATGCCCAAAGGGGCGTTAACATACGTAGTGATTGGCAGTTAAGGGCGCAAGATAATCAGATAGAGCCTAAATGGCCGGCAGTAAATGGCAGTAAGAATCAGTTTTACGATGTGGGTTTTACCCGTAGCGTAAACACTGAGTGTCTTCAAAGGTGTCGGTGGTATTTTGCAAACCTTTAAACGACGCCACCAATGTGTGATGTGTTCACGTGGCAGGGATTAAGGTCTTTACTGTTGAGTTTTTCAGAGAGTCAAGGGATCCTAACAGGCCTCCGTGTGCACATTGCCAAAACTAATAGGTGGGGGATTGGTTATAATTTATGAACTAATGGTTTACCTGTAAATTGAGTCAACGAATAATTGGATTTGAGCACGACGCCGGTACCTTATTAGAGAGTTGACATTCTCAATACCTTGAACATCAAGTGGGCTGAAATAGCTTACGATGACCTATGGCTTTCCATTAATTCTCTACCCCGTTTGTTTTGCCCGCTAAAAATAGTTAATCAAACTTTGCTCTTTGCTTATCGTTTTTCTTTTTTTTACCAGAAGTCAACTATTCATCTTATTGTCAGGTGAAACTTATCAATATGCAATGTGACTGTCCCGGTCAAATAAGCCCAAAGGTAAAATAGCGCAGGAGTGCCTAAATCATCTGATGCCGCACATCCCATACATGCTGCCGCCTTTATTACGTTCCCCAGTGCTTGTGGTGTACAGCATAGCCCAAGAAGTCAATATATATTGGGTATAATGTTAGGTCTTGACCTATGGACAAAATGGTTATATTTCCGTCGGTATGGGGTCGCCGAACTTGAGCTATATATTTTATTCATCACTGTCGTATTTCTTCCAGACATACAGTCCGAGCTATTTGATTAATTTTGCCTGAATGACGTGACGGCAACCTTTAACATGGTGGTTTTTGAAAGGTTTGCCAACATATTTCGCCCCCTGTTTAATTTTATAATAATACCCACTCCCCCGCATTGACATTTGGTCGTATCTGATGTCACGACCTTGTACGACCTATAGCAACGAATCTGTTCAAACGATAGATTTGATACGTTGATAAACTTTGGATGTCCAGGTAGAAATTTAGGTAATGCAAAATAAATCAAGCAACTAGATGAATTCTCTGAGTAGTCACACGTTACAGATAGCATCTACTATCTTCCATCTGCGACTGAGAGGGCCACTATTCTCGGATTTATTCTTTATTAC
This sequence comes from Branchiostoma floridae x Branchiostoma japonicum, assembly GCA_013266295.2. Classification (NCBI taxonomy): domain Eukaryota; kingdom Metazoa; phylum Chordata; class Leptocardii; order Amphioxiformes; family Branchiostomatidae; genus Branchiostoma; species Branchiostoma floridae x Branchiostoma japonicum. The sequence continues at coordinate 3,350,875 of CM023837.1, read as the reverse complement.
GGCAGTTCTTGATAAGGAAATTTTGTAATAAGTCATGTTGATTAAAACTCCCACGAGGCACGTTTGCAGGCAATGACGAATGTTCTGCCGATCTGATGATCTACAGACGCAACAAATCCCATTATGCATTGACAGTGACATTTAAAACTAAGCTAAATGGGAACTTAGCAGGGTGCATGTATTGAGTATGCGTACAACGTTTTTCTAACAAGCCTCAAGGGAATGTGTAACGTAATACTTGGTATTTTTTGCAATGTATCATGATTACAACGTTCGTTTCAAGCCAGGTTTAATCAAGTATGTCTTTTAACATTCCATTTTTTAATCTCTTCATGATTGTTAAGTGTTATGGAAGTTGAAAAGCATTTTGTAAGTTCCAGGAACTAGGAAATACCAAAAGGAAAGTTTTTGCTTATGTAACAACTCTGTGGTTAAATGGACATCTTTCATTGTCAGCAGCGTTATCAGTCTCAGCACAGGTTTCTGTGCTTTATTGACCCACGGACAGTATACATTTATCTTTAGCGCCCCTTTAGAAATTTTGTCAAGCCTTGCAGAGTTACTTTTTAGATGACTTTTACTTTTACCTTCTGTCGTCGATATTTTTCTTAAGAATACACAAAGAACCTATCGCGTAGGCAATGCAAATGTAGAGATAGGAATCCGCTAGAACACTTTGGGCTTTTTCCTTAGCCGAAATAGTAGGAAATGTATTAACGTCTATAGGTCTGTAGGAACGAGGCTAGAAACCTTTTCTTCAAAGTTTGATAGCACTCACTGTATAATCTTCTATTTATTTTTAATGTTTACTGTTTCTGCCATGTCTCTCTCCGCCTTGCCCTTGCCTTAAGTCATTCTAGATTAATATTCTAATGTATGTTAAAAAAAGGCAACCTGAGACAACATCTGCAGTCCCCAAGTTCAGTTTTAATAATGCCTTGAAGACATCATATGGCAATATGGTGCCTCTTTATAACTTATTAAATCCATTTTCTCAAATGGCCCCGTGGCAGGATCTAAAGTGAAAAATAAGGTCGCTTTCGGGTGGGAAAAGCAATTACATCGATCCATAATGGCCTTCAGGAATGGTGCGTTAGACCTCGTCCCAACTGCTTTCCCAACCATATAACATTCTTACTTTAAAAAATGTTTGAAAATTAAAATACATACATTGGATAAAGCACTCTCTATACCAATTTTACCATGGATTTCGAATAACATTTATCAAAGGTAAAATTGGTATATTCTATGATATGGCTGGACTTGATATCAATGACAAATTTCTGCTGAATGCAAAAGAAAAAAAAAGATTTAATACAATACTACTGTTGGAAATATTCACGTACCTGTCTACTGCGATGGCGATCAATGTGAAGACGGATGCACCTGCAGAGATCACTGTTGCAGCAGATGACAGCTTACACATCACGTAACCGAACGGCCATCCTGGAAATTGACAGCTCATTTAATTTGGAAGTAACACAGTTAATTAAATCTAGCGATTTTTTTCGGAGCCATTGTAAAGGAAATAGGAAATGTAAAGACAATTAGAGGTTACGAAATGTCAACTTACAATTAGAAAATATAATAAAATTAATGTTTCTATCCATCTATCTATCTATCTATCTATCTATCTCTCTCTATATAATATTTATATATAATTTAATATATCTATGTATCTCTCTCTGTCTCTTTCTCTCTCTCTCTCTCTCTCTCTCTCTCTCTAATAAAATTCATAAAGGTCTTGAAACATTGGAAATGTGGATTATCCTGTAGCATATACATACGTAATGATAAGCCTTTTTTTCGTTGAATGTATATACAAAACAATGTCAAATATTGTCAATGACGTGCAACGAAACAAGTAACGAGTCAGTATGAAATTCCTTTTTTTACGATTTTCATAATGGGTTGTGCGTGCTGTTTCCTTGTAATATTTCAATCCAGTCAGACCCGAAGTGCTGAGTGCCTGATCTTGATCTGACATTGCCAGTGGCCGGCTTTTTCAGGGTCACTTTCTGTACATGCTTCAACTGGTTACGTTAAAAATTTAGAGCTTCTAATGGAGCCAGCGTTATGCAGCCAGAGGTCATTACCGTCATTTATAGTGACGTCTGTGATGCACTGTATTCCAATCACGGATATAAATCTGTTGCTGACTTCCTGCACCGATCCCTTTTACACACGATAAACACCTTCATTTGATTTAGCAAATTCAACCAATAAAGATTTGCTGTAATATGAAATGAGAAAATTACGTTTTTTTACATCGTGCGTCATATCCTGCGTCCAGTCAATTCAAGAATATGATAATATTAAAGCAAAATGGGTTTATTGGTGGCCAGTTGTTGAGCTTGTTCATTCGGTTTGCCATGCACCAATCGTTACTGTGATAAAGAGATTGACCTTTCCAAATTACAGCAATACCATATCTGCCCTTTACGGCTTATTTGGCACCAATGTAATAAGGCATATCGAGCAAAAGCTCTTTGCGAGGCAACTTAAACTTGGTGAACAATTATGTTCAATACCGGGCGTTTAGTTAAGGTTCCTGTAAGTGCATTCTCTGTAAGTGCATTTTAATAATAGCCGGTGCAGAAACTATCAGGTATAATGTAAAGCTGTGTTCAGTTGTAAATCTAATAAAGAGGATCAATGGTAGACCTTCAAAAGCCTCTCCCAAAAGATAAAGCTTCTTGGCCTTTACGTCAGAAACATTTTAGCTTGTTATTGAAAACAGCCGCAGTAACGTACGTGATCAATTATAGCTTGTACGTGGCCCTGGGTTTTTTTTTTAAAAATTCGTTCCGATAAAAACAGACACAAATAATATAGCCATACGATACCGAAGTGGCAAAGAAAAAATGCATGGAATTAATTGAAATATAAAATACTAAGCAAAAACTACTGGTAAATATGTTTATAGAAATGACGGAAATGAACTGCATCGGTAGCATTGGATTTCAAAATATGTTCACCAAGTTATCTAAAAGAAATTTGCAAAAAGAGTTAAGTCTTAATCTTAAGTTCTATTCCTTTCCTTCGCTGGCTACCTTAAATGACCGCACCCTTGAGCTGTATGCTGTTAATGCCCGTACAGAAAAAAAAGAGTGATTTCATCGATTCATCTCAGTTGCGGCCCTTATCTTAAATTGTCTGGCTCTGACCGTGTTGGAATTGGAAAACGCCTGCTTCAAATTCATAAATTGTTTCCCATGACAGCAATTGCAGAAAATTAAAGAACATTGAATGATATGAGTCAAATTAGAGAGAGAAGCCGATACGGCAACACGGCAAATTCCTTTTATCAACAGCCTTTCATGTGTATACGTTGAAACGGTGTATCAAAGACAAAACACAGAAGAAAGTTGTTAGACATTCACTGCGTTGGTATGATAAAGAGTAATGTACCAATGGGGAAGGGTTGCAACTGTATCTTATCATTGATTTCCACCTTCCAAGATCTACGGCTGTGAGAAATCCATCATCTCCGCACCATTACAGCCAGGAAGAGTTAGGTGTTACACATGCTGCTTTCCAACCAAGATAGGATTTAGATTTTATGGCAATATACGAGATTTTGTAATGCTTAGCTGTACACAGATCAACGCCACAAGGGGTCTTTTCCTTCGGTTTTTGCAATGAATAATTCAAATGGAATCTTTGCGGTTTTATCCGTTTAGTGCACGGTGGAAATTGTGTTAAATTTCAGATTGCACCGATTCCATGTAACAGTCTTGCTTTATTCAGAATAAATCTGTTACAATATATATCAAAGCGTGCTCCAAAACTTTGATTTTTGTTTGACACTATTACTTTTAATCTGTTATACAGTCACAAAGAAGTAGGTATTTCCAACTGTCTACATTTAGCTGAAAAGCTGTTGATAGAAAGTTGTCATTAAAAGTAAGATTTACCTTTTATCTTTCTGTTTCAAGGATGTTTAGACAGCGTGGCGCCTTACAAATCAACGGGTATTACCGTAAGGTCTAATAAAGCAAAGACTCAGCAGTATGTCACATTATTGATAGAGTGGCTGAGACGACAAACCAGTAGGATTTTTTGCATTGGTAAGATAGCTATATTATCTTCTTCATGATGTTCACAAGGGATATGTTTCTATACTGGGTGGATCAGTTGCAGTTTTCTTGTTCTTACTTTTGGGGCTCTACGAGAGTAAGTTATAAGGTCCTGTGTGGCAATTTACAAATCTTGTATTGGCAAATAGATGCAGTTGGGGAGGGGGGTCGTTAAGTTGTTTTGTACATTCCTCTAGTAACTAAATCAGCCGATATTGGTGGTGGTGAATGAAACGTATCATAGGTTTAATTGCTTGAAATTAAAATTGTATTTGTGTCTATTACCTAACGGTTAAGTCCGTGGAAATTCCCAAAATCCACAGAGAGCACACTATGTATTAAATGACCACAGACTTTGATTGATAATGGTGATTTGTATATCAAGGACCCTCCATGTCAGTACGGTTTGATGTTTTAGTGGGCAAAAGATCATGTATCGCAAGATGTCTAGACAAATGCATTACATATAGCCGAGCGGAATGTGCTACAAGCCAACGTAGAGCAGCTTCATACATTAATGTTGTTCAACAGCTTTGATGATTTAAAGTAAAACGTTATAATCTAATGGAAGGTAAACAGCAGGTTACATGAGTTATGTCAATGTTGCTGATATCGGTTAGACATGCATACGATGCCAAAGAGGGTAGAAATTCGTCTTGCTTAAGTGTAAACATTTGGCCCTGTTGGAACCTCTCTTTTTCTAGTTCAATAACACATCAAATAAAGCCGTGTTGACATAAAGAAGGAACTGCTTTGAACACTCTGCATTGTGTAGATTTGAAAATCCATTTGGTCGAGCGAAGGTATGCAATATATATAGTCTATGGAAAGAGACTGCTTTCTATAAATAGCGTGACACAATCACTATTTTAAAAAAGGAATGGCTTCTGAACACTCTAAATGTCACGAATGATATACCATGCACATAGGAAAAAACATCTTGTGTCATTTTCAGATATTTACAGTAAATTATTTCATTTATGATCAGAAACAAACAAACTAAAGCTAATAACGATATTACATTACAAAGCAAGATGCGGAAACATAAATGTCACGGTAAATTAATTTGTTTTAGCTAAAGTTAAACCCAATGAAATCTGTTATTATTCAAGCAACTCGATTGGTTTTGCCTGTAGTTATTTTTATGTGTATGTAGGGTTTAACAAATATTTAAATTTTTCCTAATTTTGAAAATTCATCTTAGAGCATACTGCAGTAAATCAACTGTATGTTGACAAATTAGGTTTGATAGCAAATATTCTCGTTCTTAAAACTAAAGATACGGTGAAACGACTACAGACACAAAGATAGATTAAAACAACTCTTATCTTGAAAGACTAATTACGCTGTCTCCCTTGCCGCTCACGCTATGCTGCAGATAATTTGTACTTCTCCGAGATACCGGCACTAATGAGTGAAAGAAGATTTTCCCGTGGCACTTGTTCTTTTATTAGCATGAATAGTTTACTAATGAATAAACCACTATGTGGCTCAGGCAAATCAATGATGGTTTGACCGTTAATTGTCTATTTTAAATTTTAACCTCTCTTCGTCAGTGACAATTTACGTGCGCCGTTATAATCTTGCAGACTGAAGTTACAAACCAAAGACATATAAAACGCGAAAACAACTTTCGGTGATTTTTTTAATATCCCAAATGACTCGTGGGCATGTAAAATTTTTGCAAAACCTGGAATGTTCTATTTGAAGTTTATTATACGATACTTCGTGTGTATTCAAATGAACGTACAATTTAACGTTTATGTTGGTTATTGAATATATGTCGAAATGGAAATAAATAGTAGCAAGTTTACGCCTCTTAGTAACCTTGTCGTTGCAGCGAAATATCTATAAGGTTATTGGTTACAGAGAGGTCAAAAATATATTACAAAGCTTTTATGGAATCCTTCATTGCCTTGATGACGATGACAAAATGTTTGTGAAGGATAAAGATCAGTGACCTCCTTTCGCAAAAGAATCCACTCAAGGGACGTGTCCCATTTCCCCCTAATTTCCAAAGAAATGAGTAAGTACCACTTCATTACTCATGTACAATTGTGCACATGTGACTCAATTAAGCCCGTATTAAAGCTAACCTTTAATTGAAGGGTACATAGCGTTAAATAGGTCACTTCATCCAGCAGCAAACAATGTAGGCAGCATATACGTATCGTAATACTGAAACGCATGTATGCGTATTTTTATGAGTTGCAAAAGGCTACTATCACAGTGGCATACCTAATTAACAATCTTTTGTCTTTCTAAACATTTCTGATAAAAGCTGGTTCTATGTACAACAGCTACTGTATCTTTTCATCAAGATAAATTTTACTCAGTGGGCGTGGGGAACGTATCTTTTAGTATTTTTATTATTTGGTTCAACTCCTAGAGGCATGCAACCAGATCTGCAGAACTTGCCAGTTGCCAACCCTGAGAACGATTCCAATAAATGACATATAATGGTTTGGAAGTTCCCACAGAGCACTATCAGAGCTTCCAATGTTCCATTATGATTATCTCAGAGCGCGAATATTTCTTTCACTGCCCCAGGTGTTGTTTTCCTTTGACCTGCCATTACACCGAATGCATTTTGTCATGTGTGAATAGTTGTTAAAGGCAGCCCGTTAGGGATAAATGTTTCTAAAACGTACTAGAGCTGTTTATATGCTAAGAGCTGCATTTATCTTTAAAAGCTTTTTTCCCAACATTTCACCTTACACGTTCTTTTTTGCATATTTGCTACAGAATAAACATTGTTTACGAATCATTTTGATGATTGTAGGATTTGTCATGTGATAAAGATTGTATTGTCATTTTCGAATAGAGGAAATGGTGCAACATAACGGAAACAGTTACAGTATAACACAGGGTACCAGGAGACAAATGCATTTTGCCCTAAAATATTAATCATAATTAACTTATTTATGCCCTAAACAAAATACCTTTAAATTTCATGTAGCATTTCATAATATTATGTGATGCAAATACAATTTGAAATATACAATACAGATACCATTGTGCAAATGTAATTGAGATACAGTTTTACCGTTTTGAACTAAAAATTATACTTTTAAAAGGCAGACGCCAGTTTATTTTCTGTTAGGCATTATCGTGAGCTATTTTTGCAGCTGACATTTGGTAACGACACAAGTGACTTGAATAGAAAATACGATCCTTGGTATTCCGGTGAGTTAGGCGCGGCCTTTACACCTAAGTCTTATCAGCATGTAACACATTGTAAACAATAAACTCCCAGAAAATTGTGTGGAATATTCAATGTAACAATTTGAAAACAATTTCAATATACCATGTAACACACGTTTTCACATTGCCAAATAGTGTCATCTATAAGATTCGTCATGCCCATAATGTTTTTTTTATAAAGCTGCAGCTAAAATGTCAGATCATAACTGTCAAAACATGACCTAATACATGTTTGCACAAACTGTTCATATCTGCAAATCTATAAAGATGGTCACCATTACGAACTTTTTTTATTATTTCTTCCTTAAACTAAAAGCACCGAGAGCTAGGGAAGCTTACCCATTATGATGTTGTCCGCCAAGGTGAATGGCATACTGAATATCCCCACCAGTAGATCCCCAACGGCAAGGTTTAAAATAAAGAAGTTGGTTACTGTGCGCATTCTAGGGATGTTAGCGATGACCAGGCAGACCAGAGTGTTCCCTATCACACAGATGATAAAGAGGAGGATGTATGCCACGATGAAGACGACTACGACCCCCAGCGTCTGCTTCAAGCGAATCTCGTCATCTCCCATGGCTGAATCGTGGTCCGTTGAGTTCTCCGATGGATCCATTCTGCAAGCGAGGAAGCAAACTCTGTAAGTTGTCTTTTATACATCAAATTATGAAAAAGTACTTGGAATCACGCTTCTTTCTCCACAAACCTGTTTTCAGTGACAAGCAACCATATCATAACCAGACATAAGTTTAGCCAGCGTCGAGCGGTCTGCAGCTGAAATTAGAGTGAGACCTGGTCATTTCTGCTCCCTGAAAAGCTATAGAAACCTCAGGCAAAGTAAGATAACAAGCAGTAACATCCATGTAGTTGCAAACGTTGCATGCACGAAGCAATTTGGAGCTCCCCGATTCTAGAATCTGGTTTCCAAATTACTGTACTTCAGTAACTTTCTGTAAAAGTGGCCGGAAACGTATGTGAAGGTCAGTTAGCGAAGAGATATTACAGATAAGCACTACTTCCTTTCAAAGCTACATGTATACCTATTGAAGTCCCTGAAGGCTTGTTTCCGGAACGCCCTTCTTTAAATGCAGTCGGTGCGATCTGTGCATTACTGCTGTGGCCTTTTCTTTGAATCATAGAAGCACGAATGACAAATATGCGCATATATATGATCTCCAGTGTCCACAAGTACCTCTTGAAATTCTAGTTGGGTACTAGCCAGAATGGTTTCCTTTGAGTGTCATTGATGCATCAATGCCACGGTCTGGTCAGAGGGTCTCAAAAGATATATTTCACAAATGCCATCCGGCTCTATGCGTGCTTCGGCGAGCAATTTGCCTGCGCAAAGTCATTAATGGTCCTGTTTTGAATATCCAAAGAAATTCCTAAATCACAGTATTAGAGATAGATGCTATTTGGAATCACGCAACGTGATTAATGAACATACTTACCTCGCACTATAAAGGTCTCCGTGCCAGCTACAGCTTGGCTCTTCCTACTGTAGAGCGGGAAAAATGCGTTGCAGAATGTCCTCTAATGCACCCTTGATACTCTAAAATGTTCTTACCTCTACAAGGTCAAAAATCAAAGATCAGGTAATGATGCAGAACGGTCCACCTTGTTCCTATGGCAGTCGCGATCGTCACTTGGCTACCTATGCCGTGATTTAGTTCCATCCCATCAGACTTCCATATAAGGGAGTGACTAAAGTAGCGGATGTTATGTGAGGTTGCTGACTGCTCTGTAAGGTAGGTAGTAAGCCTCTTTGCATCCTATTTTGATAAGTTCCAGGACAGTCTGGCTTATTTCCCATATGCAGTCCCATTACGTAGATACAAATATCCAAAGATGGCTTAACAGTAATGATTGCTGAAGTTTACTTTAGGTTCTATACAAAAATGACCATTTAATGACAGTATACATTAATTCTATACATTTTACATACATATATATTATAAACGACATGTCCTCTTCTGAAGCATGCACGCCTACCCATGGGTACGTAAGATGAATTAATCAGCATAATCTTCAACACTATTGAGAGCTATTTGATAGTCACTACTCAAAAGTTTAGCAACGCTTCAATTGATGTGGGTTACCCGATGAACAGGCCAATTAACCAAGCGGTCTTGAAAGACAATATAACAAATCACTTGGGCCGCAGAACCATGCCGGGTGTAGATTAAATCAGTTGCATGCCTATTCTGCTTCGTTGTCAGAATATTACGACGGGTCTAGATCTCATCCCTCACGATATCTTATCAGCTTTATCTACCGTAAGGCAGGAGCGGACGGAATTTGTCAAGGGTTACCAGCTTTGTGTTTGTCGTCCCCAGTGATTTTCAGTGGAATCTGCTAAAAGTCCAATACGTCATACTTATTTATCCTTGTTTTTTTTTTTTCGTTTTTTGCCCACGATTCGTCTTGCCCATACAGACCTTACTAGTCAGTATAGGCACCATACCCTATCACAAATGTTAGTTTAACGTTAAACACTGGCAAAACGATTCAGCAATGGCACATATGCAAAGTAAAGAGGTGCATATTAGATACATGGAAGAAATACTGAGATTTTTTGTGTGTGTGACGACGTATTTTACAACTTGACCTTTTAACCACATAACTGACTCAGAACTAAACATCGTTAAACCTCTATTTTTTTCTTATTGATCACATGGGGGTCTTTAAATATGATATTCACGGGAGTCTTTCAATAATGTAATCTAGGAGGTATCTTGCTTGGTATCGATCGCTTGATGAGAGTCTTCCAAATTGATTTGATGAGTAGGTGGCCAGTTTGGGGTTTGGCCTAATAGCATGTTATCATTCTATGCTTTGTACCTTCTGTATATTGTACCTTCATATTTACTTTAACGATTACTTCGCGGAAAGTTGGTTCAGCCAGAAGTACCCATACCTTGCATGTACGTTTTAGCAAAGGGTCAACACTTCAAAGTAACTTAGGTTTTAAGACATTGGCATGATGGGCACTTACCATATACCACGCTTTCTTGTAGAGCTTTAATGTAGATGGCCCAGATGCTGTCGTGAAAACCATCACGCATAATGCTGGCAACTACGTGGCTCGAATGCTTAATTGGGCAGTGGTGTAGTGGACGGTTTACTTTAATGGTCACCCGTGCCTGACACACATTTCGTTTTTTGTACGGTTTATTATTAATAAGTCAATTGTATGTAATATTTTAAATGTTGATCACTGTTTATTCTAAATTCTTTTATGTCATCACTTGGTTTCCCTATGTTTATGAATCGTAAAATTGCAATATTGTAACTTAAATGTGTGCATCTGCCATCTCATGATGTATATTCTATACTTTTTCACCACGCTTATATTGCCCTATATAATCCATGAGTGCGGCAACAAAAAAGATCAAATAGAACATAAAGATATAAGGCTATCAAATAATATGATTATCAAAACATTTTAATACCAGAGGAGCAAATGAGACCTTTGCAATGAAAAACCTTGTAATGACTTTTATTATAGCAACTAAAAACCTTGTAATGACTTGCATCATTGCCAATAAATACAAATACAAATAAAAATGACAAAAGAAATGCCCATGAACACACCTAGACAAAACTAAGTAAAAGTTCCTATATTAGCAAAATATACATTATACCCAATGCCTTATGAAAGCTTCAACCCACAAAGAATATGTGAGACTTACAGTACCAGGAAGATATCCACCATTCCGGCTTTAGTATAAATCCTTTAGATCATGTTTTATTTGATAATTGAAACCGCACTGAGCTCTATTGAAATTACATCAATAACCACATTAGCATTATTTTTTCTATCTGAGAGGAAATCTATATTTATACATCAGGTAAATGTAGTGTAAAAATAAATCCATAAAACAATACTTATTAAAAAATCCCCTGCTAACTTGGACAGATCGGAATAACGTAATATGAACAACTTGACTGTGTTTGCGTAGCATTGATATATTTAACAATTGCTCTGCAGTAACAGCATTATTTGCAGAAAAGAGTTATTTAGTTTACAAATAAATAAATAAATAATGTATGCTCTTGATTTCAAAACGTACACAGTTGGTATATTGTGGTATTACAGTGATTTATGTCTCCTTGTTCCTATGGGTTATATGGTAGTCATTAATTAATAATCATTGACCTCTTAAATATCCTGGAGAGACATGCCTATAGCCGCCATGCGTCAGCTCCTGATGCCTGTAGACGATTGATGGATTGATTAATTGACCTATTGATGATCAACCACTGACCTCTAGTTCAGCTGACCCGAATTCTGGCCCATATTGTCGTTCTTATTACTGCATGATGAAGGGGTCCAGCCGACTTACCTGCTTAGATCTTTCTGTCGTTGTTTTAGCTTCCTTAAAAAATTCAGAATAATATACTATTGTTTTCAGACTTCTATAACGTCTATAGGATGGGTTCGGGCTTTGAAGACATACAGGCATACACACTGGGTTTACCTGAAGAAGATGGATATAATGGTGAAGAAAGTACACTAATATCCAAGCCATAAAAGGCTTTGGTGGGCCGTACTCGTACAGTTATGTAGTTACCAACCGGAGCTTATCACATACATCAAAAGGGTTGCTGAATTATTGATATGCTAATGCCATTGGCATGGTGAGTCTAACGGTAATAGTGCGAAGATATTGTGTTTTGGGACGCCATGTACATGTTGGAAAAAATGATTGAAATAATCACATTACAAGAGAACCATGATATCAGCAATTCCCTTTGACCCATTGGCCATAGCATCGTTATACATTGCCAGACAGATGTATATCTCTTCATTTAACATGTACCTGTATCATCCATCGTTGAGTAAAGTTAAACTTGAATGTACATCATGAAATAAGATAAGAATTATCTTTATATTTTTGTAATGGTCTCTGTTACCAAAAGCGACATATCTTAATATAAAGCTTGGCATTCGGCACTAAGATATGAAATCTGATCAAAATGGTATTGCACCAATTTTAGCTGTGCCCGGCGCCCATTTATTTTATTCTTTGTCAACTGTACATGTGCAGCGGACTCATAGGCCTCAGATCAGATACCAGATAGCTAGTTATTGGTTTAAAGATTTGTCGATGGCCGTCTCATCTTCACCACCATGGATTCACCACCAAGGTTTAGACACCTAGGGAGATCCCTATTGCCTGGTGTTCGGCGAATATAGGATTTGGAGTGCTTTTGTTCATTTGGTACTGGTAAATCCATGGGAAAATCCGCTACATACTGAAACCAAGGACATAATTCCGCCAACTAAGCGCCATTTCATTACCCTTGTGAAATGGTATGTGTTAATTTCCCCTTCACCAACATTGGGCATGTCATTAGCTTTAGGTAACCTCTGCACGTTGATCCTCATTTGACAGTGGGATTATGGTTGATTTATATATTTCATGAATATAATGACATGTGGGCAATATCAACAAGTGGTTTGTAATTTCTCACTGAAATTGAGCACCCAAATTCAATCTAATTTTTTTACCGAGATCTAGGCATGAGAGCTAAGCACTGCCTGTGTTAAGTTTTGATTGCAAAAATCACTACGTTGAAACCTGTGTATCTATCACATGATTACTCCACATTTGAATTTGTTAAGGTTTCGTTTCAACTAACCAACTAGCAAGCGACACTATACCTGCCATTTGATATGCAATGTGTTTGTTTTTTATAAACAAATATTATAAACAGTCCTATAACATGCATAAGTCGTGCTAATAAGGACTTTATTGGTAGCACATTTAAAATCCGTACGCTTAGGCAATGGGCAAACAATAAAGGAGTAAATTGTCCGATTGTGGGTGTTGATTGCAATTTCCCTGGTTATATGTCTCTAACACATATCTATGAAGAGTGGTATCCACGTTATTGCTTCTAAAAGTGGTTATATCCCGTACCTTGTAAAATTGACAATGTGTCGACATGTCACACGAAGACGCTTATTACATTTCATCATTCTGTCTGTGGGAGTACGTTTTATCAAAACCTTTCATGACAGCATTTAAAAGAATCGGATAGTAATGTCTAGGTGCTTGTAGTAGTGTATTGCACACCCACACCGCCCTATTGGGCTATGGTATTGGCACGAGCATCAATGAGAAATCTAACCGGAAATAAAATTGCTATATCAGTGCTGGTAGGTAAAATTGTCATCGGATATTACTTATAACAAGCAATTTCAACAGCAGAATAATGATTTTTAGTCATACAAGAGCGGAATGTTTGATAAAGTTTACCTTGTTACAGCAAATCTACCAAGTCGCTGGTACGACGCCAACTTCTTATCATCTATTTCAAACAGCAAGGGTGGCTATCAATTCAGGCGTCTTGTAAAGGATGACCTAATTGGATAGTGCCTGAGAGATTAATTGGCACTTTCTCTTGCGACGGTGCAATTAAGGAACCGTAATGTAAATCACGTCTTCTAAGAACAAACACCAGGGCAACTTCTTGAATTATAAATAAATCCAAGTTTCAAGTACATAACTCGGGGAGAAAAAAAACAAACTTTAATGTAATAAAATTCGCGTTTTTTTATGTAGTACTTAGACTACCGGATTAGTTGACGAGTATATTAATGCAGAAAATACAATTTAATGAACGTTCTTTGGGGAAAATGGTCTTAATATGAACTTAGAACAAGAACAACAAACTATCTACCACAGTTTTATTGTACTGGCAATAGTCTGAATTCATTCCTATCGTATGTTGTATATTTGGAGTCCCATCAACTACCTAACCCGATAGGCATGGCAGCCAACGGAGCGTTTGATTCCTTTTTGATTACATGTATACATTTTCATTTAACAGTATTACCCAGGATAGAGGTTGAGGTCATACAATTAGGATAGAAATTTATCAAATTTTCACTTATGAATGCTTGGATTGAGTACTTTTTTAAAAAAAAAGAAGGAACCTCAAGATTGAAACTTTTGTTTTTCTTCTCAATTGGCTTTATCATTGCAGCCATATGTGCCACAGTTACATATGGATGAGTGAATAACAGCCTGAGAACATCACCAGAAGGGTTTGAAGGGAAGATAATTTTATAGCTGAAGTCCCTGTGCAACGATTCATCCACGTACCTTATCACATATAAAATCATTAACGTTTTCACAGCACTCATAAACTCTCCACTATAATAAACCTTCGGCGTATTTGGGTAGACCTTGAAAAATGTAATTCTGTGGAATTTTGAGCATGAATAGTGTATATAGAACATCAAATATTCACAAACCGCAGTCAGTAAAGGTATACTTTTATAAGTTTCTTCTGAAGTATGCTAAAATCAAGCGCTGTTTTTTCGCATAAAAATAGCTCTATATTTACAACAGTTTGATAAGTACCTATCCTATAACAGACGAAAATGTAGTTCTGTGTATGTAGACATTATGCATGTGGCCTCGCTTGTACAGAATGCCATGTTAAAGTTCATTTAAGTACGCGCACCGGTGGCTTTGAATTTATATGTAATACCACATAGCACGCAATCCCCTATAAATGTCATATAGAAAAGTTCAGTGCCTTTATTTTGCCTACCAACACCCTTCTAAATCAAGATCATCATCAAGGACAGACGCATCAAAATAGATCAGGAACTCGGTTTTACGATTCCACACAGCTTTCCGAGAGAGCAAGATGAATTGTGTTCATTTCCTTCCAGCAAGTATTCCATGTATAATGACTAGTATTCCTTTTCTGAAGATTCACCCATTCCTAAAGGGCAACCAACTGTAAAGCCTTTGGTGATTAAAGCATTGATCATTTTATCATTGACTAACATGCATGTAGGTCCGCAGGTACTCATTAAATAACGGCATTGCTTCCTATTGATCATAGCGGAAGACCAAAGCTGCTATACCTGGAGATCTGAGTATAAAGCATACGGACAAATCATAACACAACCCCCTTGCTTTGATCATGCAGTTGTAAAAAAAAAGCCTGCTGAAAAGCTTTGTATAGCTGTCTTTTCCCCGATATTTTACTTTTAGTGCAATCACATGTACAGCCGTATCTATTACTGCAGTCACTTTGGCGTCAGTAATTAGATAAGAAGTCGTTTCTTTTAAGCTTAGCAATTTGTTTCAGACACTTTCTCTGCTTTATACACTGCAACGGTGTTAAAAATTAAATTTCTGTGTATTTTTAAACCCAGAATTAAAGCTTACCCGTTTTTTTTAGGTTGCAACAAGGTTTAATCGTTAACTTAGCCACAGAAAACAACAAATTGGCCAGGAACTAAATGTTAGTTATATTTTGGGGAATAACTAATTCAAACCTCACCTTTTCTGGACGTCCACCGTCAGATATAACCCTGTGAAGTTAAAATTCATAGCATCGGCACCAACCAAATAATCATTATTCATTTGCAAGCAAATCAGGACGTCTAAAATTGGTTTCATTCATGTTGGTGGAATCATCCATTTCCGTTACAGCTGTCAAGTATAGTGGTAGAAGACGCGGCACAAATTACAACCGTTGGAACTTTAATGATGACGTATTAACCTAAGGCGACCTTTACGTTACAAGGTTGACAACATCCTGTAGAACTGTGTAATCAAATGCTAATTACATACAGCGTGATCAGAAAAACAAGCCTGTAGACGAGGAGAATATACAAGTGTATACAGTTGTCTGGATGTGAAGGCTTAACCTGCCCTAGGAAGGCACCAAACCTGAATCTACTAGGATAGAAAAGGAGAAGAGGTCAAGCAATTACCTGTCGAGCGAGACCTTGCAAAGATGGGAGGTGGATGGGGGTGGTGGCAAGCATCTAGCAAAAGACAGGAGACAATGTAAAACCATAAGGGATCACCTCAGTACTTTCTGATAACAGTTAATGATGATAAACATGATGATGGTAGTATCGTCTAAAGAAATTTCGGTTCGATTTGCATTCATGACAAAGCTGACATTAACAATTTGATAAATGCATTCTTTAAAAAATGGAATACACCAACTGTCAACTGTCAGCTGATGATGAACATGATGATTATAATGTCGTCTAAAGAAATTTCGGTTCGATTTGCATGCCTAACAAAGCATGCTAGCAGACGTTAACAATTTTTAAAAATGCATTCTTTAGAAAATGGAATACACCAACTGTCAGCTGATACGTAGCTTTTCCTTTTCCATCATTGCCAAGTCAGCACTAAAGTTTTGTCGTGATGGCAATACCTAGCTATCCCTTTCCACTGAGTATTTTGGTAGCCCTGTCGGGAACTGTGAAGTATTGCCCGATTTAGTGTTCACCAGCTAGTGAGTCCATTGTGTCCATGAGATAGAATCCCTTTTGACAGATTTGCCATTTAGCTTTTGGTGGAAACGCTTTGGCTTAACTGTAAATTGCGTTTCCGTTCTGATCCCGTGAATCTGGCCGTTAGTGACTAAAAACGACCAGGAACGCCAATGAGCGAGAAAAGAATGCTGATATGCGGCTTAGACTAATGTTAACATCCATCATTACTATACATCATTTTCTTGACATATTCCATACTTCACCCTGATGAAGAAAGAAATGCATCCGACTAACCCATTTTTTATAATGTAGGCAATGTATTGTAGTCAACTAGTGGGTAAGAGAAAATACATAAGTAAAGGACAAAAAGGGAATTTGTTTTCATGGTAAATGTTTAAAATTTATGCAAACGGTATGATTGCAACAAAACACAATTATTGTATAGCAATTACCACACTCGTATTATTATTCTAAATCATCATTTTATATCTTTGCAGATGCTTGTAGATCTCTAGAACATACAGAAATATTAACCCAAAGTCAAGATTGCTAGCCCGTTGACTCCACTTAGCGGCCAAATTGAAAAGTGCACTCTTTTCCATTTTTTGTTACGTCAAATATTATATCTACAGTTGTCCAAAGTAGTACTATTTCTTGATTAGAGAGTAGTACTATTTGTTGATTAGAGTATTTTCTCTCTGATTGAAAACAACGTTAATAGCGTTACATAGGAACAACATTTGCACAAAAAAAGATATATAATACATTGCTGCTAGTGAATTGGGACCTTACAAATGCATGCACCACCCATGTTGGATGGTGAACAACAAATATGTATTTTATAACTGGTAACACATTTTAACAGAAACAAGAAACTAGACAGAACAGAGTAGTACATACTAGTATTTTTTTTGTTTAACCACATGAAAATAGACAAACCAAGGCAACTGAATTGCAACAAGAAACCAGACAAAACAATCCAAAATAAGATTTCAAATTTTATTGTTTATACTTGAAGATAATATGGATAAAACTTAACTTACTTTTGTTTCAACCACAACAAAATAGACCAGACAACACAATTGAATAGCAACAAGAAACTAGAAAAAAAATACCAAAATGATATTTCAAATGTAATTGCTTATATAACAAGATAACATGGACAAAAGAAAATGATTGTCCATGATTGAATAATGAAGTGTCAGACAAAAACACTAAACTGGTCTTAACCTTTTTTTTTGTTTCAACTACAAGGACGTAGACCAAATAAAAGACAACTAGACATCAACAAGAAACTAGATAAAGCATACCAAAATAAGAGTTCAAATGTCGTTGTTTATAATGAAATAATGTAGTGTCAGACAAAAACATTGAACTGGTCATATCAGCAAATCGTTTTGTTTCTGAAGGTTATGATATAACACCGTAACTCAATACATTGCCATATAAACTACATGCCTTTCGTAGGGTAACGATTACAAACATGGATAACGATTAGAGAAAAACATGTTCAAAGTGCACTGTGCGTTTTTTTAAGTAAACGTTTCATGCCATCGTACAATCTAACTATTGCTGCTGCTTGAATGCATAATGTAATATCCTGCTGCTTTTCAATAGCATACAGATTGGTTCTTATTAACAAAACGTGTCGCTACCTCTGTTAGAACCTTTCTTTACAGATGAATGATTATGGACATAATATAGACTGGCAGCCTCTATAGTCAGGTCATAAAGTATGCAACGGTGAACGTCATAGCTTGCAAAAGGGGCGGCGGAGCACTCAAATGAAATTATGACAAAGTATGAAGTAGGGGATATGAGGAGGCATGTGCGTCACAGATGGCAGTCTAGCACATATTATTCGATATGAAACGTCATTGAAGTCATGTCTTTTTTTCGTAACGACTGTCTAAATTACGACCTATCTATCTTAGGAAGAATGATCCGTTCATCCTGTCGGTTATCGGTTATCTATATCAATAAGTAACCAAACAACTCGGTTGCAAATCTTCAATTTAAAAAAAAAGGTAACAAAGGAGTCTTTTTAGTCCATAAAATTGATAATTGTGATATTAGAGGTTACTAAGATTTCTTAGAGTTTTAATGCAAACCACTGATTACAAACCATAGCTAACCAATCAATGAAGCCACTAAACGCAGCCACTAACGTGAGTAAGTTAGCAGGGGGACTTCTGTTTATAATTTCATAAAACAGAAAAAAAATAGTAAAATCCATTATTGGCTTAACTAAAAAAAAATCACACATTGTACGTAGGTAGTAAGACTCAGAAGTTCTAAGAAATCACCTGATGACGCTGATGAAATATTTTGTTCTCGCCCACGCATATACGTGATTTGAATAGACACAGCCACGACGATCGGCCTTAGATAACGTCGCGGTGGTCTCACCGGAGACTCTGATCTGGGTACCGGTAAGTTTATGCATGCAGTATTCTGAAACTGTGCACTGATTTCTATAGAAGATATTATTCTGGTTATATTTATTGTGATGTGTCCTTAAATAACATTCCACCAATAAGTGACGTTGTTGTATGGTGCGAATGTGCAGCGGTGTAGTAACACATAAGAGCTCGGTTTTCTTCCATCTTTAAAAAACTTTTTCTACCAAAAAGGCCAACAATATGCATGTGATGATGCATGTGTTTTCTTTGTGAGATAACTGTTTTGTGACCGTGTTCGGTTATTTATCGTACTGTCAATGTATCGTACTCGAATTATGTGTGATTCTACCGCATGCACTATCCATTTAACTGCGTTGCTCTTGACTTTCATAGCTCTGCAAATCTAAGATTTTTGGGATCATTTGCCAAAATCTTGCACCGGCAATGCAGTAGGGCGTTTTTTATGGTGGTGAGAAATCAGGCTTTCCACTGTACACATAGATTAGGGAAAGGCATTGATTTTGAAAAGGGAAGATCGATATAAAAGCTCCAGATGGGGTTCAGTACCATTACTGGCAGATTGACAGAATTGAACTATATTTGTCTTAGTTTTCCCTTTAACAACGTTGATACTAATATTTACCTTCACAAAAATTACCTTCACAACGGGCTGGTTGCAGATTATTTCTTTCTGCTTAAACCACTATAAACGTTTGGCAAGTCAGGCTGGTTCATAACAGATGTTGATTTATATCTCAGCTGCATTATTCTTATTCTGGACTATCTTCTCGTTTTAGAAGATTCAAAAATGACCAGGAAGAAAAGTAGCTCGGCTGTGAACATGTAAGAATACCGGCGATACCATTGATTGATGAAAGCTTGGAATTCCCTTTCACCGGCATTGTAAAACTTTACATGGTAATCCAGTTTATCTGAAGCTGCTGTGCGTCTTCTAGAGCTCCTAGATAACACCATCCGTCTTTGGGATCGAAAAGCAATAGGGACGCGCCGCCTACATTTGTACTACAAAGAAGCGAGCGGAAGGTCGTTTGTAAAGTTCGCAAGACTTGTCATTGAGTCATTTGTTGTGGTATCTATCCGCCATTCCTTATTCTACCAACTACCCCCGAAGGGACAGATTGTATTTAATGCCGTTTACAACAGACATGCCAACCAGATTTGGTTTTCAATACAGCATTGCCATATTAAGGATTGCAGCGTATCAAGAAAACAAACGTTTATGGAAGGATTGACAGCAACACACGTTGAAGAAATATTTGTTTACAACCACCCGAATCGACTTAATCTGCGTCACTGCGAGTTAATGTGTGAAAAGGCACTGTGCTCTGAGCTAACATTCTGGATAAGGCTGACTCTCAAGTCTTCAGAAGTCCATTACTTACTTTACTTATCCTCTTCATCCCTTGCGAGACATAAGGCCGTGACTTTTTTCTTCCATCTGGGTCTGTCCTTGGCCACCTCCTTCACTGATCGCCAGGATAATCCCATAGACGCCAGGTCTTCCAAAACGGTTCTTCTCCAAGTTGTCTTGGGTCTGCCTCTTGGCAGTCCATAATGGAAGTCCATTACCCCCCTGTTCCACTAGGACGGCGCTCTCGTTGCGACTTGAATTGAATTTGCGTAGCCCTTCATTTCATAATTTGAATATTATGTAAAGTGTAAAAGTATGACTGAAAAAACAACAAAACACACAAAGCGTAAAAAGATTCGTTTTTAATCTATGAAATTCGTTGAGCGCTCTGTAAAAATCTTAGATCGCAGAGAGAGCGCCGTCCTAGTGGAACAGGGGGGTTAGGGGTACCGCAGTAAATCTCTATTAGAACAAATGCTACTTTTTAATTGAATAGAGACCACCAAAACATTTTTAATCCTTAACGACGCACTGTCAGCAATCTTCAAAGGTTTTTAGCTGTTGAAAGGGACAACGTCAATTGGAGATTCCTAAAAGCCCCTTTATCAGATCACCAGTCACCTTACGTATCCGAAAAAAAGAAGTGCAATTTAAGACGAGTTTAGCCACGAAAAACTCTGATCAGCAGGGAAAGACAGATATTTATAAGTGAACGGGTTGTTTGCATTAGGAGTTAGAGGCATACAAAGCTACAGAGTGTGTCGCCGTGCCAATTGGTACAATTTCCATAGAATACACTCTAAAGTGCTTACGGGTGTTTAATCACTATACAGCCTCACCCGGGTGACCCAGCCGAGGAGGTGGATCCCGACTCGTGTCCAAGTTCCTCACTTTCACCTAACTGGTCACAATTCTTGCGGACTTTACAACCTTGCGCTCACTTCTTTGTAGTACAAATGTAGGCGGCGCGATTTTGTTGCGTCCCCATTGCTTTTCAATGTCAAAGACGGATGTTGTTATCGAGGAGCTCCAGAAGATCACACGGCAGCTTCAGATCTATTGGATTACCATGTAGAGTTTTGCAATGCCGGTTAAAGGGAATGTCAACTAAACCGAGCTTTCATCAGCCAATGGTATCGCCGGTGTTCCTACATATTCAATGCCGACTACTTTTGTTCATGGTCATTTTTGCATCTTCTGCAGCGAGAAGATGGTCCAGAATAAGAATAATGCTGAAATCGAATCAATCAACATCTGTTATAGATAAGCCAGCTCAACTTGCTAAACGTTTATAGTGGTTTAAGCAGAAAAGAAAGCTTGTCATTGAGTCATTGGTGTATCATCTATTCGTCATTCGCCATTCTACCAACTACCCCCAAACGGTCAGATTGTACTTAAATGTCATTTACAACAGACATGCCAACCTGATTTGGTTTTTCATACATCATTGCCATATATAGGATTACAACGTATCAGGAAACAAAAGTTTATGGAATGATGGGCAGTAACAAACTTTGAAGAAATAGTCATTTAGTACCGCCCGCATTAACTTTATCTGCGTCACGGGGATTTAATGTTTCAGAAGGTGCTGCGCTCTGAGCTAACATTCTGGATAAGGTTGACTCTCAAGTCTTTGGAAGTCCATTAGCTGGAGAAAATTGCTATTAGAACAGATGCTACCCTGTAATTGAATAGAGACTACCAAAACATTTCTAATGCATTAGAACGACGCAGTGACAGCAATCTTCAAAGGTTTTACACTGTTGAAAGGGACAACGTCGATTGGAGATTTCTAAAAGCTTAAGCCCTTTCATCAGATCACAGTCAATTTACGTATCGATAAAACAAGTGCAATTTAAGACAGTAGGTTTAGCTACGTGAAAATTTGATCAGCAGCGACAGACAGATGAATGAACGGGTTGTTTGTATTTAATAGTTAAAGGCATACAAGGCTACAATTGGTACGTTTTCTAGAATACACTCTAAGTTGCTTACAAATAATACATCACCAGTGATAAACCCCGTGTTACTGAGCGTTTCGGGTCATGAAACACCATGCACCCTAACCCGGGTGATCCAGCCGGGGATTCGCTGATGAATCCCCGACTTCTGTCCATGTGCTTTACTTCCACGGTTCCACGATTCTCCTTGCGATAACACCGCGAGCCTTTCTATGTTGCCTCCAGGATGTTCTGACGGCTTAAGTTTAAGCGTCTGTGGCAATTTTTGGTTAAAGAATCCAGGGACTTACAAAGAAACATTTTTTAAGAGACAGGTAATATAATAATAATATTTGTTATTCCTCATTCTTTATGATGTTTCATTGTTTTGCATGACACACCATATATCTATTTAGCCTGAATACATGGTGGAATGAAGCTGGATGAAGTCCTAAAATGCTTTCCCCTATTCTTCTTATGTTCGGAAAAATCTCAACTAACATAGGAGCCAATTCTATTATTTAGTTAATTATGTACAATGGTACGCTAGTGTCTGTGATCAAAAACAATTAAACAGTACTGTTGTGTATTGATCGCAAAGAACCTTCTCGTGTTTTAAGAAAAATGTACCAGATATTTATTTGCATTCTCAGCACTCAAATGACGGCAACACCCTTTTCTGTGCCTTGCTGTCACAAAATGTTATTGGTCTCCGATCTGTAAAATGTAGACGACACGCGATGATGGATCATCCAATCATTTATCAACAGGTAAAGGACAGCCTTTGCACGATATGAATGTTTTTCTGAGCTTGTACATGCCTTCCCCCTAAATATTTAAAAGTAACAAGAAAAATAACCCACAAGGTAATTTTTTGTTAGACAGACCGATGACATGTCACAGAAAATGCATTTAGATGATGGATACATCATTTTCCTTAGTCTGGTAAACCGCCACTAAAGCATACAGGTCGTATAGCAAAAATGGGTTTGAGAAGCCCAATGTCGTCTGCTAGATCCTCAAAGATTACGAATCAGCAAGACTAGCAATACAGCACGGTGACTTTTCGTTTACTGCCAAAAAATCGTTCGGATAATGGATGGCACATTTTACTCAAACACATTTTTACTAAGAATAAACTAGGCTGGCAATAAAACATGGTGACATTTCTTTAGACTCTACCATCTGGCAAATGTTAGTAAAAATGTATCAAAGTGATAGATGTGACGTTTTTACTGACAAACCGGCCGTATAATAAATGTGTTTGGCAGACACAGCATTGTTTACATAATCCACAAGGATAAAGGATCGTTGAAAACCTGTTTTCATATAGCTGCTCAATCCATAGCGTGATGGTGCCGAAGTGAGCGAAAGCATTAGAAAGTAGATTAATAATATACATTAGGATAAATTTTGTGGTATCCGTGGGTATCAACCAATAATATTTATCTGCTGACAGTTCGGTAGCCTCTCTGCTAGCTTTTTTCAGGGCTATACTGACTAGTGGTGGGAAGTCAATAAATCACTGAGGAAGGGCTACCAACAAGTTGGCAAGTACATGTTTTAGTATATGTATTTAAGGGAGTCAAACCTTACACAGTGTATTGAAAATGACGTCAACTTCTCATTATACAAACAGAGGATGAACGAACGTAATTATATGCATGTGTAATGGAGTATTTCACTACACACAACTTCACTATTGAACACTATATGCAAGGCGTAAGCATACAACCTAAAATAAGATATGCATGACTGTACAAATGTTGGTATACGGAAAGGTATACGGAAACTATGATCCCGTTATACATTGATGCAGCAGATCACTGCATCGCTGCCTGGGCATATTTACGTTACTCTTTATATTTCGGATTATTTCTGTAGCTTGTAATAGTTTTCCTTTACATTATTTCAAATGCAATACCTAAATGTCATTTATTTTGTTGAGTAATCTTTTACAATCTTTGTACAAACGTAACACCCAGTGCATGACTTTCAGCCATATGTATAAATAGGCTTACCAGACACCTCTATCGATTTATACTAGACAAAATCTTTTTGTCTGGCTTTGGGATACAAACAAGATATATTAATCAAACGATATATCTCACAACAAGCTTTAGGGATAGGGTTTTCAGGGGGATGAAGATGTTATGAAAATATCGATTAATGAGTATGTGATGAATTGGTGACCCTAAAGCCACATTTGTCTTTTTTTTTCAAACAAAGTATAAAAGATGTATAACTTACAGATACAGAGTCTCAGCCATTGATGAAATATAGCTGATGCTATCTGGAACGCCTGACTCCTCAGAGAATTCATCCAGATGCTTTGATGACGAAAATGTGGATAACGTTTCATACATACCTCTAGATCTGTGAAAGGTAAGCGTATACTTTGACAAGTGCGCAGTCGTTGGCAAAATACCAGGCATTTGCTGTTTTCTTCAGAGAGGGGTTAGGTGACGTGTTGTCATACAAATGTATCTCTAAAAGGGCATCATCAGTTAGGAAATTGGGCACGTTTTGAACACGGCCAAAAGAATACTAATTCTTCAAATCATTCTAAAGACGTTTTTAATTAGGCTGTACCCTGTGCTTGCTCCAAAGTACAATTTACAGGGTGTTACGTTTGTGATTCACTGCTTTTACATTTTAAAGCACAATTGTACATTACTGTGTGGTGAAAACTGCAACCATTGAAAGAAAATCAGAATCAAAATGAATCGTAGCCAAAATATCTACCTCAAGCGTGGCACTTCTTTTCTGATACTTGGTCTTGTATGTATGTTGTTGGGATACAAATTCTAAAAATTCAATACAACACTGGTGTATAGTCTAACTGAATTCTGTATAACATTTGGATTGTGATACTATTATGTTATGAAATAGGCAAATAACATTTCCATCGTCAGTGCATTTCACTCAACATCATTGCCAGCATCTGTTTCTGTTTATAATTCCAAAGTATTGAAATAGCTGTACATGTGTTCTTTTTTTCTTTCTTCACAAGGACTGGTTATGTGCAAGACCTTTCCACAATAATGTCATTGCATCAAGCTCATATTGGTTCATAGAGTTCATTAAGTAGTCCATTTAGCCCAACTCACCCGGAAAATTAAGGTGGTTATTGGATCTTCCACGAGTGGTCAAGGATCAGCCCGAACACGATGAAATACTTGCAAAAGAAAGCGCAGAGCACGATGCTTACCGGTTTGTATCTTGAACCCAGTGCCCCATGATCCATTGTGTGTCATGCCTGCGCCTTGATGATGTTACATGTGGGTGTTTCGGAGCGATCTGTTTTACTGTATCCTACAGCCCTCTCCGCCTTCGGGCCTTTGCAAATATCATCATCAGGAATGGTACCTTAGGGGATACGAAATACACCGTACTGTATTCTCTAAATAGATTATGTCCATACGAGGTGCCTTTGTTAATAAAATATGCAATTTGACCTGAAAGTGGCAAATGGCTTATTCAATGGAACTTAAAGCCCATTGCAATAACAGTCAATCTTACCTAGTTGCGAACGGTATGGATCATATTGCAATGAAAATTTTAACAAGTTTAAGGTAAGATTCTTAAATAGAGTATAAGGGGATTGCTGTTGGATAACTAGCTGATCTGAATCTATATTGATCAGCAACTGTTGACATTCTATGTTCACGGAAACACACCGTGGTACACCCTTTGACATTCGGTCATTTCATAAAAATCCATGTCTGTTTATTGGGCAGCCTAAAAGCTAAAAGGCCTGTAAAGACCATTGTAGTTGTAGAGGTCACGGATACCATAGTGCGTCATCAAGCATAAGCTTTATATATGACAAATTAAGAGAGGAAAAGCACACCCCGCATACATGTATTATGACATCACATCACCTATGTAATTCTTTACTAGCTAATTACTTTTTAACTGCAACATGAAACCAGTCGGAAAGTGATGTAATTTTAATAATAACTGCACACATAAAATGTTTGTCTCCTAAAAACGGAATTTCAAAATATATTTACAAAAAAAAATTTCTATTTCAATAATTTACAAAAAAATCCAAACTGACAGAGCTGAAGCTACGTATAATTCAGTACAAAACATAACTAACACCGACCATTAGTGTGAATATTATTCTGGTTTTTCGTATCTTGTATTTCCATAATTTAAATACGGGCATGTCATGATTTGTGAGTTGCTTGTATAGATGAAAGACACAGTTGATGTTCTGGAGTATCCAAAGCCTGTTTAGAAAGTAGCTTAAGGGCATTTCGAGCAAGGTCTTGCCCATCCACCATGAAATTGATCTTCTAGTATTACTTTCAAACTGCAATGTAAAGAACAAATGCCAAGGTTGTGGGATGGGCCTGCAGTATGCGCATATTTCACAGAGGTTGGTGGTCAATCAGCATTTCTTAATAACCTCTAGCTGATTTTAGCAAAGGCTGCAGCTACATTACATTAACTTATTCCTGACTGGCCATACGAACTTCAATCATTCCCTTTGTCTCTTATACAAGATGACACGGATGCTACGGCAGTATGATCAAGAAAATAATGAAAGAGGTTGCTGCCTGAACGCGTTTCATCTGCAATGACTTCAGTACTCTTAGTACTTTAAGGTCATTTACAGTACATCCTGCGCAGCCAAGATTAAAGGTTTTTTCTCTGGGGAAATTTTGTGGGAGTGAGACGTGTAGGTGCTCATCTCAAGTAGTACCAATCATTTTCTTGAGTCATTAGTGCTGCACCTCTTGAAGGGGCATGCATATGCTTCGATTGAACTTCTATCAAGCAGACCTCTTGACAGAGAATTTGATGCTGAACCATGATCTACCTCTTTTAATAGTAAAGGCATGCCAATCTATAAATCTTTCAATAGAAAGTATACGCAAACAGTATTTTGATTTGGAATTTGGGATATAGTGTGTGCATGTAGTGTGCCAAGACAGCTTGAAACATCTCAAGAAAGCACAACCGTTATGTATAAACTTTTCTTATCTGTTCTCTTCTTGTATTTTGGATAGCTTCCAAACTCACGAGCTAAGCAGACCCCTAGTTCACGGCTTCTATTCAATCTGTGAATTGATAGCTATACTTATAATGTAATTCCCTTCGCCTTGAAGTAACCGGTTTTGTACGGGAAGGAAATTATACAGAAATGACATGCAATCTCCTTCCCAACTATTGCATTGTAAATAAATGAGATTGGGTGCTATAGTCAGAAATCCTGTTTGAATTGAGAAAATAACAAACTCTTTGATATATTAGATTTCCTTAAAGCTTGCGCGAGGAATGGGTCACGTATTCTGTACCAGCAGTGGTCGTTCGCAGACGAGTCCATGTTTATAGTCTGCAGCAGGGCGGACACTGACTTCTCTTCAAAATAAACGATGTAGCTGTAGATGTCAATCGAGGGTCATGGTCAATACAGAAGGAGAAAACCGCGTAGCGAGATCCCCAAGGTAATTTGCTGTTCAAGTCAGATATTCAGGTATTATCTGCATTTCATACGGCTCATTGTGATTCATAACTTTTGGATATTAGTTTAATTTCCCTTTCTTCATCCAATATCCATAAACCAGATGGGAAACGACCATTCAGTCAATGTCTCGTTAGTTGCGTTTTATCGGGTGTGCCATACCTAATTAATCGATCGACAGATGTTAACAGCTTTTATTGACAAACAGGCATCAATTAGAATTTCTTTCCAATGAAAGGACGTGTTAATCCTGACGAACCGTAGGTCGGAATGTCAAGAGGTCTAGATTCGTAACCATCATCAGGCTCTTTCTCAGCTACCATTACTCTTTATCCAATAAGACGTAAAGCAACAACAAAGTTGCCAGTACGTCTCGTAATCCGTTGCTGCTGTCAGTTTGCGTCGGATTCTAATATCGTCTCGGGGTTGAGATGAAGATGTCTTTGCATGTTGGGTCCAGGGGGACGTCTTGCAGCAGGCTTATCGTCACGCGCGACTTGTCCCGCGAGAACACCCGGCGGCATTTCAATACCGCTCAGATGAAACCCTAATTAGTTATTGATCATCTGGAGCTAAGGTTGGGTTTAAAATCAAAACGAAAAGCCATTTCGTGACGCAACGCTCAGCTATCACATAAGTTGCTGTCTGGCCTTTACAAATATTTCAGGAAGTCTCATCTTCCAAGTGCAGATTTATATCATGTAATTCCGTAATTGAATTTCAGTTCGACGCTGTATCTTCTTTAATTTGTTACTGCGTTTATTTCCCAAATGAGTAATCAGTAATGAACTGTTTAAATTAAGTCATTACTTGAAGAAACGGTGAAATTTATATTTTGATTATCAAATTTGCGCAGAAGTTTGGTTTACAAAGCAGATTAACTTCCGCTTATACCCTAAATGCCAAGTCTTAACTTGTTACAAATTTGCTGCTGTATTCAAAACACTATACATCAATGTTAACTACCTATTAGTGCATTAAGCAACATACAGTACCTAAGTGTTCAAGTGTTGCTTTTACTCTTTCAAAGACAATTCGGTTTGCCCTTTTAGATAATGGCGCATAAAAGGTCACTTGAAAGCATGGCAGTTTAAAGCACTTCTACCAGCTTACTACGTGGGCTCCACTAAATGGAAAGTTATTCTTCTTCTATCCTGACATATAAATCAATAATGACAAATGTTGTGATTTTAAATCTGTGAAAGGTGTAAGTGTTGTTTACTGCTTTTGTGCAGGTGTGTAGGCGTAACGTCATGGCGCGGCGTGCGCATGATGGATGTCACCCAAGCAGTCGGGAGCATTGGTTAGCCCAAGGCAAGACGTAAGTCAACGGGCGGGCCCATCTGACGAGAGACATTGCTTCAATCGATTCCGTAATAGAACTGAAGTATTGTGCAGCGTCAGCCTTACCGTACGCTCCTTAGAAGGGACATCCTTCAAGAAATCAGTGCAGACAGACGCAGTTGAGATACAAAGACTTGGCGTTACTGAAGCTAAACGCTGCCGGCTGCGTTGACCATGAGCAACTTCACCAACGGTTCTAACAGTACGACAGAGGAAGATGGCCAAGTGCTCAAGCAAACCGTCCCAGTCATCGTTATCATCGCCATCGTCTACTTCATAACGTTTGCCTTCTGTGTGATAGGAAACACCATCATTTGCCTCGTGATTGTCAAGATCCCCCGCATGCGAACTGTGACAAACTGCTTCATATTGAACTTGGCTGTGAGTGATCTGCTGGTTGCTGTCTTCTGTATGCCGTTTACCCTGGTGGACGATGTTGTTATGGGTAAGGATGCATATATCTTTGTTGTCTGTTGTTATGGATCAATTGTATTAAATGATTTTGATCCTCAAGATAAGTACTTTCTAGACCGTACACGTAAAACATAACCTACCAACAATCAGTCCTCAAACATGAAACACGTTGTAAAAGGTTTAAATGTATGCTAGTGTTCCCTAAGGCGGGATTAAATTGATGTTTACATGCCTATGATACTTTATGTACATGTCAATTTCAATAAAGGATAACGGGCGTGTTTGCCTGAAGGGTACGCACTTACATCGTTGCAAGCATCATCAAAATGTCCCCAGGTATTTTTTAAATGATCAAGGCCAGAAAATGTAAGAAGCACTATCAGGTATTCATATCACCTGACTTAAAGGAAAATGCCTATTCAGCAAGATTGGTGTGCGTACAATATGAACACAATCGTCATATACATAAAAGCTCTGTTCATTAATTCCGATATTTGTTTCTGTACGTGATGACGTCTAACATGTAAAATATATAATGTGCTCGCTTACAATTATATCTCTGTAAATTATTCTCATTTAAAGCTGACAAACGGATAATACAGCATTTAAATTCAAAGCCAGGTTAATAAGTTGTGACACAATAAAGATACCTTGAAGATCAGACTTTATTTTATTGCTTATGTTTTATGGACATATGCACCATGACCATAAGGTTTATGATCTCTTTTTGATATCCATTCCCAGGATGGCCATTTGGTCCTGTTATGTGCAAGATAACTCCTGCTGTCCAGGTGGTGTCAGTGGCAGTGTCGGTCTTCACACTTGTCGCCATCGCCATAGACAGGTAAATATTACATTCATCATCATCATTTTATTAATAATACATTTTATAAATATTAAAATCTCTATGAAGCATACTAAGTTAAATAAAAAATTTGATTCAATTTAATTAAATCTTTATCAAAATCTAAATAGAAAAAAAATCAGCATTTTGTTGATTTAGCGATGTCAACAATTCGCAACACTTTGTCATAATAATAAAATATACACATTGCTATGAGAGATTAAAATATAAACCTGCAAATACCATTCACAATTCAACAAAAACAAAAGTCGATGATATACATTCTTGTCCTTTTTAAGAGAAAGAAAGGACGAAAAATGATATGGTATACGTAATGACACGAGCGAGAACATAAAGCTATTAGATACGAGACGATGACGAATACTATTTAGAACCAGGAATGTGGCAGGGTGGAAAGTTATTCTTTGATTTGGTAATGATAAAAATCATCAACAGTAACTACGAACTGCAACACACGCCAATCGCATATATTTAGCTTTTAGAAAACGGTATTTTCATGTGTAAATCATTAACCACCATTTTCCTGTTATGGGCTTGAGAACATGACAACTAATATTTAGCCTGCAACAATTATTTTTACATTAGTCCAAACTATCCTAGGACGACACTTATCGCATGGCCTATTCCATTAACGTGTCTTAGCCTGCAACAATTATTTTTACATTAGTCCAAACTATCCTAGGACGACACTTATCGCATGGCCTATTCCATTAACGTGTCTTGGGTGAGTGATCGACCAGTTTGTAATTGTGGAAAAACATTATATGTTATCTTCCCCAAAGTACAGATCATCTGTATTTGTTAAAATGATAAGTGCTGTGGCGTCAAGATTAAAATTTGGCTTGTCAGAACCTATTAGACTAGAGGTAATGTCATTACTTCTACTGCTTCTGATCTTAAAATCGATTTCTGTTTGCATTTTGTTTTGAGACCTTCAGATGCAAATCTGTGCTTTCCTTCCATAGGCTTGCTAACCATTGATGTTCAAAAGCAACCATTAAAAGCGCTAATTTTTTATCACTAACAATACTAACTGTTTGTCGGTTTTGCTTATGGTTTCTATCATTTTACGAAAATTAATTCAGGCAAGAAAATAATCTGAAATAATTTTAAAAATTAAAAAAAAATTAATTCTCTAAAGGAAAAATGTATTTCTAGCCAGATTAAATTTACACTCTAAGATTTGCAACCTCTTCGTATGCATGAGCGACTAAGTCTAAGTAGTTTCTAATAGGGAAAGCTGTAAATTGATAGCATATCACAATTCATATCTTGAAATGGCTCCTTACGAAAACCAATCTCACATCAACAAAGAAGCCAATTTCGTATCAATGAAGCTGCCGGTTTTCCAATATACACTCGAGTGTGTACAATTTATTTTTTATTTCAGGCAAGCTCCTGCAGCTTTTTTTAGAATTGTATATAATTCTCAAGTTTTTTTCTTGAATTTTGTTATACTGGATGACAATTTGATTAAGATAAACACAAATATGCTAAAATAAAGCCCATCTCTTGTATGGAACGATAAATGTAAGTGATATTGCTACGTGTTTGGTGGTAAGGTGTTTGGTGCTGAGACTGTATACAATATAGCAATGACGTAATTAAAATGTTTTATACATGTCTAGTATCACCTTTAAAGGCAAATATTTATATATTCTACTTGGGAGTTAGATTATCAACCTCTATTATTAAATTTCATAAGTCTGTAGGCAGCGCAGTAATCTGCTCCTATCGGCTTCGAAATCAAATTTAGGTTCTTGGAAACGCCTGTCCCCACTTAAACATAATTATCTGCGTCGCTTGAGATAAACCTCCTAAACATTACAGACTGTTAATTGAAGAATTTTCTGCTGATTTTCTGCCGCTGATGGGGTTATTCATATTCATTAATGTTGAAAAAGAAATAGATGGAGCAGTGCCGCATTTTGAGATAGGTAAAATGGCATCCCCATGTAGCATGACCAGAGGTTTTAGATATTGATCGAAGCCTTGGACTTGGTCCCAGAGTTTCATTCGATTTTTAAGAGTACATCTCAAGGGCCATCAAATTGCATTAGTAAACATTCATGTGGAAAGCTTGTCAAAGAAATTCGATCATTCCGTAGTGGAATCAAATCGCTGGAATCGTAATTATAGTAAAACTTTTTGGCAGATTCTTTTTGCAGTTAGTTGTAAATCAAAGGTCCTGCTACTGAAATGCCTTCATTTTACTGCAGTTATCGACCTGAAAGCCCGTATGCTTTTGTTTTTGACATGTCAGTTGCCTATCAAAAAGAAAATACGAAGGGCAATGTGGTGTCTAGAAAGTAGCAACACTATTCTCTTTGATCATTCGTTAATACCAGGTCTTGTATTATATATTGTGTGCACTCTTTTTACTACGTATGATTGCTATAGCGATGTACGAAGCAATCATAATAAAAGTTTTACACTCTGAGTTAATAGCCACTGTAAAAATGTTCATTTCATTTCGAGAAACATTTCGCAAGGCCTTGGCCTTTTAACTTGAAGGTGGGACCCGCTTTCTCACGAATTTCATCTCCAACGGGGGTGTTTTAAAGCCAACCTGTATTGGAATCGCATAACAGACTCAATTCCAAGCCAGTCAACTGTGGCCATCGACAACCCTCGTATGCTTCAAAAGGAACTACAGGGACCAGTGGTGATGTTTGGTGCAGTGTAAGAAAAATGAATAATTCAATAAGTCCATGTGCAAGAGAAAAGCACTGTATTCGAACTGAATGTAAAATGTTTTATCCTACGCCCTAGTTGGTTTTTACACTGGTATGAAAAAACAACAATACTGTTTACCATTTTTTTTTACGTTATGGCTACAGTTTCAGATAATCCAATTCCAAGCAAGGCACTTAAAGGGTTACGGTTCCCTCCATATATAAGTGCCTGGCATATCTCCTGCTGCTGGTAAATGCTGCAAATAAAAATGAAAGTTCTTTATGCATATTTAATATTTAATGTAGAAACCTATATTCACCTCGTAAAATACGTTTCCAACATTTTATTGTATCAACAATAATAAGCTTTCGACAATATTTTGTTTCTTACAAGTTACAGTGTGTCTGCATATGGCCAGTGAGTCTACACCTAAACATTTTAGGCTTTTACAGTAGAATTTAATAGCAGATCCAATTTCTTTTCATTTTGTAAACCAGAAAGAGTCAGCATATAAGGGCAAGTCCTTGGCGTAAAGATGCCACTCACTTGGTTACACCTATGAATATATTGGCTTTTGAAATGTATCTCTATGAAACAAGCTTACACGCGATTGCTTTCCGTAAATATAACCTTGGTATCTTTTAGTCAAGGATCAACAGACATCTTGCAACGTGTTGGTAATCCTACTTTAAATCCGCATTGTTTGTTCTAGTTGAGTGACTTCTCTCTTTCTCATTTAT
This sequence comes from Branchiostoma floridae x Branchiostoma japonicum, assembly GCA_013266295.2. Lineage (NCBI taxonomy): Eukaryota > Metazoa > Chordata > Leptocardii > Amphioxiformes > Branchiostomatidae > Branchiostoma > Branchiostoma floridae x Branchiostoma japonicum. Next base: position 3,317,095 of record CM023837.1, on the reverse strand, counting down.
CTCAACCAGTTCTTATTTAGGTTTAAGAAACCGTCAACGTCGTAAGGCTTTTGAGCCTGTTTTCTTTAAAAATCAAATATATGAATAAAATCAACCCTTACAACTACGAGCAGACAGTCACATCCTTGTAACTTCATAGCTTCCTCCTCGAATTCAGAATTGTAGGATTTGTCAGAAACTCTACAAAGACGAATGCTTGTATTACATAGCAGTCTCACAGGATAATGTGCATAGGTTTGCCTTGAACTGTCCCCGATCGATTGCAGACAGTCATTAAATGCTCATTGGCAATCCACATTAATCACTTTGTATTTGTAAAACCCCATTAGAGCCGCATTGCGCTGAACGTCTCATTGTCTACCTGCTGCATTTGCGTCACAGTGGGAGCTGAAAGGCGCACTGGGCTTAATGATGTTCCAATCAGCTATCACCCGAGGCCCTTATCAGATATAGATATTCTATCCTAACAAAATCCTACCGCATTTTCCTCCCCGGTGTTTTCATAAAAGCACTCCTCGCCAAAATGACACCCATTTGAAGGCCACCTCAACAGACCCACGATGTTTCTGCTAAATATTCATTGCTTTCCAGCAGGGCGCTATAAGTCGGGCCGCTATCTTGGCAGGATCCTAAGCGACACTTGAGCAATTTGACTTATCTGAATACGGGAGAATCTTTTCAGATATGAATCTAATTTAGTCGCCTATTAGAGACGGTACATCGAATTATTCAGGGAATACTGAATTATCTTGTCAACTCAACATCCAAAACGAAATACCCTAGGCGTCTGTAGGGTGCAAGAGGAAAAAAAAAACAGCTGCAGCTGCCTTGATACTCTTGGTGGAGTAAAACTCCTACAAGGCTGGGTGTTTAGAACGAAGAGCTGTACTAAGCGCCACCTTTTAGAATACACTTAAATTGCAGCAGGGTACTGCCCTGAAATATATACCTAAAGTTTATTAGTGTAAAAACATTATTATTTGATTACACAAAAGGCATTATCGCATAGCATGCACTATTGATGCAATCTACCATGGACTTCATTTCTCTTTGAGTAATCTGACTGCCTTATGTGTTACAAGACAAGGGAGCTCCTGGGTCCTAAGTAAGTAATCTAAAGCTGATTTCAGGGTTTGTATTTCCTCCAATTTACAGATACTGTTCGGTCATTTACCCCAACGAGCCGAGTTTCATATCGAACTACAACGTGCAGGTGATCGTCTTCATCTGGGTGCTGGGCTCCGTCCTGTCCATCCCACACTTCGTCGTCATGCAAGAATTCCCCACAGACAACCCGCGAGTGACGATCTGCGATGAAAACTGGTGGAACGGCAGTAGAAAACCATTCACCACAACCCTCCTGGTGGTGCTGTACATCGCACCGCTCTGTCTCATCGTGTACCTGTACTTCCGCATCGGCTGCAAAGTGTGGTGCAAGCCCATCCCGGGAGGAAGTCGCGAAGCCGGCCTGAAGAAGAAGTTCCGGGTCATCAAGATGCTGTTCGTGGTCGTGATGCTCTTCGCGCTGTCGTGGATCCCTCTCCACACCATCATGATGCTGGACGACTACGGCAACCTCCGACAGTACCAGCTAGACATCGTGTACTACTACATCTACCCGGTGTCTCACTGGTTGGTGTACATGCACAGCTCAGTTAACCCCATCATCTACGGCTACTACAACAGTAGCTTCAGAAAGGGCATGACGACGCTGATGTCATCTATGTGCCGAGAGAACGCGATGAGCACCTCGGCCGGGGAGAGTAGGAAACCCGAGGACCTTGAGCTCGCTGCTGTTCACGTCGACTCTAAATAAGAGAGTTTTAATGCAGATATTCTGAATGCAATAAGGTAATACTTGATACCTTTTGCATTAATTCTGCTGGCTCGCTACTGTTAGGTAGCTTTAGAGAATGGTGGCTTTTATGGTTTTAACAAACCATTAACATCATCATATGTGATCTGAGGGATGTACTTGACTGATCATAAAATGCCGTGCGATGCACAGAAGTTTGGGAATATTGCGCAGTGATATGTAAATAAACGTTGCCTTTCTGGTTTCCGCTTGTAATTTTACTGCAAACATTCGGATGTACAAAGAATAGTCTTTGTACAGGCTAACATGTGTACATCTTTATTAAGGTAATTACTATAGCCTAGAAAAAAATTTGTCTTGATATTGTCCTCGACTTTCTAAATAGGACTATTGTATATTGTAAATAAAAGATCAACTCCCTTTTGGACTAGGGCTGACATCTGGCGACTATGATATTAGCCGCCATATTGATGGTTGGATGTACAGTACTGTTTGGTAGACTGACGGGCGACATGTGTCCGAAAAACTTTAATGGTTTGCATTGCTAGCCTTCTGCATGTATGAACATGTAATTTGTGTATTTGCAATGGGGTAGCTACAAGTTAAACATATGAATACTTTTTGTCAATCAGTGAGTTTGCTTCACTTGCATGATCCTTTTTTTTCCTTTAACGAGAGTGGGTGTGGCAAGTAGCACTAACAACTAAACAGCATATTTTGAATGGAACTCAATTGCAAATGCAAGCAGGACTGATATTTCATTGGAGATTGAAGACTGGACTTCAAGCTTAGGTTTATATAATATTAGCTGTAGTTTTGTTGTAATATTGTTGTATGTATTTATGTCTCTCTCATTGTGCAATTAATGTCGATGTATCTAGTTATGTGGAGTTCGAAAGCTTTTAAGACAAAATAGAAGAAGTGACGTTCTAGATTGCTTTTGATAAATGTTAAGTAAATTAACGTCGTTTTTGTAAAACGATCATCTTTCGCAGACATTTTGGAATTATTTCCTATTCAGACTGAAGTCTCGTGATTTAGCAGCATTGAATGTGCTTTATTTCATATTTCATTTTACTAAATATTGTTGTAAATGTTAGATATCAATTTTATCAATACTGTAATGATTGGTGTTATAATTAATGTCTCTTTTTTTGTCAGCGAAGGATAATAAAAGCTACCTTGGCAATTATTAAATTGTTATTAGTGTCAACTGACTGTACGAAATAAGGTACAAATTAGAATTCTCTATAAAATTCTATTTATTCCCAAATACATGGTTAAAGCCTCAGTATCTTGGGTAGAATGTTGTGTTATTTCCACACTCCCCAAGCATATGTTGGTAGGAAACATTAAAACCTTCTTCTCAAACTTACTCCTCTTTTTGATAGCCACCTTTTTTTAAAGAATTCTTTATGATATACACTTTGAAAAAGACAACAGATTGAGCAGAGGTACAGAGAGTTTATTCAGAACATGTGAACAGATTGATGGAAAAAGTTCAATTTCAGAAAACTATTCATACCAGAAACCTGGCAGGCAGCTACTTGAAAACATTTCTTCAGGAAGTATCAGTGTTAAGAATTAAGGCACTTTATCATCTAACGTCACAAGATAACCACCACAGGATCACATCTTATACCGTTTGTTGCTGTTTTTCACGTTCTGTTTGTAGGTGTGATTTTCCTAGTAAAAACTTTTAATACATTACGGTGGGTGTAGTGAACAAACTGCACAATTATGAAAACAAGTGCTTTCAGCAATTTTTGATGATTTGATGGACGCCGTCAGCTTTTAATATGATATTAGCTGCAGGTAACAATGGCCAAGGTACTTCGTGGGTTCGATGCGTTTCTTGAAGGCCACGGAAGGGGGCGCTCCTAGTAGACAGAGCGGTGAACGGCCATGAAGCGGTCCCACAGTTTGGCCCAGGCTCCCTTGGCTCCGCCACACCCAGCGTCCTCCAGTACCTCAATTATGGCCCCCTTCATTTGCTGGGTTAGAACAAAAGAAGTAGCTTAGATCCATCGCTCCAGGCATAAAACATAAACTAAACATGTACACTGACTATAGGACCCCCCTCCCCACATGCACACATACACGCACACTTTTTCTTAAAGCAATTCACAGCCAAAAAAACACAAGAAACCTGAAGTGTAGTCTGACATACTAGTAAAAGTTTGAAAATACAAAACATGTCACCGTTGCCCTAAATACCTACATGTAAACCCATCTACGTGGGATCCAGAACTGCACCTAAGTCACCCAATTCAAACATACAGGATGTTGAATAAAATTCCTGACCTCCTACTTGGTATTCCAACCATGAAATAACGTAGACACCATAATTGCTGAGTGGAAGATCTTGTCAGCTCCATGTTATTACTCTAAATGGAAAACTTCAAAAGACGCGATCTCAACCAAGATTTTCAAAAAGATGTAGTTTCCTAGAAACTAGAAGACAGCAGTACTTACTTATCTTCTTGTACAAATAATTGGTTCCAGTAAAGTGGATTCGGCACCGTATGTGTTTGGAATAATGCCCACGTGTTCATAACCATATTTTACTTGTATATGTTCGTCGTGTGCGTCGTAGGTTTTAATTTTTTTTGTAACAAGCAGCAAGGTTTGAAATGCTACCACTGAAACTGCCGGTGAAACGTAAAGAAATCATATTGTCTCGACCGCAGTAAGGTATGGGGTGAAAAATTACCTTACCTCTGATATAGAGACAAATAGATGTGAAATTTGATATGTTTTGTCCTTGATTCTTCTTTTATGCTATGTGGAGGATGGGGGGTGACTTAAATCGGTTAAAATCATTCCAACGCATTTCGGCGTATATGTAGGTGTCTTGTTTCTATATAGCCCTTGGACTATACAACAGGATGCTATAGTCTACCCGAAAATGGTGAGTGTTCAACTCCCATTCTCTTTCTCATAAGCGCTGATTGCAAAGCAAATAATGTCGTATGCGCCAATTCTAAAGCCTTTGATATGCCTCGACAGGGTTTTGAAATCGTGACCTCCCTAATGTAAAGCTAGCACTCCACCCACTATGCTATTGCACCAGTATTTATCTACATGTACATGCAGGCCAGAAAACACAACACCAACCACCTCTTTAACATTCTGTTAGCACACATCCCCACAGCTGTCAGACACATGAACAATGTGTGGATTAACGGGGATTATTATTAATCCAGTCACGGTCTAGACGTCTGGACTTACGTCAATCTGATCGTTGGACATGCCGAGGCCCTTGTGCATACGTCCGACTTTCTTCACAGCCTCGTCCCCACTCCCGTCCAGTCCCTTGATGAACTCGTCGAGGACCTGACACACCTGTTTACAAAGTAAAGTCGGGCGGTAAGGGTCTGGTTACATACGTACGGTCGTCGTACGATCGCAAACTCAGTGCATTCTTTGGATAGCATTCATGTGTACACCAATATTTAGCTGTCTTCTTACATAAAAGCCTGTCTTAGTATGGCATCTTAGATCCTTGTCGGCGGGTGATTCGGTCGCATTCTGTTTGGAATTCTACGACGTCAAAATCGTACGACGACCTACGACAAATATGGTTGCGCCGTACATCAACAGACGTCAAATCCGTCGTATAATTTTTTTTGACGTACGATTTTCAGCACGGTTATGGCAAAACCATCTCCACTAGAAAAACGGTTGAACTTTGCAAATTATTTACACCTATATCCATATATATTCGAGTGAAAAATTAGATTTATCTGAAAATTGCGCTTTTCAGCTCGGCAGTTTTGGAGATGAGCCAAACACGTCCAGTCAGTCCGTAGCTACTATTTTCTTTATTTGGTAACTTATATGCGTCCAGTATGTGGCTATTTATCTGTGTTAACTGCAGTGCAAAGACGACCTTCTCAATGTGAAGTTATGTACATGTATGTGTCTGCTCACCTTCTCCCCGTGGTCGCGAATAACCGCCTGGCCGGCGAGTTGGTCGTATGGAATGTCTTTAAACTTCTTGAAGTGTGCCTTGGTCGATTCGTTCCTCAAAAGCCTGAAGATCAAAAACACCCGGGCAGAGTTACAAAACAGAAGAAATGTCCGGTGTAATAAAAGTATTTAAATCAAAACACACAAAATCAAAAAAAAAATGGGACGGGCGAATACAAAACACACACACAAAAAACCGATTTGATAAGGTTTGGAATATGTTGCCGCAGGGTGTTAAACCTGCAACAGATACAGACACTATAAACAAATACAATGTACTACTGAACGCTAAAATGATGATGATCATTAAGATAATAATTCTAATATCACGGCAATTATAATGATTTGATAGTCTGACGAGATTGAAATGCCTTAGAAGAAGAGGAAAAAGATAATGATTTGAAATAATGTTTATCCCGAACCGAAAACACCTTTTTTTTCCAAAGAAAAAATTCCCGTCACGAATCCGGGAGGTTAGACAACTACTATGTCAAGCCAGGCCCTTCTGGCAAATAGTCATCAAGTAGTGGTAAAGCTGTTGGAACCAAGTGCTACTTTCCGTGTGTCTCTCTCAGCCTGATTCTCTGCTTTACGCGACTCTCAATGGAATTGGACCTGCGGGATTTCTCAAAAGTGGTTACTTTAGGATTTTGCGAGAGTGTTTTTTCTTTTAGTTGAACGAACACCCATCCACTTACTTGAGGCATAGTTGCACACTGGAGACTGCCATATTTCTTGGAAACTGGTGGTTCGAGTTTAAAGGTAAACTAGGGATTTGCCGCATTTAAGAGGGTACCCCAAGACCACAACATAAAAAAATGTGTTATCAATCTTAGAGTACTTGCAGGAATGAGAATAGACGTGGAAAGAAACAGCTGTCCTATTAGCATGAAAGTTCATCTGAGTTGGTAAATTACATACTTAAGAGAATTAAGCTGTTCTCTAACTCATAGACCGATGAAGATTCCGGTGAGTCAATTTCTTTGAGTTGGAGAACATTTTAATTCTCATTAAGTTGTCCTACATGTGGCGGACAAAATCTACTGCTGTGGTCGATATGTTTTCAGTTCAGGCAACTGTTGAAAAAAAGAGAAATCCGTCTGACAAACAGTGAAAATATAATAGCTGTACAAAAATATTCATGTCTTTGAATGCACCAAGCAAAGTAGTAAAGGATAGGCACACAAGCAAACGTTCGGGCTTGAGATAGTCACCTGGTAGAGTGTGCAAGCTTTCAGTGGTCTCGTATGGAATATCAAGTTGTTTTTTTTTTTTCATTGAAACATACATTGACAAGACGTGGTGGCGACACACTCAAGTTACACTTATATTCATGTCGCCACCAGACAATACACAATACAAGCAAGCAAAGCATGATAAACAATAATTAATCAATGAACAGGTGAAACAAACATATAAACACTGACAGGATTGATCAAGATATTACAAAAATCGATTTGATACCAACAAAAATGTCCATAAATACAAAAGAATTTGAGCATTGTACATTGTTGATAGACAAGAGAAACCTCTTAAAAGTAAATGTACAAGAATATCATCGGAAAGATCATCCAAGTCAGACTACACTCAACAACGAAATACCCTTTTTGGCAACTTGAAAAAAAACTGATTGGCTTTATCAATATCAAGTTTACGGGAAGCATGTCTGCCACTTTGTACCATAACGTCTGTAAGGTCTCTTGTGATGAGTAATCACCAAAGGGACTAAACAGAGTCCTTGGACGGAATCCAACTTTTTTTCTAACACTCCATTCTGTACGACCCTTTTAGCCACGACACCAATCACACCCACCACTTCTTTATCCGTGACAGGGTCTCTTTTTCTCATTAATACTTCAGAACCACATCCGGGCGTTTGCAAAGAAAAGAAGTGCAACGAAAAGTACTTAAATCCGGCACTGATAGAACTATAAGAGGACCGCTAGTCTGGCCCATTCATCTTTTAGTTTATCGCTACACTTTGGGTGAGGGCAGGGCGAGGTTTACGTGGTGTTGACTGAACTTACTTAAACAGGCTACATTTCTGTGAAAAAAAAGGCTTTTACATTGACAAGTCTTTCCAGAGGACTATATGTTAAACTTAGCACATCAATCCTACAGAATTCTGCGGTTTTCTCTTGTTTTCACCAAACCAAAGTTAGAAAAAAGTTTTCTATGTTCACGACCCAAGTCAGTAAATGTGTTTAACAAGTCTAGCTAGACCACTAAAACTTCAAGACGAATCACAAAAGATTAATATAATATAGCAGCAACATAAACACGAAATAAAACCTAAAATAGGATAATTTCTTTTGACAGAAGAAAACATACAGTTCTCTGATATCCCCACGCTATGTCCGTTGTTAGACCAAGAGAAGAAGATTCACTCACTTGAGGAATACTTTTTCTCCTGCCTCCGCGAAGGACGGTTGGGACACCTTCGCCCAGGAGTCCACAATAGCCTTCTTATCAGCCGCTGACAGACTCATTTTGCTTTCTTTTTCTGCAAAGTATAAACAGCTGTCAATATACAAAGCCTGTGATTTTTACTTGAAAATGAAAATGACTTAAATAGACAACCTAACGACAAAAAAGTTCTAACAAAAACTCATTAAAATGACAAGTTTTTTTGCAAACAGGACAAAAGTACAAACTCGATAGTCTCGTTAGAAATTTGCAGAAAGTTCTTAAAGAATCCTGAAGTTGAAATCAAACTAAACTGAACTGCAAATAAAATATGAAAACAGGTTTTTACAACTAAAGTTGTAAATCAAGAATCCCAGACGAAATCTTACCTTCAACGGAGTAAACCTCAAGACGGCGGTAGCAAAATGACTTCTTTCTTCCTTCCTTGGCTCTTGTTGGGAACTGCACACCCAAACCTGCAACGCGTCGCCTTTTTATACACCAAGTCACGCTGAACTAGGCACGTCAACACTTTGACCTTAACCTCAATTAAGGTTTCTTAGTGCGTTAACGCTGGAGCAAGATCATGAAATCTTAGTCCTTGAATAAAGTTTAGCATAACATGAATACTGTTAAATTTCGTGTAATATATTGCGTCGTCTTAGTCATATTCAAATGTCATTATTGATATCAGAAAAGGTGTGTCTGTCTGAACGATGTGGTAGTCCTTGCCCGTCAGAGGAAGTGGCCTACGTGTCTCCTTACACGTATTTGACCTTGAATTCCATAGTAACCACACAGTCAGCATCTTTCTTGTAGATTTACCGGCCCATAAAAGGGTATCCCGCCGAGCATATCTAACTTGATTTGCCGTTTAGGCAGTTTTGGAAATTCTTAGGGTTTATCGGAAAGTACAAGAAAGCCAGCAATCAGAGTGGGTTCACTCTTGCATATGATTCGCTTTTTATTAAAAATTCTTACAGGTAACGAAAATCAACGCCTTATAGTACAGTCAGAAAAAAAGTAGAGAAAAAATTTGGTCAATTTTGCTTTAGTGAGAGTCACATACAGCCCGCATACACATCCTTTTATGACCACGGACTACAACAAAACCGACTTTGTTACGTTTTAGACACTCAGACGGTCATATTTTATATTGATGAAGCGTTTTTGATGGAATCTGTACATGCATTTCTAAAGGTTTACTACAACATTTGTGATCTCTTTTTGTGCAATACATCTTATAGTCTTGTTTTCTGAACACTCTAGCATTAGACATCAAGAGCATACATGAGATCAATTTGACGAGGCCTGAGTTGTGAATCTTAAAAGACTGATGTGAGACTTTGTGAGACTTCAGAATCGCAGCTGTACGGTGTTTTCATCTTCAAACAGACGGCGGGGAGCGCAGTGGACCATCGCCAAGTCTCAAACCGTGCCTATGTTACAGAAAAGAGACTTGGTTAGTTGTTACACTTGCAGATTGATCAACGTAAAGTCCAAGGTTGTATGTGTACGTGTTGAGAATAGACACTGCTCAAGGTTGGCCATTACTACAAAAAACGCACGTAATCCAGTGAGTATTTTATCATCTTTTGGTTTATAAAAAATGGGATTCTGTACTTAATTTTAAAAGACATTGTTGATAATCATAATACAACAGATATATATCTCATAGCAACGGTGGCCAACTCATCGGTATCAGAAAAAGGTAATGCGAAATGTGATGTTTTCAGACGCAGCAAGCTACCCCGGACCTCACCCCTCTCTTCCTAATGACAACAGCGACCGACGGCCTTGTGTACTGCGTGGGTTTCTTGTGACTCTCATTCTTTACAATCAGAACTACGTTTCAACAGCTAGCTATCAACTCTCAGTCCCGTCCATGTAAGAGATAAAAGCAAACATTTAGACGATACCACCATTGTGCCAGGGATCGGTTAAAATTGTCGTCCGCCTAGACATGAGCCCAAAACAACGCCCGACGGATGTCACATTCCACAAAACCAAAACAAATTCTGCTATCGCTTTTCTAAAATAAGGGTCGTTGGAATTGTTCCCCCAGCGCTTTAGAATGACAATGACAATGAACTTTATTGCATATTCACGCCCTACATGGGCCAAATGCACTGAGTTAGATAACTTGGGTATACTAGGCAGGTAAAGAAGGAACAAATGTTACATTTCTATGCTGCGTCTCTATACGATCAAATAAAACAGTTCAACTTGACCTCAAATGGAATGTTCTGTATATTTGCTTTCGTATAAGTGTCGAATTCTTTTAACTACTGGTAGAGGGATATGCATATCTTTACATTCGGTAAGAATTATAGGTCAAACAAGGTAGGTTAAGAAGGATAATTTTGAACACCAGTATGGTGCGTGATCCGTGTACTGAGTAGAATCTTGAATTTTTAGTTTCAAAGACTCAAAAGTCACATTTTGTTGTTAATGATCAGTCAAAGATACAAGGCCCATATGTTCCAGTTACACAGAGAAGAACACTTGGTTTGGAGAGTATTCAAATGACCATTGCTATGACAACATTTGTTATCATTTTTGTCACTCTCAATCTCACTATATGTTTGCCGTTCGCTGCGCGCCAAGTCGACCTATGCAACAAAGCTGCGAGAGGATCTAAGGCCTAAGGTAAGGTCACTAGATGAAATTATCAAATCATGTCTTTAAATATTCAACAGTTTTCTTCCATCACCCAAACGATATCGAATATCTTTGATGTGCAAATGATTGATACAAAGCTAAAACAGATTAAAAGATTTGATCGAGATCGCAAACATTCCTAGATTCTATTACGAAATTTGATATATACTACTGCATTGCCAACATAAATAGTCCGTTTATATCTACATCGTTGAAATGTTTACAAAGTGAATCAACCAGTACTAAATCGATCGTTGAAAATTTCATTTCCTCCAACTCACTCACAGCAGGTTAAAGGCTTACTACACTAGCTGCTGTGCTTGTGTTTATTCCTCAAAGCTTACGAAAAACGCTCCATTCATCATCCTGACTTGAAACTGCATTCATGAAGATGATTGGTAGAAGGCCGACCATGATCAGCGCCAAGTCAGCTATGCATCTTACTCTGCGGTTGTTGTTTTTAAGGAATTTCAATTCCTTGGGCCCGACGGATAGACTTCTAATTACCTGCGACGAACAAGGCGTCTATAAAGCCCCCCTCCCCCTTAGAGAAATTGGAAAGGATGGGGTCCCGTAGACTTCGACCTTGTCCTTGTGTGTCCGACTCTTCCACTATAATCGATGCTTTACCGTGAAGCTACCACACGCAGGGCTTACACTATAGCGCCACCGTGGGTGAGGGAAAAGGAAGAAATGTATTGGGTGGTAGACAAAGACGCCTTTCTTGTGGTACATATCCACGCAGTCCGCTTAAGTTGTCCCGTTAACGCCATATTTAACCTTTAAGGGTCCGCCTTTCTTCTTTGTTGTGTGGGTAAGACTGTTGAGATGTGTGAGAAACACGGTTGTGGAGACGACTGGTTGTGTTTACAGAGCACGTCGTGCTCATAGCCCTTGTGACACATCCAGAACCTTCACCCGAACACCAGCCGACCAGGGTTGACTGAAGTTTGGGAGCAGTCTGACCAGATTGAGGACATTCCCGCCTTTCTATTTGAATCGAATCGAATTGCATTTGAGTCAAATTTCACTGCCAACCACGCCCCAATCTACTTCCAAACACCAGCCAACCTTGGCTCCCGTCCATAGCCAATATTTTTAAAACGAAAATTCGGCTAGAGCAGCTAAAACACGTTTAGATTTTTAACGATTTACTTTAATGTAGGTACCATTGTGCCTTGTCTGTTCCCCCCCCCCCCCCCAGCACGTCGGCAGAACGTACTGCGCATGCGCAAAACCTGGATTTTCGCAGGATTTTTGGTCAACGTTGCATCAGAATTTTACCTGTTGCAGACCATATCTTTTTCTACACAACATTTGAAAACTACAGACGGGATGTCACCGTTATATACGCGAATTCAACCTTATATGAGACGTTCTGCAGAAGTGCTATGCATAATACATTACGGGTTTCGCGCAGGCGCAGTACGTTCTGCCGACGTGCTCCCCCCTCCTCCCACCCCCTTCTCCCATCACCCCGACTGTGTTCCCCTCCACGTTTCTTCACCAACTCTCCTTCTATTTCCTACTGGGCTCCAGTTCAGAACCACCCTAGGTAGACAACATTATCTGCATTCTAACAACGTGGCCAACTCATATCAGCCTCGACCTTTGCGCGAGTGTAGACGGTTTAGGTTGACCCATCCGCCGCCTGACTCCTTTGTTGATCACACGTTGTTTCCACAGAATATCAAACATCTGAAGATGTGTAACACTAAGCAACTTGTCCTGGTTCCCGTGTTTCCTATCCTTTGCCAAGTTTCGGAACCATACAAGGCAGTTGTGACTATACACACATTAGTAAGCAATGTATATTAATGAAGCGTTACACCTTATTGATTGTTAATGAGAATATTCTGCCGTGTTGTATCATAATACCACCCACTGTAAGACAAATGATGTTTTGTGCTAAATACAAGTAGTGACAAAGCAAGAAAAATAAATACTACAACAAGGATGAAAATCCATATTGCTAACAGAGTAACCCCTTTCCTATATAATCCATTCTTCGCTTTGTCTTAAGTCCCTAAATGGATGGTATTTTCACGCCCCGTGTGTGTGTGTGTTTGTGTGGACTGCGTAGATTTTGGACCCCCTGGCGGCTTTCCTAGGCACTGCAGTGGTACGTCCGGTTTTGATGTCGCGTTCTGGACATGCTATGGTTACGATTTTAGATGGTAGACCAGCCGAACTCTAGTTTACACGTGTACCATCACTTCAAAAACTCATTTCACTTATCACGTGCCGGTTGCGGCACTTCTTCTCAACACTTGGTCAACAGAGTTTGGTAAAAAAATAGATAACCTTGAATTTGTTCTAGAGGACTGACTATGTGAGAAGTGTAGGATTGCTACATAATGTTATTTAATCACGTTTTGGGGTCGACTACTTGCCGTATCGCGTAGAAGACATTATAATCAAACCTTGAAAGCACCATTCACGGCAATTTTACACAGTCTCACATGGCCTATCCTCCAGCACACGTGCCAGTCGAACTTTCAACCAAATCACGTTGTCCAAACCCTTCCCAGGTTTCACAACACCTCGGCACCGTGCCCTGATTCCCCAGCCGTGTGAAACACTTTAAATGGACCCGGGATGTTGTTAAGCACGACGCCATCTCTCTCGGGATGTTAGCTTATCTAAGAACCTATTATGAAATGTTCCAATCTCTAATGAGAAATCGTGCTCAGCTTACCCCTTTATATATTTAGCAGATGAAGATTAAATAGGCCAAGACCTTAATACCTAGTTCAGGAGGACAACTTCCGTATGGAGTGAATGTTTTCTGTATGTTTTCATTAGTGTTGCTGTAATTTGCGTGACAACGTATTATTCGTAATGATTATATTGAAAAAGCGTGGCAATGAAAGTAGACAAAGTTTTACCTAACCACTTCCGAAATCCAACACCTAAAGCCCCTGTCATACATACAGAACCCTCCCACGAACACCAGCCAACCACTGATGACTGAAGTTCGGGAGCAGTCTGACCAGAATTAGGCCTACCTTTATATACGAATCGAATTTGAGTTCAATTTGAGTCAAATTTGTTTGCTAATCATGCCCCTACCTTAGACTCCCGAACACCTGCAACAGATTGCAATATACAACCATATAATACAATGTGATAAAATATTAAAATACACAAATGTAATGGCTATAGATATCAATATGGCACCACAAATACACTGAAATGTGTGGAAAGGATTTTACATAACTATATCGTACAGAACAGTATCCTGTATAGAACTGATTCAGTTTTTAAGAACAACGTAGACTAGACTTCGTATAGGAGGATAAAACATTTTGCTTTCACAGTTTATTGGCCTTCCAGTTGATAAAATGCAATGCATGTTCAGGGAAAAGGGGTTGTGACATTGCATTAAAAGTAAAACTACATATTATCTTCTAGATCTCGAAACTAGCAATTTTACTCTGGTTCTAAATGGCACAAGTTGAGTGTAGCATTCATCTTGCAGCCTACGTAATGCACTGTGACAGTGCTGTCACCGAAAGGTTATCTACTTAATGTTACAGATAAAGGAAAAAGAATTATGTCCTGATAATATTTTGAAAAGATGACAATGTAATTGTAACAAGACATCATGCAAGCGTGTGATTACAAAAGAATCTTATAAAAATGTACTTCTTTATCAAGGAAATTCGTTTGGACGACTTAGGAGGTTTCATCATCCACTGTATTCTGTGGGTCGCGTAATTGTAGCTCAGTGTTTGCTGCCTCAGTGGAAAAGGGGTATCAACTGTATACTTTATAACGTGCATTTATTGACATGTACTCCCATGTAATCCAGTGCAAATTAAGACTAACGCTGTTTGAAACAAGAAACAACTGCGTCTTATGAAAAGCGTAAAATTGTGGATTTAAACTAAGCCGTAATAATTCTTTATCGATCTTGCTCCTGCAAGATATGTATCGACTTTGCTGTACGACGTACATGACAAAACACCCGTGTCCGTTTATCTACACATACATGGACATGTTCGCTACTTCTGAAACCGCTGGGTCTATCAATCTCTGTAGCTGCTGTCGGTTTGATGTCTATTCTAAATTGAAAGATGAGCTTGGATTACACGGGGTGACAGAGCTATTACTCTGACTAATAACGCCCGTCTCCAGGGCTGGCGGGTTCTTAGGAAAATACGTACGTGTTTGGTTTTCCTTCTCACGAGCGGAAAAGGGCTGTAATAAATTTTCAGATAAGATTGCGGCTATTTTCCAGGTAGCAGATGACCTTTGAATCTTGAAAGCTGAAATGCGTCAAGTTTATACTGTATAATCTTAAAGGCAGGGTATGATATCAACTTAATATGTGGAAATGTGTAATCGGACTTTGTCTATTTCCTTTCTGTGATCTAATATTGATTGATTGTGTGTTTTCGCTTTCCTGCGATTTTTGTATGCTTATAAACCATCCTTGAATCTTAAGCTTGAGTGCGTCATCGATAAAATATAGTCCCACGCCCATGTCACACATAGCCATATATGGTCTTCCAAACACTGTCGGACGCGATCCCACAACCATGGTTAGGAGTAGGTCGGGAGCAAGGTCAGCTGTGGTTGGCGGGTGTTCGGCGAGGTCGGCTACTGTTCGGCTGCGCCTGCTGAGTGTTTTAAATGTTTAAAACATTCGGGTGTGGACGGGAGTTTCGGCTATGGTTGATATTTTCTTGGCTGGTGTTCGGGAGTAGGTCAGATTTAACTCAAATTCGATTCAATTCATATAAAAATGTAGTCACGGCCTAATTTGGTCAGACTGCTACCGAACTTCAGCCAACCTTGGTTGGTTGGTGGTCGGGGGAAGGTTCTTAATGTGTAACAGGAGCTTTACTAAGCGTCTGGGTGTGGTCAATATGATCGTGTCTAATGTCTGTCTGCTATATAATTTTGATGGATTGTTTTTTTTTCTCGTTTCCTTGTATGTACTTGCATATCAACCTTTAATTTTCACGCATACTATATATAGCTATAATCTTGAAGCCACAAAGTAATCTATACTCAACATCTGCGCTAGAGTAATCCAAACGTATTTATACCCTCTCCACTCTCCACATATTGTATTGATAAATTGTTGTTTTCGTGTTATTTTATATTCCTATAAAACACCATTGAGTTTTCAGCTGAAGTAATCCATCCATTTATCATTCCAAGTTTCGTACTCGAGCCATAATCTTCAACAATATGATCTCCACTAAACATCTGGGTGTTTTTAATCCGTTTTTTCCTAATCCCTCTCTGCTATCTAATAGTGATGAATAGTCGTCTTTCGCATTTTAATCCGCTCACAAATTTCCTGGAATTTTCAGCTCATCACTGCAATCTAATCTCCAGTAAACATCTTTCTCATCTGCAACCTAGTGGTGATGGATTGTTATTTCTTGTTCTTTCTTGAGGTTTTTGAATGCTTGAACTTTCAGCAAAAATGCGCCATTCATCATTGTAAGTTTCACACTCGCGCAATGTAATCTGCACCAAACATCTGTACCTCAATTGAACGGCCCTAAAGCCCCTGTCGGACATTCAGAAGCTTCCCACGAACACCAGCCACTAAGGTTGGCTCAAGTTTGACCAGATTTAGGCCACGTCTACCTTTCTATATATATACGGATTGAATTGAATTTGAGCCAAATTTGACTACCATCCACGCCCCGATCTACTCCAAAACACTAGCCAACCACCAGACAAACATGGCCGAACCTCACGTCCACACCCGAATGTTTTAAACAATTTGGAACATTCGGCTGGCGCAGCCAAACACCAGCCGACCTGGCCGAACACCAGCCAACCACAGCCGACCTTGTCCCTACTCCTAGCCATGGTTGGGGGCAGTTCGGTTGTGTTCGGGAGGTTGTGTGACAGGGGCTCCAGAAACTACACACAGCCAAACACAGTCTTGACAACTTTCTAACCAAATAGCGGTATCCAACTCACTCCCACCAGTGTTTAAAAGAACACCTCGGAGTAACCGGGTGTTCGGTGAGTTTAATGTAGATGATCCAGGCTCGTGTGCTCTAATATTACCCCTTCCAAAGTGATGGATTGTGTCGTCTCCTCGCACGAGTCTGAATAATTCAGCACCAGTTCCCTGTGAGCTCCCTATGTGTTTATACTCCAGACTTAGACACCTCATTTCCTCCTTCAATTTGTGTGAAATTGAACAATGGTATGCTCAGGAGAGCTCTGACACCGTCCTGGTAATGGAAACATGAATGATGTAGGTATAAGGATGGA
The DNA here is from genome assembly GCA_013266295.2 of Branchiostoma floridae x Branchiostoma japonicum. NCBI lineage: Eukaryota > Metazoa > Chordata > Leptocardii > Amphioxiformes > Branchiostomatidae > Branchiostoma > Branchiostoma floridae x Branchiostoma japonicum. Next base: position 3,299,988 of record CM023837.1, on the reverse strand, counting down.
GGCTGCATAATTTTATACTGGACGTTTTACATTCCGATATGCGAGGTTACTGAAGGGCATACGGTATAAAAAGTGTGTGCACGCAAGACGTGCGTGCATGAAGAACCATCATCACGCCATGTCTGCCAAAATATTCCTTTGTAGTTAAATTAAGTTTGGTTTACCTTATTGTAACATTGTCAAACAAAACTAGATTATGAAGACAAAACTAGATTATGAAGACTTCATGAATTAAAGATAAACAATGGCCAATCATAAGAATACTTAAAGGAGTCAATTGCAACCAACAAAACTTCTTTAAAATGACTATCAAAAATCCGTCACGTACAATTTATGATAAGTCTAGAAACTGTTTTAAAACGTGGACGTCTGTAGAGATAATAGAAAGAAAGTATGGGCAGTTGTAGAGATGATAGGATATGAAAGACACCCATCACCGCCTACACCCTTCCACTAGCCACTAAACTTGCTGATAAACAGAGATATGGGGTCTAGCGGCTATAAAAACGGAAACCCTGCACTCTGCAGTGCTCCTTATGACATGGGAAGGGCTTACTAGAAAATACCGTCAACAAACTGGATATTATTATGTATATAGGAAGCCACTTTGTGTAAAGAGTAGAAGCCCCCAAGAGTAGAAGCTCTCAACCGACATACAGGGACCCATATACATATACTACAAACAGGGGGTCCATATACATATACTAAAAACAGGGGGTCCATATACATATGCTACCAGACAGGGACACATATACTGCTAGCATGCATATCCCCGATATAGGTGACCTGCCCCATAAAAGGAAAAACCCACTTTACTACTCAAGAAAAGTTACAATATAATATTATGGATTTGTAAAGCCCTTGTCATACATAGCCGAATATGGCCCCCCGAACACTGCCGAACTCCTCCCAACCATGGTTGGGTGTAGGTCGGGGGCAAGGTTGGCTCTGTTTGGCTGGTGTTTGGCGAGGTAGGGTGCTGTTCGGCTGCGAATGTTTAAAAATGTTTACAAAAATGACGGAAGGCTTGGGCATGGTTGGCTGGTGTTCGGGAGTAAGTCGGGGCGTGGTTGGCAGTGAAATTTGCCTCAAGATTAAGGCGTGACCTAAATCTGGTAAGACTGCTCCCGAACTACAGCCAACCTTGGTTGGTTGGTCGTCGGGGGAAGGTTCTGGATGTGTGACAGGGGCTTAAAGCAGTACTAATTTTCCGAAGTTGCCATTTACATGTAAATTTCAAGTTCAGTAATCTACCTCGGGTATACATAGCAATGCTGCTTTGTTGATGAGTTGCCCTGAAACATATCCATACAAATTAATCAAACCAAGAACCTCCTTCATCAAACGTGGCCCACGCGAAGTCCCAATCCACATGTAAGTTTATCAGCGCAGGTAAAACATGTCTCACGAGTGGTACAGAAGTCACAAAGGCCACATTGCTGACTCGTAGGAACAAACAGACAGACTACAGGCACTTAGAGCTTGGCTTTGATTGATCACACTTTTATACCTATCTTTGATCCATGGATCCTGATATTAGAGGAAAATGGACATTTTGTGGTATTTCTTTTTATTCCGTGATCTGAATTCTTAAAACTGTCTGTCACTACTCGATACTAAACAAACATTATATGATCATATGAAAGTTAATCAGAAAGCTTCATTAAGATGAAATGTAACAGATGGTTCCATGTGTTTTGTTATGCATATTCTTCTCACGTTTTCTCATAACTGTTGCGATGTCAGAGGTGATAGAGCCAACCATGTTCGCGCAATAACCGTTATTCGTTTTATTAACCGCAATACTTTCTGCTGCATCTCTCTTGATAGTTCTCCTGGACTCCCCATGTAGCTACCTCCTGCCGAGCCGAAAATTATCTGACTGTGGAAAGACTACTTATGTTCGTAGGCTCATCAGCAAGCTGCGCGCTCGAACCGTGCGCTCAGCTGAGATTGGAACTCATCACTCGGACGATGAGCATCTCTGAAAGGCTCTAACTCATCTGCACTCTTTCACCTCTTGAGGTTTGGCAAATATCATATTCATTACTTTCTGAAAATTAGTTTGAGCCACAGACGTGTGGGCTATTGACCTTGAGAGTCGATATAAGTTTGGGAAGTCATCGCAGCTTTGATCAAATCCAGGAGACACACTGACGCTGGACTATGTATCGCATCACCCGCTGATATTTTACTGCTGAAAAGACTTATGCGAAAAACCGGGTCTACAGCAACATCTGATCAGGACTCGACGCGTACTAGCTACAGTTGGCACAAATCTGAGTACTCCAAAGTAGGAGCTTGAGAACGACCGTTGAAGATACACTCAGCAACATGAACGGGACTTTGAACACGACAGCGCCAACTCCACTGCACGAGGGAAAGATGAAGCAGACAGTTCCTGTCATCGTTTTGTTTGTATTTTCGTACACGATTATATTTCTGTTTTGTATAATCGGGAACACGTTGGTCTGCCTCGTGGTAGTAAAATCGCCGAGGATGCAAAATGTGACCAACTATTTCATCTTGAACTTGGCGGTGGCAGATCTTCTTGTCGCTGTATTCTGTATGCCGTTTACGTTGGTGGATAATATCGTCTACGGTAAGTCTTTTTGGTTGCTTTGGTTGCTTCGGTTGCCTATCATAAATGTAATAGAGTAAAATGCAGAAAACAGAATTCTTTCTCCTCTTTGTTCGGAATGTAGCATGTTTAGAATAAGATTACCTTTTCATTTACAATTACGATCACAAACATTATATTCCATGTATTCACTGTAGCTATTCTTGAATTAGAAAGTACTATTTACTTATGATGTGCGATTGGGCCCTCTGCTATCCTAAAGAGGACAAGAAAAATTCTCGTAAACTTGAATTCAATGTCTTTGTGTAGGAAAACATTAGAAATACTTCATGAAGATAATGTTTGTCTTAATTTTAACACTATGTGTAATATGACAAATGAAAACTAATATATTTGTGACATGTTTCACACTATCTGCAAACATAATGTTGTAAATAAGCTTATTGAGATGGTTTTAGTTTGAAAATAACTGTTGGAAAAGGTCGTTGAAGTGAGTGTTTATTGATCTTTTCATATTCGCTGTACCAGTCGTAAAAACACGTCCAAACATATGTATTACTAAGCACGTCTTTTATCTTTTATTTTGATACCTAGGCTGGCCTTTTGGAGACGTTATGTGTAAGTTAACCCCTGCCACCACGGTGATTTCTGTAGTTGCGTCCGTCTTCACATTAGTGGCCATCGCGGTGGACAGGCAAGTGCACAAGATTTAACCCGTTATAAATATAGATATTCTGTAGTTGTTCACTGTGTGATAATACAAATAAAATGTCGTTAAGTGCGATGGATATATATATCTAAGGTCTCCCGAGCGACTGTCGGGTGACCAAAAATGGATTTGTGTGACCCATGGATGTACATTATATATTGATTTGATTATGTTGCGATGATGCAAAAGTATTATTTGAAAGGCAAGTAAAAACTTAAAGATTACAAAATACGCTTCACCAATGAAATTAGATAGTACTAGTAAGGAAATGTTTAGTCGCGATAAGGCCGCCGCCTCAGTTGAAAGTGGGGAGGGGAGCATGCCAACTATCCGAAAAAAACAGTTTTCAACCTCCCTACTGTCATATAGAGCCGTTAAAGCTAAATGCCTTGTAAATATGCTACCCCTACACTGTGATGCATTACGTCAGGGCACATTAAAGACTTATAAGCCTAGAGAAGTATGGCAACCATCCAGAGCACACCCGTAGTTTTTACGTCCCTGTTGTTGGGTAAAAACATTTAAAGCATACTTCCCTGTGGTCTATAAGGTCTCGTCAAGAGCCCATTTGTCCCACTATCTGTAAATCAGCCAACCAACTTTACGGTACTTGCCACTTTACAGTTTTACCAACTGGCGTCATCAAGATCAATATCCTTTTTGGACGCTAAGTTTGGGGATATCTTAGATCAAATTTTATCCAGTCTGGATTAAGTTCGCGTTTATTCCAATTAATTCATTGCATTCTGTATATTTATGTAGTCGGATAGGTGCAGCTAAATATTGTAAAATTTGTAACTACTAAATTCAAAATCAAAACAATTTTTTTGTATTCCTGACAGAAAACAGCAAAATGAAGAGATTGGTTTCACATTCTTCAGCATATGTTTAATCATTGCTTAAATAAGATATTCCGATCATGTAGAATCTGCCGCAGGATGTGGTGTACTAGTCAGCGGTATTCGTTAGTACCGCCAGGGGACCACATGTCAACCGAAACACACAGAGTTCGATTGATTTTTCCGCTGGGCAGGAAGTTACACTAAAGCTTGTTTCAGGGAATCGCTATCTGGGGAGAACAACCAATAAAAACAACTTGACAATGACATGAATAATTGCGTGCTTTGTCATTTTTGCTTATTTGAAAATTCCCAAGACACAAAAGTACATGTGAAACCACCCTTCTATCTCCTTGGGTATATCATCAGCTTTATGGTATAATTTTTCATCCAGACGTGTAAGCTCATTTTTTACGATCCTAGGTCATTTGTTGTTGCCACCTCTCCCAGGATGCCTATTCATATATATCTACCCTACCTGTAGATTTATGTTGAGTGATTTGGATAAACTAGCTCATTTAAAACATATATAAAACATTCAAGAGCTAGCTGTAGCTCATCAATATAGATTCCTTTTTTGGAGGCTGAAGTAAGATATTAAGAATAAAGCAAAAGGAATGTGATATTTTTTCTGTAATATTGATTTTTTTGACGTTACTAATTTCAAAGCTTTGTATTTTTTACCACAGGTACTGTGCTGTTGTCTACCCAACACAAGACATCATCACCCTGCCTCGCATGGTGAAATTCATCGCCTACATCTGGCTCTTGGCCATCCTGATTGCCCTGCCAGTAATCTTCGTCAGACAAGAAACCTACCATTATGATACCACCCCAGTCTGCACCGAAGTGTGGCCTAGCTACGGCTCCTGGTCTTCTGAAGATTTCCGTCAGATGTTTAGCCTCGCTCTACTTATGTTTTCCTTTGTTGGTCCATTACTGATCATCACCATTCTGTACATACGCATTGCGTATAGAATATGGTTCCGAAAAGCACCAGGCGACGGTGCCAACGTGTCGGATCAGGCTCGAGAAACCGCCACAAAGAAAAAGGTCAAAGTCATTAAGATGTTGATCGTTGTGGTGGTTGTGTTCGCACTGTCATTGCTACCGCTGCACACACTGATATTGATTGACGACTACGCCATGCCACACATGGCTACCTCTGTTCAGAATGCTGTTTACAACTACTGCTTTCCCGTGGCCCACTGGTTGTCTTATTTTAATAGTTGCGTGAATCCGATTATATATGGTTACTTTAACCATAATTTTCGCGCAGGGTTCAAAGCTATCCTGACACGGTCCGCACGCAGTCGAGCCAGTATTCCCTGCCGTGTATAATCTTGAGTAAAAAAGCCGTTCATCAAATTTCGGGGTAACTTTTGACTAACCATATTAAGGCTTGAAAGCTTACTGTGTTAACGATCTGGGCACAGGACTACTAATTTTCAGTCGAACACGCTAACTGCTGGCCAACAATCCCACAGAGGACGTAGATTCTTCTGTACAGAGTCTGTTCAAATATTGAAGGCCAATCATCTTATTCCTATTAACTTTTCGAGAACCGATGATTACCCGGCGTCTACTTGTAACACCTACCAATCCCGCTAGGGGGCACCTCTAAACAGAGTGTTAAGTGAATTAGATGAATAGTAACTACAGACTTATACCATAGTAATGCATGTCATTGAAGGACATTTCCATTGTTATAGGATAAGACATGTTGATGAGATGATTGTGGATTACAACTAAAAAAAAAAAGACTTGACTTAAAGGTATGACAGGGCCGATCATATAATGTTATTCTATCGTTGACGATTATGCCTGGTTTATGCCCTGTTGTATTTTAATGTTGCATACACTGTATAACCTGGGTGATTATACAACCTTAGACGTGGATTGACAGTAGCACAGAACAGCATCTAGTTACGTTGCATATATTTGCTTATAGATTACTTAACAACATTATAGTATACACATGTCGTGCAGAGGATCGTGTTGCCAACAGGTACAATAGGAACACTAGACAGATTTGAACAACGCTTGCAGATATGCAAATGTTAGGTGTGACAGGTCGTTCAGTGTAATATGCTATATTGCAAAACACTTAGTCCTAGACTAGTAGAATAAAGATTAGAGATGTGCAATCAATTACATAATACTCGGAATATTATTGTATTAAGGGCTATATAATAAGGACGCATCTAGTTCAGAAGCTGGATAAATGGACCACATTGTTGTTGTGATTGCACCATTTGCTCGATATTGTCTGTTTACTAAGTAAATTAACCTTACAGTATCTAACCTGAGTGTACAATATGGGTGTGCTGATATCAAGCCAGGAGAAAATTAAATTTGATTTCTGGCATCAACATGAATAGTACTAGTTGGTAAATATGTAGAGAAAATGAACAAGACTGTTGTGTTATGATGGGGTATGGTGAATTTTTTGTACTGTTTTAATGCCTCACTAATAGCTGTGTAGTCCTTTTTATGGCACAGCACGATACGTATGGCTCATATGCAAAGTAAAAGGCTTTCTGAGGACACGTGTTGAATGATTACTCACAGATACCATCCAGCGCTAAAGTGCCACTCACACGTACATTGCAACATCAAAAAGATACGCCGCTCCTTAGAGCTGAAACCTTTTTGCAGTGACTGGTAGTTAGATGATATTGAATGTATTGTTTTTAGATTATCTTAGTTGCAATTAGTGTTGCATACAGAGTGCTTTTATCAATACGAGCGAATGCTGCCTGTGCCTTCACGTTGTGTTGTGTTATAGAAATTCCAATAAAGAATGTTATTCAGCTCACAGCAATCTTCTGTCTGGATAGACTATTATCCGCAGAAAAGCATACAAATGCACGTTACCTTGGGCTAGGTCATCCTCAGACGTAATTGGAAACCTTGAAATCCTTGCTACAGGCAAGCTTTATCGTTATGCCAGTAACGATAACACCCTAAAATGATTTTAAATCTTGCCTAGTGGGGTTATTTTCAAAAGGGCAACTGAGGTCGTAGGGAAGGCAGAAGAACAATGTGACGCTTATTTCCTAATGTTAACATTAGAGATGTAGTCAATGTATTATGTCATAAAATCAATGCATGTAATTACGTAAAAACTGTCATTACAATGATTGATGTGTCCCTTTGGAAATGATGTCAGCAAATGGACAGCCATTCTTTGTGGTTTTGCATAAGCGTTAAGCGCCATCTAGGGAACCTTGAAGAAATGACAAGATTTCTTACTCTGGTGGCATATTTTCAAAAGAAATTGAAACAATTCAAGAATTGAATCCAATGATAAAGAAAATTAAGTAATCAACATCGATTGCAGCATTGCGGTGTTATTTTGGAAAGTATATGATCATTATTTTTTGTCTATATAACAAATGAGAAAGGCAAGAACAAAGAATCTAAATAATATATACATAAATGATAACTTTATGGTTTATGCATCCCTAATTTGAAAATAATACATAATTTTGTTCATACTTTTAGTTTGCTGAATCTTTTCTGAAGCCGTTCATAGACAATGCATCCCTTGAGTAATGAAGTGAAAAGAGCTAAACTGTGCTGGGATGTTTATGATTGTCTTAAAGCTCCAAAGACCAAGCCACCATTTATCTAATGTCTTCCTAAAGCTTCGGGGGACCACCGTAATGGTAAGTGTGCTGTCTTCCAGAGGATAATAAAAACCCACAATTGCCATCACTCTGTAGGCGTAACTTTCTTTATTGCACTGTTAATGTGCACTCAGCCTTACACGGGGTGAAAAGAGACATAAACTGTAGATTTATATGTAGTCATAAACTATTGATTGATGTTCAGTGTAGACGTGGTTGGTGCAAGTTGGCAAGCCCATGATATTTTTTGCTTCTTGCGATCTTGGCTTTCTTTTTCAGTTTATTAATAAGTTGTATCTTATTCACCGTCATTTTGTCAATAAAAAAGCTCATAATGCGCAACAAGTGCCTCACCACTATACACAATTTCAAGGACTAAATCAAATGTGGCAACTTAGACTAAACATCAGGGTAATATCTGAGACATTGATGCGACTACTTTGAGAACTTCAGAGGTTTTATCTGCTTTGAAAGTATTGCTCACGAACTCATTTGCTTATTCCTTTTGACAAGCTCAACAATCTTACGTCTGTATATTCATTATATGATAATGCTAAAGAAAATGAAGGCGCTCCTGGATAAATGTTTGTGAAACCGAACAACAGCAAAAAATTGTCGAAGGAAATCACTACGTCTAAATCTTAATTAACAAGATGTTTCACAAAGTTTAGTTGTATTAAAGGACAGCTACGAGGAAAGTAAACAACTATTCAAAACTTTGCTGCATTTAGGCAAAAATGAAGTTTACCCTCCACAATTCCTAACCCTCGCTAGCATTCTATCAAGACATGGAACAAAAGCAAACAGAGAGGAAGGTGTTTGTAATTCCCACAATCACAGGCTACAGTCCCATGGTTGCTGGTGATAAGTTTTGGGGATAAACAACAACTGAAACCGCCATAAAATTCAGCAAGAATATGTTACGTTGAAAATTCGAATTTATTTCATTTATCCTGGAACTTAGATGTACAAGCTTATCTTGAAAAGAATATGCAACTAATGACTAACCTTAGCGGAAGTGTCAAAGATGAATAGATGTCTCGCATGTACCCGCTGTGAGGTATAGTACACGAACTATTTGTCATCACTTCTCTGTGCCCACCTGTGGAGAACGCCGCTTAAGTCATGATAAAATGCAACAGAAGCCAATTAAAATGTACTTCTAACGACAGACACGTTTTAACCAAGTCAAGTTTAGTACATTATTACATTGGTGTCCTGTGGTCTCGGCGTCATGAAGGCCATGTATATATGTTTTAGAGGGTCTTATATTTACATCAAAATACTAGGAGCCTTGCAGATAAATGGCATCCATTAAAAAGTGTGGCAATATCAGTTCACATACCCCATACTGATTGAACTTTGTATACACTTAAGTTGATATTCTGTTCAGTGCTTTTGAAACGATCAATTAAATAAATGCCTTTGGCACAGGTACATTAAAGGGACTTGAAATGATGCTAATCTATAAAGTAATAAAAACGCCTAAAACCACAGTTGACTTTCAATACTCGAGATTAACAGCTTACGGCCTTGAAAAAACTAACCTTTAGCCATTTTGCAGCAATAACATATCTGAAATGAAGTACTTTTTCACTCGCACGTTAGCCTTACAGACAGTGAATTGAGACTGATGTAGTGACTGTGAGCTAGGAGGCAATGCGGATGCTCAGATGTATTTTGTATTCACAACACGTCAAATATGTATTCTGTGATTCATGATGTTGTGGAATCCTGTGGTTACTGTGAAAAACATGACTGTTTTATGATTCATATGATTGATTTCACGGACATCATGGATGGTTAACCGGCTAGAAATCCTCTCTCAAAGATTTACTGGCATCTTTACAAGTGATATAACGATCCGTGAAAAGTCTATTTATCCAGTGATATAACGATCTTCAGGCGAAGCTTCTAGGATTTGCCATCTCTTAGTTAGGTCATTGCACCACACTGAGAATCCAGTTGAATCTGACCATAACCAGTTCAAGGTACATGTTGCTAGCGTTTCGTACTCAATAAATTGCAAATGCATAGAGTTTAAGAAATAGAACTTTGAATCCACGTGTACGAAATACGTTATTATGTTCTCGCCGTACTAACGTAACAGATGTTTATATGCGCATATGCTAATGTTGATTATGGCAAGGCAGTATTGCAGATTTGACTCTAAGCCACTTCTACTTCCAGCGGGCATATTTCTTCATTATCGTAACCTAAAACGCACTAGCACTTTATTTGTAAACGACAAGGCAATCAAGAACAAGTCTAGTTAGTTTCAGGAGACCGACCTTGAACTTATACCACGTATCTATTACTGCTGAACTCATATCTTCTGTGGCTGAATTTCATTTTCTGCTAGCAATTTGAAATTGCAAGATGAAATTTGATCAGGGATATTGAAACCCCAATCTGATGAAGCAAACGTCTTATGTTGTCACAATATGACGTCGAGGCGATACTGTTTCCAGACGTAGCTATAGCTATTAACCAATCATGCATGAAAAATATTCGGAGCTACAGTCTAGAAAACACCAAACGAATGATTCTGTCTGTTTTTGAGAGTTTCGCTAGATATTATAAACAAAGGAAAATATTGTCACAAAAGAAGTAAGTAACTTGATATGGTTTTCTACTCTTTATTACCTACATAGCAACAGTCAACACATTGTACTATGTTACATTCCAGGAAGCCTAGCACATGACTGTATATTACAAAAGTGGTAGCCTTGATGGTAGCGATAAAAATGGCTTATATATTTTGAAACATCTTAAAAATTTAGTAATTGCAAGAGTGCTCTATTGTACAAACAACAGACTATTGTTGCAAAATCTTAGATTGTAAATGTCTTTTGAAAAAAATCTTCTTCAGAGACGTGAAGTTACTTGCCTAGCAAACTATAGCGGGTTCGGGCACCATTGCAAACACATTCTGAATCATATATAAAAAACGACGCATAGTACAATCACCCAATCGGGACACCAAGAAAACCTTCAAACCGTTTGTCTTCCTAATCCTCGTTGTTATCACCGATCTTGCCTCGCCGTTACGCATTCAGCAAAAAAGATCTACGAACAGATTTAGGATTTGAGTTAAGAGACTGGTGCCATCAACTAAGATGATCAGAACAAGACATCAGGGAAAACTTCAAAGGAAACAATCAGTCATGTACCGATACCGATATGTTAGTATAAGCCCATCTCGGCAGTTCCATTTTCCTTTCTAAGGTCATTCATCATTTTGGAAAAAAAATTTCAAAGGTTTATCCTTGGAGTAGTACAGTGTGGGGATCTAGTGTATTTCAAGTCTTAGACATTGCTGGCTCCTTTACTTATGTACAACTCGCAGGCTATATAGTCGTCCATATAAATCATACAGTGGTTGTCGAAACCATTCAAATAGGGTAGATTGTGAAAATACCATAGAAAGGAACTGGGCGGGCGTAATCAGACGAACGCTTAGTCAGATCCCGTATCCCCAAACGGGGTCTATGTGGCCTTCATTGTGAGTTATGGAAAGTCTCTGAAGAGGTACCCTATATAAAAGGGCTTCAATGGTGACCTTTGAAATATAAAGATCAACTAACTGGAGAATGCATGGATCTGTGGGCGACATTGCTTTCCATCCATAGTGAGTCACACCCGCTTTACAAATCTGCTTATAAATTATTCCCACGTGAAAACAAATCATTGAAGAAAAACTAGAGTAGACAACAGGTTATCTGGATTTCTAACAATCATAAATGCAAAAAAAGTTCAACCATTTGCCAAGATGCCAGCGATATTTGCCACTCACATACTAGTACTCAGAAACGCCCCGACACAATTCCGTCCCTGGTAATAATAAACAGAACCTGAAGCTTTATGTATTTTATGCTTTGAAGGCATCAGCTTTATTTGAATCTAAGCCGCTAAAAGTGCCATGATCCTTTTAGGGGACTTGCGGCTCCAGCCTTGGAAAGCTCGAAGCAATTTGATGGTAATATAAAATGCTGGAGGTTCTCAAAGGGGACCTTCTTTTCGTCATACCACCGCTGGTTGTTTTTTGTTCTTGGCATAATGAAGGCTAGTATTAGTTTTCAAGTAAATGGCAAGGAAGCGTGAGCGCCTTAATTATCCTCAAGAGAAGGACCTTGTGACTAAGAAACATGACGTCTGCAGCAGCGAAGACATGAAGGGGGTGGATGCCAATTGCCACAAACTGACAACGACCCGAGAGGGAATACGGTCGAGCAGCACTTTTTATGCGCATAAACATCACATGTTGTACTCACCACCGAGTGAATGACTGCCTTATCAGTTTCCGACATCGGGCCTTGAAGTACTGGCTGGCTTTGTCGGTTTATAGTATTTCTTTGAAACTCCATCGCCCAGCTGGCAGCGGGACTAAAGCTGCCGCATTCACGAAGGAAACTCATTTTAAAATCGAAATTCGTCAAGACGCAGCCAGGCAAATTTCCTTCTGGTAAGTAACTCCTCTTTTCTTCTAAATCCTGCTGTATACAGTTTTTATTGAATTTCTGGTTCATGGGCTTTAATGCTACTATAGCTAATGCTCTGTAGGCTAGTTCATCGTGATAATATCTGCGATTGCCCAATTCGTTATCTTTATTACAGGTTACTGTTCAAAATTGAGCCCTAAAAGTAATGAGGTCCCTTGTGGTTAAAAGATTGGTCCCGAGATGGTTGGTTGCTACGTGCATTGGTGATTATCAAAAAAGTAATTACAATAAATGTCTTTATATAGTTATCAGCAAATAATCTCCAGTTGCATTTAGAACCATATTGAAGCTAAATGCCAGGCAATAGACTAACGTATCTTTTCAATTTACTTTAGACGAAACAAGGGTATCATATAGTATCAATTGTTACTGAAAAGAAGATGGAGGCGGCAAACAACACAACCGTTCAGATGGCAGGTCCGACTGAGAACATCAAAGATGTGCTTACTGGAACTTACGCAGCCATCTGCACGCTGGGCTTACTCGTGAATGTTATTCTCATCAGTACAATTTTGACAAGTCGTCGTCTGCGAACAATACCAAACATTTACCTGTTGAACCTAGCCATTGCTGATGAGCTGTTTCTCCTGGGGATCCCCTTCTTCGCGACGAATATTTATAAAGAAACGTGGCCGTTTGGGAACATCGTGTGCAAAATCGTCCTTTCATCGGATACGACGACGATGTTTACCAGCATCTTCTGCCTGACCGCCATGAGCGCTGACCGTTGCGTCGCCGCGGCATTGCCGTTGAAGTCCCGTTCTTGTCGGACAGTCAAAACTTCCGCGGTGATTAACGGCTTAATGTGGGTTTTGGCACTCGCTGTCTCTTCACCAGTCATTGCGTTTGCTACAACAGAAACCATTCCTTCCACGGGACAGACCTTTTGTAACATTTATTGGCCTGAACCCGTGGGGATATGGGCATTGATCTTTGTTCTTTACAGCACCTTCGTTGGCTTTGTTCTTCCTTTCTTAGTAGTACTGATATGTAGTGTAGTCCTCGTTTGTGTGTACAGGTCATCAGTTGGCAGTAGATACGGTCGACGAATGCAAAAACAGCTTACTCTAAGTTGTGTTGTATATAGTATGGTTGTTCTATTTGCTTTATCCTGGCTTCCTTTCTATATATTCCAGATACTGAACATGACCGAACACTTTCTTATGACTCCAGAAAACAGCTGGATTCCTTACAGTGTTGTGATACTAAGTTATAGCAACAGTGTTTTCAATCCTGTTATATCTATCATACTTAACAAACAGTGCCGTCATTATATGAGGGATACGATTCGCAGAAGTCTGCATAGACACGTTGCTCTAAGAAAATTTACAAGAAGGGGCACCAAACGTTCACACGTTTCGATCGCCTTGCAAGTCACGCGTACTCCTACCGTAGGGCACAGTCCTGAAATAAGCTCATTTTTCGGGAGGCGCTTTTCTCGTCAAGCCAATCCTGTAAGAAATGGAGTACCAAATATACAAGAAACAAACTTTCTTTCACCAAATATGTGCAACATATCCATTGTTCCAAGTAGACGAATCTCTGTACAAAACAACGTAGCTGACAAACGAATCAGTCGCAAACGATATGCTTCCCAATGATTATTGTACAACACTGGTAGTAGCCATACTATTGATACACACAGCCAAGTTTATAAATTACTAGGTGAGATTAAAAATGAATATGTATGTCATATGTTGATTGAAGAATGCAGTGATATTGTTAGTACTTAGGCAAGCTAGAGTTTACATTTGTGATGTATCTGACCCAGATGTTAATTCTTGAAATGCATGCAACAGCTATAAAAATAATTATTCCCACGGGAATTTTACCATGGATAGTACGTCAATGAGCTCTTCTAAAAATCACTAGTGTACTAGTTTGGGTAGTCTTATTATAAAATCAAACCAGGAGCATGTGCCTGTATCATATATTCATTGTGAATCCAAAGTGCAATTGTATGCATACTCAAATATTGTCAAAGTCAGTTTTGTGACGGAAAAGAAATGTAGATTATAAATAAAACTGCTCAAGTCTATTATGGATAGCACCATTGTCTTTTTTTCCTTTTCTTATACGTGTACGATGTGGTTCCTGCTTGGCTAATACTTGTTTTAAACACAGCAGAAGTGCATCAATGCTCTTCGTCATTAATTAGAAAGTAAAGGCAAAGTATCCATTTATCATTGCAGTACATACTTGTTACTTAAAAGACTGATCAAGAGGGCAGAATATGATTGGCTAATGTTACGTTGTGCCGTGCCGGCAATGACATGCTTTCAAGCTCCCCTGTTAAAACGAAATTCAGTTGTATCATTAATTTCTATTTCTTGGCTGTAGCACTGTCGGTGTTTTAGATGTTGCCTCTGCATTAAACTTATAGCAATCTTAAATGTCTTTGAAGGTAACAAAAAGTGGTCTTTGTTCTAAATGCAGTGACGCACAAAGATGGTGAATTGCAAAATGTCTGTGTGTGTATGCGTGTGTGTGTTTGAGTGCATAGCTTTTATTGGTGAAAAGATATAGAAAAAACAAATGATTTATTAAAGAAATGATATCATGACCCCTAGGGTGGCAAAAACATCATCAAAGCATCACCATATCTTAGCTGAAACTATGAGGTTCATGTCACTTAATTTTCTTCTAATTGTGTTGATATTTTTCCCTTTTGATGTAATCCCCAAGCAGATCTTTTAGTGGCTGCAAAGACAGTGTCCATTTGCTAGACAGTGACCATTTGCCACCGAAGGTCTGCTTGGAGATTATAAAAGTGGTGTGTTACGCTGAAGGGCAGTTATACCGGCTATACAGATACAGAGAGATACAGTTTAGGTCATCTGCCTCACTGAAAACATCCATCATTATTGGTACATCCTCCAGTCGTTCCTACCCTCGAGTGCAGCATGTCTCATCCCCCTGACTGAGTAAATCTAATCTATCATTGTCCTTTTGGGCATTATAAGGCATTGAAAACATTTTTTGAACATACACGTCCGCTTGAAGTACATCTGATTTGTAAAATTTTGAGTCGAAGTTGATAGATATGGACAGGTAAGCCCTAAGCATAAAACATATTCATTCTTGTTATTATGACTTTGATAAACCGCGATGTTTCATTTTAACATCAGTCATCGCCCACTCTATGCCCGTGGTATTCATTAGATACTCAAAGGTGACATTAGTTTTATCTCCATAGAGCTTTGATGATTTAAAAGGCATTTATTTGATAAAAGATGTATAGCTTGAGTCCTACTAAGGCCAACTAAGACCTCAGATGAAAAATACCCCTGTAAAATCCGAAAACACTGGTACTTCAATTTGTCACTAATATATTTGGCAATACTTAACATAAGCAAAATCATTTTTATATCAATGAATTATATCATGTTAAAAGAGAACCAAATAGTCTGCCAAAATGCATTCAGTGGGGGTGTTTTTTTTTTATCAATGAGTAAGTCAGAATGAAGCGTAGTGAAGAGACTAGGCAAAAGTACTGCTTTCGTGTGGAGAAAATCATTGATTGAAAAATACCTTGCAAAAAACTAGGTTTCTTTTATTAATAGTTCCAGGAATAAGTCGAAAGAATGACAGGAGGCTTAGTATTCAAGCCGGTTTCGACTCTTTATTAGTCTTTCTCCAGAACGAGAGTCTTTCTCCCTAGTTGAGCTACTAATCCTTATATACCCTCACATACTGAATAGTTGTGCATGTAAGCACGTGTTTATTCTGAATCACATTTACAGCCAACTTTTGACCGTCATTTTCCCTTCCCTTCCCTTACGCATCTCTTAAAGATAAAGCCTTTAAATAAAGCACTTTTGATATAATGCCACACGTATACACCTTTCTGTGTGTTAACTGCAACGCCATGAAGCATCTGCTTCGATTACATTAAACGTAAGTGTACTCCAGGGAAAGCTCCTGGCACCATTACTTCTTGCAAAATCTCCCTCTATACCGGCATAAATCAAATGTGGCGCTTCTTGCCAATCAATTGTATACATTCTAGAAAAACCCCAACACACATACATGTATAGATATAGATAGTTGTCAAGAATATGAATAATTTTTGCATATTGCATCGCGTTTTGTATTTTCATTACCATAATTTTGTGAGGGTTGTTAATTTTGTAGCCACTCTAGATATAGAATGTCTGGGTGGAGACGTGACTAGCAAGATAACTTACTATTCGTACCAACTGCTGGGGGTCCCAAAGCTCAAAGTCGGCCTTTGACCTGCCCTCTAGTAACAAGGGAGCCTCATGCTTGCAACTGTATTCATATTCTTACAAGTTTGTGACACAAATGAGAAATTGGTCCATTTCCAGCAAAACAGAACATTGTTTTAGACGCCAGTCATAGTACAATTACTTATTGGACATTGTATCGCCACAAACAACACAGGCTGATATACTTATTTTCCGCTGAATAATCTTTTCTTTTAAGTCAGTTACTTCACAAGGAATCTTACTTAACCACGTTTATCACTGATATTTTACATACATATGGATGGCAATGTGTATAGTTAACATGCAACATAATTGACCTATACAACTATACAAACTAATATATATATATATATCGAGTATACTGTAGATGCTATCGACTTATTGACTCGGAAAGCTTTTAGTAAACATGGACCTCCCCTGAACCCAAAAGGTTGATACAGTTCGCATTGCATATCATTATCCAACATAGCTTTTTACTGTTTGTAAAATATACCTTTTCTTTTGCAATTTTGACCAACAGTTAAATCTATCCCATTTATAATCTCCGCATGCTTAATTTCAACATTGTAATGACCTGTTCACTACTATAGACGAATCACTGTCAGTCCAAAACTGTATAATCTGTATAGATAGTTATCTCTATATTTATATTTATGTGGCAATATTTGGCACAGCCAAAATTGCTGCCCTATAGTTACCGATGTAATTATTAATCCTATGGCTATGCTATATGACATTCAAACATCTCGATATAATACAATACTTACAGGATTTTGCACGCCACATTTCATAAAAGCTCTAAGCATATACTTCACAGCATATCTAAACAGATCCATTAGCACAACGCTGACTTTTTATCAGAAGTACCACTACGTATGAGACTCATCACGATGCTCATTTTTAAAAGTTTGATTTCCAAAAACAGAGGGGGTTCACATTTACTAGTTTTTGCTTTTCATCTCACCAAAAGCATTATGCTCACCCTATTGCCTGTAGACCCCAGTTGACATTTTTTTTAAAATTTATTATGACATTTAATAACAGAATATAATGGCAACAGACTCAAGCTACACTGATTATTTTAGTGTTGCCATCCAAACATACAAAAGTGAAACATACAAAAGTGAAATGACACATTTGACAGTTCGGACCAGGGTTCTTTTAACTGTGTGGTTTACGCAGAGCTCATTGGTTTCTTTCAAAGAAATTTTAACTAACAACATTATTGCGATGCAAATCAATTTTTATGTTGTCATCAAATCAGCATCTATAAATCATGCTGCTATTTGTCACTTTTATTATAATAATACGGCACATACATGACTGTGGTCGTATAATCATAAGTAGTAAAAAAATTCTAACATTTCACATAATAAAGCCATCCTGACCTGTATTTGATATGAAGTAATGACAACTAGACCGCATCAAATCGACTATACGATACAATTTTTCACCACGTCTATTACACTCATTGAAAATAGTGATTGTAAGCATCTTGTGTCTGCAATTTAACTTCATTTAGATGAATGAGTAAGACAGTCTTTTTATCATCACTTTTAAGATATGGGTCATTATTAAAGATATAGCTGCAGTAGGAACATCGACGATTGGATGTTTTTCTTTTACATCGTAATAAACTGTCAGAAAGAGATTTAAATGCAACAGTCGTTCTGTGCCAAGTGCATTTTTCTCATTAAAGGCGATATGTTGACAGAATGTACCTACCAAATCGTGAACGATCAGCCTTCAGGAAATAATTGGTTCCCACACAGCTTGTTTTCGTGCAGTTAACTCTGAAGCCTGGTGCCCGGGGCAATATTGTGTTGAAGTCGTTTCTTTCTGGCTGATGTTGGCTTACCTTTAACCTATTTATCAGACTCAGGACTTTGTTTCGAGCTGAAACATACAACGATTTCCTGCCCTTGGCCATTAAAGAGGATAAAAAGCTATCTTTTCCTGAAGGTAAAGATATAAAAGATGAATGTAAAATCGCCTCTATATCATTTTTGAATCACCCTCAATATAACTGATACTGTAGGAGAAAGAAATTTCAGTGGAAGTAATTAATGAGCTCCCACAGTGTAGTACACATACATGTTTTGCCATTATGTATTATTTCAAAACCATTGTGGCCTTTGCTCGAACCTCCGTAACCACCACTCTATATCGGGTAAAGTTTTAGAGCTTTACCGGGACAGTTGAAGACCATGGTTTCATTTCCTTTAGCCTGAGGTACCGACTTGGGTATCTCGTGTTCTAAAGTCATTTCTGGAAGTAGTCCGAGAGTTGTATTTTGACATGGCAAAGTCTCCTAGGACCTTGTCTTTCCGAGTCATTTTCTTCAATTCCTTTCGAATGTTTCTGTTGAAATAGCCATAGATTATTGGGTTTATACAATTGTTGATATATGAAAGCCAGTTTGCTATTGGATAGATCCAAACATAGATGAAATTAGCTTGATCGTCAGTTAGGTTACCAAAGTCTGCCAGCATCATTATGGTGAATAAGGGAAGGTAGGACAGGGAAAATAGTACGCCAACTGCGACCATCATCTTCACAACCTTAACCTTTCTTTGCATGGGCGTACCTTGACCATCTCCGCGTATCTTCACGACACCTGGCGGCATCATGAACCACACTTGGATGCCGACTCGAGTGTACAGGACAGTTATAACAGTGAGAGGGCCAAGATAGCTAACAACAAGCAGTGAGGCTGTGAATATCTTTCTGGAATTAGTGAAAGGCCAGTTCTCTTCACATGTATGCAAGACCATATCATTGTAGATGTAGTACTTGCTTTCTTGAACAATAAATATTGGAATACTGAGGAAGATAGCCATGGCCCATACGAGTATTATGACACGGGCAGCAATAGTGGATGTGAAGGTGTGGGTCGTCGGATGCACGACAGCGTAAAACCTGTATAAAAGACAATTCATGTCAAAGACAATCATTACGTAAGTCATTAGAGCAAATACAGCATGTACTACTTGCAGTGATGGAAGAAAAGTCAACAGTGCCATCTACCGGATTCCTTTGAGCTAAAACTAATACTCTGCAATATGGGCATGTTTCCAGTAAGGTTACAGTATTTTAAATAGACATTATCAATGATCTTGAAGAGATTGAACCTTTTTTCCATATTTTCCACAGAGAAAAGAAAGCTAACCCTGTACAGAATAGGTCGTCTTTAAATGCATTGCATGGTTGCGATGAAGCGTTAGACAATGCAGCGTTCTATGTTGTATGCACTCACCTGTCAAAAGCGATGGCCACAAGGGTGAAAAGTGATGCTGCCACTGTAATGATCTGCATGGCTGGAAACACCTTACACATAACCTCACCGAAAGGCCAACCTGCAGTGATTCAAAGAAAGATGAATATACGATGATTAAAAAATTCAAGTAAATAATGTACTTTGTACAAAGAATAACACGTATCTATTTCTATATTTATAGAACCTGGTATTTATCAAATTGCCATTACTTAAACAAAACCAAAGAAATTAGTAAGGTAAGGAAGGGGGATGAGAAGAAAAGAGTTTGGTAGAAATTTCAAACACAGTGGGTTGTGAAGAAGTTTCTTGCTGAATAAAATATATAGCAGTGCCATCCTATTCTACAGAGGTTTGGTGCTGAATAAGTTTCTATACTGTTAGCATGTTAAAAATCTTCGACATGTCAAACACAAAGCCCCTTGTCTACCCTGGAGAGCCCTCACTGCATTACAAATGGAATTTACCAATAACAGGTAAGACTGGTAATGGTTGCTTTGGCCATAGGCGACAAACTGTGCCAGTATAGATTTCCTGTGTGTATTAACTTTTATTGGTGAATTCTATTTTTTGTGATGTGAGCCTTACATCTAACCCCATGTGTTTTCTGGATGTTGCAGGTACATTGTAAGTCTGAGTATGTCTGGGGATGGTTGCCTAAATAACTGTAATACATGCCAGGTAAATCTGATAATGGGTGCCTAAGGCATTGGGTGTCAAAAGCAACCACTGGCGAACTGACATTTATCCCTAATGGTAAATACCACCTTTATGCAGTACAGGTTGCTAAATCATTTGCCATACTGTAAAAAAACACCCTCGAATATTCGACATTTTCAACATCAGTCTATTCTAGGAAGTCACGTTACTGAATAATTTTCTATACAGTAGTATATTTTCTATTTTCTATGAAATTAACATTCGAACAGTAAACATTTAAGACACATAATTCCGTGGCATTTCATGCTAAAGAGCACTGTTCAATGATGATTTTATGTACTTTGAAAAGTATTCGAATATTCGATTTAGCCACATAGGGTCGAGTCAATTCTTTCTGGTGAGCCATGTTCGTGAATAATTTAGTGCATACAGCTATAGATTTAAACTCATCACCGCAGCACCACCACAGTACCTCTGATGATATGGTCCACCAGCGTGAAGGGCATGCAGAAAAAGGCAGACAGCATGTCACTGACGGCGAGATTGAAGACGAAGTAATTCGTCACGTTGCGCATGTGGGGGATCTTCAGGATGACGTAACAAACGATGCTGTTTCCTATCATCGTCACCATGAAGGTGATGACGTAGCCGACCACGAAGATGGCGATGATAGCTGGAGAATGCTTTAACATCGGGATCTCCATGTTGTCTGGGGCCGTGGAGTTTGGCAGCGTTGAGTTCATGATTCCTGCAGAAAAAAAACGTCCTGGTCAAATCCGATGATCTTATAGATGCTGCCACACAGTTGCCTAAATCACTACCTTCGTGCTCACGTTTTACACCACAAGAAGCCTAGAATATACAGTTTGTTTGATATGTCATTCAGTGCAATAGCACCTACGTGTATAATGAAAGGTTTTCACACGCAACGGTGGTCAATACAGCTATATATGGATATTCGTTGGTTAAAGGGTCGAAAGTGCATGACCAGACCAGGTGGTCCTTTAAGCACTTCTCTAAATTACGGCCTGTGCGAAGCACACTAATGATAGCCCCTCGGTAGTGGTTTATCTTCGAAGGGCTAATGGATTTATAAAAGATAGGAACCTCTAATGCATTTCGTCATCCAAGACTTCCATGATATTTTAGATACGCGTAACTACAAAATGTATGTTATGGGCCATTGGCGAGTGAGGTGGTTTTAGAGTGAAGTTTCACGTGTTGCCATTCATTTTAATGTCCGTTTGACCATCAAGTGATGATTTACATGTATTCTTTAATTCAGGTCCATCACAACGATTTCCTGCCCTTGACCATTAAAGAGGATAAAAAGCTATCTTTTCTTGAAGGTAAAGATATAAACTGTAAAATCGCCTCTCTATTATGTTTGAGATTTTATAGTTACTCCTCAATGGCGCTGATGGACTGTAAGAGAAAGAAATTTCAGAGGGTGACAAATTCAAATACGTGGAAGTAATAAATAAGCTCTCGTGGTGTGGTACGCATACATGTTTTGCCATTATGTATTATTTAAAAACCATTGTGGCCTTTGCTCGAACCCCTCTGACCACCACTCTATTTCGGGTAATAGAATTATATTTGATGTTTTAGTGCTTTAGAGACAGTTTAAGACCATGGTTTTATTTACTTTAGCCTGAGGTACCGACTTGGGTATCTCGTGTTCTAAAGTCATTTCTGGAAGTAGTCCGAGAGTTGAATACAGGCTTTGAAAACATTCCTGAGTGTAGTGTGTCCCTATTGGTCCAAATGACTTAACTCCCACAGTGGACAACAGCTGTTTATGATAGACGATACCACACCATATACGCAGCACGGAAATGTCCAATTATTTTATTTCAATACAACGATAACATCAACTGGGCCCCAATAACTAACCATATACTGAAAATCAAACAAATCCTTCAAACCCTCCTTGAGTTATAACGTTAGCTGAAACACACAAGCGAAGATCAAAACAAGACCTTCCCCGCGGAAGGATATCTCCTTTCCTGGAGGTAAAAATCTGACTGGAGAGATATAGTCTACGGCAGTATATGTTTTGCACAGGAAAATATAAATCTCATTTCATTCACTTAGATATTACAAGTGGTATAAGATCGCAGAACTTTAATATAGTTCATCATCATCAAGATCATTATTATAGTCGTCTACTCGTTAGAACTCTCCAGTCATGAAAAACGTCCTGTAGTTTCAATCAGTCTTACAGTCATAGTTCAACAAATGTAATGCTGTAGTCCATTAGCACTATCTGAACTAAGTTTGCAAAGTATCAATCAGTACATACCATATGTACACTGAACCCCTTAGCGTGTGTATCTCAACCGGGAAGTGATCAATCAATCATTGTCCGGGGGACAGGAATACGATTCACCGTGTCTCATTGGAACAGGACCTGCAAGTGAGAACGTGCTATGGGTACCCGATACTACTCAGTTGCTTTGTATATCCGATAAAAGCCCCCCGTGGTTTCTACTGGAGTTATTGGCCTCTCTCTGTGCGAAAAGCCTTTGAAGTTGCTACATGTTCCTTGCGAAGTTCTGGAAGGTAGATGTGATTACTCTTAGGGATAAAATCGATTCTACTCCGGTATGCTTCTCGTTCTTCTAAATTCTTAGCTTCATATACTGAAGGTCTCATGATCTCAGTGTTAAAACCCATGCCGAAATGTTTTCTGCAGTGTTGAAAACAAAAGAAAAGAAAGAACTGCATTTACCCATTTTTTCTACTAAGAGGACTTTCTTTTCAAAAGTCTTTGCTTATTGCAGGATCAGTTACTTGCTGACACGCATTCTGCCATTCAGTTACTTGCTGACACGCAAGGAACTGAATCATTTACGCTGCAATGCTCTGACTTCAATAATCCAATGCCTTTAGAGACCAGACGATAATACCCTGCTACATCCTCCTGATCCGGCCACAACGCATTTAATGATATATCAGAGCGCTTCATCCTTTGTGAATGACTCCCTTAATCTGAAAGAGCTTAATTCTTTATGGCGTTCGCCATTGCAATTTTATTACCTGCACTATTCTTGGACTATATAGAGGTTCTGCGTTGAATTTTTTAGGGACGTTAAACAATAAATTAGAATTAACCACCAGTTTGAACATCCGCTAACTGCCTTTTAAAAGAAACGGTCTATAAAGATGATTGTTAGGTCCATAAAAATTTTTGCAGCTAAAGAATAGAAAATCCCGTCATTTCGGTCACAAAGGGCGAAATCAAACTGAAGTGGTCGTTAATAAGAAACTGGATCGCAAATGAATTTTCCACACGTCTCGCCACTCTTCGCAAAGGCAATTAAGTGTTTTATTACAGCGTCATTAAAATCTTCCAGGGACGTGGTATGAATTATGTTGAAAATACAAATGTATTAAATTACAGTGACATATGAGTATTCTATGGTGACGCCCATTCTCCATTAGCTGGGACAATTGCTGTCAAACGTTTGCAGTGGGCCACCAACTTTTGAAATTGCTGAAATATGACACTAAAAGTTTCTAACGCAAAATCCTTCTAGATCCACCTAAGCTTCTTGGAACCGAAGTTCTGTATGTTCGTATTGAATTTTGTTAAGAATATATCACTACCATGCAACCTTATAATGATTGTTGCTTTTGCTTTATTTGGTAATTTTCTGCAAACCTTATACAAAATTAACTTTTTGGCAAAATATCTTTGAGTCAAAATTTACATTTTTACAATCAGAAACTAAAATGGACTTTTCGAAACTCATGTAATCATACAATCAATGGCTAGTATCTATTTTGCGTCTGATTATAGTAAAACGTAAGTTGACTAAATTTCCCATAGGATAACGTAGTGCTCAAGGCATGTTACAGATAAGCAAAGACAACAATTTACTGCTTTGCAAATAAGTAATAACAGACGGCAGAATATATCATGATTTGTTTTACTAAACATCGAAAATATTTTGAAACAAAGGAAAGAAAAAGGTTCAGAACTTGGCACCAGTTTGGCTTATTATTCTTTCAGATACAAAACTTTTTTTTTAATTTAGGCAACAGTATGAATGACAGTAACAAACATTGACAGCGTGTCTATGGCAATTTTAGCGATAATGTATGGAGCTGTCGTTATTCAGCTTCAGGCTCTTAGGACAGAATTTCCCTGGGTGCATTACCTACCTAATAGGATTAATTACAATGATTGATTTTCTTTAATTACTTTTACCGGGGATGCATGTCACTCTCCGCTTGGGAATGAAAACGACTCTATTTTACCCGTATACCGATTACCGATTCGGTCAGGAGGAGGCCGGGTAATCTTCTTTCCACAGACGCCTTTCAAATTTGCACAGTTGAAATTTTGAATAAAAAATAATGACGGGCTTATCTTAACAAAGAAGGCTATTCACCTTTACTTAACTTCCACATACCGCAAGTATAAAAACTGTCGTCAGTAACAACTATTGCACTATAGAATTTTTTATTAGTTATACAAATTAGGTCTTCATATACGTAATTATCTACCGATGCTCTTCTCATTCAATTACACATGTCACGAGTCTGAATAGTCATATCATGAAATGCAGCAGATTTGTAGGATGGACTTATTTATTATACAAATTAGATCCTACTTTGCATAATTGTCATCTAATTATGTGAAGCATTTATTAGGCTCCCTAAAAGCCAGTAATCACGATGATCCGTCAACCGGTTCTTGAGTTATCCTCCTTCAAAGATTTATAAAACAAACGCTCCAATGCAGTTCCAGAACAACCTGCCCAAACTAATGTCACTTCTTCCCAAGCACAAGTTCGAACTATTTATACTTACCATCCAAAAATTCCAATGTAACCGTTTTGAGGTAAAGACCTACCCACATTCCAAATGTGAAGACAATTCATCTAAGTCTTCTTGAATTTACAGACACACACACTAACGCCACCGAAACCTTCTTGGCGAAGGTAAAAAGCTTTGCTAACCATGAAAGACGTGCCATATATCACTAAATCCTGGCAACGTAAGTTACAATGATAATTGTTGCAAAGCCTTGAGAGTTTCTTGGAAATTCCTTTTAAATAGGCTCTTAGATTAACTAAGAAAAATGCCAAACAAATTGGATGCTCAACAGGTCTGTTATCTTAATTTTCTTATATAACATTATGAATGCAGGAACTTGATTAGTTTTAAGCAACAAACATCCGTAGGCGACGACAGTCAGTGAAATTTGCATTGATAGTAACTGTCCTGCTGAGGAGAACGTCGCAATATAGCTTCATTGAGGTATTGGGAACATCAAAAAACTTTCGTGTGCAAGTACGTGATGCGATATACCTAGCTGGGTCTTGGCGCCGGATTTGACAAGGTTGACATTATCATGGGGAGTTTTATGCATTTCAGATTGCATATCGTACCGTGAGGGCAGTATTGTTCACCCTAGGCATGCACAAAAAACTTCCTTTTACGAAGCCTTTCAGAGGCAACTTGTTTTCGTAGACGGGAGGCCCTCTGATTCATGGTTAGTCAACTGGGAATGAATCTTAGCAATTACGTTGACCACGCGCTGGGATTCCTGTACATTAGACCCTTTGTATCATTGCACAACCTTCCTCATAGGTCATTTCTAGGTTAAACAAGTTCCATTCGGTTAGACGCAGGGTATATAGGGATGCTCTTAGAGGAATACTAAATTCAAAGAACGCATTTGCTAAATCCATTGTAAACTTACCGGACTTAGGTATCTTCTTAGGTAGACCTTGCGCTATAACCTTGGAAAGTCACTCAGACGAATGTAAAACGTTACAAAACGAAATGGTTTTCAATGGGGACGTTATGATGGCCAAGGGAGACTTTCTCAAGAAGTAAAGTGGCTTAATGCATGGGCCGTGCTCTACGATTGCATGTAACAACAAACCGGTCAAGTCCAGGAACTTTTCACATTACACTCAATATTTGCCTATCTAGTAGACTGTGACTATAATATAACTAGCGAAAACTTCGTAAATTTTTCTAGCAAGTGAATAGTTCTCATCTATTATTAAGAATCATATTTATCCAACAAGCATTGCTTAGTAAGATCCTCAAAGGCACTTAGTAGTAGAATGTTCTTTTCATATGCTGCTTTTATCAGAATTACTAGATCTGGAATATTTGACATTCGATGTAATGGACCACTAAGCTAAAGTTGTGAAAGCACTTGTAACAAAATGTCATTATCATTCTGTGTTAGTAAAACGTTAGACCTGTCTCGGGGATTTAACCCTGACACTGTTATGGCTATGAGGAGTTTTGGATGAGAGCCAAACAGATGGTTGCTAATAGCCACTGCTTTCTTTGTCGACGAACACGACTGAAAGCTTGTCGTGACTGTTCAATGAGGCATGGTTTGGTTATTTCTTTGGATTACATCAGTTTTTCAACGTAACTTTAATCATATTATGGTGTTACTATCAACAAAATATGATGATATGTTAAAATACAGACAAAATATGGTGATACGTTCAAATTCGGCCTAAAAAATATTCTGATATATTGCAAGTGATAATATATGATAATATGACAGTACATTTTTTTGTTAATCAGCTACATTCATATTACAAGAAAAAAGCCCAGAAGCTATAAATTAACAGGAACACCTGTTAATGAAGAAACTCAGCAGTATTCCACAAATCATGTGCCTTACCGAAGCCTCCTTCCGCCTGCCCCTAAGCTCTTCCTGGTTTATAAATGTACAGGGAAACGTTGGGACTTCCTGCCATTGCCAACGCTTGGAGGGTCAAGATATTATACTTCTAAGCACGAAAGGCGTCTTTACGAAATACCATTTTACTTCGAACTGTACTGTTGTTTTTCATACAGAAAGATTCATACGTACATCCATATTTGTTTCAACATGACTTGTGTAAGATTTTCTCCTAACAGAGACGAAGAGGGAGCTCTTCCATTTGTATGGAAGCAAGGGCTTGATTGTGATCTTGCCTTCTAGCTTTTTCGTTTTGGAGAAAATGCAAAATGAGAAGAATGTGACTAGTGATATGTTCTGAGGCAATTTGGATTTTCTCAGGCGTTCACATTAGAGTGCAAAACTTCGTACTTCGTCATGCCTAACTCTAAACATAGCCTAGAGGAGACTTTACTTCAAAATAGGAAAGTTCTCTTTAGTCAGTAGAAATTACACTTTGTAATGGAAGTTTAGACTTTATCGTAAAGACGTTGATCCAAGTGGTTTTTGGGTAGATTTTATCGTTCCTAGGGACGTAATGGGCTTTTACCATACATTTCTGCTGCCGAAAAAAGTATTTAAACATGCTCACGCGTAAAACCAAGCATTGTGTTTCATGGTTTTTCGATATTCCATGAGAAAATGCAGCAACGAACCTTATTTTGTTTTATATTGCAAAGGTTACTTTCATCAGGTAGAAGTCCCCTGCTCTCGCCGATCTCAGCAGTCTACGATGCTATTAACACATCCAATACAGTTACACAAGCACCATGCATTTAATCATACGTGTACTGTTACTACTATATACGCATATACAATGTTTAGTTATCAGCAAGAGAAACTTATCTTACCTGACCAGGCTGCGATCTACTTTAAGGGACTCGGCGGCGGGAAGCAATTTTCAAGTTGACGGTCCTTCTTGGAGCTACAGCTGGAATGAACTGCACCTTCTTGAAACTTTAAATACGTACGTGTTACAGCGGACCATACCATTTCCTTTTTTCGGGGTTGACAGTATATCTTGTACATTTCCAGTACCACGTCGGTTTAAAGAAAAGTGTAACTAGTGACAAGTGCGCTGTAAATTTCTACCACCTGTAGAAATGGTTTGTTCCAGATATAATTGTTTATCTTTATATAGACATGTCTTTCCGGCCCCCGTGTATAGAAAAGTGTTATTATAAGCCTCTA
The DNA here is from genome assembly GCA_013266295.2 of Branchiostoma floridae x Branchiostoma japonicum. Lineage (NCBI taxonomy): Eukaryota > Metazoa > Chordata > Leptocardii > Amphioxiformes > Branchiostomatidae > Branchiostoma > Branchiostoma floridae x Branchiostoma japonicum. The sequence goes on along the minus strand of CM023837.1, from coordinate 3,271,662 downwards.
GGATATGCATTCGCATTGGCAAGTAAAAAGACCGTTAATAATGGTGGCCTTTCAAGTCAGAGATTCTAGCAGATAAGTCACATTTACTGGCAGTACTATCTCCAAAAAACAGCTTGCTAGAATAATGTTGACTGAACCCATTGAAATAGAAATTGTCATCATAAGGTGAAATCAATTACATGGTTGATACTCTGACAATAAAGGAAAAAAGCAATTTCCTGAAGCCATCCTACACAACACTGGTCTATAATGGTCGTCGTGACTTAGAGATAAACATATTTACATAAAAGATTACAAAGCAAGTACTTCAAGTTAGGCAGAAGCAACAATCCATTTTTAGTACCATGGATAACCTTGTTGAAATGATGTCGATAAGATACTGTGTATGGCTGGGTGACTAGACTGTAATTTCGCAGTTTTGACAATATGGAAAACAGTTCAACTTTTGATTTTATTGAATCTCTTGTCACGAATCCTGCCTGCTACAGCCGGCAATAAAACTAATTCTCTCTATACATTTGTATGGTCCTGAGCAATCAAATCATTGCGCACTTTAAGTCCATGCATAAGTCGTGACATATAAAATGCAGACTTAAATCGAGGGATCAACTCTCTAATAGTAAGGACATAAAAGAAATGTTTGCCACAGCTAATGTTGTTTCATGTCATAATTCTGCTGCTTCGCACGTAGCATGAAAGGCAGGAAGCCTACCACTCACATCCTTGTACGATCACTAATACTAACGCAGATGTTAACAAAAGTGTCTTTGATGGCTAGACGTGGGTGGACGAATGGTGCATACATTTTGGGGCGCATGACTCGACTATCCTGACAACAGGAGCAGTCCATCAATAAGCTAGTTTTGGAAAGTTGCGGGACATTTTTGCAGTTTCCAGGTACTGGATTTATTTTGTTATACCCAGCAAATATGTCAATGATTTTGCGCAAAAATGCGTGAAACTAAAACTGATACTTTACACTTACACTAGTGACAATCTGAAATTAATTTGTGAATATGAGTTTATGGTGTCAATGGGTGACTGTCGCGGTGTATGGAATGGTGTGTTTATATCTAATTAGCTACGTTTAACCTGCTTTTCTGTTAACACATTTAAAAATCGAATGTACCTTTCAAAATCGGCATCGGTTACTATATTTGGCCATGAATATAGTATGTGCAATGTGCCAATGTGCAAGGATGTAGACCACATTTGAATTACAAAAGAAGTGGTTCTAAAAGTTTCTTCAAACTTTATATACAGGTCATTGCCAACGCCCTCCATGAGTGCAGTTGGGCGTCATCCAAAATGTCTGAATGGATGGTGTCTTAACACCTAAATCCTGACATACGGTGACGCAAGAAGAAATAGTATTCCATTGATCCTACCCAGACTTGAGTGTGGATCAGGCCCAGACTTCCCGGCAGTATCACCTTGATAAGCCCTGACGCCGTCTCGGTTGATGACTCGTGACCTTCAAAACACGTAACGGGGCTTCTGCGTTGATTATGAGAAGCATTCGTGCATGAAGAAAACATATCAAACGGCACAGAAATATTAACCATACGCACACTGGGATTAAGTCAGATTGTACGTATCGTAACATCTATCTTGGAAAGTTTAAAAACTTTCACGTTGAAAGAAGGCTTAAGCAACGTCAGTTTTGAGAAGAATTCGTGTGAAAAGGGTGTAATATAAAATACAGCATAGAAATACACAGCAGCGTCCGTTGGGTTTAAGATTGTTTGTAAAACAATATCTATCTTAGAAATATTCTGTCTCCATATATGTAAGTTAGTGTTGTTATTTATGCTGTACGAAATGGAAATAGATAGACAACATAAAATGAATGTGACACCAAGGATCTCCTTATTCATATACACTTCATTAATTTCTAAGTTGTATATAAATGCATATAAATTAGAATTTCACGAACTGTACATAAACAAGGAGATCCTGTTAAGTCTATATTCTTTTCTGTATAGAAAAAATGACGGCAAATAGTCATACTGCTTTTATCTTCATGTAAATATCAAGCAAGTCAGAGACAGATGTATTTCCCTACCTCTGGCATTTGCAAAATATATTAGATCTAGGAAAGTGTCTGAAACTCTTCAGAGCAAGATATCAGCAAATTCAACAAAATCCTTTATAATTAGCGTAGATATATGTTTTGATACATCGAGCGATTAAAATAAATTTCTTCTGTGTATTTCCGGATAGATTTCCTTTTCGGCTTGGAGTTCACGCTCTAGTCTACTAATGGCGTCAGTCAATTCAACGTACACTAAGACAGGCTTATGAGCAATATACATGTAGAATATAGACAGCTTTTGTAGTTCCGACATATGTCTTTGAAAGTTGGCACAGACATTTATTCTAATATAAATGCACATAATTCATTGTTAGACTTTTAAAATTTTCGTGCTCCGATGTTTTCTATCAAAACAAACCATTTATTATTTGAATCTTCAAAATAAATTATAGTTATATTTGTATTATAATCAGTTTAGTAATATATTGTGGCTAACGGTAGCTTCAATGATAGAAAATGTCATATTGGTAAATATGTTTTTAATGTGCGAATTTAATCTTACATATATTGAATTTTAGACAGAGTAGCTACCGTATCAATCTTCTTGTGACAATAAAATAAGATAAAAAATATGCTCTGAATAAGGTCACTGTCCTTCCTGTATGGAAGCAATTTGGAAAAGAGCGTACTGAAACATTTGTAGTTGTCCCCAAAGTTATGAAAGGACATTTGTTAATGTCCACAAACTTATGAAAGACTGTAAATTTCAGGCATGTTATGCAGGATGTGAGACACATTTTCTAAAAAATACTTTGACAGTAATGGGTTTTCTTACCCAGAGGACATTCACCAGCTAGCTGTATTCTGCTCAGGTCCATGTTCAAGAACTCTTTGCAAACATTTTCAAATGGGTACTGAATAAGGGACATATATAAAGGGAAGTTAGTATGGATTCCTAGACTAACAAGGCTCAGGAGTTGTTGTAACACATGAGTTATAAAGGAACTTAGGAAACTTGAGGCAGTAAGGCCACAGGCACCTTTGTTAATGCACAGGAAAGCTTTTGATGTACCTTATACAAGAAAGCCTCTTACACACAAAAAATCCCCATAACATGACAGTCGTCTAAGTAAACCCTTTTATTTGTAGGTATTTTGCTTTCACCCCATTCATTTTGAGCACGTTCCAGATACTCAACACCGTGACGTTAACCCAAACTGGGTACTCATTTACAGGCTAGTGTTCCCGCTGTGGGGTTTATGAAACTTATTATGACTAATAGTGTATAATGCCCGAACTTTGAAGGCACTGTGCAAGTGGGCATGGCAGGCCATTTGTAAACGGGATGCGAAAACCATCAAAGGACCTTCTTATTAAAGGACTGCTTAAAGCGTGTAGAAGATTGGCTTAATTGGAACATAGAGGGGGTCCCGCAGCAGTTAAGTGGTATGGCAGTGATTAGAAAGGAAAGTACGCCATTCAGTTGCTCGCTCAAGGGCTAACTGTTCCCAGGGTTCACAGGTAAAATAAAAAGAAACCAAGAACAATAATCGCGAAGTGCTAATATCTCCCAGGCTTATAAAAGTTCAAGTTTACAGAAGTTTCCTCATTTAAAATACCTAAAATCGACACCTTAACGGTCTTTATAAACCGAATTTTCTATTCAGAGGTCGTATTATATACTTTGAAAACGTGACTGCCTTTCATTTCGAGCTGCACTGACGAATGGAAAATCAACGTCAATTTCTCCAAATGGTTTTCGTCAATCTGTTGAGGTTTGTAGTTACCTCACTGCCCTGAGATGTTTTCAAGATCTTTAGAAACTATTTCCTTAAAAGCATCGTCTCTAGCTGTAAGGAATTCATGGTGGGATACGTGCACATGTACAGTAATAATTGATAGATCTAAAAGGCTCCCCCAAACAACTTGTTATTTAGGACTTCTTCTGAACCTTTTTGCAAAAGAAAATGCAGGGATAAAGGACGAAAAAATATTTTACATCTTGAAGAAGTGTCACTAGTTTCTGTCTTTCTCCCATAAGTACTGGCTGTCTAAAAAAACTCCAGAAAATGCTGCTGTGACGATATAGGATCAGGAGCTACCATATCCTTCTGCATGCTGAAACGATGTATCCAACAACAGCATTATCTTTAACGTAAAGTCCGTATGTAATGCACTTTGACAAAGCGCAAGAGCATGAATGAAAGGTTCGTGACACCCAATGATCCATCCGACATCTGATTGACGGATTAAGCCTTTGAAAAGGGTCTGGCAAACGCGTATCATTGCAAGACGTAGCGAAGTATAGCAAGACGTCGTTGCAAAATCACTGTGACATCAAAGACTGACGTATGGGCTAAAAGGCCCTTTATCTATAAGACGTGGGAGGATGCATGGCGAATTATTCAATAGTAACTATTAGTGGTATACAACTAAAAAGCAAGGCCTTGAATGTCGAGGAAATGGGAAAAACGTCTAGCATTAGCACGATAATGTACTTAATTTTTTTTCTTTTTCGTAAGATTCGATATTTTAAGTTATAGACACCTTAGATAAAAGTTGCCTTGAACTTGAGTCGCAGCTCTGGTAGAAATAAAAGCCTATTAAGACCAACGCAATATTTAACCTTAAAGGAAGATGTAGTCCCGCCATCTTAGCAAGTCTGGGCACGACCTGTCTGTTTTGATAGGCTCTAACATGGCTATAATTCCTTTTAGATCCAAGTATTATATTTTTAATACATCCTCTCATTCTTGGAAAAACAGTAACGTTCTAAGGAAAACGAAACTTTAGAATGAAAGATTTGAATGTTTTTATGTCACTTTGAATGGCTGTATGTCTCTTTTAGTTTTAAGTCTCTGTAAAGGTTTCAGGTTAACGTATAGGCTTGTTTTAATTTAGTTTCACTCTAACTGTAGCTTCAAATAATGAAATCTTTATCAAACTTGCATTGCATAGGAGAAATGAGTAATCCATATTTTACAAAACTACAATTCATCACCATATCACAAGGCAAGCATCCTGAACCTCAAGGTCCAACCAATAAACATGCAGTCTGCATTCTTCTTTCAAGTACTCACTCCATTTTTCAGTGCCAGACATCACTTAACGATTGCAGACACAGAGGGCCAATATCAATCTAAAACCGTGCGATAAATTCCCTGTGTGCCCACTGGACATGAACATGAAAGGCAACCAATGCCTCCATCAGGATGTCTGGTTAGGGTAACATGGGGTCACAGTCAACTCATGCCAAGCCGCGATTAAACTTGATAATCATTGATAACCAGTCTGACCAGATTTAGGCTACGCCTACTACCTTTTTATACGAATTGAAACGAATTTGAGTTAAATTTGAGTCAAATTTGACCTCCAAACACGCCCCAAACACTGCTGACTTACTCCCGAATGGTTGGCTGCTGCTGATCTGAAATGAAGAAAAGTAGCATCACACACCTCTAAAGAACTTCGAAAGAATAAATGCTTCTTGGTTTGCATTTAGTTGACTTTCAAGAATATAGAATTGCGCTGGAAAATATTCGAACTACTTCCGACCCTATCAATGCAAAGGTTATATTAATCCAGTTGAAAACATAGGTTGTTAATCTTCATTCACGAAATGTATTCGACGTAGGAAATTGACTTCCGATCTGTCGCCTGCAATTTTCTATCTAAGACTCATTTTAAGTAAAGGATTTGATGAAGGATTGTTACCTGATTTTAGCATTGGACTCTCATACTGAAAAGGATTAAATGCCTTGCTTTTGAGGATTTTGGGATGGATTTTCTAGGGTTTATGCGTGTTTTATAATAAAGGTCATCAAATATGACATACTCTGAAAAGGGCACAGACGTGTGAACATTATTCTGTAACTATGTATTGAAAATGAGATATATGGCTAAGTGATCCTCGACTCAGTCTTTCACAGTTTATTGCCATGTCGTGTAACAAATCCCGTGTAACAAAAGTTTTAGACCATTTTACTTTAATGTTCAGTAGGTTTGTAAACTATTTTATTGTTTTTGTGCTGCAAAAAGCACCGTTGGATATTAATGAGAATAGCTCGCTTTTCGTTTCTCTTATGTGTTAGAATCCATATTTCTTTTTATTTATGGCATATCTTAAATTTAGCTAAATCAAAAGAAGAGATACACATCTCGGTTTATCGTACCACATTTCGGTGTGGTTTGTATTCAATGATTTATGCATCACATATAAGCCTCTTACCAGGCCTTTGGTAGGATATGGATTCGGTTTCGGTGCTCTTACAAATGCTTCGTGGCATTAAACCTCGAAAACATGATACTGTGAAGGGGGTCACTGTCATTGTAACAGGCAATTTGTAAACGTCCTCGGCCGGAAAATGGTCAATACATCAAGACGTCCAACGCTATCAGAAGCTGATGGCGCTTCACTGTGAACAGTGTGAAAGTTAGACTGCTATAAATAACTTAGAAACTTTAAAAGTTGGCTAAGACGACAAGCTGGGGTTATTGAACCTAATTCTCTACCGATCTGTCAATCTCTTTTTCTGTCTTTCTCTCTGTGTTCTCTCTCCGTCTGTCTGCTTTATTTTTATCTGCACCTCTCACCCTCTCTGTAACCATGTACATGCAATCTGTCTTTAACATTTTTTATAGTTTTATTTGCATATGTCTGTATTTATTTTTTATATCAAGGATTTGACACTATCATCTGATGGCTTAAACAACAGCATTACTGCAGTGTACAAAATAGGGGGATGAATGAACTTGCCATCACACAATGATACATACATGTCATGCATGTGTCAATGACATTTTACTCTAAAAGGGAAACAAGATACTATTGTGGAATGGTTTAAGAAGTCATGACTGTTACCAGTTCTTGGAAATATATTGGATTTTTTTATGTCAAAGAAGCTTTTTCTGATCCGGTGCCCATTTCCTGGATGGCGTCTTCATTATTGACCATTCGTTTTACACACTTTTTTTAAAGATATATGGCGCCAGGACAACATTCAAATCCTCTTGCCAACTGCACTACACTCAGGCAGTGTCAAGAGTGATTTATATAGCTCGTGGTGCCTTAAAGAATAGCCTGTGTCTACTTAATACACACTGACGCAGCCAGAATGAACGTTAAGTGCAGCCATCAAAGACCCCTTTTATCGGATATCTGCATGGGGTCTGGGCAGTAGATTGACTAGGGACATGGCAGCCAAGCGCTAAATTACAGCACTAGTGATTATAGTGGAAGGCGTAATGGTTTCCATTCTCAGTTTGGAAATCTAGAGGTGAATTCAAGCCATGTGCCTGTTTATGTGTGTGTGTGTGTGTGTGTGTGTGTGTGTGTGTGTGTGTGTGTGTGTGTGTGTGTGTGTGTGTGTGTGTGTGTATGTGTGTGTGTATGTGTGTGTGTGTGTGTGTGTGTGAGTGTATGTGTGTGTGTGTGTGTGTGTGTGTGTGTGTGTGCACATGTGTGTGTGCGTGTGTGTGTATGTTTGTGTGTGTGTGTGCGTGTGTATGTGTGTGTGTATGTGTATGTGTGTGTGTGTGTGTGTGCACATGTGTGTGTGTGTGTGTGTGTTTGTGTGTTTGTCTTTAGATGTGCAAAATTTTGTATCCTCATATAGAAAGTAAAGAAGCTTTGATTTCACTTTTCTTCAAGAGACACTGGCCTGCTCGCCACTATCCAATCAAAAGTGATTATGAAAGTTGCAAGTACCTGCAGTTTCAGAAAAAAAGTCAATAGGGGGCCCACTAAGCAAAACAATAAACTGACGGAGAATACAAAGCAATGCGCCCAGGGCAATGATTCAACTAAAATGCACTATACCATTTACCTCTAGGTCTTGTTTGCAAAGAATTTCAGCTTTCCTTTGGGAAAATAAAGTTGCATTTGCGACATTGTTGTCTCGTAACGATTCCCGTTTATGGAGCTCCGGGCAGATCACTGTAGGAAAGGATCACTAAGGTGGGAAGGCCAAAACACTGTATACTTTAATGGGCCCCCGTAGCACAATTGTATGTGAACTCGAACTTGTACCACACAGGAATGTTAGGACGTTTGCCAAGAAGAGTTTTTGTTAACTTAGAGCATCTATATAATCAGAAAAATGCATAAGATATGTGAGTTACCTCACATGTCTTTGTTAGCATTGTGCATTCGGTGAACTATGTTGCATGATAGATGTCAGTGGCTTCACGTAGCGATTAGCGCCGCCATGACAGTCTATGTCTACATGTAGCTACTTTTCTCATTCTCACACACACAAACCACACAAACACGTTGATTTTACAAGTACATGTACGTTCTATTTACGATATAAAGAGCTGTCAAGAAGCAAAAAATGGTTTCGTTTCCACATTTCTATTTTGTTCACTCAAAGATGGTATTGCAGCCTCACTGACACACCAAAACATGTCTAACGTGGCATCTTTTTGCAATGTTGAATGCAAAGCCATGATCTTACTGTGATCTTTAACTGTAATAGTGGATAGCTTAAAATACAAAATGCACTGCATTTTTATAGGTTGTGGCGCCACCTATACTGGTATGGTAAGATGACTGAAAGTGATATATCCAATGGCCATAACCCTAGCAAGTAACAACCCTCAGGACACGAGAAAGCTCCCAAGCAAAGATCCACCTGCCAATTCTTGTGAGCTTGGCTATCATTCCCTGAGCAGTGTTCGTTTTCCCGGGATTTGAAAGAATGGGGATAGAAACATGCTGGTTATGATTAGCCATTGAATGAATAATTCAGGATTAAGGGACATGCAAATTGAAGTTGTTGGGTTTTTTTACTTATTTTTAGTATGTGTCATGAAACCATTGCTGAAAGAAATAGGCTCATTTTACCTCAACCCTGTTTCTGTTAATGTTGTATAACACTTTGAACATTAAAATTTGAAAATTTAGAAGGTAATCTAATATTATAATTATTTTCCTCATTTTGTAACAGCTATCTAAATGCAGGTAATGTGTTCATTTGCTGTTAATTATTGCAGCTGAAGTAGTACAATGATAGTGCAGTTAGGAGAAATAACGATTGATGGCGCTATTGTCCATGTCCTTGTGTGTATGTTTTGTGGATTGAGCCAAATTCTGCTACAGTGTAAAGCATCAAAAAGACACTGCATTGATATAGGCCTCGTCATATATAACGAAAACCTAAGTTTGTTAAAGCTTCCTTGGACAATATTTGTGTAATATGTTAAGATTTGTGTGAGTGCTGTAGCAGAATTGGACAAGTAGAAGGAGCAAATATTCAGCCTTGACGCCATTACTGTACTGAACCGTACTGGTTTCTGCATGATTACTCTAAAGTCTGCAATGGATAAGCCGGCCTTGTACTGTGGCCTGTAAACATGTATGGTAACAGGACATGAATGCTGAATATTCGTTCACAAATACTTGGGATCCCAGATGGACCCCTGGTAATTGAAACAGAGTGAAACGCGTTTTAATTTTCAGGTTTAATTCTCGGAACATACAGTCCACAAACAGTCGCTGTGTTCACCATTTTGTTTTCTTTCAAAATGTATGCCAACTGTCCTAACCGTGTGCCAATTCTTTTTCATGTAACACTGGAAATTTCAGGGATAACATTGTACAGTCACTATTAAAGATGTATTCACACTCAAATAAATCACCACCCATTATGTCAACTTAAGTAATGAAGACCAAACGTGTCACCGAAAACACATGAAAATTTACAAACTGCGTCGGATCACTGATGTAAAATGGCGGCGCAGATGGATACACGTACTTAAGGGTTAGCTCAAGGTTATTTCTAACCATCATGTTATTCCCCAAGGGATGCCGATCGGTATGAAAAATACGATAATAGTTTAAGAGCCTGTTTGAGTGAGATCCTATAGACATATTGAGTTAGGTTAGTGACCTTTCCAAGTACTGAGGAACTGACGTCCATACGAATACGTCAATGACCACAGGGGTCCCGGTAACAGGAAATACATCATTAAGATACAATTTAGTGTAAAGGGTGCGTTCAAGAGTACAGCCGGGGAAAGAAAAGGAGCAGGTGTTATAGTACGATATAATTCCACATCTACAACTTGAGTTACTGTGTATATGCGTGTGCGTGTGTGTGTGCGTGCGTGCGTGTGTATGTGTGTGTGTGTGTGTGTGTGTGTGTGTGTGTGTGTGTGTGTGTGTGTGTGTGTGTGTGTGTGTGTGTGTGTGTGTGTGTGTGTGTGTGTGTGTGTGTGTGTGTGTTTCTTGTGTGCCTGGGTGAATGTGTGTGTTTGTGTGTGTGTCTGTGACAACACTACTTATTCAAACTGCACAGAACATTAATTCCAAGAAACTTGCCAAGCCAATCCCATGCCAAAGACGAGTGCTATTAATGTTTCCTATATAATTGGACATTGAATCGGTTCAATGCCCGTTCATTGCCGTTCATTGACATGCTATGCGATATAATCTAGGCATTAATTCTTGTTATTTCTGATGTAGAGATCCATATATGCCTGTTACGGCTAATGTATCAAACGACAGAGGGCTGTATGCGCACATATGTCTGTTTAAAGTGTGTTACCTTCAATGTGCGGCAGATGCACTACGATCCAAATGGAAAAAAACGAGGATGTTTCTAAGAAATAAGCCCCTCCTTCTCCATACAATCATGTCACCATGATGTTTGTTCAATATTTTTTTTTAGATGATGATTCAAAATTGTGTTTCATGCAAGAACAAAATTCACCGTATCTTATTGTTTTCCTCTAATACTTACAAAATGATACTTACTTGTTTAAAGGTTAACAAATGCTAGAGACCCAAATCTGCTATACTCGAATTATTTAAATATCTCTACGGCCGAAACGTTCGTCATGGAATTTCCATTCGGTTGAAGACAGATTGCTGGTTTCTACTTTGCTTTGAAATGCTCGTCTTTTGAAGTAAATTGGCTACAACGGCGAAGTTTCAAGAGGGCGAGCTGCGAGACAAATTGCACAGCAATGGCAACCAGCTGCTTACCAATTAGCTGTTATTCATTTAAATTACTAGCTTTTTCTCTCGATCATCTATTGAGAAAATATACTCAAGCCATTTATCATAGATTTGGGTGCAAAGTTGCTGATTGTCGGCCACTACTGATTCATACTTTGCTCTAATGGCATCTCTGGAACAGTTGCCGATAATTGAATGATTGTTACTTTGAGAACAGTAACGGTCGATCTGCAGAGATTAAATCAAAATTACTAGCTATTTTTCTCAGCACTTGGGCAAATATTCCTAAAGCATTTATCCAAATGCCAGTAACTGTTTCGTGATGTCAGACTCTAATTATAATGACCTCCACTATAACAGCTGCAGACGATCGATTGATTACTACCATGAGGGCAGCTCCAGATGTGTTGTTTGTCTGAAGGAGGAATAATTTAATCATATATTCCATCAACGATTGTGATGAAATAAAGACTGACACTACTAGCATTCCCTTATGCAACTTATAAAATTAAAACCAATTTAATTGAAATGTTATTGCTATTTTAGTGTAAGTCATTTACAGTGAAAGGAATTCATTCGAGTTCACCAACCCTTTCGTATACAGTCAACGTGTAGAAATATCCTTACTTCAACACAGTACTTGATGTGTATAAAAGGACAGGCAAATTGAAATGGCAGATGTATGAACCACATGCCACGTCGGGTACATGTAAATCCAACTGTTTCAAAGCGATAGGACGTTTCATTTCTTTTTCTTTGATACAAGTCGATGACTACAAGTTGACCTGAAGTGGTCACTCTTTCAATGCTAGAAGCTGTGCCAACTTTGATTTGATTTTACTCCTCTCCCGTGCCCCTTATCGCTTCAAAGAAATGCGCTTCACTAAAGGGAACAGGTCGAAACCTATAGGAGTAAAATAGCATACATGAGTCAAAGGCCGAGTCTCAATACTGAAAGAAATTTGATATACTAAATTTAGATTTTCATTTATAATCTTTAAAAAACTCAAATTTTAAAATAGCATTGAAGTTTTGTACTCTACGTTGCCATAATTGGTTGTGTGGTGAGGGCTAAGAGATGCAATTGCTATATATAACTGTACCGAGTGTGTTTTTTGTCATATTATTTTGTTTACATCTGTTATTCCAAGGCCTGCGCAGGACTCTTGAGTCTGGTAGATGCTAAAAATACGAGGCCTCTGTTCGTTTTATTATTTACACTCTCCTGGTACATTCATTCATGCTAACCAATTGGAAAGTATTATCAATACATTATAGAAATAGCTGTATTTTTCACACGTATTTTAGAAACTATGTGCCACCTGTTGTAGGGTTCCAACATGTGTTCCCTCTGTGCAGGACTTAAATATATAAATAATGCATAATGTAAATGCAAGAGCCTGCTCAATCTGTAAAAATTGGTATTGCTGAAACAAATGAAGCATTCTTATATATTAGTCTACCAAAGTTCATAGTAAGGCTATGAGCGTAATCCTGTTCATTATCTCAGTTTTATACCGATTGCTTGTGTGTAGTTGAAGCGGCTTATTAGATTAACGGACAAAACAAGACTTCCCAATTACTGCTCTTGGCAAAGGGTTCAGGATCGACCCTTCCCGTGTTCTCGGAATTTATCGAGTAAACATCTTATTTCAGTCTGCACGTACGCACACTTCTAGGATTTGCTCATGGAGGTCAAAAGTGGAGGCAATTTGTTGGTAACGTTGAACTTTTACGTAACGTCAAGTTTCGCCTCCGCAATGTGATTGTCAATGGAATATCAAAAATTACCTTTGAATATCCAGCACAATATGTTGTCTTTATTCATTTCCCTATATTCTTGGGTCTCCTGTATAAAACAAGGCATTTTAATAATTGGTCTTGGTAAAATGCTTTAGTACCGAGCTATTTATCGTTAGTCATGTTTTGTTTTTGTCTGTTCGGATGCACACTTTTTTTTCTATTCTGGGGAACCTCATTAGAGCTCTACAGGGAAGGACTCAGCTCAGGGCGGCGATTTGTTGGTAATTACCTCCTCCGCTATAGCTTCGAGTAAAGTTTCGCCTCCGCAATGCGTGGGCGTTAGTTTTCCAACACCACATGGAGTCCTATCCTTTTCCTGCACACGGCCAGGGGCAGAGCCACCCAGACTGTCGGATCTACAGCAAAATCCCATCGGTATTCCTAATGACCAAGAGTACTGAACAAGACGTAATACAAAATAGATCAAGCAACTTGATGAATTCTCTGAATAGTCAGACAATTCAGATGGCATCCAGTATGCTTCTTCAGCATCAATGACTGAGAAAAAGCCGGACTTTCTAAATATTCTTCTGGGCATTTTCATTTCATTGCAGCATTACCCACACCAGTGTTATTAGAATTCATCTTTCTTTTTTCTTCTTTCTGTACAAGCTTTTTCTTCTTTAAATGCAGAGGTATGGTTTGCATTTTTGGTAAAGTCTTACCTCCGCAGTCAGATTTCCAATGTTTATTGCCTGCAGACATTGTCTAAAGTTAATTATTTGGAAATTATACACAATTTGGAGTATTATCTTATATTTTTTCCTCTCACACCTTGGCTAAGCCATCAATATTCCATAACATCTACAGCAAAATCCCCTTTGGTTTATTCCTAATTACTAAATCCACCAAACAGGATGTTCAAATTATTGGTCTTTACAACGAATCCTAGTATCGACCTCATTCATGTTTTGGGAATTTAACATTGGATCATGCCTGTTTCTGTCTTTGGGAATGCATACTTTTTTTTATTCTGGTAAACGGCATCAAAATTTATTAAAATCCAAATTCTTAGAGTGGCGATGGGTTGAAAATGCCTTTTCTGTTTCGTGATTACCAGTGATAAATCCTGGTGGACCTCATCGAGACTTTACGAGTCAGGTTTCATGGCGACGATTGTTTGGCAAATTCCTCCTACGTTGATGGTGACGTTAAACTTCGGGTAAAGTTTCGCCTCCATAGTGTCATAAACAGTCCCACATCATTGCCTATATAGCTATGGTTACCCAACATCACATAAAGTTATCGTTTACTTCGCCTCCGCAGTGTCAGAACGAATTTTGTAATATTGCTCAAGGCTAGCCCATGCCGTATGATGTCATATTCTTATTTCATTTTCCACCTAGGCTACCCTCCCTATCACATCTACAGCGTCTTTGAGACATTTCAAATCAAATCCGTTTGTCGTAGGTTTTAAACTACATGTTTGCACCTTCAATTTACTTCTCTTTCATCGCCACCCACAACATACGCTCTAGCTGATAAAATAAATGCCTCAACCTAATAGGTCCCATCGCATAAAAAGCTGCAAGGAGCGCTTATCAACTCAAAGAAAAATTGACAACAAGTTGGCGTTTTTACTTTCCGTCAGTTATCTTACATCTGAGTGATCACTCCCCCATTTTCCACGTAGGCTTTAGGACATCTCTACCAGGCTTCTCAGGAAGACCCCCGCGCCCATGATGGTTAGAAACGATAGCTTCAGCCGGTCTTACTTGATAGGCCGGTGTTCGGAAACGTTGAGCAAACATTCGGAATAACGACAGTGCTGCTTGCACTGCAGAGGTGCTTGTATAATGGGATAGCTGTATGTTATCGGTTTTAGGCGATGGAAATACGGCTTGGGCGTTTAAATGGGAATTTGAACGAGTATTATTTATGACCTCTTGTAACGAAAGAATTCTAAGAAAGAGCTAAGAAGTTGAATTAACCAATGCATTGACGTCATAATATCTTCAATAGCTTGTGAAATAACATTCGTGGCTCATAAAGTCTTTCCGTAAATTTCGAGCACTTAAAAATTTTCAAGAGCCTATCTTTTATGCAATTGATAGTTTATTGCTATAAAGCTTGATCATTAATTGAAAATTATGGTAAACGCTAGCAAAAGCTACAAAATGCAAATGAACATTGTTCATATGTAATGAAACGTAATCTAACTTGAAACAGTATGCCATCCATGAGACTTGCAATCAAATTCAATGTCGAATTCGCAATCGATTAAATTTTGTTAATCAATTCCTTGTGGCAACAGATCCATACTAATTTATACAATTCCATCAGTAATTATTTTCGGGCGCATGTCATTAATATTCACAAACGGACTTCAAATTCGTCCTGTAGGTCTTCATATGATGCAGTGGCAATCCCATCACATAAAACATTCTACACGGCTAAAATTACAAGTTCAATTTAGAATTGCAGTGAGGTTCGATAATTTGGCACTGCAGACGTGCACAATTATTGCCCAACATTCAGTGATTGCAATTAAACTGATGTATTTCTACTGGGCAAGCTGATCATTCAATCATGAATCCCCTCTAGTAATTAGATTCTAAAGTGAACAGTCGTAACTAAGAACTAATCAAATGTTGTGTCGTTTCGACATAGACATATGGTGGCCAATGATGTTATAGGTAATGGGATGTGCCGTACCGAACCACTTTACACAGGCGTTTATTTGTGTGTAAATTAGCAATTTATGGGCCCCTTTCCACCTGCCAGCGATCACTGAGTGACAGCGACCATATTTGGATTTGTGTGATCCTTAGTTTTATAATGTACGATAAAAAAGTATGATTTCAAAAACAATAAGAAAAACAAAATTATATTGGTTCTTGTGTCAAATATTTAGCCGATTAACGGTAGCTCAGTGGTCACAACCTCTAGTTGATTCTTTGGTTTATTCCAGGTCGAATATCTGTTGGGAACAGAAGATGTAGTCAAATTCTTCCATGTAGGCTTTAGATAAATTGTCAAACAAGTTACGTTAGTTACTTACTGTAAATGAGAAGCTTAATTAAGCTAGCGGTACCCAACTAAAGACAGGGAACTGAATAATCGCCACTATAATCCATCTCTTTTCCTCGCTTCATTTTTGTATATTTAGCTCTCTCGCTACCCCTACCCCCTAATGTAAATAATTGTTTTTACAGTAAAACCCATTTTTTTGTCCTATAAGTTAAGTCGGCCATCCACTCATAGATTTGGAAGGAACCATCATCGAGTAGTGACGTACCTAATGTTATCTTACGTTCGTCATTTATAAGATGTAAAAGACGCCTGGAAGGAAGTTCACCGGCATGGTCGATATGTTTGCGTAGGCGAAAAAAATGTACAAAAAGCAGCCCGTCTTAGATTGGAGCGCCACACAGCATCTAGGTACTGATATCGACTTAAGCTAGCCAGTTTGCGTTTTTTTTTTCTTACCCAGACACGGGCCCGGGCTTGACTAGCCGTTCTCTTGCGTTTGTACTTAGAGACGTGATTGGATTTTATTAGCTTCATCGTTTTAACCTCAAACATGTGGTGAACGTTTTTATTCCCGATGTGAATCATTTTCATTTTGTTCAGGCTGGTTGCCTGGTTTCCTTTGCGTTGTGAAAGCTATATTGCATCTGTAGCCGGACAAGTAATAGCAGCTGTCTAGAATGACTTCCCTTTCTCCGATGAGGGTGTATATTGAGGCCCTGAACAATACTGGAGGGCCCCTCACAAACCGCACAAGACAAAACGTCGCCTTGCAAAATCTCTACGCTGACTTATGGCTCAAGCAATCAACGCCGGTTTTAGTTGTTTTTATTTTGTCGTATCTTTTAATCTTCCTGCTGTGTTTGATCGGGAACATGATGGTATGCTTCGCTATCCTGAGGATCCCCCGAATGCGAACTGTGACCAACTACTTCTTGATGAACCTGGCCGTCAGCGACTTACTAGTCGCCTTCTTCTGCATACCCTTCACCCTGGTGGATAATATCCTTCTTGGTAAGAACACTTCAATCTTTCTATGATGTGCATAGACGTTATTACATTATATGTGTATGCATGGTATACTATTTGTTCATTACTGTACATGTGCATTCATCGGATTCTTTCATTGCTGCTGCAACCATACTTAGGCATATGTTTATCAATATCAGTACTATTTCAAACAAAATATATCAAATTTCATATCTTTGTATATATTGCAATTGTTAATAATATGTTTATTGGGATGTTTATATTTACATGTTTATTTTGAACATATATTTCTGTGTCTTGATCCTTCACTATAATTATGTAAATGATATAAACCACTAGGATGTATTTTAGGACGAATCGTAGCTTACAAATTTATATTTCTGGTCAACCTGGAAGAACATAAAAATTTCCTCTCACGTTCCTCAGAAGAGGTGAGGAAAGGGTAATAGCTACGGAGAAAACAATATGCTAAAACGATAACCTTACATGGGAATTGATGTCATTTTTCAAGGCTGGCTTCGAGAAATAGTGATTAATTCCCCGGTGGCTAATTCTGAAGGTTCGTTTGATGACTGGCAAGTGCAGGAGGTTAGAACAAGGGGTTGTGATTGACATTGGATGGTGTTCTGTGTGCAGGCTGGCAGTTTGGGGACGTGATGTGCAGGCTAACACCAGCTGTGCAGGTGGTCTCCGTCGCCGCCTCCATCTTCACGCTTGTTGCTGTTGCCATTGACAGGTGAGCTTAATTCAAAACGGCAAATGGCTCCATCCTCTGGATGGATACCATTCAGCATCATACCTATGATTTGTATGACCTAAGACGTGAGGACTTAAATATTATCTATGATATAAAAGTGTGATTTGAAAACAGCAAAACGCAATATTTAACAACAAAATACACTCCTTTATGAATAAAATCCATTTAAACTACTCATTACATTTTTGTCACTTCATGGTCGTTTAAAGGCCGTCTCTTCATTGTAAGGCAGTATAAAGATGTAAAATCAGTGTTGTTTTACACTATGTCCGTATTAGCTACTCTGTTTACTTACTTGCAAAGAAGTTTCCAATCCCAGATCCATGGTAAAAAGAGTACATCTGTTAAATTGCCCCCAGTGACCCTTACTTCCGCTTCGCTTCACTTCGAGATTCAACTTCACTGCACTGTCATTTTAACATAATGTGTCTTAAACAAAGATGGGCCTTTCTATTCTAACACGCATATGCATTGTCTTTTCTTAATGCAAGATAGGTATATACTTAAACTTCTGGCAAAATATGTATTGGACGACAGCCCTTGGTATGCTAATTTGTAGATATATACGCTAGAACTCAAAATCACTTGACATTTTAAAAGATACTTTAAACATCTATATTGGCCATATTTTTTATCGTTTTGTTAGTATTCGGTTGGTTAATAGATGCAAAGTTTATATGTATTCTTTCTGACACAACAGATTCTACTCCGTGGTGTACCCTACCGAGCCCAAGCTGACTGGAAAGGACATGCTGAAGATCCTGTGTGCCGTCTGGGGCTTCGCGCTGATCTTCAGTGTTCCGCAAACGTTGCTTATGGAAGACAAGCACGAATCGTTTGAAGGTGAACTATTCCTTCACACCTGCAAAGAGAACGCCCCTGATTGGCGCCAAGCCTATACGGTCTGTTTGTTTCTGTTTTGTTATGTTGGCCCTTTGGGAGTTGTTGTTTTCCTCTATGCTCGTATTGGCTATGCTGTTTGGTCAAAGCCTACACCAGGCGGAGACACAGCACCGAACGAAGTCAAACAAGTGTCTCTGAAGAAGAAGTTAAAAGTTATCAAAATGCTTTTGATTGTTGTTGTCATGTTTGCAGTGCTGTGGCTCCCCCTTCACGCAATTTTCATGCTGTATGATTTTGGTAATCTGGACAAACAGCGACGTGATATGGTGGATGTTTACATCTATCCTGTAGCGCACTGGATGTCGTATCTCAGTAGTTCGTTAAACCCAATCATTTATGGATACTATAATGAGAATTTCCGCACGGCCTATAAGTCTATGTGCAATTCTGATGTATCGGTACGAGTGCATGATTTGGGTACGCGATCGCCTCGCTCTTGTCGTAGTCATAGAGAAGAACAAGAAGTAGAGTTGAAGACGTACACTGTGATTGGGGACCGACTGGCCCCACCGGCGCACCCGATTCCACAACACTCCCCCAGGGTTTCAAGCGCCTCCGGGAGTACCCAACAAGTAGCGGTCTCGGTCCATCACTCGAGCGATACTGAAGTTTAGTATTGTCAAACTACAGGGTTACATGCCTTACATTTGTGAAGGGCTACAGGTCATAGAGACAATAAGGAGGATAGCTTCCCTAAGTTGTTTTAATTGTTATAGGTTCAACTACATCTTTATCAGGCCATTCAACCCCCAACCCCATAGGCAACGTTAAATTCCTGTTAGTCATCGGATTTCATCCAAAATAGTTCTGTATCTTTAACATCCTTCCTTTCACCGAAACGTAGGTCAGACATCAAACAAAGTCGTAGGTGTAGTTTGGTTTTTGAAGAATTATGCCATTAGCCTCCTTCACAGCTGTTTTGGAGCGGCGAAACAAGAGAGGATGCACTCCCTCCGCGGCATAACTCCCTCCCGTGTAAAAAAATCGCGTATCAGCGTTCCCCCATAAAAAATGTCGCCACTCCAAAGAAGCCTACGCCAGACTGAAAGCAGGCTTGTTGGAGAGGCGCAACTCCCTGCGCGGCATAACTCCCTCTGCCACACTAGAGAACCTTAGCAGGTGAACAAAATCGCGTATCAGCGCTCCTCTTCCGAAAAAGTAAAGTAAAAGTAGCATTGGATGAATTAAGATATGTCATTTGTAATTTTAAGCGCTACCAATACATATAATGTGAGGGTCATAGGGCTTTGGAATCCATTTAGTATTAAGTAGCAATTAAAGGGTATGAAGTTAGTGTGTTTACATTGAATCCCGTAGTAAAACTGTGGATACTGACTGCATTGCTGATGTTCCAGGAGACGAAATAATAATGAGATGTCCAAGTTAGATAATCAACAATATTCTACCGCGAGCCAAATGACAAACCAAAAGTGTCTAGGCAATGAACTTATTCGAAATCACTATGACAACGACATTCCGAATCAATGTATGGACTGATTTATATGTTAACAAGCAGTAGATAATATTTAACCGAGTTAGAAAAATGAAAAGATAACGATTTCCAAAATGACAACGGTGCTATAGTATGAACGTAGATCTTTCACTATCTTTGTAACGATCTTGTAGAATAAGTGTTGACTTTTATCTGGTTATTTATACATAAATGAGGTTTGGGGTGGTGTCCACATGGTCTATTTTGATGGAATAAGAAAATCAAGTAGGTTGATTGAGACAATTATTTTCTTGTTGATGATGTAAGATTAAGAACAGGAATGAATTTACTAGTTCTTATATTTAAAAAGAAACAAGATAGAAACATTGTAAAGTAATCAGATTATAAGAACTTAACAGGTTCTTGATTCTATGTTGTATTGTTGACACAATACACAAAGTAAGAGTGCTAGCAAGTATCAGAAATGTATGTAATAAAAGGAATATGCATTAAACTTGGCAGCTCTTCAGGATATGTACAGATAATTACTATATACAGGAGATAAGGAGACGTACAACCCATCAAAGAGTTCAAAGATTCACTGTATGTTCAGTAATCACTTATGGTGAGACACCATCATTGTGTTTATGGACAACTGGAAAAAATACACTAGTGCACTGTTTAATCTATTTGATAGCCAGCGACTTTATATGACTACAACTTTATCTAATGTATAGTCAACACTAGGCGTGGATCGCCATGAGGGCTTTGATGACTACATTTAATATAATAATGTACGAATCTACAGATATAAATATCAATTGGACCAATTTTTCAAGACTGATGAATGCATTTAGAATTTGATATATACTTTAGACAGAATGACAAGTAGTAGTTTAAAAAACCACTACAATCAGTCTAGAGCAAGATATTGATGGATTTTATGCCTGGACATTTTTATTGTATAACAGGACCTATATAGTCAAGAGTAATTTCTATATGTCATAAGAATGACGGACGTAAATACAGAGAACTACACACAAAGATACAGGCACACACACATACACACAGCCGTACAAACACTCAAACACGAACATTGCACACAAGCACACAAACACTTGCACATATACAAACACCTACAAACAAACAGTTACACATACACACAGTCACATACATGTTACATTGCAAGCATTAGCACACAGAAAACGTTGTCAAGAAAGCAGAAAGGTTTGAACGATCGATAACAATTATAGACGATTGCACAAATGTTGCTGTTGTACACGCCAAACTTGTCAATAAATCAAGCTTATTTACTTACATTGCGTACTTGTTTCCTTATTGTCAGCAATCTGTGAATAAGGTGTGCAATTAGCATACTGTCAGGTAGATTAAAAAGACGCAGTCATTTCAGTTCGCCACAAGCGCAAATTGATGCATGATTACTATTGCGGTTTCAAGCTGTTCCATTTTCAAGGTCTATTACTTATGAACTGTACTGTATAGATGATATACTTTTATCTGGATCATTGATTATTTATATCATTATTTTGTACGTATAAAAGGCATCATATAGTATTTTTGCCGGTGTCCTTTCGCATGACTTTCGTCAATTATCGCATACAATCACAGATTGGTAAATGCAAAAATAAACATTTGATCTCAACATGTAATATGCATGAGGTTGCATGAATGATGACAGTATACATACATCAAACTAGATTTGCATTATTCTCCGCTAAAATGACTGCTCTTTTGTTTCATTCCATTAAACATCCCATCAAGCACCTCGCCAGAGGCTGCCATGCCTCCATGTCAATGACACAGTACGTAAAGTGGATTAGACCTAATCCCCGTGTAACGTTTTTTTTCATCACTAGAGCTGGTGAGCAACTTGAGTCCAGGAAATATCCGATGGGGTTAAGATAAAGACAGTTTTATTTGAGCATAGGTATCCAACGTTACACTGTAGTCAGAGTGTCTATATCTCAACCCTTAATTGCATGGTCTATTATTTACACATAGTTACACGTAGTCGAACAGACTGGGATAGAATCAAGGAAATCACTGGTCATTTTCCATTTTATTTTTCAATCTTTCAATCTTTATTTTCTCAGTATTTTCTTTATGTTCTCAGACTTTAGACACATTAGTTCCTTCTGATGATATAATACTTACCAGTATTTGCTGTGTACACTGAGTACAAGCAAGTTTATATTACATACAGTCTATTTGAATTGACTGCAGTTGACGCAAAACAACAAATATTCATACAAACAATACAGTTATTTTATTTCATACTGTTACACGGTCTTCGCAGTATATGTCAGTAACACTTAAATTACTTTAAGCAACTTCGGGATGCATCTTTAGCGGGGTGTACAACAATGGTTACTTCTGTTGTCAACTATTCAAACAGCTCATTAGAAGAATTGCATTTACAAGGAAGAACTCACTGATACAACATTTCATATTTTCCTCTTTCAATTATACATCAATGCTTTGCATGGTGAATTATTTAGTATAACAATTGCCAATACACATTACATTCATTATCATTTTCATGTGATTTAAATAAAGCACCAGATATCCATACAACATACAGTATTTTCAATACTAAATTAAGGCAAATTGTAGCTCTGACACTAGTAGAGCCAGAATATCAGTAGAATTAAAAGTACGACATTTATGACTAACTTTGTCATGTAATTCAATATGTATAAAAAACACATTTACACTCTGATATACTTTTATTATGTTTTTTTTTTTCTATAATGGTGGTGCTAGGTGATTATTAACAACCAAATGTGTCGCAATAACTTCAAGTTGGATCTCTTCTACATTTACATTTCTTCTTGTTTGTGGAGTTAGATGTATCCTATTAGATAACGCCGGTGACCGAGAAGTTGTCCTGGTGTAAGAGGGGACAAAACCGGTCTTTGAATCGCACATCATAGATTTGTATGCGTTACGGAAGTTTTCGTTGTAATACCCATATATGATAGGGTTCACAGAACTGTTGAAGTATGATAACCAGTGAGCTATGGGATATATATAAACATTGATGATGTCTCTTTGATCGGGGGAGAGAAATCCGTGGTCTGAAAGCAAAGACATCGTGTGTAAAGGCAACCACGAAAATGCAAATAACACAACCACAGCCAGTAACATTTTCACCACCTTGACTTTTAGTTTCCAGGAAGCCTGTTTAACCTGTTTTGGAGCATGCTGACCTCCAGGAATGGGTTTCTCCCATACTTTAAATCCAATCCTTATGTACAAAAGTACGATAACGGCCAATGGGATTACATAGCATGTAGTGAAGAGCACAATCGTATACACTTTCCTCCATAGCTGAGAGGTCTCTGCACAAATGTGCAAGGACAGTGTCTCTTTGAAGAACTTAAGGGTCATCGTCTTGTCTTTAATGAGGAGGACCTGAGGCACCATGATGACGAGGGCTAATAACCATACCGCTATGACGATCTTCTGCACTCCACGAATGGTGAATTTTGGCTCAGTTGGATGAACGACCGAGTAGAATCTGTGAATTATTTAACAGCAAAAAATATGTGCATTCAACTGTAAAATAACTAGCATTGGAAATAAGACCTGAAGCAGAAGACATATTTGGGGAAATTCACATGTAGAGGATTTCAAAGGCTACATACTAAATTTTCCAAAACCTATCCTATTAAACGAAAATTCAGTATTTAAGGTTTTATGGACATGGGGATAAACAGCAATCAGTTACGTTTTCAAAAAAATATATTATAGGTTGCTTCTAACCTTGAATCTTGATGACCTTAGATACGATTTGAGGAGATTCATCTTGGTTTTCGAATATCGCTGATTCTATACCCTCGTATCTATTAACCCATTTGACAAGTCAAGCGGTAACATGATTTGCCGAAGCATTGCTCAAGCTGTGCATGGAAACATGGAATAAATTACCGTTCAAGGCCAACACCCAATTCTCTCCTGTACCGAATTTCTTGAGTCTGTATCGATTTTCAGCGGGGTTGCCCTACGTATGTTTGCAATATCGTCAGGTCTTGTGGATTCTCCTCAGAACGGCTCAAGGTTACGTCTCTCAACGGCATTTGTTGTCTTTTTATGATATTTCGCAGAAAGGTTATGGGTTATTTTGGCACCTCACCTGTCAACTGCAATTGCTACCAATGTGAAGACTGAAGCAGCAACCGAGACCACC
Source organism: Branchiostoma floridae x Branchiostoma japonicum (assembly GCA_013266295.2). Lineage (NCBI taxonomy): Eukaryota > Metazoa > Chordata > Leptocardii > Amphioxiformes > Branchiostomatidae > Branchiostoma > Branchiostoma floridae x Branchiostoma japonicum. Next base: position 3,247,603 of record CM023837.1, on the reverse strand, counting down.
TGGACAGCAGGCGTCAGTTTACACATGACATCGCCAAATGGCCAACCTGAGTGACATTTAGGAATACAAAGAAATAATAAAGGATTAATACTGTATAATATGTTATTTACTTATCTGCTATTTTATAACGATTTACAAGTCAACAAGAATTGAATTATTTATATATGTTTTCTCATGGTTTTCATGAATCATGATGATATCGAGTTTTAATTCAATGTTATATGAGGAATATATATGCATCAATGTCATGTTTATTTTTGCTTAAGCAGTGTAAAAAAAATTGAATTTTTATGTGGTAAAATATATACACACAATGCACAATAACATTTATTTTCACAAAAACATCAAGTGAACATTTCTGTACACGACTTAAAATGTATGCAGCGTTTTTTTTCAATTTATAGGGATTTTTTTCTTTCTTAGCTAATAGATTCAATATGTTAAAACAACGCTCTAAAAAGCAACGCATTAGTCATTATTCAGTAATGTGACCTTGTAGACTGTGCTTTGTTCAAAGGAATCGATTGGGTCATTATTAACAGATCGAAGCAAGCATGTCTTGTTTGTTAAGCACTTCCTTAATGGTCTGTAACGACTAAAAAACAGTTTTGTCATCAATAATGCATAATCCCAAAATTACTTGTAGTCAAACAAGGTCCGATTGAAACTGGCTTTTAAATAATATTTCAAAATATTCTTTATCACTTCAAGAGCCTCATTCCTTACAATATTGTTCTATTTCACGGTTAAGCCATATTTGGTAAAGTTCTTATTTTTTTCTATTAAAAGCAACATGTTACAGGCAGAAATCTATGATGATCAAAAGAATTTGTGATTAACAGAAAGTTGTAATATCTACATCATAGTGTTTTTTCATTACTGTGCTACTCTTGAAAAGTATAGCTGAGGCCATCACCAGATTACTATAAAATCAAACATGAGATTACAATATCATGTGCTACATTTATTAAAAGTAATGGGCATTTGCAAGCAAAATTGAATGCCAGATGGTCTCACCATACATACATACATGCATGCATCATTTATCATGACTTTTGACCAACCTTAATAGATAAATGGAACCAAACAAATCCTGTACTGCTGTACAAGATGGTGCTGATTCTTTCAGCGTATTTGACATCTACGAAATGTATCCAAAATTTACAACATTATTTGTGGACTAAAACTACAACACGATGACAGTCTAAAATCTAAAAGTAGTTGATTTCATTCTAAGTACATGATGGCGTAGATTAACAGAAATAGTTTCAAACTACAAATTACGCCTGTTTTCTTGATGTTCATGATGTGCATGCATACGTAGAGTCAAATTTCGCAGTAAACATTTCTTTGTAGCAACAGCAATGTTGTTACTTTTTTGCATTTAGTGGATTCTTGTAAAAAAAAAAGTGATTCGCCCTACCTCTTATGATGTTATCCACCAGTGTGAATGGCATACAGAAGACTGCAACAAGAAGATCACTCACAGCCAAGTTTAAGAGAAAGAAGTTTGTTACAGTCTGCATACGTGGCATCTTCAAGATGACGAAGCACACCATGATGTTGCCGACGATGCAAAGGCAGAAGTTGAAGACATAGAACAATACAAATAGCACAACCACCGGCACGTTTTGCTTCAGGTAGTCATTATCGGGGAGAAGGTCCCGCAATTCATAACTGTCATTGTGAAACGAATGTCCACTGCCATTTTCCCCGGCAAAGTTAAAGTCTTTAAGTCTCAACGCCATTCTGCAAATATGAACGACAGTTCTATTATAGAGGTTTGCACAGGTTCGCGGATTCCGCCTTGCCGCTCACGACTCGTAAACGATTTCCTCTCCAGTCTGTCAAACAATTTCGGGAAAATGCACCCGTGACGAGCAAAGCTGGCTTACGCCAGCAAAAAGAGTACGATGGTCAATACAGGAAGCCTTACTAATTTATCAGAACGTGGTGTGTAGATAAGCCCCTGTATCATTTGTGATGCACAGTTACTGTTCTCAGCTAACTCAGCTGGAGGATACAGAGGTGACGTTGATCGATAAAGCTGCTTGCCACCTGGAAAGACAATGGTATTCATTAGACAGTGCTAAAGCTGTTTTTATTAGCTGTTCAATTTAATTTTTCATTTTATTTACGAAGCCTTTCTTTCTTTTAAACGGGCGTTTTCCTCAAAATAATGTATTTTGCACATGATCAACCCGTTAAATAATCAACAGAAATCACACTTCTTAAATATATACAGATGTAGCACTATTGCCAATCCGCATGCGATATCTCAAAACATATAGCTTTAAACATACCACCAGTAAATAAAGCCTAACGGTAGGGTGAGTCTGTCTTATTGCACTTATTGCACTTCATACACCCTGAATAACAAGGGAAATAACCCACCAAAATGCAAAATGTGCCAGACACTTAAACAAAAAGATATTTACAACATCAATCACTAACATCCGATCAGCTAGACAAGTGAAGCGTAACTTAGAAAGAAGCAATAAAGTTCTGTTTCCGGGTGTATCTTATGGGAAATCTATGAAAATACCTTATGGCGTTGTTTTAAAAGGCTTATCACCTTTACTTTGCAGTAAAGAACATGAAATCCCGTAAGACATGAGAAAAGGTAGCAGCAAGTTGTACTCTGTGATTGCCCAATGTAGACGATAAAACAGCAATGAAAGATACTTCATGGCTATGAAAAAACCCACCGTAAAAAACACAGAGTCAATATCTATATATTAATCCATGTCTTGAAATGCGTACATATACCGGTATTATATTAAGATCTACTCTGAAAGAACAAATAATCCTGTTTTTGTTACTATGCACAATACATGTACACATTTGCATGAAACAGATTACTAGTATTTTACCAGCTACGGTATTGAAACAGAAGAAGGGTTTAAGGATGCCAAACAGAATTTGACGTCGCTAAGTAGTAGTTCCCTACCTGAAGCCTCCGGTGCAAGGCAAATGAGAGTGCACTAAAGCCTCTTGACTGCAAGAAATATAAGGCATCTACGATGACCTAGAATGGTCCCGTGACCCGTTCCTGCATTTATGTACAGCCTGTGGATTTTATCCTATTCTCCAAATCGGTAGAAGACGCAAGCATTCACGGTTGCGCTTTGTGATTCATGATAATACGTATAGTTAGCATGTCATTAATCTCAATTCTGATTTTAACTCTTTTTTTTAAGTTAAACTGAAAATATAACTTAGTCTGTCCTTACTTCCTTATTGCGATACATTATTATAATTCTGTTTCAATGATTTATTTTACATTTACGCAGCCTTTAAAGCGTTCAAAAAGAAAGACAATTTACAACTATTTTAAGCAAACTATTCATACAGAACTCTGGCCTTGTTACTGTCTGCATCTTGAAAAAGACCAAAGGAACTTTCTCATGTATTTTTCATACCGCATGGTATCCTGCAGGTTTGCATGTATAAACAACTTGCGGCTATGTACAAGTCTTCTGGAAAATGCAAACCTTTTCAAACGTCGAGAAAAGGTTAATTACTTTACGTTCCAGATAACTGAAACTATGGTAAGATGATAGATATGTCATTAAAATCTTGAGAATTTAATTGGTTGTGAGAAGTTTTGATAAGCGGGACGTTTTGTGTCTTCTACGTTGATCGTAATTTTATATTTAAAAAAAGGCTTGAAAATCAAACTATTAGGCTTTCAAAGTCAGTGGTGAATTATGGAGAAGGTTTTTGTGGCGCCTAGAATGCAATTTACTAAAATTTAGATTTGTAGTAACTATTTCTATTGATATATATGTAAAGTGTGATTTTGCTATTTCCGAAAAACCCAACCTGAATTTTGGACAAGGTCAGGAATTAATACTGCAAACGATAAAAATTGAACCCAGAATCCAATTTTCTTGGTCGTTAAGTCGTTTGGAATGGTGTCTGTTCAGATCGTCTTGGTCCCTTGATAGATGCGAATACCTGTCACTTACTTACTCTTATCGACGAATTTCTCAGACGGCGTATAGATAAAAATCATTCCCCTGTTTAAAAGAAATGGTGCAGAGATGTCTGAACGACGGCTTTTGACGACTGGCTAAATGAAATCCTTCTCTCTATCATAATACAAAATCGGCACAAATTGATTAAACTCATCTCAAATGCATGAGATGGCTTCTACAGCGTATATGGTGAGCAACACATCAATCAAATATCATTAGTATAGTTCACTAATTTGATGCTATGATGCTTTTGAAGCAGCCAAAATCTAGTATTTTTAGGTCACTGAACTTTTTAGATTGACGATGAAGCAAAGAAATAGTATAGAATAAAAGTAAAAACGTAGTTGTTGATATAAGGTTAGACTATCGATGGCAATAGGAACAAAAAATATACTCAAAATTTGCTCACTTTCAACGATTTACTAGAAAGTACAAATAGAGTTTTAAATGTACCTCGAAGCGATATAGAGGATTTTAGGACAATCTAGTGGAGATAAAATGAAAACTAGTTAAAGCACTTATGAAACTAAGTAACAATAGAAAACCTAACTATTAAGTAAACGAGTAAGGAACACAAAAGGCGATCATTCGGAAATATTAAAATACCTAACAACTACTATCAATTGACGCCATTAACTTTCACAAAGTACAGTTACATATAACAAAGACTTTGTGTCTCCGGAGTTGTCAAACACCTTCACCCTTTGAAGATGCACCGCGGTTTTAATGCCCCCTATTGGTAAGGCAATCATATGTATTTTGCATATTGATGGCTTTTTACGAGCCACTGGAGACAAAACTAACTCGTGAAGTTACCTGATTGCCCTATGTTCTCGTGATACTAGCTTAGAAGCCAACAATGCCAAACATTTCTAGTTTCTTAACATATCTGGCTCTCCAAACATTTCATATCAAGGAAAAAAAGCAGGATACTGTTGGCTTTGGTATCTACTCTCTTCTTATTTCTTTTCCGCTCTAACAAGCATTGAAAGTCGATATACCCAGGTTGTCTCTTAGAATTCAATATAACCATCATAACGTATCACATTGGCGCCACAAGTACATTTTACTGTCATAATGTTGTATGATGAGAAGTGGTTATACAGTCTCAAAGGTGCTCTTATTGCATGGTTGACGTTCCGACATAAACCGAAGGGATTTTTTCCATTATAACCACTCCGGTTCCACAGGTTTTCATGTCTCAAGTGCGTCATGAGCTGACAGCAATTTTATCCGAAATTGATGGGTTACTGGTGTTATCCCCATCGCAGAAGGAAGCGTATGCTCCTAAGTTAAATAGATTAAGTTAATTTGAATATTAAAAAAACTATTTGGTGAACAAAATTTTAAAAAATTCCAAGTTTACCTACTACGGTCAGCAAACATAACATGGCATTTGAAAAACGTTAACTTAAGAACCTCGACATATGATTAGACTCAGCAAATTACTAAGCCGCCTCCTGTAGAAGTATGATAACAAATTTCAGAGACCTCACAACACTATGGGGTGCCGATTTTACGACAAGACCATTGTATGAGTGTCATGTACCCGGCACGCCACACTTGCTCTCATGACATGTTCTCAAACGCATAAAGCTATAAATAAAATATTCTGGCGTGACATAACATCTAGAAACTATCAATGTTATACAATGGTTAAAATTATAGTATATCTAATTGCGGTTGTTGTTGTCGTACATGTATCTCAGTAAAGGGAAATTCTACTCTACAGGTACAGAAAGTAATGTACGAAACATAACATTAGAATGGACGAAACCTTTACATCAATGTCAGCTTTACTTTGCTATCTTCACTCAAAAGTAATGGAAAAGGAGAATAGCTTTTAGCATTAATATTTAAAAAGTAGATACTTGGGGTTGGAAATATTCTTTGATTGACGTTCTTCCTATTGCGTAAACCCAGCGAAGTACTCGGTATAACGGATGCATGTTTTATATAAGGGTTGCTCAGTCTTATTGGAACCTTGCTGACAATGTAGCAACGGACCCCATACAGTCGGATGAGTGTTAATGAAACTTATGAAAGGTACTTCACGTCTTCCTGTTCTTTGTCCGTCTTCTTAATCTTCCTGTCCTTTCTTCTTAACAAGCCTACAAGGTTTTTCTAAATCAGGGCAGGAAGCTTCGGCTAAGTTCCGTTAGACATATTGAACGTAGCTTCTCATTAGGATAAGAAGAACTTTCTTAACAGGAAGTAGAGGTCGAATGAACGACCTTGGTGTGCGATTTTACTTTAGGAATAACTTCTACTGGTTTATGTTCAGTGTATTTATCGGTGGAGTACACATCTATACACGACAAAAATCTGCATGATAAAGTATTACATGCAACCCTATCATATAATCTTGGGTATTCTTATCGCGTTGTCCCTATCCGTCCACAATAGAGATTTTATTATCACGTAAAAAGCTATAAGAACTTTTATTGCATCTAAACTTTATACCACTGATGGTTGGCAATTTTCCCCATGGGTGCATATACCAACTTCCCTGTAACTTATTATCGGTAGGTCACAACCCTACTATATTGAGTTCATACTTTTAATGGACTAAGCATAAACGCTGGTGACAGGCTTGTGGTTCAATGATGTAAAGGTGAATGTTATATCTTGCCATGCCTTCTGGGAGCAATACAGATATTTTACCAGTCCTGTTGAAGATACGTAGTTTAGTTTATGGCAGCTAATGGCTTTCACGCCACTCCAATTTTAAAGGTACATATTACTGTATTAATGTATCAATAATGCACCAGCTGCTGGCAGAAGCGATCCTTACATTATTTTAGCATACGATGTCGTAAGCCGGAAATTATACTTCGAAATATAATGACAGCATTGTCTAGAAACATCATGCCTTCATCCTTGTTTTAACATTTTAGCCTCTTTGCACCTTTAAAGGACTGTTGTATAGAGATTAACTTTTTCCGATATGTTGTTGCTATATCTAAAGTCACTATATGATTATGAATATTGTCTCATATGATAATCAATGGCATTCGGTATAAACATTTTTTAAATTTGTTTAAGGTAAACCTACAGTATAAAAGAATCAATATGGAGATGTAGCCTCCTACCTACCGTTTGCTGTACTGAGGGAATCGGTGTTGGACGCACGCTGGTTTAAACTTCAGTAGACTGCACATACACGTCTTTAGGCGGTACGTGTCAAACTGCATGGGTTTCTTTGTCACGTGTGTCCTTTTGTATCACTGAACAGACGAAGTGAAGAGCATTTTTATTCTTTTCTAAACATTCGCATTGCACGTGTCAACGCAACGTGACATTTTGTACACGACGTATTCATATGTTAATATCACCCTCTTTCGTGTCAGGGTTGCTCAATCTCCCAGGCAACTTGCTGATATTGTAGCAACGGAGTCCCCCATACAGTACGAAGAGGGTTAATGAAACCTTAGAAAGGTACTTTACGCCTTCCTGTGCTATGTGCGTCTTCCTAATCTTCCTGTCCTTGTTGTCTTCTTCACAGGCCCGCATTGTTTTTTCTAAATAAGGGCAGGAACCTTCGGCTAAGTTCCGGTTACTCATATCGAACGTAGCTTATCATTGGGATAAGAATACCTTTCTAAGCAGGAAGCAGAGGTCGAATGAACGACCTTAGCGGATGCGATGTTAAAAACAATTAGGAATGTTGCCCTTAACTTTAGGAGTAACGTTACCTGGTTTATGTTCAGTGTTGCACAGTGCTACAAAGTTGATGTTTTCCAAATGGGTTATTACCTAACTGCACAGCAAAATTCCAACTGGTAGTGACAGGTAAGACAAATGGCATATGTATGTATATGTGTGTATGCAAGTACACAAGGTGTAAAATAAATTCTCTTTAAGTACTTATTGTGGAGTACACATCTATACACGACAGAAAACCTACATGATAAAGTACTATATGCCCTCCTATCATATAATCGTGGTTATTCTTTTCGTGTTGTCCCTTTACGTCCACAATAGAGATTCTATTATCACGTAAAAGCATTTAAAAACTTTATTGCATCTAAACTTTACGACCGAAGGTTGGCAATTTTTCCCATATGGGAAAAATTGCCAACCTTCGGTCGTAAAGTTTACATGCCAAATTCCTTATAACTTGTAGTCGGGAGGTCACAACCCTACACTATGTTGAGTTCATATCTTTAATGGACTAAGCATAAACGCTGGTGACAGGCTTGTGGTTCAATGATGTAAAGGTGAATGTTATATCTTGCCATGCCTTCTGGGAGCAATACAGATATTTTACCAGTTCTGTTGAAGATACGTAGTTTAGTTTATGGCAGCTAATGGCTTTCACGCCACTCCAATTCTAAAGGTAAATATTACTGTATCAATGTATCAATAATGCACCAGCTGCTGGCAGAAGCAATGCTTGCATTACTTTAGCAAACGATGTCGTAATTATGCCGAGAATGATCCTTGGAAAAACAATGACAACAATGTCTATAAACATCGTACGTGATAGTAGTCATCCCTTCATTTCTTATTTTTTCGCATTGAGCCTCTTTGTACAATTTATGGACTGCTAGAGATTGACTTTTTCCTATATGCTGTTGCTATATTTGAAGTCACTATAGTATATAACCATGAGTACATGTTTTGTCTCATATGATACTCAATAGCATTACTTTTTTAAAGCTAAAACTACAAGTACAAAAGAAGCAAGCTCACCGTTTGCTGTATTGAGGGAATCGATGTTGGACGCACTCTGGTTTCAATTCAGCAGACTGCACACGGCTGTAGGCAATGAACCCGTGGCTCTCTAAGAGCGGTATGTGTCAAACTGCATGTGCTTCTTTGTGTATCACTAAACAGACGAAGTGAAGAGTATGTTTTTTTCTGAACATTCGTCTCGTGTCAGCGCAACGTGTCTCGATCTATTCATATGTTGATATCACCCTCCCTCGTGCCATTAGCAGCCACGTGCATTGATGCTTTTCAACGAACAGCATTTCTATAAAGCTATTGAGGAAAGAGTCATATCTGAAAAAAAGTAGCCAATTTGTCACTTATAATGAGCATAGGGACCAAACTTTTCATTAACAAACCTGCATGTAGCAATTAAACATAGTTATATAAGATATCTGTTTGATTGTCACAGGTAACTTCGTGCAAACAAAAGTCAATGAACTCTGCAAGACGATGGAGGGTACAAGCTCAGTCACATTTGGTCCGCAATCTTGTTACGGTCCCACCACAGAAAAGAATAGCAGAATGTATTGCACCATGATACCGGTAGCTTGATTGTGTTACTTTTATTTTCTAATGGACCTGTGGAAGCTATTAATTACACCATATTATCTTTGTCTACTGCGGCTATATGTTACTCTGACATATACATGAAATGTTCTCAAATTACTGTTGGGACTTTAGTCTAAAATGGGCCAACGTACTTTACATGTTTGGCAATAACAAGACCTCTGTTGCTTGGTTGCCTTGAATAGGTTTGCCTCTGCTTATATGTGAAACATTTAAGTAAACACAACCGCCTGCCTAAAACCAATTATTCAGAAACGGGTTAATATTTTAAGGTCACTGCTGGCTAAAAAACGTGACATTAAGTACACATTATTCGATGACTAAGAGCAACACCTAAGATGAGACTACAACGCCGTTTCTTATCAATGCATTGAAAACATTCAACTCTTGTAGCCAACGTGAACAAATAGTCATTACAGCTACAAAAGGAATGTGCAGTTGCTTGTATCTTAGAACATCATGCGTGCATGTTACAGACTATTTTGGTAGCGTCCTTAGTAGGCGCTATAAGTCTTTAAGGAGGCCTATAATGCACCTTTTTGCTGATGGCTTCTATTTGTACTCAGGTTCTTGTACCTGGGAGAAATAGAAGCAATTAGCAAAAAAAAAAGTACATTATAAGCCCCCCTCCCAGACTTTATAGAGCCTGCTAAGGAAGCTACTACTAGGGCACCATCTAACATAATCAGGCAACATTGTAGCCATCAAAACATTAATGATGTGTCTATATTTGCATTGAGGTTTCATACCTCTGCACATGATGTTGATATACTATTGGCAAATCCTTATCCGCTACTAAGGGCTTTCTTTCAGATGAATCTCTCAACATCATATATTTGCGTTGAATATATGTAACGCACAATAAACAACACACCATAGATATATTTTGGCAGTCCTTTGTCGAATCACTGGTACTGCAAGGTAATACCCCGCACAGATACTATAATACTATTGACCATAAAAATCTATATCTATTTGGTTCGTACATGGCCTTTACAATATGAACAATGTCACCTTCACTACCATACATTAGTCATAGCAACGGCAACATTCAAAGTTTCAATATGCCACGTACATAAAATCAATGCCACATTAGCACCTACACAGTGTACTTCATTTGTTATGAACATGTAACATTTCCTCCATAAAATGTTAAAATCAATACAATTTGCTTGCGTACATGTACATACTGACTGACTGTATTCATAGCCTAAGTCCTTTTGAACAGAAATGGGATCAAGCTAAACTTGATCCTCTGCACCAACTGTTCCAGTGTTTAATCAAGTACAAATCCAAGGATTAGGCTCACAGATTGCCATCATTATCGTCCTGCCCAGCCTTAATCTCAATCAAATCCATGTTCCCTTCATTTTGCACAGGCCGTCTGGACTCTTTACCCGATTTTCTTCTGTTGAAAAACTCTAGATATCTCGACGAAAATATCGATTTGAAAGCGTTTCTGAAATTCTGATTGAAGTAACCGTAAATGATAGGATTCATACAGCTATTGAAATATGACAGCCAATGCGCCACTGGATACACATATATGTCCATTACCTCCTTCGTATGGACGCTAAGATCTCCATAATCGTACATCATGAATATTGTTTGAAGGGGAAGCCAGGAAAATGCAAACAGTATGACCACCACGATAAGCATTTTGATAACTTTGACCTTTTTACGAAAATCTTGTTCTTTGATTTCCCGTGGGGCGCGGTCACCTCCTGGAGTTGGTTTAGCCCAAACAGTGAAACCAATTTTGGCGTAGAGACAAGCAATTACGGCCATAGGCGCAATGTAGCAGCAGAGAAAGATAATTGTACTGTACACTTTGCTCCATAGGGGTGATGTCTCCATACACAAATGTAAGAATAGCGTGTTCTTATAGGACATTATTCCTTCTTCAATCAGAAGGACCTGCGGGATCATTATTACGAATGAGAGTCCCCATATAACCGCCACAGTCTGAATCAGCGTTTTGGTCGAGGGTGTAGGCTCCGTAGGGTGCACAACCGAGTAGTACCTGAAGACGAATATATGCTGCATTGCATTATTGTACGATAAGACAACGGTGAGATATTTTCTTAAAATAACGTCATTGCTATTAATAATTTGATTCCGCAGCAGAGGATGTTTTTTTTTCAAAAATTGACAACATCTATTAAGTTAGGAGTAAAGAACAAAAACTTTATAAATAAACATGGAAGATTTCAAGAACCAGATGACATAGTTGACAATCTGATAATGAAATAAACTGTAGGCATATCATTTTAAAGAGATTACATTTAATACGCAGATGGGTAGTTTATACAGCATGCAACATACCATATATGAAATATGCAATATTGTAGACATGAAATACTGTAGAAATCTGCTTGGCAATCTATGGGTAAATCATACTGTACTACATGTATAAATACACTATGAATTACTTGCTTATCTACTATTTCGAAATGAATGCACACCTGTCCACTGCAATGGCCACGAGTGTAAACACTGACGCTACAACTGAGACAACGGTCACTGCCGGTGTTAGCTTACACATCACGTTCCCAAGGGGCCATCCTGTTTTGAAAAAAAATCAATTGTGTCATTTATAAAATCAGTTTATCTGCAATAGTTCTCCCGTCATTATCAACGATGCATTTCATTTAGCATTTTAAGAATCTTTTGATATCTATTCAAATTATACTTTTTTTCTCAAACAGCACAGAAATAGACAAATAAAATCACTTATAACGTAAAAAAAATGCTTTAAATTGTTTTCATATCCTGCAGCGTCCCTAACAGGAATTATTGACCTGCTTGATAGCTCGTGCTACTAGAAATTATAGGCAAGAATAAACATAGTATGAGGGGTATGATTAAAGGAATGTCTCGGTCATGGGTGAAGTACATTCGAATTACATACATGAGGAGCTGCACTTAACTTGGGTAAAGTACGAAGAGGGAAATTACCTTTCATCGATTTGCTGACTGCATTTTGCCTATTATGGAAGGTAATATCCATACAGGGGAAAGGATCGCTACAAATTTCTGAAATCTTCACTATTTATTTACATGCTAGTAGTAGTAGGCATCCTTCCATCTTCCATCCTTCCATGCTACTCCTGTATTAAAAGCATAATATTACATATTACGTCAAAAGATTTATTACTCACCCCTAATGATATTGTCCAGAAGAGTAAATGGCATACAGAAGATGGCCACGAGGAGGTCGCTCACCGCCAAGTTCAGGAGGAAGTAGTTGGTAACTGTCCTCATCCTAGGTATCTTCAAGATGACAAAACAGACCATGGAATTCCCAACAATACACAGAGCAAACGTCAGGACGTACGAAAAGATGAGCAGCGCTATGATTGCAGTAGACTGCTTGAATCTCGCATCAGCATAGATCTTACTTAAGACTTCAGATGAGTTCATGGTGCTCTCCTCAGTTCCCGTAAAGTAGCTACTGTTCATTGCGGCGACGTATGGATACAAGATTTAAAGAGGAAATTGATAAAAAAATACAGTTCAGATGCGTGGTCTTCTTCAAATTACTATGATGGCGAGGGCAGCGGATTCACACGCGATGATTCCAAACCAACAATATTTATGCTGATGCTGTCTGAAGAGGATATACCGCTGAGGAAAAGCTTTCCAATGTCGACACCACCTACGGAAACACACAGGAGGTGCCATTAGTGACGCGGAGAGATTTGACATTTCAGGAATTAATCAGTACGATTGTCGCCCATAGCTTATTACGTTAATGACCTGCAGCAACCTCTAGGTATTAGATTGTGTCTCTAGTGACTTCAGGAACTTTCTAAACGGGCAAATTTGAAGGCATTTCTTTCAAAATTTATTTTGTTTGAAAAAAAAAAACATTTTTATCTTTATTGCTGGAGGTCAGTTATAGAAAACAGTTATTCAGATTTTGGTAGAGACTTGGAAAAGAACCTCATGTTGACGTAATTAGTATTTATACCTCCTGTTTCCTCTGCACGAAAGAAGGTTATGATTATAGATTTTTCCACTATTTTACCTGTCAATTAGCAATCATGACAAAATGATAAGTGGCGCTACATTTATGCCTGGATGAGGCAAATTGAATGAAATGAATAACAAATAACTGTAATCATAAAATTCCTTAAATGGCAGACTGTATACATGGGGAAGAGGTTTAAAATGTCAGTTAGAATTACACAAGAATGCTGGCGAAAAAAACTGAAGTGATAACCAATCTCACCGATACGTTCAGCATCGATATCCAAGCAAATGATACAAAACAGGAGAACATCAGTCGATTTGAATACCTAGGGACAATAGTAACAGATGAAAAATTTCAGCCAGAAAACCTCCAGCAATATCGATAAAAAACATATCTCTTAGCTTCGAATTCAGAATGTGCACACTAGTCATTTCCATATGTTGTGAGTCGGCAATACGGCTGATGTCCTCTGGACGACTGCACGCGCGATTTTGGAGATCCACCGATGTTCTCATGTCACCGAGCCGCGTCAAATTTAACATGGTAAACTTTCCAGGGATTCACCCGACTTTCTAGCAATTTTCAAATTCGTCGACCTTCTGGAGATGGAAAATTTCGGTTGGAGGTTGATGACAGTGTGACGCAGGCTTAAGAATGAATCTGTAATGGAATGGCCACATCTTAAGGTCATCAAAAAAGTTGCTGGGTACGGTGCTAGGATCCGGAAAGAGACTCAGAGGTTGACAAGGTAAGTGGTGGAACATAAAAAAGTGGACCGACCTCAGTCGTATGGACGCAATAATAGGATCCTGTGAATAATAGAAGAGACTGGCTTAATGTTCATTGGTTTCCTAACTTTTGGACTAATGAATTAGTAAAGTGAATAGAATATATGATCTTTCTAAATACCCCAATATATATTGTAAATTATTATTTATACTGAAACATACGCGAAATATTCAGCTGGCTTCAACGATGTATCACATATATACCACATATAATATAAACTTCATGACAAAACATAATCATATGACGCCATGTATCAAATACATTGTAAATAATTTCCTAAAAATTCCATAGCAAGAATTATATCACCCTATGTCATGACTAATGAAAAACAGTTAAGCAAACTACATTGTAAAATCAGATAGCACACCTACCTTCACCGATACGTTACAAAAATGATTCGGATATGTGTTGAAAGGCTGCTTTATATGTTCGAAAAGAATCCATTACCTGCTTCAGTGTTGTTTTACTAGAAGTCGCGAGAAAAAATCCCCACGGCTTGCTCTTGACTTTCTAAACTCACGAAGTACGTAGGGCCGCCTACTGACACCTCCTTAGAGCAAATGTAATTATCTACCGGCCTTACCACCGAGAGCGTATTCATATGGGAGTGAATACGCCATAGAGAAAATGAGGCTTAGCTTCGATAAATGTCAAAGGTCTTTTGCAACTTTCAAAAACTTCAGCAGCTTGGGCAAATGATACAGATAAGTGACAATCAGCCCACCAGATGTTTTTTTCCAAACGTGATAGAACTACCGTTAGCTGTTTTATCGATCTGATCTTGAGCGTGAAGGTCTAGTGATGAGATTTGGAAGATGCCGTCAGTACCTGGGCCCTCTCCTAACAATCCAATTTGAAGTGTGAATATCCCGGTGCTCGTAAACGTCTATCATCAAGAGGTTTCATTTCTATGGAAAACTGTGGAATTTAACATTCCGGACACAACTTTGCCGGTTTGTCATAAAATAAAACGTTCAATAAAAATATTCAAATTTTTTAAAGAAAGAAATAAAAGATATTGATCCAAAAATAAACATCATTTTATGGATATTTTTACTAGTTTATTGAACTGCCGATGATAGCGATATTTTATTATGGCTTTATGTGTGGTAAATCATCTACATCATCATTGGACTATCTGAATTGCAGTGTGGGAAATACAGTACATGATGCGCAGAGATGTAGCCCGATACTCTAATAGTTTTAATAAACGGATGAGCTAGAATTCCCTCAAGGGGAAAGATGCCCCGAACAAGTTAAAGGACACACTATTTGTCAACGCTCATGTAAATTTCATGTCCAGATCACACATAGATAGCCTAGTTCTGTGGGTCTTACACTTGCAAAAGAATAGAACATCAAACAGAATACATACAAATACATCAAAATTCGTCTATGTCTTTAGTGTTGTGTATTCACCACTGCATGGTACTACCATTTGCACAGACTAGTAGAATTGTATCTAACTTTTGCAAAAACATACTTGTCCGTCTATAGCGCCCTCATAACTTAAATTCGGTGGACTAGTAGATGTTGTAGAGGAGAAGTGGTTTCCTTCATTTAGTACGCAAAATATTATATTCTAAGTAGATGCACACATGGATAGTGTACCAAAAATTCCAAGTTTGTTTTCCTTTTGGAGTTTTCAATTACAAGATTGCGATTAAATGATTTGGCATATTCTTACGTCAACCTAATCACACAGGTACATCTAAGATACATATGTCCGGATGACAAGGCAAAGGGTATAAATTTCGGCACCGCACAGTGATTTTCAATACACCATTCAACTGGAATATCAACTAGAACGGGCTTTTGTATATTTGTAAAAAGATATAGGTAACATATTCGTATCAAATATCACCATATCATATCATATCAACACTGTACGTTCAAGGTTAGACTCCTGCTAGTCTTACATCTAATACAAATACACTTATTCCTAAAACCATGTCTAAACCCACCTTGCGGTTTCACTCCACGCCTGGGCGTGTTGGAGAAGCAGCCTTTCAATCGCTGGTAATTACAAGTAAACGCTGCACATCCGTTTAACATTAAGCGCCTATGGGCGTAAACGACGTTGCTGACCTGAAGTCTAATGATGTTAAAACGCCCCTTTAAACCAGGATGTGATTGATTGCTTGTCATGAATATAAATTTACATAATATGTTGAATATGAATTAATTTCAGGTTCAAGATCGACTTTTTCAATATATTATATACATATTATCTACAATACAATCAAACAAGAGGTACGGAAGAGAATAATTTCAAATTGTTTTCTTGTTCATATTTTGGGTTCTTTTGGTTCTCAAGAGACACGCAGGTCAATTGAAGATGCCAAGCTCAAAGCAAACAACATGTGATGTATTTTGCAATATATATGAAAGACCAACCACGGCAGTATGACTGATAGTTCTATCAGCATCCGTAGGGGTGGGATTTATGAGAACATTAGACGTGGGGAGAAAGGTGGCGAGTCGGAGTACTTTAGAACATGTTAGCTGTACATTCTACCATTCGTCTGCCAGAGGACTGACAATTATTATTGGAAAACAGATGACACAATATTTTCACTGACAGCAAAAGCTGATTGATCGTGGTTTATTCATTGTTATTTTTTTTTATTCATTAAGCAGGGATCATGCATCAACCATCGATATTTTATCAAGTAACAAAAATAATCATGAGATATTTTACGTATCGCCCATTTATACATATCTGTTAAGAATCTAATAAATGTAGAGGATGCAATTTTTTGTAATCATTATGTTTTTTTACATAATTATAACATAACATTCTAAATGAGTTAACAGGCAATGCAAAAGACTGCAAAAAATCGTTGGCGATGCAAAATATTTGTGCCATAATCAAGAAACACCAAGTATACGTAGACTGGCATACCTTTCCCAAGTCCTACCCTTTTTCAAAGGCGCCTCGAACTTTACAAATATATTTCCTGTCGATCTGTAGGTGTAAGATAAGGTAACTGTTATGAACTGATATCCTCCCAGGTCTGTCTATGTCTAACGAATGTCAGTGCGCTAGCTGACGAGTAACGTCATAGTTGTCCATTTTAAATGACTTTGCAATGGTGCTTACGTCATGCTGAGGTCCGGATGTTCCAACTGCAATTGCCAATGGCGATTGAAAAAATAGCTACCTCTGTATCTGTATCTGTAAAGCCGGTATAACCGCCCTTCGGCGTAACACACCAGCTTCGCAGGCACGCGGCGCGGCGGCAGCTGGCTACACCTCTATTTCATTTTGAAGCTAGCTTTTATCTAAAAGTTTGACTTTTTCGATCGATATGGGCAGGAATAGGGCCTAGGGGCAGGGATGTACTTTTAAATCGTAGAAAGTGACGAATAACAGTTCTGTTGCTTTCATTTTTCATACCTAGTATATTGGGGACTAAATTGACGCGCAATAGATTATACCGTATTCAGAATACTGTGTTCATCTGTATTGTATTCTCCAGGGATGACAATTATCACCGTAGAACTGGATACCATGCCAACTGAGGTAAACATCAACCTAGCTGGGGAATCTATTAAACCGTTTGACTGAAAACTCTGAGGATTAATTAAATCTGCACACTAAAGATCATGGATAGGAAGCTAAAACTGCCAGACGCTGTCAACAGGATTTAAAAAAACAATAACCATAAAAAAGAAAGAGGCAAAATGCATTTCATACAAAAACATGAAGGAAGAGTACAATCTTACTAATTTGACAATTAAGAGTCTTTTCTGTTCATCATTGAAACCGACCGTTACAAAACATGTGCCTTTGGTTATATATAAGAAAATAAAGAAAGGCATTTAATCTAATTTGGACTATGACTAACTTTATTATCAAATCAGCAGTAGACACATGACATATATTTACGCAAGGTAAAAATTCAAACACAAATTGTACTCTCATTTTAGCACCATTGTCTACTGTGTGCTTATTAATATGGTCTGTTTTATCTCCAGTTCTCAAAGTTTCCAATTCACCTTCTGAAACTTGGTTTGGTGAGCTTGCCTTTGGAACTCTTCATTAGTTTAATGAGATGCTGATCCGTATAAATCCGTATTTTCCCAACCTTTTTGATGTGTGGTTTTTCAACATTAAGCACTTCCTCCCAGGATTACAGGGAATGTATGTAGTTAATGATAGCTTTGTAATGTGTGGTTCAGTTCTGGAAGACATGGCCAGACCATAGGACACAAGCCATTTTGTATTTGCATTTGTACAGTTGACCTCTTGACGAACATTAAATGGCAATATGTTTATACATAAACATGGCCCTTGAATTCCAGCAAAAATGTGTGAATAATACAAATTAATTCTAACAAAACACTAACGGTGTTATTCTCATGTGTTATACAGATATTCCATATTACAAGGAGTACAAACTCACATTAATTCTGTGAGGATGCGTGGTTGTCAATTTAATTAGATATAACAAAATAAAATATAATCAACTATGACTTTGACTATCTTATTTGCATAATCAATGAGAAACATTTATAATTCGTCAGTCGTAAATGTTAACAACATCTGGCGAAGGTATGAGGTCGTAGAACTCTTAAGCTTGTTTCACTTTCAATAAACTTCATCATCCACAGCTTCGTTACGACAGGTTGATCTGAAGCTCAGTGGTTCGCACAAATTGATTTTTACATCCACAGTTGATAGGTTGTTGGCTTATTTTCACTAGACAGCGTTCCATGTAACCTTTTAAAATCTTCTGCCTCGGTGGTTACAACGACGATGATCATAATGGAATACAATCATTTACTTGCCTTACGAAGAAGCTTTCAGCCTTTTCCCTCATCCTTGTTTTTTTAATAATGCTAACGATAGATTAGACATGTGTTGTTGTTGGTTGTAGATCACTAAGACCTTGATGTATGCTTTGCATTTTGAACTTGCTGGCTCTATGATGCATTTGCTCCACTGTCACTTGATCACACTTGAGATACCTGGAAAAAAACCATACCTTTGCGATTTAACAAAGAAACTATAAGAAACTAAAATGCTAAAAATTTAATATGAAGTTATTATACT
Organism: Branchiostoma floridae x Branchiostoma japonicum; assembly: GCA_013266295.2. Classification (NCBI taxonomy): domain Eukaryota; kingdom Metazoa; phylum Chordata; class Leptocardii; order Amphioxiformes; family Branchiostomatidae; genus Branchiostoma; species Branchiostoma floridae x Branchiostoma japonicum. The sequence continues at coordinate 3,228,516 of CM023837.1, read as the reverse complement.
ACTTGTAGCAAATTTTTTATAACCTAAATTCTTTGGTGGAGACCCATAACTCATCTAGCTAGTATACACGTAGGGGATCCAAAATATAGGAGTGTGCTAAATCATATATCTTTACAATCAAGCAGAGAAGCAGCGTTGCTTATAAATCAACCGTTGAACATATTCACTTCTTGTGGTGTTTTTTTCTCATCTAAAAATCACAGTTGGGACGTATGGGTTATTCAGCTAGCATTAACGTGTGGGGCGAGGGGGCGCCATTTATCGGGATTCACTAAATCGCACCTCTAAATCTATCCCTACAGTTCATTCCAGTCTGCCTCCTAAAGCCCTCACGCAGGTGGGTGGACATATCACAAGCTGAACTACAGCTTTACTCAGCAATTGCAAACACTCTGTAGCCATGTCACGTCCACGTGCAGCCATTCCTGCATTGCAATTACATCCTTGAAGCATGCCTGAAGACACAAATTACGGCGGTGGAGTGGGCTTCGTTCCACTGTTGCTGCTCGCACCACCACTTCATTGAGTTCTCTTCACGTCCCGAAATGTCAACTTCCAAAGTTTTTATTTGAAATCAATACCCATACATTTTATGGCCTTTTTTATTTCTTCGTGATCTTAAGGATGATGTGAAAGCTTCAGCATACTCTGCTAGTAGTATATCTATTGATAGTGGAATTGATAGCAATAAATCAAGTTATACTACTGATAGTAGATTGCAAATATTGCGGCTCAAACATTCGTAAAAGTTTATTAATTCTATCCTTTTTGTGGAGTTATCATCATTGTTATATATTTTCATACCTGCCTATACATTCGATAGTTTTGGAATATATGACGGCCGGTAGCAATGCTAATTGTCAAAATTAAAACCTATCTATTAAAATGCACTCTTGGTAGGATGGTACAATCGAAAAGTCAATGTTATGGTCGTTTTCCTACCTGATAAGCGTAACGATTTTCAAATTTAATAGACAATTCGAAAGCAGGGTACAAAAAGGGGACGTCATTGTGTC